>CP136891.1:43370000-48370000 GCA_034359265.1 Canna indica
AGCGCACGACATCCTCAATCGAAAAAATCAAAGAAATAAGAGAAATCGACAAGGATGCTCATCGTCTCTCGGGATTCTTTAGGAAGTTAGAGTTTAGGTTTAGGGTATCTAGAATCTGTTGTAAATCCTCATGATGATGCAAAGAATCAAAAATACAAACCCAAACCCCAAAACACGAAAACCCAAAAATTAGAAATGGCCTTGAAATTCTCTAAGCCTAGGGAGCTCCTTGGAGGGCTATATGACCTAGATATTTTCTTGGCACCAAATGTCCCGGTAATTGATCCTTAGGTAAAAATTAGTAAATTACATATTTGTAAGGATTTTTTGGAAGCCTTTAACCTATGCATATTTGACCCGGGAGATTATAAAATTTTAGTTTTTCGGAAATTTATACTAGACCCCAAAAGTTAGATTTTGATTCTTAAGGATTTTAATTTTTTAGATATTTTTATGGAATCCAAATGGGGGATAATCCTTATATAACATTTATATTTTAAAGGAAATATTATATAAGAGGACTTAGCGAAGACCGAACCCAAAAATGAACAAACGAGTAGAAAAATAAGCAAACTGGGTTAATTCTTCTAGTTTCGGTTGATCGATCGGTCGACCGAATGATGCCTGAAATGGGTAGAATGCCTTCAGTCGCTCGGCGGTCGCTCGGTCGGTCGACCAACGATCAATCAGCAAGCGATTGGGCGCCGCGAACTGGCAGAAATTAGCCCGTTGGGAGAGCTATTTTGGCTCTCTCTTCTTGGGGCTTATATATGCTCACCCTTGAGTGCCTTCCTCTAAAATCTGAACCTTCATTGAGCCTTACTTGATCACTTCTAAAGCTTTTCTTTCAGTCATCTTTGCAAGAACCCTAGTTTTGATCTCCATCATTGATTTAGCCTTCAAGCTTCACCGATTCATCATCTTGAGACATCAAGATGACTAGGGAGCTTTCTTTGGAGCTAACTATTTATTGTATTATTTATTTGCTCCATTGTTTGTGTATTTTGTGATTTATTTCCACTGTATATCATTTGTATAAACCTAGGTTGCTAGGTTTGATTGAGTTGGTGGTTGCCTTAGTGTTAAGGCATAAATTCACCATTGTAAACTTAGTTTACTAGGATTAGTTGAGTTGTCCCTTAGGTTGAGGTGGGAGAGTGTTCTTGGTAGGATGGTGGGATACTTTCGGGTGTGGATGTGCCTTCGGTTTGAGAGCGGAGACTTTCCGGTGTAAAGTCCTCTTTCTAATGGAAACGATATAATCTAGTAAAACTAGTTTAGAAATCCTAAGCGGGGTGCTTAGGTAGTGGAGTAGGCATTGGGGTTGAACCACTATAAATAATTGTGTTAGCATTATTTTCTTTATATATTACATTGTTTATCTTCATTACCCGCTTCCGCATTTAGTCGTTGAACTGTGAATTGTCTAAGTAGTTTAAGAAAAGATTAAAACCGGAATTAGGCAAAAAGGATTTAGTTAATATACTATTCACCCCCCCTCTAGTGTGACCATTTCACCAATAGACACCACACTTTATAGCCTTTCACTCCGCTAGGATATCCTAAGAAAATACATTTTTTTGATCTAGGTTCTAATTTTCCTTCATTCACCCTGACATAGATAGTGCTCCCAAAAATTATAAGATGGTCATAAGAAGCTGGCGACCTGGTCCATTTTTTCTCAAACGTCTTGAATTGAATTGATGAAGACGAAGATCGATTTATCAGGTAGCAAGCGGTGGATGCAGCCTCAACCCAAAAACTTTTAGAAAGGTTAGCATTAGAAGGCATATATCTTACCCTTTCTATGATGGTACAGTTCGTTATTTCTACTACTTCGTTCAACTAAGGTGTGTGGGGAACTGTATGATTCCTTATGATTCCTTCCCTGGAGCAAATGTCTTTAAATTCCTCACTGAAAAATTCTAGGCCATTGTCGGTTCGCAAGGTCCGAACATATCTACTAGTTTGCTTCTCGATCATTGCCATTCAAGACTGAAATTTAGAGACATCAGATTTATTTTTAATAAAATATGCCCATACATTTCTGCTACTAGTTTGTCTTAATCTCTATTTTGATGATAACAAATATGAAACTAATGATTTCATAGAGAGTTATTTTCAGGTTCCATATCGGTTGGCGCACGACGTCCCCGATCGGAAAAATCAAAGAAATCGAAGAAATCAGCACAGACGCTCGTCGTTGCTCGGGATTCTTCGGGAAGACAGAGTTTATGTTTAGGGTGTCTAGCTAGCATATGTTGTAAATCATCATGATGATGCAAAGAAACCCAAACACCAAACCTGAACCCCAAAACACGAAAACCCAAAAAATTAGAAACGGCCCTAAAATTCTCTAAGCCTAGGGAGCTCCTTGGAGGGCTATGACATTTTCTTGACACCAAAAGTGCTGATAATTGTTCCTTAAGTAAAAACTAGTAAATGACATATTTTAAAGAATTTTTTGGAAACATTTAACCTATGCATATTTGACTCGGGAGACTATAAAATTTTAGTTTTTCGAAAATTTGTACTAGACCCCAAAAGTTAGATTTTGATTCTTAAGGATTTTGATTTTTATTGAATCCAAATGGGAGGTAATCCTTATATAATATTTATGTTTTAAAGGAAATGTTATATAAGAGGACTTAGCGAAGACCGAACCCAGAAACGAACAAACGAGTAGAAAAATAAGCAAACTGGGCTAATTTCTCCTGTTTCGATTGACCGATCGATCAACCAAATGATGTCCGAAATGGGCAGAATGCCTTTGGTCACTTGGTGGTCGCTCAGCTGATCGACCGACGATCGATCGGCAAGCGATCGGGCGTCGCCAACTGGTAGAAATCAGCCCGTTGGGAGAGCTATTTTAGCTCTCTCTTCTTGGGGCTTATATATACTTGACCTTGAGTGCCTTTCTCTATGATCTTGACCTTCATTGAGCCATACTTGATCACTTCTAAAGTTTTTGTTTGAGCCATCTTTGCAAGAACCCTAGTTTTGATCTCCACTCCTTGATTTAGCCTTCAAGCTTCACAGATACATCATCTTGAGACATCAAGAGGACTAGGGAGCTTTCTTTGGAGCTAATGTCACACCCCAAACTCAGGGTCACGTGACCGACCAGGGTATACGTGCTATACCCCGTAACCTAACTCATGCATATGCCAACTCACAAAAGATAGTAAAAAGAAACAATAGATTTATTTGTAAAGAGAAACAGAAATAGATTTCATTAAAACAATATACTTTTTCATCAAAAAGCTCAAGTACGGAATAAAATGAATCAAGAGCAACAATACTGATTTTAAAATAAAATCTGAATAAAACATGAATGTCCCCACGAGACTACAACTCCAAAATACCAAAACACAAGTGCATGACAAACTACTACTGACTCGACTACGACCCCTAACTAGGACTGCTATAAGATCATGTGGCTCATCTGCCCTCCAGCTACGTCAAGTGCTCCAGCCCACCTCACCAGTCAGGCTCTGCAAAACAAAACAACGACAATGGGTGAGTTCAAAGAACTGAGTGAGCGGTTCTACCAACCCTCACAAAAAGATGCATAAGGTAAAACTTTTGACTCAAACAGGAAAAGGTCACAAGGGAGTGACCTGCTAATAGGCCATCCGGCCACCACCTGGCTAAAGGCAGCGAACACCCATACGGTGAAGAACAATAGGCCTAAGCCTACCATACCCTAAGGCAATAACACATACTAGGATAATCGGGAAGGCCCTCCGAACTTATCCTAGTACAAGAAACTCGGGAGCAATCAGGGAGGCCCTTCGAACTTGCTCCATGAGACGCGTAGGGATAATCGAGATTCACCCATCCGAACTTGCCCATTTAAGATATCACAGGAGTAATCGGGTAGGCCCCCGAACTTACTCCTCCAAGATATCTCAGAAATAATCGGGTAGGCCCTTCGAACTTATTCCTTAAAACCACTCGGGAATAATCGGGTAGGCCTTCCAAACTTATCCTACGAAGCCAAGCCGGAACAATCGGGATTTGCTCATCCGAACTTGTTCCAATAAATAACGTAGTAGTAATCGGGATTCGCCCATCCGAACTTACCCCTTTAAAAGCACCTCGGGAATAATCGAGTAGGCCCTCCGAACTTATTCCATGAGACCAAACCGAAACAATCGGGAAAGGCCCTTCGAATTTGTTCCATAGGTTGGAAATTAGCCATCCAACCTCCCAGGCCGAGCCCGTAATCCGGCTCCTCAACGAGCCTCTCCGCCATTCATAAAGATATGACACACCATGACCTAAGTCAAGTCTCACCTATGGTGTCTTAGGGGGTTTCAAATTGGGAAGCGTCTCAACACTCCAATACGACCCCAACTCCTAGACCCGTAATGTCATAAACCCGTGTGGTTTTATGTCATAAACTTCACTTGTTGGTTCATAACAGATTATGCTGACTCTTTTGCCCAATTTTAATTATGCAATTAAAATTTAGTTAACCATAATTAGGGTTTTATTTTAGGGTTCTGTGTTAGCTTACTATTATGCCCGAAACCGATGTATCTAATTTGAATCTGGTCTCCATAGTGTGTCCTATATTTCCAAACTATATTTTCTGGTCGAAAGGATAGGTTACACGACTATGTTCAGAGAAATACAAACACCACATCAAGCATTACAAAAATAGCACAGATTCATCATCTCATCATGAAATTCCAGCAACATTGAATTTTCAGCATATCATGAAAAATAAATCCGAAAATTCACAGAAATTACATCCTTAATTTACCAACATATCAAAATTATAATATTCAGATAAATATCATAAAAACCATATTTTTAAACAAGATTATCAAGCACTACCATCATCTTTAATCAAGAACCATTCTTAATATCAAGCATTTAAATCAAGAACCCTTTTTGCGAGAACCCTCATGGCATCAACATCAAGATCCTAATTTTCACAAAATATGATTTTCTCCAAAAATCACAGATTAAATTTTAAGCATGCTTGAGCATATAAAAACTGATTTTAACCACAAATTCAACACATAAACTACAAGATAACCAACAAACTCTCACTTGGATATTTCATCGAACACCTTGAGGGCACCCTTGATATACCCCTGGCCGAGCACCCCTAGGGTTACCCTAGGGTTGTCGAGCACCATAGGGAAGGGTTTAGGGCCTCCTCAAACACGGCACACAAAAGAGCGATGAGAATTCAAGAGAAACGTCAAAAAACAAATCAAGAACATCAACCCTCCAAGAACGGTTTCAAGAAACTCAAAGAAATCACGAAGAAGGAGGGTAAAACAAATCACCTAATTAGGAAGAAGAAATCGGAGAAACTCCCAATCAGCGGCCTCCGAATCCGGCCTCAAAGGGAGCGGCTCAGGTCAACAAGGGAGAAAGAGGGGCGGCGGCTCCTCCTCAAGACGATTGCTCCGAGATGGGGAAAGAGAGAAGGGAATAGGGGAGAATTGTAAGACCCAAGGTTTCCATATATAAAATTTATTTTTGGTGCAGTCCACCGGATCGGAGTTAGTCGGCTTGAGTTGCGAAATCGCCGCGAGCAGAAGTTATAATTTAAGCTTTATGAAATTTTATTGGTTAAACGTTCCTTCCTTTTTAAACATAAGATGCCTTAGTATGAGTCAAGTTCAAATCGTGTATGTGGTAATCGGGGCTCGAATCGAACTCGGACTGAGTAGAGTAAGGGCTTAAGTGAGGGAGGACTTTTTAGTCAAAAAATATATATAAAACCCCTCACCCCAGCCACCGTACGGCTCAAGAAGGAGTCGCACACAACCCGAGGTGAAGGGAGAGAAGAGGATTCCGAGTGGTGGCACGAGAAATTGGTGTCGTCGTCGGAGTTCGGAGTCATCGTCACCTAGATCGTCTTCCTTTTTTATCAAGGTGAGTGGTCAAACTTAGTTTAATAGGGGCGTGTGGCAGACCCTTAGAGATGATGAAACATTGTTTTTCTCGCATCGGATCTTGTGGATCTGAAGTTTCTCAAGGTTTATGGTTTTCTAATGCAAGTTGTAAACGTGCGATGAATGTTTCCACATTGTTTTTTGGTTTTAGGGGCCGACCAACTGAGGGAGAAAGGGGAAAGGACATGCCAAAATTTTCCCCAAATCCCTCAAGTGGCTTAAACCCCTTAGGTCGATCCCTTTTCATGTGTAGATAATTCATGAAGTTAGATATTACGATCTCATGGTCAAATTGTCCTTCCTTTCCCCTTCAAGAAGGTTCGACCGAACAAGTACCCTTATTTAGGGATCAGCCGAATGGAGAGGAGAGTAGATTTGATACAATGCGTTGATTTCATCTCTTGGAAACTATGTTCATCGATTGAAATTATCGATTTAGCGATTGATGAATGGATTGTTGATGCTAGTAGATGAGATTTAAAATTGTAGGAGAAAAGCATCTTGAATGCGCATATATGGCTAAGATTATGTATGGTATATGATTTGTAGAATTTCCTTCATCAAATTATTAATGCTAGTATTGAAACTACCATGATAGATTAATTGTTACCTTGCTGGAATTTTTGAATAAATGCAAAATTTAATTATTTTATTGTTGCAATTATGCGATTATTCATGGTAGTAGAGGTAGGTTAATTTCCTTATAACTTATGGGTTGTGACATGTATGTAGTTGGACATTTCTACACTTATGACATGTAGTTGACACTTGAAATATGACATATGACGCTAGAGGACTATTAGGAAACTCTAGGGTGCTTGTTATTTAGAAAAACTTGAATGTAGACAAGCTAGGACTCACACCTAGGGAACAACCAACGAGCAATAGTGTGCGAATGGTAAGGCCCGGAGAAAAGGGCTGAGCACGGGTGAATGCCCAGGATTTTAAATAAGGAAACTTTAGGATACTTTACTTGTGTGATGTGATTGGGATGGTCAGCCGAGAAGCATGGACCTACACTTTGCAAAGTTTCCATATTCATAATCCTACTTACCTGAGCTCGCAAGCTCGCACCGGACCATGAGTCGACTCGGCCCGGCGATGTACCAATGAATAGCTAACATTATGGTCCAATTTATGGATTTCGTATTTTGCCCTTGACATTATGGATTGTTGGCTTTGATACCACATATGTTAGAAAAAAAAAGGGTCTTCCTGCAACGATCCAAAAATCCAAACGCCAAAAGCAAAAAATATCAAAACGAATAAATTCAAAAAACATAAAGAACACCAAAATTTACTTGGTTCGGCCCGGCGATGTACCAATCCTACTCCAAGGAGTGAAGAGGGCACTAATTTTTTTAGAGAGAGGAGGAAAACACGACAAGTACAAGAGAATTAGAATAAAATTGCCACTAGGGCCTGCTCATGAACTAATGGTTCGGCTCTAACCATCCTTACTACACAATGACAGTAATATTCTGGCCACACGGCCTACATAACACATAAATAAATCAGAGCAAACACCAAGTCGTCAACTAGGATGGTCTGCTAGTCTTCGGACACCTACCGATTTAGGGATAGCTAGTCCCACCCAACTTGGGTCTAACACCTAGCGGGCCCGCTGGTGCAATCTCAAGACTCAAACCACTGGCCGAGTCAAGCATTAGTCATTCCGACTATCCATGCTTAATTCTCGGCTGACCATCACAATCACATCACACAAGCAAAGTCTCCTAAAGTTTCCTTATTTAAAATCCCGGGCATTCACCCGTGCTCAGCCTTTTTCTCCGGGCCTTACAATTCATACACTATTGCTTATTGGTTGTTCCATACATAATCTTAGACATATATGCGCATTCAAGAGGATATTCTTCTAACATTTTAAATCTCATCTATTAACAAGAACAATCCATTCATTAATCTCTTAATCAACAATTTCAATCGACGAATATATTTTCCAAGAGATGAAATCAACACATTGTATCAAATCTACTCTCCTCTCCACTTGGCCAAACCCTAAACAAGGGTACATGTTCGGCCGAACCTTCTGAAGGGGAAAGGAAGGACAATTTGTCCATGAGATCGTAAGATCTAACTTCACAAGTTATCTACACATGAAAAGGGATCAACACAAGGGGTTTAAACTACTCGAGGGATTTGGAGAAAATTTTGGCATGACCTTTCCCCTTTTCCCCTCAATTGGTCGGCCCCTAAAACCAAGAAAACGATGTGGAAACATTCATCGCATGATTACAACTTGCATAAGAAAACCATAAATCTCGAGAAACTTCAGATCCACAAGATCCGACGTGAGAAAAACAATGTTTCATCATCTCTAAGGGTCGGCCACACGCCTACCCTACTAAACCAAGTTCGACCACTCACCTTGATAAAAAAGGAAGACGATCTAGGCGACGACGACTTCGATCTCCAGTGGCAACACCAATTTTCCTCGTGCCACCACTCGGAAACCCCTTCCCTCCCTTCACCTCGGGTTGCATGCGACTCACCTTCTTGAGCTGTACGACGGCTGGGGTGAGGGGTTTTATATTTATTTATTATTATTATTTTTTACTAAAAAGCCCTTCCTCACTTAAGCCCCTACTTGACTCATTCCAAGTCCAATTTGAGCCCCGATTAAATCCACATACACGATTTGAACTCGACTCATATTAAGGCATCTTATGTTTAAAAAGGAAGGAACGTTTAAATAAGAAAATTTCATAAGGCTTAATTTATACCTTCTACTCACGGCGATTTCACGACTCGACCCGACTAACTCCTGATCTGGTGCTATGCACAAAAAATAATTTTTATATTAGAAAACCTCGGGTCTTACAATATTTGATCAAAATTTGTGGAAGAGGCGGTGCGAATTGATGGCTTCAAAAATAAAATCTTCAAACTTATCATGTGAACCGAGGCAGGCCAATTTAATTGAAAGAGTCAAAAAAGACTTGGCCAAGGAAAACTGTGCCCAGCCTCGCGTGCGCAGCACGCGGCAGCACTAGCTATCGTTGTTGCGTGCGCTGTACGTGTTGCGCCGGCAGTTGTTGGCGTGTGTTCTGCACGCCAGCGCCTGGCGCGCGGGCTGTTCTCGGCCCAGTTGTCCAGCCTGCCTGGGCCGGGCCGAGCCCAATGTAGACTACAGGTTTTTTTCTTTCTTTTTTTAATCCAACTTTGTAATCTGGCCTCTTTCGAATTGAGTTGGATTTAAATTGAATTAACCTTCACATTTATAAATAAATTAAATTTTAATAGTTATTAATTAATTATAACATGAATATCTCCTCAATAGGAAATTTGGACCAAAATTTATAACTACCCATATGGCAAAAATAAGATTCAACGTGAATAGGTGTAGGCCAGTCTGAATATATTCTATTACCTGAGTTAGAAGCACTTACATAGGGATTTTGGTCTAAAGTTTTTAACTACGCACAATTCTAAATTTAATTTAACAAGAATTTTAAATTCAATGATATTTTGGGGTTTTGCACATAAATATTATGTTTTTTGTATTTTTTTTACAAATAGCAACTGAAAAAAAAACAGAAAATTATATATAATGGATAATTTTTCCTCCAATCACTCTTGAAAAAAGAGTTATCATCAGCAAGTTAAAATCCACCTATGCTACTGTAATTTGTAAATTTTATTTATACTTTTGGCAGTTTTGTTCAATTTGTATATATTGTCTTGGAATCATAGAACTTAAATATATTACTATTATGAGAAGATGAGATATCTATAGTTTATCTCACAAGTCATGAAGCCATCAACATTTGCGGGCCATATTGCTCTGCCATAGTGGAACAAGAAATGAGCATCACATGCAATATGATCAGCCACAAAATGATACAATGAGTGTAATTTATTGTGGCCTCTCCATTGTATATTTAGTTCAAATTACTGTGCATGTTCGTGCATGAGCAACACAAGATAATCAATAGTCAATTGTGAGTACTATCAAACGAGGATAATATTTTGTTTGTTTTCTAAAAATTTAGGGTTCAAACTCTAGTATAATTTACTTTTATTAAAAAAAAACAAAAGATAATCAATAGTGATTATTGTAGGAATTCTTTGGAAACACTCTTGCTATGCACGCATTATATGCATCAATTATTAATCGTTGAGACATGAAAATTTAATAGTGATGGTCTATTAGATACGGAGAATAGGAATCACATGATTTTAAGTAACAAGGCCTTTGTTTTATTGTTGAACCAATATGATTCCAAATTTTAAAGTTTATTGGACGTTATTGGAACTCAGAAATATATAAAATTTGCCGCTAATATCGTGTTACATTTTACCATTACATATCAAATTTGCTATAATTTTTTTTTGCCACCACATGTTTGATCCTTTGTCATTTAATGTTAAAATGAATTTGCCACTAACACGATATCAAATTTGGATTATTGCTCCAATATCAGTGATGATTTTGTCACAATATGTGATGACTTTGCTACAACTTTGAGAATCTGTGATGAATAAATTTGTCACAAACACACAAAATTTAATAATTAACCATTCATTAATATAATAATTCACCTACTAATTACAAAACCTACAAATTAGCAGGTATACAACCAACCACCTACAAATCCAACCATCAACATTTCAAAATAAGTTCAACATTAATTCAAATACATCAAAAATAACATTGTCCACCAATACAAAATACTCCAAGGTATCTAATATTCATTAAAATAAATTACAGTAAATACACAAGATAGTCCATACGCCAAAAAAAAAACACACAACACTGCCCCAGTAGGTCCGCTAGGTACGCCTCGTTTCTTCTTTTTTTTCTCCTGCAAAAGAAGCAAAGTAAGAACACAAGTCAACACTGTCCCAATAAAAGGAATATGTACTAATAAGTTAAGCTAGGTATCGGGAACAACTTCCATTCATAGTTTGGAGAACAAAACCATCTTCCATTCATTAGCTCAATGCACTTTGCAGCATCCTCCTATCTGTATATTTAACTAAAATCACACTTGCATGGATGGCTTTCGCAAACTTGTATTCCAAAAACAAGCAAATCAGTACCAAAGTGACAAATAGATGTAATGTAAGTAAACAAATAAATTGTCTCAAGATACTCTAGTTAAACATACTCAATCAAAATAATAAATTTGAAGCGCTCTTGTGTGGTTCTTTTCCTTTATCTCAAAATACTCTAGTTAAACTTAACAATGTGATGCAAATAGATAGAATATAAAAAGGTCAATTTAGCAAGAAAAGAAAATGTCCCAAATTCAGAAGCAACTCATATAACTACATGAACAAGTAATTTTGCATCTAACCTTATCCAAAGAAGCAACACTAAATGAACCACTTCTTCCTTGTTTGTGCTTGTGATCTTCTACTAGTGACTTACTTTTGTTCAAGATTGCTTTCATTACCTCAATTCCTTTGCTAATAGTTTCTGACTGAGCATGTCCTTCAAATTGAGAAAATTTATCAATCTTACCATCACATATGAATCTCTCTCTCCCTCTTTCGTGAATGGACGAGAAGAAATATAAAAGGGATAAAGAGACGCAGATCTTACCATTACCTCGTGGAATGTTCAGTAGCGCCGTAGCGGTGTACATGAAAGTATAGTACAGACCATTTCGTTTCCAAAATTTAATTGTGTTTTAGTAAAATCCACTTACTAGGAAAAACTTAAGTAACCATTAATATATTAGCTAAAGAAGCTGCAGCTATAGCAATCATTTGACATAACAATATGACTCAAACTTGCTCTTCAAGGCCATCTTTTGTTGGCCTCCGAGTTGTACAGCGCAATGAAAAAGAAATAGAGTGGAAGGAAGAAAGTAAAGGGAGAAGAGAGGAGATGGTCTCCAAGTGTACTATATTTCTTCATGGCAATAGTACATATTTATAGATACATAGTGACCTTTCATCTAAACATGTTACTTCTACCATTCATTTCCTCTCATTAATTGCATTCATGGATTACATTGATTCTTCTTTATTGTCTTTATTTCCTTAGACGTTTTCCATAGCATTGAAGGACAAATTTAATGTCCATAATTTGCCCCCCTTAAACTTGTTCCCTCTCGAGCTTTAACACCAAGCTATCTCCTTAAGTGCTGAAAAATTTCAGCTTTCAGAGCCTTCGTGAGTATATCTGCAACTTGATCGCTTGACTTCACATGCAGCAGCTCAACTTCCCTTGCCTTGACATATTCTCGGATGAAGTGAAAACGAGTGTCAATATGCTTTGAACGTTCATGATGGACAAGATTCTTGGCTAGGGCAATAGCTGATTTGTTATCCACATAAATCTTGGTTGCATCTTCTTACTGTAACTTTAGTTCTTGGAGCAGTCTCCTCAGCCAAATGGCATGACACACACAAGAGGTTGCAGCTATATATTCTGCTTCACAAGTTGATAAAGCAACAATTGTTTGCTTCTTTGAAGACCAAATGAATGCAACATCACCAAAATAAAACACAAATCCTGTAGTGCTTTTGCTATCATCACAGCTTCCGGCCCAGTCACTATCACTAAAGACAACAAGTTTCATACTTTCTTTGGAGGAATATAGCAGTCCATAATCAATCGTTCCTTTGATGTATCTAAGGATTCTTTTGGCCGTCGTCAAGTGGGAAGTCTTTGGAGTTTCCATATACCTGCTTACTAGACCAACTCCAAACAATACATCAGGTCGAGTGCAAGTTAAATACCTTAGACAACCCACAAGGCTTTTGTAATACATTGGATTCATCGGCTTTCCTTCTCCTTCATTCGTTAATCTAGTGCTACACTCCACTAGTGTGTCCACCGGCTAGCAATCTTTCATTGAGAACTTCTTTAGTATTTCCTTGGCATATCTTTCTTGTGAAGCAAAGATTCCTTCTTCGTCTTGTCGCACCTCGATCCCCAAGAAGTATTTCATCAATCCCAAATTTGTCATCTCGAATTCCTTCTCCATTGACTGCTTAAACTCTTGTATCATGGAGCTATTGTTGCCTGTGAAGATCAAATCATCCACATATAAACACACCAACAACATATGACCATTTGAATTGGTATTTGCATACAAGGAATGCTCTTATGGACATTTTGTGAAGCCTTGTTGAACAAAATATGCATCAATTATGGAATTCCATGCTCTTGGGGCTTGCTTGAGTCCGTAGAGGGCTTTCTTCAATTTGTACACCATTTGTTCTTGTCCTTCAATAATGAAGCAGGGTGGTTGTTCGACACACACTTCTTCTTCTAGATTTCCGTTTAGGAACGCTGACTTCACATCCATCTGGTATACTTTCCATATTCTTTGGGATGCTATAGAGATAATCAACCTCATAGTTTCAAGCCGAGATACTGGTGCAAATACTTCTTCACGTCCATCTGGTATACTTTCCATATTCTTTGGGATGCTATAGAGATAATCAACCTCACAGTTTCAAGCCGAGATACTGGTGCAAATACTTCTTCATAATCAATTCAATATTTTTGCTTGTATCCCATTACGACCAGCCTTGCTTTATGCCTCTCTACTTCTCATTTTGCATTCTTTTGTCTTGAATACCCATTTGACACCTATAGCTTGGTGTCCTTGAGGAAGTGAAGTGAGTTTCCAAGTATTGTTCTTCTTTATAGCATGAATCTCTTCCTCCATAGCCTTCCTCCACTTTGTTTTCTTGAAAGCTTCTTCATATGTTAGTGGATGAAGTCCTACAAATAGACACATATTATTAAACTCCTCGTCATCATTATATTAATGTCAACACCTTGGCTCGAGTTGTAAATCTCCTGAATGCTCCTTGTCTTTCTCACAATAGGGTTGCTTGACTCATCACTATCGGACTAATTTCCGACTTGATGGGGGTAACGATGCTTCTTCAATATGTTCAGGTGTGTTGTTGTTCAGCTCCAACTCTTCATCAAGAGAGATTTGCTTCGGTTGGTTGTTGTCCTTCCAGTCCCACATATGTTCCTCATCGAACTCAACATCCCTTGACATTACAATCTTGTGAGTTAATGGATTTTATAGTTTGTACCCGTTGGAATTTTTGCCATAGCCTATGAAAATGCACTTTTTGCTTTTATCTTCGAGCTTTGTCCGCTTCTCGATCTTCCTGCACTTTGGCAAAAGCAATGCTCCCAAAGATTCTGAGGTGATCAACTTTTGACTTACGCAAACTCCAGGCTTCCTCCGGTGTGGTATCTCCAATGCGCTTTGTTGGAAACATGTTTAATAAATAAACAGAACAAGCCACATCATCTCCCCAAAATTCTTTTGGAACATTTTTTTCTTTTAGCATACATCGAACCATATTAAGAATCGTCCTATTTTTCCTCTCCGAAACACCATTTTGCTGCGGTGTTTGAGGCATCTTGAGCTGTTGTATAATTCCTTTTTCCCTGTAGAAATTATCAAACTCCAATGATGTGTATTCACCTCCTCGATCAGGCCGCAAATATTTTATTTGGCAGCCACTCTGCTTTTCAACCAGATATTTAAATTCTTTAAATCTGCTAAAAATTTCTCTCTTTCTTCAGTTCTTTAGGCTTCTCCTCATCCTTGTCGTCGGAGTCGGAGTCGGATTCTGTATAGCCGTTCTTCACAACGTCCCATACGTCGAGAGAACCCAAGAGCGCCTTCATTTGGATACTCCACATTCCATAGTTGTCTTTGGTTAATATGGGCACTTGTGATTGAAAGGAACTGGCCGACGCCATCATTGCTCCGAGCTTTGATACCAGTTGTTGGCCTCCGAGTTGTACAAGGTAATGAAAAAGAAATAGAGTGGAAGGAAGAAAGTAAAGGGAGAAGAGAGGAGATGGTCTTCAAGTGTACTATATTTCTTCATGGCAATAGTACATATTTATAGATACATAGTGACCTTTCATCTACACATGTTACTTCTACCATTCATTTCCTCTCATGAATTGCATTCATGGATTACATTGATTCTTCTTTATTGTATTTATTTCCTTAGAAGGACAAGTTTAATGCCCATCATCTTTATCATCGTGAGATGAACCCTTCTCTCCCTTTTTTCTATCTTCAGGACCATCAGAAGCTTTAAAGCTTTCAGAAACATCACTTTCTCCATCTGTATTCTGCTTCTTCCTATGCCTTCTCTCACGCAAAAGTATGTGGCAACACTTGAACCAATCTTCTACCTATACTTCAGCTGTTAAAAATTAAAATATGTTGCCAAATTTAGAGGATTGATATCAAATTGATAGTTAATTCATCATCATAAGAGAAGTCTCCCAATGAACCAACATGAGTACAATCATTGCTTATAGACGAATAAAGAAGATTAAAAGAAGAAAGTAAAGATATATCGAAATAAAGAAGCTTAAAAGAAGAAAGTGAAGATATTAGTACCATCCAGTTATGATTTAAGTTAGTGCATGTTTGATTTATACAATATTTAATTGTTAAGTTGGAATGAAATTAATCCATCCTAAGTTAGTAATGATTTAGCCCCCTTATTCTTGATGAGGCAAATGAATAACACAAACATTTTGCACCTACTAAAAACATGGACACGGAGGTAGAAATTGCAGACCAGAAGGTATGCTCCAAAGGAACTGCTGAAGATGAATAGGAGACCTCCGAGCCCTTTAAGAAGTAAGGTAGTATAGCACTTCGTTAGATGAGCATGTTATGCATATCAAATATGTTTTGGATGTTTTAAGAAAACAAAAGTTGTATTCTAATGCTAAAAAGTCTGATTTTTGCATGGACAAATTTGTTTTGTTGGGATTTGTTGTTAGTGCTAATGGAATTTAGGTTGATGATGCAAAGGTTAAGGCTATATTTCAACAATGGACTACACCTAAGTCCGTTAGTGAGGTTAGGAGCTTCCATGGCTTAGCTTGTTTTTATAGACGGTTTGTTAAAGACTTTAGCACCATTGCTGCACCCTTGAATGAAATTGTAAAGAAAGAATCTGATTTTAAGTGGGGCGAGACTCAAGAGAATGCATTTAACTTGTTAAAAGAGAAATTGTGTTTTGTTCATATTTTGAAATTACCGGATTTCGCTAAAACTTTTGAAATAGAATGTGATGCTTCCGGAATTGGTATAGGTGCTATTTTGATGCAGGAAAAGAAGTCGATTGTCTACTTTAGTGAGGAACTAAAAGGAGCTCAACTTAACTATTCCACCTATGACAATGATTTGTTTGCTTTGGTGAGAGCATTGGAGGTGTGGCAGCACTACTTGCTATCAAAGGAGTTTGTGATTCACATCGATCACGAATCAATCAAGTACTTGAAAGGACAATGCAAGTTAAACAAGCGACATGCAAAATGGGTGGAATTCATTGAAACCTTTCCATATGTGATCCAGTACAAGCAAGCTAGGTAAGGATAATGTAGTGGCTGATGCACTATCTAGAAGGTGTTGCATTGATCACTACTCTTAGTGCTAAATTATTAGGCTTTGAGAAAAATAAAGATTTTTCTAGTGTGTATGATGCACGTGAACATGTAGCTTTCCAAAAGTACTATAGACATGAAAGATATTTGTTTAGAGAGAAAAAGCTATGTCTTTCATTATGTTCATTATGAGAATTGCTTGTGAGGGAGGCACATAGTGGGGGATTAATGAGACACTTTGGTGTACATAAAACTCTTGATGTTTTGCATGAACATTTTTATTGGCCTAACATGAGGAAAGATGTAGAAAGAATACGTACTAGATGCATTGCATGTAAACAAACCAAATCTAAGTCTATGTCACATGATTTATACACTCCTTTACCTATTCCTAGTGCACCCAAGTCTATGCCACATGGTTTATACACTCCTTTACCTATTCCTAGTGTACTAGATCACCATTTGTACGTGGGACAAATGGAAAGGACCAAAGATGTCTTAGAGCTCGTACATTCTGATGTATGTGGCCCATTCAGGGTAATGGCTAGAGGTGGATTCTCCTACTTCATTACCTTTACCGATGACTTTTCGAGGTATGGGTATGGGTACTTGTTGAAGCACAAACATGAATCCTTTGAAAGGTTCAAGGAGTTCAAGTCTGAAGTAGAAAACCAAACATGAAAGATTATTAAAACTCTTCGATTTGATCTAGGAGGAGAATACCTAAATACTGAGGTTTGGTGCTTTTCTAAAGCAACATGGCATCGTATCACAACTTACTCCATCAAGGACACCACAATTTAAATGGAGCATCTGAAAGGAGAAATCACACCTTGGTGGACATGGTGCGATCCATGAAGAGCTATACAAATCTCCCCATTTCTTTTTGGGGATTTGCTTTGCAAACTACTTGCTATATTCTTAACCAAATTTCGTCTAAATTAGTTCCTATCGTTCCTTATGAGATATGGACAAATCTGAAGCCTAGTCTTAAGCAAGTGAAGATTTGGGGTTGTCTAGATTTCATTAAGAAGTTGAAAATTGATAAGATGGAAGACTAGTCTACTAAGGGTATTTTTGTTAGATATCCAAGTGACAACTTAGGATATTATTTCTATCTTCATATTGAGCAAAGAATTATTGTCAGTAGAGATGCCAACTTTCTTCAAAAAGAGTTTGTTCAAGATGGAGGTATGAGAAGGGAAATATAGTTAGACGAGGAGTCGTCGGTCCAACAAACTGATCAAGTGACCAATCCCATGGGCATTGGTCAAACTGCATAGGAGAGCCTATTCACATCGAGAATGTCATAGTACCTCAAAGGAAAAGTAGAATATCTCATCCTCACGTGAGATACGGTTATCTTCATGAGAATGCACAAGAGTTGTTCATTCATGGAGATAATGATCATGGTGATGTTCTAACTTCTTATGAGGAAGATATATCTGATATAGACTCCTCAATATGGCTGGAAGCCATGAAGTTCGAAATGGACTCCATGTATAAGAACCAAGTTTGGGATCTGGTTGACCCACCCGAAGGTATAGTACCTATTGGAAACAAATGAGTCATCAAAAGAAAGATTTGTTCAGATGGAAAGGTAGATACCTTTAAGGCAAGGCTAGTGTCCAAGGGGCATCGCCAAAGGCAAGGAATCAACTATGAGGAGACCTTCTCGCCTATAGCCATGCTTAAATCCATCAGGATTTTGTTAGCCATTGCTGCACATTATGGTTATGAGACCTGGCAGATGGATGTCAAGACTGCTTTTCTCAATGGTTATATTGAGGAGAGCATATTCATGGGCGAACCCAAGGGGTTCAAATCCGAGAATACATACGTCTAAAGTGAGCAAGCTTAAAAGATTCATGTCATGCCCCAACTCAGGGTTGCGTGACCGACCAGGGTACGTGTCGGTACCCCGAAGCCTACCACATGCACTACACAATAATATACATGGAAACACTGTACACCAAGGCAACACGAAATAAGAAAGAGCGGCGCAAATCTTTATTCAAAATCAAAAAATGTTTAAAGGGTTTCAAATTCGAAGGAAACAACTCGAGTTTCAAAGTCTAAAACAGTTACAAGTTTTCGAGAACAAAACTACTCAGTGCATGTCCAACAACCCTACTCGACACGACTACGACTACATGACTGCCTGCTACGAGACCTGCGCCAACGCCTACCCTCCAGTCGTACCATGCCACCAAACCGTACCTCACTGGTCGGGCTCTACAAAACAACAACAAATAAAACCATGAGTTCACGAGGAACTCAGTGAGCGGTCCTTCTGAACCTCCACTTAAATCCTCGATATGATAACATATAAATATATACACAAGCACATATATGAGAAGTCTATGCTAGTCATATCATGGAAGTCGGTCAATTGGCCATACTATGCAAATAAGTAGGTCTGGCCATATCGACTCCTTTAGATTGAGTATCATTCGACCACTATGGCCTCATCCTACCTGACTGGTCCGGCTCTATCTGGCCTTCACCACAATACAGTACTCGGCTGCACCGGCCTATACAACATACAAGGAATATCAATAACAATCACCGGGCCCGTGGACTAGGATGGTCAACTAGTCTTAGGATCCCACCGGGTTAAGGATAGCTAGTCCCACCCGACTCGGGTTTATCGTCAGCGTGGCCCACTTGTACAATCTCAAGACCCTAATCCTTGAGTCGAGTAGTAGCTGTTCCGGCTATTAGTACTCCTCAGTAGACCATCTCAATCACAATACACAATCAAAGTTTCTCAAAGAAAAACTTCCATCTAAATCCCCGAGCATCAACCCGGACCCGACCCCTTCCTCGAGTCGCACTAGTCGAGTACTAATGTCCGCTATCCTTCCCTAGGTGTGAAACCTAGTCTATGCATTATGTTCCTTAAGTGTAACCACATTTCATAAGCATGAAAATGTCAACTTTCGGGTTCATCACAACATATATAATATAGGAAATTCGTTCTACAATTATCCACATGAATAATTACATGATTTCCAAAAATAAGGAGATTAAATTCAGCAATTAATTTCTAAATTTCGATAAGGAAACAAGGAATATAACATGGCAAGGATTGGGCATTTACATTAGAAAATAAATGAAACATTTCCATGATTCATATGCCATTCTAAATCCTAACCATATATGTGCGCTCAAGAACATTTCCTTATAGCATGATAAACTCAATCTACCACTACTAATAGATCATACATCAAGTGAGAAATCTATAGCATAAACGATGAAATAAAACTCTACATGTAAGCATGAACCAAGTCGAGCCCCTTTCCCCTCCTCACACCCACTCGGCCGAACCTAACCTAGGTTACTCATGCTCGACCGAGATTGATTAGGATGGAAGAAGAGGGTTTTTGGCCGTGATCAAGAATAATCGAGCCACCAATCATGAAAAGAACTCGATCCAAGAGGTTACGACCACTCTAGGAAATTAAGGAAAAATTCGGCATGACCTTTCCATTTTTTTCTTCATGCAGTCGACCCCTAAATCCGAGGAAAACTCCATGAAACATCATCGTTAAACAACATATACACAAGAGGATCATATCTCGATAAAAATTTCGACGAGACGACGGAAATATAACGAGAAATTGACAAAATCTCCAATACCTTGGGTCGGCTACCCGCCTACCCTATGGATCTCGATTAGACCACTCACCTTGACTAGAGAAGAAGATGGACGAGATGAAGACGATCTGGATTTCTCCGACGATGACGCAAATCCGGCACCACCCAAGAGCTCCTCTTCTCCTCTCCTCCTCACCTCGAGCTGCGTGCGACTCAACTTGTCTTGAGCCGCATGGCAGCTTGGGGTGAGGGATTAATTCTCTCCTCCCTTTTTTGACAATTATGCCCTTCTTCACTTAACCCCCTCACTCGACTCCACCTAAGCCCGGATTGGATCCCGACTTGATCCGCGAACCTGATTTCAGCCCGACTTGAGTCAACCCAACATATATATTTCAAAAGGATTAACCATGAGTCTAAAATTTAACTCATACCTCCTACTCGCGGCGATCTCGCAACTCGGCCCGGTTAGTTCCCGATCCAATGGGCTGAACCAATGAAATTTTATATTAGGAAACCCCGGGTATTACAATCCATTTATGGTCATAAGCAAGCTTCGAGGAGATAGAATCTTTGTTTTGATGATGCTATAAAGATCTTTGGATTTATCAAAAATGAAGAAGAGCCATATGTTTACATGAAGGTTAGTGGGAACATGGTTACCTTTCTTGTGCTATACTTGGATCATGTTGGTGTTTAGCCTATGTTGTGTTAGCTATATTTGGAAAAAGGAATAATAGTTAAGTTTCCAGTTGTATGTCAGTTATAACTGCTCTAGATGATGTGAAGCTTTTGCTGAAATTAATGATGTTGCGATGATGTCTTTTTGTTTGCTGAAATTATTGACGCTTCTTGAGTAGTTATTGTTGGCCCAAGGGTTCTCCCTAGGCTTCAATCTCTATTTTGATGATAACAAATATGTATTTAATATATGTGTGAAGTTTTGAGTTCAGGTTGAGGTTACGATACGCGCGCAAACTTCGCTCGGGCAAACACAAAAATCATCAAAAAGGCTCGGATGTAGATTAAGTAGAGTTAATAGATCATCAAGTAGATTCTATATAATATATCCCTAGGATCTCATCCCAAGCCTATTTGTAAAGTTATCCAAGTCAAAACTTGGTAACGAAACCCATGAAAAAGTGTGTAACAAAACAAATGTAAAAAATAGCCTTATCCTAGGTTCGGTCGATCGAACGAGGAAAAATATTGGCAGTAGCCACTTCGGTCGACCGAACGAAGCCAAAAATTGGCAGTGGCAGCAAAAATTGACAGTAGCCAATTTGGTCGACCGAATATGGCTGAGAAAGGGCAGAAGCTCAGCGGTCGCTGGGCGATCGATCGGTGGGTCGACTGACGATCGACCAACAAGCGACCGGTCGGCGTCCAACGGACAGAAAAATGCTCGTTGGAGAGCTGTGTTGAGTGAGGGGTTATAAATACCCCTCACCAACCTCTCTTACTCCTTAATGATCACTAGTGCACTACAAAGAGAGATTTAAGCCCTCAAAGATTGATTTGTGCTCGCTTGCTTCATCCTCTTCAAGCGATCTTCTCGTCTCAACTCCGGCAATGATTCGAGCTCACCGTCTTGAAGAGTTGGAGACTTGGAAAGCTTTGGAAGGAGCTCACACTCTTGGTTTCATTTTTTAGCTCCTTCTTGTCATTCTTCATTGTTCTTAAATTGTAATCGTTACTATTAGCTTGCTAGGTGTGCTAGTGTACACACTTAGGGTTTCCTTCACAGAATTATGTTTTGCCTAGGTGAATAGGTTTGAGGAGTTCTCAAAGGGTTGAGAATCGAGTCATCAGTTGTATTCAAAGGGAAACACAAAGTCAATAAAGGATTTGGTTAGAAATCCATGGTGTGGAGCCAAGGTAGTGGAGTAGGCGGTTGGCCGAACGACTATAACTATTTGTCTTTGCATTGTTTGTTTTATTGTGCTTATTGCCTAATTATTACTTGTCGAGCATCTTAACTTAATTGCGTGATCAATTTGGTTGCATTAAAAATCAAACTCAAAAGAAATCAAGTAGAAGGTAAAAGTCACCCAATACTATTCAACCCCCCTTCTAGTGTGGGTATTCACTCAACAATTGGTATCAGGGCAAGGTTGTAGGATTAGATTTAACCATCTACCTTACAATTTAGAATGTCTAGTGAAATCTAACTAGCTCAAGGGTTATCTACTCATACTCCACAATTGTTCGATAGAAACAACTATGCCTATTGGAAGATACATATGAATGGCTTCCTTCAATCACTAGGCATGGATGTATGGACAATGATTCAAGTAGAGTATAAGCAACCAACTAAGGATATGGGTGAGTTGGATCAAGAAGAAATTAGACTCTTTAATGCAAATACAAAGGCCGTCAATGCACTATACTGTGGCGTATCAATTAATGAGTTTAATAGGATTTCCACTTGTAAGTTTGCATATGAACTTTGGAAAGTCTTAGAAACTACACATGAAGGGACTTCACAAGTTAAGGAATCTAAGATAAACCTACTCATGCATGATTATGAATGTTCAAAATGTTATCGCATGAATCTATTGATGCCATGTATGCTCATTTTCAAAATATTACAAATGGATCAGCTAACCTTGGTAGAGACATAAGGGAAGACGAGAAGGTAAGGAAGCTCCTTCATTCCATTCCAAAAGCTTGGGAGCCCAAGGTCATCGCAATTATAGAAGCAAAGGACATGAGCACCTTAAAGATCCCTGAGCTCATTGGGTCTCTCATGACACATGAGACCCATATGAAGCAATACAAGGAGGAAGATGCCCCTAAAGGCAAGACCATTGCCTTAAAAGCATCACACCGGAGTGAAGAACCCTCATCATCCGAGGAAGAGACGGATGATTTTGAAGAGATGACAATGTTGGCAAGGAGATTCATGAGTTTTATGAGAGGAGGTATGACAAAGGGAAAAGGAGGCTACACATGCTTCAATTGCAACAAAACCGGTCATCTAAGGAAGGATTGTCCACTTCTCAAGATGGCTTCTACCTCCAACCCTCACAAGAAAGATAAATACAAGAAGAAGAAGAAGGCGATGATGGCCTCTTGGGATGAAAACGAGTCTTCATCAAGTGAAGAAGACTCCAAAAGTGAAAAGGCAAATCTTTGCCTCATGGCAAATGATAACGAGGTAAGATTTACTTTTGGCGAGCTTTCATTTACTCAAGAAGAACAAGAAAATAAATTTGATCAAATGCATGATGAATTTAATACTATTAGGAAAAAGTTTAAATAGCTTAAAAAGGACAACAAATCTTTAGAACTTGAAAATGATAACTTGCTACTCTCATGCAATGCATTAAGGAAAGAACTAGATACCCTTAAGGAAGAAAAGCATGACTTAGATAATGCTAAGAAAAACTTACAAAATGAAAACAAAAAATTGGAGAATGAAAATAAGTTCTTAAGTGATCAAGTAGAGCACTTGAACGATAACATGCTAAAATTAAGAAAGGAACTTTGCATGCTAAATGAAAAAATGACAACCTTACAAAATGCCATGTCTAAGGTTGTACATGCTAGGTCATCAAATAATCATGCTTATGCACACTTCCATGCTCACACACATAGCCCAAGAAAGTTTAATGGAAGTTGCTTTTCATGTGCTATCTTTGGCCATATGGCTAGAGAATGTGCAGTAAGGAGGAACACTCATGCTAGATTCACTTGGGTTCCTAAGATGACTAACACTCAAGGACCCAAGAAAATTTGGGTACTTAAAATTGTCTCTTCTCCTTTTGTAGATGGAGAAGCATCCTCAAGCAAGTAGAAGCACATAGATCTTTGGATAGCGGTTGCTCAAAACACATGATGGGTGATATAAATTTTTTCGCAACCCTATCAAGCAAGGATGGTGGACATGTGACATTTGGAGACAATGCCAAAGGTAAGATTGTTGGCATTCGTGATATAGGTATACTCTCATACCCATGCATTAAAAATGTTTTACTAGATGATGGGTTAAAGCATAACTTGATTAGCATATCTCAATTATGTGATAATGGATATGTAGTCATTTTCAAAGCATCTAAATGCATCATTAGAAGTGCACCATCTAATGATATTGTGTTTATTAGAAATATGCAAGAAAATATTTACACTCTAGTTTTAAATGTTTTGCCTAATCCTCATGTTAGATGCTTAGTTGCCATGAAAAATGATTCTTGGTTGTGACATAGAAGGCTAGGACATGCTAGCATGAGCCTCATCCAAGAAATATCTAAAATGGACTTAGTTAAAGAAATACCTAAGATAAAATTTGAAGAAAACAAACTTTATGATGAATGTCAACATGGAAAATAAGTTAAGTCTTCATTTCACAACATTAATCAAGTGAGTACATCTAGAACACTTGAACGCACATGGATCTTTTCGGTCCTTGTGATGTAGCTAGTTTAGGTGGAAAGTTATATTGCTATGTTTTGGTTCATGATTTCTTGAGATTTACATGGGTTTTCTTCTTAGCTAAGAAAAATGAAACTTTTGATTTCTTTAAAAAATTTGCTAGGAGAGTTACAAATGAGAAAGGAATTTCAATTTTGAAAATTAGAAGTGATAATGGAGGAGAATTTAAAAATGAAAAGTTTTACAATTTTTGTGATGAATTGGGTATTGAGCATACATTTTCTTCTCCTCGAACCCCTCAACAAAATGGGGTGATTGAGAGGAAGAATAGAACCCTACAAGAGATGGCTAGGACCATGCTTTGTGAAAATAATTTGCCCAAGTATTTTTGAGCCGAAGCCATAAATATCTCTTCGTATGTACTTAATCGTGTCATATTAAGACCTAAAATCAAGAAAACACCTTTTGAGCTTTGGAATGATAAAATCCCAAGTGTGGGATATTTTCGTGTTTTTGGATGTAAATGCTTTATCTTAAACACTAAGGAGCATCTAGGAAAATTTGATTCTAAATCCGATGAAGGCATTTTCCTAGGTTACTCCAATAGTTCTAAGGCATATAGAGTTTATAATCATAGAGCTATGATTGTTGAAGATTCTATGCATGTTACTTTTGATGAAACTAATGATTCTTCTAGTAATGTTAAGATTGTGAATGTAGGTGAGGAACTTGACGAATTAACATTTCATGACAAAGAAGTTGAAGATAAAAACAATGAGGAAACTCACCATGAAGAACCTTCATCATCAACTCTACCTCAAGATGAACAAGGAGAAGAGGAAGCTCTACCACCTCTCCCCAAATGGTATCAGTTGATAAGAGATCATCCAATGGATCGAGTCATTTATTGAACCAGCAACGGGAGTGGTAACGCGCTCTAAACTTAAGAATATTTGTCAATATGTAGCATTTATATCTCAAGTAGAGCCAAAAAACATCAAGGAAGCAATAGAAGATGAATTTTGGGTAGTGGCTATGCAAGAGGAGCTTAATCAATTTGTTAGGAATGAAGTATGACACTTAGTACCTAGACCTTGTGGACAAACCGTAATTGGGACTAAATGGGTATTTAGAGACAAGTTAGATGAAGGAGGTTTAGTCATTAGAAACAAAGCTAGGTTAGTGGCCCAAGGGTATAATCAAGAAGAAGGAATAGACTATAACGAAACTTATGCTCCCGTAGCTAGATTAGAGGCAATTTGCATGCTTTTGGCTTATGTTTGTTTTAAAGGTTTTAAACTTTTTCAAATGGATATTAAAAGTGCTTTTTAAAATAGTTTATCGATGAAGAAGTTTATGTTGAACAACCCCCCGAATTTGAAAGTTTTGAGTTTCCAAATCATGTCTTTAAACTTAAAAAGGCTTTATATGGCTTAAAACAAGCCCCTAGGGCTTGGTATGAAAGGCTTTCCACATTTTTGATTGATCAAGGCTTTAGCATTGGAAAAGCCGATGTTTCTCTTTTTATAAAAATTAATGGAAATAATATTTTACTCGTGCAAATTTACGTTGATGATATAATATTTGGTGCTACTAATGAATTGCTTTGTGAGTGGTTTGCAAAGTGCATGCAAGAAGAGTTTGAGATGAGCATGGTGGAAGAACTTTCCTTCATGCATGTTCTCAAAATCAAGCAAACAAACAAAGGGACCTTCATAAATCAAGCTAAGTACACAAAGACCAACTACTAAGTGCATGTTTACCACTCAATTCGACATGACTACGACTACATGGCTACTTGCTACGACATATGCGACAATGCCTGCCCTCCAGTCGCACCATTCCACCCAGTCGTACCTCACTGGTCGGGCTATGCAAAACAACAACAAACAAAACCATGAGTTCACGAGGAACTCAGTGAATGGTCCTTCCAAACCTCCACTTAAATCCTCAATATGATAACATATAAATATACACACAAGCTCATAAATGAGAAGTCTATGCTAGTCATATCATGGTAATCAGCCAATTGATCAACCTATACAAATAAGTAGGTCTGGCCATATCGGCTCCTTTAGACTGAGTATCATTCGGCCACTATAGCCTCATCCTGCATGAATGGTTCGGCTTTGTCTGGCCTTCACCACAATACAGTACTCGGCTGCACTGACCTATACAACATATTAGGAATGTCAATAATAATCACCGGGTCCGTCAACTAGGATGGTCAACTAGTCTCAAGATCCCACCGAGTTAGGGATAGCTAGTCCCACCCGACTCGGGTCTACCATTAGCGTGGCCCACTGACGAAATCTCTAGACCCTCCACCACTCGGGTCTAACACCTAGCAGGTCCGCTGGTGCAATCTCAAGATACTAATCACCGTTGAGTCGAGTAGTAGTCGTTTCGGCTATAGGTACTCCTCAGTAGACCATGTCAATCACAATACACAATCAGAGTTTTTAAAGAAAACTTCCATCTTAATCCCTGTGCATCAACCCGTATTCGACCCCTTCCTCGGGTCGCACTAGTCTAATACTATTGTCAGCTATCTTTCCCTAGGTGTGAAAGCTAGTCTATGCATTATATTTCTTGAGTGTAACCACATTTCATAAGCATGAAAATGCCTAATTTCGGGTTCATCACAACATGTATAACATAAGAAATTCGTTCTACAACTACTCACATGAATAATCACATGATTTCCAAAATAAGGAGATTAAATTCATCTTTTAATTACTAAAATTTTAGCAAGGAAACAATTGGTCTAACATGGCAAAGATTTGACAATAGCATTGTAAACAATGAAGAATTTCCATGATTCACATTCCATACTAGATTCTAACCATATATGTGCATTAAAGAACATTTCCATATCAAATGTAAATTACAATCTACCACTATCAACAATCCATTCATCGAATAAAATACTTAATAGTATAATCACGTACTAGGTCGAGATATTCCTCTCTTACCCGCCCGGCCGAACCCTACACAAGGGTTATCATTCTCGGGCGAGCCTATCAAGGTGAGATTAGGGCTCTTTCGACCATGAACAAGAACAACTGAGTCACAAGTCTTACAAGGAATTCTATCCAAGAGATTTCAACCGCTCTAGGAAATTGGGAAAAAAATTGGCATGACCTTTGCCCTTTTTCCTTCATTCGGTCGACCCATAAATCCGAGGAAAACTTCGTGAAACTTCGTCATTCAACAACATATACACAAGAGAATCAAACCTCGGTAAAATTTTGGCGAGACAATAGAAATATCATGAGAAATTGACAAAATCCCCAATATCTTGGGTCGGCTACCTGCCTACCCTATGGATCTCGGCCAAACCACTCACCTTGATCAAATGAAGGAGATGGACTAGATGAGGATGATCCCGATTTTTCCGACGATGACACGAGATCGGCGCCGTCCACAAGCTCCTCTACCCTCTCCTCTTCCCTCGGGCTGCGTGCGGCTCAACTTGTTCCATCACCTCCGGTACAACAGGTATTATCGGTACCGATTGTGGCTGCTGCTGTGGTTACTGTTGCTGCCTCAATTCCTGCTCCCTATGGAGCGCCTTGGTCCACAGGGCCACCTGGGTCTGCAGTTGAGCAACCATGGGATCCTGTACCCCTTCCTCTGACTTCTCCCTCCCACGACCTCGGCCTCGGCCCTGGCGCTCGATGGAATTACTACCACGGCCGCTCAACGCGGCATTGTGAGTATCCATCACACTAACATAAAAAATAAATTTGCCGTTAAAATTAAACAACTCATTCAATTGTAAATTAAATTACTAACCGCATGGTGCGCTAAGTGCAGTCGTGGTTGCCTGATCTCGTAGAATAACTATACCATATTTCGACATGCTAGCATATGCCTCACATAGTACCCAAATCCTAGTCGTAGTCAAGACCTAACCAGAAGCTCTGATACCAAGTTTGTCACGCCCCAACTCAGGGTGCGTGAACGGCCAGGGTATATGTCGGTACCTCGAAGCCTACCACATGCACTAAACAAAAATTTAAAAGGAAATATTGTTCATCCAGGCAACATGAGAAAAAGACAGCGGTGCAAATCTATATCTAAAAACCAAAACAATTTTAGTAGTTTCAAATTCGAAGTAAACAACTGAAGACTCAAGGTTTAAAACAAATACAAGTTTTTCAAAGACCAACTACCAAGTGCATGTTTACAACTCAATTTGACATGACTACGACTACATGACTGCCTGCTACAAGATCTGCACGGATGCCTGCCCTCCAATCGCACCATGCCACCAAGTCGTACCTCACTGGTCGGGCTTTACAAAACAACAACAAACAAAACCATGAGTTCACGAGGAACTCAGTGAGCGGTCCTTCCGAACCTCCAATTAAATCCCCGATATGATAACATATAAATATATACGCAAGCACATAAATGAGAAGTCTATGCTAGTCATATCATGGTAATCGGCCAATTAATCAGTCTATACAAGTAAGTAGGTCTGGCCATATCGGCTCCTTTAGACTGAGTATTATTCGGCCACTATGGCCTCATCCTGCATGAATGGTTCGGCTCTGTCCGGCCTTCACCACAATACAGTACTCGGCCACACCGACCTATACAACATATTAAGGATCTCAATAACAATCACCGGGCTCGTCAACTAGGATGGTCATGTTGGCCCAAGGGTTCAATCTTGGTAACACACTTAGTTTTGATGATAAAAAATATGATTCTAATAATTTCATCCAGGCTTGGTCTCAGGTTGGACATACGATACACATTCGAAGCTCGTTGGAAAAATCAAGAATCGGAGGCTTCATAGTGGAGCATATCAAAATTAATTTAGGACTTGGTTTTTTTATTGTAAATGTTCCTAAGCCTTAGTTTGATGTCATCATTGAATTCATAACCAAAAAACCGAAACCCGAACCCCGAAAACTTAAAAACTAGAAAAATTAAAAAATAGTTTTGAAAATTTCTAAGTATAGGGAGCTCCTTGGAGGACTACATAATTTAGATATTTTCTTGCCATAAAAAGTCCCAATAATTGTTTCTTAGATAAAAACAAATTAAAGACATATTTTTAAGGAATATTTGAAAACTGTTAACCTAAAATAATAAGGCTTGAAAGGCTACCTCCAAACTACCTAGAATTTCCATAATGCCCCCAGCCAGTTTTTTTTAAAAACTGCCCAGAATTCCCAGAATGCCCCTAAATGGCTCTTTTTCAAATTAGATAAGGTTGGAACGGCTCTTTGCTTCCATACTCCAATACGAACTCTATAAATACACCCAAAACTCCCTTCCTAAGGCTCCTAACTATTCCATTGAGCTACCAAAACATTTTCTTGAGCCTTAAAGAGTGATTCAAAGTGCAAACTTCAACTTCTCATTCTCAAAGTCTTCAAAACTCCATTTCAAGTCTTCAATCCGAATTTCTACATCATCTTGAGGCCTTGGAGTACTAGGAGGAAACTTTGAGGAGCTCATTTGAGTTTGTTTTAATATATAGATCCTTTACATGTATTTTCTTTCTTATTTGCTTCTCATTTCAAGTTGTTAAGTGTGGTGTAGTGTTACACCTAGGTTTCTTTATTTTTGAGTGTTTTGCTTTGGAATAGTGGTTGAGGCATCCTCTAAGGTTGAGGGATAAGTCATCTTTGTATTCTTTAGGAAACATTCAAGTTATAAAGATTTGAAGTTAGAAATCCTTGATGAGGAGCCAAGGTAGGGGAGTAGGCAGTGTGGTCGAACCACTCTAAATTTCACATGTTAGCATTGCTTATGTATTTAATCTTGCTTGGTATTAATCATTACTCATTTACATTTGCATCTTGAAAGCATATAATTCAAAATAGAAAAAATCCATACTTAGGCCAACTTGAAAAAAAATCGGAATAAAATTTAGTGTATTTAGGCTACACAATATTCACCCCCCTTCTAGTGTGGTTATTTGGTTTACATATGGTATTAGAGCTTGATAGTAGGACTAGATTTCACCATCTACCCTACACTTAGAATGGCTACCAAAAATACACAAGCTCAAGGGACCTCTACCCATGCACCTCCTTTGTTTAATGGAAATAACTATGCTTATTGGAAAATTAGAATGAAGATTTTTCTTCAATCATACGGCCTAGAGGTTTGGAGGATGATTCAAAATTATTATAAGCAACCAACTATGAGCATGGATGATTGGACCTAAGAGTAAGTTAAATTATTTAATTCCAATGCTAAACCCATGAATGCATTACATTGTGGATTATCAATTAATGAGTTTAATAGAATTTCTACATGTAAATCTGCATTTGAAATTTGGCAAGTTCTTGAAACTACTCATGAAGGGACCTCTCAAGTAAAGGAGTCAAAAATCAATCTTCTCATGCATGATTATGAATTGTTTAAAATGCTATCTCATGAGACTATTGATGAAAATGTATGCTAGATTCCAAAATATTACTAATGGCTTATGCAATCTTGGAAGAGATATTAGGGAAGAAGAAAAGGTGAGAAAGCTTCTTCGGTCACTCCCCAAAGCTTGGGAGCCAAAGGTGATAGCTATTATGGAAGCTAAGGATCTTGGTACCATGAAGCTCACCAAACTCATTGGATCCCTCATGACACATGAGATCCATATGAGGGCACACAAGGAGGAAGATGCCCCCAAAGGCAAGAGTATTGCCTTAAACGCATCACATAGGAATGATGACACTTCTTCATCCGAAGAGGAGCTTGATGACTATGAGGAGATGGCCTTGCTTGCAAAATGGTTCATGAGGTTTATAAAGGGTGGCAAAAGGTACATTTGTTTCAATTGCAACAAACCGGGGCACTTGAGGAAGGATTGCCCACAATTGAAGCTCAACCCCACCTCATCCACAAAGAAGGACAAGCTCAAGAAGAAGAAGAAGAAGACATTGATGGCTTCTTGGGATGAAAGTGAATCTTCATCAAGTGAGGAAGACTCCAATGATGAAAGAGCCAACCTTTGCCTCATGGCAAATGATGATGAGGTAACCTTTACATTTGGTGAATTTACATTTACTCAAGAAGAATTAGAGCATGAGTTTAAACAAATGCATGTTGAGTTTAATGCTATTAGAAAGAGGTTTAAAGAACTTAGAAAGGAAAATAAGTCTTTAGAAGCGAAAATGAGGAACTACTTGTTTCATGCAATGCTTTGAAAAATGAAGTAGAAACTCTTAAGGATGAAAAACTCATTTTAGAAAAGGCAAAAAATGATTTACAAGATTCAAATGATGTGTTAGAAAAGGAAAACAAATTTTTGAGTTCACAAGTTGAGTACTTGAATGATAGCATGCTCTCATTGAAGAATGACCTTATTTACTTTGAATGACAAAATGCATGGCTTACAAAATACTAAAAATGATCATGTATCACATGCTAGAAATACTAGAAAACCATCAATCCTCATTCCCATACTCATGTTCATACTCATTATTCCACTAAGTTTCATGGTTATTGCTTTTGTTGTGGAATTTGTGGACACATGATTAGAGATTGTGCACTCAAGAGGAACCCTCATGCTAGATCTACTTGGGTTCCTAAAATGACTAACACTCAAAGGACCCAAAAAAAATTGGGTACCTAAGGTTGTTTCTTCTCCACTTGTAGGTGGAGAGTCATCCTCAAGCACATAGGAGCATATGGGTGTTGGATAGTGGTTGCTCAAAGCACATGACTGGAGATATCAAATTATTTTCAACCCTATCAAGCAACGATGGAGGGTATGTTACTTTTGGAGATAATGTCAAAGGTAAGATCATTAGCATTGGTGATATAGGTATATTTCCATTTCATTGCATTAAGAATGTCTTATCAGTTGATGGCTTGAAACATAATTTGATTAGTATTTCGCAATTATGTGATAATGGATAGGGCAGTCCAAAAATAGGGACGATGTTTCACTCTTCATTAAACATGATGAAAATGACACCTTATTAGTTCAAATATATGTTGATGACATAATTTTTTGTGCTACAAATGAAACCCTTTGTGAGTGATTTGCTAAGTGTATGCAAGATGAATTTGAGATGAGCATGATGGGAGAGCTTTCTTTCATGCTAGGACTTCAAATCAAACAAACCAAGAAGGGGATCTTCATCAATCAAGCTAAGTACACAAAGGAGCTAAATGAAAGATTTGGGATGGATGGAGCAACGATTGTATCAACCCCCATGAGTCCATCCACCAAGCTTGATAACGATGAGGAAGGTATCAAAGTTGATGAAAAACGATACCGAGGTATGATTGGTAGCTTACTTTATTTAACTGCAAGTAGACCCGATATAATGTTTAGCGTATGTCAATGTGCTAGGTTTCAATCTTGTCCTAAGATGTCTTATTTGAGTGCGGTCAAACACATATTGAGATATCTAAAGGGCACTTTTGACTTAGGCCTTTGGTACCCTAGTAGTGCATCCTTTGAATTGATTGGTTTTTCCGATGCGGATTTTGCCGGTTGTAAGATTGATAGAAAAAGCACTAGTGGGTGTTGTCAATTCCTAGGGATGAGTTTGGTTTCTTGGTTTTCCAAGAAGCAAAACTCGGTTGCACTTTCAACTACCAAAGCGGAGTATATCGCGGCGGCTAGTTGTTGTGCACAAGTCCTTTGGATGAAACAAATCCTACTTGATTTTGTATTGAACTATTCATGTATACCCATTTATTGTGATAACACTAGTGCCATAAATTTGACAAAAAATCCCATCTTGCACTCTAGGACAAAACATATAGACTTAAGGCACCATTTTCTTAGAGATAATGTAGCTAAGAAAATATCTTTGTTGATTTTGTGCCTATCAATAAGCAACTTGCGGATATATTTACTAAACCTTTAAATGAAGAAAGCTTTATATTAAGAATGCAATTAGGAATTTGTACTCTTTCGAATATTTGAATTTTGGAAAATTGCATGTAATATTGAGTTTTCTTGAAAATTTGGTTTTCATGGTATCCTCACACTTGTGTATATGCCGTGTAATGGGGCTTTGCAACTTATTGGTGTTTGCCTACTATAGGCATCCATCGGTAGGAAGGACTGTAGTGTTTGATGATACTCGGTTTTAGTGAGATATTGGTTTTCATGATCATATAATTAATAGAACCTTGCATTCTTGCCTTTTTGATTGATGTCAAAAGGGGGAGAGAAGACTTGGTCACACTTGGTTTTAACGATGATATAGATAGGGGGAGCTTAAGCTAGATTTCAATACCAAGTTCATTAAAATAAAAAATTGGATGCTTAAAATAAACCTTTGGTGTAGTATTTTTAATAAAATGTTTGTCATCATCAAAAAGGGGGAGAATGTTGGCCCAAGGGTTCAATCTTGGCAACACTCTTAGTTTTGATGATAACAAACATGGTTCTAATAATTTCATCGAGGTTTGGTCTCAGGTTGGACATACGATACGCATTCGAAGCTCGTTGGAAAAATCAAGAATCGGAGGCTTCAGAGTCAAGCATGTGAAAATTAGTTTAGGACTTAGTTTCTTTTATTGTAAATGCTCATTGAATTTATAACCAAAAAATCAAAACCAGAACCCCGAAAACTTAAAAACTAGAAAAATCAAAAAACGGTCTTGAAAATTTCTAAGTTTAGGGGGCTCCATGGAGGACTACATAATTCAGATATTTTCTTGCCATAAAAATTCTCAATAAACGTTACTTAGGGAAAAACAAATTAAATACACATTTTAAAGAAATTTTTGGAAACCGTTAACCTAAAAAAATAAGGTTTAAAAGGCTAAAAACCTCCAAACTATCCAAAATTTCCAGAATGCCCCCATCTAGTTTTTTTAAAAAACTACCCAGAATTCCCAGAATGTCCCAAAATGGCTCTTTTTCAAATTAGATAAGGTTTGAACGGCTATTTGCTTCCATTCTCCAATATCAACTCTATAAATAGACCTAAAACTCCCTTCCTAAGGCTCCTAACTATTCCATTGAGCAACCAAAATATATTCTTGAGCCTTAAAGAGTTATTCAAAGTGCAAACCTTAACTTCTCATTCTCAAAGTCTTCAAAACTCCATTTCAAGTCTTCAATCCGAATTTCTACATCATCTTGAGGCCTTGGAGTACTAGGAGGTAACTTGGAGGAGCACATTTGAGTTTGTTTTAATTTTTAGCTCCTTTACTTGTATTTTCTTTCTCATTTGCTTCTCATTTCAAGTTGTTAATTGTGGTGTAGTGTTACACCTAGGTTTCTTTATTTTTGAGTGTTTTGCTTTGGAATAGTAGTTAAGGCATCCTCTAAGGTTAAGTCCTCTTTGTATTCTTTAGGAAATATTCAAGTTATAAAGATTTAAGATTAGAATCCTTTGCGAGGAGCTAAGGTTGTGGAGTACGTGGTGTGGCCGAACCACTCTAAATTTCACATGTTAGCATTGCTTATCTATTTAATCTTGCTTGGTATTAATCATTACTCATTTACATTTGCATCTTGAAAGCATATAACTCAAAATAGAAAAAATCCATACTTAGGCCAACATGAAAAAATAATCGGAATAAAACTTAGCGTATTTAGGCTACACAATATTCACCACCCCTCTAGTGTGGTTATTTGGTTTACAGGTCAACTAGTCTCAGGATCCCACAGGATTAGGGATTGCTAGTCCCACCCAACTCGGGACTACTGTCAGTACGGCCCACTGACGAAATCTCAAGACCCTCCGTCACTCGGGTCTACACCTAGCGGGCTCGTTGGTGCAATCTCAAGACCCTAATCATCGCTGAGTCGAGTAGTAGCCGTTTCGGCTATCGGTACTCCTCAATAGACCATCTCAATCACAATACACAATCAGAGTTTCTAAAGAAAACTTCCATCTTAATCCATGTGCATCAACCCGTATCCGACCCCTTCCTCGCATCGCACTAGTCTAATACTAATGTCCGCTATCTTTCCCTAGGTGTAAAAGCTAGTCTATGAATTATATTTCTTGAGTGTAACCACATTTCATAAGCATGAAAATGCCTAATTTCGGATTCATCACAGCATATATAACATAGGAAATTCATTCTACAACTATCCACATGAATAATCACATGATTTCCAAAATAAGGAGATTAAACTCAGCTTTTAATCACTAAAATTTCAGCAAGGAAACAATTCTTCTAACATGGCAAAGATTTGACAATAGCATTGTAAACAATGAAGAATTTCCATGATTCACATTCCATACTAGATTCTATCCATTTATGTTCATTCAAGATCATTTCCTTTTCAAATGTAAATTACAATCTACCACTATCAACAATCCATTCATCGAATAAAATACTTAATAGTATAATCGCGTACTAGGTCCAGATATTCCCCTCTTACCCGCCCGGCCAAATCCTACACAAGGATTATCATGCTCGGTCGAGCCTATCAAGGTGAGATTAGGGCTCTTTCGACCATGAACAAGAACAACTGAGTCACTAGTCTTGCAAGGAATTCGATCCAAGAGGTTTCAACCGCTCTAGGAAATTGGGGAAAAATTTGGCATGACCTTTCCCCTTTTTCCTTCATTCGGTCAACCCCTAAATCTGAGGAAAACTCCGTGAAACTTCATCATTCAACAACAAATACACAAGATAATCAAATCTCGATAAAATTTTGACAAGATGATGGAAATATCATGAGAAATCGATTAAATCCCCAATATCTTGGGTCGGCTACCCGCCTACCCTGTGGATCTCGGTTAGACCACTCACCTTGATTAGATTAAGGAGATTGACTAAATGACGACGATCCTGATTTCTCCGATGATGACACGAGATCGGCGCCGTCCACAAGTTCCTCTTCCCTCGGGCTGCATGCGGCTCAACTTGTCTTGAGCCGCACGGCGGCTTAGGGTGAGAGGTTAATTTCCTCTCTCTCTTTTTTTGACAACCACACCCTTCTTCACTTAACCCCCCTCACTTGACTCCAACTAAGCCCGGATTGAACCCCGACTCGATCCGCGAACCCGATCGCAACCCGACTTGAGTCAACCCAACATATACATTTCAAAAACATTAACCATGGGTCTAAAATTTAACTCATACCTCCTACTAGCGGCGATCTCGCGACTCGGCCCGGCTAGCTCCCGATCCGGTGGGCTGCACCAAGGAAATTTTTATGTTAGTAAACCCCCGGGTATTACATCGGTCGACCATTCACTCGACCGGATATGGCTGAGAAAGGGCAGAAGCCTAGCTATCGTTGGGTGGTCGATCGGTCAGTCGATCGATGATCGACCGACAAGCGACTGGTCGGTGTCCAACGGGAAGAAAAACATCAGTTGGAGAGTTGTGTCGAGTGAGGGATTATCAATACCCCTCACCAACCTCTCTTACTTCTTCTTAATGATCATTAGTGCACTACAAAGCGAGATTTCAGCCCTCAAAGATTGATTTGTGCTCGCTTGCTTCATTGATTGCTTCATCCTCTTCAAACGATCTTCTCGTCTCAACTCCGGCAATGATTCGAGCTCACCGTCTTGAAGAGTTGGAGACTTGGAAGGCTTTGGAAGGAGCTCACACTCTTGGTTTCATTTTTTAGCTCCTTCTTATCATTCTTCATTGTTCTTAAATTGTAATCATTACTATTAGCTTGCTAGGTGTGCTAGTGTAAATACTTAGGGTTTCCTTCGTAGAATTGTGTTTTGCCTAGGTGAATAGATTTGACGAGTTCTCAACGGGTTGAGAACTGAGTCCTCGGTTGTATTCAAAGGGAAACACAAAGTCTATAAAGGATATGGTTAGAAATCCTTGGTTTGGAGCCAAGGTAGTGGAGTAGGCGGTTGGCCTAACGACTATAACTATTTGTCTTTGCATTGTTTGTTTCATTGTGCTTATTGCCTAATTATTACTTGTCGAGCATCTTAACTTAATTGTGTGATCAATTTGGTCGCATTAAAAATCAAACTCGAAAGAAATCAAGTAGAAGGTAAAAGTTATCCAACACTATTCAACCTCCCCTTCTAGTGTGGGTATTCACTCAACATTTATTATTGATTTAGTATTCATCATTAATCTCTTGGTCATTTATAGAAGAATTGATGTGGTTTTCTTTAGGAGCTGGGCAGTTTTTCTTGAGTTTTTTTTGGCTGAATCATTATGAGATGTTATGGCCGTCGTTTGAGTTTGAAGCTGATGTATTTAAGTTATATATGAGGAAAGAGATGATATATGAAAGCAAGTCTCCTATGTGTGTAAATAGTGTTGCCAATTATATGATGAGTTGAGACTGCTGAGTGTGTAGACGGCAACAAACTACTTCAATTATCTTCAAGTCAAAATGGAGTTGGGTTGTTAACTCACTACAACACAGAGACTGTATGGAGGGCAAAACTCTATGATTGAGTTGTCATAGAGATGCAAGTTGGTTAGTACTTGTAATAGTGAATAGTTTGTTTGTTATTTCCAATTCACTTTAGTACTGATAGTTGGATTTCAAAGTATGAAATCCTTGAACTAATATTGTATTTTGTTGATAGTGGATTGAGCATCTGTCCGATGAGGACCCCATAGATTAGGTGATATGTTTGTTACTGAACTGCGTTAACAAATCCTTATGTTTGTGTGTTTCCTTGTAGTTATTTTTATTTGTTACTCACTCTGTTTTGAAAATAGTTGCTATAGCAATTAAAACTTCCTGTTTAACATGTCCATTAATAGAAAGCTCCCTTAGAGACTATCATGTCAATTGATATTAGAGCGGTTGTGGTAACCTTTACCAGCACACATCCTTGGAGTGTCTCTACCCTTTCAACCTCAAGATTGAAGGAATGCCTATGGGAAACTCAGTCAATGTCACTCCTTCGCTCATAGGAACAAACTATGCTTATTGGAAGGTTTAGATGAGAGTTTTCATTAAGTCTTTGGATGATTGTTGCTAAGACACTATTGAGATTGGCTACACACCACCCACAATGACATATGGGACTGAGCGCAAGCCTAAAAGCTAGTATACTGAAGCAGAAATTATTGCACTATGACAATAAAGCCTTAATACTATCTTTAGTGGAGTTTGATCCTTCTTAGTTCAAACTAATCTCGGCTTGTACTTTGGCCAAGCAAGCCTGAGAAATTTTAGAAACCAATCATGAAGGATCCCCGACGCTTCAGAAGTCCAAAGTTGAAATCCTCACCACCAGATTTGAGCATCTGAAGATGGGAGATGATGAAAGCATTCAAGACTTCCTTGGGCGTGTGAAAGATCTTATGAACAATGCAAGCAACCTTGGAGAATCATTTCAGAAGAAAAAATGGTGAGAAAAGTTATTAGATCTATGCCTTCAAAATTTGACATGAAAGCTATCAATGAAGTTCATGATTCATCAACCATGACTCTTGACACATTGATGAGAAAATTTGAAACATATGAGTTAGAACTCTTTGATAAATACTCTCACAAGGCGAAGAAGAGAAATTTAGCTTTCAGTGATACTGAAGATGAAGTGAAGTCAGAAGATTGTTCAAAAGATGAGATGAATGCTATTTTTGCTCTTATGACAAAGAACTTCAAAAGATTTCTAAAAGCCAGAAATAAGCAAAATCAGAGTTTTTTAGTTGCAACCGCAGTCACAATCACAGTTTATATCGGGTAGTTTCAACAACTAATTTCTGACTTCACTTCATCTAATAGGTCCATGGGTATGTAACTCTTTACCAATCACATCGCTATGTGATTTCCATCAATTTTTCATCTAGGGCATCCAAGGCATTGTGCGGACCCATCGTTTGTATACCCCAACGAGAAAACAAGCACCCTTGAGTGTAGCTCAACAAGGTAAGTCACGTTCAAGCTAGTAGCAGAGACACAAAAGGGTATGTGCCATATGAGGTGCAACGTGTCTATCAGCACAAAAGGCCATGTGTGTGGACAACAAACCCGTTGTGACAATAGACACACTTGCACCTCAAAACGATTGAAGGCATGACCGGTATTCTAAATACCTTAGCCATTGGGACTCAATATTAATGGAAAGATTCTTTATGCAATTAAAATTATCTAAGCTATCAACAATTGAAGCAAGAGAAATCAATGAAATGATAAAGTAAATAAGGATGATTATGGATGTACTAAGGGTTCCACCCGAGCCATAAGGCGAACCAAGGCCATTCATCCTAGGGTTTTTAGGGACAGCCATCTCGCCAAGGTGCTACCCAAAACCTCCTTATAGGTTGCCGGTTCCATTAGTGCCTTCTCGGGGTTCAAACCGTCATCTACATGGAGTTGAACACATCCTCTCCGCGCGCGCACCAAAATGGGGCAGCAAGCGTGCTCATCGCCAAAAAACCCCTAAACTTCTAATTTTACAAAACTAAAAGAAGAAGAGCCAAAAATATCTCTGGAGAAAGGTTTAAGGAGAGGGAGAAGTGAATTACAATCAGAATTCTCAAGAGGAAGGCAGGGGTTCACAGGCCTTATTTAAAAGATATAGTACTTAAATTTCATAAATTTACAAGCAATCAACACAACCAGGATTACACACGTTCACATGCACATAGAGCTCATCCATAATCATCCTTTCATGCATCACATCATATATTAAAAAGAAAGGAAAAAACAGAATCTGAAATCGTGCAAATCCAATCACGTTTCCACCCAAAACGGTTCAAACAACACATGCTGAATTTTTTGGTTCTCGAGGTTGTTCAATCATGAAAGAATGGGGTTTTTGAGTTTGAATTCTATCCAAAATTATTATGGATAGTAGGCTTCCACCTTGATATATCGCATGAACTGTGGATCCAAGGAAAACAACTCAAAGACCCCCGAAAATCAAAACTGGGCAGCATGACGTTTAGGGATCGAACGGTTCGTAAACATGATCAAAACACAAAATAAAAATTCCAAACAATCGCTAAAGGTGGCTTTGATACCACTGTTGGGATGCGAAAAGAAAAAAACAGTGGAAAATAGAATTTAAAAACTCAAACACCCTGAAATACAACAATCTACTTTAGCGAGTTTAAGGAATTAAGCATAGGAAGAAAGTATACCTTCAACTGTGGTTGACGGAGCTGCTCCTATCCCAATTCAAGATGCACACACGCACGTCCTCCAATGTTAGTCCACATGAAGTACCTCGCATCAAAAGGGGTAGCGATGAACAGGGCTCGTTGTGGCTCAACAGAGTGACTTTCTCAACCCCGAAAAGCACCAAGTCTAGGCCGGCCCTTCCACCAAGAACTAGTCTCCAAAACGGGAGGAAGAGAAGATGAGAAAACCCCGTAATGAGAGGATGGAAGAGAGAATACCTTGTTTTCCTCTTTTGTTTCCTCCAAGGAGAGAAAGTGGTGGCACACAAAGGTGGAGAAGAACACCTCTCCGACTTCTCAGAGAACTCGGGGAACGGGAGGAAGATGGTTGACCACTCAAGGAAGAAGATGGAGGTTCTTTGGAACTTCTTTCCACCCAAGAACATCTCTCTTGTTCTCACCAAGAATATAGGAAACCTCATGGGGTATTCGGCCTCCTTAAGAGGAGAAGGAGGGGGCGACTACAAGAGTAGACCCGGCCCTCCCCTAAAATTTCTCCCGTAATTTAAAATTTCGGGGTTTGCTCCAAAATACATTTCATACTTAATTATTTCATAATTAATTTTAAATTAATTAATTCCAATTAAATAGAAACTTTAGTTTATCTTCGTAAATTAAACGCCTATTAATAGGAATGAGATTTATCTAAATAAATTAAATTCCTATCATATAGGAATTATATTCATGTAGATAAATTAAATTCCTATTTATAGAATCATGATTTATCTAAATAAATCAATTATCTATAAATGTATGATTTATCTAAATAAATCAAATTCCTATTTATTATGATTTATCTAAATAAATTAATTCCAAATTAATAGGTGTAGGCGCTTGGGGAAAATCAAATTTCCCTCCATGAATTTTTTATTTCAAAAATCAAATTAATTATGTTTAATTCCCTGATTTATGGTTAATTAATTTTTTAATTCATAATTAAGATTTTAATCGACCATATAAAATAATACCGTGTGCCAAAACCCTATGACTTTAGGGTTACTGTATAAAATAAGCATTTCCCTACAAAATAGGGTTTCTGAGGAACTCCTTCCTCGTGCATTCGTTCCTATAGAAAACACCTTTCCTATCTTATTCGTAAACGAGATCTGTGATCGAGTTGCAGCATGTCCATGCTAGTAAACATATAGTACTACGGGCGAGCTTTATCTCATAAAGAACGTTAAGAGGTTAGCCTGTTGTGTGACCCATTGGGGTCCCACACTAAGCCAGCAGTGAGTTCTGCATAAAGGAGATTCGGATCCGATAGAACATCTTCTATTCGAATCTCATGAGCCAACACTAACCCCTTTACTATGCTCATGTGAGACTCCACTCATAAGTCAAGATTGATATCTAGCAACATGTCATGACTACCCAGATAGTGTGAGGTTCAATCTACATGGATTGAACGCCCTTTGGTGGTTAGTTACCGTGCAACAAAATCCTTAGTTTACAATGTCTCGAAGTCGGCTAGGGTACAGAAGAAGTGTCAAACCTAAATACCAATTCATATGTATTCCTCCTACCAAGTTGTCGTATTCCTCCTCTGGCCAGAGCTTCCTAAGTTGACACTTTCAGGGAAACATAGGACCATGGTTTCAAATACCGTACCGTACAACTCCGTATGGTCGATATTTACCAATTTTTGGAAAAATTGGTATACGAGATACCCGGTATTGGGCGATATCGGGTATCTCGGTAAATACCGCTCAGTATCGGTGGTATTTATCAAATACCGCCCATATCGGGCGGTATTTGATGTCATACCGAGCAATACCGCCCGGTATGACCCAATGGCTCTTAAAAAGAGCCATTGGGTACTGTAGCAGAACGGTCCCAAATGGCTATATAGTCGTTTGTGACCCGATTTATCCTGTTTTGAGATATATATAGACCCCCCAAAATATACATTTCACCCCCACTCGCCTCTCTACTCATCTAAACTCTCAATCTTTCTTAATCTTTCTAAAACTCTCTCTCTCTAATCTCTTTTTTTCTTAATTTCCACGCTGAAACTCTATTGAAATGACGCTGAAATCTCAAGCCCACCCCGCATTGCAGCACGGTGTTTGGTTGGAGAAGGCTAACCACTAGCAATGCATCCACTATAATATGATTTGTCGTGGTGGAGGCGTCACTCGATTGAAAACACACTTGGTCGAAACATCCCGCGACATCGTCAAATGCACCAAAGCACCGCCGGAAGTCCGATATATGTTCTAATATGCTCACCAACAAGAAGGAGCAGTGTCTTAAGAATGTAGCTCAACAAGCCGAGTTCGACCGACGAGCTACCCAAGAAGTCGGCGGTGGCCATTACGAGGCTCAAGGTGGCAATGACGACGAGGATCCAAAACTTGAAGCCAACATCCAAGCTTCATTGGAGCACGCTGCATTCGAACGAGATCGGATGTACTATCCCGGATCTCATTTTGAGTATGGTGGCAGCAGTGGCAGCGGTGGCACAAGCAGTGCTAGCTCGACTTCGGCTGTAGAATCAATGGACTGAAGTGGTTCAATTCCCTTCGGTCCTCAAATTGGTCGGAGTTCTAGCATGAGAGTACCTCAAATCAGAGGAGGCAGCAGAGGAGGCAAGTGGTAGGAAAACTAATGTTGATGTTTTTGATCTTGATCCCAGGGCATTTCCTCCTCCATCAGCAAAGCAACCGCGCATGGACGATGCTTGGGGCAAGACGAAGAAGTGGGAGTTGGGGAGAGCCATCTCCAAATGGTTTCACTTCAGCCGGATTCCCGCAGATGCAGCCAACAATCCATACTATCAAACATGGTGTCTACCATCCAAAAGATAGTCCCGAGTATTGCCCCTCCAAGTCCCTATGAAATTTTAGGTCCTTACCTTGAATCGGAGGTCGATGAAATAAAGAAATGGATCGACGGAATCAAGCGGCAATGGGAGGAGTACGTATGCAGTTTGATGTGCGATAGCTGGATCGGGCAAACCCGAATGAGCATCATCAACTTTCTCATCTATTGCAACATGAGGGTTCTTTATCACATGCAAGTCGGTGAACTCGTTCGATGAAATCCATGATGCTTACTACATCTCGAAGCTGATGACGGAGGTGGTCAAGGAGATTGGACTCCACAACGTTGTTCAAGTTATAACCGACAACGGAGCCAATTTCAAAAGGGAATGTGAGATAATTGAACAGGATTATCCTCACATATGTTGGACTCCATGTGTAGCCCATTGTGTAGACCTAATGATGAAAGATATCGATGATATACCAATGGTGAAGTCGATGGTAAAGAAGGTGCAAGAAATTACCCGCTTCATTTACAATCACACATGGGTATATGCCATAATGAAAAAAATTACAAAAGATAATTTTTTAATTTTTTAATAATTTATAATATTTATTTATTAATTAGTTTATCATAAATAATTACTAATGATAATTCCATATTTTAGGTGAAATTCTTCGACCGAGAGCGACTCGTTTTGCAACTAACATCATCGCATTCAGGTCGCTCCAACAAAAAAAGGTGGCCCTTAGAATCATGTTTACAAGTGAGGAATGGACTTCTTCAAGATATGCCAAAAAATCGATGGAAAACAAACAGAGAAGTACATCCTCAACACACACTTCTGGGATTGCATCGCAGAAATAATCGTCGTTGTAGAACCTTTGTACAAGGTTCTACGATAGGTGGATATGGAAAAGACGCCTCAAATGAGCCATCTCTACCACTACATCCACCAAGCACAAGAAGAAATCAAGAGGGTTATGATTTCTCTTGCCAAGTATGAGCACTTCATCGAAATTATCTCCCGGAGATGGGATAATCAAATGGGCCGTGACATACACATCGCATGTATTTTTTATTTAATATACAAAAATTATTTAAATTTAATTCATTATGCTTAATTATTTATTCATTATGCTTAATTTTTTATAGGGTATTATTTAAATCCCGCATACCAATACAAATATGATCTTGGAATGGTCGATAATTTGTTATATCGCCTCCGCAAGGTCATACAACGAATGTCAGGATCCAACTGAGAAGGGTTATCAAAAGGTGTGTATCTTGGAAACTAGGGTTATCAAAAGGATGGCACATGAAAAGCTTTAGAATGACCAAGAATGTCTCAGTGAAGTTTTTAGAGTGATCAAAAGTTATTTAAGGAAGGCTGGGTTTGGGTATTTATAACCCTGCAATGAAAACAGCACGACAACGGGCAGAAAACTAGCCATTTTCGCCATTCGATCACATGTCGGTCGATCGACCGACCGATCGACCACCCGTGATTGCTACACCTTCTATGAATAAATCACATTGTTCGGTCGACCAACGGGTCGACCAAATGAGTCGCGACTTCTTCTCATCCACGGTTCGGTCGATCGATTGATCGATCAAAGCCATAGGCCAGCGTCGTGATTCAGCAATCCTCATTATGGTCGACCGACGCACCCTCCGACAAATTTTGCCCTTAGTCGGTCGATCGATCGGTCAACCGAAAAATGGATAGACTGGGCAGACTGCTATTTTGCTTGGGTTTTTTTACTTGTTTCGGTTCTATGTTCACTAAGTCTACTTATATAATATTTATTAACTTTAAGTTAATATCTTTAAAACATAAATGTTATATAAGGATTACCCCCATTTGGATTCAATATAAATATCTAAAAAATCAAAATCCTTAAGAATCAAAATCTAATTTTTGGGGTCTAGTATAAATTTTTAGCAAACGGAACTTTTCTAATTTTCCGAGTCAAGAATGGGTAGGCTAAAGGCTTCCAAAAAATTCTTATAAATACATCGTTATCTAATTTTAACCCAAGGAACAATTACCATCATTTTTTATGTTAAGAAACTATCTAGGTCATATAGCCCTCTAAGGAGCTCCCTAGCCTTACTTAATTCAGGGTGGTTTTCGGGTTTTCATGTTTTAGGATTTGGGATTGGTTTGTGGGTTCTTATGCATCATCATGAAGAGTTACAACACAAGCTAGACACTCTAGACCTAAACTTCAACTTCTCGAAGAATCCCGAGCGTCGACGAGCGTCCTTGCTGATTTCTCTGATTTCTTCGATTTTTTCAATCGGGGACGTCGTGCGCTAATCAATATGGAACGTGAAAGTATTTCTCAATGAAACATTAGTTCCATGTTTGTTATCATCAAAACCGAGATTAAGACCAAGGTTGAAAACCTTAAGCCAATACTTTGAACTTTTACAGTTAAACTGTTGCTCTTCTTTTTTATTACTGGTTTGGGATGTTAGATTGTGTTTTGCCAAATAAGCCAAAGGTGGAAATTGTTGGTGTTTATAATGCTGTGTTGGCTATATTAGGCGAAAGGAATAGTAGTTAAGTTCCCAATTGTATGTCAGTTATAACTACTCTGGATGTTGTGAAGCTTTTGCTGAAATTAATGCTACTGCGATGGTGTCTTTTTGTTTGCTGAAATTATTGATGCTTTTTTAGTAGTTATTATTGATTTAATATTCATCCTTAAATCTATTGGTCATTTATAGAAGAAATGATGTGGTTTTCTTTTTGAGCTGGGCGGTTTTTCTTGAGGCTTTTATGGCCGAAGCATTATGAGATTTTATGGTTGTCTTTTTGAGTTTGAAGCTGATGTATTTAAGTTATTGTTTTAAACGGATATTATGCGAATGGTTTGGCTTTCTACTATATATGAGGAAAGATATGAGATATGAAAGCAAGTCTCCTATGTGTGTAAACAGAGTTTTATGATATATGAGGAGTTGAGACTGCTGAGTGTGTAGACGGCAACAAACTACTTCAATTATCTTCAAGTCAAGATGGAGTTCAGTTGTTAACTCACTACAACACAAAAACTATGTGGATGAGTTTATCAAGTTAGGTGAAATTAGTGCGTTAGCAAAATGTTAATCAAAGTAAGAAATAAGCTAATCACACTCAATTAATGACAATGCTAACAAGATAGATTTATAGTGGTTTGGCCCCAATGCCTAATGCACTACCTAAGCACCCCACTTAGAATTTCAAGCACTAGTTTACTAGATTAAGTGTATCCTACAAGAGGATTTACAAGCTAAGGCACCGACCCTCACAACCGAGGGTTACTCTCACACCCGAGAGTACCTCCAACACATCTCCTCCTAAGGACTACACAACTAACCCTAGCAAACTAAGTTTACACCGGTGGATTTAAGCCTCAAACACCAAGGGAATAATAAAACAAATACAACTTAGATCTTAACCAAGAAGTCCTAGCTCCTCTTGTTGCCTTGATGATGAAACAATTGAAGGGTGAAGGCAATATCAAGGGTATTTGTCTCCAAGCTAGCGTTTACACAAAGGATGGTTCAATCAAGCTCAATATATAGAGATCCGAAGGGTAGGAGCTCGGTTTCAAACAAGCTCAACGAGTAAAATTTAAAATAAAGCCGTTGGGGGTATTTTGGGTATTCTGGAATGTTTATCTAGTTGATTCTAGGAATACTTGCAGAGTACCGGTACTTTCCAAGCTATTATAAAATGTCAATCTGGTTGTTCTGGGTTATCTATCTAGGTTGATACGAGTTGTCAATCCAGGTTGTTCTGGATTGTTATAATATCTCATCCGGAATGTTGTTTATGACTTGGAAACTCTTGGTAATTGATTAGGTTTCTATTGTAGGGATATTTGAATCATAATGAGGATTAATACAATCATTCTAGACACCCTAAACCTAAACTCTATTTCTCCCGACGAATCCGAGCGCATCGACCAACGTCCTTCCGATTCACCAATATTTCTAATTGGTGACGTCGAGCACTAACCGATATTGAATCTAAAAATATTTTTCCAATAAAAAATTAGTTCCATGTTTGTTATCATCAAAACCGAAATTAAGACCAAGGTTGAAAATCATAGGCCAACAATCTCCCTTTTTTTGATGATAACAAACATCCTTAAGAAAATATCTTCAATAAAGCATTAAGGAAGTCAATCATTAGATTTCACCCCCTACCAACATGCATTTCTATAAAAATAAACTCCCCCTATCTATATGCATAGTTTTCCTATATTTTCTTCCATTTTACCTATATTTTTCTCCCCCTTTTGACATCACTCAAAAAGGGCAAGAAAAGTCAATCAAAAGTCAAAGTTGAAACTCTAAAAGAATTTTCAAAACGGCGAAAGTCTCAACTCAAGGGATGAAAACCAAACATTGAATACGAGACTAAATCATACATGATATCGTGAAATGATAAATGAAATCCAAAATCAAAAATCATATAGTAACTTAAGTATCCATATTTTCAAGTATCGGTCAAAGAGTCACAAATCACTTTAGAAATGATTTTTCTCATCAAGTGAGTAGAACATTATCAAACGTGAATTCAAAATATCATACTTCAAGTGTCATTTGAAAATCTAATGAAAATTCAAAGTATCGGAAAAAAAAAGCAATTTGAGAAGAGTCAACTTTAGTGACATTTTCGTAAATGAGTTAGATTTTTATGTCATTTCCAGAAATCATTCACACTTTCAAAATACCAAGATATGGTCATGTAAAGCATGTATATCAAGTTTGAAAAGAAGATAATGTCATTTGATCAAAATATGAACTTAGCATGATTTCATTAAAAATAGGAATGAAAACATGAAAAATGCTAAGTGTCAAATTTCTCTATCTACTCATATTTTCTCCAACTTAGGTACATAGAAATCTAACATGAGTGAATCTAAGTGTGTCAATCAAGTTTGGGCTTAAAATAAAATTTTTAAGTCACTTTGTTGACTTTTGTCAAAGGGATACTTCAACTATAAATAAATCAAACTCTTAAATCCCTATCAAATCTTATTCTTGACAAAAAAAATTTAAAGTTGAACCTACAGGTTCAAGAATCAGTCAAAAATTAGTTTTTTATAATTCATAAAATTCCTGAAAGTCCACAATGGTATTTTTGTAAATTTTAGATTTTTTTTTCAAAAGTTATCATTTTTTTTTCAAACTTTCCAAACATAGTTGAATGATCATTTGAGATGCATGTGTCAAGTTTGAAATGAAAATGAATTCTCTAAGTTTATTTTTCAACCGACCTTGATTTCAACCAAAAACTCATTTTTTAATATATCGCTCAAGTTATCAAAATCATTTTTAGAAATAATTTTACTCAAATAATAGGGAGAACGATATTAGAAATGAAATCAAAAGAGTATACACAAAGTTTCATTTGATGTTTTCGATGAAAAATCAAAATATCGAAACAATTGATATTTCAAGAAGATGATACTTTGAATTTTTGAAATCCATCTCCAAAATTCCACTATAAATCAGATTCTTAATGAAAATTTTTGAACTTTTTATTGAAGTAACTAGATTTTTCAATGAAGATACAATTACAAGAATCAGTTAAAAAAGATTTTTCAACATTTTTATAAAATTAATTGAAAATGCTGAAATTTCAATCATTTCCGTAATTTTTATTATTTTTCAAAATGTGCACAATTTTCATTCAAACTTTTATGACACCACATAACGGTCATGTAAAGGGTGTGTGTCAAGTTTGAGATGAAAATACTATCCTTAAGTCTAGATATCAACCTATAACATGATTTCATTCAAAACTAACTTATGATAACATGAAACTAGCTAAGTGACAACTTTGTCATTTACTCATGATTTTTCAAACTTAAGCTTATGGACACCTAACATGAGTAAATCTAAATATGTTCCTCAAATATGGATTGAAAATGAGACCTCTAAGTCAATTTATTGACTTGAGTCAACTTGGTTCAAAAGAGGTTATCATGAAAATGGCCTCCGTGTCATTTTATTCATATCAATATGAATTTTTCATTTTAAAAGCACGGAAACATGTCATACCTCTTCCTAAACATGTTTATGAAGTTTGGACTTAAAATGAAGTATCCAAGTCGATTTGTTGACTTGGTTCAAACCTTTTCAAGTTTAAATCCTCTAAAGTGCTCTAGTTATCACTTTGTTCATCTATCCATGATTTTTCAATTTTAAATGCAAGGCAATGAATCATTAACACATCTAAGCAAGTTCATCAACTTTACACTTAAAATGAAATCTCTAATGAAGGATTTTAACCTAGTCCAATTTCATTCAATATCAACATCATGAAATGGCCTAAGTTATCAAAAAGCTTTCTACTCATGAAACTTCAAAGATTATCATGCATAATCAAACATGAGAATAGAGAAATCATTCAAGCGTAGTTATTGAGGTAATTAAACTATATTTTAATAAAAGTCAAGATCATACCTCATTTGAGATAAATTTTGTCAAACTTGTCAACTCTCATTCCAATTTCAATCTATTAGCCTTTCATCAATTTTTTTTATAACTTGCAAGCAACAACCATTAGTAGCATAATAAAAATATGTGACTACTAGCAAGTTAGTGTACTAAATAGCAAGGGTTGAGTACAAGGTTTCATTCAAAAGTCTCAACCAAGCTATATAGTAAGAATTCATTTCAAAAGGAAGTATCATGATACCAATATGAATCAAGAGATCTCAAAATATGAAAATTTTGAAAAGTAAGATCTCCAACCCTTCCTATTGGTTGAAAACCGAAAGGCCACAATGAGCCTACGATTTAGAACCGCAAGGTCACTTAGGCCCATTATAGGCCAGCCACATAGGTCTCCGAAGAGATCGATTTTTGAGAGCCTATCATGAGCGGGAAAAACAATCAATCTAAGCAAGTATCATGAGCTCTAACTATTAATGGATCAATTGAAGTTAAGAGATAATACCAAACCTTTTAGATGCCAATTTTCATTTCCATAGGAATCTAGGTGAAAAACTTGAAGTTGCAACCATGTAACAATCTTTCATTCAATTCTTGGCCGACTTCAACACATCACTTTCCCTTATCCTTGTTTAGTAGCTCCCCCTACAAAAAGAGCATGAAACTTTTGATACCCAAATAGCTACATTTGGATTTTTCTTGAATGCACAATCATAAATAGCATGGCCAAACATACCATAATAGAAGCAATGTCCATTAAACTTCTTTTCTTTTTTGCTATAGACATGAGATTTATCATTAGAATGCTTGACATGTGAACTATGATGAGCATGAGCATTCTTAAAGGAAACATTTTTCTTTTGAGGTTTCCTAAATAAGACATTTTGATTTTTAGAATTAAAAGAAGTATTAACTTTCCTACTCAAAATCAACATCTCATTTTTCAAATCATTCATAGATTTATGCAATGCATCCAATTGAGATTTCAACATATCATTTTCAGTTTTCAATTTTTCATTCTTGATTTTGAAATCATTTTTCGATTCATTACTTCTAAGTTTCATTTTTGATTTCAAGTTCTCATTTTCAAGTTGCAAGGCTCTAAGCTCAATTTCTAAATTATCATGGCATAAATCAAATTACCTAGACTTCAAATTTTTATTTTCTAGTTTGAAATCATGCAAATGAGAATTAAGCCTTATATTTCTTTCTTCTATATTTTGTTCTCCTCATCCTTTTTAACAAGCAAGGCATATCATGAGAACTATATGAGTTAATACTATTATTATCATTATCATGACTAGATGAAGGAGAGTGTACCTCGTTATTTGCATCCATGAGGTTAACTTTGGAAGTGGCTTCATAGTCATGGCTAGATGGTGCTTCAAGTGAATGAGAGATGGAGGTGGCAATTTTTCTTCACATGCCCTTTTTTCTTTACATACATGGCAAATTACCTTTCTTTTTTGGCTCTTGGAGTTGCTTCTTTGACTAGAAGAGCTATGGGCATCAAAACCAAGGTTAGGGGTAGGTGAATGACCATTGTCATCACTACCTTCATTAGAAGTGCCAATCTCTTCGGTCTTGGCATAATCATATAAAATATTTAAACAAGCCCATAAATCAAAAGCCATAGAACAATGCATGACTTTTTCAAGGATGTTATTTGGTATGACACAAAATATGCAATTCATGACATCTCCATTAAATTGAAACATTTCCTTGTCAAGATCACTCCAATCATGCATGTCAACCTTAGGTTTAATGTATTCAAATTTCAACATGTTATAAACACCAAAACCTCTAGTGTTTAAGAAGGAGTACATCCTAGACTTTCAAAGACCAAACTTTGATTCATCGAACCTAGGTGGTGCAAACACTATACTCTCTAGTGCCATTTTAGGAATCGAGCTAGTGGTAGAAGAGATGGTAAAATCTCGATCTACTAACCTCCTCTGATACCAAATGTAAGTGAAATGGCCTATACTAGAGGGGGGGTGAATAGTGTGTCCGCTAAACTTTAGCCTAAATTTGGTTTTAACCATTTCTTGATTACTTAGGCAAGAGCTCAATTAAACTAGATGAATGCGGAAGCGAGTAAATAGAAATTTAGCAAGCACAAGTAATATCGATACAAACAGAAGTACTATCTACTTTATGATAATAGACTAGTCTATCAAGTTAGGAGAAATTAGTGATTTAGCAACAAGATAATCAAAGTAAGAAACAAGCTAATCACACTCAACCAATGGCAATGATAAGAATATAGATTTATAGTAGTTCCGCCTCAATGCCTACTCCACTACCTAAGCACCCCCGCTTAGGATTTCCAACTATAGTTTACTAGATTAAGTGTTTCCTTACAATGAGTTTCACCGAAAAGTCATCACTCTCACACCGAAGGTACTTAGACACCCGGAAGTCTCCGCCTTCTTACCGAGAGCACTCTCCCACCTCAAACCTAAGGACAACACAACTAATCCTAGTGAACTAAGTTTACATAGATAGATTTATGCCTCAACAACAACGCAACCACCAAACTCAAGATCTACAACTAGATCTTTAGGTGCTGTTTGGTTAGCGAAAATTATTTTCTGGTTTGGTTTCAGTGAAACTGAAAACTTGGTTTCGAAAACTTGGTTTTGATTTCTAGTTTTCAGTTTTCTGAAAACGCGTTTGGTTAATAAAAACAACATCAGTTTTAGTTAGTTGAAACTAGTAAATATTTATTTAATTATAAAAAATAATATTAATTTTCATTGAAAATTTTTAGTAGTAATTAAATGTTTAGTTAGTTTACAAAATTAAATATTTGTTAATATGGTTACAAAATATTTAAATGATTTAATTAATTAAGTTATTGGTAATTTAAGATTTTTTTGTTCAATTAGATATAAAAATTAATTAATAGTTATTATAAAATTTCAAAAAAAAAAAATTCCAATGATCTAAAATTAGGTTTGATTAAATTATAAATAGACCAACTTTAAGAAAATTGAGTTATTTAAAATTTGGGTTTGAGTCAATTAGATATAAATTGGTTTAATTATTTTATAAATTTAAGATAAAAGTTTGAGTTAAAAATGATGATTTTTATTTTTATTTTTAAAAATTTGATATAGTTTGATTTATTTTTAAATTAATTAATTTTATAAAAAAATATTTATAATTACAAAGTTGTCACAGCATTTTGATAACGAAACCGACAATCTCGAAACCACAGAAAACAACATTCTGTTGTTTTCATTTTTATTAAGAAAACTGGTTTCGTTTTCATTCTGGTTTCGATTCAGTTTCACGAAAACACTAAACCAAACACGTTTTCGTAAACAGTTTTGGTTTCAGTGAAACTGAAACCATGAAAACAGACTTGGTTTCGCTAACCAAACAGGCCCTTACACACTTGATATACAATCAAATAAACACTAAAAACACAAGTAAATGAGAGTTGAAGGCAAGATCAAGGGTAGAAGCTCAAAGCTAGGGTTTTGCACAAAGATTGACTCAATGAAGGCTCTTGGGTGCCAAAAGATGTCTCATGAAGTGTTGGGTGGCTTGGAATGCAAGTTTAGGGTCTTATATAGAGATCCGAATGGTAGGAGCTCGATTTCAAACAAGCTTAACGGGTAGAAATTCAAAATAGAGCCGTTGGGGGCATTCTGGAAATTTTGAAAAGTTTGACTAGTTGATTCTGGGAATACTTGCAAAGTACCGGTACTTTCCAGGCTATTCCAAAATATCAATCCAGCGGGTTGTTCCAGGCTATTCCGGGATGTCCATCTAGGTTGTTCTGGGCTATTCTGGGCTGTCCATTCAGGTTGTTTCGAGCTATTCCAGATTGTCTATCCGGGTTGTTCCAGACTATTCCGGGATGTTACAACATCCCATCCGGAATGTTTTTTATGACTTTGAAACTCTTGGTAATTGATTAGGCTCATGTTACAATCATTCTAGACACCCTAAATCTAAACTCTATTCCTTCCGAAGAGTCCGAGCGCGTCGACCAACGTCCTTTTAATTCATCGATTTTTTGATATTTTCGATTGCGAACGTCGTGTACCAACCGATTTGGAACCTGAAAATATATCTCCATGAAGATATTAGTTCCAATATTTGTTATCATCAAAACCGAGATTAAGACTATGGTTGAAAACCTTAGGCCAACAGTATCAAGAGTCATAACTCATGGATCATTTAACTCACTGATAGCTGCGACTTTGATGTCGAATTTTGAAGGCAGTGATCTCAGGACTTTTCTGATAGCCTTTTCTTCTGAAAAGGATTCTCCTAGGTTGGTTGCATTGTTCATAAGGTCCTTCACTCGTACATGGAAGTCTTGAATACTCTCATCTTCTCCCATTTTTAAATTCTCAAATCTTGTGTTAAGAATTTCTAGTTTTGACTTTTTAAGCAATAGGGATCCTCCATGGTTTGTTTCTAAAATTTCTATATGCTAAAATCAGTTTGAACTACGAGGGATCAACTCCACTGAAGATAGCATTAAGAGCTCTATTGTCAAAATTTGTGGCATGGATTTCTGCTTCATTGTACTGACTCTTAGGCTTGCGTCTCATTTCAGTTCCATCTATCATTGTGGGAGGTATGTAGCCAATCTCAATTGCATCCCAGCAACGGTCATCTAGTGACTTGATGAAAGCTCTTATCCGAGCCTTCCAATAAGCATAGTTTTTTCCTATCAGCAAAGGTGGAATGTTGACTCAGTTTCCCATAGGCATTTCGTCCATCTTGAGGTTGAAAAGTTAGAGACACTCCAAGGATCTGTGTTGGTGGAGGTTAGTACAATCGCTCTGATACCAATTATCAGGATTGTCTCTAAGGAAACTTTCTGCTAAAAGTTAGTTGCACATGAGTTGCAACTGATATTGTAACTGATTTAAAACAAAGTTAGTAGCAGATATAAAATAACAATAAAAACACGCAACACACATAAGGATTTATTTACGTAGTTCAGAGACAAACATGTCACCTAATCAGCGGGGCCCTCATTGGACAGATGCTCAATCCACTATCAATAAAGTACAATACAAGTTTCAGGATTTCACACTCCAAAATCCAACTATTAGTACTAGTGAATTGGAAATAACATACCAACTATTTGCTATTACAAGTACTAACCACTTGCCTCTCTATGACAACTCAATCATAAAGTTTTGTCCTTCACATAATCTCCATGTTGTAGTGAGTTTAACAACCCAACTCCACCTTGATATGAAGATAATTGAAATAGCTTGTTGCCATCGACACACACTGAACAGTATTAACTCCCCATATAATTGGCAACTCAGTTTCAGCACATTGGAGTGGATCCATAGGAGTGGATCACCAACTCAATCATTCTCTCACTTCTTTTATAACAAAGTAAGCAACTCATAAGACACAGTCATTACACCACAAAAACTCAACCGCAAAGTCCAGCCATTACTCCACAAAAGAAACTCAAGGAAACTCCTAGGTCCATAATGACCATTAACTCCACCATGTGAATTACCAAAGTCATAAAGCAGTCCATGATGACCATAACTCCACTAAGCATCATAAATTACCAAGTCCAAAAGTCACCATAAATGATCAAGCCCTCAAAAGTAATTAAAAATAAATACATATGTCTATAATAAAAATCATAGAGATATCATATGTATAAATCAATAATCACAACAACAAAAAATCAACATCACATCAGCATAATTTTTAGAGCAACAAGAGCAGTTATAACTGACGAACAGCTGATTAATAGTAGCATAATCTCCATAGCAACAGGAGATGTTGCAACTAACTAACAACTGAAAAATAGCTGAAATACTTGTTGTTCAAATACCCACACTAGAAGGGGGGGGGGGTTGAATAGTGTTGGGTTAATTTTAACTTCAATTCAATTTCTTTTAAATCAGTTCCAACTTCAACCCAAATTAAGTGCGAATAAATGATATGCGATAGCAAGTATGAAAAGCAATTATAAGCAATCAAACAAGGCAATGCAAACACGAGATATTATAGTGGTTCGGCCAACCGCCTACTCCACTACCTTGGCTCCACACCATGGATTTCTAACAAATCCTTTATAGACAATGTGTTTCCCTTTCAATACAATCGAGGACTCGCTTCTCAACCCTTTGAGAATGCCTCAAACCTATTCACCTAGGCAAAACATAATTCTACAAAGGAAACCCTAAGGTATTTAACCTAGCACACCTAGCAAGCTTATAATGAGAATCAAGTTTAATAACAAGTAAAAACAACACTGAAAGGAGCTAAAGATTAAACCACACAAATGAGCTCCTTGCAAAGCCTTCAATGCCTCCAACTCTTCAAGTCATTGAGTTCAAATCGAAGCCGGAGTTGAGGCGAGAAGAACACTTGAGGAGGATGAGTAATCGGTGAAGCAAGCGCGTAGAAATCAAGCTTGGAAGGCACAAATCTCTATTAGAAAGCTTTAATGACTCAGCAGAGGTTGGCCGACTGAATGCCCTTTTCTACTACATGGGTATTGGATACCGATTGTGGTTCTCACATTTGCAACTCGTTGCAGGGGTTGAGAATAAGTAAAATGTTGAACAAGGATGACTACGACCGCCGGGTAGGCAACAGCGTAAGAGTTGTAGCTTTAGCCGTAGGAACCTATTGTTTATCTTTGCCTTCTAGTAAGACCATTGAATTAAATAATTGTTATTACGTTCCAATTCTAATAATGAATATTATTTCTGTTCCATTGTTACTTGAACAAGATTATGAAATGTCTTTGAAGGGCAATTGTTTTTCATGTTGAAACGCACAAAAGAAAAGGAGATAATTTGAACCTCACCTATCTTTGGCATTTGAGACTCGGTCATATTTCACCCCTTCGACTTTGAATCGATGCCAACTTGTGAATCATGTCTCAAGGAAAAAATGACCAAGTCTCCCTTCATTGGAAATAGTGAGAAGGTCGTTGGTTAGAGTTGGTTCACACAGATGTGTGCGGACTGATGACAACTCAAGCTAGAGGTGAGTATTCCTACTCCATCACATTTACAGACGATGCATTGAGGTTTGGATATGTCTACTTGTTGAGACATAAGTATAATGCTTTTGAAAGGTTCAAAAAGTATAGGACTGAGGTTGAGAAATAATTATGGTGAAGTATTAAAATCCTTCGATCAGATTGAGGTGGTGAATACTTATCCACTGAGTTCCTAAGTTAAAATCCTTCCTCAAGGACAATGGGATTGTCTCCGAATGGACCCCTCTTGGCACACCACAGCATAATGGATTGTCTCCCGATTTCTTTTTGGGGATATGCTCTAGAAACCGCTATCAACCTTCTTAATAAGGTTCCCACAAAATCTATCTCGAGTACACCATATGAGATATGGAGTGGCAAGAAACTAACTCTGAAGTATCTCAAGATTTGGGTTGTCCTGCGTACGTAAAAAAGTTGAAGTCATATAAACTTTATGCTAAATCAACCAGGTGCAGGTTTGTGGGATACCCTAAAGAGAGTTTAGGATATTACTTCTACTCACCAACTGAACAAAAGGTGTTTGTCAGTAGGCATGCCACTTTCTTAGAAAAGAGTTTATCGAGGAAAGTCAGAGTGGAAGAAATGTTGAACTTGATGAAGATCAACAACCACAGACCGAATCGCAACAACCGATGGATTGTCCACAGGTTGAACCAGTCACAGAATCACTACCTCCCAACACTCTTCATAGATCAGGGAAATTTCATCGACAACCTGTGAGATTCTTTCTAACTATTGAAAATGACCAGGAAGACGTTGATCCACAATCCTATGATCAAGCAATCAAGGATGTTGATTGCAAACAATGGAAGGAAGCAATGAAATTTGAAATGGACTCAATGTTCACCAACCAAGTGGATCATTAATAGAAAGATCAGAGCAGGTGGCAAGGTATAGACCTATAAGGCTAGGCTGGTTGCAAAAGGTTTCACCCAAAGGCAAGGTGTTGACTATGATGAAACTTTTAATCCTGTAGCCATGCTCAAGTCCATTAGGATAATGCTAGTCATCGCTGCATATTATGGCTACGAGATCTAGTAGATGGATGTCAAGACTGCATTCCTCAATGGTGAACTTGAGGAAGAGGTCTATATGACCCAACCAGAAGGATTCGTGTCTCCGGTAGGACCGGAGAAAATATGCAAAATGCAAAGGTCCATTTATGGACTCAAGCAAGACTTGAGGTGTTTGAACATCTGTTTTGATGAGACAGTCAAAGATCGAGTTTAGCTTTATCAAAAATGTAGACGAATCTTGTGTCTACAAAAAAGTTAGTTGGAGCGCTGTTGTGTTTAATGTGTTGTATGTAGATGGCATACTGTTGATGGGGAATGATGTTCCTCTGCTGCAGCTAGTGAAAGCATAGTTATCCAAAAACTTGTCCATGAAATACTTGGGTGAAGGATCCTATAACTTGACATTAAGATCTTATAGGTCTAGAAGGATGCTTGGTTTGTCCTAGTCTCTATATATTGATATCGTGCTAAAAAAGTTGAGCATGGAAGGTAGTAAAAGACATTACTTGCCTACGAGTCATGGCATCACTCTTTCCATGAAAATGCCTCCTAAGACACTTGAGGAGAGAAAAAGGATGAGGGAGATCCTATAGGCTTCGGTAGTAGGATCCATCATGTATGCAATGGTCTATACTCGGCCTGATGTCACTTATGCCCTAGGGGTAACTAACAGACTTCAGGCGGATCCTGGAGAGGAACATTGGAAAGTAGTAAAGAACATTCTTATGTACTTGAGAAGAACTAAAGATGTTCTCCTGATTTATGGTGGGTCAAAATTTAAATTGGAGGGCTACACAGATTCAAGCTTCCAATCAGACCCAGCTGATAGTAAATCCATTTCTGGGTATGTATTTACTCGGAATGGTAGCGCAGTATGCTGGAAAAGTTCCAAGCAAGGTTCTGTGGCCGACTCGGTAACAGAAGCTGAGTACATCTCTGCAAGTGAAGCCGCCAAGGAAGGAGTATGGATAAAAAAGTTCATCTCTGAGCTGGGTGTTGTTCCTGAGGTTGCCGGTCTAGTCTCTATTTATTGTGATAACTCTGGGGTTGTTGCTCAAGCAAAGGAACCTAGATCCTACCACAAATCAAAACACATCCTAAGGCAGTATCACCTGATCAGAGAGATCGTTGGACTTGGTGATATAAATGTCGAACGTGTCGACATGAAAGATAATATAGCAGATCCATTCATTAAACCATTACCACAGCAGTAGTTCGATCACCACTTTAATTGTATGGGTATTAAATATTGCAATAATTTGCTACAAGTGCAAGTGGGAGATTGAAAGAAATAGTGCCCTTGAGCCAATCACATGTTGATGTGTAGGGAACTATTTTTTGTTAATGAATAATTGAGGCAATTTTCATCATATGCTGGATCTTTTTTTTGTATATATCATATTGTGATGAACCCCATGAACTCGGGCAATCGGTTCCAAGGCCGTGATGAGATCATGCCAATGAGACTTAGGAATCCAGATGACCTTGTTCTAAATGTTTCCAGTCGTAGGATCACCAATTAGGGTGTCACACCCCAATTTTGGTATGACCGGCCAGGGTACGCCACGTACCACAAAGCCTAAACCAAACCAAACCACATAAACAACAAGACCAGACTTGAACATTTAATAACTTTCAAGAATTTATAAAAGACATTTATTTTCAAGAAAACCTTAGATCACCAACTCAATAAATAGCAATTGTTCAAATCGGTTTCAAAAGTTTAATTACTAAACAAGACACCTCAAGTAATAAAAGTGCGGAAACAAATAAACCGAGTCGATATGACTCAATGACTCAAAGAAATAAAATGACTCGAGTATCCCCCTCAACCACGATATGTCACGAGAGCCGCCACCACCGGCCGCGCTACTGCACCCCGGTACCTCTCTGATCTAACTTAGGTACTGCAAAACAACAGATATGAGGGGTAACTCCAACTACGACTTAGTGTGTAGATAGCCCTCAATTTCCACCGCATCATCATCATCATGCAATAATCAAATAACCACATATATGAGCATAAGAATAATAAAGCATATATCAAGAGCATTTGTTTTTTTATTTAGCAAGCAATCCACCTGGACCTCATATAGCAACTTGTAAGAAAATACGCAACCAGGTATAAAGTATAACATGCTAAATGCATCAACCACATGCTTACCCGGACCCGTCAGTCCTAATCGCCACATAAGGTAGGTAGTCGTGTGGCCTCCGATCTACCACCCAGCCAGTGTCGTCTCTTTGGGGTATACTCTCCCTCATCGAAACAACTCTTCTGATCTGACTCTTTGGGCCATATGTTCCCCTCACTGATCAGGTCTCCGGACTGTCTCTTTGGGGATATGAACTCCCCTCACTAGTCGGACTTCCAAAATCAGGCCGACACTGTCTTATTGCAGCATACCCTCCCCTCACCTGCAAGGCATCCAGGAAATGCAACAATCACACCACAACATCACACACGCAAGAAATATAGACATGAGGTAAAGTGTGTTGAACAACAAGTAAATAGGGGTATGTCCATGACATACCTCAATCAACGCCTCCTTCCTCAATACATCACAACCACAGAAATAAATATATAATAAATAATGCTCAAATCATGAATTCACAGCGTACACAACGAGAATGAAAATAAGGTACAACACACCCAAACATCGTAGGAAAAATAAAAATGTATAAGATGTAAATAATACAACACCTCTAATTTCCCTATGCAGTTTAAACCCGACTTTAGCCCTTCCCTAGCCATGTACCCTAGGGCCGGCCTACCCATCTACCCGAGTGCTCTAGGGGCATAGAGGGTTCGGCCCCCTTGGGTTCCCTAAGGGTCAGCTCACCCTAAAATTGTCCTAGGATTCTAGGGTCTCTAGGTGTCTCTAGGGTACTCCCCTACTTGTATGTCTCTATAATTTCCCTAAGGTGTAGAATAATGCAAGGTATCCTAAAGTATGTTCCTTATGTGTAAAAAACCTATTTTTATTTTCCCCAAATCTATCCCTAATTGGTCGGATACCTTAGGGCTCCTAAAAGAGCCCTAAAGGGGGCGGCATACCCTAGTTCTTCCCCCAAAATCCTTCCTTTCCTCAAGATCCAAAGCAAGCATCAAGAAACCTCAACAACCATCAAGAAGCCTCAAGAAAGCATCAAGAATTTGAAGGAGAAGGGGATGGCACAGCAAGGGAAATGGGTGGTCAAATCGCCCAAAAATTCATCCGATAGAACCGTTGCGATCACGATAGAAATCTCAATACGAATATCCAATTCGATTCACAAAAAATCCAACGAAAAATGACGAAATCCCATGACATAGGGGTGGGGCGCAGCAATGAATGAGGATAAGAGGGGGGGGGAGGGAAAACTCACTTTTTTGGAGAAACTAGGAAGGAAAAACAAGCAGGGGATCTTTTTACGTTAAACGTTGACGAACTCACGAAATCCCAGCTCCGGCGGCTCCTCCTCCTCTTGGTGTCACCTCTTCTCCCTCTCTCTCTTGGGTGGCATGCGTTTGGAAATAGAAGGCGTGCCCCCCCTCCCCCCCCCCCCCCTTGATAATTTATGGGCCCTAGCTGGCCCAAATTACCAAAACACCTTCTCTTATGTTAAACGACTTAAATGACCCGTATCTAACCCGTTCTAACTCCGATTCGAGTTTTGATTGAACCACTAAATTCATCTCGAGGCCCTCTATTATCTTAGCATGCTAAATTATAGAAATAAACACTACTAGAAACTTCGTCTTCAGCAACGGCTATCAGCGACGGCCGCTCAAGCCGTTGCTATTTGCAACGGCATTCTTACGGCCGCCCGAGCCGTTGCAGAAAACTGTATCTGCAACGGCTTTCTAACGGAAAACCGAGCCGTTGCTGATTATTTTAATTATCAGCAATGGCTTTCTGACGGAAAGGCGAGCCGTTGCTGATTTTTTAATCTTCAGCAACGGCTTGCTAACGGATAAGTGAGCCGTTGCTGATGATAACTTATCAGCAACGGCGTTATAACGGGCGAGTGAGCCGTTGCTGATAAGTTTATATAGGGCACGCTCTCGCGCCCGACTCTTCTTCCTCCCGCTGCTCGCTGCTGCCGCCGCCGCTCCTGCCGACGCCACTCGCCGCCGCTGCCGCTGCTGCCGACGCCGACGACGCCGACCGCTGCTGCCGACTTGTTCAGGTAAGTCTCCCCTGCTGCCGTCTCTTCCCTGCGGCCGGCGGAAATCACCCGACCGAAACCCTATTTCTAGGGTTTCGGCCGGCGGCGGTCGGCCGATGGCCGCCGTCGGACCTTCTGCAGTGGCCGGACATTGTGTCCGGCCACTGTACGCCGGCACCGGAGGGTGGACTCCGGCGCCGGAATTTAGTATATATATATATAGTTTATATTATTTTATATTTGTTAATTAATTATTTAATAATTGTTAATTAATTGTTTAGATTAATTGTTTAATTTGTTAGATTAATTATTAGGGTTTAGATTAATTTCGGACGCGCGCCGGAATCGTCCACTTCGGACGCGCGCCGGAATCGTCCACTTTGGACGCACGCCGGTATCGTCCACTTCGGACGCGCGCCGGTATCATCCAATTCGGACTCGCACCGGAATCGTCCACTTCGGACGCGCGCCGGAATCGTCCAATTCGGACTCGCGCCGGAATCGTCCACTTCGGACTCGCGCCGGAATCGTCCACTTTGGACGCGCGCCGAAATCGTCCAATATGGACTCGAACTGTCTCGAAACATTTAGAAAATAATCATCCTCCGACGAGTTGATATGTTTCACGTACGCATCGATGATCGGATATGATTTAGCAAAACCTTAGATCCGTTCGGGAATTGTATGTTCGTGTAAAAGAAGTAGATGATCTTTTATACGACGTACAATTCTTGAATTGTCCCTGATTGGACAATTTGGGAATATAGTTATTTGTACTCCACTTACGTTTTTATTTTAACTGTTAACTAATTATTCTAAATTTCGGCAACATCTCTCTTGTTCTCCGATACGCGCCCAGATGATATGCGTATTCGGAGAACTGTAGGGAGATGCTGTCGAAATTTAGAATAATTAGTTAACAGTTAAAATAAAAACGTAAGTGCAGTACGAATAACATAAATCCCGAATGGAATAGGACAATCTCACCTAAAGACATTAACCAAAGAAATTGTCATTGATTGACAAAATCATGTCGGCTGATCGAAGTTGGATGTACCGACGTCTTAATCGTGGAGCTTTAACGAATGAGTTTCGATTAGGCGTAACGTACTTCCTAAATTTTGCCTATTCGAATCTGAATTTCGTTAGCATGGATGATCAAATCCGATGTCCGTGCCGCATTTGTTCAAATGGACGATTTTTGGATCGGGAGACTGTCACTCTGCATCTATATACCAAAGGATTTGCACCGAGATATTTTCTATGGACTTGTCACGGGGAGTCACGCGAAGTCGGGACGTCGAGCAATCCTGTCGTTCAGACATATGGTGAATCTTCCTCTGTTGGTGCTTCTTCATCCGTTCAATGTAATCCCTATAGAACTATGATACTTGATAGTCTTGGGGGTCAATTCCGCCTGAATGATAATGTTGATCGGCCAGTTCTTCAGACATCAGTCCCACCAGATACTACAGCGGTTGATATCACAGAAGTAGGGGCTGCGGTAGAGATTGAATTACCGAATAAAGAAGCTGTAGAATTTTACGAGATGTTGAAAGCTGCCGATGAACCTTTGTATGAGAATTGTCCTAAATACACTAGGTTTTCAGCAATGACACAGCTCTTAAGCATCAAGGCCGATTGTAATATCAGCGGAGTTGCGTATGATCGGATTGCTGGATTGATTAATGGAATGCTGCCTACTGATAACAAGTTTGAGCCTACTTTTTATAAGACTAAAAAGCTAATGAGAAAATTGGGGCTTGGGTACGAAAAAATACACGCGTGCCAAAATAACTGCATTTTATATTATAAAGAAAATGTGCAGTTGGATAAATGCCCTGTATGTCAACACCCTCGTTACAAGGAGAAGAAATCGGTCCGACAGAAAAATATCCCGTTTAAGGTGCTTCGGTATTTTCCACTAACACCGAGGCTTCAAAGGTTATTCATGTCGGAAAAGACAGCCCCCTACATGAGTTGGCATGCAAGAAGTCGTGATGATACAGTAATGACTCATCCATCTGACAGTGAAGCATGGAAACATTTGGATACATGTTATTCTTCATTTGCTATGGATACTAGAAATATCAGATTAGGATTGTGCACAGATGGTTTTAATCCGTTTGGACATTCTGCAACTCCTTATTCAGTTTGGCCAGTGCTGCTGACAGTTTATAATTTGCCACCGTCAATGTGCATGAAAGATGAATTTATTTATCTTTCGATGATTATTCCGGGTCCTAAGGGTCCGCGAAAAGAAATTGACATATTTCTCAGACCCTTGATAGATGAATTGAAAACATTGTGGACTGAGGGAGCTGTCACTTATGATTGTCATCGGAAGCAAAACTTCAATTTAAAGGCCGCGGTCTTGTGGACAATCAATGATTTCCCCGCGTACGGCATGTTGTCGGGTTGGAGCACTCACGGCCGACTCTCTTGCCCGTATTGTATGGAACACTCTAAATCAATCAGTCTTCAGAACGGACGAAAAATCTCATTCTTTGATTGTCATCGTCGATTCCTACCGGTTCATCACCAGTATCGAAGGAATTGTAATAAATTTACTAAGGGCAGAGTCGAAAGAGATGGGCCACCACCGATGTTGTCTGGTGAACAAATGTTAGCACGTGTTTCAGCACTTCCAGATATTGTATTCGGTCGCAATGAAAGAGTGTCAGGTTTTGGCCAAACACACAACTGGGTGAAAAAAAGTATCTTTTGGGAATTGCCCTATTGGAGTTCATTATTGATTCGACATAATTTAGATGTCATGCACATTGAAAAAAATGTGTTTGATAATATTTTCAACACTGTGATGGATATTTCTGGAAAAACTAAAAATAATGTCAAAGCCCGACATGATCTGAAAATACTTTGTAAAAGACCAGAGTTGGAGTTACAAGAGGTCAACGGACGATATCTGAAACCGAAGGCCCTATATGTGTTAAATAAACAACAGATCAAAGATGTTTGTCAATGGGTAAAAGAACTCAGATTACCCGATGGATATGCTTCAAACTTATCTCGATGTGTGAACGTCGATGATTGCAAAATATCAGGGATGAAGAGCCATGATTGTCATGTATTCATGCAGAGATTACTTCCGATCGCATTTCGAGATCTTCTACCTGATAATATTTGGGGTCCGTTGACTGAATTAAGTATGTTTTTTAGAAGCATCTGTGCAAATGTCCTTCGAGTCGAAGATATGTCAACACTTGAAAATAATATTGTTGAAATCATATGCAAGCTGGAGCAGTTTTTCCCTCCTGCATTTTTTGACTCGATGGAGCATCTACCGATACACTTGGCATACGAGGCACGAGTTGGTGGCCCCGTTCAATATCGTTGGATGTACTTATTTGAAAGATACATGAATCGTCTGAAGAAAAAAGTAAAGAACACCGCAGCTGTTGAAGGATCAATATCTGAATCGTATATCATCCAAGAAATTTCAACATTCTGCTCATTTTACTTTGAATCGACAGTACAGACAAGATTTGATCGTCTTCCACGTAACGACGACGGGGGTGTTCGACATTCAGATGGACGTTTAAATATATTTTGTCACTCTGGTCGTGCTTTTGGTTCTCGTCCATCTCGACACTTAAGCGATGAAGAGTATCATTTGGCACACTTGTATGTATTACTCAATTGCCCAGAGATTGAACAATTCATTGAAATATTTGACATTGAGATGGTGCAAAAATACTCTATTCACAACGATCAAGAATTGGAGACATTACGGAATCGTGATTTCCCTTCTTGGATTCAGACTTACAGCAAAGATCACAGAGCTGAAATAGATGAAAAAATATTTGAGTTTGTTAGTGGACCGTCGCGACTTGTGTCGTGCTATAGCGGATATTTTGTTAACGGGTATAAATTTCACACGGTTGAATATTCATCTACAAAAAGACGATGAATGCTGGGGTCTGCGTGAAAGGGACAACCTATGTTGAATGTGATATGGATTTCTATGGACTAGTGGAAGAAGTGATAGAGTTGCACTACTTCGGCATGAAATCAGTGTTCCTATTTAGATGTCATTGGTTCGATACAACAGAAAGGGGCATGAAAGTTCATCAAAAATACAAACTTGTTGAGGTTAATTACAAATCGAAATTGGCAGCAAATGAGCCATTTATATTGGCATCACAAGCCGAACAAGTATATTACGCGAAGTATCCGGCTCGAAATAAAGATAGAGCAGATTGGCGTGTAGTCTGTAAGACAAAAGGTAGAGGAAAAATTGATCCGATAGTAGGAGAAAATGATCCTCCTGGTTTCTATCAAGAAGATGATCTTCCTGCTGTGGATCGTATTATTCCAATACTCGAGGATGCAGACACAACGTCAATTCAATTAGAAGTTGAATATGCTGATGATGACGATCATGAAATTGAGGAAGCTGGAGATGAAGAAGATGACGAAGAGGAAGAAGAGGAAGAAGAAGAAGAATTCGAAGACTATTATTCAGATGATGAGGAATAATTGTAAAGTATATATATTTTATTAAATATATCTCTACTATTTATACAATAGTCTGATTATATGTCTGTTCGACAGATATGTCTGGTCGTGGTTATCGACGCAGGAGAGTTTCGGAGTCTCCGATCGGTGAGACTCCAGCACTTACTCATGCTGCTGATCCTCCTGTTGCTGATCCTCATGAGGATGATACTGCCGAGGCTAGTACATCCAGACGCAGGCGGCCACGCGGGCCGAACAGGTGGCAGCCTCCACCAGCCACAGAGTCACGTAGATTGATCAGCGTGATTGGGGAGCGGTAATATATCATGAATTATGAATCATTACAAATTCATTATATCATAATATAATATTAAAATTTATTTTTGTTGTGCAGGTTCGAGCAAGAAGAAGTGCCGAGGAGCATTTCTTCTACTATTCGACGATACATGCACGGGGCATGGCCTACGTGGTCTCACGTGCCTAGCGAGCACGTCGACATGTTATGGCGCGAGTTTGAGGCACGTATTATTTTTTTTTTTACATGCATGATGATATATTAAGAATTGGTACTGATATTATTATTTTGCAGGCTCGCTATACATGGGCCGAGGACCAGAGGTCCTTCATTTACGCTGCCTGGGAGTCTATTTCCCGGGCAAGGTACAACGGGCAGCTGGGGCAGGCTCGGTCCCGAGCGATGGCCCGAGCTGGGACCACTAACATCTCGGAGACTCGGGGATACGGCCCCAGTTGGATTACTCCGGATATATGGGACCAGCTCGTGGGGATATGGTCGACGGATCGATGGCAGGAGGTTTCTCAGAATGCGGCTAGAAATCGCATGTCGGGGGGAGCAGCGCGTCACACCGGCGGCTCTGTTGCATTTGCAGTGCACGCAAACCGTATGGTAAGTATATCGTTTAATTATATATTTTATTTGTTATTATGTGTACTAATTAATGTATTTGTTTTGTAAATGTAGACGACGGTGTCGGATGACGGGACTGTCCAGCGACCCTCCCCGATGGCGGTGTTTGAGCGGACTCACCGTCGAGCACATGGGACGGGGGAGTAAATCGACAACCGTGCTGCATACATTGTGGTAATTATATATTTGTTTAAATTATTCATTATATATTTATAATTTAAGTTTTATGATAAATATTAAACAAAAAATCAAACTCGAGTAGGAGACGTACAGCCGGACGGTGGTGCAGCGCGGGGGTACCCCCGAGGACTTTGACGCAGCATCGTGGGTCGAGGCCGCAGGTGGCTGGGACCATGGCCGCGTATATGGCTTCGCAGATAGTGGTCATGCGCGAGCCGTACTAGGGCCACTTGGGGCACCGACCCCTCCGGTCGCTGGTGAGCGGCCGTCCACCTCTAGATCCAGTTATGATCATAGTAGCAGAATAAGGACTCTAGAGGAGACGGTCGCGCGTCAGACTGAGATGATGGAGCGTCAGAGTCAGACGATGATGAATATAGAAGCTATGCTACGCAACTTGTCGGGTCATCCCGAAGCAGGCATCTCTTCGGCATCATCTAATCCATCATCCTCGAGTCAGTCCACGTCGGTGTACACTCAAGCACTCCAGACCCCGCCATATGATCCAGGCCATCCTCCATCGTCATCGTGAGATTTTGTTTATATTGACTTTGTTACTCAGATATTGAACTTGTTTAATTTATATTGACTATGTTATTGAGATGTTGATACTTCAATTTTACATTTGAATTGTGTTTATACTATCGTGGATAATTATGAATATAAATATAATTGTTTTGATGTATATCTTGGTGTGTTTGTGATGTGTGAATGAATGTGTATGAGATGTTTGTGATGTGTGAATGAATGTGTGTATGAGGGTATGGGTGTGTGAGTTATGTATCAGATAAATGTATCAATGTATCAATGGAAATTTGAAATTTTCAAATTTTTTGGTTGCAGGCATAGGTCATCAGCAACGGCTTTCCCACGAGCGTCCGTGGGAAAGCCGTTGCTAAAAGTGTATCGAGAGCCGTTGCTGATGACCTACAGCAACGGCTTAGCGACAGAGTTTTACTAACGGTGTTGCTACGGACTCAGCGGCCGTTGCTATTAATGGTATCAGCAACGGCTCCGGGTCTGTGGCAAAACCGTTGCTGATAATATTTTTAGCGACGGCCCAGCGGCCGTTGCTGATAATGTTTTGAGCAACGGCCCGAGCGGCCGTTGCTGATCCGTTGCTAAGTCATCAGCAACGCGACTTTCTGTCACGGCGCTATTGCAACGGCTCAGCCGTTGCTGATGACCATTTTTCTAGTAGTGAAAATAAATATATTTTTTCTAAATTTTTTTTCAAATATAAAGCTTACCCGAATTAAATTCCGCGACTCTACGCCAATCTGCGCTAACTCGAGCCTACGGTCCCTTGCTAAGAATTAAAATATTATTTTAGGATTTTTTGGCATAACATAGGGGATTGGTGATTCTGGATAGACTGGTGCACGTGGTACATACCTATGTACAATTGCAGGTGCTCATTAGGGAATGAGTTCACGGAACAGACCTACACGAGGAACAAATAATGGAATCCTTACATGGGTGTTGATAGGATGTTCTTCGGGTGATAGTAGGTGCAAGCAGTCCTTGGATCTAATGTTGTCATGGTTACCTTGTGAGTATCGACCCATTGCTTTGGACTTATCCTTACATGGCCTTCAGTGTGATGTGCCGGATACCTCTAAGCAAGCGAAAGCACCCATGGGGAGGTATGTGAGCAACCAATATGGAATCAGTTACTCATAGTAAGAGGAGATAATGTCCTATGGAGGTATGTGAGCAACCAATATGGAATCAGTGTCAACTCAGGAATCTCTCGCCAAAGTAGATATGAATGTCGGAAAAAGGTTTTATGACATGTCATTATTCAGACGATGACTTGGCAGACATAATACATATAAATCAGTATTAGGGTTTGACACTTCTTTGGTACCTTAGCCGACGTCGGGACGTTGTAATCGAGGGACTTATTTGCACGGTAACTAATCACTGAAGGGCGTTCAATCCCGGTAGATTGAACCTCACACTATCCGGGTAGTCATGACACGTTGCTAGACGTCAATCTTGACTTGTGAGTGGAGTCTCTCACGACCACACTAAAGGGGTTTTAGTGGTGGCTTATAAGATTCGAATAGAAGTTATTCTATCAAAACCAACTCTCCGTTATGCACAACTCACTGCTAGCTTAGTGTGGGGCCCAATGGGTCACACACAACATGCTAACCTCGTAATGGACCTTATAAGATAAAGTTCAAATGCGGCCCTATATGTCTACTAGCATAGACATGCTGCAACTCGATCACGGATCTCGTTTACGGACATGATAGGAAAGATGTTTCCTATAGGAATGAATACGTGAGAACGAAGTTCCTCGGTAACCCTAATTTGTAGGGCATCCCTGAATTGTAGGGATTGACACATGATAATATTTCATGTAGTTGATTAAATTTAATTATGAATTAAATATTTAATTAACTACTTGACCAAGAATATATTTAATTATGAATTAAATATAATTTGATTTTCAATCAAATATACATGGTGGGAAAATTAGTTTCTAACCATGAGCCTAACCGATTAATTGAGAATTAATTAATTTGGATAAATCTTAATTCATAAGAATTTGATTTATGGAGAAAAATCATAAAATTAATAGATATATGATTTATGAGGATAAATCATAATACTATTAATTAATAATAAATTGAATTATTTAGATAAACATCTTTCCTATTGTTTAGGGATTTTGTTTGTTTAGATAATTATCACTCTTATTTATAGGCACTAAATTTATGGAGATAAATTAAAGTTTATATTTTATTAGAATTAATTAATTTTGAATTAATTATGAAGTCATTGAAATATAAATTATTTTTTGGAGGCAAACCCCGGAATTTTAAATTCCGTGGAGAGAGTTTTTAGGGGGTCGGGTCTACCTTTCTAGCCCCCCTTCTCTATAAATTGTGGCCGAACACCCCATAGGAGGGATTGGTGAATTAGTTCTTCATCTTGTTGGAGAAGATCAAGGACTTAATTCTTCAGAGGTTTCTTGAAGAGAAAGGCTCCAAAGAACTCCTCCTCTCCATTGGTGGCCGGCCATCTACTTCCTCCTTCCTGGTCTTTTACAAAGCCAAATTGGAGGTGTCTTCTACTTGGGCGTGCCGCCTACTTCATCCACTTGGAGGATTTCGAAAAAGGACAGCAAGGTATTCTTTGATCTACCACCTCGTTCGGTTGTTTTCTCATATCCTCTTTCTCTCATTTTGGAGCCCAGTTCTTGGTGGAAGGGTCGGCCTAGCACTTAAAGTTTTGGGGTTTGAGAAAGCGTCTCCGTTAAGCCACGACGACTCCGATTGTTCGCTACCCCTTTGTTGTGAGGTGCGTGCTGTGGACTATTATTGGAGGATGTGCATGTGTGCGTCTTGATATGAGAATAGGAGCACCCTATCCAACCACGGTATAAGGTATACCTTCCCCCTTCTCTCGTAGATTGAATTCCTTAATTGTTGCTAAAGTAGATTGCTATTTTGGGATGTTTTGAATTTTTTGAATCGTTGTTTCCGCTATGTTTCTTATTCCCATCCCAACATGTCCTCCAACAAGTGTCGTCTCAAGAAATCTCTAGCCAAGTAGATACGAGAGTTGGAAAGGGGTTACCGACTCTTCATCGTTGAGAGACCGATTTAAGAGAGTGGATTACATATGAATCAGTATTAGGGTTTGACACATCTTCCATACCCTAGTTGCATTCAGGACATTGTGTAAGCGAAGGATTTAATTGAATGGGAACTAATCACCAAAGGGCATTAGATACCTACATATTGAACCTCGTACTATCTGGGTAGTCATGACATGTTGTTAGACGTCAATCTTGACTTGTGAGTTAAGTTACGATCATCAGGTGATCGAATGATCGCATTAAAAGAGCTTGATGGAGGATCATGAAATTGCATTGTAAGACGCGATTAAAATTGAACCATTGGATTTTAAAATTCGAATAGAAGGCATTCTATCTAATTGATAACACTCACTTATGCAGGACTCAGTGCCGGCTTAGTGTGGAGCCCAAAGGGTCACAAAAAATAGGCTATCCTCGTAACTAGTTTTATGAGATAAAATTCGGATGCAGCGTTCAATGTCTGCTAGCATGAACATCCCGCGACACGATCACTATACTTGTCTATGGACAAAAGTGCGAAAGGGTTCACCAAAACCCTAATTAGTAGGGATTGGCACGTAATGCGACTTAACAGACTTAAGGTCTTGTGTTCATAATTTGGGTTAGACCCGACCATATTTGATGTGGTCGGTTCAATAAAAATTAGAGGGAGTCAGCTATTTTGAAATAGTCAACTATAATCAAGGGTTTTGATCCCTTGGTTCTAGCTAAGACGAAGAAGGGGATGGCTTGGTCTATAACACTACTAGAAATAGGTGCTTCAGTAACGGCTATCAACAACGGCGGCTTAAGCCATCGCAATTTGCAACGACGTTCTTACGGCCACTCAAGTCATTGCAGATGTGTTGTATCTACAACGACTTTGTTACGGGCGCTCAAGCCATTGTAGATATATAATCACATCAGCAACGGCTTAGTTACGGCTATGACATCCATCACTCTTGAGACGATCATGCGCCCGCGGCGTGAAAATAAAATACTTATTAGCAACGGCATTCTAACGAGCAAGTGAGCTGTTGATGATGATGTTACTTATCAGCAACAGCTTTCTAACGGACCAGTGAGCCGTAACAACATCGTTGCTCATAAGTTTATATAGGCCGAGGGTTCACGCCCGCCCCTTCCTCCTCCTTCTTCCTCTTCCTCTACTGCCGCTGCTGCTGCCCCTGCCTGTTGCCGCTGCCGACGCCGCCACCCTATCCTCGACGACCAATGGTCAGCTGGCCACCGGTCGGATCATTGTCCAGTGTCCAAACACTGGACGCCGGACACTGGACTCCGGCGCCGAAAATTGATTAAAATAATATTTTTTATATTAATTGTTTAACTTATAGATTAATTGTTTAATTTATAGATTAATTGTTAGATTAATTTTTAGGGTTTAGATTAATTTTTAGAATAATTGTTAGGGGTTTAGATTAATTTTCAGATTAAACTATTTAGATTATAATCGGTTGAAAGGCTACGAAGTTCTAAGAGATATGAGGGCGACATTTTGACTTCTCGGGCCTCATCTATTCAGGGTCGGCTATTGTAGCCAACCCCTTGACTTGGCACAAGGTCGGCTAGGTGGGGGCTCTCTTGTGGCCGACCCTTTAGTTGATTTTCAAGTTAAGCTCCGCTTTAGACCAATTGAACCTCCCTCTTCCTCCTCTCCCATAGCCGTAAGTTTCAAGGAGGTGATGCCAGTGTCTCATCGTCAGAAATAGCTGCCAAGTTGGATATTTGGAAGAGTCCGAAATTTCCAACAAGGTACTATTCTCTTGTGTGAATTCGTTCCATGCTTTCTTCTCGTCTCTCTCCCCCTTTTGCTATTCGGATCCTTGGTCGAAGGGCCGTGTTGGTGAAATGACCACACTAGAGGGGGTGTGAATAGTGTGTTAACTAATCTTATCGCCTAATTCTGATTTTAATTGTTTCTTCATTAGTTAGGATAAGCACGATATTAATAGCAAGGGAAAGCAATAAATATGAAACAATTAACACAAAATAATATATCAATACTAACACAATTATTTATAGTGGTTCGGCCCCAATGCCTACTCCACTACCTAAGCACCCCACTTAGCATTTCCAAACTAAGTTTACTAGATTATATCATTTCCCTTACAAAGAGAACTTTACAACTGAAAAGTCTCCGCTCTCAAATCGAAGGCACTTCCACACCTGGAAGTATCCCGCATTCCTACAGAGAGCACTCTCCCACCTCAACCTAAGGGACAACTCAACTGATCCCAGTAAACTAAGTTTACAATGGTGGATTTAAGCCTTAACACTAAGGCAACCACCAACTCAATAAAACCTAGCAACCTAGGTTTACACAAGCTTTAATACAATGAAATAAACACCAAAATACAACAACTAATAGAGCAATAAATCAAACAACAAATACTTAGCTCCAAAAAAAACTCTCTAGTCCTCTTGATGCCTTGAGAAGATGAATCTATGAAGCTTGAAGGCTAAATCAACAAATGGAGATCAAAACTAGGGCTCTGTGCAAAGATGGCTCAAGAATTCTTGTAGAGATGCAAGGAGTGGCTCTTTGAGGCTTAGAAGCATCATTGAAGGCTTGGAAGAGAGTTTGGGGTGGGTATTTATAACCCCCCAAATGAAATGGCTCATCAACGGGCTGATTTTTGCTCGTTGGCGATGCCCGGTGGATTGCCGATCGACCGACTGAGCGACCGAAGCTATTTTGCCAAATTCTGGCAACATTCGGTCGACCGAAATGCCTTCTCCTTCGGCCGATCAACCAGTTGGTATATAAGGATTACCCCCCATTTGGATTCAATAAAAATATCTAAAAAATCAAAATCCTTAAGAATCAAAATCTAACTTTTGGGGTCTAGTACAAATTTTTGAAAAATGGAAATTTTATAATCTTTCGGGTCAAGTACGGGTAGGCTAAAGGCTTCCAAAAATTCCTTTAAATTTCTCATTTTCTAGTTTTTACCTAAGGAACAATTACCGGCATTTTTGGTGCCCAGAAAATATCTAGATTATATAGCCCTCCAAGGAGCTCCCTAGGCTTAGTGAATTCTAGGGTCATTTTTCTAATTTGCCAGTTTTTCAAGTTTTGGAATTCAAGTTTGGTTTTTGGGTTCTTATGCATCGTCATGAGGATTTAAAATATAAACTAGACACCCTAGACCTAAGCTTTAACTTCTCAAAGAATCCCGAGCATTGACGAGCGTCTTTGCCGATTTTTTCGATCGCGGACGTCATGCGCTAACCGACTTGGAACTTGAAAGTATTTCTCAATAAAACATTAGTTCCATGTATGTTATCATCAAAACCAAGATTAAGATCAAGGTTGAAAACCTTAGGCCAACAGGCCGAACCCTTTTGGTGCAAATCGGAGAGTCTAAAGCTCGTCCATTGAGCCACGACGAGCCCCGTGTGATCGCTACCTGAGAAACGAGTTGCCCAAATTACAAGGCCGCTTAGATTGGACTATCATTGGAGAACGTGTATGTGTGCGTCTCAAAGTTTGGGATCGGAGCAGCTCTTCTTCATTTTTGGCTAAGTTAAAAAACTACTATTTCCTCTCCTATTGAATTCCTCAACGTCGAACAGATCACAGCTTTCAGTGGCTTCTTGAGTTGTTCTTTAGCTTTGCGGCTCGATCATTGAGTCGGGGTCGAAGCCTACTGCTCTTGCCTTCCAGACCATAAAACATGCAAACTCAAGTGTTGGGTGAATGTCCACACTAGAAGGGGGGTGTTGAATAGTGTGTATCTACTTTTACATTTAATTCGAAATCTTTTCGGTTTTAATCAATTCAACTATCCGATTCAAGTATCTTGATTCTTAGTGCGACTAGATACAATTACAATTATATCGAGCACAAGAAAGAATCAAATCAAGCAATCAAGATAGCAATGAAACCACGAAATATATAGTGGTTCGGCCAAAATCGCCTACTCCACCACCTTGGCTCCTTACCAAGGATTTCTAACCTTAACACTTTATAGATTGATAGTTTTATAAGAATATAATGAGGACTTATCCCTCAACCCTAGAGGCGGGCCTCAACACCTATTATTTAGCAAAAATAACAATCTACAAGGCACCAAGGTTTTTACACACACCTTGCAAGCTACCCTTAAAATCGATACAAAACAATAGGAAAACAATATTAGTGGAGCTTAAATGTAAAACAAACTTGATGAAGCTCCAACGCGTCTCCTCTGAGCACTTCAAGGCTTCAAGTATGGATTTCTCGGTGAAGACCAAGCTTGATGAATTGAGGAGGGATAGAGAGTATGAGAATGGAGATTAGGGCTTTAGATCAACTCCTTTAGGCTAGAAATCTCTAAGGATGGACTCAATGAAGTTCTTCCAAGGGTAAGTGGAGGTTTAAGGATGGACTCAATGAAGTTTTTCTGCCCGTTGGCACAGCCCAGTCGCTGGCCCGGTCGAAGGCCGATCGACCGCCCCAGCGATCGGTGCCCTCTATCCATTCTGGGCTCTGGTTGGTCGACTGCCCTTGCGACCGAACCTGTGAATCAGCTTTTTTTGCTGATTTCTTCTCGCGAACTTCATTTTCAGGCTCCGTTTCTGAGTTTTGACTTGGAACATATTACAAATAGGTTGACTTAATGCCTTAAAAGGATTTTACAATCTTTTCAAGGTTCTAGACCTAACTTCCGACTCGATCGCCTCCGAAGCCGTCGATACTTGAAATTCTGCCATTCTTCTGTGATTTTCCGATGAACTTCGCGCGCGTATTAATCGCTCAACCTGAGATCAAACACTTGATAAACTCATTAGAATAAATTTGTTATCATCAAAATCAAGATGATGATGGAAGGGGTGGGGTAGAAAAAAATAGATTGACGACAGAAAGAAAAGGGTCCGTAGGGTAATTGTAAGAAAATAAAAAGGAGTCAGGGATAGACAGTGGTCCCCACTATTTCCTATTTACCATGGTTTGTTCTTAGGGTTTTGACTCAGCTATCTAGTTGGAAGGAAGGTTATCTAATTAGTGTGAAGGTTTTGCAATCCCGAGAAGGCCAAAGCGAATTCTCCTTACTGTTACCCACGCTAGGGTTAGCAAGGACCCCAATCCTCGCTCGGTACCAAGGATAGAACCTCATGATTATTTCGGTGTAATCGGTCTTTGATCAAGGGGCGCATTAGTGCTCTTACCTATTGAAGGAAAAAGTTCAGTTCAAGCACTTTGCTTTGAATCACAAACAGATATTATGTTGATTCGGCATTCCCGATCTTCTATCTTTCTTGCAAGCATGAAAATCAAACTGGAATGAGACCTGACTACTAATTTTGAGATGCATGATCAAGGTTGAAAACCTTAGGCCAACAATCTCCCCTTTTTGATAATGACAAACTTCTCAATGAATGCATTAAGAAATATATCAACAAGCATAGCATTATATCATGCTCCCCCTATTAACATGCATATCTAAAATAAACTCTCCCTAACTATATGCATGTCTATGTCTAAATTCTTCTCCCCCTTTTGACATCAATAAAAAATGGCCTAAGTTAAGCATTTCTAGACTTCCCTAAAGTTACCCAATAACAAGATTTAAGCATACATGTTATCAAGGATGCTTTGAAATAATAAACACAAAGATAACACAAGTGTCAAGATACGTCAAGAGGGTTATAAACAATCAACTATGGGATATCCGAAAGTCATTTACTCGATAAAGATGAATCCAAAATCATATAAAATTGAATTCTGAATTAAACTTTTTCAAACTTTTTCAGCATAAACTAGACTATTCGAGCAAAGTGCAGAAACAAGAATTTTCAAGAAATTAATTTTCTGCACTTTTCAGTAAATCACTGAAATTTCCATATTTTTGCTTTATCGAAAGATACTTATTTTCCAAGAAACTTAAGTTTTGTTCAAACTTAAGTATTACTAAGATGTAATCATTCAAAGTATGTATACTAAGTTTGAATCACTACAAAAACTCCCAAACTTAGTACAATTCCAATCAAGAGTCAACATGTATATCATGGAATTGTCTACATGTCATTTTTCTAAATGATCATGAATTTTCATATAGACACAATTAAGTACTTTATCACGAACAAGGTGCAAGTGTCTCTACAAGCTTTATGAGGTATCATGTGACATAGTACAATGATGAAATTAATACCTCATAGAATTTTCAAGTGTTTAGCATGTATTCAAAAAAATTTGCCTCCTAATCAATGCTCAACTTGCAAGTAAATGAGTCATAGCTAGCACCATAAGCATTTTCTTACTTAGCAAGTTCATAAACTAGGTAGCAAAGAGAAGTCAAGTTTATTTCTCAACAATCAAGTTTTGCTAACTAGTGGGGATTCTATTAGTGTTTCGCCTTTTTGTATGTTGGTTGTATTTGGCAAAAGAAGCTTTTTGGTGATTTCTCAGTTTTTGCACAGTCTCAACAAGTGAGAAGCTCTTCTTATGTATGACAGTTTCAACTGCTCCTTCTATCAATGGCTTTCTAAAGATAATGGCAGTTTCAACTGCCTATAGTCTTTGGTATTCTAGATAGCTTTTGGTGCGAATATGATGGTCGATAAACTTCTGGTTTAATGATGATTATCTTGATATTTTTGGTCTTTTAATCAGCATTATTTATGCTTGCGTTCAGTTGAGTTTCGAAGAGTTTGTTTTATTCTTTATTTCTAGGCGTTACTATTTACTTAAATGATTATATGTTTATAAAGCATATTTATGTTGACTGTTTCAAACTTAGGACGGAGAAAAGGAGAGTGATTGAAGTCAGCATTTATTCAGATCCTTCAGTTCTCACACATAAATAATTGTGAAGGGATATGTTGTTGATAACTCCATTGTGCCAATACTCGATTGCCAATTTTATAGGAGTTGAGACTGTTTAGTACAAAGAAGGCAACAACCTACTCATCATACCTTCATGCTAAAATGATTGTGGGCTGCTAACTCATTATAACACAAGGATTGTGTGGAGGACAGGACTCTATGACTGGGACGTCATAAAGAGGCAAGTCTGTATGTACTCGTAATAGCAATAGGTTTTGTTATTTCCAATTCACTATAGTACGGATAGCTGGATTTCGGTATGTGAAATCCTAGAGCTAGAAGTTATACTTTCTAATAGTGGTTTGGGCATCTGTCCAATAAGTGCCCCGTTGATTAGGTGACATTTTTTTGTCACTGAACTGCGTAAACAAATACTTGTGTTTCCGTATGTTTTTATTTTGGTTCTCAGTTTGCTACTTAACGTAGTTGTTATAGCAGTTGCAACTTCCTATACAACTGTCATTTACAGGAGTTCCCTAAGAGACCTATATTGTCAGATTCATTTTTCAAGATATGAAAAAAATGAAATCAAAATGAATCAAGGAGATCTCAAGAAGTGAAAACATTTTTAAATCAAAATCTTGAACCCTTCCTAAGGTTGAAAACCAACACGACCATAATTAGCCAAGGTTTCAAAACAAAGGTTGCATAGACTCATTATAGGTCACAAATGGCCTCCAAGGAGACCTAAAAAATAAAATAAAACGTTGAAATTCAAACTTGATACTACAAAGATGTTAATCAAAGATAAACACAAGGAGAATCAAGTATCAAGTGAATACTAAATAAAGTACAATCACAAGTCATCAAACTCAATAGTAATGTAGGCAAGAATAGAGTTAGGAGTTGATACCGATCACATTTGTCATGAAGTTCCAATCAAGTTAATTTCTCTTTCTTTAATTTCCAAGCAACTTCAAGCCATCAATGTGTCTTCATTTAACTATAAGTATAGTGTCTCCCCTACATTTAAGTATGAAAACTTTAGTATCCAAATTTCTTTGGGCCATTGGGGGTTAGAAACTTTTGGAACCCAAAGTGATTTAGCATTGGGGTTGCTTTTCAAGACACAATCCCTAACCATATGTCCATACATGCCACAACATAGACAATGACCCTTAAATTTAGTAGATGCATGAGGATGGACATGCATGTGTGGATGAGCATGGGAAGATACTTTAGAAAATTTTGAATGAGAGGGATGGACATACGTATTTTGCATTTTGTCATTTAATAAAAGCAACTCATTCTTTAATAATAACATGCCAACATTCAAATTTTCAATTTGTAAGAATAATGAGGTATTTTCTATTTTTAATGAGTCATTCAAATTTTGTAGATCTATATTTTTCTTTTCTAAGAAACTTTTATCATTTTCCAAGAATTCAACTTTTCTTTTCAAATCATTACAAGAAAGCAAGAAATCATCATTTTCTTGTTCTAACAACTTGTTTCCCTTTTTAAGTTCCTTCAACCTTTTTTTTAAAATATTAAATTCTACATACATATGCTCAATTTCATTTTCCAATTCTACATGAGTAAAAATATTTTCACCTATAGTAATAGTGGGTACCTCATTGTCTTTGTCATGAAATAAAGGTTTGCATTTTCCTTTGAGCTTTCTTCCCCACTTGGCTCGCTTTCATCCCAAGTGGCCATTAGTGCTTTCTTCTTCATTATCCTTCTTTTATCTTTCATTGAGGATGATGGGGAGGTGAGCTTGGACTTAGGACAATCACTCTCCAACTGTTCGGGCTTGTTGCAGTGGAAGCACGTGTCTATCTTTACTCTTCTTCTTCTTGAGAAGCTTTCCCATAAGCTCCATCAACATCCTTCCAAGGTGAATCATATTATTGGTACTTGCATTCTTCATTCTCCGATGATGATGACGAGGTCCTATCACCATATGATGCTTTTAAGGCAATGTTCTTGCCTTTGGGGGTATCTTCCTCCCTTTTTGCCCTCATATGGATCTCATGGGTCATGAGGCATCCAATGAGTTCGGTGAGCTTCATGATACCAAGATTCTTGGCCACATTGATAGCAACCACCTTTGGCTCCAATGCTTTGGGAAGCGATCGAAGAAGCTTTCTCACTTTTTCTTCCTCGACTTGTATGTCCCTTCCAAGGTTAGTCAAGGCATTCACAATATTTTGAAAGCGGGCATACATTTCATCTATGGTCTCATGAGTATGCATTTTAAAGAGTTCATAATCATGCATAAGCAAATTAATTTTAGACTCTTTAACTTGGGAAGTTCCCTCATGAGTAGTCTCTAAAACATGCCACATGTCAAAAGCGGATTTGCAACATGATATTCTATTAAATTCATTTATAGATAAACCACAATGTAATGCATTCATTGCTTTGGCATTTGAATTAAACAATTTTATCTCTTCTTGAGACCAATCATCCATGCTCTTTGAGGGTAGTTCATAATTAACATGAATAGTTCTCCAAGCATCTAATCCTAGGAATTGCAAGAAAATACTCATCCTAGTTTTCCAATAGGGATAATTGTTTCCATCAAAAAGAGGAGGTACGCATGAGTTGAAAACCCTTGACCTAGTGTGATACTATAAGTCATAAGTGTAGGTTAGATGGTTAAACCTAAGCCTGCAACCTTACTCTGATACCAAATATTGGATGAATGTCCACGCTAGAAGGGGGGGTTGAATAATGTGTATCAACTTTTACATTTAATTTGAAATCTTTTCGGTTTCTTGATTCTTAGTGTGACTAGATGCAGTTACAATTATATCGAGCACATGCATGAATCAAATTAAGCAATCAAGATTTCAATACAAACACGAAATATATAGTGGTTCGGCCAAAACTGCCTACTCCACTACCTTGGCTCCTCACCAATGATTTCTAACCTTAACACTTTATAGATTGATAGTTTTTCTAAGAATACAATGAGGACTTATCCCTCAACCCTAGAGGCGGGCCTCAACACCTATTCTCTAGCAAAAACAATAATCTACAAGACACCAAGGTGTTTACATGCACACCTTGCAAGCTACCCTTAAAATCGATACAAAACAATAGAAAAACAATATTAGTGGAGCTTAAATGTAAAACAAACTTGATGAAGCTCCAACGCGTCTCCTCCGAGCACTTCAAGGGTTCGAGTATGGATTTCTCGGTGAAGACCAAGCTTGATGAAGTGAGGAGGGATTGAAAGTATGAGAATGGAGATTAGGGCTTTAGCTCAACTCTTTTAGGCTTGAAATCTCTAAGGATGGACTCATTGAAGTTCTTCCGAGGGTAAGTGGAGGTTTATGAGGGGTATTTGTAACCCCTCACTCGGCTAGGGTACCCAACGAGCATTTTTCTGCCCGTTGGTGCCGGCCGGTAGCTGGCACGATTGAAGGCTGATCGACTGAGCAAGCGACCACCCCAGCAACCGGAGCCCTCTATGCATTCCGGGCTCCGGTCGATCGGCCACCCCTGCGATCGAACCTGGGAATCATCTTTTTTTGCTGATTTCTTCTCGCGAACTTTGTTTTCGAGTTCCGTTTCCGAGTTTTGACTTGGAACATATTACAAATTAGTTGACTTAATTCCTTAGAAGGATTTTACAATCTTTTCATGGTTCTAGATCTAACTTCTGGCTCGATCGCAATTTGTAGCCGTCGATACTTGAAATTCCACGATTCTTTCGTGATTTTTTGACGAACTTCGCGTGTGTATCGATCGCTCAACCTGAGGTCAAATACTTGATAAAATCATTAGAGTAAGTTTATTATCATCAAAACTAAGATGATGACCAAGATTGAAAACCTTAGGCCAACATCAAGTGCCTCTAGGGTTCATGGAAAGACAACCCCCAAAAGTTAGATTTTGAGCATAGTTTGTGTGGCGAGTTTTAGGTGGAAACGTAACCCAGTCAACGCGGAATTTGGTTCTAGTTTTTCCTTTCTTTTTCCTTATGAGATAAGTTGTTTGAAAGGATGATTATGGACAAGCCCTATGTGCATGTGACTAGGTATAAATCTTGTTGTGTTGATTGCTTGTAAATTTACGAAATTTCAACATTATAACTTTTAAATAGGACTGTATACGCCTGCCTCACCTCGAGAATTCTGGTTGTAAACCATCTCTCCCTATCCGTAAACTTCTCCCCAATGGTTATTTGGGGTCGGGTGGATCACATTAAGATTCATCCATAATCATCCTTGCTACTTATTTATGCTTTTATTTACTATTTTGTTGTGAATTAGCTGTTAGTTACGATAGAATAACTACATAAACGACCCTCTACCAATATTGAGTTCGAATGGCTAAGGTATTAAGAATACCGGTCATGCCTTCCATCGTTATGAGGAGTAGGGTGTGTCGACGAACATAGCTGGTTTGTTGTGCACACACAAGGCCCGTTGTGCAAGTTGGCACGATGCCCCTCATCATAGCACATGAGATATGTTTATACCATCGACTTGAACATGATTGCCTTGCTGAGCTACACTCGAGGGTAGCCGCCTTCTCCCCAGGTTATAGGAACGATGGGTCCGATTCAACTAGGGTTTTGTGGTTTGTTGTACACACACAAGGTCGTAATAACCCTAAAGGCATAACATGATGGAAGTCACGTGAGATGTGATCGGTAAAAAGTTGCCTACTCGTGGACCTATTAGAGTTTGTCATGTTACATGTGAGATCCGAGTAAGGGAAACGGGGTTCCATCCTTCCCACTAAGGAAGCCTACCAACGGGGCCTCCCGCTTCATTTGGAGGGAACATCGAAAATTAGTGGGAAACATGATTAATTAAAAGACCTCGATAATCATGCAATTTGAACGTCTACTTATACATGTCTTTTCTTTTCTGTTATCATCATCACTATCGTTACGAAGCATACTGGATGCTAACAGATTAACTGAACCAAATTATGTGGATTGGTTGTGAAATCTGATGATTGCCCTCACTCGGGAGAAATTCTCCTATATTCTTGATAATATGGCACCGGTGGAACCACTTGGAGAAGGGGACTACACCGAGGAAGACATGCTCACTTACAAGAAGTGGCAAGATGACAACACTGTCATACAATGCATAATGCTCGTATCCATGTGTGATGGATTGCAGATGCAACAAGAAAAGATGGATGCTCAAGCTATCCTCCTCCACCTCAAGGAGTTGTATGGTGAGTAGAGCAGGACTGCCGAGTATGAGTTGTCAAAGCAACTCTTCCGTGCCAAGATGGAGGAAGGCACTACTATCGAGGACCATGTCATCAAACTAATTAATTTGATTGAGGAGTTAGAGAGGTTGGGCTTCGTAATGAACGGGGAACTAAGTCAGGACTTGTGTAATACCCACGAAATTACAATAAATTTTGCATATTGGGTTCAGCAGGATAAGCGCAACGTGTAACGGTGCGTGCAGAGTTAATCGCGATTGGACACGAACTGAGGTGAGACCCTTGCTCAATCTAATTACTTAAATTTAGAATTAATTATTATTTTAAGTCCGAGTTGGATTTGAGCCGAGTCTGAGGGTGCGATCAGGGCTCGAATCGGACTCGTTTTGAGCAAGTCAGGTCGAGTTAAGTGATGAGGGACAAATAGGTAATTTGGGCAATTAAAATTAAAATATATACATAATTCCCACCTACCATGGGGCGCACGACTCCAATAAGGAGATGAATCGGAGGAATCGATCGAAGGATCGAGGCGTCGTCGGATCGGATACGACGTAGGGCTTCTCCATCGTCTTTCTCGTCCTTAATCCAATCATAGGTGAGTGGTTCTTCCCCTAAATCTCTAGAATTTAGATTTGGGGCTGTCGATCCTTGTGGAGGGATTTGAAAGCGATTTCGTGTGGTTTTCTTGCGGATAGATCATCCTTACATGTTTGTTTATTGTCTCACATCGTTTGTAGGGCAGCTCCTTGAGGTTTGGAGGGGGCGGCAGCCCTAGGGCATGCCCCCAAACCTTACGAAGGGCCGGCCCTAGTGTGGGAAACCTAGTAGTGGTGTTTAATATTTATTTCCAATTTAATTGTTGATTAATTCAAAAAATTCTATGTATTATAGCTTGCTAGAATCTCATTTTTCATGGTGGCCTAGGGTAGTCGAGTAACCCTAAGAGTGTAGGGTACCCTTAAGGGCAATTAGATGAGTTTTTCCTTCATGTTATGTTGCCATTTTGTTGTGCTTAAGGTGTTTAAAGAAAATAGACATTCATATATGCTGAAATTTCTCAATGTATGCCGGAATTTTCGTTAAATGTATACTAAAATTACTTTGTCTTGTTGGAGATAGTAACGCAATTTCTAAAATATCGCCTATCAATCTTTATGTACGCCATATTCTGTGAGTTATGGATACATTATTATGACATGAACAGTAGTGTACGCCATATTCTATGAATTGTCATATTGTTTTTTTTAATGAGTCGGGTTGCGAGCCTGGTGCGACAGTTCCTGACTTGCTATAGTCGTAGTGGTTTTACCTTGTTAACAGTGGATTATTTGAACACTTCCATGTTCGGGATGAGGGTATAAGCCCTCGAGTGGAAAATTTAGGAAAATTGTCCGTAGAGGGGTTGAAAGACCGAATGCAGATCGAATTTCCGTGAGACTTGGGAAAGTAAGAAAACTAAGGAGTTTAGTTTGTTCCACTAAATTTGGAATCCTTGGACATATGTGATACTCTTTTTCATTGTCCGAGAAATTTTGTAAGTTCGGAAGAGACTTCGGACAATGAATGTGTGACAAGTGGTACGTCGTGCGAAAACTGCTCAATCAGACGTAGCGTTCTGCTATGCGATGATCATCACGAGTGCTAGGTTTTTAGATAAAAGAATTTATAAGACAATTATGAGTTAGTAGTGGAGGGTACACAATGGCGAGTAACTTAATTGGGCCGAGTGGGTGCTACCTAAGGTGCATCGAGAAATGTGAACTAAGCCGTAATTTCCCGACTAATCTACTTCATTACAAGGGTACAACCTATTCCCTAAATGAGCATGGTTTCAATATTGGGCCGAATGGGCTGAGTGGTGCGCATCGCTCACGAGTTGATATTGGGCCGGATGGGCTGAGTGGTGCGCATCGCACACGAGTTGATATTGGGCCGAACGAGCCAAGTGGTGCGCATCGGACATGAGTTGATATTGGGCCGGATGGGCCGAGTGGTGCGCATCGTGCATGAGTTGATATTGGGCCGGATGGGCCGAGTGGTGTGCATCGCGCACGAGTTGATATTGAGTCGGACGGGCAGAGTGGTGCTTGTCACACACGAGTTGATATTGGGCCGGATTGGGCCAAGGGTGTGCCTTGTGCATGTGTCATTATGGGTCGAGACTTACATCGGTGAGCTACGCCGACGACTGACCCGAGTGGCTTGGGTCAGAGGATCTTTCCCGATCGAGTTGTGGGCACTGAGACTAGAGGGCCTTCTTAGCTCAGTGAGCCCAAGTTGGGAAGTTCACTAGGGTGGCTAGCCTAGCGAGCAGCCCGTGAGTTGTAGGCGGTAACTAGAGGACTGTTCTAAATGGGCCAAGTCAGGCTTTGTGGTGCACGTAGCGCACGAGTTACTAATGTAATATGTACCCTGATTATATATGTTATTTGAACACATAGTTAATTACTACATTACTTATTTATATGGTTTGGCTTGGTGATGGTCGAGATGACCACTCACTGAGTTCTTTGAACTCACCATTTCTTTCTGGATACTATTTTGCATAGAGTGATCTTTCAAGTACGGCGCGACTGGTGGCGACGGACTCCGATGGCAGTCTCGTGGAACCCGTTGATGTAGTCGAGTCGATTCGAGTCAGATTTGAGTTTATTTAAGAGACTTATAGTTTATTTGAGACTTGTAGTTATTCGAACTTATGTGGTATTGGTACTTAGTTATGTAGCTTTTACTTAAATTGTTACTGAGTTGCTATTGTAATGATAAATGTGCATGTTTGGTATCTTGAATTGGTTCTATTGCATGGTTTAGGCTTCAGAGTGTCTGTTCGCACTCTGGCCGATCGCGTGACCTAGTTTTGGGGCGTGCAACTTAGTACTCTAATCCCTCCTGGATTCGTACTCACAGTTTATTGTAAACTTCCCGATGAACAAGCTGGATGTCTCGCCGCTCAAGCTCTTTACTATGCTGAAGATTGCTGAGTTCCACCTTGTAAGGGATTAGTGCAAAGTCTTGTTAGTGGGGGGGGGGGGGAGTATCTCTAAGAGAAAGGTGAAGAAATTCTCTGTTCAGAAAAAAGCGAAGAATAAAGTTGTGAAACTGAATAAAGGATATCAAAAAGAAAGGGAAGGAAGTTTCCAAAGACACCTACTTCCATTGTGGGAAAGAAGGCCAATGGAAGAGAAACTGCTTCTTCAGGTGCATTTGTTATTCAGATATATTTATCATTAACTAATTTAGGATGACCGTTGTGGTTATCATATCTGCATTTCGTTGTGGGGGCTGAGAAGAAGTAGAAAGTTGGACAAAAGGTGACTGCGACCTACGGGTTGGCAATGGCGCAAGAGTTGCAGCACTAGTCGTAGGAACCTTTTGTTTAGAGTTGTTGACAAGCAAAACTATTGAGCTTAATAATTGTTATTATGCTCCAGTATTAATATAGAATATTATTTCTATTCCTTTGTTGATTGAACAAGGATATGAATTGACTTTAAAAGGCAATGGTCTCATAACACGGTTTTAATGTGAGTGATAATATATTTCATGTTGAATGAACGCACATGAGGAAAATAGATGAGATGAACTTCACCTACCTTTGGGACTTCAGACTCGAACATATAAATGAGAGTCGGATAAACATGTTGTATAGAGATGGGTACTTTGACCCATTCGATTATGAATCGATGTCAACTTGTGAATCCTGTCTGAAAGGGATCACCAAGTCTCCCTTGACTAGGCGTAGTGAAAGGGCCACTAACTTGTTAGAGCAGGTCCACACAGATGTTTGTGGAGAGGCGTATATTCCTATTTCATAACGGCACAAAAGATATGTCAAGGCTAAAGATTGAGAAACAAGTAGGGAAAAGTATTAAAGCTCTTTGATCAAATCGAGGCGGGGAATTCTTATCCACTAAGTTTCTAAATTATCTCAAGGACAATGGAAGTGTCTTTGAATGAACCCCTCCTTGCACACCACAGCATAATAGAGTGTCTGAAAGGAGAAATCGCACCCTATTGGATATGATGTGATCCATGTTGTGCTTTATTGATCTTTCGATATCCTTTTGGGGATATATATACACTTGAAACAACCATATACCTTTTAACTAAGGCACCCACTAAGTTTGTCTCTAGTACACCATATGAGATATGGAGTGGCAAGAAATCGAGTCTAAGGCATTTAAGATTTGGGGTTGCCTAGTGTACGTCAAGAATTTGGAGTCAGACAAGTTAAGTGCAAAGTCAACCAAGTGCAGGTTTGTGGGATAACCTAAAGAGAGTTTAGGGTATTACTTTTACTCCCCAATTGAATAGAAGATATTTATTAGTAGGCATGCCACTTTCTTAAAAATGAGTTTATTAAGGAAAGTGGGAGTGGGAGAAATGTTGAACTTGATAAAGTTTCGGAATCATGAACAAACTCGCACCAACCAGTGGAGAGTCAACAGATTGAACCAATCCAAGAAACAAAACCTCCCACTACTCTTCGAAGAACAAATAGACTACGTAGAGCGTCTGAGAGATTAAATCTAGCCACTGAGAATGATCTAGATTCAAGCGATCCACAATCTTTTGAGGAAGCGGTCAAGAGTGCTGACCCCAACCGGTGGAAAGATGCAATGAAATTTGAAATGAACTCCATATACACAAACCAAGTATGGGCTTTGGTTGATTTGCCCGGCCAGAGTTAATCTGATAGAGTGCAAGTGGATCTTTAAAAGAAAGATCAAAGTTGATGACCAAGTGGAGACCTATAAGGACTGGCTAGTTGTAAAATGTTTCAAACAAAGGCTAGGTGTTATTAATGATGAGACATTTTTGCCCATAGCCATGCTCAAGTTCATCAGGATATTTCTAGCCATCGATGTGTACCATGACTACAAAATCTGGCAAATGGATGTCAAGACAACATTCGTCAATGGAGAGCTTGAGGAGAAAGTCTATATGACACAACCACAGGGGTTCGTATCCTCGGTTGGACCGAGTAAGGTATGCAAGTTGTAGAGGTCCATTTATGGACTCACGCAGGCATCGAGGAGTTGGAACATCTATTTTGAGGAGATAGACAAAGAGTTTGACTTTATCAAAAAACGAGGATGAACCTTGTGTATACAAGTAGGTTAGTGGGAGCGTGGTAGTGTTTCTATTATTGTATGTGTATGACATACTTCTTATTGTGATGATGTTCCCACGTTCCAGTCAGCTAAGACATGGCTATCCAACAACTTAATTCTCCATGAACGACTTGGGAGAAGCATCTAATGTACTCGGCATTAAGATCTATAGAGATATGTCTAAAAGGATGCTTGGGTTATCCCAATCCAGGTATATTGATATCTTGTTAAAGAGGTTTAACATGGAAGACAATAAAAGAGGTCACTTGCATATGAGTCATGGGATTAGTTTCTCCAACATGTCCTCAAAGACACCTGACGAGAGACAAAGGATGAGTGAGATCCCTTATGTCTCGACAATAAGATCCATCATGTACGTGATCTCCTCTGCACCCAACTTGATGTCGCTTATGCCCTAGGGGTAACTAGCAGATTTTAGGCAGACCCTGCAGTAGAACATTGGAAAGCCGTGAAGAACACAACCCAAGGAAAAGTGGGAAAGGGTTCCCCTTTGAATGATTCACAAGTACCCAAGGAAAGAGTTCCTTAAAACCCTAATTAGTAGGGGATTGGCACGCGATACGACTCAACCAACATAAGGTCTGGTGTTCACGAGATGAACCCGACCTCTTGGTTTGGGTTAGAGGCAACCACATTTGATGTGGTCGTTTGAGTCAAAATTAGAGGGAGTCGGCTATTTTGAAAAAGCCGACAATAATAAAGGGTTTTGGCATCTTTATTTTTGCTCAGACCAAGCCGTAGATGGCTTGGTCTATGATCGGTTGAAAGACTCCTAAATTCTAGCAGATATGAGGTCAGCATTTAGAATGCTCTAGCCTCATCAATTTAGGGTCGGCTATGTAGCCGACCCTTGACTTGGCACAAAGTCGGCTAGGTGTAGCTGACCTAGGTGATTTGTGAACCACCTATAAAAGGGTGGCTCTCTCTTGTGACTGACCCTTTAGACCAACCAAACCACCCTCTTCCTCTTCTCCAATAGACCCAAGTTTCAAGGAGGTCCTGTCGGTGTCTCATCATCGAAAATAGCTGCCGAGTTGGATATCTTGAGGAGTACGAAATTTCCAACAAGGTACTATTCTCTTGTGTGAATTCGTTCCATGGTTTCTCGTCGTCTCTCTCCCCCTTTTGCTATTCGAATCCTTGGTGGAAGGGCCGAACCCTTTTGGTGCAAATCGGAGAGTGCGAAGTTTGTCCATTGAGCCACAACGAGCCCCTTGTGATCGCTGCCCGGGAAAGGAGTTTCCGAAGTTGCAAGTTTGTGATAAGGGCATCTCTTATTCCTTTCCATCTAACTTATAAAACTGCCATTTCCTCTTCTATTGAATTCGTAAACATCACTAAAGAGATCGCTGCTTTTCGTGGTGTTTTATAGATTTTTGAAATATATTTTTTTCACCCTTTTCCACTGTGTTTTATCTCTGCACCCTAACAGGCTTAGCAACAACCTAAGCCGTCGGTGGTGAGTGCTATAATTTAGTATATGTGAAAATTAATTTTGATTTGTAAATTAATATTTTAACATATATATGTTTAATTGACGAATCTAGCCCAAACTATGACTCTTTTCACAAATCTAGTCCAAACTTTTATTTGTATCAATTACATCCCAAACTATCAAATTGACATCAATTCTAGCCCGATGTCAGATGTCCGTCAATTTCACCATTAGGTGCTGACGTGGCATTTGACTCAACATGTTAAAAATTAATTTTTTAATAATCGCGTTGTCACGTCAGTATTTAATTAAAAAAAATATTTTTTAAAAAAATATTTTTAACTTACAGCCTATGTCACGTCAGCTATTATTAGGGTTAATTAACGAATCTAGCCCGAATTATGATCATTTTCACAAATCTAGCCCAAACTTTTATTTGTACCAATTACATTCTAAACTATCAAATTGATATCAATTCTAGCCCGACGTGACATCTAACTCAGCATATTAAAAATTAATTTTTTTAATAATCGTGTTGCCACGTCAGTATTTAATTAAAAATATTTATTTTTTAAAAAAATATATTTTTAACTTACAACCTTTACCACGTCAGCTATTAAAATATATTTTTTTTGAAAAAACTCTAATCAAATCCGACCCTAATCCCTAATACCCGACTAAATTTTGTCCCCACTCTATTTTTGTCTATCGCCCTAATCAATTTCTTATGGAGACTCATATGAACTCATATATCTTTAAATGTTATAGGGATTAGGGCCGACATATGAGGCATATTTAAAGACATATGAGTTTCATATGAGTCTCCATAAGAAATTGATTAGGGCGATAGACAAGAATCGAGTGGGGACAAATTTTAGTCGGGTATTAGGGATTAGGGCCGAATTTAATTAGGGTTTTTTTTATAAAAAAATATTTTAATAGCTGACGTGGTATAGGCTGTAAGTTAAAAATATTTTTTTTAAAAATAAATATTTTTAATTAAATGCTAACATGGAAACGCAATTATTAACAAATTAATTTTTAATATGCTGAGTCAGATGTCACGTCAGCACCTAAAGGTGAAATTGACGGGCATCTTACGTCGGGTTAGAATTTAAATCAATTTGATAGTTTGGGATGTAATTGATACAAATAAAAGTTTGGGCTAGATTTGTGAAAAGTGTCATAGTTTGGGCTAGATTCGTCAATTAACCCTAATAATAGCTGACGTGACATAGGTTGTAAGTTAAAAATATTTTTTAAAAAAATAAATTTTTTTAATTAAATGCTGACATGGCAACACGATTATTAAAAAATTAATTTTTAATATGCTGAGTCAGATGTCACGTCAGCACCTAACGGTGAAATTGATGGGCATCTAACGTCAGGCTAGAATTGATATCAATTTAATAGTTTGTGATGTAATTGATACAAATAAAAGTTTGTGCTACATTTGTGAAAAGAGTCATAGTTTGGGCTAAATTCGTCAATTAACCCTAACATATAATATAATTTTTCATTTATAATTAATATTATATAATCAATATAATATCTTTGGGATAAAAACAATGAGACGAGTGACTCATCGTGAGGGAGCACCAAAGTGGGAAAAAATTAGGATAATTTTTTTTTTTTTTTTTTCAATTATAATGCAAGAAGTGCAATTTAGCTAGATACTCTTATGTAACTTAATTCCAAAATGCACTAAATTCGAGCATTTTGAGTTTGTCAACAAAATGTAAGTTACTTTTGAGAAGTCATATTTTCCGTAGGAAGTTGCATCAACTAGACGAGGCATTGGTTTAGAACTATGAATTTTGCCTTATTAGAATATTTAAAAGCTACATGTTTTAATTTTCTCTGTTCATTAAAGCATATATGTATCCAAAATATATCCAAAAAACATGTATGTGTCAAAAAAATTGAATCTTTTGTCGAATATTATTTTAACTCCATCATCCTTAGAATGTATCATATATATGCTAATATATTCCAGGCAAACAGGATAACATAAGGTTTTTGACATTAGAAAAGATCTTATTTTGATGATAACATTTCAGGTTGAGCATGGATTACTTTGTGAAATCAGACTTCTTGTTTTCAATGAAAAGTCAAGAAAAGTGAACATTAAATTTGCAGACTTATAGAGCTGAAGCATTCAAAATAGATTTTTGAGCTTAGAATTTATTCTGCGATCTATTCATTTCCGAAATCATTTATGCTCAGCCTTTCCCAACGCCATTCACCGTCCAAACTTATATTAAGCTTGATTAAGCTAGCTCCAAAATTACTTTATGCTTACCTAAGTATTCTTGAGCCTTTGAAGGGCAATTTCGCACTATTACATTTTGGCTCTATGGCCACGCCACCTTTAGGAATGGCTAAAAAAGTGTTCTCATACATCACTTATAGGAACGGTTTTCCAAAACCGTTCCCTTAACCATTATACTATAGGAACACCAAAGAAATCGTTTCTATAGATAATATATGGGAACAATTTTTGCAACCATTCCCTTAGACTATACTATGGGAACAGTTTTAGTAACCGTTCTCTTAGAATGTATACTATGGGAACATAAAGAAACCGTTCCCATAGTCTATTTCCTTTTAAAATTAAACTATATAATTAAAATATAAAACAACATGAAAAAACTCTTACCATTTATTTTTCCTCTCCCGCGCGCTGATCGACTACTCGATCTCTTCCGCCCTAAACGCATCGCTCTGTTGCGCCGACCTCCCTACGCCATCGCTCCCGACGCCACCGCTTTGCTGCGATGACCTCCCGACGCGACCGCTCTACTGCGCCGACCTCCCGACGCCACCGCTCTACTACGCCGACCTCTCGACGCCACTGCTCGGCACTCGGCAGGTGAATCATTCGCTTGATCTAAGCCTCTGCTGCGCCGACCTCCCGACGCCACCGCTCTGCTGCGGTGACCTCTCGACTCCACCGCTCTGCTGTGCCGACCTCTTGACGCCACCGTTTTGCTGCGCCGACCTCCCGACACCACCGCTCGGCACTCGGCAGGCGAATCATTCGCCCTATCCAGGCCTCTGTTGCGCTGACCTCCCGAGTCCCGACACCACCACTCGTCTCGCACTCTCATAGCATCGGTCGCCGACAATCCTTCCTGTCGTCAGTCATCATCTCCTGCCGACTGGTAAACACTCCCCTCCCCCTCTCCTCTGTCCCCTCTCCATTTACTGAGTGTCCTTAATCGATTGAGGACAGCTTTGTTTTTGCTATCTCAGATCATTTTCTGATTAGCTTTAACCATGATTCAGATCATTTTCCATCTCCCGATATTACTAATTCATAATATGCCATGTATGATTTTGTTTTCTTTTGAGGTGTGATTGATTTTGATCTTGAGTTTATGTGATATATCATGTATCCTTGTTCATTTTATTAAAAATCATGTCCAATTCATAATAGGCTTTATGATTTTGTTTCATGTTGAGGTTCAATTGATTAAACCTTATTTTTCCATCTCCCGGTATTGATTTTGATATTGAGTTTAAAAATATATTAAAATCTAGCAATGCCTAGAGTGTCAGGAATAGTTTGATTCTGGTGATATGCTAACTTGGGTGATAGATTAATTTTCATAACTTGTACGTATACACTTGTAAAGGCATAAGTTTAATTAGTTTGAATTATTCTTGTAGATGCTGATTGAGTGTAAAGGTGTTGAAAGATCACCGTAGTCTTATGCAGTTTCATTTGCAACATTAAAATTATTGTAGAATATTTAGAGCTAAAATTTCATATGGCTATCTATTTCTTTTAGTGAAAAAATAGCTTGTATTTTTTTAAGGAGAAAACCATCCCTCAAGTCATGTTGAACTCAGGACTAGGTAAAGGATGCAGTGCACTCCTAACCAGGAGCCCGAGAACAATCATGTTCTCTCGGATGGGTCGAATCTTTATTTACCCCTGGGAAAACTTAGGACTAAGCCTTACATCTGAAAGGTAAAAGAAACTGAGGCTAGCATCTAAATAGTTTAACCTCGATGCTTCCTTTAAGTGTTTAATATTTATTAGCTCAGCTTTCAATAGACACTTCCAGGAATAGAATAGGCTTGATATGATTTTGTCGTTTCTGACCATTTGATTTTTTTCTTTTCGTAGTTAAGTAAAATCAATGGATAAGGAATGGGTTCAAATGCCGAGATACAGTGCGGAGTATATCAATGGTGTGCAATGTTTCCTACATTTTGCTTATAATAAAGGAAGGCCTCAGGGAGGAGAGATTTTATGCCCTTGCACTAAATGTGATAATGGTCGTTGGTTAACAAAAGATGCAATATTTGAACATTTGATAGACTATGGATTTCTAAAAGGCTACATTATTTGGGTAAACCATGGTGAGGAGTTAACAATGCCCATAGAGGAGGATGACATCAATGATGGAGAGAATTGCATGGATGATATGGATGCACTTTTGCATGATAGATTTAGAGAAGTGACAGAAGAAGATGGAGTTACAGAGGGACCTAATGAAGATGCCAAAAAGTTTTATAATTTATTAGAGGAGGCAAACAAGGAATTGTACCCCGGTTGTAAAAATTTCTCTACTTTGTCCTTCACCATTCGGTTATATTTGATGAAGTGTCTCTTTGGCTGGAGTAATGTGTCATTCAATGCACTCTTAGAACTACTAAAAGAAGCTATGCCAGATTTAAACATCCCCCAATCTTTTAATAAAACAAGAGCCATGATAAGGGACTTGGGCCTTGATTATAAAAAGATTGATGCTTGTCCCAATAATTGTATGTTATATTGGAAAGAGCATGAGAAAGACAAGTCTTGTCATCTTTGTGGTGCTTCACGATGGGTTGAGAATTCTCAGGCAGAGAATGAGCTAGAAAATCCCAAGCAAGGCCACAAAGTAGCGGCTAAAATTTTAAGACACTTCCCATTAATTTCTAGACTTCAAAGATTGTTCATGTGTGAGAGGACTGCAGAATTAATGAGGTGGCATGAGGAAGAGCGGACAAGCGATGGGAAGTTAAGGCATCCTGCTGATGGCGAAGCATGGAAAGACTTCGATGAGCGTTATCCTGATTTTTCTAGTGACCCACGCAACATAAGACTTGGGTTGACTAGCGATGGATTCAATCCATATAGGATAATGAGTATTTCTTATAGTATATGGCCGGTAATAGTTATGCCGTACAACCTTCCACCATGGTTATGTATGAAGTCGGAGTATTTTATGTTGTCCTTAATTATCCCTGGACCACACTCTCCCGGGACTAATATTGATGTGTACTTGCAACTATTGGTTGAAGAGTTGAAAATTGTGTGGGAGCTGGGAGTAGACACATATGATGCTTCAAATAATCAAACTTTTAAGTTGCGAGCAGCCCTTTTATGGACTATTAGCGACTTTCCTGGATATGCTATGTTGAGTGGTTGGAGCACAAAGAGAAAATTAGCATGTCCATCTTGTAATTATAACACAAATTCGGTTTACCTAAAGCATAGTCGAAAGATGTGTTATATGGATCACCGTGTTTTCTTGCCGATGAGTCATAATTATAGAAGAAACACACTGGATTTCAATGGAAAAGAAGAACATAAGCCTGCTCCTATTCTGTTAGAAGGGACACAGATCTTGGACTTGTTACAAGACTTTGTCAATTCATTTGGGAAGATGCAAAAGAAAAGCAATGGTCCTTGGAAGAAGAAGTCTTTTTTTTTTTGAATTGTCATATTGGAAGCATAATAGACTACGACATAATTTTGATGTCATGCATATTGAAAAGAACATATTTGACAATGTGATAGGTACTTTATTGGACATAATGGGGAAGATAAAAGATCATGTTAATGCTCGTTTAGATTTGCAAGAGTTGGGAATTAGAAAGAAACTTCATCCGAAACCAATGGATCAAGGCAAGAAAGTAAAGTATGCAAAAGCATGCTTTAACATGAATAAAAATGAGAAGTCTATTTTTTGTGGTGTTCTCAAGGAAGCAAAATTACCTGATGGTTGTGCAGCAAATATTTCAAGATGTGTTGACCAAGATGGTTTGAAAGTCTCAGGATACAAGAGTCATGATGCTCATTTCATGCTACACTACTTGCTGCCAATAGCAATGATTAGCACACTTCCTCACCAAGTGGCCTACCCTTTGATACGTCTATGTTCTTTTTCTCGTTCCATATGTCAAAGAGTTATTGATGTGAACGATTTAGAGATCTTAGAATTTGAAATTGCTGAAACACTTTGCCAATTAGAGAAGATTTTTCCTCCTTCATTTTTTGATGTAATGCTTCATTTGCCTATTCACCTACCAAATGAGATAAGATTGGGTGGTCCTGTTCATTCTCGGTGGATGTATTCACCAGAAAGAGAGTTGGGAAAGTTGAAGACTTATGTGCGCAATAAAGCTCGTTCGGAAGGTTCAATAGCTGAGGGTTACTTGGTTGAGGAATGCTTGACATTTTGCTCAAATTATATGAACTCTAATGTGGAGACACGGTGGAACAGAGTGACAAGGAATGCTGACACATGTGAGTCTTTTGATGCTAAACTTTCTCGTTTTTTTTTACCCATGGGTCGTCCTATAGGAGGGAAGAAAAAAGGTAATTTATTTTCGATGGACAACAATGAGAAGAACCAAGCTCACCGGTATATCTTGTTCAATTGTGATGAAGTTCGACCTTACATTAGGTAAATAACTATTCTTTGCTCTTAAAAATTTGTTTATAAACTCAATTGAATGATTGTTGTAACAAAATAATTTTTATGTAGTGAACATGAGACTATCATAAATCAGAAGAGAGGAAGAAAGTGGACCAAAGCAAAAAGTCAAAGCCATGATTTTATTGAGTGGTTTAAAAATCGTGCAATAGAGGAGGATGTCCCTGATCGATTGAAGGAGTTGTGTAGAGGCCCAAATAAAGTTGCAAGAAGGCTTTCGGGTTATGTTATCAGTGGGTGTAAATTTCATACTACGCAGCGTGATGCAAGTCGCAAGACACAAAATAGTAGTGTCACTTTGGTGTCAATCACTCAAAGCTTTGCTAGTAGTAAGGATCAAAATCCGATGACGAATGCAGTTACTTATTATGGTGCAATAAATGAAATAATTGAGCTAGACTATTATGGTAATTTTAAGTTTGTCTTGTTTAGATGTGATTGGTTTGAAGTAGAATCAGAAAAGTATGGGTTGACTTGTGTTCACTTCAATAAAAAATATTATATGGATGATCCATTTGTGTTGGCTTCTCAAGTCCAACAGTGCTTCTATGTTCGTGATCCATCTAAAGACAATAGGTATTACGTTATGAAAACTCTTCATAGAGAGATTCCTAATGTGAATGACCAATCATATTATGCAGAAGAAACATATAAATTGAGTCAGAACCAATCACAATTTTGTCTTTGCCTGATGATGAAATTAATGTTGAATGGGCAAGGGACGACATAGAGCCTACAATTGTTGAAAATTATTCATCTGTTTCAAATGAAATAGAGTCCGAAGAAGAATCCGATTTTGATGACACGCTCTGGGACTACTTTGATTAAATGATTCTATATTGTAGTAAAATAAGGTGATTCTTTTATATTACTATTATTGCAATAAACTTATTATGCTTCTATAAATACTTTATTGTTATTGCAAGATCATTTCGATTAGAGAATAATCTTGATCTGTACACAAATATTTTTGTTTGATCATTTTTCTTGCTTTCTGGAAATTAAACATGTTCACTGTTTATTATTATTTATTTATCAAAATAGAACCAAGAAATAGATTGTTTTTTTGTGACTTATAAATGATTTTTTGTTTTATAGAATTTAAATAAAAAAGTGGGAGCTATCCTTTTTCTGACCTAATATGGTTATTAACTGTGTCCTGACCTAGCTCTCTCTTTTTCATTATTGAAGATTCGGTTGAACAAAGAGGGTTATTATATCGGTGCAGAATACTTATCAGATCTCATTGAAAAGGAACACTCAGCTCACAATCATGGTAAATCTCTGAAGCTTCATTGAACAACTCTTTTATTAAAAGGTTCAATAGTTATATAACTACGTTATTATATTGGTGTATCTACTCTTTCTCCATGTGTTAAGTACATAGTTAATTGGATAGTGTTGAAATAGAAATTCCAGCTGTCAAGGCAGATTTAAGGGGTCTGGTATCAAACAACATTCATGATTAATGGTTCTAGTCATGTGTGCTTTATTGATCATGTAATGGGCAGATGTAAAGCTAACAAATCTGATGATAACTTCATGCAGGTACATATGGATCTTTAGAATAAAAAGTGTAAAATATAACTAGAATTCGAGATTCTTTTATGAGTAAGAAGTTGCTAGGATGTACTATTTCAAAATTGGCAATTTCTTATCTTATGGAATAATTAATCTAATTTCATGCAGGTACATATGGATCTTTAGAATAAAAAGTGTAAAATATAACTATTAGCTATTCCCTTTTAATTGATGAAACAAGCATCGTAATTATTCAAGCTAGAGCTTCCCTTTTAATTGTTATATCATCGCAAATTACTTTCTTAATGTAAGCTTCTTTTGAAGATCAATAGTCCGGTGCTCAACCAGTAAATTTAAGTGGTTAAAGATGCCAATAAAATGCTTGCCTTTTGACTTTATTTGAATTTGACAGCTTCTTTTTCTTTTTCTTTTTTAGTCCTCAACAACAGGATTTGAGACTTTCTAGTGTCCTTAACATATGGTTGAATTAAATATGGTCAGCTTAGTTCATGATTTCAGGAAAAGAAAACTACATTGTAGTTAAAACTGCAGATATTGCTTATGGTCATCAGACTAGAAACCATTCCCATTCCCGAACTTGGGTCCATGCCACCTTCTTTAACGAGACTTCCTTGTGATATATAATCCTAACATACAAATTCAGAAATTCATTTAAAAGATGCAAATTTAGAACACAATATGGAGGAAGCGAATTTATTCTTTTAGATTAGTTAGTCTATCATTTTGAGGAGGATAAAGGATCCCTAATTCTTGCAATTGCTTTTGAAAATTTGTGGTCAACATATGCTGTATATGGTTAGGCAGGTATGGTGAAATAGCTAGAGATGAGAAATTTCGGAGAAATTATTCTGTGCAGGAATAGCTAATCAAGCCCCTGATTCAGAGGTTGTTTCAGAGAAGAATGAAAGATATTGATGTTGCTTTCTGGATTGAAAGACAACAGCAATATCTGTTGATACTCGGATTGCTCTTGATAATTACAAGGTGAGTTTGAACTCATTTTCTCATCATATACAACTATGCATGTGATGTTTCCTTTCATTAGTAAGCTCAGAGTGTAATATCAGATTGGTGGCAGTGGACCATGTTTCATGTTCATGAGAGTAGATTATCCCATGACATCATAATGCTGCTTTAGTATGGTACAACACTCCCATACAAAATTAGTAATTGATCTTCTTTAAGACTAATGATATTGTCTAGCATCTATTTCTTGCTTTTGTTATAAGCCTTGCTCATCATAAAATTGTTAAAGTACCAAACCACCTGATATACTACACTTAATTTATATCAGTAGGATTCAAGGCTAATCTGATTGATTCCTCAGTCTTACACTATGAAGTCAGCTAAAACCAACTCTGGGTGAATTAAATGAACTGGCTTTGTTTGCTTTTTGCCAATTAATCTTGATTTATGTAGTTCCTGTGTATCTTTCCTTCATTTGCCTTGTGATGGTCATGGCAACTATGTGCATGTTTGCAACTGTTTAATTCTTCATGAGTTCTTGGCAATTGGTCTTCATCCCTGGCATAATGCTTAACATTGTGATGTCTTTCCATGAGTAGTAAGCGGCTGATGTTGGCACATGCCTTTCCATGAGAAGAATTACAACATCTCTTGTTCTTGCTTCTCTTTGATTGTAATAACATCATGCTGTTCAAGATGACTAGTAAGCATGTGCCAACATCAGCCAGAACTGCTGCCCAAAGGAGTGGATGACCAGCAAAGGCAAATGTGAGGACTGCCACTTTGGTTATCACTGAAAAGAAAATATTCTGTATGATCTTATAATATGTCTTCCTCATATTTTCTGATTTATGTAGCTACATATATATAGGCAAAGGCAAAACTACCTCACACTTGGTAGATTGTGATCTTGGATTGTAGATTGTTCTGATTTATGAACCAAGGAGATCTAGAACTACCTCACCCTATAAGTTTCAAGTGTATGAATGCATGAAAAAGAGGATAACTCATCACTGAATTCGCCTGTTTACTTAATCATATAGATGATGTGATGGACAGTAAATAATGCCTTGGTGTATATATGGCACGTAGGGATAAAACATATATATCTACACAGATTTAAATTGCTTGACTAATTTATATATCTCTTATTAATTTACTGAGCTAGGTAAATGAATTATATTTATGAAAAAAAATTCATTTTCTAATTTTTTGTTACCAAAACTAGAGAGACAGTTACCAAAACTAGTTGCCTATCTTCAATGCAAAGAGAGAGAACTTAATTTTAGCATCAATTGGACATCTTCTTACCATGAGAAATAATTGTTGACTCCAGTGCCACATATGAGCTCACATACTTCAAGTTATCATTGTTTTCCTATTAACAACATTATGCTCTGTCATGAATCACAGTTTTAGTTTAGCTCCATCCTGGTAATAAGTCTAACAAGTCAGTAGGCATGGATCCATGACAACTAGCAAAGTCATGTATTCCTTTTTGCATTCTCTCTTGATACTAATATATTTATCTTTTCCCCCTTTTTTCAGGTTTGTTAGACCTCTCTGTCACAAGAATTGATATGGATTTTCCACTACAAGCAAAGTCAAGCAAAGAGTTAGCGGCCAAGCATTACAAAATTAAATGTGAAAAGATTGAGCAGAATAAGAAGTTAAATCCAAACAGAAGATATGGTTTAGTCTCAAAACAAAATAAGAAGGACTCAGTCGCACAAATTGCAGAGGCCAATCAGAAGAATATTATCTCTAATATCAATGTCCAAGAGAAAGGAAAAACATCCTCTGAAAAGCCCAAGGATGCAGTCCCCACTCAACCTACTGTTTCTACTATGAGGCAGGTCATTTCTATTGATATTCAAAATAGAGGAAAAAGACCAACCATTCAAGATCAAAGACCCACATCCTCTACACAAAAACAAGTTCTTTCCAATTCCAATACAAGGTCTTCTCAAGTGCAACAACAACAAAGGCCAATCATTCAAGATCAAAGGTCTACCCAAGTGCAGCAGCAACAAAGGCCAACCATTCAAGATCAACAAAGAAAGGGTAACCATGAGCAAGGACATGGGTATGCAACAAAGAAGACAAAGACTGCACCTTTGTGTCCATCAATGTCAATGGTTGAATATCGTGAGAAGCTGGGTATGCAAGTGCTAGAAAAAGATCAGCTAGAAGAGGAACATAGAGAAGATGACATGGAGCAAGTTGAGGAAGAGCACAATATACCCGATGAGCTAGAAGAGGAAGCAGATGTTGAGGAAGAGCACAATATACCTGATGAGTTGGAACATGTTCCCGAAGGTATATTATGTCATTATATGGAATTCTATAATTAGCTTATTTTTAAATCATTATTGTTATGTCAATTAGGAACATCAAAAAAGAAAGCAAGAGAGAAGACAATGTGCTATAGAATTCATGGAAGATCGCTAGAGGAGCGACAAGAAATAATTTTCAATAGTGAAGCACAACCAGTTGGGCCCAATGAGAAACCTGTTCCAGACTTGAGCCAATATTTGGAACCATGGCACGAAATTCAGATTGGTGTCCCTTGATTTACACCAATTGGAAGGCCGTACTGAACAAGGATGACATATGGAAATATATCAATGTATGATAGTTTTTTATATTGTTCATTTACATTTACATGTTAATATTAATGCTTGTTTTGCTTCACTTTATAGAAAAAATTCATCCTTCCAGAAAAAGGGAAAGGGATTGTGTTCAAAATTATGGATGAAGCTTGGAGGAAATACAAATAAAAAATCAAGAAGGAACATTTTGACAATTACGTAACAAATAGCGAGAGGATAAAAAATCGTCCTACAGACATTCCTCTCGAACACTTCAAGCAAATGATTGATTACTGGAGCTATGAACCCATCCAAGTAAGTAGCTAGGTTTCATTATATAACTATGAAAAATATAAAGATTTAGCGGAGTTTGGTCTGCTTAGCGGATTTAACTATGAACACTTTAGCGGAGTTTGGTCTGCTTCTAACCTCAGTGAAACCACCTATGGATTTCTTACTTGCTTTTCATATGGTTATTGATTTTTTCTGGTTGCATATATTTAGTTTTTTTGTTATTGATGTAGGATATGTGCCAACAAAATAGATTGAATAGATCACAGCAAAAATGGAGGCATCGTATGGGCAATAAAAGATTTTCTGTGATAAAAGAAAAATTGGTAATATTTTTTTGCACGGTTTCATATTTTGAATTTTAAAGTAATGTCAATATTATGTTTTAACTCATTCTTGTGATTTATAAAGCATTCTCAAAAGAATGAAGAATCCAGTCAAGTTGACATGTTTGTTGAAACTCGGACTAAGGACGGAAAAGCCTTAGATGATGAAACTGAAGAGACAATTGTGAGTTTTTCTTCTAGCTATTGTTTTATACTTAATTATTTATTATTATCACTAACATTATTAAAATGTACATTTTAGGAAAAGCTTAAAACCATGGTTGAGCATGATGGGAAACCTGCTGCTAAGGCATTTCAATCTATGTTTGGGAAAGAGAAGTCAGGAAGGGTACGTTGTAATGGAGGAACAATTACACCCACAATCTTAAAAAAAAATAAAGAAATGGCAGCAATGCAAGAAAAACATGATCAAGAGGTGAAGTCTTTGAAGGAGCAACATGCAATAATGGAAGAAAGACATGCAAAAATGGAAGAGAGATAGAACCAGATGCAACGCCAAATGCAAGGAATGCAATCTCTTTTGAAGACATTTATTACATAGGCAAACTCAGATTTGGACATAGAGGCTATAACAGCTCTGTTGGCACCACCAACTACTCCAAGGGATGCCAATAGCATATTTGGTTCTTCTACTTCTATACATCATCCTCAAAATCAGGTAATTTTAGTTTAATATATGATTATGGAGTCTTCTGATCATTTTTAATTATTAATTGATTTTTGCAGGAAAATGATGAATTGAGATGATCAAGAGGACTTGGCTAATGGGAATGCTAGGCTTAGAACAATTTCATATGTTTGTGAACTTTATTTAGACTTAATTGTGAAATGATGGAATGGGAATACTATAATTGTGAACTTATTATTCAATTAAATATATTATACGTTTGAATGAAATTTATATTTTCGAATCTATGTTTGTGAAATTGTATGGTTGTCTATGAAATTGTATTTGTCTGTGAAATTGTATGGTTTACAGGAATATATACCTTTTAGGAACAAATATGAACCTGTGCACAAACAATACATATCCTTTCGCTTATAGGAACGGTTTTATACCGTTCCTATAGTTCCAGCCTATAGGAACGGTTTTCCATCGTTCCTAATGTATACTATAGGAACGGCTAAGAACCATTCCTATAAGATTTACCTATAGGAACGGTTGAGAACCGTTCCTATAAGATTAACCTATAGGGACGGTTTTAAAACCGTTCCTATAGGGTGGAACTATAGGAACGATTTCAGAACCGTTCCTATAGGCTGGAACTATAGGAACGGTATAAAACCGTTCCTATAAGATAGGTTTATAGGAACACTTTTTGAATCGTTCCCATAGGCTGGACCTATAGGAACGATTTTTTTAGCAGCGTGATCATAGGGACAAAAACCGTTCCTATAGCCTAACGAAACGGCTGATTTGAGTACACATGGGAAACCATTCCCGTAGGTCTATAGGAACGATTTTTATCTTTTGGGAACGGTTTTCAACCATTACTATAGCTTAAAAATGTTGTAGTGTCATTTGTATATTTCCCACTCTTTTTATTTATATATATTTTCTACTTTTTTGTGATACCTAGGATTGTTAGATCTTGAATGAATGGTAACCTTAATGTTAAGGCATAATTCCACTTGTACAAAAATGTTGAGTACTCTTGGTGTGAAGGGAAGAAATTGTTGGGTGAAATGACCACACTAGAAGGAGGTGAATAGTGTGTTCACTAATTTTTTTATCTAAATCTTATTTTAATCGGTTTTTTTGTTACTTAAGCAAATTTCAAGTTGAGTAGTAAGCGAAAGCAAAATAAATACGATAATGAAATAAACACAAGTAGAATCAATGCAAACACAATTATTTATAGTGGTTCGGCCCCAATGCCTACTCCAATACCTAAGCACCCTGCTTAGGATTTTCAAACTTGTTTTACTAGATGATCTTGTTTCCTTTACAATGAGGATATTTTCACCGGAGAGTCTTTGCTCTCACACCGAAGGCACTTCCACACCCAGAAGACTCCGTCTTCCTACCGAGAGCACTCTCCCACCTCAATCATAAGGACAACAAGAACTAATCCTAGCAAACTATATTTACACCGGTGGATTTAAGCCTCAAACACAAAGGCAACCACCCAATTTCACGACCTAACAATCTAGGTCTTCCACTACTAGAAAAATGGTCATCAGCAACGGCCGCGCCATTGCAATAGAGCCGTGACAGAAAGTCGCGTTGCTGATGACTTAGCAACGGATCAGCAACGGCCGCTCGGGCCGTCGCTCAAAACATTATCAGCAACGGCCGCTCGGGCCATCGCTAAAAACATTATCAGCAACGGTTTTGCCATAGACCCGAAGCCGTTGCTGATAACATTAATAGCAATGGCCGCTGAGTCCGTAGCAACGCCGTTAGTAAAACCCCGTCGCTAAGCCGTTGCTGTAGGTCATCAGCAACGGCTTTCGATACACTTTTAGCAACGGCTTTCCCACGGACGGCCGTGAGAAAGCCGTTGCTGATGACGTATACCTGGGAACAGAAAAATTAAAAAATTTAAATTTCCATTGATACATTGATACATTATCTGATACATAACTCACACACCCATACCCTCATACACACATTCATTCACACATCACAAACACACCAAGATATACATCAAAACAATTATATTTATATTGATAATTATCCACGATAGTATAAAAACAATTCAAATGCAAAATTGAAGTATCAATATCCAAACAAAATAAGTTAAACAAGTTCAATATCTCAGTAACAAGTTCAATATCCAAACAAAAAATCTCACGATCATGATGGAGGATGGTCTGGATCATATGGCGGGGTCTGGAGTGCTTGAGTGTACACCGGCGTGGACTGACTCGAGGACGATGGATTAGATGATGCTGAAGAGATGCCTGCTTCAGGATGACCTGACATGTTGCGTAGCATAGCTTGTATATCCGCCATCATCTGACTCTGGCGCTCCATTATCTCAGTCTGACGCGCGACCGTGTCCTCTAGAGTCCTTATTCTGCTACTATGATCATAACTGGATCTAGAGGTGGACGGCCGCTCACCAGCGACCGGAGGGGTCAGTGCCCCAAGTGGCCCTAGCACGGCTCGCGCATGACCACTATCTGCGAAGCCATATACGCGGCCATGGTCCCAGCCACCTGCGGCCTCGACCCACGATGTTGCATCAAAGTCCTCGGGGGTACCCCCGCGCTGCACCACCGTCTGGCTGTACGTCTCCTACTCGAGTTTGATTTTTTGTTAAATATTTATCATAAAACTTAAATTATAAATATATAATGAATAATTTAAACAAATATATAATTACCATAATGTGTGTAGCGCGGTTGTCGATGTACTCCCCCGTCCCATTTGCTCGACGGTGAGTCCGCTCAAACACCGCCATCGGGGAGGGTCGCTGGACACTCCCGTCATCCGACACCGTCGTCTACATTTACAAAACAAATACATTAATTAGTACACATAGTAACAAATAAAATATATAATTAAAAGATATACTTACCATACGGTTCGCGTGCACTGCAAATGCAAAGAGCCGCCGGTGTGACGCGCTGCTCCCCCCGACATGCGATTTCTAGCCGCATTCCGAGAAACCTCCTGCCATCGATCCGTCGACCATATCCCCACGAGCTGGTCCCATATATCCGGAGTAATCCAACCGGGGTCGTATCCCCGAGTCTCCGCGATGTTAGTGGTCCCAGCTCGGGCCATCGCTTGGGACTGAGCCTGCCCCAACTGCCCGTTGTACCTTGCCCGGGAAATAGCCTCCCAGGCAGCGTAAATGAAGGGCCTCTGGTCCTCGGCCCATGTATAGCGAGCCTGCAAAATAATAATATCAGTACCAATATTAATATATCATCATGCATGTAAAAAAAAAAAATAATACGTGCCTCAAACTCACGCCATAACTTGTCGACGTGCTCGCTAGGCACGTGAGACCACGTAGGCCATGCCCCGTGCATGTATCGTCGAATAGTAGAAGAAATGCTCCTCGGCACTTCTTCTTGCTCGAACCTGCACAACAAAAATAAATTTTAATATTATATTATGATATAATGAATTTGTAATGATTCATAATTCATGATAAATTACCGCTCCCCGATCACGCTAATCAATCTACGTGACTCTGTGGCTGGTGGAGGCTGCCACCTGTTCGGCCCGCGTGGCCGCCTGCGTCTGGATGTACTAGCCTCGGCAGTATCATCCTCATGAGGATCAGCAACAGGAGGATCAGCAGCATGAGTAAGTGCTAGAGTCTCACCGATCGGAGACTCCGAAGCTCTCCTGCGTCGATAACCACGACCAGACATATCTGTCTAACAGACATATAATCAGATTATTGTATAAATAGTAGAGATATATTTAATAAAATATATATACTTTACAATTATTCCTCATCATCTGAATAATAGTCTTCGAATTCTTCTTCTTCTTCCTCTTCTTCCTCTTCTTCATCTTCTTCATCTCCAGCTTCCTCAATTTCATGATCGTCATCATCAGCATATTCAACTTCTAATTGAATTGATGTTGTGTCTGCATCCTCGAGTATTGGAATAATACGATCCACAGTAGGAAGATCATCTTCTTGATAGAAACCAGGAGGATCATTTTCTCCTACTATCAGATCAATTTTTCCTCTACCTTTTGTCTTACAGACTACACGCCAATGTGCTCTATCTTTATTTCGAGCCGGATACTTCGCGTAATATACTTGTTCGGCTTGTGATGCCAATATAAAAGGCTCATTTGCTGCCAATTTCGATTTGTAATTAACCTCAATAAGTTTGTATTTTGGATGAACTTTCATGCCCATTTCTGTTGTATCGAACCAATGACATCTAAATAGGATCACTGATTTCAAGCCGAAGTAGTGCAACTCTATCACTTCTTCCACCAGTCCATAAAAATCCATATCACATTCAACATAGGTTGTCCCTTTCACGTAGACCCCAGCATTCATCGTCTTCTTTGTAAATGAATATTCAACCGTGTGAAATTTATACCCGTTAACAAAATATCCGCTATAGCACGACACAAGTCGCGACGGTCCACTAACAAACTCAAATATTCTTTCATCTATTTCAGCTCTGTGATCTTTGCCAATAACTATATTCCCAAATTATCCAATCAGGGACAATTCAAGAATTGTACGTCGTATAAAAGATCATCTACTTCTTTTACACGAACATACAATCCCCGAACGGATCTAAGGTTTTGCTAAATCATATCCGACTCGTCGATGCGTACGTGAAACATATCAACTCGTCGGATGGATGATTATTTTCTAAATATTTTGAGACAGTTCGAGTCCATATTGGACGATTTCGGCGCGCGTCCGAAGTGGACGATTCCTGCGTGCGTCCGAAGTGGACGATTCCGGCACGCGTCCGAAGTGGACGATTCCAGTGCGCGTCCGAAGTGGACGATTCCGGCGCGCGTCCGAAGTGGATGATTCCGGCGCGCGTCCGAAATTAATCTAAACCCTAATAATTAATCTAACAAATTAAACAATTAATCTAAACAATTAATTAACAATTATAAAACAATTAATTAACAATTATAAAATAATAAAAAATTATATATATATTTATAAATTTCGGCGCCGGAGTCAGGTGGACTCCGGCGCCGGTGTACAGTGGCCGGACACACTGTCCGGCCACTGTACAAGGTCCGGCGGCGGCCATCGGCCGACCGCCGCCGGCCGAAACCCTAGAAATAGGGTTTCGGTCGGATTGATTCCCGCCGGCCGCAACGGGAAGAGACGGCCGGCCGGCGAGGCATACCTGGACAAGTCGGCAACAGCGGGAGGAGGAAGAGGCGTCGTCGGCGTCGTCGGCGTCGGCAGCAGCGGCAGCGGCGGCGAGAGGCGTCGGCAGGAGCGGCGGCGGCAGCAGCGGGAGGAAGAAGGGTCGGGCGCGAGAGCGTCACTACTAGAAAAATGGGCATCAGCAACGGCTGATGCCGTTGCTGAGCCGTTGCTAAAGCGCATCAGCAACGGCCGCGCCGTTGCAATAGCGCCGTGACAGAAAGTCGTGTTGCTGATAACTTAGCAACGGTTCAGCAACGGCCGCTCGGGCCGTCGCTCAAAACATTATCAGCAACGGCCGCTCGGGCCGTCGCTAAAACTATTATCAGCAACGGTTTTGCCACAGACCCGGAGCCATTGCTGATAACATTAATAGCAACGGCCAATGAATCTGTAGCAACGCCGTTAGTAAAACCCCGTCGCTAAGCCGTTGTTGTAGGTCATCAGCAACGGCTTTCGATACACTTTTAGCAACGGCGTTCCCACGGACGGCCGTGGGAACGCCGTTGCTGATGATGCCAACTGGGAAACAGGAAAATTTTATATTTCCAATTTCCTCAATTTCCATTAATACATTGATACATTATCTGATACATAACTCACACACCCATATCCTCATACACACATTCATTCACACATCCCAAACACACCAAGATATACATCAAAACAATTATATTTCTATTGATAATTATCCACGATAGTATAAAAACAATTCAAATGAAAAATTGAAGTATCAATATCCAAACAAAATAAGTTAAACAAGTTCAATATCTCAGTAACAAAGTCAATATAAAAAAAATCTCTCGATGACGATGGAGGATGGCCTGGATCATATGGCGGGGTCTGGAGTGCTTGAGTGTACACCGGCGTGGACTGACTCGAAGACGATGGATTAGATGATGCTGAAGAGATGCCTGCTTCGGGATGACCTGACATGTTACGTAGCATAACTTGTATATCCGCCATCATCTGACTCTGGCGCGCCATTATCTCAGTCTGACGCGCGACCGTGTCCTCTAGAGTCCTTATTATGCTACTATGATCATAATTGGATCTAGAGGTGGACGGCCGCTCACCAGCGACCGGAGGGGTCGGTTCCCCAAGTGGCCCTAGTACGGCTCGCGCATAACCACTATCTGCGAAGCCATATACGCGGCCATGGTCCCAGCCACCTGCGGCCTCGACCCACGATGCTGCGTCAAAGTCCTCGGGGGTACCCCCGCGCTGCACCACCGTCTGGCTGTACGTCTCCTACTCGAGTTTGATTTTTTGTTTAATATTTATCATAAAACTTAAATTATAAATATATAATGAATAATTTAAACAAATATATAATTACCATAATGTGTGTAGCGCGGTTGTCGATGTACTCCCCCGTCCCATTTGCTCGACGATGAGTCCGCTCAAACACCGCCATCGGGGAGGGTCGCTGGACACTCCCGTCATCCGACACCGTCGTCTACATTTACAAAACAAATACATTAATTAGTACACATAGTAACAAATAAAATATATAATTAAAAGATATACTTACCATACGGTTCGCGTGCACTGCAAATGCAAAGAGCCGCCGGTGTGACGCGCTGCTCCCCCCGACATGCGATTTCTAGCCGCATTCCGAGAAACCTCCTGCCATCGATCCGTCGACCATATCCCCACGAGCTGGTCCCATATATCCGGAGTAATCCAACCGGGGTCGTATCCCCGAGTCTCCGCGATGTTAGTGGTCCCAGCTCGGGCCATCGCTTGGGACTGAGCCTGCCCCAACTGCCCGTTGTACCTTGCCCGGGAAATAGCCTCCCAGGCAGCGTAAATGAAGGGCCTCTGGTCCTCGGCCCATGTATAGCGAGCCTGCAAAATAATAATATCAGTACCAATATTAATATATCATCATGCATGTAAAAAAAAAAAATAATACGTGCCTCAAACTCACGCCATAACTTGTCGACGTGCTCGCTAGGCACGTGAGACCACGTAGGCCATGCCCCGTGCATGTATCGTCGAATAGTAGAAGAAATGCTCCTCGGCACTTCTTCTTGCTCGAACCTGCACAACAAAAATAAATTTTAATATTATATTATGATATAATGAATTTGTCATGATTCATAATTCATTATATATTACCGCTCCCCAATCACGCTAATCAATCTACGTGACTCTGTGGCTGGTGGAGGCTGCCACCTGTTCGGCCCGCGTGGCCGCCTACGTCTGGATGTACTAGCCTCGGCAGTATCATCCTCATGAGGATCAGCTACAGGAGGATCAGCAGCATGAGTAAGTGCTGGAGTCTCACCGATCGGAGACTCCGAAACTCTCCTGCGTCGATAACCACGACCAGACATATCTGTCGAACAGACATATCTGTCGAACAGACATATAATCAGATTATTGTATAAATAGTAGAGATATATTTAATAAAATATATACTTTACAATTATTCTTCATCATCTGAATAATAGTCTTCGAATTCTTCTTATTCTTCCTCTTCTTCTTCCTCTTCTTCATCTTCTTCATCTCCAGCTTCCTCAATTTCATGATCGTCATCATCAACATATTCAACTTCTAATTGAATTGACGTTGTGTCTGCATCCTCGAGTATTAGAATAATACGATCCACAGCAGGAAGATCATCTTCTTGATAGAAACCAGGAGGATCATTTTCTCCTACTTTCGGATCAATTTTTCCTCCACCTTTTGTCTCCCGATCAATTTTCTCCTATTGGAATATATAGATGCAGAGTGACAGTCTCCCGATCCAAATATCGTCCATTTGAACAAATGCGGCACGGACATCGGATTTGATCACCCATGCTAACGAAATTCCGATTCAAATAGGCGAAATTTAGGAAGTACGTTACGCCTAATCGAAACTCATTCGTTAAAGCTCCACGAGCAAGACGTCGGTACATCCAACTTCGATCAGCCGACATGATTCTGTCAATCAATGACAATTTCTTTGGTTAATGTCTTTAGGTGAGATTGTCCTATTCCATTCGGGATTTATGTTATTTGTACTGCACTTACGTTTTTATTTTAACTGTTAACTAATTATTCTAAATTTCGACAGCATCTCCCTACAGTTCTCCGAATACGCATATCATCTGGGCGCATATCGAAGAACAAGAGAGATGTTGCCGAATTTTAGAATAATTAGTTAACAGTTAAAATAAAAACGTAAGTGCAGTACAAATAACTATATTCCCAAATTGTCCAATCAGGGACAATTCAAGAATTGTACGTTGTATAAAAGATCATCTACTTCTTTTACACGAACATACAATTCCCGAACGGATCTAAGGTTTTGCTAAATCATATCCGACTCGTCGATGCGCACGTGAAACATATCAACTCGTCGGATGGATGATTATTTTCTAAATGTTTCGAGACAGTTCGAGTCCATATTGGACGATTTCGGCGCTTCCGAAGTGGACGATTCCGGCGCGAGTCCGAAGTGGATGATTCTGGCGCGAGTCCGAATTGGACGATTCCGGCGCGCGTCCGAAGTGGACGATTCCGGCGCGCGTCCGAAGTGGACGATTCCGGCGCGCGTCCGAAGTGGACAAACCGGCGCGCGTCCGAAGTGGACGATTCCGACGCGCGTCCGAAATTAATCTAAACCCTAATAATTAATCTAACAAATTAAATAATTAATCTAAACAATTAATTAACAATTATCAAACAAAATAAAATATATATATAATTATAAATTCCGGCGCCGGAGTCCACCCTCCAGCGCCGGCGTACAGTGGCCGGACACACTGTCCGGCCACTGTAGAAGGTCCGGCGGCGGCCATCGGCCGCCCGCCGCCGGCCGAAACCCTAGAAATAGGGTTTCGATCGGATTGATTCCCGCCGGCCGCAGGGAAGAGACGGCCGGCCGATCAACATACCTGAACAAGTCGGCAGCAGCGGGAGGAGGAAGAGGCGTCGTCGGCTTCGTCGGCGTCGTCGGCGTCGGCAGCAGCGGCAGCGAGAGGCGTCGGCAAGAGCGGCGGCGGCAGCAGCGGGAGGAAGAAGGGTCGGGCGCGAGAGTGTGCCCTATATAAACTTATCAGCAACGGCTCACTCGCCCATTAGAAAGCCGTTGCTAATAAGTTATCATCAGCAATGGCTCACTTGTCCGTTAGCAAGCCGTTGCTGATAATTAAAATATCAGCAACGACTTACTTTTCCGTCAGAAAGCCGTTGCTGATAATTAAAATAATCAGCAACGGCTCGGGTTTCCATTAGAACGCCATTGCAGATACAAATATCTGCAACGGCTCGGGCGGCCGTAAGAATGCCGTTGCAAATAGCAACGGCTCGAGCGGCCGTTGCTGATAGCTGTTGCTGAAGACCTAATTTCTAGTAGTGCGTGCCCTATATAAACTTATCAGCAACAACTCACTCGCCCGTTAGAAAGCCGTTGCTGATAAGTTATCATCAGCAACGGCTCACTTATCCGTTAGAAAGCCGTTGCTGATAATTAAAATATCAGCAACGGCTCGCCTTTCCGTCAGAAAGCCGTTGCTGATAATTAAAATAATCCGCAACGGCTCGGGTATCCGTTAGAACGCCGTTGCAGATACAAATATCTGCAACGGCTCGGGCGGCCGTAAGAATGCCGTTGCAAATAGCAATGGCTTGAGCGGCCGTTGCTGATAGCCGTTGCTGAAGACCAAGTTTCTAGTAGTGTTCACAAGCTCAAATCCAATGAAATAAACAAAAAAATATACAAGTAATGGAGCAAAAATACAACAACACAAATACTTAGCTCCAGCACAATGAATCCTAGCTCCTCTTGATGCCTTGATGATGAATCAAATCAAGCTTGAAGGCAAACTCAAGAAAAACAAGGTAGAAAGCTAGGGTTTCAACAAAGATGACTCAATCAAAGCTTATAGGTGCCAAATGATGTCTCATGAAACATTGAAAAGTCATAGGAAGGCTTAGAAGGCCTTTAAATAGGCAAACCACCAAGTGGTGGTCGGGCATAACGGGTAAAAATGACTATTTTTCAAGTCGTTATATCGCCGGTCGCTAGTTCGGTCGATCGTCGGTCGACCGACCGAGCGACCGCCGAGCAACCGAAGGCTACTGCCAATTCTCTGCTTCGTCCGGTCAATTGCCCGGTCGATCGAATTGGCTACTGCCAATTTTTGACCATATTCGGACGACCAACCGGTCGACCGAATTGGCTACTGCCAATTCTTCACTACATTCGGTCAACCGACCGGTCGACCGACCGGTCGACCGAACGGTCGACCGAACCTAGGTTGAACTTGATTTTTTTCAGCATTCTTCTTGCGCGCTTCATTTCCGGGTTCCAGCCTTTAACATGTGTCAACTTGGAGAGCTTTCCATGTGTTCTTTAGACTCGTCCAAGACGTCTTTGGTGCACACGTCGAACTTCGAGAGATTTCCACGATAAACCCGAACGCGTCAATCAATGTCCTTCTGATTTTTCGATTTCTCCGATATTTCCGATCGATGACATCGAGTGCTAACCGATATGAGACCTGAAAATATTTCTTAATGAAACATTAGTTCTATGTTTGTTATCATCAAAATCGAGATTAAAACCAAGATGAAAAATCTTAGGCTAACAAAAATCTCTATGTAATTAATTCCTCTTACATGAAAACTCTAAAAACTTGTGGATTCAATTCATGAGAAATTCTAAGAGGTATTCTTAGGTAATACATAGACAAGAATCTTAGGAAATCATTATATGTTATAAGTTAGCATTGCTCTTATTGTATTTTTCTTATTTGGTCACATGCTTATAGAGTTTTGTACTTGAATTGCTTGAATTGGCGCAGCACTCACTATACTTAGTTGATTAAATTAATAATTGACATTTAGTTTTATATATTATTATCCACACTATTCACCCTTTATATCCATTGTGCAAAACGCCTCACGATACAACCATATATGGAATACGTACTTCACTATGGTATCAAAATATGTCTCTTGGCATTGTTTTTGTAAATAGATTGTTCCCTCGTTGGGCGGGTTGAAATATCTTGAACAATTACTTCTTTTGTATGCCATAATATCTTTTGTAATTTTTTTTTGTAATTATAATGCTCTAGCATGTCCATGATATATTGTAATATGTTGGCTTATATATAAGACTTGATGAATGTGCTATCATCAACTTCAGATTAAGCATTTAAATTAGACCAATATGTTGACCTATGAAGTTGATAGGTCAGTTATCTCATCAAGCGGATCGTAACAAATGGTATCAGAGCATGACCTAGTCCTAGGCATGGTGAGAAAGCCTATGTGAGAAAGAGCTGCCCAAGTGATAGGGTGGAGCTGCTACTAGGCTAGGCCTCACATGCTGCCCATTTGGATGTGATTTTGGACTATACGTTAGACTCGAGTTGGGTCTTGACGAGGATGTCAAGACATAAGTATAGGAGATTGTAATACTTCAGTTTAGTCTCATAACAGGTGTTGACTTATAAGGCTTGATGGATGTGCTACCATCAATTTCATATTAAATATTTTAATTAGACTAATAGGTTGGCCTATGAAATTGATAGGTCAGTTATCCCATCAAGCAGGTCGTAACAAGTCGTAATATATATACGTTGATTTCTTAATTTATAAGTAATTGTAGCTTGACAACCACAATAAATGTTATTTATTACCTTGTTAGCAACTAAAACTATATGGTCTCGTTTGGTTGACATGAGAAGCAATTTTCTGCAAAAAGTTATAATTCATATGAATTAACACTACAACACAATTGACCTATATAGACACAAGATTAGAGATAAATTATATTTTTATTTTTAAATCTTCACATTTAGATACTAATATACATAAAATTTGTAGTATAACTTTTTATATATATTTCTTGAAAAGTATCTAAAAAGTGTTTGGTTGACAAAAAGTTAATTCATAGGAAGTGCGACTTCCCCCTAGAACATGTTTAGTTGACATGAGCACTTCCTAAGAATCAAATGACCAATATATCATTTTTAAAATCTCTTTATAAAATAATATTTCAATTTATATGTATTAGTATGTATATGAAAATAAATAAATTTATTTATAAATTAATATTTTTAACATATATACATAAAATATAATATAATTTTTGCATATATAATTAATATAATATATATTTTATTATATATGAAAAATTAATTTTTATTTATAGTAAATATGAAAAAATTACATATTTTTATTAAAAAAAATTAAATTAAAATAAATAAGTAAAGAACTAAAGAATTATCTAATCTATAATGTTGGGAATATAAATTATAAATTCTGTACTAAATACAAATGTGTTGATGAAATTGATTTTTCCTTCAAATACAAAGTAGGAAATGCAATTTATTAGGAGGCTTAGGTAAGTTACTTCCTTCATTTTGCAGAAAGTTGCACTTATCCAGGAAGTTGTACTTCTTGCAAAATACATAAAGTGTGTCAATCAAACATGAGCACTTTTTTCTACTTCTTGAAAAGTATAATTTTCTACGTAAAATAATATCAATCACACGAAGCCTATATACATCATCTTTCATGCAATACTATTGAACACGCTACATCATAATTCCCATATATAATTTAATTTATGTCTTACAACTGCATATTAATTGTACTGTCATTAATTATTATTAAATAAAAGACATAGTCGGCATATTATAGATGAGTCCATCGTATCAATCATTTCATCAAATAGCCACTCTCTACATCGACCCCATGAAGTTACAGTTTCACACTCGATTTCTACCATTCCACCAGCCTATTAATTCAAATTAAGAAAACATGTGAATTTTGCCATTCGATCATATCAATGATCAGCAATAATGAAGTACTTTAGGGTTAATTTGTAGCAATATTGGTTAAGAAAACATTCAACAGGTATTTTAATTTGAAAGTTAAGGATTCACGAAGATCTAATGGACGGATATATCACTTTCAAATTGATTAACCAATAAATATCTTCATGCATGTTTATATTAAATTGGTTTACAGTCAAAGTAACTAAATCGATCTGTTGCAAATACAATGGAATTCTCACTGTTGAGCCGAGATTCAAAAAGAATTCATTGACTGTTTTCCCATCTTCCATTAACTCATATATATATCCTATAATTATATATATATCAGGTATGTTGTCATCATTTAGATATATACACATATATATCAAATGAATGGACTCCTTGATTTGGATATTATATCTTAATTAAAAATCAAGACAGTGACATATATATGTTTTTCAAGGGTGATGCATTGGCGACATAATTAAATTACATACTTTAAAAGAGGAAGCATCTTTCATTTGTACAACAGGAATGCAGAAGCAAGTAGTACTGCAAATTTATTTATTTCACATAATTTAATTCACATCAGTTTGAGCTACATAATACATCCAACAATGTCTGCAGGAGCTGGTACACCCAAAATGCAGAAGCATGCACTGTTGACATCTGCCTTACCATCCACATCAGCATGAGTTGTAGAACAAGTCCAACAAAAGCTCTGCAGCCAAGCATGTGCTCTTTCAATCTAGATAGATAGTTTCATTCAAGATCAAATAATTAAAGAAAAACATTAATTATTAGGAGCTGTGTGGCACTCATGGGAATGTGGAAACTGACAGAGCAATTAGCAAACAAAAGAGAATAATTTGAGGGTGTAAAAAAGTGAGGAGCCAATATAGTAATATACCAGCTGGGGGTGAAGGTTGGGATGTGTGAATTCATGGTGTCTGATCAAAGGCCGGAAATGGGAGAAAGTGGGTGTGGGAGAATGGGGCTATTCATCCTGGCTAAATGCACTAAAGATGCCAAGCTGGGGGAGGGGCTACGGAGGGGGAGAGCCAAAAGGCTATGATGGAGACAAGGGCGTGGTTATACGAAGGCGGCAAGGGTGAGGCCGCGTTGGCCGAACCCCTTCTTTTACTCCTATGGGAAACCCAGGAATCGTCACATCATTTCCCGCACTCAGAGGCCCCTCAAGACAGCGACAACTGCTCCCCTCCAACTTTTTTTTTTTTTCCTCTAATTTCTCAACTCCCTAACTCCATCGATCATCTCTTCTCCTAATCTCGTCATCTTTTTTATGGGCTAGCTAGCTCCTCTATTAATTCTCCTCTTACTTATATATATCACTCATTATCTCATCATCATGTCCTCTAAATCAAAAGCAGTTCAAGTTGCATTAATTACAACTTACTTAGCTAATTAATTATTCATACGGAAGAAAATTAACAATGGTACGTGCACGATTTCTGCAAGTCTTAATTTCTCAGCCTGTTGGATATACAAGATGAATGCTGTACCTCCGATCAAGTCGAGTTTTAAAAGATATTTCTAGTACTTTTTAAGTTAAATTGGGTCAGGGTTTCATTTGTTTTAACTTTTAGCACATTTTTCAATCAGATATAAGGGTTGAGTTTGTTTAAATTTGATTTGCTTAAGTAAATTTTGCTGCCTTAATATATTTTCTAATTAAAACTGAAACATGATTAAGTAAAACAAATTTCAAGAAAAAAGAATTGAAAATTTTCAAGAGTTAATCTTGAAATTATTAATCTCAAAATTAAGATCATATATATCGATATTATTAATCTCTTAATTATTAATGTCCACTTCCTCAGTTATGTGATAAATTAAGTTAATTAATTATAATCCTGACTATACTGTGTTATTTATTTATCTCAAGAGTTAAAATATATGTAACTAGCAGATATATAAAATTAGTTTGCAAGCAATTGATGTGAGTGAAGCCTTCTAAAATCAAAACAGTCCATCTTAATTTCCACCAGGAAAGATATAGAAAAGACACCTAGTAATCCTACCGGAAGCAGTAGCTGTCACTCAAGAAGGAAATGCTCGAGGAGCCTTTTTTGTTACTTTGACTAAGTAATAATTAAATTCGGTGTTAAAAGAATGAAGTCAGATGTCTTATCGTCCTGATTTATACAGAAGATCTAATACAAGAAAAGATATAAATAAATATCACGAGAAATTAATGGGGAAAGCAGACACCTTTCTGCGCTGGGTTGGCCGGGCCGTACGTCCCATGAGTGGGGTTCCCCCGGGCATTATTGCCAGAATAGAAACCCTAAAGCCATGGCGCATGCCCTGTGACCAACACACAGCGGGAGGACTCCACCACCCTCCTCTATATCCCTTCCTCCTCTCCGCCTCACCACCTTAATTGTCTCCTCCTCTCGCTTCTTCCTCTTCCTCCTCTTACTCCTGTTCTCATGGATTTGGTCTCTCCCACTGAGCACTTGTGCTACGTGCGTTGCACCTACTGCAACACAGTTCTTGCGGTAAATTAACTCCTCGCTGTACGAGATTAAAATGAAACCACCGTGTAATTATTTGATTCTGATGTCCATCAAAAAGCATCTTCCCTTGATCAGCAACTATATTATTTTATTTTTCTGGTTAAGTTAATTAATTTATGTAGCATGTATTACTGCTCCCTTTTATTATTCATCATAAATTAACATCACATGAATGCAAATAAAATTAAAAATAGTGTATTGTTTGTCTGACCCTTTTGTTCGCATTTATATAATCATCTAAGCACATGAGTGGCTGATTTTAGATGATCCCGTTGAAGTACTACATGGCGTTCTTGCTACTGTTAATGTTGACATGTACAGGGCTAACGCTGTTTCCATTCAGAGAATGATTGATGCATAGCATTTTCATATAGAAAAACTGGATTTTGTAGATTAAAATGGAGATCTATTTTATGTGAAGTGCAAGTATGAGCAAAGTTTGAGATCTGTATACTTCATTGCATTGCCCTCTTTATCTTGGTAATGGAAGTACACAACTATAGAAGAAAAAGCGAACTTAGCTGAATCCATTACATAAATGAACTACAAGGATCTTAATTAATATATTTCTTTTGTTTCTATAATTAATTTCTAGACTTTCAGTAGATATTTCTTGGCAAACAATACAATATTTTAGGGGACTATATATTACATCTTGAATATTCCAAATATAAACCTCAATCAGTCTCTGCCTTAATTAATATACATAATATATTTTTAGATATATAATTTATCATGATCTGCGAAAATGGAGAATTGATATTGGGGATACTAAAAAGAGCCTAGCTACTCAATGATTTCTGACAGCAGCGTGTAAGTGCATGCAATTGTAAGTACTCTCTTGGATGGAAACATTTAAGGCTTGTCCCTAATTGACTGCAGGTTGGAGTTCCATGCAAGAGGATGATGGACACAGTAACTGTGAAATGTGGTCACTGCAACCATCTCTCCTTTCTCAGCCCCAGACCCATGGTGCAGTCTCTCAGCCCTACTGATCACCAGTTTGGTCTTCAGGTTATTCTCCTCTTTGTCTATAAATTTTAATTTCTACTTGATATACATGATGCATATATAGTGTAAAAAGTGAATTTAAATTTTTCTCATATGTATCAAGTTAGCTTGCATTATTCAAGATGGATATGATATATTGTAGCCTCTATATTAGGCTATGCTTCTTGTTTTTTTTAAAAAAAATGAGTTTCTATTAATTCATTCCCATCAGAGAGCAAGAATATATTTCATACCTAATTATGGTGTGATTTAATTTGGCATTAATTAGTAGGATGATGTTTTTAACTAGTTGATGATTGTCGTTTCTAAATAGTAGGGCTACATATATATATTACCTTCTCTCAGAATCCTGTTTATTTACTGCATTATAGAATAGGAAGTAGGTTATTTCACATATATATTTGAACTAGGGTCCTTGCACTGACTGCCTGAGAGGCCAGCCTTTGCCACCATCGCCATCCACTTCAAGTGAACCGATGATCCAAAAGCCACCATTTGTTGTCAAACGTAAGGATTTTGTTTATTTATTGTTTATTGTTTTTTCGAAGAGATTTTTTGATATATGAGAAACTTAATTGGTTTATTTTTTTATGATAGCACCTGAGAAGAAACACAGGATGCCTTCAGCCTACAACCGCTTTATGAAGTATGAATCAAAACTGTTTCAGTTATATATTTAATTAATTGCAATTTGAAATCTGATTTTGTTTTGTTCTCCATGAAAAAAAAGGTGTCTTAGGATGATTGTACTCAATAATATTCTTCCTTTTTGCTTCACAAAAAAATGTCACGAGTCTTGGTATTTGATTTCAGTAAAATCGTTAATTCCATATATAGACCTTATAAGTAATATATTCTAAAAGGCCTATCTATACATTTCTTTATTTAGTCAAAGCCTCCCGTATTCAAGTTCATGATTTTTCTTTAATTTTTCTATATTCGTAATGAACAAAATGAAGAATTAAATTAAATCATATGTTGGACCTTTTAACATGCATAAGATGGAAACAATTGAAATGATTTTGTACATAGTCTCCTTCCTTGCTAATAATGCAGAGCTAGCATAAAATGCTTTAATATAGTACCTCTAGTTATACTGAAATAATTTTAGATTAGTACCCAAACAAAAAGCCTACTATTCAATTACTCAAACTTTAATTTATGGAACCTAACAAGCAGAACTCCATGAAAAAGGCTATGCAGCACAACCCGATGCAAAGCAATCTTATGGCAAAAAAAAAAAAAAAAAAAAAAACCCTTCTAGTGGCAATGGTTGTGAGGATATGAGCTTTTTATTAGTACAATATATATATGTGATTAGTGGACAATTGAGAAAGCTTTTGGTTAGTGATAGAGCTTAGCATGTGATTAACAAGAAAATGGCTTCATAAATTCTATTGATCCAGTTGGATTTTTGTATCATATCTGGTCAAGTAGGATCAGCTTTTCAAATTTTGGTTCCTTATGTATTAATTTTTTTTCTATATCTTATGTTTTTAATATAACTTACAGTTGTTAGTTATATAAAACCTAAGGTGTACTATATATATATGTATCATATTCATAGAGATTTTTCGCCTTAGGTACATACACACTGATAGAAGAGGATTATATATTTTAACTTAATTAATTAATTGGATATTAATTTAATTTGACTGCATCTAGTGGATGGAAGGTTTAAACTTTTAAGAACGATACTTAATTTTCTTAAGCACGTAGTTTGATATTGATGCACATATTATTGGTTTCTCTTTTTAGGTATGTGGCTATTTGATCCATTCTCTAGTGAGCAGTGATCACACCCATGCATGCGCATGGCAAACCCTAAGGCTAGCTAGCTAGCTGCAGTAAAGCTGACCCATAAATTGTATGCATGCATATTTGCCTAAAATATTATCGAAATTATATACATTATACATGTTGTCTTCGTTCTGAAAATAGGTATATATATATATATATATACCTGTCTATTGCTAAACCTTAACATTTGGACAAACCACACAAGATAGAGACTTGTATACGTTGGATAGGAACATCAATATTAACTCATCAAGGTATTCATCTAATAAACCCATTAAACAATATTTGACAGCTTTCTGACCAGACTAACTATATCATGACTCATTATGGGACACTTTTCAGAAATGCCAATTAATTGAAATCATGCATCATGAATCATAACCTTAATTTAGTACTTGTTGTATAAATTATCACAGGGAGGAAATACAACGAATTAAAGCAGCTAAACCTGATATTCCTCATCGAGAAGCCTTCAGCATGGCTGCCAAGAATGTAACTTATAGCACAAATTAAATAATACTTAGTAGTCAGTATATGTTTTTGGATATATATTAACTCATATTGCAGTCAACATGTCCTAATTTTTTTATTACTGATGCATGTAATTAAGTGGGCCAAGTGTGACCCTCGTTGCTCAACTATCATCTCAATCTCTGGTAACAACAAAATGGCTTCTGTTCCTCATGTGGTAAGACGGATATTCTGTACTCTGTACTTATTGTATTTATTTCATTTTTATCAATTAATTAATTTTTTGAGCTCTCTTGCCATAATGAATTGTGCAGGAAAACAGTTGCACTACTGTGGAAAGCTCCAACATCTACAAGCAAATGGAACAGAAGGACTAGGTTTTCAATGAGGATTAATGGAGCTCTTTAATTTCACTGTTAGTGACGTGTGCTCATGGTGTTAATTTTATCCTATATATAATCTATCTGTAGTATCTCCTAGCTAGCGAGCTAGTTAATTATGACATGTCAACCGTATTAATATTGCATGCACTGCAAATTAATTAGGTGACAGACTATGCCTAATTTAATGTGTGTAAATGGATTGTCATATGATTCAGACCTAAGTATATTTGTTGATCATATGTTAATGAACCTTAATTAGATTAATTGATATGTATGGTTATATATGCCGCTCGATCAATTGCATGCTCAACAATGCAGTACAAATGGGGAAGACAACAGAATCCATCCATGTAATAAGGAATTATTGGCAGCTATGTATGCGCACGTTTTGTTTTATGGCAGGTATGTATGCATACGTTTTACGTAGAATTCTAGCTGAATATATCCTAAATTGTTTATTTTATCTCATTTGTGATCAATTATTTCATTTCACTAACTTGTATTCCGTACTTTGACATTTGTCTCAATTCTAGTGTCCCGTCAAGTATTTGTTAGCAGTACGTCTCGTTAAGAAGATCGATGATGTGACTTTCTGACGTGAATTAAAATAATATTTTTTATTTAAAAAATAAAAAATCACATCACTCTATATTCAAATAATATAAATTAATATTTTTTATATAATTACTTGAATATATCCTGAACTATGACTTTGTCTCATTTGTGGTCAATTATTTCATTTTACCAAATTGTATCCTGTATTGTGATTTGTTTCAATTCTACCATCTCGTCAATTATCTATCGGCAACCTCATTTAAAATAATATTTTTTATAAAAAAATATAGAGATCTCCACAAGCACAAATGTCAGCAATGCAGCGAACCTGTGATCTTCTGCACTGCTATCTTTGGATTCCTCTTCCACTTTCCCAATATTTTACTCATTCTCGCCCAGATTGTTCATGGTCTGAAGATCTCTGCCTCGAAGCATCGTCTCTCCTTTGTCTTTTATCTTCATTCTCCTCTTGCTCACCCCTTAAATACCCTTGGCGCGCTCTCAGTCGCCACCTCCGACAAAGATTCTCGAAAAGCCTCCATCAAAGCAGTCAAGAATCTGAGTTGGATTGGGATTCCAAGTCTAGTTGCAAACTGATATGAAGGATGGTGGCATTTACTTTGATTATGTGTTTAAATTCTTGACTACTTTACTCACAATAGTATAAAAGGTGAGCTTTAACTTATCTTTGGGTTATCCTTCCTTTGGAAACAAAAAGAGAGGGTTTTCAGAATTGATACGTCTAATGTGCATTTGCATGGGAAAAATAAAAGCGACAGAGAGAGATGGAAAGGAATCGTCGGAAGAATCGCTGGAATGTCACTCGTTGGAGGATGAGGAGAAGGGAGCAACTTAGCCCAATGTCAATAATGGACTTCCCCTCCGAAGAAGATGACAACGAGGAAGATGAAGCCTGAAACCTCGCATCAAGTTCCTTCCGTCACAATCTCGCCATGCTCGGAAGTGAGCAACTTGACTTGAGTTAATTTCTTGTCTTTACATCATCATGCCACGTCGGCACACTAGGGGTGAGCATGGAGATGCTCCTCATGGACTTCTCCATCCACGATCTCTCTCGCGACGACGGAGGCTCTTGGCGGAGGAAGAGGAAAAAGTGTTGCTAGGAAGACGTTCCATGTCGAGGGTAAGGTAGGGGACGTCATCATGTTAACAGGGATGCCGACGGATAATTAACGAGAGGATAGAATGGAGACAAATGTCAAAGTACGTGATACAATTTGGTAAACGAAAAGAATTGACCACAAATGAGACAGTGCACAATTCAGGATATATTCAAGTAATTATATAAAAAAATATTTATTTTATATTATTTGAATATAAAGTGATGTGGCTTTCTATTTTTTTTTAAAAATAAAAAATATTATTTTAATTCACGTCGAAAAGCCACATCATAATCATAAGGGGGTTGCTAAGAGATACTTGACGGGAGGCTACAATCGAGACATGGGCAAAATTGGATATAATTTGGTGAAATGAAAGAATTGATCAGAAATGAGATAAAATGCATAGTTCAGGATATATTTAGGTAATTACCCTTATACTAATTCTTAAAAATAAGTAGAGGGAGTAGAACATTATTATATAGAAACTCTCAAATGTAATTGTTGTCACCAATTTATATACATTTATATAAAGCCAATATTTCTATCATTATTATTTTATTGTTAAAAAAGAAGAGACAAAAAAATAACTTTAGAAAAAAATAATATTAGAATTAATTTCACTTTCGCCCTATAAATTTACTTTTTAGTTCACTACAAAATATATATATATAGCTCATATTATCTAAAATAATCGTGTTTTTTTAAAGTCTAAAGTCATGTTTAGGCGTTCATAAAAGTATTAGTATAACAATAAAAAATTAATAAACAATTGAAAAAATCGTGACATGTAAAAAGCGTTCATTTAAGTGGAAACCGACGCTTAACAATAAGCGCCGATTAAAATAAGCTTGGCACCCCTTTCAAGGGGCACTAGTTAAATTGAAACCAACGCCCTATGAAAGGGTGTCTGTTTTAATTTAGTTGGTGCCCTTTCAAGGGGCGCTAGTTGACGCCCTTTAATGGTTAATTATAGTTATTATTAATTGTTAATTTATATATATATATATATATATATATAAGCACTAGTTTAAATGCAACCAATAATACCAACAACACACTACAAGAAAAACGAGCATCAACGACGAAAATTTTGTGACAACTAAAATACAAACTATGATGGATTTGTGATAACGTAAAATGAATTTTCTTCTTCCCAAAACAGTGAGTAACAGAATAGTGACCAGTTTCCTTTCCATCACTAATACTAATACTCTGACACTAATTCGTCATTGAAAATTTCTCTTAACATCAGTCATTGATCTGTCACTGAGCCACCATATAACAGTGACAGATTAGTGACGGAAGTAGAAATTCAACACAAAATTAAATTAAATATTATCAAAGTAAAATTTATCATAGTTTTGTTTAGTCACAAATGGGTTAAAATTACTTTTTATTTATTCTTAACCCTCATAAATATAACTTTTTTAGTCCCAGAACTGAACTAGAACTATTGGGCCCAGTCGGATTAGACTCATCAATGCCCCACAACCCAACTCAAGCCAAACCAGATGGCTCTATCCGAGGGGTTCACCCAGTCATATTCCTATTACCTCCACCTTGGAGTCCCACTAACTTGAGTGTCAGAGTATCTTTTGCAGCCCCCTCCCACCGGAGTTGCACTGACCAGGAGAGACACTGAATCAGACCGGACTACTCTGATTGTCAGATAGGAATATTTGGCGCCCATCGTGGGGCCGAGTAAAGCTTACTGCCCCCACAATGGTTGGAACTTGGATCCAAGTGACCGCCGCCGCACGCCAATGACAACGACCCAACAGCGGCGATCATCCACAACCTAGTGACGTTGAAACAACGAGGAGCGATGCTCCTGTACCAATCTAGCCTCCCCCAAAAGAATCACAACCTCGAATAAATGACCTGGAAGCAGGGAACCAACGGTTAGCAGTCGAGATGCAGACATGGTCACAGGGACAACCCCTGGCTGACCATGGGCACTACAACTCAAAATATGAAGAAAGCAACCACTCGGGAAGGAGGAGACCTATCTCTGTCCTCCAAGCACCCCCCCGTTAGGAAAAAGAGAGGGACTCCAAAGCCAGGGAAGCCGCGACTGCACTCCCTATCGACGTGGGACCTTTCGCCGAGCATATAATAGCAACAAACGTCCCATCAAAGAGCAAGTTACCTACAACTCTAACGCCCTACGACGGTACAGGTGATCCCACAATACACCTGACGACGTTCGAGACCATGATGCTCTACAACAGAGCAACCGATCCCGCTCTCTGTGGGACTTTTCCAACTTTCCTGGGAATAATAGCTTTGCTATGGTTTGCTTTCCTCCCGCCGAGGTCAATTCATTCCTTCGAGGATCTCTCTAGTGTCTTCCTCAACCGATTCACCACATCACGGGTCTACTACAAAATGGAGGATGCCCTCCACTATGTTAGGCAAGGTCTACATGAGCCCTTAAGAGAATACATATGTAGGTTTTAGGCTATACCGCATGAAATTCCCAACCTTGACCCTCGAGTCGAATTCTCCTCCAACAAATTCGGGCTAAAGCCGGACACTTTGCCGACCATATCGCCCTAACGAAGCCCAGGGATATGACCGAGTTCCAAGAGAAAGCCGCCAGCTCTATACACATGGAAGAACTCTGAGAGGCCAAAAAGGTCGATAGGCAAAACATCAAAGTTGCTACCGACGATAGACAATCCATAAGGGCAGACAAAAAGAGGGAAGATCGCAACCTCCATGAACATGATAATGGCAGGGCCAAGGTCATCACCTCGCCCACACGCCCGATATGAAAGGTACACACCTCTCAACACTAGGAGAGAAATCATTCTACAAGAGGTCTACCATCTGTAGTTGCTTAGATCCCCTAATAGTCCTAAAAGGTTAAAGCCTTCATTCAAAGGCAATAAAAGCAAGAGATATGAATTTCACCGAATCTACGGGCATACCACCGAAGAATGTGTGGTCCTCCGCGATTAAATTGAACGGCTTATTAGAGAAGGTCGTCTTGACAACTACATTCGACACGTCAAGAGTTGCAGCCAGTGGAACCACCGGCGACGCCTAAGTCCCAATAAGACGCCACCACCTGATGACACAAGCATCCACGATGACTCTAGGTCTGAGCAACCTCATCCCGATATCTGGGGAGTCATCGACTACATTATAGGAGCTAGGATTTGCTGGAGAGGGTAATATCGAAACATAACCATCCCAAGCTATCATGATTGTCAATGAGGAGACTCGACACTACAACATTTAGAGTTATTTATAGCATTTAACAATAACATTCTACCTGAACGTTATTGTAAACTGTGGCTAAAATTAAAATCCTCTCCTAAAAAACTCCATCTTCCTTTTCCCTCTCGACAAAAAATCCCACTCTCCTTTTATTCCCCTCAACCTACGACAAAAGCACTTTTCATCGAAACCCTCCTTCTTCAAATCCCCGCACTGCTCCTACACTTCTCCAAAACCGTACTCATTGAAACCTTCCCCAAATCACCCGTAAGCCGGCCACTGTACGATGCTCCGCCGCCCACCACGACGGAGAGGAAGAGGAGTTGGAGAATCCAGCTCACCAGGATGCTCCGCTGCCCGCGGCCATGACGGAGGGCGCCTTTCATGCGACTTCGATATGCCTGGAGCTCTGGCATGAGTCAATAGACCTTATATTCTTTCTCTTTAAGCCATCCATCAGTTGCTCAAGCTGAAGGCCTCCGGAGTCCCCCTCCTCTACTCGCATTCATACCTCCAATGGATTCCCACCCTTCGGCAGATCAGCTCTCAGCCGTAGCTGTAGCCGCATCCGTCATCGAGCTGCCTACCTCTTCGGCCCGCGGACACAGGCGACCTATCTCTGAACTCGTCGCAACCACAAAGCTTCAGAAGGTGTACCGTAGCTACCTTACTCGTCGTAGGCTGACTCTGCTGTCGTCACAGAAGAGCTCTGGTATTGGTTCAAGGCTTTTATTTTTTTGTTTTTTTCACCGTATTTGTTTTCTCTCGGAGATTGATCTTTGGGTGATAAGACCCTCGCTTTTGTTCTTGTTCGTGTACGAAGGTGGCAAGCGATTGACTTCGCCCAACTCAGCCACAACACGGTGTCGTTCTTCGATCATATGAAGAACGAGACAGCGATCTCATGGTGGAATCGCGTTGGCTTGATCTCTTCGAAGGTTTGCTACCCTTCTTTATTTATTTTCTCTTTATTGTTTGTTCTCGGCGGCTTTAGGTTAATAATTTCGATGATGATAAAAATAAAAATTTAATCGATTTATCAAAAATATAAATGAGAATAATGGGTGATGAACGTGTTGGTATTTTGGTTGAGTAAAGGCTGGTCAAGGATTGTCGAAGGACGCCAAAGCCCTGAAGCTGGCTTTTCAACACTGGATTGAAGCTGTAAGTACTCTAAACTCTTTTCTTTTTTCTTTCATAATTAATGAAAAGAAAATGGCCATGAATTCCGTAGAATAAGATTTTGCCTTTAGTTGACTTTTGTCTAGAAAAAGACACAGAAGTAATGGTAGATTGACTTAATGAACTAAGCCATAATATCTTTGATAATTTGAATGATCTATGCTCGTGTCCATTTGGGTGTCTAGACCACATAATATATTTTTTCTGTGAATAGGGGTAATGATGGGGAGCTTCGATTGGGCATTAGGAGAGCAACTCAATTTAAACGTAGTAGTCTAGTTTCTGCACGTCTAGGTGAGAACTCGAATATTGCTACACTATCCATTGTTGCTAATGCTGTGCCTGCAAGAAATGTCTTCCACGTCTGTTACAGCCCAAGGTATGTTCGGTTGCAGGGAGTTGTGCTTTATGTAATTTTTTACCTTCTCTATACGTAAAGACAATATTTTATCTTTTTATCCATATGAACATCAATACCACTGTACGAAGTATTAAGAATATCTTTTGTTCTTTGCTACGAAAAATGGAATGAAATATAATTTTCCGACATGAGATTGCTTTTATGCTTAAATTGAATGGTTTGTAAAATAATATGTAATGAAGATGCTGACGTGGATAGAATTGCATATTTACTTTGTTGTTTCACTTGTAGCTGATTAGTTACAAGTCTACTGTAGCTCAATAAGCACCCTCGACTTGTGATGTTATTTGAAAACCTAGATTCATTTCTGTTTCATAGCTTAGTATAAATAGCTTAGCATTTACACATTTGAATCTGCCGAGCTTATTGTACTTATTTTCTCCAGTTTAATTGAAGCTGAGTTCATTTCCTTTCATCCTCTGCTTTCTGTTTGTGTTCCTGAGTGTGTGAGTGAATCAAGTGTGATTCCTTCAGTTGGTATCAGAGCAAGGTTCGATGGCGCTGCGGAATCATGGCCCAGACCACCACAGGAAGCGGGATGCTAGGAATACCAATTTCCGATGGATCCAGGTATGATTGTTGGTCTCAAAAAATGGAGAATTATTTCAATTCGCAAGATCTGTGGGAGATCGTTGAAGATGGATATGCTCCGGAGGGGATGTCAGTAAATCGATTGAAGGAGATTAGAAAACGAGATGCTAAAGATATCTTCTGCATCCATCAAGAGATCGCAGATAAGATAGGTACTCGTTTGGGAAGAATCTCATCCGCCAAGTCTACTTGGGATGCTTTGAAGAGTCGATATGAAGGGACTTCAAGAGTGAAGGAAGTCAAACTACAGACTCTCAGGATGATGTTTGAAAGTTCATTCATGAAGGAAGATGAATGAACTAGCAAATCAGATCCGAAATTACAGTGAAGAGTTGGAAGAACTTAGAATAGTGCAAGAAATTCTGAGAAGTCTGCCCCAAAAATTTGATCATGTAGTTACAGCAATTGAGGAAGGAAGAAATATAAAAGCAATGACTAGTGAAGATCTGATAGGATCTTTACTGTCACATGAAGATAGAATGAAGAGATTTGAATCAAATAACTCTGAAGGTATAGAATTCTACATGAGACCTGGAAAGAATTCTGGTTTCAAAACCAATCACCGAAAGAAAGGTGAATCATCAAGAGACACTGAGATGAAATCAGAATCAAAAGCAGATGAAGGAGAAAAGAAAAAATGCATTCAATGTTTCTACTGCAACAGACATGGGCATATTGAAAGGTTTTGTCGGCTAAATGTCATATCCTAGATATTAATATTAGTTTCCATTTATTGTGCATGTTTGTCAGCCTAGTGGGCTAGTTTGAGGTCAAGCCGAGTCGACTCATGGTCCGGTGCGAGCTTGCGAGCTCGGGTAAGTAAGAATGTGAAATATACAATTTCTTTTCTGCAATGGTTAATTTATTTAATTATCCTACTGCATGTGCTTGAGTTATTTTTCATTATGTTGTTATGATATGCATATAATTGGTGCTTGTGGTAGCATGGGATTGGAATATGATTAATTAAGTTATATCGGGTTAGCGGGTTCGGCTTGAGGTGGATGCGGGTTTGATAAGGGGTTTAGTGGAGTTAGGGTTGAGGAGGGAGTATAAAACCCCATCCCCTTGGCTTGCGGCTCCCTATTAGAGCCGCACAAGCAAATTGAAAAGTGGAGCCGCCAGCCAGCCGCCCCTCTTCTCTCTCCTCATGGAGCCACCGAGCCTAGCCGCCAAAGCCAAGCTTCTTCTTCTTCTTCTTCTTCCTCTTCCTCTCTATTGGAAGCCGAGCCGTGGCATGAGGAGGAACAGCTGCCCTCTTCTTCCTCTTCTTGGAGCTGGCGGCTTGAGGAGGAGCTGCCGCCCCCTTCTTTTCCTTGGTGGAGCCTGTTGGCTTAAGGGTCTCTCTTAAGACTCGATCTTTATTTTGATTAAAACAAACATGTATTTAATCAAAGTGTGAAATTTTGAGGTCAGGTTGAGGTTGCGATATGCATGTCAAATCCGTTCAAACAGGACGAAGGAAAAGATCGTCAAAGAAACGGAATAAGAAATCATTGAAGAAAGACTCGGGATTAAATCAAGTAGAATTAATGTAATATGTCCCTAGGATAGTTTATCCCAAGCAAAAATTGTAAAGTTATCCAAGTTGAAACTTGGTAATCAAACCCATAGAAAAGACATGTAAAAATCCAAGGAAGAAACCATCCTCAGCCTCGGTTCGGTCGACCGAACAAGGCAATAGTATGGTGAGCAGCCCGTTTGGTCGACCAGTCAGTCAACCGAAATTGGCAAGGTAAATTTATAGGGCTGCATCGGTCGATCAATTGGTCAACCGATAGATGCAAAAAAGAGGCAGAATGGTAGCGGTCGACCGAACTGAAGATAGACTCATCGCAACCCTGGCTCCAGCCATTCGGTCGATCGACGGGTCGATCGAATGTCGAAAGAAAAGGATTTCTGTCAGCCAGTCGACCCGTCGGTCGACCGAGCTCTCACAATCAGCCAGCGGTCGCACTGGTGGTCGATCCATCGATCGACTGACCGATCGACCGGCTTGCGATCGAACGACTCCAACGGTCGATTTTTCACCTGTTGAATGGGCCATTCGGGTGAGGGGTTATAAATACCCCTCACCTAACTTCTTTAACACTTCTTAGAAATCTTATTGAGCATTAAAGAAGTTCTCTAAAGCCTTCAACGATCGAAATCTGCGCGCGCCCTCTGCTTCCATCTTCAACATCAAAAACCAAGCGCTGCTTCTGCTTCTTCAATTGTGCTGTGGAGAAGAAGCTTGGTTCATCTTCCATCTTTGAGTCATCCTTTTGCAAGTTGAAGACGAGAAAGCGGTGGAAAGAAGCTTGGTTCATCTTTCATTCCTTATGCTCTTTCTTTGTATTTTAATTTTATTGTAAACTTGTTTTCAAGCTGAGATAGCTGCTAGGTGTTCTAGGAAACACATAGGGGACCTTTATAGAATTGTGTTTTGCCTACGTGAATAGGATTGAGATGTTCTCCGAGTGGTGAGAAGGGTGTCCTCATTGTATTCAAAGGGAAACATAAATTCTATAAAGTAGTGATTAGAAATCCTTGCTGAGGAGTCAAGGTAGTGGAGTAGGCGGTTGGCCGAACCACTATAAGCATACTTGTTTGCATTGCTTTCTTACTTTCTTTTATCGCTGTTATTGAATTTTGATCACATTAATCAATAAGTAATAATTGCATCAAGTAAAGATAAAATTGAGTAAGTAGAAATTTATAAAAGGGGACGGACACTATTCAACCCCACTTCTAGTGTCGGGTTTCATACAACAGAGCTGAGCCGCCATCTCTTGAAGCCGAATTCGAGGGCCGTCGTCTGGGATTTCTCCTCTAATCATCCTCCCTATTCATGTGAGTGGATTTACCTCTTCTTTTCCGGGTTCTCTCGTAATCTTAAACCAATTTGGGCATCTTCTTGTTTCTTGTAATTTTCGCCGGATCGTGGGTTTGATCGCCATGTTCTTGTGCTGATTTGTGTGAGGAGGGCCCGAGATTCTTCCTTTGTGGCTCGACAGCCATAGGTTTACCCTAGGGGTGCTCGGCCAAGGATGAAGCAAGGGTGCCCTAAAGGTGTTCGATGAAATGCCCAAGTGAGAGATCTTGTTTATCTTGAACTTTATATCTTGAGTTAATTACTTGCCTATTTAGGTTCTTAAATTATGGTTCATGCCTTAGATTTAAATCTGTGATTTTTGATTTAGAGCATGTTCTACAAAAAATAAGATTTGATCTTGAAGCCATGAGTGTTCTTGATAGGAGATTCTTGATCATGTAATTTGATTCTTGCTTGAAGATTGTTTTGATTCATGCTATCATGACTTGATTCTTGAGAAGTTTTTCCTCAATGATATAATCATGTTGTGATGATAATTAAGAAATTTATTTCTGTAATTTTCTGATTTAATTACCTTTATTATGCTGAAACTCAATTAGGCTGAAAAGTGCATGCTGAATTTTTTGTTTTAGGGCTGATTTTGAAATCCTATTTGTAATGCGCATAGTTTGCTGAATATAGTCGTGTAACCTATCATTTCGGTCAGAAAATATAGTTTGGAAATATAGGATACACTCTGGAGATCAGATTTGGGTTAGATACATCAGTTTCGGGCTTAACAGAAGCTAAAACAAAACCCTAATCTAGGTGATCTAAATTTTAATTGTATAATTAAAATTGAGCAAGGGGTCAGCATAATCTATTATGAACCAACAAATAAAGTTATGCATGAAATAAAACCTAACGGGTTATGACTTTAGGGGTCTAGGAGTTGGGGTCGGGTATTGGAGTGTTGAGATGCTTCCCAATTTTGGACACCCCTAAGATACCATAGGAGGGACATGACTTACGTCATGATGCGCTATATCTTTATGAATGGCGGAGAGGCTCGTTGAGGAGCCATATTGCGGGCTAGGCCAGGAAGGTTGGATGGCTAATTCCCAACCTGTGGAATAAGTTCGGATGGGCAAATCCTGATTGTTCCCAAGATTCTATATTTAAAGGGGTAAGTTCAGATGGGCGAATCCCGATTACTGCTACGTTATTAATTGGAACAAGTTCGGATGGGCAAATCTCGATTGTTCCAGTTTGGCCTCGTGGAATAAGTTCGGGGAGCCTATCCTGATTATTCACGACGTGCTTTTAAGGAATAAGTTCGGACGGGTAAATCTCGATTATTCCTGTGATATCTTAGTGGGCAAGTTTGGATGGGCGATTCCCGATTGTCCCTACGCGTCTCGTGGAGCAAGTTCGGATGAGACAATCCCGATTGCTCCCGAGTTTCTTTATATTAGGATAAGTTCGAAGGGCCTTCCCGATTATCCTAGTATATTTTGTTGCTTTAGGGCATGGTAGGCTTAGGCCTGTTGATTTTTACCATTTGGGTGTTGGCTGCTTTCGGGCAGGTGGTGGCCAGATGGCTTGTTAGCTGGTCACTCCCTTGTGATATCTCCTGCTTGTGTCAGGAGTTTTATTTTATGCATCATATTTGAGTTTGTTTTTTTTTTCATGGGGGTTGGTAGAATCGCTCACTGAGTTCTTGAACTCACTTGTTGTCATTTTGTTTTGTTTTGCTTTGCTTTGCAGAGCCTGACCGGTGAGGTGGGTTGGAGCACTTGGCGTGGTTGGAGGGCAGAGGAGCCACATGTTCCCATAATAGTCCTGGTTAGGGGTCGTAGTCGAGTTTTTGGTAGTTAGTCATGCACTTGTGTTTTAAGTGTTTTGGAGTTGTAGTTCGTTGGGGATATTCATGTCTTTATTTCAGATTTCATTGTAATTGAGCAGTTGAACCGATTTATTATTTTTGCACTTTATATTTTTGCTAAACTTACTTATATTGAATTATGTTTGGTTTTCCATTTAAAATAAAACTTGTTTATTTCTTTCCGCTATGTTTTATTGTTGAGTTGGCATGTGCATGGTTTAGGCTACGGGGTGTAGGCACGTATACCCTGGCCGGTCACGTGTCCCTGAGTTAGGGCGTGACAATGTGGTATTAGAGCATGTGGTTCGGTCTGAGTACGACCTAGAGATGTCACCGTATAGGGCATTGCTAGCGTGTCTGTATACGATAGGGGTATGTTATGAGATCAATGGACTAAGTCTGCACCTCAGCCCGACTTGTGGTTAAGTTACTTAACGACTTAGGATGAATTAAATTGTCTAATGTTGATGTTTTCTTTCTGGGGATTTTAGCTTGATGGAGGCCTTTGATGATGCAAGGAGCGGTAGTGATAGCAACTCCACTAAGCGCCGAGGCCGAGGCCGATGTCAGGGTCGTGGGATACCATCGCAGGCCCGGGAGGAGATAGGACAGGATCCCATGGTTCTGCAGTAGTAGGCCCGAGTGGCTGAGCTGACAGAGGCACTCCGTAGAGAGTAGGAGTTGAGACAACAACCACAGCAGGTACTGGTAGTACCCGCAGCACCAAAGGTGGTCCAGCTAGTGGCACCGGTGGTCAGAGCCCCCAGTGTACCTTCATATGCAGATTTTGTTGCATTCAGGACACCGGAGTATACAAAGGACAGATCAACGGGTGGAGGTCACTAGTTTCCTGAGAGATTGCTATGAACTATGCAAGGAGCTGGGTTGTTCTTCTGAGACGACCGCTTGACTGATCGGGTTACAAATGAGAGGTCTAGCCAAGGATTGGCTTCACACCTTGGCTTCACACCTGGAGGGACCGCAGAGCGGCAGATGCACCACCCCCTACCTAGGAGGAGTTTAGAGCTGCTATGGTGGAGAAGTACCTGTCGATGAGCATCCGAGACAGACGGGCGAAAGAGTTCAAGCTACTGCGTCAGACGGGCATTATGTCGGTGATAGATTATGAGATAGAATTCACACGACTCTCAAAGTACCATCCCACTTTGATAGCCACAGAGACCGCCAGAGTCAAGAGGTTTGTTGAGGGGTTGAGGCTGCATATCGCCATACTCATCCATTATACGAAGGATACTTCATTTGCTTGGGTCATAGATGAGGCACTTCGAAAGGAGGCACTGGTACCGACAAACATGCATGATGGACCCAGAAGAAAATATTTTGGCCTCAACACTTGAGGGGTTGGCCAGCTCACTCTGAGGGTACTCTCAGGACAGCGGATCCACAGCAGGGTAGAGGTCATAACAATTCCAGAGACCACAGGGGTTCAGGACTAGGGGCATCGTCTGGAGGTTCACAACGGAGGCCTGGGCCGCAGTAGTGTAACCGATGTCACAGGAAGCACTGGGGAGCGTGTCGGGGATGTTCAGAGGTGTGTTTCAGCTGTGGGTAGACTGAGCATTATGAAAAGGATTGTCCTAGCAAGGGCAGTCAACAACCTGACCAAACCAGAGGAAAGGCACCAATGTTATTGGGTTCCGTAGCTCAGAGGGGTCAGACTCAGGGAGGAGGCCAGCGAGCTGGTGGACCAGAGAGGCCCGCTGCATGGGTGTTTGCTATGAACCAAGAGGGCGCTGAGGCATCTAGGGCAGTGGTGTCAGGTAATATTGTTGTTGGTTCTGCCATTGCATATGTCTTGTTTGATCCGGGTGCTACACACTCTTTTGTATCTGCTTTGTTTGCTGCTAAGTTATCAGAGAAACCTTCTGTGCTTGATTTTCCTCTTTTGGTGTCTACGCCTACGGGCGTCTCTGTGATGGTAGAGACAGTCTTTCGGGGCTATGAGGTGGTCGTTTGTGGGCACGCGTTGATAGCCGAATTGACACTTCTGCCGATGTAAGAGCTTGATGCAATTTTGGGCATGGACTGGTTGGTGGACCATTTTGCCTCAGTGGATTGTAGGGCAAAGACTGTGACCTTTAGTAGGCCAGGATAGCCCCAGTTTACCTTCTAGTGTGAGGGAATGGGAGATTCGCTGGTGTCGATTTCAGCCCTCAAAGCTCGGAAGCTACTTCTGGGCGGTTGTCAGTCCTTCTTGGACTTTGTGTCTATGGCGGAGGGAGACGGAGGTACGTCTAGGGATATCGGGGGGACGCCTGTGGTATGCAGGTTATTTGATGTGTTCCTAGAGTAGTTGCCAGGGTTGCCTCCAGAGAGGGAGATCGAGTTCTGTATTGATTTGCAGCTAGGGGTGAAGCCGATCTCCATTCTACCAAATCGGATGGCACTAGCTGAGTTGAGGGAGTTGAAGTCTCAGTTGCAGGAGCTACTTGAGTTGGGCTTCATTCGCCCAAGTGTTTCATCTTGGGGCGCTCCAATGCTCTTTGTGAAAAAGAAAGATGAGTCCATGCGGATGTGCATTGATTACCGGCAACGTAACAAGGTAACGGTGAAGAATCGGTACCCGCTGCCTAGGATTGATGATTTATTTGATCAACTTCAGGGAGCTTAGAGGTTTTCTAAGATTGACCTGCAGTCAGGGTACCATCAGTTGATGATCCGGGATAATGACGTCCCCAAGACTGCTTTCAGGTCGAGGTATGGGCACTTTGAGTTCCTGGTGATGTCCTTCGGGCTGACTAATGCACCTGCAGCATTTATGGACCTGATGAACTAGGTGTTCAGGGAATACTTGGATAAATGTTTGATGATGTTCATTGATGATATCTTGATATATTCCAGGAGCATAGAGGATCATGTTGAGCACTTGCAGATGGTTCTTAAGACTCTTCGGGAGCACCACTTGTATGCCAAATTCATCAAGTGTGAGTTCTGGCCGGAAAGTGTGCGATTTCTTGGCCATATGGTGACCAGGGAAGGTATAAAAGAGGCCGACTAATGTTTCTGACATTCGTAATTTCTTGGGTTTGGCAGGTTTTTACAGAAAGTTTATGGAGAATTTCTCCAGAATTGCGGTGTCATTGACCCGCCTATCTCAGAAGAAGGTCAAGTTCGAATGGGACAGTAAGTGAGAGGAGAGCTTTCTGAAGCTCAAGGACCGCTTGACATCGGCACCAGTTCTAGCAGTACCCTCGGGCTCGGGAGGATTTGTTATTTATTGTGATGCCTCATGGGTCGGCTTGGATTGTGTGTTGATGCAGAATGGCAGGGTGATAGCTTATGCCTCCCGGCAGTTGAAAGTCCACGAGAAGAATTACTCGACTCATGATATTGAGCTGGCAGCAGTGGTGTTTGCATTGATGCTGTGGCGTCACTACCTTTATGGCGAGGCTTGTGAGATATACACTGATGATAAGAGCCTCCAATATTTTCTCACCCAAAAGGAGTTGAATCTGAGAGAGAGAAGATGGCTTGAGCTTTTGAAGACCTATGACTACACAATCATGTACCATCCAGGGAAGGCTAACGTGGTAGTCGATGCTTTGAGCAGAAAGTCTATGGGCAATCTAGCGCATATAGCAGTCAGGAGGAGGCCGTTGGCTCAGGATTTGGCCATATGTTTGGTTGGTGGGGCAGTCTTGTCAGTATCAGCTTTTGGTGCGCTGGTGGCTCACCTAAGGGTGCAGTCCACGTTGGTCAACATGTTGCGGGCAGCGTAGGAGGAGGATACTTTATGTGCTCTCACTAAGGATCTAGCCAGGAGGGGCGATGCCGATAGTGGGTTCGGTGTGGACTCGGAGGGCGTCCTGAGGTTTAAGAACCGGATAGTGGTGGCAGATATGGCCAAGATTCGCAGGTAGGTTCTAGAGATGGCTCATCGACCCACAAACACTATGCATCCGGGAGCCACAAAGATGTGCCGAGATCTAAGGCAAAGTTATTGGTGGAAAGACATGAAAAGAGAAGTGGTCGAGTTCGTATCTAAGTGTCTGGTGTGTCAGTAGGTTAAGGCTGAGCATTTGAAGCCGGCAGGGTTGCTCCAGAACTTAGGAGTACCGGAGTGGAAATGGGAGAAGATAACCATGGATTTTGTGACGGGATTGCCAAAGTTTGGGAAGGGCAATGATTCTATCTGGGTGGTAGTGGATCGCCTAACCAAGACATCGTATTTTATACTAGTCAGGACGACCTTTTCAGCCGAGCAGTATGCGAGGTTATTCTTGGTTCAGATCATTGCTTATTATGGTGTTTCAGTCATGATCATCTCAGATTGGGGTACTCAGTTCACGGCTCGATTTTGGTAGTCTTTCCATGAGGTATTGGGCACTCAGGTACGGTTCAGCACTGCATTTCACCCTCAGATAGATGGTCAGTCGGAGCGGACCATTTAGATGTTGGAGGATATGCTGAGAGCTTGTTTTCTAGATTTGGAGGGTAGTTGAGAGAGGCACTTACCCCAGATTGAGTTTGCCTACAATAACAGCTTCCACAGCAGCATCGGGATGGCCCCATTTGAGGCATTGTATGGGCAGAGATGCAGGTCGCCTGTAGGTTGGTTTGAGACAGGAGATTCCCTTATGATGGGACTTGACCTGGTGGAGGAGGCAGTAGAAAAGGTGAAACTAATTAGAGAAAGACAGTTGGTGGCTTAGAGTCGTCAGAAGATGTATGGTGATGGAAAGGCCAGGGAGGTGGAGTTTGCTGAGGGAGCGTTATCCATCGTTGTTTGTCGATCAGGTGAGTCCTAAAGTTTCTTTTGCTAAAATTCGAGGATGAATTTTCTTTAAGGAGGGAGGAATATAATATCCTAGATATTAATATTAGTTTCCATTTAGCGTGTTTGTCAGCTTAGCGGGCTAGTTTGAGGTCGAGCCAAGTTGACTCATGGTCCGGTGCGAGCTTGCGAGCTCGGGTAAGTAAGAATGTGAAATATGCAATTTCTTTTCTGCAATGGTTAATTTATTTAATTATCCTATTGTGTGTGCTTGAGTTATTTTTCATTATGTTGTTATGATGTGTATAATTGGTGCTTGTGGTAGAATGGGATTGGAGTAGCAGGTTCGGGTTCGGCTTGAGGCAGATGCAGGTTTGACAAGGGGTTTAGTAGAGTCAGGGTTGAGGAGGGAGTATAAAACCCTCTCCCCTGGACTTGTGGCTCCCTATTGGAGCCGCACAAGCAAATTCAAGAAGACGAGCCACCAGCCAACTGCCAAGCCAACCGCCAGCCAATCGCCCCTCTTCTCTCTCCTCTTGGAGCTGTCGAGCCTAGCCGCCAAAGCCAAACTTCTTCTTCTTCTTCTTCTCCCTTGGAAGCCGAGCTGTGGCTTGAAGAGGAGCCACCGCCCACTTCTTTTCCTTGGTGGAGCCGAGCCGCCATCTCTTGAAGTCGAATTCGAGGGCCGTCATCTAGGATTTCTCCTCTAATCATCCTCCATATTCATGTGACTGGTTTTACCTCTTCTTTTTTGGGTTCTCTCGTAATCTTGAGCCAATTTGGGCATCTTCTTGTTTCTTGTGATTTTCGCCGAATCGTGGGTTTGATCGCCATGTTCTTGTGCCGATTTGTGTGAGGAGGGCCCGAGATTCTCCCTTTGTGGCTCGGCAGCCCTAGGTTTACCCTAGGGGTGCTCGGCCAAGGGTGAAGCAAGGGTGCCCTCAAGGTGTTCGATGAAATGCCCAGGTGAGACATCTTGTTTATCTTGAAGTTTATATCTTGAGTTACTTGCCTATTTAGGTTCTTTAATTGTGGTTGCATGCCTTAGATTTAAATCTGTGATTTTTGATATGGAGCCTGTTCTACAAAAAATAAGATTTGATCTTGAAGCCATGAGTGTTCTTGATAGGAGATTCGTGATCATGTAATTTGATTCTTGCTTGAAGATTGTTTTGATTCATGCTATCATGACTTGATTCTTGAGAAGTTTTGCCTCAATGATATAATTATGTTGTGATGATAATTAAGAAATTTAATTATGTAATTTTCTGATTTAATTACCTTTATTATGCTGAAACTCAATTAGGCTGAAAAGTGCATGCTGAATTATTTGTTTTAGGGCTGATTTTGAAATCCTGTTTGTAATGTGCATAGTTTGCTGAATATAGTCGTGTAACATATTGTTTTGACCAGAAAACATAGTTTGGAAATATAGGACACACTCTGGAGACCAGATTCGGGTTAGATACATCAGTTTCGGGCTTAACAGAAGCTAAAACAAAACCCTAATCTAGGTGATCTAAATTTTAATTGCATAATTAAAATTGAGCAAGGGGTCAGCATAATCTATTATGAACCAACAAATAAAATTATGTATGAAATAAAACCTCACGGGTTATGACTTTAGGGGTCTAGGAGTTGGGGTTGGGTATTGGAGTGTTGAGATGCTTCCCAATTTGGACACCCGTAAGACACCATAGGAGGGACTTGACTTAGGTCATGATGCGCTATATCTTTATGAATGATGGAGAGGCTCGTTGAGGAGCCATATTGCGGGCTAGGCTAGGAAGGTTGGATGGCTAATTCCAAACCCGTGAAACAAATTCGGATGGGCAAATCCCGATTGTTCCTAAGATTCTTTATTTAAAAGGGTAAGTTCGGGTGGGCGAATCTCGATTACTCCTACGTTATTAATTGGAACAAGTTCGGATGGGCAAATCTTGATTGTTCCAGTTTGGCCTCGTGGAATAAGTTCAGAGGGCCTATCCTGATTATTCCCGAGGTGCTTTAAAGGAATAAGTTCGGTCGGGTAAATCCCGATTATTCATGTGATATCTTAGGAGGCAAGTTCGGATGGGTGATTCCCGATTGTCCCTACGCGTCTCGTGGAGCAAGTTCGGATGGGACAATCCCGATTTCTCCCGAGTTTCTTTATATTAGGATAAGTTCGGAGGGCCTTCCCAATTATCCTAGTATGTTTTGTTGCCTTAGGGCATGGTAAGCTTAGGCCTGTTGATTTTTACCGTTTGGGTGTTGGCTGCTTTTGGGCAGGTAGTGACCAGATGGCCTGTTAGCTGGTCACTCCCTAGTGACCTCTCCTGGTTCACTGAGGAGTTTTGCTTTATGCATCATATTTGAGTTTGGTTTTTTTTTCGTGGGGGTTGGTAGAACCGCTCACTGAGTTCTTGAACTCACCCGTTGCTATTTTGTTTTGTTTTATTTTGTTTTGCAGAGCTTGACTGGTGAGGTGGGCTAGAGCACTTGGCGCGACTGGAGGGCAGAGGAGCCACATGATCTCATAACAGTCCTTGTTAGGGGTCGTAGTCGAGTTTTTGGTAGTTAGTCATGCACTTGTATTTTTAGTGTTTTGGAGTTGTAGTCCCTTGGGGACATTCATGTATTTATTTCAAATTTCATTGTAATGGAGCAGTTGAACCGATTTATTATTTCCGCACTTTATATTTGTGCTAAACTTACTTATAATGAATTATGTTTGGTTTTTCATTTGAAATAAAACTTGTTTATTTCTTTCCGCTATGTTTTATTGTTGAGTTGGCATGTGCGTGGTTTAGGCTGTGGGGTATAGGCACGTATACCCTGGCCGGTCACGTTACCCTTAGTTGGGGTGTGACACTAAAATAGAGACATGAACAAGAGAAACTGCATGCTAATTTTGCAGAAGAACAGTATGATGATGAAGAGGAAGAAGAGGATGAGAAGGTTCTTTTACTGGCCAAACTGAATGATGAACAAAATTGTGAAGGTTGGTACATTGATTCCGGGTGTAGCAATCAAACTGGAATAGCTGATTTATTCATATCCATTGATGAGACAAGGTCTACTTCAGTAAGACTGGGTGATGGAACTGTTAAAAAGGCAAAAGGAATGGGTGATCTTAAGTTCATTACAAATAAAGGGGAAGTTATCATAAAAAATGTGTTGTATGTTCCTCAACATTTAAATAATAACCCGTCACAAGTTTGAATATCCATTTGTTGCCTAAAAAATCCGATAGTTCTAAACATGCAAACTCTAAAGATTTGTTTATGTGGTGTATACTACACCTACAGTTTGTAAACAGATTTCCACATGAACTTTAGAGTGGAAGCTAGTTTTTTGTCCATATAATTATATTGTAAATCCAATAGTTCGTTATTTGAGTGGAAGCTGAACGTAGGAAGGATTGACTATTTTTTCCTGCCTCCTTTTTCTTTTAAGTGAACAAAGAAAAGGAAGAATTTTAGCTTCCTTCCCCTCTTCTTTCTTTTCCATTCATTCATCCTTTTTCTTCCAAGTAAACAAACTTTTATGGTCCTTGCATATTGCTAGTGGATTTCCAGAAAAAATATATGCCATATGCTCTTGCTGCAACATGGCTACTTGCATGAAATCAAAATCTAACTACCCTTATGCTCCATACATACCTGTTATATAAGAAAACTTACCATGTCAAACTCTTGGAACTTACACATTCACCTTTTTGTCAATTTCATGAAAATCTTACATGGTTTGCTTTTCTATATAATTGATTGTGTTCCAATTTTAACATGCTCGAGATGTCCAGTGGTTGAATATTGGATGAAATGACCTTGACAAATTCATAAATCCACCATATGAATGAACTGAAATTTTAGGAATGCAACTTTTTTCTATTACATTGATATACTTGCATCTGAAGTGTTAGGAAAAAATTGCCCCAAATCTGTTGTTACTACACATCTAACCAGTGAGGAACTACAAGCTTGGAGGTGGTACTTGGCCACCAAGAGATCTCTTCGGTACAACACTGATCCTAAAATGAATCAAGTATGTCACTTAATCTTAACTTTCCTTTTATTCAAGAGTAATTTATAAATAATGATTATTTATAGTAGTTGAATCCAAACTCCTTCCAGAAAATGCAGATGCTACAAGATTTAATGGTTTCGGCCATGCAAGAAGATAGAAACTTGGGTTGCACTAATCTAAAAGGTTTTATCTTATTCCCCTAGCTATTGCCCAAGTTTGTGAAGTAATTTAATTGGAACCATGCAGAAGTGGCTTAGTAAAAACGATTGGGTATTTTGTTCGGATGGCTAAAGATGGTTGAATTGATGTCGCTTCGTAGAAAAGAGTCTAACTTTGGAGCATTGGTAGATGATCCAGGAATTGGAGAGGATCAAGAAGGATAGACTACTTTTGTTGACTATAACAAGCTAGCTACTGTGTACATTTAATACTTAATCTACTTTTGTTGATATTGACTAAGTTTCGATAATGTTATGTTTTAGTAGTTTGGATTTATGTAATGTACTATTTATTTAATATAAAAATGTTCTTTACATATTGATTTATGTAATGTTTTTTTTTTTAGTAGTTTGTTGATAACCTAAGAGCCTACTTTTGTGACAAGCTGAGATTAAACCTACTTTTGTATGATAGCTTTAAAATGCTTTCTTTAGTGACAGATCACGGTTTGAAAAAGCTATATAAGTATATATGATAACTAAACAATACTACTATTGTAAAAATAAGTAATAGCAAGCCAAGCATGCAATAACAATAGTATATAATAACGGTTTGCAACTACTATTGTAGAGAGAAGTAATAGCAGGTTATGGATTATAAAGATTATAATGAACCCGGCTCACTTTGCATCATAAGCTTCACATGGTAGATGTCTCGGAGGATGGTTTCTTTCTTGGTGTTGAGGGGGGTGTGCCTTTCGAATCGGGTGCTTGGGCGAGGTGGTGACCTCAGCCCCTGCCATTACCCCGCTTGTGCCGGCTGTAGTATTCAGTTCTTCTTTCTTTCTTTTTGGACCTTTTGTCCTCGATCGCGGCTTTGAGGTTCTTCCAGTCGATCTTCTTTGCTCTTCGCTCATCTCCCATTTTTATAAAACTTGCCATTTTTTCCTGAAATTCGGCCATGTTTTTAGACTCGGTTAAGGCGATCTAGTCAGCGAAAGGCCCAGGCTTTAGCCCGTATTGGATGCAGAAAAGCTCAATTTGTGGGTCGAGGTTGGGGATGTCGGTTGCTATGACCTGAAACCTGTTCAAGTATTCTCTTAAGGGCTCATGTTGCGCCTGCCTAATATAGTGTAGGGCTGCTCCTATCTTGAGATATACCCTCTTTGTGGTGAATCGGTTGAGGAAGACACAGGAAAGGTTGTCGAAAGAGTGAATCGATCCTAGCGGGAGGGAGGCGAACCATAGTAGGGCGGTTTTCCCTAAGAAAATTGGGAAGACTCTAAAAAGTGCGGAGTCGGTGGCTCCGTGATAGAGCATCGTGGTTCGAAATGCCGTTAGGTGTAGCGTGGGGTCCCTCATACCATCGTAGAGTGTCAAGGTGGTAGGTAGTTCACTTCTCAGTGGGAGACAAGTTGCCATGATGTGCTTGGCGAAGGGCCCTGCGTCAAGGTGGGAGGCAGCCTCAATTCCTTGAGCCTTTGGACCTTCGCCCTTTTCCGGTCGTTGTCGTTGGCGTACGACGGCGGTTGCTTGGCTCCGGGTTCCAACCATTGCTTGGCTTCCGGTCCGGTTCGGTGTCTCTCCATGTCTGGTTCGACGCCGACGGGGGGGTGAAAGGAATAGTGTCCTTGAGCCAATCACATGTCGATTTGTTCAGGGACTATTCAAGGGTAATCAACTTTATGAGGCAACTTTTCATCATATGATGCACCTTTATTTATAAAGATTATGATGAACCCCAATGATTCTAAGGCTATGATGAGATCATGCCAGTGAGACTTAGAATCCAGATGCCCATGTTCTAAATGTTCCTAGTCATAGTATCATCGATTAGGGGATTGGTGATTTCGGATAGACTAGTGCACTTGGTATATGCCATATATGATAGGGGGTAGCTAATGTCACAGTTACCTATGAGCCGTCATTAATGTACAAGTGCAGGTGCTCATTAGTGAATGAGTTCAATGAACGGACCTATACGAGGAACATAAAATGAAATCCTTTCATGAGTGTCAATAGGATGTTCCTCGGGTGATAGTAGGTGCAAGCAGTCCTTGGACCTGAGGTTGTCATGGTTACCTTGTGAGTGATGACCCATTGCTTTGGTTCTATCCCTACGTGGCCCTCGGCGTCATATGTCAGGTATTACTGGGCATGGGGAACCATTCATGGAGATAGGTGAGCAACCAACACGGAATCAGTTACTCTTAGTAAGAGGAGATAATGTCCTATATATCCCTGCAAGTGTCAACTCAGGAATCTCTTGCCAAAGTAGACATGAAAGTCAAGAAGATATATGTTTCTGACGTTTCATTATTGAGATGACATCTTGGTGGGTGGAATACATCTGAATCGGTATTAGGGTTTGACACTTCTTCCGTACCCTAGCCGACTTTGGGACATTGTAACCGAGGGATTTAGTTGCACGATAACTAATCACTGTAGATTGAACCTCACACTATCCGGGTAGTCATGACACGTTGCTAGACGTCAATCTTGATTTGTGAGTGGAGTCCTTCACGACCACACTTAAAGGGTTTAGTGGAGGCTCATAAGATTCGAATAAAAGTCATTCTATCGGATGCGACTCTCCGTTGTGCACAACTCACGACTGGCTTAGTGTGGGGCCCAATGGGTCACACACAACAGGCTTACCTCATAATAGACCTTATGAGATAAAGTCCGAATGCGGCCCTATATGTCTACTAGCATGGACATACTGTAACTCGATCACGGATCTTGTTTATGAACACGATAGAAAAGTTGTTTCCTATAGGAATGAATGCACGAGGAAGGAGTTCCTCGATAACCCTAATTTATAGGGCATCCCTAAATTGTAGGGAATGGTACATGATAATATTTTATATAGTTGATTAAATTTAATTATGAGTTAAATATTTAATTAACTACTTGACTGAGAATATATTTAATTATGAATTAAATATAATTTGATTTTGAATCAAATATACATGGTGGGAAAATTAGTTTTCAACCATGAGCCTAATCTGAATCAATCTTTACCAGTGTCGTGAAAGCTAAATATGGTTTTGATTCTCTTTGGAGTTTGAAATATCATGTTAGTTGTAGTAATGCTTGGAATCTTATTTGTTCTGCTATCAATATTCTTCGTTCTAGTTTTAAAAAAAATATTGGGAATGGTATGAATACTCTTATTTTCTTTAACTGTTGGTTGTTTGATGTTCCTCTGTATCTCAAACCATCCTTTGTTAACATGTCTATGCTTGATCTGAATTGCTCTGTTGACTGCTTGATTGATAATAGTTCCTGGAAATTTGATCTTTTGAATGAATGTTTTGGTAAAACTATGGTGGAGGCTATTTCCGGCTTGACCCTTCCTGATCAGCCTTATGAGGATAAATGAGTTTGGTGGCCTGATAACCCTGGGATTATTAGCTCTAAATCAGCCTATTCTTTTTATATTCAAAAATTTGAATCCCAACCTTCTTAGCCTTCCGCGGTGGAATGAATTGTGGAAATGTCGGGTTGCGCCTCGAGTTAAAATTTTTGCTTAGAAAGCTTTACATAATAAGCTTCCCATCACTGATAGGCTTTTTAGATTTGGGATGGTCAATTCTCATTGTTGTGCCGTTTGCGGTACATCAAGAATCCATATCTCATGTATTCTTTGATTGCGAGGTAGCTAGGGCCCTCTGGGAATTGATTGAGGGGCGGTTTGTCGGCATTAAATCAGTTTTGAGAAATCTTGGATTTAGCATTGTGCCGAGTACGGGAACCATTAAGTTCCATTCTGCTGCTCTGGCGGTATGTCTAAATTCCTTGTATTCTCTTTGGATGGCTAGGAATAAGACTGTTTTTAGTAATATTAATCCATGTATTGATCTTTTGCTTGCTAGCACCCTGGCCCTGACGGTTCATTATGCGGATATCCCTTCATCTGAGGGCAAAAATAATATTCTCGATCAGGGTAAGTCAACTTGGAAATTACCTCTATCTGGATGGATTAAATTTAATACTGATGGAGCTAGTTGTTCTACTTCAAATGCTGGGTCTTTTGCTTTCATTGGCAGGAATTACCTTGGTTCATGTTTAGTAGCTGCAGGTTTCTTACGAATGAAGCGTTAGCTATTAATCATGCTTTATCTTATGCGATTAACTGTAAATTATATACTATCATTATTGAAAGCGACTCAAGCATTGTTATTGATTCCATCAATGGTAAAATGAAGTGTTATTGGAATATCCAAAATTTGATATCTGATATTAGGTACACTGCAGGTGAAATTGTAAATATTGAATTCAAGTTTGTCAACCGGGACATCAATAAAGCCGCAGATTGGCTTGCCAAGCACGCAAAGCTCATGGAGCAAAATTTCATCTGGAATAAAGACTGGCTCCCTAATCTTATCAGGCTAATGTAATTTTTTTTTGTGACTATTTGTCATTGTAAAAAAAAAAACATGAGCCTAATCGATTAATTAGGAATTAATTTATTTGGATAAATTCTAATTAATAAGAATATGATTTATGAAGATAAATCACAAAATCAATAGATATATGATTTATGAGGATAAATCATAATTCTATTAATAAATAAGAAATTGAATTATTTAGATAAACTACTTAGGGAATTGGTTTGTTTAGATAATTATCATTCTTATTTGTAGGCTATTAATTTTTGGAGATAAATTAAAGTTTATATTTTATTAGATTTAATTAATTTCGAATTAATTATGAAGCCATTAAAATATGAATTGAATTTTGAGTAGAGAGTTTTTAGGGGGGGGGGGGGGGGGGGGGAGGGTCTACCTTGTAACCACCCCCCTCTCTCTATAAATGGTGGCCGAGCACCCCATGGAGGGGGTTGGTGAATTAGTTGTTCCTCCTCTCCATTGGTCCGTCCCGGTCTTTTACGAAGCCAAATTTCGGGGTGTCTTCTACTTGGGTGTGCCGCCTACTTCATCCACTTGGAGGATTCCGAACAAGGACAGCGAGGTACTCTTTGATCTACCTCTTCGTTCCATTGATTTCTCATCTCCTCTTCCTCTCGTTTTGGAGCCTGGTTCTTGGTGGAAGGGCCGGCCTAGCCTTTGAGGTTTCGGGGTTTGAGAAAGTATCTCCGTTGAGCCACGACGAGTCCGATTGTTCGCTGTCCCTTTGTTGCGAGGCGCCTGGTGTGGACTATCATTGGAGGACATGCATGTGGGCGTCGTGATACAGGAATAGGAGCACTCTATCCAACCACGGTATAAGGTATACCTTTCTCCTTCTCTCATAGATTGAATTCCTTAATTGTTGCTAAAGTAGATCGCTATTTTCGGATGTTTCAAAAATTTTAAATTGCTATTTCCGTTGCATTTCTTATTTCCATCCCAAGGGGGTCGAACCCTCCTTTCCATTTGGGCATTTGGGTGAGGGAGGTAGGCCGGCCCTAGGGTACACGGCTAGGGTCACTAAGATGAGTTTAAATTGCGTAGGGTCGCTAAGTGGTATTACCTTGTTCTAAGGTCACTTATGCTCTTTATTTTCCTTACTTGTGTGCTTATGTTGTATACTTGTGGTGTTATGCATATTGTACATGTTTAGCCGGATTGGCATGTTCATACGCTGTTGGATGCGCTATATTTCCTTTATTTATGGCTTGCTTATCCATGTTGAATAATTATGAATTATGAGCTTCATTATGATATATATATATATATATATATGTATATGGTTGTGATGTATGGCATGAGGATGTGGAGGTTGAGGTATGTCCTTAACATATCTCTGATTTATCTGTTGAGTAGCGCATCTTTCATTATATATATACATGCATGTGTGATGTGCTTGTTGCATTTCTCGGAAGCCTTGCTGGTGAGGGGAGGGTATGCCCAAAAGAGACAGCATTTGCCTTATTCCAGAAGTCTGACTGGTGAGGGGAGATCATACCCCAAAGAGACAGTCCAAAGACCCGACCGGTGAGGGGAACGTATGCCCCAAAGAGACGGATCGGAAGAGCCAGTGTCGGTGAGGGGAGAGCATGCCCCAAAGAGACGACACTGAGCTGGGTGGTAGTTCGGCAGCCACCCGTCTAACTACCCTATGTGGCTGTGGGATCGACAGGTCCAGAGGGGGTGCATTCATGTGATTGAGACATTGCATTTGCATTGCTTTATTCATGTGGTTATATATATTTATCTGTTGGTGGTTGCTTATCATGCGCATGGTGGCACTATACATATGATATTTATTCTCATGATTCTGCTATATTCAAATGCCTATTTTATGTTGTTTTGTTTTACATGATGATGATATGGATAATTGAGGACTGATCTACTCACTAAGTCCTAGTTGGAATTACCCTTCATTGTTGTTGATTTTCAGCACCTGAGCGGGATCAGAGAGGTACCGGTGTCAAGTAGCGCGGCTGGTGGCGGTAGGGCAGCAGGTCTCGTGAAATGTCGTGGTCAAGGGGGATGAGTCGTATGAGTCATGTAGACTCGGTTTTTTCGTTTCTGCATTTTCCTTAGTTGAGGTGTTTTTGTTTAGAAACTTAAAGTTTTGAAATAAATTGAACCTTTAGCATTTTATCGAATTGGTGGTTTGGTTTCTTTTGAAATTTAATGTCTTTCTTTTAAGTCTTGAAATGTTATAAAAATGTTCAGGTTCATTACTTGTTATGTGAGGTTTGTTTTGGGTTTAGGCTTCAGGGTACATGGCGTACCATGGCCGGTCATACCGGATTTGGGGTGTGATAGTTGGTGGCCGGTCGGCGGCTAGTGGTCGGTCGATCGGCCATCGATCGACACCCTGAAAACTACCCAATTTTGCTGATTTTTCTATGCGATGTTTCTTTCCGGGTTTCGTCTTCGAGTTTTTACATGGGAAATATTACAAACAGGTTGACTTAAGGCCTTAGAAGGATTTTACAATCATTTCAAAATTCTAGACCTATCTTCCGACTCGATCGCCTCCGAATCCGTCGACATTTGAATTTCCGTAATTTCTTTGACGAACTTTGCGAACTTCGCGCGCGTATCGATCACCAAACCTGAGATCAAACAGTTGATAAACTCATTAGAATAAGTTTGTTATCATCAAAATCAAGATGGTGACTAAGGTTGAAAACCTTAGGCCAATAATCTCTCCATTTTTGATGATGACAAACTTCTCAACAAATGCATTAAGGAGAGTATCAATATGCATAGCATTTTACCAAGTGAGTGTATAATGCTCCCCTATCAACATGCATATTATGAATAGACTCCCCCTATCTATATCATTATATGCATGTGTAATTTCTCCCCCTTTTGACATCAATCAAAAAGGGCCTAAGCTAAGCATTTCTAAACTCCCCTAAGTTAACCAATGACAATTATTAAGTTACACATGCTATCAAGAACACTTTGAAACAATAAACACAAAACTACCACAAGTGCCAAGATATGTCAAGAGGTTTATACAAACACATGCAACTAGGGAATTTAGCTTTGACAAAGTTTGATCAACTAAAGACTAAGTTTCCGATTTTTGATAAAGATGAACCCAAAATCATATAATTAAAATTGAATTCTCAATTAAAATTTTTGAAACTTTTCCAACGGAAACTAAAACTTTCAAGAAAGGTGCAAAACTAAGAATTTCAAGAAAGGGTCTTCCAGATTTTTATGCTTTCTTGAAAGATACTCATTTATCAAGAAACTTTCAAATTTTGTTTAAACCTAAGTATGACTTAGATATAATCATTCGACGTATGTATACTAAGTTTGAATTACTACAAAGACTCCCAAACTTAGCACAATTTCAATAAAGAGTCAACATGTATATTAAGAAATTGTCTACATCATTTTTCTAAATACTCATGAATTTTCATATAAACACAATTAAGTACTTTACCATGAGCAAAGTGCAAGAGTGTCTACATGCTTCATGAGGTAATATACTAGATAGTGCAACTCATACCTCATTTATAGATATATTTTGTAAGTATTAGAATGCATTCATGAAATTTTAAAGCATTTGCCTCCTAATTAGTGATCAACTTGCAAGTAATTTAATCATAGGAATATCACAATAAACTTCTTTTTACTTAGCAAGTTCATAAACTATATAGAAAGGAAAAATTCAAGTTTATTTCTCAAAAGTCAGGTCTTGCTAACTAGTGGAGATTCATTTTTCAAAATCAATCAAGAATGAAATCAAAATGAATCAAGGAGATCTCAAGAAGTGAAAATATTTTAAAATCAAGATCTGAAAACCCTTCCTAAGGTTGAAAACCAAAACGGCCATAATTAGCCAACATTTCAAAACCAAAGGTTGCATAGACCCATTATAGGTCATAAATGGCCTCCAAGGAGACCGAAAATAAAATAAAAAATTGAAATCCAAACTTGATACCACAAAGACATGTGAGTGTTAATCAAGAATAAAGTGTATTAAGTGTATACTAGTCAAGGCACACTAATATTTTTCAAGAATTGTCAAACTTCAAAGAATGATGAAGACAAGGATAAAGTTAGGAGTTGATACCGATCTCATTGGTTATGAAGTTGCAACCAACTTAACTCCTCTTCCTTTGCTTCCCAAGCAACTTCAAACCATCAATGTGTCTTCATACAAGTGAAATGTCTCCCCCTACATTTGAGCATGAAAACTTTGATACCAAATTTCTTTGGGTCCTTGAGGGTTAGAAACTTTTGGAACCCAAAGAGATTTAGAATTGGGGTTCCTTTTCAAGACACAATCCCTAATCATATGTCCATACATGCCACAATATTAACAATGACCCTTAAATCTAGTAGATGCATGAGGATGGACATGAATATGAGAATGAGCATGAGAGGATGCTTTGGCATTTGAACCATAGGTAATCTTAGAAGAATTTTTTTGCAAATGATTTATTTTATCATTTAAAGAAGATAACTCATTTTTTAATGATAACATGCCAACATTTAATTTTTCAATTTGTAAGCATAATGAGGCATTTTCTATTTTCAATGAGTTATTTAAATTTTGTAAATCTATATTTTTCTTTTCTAAGGAACTTTTATCATTTTTCTAAAATTCAACTTCTCTTTTCAGATCATTACAAGAAAGCAAGAAATCATCATTTTCTTGTTCTAGCAACTTATTTTCCTTTTTAAGTTCCTTAAACCTTTTTCTAATAATATTAAATTCTTCGTACCTATGCTCAACTTCATTTTCCAATTCTACTTGGGTAAAAATATTATCACCTATAGTAATAGTGGGTACCCCATTGTCCTTTGTCATGGAACAATGGTTTGCATTCTCCCTTCTGTTTTCTTCCCCACTTGAAGGTGATGATGACTCGCTTTCATCTCAAGTGGCCATTAGTACTTTCTTCTTCATCCTTCTTCTTTTATCTTTCTTTGAGGATGATGAGGAGGTGAGCTTGGACTTAGGACAATCGCTCTGCAAGTGTCCGGGCTTGTTGCATTGGAAGCACATGTGTATATTTTTGCCCTTGTTCTTCTCGAGAGGCTTTCCCATCAATTCCATCAACATCCTTCCAAGGTGAATCATCTCTTCTTGGTATTCAGATTCTTCATTCTCCAATGATGATGATGATTTCCTATCACAATACGATGCTTTTATGGCAATGTTTTTGCCTTTGGGAGCATCTTCCTCCTTTTTGCCCTCATATGGATCTCATGGGTCATTGAGGGATCCAATGAGTTCGGTGAGCTTCGTCGTGCCAAGATTCTTGGCCTCCATGATTAGGGCTGGCAACGGATCGGATACGGTGCGGATAGTACATTATCCGCATCCGCATCCGCACCTCATATCCGTGTATTCGTATCCGCACCGTATCCGCCACGGATATGAATATGAATATCCATATCCGCACCGCTTCAAATACGGATATCCGCACCGTATCCATATCCGCATCCGTATTTAAAAAAAATATTAAAATAATATATTTAATTTAAAAATCAATAAATACCCTGTTTATTGATCCAAAATAAGTATGTAATATATTTTAAATTACTCAACCATAATTTATAATTTAACCACCATCAACCATAATATGTACATTAAATCAAATTCAAACAAACAACATTAAGATACATAAATCATCTAAATAGCAGATACTAGCTAAAAAAATTTATAATATGAGTAATTACTAGCATCTAAAATTCTAAATAGCTACAACATACACCACCATCAATTTATAATTTGAACAAACCATAAGTCCATAATACTTCAAATCATTTGAGAAATTTAAAATTAGCTACAACAATACAGCATACATCAATTTAAAACAAGAGTCCTAATTTGAAACAAGTTACATCAAATCAACCACCATAGTTTTAGCAGCCATAAATCCCATAATATATCTAGCTACAACATATATAAATCAGAATTCAACAACAATTCAATAAAGTACTTTAAAATTACATCAGTCTTATGTGAAGATCATCCAATATATAGCACATTAAAATGCTCTTCCAAAGTTCTCACACCATGTTCTCTTCATTGTTCTTCAATCCTACAAATTAGAAACAAAATCCAAATATATAACACATATTAAAATAATACAATTCAACAAAAATTATGTATGCAATTACCATCGGTCCATCACGTAAGATTCATTCATCCCTACATTGTCATCCTCTTCTATTTCTTCAAACACTTTGGCAACATTTGAAGTAGAACCTATAAGAAAATAAATAAATGATATAAATGAACTAATCATTAAAAAAATTAATCATAGTTCAATCAATTACAATAGTCAATTAACCATAGCACATTAATAAGAATCATTTGTAAAAATACCCAAATCACTAAAAGCTATGGGATTTTATCATAATATGGTGTTAGTACATTGAGGAAACTTATCAGTATAATTTCCCTTGAACAAACAAAAGAATGATTCAATGAACCTAGCTAGTTCACCATAATGGATTCTGACATTGGCATCCAGAAACAGTAATGCATGGCAACTGCAAATTAGAATCACAAGAACTCTTCAAACAAGCAATGATTTATTTTAGTGAGTCTACACTACCGAAAGTACATAATAACCTCTTGTTGGTTTCTGCTTAAGTGCTTAGGCTTTCACTTTCACCTTTGGTGGGTGTCTGCTACAAGCATTAGAGAACCTGAAGACTTTGTTGGTTGGTAGTGTATTATAGGTTGATAATGAAAACAACAGACCACTTCTGGCCTTGTCTTCATTCATTATTTTTATACTATTTGAATTCCAACTGAATTCATTGGTTAAAGAATACCTATCAATTCCAACCCCTAATTCATTGGCTGCAATGTACTGCTCACAAATGGTATATTCTGGTCTGCCTCAAAATAACTAAGAAACCAATAAGGATTGAAAGAAAATTCTTAAAACTTCATAGGGAGAAAAATAGTTGAAAAATAACAAGAAGTATCATGTTTTATTTAAACTTAATTTACTTTCTGATATGAAGAATCAACCATTACATTTGCAATTAAAACACTCTCACCTACTCAGTAGCTAAATCATCAATAGTTAAATATATATAAATGACTTGTTGCTGATAGAACAGCCTTGAATAGGTATAGGTGGAATTATGCTTTCAATTGCTTGTAAACATGTACTTGATGAAGCTGTAATCACTTTTAGGTAGCATTTAGAAGTAATGCATGAAAGAATCTGCTAGCTAATCAAAGAATCATCAAAAGTTTCTTGCAATCAAATGGTTGGAAGCATTAAATGAACTAATCATGAAATGAATTAAAAGAACAAATACGTGAAGAGATTGCCGGACTCACCTGCGGGCTGCGGCTGCCGGGCTGCGTGCAGACTGCACAGAAGCGAGATGCCAGCGTGTGCTGCGGGCGACCGACTGCGTGCAGAGAAGAATGAAGAGAGGCGGGCTGTGTGCAGAGAAGGGAGATTAGGAGAAGAGAGACATCGGCGCTGTGTGTAGAGAAGAGAATAGAGATTAGGAGAAGAGTGACGCGCTCACCAGTCACCACCGGCCACTGGGATTGGTGCGGCTGTCGGCTGTTGGCAGAGAAGGGAGCGAGTGACGAACTCGTGCTGCGGGCCTGCGGCTGTCGGCTGCGTGCAGAGAAGGGAGACGCCGAGTCGCCGAGTGATGCACTAGGGCAGATATGGTGCGGCGATCGGTGTGAAAGGGGCGAGCAGAGATGAAGCGGACTGTCGCCGAGTCGCCGTGTGCGTCGGACTGTCGGTGCCTCGGTGGTGTACTGGTGTGTCTTCGTGAAAGCAGCAGGCAGAATCGCAGAATGGATGAAGCGGCGCCGCGGCGGGTCACGGGTGAAAAAATTAAGGATTTAGGGCAAGGGCAGAATCGCAGATGGCGGGCTGGCAATTATATTTGATATAATATATATATTAGATATAAAATTACAATATCATCCTTGGCCCCTTAATATGTATTATATATATATATATAGGTAAAATAGTAATTAAAATGAGGCGGATAGGCGGTGCGGATACGGTGCGGATACGGTGCGGATACGGTGCGGATACACAGACAAATCCATATCCGCACCGTATCCGCGCGGATATGAAATTTGCAGATCCATATTTGTATCCATATTTGTTTTTACTTGCGGATACGGATCGGATACAGTACGGATGCGGTTTTTAGTTGGCGGATACGGATAAAATTGCCAGCCCTATCCATGATAGCAACCACCTTTGGCTCCCATGCTTTGGGAAGCGATCGAAGAAGCTTCCTCACTTTTTCTTCCTCTTGTATGTCCCTTCCAAGGTTAGTGAAAGCATTCACAATATTTTGAAAGCGGGCTTACAATTCATCTATGGACTCATGAGCATGCATTTTAAAGATTTCATAATCATGCATAAGCAAATTAATTTTGGACTCTTTAGCTTGGGAAGTTCCCTCATGTGTAGTCTCTAGAACATGACACATTTCAAAAGTGGATTTACAACATGATATTCTATTAATTTCATTTATTGATAAACCACAATGTGATGCATTCATTGCTTTGGCATTAGAATTAAACAATTTTATTTCTTCTTGAGACCAATCATCCATGCTCTTGGAGGGTAGTTTATAATCTACATGAATAATTCTCCTATCATCTAATCCTAGGGATTGCAAGAAAACACTCATCCTAGTTTTCCAATAAGCATAATTGTTTCTATCAAAAAGAGGAGGTGCATGAGTTGAAGACCCTTGACCTAGTGTGATATTTGAAGTCATAAGTGTAGGATAGATGGTTAAACCTAAGCCAACAACCTTGCTCTGATACCAAATGTTGGATGAATGTCCACACTAGAAGGGGGGGTTGAATGTGTGTAGGTTACCTCTAAGTTCAATTCAATTCTTTTTCAGTTTTAATAAACTTAACTAGCCAATTCACTTATCTTGATCCTAAGTATAACTGATGCAATTACGAATAAATTGAGCGCGAGTAAGGATCAATCAAGCTAGCAAAATAACAATGCAAACACAAGAATATACAGTGGTTCGGCCAATCCCGCCTACTCCACTACCTTGGCTCCTCATCAAGGATTTCTAACCACTACTCTTTATAAGTTGAATGTTTTTCTAAGAATACAATGGGTACTTATCCCTCAACCCTAGAGGTGGGCCTCAACACCTATTCTCTAGCAAAAATACTCAATTACAAAGGAACCCTAGGTGTACACTACACCTACACACACATATAAGTAGCAAGAAATAACAAGTAAAAATACAAATAATGGAGCTTATATATATATAAAAACTTGATGAAGCTCCAACGCATCTCCTCCGTGCACTTCAAGGCTTCGAGTATGGATTTCTCGGTGAAAACAAAGCTTGATGAAGTGAGGAGCGATTGAGAGTATGAAAGTGAATATTATGGCTTAATATCCACTATTTTAGGCTCAAAAACTCTTAGGATGGACTCAATGACGATCAAGAGAGGATGGGAGGTAGGTATAAGGCTTTTATTTATAAGCCAAGAGGAGAGAGAGCCAAAACAACCATTTGCAACAGCCAAATTTTTGCCCGTCGACGCTGCCTGATTGGTCAACGGTCAACTGGCCAAGCAATCGGCTATCGACCACCAGCCCACTGTTGATTTCAGGCTGTTAGCGGTCGATCGACGGCTGATGGTCAGTCGATCGGCCATCGACTGACACCCTAAAAATTGCCCAGCTTTGCTAATTTTTTCTACGCGGTGTTCATTTCCGGGTTTCCTCTTTGGGTTTTGAGTTGGGACATATTACAAACAGGTTGACTTAAAGCCTTAGAAGGATTTTGCAATAATTTCAAAATTCTAGACCTAACTTTTGACTCGATCGCCTCCAAAGCCGTCGACATTTGAATTTACGTGAATTCTCCGACGAACTTCGCCCATGTATCGATTGCTCAATCTGAGATCAAACACTTGATAAACTCATTAGAATAAGTTTGTTATCATCAAAATCAAGATGGTGACCAAGGTTGAAAACCTTAGGCCAACATGACTTAGGGTTACCTTAGGTGCGTTGTGTCTATATTTATTGCATGTGAGGACGGTGATGCCACCCATAAATCTCGTGGTGAGGTTGCCCATAATGGGTCGAGGTCTATCCCGGAGATGTCGAACGTATATCTTCTAATAAGGTAGGATGTGGGTATCCTTATACAACCAGGTGGGGTCCCTGGGCAGAGCTGTTTAGTCCCTGGTCAGAGTTGTTTATGCGATCAAAGGTTGGGCGGAGCCCCCTGGATGGGGTTGCACGGTTTGGTTCGGAATGAAGGATGGGGCGCTATTGGATCTAATCCGACTGAGCCCAATATTTCTAGTCCAGTCTACAAGGTAATGCCCTTTGGGCTGAAAAATGCAAGAGCCATGTATCAACTGTTGAGAATAGATCTAGCGCAAGAGATAAGAAATAAGAGGAAAAAAATGAAACACACGAGAACACACACAAGATTTGTGTGGTTCGGCGAAATTGCCTACATCCACGACCGCACTAGATGTTCTTCTTTCTATTAGGGTTTTTTAGATACAAAAGAATTATTATATTTGAGTTTATAATGGGTGGGTGACACAGGCCCACTGCCCAAAGGGCCCAAAAAAATCTCCAGGGCAACAAAAAAGGGTTTGGGTAAATCAGTCACCACACATCCCAACATCCACGCCTGATGAACAAAGTCTTCGAGAAATAAATTGGTCGCAACATGGAAGTGTATGTCGACGACATTGTTCCGAAAACACCGGCCACCGAAAACCATTGCAATGATCTCATCGAGATCTTCAACCTACTCATGCACTACAACATGAGATTATATCCATAAAAGTAAGCCTTCAGAGTTCACGACGGCAAATTCCTCGGCTTCATACTGACACACCGAGGGTTAGAAGCTAATCTAGAGAAATGCCGAGCCATTCAAGGGATACAGAGCCCGCGCAACATCAAGGAAGTACAACAACTCACTGGGAGGATGGTCATGTTGTCCAGATTCCTCTCTAGGTCGGCCGATCAAGCCGCCCCCTTCTTTAAAATCTTAAGGAAGAAACTGAATTTCCATTGGGATGAAAAATGTGAACAGACTTTCGAAGAGCTCAAATATTTCCTTACTAGCCCACCGGTCTTGGACAAACCGCTATAGGTAAAAACTCTTTTCCTCTACCTCATAGTCACAGAAAATGCCCTCAGCTCGGTCCTGATCCAAGAACAGGAAAAGATCAAAAGCCGATCTATTTTGTCAGCAAGGTCCTCCAAGAACCAGAAACCAAATACCAAAGGCTAGAGAAGCTCGACTTCGTCCTAGTCATCTCGGCCCGAAGATTAAGACAATATTTCCAAAGTCACCACATCCAAGTACGTACTGAGCAACTGATTAGACAAGCACTGACTAAACTCGAACTCGTAGGAAGAATGGTATCCTAGTCAGTAGAACTCTCAAAGTTCAGCATCAAATACCAGCCCAAGGGTCCCATCAAAGCCCAGGCTATGGCCGACTTCGTCAGCGAAATTATTGACCAAGAAAACTCTACCAAACAAGTTGAAATTTGGACGCTATTTGTGGATGGCGCCTCCAATGAAAATGGAAGCGGAGCAAGCATCATTTTTGAGAATGGCTAGGGGATCACACTAGAGCAGTCCCTCCAATTCCAGTTCAAAGCTGGCAACAACCAAGTAGAGTATGAGGCTCTGATTGCTAATGTAAAAATCGCCCAAGAAGTCAAGGCTCGGAGCATAGTCGTGAAAAGTGACTCCCAACTTGTAGTAGGACAAGTTAATGGCATCTGCCAAGCAAGGGATCCCTCCCTCGAAAGGTATCTATCATTGGTACATTCATTGATCACTAAGCATCATCGACGGTTCAGCAATGGACTAAGCCATCGATGAAGCTTGTATTCCCAATAGTGAATAACCATAGATCATCAATCACAATGTGTCATGGTAATCTCAGGTCCGAGGCTTACTTACGCCTACTATCACCTGAGGAATTGACTATTGACATAGAGGTAAGGTTTCCATTAGACATTCCACAAGTGGGTCAGTTCAATGAACTCATTCTTCAATGAGCACCTACACTTACCATCTACTATGTAATTGTGAGCAGTTACCATCTACCATAGATCATGTACCAAGTGTACTAGTCTTCTCGATATCACTGATCCCCTACGCAGTGAATCTACGACTTGGAATATTTTAAACTAGGGTTTATTAGATTGCATGTCTCACTAACATGATCTCATCATGGCCCTAGAATCATTGCTCTAATATATGGGGTTCATCATTATTTATTTATCACATATAGATGCAGAATATGATGAAATAGATGTATCATTTATTTATCATCATAGAATTAGGGGTGTCCAGTGTTCGGTTCAAATCAAACCGAACTAAAAAACCGAACTGAATTATTGGTTCAATTCGGTTTCAACGGTTGCAGGTTCGGTTCTTGACCCGAACCGAACCGAAAACTGAATAATTAAAAAATAATATATATTTTTAATTTTTAACCCAGGTAATTAAATGGTTATTAGGAAATATTTTTTATTTTTTATTTTTTAACTGAATTAATTAAAATTTTGGTTTTCGGGTTGAAAATCGAACCGAACCGAATAATTTCGGTCCGGGATAGATCGGTTTAGGCATAATTCAGTACGGGTTCGGGTTGGAATTCGGGTGTGAAAAAAATTTCGGTTCTGTTCGGTTCAGGTTGAACTGAATGGACAGCCCTACATAGAATAGTTCTCATTACATCAATATGTGATTGGCTTTAGGGCACTATTTCTTTTATTGTTGGTTTGGTTGAACCACTATAAACCACTTGTGTTAGCATTATATCCATTTGGTTCGCCCTCAAAACTCTATGGAAAGATTCCAAATTATGCTCGATACATTTTACTTGGGAAGAAGAATATGCCGGTGAAAATAGATTAAAAAATAATGTCAGGTCGGCAAAGAAATTGATGGTAGTATTCAAGCTCTATTTCACCGAAGAACACTATTCTCACTTCGCTAGTGAAGAAGATAATCGAGGAGCTGACAGGTTGACTCCTTCAATGGATTGGGCAGTTCAATTGAGCTTGGCCAACTCGTCTTTATTTTGAGGAATTTTCTTCAATTTGAGGGCGGTTTAACACAATTGACCTCGACTCCAAGCTTGTATTTGAGGGCGGTTCAACACAATTGACCTCGACTCCAATTGATGCAAGCTTGATCTTGTTGGTTCAACCATATTTGATCATAGAAATTTATCTTGTTGGGGTGCACAGAGAAAATGCAGCGAAAAAAGGCGAAAACAATAGATTTCAAAAATCTTAAGGACACCCCGAAAACAACGATCTACTTTAGCGATGTAGAGAAATTCGATAGGAGAGCAAGGAGCAGTTTTATACCTTAGCCGAAAAGGAAGAAGAGTTTCTTCGATCCCAAACTCCAAGATGCACATGCGCACATCCTCCAATGATAGTCCACACGGGGCTCATCATGGCTCAACGGACAGGCTTCTCAATCTCTGATTTGAACCAAAAGAGGGCTGACCCTTCTACCAACAAACTGAGCAGCAAAAGGGAAGAGAAACGGTGAGAAACCACGAAAAAAATTCACACAAGAGAGGTGTACCTTGCTGGAATTTTTGGACTCCTACAAAATTCCAACTCGACAATGATTTCCGGCGACGAAAAACCGGTAAAACTCCTTGAGACTTGTGGTTGTGGGAGAGGTGGAAGAGATGAATTCGGCTAGTCCAAAACCGGGGTTTTTCTTGGCCAAAAACCTAGGGGGTCAACCATAAATGCCATCCCATGTTTATAAGCGGTTCACCAACCACCTAGACCAAGTTTAGATGTGGCTTGGAATTTAAATTCCAGGCTCATCTCTCCTTGAACCAACCCAAATCAACCCCCCAACATTTGGGGAGACAAAGAACCGACTCCCTAATAGTTAGGGAGGCAAAAACCGATTGCCTAACTCTTAGGGAGCCTCAACCGAATGGGTTGACCAAGCCCAGCAGGGCTTGGTCTCCCCTATTTGGAATTTGAATCTGAGCGGCCATTCAAAATGGCCAACCTCTTCGACCATGACTCAACCGACCACATCCAATGTGGTCAGGTGCAACACTAATCCATAGGTCGGTTCATCCCATGAACCAGACCATCGGTTTGGTTGAGTCGTATCACGTGCCGATCCTACTAATTAGAGTTTCGAGGAACTCCTTCCTCGGGTACGTGTAATTCGTTCAAAGGGGATATGCTTTTCTGCTTTTGTCCGTAGATAAGAATAGTGATCGTGTCGTGGTGTTTGTGCTAGCAAACATCAATTGCCGCGTTTGAGCTTTATCCCATAAAACTTGTTGCGAGAGAAGCCTATTTGTCCTGACTACCCATATAGTATGAGGTTCTATTTCCAGGGGTCAAACACCCTTTAGTGATTAGTTCCTATGCAATCAATTCCTTCGATTACACAATGTCCCCAATGCGGCTAGGGTACGGAGGTTGTGTCAAGATCTAACACCGATCCATATGTATTCTACTGTCTCAAGTCGTTGTCTCAATGATGAACAATCAGAAACCCCTTTCCAACTTTCATATCTACTATGGCCAAAGATTTCTTGAGTCGACACTTGTTGGAGCACATAGGACATTCTCTCTTCTTACTAGAAGTAACTGATTGTTGGTTGCTCACCCACTTCCATGAAAGCCTCACTATGCCCAGGGTACCTAACACACTACTCTACAAGCCATGCTAGGGAATACACCAAAATGATAGATCGTCAATCACAAGGTTGAAAGGAATAGTGCCCTCAAGCCAATCACATGTCAATGTATTGAGGGACTATTCAAGGGTAATGAATATTATGAGGTAACTTTTCATCATCTATTGCATCTATAGTTCTTATCAGATTATGATGAACCCCATGATCCAGAGCTATGATTCTAGGGTCATGATGAGATCATGCTAATGAAACTTAGAATCTAGAAGCCCTAGTTCTAAATATTCCTAGTCTTATGATCACCGAGTAGGGCACCAATGACTCCATCAAGACTAGTGCACTTGGTACATGCTCTATCGTAGGTGGTAGTTGATCTCACAGTTATCTATGAGGTGTCATTAATGTATAAGTGTAGGCGCTCATTGAAGAATGAGTTCACTGAATGGACCCGCTCGAGGAACGCCAAATGGAATCCTTACATGAGTGTCAATAGGTTGTTCCTTAGGTGATAGTAGGTGCAAGTAATCCTCGAACCTGAGGTTGTCATGGTCATCTTGTGATTGACGACCTATCCTTTGGTGTATTCCCTACATGGCTCTTTAGTCATGTCTCGAATACTCTAGGCATAGTGAGGCTTTCATGGAGGTGTGTGAGCAACCAACAAGGAATAAGTTACTTCTAGTAAGAGGAGAGAATGTCATATGTGCTCCGGCAAGTGTCGACTTAGGAATCTCCATACAGAGTAGATAGGAAAGTTGGAAAAGGGTTTTCAGTTATTCATGATCGAGACAACAACTTGAGACAATGGAATACATATGGATCGGTATTAGGGTTTGACACGAGCTCCATACCCTAGCCGCATTTGGGACGTTGTGTGACCAAATGATTTGATTGCACAGGAACTAATCACCAAACGGCGTTCGATCCTTGTAAATTGAACCTCACACTATTTGTAGTAGTCATGACATGTTGCTAGATGTCAATATTGACTTGTGAGTGGATTCTCGCGTGATTAGATTAAATTGGTTTAGTGGTGGCTCATGGAAAATCGAATAGAAGGTGTTTTATCGAATTCCACTATCCGCTATGCACAACTCACTGCTAGCTTAGTGTGAGGCCCAATGGGTCATACACAAAGAGGATTTCCTCGTAATGGGCTTTGTGGGATAAAGCTTGAACGTGGCACTTAATATTTTCTAGCACGGACATGCCGCGACACGATCACTATTCTCGTCTACGAATAAAATTAGGAAAGGCATTTCCCATTCGAACGAATTAAATGTACCCGAGGAAGGAGTTCCTTGGGACCCTCATTAGTAGGGTTTGGGATGTGATACATCTCAACCAACCCATTGGTCTGGTTCATGTGATGAACCGAACCGAACTCATGGTCCGGTTCATGGGATAAACTGGCCCATGGCTTGGGTTGGGTTCGGTTGAGCATTGGTGGGAAAAATTGGTGGCTATTTTGAATAGCCACCCGGTTTCGAATTTGAATACGAAATAGGGGAGACCAAGCCTTGTTTGGCTTGGTCTTGCATGCACCTATCATTCCCTAAGAAGTAGGGAGTCGGTTTTGAGTCCCTACTCTTAAGGGGTAAAAATTTTGACACCATTAATTGGGGAGTCGATTGGAGGATGACATCGAAATTTTGAATTTCGGGCCTCATCCAATTCACGGTTGGCTACTGTAGACAACCCCATGAAGGATTTATAAATAAGGGGTGTCTTGTGGCCGAACCCATGAAGGATTTATTCTTGTCATCACCACCTCAAACAAACCATCCGAACTCCCCTATTTCCCACCTCTTCCATATCCGCAAGCTTGGTGCAGTCTTGCCAGAGTTTTCATCGCCGGAAATTGCTGCCGAGTTTGAACTTTAGAGGAGTCCGATATTTCCAGCAAGATACTCTGTGTATTCTCTCCGCACCCCAACAGTGGTATCAGAGCCACCTTTAGCGAGCTTCGGAATCTTGGTTTCGTGTTATTGTTGTGTTTACAAACTCTTAGCGTCCAAAACACGCTGCTGCAATTGATGGGCTTCTGCGGGCTTCTTGAGTTGTTTGTTACCTTCGTGGCTCAAGCGTTGAGTCAGGGATGAAGCCTACTATTCTTGTCCTTCCGGGACAGAAAACAAACTCAAAAGCCCTTTAGGTTCATGAGTTGACAACCTGAAAGTTGAAATTTCAGCATGGTTCATGCGACACGTTTTAGATGGAAATGAAACCGAATTAGCGCGATTTTGGGTTCTATTTTTCCTATCCATTTCACTACTGGAATAACGAGCTTCACCAATGGCTGAATCCATTGTTTAAGCTATTGCTGAAGACCATCAGCAACAGCGAGCAATGGCCCCACCGGTTGCAATGCTGCTGCGGCAGAAGAATGCGTCGCCAATAACTTTGCAACGATTCAGCAACGGCCCCTCAAGCCATTGCTAATAATATTATCAGCAATGGTTCCGCAACGGTTCGCATCCGTTGTTGATATCATTATCAGAAATGGCGCAGCAACACTGTGCACCTATTGCTGATATTTTTATCAGCAACAGTTCCGCAACAACCCCCGAACCGTGGTAAAGCCATTGTTGAAAGGCTGTTGCTAAGCCGTTGCTGTAGGTCTTCAGCAACAGCTTTGAGGTTGTGGCCTAGGAAATACGATATGCTTTCAGCAATGTCTTTTAAACGAATGACCGCGGAAAAGCCGTTGCTGATGATGTTAACCTATAACTGAAAATTTTTAAAATTAGAAATTTCTATTGATACATTTATGTAAATCCTTATATATAACTCACACACCCACCATACACACATCCACATATAGATATACATACAGACATCCACACACAAATATATATCAAAACAATTATACTTATAAGTTATATCCGCAATCGTATAAAAACTATACGAAATCAAAACAATCGTATCAACACGATATGAATCAATATCAAAACATAACATCTCCAAGATAATATCCAAGTAACAAGTAACAAGTCAATATCCAAGTAACAAGTCAATCAAGTCAAGTCATAAAACAAGCTAAAATCTCACTATGGTGGTGGAGGAAGGCCGGGATCATATGGCGGGGTCTGGAGTGCTTGAGTGTACACTAGCATTGACTGGGTCGATGGTGATGCATCTGATGTCGAAGGCATGACTACTATGGAATGAGCTGAGATGTTGCATAACATAGCATGCATATCCGCCATCATCTAACTATGATGTGCGACCGTCTCCTCTAGTGTCGCTATCCTCCTCCTCTGATCATGAGTCCTGGAGGTGGAGGGCCGCTCACTGGCTGCCGAAGGGGTTGGTGCCCCAAGTGACCCGAGCACAGCTCGCGCATGGACACTGTCTGCAAAGCTATAGACGCGGCCGTGATCCCAGCCACCTGTAGCCTTAACCTATGCTCCCCTATGCTCCCGCGTCAAAGTCTTCGGGGGTGTCGCCGAGCTGTGTCACTGTCTGAGTGTAGTTCTCCTACACGAGTTTGTAAATTTGTTTCATATATTTTCTAAAGCTTAAATTATAAATAAATAATGCATAATTGAAACAAATATACTTACCACGATGACTGCAGCATGGGTATCGATGTACTTCCCCACCCCATGTCCTCGACGATGGGTCTGCTCGAACATGTCCATCAGAGAAGGTCGCTGGACAAACCCGTCAGGCATCACTGTCGTCTACATTTACGAAACAAATACATTAATTAGTACATAGAGGAACAAATAAAATATATAATTCAAAATAAGGTATAATACTTACCATGTATTTCGCGTGCACTACAAATGCAATACTTACCATGTCCACTCCTCCCCCGGACATGCGGTTTCTAGCCGCGATCCTAGATACCTCCTGCCACTGCTCCGTGGACCATATAGCCACGAGCTGATCCCAGATATCTGGAGTAATCCAATCGGGATCGTATCCCTGAGTCTCCATTATGTTTGTGACCCCCAGCTCGGGCCATCGCCTTTATTCGGGCCTACCCAGCTGGCAATTGTACCTCTACCTAGAAATGGCCTCCCACGCATTGTAAATGAAAGGTCTCTTGTCCTTTGGTCATGCATAGTGAGCCTGCAAAACAATAATATCAATACCAATATTGTAATGCCCAAAAACCTAAAAATAATATTTTATTCTTGAGCATGGGACCGTGGGCTCGAGTCAGTGCGGATTGGCATAGAACTTCGAGATTGAACCCGGGTAAGCTTTAAAAATAGAAAAAAATTATTTACCTTATTTCTTTGAATTAGCATGCTAGCATGATAGAGTGTCTCAAAATGAATTTAAAAGTTCAATCGGAACTCGAATCGGAGCTAGAATGAATTAGTTATGGATTTTAGAAGTCTGACGAATAAGTGAGGGCATTTTGGTAATTTGAGCCAACCAGGGCCCATAAATTACCAAAGGGGGTGCACGGCTGCTGTTTTAGCCACATGCCACCCAAGAGAGGGAGGGAGGGAGGGAGAGGAGGAGGAGCCGCTGGAGCCGGGATTTCGCGAGTTCGTTGGCGTTCAACGTTTGAAGATCCCTCCCTTCTTCTTCCTTCCTGATTTCTCAAAAAAGGTGAGTGGATTAGCCTTCCTATTTCCCTCTTTTCATCAGCCATGCCGCCACCCTATGTCATAGGGTTTTGTCAATTTTTAATTTGATTTCATCATATTTGTTGAGCTTTCGTGTCGAGGGTTTTCCCATCGTCGTTGTGATTCTGTCGGATTGAGTTTTGGGCGATTTGGCCGCTCCTACCCTTGTTGTGCTGCCCCCTTCTTGTTCTTCTTCAAATTCTTGATGTTTTCTTGAGGATTGTTGATGGTTGTTGAGGTTTCTTGATTCTTGCTTGAGATCTTGATGAAAGGAGGGGTTTTGTGGAAGAACTAGGGTATGCCGTCCCCTTTTAGGGCCCTTCTAGGAGCCCTAGGGTGGCCAGCCATTTAGGGACAGAATTTAGGTAAATAAAAATAGGAGTTTTCAACCAGAGGAACATACTTTAGGGTACATTGATGTAATTCTGCACATTAGGGAATTGTAGAGACATTCAAATAGAGAACTAGGGACACCTAGAGACGCAAGAACACTAGGACGACACTCGGGAGGACCGACCCTTAGGGAACCCAAGGGGGCTGAACTGTCTATGCCCCTAGAACACTTGGGTAGAGGGGGTAGGGCCCTAGGGTACACGGTTAGGGTTTCTAAGACAGGCTTAAACTGCGTAGGGTAACTAAGTGGTGTTGTATTGTTTTATGCTATACATGCTTGCTTTTCTTACGATGAATGGACGTGTTATACCTTATTTTCATGATTGTTGTATATGTTGTGAAATCATGATTTTTAGCACTATTTTCATATATATATTTGTGTGTGGTTGTGATGGATGATGGGAGGAGGCGGAGGTTGAGGTATGCCCTTGACATACCCTTTTACCTACCTGTTGATAGCACATTTATTTTATATTATATACTTGTGTGTGTGATGTTGTGATGTGCTTGTTGCATTTTCTGGAAGCCTCGCTGGTGAGGGGAGGGTATGCCCCAAAGAGATAGCATTGGCCTTATTCCGGAAGTCCGGCTAGTGAGGGAAGATCGTGCCCCAAAGAGACAGTCCGAAGTCCCGACCGGTGAGGGGAACGTATGCCCCAAAGAGATGGATCGAAAGAGCCGTGTCGGTGAGGGGAGAGCATACCCCAAAGAGACGACACTGGCTGGGTGGTAGATCAGGGGCCACATCGACTACCTATTCTCTGTGGCAATGAGGACCGACGGGTCCGGGTTGAGCATGTGGATTGTTGCATTGAGCATATTTATATATGTGGCATATTTTTGCAAAAAATAAATGCTCCAAAAATTATGCTTTATATTTCTTATGCTTAATTATATGTTATTTGATTTTGCATAATGATGATATGTGATGAAATTGAGGACTGATCTACTCACCAAGTCCTAGTTGGGCTTACCCCTCATTATATTGTTTTACAGCACTTGAGTTAGATCAGAGAGGTACCGGGGTGCAGTAGCGTGGCTGGTGGTAGCATGGCAGCAGGTCTCGTGACATGTCGTGGTCGAGGGGGAATCATTTTTCTCTTTCTTGAGTTGTCGAGTCTTGTCGACTCGGTTTATTATGTTTCCGCACTTTTATTACTTTGAGGTGTCTTTGTTAGTAAGCTTTGAAATCGATTTGAACATTTAGTTTTTTATTGAGTTGGTGTTTTGGGATTTTTCTAGAAAATAAATGACTTTTAAAAATCCTTGAGATGTTATCAAATGTTTAGGTATATTTTTCTTATATATGTGGTTTGGTTTGGGTTATGCTTCGGGGTACGTGGCGTACCCTGGCCGGTCATACCGGATTTGGGGTGTGACAAATATTAATTATTATGTATATAAAATTTTTAAATACGTACTTCAAACTCGTGCCAGAGTATGTCCACGTGCTCACGGGGCACGTAAGACCACATGGGCCATGCCCCATGCATGTATCGTCAGATTATCCCCGATATAGTCCTAGGGACATCCTCCTGCTCGAACCTGTACAACAAAAATAATGTACAATATTATATTATTATATAATGAATTATATATAATTCATAATTCATAATACATTACCGCTAATAAGTCTATGTTGTTCCGCAGAGGAAGATTCACCAGTAGTGAAAGATTCACCATGCGTTTGAACGACACGATTGCTCAACGTCCCAACTTCACGTGACCCCCCGTGACAAGTCCGTAGAAAATGTCTCGGTGCAAATCCTTTACTATACAGATGCTGAGTGATAGTTTTTCGATCCAAAAATCATGCATTCAAGCAAATGCGGCACGAACATCGGATTTTATCACCGACGCTAATGAATTTCCAATTCGAATAGGCAAAATTTAGGAAGTAAGTTACGCCTAATCAAAACTCATTTATTAAAGCTCCACGATCAAAACGTCGGTACATCCAACTTCGATCGCCCGACATGATTCTGTCAATCAATGACAATATCTTCAGTTAATGTCTTTAGATGGGATGGTCCTATTCCATTCGGGATTCATGTTATTCATATTGTACTAAGTATTTCTTTTAACCGTTAACTTCATTCTAAATTTCTACAACATCTCCCTACTGTTCTCCAAATACTCATATCATCTAGGCACGTATTGGAGAACAATGGAGATACAGTAGCAAAAATTTATGAATGAGTATCGATTAAAAGAAAGAACTAAGTGCAATAAAAATAACTATGTTCTCAAATTGTCCAATTAGGGACAATTCAAGGGTTGTATGTCGTATAAAAGATCATCTACTTTGTTTACACGAACATACAACCCCCGAACGGATCTAAGGTTTTGCAAATCTATAACTTGACTCGTCGATGCATACGTGAAACGTATCAACTCGTCATGATTAATTTCTTTTCTAAATTTGTGGATTCTGGCGCGAGCCAGAAGTGGATGATTCTGGCGCGACTCCAAAGTGGACGATTCTAATTAATCTAAATATAAAGATTAATATTAAAATTAATCTAAATCTAAAGATTAACATTAAAATTAATCTAATTAATCTAAACTAAAATTAATTAATAGATATAGCCTAAAACTAAATCTAATTATCATTAAAAATACATTAAACATTAATCTAAATCATTAATTTAAACATTAATCTAAACATTAAACATTTAATCTAAAAAAACATTAAACATTAACCTACATTAATCTAAATATTTAACTTAGATTAATCTAAACATGATAAATTAACCTAAAACATGAAAAATTAATGAAAAAATGAAAAATTAATCTAAACAGTAAACAATTAACCTAGATTATTAAACCTTAATCAAATTTTATTAGGGTTTAATTAAACCCTAATAAACTTTTGATTAGGATTTAATAAAACCCTAACCAATAGTGTTCCAGCGCCGAAGTCCACAATGGACTCCGACGTCGGCGTCCAGTGCTCGACATTGGACACTAGACATTGGTCTAACGGCCGATGGCCAGCTGAAACCCTAAGGTTTAGGGTTTCGGTCGGCCCTAGTAAAGAGAAGGGAGGCGTTGGTGGGCAACGGGCGGCGTCAGCGCGCGAATACTTAGCAGTAGAGAAGGGCGTCGGCGTCGTCTGCAGAGAGGGAAGCAAGAAGCGAGGAAGAAAGGGGTCGGGCACGATCGCAAGTTAAATAAACTCATCAGCAACTGCTCACTTATCCGTTGCAAAGCTGTTGCAGATAAATAATACCGTCAGCAATGGCTTCGCGGCCTTTGCACAGCCATTATTGATATGTCTTTCATTTTTGCGCCACGAGCGCGCCATCGACTAAAGAGTGACGGGTATAGAAGCCATAAGTAAGTCATTGCTAATGTGATAATATCATTAGCAACGGTCGACGCGGCATTCAGTAAGCCTTTGCGAATAAGTTATTTCCTTTGCGCGCCACATTCGCGCCATCTACTTGTTAGCAATGGCCCGAGCGGCTGTAAAGAGGCCATTGCAGATATATCACATCTGCAATAGCCCGAGCGATCGTAAGAATGTCGTGAATCATTGCAACAGCGTGGGCGGCCGTTGCTGATGGCCATCGCTGGTTAACACATTTCTAGTACTGTTTGCTTATTCAATAAGATGCATGAAAGGATGATTATCGACTAGCCCTATGTGCATGTGACTGGGTGTAAATCTACTTGTGATGATTGCTTGTAAATTTATGAAATTTCAACATTCTATCTTTTAAATAGCGTCTGCCTACCCCTTCCTTCACCTTCAGAATTCTAATTGTAATCCTTTTCTCCCTCTCCTTAAACCTCTCTCCAAGGGTTGTTTGGGGTCTTCTTCTTTTAAGTATGTAAAAGTAGAATTTTAGGGGCTGTTTACTTGAGCATGCTTGCTGCCCCCATTTCGGAACGCGCAGAGAGGAGGAGTTCGGGTCCATGGAGATGACGGCTTTGTTGGGATGCGAACAGAAAAAGTAGTGGAAAATGGAATTTAAAAACTCAAACACCCCTAAAAACTCTACTTTAGCAAGTTTAAGGAATTAAGCATAGGAAGAAAGTATACCTTCAACCGTGGTTGATGGAGCTGCTCCTATCCCCGTTCAAGACACACACACGCACGTCCTTCAATGCTAGTCCACACCAAGCACCTCGCATCGAAAGGTGCAGCGATGAACGGGGCTCGTTGTGGATCAACAGAGTGGCTTTCTCAACCCCCAAAAGCGCCAAGGCTAGGCCAACCCTTCCACCAAGAATCGGGCTCCAAAACGGGAGGAAAAGGGGATGAGAAAACTCCGAAACAAGAGGATGGAAGAGAGAATACCTTGCTGTCCTCTTTTGTTTCTTCCAAGGAGACAAAGTGGCGGCACACAAAGGTGGAGAAGAACACCTCTCCGGCTTCTCGGAGAACTGGGGGAAGGGGAGGAAGATGGCCAGCCACTCAAGGAAGATGATGGAGGCTCTTTGGAACTTCTTTCGACCCAAGAATCTCTCTCTTGTTCTCACCAAGAAGATGGGAAACAAACTATAACTTCTTATCTACCCTCACGGGGTATTCAGCCACCTTAAGAAGAGAAGGATACATCATATGATGAAAAGTTGCCTCATTTATTCATTATCAAAAATAGTTCCCTACACATTGACATGCGATTGGCTCAATGGCACTATTTCTTTCAGACCTGAACACCGTGAAGATGTTGATTGAATCGGCAACCTCCCTATGATGTTTTGGCAGCACCTTGGCGAGACGGTGCTCCAAAAAGCTTAAGATGATGACCTTGGTTCACCCTATGGCTCGGATGGATCACTTTAGAATCATCCACAATCATCCTTATTTTATTTATCCTTTTATTTACTGCTTTGTTGCAAATTAGTTTTTAGCTTCGATATAATGATTGCATAAAAGGCCCTCCACCAATATTGAGTCCGAATGGCTAAGGTGTTTAGAATACCGGTCATGCCTTCCATCGTTATGAGGAGTAGAGTGTGTCTACTAACGTTGCGGGTTTGTTGTGCACACACATGGCCCATTGTGCAAGTTGGCACGATGCACCTCATCATAGCACAGGTGATGTGTTTCTACTACAAACTTGAACATCATTTACCATGTTGAGCTACACTAAAGGGTGGTTGTTTTCTCGTAGGGGTATAAGAACGATGGGTCTGACTCAACTAGGATTTTGCGATTTGTTGCACACACACACGGCCGTAGTAATCCTAGTGTCATAACTTGATGGAAGTCACATGAGATGTGATTGATAAAGAGTTACCTACCCATAGACCTATTAGGGTTTGTCGTGTTACATGCGAGACCCGAGTAGGAGAAGTAGGGTTCCATCCTTCCATCTAAGAGAGCCTACCAACGAGGCTTCCCGCTTCCCAACCGGATGGTCATTTGGGTACTGTGAAAATTAGTGGGAGACATGATTAATTAAAAGTCCTCGATTATCATGCATATAGAACATATGCTTATTTGTGTCTTTATTTTTTGTAGTAGCATTTTTAACTATCACCATGTCATCATTGTCATTGCAAAGCATTCTAGATGCTAATAAATTAATTGGACCAAATTATGTCGATTGGTTGCGAAATTTGAGGATTGTCCTCACTTAGGAGAAGCTCTCTTATATTCTTGATTCTCTAGGACCGATGCAACCCCTTGGGGAAGGAGACTACACCGGGGAAGAGAAAGTAGCTTATCAGAAGTTACAAAAGAAGTGGAAAGAAGACAACGCCACTATTCAATGCATAATGCTCACATCCATGTCTAATATATGGATTGCAGAGGCAGCATGAAGAGATGGATGCCCAATCTATCCTACTCCACCTGATGGAGTTGTATGGTGAGCAAAGCAAGACTGCAAGGTATGAGCTGCCTAAACAACTCTTTCGTGCCAAAATGGCGGAAGGCACTCCTGTCGAAATCCGTGTCCTGAAACTAATCAATTTGATTGAGGAGTCAGAGAGGTTGGGCTTCGCCATGGACAGGGAGCTAAGCAAGGATTAGTACTCCAATCCCTCCCGAAATCATTCTCACAGTTCATTATTAACTTCCATATGAACAAGTTGGATACCTTGCTTCTCGAGCTCCTTAATATGTTGAAGACTATTGAGACCCACCTTGTAAAGGATAAGTGCAAAGTCTTGTTAGTGGGTGGTGCCTCTAACAGAAAGGCAAAGAAATGCTCTGTTAAGAACAAAGCGAAGAATATGGCTATGACGCCTAAGAAGGACATCAAGAAGAAAGGGATTGATCTTCCCAAAGGAACCTGCTACCATTGTGATAAAGATGGCAACTGGAAGCGAAACTGCAAGGAGTACATTGCAAAGGTAAAGTAGAATAGGGCTCCTGAAGTCGCTTCTTCAGGTGTGTATATTATTAACTAACTCTACTTCATGGGTATTGGATGTTGGGTGAAATGGCCACACTAGAGGGGGGTGAATAGTGTGTTTGCTAATTCTTGTTGCCTAAATCTGGTTTTAATCATTTCTTTAGTTACTTAGGCAAATTATAAGTTAAGTGACTAAATACGGAAGCGATAAATGATAAAGCAATAAAGACACACAAAAGACCAATGCAAACACAAGAATTTATAGTGGTTCGGCCCCAATGCCTACTCCACTACCTAAGCACCCCGCTTAGAATTTCCAAACTTAGTTTAATAGATTTAAATTATTTCCCTTACAAAGAGGACTTTGACTCGAAGAATCTCACTCTCAATCTAAGGCACTTCCACACCCGGAAGTCTCCGCCTTCTTACTAAGAGCACTCTTCCACCTCAACCCTAAGGGACAACTCAACTAATCCTAGTAAACTATGTTTACACAAGTGGCTTTACACCATCTACACCAAGGTAACCACTTATGTGGGCGAAATGGCGACACTAGAGAGGGGGTGAATAGTATGTTTACTAAATAATTAGCCTAAATCCACTTTTAATCGATTACTTAATTAGTTTAGGCAATTTGCAATTTAACGATTGGATACGGAAGCGATAAATGATTAAGCAATCGAAGCAGTCAATCAATGCAAACAGAAGATTTAGTGTGGTTCGGCCACAATGCCTACTCCACTACCTAAGCACCCCGCTTAGGATTTCCAAACTAGTTTTACTAGATTAATTTACGTTTCCCTCACACAGAGGACTTTTCACCGAATAGACGCACTCTCGACCTAAAGCACTTCCACACCCGGAAGTCACCGCCTTCTTATCGAGAGTCCTCTTCCACCTCAACCCTAAGGGACAAATCAACTAATCCTAGTAACAACTACGTTTTACAAAAGTGGCTTTACACCTAACACCAGGTAACCACTTGTACACAACAAGACCTAACAGCCTAGGTCTTTACACCAACCCAAATCAAAAAATAGTTTCGAATAATAGTTAAAATTACAAGGGAAAAGAGATTTAAGTAAAACAAAATTATGTACTCTTTTTGAAGCCTTAAAACCTCCAACTCGGCCAAGTGGTTGAGCTTGAATTAAATCTCGAGTTGAGGAAGCAGACGACGCTTGAAGAAGAACTCGATAAAGAACAGGGCGCGCTTCAATCAATCTATTGGAAGGATTAAATCTTCCTTTTAATGGCTCAAAAAATCTGTATTGATCAAGGAAGAAGGTTAAATGAAATATACGAGGTGTATTTTTACACCCAGCTGAAACAGGGCGTCAACGGGATTATTTTCAACCGTTACAGACGCCCGGTCGATGATCTGATCGAATTGTCGATCGACTGGTCATTCGACCGCTGCATTTTTCTCTTTGGTCAGTCAATCGACGGGTCGACCACCCAGATTCAAGAATTGCGATCCTGACCTTCGGTCGACCCGTGAGTCGACCGACGCAATCTTGCATCTTCAGCAAACGCAGGTCAGTCGACCGACGGGTCGACCGCCCGAGCTACTGCCCATTTGGGGCTTCCATCGATCGACCGCTTGGTCAACCGAAATAGCTCTGCTATGCTTTCTTCCTTATGCTTGGTCGACCGACGGGTCGACCGAATGTCTACTACCCCTTTTTACCTACAGTCGGTCATCCGCCAGGTCAACCAAACCTAGGCTGAGATTGATTTCTTCAGCCTTTTTCTTCCGCGCTTCATTTTTGGGTTCCGACTTTCAACGCGCATCAACTTGGAGAGCTTTCATGTGATCATTGAGCTCGTCCAATACGTCTTTGTCGCACACGTCGATCTTTGAGAGATTTCCGCGACGAACCCGAGCGCGACGATCAATGTCCTTTCGATTTCTTCTGATTTATCCGATCGAGGACATCGAGCGCTAATTGATATGAAACCTGAAACATATTCTCAATGAAATCATTAGTCCCATGTTTGTTATCATCAAAACCATCAATACCGAGACTAAGGCTAAGGTTGAAAACCTAAAGCCAACAACTTACACACAAGACCTAACACTAGGTCTACTTACAAGCTCAAATATAAAGAAATAAATAACAAAATAAAATAATAAATGGAGCAATAAATCAAACAATAAATTACTTAGCTCCACAACAAGATTCCTAGCTTCTTCTTGATGCCTTTGATGATGAAACAATGAAGGTATGGCTCAATCAAAGGGATGAGATATCAAAGCTAGGGTTTTTCCAAGAATTGACTCAATGAAAGCTTGGATTTGATCAAGGATGGCTCAATGAAGTGTAGGAGTGATCAAAAGCACTTTAAGGAAGGCTGGGTTTGGGTATTTATAGAGCCAAGAAGAAACGGAATGAAACGGGCGGCTCAACGGGCGGAAAACTAGCCGTTTTCGCCAATCGGCCGCATGCCGATCGATCGTCGGTCGACCAACCAATCGACCGCCCAGCGACCGCTGGCTCTCTGTATGTTATGCGCACTATTCGATCAACCGACGGGTCAACCGAATGAGTCGCGAGATCAGCGATCCGCAATTCGGTTGACCGAAGCGCTTCTACCAAGTCGCGATTCTTGCGATCCTCAATTCGGTCGATCGATCGGTCGACCAAAGACCCTATTGCCAATTTTTGGCTTCTGTCAGTCGACCGACCGATCGACTGAACCTGGGCTGAATAGGGCAGTCTGCTATTTTGCTTAGGTTTTTCTACTCGTTTTGGTTCCGTCTTCGCTAAGTCTACTTATATAACATTTACTAACTTTAAGTTAATAACTTTAAAACATAAATGTTATATAAGAATTACCCCCTATTTGGATTCAATAAGAATATCTAAAAAATCAAAATCCTTAAGAATCAAAATCTAGTTTTTAGGGTCTAGTACAAATTTTCAGAAAACGAAAATTTTCTAATCTTTTGAGTCAAATATGGTTAGGCTAAAGGCTTCCAAAAAATCCCTAAAAATGCATCGTTATCTAATTTTAACCCAAGGAACAACTACTGCCATTTTTTATTTAAAGAAACTATCTAGGTCATATAGCCCTCCAATGAGCTCCCTAGGCTTAGTGAATTCAGGGCGGTTTCGGATTTTCATGTTTTAGGATTCGGGATTGGTTTTAGGGTTCTTTGCATCATAAAGAGGATTTACAACATATCTAGACACCCTAAACCTAAACTCTAACTTCTTGAAGAGTTCGAGCGCGTCGACCAACGTCCTTCCGATTTTTTGATTTCTCCGATCGCGGACGTCGTGCGCTAACCGATATGGAACCTGAAAGATTTCTCAATAAAACATTAGTTCCATGTTTGTTATCATCAAAACCGAGATTAAGACCAAGGTTGAAAACCTTAAGCCAACATTGGATACTGGTTGTGGTTCTCATATCTGCAATTCATTGCAGGGGCTGAGAAGAAGTAGAAGATTGGACAAAGGCGATGAGGACCTCCGGGTTGGCAATGGCGCAATAGTTGTAGCTTTAGCCATGACAACCAATTGTTTAGATCTGCCATATGGCAAGACTATTGAGCTTAATAATTGTTATTTCGTTCCGGTAAAGAATATTATTTTTATTTCTTTGTTTCTCGAACAAAGTTATGAAATTACTTTAATAGGCAAGAGTTGCCTCATATACCATTCTCATGAGTTATAGGCTATTGGACATATTTCTAATGGCTTAATGGTTTTAAATGTTAGTGATAATATGTTTCATATGGATCGAACGCATGAAAGTAAAAGGGATGATCTAAACTTCATGAATCTCAGGCTTTTAAGACTTGGACATAAAATGGGATAAGTATAAGGCCTCCTATATGCTCGGCATAAAGATCTATAGGGATAGGTCAAAAAGGATGCTAAGGTTATTCCAATCAAAGTATATTGATATTGATGCTAAAAGAGTTTAACATGGAAGGCAGTTAAAGAGGTTACTTGTATGTGGGTCATGATGTAGCTTATCCCCAAGGGGTGATAAGCAGGTTTCATGCAAGACCCTAGAGAAGAACATTCGAAACCCATGTTTTTTCAGATTCATGGAAGATCTAAAGTGGGGGGCTACTCTGATACTAGCTACCAGTTAGATTTGGATGACAGTGAACCTATATTAGGGTATGGGGATACCCTGAATAGTGGCACAGTAAGATGGAAAGAGTTCCAAGCGGGGTACTATAGCTGATTCGATGATTTGGCGATGCAATAAGCTGGAGAGAGTTTCGAGCTAGATACTGTGGCCGATAAGGTGACAAAAGCTAAATGCTTTTATACTTGCGAAGCCGCCAAGGATAGTGTGTGGGTAAATGAGTTTATCACAGTGGGAGTTGATCGTAAGGTAGTTGATCAAGTGCCCAATTACGAGACAATACTGGGCTTATTGCTCAAAGTAAAGGAACTGAGATCCAATGACAAATCGTTGTTTTTCCTAAGGCAGTATCACCTCCTCACTGGGAAGAGGTGATATGAGAAGACATTGTTACAAATCAAACTAATTACCACAGTAGCAGATGTTGGCCTAAGGTTTTCAACCTTGGTCTTAATCTCGGTTTTGATGATAACAAACATGGAACTAATGTTTCATTGAGAAATACTTTTAGGTTCCAAGTTGGTTAGCACACGATGTCCGTGATCGGATAAATCGGAGAAAACGGCAAGGATGCTCGTCGACGCTCGTGATTCTTCGGGAAGTTAAAGTTTAGGTCTAGGGTGTCTAGTTTATGTTGTAAATCCTCATGATGATGCATAAGAACTCAAAAACCAAACCCGAACTCCAAAACATGAAAAATCGGCAAATTAAAAAATGACCCTGGAATTCACTAAGCCTAGGGAGCTTCTTGGAGGGCTATATGACCTAGACATTTTCTTGACACAAAAATTGCCGGTAATTGTTCCTTGGGTAAAAACTAGATAACGACATATTTTTAAAGATTTTTTGGAAGCCTTTGCCCTACCCATAGTTGACCCGGAAGATTAGAAAATTTCTATTTTTCGGAAATTTGTACTAGACCCCAAAAGTTAGATTTTGATTCTTAAGGATTTTGATTTTTTAGATATTTTTATTGAATCCAAATGGAGAATAATTCTTATATAACATTTATGTTTTAAAGTTATAGACTTAAATTTAAAAAATATTATATAAGTAGACTTAGTAAAGACGAAACCCAGAAACGAGCAAACAAGTAAAAACTCAACCAAACCAAGCAAGAACCCTAGTTTTGATCTCCGCTCCTTGATTTAACCTTCAAGCTTCACCGATTCATCATCTTCAGGCATCAAGAGGACTAGGGAGTTTCTTTTGGAGCTAAGTATTTGTTGTTTGATTTATTGCTCTATTAGTTGTTGTATTTTGGTGTTTATTTTATTCAATCTAAACTTGTATAAACCTAGGTTGCTAGGTTTGATTGAGTTGGTGGTTGCCTTGGTGTTAAGGCTTAAATCCCCCATTGTAAACTTAGTTTACTAGGATTAGTTGAGTTGTCCCTTAGGTTGAGGTGGGAGAGTGCTCTTGGTAGGAAGGCGGGATACTTTCGAGTGTGGAAGTGCCTTCCGTTTGAGAGCGGAGACTTTTCAGTTGTAAAGTCATCTTTGTAAGGGAAACGATATAATCTAGTAAACTTAGTTTGGAAATCCTAAACGGTGTGCTTAGGTAGTGGAGTAGGCATTGGGGCCAAACCACTATAAATAATTGTGTTAGCATTGATATATTATTTTGTGTTAATTGCTTCATATTTATTACCTCCGCTTGCTATTAATATCGTGCTTAGCCTAACTAATCAAGAAACGATTAAAACCCGAATTAGGCGATAAGATTAGTTAACACACTATTCACCCCCCCTCTAGTGTGACCATTTCGTCAACATTTGGTATCAGAGCGGGTCCGTAGCTTGAGATTTCATCGTCTCTTCTATACTTTGCTTCGATTTGAAAAATGGCACTAGAGTGTGTAACGTCTATACCTCCAAGGTTCGATGAATCGAACTTTGGTCTTTGGAAGTCTAGAATGTACACCTTTCTAAAGACTCAAGGTTTAGATGTTTTTAACATGGTAAAAATCCAATATATTGAACCTAAGGAAGAGATGAATGCATGGACCCAAGAACAAATTGATATGTTTGAATTAAATGCTAAAGCTACAAATTGCATATTTTGTTCTTTGAAAAATAATATCTTTGAAAAGATCATGCATTGTACTTTCGCATTCGATATTTGGGCTTGCTTAAATGTCTCATATGATTATGCTAAAATCGAGGAGTTAGAAACTTTTATTGAAGGTACTGATGACAATGGTCATCCTTCCAATACTAACATGGTTGTTGAAGTCCAAAGTGTCTCTAGTTAAAGGAGCACTAAAAATGGAAAAAGGAAGGTGATTTGCCATGTCTGCAAAGAAAAAGGGCATGTGAAGAAAAATTGCCCTTCCATGAAGAACAAGGCAAAGAAGAGATCAAATGCTTCCACACATTCATATTCATCAAGTGAAGCATCCTCTTCCCATGGCTATTAAACTAGTATCATGAATGCTAATGATGAGGTTTCTTCTTCTAGTCATGATAACAAAAATGGTAGTATTAATTCATCTAATTCTCATGATTCGCTTTATGATGAATTAATGGATGAATATAAAAGCATGTATGCCTTGCTTGTTAAAAAAGATAAAGAAAATAAAGAATTGAAGAAAGAAACCTAAAGCCTTAGCTCTCAATTACATGATGTAAAATTAGAAAATGAGAAGCTAAAAATTAGTATCTCTAATTCATACCATGATCCCTTAAGTATTGACACTAAGGATTTGAAAATAAAAAATGACATCTTAAAGAATGAAAATAGCATGTTGAAAACTCAATTTCATATTATTCATAAATCCATGAACGATTTGAAAAATGAGGTTGTGCTTTTGAATAAGAAAGTAAATGAATTAAAAAATGTTTCATCTCCTAAGAACACAAGAATGAAAAATGCTTATGTAAAGAATGCCAATATCCATCATCATTCCCATGTTAAGCATTCTACCATTAAACCTCATGTTCAAAAGAAGTATGCTTCCTTTAAGAATGCTCATGCTCATCATAATCCCTCATCATGAGCCGTGCAGCTCATCTTGGAGCCGCACACAGCCCAAGCAAGAGAGGGGAGATCTTGTCGGCGCCGAGTTCGCGTCGACTCTCGAGGCTAGGAGATCGGAGCTTGTGTTCATTGAGGCTTCCTTGGGATCTAATCAAGTGACTGGTTTTGGTTTTCTAAGTTTAGGAAGAGGCCTTGTGGCCGATCCTTGTTGTAGGGTAAGAGAAATCCCATTGGTTTATGAGTTGTTCTCCGATTTCTTGGTGGTCTTCGACAGATAGATTTCATATTGTGATCGATTTCATGTTTTCTCGAAATTTTGTGAAGATTTTTGAGAACCTTAGGGTCAGCTGAATTTGGGAGAAATTAGGGAAGATCATGCCGTATTTTTCTCCAAGTTTTCGACTTAGTTTTGGTTAGCTAGTTAACACTTGCTAATATTTGTTTTGGATTGATGGTCGCATGATGCGCGTGGATTAGGGCAGCCCTATTTTCATTAGGGTCGGATGGTAAGGTTTAGGGAAAAGGGGAGGGGATAAATGCAATAATTGATATCCCATGTTTGTTCTTTAGCCGCGCCAGACTAGGGGTATGACAGTAGCATTTTGCTGCTTTCGGGATACTATATCTGTTTTGGACGTTTTATTTAAAGCTGTTTGTCTTGTTAGATGGTTCAATAGTTTGTCTGGTTAGATGGTTCAATAGTTAATAATTGGGTAAACTGAATTATCTACTACTTATGCTCTTACTAAATGTAAATAAAGTGTGTGAATGAAAATGTGGTAAAAGCGAACTGCATTTTTCTTTGTTCAAAATTGTTTGATCTTTTTCCCTGGTACATTGTAAAAAACTAAAAACTATAATTTCTCATATAAATTGAGATTGTTTAGTAAAACATGGGATTTTGTGTAAAACAATGTCAGTGATTTACTAGGCATTTAGTTGAAGCGTCGAAAAATTACTCGTTGAATCTTAAATCTCGACGGTGGATGCGTCATCTGTAGGAAGAGCGATCAGTCTGCAGACATGTTTCGCCATGTCCAACCGTTCTGGATTGCTGGTCTTCATCACATTTCCTAGCTCTCTACTAATTTGTAGAATAAATCAACCCAGGTTGTTCACCAGCTCATCTTTTGAGAGAATTGTCTCTCATTTTGGGAATTTATTATTGTCAGAAAGCCAACAAAATTCCTCAATTTTCAATGCCATTCCATAAATGACGGAACAACATCAATCTTTCTTATTACCCTATATATATATATACATCAATTTCAAGGCGAGGGATAAGTGCTTAGTGGAATAGTGAGCTGCATCGTGATTCGTGCGCCGAGACCTGACGCCTCACCTCAAGAATTGTCAATCGCTCACGTTGCTTGATGAGACCAATAAACCAGAGTCGTTTCAACAAAACCCTATAAATAAACCTAAATTTATTTGAGAGTCTGTTGTATCCTCCTAATAATCAGCATAATAATTCTCTTGGCATATCTATTTATTTTATTCGATCAACACAATCATTTCCTGTATATTATATAAATTTGAGAGCATAATTACAAATTAATATCGAAGCATGGGTATATGCACATCCTCAAGGGAATGGTCAAGCAAGGCAGTCTTAGGGAAACTCCTAGGTCGGCTGGTTAACTGGGATCGTCCCCTAATGTAGATGTTCAAGTTGGAAACGGGTAGATGGGTAGATTAGATGTCAAGAGTTGTACACTTCCTGTAGCACTGTTAAGCGTAGTGAAATTTGAATTTCTTATAGCAAATCAAGGCGCGCTGTAATTATCTATATATGTGGTATTTATCTTTCATACGTGGTAACTATCGAATACACAAGGAAGTGTTCTTAGAAGTTGTATCTATTTGGTGTCATGTCGTAATTAGTTTAGAATGCAACAATTATTTTTAGAAGGCTGCAATTATCTTTGGAATGCTAAGATTATTCATAGAATGTTGAAATAACTATTAGCATGTGAAATTTATTTTAATTAATGTTGGAATTATTTGATTGATGTTGAAATTATATCTCTTATGCTGAAATTATATCTCTTACGTTGGAATTGCTTTCTTAGGCTGAAATTTCATTTAATTAATGAAGGAAGATTTCATTAATTGTAAGATATTACATTCAATTGTTGCTATGTATGTATATTGCATGTTCCTTATCAATTTAATAATGGAATTGTTCCTCTTGTATTCGGCTATCTGTGAATAATGATTGCTCATGATTAATTTAGGCAAGTGTTGTTGACAATGGTTTGCCGAGTTCTTGTCTATAGTCGGCAAGTTCTGGCAACCTAGAAAGAATGGTTTCGTTACATATTGGTGATATTTAATCTAGAGACAGGGTATCCTACTTGGTTCTACACCTGGGAAAGTAGGGTGACCCTAGGGGAAGGGTCGGTTAAGGGCAATGCCCGGAAAGCAAAACACAGTATGACTTGCACAACCTGGTCTACTGAGGAGTGTCATTAGCCGAATGACTACCACACGACTCAGCGGGTTATAGGGTCTTGAGATTGTACCAGCGGGCCCTCTAGGTGTTAGACCCGAGTGGCAGAGGGTCTTGAGATTTCATCAGTGGGCCACGCTGACGGAAGACCCGAGTTGGGTGGAACTAGCTATCCCTAACCCGGAGGATTTTTGAGACTAGTGGCCATCCTAGTCGACGAATCCGAATTATGAAAGTTTATAACCTTAATGCCCTTAAGGGCTGGTTTGAGTAGGCCGATTGGCCTGATTTCATAAAGGGAAGAATCGAACCTTCCATATATAATTGGGGCCATTAATGGCCGAGCTAGTGAAATGGGTAAGGGGCTAAGAGGTCGGTCCATCCATTGTACTATCTTGGCAAAACTGATTAACTCATGTGGAGTGATATTAGTTTTATTCCTTATATGTGCTAATTGCCGAGGTTTAAAGTGGAGGTTCGAAAGGACAGCTCACTGAGTTCCTCGTGAACTCACGATTTCCTTTATTGTTGTTTTGTAGAGCCCGACCAGTGAGGTACGGCTTGAAGGTATGGCGCGCAAGAAGGCGGACGTGGGTGCAGATCTCATAGCTGGCAGTTGTTAGTCGTAGTCATGTCTAGTAGAGTCTGGTGTATGCAATGTGTCCTTTCTATAAACCTTGAGGTGTTTTATTTTTGAAACTTGTGATGTTTTAGAAATTGATTTGGTCAAACTGATTTTGAATAGTAAATAAAGTTGGTATTATTGCTTTTGTTTATGACTTGATGTTATTCTGGTTATTTTTCTATGAGTTGTTAGTCAGTGCATAGGGTAGGCTTCGGGGTACTGGCTCGTACCCTGGCCGGTCACGAGTACCCTGAGTCAGAGCGTGACAAAGTTGGTATCAGAGTCTCAGGTTAGGTCTTGACTACGACTAGGAAGTGGGTACCACATGAGGCATATGCTAGCATGTCTACGTGTGGTATAGTTATGCTATCTTGACCGACAGATCACAAAACTGAGGTCTGAGGAAATTCCCTTGGTAAAAAGTTAGGTGAGAGCATCACTCCGGACGGGAGCTACTTGCAAAGTAGAGCAGGACATGAGGGAACGTTACCCCACCCTGTTCGAAGATTTGGTAAGTTCGTATGAATCTTCAAAATTCGAGGACGAATTTCCCTTAAGGGGGGAAGGTTGTAAGACCCGAAAATTTCCTAATAAAAAAAAAATCTATTTTGGTGCAGCGCACCGGATCGGGGGTTAGTCGGGTCGAGCCGCGGAATCACCTTGAGTAGAAGGCATAACTCGACCCAAGTTTAATTTAGCTCTATGGTTATTTCCTTATATGCATAAGATGTCATATTAAAGTCGAGTTCGACTCTTAAGTGCGGATCGAATCAGAGCCCGAATCGGACTCAGATCGAATCGAGTAGAGGTTAAGTCGCATGAGGGGTATTTGAGTCATTATTGGATGAGGGAATATAATCCCTCATCATGAGCCGTGCAGCTCATCTTGGAGCCGCACACAGCCAAAGCAAGAGGGAGAAGCAAGAGAGGGGAGATCTTGTCGACGCCGAGTTCGCGTTGACTCTCGAGGAGATCGGAGCTTGTCTTCATCGAGGCTTCCTTGGGATCTAATCAAGTGAGTGGTTTTGGTTTTCTAAGTTTAGGAAGAGGCCTTGTGGCCGATCCTTGTTGTAGGGTAAGAGAAATACCATTGGTTTATGAGTTGTTCTCCGATTTCTTGGTGGTCTTCGACAAATAGATTTCATATTATGATCGATTTCATGTTTTCTTGAAATTTTGTGAAGATTTTTGAGAATCTTAGGGTTGGCCGAATTTGGGAGAAATTAGGGAAGGTCATGCCGGATTTTTCTCCGAGTTTTCGACTTAGTTTTGGTTAGTTAACACTTGCTAATATTTGTTTTGGATTGATGGTCGCATGATGCGCGTGGATTAGGGCAGCCCTATTTTCATTAGGGTCGGATGGTAAGGTTTAGGGAAAAGGGGAGGGGATAAATGCAATAATTGATGTCCCATGTTTGTTCTTTAGCCACGCTTGGATCTTCCGTTATCGGAGCTTTGGCATATGCACATCCTCAAAGCAATGGTCAAGCAAGGCAACCTTAGGGAAACTCCTAGGCCGGTTGGTTAACTGGGATCGTCCCCTAATGTAGATGTTCAAGTTGGAAACGAGTAGATGGGTAGATTAGATGCCATGAGTTGTACACTTCCTATAGCACTGTTAAGCGTAGTGAAATTTGAATTTCTTATAGCAAATCGAGGCGTGCTGTAATTATCTATATATGTGGTATTTATCTTTTATACGTGGTAACTATCGAATGCACAAGGAAGTGTTCTTAGAAGTTGTATCTATTTCCTGTCATGTCGTAATTAGTTTAGAATGCCGTAATTATTTTTAGAAGGCTGCAATTATCTTTGGAATGCTAAGATTATTCATAGAATGTTGAAATAACTATTAGCATGTGAAATTTATTTTAATTAATTCTGGAATTATTTGATTGATGTTGAAATTATATCTCTTGTGCTGAAATTATATCTCTTACGCTGGAATTATTATCTTAGGCTGAAATTTCGTTTAATAAATGAAGGAAGATTTCAATAATTGTTAGATATTACATTCAATTGTTGCTATGTATGTATATTGCATGTTCCTTATCAATTTAATAATGGAATTTTTCCTCTTGTATTCGACTATCCGTGAATAATGATTGCTCATGATTAATTTAGGCAAGTGTTGTTGACAATGGTATGTCGAGTTCAAGTCTATAGTCGGCAAGTTCTGGCAATCTAGAAAGAATGGTTTCGTTACCTATTAGTGATATTTAATCTAGAGACAAGGTATCCTACTTGATTCTACACTTGGGAAAGTAGGCTGACCCTAGGGGAAGGGTCGGTTAGGGGCAATGCCCGGAAAGCAAAACACGATATAACTTGCAAAACCTGGTTCTGGTTGTGGATGATGGTCTATTGAGGAGTGTCATTAGCCGAATGGCTACCACACGACTCAGCGGTTTATAGGGTCTTGAGATTGCACAAGCGGACCCGCTAGGTGTTAGACCCAAGTGGCGGATCGTCTTGAGATTTCGTCAGTGGGCCACGCTGACGGTAGACCCGAGTTGGGTGGGACTAGCTATCCCTAACCTAGAGGATTTCTAAGACTAGTGGCCATCCTAGTCGACGAATTCGAATTATGAAAGTTTATAACCTAAATGCCTTTAGGGGCTGGTTTGAGTAGGCTGATCGGCCTGGTTTCATAAAGGGAAGAATCGAACCTTCCATATATAAATGGGGCCATTAATGGCTGAGCTATTAAAAAGGGTAAGGGACTGAGAGGCCGGTTCATCCATTGTAGTGTCTTGGCAAAACCGATTAACTCATGTGGAGTGATATTAGTTTTATTCCTTATATGTGCTAATTGCCGAGGTTTAAAGTGGAAGTTCGTAAGGATCGCTCTCTGAGTTCCTCGTGAACTCACGGTTTCCTTTATTGTTGTTTTGCAGAGCCCGACCAGTGAGGTATGGCTTGGAGGCATGGCGCGCAGGAGAGCGGACGTGGGTGCAAATCTCATAGCTGGCAATTGTTAGTCGTAGTCTTGTCTAGTAGAGTTTGGTGTATGCATTGTGTCCTTTCTGTAAAACTTGAGGTGTTTTATTTGGAAATCCTTTGGATGTTATTTTTAAAACTTGTGATGTTTTAGAAATTGATTTGGTCAAACTGATTTTGAACAGTTAATAAAGTTGGTATTATTGCATTTGTTTATGACTTGATGTTATTCTGGTTATTTTTCTATGAGTTGTTGGTCAGTGCATAGGGTAGGCTTCGGGGTACTGGCTCGTACCCTGGCCGGTCACGAGTACCCTGAGTTAGGGCGTGACAGCATCAAATACTTTGGTATCATCTTATAATCAACATCGGTATACTTAAGTTGATGTTTTTGATACTATGCATAATTCGGTTGAGCTTTGTCCGCTCTTGATATGGTTTGTCAAATGATTTTTTGATTTTTGATTTTCGGTCTCTTCGGATACCTATGTAGCCTATAACGGGCTCATGCGATCTTGCGATTCTAAATCGTAGGCTCATTGTGGCCTTTCAGTTTTCAACCAATAGGAAGGGTTGGAGATCAATTTTTCATTAATATTACATTTGTGATCTTTTAAATTCGTTTCAGATTCGTAATAACATATTTTGAAACGAAGTTCAAACTATTTAGCAAAGTGTATTTTGAAAATGATACATGATTTTTCTCTTTGCTATTTGGTTTGGATTGCTTGCTAGTAGCTTTATTTTCATTAAATCTACTAATGAAGTCTACTTACAAGTTAAAAATATTGATGGAAGGCTAGTAGATTGAATTTGGAAAGAAAATGACAAGTTTGGCAATTTTCTAGAATGAGGTATGGTCTTGGTTTTGCTAAAATATTATTATAATACTTGAATATTCATGCATTAATGATGTCTCTATACTCATGATTATTTTTGCATGATAAATATATGAAATTTCATAAGTAGGTAAAATTTTGATAACTTAGGCAATTTCATGATATCTTGATTAAAAGAAACTTGCTCTAGGTTAAGATTTGTCACTAGAGAGCTCATTTTGAGTTAGTAGTTGGTAAACATGTTTAGATACACATGTCACATGATTCTAGGCATTAAAATTTGAAAATTCATGTGTAGATGAACCATGTGATAACTAGATCACTTTAGGGGACTTAAACTTGGAAAAGTTTGATTCAAGTCAACAATCGACTTGGACACTTCATTTTAAGTCCAAACTTTATAAACATGTTTAGGAATAGGTATGACATGTTTCCATGCACTTAGACTGAGAAATTCATATGGATATGGATAAAATAACATAGAGGTCATTTCATGATAACCTCCTTTGAACCAAGTTGACCAAGCCAACAAATTAACTTAGAGGTCCCTTTTCAATCTATATTTGAGGAACATGTTTAGATTTACTCATGTTAGGTATCAATAGGTTTAAGTTTGAAAAATCATGAGTAAATGATAAGATTGAAACATAGCAAGTTTCATGATAACTAGCTTAGTTTTGAATGATATCATGCTAGGTTGATATCTTGACTTAAGGACATAATTTTCATCTCAAACTTGGCATACACTCTTTACATGACCATTATGTGGTGTAATAAAAGTTTGAATGAAAATTGAACATGTTTTGAAAAATAACTGAAAATTACGGAAATGCCATTGAAATTTTAACATTTTCAGTTATTTCCAGAAAAATCCTTTTTAACTGATTCTTGAAACTGCACCTTCACTAAAAAATCTAGTTTTTTCAGTAAAAATTTCAAAATTTTCATCAAGAATCTAATCTATAGTGGAAATTTGAAGTTGGATTTCAAAAATGCAAAGTATCATCCTCTTGAAATATCAATCTTTCCGATACTTTGATTTTTCGTCGAAAACTTCGAATGAAATTTTGTGCATACTATTTTGATTCCATTTCTAATATCGTTATCATTATTCTTTGAGTGAAATCATTTCTAAAAATAATTTTGATATCTTGAGCGATATCCTAAATATGAGTTTTTGGTTGAAATCGTGATATGATGAAATCAAGATAAAAATTTCCCTTTAAGCCCAAACTTGATAAATATACTTAAGATACACTCATGTTAGATATCTATGTACCTAAATTTGAGAATACATGAGTAGATAGCAAAATTTGATACTTAGTCATTTTCATGTTTTTATGCCTACTTTGATTGAAATCGTGCTAAGTTCATATCTTGATCAAACGACATTATTTTTACTTCAAACTTAATATACATGTTTTACATGATTATAACTTGGTATTTTGAAAGTTTGAATAAAATATAGAAATGTCATGAAAGATTCACTTATTTACGAAAATGCCACTAAAGTATCACTCTACTCAACTTACTCATTTTTTTGGATACTTTGGATTTTCGTTGAAATTTTCAAATGAGACTTGAAGTATGATATTTTAAATTCACTTATGGTATCATTCTACTCATTTGATGAGACAAATCATTTCTAAAGTAATTTTTGACTATTTGACCGATACTTGAAAATATCGATACATAATTAAGTTACTACATGATTATTGGTTTTGGATTTCATTTATCATTTCACGATATCATGTATGACTTAGTCTCTTGATATTTGGCTTTCATCCCTTGAGTTGAGACTTTCACGGTTCTGAAAAATCTTTTAGAGTTTCAACTTTGACTTTTGATTGACTTTTCTTGCCCTTTTTATATGACGTCAAAGGGGAGAGAAAAATCTAGGTAAAAAGGGAAGAAAATATAGGAAATCATGCATATAGATAAGGGGAGTTTATTTTCATAGATATGCATGTTGATAGGGGGAGAAATTCCATGTTTGATATCATTTGTGCTTAAATGATATATTTTCTTAAAGATGTTTGTCATCATCAAAAAGGGGGACATTGTTGGCCTAAGGTTTTAACCTTGGTCTTAATCTCGGTTTTGATGATAACAAACATGGAACTAATATTTCAATGAGAAATACTTTCAGGTTCCAAGTCGGTTTGCGCACGACATTCACAATCGGAAAAATTGGAGGAATCGAAGAAATCGGTAAGGACGCTCGTCGACGCTCGGGATTCTTCGGAAAGTTAAAGTTTAGGTCTAGGTTGTCTAGTTTATGTTGTAAATCCTCATGATGATGAATAAGAACTCGAAAACCAAACCCGAACCCCAAAACATAAAAAATTGGCAAATTAGAAAATGACCCTGGAATTCACTAAGCCTAGGGAGCTCCTTGGAGGGCTATATGACCTAGATATTTTCTTGACACAAAAATTGCCGATAATTATTCCTTGGGTAAAAAAAAAGATAACAAGATATTTTTAACGATTATTTGGAAGCCTTTAGCCTACCCATACTTGACTCGGAAGATTAGAAAATTTCCATTTTTCGGACATTTGTAATAGACTCCAAAAGTTAGATTTTGATTCTTAAGGATTTTGATTTTTTAGATATTTTTATTCAATCCAAATGGGGGGTATTTCTTATATAACATTTATGTTTTAAAGTTATAAACTAAGCAAAAACTCAGCCAAACCAAGCAATGCAGTTTGCCCAATTTCGATCGACTAATCGATCGACCGAATGCTGCCAAAAACTGGCAGTAGGAAAGTCGGTTGATCGAACGGTGGACCGAAGTATTCCAGAAAGTGGCAGTATGCCTTCGGTCGCTCGGTCGATTGATCGATGGTCGACCGAACCTGCGACTGGACGGCGAAAATAGCTAGTTTCCTAGCCGTTGAGTTGGGTGTTTCATGCCAACTCTCCATGGCTTATAAATAGAAGCCTTAGCAAGCCTTCCACCCCTTATCCAAGCTTTCATTGAGTCATTCTTGATCATTCTCAAAGCTTTTCTTGAGCCATCCTTTTGATAACCAAATTTTCCAAGATACATCCTTTATCTTGCCTTCAAGCTTTGAACGATTCATCATTGAGGCATCAAGAGGAACTAGGACTTCTGTTTGGAGCTAAGTATTTGTTGTATTATTTATTTGCTCCATTATTTTTGTATTTTTGTGATTTATTTCATTGTATTTGACGTTTGATTGAGTTGGTGGTTGCCTTGGTGTTAAGGCTTAAATCCACCATTGTAAACTTAGTTTACTAGGATTAGTTGAGTTATCCCTTAGGTTGAGGTGGGAGAGTGCTCTGGGTAGGAAGGCGGGATACTTACGGGTGTGGAAGTGTCTTCAGTTTGAGAGCGGAGACTTTCCAGTTGTAAAGTCCTCTTTGTAAGGGAAACGATATAATCTAGTAAACTTAGTTTGGAAATCCTAAGCGGGGTGCTTAGATAGTGGAGTAGGCATTGGGGCTGAACCACTATAAATAATTATGTTAGCATTGATATATTGTTTTGTGTTAATTACTTCATATTTATTGCTTCCGTTTGCTATTAATAACGTGCTTAGCTTAACTAATCAAGAAGTGATTAAAACTAAAATTAGGCGATAAGATTAGTTAACACACTATTCACCCCCTCTAGTGTGACCATTTCATCAATAGCATATTCAATCACCACTTAAAATATTGGTTTGAGATACCAGGGTGATTGGCTTTAGTGCCAGTGGGAGATTGAAAGGAATAGTGCCCTCAAGCCAATCACATGTTGATGTATTGAGGGACTATTCAAGGGCAACAAATATAATAAGATCACTTTTCATCATATGTTTTATCAATAGTTGTTATTAGATTATGATGAACCGCATGAACGAGGGCTATGATTCTATGGCCATGATGAGATCATGCTAGTGAGACTTAGAATCTAGATACCACAGTTCTAAATGTTCATAGTCATGGGATCACCGAGTAGGGGATCAGTGACTCCGGCAAGACTACTTGATGACTCCGGTAAGACTAGTGCATTTCGTATATGTCCTATCATAGGGGGCAGCTGATTTCACAATTACCTATGAGGTGACATTAATGTACAAGAGTAGGTGCTCATTGGAGAATGAGTTCACTAAATGGACCCACTCGAGGAACGCCAAATCGAATCCTTACATGAGTGTCAATATGTTGTTCCTCAGGTGATAGTAAGTGCAAGTAATCCTCGAATCTTTGGGTGTTATGGTGATGTTGTGATTGACGAACTATTGCTTTGGTGTATTCCCTATAGGGCACGTAGAGTCGAGTGTTGGGTACTCTGGGCATAGTGAGGCTTTCATGGAGGTGGGCGAGCAACCACCAATGAACCGGTTACTCCTAGTAAGAGGAGAGAATGTCTTATGTGCTATGGCAAGTGTCGATTTGGGAATCTCTGGCCAGAGTAGATATGAAAGTTGGAAAAGGGTTCCTGACTGTTCATGATTAAGATGACTACTTGAGAGAATGGAATACATATGGATCGGTATTAGGGTTTGACACGACTCCCGTACCCTAGCTGCATTCGGGATATTATGTGACTGAATGATTTGATTGCATGGGAACTAATCACCAAAGGGCGTTGGATCCCTGTAGATTGAACCTCACACTATCCGGATAGTCATGACACATTGCTAGACGTCAATCTTGACTTGTGAGTGGAGTTCTCGCATGATCACATTAAAGGGGTTTAGTGGTGGCTCATGGAAAATTGAATATAACGTGTTCTATCGAATTTGACTCTCCATTTTGCACAACTCACTGCTAGCTTAGTGTGGGGTCAAATGGGTCACACACAGTCAGGCTTCACTCGTAACTGGCTTTATGGGATAAAGTTCGTGTTGGCCTAAGGTTTTCCACCTTGGTCTTAATCTCGGTTTTGATGAGAACAAACATGGAACTAATTATTTCATGGAGAATTTTTTTCGGGTTCCATATCATGTTGCTTGATTCTTGTTAAAGATGATGTTGATGCTTGTTAGCTTTGTTTAATAAATATGAATGTTGTGAAATTTACCTCAAGATTAGTATTTTGTTTTGATGATAATTAAGGATCAAATTTCTGTAAATTTTGGATTTATTTCCATAATATGCTGAAAATTCAACCTTGCTAGAATTTCATGGTGAGATGATGAATCTATGCTGCTTTTGAATTCTCTGTTGTGATGCATATATTTTCTAAATATAGTCGTGTAACCTATCGTTTTGACCAGAAAACACAGTTTGGACTTTGGAAACAAAGGACACACTCTAGAGACCATATTCGGGTTAGATAGATCAGTTTTGGGTACAACAATAAGTTAAAACAAAACCATAAAATAAAACCCTAATCTTGGTGATTATAATTTTAATTGCATAATTAAAATTAAACAAAAAGGGTCTGCATAATATATTATCAACCAACAAATAAAGTTTATGCATGAAATAAAACATCACGGGTTTTTGACATTACGGGTCTAGGAGTTGGGATCGGGCATTGGGTGTTGTGGAGTTTTCACAATAGAGACATCCCCAAGACACCATAGGAGACACTTGACTTAGGTCATGTTGCGTCATATCTTATGAATGGCGAAGAGGCTCGGTTAGGAGCCGGATTGCGGGGGAGGTTGGATGGCTAATTCCCAACCTGTGGTTAAAGGAATAAGCTCGGATGGGCAAATCTCGATTATTCCTACGTTATCTTTTTGGAACAAGTTCGAATGGGCAAATTCTGATTGTTCCTGTGTTTTGTCGTGGAATAAGTTCGGACGAGCAAATCCCGATTGTTCCTGATTTTCTCTCGAGGAATAAGTTCTGATAGGCAAATCCTAATTATTCCTATGATATCTTAAAGGGACAAGTTCGGACGGGCGAATCCCGATTGTTCCTTTGCGTCTCATGGAGCAAGTTCGGATGGGCCAATCCCGATTGCTCCCGAGTTTCTTTATATTAGGATAAGTTCGAACGGGCCAATCCCGATTGTCCTAGTATGTTTTGTTGCCTTAGGGCATGGTAGGCTTAGGCCTGTTGTTCTTCACCGTTTGGGGTGTTGGATGCCTTTGGGCATGTGTGGCCAAATGGCCTATTAGCTAGTCACACTCTTGTGACTTTTCCTGCTTGAGTTAGATGTTTCATCTCCATGCTGTATATTTGTGTTTGGTTTCTCGTGGGGGTTGGTAGAACCACTCACTGAATTCTTTTGAACTCACCCGTTGTCGTTTGTTTTTTTGTTTTGCAGAGCCTGACCGGTGAGGTGGGCTAGAGCACTTGGCGCGGCTGGAGGGCAGATGAGCTACATTGATCTCATAGCAGTCCTAGTTAGGGGTCTAGTCGAGTTTGTAGTAGTTTTGTCATGCACTTGTGACTTCGTGTTTTGGAGTTGTAGTCCCGTGGGGACATTCGTGTCTTTGATTCAGATTGTATTTGTTAAAAGAACTGTTGAACTTTGATTCTTTTATTTCCACATTTGAACTTTCTGCTAAACATTTTACCTTTATAATAAAATCTGTCTTGTTTTCCTTTTGAAATAAAAAGGTGTTATTTCTTCCGATGTCTTTTTATGTGTTGGCATGTGCATGAGTTAGGCTGCGGGGTATAAGCACGTATACCCTGGCCAGTCACATGACCCTGAATGTAGTTTTTTGACATATCATATAATGAGTTAGTAGATGAATATAAGAAAATGTAGGCCTTGCTTGTTAAAAAGGATAATGAAAATAAAAGATTGAAGAAAGATAATATATGGCTTAACTCTCATTTAGATGAATTAAAATTAGAAAATGAATGAATGAAATCTAGTTCTTTTGATTCTTCCCATGATAGGTTGAAACTTGAGCTTAAGGACTTAAAGCTTGAGAATGAAAAATTGATACTTGAGAATTCAAAAATTATAAGTGAAAACAACAATTTGAAATCTCAATCTAATGTCTTATATCAATCTCTTGATTCATTAAAAAATGAGATTGTGTCTTTAAATAAGAAAGTAAACAAATTGAAAAATGTTTCATTTCTTAAGAACACTAGAAATGCTTATGTAAATAATATCAATGTTCATCATCATTCTCATGCTATGCATTCTACCATTAGACCTCATGATCATACAAAGAAGAATGATGTTTCTAAGAATGCTCATACTCATCATGTTTCACATGTCAAGAATTCTAACCATAGATCTAGTGTCCATAGCAAAAATGAAAAGAAATTCAATAGACATTGTTTTTATTGTGGTATTTTTGGTCATGCCATATATGATTGCGCATTTAAAAGAAATCCAAATGTGGCTAGGACACTTTGGATTCCTAGGCATACTAACCTCCAAGGACCTAAAGTCATTTGGGTACCAAAAGTTTCATGCTCTATTGTAGGGGGAGCTACCACACAAGGGTGAGATGAAGTTGGTTGATTGAAGTTGTTTGGGGATTCAAATATTGTACCATTTCAAAGTTGCAACTTCAAGTCATCATGATGTCTTGGGTAATGAAATTGTTGGCATCAAACACTTTGGTATCGTCTCCTATACCTACCTGTTTAAATTAGAGTTGGAGTTTTGATATATGTTTAATATTAGTATATTTTCCGATCTTTATATGAGTTTCAAAAATGTTTTTGATTTTTTAATTTCTGATCTCTTCGGAGACATATGTGGCCAATAACGGGCCTAAGCGACCTTGCGGTTCTAAATCGTAGGCTAATTGTGGCCTTTCGATTTTCAACCAATAGGAATGGTTGAAGATCATGTTTTCATCTATATTTCACTTGTGATCTCTTAAAATTCATTTTGGCATCACTCGATTTCATTTTGAAACGGATTTGAAACTATTTAGCAAAGTAGACTTTGATATATATCGGTAGTTGATCCTTCTCTTTGCTACTTAGTTTGATAACTTGCTAGTAATTACATTTTCATTATCCTACTAATGAATATTGCTTGCAAGTTATGCTAAAATGGAAAGCTATAAAAATTGAAAGAAAAAGACAAGTTTGGCAAAATTTCTACGAATGAGGTATGAGTTTGATTTTGCAACAATCTTTGTATAACAAATGAATATTCATGTTTTAATGATGTCTCTATACTCATGATTGATTTTGCATGATAAATCTATTAAATTTCATGAGTAGGTAAAATTTTGATAACTTAGACAATTTCATGATATCTTTATTGAATGAAACTTGCTCTAGGTTAAGATTTGTCACTAGAGACTTCGTTGTTAAGTCTACACCCAATAAACATGTTTAGATACACACATGACATGATTCTAGGTGTTTAAACTTGAAAATTCATGTGTAGATGAACAAAGTGATAACTAATTCACTTTAGGGGGGGCGCTAAACTTGAGAAAGTTTGACCTAAGTCAACATATTGACTTAGACACTTCATTTTAGGACCAAACTTCATAAACATGTTTATGTATATGTATGACATATTTCCATGCATTTAGAATGAGAAATTATTATGGATATGGATAAAATTGTTGGCTGAAATGGCACACTAGAGGGGGGGTGAATAGTGTGTTATCTAAACTTGTCGCCTAATTTCGGTTTTAATCGTTACTTAATTAGTTAGGCTAAGCACAATGTTAAAAGAAAGCGAAAGCAATAAATATGAAGTAATTAATACAAAATAATATATCAATGCTAACACAGAGATTTATAGTGGTTCGGCCCCAATACCTACTCCACTACCTAAGCACCCAGCTTAGGATTTCCAAACTAAGTTTACTAGATTAAATCATTTCCCTTACATAGAGGACTTTGACCCGAAGAGTCTCACTCTCAACCTAAGGCACTTCCATACCCGGAAGTCTCTGTCTTCTTACCGAGAGCACTCTTCCACCTCAACCCTAAGGGACAACTCAACTAATCCTAGTAAATTACGTTTACACAAGTGGCTTTACACCTTCTACACCAAGGTAACCACTTACACACAAGACCTAACACTAGGTCTTCTTACAAGCTCAAATCCAATGAAATAAACAAGAAAATATACAAGTAATGGATCAAAAACTCAAACAATAAAATACTTAGCTCCACAACAAACTCCCTAGTCCTCTTGATGCCTCAAGGTGATGAATCGATGAAGTTTTGAAGGCTATATCAAGAAATGAGTTATCAAACTAGGGTTTCCAAAGAATTGGCTCAATAAAAGCTTGGAATTGATCAATGATGGCTCAATGAAGTGTGGGAGTGATCAAAAGTGTCTAAGGAAGGCTTAGGCTTGGGTATTTATAGAGCCAAGAAGAAATGGAATGAAATAGTCGGCTCAACAGGCAGAAAACTAGCCATTTCCGCCGTTCGGTCACTTGCCGGTCGATCGTCGATCGACCGACCGATCGACCACCCAACGACTAGTGCCATTCTGCGCTTCTGCCGCACTATTTAGTCGACCGGATGGTCGACCAAATTAATCGTGAACTGGCTCCTCTGTTGTCCGGTCGACCACTCGGTCGACCAACGAAGCTATTGCCAATTTTTGGCCTCGGTCGGTCGACCGAAGTAGCCATCTGCCATTTTTTAACACCATTCGATCGATCGACCGGTCGACCGAACCTGAGCAGAGCAGTTTTCTTTGCTTTGTTTTTCTGCTTGTTTGGGTTTCGTCTTCGCTAAGCCTACTTATATAACATTTATTAACTTTAAGTTAATAACTTTAAAACATATAAGGATTACCCCCCATTTGGATTCAATAAAAATATCTAAAAAATCAAAATCTAGTTTTTGGGGTATAGTACAAAATTTCGGAAAACGAAAATTTTTTAATCTCCCGAGTCAAATATGGGTAGGCTAAAGGCTTCCAAAAAATCCTTTAAAATACCTAGTTATCTAGTTTCTACCCAATGAACAATTACCGCCATTTTTGTGTCAAGAAAATGTCTAGGTCATATAGCCCTCCAAGGAGCTCCCTAGGCTTAGTGAATTTCAAGGCGGTTTCCGAATTTTCATGTTTTGGGGTTCGGGATTGATTTTTGGGTTTCTTTGCATCATCAAGAGGATTTACAATTTATCTAGACACCCTAAACCTAAACTCTAACTTCCCGAAGAATCCAAGCGTCGACGAGCATCCTTGCCAATTTCTCTGATTTCTTCAATTTTTTCTAGAGGCCATTTCTCGATAACCTCTTTTGAACCAAGTCAACAAATTGACATAGAGGTCTCATTTTTAATCTATATTTGGGGAACATGTTTAGAATTACTGATATTAGGTGTCCATAGGTTTCATGATAACTAGCTTAGCTTTGAATGAAACTATGCTATGTTGATATCTTGACTTAAGTACATAATTTTTATTTCAAACTTGATATACACTCTTTACATGACCATTTTGTGGTGTCATAAAAGTTTGAATGAAAACTGAGCACGTTTTGAAAAATGATTGAAAATTACGGAAATGCTATTGAAATTTCAGCATTTTCAATCAATTTTAGAAAAATATAGAAAATAGATTTTGCGGTGATTCTTGAAACTGCACTTTCATTAAAAAATCTAGTTCGTTGTGTAAAAATGTCAAAAAATTTCATCAAGAATCTGATTTATAATAGAATTTTGAAGTTGGATTTCGGAAACATAAAGTATCACTTACTTGAAATACTCATTTTTTCGATACTTTGATTTTTCGTCAAAAACTTCAAATGAAAACTCATGTACCATTTGATTTAATTTCTAATTTCATTCACATCATTGCTTGAGTAAAATCATTTCTAGGAATGATTTTGATAATTTGAATGATAGCTAGAAATATCGGTTTTTCATTAAAATCAAGATATGATGAAAAATGAACTTAGAGAATTCATTTTGAGCTCAAACTTGACACACACATCTTAAATTATCATTTAGAGATGTATGGAAAGTTTGAATCAAAATTGACAACTTTTGAAAAAAATACATGATATTTACGAAAATTCCACTATACTTTCAGAAATTTTAGGAATTTTTAGAAATTTTGATTTTTTACTAATTCTTGAACCTATAGATTCCTTGAAAAATCTAGTTTCTACAGTTAAAGTTTCAAAAAATTTCATATACAATATGATTTGATAGGGATTTAAGAATTTGATTTATGTATACTTAAGTATCCCTTTAACCTAAGTCAACAAGTGACTTAGAAACCTCCTTTTAAGCGCAAATTGATCGATATAATTAGATTCACTCATGTTAGATGTTCAGGTGTCTAAGTTAGAGAAAATATGAGTAGATAGCAAAATTTGATACTTAGCCATTTTCATGTTTTCATGTCAATTTCGAATGAAACCGTGCTAAGTTCATATTTTGATCAAATGACATTATTTTCACTTCAAACTTAATATACATGCTTTACATGATCATAACTTGGTATTTTAAAAGTTTAAATGAAATCTGGAAATGTCATGATAGATTCACTTATTTACGAAAATGTCACAAAAGTATCACTCTTCTCAAATTACTCATTTTTTTCGGATACTTTGGATTTTCGTTGATATTTTCAAATGAGACTTCAATTATGATATCATAACTTTATTTTTGGTATCATTCTCACTATTACCCGAGAAAATCATTTCTAAAATGGTTTTTGATATTTTGACCGATACTTGACAATATCGATACTTGAGTTTATACATAATTTCCGGATTTGGATTTTAGTTATCACTCATTGCTATCATGTATGATTTAATCTCATATTAAATATTTATTTTCCATCCCTTTGGTTGAGATTTTCATGTTTCATGAAAAATAGTTTTTGAGTCTCAACTTTGACTATAGGTTGACTTGTCTTGCCCTTTTTTATTGATGTCAAAAAGGGGAGAAAAATATAAGTAAAAGGGAATAAAATATAAGAAAACCATGCATATAGATAAGGGGAGTTCCATTATGTAGATATGCATGTTGATAGGGGGAGAAATCTCATACTTGATATTCTTTGTGCTTTAATATATATATTTTCTTAAGGATGTTTGTCATCATCAAAAAGGGGGACATTGTTGACCTAAGATTTTCAACCATAGTCTTAATCTCAGTTTTGATGATAACAAACATGGAACTAATGATTTTATGGAGAATTATTTTCAGGTTCCATATCAGTTAGCGCACGACGTCCACGATCAAAAATATCAGAGAAATCAAAAATCGAAAGGGACGTTGGTCGACGCGCTCGGATTTTGTCGGGAAGATAGAGTCTAGGTTTAGGATGTCTAGATAAATTGTAAATCCTCATAATGATGCAAAGAAACCCAAGAACCAAACCCATAATCCGAAACCCAAATCGAACAAAGAAATCAGCTGAAACTCAATGTAGAGTACAAGTATAATACATAGAGTACTGGTACTCTACAGCCGGTCAATTGATTGGTCGACCAAAATGAGCCCAGAAATGGCAGAAGACATTCGGTCGCTCGGTCGGTCAACCGATGATCGAACGGACCTGCGACCAAATGGCGATAATGGCTCTATTTTGAGCCATTGAGTGATGTTTCACTTCATGGCTCTATAAATATTAGTATCTCAGCCTTCCTTTCACTCACTTGATCATTCCTAACTATTATTGAGCCATTATATGTGATCCTAAAGCTTTGATTGAATCACTTTCATCTCAAAACCCTAGTTTCTTCATCTCTACTTGACTGAGCTTTCATTTCTTCATCGATTCATCTTTTGGAGGCATCAAGAGGACTAGGGATTCGTGTTTGAAGCTAAGTATACTTTGTTTAGTATTTTGCTCCATTTACTTGTATATTTTCTTGTTATTTACATTGTATTTCTTGAGTGTGTAAACCTAGTGTGCTAGGTTGATTGAGTTGGTGGTTGTCTTGGTGTTAAGGCTTACATCCACTAGTATAAACGTAGTTTACTAGGATTAGTTGAGTTGTCCTTAGGTTGAGGTGGGAGAGTGCTCTCGATAGGAAGTCGGGATACTTCCAGGTCTGGAAGCGCCTTCTTCGGTTTGAGAGCGAAGACTTTCCGGTGTAAATTCCTCTTTGTAAGGAAACTAATTAATCTAATTAAACTAGTTTGGAAATCCTAAGCGGGGTGCTTAGGTAGTGGAGTAGGCAATGGGGCCAAACCACTATAAATCATTGTCTTAGTATTGATATATTGTTTGTGTTTAATTGCCTTATGTCACGCCCCAACTCAGGGTCACGTGATCGGCCAGGGTATACGTGCCTATACCCCGCAGCCTAACTCATGCACATACCAACTCATAACAATAAAACATAGCGCAAAGAATGAAACGAGTTTTATTTTAGTTGAAAAACCAAACCAGATTTCTTTAGAAGTAAGCTTAGCAAAACCATAAAGTGCGGAAATAATAAATCAACGTTCAACTGATCGTTTACAAATGAAAATCTAAAATAAAAGACATGAATGTTCCCAAGGGACTACAACTCCAAAATATCAAAACACAAGTGCATGACAAACTACCAAAAACTCAACTACGACCTCTAACTAGGACTGCTATGAGATCAATGTCGCTCCTATGCCCTCTAGTCGCGCCAAGTGCTCCAGCCCAAGTCACCGGTCAGGCTCTGCAAAAAAAAACAAAATCGAAAACGAGTGAGTTCAAAGAACTCGGTGAACGGTTCTACCAACCCCCACGAGAAACCAAACACAGAGATATAGCATATGATAAAACACCTGTCTCAAACAGGAATAAAGTCACAAGGGTGTGACTAGCTATCAGGCCATCTGGCCACCACACGCCCAAAGGCAAACTATTTGACTAAGCAGTGAAATACAACAGGCCTCAGCCTACCCGTGCCCTAAGGCACACATCATACTCAAGGGTTACTAGTATAATCGGGATTAGCCCATCCGAGCTTATCCTAAAGAAACTCGGGAGCAATTGAGATTTGCCCGTCCAAACTTGCTCCACGAGGCGCATAGGAACAATTGAGATTCACTCGTTCGAACTTGTCCCTTAAAGATATCACAGGAATAATCAGGATTTGCCCGTCTGAACTTATTCCTTAAAACAAACTTGGGAATAATCGGGATTTTCCCATCCGAACTTGTTCCAAAGAGATAACACGAACAATTGGGAATTAACCATCCAACCTTCCAGGTCAAGCCCGCAATCTGGCACCTTGCCGAGCCTCTTTATCATTCATAAAGATATGGCACAATATGACGCAAGTCAAGTGTCTCCTACGGTGTCTTAGGGATGTCTTTATTAGGAACGCTAGAACACTCAATACCCGATCTCAACTCCTAGACCCGTAATATCATAAACCCATGATGTTTTATTGTATACACAAAACTTAATTTGTTGGTTATTAAAAGATTATGCTGCCCCTTGGATTTTAATTATGAAATTAAAATTTCCATTTGCCAAAAATTAAGGTTTTGTTTTAGGGTTTTATTTTTAGTTTACTGTTAGACCCAAAACTGGTGCGCCCAAGTCGAATCTAACTTTCAAAGTGTGTTCTATGGATCCATACTATATTTTCTGATCAAAATAATAGGTTACATAACTATGTTCAGTAAACTATACACATCACAACAGAGATTACAAAATCAGCCCTGAATTAACAATTTCAGCATGAAATTCCAACAAGTTTGAGTTTTCAGCATGTCAAGGTAATTAATCCGAAAATCACAGTGATTAAATCCTTAATTACCCTCATAACAGATTTATGACATCAAGATAAAACATACAAAGATCAAACCATAATTCCTAATCAAGATTTAGCATGCATCCACATTATCTTAAATCGTGATTCAAGCTTCAACCCAAGAACTCAAACAAGAACATACATGGCAACGAAATCAAATCTTTCATCATGCAAAATATAGATTCATACGCTGAAATTTTTATATCTAAATACACATCATGCATTAGCACCATAACAAGTTAATTTAGAAAATTAATCCCAAAGCCTAAATCTCACAAATAATCAAGAACTTCCTCTTAGGCATTTCATTGAACACCTTGAGGGCGACCCTAATTCCACCTTGGCCGAGCACCCCTAGGGTTGCCGAGCCCCATAGGGAGATTTTTGGGTCTCCTCTTGCATGGCAATCACAAATTAAACAAAAAGAATTCGAGAGTCGACGGAAAAAGTTCACAAAAATATCCCAAATTCAAGAACGGCTCAAGAATACAAGAAAACCACGAAAAAGGGGAGGGAAGATCCACTCACATGATTTAGGAAGAAGGAATACAAGAAACTCTGAAACGGCAGCCTCCAAATCCGGCCACAACCACTCGGTGGCAGTTCGACTCCTCAAAGGAGGGGGCAGCGGCTCCTACCGAGCCGGCAGCTTGGTTTCCAAGGGAGAGGAAGGGAGAGAGGAAGGCTCGGCAGCTCCAAGAGAGGGAAGGCAGGGGCAGCGGCTCCTCTTTTCTCTCTAGGCGGCTTGTGCGGCTCCAACAAGGAGCCGCCTAGCCCTAGGGGGATTTTATAATCTCTTCCCTACTTCATCCAAACCCTAACCCCTTTCTAACCTGCATCGGCCTCAAGCCCGGATCCAAAACCCGCTAACTCCTCAACCCAAACTAACCCATGCTAAATACAAGCATCAAACACATGCACACTCATGCAATACAATTTAATAAATCAAGCACACGCATTAAAACAATTTAAATAAATTTATCTAAGCAGGAAAAGAAATCGCATAATTCATATTCCTAGTTACCCGAGCTTTCAAGCTCGCAACGGATCATGACTCGACTCAGCTCGACCTCGAATCAATCTGCTAGACTGGCAAAGACAAATAAATGAAAAAATTATCATAATGTCTCGGATATTACACATTACTTATTGCTTCCACATTTAGTCGATAAATTACAATTTGTCTAAGTTTTGTAAGAAACGTTTAAAATCAGAATTAGGCAAGAAGTTTAGATAACACACTATTCACCCCCCCCCCTCTAGTGTAGGCCATTTCACCAACAGTTCGAACGTGGAACTTAATATTTGCTAGCACAAACATGCCACGATACGATCACTATTCTCGTCTACAAACAAAATTAGGAAAGGCATTTCCCATTCGAACGAATTAAACGTACCCAGGGAAAGAGTTCCTCGGAACCCTAATTAGTAAGGTTCGGCACGCGATACATCTCAGCCAACTCTTTGGTCTGGTTCATGGATGAACCGGCCCATGGCTTGGGTTGGGTCGGTTGAGCATTGGTGGGAAAAATGAGCGGCTATTTTGAATAGCCACCTGGTTTCAAATTTGAATTCGAAACAGGGAAGACCAAGCCTTGTTGGGCTTGGTCTTGCATGCGTCTATCACTCCCTAAGAAGTAGAGAGTCGGTTTTGACTCCCTACTCTTAAGGGGTTGAAATTTTGACTCTCCATTAATTGGGGAGTCAGTTTGAGGATAAGGCCCGAATTTTGAATTATGTGCCTCATCCAATTCAGGGTCAACTATTGTAGCTGACCCCAAGAGGTGAGCTATAAGTAAGGGGTGGCTTATGGCCGAACCCCTAAAGGATTTATTCTTGTCATCTCCACCTCAAATAAACCACCCTAACATTCCTATTTCCCACCTCTTCCATATTTGCAAGCTTAGTGAATTTTTGTCTAAGTTTTCATCGCCGAAAATCATTGCCGAGTTGGAACTTAGGAGGAGTAAGAAAATTCCAGCAAGATACATTCATCTTGTGTGAATTCGTTCCGATGTTTTTCATCTTCCTTCTCCCTTTGTTTGATGCCCGGTTCTTGGTGGATGTGTCTGCCCCTATTTGGTGCAAACCGGAGATTGAGAAGCCCATCTGTTGAGCCACGACGAGCTTGTGTGGTCACTGCCGCCTTGTTGCGAGGTGTTTGGTTTAGACTATCGTTTGAGAACGTACGCGTGCATGTGTGTCTCGGAGTTGCGATCGGAGCAGCTCTTTATCCTTTTCGGCTAAGGTATAAAATTCCTCTTTGCTCACCTATTGAATTCCTCTACGTCGCTAAAGTAGATCATATCGTTGTTTTTGGGGTGTTCTTTCTGCTATTTTCCGTTGCGTATTCTCTCCGCACTCCAACAGTGACTGTGACAATCTCAGGTGCGAGGATTACTTGCACCAACTATCACCTGAGGAACAACCAAATGGAATCCTCGCAGCTGTTGGGTGAAATGGCCACACTAGAGGGGGGGTGAATAGTGTGTTAACTAAACAATTAGCCTAAATCCAATTTTAATCGTTTCTTTGGTTACTTAGGCTAAGCACAATGATAATAGCTAGAGGAAGCAATATGTATGAAGCAATTAACACAAAACAATAAATCAATGCTAACACAGAGATTTATAGTGATTCGGCCACAATGCCTACTCCACTACCTAAGCACCCCGCTTAGGATTTCCAAACTAAGTTTACTAGATTAAAACGTTTCCCTTACACAGAGGACTTTGACTCGAAGAGTCTCACTCTCAACCTAAGGCACTTCCACACCCGGAAGTCTCTATCTTCTTATCGAGAGCACTCTTCCACCTCAACTAAGGGACAACTCAACTAATCCTAGTAAACTATATTTACACAAGTGGCTTTACTCCTTCTACACCAAGGATACCACTTACAGACAAGACCTAATACTAAGTCTTCTTACAAGCTTGAATACAATGAAAAAATCACAAAAATATAAAAGTAATGGAGCAAATAAGTACTACAACAAATACTTAGCTCCAAACACGAGTCCTAGTTCCTCTTGATGTCTTGAGATGATGAATCGATAAATCTTGAAGGCTAAATCAAGGTGTGTATCTTGGAAACTATGGTTATCAAAAGGATGGCGCAAGAAAGGCTTTAGAATGATCAAGAATGGCTCAATGAAGTTTTTTTAGTGATCAAAAGTTTGTTTACGGAAGGCTAGGTTTGGGAATTTATAACCCTGCAACGAAAATAGTGCGTCAACGGGCAAAAAAACTAGCCATTTCTGCCATTCGATCGCACGCCGATCGATCATCGATCGACCGACTGATTGACCGCTCGAGCGACCGCTAGCTCAACCTCTCTATGTGGTCGACCGACGGGTCGATCACTAGACGCGATTCCTGTGATCTGCAATCCGGTCGATTGATCGATCGACCGATGAGCCTTCTACCAATTTTTGGCACTAGTCGGTCAACCGCCCAATCAACCGAAGTAGTCTACTGCCATTTTTTGGCACTATTCAGTCGACCAATCGGTCGATCGAAATGGCTACTGCCATTTTTCAACATCATTCGGTCGACCGAACCTAGACTGGGCAGAGTGGTTAGGCTTTGTTTGTTCATTTTTTGATTTCGTCTTCACTAAGTCTACTTATATAACATTTATTAACTTTAAGTTAATTTCTTTAAAACATAAATATTATATAAGAATTACCCCCCATTTGGATTCAATAAAAATATCTAAAAAAATCAAAATCCACTACAGGAAAACAGACTATCACCGACGGATTTACTACCGACAGATTAATTTTGTTGGTATTACCAAAGAAATCACCAACAGATATATAATCTGTTGGTAATTTAGCCAACCAATTGATAAAATCCCTAATTTTCTTCTTTCCCTCCACTTTTTATCCGACAAAAATACTCCTCTCTGTTTTTCCCTAGTCGACCAAATATTTGCGCGCTTCTCTTCCCTCAGCCTACAATTCTTTTCTCCGCGGTCGCGTCTCTTCCCCCTTATTTTTTCATTTCCAGCTCTTACTTTCCCCTCCCGCTTCCCTCACTGTATAACCTATTTCTCCTCTTCCTTCATGTTGTTCTTCTTACCCATCGCAGAATATTAGATGTAATTTGATGTTCTTCCTTTCCCCTCATGTAGATCGATTTCTTGGCGTAGATCCTTCTCGCCAATGGCGTCTCTCATAGCATCGTCGGCCCAAGGGATCCTCCACTACTTCGTCTCCAAGCTTATGCGATCTTACCAAGCTCCTGATCGCAAGGTCGTCAAGGAAGGGTTTGTTTCGTCTCTTATCTTTTTCGTCCCTACCCCTTCCTCCCTGGTCCAATTGATTTTTGTCATCGATATCCTCTCAAAGTGATTTTCTTTGGTCATTGATTTGGACTCCCTTGGTTGGTTTGCCAGGCAGGTGGTTCTCAGAGCGAGGAATTTGAGGGTCGCGGCTGGGTTCATCCCCGCTAAGTCATTCCGGGCTCGGAGGGTTTATTTCACCAATGAGGTATGCCTCTTGTTGAGAAGAAGAATTAAAAGAGGATATTATATATGTGTATATATATATCTCTCTTGAGAGTTGGATATGTGGTTATTTCTGTGCGTAATTTCTCCCTGTTGAAGGTTAAAAATCAAAAAATTTGGTTTAAGATAATTATTTTATTGTTGTGAATTTGTGATGGTTTTGGTTTTGGTTTTACAGAGTCAAGCTGTTATGTGTTTCATATGCAAATCAACTGTAGGACTATCTTGATATAAAAGAAATTATGGTTTAAACTTAAAATATTTAATCGATGCAAATTAAATGGAAAATGGAAGCAGTGCTATCTCTTTTCGTAGGAATTTTCACGAGCTCACTATTTTTTGTACTTAATCGGGGGACATTTTACAGAAGCATTGTCTGCCTCACTAGAATTTTGCAAAAGCTTAATTTATTTTTTGGCTGTGCATTAGCAATGAATATAAAAATTACAAGACATCCATTGTAGAAAAAAGCAAATCAGTGTAAAAAGTAGAAGTGATACTAACCAATCAGCCTTTTGTTGATCGTGAAAATTTTTGGTGCTGCAGGAGAATGGCTTGCTACATGTTACAAAAGGACAAGCTCAGAATGCACAAGCACAGATGTTTTCAGACCCAAACATGGCTATGGATATGATGAAGAAGAACCTTTCAATGATCATACCACAGGTACTGCACTAATGCCCATTTGACATTTATCAGCTCTTTTTTTCTAGGAGTCATTTCTGCTTCTTTTTTTTCTTTAATTAAACTGTTTTTTATCTGCAAACCCTTACATTTGCATGGGTGAACTTTTTCTTTTCTGGATTCGTGGCAGGTACATTTATCTTTAAGTGGTGTCGATTTTAGATTTGATCATTATATGTATTAGATGATCTGAATGGAGAGTTTTCTTGTAATATGACATCACCAGTAAACTATTTTTTGCTATTTACATGTTATGAATTCTTCTCATCTTATTATATTTTCATTGTTATGGACTTCTACTTGTTGAGCCTTCATGGCTTGTCTTTTAGCATTGGGAAAGCAATGATAACTAGTTGTTTCATTCTTAAGCTTCTTAAGGATTTTTATAAACCCATATTTACTTTCTAGGGTTTCTCTAAGCTTTTCTTTTCTCCTATTGGAGGGTCTGGTATAGGGTGCTCCTCCAAATCCTGAGGACAATCCTTAGAAGGTGATCGGATTGACTTGTTTGGTTCTTTTCAAGGGTTGATCCCCACTTAATGATGTAAGTTAATTCTTTAGAGAGTAATCCTATTACTTATTATAAATAATATTCTATGAAAATATTATTTACTTCATCTCAGAATATGAAGTTGCTTTGTGAATTACATTGCTCAGTTGATACTTTAGAGTTAAAATTTGTGAGATGTGAGTGTTTCTTTGGCTGATAAAATTTTAATTTTGTGGTTAATCACTTATTTCACACATACAGGTGAATCATATTTTCAAACAGCTAAAATTTCAAAGAATGGGGTTAGTACTATTCATTTCTTCTTAACTCATAAGATGCTACTGTAAGTTCTATAAATATATTCTCAAAGAGAATCTTTATTTCAATCATTTCAGACTGTAGGTTGATGTTTCCCTTGGAATTTGCTTTGGGTAATCCCTTACTACAATGAATTATAGTAACCATCAAATTTGCTTGTAATTTTATATATCACATGGTTGTACTTTGTAAACATAGCATGCTTCAGTTTGAAATTCAATTATATGAAACACAATGTCACCCCAAAAATCTGATGCAGAGTACCGACAAGAATGAATCTCAAGTTTCTTTAAGTGTAGATACCTAAAATCAGCACGTCTTAATCCAATTACTATCTAGTAATTGATTGGATTTCTTTGGAAAGGTATTACCCTTGCTTACTCTAATTTGTTCATGAACTAAAAATGACAATCTACCTATTGATCTATATCATACCTAGGAAGTTCCAAACTTTAGAGAGACTTGAAACGACCTTAGTCTTGTTGTACTAGAAGCATAAATTATTATTATCGATTTATCACACTTCATGATTTTATCTTTCAAGATTCTTTGATTAGCAGTTGATATGCCTTTCCTATTAAAAAACCATATGAATACTTGTTTTCTTAGTCCATTTTTGTTGTAATACCTTTTTTGGCTAACCACACTAAACTGAACATTGATTCACAAGTAGTTGTGTGCATGGACAAGAAATGAAATGTACTAAGCTTTTTTCCTTCTATGTAGAAGTATGAAACTTTTTATGTATTTCTTAAGTCCTCAAAAAATTTTCCAACAGCATAATGAAAGATGGGATCCCACACAAACATTAGAGGAATTATACTGGTTCCTATTAATAACTGGCCATGTTCTTACTAATCCAAGAGAGGGAGAAATAATACTGGTATGATACTTTTTCTTTCAGCCTTTTATCCTTTTATTTTGTGCTGATTAAAATTTTGATGAGGTGATTTCTCGTATTTCCTTGAGCATACAACCTCCTTATCTTTATATTTGATTTGTCTATTAATCATTTTTCAATTTGTATATCTCGTTTCCTTGTGCAAACCTTTCTTCAATGCTTACTTTGGTAGGATGTGCATAGCCATCGGTTAATTTTTTATTCACTTTTTGACTAGGATGTGCATAGTCATTAGTCAATGCTTACTTTGGTATACTTGTATCATCTATTCAGATAGAGGCTTGTCAGCTCAGGGATTTGATGTCAAAAGGCTGAATACCTATGACATTGTAAGATTCTCAACAACTATATATGTTAACTTGACTCTTTCCCTGGGAGCATAATATTTCTAATTTTCATGTACTTGTCACTAGAAAGTTGGGGAGGGTTGTATCAATAATAACTGATTGACTCTAAGTTATGTGTTCGCATGATTTACATTTCTTTTTGACATGTTGATCTGCCATATAGCTAGAATTTCTTTGATAGTTCAATTTAAGGTGAACAAATTGTAAGACTGTGGTGTTAATCTTGATTTACCAACCCATATAGGAATTTAGAATCTAATTTGTGTTGCATCCATTAAAACCTTTCTTCACATGTGAATGAAGAATTTTTATGGTTTTCCTTACCGGTTGGCATCTTTAGAAAGCATGATATACAAAGTACAAAAAAAATACATTTAATACTGCATACGTTAAGAACGTCTTCCTTGGCCAGTAGTACAAAAAAAATACAAAGTCTAAAAGAGTATCCCATACTGAATTAGCTCCATACTAATTGTAAATCAAACATATCTATACCACCAAACATAACTTAATTGCTATGTATGACTTTGGTTCCTCTTCAGCTTAATATGGATTTGCTATAGTAGCATTTTATGCATGTTTGCTGGGATTTCATCCTTCTTCTGATTCCAAATGTCACTGGTTTGTCACTGGTTTGATACATATCAATATCATACTGATATCAGTATGATACTGATATCAGGGAAGTGGGAAGAAGAGAGTGGTTCTTTTCCATTAGGGCTCAAGCATCATCACTTCCACAAACACAATTTGATGCTAGTAGCATTTGAAAATTTCATTAATTAATTTTAGCAAAAGGTTTTCCTCCGTGTGTGAACTGCAACACAACCATGATGTTTATCGTCACACATGCACTAGGATATTCAATGTACTCCTTAGTTACGTGTAAGACCAAGTTCATCATGTGACTGCCAAAATATAGACTACCTTATACTAGTCCACAAAAAGTTTGCTTAGCTCCATCTCTCTTTCACTTTCATGTTTTTCTAAATATAGTCTTTTCTTTTTCTGCCAAATTATTGTTAGACATACCATATCAGTATGATATGTATCATACTGATATCACTTATATCAGTATGATACATATCAGTATATTAAAAGATACATATAAGTATCACTTATATCAGTATAACAGTTTTATCATTTTTGTCTTTCTTGCAAGTGGCTCTATACTTCCTAATTATGTTCTATTTGTATTTTCTCTCATAACAATCCTGTACTTTGTTTTTTTGATGCTCCCTAGTACAAGGTCAAAAGCATTAAATTTGATGATTAGCATATGTGTGCAAGAAGCTAAATTATGAAGCTAAAATATATGCTTAAATGAGAATACTAGTCATGCTTTATGCTTCCATCTCAGATAATTTTTATATTGAAATATTACTGAATGCATAATTGCAATAGAGCTTATGAACTGTACTCTTTTATTTACTAAGGGAGTTGACACGTAGAGTATTGCTTGACAACCACACCATCAGTACTTAATTCTTATATCTGCTTTGCATTTGATGATTTAGATATTTCATGGTTAGCTTTCTGATTGCTTGAGTTTGATATCCTTCATGGTATAAAGTATTGCTTGACTAGAAGTAGAAACTCTGCTTCATGAAATTATATTACACCAAGTGTGACTGTTGTGTTGTTTCAGTTGATCTTCATGAAATTATTTCTGATTGTTTAGTAAGGACAAGTGTGACTGTTGTGTTGAATTTGCATCACAAGTATGGTATAAGTCTTTTCTTGTCTGCTTTGGACAAGTGTGACTGTTGTGTTGATGGCATACTATATTTCTTGTCTCTTATGTTCTATTGTTGAGTAGTGAAGTCTAGCTAGTCATTTAAGTCTCCAAGTTTCTTATTATAATTTGAGCCTTACTATTCTGCTCTCATCATCATAAATTTTCATCTGCCTCTTAGAATGCTTAATGAAGTAGATAATATGATAAGTTACTTTGATTTATTATGGAAGGCTAGTTAGATTCTTTGGTGTTTAGGAGAACTGTCTTTTGGTTCATATGATGAGTTAGATCTACTTTTATCTGCTTTGTGCTTTCTGCTTTCTTTCATGTTGTGGTGTATTGACAGTATTGTGAATGTACTTTATCATATGAACCAATACTATTAGATAGATGATACTATTAGAAGAGACCGAAACTATTAGATAGATGATACTACTAGTAAACTATATGCATGTGAAGCTGTAGGATAATGATGTAAAACTAGTAAACTACACAAGGAAAAAATAGCATTCAATAGTCAAAAAAAGATTGTCTAGACAATCCAAGTAGTTCAACCATGTATTGAAGAAACAACATTCCAAATTATAGCATACTGCATATACCTCCCCTTGTGAAGTACTTGAAGATGGAGACCCGCAATTGCCACATTCCATACACATTTCTATGAATGGCAATTGCCAATCCAATCATTGGGATCCTTCAGTATTCCATGGTGCACAAAACTTAGGACACCACATAATATTTCTTTTAATGTGGGGATATGTTGCCATTGGTTGTAAGAGTAATGTCCCCTTCAGTATTCCTGCAATTTTTTGAGACAAAGCAACATGGCTACAACAGGATTCCTGGATTCTTTAATGGGGTTGGTTCTATGTTGGCCATGTGCTTTGCTTTCTACAAAACAAATTTGTGATATCTATTTTAACTCTTTATTCAAGTTAATCATGCATGCTCATATCATGACAACTGATATCAAAAGAAAATTGGGTAGTGAATGAGTCAGATCTTTGGGTAAGGGATTTTAATGTTCAAACAAATTCATCTTAGTATTCTGGTTAATCTTGTGTTAAATGCACTTTTATTGTACCTTTAATCCACCACTAAATGACATTATATAGTTGCATCACAATTTGGATAACTTGTTTTATTTTTTTTCCACTTTGTTACTTTTCTTCCTTTACTTAATTCCAATGAGTTAATGTTAGCCTAATTTTTGATATTTTCAAATCCAACTTCACTTTGGTCTTAACAGTTGGGTTGAGAGCATTCTAGAAGCATTGAGAGTTCATGGTGACAACCAAAAGGTTCCTTTATATTACTGTTAATATTTACCTTTCAAATCTTCTAGAGTACATGTGCAGATTTTTCTTTATTTTCATTTTATTTCCTAAATCTTAATTATAGAAATGCTTGTTGATATTATAATATAAAACATTGTACAGGAGGCTTATGAGGCATCGATCATAGAAAAGTATGGTACAGATGTGGCATCACAACCCATTTTAGATCCTGAAGAATGGATTAATGCCTCTGGACATCCATCTCACAATCGGGTTTACGATTTTGGATGTCGAGAGGATGTTAAATCCATTATGGGGAGTTCTAGCTCAGCAGAATCTAGTACATCGAGTTATGGGCATGGTCAAATGAATGATGAGTGGAAAGCGATGCAGACTGAGATAACATCCATGCGACGATATATTACTGAATTAGAAGCATCAATGCAATCACAAGTGCAGTCGCAAGTACAAGCACAAGTGGAAGCTCAACTTCGGTTGATGTTAACACAACTCGGCTTTCCAGTCAACTCTTTGCAATCAATAGATTCACCTTCAGCTTCCACCGCACCTCCACCTCCACCTCCACCTCCACCTCCATCTGGGTTATGATTTTCATGTTGGTTGTTAATTTTGTTGATAATGGATTTGTATTTGGTTAATATTTGTATGTTGGTTATGATTTTGCACTAAATAATTCGGTTGATGTTAGGGAAGATTTAACTTTTCGTAAGGTTTGTATTTGTTTGATAATATACTCGATTGCAGATGCTCGGTACTTAGTTGTTTTGGTTATGAAAACGACACTATTATTTGGTTATGAAAATATGAGTTTTTTTTTTTTCTTGACTTGTTGTATATATATATTTGTGACTGGGTAATAAGAAATTTGATGTGTGATTTCCCTTCTAGGTTGTATACAAGAAAATAAACATTCATATGGGTATGAATATTTTAATTATAAAATGTATAACCAACGGATGTCTCTTGGTAATACCAACGGATACCTTTGTTGAATCTGTTAGTATAAACGGAGATGATATCCGTTGGTGTTACCAACGGAGTATAATCCGTTGGTGTCACCAACGGATACTGGTTCCGTTGGCATCACCAACAGAGTATATTTCTGTTTGTGTTACCAACGGATAATATTTTCCGTTGGTGTTACCAATGGACATTAATTACCGTTGGTGTTACCAACGGATATAATAATATCTGTTGGTAATACCTAGCATCGTCAACACCGACGTATTTACCAACAGATAATCCGTTGGTAATAAATTACCAACGAATTTTTTAGTATTACCAACGGATTTAGTCTGTTGGTGATACCCTATTTTTTTGTAGTGATCCTTAAGAATCAAAATCTAGTTTTTGGGTCTAGTACAAATTTTTCGAAAATGGAAATTTCCTAACTTTTTGAGTCATGTATAGGTAGGCTAAAGGTTTCCAAAAAATTTCTTAAAATACCTCGTTATCTAATTTTTAACCCAAGGAACAATTACCGTCATTTTTTATGTCAAGATAATGTCTAGGTCATATAGCCCTCCAAGGAGCTCCCTAAAGTATTTCAGGATAGTTTTCGAATTTTCATATTTTGAGATTCGGGGATAATTTTTGGGTTCTTATGCATCATCATGAGGATTTTATAATATAATCTAGACACCCTAAACCTAGACTCTATCTTCCCGACGAATCCGAGCACGTCGACCAACGTCCTTTCAATTTTTCGATTTCTTCGATATTTTCGATCGAGGACGTCGAGCGCTAACAGATATGGAACCTAAAAGATTTCTTAATAAAATATTAGTTTCATGTTTGTTATCATCAAAACCGAGATTATGACCAAGGTTGAAAACCTTAAGCCAACACTACACTTGACACTCAAGTAAGAATTCCATTTTGCGTTCCTCGAGCGGGTCCTTTCATTGAACTCATTCTCCAATGAGCACCTACACTTGTACATTAATGACATATCATAGGCATATGTGATATTAGCTATCCCCTACGTTAGGGCATGTACAAAGTGTACTGGTCTTACCGGATTCACCAATCCTAGGAACATTTCGAACTAGGACATCTAGATTCTAAGTCTCACTAGCATGATCTCATCATGGTCCTAGAATCATGGCCCTTGGTTCAAGGGGTTCCTCACAATCTATTAGTAGTTAAAGATGCAATATATGATAAAAAATTGTTTCATATTATTTATTACCCTTGAATAATTTCTCAGTACATCGGTACGTGATTGGCTGGAGGCTACTGTTCCTTTCAATTTGATCATAGAAATTTATCTTGGCTCCGGCTCATCTAAAATTGAGTTTTTTTAGATCCAAAAACGGAGTCCAATTGAGTCAATAATTCAATAGTATCCTCACAAAAAATCTCAGGACCGGATTCTTACTTCGCGACGACGTCTCCTTCCACTACAGCATGACCTGACGGTTGAAGGGCGGACTTAAAATTCCCTGGCCATAATTTGCTTATTCACTTGCCCTCAACAAACTCATTGCTTCAAGGTAGAGGAACTTATTAATTAAAATATAAGAAATTTAATCACCAACAAAGAAAAGGATTGAGAATGATGGAAGACCTTTTCCCCTCTTTACCTCTATAAAATCCTCAGCATTCTTCTGCTCTCATCACCCAACCACTTCAATCCTGAAGATGAAGATGAAGCTGAGGACGTCTGTCAATGGGGGCATTCTCCTTGTCTTCCACCTTGGTTTGTATTCTGACTTGATGTGAAAGCATCCCGGATTGACATCCTTTTGTTTGCATGATAAAAATAGAGTTTGAATTTTTTTCAACCTGTGATTCTGATTTGGTGAGAATGTTTGCTTGTTCATTTTCATGTTAGTATTTTACTTAACCAATACATAGTTCTTAATATGTTTAATTATTTTAAAGTTCATTTAAATTACTAAAAGGTGATATTAATTTCTACCATGATAGTGATTCGGTCTGAAAAATAAGCATTGCCATGGAATGTACTCCTAAATTCTGTTTGCACGATTAATTCAGTGTTATTTTTGTTAATTTTTCACAGACAGTTCTGATAAGCCATAAGAATAATTAATAGCATTTTGGTTAAGTAATCCTTTAGAATTATTTATGAACTTTGTAACGACGATTTACAGGTGAACACAAGTATTATTTTGTTCGGAATTTTTTCCCTCCAAAAAAGAACAAACAATAGATCGACTCTTATGGTATGTTTGCTTCATTAAATATGATTGGATAAGATAGGATTGGATAATAAATAAGGGATGATTGAATATGAATTTTTAAAATATGATGTATATTGAATATAATATTAATTTTATATTTTTCTATTATCATTTTCTTCTAATCCATCCACTAAACAAATAATATGGATATTAATCCATCTAGTATCATATTTTTTTATCATGTGAAGCAAACATGTCCTTAATATATAAATAGGAGTTGATATATATAAGAACAAGGAATTCCAGTACACGCTATTATTTTCATCTTGCAGAGGTTTTTAGTTTCACGCAAATAAATTGCTGCAAGTAAAATTTTATATATTAACCATTCACTGTTACAGGTACTTACTAGCTATAAATCCATTTATAATCAATCCTCGAAATTGGGAAAACTTGGAATTACCACTTGTCTCATTATATAGGATTATTACCTAATATATTCTAAACTATGCACTTTTTTTCATTTGTGGCCAATTCTTTTATTTCACCAACTTGTATTATATACTTTGACATTTGTTTCAATTCTAGCCTCTCACCAAGTATCCGTCAGCATCTCCGATAAGATGATGATGTGGCTTTCCGATGAGGATTAAAATAATATATTTTTTATTTTTAAATGAAAAGTCACGTCATTTTATATTCAAATAATATAAAATAATATTTTTATATTAAAATTACCTGAATATATCCTGAACTATACACTTTGTCTCATTTATGACCAATTCTTTCATTTTACCAAATTATATCTCGTACTTTGACATTTGTCTCAATTCTATCCTCCCGTCAATTATTCGTCGGTTGGCCCGTTAACATGATGATGTCCCGGATCTCGCCCCCGACCTAGGACATCTTCCTAGAAATGCTTCTTCCTCTTCATCCACCAAGAGCCTCCGCTGTAATGCGTTGTCGTTGTCGTTGTGGTGGGAGAGCTCGTGGATGAAGAACTCCATGAGGAGCTTCTCCATGCTCGCCTCTAGTGTGCCGACGTGGCATGATGATGTAGAGACAATAATTTAACTCGAGTTGAGTGGCTTACTTTCGAGCTTAGCGAGGTTGTGACAGAAAGAACTTGATGCAAGGTAGCAGGCTTCATCTTCCTCGTTGTCATCTTCTTCGGAGGGGAAGTACATTACCAACATTAGGCTAAGTTGCTCCTCCTCATTCTCCAACAAGTGGCATTCAGGCGATTCCGACAAGTGGCACATTACACGCATCAATTCTTAAAACTCTCTTTTTTTGTTTCCAAAGAAAGGAAAAGACAAAGATAAGTCAAAGCTCATCTTTTGTAGAAAAACAGTCAAGAATATGAACACGTAATCAAAGTAAATGCCAATTCCTCCATACCAGTTTGCAACTAGACTCAGAATCCCAATCCAACTCGGATTCTTGACTACTTTGATGAAGGCTTTCAGGTATCTTTGTCGGACGCGAAGACCGAGAGCACGCCAAGGGTATTTAAGGGGCGAGTAACAGGAGAATGAAGGTAAAAGACGAAGGAGAGACGATGCTTCGAGGCAAAGATCTCTTGACCATGAACAATTTGGGCGACAACATTGAGTAAAATTATCACGCCCCAAACTCAGGCTCACGTGACCAGCGAGGGTATACGTGCTTATACCCCGCAACCTAACTCATGCACATGCCAACTCATAAAATATAGTGGAAGAATAAACAGTTTTTTATTATAAAAGAGAAGTCAAAACAGATTTCATTTAAACAGTAAAGTTTTTAGCAAAAAGTTCAAGTGCGGAAATAACTGAATCAAAGAGCAACAGTTCTGTTAATCAAATAAAATCTGAATAAAAACATGAATGTCCCCACGGGACTATAACTCCAAAATACCAAATCACAAGTGCATGACAAAACTACTATAGACTCGACTACGACTCCTAACTAGGACTGCTATGAGATCAATGTAGCTCCTCTGCCCTCCAGCCAGGCCAAGTGCTCCAGCCCACCTCACCAGTCAGGCTCTGCAAAACAAAAACAAATGACAACGGGTTAGTTCAAAAGAACTCAGTGAGCGGTTCTACTAACCCCCACAAAAACCAATCACAACGATAAAGCATAAAGCAAACACAAGCCTCAAACAGGAATAAAGTCACGATAGTGTGACTAGCTATCAGGCCATCTGGCCATCACATGCCCAAAAGCATCCAACACCCAAACGGTGAAGAACAACATGCCTAAGCTTACCATCCCCCAAGGCAACAACACATACTAGGATAATCGGGATTGGCCCATCTGAACTTATCCTAATATAAAGTAACTCGGGAGCAATAGGGATTGATCCGTCCGAACTTGCGCCATGAGACGCGAAGGAACAATCGGGATTCGCCCGTCCAAACTTGCCCCTTTAAGACATCACAGGAATAATCAGAATTTGCCTGTTCGAACTTATTCCTTAAAGAAACTCAGGAACAATCGGGATTTGCCCATCCGAACTTGTTCCACGAGGAAGCACAGGAACAATCAGGATTTGCCCATCCGAACTTGTTCCAAAATGATAACGTAGGAATAATCAAGATTCGCCCATCCGAATTTATTCCTTTAAATGTATAATCTTGGGAACAATCGGGATTTGTCCGTCCGAACTTGTTCCACAAGATATGCATGAACAATCGGGATTTACCCATCAGAACTTGTTCTACAGGTTGGGAATTACTCATCCAACCTTCCGGGCCTAGCCCGCAATCGGGCTCCTAGCCGAGCCTCTTCTCCATTCAATAATATATGACACAACATGACCTAAGTCAAGTGTCTTCTACGGTGTCTGAGGGGCGTCTCTATTGGGAAAACTCCACAACACCCAATGTCTGATCTCAACTCCTAAACTCGTAATGTCATAAATCGGTGAGGTTTTATTTCATGCATAATATTTATTTATTGGTTCATAACAGATTATGCTGCCCCTTGCATTGTAATTATGCAATTAGAATTTATCATCATCAAAATTAGGGTTTTGTTTTAGGGTTTTATTCTTAGTTATTGTTGAGCCCGAAATTGGTGTGTCTAACCCGAATCTAGTTTTCAGAGTATGACCTATGGATCCAAACTATATTTTCTGGTCGAAACGATAGGTTACATAACTATGTTCAGTAAACGATACACACCACAACAAGTATTTCAAAAACAACACAGATTCATCATCTCAGCATGAAATTTCAGCAACATTGAATTTTTAGCATATCATGAAAATAAATCTGAAATTTACAAAAATTAGGTCCTTAATTATCATCAAAACAGCACACTAATCTTGAAATAAATCTCACAACTTTCATACTTATTAAACAAGGCTAACAAACATCAACAACATCTTTAAACAAAAATCAAGCATCATGATCAAGAATCCATCTCAAGAACACACATGGCATCAATATCAAAATCTTAATAAACATGAGTTCTAGGGCACCCTTGTTTCTCCCTTGGCCGAGCACCCCTAGGGTAGTCCTAGGGCTGCCGAGCCCCCATAGTGGGAATTTTCGGGTCTCCTCTCACATGGCAATCACAAAATAAACAGTAAGGATTCAAGACTCGGCGAAAAACCAACAAGAACATCTTGATTTCAAGAACGGCTCAAGCACACGAAGAAAACCCGAGAAAGGATGGGTAAAACCACTCACCTAGATTAGGAAAACAAATTAAAGAAGAACTTCCAAGCAACGACCTCCGAATCCGGCCTTCAAGCACTCAGCTCTAAAGCAAAGAGAAAAGAGGGGGGGACGGCGGCTCCAAGAATAGGGAAGAAGGGTGTGGCGGCTCCACTAAGCCAATGGCTTGGCTTCCAAGGGGGGGGAGGGAGAGATAGAGGAAGGAAGGCCGGCTCCTCGGCTTGGCTCTACCCGGCGGCTCCAAGAGAGAGGAAGGGAGGGGCGGCTGGCTCGGCTTGGCTCCTCTCTCCTCTCACGGCTTGTGCGGCTCCAATAGGGAGCCGCAAGACCTAGGGGTGGGGGGATTTTATAATCCCTTCCCACCTCTTCAACTCTAATCTCCTTTAACCCGCATCCGCCTCAACCCGGATCCGCAACCCGCTAACCCAAAAAACCCCATACTAACACATGCATCAACCACATGCACATCCATGTGTAACATGATTTAATAATCATGCACATGCAACAACATAATTAAATAAATTCATCTATGCAAGCAAGAAATTACATAATTCATATTCCTACTTATCCGAGCTCGCAAGCTCGCACCGGACCATGAGTCGACTCAACTCGACCTTGGACTAGCTCGCTAGGCTGACAAACACAAACATAAATGGAAAACTAATATTAATATCTAGGATATTACAAAAATAATGGGAAAGAGGAAGAGGAATCCAAAGATAGTAGTGGAGGAGATCGCGGACTCGCCGTTTTGCTCATATTCCTGCTTGTGGATATCTCTTTTATTTTTTAATAAAAATATTATTTTAAATGGGACTATCGACGGATAATTGATGTGAGGATAGAATTGAGATAAATGTCAAAGTACGTGATGCAATTTGGTAAAAATGAAAGAATTGGCCATAAATGAGACAAAGTACAAAGTTCATAATATATTCAGATAATTTTAATATAAAAATATCATTTTGTATTATTTGAATATAAAGTGATGTGGCTTATTATTATTATTTTTTTAAAAAAAATTAATCCACGTCGGAAAGCCATGTCATCATCTTAACGAGATTGCTGGTGGATACTTGACGGGAGGATAGAATTGAGACAAATGTGAAAGTACGGGATACAATTTAGTGAAAAAAAAGAATTGACTACAAATGAGAAAAAATACAATTTAGATATATTCAGATAATTACCCCATTTTATAAGATAACTCAATGATATTAAAGGAATTTCCAAATATCGGAATAGTTTTATTGGAATTTCCTCAAACCGAAATGTATATGCTAAAGTTCTCTGATCCAGAACCAAGTTTTAATAATACCTATCTTGCCGCCTACAAAAGTATGTAAAGCATTACAAACTCTTGGAAAAAATTCAAGAAAAAAAAATTGAAATATATGAAATATATTTTTATAATAAAAATAGATTTTAGGGGTTTAAAAAAATTTGGACTGAAAATTTTAAAATTATTAGAGACTTTTATTCAAAGTATATATAACACTAAATTTAAATTAAAAAATATTTTGAAAAAGTATCCTAATTTTTTTCCAAAAAATAACATAAAATCTCATTCACTCATTTAAAATTTTTGTGATTTTTTGATGATTTTAAAATGAATTTTCATAGTCAAATAATCACTTTCAAGAATTTCACTTGAAACTCTTTAAATGATTACATAGTTTCACTTAAAACTCTTGAAATTGATCGACCAAGAAAACACATCCTAAAATTTTTAAAAAATTACAAAAATTCTAAATTAGTGAATAAAACTGTTGTATGGTCTTTTTAATATTTCAGGATGCATTTTTATGATTAAATTTCTACTTTATAGAGTTTCAATTGAAACTTTATAAATATTTAAAGAGTTTAAAATAAAATTCTTGAAATTGGTTATTTGATCATGAAAATTCATTCTAAAATCCTCAAAAAATTCTAAACTAGTGACTAATTTTTTTTATGATTTTTTTAAAGATTTTAGAATGTCTTTTCATGATCAAATGACTACTTTAAAAAATTTTAAGTGAAACTATGAAAAGTGATTATTTGATCCTAAAAATGTATTCTATTTTTTTTAAAAAAAATCACAAATTTTTTAAAATAATGAATAAATCTTTTATGAATTTTTAAAGATTCTAGGATACATTTTAATAGTCAAGGGGCTACTTTAAAGAATTAACTTTATAAATCTAATGATTATTTGATCATAAAAATATATTTTAATTTTTTTTTAAAATCACAAAAAATATAAATTAATAAATGAATTTTTTTATGATTTTTTAAAAAATTTATGATTTGATGTAAATACGCTTGTTTTTCTTTCAAAGGCTATAGTTACTATAGTAACACTACAACGAAATTTGTGACACCAACTACACATGTTAGCATGCATATTATTCAAGATTTATTTTTTGCATGTGATCTTTATTCAGAAAACTGCAAGGTGAAATCTTAGTTCTTTCATTCACTCTGCATAATATATAAAAAAAGTAGTTTAATATGAATTATTCAGATGATTTGGAAAACACTCCTATATATAACCCATCCTGTAAGAATGATTATTTGCAATATGAGATGCAACTGAAGCAAGAGAAACATAAATATAGGGAATTGATACAAAAAAAATTAAAGAAAGAATCAATTTCACCAACCAAATTTATTGGCTTATGGTTTCTACAAATATAATGGTCGAGGTCTGTCCCATCTTCCACAGATAAGATCTTGACATAAAAATAAATGCAGTACAAGAATCTAAACTCAACCTTACAAGGGGTGTAATCCAAATATCAATTTACACTATAGAAGATGACTGATGGAAATAGAGACCTCAATCTTTTTTCAGCACGCAACTAATCCCTCTTCCTTTGTTTAGAATCCACCAGATCTTTGAGCAATTTGTGTTGATAATAGAGGTAAAATTTTCTAATAATTCCATCTTTTATCTAGACATAAATTAGTGGAATTATCTAGACATAAATTAGCAACCAAGTTAATGCAGCAAAAAGTGCCATTGCTGCGCTACTCATCAATTGTGAGGCCGCATTTGGTAACCATGGGTATGAATCAGGAGGTGGCATGACGCAGTTGTCACCATTGAAGTATATGCGCCTTGGGAAAGCCCATCCCTTTTCGAATGTGAAGGTATCAGGGTCCTTTCTGAAAAGAAGTTCTGACTGTACATTTCCGTAAGGTCCAGCTTCCATGAGCAAGTCATTGTAGTATTTGACACCCCACAACATTGCAGTATCATCTGCCAAACCAAATCCAAATAGGGTCTTGGTCATCAGAACACATTAGGCAAGATATATACTAACTTCATATTGTTTCTGAGTCAAGACTCGAGAGTAGAGAAAAGAATTATATATTAACACAAATAGGCCAAAAGTTAGTTCACTGAAGAACTAAAAGAAAGAGTGACCTAATGCAAGAAGCAATCCCACTTTTGTGGGCTCTGGGGAGGGTTGATGGATGCAGCCTCCCCCTGCTTTTTGCTAAGAGGTTATTTTCGTAGCTCGAACCAATGACCTCCGGTCACAATTGGATAATTTTACCGTTACGCCAAGCCACCCTCTCTAAATTTCTGAAGAACTACTTAGGAAAAATGAAATTGAACAAAATAAACTTACTTATGCCTCCGTATGGTGTCAACGACTTGTAATTGAAGCTAAAAAGTTGAGTGAGGTTGTCTAAGTTGGGGTGTTGGATAACAAGGTTCCACTGTGTGTAATTCATCCGGTAGTTGAAATTTGTTATTGCAATCTTCACGCGCCAGTAATCTTTGTAGTTAAGTTTAACATGCCAATGCACTCTTATTGGGCACATATGCGACGTACACTGGACCAAAGGAGCATAGTTGTTTTTGCCCGCACCATTTACAGCAGAAGCTAAATAAGGTGAATCACCTCTGCCATTCACAAAGAAGAAATTGTTATTAGATTATTCAAGCTGACATTATGAGATAATTAAAAGGTTAGCATTTGAACTTACTCCACACAGCTTCCTGGGTTGCTTGCATTATTTGGGCAACCACATGTGCATGTTGGACAGTTAACAATTGTTTCATTGTAGAAAGATGAAAGAGATACACAGCAAGTAGGAGTCTTCTGAGCAAGAAATTGGGAATATGTACATGTAACGTTCCAGGTCACTGCAAATGAAAATTGAATAGAATATTAGCCAAGCACCGAGTACGATTACCATGATTTCTCAAGCATTGACTAGATAGGTGAACTAACAGGTAACCATACAATCTACATTAACTTGATTAGTATACTTTGTGTAAAATAACCAAATAGCCCCATGTCTATATGCTGAGAGAAGATCCCGTGCAAAACTCAATTACTATGCTTTTGCAATTTAGCATTCATCACTTACTGAGAGCTTGGGTTGTTCTCCTTCCATCTTGTGTGACAAATTTTGTGGGCTTTACAATCTTGGCTACTCCACATGTATACCCAGGTCCTGGAGCCCTCAGGGTGAAGTTTTTGGGTACACGAACAGTCTTGTTGGTGGTCCCTGCTGCACCAATGCTGACCTGGAATGAACTTGCAGCATTTGCTGGATCCTGAACCCATGAGTTAATTACCCCTCCTTTGCAGCAATTGGCAATTTGCATATTATATGGAGTTCCAGGAAGTAGGTCAACAACTGTTGGATCCTTCTTACAGCAATGCGGAATGTTCCCCTTATATTTCGAGCAATCCCCTTGCTCAGTAGTCTGGGCTCCTACCATAGACCAAATTACCTCTTTCTTTGCCCAGGTCCATCCAAGAGTCCACCCTGGTGCTTGGATATGACGATATTGTTGGAAATTGAACATAGTAACAACAGCCTGAAAATGATTCATGTATCAATGTTTTGATGGTAGATGCAATTCACTTGCAACAATAGCTGATGTATGATGGCTTCAAAGGAAGTATATCATTAACACTTGCCTACATGCCAAGCCACATATGAATAATTTTTCATGTGATAATCAGATAATTTCAGAATAGAAATAGCACTAGCTACATTTTGTACTTACAACATAACCATCGGGAGTCCATTGCATAATATCCCACTTGATTGTTATATTTCCATTTGGGTCCAGTGCATCATAAGCTTCTGTAAAGCAGAAAAAACAACAAAACATGAATTATAAAAAAAAAATGACAACAGAAAAAATTTAGATAATAATTTATTAGAATCTACTGAAAAACAAGTGAATTAAATGAATCCGAGAATCAATAATAGACTAAGGGGTTTAGCCAAGGAAATTATTCTTCTCCAATCACTCATTTGGACATTCCTATGGGGTATACATAATCAATTCTTCAATTATTTATGATACAAATACCGTAAACTTGTTTTTTCCCAATGCAATTGCACTGTTCATAAGCATTTGTCAGTGGCAACATAAATTGTTTGGATCAATTTACTAATCAGCCAGATCTAGCTTGTGAGTCCTCTCCATAAATAAATCACACAAAAGACGTATACAATCAGAACTGATGCATAAATTCAACAGTTCATATGAAAAAAAGGATGTAGAAACAAAAAACAAATACTCAATAAAGAAAATCTAACTTTAAATTATAGCGATGCATAAATCTTCTTTCCTAGAAGGTGTTTAGATCTTCAAAAATGAAGCCACTGGAGCTAGATCACAACTATACTTTTTCCAGAAGCAACGCAGAATAGGAAAATACATGTTCCAGAAACATTCATAAAAGAAAACCACTAGTACTTTCAAAAATAGAGAAGATTTGCTCAAAATGCCAGGCTGCATCTCAAACCATTAACTTCACATCAAAAACGGACTAATGAATGGTCCAGATAAAGAAAGAAACCACTAATTGTCTCATATCCCAAAATCTTCAATCATCAGTATCAATAGAGCTTAGGAAATCCATCACAAGGAGCATGAGTCCAAAAATCAAATCTCGAAAGCAATGGAGCACTCCCTAAGCATGAAAAATACTTTCTTTCCCAATTTGTTACCGTCAACTCAGTAGATCTTGAGCTCTTCAAGTCGAGAACTTCCCTTTTAGAGTTGAAAATGTCAAATCGAAAGAAAAATGGAGCATTGAGCACAAGTGAATTAGGAACCGACCTGCGGAGGGAGTCAGAGAAGAGAAGACCAGGAAGAACAGGAGGGAGAGTGCCAAAGGCGCAAGCTTTCCCGCGGATCTGGTGGCGGCGGCCATGGAGGAGCTCAGATCCACCACCATTACTGCTTGTGAAGAGTAGGATCCCAGATCTACACCGGCACTGCAGCAATGGAGACAAGAGAAGCAGTACTCCTTTCCTATCTGTCTTAGAGAGGTAGAAGCTGATGATGTTGTAATTATAGGTGTTTTTAGTAGTTGTTAAGAAGGAACTTTTCTGTGAGTTGTCATCTTTGCTTCCTCCAATTACAGTCTCCACTCTCCCTGTCATGTGATCAAAGACAACTTACTGTGGTAAATAAGTCATACTTCCAGAGATAAATTTCTTGTATTAATATTAATAATAATATTATTACTATTATATATTTCTAAATTGAGTTTGTCCATGCATGATAAAGATAAATAATTAAGAGAAGGGTCTTCTGTCCTAATTAATTATTATTTTCCAACTTAATTAAAAACAAAATTATAAAAAAATTTGAATATTGGAGAAGACTAAGACTTTGTAATTAAGTTGATAATTATGTGCCCATCAATACATCATGTGTCGGTGGAAGCTTTCACGGTGCGAATGCATGTGACCTGTCCACGTTATAAAATTTACTTCTTTAATCCATTTCTAACATTAGTTGGTCCACTGCTGCCATCAACAAATAAAAGACATGCATTTGTCTCATCTCTTGTTTAAACCAACTCACTGATCATCAACAACTGGGAATTCTAATTCCCACAGTCACCAAATTGGTCTATTGGGTGGATTTCAAATTATGCTATTTCATGCATGCATTTTCCTCTTTAACAAATAAATAAATATATTTAGCATGTTCTTGTCTCATTGATGGCTTGTGCTCAACTTTAGTAAATAAGATATGATAGTTTAAAAGAGTTCTAATTTTGATAGATCAAGTTTAAAACAAGCTCTCTAGTCCACGTCAACTAGCGGAAAAAATAAATTGTATGCCTATGAAAGTTTTAAAGTCATTTAAGTTTGAAAGTTTAGAAAGAATCAAATATAGTGCATCATAATTCAGCAACTCATGGAAACCATATGCTAAAAAATATAATTTTGACGCATAGTAGAAAGTCTAATTTTAATTCATGATTAACTTATTTCGAATCAATTGAAGGGCATAACAAAGCATTAAAATTTATTTAATTTTAAAAATGGACAGGAAGGGCAAATCCAATCCACAGCTTAGGAGTAGAAGAATTGAAGTTATTAGATGAAAATGTTATTTTATTCAGTGTGAGAGTTTTATTCTCCCCGTATTAGGTTACCAAAATTTAAACATTGTTGTTCTTGATTTATAAGAAAATAGAAAAGTAATTAAATAAATAAATAGAACCAATGCACTAATTACGATTTCAATTTTGATAAGTTTTGGGGTCGGTTTTATAGATAAAACACCCTTAGAATGTTCTATGTTATTGATTATTGAGTCAATTGGGTTCGATTTGAATTCAAATCGGGCTTAATTTTAGTGAACCAAGTATAATTTGATAGGAACGAACTCAAATTAAAGTTGGTAGTGAATAGTCCAATTGGACGTGAATAAAGTTAATTTTTTAAAGAAAATACTCGATCATCTATAGGGTCATATTACATTCAGTATTTGGGGGACGAGAGCAAAGGACCATTGGTCGTGCACCTCGCGTCAAAATTATGCATGTTTTCATATTTCCTTAGATTGAGTTGGTTTTCATATAAAATAAAGTCAAATTAAAGTTAGAACTAGTTTCAATCAATTTATTGAATGTGTTCAATCAATTCTTTCTTCTTCTTCGAACTGCTGCATGAAGGAAGATTTCTCCATCCAATTCTGAAAATTGAAGATGCAATTTTAAAATGTCTCCAAGGGAGAATTCAACCAACGCATCCGCTATATATAGCAAATGGTGTTAAAATCAAAATATACTTGCTACCGAGATTCTTGGCTCCAAGATCTTCCTTACCATCGTTTTTCCATGTCATCGCCTCGGGGATCGTTCATTTCGGAGAAGAGACTATCGCCTAGACCTAAAGAGCCGCCAGATCGGCCTGGTCAAAGGTTTCCTTTGACCTTGCCTTAGGCGGGAGATGTCGGGAAGAGAGTTTCTTTTGAAGGTAACAGGCAGGGACTGGGAGGAGGGAGCTCGAGTGCTCCGGTGAAGGTGTTGCTACAAAAAAGCCCTAGTAGATGGAGCAGGGAAGGACCTTCTTCCTGGGCGAGGCTTTTTAGGCTAAAAAACGAGGAAGGATGAAGGTCTTCGCCTCAGATCTTAAAGAAGATAGATCAAATCCAGCTGAATGCGAAGGGGAAAGTTGTGATTGCTAATGCAGATTTTGAAGAAGCTAGGAAGGAGTGGAGCTGGACATTATACGGGAAATTTTTTAGTAAGACTCCTCTAGAGATTGTTAAAAGTATTATGCCTAAAGTGTGGAAATTGAATGGAAATTATCAAATTGTGGATTTGGCGGCTGGTTTTTTTGCTTTTAAATTCTCTAATGAAGAGGATTATTGTGATGTATTTTTTGACGGACCGTGGTTTTTAAGAGGACAGACCCTCTCTCTAATACCTTGGAGAGAGAACTTTCAACCGATGCAGGAAGTGATCTCAGTTGTTCCAATTTGGGTCCAATTTCCAGGACTACCGGTGGAATTTCTAAGTCAGAAGATACTGCCTCAGGTTGCTACAACAGTGGGTAGACCAATTAAGATTGATCAATATACACTTTCAGGGGTGATGGGTAGATTTGCGAGAGTTTGTATACTACTGGATGTCAAGAAACCTTTGGAACATGACTTTTGGATTGAATCAAAGGGTGTGAGTTTCTTTCAGACTGTTGCATATGAAGATTTACATATAATATGTTTCAACATGGGGAGAATTGGTCACAATGAATCAATCTATAAGGTGGAGAGGAACAAGAAGCTGAATACTGAAAGAAAGTAGGATGAAAGTACAAATGAGAAGGAAGAAAATTTGTTTGGATCTTGGATCCAAGTGCAAAAGAGGAGAAGAAGACCAGTTGTTAATGGAGCTAGGAAAGAAGGAACTATAAAAAATGCTTTTGTGGTATTAGAATATTAGATAACCCAACATTTGTTGATGAGATGGAGAAAGATGGAAAAAATGGTGAGAATGTGGAAGTTTTGAACAAACAGGAAAAAGGCAAAGGCAAGATCTCAGAGGTGGAAGAAAGATCATCTGAATTTAAAAAGAGAGAGTTTAAACATGGGAAAAACAAGATGATGGAAATAGTGAATGAAGATTCCTACAGTGGAAAGGATGTAGCAATAAGAGATCCAGAACAGGATGGGCTGAGTTTAAAGAAGGATGAGATTATGTTTGTAGCTAATAGGGAGAAAAAGGAAAAAGAAAGAAATAACAAAAAAGTCTCTGAAAATAGTGAGTTGGAGGTGTTATCCAAGAGGCTTTCTGAATCTTTTTGCAAGATTATTAACAAGGAGGGTGGCTAAGTTGATTTCATGGAAGATGGAATTGATCCAGAATTCTCAAGAATTATTGTTGATTCAAAGCAAAAAGAAAGAAGAGTTTTAAAGAAAAACAAAAAATCTTTTTAATGTACCTATAGACTATAGGTACTCGAAAGTGAAAAAGAGAAGATATTCAAATGAGACATTCTATGAAAAGGGTGATCTAGAGAAGGTTCAGGTGGTTTTAAGTGCTAATAATTCAGGGAAATAATTTTATTATCATGGAACATAAGGGGGACTCTCAAGAAGGAAGCTAGAGAGTACCTAAGCATGTTGATAAATTCACATAATGTGGATATTGTATTGCTTCAGGAAACTCACTTGGAAGAGGGAGAAGCTGCTGAATTTCTGAAATAAAAAAGTAGAAAATGGGATGGCATAGTGGTTGCTAGTGAAGGAAGATCTGGAGGCATCATCCTATTCTGGAGAAAAGAGAAACTAATTATTAAAGAGATATATTAAAATTCTCAATCAAATAATGTGGTAATTGAATTAAGCAAGGGAAGAAATATGTTGCTTTCAGGTATATATGCAAATACCTCTGTGAAGAAAAGAGGGCAACTATGGGACATGCTAAAAGAGATAGATATTCCTAAGATTCCATGGCTTGTAGTGGGGGATTTAAATGGCATCTTGAATGCTTTAGAGAAGAGAGTGGAAGAAGTTTTCAGATCAAACAATCTGTGGATAATTTCAGAGACTTTTTGAACTCTACTAGACTTATGGATGTTGGCTATAGGGGTCCTCAATTCACATGGTCAAACAATAGAAAATGAAGGGAGAAAATATTTGCCAAGTTAGACAGGGCCCTATTTAATTCAGTATGGTTAGACTGAGACTTTGATATCAGAGTATATCATTTGCAGAGGCTGTGTTCTGATCATAGACCTATTCTAGTGAGATATGAAAAAGAGCTGAAAAGAGGAATGGGGGAGAAGAAGTTTATGTTCGAACATTTTTTGTTCCAGCATAATCAACTGAGAGAAGTTGTTAATGAAAGTTGGCATTCTGAAAGGGAAAATAGTAGTCTATGTCGAAAACTAGATTTGCTGAGTGTTGATTTACAAAAATGGAATAGGGAGGTCATTGGCCATTTGGAAATTTTTTTGAAACAATCTCTTTTAAAGTTAAGCAATCTGGAAGTGAAAGAAGAACAAGGACTACTCTCTGTAGAGGAGGAAGCTTTGTTGAGAGCCACAAGCAATAGGATTATTGCGTTGAATAAGCAAATAAAAATTAAGTGGTGGTCGAAAGCAAGATTGAATTGGGTAGAGAGTGGAGACAAGAATTCTAAGTTCTTTCACAACTTAGTCAAAATAAAAAGGAGGAAAAACATGATTGAGAAATAGAAGATGAAGGCAATCTATGGTCTGATAGTATGGACATAACAAATTGTTTTTTAAATTCGTACAAAAACCTATTGAAGGAGAAGGAACTAAAGGAGGTCGACACGGTGCTATGCAAATAGTTAAGATGGAGAAAGATTTCAGAAAATGATGGAAGGAAATTATGCAAACCTTTTAGTTTGGAAGAAATCAAATATGCAATTGATGGATTGGGCAAGGGGAAGAGTCCGGAGAAAGATGGTTTTATGCTGAATTTTTTACATATAGCTGGGAAATAGTAAAGTATAAACTGAAGGAAGAAATTGATAGGTTCCATAGTTCTGCGAAATTGCCTAATGGATGGAATGATACTATTCTGATAATGATTCCTAAGAAGGAAAAAGCAAGTAGAGTAATGGATTTTAGACCCATTGTTTTATGCAATGTAGTTTATAAAATACTTGTTAAGACCCTTGCGAATAGAATAAGACCTTTGCTTAAGAACATCATTAGTGAAGAGCAAAATGCTTTTTTTTCCGGGAGGTCAAATGCAAGATAGTATCTTAATTGTGAATGAGGTAGTGAACTCTGTCTATTTCACAAGAGCTAGAACTCCATATATAATTTTGAAAATAGATTTGGAGAAAGCTTATGACAGGATAAATTGGCAAGCAGTGTATCAGATTTCAGAGTTGATGGGCTTCCCTCAAACATGGATTAGATGGCTGAAAGGATGCTTGGAGGGTGTCAAGTTTTAGTGTAGAGTCAATGGTTGTTCTTCCCAATGCTTTGAGAGTTTCAGAGGAATAAGGCAGAGGAATCCAATGTCTCCATACATTTTTATTATACTTGAATAATTACTGTCAGAATTTACAAGGAAGGAGGTCTCCATGGGGGATATAGAACCATTCAAATGTGGAAGTTTTGTTCTAAGTCATATGTGTTTTGCTGACGACATTATTTGTGTGATAAAAGGCAGTAAAAAGTCTTGTTTGAGACTTAAGAAGACTTTAGATCTTTATTGTAAGATAACTGATCAGAAGATGAACAACATGAAATCAAATATATATTTTCCAGATAAGTGTGATGTGAATTTGAGGAAGGAAATATGTAAGATCTTCAACATGAAAGAAGGGAAATTCCCAATGCAGTATTTGGGGACTTTTATTTCCCCAAAGAAATTAAGCAAGCAGCATCAAGAAAAATTGGTGAAGAAGGTTTCAGACAAACTGGATTTTTGGGCTAAAGGGATGATATCTCAAGCAGGGAAGAGTATTTTGATAAATAATGTGCACTACTAGAAAAATGGGCATCAGCAACGGCTGATGCCGTTGCTTAGCCGTTGCTGAAAATCATCAGCAACGGCGTGCAACGGCTGGCGCTGTTGCAATAGAGCCGTGGCAGAAAATCGCGTTGCTGATAACTTAGCAACGGATCAGCAACGGCCGCTCGGGCCGTTGCTAAAAATATTATCAGCAACGGTTTTGCCACGGACGCGGAGCCGTTGCTGATTACATTAATAGCAACGGCTGGTGAGCCCGTAGCAACGCCATTAGTAAAAGCCCGTTGCTAAGCCGTTGCTGATGATATCAACCTGGTAATGAAAAAAATTAAAATTTTAAATTTTCATTGATACATTGATACATTATCTGATACATAACTCACACACTCATACACTCATACACACATTCATTCACACATCACAAATACACCAAGATATACATCAAAACAATTATATTTATATTGATAATTATTCACAATAGTATAAAAACTATTCAAATGCAAAATTGAAGTATCAATATCCAAACAAAATAAATTAAACAAGTATAATATCTCAGTAACAAAGTCAATATAAAAAAATCTCACGATGACGATGGAGGATGGCCTGGATCATTTGGCGGGGTCTGGAGTGCTTGAGTGTACACCGGCGTGGATTGACTCGAGGACGATGGATGAGATGATGCCGAAGAGATGCCTGCTTCGGGATGACCTGACATGTTGCGTAGCATAGCATGCATCTCCGCCATCATCTGACTCTGACGCGCGATCGTCTCCTCTAGAGTCCTTATTCTGCTACTATGATCATAACTGGATCTGGAGGTAGACGGCCGCTCACCAGCGACCAGAGGGGTCGGTGCCCCAAGTGGCCCTAGTACGGCTCGCGCATGACCACTATCTGCAAAGCCATATACGCGGCCATGGTCCCAGCCACCTACGGCCTCGACCCACGTTGTTGCGTCAAAGTCCTCAGGGGTGCCCCCCGCGCTGCACCACCGTCTGGCTATAGGTCTCCTACTCGAGTTTGATTTTTTGTTTAATATTTATCATAAAACTTAAATTATAAATATATAATGAATAATTTTAACAAATATATAGTTACCATAATGTATGCAGCGCGGTTGTCGATGTACTCCTCCGTCCCATGTGCTCGACGGTGAGTCCGCTCAAACACTGCCATTGGGGAGGGTCGCTGGACAGTCTTGTCATCCGACACCGTCGTCTACATTTACAAAACAAATACATTAATTAGTACACATAGTAACAAATAAAATATATAATTAAAAGGTATACTTACCATACGGTTTGCGTGCACTGCAAATGCAATAGAGCCGCCAGTGTGACGCGCTGCTCCCCTCGACATGCGATTTCTAGCCGCATTCCGAGAAACCTCCTGCCATCGATCCATCGACCATATTCCCATGAGCTGGTCCCATATATCCGGAGTAATCCAATCGGGGCTGTATCCCCGAGTCTCCGCGATGTTAGTAGTCCCAGCTCGTGCCATCGCCTGGGACCGGGCCTGCCCCAGCTGCCCGTTGTACCTTGCCCAGGAAATAGCCTCCCAGGCAGCGTAAATGAAGGGCCTTTGGTGCCCAGCCCATGTATAGCGAGCCTGCAGAATAATAATATCAGTACCAATATTAATCATCATGCATGTAAAAATAATAATAATATGTGCCTCAAACTCGCGCCATAACATGCCGACGTGCTCGCTAGGCACGTGAGACCACGTAGGCCATGCCCCGTGCATGTATCGTCGAATAGTAGAAGAAATGCTCCTCGGCACTTCTTCTTGCTCGAACCTGCACAACAAAAATAAATTTTAATATTATATTATAATATAATGAATTTATAATGATTCATAATTCATGATATATTACCGCTCCCCAATCACGCTAATAAATCTACGTAACTCTGTGGCTGGTGGAGGCTGCCACCTGTTCGGCCTGCGTGGCCGCCTACGTTTGGATGTACTAGCCTCGACAGTATCATCGGCATGAGGATCAGCAACAGGAGGATCAGCAGCATGAGTAAGTGTAGGAGTCTCACCGATCAGAGACTCCAAAGCTCTCCTGCGGTGATAACCACGACCAGACATATCTGTCGAATAGACATATAATCAGATTATTGTATAAATATTAGAGATATATTTAATAAAATATATACTTTACAATTATTCCTTATCATCTGAATAATAGTCTTCGAAATCTTTCTCTTCTTCCTCTTCTTCCTCTTCTTCATCTTCTTCATCTCCAGCTTCCTCAATTTCATGATCGTCATCATCAGCATATTCAACTTCTAATTGAATTGACGTTGTGTCTGCATCCTCGAGTATTAGAATAATATGATCTACAGCAGGAGGATCATCTTCTTGATAGAAACCATCTGTCATATCAGGTATCAGCTCATTTTCTCCTACTATCGGATCAATTTTTCCTCTACCTTTTGTCTTACAGACTACACGCCAATCTGCTTTATCTTTATTTCGAGCTGGATACTTCGCGTAATATACTTGTTCGGCTTGTGATGCCAATATAAAAGGCTCATTTGCTGCCAATTTAGATTTGTAATTAACCTCAACAAGTTTGTATTTTGGATGAACTTTCATGCCCCTTTCTGTTGTATCGAACCAATGACATCTAAATAGAATAACTGATTTCAAGCCGAAGTAGTGCAACTCTATCACTTCTTCCACCAGTCCATAAAAATCCATATCACATTCAACATAGGTTGTCCCTTTCACACAGACCCCAGCATTCATCGTCTTCTTTGTAAATGCATATTCAACCGTGTGAAATTTATACCCATTAACAAAATATCCGCTATAGCACGACACAAGTCGCGATGGTCCACTAACAAACTCAAATATTCTTTCATCTATTTCAGCTCTGTGATCTTTGCTGTAAGTCTGAATCCAAGTAGGGAAATCATGATTCCGTAATCTCTCCAATTCTTCATCGTTGTGAATAGAGTATTTTTGCACCATCTCAATGTCAAATATTTCAATGAATTGTTCAATCTCTGGACAATTGAGTAATACATACAAGTGTGTCAAATGATACTCTTCCTCGCTTAAGTGTCGAGATGGACGAGAACCAAAAGCACGATCAGAGTGACAAAATATATTTAAACGTCCATCTGAATATCGAACACCCCTGTCGTCGTTACGTGGAAGACGATCAAATCTTGTATGTACTGTCGATTCAAAGTAAAATGAGCAGAATATTGAAATTTTTTGGATGATATACGATTCAGATATTGATCCTTCAGCAGCTGCGGTGTTCTTTACTTTTTTCTTCAGACGATTCATGTATCTTTCAAATAAGTACATCCACCGATATTGAACGGGGCCACCAACTCGTGCCTCGTATGCCAAGTGTATCGGTAGATGCTCCATCGAGTCAAAAAATGCAGGAGGGAAAAACTGCTCCAGCTTGCATATGATTTCAACAATATTATTTTCAAGTGTTGACATATCTTCGACTCGAAGGACATTCGATAGCAGCACTGGCCAAACTGAATAAGGAGTTGCAGAATGTCCAAACGGATTAAAACCATCTGTGCACAATCCCAATCTTATATTTCTAGTATCCCTAGAAAATAAAGGATAATATGTATCCAAATGTTTCCATGCTTCACTGTCGGATGGATGAGTCATTACTGTATCATCACGACTTTTTGCATGCCAACTCATGTAGGGAGCTGCCTTTTCCGACATGAATAATCTTTGAAGCCTCGGTGTTAGTGGAAAATACCGAAGCACCTTAAACGGGATATTTTCTGTCGGACCGATTTCTTCTCCTTGTAACGAGGATGTTGACATACAGGGCATTTATCCAACTACACATTTTCTTTATAATATAAAATGCAGTTATTTTGGCACACGTGTATTTTTTCGTACCCAAGTCCCAATTTTCTCATTAGCTTTTTAGTCTTATAAAAAGTTGGCTCAAACTTGTTATCAGTAGGCAGCATTCCATTAATCAATCCTGCAATCCGATCATACGCAACCCCGTTGATATTACAATCGGCCTTGATGTTTAGGAGCTGTGTTATTGCTGAAAACCTAGTGTATTTAGGATAATTCTCATACAAAGGTTCATCGGCAGTTTTCAACATCTCGTAAAATTCTGCAGCTTCTTTATTCGGTAATTCAATCTCTACCGCAGTTTGTACTTCTGTGATATCAACCGTTGTAGTATCTGGTGGGACTGATGTCTGAAGAACTGGCCGATCAACATTATCATTCAGGTGGAATTGACCCCTAAGACTATCAAGTATCATAGTTCTATAGGAATTAGATTGACTAGATGAAGAAGCATCAGCAGAGGAAGATTCACCATATGTCTGAACGACAGTATTACTCGATATCCCGACTTCACGTGACTCCCCGTGACAAGTCCATAGAAAATATCTTGGTGCAAATCCTTTGCTATATAGATGTAGAGTGACAGTCTCCCGATCTAAAAATCGTCCATTCAAACAAATGCGGCACGGACATCGGATTTGATCACCGATGCTAACGAAATTCCGATTCGAATAGGCAAAATTTAGGAAGTACGTTACGCCTAATCGAAACTCATTCGTTAAAGCTCCACAATCAAGATGTCGGTACATCCAACTTCGATCAGCCGACATGATTCTGTCAATCAATGACAATTTCTTTGGTTAATGTCTTTAGGTGAGATTGTCCTATTCCATTCGGGATTTATGTTATTTATATTGCACTAAGTACTTATTTTAACCGCTAACTTCATTCTAAATTTTGGCAGCATCTCCCTACAGTTCTCCGAATACGCATATCATCTGGGCGCGTATCAGAGAATAAGAGAGATATTGCCGAAATTTAGAATAATTAGTTAACAGTTAAAAGAAAAACGTAAGTGCACTACAAATAACTATATTCCCAAATTGTCCAATCAGGGACAATTGAAGAATTGTACGTCGTATAAAAGATCATCTACTTCTTTTACACGAACATTACAATCCCCGAACGAATCTAAGGTTTTGCTAAATCATATCCGACTCGTCGATGCGTACGTGAAACATATCAACTCGTCGGATGGATGATTATTTTCTAAATGTTTCGAGACAGTTCGAGTCCATATTGGACAATTCCGACACGAGTCCAAATTAGACAATTCCGGCAGGAGTCCAAAATGAACTATTTCGGCGCACGTCCGAAGTGGACGATTCCGGCACAATGCTGAAGTGGACAATTCCGAAATTAATCTAAACCCTAAAAATTAATCTAAATAATTAATTAACAAATAAATAAATTTTAAAAAAATTAATCTACTATTTCCTGCGCCGGAGTCCGGTGGACTCCAGCGCCGGGTACAGTGTTCGGACAGTGTGTCCGGACACTGTACAAGATCCAGCGGCGGCCATCGGCCGACTGCCGCCGGCCGAAACCCTAAAAATAGGGTTTCGATCGGATTTCCCGCCGGCCGCAATGGGAAGAGACGGTCGGGCGGCGATGAATACCTGAAATCGGCGGTCGAGGACGGACGGCAGCGTCGGCAGCGGCAGCTCGGCGTCGTCGGCGTCGACAGCGGCGGCGAGAGGCGGGAGGAGGAGGAGGCGGCAGCAGCGGGAGGAAGAAGGGGCGGGCGCGATCTGCGACCTATATAAACTTATCAGCAACGGCTCACTCGCCCGTTAGAAAGCCGTTGCTAATAAGTTATCATCAGCAACGGCTCACTTGTCCGTTAGAAAGCCGTTGCTGATAATTAAAATCATCAGCAACGGCTCGCGTGTCCGTTAGAAAGCCGTTGCAGATACAACATATCTGCAACGGCTTGAGCGGCCGTAAGAATGCCATTGCAAATAGCAACGGCTTGAGCGGCCGTTGCTGATAGCCGTTGCTGAAGACTCAATTTCTAGTAGTGGTGGCATGTTCTATTCGTGTTCACTCACTGATGACTTCTTGGGTGAGTGAAAAAACTCTGGATAAATTGGTGAAAACAAATAGAGAATTCTTCTGGGGGAATGGAGATACAAAGAAACATGCTAATTTGATAAGTTGGAAGACTATAACCTCAAACAAGAGTGTGGGAGGTCTTGGCATAAGGGACCTTAAAGTTATGAAAAATTCTTTAGTAGCAAAGAGAATTATTCCTTTGCTAAATAAAGAGGATGATTACTAGTGTAGATTCCTCTTGCAGAAGTATAAAAATATCCACCCTTGGAAAGGTTTTGAAAGGAAGAAGAACTCTTGGAGGTTAAGTCAATAAAAGCAAGCATGGAAAATTTAAGAGAAGGGTTGAGAAAAAGTATTGGAAATGGAGCTGATACAGATATTTGGGAGGATCCTTGGCTAGGGGAGTTACCCTTAAGCATTTGGCCAACTTTTATAAATACAAAAGAACTGAAGAAATTGAGTAGGGTAGCATAATTAACTGTTCAAGGTTCTTGGAACATAGGTATACTGGAAGACTGTTTTGGAGGAATGATGAAGGAAAAAATCATGTTAATGATTATTGACTGTATTGAAGGAAAAAACAGATGGGTCTGGGCTGGATTTTCTGAAGGAAGACTGAATTCTAAGTCTGCTTACTTAAAGAATAGGGAAGTCAGTTCTTCAGACAATAGTATCAATTGGAAGATGATTTGGAAGATGAACATTCCTCAAAGAATTAAGGTGTTTATTTGGAAAGTGCTGTGGAAAAGGCTACCAACATATGGATGGTTTCAAAGGAAGGAGGAGGAGAGTAGAACTAGTTGTTTCATATGCAAAGAAGGTGAGGACTCAATTGATCATATATTTTTTGATTGTAGATTTGCTACTGATTATTGGAAGCTAGCAGAGAATGAGTTAGGGATTGGATTCAATCGGTTTGATGAATGGAAAGAAGGGAAATGGTTAGAGGAGGGCTTGGGTTATGATAAAACATCAGCTCAGTTTATAACTGATTTCATTGCAGTATCTTTTTGGGCAATTTGGAAAAATAGGAATGAAGGGAGACATAAAGGGGGGTGCAGGTGTCTGAAGAGCATTCTTAGAAATGCTATCAACTGTATATATGAATATAAAACTGAAATAAAGGGAAAGGTGGATGGTGGAGCAGGGAATAACATGCAAAAGGAGAGTGAAAACATTGAGATATCTGGAGGAAGAGATTGGGTGGATGTACTCTGTGATGCGGCTTGGAGAAATTGTAAAAAGGCAAGCAGTGGATGTGTACCTTTTAAAGGAGCAAAATGGTCCTTTGCTGATGGACAAGTGGAGATAGCAGAGAATCCATTACAGGCAGAATTAAAGGCCATCTACTTTGGTGTGGTGAATGCAAAGAAGACGGATGTGAAATGGTTGAAAGTTTACTCTGATTGTGAGAAGGCAATAAATATACTGAATGGGAAAGTAGCTGCAGCTTGGAGAGATCTTTGGTTGGTGAGGAAAATAAAAAGATTGGAGAAAGAGTTTGAAGGTATTCAGTGGAAATATATCAGTAGAAAACTTAACATGATTGCACATAAAATTGCAGGGTATGTTTTGATGAAAGATAGCAGCTGTTCATGGGAAGCTGGTGGCAATGATACCGAATGCACAAAGATTATGCTTAATTGTCAAAATCCTATTCTAATGACAAGTGAGAATGCAAACATTGCAGGTGTAGAAGAGGTTGTTAATGCTTAGTGGAACATTGAAGATTTTTCTCAAGGGCTGCCAAATAATGATCTATTGATGCCTGAAGGAGGATTGGAGAGTATACAGGTTGTGAACATGAATACAACAGAACTTTTAATGAAGACTGGAGAGAATGGTCAGGTTTGCGTGGCACCTGGAGAAATGCAAAAGGATGCCGATGCACAAGGCTTAAGGAAGTTTTTTATGAAGCAATACCTCCTGATGTAATAGTGAATAAAGATAAATGGTATGAGAATGGTAGTTAGGGCTGGCAATTTTATCCGTATCCGCCAACTAAAAACCGCATCCGTACTGTATCCGATCCGTATCCGCAAGTAAAAACAAATATGGATACAAATATGGATCTGCAAATTTCATATCCGCGCGGATACGGTGCGGATATGGATTTGTCTGTGTATCCGCACCGTATCCGCACCGTATCCGCACCGCCTATCCGCCTCATTTTAATTACTATTTTACCTATATATATATATATAATACATATTAAGGGGCCAAGGGTGATATTGTAATTTTATATCTAATATATATATTATATCAAATATAATTGCCAGCCCGCCATCTGCGATTCTGCCCTTGCCCTAAATCCCTAATTTTTTCACCCGTGACCCGCCGCGGCGCCGCTTCATCCATTCTGCGATTCTGCCCGCTGCTTTCACGAAGACACACCAGTACACCACCGAGGCACCGACAGTCCGACGCACACGGCGACTCGGCGACAGTCCGCTTCATCTCTGCTCGCCCCTTTCACGCCGATCGCCGCACCATATCTGCCCTAGTGCATCACTCGGCGACTCGGTGTCTCCCTTCTCTGCACGCAGCCGACAGCCGCAGGCCCGCAGCACGAGTTCGTCACTCGTCTCCCTTCTCTGCCAACAGCCGACAGCCGCACCAATCCCAGTGGTCGGTGGTGACTGGTGAGCGCGTCACTCTTCTCCTAATCTCTATTCTCTTCTCTACACACAGCGCCGATGTCTCTCTTCTCCTAATCTCCCTTCTCTGCACACAGCCCGCCTCTCTTCATTCTTCTCTGCACGCAGTCGGTCGCCCGCAGCACACGCCGGCATCTCGCTTCTGTGCAGTCTGCACGTAGCCCGGCAGCCGCAGCCCGCAGGTGAGTCCGGCAATCTCTTCACGTATTTGTTCTTTTAATTCATTTCATGATTAGTTCATTTAATGCTTCCAACCATTTGATTGCAAGAAACTTTTGATGATTCTTTGATTAGCTAGCAGATTCTTTCATGCATTACTTCTAAATGCTACCTAAAAGTGATTACAGCTTCATCAAGTACATGTTTACAAGCAATTGAAAGCATAATTCCACCTATACCTATTCAAGGCTGTTCTATCAGCAACAAGTCATTTATATATATTTAACTATTGATGATTTAGCTACTGAGTAGGTGAGAGTGTTTTAATTGCAAATGTAATGGTTGATTCTTCATATCAGAAAGTAAATTAAGTTTAAATAAAACATGATACTTCTTGTTATTTTTCAACTATTTTTCTCCCTATGAAGTTTTAAGAATTTTCTTTCAATCCTTATTGGTTTCTTAGTTATTTTGAGGCAGACCAGAATATACCATTTGTGAGCAGTACATTGCAGCCAATGAATTAGGGGTTGGAATTGATAGGTATTCTTTAACCAATGAATTCAGTTGGAATTCAAATAGTATAAAAATAATGAATGAAGACAAGGCCAGAAGTGGTCTGTTGTTTTCATTATCAACCTATAATACACTACCAACCAACAAAGTCTTCAGGTTCTCTAATGCTTGTAGCAGACACCCACCAAAGATGAAAGTGAAAGCCTAAGCACTTAAGCAGAAACCAACAAGAGGTTATTATGTACTTTCGGTAGTGTAGACTCACTAAAATAAATCATTGCTTGTTTGAAGAGTTCTTGTGATTCTAATTTGCAGTTGCCATGCATTACTGTTTCTGGATGCCAATGTCAGAATCCATTATGGTGAACTAGCTAGGTTCATTGAATCATTCTTTTGTTTGTTCAAGGGAAATTATACTGATAAGTTTCCTCAATGTACTAACACCATATTATGATAAAATCCCATAGCTTTTAGTGATTTGGGTATTTTTACAAATGATTCTTATTAATGTGCTATGGTTAATTGACTATTGTAATTGATTGAACTATGATTAATTTTTTTAATGATTAGTTCATTTATATCATTTATTTATTTTCTTATAGGTTCTACTTCAAATGTTGCCAAAGTGTTTGAAGAAATAGAAGAGGATGACAATGTAGGGATGAATGAATCTTACGTGATGGACCGATGGTAATTGCATACATAATTTTTGTTGAATTGTATTATTTTAATATGTGTTATATATTTGGATTTTGTTTCTAATTTGTAGGATTGAAGAACAATGAAGAGAACATGGTGTGAGAACTTTGGAAGAGCATTTTAATGTGCTATATATTGGATGATCTTCACATAAGACTGATGTAATTTTAAAGTACTTTATTGAATTGTTGTTGAATTCTGATTTATATATGTTGTAGCTAGATATATTATGGGATTTATGGCTGCTAAAACTATGGTGGTTGATTTGATGTAACTTGTTTCAAATTAGGACTCTTGTTTTAAATTGATGTATGCTGTAGTGTTGTAGCTAATTTTAAATTTCTCAAATGATTTGAAGTATTATGGACTTATGGTTTGTTCAAATTATAAATTGATGGTGATGTATGTTGTAGCTATTTAGAATTTTAGATGCTAGTAATTACTCATATTATAATTTTTTTTAGCTAGTATCTGCTATTTAGATGATTTATGTATCTTAATGTTGTTTGTTTGAATTTGATTTAATGTACATATTATGGTTGATGGTGGTTAAATTATAAATTGTGGTTGAGTAGTTTAAAATATATTACATACTTATTTTGGATCAATAAACAGGATATTTATTGATTTTTAAATTAAATATATTATTTTAATATTTTTTTTAAATACGGATGCGGATATGGATACGGTGCGGATATCCGTATTTGAAGCGGTGCGGATATGAATATTCATATTCATATCCGTGGCGGATACGGTGCGGATACGGATACACGGATATGAGGTGCGGATGCGGATGCGGATAATGTACTATCCGCACCGTATCCGATCCGTTGCCAGCCCTAATGGTAGTGTAGTTAACATTTCTTTAGAGAAGGGAAAGACTAGTATGGAACATTATGATGTAATGAATGATGTAGACTTTGAATTGGTTAATAAAACATCAAAAGAGGAATATAACTCTGCTCATGTGATTGGCGAGGGATGCACGGCTAGGGCCCACTGCTCACTTTTCCCAATTAGTGAGTAGGGGGTGACATATTTTTCGGGTTGGTTTGTTTTTGTTTTTTTTTTAAAAAAGATCTTACTTACCATCTAATGCTCCATCTTTAATTCCTCTGCAAATCAACGTCATTGAGGCATAAAGAGGGCTCTTTCATTTTGTCTGGATGCGCATTATAGAGAAAAGAGATTATGGCTACAAAATTTGCATTATGGCTAGAGAAAAAAGATTTTGTCTGGGTACACATTATGGCTACAAAATATATTTCATTTTGCCCGTTGACTCAACGCCAACGGACAAACCTCTCCCTCTATCTCCACTTTCATATAATCTTTGAAGAGATTAAAGAGGTAAGAAACAACTTTGTCGGTGTGCTAAAGACGTCATCTCTTATTCTTCTGGTGCTTTCTCTTGAGTGATTGAAGCTCTAGGCTGTGAACAATAATTTCAAATGTCTGTGTGATGAGAGCCTCCTATATTATAAGTCTTTGATTAATAAAACATTATCTCTTATATGGACGTAGAGCCTCATCATCAATTCGAACCATGTTAAATTGAGTGTGCTTGTTTGCTTTCTTTTCTTCCTCAATTTCGTGTACTCGCATTTGGTTTCTTGCTTGCTTAGGAAATATTTATATATTTCTCAACAAGTTGACCGATGATTTTCAACTTCGGTCTTAATCTTGGTTTTGATAAAAACAAATATATTTCTAATGTGTTTATCAAATATTTGTTTTAGGTTGAAGAATGCTACGCGCACCAAGTTCGGTTTTTGATTTTGAGGAGAAAGTTTCAGTGAAATTGATACTCGATGTCTAGGCGTATCAAGAATTAGGTTTAGGTTTTAGTTTTCATATAATTTTTTTTAAGACCTCATTTGTGATGAATCTTAGTGCTTCAACCCATTTAAACCCAACACAAGCCCTAAATCAAATCAAAACCTTGAAAACCAAGCCAATAACTCAAACCAAGTTATTTCTGAAAAATTGAGTAAATTCATGCCAACTTCAGCCAACTGGTTTTGCATTTTCGAGAAGCCTTTGGTCGAAATCCAACCAAAGTTCGGTCAACCGAACTTTGTTGGCCTAAGGTTTTCAATTGTCACTCTCCGAAACTGGGTCACGTGGTCGGCCAGAGTGCGGACAAGCACCCCAAAGCCTAAACAACATAACCACATCATGCATGTGAAACAATAACTCAGATTAACCCAAACACGATATTCAATTATAAAAAGTATCAATCCACAACTAGACCAAGTGTATGAAGCAATATAACCAAAGTTCATGTGTTAATACTACACAAGTTCACATGCTTAAAATAAACTACATGACTCAAACAAGATTCGACTACACCAACGATTTTCACAAGACCGCCATCGAAGTCCATCACCATCAGCCGCGCCATACCTCAGTGATCACTGTAATACCCAGTTTAGTCCCACATCGAGCGTATATTGGATATGGTGTTGGCTTATAGTTAAGGCTTGATGGGTGTGCTACCATTAACTTCAGCTTGAGCATTTTAATTAGGCCAATAGGTTGGCCTATGAAGTTGGGCATGTGAGAGAGCCTATGTGAGAAAAGGCTGCCCAGGTGATAGGGTGGAGCTGCTACTAGGCTAGCTAGGCCTCACATGCCCCACCGACTTGGGTGTGATTCTGGACTATGTGTTAGACTTGAGTTGGATCTTGACGAGGACTTAAAGACATAAGTGGGGGAAATTGTAATACCCCAATTTAGTCCCATATCGGGAGTATATTAGATGTGGAGTTGGTTTATAAGGCTTGATGGATATGCTATCATCAACTTCAGCTTAAGCATTTTAATTAGGCTAATAGGTTTGCCTATGAAGTTGATGGGTCAGTTATCCCATCAAGCTGGTTATCATCAACTTCAGCTTAAGCTTTTTAATTAGGCTAATAGGTTTGCCTATGAAGTTGATGGGTCGATTATCCCATCAAGCGGGTTATAACAAATGGTATCAGAGCAGCACCAAGTCCTAGGCATGGTGAGGGAGCCTACGTGAGAAAGGGCTGCCTAGGTGATGGGATGGAGCCGCTACTAGGCTAGGCCTCACATGCCACTGACTTGGGTGTGATTCTAGGCTATGCGTTAGACTCGAGTTGGATCTTAACAAAGACGTCAAATCATAAGTGGGGGAGATTGTAATACTCTAATTTAGTCCCATTACCTGGGCAGCCCTTTCTCACATAGGCTTCCTCACCATGCCTAGGACTAGATACTGGCTCTGATACCATTTGTTACGACCTTCTCAATGGGATAACTAGCCCATCAACTTCACAGACCAACCTATTGGCCTAATTAAAATGCTTAACTGAGGTTAATGGTAGCCCACCCATCAAACCTTATAAGCCAACACCACATCCAACATACTCGCTATGTGGGACTAAACTGGAGTATTACAATCTCTCCTACTTATGTCTTAACGTTCTCGTCAAGATCCAACTCGAGTCTAACGCATAGCCCAGAATCAAACCCAAGTTGGCGGCATGTGAGGCCTAGCCTAGTTCCACCCTATCACCTGGGTAGCCCTATCTCAGGTAGGCTCCCCACCATGCCTATGACTAGGTGTTGCTCTAATACCATTCATTACAATCTGCTTGATGGAATAGCTTATCCATCAACTTCATAGGCCAACCTATTGGCCTAATTAAAATACTTAAGCTGAAGTTAATGGTAGCCTACCCATCAAGCCTTATAAGCCAATACCACATCCAACATACTCGCTATGTGGGACTAAACTGGAGTATTACAATCTCTCCTACTTTTGTCTTAATGTTCTCGTCAAGATCCAACTTGAGTCTAACGCATAGTCCAGAATCACACCCAAGTCGGCGGCATGTAAGGCCTAGCCTAGTTCCACCCCATCACCTGGGTAGCCCTATCTCACGTAGGCTCCCTCACCATGCCTATGACTAGGTGTTGCTCTGATACCATTTGTTACAATCCACTTGATGGGATAACTGATCCATCAACTTCATAGGTCAACCTATTGGCCTAATTAAAATGTTTAAGTTGAAGTTGATGATAGCACACACATCAAGCCTTATAAGCTAACACCACATCCAATATACTCCCGATGTGAGACTAAACCAGGGTATTACAATCACGCTCTGGAAAATAGTATACATAAAAGGAAGGTGAGTTCAAAGAACTTAGTGAGTGGCCGCCTCGACCATTACTAAACCATACCATAATAGCTAACAAAATAGTAAATAACTCTGAGTTCAAATAGTAATTAAAAAACATGAACACATTTCACCAATAATTTGTGTGCTAGGCGCACCACCTAGTCTAATCCAGCTCATATAGAACTATACTCTAGATACTCATCCATAACTCACGGAGTACTCGTCAGGCCTACCACCCCCGGCAAGCCTCCCAACTCGAGCTCACTGAGCTAGGACGGCCCTCTAACATCAGTTCCCAGAATTCAATCGGGAAAGGCCCTCCGACCTATGTCACTTGGGTCCGTCGTCAGCGTAGCTGACCGACATATGCCTCGACCCAAAATCACTGGCACGCTAAGTAGGCGTGAGCATCGGTCGAGTCGGGTCTATTGGCTTAAGGTTGTCAACCTTAGTCTTAATCTCAGTTTTGATGATAACAAACATGGAACTAATATTTCATTGAGAAATCTTTCAGGTTCCATATCGGTTAGCGTTCGATGTTCTTGATCGAATAAATGGAAAGAAATTAGAAGGACATTGATCGACGCGCTCGGGTTCATCGCAGAAATTTCTTGAAGATCGACATGAACACATGGAAAGCTCTTCGAGATGACGCACGTTGAAGGTCGGAACCGGAAAATGAAGCGCGCAAGAAAAATGGCTGAAAAATTAATATCAGCCTATGTTCAGTAGACTGAATAGGGTTAAAAAATGGCAGTAGTCATTTCGGTCGATCGAACAGTGCCAAAAATTGACAGTGGCTACTTCGGTCGATCGGGCGGTTGACCGATTGAAGCCAAAAATTGGCAGAGGACGCATCGGTCGATCGATCGATTGGTCGACCAAACTGCGGATAGCTGAAGCCGCAAATTGCGTCGGTCGATCGGGCGGTCGACCGGATTGAGGGAACGTAAGATTTATGTCTAGCGGTCGACCCATCGGTTGATCGCACAGAGAGAATATGCAGTGGTCGCTCTAAGCGATCGATCGGTCGGTCGATCGATCGACCAATCGACCGAGCGACTGTAACAGATAGTTTTCTACCCGTTGAGCTGTCGTTTCTTTGAGAGGGTATAAATGGATATTCATCTAACTCCTTTAATCTAGCTCTCCCACTCTTACAGATTTGATTGAGCATTCTAAAGGGAGATTTGAGCCTTCAAAGGATCGATCAACAGCGCTTTGCTCTTTCGTGAACATTTTCTCAAGCGCCCAGCTTTCTTCCTCAACTCGGGTTTTAATACGAGCTCTACCTCTTAACGAGTTGAAGGCGTCGAAGGCTTTGAAAAGAGCTGTGGTTCCTCTGTCATTTTTAGCTCTTTTGATTGTATTTTTATTGTTATTTGAATGTCGTTACTTTGGATTTGTACGTGTGAAGACCTAGGATTGTTAGGTCTTGAAATTGGGTGGTAGCCTTAGTGTTTGAGGTTTAAATCCACCGGTGTAATTAAACGTAGTTTAGTAGGATTAAGTGAGTTGTCCCTTAGGGTTGAGGTGGAAGAGTGCTCTCGGTAAGAAGGCAGTGACTTCCGGGTGTGGAAGTGCCTTAGGTCGAGAGTGCAACTCTTCGAGTCAAAGTCCTCATTGTAAGGGAAACAAGAATTAATCTAGTAAACCTAGTTTGGAAATCCTAAGCGGGGTGCTTAGGTAGTGGAGTAGGCATTGGGGCTGAACCACTATAAATCACTGTGTTTGCATTGATTTATTGATTGTATTAATTTCTTTATTATTTATTGCTTCCGCATCTAATCATCAAATTATAAATTGCCTAATTAGTTTAAGAAAACGATTAAAATCAATTTAGTAAACACACTATTCATCCCCCCCTCTAGTATTGCCATTTGTCCAACATTTGGTATCACAACGGATCGTGGATTGAGATTTCACCATCTCGTCTACATCTTGCCTCGATCAAAAAATGGCACTAGAGAGTATAGCATTTGCACTACCTAGGTTTGATGAAAAAAACTTTGGTGTTTGGAAGAGTAGGATGTATACTTTTCTTAAAACACAAAGTTTAGATCTATTTTGTATGCTAAAGAATGAGTATGTTGAGCCCACCATTGACATAAATGATTGGACTCAAGAACAAGTTAGATTGTTTGAATTGAATGCTAAGACAACACATTTTCTTTATTGCTCATTCTCTAATGATATACTTGAAAAGGTTATGCATTGTTCTTCTGTTTTTGATATTTGGGCAACATTAAATATGTTATATGATTATGCTAAAATCGAAGAGCTTAATACTTTTATTGAGAGCGGTGATGACAATGGTCATCCCCCTAGTACTAACCTCGGTTTTGATGCCCAAAGCACTTCTAGCCAAAGAAGCACAAGCAAAAATTGGAAAAGAAAACTTAGGTGCTTCCTTTGCCAAGAGACGGGACACAAGAAGATGAATTATCTTCTCTTGAAGAAGAAATCCAAAAAGAAGTGTGCTTCTCCATCCACATCTCAATCAAGTAAAGCCTCTTCTAGACATGACAATGAAGCTACATCGAACTTTTGCCTCATGGGTCTTCGGAATGAGGTACATTTACCATCTTCTAGTCATGATCAAAATAGTGATTCTAGTAGCTCTAAATCCCTTGACATATCTTATGAAGAACTACTAGAAGAATGCAAAAAAATGTATGCCATCCTTGTAAAAAAGAACAAGGAAAATAGAAAATTAAAGAAAGAAAATTTAAGGCTTAGTTCTCATGTGCATGAACTAGAGAATGAAAAATTGAATACAAGTACAATTGTTTCTTGCCATGATGATCTTAAGCTTCAAATTGAGAGTTTAAAAAGTGAGGTAAAAGACTTGAAAAATGAAAATGAAGGTTTGAAATAAAAAATGAAACGGAGTAATGATTTGAAAAATGATTTCAAACTTGAGAATGAAAAATTGAAAGTTGAAAATAACTTGTTGAAATCTCAAATACAAGCTTTACACAAATCCATTAATGACTTAAAAAATGAGGTTATTTTCTTGAGTAAGAAAACTAGTAATTTATCACATGCTTCATCTTTTAGAAATCCTAGGAATAAACATACCTATGTAAAGAATGTCAATGTTCATCATCATTCTCATGTTAGGCATTCCACATTTAAACCTCATGTTTAAAAGAAGAATGTTTCACTTAAGAATGCTCATGTCCATCATCCTTCTTATATCAAGCATTCTAATATTAAATCTCATGTCCATGTTAAAAATGAAAAGAAAAAGTTTCATGGACATTATTTTTGTTGTGGTATATATGGTCATGCTATTCATGATTGTGCATTCAAAAGAAATCCAAGTGTTGCTAAGACACTTTGGATTCCTAGGCCATCTAACCCCCAAGGACCCAAAGCCATTTGGGTACCAAAGATCTCATCTTCTACTGTAGGGGGCTACCACACAAGGGTGAAACATTAATGACGTGTTGAAGTTGACCAAAGAGTTGAATGAAGAATCCTTTTATGGTTGCAACTTCAAGCTTTCACGTAGATGCCTTAGGTAAAGTTGGCATCAAATATTTTGGTATCATCTCCTTACTTTGGTTTGCTTTATTTAATTGGAGTTATGATACATGTTTAACTTGATTTATTTTCCCCGCTCTTATTAAAGAGTTCTTTGGAAATAATTTTTTATTTTTGATTTCCAGGTCTCTTCGGAGACCTATGTGGCCTGTAATGGGCCTAAGCGATCTTGCGGTTTTAAATCGTAGGCTCATTTGGCCTTTCGGTTTTCAACCAATAGGAAGGGTTGGAGATCATATTTTTATTTATATTTCATTTGTGATCTCTTATAATTCGTTTTGATATCACTCGATTTCATTTTAAAACAAATTTGAAACTATTTAGCAAAGTAGATTTTGATATCAATAATTGATCCTTCTCTTTGCTACTTAGTTTGATAACTTGCTAGTAATTATATTCTCATTATCCTACTAATATTTCTTGCAGGTTATGATAAAATAGAAGGCTTTAGAAATTGAAAAGAAAAAGATTAGTTTGGCTAAATTTTCAAGTATAAGGTATAACTTAAATTAATTCAAAATCTTAGTGTTATACCTCAATGTTTAAGCTTAAATAATGTCTCAATACTCATGATTAGAATTGCATGTTAAACCCTTGAGTTTTCAGGAGTAGATAGAATTTTAGTAGTTAGACAAATTTCATTGAATGAAACTTGCTCTAGGTAAATATCTATTATTAAAGACATTTTTTTTATGTCCAAACTAATTAAACATGTTTTAGAGATCTCATTCCTCAAATATTTCATTTCTTAAGATCTCTTTAATTCATTTTTGATATCATGATAACTACTTTAAAATGAATCCCTACTATCTAGCATAGGTTAAGATTTTTAAATAAAACTTTGCATTAAACCTTTGACTAATGTGATAACTATATCACTTTAGAGGACTTAAACTTGAAAAAGTTTGACCCAAGTCAACAAATCGACTTGCACACTTCATTTTAAGTCCAAACTTCATAAAGATGTTTAGGAATAGGTATGACATGTTTCTAAGCACTTAGAGTGAAAAATTCATATGGATATGGATAAAATGACATAGAGGTCAATTCATGCTTACCTATTTTGAACCAAATTGACCCAAGTCAACCAATTGACTTAGTGGTCTCATTTTTAATCCATATTTGAGGAACATGTTTAGATTTACTCATGTTAGGTATCTATAGGTTTAAGATTGAAAAATCATGAGTAAATGATAAGATTGAAACTTAGCAAGTTTCATGATAACTAGCTTAGTTTTGAATGAAAACTGAACACGTTTTGAAAATAACTGAAAATTACAAAAATATCATTCCGTACATCAATTGGTATCATTTTCAGTTATTTCTAGAAAAAATATAGAAAAATCCTTTTTAGATGATTCTCGAAACTGCTCTTTCACTGAAAAATCTAGTTTGTTGTGTAAAAATTTCAAAACTTTTATCAAGAATCTGAATTATAATGGAATTTTGAATTTGGATTTCGAAAACAAAAAGTATCACTTACTTGAAATACTTATTTTTCCGATACTTTAATTTTCCTTCAAAAACTTCAAATAAAAACTAATGTATACTATTTTATTCCATTTCTAATATCATTCACACCATTACTTGAGTAAAATCATTTCTAGGAATAATTTTGATACCTTGAATGATAGCTAGAAATATCGATTTTTCATTGAAACAATATAGGTTGAGAAATGAATTTAGAAAATTCATTTTGAGTTCAAACCTGATACATGGATTTCAAATGATCATTCAACAATTGGTATCAAAAAAAATTTCATCCAACAATTGGTATCAAAAATCTTCGTCGAAAATATGATTTTGTATGGATGAAAAAGTTTGATTTTTGAAAATTAGAAGTATAGGTTGACCTAAGTCAACAAAGTGACTTAGAAATTTCATCTTAAGTCCAAACTTGATTCATAGACTTACATTCTCTCATGTTTGATGTCTAGATGCCTAAGATAAAGAAAACATGAGTTGATACTTAGGCATTTTCATGTTTTCATGCTTAATTTGAATGAAACAGTGCTAAGTTGAAAATTTGATTAAATGACATTAGTTTCACTTCAAACTTGATATGCATGATTTAAATGACTATATCTTTGGTATTTTGGAAGTTTGAATGAAATCTAAAAATGTCATGAAAAAGATATGAGTACATACATTCTTGAGAACATACATGATTTAATTTTGAATTCAGATTTTGTTTTGAACATATCATGTATGATTTTGTTTTATATCAAATATTTGTTTTTCATCCCTTTGGTTGAGATTGTCATGTTTCATGAAAAATCGTTAGAGTCTCAACTTCATGAAAAAATATTTGTTTCTCTTCCCTTTGACTAGATTGACATTTCTTGCCCTTTTTGATTGATGTCAAAAGGGGGAGAAAATTATAGGTAAAGGGGAGGAAAATATAGAAAGACCATGCAAATAGATAGGGGGAGTTTATTTTCATAGATATGCATGTTAATAGGGGGAGAAATCCCTTAGATGATATCCTTTATGCTTTAATGTATATATTTTCTTAAGGATGTTTATCATCATCAAAAAGGGAGAGATTGTTGGCTTAAGGTTTTCAACCTTAGTCTTAATCTCGATTTTGATGATAACAAACATGGAACTAATATTTCATTGAGAAATCTTTCAGGCTCTGTATCGGTTAGCGTTTGATGTCCTCAATCGAATAAATCGAAAGAAATCGGAAAATAGGAAGGACATTGATCGTCGCTCTTGGGTTCGTCGTGGAAATTTCTCGAAGATCGATGTGAACACATGGAAAGCTCTTCAAGATGACGCACGTTGAAGGCCGGAACCTAGAAATGAAGCGCGCAAGAAAAATGGCTGAAAAATCAATATCAGCCTATGTTCGGTCGACCGAATAGGGTTAAAAAATGGCAGTAGCCATTTCGGTCGATCGAACAATGGATACTTCAGTCGACCGGGCGGTCGATCGATTGAAGCCAAAAATTGGCAGTGGCTACTTCAGTCGATCGGGCGGTCGATCAATTGAAGCCAAAAATTGGCAACCGAACTGCGGATAGCTGAAGCCACAACTTGGGTCGGTCTATCGGGCGGTCGATCGGATTGAGGGAACGCAAGATTTGCATCTGGCGGACCGACGGGTCAACCGCATAGAGAGAATAGGCAGCGGTCGCTCTAAGCAGTCGATCGGTCGGTCGACTGGCCAATCGACTGAGCGGCTGTAACGGATAGTTTATAACCCGTCGAGCTGTCGTTTCTTTGAGAGGGTATAAATATCATTCATCTAACTCCTTTAATATAGCTCTCCCACTCTTACAGATTTGATTGAGCATTCTAAAGGGAGATTTGAGCCTTCAAATGATTGATCAACAACGCTCTGTTCTTCCGTGAACATTTTCTCAAGCGCCCAGCTTTCTTCCTCAACTCAGGTTTTAATACGAGCTCTACCTCTTGACGAGTTGAAGGCGTCGAAGGCTTTGAAAAGAGTTGTGATTCCTCTCTCATTTTTTAGCTCTTTTGATTGTATTTTTATTGTTACTTGAATGTCGTTACTTTGGATTTGTACGTGTGAAGACCTAGGATTGTTAGGTCTTGAAATTGGGTGGTAGCCTTGGTGTTTGAGGTTTAAATCCACCAGTGTAATTAAACGTAGTCTACTAGGATTAAGTGAGTTGTCCCTTAGGGTTGAGGTGGAAGAGTGCTCTCGGTAAGAAGGCAGTGACTTTCGGGTGTTGAAGTGCCTTAGGTCGAGAGTGCAACTCTTCGAGTCAAAGTCCTCATTGTAAGGGAAACAAGAATTAATCTAGTAAACCTAGTTTAGAAATCCTAAGCGGGGTGCTTAGGTAGTGGAGTAGGCATTGGGGCCGAACTACTATAAATCACAGTGTTTGCATTGATTTATTGATTATATTAATTGCTTTATTATTTATCGCTTCTGCATCTAATCATCGAATTATAAATTGCCTAATTAGTTTAAGAAAATGATTAAAATCGATTTAGGCAAATTGATTTAGTAAACACACTATTCACCCCCCCCCCTCTAGTGTTGCCATTTGTCCAACAAGGTCAAAACCCGACTCAACCCGAATAACCTGAACATGAATAAGGAGGCTCCTACACGACCCGACCCTACCTGAATAAGATTTCAGGGCCTGACCCGATTAACCCCAATAACTTGAATTGAATTTTTTGGTCGGTTTTTTCAGGTTATTCTAATCGATTCGGGTTTTGCTCACCTCTAACGCTAAGCGTACCACTCAGCCCACCCGACCCAATAACATCTCGTGCGCAATGTGCACCACTCGGGTCATCCAGCCCAATAACATCTCATGCACGATGCGCACCACTCGGCCCACCCAGCCCAATAATATCTCGTGCGTGATACACACCACTCAACCCATCCGTCCAAATAACATCTCGTGCGCGATGCGCACCACTTATCCCTTTCAGCCCAATAATATCTCGTGCGTGATGTGCACCACTCAGCCCTCCCGGCCCAATAATATCTCGTGTGCGATGCGCACCACGCGGCCCCTTCCATCCCAATAATATCTCATGCGTGATGCGCACCACTCGATCCTTCCAGCCCAATAATATCTTGTCCGAGTTTATGAGTTCTGCAGACAATGAAAAGATTACTAATCTGCCTATGGATTTCAACTTAGAGAACCACCAGACTCCTAAACTTCATTTTCATGTCTCGTGGAATGTCGGTCCGCATCCGAATTTCAGTCCTTCTACGACCAACTTTCTAAATTCTTTACTCGAGGGCTATACCCTCATGTCGACATGTAAGAGTTCAACTTTCCTACTATTCACTTGGTTGAGTTCCTAATATTTACAACAAGCTAGGGAGTGTCGCATCAGGCTCGCAACCCAACTCGTTTGATAGGTATGACTACAATTCCAGCCTACTAACCCATTCATTTTCTACTCGTACACTATTGTTCAGGTTGCAATAATAATTTCTAAATTCGTAGAACATAGTGTACATGAAGATTGATAAGTCATATCAGTATTTTACAATCTGAAATATTATCTCAATTAAAATAAGCAATTTCAGCATACATTGAACGAAGTTTTCAGCAACCCATGATAAATTTCAGCATATGTCAAGTAGCTATACTTATCAACTAATTCACATCATCATGGCAACATAACATGAAACAAAAGCATACCTATTTGCCCTTAAGGGTACCCTACACCCTTACGGACACTCGGCTATACTCGGTCACAACAATAAGAGATTTAAGCATGATATATCATATGTAATTTTCGGTATTAATCAGTAATAAAAATAGAAACAACTAACAACATCAAAATTTGAGTTCCCCTGCTAGGGCCGGCCCTCCCTAGGGTTTGGGGGCATGCCCTAGGGCTGCCGCACCATCCCAAACCCCAAGGGGTGCCCTACAATCCTCAATCGTTGCATATAAACATGGTACGTCATACAACTCACAAGAAACAATAAGAACTCGACCCCGATTTCAAAAACCCACACTCGACAGCCCCTATTCATGATTTCTAGGGATTTTAGGGAGAATCCACTCACATGAGAAGAAGATCGGAGAGGAAGAAGAGTCTTGAGGGCCTTGCGGTACTCATTTCCAACGAACTTGCGAACTCCGACCGGTTGAATCCCTCTCCCCCCTTGCTTTAGTCGCCGCCCCTCTCTCCAAGGTGCCTTGGGTTCCATGCGGCTACTGTAGTCGTACGGTCCCAGGTGCCTTTATTTTATTTTATTTTATTTTATTTTATTCACACCAAATTACAAGTTTGTCCCTCCCCCCTTGAGTCGACCCATATCGCTCAAAACGAGTCTGATTTGAGCTTCAATCACACCCTCGGACTCGGCTCGAACCCAACTTAAGTTTTGCACATAAATAAACTCGTAATTAAGGAAAATTCCAAAGTGTAAGGGTCTCACCTCAAGTTATGCGCTACCGCTCAACTCCGCACGTGTCGTTGCGTGTCATGATCAACCCGCTGAAATCAATACACACAAAAACATTATTAAACTTTTTAGCATGTATTACATCAACATTGGTCTTCATCTTGGTTTTGATGATAACAAATATGGAACTAATATTTGAGCAAGAAATATCTTAAGGTTCTATATCAGTTTGCGTGTAACGTTCCTTCAGGATTCTTCAGGAAGATAGCGCTTAGGTTTAGGGTGTCTAGAATGATTGTGCAATCCTCTTTTATGATGCAAAGCCCAAAAATCAAAATCCGAACCCCAAAACATAAAAAATCAAAAAATCAAAAAATTGTCCGAAAATTCTCTAAGCCTAGGGAGCTCCTTGGAGGGATATATAACTTAGACATTTTTTTGGCACCAAAAGTCCTGGTAATTGATCCTTAGGCAGAAACAAGTTAACGACCTATTTTTGAGGAATTTTTGGAAGCCTTTAACCTATCCATATATATTTGACCCGGGAGATTATAAAATTTCTAGTTTTCACAAACTTGCACTACAAGAAATGTTACAATTCGTGGGGGTCGCGACCCCCACTAAAACTAACCACGGCCCCCACGAAAGCCTTTTAGTAAGGGCCACGCGGCCCCCAACTGTCGTCGGGAAAAAATATCTCGGTAAAGGTTTGATAGACCTTTACTGAATATTAACGAGTGCCCCCCCAAAAATATAACTTTTCCTGGGGACTACGACCCTCGGAAAATATAACTTTTCCTGAGGGTTGCGACCCCCGAGAAATGTATCTTTTCCTAGGGGCCACGACCCTTGGGAAATGTATATTTTTCTGGGGGTCGAGATCCCCGACAATGATACTATACACATTTTGATTCACAATGAAACTACGGCCTAAAGTTCCAAATTATAGCTAATATAAACCGAAATTACAACTAATTATAAACTAAAATTACATTGCAAACCAAAATGTCTTACATTACTACTATAACCAAATTCCCAATACACTTGGAGGTTGAAACATTAATTACAAACTATAAAAGTGTCTAAATTTACATTAAAATAAGATTCATAGAGTAAATTATTCATAGCACATCAAACAAGTCTCTGATTCATTTCCTCCATGAAAGCAAGTAGTATGTGCATCTTTCATCGACCCTCCTCCATCTTCCTTCGATCCTCCTCCATTTTCTTCCTCTCAATTTTCATCCTCGCCTCTAGCTTCAATCTCTCATGCTCTGCTTGAATCACAGCATAATTCTTTGAGCCCGTATAATGAGGGAGTAGTTGCTTCCCTCGATTCTCTTTATTTTGCACGCACATTTTCTATAACAGATGCAACTCATACAAAATGCATTCAACAAATGCTATTTCTATAAGCAAATACTATATGGTGCATCTCTTTTATCATGAATATCTTCTTTTATCATGAATATCTGAACCCAGAAGGATGAGATCAATTTACAAGTGTTGTTACTCATGGCTGAGTGGCAGTGGAGAGACTTGTGGAGTGACAAGACTGAAAACAATTAATGGTTTCAAGCAATTGCATACTTCGTGGAAAGTTGAAAATGAGTTTACAAGAGGATGTACTTGGTGACTTCTGAATTAGAAGCATAATGTGATATTCTCTCCTTGTAAGTGTCAACTACTAAAACAGTTCAATATACCTCTAATGAAGTTGGAATTCCTGAATGTTAGTAAATGGAAGCAAAATAAGTTGTAAGGAACTATTCATGAAACACTAGTTTCAATTGTCTTTCTAATAGGGAAGTTTCAACTTTTGCTTTCTCCACTAGTTTATACTAAACAACATACTAAACACATAAAGAATTTGTTGTCTCCACTATGGTATAAACAAATTTAAAATAAGGATACATGAAAAGGCCAAGCTAAAATGTAAAGATGTTCATTCTTTCATAACAAAATGTGGTTCTTACTGCTTGACCCAATATAAATGGTAAATTGGACATTCCAATCCTCCAAATCTTTAGGCTAAATACACTTAAAGCTAGTATAGCACCACCACTCATATCATAATTCCTGTTGGATTTCTGGAGAAAAAAAATCCTAGTAGTCCATCAGCAAATATAAATCCACCTATGACAAGAAACAATATCCTTGTTAAAAGCTTATGTCCTTCATATCTACTATAGCAAATGATATCAACCCATAGGTCATTTAATTATTTTACTGAAAATGTTGAACAGCTAGTAGAGTAGTAGTAAATCAAAAAATTTATTCTTTCTAACATAGCAAAAATGTTATACTCTATCAAATACATCAAAAAAACCAAAAGAATAGTCTTACAGAGGACAAAAAATATGGAATCACCAGACGAGAAACATAATCAGGAAACAGATAGTCTTTTGTCATATTAACATATTTGCAGATACTTTTACAATAGAATAGAAAAGAATCTTCTACAACCCAGAAAATGACAGTTCAAAAGTAAAAGACAAGCATAGCTCAAATGCCAACGATGATTTTACAACCATTAATTGACAGGTTAAAATTCCCATCACTTGTTAGCACTGATAAATACAAGTTCTACTTACTTCAAATGTACTTACTTAAATAACAGGTTCAGGATATACTAATTTCCAGCAAAATATAAGGCCACTGCTGAATTGTTCTTCATTGTCGCAGTAATCGAAGATATGAAGTAATCCATATGGCTCAACTTAATGTAACTAGCACTAAATTATCCATGGCCAACATACAGGGTTAAATAATCTAGCTGGACTTAAATTAAAAGCCACACTACACTCAAAGATCAACTAGATCATGTATCATTACAAGGTCCATGTACAAATAAATTAAACCCAACTTTATATTCCTTCTAAGAGTAAATAATCCAATCATAGAACAAATCAATACTGCAATTAGAGCTAACTGCAATCACAGAACAAATCAACTAGATCCTGTATCATTACAAGGTCCATGTACAAATAAGTTAAATCCAACTTTATATTCCTTTAAGAGTAAATAATCCAATCACAAAAAACCAAACAAAAAAATCAAGGTGGCCCTTGTAATTAGAGCGAGCTAACTGCTATTAAAAAATATATAAACAAATCAATACTGCAAACTGACAAGTAGCTATAGAGGACTCTTAATTCAAATGCTATATAGCACTCTTAATTTTTATTATACAGGACATTATTGTAGAGATTTGGAATTTAATAAGTTATTGAAGATAATAGAGTAGAGAAATTCTTTATACCTGAGTTGAGCCACAAGTTGATGTCCTCTTCCCCACTGCTCTTCTCCACCACATTGATTATATATTACTTACATTATCTATAGGTTAAAAGTTAATATAGAAAAAATGATTAATATATATTTCGAAGTACAAATAATCCACAAAAGCTATCACTATAAATATTTTAGTCAATTTATCTTTAAAAATTGCATAATTTGATTAATATAAAAGTTTTACATGCTTAAACGGGATTATAGGATATCCTATATAATTAAACTGCATTTTGATGGGTAAAATTATAAAAAGTTATCAGGAATCTATTCATCAATCTATTTCATCCAACCAAATATGCCATTGAGGTTAAAAAATATTCTCAAGATAAAGATAAATTTTAACCTAATAAGAGGTGACTTTTTACTCCATAGGGGTTACTCTTGCAAGTGTAACATTTTAAACCATCTTCTCAAACATTTACTCCATTTAAATTTTTCATGTGAGCAGCCTCAAATTAGGTTGTTTGGTAGAGTAGCAAACTACCTTTTGCAAAAAGTAGAGAAGGCTGCGTACATCTAGCCTACAAAGGTCACACCCTTTCTTTATTTTCTTTTTTTGGTAGAGTAGCAAATTTAATACATTACATACACTACACATTGATATCTTTCACATAATATCTTGATAATGCTTCTCTGTAAACAAAGTACAAAATTTGAGAAATTACTGTCATTATAATCTAAGAAGAAGGTAAAGGGCTTTTTGCTTTAACGGATGAGACCTGGTGATGAAAATGAGACTTCTCAAGCTACAGCGAGCATGCCTTTTCAAGTGTGAAAAAATAAAATAAAACAACAAAAAATGATGAGAACAAGCAGCTATAGTGAGCAAAGATCGGACAGATAACTGACAAAATATTATTTAAGTTGCTTCTGAAACTTCAAAAAAAATCCCAAATCCATTGACGGTCGTGTATAAGTAACCATGTAACTGAGTTAATTGATATTCTTAGAAATCCTCAAATGAAACCCTTAATCAATCAATTTAAGCTGCTAAAAACCCTCAAAAATCCTCAAATGAAACCCTTAGAAATCAAAACAAGAAGAAGCCCTAAAAGAAATCAAAACAAGAAGAAGCCCTAAAAGAAATCAGATTTAATTATTCAATTACCTAAGTTCGTAGATGGCAGACGGTGCCACAATGGAGATGGCAAACACGGCAGTGGAGATGGTGGAGACGGCGCGGTGGAGATGGTAGATGTGGCAATGGAGATGGTGGAGACGGCACGGTGTAGATGCAGAGAAGAAGATTAGGGATTAGATGTAGAGACAACGTTGTGGAGATGCAGAGAAGAAAGATTACAGATTAGACGCGGAGACGTCGTGGTGGTTGGCGGGAAGATTAGAGAAGAGAAATTACATATAAGAGAGATATATTAATTACAATTTTAATTTCACATTTCTGAGGGTCCCGGCCTCCAAGAAAACTAGGGGTTTTCCTGTGGGTTGGAAATAGCCCCTAGGAAAACTATTTCCTGGGGCTGAGTTTTCCGATTCCAAGAAGAGGTTTTACTGATGCGTTTGGTTGTAGGCCAATGGCTGGCCCTCGGGAAAAAATTGTTTTGTTGGGGGCCAGCGCGCGACCCCCATTAAAAGTCATCACGAAAAGTCACATTTCTTATATTGTTGCACTAGACCCCAAAAATTAGATTTTGATTCTTAAGGATTTTAATTTTTTAAATAATTTTATTAAATCTAACTGGAGGGTAATCCTTATTTAACATTTATATTTTAAAGTTAATAACTTGGCTTAGGGAGACTAGACCTTGCTGAAATATATTGCCCTTATCGCAGTTTCGGTCGAATGGTCGATCGATCGACCTGCGACCAACAAGCGACCGACGAGAGGCAAAAACCCACAGAACACATTCGGTTAACCATTGGTCGATAGTTTGGTCGATCAAAGCTGATCGATTGACCAACAGATCGATCGATCGACCGGCGAAAACATAACAACTCTATTTCGAGCCATTGAATGCATTTCAGCTGAGCTCTCTTAATACTACCCTATATATGGGAGCCAAGCCTTCCTATATCCTACTTGATCACTCTTGACCTTATTGAGTCATTTATTGATCATCCCTAAACCTCATTGATCATTCTTTGTGTCAGTAGTGTGCCCTAGGGCAATGGAATAATATTATCATTGTAGTTTTTCTTTTATTTAAATAGAACATTTACTTTATCTTGTTATTCATTATGAGCGTGTTTGACTTAATAAAAGATTCCCTGAATAGTTGACTCCGCTTAATGGTTATCAAGTAGGAGACTTGATAGTAAAACCCTAAGGCAATTGAAATCTTATTCTAAACAGTCTCTAGTCGGTCATTATCTTGGAACGATAATGAATGAAGACTAGTATGCAGTATGACTGATGATGATCATGTTTTACTAGTCATGGATATATGATATCAAAGTTAGAACATAGACATATGTTGGAGTACATGCTGTCGGACAGACCCACCATGATTATACTACATGGATTATATCATTAGTATATCTCCAACAGTAGTGATACGTCAGTCCTCTAACCTGATGTCACCATGGATTCCTACATGAGGAATTCTATATTTTGACCTAGTCTAACATCACCTTTAATCGGGTGGTAATATGGACTACAGTTGGACATGGAATAAATCATGCAGCGGAATATGTGTGTCATGAAGGAATTTGTCCCTCTAGTATATGAGAGAGATATCTCTAGGCCCCTTGATGAGTGTGACTGAAGAAATGCATGATCATGCTCAAATGAATTGATAGGAGTATCAGTGTCATTTGTTAAGTCAGTCTACTCAGGAATCAAGAAACCAAATTGATCAATATAAGGATGATGTAATTCATGCCTTATGCTCGATCCAGATATCGCGGGATAAAATGATAGAGTATCATACTATGAGTTCGGTTGCTCAGATCATCGACCTCGCTTGACATGGGTAGTCATAATATCTTGCTAGAGGCCGCTTATGACTCGTGGGTTGCAAATGAGTTTTCGACCAACTACCAACATTAAGTGAACCTATAGGGTCGCACACATAGAGCGAACCGAATTAGGCTTAGGGTTATGGTTTATTGGATTGGATCTGCATGACCATTAACCCTCTAATTCTCTCTTGGCAATTTTGAAGATTAATTCAGAATTTGAAAAGGAGTTTTCAAAATTAGAATTGATGATTCTGAATTTTAAATATGATTTAAAATTGGAATTATGTTGATTATAATTTAGGTAATGTATCTTTGATAATCGTTATTAAAGGATATATTATTTTCGGCATCTTGAATTTAAGAAATTCATCCTTGATAATTGTTATTAAGGATATATTTTATTCGGACATTAAAATTATTTTAAAGATTCCATATATAGCTTTGAATTAATCAACGATTGTGATGACACGTTCAATATGATTGACGCGTCTATAAATACCCGTGTGAGATTTAGATGGGGTATGTGATCATCTTCTTAAAGGCTGCCAACCTCCTTTTGAAGGAAGCCGGGCTCCTTTTTGTGGCAGCTGACCTCCACCAAACACACACACACGGAGAGAGAGAGAGAGAGAGAGAGAGAGAGAGAGAGAGAAAGAGAGAGAGAGAAAGGTGTTCCGTGCTTGACCAGACTGGAAGGCATTCCCTTAGAGCCAAGCTAGCACTCGGGAGCCGCCCAGTTCATCCGTGTGCTCACCGTAGATGGTGTTCGTTGCTTGGCAGCACCTTGGATCCAGAGCAAGATCATGATCTTGGATTCACGGAGCAGAAGACAAAATTCGGTCTTCAAAGGTATAACTCTTGACATAGTATCGATTTAGTCGAGATGCATGGATCCGATGGGTAGAGGATCGATTTCTTTTTCTGCTGCATGTAATAATTTTTTTTTGCTTGCCGAGTCCTCCATGACCCAACAGCGGTATTAGAGTCTCTTGTTTTCTCGGTTAAATTGATCTTTGCGTGATTTATCTTCTATTTTTATTCATGTTATGTAATAGTTTACATAGATATGATTGCATGTAGATAAATCGGTATTATGCATAGATGTGATCTATGTATGGCAAGTGTATAATGAGATTATACATGAACAAATTTCATTGTGAAGTAATTTAATTAATTTAGAGTGATACAGATCTGTTAAATCGGCATAGCATGTGCCCTCGTTGATGGCAAAGAGTGTTGTAGCGCCTGTTCGGTGACGCATCGGCATTCTGCCGAGGTCCCCTATATGTTGTGCCGAGGTCATTGGGATGATGCGGCGATGTGCAAATATGTTTTATGAAATCAATTTTTTACTTCGTGCGAGCTGCCCCCTTCATCCCCGCAAGGGGCGCTGCGAGATCGCCGTAAGGCTTCGCCCCAGCATTAATCGTTGAACCCAAATGAGTTTGGATTTATTAGAACCGTTCTTGCATAATATGTATGCCTTTCGTGAAAATTGCATGGTGAGTAGCATGCCCCCTCAGACCTCTGTGGTTGGCATGTTGTAATTTTTATGCGGCCTGCGTGTCGCTTATAAAATTGTAATTTGATTACGACCCGTGTGTTGTTCCTTCCTTATTGTAATTTTCTAATTTTATTTTAGAGTTATAGAATTAGATTAGTTGTTACTTTAAATGGAGGACGAGGAGACAGACACAGGATGCCATCGGGCGAGCTCATGGAGACGAAGACTCACCCTAGATTGACCCTTGATCTCCATATTGGCTCATGGAGATCAGTTAGGTTTAGGGGCTATGCTCGACACGTTTATTTTTATGCATTTTATTTATATGCCTGTGATGCGATATATTTAGAATACATGAGCATTATATGCATATGTTTAAAATAGTAAGTTATTAAAATATCTCCCATAATCAAACACTTGTCAAGACTTCGATTGTCCTAATATAGGTTCTGCCAAAGTAGGGTGTATTGGACCATCTTAGTAAGGCAGGAGTTGGATAATGGTGATATCAGTTTCACTTAACTAGTCCATCAAAATAGTTTTGGGACTTGGGCATAATATGAGATTTGGATCACCGAGACATAGATGTCAATCCTATAGATATCCAAGAGTCACATAGGGATGTGATTGGAAATGAGGTTTCTACCTAAATAACTTGGCTCTAAGCGATAATAGAGTTTGAGTGAAATATGGATCTTGACCCACTAATAAAATACCAATTGTTGATATTTTCATATTAATTGTTTGAGGGTCAATTTAATTAGTGGGAGTTATTTGCTCATACTTTGCATATTTGTTCTGTGTAGATAATGGCATCAAACGACTCACCTAACTTAAACTTGCGATCTATCATTGAGAAGGAAAAATTGAAAGGAACAAACTTCCTTGACTGGTTCAGGAACTTGAGAATTGTTCTCAAGTAAGAACAGAAATTATATGTCCTAGATGAACCTATCCCAGATGAACCTACACGCAATGCCCCAAAGGCAGAGAGGAATGCTTATAGTAAGCATGTGAATGACTCTATCGATGTCACTTGCCTTATGCTTTGCATTGCACCATGGAGTTTGAGCTTCAAAAGCAACTAGAGGAAATGGAGGCTTATGACATGATTGAGCATCTCAAGAAAAATGTTCCAAGAGCAAGCACGTCAAGAAAGGTTTGTGTCACGCCCCAACTCAGGGTCATGTGATCGGCCAAGGTATACATGTCTATACCTCGCAGCCTAAACCATGCACATGTCAACTCATAACAATAAAACATAGCGGAAAGAATGAAATGAGTTTTATTTTAAATGAAAAGCCAAACAAGATTTCATTAGAAGTAATTTTAATAAAATAGTAAAGTGCGGAAATAATAAATCATCGTTCAACAGCTCGTTTACAAATGAAAATCTGAAATAAAGATATGAATGTCCCCAAGGGACTACAACTCCAAATACCAAAACACAGGTGCATGACAAACTACCAAAAAACTCAACTACGACACCTAACTATGACTACTATGAGATCAATGTAGCTCCTCTGCCCTCTAGTCACGCCAAGTGCTCCAGCTCACCTCACCGATCAGGCTCTGCAAAACAAAAACAAACGACAACGGGTGAGTTCAAAAGAACTCAGTGGGTGGTTCAACCAACCCCCACGAAAAACCAATCATGGAGATAAAGCATAAGCAAAACACCTATCTCAAACAGGAATAAAGTTACGAGGGTGTGACTAGCTATCAGGCCATCTAGCCACCACCTGCCTGAAGGCAACCAACACTCTAGCAGTGAAGTGCAACAGGCCTCAACCTATCGTGCCCTAAGGCAACAAATCATACACAAGGTATACTAGGATAATTGGGATTGGCCCATCCGAACTTATCGTACAATAAAGAAACTCAAGAGCAATCGGGATTTTGCCCGTCCGAACTTATTCCTTAAAAGAAACTCGGGAACAATCGGGATTTGCCCGTCCGAACTTGTTCCACGAGAAAACACAGGAACAATCGGGATTTGCCCATTCGAACTTGTTCCAAAGAGATAATGCAGGAATAACCAGGATTCGCCTATCCGAACTTATTCCTTTAAATATAGAATCTTGGGAACAATCAGAATTTGCCCGTCCGAACTTGTTCCACAAGATACGCAGGAACAATCGAGATTTGCACATCCGAACTTGTTCCACAGGTTGGGAATTTATCATCCAACCTTCCGGGCCAGACCCGCAATACGGCTCCTACCAGGGCCTCTCTGCCATTCATAAGATATGGCGACGACAAGACCTAACACAAGTGTCTCCTACGATGTCTAAGGGGTGTCCTTATTGGGAAGCGTCTCAACACTCCAATGCCCGACCCCAACTCCTAGACCCGTAATGTCATAAACCCATGAGATTTTATTTCATGCATAATATTTAATTTGTTTGCTCTTAACAGATTATGCTGCCCCTTGAATTTTAATTATTCAATTAAAATTTCTATTTGCCAAGATTAGAATTTTGTTTTAGGGTTTTGTGTTAAGTTTACTGTTGAGCACCAAACTGATGCACCTGAGTCGAATCGGAATCCCAAAGTGTGCCCTATGGATCCAGATTATATTTTCTGGTCGAAACGATAGGTTACACGACTATGTCCAATAAACTATGCATATCATAAAGAAGATTTCAAAATCAGCCCTGATTCATCATCTCATAATGAAGTTTTCAGCATAATAAGGAATTAAATCCGAAAATTCACAGAATATAAATCAGTAATTTACCATCACATAATATATATATTCATTAAGATAAATCTCACAAACCATATTTGTTAAACAAGATTAACAAGCATCACAACCATCTTTAATCAAGAACCAACTTTTATGATTAAGAAATTATATCAAGAACCCTCATGCCATCAAGATCAAATCCCATCTTTGAAACACATAATAAATTTCCAAAAATCACAAAACTAATATCAAGCATGCATTAATATTATAAGCATACAAATTGATAAACAAATTGAATCATAGATAGCAAGATAAACTATACCCTTCACTTAGGCATTTCATTGAACACCTTGAGGGCACCCTCTTCTTTCACCTTAGCCGAGCACCCCTAGGGTATTCCTAGGGCTGCCGAGCCACAAAGGGGAATCCTCGGGTTCCCTCCCACAATTGACACAAGATTCGGCGATCAAAACCTACGTTCTGACAAAAAACACAAGAAACAAGAACGTCACCCAAACCGGCTCAAGAACATGAGGAAACTCGAGAAAGGAGAGGTAAAACCATTCACCCTATTGGGAAGAAGGATTAGATGAGAAACCTCCGATCAGTGGCTTCCGGATCCGACCTCAAAGGGGACGGCTTGGCTCAACAAGGGGGGGGCGGCTCCAAGTTCAAGGAGGAAGGGGCGGTGGCTCCACCTATGGCTCCTCCAAGAGAGGGGAAGAGGGGAGGATGGTCGGCGGTTGGGGCTTGAGGGCGGTGGCTCCAAGGAAGAGGAAAAGAGGAGAGGGGTGACTCGGCTTGGCTGGGCGGCTCCTCTCTCCACGCGGCTTGTGCGGCTCCAATGGGGAGCCGCAAGGCAAAAGGGGGGGATTTTATAATCCCCTCCTCAAACCTAATCCACTAACCCTCATAGCAAACCCGCATTTGCCTCGAGCGAATCCAAATCCACTAACCTGACTAAACTTAATTAACTCAATCTAACCTCATGCCCCACATAAACCACGGACACATACACACACCCATATGCAACAGAATTTAATAACTTAAGCACACGCAATTGAATAATTAAATAAATTTATCTATGCAGAAAAAGAAAATGCATAATTCATATTCCTACTTACCCGAGCTCGCAAGCTCGCACCGGACCATGAGTCGACTCGGCTCGACCTCGGACTAGCCTTCTAGGCTGACAAACACACACAATAAATGGAAACTAATATTAATATCTAGGATATTACAATCCTCCCTCCTTAAAGAAAATTCATCCTCGAATTTTGGAAAAAGAAGCTTGAGGACTTACCAGATCATCAAACATTGAAGGATATCGCTCCCCCATATCCTGCTCCACCTCCCAAGTGGTCTCCTGCCTGGAATGGTGCTCTCACCTGATTTTAACCAAGGGAATCTCCTTGGACCTTAATTTCCTGATCTAACAGTCTACCACCTCAACTAGTCACTCCCCATAGGAGACTGCTGAATCCACCTCCACTGCGGTAGGCTCAATCACATGGGACCTATCCCGAACATACTTCTTCAGCATAGATACATGGAACACCGGATGCACTCGGTCCATACTGGGAGGTAAAGCCAACTCATATGCCACAGCTCCCCTGCGCCTGAGAATAGGAAACGGCCCGATGAACCTATGCTTAGCTTCCCTCTCTTGCCAAATCTCACCACCCCTTTCATAGGGGATATCTTGAGGAACACCATGTCCCCCTCAGCAAACTCTACCTCCCTGGCCTTTCCATCAACATACATTTTCTGGCGACTCTAGGCTGCCAACAACCTCTCCCTGATTAGCTTCACATTTTCTACTGTCTCCTCAACCAGGTCGGGTCTCATCATAAGGGAATCCCCTACCTCAAACCAACCTACAGGCGACCTGCATCGCCTTCCATACAATGCCTCAAAAGGGGTCATCCTAATGCTGCTATGGTAGCTATTACTGCAGGCAAACTTAATCAGGGGTAAGTGCCTCTCCCAACTGCCCTCCAAATCCAGGACACATGCTCTCAGCATGTCCTCCAATGCCTGAATAGTCCACTCCAACTGACCATCTGTCTGATGGTGAAATGCGGTGCTAAACCAAACCTGAGTGCTCAACGCCTCATAGAACGACTACTAGAATCTAGCTGTTAACTGAGTACCCCGATCTGAGATGATCATAATAGGAAAAGCATGATATGCGACGATCCGATCCAAGAACAACCTCGCATACTGCTCTGCTGAAAAGGTCATCCTGACTGGTATGAAATATGACGTCTTGATTAGGCGATCCACCACTACCCAGATAGAATCATTGCCCTTCCCAGACCTTGGCAACCCTGTCATAAAATCCATGGTTATCTTCTCCCATTTCCATTCTGGTACTTCTAGGTTCTGGAGCAACCCTGCCAGATTTAAATGCTCAGCCTTAATCTGCTGACATGCCGAACACTTAGACATGAACTCGGCCACCTCTCTCTTCATGCCTTTTTCACCAATAATTCTGCCTCAGATCACGGTACATTTTTGTGGCTCCCAGATGCATAGTATATGTGGATCGATGAGCCATCTCTAGCACTTGACTACGAATCTCGGCCATAACTAGCACCACTATCCTGTTCTTAAATCTCAAAATACCCTCCAAGTCAATACCAAAACCATTATCGGCATCGCCTCTCCTGGCCAGATACATAGTTAGTGCACAAAAAGCATCCTCCTCCTACGCTGCACGCAACATGTCAACCAACGTGGACTGCACCCTCAGGTGAGCCACCAGCGCACCAGAAGCTGATACAGACAGGACTGCCCCACCATCCAAACACATGTCCAAATCCTGAGCCAATAGCCTCCTCCTAACTGCTAAATGCACTAGACTGCCCATGGACTTCCTGGTCAAAGCATCAGCCACCATATTAGCCTTCCCCGGATAGTACATGATCGTGCAATCATAGTCTTTGAAGAGCTCAAGCCATCTTCTCTGTCTCAGATTCTGTTGGCCTAAGGTTTTTTACCTTGGTCTTAATCTCAGGTTTGATGATAATAAACATGAAACTAATGTTTCGTTGAAAAATCTTTCAGGTTCCATATCGGTTAGCGCACGACGTCCCTGATTGGAAAAAGGACGCTCGTCGACGCTCAGGATTCTTCGGGAAGTTAGGTTTAGGGTGTCTAGCATGTGTTGTAATCCTTCTTTATGATGCAAAGAACCAAAAAACCAAAATATGAAAACTTGGAAACTACCCTGAAATTCACTAAGCCTAAGGAGCTCCTTTGAGGGCTATATGACCTAGACATTTTCTTGACACAAAAAAATGGCGGTAATTGTTCCTTGGGTAAAAACTAAATAACGAGGTATTTTTAAGAAAATTTTAAAAGCCTTTAGCATACCCATATTTGACCCGAGAGATTAGAAAATTTTCGTTTTTCGGAAATTTGTACTAAACCCCAAAAACTAGATTTTGATTCTTAAGGATTTTGATTTTTTAGATATTTTTATTGAATCCAAATAGGGGGTAATCCTTATATAATATTTATATTTTAAAGTTGTTAACTTAAAGTTAAAAAATGTTATATAAATAGACTTAGCGAAGACGGAACCCAGAAACGAGCAATCAAGCAGAAAAACCAGCCTAAGCAGTTTGCCTTGCCTAGGTTTGATCGACCGATTGGTCGACCTGCTGAAGGAGAAGGCATTTTGGTCGATCGAACGTTGCCCAAAATGGGCAGAATGCCTTTGGTCGCTCGGGCGGTCACTTGGTCGATCGACCGACGTTTGATCGGACCAGCCACCGGCGGTATAACGGCTTGAAAAATAGTCGTTTATACCTGTTGTGCCCGACCACCACTTGGTGGTTTGCCTATTTAAAGGTCTTCTAAGCCTTCCTATGACCCTTTAATGCTTCATGAGACATCCTTTGACACCTACAAGCTTTGATTGAGCCATCTTTGTTGAAACCCTAGCTTTTTACCTTGTTTTTCTTGAGTTTGTCTTCAAGCTTGATTTGATTCATCATCAAGGCAACAAGAGGAGCTAGGATTCATTGTGTTGGAGCTAAATATTTGTGTTATTGTATTTTTTCTCCATTACTTGTATATTTTCTTGTTTATTTCATTGTATTTGAACTTGTGTAAACCTAGGTTGCTAGGTTTGATAGATTGGGTGGTTGCCTTTGTGTTTGAGGCTTAATTCCACCGGTGTAAATGTAGTTTACTAGGATTAGTTGAGTTGTCCCTTAGGGTTGAGGTGGAAGAGTGCTCTCGATAAGAATGCGGAGACTTTCAGGTGTGGAAGTGTCATAGGTTGAGAGTCAGACTCTTCGGATTAAAGTCCTCGTTGTAAGGGAAACAAGATTAATCTAGTAAAACTTAGTTTGAAAATCCTAAGCGGGGTGCTTAGATAGTGGAGTAGGCATTGGAGCCAAACCACTATAAACAATTGTGTTAGCATTGTTCTCTTTGTGTATTGCATTGTTTATCTTCATTACTTGCTTCCGCATTTAGTCATTGAATTGTAAATTGCCTAAGTAGTTTAAGAAAAGTTTAAAATCGAATTTAGACAAATAGATTTAGTTGACACACTATTCATCCCCCCTCTAGTGTGGCCATTTCACCAACAGATTCAACTCCTTCTGGATGAGCAAATACATGAGGCTCTTATGATCAGTGTATATCTCACAAGCCTCGTCATAAAGGTAGTTACGCCACAGCTTCAATGCGAACACTACTGCTGCTAGCTCAAGATCATGAGTCGGGTAATTCTTCTCGTGGACCTTCAACTGCCGAGAGACATAAGCTATCACCATGCCATTCTACATCAACACACAACCCAAGCCGACCCGGGAGGCATCAAAATAAATAACAAATCCTCTTGAGCCCGAGGGTACTGCTAGAACTGGTGCCGATGTCAAACGGTCCTTGAGATTCAGAAAGCTCTCCTCGCACTTACTGTCCCAGACAAACTTGACCTTTTTCTTAGTCAGGCAGGTCAATGGTGCTACAATCCAGGAGAAATTCTCCATAAATTTTCTGTAATAACCTGCCAACCCCAGGAAACTGCGAATCTCCATGACACTAGTCAGCCTCTTCAATTCTGAACTGCTTCTATCTTTGCAGGGTCCACCTTTACTCCTTCCCTGGACACCACATGGCCAAGGAACCCTACATTCTTCAGCCAAAACTCGTACTTGGAGAATTTGGCATATAATCGGTGCTCCCTGAGAGTCTCCAGAACAATCCCTCAAATGCTCAGCATGCTCCTCCCTGCTCCTGGAATATATCAAGATGTCATCAATAGACACTATCACAAATTTATCCAAGTATTTCCTGAACACTCAGTTCATCAGGTCCATAAATGCTGCAGGTGCATTAGTCATCTCGAATGACATCACCAGGTACTCAAAGTGCCCATACCTCGACTTGAAAGCAGTCTTAGGGACGTCACTGTCCCGAATCCTAAACTAATCTAATCACAAGTCAATCTTGGAAAACCACTGAGCCCTCTGAAGTTGATCAAATAAATCATCGATCCTGTGCAGCGGGTATCGGTTCTTCACCGTCACCTTATTAAGTTGTTGGTAGTCTATGCACATCTGCATGGATCCATTCTTCTTTTTCACAAAGAGCACTGGAGCACCTCAAGGAGAAACACTTGGGCGAATGAAGCCCAACTGAAGCAACTCCTGCAACCGGGACTTCAACTCCCTCAACTCAACTGGTGCCATCCAATACGACGGAATGGAGATCGGCTTCACCCCAGGCTGCAAATCAATACAGAATTTGATCTCCCTCTTTGGGGGCAAACCCGACAACTCCTCTGGAAACACATCAGAGAACCCGCATACCACGGGCGTCCCCTCGATATCTCTAGCCGCACCTCCGCCTCCCTCTGCCACTAACACAAAGGCCAAGAAGGACTGGCATCCACCCAGAAGTAGCTTCCGAGCCTTGAGAGCTGAGATGGATACCAACGAGTCTCCCCTTCCCTCACCCTGGAAGAAAATCTGGGGCAATCCAGGTTTATTGAAGGTCACAGTCTTAGCCCTACAGTTCACTGAGGCAAAATGGTCTGTCATCCAGTCCATGCCCAAAATTACATCAAGCTCTAGCATCGACAAGAGTGTCAATTCGACCATCAGCACATGCCCACAAATAACCACCTTGCAGCCCCGAAAGACTATCCCTGCCAGCAGCATCGCCCGTAGGCATAGACACCACAAGAGGCAAATCAAGCATGGAGGGTTTCCTCCAACAACTTAGCAGCAAACAAAGCAGATACAAAAGATTGTGTAGCACCTGGATCAAACAAAACAAATGCAATAGCGGAACCAACAATAAGGTTACCTGACACTACTGCCCTGGATGCCTCAGCGCCCTCTTGGTTCATAGCAAACACCCGTGCAGTAGGCCTCTTTGAACCACCAGCTCGCTGGCCTCCACCCTGAGTCTGACCCCTCTGAGCCACGGAACCCACAGACATCAATGTCTTTCCTCTGGTCTGATCAGGTTGTTGACTGCCCTTACCAGGACAATCCTTTCTGAAGTGCCCAACCTGTCCGCACCCAAAACATGCCTCAGAGCGAAACCACTCTGGGTCTTGCTCAACTCCGGTCGCACATAATCTTGGCCCTTAAGCATAAGGTCGCCCTACACCCATAATTTATATTTCCTGAAATCTAGGGGAAAGATCCTCCAATCAATTCAAAATTTTGGCTATAGGGGTGACTTTACCATCAACCAACCCCTACAGATCCCTTATGCAGAACTCTATTAATCGACCCCCCAAGATCCCTAGGGCCGCCCTAACCAAACTGCACCATCGATATTTAAACTATATGACAAGAAACCAATAAATCATTCAAGATACTAAGCAAACATTACAAGAATCTCTAATACAGGCACCTATACAAAGGTAGCCCCTAAAAATGGTGCACTCTCTAGCACAGGGCCATTCACGGCCTCAAGCTGTGCTACCCTGGGACTATCCCAGTTCCTCCTCAATTGGTCATCTACTTTTACGACCCCGGCCCCGCCATCAGCCTCCGCTCTAGCCTCGGCCTTGGCCCCGTGTGGAGTTACTGCCACTGCCGCTCTATGCCGCACTAAAAGCCTCCATCACACTGGAGCCACCAGAAAGAAAACATCATAATTAGATAATTTAATTCACCCTAAACAATTTTTTGCAAACTTGACCACAAGTAGCGCTGAGGTGCAGAATTAGCTCATTGATCTCATAACATGACCCTACCGTATACCGACACACTAGCAATGCCCTATATGGTAAACAAACTCCAGATTGTAGTCAGACCGAACCACATGCTCTGATACCACATTGTCACGCCCCAACTCAAGGCACGTGACCGGCCAGCGTATATGTGCATATACCCCACAGCCTAAATCATGCACATGCCAACTCATAATAATAAAACATAGCGGAAAGAATGAAACAAGTTTTATTTTAAATGAAAAGCCAAATCACATTTCATTAGAAGTAATTTTAATAAAATAGTAAAGTGCGGAAATAATAAATCAACGTTCAACAGCTCCTTTATAAATGAAAATCTAAAATAAAGACATGAATGTCCCCAAGGGACTACAACTCCAAATATCAAAACACAAGTGCATGACAAACTACCAAAAAAACTCGACTACGACCCCTAACTAGGATTGCTATGAGATCAATGTAGTTCCTCTGCCCTCCTGTCGCGCCAAGTGCTCCAGCTCACCTCACCAGTCAGACTCTGCAAAATAAAAACAAACGACAACGGGTGAGTTCAAAAGAACTCGGTGAGCGGTTCTACCAACCCCCAAGAAAATCCAATCACAGAGATAAAGCAAAAGCAAAACACCTATCTCAAACAGGAATAAATTCACGAGGGTGTGACTAGTTATCAGGCCATCTGGCCACTACCTACCCGAAGGCAACCAACACTCTAGCAGTGAAGTGCAACAGGCCTCAGCCTACCGTGCCCTAAGGCAACAAATCATACACAATGTATACTAGGATAATCGGGATTGGCCCATCTGAGCTTATCCTACAATAAAGAAACTCGAGAGCAATCGGGATTTGCCCGTCCGAACTTGCTCCTTAAAGATATCACAAGAATAATCGGGATTTACTCGTCCGAACTTATTCCTTAAAAGAAACTCGGGAACAATCGGGATTTGCCCGTCCGAACTTATTCCATGAGAAAATAGAACAATCGGGATTTGCCCATCTGAACTTGTTCCAAAGAGATAATGCAGAAAAAATCGGGATTCGCCCATCCGAACTTATTTCTTTAAATATAGAATCTTGGGAACAATAAGGATTTGCCCGTCTGAAATTATTCCACAAGATACGCAGGAACAATCATGATTTGTCCATCCGAACTTGTTCCACAGGTTGGGAATTTATCATCCAACCTTTCGGGTCAGGCCCGCAATCCGGCTCCTACCCGGGCCTCTCTGTCATTCATAGGATATGGCGACAACAAGACCTAACACAAGTGTCTCCTATGGTGTCTTAGGGGTGTCCTTATTGGGAAGCGTCTCAATACTCCAATGCCCAACCCCAACTCCTAGACCCGTAATGTCATAAACTCATGAGATTTTATTTTATGCATAACATTTAATTTGTTGGCTCTTAACAGATTATGCTGCCCCTTGAATTTTAATTATTCAATTAAAATTTCTATTTGCCAAGATTAGAATTTTGTTTTAGGGTTTTGTGTTAAGTTTACTGTTGAGCACCAAACTGATGCACCTGAGTCGAATCGGAATCCCAAAGTGTGCCCTATGGATCCAGATTATATTTTCTGATCGAAACGATAGGTTACACGACTATGTCCAATAAACTATGCATATCATAAAGAAGATTTCAAAATCAGCCCTGATTCATCATCTCATAATGAAGTTTTCAGCATAATTGAGTTTCAACATAATAAGGAATTAAATCCAAAAATTCACAGAATATATATCCCTAATTTACCATCACATCAGATTTATATTCATTAAGATAAATCTCACAAACTATATTTGTTAAACAAGATTAACAAGCATCACAACCATCTTTAATCAAGAACCAACTTTTATGATAAAAAAAATTATATCAAGAACCCCCATGCCATCAATTAAGATCAAATCCCATCTTTGAAACATATAATAAATTTCCAAAAATCACAGAATTAATATCAAAACATGCATTAATATTATAAGCATCCAAATTGATAAACAAATTGAATCATAGATAGCAAGATAAACTATACCCTTCACTTAGGTATTTCATCGAACACCTTGAGGGCACCCTCTTCTTCCACCTTGGCCGAGCACCCCTAGGGTATTTCTAGAGCTGCCGAGCCATAAAGGGGAATCCTCGGGTTCCCTCCCACAACTTGACACAAGATTCAGCGATCAAAACCAACGATTTGACGAAAAACACAACAAACAAGAACGTCGCCAAACCGGCTCAAAAACACAAGGAAACCCGAGAAAGGATGGGTAAAACCACTCACCCGATTGGGAAGAATGATTAGATGAGAAACCTCCGATCGGCGGCCTCCAAATCCGGCCTCAAAGGGGGAGGCTCGACTCAACAAGGGGACAGCGGCTCCAAGATCAAGGAGGAAGGGGCGGCGGCTCCACCTCAAGCCGGCTACTCCAAGAGAGGGGAAAAGAGAGAGAGGGGAAGAGGGGAGGATGGCTCAGAGGCTGGGCTTGAGGGCGGCGGCTCCAAGGAAGAGGAAATAGGGAGAGGGGCGGCTCGGCTTGGCTGGGCGGCTCCTCTCTCCACGCGACTTGTGCGGCTCCAATGGGGAGCCGCAAGGCAAAAGGGGGGGATTTTATAATCCCCTCCTCAAACCTAATCCACTAACCCTCATAGCAAACCCGCATTCGCCTCGAGCGAATCCAAATCCACTAACCTGACTAAACTTAATTAACTCAATCTAACCTCCTGCCCCACATAAACCACAGACATGCACACCCATATGCAACAGAATTTAATAACTTATGCACACACAATTGAATAATTAAATAAATTTATCTATGCAGAAAAATAAATTGCATAATTCATATTCCTACTTACCCGATCTCGCAAGCTCGCACCGGATCATGAGTCGACTCGCCTCGACCTCGGACTAGCCCGCTAGGCTGACAAACACACACAATAAATGAAAACTAATATTAATATCTAGGATATTACAGTTTGCTACTACAAAGTTATTGAACTGTTGGAAGATGACTCTGGGCACTTTCGTAAGTGCTCATGTGCTAAAGATGAAAGGTTATATAGACCATCTTGAGAAGCTTGGTGCTCCTATTAGCCAAGAGTTGGCTACCGACCTGATTCTTGGTTCATTACCTGATACCTTTGATTAGTTTGTGATGAACTATAATATGCACCACATGGAGAAATCTATTTCAGAATTGCATGGGATGCTAAAGAATGCTGAACGAAATATTAAGATGGTTCCTAATATTTTAATGGTTCAAAAGGGAAAAGATAATAAGAAGAGAGGTAAGGGTAAAGTCAAGGGCAAGGCCCAGAAGAACTCACATCAAAAGAAGGCTAAAACGTCCAAGGAAGGAGTTTGCTTTTTCTGCAATGAACTAGTTCGTTGGAAGAGAAATTGCAAACTCTACCTGGAATATCTAAAGAAGAAGAAGAGTAGTGAGACTACTGCTTCGGGTATTTTTGTTATTGAAGTCAATTTATCTACTTCTGCTTCTTGGGTATCATACTGTGAGTTAGGTTGTTCAGATCACCGACCTCACTTGACTTGGATATTCATAATGTCTCGTGAGTTGCAAATGAGTTTTGGACCAACTGCCAACGTTAAGTGAACCTAAAGGGTTGCACACATAGGACGAACTGAATTGGGCTTAGGGTTATGGTTTATCGGATTGGATCTGCATAACTATTAACTCGCCAACTCTCTCTTGGTAATTTTAAAGATTAATTCCGAATTTGAAAAGGAGTTTTCAAAATTGGAATTAATAATTCCAAATTTTAAATATGATTTAAAATTAGAATTATGTCTATTATAATTTAGGTAATGTATATTTGATAATCGTTATTAAAGGATACATTATTTTTGGCATCTTGAATTTAGGAAATTCATCCTTGATAATTGTTATTAAGGATATATTTTTTTCGGACATTAAAATCATTTTAAAGATTCTAAATATGACTTTGAATTAATCAACGATTGTGATGACACGTTCAATGTGATTGACACGTTTATAAATACCCGTCTTAGGTTTAGATGGGGCATACGATCATCTCCTTAAAGGCTGCCAACCTCTTCTTAGAAAGACGAGCTCCCTTTTGTGCCAGCCGACCTTCACTAAACATAGAGAGAGAAAAAGAGAGAGAGAGAGAGAGAGAGAGAGAGAGAGAGAGAGAGAGAGAGAGAGAGAGGAGTGCGGAAGGTGTTCCGCGCTTGATCTGACCGCAAGGTGTTTCGATAGAGTCGAGCTAGCAATCGGGGGCCATCTAGTTCATTGCGTTCGTCCGTGTGCTCACCATAGAGGGTGCTCGTCGTTAGGCAGCACCTTGGATCTAGAGCAAGATCGTGATCTTGGATTCACGGAGCAAAATACAGATTTTCGTCTTCAAAGGTATAACTCTTGACATAGTATCGATTTAGTCGAGATGCATGGATCCGATTGGGTAGAGGATCAGTTTCTTTTTCCGTTGTGTGTAATAAATTTTTGTTGCTTGTCCGGTCCTCCATGACCCAACAACATGCTCATCGGATTCGGCAGGTCATTTCTTCCACAGGACTGGCGAGCAGGGTCCTTTCCTCTTGGGTGAGCCGGCGCAACCTCTGTCCTCCTGCTTGCGTGCCACGCAACTTTCTTTTGTAGATGCTGTGAGGTCCTCTCGAGTCCCTCTCTATTAAGGGACTACCTGAAGAGATTCCAGGTCATAGCCATGGAGATCCCAAACCTCGACCCACCCATCGAGTTATTTATAATCTGGCACGGTCTAAACCCCGAACACTTTGCAGACTAGATCGCCCTAGCGAAGCTGAAGGACATGGCCGAGTTCCTAGAGAAAGCCATGAACCACATAGGGATGGAAGAACTCCGAGAGGCCAGAAAGACCGACAGATAGAACGCTAAAGATGCCACTGAAGACAAGAAATCCAAGGGATCCGATAAGAAATGTGAAGATCGAGATCGCCGTGAACGAGACAACTAGAGGAGGGCGAAGTCACCTTCTCGACCGAATGCTCAGTACGAGAAGTACACTCCATTGAACACGAAGATGGAAACCATCCTCCGTGAGTTCTACGACTTAAAACTCCTCAAACACCCTATCAATGTCGGAAATCAAAAACTACCATCCAACTCCGACAAGAGCAAAAAGTGTGCCTTTCACAACACCTATGAGCACACCACAAAAGACTGTGTGGTGCTCGAAGATTAGCTCGAGAACCTAGTTCGTGTTGGACGCCTCGACCAATAAATCAATTACGGAAGGGAACGTGGTCGAAGCAGGAGCCATGACCACCAACGTCGAAGCCGAAGCCCGACACCCTCGAACCACCTAGGAGGTCAAAAAGACAATGACCGAGTCAACCACCCAAGAAATGAAATCCGAGGAGTCATCGACTACATAGCCGACGAATTCGTGGGAGGAGGTTAAAGAAGCTCGGACAAAAAGAGATCCCTCTGAGCAATCATGGCGGTCGACGACACTACTCGCTCGCGGAGGCCTATCTCTAGAACCTCGGTAATATCATTCTATGAATTTAATTTCCAGGGGATTGATAAGAATCTACACTACCCAGTCGTGATTTCTATGATCACATGAAACTTCACCGTCAGAAAAGTTTTGGTGGATCAAGGCAGTTCGGTCGACATCCTCCTCTACCCCATATTTGAAAAAAATGCAGTTGACTGAGGCTTCGCTCGCACCCTGCAATGGAGACTTGGTGGGTTTCTCATGGGAGCGAATCAATGTCTAAGGCTCGATACGTGCATTACCTGGTCATTGACGTCCCTAGTCTCTACCACATGATCTTGCGACGACCTTCACTGAACAGCTTAGGGACCGTCGTACCGACCCCCCACATGGTGATAAAATTTCTTGTTTCAAAAACAAAAGTAGACGTGCTCCACGCTAACCAGGAAGAAGCCCGTCGATGCTACAACGAAAGCCTTAGATAAAGGACAATTAGACCGAAGAAAGAACTGGACGCTCTACCCCACCAAGCGCTCCTGACATCCATGGGTGAACAGTCGACAGGGACGCCTGAGTAGGACCCAATCAGAGGCGCTCAGAAGCAGCCCCAACCCGACGCGGCTTGAAAACCGAATACTACTCAGGGCAAAAACATGAGTCGGAGTCCAGCTGGGCCCAAGCGAGTCAGGTCCCCCCAGCCACTAATGGATAAGCAGTCGGGTTTCTCCTCCTTCTCTCTCTTTTGTCTCAACAAAGCATAAACCACGCTCGAACCGAGCACCTCACCCTAGAAAACTCTATTGTATCAATAATTTCTTTTTCATATCAATAAAGATTGTTTCTTTCACATCTCCGCATGTGTATCCAAGAAATCCATGACCATCTCGTTGTCCGAGCGAATGTCCCACAATTCATGACGAGAACGTGGCCTCTCTCAACGACCCCGAGCGTGGTCCTCGGCCTTAGCGCCATTACTTCCGACCTCATAGTCCTTAACGACCTCGAGTGCGGTCCTACCTTACTCTCCTCGGCGAGTTCGGCTTGACCCCAAGCAGCGCAGTCCTAGGCCTCATTGTTGTCTTCGGCGAGGACTGGGCAAGCAATAAAAATTTTACACACAACGAAAGAATAAGTTGGTCATCTACCCAAGAGGATCCATGCACCTCGGTTAAATCAATACTAGGTTTAGCAATATACCCTTGAAGGCTGAGCTCCGTCTTCTGCTCCACAAGGCCAAGGTTTCGGATCCCAGGTGCTTCCAGATCACGAACACCATCTACGATTAGCACACGAGCGAATGTGACAAATTGTGCGACTTTTGAGTGCTAGCTTAGCTATCTCGGAACTCCTTCCGATTTAGACGAGTACATAACTCCTTTTGCACTCCTCTCTCTCTCTCTCTCTCTCTCTCTCTCTCTCTCTCTCTCTTAATTTCGATTTGAAAACTCCTTTTCAAATTCAAAATTAATTCCCAAAGATAAATATCAAGAGAGAATTAATTGGTTACTTGTCATGCCCAAAGCCCAATCCGGTCAACGTAACCTAAAGCCCAATCCGGTTTGCCCTATGTGTGCGACCCTATAGGTTCACTTTACGTTGGCAGTGGTCCAAAACTCATTTGCAACCTACAAGTCATAAGCGGCCTCTAGTAAGATATTATGACTACCCAAGTCAAGTGATGTCGGTGATCCGAGTAACCTAACTCACAGTATGATACTCTATCCTTTTGTCACACGATATCTGAATCGAGCATAAGGCATGGATTACATCATCCTTATATTGCTTAATCTGGTTTCTTGATTCCTAAGTAGACTGACTTAACAAATGACATTGATACTCATATCAATTGATTTGAGCGCGGTCATGCATTTCACACTCGTCAAAGGGCCCAGAGATATCTCTCTCATGTATGAGAGGGATAAATTCCTTCACGACTACACATATTTCTCTACATGATTCATTCCATGTCCAATGGTAATCCTTATTACCATTCGGTTAAAGATGATGTTAGACTAGGTCAAAACATAGAATTTCTCATGTAGGAATCCATGGTGACATCAGGTCGAAGGTCTCACGTATTACTACCGTTGTGAGATATACTAAGATATAAATCCATGCAGTATTCTCACGATGGGTCTATCCAACACTATGTTCTCCGACATGTGTAATATCCCATATTCATGATCAGTAAAACATGATCATATCAGTCAAACTGCACACGAGTCTCCATTCATTATCATTCAATAATAATGACCGACTAGGGACTGTTTAGAATATGATTCCAATTGTCTTAGGGTTTTACTATCAAGTCTCGTATTGGATGTCCATTAGGCGGAATCAACTATTCAAGGAGTCTTTCATCAAGTCAAACATGCTCATTGTGAATAACAAGATAAAACAAATGTTCCATTTATTCAAAAGGAAAGTAACAATGTCAATATAATTCCATTGGCCTAGGGCACACTACTAACACTCATCGCCATTACTTCCGGCTTCAAAGACCTTAGCGACCTCGAGTGTGGACTTGTCTTACGCTCTTCGGCAAGCTCGGCTTGACCCCAAGCATGATCCTCAGCCTGAATGCCATTACTTTCGGCCTCAAAGCCCTTAACGAACTCGAGCGCGGTCATGTGTTATGCTCATCGGCGAGCCCGACTTGACCCCAAGTACGGAGCTCGACCTCTGCGTCATTACTTCCGGCCTCAGAGCCCTTAACGATCTCAAGAACGCTCCTGCTTTATGCTTCGTAGTGAGCTCGGCTTGACCCCAAGCGCAGTCCTTGATCTCAGCGCAATTACTTCCAGCCTTACAGCCCTTAATGACCCCGAGCATGATCCTACCTTACGCTCCTCGGCGAGCTCAGCTTGACCCCCAAGTGCGGTCCTCGGCCTCAACGCCATTACTTTTGGCCTCAGAACCCTTAACGATCCCGAGCACAGTCCTGCCATATGCTCCTCGACGAGCTCGGCTTGACCCTAAGTGTGGTCCTATGCCTCAGCACCATTACTTTCGACCTCAAAGCCCTTAACGACCCTGAGCGCAGTCCTATCTTACACTCATCGGCGAGCTCGGCTTAACCCCAAGCACGGTTCTTGACCTCAGTGCCATTACTTCTGACATTAGAGCTTTTAACGACCTAGAGTGTGATCATGCCTTACGCTCCTTGGCGAGCTTGGCTTGACCCCAAGCGTGGTCCTCGGCTCGGCGCCATTACTTTCAGCCTTAGATTCCTTAAGGACCCCAAGTGCGGTCGTGTCTTACACTCCTCGACGAGCTCGGTTTGACACGAAGCGCGGTCCTTGGCCTCAATGCCACCACTTTCGGCCTCAACGCCCTTGAAGACTCGGGCACCCACGACCTCAACTGCCGCTCCAAACTCTTACACTCCTAATAGAGGCTCGGCCTTACACCCGCAGCCATCATACTCTGGCTCTCACAATCATCAAACTACTATCATTAATGTACTCTCAAAACTAATCCTATTTATAGTAGGAATATGACCCCAAGCACAATCATCGATCCCAATCACCGCCATCGAGCTCCCACGCTGTCAATAGGAGCTTCGCCTCACTCTCAGTCACCATCCTCCGACTTTAGCGCTTAAGGATTCATTCTCCACAGTCATTCAATGACCTTGGCTAGGACACTCCCTCGCCTTGACAAGTAAAACCTGGCAACATCCACCGGGACATACAACTTACAACACGCAGGAGTGCAAACCAAAAACAACATGATAGAAAATTGAACACCTCAAGGCATAAATGCGGACCCTCGAAAGGGGAACTGTCAAGCATCCTTAACAAGCAAAAGTCTTAAAGCCCCCATGGGGCAGCAATCCATTATAAACAATCGTCCATACAGCCCATAGACGTGAAATTTCAAATATCATAACTTACTGATAAAGAGTTGAATCTGCTTCGACAAGCGCAAGCAGGGCATCATCCACTGAAGTCTCCATTGCTTCCATAGCAAGAGGATGTGGCATGGAGACGGCAACTGAAGACTATCTCTCCGCGAGAATAGGGGCATCCTCCTCCTCCAATTTGGGGAACGTCGTTCTTAACTACTTTGAACCACCCTATCTCATCAAAGTTGGCCTCGGAGCAAGGAAATGAGCTTGTTCCATCGCCCTTTCAGAGCCATTGGCGTAATAGTCGATAGCTCTATCCGGATAATGCTTAACCTCACCATTGAGACGATGCACCTTTGTCTCGAGCCCTTGCATTGCCTCCTTAGCCCACTCTGCCCAAGCTCGGTCGGATACTATTTCGGCCCTCAAATTAGATTCCTCCGCAACAATCGCAACAACGTCATGCTAGAGTTTGTCCAACTCCACCCTCAAGCCACCAGAAATGTTCTCGGCTTGCCTTGCACGAGCATTAGATTCAGAAACGGTAATGCCCAGACGTTCAACCTCGTCAGTCTTCGCCTCTAGAGCCTTCTTTAGTGACTCAATTTCTCGAGCCTGATCATCGCACATCTTCAACCACCTTGTCTCGAACTAGCTCGTCCACCAGACTCGACACATAAAGGCAACCAGTCTTGATAAGATCCCCCGCATCAACCCCTTCCGGTAGATTTGCCCGAACATCGAGCAGGAAAAGTTTATCATTTTGAGGAACCTCGGCGGTATGTTGTTCTACCGGTAGTGCCTCCTTCGCCACCACCATACCTGGCACGACAGCCACAACCTTCATAGGAAGGGAGGCATCATGAGGGGGGAGACCCTCTCTAACACACAGGCCCTAGCCCTCTTCCTGTGCCATAAAGAAGAGCATGAAGGGGTCGAAGAGTCGGACGACACTAGCGACCTGGTTGCCCTCGAGGGTCGAGATCCCAAGGCCCACATGGCTTGAGACCCTAAGGTCCCCAGAGCCTAGGACCCTAGGACCTGCGACAGCATTGGCTAAAGTGGAGGGGGACAATAGTCCACCAGTGGGCTCTTTCCCTTGCCAATTATAGGGGTATCGTCCCTTCTCCAACCGAGCACAAAAGATTGTCTCGTCCAGCATGGAGGATGTCCTACCTACATCAAGGAAGCTTTCTATCAACACATTTGGGGAAATCGAGGTAAAAATAACATTATGAATCCCCCCAAACTTACCTATGGAACTCGAGATCGGAGCCCCCTCTGTGTCCCTATTCAATAATTCTTTGTAGGAAAAAGGTTCGGAAGGGCAACACCTATTCCTAAACTCTATGACACACTTATCCTCAGGTGAAAGGGCCTTCTTCTCCACGTGCATAATAGACATGGGGTCCTTCCTCCAGGACAACATAAAAAATCTTCGTCTGAGATTCTCGGTCCAAATAGAACGTCCAAAGGATCGGCTTCGACCTCATCTTGAAGAAGCAAGTCTTAATGTAATTATAAGAACTCTTGAATAAGTTGAAAAGTTTCCTTTGAGAACACCATTGAAGGACACCAACACACCTTTCTAGGATCCCTTCACCTCGAAAAAAGAGAAACATACATAGAGGCTCAGTTCAATCCCAAGACACTTCATCAAAATCTTGAAGCAGCAGACAAACACCCAATTGTTTGGGTGCAACTGTGATGGAGCAACATTCGCCTGGTTCAACACCCCGTGTTCAAAATCTGTGAATGGTAGCTTGACCCCAAGTTCCTCAAACAAAGTCCGATACATGAAGATAGACTCGGGGTCCCCCCATGAAAAACTCTATCCACTAGTGAGCAAGGGAGACAATAATGGATTTGTTGTCATTCTAGCGAGAAATCTTTACGCTATCCCAAAAGGCTTGGATGCTACCCATAGTGGTCATCACCGAACATTATTGTCGTATCTCATGATGGACCCAAGAATAAGGATCTGAAGTCCTCCCGACGGCCCTACCTCCAACTAAATTCTGACACCTCTCCTCGCCATTAACCTGACAGAGATTGCAAAACCCTAATAAATGAGGATAAGTCAGTACAACATATTGACCTAAGCTTAGCCTCAACAAGACAAAAATGAAAGGAAGAACCAAGAGACTCGCCGAGAAGAAGCAAGAAATGATCAAGGAGTGGCATTGCCGACAAAAACCTCAGGAAGACAAAATGTCAAATGACAAGAAACGCGAGAAGAATTTTTGAAGCGAAAAGGAGAAGCCACTTTAAAGGCCAAAAAACAGCAGCCTCTTCATCAAACAGCCAGTATCAGCACCATGATTGAATCTCAGCCGACCATCTCGCCAGCAATACCTCAAGGGCACGAACGAGCAGTTCGCCTCGTCATGATCACCCCTCAATGGCAAAGTAGTGCTAAGGAGGGTAGGCATCAACCAACGGTTGCCACACAGGAAGAAATCCCCCTCCACTACATAACCATCATGCTAGGAGTGAAAACCATGGGGTCACAAAGTGACACATAGAGATACGCCGTCCTAATTCACCTCGACCAATTAAAGGCAACAGTCACATGCCCTCTACGATCTGTTCATAAATTAAACCTCGGCACTCACATCAGCCCGGCACCTGGAGCAGCTCGGCGAGAAGTTGATATACTCCCAAAATTCGAACGACGTCTCTCCATGAAATCAAGATCAAAGGCCAACACACTACTTTAAGCTCAGCACAAAGTCCTCAGACTCAGACCAAGCTCGAGGACTGTGGACTAGACTAATACCTTTGGGCCTAGCCGGATTAGGCCTAGAAGCGCCCACATCTTCGTTAAGGATACTTGGCCCGGACTAGACTAACACCAGAGGGCTTGGCCCGGGCACTCCACTCGGTTGTACAAAGATACTTGCATCTTCGTTAATTATGAGGGATTCATCATTCACAGGTCTGACATCTTCGGGATTAGCTTCGACCCATTCTGAGCAACATCCATACGAAATTATCGGGCGGTATCATTGCCAAACATCCCTATCTTGCACTATATACAGACACGATGTTCCTCAAGTACCTTGGATTCCAATTTTTATTACCTCATTTAGGACTCATCTTTACTTGAGCGTCAGAATATCTTTTGCATGTCCCCCTCCTCCTTCCCGTCAGAGTTGCACCTGACCAGGAGACGCACTGGACTACATCGTTTCGACTTCAGGCAATAACAACTCCAATTAATTTTCAGCAATTAAACTACAATATTATTACAATAATTAAACTGTATTGTTATTGTAATGTAAATTAGGTAACTGCAATATTAACTACAATTTATTTATATATATGGACTTTTGACACTATTCCCCACAAAGCAAAGACTTGCATACCAAAAAGCACTTTTAAGGAGAGGTAAATAATGCGGCTTTTCTATTAATTTCATAATCTTTGTTTCTCTTGATTCTGCCGTCGGCAAAAATAAAAGCTTGTGACATTTATTTGGTTTTTTGCTTGTATTTTAATTTTAGCCTATAAATTTTATGTTCAAATCCAATTTAAAAATTTTGTCTCAAATTCCAACAGATAAGACTATTATCTACATATAACTTCATTTTCATTCCTCTATATTCCAATTATGCTAATATTTTTTTTCTATTAATCAATAATTTTTACTTTGAATTTCAAAGTCAAAATCCTATTTGAAAATTTTGTGTCAATTTTTAATGGATAAGATTATTTTTATTTTCTCTATTTCTGTAATTAATTCATTTTCATTTTCATTTTTCTCATATATTTCAAAAAATTAAAAAATTTAGTTTAATTATTTATAAAATTTTAAACTCAAAACTCAATTTTAAAATCCTACACCAAATTTTCAACATATAAACTTATTTTTATTTTGTCTGTAATTTAATTTAAATTATTTTTAATAGTATTTTATTATGATCTTTAAAATTATTTAAATTTAAATTAATATATATAATTACGCAAGCACGTACGTGAGTTTTCGACTGGTTGGTCGAAAAGCTACATTTTATTTCGGCATTTCCTTCGAATCCTGCCAAGGGAGTCGACTCGTTTGACGACTCGGATCGGCTTGCGAATCACTCATCACCAACTCGGTCTTTTTTATCCTCTCTCTCTCTCCAAAAACCCCGACCGTAATCCATCCGCCTCCCTTACCAAACGCTACTGCCGGACTTTTTTTAAACAGAAAACTGCCTCCGCCGTCCTGGTACGGATATTTTGCTCCTCCCCCCTTTTCTTTACTCCCTCGCTGTTCCGATATCTCTGCCACAATCGCTGCCGCCTCTTCCCTCTTCTCCCTCTTCTCTGTATCGCCTTCTTTTTTTCCTGTTCTCAAGTGAAGAACGTTCCAGTGATAGATTGGATCGCTGACCGGGGTCTTTAACGATGTTGACGAAGAGACTGAGAAAAAAATACCCATCTACATGGCGCGATTTCGTCGTTATGACGGACGATGATATATTCTATTATTTAAAGAAGTTTCTTACTTTTTATTCCTCATCTCATCTTGCTTGATCTCGATTGCTTCTCTTCGCTTCGTGGAGACCAATTGAGCCGTGTATTAGCCATGTATTTCTGGGTTGTTCCCTGATTTTGAGCAAATGTGTTTTCTCGTCCTTATTCATAAATCAGTTCATTTTGTTACCCTTTTATGCCTCAGATTGCCTGTATAAATACAATTCTTTCTTTGTGAATTTAGTCGATCCTTCTTTCTCGCTTTCTTACTCAGTTATTTCTTTGGAATAACAATTACACATCAACACGTTTATGGTGTTACTGTTTTTACTTTAACATGTCAGGAGGAACTGGTCATTGCATCTCATTAAAGAGGTTCTATAGCTTTGAGACTCAAGAAAGGTACCTTCTTTCTTGCAATTTATTTTTCTTCTGTTGATGTTCCACATTTTATAGTCAGTTTTTGTTGCATCTCCAATTTATTGATATTTTGAGATATCTTTCATAATACTTTTTCCCTTAACAATTCCAAGGTATATAGCATTGCAACCTATTATAAGCTACAGGTTTGCTTATGTTGGGATTTTAGGGTAAAAATCACGCTACGGAAGCAAAGTAAATTTCAAAATTTTCTTTTTATCCCCAAAAACAGTGATCCCCTTGACATGAATTAGAACTCAAGAAGGAGGAGAAAAATATACCTTAAAGAAGAAGATACAGAAGAAACCCTCGATCCTTTGGTAGACGCACACATGCACGCCCTCCAACAGTGAACCACACAAAGACTCCTCGTAACATGGAGAAAACGTATTTTCTCCTTCGCGCAGGAACTCGTCGTGGCTCTATGGATGGCTGGCCTTCAAGCAAGGTGCAGCCCCAAAGAGAGTAGGAAGCGGAAAGTTGGCTATAAGAAAAACCCAATACAACACTTGTCTTGATGAGGTGCGGCACCAAGGTGGAGAGTATCTTCTTGATCGGCGGCCCTTCTCAAGGGAAGAAGAGAGGAAACTCTGCCTAGATCCATTGCTTTTCCGAGAGGGAGAAGAAGAGGTGGCCGGTGGCTCCAATTCTTCAAGGTGGTCGGCTCTTGGCTTCTTGCTAGGGGCGGCTCCTTGAACCTTGCAAAAAACGGCTGCTCCTTAATCTTGCAAGAAGGGAAGGGGTGGCACTTGAGTTCTAAGAGAAGGGGGTGGCACAATTAATAAGAGAATTTCTATCAAATTCATTCATTAAGTGTTGCTCCTTTATAACTTAAGTGTGAGATCGTCATCTCAACATGGCCGGCTACACAAAGAGGAATTTGAATTCCCCTCTTGGCCGACCAAGCCATGGAGGGGAATTCAAAATTCCCCTCTATTTCAGCCAACCAATAAGGAGATAGTTCTTCAAAAAATATTGATGAGAGACTCATCAAATTCAAGGAGATTATCTACTCTTCAAAAATAGGAATTTTGAATGAGGAACCTTTCCTCATTTATCTTGTAGCGTATTTGAATTTAAATCTCATTTAAATTTAAATTCAAACTTTAAATTCAAAATTCAAAAGGAAAACTTCCTTCTTCTTTTTTCAAATATCCATAGACGAGAAAAGACCGTGTTTTGAGGAAGAAGTTTGAATTTTTAGTTTGAGGAACACTTCCTTTTTTGATATGCTGGTGCCTAAGAAACGTGAGGAAGAAGTTGGGAATGCGAGGAAGAAAGTGAAGCCCATCTATCAGTTTTTTCTTTTAAAAAAAAAATCGAGGGTTTGTGAAAGGGTATAGTGGAAAAAATTGGGACCATTCAATTCCAGCAAAGAGAAAGCTATATTATATAATGGTTAGAATTAACATAAAAATAACCTTAGCCCAATGGTGGGACCTCTATTGGTCGACAAAAAAACCATTGATAGCACCTGCCTCAAGCAATTAAGAGGCGCTCGGGCTTTGCCTCACCTTGCGTGGGCGCCTAGGCGAGCAGCTGAGCGCCTCCTTACAATGCTGAGTTCATATGTTGTCCTCGATATTAATGTGATCAAGTGAAAGATAACCAACCATGGCGATAAATAGATAAGGGGGCCCTAATCTCACTGTTTAATTTGTCTTTTTCACTAAGGTGGTTCTAGAAGTGGTAAATTGTATGTTGTTGAAAACTTCAAATAGGCTGCCTTCATACCTATTCTTCAGCATCTGTATATACTCACTTTGTTGAGGTTTTGTGCATTGGACTGAGAAGAAAACTATGTTTCTTAATTCGCTGTGCTTCAAATAAGTGCCTGTAAATGAATTCAAACCCTCATCTTTTGGTGGACCAAGGGCACCAGTTGTGCAGGGTTAAGTTTTTATTAGTACTTAACACCTATAGATATGCATGGGAGAAAAAACATAGGCGCTAGATATGCATGATTTTGGTGATAAAAACTGCAGTGTTGTCACTAATATATATTAATATATACTAATAAAAAGTGCTGTGATGTTTTACATATACTAAAATGTAAAACTGCAGTGGTGTCTACACTTTGCAAGGATGTTTGTTTGGATTTCGAACTCAGATATAATATTTACATAAATTATTTAGAATCTATGTAGTGCTAGGGTCCGTTCGTTTCACATTATTTTGAGGTACTAGACTAGACAACAATTGTCGTGCAATGTTCATTTGCAAAAGTTTGGTATGAACATGACAAAAACTATGCCTCGGGGTAGCACAAAAGATCCCTTTCTTATTACTCCAATTGGAGTAACAAGGCATTGGTATAGCAATACAAGATTGAAAAATGACATTAATGTCCTTGATCTACCCCAAAACCTAAATGACTCCTTGTTTCCACTTGACGCCTCTCATCTTGCGTCTTGGGTGTGGCTACAAAACGGCAACAAATGTAGGACATTACTAAATTTGTTGTCCAGTGTTGTACGTAATGAACAGGGGATAATTCCTTGTACTGTCTTGTACTACCTTACACTGTTCTGGACATAGTATGATAAGGTTTGTTAATTATATATATTAATATACTAAGGTACTATGCTCATCTAATTGGGTTGATGTACGTGTAGTTAAATTAGTTGAGACAGTTGCTGTTTATTTTCACAAACATAGGTGTTTTTAGTTATTTTAATATATGTATCTTTGTTTAGTTCACATCGATTTGGGACTATTCATCGTTGTGTGGATTGACTCGGAATCAGGGTGGCACTATTTTACCATCTTTATTGTATAAAAAAGCTGATTTAATTCATTGATACCCATTGCATGTTTCTCTTGGTGCAATTATTTTCTGATTTTTGATGATGAACTCAAATATCTTCTGCTTTATTAATGTATGGGAAGACTCTGAATTTAACAACTATTATTTAGAATTACATATCTATAAAACATGTTTCGGTTAATTTGCTTTGATGCTTTGAGTTGGTAATTGTTTCATTCCAGGACATTTCTGTATTGATATAATTGAGATAGTTTTTTACTCATTGTATTGGTGATTTACCAGATGTCACTGCAAGAAAGTCTCAATAAGTTTAAGCAGCAACAGGAGAAGTGCCAGTCAACTCTCACCAGCATAGCATCCCAAGCATCTTCAAAGGCATCACACAAAGCAACGCCAACAAGCACCTTCTCAGCTCCTTCAAAAGTTATTCCTTCTGTGAAGTTCTCAAATGATACAGAAAGACTACAACACATTAATGCCATTAGAAAGTCTCCTGTTGGTGCACAACTTAAGCGTGTTATTGACCTACTCTTTGAGGTATGATAAGTTATTTTCTATGAGGACAGTAATTTACAATTATTGCAGGTGAAAAATGGTTATTCTTACTGGTTTTAATAGCACCTCAACAATTGGAAAGATATATCTTCATCCTTTTGTTTAATTTTTAAAGAACAACACAAAATTGTTAGATCAAATTATTTTCGATATGAAAATAGTGTGAAAAAGATGATAATCATATGCACAACTCATAGGCTTCATAAGATCCGCATGACAAGCGGCATCAGCTGCTGCTCCACTAGTTGTCTGCTTATAAAGTACCTTACACAACAGTTGCTTAACAAATACAATTTGTGCAGTCTCTGGCATATGCAATACACAGGTAAGAAATAAGATTAATAAACCAAAAATGATGAACTAATAATGATTGTGCCTTGAAGGCTCTAGTTAATTATATATGTGCTTTTGAAAACAAGTCAGAAATGAGAAGCATGGTAACCTTTTTTGAACAGGTTGGGAAGCACATATTTCACTGTTAAAAATCTCAAGGTCTGTACTTTTGTTACTCTATGTCTGTACTAATCTACGCTGCCTCTTTCTTTTTTTCAAACAAGGCAAGCCTTCACGCCAGAAGAGATAAATGAAGCATGCTATGTTGACATAAATTCAAATAAGGCCTTGTTTGATAGCTTGAAGAAAAACACAAAAGTACACTATGATGGGAGGTGTTTCTCTTACAAGGGTAAAATATTTCTGAAGATGTGATTTATGTATCTTTTTATAGCACTGCATGCAGACTTTGGTTAATATATTAGATTTCTTTGATTTTGGTTTAATCTGGACTTACTCTTGACAATCTACATTTAGTTGACGACTGCATGACACAAAAATTACTGATCAAACAATATATTTGTAGATACCTAATTTTAACAATGTTCTTTTGGATTTTGGTTCTTTAGTCAATCTATGAGGGCCCATTCAGTCTATTATTGCAAACTGGCTTCTTTTGCTGAATTTTTCCTTTCTTCACAGGAAAACAGTAGATCGATATTCATGGCAGGATGTTGTTCAAGTACCCAATACATATTATGCTTTCTTGTGTTACTATAAATTTGAATGGTTTAGTTATCAAGTCTGTACTGCATCAGATTTCTAATTTCTATTTCATTATATATCCTTTGTGTAATCATATTATAGATTGCCATTTAGAGTCTTCTCCAAAAACCAATGAGATGCACCAGCACTTGGATTGTTTCTTCTTATGCTTCCATGTTCTAGAAATTTTAAGCACTACATTTTCTGGATGTGAATAATGAACTTGGGGATCTTTTACAGTCCAAGTATGACCTGAAGGGAAAAGACCAGCTCCTTTCACTAATAAGAAAGTACCCAGAAGGGCTTCAAGTTGTGGAGGTTAAAGATTCATATACATCTGATTTGGAAGGCTTGCAGGTATTGTAACCATAATTTTGTTAATTTTGCTGCTTTTGTGCGATGTTCTAACCTTTTCCATCAACAAATTGACCTTATTTATTTTTAGTTTTATTTTGCATATTGTTTGATCTTACTTTAACCTTTAACTTTGCTACTTGCTTTCATGTTTTTTGTCATGCAATATAGTGGTTCTCTTGTACTTGAATCATGTTTCCTAGTGCGAGGTGTAAGTGTTTTTTTAGTGAACAATCAATCTAGTCTTCCATACTCAGATATTTTCTCCAGATCTTGATTATAATTGAACCTACATATATCTCTACTTTATTCTTTAAGTATAGGAAAGATAGGTGCTTTGTAATTTCCAATGAGAATTTTGGCGTAATGATTGTATGATAGCTGGATTAGATGCTCCGGAGAGAATGCAACCCATTAGATTGCATCTCATGGCCAGATGAAATGAATGTTTATGCACCTGTAGGCTCTGAAGGCAGCGGGTCAAGTCTGGCTATTGTCCAACATGGACTCTCAGGAGGACATTGTCTACCCCAATGACCCGAAAGTGATGATAAAGGTTGATGATGATCTAAAGCAGCTCTTTCGAGGGATTGAGCTACCAAGGGACATGGTTGACATTGAGAAGGAGCTTCAGAAGAATGGCATGAAGCCTGCAACTAACACTGCAAGGAGGCGGGCCATGGCACAAGTTCATGGCATCACCTCCAAGCCTAAACCAAAGAAGAAGCGAGAGATCACCAAGAGAACCAAGCTGACCAATGCCCATCTTCCTGAGCTCTTTCAGCACTTGAACACTTAGTGTGGAACTGCAACATCCATCAATCTCTCAACGCATAAGTGCTCGAATTACGTTATGTCTAATAGAACCAAGTACGTTTGATATCTCTCACTTGGATATATGTATTTGTGTGATACACCAATGTTGAAGAAGTTATTGGATGTGAGGGATTTTTCCAAATGTTATATTGTCTTGTCCATCTTTCTCCAATTAAGATTTAAGATTCAGCAATTTTTGTATATCACATCATTTAGTAATTTATCTTTCGGGGGATAATTAAAAAGCCTCTCCATTCATTTCTAAAGAATTTATGAAAACCTGTTTAAATTTCATGATTTGTAATAAAAAAGCCTCTACATTCATTTATAAAGAATTTATAAAAATCTATTTGCTAGACTTGACTTGCACTTTGGGTCCGGACGGATTAGGCTCAGAAGCGTCCACACTCATGGGCATATCCTTGTAAGATTCAGAGAGACATCATCGCCCAAGACATCTCTATCCTGCATTATAAACAGACACGATGCACATCAGATATACTCTCGAGTTCAATTCGATACTCATAATCTGAAATTCTTTCTTACTTGAGCGTTAGAGTGTCTTTGCAGGTCCCCTCACTAGGACAGCGCCAGATCGTGGGGCCGAGTAAATCTTACTTGCCCCATCATAGTAGGTACCCGAAGTCAGGTGAACGCTACTACACATTGGTTGCAACCTAGCAACAGCATTCGCCTGCTACCTAGAGACACTAATACGATGACGCTTCGGTGCCCACCAACCCAACACCAGAAGAGCTATGGCGCCTGATCGACGATCTCCAAGCGTAGAACCAAAGGTTAACAATCTAGATCAAGGCGTCAATGCAGTCAAGGGAACAACACCCGCCCGAGCGCGAGCACCACCGCTCGAAACATGATGAAGACAGTCACCTCAAGAGGATTGGGAGGCTGACCTTCACTTTCGAGACGAGGTCTCCCGCACGCACCACTAGAGAGATGAGGAGCGAACCAAGACCACAACGCCCGTTCCTCCACCACCCTCGACTCGGGACCCTTTGCGAAGCACATCATGGCAGTCCGTCTCTCCAACAAATTCAAACTGTCGACCACACTTCAACCTTATGACGACACGAGTGATTCGATCACCCACCTGACAATGTTCAGATCGATGATGCTCCTCAACGACGCAACAGACTCAATCCTCTATGGAGCTTTAAAAAAGGGTAAAAAGCCTAAAAATTCACATAGTTTCACAAAAAAAATAAGATCTACCATTTTTCAATTTTGGAATGCAAATTCACATAGTTTGTTTCCATTATTATATCTACCAATTTGTGAAGGGCCTCATCAAATTTGCTGACGTGGAAGAAATAGTGCTCGCATGGCTGACGGATTCATACATGACAGATTGTTCCACGCCAATTTGATGAATTTTCCTAATAAGTATGCCTTTATTTGATGCATTATATGTCCAATTTCCCCTTACCTTTACATTATTGTTAGTCATCTGTTGTAGTTATGTTGAATGATGCTATGACTAAAAATAAAATAACTCATGTTAGAATTAGAAATTCTTTTAAGATTTGTCACTTAATGTATGCTGATGATATTTTACTATTTTTTTTAGAGAAAATGAGAAATCTATTAGAAATATTAGGGGTCTTTTTGAATCTTGTGGTAGAATTGCTAACTAGAAGATTAATCTATCTAAGTCTGAATTTTTTTTCCAAAACACATTGATCCTGCTGTTAAATATAGAATAGGGAGGGCTTTTGGCATGAGGATTGGTAACTTTCCTATGAAATATTTGGGAGTTAGTATCTCTCCAAGGGTTAACATAATTAGAGATTGTATCCATATTATTGATAAAGTTAGTGGTAGGTTAAATAATTGAAACATAGGGAACTTGTCCCAAGTTGGACATTTGGTTCTTATTAATTCTGTTTTAAATTCAATTTTCCTCCATACTTTTTGCGTAACTTAGTTACCTGAAAAGATTTTACAAAAAATTATTGTTTTAATCAGAAATTTTCTTTGGTCATCTAATGATGATAATAAGGGCCTCCATTTGATAGCTTGGAAAGATGTTATTAAACCTAAGGATAGTGGGGCTTTAAGTATCAAAGAGTTGAGAATTATGAGCCTTTCTTTAAATACAAAAATAACTGTACATCTATTAAATGATTCTAATTCACTTTTTGCTAAGATTGTTTGTGCTAAGTATGACTTCAGCTCCATGTGGAATTGCAAGTATAAGACTAAAGGGAGTAATGCTTGGAAAATGTTCTGTTCTGTTTTTGATTTTCTTAAATATGATTTTAAAAGAGTGATTGATAATGGTTGCAATACCTCTGCACTTATGGATTGTTGGATGCTTGTCATTCTTTTACAATTAAAGTCTTCTTTTGTGTGTACTGATTTATGTGAAATGAATGTCTCTGTTAATTTCTTTATTAATGAGAATGCTTGGAACATGGATTTGTTATCTGAATATTTTGGTAATGATCTTGTAGAGGTAATTTCTAGTCTACCCCTTTATTCCCAGCCTGTGACGATACATGAGTTTGGTGGCCAGCCAATAGGGGGATAATTAGTTCTAAGTTTGCCTATACATTTATTTTCAATAAAATATATTCCAACCTAATTAGTCTTCCTCAGAGGAAAAATGTTTGGAAAGCGTCGATTGCCCCTCGTGTAAAAATATTTGCTTGGAAAGCTATTCATAATAAACTCCCCATTGTGGAGAAGCTGTTTAGGTTTGGATTGGTCAATACCCACTGTTGTGCCCTGTGCGGCAACCCTTAGGAAATCATGTACCATGTGTTTTTTGAGTGTGAGGTAGCAAGGGCCATTTGGGAATTGATTGAGGGACGATTTGCGGGTATTAGAATTGAGCTTAACAGAGTTGGTTTGGACAGAGTGCCAAGGAATGGACAAAATAATTATTCTTCTACTGGTTTGGCACTTTGTTTGAATGCTCTCTATCCTCTATGGATGGCTCGTAATCAGGTAGTATTTCAGAACTATCATCCCCCTGTTGAGACCTTGCTTTCAAGCTTCCTGGCTCTGACTATTCACTATGCAGATATTACTCTTTTTGAGGGCAATCAGGTAAGTTCTATTAAGGAAGATGTGGCCTGGAAAGCACCCCCACCAAACTAGATTAAATATAATACTGATGGTGTTGTTGACTTAGATTTAAATTCTGCAAGTTATGCTTTTATTGGCAGAGATTGTGATGGCTCATGTTTTGTGCCTGTTGGTTTTTAATCATAAGAATTGTTCAGTTTTGATTAATGAGATATTGGCCATTAAAAGTGCTCTTCTGCATGCTATTCATTATAAATCTAAAAAATATATTATTGAGAGCATGGTTTAAAATACTAGTACCGGTATCGATCTTGGTCTTTGATCGGTACCGGTACCGTACCGTACCGACACACGATACGGGCCGGTACAAAAATGCATACCAGACAAAAAAAATTGCTATTAAAAATAACTCCAATAACACATAATTAATCAAGAAATACTTAAATTTAATATTCAAATGTCAAATACATGAATACAATGTTTAAAATACGGACGAATGTCATCCGTCGCACTCGTACATATCTTGGGGACATACACGACTAAGGTTAACACCGTAAGTCTCTAATGCCCATATTTGAAAATGATCTCATGCCATCATGCCTTGGTATCTATTATACCAAATAACCATCAGTGTTTCTTTGTTGGTAGTCCAAGAACTAGTCCATGTATCATCAGTTGAGTAGGTACTTAGATATAGAGTAAGTTGATTTAGAAACTTCTTGCAAGTTACTCATCATATTGTGGTGGTAATCTTGCAAAGCTGTCGGTCCACCTTCTCGACGCCGACCTCTCTTCTCGTACACCCGAGTTGTTCCTCCGATTCTAGCACCGTGATCCTGATCTTAGGTGCAATGGTCGAAGTATTACTCATTCGTCCACAAATCGATAGGTGCAGGTGTTGATAGCACGACAGTTTCTTCTCCCCCAGCTCCATCATCATCATCTCCTCCGTCTTCTGTGCTGCTGCTACTATGAATCGAGGGCTCGTCTTCTTCGTCCTCTTTCGCTTCTGCAATCACGTCCAAAGGATCAATTGGTCATTTCCCTTTGCCTTTGCCTTTGCCTTTGCCTTTTGCCTTTGAAGGTGAAGGTGCTGCCTTCTTCTTTCCCTTTGATTGTGAAGATGGAGAGTCGGGCGTGGATCGTCGTCTTACTTGTCGAACTCGTTGAGAGTCCAAGGGAGCAATGGTCATGTCCCTCTCAAGAGCATGGTTGTCCGTGTCTTCTGGTTGGCTCTCAAACTCAACAACATTAGATATAATTGGTGAAGGCCGAGGTGGTTCGCCTGGTTCATCAAGAAGAGGTGGGTCAGTGTCCATTGCACTCCACCAATCAATTATCGGGTTTGCATCTCATTGGACTAACTCGACATCTAACGGATCTACATGTGGAATATCTCTATCTTCGTTCTGTAACGCCCGCATTCGAAGTCACATGTCGTAATGAACATATATGTGCTTCTCTAATCGGGCGTATGAAAGGCGGTTGCGCGGCTTCGTATGAATCAAGGTGAAGGTCGACTAATTCCTCTCGCATCCGCTTGATGATGTGGTTTGCGAGAGGATGTGTGTTGCAATCTTTCGAAGAGTTAGAGTTTCAGTTCCAAATTGCAACCACCATTCAACTGCAACAAATTTAAAATTAATATTAGTAACGAGATTTTATCTTTGATAAGTAAATTGGTAAAAAAAAATATCTACCTAGATCCATAGTATCTCGGATGGAGATTGCAAATGAATCTCCAAAATTGCCAATTGCATTTCGGTACCATTTTGATTCATTGAGAGCTTGTGCCGCTTCTCGGTGGGATCCCGACATTCGTTGTATGACCTTGCGGAGGGGATATAACAAACTATCGATCATTCCAAGATCATATTTGTATTGGTACGCAGGATTTAAATAATACCCTATAAAAAATTAAGCATAATGAATAAGTAATTAAGCATAATGAATTAAATTTAAATAATTTCCGAATATTAAATAAAAAATACATGCGATGTGTATGTCATGACCCATTTGATTATCCCATCTCCAGGAGATAATTTCGATGAAGTGCTAATACTTGGCAGGAGAAATCATAACCCTCTTGATTTCTTCTTGTGCTTGGTGGATGTAGTGGTAGAGATGACTCATTTGAGGTGTCTTTTCCATATCAACATGTCGTACAAAGGTTCTACGGCGACGATTATTTCTGCGATGCAATCCCAAAAGCGCGTGTTGAGGATGTACTTCTCTGTTTGTTTTTCATCAGTTTTTTCGGCATATCTTGATGAAGTACATTCCTCACTTGTAAACATGGTTCTAAGGGTCATCTTTTTTTGTTGGAGCGACCTTAATGCGATGAAGTTGGTTGCAAAATGAGTCGCTCCCGATCGCATAATTGCATCTAAAATATGGAATTATCATTAGTAATTATTTATGATAAACTAATTAATAAATAAATACGATAAATTATTTAAAAATTAATAAATTATATTTTGTAAATTTTTTCATTAGGGCATGCACCCATGTGTGGTTGTAGATGAAGTAGGTAATTTATTGCGCCTTCTTTACCGTCGACTTCACCATCGGTATATCATTGATATCTTTCATCATTAGGTCTACACAATGGGCTGCACATGGAGTCTAACATATATGAGGATTATCCAGTTCAATTATCTCACATGTCCTTTTGAAATTGGTTATAACTTGAACAACGTTTTGGGGTCCAATCTCCTCGATCACCTCCGTCATTAGCTTCGAGATGTAGTAAGCGTCATGGATTTCATCGGACGAGTTCACCGACTTGTGATAAACAACCCTCCTATTGCAATAGATGAGGAAGTTGATGATGCTTATTCGGGTTGGCTCGGTCCAACTATCGCACATCAAACTGCATCCGTACTCCCCCCATTGCCACTTGATTTCGTCGATCCATTACTTTATTTCATCGACCTCGGCTTCAAGGTAAGGACCTGAACTTCATAGGGAGTTGGAGGGGCAATACTTGGGCCTACCTTTTGGATTGCAGACATCAAGGTTCGATAGTATGGATTGTTGGCTGCATTTGCGTGAATTCGACTGAAGTGGAACCATTTGGAGATGGCTCTCCCCAACTCTCACTTCTTCGTCTTGCCCCAAGCATCGTCTATGCCCGGTTGCTTTGCTGATGGAGGAGGAAATGCCTTGGGATCAAGATCAGAAACATCAACATTAGTTTTCCTACCACTTGCTCCGAGGTTTGTGAAAAATCCATGAATGCCTCCTCTGCTGCCTCCACTGCTTTGAGGTACCCTCATGCTAGAACTCCGGCCAATTTGAGGATCGGAGGGAATTGAACCACTTCGGTCCATTGATCCGACAGCCGAAGTCGAGTCGGCACTGCTTGTGCCACCGCTGCCACTGCCGTCGCCATACTCAAAATGAGATTCGAGATAGTACATCCGATCTCGTTCGAATGCAGTGTGCTCCAATGAAGCTCGGATGTCAGCTTCAAGTTCTGAATCCTTGTCGTCACCACCACCCCGAGTCTCGTAATGGCCACCCCGAGCCTCGTAACGGCCACCGTCGACTTTTTGGGTAGCTCGTCGGTCGAACTCGACTTGTTGAGCTGCATTTTTAAGGCGCTACTCCTTCTTGTTGGTGAGCATATATTTGAACATCTGTCGGACTTCCGGTGGTGCTTTGGTGAATTTGATTACATCGCCGGATGTTTCGGCCAAGTGTGCCTTCAATCGAATGACGCATCCACCACGATAAATCATATTACAGTGGATGCGTGCATTGCCAATGGTTAGCCTTCTCCAACCAAACACTGTGCTGCCACGCGGGGTCGGCTTGAGATTTCGGCGCCATTTCAGCAGAGTTTCGGCGTGAAAATTAAGAAAAAAGAGATTAGAGAGAGAGAGTTTGAGAAAGATTGAGAGATATTGAGAGTTTAGAGAGTTTAGATGAGTAGAGGAATGAGTGGGGTGAAATGTATCTTTTGGGGGATTTATATAGACCACAAAACAAGTTAAATCGGGCCTCAAATGATTTATATAGCCGTTTGGGACCGTTCAGCTACAATACCCAATGACTCTTAGCCGTTGTGTCATACCGGGCGGTATCGCCCGGTATGACATCAAATACGGCCCGGTATGGGAAATATTTGATAAATATTGGCCGCCCATACCAGGCGGTATTTATTGAGATATTCGGTATCGCCCAATACTGGGTATCTCGTATATCATTTTTTTCAAAAACCAATTAATACCGGTCGTACTGGGTGATACGGTACTGTATTTGGAACCATGATTGAGAGTGATTCCAATATTCTTATTGATACTTTTAATGGTTGTATGGAATATTTTTGGGAGGTAAAAAATATTATGACTCATATCCGAAATCTTGCAGGACAAATTGAAGATCTTAAAGTCACTTATATCATAAGGGAGCACAATCGAGTTGCGGATTGGCTCGCAAAGAGAGCAAATCTTTTAAAGCAAAATTTTGTTGGGTTAATTACATGGTATATCCTCAATTTTGGGTGTTTTTCCAATTATGTCCCGACTTTTTATTTGAATCAATTTTATACTTCAATTTTAATTTTGTTTTAATTTCTATCTCGACGTCAATCATCTGTTAATTTTGTCGTTAAGTGATGACATGACATTGCTGATCTGTATTATAAAAAATAAAAAATACAACACTAAAAATTTATAACACTGCCACCTTCATATATATGAACATACATACATGTATATATATACACACACACACGAAGGTGGCAGTGTTATAAATTTATAGCACTGCCACCTCCGTGTGTGTGTATATATATATAACACTGCCACCTTCACGTCCATGTCCAGCAACCCGACCATCGTCATCTTCACGCTGTTCGTCTCCCCGGTCCTCTCCACCACCACCTAGTGAGCTCATTTTTTCAGCACGCCATTGCTTTCCTCCCCCACACCAAGATCGTTGCCTTGCCGGACTACTCCGTCACTACCAACTCTAACCTCTGCATCATCATCGCCGGCGCCCATCAACTCCCGATTTATTGGCGAAATGGCGACACTAGAGGGGGGATGAATAGTGTGTTTACTAATTCGATTAGCCTAAATTTCAATTTAATCGTTTCTTAGACCGTTTAGGCAATTTGCAATTTTATGATTGGATGCAGAAGTGATAAATAATCAAGCAAATAAAACAAACAATTGAAAGCAATGCAAACACAGAATTTATAGTGGTTCGGCCCCAATGCCTACTATACTACCTAAGCACCCCGCTTAGGATTTCCAAACTAGTTTTACTAGATTAATTTATGTTTCCCTTACACATGAGGACTTTTCACCGAAGAGACGCACTCTCGACCTAAGACACTTCCACATCCGGAAGTCACCGTCTTCTTATCTAGAGTCCTCTTCTACCTCAACCCTAAGGGACAACTAAACTAATCCTAGTAAATACTAAGTTTACAAAAGTGGCTTTACACCTAACACCAGGTAACCATTTCACATAGAAGACCAAACACCTGGTCTTCTACAGACACACAAATTAAACACAGTTTGAATAACAGTTAAAATACAATTGAAAAGAGCTAAAGAATGAAACCAATAGAGAAAGCTCTTTTGCAATCCTTCAATCCTTCAACTCGTCAAGGGGTAGAGCTTGAGTCAACACCCGAGTTGAGGCAGCAGCTGGCGCTTGAAGAATGAACTCGACGAAGAAGCAGAGCACAAGCTTTAAATCTTTTGGAAGGCTTTAATCTCCTTTTAAATGCTCAATAAATTTTGTACAAGTAGGAGAAGAAGATTAAATGAAGTATATGAGGGTGTATTTATACCCTCGTGAAGAAACGACTGTTCAACGGATAGAAAACTATCCGTTACAGGCCGCCGATTGAATGGTCGGTCGACCGACCTATCGATCGGTCCTTCGACCGCTTCTATTACTCTCTAGTCCGTCGACCGACGGGTCGACCGCCAGACGCAAATCCATTGATTCGTGATCTTCGATCGACCCGTCGGTCGATCGACGCGATCTTGCATCGTGGCTATTCGCAGGTTGGTCGACCGACTGGTCGACCGCCAAGCTTACTGCCCAAATCGGGCTTTGGTCGGTCGACCGCCCGACGCAAGAAACTTGCGATTTTATTTTCAATCGATCGACGCAAGCTGCGTCTGTAGCTAGCCTCAGTTCGGTTGATCGATCGGTCGACCGCTACGGCTACTGCCCATTTCTTACCCTATTCGGTCGATCGCTCGGTCGACCGAATTTAGGCTGAGATTGTTTTCTTCAGCCTTTTTCTTTCGTGCTTCGTTTCCGGGTTCCGGATTTCAATGAGCATCATCTTGGAGAGCTTTTGACGTGATCTTTGGACTCGTCCAAGCGACTTTTGTGCACTCGTCGATCTTCGAGAAACTTCCGCGACGAACCCGAGCGCGACGATCAATGTCCTTCCGATTTATCGATTTCTCCGATTTTTCCGATCGAGGACATCGAACGCTAATTGATATAGAATCTGAAACATATATTCAAAGAAATTATTAGTCTCATGTTTGTTATCATCAAAACTATCAAACCCGAGATTAAGGCTAAGGTTGAAAACCTAAAGCCAACAATTCAGGACTCCGGCGCTAACCAACGACCCCCAAACCAATTGGTGTGAGGGAAGGGCGCACCTTCACCTTATACAGTAGCAAACCCGAGCGCCCTCGGCGTTCGAGTGTAACTTGGCTCGCTAGGCCTACACGCCACGAGGTGATTGATGACTCGGCCCGCCAGGCCTACACGCCAACACGGTCGACGTGCCTTCCTTCTCCTCCTCCAATCTCCTCGACCTCGACACCGCCGTCGACCCTCTCCGCCCTCCCCCCCCCTCATGTCAGACGCCGACGAACAGCTCTCTTCCTTTTCCCCCCACCGCTCGCGATTAGCGCATAATCGTTTCCCATCGCCTCCCCCTCCGCGTCTCACCTGACCCCACTGAGCCCTCCGGTGCCGCCTTCTCCCCTAACCCCGACGCGCTCGGCCTCCAGCTCTGCGCCGGCCTCCCCTCAGATGCTGACGTCCTCCACGTCGGCACACTCCCCGCTTTCGTCGACCCATCCCACCACGTCGGTGTCTCCCGCCTCCCTTATGCCAGGTTCTGTTGCCTCCTCGTCTTTCTACCCCTTGATCTCCACCAGTAGTTCTACCACAAATTTTGTAAGCACTACCTTTGGCCCCTCCTCCACTACCTCCTCCCGCTCTTGTCGTCCTCCCTTGGCGGCCTCCCCTTTGACCGCACCCTCTGGCTCTCCTACCTGTTCGCAAATAAGCTCTTCGCCGAGCGCCTTATCGAGCTCCTCAATCTCGACGAGAATTTCGTGTGGATCCATGATTACCACCTACTCGCCGCCCCGACTTTCCTTCGGAGGCGATCCCCTCGCGTCAAGCTCGAATTTTTCCTTCATTCCCCCTTCCCTTCCTTCGAGATCTTCCGCACCATCCCTGTCCGTGATGAGCTCCTTCGGGCACTCCTCAACCGTGATCTCGTCGGTTTCCATACCTTTGATTATGTCCGACACTTCCTCTCTTCGTGCTCCTAGTCTTGATTACTAGTCAAAACGAGGATATATCGGCATCGAGTACTATGGTCGGACAGTCACCGACAAGATCCTTCCTGTGGGGATCGACTTGGGCCAACTTGAATCGGTGATTTCGTCGTCAGAGACGACCACCAAGATTCAAGAGTTAAAAGGAGAAGTATAAAGATAGGATCTTGTTGCTTGGGGTCGATGACATTGATCTCTTTAAAGGTATAGGCTTGAAGTTCTTGGCGATGAAGCTGCTGGAGGAGCATTCGAAATAAAAGGGGCAGGTGATGATGGTCCACATTGCCAACCCAGCTAGGAGCCAGGGGAGAGATGTGCAAGAGGTCCAGAGAGAGGCTCATTCAATCACAAGGAGGATCAATGTTCGGTTTGGAGAACTTGGATATGAGCCCATTGTGTTGATCATGCTCTTCGGGGAGATGAACATCGTGAGGACGACGATGGCCGAGTTGACGTGAAAGGTGGTAGTGTTATAAATTTTTTTAATATATATATATATATATATATTGACGTGGTAGTATTGTATTTTTTATTATTTATAAAACATGTCAGCAATGTCATGTCATCACTTAACGGTAAAATTAACAGATGATTGACGTCAGGATAGAAATTGAAATAAAATTAAAGTTGAAGTATAAAATTGATTCAAATAAAAAGTCGAGATATAATTGGGAAAACATCCAAAGTTGAGGATATATTATGTAATTAATCCAATTTTATTTGAAATAAGGAGTGACCTCCTGATCTCGTAACTTTAACGTAACTTTAGTGTGTATTAGGTAAGACTTGTTTCTTTGTAAAAAAAAAACTTATTTATGATATATTTTGAAAGTAGGAGAAAAATTAATTGAAGAATATTGTTATTGTTATTGTTATTATTTTTGTAAAATTATTATTATTTAAAAACCAATGGATCTAGATTCTATGGACACTCAGTTCTGCTGACATACTTTATCTTGACACCCTACTTAAAATAGGATATGCTCAAGTAGGGGTGTAAGCGAGCCAAGTCGCTCGCGAGCTACTCGAGATCGATTCGGTAAAAACTCAAACTCGACTCGAACTTATCGAGCTCGAGCCGAGCCGAGCCGAGCCGAGCCAGACATGCGAGCGAGCCGAGTTCGAGCTTACCTATACTCGGCTCGAGCGGCTCGCGAGCCTAATTGAGACTTCTATATATATTATATACCGAGTTTGATTTTTAAATTTTATGAACCCGTTACCCTATAAAAAGAACCCGAACTTAGTCGAGCTCGAGCACGATCGAGCTCGCGAACGAGCTCGGCTCGTGCGGCTTGATTTTTTTTTCGAGCCGAGCCGAGCCGAGCTCGAGTGACTTGAATGTAGCTCGAGCCGAGCTTGAGCCGATAGACCAAGCTCGGCTCGAATCGGCTCGATTATACTCCTATGCTCAAGACGAGCTCTGTCCCATTGATGATAGCATTGACCGGCTTTACCGGAGAAAGACACACGAATTATCTAAAAAGATGCAGCTCAACTGGACGACGATCTCTTTGGATGTCGACGGAAAACGAAGCCCACCGACTATCCGCGTCACATCAACTTCAGAGATATTCTACTTTTTTTCATTTTCTCACGCAGCACAAATCACGTCCACCGTCAGGGTAACATAAAAAAAAAAACATCTTCCTGCTAGTCCTTCGCCCCCCTACGAAGTCTTCTGCGCTTAATCAGTTGCCTTCTCCTCTCCCTTTTACTCGATCCCGACTTTATTTTTCGCCGTCCCTCTCTCGTCAGCAGAAAAAAAGAGTTGACGAGGTGAACAACAGATCGCATGGCCTCCGACCTCTCTCAGCTCGAATCGAGGTTCTCTTCTCTTCCTCTTAAGCCTTAATCTCATATCTCGCGTATGGATTATCGATTAGCTTTTGCCATAGTGTTTGCTACTTCTTTGAAGAACTATGAGTTCATTTGGGTACCTTAATGTAAGGGATTTGCTTACCGTGTGTGCTTACTCAATATCTTTTCCATTTAGAGTCTCTCGGGTGTTGTCGGGTACTCTTGCCATTTTCACTGATCTGATAGATTTGGCAGAAGAGGATATATTCCAATTGGCTACGAAGACCAAATTTAGGTTAGACGTTTGGTCGCTCGTTCTTACTACCGTTAAAAAGATTACCATAAGTGATGTGAGACTTGGACGGTCTTGCTCTAATCAGGTCCTTATTGCTGCAAAGTTGTATACAGAAAGCTGAATGCTGACGGGAATTTCAAATGCGAAGCTGGTCAAATAATGGGTTTCGTCCAATGCAAAACTTCAAATTTTCACTGTAATTCTAGTAATTCATTGGATGATATGCGGTTTTTTAAGTCAGTGCATTAATGTTGTCATGTTGTCATTCAATTTAACCCACTGTCAAAGCTCAGTTGTGATAATCTATGCATCAAGTATAGATGTCTTGAACAACGCTTAAATGCTTGTAGTGATTTCAATAAGAATGCCATGTACTTCTCCTTCATACAATCTACTGTACTTTTATGTTTATGGGCAAAAGTTGTGCCATATGAAAGTCGAACTACATACTTCATTCAAACTCTACTTTTTTCTGTACTCTGGTACTTCGAAAGATTTCTACACATCCTACCAAATTGGTTAATAGTATCACGATAAATCAGTCCAAATTGGCTTACTAATAGGATGCCCGGACATGGTTAAGATTTAGCTTTAGACAATGATCAAATAAGAGGAATAATTGGAATTATAGTGTCCAATTTCCTAGTAAGAATATCTACTAGAAATGAGTTCTCTAGCATTTGATTTGTTATGGCTAAACAATTTATTAAAATAGTTTGATAATTGGTGCATATGGGTCGTGTACGGTTGAGACCAAAAATGAAAATAGTCTTGAAATAAAAAAAAAATTACAAGAAAATGCACTAATTTTATCTAATTATTTTGCATACAAGGTCTTTTCATGTGTATATATCTTGCAAAAACTTTAGATGCGGGTTTTAGAAATTCTTATCTTTGAAGGAAAAGCTAAGAATTTTTACTTAATATCCATGGTTATTGTTGACGTTAGTAATGAACTTTCTCATTTTAGTATTGTTTCTTGCCAATATAAGTTTGTATGATAATCATTTATTTTATGACTGATCTACTATAATCTGCATGACATTAATATGCATGATTTGCTTTTGGGTCTTATTTTAGTTTCCATTATCTTGAAGTGTAATATATTGAATTTTATTTTATTGTTCTTAAGGTACCTGGAGGAATGTGGAAAGCAGGAGGTTCTACCCAATCCTTCAATTTTGTTGAGTTTCTCGAATGTAATTTTCTCTTCTTTTAATGAGTATTCAACATCTATAAATTCTAGTGAAGTAATTTAACAGTTTAAAATATTGCCATTGAGTATATAAAGCCTACAGAAGTAATATAGATTGCAATATTTAGCTCTTTAATTTAAATTAACAAATCTAACCATGCTTGTTGAGATCATGTATACCTTTTCCTTCTCCAAGCTAGGGTTGTTTAACATATGAAATTGTGGATGAATTTGAATAGTTACCATGTTTCCTTTACTTAAGAGTATCAAAAATCTTCTCCACCTCTCTTTTGTTTCTTTACTCAGTAGTTATGTGAAAACCAAGCTTCCTTTTTCCATTTTTGGTTATATATTGTCTGTTTAATACTGTGGCTAGTTATGTTAAGAAGATAAATGCATAGATAGGTCTCTTTCTTAACAGTTTAAGCTTTTGGGAAAGTTGGTCATCCAATCAAATTTAACAGGTTATATTGCTCCAAAAAAAGAAAAAAAAATAGCACCATGATGTTAAACCCCAGATAATGGATTTTTTTCCATGTTGGGTACACCAATGAACCAAACTATTTATGTTCCTTTTTCTAGCCTAGTAAAAGTAGAAATTTTACAATATTATCTGAAGCCTTCCACACTTTTCTTAGTGGCTTTGATTGTTCTCGAGCTTGAAAATCATACCTGATTAATATTTGAATCTGGATTCATCCATCACTCTGTTCCATTTCTTGAATCTAAAAGATTGGATAAAATACATAGAAACAGGAGGATTCATACCTGATTAAGATTTGAATGTTGCCTCTTTTTAATGAAGCAGAAGAGTTATGTGATTATATCCGTTAATTATATTCTTTATTGACCATTTTGATATATAGGATCTAATATTTATTACTTGTATCTCAGGTAAAGCGTCAGAAAGCACATTTTGAACAATGTTGCTTGGAAATCTTCATTGACCATTTGACATTTGCTGATATCCCTCTACTTATAGAGACTTTGTCTGAAACCTGTTTATCTGATATTGATGCAATTGATATAACTCAAAAATCATCAAATGTTTCGTTAAATGGAGAATGTCTTCTACTTTTACTAGGTGCAGTAAACCAAAAGCTTCGAATTGTTGATCTCAGTAGTTCATCACTCCGGGAAGATGTTCTGTGGTATGTCATATAAAACTTAATGAGATTTTATTAGGCATTACAGTTAAAGAACTTATAGTTCAACTCACATAGAGTAACAATCCCTACAAACTTTGTTTATAACTGAAACTATCATTAACGGACTGCTCGTGGGGTTACAGTAATGGCCTGTAGTACTCTTCTATGGAAATGCTAAACATCATCTTATAAGTTATTTGTAATGGTGATATAGGAAAAAGAAATTCAAAGTTCCAAACTACTCAAGGTGCTACTAAACAAAGTTTAGTTGAGCTACAGAAGGCCAAAACTTATCAAGTTATTTACATGGCCTAGGGTTCTATCTTAATGGAAACTATTAGCATGATGTTGTGGTAGCACTACAACAAAAGTTGTGAATAGCTTCACCATCGAACCGCCACCTGTGTAAGGTGCCAGTTCCAAAAAGTTGTTACTATATAAAATTCATTGAAGGATTATATCTTCAAATAGTGTAGTCACTAGATGTTCCACCAACTTGGCTAGCAAGTTGATAAAATTCTCATTCTCACCTCATAGATCTTCTACTTTCTTCAAGGAAACGAAGAATACAAAATTATTTTCTATTGCTAGAATGTTTTACACCTAGCTAGGCTAAGCTATTTAAGAGATCTTCATAAATTTGGGTAAGTTGGAAGTTGTTAAAGTCCCACATTGGTTAAAAATATGGCCAAAGTAGTCTTTAAATAGTTTGGGCAATCCTCTCCCCATGAGCTCTAATACCATGTCATTCTAGAATAATCATCAATAAAGGTGACAAAATATTTGTACCCTAATTTGGAGGGAAGTACGACTAGAACCCCAAATATCTGAATGTATTAAGGAGAAAAGTGTAGAGGCCCGAGTACTTGCTCTACTAGGACATGAAGATCTAGTATGTTTTCCTAGCTGACAGGATTGACAATCAAGATTCTGAAGGTGAGAAAGAGATGGTACCATTTGTTGAAGCTTACGAAGATGAGGTTGACCCAAACGACAATGGATTTGGAGAGGAGATGACTCAGTCACTAATGCAGAAGAATGTTCAGTAGCAAGGTGGTATAAGCCTCGAGATTCATGCCCAGTGCCAATCACCCTTCCAGTTCGCAAGTCTTGAATAATAACAAAATCAGAAGTGAAAGTGATTGAACAATTTAATAATTTTGTAAGTTTGCTGACAGACAAAAGATTTAGAGAAAATTCTGGGATATAGAAGGTAGGAGATAATGATAATGAAGATGTAGGAGAAACAATACCAATTCCTTTAAATGATGAGTGAGACCCATCAGCAAGAGTAACTGTGATTGGATGGGAAGGTGTCTTGAGATGAGAGAAGGAAGAAATGTTACCAGACATATGTTCAGAATCTCCTGAATCTAAAATCCACGAATTAGACCCTGAGGTTTGTGTTAAGCAAGCAGTAGATGCACCTCCATGAGCAAACTATGAGGTAGATTTTTGAGCATTTTGAAATTGGAGAAAATGAGCATATTCCTTTGCAGAAATACTAATATTGAGCTTGTGTCTCATGTGTGACTTCCGAAGAGATTGAGCAGCACCAACAGTATGAGAGAGATGCCCTTTGTTTCCTTTTTGATCGTCAAGAGACATGATGATGTTGAAGTTTTTTTTTAAAAGGCTCAAGTGGACTTAGTGGGCCACGTAAGCCCAAGCTTCTCAAATGGGTTATTGGACTTGTGGGCCACAAGTGGAATAAATGAAATATCCACTTTTTGCTTTTTTTCCTTTTGCCTTTTTTTCTTGTTTCTTGCAGCAATCTTCACCAAGGTCACGTGACCTCTTGATAAGAAAACAATGACTATTCTTTTGAAGGAGAAGAAATCCGATCACCAAATTAGATGATTCCGAAGAAGATTTTAATCACCGTGGATGGCTGTCTTGGATCGCTCACAGAAGATTCCTGCAAGGAGGAGATTTGGTGAAGAAGGCGTTCACAGAAGACTCCACAGAATAGTGCGCTGCTGGATGCATCGTGGGAATGAAGAAGGCGCGGAGCGGCACAACAAAGAGGTGACGCGCGTGACCTGGAGGCGTTGTTGAAGACGCGTGGTGATGATGCATAAGCAGGAGGAAGCGCTGAGAGGAGGCGCTGATGTTGATTCCTCTGTTGATGACGAGCGAGTAGAGGTGTTGATGATGACGCTTCAGGGCGTTGATGATGCTCGGCGGTGAAGATACGCAACCGTAGAGGTGACGCCCCAGATGCGTTCTTGCGGTGTGAACAGAAGGCCGATGCCTCAAGAGCGTGTTGAGATGGCCGACGCCTCGAGAGCGTGTTTGGGCAGGCTCTGATACCATGTTAAGAAATAGTTTGGGCAATCCTCTCCCCATGAGCTAGCTTTTGGGGTGAGTTAGGCCTACTAATTTCTTAACATGGTATCAGAGCCAAATCTGTGGTTGATATTGTGCCACCCGCAGATGTCCAGTCCTGCAAAACTCCACGCTCCAGATGTCTAATCCTGGGTATCGGGGGGTGTGTTAAAGTCCCACATTGGTTAAAAATATGGCCAAAGTAGCCTTTAAATAGTTTGAGCAATCCTCTCCCCATGAACTAGCTTTTGGGGTGAGTTAGACCTATTAATTTCTTAACAGAAGTAATATGAGATAGTGAAGTCCAGCTGGAATCCATTTCTTCAAATAGTAATCTAAATAGGAGTTAATTCCATTGTGCCATCAGACGTTAACATATGTTGAGCTTCCATCACTACAAAAAATCCGTAGAAAGTAGGCACCAATTGTAGTTAAAAAACCGATGCTTAAAATGTCAAGGAATTAAAAAATCGACCCCTTTTTATGTGAAGGAATCGATGCGTAAACAATAAAAGGGTGACCCAGTGGGTGACCCAATTCACGAAGCATCCAGTTTTTTTTGCATAGAGGTTGTTTTCGTGGCTCAAACCCATACCTCTAGGTCAGAAGTGGGGTAGCTTCATCGTTACACCAAAGTCACCCTCTAATAGATGCGTAAACAATGTAATGAATAAATTAGGAAACCAACATTAATAATAGAGTGTCCATTTCCAAGTTGTAAAGATTTAAGATCATAAAAGAATTTTATTTTGTGAGGTTCATTTTAATCTTTGATTTAATTTTCTTAAGTTTGATTAAGCTTCTTTATAATCGCATTATTGCATTTTGAAATCTCAATTATTAACTTATATATATAAGTAAAAATTACGATTCGATGTGGGATTATATTTTTTAAAAATTGGTGAACCGGCGCCAACAATCGACGTTGGTGCCAGATCAAATGAAATCGGTGCCAAAAACCAACCAGGAGCCAAAATCGACGTTGTAGAGTGATTCACTCCGGCGCCAATTCTTTTCCATCGCTGGGAATAGGCGCCGAGCACATGTCCCACAGCATTCTGCTGTAGTCTATGCAATCTGGAAATGTTCAATGTATGATGAAATGATCCTTCAACTATGTATTTGCAGCTTGTAGAAAACTATGGCTTGTTGTTCTTGTTGAATGCTTATTTTTCAGAAAACCTTTTCCATTTGCAATGGTCATTTCTAGCATGGTCTATTGAAGAATGCAACATATTGTATAGCTTCTGGTGATGCCTTTGATGGTCATTTGAAAATGAATACCTTTTGTTGGTCAGTAGGATATTTCTTTCGTACATTTCCTTTCCATAGTCATTTGCAAATGCACACCTTATGCTAGTTAGTAGGATTTTTGTTATGTACATGGTGAACGTCTTCTCATTATGGCATTTCATAACTTTGAATAAGTTGATTGAATATCTATTGCATGTCAAACTTTCAGAGTCCATTTACAAAATTAACATCACTTGCTGTTTTTTTCTAGTGACATTTTCCAGAAGGGTACATCATGCCAGATTTTGAACTTACGATATTCTCCTATTCAGAAGCTCAACATCACAGGGGAATTCATGTATTTAAACTCATTAAACCTGGATTTTAGTGTTCACTTGACCAGCTTCCACATCAATTGTTTTAGTTGTATGCCAAAGCTAATGCAGCTCTCTATGTGTGAGACTAGAGTTGCTAATCTTTGGATGGCTAGTGCTGCACTATCAAAACTTACTTCTTTAGCAGAACTTCGCTTTCAGAATTGTTTGTGCTGCTATGATACTGGGCCATGCCCGAAATTGGGGGCAATTGGTAAAGGATTTCAGAAGAGTTGCACAAATAAGCAACCATTTACTTCCTCTGGATCACAAAGTGTGGCAAATAAAAAAAATTTAGAACAGAATATAAAGCATTTTACCAATGCGAGGTTTGTGAGCTTTTGTTCAGAGACTATCTCATTGATAAACCATGATTTGCTTGAAAGCACCAGTGAGATATTATCAGATGATAGTGATCCTGAATTTCCAACTGCTGCTCAAGGGATTCATACTTTGAGAAATATATCTGATACCTTTCCTCAGATTGATGGACAGAATAATTCAAACATCTTAGTAAGACCTTTTAAACACTCTAGATCTTCTTGTGTCCTTTCAGTAAATAGTAGCTCTTTTACTGAAAATGCAACTGCTGATGAATTTTGTTGTCAGCTTAATCAGAATGATAATTTGCCCGTCAGTGATGTTTTATCAAAAGATGAAGGGTCTTCAAATAATATGATTAACCTAGGGAGCACTACGAGGACCTCACTGAAAAATCATATTTCTAGTCATCCTTCACCCATTTGTTTTGAGAAACACTACAGAGAATATATGATAACATCGCTGCCACACTTGAAAGTTCTGGATAACTTGCCTATTGAAAAACTGGAGAGGGACAAAGCAGCATTAATATTTAAGAGATACTTTGAGAGTGCACCATATAATAGACAATGTGATGATAGTGTTGTCAGCATTTTGCAGAGGCGAGAAATCAGTAGGGGAGCTCTTACTCAGAAATCATCTAAAGTGAAGCGACCATATCTCCGAGAAAGTAATCACTCATTTCCTAGGTCACTTTCTTCTGTTAAATTAATCTCATCTCCGCAACCTCATTTACATTCAGTTTCCAAGTTTAAATGTAGTTCAAATGAAGAAATAAAGAGTTTTCGTGCAAGACAATTTGAATATCATCCTACAGACCCAATACTAATGGTCTTTGGAACATTAGATGGAGAGCTTATTGTTATCAACCATGAATGCGAGAAACTTATTGGTTATCTTCCATCAGTTGGTGCACTAAACAGCATTTTAGGTCTCTGCTGGCTTAAGAAGCATCCATCCAAGGTAACTTGACAAACCATGCCTATTTGCATATGGAGCTTTCCCCATTTTAGATTAATTAGTTAGTGTTCTGATTTTGTGTTTATGGCTTTATGCTATTACCAAATAGCTTATTGCTGGCTCAGATAATGGTTCTCTGCAAATGTATGATGTTGGGCAAATGCCATCGAAGGTTACTGAGCGATATTGCGCTATGGATGCCTCTATGACATTTGATGATTTTGAACAGTTGACATCTGTTCATATAAATTCAAATGACGAATATTTTCTTGCAAGTGGATTCTCAAATCACGTGGCTCTCTATGACATCGGATGTGGAAGGCGTCTGCAGATTTTCCGAGACCTTCATAAGGAACACATAAATGTGGTTAAGTTTTCCCATCATTCTCCCACTGTATTTGCCACTGCATCCTTTGATAAAGATGTGAAGCTGTGGGATCTGAGGCAAGGTACTTCACAGCCTTGTTATACAGCTTCTAGTTCTAGAGGAAATGTGATGGTGTGCTTTTCTCCTGATGATAACTATTTACTTACATCAGCCATTGATAATGAGGTGATTTTATATGCATCATGATATGCTACACTTTTGTCATATGTCAGTCATATTTGTATCTAAACAAACATATGTTTCTATCTTAACAAATATTTCCAGGTTAAGCAACTGCTTGCTGTAGATGGAAGACTCCAAACATCTTTTGACATTGCTTCTACTGGAAGTTCTCAAAATTATACTCGATCATACTACATGAATGGAAGAGACTATATCATAACTGGAAGTTGTGAAGAACATGTTGTGCGAATATGTTGTGCTCAAACTGGAAGAAGGCTAAAAGATGTTCATCTTGAGGTGATTTCATACTAGAAATTTGTTTCTTTTTACTTGCTTATAATAACATGCTACTAGTTGTGAGAGTAAATGAACTTCCCTTTTCATTACTAAGTCCCCCAAGAATAAAAGGCGAGAAAAGAGAAAGGGACAATATAATGTATGAAAACCATAACCAAATTCACATTAACAACTAAAACAATTGACTAAAAAGGTAAAACAAATAACTCTAACACTTCCCCTCAAACCGAAGCATATATAAACTATGCTCAGCTTGTCACATTGATAGTTGAATTAAGTAGGTTCATTAGCCTTGGTGAAGCCTAAGAAGTGATGTGAGGAGTGACTATCTTCTTAGAGAGCACACCAACATGAATGCAATGACAATCAACTTCGTTGTAGTTCATGAACGAATGAAATACAAATACAGGATTATATAGATGATAGATGACAGATTGATTGTCATAATGTATTACCACAAGGAGACCAGGATAAGTAGTGTTTTAATCTACATTATTTCACAAGCATGTGCAATTGCTTTATACATAAGGGCAAACCATAATATTTTATTTTTTTACTTTTTCAAGTAACAAGATTTCCACCAACATAAGTAGAATGTTTTGATGTGGACCTTCTATCATTGAAGGAGCCAACACAACCAATATCAAATTTTCTTTAACATAGAGATGTTCATTCTTCCTGTACGACAAACTCATTGTGAGAGAAAATTTAATATGGTGTAGAATCCTTTGGACAACATTCCAATAATGAACTTTTGGCTTATGCATAAACTCTCAAACCACACCCACAATGAGATAGATGAGTTTTCCAACTAACCCTATTTCAGTAAGTTAACAATATATTTTCTTTGAGATAAGACTATACCTTTAGGATTAGGGAAAATCATACTTTTGGCCCCCACAGTTTGTTTGAATTTTGGTTTTAGTCCCCACACTTTATTTCCGTTTAGGATTTGATTCCTACCGTCACATGAGGCCTAAACGGAGCTGACATGGATAACAGATGTTGATTGGACATTGCTGACATGGACCTGCAGGGACCAACTTTGTAAACTACGGGGACTAAAACCAAAATTTTGTAAACAATGAGGACTAAAACCAAAATCCAAGTAAACTATAGGGACCAAAATTATTATATTTCTTTAAAAAAATATAAAAAATCACAAGATATTTTTAAATTTATTTTTAAATTATTATAATATTTAAAAATATTAAAATTGAGCACACTGCAGTAATTTACATTAATTTGGGTGGATTCACGCTGTTATTAGGTGTCAGTTTTTATTTGTTAATTATCCTAATTTAGCGTGAATTCCGTAGTGGTTGCAGAATTCGAAAACCTGCTTTCTCGATCTACTTATCTCTTCACTGATCACATCCTCACCTCCATTTTGATCCTAAATTTGGCGCATTCAAAGCAATTTAAATTAGATTTCGAACGTAAAAAAATGTTGATTTTCACTCTAATAAATATCGGTTTTCCATGAATATCCTTTAACAATGCCCACGGAGTCGTAGCAATAACCTTGTATTATGGTGTTGCCACTACAACAAATGCATGAAAAATAATAATGACGGTGTCAGTTCAAATCCACCAAAATTAACATAAATTATTATAGTGTGCTCAATTTTAATATTTTTACATATTATAATTTATAAATAAATTTAAAAATATCTTGTGATTTTTTATAGTTTTTAAGAAAAATAATAATTTTGGTCCCTATAGTTTACTTAATTTTGGTTTTAGTCCCCATAATTTACAAAGTTGGTCCCTGCAGGTCCACGTCAGCAATGCCCAATCAGCATTTGTTATCCACGTTAGCTCCATTTAGGTCTCATGTGACGGCAGAGACCAAATCCTAAATGGAAATGAAGTGTGGGGACTAAAATCAAAATTTTGAAACTATGGGGACTAAAACCAAAACTGGAATAAACTGTAGGGACCAAAAGCATGGTTTTCCTTTAGGATTATAAGCAATTTCTATTCCAAGAAAGTATCTAGGGACGACCAAGTCTTGGGTCACTAAAGTGATTTTTCAAATGACCTTTACCTTAGAGATGCTAGCTCCATCATTACTAGTGAGCAAGATATCATCAATATATACTGCAAGGACAATCACACTACCGGACATAGAGGGATAGGTCTTGTTGGACTTTAGTCAAATGCCATGAGCAATTTGGCTAAGCTTATGGTGGAGTCTACAGCTTGTGGAAGAGGAGGGTCCAATATTCTATGTTGGCTTAAGGTTTTTAACATTGGTTTCAATCTTGATTTTGATGATAACAAACTAGGAACTATTGTTTCATCGAAAATAATTTCATGTTTCAACTTCCAAGTCGATAAGCACACTACGTCTGCTATCGGAAATGATTAGATTAAAACCAAAAATTATAAAGAGGACGTTGTTTGATGTTCAAAAATAAAGAAAAGCTTTGAAGACTTAGTTTAGGGTCTAAATCATTGTAGGAACCCTAAATATATAGTGATTTCTGCTGAAGGGCGGTCGTCTGATTAGCAATCCACCTTTGATTAGCGAGCATAACGGCTCTTTTTTCAATTGTTGTATTTTGTTGTACCCGAGCCTTTCTCATTGGAAATCTATATATATCTATTCTCATCCTTCCTTAGACCTTAATGCTTCCATCCAGACATCCTTCTAGCCTTATTTGAGATCTAAATCATTGTAGGAACCCTAAATATATAGTGATTTCAGTTGAAGGTTCGGTTGACCGATTAGCAATGGACCTTCGACTAGCGAGTGTAACGACTCTTTTTTCAACTGTTGTATTTTGTTGTACCCGTGCTTTTCTCATTGGAAATGTATGTATATCTATTCTCATCCTTCCTTAGACCTTAATGCTTCCATTCAGACATCCTTCTAGCCTTGTTTGAGATTTCTCTGAGCCATCCTTCACTTTTAACCTAGCTTGAGCATTTACTTCTTGCTTCTATCTTTATTCAAGGTATCAAGAGGAGCTACGAGTTTAAGTTTGGAGCTAAGTATTGTTATTTGTATTTATTGCTCCATTATTCTTGTATTTTGATTTGTTTTTGCTTTGATTTAAAGCTGTGTAGTAGACATAGGTGTTTAGGTATTGGTTGGATGGTTGCGTTGGTATAAAGGCATAAATCTACTTGTGTAACTAGGCCTTTGCATTGCCTTGGAGCTTGAGGTGAGAATGTGCCTTCAGAGAGAAGGTTGTATACTTTCGGTGTTAATCCCATTGGAGGAACCTTAATTTCTAGTGAATAGTTTTAATCCTAAGCGGGTAGCTTGGGTAGTGGATGTAGACTTGGTTAGAATCCGAATCAATATAAAGAAGTGTGTTTGCATTGCTTCGTTGTGTATATGTTTGATTGATTCTTATCAAGAATCGATAAAATTGGAATTTCGGCTTAATTATTAGGAACACATACTATTCACCCTCTTCTAGTGAGCCATTTCCTCTCACATTCAGAGGAAAGAGAAGATAAAAATAGGAGAAATATAGAAAGTTGTCTCTTCAAAGAAGGTAACATCAATAGAGGTAAACATACATCTTGAAGCTGGGTCATAACACCTATACTTCTTTTGTTTGTGAGAATACCCAATGAAGATATATTTAACTATGCAATGAGAGAACTTATCATAACCTGGTCCAAGAGCACGAAGGAAGTAAACACAGTCGAAGACCTTAGAAGACATCATGAAGAGTGGTTGATAAGAGTGAAGATTGGAGAAGGGTGACTTACCACCAAGAATAGAGGAAGATAGGCCTAAGGTTTTCAACATTGGTCTTAATCTTGGTTTTGATGATAACAAACTCGGAACTAATATTTAGTTGAGAAATAATTTCATGTTCCTAAGTCGAGTAGCACCTGACGTCCGCAATCACAAGATCGGCGAAGTCAGAAGCTTTCAAGGAGGATATTGATCGATGCTCGGAATATGACAAAGAGTTAGATATTAGGTTTTTGGGGTGTAGAACTAATGTATAATCCTCAAAATCTTTGATGCTAATGAACGAAACAAAACTCGAAACCCAAAACCCAAATCGAGAATCGAAGCTATGCCGAAGTTTTAACCGAACCTTCGGTCAATCGGTCAATCAATGGATAGGTGACCAACAGTTTGTCCGGCGACGACAACGGTCGAAAAAACACCCATTGCATGCCATTGAGCCCGAGCCTTAGGGTGTTGTTTGCCTATTTAAATCCCTCACCTGCCTGCCTTTGGAGTTTTAGATACCATTGAGCTATCCTCTTGTCTAAGCTTAGAGTGATAAATCCTTGGAAAACCCTAGCTTAAGCCTACATTTCTTAATTGAGCATTGTTCTTGAATGATTCATCATCAAAAGGCATCAAGAGGAGCTAGGATTTCATGTTTAGAGCTAATTATTGGTTGTTTACTTATTTGCTCCATTTTGATTGTATTTTGATTGATTTATTGTTGTAATTTAAAGCTTGTAATTGACCTAGGTTGTTAGGTCAAGATTTAAGTGGTTGCTTGGGTGTAGAGATCATATAAATATCCTTGTGCTAGGTTTAGGGTGTCCTTGGAGAGTAAGGTGGAAAGGTGCCTTCGGAGAGAAGGCGGAGAGCTCCTTGTGTAAATCCTCATTGTAGGAACTCTAAATTAGGAGATATAAATCTACCGTAGATTCAGTTGAAACTCTGAGCAGGGTGTAGTGGATGTAGGCTTAGTTGAAGCTGAACTACTATAACTCCTTATGTTAGCATTGTTCATTTGTGTGTTGTGCTTAATTGTTTATTATTTGCTTCTGCACTTAGTTATTTAATTGTGAATTAACCTAATTTTTATGAATTTAGGCATAATTAGTCGTAAAAAACTATTCACCTCCCTTCTATTGAGGCCATTTCTTTTCATAATTTTTATTAATGAGGTAAGTGGAACTAAAGATAACATCATCCTGTAAATGATAAGGGACATTTATATGAATATACAATCTATTATGTTGAAAACAATAGGGCTATGATGTTTCATGAATGATTTCATGAGAAACAAAAAAAAGAAATGGGACTGCAAGTACTCTCTAGCATTATCAATACCCAAAATTTAGTGAAATATCAAACTAAGTTTTATTTTCACAATAAAGCTTTTGAGTACATAAAAAACATAAAGACCCATTATATGAGTATGGTCATCAATAATGATAATTAACTATTGGTATATGAAAAGACTAACAATAGGGTTGGATCCCAAATAAGGACTCACTATGACTATTTGAGTTTCAAGGGAAAAGACATCATTGTGAGTTTACTCGGGTTGCAAGCTTCATGCCGAACTTAGAAAGAAAACACTTCAACTTGTTTAACGGTGGATGATCGAGCCATAATGCCACTTATAAGATGTGGCGTCGATGTTGGAGTGTTGAGCCACAATTGGAATAGTGGATAGCAAATAAATCCTTCAAGATTCAGTTCCACTTCCAATCTTCCTACTCATCCTTATATCATGTATGATACCTTGAAAAGAGTAGAAAGTTATACAACAGTTGAGACTTTTTGGTAGTTCGATTTCTAGAAAGAAGATTAACAAGAAGCTCAGGAAGATAATAGAATCTATCATGGTTAAAATCATTAAGAGTTCTAGCAAACCCTAAATCATGAACTGGAGAGGAGGATCCATAACCCCAAGAGTGAAAGACATTACTGCAACAGAGGTAGCAAGAGAAGAGCTCATCTATTAGGACTCTCTCATATTTAGCCTTAGAAATCATCATAGAATCCATGCCGCAAGTTCCCTAAGGGTTGAGTGTGACTATAATTGGTTCGTAAAGAAGTTGCAGGTTGAGCTTGAGACAATCAATCAAATTTTTGAGGAATGATTAGACTAGCCATAATAAGTACAAGGAGTAAAGGAGTTTATCATGTAGTGACACCACCAATCTTGCCATCACCACGATCCTTGACCCCAACAAGGGCATAATTCTTAGGCATTGAGGTGGGAGCTGTTAGAATGACTTTGGTAGCCCCGAGAACTCGAGCCATGACACCACTGAGATTACAAATAGTAGATAGTAATGTGGTATAGTAATCCTAAACAAATTCACCTCCTTTCACTTTCAAATTGAGGATTTCAGAGTACAAGGAGTAGATTCTGGAGATATTTTTGTCTTGAAAATAGGAGGGCATCCATCATGCTTTTATTGGATAGCGTGTAGTTGTTAAATATGGAGCACATGAACTTCTCGTGGGCTTCCGTTTGCGTGTCGAAAACGTTTTGGACAGGGAAACCCCCGAAGGCCTCGAGGAAATGTGTCGGAAACTGTTGAGGGACTTTCCGATTGTGTCATAGAAATTGATGAGTTGATACACTATAAAATAGTGCAGAAATTGATGAGAAAAAGAAAAAGACAGTTGATAAAGTGAAAAAAATTGATATAGAAGAAAAAATATATGGTGAAACTTATGAATATATTATGAATAATTTAAAATATTTTTTATAAATAATTATATCTTTAGAATTATTGTATTATATTAATTAATTTTTTTTTTTTTAATTAGTGTTTCCTTAACGTTTCCGTGTCCTATAATTTTTAAGATTATGTTTTTTCGTTTCGTATCGTATCGCGTTTTCCGTTTTCGTTTCCGTGCTACATAGGTTATTGAATAGCCTGTAGTAGTTAATTTCTTATAACTGTGTATTGGTACAAGCTTCACTAAGAGGACTTAACATTCAACACTGTGCTCATGAATTATGTATACTGCTAAATTATTATTTTCCTAAATTCGTCATCAACTCATAAGACTTATACCTGCAATTTGATGTTTCAAACTTCAAAAGAAACATCCTTATTTTTCTGTCTAGTATCATTTAATGCACGAATTATCCTTTATTTGCAGGGTTGGGGTTCAAAAAATTCCACGTTCATACAGTCATTGAGGGGTGATCCATTTAGGGTGAGAATTTTATTAATGCATTCTCATTAAATTGTTGGAGCTGATACTACTGTTCTCATACTTTTAGTTCTCTTATTATTTTTCAATGTAATTTTAGTTAACCTATCATCTTGTTTGCGATGTTACATTCACCTCTAGATCTCTCCTGCCTTAAGATCTCAGCTGAAACTATGTTGACAAAGATGAAACTTCCATGAAATATTTCAGAAGAAATTAAGTCAATAAATTTTGATTATTAACCTTGCTTGGGCTTGTTTATTTAATGTGTATATTACTGTATATTTTTACTGAAATATATAATTTTATGCTTATTTTTCAAATTACTGTACGTATGTTCATCATTGTAGATACTTGAAGGCCTTCAACACTAGAACAGTTACTGATTGGACTACATATTGCCCTTGAATCTATTACTGTACAATTATAGAAATGTCACATACAAACTGTTCTAGTTATAACCAATATCTAATAGGAATTATGGAAGTTTCATCAGATATTTATGAGCAAAAACTTCAAGTTGGAGCATACGTTCTCTGTAAGACCAAATACCAGCATTAAATTTTATGCAGCTTAAACAAGTCTGTAATTTGGTTATAGTATATAGTCATTTTATGCTTATATTATGATGCATTATGATGCAATCTCCACCCTTTCAATGTAGGCCTTCCACATGAGTATTTTAGCAGCATATTGGCATCCATTGACTAAATCTGAAATAATAAAGGTATTTATATTTTCTTTTATATCTGATGATTAAAATCTTATGCGTTCTTTTGACGATTTATCACCATCTATTATCTGTAGGTGAACTTATTGCAAAATGAAGAATGCTCCGAAGAAAACACTTTTGGCCAATGTGCACCGATTTCGTCTGGGATTGGAGGTTGATTATTTGTGGAAGTTAGATTCCTTGTCTCATGGATGGTGATATTTTTTGTATGTGTGCCAATATCGCGTGGTACTGTATGCTTGCTCTCTTGTTTTTGAATCGTCTCTTATGCACAACAATTGTGCAATGAAGATATCTCCTGCACTCAACAGGCAGAACTATCGCATGGAAATAAATCATCACTTGGTTGCTGTAGATATTTTTGTGATAAAGAGTTGTATGATGTACCCACATCGATATAACAGTGTATATTTTGTCAAAAGTATGTGATTATGTACAACCTGTTTCAATCTAAATGTGCTTGAACAATTGTTTTTCTGGCTGTATCAAAGAGAAATTATCTTGTTAGAGGCTACTAGGGATGTCGACTAGTGGATTTTTTTTTTTTATATTCAATTCTCGGGTAAGGCTTCAGAGGAAATAGTAGACCACCCAAACATTTTGCAAAAGAATATTTCCAGTTTAGTTGGGTTGGTTCTGCCAAGGACTTTTCAGCTTTGGAGTTTGGAGTTATCGTAATGAGAATAGTTTATTTCACGTTGGAAAATCAATTTTGGATCTAACTCCATTGAAAACTAGCTTATATGGGGATTTGTGTAATTCATTTAAAGGCTACTTAGATCACAATTTTAATCAACGTGGGACTTTAACACATTTTCTCACGGTTAGGATTCACATATGGAGCGTATCAATTGCAGGTTTGGTTCTGATATCATATTAGAAAATTAGTTTTGGATCTAACAAAGTTATTTTGGGGTGGACTTAGGTCCAATGTTGATTTTTTTAACATTTCATTTTTTTAAAAAAATATATTTTAAATTAATTTTTGAATAATTTATTTTCTTGCATGTGTTGGAATGAAATCGTAAACTTTTTTAGAAATATACATATCTTTCTTATTCCTCATTCATTTTAATTTATTAAAACATATTAATTCAGAACTCATGTCTTCAATTGTTTATTATCGAACTCTCTGGACGAGAACTCTTATGGTTGTGGAATGCGGCCTCCTTGCAGGCCTATTATAGCTAAGCACTCTCCCTTAAACTACAAATGGTTAGTATACTTTTTTTTCCTTTATTGGATTTTTCCTTTAGGGTTTTCCATCTGAAAGGTTTTAATGAGGCACTACCAGGCGTAAGTCGAATACATCACTTAGTGGTACTCGATGTACTATTGTTTGATAGTTATTCAATAATATTGCTCTCCCCTTCTCCACATTTTTCTGCGTCCAAATTATTTACAACTATTTCACAGCTCACAACTAAAGAACTTCGATGATCTCGCGACAGGTACATCGCCTGACGACGACAATCACTCCTATCCTACGCGATGCATCAATCCTTCTCAATCCCGAGCATTGTCTCGGCCTTAGCACCACTACTACCGACCTTAGTGCTAGTACTCTTCGGCCCTAGACGCTGCGAATAGGCCCAATGCCCTCAACGACCCCAAGCGTAGTCCTGCCTTATGCTCCCTATGAGCTTGGCTTGACCTCAAGTGTGGTCCTCGGCCTCAATTTGCCGCCATCTTCGGGCCCACCGCCCTCAATGACATGAAGCATGTTCCTAGAGAGCTCGATTTAACATTGAGTCTGGTCCTCGGCTCTAAATGCGACCTCCAGATCCAATGAGACCGGCTTTCTCTAAATGAGCAATGACCTGAGGCATGCTCCTCGCGAGCTCGGTTTAAGATTGATTCTGGTCCTTGGCCATAAATGAGGCCTCCGGCTCCAATGAGACCGTCTCGCTTTAAATAAGCACAATGACCCGAAGCGCACTCCTAGCGAGCTCGATTTAACACTAAGTCTGATCCTCGGCCTTAGTCGTCACGATCTTCGAACCTAGCGTCCTCAACAACATGAAGTGCGCTCTAGCAAGCTTAGTTTAACACCGAGATATATCCTCGGCCTCGGTCGATGCCATCTCCGGGCCCACCGCCCTCAACGACGCAAAGTGCGTCCTCGCGAGCTCGATTTAACACCGAGTTTGGTCCTTGGCCTCAATTGCTGCCATCTTCGGGCCTAACACCCTCAATGACCTGAAACACGCTCCTCGTGAACTCAATTTAACATTGCGTCTGGTCCTCGACCCCAGTGCCACTACTCTCGGCCCCAGTGCCTCTACTCTCAAACTCGAACGACTTTGAGGAAGATCAACAATTACCAAAAAGGTAATCTCGATCTAAAATCTACTTTTGATAGGAATCTAATCTCAGTCCAAAGGTCTGATTGCAACCTCGTCGACTGCCGATCAACCAACATTGGCAAATCGTCAACCTAACGACACTAAACTCAAACAGAGAGTGACTCCAAACGCCACACTCGACCCCGATAGAATCAGTCGACCACTCAACATCGACATCATCCGGTGCTTAGGCTAAGAGAAGGCCAAACATCACAATGAGAAGGCAAAAGCCGCATCACAGAAAGGAATGTACACATATATTCACAAAAAACCCACGAAGAGGAAATATACATTCACATACCCACAAAAGGGAAGTATATAACAGAGAAACAAGTTATTGAAATATATAACAAAGAATAATTATCAGAGGAAAAACACTCCACCACTACAGCAGTCTAGTCAACATTGATGTCACTAAGAGTAAGAAAGCACAATCAGTTGGACTCCATTCTCCCCCTGGCACTACCATACCTAGTCAAATCGAGACTAGGAACACTAGTTGACAAAATGAAGGAGGGCGAGATGCCGAGTAATAGAGAGATTCCTGAAGCAAGGCCAACTTCGTGGCTATGGCTTTCAAAAGAAAGGCAACCCAACACCCCTCTCTAGTTCGGGCCGAAGGATCCCCCCTGCTTCATAAGCCCCGCAGTGCGAACTCATCGCAGTTCACCGGTCTCTGGTCCCCAACCATCTCGGTCGCCACAACTAGCCCTGTGCCTCCTACCTTCCTCATAAGCCTAGCGGTGCGAACCCACGACAATATCTGATATACTCACCGCCAGCCCAAGGTTGATTCTCGGTGAAACAAAAACTTGCAGCACCTCCCACTCCTTGGCAAAACTCATACACGTGGGAAAAAGTAGAGGCATGAAGCTTTTATAGACCCAAGAAGGGTCGTCTCCCTAAGGGCCGTTGGCCATTACCCCACTAGCGGAGCCATATCGTTAACTGGTGGCAAGCACTCAAGTGCCTTGGAAATCGACAGCCAAATCTCCAAAGTCATAATTACCCTCTTCTCAAAATTAAATGTTGGACATATCTATCAACTGGAGGCAAGCACTCAAGTGCCTGAGAAACCAACAGCCAAATCTCCAAAGTCATAATTACCCTCATGTTAGAATTAAAGAATGGACAGGCGTGGGTACACAAAAGGTGCTCCTTCCTCCACACAATTGCCACATTTACTAAAGAAATCGAAGAGTCGCGAGGGGACGAAATCGATATGTACTAAGTCTCCTACTCCAGCAAATAAAGTAAAGAAGGAACTCGGCAAATGTTCATATGTCAATTCGAGGTCAAAAGTCATCGTACTATTGGAGCTTGGCACGAAGTCCTAGGACTCCGACCAAGCTCGGGGGCTATGGACTGGACTAGCACTTTGAGCCTGGCTGGATTAGGCCTAGAAGCGCCCATACTCATGAACCAAACTCGAGTCAAGCCAAACATCACTTAGCCCCGGGGCTCCACCCGGCCATGCAAGGACACCCAAGCCCTCATTAATTGCAAGGGATTCAGAGCTCGATATCTCTGGGATAAACCTCGAACCATTCCGTGCATATCCCTATGAGATTCAGGAAGACATCATCGGCCCCTAGACATCCCTAATCATGCAGTATATACAGACACGACACACATCGGGTGCACTCTCGATTCAAATTTCACACCCATCACTTGGAATTCCTTCTTACTTGAGTGTCAGAGTGTCTTTGCAGGTCCCCCCATTGGAGTCGCATTAGACCAGGACACGCGCAGGACTGCATCACCCGACTTCAGGCAAGAACATGAACCTTTCTTGTTATTGTCATATTAAAAAGAAATACAACAATTTCCTGAAATCAAAATTACTTTATTAGTTATTTCTGAATCCGAAACATAGGGTCTTTTATTCCCAGAACTAGAATCATATTTTTGAAATCCCAACTTTGCCCGTACATTTCACTTGCCATCCAAATTAGGAACCGGAGGAACAAGTCTTTGTTTCCCTCCAAATTGACTTTTCTCTAAAAAATAAGTTGCATATTCTTAATTGAAAGGATTTGATATTTATCAACTTTTGTTATTGATTAAATTTAATGATTTTAAAAGTTCAATGACTAAAAATATTGTCCGGCCTTATGACATTTGTCCTTTCACTAAATGTTTCCTCACCAAATTTAATGACTTTAAAAAGTTGGATTAATAATAAGCGAGTAATGGGTTGGTACAAAAAATCTCCAACCTTGTGAAAATTAAATGTTATTGGACTTTTCAAGCTGTTCAAAGTTTTCGGACAAAAAGTCTTTAACTAGTTTCAAACTTTTATCAAAACACTAATGTTTGTTTCTTTCAGCTACTTTCAGGTGCCAACTACTAATAATCTATTTTTTTTCAATCTTCTATTTTTTTTGGAGAGTCTAAGGGTCAATATATGTCATATATGAAAAATGAAATTATGCATCAAAATTAAATATTTTGTGACTTTTCCGGTTGTTCAAAATTTTTGAACAAAAACGTCTAACTAATTACAAACTTTTGCCAAAATATTAGTGGACTGGACTAGCACTTTGAGCCCGACTGGATTAGGCCTAGAAGCACCCACTCTCATGAACCAAACTCGAGTCAAACCAAATATCACTTTGCCAAGGGACTCCACCAGGCCATACAAGGACACCCACGTCCTCATTAGTTGCCAGAGATTCAGCAGTAATGAGCCCGACATCTCCGGAATAAATCTCGAACCATTATGTGCATATCCCTGTGAGATTCAGGAAGACATCATCGGTCCCTAGACATCCCTAATCATGCACTATATACAAATAAAACTCACATGAAGTGAACTCTCGATTCCAATTTCATATCCATCACTTAGAATTCCTTCTTACTTGTGTTGGCCCAAGGGTTCCCCTTAGGCCTTGATCTCTATTTTGATGATAACAAACATGAAACTAATGCATTTGTATAGTTTTGAGTTCAGGTTCAGGTTGAGGTTACGATACACGCATGAACTTCGTTCGGTGAAATACCAAAAATTGGCAAAAATGGCTCTGATGACGATCGAGTAGAAAATTTGGAGTTACAAATAGATTTCATGTAATACGACTCTAGGAATATATCCCAAGCCAAATTGTAATATTATCCAAGTCAAAACTTGGTAATGGAACCCAAAAATGAAGAGCGCAAGAAGTAGACTCGAAAAACAACCTCAGCCCAGATTCGATCAACCGACAACCGAATGGTCGACCAACTGAAGACAAAAACTGGCAGTGGGGAATTTGGTTGACCAACTGGTCGATTGAATGGTGACCAAAAGCGACAGAAGGTCGATCGGTCAGCCGATGATCGACCGGCAAGTGACCGGGCGTCCCCAACGAGTAGAAAAACGCCCGTTGGGTGACACAACTGAGTGAGGAGTTATAAATACTGCTCACCAACCTCTCTTAAGGTCTCTTGACTGTTCATTAAGCATACTTAAGAGAGTTCTTAGCCTTTAAAGCTTGATTTTGACACATTTCCTTCACCAATCGATCATCCGACAGAAGCACTCTTCTCGTGTCAACTCTGGCTTCATTTCGAGCTCTACATCTTGACGAGTTGGAGGCTTTGCAAGGGAGCTCACTTGTGTGGTTTAATTCTTAGCTCCTTTATTGTTATTTTCATTGTTAGCTTGCTAGGTATTCTAGGTTAAACACCTTAGGGTTTTCTTTGTAGAATTGTATTTTACCCAGGTGAATAGGTTTGAGGCGTTCTCAAAGGATTGAGAAGCGAGTCATCGGTTGTATTCAAAGGGAAACACATTGTATATAAAGGATTTGGTTAGAAATCCTTGGTGTGGAGCCAAGGTAGTGTAATAGGCGGTTGGCCAAACCACTATAATTATTCGCGTTTGTATTGCCTTGTTTGATTGCTTCTAATTGCTATTCATACTTGCTAAAGAATATCACTTAGTAGCACATAGTTTTGGTTGAAGTTGGAATTGATTTAAAAGAAATTGAATTGAACGTAGAATTAACCCAACACTATTCAACCCCCCGTTCTTCTAGTTTGCGTATTTCAACAATATTTGGTATCAGAGCCTATGTCGTAGGATTAGATTTAACCATCTACCCTACAATTTAGAATGTATAGCGATATCCAATTAGCTCAAGGGCCCTCTACTTATACTCCACCATTATTCGATGGAAACAACTAAGCCAATTGAAAGATACACATGAATAGCTTCCTACAGTCACTAGACATGGATATATGGAGGATGATATAAGTAGAGTATAAGCAACCTACTAAGGACATGGATGAGTGGACTCCGGATGAAGTTAAACTCTTTAATGCAAATGTCAAGACCATCAATACACTATATAGCGGCCTATCTATTAATGAGTTTAATAGGATTTCCACTTGTAAGTCAGCCTATGAACTTTGGAGTGTCCTAGATACTACACATGATGGGACTTCACAAGTTAAGGAATATAAGATAAATCTCCTCATGCATGACTATGAAATGTTTAGAATATTATCGCATGAATCAATTGATGCCATGTATGCTAGATTTTCAAAATATTATAAATGGTTTAGCTAACCTTGGTAGAGACATAAATGATGAGGAGAAGGTAAGGAAGCTCCCCCGCTCCCTTCCAAAAGCTTGGGAGCCAAAGGTCATTGCAATCATGGAAGCCAAGGATTTGGGCACGTTGAAGCTTACTGAGCTCATTGGGTCTCTCATTACACATGAGACCCATATGAAACAATACAAGGAGGAAGATGCCCCCAAAAGCAAGACCATTGCTTTAAAATTATCACACCGGGTTGAAGAACCTCCATCATCCGAGGAAGAAATGGATGATCTTGAAGAAATGACGATGATGGAAAGGAGATTCATGAACTTCATGAGGGGCGGCATGAGAAGAGGTTGTTGTGTGAAACCCGACACTAGAAGGGGGGGTTGAATAGTGTCTGTCCCCTTTTTTGTATATTTTTTTTTAACTCAATTTTAGCTTAACTTAAGTGCAAGTGTTTCTTAACAATAGATGTGATCAAATTTTAATGACAATGATAGGCAAACAAGAAAGCAATGCAAACAAGAATAATTATAGTGGTTCAGCCAACTGCCTACTCCACTACCTTGGCTCATCACCAAGGATTTCTAACCACTACTTTATAGAGATCATGTTTCCCTTTGAATACACTGAGGATACTCTTCTCATCACTCTGAGAACCCCTCAATCCTATTCACCTACGCAAAACATAATTCTACAAAGTTTTCCCTAGCACACGTAGCAGCTATTATAGATGGAAAACAAGTTTCAAATAAACTTCAAATACAATGGAAAGAGCTTAAGAATTTAAAGATGAACCAAAGCTCCTTTCCCAAGCTTTCAGGCCTCCAACTTGTAGGAAGATGACTCTTTGAGTTGTAGCAGAGTTAAAGGAAGCAGGTGCTCGAAGAATGTTGTCGACGGAGGCGAAGGGCACGCAGTAAATCAATTCTTATGAAGGCTCAAATCACTTCTTTAATGCTCAATGAAATCTCCAAGAAGGATTAAAGAAGTTAGGTGAGGGGTATTTATAACCCCTCAGCCGAACGAAACATTCAACGAGCGAAAAAATAGCCGTTGACGCCGTTCGGTCGCTTTGCCGGTCGATCTTCGATCGATCGATTGATCGACTGCCAATGCGATCGCTGGCTTATGTGAGTGCTCGGTCGACCGACTGGTCGACCGACTGTCGCAAATCTATCGATCCCACATTCGGTCGACCGAATTAGTGGAGCCAGGGTCGCGCGACTTGTGATCTCTAATCCGGTCAACCGATCGATCGACTGATGAGCATTCTGCCAATTTTTGGCTTCGGTCGGTCGACCGTCCGGTCGACCGATGCAGCCCTCTGTGATTTCTTCACCAACTTTGGTCGATCGATAAGTCGACTGAATTGGCTGCTGCCAACGATACTACCTTGTTCGGTCAATCGACCGATCGACCGAACTCAGGCTGAGGCTGACTTCTACTTGATTTTGTTACATGCCTTTTTTATGGGTTTAGTTACCAAGTTTTAACTTGGATAACTTTACAATTTGGCTTGGGATAAACTCATCCTAGAGGTATATTACATGATCTCTACTTGATCTAAGCCCGAGCCTTTCTTTGACGTTTTCTTCTTTTGTTTCTTTGATGGTCTTTTCTTTCGATTCATTTGAACGAGTTTAGCATGCTTATCGCAACCTCAACCTGAACTCAAAACTTCACACATGGATTAAATACTTGTTTGTTATCATCAAAATAAAGATTGAGGCTTAAGAGAGACCCTTAAGCCAACAATCTCCCCCTTTTTGATGATGACAAACATAACATGAAATTTTTTTAAGAAAGCATATGCATAAGTGTTTATGAGTTTGAGTTAAGGCATGCATGAGTCTAAGGTATACAAGATATAAAACTCAACACATGCATACAAATACTTATAACTCAACTTATGCTCCCCCTATCAATGTGCATATTATTTTTAACTCCCCCTAACTATATAACTCACCCTAACTATATGCATCATAGAAACCAAGTGTGACCTTACTTTTTCTCCCCTTTTGACATCAATCAAAAATATAAGAATTAAGGTACAATTAATGAGTTTCATTAAAAAAACAAGAAAGCCATAAAACCAAGTATCATCTGTCACTATAGTCCTTCCTATTAATGTAAGCCTATAGAAGGCAAACATAAATAAGTCGCAAAGCCCCACTACAGAGCAATACATAAGTGTGATGATAATTTCTTGAATGCAAGTTTTGAAACACATATACATTTTGAAGAAAAACATTTTAATTACTAGGAAAAGCACAAATTCCTAATTGCATCCTTAAATTTGTAAAACTTTCTTCAACCAAGGGTTTTGTAAATATATCGGCAGGTTGTTTATCGGTGGATATAAATTCTTCCGATATATTTCCCTTAGTCACATTATCCCTAAGGAAATGATGCCTTAAGTCAATATGCTTGGTTCTAGAGTGTAAAATAGGGTTCTTTGTTAAGTTTATTGCACTAGTGTTATCACAATGAATAGGTATGCAAGAATACTCAAGTCCATAGTCTAAAAGGGTTTGTTTCATCCAAAGGACTTGGGTGTTGGCTTTAGGTTTTCAACCTTAGCCTTAATCTCGGTTTTGATGGTTTTGATAATAACAAACATGGGACTAATGATTTTATTGAGAATATCTTTCAGGTTCCATATCAATTAGCGTTCGATGCCCTTGATCGGAAAAATAAGAGAAATCAGAAATTGGAAGGACATTGATCGTCGCACTCGGGTTCGTCGCGGAAACTTCTCGAAGAGCGACGCGTGCACCAAAGTCGTATTGGACGGGGTCAAAGATCATGTGAAAAGCTCCCTAAGATGATGCTCGTTGAAAGCCGGAACCTGAAAATGAAGCGTAGAAGAAAAAGACTGAAGAAATCAATCTCAGCCTAGGTTCGATCGACCGGGCGATCAATCGACTGTAGGTAAAAATGGGCAGTATCCATTCGGTTGACCCGTTGGTCGACCGAACATAGGGATGAAAAAGACGCAACTTACGTCGGTCGACCGATGGGTCGACCGAATGTAAAATCGCAAGTTTTGTGTCGGGCGATCGACCGAGCGATCAACCGACCAAAGCCCAAAATGGGCAGTAAGGTTGGCGGTCGATCGACCTGCGTATAAGCCAAAGATGCAAGATCGTGTCGATCGACCGACAGGTCGACCGGATTGCGGGATCGATGTTTTTGCGTCGGGTGGTCGACCCATCGGTCGATTGACCACAGAGAAATGTGCAGCGGTCGTATAGGCGGCCGACCAGTCGGTCGACCGACCATTCGATCGACGGTTTGCAACAGATAGTTTTCTATCTGTTGATTAGTCGTTTATTCAGCAGGGTATAAATATACCCTTATATGATTCATTTAACACCTTCCTTGACTCCTACAGAATTTATTGAGCATTTAAAAGGATATTAAAGCCTTCAAAGAGATTGATTGGAGCGTGTTCTGCATTCCGTCGAGTTCTTCTACAAGCGCACAAGCTCTGCTCCTCAACTCGGGGGTTGATTCAAGCTCTACTACTTGACAAGTTGAAGGTTTGAAGGATTGCAAAGAGCACAAACTCTTAGTTTATTTTAAGCTTTTTTCAATTGTAATTTTATATGTTATTTGAACTATTTTTATTTGTGTGTGTGAAGACCAGGTGTTTGGTCTTGAGTGTGAAAGTGGTTACCTAGTGTTAGGTGTAAAGCCACTTGTGTAAACTGAGTGTTTACTAGGATTAGTTTAGTTGTCCCTTAGGGTTGAGGTGGAAGAGTGCTCTCGATAAGAAGGCAGAGACTTCCGGGTGTGGAAGTACCTTAGGTCGAGAGTGAGACTCTTCAAGTGAAAAGTCCTCTGTGTAAGGAAAACATAAATTAATCTAGTAAAACTAGTTTGGAAATCCTAAACGGGGTGCTTAGGTAGTAGAGTAGGCATTGGGGCCGAACCACTATAAATCCTGTGTTTGCATTGTTTTAAATTGTTTATGCCTAATTGCTTTATCTTGCTTCCGCATTCAATTGCACAATTGCATACTGCCAAAATGATTTAAGCAAATGATTAAATTGTGATTTAGGCTAATAGAATTAGTAAACACACTATTCACCCCCCTCTAGTGTCGCCATTTCGCCCATAATTGGTATCAGAGCAGGTTCGTAGCTTGAGATTTTACCATCTCTTCTATATCTTTTCTCGATCTTGAAATGGCTCTAGAGTTGGTAGCGTCTACACCTCCTAGGTTCGATGAGTCTAACTTTGGTCTTTGGAAGGGTAGAATGTACATTTTCCTAAAGACTCAAGGTTTAGGTGTTTTTAATATGGTAAAATCAAAATACATAGAACCTAAGGAAAATATGACTGCATGGACCCAAGAACAAATTAGCATGTTTGAGTTAAATGCTAAAGCTACAAATTGCTTATTTTGTTCTTTGGAAAATAATGTGTTTGAGAAAATCATGCATTGTACTTCCGCATTCGATATATGGGCTTCTTTAAATATGCTTTACAATTATGCAAAAATTGAAGAGCTCAAAACATTTGATGGGGGGAGTGATGACAATTGTCATCCACCCAATACTAACATGGTTTTTGAAGCCCACAGTGTCTCTAGTCATAAGAGCACAAAAAATCGGAAAAGGAAGGTGATTTGCCATGTGTGCAAAGAAAAAGGGCATGTAAGGAAAAATTGTCCTTCCATGAAGAACAAGGCAAAGAGGAGGTCAAATGCTTCAACATCATCCTACTCAAGTAAAGCATCCTCCTTTCATGACTATGAAGCCATCTCAAAAGCTTGCCTCATGGAAGCTAATGATGAGGTACCCTCTTCTTCCTCTAGTCATGATAACAAAAATGATAGTATTAATTCATCGAGTTCTCATGATTTTCTTTATGATGAATTAATGGATGAATATAAAAGCATGTATGCCTTGCTTGTTAGAAAAGATAAAGAGAACAAAAAATTGAAGAAAGAAAACTTGAAGCTTGTCAATCATGTGTATGAGTTGAAGAATGAAAATGAAAAATTGAAAACTAGCATGATTGATCCTTGCCATGATACATTAACTCTAGAAGTTAATGACTTGAAACATAAAAATGAAAATTTAAAGAATGAAAATAGCATGCTAAAAACTCAATTGCATGCTATTCAAAGATCAATGAATGATTTGAAAAGTGAGGTTATTTTATTGAATAAGAAAGTAAATGAATTCAAAAATACTTCATCTACTAAGAACACTAGAATAAAAAATGCCTATGTAAAGAATGCCAATGTTCATAATCATTCTCATGTTAGGCATTCCACATTTAAACCTCATGTTCAAAATAAGAATGTTCCATCAAAGAATGCTAATTCTCATCATGTTTCGCATACCAAGCATTCTAACATTAAACCTCATGATCATAAGAATGATAAAAAGAAAAAATTTCATGGTCATTGCTTTTGTTGTGGCATGTATGGGCATGCAATTTATGATTGTGCCTTTAAAATGAACCCTAGTATTGTTAAGACACTTTGGATACCTAAGCCCACTAACCCCTAAGGACCCAAAGCCATTTGGGTACCAAAAATTTCTTGCTCTATTGTAGGGGGAGCTACCACACAAGGGTGAGATAAGTTGGTTGATTGAAGTTGCTTGAGGATTCAAAGATTATACCATTTCAAAGTTGCAACTTCAAACTACCTTGATGCCTTAGGTAAAGTTGGCATCAAAACTATTCTGGTATCATCTTCTAACTTGCATTGTTTAATCTTAGTTGAAGATTATGATACTATGTTTAGATTGAGTTGTTTTCCCTGCTCTTGCAAAAGAGTTCTTTTGAAGATATTTTTTATTTTGATTTCCTGGTCTCCTCGGAGACCTAAGTGGCCTGTAATGGGTCTAAGCGACCTTGCGGTTCTAAATCGTAGGCACATTGTGGCTTTCGGTTTTCAACCAATAGGAAGGGATGAAGATCTATGTTTTCATTAATATTACATTTGTGATCTCTTAAAATTCGTTTTGGTATCACTTGATTTTATTTAAAACAGATTTCAAACCATTTAGCAAAGTGATATTTGATGCATCTCTTTGCTTTTTGGTTGAGTTAGCTTGCTAAGTAGCTATATTTTCTCAAACAATTATTAGTGTAGCTTACTGGCAAGTTAGAAGTATTTTAGGAAGGCTAATTAGGAAGAAAAAGATTAGTTTGGAAAATTATCATGAATAGGGTATAACTTTGATAAATTCAAAATCTTAGTGTTATACCTCAATGCTTAAGCTCAAATAATGTCTCAATACTCATGATTGTAATTGCATGTTAAACCTTTGAATTCTCATCATGAGTAGGTAGAATCTTAGCACCTTAGGCAAATTTCATTGAATGAAACTTGCTCTAGGTTGATACTTGCTATTAGAGATATTCCTATTAAGTCCAAACTAGTTTAACATGATTAGAGATCTTATCCCTTAAATGTTTCACATCTTAAGATCTCCTTAGATTCATTTTGATATCATGTAAATTACTTTAAATGAATCTTTACTATCTAGCATATGTTAAGGTTTTAAATGAAACTTTGCATTAAACTTGTGCTATGTAGTAAGTTAGCTTGCTAAGTTGACATATTATTTCATTATGATACTAATGATGTCTACTTGCAAGTTGTGAGTGTAAATGAAAAGCTATGCTATCTAAAAGAAAATGAAAAAGGAAATGAAAAAGTTGGGCAAAAAAATCAAGAAAAATATATGAATTTAATTTTGTAAAATCTTAGTATAATAATTGAATATTAATGCTTTAGTGATGTCTTTATATACTCATGATTGATTTTGCATGATAAATATTTGAATTTTCATGAGTAAGAAAAGTTAGGATAACTTAGGCAATTTCATGATATCTTGATTAAATGAAACTTGCTCTAGGTTAAAATTTCTTATTAAAGACCTCATTTTGAGTAAATACCAAACAAACATGTTTAGATACATATATCACATGAGTCTAGATATTTAAAACTTGAAAATTCATGTCTAGATGAACAAATACAACTGGTATCTCACTTTAGGGGACTTAAGCTTGAAAAGTTGGACTCAAGTCAATAAATCGACTTGGTCATTTTATTTTAAGTCCAAACTTCATAAACATGTTTAGGTGTGTTAATGATTAGTTGTCATGTGCTTAAGATTGAAAATTCATGTCTAGATGAATAAAGTGATAACTAATTCAATAAAGTGATAACTAATTCAATAAATTCATGTTAAGATTGAAAAATTTGACCCAAGTCAATAAATCGACTTGGTCACTTTATTTTAAGTCCAAAATTCATAAACATGTTTAGGAATGGGTATGATATTTTTCCATGCACTTAGAGTGAAAAATTCATATGGATATGAATAAAATGACATAAAGGTGGTTTCATGAAAACCTCTTTTGAATCAAGTTGATTAGAGGTCTCATTTTCAATCCATATTTGAGGAACATGTTTATATTTACTCATGTTAGGTATCCATAGGTTTAAATTTGAAAAATCATGAGTAAATGTTAAGATTGAAACTTAGCAAGTTTTATAAAAATTAGTTTAGTTTTGAATGAAACCATGCTAGGTTGATATCTTGACGTAAGGACATAATTTTCATTTCAAACTTGACATATACTCTTTAAATGACCATCATGTGGTGTCATGAAAGTTTGAATGAAAATTGAAGAAGTTTTAAGAATAACTAAAAATTACAAAAATACCATTTCAACCTACATTTGGTAGCAATTTCAGTTATTTCTAAAAAAATATAGAAAAATATTTTTTGAATGATTCTTGAAACTACACATTCATTGAAAAATCTAGTATGTTGTGTAAAAATTTCAAAATGTTTTATCAAGAATCTAATTTATAATGGAATTTTAAAGTTGGATTTTAAAAAATGCAAAGTATCCTTCTTGAAATATCAATCTTTCCGATACTTTGATCTTTCTTCAAAATCTTCAAATGAAAACTCATATATACTATTTAGATTCCATTTCTAATATCATTCACACAAATTCTTGAGTAAAATCATTTCTAGGAATGATTTTGATATCTTGAATGATACATAGAAATATCTAGTGTTTTCATTAAAATCAATATAGAATGGAAAATGGTCTTTGAAAATCCTTTTGAGTTCAAACTTTATTCATGTATTTCAAATGACCATTCAATATTTGGTATCAAAAATCTTCATCCAAAAATTGGTACCAAATTTTTCATTGAAAATATGGTTTTGTATAAACTTAAAAGTTTGATTTTTGAAAACTTGAAGTATAGGTTGACCTAAGTCAACAAAGTGAATTAAAAATTTCATCATAAGCCCAAACTTAATTCGTAGACTTACATTATCTCATGTTTGATGTCTGGATGCCTAAATATGAGAAAATATGAGTAGATAACAAAACTTGAGACTTAGCATTTTCATAGTTTTCATGCTTATTTCAAATGAAAATGTGCTAAGTTCATATTTGGATCAAATAATGTTATTTTCATTTCAAACTTCTCAAACATGATTTAAATGATTAGATCTTGGTATTTTGAAAGTTTGAATGAAATAAAAAAATGTCATGAAAAAGATATGAGTACATTCATACTATAGTGCATTCATGATTTAGTCTTGAATTGTATCTATCATTTTTTTCATGTATGATTTTGTTTTCATATCAAATATTGTTTTCCATCCCTTTGGTTGAGATTTTCATGTTTCATGAAAAATACTCTTTAGAGTCTCAACTTCATGAAAAAATATTTGTGTCTCATCCCTTTGTCTAGGATGACATTTCTTGCCCTTTTTGATTGATGTGGAAAGGGGGAGAAATGTATAGATAAAATGGGGAGAAAAGTATAGCTAATGGGGAGAAAAATATAGAAAATCCATGCATACAGATAGGGGGAGTTTAATTATATAGATATACATGTTGATAGGGGGAGAAATCCCTTAGTTGATATCCTTGTGCTTTAATGATTATATATTTTCTTAACGATGTTTGTCATCATCAAAAATGGAGAGATTGTTGGCTTTAGGTTTTCAACCTTAGCCTTATTCTCGGTTTTGATGGTTTTGATGATAAGAAATGTGGGACTAATGATTTCATTGAGAATATCTTTCAGGTTCCATATCAATTAGCGTTCGATGTCCTCGATAGGAAAAATCGGAGAAATCAGAAATCAGAAGGACATTGATCGTCGCATTCGAGTTCGTCATGAAAACTTCTCGAAGAGCGACGCGTGCACCAAAGTCATATTGGACAGGCTCAAAGATCATGTGAAAAGTTCTCCAAGATGATGCTCGTTGAAAGCCGGAACATGAAAACGAAGTGCGGAAGGACAAGGCTGAAGAAATCAATCTCAGCCTAGGTTCGGTCGACCGGGCGATCGACTGACTGTAGGTAAAAAGGGGCAGTAGCCATTCGGTCGACCCGTCGGTTGACCGAACATAAGGATGAAAAAGACGTAGCTTGCATCGGTCGACCGATGGGTCAACCGAATGTAAAATTGCAAGTTTTGCGTCGGGCGGTCGACCGGGTGGTCGATCGACCAAAGCCCAAAATGGGCCGTAAGGTTAGTGGTCGACCAAGCGGTCGATCGACCTGCGTATAAGCCAAAGATGCAAGATCGCGTCGGTCGACCGACGGGTCGACCAGATTGCGGGATCGATGTTTTTGCATTGGGCGGTCGACCCGTCGGTCGACCGAGCACAGAGAAATATGCAGCGATCGCATAGGCGATCGACCAGTCGGTCGACCGACCATTCGACTGGCAGTCTGCAACTGATAGTTTTCTATCCGTTGAGCAGTCGTTTATTCAGTAGGATATAAATATACCCTTATATGATTCATTTAACACCTTCCTTGACTCCAACAAAATTTATTGAGCATTTAAAAGGAGATTAAAGCCTTCAAAGAGATTGATTGGAGCGCGCTCTGCTTTCCGTCGAGTTCTTCTACAAGTGCACAAGCTCTGCTCATCAACTCGGGGGTTGATTCAAGCTCTACTACTTGACGAGTTGAAGGATTGAGTTGAAGGATTGAAGGATTGCAAAAGAGCATGAACTCTTGGTTTATTTTAAGCTCTTTTCAATTATAATTTTATATGTTATTTGAACTATTTTTATTTGTGTGTGTGAAGACCAGGTATTTGGTCTTGAGTGTGAAAGTGGTTACCTAGTGTTAGGTGTAAAGCCACTTGTGTAAACTGAGTGTTTACTAGGATTAGTTTAGTTGTCTCTTAGGGTTGAGGTGGAAGAGTGCTCTCGATAAGAAGGCAGAGACTTCCGGGTGTGGAAGTACCTTAGGTCGAGAGTGAGACTCTTCAAGTGAAAAGTCCTCTGTGTAAGGCAAACGTAAATTAATTTAGTAAAACTAGTTTGGAAATCCTAAGTGGGGTGCTTAGGTAGTGGAGTAGGCATTGGGGCCAAACCACTATAAATCTTGTGTTTGCATTGTTTTAAATTATTTGTGCCTAATTGCTTTATCTTGATTCTGCATTCAATCGCACAATTGCATATTGCCTAAACGATTTAAGCAAACGATTAAATTGTGATTTAGGCTAATCGAATTAGTAAATATACTATTCACCCCCCCTCTAGTGTCGCCATTTCGCCCACATTGTGCACAACAACTAGCCGCAGCGATGTATTCCGCTTAGGTAGTTGAAATTGCAACTGAGATTTGTTTCTTTGAGAACCAAGAAACAAGACTCACTCCTAAGAATTGACAACACCCACTAGTACTTTTTTTATCTACTTTACACCCGGCAAAATCCGCATCCGAGAAACCGATTAAATCAAATGATGTATGACATGGATACCATAGTCCTAAGTCAACCGTGTCCTTTAAATATCTCAATATGCGTTTTACCGCACTTAAATGAGATATTTTAGGGCAAGATTGAAACCTAGCACATTCACATACACTAAACATGATATCGGGTCTACTTGCGGTTAAGTAAAGAAGACTACCAATCATACCTCGATATCATTTTTTGTCAACTTTAATGCCCTCTTCATCTTTGTCAAGCTTAATGGATGCGCTTATAGGTGTAGAAGCTATCTTGGCTTCAGTCATCCCAAACCTTTTGATGAGCTCCTTTGTGAACTTAGCTTGATTGATGAAGATTTCTTTGTTGGTTTGCTTGATTTGGAGACCAAGCATGAAGGAGAGCTCCCCCATCATGCTCATCTCAAACTCATCTTGCATACATTTAGCAAGCCACTTACAAATCATTTCATTAGTAGCACCAAAAATTATGTCATCAACATAAATTTGAACTAATAACATATCATTTTTATGATGCTTAATGAAAAGTGAAACATCAGCTTTTCCAATATTAAAACCTTATTCAATTAAAAAGATTGAAAGTTTTTCATACCAAACCCTAGGGGCTTGTTTTAAACCATATAATGCCTTTTTAAGTTTGAAAACATGATTTGGAAACTCAAAACTTTTAAATCCGGGGGGTTGTTCAACATAGACTTCTTCATTAATGGAACCATTTAAAAATGCATTTTTTACATCAATTTGAAAAAGTTTAAAACCCTTAAAGCTAGCATATGTCAAAAGCATTCTAATTGCTTCTAATCTAGCTACGAGAGCATACGTTTCATTATAATCTATCACTTCTTGTTGATTGTACCCTTGTGCCACTAACCTAGCTTTGTTTCTAATAACTAATCCTTCTTCATCTAGCTTATTTCTAAAAATCCATTTAGTTCCAATTATAGTTTGTTCACTAGGTCTAGGCACTAAGTCCCACACATCATTTCTAGCAAATTGGTTGAGTTCTTCTTGCATAGCTAGTACCCAAAACTCATCTTCTATTGCTTCCTTAATGTTCTTAGACTCTTCTTGAGATACAAAAGCTACATATTGACAAACATTCTTGAGTTTAGAATGCGTTACCAACCAATATCCTTTAGGGAGAGGTGGTAAAGCTTCTTCTTCCTCATCTTCAACTTGAGGTAGATTCAAGGATGACGGTTCTTCATGTTGGGTTTCCTCATTATCTTCATCCTCTACCTCTTTGTCATAAAGTGTGAGATTCTCAAGTTCTTCACCTACATTTACAATCTTCACATTTCTAGAAGAATCATTAGTTTCATTAAACATAACACACATAGATTCTTCAACAATCATGGTTATACAATTGTAAACTCTATATGCCTTTAGAATTCATGGAGTAACCTAGGAAAATCCCTTCATCGGATTTAGAATAAAATTTTCCTAAATTTTCCTTGGTATTCAATATGAAACATTTGCATCCAAAAACATGAAAATATCCCACATTTGGGATTTTACCATTCCAAAGCTCAAAAGGTGTTTTCTTAATTTTGGGTCTTAATAGAACTCGGTTAAAAACATAGCAAGAGGTATTTATGGCTTCGGCCCAAAAATACTTAGGCAAATTATTTTCACATAACATGGTCCTAGCCATCTCTTGTAAGGTTCTATTCTTCCTCTCAACTACCCCATTTTGTTGAGGGGTCCTAGGGGAAGAAAATGTATGTTCAATAGCCAAATCATCACAAAACTCGGAATTTTTTTTATTTTTAAACTTCCTACCATTATCACTTCTAATATTTAGAATTAAAACTCCTTTTTCATTTGTAACTTTCTTTGAAAATCTTTTGAAAAACTCAAAAGTTTTATTTTTCTTAGCTAAAAAGAAAACCCATGTAAATCTAGAAAAATCATCAACTAATACATAACAATATAGCTTTCCACCTAGACTAGCTACATCACATGGACCAAAGAGATCCATGTGCACAAGCTCAAGAATTCTAGATGTACTAACTTGATTAATGCTATGAAATGAAGATTTGACTTGCTTACCTAGTTGACATGCATCACAAAGTTTGTCTTTTTCAAATTTGATCTTGGGTAAGCCTTTAACTAATTCTTTCCTAGATATCTCCCAAACGAGGCTCATGCTAGCATGTCTTAGCCTTCTATGCCACAACCAAGAGTCATTCTCCATGGCAACTAAGCATCTAACATGGGGATTTGGCAAGACATTTAATTCTAAGGTATAGACATTTTCTTGCCTATTTCCAATAAACATGATATCATTTGAAGGTGCACTTCTAATGATACATTTAAATGCTTCAAAAATAATCATGTATCCATTGTCACATAATTGTGATATGCTAATTAAGTTATGTTTTAACCCATCAACTAATAAAACATTCTTAATGCATGGGTAAGGGAGTATACCTATGTCACCAATGCCAACAATCTTACCTTTGGAATTGTCTCCAAATGTGGCATGTCCACCATCTTTGTTTGATAGGGTTGCAAATAAGTTGATGTCATATGTCATTTGCTTTGAGCAACCGCCATCCAATATTCAAGTGCTTCTATTTGCTTGAGGATGCTTCTCCTGCTACAAAAGGAGAAGAAACCATCTTAGGTACCCAAATTTTCTTGGGTCCTTGAGTGTTAGTCATTTTGGGAACCCATGTAAATCTTGCATGTGGGTTCCTCCTTAAAGCACACTCCTTGGCCATATGGCCAAATATGCCACAAGAAAAGAAATTTCCATTAAATTTTCTTCTACTATGTGTGTGAGCATGAAAGTGTGATGATTTGTTTTCATGGACAACCTTAGGCATGACATTTTGTATGGTTGTCATCTTTTCATTAAGCATGCAAAGTTCCTTTTTCAATATTAGCATGCTATCATTCAAATGCTCTACTTGATTACTTAAATATTTGTTTTCATCTTCTAATTTTTGGTTGTCATTTTCTAAGTCCTTCTTAGCTTCCTCTAGGGTGCATGTCTCTTCCTTAAGAGTGTTTACTTCTTTTCTTAAGGCATTGCATGAAAGTAATAAACTATCATTCTCAATCTCTAAGGATTTATTGTCCTTTTTAAGGTCTCTAAATTTTCTCCTAATGGCATTAAATTCATCATGCATTTGTTCAAATTCACTTTCTAGTTCTTCTTGAGTAAAAGAAACTTCATCGAAAGTAAACCTTACCTCATCATCATTTGCCATCAAGCAAATATTTGCTTTTTCACTCTTTGCTTCTTCTTCACTCGATGAGGCATCACTTTCATCCCACGTGGCCATCATTGCCTTCTTCTTCTTCTTCTTGTACTTTTCCTTTTTCTGAGGGTTTGAGGTGGAGGCCATCTTGAGAAGTGGGCAATCTCTCCTTAGATGCCCGGTCTTGTTGCAATTGTAGCAAGTGTAGCCTCCTCTTCCCTTCCTCATGCCTCCCCTCATGAAACTCATGAATCTTCTTGCTAGCATCGCCATTTCTTCAAGATCATTCGTCTCTTCCTCGGAGAATGACGACTCTTCTGCTCGATGTGATGCTTTTAAGGTGATGGTCTTGCCTTTGGGGGCATCTTCCTCCTGGTATTGCTTCATGTGGGTCTCATGTGTCATGAGAGACCCAATGAACTCGGTGATCTTCAAAGTACTCATGTTCTTAGCTTACATGATTGTTGTGACCTTGGGCTCCCAAGATTTTGGAAGGGAACGGAGGAGCTTCCTTATCTTCTCATCTTCCCTTATTTCTCTGCCAAGGTTAGCTAACCCATTTGTAATATTTTGAAATCTAGCATGCATGGTATCAATGGATTCATGTGATAACATCTTAAACATTTCATAGTCATGCATGAGTAGATTTATTTAGGATTCCTTTACTTGTGAAGTCCCTTCATGTGTGGTCTCTAGGACCTTTCATAATTCATGTAGAAATCCTATTGAATTCATTAATTGAAAGGCTGCAATATAATGCATTGACGGCCTTTGCATTTGCATTGAAGAGTCTAATCTCTTCTTGGTCCCATTTATCCATATCCTTATCGGGTTGCTTATACTCTACTAAAATCATTCACCATACATCCATGCCTAGAGATTGTAGGAAGCCATTCATGCGGATCTTCCAGTAGGCATAGTTGTTTCCATCGAATAGTGGTGGAGTATGAGTAGAGGACCCTTGAGCTAATTGGATTTCACTAGACATCTTAATTTGTTGGGAAGATGGTTAAATCTTGACCTACGACCTTGCTCTGATACCAATTATTGTGTGAAACCCGACACTAAAAGGGGGGGGGTTGAATAGTATCTGTCCCCTTTTTTGTATATTTCTGTTTTACTCAATTTTAGCTTAACTTAAGTGCAAGTGTTTCTTAACAGTAGATGTGATAAAATATTAATGACAATGATAGGCAAACAAGAAAGCAATGCAAACAAGAATAATTATAGTGGTTCGGCCAACTGCCTACTCCACTACCTTGGCTCCTCATCAAGGATTTCTAACCACTACTTTATAGAGATTATGTTTCCCTTTGAATACACTGAGGATACTCTTCTCACCACTCTGAGAACCCCTCAATCCTATTCACCTAGGCAAAACATAATTCTACAAAGTTTTCCCTAGCACACGTAGCAACTATTATAGATGGAAAACAAGTTTCAAATAAACTTCAAATACAATGGAAAGAGCTTAAGAATTTAAAGATGAACCAAAGCTCCTTTCCCAAGCCTTCAGGCCTCCAACTTGCAGGAAGATGACTCTTTGAGTTGCATCAGAGTTGAGGGAAGCAGGGAAGCAGGCGCTCGAAGAATGTTGTTGACGGAGGCGAAGGGAGCGCAACAAATCAATTCTTATGAAGGCTCAAATCACTTCTTTAATGCTCAATGAAATCTCCAAGAAGGATTAAAGAAGTTAAGTGAGGGGTATTTATAACCCCTCAGCCGAACGGAACGTTCAACGGGCAAAAAAATAGCCGTTAACGCCGTTCGGTCGCTTTGCCGGTCGATCGTCGGTCGACCGACTGATCGACCGCCAATGCGACCGCTGGCTTATGTGAGTGCTCGATCGACCGACTGTCGTAAATCTATCGATCCCACATTCGATCGACCAATCGATCAATCGAATCAGTGGAGCCAGGGTCGCACGACTTGTGATCTCTAATCCGGTCGACCGATCGGTCGATCGATGAGCATTCTGCAAATTTTTAGCTTCCGCTGATCGACCATCCGGTTGACTAACGCAGCCCTCTGCGATTTCTTCACCAACTTCGGTCGACTGACAAGTCAATCGAATGGCTACTGGCACTTCTTTGCATCATTCGGTCGACTGACTGGTCGATCGAATTGGCTACTGCCAACGATACTGCCTTGTTCGGTAGATCGACCGGTCGACCGAACTCAGGCTGAGGCTGACTTCTACTTGATTTTGTTTCATGCCTTTTTTATGGGTTTAGTTACCAAGTTTTAACTTGGATAACTTTACAATTTGGCTTGGGATAAACTCATCCTAGAGGTATATTACATGATCTCTACTTGATCTAAGCCCGAGCCTTTCTTTGACATTTTCTTCTTCTGTTTCTTTGACGGTCTTTTCTTTCGATTCGTTTGAACGAGTTCGGCATGCTTTTCGCAACCTCAACCTGAACTCAAAACTTCACACATGGATTAAATACTTGTTTGTTATCATCAAAATAAAGATCGAGGCTTAAGAGAGACCCTTAAGCCAACAGAGGCAAATGAGGCTACACATGCTACAATTGCAACAAAATCGGGCACCTAAAGAAGGATTGCTCACTTCTCAAGATGGCCTCTACCTCTTACCCAACAAGAAGGACAAGTACAAGAAAAAGAAGAAGGCGGTGATGACTTCTTGGGCTGAGAGTGAATCCTCATCAAGTGAAGATGAGACCAGAAGTGAAAAGACAAACCTTTGCCTTATGGCAAATGACAACGAGGTAAAATTTACTTTTGGTGAAGTTTCATTTACGTAAGAAGAATTAGAATTAGAATTTGATCAAATGCGTGATGAATTCAATGCCATTAGAAAGAAGTTTAAAGAGCTTAAAAAGGATAACAAGTCTTTGGAACTTGAAAATGATAACTTACTATTTTCATGCAATGCCTTAAGGAAAGAAGTAGATAGCCTTAAGGAAGAAAAGCATGCCTTAGATGATGCTAAGAAAAACTTAAAAAATGAAAATGAAAATTTAGAAAATGAGAACAAGTTCTTAAGTGATCAAGTAGAGCACTTGAATGATAGCATGCTAAACTTAAAAAATGAATTATGCATGCTAAATGAAAAAATGACAACCTTATAAAATGCCATGCCTAAGATTGTAAATGCTAGAAAGTCATCAAACAATCATGCTCATGCACACTTCTATGCTCACACACATAGCACAAGAAAGTTTAATAGAAGTTGTTTTTCATGTGGTATTTTTGGTCATATGGCTAGAGATTGTTCTCTTAGAAGGAACCCCCATGCTAGATTCACTTGGGTTCTTAAGATGATTAACAATCACGGACCCAAGAAGATTTGGGCACCTAAAGTTGTCTCTTCTCCTTTTGTAGATAGAGAACCATCCTCAAGCAAGTTCATGCACATGGATCTTGGATAGCGGTTGCTCAAAACATATGACCGGTGATATTAATCTTTTTACAACTCTATCAAGTAAGGATAGTGGACATGTGACATTTGGAGACAATGCTAAATGTAAGATTGTTGGCATTGGAGATATAGGTATTACTTCCCTACCCATGCATTAAAAATATTTTATTAGTTGATGGGTTGAAGCATAACTTAATTAGCATATATCAATTATGTGATAATGGATATGTAGTTATTTTTGAAGCATCTAAATGTATCATTAGAAGTGAACCATCTAATGATATTGTATTTATTGGAAATAGGCAAGAAAATATTTACACACTAGTCTTAAATGTTCTGCCTGATCCTCATGTTATATGCTTAGTGTTGGCCTAAGGTTTTCTACATTGGTCTTAATCTCGATTTTGATGATAACAAACATGGAACTAATGTTTCATTGATAAATACTTTTAGGTTCCAAGTCGGTTAGCGCTCGATGTCTGCAATCGAAAATATTGGAGAAATCAGAAAATTGGAAGGACATTGGTCGCCGTGTTCGGGTTCATCGCAGAAATTTCTAGAAGTTCGACGTGTGCACCAAAGACATCTTGGATGAGTCTAGAGAACATATGGAAACCTCTTCAAATTGACGCACGTTGAAGGCCAGAACCCGAAAATGAAGCGCGCAAGAAAAATACACAAGAAAATTATCCTGCCCAGATTCGGTCAACCGACAGAAGAGGAAATCATGGAGAAGGCAATTTGGTCGATAGAATATTACTAGAAAGCGGCAGTATACCCGTGGTCGCTCGGTCGGTCGATCGACAATCGACCGGCAAGCGATCGGGCGTCGGCAACAGGCAAAAAAATGCCCGTTAACGAGCCTTGAGTGTTGGGGGGTTATAAATACCCATCCCAAACTCATTCCAATCCCAATGTTGATGCCTCTAAGCCTCAAAGAGTCACTCCTTGCATCTCTACAAGAATTCTTGAGCCATCTTTGCAAAGAACCCTAGCTTTGAGCCTTGAAACCTTGATATTGACTTTGAGCTTGCTTTGATTCATCTTCAAGTCATCAAGAGGAGCTAGGGCATCTTGTTTGGGAGCTAAGTTTATATTGTTTATTATTTTCTCTCATTATTGTTGTATTTTGGTGTTTATTTCATTGTATTTGAATTTGTATAAACTTAGGTTGCTAGGTTTGATTGAGTTGGTGGTTGCCTTGGTGTTAAAGCTTAAATCCACCATTGTAATCTTAGTTTACTATGATTAGTTGAGTTATCCCTTAGGTTGAGTTGGGAGAGTGCTCTCGGTAGGAAGGCGGGATACTTCCGGGTGTGGAAGTGTCTTCGGTTTGAGAGCGAAGACTTTCTGGTGTAAAGTCCTCTTTGTAAGGGAAACGATATAATCTATTAAACCTAGTTTGGAAATCCTAAGCGGGGTGCTTAAGTAGTGGAGTAGGCATTGGGGCCGAACCACTATAAATAATAATGTTAGCATTGTTTACCTTGTGTTTCTTATTGCTTATCATTTATATCTTGCTTTCGCTTACTACTCGATTTGTGAATTGCCTAAGTAATCAAGTAAATGATTAAAACCAAAATTAGACAAAAAGATTTAGATAACACACTATTCACCCCCCCCTCTAGTGTGGGCATTTCACCAACACTTAGTTGTTATGGAAAATGATTCTTGGTTGTGGCGTAGAATGCTAGGACATGCTAGCATGAGCCTCATTCAAGAAATAATTAAAAATGACTTAGTTAAATGAATACCCAAGATAAAATTTGAAAAAGATAAACTTTGTGATACATGTCAACATAGAAAACAAGATAAGTCCTCATTTCATAGCATTAATCAAGTCACCACATCTAGAATACTTGAACTTGTGCACATGGATCTTTTTTGTCCTTGTGATGTTGTTAGTCTAGGTGGTAAGTTATATGTTTTGGTTGATGATTTTTCAAGATTTACATGAGTTTTTTTCCTGGCTAAGAAAAATAAAACTTTTGATTTCTTTAAGAAATTTGCTAGGAGAGTTATAAATGAAAAAGAAACTTCAATTTTGGAACTAAAAAGTTTTTCGAATTTTGTGATAAATTGGGTAATGAGCATACCTTTTCTTTGCCTAGAACTCCTCAACAAAATGGAGTGGTTGAGAGGAAGAATAGAACCTTACAAGAAATGACTAGGACCATGCTTTGTGAAAATAATTTGCCTAAGTGGGTTGAAGCCATAAATACTTCTCGATGAGGGTATTTTCCTAGGTTACTCTAATAGTTCTAAAGCTTATAAAATTTATAATCGTAGAACTGTGATAGTTGAAGAATCTATGCATGTCATTTTTAATGAAACTAATGATTCTTCTAAAAATATTAAGGTTGTGAATGTAGGTGAGGAACTTGAGGAATTGACATTTCATGACAAGGAGGTTGAAGATGAAAATAATGAGGAAACTCATCATGAAGAGCCTTCATCCTCAACTTTATCTCAAGTTGGAGAAGAAGAAGAAGAAGAAGAAGCTCTACCACCTCTCCCCAAAGGATACTGGTTGATAAGAGACCATCCAATTGATCAAGTCATTGGAGAACCATCAACGGGAGTGATAACACATTCTAAACTCAAAAATGTTGGTCAATATGTAGATTTCATATCTCAAGTAGAGCCTAAAAATATTAAGGAAGCCATAGAAGATGAATTTTGGGCAATTACCAAGCAAGAGGAACTAAATCAATTTGTTAGGAATGATGTTTAGGATTTAGTACCTAGACCTAGCTAGTGGACAAATCGTAATTGGGACTAAATGGGTTTTTAGAAATAAGTTAGATGAAGGAGGTTTAGTCATTAGAAAAAAAGCTAGGTTAGTGGCCCAAGGGTATAATCAAGAGGATGGAATAAATTATAATGAAAACTTATGCTCTCATAGTTAGATTATAAGCAATTCATATTCTTTTAGCTTATGCAAGCTTCAAAGGTTTTAAACTTTTTCAAATGGATGTCAAAAGTGTATTTTTGAATGGTTTTATTGAAGAAGTTTATGTTGAACAACCTCCCGATTTTGAAAGTTTTGAGTTTCCGAATCATGTTTTTAAACTTAAAGAGGCATTGTATGGTTTAAAACAAGCCCCTAGGGCTTGGTATGTAAGGTTTACCATTTTTTGATTGAACAATATTTTAGCATTGGAAAAGCCGATGTCTCTATTTTTATTAAAAATGATGAAAATGATATTTTACTTATGCAAATTTATGTGGATGACGTTATATTTGGTGCTACTAATGAATTGCTTTTTGAGTGGTTTCCAAAGTGCATGCAAGAGGAATTTGAGATGAACATGATGGGAGAGCTTTCGTTCATGCTTGGTCTCCTAATCAAGCAAACCAACAAAGGGATCTTCATCAATCAAGCTAAATATACAAAGGTGCTTGTCACACCCCAACTGAGGGTAGTGTGACCGGCCAGGGCCTACATCCTGCCCTGTAGTCTACTGTCTACGCTGATACAAGAAAACCAAGACATATCGAATAACAAAAATCTCAACACACTTTATTAAAAGTTTTCAAAGTCACAATTTTTATGTTTTCCAAAACAAGTAAGAACACTCACATCAAAATAACTGAACGTTCAAGAAACAAGTTTTACAACTCTTTTTCAAATACAACTGACAGTGCAAAAACAAAATAAACACTACTAGGTACTGGTCTAAGACTTATGAACGCCGCTACGAGATATGACACCACCTCCCGCCCACCAGCTGCACCATGTCGACAAGCCAAGTCACTGATCATGCTCTGCAAAAATAAATAATAAATTGTGAGTCCACTTAGGACTCAGTGAGTGCTCTAGTGGACCTCCACATAAGCCTCGGTTATACATATATATCATATAAGACAACAAAATGAATGTACAAGGAGGTAAAATTTGCATCTAATGCGATTACCGACCCCCAACGGGTCCATCTGTACAAACTGAATATGATAACCTGCCATCTCGACTTATCAAGCCTCCGACATCCGACCCTTGGGCCTACTTATGGAATAATATCTCGGCTACAACTGTCCCTACCATATCAGGTAGTATCATACTGGCCATCGACCACCTCATCTCAAGATGTAAGCAAACAATCTCGGGCCGTCGAGTAGGATGGTCCACTAGTCTTCGGACACCGTCTAGGGTAAGGATAGCTAGTCCCACCCAACTGGGGTCTGGCACCTAGCGGCCCGCTGGCGCACCTCAAGACCCAATACTGGCCGAGCTGAGCATTGGTCATTCCCGACCTCCACGCTCCTCGGCGGACCATCTCAAATACATTACACAATCAATATCCTAGGGTTTTCTTAAGTACACTTCGGGTCATTGCCCGTATCTGGCCTTAATCTAGCTACAGGGTCAATATTTTATGCCGCCCTTTCAAAATGTCTACAGCTATGAGTACTAGGTTTCCAAATGTATACAAGAAGTCATAGAAGTGTTATCATCTCCTAGCTAAGTTTCCATATAAGTACATTGAACGTCTAGCGACACCTTACATATTATCTAACCTTCTACACTGCCTTGGGTGAGGAACTCCTTGTCTCAACTTGGGAATTCCGCCCATGAATATTTTTGGGCAGCATGTATAATCTAAAGAAAATATTCAAATATTGCAACATTTACTATATATGGCCACAATATATATGCGTAGCAACTTTACACTACCTTAGGAATTTAGCTAAATAAGAAACAATTATCTAGCATGGTAAGGTAGTAATGAATTCAAAAATATAGGAAATACTAAGCATGGTAAACAAATTCAACATTTCAAAGTTTAAAGATCTAATGCTAAGAATGGTCATAAGGCTAGCATTCCTACAATTCAAATTCAATCAATCTACTTGCTATGTTTGGTGTTCTTCCCAAGTGTTGTCATATCTATATGTGTGAACCTTATAATCATGTAAGTTTCCATCTAAAGCTACTCTCTTCTCCCCTCCCTAGTCTTGGCCAAGCCATGAGCAAGTAAAACCGAGCACGCCAAGAGCAAGTAAAACCTTGCTCGGCCATGGCCCTTAAGGTAGGAAAGGGAAATGAGGCTCTAGCTATACCTCTAATACTTCGATTCCGAACATAACTTAATCTTAATGGACTGTTTTACCCCTTTCCTTACCTTGGCCGAACCCTCTTCATGAGGTGTAGGGTTCATTCGGCCACATCAAAAGGGATCTAGGGAATACATGCTTCATGACGTGTGAAATTTACGATTTGAACTACATCAACCATGAACATGAGATCATCTAAGAGCCTTCTTGCCGTCAAGGGAATTGGAGAAAATTTTGGCATGACCTTTGCCCTTTTCCCATGACTCGGTAGCCCTAGCAAATGAAAAATCGATGAAGAAACAAGGTACTCCGACAAGAAATCATACAAAACAGTGATTACAAGTCGATAAAACCAAGATCTGTCAGAACGATCGCGAGAAAACTCGTCCTATCACAACTAGGGGTTCGGCTACCCGCCTCACCCATGCTTTCTAATTCTAACCACTCACCTAGATTGTGGAGAACGAAAGATCGGGTGACAACGACTTGAAATTTTTCGGCGACGATGCGAAATCCCGGATCGATCCAAGTCCCCCAAGCTTCCTCCTTGCTCTCCTTCCTCTCTCCCTAGGTAGCCTTGTGCGACTCAAAGGATGAGTCGCACGGCTCCAAGATGAGGAGTTTTAATCCCTCATCTAGCTTTCCAAAAATAGCTCCTTGACTCACTTGACTCATACTCGAGACTCGACTAAACCCGAACTCAACTTGGGTTCCGACTCAACCCACAATATGAATCGATTTAACTTGATTTGAGGTATGATTTCATAAAAGGAAAGTTAATCACCCAAATAGATTCCATGAATCATTAGTTGAGTCATACCTTTTCACTCGAGGCAATCCTGAGGCTCGACTCGACTACCCTCGGGTCCGGCGCACTGCACCAAAACAGATTTTTTTATATTAAAAAAAATTTTCGGGTCTTACAGTGCTCATCAAGAGATTTGGGATGAATGAAGCCAAGATAGCTTATCACACCAATGAGCTCATCGATAAAACTTGATAGATGAAGATGGTGTAAAGGTAGATGAAAAACGATGTCGAGGTATGATTGGTAGCCTTCTTTGTTTTCAGCCTACTATTTGAACCCAATTCTGGTGTACCCAAGTCGAATCTAATTTTCAGAGTGTGTCCTATGGTTTCATACTATGTTTTCTAGTTAAAATAATAGGTTATACGACTATGTTCAGCAATCATCTCATTTCACAAACATAATTTCAAATCTCAACATCATTGTTGATAATTCAGTATGATATTTCAGCATGATTAGATTTTCAGCATGCTTAATTAATAAATACAAAAATCACAACAATAAACATTCCAACCATAATGCCAAATCAGATTACATTCATCACAAACAACAATTAAAAAGTCCTATCTTCTAAGCATAATTTAACATGCATCCAATCCTTTCATCAACATCAAGATTCATGCTTTCATAAATTAAAGAACCATCAAGAAGATATAATCATGCCATCAAGATCAAATATTTTCATATGAAATCATAAAATTAACACACTGAGATTGATGATTTTGACATTAAACATGATTTAACATCTAAAGAACTTAACAAGATTCATCATCAAGAATTTAAATCTCATTAAACACCACATACTCTCTTTGGAAATTTCACAAACATCTTGAAGGCGTCCCCTTTTTCCCACCTTGGCTGAGCACCCTAGGTCAAGCCTAGGGCTGCCGCACCACAAAGGTGGTCCTCGGGCCTCCCCGCTCATGACAACGCGAGAAATCGACGAGAAAACACAATCTCAAGGGAGAAACGACAAGCTTTCTCAAAATCCACGAAGACGGCTCAAGAACGCAGGAATCCAAATAAAAAGAAAAAAAGGAGGATGAACCACTCACATGATTCAGATGAAGAAAAGAAGGTTTCCCCGATCGGCGGCCTCCGAATCCAACCACACCGCACAGCGGCAGCTCGGCTCCACCCAAGAGCCGACGACTCTAAGAGAGGGGAAGAGGGGTGGCGTCTCCTCTTCTCCTCAACAGCCCGATTCTCCAAGAGAGAGGGGGAGAGGAAGATGGCTTCGCGGCGACTTGGCTTCTAAAAGAGGGGGAGGTGTTGGCTCCAATCAAGGGGGGGGGGGAGGGGGGGGCTAGGAGCCGCATAGCCTCATGGGAAGGGGGGGGGGGGGGAGGGGGGTTTATAATCCCCTCCCAACCCTAATCGAATGCTAAACCCGCATCCGCCTTAAGCCCGGGTCCAAACCCGCTAACCCCTCAACCCAAACATCATTATGCTCAAGCACATGCATTCAAACAAACAAATATTTTTATCTAAGCAAGAAAATAAGACACATAATTCATATTTTTACTTACCCGAGCTTTTAAGCTCGCACCGGATCATGACTCGACTCAGCTCGATCTCGAATCAACCCGCTTGACTGGCAAAGATAAATTAAAAAAAATTACCATAATATCTCGGATATTATAGTTGAATTAGGATTATGGTATCCATGTGATGCATCTTTTGATTTAATTAGTTTTTCGGATGCCGATTTTGTTGGATGTATAGTAGATAGAAAAAGCACTAGTGGATGTTGTTGTTAATTTCTAGGGATGAGTATTGTTTCTTGATTTTCTAAGAAACAAAACTCGGTTGCACTTTCAACTATCGAAGCAGAATATATCACCGCAGCTAGTTGTTGTGCACAAGTCCTTCGGATGAAGCAAACCCTTTTAGATTATGGACTTAGATATTCATGTATACTTATACATTGTGATAATGCTAGTGCAATCAACTTGACAAAAAATCTGGTTTTACACTCTATGACTAAACATATTGATCTAAGGCATCATTTGTTAGAGACAATATAGCTAAGGGTAATATATCCGTAGAATTTCTATCCACCGATAAACAACTTGCGGTTATATTTACAAAACCTTTGAATCAAGAGAGTTTTACAAACCTAAGGATTCAATTAGGGATTTGTACTTTGCCAAATGCTTAAGTTTTCAAAATTTGCATGTCTTTTGAAAAATTACATTTTATGTGGTATCATCACACTTATGTAACGCCTTGTAGTGGGGCTTTGCGACTTATCGGTGTTTGCCTTCCATAGGCTCACATTGATAGGGACGAATATAATGGTAGATGATACGTGGTTTTATGGTTTTCTTGGTTTTCTTGATGAAACTCATTAATAGTACCTTGGTTCTTGCCCTTTTTGATTGATGCCAAAAGGAAAAGAAAAAATTTGGTCACATCTGTTTTATAAAGCATATAGATAGGGGGAGTCATAAGCTAGATATACATGTTGATAGGGAGAGCAAATGTTAGATTTCTATATGGTTTATGTATGGCTTAACTAAAACTCACAAATGATACTTAGATTTCTTTAGAATTTCATATTTTGTTTGTCATCACCAAAACAAAGGAGATTGTTGGCCCAAGGGTTCCCCCTAGGCCTTGATCTCTATTTTGATGATAACAAATATGAAACTAATGCATTTGTATAGTTTTGAGTCCAGGTTGAGGTTACGATACGCGCACGAACTTTGTTCGAAGAAATACCAAAAATCGGCAAAAATGACTCAGACGATGATCGAGTAGAAAATTTAGAGTTACGAATAGATTTCATGTAATACGACTCTAGGAATATATCCCAAGACAAATTGTAATGTTCATTAAGCATACTTAAGAGAGTTCTTAGCCTTCCCAGCTTGATTTCGACGTGTTTCCTTCACCGGTCGATCATCCGACCGAAGCTCTCTTCTCGCCTCAACTCCAGCTTCATTTCGAGCTCTACGTCTTGACGAGTTGGAGGCCTTGGAGGCTTAGAAAGGGAGCTCACTTGTGTGGTTTAATTCTCAGCTCATTTGTTGTTGTTTTCGTTGATCTTAAACTAGGTTTTCATTGTTAGTTTGCTAGGTGTGCAAGGTGTGCAAGGTTAAACACCTTAGGCTTTTCTTGGTAGAATTGTGTTTTGCCTAGGTGAATAGGTTTGAAGCATTCTCAAAGGGTTGAGAAGCGAGTATTCGATTGTATTCAAAGGGAAACACATTTTCTATAAAGAAATTGGTTAGAAATCCTTGGTATGGAGCCAAGATAGTGGAGTAGACGATTGGTCGAACCACTATAATTATTCGCATTTGTATTGCCTTGTTTATTTGCTTTTAATTGCTATTCATAATTGCTAAAGCATATCACTTACTAGCACTTAGTTTCGGTTGAAGTTGGAATTGATTTAAAAGAAATTGAATTGAACGTAGAATTAACCCAACACTATTCAACCCCCACCCCTTCTAGTGTGCGTATTTGAACAACAACTTAAGCGTCAGAGTGTCTTTGCAGGTCCCCCCACTAGAGTCGAATTGCATCAGGAGACGCGTAGGACCACATCACCGGACTTCAGGCAAGAACAGAAACCTTTCTTGTTATTGTCGTACTAAAAAGAAATACAATAATTTTCCAAAACCAAAATTACTTTATTAGTTTTTTTTTAATCTGAAACGTAGGGTCTTTATTCCACAACTAGAATCATATTTTTGAAATCCCAACTTTACCCTTACATTTCACCTGCCATCCAAATTAGGAACTAGAGGAACCAGTTTTTGTTTCCCTCCAAATTGACTTTTTTCTAAAAAATAAGTTGCATGTTCTTAATTGAAAGGATTTGACATTTATCAACTTTTGTCGGTGATTAAATTTAATGATTTTAAAAGTTCAATGACTAAAAATATTGTCTGGCCAACTTAATAACATTTTTCCTTTCACTAAATGTTTTCTCACCAAATTTAATGAATTTAAAAAGTTAGATTAATAATAAACGAGTAATCGGTTGGTACAAAAAAATCTCCAATCTTGTGAAAATTAAATGTTATTGGACTTTTCAAACTGTTCAAAATTTTCGGGCAAAAGTCTTTAACTAGTTACAAACTTTTATCAAAACACTAATGTTTGTTTTTTCGCTAATTTTAGGTGCCAACTACTAATAATCTTTTTTTTTTTTTCAATCTTCTATTTTTTGGAGAGTCTAAGGGTCAGTATATGTCATATATGAAAATGAAATCATGCATTAAAATTAAATATGTTGTGACTTTTCAAGTTGTTCAAAATTTTCGAACAAAAATGTACTTATTACAAACTTTTGCCAAAATATTGGTGGACTGGACTAGTACTTTAGGTCCGATCGGATTACGCCTAAAAGCACCCACACTCATGAACTAAACTCGAGTCAAGCCAAACATTACTTAGCCCCGGGGCTCCATCCAACCATACAAGGACACCCACATCCTCATTAATTGCCATGGATTCAGTAGTAATGAGCTCAACATCTCCGGGATAAACCTCGAATCATTCCGTGCATATCCCTACGAGATTCAAAAAGATATCATCGACCCCTAGACATCCCTAATCACGCACTATATACAGACGCAATGCACATCAGGTACACTCTCAATTTCAATTCTATATCTATCACCTAGAATTCCTTCTTACTTGAGCTTTAGAGTGTCTTTGCAAGTCTCCCGCTGGAGTCGCAATGGGCCAGGAGAGGCGCAGGACCGTATCACCCGACCTCAGGCAAGAACAAGAACCTTTCTTGTTGTTTTCATATTAAAAAGAAATACCATAATTTTCCGAAGCCAAATTTACTTTATTAGTTATTTTTGAATCCAAAACTTAGGATCTTTTATTCCCGGAACGAGAATCATATTTTTGAAATCCCAACTTTGCCCTTACATTTCACATGCCATCCAAATTAAAAACGGGAGGAGCGGGTTTTTGTTTCCCTCCCAATTGACTTTTCTCTAAAAAATAATTTGCATATTCTCAATTGAAAGGATTTGACATTTGTCAACTTTTATTACTGATTAAATTTAATGATTTTAAAAGTTCAATGACTAAAAATATTGTTTGGCCAACTTAATGAATTTGTCCTTTCCCTAAATGTTTTCTCACTAAATTTAATGACTTTAGAAAGTTGGATTAATAATAACCGAGTAACCGGTTGGTACAAAAAAACTCCAACCTTATGAAAATTAATGCTACTAGACTTTTTAAGCTGTTCAAAATTTTCGAACAAAAGTCTAATTAGTTACAAACTTTTATCAAGACACTAATATTTATTTTTTCAGCTAATTTTAGGTGCCAACCAGTAATAATCTAATTTTTTTTTCAATCTTCTATTTTCTTGGAGAGTCTCGGGTCAGTATATGTTATATATGAAAATAAAATCATGCATTAAAATTAAATATTTTGTGATTTTTCAAACTGTTCAAAATTTTCAAACAAAAACACTAATTACAAACTTTTGCCAAAATATTAGTGGACTGGGCTAGCACTTTGGGCCCGGTCGGATTAGACCAAAAAATGCCCATATTCATGAATCAGACTCAGTCAAGTCAAGTGAGATGGCTTAGCTCGGGGGCTCCATCCGACCATACAAGGACACTTATGTCCATATTAATTCCAAGGGATTCGTCATTCACGAGCCCAATATCCTTGGGATTATCCTCGACCTATTCTGACATCCCTACGAGATTACCGGACAACATCATCGCCAAATACCCCTCATCATGCACTATATACAAACATAATGCTCTCAGGTACATCTAGATTCCAATTTTATTACCTCACATGGAACTCATTCATACTTGAGCATCGGAATATCTTTTCCAGCCCTTGCCGCCGTCGGACCTCATCATTCTGACTTCATGCAAGAACATTTGATGCTCACCATGGGGTCCAGTAGATCTTAATAGCCCCGCAATGGTTGGTACCAGAGTCAGGCAAACGTCGCCGCACGCAAGCAACACCTTAGCGATGAGTCCCCTCTCTAATTGGACACGGTGAAATAGTGAGGAATGACGCTCCGGCACCAGCCAACCTCTCACTAGAAGAACCTCATCGCCTGATAAACGATCTCTAGGTGAAAAATAGATGGTTAGCAGTCTATGTCGAGGCGTTGACGCGATCCCGAGAATAACACCCGGCCGAACATGAGCGCCACCACCTAGAGCGCGATGGAGATAGCCACTTGGAAAGACCCAAGAGGCCGACCTTTGCCTCCGAGATGAGGTCTCCCGCACGCATCAGAGAGAAGAGGAGCTCACTAGTCATAGAGGTCACTCCTCCTCTTGCCGTCGACTCGGGACCCTTCGCCGAGCGCATCATGGCAATCTGTCTTCCCCCAATTTCAAACTGCCAAACACACTCCAACCCTACGACGACACGGGTGATCTGATCACTCACCTGACTATGTTCAGGTCTTTGATGCTCCTTAATGGCGCAACTAATCCCATATTATGCCGAGCCTTCCCAACCTTTCTAGAGAAGGCCGCACTGCTGTGGTTCTCCACTCTACCTTTCAAGAGCTCTCCCGAGCCTTCACCAACTAGTTCTCTTCATCGCAGATCTACTCCAAGACCGAGACACCCTCCATTACATCAAGCAATGGAAACATGAACCGCTATGAGATTATTTGAAGATATTCCAAGCCAACATTGAAATTCCAAACCTCGACCCACACGTTGAGCTCTTTTCCATCAAGCATGGCCTAAAGTCCGAACACTTTGCAGACCAAATTGCCCTGGTGAAGCTGAAGGACATGATCAAGTTCTGAGAAAAAACCATGTTCCACAAAGAGGTGGAAGAACTTCGAAAGGCCAAAAAGGTCGACAGGCAGAACACCAAGGATACGACTGAGGATAAGAAGTCCAAGAAACCCGACAAAAAAGGCGACTATCGAGATCGTCATGACCGAGACAACAAGAGGAGAGCAAGGTCGCCACCCCGACCAAGCGCTCGATATGAGAAATATACCCCACTTAACACGAAGAAGGAGACCCTTCTTCGCGAGATCTACGATGTAAAACTTCTCAGGCACACCCGTCAAAGCTAGAAATCAGAAATTGTCACCCAACGCCGATGAAAGAGAAAACAATGTGCTTTCTATGACACCTATGGACACACCACAAAAGACTATTTGGTGCTAGGAGATCAGCTCGAGGACCTAGTTTGTGCTGGACGCCTCGACCGATACGTCAACCCACAAAGTGAGCATGGCCGAAGCAAGAGCCGCAACCATCGACGCCGAAGTAGATGTCGAACACCCGCAGGCCACCTCGAATGACAGAAAGACAATGACAGAGCCAATCGCCCAGGCAACAAAGTTTGAGGAGTCATCTACTACATAGCCGACAGATTCACGGGATGAGGCCAGACGAGTTTGGCCAGAAAGAGATCCCTCTGATTAATCATGACAGTTGACGATGATGATCGCCCACAGAGGCCTATCTCCAAAACCCCGGTAATATCATTCAACGAATCTAATTTTCAAGGGATTGATAAGAATCTATACGACCCAATTATTATTTCTGTAATCGTAGGAAACTTCATTATCAGGAAAGTATTGGTGGAACAAGATAGCTCGGCCGACATCCTCCCTTATCCTATATTCGAGAAAATGCAGTTGACTAAGGCATCGCTCTCACCCTCTCACCCCGCGACAGAGATTTAGTGGGATTCTCCGGGGAGCAAGTTGACGTTCGTATATGTTTTAGTGGGACTCTAAAGGTCAGTATATGTGATATTGAAATGAAACCATGCATTAAAATTTAAATTTATATGACTTTTCAAACAATTTAAGACTTTCGGCCAAAACTCTTTAAGTAGTTATAGACTTTTTCCAAAACACTAGTAATCCATTTTTTCAATCTTATATTATTTGGAGGGCCTAAGGATCAGTATATGTCATATAAAAATGAAATCATGCATTAAAATTAAACATTAAATGACTTTTCAAGTTGTTCAAAACATTCACACAAAAATCTTTAACCAATTGCAATTTGTTAAAACACTAGTAATTTATTTTTTTTCAATCTTCTATTTTTTGGAGAGCCTAAGGGTCAATATATGTCATATAAAGATGAAATCATATATTAAAATCAAATTTTTCATGAGTTTTCAAGCTACACAAAACTTTTGAAGAAAAGTCTTTAACTAGTTACATACTATGACCAAATATAGAATTTTACTTCATCTAACATTTTCATATGATTTTAAGTACTTCACATTATTGATAATTCCCAGAAACTATAATATATTGCATAATTTCATTTCCATAAAGTTATAATGTAATTCCCAGAACGGTAATATATTGCATAATTTCATTTTCATAAAGTTGGTAATATAATGCATTGGATTTAATAACTTTTTAAAGTCATTAAATTTAATTAGTAATAAAAAATTAACAAATGTCTAAGTCTTTTTAATTGAGAATCTGCAGCTTTTTGGATGAAAGCCAATTTAGAAGGAAACAAAAATCAGCGCATCCATTTTCTAATTGGCTGGTAAAATAAAAGGCAAAATTAGAATTTTGAAAATATAATTCCGGTTCCGAAAATAAAAGACCCCATCTTCTAGATCCGGGAATTACTAATAAAGAATTTTTGGTTCCAAAAAATTGCTCAAAAAAAATATAAATCATTTGAGGTTGGCACTGATTTTCAACCTAGGCTATGATTTTTATTTTGTTGATAACAAAGACAATAATTATCTTATTGATAATGAAAAGCTTGTGAATGAGATTTTGAAGTCTCAACGAAAAATCAAGAAAAGTTAACATTGATGACTCGAAGACTTAAAGAATTAGTTTCTGAGTTTAGGTTTCTTGAGAATTATTTGCAACTATTATTTAGTAGTGTATCTAGGTTTTAGTGCCGTATTTGATCAATCAAACAATTAAAAACTCAATCAGAAGTCAATTACCTCGAAATATGAGATTGTCCGACAATTGCAATGGCTACTTTTCTAGCCGTTGGACGCCCTCTTTGTTTGCCTACCCAAACCCAACCTCTATATAAACTAGTTCTTGCCTTTCTTATGGCCTTTTACTAATCCATTGAGTTATCCTCTTGCATCAAAATGCAAAAAAAAGTTTTTACATGCAATTGCAAATGCCCGTAAATAGAAAATACAATCTGAATTTTAGTTGACCGCAAATAGAAGTTATAAGTATGGTTCATAATATACATGAGCCAATAGTTATAACTGATAATTATGTTTTCCAACTCATCACTAGAGTTATAAGTGATATAGACAAGATCTTTATGCTAGAGGCAATGGCTATTCCACTTGCTCTTGATACCATAGGAGAAAGCAAAACAACATTAAAAACAAGAAGGAACATATCTAATGAAATACCCATGTTTGGCTGCAACTCCAAGCTTTTCACAAGGCATAAACTATTTCTCCAAACTTTCCTGACCTCTTTCACTGAAATAAAAACTACATATTTCCTATCTACATAGACGGTATTAATAATCCTGATGACTTCTGCACTGGGCCTCTTGACGATGGATGTCTGTGGTGCAAAAGCCTCTTGTTGGTGGATGTCTATGGCATATATGTTCCATTGTAATCTAGCAAGATAGCCTACTTGTAGCCCTCCCATAACCGGACACAAAATTCCATCAAGGCGAAGTTCCCTAAAATTTGGATCAATATGCAACATTAGGTGTACTGGCATACTAGTAGTGCTTCTCATGTTGCAGCTGTCTCTCTTTCAGAGAGGCGGCCTCGGAGTGACCTGAATGACACTACTTAGCGAAGGCAAACAATCAATAAAGATGTGTTGACCCGAACGACACCCCTTAGCAAAGGCAAAGAACCAATGAAGATGTGTTGAGAAGAATCAGTAGACAAGGCCTCATATCTCACAAAGGTTTTTGATTTTATGTAATGTGTTGATTCTACTTCGATCTAATGGTAACATCAAGACTCTAGTGAAAAAAAATTAAGCATTTTAATTAGGCTAACAATTTAGGTCTATGAAACTAATGGATCAATTATCCCATCAAATTTGTCATAAAAATTAATAGCTGGGACCATCATAACTAGGGTAATAGAGCCCAAGATTAAAAAAAGTTTATAATATCATAATTAACCCAATAAAAGATCACCCAACTTATTATCTTAAAATAATATTTCAATTAAAAGACATTATATTAAGCCGAAACGGCCATATTAATCTTTTTTAATAGGTTATCCAAATAATTTATGAAATTTATATTAAAAATTATAAAAAAAATTAAGAGATAGTTTATTATATTTTCAGAAAAATATTTTTTAAAAAAGTGTGATAGTTCTTCAATGTAAATTTTAGCCATTTGATATAATAATTTAATTAAAATAAATTAGGAACAATACCTTAAATAGGAATAGATGTGGGATGAATATGAACTTATGCTATTAACTTTTAGCATGTATCATGCTTTAAGATACGTGAATAATGACTATTGATGTGCTACTTGCATATGAATGATGTTTGATCATCATCGTTCACAAATCTTAAAGCATGATGAATGATTAAAAAAATAGAAAGACATTAAAAAGTGGATAAATACCCCACTCATAAGAATAGCCTTCAATAAAACATAAAAAAGTTGCTTCAAAAATATATAACAAATATGGTTAGGTTAAGATTGCTGCACTACAATTTTTTTTACCATTCAAGAGATATGAAAAGATATAATAGTATGGTAATAGAAGAAACTATATACTATTGTGAACTCATTTGTGCTCAAGTGGTAGTGGTATTCAGATATGTTGCCTAGGTCTTGAATTCAATCCCTAAATATAATGTTTTATGCATTTTTTTCACGTCTTATTACATCTTGTAATACGTTTTGTGCGTATATTACCGCATTAACGCTTTGTAATGACTGTATTATAAAGCCATTTTAAAAAATAAAAATTGTATACCATTCAAGAGATATGAAAAGATACAATAGTATGATTACTCCTAACAAAGTTGACACGGCTAGAGTTTGAAAAGTACAAGATTCATCTCTGAATGTTCTAGAGTTTCTTTCATATCAAACAACCAAAAATCAAGATAAGGCGTGATCGTTTGGTAGCAGTCACAGAGGAACATCCTGCCTTGATAATAAGATGAAATACATAAAAGGTACGTTCAAGTTAAGACTGCAGCATTTATACTTGATAATAAGAATATAAGATAGTACAAAAGATCTGTTGCATGATAATCCTGAACATGACAATAAGATGATTTTAGTATCACATGTTACTTTTGTGACTAGGATCACTAGAGTGTTAAATCAGTGAAATACCCTTCTCGCAAGGCTGAATCTGTGTATCTTCCCTACACAGTGTATGGGGAAATTATGCTGATTCTTATTTATTTAAATAATATGCTCCCAACTCCTGCATTCTCCTCAAAATAATTTTTTTAAAAAAAATTAGACTGCTAAGCAATCACTATTTGAATTAATGTAAATATAGGAAGTCATAATGAAATTTTAAATTATTTAGCAAGTTAAGATACTAATTAATCAAAATCACAATATCAATAGAATGCTGGTTTAAGCAAATTTTTCATTGAGCTTTTTTTTATTACAAGCTTATGTACAAACCAAACTATATATTCTAGGCTGATATGCTAACTAGTGAGTACCCACTTTGTGCAGTATGAATTATAACATGTAAATATAATTGTAGCATCTCAATAATCTTTGGGAGCTTTTGGTAGCCCATTATTGGACTAGCTGCAAATAGATTAAATCTTATGTTTGATTAGCTGAAATTAATTTATTTGCAGCATTTTATATTTGCAGCCAAACCCCAAATGTCTCAAAGTAGGCGAAGCTTGCATATAAGAAATGCAGGCTGCAAAGAAATTACAATCTTTTATAATTATTTTTTTGTGATCAATCAAACAATAAATTTGCATATACAACATTTGTTATCACGTGCAAATACTACTAACAAGCATTTTGACTTACAGGAACCAAATACCATCTTTATCTGTACAGAAGATGCAAATGAAATTTACACCAAGAAAATGAAAAGTATGCTCAAGAAACCAAATTCCAATACAAGAGTTCACTTCTATCATATAAAGACAGGTACATTCTTAAATTACTTTGATAATTCTCAACACAGATCGTATAGATAAGTGGGCTATGGAGTGAAAAAAAAAAAGCAAATAAAAAAGACAGCAAACTTAAGGCCCTAAAATTACCTCCATTTGATCTTTACTGAAGCAGACTATTTGGTGCCATAAGCTGACTAACCTTGGACTGCAATCTGTTCAAGAAAGTTTATTTAGGGATTTCTTCAAGAAAGTTCTAAGACTTTCACTCAGGTATTGGACGGATCTCTAGAACACCACAATATAGATTCAGTGAATCCATGAAAGAATAGAACTTTCATGTGCTCCAACATCATCAAGCTTTTTAGACTGGGGGGAAATATCAAGTAAGAATTTCTCTCACAAGCCTATCTAAGATAGGGTAAGCAAAGTACAGCATCACAAAGGAAGGTAAGGCAAACAGGACAGTGACAAGGATGTAAAGCACCAAGACAGCAGCACTCGCAGGGATGACATAAATTACTATGAGAAGGAATATAATCACAAGTGGAAACTTGGCAGTTAATCGCACAAAGAGAGCTAGAGACTTGCGTAGGGAAGCCTGAATCCACTCTGTATTAATGTAGTTACCAACAGAGCCTGTATGAATTTGGCTGTAATCTGAGTGTTCTCCATTGATGCTAAGATGTTGAACACCATGATTTCCCCTAATCAGATTGCCAGCTGAAGGCCATGCAGGCCTGTGTTCCTCATGAATAGAATCAGCAGACATTGGCCTATCACCATTCATTCTCTCAACCATCCAGAGTAGGAAGTAGTTTTTGCGGGGAAATGCAAGGTTACCTTTGTAAATCAACCGCAAAGACAGAAGATTGCACCATGGACAGGAGATGATGAAAGGTAGTTGGACTGATGCAGTTGGAAGTTTGATGACAGCCCATTTAAGCCCCAGGACGCAATTCTTACACAGAGTGTGCCCGCACCATAGGACATAAGGAACGTTCTCTACAATATTAAAAGATTCCCAGCAAATTGGGCACTCCAAAGTGGCTTCTCTGCTGGCAGAGGAAGAAACCTCATCATCCGAACAATCAGGACTAGGCATACTTGACTCAGTACAGATGTTCTTGGAGCTGAATTCTCTAGCAACTTTATTTGGCGCAAAATTCCACATTGTGGGTGATGGAATGCCTCACAAACTATTTACGACTAAATACTAATAATCACCATAAAAATTTGTCACATCTGACCAATCACCATATATAGTCACCAAAACAGACCTGGAATAAGAACAAAAATATGCCATTTTTATTTTTAAGCTTTTTGATGAATCTGGAGGGCCAAGATCCCCGCCAAGCATATTTCATGTGAAAAAAGCTTGTAGAAACCATTTCATCATTTTAAAGTGATCAACTAGCAAACTGGTCTTGCTGATAACTATTTTCTTAAACATAAATGCAATAAGTGGTAAATCTATGCATTAGAACATATCAAAACAACTTCCAAATAGAGAAACTCAAAAGTTTGTCATAGGAACGTATAAAACAGACAAAGGTACTAAAGTATTCAGCCTAATAAGACTAGAATATCAACTAAATGGTGGCCACAAGTAACCAAATTATATGAAACTTGAAGAATAACTATCTGTTCTATTGTTGGCTGTCACACTGTAAGAGAGGAAAAAGTTCGATGTAGGCATAAATGCAGATTTGAATCAATTGATAGGCTGGCCCACCGGTTGTAAGGGATTCTATCATCGATCAAAACTCTTACCAAAATTTTGGATCGCTGCCTGCTACATGATCAATCTAACATAAGCTGCATAAGTCCAGCTCTAGTACTAAGGTAAAGAAGGTTAATTGTTTTAGCAGTTTTGAAGGTAAAGCGTCTTTTATTTGATTCAAGAGTTATGAATAGGAATACAAGAAAAAGGGGAGAGGAGAGAGAGCAAGAAAACATAGAAGACAAAAGAGAACAAGATCAAAGAAAGAACCTAGGACAAACTTTCTACGATGAAGAGCATAGCAGCTGCAGAGGTGGCAAGCGACAAAGCACATCTGGAATAATTTTTGAAACACCTACAATTATTTCGTTCCAAATAAACTAGTTCCAGATTAAGAGCTTATGGAAGATGAATAGTTCTTCGCGTTAGGTGTGCGGGATGGACCAAACAAGAATTGTTTTAGCAGTTTGGTAAATAGAATGAAAGATTCACTCATCAAACAAAATGGACCAAACAAGAATTTAGCTACCCCATAACACCAAATCTACCACATAAAGAAGTATTAACAACTCTAAATTAGAGCCTAAATCTGAAGTACGTTTGACCAAAAGAGACAAACCCTAAACTCCCCAAAGCAGATCACTTGATCATAAGTTAAAAAACTCGATCCAGGAACAAGAACCGAAGGAATTAATAAATTAATTCTTAATTTATCAAAATTCACGCCAAAAAATTCGATGTTTGGATGCGGAAGAAAAATAAACGCGACAAACCACCAAAAAGATCAAAACTCGACATAAAACGCAATTGTTTTGCCAGCAGCAAGAGGAAAAGGCTATAGAGATCACGAGATTACCTGGGAAGCGAAGGATCGCAAGGATCGAATAAAGGAGAAAACGAGCTCTAATTTCCGTGGCAGAGCTCCGGAAAGGCAGAAACGAGAAATCCTGATCGATAGCCACAAAAAATAAAAACAGAACCGCTGAAGAAAATTATATTATTTGCAAATTTGCATTAATATATTAATTTTCTTTTTGGATGATGAATACGTCCTTTTGTCATGTTCTTGAGGAATATTACGTTACCAAATTTCGCTAGGGTATCGCCATCCGAACATTCTATATTTTCCATAATGTTCAGGTCATCTTTGCATAGATCGGTTCTTAGATTTTAAAATTGAACCATATTCTATTGAAATCTAGAATTGAACTCTACTTGAAATCACAAGTTTTAGTTCCGGTTCCAAAATAGATTCCAACAAATTTCAAAACATGTTCCAACATATCCCAAAATAGGTTCGAATAAATTATAAAATAGATTCCAATAAATTTCAAAACAGATTCCAATATGTTCCAAAATAAGTTCTAGATAAGAGTGAGCAACGGTTCGATTCGATTAATAACCGAACCGAATCATCGATTAACCGAACCGAACCAAAAAAATCTTTTAACCGTTTACCGAATCGAAAAAATTTGATTAATTTTTAGTTCGGTTATCCAAATTTTTGATTTGGTTCGATTAATTTATCAAATTAATCAAATTTTTTTTTAAAAAAAGTAATTGAAAAGATTTTTTTAAAAGAACATCTTCGAATCCAAGCAACCTAATTCATTTTTTATTCCTCTAACCATCTTAGCAATGTCTATTATCAATTTATTTTTAACTAACTTATATTATATAGACAATCGAATATAAAAAAAATAATATTACATGCTAGGATTTGAACCTGGCAGTTGGGAGGATAAAAACTATTCTTAACTACTAAAGCAAACAACATTATATGATTTGATTATTATTGTATATATATATTCGATTAATTCGATAAATTAATCGAACCGTCGGTTGATTTACCGAATCGAACCAAAAATTAAAATATTAAATTTTCTTCGTGTTTTAAAATATTATACACAAGTTTTTAAAATATTATAATACATATTTTTACTAAACAAGGATTTGAATTGTCTTCGTGTTTCAATCATATTTTTATTGCTATGTGTATATGGACTTGACTAGCACCTTCGGGCTCGGCCGGATTAGGCTCAAAAGCAGCCACATTCATGAACCAGAATCTAGTCAAGTCGGACAACTTAACTTGGATGCTCCACGCGGTCATACAAGGACTCTTACATCCTCATTAATGACGAGGGATTCGATAATTATAAGCCCGACATCTAAGGGATCAGCCTCGACTTCTTCTGAGCAACTTCCCTACGAGATTACCGGGCACCATCATCACCAAAAATCCCTCATCTTGCACTATATACAAAAATGACACTCCTCATGTACCCTAGACTTTAATTTCTATTACCTCCATCTGGAACTCATTCTAACTTGAGCGTCGGAGTATCTTTTGCAGCCCCCCCCCCCACCGGAGTTGCACTTGACCAGGAGACACGTCGGACCGCATCGCTCCGACTTCAGACAAGAACATTTGGCGCCCACCGTGGGGCCGAGTAAGTCTTAACTGCCCCGCAATAGGTGGTACTCGAAGTGAGGCGAACACCGCCGCACGCAAGCAACACCCTAGCGGTGACGTCCCCCCGCAACAGTGAGGAGTGACGCTCTAGCACCATCCAACCTCTCACCAGAAGAATCCCAACATTTGATAAACGACCTTTAGGCGGAGAATCAACGATTAACAGCCCAAGCTGAGATGCTGACACGGTCTCGGAAACAACTCCTGGCCGAACACAAGCACCGCCACTCCGAGCGCAATGAAGACAACCACTCGGAAAGAAGGAGATCATCCTCTGTCCTTTGGGATGTGGTCTCCCGCATGCACCATCAGAGAGAAGAAGAAGACACCATGGTCACAGGGGCAACCCCTCCTCTCACTGTTGACTCGGGATCCTTCGTTGAGTGCATCATGGCAGTCTATCTTCCCTCCAATTTCAAATTGCCGACCACACTCTAGCATTACGATGGCACGGACAACCCAACCACGCACCTGATGATGTCCAGTTCTATGATGCTCCTCAACGGAGCAACCGGTCTCATTCTCTACTGAGCCATTGCAACCTTTTTGGAGAAGGCCGCACTACTCCGGTTCTCTACCCTTTCAACCCTTTTAGCCCTCCTGCGTCGAGGCCCCTTTCCGTGTTGGCCGAAGAACTCTCGTTGGTGTTTCAAACTTTAGTTCAAAACATTAAGACGCTTCAAAGTTCTAGATTTTCTTGAAAGAAATAGTTCCCTTGAGCCAATCACATGTTGATGTGTAGGGAACTATTTTTTGGTTAATGAATAATATGAGGCAACTTTTCATCATATATTGTATCTATATTTGTATATATTAGATTGTGATGAACTCCATGAACCGGGGCAATTGATTCCAAAGTCATAATGAGATCATGCTAGTGAGACTTGGAATCCAGATGCCCCTGTTCTAAATGTTCCTAGTCGTAGGATCACCAATTAGGGGATTGATGATTCCAGATAGACTGGGCCTTATACGATAAGAGGTAGTTGATCTCACAGTTACCTATAAGTCGTCATTAATGTACAAGTGCAGGTGCTCATTAGAGAATGAGTTCACTGAACGGACCTACACGAGGAGCATAGAATGGAATCCTTACATGAGTGTCACTAGGATGTTCCTCGGGTGATAGTAGGTGCAAGCAGTCCTTGGACCTGAGGTTGTCAAGGTTACCTTGTGAGTGACGACCCATTGCTTTGGTTCTATCCCTACGTGGCCCTCAGCGTCATGTGCTGGGTATTACTGGGCATGGAGAACCATTCATGGAGGAAAGTGAGCAACCAACATGGAACCGGTTACTCATAGTGAGAGGAGATAATGTCGTATGTGTCCCTATAAGTGTCGACTCCAGAATCTCTTGCCATAGTAGACATGAAAGTCAGGAAGATGTTTTTGACGTTTCATTATTGAGACGACACTTCTTTCATATTAGGGTTTGACACTTCTTTCGTACCCTAGCCGATATCGGGATGTTGTAACCGAGGGACTTAGTTGCACGGTAACTAATCATCAAAGGGCATTCGATCCATGTAGATTGAACCTCACACTATCTGAGTAGTCATGACACGTTGTTAGACGTCAATCTTGACTTGTGAGTAGAGTCTCTCACACTATCTAAAGGGATTTAGTGGTGGCTTGTAAGATTCGAATTAAAGTCGTTCTATCGGATCCGGCTCTTTGTTATGCACAACTCACTGCTGGCTTAGTGTGGGGCCCAATGGGTCACACACAACACGCTAACCTCGTAACGGACCTTATGAGGTAAAGTCCGAATGTGGCCCTATATGTCTACTAGCATGGACATGCTGTAACTCGATCATGGATCTCATTTACGAACATGATAGAAAATATATTTTCTATATGAACGAATACGCGATGAAGGAGTTCCTCGATAACCCTAATTTGTAGGGCATCCCTAAATTGTAGGGATTGGCACATGATAAAACCTAATCAATAAAAAATTAATATATAGAGATAAATTAAAGTTTATATTTAGTTGGATTTAATTAATTTTGAATTAATTATAAATTCATTAAATATAAATTATTATTTTGGGGGCTAAACCCAGAATTTTGAATTCCAGTGAGAGGTTTTAAAAAGGAGGGGTGGGTCTACCTTGGTAGCAACCTATGCCCCTTATAAATAGATGGTCTAACCTTATTCAAGGGGGTTAAGCAAATTAGTTACTCATCTTGGAGAAGGTTTAGGATTGAATTCTTGAGAGGCTTCTTGAAGAGAAAGACTCCAAAGAGCTCATCTTAATCTCCTCGGGTGGCCGGCCATCAAGTTCCTCCCTCCCGGGTTTGTAAAGCCGAATTGAAGGTCTCTTCCTCTTGGGTGTGTCATCTCCTTCATCTTCTTGGAGGAGTCCAAGAAGGACAACGATGTATTCATTCATCTTCCTTCTCATTCCGTGGTTTTCTCATCCCCTCTTCCTTCCTTTTGGTGCTCGGTTCTTGGTGGAAGGGCCGGCTTCACCTTGGTGCATTTCGGGGTTGAGATTGCCTCTCCGTTGAGCCACAATGAGTCTTGGTGTTCTCTGCTCCTTGGTTGCGAGGTGTTTGGTGTGGACATTCCTTGGAGGACTTGCACGTGGACGTCTTGAAATGGGTATAGGAGCAGCCATACCATCCGTAGTATAAGGTATATCTTCTTCTTCTACCCGTTGATTGAATTCTTTAAAGATTGCTAAAGTTGGTCGATGTTTTCGGGATGATTTGAATTTTTAAATCACTTTTTCCGCTGTGCTTCTTCTTCTCATCCCAACATTTCTTACCGACTGAAATCTAGACCTCCAAAGGTACCAACTCATAATAGTTTGTTGTCGAATGGCCCAACCAAACTCAAGTGCATGAGGCCCAGTAAAGTGGACTCTATGGAAGCTTCTCCTATAGAGACTGAAGCTGCGGCTCATGCGCGACGCCTCCCCCCTCTCCTCCCTATAGCTCAACTGAAACACTCTTTTGCTTTCAAAATTATTTCCTTGCATGAAGCACACTTTGACGAGATTAGAGCTAAGTGATTCATTCGTTGTTTGGGTAAATCATGGGACAATGTCAACCAGCCGATTGTTGGGGCTTCGGGTGATATTCTGCTTGCATGGAATATAGATTTTGTGAAAACCCAGGTGATATCTATCCAACCTCACGTTATTCATGTTATTATAGCTATTGATGATATGGAACCTTTTTTAATCTCCGCTGAGTATGCCAATACAAACCCATTAATTCGTCATTTGCTTTGTAATTTTTTGCTTAATGTTGATTTGTCTTCTTACCCCTGGTTGATCATGGGGTACTTCAATTGTATTCTTGATAGTGTTGATAAGAAGGGGGGGTTACCCTTTAAACTTTTTGTACATGTGAAAGATTTTTGCAGTTTATTTCTGATTTTGGTTTACATGATATGACCGGGCTTTTCTGGACCCCACTTTACATGGTGTGACAATTGTTCTAGTTTAAGTCGTATTTTAATTCAACTAAATTGTGTTTTTAGCAATGCCGCTTAGTTGCATTTTTTTTTTGTCATTCGCATGTGAAACATCTGCCTTGAGTGATTTTTGACCATAGCCCTATTTGCATCTCTCTTCCTTCTAAAAAGCAAGCTAGGAACAAATTATTTAAAGGGTTAATTACAAAATATATCCTAATTTTTGACATGTTTCCCTAATCTATCCCCACTTTTCAATTTTCCCAATTTAGTATACTACTTTTCGATTTGTTACAAATCTATCCCACCATCTACCAAGTGTCAACTTCGTCGTCCGAATGCTGATGTGGCTAATAATCCCAGTCAGCATTCAGACGCGACCCCACCTCAATGAGATATTAGTTCAATATTTGTTATCATCAAAACCGAGATTAGGACCAAGTTTGAAAACCTTAAACCAACAATTGATCAATGAGAAATCTTTCAAGTTCCATTTCGGTTAACGTTCGATGTCCTCGATCGAAAATATCGGAAGAAATCAGAAAATCAGAAGGACATTGACCGTCGCGCTTGGGTTCATCGTGGAATATCTCAAAGTTCAACGTATGCACCAAAGACGTATTGGACGAGTCCAAAGATCACATGGAAAGCTCTCCAAGATGATGCTCGTTGAAAGTCGAAACTCGAAAATGAAGCGCACAAGAAGAAGGCTGAAAAAATCAAGTTCAGCCTAGGTTTGGTCGACCGGTCGGTCAATCAAATGGAGTTTGAACATTAGCAGTAGCCAATTCGGTCGACCGGTCGGTCGATCGAATGTTGTCAAAAAATGGCAGTAGCCAATCGGTCGACCCGTCGGTCGATCGAAGATGATGTAGAAATTGGCTAAGGCTAGTTCGGTCGATCGACAGAGGTGAAAAATTGGCAGTGCGTGCGTCGGTCGATCGATTGCGGATCGCTCATCTCGCGACTCGTTCGGTCGACCGCATAGAGAGATTGAGCAGCGGTCGATCGATCAGTCGACCGACGATAGACCGAACGGCTGTAACGACTATTTTTCTAACCGTTGAGCTGTCGTTTCATTGAGAGGTTATAAATATCCATCATCTAACTCCTTTAATTACCCTTAAAGATTTAATTGAGCATTTTAAGAAGTGATTTAAGCCTTCAAAGAGATCGATTACAGCGCGCTCGATCGGCTCTTCCGTCAACGTTCTTCTTCAAGCGCCAACTGCTCCTTAACTCTGCTACGACTCAAGCTCATTTACTAGCAAGTTGAAGACTTGAAGGCTTGGAAAAGAGCACTGATTCTTGGTTTTATTCTTTAGCTCTTTTCATTGTAATCTTTATTGTTACTTGAACGTGTTTACTTTTTGAGGTTGAGTTTGTGTAAGACCTAGTGTCAGGTCTTGGATCTAAGTGGTTACCTGAGTACAAGAGGTGTAAAGCTACTTGTGTAAACATAGCTTACTAGGATTAGTTGAGGTATCCCTTAGGGTTGAGGTGGAAGAGTATTCTCAGTAAGAAGGCGGAGACTTCCGGGTGTGGAAGTGCCTTAGATTGAGAGTGTGTCTCTTCAGGTTAAAGTCCTATTGTAAGGGAACTAATTTAATCTAGTAAACTTAATTTGGAAATCCTAAACGGGGTGCTTAGGTAGTGGAGTAGACATTGGGGCCGAACCACTATAAATCTCTGTGTTAGCATTGTTATTTTTATTCATGTTTATTGCTTCATATTTATTGCTTCCGCTTGCTATAAATATCGTGCTTAGCATAAACAATCAAGAAACGATTAAAATCGTAATTAGACGAAAGATTTAGTTAACACACTATTCATCCCCCCCCTCTAGTGTGCCATTTCACCAAACAATTGGTATCAGAGCAGGTCGTAGATTGAGATTTCACCATCTCCTCTACATTGTCTCTCGATCCAAAAAATGGCACTAGAGTGTTTAGCATCTTCACCTCGTAGGTTTGATTAGTCAAACTTTGGTGTTTGGAAGTCTAGGATGTATACCTTCTTAAAGACTCAAGGTTTAGGTGTTTTCAACATGGTAAAAATTAGATATAGTGAACCTAAGGAAGACATGAATGCATGGACCCAAGAACAAATTAGCATGTTTGAGTTAAATGCTAAAGTTACATATTGCATATTTTGCTCTTTGGAAAATAATGTGTTTGAGCAAATCATGTATTGTACTTCCGCATTCGATATTTGGACTACTTTAAACATGCTTTATAATTATGCAAAAACCGAATAGCTCAATACTTTTGATGAGGGGAGTGATGACACTTTTGATAACACTCATGCACCTCATGCTTATCATGTTAAGTATTCTATCCCTAGACCTCATGATCATAAGAAGATGAATGTTCCTCTCAAGAATGCTCATGCTCATCTTAGTTCAAATGTCAAACATTCTTCATTTAAATCTCATGTTCAAAAGAAAAAGTTTCATGGAAATTGTTTTTGTTATGGTATATATGGTCATGCCATTCATGATTGTGCATTTAAAAGAAATCCAAGTGTTGCTAAGACGCTTTGGATTCCTAGGCCAACTCACCCCCAAGGACCCAAAACCATTTGGGTACCAAAGATCTCATCTTCTCTTGTAGGGGGAGCAACCACACAAGGATGATTTGATGATGGTCGGTGGGAGTTGCATGAAGACTTAAAGCTTCACCAAATCCAAGTTACAACATCACATCGTATGGATGCCTTCGGTATGAGAAATCGGCATCTAATTAATTTGGTATCATCTCCTTACTTTGCTCTGCTTCATTCAAATTGGAGTGTATGATACTTGCGTTATTCGAGTTGATTCTTACCGCTCTTGATATGGTTTTATCAAATGATTTTTTGTTTTTGATTTCCCGATCTCTTCGGAGACCTATGTGGCTTGTAATGGGCCTAAGCGACCTTGTGGTTCTAAATCGTAGGCTCATTGTGGCATTTCGGTTTTCAACCAATAGGAAGGGTTGGAGATCTTATTTTTTAATATTTCATATTTTGAGATCTCTTGATTCGTTTCAGATTCATGAAAATATATTTTGAAACAGATTTCAAACTATTTAGCAAAGTGGACTTTGAAAATGATATTTCAATCTCTCTTTACTATTTGGTTTGGTTAGCTTACTAAGTAGCCTTTCGTTTCATTAAATCTACTAATGAAATCTACTTACAAGTTGAGAATGTTAATGGAAGGCTATGCTATCATGAAGAAAATTGAAAAGTAAAAAGGCAAGTTTGGCAAAATTTCTAAGAATAAGGTATGAGTTTAATTTTGCAAAAATCTTTGTATAATAATTGAATATTCATGATTAATGATGTCTCTATACTCATGATTGATGTTGCATGATAAATATATGAAATTTCATGAGTAGGTAAAATTTTGATAACTTAGGCAATTTCATGATATCCTGATTGAATAAAATTTGCTCTAGGTTGAAATTCATATTAGAGATCTCATTTTGAGTTAGTGGTTGGCAAACATGTCTAGATGAACAATGTGATAACTAGATCACTTTAGGTGACTTAAACTTGGAAAAGTTTGACCCAAGTCAACAAATCGACTTGGACACGTCATTTTAAGTCCAAACTTCATAAATATATTTAGGAATAGGTATGACATGTTTTCATGTATTTAGAATGAAAAATTCATATAGATATGGATAAAATGACATAGAGGTGGTTTCATAAAAATCTCTTTTGAACCAAGTTGACCCAAGTCAACAAATTGACTTAAAGGTCTCATTTACAACCCATATTTGGAAAATATGTTTAGATTTACTCATGTTAGGTGTCCATAAGTTTAAATTTGAAAAATCATGAGTAAATGATAAGACTAACACTTAGCAAGTTTCATGATAACTAGTTTAGTTAAGAATGAAACTATGCTAGGTTGATATCATGACTTAAGAACATAATTTTCATCTCAAACTTGACATTCACTCTTTACATGACCATTATGTGGTGTCATAAAAGTTTGAATGAAAACTGAACACGTTTTGAAAAATAACTAAAAATTACGAAAATGCCATTGAAATTTTAGCATTTTTAGTTATTTCTAGAAAAATGTAGAAAAGTTCTTTTAACTGATTCTTGAAACTATACCTTCACTAAAAAATCTAGTTTCTTCAGTAAAAGTTTCTAAAAGTTTCATCAAGAATCTGATTTATAGTTGAATTTTGAAGTTAGATTTCAAAAATGCAAAGTATCATCCTCTAGAAATATCAATCTTTCCGATACTTTGATTTTTCTTCAAAAACTTCAAATAAAAACTCATGTATATTATTTTGATTCCATTTCTAATATCATTCACACCATTGCTTGAGTAAAATCATTTCTAGAAATGATTTTGATAACTTGAATGATAGCTAGAAATATCCATTTTTTCATTGAAATCAATATAGGATGAAAAATGAACTTAGACAATTCATTTTGAGCTAAAACATGATACATGCATTTCAAATGACCATTCAGCGATGTCTGGAAAGTTTGAAGCAAAATTGACAACTTTTGAAAAAATACCTGAAATTTATGAAAATGCTCCTAGACTTTCAGGAATTTTATGAATTTATAGAAAATTGATTTTTGACTGATTCCTGAACCTGTAGATCTCCTGAAAAATCTAGTTTGTCCAGTTAAAGTTTCAAAAAATTTCGTCAAGAATATGATTTTATATGAATTTAAAAGTTTGATTTTTGTAAACTTAAAGTATACTTTGACCTAAGTCAACAAAGTGACTTAGAAATTTTATTTTAAGCCCAAACTTGACTCATATACTTAGATTCAATTATGTTTGATGTCTAGATGCCTAAGTTAGAGAAAATATGAGTAGATAGCAAAATTTGATACTTAGCAATTTTCATGTTTTCATGCTTATTTTGAATAAAAACATGCTAAGTTGAAATTTTGGTCAAATGACATTAGTTTCACTTCAAATTTGATATACATGTTTTACATAACTATACCTTTGTATTTTGAAAGTTTGAAAGAAATAAAAAATGTCATGAAAAAGAACCAATATTCACGAAAATATTCATACTTGAGAACATACATGATTTAATTTTGAATTCAAATTTTGTTTTGAACATATCATGTATGATTTTGTTTCATATCAAATATTTGTTTTTCATCCCTTTGGTTGAGATTGTCATGATTCTTGAAAAATAACTTTAGAGTCTCAACTTCATGAAAAAATATTTGTTTTACATCTCTTTGACTAGATTAACCTTTCTTGCCCTTTTTGATTGATGTCAAAAGGAGGAGAAAATTATAGATAAAGGGGGAGAAAATATAGGAAGACCATGCATATAGATAGGGGGAGTTTATTTTCATAGATATGCATGTTGATAGGGGGATAAATCTCTTATTTGATATCCTCTATGCTTTAATGAATATACTTTCTTAAGGATGTTTGTCATCATCAAGAAGGGGGAGATTGTTGGCTTAAGGTTTTCACCTTGGTCTTAATTTCGGTTTTAATGATAACAAACATGGAACTAATATCTTTCAGGTTCCATTTCGGTTAGCGTTCGATGTCCGAAAACTCAAAGTATCACTTACTTGAAATACTCACTTTTTTGAAAACAATATAGGATAAGATTTGAACCTAGAAATTTCATTTTAAGCCCAAACTTGCTCCCAGGACTCCAACGCTAACTAACGATCCCCAAACCAATTGATGTGAGGGAAGGGCGCACCTTCACCTTATACCATAGCAGACCCGAGCGCCCTTGGGGTTCAAGTGTGACTCGGCCCGCCAGGACTACACGCTAACAATCTCCCCCTCAGCAATCGCCAACTGAGACTCGAACCCAAGACCTAGGCTTTGATACCAGCTCCCAGAACTCCGGCGCTAACCAATGACCCCCAAACCAATTGGTGTGAGGGAAGGGCGCACCTTCACCTTATACTGTAGCAGACCCGAGCGCCCTCGGCGTTCGAGTGTGACTCGGCCCGCCAGGCCTACACGCCACGAGGCGATTGATGACTTGGCCCGCTAGGCCTACACGCCAACACACTCTTCTTCCCCGCTTCCATCTTGTATGGTTAGTATAAACCCTAGAAATTTTCTATCAATGACGATACTATTAAATGTAGGATTTCATATGATATTGTAAAATTTTCCAACAGTGATGATACTGTTAAATATGATTTGTCATTGTAGGCTTTTGTTTTGACAAGAAAATTTTCAACAGAAGAGAGGGATTTATTCCCTCTGCTGAAAACTAGGAAGTTGACGCTGGGTAAATGGTGGGATAGATTCATAACAAATCGAAAAGTGTTATAAATAATTGGGGAAATTGGAAACTGGGGATAGATTAGGGAAACACGTCAAAAGTCAGGATATATTATAATATTCGAGATATTAATATTTGTTTTCTATTATTATTTATAATTGTCAGTCTAGCAAGCTAGTTTGAGGTCGAGCTGAGTCGACTCATGGTCCGGTGCGAGCTTGCGAGCTCGGGTAAGTTGAATTATGAATTATAATTATATAGCTAATTGATTTGATTATGTTACATGTGGATGTGCATGTGTTTGTTGCTTGTATTTATTCATAGGGTTAGTATGGGTTAGCGGGTTGTAGATCCAGGTTGAGGAGAGTGCGGATTAGGGTGTGGATAGGTGGTTTAGGGAGGGGATTATAAAAATCCCCCCCCCCCTAGGGCTGGCGGCTCCCGATTGGAGCCGCACCAGCCGAGTGAGAGAGGAGAGGAGCCACCATCAAGCAGCAGCCGCCCCTCCCCATCTCTTTTCCTTGGAGCCGCCGAGCCAAGCAGCAGCCGCTTGAGCCGCCGAGCCCCTTCTTCCCCCTCTATCCTTCCTTGGAGCCTAGCAGAGAGGAGCCGCCCCTCTCTCTCTCTCTTCCCCACTCTTGAAGCCGGCGGCTTGGAGTGGAGCCGCCGCCCCCTCTTCCCCCTTTTTTGGGCCGAGCCGCCATCTCTTGGAGCCGAATTCAAAGGCCGTCGATCGAAAATTCTCCTCTAATCCTTCTTCCTATTAATGTGAGTGGATCTACCCCCCTCTTTTTCCATGGTTTCTTGTGTTTGAGCTTTCTTTGAGCCGTTCTTGAATTCGGGTTCTTGTGAACTATTTTTTCGTCGATCTCTCGCATTCTCGCCATTCTTTTTGATTGCCGTGTTTGAGGAGGCCCAAAATCCCCCTATGGGGATCGGCAGCCCTAGGATGACCCTAGGGATGCTCGGCCAAGGTGGAGAGTAGGGTGCCATCTAGGTGTTTGATAAAATGCCTAAGAGATGATTCTTGTGAAATCTTGAGATTCATGCCATGATTTGCTTGTCAATTTATGTATCCACGTGTTAATGTATGTTTTATAAATAATCTATGATTATGAGTGGAAATCATGTTTTACAAAAGTTGAGGTTTTGATTTTGATGCCACGTATGTTCTTCTGATGGTTTCTTGATCATGAAGCTTGGTTCTTGTTTAAAGAAGATATTGATGCATGTTAGATCTTGATTAGCAAATTATGAAGTTGTTTATGTATGATGAACTTGTTTATATAAATTTGTGGTGAGGGAAATTTAGGATCTATATTCTGTAAATTTTGGATTATTTTCATGTTATGCTGAAAACTCAAACTTGCTAGAATTGTATGTTGTTTGGTTGAATCTGTGTTGATTTCGATTTCTCTGTTGAGATGAGAATAGCTCACTGAACATAGTTATGTAACCTATCGTTTCAACCAGAAAACATATTTTGGATCCATAGGGCACACTTTGGGAGTCAGATTCAACTCGGGTGCACCAGTTTGGGGCTCAACAGTAAACTTAAAACAAAATCCTAATCTTGGCAAATGAAAATTTTAATTGAATAATTAAAATTCAAGGGGCAACATAATCTGTTAAGAGCCAACCAATTAAATGATTTGCATGAAATAAAATCACACAAGTTTATGACATTACGGGTCTAGGAGTTGGGATCGGGCATTGGGTGTCGTAGAGTTTTCCCAATTGAGACATCCCTAAGATACCGTAGGAGACACTTGACTTAGGTTATGTTGCGCCATATTTTTATGAATGGCAGAGAGGCTCGGTTAGGAGCCGGTTTGCGGGCTAGGCTCGGAAGGTTGGATGGCTAATTCCCAACCCGTGTTAAAGGAATAAGTTCGGATGGGCGAATCCCGATTATTCCTACGTTATCTTTTTGGAATAAGTTTGGATGGGCAAATCCCGATTGTTCCTGTGTGGCCTCGTGGAATAAGTTCGGACGGGCAATTCCCAATTATTCTTGAGTTGCTTTTAAGGAATAAGTTCGGATGGGCAAATCTTGATTATTCTTGTGATATCTTAAAGGGACAAGTTCAGACGGACGAATCTTGATTGTTCCTTCGCGTCTCATGGAGTAAGTTCAGATGGGCCAATCCCGATTGCTCCCGAGTTTCTTTACATTAGGATTAGTTCGGATGGGTCGATCCCGATTATCCTAGTATGTTTGTTGCCTTAGGGCATGGTAGGCTTAGGCCTATTTTTTTTCACCATTTGGGTGTTAGATGCCTTTGGGCATGTGTGGCCAGATGGCTGAATAGCTCGTCACACCCTGGTGACTTTATTTTGCTTTTCCTGTTGAGACAGGTGGATGATCATATGCTTTATTGCTATGTTTGGTTTTTTGTGGGGGTTGGTAGAATCACTCACTGAGTTCTTTTAAACTCACCCGTTGTCGTTGTTTTATTTTGCAGAGCTTGACCCGTGAGGTGGGCTGAAACACTTGGCACGGCTGGAGGGCAAAGAAGCCACATTGATCTCATAGCAGTCCTAGTTAGGGGTCATAGTCGAATTTTTGGTAGTTAGTCATGCACTTGTGTTTTAGTATTTTGGAGTTGTAGTCCATTGGGGACATTTATGTCTTTATTTCAAATTTCATTTGTAAATGAACAGTTGAACTTGATCTATTATTTCCGCACTTTATTATTTTGCTAAACTTACTTATAATGAATTCTGGTTTGGTTTTTCATTTGAAATAAAATTTGTTTATTTCTTTCCGCTATGTTTTGTTGTTGAGTTGGCTTGTGCATGGTTTAGGCTGCGGGGTATAGGCAAGTATACCCTGACCGATCACGTGACTCTGAGTTGGGGCGTGACATATATTTTGTAATTAATCCTTAAAGTGGTTGCTGACTAGGTTTGGTGGGGTCGAAAAAAAAGTTTTTAAAAAATCACGTCTGAATGCTGACTGAGATTATTAGTCACATCAACAGCGCCACGTCAGTATTTAGACGACAAAATTGACGCTGGGTAGACAGTGAGATAGATTTGTAACAAATCAAAAAGTGATGTACTGAATTGAAAAAATCAGAATATGAGGATAGATTAGAAAAACATATCAAAAGTCGGAATATATTTTATATTTAACCCTTAATTAAATTCTAAAATTTTTGGACTCAACACTTGAAGGATTTTGAGGTGGTATCTAATGCTTGGTTGTCCATCACGCAACCTGTTGAACCTTTTCGTCTTTTTGCTCGAAAATTTTTCTCTACTAGGCGTGCTCTCTCTGTGTGGAATGGGAATGCCTTAGGTATGTTAGAACAAAATTTAGATCGCACCCTCATGGACATTGAGCTCATTGAGCAACTTGAGGCTACTCAGGGTCTCTCCCCGGAGCAATAAATTGACCTTAGGGCCATGCATAATAAGATTCTAGCTTTACAAAGATAAATTTATTTTAAATAGTGGTCTAAGTCTAAGATTAAATGGTTTAGTGAAGGGTTCAAAACACTGTTTATTACCATATGATTGTTATTGCCAAGAGAAGAATTAACCTTATTTATGCTCTAGTAGTTGATAACAATACTACATTAATTGATAACAAGGACATCCTCAACGAATTTGTCAAATCCTATGCTGACTTATGGTCCCCTTCTGCCACCACCTCAAACGGGAACCTATACTCCCTTTGGCCCTCCTACCAAAACTAGAGCCATCTCCTTGTTGCTCCCTTTGAGTACAAAGAAATCTTTGATACAGTGGCATCTATGGCTAACTAAAAAAGCTCAGATTTTGATGGCATTATGACTGAATTTTGTTACGTTGCTTTGCTCAACTCCTTTCACCTAAATGCTAATCTACCTTTGGAATGGAACGAGACAATTCTATCCTTCAACCCTAAGTGCTAGAATACTAAATCTGACAAGGATTTTAGGCCCATCGCTCTCTGTAATTTGTTTTATAGGATTTTTGTTAAATTGCTCGCCAATAGTGTTGGGTCATGGAGGATCGGGCAAGCAACACAAATTTTATCACACGCAACGAAAATAAGAAAACCGATCCTTTATCCAATCGGATCCATACGTCTCAGTTAAATTAATACTATGTTAAAGATTATACCTTTGAAGACTGAACTCCGTCTTCTACTCTGCGAATTCAAGATCATGATCTTGCTCTAGATCCAAGGTATTTCCAAGCGACGAGCACCCTCTACAGTGAGCACACGGACGAACGCAACGAACTGGGCAGCTCCCGAGTGCTAGCTCGGCTCTATCGAAACGCCTTCCGATCTTGGTGAGCGCGAAACACCTTCCTTACTCTCCTTTCTCTCTGTGTGTTTGGTGGAGGTCGGGTGCTATAAAGGGAGCTCAGCTTCCTTCAAAAGGAGGTCAGCTTCTTTTTACCAAGAGGTCGGCGACCTTTCAAGAGATGATTGCATACACCATCTAAATCTCAAGCGGGTATTTATAGACGCGTCAATCATATTGAACGAATCATCATAATCGTTGATTAATTCAGAGTCATATTCGGAATCTTTAAAACGATTTTAATGTCTGGATAAAACGTATCCTTAATAACATTTATCAATGATGAATTTCCTAAGCTCAATGTCAATTACAATGTATCCTTGAATATCGAATATTAGAAATACATTACCTAAATTGCAATCGACGTAATTCCAATTTTAGATCACATTTAAAATTTAAAATTATTAATTCTAATTTTGAAAACTCCTTTTTAAATTCAAAATTAATCTTCAAAAAAATACCAAGAGAGAATTGCAGATTAATGGTCATGCGGATCCAATCCGATGAGTCATAAGCGTAAGCCCAATTTGGTTCGCCCTATGTGTGCGATCCTACAGGTTCACTTAACGTTGGCAATAAGTTCAAATCACATGTGTAACCCATAAGTCATAAGCGGCCTCTAGCAAGACATTATTGAAGGCGAAATGGCGACACTAGAGGGGGGGTGAATAGTGTGTTTACTAATTCAATTAGCCTAAATCTCAATTTAATCGTTTACTTAGATTGGTTTAGGCAATATGCAATTTGACGATTAAATGCGGAAGCAAGATAAAGCAATTAGGCACAAGCAATTTAAAACAATGCAAACACAGGATTATAGTGGTTTGGCCCCAATGCCTACTCCACTACCTAAGCACCCCGCTTAGGATTTCCAAACTAGGTTTTACTAGATTAATCAAGTTTCCCTTACAACGAGGACTTTTTCACGGAAAGTCTCCGCTCTCCAACCAAAGGCACTTCCACACCCGGAAATATCCCGCCTTCCTACCGAGAGCACTTTCCCACCTCAACCTAAGGGACAACTAGAACTAATCCTAGTAACAACTAAGTTTACACAAGTGGCTTTACTCCTTTTCACCAAGGATACCACTTCACCACACATCAGACCTAACACAAGGTCTTCACAGACTCAAATAAAAAATAGTTCAAATAAACAGATAAAATACAATCAAAAGAGCTACAATATAAATCAAGATTAAAAGCTCTTTTTAATCCTTCAAAAACCTTCAACTCGCCAAATAGTAGAGCTTGAGTTGAAGCTCGAGTTGAGGAGCAGACGTCGCTTGATGAAGAACTCAACAGAGGAACGTAGCGCGCTGCGATTACTCCTTGGAAGGCTTTGATCTCTCTTTTGGATGCTCAAGAATTTCTGTAAACGTCAGAGAGAGAGAGGGTTAAAAGATGTGTATGAGGTGTATTTATACACCCAGCAAAAATAGGGCGTCAACGAGATTATTTTCGACCATTACAGACGCCCGATCGATGGTCCGATCGAATTGTCGGTCGATCGATCATTCGACCGCTACATTTTTCTCTCTAGTCAGTCGATCGACAGGTCGACCGCCCAGACGCAATCGCGACCCGCGACTTCCGATTGACCCATCGGTCGACCGACATATTTTGTGTCTAAGCCTATTCGCTGGTCGGTCGATCGCTCGGTCGACCGCCAAGCTACTGCCTATTTTGGGTTTGGTCGATCGACCGCCCGACGCAAGAAACTTGCGATTTCATTTTTGGTCGACCGACGCAAGCAGGGTCTATAGCTAGCCTCAATCCGGTCGACCAATCAATCGACCGCTAGGGCTATTGTCCATTTCTTACCCTATTCGGTCAACCACTCAATCGACCGAATTTAGGCTGAGATTGTTTTCTTCAGCCTTTTTCTTCCGCGCTTCATTTTCGGGTTCCGGCTTTCAACGAGCATCATCTTGGAGAGCTTTTGACGTGATCTTTGGACTCGTCCAAGCGACTTTGGTGCACTCATCGATCTTCGATAAACTTCCACGACGGACCCGAGCGCGACGATCAATGTCCTTCTGATTTTCGATTTCTTTCGATATTTTCGATCTAGGACATTGAACGCTAATTCATATGGAACCTGAAAATATACTCAGTGAAATTATTAGTCTCATGTTTGTTATCATCAAAACCATCAAAACCGATATTAAGGCCAAGGTTGAAAACCTAAAGCCAACAATCTTCCCCTTTTTGATGATGACAAACATCCTTAAGAAAATATATCATTAAAGCATTAAGGATATCAATTAAGGGATTTCTCCCCATATCAACATGCATATTTATATAATTAAACTCCCCCTATCTATATGCATGAATTTCCTATATTTTCCTCCCTATATTTTCTTATACACTGCTTCCCCTTTTTCTTATATTTCTCTCCCCCTTTTGACATCAATCAAAAAGGGCAAGAAAGGTCTATCTAATTAAAGGGATGAAGCACAATTATTTTTTCATTAAGTTGAGACTCTAATGAGTATTTTTCATGAAAACATGAAAGTCTCAACCAAAGGATGGAAAACAAATATATGATATGAAAACAAAATCATACATGATAGAAAAAAATAGATACAATTCAAAACTAAAACATGTATGCACTTAAGTATAAATGAACTCATATCTTTTTCATGACATTTTTAGATTTCATTCAAACTTTCAAAATACCAAAATATTGTTATTTAACTCATGTATAGTTTGAAATGAGATTAGTGTCATTTAATCTAAATATGAACTTAGCATGTTTTCATTTGAAATAAGTATGAAAACTATGAAAATGCTAAGTCTCAAGTTTTGCTATCTACTCATGTTTTCTCAAACATAGGCATTTGAACATCAAACATGAGATAATGTAAGTCTATGAATTAAGTTTGGGCTTAAGATGAGATTTTTAAGTTTCTTTGTTGACTTAGGTCAACCTATACCTTAAATTTTTTTTAAAAAATCAAGCTTTTAAATATAAACAAAATCATATTTTTGACAAATATTTTTGAAACCACTTTTTGGATGAAAGTTTCTGATACCAAATATTGAATGATCATTTGAAGTGCATGTATCAAGTTTGAACTCAAAATGAATTTAAAAGAAATCAAAGTTCATTTTTCATCCTATATTGATTTTAATCAAAATCTTATTTCTAGATATCATTCAAAATATCAAAATTATTTCTAGGAATGATTTTACTCAAGAAATTATGTGAATGATATTAGAAATGGAATTCAAATGGTATTCATGAGTTTTCATTTGAAGTTTTTGAAGAAAGATCAAAGTATCGAAAAGATTGATATTTCAAATAAGTGATACTTTGAGTTTTCGAAAATCCAACTTCAAAATTCTATTATGAATTAGATTCTTGATAAAAAAAATTTAAATTTTTACACAAGAAACTAGGTTTTTCAGTGAAAGATTAATTTCAAGAATCATCTCAAAATTAATTTTTTATATTTTTCTAGAAATAACTGAAATTTGATACCAAATGTTGTAGAGATGACAATACCGTAGTTTTCAGTTATTTTTCAAACCATGTTCAGTTTTCATTCAAACTTTTATGATATCACATAATGGTCATGTAAAGAGTGTATGTCAAATTTGAGATAAAAATTATATTCTTAAGGTTAAGATATCAACCTAACATGGTTTCATTCAAAACTAAACTAGTTTTCATGAAATTTGCTAAGTTTCAATCTTATCATTTACTCATGATTTTTCAAACTTGAATCTATGTATACCTAACATGAGTAAATCTAAACATGTTCCACAAATATGGATTGAAAATGAGACCTTTAAGTCAACTTGTTGACTTGGGTCAACTTAGTTCAAAAGAGGTTTTCATGAAACCACCTCTATGTCATTTTATCCATATCCATATGAATTTTTCATTCTAAGAACATGGAAACATGTCATACCTATTCCTAAACATGTTTATAAAGTTTTGGACTTAAAATGAATTTTCCAAGTCGATTTGTTGACTTGGGACAAACCATTTAAGCTTAAGTCCCCTAAAATGAGATACCAATTGTATTTGATCATGTAGACAAGAATTTTTAAGTTTTAAATATCTAGACTCATGAGATATGTGTATCTAAATATGTTCATTTCATTTTTAACTTAACATGAAGTCTCTAAAGAAGAATTTAACCTAGTTCAATTTCATAAATATCATGATATCATGAAATAAGCTAAGTTATCAAGATTTTTCTTACTCATGAAAATTCAAACATATATCATGCAACATCAATATTCAATTATTGTACTAAGTTTTGCAAAATTAAATTCATACTTTTTTCTTGAAAATTTGTCCAACTTTTTCATTTCCTTTTTCATTTGCTTTTAGATAGCATAGCTTTTCATTTACACTCACAACTTGCAAGTAAACATCATTAGTATCATAATAAAATTTTATGCCAACTAGCAAGCTAACATACTAACTAGCAAGAGTTCAATGCAAAGTTTCATTTAAACCTTAACCTATGGTAGATAGATAAGATTCATTTTTAAGAGGGTTTTCATGATATCTAAATGAATCTAAGAGATCCTAAGAAGTGAAACATTTAAAGAATGAGATCTCTACCTATGTTAAACTAGTTTGGACTTAAAAGGAATGTCTCTAATGACAAGTTCTAACTTAGGGCAAGTTTCATTTAATGAAGTTTGCCTAAGTGTCATAATTCTACCTACTCATGAGAAATCAAGTATTTTACATGCAATTCTAGTCATGAGTATAGAGACATGATTTTAGCTTAAACATTTAGGTATAACACTAAGATTTTGAATTTATCTAAGTTATACCTCATTCATGATAATTTGGCCAAACTAATCTTTTCCTTCCTAATTAGCCTTCCTAAAAACTTATAACTTGCAAGTAAGCTACACTAATATTTTTAGAGAAAATATAGCTACTTAGCAAGCTAACTCAACCAAAAAGCAAAGAGAGGCATGAAGATCATTATCAAATATCACTTTGCTAAATGGTTTGAAATCCGTTTTAAATAAAATCGAGTGATATCAAAACAAAATTTAAGAGATCACAAATGAAATAAATATGAAAACATGATCTCCAACCCTTCCTATTGGTTGAAAATTGAAAGGCCACAATGTGCCTATGATTTAGAACCGCAAGGTTGCTTAGGCCCATTACAGGCCACCGGGTCTCCGAAGAGATCGGGAAATCAAAAATCAAAAATGTTTTTGAAAGATGTTAAGAGCGGGAAAAATTAATCAATTTTAGGCATGTATCATAACTCCAACTTAAATAAAACAATCCAAAGTAAGGAGATGATAAAAAGGTATACCTAGATGCCAATTTCCATACCTATGGCATCATGATGGTTTGAAGTTGCAACATCTTGGAGATTTCTCATTTAGATCCAAGGTCAACTTCAACTCTTCAATTCTCTTTACCCTTGTGTGGTGACTCCCCCTACAAGAGAAGAAATTTTTGGTACCCAAATGGCTTTGGGTCCTTGGGGGTGAGTGGGCTTAGGTACCCAAAGTGTTCTAGCAATACTTGGATTTCTCTTTAATGCGCAATCATGGATGGCATGCCCAAATACACCACAACAAAAGAAATGTCCATTAAATTTATTTTTTTTGTTATGGACATGAGATTTATCTTTAGAATGTTTGTCATTTGAACTAGATTGAGCATGAGTATTCTTAAAAGATACATTCTTCTTTTGAATATGAGGTTTAAGTGAGGAATGCTTGTTATAAGAATGATGATGAATATTTGCATTCTTTACACAAGAATTTTTATTTCTAGAGTTCTTAAAGGAAGATGCATTTGATAAATCATTTATTTTCCTATTTAAGAATACAACCTCATTTTTTAAATCACTCATGGATTTGTGAATAGCATGCAATTGAGATTTCATCATACTATTTTCATTTTTGATCTTTGTATTCTCTACTCTCAACTTTTCAATCTCAACTTTTGAGATATTTTTCAATTCACTTTTCAAATCATCATTTTCATTTTTCAAATCCATAGTCTCACTTTTTAAGTCTTCAATTTCAATTTTAAAATTGTCATGGCAAGAATTAAAAACACTAGAATTCAATTTATCTTTCTCTAATTCATGCACTAGTGAATCAAGCCTTAAATTTTCCTTTTTTAGTTTTCTATTTTCTTTGATCTTACTCATAAGCAATGCATACATCTTTTTTGATTCTTCTAATAGTTCTTCATAAGACATGTCAAGGGATTTAGAACTACTAGAATCACTATTTTGATCATGACTAGAAGACGGTAAATATACCTCATTCCGAAGACCCATGAGGCAAAAATTCGATGTAGCTTCATCATCATGTCTAGAAGAGGCTTCACTTGATTGGGATGTGGATGGAGAAGCACACTTCTTCTTTTTGGATTTCTTCTTCAAGAGAGGACAATTCATCTTCTTGTGTCCCGTCTCTTGGCAAAGGAAGCACCTAAGTTTTCATTTCTGATTCTTGCTTGTGCTTCTTTGGCTAGAATTGCTTTGGGCATCAAAACCGATATTAGTACTATGGGGATGACCATTATCATCACCACCCTCAACAAAAGTGTTAAGGTCTTCGATTTTCTTATAATCATATAACATATTCAAGCAAGCCCAAATATCGAATGCTAAAGAACAATGCATAACCTTTTCAAGTATATCATTAGAGAATGAGCAATAAAGAAAATGTGTTGTCTTAGCATTCAATTCAAACAATCTAATTTGATCTTGAGTCCACTCGTTAATGTCAATGGTGGGCTCAACATATTCATTTTTTAGTATGCACAATAAATCTAAACTTTGTGTTTTAAGAAAAGTATATATCCTACTTTGCCAAACACTAAAGTTTTTCTCATCAAACCTAGGTGGTGTAAATGCTATACTCTCTAGAGCCATTTCTAGATCGAGACTGGATGTAGACGAGATGGTGAAATCTCATTCCACAACCCGCTCTGATACCAATTGAAGGCGAAATGGCAACACTAGAGGGGGTGAATAGTGTGTTTACTAATTCAATTAGCCTAAATCTCAATTTAATCATTTACTTAGATTGGTTTAGGCAATATACAATTTGATGATTAAATGCGGAAGCAAGATAAAGCGATTAGGCACAAGCAATTTAAAATAATGCAAACACAGGATTTATAGTGGTTCGGCCCCAATGCCTACTCCACTACCTAAGCACCCCGCTTAGGATTTCCAAACTAGGTTTTACTATATTAATCGAGTTTCCCTTACAACGAGGACTTTTCCCTGAAAAGTCTCCGCTCTCCAACCGAAGGCACTTCCACACCCGGAAGTATCCCGCCTTCCTACCGAGAGCACTTTCCCACCTCAACCTAAGGGACAACTAAAACTAATCCTAGTAACAACTAAGTTTACACAAGTGGCTTTACTCCTTTTCACCAAGGATACCACTTCACCACACAACAAACCAAACACAAGGTCTTCACATACTCAAATCAAAAATAGTTCAAATAAATAGATAAAATACAAGCAAAAGATCTACAGTATAAATCAAGATTAAAAGCTTTTTTTAATCCTTCAAAAACATTCAACTCGCCAAGTAGTAGAACTTGAGTTGAAGCTCGAGTTGAGGAGTAGGCGTCGCTTGATGAAGAACTCAACAGAGGAACGGAGTGCGCTGCGATTACTCCTTGGAAGGCTTTGATCTCCCTTTTGGATGCTCAAGAATTTCTGTAAACGTAAGAGAGAGAGGGTTAAAAGATGTGTATGAGGTGTATTTATACACCCAGCAGAAATAAGGCGTCAACGGGATTATTTTCGACTGTTACAGACGCCCGGTCGGTGGTCCGATCGGATTATCGATCGATCGGTCATTCGACCGTTGCATTTTTCTCTCTAGTCAGTCGACCGACGAGTCGACTGCCCAGACGCAAAATTGCGATCCGTGACTTTCGGTCGACCCATCGGTCGACCGACGCATTTTCTGTCTAAGCCTATTCGCAGGTCGGTCGACCGCCAAGCTACTGCCCGTTTTGGGCTTTGGTTAGTCAACCTCCCGACACAAGAAACTTGCGATTTCATTTTCAATCGATCGATCAGTCGACCAACGCAGGCTGCGTCTGTAGCTAGCGTCAGTCCGGTCGACTGATCTATCGATCGCTAGGGCTACTGCCCATTTCTTACCCTATTAGGTCGATCGAATTTAGGCTGAGATTATTTTCTTCAGCCTTTTTCTTTCGCGCTTCATTTCCGGGTTTCGGCTTTCAACGAGCATCATCTTGGAGAGATTTTGACGTGATTTTTGGACTCGTCCAAGCGACTTTGGTGCACTCGTCGATCTTCGATAAACTTCCGCGACGGACTCGAGCGCGATGATCAATGTCCTTCTGATTTCCGATTTCTTTCGATATTTTCGATCTAGGACATTGAACGCTAATTGATATGGAACCTGAAACATATACTCAGTGAAATTATTAGTCTCATGTTTGTTATCATCAAAACCATCAAAACTGAGATTAAGGCTAAGTTTAAAAACCTAAAGCCAACCATTATGACTATCCAAGTTAAGTGAAGGTCGGTGATTCGAGGAACCTAACTCATAGTATGATACTCTGTCCTTTTGTCACGCGATATCTGGATCGAGAATACGACATGGATTGCATCATCCTTATATTGCTCAATCTGGTTTATTGATTCCTATGTAGATTGACTTAATCAAATGACATTGATATGCCTATCAATTCATTGGAGCATAGCCATGCATTTCCTCAATCACACTTATCAATGGGCCTAGAGATATCTCTCTCATATATGAGATGGAAAAATTCTTTCATGACTACACATATTCTTCTGAATGATTCATTTCATGTCCAACGGTAGTCCTTATTACCACCCGGTTAAAAGTGATGTTAGACTAGGTCAAAACATAAAATTCCTCATGTAGGAATCCATGATGACATCAGGTCGGAGGACTAACGTATCACTACCACTATGAGATACTAATGATATTAATACATGTAGTATTCTCATGGTGGGTCTGTTCGACATCATGTTCTCCAACATGTGTCTATGATCTAACATTGATATCACATATCCATGACTAGTAAAACATGATCATCGTTAGTCAAACTGCATACTAATCTTCATTCATTATCGTTCCAAGACAATGATCAACTAGGGACTGTTTAGAATAAGATTCCAACTAACTTAGGGTTTTACTATCAAGTCTCGTACTTGATGACCTTTAGGCGGAATCAACTATTCAAGGAGTCTCTATCACGTTAAATTATGCTCACAATAAATAACAAAATAAAATAAGTATTCCATTTATTCAAAAGGAAAACTTCAATGATAATATTATTCTATTGGCCTATGACACACTACTAACAAATAAAATGAAGGGCTTTCTTTCTGACTTAATCTCTTTTGAACAATCTACCTTTCTCAAAGGCAGGAGCATCCATGATAATTTCATTATAGTTTATTAAATTTCTCACTCTTTTTATGACTCCAATGGTGCTTCACCCAATGTCATTGTGAAGTTGGATCTCGAAAAGGTCTATGATAGGTTTCCGACATAATTTATACAATGGATTGATGTTTGTATTTCTATTGCCTCCTTTGCTTGCTGCATAAATGCTAATCTTTTTAACTTTTTTAAATCTAACAGGGGCATTAGGCAATGTGACCCCTTGTCACCCTTTCTCTATATTCTAGTTGCATAGATTTTGCCCAACTTGATTAATGAGGCCGTGAGGTAGAGTAGTATTTCTCCTTACAAATTTAAGAGGACCTTCCCTATTAGGTCATCAAATGTTTGACGATGATATCATTTTGACTTTTCGGGCCACGAAAAAGAGCATTAGGATTATCAATCAAATTTTCTCTATTTATGAATCACTTACTAGTTAGAGGGTTAATTCTTCCAAGTCGAAAATCCTCTTTCCTAAACATACACGCAGACGATTAGATCCATTTGTGTTGAACTGAACATGAAGCATGATAAATTTCCACTCAAGTATCTTGGTGTTATGGTCTCCGTATGGTCTCACTTCGGAACCCCCCCCCCCCCCCCCCCCCCCCGAACCCATGATATTATTTATGATCAATTCATTTTTAAGTTGGGGAAGTGGCAAACCAAGTTTCTTTCACAAGCTGGTAGGGTCACTCTCATAAATTCTATTCTTAGCGTTGTCCCTATACATTCACTGGTTGGCCAAATCCTCTCTTGACAAAATTGATAAGATTATTATTGACTTTTTATGGGTAGGGACAACATAATATGCATCTGGTTAGTTGGGCCACTGTCACACTGCCTAAAAAGTTTGGTGGTCTTGGTATTCATGATTTGGAGGTCAAAAATTTGACGCTAAACTCTAGGACAATACAGGCTCATCTCTATTACTCTGATTCTCTTTGAGTCAAAGTCATCAAGACCAAATATCCTCATGTTTCATGCTCCTCTATGCAAAATTTCAAAAACACATCTTGTTCTTGGAAATTATTTCTAGAAGCTTTTAACAATCTCCATTTTGGGTTCACTAAAATTATTTCTAGTTGCACTAATACTTCTTTTATGCATGAACACTGGGTCTTGGATGCACCTTTATGCTTAAAGCCTACTTTTGTCAATATTATTTTACTCTCTTCTTTTAATTATGTTGTTGATTTACTGGTTGATGGTTGCTAGTCTGATTCTTTGGGTTTAAATATTTGCGGCCCTTTGCTGTGGAATGTCGTTAAGACTATTGAGCTGTGTCCTAACCCTAATGATGACACCTTTCATTGGATGAGTGAGACCTCGGGACTTGTTACCACATCTGCGGCTTATTTTTTTTGAAGTCCATGGAACTTCCCCGTGTACTAATTTGAACCTTTGGTCTTCCACGTGGAAACTCTGTTGCCTCCAAAAGTTAAACTCTTTCTCTGGAAGCTCTTGCATGGTAGGCTTTTGACTAAGGATCTCCCTTTCCAATTCCACATTTGTGATTCTAGAAATTGCATCTTGTGCAATGGACATCCAGAAACAATCTCTCACCTTTTTTTTGAGTGCTCACCTGTTGTGTTTATATGGAATTCATTATTTCAAAAACTAAATATTCACTTACCACACATGGGGGACTGGTATTCTGGTAGCTGACTTAGGCTCCATTCTAGAGTGATGTCTGCTTGGAGGCTTCGTGCCATTGTTGTTAACACCTTATGGTTCTTGTGGAACTTCAGAAATAATTTGCTTCATGATGTTGGGCAGCAGTCTTAATTTGAGCGGACTCTTAATTAAAATTCTCAACTTTTTTTTATACCTACTTTAATATCAAGTGTGCTGAAGGGAATTTAAATGTCACTATTGTGGCCTCTTGTTGGTACCTCCCAGCTGTGGACTCTTCAAGATTCATTGTGATTGCTCCTCGTCCAATTTTTGTGGTGGTGCTGGTATTGTAGTACGTAATCATAATTTTGAATGTTTACACGTGGAATCGTTCTCTTTCACTTCAAATTGTGCTCTTCATACTGAACTTATTGCTGTTTTGAATGGTTTGCCCTTTGCATTTGACAAAAATCTAAGCAATGTTGTGATTGAAACTGATTGTGAAGTGGCTGTGGACTTGATTACTGGTGTTTCTCCTACTTCTTGGTATCTTGCCAGTCTTGTGAATAACATCAACCAACTGAATCGTCGTTGTGTTTATATCACCTTTACTTTTGTTCCTAGTATTTGTAATCAAGCGATGATTTTGTTAAACCTAGTTAATAGTTGAATGAATGTTTTTTTTAAAAAAAAATGTCGTAGGAGGTAGCGAATGGCCGAGGCAGAAGTTGGAGTGGCATCCGTCTTGGTGAGTGTTGTCCTATGCCATCTCGTGGTGTTTTGACTCCCCACGTCATTCTTGTTCTTTAAACATGATGTTAAAAAATTATCCAACTTGCTCTTAGTAGGCTGAGCACCGCATCGCTTGTTGATTTTTAGGTAATTAATGTCTCCCTTGTCTGTCACTTTTTTAGATAAAATTATTAGTTTAAAAATATTTTTACTCATTTGCCACATGATTAAATTTAATATTTTTGAAAAAAAATTAAAATACTTCCTAACTACATAAATGATATGACAAGTAAATATTAAAATATTTTTAAATAATTATTTTTATTAAAAATAATGACACATCATCAATTTATTGGCATGTCTTTTTCTGAATAAGATAATCATTAAAAATAACTTTTTACTCACCGCATAATTAAGTTTAATACTTTTGAAAATAATTGTTAATTACATGATTAAACTGAATACTTAAAAACAAATAAATACTTCCTAACCACTTAAAAAACATGAAAAGAGATGAGAAATGAATAAAAAGTATTTTTTACTAATTATTTTATTTAAAAAATGAGACATAAATAGTATTATATAATCAATTAATAAAAATTTGAATAACACTCTAAAAATGAGATTCAATTATTATCAATCCAAAAATTTACGTATAAAATTGATAATAAATAAATGGAAAAAGGTAAAAAAATGCTCTTGCTATTTTTTCACGGGTACTAAAATACCCTTAATATTTTTTTGGAATCAAAAATACCCCTCACGTTATGAATTGGGTATAAAAATACCCCTATAGGTAAACGGTGTTAGTTGAGAGATAACTGAGCTGACGTGACTGATGACTGTGACTGATGACATGGATATCTGAGGCGTATGCGAGCTAAGACGTTTTCTCACAGATACTAAAATGCCCCTGACGTTTTCTCACGGGTACTAAAATGCCCCTAATATTTTCTCACAGGTACAAAAATACCCCTAACGTTTTCTCACGAATACTAAAATGCTCCTAACGTTTGTTTTGGACCTAAAATACCCATGAGGTTATTGAAAATGGTACAAAAATGACATCGGACTAACTTTTGTTATGTGAGACTTAACGGAGATGTCATGGATGCTAATAAAGATGTTGACTTTACACGTGACGCATATGTAAAGAGCAACTTGCCACGTAAGCGACACATAATAAATCAAAAATTGCAAATTTGGTTCGGTTTCAAAATTGATTTTTTAATTAATCAAATTTTTGATTTTTTTATTCACCCCCTACAATTGTGTGGCAAGTTGCTTTTTGCATATGCGCCACGTGTAACGTCAACATCTTTATCAGCATCCATGACATCTCCGTTAAGTCTCACCTAATAAAAATTAATCTAATGTCATTTTTATATCATTTTCAATAACCTCAAGAGTATTTTAGGTCCAAAACAAACGTTAGGATATTTTTGTACCCGTGAAAAAACGTTAAAGTATTTTTGTACCTGTGAAAAAACGTTAAAGGCATTTTAATACCCGTGAGAAAACATCATGAGCATTTTAGTACTCGTGAAAAAACGTCTTGACCCGCATGCGTGTTAGATGTCCACATCATCAGTCCCAGTCATTAGCTATGTCAGCTCCATTATCTCTCAACTAACACCGTTAACCTATAGGGGCATTTTTGTACCCAATTCATAACGTGAGAGATATTTTTGATCCAAAAAAACGTTAGGAGTATTTTAGTACCCGCGAGAAAACGTCAGGGGTATTTTTATATATTTTCCCTAAATAAATAAATAAATATAAAAGAACTGAATAGATTTGTAAAATTCTGAAAGTTAAAAATATATTCAAATAATAACTCTTGAAAATATAAAATAGTATATTTGACACTTCGAAATTAACATAACTAAGATAGACACTATATATACTTCTTTCTTTTGCTTCTACAACTTCAATTATTTACTATTTATACAAAAGATAAATGATCGTAAATCCTAGAAGTTAGCAGAAAGAAGAAATAGTCAAATAAGATTCATCCTTCAGAATCTCTGTCACCATCAAAACCAAAAAATATCAGTAACAAACACAGTGGGGCTACCAAGTAAGCTGCACTTTTCAGTAACTCTTCGGTCTCTTTTGAAATTGCTCCTATGAGCGACCAGTCCCCACTATACCTGAGCATAAAAGAAGAATATCATGTTGAAGCAATTAGAAAAAACTATAAGAGGAGCTTGTAACCAAATATATATTTGTAAAAGAGATGGAATGGAATAACATGTTCTTTCCCAGCAAGTTTATGTTCCATAACATCTTTTAGTAGCTCGTCCACCCGATGGGTGGCAACAGATTACGGTTAAATAGATGTCTACTCTTTTTTTTCTAATCACTTAAAGATCGGGCTTTACAACATAGTCACTTTAAGGTGTAAACAAACACTATATGTGCACAACACGCAACAAGGATAGAACCCATAACTTTAGGCAACATGCCTAGATATCTAACCACTAAGCTAGTAATGAATTGAAAGAAGATGTTTGCTCTTTATGATAATGGAACTCGTAATTGAACTTGAGAGTTGGTTCATCTTTCTCTTAGCAAATCTAGTGTGGGCTATAAATGAGGTTAATCCTGTGAAGACATTGCCTAACAATTTTGTTGATACACTTAAGCCCAGGCTAGGTAGCAAAATGCTACACTCAAATTTGTGGCATACATGGACACTTTTTTAGGTGGCCATGATAGTTTCAAAGCACTTGTTCCTTGCCTTGTTTGTCATTTCTGAATGGCCTCTCCATCAACTTAGACATCTAGAATACATTCAGACATCTAGAATACATTCCTCTGTGATTATTTTGATGAGGTATATATGAACCAATATCCAAGAGTTTGTTGCTCAAGAGGAGTTTGAGCTAATATGCTGATTAAAGAAGTCCTGATATGATCTAAAGTAATATCCTCCGGCTTGGTTTGGCAAATGTAGCTCTACTCTACTTCAATTTGGGATGATCAAGAGTATACAAATGACTCAATCTTTCACCTCACTTCACCCTTAGGAGGCAAATTCTTCTTATTGTCTATGTTGATTATAATTATTATAGGGGATGATACTAGAGGGAATTCAGAAATTAAAAGCCTATTTACATAACAATTTCATACTAAAGACTTAGGTAACATCAGATATTTAATTTCTAAGCATTGTGGTAGCTCAATCATAGGGAGACGTGTGCATCTCACGAAGGAAATATGCTTAAGGAAACATGCATGCTAAAGGTTAGACCAGTTAATACTCTCATGGATCCTAATACCAAGTTACTACTAGACAAGGAGAGCCACTGTATGATCTAGGAAAATATCGCAAGCTAGTAGCTAAACTCAACTATCTCACTTAACATCACTTTGTTGTAAGTGTGCTTAGCCAATTCCTAAAGTCACCTTCTAATGATCAATGGGCAAAAGCCTTAAGAGTACTATGGTATCTTAAAGCTACTCTAGGCAAAGGGCTCCTATATCATGATCGAGATCATCTTTAGGCGACAGGGTATATTGATGTTGATTGGACAAATGAACCTATTAATTGACGATCAACATCAAACTACTGTGTTCTTCTTGGAAGCAACTTAGTCTCTTGTAAAAGCAAAATAAGAAGTGTAGTGGTAAGATCTAGTGCTTCTAAGTGTAGTGGTAAGATCTAGTGCAAAAGCTGAATAAAGGACTACCGCACTAGCAACTTGCAAGATAGTTTGGCTTAGTTAATGATAGAGTTAAGGTTAAATCAAATCGAGCCCATCAAGCTATATTGTCTTTAGTTTTGTCTTCCATGAGAGAACTCAAATACATAGATTGATTGTCATTTTATCAAAGAAAAGGTTCAATCTAAAGAGATCGTTGTGTCCTTTATTAACACAGTAGTTGTCATTTTATCAAATAGGCGTTACCCTTGTCTCCTCTAAGGAAAAGTATGAATCTCCTATTGTCTCATTTCTAAATTTTGGTGGTGTTATGCATGCTTGGTTTAAAAGTGATTGGTTGGAATCATTTGATGCAAGAGTGACGAGGAGCTTGAGTTTAGATGATAACCACATGGTGGATGTGAAGGGCATTGGATTTGTTTCAGCGCAAGTTTGGTTTCACCTAATTTAAAATAAGCTGCCCTTTGTCCTAAAAATAGGAAGATTTTGATTTCATCAAGCTAGTTAGACTTAAAGGGGTATCATTATTGCACTATTGGTTAGATATATAGTCAGTATGGGAAGGCACGTTCACGTTCTACAGAGACTGAGGTAGATACATGATCCTTAAGGAGGAAAAAGATTCACGTACAAGATACAAAATGCCAATCTCTAACCATTTTGCATATCAAAGAGGTTCAAATTTCCATTGGACATTTCTTGATTGTGAGAGGAAGGTCGAGATATAAAGAAATCTAGAATTGATGAGGGTTCATTCCAATTTGGCACTAAGTCTAACTTTGAACTTTTTCTCAAGCCCATCCCAAATTTTAAATGTCTTGATTAGGCCCTACAGATTTTATTGAAACATTTCATTTGAGTCCAAACCTCATATATTAGATCAAGGGAATAGTGCCCTCAAGCCAATCACACATTGATGTATTGAGGGGCTATTATATGGTAATGAATAATATGAGGCAATTTTTCATCATATGCTGCATCTATAGTTATTAATAGATTATGATGAACCCCATGAGCCAAGGCAATGATTCTAGGGCCATGACGAGATCATGCAAGTGAGACCTAAAATCTAGAAGCCACTAGTTCAAAATAATCTTAGTCGTAGGGTCACCGAGCAGAGGATCAGTGATTCCAGTAAGACTAGTACACTTGGTACATGCTCTATTGTAGGGGTAGCTGATCTCAAGTTACCTATGAGGTGTGATTAATGTAAACGTGTAGGTGCTTATTGGAAAATGAATTCACTAAACATACCACCTCGAGAAAATGTGCTCATTGGAGAATGAGTTCACCGAGCAGACCCTCTCGAGAAATGCCAAATAATAGGTGCAAGTAATCCACAGACTTGAGGTTGTCACGGTCACTTTGTGATTGACGATCTATTACTTTGGTGTATACCCTAGCATGGCTTGCAGAGACGTGCATCGGATACTCTGTGCATAGTAAGGTTTCTATGAAAGTGGGTGAGCAACCAACAAGGAATCAGTTACTCCTAGTAAGAGCAGAGAATGTCATATGTTTTCCAACGAGTGTTGTCTCGAGAAATCTCTGGCCATAGTGGATATGGAAGTTGGAAAGGTGTTTCCAATCTTTTATCATTGAGACAACAACTTAAAGGAGTCGATTACATAGGGATTCGTCTTATGGTTTGGCAAGTCTTCCATACCCTAGCTACATTCGGGACATTGTGTAACCGACGGATTTGATTGCACGGGAACTAATCATCGAATGTCGTTCGATCCCTTGTGATTGAACTCCACACTATATGGGTAGTCATGATACGTTGCTAAACGACAATCTTGACTTGCAAGAAAAATTACGATCGTGAGATGATCGCGCGATCGTATTAAAGGAGTTTAATAAGGGATCATGGAAATTAATTCGCATTCGCCTTCTATCGAATTATGTACACTCTCATGTGCACAACTCATTGTCGGTTTAGTGTGGGCCCAATTGGTCACACACAAACAAGTTTTCCTCGCAACGACTTTTATGAGATAAAACTCGAACGTGGCAATCGACGTATGCTAGCATGGACATGCCACGACAGGATCATTGTACTCGTCTATGGACAACAAGTGGGAAAGAGTTCCCATTTTGGATTAACCACATAAACCAGATGAAGCGTTCCTCGTAACCCTAGCAAGCCCCCACCCCTCCCCGTGTAGTTAGTTATCTCTTGAGCTCCGAAAAATAGCCAACCAAACAACCTCTCTCCCCCTTTCTCATGCGGTTGTCGCAAGTCTCAAGGTGAAATCTGCATCCTCCTTGCTGGAAACGATGCCGAGTGGAAGTTTTGTGGAGGCCGAAAATTCCAACTAGGTACAAGCTTCCCTATTGCATCCGTTCTATGGTTACTCACCGTTTCTCTCCCCCTTTTTGCTGGTCGAACCTTTGGTGGAAGGGCTGGACCTTCTTGATAGGAGACTGTGGAGTGTGTCCATTGAGGCACGACGAGCCCAGTGACCGCTGTCCGGGAAAGACGTTTCCTAAAGTTACGAGGCTACTTGTTGTGGACTTTCGTTAGAGGGCCTACGCGTGTGGACCTTGTGATTTGGGATCGGAGCAGTACCCCCTACCTCTACCTCCTCTCATTTAAGGTAAAAATATGCACTTTCCTCCCCTTGTGAATTCTTTGTCGTAGCTAAAGGGATCACTAGTTTTTCGTGGTGCAAAAAGATTTTTTGAAATATGTTTTTCCGCTGCGTGAGTTTTCTGCATCCCAAAACTAGACTCATATAAGCATCCCAAAACTAAGTTGTAGTTGACTCGATCCGAGTTTGGTTTATGAGTGTGGGCGGGTTCGGGCCTAGTCCGATCGTCAATCAGTTCTCCTTGTCTCGGGTCTACTCCAAGACCGAGGACTCCCTCCACTACATCAAACAGGAACAGAACGAGCCACTAAGGGAGTACGTGAAGAGATTGAATAGATTTAGTGTCGTGGCTATGGAGATCCCTAACCTCGACGATCACATCGAGCTGTATTCGGTCAAGCATTGCCTGAAACCTGGACAGTTGGCGGACCAGATAGCTCTGTCCAAGCCGAGGACCAAGGCCGAGTTTCGGGAACGAGCAGTATGCTACGCGAAGATATAAGAGCTCAGAGAGACTAGAAAAGCCAACATGCAGACTAGCAAAGATAGCACCAAAGACAAGAAAGCGAAAAAGCTCGACAAGAAGGGAGATAGGCGAGATCATCGAGGACGGGACAACGATAAAAGGAAGAGATCCCCGCCCACGCTTAGCGCCAGATACGATGAATATACCCCATTGAACACCAAAAGGGAGACCATTCTACGGGAAATCTACGACCTATAGCTTTTCAAACATCCCAGCAATGCAGGGAAACAAAAGATACCGCCCAACGTCGATTCCATCGCGTTTATGGGTATACCACCCAGGAATGTGTGCTACTTAAAAACAAGATCGAGAATTTGATACGAGAAGGACGACTAGGCCGTTACACAAATCGCATAAGGAGCCGTAGTCGGGATCGGAGTGCCGGCCATGATCACCGACACCGAAGTCGGAGATGAACACCCCTGAGCAAGGATTAAAATCTCGGTACCGGTTGTTGCTGCTGCAATAGTGTTGTTGCTGCATTGTTGCAGCAGCAATATGGTGCTGCTCCATTACCGGGTTGTACCGCCCGATAAGGACCGTACATCCGATACCGACTGGTACCGGGTGTATGGAATACTGGAAAGTTAAATTTCTAGTATATACCCCAATGGATACTGACCATATAGCGTCAACCAAATGCCATTTGACCGACCAAAGGGCATCAGTACCTGCCAAACACTTATCTCGCAGCAAGCACAAACAACAAAAACAATACATGAGAAATATGACAGAAAATAAAAGCATCCGGAAACATATCCACAAGCCCATGAGGGGCAACAATGTCAAATGCGCACGAAGGGCAAATGTTAAAAGCCCCGAAGGGCAGCAATCCACAGCGAGGTAATACGTCGTTATAATGCAAGAGCCGAATGGTTTAAATTACAAACTTATTATGGAAAGGCTAGAAGAACATCGACGGCCACAAAAGGGGCATCACCCCCGGAGACGTCGGTCGCCATCATCGGAGGGGAGGTTGGCTCAAAAGCAATCACCGAGGTCTCTTCAACAGCTTCACAACTTCCTTCGCTGACGCAGAAGCCTCGTCCCACGTCGAGTGGGTCGACCAAGGCACCATCCCTGATCTCCTTGAAGTATCCGGCTATGAGAAGTCGACTATCAGGCCGAGGAATTTGGCCTACTCCAGCGCCGCAGCATATTACAGAATAGCCTCATCCCGATATTCGTCGACCTCGCCCTCAAGTCTATGCACGTCCCCCTTGAGCCTCTAAGCCTCAGCCTGGATGACGACGACCTCGTCTTTGAGCTTAGTCTCCACCTCAACCGCAACACTAACCTCGAGCTATGAGGCGGCAAGCTCCCTTTCTAGGCCTTCGGCCTCCTCTCTTAGGACGTCGATCCTTGCCCAGGCCTCACTTACCTTAGTCGCAACATTGACAAGAGTACTATTATGATCCAAGATTTCATCATCCCTCCCCTTGAGAGTCCTCTCCACCTTTCCCAGCCTGGCCTTCAGAGATTCGATCTCCCAAGCCCGAGCCTCGGCTGTCTCTAGCACAAATGACCTATCTTTCTCCAGTTGGCTCACGAGACAAGCCAGTCGGAGGCCCTCAACCTCAATGTACTTGATCATCTCAGCCGACCCCACCTCCTCGAGTAGGCCGACCACAACGTTTGGCAGAAGATGTCGATCGTCGAAAGAAAACTCCTCGGACCACGAGAAGTCAGACCCGACTAGGGCGTTTTGTGCTTACAATCCCCGTTGAGCATGGGGAGAGTAGCCATACCAGGGTACCGCTTGGGAATCCTCCGCTGACACCATCACCGCCGTCGCTGTAGCCATGGCATCCTTTGGGAAAACAGCTTCTTGAGGGGCAGGTCCTCCTCCAAGATCACAACACCCAATGCCTTCACCCTCTTCCTCGCTTGAGAGGAAGAGGGGAAGGAGAAGGAGACGAAACTCGCAGTTTGTGTCCAGAATCCTCACTGGCTTTAGTAAGGACAGACGAGGTGAGACATCGGTCGCTAGTCTCTTCCCCTTGTCAACCGTTGGGGCCTTCCCTTTTAGTTCCTCGAATATGGACCCGAACAGAAGCCGGATTCAACTTCGGGGCCATCTCGCATGCAAAGAGAAGTCCGGAATTAGCACATTCAATATGGCTTATGTAGAAAAATAGATACCCTACGGCCTCGGACTTACTTATATATCTTGCGACCGAGGACCTGTCCTGGCCCCACCTCAACAAATCTCTACAAAAAACAGGAGTATAAGGTCCTCACTAGTCTAAAGGCCTAATTACCGGCCTATCCTCGGGCAAAACAACCCCCTCCTCCAACGTCAAGATGGTGGTCGGAGTCCGCCTCCAAAACAATGGAAACCTCTCTGTCGCCGACACCTCATCCAGAAAGAACTGCCAGTCACTAGGCCTCGACCTCACCGGGAAGAAATGCCTCTTCAAGTTCTTGTAAGAACTCCTGAATAGGCCGAAAAGCTTCCTCCCCGGAGTGCTAATAAAGGGCACCCAAGGCCCTTTCTGTGTCCCCTTGGCTTGGAAGAAGGAAAAGAATACATTGCGGCTCGGCTTAACACCGAGGAACTCCATCAGAATTTCATAACGGACAAACGCCCAGCTGTTTAGGTGAAGCTGCGTCGGGGCGACGTTCGCTTGATTCAGTACCCCACACTCAAAACCAATAAAGGACAGTCGGACGCCGAGATCCTCAAACATGTTTCGGTACACAAAGAAATAAAAACTCGGGATCCTTCCTGAAAAGAAAGACCGTATCCTCTGAAGAACAGGGAAGGTTCTCGAAGGCATTCTCGTCGTCGGAACGAGAAAGTAATGTGCCTTTGCGGAAGGCCTCAATGATGTTGGAGCTGGTCATCGCCGAACTCTATTGCCTTATCTCATCATGAACCCACGAGTAAGGGTCTATGGTCTCGCTTGACTTACTACTAACTCAAGGCTAACACCTTTCTTCCCCATCAACCTGACGAAACTAAAAACCCTAATGAACGAGGGACGAGTCAGTACAACCTATCAACCTAAGGCTGACCCCGACAAAACAGAAATAAAAGGTGAGGCCAGGAAGACTTACCGAGATCGGATGACAGTGGACGAGGCAATGAATAGAGCGGCAACATCGCCGACGAAGGTCTCGAGAGCACAAATAAGAAACGAGCAAGAACTTGGAACACAAGAAAACTCAAAATAAAGGAGATGAGAGAGCTTTAAAGACCAGGAAGTGACAATCTCCTCATTGGACGGTTGACAGTCATGCTCAAATAGCAGAATAAATCCTGGCTGATTGCCTCATCAGCGGTGGATGCTCAAACGCCTCAAGCGTGAATGGTCAGATATGTGTGCCATGATTACCCCTTGCCAGAATTAAATGCCAGAAAAAGCAGGCAATAACAAGAGGCCGACACATGGAGAGAAGTACTACCTCTTCCCGAGCGCAGAAACCGAAAAGTCGCAAAATGACAAGACCACGATACGCTGATCTCACCTACCTCGACAAAACAACTAAGAACATAACTCCGCGTGCACGCGCATAGCGAAGACAAACAGAGGTAGGATACTCGGAACATAAGACAAATAGAAGTCCGCACATTATTAGAGCTCGGCACGAAGTCCTCGGGCTCGGACCAAGCTCGAGGGTTGTGGACTAGGCAAGCTCTTTGGGCCTAGTCGAACCAGGCCCGAATGCGCCCACACTCATTAACCGGACTCAGATCGAGCCTACTACAACTTAGCCCAGGGGCTCCACTAGGCCAAACAAGAATATCAACATCCTCCATTAATTACCAAGGATTAGGCAGTAATGAGCCCGACATCTTAGAATAAACTTTGACCCATTCAGGGCATATTCCAACGAGATTCTGGGAGACATCAACACCAAACATCATTGACCTATAAAACAAACACGACACACATCGGGTATATACTCGATTCCAATTTCATACCCCTCATCTAGGATTCTCTCTCACTTCAACATCGGAGTGTCTTTGCAGGTCACCGCCGGAGCCTGCAGGTCACCACCAGAACCGCGCTGGACCAAGGAGACACGAAGGCTTGCAACACTCCCAACTTCCGACGAGAATAATTACACATATGATCTCACTAAGTTTGTTATTACCTCTCTATTTTCACATGGTAATTTTCGTCGTTAAAATAACAATGTTTTTCTAAATCAGCATGACTCATAAGCTCACAAGACCACAATGTCATATGGGATAGAAATTTCAAATTAGGGCCACATTATTATTTTTTTCTTAGAGCACTAAATTTATAAGTGGTTATCTGGTTAATTGATGAACTAATCGACTATCGTGTCAAGTATTTGGATAAAAATATCTATTCAAGACATCTGTCTACATGAAGGTGGTACGAGTAACTTTTAAACTCAAACGAGTGATGCATGTAATTACACTTAAATAGGTCGAGTTCATGCAATTTATCCAAAAGTTCAAAGCTATACATATTAAAAAAGTTTCATATCTTGGCATTGCAAATACTTGCACAATGTATATGATATCGGGGACCAAAAGATACTTGCAATATCATTACTTCCCAACTAGTTCTTCTTCACGGCAAACTATTACTGGATGAACTGAGCTATTTTCATGGTATCATCATTTATTTTATACGCTAATTTGCTACTATAAACTTTAAACCTTTTAGAATTTGCAGGGTGCCTTCATAACAAAGTGACAACCAACCAAGAATATGCAGTCTAAACATGCTAAGTTTGTCTTTAGAGGCGGGTGAAAACACTGCTATAAAGATTGCCCTAAATGCAAATTTTTATAAGAATTAATCTCACATCACTAAGAGAGAGATTTCTTTCTTCGTGGAATCTATTTTTCATCGAATAAAGCCATTTAAAGAATTTTTTTTTCTCAAATTCCCTGATAAATGATAATTATGGTTCAAAGACAAAAGCGAGCATATCCTCGAATCATGTTATTTAGATGCACATAGTACCACTATTGATGAACAAATTGAGCAGGGGAAAGGCAATCACATCAAGATTCCTCTGCATACTCACTAATCAATAAATGTAAAAGTAAGCAGAAGGGCCTTACAATCAGTGGGTAAGAGACTTACCCGGCATCAAGGAACCCTAGCCCAAAGACAGCAACAGCAGATCTAGCAATCATTGCTCTGGATAATCTGATAGAGAAGGTAGATTCTACTGCTTGTGAGTGATCTCCTCCACTCTTTTCTTTCTGTGCCCATGAAGGTTTAATGAGTTGCCTAGCATCTTTCTTGAATGGGAAGGAAGGGGGGAGCAGGAAAGGAGAGGAAAAGCTAGTCCCGGATGTTATCATGATTGCTTTCTTTCAACAAAGAAGCAGGCTCGTGTGGATAATACATGATAGAGGTGGAAAAGTATTTTAAGCTTATAAATTAGTTGTTCTTTATAAGAAAAAGAAATATATATATTTACTTGATTGAGAAATTAATTATTTACTGTTGAGACGGTTCACCGACATTTTTTAAACAAATTGCTTCTTTATATGTATATTTATTTCAGTTTAAATAATAAAGAAATAATTATTTATTCATACGAACAAAAATAATAATGAATGGTACTTGACTAAAACTATTGGGCCCGGTCGAATTAGACCCAATAATACCCCATTCTTCATTCCGAACCAAATCGCACGACCCCATCTAGGGGACTCCGCCTAACTATGCCCCTGAGCTAGGCTCAAGTCAGACTAAACAGCTCTGCTCATAGACCCCACCTTGTCGCATAAGGATACCCACATCTTACCTTATCAGAAGATATACGTTCGCCATCTTCGGGATCGACCTCGACCCATTCTGGGCAACCTCATGACGAGATTTTCGGACGGCGTCACCGTGCTCACTTGCAATAAATATAGACACAGCGTACCTCAGGTAACCTAATTTTCTAATTTGCATTACCTCCACCTTGGAGTCTCACTGACTTGAGCGTCGGAGTGCCTTTTGCAAGTCCCCCGCCGGTGTTGAACCAAATAAGGAGAGACACCGAACCGGACCAGAAGACCCCCAACTCTCAAGCAGGAACAGTTGGCACCCACCATGGGGCCGAGTGAAGCTTACCTCCCCCGCAGTAGTTGGAACCCGGAGCCAAGCGACCATCGCTGTACACCAACGGCAACGACCCGGCGGCGAGGATCGACCGCAACGTGGTGACGTTGAAACAATGAGGAGCGACACTCCGATACCAAGCCACCTTCCCCCTAAAGAGCCTCGGCAACGGGTAAACGAGTTAGAAGCACAAAACCAACAATTGGCGGCCCAAATCGAGACACCGACACAATCTCAAGGGCAACCCCCGGTTGAGCGCGAACGTTGTCACTCAGAGCATGGGGAGAGCAATCGCTCAAAAAGAAGAAGATCAGTCTCTGTTCTTCGAGACAAGGTCTCCAGCACCCCTCGACCAGAAAAGGGGGAAGGTCCAAAGGCTCAAGGAATTGAGGCTGCCTCCCACCTCGATGCAGGGCCCTTCGCCAAGCACATCATGCAACTCGTCTCCCATCGAGAAGTGAGCTACCTACCACCTTGACACCCTACCATGGTACAGGTGACCCCACGCTACACCTAACGGCGTTTCGAACCACAATGCTCTATCACTGAGCAATCAACTATGCGCTTTGTAGAGCCTTCTCGACCTTCGTGAGGAAAACCGCCCTATTATGGTTCGCCTCCCTCCCACCAGGATCGATTCACTCTTTCGACGACCTTTCCCATGTTTTCCTCAGCTGATTCACCATATCGCGGGTATATCATAAGACAGGAGCAGCCCCCTATACTATATTAGGTTGGGTAATATGAGCCCTTAAGAAAATACATGAACAGATTTTATGCCATAGCAACTGACATCCCCAACCTCGACCCACATATCGAGCTATTCTACATCCAACACGAGCTAAAGCCTAGGCCTTTCACCGATCAAATTGCTTTAATCGAGTCTAAAGACATGGCCAAATTTCAAGAAAAAACGGCAAGTTTTATAAAGATGAAAGATCAACGGGAAGCAAAGAAGATCGACTAGAAGAATCTCAAAGCCACGATCGAGGACAAAAGGTCCAAAAAGAAAGACAGAAAAACTAAAGACCGTAGCCGACACAAGAGGGGTAATGGCAGGGGACCGAGGTCACCACCTCACCCAAGCGCCCGTTTCGAAAGGCACACCCCCCTCAACACCAAGAAAGAAACCATTCTCCGAGACATCTACCACTTGAAGCTTATCAAATACCCCGCCAATGCAAGGAAGCAATTAAAAGTTGCCACCCAACCTTGACATGAGCAAGAAGTGTGCATATTATGACACTTACGGACACACTACAGAGTAGTGTATAATGCTCGGAGACTAGCTCGAAGATTTAGTTCGCACGAGACACCTTGATAAATATCTTCATCACAAGAAAGAGAGAGGTTGGAGTAGGAGTCACGACCCAACACCTTTGAGGTCCTAAAGGGAGCGCAGGCGAGTAAACGAGCTCTGAAGGGTCATCGACTACATCGCCGGCGGATTTGCGAGAGATGGAGAGTCAAGCTTGCCCAGGAAGAGGTCCCTTCGGACAATTATGGTAGTCAACAAAGTTACTCTCCCGCTCGACCTATCCCCAAAATCTCGGTAATATCGTTCTACAAATCCAACTTTCAAGGAACTAATCAGAATTTGCACGGCCCGATCGTAATTTCTGTGATTGTAGGAAATTTCATCATTAAAAAGGTCCTTGTTGACCAAGGGAGCTCGGTCAATATCCTTTTCTACTCTACCTTTGAGAAAATGCAATTGACAAAAGCCTCGCTCACACCATGCAAAGGAGACCTGATAGGTTTCTCGGGAGAGAGGGTTGATGTCCGCGGAGCCATATGGCTGAGGACGACATTCAACTCTCAGCCAAAAGCAAAGACAATCGATGTACAATATCTTGTCATCAACATTCCCAACCCATATCATATGATCTTAGGATGACTGTCCTTAAGTACTCTAGGGGCTGTCATATCTACTCCTCATCTAGTAGAATTTCCTGTCTCATAGACAGAGGTAGGAGTGTTGCATGCCGATCAGAAGAAAGTCTAATGGTGCTACAACGAATGGCTCAAACCAAAGGTGGTCGAACCAAGGAAAGTGTTTATCAGCCCGCAAGCACCTCCTAGGGACAAGAACAAACAACTAGTAGAAACCTCCGAACCAAATTCGGGACGAGACACGCGAAAGCACCCTCGGCTCAATCATTGAAAAGAAGACCAGGCACAATCAAATCACCAATAAAGCTCAGAAAAGAGCACTTCCCCTCTACACACGATTTCTTTATTACTCAAATAAAGTTATATTTCTTGCATTCCTTTCTATGAATGATCAGGAAATCACTAAAGCAACATCGCTGCATTAATAAATACTCTACTTGAAACTTGCTTGAGTCTCCACATATGAGCTCGACCCAAGCCCCTAAGCACAACTATTCACCTTCGAGCTCGTGGAATTCGGCTCCAGAAGCCTAACACCTCATGCAGCAACCAGGACTTGGTCTTCACCGATTTGGCTCGTCGGCCTCAGTGCTTATCCTAGGCTCCTACGCCCTCAACGATCCCAAGCGCGCTCCTCGCGAGCTCGGTTTTTACCGAGTCTGGTCCTTGGCTAGCACACCACTACTTCCGGCCTCAATGCCCTTACATGACTCCTCGTGCGTGGTTTCGCCTTACGCTCTTCGGTGAGCTCGGCTTGAATCTCCTAGTGAAATTCTTGGCTACCATGCCACTACTTCTGGCCTCAGCACCCATACATAACTCCTTGTGCACGGCTCCGCCTTACGCTCCTCGACGAACTTAGCTTGAATCCCCCGAGTGCAGTTCTTGGCAATCTCATCACTTCTTCTAGCCTTAGCACCCTTACATGACTCCTCACACGTGGTTCCGCCTTACGCTCGTCAGCGAGCTTGACCTGAACCCCCGAAGAGCAATTCTTGGCTATTACACCACTACTTCCGGTCTCAGCGCCCTTACATGACTCCTCGCGCATAGTTCCACCTTACGCTCATCGGTGAGCTCGGCCCGAACCCCCGAGTGCAATTCTTGGCTACCATGCCACTTCTTTCGGCCTTAGCGCCCTTATATAACTCCTCGCACGCGCTTCCGCCTTATACTCCTCGGCTAGCTCGGCCTGAACCCCGAAGAGCAATTCTTGGCTATTAGCCACTACTTCTGGCCTTAGAATCCTACTGGACTCCTCACATGTAGATCCGGTGTACACTCCTTGGCGAGCTCGGCCTGAACTCACCAGTACGAATTACTAATTACCGCGCCATTAGTCACACGTAATTAGCAGAACCAGGTTTTAAAATGTTCAGCCTCGAACCAGATCTTAGAAGGTTCAACCTCGAACCAGATTCCAAACGGTTCGACCCCGAACCAGATTTCGGATGGTTCGACCCCCGAACCAAATTTTAGACGGTTCGACCCCCGAACCAAATTTCAAATAGTTAGACCTCGAACCAGATTTCAGAAGGTTCAACCTCGAATCAAATTTCAGACAGTTCGACCCCCGAACCAAATTTCAGACGGTTCGACCCCGAACCAGATTTCAGAAGGTTCAACCTCGGACCAAATTCTAGACAGTTCGACCCCGAACCAAATTTCAGAGGGTTCAACCTCAAACTAGACTTCAGACGGTTCGACTCCGAACCAGATTTTAGTTGGTTCAACCTCGAACAAGGGTCCTAGAGGATCGGACAGGGACATTCCCCTCATGAAAAATCAAGCAAAAGAGATTTATATGCACAAAAACAAAAGAAAATAGGTGTTGGCCCAAGGATTCTACCTAGGCCTCACTTTCTATTTTGATGATAACAAACATGTATCTAATCCATTTGTTTTGAGTTCAGATTGATAGAATGATTCGCCTACGAAGTTTGTCCAAAAAGAATCGCAAAGAATCAAGTAGAAACGGCTCCAGTGGTGATCAAATTAAAACCAAGTCAAACAACCCGGAACAACTCGGATGAACAACCTAAATGAACAACCCGGATGAACAACCTGGATGAACAACCCGAATGGACAACCCTGAACAACCTGGATGAACAACCCGAATGGATAACCCGGAATAACCTGGATGAACAACCCAGATGGAAAACCCGGAACAACTTGGATGAACAGCCCAGATGGACAACCCTGAACAACCACTACAAGAAAATAGACTTTCACCAACAAACTAATTTTGTTGGTATTATCAACAAAATTACCAAAAAATATATCATTTGTTGGTATTACCAACAAACTTACCAACTCATTTATTGGTAATTATCAACAAATATATCTTTATCCGTTGGTAATACCTAGCAGAGTATCACCAACGGATTTTACCAATGAAAATCCATTGGTATTAGTATTACCAACGGATTCTTGACTATTACCAATGAATTTTTGACTATTACCAACGGATTTAATCCGTTGGTGATACCCTATTTTTTTGTAGTGAACTTGGATGAACAAGCTGGATGGGCAACCTAGAAGAACCTGAATAGATAACTTGGATTGACATTTTGGAATCGCCTGGAGAGTACCGGTACTCTACATGTATTTCCAGAATCAACTAGTCAAATTTTTCAAAATTCCCAAAATGCCCCCAACGGCTCTATTTCGAATTTTTGCCTGTTGAGTTCACTGGAAATCGAGCTCCTACCTTTGGGATCTCTATGTAAGCTCCCAAACTCGCCTTCCCTTGTCACCTAACTTATCATTGAGTAAATCCTTAAGTGCTTGAGCCTTTAAAGAGTAATCAAAAGTCCTAGTTCTCACTTCTACACTCTCAAGTGGTGCTCTTCAATCTTCAACCCTCTCAAGACAAAAGCTCTTCATCTACTTGAGGCGTTGGAAGTTTAGAAGGCTAGAGAAAGGAGCACAACAAGTTTGTTTTACATTTATTGCTCCTTTATTGTGTTTTCATCTTGTTGTGTTGATTTGATAAACTAGCTTGCAATGTGTGCTTGTGAAACATCTTGGTGTGGTTGTAGAGATTTGTTTTGCTAGAGAATATGTGTTGATGTCTTCTCAAAGGGTTGAGAAATAAATCCTCATTGTATTCTTAGGAAAACATTTCATATATAAAGTGTTAGGGTTAGAAATCCTTGGTGAGGAGCCAAGGTAGTGGAGTAGGCGGGTTGGCCGAACCACTATATATCATTCTTGTTTGCATTGTTTCTTGCTTGATTATTTACTTGCTTATTGTGCTTAGCTTATCATCCTTAGCATCCATATTCAAAGAACTCATGCTAAAGTATTAAGTTGCATAAAACCGAAAAGATTAGATTGAAGCTAGAGTTTGATCACACACTACTCACCCTCCCCCTCCCCCTCCCCCCCCCATCTAGTGTGGATATTTGAACAACAATAGGCTCACAAAGGAGCAATAATTGTCACAGAAAGGATGTCCAACAAAATAAGCCCACGTAGGGGCAAACAACCAACCCCCAAAGAGTTCCCAGAGTAAGCAAAAGAAATGGTTAAATAAACTACTAAGAAGAAACTACACCTGCCTTGGTGCACTTAGCACGAACACCCCTCTCCGGAGCAGAAAATCCTCGCGGAGAAAATGAGCATTGGCCCGGAGTCGCAGCCGAAGGGTCTCCTCTAAGTGACCAAGAAAAGTCTTCTTCAGTCTCAGGGTTCACCGGAACACCATCCTTGACTTCCTTAAGAAGGTCCATCCCTAAAAGGTCAACGTTTGGGGCCAGAAGCTTAGCCTGCTCCGTCGCCCTCTCAAAACCTTCCTCGATGGACTCCCTGGCCAAGTTGTATCTCACAGCCTCGGTCCTGGCCTCCTCAGTCTAGGCCTTCATACAAGACTTTTTTGTTATCGCCACAAAGAGATCCAAGTAGACCATCTCTAGATCCGCCCAAGTCTTGCTTTTCCATCTCTGTTGATGAAAAGTCTTTATCCTTAGAACGTGGACGATATGTTCGTGTTTGTGTTGAGATTGATTTATCTGCTCCTATAAAATAGGGTATTTGGATTCAACTCCCACATGAGGAGTTCTTTCAACCTGTCTCCTATGAGAACCTCCCATCTGTTTGTTTCTCGTCACCACAACATAATTGACCTATAGAAACATAAAATTAGAGATAAATTATATTTTTGTTTTTAAATCTTCACATTTAGAGACTAATAGACACAAAATTTGTTCCTAATTAGCCTCTAAAGATATATAGAAACAACAACAACATAGTCACTTAATTGATTTGACTCTAAGCTATAGAAACACCATCAACAGAGTCACTTAATTGATCTGACTCTAAAACTATTTTTAGAGACTAATTAGGAATAAATTTTGTGTTTATTAGTCTCTAAATGTGAAGATTTAGAAACAAAAATTTAATTTATCTCTAATTATGTGTCTCTACAGGTCAGTTGTGTTGTAGTGCGTGTGGCATTATTGGCCACCATGAGGACTCTTGTCCCACTAAAGTAACTAGTAGATATCATATTCCTTCTAATGTTAGTGTAGATAGTTCTAACCTTGGGAACCCTTCAGATATTCCTCCTTCCACTAGTCCTAATGCTAGCGGCCCTCTTCCGGAGGAGCCCAATGAAGATCTTACTTGTGGCCCTTGGATTCAAGTCACTCGCCGACGCAATCGTTGTCATGAAGACTCTAAGGGCCACTCTTCCTCTAAGAACCCTGGGGGTAGATGTTCTAAATTCCAAGCTCAGGAGACTCAACAAAGTCTTAGAAGACCTTCCCCTGATAGAGTGGAGGTTATGTCTGAATCTGAATCTCTAAAGGATGGTCCTCATCTAAACTCAAAGCAATCCCTCAACCCTAACAAGGGATTCTAGGGAATTCAGTCAAGACCCGTGTCATCTTATGACCACCCTAATAATAATTATGCCACTGTTGACCAGGATGTTAGCCCTCCTGAAAATTCCCTCTCTTAAAATAATTATAATACCTCTAGGCCTTCTTGCATGGATCTAGCGAATACTTCTTCCATGGAGGTTTACGTGGAGGCTCGTCTTCCTCCTTCCAGGTCTATGAACATGTTGGTTGATCAATTGATGCCCATATTTGATTCTGGCCCTTTAGTTGATCCTCCCAATCATGTTACTAAATCTCACTATAGGAACAATAAGAAGACAACAAAGTTTTCTTCTACTCCTAGAGTTGATAAATCTAACTCTTCCACCAAGTCTAAAAGACATAGACCTAGTACTGAAGAATTTTCCTTAACTCTCCATTCCCACCCTCTAAGTGAGATGATTTAAGTAGAAGCCCCTAACTCATCTCCTACATGAATACTTTAATCTAGAATATTAGAGGAGCCCTTAGGACTCCTGTAAATGACAGACCGAGAGGCTTGATTTTCAAATACAACATCAAACTTGTTGCTCTTCAAGAGTCTCACCTCGAGGAACCTACTATCCAACCTTTTATTCGTTCTCTTGGTAGTCATTAGGATTGTTGTTTCCATTCCTCGGTTGGTGCCTCCGGGGGTATAATCTTAGCTTGGGATTCTCTAGTGGTATCGGTCAGAGTCTTAGCTACTCATCCTCAGGTGATTCATGTTGTCGTTGTTTTTCAAAATATGGAACCATTTCTTTTCTCTAATGTGTATGCTAGTACTGACAACACCGCTAGGAATGCTCTTTGGGATTACTTATCAAGTTTTGATCTGTCGTCTTATCCTTGGGTTCTAGCAAGTTACTTTAATTCCATCATTAACCCTAAGGACAAGAAGGGTGGAACCCCCTTTCATGTTTCTTCTCCATTCGTAAATTTCATAGTTTTACTTATGATGCTGATTTGAGCGATTTAGGTTTCTATGGATCACCTTTTACTTGGTGTAATAACCGATTAGGTGATAGCCATATTCTCATTATGTTGGATGGAGTCTTTACTAATTCGGCGTGGCTTCATTTCTTTGGTAATGCTCATGTCAAACATCTGAATAGGGTTGTCTCTGATCACAGTCCTCTTCTCTTTACTATTTCATCTAAAACTCAAAAGCAATGCAAATTATTTAAATTTCACAACTTTTGGACTGAATATCCAGATTCTTATGATGTCGTTTATGATGTTTGGCATCATTGTAATATCAATGGCCAATGCATGAACACTTTCAATACCAAACTGAATATTACTAGAACAGAGTTCTCTCGGTGGAATAAGGAGAAACTAGATCTCTTAGAAGAAAATTTAGAGACTACCAATAGAGACATTAACTCTCTTGAGATGAAGGATGCAGTTGGTTTGTTATCTAGCTTGGAGGTTTCAAACCTTCAAGCTTTACAAAACAAGGTAATTCCCCTTCAACGTCAAATTACACTAAAATGGTGGGCTCGAGCTAAAACTAGTGGCTTAAGTATGGGGATGCTAATACAACTTTTTTCCATCATGTGATTTCTACCCGTAGAAGAATTAATTTTGTGCCTAGTATTTTGAATGACTTAGGTTCGGTTAGTGTTGAGGATGCTAGTATTATGCAAGCTTTTGTTTCTTTCTACTCAAATCTTTGGGCTACCTCTAACCCTTTTTCTAATTTCCAGCTTTATTGGCCAATTACTTCTATTATTGAGAATGTGGTGAAAGATTTTCTTATTTCACCTTTCTCTTTTGAGGAGGTTTATAAAGTTGTTAAATTCATGCCTTACGGCAAGAAATCTTGATATTGATGGATTCACTGCTGGATTTTTAAAGTTATACTGGAGTATTATTTTCAGATTCTTTTCTTAATTGTCTCTCTGAATTCTTTGAGTATGAAACTCTTCCTCCTTTATAGAATAGGATTGTCCTTACTTTTATACCAAATATCAAAGATCCTAAAAAAGTTAGGGATCATTTCTTTATGCAACCTTTCATACCGAATCATAGCTAAGATTTTGGCTAATAGGCTTAAACCTATTATTGCTAAGATTATTTCTCATGAACAATCAGCTTTTGTTCAAGGGAGGAGTATTCATGATAACATCCTCCTCGTTCAGGAGCTTGCACATACAATGTTTAGTAGGAAGAGTAAAACTCTTTCATTCTCGTTAAAATTGATTTGGAAAAGGCATATGACATGCTCTCTCGGGATGTCATTATCCATACCTTACATAGTTTTGATTTTCCTAAAAAATTTATCAATTGGATCCAGACTTATATCTCTACCCCTACTTATGCATGCTTGGTTAACGCCAATCTTTCTCCTTTTTTCAAAGCTTATAGAGGAATCTAGCATGATGACCCTCTCTCCCCTTTCTTGTATATCCTCGTTGCTCAGCATCTATCCAACTTAATTAATCAAGTTGTGCATTCTAATAACCTTACCCTTTTCAAGTATAAGGATAATTTGGAAATAAGCCATTTGATATTTGCCGATAATATAATTTTAGCTTTTAAAGCTAATAACAAAAGTATCACTATAATTAAATACTGTTGGCTTTAGGTTTTCAACCTTAGCCTTAATCTCGGTTTTGATGGTTTTGATGATAACAAACATGGGACTAATGATTTCATTGAGAATATCTTTCAGGTTCCATATCAATTAGCGTTCGATGTCCTCGATTAGAAAAATCGGAGAAATCGAAAATTGGAAGGACATTGATCGTCGCGCTTGGGTTTGTCGTGGGAATTTCTCGAAGCTCGATGAGTGCACCAAAGTCGCTTGGACGAGTCCAAAGATCACGTGAAAAGCTCTCCAAGATGATGCTCGTTGAAAGCCGGAACCCGAAAACAAAGCGCGGAAGAAATTAGGCTGAAAAGATAAATTTCAGCCTAGGTTCGGTCGACCGGGCGGTCGACCGAATAGGGTAAGAAAAATGGCACCACCCATTTCGGTCGACCGGTCGGTTGATCGAACACTGCCGAAAATCGGCAGTGGGCACTTCGGTCGACCGACAGAGGCTGGTTTTGGGCAGTAGCCCTAGCAGTCGACCGAATTAAAAATCGCGCGGTGCACGATCTTTGCTTCCCTGCGTTGGTCGACTAATGGGTCGACCGGATTGAGGAAATGAACAGTCGCGTCTGGGCGATCGACCGACCACAGACAGAATGCGATGGTTGATGTGAGCGGTCGATCAGTCGATCGACTGACCATTCGACCGGCGGTCTACAATGGATAGTTTTCTATCCGTTGAGCAGCCGTTTCTTCAGCAGGGTATAAATATACCCTCATCCTTGATTATAATAAAGTTCATTGAGTATTCAAAAGGAAGATTTAGAGCATTCCAAAAGATTTAAAGCTTGCGCTCTGCTTCTCCGTCGAGTTCATTCTTCAAGCGCCAGCTGCTGCCTCAACTCGGGTGTTGACTCAAGCTGGTACCTTGACGAGTTGAAGGATTGAAGGATTGCAAAAGAGCTTTCTCTATTGGTTTCATTCTTTAGCTCTTTTCAATTGTATTTTAATTGTTATTTAAACTATGTTTAATTTATGCGTCTGTAGAAGACCGGGTGTTTGGTCTTCTGTGTGAAGTGGTATCCTTGGTGTAGAAGGAATAAAGTCACTTGTGTAAACTTAGTGTTTACTAGGATTAGTTTAGTTGTCCCTTAGGGTTGAGGTGGAAGAGGACTCTAGATAAGAAGGCAGTGACTTCCAGGTGTGGAAGTGCCTTAGGTCGAGAGTGCGTCTCTTCGGTGAAAAGTCATCGTGTGTAAGGGAAACGAGAATTAATCTAATAAAACTAGTTTGAAAATCCTAAGCGGGGTGCTTAGGTAGTGGAGTAGGCATTGGGGCCGAACCACTATAAATCTTGTGTTTGCATTAATTTCTTATTTGCTTTAATTGCTAAATCATTTATTGCTTCCGCATATAAAATCATCGAATTGCAAATTGCCTAAGCTAATCTAAGAAACGATTAAATCAGATTTAGGCTAATTATTTAGTAAATCACTATTCACCCCCCCTCTAGTGTCGTTATTTCACCCACAAAGACATCTTTGGCCATTACCATATGTTGTTCAAATATCCATACTAGAAGGGGGGGGGGGGGTGAATAGTGTGTAGCTAAAATTAGGTTTAATTAACACTTTCCGATTCAATCCCGTTTAACAACCAAATTGTTATTCTTTTAAGATGGATGTTTTGACAAGTAAATATGATAATCAAAAGCGAGTAAAGAAGCAATGCATACATGATTGTTTATAGTGGTTCGGCCAAACCGCCTACTGTACTAGCTTGGCTCCATACCAAGGATTTCTAACCCGAATTCCTTATAGACCAAGTGTTTCCCTAAGAATACAATGAGAACTCACTTCTCAACCCTTTAAGAAAGCCTCAACACCTATTCTTCTAGGCAAAACATAATTCTACAGAGACCCTAAGGTGTTTACCTAGCACACCTTACAAGCTACAATGAGAAAATACACTGAAACAACTAGAGAAAACAAGAACAAGGGAACAAGAAGGTAAACCAAACTTGTGTGCTCCCTTCCAAGCCTTCAACTCCTCAAGTCGGATGGTAAAAGTTGAAGCCGGAGTCAAGTCGCGAAGAACACTTCGAGAGGATGACAAATCGACGAAGCTAGGGCGTGAAGATCAACTCTAGAAGGCTTGAAAACTCTCTTTAAAGGCTTAATGAAATAGTGAGAGAAGTTAGGTGAAGAGTTATGAGGGGTATTTATAACCCTCACCAAACAGGTCACCCAACGGGCATTTTTTTGCTCGTTGGCACCGCCCGGTCAGTGGTCTGTGGATGGTCGATCGATCGGTCGAGCGATCAGCCACCGACCGGAGCCCTCTGCCCATTTTGGGGCTTAGCTGATTGGTGTTTGGCTGATGGCCGATCGACCGCCCATCGGTCGAAACCCAGGAAACTACAGTTTTTGCTAATTTTCCACGCGACGTTCGTTTCCGGGTTTTGTCTTTAGGTTTTGACTTGGAATTTATTACAATTAGGTTTGTGTTGATATCCTAGGAGCATATTACATTAACTTCTAATTCTAATCCTAGGAATCTACGCCCGTCGGAGCCATTTTTGACGTTTCTATTGGGTGAATGGCCACAGTAGAGAGGGGGGTGAATAGTATGTTAACTAAATCTTATCGACTAAATTTGATTCTAATCATTTTCTTAAACTACTTAGACAATTTATAATTCAACGACTAAATACGGAAGCGAGAAATGAAGATAAACAATGAATACACAAAGAGAACAATGCTAACACGATTGTTTATAGTGGTTCGGCCCCAATGCCTACTCTACTACCTAAGCACCCCGCTTAGAATTTCCAAACTAAGTTTACTAGATTAAATTGTTTCCCATACACAAAGGACTTTGACAACTGGAAAGTCTCCGCTCTCAAACCGAAGGCACTTTCACGCCCGAAAGTATCCCGCCTTCCTACCGAGAGCACTCTCCCACCTCAACCTAAGGGACAACTCAACTAATCCTAGTAAACTACGTTTACACAAGTGGCTTTACACCATCTACACCAAGGATACCACTCAATAACAAGACCTAACACTAGGTCTTCTTACAAGCTCAAATACAAGGAAATAAACAACAAAATACAATAATAAATAGAGCAATAAATCAAATAATAAATTACTTAGCTCCACGACAAGATTCCTAGTTTCCTCTTGATGCCTTTGATGATGAAGCAATGAAGTAAAGGCTTAATCAAGGAGATGAAAGGTTCAAGCTAGGGTTTTCACAAGATTAGCTCAATGAAGGCTTAGAATTGATCAAAGGATGGCTCAAGGAGGTTAGGAGTGATCAAAAAGTGTGTGGGAAGGCTCTCATGGCTTCCTATTTATAAGCCATGAAGAGAAGGAGTGAAACAGGCGGCTCAACGGGCGAAAAACTAGTTATTTCCGCCGTTCAGTCGATGGTCGGTCGAAAACTTCCATTTTCTGGCACTCTTCGATCGATCGATCGGTCGATCGAATTGGGTACTGCCAATTTTTCTCTACATTCGGTCGACTGAACCTAGGCTGAACTTGATTTTTTCAGCCTTCTTCTTACGCGCTTCATTTTCGGGTTCCGGCCTTCAACGTGCGTCAACTTAGAGAGCTTTCCATGTGTTCTTTAGACTCGTCCAAGATGTCTTTGGTACACACATCGAACTTCGAGAGATTTCCACGACGAACCCGAACGCCCCGATCAATGTCCTTTAGATTTTCCGATTTCTTCGATATTTCCGATCGAGGACATCGAGCACTAATCGATATGAAACTTGAATATATTTCTCAATGAAATATTAGTTCAATGTTTGTTGTCATCAAAACCGAGATTAACACAAAGGTAAAAAACCTTAGGCCAACAATCTCCCCATTTTTGATAATGATAAACATTCTTAAGAAAATATCTACAATTAAGCATAGAGGATATCAAATATGGGATTTCTCCCCCTATCAACATGCATATCTATGGAAATAAACTCCCCCTATCTATATGCATGGGTTTTCCTATATTTTCTTCCCTTTTACCTATATTTTTCTCCCCCTTTTGACATCAATCAAAAAGGGCAAGAAAAACCAACTTATAGTCAAAGTTGAGATTCTAATATTAGTTTTCATGAAGCATGAAGATCTCAACTCAAGGGATAAAAAATCAAATATCTAGTATGAGACTAAATCATACATGATAGCATTAGATGATAAATACATTCCAAGTCTAGAAATCATGTATAGGCTTAAGTATTGATATTTTCGTGTATCGATCAAGGAGTCAAAAATCATTTTAGAAATAATTTTTCTCATCACATGAGAGGAACGATACCAAATGTTGATTCAAAACATCATACTTGAAGTCTCATTCAAAAATTGGACAAAAAATCAAAGTATCGAAAAAATGAACATTTCGAAAGGACGATACTTTAAAGTTTTGAAATCTAATTTCAAAAACCTATACCAAATCATATTCTTACTAAAATTTTTTGAAATTTTTACTGAAGAAACTAGATTTTTCAGAGAACATGCAGTTTCAAGAATCATCAAAAATCAATTTTCTGCACTTTTCTAAAAATAACTGAAATCTAGTGGTATTTTCGTAAATATTAGCTATTTTTCAAAAGTTTTCAATTTTCATTCAAACTTTTCCAGATATCAATATATAATCATTTAAAACATGTTTATCAAGTTTGAAATAAAAATAATGGCATTTGGTCAAAATTCAAATATAGACACATGAACACCTAACATGAGTAAATCTAAACATGTTTGTGAAGTTTGAGCTCAAAAAGAAATTTCTAAGTCAAATTATTGACTTAGGTCAAACTTTTTCAATTTTGAGTCTCCTAAGGTGAGCTAGTTGTCATTTTATCTATTTACATATGATTTTTTAATTTTAACCACATGGATGTAAATCATGAGTAAGCTCAAACATGTTTATCAAGTTTCAAGTTAAAATAAAGTCTCTAAGATGGATTTCTACTTATAACACATTTCATTCAATCTAGATGACATGAAATTGCCTAAGTATCAAAATTTTATCTACTCATGAGATTTCAATCAATTATCATGCAAAATCATTCATGAGCATAGAGAAATCATTTTACCAAGAAAATAGATGTGTTATGCAAGAATTTTACCAAAATGAAACTCTTACCTCATTTCTTGAGAAATTCTAAAATTTCCATTTTTTATGTATTTTCCTTTAGTTTGCCTTCCAAATTTTATCACTTTCTCAACTTGCAAATAGGCTTCATTGGTATCATAATGAAATCATATATCAACTAGCAAGCTAACTTACTAAATAGCAAAAGTTTAATGCAAAGTTTCATTTAAAAATATTAACATATGCTAGATAGTAGAGATTCATTTTAAAGGAGTTATCATGATATCAAAATGAATCAAAGAGATCTTTGGATATGAAATATTTGAAGAATAAGATCTTTAAACATGTTTAACTAGTTGGATTTAAAAATGATGTCTCTAATAGTGAATATCAACCTAGAGCAAGTTTCATTTAATGAAATTTACCTAAGTGCTAAAATTCTACTTACTTATAAAAATTCAAGAGTTTAACATACAATTCTAATAATGAGTATTGAGACATAATTTAAGCTTAAACATTGAGGTATAATACTAAGATTTTAAATTTATAGAAGTTATACCTTATACTTGAAAATTTAGTCAAACTAATCTTTTTCATTCTAGTTAGCCTTCCATTTAACCTTAGATTTAACTTGCATGAGGAAATCATTGGTAACATAATGACATAATTATTTCATGCAAGTTAATCATTCTAGATAGCAAAGTAAACATCAAAGATTTTATTCAAAATCCAACTTTGCTAAATAGTTCGAAATTCGTTTTAAATAAAATCAAGTCATATCAAAACGAATTTTAAGAGATCACAAAAATAATAAATATGAAAACATGATCTCCAACCCTTCCTATTGGTTGAAAACTAAAATGCCACAATGAGCCTATGATTTAGAACCGAAAGGTCGCTTAGGCCCATTACATGCCACATAGATCTCCGAAGAGACCGAAAATCAAAAAAAATTAAAATTCATTTGAAATATATTAAGAGTGGTGAAAATCAATCGATTTTAAGCATGTATCATAAACACCAACTTTAAACATACAAGTAGAGAAAAGGTGATGATACCAAGTTATTTAGATGCCAATTCTTAAACCTAAGGCATCTAGACTAGGTGAAGACTTTGAAGTTGCAACCATGCAAGGATTCTTCCTTCAATTTCTTGGTCAACTTCAATTTTTCAATTTCCATTACTCTTGTGTGGTGGCTCCCCCTACAAAAGAGCATGAAACTTTTGGTACCCAAATGACTTTGGATCCTTGGGGGTTAGATGGCCTAGGAATCTAAAGTGTCCTAGCTACACTTGAATTTTTCTTGAATGCACAATCATAAATAGCATGGCCATATATACCACAACAAAAATAATGTCCATGAATTTTTTTTTTTCATTTTTAACATGGACATGAGATGTAATGTTAGAATGCTTGACATAAGAAGGATGATGGACATGAGCATTCTTAAGTAAAATATTTTTCTTCCTAGAATTTCTAAAGGATGAAACATTGGATAAATTATGTGTTTTCTTACTCAAGAGAACAACCTCATTTTTCAAGTCATTAATGGACATATGCAATGCATGAGATTGAGATCTCAACAAACAATTTTCATTTTTCAAACTCTCATTTTTCATTTTGAAATCATTTGAAGAATCATTACCCTTAAGTTTTAAACTATTTTCAAGCTCTCATTTTCATTTCTAATTCTGGAAGTCTTATTTAATAATTCATCATTTTCAATCTCTAACTTTTCATTTCTATGTTTTAAGTTCTTAATTTCAAGCTTCAAATCATCATGGCATGTATCAAGCATACTAGTGTTTAATTTTTCATTTTCAACTTCTAAAGCATGCAAGTGACAAGTGACTAGTAAGCTTAGAATTCTCCTTTTTAATTTTCTTTATTTCCTTGTTCTTTTTCATGAGCAATTCATACATTTTTCTATATTCATCAACTAGCTCATCATAAGACATGTTAAATGAGCTTGAATTGCTAGAATCACTATTATGACAAGAAGCGAAAGACTTTACCTCATCGTTAAGACCCACGAGGCACAATTTTGAGGCGGCTTCATTGTCATCACATGAGGAGGCTCCACTTGATTCCGAAGTGAAATTGGAGACCTTCTTCTCCTTCTTGGATTTCTTTCTTATCAAGGGACAATTTTTCTTAATATGTCCATTCTCTTGGCAAAGGAAGCACTTGACTTTTCTTTTCCTACTTTTAAGCGTGCTTCTTTGACTGAAAATGCTATGGGCATCACAAGAGACGTTAGTAGTGGATGGATGACCATTGTCATCACCACCTTCAGCATAAGTAGTAATGTCACACCCCGACTAAAGGTAGTGTGACCGGCCAGGGCCCACATCCTGCCCTGTAGCCTACTATCTACATTGACATCAAGAAACCAAAACATATCGACTGAAAGAAACTTAACATACTTTATAAAAAGTTTGCAAGTCACAATATATAAGTTTTTCAAAATAAGAAGAAACATCAACATCAAATCCAAATGGTCAAATATCAAGTTTTACAATTCTTTTCAATTACAACTGTTAGTGCAGAAATAAAAACCAACATAACTAGGACTAGTCTAAGACTCATGGACGCCGTTACGAGATATGGCACCGCCTCCGCCCTCCAGCTGCACCATGTCGACACCAAGCTATTGCTCATGCTCTGCAAAAATAAAAATAAACTATGATTCCACTTGGGACTCAATGAGTGACTCAAATGAACCTCCACATAAGCCTCAGACATGCATATATATCAAACAAGGCAATAAAGGAATGTACAAGGAGGTAAAGTGTGTTTCTAATGCAACTACATACCCTCAACGGATCCATCAGTACCAACTGTACATGATAACCTGCCACCTTGGCTTATCAAGCCTTTGGCATCCGGCCCTTGGGCCTACTCATAACAATATATCACGGCTACAACCGTCCCTACCATACCAGGTAGCATCATCCTAGCCATCGACCACATCATCTCAAGATGTAAGCAAACAATCCCGGGCCATCGACTAGGATGGTCCACTAGTCTTCGAATACCGTCTGGGGTAAGGATAGCTAGTCCCACCCAACTGGGGTCTGGCACCTAGCGGGCCCGCTGGCGCACCTCTAGACCCAAACTGGCCGAGCTGAGCATTGGTCATTTCCGACCTCCTCGCTCCTCGGTGGACCATCTCAAGCACATTACACAATCAATATCCTAGGGTTTCCATATATATATATACACTTCGGGCCTTTGCCCGTATCTAGCCTATGTCCGGCTATCGGGTCAACAGTTCATGCCACCCCTTTCAGTATATATGCACCAACGAGCTCTAAGTTTCCAAAAGTATACAAGCAGTCATAGAAGTGTTATCGTCTCATATCTAAGTTTCCATAAATGTGCTATGAATATCTAGTGATACCTTACATGTTACCTAGCCTTCTAGACTGTCTTAGGTGAGAATTTCCATGAATCAACCTTGGAATACCATCCAAGAACATTTAGGGCAGCATGCATAATCCAAAGAAAAATGCTCATATATTACACATTCATCATATATAACCATAATGCACATGCATAACAATTCTTATACTACCTTAGGAATATTAGCACAATAAGGGCAATTATCCGGCATGGCAAGGTAGTAATGAATTTAAATAACATGTATGAATTATAAAACATGGTAACATTGTCAACATCCAAAGTTTAAGGATCAAATGCTAAGTATGGTTACAAACTAGCAATTACTACAATTCAAATCAATTAAGCTACATGCTAAGCTTGGTGTTCTTCCTAAGTATTGTCATATCCCTATGTGTGATCCCCAAGATCATGAAATTTCTATCTAAAGCAAGTCTCTCCTCCTCTCCCTAACCTTGGCCGAACCATGAGCAAGGGAAACCTTGCTCGGCCAAGGTCCTTGGGGTAGGGAAAGATGGAGGAGACTTTAGCTATACCTTGTCTCTTCAATTCCGCATACAACTTAAATACCAATGAACAACTTAACCTCCCCCTCACCCTTGGCTGAACCCTCTCCATGAATTTTAGAGTTCATTCGACCACTTCAAGGGGCTTTAGAGAGGACATACTTCATCATACACGAGGTGTTCAAAAGAACTACATCAAAACAGTGATATAAGTTCATCTAAGGGCCTTCTTGCCGTCAAGGGAATCGGGGAAAATTTCGACATGACCTTCCCCTCTTCCCATGATTCAGCAGCCCCAAAAATACATAAATTGATGATTAAAACAGTGAGATCCAACAAGAAACTTCATAAAACAATGAATACGTGACGTTGAAATCATGGATCGTCGAAAAAAAATCGCGAGGACTCAACCTTTCAACTAGGGTTCGGCCAGCCGCCTACCCCAAACCTTTAAAACATTAACCACTCACCTAGATCACCAAGAAATAAGGATTGGGTGATGACGACTTGAGATTTTCCGGCGACGACGCGAGTTTCGGATCGATCCAAGCCCCCAATCCTTCTCCTCTTCTCCCTTGTGGCCATATGCGACTCAATGGGTGAGTCGCACGGCTGCCATAAGGGGGATTTTATCCCCTCAACCATCTTTCCAAAGATGGCCTCAAGGCTCACTTAAGTCATACCCGGAACTCGACCTAAACCCAAACTCGACTTGGGTTCCAACTCAACCCATAACATGACTCGAGTTAACTTAATTTAAGGTATGATTTCATAAAAAGAAAGTTAATGATCCAAATAGACTTCATGATCCATTAGCCGAGTCATACCTTTTCACTCGAGGTGATCCTGAGGCTTGACTCGACTACCCCCGGGTTCGAAGCGCTGCACCAAAACATATTTTTATAGTATGAAACTTTTTTGGGTCTTACAAGTAATCTCTTCGGTTTTTGCAAAATCATATAGCATGTTTAATGTTGCCTAAATATCAAATGTGAAAGAACAATGCATAACTTTTTCAAGTATATCATTTGAAAATGTGCAATATAGAAGATGCGTTGTTTTACCATTTAATTCAAACAATTTAACTTGTTCTCGGGTCCATGCATTCATGTTTTTCTTAGGTGCAATATATTTTGTTTTTACCATGTCAAATACACCTAAACCTTGAGTCTTTAGGAAAGTATACATTCTACTCTTCCAAAGACCAAAATTAGACTCATCAAACCTAGGTGGTGCAAATGTTATACTCTATAGTGCCATTTTTCGGATCGAAACAAGATGTAGACGAGATGGTAAAATCTCAATCCACGACCCACTCTGATACCAATTGTTGGGTGAATTGCCACACTAGAGGGAGGGTGAATAGTGTGTTAACTAAATCTTATTGCCTAAATTCGATTCTAATCATTTTCTTAAACTACTTAGGCAATTTATAATTCAACGACTAAATGTAGAAGCGAGAAATGAAGATAAACAATGAATATACAAAGAGAATAATTTGCTAACACGATTGTTTATAGTGGTTCAGCCCCAATGCCTACTCCACTACCTAAACACCCTGCTTAGGATTTCCAAACTAAGTTTACTAGATTAAATTATTTCTCTTACACAGAGGATTTTGATAACCAGAAAGTCTCCGCTCTCAAACTGAAGGCACTTCCACACTCGGAAGTATCCCGCCTTCCTATCGTGAGCACTCTCCCACCTCAACCTAAGAGAAAACTCAACTAATTCTAGTAAACTATGTTTACACAAGTGGCTTTACACCTTCTAGACCAAGGATACCACTCAATCACAAGACCTAACACTAGGTCTTCTTACAAGCTCAAATACAAGGAAATAAACAACAAAATACAATAATAAATGGAGCAATAAATCAAACAATAAATTACTTAGCTTCACAACAAGATTCCTAGCTTTCTTTTGATGCCTTTGATGCCTTTGATGACGAAGCAATGAAGTAAAGGCTTAATCAAGGAGATAAAAGGTTCAAGCTAGGGTTTTCACAAGATTAACTCAATGAAGGCTTAGAATTGATCAAAGGATGGCTCAAGAAGGTTAGGAGTGATCAAAAAGTGTGTGGGAAGGCTCTCATGGCTTCCTATTTATAGGTCATGAAGAGAAGGAGTGAAACAGGCGACTCAACGAGCAAAAAACTAGCCATTTTTGTCGTCCCGTCGATGGCTGGTCGATCGACCGAAAGTAAATTGCCACTTTCTAGCACACTTCGGTCGACCAACCGGTCGATCGAATTGGCTACTGCCAATTTTTAGCTTCGTCCGGTCGACCGAATTAGCTACTGTCAATTTTTCTCTACATTCGGTTGACCGAACCTAGGCCGAACTTAATTTATTCAGCCTTCTTCTTGCGCGCTTCATTTTCGGGTTCCGGCCTTCAATGTGTGTCAACTTGGAGAGCTTTCCATGCGTTCTTTAGACTCGTCCAAGACGTCTTTGGTAGACACGTCGAACTTCAAGAGATTTCCATGACGAACCCGAACGCACCGATCAATGTCCTTTCGATTTTCTGATTTCTCTGATATTTTTGATCGAGGACATCGAGCACTAACCGATATGGAACCTAAAAATATTTCTTAATAAAATATTAGTTCCATGTTTGTTATCATCAAAACCAAGATTAAGACCAAGGTAAAAAAACCTTAGGCCAACAGTTTCTTGGCATTTTTTCGGATGAAATTCGCACGCACATCGTTCTATCAACCTGACTCAAAACTCCACAAATGAGTTAGTTTCGTATTTGTTGTCATCAAAATAGAGAATGAGGCCTATGGGCAATCCTTGGGCCAACACCATATGCTTACTAGTCTGAAGGTTAACTTTTCGAAATCCGAGATTTTTATTCCCAAATCTGCTTCCCCTGCTTGTATTACTCGTATTTGCTCTAAGCTAGGCATGAATAAGGGTTCCTTCTCTTTCAAATATCTTGGTTCTATGATAGCACCTAAAAGAGTTCCTCCTAAAACCTATGACTACCTTAGTGATCAGATTATATCAAATTGTCTAAGTGGAAGACTAATTATTTATCATTGGTTGGTAAATTAGTCTTGATTAATTCGATTTTGAATGCTATACATGTTCATGCATTGGCAGTATCTTGATTTGTAGTGAGTGTAAAGAAAATATCAATAGGAAACTTAGAACATTTCTTTGGTCTAAATCCTCTTCTTCTAACCCTATGCACCTTCTTTCATGGGAGATTGTTATTTCCCCTAAAACCCATTGTGGCTTAGGAATTCAAGACATGAATTCTAAATGCATTGCTTTGCAAACCAAATGGGTTATGTCGTATCTCATGGATTCCCCTACTATGTGGGTTAGGTTGGGAAGATGAAATATCCTCATCTGGTTGGGCAAACTTTGTATTTACCGAGAAGAACTTCTTGATCTTGGTGGCTATTTGTTGTTGCTTTTAACATTCTTGTTGTCGATTATAAAAAATTGATTAATTTGGGTAATCAAACTTTACTTTTACAAGAAGCTTGGTGTATTGATATTCCATTGTGCCTTAAGCCCTCTCTCTTTGATAGTACTGCTATTGATATGAATACTTCTGTTGCTACATTAATTCATGATCAACAGTAGGATGATACTAAAGGCATTGATATCTTTGATATTGACTTGTGGCAAAATATTAAACAACTTGAGCTTCCCCTTGAACCCGATGATGATGTTTGGGTATGGACCCATGAGGCTAAAGGGTATGTTAGTGTTAAATCGGCTTTTAAATTCCTTTCTAATCAGAATTATCCACCTTGTGAGAAGTCTAATCTTTGGTCTGCTACGTGGAAACTAAAAATCCCTTTAAAAATCAAACTTTTCCTTTGGAAGTTATTTCACTTGCGATTTTTAACTCGTGTTACACATCGTAGATTGGGTTTATCTCTTCATGCCACTTGTATTTTCTGCCAAAATTTTGATGAAACTATTGAACATTTATTTTGTGAATGTGAGTATGTTTCGGTTTTCTGAAATTTATTGGGGTAGTATTAGAGTATGAACTTCTCAAATAGGGATAATTGGATCTTTGGTAGCTGATTTATGCAGCTAGATAATCCTTCAATGGATAGTTCCTTCAAAGTCACTATTGCTATTTCCTTTTGGATGATCTGATTTTGTAGGAATGATAAGCTACATAATAGCATTACCATTGAGCCTAATTCGTTGTTAATGAAAGTTAAAGCATATATTTCTATGCTGATAAATACCCAAATGCCTGAGGGAACTTCAACATCAACCATCCCTATTATTTCTTGGTCACCACCTTGTCAATTTTATTAAGATTAATTGTGATATTTTTTGGAAGGAAAATGTCGTAGGTATAGGTTTGATTGTGTAGAATCATTTGGGTGATTGCCTTGCGGCTGTAGCAGCTCCTACCTCTGCCATTTCTCCATTCCATTGTGAAGCTATTGTTGTTCTCGAAGCCTTAAAGTATGCGGCAAATCATCATTTTGATAATATTGTTGTTGAGTCCGATTGGAAACAAGTAATCGATGACATCAAGATATGCTCTTACGACTGGAGGTGTCGTAATACTATGATTAATATCAAATTGTATTCTTGTAAGTTTGTTTCTGTTTCCTTTTGTTTTGTGAATAGATCATGTAATGAAGCTGCCCATTGGATAGCAAATAGGGCGAGGTCTTTAAATGCTCCGATTGTTTGGAGTTTGGTAAAACCTCCCGAACTGTGGAAATTGCTTAAGGAAGATCGTAGAGATCCTCATGTTATTTAATCTATAGTTTTAATTTTCTGTAAAAAAATAAAGAATATAGATAAAATGACGAAAATATCATTCTTAATAATATTAATGTTTATACTAATTTATAGTTTATTCTCATATCATATTTTATTCTAATAATATTGTGATATTTTTCTTGCCTTTTTAATGATATTATAATTTATTATAAAATGACAAAAGTGAAGACAAAATTAAAAAAACCCATTAAATAATATTATATTTTATTATAATTCATAATAATATAATAAATATATAAATTTTTTATTTAAAAAATATATATAATATCAATTTAAAAATATAACAAATATAATTTTAATTATTTAAATAATTTATTGTGTAATTTAAAAATATAACAAATAGGTATAACATAATATATATTATGTAATTAAGATTAATTACAATGGGCAAAAACGAAAATGGTTACTAGGCGGAATAAAGAAGGAATAATTATTCCTCATCTTGAAATAAGATAATACTATTTCTCATATATCATGAATAGATGAGAAATATGAATAGTTATTCCATGTGTTTAAAATCCAATCAAATATAGTAATATGATTATACAAGGAATAATTATTTCATTCTTCGTCTATTCTGATAACTAAACCGACTCTAATTTTATTTTTCAAAATTTGGACATCATTAAAAATAAAAATTAAAACTAATTTCCTATATCCGAATAAACCCCACTGGCTCATGCTTAGTTAAGTGTTTATGACTCCTCATCTTTTAGCGTTCAGGGTTTTGATGGTAAGCTTAGATGCATATTAATATTATACTCGAAATCAAATATAATTTGTAAAATATTTGAGAGTTCACGTGGTATACAATTTTTTTCTTAAAAGTATCTAATATCTATTATCTAATATGTAGCCCTCCCTTAACCCTTAAACTCACCGTGCTAGCTGTCGTGAAAGAGGAAGGAGTAACACAATTGGGTGAGAATAAAGGAGGAGCCCTGTGCAAATGAAGGAGCTTTTATTATATAGGATTCTATCCTCATTTGCATTTCGATTATTGTAACAGTGCGTCCTACGATCATTATGATCATAAGGGGGGGGAGTTGTGTAGGCCAAGGTGCGAGCCATGGCTAGGCTACTACCAGTGCACGAGACAATGCTACATGGGCCACGACTAGACCATGGTAGAGTACCGTGCGGATTGTCGAGCAAGCCATGACTACAGAGAGAGAAGATATTGGGGGTGGCAGTATAGTTGGTCGAAGCCATCCTCGGCCATTTTGGTCCATCGAGCAACTTCAGGGGGTTGAGATCTAGCTAGGAGACGAGGGCTATGATGGAAGGATTGACAAAGTAGAAAGAGGGCTAATAGTATTTTTATGGCTAAATTTTACTCTAAATGAATTTTATCGATCTTAATCAATTTCACTTTTATCACGTGCAAATATCAAGTGTTAAACTAATAATGATGAATAGCTCAAATAACTAGCACAAATGGAATGAATGCAAACGTTGTGATTGTAGTGGTTGGGTTTACACCGAGCCTATATCCACTATCTAAGCTCTCCGTTTAAGATTTCAAACTAATCTATTGAACAAACACTTATATACACTTGGGTTTATGCATAATCGACAAGGCCACCAAGCAACAAGACTTACCCAATCTCAATGCAAGTACTATAGTCAATGAATAAAAAACTAAAACAAAGAGTACAATAATAAGACAAGAGTGAACAAAGCTTATCATTTGAAGTAGAAGCCTTCAAGGATGTAAGGATGGTGCACTTGAATATCAAGGACTAGGGCTTATAACTTTTTGATCTCACAAAGATTCAAGTGATCACTCAATATAGTCTAGGGCATCAAGTAGTAAGCTGGGAAGGTTTGGTAGGGGATATTTATAAGTTGGCCGGCCTCCTTAAGACAATTGATTCTCTAGCCATAGCCACTATTTCTCCCTCCTCTTTTCCTTTGTGAGTAGGGCATCCAAATTTGAGAGGAACCCTTTCTCTCATCTTCCTTGTGCCTTGGAGAAGGCAGCGTTTCCATCGAGCCACGACGGGCTAAACAAGAAGAGGAGTCTTCTTGGTGTTACGAGAGACTTTGTGTGGATCACCGTTGGAGAACATGTGCATGTGTGTCTAGGATCGGGCATTGCTTCTTCCTCTCCTTGTTTGAGGTATAACTCTTGCCCTTCTCTCTTGTATTCTTGAGTTCTATTTCACATCAAGAGATCGATGGTTTTGGGATCCATCTAAATTTTTGAAATTCATTTTTTCCTCATTTTCGCTATTTTTTGACTTTTCGTGCTCCGGATCCCAACAGTGGTATCAGAGCCAACTTGATTGTGCTTTAAAATTCTATTTTTCATGCTTTTCTTGCAATATTAAAATTGTTTTTATCTTTCTTATCGCTGAAACTTTGTGGCTTATTGGAGAATCTATTTGGGGCTTCAAAACTCAAGCGATTGGGTTGGTATTGAAGCCAATTGATTCTAAGGTTTTAGGGCAAGAGTTGAACCTATTAACCTTAGCCCGATCTCGTCAATGAGTTAGATGATACTGCACAAAGATTAGCACGATGTATTTCTTTTATTATCATGTGATGATTATGAAAGGATGGTCATGGACTAGAACCCCGTGCATGTGACTGTGTGAATCATGTGATGTGCAAAGTGCGCTTGTAATAATTTTTGAAATTATTTCAAATTTGTAATTAAATAGGGTATGTGTACCCTGTCTCTCTTATTCAAATTCTGCTTGTAATCCCTCTCTCCCCCTATTTAATTCCCCCCAAGGGCTGTTTGGGGTTCTCTTTTGATGTAAAAATAGATGAGTTCTTAAGGGTTGTTTCCTTGAGGCTTGCTGCCCCCATTCTAATGTGCACTGAGAGATGGAGTTCGGGCCCATGGCAATGATGACTTGAGCACCCAGAAGCCACTTGATGGATCGACAACCATCACTTGGAGATCCACACTGCATTTTAATGAATTGGCACTCCAATTATCCTAGGATGATGCATGTGATACAGCCAATGGCTCGGGTCGATCACCCTCACTACAACAAATATAGCAAATGGTGACGTCTTTTTTTCCTCTTAAGGATATTTTTTTGCGTCACTAATTGCCTCACTGACGCTACTTACAAGCATCTCAGATCATTGTGTCCCCAATAATTTTTTAGATGTAAAGGTCTAGAGTCGATGATTTTTGGCGGAGATGCTTAACTTTTAATTGTGCCTCCAATGCAACTCGCAACGCTTTACTAAAAGCGTCTCTCGAATAATATTTGGGACGCAAAGGTTTGACGTCAGTGATTTTGGACGGAGATGCTTTTTAGGTGCATCTCCAATACAACTTGCTTATTCGAGACGTAAAGGCCTAGCGTTAGTGATTTCTGGCGAAGACACTTTTTAATTGTGTCTTTAATGTAACTCGCAACGTTTTTACTAAAAGCGTCTCCTAACTGATATTCACGATGCACATGCCTTTGCGTCTTATATATATATATATATATATATATATATATATATAGTATATTATAACTAAATATTTTTATAAATATTTATTTATATTAATCTATTATATTGAAATAAATTAATATATATTTAATTAATATGGAATATATATATTAATTCATATTAATTAAATATATATTAATTTATTTCAATATATTAATCTATGAGTAGAATAAATAAATTCTCAGAAACCAAATGTATCAATACAATAATCTTCTGCAAGGTTCAAGTGAAACATTACAAAGTGAATAGCTTGTTACTAGCCAAATTTATAAAGCTAACATCACATAACAAGTCTAGCACATCCTCGCTCTCTGTTTTCCTTTTCTAGCACATCCAAAAAGAAAATTGCCGAAGCAAAAGTAAAAGATGGAAAGAATACGGGAGAAAAAAGATGACAGCTTAAGCTACATAACGCTTAATTACTCATCACCTTCATCTTCTTCGTCATTGGCCCCAGATGAATTAAGGGCATTCAAGTTGTTTCTCATCTTTCTTAAAACCAGCAAACTTATTACTGTGAGGAACATCAAGTCCACCATCCAGTGCACCCTACATTCACGATACCACTATTAGCCAGTATCTAAGTCATTTGAAAATATATTAATGATCCGCATCATATTATAATATTACACAAAATGCTAGATCAAAAACATATAAGATTAGAAGCACTTCATAGATAAAAAATATACAAGACAACTATAATAAATGGATAATTAGGGATTCAATTTTTTTTACTGGGTGAACTCCTCCCTCCATCTGGTTCACAAAGTTCATATTGAAACAAAATTTTCCTATCAATGAATTCGGTTTTTTACATAAAATGTGAACTTGGATTACTAATAGATAAGTTTGCACATTAATTCTCTATTAATTCCCGTAACGGGTCCCAAAATTTAATGAAATTAGAGATGCTTGAATGCAAAGTTGAATGCAAAAAGACATTCACATAGAGCCTAATTAAGCAACCATGGCAGAGTGACAACCATATGGTCCATATCACTACAACTAGGTGGAGCTACAAATAAACAAATACCAAGTAAAAACTTACATGGACTAAATGAAGGCCTTGAAATTTCTCAAGATTTATGGACATTATGAATTAGCGATAAGAAATAGAGTGTAGATGATGTGTGAACAACATTGCTATATAAGATGCTCAGTTGGTGGCCATTCAGGCTCTGTGAATGGTCTCACTAATACAAAAATAGAGACTTACATATTGTAAAAGACAAGGTATTCATCATTGTTACAGAATAGCTCCAAAGAAGAACTCATAAGAAATGAGACATACTAGCAAGTCACGCATCTCTACCCTATCTTGATTCTCAAAATGGTTAAGTATCTAGCAAAATTTTAAATTGAAACATACCTCTTCTGCCTTGCACGTTTATGAATATTTTTCAAGACCTAGTAACTGCAGCAAACAAACTGTAAAGGTTAAGAGGCCAACTATCAGTAGATGACTATAAGTATTACAATTTTTTCTATTTGCACAGATGGAATTGTGAAACCTAGTAGATTACTTTCTATAACAACTTCCTGTGGCTACTCAGGCAAAAATGAAGTTCAGCACAAAAGAAGCTTCAAAATTCATTCTTATAGGCACTAAAGAAAAAAACAAAATCAACATGCATTACCAAGATGCAAATTCGAACATAGGCCATTAGTAGATTCAGTACTACATGTTAACTATTGCACGACAAATTCATCTATATCATATATATTATTTTTTAAAATTAAAATGCATTCAAATTTGACCACAGCTATATCATATCCAATGAACTATGTGTCAGTTATGGACCTATCAATGAACAGCACATATTATAAAATCCAAGTTTAACCTTAGAACATCATCACCAATCTATGTTATGTAGCCGTGGACTAAGTGACAATATGGTGAATTTAAATAATAAAAAAGCTTAAAATTACAACTATTGATGAAAAGTACATTTTACACCATTTGATAAATATTACTAGCTAAGCTTACTAGCTTAGTTAGCCAACCCCTTGACAAAGAAAAATGGATATTGTCAGTCATGTTGAAAGAAGAATAGATTTAATACATGGTATACAAAAATAAATATTAGGCATATGTAAATGAAGGTAAGAAAAATCTTTTAACAAGTATACGAGCTCAAACAATTATATTATTCAGCAACGTTGCTAAAGTACAGTTAAATCTTAGTGTATTTATATGGGACAGGACAGTCCTAACTCAGAACACTAGAAATGAATAGAAAAAAAAAAGCTGAAAGGAGCTCAAGTAGTATAGTTTGAAGTGATCTGTTTACAAAATTCTTGAAATATATAGAACTATCAATCTGAAGGTGTCAACTAGCATGATTGGTAAGGGCATTTGCTATTCATAGAACACTAGAAACCTTAGATGTAGAAGATTTAAGCACAGAGCATTTGACAATTTTTGGATTCGTGATTATCTCGGTGCTTCTGGCTTGAAATAAGTTCTATTAGCACATTAGAGAACCAGGACTATTGATTATGTATGAGAAATGAAACAAGTTTAGTGCAATATGAAGATAATTAGAACAAACACACTTTCGTTGGTATTAGAAAGTGGAAAAGAGAATGGGGAAGTAGAAATTAGGAAGAAAAATAATAAAAGTTAAAGCATCGGCAAGTATAATTGCGGATCAATCAGATCTGAGAAAATGCAGGCATTTGAAGAGCCCATTGGGGAACACCTCCATGTTGTTGTTCCCCATACACCTCATGAGATCAAACCCCAAGACGTAGCCATACACATGCGCTGCAGAGCCCCTTCCCAGCAAACAAGCTCCCATCAGTGGTGCCCCCATGACCCCAACAAGGATGAGATGCTCCAATGGCGTCGCAAATCCCTCTGCAATAACATAACTGTAGCTTATATATAAATTGAGCTCCAAAAATTTTAGTCACAAATATACGGAAATATACCCGTGAAGGACTGGGGCACCCTGGAAGAATGGTGGAGAGCATGGTAATGGGGGAAGAAGAAGTCGCCATGAAGAGTCCTGTGCACCCAATAGAAGACCGGCTCTGAGAAGTCGGCATGTAGGAAGAGGACGACAATGGCCCTGTGGGCGTCCCACAAGGGGAGGCTTTGTAGAGAGGGAAATACAGAGCAGGCCGCGGCTGCAACACAGAACTGCAAGATCAAGAAGTTGTCCCTGGATGCATCCGGAGAGCCATTTCTTATGCTAATGGATGTGCTAAGATGAGTTTTTGTGATGGGGAAGTGGAGTCTACCAGTGCCACTCACGGTCGATCTGCTAGAAGTCGACGTCGTCCCTGCAGATCCGCCATCGGCGGGTGAGGAAGAGCATGCTATCGAAGGTGAACAAGAGCTGGTGGACGAGGCCGCGGAGGTCAAAGAGGAGAAGGAGGTGGAGGCACCATTGTGCTTGCTTGTTGCCGGAGGACGTGGACAAGGAACATGAAGAGGATGGATCAGGAGGGGGAAATAGTGAGATTTCACGAAAACATTGAAATCGTGAGGGGAAATATTGAATTTAGGGTTTTACAATTTGGGACGGCGGGAGGAAAAAAAGATGACTCATGTAGATTGAATCTGAGTTTCACAGTTTAGGGTTTAATTTTAAATCGTTGACGCATATAAATTGCATCTCTAATTTTAAATCGGAGATGCATATAAATTGTGTCTCTAATTTTAAATCGGAGACACATATAAATTGGCGTCTCTAATTTTAAATTGGAGGCGCAATATAAATTACGTCTCTAATTTTAAATCGAAGACGCATATCAATTGCGTCTCTAATTTTAAATCGGTAAATCGAAGACGCATATAAATTGCATCTCTAATTTTTTTTAATTCGGAGACATAATATAAATTGCGTCTCCAATTTTTAAGAAATCGGGGACGCAATATAAATTGCGTGTTTAATTTTGAGACGCTCGTAATAAAGCGTCTCTAATCGAAAAAAATTGAGATGCTAAGAAAAAATGCGTCCCCAATTAAAATAGAAAAGATACGCTTTTTTAGCGTCTCCAAATAATATAGATTTTAAAATTTTGGCAACGCTAATAAAAGCGTCTCTGCAATTGCGCCCTTAAAGGTTCATTTTCTTGTAGTGCCTATTGTCCATGATCATCCTTATGGGTTTTACTTATTTATGTTTTTATTTTATGAATTTTAGTATGCTTCCCTAAATAATTGCATTATGTTCCTCCACTAATATTGAGTCTGAATGGCCACTGTATTATGAATATCGGTCATGCTAGTCGCCTTCTCGCCGGGGAATAGGAACAATGGGTTAGACTCAACTAGGATTTTATGGTTTATTGTGCACACACAAGGCGTAGTAATCCTAGAGGCATAACTTGATGGAAGTCACATGAGATGTGATCGATGAAGAGTTATCTACCTATGACCTATTAGGGTTTGTTGTGTTACATACGAGACTCGAGTAGGAGAAGTGGGGTTTCATCCTTCCCGCTAAGGAGACCTACCAATAGGGCCTCCCGCTTCCCATTTGGAGGGTTATTTGGAAATCGCAAAAAATAATGGGAGACATGATTAATTAAAAGACCTCACTAGTCATGCATGAACATCTACTTATATATGTCTTTATATTTATGTTGTAGCATATTCTGTCATTGTGAAGCATATTAGATGCTAACAAATTGACTGGACCCAACTATGTAGATTGGTTATGAAATCTGAGGATTGTCCTCACTTAGGAGAAACTCTCCTATATTATTGACATCCCGGCACCGATGGAACCCCTTGGGGAAGAGAACTACAACGAGAAAGATAGGGCCACTTATAGGAAGTGGCAAGATGACAACACTACTGTTCAATGCATCATGCTCGCATCCATGTCTGATGTATTACAGAGACAACATGAAAAGATGAATATTGGATTCATCCTGCTCCACCTCAAGGAGTTGTATGGTGAAGAGAGCAAGACTGCTAGGTATGAGATATCAAAACAACTCTTTCGTGCCAAAATGGAGAATGTCACTTCTGTTGAGGAGCTGGAAAGGTTAGATTTTTCCATGGATGGGGAGCTAAGTCAGGACTTAGTGCTCCAACTCATCCCGAATTCATTCTCACAGTTTACTATTAACTTCTGCATGAACAAGCTCGATGTCTCATTGCTCGAGCTCCTTAATATGTTGAAGACTGCTGAGGCTCACCTTGTGAAGGATATGGATAAAGTCTTGTTAGTAAGACAACGACTAGAAGAGAAACTACAAAGAGTACATTGCAAAGGTAAAGCAGAAGAAGGCTTCAGAAGCCGCTTCTTCATGTGCATACGTTATTGAGATAAATTTATCCTTTACTAATTCTACTTAATGGGTAATAGATATCGGTTGTGGTTCTCATATCTGCAACTCATTGCAGGGGCTGAGAAGAAGTAGAAAGCTAGATGAATGTGACTATGACGTGAGGGTAGGCAATGACACAACAGTAACAACAATAGCCATGGGAACCTATTATTTAGTGCAGACATGCAAAACTATTGAGCATAATAATTGTTATTACGTTTCAGTATTAATAAATAATATTATTTATGTTCCTTTATTACTTGAACAAGGTTATGAAATGATTTTGAAAGGCAATGGTTTCCTCATATACCATTATGATAAGTTATATGGTATTGGACACATTTTAAATGGCTTAATGGTTTTAAATGTTAGTGATAATATATTTCATGTAGAATGAGCACACAAAAGGAAAAGAGAATAAGAGATGAGTTGAACTTCACCTATTAATCAGAGTCAAATAAACAGGTTGTACATAAATGGGTACTTTGACCCATTCAATTACGAATCGATGCCAACTTATGAGTCTTGTCTCAAAGGGAAAATAACCAAGTCTCTCTTCACTGGGCAAAGTGAAAGGGAAACCGAGTTGTTAGAGCTGGTTCACACAGATGTTTGCGGGTCAATAACAACTCAAGCCAAAGATAGATATACCTACTTCATAATGTTCACAGACGATATGTCGAGGTCGGTATGGATATATCTACCTGTTGAGACTTAACTTCGATGCTTTTGAAAGGTTCAAAGAGTATAAGACTGAAGTTGAAAAAACAAGTAGGGTAAAGTATTAATGCTCTTCGATCGGATTGAGGTGGGGAATACTTATCCATTGAGTTTTTAAACTATCTCAAGGACAATGAGATTGTCTCTGAATGGGCACCTCCTAGCACACCACAACATAATGGAGGGTTTGAAAGGATAAATCACACCCTATTGGATATGATGTTGTCCATGCTATGCTTTACAGATCTTTCAATCTCCTTTTGGGGATATGCGCTTGAAATAATCATCTACCTTTTAAATAAGACACCCACTAAATCTGTCTCTAGTACACCATATGAGATATGGAGTGGCGAGAAACCGAGTCTAAGACATCTTAAGATTTGAGGTTGCATAGCGTACGTAAAGAAGATGGAATCAGACAAGCTAAGTGCTAAATCAATAAAGTGCATGTTCGTGGGATATCCTAAAGAGAGTTTAAGATATTATTTTTACTCCTGATCAACTAAACAAAAGGTGTTTGTCAGTCGGCATGCCACTTTCTTAGAAAAGGTGTTTATCGAGGACACTGGCAATGGAAGGAGTATTGAACTTGACGAAGTTCAGGAGCCACGAACGATCTCGCACCAACCGGTGGAGAGTCCACACTTTGAACCAATCCAAGAACCACAACCTCCCACCATTCGAAGATCAAGTAGAATGTGTAGACCACCTGAGAGACTGTTTTCAGCCATTGGGAATGACCTAGATTCGGGTGATCCACAATCTTTTGAAGAAACGGTCAAGAGTGCTGACCGCAATAGGTGGCAAGATGCGATGAAATCTGAAATGGACTATATGTACACTAATCATGAAATGGACTATATGCACACTAATCAAGTATGGACTTTGGTTGACTTGCCAAAGGAGTTACTCTGATAGAGTGCAAGTGGATCTTTAAGAGAAAGATTATAGCAGATAGCCAGGTGGAGACATATAAGGCTAGACTAGTTGAAAAAGGTTTCAAACAAAGACATGATATTGACTATGACGAGACTTTTTCACCGATAGCCATGCTCAAGTCCATCAGGATATTGCTAGCCATTGCTGTGTACCATGACTACGAGATCTGACAAATGGATGTCAAGACAACATTCCTCAATGGAGAGCTTGAAGAATAAGTCTATATGATACAACCAGAGGGGTTCGTATCCTCGGTTGGACCGAGTAAGGTATGCAAACTGCATGGGTCCATTTATGGACTCAAGCAGACATCAAGGAGTTGGAATATTCGTTCTTATGAGACAGTCAAAGAGTTTGACTTTACCAAAAACGAGGATGAACCTTGTGTATATAAGAAGGTTAGTGGGAGCGCAATAGTATTTCTATTATTGTATGTGAATGACATACTGCTCATTGAGAATGATGTTCCCATGCTCCAATCAGTTAAGACATGGCTATCTAAGAACTTCTCCATGAAAGACTTGGGAGAAGCATCCTATGTGCTCGACATTAAGATCTATAGGGATATATATAAAAGGATGCTTGGTTTGTCTCAATATAGGTATATTGATACCGTGTTAAAAAGGTTTAACATGTCATGACATCAGTCTCTCAAAGAAGATGTCCCTAAAGATACCTAAGGAGAGACAAAAGATGAGTAAAATCCCTTTATGTCTCGGCAATAGGATCCATCATGTATGCTATGCTTTGCACTCGACCTGATGTCACTTATGTCTTGGAGGTAACTAGCAGATTTCAGGCAAACCCTGGAGAAGACCGTGAAAAAAATTCTCAAGTACTTGAGAAGGACTAAAGATGTTTTTTCTAATATATGGAGGATCTGAATTGAAATTGGAGGGCTATAGGTATGTATTTATCCTAAATGGTGGCTCAGTGAGCTGAAAGAGTTCCAAGCAGGGTACTGCGGTCGACTCGATGACTGAAGTTGAGTACATTGCTGCAAATGAAGCCGCTAGAGAGGAAGTGTGGATAAAGATGTTTATATGCGAGCTGGGTGTCGTTCCCGAGGTTGTCCATCTAGTTCGCATATACTATGCTAATACTATGATTGTTGCTCAAACAAAGGAACCAAGATCCCACCACAAGGGTAATGAATAAAATGAGGCATGTTTTCATCATTTGCTGCATCTATAGTTAATAGATTATGATGAATCCCATGAACCAGGGCAATGATTCCAGTGCCATGATAAGATCATGCCACCGTGAGACCTGGAATCTAGAGGCCCTAGTTCAAGAATATTCCTAATCGTAGGATCACCGAGAGGGGATCTGTGACTCTGGTAAGACTAGTGCACTTGGTACATGCTCTATTGTAGAGGGTATTTAATCTCACAGTTACGTATGAGGCGTCATAATGTACAAGTGCAAGTGTCCATTGGAGAATGGGTTCACTGAACAAACCCGCTCGAGAAATGCAAAATGAAATCCTTACCTGAGTGTTAGTAGGCTATTCCTCTGTGATAGTAGGTGCAAGTGATTCCTGAACTTGAGGTTATCATGGTCACCTTGTGGATGATGACCTATCGCTTTAGTGTTACTCCCTAGCATGGCTCGCAGAGACGTGTGTCAGATACTCTGGGCATAAGGAGGCTTTCATGGAGGTGGGTGAGCAACCAATAAGGAATCAGTTACTCCTAGTAAAAGGAGAAAATTTCCTGTGTCTTCCAACGAGTGTCGTCTCGAGAAATCTTTGGTCATAGTGGATATGAAAGTTGGAAAGACATTTTCAATCTTTCATCATTGAGACGACGACTTAAGGGAGTGGATTACATAGGAACCAATATAAGGGTTTGACACATCTTCCATACCCTAGTCGCATTCGTGACATTATTTAACCGAAGAATTTAATTGCACGAGAACTAATCATTGAAGGATGTTTGGTCCCTAGTGATTGAAGCTGACACTATCAGGGCAGTCAGGGTATGTTGCTAGATGTCAATCTTTACTTGTGAGTAGAATTACGATCATAGGATGATCACGTGATCACATTAAATGTGTTTAATTAAGGATCGTGAATATTTGCATAAAAGATGTTCTATCGAATTATGTACACTTATTTGTGCATGACTCACTGCTGGCTTAGTGTGGGGCCCGATGGGTCACACATATAAGTAATTCTCGTAATGATATTTATTAGGATAAATTTCGAACTTGGCAAAATTATCTACTAACATAGATATGCCAATTATACCAGTCGATTGAAATATTTGAATTTAGGAGATGTTCCTGAAATTTATATTTCTAGAAAAGAACTAATTGAATTTAAGAATGTTCCTGAAGTTCAAATTTCTAGAAAGCAATATTTGAATTTAGGAAATGTTCATCAAAATTCAAATTGCTAAAATGAAAAGGAATATTTGGATTAAGGAAATGTTCCTTTAATTCAAATATCTCGAAGAAAGGAAACTTTGAAATATAGAAAGGTTATATATTTCAAATATGACTATTAATGAGGATGAGATCCTCGTTGCCTATTTGATAGGGGGCGGATACAAGGAGATTAAGGGAAAAACATCCTATCTGAAAATAAGGAGGAGACAAATCTTGGAGATATGGAAACAAGTTCAATATCCCAAGATTTTATGGAAACCAAGTCATGGATTTTGGAATGTTTCCTCCCCTTTTAATTAAGGGATTTTTTCCCCTCTTGGTGTGGTCGGTCCTTCCCTTGCTAGGGTTCGGCCACAATACTTGAATAACATCCTATTTATAGGGTGTGGTGGCCGACCTCCTTAAGATAGTTGATTCTCTATCCATAGCCACTATTTCTCTCTCCCCTCTCCCTTGTGAGTAAGGCATCTGAAGTTGAGAGGAAGCCTTTCTCCCATCTTCCTTGTGCCTTAGAGAAGGCAACATTTCCATCGAGCCACGATAGGCTTAACAAGAAGAGGAGTCTTCTTGGTGTTACAAGAGACTAGGTGTGGATCATCATTGGAGGATGTGCGCGTGTGCGTCTCGGATCGAGCATTGCTTCTTTTTCCTCTCCTTGTTTGAGGTATAACTCTTGCCCTCCTCTCTTGTATTCTTGAGTTCTGTTGCATATCAAGAGATCGCTTGTTTTGGGATCCATTTGAATTTTTGAAATTCACTTTTTCCTCGCTTCCGATATTTTTTGAATTTTTGTGCTTTTAATCCCAACAGCTTGTGATTGACGATTGGTTGGTAAAAGATCAACAAGTTTTTTCTAAACTAGAATACAAATCCTCGAAATTCCCTGAAAAGGAATATAGTCTCCGAATTCTCGAAACCTGAATCAAATTCAAAAAAATATCCAATATACCCTTGTATTGAAACTATTTTAAATATTTAAAGAGTTTCAAGTAAAGTGATCATTTGATCATGAAAATGCATCCTAAAGTCTTAAAAAAAATATCAAAAAAATTTAATTCACTAACTTAGAATTATTGTAATTATTAGGAATTTTAGAATTCATTTTTACGATCAAAATGATCACTTTTTTGAAACTATTAAAATGTTTAAATAGTTTAAAAAATTTCATTTGAAACTCTGGAAAGAAGTCATTTGACCATTAAAATGTATATTAAAATTTTCAAAAAATAATAAAAAATTATTTACTAATTTAAAATTCTGTGGTTTTTGGGAGATTTTAGGATGTATTTTTATGGTTAAAATGATCACTTTTGTGAAATTATAAAATAATTAAAGAATTTTATGAAAATTACTATTTGACCATGAAAATATATCCTAAAATCTCAAAAAAAAAAATTAAAAAAATTCATTCATTAATTTAGAATTATTTTGTTTTATAAATGATTTTAGAATGCATTTTCATGATCAAAATGACCACTTTTATAAAATTATTGAAATATTTAAAGAGTTTCAAGAGTTTCACTTGAAATTCTTGAAAGTGATCATTTGACCACGAAAATAAATAAATAAATATTCAAAAAATCACAACAATTTTAAATTAGTGACTAAATTTTTTTTGTAATTTTTTTGAAAATTTTACGATGCATTTTCATGGTCAAATGACCACTTTCAAGTGTTTCAAGTGAAAGTCTTGAAACTCTTAAAACTCTGAAAATATTTCAACGGTCTCTCAAAAGTGATCATTTTAAACATGAAAATAAAAATAATTTTAAATTAATGAATGAATTAGTTAATAACTTTTAAAAAATTTAGGATGCATTTTCATGATAAAAAATGACCACTTTAAGTGAAACTCTTTAAACATTTCAACAATTTCACTTAAGTGAAAATTTTGACTATCAAAATATATTCTAAAATTTTTAAAAAATTACAAAAGTTTTGAATTAATTAATGAAACTTTTTTTTATATGATTTTTTAGATATTTTAGGATATTTTCATAATTAAATTGTGACTTTATTTGAAACTCTTTAAATATTTCAACAATATTAGTATAAGGATATATTGGGTATTTTTTGAATTTGATTTTGATTTCAAAATTTGATTTCTAGAAATTTCGAGGATTTATATTCTATTTTAAAAAATTTATGAAAGATCAAACTACTCGTTCAAAGCAAGTTAGTCCATTCTTTCTACCAGCAAGTAAATAACTCTTTAAAGTCAAGAGTCACTAGTGTTTGGGCACAGCAAATCCAAAGTGCATGTGACCAAGCCCGGTCCCTACTCTAATCAGATGCCCCATCACCATCAAATATCCCCCATAATCGTAATATTTAGGGTTTGCTTGAATTGTGGTATATGGAGGGATAAGGAGCAATGTGGAAGGGAAGGATGAGGAGAGATTTTGAGGTGTTAGAAATCCTTTTTAATCATACTAAACTTCTCAAATATTTTATTCCACCAAAATGATGAAATAAGGAGAGATAATAAATTTGAAATATTTTCAATGTCATCAAAATATCATTTTGCCTTCCATGAAATCAAAAACTTTCTCATATTTTTTTAATTAATTACTTTGTATAGTTATCTTTCAGTAGAGTTGACAATTTTTGGCCCAACCCAATAGCCCGACGCGGCTCGGTATCTCAGCTCGACACGACAAAATCATGCTCGGGTTGATTCTTACTGTGCTCGGATCGTTATCGGCCCGACCCGATAAGGCCTGAACAAATATCGGGCCGAGCCGGGCCAGGCCATGGCTAGGCGGTGTAAACCCGGCCTGATAGCTCGATAAGAATTTTTATTCATCATCAGAATATTGGACTATCAGGCCTGAATCGGCTCGATAGCCCAATTTGGGTCCAATAGTCCGTTTCGATAGCCCGATTAGGGCTCAAATTCGGCCAAATAGCACGATTCGGGCACGATAGATTGATTCTGAATTTTGTTATCATCTAACAAATTGGGCCCGACCGAGCTGTTTATTGTTTGTGTCGTGCCGGTCGAGGGCCCTGGGCTAGAACTTTTATCAGGTTGGGTTGGGCATGATTTTTGTTCTAGCTGGGTACGATTTTTTTTCAGGCCAACCCGATAACTTCGGCCCGACACGAATTACCAGATTTATTTTTCACATTTTTTTCTTCATTTTTTTTGGTTTTTTAAGGTTGGTTGTTAATTTTTTTTTAAATTTAATTTTTTAACAAATTATTAAAGAATATAAATAAGTTCACTTTAATTTTATATATAAATGTGTATGGATGACTAAAAGAATTTTTTCATTAAAATTATTATTCACCACCTCATCCTTTAAAATTTCTACCTAAATTATCCCACCATTCCCCACACATCTTTTAGTTATCCTATCTAAGCATACAATTAACTACCCTTTCTCATCCGCATCCCTCTCTTCTTTATCTCTCTTTATCCTTTTCCTTTTTCATCTCTCTTTACCCCTCCTATTTGTATCCAAACAAACCTTTGGAGCGACGTAGGATTGACAATTTCTGACACAACATGATAACCCGACATGACACGACACTGAGTTACGTGGGTTCGGATTTGGTTAAACATATGTTTTGATTAAACAGGTTCAACCCGTATAAATACGATTAAACCCATTTAACTAAACGAGTAAATGAGTTTAATCGTGTTACTGAACCTATTTAATACATTTACCCGTTTATAAAGATATAATAATAATAATAATAATAATAATAATAATAATAATAATAATAATAATAATAATAATAATAATAAGTAAAAAGTTATGAATGTTGGATATGTCTTGTTATTAATAGTCTTTCTAACATGTTTAATTTTTAATTTCAGTAGTTTTTATTTTGTTCACTATTTAAATTGTGTTTATCGTGTTGTATCGTGTAGGTGTACATATGTACACGTTTAGACATGTTTACTTAAACGAATTAAGTGTGTCGTGTCAATCCAAGAATAAAAGGATCAGGTTGGGGTTTGCATATTCGGAGACGTTTAATAAACAGGCCGAGTTCGAATTTAGCCATTTACAATACGAGATACGTTTAGACACGACACGCTTAAACACGACACGAACGGATTGCCACCCATAGAGCTATGGATGACAAATGCCATGAGTTTGTCAAACTCCTAATCCTAAATTTATTTCAGCTTCTAATTAAGCTTGAGAGGTTTATAATTATGTTTAGATCATTTGGATAATTAATCAAATTTATTCATCCTCTGAATAAAATAAATATTTTAATTCGCTTAAGTAGGAAAATGATGATATAATTTAGCTTAAATTGTTAGCGCGTATCAATTCCATATTTGTCCAACGGTTCAACGCTGTGGAGGCTCATAAAATCGACGGCCTAGATGCTCCGACCTTAAAGAACACCACCACAGCGCAGGCACCGGCGCCACGTGTCTTGCACAACTCCTTATCCACCAGCTGCGTTGACTGTTCAACGCGTGTGTTGACCTGGTCCCCACATGCTAAATTTACCAAAAGCAGAAGCGAACTGGAACTGGACTTGCACCCACTCCGAAATGCACCTAAAATTCCACCTCAAAGTTTGGTTAAGTGGGTCCGTATTTTAGAAGATGGAGTGCGAGAACCAAGTGTGAAAGTGGAATGCCCTTTGGTTGAACATGGTGACGAGTCGGGAGAGAGCACGAGCAACAGCAATAAAGCAGCCGGCCCATTTAAGAACCTCCAGAGTACACGCAGAGCGAGACTCTCATCTTTATTGCCACAAGGTCTTTCGTGGGCCAGAGACTGTTTTTTCTTATTGGTTGTGCGAAACTGAGTACCACGATGTTGTGGTACGTTTATCAGAGACAAAAAAGGATAAAAAGGTAGGCAGGAGGAGAAGAAGAAGGAGCGCTGTCCTAAAAAAGTCCCTTTTATTTCTCGAAATTACCTTTTACTCTCCGTCTTCTCCTTTCTCTTCAAACTTCAAAACCATCTCTCTCTCTCTCTCTCTCTCTGGGTTAGGGTTTCGATTTCCTTCCTCGCGTTGAGGTTAGGGTTCGATTCCCGATAGGATGCGTCGCCATCCGGCGATGTGGCGCCGCCGGGTTAGTGCTACTTCCCTATTGCGGCTCCTTCTTCTCATCCTCCCACTCGCCGACGCTGCCACCGCCGCCAGCTCCAGTGATAAGACTGCGCTCCTCCAGTTCAAGGCTTCTGTCTCCGACCATGCGGGACTTCTCGCTAGCTGGTCTGAAGCCGCCAGCTCTGACCATTGCTCGTGGCACGGCGTCTCCTGCGACGTGAGATCCAGGGTAGTAGCGCTCGACATCTCTGCTCAAGGTGCTCGCTTCCCCTCCTCCTGTCCACGGTCCGGCGCGTTTTGGCGGAGCTGCCCTGATCACGGCCAGCGTCTCACTGGGAAGCTGTGCCCCGCGATTGGGGCCCTTACAGAGCTCAAAATCCTGTCTTTACCGTTCCACGCCCTTAGTGGCGAGCTCCCTGACGCAATTTGGGGGCTGGAGAAGCTCGAAATGGTCGATCTTGAAGCCAACTTGCTCTCTGGTATCCTCCCATCTAAGCTCCCGCGTGGTTTGAGAGTGCTAAATTTGGCCTCGAATATGATCCATGGTGAGATCCCACTCAATCTTTCTAGTTATGCTGGTTTAGAAACCCTAGACCTGTCCGGAAACCAGCTCAATGGCACTATCCCTGGGTTCCTCGGCAGTTTTGTTAACCTCAGAGAGCTCCATCTATCTTTTAATCAGCTTAGTGGTTCGATTCCTGAGGAGTTTGGAGCTGGTTGCAAGAGTCTGCAGCATTTAGACCTGTCTGGTAATCTTCTAGTGGGTAGCATTCCTCGTACGTTGGGGAGTTGTGGTGAGCTTCGGTCGCTAGTACTGTCATCTAATCTTTTGGATGATGTTATTCCACCTGAGTTTGGTCGCTTGAGAAAGCTTCAAGTTTTGGATGTTTCGAGGAACTGTCTGAGTGGGCCTGTGCCTGATGAGCTTGGAGGCTGCTTGGAGTTATCTGTTCTCTTGCTTTCAAACCCGTACAATCCAACAGTACTTTCTGATAACTCAAGCTATGATTACACCGATGAGTTCAATTATTTTCAAGGTCGGATATCTGAGAGCATTACAACCCTGCCGAATCTTAGAGTGCTATGGGCACCCAAGGCAATGCTTGAAGGTCAGATCCCTAACAACTGGGGTACTTGCAATAGCTTAGAAATTGTTAATTTGGGGGAGAATATCTTCACTGGGGAAATTCCCAAAGCATTTTCTAAGTGCCAGAATCTTAAATTTCTTAACCTGAGCTCAAACAAGTTGACAGGTTGGCTCGGTCAAGAATTTTCTGTGCCTTGTATGGATGTTTTTGATATTAGCGGGAATTATCTGTCTGGTTCCATCCCAAGCTTTAACCAGAAAGCATGCCCTGCATCTCAGCTGCTGTTGGATGGCCTTGCATCTAGGTATTTCTCATTCTTCTCATATAGAATGAGGGCTGCAATCTCCATGACTATGACTGATTTTGGTGATCATATTACAGTTTTTCAAAATTTTGGCCGGAATAAGTTTACTGGAAGCCTGCCATCTTTACCACTTGCCATTGAAAAATTTGGGAATCGGACAGTCTATGCTTTCCTGGCCAATGATAATAACCTTGCTGGGTCATTAAATGATGTCATATTTCACAACTGCAATGCGTTAAAAGGGTTGATTATAAACTTAAGTAACAACTGGATAACTGGACAAATTTCAACAGAACTTGGTTCTGCATGCTTGCCTCTTAAGGCGTTTGATGTCTCTGGTAATCGTATTACAGGAATGATTCCCCAAAGTGTTGGGTTGTTGGAAAATATTGTTCGTCTAGATTTCAGCAGAAACCATTTTCAAGGTGTGATTCCTGTAAATTTTGAAAATTTGGAGCATCTTCACTATCTGTCACTCTCAAAGAACAATCTTAGTGGTACCATTCCTGCTGGTTTCAGTCAATTGCATGAGCTTAAGTACTTGGATCTTTCTTCTAATTCCTTGTCAGGGGAGATTCCTGATGGTTTTGTAAATCTCATGAATCTTACAGTTCTTCTTCTTGACAATAATGAACTTTCTGGAAAAATTCCTCTAGATTTGGCTAGCATGGTATCTTTATCATTGTTTAATGTGTCATTCAATAATTTGTCAGGGCCATTGCCATTGAATGCCAGCATGATGACATGTGATAGTGTTCTAGGTAACCCTTTGCTCCAGTCTTGTCATGTAAATACTCTCTCTATTCCACCACTGTCTGATCGGCAGGGACGTAGTGCACAAGATTATACTGATTCTTCACCTCCAAGTTCAACAAGTAACAATAATAGTGCTGGGTTCAGCAATATTGAGATTGCTTCAATAGCATCAGCTGCAGCCATTGTCTCTGTCCTTTTAGCTTTGATTGTTCTCTATATATACACAAGAAAATGTGCACCAAGATTTGCAGCAGGATCTTCAAAAAGTAGAGAGGTCACACTTTTCACAGACATCGGAGTACCCATTAATTTTGAGAGTGTTGTGCGGGCCACTGGGAATTTCAATGCAAGCAATTGTATTGGACATGGAGGGTTTGGTGCAACTTACAAGGCCGAGATTTCACCTGGAGTTTTGGTTGCTATAAAGAGACTATCCATAGGAAGATTTCAAGGATTGCAACAGTTCCATGCTGAGATCAAAACACTTGGGAGATTGCGACACCCAAATCTTGTTACTTTGATTGGGTACCATCTTAGTGAAGAAGAAATGTTTCTTATTTATAACTATTTGTCAGGAGGAAATCTTGAGAGGTTTATTCAGGAGAGATACAAAAGAACTATTGATTGGAGAGTACTTCACAAAATTGCTCTGGACATTGCATGTGCGCTTGCCTACCTGCATGATAATTGTGCACCTCGTATTCTCCACAGGGATGTTAAACCTAGCAACATTTTGTTGGACAACGATTACAAAGCACATCTATCTGACTTTGGATTGGCAAGGCTTCTAGGCAACTCAGAGACGCATGCAACTACTGGGGTGGCTGGAACCTTTGGCTATGTTGCACCAGAGTATGCAATGACTTGTCGTGTTTCTGATAAGGCTGATGTATACAGCTATGGCGTAGTACTGATGGAGTTGATCTCAGATAAAAAGGCCTTGGATCCTTCATTTTCTCCATATGGTAACGGATTTAATATTGTTGCCTGGGCCTGCATGCTCCTACGCCAGGGACGTGCCCGTGAGTTCTTCATGGAGGGTCTATGGGATGTTGGACCCCATGATGATTTGGTAGAGACACTGCATTTAGCTGTCATGTGTACAGTTGATTCACTTTCTATAAGGCCAACAATGAAGGAAGTTGTTCAGCGGTTAAAACATCTTCAGCCTGCTACTTGCTAGCACCAATAATACCTGCATAGTTAACCCATTCAATCTTAGTTGTATTTCCAATTTCATGTGGTCCCTTTTCTTGATCACGTTTAAGAAAATGCTGAGTTTGTAGATGTTGCCATTGTATTATAATTTTTCCTTGGCTCCTCTATTGGGAAGGTTGCTAATGTATTTTCAAAGACAGGAAATAGTCAGTTGTATAGTAACCAGACTAATTCAGAAGATAACTTATTAACGAGTATCTAACTTTTTTGATTAATGTACCAACAGATGTATACTAACAGGTAAAGTTTACTGGTAGCAAAGGATTCAATGTATTGCTCGACTAAAAACCTGACTTGAGATCTAGAAATGTATTGTTTTATAACTATTTTTATTTTATAAGTAGCAAATTAACTTATGATTCTGTTGTTTTTGCATGGAAGAAGAAAGCTTTATGTTGTTCAGGACATATCGTATTAAACATTGCTCATTTTCTTGGATTTTGTTTTGATGATTAAATAATTTTTTTTGATCTAGCATTTCACAGGTTCATGTAGGAGTGGGGCAATATGTATAAGGTAATAATACCTTCTACATGCCTAAAATTTTTAGTTAGCTTAGTAACATGTAGTAGTACATTTTGAGGTTTTGATGTACCAGCATATACAATGTGGGAATTTTGCTACTTGCAGGTAAGCTCGTTATTTTTTAAAACTGAAGGTTTCATTATGCATAATACTTTTGAATCACAGTATTGACTAGTCTCTTGTTTGACGTCTTAAATGAATGTAATCTGTTGATACTTCCATGTATAACATTTGTTTGTTGGAATAATTCATGCAAAATGAAATATATTAAAAGCCTTTGCAGTACGTTCTAATTGATTTTGTTTACATGTTAATTTTTAACGAACTTTTGTTCTTATCATTCTCGTGCTGGTCTTACTTTTCTTCGTTTCAGTATTTGGTTTTTTTTGGAGAATGATATTTTTCCTTTATTGGAGAATGATATTTTTTCGTTTGATCTCCATTTACCGTCTCAAAGTAAGAGATAAAGTCCACAATTCGATCAGTCTAATGCTTACATGCAATATTTAGTATCATTGCTCAGCTTGATATATACATGTTTTAAGTCTGTGTCCCCTCAAGGATAGAATTTATTTTGGAGGAAAAGGATATATAATTTGTTAGGATAATGCAGTTATTATTGTTATTTTTAACAAAGCTGAGGTCATCTTATTAGGCCCATGGATTTTAGAATTTATGCAATTGTTAACAATTACAAGAGTTGCCGGACCAGTGATCGACGACAGCGTGCTTAAGGTTCTCATAGTTTGAGGAATGACTAGGAGAGTGGGACTCAATTTGATTATAACTCACTACTAAAGTTATAGGTATCGCTGACAGCTTGCACTGTTGCTGAGCCATCGGTGATACACCGTCGGTGATAAGAACCTAGTTTGAGGAATGACTAGGAGAGTGGGACTCAATTTAATTATAACTCACTACTAAAGTTATAGGTATCGCTGATAGCTTGCACCGTTGCTGAGCCATCGGTGATACACCATCGCTGAGCCGTCGGTGATAAGCAACTGAGCCATCGGTGATACACCATCGCTGAGCCGTCGGTGATGCTTATCACCGACGGCAAACATTGTCGCAAAGAACCGTGGTTGAAACTCCCGTCACCAATAAGTTGTAGCGGTGGTAGCGACAATCGTTGCAAATAATACTATATCTAATGGTCCTATTGGTCATCACTATAATAATATATTAGTGACAGCCAACAACATTTACGATAGGTTTTTAGCGATGGTATACTAAGGAGCCACCTGTCGCTGATAACAAATTAGCGATGACTAGCCGTTGGTAAGACGTCGCTATTTGATTTTCCTGCACCTAAAAAATAAAAATTCTAAAATTCTTGTTTACAACAATTTTATTTTACAACAAACAATTAACTAAACTGTTGTATAAAATGGCACACTAGAGGGGGGTGAATAGTATGTTATCTAATTTTTGTTGCCTAATTTCAGTTTTACTCGTTTCTTAAATTGTTTAGGCAAATTGCAATTTTACGATTAAATGCGGAAGCAAGATGAATCAATTAAGCACAAACGAAAGGTAACAATGCTAACACACAAATTTATAGTGGTTCGGCCCAAATGCCTACTTCACTACCTAAGCATCCCGCTTAGGATTTTCAATCTAAGTTTTACTAGATTAATTAGTTTCCCTTACACAGAGGACTTTGACTCGAAGAGACTCACTCTCAACCTAAGACACTTCTACACCTAGAAGTCTCCGTCTTGTTATTGAGAGCACTTTTTCACCTCAACCCTAAGGGACAACCAAAACTAATCGAGTAAACTACGTTTACACAAGTAGCTTTACACACCACTTAAATCCAAGACCTAACACTAGGTCTTCCTACAATTCAAAAACAATGAGTTGAAGAACAAATTAAAATAAAACTTATTACAAGAAGAGGAATGACAACTTATCACACATAAACGCCTTTTCTTTCCACGCCTAACCGGCTTGATGAACCCTTTGAAGGAGAGCTCTTTTGACAGCAAGAGATCAAGTGTTAGGCTGATGAATGTTGTCGCTTTGAAGCTTGGAGGATGTTATGGAATCACTCTTCGAAGGCTTTTTGCATCCAAGATTGTCTAAGAGAGAGAGACAAAAGAGGTTAGAAGAGAGTATTTATAATCCCCAGCTGAAATAGGGCGTCAACGGGCATAAATTTTACCATTACAGACGCTCGGTCGATGGTCCGATCGATCGTCGATCGATCGACCGACCGATCGACTGCCCATCTTTCTGTGAGTATTACGCGCCCTTCGGTCGACTGCCTGTCGCGAGATTAGCAATCCCAAATCCGGTCGACCAATCGATCGATCGAATCGGTGATGCCAAAATCACACGACTCGCGATTTGCCATTTGATCGATTGACCGATGTGCCTTCTATCAAATTTTGTCTTCGATTGGTTGATCGACCGGTCGACCAACGCAGCCTTCTGTGATTCCTTCACTAACTTCGGTCGACCGAATGGCTACTGCCACTTTTTCGCATCATTCGGTCGACCGATCGGTCGATCGAATTGGCTGCTGCCAATACTTAACACCATTCGATCGACCGAACTAGAGCTGGAAAATTCTATCTTGGCTTTCTCATTTTGCGCTTGGTTTTCCGGCTTCGTTCTTTAGCGTGCTTTAACTTTAAAGGATTCTCCATGCTATCCAAAACATTTTTGATGCACACATTGATATGTTTTGGAGATTGATCGAAAGACGTAAGGCTTGACGTATCTTTCATCCATCCTGCAATTTTCATACTTCAAGCACTTGTTAAATATGTTTGTTATCATCAAAATAATCATGAGGAGAATAAAGCATGAAGGAAGAAACCTTCCGCTAACAATCTCCCCCTTTTTGATGATGACAAACCATTGATGATAAATATCAAGATGAAGTAACGTATCCAATAATTATTTTGAAGCATGACTTGTTAAATGGATACATGAGAGCTTCAAGGAAATGAAGTAATGTATTCAATTAGAGCTCCCCCTATCTATATGCATATATTTTCTAATTCTCCCCCTATCTATATGCATGGTACTTGGAATGAAGTATTCATTTTGTGCTCCCCCGATCGATATGCATATATTCTCCCCCTTTTGTCATTCATAAAAAAAATCAAACATAGCAAGCATATATAAAAAGAAAAAATAACACTTATATTACTGATCATCACTTAACATAGTCAACCAAATACATATAAAGTTGAGTGTGAAATACATGTTCATAAGATGAATAACATCAATACATCAAAGAGGACTAGTCATCCTCAGGTGGTGGAGGAGGTGGTAGATGCGACCGATAATATTGCCACATCTCATCCACTCTCCCATTCATCTCATCTACTTGACGACCATACTCATCGATGCGCCGGCCAGGCTCATCGATCATTATACCATACTCGTCCATCTGATGGCTGTACTCGTCTATGCGGGCTGTTGTTTGTTTGTTCCATTCCACTTGATCAATGTGAAACTGAGCAAAGCGATGCTCCAGATCACCTAGTCGCCCAATAGGAGTGTTGGATGATGAACTCCCACCGGCATCGCCTTCGTCCATGCCTATGGCATGCTCAGTCTCCTCCATGGGTTCTCCTCGCAATCTTTTGTTGTGCTGATTTTCAAGGATCTTCATGCGGCTCAAAGAGGAAGAATCTATGGGTTTGAGTATGGGTTCAATTTCAAATCTAGACCTATTTACCCCAGCTTCATATATGAAGTGAGAAATTACTGAGGCATATGGTAAGGCTTGTTTTTTCGAGGCATGAACTTCAGCTATATACATAAGTATGAGATCAGGGACATCTATAGGAGTGCGAGACATGACAAAGAAGAGTACCCTAGAACTCATAATAGTGACCTCATCATAATGACCTGCTCTAGGAAGGATATTATACAAAATGATGAGATGCATAATCCTGTCAGTGGTTGACAGTTTGATGCTTTGGGTAGGGATCATTCCATGATAACCCTCAGGACAAATGGCTGACACAACTTCATGAGGAGGAAAATCCTCATGAAAACGGTGTGTGAACATCTTATAAATTGATCTTCCTACTAGAGGAAATCCAAATGCATCTTTAATGTGAGATTTGGTGATTACTATCGATTTTCCTAGGATTTCAGACCGAAGAATTAAGTCATCACCATACCTTGCCTTTTCTATTATCAGGTTGGAGAAAAAGACTTTTATCAGGATGGGGCATACAAGTACTTGCTTTTCTAGAAACTCTACCCATCCCATGCTAACAAGTTTGCCTCTAATATCAAATTGTTCTAAATCACCTAGATTGACTGGATGTGTCTGCAGGATAGCTCTATCTACAAACATAGCAGCTTGTTTCTTGCCTAAAGAGGTCAATAAGTTATCGGGTAAGGTTGGGAGTTTAGTCTTGGGTGCCATTCTGCAAGATAATTATGAGGATGATGTAGATGATTAACTTCAGATGAGAGATGCATGCTTTTAACGCAAATAAAAGAAAACAAAAAAATTTAAAGATCGATATATATTCATGCAAGGACAAAAAAGATTTTATCATTAAATTTCAAGATAAAGAATAAACAAAAAAATTAAAATAAAAGGTAAGATTAAACAAAATGATCCATAAATGAAAAGATCATACATTTTAAAAAAACTTGTGTTGGCTAGAAGAGAATAAGAAACATTTTTCTTTTTGACCAAAACAAAATTCTTTTAAGAAGGGCAAAGTTAATATTGAGAAAAGCCCATGAAAGAAAACAAGAGAGTTCTTGACTAATAATTTTTGACCAAAACAAAATTATTTTAACAAGTAAATGTTGAATCATTTGAAGAAGACATGGGATATTTGATTTTTGTTAAAAAAAAAAACTCATTTTTAGAGTAAACATGCGAAAGAGAAATTATCATCCAAGAAAAATAAACATTTTTATGTATGAATCAAGACACATTGAGAGAGTAAGAGATGAAGAAATCACGTTTTTGAGAATAACCTCATGAATGATGGATAAAGATTAAGCTTTTTTTTTTTACCTTGGAGAAGAATCTTGGAGAGGAGGTAGAAAGCCTAGAAGGGAGAGGTTTTAGGTTGTGACAGCCGGTCGAATGGGCAAGGAAGCCCTAGTTTCGAGCTTAAACACTAGGTTTGAATGGCCAGGATTGAATCTGGCCGAAGAAATGGGCGATCCAGATCGATTTTCGCCCGCCGATCGATCAGGCGATCGCAGGCCGATCGACCGCTCGATCTGCCCTGGGTTTTTATCCCTTTAAAAAAATATTTTTGAGAGGGTGTGAGCATTTAAATTTTATGAAATTTTTTTTACATGAATTAGACTTTACGAGGATTCCAAAAAATCAAGAATCACTCAGAAAGGATATCTCTACAATTTTCTAGAAATTCTACAAGATCACAGTGGTATTTTTGTAAATATAAGTCATTTATCCACCGATTTCATATTTTTGTTCAAACTTTCTAGATATCAAGATATAATCATTTAAAACTTGTTTGTCAAGTTTGGAGTGAAACTAATATCGTTTAATCGAGATATGAACTTAACACGGTTTCATTCAAAGTATCCTTGAAACCATAAAAGTGCTAAGTATCAAATTTAGCTATCTACTCATGTTTTCTCTAGCTTAGGCACTTGGACATTTAACATGAGTGAATCTAAACATGTTTGTGAAAATTTGAATCTAAACAGAGATTTCTAAGTCAAATTGTTGATTTAGGTCAAGCATTTTCTTGAAAAATCATTGTCCTAGGAAAATTCTCCACTTCCTTATCATTGTCAAGCATTGGGTTTTCTCATTATCTTCATCCTCCAGATTCTTATCATGAAGTGTGAGATCCTTAAGCTCTTCACATACATTCACAATCTTGACATTTCTTGAAAAATCATTAGTTTCATTGAAAGTAACATGCATGGATTCTTCAACAATCATTGTCCTACGGTTATAAACTCTATAAGTCTTAGAGTTAGTAGAGTAACCTAGGAAAATTCCTTCATCGGATTTAGAATCGAATTTTCCTAAATTCTCTTTAGTATTTAAAATGAAGCATTTACATCCAAAAACATGAAAATATCCCACATTTGGGATTTTACCATTCCAAAGCTCAAAAGGTGTTTTCTTTATTTTTGGTCTTAATAAAAATCGATTAAGAACATAACACGAAGTATTTATGGCTTCGGCCCAAAAATATTTAGGCAAATTATTTTCGCATAACATAGTCCTAGCCATTTCTTGTAAAGTTCTATTCTTCATCTCAACCACCCCATTTTGTTGAGGGGTCCTAGGGAAAGAAAAGGTATGTTGAATACCTAAATCATCACAAAACTCGGAAACTTTTTCATTTTTAAACTCCCCTCCATTGTCACTCCTAATTTTCAAAATAGAAACTCATTTTTCATTTGAAACTTTCTTTGCAATTTTTTTGAAAAACTCAAAAGTTTTATTTTTCTTAGCCAAAAAGAAAACCCAAGTAAATCTAGAAAAGTCATCAACCAATACATAGCAATAAAGCTTTCCACCTAGACTAGCTACATCACATGGACCAAAGAAATTCATGTGCACAAGCTCAAGAATTCTAGATGTACTAACTTGATTAATACTATGGAGTGATGATTTTACTTGCTTACTTAGTTGACATGCATCACAAAGTTTATCTTTTTCAAACTTTATCTTAGGTAATCCTTTTACTAGGTCTTTCCTAAATATCTCTTGGATGAGGCTTATGCTAGCATGTCCTAGCCTTCTATGCCACAACCAAGAGTCATTTTTCATGGCAACTAAGCATCTAACATGAGGATTAGGCAAGACATTTAATTCTAGGGTGTATATATTTTCTTGCTTATTTCCTATGAACATGATGTCATTTGAGGGTGGGCTTCTAATAATGCATTTAGATGTCTCAAAGATAATTATGTACCCATTGTCACATAATTGGGATATGCTAATCAAATTATATTTTAAACCATCAACTAACAAAATATTTTTGATACATGGGTAAGGGAGTATACCTATGTTACCAATGCCAACAATCTTACCTTTGTCATTGTCTCCAAATGTAATATGTCCACCATCTTTACTTGATAGTCTTGCAAACAAATTGATGTCTCCGATCATGTGCTTGGAGCAACCGCTATCCAATATCCAAGTACTCCTACTTGGTTGAGGATGCTTCTCCATCTACAAAAGGAGAAGAAACTTGTACCCAAATTTTCTTGGGTCCTTGGGTGTTAGTCAATTTTGGAACCCATGTGAATCTTGCATGTGGGTTCCTTCTTAATGCACAATCTTTTGCCATGTGGCCAAAAATACCACAAGAGAAACAATTTTCATAAAATTTTCTTTGTGTGAGTGTGTGAGCATGGGAGTGTGATGATTTCTTTTTATTGATAACTTTTGACATGACATTTTGAATAGTTGTCATCTTTTCATTGAGCATGTAAAGTTCATTTTTTAATGTAAGCATGCTATCATTTAAATGCTCTACTGTATCACAGAAATACTTATTTTCTTTTTCTAGTTTTTCATTGTCAATCTCTAGGTCTTTCTTAGCCTTTTCTAGGGTGCAATTTTTTTCCTTAAGATTGTCTATTTCTTTCCTAAGGTCTTTACATGAAAGTAATAAGCTATCATTTTCAATTTCTAAGGATCTATTGTCCTTTTTGAGGTCTCTAAATTTTCCCCTAATTGTAATGAACTCATCATGCATTTGCTCAAATTCAATTTATAATTCTTCTTGAGTAAATGAATTTTCACCAAAATTAAATTTTACCTCATCATCCTTTGCCATCAAGCAACGGTTTATTTTTTCACTCCTTGCCTCTTCTTCACTTGATGAGGCCTCTCTTTCGTCCTATGTAGCCATCATTGCCTTATTCTTCTTCTTGTACTTTTCTTTCTTGTGAGGGTTGGAGGTAGTGACCATCTTTAGAAGCGGACAATCCTTCCTTAGGTGCCCCGTCTTGTTGCAATTGTAGCAAGTGCAACCACTTCTTCCTTTCCTCATGCCTCCCCTCATGAAGCTCATGAACCTTCTGGCAAGCATTGCCTTTTCTTCAAGGTCATCCATCTCTTCTTCGGATGATGATGAATCTTCGGCCCGATGTGATTCTTTTAAGGCAATGGTCTTGCCTTTAGAAGCATCTTCTTCTTGATATTGCTTCATGTGGGTCTCATGTGTCATGAGAGACCCAATGAGCTCGGTGATCTTTAGCGTGCTCAAATCCTTGGCTTTCATGATGGCCGTCACTTTGGATTCCCAAGATTTTGGAAGGGAACGAAGGAACTTTCTTACCTTCTTCTGTTCCCTTATCTCCCTGCCATGGTTAGCTAAGCCATTCGTAATATTTTGAAACCTAGCATGCATGACATCAATAGACTCATGTGAAAGCATTTTAAACATTTCATAGTCATGCATGAGTAAATTAATTTTGGATTCCTTTACTTGCGAAGTCCCTTCATGGGTGGTCTCTAAGACCTTCCACACTTCGTATGCGGACTTGCATGTAGAGATCCTATTAAATTCATTAATTGATAGGCCACAATATAGAGCATTGACGGTCTTGGCATTAGCATTAAAGAGCCTTAACTTCCTCTTGGTCTCATTTATCCATGTCCTTATCGGGTTGTTTATACTCTACTAGGATCATCCTCCATACATCCATGCCTAAGGATTGAAGGAAGTCATTCATGCGGATCTTCCAATAGGCATAGTTGTTCCCATCGAATAGTGGTAGAGTGTTAGTAGAGGACTCTTGAGCTAATTGGATTTCACTAGACATCTTGACTTGTAGGGAAGATGGTTAAATCTTAACCTACGACCTAGCTCTGATACCAATTATTGTGTGAAATCCGACACTAGAAGGGAGGGGGGTTGAATAGTGTCAGTCCCCTTTTACAATTTTCTTTGTCTCAATTTTATCTTTGCTTAATGCAATTTTTCTTTGATGGTTGATATGATCTCAATTCAATGTTAATGATAAAAGCAAGTAAATAAACAATGAAAACAATAATATTTATAGTGGTTCGGCCAACCGCCTACCTACCTTGGCTCATTACCAAGGATTTCTAAATACTACTTTATAGAATTTATATTTCCCTTTGAATACACTTGAGGATACCCTTCTCCCTCACTTGGAGAACACCTCAATCCTATTCACCTAGGCAAAACACAATTCTATAAAGTTTATCCTAAGTGTTTCCTAGCACACCTAGCAAGCTATCTCAAACTAGAAAACGAGATACAATAAGGATCAAATACAAGAAAAGAGCTAAGGAATCAAAGATTAAACCAAGCTTCTTTCCACTGCCTTCTTGTCTTCAACTCGCAAGATGATGACTCCAAGGATTGCAGCCAAGTTGAAGCAGAAAGAAGCAATCCCTGGATTTGCTGTTGAAAATGGAAGCAGAGGGCGTGCGCAGGTGAAGGTCTTTGAAGGCTTTTAAAGATCTCTTTTTAATGCTCAAGTAAGATTGCAAAATGTGTTTAATGAAGTTTGGTGAGGGGTATTTATAACCCCTCACCCGAATGGACCGTTCAACGGGTGAAATGTCAACCATTGAGCCCGTTCGGTCGCGGCCGGTCGATCAGTCGGTCGATCGACGGATCGATCGCCTAGTGCGACTGCTCGCAGCTGAGAGAGGTCGGTCGACCGTCGGGTCGACCGTCGGGTCGACCGCCAACAAATCTTCTGACATTCGATTGACCCGTCGGTCGACCAAATTGCTGTAGCGAATCACGAGAATGAGGCTATCTTTAGGTCGGTCGATCGATTGGTCGACCACTACCTTTCTGCCAATTTTTCGCCTTTGTCGATCGACCAACCGGTCGACCGACGCAGCCCTGCTGTTTGGCCATTGCCACATTCGGTCAACCGACTAGTCGATCGAATGGCTTCTGCCAAATTTTTGCGATCTTCGGTCGACCAGTCGGTCGACCGAATAGGCTGCATCGCCATTCTATTTCCTTGTTCGATCGATCGACCGATTGACCGATCCCAGGCTGAGGATGATTAATTCCCTGTATTTTTTCATGCCATTTCTAAGGGTTTGGTTACCAAGTTTCAACTTGGATAACCTTATAATTTTAGCTTGGGATAAACTATCCTAGAGACATATTACATTAAATCTACTTGATTCAATCCCTAGCCATTCTTCAACAATTTCTTCTTCCGTTTCTTTGACGATCTTTTCCATCGTCCCGTTTGAATAGATTTGGCATGCGTATCGCACCCTCAACCTGAACTCAAAACTACACACTTGGATTAAATACATGTTTGTTATCATCAAAATAGAGATCGAGGCTTAAGAGAGACCCTTAAGCCAACAGGTTCCTCATCGAAGCACACTCCTTGGCCATATGGCCAAATATGCCACAAGAGAAGAAATTTTCATTAAATTTTCTTCTAGTATGTGTGTGAGCATGGGAGTGTGATGATTTCTTTTTATGGACAACCTTAGGCATGACATTTTGTATGGTTATCTTTTCATTAAGCATGTAAAGTTCCTTTTTCAATGTTAGCATGCTATTATTCAAATGCTCTACTTGATCACTTAAATACTTGTTTTCATTTTCTAATTTTTGGTTGTCAATTTCTAAGTCCTTCTTAGCTTTCTCTAGGGTGCATGTTTCTTCCTTAAGAGTGTCTACTTCTTTTCTTAAGGCATTGCATGAAAGTAATAAACTATCATTCTCAATCTCTAAGGATTTATTGTCCTTTTTAAGGTCTCTAAATTTTCTCCTAATGGCATTAAATTCATCATGCATTTGTTCAAATTCACTTTCTAGTTCTTACTGAGTAAAAGAAACTTCATCGAAAGTAAACCTTACCTTATCATCATTTGCCATCAAGCAAAGATTTGCTTTTCCACTCTTTGCTTCTTCTTCACTCGATGATGCCTCGCTTTCATCCCACGTGGCCATCATTGCCTTCTTCTTCTTCTTCTTCTTCTTCTTGTACTTTTCCTTTTTATGATGGTTGGATGTGGAGGCCATCTTGAGAAGTGGGCAATCTCTCCTTAGATGTCCGGTCTTGTTGCAATTGTAGCAAGTGTAGCCTCCTCTTCCCTTCCTCATGCCTCCCCTCATGAAACTCATGAATCTTCTTGCTAGCATCGCCAATTCTTCAAGATCATCCGTCTCTTCCTCGGATGATGACGACTCTTCTGCTCGATGTGATGCTTTTAAGGCGATGGTCTTGCCTTTGGGGGCATCTTCCTCCTGGTATTGCTTCATATGGGTCTCATGTGTCATGAGAGACCCAATGAGCTCAGTGATCTTCAAGGTACTCAAGTTCTTAGCTTCCTTGATTGATGTGACCTTGGGCTCCCAAGATTTTGGAAGGGAACGGAGGAGCTTCCTTACCTTCTCCTCTTCCCTTATTTCTTGGCCAAGGTTAGCTAACTCATTTGTAATATTTTGAAATCTAGCATGCATGGTATCAATGGATTCATGTGATAACATCTTAAACATTTCATAGTCATGCATGAGTAGATTTATTTTGGATTCCTTTACTTGTGAAGTCCCTTCATGTGTGGTCTCTATGACCTTCCATAATTCATATGCGGACTTATAGGTAGAAATCCTATTGAATTTATTAATTGATAGGCCACAATATAATGCATTGACGGCCTTTGCATTTGTATTGAAGAGTCTAATCTCTTCTTGGTCCCATTTATCCATATCCTTATCGGGTTGCTTATACTCTACTAAAATCATCCTCCATACATCCATGCCTAGAGATTGTAGAAAGTCATTCATGCGGATCTTCCAGTAGGCATAGTTGTTTCCATCGAATAGTGGTGAAGTATGAGTAGAGGACCCTTGAGAAAATTGGATTTCACTAGACATCTTAATTTGTAGGGAAGATGGTTAAATCTTGACCTACGACCTTGCTCTGATATCAATTGTTGTGTGAAATCCGACATTAGAAGGGGGGATTGAATAGTGTCTGTTCCATCTTTTGTATATTTTTCTTTTTACTCAATTTTAGCTTAACTTTAGTGCAAGTGTTTCTTAACAATAGATGTGATCAAATATTAATGACAATGATAGACAAACAAGAAAGCAATGCAAACAAGAATAATTATAGTGGTTCGACCAACTGCCTACTCCACTACCTTGGCTCCTCACCAAGAATTTCTAATCATTACTTTATAGAGATTATGTTTCCCTTTGAATACACTGAGGATACTCTTCTCACCACTCTGAGAACCCCTCAATCCTATTCACCTAGGCAAAACACAATTCTACAAAGTTTTCCCTAAGTGTTTCCCTAGCACACCTAGCAGCTATTACAAATGGAAAATAAGTTTCAAATAAACTTCAAATACAATGGAAAGAGCTTAAGAATTTAAAGATGAACTAAAGCTCCTTTCCCAAGCCTTCAGGCCTCTAACTTGCAGGAAGATGACTCTTTGAGTTGCAGCAGAGTTGAGGGAAGCAGGGAAGCAGGCACTCGAAGAATATTGTCGACGGAGGCAAAGGGCGCGCAACAAATTAATTCTTATGAAGGCTCAAATCACTTCTTTAATGCTCAATGAAATCTCCAAGAAGGTTTAAAGAAATTAGGTGAGGGGTATTTATAACCCCTCAGCCGAACGGAATGTTCAACGGGCGAAAAAATAGCAGTTGACGCCATTCGGTTGCTTTACCGGTCGATCGTCGGTCGACCGACTGATTGACCGCCAATGCGACTGACTGGTCGACCGACTGTCGCAAATCTATCGATCCCACATTCGGTCAACCAGTCGATCGACCAAATCAGTGGAGCCAAGGTCGTGCGATTTGTGATCTCTAATCCGGTCGATCGATCGGTCGACTAATGAGCATTTTGCCAATTTTTGGCTTCGGTTGGTCGATCGACCTATCGACTGACGCAGCCCTCTACGATTTCTTCACCAACTTCGATCGACCAAGAAGTTGACTAAATGGCTACTGCCACTTCTTCGCATCATTCGGTCGACCGACTGGTCGACCGAACTGGCTGCTGCCAAGGATATTGCCTTGTTCGGTCGACCGACCGATTGACCGAACTCAGGCTGAGGCTGACTTCTACTTGATTTTGTTACATGCCTTTTTTATGGGTTTAGTTACCAAGTTTTAACTTGGATAACTTTACAATTTGGCTTGGGATAAACTCATCCTAGAGGTATATTACATGATCTCTACTTGATCTAAGCCCGAGCCTTTCTTTGGCGTTTTCTTCTTCCGTTTCTTTGACGGTCTTTTCTTTCAATTCGTTTGAATGAATTTGGCATGCTTATCGCAACCTCAACCTGAACTCAAAACTTCACATATGGATTAGGTACTTGTTTGTTATCATCAAAATAAAGATCGAGACTTAAGAGAGATCCTTAAGCCAACAGGGTCGAGCTGCGAAATCATCGCGAGTAGAAGGTATAATTCAGCTTATGAAATTTTATTGGTTAAATGTTCCATCCTTCTTAAGCATTAGATGTCTTAGTAGAGTCGAGTTCAAATCATGTGTTGGATTGAATCAGGGCTTGAATCGGACTTGGATTGAGTCAAGTAGGGGCTAAGTGAATAGGAGGGGCATATTGGTCAAATGAAGATGAGGGAATAAAATCCCTCATCCCTAGCTGTGCGGCTCACTTTTGGAGCCGCACGCAGCCCGAGAGGAGAGAGAGAGAGAGGAGGGGAAGCCTTGGAGTCGGCGCTGGATTCATGCCGCCGTTGGAAAGATCGAGGTCGCCATCGCTCGTCCTTTCTTCTTCCTTGATCAAGGTGAGTGGAACGAACCTTGTTGTGAAGGGTAGGCGGGTAGCCGACCCAAGCTTTAGGGGTTTTCTCCAATTTTCTCGTGAGATTTCGTCGATCCACCGATGTTCTTCCAAGATTTGGTTTGGATGATATGTATTTACTCTTCATATAAATTTCTTGTCATTTTTCTCGATGTTTAGGGTCAGCCACATGAAGGAGAAAGGGGGAAGGTCATGCCGAATTTTTTTCTAATTTCCTAGAGTGGTCGGAAGCCCTCAGATTAAGTTTTCCTCGCGATTGACGACTCGATTCTTCACAATCATGGCCGAGACCTTATCCTCCTATCCTGCTTGCTCTCGGCTGAGTATGATCAGCAGGGTGGTCATTGGGGGGAGAAAAGCTTTTGATGTGTCATATGCTTATATGTAGGATACGAAGTCATACTTTTATGTTGTAAATCATTCGCATGATATATGAAACTTGGTAGTGATGGATCGAGATTAGAGCATTATACGGAAATGTTCTTGATGGTGCATACATGGTAGGATCTTAGTATGGCATGTGAATCATGGTAATGTTTCATTTACTTGTAATATCCTCTTGAATATGCATATATGGCTAAGATTATGTATGGTATATGATTTGTTGAATTTTCTTCATCAAATTATTAATGCTAGTATTGAAACTACCATGATAGATTAAATGTTACCTTGCTGGAATTTATTGATTAAATGCAGAATTTAATCATTTTTGTTGTTGTAATTATGTGGTTATTCATGGTAGTAGATGTAGGTTAATTTCCTTATAACTTATGGGTTGTGACATGTATGTATTTAGACATTTCGACACTTATGACATGTAGTTCACACTTGAAATGTGACATATGACGCTAGAAGATTATTTGGAAACTCTAGGGTGCTTTTTAATTAGAGAAACTCGAATGTAGACAAGCTAGGTCTCACACCTAGGGAACAACCAATGAGCTATAGTGTGCGAATGGTAAGGTCCGGAGAAAAGGACTGAGCATGGGTGAATGCCCAGGATTTTTAAATAAGGAAACTTTAGGATACTTTGCTTGTGTGATGTGATTGTGATGGTTAGCCGAGAAGCATGGATAGTCGGAATGACTAATGCTTGACTCGGCCAGTGATTTGGGTCTTGAGATTGCACCAGTGGGCCCGCTAGGTGTTAGACCCCAATTGGGTGGGACTAGCTATCCCTAACCCGGTAGGTGTCCGGAGACTAGCAAACCATCCTAGTCGACGACCCAGTGTTTGCTCTGATTTACTCATGTGTTATGTAGGCCGTGCAACCAGAATATTACTATCATTGTGTGGTAAGGCTGGTTAGAGCCGAACCATTGGTTCATGAGCAGGCCCTAGTGGCCGGGTGCTATTTTGTTTAGTTGGGCTGTTATGGCTGGTTATATGATTGTATGGTCTATACAGGACGGCTCTTGGGGTCGGTTTTCATATCAGGACTAGATTAGATCCCTAACTTTATATTTTTCTAACTTATATACATGAGATTATCGGGGATTTATGTGGAGGTTCGGAAGAATCGCTCACTGAGTCCCATGTGGACTCACGATTTATTTCTCTTATTTTGCAGAGCCCGACCAGTGAGGTGAGGCTTGGAGTCATGGTGTAGCTGGAGGGAAGACATTGAAGTAGATCTCGTAGCAACGTCCAGTAGTCGTAGTTGTGATGTCTAGGATTGTTTTCTTTACATACACTGGGAGTTGTTTATTTGAAAATATGTATTCGACTTTAACTCGAGCTGTTTTATTTTGTAGTTGATGTTTCACAACTCTTTTTAAAATTGTGAACCTTCTTTAAAAAATAAGTAAAAGCTGCACCGTTGTTTTTATTTACATGTTTCCGGTTTCTTGTCAGTCAGTATATGTGGTAGGCTTCAGGGTAGGACATAGACCCTGGCTGGTCACGCGATCCTAAGTTGGGGCGTGATAAATTTATGGAAGATGTGAAATATTAGTTCGAGATGAGCATGGTTGGAGAAATAAACTATTTCCTCAATCTCCAGATGGAGCAGTCTAAAGTAGAGATATTCATCTCTCAAAGTAAGTATACCAGAAATCTAATCCACAAGTTTGTATTGGACAGTTCTAGAGGCAGTTAGAACTTTTATCTCAACTCATGAAAAACTGAGCAAAGATGAAAAAGACAAGAATGTTGATCCCAGTCTTTATAGAAGTATGATTGATAGTCTTTTGTATTTGACAACTAGCATACCTGACCTATGTTTCAGTGTGGGTTTATGTGCTAGATATCAGACAAATCCAAAGGAGTCTCATCTTCAGACAGTTAAAAGGATTCCGAAATATGTTAAAGGTATTTTGAACTTTAGTCTTTGGTATTCTATTGAATCTAATTCCTGTCTAGTAGGGTTTACTGATGCAGATTGGGCTGGTAATATTGATGACAGAAAAAGTACAATAGGTGGATGCTTTTATATTGGATTAAATCTTGTGGCTTGGTTGAGTAAGAAATAGAATTCCATCTCTCTTTCTTCTGCAGAGACTGAATATTGGGCAGTAGGCAGTTGCAGCACTCTATTAATTTGGATGAGAAACATGTTGTTAGACTATGGGTTCAAACAGGCGGAAATGATTTTATATTGTGATAATACCAATGCTATAAATATCTCAAAGAATCAAGTTATGCACTCTCACACTAAACACATTGATATTTAATTTCACTACATCAGAGAGTTAGTTGAAAGAAAGGAATTACAATTGGAATGCATTTCTATAGAAAGACAAGTTGCAGTTATTTTCACAAAAGCATTGGATGAAGGGAGATTTGGGCAGTTACGAGCTACTATGGGATTATGTGGGAAAATATAAAAGTTTTTCTGTTATTTTTATTTCATTTATTCCTCCTCTTATCTTTGTTTCGTTGAAGGAATATCATTTATGGGTGCTGCTACCTTCTTGGAGTCTCACACGTGCGGCCTCCTTTTTTGGAATCCCGAACATTTCGCCCCTAAATTCATTGCTTTCGGCGCTGCTACCTTCTCTGATCTCCTGTTGTAACCGAAGGTCGACGTCTCAATCTTCTTGACCTCTCGACTGCCCTTCTCTTCTCTTAAAAGGAGCAATCAAAGATGTATGGTGGAAAAAGGAAGAAGAGTTACGTGAGGAAGATTAGTGCGCCAACAACAAAGAAAATGTTTTCGTCCAATCCTGATGAAAAGATAGAATCACCTCTTCTAGAGCAGCCTTATGATGAAGTCTCACCTCCACCTCCAACCTCTCACGGACATAAGTTGAGGAAAAAATTGACTCGTCCAGCAGACCAACCTCTTAGGAGGAGCAGTAGAGGTATGACATCAAACCCTAAATCCCCACCAAGGGTTTCAGTTCCTAAGGGGGGAGAAATTGTTTATTGAGGAGGAGTATTGTTTATCTCTAGCTCTGTCATGACTATTTCACCTTACTGCAATTTACTTGTCTTGGAATTTTATTGCAATTTTGCTGAGGATATATCTGATTATGAAAGCAGTCACTTTCAACAAGTTTTTGTCAGAGGAAAATGATACTCTTTCGGTGCTGAAATCATAAATGTGTTTCTTGGCTTTCCACAATTTTCTTCTTCTGTCGATCAGCCTGATGATTCTAGTGTTGAATTTCTAAAACTGTTGGTGAAGAAGTATCAAATGGTGAAATTTCCAGCTGATCAGGACAACATAATATAAAATCTGCATCCTTTAATACCTTTTATGCTGCATTGTTTGTAATTGCAAGATACTTCTGGATTCCAACCTCTCACATTACATATCTCAACAAAGAAATAGTGTTGTTGTTATTCAAAATTACAAATGGGATTCCTTTTGATCTAGGAAGTTTAATTTTTGATCAAATTACATCTCTTAGATTTAGACTGAATTCAAAATCCAAAATGTTTCTAATTTTTCCAAATATGATCCATGAAATTCTAGAAAAATAAGGCTTTAAATGCTCATCTGAAGAGTTTCTTGAACCAGTTGGTTCATCTCTGAAAATTTATCACAAGCTTTTGACAAGGGTGAGTACTCTTGTCAAGTCCCAGAGAAGTTCAGGTTCAAACAAGAAATCTGCTAGTGAGGAAGCTCTCATAGAGGAAGTCTTTAAGGTCAAGAAAACTATGTCTCTACTTCAACAACAACTGATTTTTATTGAGAAGAAAGTCATTGAGCACTTCACTACTGCATCTGTAGGTCCTGTTTCTCCATCCTCTTACAATACTTCAGATTCGTCCAACTCAGACTGATATTGTCTCTATTCTCCTTTGGCTTATTATGCCAAAAAGGGGGAAAAAGTTTTGGATACTATAACCGTTCCAACCTTATTTATCTTGTCTATTTCTTGGTTGCAATTGTATTATGCTGGTAAGATTAACTTGTTTGTTTGTCTGGATTTATTTTGGTGACTGGATGTATGATAGTGTGACTGCTAGTTGTTGTCTAGTTGTAATATTTTGTCTTGATTGTGGATGGTTGTGACTGTGATGATTGGATTATGGATATTATCTGTTAACTATTAATTTCTATTTTGACAGTTAATGTATTTTAGTTTAAACTGCCTTTTTTTGTTCTTTGTCTAGTTGGTTGTTCTAACAGATTGTGTTTTGCCAAATAAGCCAAAGGGGAAGATTGTTAGTGTTGGCTTTTGTGTGTTGGTTATATTTGCACTACTAGAAACTTGATCTTCAGCAACGGCTATCAGCAACAGCCGCTCAAACCGTTGCTATTTGCAACGGCATTCTTACGGCCGCCCGAGCCGTTGCAGATATCTGTATCTGCAACGGCGTTCTAACGGAAAACCGAGCCATTGCAGATTATTTTAACTATCAGCAACGGCTTTCATACGGAAAGGCGAGCCGTTGCTGATGTTTTAATTATCAGCAACGGCTTACTAACGGATAAGTGAGCCGTTGCTGATGATAACTTATCAGCAACGGCGTTCTAACGGGCGAGTGAGCCGTTGCTGATAAGTTTATATAGGGCACGCTCTCGCGCCCGACCCTTCTTCCTCCCGCTGCTGCCGCCGCCGCTCCTGCCGACGCCTTCGCCGCTGCTGCCGACGCCGACGCCTCTCGCCGCCGCTGCCACTGCTGCCGGTATGTTGATCGGCCGACCGACTCTCACTATGTTTCGGCTGGAGAGGTTAAAATCCGGCCGAAACCCTATTTCTAGGGTTTCGGCCGGCGGCGGTATGCTAATGGCCGCCGTCGGACCTTCTACAGTGGCCGGACAGTGTGTCCGGCCACTGTACGCCGGCGCCGGAGGGTGGACTCCGGCGCCGGAATATATATATATATATATATATATATATATATATATATATATATATATTATTGTTTTGAAATTGTTAATTAATTATTTTATAATTGTTAATTAATTGTTTAGATTAATTATTGAATTTGTTAGATTAATTATTAGGGTTTAGATTAATTTCGGACGCGCGTCAGAATCGTCCAATTTGGACTCGCGCCGGAATCGTCCAATTCGGACGCGCGCCAGAATTGTCCAATTCGGATTCGCGCCGGAATCGTCCAATTCGGACTCGCGCCGGAATCGTCCACTTCGGACGCGCGCCGAATTCGTCCAATTCGGACTCGCGCCGGAATCGTCCACTTCGGACGCGCGCCGAAATCGTCCAATATGGACTCGAACTGTCTCGAAACATTTAGAAAATACTCATCCATCCGACGAGTTGATATGTTTCACGTATGCATCGACGAATCGGATATGATTTAGCAAAACCTTAGATCCGTTCGGGAATTGTATGTTCGTGTAAAAGAAGTAGATGATCTTTTATACGACGTACAATTCTTGAATTGTCCCTGATTGGACAATTTGGGAATATAGTTATTTGTACTGTACTTACGTTTTTATTTTAACTGTTAACTAATTATTCTAAAATTCGGCAACATCTCTCTTGTTCTCCGATACGCGCCCAGATGATATGCGTATTCGGAGAACTGTAGGGAGATGCTGTCGAAATTTAGAATAATTAGTTAACAGTTAAAATAAAATCGTAAGTGCAGTACGAATAACATAAATCCCGAATGGAATAGGACAATCTCACCTAAAGACATTAACCAAAGAAATTGTCATTGATTGACAGAATCATGTCGGCTGATCGAAGTTGGATGTACCGACGTCTTGATCGTGGAACTTTAACGAATGAGTTTCGATTAGGCGTAACGTACTTCCTAAATTTCGCCTATTCGAATCGGAATTTCGTTAGCATGGGTGATCAAATCCGATGTCCGTGCCGCATTTGTTCAAATGGACGATTTTTGGATCGGGAGACTGTCACTCTGCATCTATATAGCAAAGGATTTGCACCAAGATATTTTCTATGGACTTGTCACGGGGAGTCACGCGAAGTCGGGACGTCGAGCAATCGTGTCGTTCAGACATATGGTGAATCTTCCTCTGCTGGTGCTTCTTCATCCAGTCAATGTAATCCCTATAGAACTATGATACTTGATAGTCTTGGGGGTCAATTCCGCCTGAATGATAATGTTGATTAGCCAGATCTTCAGACATCAGTCTCACCAGATACTACAGCGGTTGATATCACAGAAGTAGGGGCTGCGGTAGAGATTGAATTACCGAATAAAGAAGCTACAGAATTTTACGAGATGTTGAAAGCTGCCGATGAACCTTTGTATGAGAATTGTCCTAAATACACTAGGTTTTCAGCAATGACACAGCTCTTAAACATCAAGGCCGATTGTAATATCAGCGGAGTTGCGTATGATCGGATTGCTGGATTGATTAATGGAATGCTGCCTACTGATAACAAGTTTGAGCCTACTTTTTATAAGACTAAAAAGCTGATGAGAAAATTGGGGCTTGGGTACGAAAAAATACATGCGTGCCAAAATAACTGCATTTTATATTATAAAGAAAATGTGCAGTTGAATAAATGCCCTGTATGTCAACACCCTCGTTACAAGGAGAAGAAATCGGTCCGACAGAAAAATATCCCGTTTAAGGTGCTTCGGTATTTTCCACTAACACCGAGGCTTCAAAGATTATTCATGTCGGAAAAGACAGCCCCCTACATGAGTTGGCATGCAAGAAGTCGTGATGATACAGTAATGACTCATCCATCTGACAGTGAAGCATGGAAACATTTGGATACATGTTATCCTTCATTTGCTATGGATACTAGAAATATCAGATTGGGATTGTGCACAGATGGTTTTAATCCGTTTGGACATTCTGCAACTCCTTATTCAGTTTGGCCAGTGCTGCTGACAGTTTATAATTTGCCACCGTCAATGTGCATGAAAGATGAATTTATTTATCTTTCGATGATTATTTCGGGTCCTAAGGGTCCGCGAAAAGAAATTGACATATTTCTCAGACCCTTGATAGATGAATTGAAAACATTGTGGACTGAGGGAGCTATCACTTATGATTGTCATCGGAAGCAAAACTTCAATTTAAAGGCCGCGGTCTTGTGGACAATCAATGATTTCCCCGCGTACGGCATGTTGTCGGGTTGGAGCACTCACGGCCGACTCTCTTGCCCGTATTGTATGGAATACTCTAAATCAATCAGTCTTCAGAACGGACGAAAAATCTCATTCTTTGATTGTCATCGTCGATTCCTACCGGTTCATCACCAGTATCGAAGGAATCGTAATAAATTTACTAAGGGCAGAGTCGAAAGAGATGGGCCACCACCGATGTTGTCTGGTGAACAAATGTTAGCACGTGTTTCAGCACTTCCAGATATAGTATTTGGTCGCAATGAAAGAGTGTCAGGTTTTGGCCAAACACACAACTGGGTGAAAAAAAGTATCTTTTGGGAATTGCCCTATTGGAGTTCATTATTGATTCGACATAATTTAGATGTCATGCACATTGAAAAAAATGTGTTTGATAATATTTTCAACACTATGATGGATATTTCTGGAAAAACTAAAGATAATGTCAAAGCCCGACATGATCTGAAAATACTTTGTAAAAGACCAGAGTTGGAGTTACAAGAGGTCAACGGACGATATCTGAAACCGAAGGCCCTATATGTGTTAAATAAATAACAGATCAAAGATGTTTGTCAATGGGTAAAAGAACTCAGATTACCCGATGGATATGCTTCAAACTTATCTCGATGTGTGAACGTCGATGATTGTAAAATATCAGGGATGAAGAGCCATGATTGTCATGTATTCATGCAGAGATTACTTCCGATCGCATTTCGAGATCTTCTACCTGATAATATTTGGGGTCCGTTGACTGAATTAAGTATGTTTTTTAGAAGCATCTGTGCAAATGTCCTTCGAGTCGAAGATATGTCAACACTTGAAAATAATATTGTTGAAATCATATGCAAGCTGGAGCAGTTTTTCCCTCCTGCATTTTTTGACTCGATGGAGCATCTACCGATACACTTGGCATACGAGGCTCGAGTTGGTGGCCCCGTTCAATATCGTTGGATGTACTTATTTGAAAGATACATGAATCGTCTGAAGAAAAAAGTAAAGAACACCGCAGCTGTTGAAGGATCAATATCTGAATCGTATATCATCCAAGAAATTTCAACATTCTGCTCATTTTACTTTGAATCGACAGTACAGACAAGATTTGATCATCTTCCACGTAACGACGACGGGGGTGTTCGACATTCAGATGGACGTTTAAATATATTTTGTCACTCTGGTCGTGCTTTTGGTTCTCGTCCATCTCGACACTTAAGCGATGAAGAGTATCATTTGGCACACTTGTATGTATTACTCAATTGTCCAGAGATTGAACAATTCATTGAAATATTTGACATTGAGATGGTGCAAAAATACTCTATTCACAACGATCAAGAATTGGAGAGATTACGGAATCGTGATTTCCCTACTTGGATTCAGACTTACAGCAAAGATCACAGAGCTGAAATAGATGAAAAAATATTTGAGTTTGTTAGTGGACCGTCGCGACTTGTGTCGTGCTATAGCGGATATTTTGTTAACGGGTATAAATTTCACACGGTTGAATATTCATTTGCAAAGAAGACGATGAATGCTGGGGTCTGCGTGAAAGGGACAACCTATGTTGAATGTGATATGGATTTTTATGGACTGGTGGAAGAAGTGATAGAGTTGCACTACTTCGGCTTGAAATCAGTGATCCTATTTAGATGTCATTGGTTCGATACAACAGAAAGGGGCATGAAAGTTCATCCAAAATACAAACTTGTTGAGGTTAATTACAAATCGAAATTGGCAGCAAATGAGCCTTTTATATTGGCATCACAAGCCGAACAAGTATATTACGCGAAGTATCCGGCTCGAAATAAAGATAGAGCAGATTGGCGTGTAGTCTGTAAGACAAAAGGTAGAGGAAAAATTGATCCGATAGTAGGAGAAAATGATCCTCCTGGTTTCTATCAAGAAGATGATCTTCCTGCTGTGGATCGTATTATTCCAATACTCGAGGATGCAGACACAACGTCAATTCAATTAGAAGTTGAATATGCTGATGATGACGATCATGAAATTGAGGAAGCTGGAGATGAAGAAGATGAAGAAGAGGAAGAAGAGGAAGAAGAAGAAGAATTCGAAGACTATTATTCGGATGATGAAGAATAATTGTAAAGTATATATTTTATTAAATATATCTCTACTATTTATACAATAATCTGATTATATGTCTGTTCGACAGATATGTCTGGTCGTGGTTATCGACGCAGGAGAGTTTCGGAGTCTCCGATCGGTGAGACTTCAGCACTTACTCATGCTGTTGATCCACCTGTTGCTGATCCTCATTCCGATGATACTGCCGAGGCTAGTACATCCAGACGTAGGCGGCCACGCGGGCCGAACAGGTGGCAGCCTCCACCAGCCACAGAGTCACGTAGATTGATTAGCGTGATTGGGGAGCGGTAATATATCATGAATTATGAATCATTACAAATTCATTATATCATAATATAATATTAAAATTTATTTTTGTTGTGCAGGTTCGAGCAAGAAGAAGTGCCGAGGAGCATTTCTTCTACTATTCGACGATACATGCACGGGGCATGGCCTACGTGGTCTCACGTGCCTAGCGAGCACGTCGACATGTTATGGCGCGAGTTTGAGGCACGTATTATTATTATTTTTTACATGCATGATGATATATTAATATTGGTACTGATATTATTATTTTGCAGGCTCGCTATACATGGGCCGAGGACCAGAGGCCCTTCATTTACGCTGCCTGGGAGGCTATTTCCCGGGCAAGGTACAACGGGCAGTTGGGGCAGGCTCGGTCCCAAGCGATGGCCCGAGCTGGGACCACTAACATTGCGGAGACTCGGGGATACGGCCCCGGTTGGATTACTCCGGATATATGGGACCAGCTCGTGGGGATATGGTCGACGGATCGATGGCAGGAGGTTTCTCGGAATGCGGCTAGAAATCGCATGTCGGGAGGAGCAGCGCGTCACACCGGCGGCTCTGTTGCATTTGCAGTGCACGCAAACCGTATGGTAAGTATATCTTTTAATTATATATTTTATTTGTTATTATGTGTACTAATTAATGTATTTGTTTTGTAAATGTAGACGACGATGTCGGATGACGGGACTGTCCAGCGACCCTCCCCGATGGCGGTGTTCGAGCGGACTCACCGTCGAGCACATGGGACGGGGGAGTACATCGACAACCGCGCTGCATACATTATGGTAATTATATATTTGTTTAAATTATTCATTATATATTTATAATTTAAGTTTTATGATAAATATTAAACAAAAAATCAAACTCGAGTAGGAGACCTATAGCCAGACGGTGGTGCAGCGCGGGGGTACCCCCGAGGACTTTGACGCAGCATCGTGGGTCGAGGCCGCAGGTGGCTGGGACCATGGCCGCGTATATGGCTTCGCAGATAGTGGTCATGCGCAAGCCGTACTAGGGCCACTTGGGGCACCGACCCCTCCGGTCGCTGGTGAGCGGCCGTCCACCTCTAGATCCAGTTATGATCATAGTAATAGGATAAGGACACTAGAGGAGACGGTCGCGCGTCAGACTGAGATGATGGAGCGTCAGAGTCAGACGATGGCGAATATAGAAGCTATGCTACGCAACTTGTCAGGTCATCCCGAACCAGTCATCTCTTCGGCATCATCTAATCCATCGTCCTCGAGTCAGTCCACGCCGGTGTACACTCAAGCGCTCCAGACCCCGCCATATAATCCAGACCATCCTCCATCTTGATCGTGAGATTTTTTGTTTGGATATTGAACTTGTTTAACTTATTTTGTTTGGATATTGATACTTCAATTTTGCATTTGAATTGTTTTTATACTATCGTGGATAATTATCAATATAAGTATAATTGTTTTGATGTATATATGTTGGTGTGTTTGTGATGTGTGAATGAATGTGTATGAGGTGTTTGTGATGTGTGAATGAATGTGTGTATGAGGGTATGGGTGTGTGAGTTATGTATCAGATAAATGTATCAATGTATCAATGGAAATTTGAAATTTTCAAATTTTCTGGTTGCAGGTATTCGTCATCAGCAACGGCTTTCCCACGGGCGTCCGTGGGAAAGCCGTTGCTAAAAGTGTATAGAAAGCCGTTGCTGATGACCTACAGCAACGGCTTAGCGACGGCGTTTTACTAACGGCGTTGCTGCAGACTCAGCGGCCGTTGCTATTAATGTTATCAGCAACGGCTCCGGGTCTGTGGCAAACCCGTTGCTGATAATAGTTTTAGCGACGGCCCGAGCGACCGTTGCTGATAATGTTTTGAGCGACGGCCCGAGCGGCCGTTGCTGATCCGTTGCTAAGTCATCAGCAACGCGACTTTCTATCACGGCTCTATTGCAACGGCTCAGCCGTTGCTGATGCTCTTCAGCAACGGCTCAGCAACGACATCAACCGTTGCTGATGACCATTTTTCTAGTAGTGTTGATAGAAGTATTTCAGGTTGTTCTTAATTAAATTGACAGTTACAACTGCTATTGTCTATAATGAGCTCAGCCTAAGTTACTCAGTTGTAAGACAGTTAGGACTGCTCCTGTAACTGTGGATTTCAAGATAGAGTTGCTGCTGCGATGATGGTTTTTGGTTGTTGTAATTAATGATGATTGATGATTTGCTTTCATTATCTCTCTAATATTTTAATCATCTTTAATCATCTCTTTATTGCCTATTCATTTCTGGAATATGGATGTGGTCTTCATTAAATGAACCAAGCATTTTTCTAGATCTTTATGATCGATGCTTTATGGGGATTCATGGCTGCCTGTTCGATTTGAACTGATGATGTTATGATAATTAATTAAGAAGGCATTTATTCAGATTGATTGGTTCTGACTTATATATTTTGAAAGAGAAGATCTGAATTGATTAAGTATCTTATGTGCGTAACTAAAAAGGTCCAATATACTCTAATATACGTTTTCTCTTGCAATGGACTAAAAATGTCTGTGGGACCCTTGCATTTATATAATTCATTAGGCTAATTTACCTCCTTAATAATATGGCTAATTTACCTACTTAAAATGTAGGGGAAAGGGCAAAAAGCTCCCTGAATTTTAGCTTAATTAGCAAAAAAAAACTCATGAACTTTAAAAATATGTAGAAAATCTCACGAGCTATTGAAAAACTAGCAAAAAGACCGATGTTATTATCTTTTCATTAACTTTTTAATAGAATTCCACATCAGCACCACGTGTCGACACCTCATTCGTCCACGTGCAATTTATTTTTCATGTCATATTTAATATATTCTTTAAAAAATTAAAAAATATATAAATATTTTAAAAATATATATAATTTTAAATTCTCTCTCTCAACTTGCCAAAAAAAATACTGAACTTTAATTGTCATGCAAAAAACTTTTTGAACTTTGATTGTGATGCAAAAAATCCCATGAACTTTGATTGTAATGTAGAAAACCCCATAAACTTTGATTGTGATGCAAAAAATCCTAAACTTTTATTGTAATGCAAAAAATCATAAATAGATAATCATAAACTTTTATTGTTACATTTTAAACCTGTATAACAGTAGATAAATTGCACCGATAATAGATAATATATACAAGACAATCATAAACATACTAAATTTTTTTTCCACTTTACAAAAAAATTGTCAAAATCAACATTTATACAAATACCAAAAAGTGGTGTGGTCACGTGGTCAAGTTCACCCCTATCAAAAAAATGACCACTAAGATGCAAACTTGTTCGATCATTGGTATCATCAAGCTTGTTTTAGAACAAAGCAACCTTAGTGTTGAATTGGAGCATATTAGTATCATTGTTAAAAGTTTTCGTGGTTGGAAACTTTGTTCTTAATATGTTTTACACTCTAATATGTGATGCCTCTTAATTTGCTAAATCTGATATTAATAGTGTTGGTTTCAGAATTTTTCATAACAAACTGATCATCTTAGTTTTGGGATGCAATGGTCCATTTGTTTATACGGTGAAATATAACTTGAATATTTATTTTTTTTCTAATCTTATCTCGTTTTAACAAGTATCAAACAAACATCTGAATAAAATTCATCTCTTATTTTATCCCTATTTATTCTATTAAATAAATATGCTCTCTCGTTAGTGTTAAAAGGCTAAACTTTGAACAATTTTGAATGGGCCAAAGCTATATGGGTGGGGACCTCAATCTCGTAAAGGTTTGCATTTGTTATCATAGTTGTTCAGACATCATTTTTCTAATCAAAAGTTGATTCCCTTGGAAGGAGAGAAGTAATGATTGTAATATATATTTTAACTTTGGCCAAGATCTTGTCCAACTTCGGCTCTTCGTCCACTGCTTCTAGCCCTCACTTACGAGTTGAACTCGGGACTATTTGTGAGGATGGACTATTGCCCATCTCTGACGCTGCTGCCCTCACGGTCACCTGCCCTTGGAAGCCTCGTGTGTGTTCCTCTACTCCCCTCAATCTCGGATGCAGCAATAGGCTTTCTTCTCGGGCTCATCAAACTGCTACCAAACGTGCGGAACTGCACAAAGTGGCGCATCTTGAGGGTCGGAGCTCTTCACCGATGAATCCGAATTTTGCTCATGTCTCGTTGGGATCTTCTATAGCTGGAGTGGTGAATTGCCTCAATAATAATGTGATGTCCTGCATTTCTAAACTGGATTTTTCTTGCGTGGGTAACCCGTTGGAGACTCTCAAGGAGTTAGCTGAACTCCATGCTTGATGGTACTTATTTCTGCTTCCTAGGGTTATTTATGTCACTTTATTTATGGCTTCTTTAAATCTCAATGCTAGTTTTTGGAACGTTCGAGGCCTAAATGGTCCCCCGGGGTTGACCCTCCATGTTTGGATCAAATCTTGGAAATCCATGAGACGTGCTGTCAAGAATTGGGCACAACTAAGACGAAAACAACGCACTTTAAATAGGCAACAACTGGAGGGGTCTATCCTTGATCTTACTAAAAAGATTGAGTCAAGATTACATTTGGCATCTGGCATATGATCTCGATCTCCTTAAGGCAGCAAAATTCGATTTGGACAAAATTTATCAAGCAGAAGATTCCTACTGGAGGCAAAGAGCAAGGAATAGATGGATCAAAGAGGGGAATAAAAATACTAGATATTTTCAACAATATGCCTCGTTACATAGGAAATCCAACTGGATCTCAAGACTGCAAACTCCGATTGGAGAAATCACTTCATACCAGGAAATTGCTCAAGAATTCAAGAACTATAAGACTCTTTTGGGTATATCTCGTACATCTTTCCTTAGAATCCAATGGGAGAGGATTTTTCTTCCCCAATAAGCACGTCTTGTCCGGCTGAGTCTTCCTTTCTTGACTTCTGAGGTCGAAGGAGTGGTCAAAGGTATGTAAAGCTACAAATCTCTTGGCCCTAATGGATTACCTATGGAATTCTTCAAAATCTATTGGGACTTGCTTGGACCAAGCTTGACTTTGAGCCTTAATGATCCGATGCTGCGTCCAAGGGATTTATAGAGTATTAATACATCTTTGATCACTCTAATCCCTAAGAAGAATGGTGCTAATACTACTAGAGACTTCATGCCCATCAGTCTAGAGAATAGTATTGTTAAAATATTCTCTAAACTATTGCCAACAGCCTTGCCCTCTTCATGGAGGATTTGATTGATACAACATAAGGAGCTTTCACTAAGAGATGTAGTACACTGGATTGTAACATGATGGCTATGAAAACGGTATGGGCTTGCAATTCTTTAGACCATGATTCATGCCCTGTGAAGGTTGATTTTGAGAGGGCATTCGACTCGGTCAACTAGGAGTTCATTGAGCAACTACTTTCAGCTTGGGGTTTCCCTCCTGCCTAGACCTCTTGAGTGATCCATCTATTGAGCACTACGAACTTCTCTATTCTGATCAATGGATCTCCGGGAACCCCCTTTTCTCACTACAGATGCCTACAGGGCAATCCTCTTTCGCCTCTGATTTTCAACCTAGTGGCGGACACTCTCTCTAGACTTATAAGCAAGGCTACACAAGATGGGCTAATTCATGGAGTACTCCACCACATTATCCCCACAGGAATCTCACATGTTTTCTTTGCTGATGATCTCGTCTTGTTCTCCCGTGCCACTGATTCTAGTTCAGATGGGTCAAGCTCTTTAATTGTTTTGAACTCTCTTCTAGACTTCAGATCAATGTTAGTAAGACAAGGGCCGTTCACATCGGTGGTAATCTCTCTTTGGCCAATAGTCTTGCGGGAATCATTGGATGTCAGGTTGAATTTGTCTAGAGCTGGAAGGCTTACTTTGGTTAACAACACACTCACCTCTCAAGCTTCATACGTGCTTTCAATTTTTGAGGCCCCATTTTGAGTAGTTAAGCACTTAGACCGAAGAAGAAGATTTTTTTTCTAGTGTGGTCATAGAGAACCCTTATGCAAAGGGAAGTGTCTAATGAACTAGTAGACATTGCTTGGAAGGAAAGACGAAGGTGGATTGGGCCTCTTGATCGTACATCTCCACGACAAAGCAAGACTGGGTGGATGGCTTTGGAAGCTTAGGATGAAGGAATCCCTTCCTTGGACGAAGTTAGTTCTTACTTTATATGCCTCCACACTAGGTTTCATCCATAGAAACATGGTCAACCTCTCTCACATATGGAAAGGCATTCACTCCATGGCTGAGCTCTTCAAGATTTCCACCACTTGCATTGTCGACAATGGAGCTAAAACTAGCCTTTGGCATGATGCCTGGTCGGATGGTCGCCCTTTGAAGGTTAAACACTGTGAACTTTTTGAGCTAGTCACCTCTCTGAATTTGGAAATTGCAGAGGCCAAGGAACTGGATAATAGTGGCACACCTATTGGTTGGAACATTACATTTCTCAATTTTATACCGTTGGGCATCATTTCACGCTTGGTAGATGATCTGAAGGATGTTCTTATGGGGTTAGATGAGGATCAAGTGTCTCGGCACTGGACTCGCAACCAGACTTTCACTATCCGGTCTCTTTATGATATACTCAACTTCAGAGGCATTATGGATATTAGAGCACCTTTTATATGGGAAACAACTTGTCCAGAAAGCATTCCCATCATGAATTGGCTTGCCCTTCACAACCGACTCCACACGAAGGATCGATTGATTGCAAGGAATTACAAATCGACCCGACTTGTCAACCTACTAGAAAGACATCCTAAAAATATTTTCTTGGGAAACCAACTCCACCATCGTGTCCAACACGCGTAAATGTTCAAGTTTGCTATTCACCTCGACCCCAACCGATAACTCGGGGTCCACCAAATAAATTAATTTATGACATATAATTATCAACCATTTAATCAACAATAATTAAATTATTTAATTATTAATTTAACTAAATCATCAAATTAATCTAAACACCATCTAATTATCAATTAACTAAATAATTAACTAAACCATCAAATTTACCTGACCACCATTTAGTTGTTGATAAATTAAATAATTCTTCTTCTTTTTTTTACACATCCCGATCTCTCTCTCTTTCTCTCTTTTCTCTCTTTTCCTTTCTTTTTTTTCTTCCCTTTTTCTTTCCTTTTTCTTTTTTCCTTTCTTCCTCTCTCTTGCTCTTGATCTTACGCACCTCTCCCCGCTACCTCGCCCCAAACTCACGCCGGACGGCTCCCCAAGCCGTCGGCATCTCCACCCTCTCCTTGGCCTCCAACGTCGGTCCGACCCACCGGCGGCTGAATGATGGCTGAGAGGGCTATCACCAAGCACGGCCAACCGTTGCTGTTGGCCTGCGCGTGGTCTACAACGCACGGCTAGCGCGCAGCAGCGGACCCTGCGGTGCCACAGTGATCTGCACGCGACCAACACAAACGACCGCATGGTTTGCAGCAACCTACGCTCACGGCTCCTCAACGCGACCTCATCCTTCGTTGTCATCGTCGGAAAACAAATGCGGAAGTAAAGGAGAGGGAAGAGATCTCCTACCTTGATTCCATGATTCTGGCGACGACGAGCTCCACCGGCAACATGCGTGCCTACTCCTCCTCCACGTACAGGTACTCTCTCCTCCTCTTCTCAACCTCCCACCACGGCAACTCTCCTCCCTTAAGACCGCTCACTTCACTATCATTTGCAACCCCCATGTTTACTCACTCCTCACCTCAGCAATAGGGTGTTTGACTTTTTTTTTTTTAAAAAAAATTATTTTATTTTATTTTTATTTTTCAAAAACACAGGACATAACAGCTACTTATTTCCTTTGACATACCTAACTCCAAGCTTGGGCAGTGCGTAGATGAAGAGTGCCTACTAAAGTTCTTACTATTAATAGTTCATGTATGATTGATCTACAAGGAAGAGATGTTTTGGGGGACTGTTGCCCTCTTGCTTTAATATTGATTCTAATAAAGGCTATGAGGGGCCGGAAAGCTTACTACTTTAGTTTTTTTCAAAAAAAAACTATCAACATTTGTTGTATATCTCACTGCTGATGTTGACGTAGCACATGCCAGCTTAAGTAAATGATTTATCCAATTTTGAAGTATTTGTTCATACACCATAATTATGTTAAAAAATTTCGTATTTCTGTCATCATTAGTTAATCATCTTCCCTTGACGCTCTAACTTTTCGAGTACCCTTAGTTGCTTTGTACCATTTGCATATAACCTTCTGAAAGCCAGTCTGCGGAGAAGAAGAAAGGGAGGGAATACGGGTAATAATGAATGCAACACGAGGAAAAGACCAAAAATAATAGTTCATTAGTTATCTTTGTAAATAAACCACAAGGGCAATGTTGTAATTTTGTTTTCTTTTAAATCGCTTCATGTATAAATAGCTAAGTTGATACTGAGTAAGTTTAGCTTCTCAGTTCAGTTTTACCTCTTCGAATACATTTTTGCCTCTCTATGTTTCTGTTCATCATTACCAGTTGAATAAATCATCCATTGTATGGATTCCTGTTGATTACAACATTTGGTGTTCTTGGAGTGAGGATCTCAATTTGCATAGAAGCGGATCGCATTCGATTCGATCATCGGTGTGATCGAGGAGATGGTGAGGAATAGACGATCCCAATCAACCCGATCGATTGTTGCTGAATCGGGGAGCAACAATGAGAGCAGATCTACATCCGAGACTGCCAATTACGAGGACGATCCATTTCTGATTCACGGAAGCGATGCTCCAGGTATCTTCCTTGTGTTTGTTAAATTGGTAGGTCATGAGAATTATTTGCCCTGGCGAGAATCCATGAGGATCTCTCTGTCGACTAAAAATAAGTTGGGATTTGTAAATGGATCGATACTTGTTCCTGAACATGATTCACCATTAATTGGTGTTTGGATGAGATGCAATGATCTCGTTCGTTCTTGGATCCTCCAGTCGATAGCACCGGAGCTGACCACCAGTGTTATATACACTAACATAGCTGCAAAAATGTGGTCCGATCTTGAAGATCGATTTGGAAAGATCAATGAGCTGAGAATTTTCGAGCTGCAGTACCAAATTTGCAACATGAAACAAGCAAACATGTCCATATCAGTGTATTTCACCAAACTGAAATCATTGTGGGATGAATTGGGGGCAGTGGATACTGATAAAGAGTGTACCTGCGACAAGGGAAAGATGAAGCTAAGATATTTTTTAATGGGGTTATATGAATCCTATATGAATGTGAGAGGACAGATTTTATTGCTGAAGCCTCTGCCAAATATAAATCAGGCATATTGTCTACTGGAGCAGGAGGAATCTCACATAAAAGTTGGATTGCAACCTAAACCTAGAAAGTGTAGCCCTTAATAGTTCAAAACAGTATTTTGAACCTTCCAAGTTCAGAAATGAAAGAGGAACAGAACAGTATCAATAGAGAAAATTCTGCGATTACTGTAAGAAACCAGGGCATACCAAGGAGGATTGCTACAAACTACATGGTTATCCATCTGGGAATAAACCATATAAGGGTAAACAAAGGTATAGCAATCAATATGTGGAGAAGCAAGCAAACAGCTCAGTGTCTGAGGCAACTGATGCTAAGAACGAAAACAAAGCTGAAAGCTCATATGCCAAACAATAGGATGATCACAGAGGATTCACTGAGAGGCAGTATAATACACTGTTGAATTTACTCAGCAAGAAGGGTGCGAATGCAACTGTGAACATGGCTGGTAAGTGTTTCAGTAACAATGTCACAGTAAATAGCAAAAGGTGGATCATGGACAGTGGTGCCACTGACAACATTGCATCAGATAAGGTGATGTTAGATGACAAAATGAAACCTACACACAATTGTAGAATTTCTTTACCCAATGGAACTTCGGTTCCAATTCAGTGTATAGGGACTGCTCAGATAAATGAGCAGATTAGACTGCCAAACACACTTTCAGTTTCAGATTTTCATTGCAATCTAATGTCAGTAAGCAAGCTGACAAAGGAACTAAATTGCTCCATAACATTTACTCCTATAAATTTCATCATTCAGGACCTAGCTTCGAAGGAGGAGATGGGGAATGGTGAAGAGATGAATGGATTGTACATCCTTAAGGAAGCAGTGAGGAAAAGGAGCAGCAAAGGATATGAAACAAAGGCAATGAATGTGAACCTAGATGCGCACCTAAGGTTAGGTCATATGTCAGTTGAAAAAATAAAATTGTTATCAGCTTACATACCAGAATTGAGTTAAACTCAATTATTTTGCAACATTTGTCCACTAGCTAAAATGTGTAGTCTACCATTTTCTGAGTATGAATAAAGCATCTGAGATCTTTGAGTTGATACATTGCGATGTTTGGGATCCTCACAAATACAAAACTCATGATAATTGTTCATACTTTCTCACAATAGTAGATGATTACTCAAGAGCTTATTGGACATATATGTTTGCATTCAAAAGTCAAGTACCTGATTTATTAATCAACTTTATTAAAATGGTTGAGAAGCAATATGGTAAAAGTGTGAAGACAGTCAGGTCAGACAATGGGTCTGAATTTTTTAACAATACAGTGAAGAACTTCCTGTTAGATAGAGGCATTATGTATCACAGCTCATGCATAGAAACACCACAGCAAAATGCTGTGGTGGAAAGAAAACATAAGCACCTACTTGAGGTTGCCAGGAGCCTAAGATTTTAGTCTGAAGTACCTCCAAGTTTGTGGGGGGAATGTAATCAAACCGCAACTTATCTCATCAATAGAATGCCAAGTGCTAGACTAGATTATCAAAGTTCATATCAGATGTTGTACAAAACTCGGCCTAGCTTAATTCACTTAAATGCTTTTGGTTGTTTATGCTATGCTAGCACACTAAGGCAAGGAAGGTCCAAATTTGATGCCAGAAGTAAAGAAGCTATATTTGTAGGATACCCACATGGGAAGAAAGGCTACAAAATCTATGACTTGGAGTCTAAAATAATTTCAATTTCGAGGGATGTGATGTTCATAGAACACATCTTTCCTTTCATTGAGAAGTGTGACTTCAAAATTGTGCATCCGATACCTATCAGCCATGATGAAAATAATGTTGAGAATGAAGGTATAAGATATAAGCATATAACTCAGGTGAAGAACAGTGATGAAGTTCAAATCTCAGATGAAGAGAATGATCTTGAGGAATATGAAATAGAAGGAAGCAAGGATAAGTGTCAGTTAATAGAAAGGGATGTCAGGGAATCAGTGTCTATTGAAGACCTAGAAACCTATTTGAACAGGGACATCTGTCCCACACACAACAGGAGAAACAAAAGGGAAATTAAAAGACCAATTAGATTGCAAGACTATGTTTGTAATCATTTTTCAGATAAGAAGTTTACCTCTCCCTATCCTATATGCAAGTACATGAACTTATCAGAAGCTTCAAAGTATCAAAATAGATTCCTAGCCACTGTGAATGTCCAAAGTGAGCCGAAGACTTATGAAGAAGCAATTCAAAGCCAGGTATGGAGAGATTCTATGAAAGAGGAACTAAATGCATTGTCAAACAACCACACTTGGACAATATGCAAGTTACCAGCTGGCAAGAGACCCATTGGTTGCAAATGGGTGTTCAAAACAAAGTATAAACAAGATGAAAATGTGGAGAGGTACAAATCAAAATTGGTGGCAAAAGGATACACACAGGTAGAAGGGGTGGGTTACACTGACACCTTTGCGCCAATATCCAAAATGGCAATAGTGAGAATTGCCTTAGCAGTAGCTACCTCATCAAATTGGCCTTTGTACCAACTAGATGTAAACAATGCCTACCTCCATGGTGATCTTGAGGAGGAAGTTTACATGCAATTACCTCGAGGACACGAAGAGGATGGAAAGCATTTGGTGTGTAAACTAAATAAGCCTATTTATGGGTTGAAGCAAGCCGAAAGACACTGGTTTTCCAAGCTTTCAACAAGTATCAAGGCCAAAGGTTATCATTCCAGTGCCTATGATTCATGCTTGTTCATCAAGAAGAGAGAAGGGAAAATTGTCCTAGCATTAGTTTATGTTGATGATATAATCTTGACAGGCTCAGATCATGAAGGCATAAAGGAATTGAAAACTCATTTGAATCACTTGTTCAAAATCAAGGACTTAGGTGAGTTAACATACTTCCTAGGTCTAGAGATTCAAAGGAGTAAAAAAGGTTTACACATTAGTTAACATAAGTACATTTTAGACTTATTGGCAGAGAGAAATCTGTTGGATTGTAAGCCCAAGAGCACCCCCATGGCTCTAGCCAGCAAGCATAGTAGAGAGATTGAAGCAAATGAAGAGTTAATGGTCGACAATACTGATTACAGGACCTTGATTAGGAAGCTTTTATACATTACAGTTACTAGGCCAGATATTATGTACAATATACATAGGCTTAGCCAACATGTACAAAATCCTAAAGAATCACATCTAAAATCTGCTTTGAGAGTGTTGAAATATTTGAAAGGAACAATTGGCTTGGGATTATACTATTCGACTGAGTCAAAAATTAAAATATCTGGTTTTTCAGACGCTGACTGGGAGAGTTGTATTGACACCAGGAAATCAGTCACGGGATACTTGATTAAGCTTGGAACATCAACTGTTAGCTGGAAATGTAAGAAGCAGGTAATTGTGAGTTGCTCAAGCGCAGAGAGCGAGCTTTGTGCGCTGTCAAGCACAGCAGCAGAACTAGTTTGGGTGTCAAATTTGTTAGTCGACATGGGTATAAGGCAATCTGGACCCATACCTCTACACTGTGATTCTCAATGTGCTCTGCACATTACGAAGAATCCAGTATTTCACGAACGTACGAAGCATCTCGAAGTAGATTGTTACTTCGTTCGTGAGAAATACCAAGCAGGGCTGATAGAACCAGTTTACCTTCAAAGTGCAGATCAACCAGCCGACATTTTCACAAAAGCTTTACCTACTCCGCAGCATCAGAAGTTGAACTCCAAGTTGGGAATGGAAAATTACTTCTCCATTCTACCAACTTGCAGGGGGTGTGAAAGCTAGTTTGCGGAGAAGAAGAAAGAAAAGGAATACGGGTAATAACGAATGTAGCATGAGGAAAAGACCAAAAAGAATAGTTCATTAGTTATCTTTGTAAATAAGCCGCAAGGGCAATGTTGTAATTTTGTTTTCTTTTAAATCGCTTCATGTATAAATAGCTAAGCTGATACTTAGTAAGTTTAGCTTCTCAGTTTTCCCTCTTCGAATACATTTTTCCCTCTCTATGTTTCTGTTCATCATTATCAGTTGAATAAATCATCCATTGCATGGATTTCTATTGATTACAACATTTGGTGTTCTTGGAGTGAGGATCTCAATTTGCTATCACCTTCTAATGATTTATTAAATGAAATTGTTCAATTGACCTTTAACTCCCCCTTTTTGACTCATTTCATTTCTTTAAAATTTTTACTCCATATTTTGAGCTCTCACTGAACATTCTCTTTTTTCTCACTCCATTTCTCCTTATTGTTTGCTTCTCTATTGTTTTCTTGCCACACCTTAACCATAATTGAAAGGAAGGTTCTTATAACCCTTGATTTTCAAAGCAGACTTGTTATTAAACAAATTCCTGTATCAACAAAGGCAAATGATTTGGAAGTCTACAACCATTAATTCGACTTATTTGAGTTGAAGGTCTTATCAGAATTATGTACAACTAGCTAATGGTCCAAGGTAATGGAGCTACAGATATTAATAAGCAGCTCATCAAACACTAATCAGCAGCTCACGATCAGCTCTCGCACCTCACCTTCTGGAAGTGCTAGCTGCCCCATACATGGCCACTACCTCATATTATTTTCCATTACTATTTGATTTGATTCAGATATCATCTATTTTGATATCATATCTTTTGTTTTGATATTATTCCTTTTCTCAAAAATTATATATATACACTTGTAATGATTCATTGATTGAGGAAAATAACAATAGATTCTTTCTTTCTTTCCTGAAGCACAACTATTTTCCCTTACGATGAGTGAGGTTTGAGAGAGTGAGAGAGGGCGGAGAGGTGTGGCTGAGCGAGGCGGTTTAGTGGGTGGTGCTGCGGGAGGTGGGGAGGCCACGGAGGCATTTTCACTACAACACATTCTTGGAATTCTGACGGCAAATTATAAAGAAATTTTGACGTCGGAGGAAGTAAATATTTGCATACTAACGGCAGTGAATTCGTCGAAAACGCGTGTCAAATAACCTCCGCTTAATTTTAAATATTGACGTCTATGCAGGCGTCAATATTTAAATTTCGACGACGTGTACGGTCGAAACGAGACGTCAGTATTCAAAATTGAAGACGATGGCGAAGGCATATTGACGCCTCCACAGGCGTCAATATGCTAAGTCAATATGCTTAGCATATTGACGCCAGTGAAGGCGTCAATATAGCGTTTTTTTTATTTTTTTTAAATAAAATTTACTCGTAATAAATAATTAATATATTAATTAGCTAATTAATTTAAAATTAATCAAATTAGCATCAAAGTTCATAATTTTATTTAATTGGAACAGTAATACAAAATTTGATCAACATCTATTTACAACATCTATTTACAAAATTAGAATAATAATTCGTAATTTTATTTGCAAATAAAATTAAATAATTTAATCTTCATCGTCCATTTCCTCCTGCTCCTCCTCGTCTTCTTGTTCTTCCTCGTCGTCATCTCTATACGGATCAACATCTCTATCTATACATTTATATCAATTATAAGCATATAAATTTAAATATTATTAATTAAAATATTCAGTATGACAATATATAAATTACTTACAGTTTAGAAATGGATCTTTACTTGTACCTTCTCCGAGATTAGCCGGCGGTATTTCATGAGGAAGACTTTCAGGAACATACAATCGATCTTGTTAAAAAACATATTTAATTAATTACAATGCTAAAAATATCAACTACAAATAAATTAAATAAATACATACATAATCAATTGGCGAGGAAAATATATTAGCTTGATTAATAATTGGATTTAGCCCCTGTGACGATGAATTATTAAATTGATGTTGAAACCACATCTGCTCCATTCTGTTCAGCCTTTGCTGAACCTCCCTCATCTCAGCATCATGTTTTTGCTGCATTTCTTTCATTGTAGCCTCTTGTTGCCGTCGAAGCTCGTCATATGTTGCATCGTGGGAAGATGCAACAGAAGATTGTCGATGCTGTTCATAAAATTGACTTGGTGTGACTCCAATCCCTTGTAGGCGAACTCGAGAATGATGTTCGGGACCAGATATTTCCCGATATACTTGGTTCTCGAGTTGAACTCGCTCTGTTGTTGGATTAGTCTCAAGTCGTTCATTGTTACTATAAAGGGTTTCCCGATACATCCAAGTTTTATCCATCTTTGACTTCAAAATTGAATTTCAATGTTACTATAAAGGGTATAGTCATATAGGTGGGTTGGTCCTATCCCATTCAGCAACACATTATTAATATCGCACTTATAATCTCATTTAATCACAAGTCACTGAAAATTTCGGCAGCATCTCTTTTTAGTTCTCCAAGTACGCAAAACTTCTGAAGCGTACCGGAGAACAAAAGAGATGCAACTGATATTCCATTGACATGTGTGATCAAATGAAATTAAATTTGCAATATTAATAATTGTGTTACTAAACTGTCCAATAAGGGACAATTCGAGATTTATTATTTGAAAAATATAAATTTTATTGATATTATTTAGTAAAATATTAAGTAGAATACGCATTCCTCCATATCGAAATAAGTATTCAACTTAATATTACAACTAAATTTTATCAACAAAATTTATAAAATCAATAAATATTTCTCGAACGGGTCTAAGCTCTGGGTAGAAAATGATAAAAATATCAAATTGAGAAGTTTAAATAAAAAGTTCATTATTGGGAGCAAGAAATTTAGTCCACCAAGACAAGATTTAATTATTCTAATTAATTATACTCTAATATAAGTTTAAATAATAATAATAATAATATTAATTAGTAATAGATTTAATAATAATAATATAGTATTTATAATAATAATATTAATTAGTAATAATAATTAAATAATAATGATAATAATAATATAGTATTTATAATAATAATATTAATAATATAGTATTAATGTCAATAATATTAATTCAGTTCTAATAATAATAATAATAAATAATAAATAATATAGTAATAATAATAATAATATAGTATTTATAATAATAACAGTAATAATAACAATATTTTTAATTAGTGATAATAATTAAATAATAATAATAATAATAATATAGTATTTATAATAATAATATTAATTAGTGATAATAATTAAATAATAGTAATATAGTAATAATAATAATAATAATATAGTATTAATATTATTATTATTAATTCAGTTATAATAATAATAATAATAATAATAATAATATAGTATTTATAATAATAACAGTAATAATAATAATAAATAATAATAATAAAAATTAATATCGTAATAGTAATAATAATAATATAGTATTAATATTATTAATAATAATATTATTAATTAAGTTATAATAATAATAATAATAGTATTAATAATATAGTATTTATTAATTAGTAATAATAATTAAATAATAATATTAATTAGTAAAAATAATTAAATAATAATTAAATAATAATAATAATAATAATAATAATAATAATAATATTATTATTATTAATTCGTTTATAAGAATAAATCTGTATTTATAATAATAATAATAATATAATATAATATTTATTATAATATTAATAATCATAACAGTTAAAGCATAATTTAAATCAGTTAAAGCATAACTGTTAAGTATAATCGTAATTTAACATGCTTTAACAGTAGTATTAAATCATAGTTAAAATCGTAATTTAACAGTATTAAATCATAATTTAACATAACATGCTTTAACTGTAGTATTAAATTATAGTTAAAATAAAATCTAAACATTTGATATTAGCAGTCTAAAGATGCAGTATTAAAGTATAACATGCAGTTAAATCATAACACGCAGGTAAATAAAATCTAAAGCATAACATAAAATTTATACTAACTTGAGAAATTCGACGGAATAAGAGCTGGATCTCGGGCTGGTTCGACGGAATAAGAGCAGGCGGTTGCTTCGTCGAGATGAAGAGGAAAGAAAAAAATTAACTATGAATTCGTCGAATGAAGAAGAAGAAAAAAAGAAAGAGAAGAAAGAAATAAATTACCTGATTGCAGTGGCGGCTGATTCGACGACTCGACAACGGAAGAAATTGGAGGAAGAAAGAGGAAGGAGGAAGAAATCAGACAGAGGAAGGAGGAAGAAATCAGACGGAGGAAGGACGAAGAAATCGGACGGAAGAAAGAGGAAGGAGGAAGAAATCGGACGGAAGAAAGAGGAAGCAGCGGCAGCGACGAGACGAAGAAGGAGGAAGAAGAAGAAATAGGCGGGAGGAAGAAATTTACGGGGTAAATGCGAAATTTATAGGCGAAATTTATTAATAAAAAATTATAAAAAATTGTAGTAGTAGTTAAAAAAATTATATATATATATAAAATTTCGTACGGTTCTGCAGCTGAAAAGAAATTTCAGCTGCATACCGTACGCTCACGAGTTGAAATTTTCAACCCGTGATGCATGCTTCGATGACCGCGCGAGAAAACATTTCGACGCCGGATGCGTCGAAAGAATGGCGTCGAAATGTTCAGAATTTCGACGTAGCTGGCGTCGAAATATTTCGACGCCTGATGCGTCGAAAAGCGGGCGTCGAAATATTTCTTTCGCCGGAATAAACACGATTTTATCTGCGGCGTCAAAATATTTTTTTTTACATATCGACGTCTAATATAGACGTCGATATTTATAAACTTTTTCTCTATCCATTCTTAAACATTTCGACGCTTCTACCGACGTCAAAAATTAAACGTCATTATTTCGAAATTTTCTTGTTGTGTCGTGTAGGAAGCATGCCTCATCTTCTCAGCGAGTGTCCCTTGCCTCGGCTCCCAAGCCCTCCTCGACTGCTTGGGTCGGCGTTGGCCGTTCTTTTGCGGAGACTGTGAGGCTTGGTTGCCCGACAGCTCCGATGTCTCCCTTGGCCTCTGTCGCGGCGTACAGTTTGATGATTCTCTCGTCGCTATCCGAGGTAGTCTCTTCCCTGCACCTAGGCGGTTGCTCTTTCAATTGCACCAAGCCTGGGCACCTCGCCTGTCATTGAAAGAGCCGGTGGGTCTACTTCCTCTGCCGACGATCCCGACATTCAAGTCACTCTTGTTCTTCCTATCGTCGAACTTCCTTTTCCAGGGCTTCCGAGGCTTCTCACGCTTTTGCACTCTCGTCCATCGCCAGGTCAGCTTCTCGCAACTCGGTATCCCAATTACCATCCTCCACTGCATTTACTTCTTATGGGTTTACTGCCACTACATCTCCTTTAAATACCTCGTCTCTGAGCAACACTATCTCCATCCGCCCACCTCTAAGCTCACCTTCTTCTCCTAATCTGCTGCTGCCCGACCACTGCTCTATGGACAACCGTCCTGAAAATATTTGAGTTTTGGTCACCAATTCTTTCGTGACGGCAGAGCGAGCTCGGTATCTCAGTTAGAAATGTATTCACGTTACCGTCCGAGGGTAGCTCCACCAGTAGGCAGATGTTGCGGGGTTCCTCACCCGGCCGTTCCACTACTATTTGTTGGCCTTCTTAGTTGTACAGGCCAATGAGAAATAAGATAGAGTGGAAGGAAGAAAGTAAAGGGAGAAGAGAGGAGATGGTCTTGAAGCATACTATTTTTTTCATGACAATATTACATATTTATAGACACATAATACTGACATTTCATCCATACGTTTTATTACCTAATTGATTGCATTATCCATATGTTTCTTTCTTCATTGCATCATTAATGTATTATATTTAGCATTCTTTATTCATTCTTAATTTCTTGAAGATGTTTCTCATAGAGCATTGAAGGACAAGTTTAATGTCCATCATTTGTCCCCCTTAAACTTGTTCCTCCTTGAGCTTTAACGCCAAGCTGTTTCCTCAAGTGCTGAAAAATTTCAGCTTTGAGTGCCTTATTGAGTATATCTGCAACCTGATCGCTTGACTTCACTTGCAGCAGCTCACTTCCCTTGCCTTGACATATTCTCGTAAGAGTGTCAATATGCTTTAAACGTTCATGATGGACAAGATTCTTGAGTTCTGACTCAACCCATAATGAATCGATTTAACTTGATTTAAGGAATGAATTCATAAAAGGAAAGTTAATCACTCACATAGATTCATTAGTCGAGTCATACCTTTTCACTCGAGGCGATCCTGAGGCTCGACTCGACTACACCAAAACAGATTTTTATATTAGGAATTTTTTTTCGGGTCTTACATAAAATATAAATGAAAATATGATCTCCAACCATTTCTTTTGGTTGAAAACTGAAAGGCCACAATGTGCCAATGATTTAGAACCTTAAGGTCGCATGAGCCTATTATAGGCTACATAGGTCTCCGAAGAGACCGGAAATCAAAAATCAAAAACATTTTTGAAAGCATATCATGAGCAGGAAAATAATCAATCTAAGCAAGATCATGAAGTATAACTATTAATGGATCAATTGAAGTTAAGAAATGATACCAAACCTTTTAGATGCCAACTTTCATTTCCAAAGGCATCTAGGTGCGAAACTTGAAGTTGCAACCATGTAAGGATCTTTCGTTCAATTCTTGGCCAACTTCAACGCATCTCTTTCTCTTATCCTTGTGTGGTAGCTCCCCCTACAAAAGAGTAAGAAACCTTTGGTACCCAAATGACTTTGGGTCCTTAGGAGTTAGTTGGCCTAGGTATCCAAAGTGTCTTAGCAACACTTGGATTTTTCTTAAATACACAATCATAGATTGCATGACCATGTGTACCACAACAAAAATTATGTCCATGAAACTTTTTATTTTCACTATGGACATAAGATTTATCACTAAAATGCTTAACATGTGAACTATTATGAACATGAGCATTCTTAAAGGGAACATTCTTCTTTTGAACATGAGGTTTAATGGTAGAATGCTTAACATGGGAATGATGATGGACATTGACATTCTTTACATCAGCATTATTCATTCTTGTGTTCTTAGTAGAAGAAATATTTTTGAATTTATTTACTTTCTTATTCAAAAGCACAACCTCATTTTTCAAATCGTTCATGAATTTATGAATAGCATGCAATTGAGTTTTCAACATGCTATTTTCATTCTTTAAGATGTCATTTTTTGTTTTCAAATCCTTAGTGTCAATACTTAAGGTATCATGGCATGGATTAGAGACATTAATTTTTAGCTTCTCATTTTCTAATTTTAAATCTTGTAATTGAGAGCTAAGGCTTAAGTTTTCTTTCCTCAATTTTTTATTTTCTTTATCTTTTTAAACAAGCAAGGTGTACACTTTCTTATATTCACTTACTAACTCATCATATGACATATCATGTGAACTAGAAGAGCTAGCTAGTACTATCATTATCATTATCATGACAAGGTGAAGAAGAAAGTGCCTCATTATTTGCAACCATGAGGCAAACTTTGGATGTAACTTCATAGTCATGGCTAGAGGGTATTTCAAATGAGTGAGATGTGGAGGTGGAAGCACTTGACCTCTTCCTTACTTTGTTCACAATGGTAGGGCAATTTTTCTTCACATGCCCATTTTCCTTGCAAGCATGACAAATCACCTTTCGTTTTCGGCTCTTAGAGTTGCTCCTTTGACTAGAAGCATTATGGGCATCAAAATCGAGATTAGTAGTAGGTGAGTAACCATTGTCATCACCACCTTCATCATAAGTGTCAATCTCTTCGATTTTGGCATAATCATATAAAATATTTAAAGTGCCCCATAAATCATAAGCCGATGAGCAATGCATGACTTTATCTAGGATATCATTTTGTAAGGTGTAAAGTATGCAATTCATGGCATCTTCATTAAATTTAAACATTTTCTTGTCAAGTTCACTCCAAGCATGTATGTCAACCTTAGGTTCTATAAATACTAATCTTAACATTTTAAGGACACCAAAACCTTTAGTCTTTAACTATGTGTACATCTTATATTTCCAAAGACCAAAGTTCGAGGCATCGAACCTAGGAGGTGAAGACGCTAAATTCTCTAGTGCCATTTTTTGGATCGAGAGACGATGTAGAGGAGATGGTGAAATCTCAATCTACGACCCACTCTAATACCAAATGTTGATGAAATGGCCACACATAGGATTTCTAAAACTAGGTTTACTAGATTATATCGTTTCCTTTACAAAGAGGATTTTACACTGGAAAGTCTCCGCTCTCCAACTGAAGGCACTTCCACACCCAGAAGTATCCCGTCTTCTTACCGAGAGCACTCTCCCACCTCAACCTAAGGGACAACTCAACTAATCCTAGTAAACTAAGTTTACAATGGTGGATTTAAGCCTTAAGACCAAGACAACCACCAACTTAATCAAACATAAAAACCTAGGTTTACACACTTGATATACAATCAAAATAAACAATAAAATATAATAACAATTGGAGCAATAAATCAAAGAATAAGTACTTAGCTCCAAAAGAAACTCCCTAGTCCTCTTGATGCCTTGAGAAGATGAATCTATGAAGCTTGAAGGCTAAATCAACAAGTAGAGATCAAAACTAGGGATTTTGCAAGGATGGCTCAATAGGAGCTTGTAGAAATGCTTAGGATCACTATTTGAGGCTTGGATGCATCAAGGAAGGCTTGGAAGAGAGTTTGGGTGGGTATTTATAACCCCCCAAATAAGATGGCTCGTCAACGGGTGTTTTTTCGCCCGCTGTCGATGCCCGGTCACTTGCCGGTCAATCATCGGTCGACCGACCGAGAGACCGCCGAGCAACCGAAGGCATACTACCGCTCTTTGGCCTACTTCGGTCGACCGACTTGCCTACTGCCAATTTTTGGCAGCATTCGATCGATCGTCTGGTCGAATAAAACTGCGCAGACTGCTTAGTTTGGCTGAGTTTTCTACTTGTTTGCTCGTTTCTGGATTCCGTCTTCACTAGGTCTACTTAAGTTTATAACTTTGAAATATAAATGTTATATAAGGATTACCCCCCATTTGGAATCAATAAAAATATTTAAAAAATCAAAATTCTTAAGAATCAAAATATAACTTTTGGGGTCTAGTACAAATTTCTAAAAAATAGAAATTTTCTAATCTTCCGGGTCAAATATGGGTATGCTAAAGGCTTCCAAAAATTACTTAAACATATCTTGTTATCTAGTTTTTACCTAAGGAACAACTACCGGCACTTTTGGTGCCAAGAAAATGTCTAGGTTATATAGCCCTCCAAGGAGCTCCCTAGGCTTAGTGAATTTCAGGGTCTTTTCTAATTTTTCGAGTTTTTGTGTTTTGGGATTCGGGTTTGGTTTCTGGATTTCTTTGCATCATCATGACGATTTATAATTTATCTAGACACCCTAAATCTAAACTCTATCTTCCCGAAGAATCCTAAGCGTCGACGAGCGTCGTTGCCGATTTCTCCAATTGTTCTGATCGGGGACATCGAGTGCTAACCAATATGGAACTTGAAAATATTTCTCAATGAAATATTAATTCCATGTTTGTTATCATCAAAACCGAGATTAAGATCAAGGTAGAAAACCTTAGGCCAACAAGGGAGTCATCTAGTTCAACTTTCGAGGGTCTAAGTTGGGACTGAATCATAACCATTTTTAAAATGCACTCTCTTACACCCCAAGAGTTATCATAAACCCTAGTCGTCAATTCCTTCATTAGATGTGCAGACTCAGCATTATGAGCCACTTGATACCTTTTTTCGATAGCAATAAGGAATTCTTTGGCAATAGCAGTTTCAGGTAATCCACTCATTAAGTGTTCAACAACTGTCCTTTTAATAGCAAACAAGCTCAGTCTGTTAGATCTCTCCCATTTAGCTAATAGCTCTTTTTGTTCAGGAGTGGCGGCTTGACCTTCAGGAATAATCGGCTTGTCTTCATGTATAGCCATGTCAAGATCAGCTATGCCTAGAGAAAATTCTATGTCTTGTTTCCACTTCTTAAAATTTGAACCAGTCAACATTTCAATTAATGAATTGGAGTTGTTCACGGTATAACTGTAGAAATTAATTGGAATACATTAGATTAAATTATAGGGCATGTAACATAATTAAAATTGAGGCTAACCAAATATTACATATTTCCCTTTGGGCAGAATATGTAATCACAAAATAAAACTTTAGTGAGTTAAAATATGAGAATACACTGATTTTCAAAAATCTATCCCCTTTGGGCAGATAGACCTCTAGACCAATGCACACTCTAATAACTCCATTTAACAAGACCTCAAATTAAAACACCCAATAATCCTCCTTTGGGAAAAACTATTGAATGAATTAATCTTTAGTATTCCTCATATGATAAGAAAATTAATCAATCATTATAAGTAATCCTACTTTGGTGGTAATTACAAATAATAACCAGTGAAAAACTTTATTAGGAACCAATATTATGCCCTTTATGTTAATAATTTCAATTCATAATATAGCGCAAAAATGGTATAAAATCTAAATACCGCAACTATTATGAATCATCATTTTTTAAGTATTCCCTAAGTCATTTATATTATCTAGTTATGAATTATGTCAATCTCTTCACCTAATTGTAACAATATTAGGTATAAGATTTTATAAAAAGACAACATAATTTACTACAATAAATTGACATGTATAAAATTTGCATAAATAAATAATAAATAATTATGCAAACATGTAAAATATAACATGAATTATAATGAGACCATATAATTTAATTGCAACAATAATACATAATTCAGGCCAATTGAAGCATGAATTAATCTATATCATGTCATTCACAATGTTCAAGATTTGAGTCATTATAGCATGAAAAAACCCAAATATATGTATAAATTAAATGTAGCAAAAACAATTCTGGTCTAAGGTCTTTTGGGCAGATTTTTAGGTCTCAACCCAGTCCATGTATATCAAAAAATCATCAAGTTTATTTTTATTTATAGTAAATCAAAATAAAATAAACAAGAAATCTGGGCCTGAATCAACAATTTTTTTTCATTTATTTATAGAGCTGGACCTGTGCTGTTGGGCCCATCGAGCTAGGCCTAGAATTATCATCATCACCGACGGATGAATCCGTGGATGAACCATCGGTGATAACTATCACAGACGGCAAAGGGCGTGGCAAAATGCCGACACTGATGTGGGCGTCTCAGATAGGTTGTGACAGTCGAGCGCCGCCGTCACACGTAATCATCAGCGATAGCCGCGTGCGCTGTCACTGATTAAAAAACATCAATGATGGCTCTAGACGCTGTCACTGATACCAACCCATTAGCCACGGGTCAGTCCCGTCGGTGATATTATTAGCAACAATGATATTTGGTGCTGCCCAGGCCATCAGCCATTTACGATAAGCTTTCAGCCATGGCTTAGTGATGGTGAACCGTGGGTAAGCTGTGGCTAAAGGTGTATCATGTAACTGAAAAAATTGAAAATTTTATAAATTCCTGTATACAATAATATATAGACTACAGCCTATTTTCAATCACATATTACAATCAGAAAATATCATAAACATGCATTTGAAACCAAACATACAAGTTTTACATAAATATCATCAATCTAAGCCTCAAACCGAAGGCAAACATTTATCAAAACATCATATATATACAACCAAGTATCAAAATATAAACAAAATACAATAAATCAAAATCTCACGGTTGCTGTGCAGGCGGTGGAGTTGATAACGACTGGGTCGGGAGCGTCGACTGGGTCGGGAGCGTCGACTGGGTCGAGGAGGACAACGACTGCGATATCATCAGTAGAAGGCCAGAGTGAGACACAATCTGAGTGAGGAGTGTCTGCATGTTCTGGATCGTCTTTCTCAACTCGTCATTCGCCTGTCTCTACTCCTGCATCTCCAACCTCTGCTCCTCCATCGCCAGCCTCTGCCCCTCCATCACCTGCCTTTGCTCCTCCATCGCTTGTCTCTGTTGGGTGAGCTCCGACTCCATGGCTGCTATCCGGCTCTGGTCCTGCGGTCGGGATGTCGAGGGCCGCTCACCCGCAGTCGGAGAGGTCGGTGCCCCAAGTGGCCTGAGCATGCCGTGTGCATGACCACTGTATGCAAATCCATAAACACGACCGTGCTCCCAGCAACCTGCGGCTTCCACCCAACCTCCTGCGTCGAACTCCTCCGGTGTCCCTCCACGCTCGATCACAGTCCTCGTGTAAGTTTCCTACACATGTTTATATTCTAAATATATATAAACTTAAAATAAAAATTATGTAAATAAAATAGACATATAAAAATACTTACCATTATATACGAGGCTCTGCTATCAACGTAGTCCCCCGCTCCTCGTCGACGATGGTGGGTGCACTCAAACACCTCCATAATCGACGGGCGTTGGACGGTGTCGTCCTCCGTCACGCGCGTCTTACATTAGAAAAAAAATACACTAGTATCATTATACACAATATATAATTTAATTAAAAATAATTAAAGTATACATACCATACGACGCTCATGAACCGCAAAAGAGATGGAGCCACCAGTGTGGCGCGCGCCCGTGCCGTCCCCCCCTGACATGCAGTTTCTCGACGCAGTTCAGGAGACCTCCTGCCACTCAGGTGTGTCCCACCGCTCAACGAGCTAGTCCCACACAAGGCCAGGAATCCACTCGGGGGCGTGTCCCTGAGTCTGTCCTATCTGTGTGGCCCCCAGCCGTCTCATTATGGTCTAATAGGCCCGCTGAAGCAGCCCGTTATAGTGAGCGCGGGCAACACGCTCCCATGCAGCCTCCACAAAAGTGGTCTGGTCCTCCGGCCATGTATAATGACCCTGCAAAAAAAAATTATTATTATTGATGAATATTTAACATTAACATTAATTTAATAAATATACTTACCATGAACTCTCGCTACAATAAATCTATATGCTCACGGGGCACGTGAGACCATGTAGGCCACGCCCCGTGCATAAACTTTCGGATCGTTCCCGCTATCGTGCGGGGGACGTCCTCCTGCTCAAATCTGCACCAAATATAAATTCATATTATGATATTTTGAATTATAAATAAATTATAAGAAATAATTAATGCATATACTTACCTACTTCCGTGCACACTAACAGCTCTGTGCAGTTCTCCCTCGGGTGGCGGAGGAAGAATTTTGTTAGGCCCTCGTGGCCTACGTCTCGATGTCGACGGGCCTAGATCGACTAAAGGGATGGTGGCTGGAGGTGGGGGGATGGTGAACTGGGGGAATGGTGGATGGATCAGGTGGGGGAATGGTGGCTCAAGGTGGGGGGATGGTGGTCGGTGGTGGGGGGATGGTGGTGGAAGGCGAAGGGTCAGTGGGTACAGGTGGGGCGAGTGGTAATCGTCGGGAGGTCTTACGAGGAATGCCTCCTCTAGAACTGATATCTCGAACCATAGCTGTAAAAATTTAATATAATTAGATTATATATAATAGATTAATAGATATATTTAATAATTGAATATATACTTCACATTTACAATTATTCGTCATCGTCATTATCATCATCCGTGTAATACTCTTCTTCTTGTTCTTTTGTATCGGAATCTTGAAATTCTTCTTCGTTTCCCTCATCATCATTCTGTCCTTCCTCAACTTCATTATCGTCGTCATCAACGTATTCTATTTCCAATTGTATTAACTCTGTGTCATCATCCTCGAGTATTGGACAAACTCGTTCCACTCCAGAAGGATCTTCTTCTTGATAGAAGTCATCTGCTGGCTCATTCTCTCCAACTATCGGGTCAATTTTTCCTTTGGCTTTATTCTTATAGACTACACGCCAATTTGCCATATCTTTCTTTCGAGACGGATACTGCATATAATATACTTGTTCAGCTTAAGATGCCAATATAAATGGCTCATTTGAAGCCAATTTTGATTTGTAGTTGACCTCGACCAGCTATTTATACTTTGGATGAACTCTTATGCCCTTATTGCTTGTATCGAACCAATGACATTTAAAAAGGGCAACTGATTTACATCCAAAAAATTGAAATTCAATGACTTCTTCCAATAGTTTGTAAAAGTCAACATCACATTTAGCATACGTTGTCCCTTTGACGCAGACCCCGGCATTCATAGTATTTTTTGTAGATGAATATTCAAGTGTGTGAAATTTATATCCATTGACAAAATAACCATTATAACACTGTACAAGTCGTGCCGGTCCACTAGCAAACTCAAAGATTTGGTTATCTATTTCGCCTCTGTGTTCTGTGCTGTAAGCTTAAAACCAATTAGGGAACTCACGATTCCGTAATCTTTCTAATTCCTCATCGCTGTAAATTAAGTATTTGTCACCATCTCAATGTCAAATATTTCAATGAACTTCTCAATCTCTGGACAATTTAGTAAAACGTACAAGTTGACCAAATGATACTCTTCATCGTTTAAGAATCGAGACGGACGAGAACCCAAAGCACGACCGGGGTAACCAAAGATATTTAAACAACCATCTGATGGTCGAGTTCCCCCATCGTCGTTCCGTGGAAGACGATTAAGTCTTGTCTTGATGGTTGATTCAAAATAAAATGAGCAGAATGTTAAAATTTCTTAAATTATATATGCTTCTAATATGGAACCTTCAACTGCGGCGATGTTCTTTACTTTTATCTTCAGACGATTCATATATCTTTCAAATAAGTACATCCACCGGTATTGAACGGGGCCACCAACTCGTGCCTCGTATGCCAAGTGTATCGGTAGATGCTCCATCGAGTCAAAAAATGCAAGAGGGAAAAATTGCTCCAGCTTGCATATGATTTCAACAATATTATTTTCAAGTGCTGACACATCTTTGACTCGAAGTACATTTGCACAATTGTTTTTGAAAAATATACTTAATTCTGTCAACGGACCCCAAATCTTATCATGTAGATGATCTCGAAATGCGACCGGAAGTAATCTCTGCATGAATACATGACAATCGTGGCTCTTCATCCCTGATATTTTGCATTCATCGACGTTTACATATCGAGATAAGTTTGAGGCATATCCATTGGGTAATCTGAGTTCTTTGATCCATTTAACACATACGGTGCCTTTGGCTTATGAAGTCATCCATTGACCTCTTGCAACTCTAACTCAGGTCTCTTACAAAGTATTTTTACATCATGTCGGGTCTTCACATTATTTAACACAACTCGGCAGCGATGGACGGTAGCGGCAACAAGAGATAGCGGCGAGCAGAGAAGAAAGAGGAAGGGTCAGGCACGAACGCAAATAAAAAGGATTTTCACCGATGGCTCGAGTGCCGTCGGAACACCGTGGATCTATAATTTTATTATCACCGACGGCTACCTGAGCCGTCAGTTAAGAGTGTTTTAATATTTGCGCTGCGTTCGTGGCATTAAACAATATGCGACGGCCGCCTCCAGCCGTGGCTAATGAGTTATTCATATCACCGATGGCTGAATACAGCCGTGGCTAATAACTTATTTTATTTCGTGCCCCTGTGCGCGCCATCAACTATGAGCGACGGTTGTATGCGAGCCGCGATTGATTTGGTTACTCACATCACCAACGGCTCTAGCGCCCCCGCTAAGCTGTGGCTAATAACTTATTTTATTTCGCGCGTCCTGCGCCATGAACTATGAGCGACGGATCTGGCTACCCGTATGCGAGCCGCGGCTGATTTGGTTACATCAGCCACAGTCGCTGCGGCTAACGCAAAGCCGTGAATGATTCTAACGGCCCTGGCGACCGTTGGTGATCCCCGTGGCTGATGTGGTATATTCTAGTAGTGAACTCAGGTCTCTTACAAAGTATTTTTACATCATGTCGGACCTTCACATTATCTTTAGTTTTGCCGAAAATATCCATCACTGTGTTAAAAATATTATCAAACACATTTTTTCAATGTGCATGAAGTCCAAATTATGCTGAATCAGTAATGAACTCCAGTACAGCAATTCCCAAAAGATACTTTTTTTCACCCAGTTATGTGTTTGACCAAAGGTTGAAATTCTTACATTCCGACCAAAAGTAATCTCTGGAAGCAATTGAACACGTGCTAACATCTGTTCACCAGACAACATCGGTGGTGGCTCATCTCTTTCGACTCTACCCTTGATAAATTTGTTACGATTCCTTCGATACTGATGGTTAGACGGTAGGAACCGGCGATGACAATCAAAGAAGGAAATTTTCTGACCATTCTCAAGACTGAAGGATTTTGAGTGTTCCATGCAATACGGGCAAGAGAGTCGCCCATACGTGCCCCAACCAGACAACATACCATAGGCCGGGAAATCATTGATTGTCCACAATATAGCAGCTCGTAAAGTGAAGTTTTGCTTTCGGTGACAATCATAAGTGACAACTCCCTCAGCCCACAATGTTTTGAGTTCATCAATTAGGGGACGAAGAAACACGTCAATTTCTTTGCAAGGACCCCTAGGACCCGGAATAATCATCGAAAGATAGATAAATTCATCTTTCATACACATTGAGGGCGGCAAATTATAAACTGTTAACAACACTGGCCATACTGAATACGGAGTTGCCGAATTACCAAATAGATTAAAACCATCTGTGCACAATCCCAACCTGATATTTCTAGTCTCCCTAGCAAATGAAGGATAACACCTATCCAAATGTTTCCATGCTTCATTGTCGGATGGATGAGTCATTATTGTATCATCACGACTTCTTGCATGCCAACTCATATAGGGGGCAGTCTTTTCCGACATGAATAACCTTTGAAGCCTCGGTGTTAGTGGAAAATACCGAAGCACCTTAAAGGGGATATTTTTTTGTTGGACCGATTTTTTCTCCTTGTAACGAGGATGTTCACATACCGGGCATTGCTCTAACTGTGCATTTTCTTTATAATATAAAATTCAATTATTTGGGTACGCGTGTATCTTTTCGTACCCAAGCCCTAATTTTCTCATGAATTTTTTTGTCTTATAAAAGATTGTCTCAAACTTGTTATTTGGAGGTAGCATACCATTGATAAAGCCTGCAATCCGATCAAACGTAACCCCGCTGATATTACAATCGGACTTGATGTTGAGGAGTCGTGTCTTTGCCGAAAATCTTGTATAATTAGGATAATTCTCATACAAAGGTTCATCAGCAGCTTTCAACATCTCGTAAAATTCAGCAGCCTCCTTATTCGGCAATTCAATCTGTATCGCAGGTTGTTCTTCGGTGACTTCAACTGTCGTAGTATTTGGTGGCACTACCGTCTCAATAACTGACTCAATATTATCATTTAAATGGAATTGTCCTTCAAGACTATCCGGAATCATTATTCTATAAGGATTAGGTGGATTGGAAGAAGAAACACCAGCAGAAGAAGATCCACCATGAGTTTGGACAACAAGATTGCTCGACGTCCCGACTTGACGTGACTCCCCGTGACAATTCCATACAAAATATCTTGGCGTGAATCCTTTTGTATACAGATGCATTGTGACAGTTTCTCGGTCCGAAAATCTTATGTTCGAACATTTCCGACATGGACATCAAATTTTATCACCACTAAGGAATTTTTCATTCGAGTAGGCAAAATTTAAGAAGTAAGTTACGCCTACGCGAAATTCATCCGTTATAGCTCCACGATGAATTCGTCGGTACATCCAACTTCGATCACCCAACATATTTTGTCAAAAAGTTTGCAATATCTTTAGGAAATGTCTTTAGGTGGGATGGTCCTATTCCATTCGGGATTTATGTTATTCATATTGCACTTAGTACTTTTTTTAGTCATTAACTTCATTCTAAATTTCGGCAGCATCTCCCTATAGTTCTCCGAATACGCATATCATCTGGGTGCGTAGCGGAGAATAAGGGAGATACAAGACAAAATTTAAAAATGAATAATGACTAAAAAAAAAAACTAAGTGCAATATAAATAACTATGTTTCCAAATTGTCCAATTAGGAACAATTCTAGGGTTGTACGTCGTATAAAAGATCATTAACTTCGTTTACACGAACATACAACCCCCGAACGGATCTAAGGTTTTGCAAAATTAAAACTTGACTCGTCGATGCGTACGTGAAACGTATCAACTCATCTTGATTTTGTTCTAAATTTATGGATGCCGGTGCGAGTCCATAGTGGACGATTCCGCGCAAGTCCAAAGTGGATGATTCCAGCACGAGTCCATCCATTGTGGATGATTCCGGCACAAGTCTATCCATTGTGGACGATTTCGGCGCGAGTCCACCAGGGACGATTTGACCGCGAGTCCAAAGTGGATGATTTGGTCGCGAGTACACAGTGGACGATTCCGGTGCGAGTCCTCAGTGGACGATTCCATTAATATAAATTAATTAATATTAAACTAATTTCATTAATTAACCTAAAAATAATTAAACCCTAATCAACATTTACCATTAATTAATATTAACCAAACTAATTACCTAATTAATAATTAATTTCTAATAATTAACAATAAAAAAAATTAAAAAAATATGATTTAATTAAACCCTAATCAAAATGTGATTACCCTAATACCAGTTTGATTAGGGATTAATTAAACTCTAATCAAGTTATTGATTAGGGTAATTAACTTTAATCCTCAATCAAGCAGTAGCCAGCATCACTGTCGACTACTGTTTCAATCCATTGGGGCCGATGGTAATCGGCCCCATCATGGCGTCGGTCGGGTCAACGCCGGCGCGAAGAGGGCGGCTTAATGAAATAGGCGAGCTGAGATCGAGGAGGAGGATCAGAGATGCATACCGGAAGGGAGACGGTCACCGGCGGCGACTAACGGCGGCGGCAACAGGCAGCGACTGGACGACAATCGACAGTGACGGACGGCGGCGGCAACAGGCGATAGTGGCGAGTAGAGAAGAAAGAGGAAGGGTCGGGCGCGAACGCAAATAAAAAGGATTTTCACCGACGGCTCGCAAGCCGTCGGCACACCATGGATAAGTAGTTTTATTATCACCGACGGCTGCTTGAGCCGTCGGCTAAATTTGTTTTAATTTTCGCGCTGCGTTCGTGGCATTAATTAATAAGCGACGACCGCCTCCAGCTGTGGCTAATGAGTAATCCATATCACTGGCGGTGGCATATAGCCGTGGCTAATAACTTATTTTATTTTGCGCCCCGTGCGCACCATCAACTTTGAGCGACGGCTACATTCGGGCGTATGCGAGCCGCGGCCGATTTGGTTATTAACATCACCAACCGCTCCTGCGCCCCCACTACGCCGTGGCTAATAACTTATTTTATTTCGCACCCAACGCGCGCCATAAACTATGAGCGACGGCTCTGTTTGGTCGTATGCGAGCCGCGACTGATTTGGTTACATCAGCCACGGCCGCTGCGGCTGTCGCAAAGCCGTGAATTATTTTGACGGACCTGGCGGCCGTCGATGATCCCCGTGGCTGATGTGGTATATTCTAGTAGTTAACGCACGACCCAGCAATCCAGTGCCTCCCGCTAGGGCACAGTGGACGCGGGCCGGTGGGATGCTCGCTCGTCGCAGGCGGAGCAGCAGCTCCCGCTCACGCCATGAACGGTGCTGCACACGCGGTGAGGAAAGAGCAAACGAGGAAAGGCCTCGACGAGCGCGCCATTGACGTGGCAGCGTGCGTACCAATGTAATTATGGTTCTTTTATTGGGCTTTTTCTTAAAGCGTTGGCGGCGAAAAATCCAAAGTGAATGGTGCTTTTCAAATTAGAAACAACAGGTATGACTTCAGTACAGGTACAGAAATAAAATATTAAATCATGCTTTACTATACAAGATCCAGCGGGTAATAAAATACCCCAAACAAAATTACACAAAAGTTGAAAGGAAAAATCTAGTGGATAAAAGCATGATTCGCTAGAAAATACACAGTATCCGTAGGGTAATAGATTGATTCGGACATAAAAAGCGATTTGAATATACAAATATGATGAATAAAAATCTAAATAAACTATTCATCATATTAAAATCACCAAAAAATACCCTAACATGAAATCATCATCTTAAAAAGGAAACGAATTCTTAAACTCATGAAAAACGACTCTGATACCAATTGTAAGACAAATATACAATCAAATATGTCATGAATTTAAGAACATCGTTATTAAATGAGCAAGGAAAGATCTTACTTGATGATGACATATTTGCAGCGAAATAAATTTTTGAATCTCCAAGGAATGCCAAATCTTCCTCCACAACACCTTCTCAAACGCTATGCTTTTGATGGGGAAAACAACTATGAGCTAGAGTTTCTCGTCATGGTGTGTAGAGGGGACATAACTTCTATTTATAATTGATTAAATAGGTCCGTCCATCACGGGCTTCATCAATCGGGACTACACTTGACTAATCACACCAATCATGGGTAAGTATTTCAAGCTCAAATCACATTGATCAAATTTACATGAGCTAATAGACATCTCAATATTGGATCATACGATTAAACCCGTTTTTATTAAATCAAAAGTTACAATTGATTGTAGGCCGCATATGGTAAAATAAAAATATAGAATATTTAAAAAATATTCTAATACGTCTCTCCCCCCTCGGCGACTCCACTCCTCGCACGGACTGCACCGCATAGACTCGGCGACGACGGTGAGTGGGAGTGATTTCTTCTTCTGGCGGTGGACCGATTTGAGGTACGGCTTCACTTCTTCTTCTCCAGCGATTTTTCGAGTGATTTCTTCTCTTTTAATTTCCTATTTTTTTCTGCTCAATTTGATAGCAATGCCAACAGCTAATTTGTACTATTTCTTCTTAATCATCTTCGGTCTATTTGTAATTTATTCCGATTTTTTGTTCTATTGTGAGATTTTATGTGCCAACTACTGATCTATTTATAGGAGGTAAATGATTTTTTTGATGAAACCAGTGGGAAAGATTGTAATTTTCTTAAAATGTCGGATTTTTTTTTAAAATTTTGTTTGCATCATATTCTTTTCTCCGAATTATTTGAAAATTGGAACGATGATACCAAACTAGAGCTAATATGATGAGTCCTCAGCATGTGTCAATGCTCAGAATCGACCAAGAAAAAAAAATCTAGATCTAAGATGTCTTAAAATAATGATTTTCTAGTGGATTTAATTGTTTACTACCATTTCTTTTGGTGTTTTTCCGTGTTTTTCTACAAATACTTAATAAAGAAGCATGGATGAAACATGCAGCAGATAATTTTTGGTTTCTTATGGAAAAAAAAATCTTATTTCTGGATTTTGAATTGCATTGGCATTTGAACGTAGATGCCACAATGATTGACATAAATGAAAATAATCTTGTGATGTGACTAACATTTTTCCTCAATCCAGGGTTAAAATTCCCAAGATAGTAAATTGTATATTTTTATTAGCTAAATTTAGTTCATTAATTTGGCACTACATTACTAGTTATTTTTTCGTTCCGAAAAATTTTAGCTTTGCGATGAAATAATCAGGTGTATCCCTAGCAACAGCAAAAAAATTTCTATGGTGCCAAACTCTATAGAAATTTTATGGAGCTCCACGTACGAATGAACCTAGCATTTTTAATATTGAATTTAGGATCATTAATACTGAACATAAAGTGAAAATACTAAATTCACTCATTTGCAATACAAATTTATTTTTGGTCTAGATTCAATCTAAATTATACTAGGTTCAATTTTAATAAAATTATATTTATTTTTATAAAGGGCTTTATAAAAATGATTATGGAGAGGCTCCATATAAGTTGCACTCCTAGCAACCAGCACTAGCGTGGAGATAGAGCGATTGAGCGGGTTTGTGTTTAATTCGTTCAAGGCGTGGGTGCCGATCGAATGGAGCCCACAGCTATACCTGGAACCCGCCGCTTCCACCGTCGCACCCTCGATGCCATGCGCCTCTGCCGCTACCACCGCAACACCTCCTCCCTCCTCGGCATTCTCAATCAGGTCTTTTTCTTTCTCATCTCTTCGTTTATTTTTTTTCTTTTCGGATTCTTGATTTGGTTCTGATCAATTATTCTCGTCGCGTGATCACTAGGTGAAGCGGTTAGTTGTGGTAGAGATGGAGGCGATGTATAATGCTAGGAAGCAGAAGGACGAGGAGAACCGAGCTCTGCGGCCACCCATCGTTGTCAGTCACTCGTCTCCTGCTCCCCCTTCCGCTGCTGCTTTAGATAGTTCCAGTTAGGTCGGCATTTTTGCACTTTACTTCTATTTTTCTTATGGTTTTCCTCTCGTCTTTGTTCTTAGCTCTCTTGGAATGCATAGTAGAGTACCTTGTTCAGTGTGTTTGTTGTTCGAGAGCAAATGCTCTGAAGAGCTTGATGTGCAATGGACAGAATTGTGCTATTTTGATTGCTTAGGAACTCTTATTCCTCAGTGGAAAGGTGGTTTCCGAATTACTATAGCTTACTAGAACAGGGTTTCAAAATAACTCATTTCTCCAATTTTAACTTAGGGATCCATTTGAAATGCTCTTGAAATTGATGGGTCCTATGATAGGTATCAGTACGGACTGATAAAATGAGCCCATGTAAGAATAATCAGTATATAGTTGATTCTTTGTGTATATAGTTGATTCTTTCCGAATTACTATAGCTTACTAGAACAGGGTTTCAAAATAACTCATTTCTCCAATTTTAAGTTAGGGATCCATTTGAAATGCTCTTGAAATTGATGGGTCCTATGATAGGTATCAGTACGGACTGGTAAAATGAGCCCATGTAAGAATAATCAGTATATAGTTGATTCTTTATGTATATAGTTGATTCTTTCCGAATTACTATAGCTTACTAGAACAGGGTTTCAAAATAACTCATTTCTCCAATTTTAAGTTAGGGATCCATTTGAAATGCTCTTGAAATTGATGGGTCCTATGATAGGTATCAGTACAGACTGGTAAAATGAGCCCATGTAAGAATAATCAGTATATAGTTGATTCTTTGTGTATATAGTTGATTCTTTCCGAATTACTATAGCTTACTAGAACAGGATTTCAAAATAACTCATTTCTCCAATTTTAAGTTAGGGATCCATTTGAAATGCTCTTGAAATTGATGGGTCCTATTATAGGTATCAGTACAGACGGGTAAAATGAGCCCATGTAAGAATAATTAGTATATAGTTGATTCTTTGTGTATATAGTTGATTCTTTCCGAATTACTATAGCTTACTAGAACAGGGTTTCAAAATAACTCATTTCTCCAATTTTAAGTTAGGGATCCATTTGAAATGCTCTTGAAATTGATGGGTCCTATGATAGGTATCAGTACGGACTGGTAAAATGAGCCCATGTAAGAATAATTAGTATATAGTTGATTCTTTGTGTATATAGTTGATTCTTTCCGAATTACTATAGCTTACTAGAACAGGGTTTCAAAATAACTCATTTCTCCAATTTTAAGTTAGGGATCCATTTGAAATGCTCTTGAAATTGATGGGTCCTATGATAGGTATCAGTACGGACTGGTAAAATGAGCCCATGTAAGAATAATCAGTATATAGTTGATTCCTTGTGTTATTAAAATCTTCATTGCTAGTTGATAATGCTTATCTCAGATTGGTTTTTTGGTATTTTCCATAATTTCTTTAAATTAATTAAGGTAACTTGGTTGTTTTTGGCCTGTTCTTAGATTGCTGTCCGGTTCAATTACAATTGTTGGGTATTATCTACGATCTTGATTCTTGTTTACTAATATTTGTAATTAATGTATTATGAGAGACACTTCAAATTGTTACTTAAATGCTGAATCTGACCTGACCCATCAACTTCATTTTGGTTGATTTTCTAATATTTTTGAACTGAATCTCACAACCTATACTTCAAAACAATTATTAAGATTATCCTAGTAAAGCATTCACTTTCATAGACGAGAAACTAGAATTTTTATACTACAAGATAGAGCATTAATATCGTTAAAGAGTAACAATCTTAGATGCCTTCAACTAGAGATGTGACAGGTTAAAATTGTCAAGTATCCTCTGAGCATATTAGTTTATTTAAGAAAACGTGACAAACTCAAGATTCAAGAATCCATAAAACTGATGAACTACATCTGTTTGCTACCTTTCTGAATGTGCAACTGGTTTTTACCTCACTGAACTAATGATGACTTATGAATTGCATACCAAGTTAAAAAGACTGGTTCCCCCAAAAAATAACTCATCTGTTGCTCTGATATATTAGCAGGTGTCTGGATACATACTCTGCATAAAAGATGTCTTGTTCTTATATAAGAAATAACCAAGCTAGTGTGTTACGTACACTGGGAATGGAATTCTATTCCTAGTGTGTTACGGGTAGGTCCTAGCTGCATGATTCCACAACAAGCACATCTTCTCGATCATGATGGTACCAGCAGTATAAGAGGAGAAAACACAGTGCAGTGGTATAAGAGGAGAAAACACCAGTGCACAGGATGAGGATAGAAGTGGAGATAGTGGCAGGGCAGCTTAGTTGGACTTGGATCCAAAATTCATCTTTAGATTTGATTAATTCAACTTTGTTTTTAAGCATGTCTTTTTTAAAGCGCACAACATTTGAGTTTATCCTTTCCAACATCCAAATAGGTCAAGGTAATGATCAAGGTGCATGTAATAGTTGACTAATTTAATTCATGTATTCCAATAGAAGTTTTAAAGCATCCATCCATCTTGATCATGTATCAGATGTACACATACTTTGTTCGAATATGTACATTGAATTAAGACCATGTTGGAAAGGATGAACTCAAATGTTGTGGAAACAAAGGCATGTTTAAAAACAATGTTGAGTTAATCAAATCTAAAGATGAATGCTAGACCCAACAAATTAAGGTGCCATTATGTCCTCTTCATCTATCATCCTGCGTTGCGGTTTCTCCTCTCATACCGCTGGCTCCATCATGGCACAAAAGATGTTCTTGTTGTGGAATCATGCGGCTGGGATATCTCCATAACATATATAGTAGTTGGTTCACTTATATATTTGAAGAATATATAAGTAGATCGTCAAGAATAAATTCTCTTGGGAGCACCAGCTACTGGTGGTCTAGAAATACTATTTCCAATCCAATCTCAACCAACCCATGTAATAGTATTTTCAGTCTCTTTCTTGTGCTAGTTTCTAGCAATACCCTCCAGTAGTGACAATATTTACACCAATCAAATAAAAGAAATTAAATGTTATTTAAAACATAAAATATTGATTGATTTATTTTTATTTATAAGTGTGATTATATCAGTGGTATATTACAAAAATAATAAATAGTTTTATTTCTTTAAAATTAATATATGATTTTTACGATTTTAAAATTAATTTGTTTTAAAATTAATTTTCTATTATAATATAATTTTAATTATTCAAAAAATCAATATCAATATCAATAAATTTATACATGAATAATGTCAACATTATATATTATAATATATTATTAATTATAATTTTATTTATAATGCATTGCTTCCAATAATATTAAAGAGTGTACTTTGGTCATTGTCCTTTTTATCCTAAAATCTATTCCTCTCAACCAAACAACAATTGTTATCCCATGTCTATTTATGTCTATTTAGAATATCAACCAAATAATACAATATTACTCCTTTATTATGTTCCTATTTCTTATCATTCAATTCCAATAAACCAAATGCCCCGTAAGTATTTGACATGATGGCAGCTGTTGTTCGAATGGTAGAAGCCCTTGATAAGCTCAACAAGTATAAACAGTACATATGCTAGAGGTGGCAATGGGTCGTGCCTGGTCCGGCGGGGCCGGTCAGGCCCGGCCACCACCTTCAGGCTTGGGCTGGGCTTGGTCCAGGCTCAAGCCGGCTCGAAACAATAAAAACATTTATTATTAAGGTTGGGGGTGAGATTTGAATCGTTGACCTTATGCCTTATATATGAAGCACCAATCGCTGCACCAGGCCTCAACATATATTTTTATATATTTTTACACAATAAAGTAAACATTGCACAAGCCTGCTGGCACATGATCGGGCTTGGCTCGGCACAGCCCATTGCCACCTAAATTTCATGGGAATTTACTATAGAAAGATGGATACTTCCCTGCTGTTCATCCCATGTATCCGGACTACTTGGCTCATAACCTGATTGTGCATAGTCAAGCTTGGTCTTGTCCGGTTCTTTTTTGCATCCGTATATGATGTATGGGCATCTATAAATAAAATATACATAAATATTTCACTTGAACAGTGGAAAGGATGTCCAAGTGAAATCCTAAATTGGAAGAGCCTCTCACTCGATCTCTAGACCTTTTGCTTATTTATTCTTCATTTTTACTTGAAGCTGTGTTTTAAAGATAATCAATAGAAGTGGAGTACAGCAATGATACTGATGCTGATGTTGAAGGTCGCAGCTAAATTAGCTGGTAAGGGCCTTTGCTATTATAACTAAAGCCTGGGGGCATATTCCTGCTTTCATCATTTACCCTTTGTAGAGCTTCAGAAGTACATCTTGTAAATAGAGTGTTGGCGGAAAGAGCTTTTTGATCATTCCCAACAAATTGGAAGCATAGTTGTTTGCTTTATGTTTCAAATTAGGATTGATGCTATGAACTTTCAATCATTTTCCCTCTTTTTGGACTCCACATATCCCATATAACATTGTAGCTTCAAAGAAATTGCAAGGCAGTTATTTTTGCAATCGCAATTGCTTCCCTCTCGGTATTTTGATCACAATGGCGTTCTACTATGTGCAGGCTTTTGGAGACAGGCATTTGATATCATCTTGATTTCAGTGATTGGGGCTAAACTTTCCCCCCACCCCGACTGATGATTAATTTTGTTTTTATATTTTCCATGATAATACTTAATGTCAATTTGTACCTCTATTTTATTAGCATAGTCTTTCTGAAGGTCTTTCCTATGAATGGGGTGGTCCGGTTTGGGAAGAAAGGGAAGCTGAGCCCTAGGTTCATTGGGTCTTTCCCTATTCTCAAGCGAAGGGGCGAGGGGGCTTATGAGCTGGCTTTGCCTCCTAACCTGAGCAAGGTCCACCCGGTGTTCCATGTATCCATGCTTCGGAAATATGTGAAAGATGATTCGCATGTGATTGAACCTTTTGCTATTGAGATAGATTCAGCCGTCTCATTGGAGGAAAGGCCGGTAGAGATCCTTTACCGCCAAGTCAGAAAGCTAAGGTCCAAAGAAATTCCCTTGGTAAAGGTCCGATGGGAGCACCATTACGAGCAAGAGGCCACTTGGGAGGTAGAGCAGGACATGAGAGAGCGCTACCCTTCCATATTCGAGGAGCCGGTAAGTCCTTGGCATTCAAGTAAATTCGAGGACGAATTTTCCTTAAGGGGGGAAGATTGTAAGACTCGAAAAAATTTCCTAATATAAAAAATCTATTTTGGTGTAGCTAGCCGGACCCGGGGATAGTCGAGTCGAGCCTCAAGATCGCCTCGAGTGAAAAGGTATGACTCGACCAATGGTGTATGAAATTTAATTGGGTGATTGACTTTCCTTTTATGCAATAATACCTTAAATCAAGTTTAAATCAACTCATGTTGTGGGTTGAGTTAGAACCCATGTCGAGTTCGGGTTTAGTCGAGTCTTGAGTAGGAGTCAAGTGAGTCAAGACCCTATATAGAAGGCTAGATGAGGGATTAAAATCCCTCATCCTTGTGCACAAGGTTTAGTCGAGTCTTTGAGTTGCACAAGGCAACGCCTAAGAGAGGGAGAGAAGAAGTAAGGGGAAAAGGGATTTGGTCGATTCGGGATTTCGCGCCGTCGCCGGAAAATTCAAAGTTGTCATCATCCGATCTTTCATCCTCCTCAATCAAGGTGAGTGGTTGGATAGATGTTGAGGGGGGGCGGGTGGCCGGCCCCATAGATTTTGAAATCGGGATTCTTCTTCGCAAGTTTTGCCGATCGAGTTGTTTCTCCATGTTAGATTCTTAGATCATTGTATATGCTGTGATTTCGTGGTTTTATACATGTCGATTTCTTGTTTTAAGGGGTTAGCCTAGTCGAGGAAAAGGGGAAAGGTCATGTCGAAATTTTTCCCCAATTTCCTCGCTTGTCTCGCAACTTGCGCATCGACTTGTATTCGCTTGTTTTTGCTTTTGGATTGACAATCGTGTGGACATCGCAGCCATGTCCACCACCCCTAGATGTTCAGCCGAGCATGGTTATCATCCTGCTCGTGTTGGCCGAGTAGTAGAAGGGGGAAAAGTAGGACTGTTTGTATTGGATTGTTGGATCTCGTATTTTATCGTCTTAACCCGCACTGTCATGTTTAAATGTTAGATTCAATTTGAAGTTTATGTTTACTGTTCCATTGGTTAAAATGCATAGATTCTAGCCCCTTCCCACATGGATTGATCGGCCGAGCAAGGGTGATCTTGCTCAAGCTTCAGCCGATCAAGGAAAAAGGGGGAGGAAGCGAACGATTTTGTGTAGTTGTTCATATCCATCCGTTTAATGTTTATTCATATTCACGTTAATGTTAATCCATATTCATGTTGTGAATTGTTGGGATAGATTTATATTATCAAATTGGATATGTTCTTCTAATGCTTATATAGTATATTTAGACCAGAAAGGTTTTATTTAATTGCTCATATCATGTTTAATTGTTGCTATGCTTAATGTACCCATATGGGTTTAACCTCTACATTACTTACTTTTTTATTTTGGTTCTTCATGATGTTACTATCCGAAATTAATTTGGTAAGTGATGTACACATGCTGTCTTGAAATATTCGTGGGTGAAATTCTGAGATCGGTTCATAGAATTCCTTTGGGTGAAATATTAGCTAGGAGATGACATAACTTCTAGGATCGCTAGTAAATATTTTTGGAAACCTAGAACCATTAGGTGTGCACAATTTGAAAGGGCAGCATTAATTTGCTGACCCTGCAGACCGGCTTAGGGCCGGATACGGGCAATGGCCTGAAATGTATATAAGGAAACCCTAGGACATTTGATTGTGTAATGTGCTTTTGATGGTCCGCCAAGAAGCGTGGAGGTCGGGAATGACCAATGCTTAGCTCAGCCAGTGATTGGGTCTTGAGATGCACCAGCGGGCCCGCTAGGTGTCAGACTCCAGTTGGATGGGATTAGCTATCCCTACCCCAGACGGTGTCCGGAGACTAGTAGACTATCCTAGTCGATGGCCCGAGATTTGTTGTTTACATCTTGATATGATATGGCTGAACGGCCAGTGTGATTCCACCTTGTATGGTGGGGCCGGCTATAGTCGGGATTTTTATACCATAAGATGGCAGGTTTTCACATATACTGTGTATACAGAATGACCCTTGGGGTTAGTAGTCACATTAAAACTAGCTTACCTCCCTGAATATACATTATGTTGCCTTATATGTTATGCATGAGTAACTGAGGATTATGTGGAAGTTCGCAAGAACCGCTCACTGAGTCCCAAGTGGACTCACAGTTTGTTTCTTTGTTTTTTTACAGAGCACAAGCATTGATTTTGGCTTATCGGCATGGCGCAGCTGGAGGGTAGGTGGTGGTGTCGTATTTCGTAGCGGCGTCCTTGGGTCATAGTCGAGTGTCTTATAGTAGTTGTTTCCTTTTCTGCACTGACATTGTGTTTTGGAAAAGTTTGTAAAACTTTGATATTTGAGATGTTCTATTTGTTACGATGTTGGTTTTCTTCTTTGGTTTGAAAACATATATTGTGAACTTTGAAAACTTTAGATAAAGATTTCGTTGTGGTTTCTTTTTATCAATATGTTCTGGTTTCTTATATGTCAGTGTAGACAGTAGGCTACAGGGTAGGATGTAGGCCCTTGCCGATCACACTCCTCTCAGTTGTGGTGTGACATTAACATTCAGTGCTTCCGAAGATGAGGTGAAATTAGAAGATTATTCAGAAGATGAGATGGATGTTGTTTTTGCTCTTATGACGAAGAATTTCAAAAGATCTCTAAAAGCTAGAAATAAGCAAAATTAGAGTTCTCAAATACAACCGCAGTCTCAATCACAGTTTTAACCTGGTAGTTTCAACAGTTCAAAATCCAAATTTGCAGTAGGAGAGAACAGAATAGGTAAGTCGTCTGCTATTAAGAATGATTCAAAATAGAAGTCCAAAGGTATCAAGTGTTTTGATTGTGAAGGATATAGACATGTCAGATCAGAATGTCCAAATCTTCAAAAAAGGATCAAGAAGTCCTTTATTGTCACTTGGAGTGATGACGAAGAAGAAAATGATTCAGAAGAATCTGAAAAATGCAATTTATAGCATTCACCATTAGTATTGCTGACGTAGTTAGAACTTCAGAAAGCTTAGATGCAAAAGATGATCAATATTGAGTTCAATGTGTTGACAGTCTTGAGGAAGCCTACCAGGAGATGTTTGATAAATGGGTGAAGTGGCAAAATTGAACAAATCTCTCAGAAATCAAAACCAAGTTGTTGATTGGAGAAAAGAGAAATTTTGAACAAAAAATTCAACATCTTCAAACTAAAATTGCAGAAAAGGAAGATAAAAAATCCAAGTTGGTTGAAGATCTTGAAAAGGTAAAAAAGGAAGTTACAATGATGAATTCTAGTGGTACTCTTAATGAAATTTTGAGTGCGAGAAAATATCCTTCTAATCACAGTGGACTGGGATACTCTGGTCCATCCTAGTTAAAACCTCAGTTTTAACTGCCTATTCAATTAATGTACATTCAAAGGCGTTTCTCAAGTCGACAACAGCCTACTACAAGAAGAAGTAAGAGGGTATTCATATTCTATTATTGCAAACGTAAAGGGCACATTATAGCAAACTGCTTTAAACTCTCTAACAAACTGAGAAGAAAGGATCATGTGAAGACCTCAACGCAGAATATTAAGCAAATTTGGGTAAGGAAGGTTGATCTAATATGTCATGTTGTATTTATGTGAAAAATAATTTCTTCTCTTGGTTCTTGGTATTTCGACAGTGGATAATCTCAGCACATGACAGGAAGTCTAGACAATATGAAGAATATTCAAAAACATGGAGGAACAATTGTTACCTTTGGAGATGGAGGACATGAGAATGTTGTAGGAGTTGGAACTCTTAATGTCACAGGAATTCCGAATTTGGAAAATGTCCTGCTTGTAGAGGGTCTCAAGGCTAATCTTGTAAGTATAAGCCAACTTTGTGATCATAATTTGAATGTGTAGTTTACCAAGAGAAGCTGCAATGTTTTTTATGAGGATGGTGACTGCAACCTTGAAGGGAGCAGATCAAAGGACAACAACTACAAAATAGTCTACTCATTTGTTTGTTTTTCAATCGTTTCATCTGACATCAATCTGTGGCATCGACGGCTAGGCCATGTTAATTTTAGAGACCTCAAGAATCTTGTAAATGGTAGAGCAGTCAGAAGAATTCCTAAACTATCTGAAGAACCTGAAGTTGTTTGTCAACATTGTCAAGAAGGAAAACAAACAAGACAGTCTCATCACCAGTTACAATTGGTTGCTATATCAAGACCTTTAGAGCTTCTTCATCTGGACCTGGTTGGTCCTATGCAAGTTAAAACATATGTTCTTGTTTGTGTTGATGATTTTTCACGTTTTACCCGGACAAAATTTTTAAGAGAGAAGTCAAGCACATTTAACGATTTCAAAACTCCATGCTTGAGGCTTCAAAATGAACAAGAACTTTCTATTATGAAGGTGATCAGAATAAGGAGTGATCATGGAAGAAAATTTGAGAATATTTCGTACTCTGAGTTCTTTGATGAGAATGGAATCCTACATGAATTCTCAGCTCTAAAGACTCCTCAGTAGAATGGTGTGGTTGAGAGAAAGAATCACACAATCCAAGAGATGGCCTGTGTAATGCTCAATTCTAAGCACATTTTTGAGAGATTCTGGACCGTGCATCAATACCAGCTGACATTGGTCGGCCGATGATGGTACATGAGCCCCCCAATTAGGCCCGCGTGGCCTATGACGACATCGAGCCTCCGGGGTCGGTGGTGGTAGTGGTGGCGGCGATACTGTGGCGGACATCGAAGGTCCCAATGCCACAGCTACTTGTGCTGGTGTTAGTGCTCACGACATCTAAAGATGTGTAGTACTAACCTCAAATTATATATATATATATATATATATATATATGTATATATATATATATATATATATATATATATATATATGTATATATATATATATATGTTAATAAATTAAGCAATTTACAACATATAAAATATCTTCAACAAAAAGTAAGCTGAAATGGAATAGATAAGAACACTGTGAGATATAAGCAAAATAAGTAGTATCTTCAACATATACTGGTTTCCAAAAAAAAAATATCACCATAGTACCTCTGAACTAAAAAAAAGTATTAGTACCTTTGAAGTAAAAAAAAGATTATATTTAATTTTAACCAGGCTCAAGTTAAATACAATTGCTAAATCCTTATGCTAAGATGAACAAATAATTGAAGGATTTAGAATATGATCTCCCAATGCAAAATTTAGACTCCAGTGAACAAGGGATCTCCAACATCGAGACATCACAATATATAGGGGGAGGTTGCTGCGCAGAGGGAGGAGGATCGTCCGGCGCCGAAGATTCGAGTTCAATTTTTTTATTTTTTAATATTATAAACATATGTTTTATTAGTTTAGACTCTAGATGAATATATTTATGTATACTTCTATATTCCTCATATCTTAAAAATATTATATTTATATGCATATTATATGAAATCTTTTGTATTAAAAAAAATAAGCTCCTTGTTTTAGAGAGGTTATTTATACTATATTTTTCACTTAATTTTTTTTTAAAAATTGATTGATCAAAGTCTTTATTTCCTTCAAACAAGAGGATCGAGTTTGCAATTAATTGCTGAGCCAACCACCAGTTAGGGAGTGAGAGGGACCATTTCGTAATGGTGTGGCGGCCAGATGTGCCACCCTCGCGTGTTCACCAACTCAACTTCAACCATGTACGTATTATCATGCTCCAATTTGTTTATTGAAGAACGATTTGATGAATTAGGTAGCATACCATGAACTCTATTAAATTTATAGTAAATGATATAAGCATCGAGAATGAAAGATGAATGAATCGATAGCTTCTCTACCAGTCTTCCTTGGAATCTTAGGTTGGAAAAGCAGTTAATGAGGTTGTCAGATGCACGTAGTTAAGTAGACATAAATAAAGCTCCCAAAATTGATAAAAGAAAGTGGCGAGATAGTCGCCTACAGTGAGAATGAAAAAGGAAACAGGCCCGAGAAGTAATAAGGTGGCACCAAGCCAGCTTCTGCAGTGGCCACCTTTGCCAAGATCCCGTCGACCGGCCGTGGTCAGAAGCGTGACGAGGGATGAGATCAACCGATATTGGCAGATAAAACGAATGGACGACGAAGATCATCTCCTCGATCGCTGCCCAGAAGGCGGCTGCCAGGATTAGAGCTAAGGCTCTCAAGGTAGGTTCTTTCATCTTGTATTCACCATTGCAACTGCAGAAAATTTTCAATCGACCTTGTGTTTTTCTGCTGCTACAAAATAGTGAGTTGACAATTGTGGGGAACAGGAGGAAGACTAACGGAGGTTTGAGGAATCGCTTAAGGAGACCGAAGATGTGATAGGAAGAAAGGAGAGCTGACGACAGACAAGGAGCTTTTGATAGGAATCAAGGACTGGTATTTACCTTCTGGATGCCTCTGTAATATTCATTTTGACGGAAGACAAGGTTAACCTTTTACTAAAGCAAGTGGCATTTAACCTGAATAAATCAAATTATTCTATAATTAAACTTGATGCCTACCAACAAAATTTCACTTAAATCCAAACTCAATTTGAATACAACATATGTACTGATTATACTATTTATATCCATCTTGATCAGGTCAAGTGAACCTTATGCCATTTCATGGTCTTCAAGTTGATCTAAATTAAGACATAATCTACTGATTCATAAGACACTAATTAAACTTGCTAATTAACATCCACAATGTCGGTTTGAAGTAAAAACAATGGACTAAACCTTGCAGTTGCCAACATCTCCATCTATTGCTTCCAAGGTTAACAGAATGCTCCATTTGATTATTGCAGGTGGACCAAAAGCAAGTTCGCTTATTTGAACCAACCGGCCATAAGATCCATGGAGGAAAAGACAACACCAGAAAGTACGTCCAACTTCCACAGTACAGCTGCTCTTGCGACTTCCAATCCTGCTGTGCAACTCTACACCTCAACATTTGGCATCTTTAGATGAACAATTATCAGGTGTTATAGGAAATTAGTGAGCTGCTACTTTGTGATTCTATCAAGCTGTCCGAATATATACATAGACGTGACTCGTGTGATAATAAAGATAGAACTGAGTTGTGTACAATGTCAAAATAAATTTTTACTAGTGAGTTCTGTTACTTGCATATTTGCGAAACCCATATCCTCGTATACGTTGGTTCCATCACTACAAGAAAACATAGCATCACCGACGGACTGGTTATCGACGGATTCAATTTGTTGGTATTACCAACAAATTTACCGACGGATAAAAAAATCGGTTGATAAATCAGCATATAAATTTCCCCCCTTTTATTTCAGCCGACCAAATATTTCCCTCTTCCTTATCAACCAAAATATATTTCCCCGCCTTATTTTCTTCACCCGACCCGGACAAATCCGACCTAAGACCCGACGAATCCCTCTTTTCTTTCTCGCAGCCGACAAACTCCCCGCGCCTCGCGATACCTCTCTCCCCGCACGACCCCTCCCTGCGACTTCCCCCTGCTCCCTGCGACACCTACGCAATACCTCTCTCCCCTTCTCTCCCCGCAGCACCTCCGACACAAACTTTGCGCCCCTTTGTTTTCTCCAGCCGCGCCATCTCCCTTGATTCAGCGTGCCCTAGCGCCCCTTTCTTCTGCAATCTCCCCTTGCCAACAGAACTCTTGCGTCGACTCTTCCCCGACACAAACTCTCGCGGTGGCCCGTCGCTAGGCCCCTTTCTTTCGCAAGAGGGCTGCAGGTAAGAAGAAAAAGACGGAATAGAAACTGGTATTTTGGAGCGGGGCGAGACCTTCCATTCTCTCCTGCCATTCGTGATGGTTTGGCTATAAAATTTTTGGTAGGTTTCTTCCTGATTTGCTGCAAGGCTGTCGAAGCCACGTGCGAGAGCAAGGAGGGACCTAGCTGGTGATCGCAGAGCCGGAGCGGGAGTCGGTCATCAACGGAGTTGTCACCGGAGGTGGGAGTCTCTACTCTCTTTCCTTTCTTGTAAGTCGTGATAACGGTTCACGGTGAGATGGTGAGAGTGAGCTCGTCGAAGCCGCCGAAGACCGATTGGTTGGGCCGGCGGTTGGATTTGTGGAAAAGAGGTGGTGGTATTTGGGGCCTCCGGGCCGCCAGGAGCGCTGCCATTTGGTCTTCGGCAGTGCGGGAGTGAGGATTTACACCCGTTTTATGCATGCTCTTTACGAGAGGAGCTATCTTGTTGCTCGATCAGCTCTTTGTTGTTTGCTTCATTTACTTCTTGAAACACTAGAATGTATTTGTTGGCACACAAGGATGTAGTACTTGTATGATTAATGTTCATGATAGAAGTTTATTTCATTACACATGACTTATTTATCTACTTACATGTGAGGTGAAATTGATAGGGTGTGCATGTATGTGGATGTCAGATCTTGATTGGGAAAGGGTGACATCTGGAAATGCATTGAGCATTTGATAATCATTTTGTAGCATGTTGAGGTTTAAGCCATCAGGTGGGGATATTTTGCAGCATGTTAGACCTTAGGGAGTCATCATGTGGGGATATTGTTCATTCGTGGATACACTACAATTTGGGGGCATTTGAGGAAAGCCTCGAAATATCTTTGGATAGTCGTTCTCTAGGTTAACTCATTTTGCTTGGGCTGCACATATTTTTTATCTTATACCATTTTTCTTGTCTATATAAGAAGTATACAAATCTTTACTTTATTGATTAAGAATTATGCTGATATTTGTTGTTTCATTTTATATGAATTTCTTTAGTTTATTGAAACTTTTGCGGAAAAAAATCACAATTAGTCCAAACAACAAATGACAGGATGTTCATTTAAAGAAAGAATGAAAGACTAAATTGCTAAGGAAACATGCAAAGACCTCTTCACAGATTTCCTTGCAACTTGGTTCTGTTTCTTTTGTTACGTCTTAGTTAATCTATATATCATGAATGCTTTTAGGTTTTTGCTATGACAAAGAGCGTTTTTTGCAAGTTGGTTGTACGTGTTTGTGCACATTAAATGGTGTATGTAGTTTTATACATCATTGCAACTATGCTTGGGGTTGTAGTATGTAATTTGAATTCAGTATTAAGAGTGTATACCAACATTCATCTTCATGCTATTGCTTCTAATGATGCCAACATTCATCTTGATGCTATTGTCATTAAAGGATGCCAACATTCAAATATTGAATGTGTTATTATATTGAATATATTAGTAGTATTATCCATTTTGTTCACATGCTAACCGGCTAGCGGGACCGCTGGAGACTCTGCGTAGCGCAACATAAAAGGGTTTCTTGTTCTGACTTAGTTAATTTTGCTGCTAAAACTATGATGAGTCATCTCTAACATGACTTGATTTTAAGCTTAGTATCATCTTAAGATTATTGCTGATTTTCTTGGAAACTTCTGTTTCCAAGATCTATATTACAAGTTCATCTTCTAAGAGATTGCAATACTAATGTCAAGCATTTGTTATTTTGAGATGAAACATGTGGTATTTGTTAATTAGACTCCCAAATTAAGCACTTGATTGCTCTAGATATGCACTGATTAACATGGAAAACATTGAGCATTTGATGTCTTTATCCACTTCAAATCAATCTCTTGTATTGAGTTAGTGTTCTTTGCTTCAAGTTAATGATGATTCCTTCATTGTTAGCTATAATAACTGTAATATTATTGTTTTTTAACATTTTTAAATATTTTTGGATCAAGGCAAAACCAATAAAAGGTAGGTAGGTAGGTAGGTTCATGGGAAACTGGACTGACCTAAGAAACGTAGGCAGCCAAACCGACCTAGTTTAGGTTGCTTTGGAGCTTGGTTGTGCGCCTACTTTTAGGGCTCGTGTTCATCCCTCTTTTAGGGGGTGGTTTGGCTGGGATAAAGACTATAAATAGCCCTTAATACATCATATTTGGACACCTCGAGGTGTCGTCAACCCCCCTTTTGAGCCATCTTCCTCTGTCCACTTGGTTCTTTGGCAAGCCGCTAGCACAGTGAGGTACAACAAGCAAATTGTACATTTATAAAATGTTGAAACATGAGAAAAAAGAGAAGAGGGTGCATTTATGGGCAAAAAAACTGCTGCCAAAACAAATAGATGGTATAAGCATAGTAATGGAAGCAACAATACATGATTTTCATGAAGATTTAATCTAGGCATGAAGATTTAATCAACCTAACAACAAGAAGAACCAACTGATCAGTCTCAAAGGAAAGATTGTATGAACCACATTAGATCTTGACAAAGTTGAAATAAGGTGTCTCAAAAGTCAAAAAACATGGAGAAAGTAACAAAAGAAATATGTGAGAACAATAAATGTGATTGACATAGGAAAAAGTAAAATTCTAGTTGTGTATTTAAATAAATTTGTTTAAGATGATGCTACAAGTATGACCATTGTGTAAGTTTCCTGGGAAAAAGGAGCAGGTTTCTACATAACAGGTTATCAAGGAAAACTGCCACAGATTGTAGTGATGAAATACCAAAAGTTCCACATTTCTTTCATATTTACCTGATGATGTGCAAATAAAGCAGTTGCACCAAGAGCAGCTGTAACAGCTCCAATCATGACTCCATCACCATTGGAATTAACTTTGGAAAAAGTCTTATCCCCTTTAACCATACCATCATGAGCCTGGTCTTTCTCATCATCAAAAAGTTCACTCCTGGAATTGGCCTCTTTAACTGGAGATGTCTCCTGAATGTTTTCAACTTTCTCATCTTCTTTGTTGTCATGTGATGTAGCAATTTTGAAGTACTTTCTCAAAGATGCCAAGAGTGAACCAACAATTACACCAACTAGAAGGACTTTCTTCAAATGGCTGGTTTTCTCAATTGCAGAAGATATTATATGGACTGCATGTTCTCCCCCTAATGTACCAAATTTCACCAAAGTTGAGTGACTAACCTCTGAAAATGATTTCAAATTTAACTGATTGTCCAAAACAACTGCTTGTGCTATTGTATCAACAGCTTGTTTCATATCATCTACAAGAAGCCCATCTATTTTCTTCAAATAAGAAGTGCTCAATCTCCGGCCAACTTCAACTTTCAGGGCATCAAGTAAACTGTTCCTAACCAAATGCACTGCAGCCTCTGCATTAGCATCCTCACCAGCTTCCTTATCAAAATTTTTAGGTAATTGCTCCTCATCTAAAGTTATATATGATGTCTCAATAATACCATTTGTAAGACCTTCTTTTTCTGAATGATGCTGAGTTTCATTGAATTCATTGATAATTTGATTTTTCCAGCCTTCATCAAGGTTACAACTTGAATTTGATGCCTGCTCTAGCATCTTCCACTGACCCTCTTGTGGGTCAAGGAATAAATCTGTAGTTGAAATCATTTCAGATGATTTGGGTCTTGGGAACCTGGAAGAAAGATAACTATGGAGATATGCCTCATATGGTGATCCCCAATAATAAGGGTTAAGAGCTATATCTGGAGGATACTTCTATAAGGAACTAACTTCATCAATTCCTACAGCATTTAATTCAGACCTTCTGCTACTAATTTCTGCAGATGATATGAAGTTATTAGCTTCCATATTCTTACCCAATTTATTGCTTACAACATCTTTAGAATCATCATTTAAATTATCGTCATGCTTATATGACATAATTATATTTGACAATTGACAAGATACATTGTTCCTTTTTTCTGTTTTTTTATAATTATCATCATTGACCGTAGGCAGGCTAGGTGATAAAATATGAGATTCTTCATCCTCACTTCTATTCGACTCATCATCATCTCCTTCATTGCTACTTTTCTCTAATTGATCAATCATATTCTCTAATACTCCAAAGACACTGTTAACCGCCATCTGTGTCGAATCATCAAATCAGTCAAAGCATCTAATGCTTGAGTAACACTGATAGAAGGGGGTTTAGTAGAAGAATTCTGTGGAGTTTCATTTGATCTTGTAGCACCATGTGAATTCTGATGACTATTTGGAGTAGCTTTGTCTCCAGTCTTCTGAAATTCATTGGATTCTTGTTGTGTACCCTGAAAATCTGTTGTTGCTGACATGTCGGATGAAAGTGATTGTGGCTCTTCTGAATTAGAAGTTGACAAGTTTCTCTCTTCATTATGAGCTGATTTTTTTCCCTTGGCTGCTAGGGATATGATGTGAATCATTCAGAACCTTATTGTTCTTATCATCTCCAGTGAATCTATCAGCCATTCCTTGACTAACCTTGGGCTGATCATTACTAGTCTCCTCTATGACGTAACCTGCCCATTCCATATCATTACTCTGGTTTGGTTCACTTACAGCTTCAAGCATTTCAGGAGATTGAGAAATCCTTTGTTTTGAGAGCTCAATGCTTTCTTGCATGCTGTTACCAGCTGAACTTAGATGTACTGGATCACCTTGTCCTTTCCCCTCATGGTCAACACCTGACTTACTCTCTTGACTTCCTTTCTCATGCACTGAAATTTCTTTTATTGTCTCTTGAATCCTTGACTTTATCTTTGATGTAATATTAGGAATCCAGTCAATTCTATTAAGTCCTTCAAACTTTACTTTTGTCCCTTGGGTTTGCAAAATTTCAGTAACAGCACCTGTCAACTTTCCACGTACATCTTCTGGCATAGTTCCTTCAAGAGCTCTCATGAGGTTTTCTCCTCGCCCAACAGCAGAAAGTACCTACAGTTATAAAGAAGAATGATTTAACACTGTACAGAAATAGAGACAACTAGCAACTGAAAAATAGAGCTGCAAAAGAGTGTCATTTCCAAGTGACATGAACACAAGATAGCACGACCAACAATCAAGTTTCAGTTGAACAACAATTGCATGTTTGTATTGTTCCACAATAGATGTTGAATAGAAATCACAGCAACTTGACACCAGCATCTCTCATATAATTTTAGCAACTTGTGAAATGCATCTTCAACACGTATGGTTTAAGGAAGTGTCATTTCCATGGCAACATCTTCAGTTTCTCTCAAAAGGAATGTTCAGCATGGTGAGAATGAAGCTATGTTCAGCATGCTGACTTGCTGAGAATGAATTCTCAGAATCTCAGCATGCTGAGAATTCAACCTTCATTCTCAGCATACTGAACATTGAATGTTCAGCATGTTGAGAATGAATATGATGCTGATAATTCATTCTCAGTATGCTGAAACACTCGGCATGCTGAGAATTTCTTCAACATGCGAGAGTTCTAGCATGTTGAGAAAGAATTCATTCTCAGCATGCTGAGAAAGAATTTTCAAAACAACAACTGAATTTTTTTTAAAAAAAATATGTATAGCTAATTGTGGAGTCAGGGTGCCACGAAAGTCAGCCAATATCTGATCTGATATTGAAGAAGCTCTAGTAAGATTACCCATTTCTTATAGTAGCTAAGGAAGATAGCTGGGATGATGAGAAAGGGAAGTAGCATTTGTTTCTAGTTGATGGCACCTTCGTGAGCTCACACACAGTATCATGTGACATTGGCAACACTTGTGGGATAGGAGACGAAATGAAAAAGTTTGAAACTCAAGTCTTCTGAGATTCTTAGATGGTATTTTGACAATTGAATTATTGAAGGGGTAAATTACAGTACCCCTCTGAGTTTGAAAATTACATGTACCACTTCCTTTATGTCATGTGGCAATTTTATATACTAAAATAATATTTTCTTTATGAAATACGTGGCATGTCAGCATGACACATCTACTCACTCAACCCCGTTGTGATATTAGATCTAGATTGCAAATGGAGACAAGGTTATATTGATTATTTGTTAGGACACCAGTTCAATCTAAGTGGTGAATTGGTTTTTTAGTAATCTACTTTGGTAATTGTCATGCTTATTTGTCAAGTATTTGAGGGGAAAAAAATACTTCAGTGAAGAAAGCTGTCATACTGCTGCAACTTCTATTTGTGTTTCTGTGGTAGTCATGCACTTCAGCTTTTCAATTATTTAGCTTGGCCTCTATTCTCTTAAGCTATTATGTTCTAATTTTTTTGTTTTATCTCTGTATAGGTCCATGAACGACAGGACACTGGAGAAGTTGATATTCTTACAAAAGGTACTTAAATGTCATATTTAATTATCTCTTGGTAATAAGTGACATGCATCCTTTCATTTAATGTAGTTATAGAAGTTCATTAATATGTTAATTATACGTGATCATGTTACCTTTGTTACCTTCTTTTACTAATTAAGCCCACATTTAAGTAGGAAAATAGATTTTAGTGATGATGGACTTCTCTATGCTCATGGTCAGCTTTGGTGATGATAGCATGCTGAATTCTCTGCATGCTGAATTCAGCCTGCTGAATTCTCAGCTGAGAATTGCTGAATTCTCAGCATGCTGAATTCAACATGCTGAACATAGCATGCTGAGAATTCAGCATGCTGAGAATGAAGGCTGTGTTCAGCATGCTGACTTGATGAGAATCCATTCTCAGAATCTCAGCATGCTGAACATAGCCGGTGGTGGGTCGGACTAGCCATGGAGGTTGAAGAGAGGGCGGAGTTGATGGCGTGTTGGGGAGCCGCCCGACATGGGTTCGAGGCAGACAGAGGCGGTGGGGGTTCAGGCAGAGGCGAGGGGAGAGGGAGACGAGGGAGGGAGGTGTTTTTTTTATTTTAAAATTAATTAATAAGTAAGAGAGCTGTATTGTTAAAAATAGCCTATTTATTATGAATTGCAGCATTATTTATGAAACTACCTTTTGAACTTAAAATTGAAATTTGATTATTTGGTGGACCCCGAGTTATCGGTTGAAGTTGAGGTGAATAGCAAATTTAAATATTTTCGCGTGTTGAACACGATGGTGGGGTTAGTTTTCCAAGAAAACGTTGTTCGGATACCCTTATGATAGGTTGATTGCTTAGGTGTTTAAATAATATTAAATTATTAGTTTGATAATTTAGTTGATTAATTGGTGTGAAATAATTATAGTTTGGAGAATGTGTTGGGGGTGGGTTGAGCCTGCAAGTCTGTCGTCCCTTGTCTGATGTTGATTTGTCATCGGAGGTAAATTACGAAAATACCCTTGTTTCCAATGTTTGATTTACTTCATAAAATTTGTAGAAATTTTATTATTGGACATGCCATGTAGAAAAATTACATGTGTTACATTTTATTGTTGCTTATTGGCGTTTATTCTTAATCATAGTATGCTATGTTAATCCTATGGTGCATTGGATTAGTCATTGTATGCATAGTGTCATGTTGTTATATGTGGTGTAGTTTACTTGTTGAGCATGTTATTATCCTGTTGATCATGTCATACTCACTTGGAGTTGTTATATTATTGATCATGATGATGTTATGTTATTATCATGTTGTTCATGTCGTTATCACTTGGAGTTGTTGCTATATTGTTGATCATAGTGATATACTTTGTTGCACTCTTATCTTCGTTGTTTTTGCTTCAGACTTGCAGGGGTGAGCGATCGATTTTTAGATCGATGTGTAGATAGTTTTTAGACAGTTAATAGATAGTTGTAGATGTGGAGCTTTGATGACGACTGCTTTTGTATTTTATTTTATTTTATCGTCTTATAAAACTTGATCTTGATATTGTTATTTTGGAACGTAATGTGTAGAATTAATAGATTTTTGTTAAATCTTGTATTTGAACAGATTGTTCCTTATCGTATGTACTGTCAGACTTATGGATTGTAATTATTGGTTTTAATGTTGTCTATTATTTTATGTTATGATTTGTAATTTTTCCTTCCGCTGTGTGGTGCTCGAGTCACCGCCATCGCGTCTCAGGACGGGGCCACCGGGGCTGGGCCCGGACCGGGGGTGTGACATTTTGGTATCAAAGCCTAGGATTAAGGTTAAGGTTAGGAGTTTAGGTGTGTTACTATATCAATAATTTTGTAAGGTGGAGGAGATGAGTTGTAAGCTTATTTTAGATGATTGGCCTAAATCTTTTTATTATTTTATTTGGAGACCAGGGTCGGGTGGTGATACCTCGGCGGGCACAAACTACTCAGGTGGCGACTCCAACTGTTAGGGGTCGTGGTGGATGGACGAGCCGGGGTGCTCATCGGACTGGTCGTACTACTGGTGGCAGAGAACGTGGTCATGGCGCCCCTGTGCATGTTCTTGTGGAGGAGGTGCAAGACTTTATTCCTGGAGCTGATGTTGGAGGGGAGGCGGCAGTCGCTCAGGCCGTACCGGTAGTCCCTCATGCGGTTGGAGAGGGCTCGACAGTACATGCTCTTGCTACACATATTTCTACTAGGCCACAACCACAGTATGTTATGCTTGTACCAGGACCAGAGAGAGGCTTCGCTAGCACTGAGTCATGGGAGTCCTGCATGCTGAAGTTCCAGCAGTTTGGCAGAGAGCATTTCGGTAACTTTGGGGGTGGTGTGGATCCTATGGAGGCTAGGACATGGCTGGCTGGAGTGGAGGATACTTTTAAGGCACTTTAGGTGCAAGGAGGAGGAAAAGGTTGATCTGGCCACCTTTTACCTGATTGATGGGGCCAAAGTTTGGTGGAGGGCACAGGTCGTTGCTAGAGGTGGAGTTGATATTTCGTGGGCAGAATCCAGAGTTGCATTCTTCAGTAAATATTTCCCGATGACATTCCGTCAATAGAAGAAGAGGGAGTTCCTTGAACTGCGACAGCGGGGTCGTAGTGTGGCAGAGTATGAGGTTGAGTTTGACCGCTTGTTAGAGTTTTGTCCATAGATGGTGGCCTCAGAGGAAGACAAGGCAGAGCATTTCTTTAGAGGGCTCGACTTTGCTTTTCAGGATCAGATGTCTAGTCATGATGATCTGAGAGACTATAGTTGAGTGATGACACGAGCACTTTTGGTTGAGAGTACTCACTTGAGGATCACCCAACTGAAGCAAAAGGGTCGTCATGGTCGATCACCACTTCCACAGGGTGCAGGAGGATATGTTGGGGGCCAAGGAGGCTTTAGAGCTCAGGCCCAACCATCCCAGAGTAGATTCATTAGTAGTCATGCCAGACTACCAAAGAGGGCAAGGACGTTTCCCACTCAGGCGCAGGGGTCATCCCAGCCTTCCCAAACACCTCGAGATCAGATATCGAGGGTCACTGCTAGACCCGGAGATCAGATGGGAGTTAGGTATAACCATTTTTTCAACTGTGGAGATAGTGGACGCTTTGTCAGGGACTGTCCTAGAGGCGACAGTGTGTGCTATCATTGCAAGCAGCCCGGCCACATCAGCAGGAGTTGCCCAGTCGGACGAGTGCAAAGGACCCCACAGCAGCAGTCGAGGGGGTAGAGTTAGGGTCAGAGGTAGCCCAATCATTAGAGGCAGACTAGTCAGACTCAGGCCCAGGTTTTTGCATTGACCCAGGAGGAAGCACATCAGGCGTCAAATTCAGTGATCTGAGGTATCATTTTAGTGTTTGATTTACCTACCCATTCATTGATAGATACTAGTAGTACTCATTCTTTTATTTCTCCATCTATGGTTGCTAAATTGGAGAGAGAGCCTACACCCAGATCTAGTGGTTTGTCAGGTGATGTGATGCAGTCGAGCCATGAGTAGAAGGGCCGCAGACTCCGATTGGGAGATGTTGAGATTTTAGTAGACTTGCTTGTGTTAGATTTCTTAGACTTCGACGTTATCTTGGGTATGGATTGGCTTATTGCTAACCATGCTAGAGTCGATTGTCGAGAGAAAGTGGTAGTGTTTTCTCCCCCAGGACAACCTTCCTTCGAGTTTGTTGGATCAAGGGAGCGTGTGGCACCGATTATTTCAGCTTTGCAGGCTAGACAATTGATGGGCCGAGGGTGCAATGGCTTTTTAGTTTCATTGGTGGGCACATCTATCGAGGAGCAACCACAGATAGAGAGCATACCAGTGGTTAGAGAGTTTCCAGATGTATTCCGAGATATGTTGCCAGGCCTACCACCAGAGCGACAGATTGAGTTCTGCATTGATTTGTAGCCTAGCACAACTCTTATTTCGAAGGCACCGTACCGTATGGCAACTAAGGAATTAGAGAAGCTTAAGGGGCAATTGTAGGAGCTTCAAGATAAGAGATTTATCCGTCCTAGTGTGTCACCTTGGAGAGCTCCTGTCCTATTTGTGAGAAAGAAAGATGGATCTTTGAGGCTCTGCATCGACTACAGACAGTTAAATACAGTGACCGTTAAGAACAAGTACATGTTGCCTTGGATTGATGATTTATTTGATTAGTTGCGAGATACTTGTGTGTACTCGAAGATTGACTTGAGATCTGGATACCACCAGTTGAGGGTGAGAGAGTAGGATGTGCAGAAGACTGCTTTCCGTATGCGTTACGGGCATTTCGAGTTTTTGGTTATGCCATTTGGGCTAACCAATGCTCCTGCAGCATTCGTGGACTTGATGAACCATGTCCTTTTAGAGTACTTAGATCAGTTCGTGATTATTTTTATTGATGATATTTTGGTGTACTCCAAGTCAGAGGCCGAGCATGAAGAGCACTTGAGGATTGTTTTGGGTGTATTGAGGAGAGAGAAATTATTTGGCAAATTGGGAGTAAATGTTTATTCTGGCTAAAAGAAGTTAGCTTCTTGGGACATGTGATTTCTGGTGCTAGTATATAAGTAGATCCACATAAGATTGAGGCAGTATGAGCTGGCAGAAGCCAAGGACGGTCCATGAGATTCACAGCTTCCTTGGACTAGCAGACTACTACCGTAGATTTGTAGAGAGCTTCTCGAAGACTGCCGCACCTTTGACTCAGTTGACGAGGAAAGGTGTGAAGTTTATTTGGGATGATAAGTGTGAGACTAGCTTTCAAGAGCTGAAGAAGAGACTTACTACTGCACTTGTGTTGGTGATTTCTTCTAGAGGGGTTGGTTTTGCCTTGTACACTGATGCATCCATTCAGGGCCTTGGTGTTGTTTTGATGCAGAATGGACGAGTGGTAGCTTATGCTTCTAGACAGCTTAAGGAGCATGAGAAGAACTACCCAGTGCATGATTTGGAGTTAGCTGCCATCATATTTGCCCTTACGATATGGGGGCATTACCTTTATGGTGTCACCTTTGAGATATTCACAAATCATAAGAGCTTGAAGCACCTATTCACTCAAAAGGAGCTGAACATGAAACAGAGGAGGTGGATGGATTTTTTTAAAGATTATGACTGCACTATTATTTATCATCCTGTCAAGACGAACGTAGTGGCGGATGCCTTGAGTAGAAAATCGATGGGGATGTGTCAACATCTCAGATTTGCAGAGTCAGAGCTGATTAGACAGTTGTTAGAGCTTAGCTTGGACTTGGTGGGTCAAACTCAGAGTGGAGTGCTTGCACAGTTGATCACACAGTCGCCGATAGTGGAGCGGATTCAATAGTGTCAGATGGAGTGTTGATTGAAATCCGACACAAGAAGGGGGGGTTGAATAGTGTCTGTCCCTTGTTTCTATTTTATCAATTTTCTTTTTGCTTAGTTTCAACTTCAAGTGAATGCAAATGTAACTTAACAATGTGTGTTATTAATTATCAAGAACAATAATGAGCAAACATTCAAAGCAATGCAAACAGGATGAAATATAGTGGTTCGGGCCAATCGCCTCCACTACCTTGGCTCATCACCAAGGATTTCTAACCAACTACTTTATAGAACTTGTGTTTTCCTTTGAATACAACTGAGGACACAATTCTCACATCTTTGAGAATTCCTCAAACCTATTCACCTAGGCAAAACACAAATTTACAAAGCCTAACCCTAAGTGTTTCTCTAGCACACCTAGCAAGCTATTTTAGGTGAAAATAAGTTTTAAAAACAACTTCAAATACGATGAAAAAGAGCTAGGAATTTGAGAGAAGAACCAATGTTCTTTTCCCAAGCCTTCAAGCCTTCAACTTGCTAGGGGATGAGCTTGAATCATAGCAGAGTTGAGGAAAAGTGGGGGCTTGAAGAAGAACGTTGACGGAAGTGCAGGGCGTGCAGCAATCGATCTCTTTGAAGGCTTAAATCAATTCTTAAATGCTCAATAATATTTCTAAGAGTTCTTAAAGGAGTTGGGTGAGGGGTATTTATAACCCCTCAGTCGAACAGGCTGTTCAACGGGCGGAAAACTAGCCGTTACAGTCGTTCGGTCGCTTGCCGGCAGAACAGGGGTATTTATAACCCCCGCTACCCTTTCTGTGCTTTACTCACGCTATCCGGTCAACCGAAGGGTCGACCGAATGGATCGCGACTTCATCGATCCGTAGTCCGGTCGATCGATGCACCTTCTACCAATTTTTGGCATCGATCGATCGACCGACGTAGCCTTGAGCCGACTTCTTTACCATCTTCGGTCGACCCACAGGTCGACTGATTGGCTACTACCATTTTGCGACATCATTCGATCGACCGATAAGGCTACTGCCAATATTCTGACTTGTTCGGTTGACCGACCGGTCGACCGAACTCAGGCTGAGGCTGATTTTTTTCTTCATATTTGTAACATGCTTTTTCATAGGTTTAGTTTCCAAGTTCTAACTTGGATAACCTTACAATTAGGCTTGGGATGGGATCCTCAGGGTATATTACAGGATATCTACCTAATCGATGCCCAAGCCTTTTCTTTGACAATCTTTTCTTTCGTTTCGACGATATCTTTTTCCTTCATTTTTTCGAACGAAGTTCGCATGCTTATCGCAACCTTAACCTGAACTCAAAACTTCACACATAGATTGAATACATGTTTGTTATCATCAAAATAAAGATCGAAGCTTAAGAGAAATCCTTAAGCCAACAATCTCCCCTTTTTTGATGATGACAAACATAACATGGAATTTTGAAGAAACATATGCATATTCTTTGTGAGTTTGAGTTAAGGCATATAAGATATATAACTCAATATATGCAAACCAATACTTATAACTTAACCTGTGCTCCCCCTATCATTGTGCATGTCATTTTTGTAACTTCCCCTAACTATATGCATCATAAAAACAAGTGTGACCTTACTTTTTCTCCCCCTTTTGACATCCATCAAAAAGGGTAAGAATTAAGGTGCAATTAATGAGTGTCCTCATGAAAACCAAGAAAGCCACAAAACTAAGTATCATCTACCATTATAGTCCTTCCTATTAATGTAAGCCTATAGAAGGCAAACATCAATAAGTCGCAAAGCCCCACTACAAAGCAATACATAAGTGTGATGACACTTTATAGAATGCAAATTTTTGAAACCATATATATTTTGAAAAAGAACATCTTAACCACTAGTAAAAGCACAAATCCCTAATTGCATCCTTAGGTTTGTAAAGCTTTCTTCAACCAAGGGTTTTGTAAATATATCGGCAAATTGTTTGTCGGTGGATACAAATTCTACCGATATATTTCCCTTAGTCACATTATCTCTAAGAAAATGGTGCCTTAGATCAATATGCTTCTTCCTAGTGTGTAAATTAGGATTCTTTGTTAAATTTATTGCAGTAGTATTGTCACAATGAATAGGTATGCAAGAATACTTAAGTCCATAATCTAAAAAAGTTTATTTCATCCATAGGACTTGTGCACAACAACTAGCCACAGCGATGTATTTTGCTTCGGTAGTTGAAAGTGCAATTGAGTTTTGTTTCTTTGAGAACCAAGAAATAAGACTCGCTCCTAAGAATTGACAACACCCACTAGTGCTTTTTCTATCTACTTTTCACCCGGCAAAATTCGCGTCCAAAAAATCGATTAAATCAAAAGATGTATGACATGGATACCAGAATCCTAAGTCAACCGTGCCCTTTAAATATCTCAATATGCGTTTGACCGCACTTAAATGAGACATTCTAGGGCAAGATTGAAACCTAGCACATGCACAAACGCTAAACATGATATCGGGTCTACTTGCGGTTAAGTAACGAAGACTGCCAATCATACCTCAATATCATTTTTCGTCGACTTTGACACCATCTTCATCTTTGTCAAGCTTGATAGATGTGCTCATTGGTGTAGAAGCTATCTTGGCTTCATTCATCCCAAATCTTTTGATGAGCTCCTTTGTGTACTTGGCTTGATTGATGAAGATGGCTTTGTTGATTTGCTTGATTTGGAGACCAAGCATGAAGGAGAGCTCTCCCATCATGCTTATCTCAAACTCATCTTGCATACCCTTAGAAAACCACTTACAAAGAGTTTCATTAGTAGCACCAAAAATTATGTCATCAAAATAAATTTGAACTAATAAAATATTATTTTTATGATGTTTAATAAAAAGTGAAACATCGGCTTTTCCAACGTTAAAATCTTGTTCAATTAAAAAATTTGAAAGCCTTTCATACCAAGCCCTAGGGGCTTGTTTTAAACCATATAATGCCTTTTCAAGTTTGAAAACATGATTTGGAAACTCAAAACTTTCAAACTCGGGGGGTTATTCAACATATACTTCTTCATTAATGAAACCATTTAAAAACACACTTTTAACATCCATTTGGAAAAGTTTAAAACTTTTAAAGCTAGCATATGCCAAAAGCATTCTAATTGCTTCTAATCTAGCTACGAGAGCATATGTTTCATTATAATCTATCCTTTGTTGTTGATTGTACCCTTGTGCCACTAACCTAGCTTTGTTTCTAATGACTAATCCTCCTTCATCTAACTTATTTATAAATACTCATTTATTCCCAATTATAGATTATTCGCTAGGTCTAGGTACTAAGTCTCATACATCATTTCTTGCAAATTGGTTGAGTTCTTCTTGCATAGCTAGTACCTAAAACTCATCTTCTATTGCTTCCTTAATGTTCTTAGGCTCTACTTGAGATATAAATGCTACATATTGACAAATATCCTTGAGTTTAGAGCGTGTTACCACTCCAGTTGATGGTTCTCCAATGACTTGATCCATTGGATGTTCCCTTATCAACCGATATCCTTTGGGGAGAGGTGGTAGAGCTTCTTCTTCCTCATCTTCAACTTGAGGTAGAGTTATGGATGATGGTTCTTCATGTTGTATTTTCTCATTATTTTCATCCTCCACCTCTTTGTCATGAAGTGTGAGGTCCTCAAGTTCCTAACCTATATTTATAATCTTCACATTTCTAGAAGAATCATTAGTTTTATTAAACGTGACATGCATAGATTCTTCAACAATCATGGTTCTACGATTGTATACTCTATATGCCTTAGAATTAATAGAGTAACCTAGGAAAATCCCTTCATCGGATTTAGAATAAAAATTTCCTAAATGCTCTGTAGTGTTTAAGATGAAACATTTGCATCCAAAAATATGAAAATATCCCACATTTGGGATTTTACTATTCCAAAGCTCAAAATGTGTTTTCTTAATTTTAGGTCTTAATAAAACGCGATTAAGCACATAAAAAGAGGTATTTATGGCTTCAGCACTAAAATACTTAGGCAAATTATTTTCACATAGCATGGTCCTAGTCATCTCTTGTAAAGTTATATTCTTCCTCTCAACCACCCCATTTTGTTGAGGGGTCCTGGGGGAAGAAAAGGTATGTTCAATACCTAAATCATCACAAAATTTAGAAATTTTTTCATTTTTAAACTCTCCTCCATTATCACTTCTAATTTTTAAAATTGAAACTCTTTTCTCATTTGTAGCTTTCTTAGTAATTTTTTTGAAAAACTCAAAAGTTTTATTTTTCTTGGCTAAAAAGAAAACCCATGTAAATCTAGAAAAGTCATCAACTAACACATAACAATATAGCTTTCCACCTAGACTAGCTACATCACATGGACCAAAAAGATCCATGTGCACAAGCTCAAGAATTCTAGATGTACTAACTTGATTAATGCTATGAAATGAAGATTTAACTTGCTTACTTAGTTGACATGAATCACAAAGTTTGTCTTTTTCAAATTTTATCTTGGATAATCCTCTAACTAATTCTTTCTTAGATATTTCTTGGATGACGCTCATGCTAGCATGTCCTAGCCTTCTATGCCACAACCAAGAGTCATTCTCCATGGCAACTAAACATGTAACATGGGGATTAGGCAAGACATTTAAATCTAATGTGTAGACATTTTCTTGCCTATTTCCAATAAACATGATATCATTAGATGGTGCACTCCTAATGATATATTTGGATGCTTCAAAGATAATTAAAGTATCCATTGTCACACAATTGTGATATGCTAATCAAGTTATGTTTTAACCTATCAACTAGTAAAATATTCTTAATTTATGGGTAAGAAAGTATACCTATATCACCAATGCCAACAATCTTACATTTGACATTGTCTCCAAATGTGACATGTCCACCATCTTTGCTTGATAGGGTTGCAAATAAGTTGATGACCCTTCATGTGCTTTGAGCAACCACTATCAAATATCCAAGTGCTTCTACTTGCTTGAGGATGCTTCTCCATCTACAAAAGGAGAGGAAACTATTTTAGTACCCAAATTTTTTTGGGTCCTTGAGTGTTAGTCATTTTAGGAACCCATGTAAATCTTGCATGTGGGTTCCTCCTCAAAGCACAATCCTTGGCCATATGGCCAAATATGCCACAAGAAAAACAATTTCTAATAAACTTCCTTCTATTGTGTGTGAGCATGGAAGTGTGATGATTTCTTTTTATGGACAACCTTAGGCATGGCATTTTGTAGGGTTGTCATCTTTTCATTAAGCATGCAAATTTCCTTTTTTAATGTTAGCATGCTATCATTCAAGTGCTCTACTTGATCACTTAAATACTTATTTTCACCTTCTAATTTTTTGTTGTCATTTTCTAAGTCCTTCCTTGCTTTCTCTAGGGTGTGTTTCTCTTCCTTAAGGGTATCTACTTCTTTCCTTAAATCATTGCATGAAAGTAATAAGCTATCATTTTCTAGCTCTAAAGATTTATTGTCCTTTTTAAGCTCTTTAAATTTTCTCCTAATAGCATTAAATTCATCATGCATTTGTTCAAATTCATTTACAAGCTCTTCTTGAGTAAAAGAAAGTTCACCAAAAGAAAATCTTACCTCATCATCATTTGCCATTAAGCAAAGATTTGCCTTTTCACTCTTATCTTCTTCACTCGATGAAGCCTCGCATCCCACGAAGCCATCATTGCCTTCTTCTTGTTGTTGTATTTGTCCTTTTTGTGAGGGTTAGAGGTGGAAGCCATTTTGAGAAGTGAGCAGTCCTTCCTTAGATGCTCGACTTTGTTGCAATGGTAGCATGTGTAGCTCCCTCTACCCTTTCTCATGCCTCCTCTCATGAATCTCATAAACCTCCTTGATAACATTGCCATTTCCTCAAGACAAGAGACAGATGATGAGGATTCCTCTACTCGGTGTGAAGCTTTTAAGGCAATGGCCTTGCCTTTGGGGGCATCTTCCTCCATATATTGCTTCATGTGGGTCTCATGTGTCATGAGAGACCCAATGAGCTCGGTGATCTTCAAGGTGCTCATGTTCTTTGCTTCCATGATTGCAATGACCTTGGGCTCCCAAGTTTTTGGAAGGGAACGAAGGAACTTCCTTACCTTCTCCTCTTCCTTTATCTCTCTGCTGAGGTTAGCTAATCAATATGTAATATTTTGAAATCTAGCATGCATAGCATCAATGGATTCATGCGATAACATTTTAAACATTTCATAATCATGCATTAGTAGGTTTATTTTGGATTCATTTACTTGTGAAGTCCCTTCATGTGTGGTCTCTAGGACCTTCCATAGTTCATATGCAAACTTACAGGTAGAAATCCTATTGAACTCATTAATTGATAGGCCGCAATATAATGCATTGACGGCATTTGCATTTGCATTAAACAGTTTAATTTCTTCTTGGTCTCACTCATCCATGTCCTTAGTGGGTTGCTTATACTCTACTTGAATAATCCTCCATACATCAATGCCTAGAGATTGTAAGAAGCTATTCATACGAATCTTCCCGTAGGCATAGTTGTTTCCATCGAATAGTGGTGGAGCATGAGTAGAGGACCCTTGAGCTAGTTGGATTTCACTCGACATCTTAATTTGTAAGGAAGATGGTTAAATCTTATCCTACGACCTTGCTTTGATACCAATTGTTGACTGAAATCTGACACTAGAATGTGGGGTTGAATAGTGTATGTCCCTTGTTTCTATTTTATCAATTTTCTTTTTGCTTAGTTTCGACTTCAAGTGAATGTAAATGTAACTTAGCATTGCGTGTTATCAATTATCACGAACAATAATGAGCAAACATTCAAAGCAATGCAAATAGGATGAAATATAGTGGTTCGGCCAACTACCTACTCCACTACCTTGGCTCCTCACTAAGGATTTTTAACCAACTACTTTATAGAACTTGTATTTTCCTTTAAATACAACTGAAAACACAATTCTCACCTCTTTGAGAATTCCTCAAACCTATTCACCTAGGCAAAACACAAATCTACAAAGCGTAACCCTAAGTGTTTCTCTAGCACACCTAGCAAGCTATTACAGGTGAAAATAAGTTTTAAAAACAACTTCAAATATGATGAAAAAGAGCTAGGAATTTGAGAGAAGAATCAATGCACTTTTCTCCAAGCCTTCGAGCCTTCAACTTGTTAGGGCATGAGCTTGAATAGTAGCAAAGTTGAGGAAAAGTGGGCGCTTGAATAAGAACGTTGATGGAAGTGCAGGGTGCGCAGCAATCGATCTCTTTAAAAGCTTAAATCACTTCTTAAATGCTCAATAATGTTTCTAAGAGTTCTTAAAGGAGTTAGGTGAGGGGTATTTATAACCCCTCAGCCAAACGGGCTGTTCAACGGGCGAAAAACTAGCCGTTATAGCCGTTCGGTCGCTTGCCGGTTGATCATCGGTCGATCGACTGATCGACCACCTACGACTGCTACCCTTTCTGCGCTTTACTCGTGTCGTCTGGTCGACCGACGGGTCGACTGAATGGATTGTGGCTTCATCGATCCGCAGTCCGATCGATCGACCGATCGACCAACGTAGCCTTGAGATGACTTCTTTACCATCTTCGATCGACCGATAGGTCGACCGATTGGCTACTGCCATTTTGCGGCATCATTCGGTCGACCGACAAGGCTACTGCCAATATTCTGCCTTGTTCGGTCGACCGAACTCATGCTGAGGTTGATTTTTTTATAGGTTTAGTTTTCAAGTTCTAACTTGGATAACCTTACAATTAGGCTTGGGATGGGATCCTAGGGGTATATTACAAGATATCTACCTAATCGATGCCGAAGTCTTTTCTTTGACAATCTTTTCTTTTGTTTCAACGATCTCCTTTTCCTTCATTTTTCCGAACGAAATTTGCATGCTTATCGCAACCTCAACCTGAACTCAAAACTTCACACATTGATTAAACACATGTTTGTTATCATCAAAATGAAGATCGAAACTTAAGAGAAACCCTTAAGTCAACATGGAGGACCATCACTTTTAGGTCATTGCTCAGGAGGTGGAGCGGGGCACTCGACTGGACTTCTCACGAGACAATTATGGTACCTTGCAGTTCTGTGGCAGGCTGTGTGTTCCTGAGAAGCACCCAATTAAGGAGGAGTTGTTAGAGGAGGCTCACAAGTCTCATTTTGCTATTCACTCAGGCAGTTCGAGGATGTATAAGGACTCGCGGAAGTCTTATTGGTGGCGTGGGATGAAGAGAGATATTGTTGAGTATGTGGCGAGATATTTGGTTTTTCAGCAGATAAAGGTCAAACATCATAGACCGGCTGGGAAGCTCCAAAATCTCCCTATCCCTTAGTGGAAATGGGAGCACATCACTATGGACTTTGTATCTGGGCTTCCGATGATGCAGAAGGGGCACGACTCGATATGGGTGATTGTGGATCAGTTGACGAAGTTGTCTCACTTTTTGTCGGTTAAGAAGACTTTTTCTGTGGACAGATTAGCCCAGCTCTACTACGTGGAGATAGTGAGGATGCACGGTGTACCTGCTAGCATCATTTCAGACAGAGATCCTTGATTCACTTCACAGTTTTGGCAGAGTCTTCAAAGGGCCTTAGGTACTGAGCTTCGGTTTAGTACAGTAGTCCACCCGTAGACTGATGGACAGTCTGAGCGCACTATTCAGACATTGGAGGATCTCTTGCGTGCTTGTGTTCTAGACTTCAGTGGTAGTTGGGAGAGTCATCTACACTTGGTGGAGTTTGCCTATAATAATAGCTATGATTCAACTATTCAGATGGCTCCATTTGAGGCTCTTTATGGATGGAGGTGTAGGTCTCCAGTGCTTTGGGATGAGGTGGGTGAGCGATGTCTTTTGGGACCGGAGATGGTCCAGCAAGACGTCGAGTTGGTCAAGAGGATTCGGCAGAGGTTGCTCACTTTTCAGAGTCGACAGAAGAGCTATGCAGATCGGCGGAGAAGGGACTTGGAGTTCTTGGTTGGGGATCATGTGTTCCTCAAGGTGTCCCCGACTAAGGTTGTGATGTGGTTTGGCAAGAAGGGAAAGCATGCACCGCGTTATATTGGTCCTTTTGAGATCTTGGAGAGAGTAGGAGCTGTCGCTTATTGGCTAGCATTGCCACCATCTTTGGCAGGAGTGCATAGCGTCTTCCATATCTCTATGTTGAGGAAGTATGTGTTCGATCCATCCCATATACTACAGGAGCCAATCGTGCGGATTAGAGAGGACACGAGCTATTTGGAGTTGCCAGTGAGGATTCTTGATAGGAAGGAGCATCTTCTTTGTAACAGGGTTGTCTCGTTGGTCAAGGTTGGTTGGCAGCACCATTCAGATGCAAAGGCAACTTGGGAGCGTGAGGAGGATATTAGAGATCGCTTCCCACATTTATTTGACACATCAGGTATGTAAATTTGGAGGACCAAATTTCTTAAGGCGGGGAGGATGTTATGGTATTTTTTTTTTTTTTTTAAAAAAAAAGTCAAACACCTTGCTGTGGAGAGGGGATAAGGGATGACTTTAGGAGTGGGAGTCGCAGGTGGTTGTGATGGTGAGGGGTTTTAAGAAGGGGAGAGAGGAAGTTGCTAAGGAGAGGTTGAGAAGAGGAGAGGAGAGGTACCTATGAGTGGAGGAGGAGTCCGCGCGCGTGTTGCCGGTGGAGCTCGTCGTCGCCGGAATCGAGGTAGAAGATCTCATCCACTTCGTTGCTTTACTTCCGTTGTTTTATCCGATGAATCCGACAACGAAGACGAGGGAAGATCGGCTACGGAGCCGTAGCCTTGAGGGATTGCCGCGTGCGAAAACCGCATGCTGCCATGCCGCTGCCATCCGCGGTCGGCCACGCTGGAGGATGGCCACGCTGCGAGCGACCACACCGCAGGCGTCCGTGTCATGTGCAGTCCGGAGGTAGCGCTGGCCACGCTACATGGTGGCCGTCCCGGCCACCATTCGGCTAGCAGTGGGTCAGACCAACCATGGAGGTTGAAGAGAGGGCGGAGTTGAGGCGTGTTGGTTGCCGGTGGGTTGGGGAGCCGCCCGACATGGGTTCGGGGCGGACAGAGGCCGCCAAGGTTCGGGCAGAGGCGAGGGGAGAGGGAGACGAGGGAGGGAGGTGTTTTTTTTATTTTAGAAATTAATTAATAAGTAAGAGAGCTTTATTGTTAAAAATAGCTTGTTTATTATGAATTGCAGTATTATTTATGAAATTGCCTTTTGAACTTGAAATTGAAATTTAATTATTTGGTGAACCCCGAGTTGTCGGTTGAAGTTGAGGTGAATAGCAAACTTGAACATTTTCGCATGTTGAACGCGATGGTGGGGTTAGTTTTCCAAGAAAATGTTGTTAGGATACCCTTCTGGTAGGTTGATTGCTTCGGTGTTTAAATAATATTAAATTATTAGTTTGATAATTTAGTTGATTAATTGGTGTGAAATAATTGTAGTTTGGAGAGTGTGTTGTGGGTGGGTTGAGCCTGCAATTATGTCATCCCTTGTCTAATGTTGATTTATCGTCGGAGATAAATTACGAAAATACCATTGTTTCCGATGTTTGATTGCTACTTAACATTTATTGAACTCTTGTTGCACATTATTATTGGACTTGCCATGTAGAGAAATTGCATGTGTTATATTTTATTGTTGTTTATTGGCGTTTATTCTTGATCATAGTATGCTATGTTAATCCTATGGTGCATTGGATTAGTCATTGTATGCATAGTGCCATGTTGTTATATATGGTGTTGTTTACTTGTTGAGCATGTTATTATCCGGCCTGTTGATCATGTCATACTCACTTCGAGTTGTTATATTATTGATCCTGATGATGTTATGTTATTATCATGTTGTTATCACTTGGAGTTGTTGTTATATTATTGACCATGGTGATATACCTTGTTGCACTCTTGGAGTCGAGTTGCATGGTTGTTGTCGATCTGGAGGCTACGGCCTTGGAGAAGACTTCGATCGAGGACCATTTCGGTGTGGTACCCCCTAGGCATGGGAGAGGGTATATATGATATTTGACTAGTCGCACTTTGCGCACCTTCGGGTGAGATGATGTTGGACGTGACATCTGGCGGGCTACCTACTTGGTGGGGGTAGTCGCATCACTGTTGAGGCGGACGGTTGATGCCACTGTACAGGTGATAGAGTGTGGGGTTTTACCCAACTGTCCACACGCTCGATGATTCAATTGATGTTGTTTAAGAGTAGGTGAGGAGTATTTGTTGTGTTCATTGCCTTTGACTGCATCTTAGGCCATATTGTTATTCATTGTTGAGTTGACAGTTGATGCTTGTTGATCATATTGTGATTCTCATACTCAGCACCCGCTGATCTCCGTTGTTTTTACTTCAAACTTGCAGGGGAGAGCGGTCAATCTGTAGATCAATGTGTAGATAGTTTTTAGACAGCTAGTAGACAATCGTAGATGTGGAGTTCTGATGGTGACTGTTTTTGTATTTTATTTTGTTTTGTCATCTTATAACACTTGATCTTGATATTATTATGTTGGAGCTATAATATGTAGAATTAGTAGATATTTTGTTAAATCTTGTATTTGAACGGACTGTTCTTTATCGTATGTACTGTCAGACTTATGGATTGTAATTATTGATTTTAATGTTGTCTCTTATTTTATGTTATAATTCGTGATTTTTCCTTTCATTGCGTGGTGTTCGAGTCGCCGCCATCACGCCTCGGGACGGGGCAACCGGAGGCGGGCCCGGACCGGGGCGCGACGAAAGGCAAATAAAATATTGGACCTAGTTACAGTCAAGTACATTTTATGTACTAAAAAAGTTTATATGCTTAAATCACCGAAATTGTCCATGGCTAATCATGATTTGCTAGATTTAACTTAATTTAACATATGTGGTTACAACTAAAGCATTTTACGTATTATAATATTTAAATAATTGAACTTGTCTATGTTTAACCATGATTTGCTAGTGAACTTACAGTTAATTTAAGGACAATGTCATTTTATTTAATGAACAGATTTAGGATCTATGAATTTACTAACCGATCAGAGTAATGTTTCTTTTTTCTAACTCTAAATTGCATAGAATTCTCAATCATTTACAGGATACGAAGAACCACAACTCGGCCAATATCTTGCTTGCATGAACAACTTTGATATTGGAAACCTCTTCCAAGAATACGAAGTTTGTAACACTCATTTTCTTTTTATTGTCATATGGGATTCTTGGAAGCAACAAGTGTCTCGGATCAAAAGACCACTGTGGAATCTAGAAAGAGGAACAGTAGGTAGATGTCGAGTTTCAAATACAAAAGCTGAGACTTACATTGGCAAAGAATTGACATGTGTATATCAATTAATTACTTTCCAAGTGAATCATCTTCTAGATGCAACTATATATTTTCTGATCAATCCCCCTAAGAAAGATCCAAATTAGATTCTCACTGAAGTGGAATTAATTATATTATTTAAACTTTTTAAATTATTATTCATTCTCAATAAATAAATTCACTTATACAAATCAAAAGAGACTTCAAGTCAAGCATCATGACTACCCAAATGTCATAAGGTCTGACCATTTCATCCTTCCATATGTAGTTACCATGCAATCAACTCCTTTCACTACTTTTTATCTCATCCAGGTTAATCAAATCGTGAATGTGTATATTCTTGTATCTTAAATCTTTATCCTAAAAATGCCTTCTATGAATCACATTCATAAATGCATACTGCTCTGGCCAAAGACTTTCGGATAAAGAGATTGTACAAGAAGAGTGAGATATACTCCCCACATAAATATGGGGTGGTGAATCCTATATTGATATCTCAACTATCTTCAAGTGATTCATGTTATACCCAATCTCCGAGCTATGAACATCCAAAGGTGAACCATAAGTAATGAAGTCAAAGTATAACACTAGGTACTTAAGATACTTTGGTGATATCAAGTCTAAGGATACTTGCACCACTGATATGATGAGATGCTTTCGCATACATAGATTGAATATTCATGTGAAGATCTATGATTAGGTCTCCAATAAACTTGTCTCTCAAACAAGCATCCATATGTTTAACTCTGAGCATCACAATGTTCACAACTTGTGAGAACTATTGCTTGAACAAGACAAAAAGCATAACATGTGCTAGTCTATCCGTATTAACAATGTCCTATCTTGTTAATATTATGACTATGGATAATTTAGGTATAAACACATTTACATGCAATAAGAATCTCACATCATGAACTCTTAATGATTTCCTTTGCACTGTGTTATATACCAAGGACTTTATTATATAGTTTAAGTCTTTTATACAAGCAAATGAATTAACATGAGCACTAAGTAATAAAGATAGTCTTTAAGTAAAATGTACATGAAGAGTTCCCAGTTACATGAGGGCTCTAGGGCATATCACTAACATGTTCATCAGGTGATAGTAGGTACAATCAATCCTTGGACCTGAGGTTGTCATGGTTTCTTTGTACTTGACAATCCATCGCTTTGGTTTTATCCCTACGTGGCTTATGCAGAGTCGTGTACCGGGTATTACTACGCATGGGGAAGCATTCATGGAGGTAGGTGAGCAACCAACATCGAATCGGTTACTCCTAATGAGAGGAGATAGGGTCCTATGTATCCCTACAAGTGTCGACTCGAGAATCTCTGGCCTGAGTAGACATGAAGGTCAGAAAGAGGTTTCTGACATTTCATTATTAAGATGATAACTTGGCAAGTGGAATACATATGAATCAACATTAGGGTTTGACACTTTTTCCGTACCCTAGCCGACTTTGGAACATTGTAACTGAAGGATTTAGTTGTAGGGTAACTAATTATCGAAGGGCATTTGATCCCTATAGATTGAACCCTACACTATCGGGGTAGTCATGACACATTGCTAGACGTCAATCTTCACTTGTGAGTGGAGTCTCACAGGACCACACTAAAGGGGGTTTAGTGTAGGCTCATGAGATTCGAATAGAAAGTGTTCTATCGAATCCGACTCTCCGTTATGCACAACTCACTACTGGCTTAGTGTGGGGCACAATGGGTTACACACAATATGCTACCCTCATAACAAGTTTTATGGGATAGAGCTCGAATGTGGCATTAGACATCTACTAGCATGGACATGCCACAACACGATCATGGATCTCGTTCACGGACAAAATAGGAAATGTGATTTCTAATCGGATGAATTATGAGCATCAAAGGAAGGGATTCTTGGTAACCCTAACTTGTAGGGTTCGGCGTGGGATGACGTCAACCCAACCCCGATCAAAGTCAAAGTGTTGACCCTAGTCAAGTCAATATGTCGACTTGACTAGACCCATGTGTCAAGGTGGGTCGGCTAGATATAAGAGAGAAACTCAAATTTTATTATAGCTCGAATTTTGAATTTGAACCGGGGTGGGAAACTTTATTTTTATCCCATCCGCCTAGCCTCCCTATTTAATGGGGAGGTTAGTTGTTTGACTCCCTTTTAATAGGGAGATGAATTAGTATGATTAATTTAAGTCCCTATTAGATAGGGAAGAGGTTGGAGATAAATCTCGAAATTTTGAATTCCGGGATGAGTTTAAATTTGAACCGCAATGAGATAATTAAGGAGGTGTTAGTTGAACACCCCTTGGGGGAATTAGTTTCGAATTTAATTGAGAATTAATTTGAAATTAATTTCAAGAACCATTATCTCATTGATTTTTATCTTAGAGATAAATTTCGGAATTTTGAATTCCTCGTATGTTCAAAATTTGAAAGGGGCGGCTCCCTATTTTGTAGCTGCCCCTATGGGTATAAATACGGGGTGGCCGACCACCCCCTTGGTAGAGATGATAATCTTCATCATATTTTGATACTCCCTCTCCAACAAGTGGCCGCCCCTCATACAGTTTCTCCTCGCCGTCTTCCGCAAGCTTGGTGAAGCTTCGACGGAATATTTCGTCGCCAGAAGTACGTCGTCGTTCATATTTTTGGAGGAGCCCAAAAATCACAAGATGGTATTCTTTACCTTGTGAATTCATTCCAGTGTTTTCTCACCATTCTTTTGTTGGGGTGCAAAAGGAAAAATGCAGCAGAAAAAGGAATTTAAAAATTCAAACACCCCGAAAAACAACAATCTACTTTAGTGAGCTTGAGGAATTATGCATAGGAAGAAAGTATACCTTCAACCATGGTTGATGGAGCTCCTCCTATCCCCGTTCAAGACGCACACACACGTCCTCCAATGCTAGTCCACACCAAGCACCTCGCAACGAAAGGGGCAGTGATGAACGGGGCTCGTTGTGGCTCAATGGAGTGGCTTTCTCAACCCCCCAAAATACCAAGGCTAGGTCGGCTTTTCCACCAAGATTCGGGTTCCAAAATAGGAGGAAGAGGTGATGAGAAAATCACAGAATGAGAGGATAGAAGAGAGAATACCAAGGCTGTCCTCTTTTGTTTCCAGCAAATAAAAGTGGAGAAGAACACCTCTCCGGCTTCTCGGAGAACTCGGGGAAGGAGAGGAAGATGGCCAACCACTAAAGGAAGAAGATGGAGGTTCTTTGGAACTTCTTTCCACCCAAGAACCTCTCTCTTGTTCTCATCGAGAATATGAGAAAAAAACTTTTTAACTTCCTTTTTTCCCTCATGGGGTATTCGGCCATCTTGAAAGGAGAAGGAGGGGGGGGGGGGCTACAAGAGTAGACCTTCCCCTAAAATCTCACCCGAAATTCAAAATTTTGGGGTTTGCCTCCAAAATATATTTCATATTTAATTGTTTCATAATTAATTTGAAATTAACTAATACCAATTAAATAGAAACTTTAATTTATCTCGATAAATTAAAAGCCTATTTATAGGAATGAAATTTATCTAAATAAATTAAATTCCTATCATTAGGGGTGGCAATCCGTGTTGTGTCGTGTTTAAACATGTCTCGTGTCGTAAAAGGTTAAATCCGAACCCAATCCGTTTATTAAATGTGTCCGAATATGCAAATCTGAACCCGACCCTTTTATTCCCAGGTTGACAGGACACGACACACTTAACCCGTTTAAGTAAATGTGTCTAAACATGTACATGCGTATACCTACACGATACAACACGATAAACATAATTTCAATAGTGAACAAAATGAAAGCTACTGAAATTAAAAATTAAGCACAGTATAAAGACTATTAATAACAAGATATACCCAATATCTGTAACTTTTTTACTTATTATTATATATATATTCTTATAATAGGTAAATGGATTAAATAAGTTTAGTAACACGATTAAACACTATCAGTTAAATGGGTTTAATCGTGTTAATCCGGGTTGAACCCATTTAATCAAAACTCGCGTTAGCCAAACTTGAACCCGCGTAACTTCGTATCGTGTCGTGTCGGGTTATCGTGTCGTGTCAGAAATTGTCAGCCCTACATATCATATAGGAATTATATTCATGTAGATAAATTAAATTGTTATTTAAAGAATCATCATTTATCTAAATAAATCAATTATCTATAAATCTATGATTTATCTAAGTAAATCAAACTCCTATGATTTATCTAAATAAATCAAATTCCTATTAATTATGATTAATCTAAATAAATCAATTCCAAATTAACAAGTGTAGACGCATGGGGAAAATCGAATTTCCCTCCATGAATTTTTTATTTGAAAAATTAAATTAATTATATTTAATTCTTAATTAAACATATCCTCGATTTATGATTAATTAATTTCTTAATTCATAATTAAGATTTTAATCAACCATATAAAATAGTACCGTATGCCAAAAACCCTACGACTTTAGGGTTGCCCTACGAAATAGGGGTTTTCCTATAAATTAGGTTTTTGATGAACTCCTTCCTCGTGCATTTGTTCCTATAGGAAACACCTTCCTTATCTTATTCGTAAATGAGATCCGTGATAGAGTTACAGCATGTCTATGCTAGTAGACATATAGTGTCGCGGACGAGCTCTATCTCATAAAGCCCGTTACGACGTTAACCTGTTGTGTTTGACCCAATGGACCCCGCACTACGCCAGTAGTGAGTTGTGTATAACGGAGCGTCGGATCCGATAGAACATCTATTCAAATCTCACGAGCCAACACTAAACCCCTTTAGTGTGGTCGTGTGAGACTCCACTCACAAGTCAAGATTAACGTCTAGCAACGTGTCATGACTACCTGGATAGTGTGAGATTCAATTTACAAGGATTGAACGCCGTTCGGTGATTAGTTACTATGCAACTAAATCCTTTGATTACAATATCTCAAAGTCGGCTAGGGTACGTAAAAAGTGTCAAACCCTAATACTGATTCATATGTATTTCTCCTACCAAGTTGTCATCTCAATAATGGCATGTTAGAAACCCTTTTCCGACATTCATATATACTATAGCCAAAGATTCCTGAGTTGACACTTGTAGGGAGACATAGGACATTATGTCCTATCACTAGCAGTAACTGATTCCATATTAGTTGCTCACCTACCCTCATGAAAGCTTCCCAATGCCCAGAAGTATCTGGCACATGACTCTTTAAGGCCACGTAGGGATAAAACCAAAGTAATGGATCATCAATCATAAGGTAACCATGACAACCTCAGGTCCAAGGATTGCTTGCACCTACTATCACCCGAGGAACATCTTATTGACAGTCATGTATGGATTCCATTATGTATTTCTCGTGTAGATCTGTTTAGTGAACTCAATCCCTAATGAGCACATGCACTTGTACATTAATGACGATTTATAGGTAACTATGAGATCAGCTACCCCCTATCCTATAGGGTATGTATCATGTGCAGTAGTCTTGCCAGATGAAGGGATGGTAATCGAAAATGCAGCGGAAATAGCAATTTAAGAAAAAAACAAACCATCCCAAAATAGTGATTTACTTTAGCGAAATTCAAGAAATTCTAACTACGAGTGTAATGGAGATGGTATACCTTATACCGCGGTTGAACTTGCTGCTCCTATCCTCAAATCAAGACACACACGTGCATGTCCTATAATGCTAGTCCACACCAAGCTCCTTGCAACAAGGGGACAGCGATCAACCGGACTTGTGGTGGATCAACGGTGAGGTTTCCTGAACCCCGAAGCCCAAAAGGCTAGGCCGGCCCTTCCACCAACAATCGGGCTCCAAAACGGGAGAAAGAGAAGATGAGAAAACGTCAAAATGAGAGGAGGAACAAGAAGATACCTTGCTATCCTCTTAGGACTCCCCCAAAGGAAGTAAGGGGTTGAACATAGGGGTGGAAACAGGCCAGGCCTGGCCAGGCTTTTGCCTTAACATTTTTTTTTGCCTGAGCCTGACCTGTTCATTGACCTATCCTGGCCTATGGCCTGTTTATGAAGTCTGCTTCCAATATAAACTCTGTTTGTAAAACCTACTTCTAATACAAAAATGATAACAACAAATTACAAACAAATTTCTAGTTTAAATCAAACTACTTCCAAGTTCCAATATAAATTATAACATATAAGTTATTACATTGAAATAATTTTAATGTAAATATGTAATAAACTAATAACATTATATATTTATTATATATTTATATATACACCACCTTAACAGGTCCAGGCCGGTCTGTCATGCTCAATATGCTTTAAATTGAGCTTGAGCCAAGCCTGATAAGGAAAACATGCATATTTCAAAGCTTGAGCCTATTTTTTTTTAAATAGGACATGTCAAGCCATGCCAAATACAGGCCCCCGGTAGGCCGCTTGGCCTATTTCCACCCTAGCCTGCATACCAAGGTGAAGAGAAACACCTCTTCGGCTTGTGGGAAATCTCGAGGAAGGGAAGGAAAGTACCCGGCCACCCTAGGGAGAAGAAACTTCTTCCTTTTTGGCTCCTCAAGATGATGCAAATCTCTCTCTTTTTTCAAGAGGGGGTTCGACCACTATATAAAGAATGGGGGAGGCAGCTACTAGTAAAGACGTGGCCCCTCCTCTTAATTCTCTCCCGAATTTCTGAAAAATCCAGGTTTGCCTCCAAAAGATAATTTATATTTAATGGTTTCATAATTAATTCAAAATTAATTAAATTTAATTAAATATAAACTTTAATTTATCTTCATAAATTAAAAGCCTATCCATAGGAATGAGAATTATCTAAATTAATTAGTTTCATAGGAACTATATTCATGTAGATAAATTGCATATATTCCTATTTAATAGAATCATGATTTATCCAAATAATTTAATTATCTAAAAATCTATGATTTATATAAATAAATCAATTTCCTATTAGTTATGATTTATGTAAATAAATCAATTCCTAAATTAATAGGTGTAGGCGCATGGGGAAAATCAAATTTCCCTCCATGAATTTTTGATTTCAAAAATCAAATTAACTATGTTTAATTCTTAATTAAACATATCCCCGATTTATGGTTAATTAATTTTTTAATTCATAATTAAGATTTAATCAACCATATAAAATAGTACCACATACCAAACCCTACGACTTTAGGGTTACCCTACAAAATAGGGGGTATATATCCTACAAATTAGGATTACCAAGGAACTCCTTTCTCGCACATTCATTCTTATAGAAAACACATTTCCTATCTTATTCATAAATGAGATCTGTGATCGAGTTGCAGCATGTCCATGCTAGTAGACATATAGTCCCCGCATGCGAGCTCTATCTCATAAAGCCCGTTACGAGATTAGCCTGTTGTGTGTGACCCATTGGGCCCCACACTAAGCCAATAGTGAGTTGTCCGAAATGGAGAGTCGAATCCAATAGAACATCTTCTATTCGAATCACATGAGCCCACTAAACCTCCTTTAGTGTGATCATGTGTGACTCCACTCACAAGTCAAGATTAATGTCTAGCAATGTGTCTTGATTGCCCTGATAGTGTGAGGTTCAATCGACAAGGATCGAACGTCATTTGATGATTAGTTGTAGTGCAACTAAGTCTCTCAATTACAATATCCCGAATGCGGCTAGGGTACGGAAGAACTGTCAAACTCTAATACTGATTCATATGTATTCTGTCTGACAAGTTGTCGTCTCAATAATGACATGTCAGAAATTCTTTTCCGATATTCATATCTACTCTGGCCAGAGATTCATGAGTCGACACTTGCAGGGACATATAGAACATTATCTCCTCTCACTAGGAGTAACTGATTCCATATTGGCTGGTCAAATACCTCCATGGATGATTTCCCATGCCCAAAGGTATCCGGCACATGACACTGAAGGCAACATAAGAATAAGTCCAAATCAATGGGTCGACACTCACAATGTAACCATTACAACCTCAGGTCGAAGGACTGCTTGCACCTACTATCACATGAGGAACATCCTATAGACACTCATGTAAGGATTCCATTCTGTGTCCCTTGTGTAGGTCCGTTCAGTGAACTCATTCCCTAATGAGCACCTACACTTGTACATTAAATGATGGCTCATAGGTAATTGTGAGATCAACTACCCCTTATCGTATAAGGCTTGTACCAAGTGCACTAGTCTATCCGGAATAACCAATCCCCTAATCGGTGATCCTACGACTAGGAACATTTAGAACAAAGGCATCTGGATTCCTAGTCTCATTGGCATAATCTCATATGGATTCCAAGATGTCGCTGCCATTTTGTTACGAGGCGCTTGGTGTGGATTATCATTGGAGGATGGACACGTGTGCATCTCACAAATTAGGGATTGGAGTTGCAATTACAAATAGTGGCATAAGGTATAAATTCTGCTCATCATCTCCTATTGAATTCTTTAATATCGCTAAAGTAGATCGCTGTTTTCAAGATGTTTGAAAGTAGATCACTGTTATTGTCTTGGCTCCACGGCTCATGCGATGAACTGATGTGATAGCCTACTGTTCAAACCTATCTCGGACAGATTCTCAACTCAAAAGCCCCATTGGTTCATGGTTGAACATCCTCGAAAAGCAAAAATTTTAGCATGTGTTGTACGGACCGTTTTGGGTGGAAACGTAACCCGATTAGCACATTTTCCGGTTTTGTTTTTTCCTTTCTTTTTCTTATATGATAAGATGCATGAAAGGATGATTATAGATAGCCCTATGTGCATGTGACTGTGTGTAATCATGGTTGTATTAATTGCTTGTAAATTATTGAAATTTCAGCATTGTATCTTTTAAATAGGGTCTGCGTACCCCTGCCTTCCTCTTGAGAAATCTTGTTGTATTTCACTTCTCCCTCTTCTTAAACCATTCACCAAGGGTTGTTTTGGGTCTTCTTCTGTTAGTTTTGTAAGAGGAGGTGTTCGGTTCCATGTTGATGACGGCTTGAACCTCGGGAAGGCACTGATGGAACCGACAAGCTACAAGATGTTTTTGGGCAACACCTTGGCAAGACGGTGCTTCCAAAAACCCTAGGATGATGGCCTTGATTCACCTAGTGGCTCGACAGGATCCCTTAGATCATCCATACTCATCCTTATTTACTTTATGCTTTTATTTATTGCTCTTGTTGGCCCAAGGATTGCCCCTATGCCTTGATCTCTATTTTGATGATAACAGACATGAAACTATTGCATTAGTGGAGTTTTGAGTTCAAGTTGATGGTGCGATATGCGTGTGAAGTTCGTTGGCAAAAATGCCAAGAAACGTCAAAAGTGGCACCGACGACGATCGCGTAGAATCCTAGGATTAGAAATAGAAATTATGTAATATGACTCTAGGAATTCATCCTAAATCTGATTGTAATGTTCTCTGAGTCAAAACTTGAAAACGAAACCCGAAAATGAACATCGCGAGAAGAAATCAGCAGAAACAACAAGTTTCCAAGGTCCGACCGATGGGTGATCGACCGGAGGTATCCCAAAACGAATAGAGGACTCCGGTTGATGGCCGGTCGTTATGTCGGTCGACCGGCCTTTGGTCGGCCAACGACCGAGTGACGTCCAACAGGTAGAAAACCACCCGTTGGGAGCCCTATCCGAGTGAGGGGTTATAAATACCCCTCATAATCACTCACCTAACCTCTCTTACTATTCACTAAGCCTTCAAGAGAGATCTCTAATCCCTCCAAAGTTGATTTCCATGCTCGAGTTTCGATGATCGATCTTCTACTCAAAGTGTTCTTCGTGTCTCGACTCTGGCTTCAAATCGCATTCATCGAGTTGAGGAGTTGGAGGCTTTGAAGGCTAAGAAAGGATCACTCTAGCTTGGTTTACGTACTTCCTTGCTCCTTTAGATCTTGTTTTCATTGTTGTTAAATTGTTTTTTCATCAATAGCTTGTAAGGTATACTAGGTAAATATCTTAGGGTCAGTTTAGTTAGCGAAATCAGGTCAGTTTTCATTGTTTCAGTTTTAGTAAAACCAAAATTGCTTTATGAAAACGTGTTTGGTTCTGCGTTTACATGAAACCGAATCGAAACCAGAATGAAAATAAAATTGATTTTCTTAATAAAACTGAAAATACCATAATGTTATTTTCCGTGGTTTCGAAGCTATCGATTTCGATATCAAAATAAATTATTATATTTATATATTTTGACTCTATTTATATATAGTGGAAAACCAATTATTATTAATATATTTTTTAAAAATCACTTAATTTACAAATAAATCAAACTATATCTAATTTATAAAAATTAAAATAGAAATAACCATTTTCAACTCAATCTATTATCTTAAATTGACAAATTAATTAAATCAATTTATATCTAATTGACTCAAACTTAGTTTTTAAAATAACTTAATTTTATTAAAGATAATCTATTTATAATTTAACCAAAACTAATTTATCTTAGTTATTTGTAGTCCAAATTATAGTGTTCAATAATGATTCCTCTTACTTTTATCAATATGCGACTTTCTTCTACAAACATCTTAGGGTTTCTTTGTAGATTTATGTTTTGCCTAAGTGAATAGGTGTTGAGGCTTTCTCAAAGGATTGAGAAGTGAGTTCTCATTGTATTCAAAGGGAAACACTTAGTCTATAAAGAGGTTTGGTTAGAAATCTTTGGTGTAGAGCCAAGGTAGTGGAGTAGGCGGTTGGTTGAACCACTATATCTAATTGTATTTGCATTGCTTTGATTGCTCGCTTTCATTTGATATCATTAATTGTGAAAGCATCATAATTAGATGAATATTGATTTGGTTGTGAACGGGTTTGAATAGGAAAAGAATCGAGTTAAACCGAGTTTTAGCTACACACTATTCAACCCCCCCTTTCTAGTGTGGATATTTGAACTACATTTGGTATCAGAGCAAGGTCGTAGGATTAGATTTAACCATCTACCCTACAACTTAGAATGTCTAGTGAAATCCAACTAGCTCAAGGGTCCACTTCTCATACTCCACCACTCTTCGATGGTAACAACTATGTGTTGGTGAAATGGTCACACTAGAGGGGGGTGAATAGTGTGTTAACTAAATTTTTTCCTAATTCCGGTTTTTCATGTTTAATCGTGTTCTTACAATTTAGGCAATTCACAATTTGATGATTAAACAAAGAAGCGATGAAATAAAGCAATTAAGCAATCGCAAGAAGAACAATGCTAACACAAAGAAATTTATAGTGGTTCGGCTAACTGCCTACTCCACTACCTAAGACCTGTGCTTAGGATTTCACACACAAATTCACTATATTAAGAGTAGCTTACAATTGAGGACTTTTACACCGAAAAGACCCTACACTCCCTTAGAAGGTACTTCCACACCCAGAAGTATCAATCTTCACACCAAGTGAGCTTTCCCACCTCAATTCCTAAGAACAACTCCTAATCTAGTTTTACACAAGTGGCTTTACACATTAAACACCAAGGTTACCACAAACTAGCTAGACCACACACAAGGTCTATTACACGATCAATTTATACAATTAAAATCAAACCAAAAACACTTCAATCATAAGAAGAAAGAAGAGAGGAGTAAAAGGGGAGGAAAATATAGAAAATCCATGCATATAGATAGGGGAAGTTTAATTATATAGATATGCATGTTGATATGGGGAGAAATCTCTTAGTTGATATCCTCCATGCTTTAATGAATATATATTTTCTTAAGAATGTTTGTCATCATCAAAAAGGGGGAGATTGTTGGCTTTAGGTTTTCTACCTTAGTCTTAATCTCGATTTTGATGGATTTGATGATAACAAGCATGGGACTAATGATTTCATTGAGAATATCCTTCAGGTTCCATATCAGTTAGCGTTCGATGTCCTCGATCAAAAATATCGGAAGAAATCAGAAATCGGAAGGACATTGATCATCGCGCTCGGGTTCATCGGGGAAGTTTCTCGAAGATCGACGAGTGCACCAAACTCGCATTGGACAGGCTCAAAGATCACATGAAAGCTCTCCATGTTGATGCTCATCGAAAGCCGGGACCCAAAAATGAAGTGCGGAAGAAATCGGCTGAAAAATATAATTCAGCCTAAGATCGCATCGATCGACTGATGGGTCGAATGAAGGCGGGATCGAAGATCTTGCATCTGGGCGGTCAACCCGTCGGTCGACCGACCAGAGAGTAAAATGAAGCGGTCGAATGATCGGTCGATCGATCGATCGATCGACCAATCGACCAGCGGTCTGCAACGGATAAAAATCTATCCGTTGAGCTGTCATTTCTTCATGAGGGTATAAATATACATTCATCTACTTCTTTTAATTCTTCCCTTAATCTTACAGATTTTATTGAGTATTTAAGAAGGAATTTAAACCTTCCAAAGATCGATTGCAGCGCGCTTTGTTCTTCTGTCGAGTTCGTCTTCAAGCGCCAACTGCTCCTCAACTCGAAAATTGACTCGAGCTCATCTCCTCGGTAAGTTGGAGGTTTCAAGGCTTGGAAAAGAGAACGATTTCTTGGTTTCATTTCAAGCTCTTTTCAATTGTATTTTAACTGTTATTTGTATCTATTTTTGAATTTGTGCGTGTAATAGACCTAGGGTTGTTAGGTTTTGATTGGAAGTCATTACCTGGTGTTAGGTGTAAAGCCATTTGTGTAAACTTAGTGTTTACTAGGATTAGTCTAGTTGCCCCTTAGGTTGAGGTGGAAAGTGCTCTCGGTAGGAAGGCGGGATACTTCCGGATGTGGAAGTGCCTTCGGTTGGAGAGCGGAGACTTCCAGTGAAAAGTCCTCTGTGTAAGGGAAACAATAATTAATCTAGTAAAACTAGTTTGGAAATCCTAAGCGGGGTGCTTAGGTAGTGGAGTAGGCAGTGGGGCCGAACCACTATAAATCATGTGTTAGCATTGTTATTTATTATTATTTGTGCTTAATTGTTTATATCGCTTCCGCATCAAATCGTAAGATTGCAAATTGCCTAAATAATTAAGAAAACGGTTAAAATCGAATTTAGGCTAATCAATTAAGTAAACACACTATTCAACCCCCCTCTAGTGTCGCCATTTCAACCAACAATAAATACTTCTTAATTCGGCCCAAAAATACTTCTTGTTATGTGCTAAATCGTGTTTTATTAAGACCTAGAATTAAGAAAATCTCTTTTGAGCTTTGCAATGATAGAAACCCAAGTGTGGGATATTTTAGAGTTTTTGGATGTAAATGCTTTATCTTAAACACTAAAAAGTATCTAGGAAAATTTGATTCTAAATCCAATGAAGGTATTTTCTTCGATACTCTAATAGTTCTAAGGCTTATAGAGTGTATAATCGTAGAACTATGATAGTTGAAGAATCCATTAATGTTACTTTTGATAAAACTAATGATTCTTCAAGAAATGTTAAGATTGTGAATATAGGTGAGGAACTTGAGGAGTTGATCTTTCATGATAAGGAGGTTGAAGATGAATGTTGGCCTAAGGTTTTCCACCTTGGTCTTAATCTCGGTTTTGATGATAACAAACATGGAACTAATATTTCATTAAGAAATATTTTCAGGTTCCATATCGGTTAGCGCTCGATGTCCTCGATCGGAGAAATCGAGAAATCGAAAGAACATTGATCGACACGTTCGAGTTCGTCGTGGAAATCTCTCGAAGTTCGATGAGTGCACCAAAGACGTCTTGGACGAGTCTAAAGAACACATGGAAAGCTCTCCAAGTTGACGCACGTTGAAGGCCGGAACCCAAAAATGAAGCGCTCAAGAAGAAGGCTGAAAAAATCAAGTTCAGCCTTGGTTCGGTCGACCAAATATGGTCAAAAATTGGCAGTAGCCAATTCGGTCGACCGGATGGTCAACCGTATGAAGCAGAGAATTGGCAGTAGCCAATTCGGTCGACCATCCGGTCGATCGAAGTTCACCCAGAAGCGGCAGATTTCATTCGGTTGCTTGGCGATCGCTCGGTCGGTCGACCGTGATCAACCGGACAAGTGACCGGCGGTAGAATGGCTTGAAAAATAACTGTTTACCTATTTAAAGGCCTTCTAAGCCTTCCTATGACCTACTAATGCTTCATGAGACATCCTTTGACACCTATAAGCTTTGATTGAGCCATCTTTGTTGAAACCCTAGCTTTTTACCTTGTTTTTCTTGAGTTTGCCTTCAAGCTTGATTTGATTCATCATCAAGGCATCAAGAGGAGCTATGATTCATTGTGTTGGAGCTAAGTATTTGTGTTGTTGTATTTTTGCTCTATTACTTGTATATTTTCTTGTTTATATCATTGGATTTGAGCTTGTGAAGACCTAGATTGTTAGGTCTTGAAATTGGGTAGTTGCCTTTGTGTTTGAGGCTTAAATCCACCGGTGTAAACATAGTTTGCTAGGATTAGTTCTCGTTGTCCTTAGGATTGAGGTGGGAGATTGCTCTCGGTAGGAAGTCGGAGACTTCCGAGTGTGGAAGTGCCTTCAGTGTGAGAGCGGAGACTCTCCGATGAAAATGTCCTCATTGTAAAGGAAACAAGATAATCTAGTAAAACTAGTTTGGAAATCCTAAGTGGGGTACTTAGGTAGTGGAGTAGGCATTGGGGCCGAACCACTATAAATAATTGTGTTTGCAATGATTCTACTTTTGTTTATTTCATTATCGTATTTACTTTGCTTCCGATGGCTACTTAACTTGAAATTTGCCTAAGTAACCAAAGAAACGATTAAAACCCGATCTAGGCAGAAAGATTAGTAAACACACTATTCACCCCCCCTCTAGTGTGGTCATTTCACCCAACAATTGGTATTAGAGCGGGTCGTAGTTTGAGATTTCACCATCTCCTCTACATCGTCTCTTGATCCGGAAAATGGCATTAGAGTGTTTAGCGTCTTCACCTCCTAGGTTCGATGCCTCGAACTTTGGTCTTTGGAAATATAGGATGTACACATATTTAAAGACTAAAGGTTTTGGTGTCCTTAACATGTTAAGACTAGAATTTATTAAGCCTAAGGTTGACATGCATGCTTGGAGTGAATTAGATAAGAAAATGTTTAACTATAATGGAGATGTCATGAATTGTATTCTTTGCACATTACCAAATGACATCCTAGATAAAGTCATGCATTGCTCTTCGGTTTATTATTTATGGGTCACTTTAAATGTTTTATATGATTATGCCAAAACCGAAGAGATTGACACTTTTGATGAAGGTGGTGATGACAATGGTCATTCACCTACTACTAATTTCGATTTTGATGGCTATAGTGCTTCTAGTCAAAAGAACAACTCTAAGAGCCGAAAACGAAAGGTGATTTGTCATGCTTGCAAAGAAAAGGACCACATTAAGAAGAATTGTCTTTCATTATTGAACAAGGCAAAGAAGAGGTCAAAAGCTTCTACATCATCATCCCATTCAAATGAAGCATCCTCTTGCAATGACTATGAAGCTACTTCAAAAGTTTGCCTTATGAGTACCAATGATGAGGTACACTCTTTCCATTCTAGTCATAATAATGATAATGATAGTACTAGCTCTTCTAGTTCGTTCAATATGTCATATGAAGAACTTGTCGAGGAATGTCAAAAAATATATGCCTTGCTTATAAAAAAGAATAAGAAAATAGAAATCTAAAGAAGGAAAACTCTAAGCTTAGTTCACATTTGCATGTCTTAGAAGTAGAAAATGAAAAATTAAAGACTAGGCCTTTTGATTCATGCCATGAAAACTTAGAACTTGAGCTTAAGGCTTTAAAACAGAAAAATGATAATTTGAAAAATGAAAATAGCATGTTAAAAACTCAGTCGCATGCTATTCAAAAATCCATGAATGATTTGAAAAGTGAGGTTATTTTCTTGAATAAGAAAGTAAATGAATTAAGAAATGCCTCATCTACTAAGAACACTACAATGAGAAATGCTTATGTAAAGAATGCCAATGTTCATCATCATTCCCATGCTAAGCATTCTACCATTAAACCTCATTTTCAAAAGAAAAATGTTTCGTTTAAGAATGCTCATCTTCATCATAGCTCACATGTGAAGCATTCTAGTGATAAATCACATGTCCACAGGGAAAATAAAAAGTTTCATGGACATTATTTTTGTTGTGTTACATATGGGCATGCCATTTATGATTGCGCATTTAAGATGAACCCAAGTTGTGTTAAGGCACTTTAGGTAGCTAAGCCCTCTAACCCCCATGGACCCAAAGTCATTTGAGTATCAAAGATTTCATATTCTCTTGTAGGGGGAGCAACCACACAAGGATGAGTTGATTATGGTTGATGGGAGTTGCATGAGGACTTGGAGCTTTACCAAATCCAAGTTGCAACTTTAAATCTTTTGGATGCCTTCGGTATGAAGAATTGGCATCTAGTTAATTTGGTATCATCTCCTATACTCTCTTGCTTAAATTATAGTTGGAGTTTTGATATATGCTTAATATTAGTAGATTTTCCGCTCTTGATAAGTTTAAAAAATGTTTTTGATTTTTAATTTCCGATCTCTTCGGAGACCTATGTAGCCTATAACGGGCTCATGCGACCATGCGTTTCTAAATCGTAGACTCATTGTGGCCTTTCGGTTTTCAACCAATTAATAGGAAGGGTTGAAGATCATGTTTTCATATTTATTATTTTTGTGATCTCTTAAAATTCATTTTGGTATCACTTGATTTCATTTAAAATGAATTTCAAACTATCTAGCAAAGATGCTTTTTGAAAATGATATTTAAATCTCTCTTGCTATTTGGTTTGGTTAGCTTGCTAGTAGCCTTAATTTCACTATCTATTAATGAAGTCTACTTGCAAGTTGAAAATGTTAATGGAAAGCTATGCTATCTAAAAGAAAACAGAAAAGTAAATAAAAAGTTTGGAAAAAATTTATAGAATGAGATATGGTTTTGGTTTTGCAAAATATTAATATAATACTTGAATATTCATGCTTTAATGATGTCTCTATATACTCATGATTGATTTTGCATGATAAATGTTTGAATTTTTATGAGTAAAAAAAATCATGATAACTAGGCAATTTCATGATATTGATATTGAATAAAATTGGACTAGATTGAAATTCCTTACTAGAAACCTCATTTTGAGTAAACATCCAATAAACATGTTTAGATTCACACATGATATGATTCTAGGTGTTTAAACTTAAAAATTCATATGTAGATGAACAAGACGATAACTAGATCACTTTAGGGGACTTAAGCTTGGAAAAGTTTGACCCAAGTCAACAAATTGACTTTGTCACTTTATTTTAAGTCCAAATTTCATAAACATGTTTAGGAATATGTATGACATGTTTCCATGCACTTCGAATGAAAAATTCATATGTATATGAATAAAATGACATAGAGGTCATTTCATGATAACCTCTTTTGAATCAATTTGACCAAAGTCAACAAATTGACTTAAAGGTCTCATTTTCAATCCATATTTGAGGAACATATTTAAATTTACTCATGTTAGGTGTCCATAAGTTTAAATTTGAAAAACCATGAGTAAATGATAAGATTGAAACTTAGCAAGTTTCATGATAACTAGTTTAGTTTTGAATGAAATCATTCTAGGTTGATATCATGACTTAAGAATATAATTTTCATCTCAAACTTGACATACACTCTTTATATGACCAATATGTGGTGTCTGAAAAGTTTGAATGAAAACTGAACATATTTTGAAATATTACTAAAAATTATAAAGTTGAATGGAAACTGCACCTTCACTGAAAAATCCAGTTTATTCAGTAAAAATATCAAAAAATTTCATCAAGAATCAGATTTATAATGGAATTTTGAAGTTGAATTTTAAAAATGTAAAATATCATCCTCTTGAAATATCAATCTTTCCGATATTTTAATTTTTCTTCAAAAACTTCAAATGAAAACTCAGTATATCATTTAGATTTTATTTCTAATATCATTCACATCATTGCTTGAGTAAAATTATTTTTAGGAATGATTTTGATAATTTGAATGATAGCTAAAAATAAGGATGAACCCAACATAGGGCCTAGAGGATCATTGGACCCCTAGATTTTTTTTTAAATAATGATGGTATTTTAATAATTTAATATTTTTTAAATTAAAGTTTGCATCCCCTTCCTTCTGCGGACATGATTTCTCCTATTCCCATCAATCCCATCCACGTCTCTGCAGTAAACATCGCATCGTCGTCATCCTCTCAAATAGAAAATATTAATTTCTCACTTCTGGCATAATTTCAATTTATAAAGATTTTTCATTATTTATTCTGGGCTGCAGCAGAATCTCAAATCAATAATGGTTCTCTTTTTTTTATTCTTACTGCAGCGTCAAATCAATAGAAGATAGAGTTAAAAAGGTAATGATCTCAAATTCTCGATTCAAATCAAAAAGAGAAAGCAAATAAAACTTCTTTATTTCTTTCTCTCTCACACAGTCGATCATTATTAATTTTTTGCTGCGGCATCTCAATTCTCGAATCAATCAATCAAGCAAAAGCAAGCCATTATTTATTTGTTGGTGTAGAATCTCAAATCAAACAAAACAGCTACTTTCCTAATTTCCTTTCATAATTATATTAATAATCGGTACTTTTTATTAGGGTTAATTTCACTTGCCCTCTGCTTAATCTTATTTAAATAATTAGGTACTTTTTATTAGGGTTAATTTCACTTGCCCTCTGCCTTAATCTTATTTAAATAATTAGGTTTTTTTTTTTGGATTAATTTCACTTGTCATCTGTTTAATCATTTTTAAAGAGATTTTAATTGGTGTTTAAGCTTTATGATGCAGTATTTAATTTTTGCAAATTATTTTTTCTAATTTATAGGAAATGAAAAAATACTTAAAAAGAAAAAAACAGAGAAGATGTGAAAGAACACCATTTTTCGCATCCACCATCATTAAATATTGATCCTACAACTGAGTCAATTGTCGAATCATCTCCTATTTCCAACCAATCAAAATCAATTGTAGAGGTTGATCTAGAAAATCTTCCTTCTGATCCAGGATTGCGACCTAATATCATTAGTTATTCCACCTAATGTGATTAATCAAGTTCGCAGAACTGACTTGTTAAAGGGTCCATGTCAACCACGTCAGCATAAGTTTCCTCAAAGAGAAGATGGAGGCCGAAAACGTAGATTTATTATTTCTTGGTTTGAAGAATTTCCAATTTGGTTGGAGTATAGCATAGCCAAAGATGCTGCATATTGTTTATATTGTTATCTTTTCTCAGTAGGGCGGAGTGAAAGAGGTCATGATGCTTTTGTATCAGAAGGTTTTAACACATGGTAAAAAAGAGAAAGATTGCGTGATCATGTTGGAGACCAGAACAGTGACCATAACAAATGTAAAATGGCTTGTGAAAATTTGATGAATCAAGCTCAACATATTGAGTTCTCTTTTTCAAAACAATCGAACCAAATAAAGGTTGAGTATCGTTGTAGGCTACACACATCAGTTATTTGCCTTCAATAACTTCGTTATCTTATGATGTAGGGATTGACTTTTCAAGAACATGATGAATCAATATGTTCATTAAATCAAGAAAATTTCATTGAGCTTATAAAACTTCTTGCAGAATCAAATGAGGAAATTAAGAAGGTTGTCTTGAATAATGCTCCTGATAATCTCAAGCTAATTACTCCTCATATTCAAAGAGATATCATTAATGCAGCTGTTGTTGAGACAACAAATGCTATCATTAGAGATCTTGGTGATGAATGGTTCTCAATTATAGTTGATGAATGTCGGGATGTCTCTGTAAAAGAGCAAATGGGAGTTGTTATACGCTATGTCAATACATCTGGATGTATCATTGAGCGGTTCCTTGGTCTCATACATGTTCGCAATACAAGTTCAACATCACTTAAAGAAGGTATCGATTCTTTGCTTTCTACTTATGGTTTGAGCATATCCAGTTTGCGAGGTCAAGGTTATGATGGAGCTAGCAATATGCGGGGTGAATTTAATGGTCTCAAAAGTTTGATACTAAAAGACAACTCTACTGCATATTATGTTCATTGTTTTGCTCATCAACTTCAGCTCACACTTGTTGTTGTTACTAAGAAGCATACAACTATAGCTTCATTTTTTAATTTTGTGACACGTCTATGCAATGTTGTTGGAGGTCCTTGTAAACGCAAAGACATGTTACGAGAGAAACAGTTAGAGAAAGTTATTGAAGGTATTGCAAGTGGTGAAATCCTGACAGGGAGAGATTTAAATTAAGAAATGTCACTGAAGCGACCAGGAGATACACATTGGAGTTCTCACTATGGTACTCATGTTAACTTGATGCATTTGTTTTCTTCAGTAATTGATGTTCTTGAGTATATTGGGGAAAATGGTAGTGATGATCCACATAGATCTGAAGCAATTGATTTACTTGATATTATTATTCGGTTTGATTGTATCTTTATATTGCTTCTTATTAGACAAATTCTTGGAATCATACATCAGCTTTCTCAAAAATGTGTTTGCAAGCAATGAGAGATGATGGTTGGAAAATTGTGTTAAATGAGGTTTCTACATTTTGTGCTAAACATGATGTTGATGTACCAAATATGGAGGATGCATATGCTGCTCGAGGTAGATCACGACGTAAAATTGAAGAAAGGACTAATCTTCATCACTATTAGGTTGAGTTATTTTATTCAGTGCTTGACTTGCAATTGCAAGAGCTCAATAATCGTTTCAATGAAGTGAATACTGAGTTGCTTTTATGCATGACATACCTTGATCCTAGAGACTCATTTTCTGCGTTTGATAAGAATAAATTGATTCGTCTTGCACAGTTCTATCCATCAGAATTTTCTCCAATTGCTCTAATTGAACTTAATAGTAAACTTGATATATTTATTTCTGATGTGAGGATGGATAATAGATTCTCTGATGTGATGGGGATTGGAGGACTTGCAGAGAAAATGGTTGCTACAAGAAAAAATGTTATTTTTCCATATATTTGCTAATTAAGTTGTCATTAATATTGCCGTTCGCCACTGCCACAGTGGAAAGATTATTTTCAGCAATGAAATTTATCAAAAGTCCTCTGCGCAATCGAATAGGAAATGAGTTATTAAATGATTGTTTGGTGACTTACATTGAAAGAGATGTATTTGGTAGTATTGATAATGAGGCTATTATGCAGCGCTTTCAAAATATGAAAAAAATAAGAGGAATTTTGGAATGATTGTATATGATATTTTTAATTGAAAACTTCAAAAATGAAGTATTGGAATATTATTTTTTAAAATATTTTCTTATAGCATATTTTGGCCTCCTGCATTAAATTTCTGCATCCGCCACTGGCTAAAAATATTCATTTTTTCATTGAAATTAATATAGGATGAAAAATGAACTTAGGCAATTTATTTTGAGCTCAAACTTGACACACACATCTTAAATGATCATTCAGCGATGTTTGAAAAGTTTGAAAAAATACCTGAAATTTACAAAAATGCCCCTAGACTTTCAGGAATTTTATGAATTTATAGGAAATTGATTTTTGACTGATTTTTGGACCTGCAAATTAATTGAAAAATTTAGTTTGTCCAATTAAAGTTTCAAAAATTTCCGTCAAGAATGTGATTTTATATGAATTTAAAAGTTTGATTTTTGAAAACTTGAATTATACTTTGACCTAAGTCAACAAAGTGACTTAGAAACCACATTTTCAGCCCAAACTTGATTCATATACTTAGATTCACTCATGTTAGATGTCTAGATGCGTAAACTAGAAAAAATATGAGTAGATAGCAAAATTTGATACTTAGTATTTTTATGTTTTCAAGCCTACATTAAATGAAATCGTGCTAAGTTCATATTTTGATCAAACGATATTATTTTTTCTTCAAACTTGATACACATACTTTAGATGACCATATCTTGGTATCTGGAAAGTTTGAATGAAATCTAGAAATAGATTGAAAAATTCCATTTATTTACGAAAATGCCACTAAAGTATCACTCTTCTCAAGTTGCTTATTTTTCTGATACTTTAATTTTTCATTAGATTTTCAAATGCGACTTGAACTATGATATTTTAAATTCACTTATGGTATCGTTCTACGCATGCATTTGGTGAGAAAAATCATTTCTAAAATGATTTTTGTGTATTTGATCGATACTTGAAAATATTGATACTTAAGTTACTACATGATTCTTGGTTTTGGATTTCATTTATCATTTCACGATATCATGTATGACTTAGTCTCTTATTCGATATTTGACTTTCATCCCTTGAGTTGAGACTTTCACGGTTTTGAAAAATCTTTTAGAGTTTCATCTTTGACTTTTTATTGACTTTTCTTGCCCTTTTTGAGTGATGTCAAAAGGGGGAGAAAAATATAGGTAAAAGGGAAGAAAATATTGGAAAACCATGCATATAGATAGGGGGAGTTTATTTTCATAGATATGCATGTTGATAGGGGGAGAAATCCTATGTTTGATATCCTTTGTGCTTAAATGAATATATTTTCTTAAGGATGTTTATCATCATAAAAAATGGGGAGATTGTTGGCCTAAGGTTTTCTACTTTGGTCTTAATCTCAATTTTGATGATAACAAACATGTAACTAATATTTCATTAAGAAATAATTTCAGGTTCCATATCGGTTAGCGCTCGATGTCCTCGATCGGAGAAATTGAAAAATCGAAAGGACATTGATCGACGCGTTCGGGTTCGTCGTAGAAATCTCTCGAAGTTCGACGTGTGCACAAAAGACGTCTTGGACGAGTCTAAAGAACACATGGAAAGCTCTCCAAGTTGATGCACGTTGAAGGCCATAACCCGGAAATGAAGCGGGTAAGAAGAAGGCTAAAAAAAATCAAGTTCAGCCTAGGTTCGGTCGACAGAATATGGTCAAAAATTGGCAGTAGCCAATTCAGTCGACCAGACGAAGCAGAGAATTGGCAGTAGCCAATTCGGTCGACCATCCGGTCGACCGAAGTTCGCCCAGAAGCAGCAGATTACCTTCGGTCGCACGACGATCGCTCGGTCGGTCGGTCGATCGACGATCGCTCGGTCGGTCGATCGACGATCGACCGGACAAGCGGCCGACGGTATAATGGCTTGAAAAATAGCCATTTTTACTCATTGTGCCCGACCACCACTTGGTGGTTTGCCTATTTAATGGACTTCTAAGCCTTCGCATGACCTACTAATGCTTCATGAGACATCCTTTGACACCTATAAGCTTTGATTGAGCCATCTTTGTTGAAACCCTAGCTTTCTACCTTGTTTTTCTTGAGTTTGCCTTCAAGCTTGATTTGATTCATCATCAAGGCATCAAGAGGAGCTAGGATTCATTGTGTTGGAGCTAAGTATTTGTGTTGTTGTATTTTTGCTCCATTACTTGTATATTTTCTTATTCATTTCATTGGATTTGAGCTTGTGGAGATCTAGATTGTTAGGTCTTGAAATTGGGTGGTTGCCTTTGTGTTTGAGGCTTAAATCCACCAGTGTAAACATAGCTTGCTAGGATTAGTTCTTGTTATCCTTAGGAATGAGGTGGGAGAGTGCTCTCAGTAGGAAGGCGGAGACTTCCGGGTGTGGAAGTGCCTTTGGTGTGAGAGCGGAGAGTCTCTGGTTAAAACGTCCTCGTTGTAAAGTAAACAAGATAATCTAGTAAAGCTAGTATAGAAATCCTAAGCGGGGTGCTTTGGTAGTGGAGTAGGCATTGGGGCCGAACCACTATAAATAATTGTGTTTGCATTGATTCTACTTGTGTTTATTTCATTATCGTATTTACTTTGCTTCCGCTTGCTACTCAACTTGAAATTTACCTAAGTAACCAAAGAAACGATTAAAATCGAATTTAGGCAGAAAGATTAGTAAACACACTATTCACCCCCCCTCTAGTGTGGTCATTTCACCCAACAATGAACTCACTGAGGAACCACATGATGAAGATCCTTCTTCCTCATCCTTACCTTATGTTAGAGAAGAAAAAGCTCTACTAGCTCTCCAAAAAGGATACCGGTTGATAAAGGACCATCCAATTGATCAAGTCATTGAAGAGCCATCAATGGGAGTGGTAACGCGTTCTAAACTTAGAAATGTTTGTCAATATGTAGTTTTCAATATGTTAAGGAAGCCATAGAAGATGAGTTTTGGGTTATTGCCACGCAAGAGGAATTAAATCAATTTGTAAGGAATAATGTTTGAGATTTAGTGCATAGACCTAGTGAACAAATTGTAATTGGGACTAAATGGGTTTATCAAAATAAATTAGATGAAAATAGCTTAGTCATTAGAAACAAAGCTAGGTTAGTGGCCCAATAGTATAATCAAGAAGGAGGAATATACTATAATGAAACTTATACTCCCGTAGCTAGATTAGAAGCAATTCACATGCTTTTAGCTTATGCAAGTTTTAAATATTTTAAACTTTTTCAAATGGATGTTAAAAGTGTATTTTTGAATGGTTTTATAACTGAAGAAGTTTATGTTGAACAACCCCCCGGTTTTAAAAATTTTGAATTTCCAAATCATGTCTTCAAACTTAAAAAGGCTTTATATGGTTTAAAAGAAGCCCCTAGGACTTGGTATGAAAGGCTTTCCAACTTTTTGTTTGAACAAGGTTTTAGTGTTAGAAAAAATGATATGTCTCTCTTTATTAAAAATGATATAAATGATATTTTACATGTGCAAATCTATGTGGATGATATCATTATTGGTGCTACTAATAAATTGCTTTCTGAGTAGTTTGCCAAATACATGCAAGAGGAGTTTGAGATGAGTATGATGGGAGAACTCTCCTTCATGCTTGGGCTCCAAATCAAGCAAACCAACAAAGGCATCTTCATCAATCAAGCCAAGTACAGAAAAGAGCTCATTAAAAGATTTGGGATGAATGAAGCCAAGATTGCTTCAACACCAATGAGCACACCTATCGAGCTTGATAACGATGAAGTTGGAGTAAAGGTAGATGAAAAGCGATATCGAGGTATGATCGGTAGTCTCCTTTACTTAACCGCAAGTAGACCCGATATAATGTTTAGTATTTGTGCATGTGCTAGATTGTAATCATGCCCAAAGATGTCTCATTTAAGTGCGGTAAAATGCATATTGAGATATCTAAAATGCACGATTGAATTTGGATTATGGTATCCATGTGATGCATCTTTTGAGTTAATTGGTTTTTCGGATGTCGATTTTGCCGGATGTAAAGTAGATAGAAAAAGCACTAGTGGGTGTTGTCAATTCCTAGGGATGAGTCTTGTTTCTTGGTTTTCCAAGAAACAAAACTCAGTTGCACTTTCAACTACTGAAGCGGAATACATCGCCGCGGCTAGTTGTTGTGCATAAGTCCTTTGGATGAAACAAATTCTTTTGGATTATGGACTTAGCTATTCATGCTTACCTATACATTGTGATAACCAAAAGTCTGGTATTACATTCTAGGACCAAACATATTGACCTAAGACACCATTTTCTTAGAGACAATATAGTTAAGGGTAATATTTCCATAGAATTTGTACCAACCGATAAACAATTTGCGGACATATGTACAAAATCCTTAAATGAGAAAAGCTTTACCAACTTTACGGTGCAATTAGGAATTTATAATTTTTTGTATTGTCATGGACTAACTGTTTGGGCGGAAAATGTCCGTGCGGCTCCCTCGCTTCTCGTGCGAGGAATCAGCCTTAAGCAATCTGCTTGGCCAATGTCGAAAATTCGCGAGCTCCCACTTCGCGTGGGTTGAAGCCTCTGAGTGCTTGGATGCAAAAACGTTGTTAGGCCAAATGGCCGATTGCATGAAAATGCTAGGAAATGCTTGAACGAAAGCTTGAATGAAAGACTAGTGTGCCCAGGCTATACCTGGGTACTATACTTATGGAACCTAACCCCAAGTGCCACCCCCAAGGTTCCCAAAAGTACGAGGGAGCATGACAAAATTTCTATGTTCGCATACCCCCACCATCCATGCCACGACTAGGCAAACGAGGCTATTCGCCTAGGCGTGAGCAAGAGCGGTGGGCGGTGCGCGAGCACATTTTACAATGCTTATTTACATGGATGCTCATGATGTAATATTTACAATGCACGTTAGGGACCGTCATGACACATACAGGACTTGACAATCCCGAAGGTCCTTAACATTCTCCCCCACTTACGAAGTCGATGCCCTCGTCGACTTGTTTCTTGAAGGCGTTGGAGAGTTCTTGAGCCTTGATCTTCCATTTCTTCATCTTGCAGTCTGGGTACCATCACTCTGTGTTGTTCGGCTTTCGACACTCGTAAGCGGTGGAATGTCCTTCCTGCTTTCAAATGCCTCTAACTGCGAAGTCCGCCAACCCTAGTGGGGCCCTTCTGTAAGGAGGTCGATATGGGGCTTGCTCCCCTGTCCTTGTTGTGGGTTCACGCTGCGCGCTGCGTCTTACGAGCCATCTGCCCTGCGCGGGTGTCTTACGAGTCATCTGCTCTGCATGAAAATATTGCGACTTAGAGGCCATCTGCCATGCGGCCACTTGCGTCTTATGAGCCATCTGCTATGCGCGCACATGCGTCTTATGAGCCATCTGCTCTGCGCACACTTGTTGGACTCCTTCCTTCACTTGTATAACCGAAAGGAGTTTATTTTGGCTTCTTGGTGCTGAACGCAATGTTGGAACGATACTAGGGTTGTCCTCCCCCATCAAGCATATCGTGTCGAGGAAGGGAATGGGTACCACCTTTGCCAATTTGAGGAACTCTATTCCTAGATAGACTTGATAGTCATCGAGGGGCATGGCCATCAGGTTGATCTGCCCTTTCCATCCTCCAACTTTCAACGGAACATCTCTTGCAATGCCGTCGATCTTCCGTATCTCGGAATTCACTGCTTTGACACGACTTGAACTTTTTCCTAGTTGGAGTCCAATTCACTTTGCCTCCTCTCTGGCAATAAAATTATGAGTTGCTCCTGAGTCTACCATCGCTCGGGTGGTTCTGCCGTTCAGCTTGATGTCGATGAACATCATCACATTCATCACTTCTGGTTGCTTAGTTGTGGGTTTCCTCTCCCCCCACTTGAGTCTTGAGAGTATTGAGCAGTCGTACTGCTCCCATATTGGTTCTCCCATTGTACTCATCTTCGCTAGAGTGGACGCTCGATGACCCCCCGCTGTGACTCGCTGAGGCAACTATTTTTCCTTTGCCCTTATCTTTCTTCGTGGAGATGTTGGACATTGTCTCCACCATGGTTTATACTATTAGTAGGGTTGTCCATTCGGTTCGAACCGAACCGAACCGAACCGAATTGGGCCAAACCGAAATTTTTTCTTTACCCAAACCCGAACCCGAACCCGAACCGAACATTTCCTAACCCGATTTAACCCGAACCGAAATAATTCGGTTCGGTTTGGTTTTCAACCCGAAAACCAAATTTTTAATTAATTTGATTAAAAATTAAAAATTAAAAATAATTATTTAATACTTATTTACTTAATTCAGTTAAAAATTAAAAAAATATATATTTTTTTAATTAATTCGATTTTCGGTTCGGGTCGGTTCCCGAATTCCGGGAACCGAATCCGAACCGAAATACAAATTTTGGTTCGGTTCGGGTCAAAGAACCGAACCTACAATGGTTGAAACCGAACCGAACCAAAAATTTTGGTTCGGTTTTTTGGTTCGGTTCGGTTTGAACCGAACAGTGGACAGCCCTAACTATTAGGGCGCTCAAGGCTTGCCCTTTACATAATGCACAAGTAGGTGAAACTGTCGAATGGTGCTCTCTCGAATGGGACCCCCTTTGAGGATGTTCTCTTGGAATGTATGGTCTGTGGGTATTATTCCTTCATCTTGTGTCGCCTACGAATCCTTTGCCTTGAGAATTGTCGGGCCCCCAATACTTCGGTTTGAAGGGCGTCGTTTTAGTCGTATTCACCTATGAGCTGTAGCATTGGAGTTGTTGGATCCCCAAAATCTCGGCTTGTAAGGTGCCACCTTAGTGGTATTCTCCTCTAGGCTATAGTCGGTGAGTCGTTTTGCTGCGATCTTTCCTTTCGACAAATTTTGAATGTCTCTCCTGGAGTGTTCCTACTATGCCCATGGCTGCAGTTCTTCCAATAAGGTAAACAGTTGATCAGTCTTAGCCATGTCTAAAATGATAGTCAAGAACTTCTTCACATACTCCTGAACCGAATTGTCTTGACGAAGTTGTCGTAACTTCCGTCGGGCGATAAACTCTACATTCTCGGGGAAGAATTGTGCTTTCAGTTCGTGCTTGAGTTCATCCCAAGTGTATATCTTGGCTTGCCCCTTCTGAATTTAATCATACTTGGTCCGCCACCAAAGTTTTGCATCTTCAGACAGATACATGGTTGCAAAGGACACTTTCATATCATCATCAACTGTCTTCGTGACCTTGAAGTACTTCTCCAAGTCGAAGAGGAAGTTCTCCACCGCTTTGGCATCCTAGGCCCCATTGTAAGGCTTTGGTTCAAGAGCTCTAAGGTGGTGTTATGGTGCCTCATTCTGTCGTGAACTGCCACTGCCCGAGTGAATCTCTCGGATTAGAATTTTGATTGTAGCCTTTAGCTCTGCTATCTCATCTTGCAGATGTTTGACTGCATCTTGAGTGTCATCATATATGGAGTCCATCTAGCCTTGACTCCAAGAATTTTTGCGCGTCAACTATCTTGCCGACTAGGGCCATGCTGACCGCGTGAGCATCACACATTTTCTCCAACTCTTCGAGTCATTGGACAGTCGTTCTGGTCTATCTAACTGGTTGTGTTTGCGTTGGCTCTTCCACCAACGCTTCCTCCGGAATGGTCATTATCGCGTCGATGATGCCGCTCATTTCACCGATTGTCTTGCGACCCATGATTGGTCACAAAAATCTCTCCTGCGAGATTGCTGTGTGCCCCAACATCGTTTGTCTCCAACGACGAAGGCATGAGTCTGTTGACGATTTGTGTCAATTGCTTGCACCAAAGCTTTGCGAGCTTGCCTCGCTCTGATACCAACTATCACGGACTAACTGTTTTGGCAGAAAATACCCGTGCGACTCCCTCACTTCCCGTGCGAGGCATCAACTTTAAGCCAATCTGCTTGGCCAATGTCGAAAAGTCACGAGCTCCCACTTCACGTGGGTCGAAGCCTCTGAGTGCTTGGACACAAAAATATTGTTGGACCAATTGGTCGATTGCATGAAAATGCTAGAAAATGCTTGAACGAAAGCTAGAATGAAATATTAGAATGTGCCCAGGCTATACCTGAGTACTATACTTGTGGAGCCTAAACCCCAAGTGTCACCCCCAAGGTTTCCAAAAGCACGAGGAGCATGATAAAATTCCTATGTTCTCACACCCCCACCGTCCATGCCACGCCTAGGCAAATGAGGTTGTTTGCCTAGACGTGAGCAAGAGTGGTGGGCAGTGCACGAGCGCATTTTACAATGCATATTTATATGGATGCTCATGATGCAAAATTTACAATGCACGTTAGGGACCGTCTTGACACATACAGGACTTGACAACCCCGAAGGTCCCTAACAGTATGCTTAAGTTTTCAAAAAATGGCATTCCTTTTGAAAAATTGATTTTGACAGTATATGTCTCTAAGGGAACTTTTGTTAAGGGCAGTTGAATAGGAAGTTGCAAGTACTATTGCAAGTGTAACCCTGCAAAATACTCCTTGCAATTGCGCTTCTAGTGGCCATATTTACCACAATGGTAGTAGGTTCCATTGGGAACAACTTTCTCTTTCTTCTTGATATTGATCAAAGGTTTCACAGCTTTGTTTTTCACTTTGTTCTTAACAGAGTGTAACTTTGCCTCAATGACATCTCCCACTAATGAGACTATGTTCATATCCTTCATAAGGTGGGACTCAGAAGTTTTTAGCATATTAAGAAGCTCGGGAAGCGAGTCGTCCTACTTGTTTACCTACAAGAGTTTGATCTACCAAGGCTTCCCCTAATTGATTCTACGATCATAAACTCTTAATCTAACGATTCCTAAATCAATTAAGATTTAAAGAAAATTTTGGCATGACCTCCCCTAAAAACCTTATGGTCGCCCGGTCCTAAATCTCGTGAAAACGTCATCAAAAATCCGAGAAAACTCATTAGCGAGAAGAGGGGAAAATAGATAATCAAGAAACCCAAGATTCGAGCAAGAATCAACGAGAAAAATCATAATTTCATCAAAAGGGGGGGGGGGGGTTCGGCCTCCAATAGATTGAGAGGAAAATCAATTAACGCGGCTCACCTCCAATAGGATGAGAAGGAAATCAATTGACGCGGCTCCATTCTCCTGTGACGAACCCGTGCTCTTGTGTTGCCCTTCCTCTCTGTATCTCCTCGCCCCCTTGCTGTCCGTGCGGCCCCTCTTGAGCCGTGCGGTGGCTTGAGGGGTTTATATATATATATATATATATTTTAAACAAAAATTACTTCAATTCCCCTCTCACTTAAACCCAATAAGCTACCTCTACCCGCATCCAATCTAAGCCCCAAATGAACTTGATTCTAACCCAACAAGAGTCCAGAATCCAATTAAACTATAAACATTTACATATAGAGAGCAATGCAACTTAAGAAGTCCTCGACCATACCTTCTATTCATGGTGGTCTCGCGACTCGACTCAGCTTGTCCTCGAAATGGCTCGCTGAACCAAACAAAAATAAATTTTATAAGTTCTCGGGTATTAGAATCTTCCCTCTAAAAGGAAATTCATCCTTGAATTTTAGCAAAGTAAAGGACTTACCAGATCCTCAAACAAAGAGGGGTAACATTTTTTCATGTCCTGCTCCACCTCCCAAGTAACCTCCTGCCCAGAATGGTGCTCCCACCTGACCTTTACCAAGGGAATTTCCTTGGATCTCAGCTTTTTGATCTGTCGGTCAAGAACCTCTACAGGTCTCTCCTCATATGGGACTGCTGTATTCACCTCTACTGCAGTAGGCTCAATCACGTGGGACTCATCTCAGACATATCTCTTTAGCATAGACACGTAAAAAACTGGATGTACTTTCTCCATGCTAGGGGGTAGGGCCAACTCATATGCCACGGCGCCCCTCCACTTGAGAATAGGGAACGGCCCAATGAACCTAGGGCTCAGCTTCTCTTTCTTCCCAAATCGCACTATCCCTTTCATAGGGGACACCTTTAGGAACACAATGTCCCCCTCAACAAACTCCACCTCTTTGGCCTTCCCATCTATATACATCTTCTAGCGACTCTGAGCTGCCAATAATCTTTCTTTGACTAGCTTTACCTTCTCAACCACGACCCAGATAGAGTCATTGCCCTCCCCAGACCTCTTCAGCCCTGTCACAAAGTCCATGGTTATCTTCTCCCATTTTCAGTCAGGTACCTCTAAATTCTGAAGCAGCCCTGCATGCTTCAAATGTTCGGCCTTCACCTATTGACAGACTAGACACTTCGACACAAATTCAGCTACTTCTCTCTTCATCCTTTCCACCAGCAATTTTGCCTCAGATCACGATATATCTTCGTGGCCCACGGCTGCATCGTGTATGTGGAATGGTGGCCTATCTCTAGTACCTGCCTGCGAACCTCCGCCATGTCAAGCACCACTATCCTGTTCCTGAACCTCAGGACATCCTCGGAGTCAATACCATAATCATCATCAGTGTCGCCTCTCCGGACCAGATCCTTAGTCAAAGCACAAAAGGCGTCCTCCTCTTGCATCGTCCGCAGCATCTCCACTGGTGTGGACTGCACTCGCAAGTGCACCACCAGAACCCAGAGTCAGTCACGGTCAGTCCTGCCCTGCTGTCTATGCACACGGCCAAATCACTAGCCAGCGGTCTCCTCCTAACTGCTAAGTGTGCCAAACTGCCCATGAATTTCTTGCTCAAGGCATTTGCCACCACATTTGCCTTTCCAGGATGGTGCATGATGGTGCAGCCATAGTCCTTCAAGAGCTCGAGCCACCACCTCTGCCTCAAATTCAGTTCCTTCTGGGTAAGCAAGCACTGCAAGCTCTTTTGATCAGTGTATATCTCACCAGCCTCGCCATAAAGTTAATGGAGCCACAGCTTCAGCGCAAAAACCACTACTGCTAACTCCAGGTCATGCGTCAAATAGTTCTTCTCGTGAACTTTCTACTTAAAGGATGCATAAGCTATCATCCTGACATACTGCATCAGGACGCAACCCAAGCCGACTCGAGGGTACAGCCAAAGCTGGCGCCGACATCAGGCAGTCCTTGATCTTCTGAAATATCTCCTCCCACTTCTCGTCCTACACGAACTCGACCTTCTTTTGAGTTAGGTGAGTCAATGGCGCCGTAATCCTAGAGAAGTTTTCCACAAATTTCGTGTAATAATCGGCCAACCCCAAGAAGCTATGGATCTCCGTCACGCTGGTTGGCAGCCTCTAGTTCTGAACTGCCTCTACTTTTGCGGGGTCCACTCTCACCCCTTCTCTCGACACCACATGGCCTAGAAACCCCACGCTCTCCAATCAGAACTCGCATTTGGAGAACTTGGCATATAGCTGATGCTCCCCGAGGGTCTCTGGAACCATCCTCAAATGCTCAGAGTGCTCTTCCCTGCTCTGGGAATAAATTAAAATGTCGTCAATAAAAATAATTACAAATCTATCCAGGTACTCCTTGAACTCTTGGTTCATTAAATCCATGAAGGCTGCTGGTGCATTCATCAGTCCAAAAGACATGACCAAGAATTCAAACTGGCAATATATAGACATGAAAGTAGTCTTGGGCACATCACAATCTCGGATTCTCAGCTGATGGTATTGGGACCTCAGATCAATCTTCGAGAACCATAAAGAACCCCACGGCGAAACACTTGGGTGTATGAAGCCCAAATCTAGCAGCTCCTGCAACTGTGACTTTAGCTCTCTCAGCTCGGCCGGTGCCATCCGATAAGTTGGAATGGAGATCGTCTTTACCCCGGGCTGCAAGTCGATTCAAAATTCAATCTCCCTTTCTTGTGGCAAACTCGACAACTCCTCGGGGAAAACATCAGGGCACTCACAAACCACCTGGGTTCCTCTGACATCCCCAACCGTACCCCTGTCGTCCTCCGCCACAGATATAAATGCCAAGAAGGACTGGCAGCCACCTAGAAGCAATTTTCGAGCCTTCAGAGCTGAAATAACCCCCACAAGGTCTCCTTTTCCTTCTCCTTGGAAGGTAAACTATGGCAATCCGAGTTTACCGAAGGTAATAGTTTTAGCCCTACAATCCACTGACTCGAAATGGTTTGCCAGCCAATAAATGCCTAGAATTACATCAAGCTCTAGTAGTGGCAAAAGTGTCAACTTAGCCATCAATACATGTCCACAGATGACCACCTCGTAGTCCCGAAAGACCGTCTCTACTAGTAAAGCATTGCTCGTAGACGTCAACACTACAAGAGGTACATCAAGTAGATAGGGTTTCCTCAATAGTTTAGCAAGAAACAAAGCAGACACAAATGAGTGTGTGGCACCAGGATCAAATAACACAAAAGCTATAGCAAAACCAACAATAAGAGTACCTGTCACTACTACCCTTGATGCCTCAGCGCCATCTCAGTTCATAGCAAACACCCGTGCAGGAGGCCTCTTTGAACCACTGGTCCATAGTCCCCTGCCCTGTGCTTGACTCCTCTGAGCCACAGAACCCATAGACACTGTTGTGTTGCAACGACAACATGAAAAGATGGACACTAGGGTCATTCTCTCTCACCTCAAAAAGTTGTAAGGTGAAGAGATCCGGACTCCTAGGTTTGAGCTGTCAAAGCAACTCTTCCAGGCCAAGATGACGACAGGGACCCCTGTTGAAATCCATATCCTCAAACTAATCAATTTGATCGAGAGGTTAGAGAAATTGGGCCTGAGCATTGATAAGGGGCTAAGCCAAGACTTAATATCCCAATCCCTCCCAGGGTCGATCATTTTCACAATTTATAATCAACCACCACATGAACAAGTTGGATGCCTCACTTCCCGAGCTTTTTAATATGTTGAAGACTACTGAGTCCCACCTTCGAAAGGAAACAGACAAACTCTTGTTAGTGGGTCGTGCCCCGAAAGGCGAAGAAGCGCTCTATTAAGAACAAAGCGAAAAACAAAGCTGTGAAACCTAAAAAGGAAATCAAGAAAAAGGAAAAGACTACTTCTAAAGGCACTTGTTTCTATTGTGGTAAAGATGGCCACTGGAAGTGCAACTGCAAGGAGTACATTGAAGAAGTAAGGCAAAAGAGGGCTTTTGGGCTTTTGAAGCCCCCTCCGCAGGTGCATTTGTTACTAAAATAAATTTATCGTTACATAATTCTACTACGAGGGTATTGGATACTGGTTGTGGTTCTCACATTTGCAACTCGTTGCAGGGGTTGAGAATAAGTAGAATTCTGAGCAACGACGACTACAACCTCCGGGTAGGCAACGACGCAAGAGTTGCAGCTTTAGCCGTAGGATCCTATTGTTTATGTTTGCCTTCTAGCAAGACCATTGAATTAAATAATTGTTATTACATTCCAATTTTAATAAAGAATATTATTTATGTTCCCTTATTACTTGAACAAGGTTATGAAATGTCTTTAAAGGGCAATTGTTGCAACATATATCATTCTAATGAGTTATATGGAACTGGACTCATTTCAAATGGTTTAATGGTCTTAGATATAGATGATAATATTTTTCATGTTGAAATGCACAAAAGAAAAAGCGATAATTTGAACCTCACCTATCTTTGGCATTTGAGACTCGGTCATATAAATGAGAATCAGATCAACAAGTTGTATAAAGATGGCTTATTTAACCCATTCGATTTTGAATCAATGCCAACTTGTGAATCCTATCTCAAGGGAAAAATGACCAAGTCCCTCTTCACCGGAAATAGTGAGAGGGCCGCTGAGTTGTTAGAGTTGGTTCACACAGATGTGTGCGAACCAATGACAACTCAAGCCAGAGGTGGGTATTCCTACTTCATCATATTTATAGACGATGCATCATGGTTTGGATATGTCCACTTGTTGAGACATAAGTCTGATGCTTTTGAAAAGATCAAAGAGTATAGGGCTGAGGTTGAGAAACAAGTAGGGAGAAGTATTAAAACCCACTACTAGAATAACGAGCATCACCAACGGCTTCATATCCGTTGTTATGTCGTTGTTAAAGATCATCAGCAACGGCTGCACCCGTTGCAACGAAGCCATTGCAGAAGATCGTGTACCTAATAACTTAACAACGGATCTGCAACTGTCACTCGCACCGTTGCTAATAATACTATCAACAATGGTTCCGCAATGGGCCATATCTGTTGTTGATACATTATCATCAACGGCTCAGCAACGAGGTGATGATGTTGCTGCTATTTTTATCAGCAACGGTTCCACAACGATGGCTCGACAATTGCGGATATTGCCATCAGCAACAACCCATGCGCCGTTACAAAGCCTTTACTTTTCCTAAGCCATTGATGTAGCTAATCACCAACGGCTTTGAGTTTGCGTCCTAGGAATTACGATACACTTTGAGCAATGACTTTGACATGGATGATCATGGAAAAGTCGTTGCTGATGACATTAATCTGTAACTGAGAAATTTCAAAATTAGAAATTTCCATTGATACTTTTATAACTTGAGACATATCTTAGACACTCATACACACATCCATTCAAATGCACATACATTCACATACACAACACAGATACACCTAGATATACATCAAAATAATTATACTTATAATTATAATTATCCACAATCGTATAAAAAATATACGAAATCAAAACTACCGTATCAACATGATACGAATCAATATATCCAAGTAACAAGTCATAAAACAAGTATCTTTAAGATATCCAAGTAACAAGTATATAACAAGTCAATATACAAGTCAATCAAGTCTTAAAACAATAAAAGCTCACTATAACGGTGGAGGAAGGTAAGGATCATACGGCGGGGTCTGGAGTCCTTAAGTGTACACCGGCGTGGACTATGGATCTGAGTGTACACCATTGGACTGACCTATCATCTATCACAGCATGGCATGCATCTTAGCCATCATCTGGCTCTAATGAGCCAGCATCTCACTCTGCCATGTGACTGTCTCCTATAGTGTCGATATCCTCCTGCTCTAATCATTAATCCTGGAGGTGGAGGGCCACTCAACGGGCTGCTGGAGGGGTCGGTGTCCCAAGTGGCCCGAGCACGGCTCGCGCATGACCACAATTAGTAAAGCCATAGACGCGGTCGTGGTCCTAGCCACCTGCAGCCTCGACCCACGCTCTTGCATCAAAGTCCTCGGGGGTGCCCCCGCGCTGCGTCACCATCTCCGTGTAGGCCTCCTTCACGAGTCTGGTTTTTGTTTCATATTTTTCCTAAAACTTAAATTATAAGTAAATAATGCATAATTGAAATAAATGTACTTACCATGATGACTACAGCGCGGGTGTCGATGTACTCCCCCGCCCCAGGTCCTCGACGGTGAGTCGGGTCAAACACCTCCATCGGGGAGGGTCGCTTGATAGTCTCGTCTTCCATCATCGTCGTCTACATTTACAAAACAAATACATTTATTAGTACATAGAGTAACAAATCAAATATATAATAATTAATAAATAAGGTATAATACTTATCATGCGTCTCGCGTGCACGACAAATGAAATAGATCCACCAGTGTAACTCGCTCCTCCTCCTGACATGCGATTTCTAGTCGCAATCCTAGATACCTCCTGCCATAGCTCGGTCGACCATATCGACATGAGCTGATCCCAAATATCTGGAGTAATCCAATCGGGGCCGTATCCCCGAGTCTCCTCTATGTTCTTTACTTTTTTCTTCAGATGATTCATGTATCTTTCAAATAAGTACATCCACCGGTATTGAACGAGGCCACCAACTCGTGCCTCGTATTCCAAGTGTATCAATAGATGCTCTATCGAGTACAAAAATTGTGGGAGGGAAAAACTGCTCCAGCTTGCATATAATTTCAACAATATTACTTTCAAGTGCGAACATATCTTCGACTCAAAGGACATTTGCACAAATGTTTCTAAAAATCATACTTAATTCAGTCAATGGACCACAAATATTATCAAGTACGTGATCTCGGAATGCGATCGGAAGTAATCTCCAAATTATGTCGAATCAGTAATGAATCCAATAAGGCAATTCCCAAATGATACTTTTTTTCACCCAGTTATGTGTTTGACCAAAGCCCGACCCTCTTTCATTCTGACCAAACACTATCTCTGGAAGTGCTGAAACACGTGCAAATATTTGTTCACCAGACAGTGGCTCATCCCTTTCGACTCTGCCCTTAGTAAATTTATTATGATTCCTTCAATATTGATGGTTAGCCGGCAAGAATCTACGATGACAATCAAAGAATGAGATTTTCCATCCATTCTGAAGACTGAATGATTTAGAGTATTCCATACAATACGGACAAGAGAGTCGGCCGTGAGTGCGCCAACCAGACAACATGTCGTAGGCCGGGAAATCATTGATTGTTCACAACACAGCTTCCTTAAAATTAAAGTTTTGCTTCCGGTGATAATCATAAGTGATAGCTCCCTCAGTCCAGAATGTTTTCAATTCATCTATTAGGGGTATGAGAAACACGTCAATTTCTTTTCGCAGACCCTTAGAATCCGAAATACAAATTATAAACTATTAGCAGCACAGCCAAATTGAATAAGAAGTTGCATAATGACCAAACAGATTAAAACCATCCATGCACAATCCCAATATGATATTTCTATTATTCCTAGCAAATGAAGGATAACATGTATCTAAATGTTTCCATGCTTCACTGTCGGATAGATGAGTCATTATTGTATCATCACGACTTCTTGCATGCCAACTCATGTAGGGGGCCGTCTTTTTTGACATGAATAATCTTTGAAGCATCGGTGTCAATGGAAAATACCGAAGCACCTTAAACAGAATATTTTTCTATCGAGCTGATTTCTTCTCCTTGTAACGAGGATGTTCACATACAGGGCATTTATCCAACTGTGAATTTTTTTTATAATATAAAATGCAGTTATTTTGGCACGCATGCATTTTTTCGTACCCAAGCCCTAATTTTCTCATCAACTTTTTAGTCTTATAAAAAGTTGGCTCAAACTCATTATCTGTAGGCATTACATTAATCAATCCCGCAATTCAATCAAACGCAACCCCACTGATATTATAATCGGCCTTGATGTTCAAAAGTTGCATCATTGTAGAAAACCTAGTGTATTTAGGACAATTCTCATTCAAAGATTCATCGGCAGCTTTCTACATCTTGTAAAATTTTGCGGCTTCTTTATTCAACAATTTAATCTCTACCGCTAGTGGCAATTCTGTGACATCAACACCCATAGTATCTGGTGGCACTGACATCTTAGTAACTGGCCGCTCGACATTATCATTCAATTGGAATTGACCCCCAAGACTATCAAGTATCATAGTTCTATAGGGATTAGATGGACTAGATGAAGAAACACCAACAGAGGAAGATTCACCATACGTCTGAACGACAGGATTGCTCGACGTCCTGACTTCAAGTGACTACCTGTGACAAGTCTATAGAAAATATCTTGGTGCAAATCCTTTGCTATACAGATGTAGAGTGACAGTTTCCCGATCCAAAAATTGTCCATTCAAGCAAATGCGGCACAGACATCGGATTTTATCACCGGCGCTATTTCGGCAGTATCTCCCTAAAGTTCTCCGAGTACGCATTTCATCTGGGCGCGTATCGAAGAACAAGAGAGATATAATAGCCAAAATTTAAGAATGAGTTAACGGTTAAAAGAAAAAACTAAGTGCAATACAAATAACTATGTTCCCAAATTATCCAATTAGGGACAATACAAGGGTTGTACATCGTAAAAAAGATCATCTACTTTTTTTACACGAACATACAACCCCCGAACGGATCTAAGATTTTGCTAATTCATATCCGACTCGTCGATGTGTACGTGAAACGTATCAACTCGTCAGATGGATGATTATTTTCTAAATTTTTGGATGCCGGTTAGTGGCAACATCTTGGATGTTTTCTAGAGATCTAGAGTTCAAATCCTAGTATGGTAATATATTATGACTTTCTTCTTTGTTAAAAAAAACATTCAATATTGATCTAAATTAATCTAATCCAAACATTAATCTAAATTAATCTGAACATTTAATTAACCCTAAATCTACATTAATCTAACATTAAATTATCATGTTTAATAAAAGAAAAAAAATAGGGTTTAACCCTAAATTACTGTTCCGGCGCTGGCGTAGAGTACTTGGAGAATGCTCCAGCGGCCAGCCCTAGTAATGGAGGAAGGGAAGGGGGGCGTGCGTAGAGTACTTGGAAGAAAATAGTTTGGCCGCGCGCGGCGTCGGCAGGCGGCGTCAGCAAGCGCGTCGGTGGGCGAAGATGGTAGTCACTCGGCGGCGGTGTCGGCAGGAGAAGCAAGGAAAGGGGGCGGACGCAATCACGGGCGAGTTAAATAAACTTATCTGCAACGGCTCACTCATCTGTTACAACATCATTATAGATGAATACATATCATCAGCAACGGCCGCGGCTCCTATAGAAGGCCATTACTTATAAGTATTTCATTTTCGCGCCGCGAGCACACCATCGACTAAAGAGCAATGGGTATCATTAGCACCCATAAGTAAGTCGTTGCTAATGTGATAATATCATTAGCGATGGCCGCAGCCTTACGGATACCGTTGTTGATAAGTTATATCATTTGCGCACCATGTTTGTGCCATCCACTTGGTAGCAATGGCTGGAGCCTTAAGCAAGCTATTACATATATATCACATCTGCAATGGTTCGAGCGTTCGTAAGAATGTCGTTAGTTATTGCAACGGCTTGAGCGGCCGTTGCTAATGGTCGTTGCTGATTAACACATTTCTACTAGTGACCCTTCGATCAAATCGAGGTGGTGAATACTTATCCACTGAGTTTCTAAGTTATCTCAAGGACAATGGGATTGTCTCCGAATGGACCCCTCCTGGCACACCACAACATAATGGAGTGTCTGAAAGGAGGAATTGCACATTGCTAGATATGATGCGGTCCATGCTTTGCTTTATTGATCTCCCGATTTCTTTTTGGGGATATGCGGTAGAAAACGCTATCTACCTTCTTAATAAGGTTCCCACAAAATCTGTCTCTTGTACACCATATGAGATATGGAAGTGGCAAGAAACCAAGTCCAAGGCATCTCAAGATTTGGGGTTGTCCTACATACGTAAAAAAGTTAGAGTCAGATAAACTTTATGCTAAATCAACCAGGTGCAGGTTTGTTTGTGGGATACCCTAAAGAGAGTTTAAGGTGTTACTTCTACTCACCAACTGAACAAAATATGTTTGTCAGTAGGCATGCCACTTTCTCAGAAAAAGAGTTTATCGAGGAAAGTGGGAGTGGAAGAAATGTTAAACTTGATGAAGATCAACAACCACAGATCGAATCGCAACAACCGGTGGATAGTCCACAGGTTGAACCAATCACATAATCTATACATCCCTATAATCTTCATAGATCAGGGAGATTGTGTCGACAACTTGAGAAATTCTTCCTAACCATTGAAAATGACCAGGAAGACGTTGATCCACAATCATATGATCAAGCAATCAAGGATGTTGATTGCATACAATAGCAGGAAGAAATGAAATCCGAAATGGACTCGATGTTCACCAACCAAGTTTGGACTTTGGTTGACTTACATGAAGGAGTCACTCCTGTAGGGTGTAAGTGGATCTTTAAAAGAAATATTAGAGCATATGGCAAGGTAGAGACCAATAGGTCCAGGCTGGTTGCAAAAGGTTTCACCCAAAGGCAAGGTGTTGACTATGATAAAACTTTTTCTCCTGTAGTCATGCTCAAGTCCATTAGGTTAATGTTAGCCATTGCTGCATATATGACTATGAGATCTGGCAGATGGATGGCAAGACTACATTCCTCAATGGTGAACTTGAGGAAGAGGTCTATATGACCAAGCCAAAAGGATTCGTGTATCCGATAGGACCGAAGAAGGTATGCAAATTACAAAGGTCCATTTATGGACTCAAGCAAGCCTCAAGGAGTTGGAACATCCATTTTGATGAGTCAGTCAAAGAGTTTGGCTTTATAAAAAATATAGACGAACCTTGTGTCTACAAAAAGGTTAGTGGGAGTGCCGTTGTGTTTATTGTGCTGTATGTAGATGACATACTGCTCATGGGGAATGATGTTCCTCTACTCCAGTCAGTGAAAGCGTGGTTATCCAAAAACTTCTCAATGAAAGACTTGGGTGAAGCATCCAATATACTCGGCATTAAGATCTATAGGGATAGGTCTAGAAGGATGCTTGGTTTGTCCTAGTCTTAGTATATTGATATCGTGCTAAAATGGTTTAGCATGAAAGGTAGTAAAAGAGGTTACTTGCCTATGAGTCATTGCCTCACTCTTCCAATAGAGAACATTCTTAAGTACTTAAGAAGGACTAAAGATGTTCTCCTAATATATGGTGGGTCAGATTTTAAATTGGAGGGCTACACATATTCTAACTTCCAATCATATCCGGATGACAATAAATCCATTTTTGGGTATGTATTTACTCTGAATGGCAGTGCAGTATGTTGGAAAAGTACATCGCTTCAAGCGAAGCCGCCAAGGAAGGAGTGTGGATAAAGAAGTTCATCTCTGAGTTGGATGTTGTTCTTGAGGTTGCCGGTCCAGTCCCTATTTATCGTGATAACACTGGGGCTATTGCTCAAGCAAAGGAACATAGATCCCACCACAAATCAAAACACATCCTAAGGCGGTATCACCGGATCAAAGAGATAGTTGGACGTGGTGATATAAATGTCGAACGTGTCGACACGAAAGATAATGTAGCAGATCCATTCACAACCATTACCACAACAGTAGTTCGATCGCTACTTTTGTTGTATGGGAATTATTTACCGCAATGATTGGCTACAAGTGCAAGTGGGAGATTGAAAGAAATAGTGCCCTCGAGTGAATCACATGTTGATGTGTAAGGAACTATTTTTGGTTAATGAATAATATGAGACAACATTTCATTATATGCTGCATCTATATTTCGTATATATTAGATTGTGATGAACCCCATGGACCCGGACAATTGATTCCAAGGCCATGATGAGCTCATCCCAGTGAGACTTGAAATCCAGATGCCCCTGTTCTAAATGTTCCCAATCGTAAGATCACCAATTAGGGTATTGGTGATTTCGGATAAACTAGTGCACTTAGTACATGCCTTATACGATAAGGGATAGCTGATCTCACAGTTACATATAAGTCGTCATTTAATGTATAATTGCAGGTGCTCATTAGGGAATGAGTTCACTGAACGGAACTACACGAGGAACACATAATGGAATCCTTACATGATTGTCGATAGGATATTCCTCGGGTTTGGTGCAAGCAGTCCTTGGACCTGAGGTTATCATGGTTACCTTGTGAGTGTCGACCCATTGCAGAATGTGAGTGTCATGGATACCTGTGGGTATGGGAAAACACCCATGGAGGTATGTGAGCAACCAATATGGAATAAGTTACTCCTAGTAATATGAGATAATGTCCTATGTGTCCTTGCAAGTGTTGACTCGAGAATCTCTGGCCAAAGTAGATATGAATGTTGGAAAAAGGTTTTTTGACATGTCATTATTGAGACGACGACTTGGCAGGCAGAATACATATGAAACGATATTAGGGTTTGACACTTTTTCCGTACCCTAGCCATATTTGGGACATTGTAACTGAGGGACTTAGTTGCACGGTAACTAATCACCGAAGGGTGTTCAATCCCTGTAGATTGAACCTCACACTATCCGGGTAGTCATGATACATTGCTAGACGTGAATCTTGACTTGTGTGTGGAGTCTCTCATAACCACACTAAAGGGATTTAGTGGTGGCTCATAAGATTCGAATAGAAGTCATTCTATCGGATCCGACTCTCCATTATGCACAACTCACTGCTGGCTTAGTGTGGGGCCGAATGGATCCCACACAACAGGCTAACCTCATAACGGACCTTATGAGATAAAGTCCGAATGCGGCCCTAAATGTCTACTAGTATGGATATGCTGCAACTGATCACGGATCTCGTTTACGGACATGATAGGAAAGTTGTTTTCTATAGGAACGAATGCGCGAGGAAGGAGTTCATCGATAACCGTAATTTGTAGGGCATCCCTAAATTATAGGGATTGACATATGATAATATTTCATGTAGTTGATTAAATTTAATTATGAATTAAATATTTAATTAACTATTTGATCGGGAAATATTTAATTATGAATTAAATATAATTTGATTTTGAATCAAATATACATGGTGGAAAAATTAATTTCTAGCCATGAGCCTAACCGATTAATTGGAAATTAATTTATTTGGATAAATCCTAATTAATAAGAATTTTATTTATGAAGATAAATGATAAAATTAATAGATATATAATTTATGAGGATAAATCTTAATTTTATTAATTAATAAAAAATTGAATTATTTAGATAAACTTCTTTCCTATTGTTTAGGGAATTGATTTAACCATTCTGCCATACCTGGCCTATCACAAAACATAATAGTTCTGCCTACACGACCCATTTTATCACACATAGCAAATAGCCCATTGGCTTACCTGCACAAAGAAATACATTTGCCTCCAACAGGCTATATCACATAATTGCAACTCGGCCTCGACCAACTGTGTATCATAAAGCATAGGCGACCTCGACCGACCAAATCAATGTGATCAAATCTCGACCTCGACCACCTGAATGATCATCGATTATTCTCAACCTCGACCAACCGGATAACCACGCACATTAGTTGACCTCGACCAGTCGTGTGTGTAGTAAGCGGCCTCGACCAATCGTGTGTGCAGAAAGTGTCATCGACCAGTCGTACAATCACAATACACATCACGCAACACACATACATAATTTCTACTAACTTAATCCTAGGCATGTGCCTGCTTCTGGCCCCTATCCGGGCCCTCATAGTCAATTCTTAAGTGCTACTATTCTCAATTGGATGCGGATTAAATCATCATACTTGTAGTACAAACTATTCGTGTTCCTACTATGATGTCTCTAGGTTTGATGTTAAGTATAGGTATTCTTCATTCAATGTCGTCTACTAGTAGGGTGTCTCATGATATCATGTCCTACACGTCATATATGTCCCTACAAATTATTTTTCCTTAGTCATATATGTCCCTACAAATTATTTTTCCTTGGCGTATATTGATTACTATAGGCTTAGTCCTAGAAAATGATCTTCTAGAGGTTAATTACAGCACATAGTATTTCATTTACGGCCCTTGAAATTTAGGACAACATTCTAACTAAATTTCAGCACATAAATAATCATTTCCAGCAAATTCAAATACAATTTCTGCATATAACTAATTAATTACAGCATGGTAATTAAAAATTCCAGCATGCACATATTTAATGTTGTGACTAATTTAAGCACGTATCTCCACATAAAATTTATATCCATGCATTTTAATTTAAACTACACATGCATAGAAATCTTAATGATAAACATCCCATATTTCTAGCATGATAAATACATCATAGGATTAATTATCTAGATAATGAACACCTAAATGTAACATATCACAAAAGTAGCATTAAAATTAGGAGTTTACAATTATTGGCAATATAGAAATTTATGTAGCATAATCTTCCTAGTCCTCCTGGCTAAACCCCTCCCTATTTTCCTAATAGGGTATTCGGCCACTACCCAAAATATTCTACATTGCTCATCTTCAATTGATTGACATATTAACTCTATCATCATGCTAACATGAATTAAAATTAACGTAAAGTATAACCAAGCATGTTCGGCCGACCCTATGCCTAGGGTATTTCCCTACCATTGGCCGGGCTTAGGGGTTTAAAATCAATTCCAACAAGAGTTTGATCTACCAAGGCTTCCCCTAATTGATTCTACGATCATAAACTCATAATCTAACGATTCCTAAATCGATTAAGATTTTAAAAAAATTTCGGCATGACCTCCCCTAAAAACATGCATTATGGTCGGTCGGTCCTAAATCTCGTGAAAACGTCATCAAAAATACGAGAAAACTCATTACCGAGAAGAGGGAAAAATAGAGAATCAAGAAACCCAAGATTCGAGCAAGAATCGACAAGAAAAATCTCCATTTCATCACAAGGGGGGTTCGGCCAACATAGATCTCCCCAAATAAAAATCCTACAACCACTCACCTCCAATAGGACGAGAAGGAAATCGATTGACGCGATTCTGATCTCCGGCAACGAACTCGTGCTACGGCACCACCCCTCCTCTCTCTATCTCCTCTCTCCATTGCTGTCCGTGCGGCTCGTCTTGAGCCATGCGGTGGCTCGAGGGGTTTATATATTTTTTTTTAAAAAAATTACCTCAATGCTCCTCTCACTTAAACCCAATAAGCTACCAGTACCCGCATCGAATTTAAGCCCCAAATGTACCTGATTCTAACCCAACAAGAGTCCAAAATCCAATTAAATTATAAACATTTACATATAGAGAGCTATGCAATTTAAGAAGTACCTGACTGTACCTTCTAGTTGTGGTGGTCTTGCGACTCAACTCAGCTCGCCTCCGAATCGGCTCGTTGAACCAAACAAAAATAAATTTTATAAGTTCGCGAGCATTACAATTTTACCCTGAGGTTGTTTCACAAGACAAATGAGGATATGATGTAATCCCTATTTCATTTGTTGACCAAATTAAAAAGATCAATATTACATGAATAAAAGTGATATTATATATATTAAGTGCACACTGAATAAAAAAAAGTTATATCGAATTCATTTTCATCTAATTCATCCTTATATATTACCATCCTCTTGTCTTATCCTCTTGTCTTATTTGGTGAAACAAATAGACCCTTAATTAATACAAAATAAATTGAGCAATCCCATCAAGGCAGCTCAAATTGTCATACATCAATGGTTTATGCCAAAATCATTTTTCACGTGGAACAGCTACACTAAATTAGTTTGATGATAGAGCCACATTATTAGTTGTTGATTAAAAAAAGCAATATTTTTATATGAATTTAAAAGTACAGATTGGTCAGAGGATAAGGAGATGAAAGGCAACAAAGAAATTAATAAATGATAGATGACTCATGTGGTCTAGCAGATGATGGAAAGGGACTAGATATTAAAACAAGTAGGGTTCGGACCGCTAAATTGTGGATTGGACGAGTTGGGCTAAAACTAATTGAGCAATAAGTAAAGTTGAGTACGTATTCTCAATTATTATGTGGTCACTTGACCTATTGCGTATTGTCCTACGTCAGATTACTTATATGTCGTATTTCCTTATAGGAAGTAGATTCCATGATCAAGGATTTTACGAGGAATTTTGTTTGCTAATGATTTAGCTAGGTTTAATTAGTCTCTATGTGAATAGGGAGATGGGATGAGCATGAGGTGCAATTTAGGTCTATAGAGGGCAATGATAATGATGACCACAAAAGGTAGTGATGTGGTTGGGCAAGTATGTATGTGTAATTTTTTTAATGGGTGTTAACATTAAGTTTTATCAAATTATACAGAACTATATATTGAGTGTATAAAATATTATATATTTAACAATTATTAATATATAGCTATGTGCATGCACTATAATAAAATATCTTAAACAAAGTAATGCACCTATAGGGATTTGCTTCATATATTTTTTATCCTTTTTGAATATTATGAATCTGTAGTTGATCATGTTACTTTATAATAAAATCTAAAATGAATGAATATAAAAATTATATGTATATGGTGAGGTGAAAGTGAAGCCTAAAGCCTAGGTTTCATTTCAAGAGGTTTGAAATATAAGAATAGAAATATTACCAGAGTAGAAGACGGAAGAGGAGGCAAGTGACACCATCCACCGCGTGACTGAGTACCATAAGACTACTTACATGTGAGTCCCATCCAGAAAGAGCATGATGATCTAGAAAGACCTTTCACTATACACTTTACTATAAGTTATAAAATTTAAGTACTTATTAAAATCAATTTTGTTGAAGCAGAAAATTAGTTCCTATTCATGATAAATCAATTCAATTGAATGTTAAATCAATTAAATTAGAATTCAACCAGGACAAATAAGATTGAACCGAATTTTGAAGATAATGAAAATAAATGTTATTAAGCCATCGTGATTATTAAATCAGTCAAGATTGTCTTTATTTTTTTAAAAGAAATTGTCCAAGAAAAGATCAATTCCTACTCATGTGGAGGTTAGAAGGAGCAAAGGGCCAATGGCGTGCATCCTACATCTCCCAGTTGAATAGGAATATATTCCCCCAAACATTCATGTCTTATTAATATCATCATAAGAGAGTACAACCCTCAAATTAGGCCAGGCTTGATTACAATCATTATCATTGCTAAAATGAAAAGAAGAAATGTTTACATTTGAAAGAAAACAATTAAAAATAGTGCTCTAAAGTAAGTATTCATAGGCTTGATTACTTCCATCAGCTGATGATTGAGCTTTACCAGCATTAATGAACCCTTCCTTGGCAAGATTATGGGCTTCACAATTGCAATCTCTCTTAATATGCACCCATTCTTTAATGCAAATTTTGCTACTTATGTCTTTGATATCAAGAACAAGGCTATTTAAAAACCAAGGTGGCTTTTGTTTTCCATTCAGAATATTAATAATATGTAGACAATCAGAAAGAAGCTTAAGTTCCATAGCTTTGAGTATACTGTTCCAAATTGACCAAAGCTCAACTGCTAGAGGAGAATGAACTTTCCTAGCATTACTTTCTTTCAGTATTCTCATTTTTGTGAGTAATGATAAAGCCAAACCCAACTTTACTATCTTTGCATTTCTCTTTAGATTGCATAAGACCCCGCATTGGAATTCTCCTTACTCATTTTATTTTTTTCTTTCCATAGGATATCAAAAATGGCCCTACAAAAAATAATATATAAGCTATACTTCTTTTGAATAAAACAACAAGAATTCCTATTTTTCCACATTTGCGAGAGAGATGAGACCAGTAGCTCAACAATCCAATAGTTTAGTTCATGTTCCCCATTAACATCTTCCATCAACCATTTGCCCTTCTGCCAGTTATTTCTACATTTGAAATTCACATTCAACTCTTGCTCTAGCTTTAACCCGTAACTTGTTGAAAATTCACAATCAAAGAATATATGTTGAAGGTTATCCTCCTCCTTTCCACACACAAAGCAACAGCTCCAAATGAAATAGCATTGTTTCATTTGAATTTATTAGTAGTTGGCAGTCTCCCCCATAGAACTTCCTAATGAAATTTTTGACATTGGGGATAACTTTTAAACACCATAATTTGCTCCAGTTAACATCAGGGGCCTTCACCAAGTTTTGTTTCTCGTTTATAAAATTGTAAGCAGATTTGCAGTTTAGTTCTTCATTGGAGCACCATATCAATTTGTCATCCATTTCCCTTCTTGGAATATAAATTTGAATTATATTCTCAAAGTGAAAGCCTCCAAACAAATCCAAGATGAGTTCATAATCCTAGTTTTTATCCTCGATCAGTTCTGACTTTAGGTAATATTCTCAAAGTGAAAGCCTCCAAACAAATCCAAGATGAGTTCATAATCGTAGTTTTTATCCTCGATCAGTTCTGACTTTAGGTAATATTCTCAAAGTGAAAGCCTCCAAACAAATCCAAGATGAGTTCATAATCCTAGTTTTTATCCTCGATCAGTTCTGACTTTAGGTAATATTTTCATGTTTACATAGGTAGGCCATCTATTGACTTGTATACTTAAAAACTAGGGATCATTCCAGATGTGTATATCTGACCCAGTGCCAACTCTTTTTCTTAGGCCTTCCTATAAACACTGAATTGCTTCATACAAGCATTTGAAAGACCAATAAAATTGATTACTACCTTTAAAAAAACATGGATTATATCCACCATAAATGCATTTCTTTGTTCAGGAATGGAAGAATCCTCTTGGCATGGACTAAATATTTGAAGATTCCAATATCCTTGATGCCAAGTCCACCCAATTTCATCCTGGTAACAACTTTCTTCCATCCTACTAAATGAAATCCTTTTTTGCTCTTGCTAGACTTCCAAAGAGAGCTTCTAGATATTCTCTAAAATTTATTAATAATAGTTTTATTTATCCTGTGTCCAGTGAGTCATGAGTCATGTCCATGGGCAGTGAGTCCATGACTGAATTCAACCGGGTTACTCTATCTGCCTGAGATAAAAAATTTTCCTGCCTAACCATCTACCTTGATATAGTAATAATACCCCGATGGCCTTTATCAAGCTTCTGTGGATTGCCTTTATCAAGCTTTCGTGGATTTATAAAAGGCACACAGGTATTTCATGGGAAAAGACCCTCGATAAAAGTCAAATTCCTTGCCAATTGCATTCTTAATATGCTTTGGAAAATAGATTTCAGATTTAAGCTTATTGTTTTTTTGTTCAGCCAGACTGCAATAAAAGTTGAGGGTCTGCATCACATTCTTACAATTTTTCAGATTTCCTTTAATAACAATCATAATATCATCAGCAAATGAAAGGTGATTAAGTTTTAACCCCTTGTGAGTGAAGAACTTGATATTTCCATTGTCAGATTCCTTTTGTAGGATGCTAGTGAGCAACTCTTGCATCATAATAAAAATATACGAGGGATAAGGGGTCCCCTTGTCTTAGCCTTTTAAAACTTGTAAAGCAGTCAGATTTATAACCATTGATGTAATATTTGAAATTGGCAGATTTGAGGCAAGCTTGCATCCATGTTTTAAAGGTAGCAAAAATATTCATAAAACTGATAAATTTTTTCACAACATCCCAAGAAATCCTATCAAAAATATTTTCAAGATCAAGCTTTAGTAATATATAGGGTCACTGTTGTTGAAATGGTCACACTAGAGAGGGTGAATAGTGTGTTAACTAAACCTTTTTGCCTAATTCCGATTTTAAACATTTTCTTAAACTACTTAGGTAATTTACAATTTAACGACTAAATGCGAAAGCTATTAATAATAAATCAATTAACACAAATAATATATCAATGCTAACACAATGATTTATAGTGGTTGGGCTCCAATGCCAACTCCACTACCTAAGTACCGTGCTTAGGATTTCACATCAAATCCAATAAATTACGAGTAGCTTACAATCGATGACTTTACACCGGAAAAGATATTACACTCACCTCGAAGGCACTTCTACACCCAGAAGTATACCGCCTTCCTACCGAGTGAGCTTTCTCACCTCAATTCCTAAGACCTACTCCTAACTTAGTTTACACAAGTGGCTTTATACCTTCTTTACCAAGGATACCACTCAATCACAAGACCAAACACTAGGTCTTCTTACAAGCTCAAGTAAATCAAAGTAAAAGAAATCAAAAACTAAACTATCACAAGAACGGAGTGAAGAGAACTTATTACAATCAGAACACCTCTTCTTCTTGAGCCTAGCACCCTTGAAGAGTCCTCCAATGAAGAACACTTGAGATTGAGGGATCAAGAGCTAGGTTAGATGGATTTGATCAAGAAAGAGCTTAGAAGTTGCTAGTGAAGAGAACTTATTACAATCAGAACACCTCTTCTTCTTGAGCCTAGCACCCTTGAAGAGTCCTCCAATGAAGAACACTTGAGATTGAGGGATCAAGAGCTAGGTTAAATGGATTTGATCAAGAAAGAGCTTAGAAGTTGCTAAGGATCACTCTTTGAGGCTTAGAAGCATTAACAACAGGCTAGGATTGAGTTTGTGATGGGTATTTATAACTCACCAACAATCTCCTCCTTTTTGATGATGACAAACATCCATAAGAAAATATATCATTTAAGCACAAAGAATATCAAACATGGGATTTCTCCTCCTATCAACATATCTATGAAAATAAACTCCCCCTATCTATATGCATGGTTTTCCTATATTTTCTTCCATTTTACCTATATTTTTTTCCCCCTTTTGACATCACTAAAAAATGGCAAGAAAAATCAATCAAAAGTCAACGTTGAAACTCTAAAAGATTTTTTCAAAACCGCGAAAGTCTCAACTCAAGGGATGAAAATGAAACATTGAATAAGAGACTAAATCATTCATGATATCGTGAGATGATAAGTGAAATCCAAAACGAAGAATCATGTAGTAACTTAAGTATCAATATTTCCAAGTATTAGTTAAAGAGTCAAATTAAAATCAGTTTAGAAATGGTTTTTCTCATCAAATGAGTAGAACGATACCACACGCGAGTTCAAAATATCCTTCATGTTTCATTCGAAAATCGGTTGGAAGTTTCAAAGTATCGGAAAAAATGAGCATTTAATGAGAGTGATACTTTAATGGCATTTTTGTAAATAAGTGAGATTTTTCCAAACGTTTTCAAATTTCAATCTAACTTTCAAAATACAAAGATATGGTCATTTAAAACATGTATATCAAGTTTAAAGTGAAAAGAATGCCATTTGATTAAAATTTCAACTTAGCACGGTTTCATTCGAAATAGGCATGAAAATATGAAAATGGCTAAGTATCAAATTTTGCTATCTACTCATATTTTCTCTAGCTTTGGCATCTAGGCATATAACATGATTGAATCTAAGTATGTGAGTCAAGTTTGGGCTTAAAATGAGATTTCTAAGTTTATTTTTCATCTTATCTTGATTATAATGAAAAATTAATATTTCTAGCTATCATTCAAGTTATCAAAATCATTCCTAGAAATGATTTTACTCAACCAATGGTGTGAATGATATTTAGAAATTGAATCAAAATACTATACATAAAGTTTCATTTGAAGTTGTCGATGAAAAATCAAAGTATCAGAAAGATTGATATTTCAAGGAAGTGATACTTTGTGTTTTTGAAATTCAACTTCAAAATTTCACTATAAATCAAATTCTTGATGAAACTTTTTAAAATTTTTACTGAAGAAACTAGATTTTTCAATAAAGATTCACTTTCAAGAATTAGTTAAAAAATATTTTTCTACATGTTTCTAGAAATAAATGAAAATGCTGAGTTTTTAGTGGCATTTTCATAATTTTCAGTTATTTTTTTTAAAAAACGTGTCCAGTTTTCATTCAAACTTTAATGACACCACAAAATGGTCATGTAAAGAGTGTATCTCAAGTTTGAGATGAAAATTATGTCCTTAAGTCAATATATCAACCTAGCATGGTTTCATTCAAAACTAAGCTAGTTATCATGAAACTTGCTAAGTGTCAATCTTATCATTTACTTATGATTTTTCAAACTTAAACCTATGAATACCTAACATGAGTAAATCTGAATATGTTCCTCAATTTGTTGACTTGGGTCAAATTGGTTCAAAAGAGATTATCATGAAATAACATCTATGTCATTTTATCCATATCCATATGAATTTTTCATTCTATATTCATGGAAACATATCATACCTATTCCTAAGTATGTTTATGAAGTTTGAACTTAAAATGAAGTGTACAAGTCGATTTGTTGACTTAGGTCAAACTTTTCTAAATTTAAGTCCCCTAAAATGAAGTTTTTATCACTTTGTTCATTTACCTATGATTTTTCAAGTTTAAATGCATGACAATGAATCATCAACAAACTTAAACATGCTCATCAAATTTCAATCTTAAAATGAAATCTCTAATGTGAGTTTCAACCTAGAGCAAATTTCATTCAATCAAGATATCATGAAATTGCCTAAGTTATCAAAATTTTACATACTCATGAAATTTCATATATTTATCATGCAAAAACAATCATGAGTATAGAGACGTCATTTAAGCACAAGTATTCAAGTATTATACTAAGATTTTTGCAAAATCAAACTCCTACCTCATTCTTGAAAATTATGCCAAACTTGTCTTTTTCTTTTAATTTCTATACCCTTCCATTTTATCATAAATTGCAAGCAATATTTATTAGTAGGATAATGAAAATGTAATTACTAGAAAGTTATCAAACTAAGTAGCAAAGAGAGAGAGATCAGTTATCGATATCAAAGTTTACTTTGCTAAATAGTTTCAAATTTATTTTAAAATGAAATCGAGTGATACCAAAACGAATTTTAAGAGATCACAAGTGAAATATAAATGAAAACATGATCTCCAACCCTTCCTATTGTTTGAAAACCGAAAGGCTATAATGAGCCAATAATTTGGAACCGCAAGGTCGGAGCTTGTTATAGGCTACATAGGTCTCCGAAGAGACCGAAAATTAAAAAATCAAAATCCAATTTTGAAATTATATCATGAGTGTGGAAATCAAATAGAATTAAGCATATATAGTATCATAATCTTCAACCAAGGTAAAACAAATCAAGTTAGAAGATGATATCAAGATAGTTTTCATGCCAACTTTACGTAAGGCATCAAGGTAGCTTGAAGTTGCAACCAAGGGAAGATTCATCATTCAAGCTCATGGTTAACTTCACACGTACATCACTTTCCTTCAACCATGTGTGGTAGCTGCCCCTACAAGAGAACAAAAAACCTTCGATACCCAAATGACTTTGGGTCCTTGGGGGTGAGTTGACCTAGGAATCGAAAGTGTCTTAGCAACACTTGGATTTCTCTTCAATGCACAATCATGGATAGTATAGCCAGAAATACCACAATAAAAGCAATGTCCATTAAACTTCTTTTCAGTTTTGCTATGGACATGAAATTTATCATTAGAATGACATGTGATATGATGAGCATGAGCATTCTTAAATGAAGCATTCTTGTTTTGAGATTTTCTAAATGAGACATTTTGTTTCTAGAATTCTTAAAAGATGAAGCATTAAATTTCTTACTTAAAACCAACATCTCATTCTTCAACTCATTAATAGATTTATGCAATGCATGTAGTTAGGATTTTAACATGCAATTCTCAACTCTCAATTTTTCATTCTCAAGTTTAAATTCATTTTTCAAATTATTACTCCTAAGTTTCATTTTTGATTTCAAATCTTCATTTTCATTTGTCAAATATTTTACCTCACTTTTTAAATTCTCAATTTCAAGCTTAAAATCATCATGACAAGAAGCAAGTGTACTTGTATTCAATTTTTTATTTTCTAGTTCATGCACATGAGAACTAAACCTTAAATTTTCCTTCTTTAGTTTTCTATTCTCCTTGTTCTTTTTCATAAGCAAGACATACATCTTTTTGCATTCTTCTAGTAGTTCATCATAAGACATGTCAAGGGATTTAGAGCTACTAGAATCACTATTTTGATCATGACTAGAAGATGGTAAATATAACTCATTTCGAAGACCCATGAGGCAAAAGTTAGATGTAGCTTCATCATCATGTCTAGAAGATGCTTCACTTGATTGAGATGTGGATGGAGAAGCACACTTCTTCTTTTTGGATTTCTTCTTCAAGAGAGGACAATTCTGTTGGCGTGTAGGCCTGGCGGGCCAAGTCATCAATCGCCTCGTGGCATGTAGGCCTGGCGGGCCGAGTCACACTTGAACACCGAGGGCGCTCAGGTCTACTATGGTATAAGGTGAAGGTGCGCCCTTCCCTCACACCAATTGGTTTGGGGGTCGTTGGTTAGCGTTGGAGTCCTGGGAGCTGGTATCAGAGCCTAGGTCTCGGGTTCGAGTCTCGGTCGGCGATTGTTGAGGGGGAAATTGTTGGCGTGTAGGCCTAGCGGGCTGAGTCATCAATCGCCTCATGGCGTGTAGGCATTGTGGGCCGAGTCACACTTGAAAGCCGAGGGCGCTCGGGTCTGCTACGGTATAAGGTGAAGGTGCGCCCTTCCCTGACACCAATTGGTTTGGGGGTCGTTGGTTAGCACTGGAGTCCTAGGAGCAAGAAAAATCAAAGTATCGGGAAGATTAGTGTTTCAAGAATGATGATACTTTGTGTTTTGAAATCCAACTTCAAAAATTGTTGGCTTTAGGTTTTCAATCTTAGCCTTAATCTCGGTTTTGATGGTTTTGATGATAACAAACATGGCGACAAACACATATTGGACGAGCTCAAGGATCACATGAAAGCTCTCCAAGTTGATGCGCGTTGAAAGTCGAAACCCAAAAATGAAGCATGGAAGAAAAAGGCTAAAGAAATCAATCTCAGCCTAGGTTCGGTCGACCCGTCAGTCGACCGAACATAAGGAAGAAAGTGCAGTAGAGCTATTTTGGTCGACTGGGCGGTCGACCGATGGAAGCCCAAAACGGGCAGTAGCTCAGGCGGTCAACCCGTTTGTCGACCGACCTACATTTTCTGAAGACGTGAGATCGCGTTGGTCGACCGAAGGTCAGGATCGTGATTCTTGCATCTAGGCGGTCGACCCATCGGTCGATCGACCATAGAGTAATAGAAGCGATCGAAGGACCGGTCGACAGGTCGGTCGAAGGACCGGTCGACAGGTTGGTCGACCGACCATTCGACCGGCCGCCTATAATGGATAGTTTTCTATCCGTTAAACAGTCGTTTCTTTGCGAGGGTATAAATACACCCTTATATACATCATTTAATCTTCTTCATTGATTCTAACAGAGTTCATTGAGTATTCAAAAGGAAGATTTAGAGCCTACAAAAAGATTCAAAGCTTGCGCTCTGCTTCTCCGTCGAGTTCATTCTTCAAGCGCCAGTTGCTACCTAAACTCAGAAACTGACTTGAGCTCATCCCCTCGGCGAGTTGGAGGTTCCAAGGCTGTGAAAGGAGCTTGCAAACATTGGTTTTATTATTTAGCTCTTTTGATTGTATTTTATCTGTTATTTTAACTATTTGTTTAATTTGAATTTGTAAGACCGGGTGTTAGGTCTTAAATTGGGTAAAGTGGTATCCTTGGTGTAGAAGGAGTAAAGCCAATTGTGTAAACTTAGTGTTTACTAGGATTAGTTTAGTTGTCCCTTAGGGTTGAGGTGGAAGAGGACTCTCGATAAGAAGGCGGTGACTTCCGGGTGTGGAAGTGCCTTAGGTCGAGAGTGCGTCTCTTCGGTGAAAAGTCCTCGTGTGTAAGGGAAACATAAATTAATCTAGTAAAACTAGGTTGGAAATCCTAAGCAGGGTGATTAGGTAGTGGAGTAGGCATTGGGACCGAACCATTATAAATACCTGTGTTTGCATTGATTGATTGTTTGTTTTTAATTGCTTAATTATTTATCGCTTCCACATTCAATCTTCGAATTGCAAATTGCCTAAACCAATCTAAGTAAATGATTAAAATTGAATTTAGGCTAAGTATTTAGTAAACACACTATTCACCCCCCCCCTCTAGTGTCGTCATTTCGCTAACAATTGGTATCAGAGCAGGTCGTAGATTGTGATTTTACTATCCCTTCTACAATTCGTCTTGATCTAGAAATGGCTCTAGAGAGTGTACCGTCTTCACCCCCTAGGTTCGATAAATCAAACTTTGGTCTATGGAAATCTAGGATGTACACCTTTCTAAAGACTCAAGGTTTAGGTGTATTCAACATGGTAAAGATAAAATATGTAGAACTTAAGAAAAAAATGGATGCATGAATACAAGAACAAATTAATAGGTTTGAACTAAATGCTAAGGCAACAAATTGCTTATATTGTTCCTTAGAAAATAACATCCTTGAAAAAGTCATGCATTGCGCTTCGGCTTTCGATATTTGGGCAACTCTAAACATGCTATATGATTATACCAAGACTGAAGAGATTACTACTTTTGATGAAGGTGGTGATGACAATGCTCACTCACCTACTACTAATCTCAATTCTAATGCCCATAGTGCTTCCAGTCAAAGAAGCAAATCTAAAAGCCGGAAGAGAAAGGTAATTTGCCACTTGTGCCAAGAGAAAGGGCATGTAAGGAAGAATTTCCCTACCATGAAGAACAAGGCAAAGCGGAGGTCAAATGCTTCCACATCATCATCATATTCGAATGAAGCATCCTCTTCCCATGGCTATGAAGCAAATTCAAAAGAATGCCTCATGAATGATGACAATGAGGTACACTCCACCTCTTCTAGTCATGTTAATAACAATAATAATATTAACTCATCTAGCTCCCATGATTTTGATGAATTGATGGACGAGTATAAAATCATGTATGCCTTGCTCTTGAAAAAGGATAAAGAGAATAAAAATTTAAAGAAAGAAAACTCAAATCTTAGCTCTCAATTACATGATGTAAAATTAGAAAATGATAAGCTAAGAATTAGTGTCAACAATCCATGTCTTGATACTTTAAGTATTGACACTAAGGATTTGAAAAATAAAAATGACATATTGAAGAATGAAAATAGCACATTGAAAACTCAATTGCATGCTATTTATAAATCAATGAATGATTTGAAAAATGAGGTTATTTTTCTAAATAAGAAAGTTAGTAATCTATCTAGTAATTCTTCCTTTAAGAATTCTAAAAATGCAAATGTTTATTTCAAGAATGCTTATGCACATCATGCTTCTCATATCAAGCATTCTACAACTAAACCTCATGCTCAAAAGAAGAATGTATCTTTTAAGAATGCTCATGCTCATCCTAGTTCAAATAACAAGCATTCTAAAAATAAATCTCATGTCCATAACAAAAACAAAAACAAAATTAATGGACATTGTTTTTGTTGTGGTGTATTTGGGCATGCTATATATGATTGCGCATTCAAAATGAACCCAAGTGTTGTGAAGACACTTTGGGTACCTAAGCCCACTAACCCCCTAGGACCCAAAGCCATTTGGGTACCAAAAGTCTCATCTTCTCTTGTAGGGAGAGCCACCACACAAGGGTAAAAAGAAGTGAAGAGTTGAAGTTGACCATGGACTTGAATGATGAATCATCCGTTGGTTGCAACTTCAAGCTACCTTGATGCCTTAGGTAAAGTTGGCATCAAAATTATTCCGGTATTATCTCCTATATCCCATTGCTTAAGATTATAGTTGGAGTTGATATATGCTTAATATTAGTTGATTTCCCCGCTCTTAATATATTTCAAAAACATTTTTGATTTTTGATTTCTCGGTCTCTTCGGAGACCCCGGTGGCCTATAATGGGCCTAAGCGACCTTGCGGTTCTAAATCGTAGGCTAATTGTGGCTTTCGGTTTTCAACCAATAGGAAGGATTAGAGATCATATTTTTCATTCATTATTCTTGTGATCTCTTAAAATTTGTTTTGATATGTCTTCATTTTATTAAAAATGAATTTAGAACTGTTTAGCAAAGTGAGCCTTTATAATGATATTTTTAGTTTGGTTAGCTTGCTAAGTAGCTATATTTTCTCTAAAAATATTAGTGTAGCTTACTTGCAAGTTATAAATATTTTAGGAAGGCTAATATCTAGGAAGAAAAAGATTAGTTTGGCTAAATCATCATGAATAGGATATAACTTCAATAAATTCAAAATCTTAGTATTATACCTCAATGTTTAAGCTTAAACTATGTCTCTATACTCATGATTAGATTTACATGTTAACACACTTGAATTCTCATGAGTAGGTAGAATATTAGCACTTAGGCAAATTTCATCAAATGAAACTTGCTCTAGGTTGATACTTGTTATTAGAGATATTTCTTTAAGACCGAACTAATTAAACATGTTGAGAGATCTTATTCTTCAAATGTTTCACATCTTAAGATCTACTTAGATTCATTTTGATATCATGGTATCCATCTTGAAATAAATCTCTACTATCTTGCATAGGTTAAGGTTTTTATTTGAAACTTTGCATTAAACTTGTGCTATTTTGTATATTAGCTTGCTAGTAGTCATATTATTTCATTATGATACTAATGAAGTCTACTTGCAAGTTAAGAATTGGAAAGCTATGCTATCTAAAAGAAAATAAAAAAGGAAATGAAAAAGTTGGGCAAATTTCCAAGAAAAAGATATGAATTTAATTTTGCAAAAATATTTATAAAATAATTGAATTTTCATGTATAATGATGTCTCTATACTCATGATTGATGTTGCATGATAAATGTTAGAATTTTCATGAGTAGAAAAAATCTTGATAACTTAGCTCATTTCATGATATCATGATATTTTTGAAATTGAACTAGGTTAATACTTTTCTTTAGAGACTTCATCTTAAGTTGAAAATTTGATGAACATGTTTATGTATGTTAATGATTAGTTGTCATTTGCTTAAAATTGAAAATTCATAAAAGATTAAGCAAATTGAAAATTAAGTCAATTTAGAGGCCTTAAGCTTGAGAAGTTTGATCCAAGTCAACAAATTGACTTGGACACTTGATTTTAAGTCCAACATAAACATGTTTAGTAATAGGTATGACATGTTTTCATGCATTTAGAATGAAAAATTCATATGGATATGGATAAAATGACATAGAGATCAATTCATGCTTACCACTTTTGAACCAAGTTGACTTAGAGGTCTCATTTCCAATCCACATTTGCGGAACATATTTAGATTTACTCATGTTAGGTATTCATATGTTCAATTTTGAAAAATCATGAGTAAATGTTAAGATTGAAACTTTGCAAGTTTCATAAAAATTAGTTAGTTTTGAATGAAACCATGCTAGGTTGATATCTTGACTTAATGACATAATTTTCATCTCAAACTTGACATATACTCTTTACATGACCATCATGTGGTGTCATGAAAGTTTGAATGAAAATTGAACAAGTTTTAAGAATAATTGAAAATTACCTAAATACCATTTCAATCTACAACAGATATTAATTTCAGTTATTCTAGAAAAATATAGAAAATTAATTTTGAGATGATTCTTGAAATTGTTCTTTCACTGAAAAACCTAGTTTCTTGTGTAAAAATTTCAAAAAGGTTCATCAAGAATCTAATTCATAATGGAATTTTGAAGTTGGATTTTCGAAAACTCAAAGTATCACTTATTTGAAATATCAATCTTTTCGATACTTTGATCTTTCTTCAAAAACTTCAAATAAAAACTCATGAATACCATTTCTAATATCATTCACACAATTTTATGAGTAAAATCATTCCTATGAATGATTTTGATATTTTGGATGATAGCTAGGATCCATTTGTTTTGTTAGAATCAATATAGGATGAAAAATGAACTTTGATTTTTAAATTCATTTTGAGTTCAAACTTGATACATGCATTTCAAATGACCATTCAATATATGGTATCAAAATTTTCATCCAAAAATTATTTTCAAAAATTTGTTAAAGATATGATTTTGTTTAGATCTAAGAGTTTGATTTATGAAAACTTAAGGTATAGGTTGACCTAAGTCAACAAAGTAACTTAAAAATCTCATCTTAAGCCCAAACTTGATTCATAGACTTTCATTATCTCATGTTTGATGTCTAGATGCCTAAATATGAGAAAACATGAGTAGATAGCAAATCTTGAGAATTAGTATTTTCATGTCTTTTATGTTTATTTCAAATGAAAACATGCTAAGTTGATATTTGATTAAATGACATTAGTTTCACTTCAAACTTATACATGCTTCAAATGACTATATCTTTGTATTGTGAAAGTTTGAATGAAATCTAAAAATGCCATGAAAAAGATATGAGTACATTCATACTTGAGTGCATACATGATTTAATTTTGAATTGTATCTATTTTTTTTATCATGTATGATTTAAGTTTCATATTAAATATTTGTTCTTCCATCCCTTTGGTTGAGATCTTCATGTTTCATGAAAAATCTTTAGAGTCTCAACTTCATGAAAAATTATTTGTTCTTCATCCCTTTGACTAGATTGTCTTTTCTTGCCCTTTTTGATTGATGTCAAAAGGGGGAGAAAAGTATAAGAAAATATAGGAGAAAATTATAGGTAAAGGGGAGGAAAATATAGGAAATCCATGTATATAGATAGGGGGAGTTTAATTATATAAATATGCATGTTGATAGGGGGAGAAATCCCTTAGTTGATATCCTTGTGCTTTAATGATTATATATTTTCTTAAGGATGTTTGTCATCATCAAGAAGGGAGAGATTGTTGGCTTTAGGTTTTCAACCTTAGCCTTAATCTCGGTTTTGATGATTTTGATGATAACAAACTTGAGACTAATGATTTCATTGAGAATATCTTTCAGGTTTCATATCAATTAGCGTTCGATGTCCTCGATCGAAAAACTTGGAGAAATCGGAAATCGAAAGAACATTGATCGTCGCGCTCGGGTTCATCGCGGAAATCTCTCAAAGATCGACGTGTGCGACAAAGACGTATTGGACGAGCTCAAGGATCACATGAAAGTTCTCCATGTTGATGCGCGTTGAAAGCCGAAACCCGAAAACGAAGCCCAAAATGGGTAGTAGCTCGGGCGATCGACCCGTCTGTCGACCGACCTACGTTTGCTGAAGACGCGAGATCGCGTCGGTCGACCGAAGGTCGGGATCGTGATTCTTGCGTCTGGGCGATCGACCCGTTGGTCAACTGACCAGAGAGTAATGGAAGTGGTCGAAGGATTTGTCGATAGGTCGATCGACCGACCATTCGACCGACGGCCTGTAACATATAGTTTTTTATTCGTTGAACAGTCATTTCTTCGCGAGGGTATAAATACACCCTTATATACATCATTTAATCTTCTTCCTTGATTCTAACAAAGTTCATTGAGTATTCAAAAGGAAGATCTAGAGCCTTCCAAAAGATTCAAAGCTTGCGCTCCGCTTCTCCGTCGAGTTCATTCTTCAAGCACCAGTTGCTACCTAAACTCAGAAACTGACTCGAGCTCATCCCCTCGGCGAGTTGGAGGTTCCAAGGCTGTGAAAGGAGCTTGCAAACATTGGTTTTATTATTTAGCTCTTTTGATTGTATTTTATCTATTATTTTAACTATTTGTTTAATTTGAGTTTGTAAGACCGGGTGTTAGGTTTTGAATTGGGTTAAGTGGTATCCTTGGTGTAGAAGGAGTAAAGCCACTTGTGTAAACTTAGTGTTTACTAGGATTAGTTTAGTTGTCCCTTAGGGTTGAGGTTGAAGAGGACTCTCGATAAGAAGGCGGTGACTTCCGGGTGTGGAAGTGCCTTAGGTCGAGAGTGTGTCTCTTCGGTGAAAAGTCCTCGTGTGTAAGGGAAACGTAAATTAATCTAGTAAAACTAGGTTGGAAATCCTAAGCGGGGTGCTTAGGTAGTGGAGTAGGCATTGGGGCCGAACCACTATAAATACTTGTGTTTGCATTGATTGATTGTTTGTTTTTAATTGCTTAATTATTTATCGCTTCCACAGTCAATCATCAAATTGCGAATTGCCTAAACCAATCTATGTAAACGATTAAAATTGAATTTACGCTAAGTATTTAGTAAACACACTATTCACCCCCCCTCTAGTGTCGCCATTTTGCTAACAAATTTATCTTCTTGTGTCCCGTCTCTTGGCAAAGGAAGCACCTATGTTTTTGTTTCCAATTCTTGCTTGTGCTCCTTTGGCTAGAAGTGCTTCGGGCATCAAAACCAAGGTTAGTACCAGGGGGATGACCATTGTCGTCACCACCTTTATTAGAAGTGCCAATCTCTTCGGTCTTGGCATAATCATATAGCATATTTAAAGTTGCCCAAATATCAAAAGCGGAAGAACAATGCATAATCTTTTCAAGTATATTATTTGAAGATGAGCAATATAGGAGGTGCATTATTTTAGCATTCAATTCTAATAATTTAACTTGTTCTTGAGTCCACTCATTAATGTCAGTAGTGGGCTCAACATATTCCTTTTTTAGCATGCACTATAGATCTAAACTGTGTGTTTTAAGAAATGTATACATCCTACTCTTCCAAACACCAAAATTTAGCTAATCAAACTTAAGTGGTGCAAACGCTATACTCTCTAGTGTCATTTTCCGGATCGAGGCAAGATGTAGACGAGATGGTGAAATCTCAATCCACGACTTGCTCTGATATCAAATGTTGTTGAAATGGTCACAGTAGAGGGGGGTTAATAGTGAGTTAACTAAATCTTTTTGCCTAATTCTGGTTTTAAATGTTTTCTTAAATGCGAAAGCGACTAATTATAAAGCAATTAACACAAATAATATATCAATGCTAACATAATGATTTATAGTGGTTCGGTCCCAATGTCTACTCCACAACCTAAACACCACGCTTAGGATTTCACACCCAAATCCACTAAATTACGAGTAACTTACAATCGATGAATTTATACCAGCAAGACACTACACTCACCTCGAAGACACATTCATACCCGGAAGTATACCGTCTTCCTACCGAGTGAGCTTTCTCACCTCAATTCCTAAGACCTACTCCTAACTTAGTTTACACAAGTGGATTTGTACCTTCTTTACCAAGGATACCACTCAATCACCAGACCAAACACTAGGTCTTCTTACAAGCTTAAGTTTATCAAAGTAAAAAAAATCAAAAACTAAACTATCACAAGAAGAGATTGAAGAGAACCTATCACAATGAGAACAGTTCTTCTTCTTTAGCCTAGCAGCCTTGAAGAGCCCTCCAATGAAGAACACTTGAGATTGAGGGATCAAGAGCTAGGTTAAATAGATTTGATCAAGAAAGAGCTTAGGATATGCTAAGGATCACTCTTTGAGGATTAGAAGCACCAACAACATGCTAGGAATGAGTTTGGGATGGGTATTTATGTCCCCCCAAACACCAAGGCTCGTCAATGGGCATTTTTCTACACGTTGGCGACGACCGATCGCTTGCTGGTCGATCATCGATCGACCGATCGAGTGACCGAAGGCTTTATGCCAATTCTTGGCATCGTTCAATCGACCAGTCAGTCTACCGAATAGCCTATTGCCTATTTTCGCCTTCTGTCGGTCAACCAGTCAGTTGTGTCAACTAAATCTGGGTAGGGGCTGATTTTTTGTGTGTTTTTCTTGTGCCCTTACTTTTCAAGTTTTGACCTTCAGCGTGCGTCAACTTGAAGAACTTTCCATATGTTCTCTAGACTCATCCAAGGCGTCTTTGGTGCACACGTCGAACTTCTAGAAATTTCCACGACAAACCCGAACTCGTCGACCAATGTCCTTCCGATTTTCTGATTTCTCCAATGTTTCGGTCAGGGACGTCGTGTGCTAACGACTTGGAACCTGAATGTATTTCTGAATGAAACATTAGTTCCATATTTGTTATCATCAAAAGCGAGATTAAGACCAAGGTAAGAAATCTTAGGCCAACAACCACTTCCTTTTTGACTTATTAATTATGTTGACCACTTCAGACATGATCAGGATGTTATCATGCAACTTTCTTCCCTTGAGAAAAGCACATTGTTCCTCTAAATTGAAATGTGGCTTCAACCCCTTGACTAGTGTTTTGGATAAAACCTTGTAGATGACATTACAAAGGGCAAAAGGCCTGTAGTAAGTTATTTTTAAAGCTCCTTCCTTTTAGGAACAAATATCAAATTAGTTTCACCACATGAAACTAGTAGAATAGCTAGATCATGAAATTAATTCTTTGAAAGTAGTGATTATTGAATCACCTACAATATCTAGTATTTGATGAAGAACTTAGTGTTAAAGCCATCAGGATCAGGTGCTTTCCCTTTTCCAAGGCTATTGAGAGCATCCCAGAATTCATTTTTAGTGAACTCACTACAAAAAGCAACACCACTCTGATTAGAAAGTCTCTTCCATTTTAGATTTTTGACAGAATGCCATCCCAGATTGAGTTATTCTCCTTCATCTTCCTACCAAAGGCACTTATATCATTTAGGAAATTCATTTGCAATGGCAAGCAGGTTATCAATACAATGATCATCAACCATTATACTTGCAATAGTATTTTTTATTTTTTTTGAACTTAGTCAGATTGTGGGAAAACTTGGTATTTTATCATTCTCCTACATCCACTTAATTCTAGTTTTAGACCACAACGTAGACCAATTCTTACCAAATTTATTGATACATAAAGAGGAATTAGCTTCATTTAAATGAGTCTCAACAAGATGAACCAAGTCAGGCATGTGTTCTTTAATCAGTATAGTGAGATGGTCTCAAGCAATATCCTTGGGACCTCCCCTTATATACAAGGAAAAGACTTTCATAACTGCTCCATGTTATGTTCTGCATTATCCTGCTTTAGTGTAGGATCACCATAAGAACCTATTATATTAGGATCATTTGAAAATCTCCTCTTTTTCCCTTTATTATGCTTGATGTTTCACGAAAAACTAGAAGCATAGATATGCTGAGAATTAGGTCTTCTTCTCCTTGGAATAGTAGGCTGGGAACTCACAGTGTTTTTTAGAACTCAATTCATTCATAACATAAGCCTCATAGTACTAGAATTGTCGTTGTCACCGACGGCTAATGCAATGGCTAAACCGTCGGTGAAAACTATTACAGACGGAATGAGCCATGGGAAAAAGTCGTCACTGATGTGCGCGTCTCAGATAAGGTGTGACAGCCGACCTCTGCCATCACAAGTAATCATAAACGACAGTGCGCGACTATCGCTAATTTAAACACATTAGTGATGGCCCTCGGCGGCTGTCGTTGATTTAAACACATCAACCGTTGCTGTGAGCTGTCGGTGATATTATTACCAATCGTGATATTTGGTGTTGCCTAGGCCATCAACTAGTTATGATACGCTTTTAGCCATGGCGTAGTAACAGGCAGCTGTGGGTAAGCCGTGGCTGAAGTTATATCCTGTAATTGAAAAAATTAAAATTTTAAAAATTCCTGTATATACAATGATATCATCAATCACATATTACAACTATATATTTTCAATCACAGATTACAACAACAAAACCTCATACACATACATTTTCAACCAGCCATACAAGTATACATAAATATCATCAATCTAACTATCTAAGCCTCAAACCGGAGGCAAACAAGTATCAAAATATGAAATGTAAAGTATAAACATCTATATCGAGTATCTAAGCCTCAAACGAAGGCTAACAAGTATCAAAGTATAATCAAAATACAATAAACCAATATCTCACTGTTGCGGTGGAGGCGATGGAGTCGACAACGACTGGGTAGAGGAGGACGATGGCTGTGACATCATCGGTAGAAGGCTCGAGTGAGATGCAATATGAGTGAGGAGGGCCTACATGTTCTGCATCGTCTATCTCAACTCGTTATTTGTGCGCCTCTGCTCCTCCATCGCATGTCTCTGCTCCACCATCGCCTATCTCTGCTCCTCTATCGTCACTCTCTACTATGTTAGCTTGGACTCCAAGGCTGTTATTCGGCTCTAGTCCAGCGTCCATGATGTCGAGGGCCTCTCACCTGTAGTGGGAGGGGTCGATGCCCCAAGTGGCCCTAACACGACGCGTGCATGACCACTGTCTGCAAAGCCATAAACACGACCGTGCTCCCAGCCACCTACGGCCTCGATCCATGCACCCTCATCAAACTCCTCCAGCGTGCCTCCGCGCTCGATCATGGTCCTTGTGTAGGTCTCCTACACGTGTTTATATTTTAAATAATACATACTATAAAAAAAATTGTGTAAATCAAATAGACATAAATACTTACCATGATGATCGAGGCCCTGCTATTGATGTAGTCCCCCGCTCCTCGTCATCAACGGTGAGTGCGCTCAAACACCTGCATCAGCGAGAGTGTTGGACGGTGCCATCCTCCGCAACTCGGGTCTTACATTAGAAAACAAATACATTAATATCATTGTACATAATATATAATATTTTTAATTAAAAGTAAGGAAATTATACATACCATACGACGCTCGTGCACCGCAAAAGACACGGAGCCACCAGTGTGGCCCGCCCCCGTGCCGTCCCCCCCGGACATGCTTGTTTCTCGACATTGTCCGAGAGACCTCCTGCCACTCAGGCCAATATTTCTAGCCAATATTCTAGTAGTGTCATTTCCCTTAATTTTACTCACAGTAATCTCAAATAGTTTTGTCATTTTTCTGTGGAACTCATCAATGTTCTTATCCACATTGATAGGCACCTGAATAGGTTCATTCCTATTAGCATTGAAATTATTGAAAGGAATAGTGCCCTTGAGCCAATCATATGTCGATGTATTTAGGGACTATTCAAGGGTAATCAATTTAATGAGGCAACTTTTTCATCATATGCTGCATCTTTATTCATAAAGATTGTGATGAACCTCATGAACCCGGGCAAATAATTCTGAGGCCATGATGAGATTATTCCAGTGAGACTTGGAATCCAGATGCCCATGTTCTAAATATTCCTAGTCTTAGGATGACCAATTAGGGGATCGTTGATTCAGGATAGACTAGTGCACTTGGTACATGCCCTTTACAATAGGAGGTAGTTGATCTCACAGTTACCTATGAGCCGTCATTAATGTACAAGTGCAGGTGCTTATTAGGGAATGAGTTCACTGAACAGACCTGCATGAGGAACACAAAAATGAAATCCTTACATGAGTGTCAATAGAATGTTCCTTGGGTGGTAGTAGGTGCAGGTAGTCTTTGGACCTGAGGTTGTCATGGTTACCTTTTGAGTGACGACCCATTACTTTGGTTGTAGCCCTACATGGCCCTCAGCGTCATGTGCCAGGTAATACTGGGCATGGGGAAACATTCATGGAGGTAGGTGAGCAACCAACATAGAATCAGTTACTCATAGTGAGAGAATATTATGTCCTATGTGTCCCTGCAAGTGTCGACTCGGGAATCTCTGGCCGGAGTAGATATTAAAGTCAGGAAGATATTTCTGATGTTTTATTATTGAGATGGCATTTTGGCAGGTGGAATACATATGAATCATTATTAGGGTTTGACACTTCTTTTGTTCTCTAGCCGACTTTGGAAAATTATAACCGAGGGATTTATTTGTAAAGCAACTAATCACCGAAAGGCGTTCGATCCCTGTAGATTGAACCTCACACTATTCGGGTAGTCATGACACGTTGCTAGAAGTCAATCTTGACTTGTGAGTGAAGTCTCTCATGACCACAATAAAGGGGTTTAGTGGAGGCTGGTAAGATTCGAATAGAAATCTTTCTATCGGATCCGACTCTCTGTTATACACAACTCACTACTTTTTAGTGTTGAGCCCAATGGGTCATACACAATAGGCTAACCTCGTAACAGACTTTATGAGATAGAGTCAGAATGCGGCACTATATGTCTACTAGCATGGACATGCTGCAACTTGATCACCGATCACGTCTATGGACATAATAAGAAAGGTGTTTTCTATAAGAACGAATACCATTAGACGAGGATTAAACTTAATTATGAATTAAGCAATTAATTAATCATTAGACGGGGATTATGTTTAATTAAGAATTAAATATAATTACATGGAGGGGAAATTTTAATTTTTCCCCTGCGCCTACACCTATTAATTAGGAATTAATATATTTAGATAAATCATAATTAATAGGTACTTGATTTATTTAGATAAATCATATATATTAATAAATAATTAATTTATTTGGATAAATCATGGTTCTATTAATAAATAGAAGTTTGATTTATCTCATCCCTATTCTTTAGGTGATTGGTTTTAGGAGATAAATATAATTCCTATTGATAAGCATTTAATTTATGTAGATAAATTAATATTCTATTTAATTAGTTTTTGTTTTATTTTGAATAAATTATAAAACCATTAAATATGAAAATTAAAGGGGAGACAAACCCCGGATTTTTGAAATCCGAAGTGATTTCAAAATTGAACTCAAGTGGCCAACCCCCCCTTATTCTCTCTTGTGGCTGCCCCCTTTAAAATGGTTGAAGGGTGGCCGAATCATCATGATGAGAAATAGATAGAAAGGAAAAGATCAAGAGAGAAAAAGATTGTAAATCTTGAGAGGCCTTCTTGCGTGGAAGAGTTCCAAGAACCCTAAGTTCTTTTCCTTAGTGGCCGGCCTCCTCCTCTTGATCCTCTTGTCTTCTCTTCTTGGGTGTGTCGTAATCTTCATCTTCTTGGAGGAGTCCAAGAGGACAGCAAGGTATCTTCACCTCTTCTCTTTCATTCCGATGTTTTCTCATCCTCTCTCCTTCCCTCTTTGGTACGCGGTTCTTGGTGGAAGGGCCGACCTTGCCTTGGTAGATTTCGGGATTGAGAAAGCTTCTCCGTTGAGCCACAATGAGCCCCGGTGTTCATTGCCCCTATTGTTGCAAGGTGCTTGGTGTCGACTATCGTTGGAGGACGTGCACGTGTGCGTCTCAAGATAGGGATAGGATCAACCATACCGACCGCGATTTGAGGTATAATCATAATTTTTAGAACAACTTGTATTTCAACTCTTAGCGCCTGAATCATGGAACAAAATTTTACTCAAAGACTAATCCTTAGACTGTTACAATGAGAGTATCAATAGCCATGTCTTCCTTGCCAAGGATAATAAGATCCTTTCTCTTGTCTGCTTACTTTTTTATACCAAAATCTCTTTTCCTTCTGCTAACAAGTTACCGTGGTCTGTATATACCATCATTTTATGCTTTGTCACTGTAATCCTCCTTGGGGGTTTTCAGCTCATTCAAAGCCTTAGTTTCTACTCGTCATAGTACGATTCACATTTAGATGCCCCATTTTTCCAGATCCGAAGCACAACTTAGGGATATGCTTAAAGGAAATTGCTTGCTAGAATCTGCTACCCAAGCTATTTACCCAAATTTAATTAGGCACACTTTTGTTTAGCTTCCACGAGATGCAAACCCTAGAAAAATTTTCCCTCAATCCTTTTATAGTCCCTTCATCTCTTTTTAGAGGTTGTCCAATTCTACTAGAAAAATGGTCATCAGCAACGGCTGATGCCGTTGCTGAGCCGTTGCTGAAGAGCATCAGCAACGGCTGAGCCGTTGCAATAGAGCCGTGACAGAAAATCGCGTTGCTGATGACTTAGCAACGGATCAGCAACGGCCGCTCGGGCCGTCGCTCAAAACATTATCAGCAACGGCTGCTCGGGCCGTCGCTAAAACTATTATCAGCAACGGTTTTGCCACAGACCCGGAGCCGTTGCTGATAACATTAATAGCAACGGCCGCTGAGTCCGTAGCAACGCTGTTAGTAAAACACCGTCGCTAAGCCGTTGCTGTAGGTCATCAGCAACGGCTTTCGATACACTTTTAGCAACGGCTTTCCCACGGACGCCCGTGGGAAAGCCGTTGCTGATGACGAATACCTGCAACCAGAAAATTTGAAAATTTCAAATTTCCATTGATACATTGATACATTTATCTGATACATAACTCACACACCCATACCCTCATACACACATTCATTCACACATCACAAACACCTCATACACATTCATTCACACATCACAAACACACCAACATATATACATCAAAACAATTATACTTATATTGATAATTATCCACGATAGTATAAAAACAATTCAAATGCAAAATTGAAGTATCAATATCCAAACAAAATAAGTTAAACAAGTTCAATATCCAAACAAAAAATCTCACGATCAAGATGGAGGATGGTCTGGATTATATGGCGGGGTCTGGAGCGCTTGAGTGTACACCGGCGTGGACTGACTCGAGGACGATGGATTAGATGATGCCGAAGAGATGACTGGTTCGGGATGACCTGACAAGTTGCGTAGCATAGCTTCTATATTCGCCATCGTCTGACTCTGACGCTCCATCATCTCAGTCTGACGCGCGACCGTCTCCTCTAGTGTCCTTATCCTATTACTATGATCATAACTGGATCTAGAGGTGGACGGCCGCTCACCAGCGACCGGAGGGGTCGGTGCCCCAAGTGGCCCTAGTACGGCTCGCGCATGACCACTATCTGCGAAGCCATATACGCGGCCATGGTCCCAGCCACCTGCGGCCTCGACCCACGATGCTGCGTCAAAGTCCTCGGGGGTACCCCTGCGCTGCACCACCGTCTGGCTGTAGGTCTCCTACTTGAGTTTGATTTTTTGTTTAATATTTATCATAAAACTTAAAATATAAATATATAATGAATAATTTAAACAAATATATAATTACCATAATGTATGCAGCGCGGTTGTCGATGTACTCCCCCGTCCCATGTGCTCGACGGTGAGTCCGCTCGAACACCGCCATCGGGGAGGGTCGCTGGACAGTCCCGTCATCCGACACCGTCGTCTATATTTACAAAACAAATACATTAATTAGTACACATAATAACAAATAAAATATATAATTAAAAGATATACTTACCATACGGTTTGCGTGCACTGCAAATGCAACAGAGCCGCCGGTGTGACGCGCTGCTCCTCCCGACATGCGATTTCTAGCCGCATTCCGAGAAACCTCCTGCCATCGATCCGTCGACCATATCCCCACGAGCTGGTCCCATATATCCGGAGTAATCCAACCGGGGCCGTATCCCCGAGTCTCCGCGATGTTAGTGGTCCCAGCTCGGGCCATCGCTTGGGACCGAGCCTGCCCCAGCTGCCCGTTGTACCTTGCCCGGGAAATAGCCTCCCAGGCAGCGTAAATGAAGGGCCTCTGGTCCTCGGCCCATGTATAGCGAGCCTGCAAAATAATAATATCAGTACCAATATTAATATATCATCATGCATGTAAAAAATAATAATAATACGTGCCTCAAACTCGCGCCATAACATGTCGACGTGCTCGCTAGGCACGTGAGACCACGTAGGCCATGCCCCGTGCATGTATCGTCGAATAGTAGAAGAAATGCTCCTCGGCACTTCTTCTTGCTCGAACCTGCACAACAAAAATAAATTTTAATATTATATTATGATATAATGAATTTGTAATGATTCATAATTTATGATATATTACCGCTCCCCAATCACGCTAATCAATCTACGTGACTCTATGGCTGGTGGAGGCTGCCACCTGTTCGGCCTGCGTGGCCGCCTACGTCTGGATGTACTAGCCTCGGCAGTATCATCGGAATGAGGATCTGCAACAGGTGGATCAGCAGCATGGGTAAGTGCTGGAGACTCCGACCAGACATATCTGTCGAACAAACATATAATCAGATTATTGTATAAATAGTAGAGATATATTTAATAAAATATATACGTTACGCCTAATTGAAACTCATTCGTTAAAGCTCCACGATCAAGACGTCGGTACATCCAACTTCGATCAGCCGACATGATTCTGTCAATCAATGACAATTTCTTTGGTTAATGTCTTTAGGTGAGATTGTCCTATTCCATTCGGGATTTATGTTATTCGTACTGCACTTACGTTTTTATTTTAACTGTTAACTAATTATTCTAAATTTCGACAGCATCTCCCTACAGTTCTCCGAATACGCATATCATCTGGGCGCGTATCGGAGAACAAGAGAGATGTTGCCGAATTTTAGAATAATTAGTTAATAGTTAAAATAAAAACGTAAGTACAGTACAAATAACTATATTCCCAAATTGTCCAATCAGGGACAATTCAAGAATTGTACGTCGTATAAAAGATCATCTACTTCTTTTACACGAACATACAATTCCCGAACGGATCTAAGGTTTTGCTAAATCATATCCGATTCGTCGATGCGTACGTGAAACATATCAACTCGTCGGATGGATGATTATTTTCTAAATGTTTCGAGACAGTTCGAGTCCATATTGGACGATTTCGGCGCGCGTCCGAAGTGGACAATTCCGGCGCGAGTCCGAATTGGACGAATCCGGCGTGCGTCCGAAGTGGACGATTTCGGCGCGCGTCCGAAGTGGACGATTCCGGCGCGAATCCGAATTGGACAATTCTGGCGCGCGTCCAAATTGGAATATTCCGGTGCGAGTCCAAATTGGACGATTCCGGCGCGCGTCCGAAGTGGACGATTCCGGCGCGCGTCCGAAATTAATCTAAACCCTAATAATTAATCTAACAAATTCAACAATTAATCTAAACAATTATAAAATAATTAATTAACAATTTCAAAACAATAATATATATATATATTCCGGCGCCGGAGTACAGTGGCCGGACACACTGTCCGGCCACTGTAGAAGGTCCGACGGCGGCCGAAACCCTAGAAATAGGGTTTCGGCCAGATTTTAACCTCTCCAGCCGAAACATAGGGAGAGCCGGTCGGCCGATCAACATACCGGCAGCAGCGGCAGCGGCGGCGAGAGGCGTCGGCGAGAGGCGTCGGCGTCGGCAGGAGCGGCGGCGGTAGCAGCGGGTGGAAGAAGGGTCGGGCGCGAGAGTGTGCCCTATATAAACTTATCAGCAATGGCTCACTCGTCCGTTAGAACGCCGTTGCTGATAAGTTATCATCAGCAACGGCTCACTTATCCGTTAGTAAGCCGTTGCTGATAATTAAAACATCAGCAACGGCTCGCCTTTCCGTATGAAAGCCGTTGCTGATAGTTAAAATAATCTGCAACAGCTCGGTTTTCCGTTAGAACGCCGTTGCAGATACAGATATCTGCAACGGCTCGGGCGGCCGTAAGAATGCCGTTGCAAATAGCAACGGCTTGAGCGGCCGTTGCTGATAGCCGTTGCTGAAGATCAAGTTTCTAGTAGTGTCTTCAGCAACGGCTCAGCAACGGCATCAGCCGTTGCTGATGACCATTTTTCTAGTAGTGTACATCCCCTGGCCGGACACGATAATGGCTACCCTAGATCATGATATTTTATCATGCCGGGCCTAAGTTTTTGCAGGTCGTGTAGTTGGAGGTCGAAAATTTGGCATGAGCATAACTTAAGAATCTTTGACAACAACACAACTTAAGATTTGACATGGTCACATGTAGAATAGGATGAAGAGGGATTAGATTGCATTTCAAATTTGCAGTTGTAATATCCCATCAAACTCCCTGCGTACTCACACCATGTCCATCCACATGCATTTTGTCGGCGGAGGGAATTGGACCATCCAGGGAATTGGACCCAAATTGGAATGGTATCAATTATTTCTAGGAGGGGCTGGAAATTAGCTTTCCAAGGGATCAATAGGAGAACTTGCCCATTTAGAAACCATGGACCATTAGAAATAACATGATTTAAATCAGGGCTATCAAGTGTTCGATTCAACCCGAATCGAACCGAAAAACTGAACCAAATTTTTCGGTTCGGTTCGATTTCAACGATTACAGATTTCGGGAATCGAACCCGAATCGAAAACTGAATTAATTAAAAAATAATATATTTTTAAATTTTTTTAATATAGATAAGTAAATGGGTGTTAGGAAATAATTTTTAATTTTTAATTTTTAACCGAATTAATTAAACTTTTGGTTTTCGGGTTGAAAACCGAACCGAACCGAATAATTTCGGTTCGGGTTAGATCGGTTTAGGTATAATTCGTTTCAGGTTTGGGTTGGAATTCGGGTATAAAAGAAAATTCGGTTTGGTGAATTTCAGTTCGGTTCGATTCGGGTTGAATCGAATGGACAACCCTAATTTAAATCCTCGTTGCTAGCAAATTTAAAGTAAAAAACAAATCGGAGGCTAAATCAATTACTTGCCTATTTAATTTGAGTTTCCAAATTTTCAGCAACACAGATTGAACTAAACCCAGAGGGGGGATTTTCCCAAAGAACTTACCATACAGGCAGTTCACCCAGCTCAATCTGGCGTGCTCTATTAGTTCATCCTCAATATGACAGCTTCATCATAAGAACTTTCCCGAATCACCTTGATTCTGGACTCTGCCTGAATGTTACTTCCAATAAATGGAGAGGAGACATCGAGCTTCAAAGAATGAATCCTGGCTCTTGGGCAGCTCTGTTGAAAGAATGTTGGTAGCCTTTCGATTGATTGCTTCAAAGAATGAATCCTGGCTGCTTTAGGTCTTGTCCACACGATGCATCAGAGATCATCGTAGCACCTTCCTTCTTCTCGATTGAATTTTTTGCTACCTTAGACTTGGCACTTGGAGAGGAGACATCGAGAGATTCGTTGCTGATGGGATCCGGCAGCTTCTTCGGCTTGGGGATCCCGACTAGGGAGGTGCCCTTTATTCAGGCGCCAAAGTCGCCTGGAGCGCCAAGTTCTATTTCAAAAAAGAGGTAGATTCTCTTCAATTTATAATGAACCAATTCAATTAAATTCTAACTAATTAAATCAAGGTTAAATTGGAGGCAAATTGGGCCGAGTCAAGTCTAATTTTGAAGGTAACTAAAAAAAACATTACTAGATCAACATCAATTTTGTTGAACTAGTAAAGATTTTCTATAAATAATGATAAATTAATTCAGTTGAATGCTAAACCAATTAAATTTGGCTAAAAAGCAAAAGGAAGGGAGGGTTATATCAGAAGGTGAGCTGATTTTGTATTGTGATGCAGCTCGGAGATGTGGCATGGAAGATGGAATTGGATTTGTGATAAAGAAGGATGATGAAGAAAGAGAGAAAGGCTATGATCAAGTAATGGCAAGTGACCCATTAATAGCTGAATGTAAAACAATTTGGTATGATCTCGGCAATGCTAGAAGGAAGAATGTAAATGTTAAAATAGTCATATCTGATTGTATAGCTTTAGTGGCTGCGTTGAGGAAGAAAATAGTGATACCCTAGATAATTAAAGGCCCGATAAGTAGCATTTTGAAGCTGGGAGCATTAATAGGAGTGGAGAAGTGGTTACATCTTAGGAGAGAGTATAATAGATATGCACATGAGTGTCCATTGAGAGGCATTTCACGAAGAACGAATATGGTGGTGTTTATGGTCGAGGTTTTTTCTCTGATGTCTGTAATTTTTAAATTGCAGGTTTTTTTCTCATATGAAAGTAGTAATGATTGTAATAGGTTTGAGAGTGTGAGTAGATGTAAAGAAGATTGCTTGAAGTCTACTATGGAAATAGATAGAAGCTTACATGGTCAAGGGGATATACTTCTATCCAGTTTGTTATGGGTCCTCTACTCCTTTTATCTACAATTGGATGGAAGGTGACCTATCTTGAACATAATTTTCTTTCATAAAAAGAAAACAAATTGGCTAAAACATACCCAAAAACCCTATTGAAGAGAATCAAAAGAAATATCACTGAATCAAAGTCAATTTTATTAAATCGATCAAGATTGTCTTTAATTGATGATGAATTAAGATTTTCATTGATAATTAAATGGTTCAATTAAATGTTAAACCAATTAAATTAAGATAGAATCAAAGCTAATTTTTGCTAAACCAAGTTTATTTTGAAGAGAACTAAGTGCTTGTTTGCTTCATAGGATTAAAAGATATTGGATAAGATATAAATTTGAATCCATTATTTGTTTAGTGCATTGATTAGAAAAAAAAAAGGATTAAGAATAATATAAAATTAATATGATATCCGATGTACAATGGATTTAAAAGACTCATATTCAATTCTCTTCCATTTATTATCCAATCCTATCATATCATATCCAATGAAGCAAACATAACATAAAAGTAATGCCACTTTTTTTTCTCACAAAAGGCATAGTAATGAGGTAGAATTAGAAGTATCGAAGGTTTGAGGAATACTTCCCCTCTTCCCTCCTTATTCATAATACTCCCAAATTCATTTGATTCCATTTTATTCAAAATCTCTTAAAGGAGTTCATTGCAAGAGTAATCTACATCTTTAACTTCATCAAAAAATTCTAGTCTACGACTCCAAATGTCTGAAATACCTTGAAACAAATTAAGTCTAGCTACTAAATGAGCTATACAATTATCAAGCCTATTTGTTGGTGAAATGGCCACACTAGAAGGGGGTGAATAATGTGTTAATTAAACTTGTCGCCTAAATTTGGTTTTACCTTTTTTTTCAAATTACTTAGGCAATTTATAATTTAACGACTAAATGCGGAAGCGAGTAATAAAGCTAAGCAATGTGATACACAAAGAAAACAATATTAACACAATTATTTATAGTGGTTCGACCCCCAATGGCTACTCTACTACCTAAGCACACCGCTTAAGATTTCCAAGCTAGTTTTACTAGATTATATTATTTTCCTTACAAAGAGGACTTTACACCGGAATGTCTCCGCTCTTAAACCGAAGGCGCTTCCAGACTCGGAAGTACCCCACCTTTCTACCGAGAGCACTCTCCCACCTCAACGAAAGGGACAACTCAACTAATCCTAGTAAACTAAGTTCACAATGGTGAATTTAAGCCTTAACACCAAGGCAACCACCAACTCAATCAACCTAGCACTCTAGGTTTACACACACTCAAATATAATGAAATAAACAACAAAATACAATAATAAATGGAGCAATAAATCAAACAATAAAGTACTTAGCTCCATAACAAGATTCCTAGCTTCCTCTTGATGCCTTTGATGATGAAACAATGAAGGTAAGGCTCAATCAAAGAGATGAGAGATCAAAGCTAGGGTTTTCAGAAGAATTAGCTCAATAAAGCTTGGGAATGATCACAAGATGGCTCAAGAAGGTTAGGAGTGAACCAAGTAGTAAAAGGAAGGCTGGGGCATCAATATTTATAGAGCCATGAAGTGGGCTCGGGAGATACACTACTCAATGGCTCGAAAACTAGTAGTTTATTGCAGTTCGATCATTTGTCGATCGATCGTTGGTCGATCGACCGAGCGATCAAAGGCATTCTACCCATTTCGGGCACCATTTGGTTGACTGACCTGTCGATCGAAACTGAAAAAAATAGGGCAGTTTTGTTGTTTTTTCTACTCGTTTGCTCGTTTGCTCGTTTGCTTGTTTCTAGGTTCGATCTTCGTTAAGTCTACTTATATAACATTTATTAACTTTAAAACATAAATGTTATATAAGGATTACCCCCCATTTGGATTCAATAAAATATCTAAAAAATTAAAATCCTTAAGAATCAAAATCTAACTATTGGGGTATAGTACAAATTTTCGAAAAACAAAAATTCTTTAATCTTCTGGGTCAAATATGAGTAGGCTAAAGACTTCCAAAAAATCCTTAAAAATATCTCGTTATCTAGTTTTTACCTAAGGAATAATTACCGGCATTTTTGGTGCCTACAAAATGTCTATTTTATATAGCCATCGAAGGAGCTCCCTAGACTTAGTGAATTTCAGGGCCTTTTCTAATTTTTCGGGTTTTCGTGATTTGGGGTTCGAGTTTGGTTTTTGGGTTCTTATGCATCATCATGAGGATTGACAATACAAGCTAGACACCCTAGACCTAAACTTTAACTTCCTGAAGAATCCCGAGCGTCGACGAGCGTCCTTGCCGATTTCTTCAATTTTTTCGATCGTAGACGACTTGCGCTAACCGATATGGAACCTGAAAATAATTTTCCATGAAACATTAGTTCCATGTTAATTATCATCAAAACCGAAATTAAGACCAAGGTAAAAAATATTAGGACAACACTATTCACATGTTTCCACTCTTTAACACCAACATCCCTACCCGCCATTAAAATACTCTCCATCATATTCTTCAAGTCCCAAGGACATTCAACTTCCCTATTAAAGATTTTAATGGCTCTAGAACAATAAGAGCATACCATATCTACAACCAAAGCTTTCTTTCTCACATTATCCAAATCTAATCTACCTTCTTCATCGTTGGAAGCATCGGCTTCTCCATTTCTCTTGGCACGACTTCTTTCCATGACACTGTATCATTAAAAGCTTTCACAAATAGACTATTCAGCCCTTCCTTCTTACCTGTATGCTAAAAGTAATGCCGTTGAACTATGAAAATTTCCTTCATTTGTAGATAAATCGATTCAATTGAATACTAAACCAACTAAATTAAGGCTAACCCAGAGCCTATTGGCTATAAAAGAAGTCCAATTTCGAGAAGAAAAACCCGATCGAAACATTGCTGAAGTAATATCAAATTTGTTCAACCGATTAAGATTGTCTGTAATTGAATGCTAAATCAATTAAATCAGGATTGAAACAATGCTAAACCATTAAATTATTGAGGCAAATAATAATTTACCCTTAATCATATTTATCTATGACTTATCAGACATTAAATTTGAATATTTCAAAGAATTTTCATCTTACTTTTACTAAATGATTATCGAATCCATTTAATTATATTACATGTTTAGTGTTTTAATTATTTAAAAAAGAAGCTTTGTTATATTTTAATTTTTAATAGATAAAATCATAAATTTTGTTGTTTATATATTGGTTGAATTAAAATTGGTTGTTTATATATTGTCGAATTAAGATTTTCAAAAATATTTCTTGTTAATATTAAGATAGTGAAGGAAACAATATTTTAATACAATTTATATTAAATACAATACTATATTTTGAAGAATATCAACAACAAAATTATAGTAGTTTAAATAAAATATATCTTGCACGTATTTTGGAATAATAGGACGTACAATTAAGTGGTCGGAGTGGATAAATCTGTAATTTAACTCGTAAATCAAATTTCTCATAATTAATTATTAAGTAAAAAAAGAATTCATAATTTCTAGTCGGGTAATATTTAATTTTGAGGTTGAAGATATGCACAAGGACAATCGTGAGTAGTTCTGGATAAGTAATCACTCCAAGAGAATACTAAATTTTCACTACCAAAGAGAAAGGCAATATCAAATGATATTCTACTTTTCCATTGATAAGGACATGAGAAATTCTGAGGTCCATAAACTAAGCTGTACAAATTAAATTTGGGTGCCATATACGTTTACTTTCACACTAGAGATGAAGTGTTTGCAATATTTTCTTACCCATCGACATCTACGATGAGATGAGAGACTAGTGGCAGTGGGTTCCAATAATTCATTGTCTATGAATGGCCACATTAATTTCACATGAAAGAACCATGATGAGCATCAGAGTGGTCAATGGAGCTTCTCCAAAGTCTCAGGATATGTTGGGTTATAAAAAGAATATAAGGAGGTTCAACCTTTATCCATCAAGCCAGTTTGAAGAATATTTACCACATTGGAGCCATCACATGTGACCTGAAGCTTTTACTGCAAAAGAATATGAGTTGAAACTATATTGACAATTATTTACAAGTTGGAACAACAAAAATTGTGATCTAAATCGAATATAAATTTGATGATACCATGCATTAATTGACTCTCATTTCTTTCCTTAATATATATTACAAATGATAGTGTTAATTAGAATATCATGCAAGCAATAAAGTATATGACACATTGATAGAAAATAAAATCTTAATCATAATGGGGTAAATTAAAAAGTTATAGAAAATAATAAAAATCACTTATCTTTATCTTTTTTTTTTGCCTAAAAATCACTCAACCAATATTGGATTATTGGGTAATGGGTTTGCGACTAAAGAGTCTTATATATGACCAATGTATAATTTGGTGTAGCTAACTGCACCCAATTTTGTTAGAGTAGAAGGGCAATATATCATTGAAATTTGTTGAAAATATAAATTGAATATTGTTTAAAAGGTTATTTGTCCATTAAAAAATAACTATTAATTAGCGATGACTATCAATGATGGCCCTTATCAATGACGACTTACGCGATAGACATCAAATCTATGACATTTTTATACCTTCAATGATGATATTCCAAAACTAACTAATGATGGCCAAGTATAGTTGCTAATGAGCTTATATAATATAGCCTCTTTTTTTTGAAATAGACAACTTTGATATACCATTTTCAAAATTAATCAATGATGATTGTCGTCTCTAGATGTCATTGATGGTCTCCCATCACTCCTGTTCAACTTTAATATATCAGTGGTGCGGTTTGGCCGATGCGTTTCTTGGTCAGGTGTAATTTCGGCAGGAGGACACCACAAGAAAAATAGACACTAGTGATGGAAAAAATCTGTCACTAATGCTTGAAAATTCATCACTAAAGGGTATCAATGACAGAAATTTTCGTCACAATGTCCGCCGCTAAAAGTCTCATGGCTAATGCTCAATTTTCTCTTCTGAGATGCATATGTCTGTCACAAAAATCTGTGATAGAAAAATTTTCGTCACAAAATTCATTACTAATATCGGTGATTGAAAATAAATTTTTCATCACTAATTATGATATTAATTATGATTTCATATGCTTAAAAAATCTGCCAATTATATTATAATTTTATATATTATTATAATAAAATATATTATAATATTATATTATAATAATCTATAAATATTATAATAATATAATAATATAATTTAATATTATTATTTATACCTTTACAATATTTTAAAGAAATATATAAAAGATAGTTTGATAATAAACTTTTAGGTCTCATGAGGTATTTTAAAGAAAATTAGGAGAAAAAAATTAATCCATATGTGATTAAAAAAGTTATATTTATGATGATTAAGAATAAGTAAAAAATAATTTAAACCCATGTGGAACTAAACATGATAAATTTTAATTTAATAATATTTAGTTTAATTTTGTATCGGATTTCTACTTCTATTAGTGATTTGTCACTATTATGTGGTGGCGCAGTGACAGATCTGTGACGGATATGAATAAAAAAATTCAGTGATGGATTAGTGTCGGAATATTAGTTACAGAAATGAAATGGGCCACTATTCTATCACTAATGCTATTTATTAAAAATTCTAGGCCAAATTGGTCAAAAATTCTATGACTGATTTGTGACGGAACCGTCTTGTCTCGTATTTTTCGTCGCAAGTTTGTCACTGTTTTGGAAAAAAAATTCATTTCACGTCGTCACAAATCCATCACTATTTTGGAAAAAAAATCATTTCATGCCGTCACAAATCCATCACAAATGTGTCATAGTTTGTGATTGATTTTAGCCATCACAAAATTTTCATCGCTGATGCTCATTTTTCTTGTAGTGGGACCTGCAAAAGATACTCTGACGCCCAAGTCAGGAGGTGATCGAGGTAGAGGTAATTGAAATTAGACTCTAGGTTACCTTTGTCATATTGTGTCTGTATATATTGTAGGGCGAGGGATTGTTGATAATGATGTTGTCTGATAATCTTGTAGGGATGTTGCTCAGAATGGGTTGAGGCTGATCCCGGAGATGTTGAGCTCGTAATGACGAATCTCTCATATTTATTGAGAACATGGGAGTCCTTGTATGACCTGGTGGAGCCGTCGGGCTAAGCCGTCTAGCTTGACTTGAGTCTAGTTCATGAGTGTGGGTAGTTCTGGGCTTAATCCGGTCGGGCCCGAAGTGCTAGTCCAATTCACAACCCCCGAGCTTGGTTGGAGTCTGAAGGACTTCATGCCGAGGTAGCTCAAGGTAGCACGAGTTTTTGACCAGGTTCTGGCCCTTAGATGTTGGTCGTGTTCTAGGAGTATGTTGGCTTTTGGCCAGGTTGTGTAGGTGCCGAGCTGCTATTGAGGACGAGCTGAGGTGCTGCGAGTTACTAAAATGGGACCAAAACAAGTCCTCGTCCTCAAGATATATAAGTAAGTACAGGTTCATAGGGCATTGTTACCTTAGCCTATTTGAATGTACTAATTCGGGATTCTTTTTGCAAGCAAGATAGCCTCGACGTTGGACCATGAAAGGAATAGTGTCCTTCAGCCAATCACATGTCGATGTTTTAGGGACTATTCAATGGTAATTGAAATATATAACTCTAAGGGAACTTCTGTTAAGGGCAGTTGAATAGGAAGTTGCGACTGCTATTGAACTACTACTAGAAACAAATTAGTAAGAACCAAAACAAAAGAACACACTCAAACACAAGAGGTTTGTTTACGCTGTTAAGTGACAAACTATTGGCCTAAAGTTTTCTATCTCGGTCTTAATCTCGGTTTTGATGATAACAAATATGGTACTAATGTTTCATGGAGAATTATTTTCAGGTTCTATATCGGTTACCGCTCGACGTCCCCGATCCAAAAAAATCGGAGAAATCGAAGAAATCGGCAAGGACGCTCGTCGTCGCTCGGATTTTATTGGGAAGATAGAGTTTAGGTTTAGGGTGTCTAAATTATGTTGTAAATCCTCATGATGATGCAAAGAAACCCAAAAACCAAACCCAAAAACCAAACCCAAACCCCAAAACTCGAAAACCTGAAATATTAGAAAAGGTCATGAAATTCACTAAGCTTAGGGAGCTCTTTGGAGGGCTATATAACCTAGACATTTTTTTGGCACCAAGCCGGTAATTGTTCCTTATGTAAAAACTGGATAATGAGATATTTTAAAGGATTTTTTGGAAGCCTTTAGCCTACCCATATTTGACCTGGAAGATTTGAAAATTTTCGTTTTTCAAAAATTTGTACTAGACCCCAAAAGTTAGATTTTGATTCTTAAGCATTTTGATCTTTTAGATATTTTTATTGAATCCAAATAGGGGGTAAATCCTTGTATAACATTTATGTTTTAAAGTTAAGAAATGTTATATAAGTAGACCTAGCGAAGATGGAACCCGGAAACGAGCAAACAAGCAAAAAAAAAAGCCAAACCAAGTAGTCTGCCCAGGTTCGATCAACTGACTGGTCCACCGGCGGAAGGAGAAGGCATTTCGGTCGACCGACCAACTCCCGAAATGGGCGAAATGCCTTTGGTCGCTTAGCGGTTGCTCTGTCAGTCGACTGACGATCGACCGGCAAGCGACCGGGCATCGGCAACCGGCAGAAAAATATCCTTTGACGCGCCTTGAGTGTTGGGGGGTTATAAATACATGCCAAACTCATTCCAAGCCTAATGTTGATACCTCTAAGCCTCAAAGAGCCACTCCTTGCCTCTCTATAAGAATTCTTGAGCCATCTTTGCAAAGAACCCTAGCTTCGAGCCTAGAAACCTTGATATAGACTTTGAGCTTGCTTTGATTCATCTTCAAGTCATCAAGAGGAGCTAGGACATTTTGTTTGAGAGCTAAGTTTATATTGTTTATTATTTGCTCTCATTATTGTTGTATTTTGGTGTTTATTTTATTGTATTAAAGCTTGTGTAAACCTAGGTTGCTAGTTTTGATTGAGTTGGTGGTTGCCTTGGTGTTAAGGCTTAAATCCACCATCGTTAACCTAGTTTGCTAGGATTAGTTGAGTTGTCCTTAGGTTGAGGTGGGAGAGTGCTCTTGGTAGGAAGGCGAAATACTTTCAGGTGTGAAAATGCCTTCGGTTTGAGGGTGGAGACTTTCCGTTGTAAAGTCCTCTTTGTTAGAAAACCAATTAATCTAATTAAACTAGTTCGGAAATCCTAAGCGAGATGGTAGGTAGTGGAGTAGCCATTGGGGCCGAACCACTATAAATCATTGAGTTAACATTGTTCTCTTTATTACTCGTTTTCGCATTTAGTTGTTGAATTGTGATTTGCCTAAGTTGTTTAAGAAAACGTTTAAAACGGAATTAGGCAAAAGGATTTAGTTAACACACTATTCACCCCCCCTCTAGTGTGGCCATTTCACCAGCACAAACCAGTCACTTAATCTGCAGGGCACTCACTAGACAGATGCCCAATCTACTCTCTATAAGTACAAAATAAGTCCTCTAGATTTCACACCCGAAATCTGACTACAATACTACAGTGAACTGGAAATAACAAAAAAACTATTTGTTATTACAAGTTAATACCAACTTGCCTCTCTATGACATCCCAACCACAGAGTTGCATCCTCCACACAGCCTTGTGTTGTAGTGAGCTTTCCACCCGAAACCAATCTTCTCCTGAAGATAAAAATGTAGATTTTTGCCTTTCTGCACTCAGCAGTCTCAACCCCTCAAATAACTGACAACATAGTTTAAGCACATAGGACTTGATATAAGTGGATCCATAGAAGCAGATCAATAGGAGATGATATGCATTGGAGTGGATCCATCAGAGATGGTCAATCTTCTCAAACATTTTCTCACACATTTTATAAATAGAGTAGGCAACGCAAAAGACATAGCCATTACTCCACAAGAGAAACTCCTAATTCAATGATGACCGTTAACTCCATTAATGATCATTAACTCCACCAATGAATGACCAACGTCATAAAGTAGTAGCTCCATGATGACCAATACTCCATTAAGCATTATAAAAGACCAAGTCCAAAAGTCACCATAAATGATCAAGTTCAAAAGTCACCATAAGTTATCAATCAAGATTAACTGCACCATAAATACATATATATAATATATATCATCATGATATTATATATATATATATATATATATATATATATATATATATATATATATATATATATATATATATATATATATATATATATATATATATTATCAATAATCTCATCAACATTCAAGCAACATTGCAGCAGGATAAATATCGCAGTAACATAAACTTCACTACAGCAAGAACAGTTGAGACTAGCCAACGAGACTGTGTTGACATAGGAGACTTGCAGATCCATAACTTCTCTTTCCTCATAAATAGAGAACTTCTATAAATGTCACTTAACAAAGGATCTTAACTTCAGCAGTTTCAAACTCAAAAGACAGCCATAACACATCATAATACTTCGGCCATAAAAGCTTCAAGAAAAACTGCCGCCATAAAAGCTTTAAGAAAAACAGCGAGCCCATTAATGAAGACCACTTCATTTCTTCCATAATTGACTTCGGTCATAAAGACTTCAAGATAACCGCCAGCCCATCAATGAATACTACTTCATTTCTTCTATAGGTAATAAACAAGTAATTAAGGATGATTTAAAAATATCTAAGATATAAAATAGAATCATCATTAATACTGGAAACTAAAGGTCATCATTTGAACATCATCCCCAACCATAGTTGTAATTGCCTCACATAGTTGTAACTGCCTTCAACATAAGCAGAACTCCTCATAGTTATGACTGTCCATTTAATTGGGAATAACCTGTAATACTTTTTCTTAAACAACCACAGAGCAAGTAACAGTTAGGAAATTTAATGTAACCTGTAAGTATAAACTGAGATCTTTAGCATAAACTCCACAACAGTTGCAATTGACATATAATTGGGAACTGGCTAATCATCCCTTTGCCAAATATAGTAGCAATAACTAGCATACAACTCAGAGCATTAGTATAGACTCCATAGTAGTTGCAACTGTCATTCAACTAAGAATTGGCCGGTAATCCGTTTGCCAAATATAGCCAACACAACATATGCCAAACACCAATAGTAATGAACAAATGAGGCATCTTTTCATCATATGCTGCATCTTTGTTTTATTAATAAGATTATGATGAACCCCAAGAACTCGGGCAAATGATTGTAAGGCCTTGATGAAATCATGCCAGTGAGACTTAGAATCCAGATGCCCCAGTTCTAAATGTTCCTAGTTATAGGATCATCGAGTAGCAGATCGGTGATTTCGACAAGACTAGTGGACTTGGTACATACACTATTTGATAGGTGGTAGCTGAGATGTAATTAATGTACAAGTGCAGATGCTCATTAGAGAATGAGTTCACTGAACGGACCTACTCGCGGAACACCAAATAGAATCCTTACATGAGTGTCAATAGGTTGTTCCTCGGGTGATAGCTAGTGATCGAGTGCAAGCAATCCTTGGACTTGGGGTTGTCATGGTAACCTTGTGATCGACAATCTATTGCTTTGGTGTATTCCCTATATGGCTCGCAGAGTCATGTGTCGGGTACTACTGGGCATAGTGAAGCTTTCATGGAGGTAGATGAGCAACCAACAAGGAATCAACTACTTCCTATGTGCTCCTGCTAGTGCCGACTCGGGAATCTCTGGCTAGTATGGATGTGAAAAGTCGAAAAAGGGTTTTTGACGTTTGATCATTCAGATAATAACTTGACATAGTGGAATACATATGAACCGATATTTGGGTTTCACTTGACTTTCGTACCCTAGCCGAGTTTGGGTCATTATAACCGAAGGATTTTGTTGCACGGTAACTAATCACCAAAGGGCGTTCGATCCCAGCAGATTGAACCTCACACTGTCCAAGCAGTCCTAATACGTTGCTAGACACCAATCTTGACTTGTGAGTAGTTTCTCACGATTGCACTAAAGGGTTTTATTGGTGGTTTGTGGAAATTTGAATAGAAGGTGTTCTATCGAATTTGACTCTCCGTTTTGCTCAACTCATTGGTGGCATAGTGTCGGACCTGATGGGTCACACACAAATAGGCTAAGCTTGTAACGGGTTTGATGGGATAGAGCCTGTGTGTGGCATTTGATGTCTACTAGTATGGACATGCCACAACACGATCACGATTCTCGTTTACGGACAAAATATGAAAGGTGTTTCCTATTCGGACGAATTATAAGTACTCGAGGAAGGGGTTCCTTGGAACCCTAATTTGTAGGGTTGAATACTCACACTAGAAGGAGAGGGGGGTTGAATAGTGTATGATTAAACTACGTTCAATTCGATTCTTTTCAATTCAAACCCGATTGCAACCAAATCAATGTTTGAGTAATTACGATGCTTTGACAAGTATAGATATCAAATAAACACAAGCAATCAAAACAATGCAAACACAAGAAGATATAGTGGTTGGGCCAACCGCCTACTCCACTACCTTGGCTCCATATCAAGGATTTCTAACCAACCTTCTTTATCGACTAAGTGTTTCCCTTCGAATATAAATGATGACTCACTTCAAAACCCTAGAGAAAGCTTCAACCCTATTCACCTAGGTAAAACACAAATCTACAAAGAAAACCCTAAGATGCATCCTAGCACACCTTACGAGCTCTCAATGAAAAACTTGTTTAATAACAAAGAAAACAAGATCTAAAGGAATAGGAAAGTGAAACCAATAAGAATGCTCCTTGCTAAGCCTTCAAAGCCACCAACTTGTCAATTCGTAGGATGCGATTTGAAGCTGGAGTCAAGGCGTGAAGAACACACCGAGAGGAGGATTGATCGTCGAAGCATGTGTGTTGAAATCAACCAAGAAAGTCTTGAAACACTCTAAAGATTGCTTAGTGAATAGTGGAGGAGCTTAAATGAAGATTTGCGATGGGTATTTATAATCCCTCATTCGAATAGGGCACCCGATGGGAGTTTTTTTGCCCATTGAGGCTGCCCGGTCGATGACCGGTTGATCGACCGAGCGATCGGCCCATCGACCGAAGCCCTCTGTGCTTTCTGGGCTTCTTTCGAATGACCAGCCTATCGACCGAATTTAGGAAAAAGGCTGATTTCTTCTCGCGAACTTCGTTTCCAGGTTTCGTTTCCGAGTTTTGACTTGGATAACATTATAATCAAGTTTGGAATATATTCCTAGAGTCATATTAGATGATTTCTATTTCTAATCCTAGATTTTCTACGCGATCATCATCGGAGCCATTTTTGATATTTTTTGGTATTTTTTCGAACGAAGTTTGCACGCGTATCGCAACATCAACTTGAACCCAAACCTTCACAAATGCATTAGTTTCGTGTTTGTTATCATCAAAATAGAGATCAAAGCCTAGGGGCAACCCTTGGGCCAACAATCTCCCCCTTTTTGATGATGAGAAATAAAACATGAAATTGTATCAATTCTAAGTTTCATTTGTGAGTTCTTGATAAGCCATATAGAAAACTATCATAAACTAATGTATGCTCCCTCTATCAATATACATATCTAACTTATGACTCCCCCTATCTTTATGCATCAAAAATCAAATGTGACCAAGTCTTTTCTCCCCCTTTTGACATCAATCGAAAATGGCAAGAACCAATGTACTATTAATGAGTTTCATCAAGAAAACTGAGAAATCCATAAAAAACAAGTATTATCTACCACAATAGTCCTCCCTACCAATGTGAGCCTATAGAAGGCAAACATCGATAAGTCGCAAAGCCTCACTACAAGGCATTACATGAGTGTGATGATACCACATAAAAACCAATTTTACAAAAAGGCATGCAAATTTTTGAAAACTCAAGCATATGGTAAATTGCAAATTCCTAATTGCATCCTTAAGTTGGTAAAACTTTCTTCATTCAAGGATTTTGTAAATATATCCGCAAATTATTTATCGGTAGGCACAAATTCTACGGATATATTACCCTTCGCTACATTGTCTATAAGAAAATGGTGCCTTAGAACAATATGTTTAGTCCTAGAGTGTAAAATCAGATTTTTGGTTAAGTTAATTGTACTAGTCTTATCACAATGTATAGGTATGCACGAATAACTAAGTCCGTAATCTAAGAGGGTTTGTTTCATCTAAATGACTTGTGCACAACAACTAGCCGCGGTGATATATTCTGCTTCGTTAGTTGAAAGCGCAACCGAGTTTTATTTCTTAGAAAACCAAGAAACAAGACTCATCTCTAGGAATTGACAACACCCACTAGTGCTTTTTCTATCTACTTTGCATCCGGAAAAATCGGCATTTGAAAAAACCAATTAAATCAAAAGATGCATCACATGGATACCATAATCCTTATTCAATCGTGTCTTTCAAACACCACAAGAAAAACAGGCATCAGTGACCGAAAAATCTATCACTGATGCTTGAAAATCCGTCACTGAAGGGTATCAGTGACGAAAATTTCTGTCACAAATTCTGTCATTCCGTCACTAAAAGTCTCATGGCTAATGCTTCATTTGCTGTTCTGTGACGGATGTGTCCGTCACAAAAATCTGTGACGGAAAAATCTTCGTCACAAAATCCACCACTAAGGTTGATGATCGAAAATAAATTTTTCGTCACTAATTTTGACATTAATTATAATTTTTATTAATAAAAATATATCAACTATATTATAGTATATTATAATAATCAATGATGATATTACACTATATTATTATTTATAATTTTATAATAATTTTAGTGAATTTATAAAAGATAGCATGATAGTAAACTTTTTGGTCCCCATGAGGTGTCAATTTATAACATTTAAAAAAATTAGGAGAGAAAAAAATTGATCCATATGGGACTAAAAAAATTATATTTATAATGGTTAAGAATAAGTAAATGCTCATTTTTAACCCATGTGGGACTAAACATGATAAAATTTATTTTACTAATATTTAGTTTAATTTTGTGTCAAAATTCTATTTTCGTCACTGACCTGTCACTGTTATGTGGTCGCTTAGTGACGGATCTGTGATGGATATGAAGAAAAAAATTCAGTGACGAATTAGAGTCGAAAAACTAGTGACGAAAATGAAATCTGTCACTATTCTATCATTGATGCTATTTATTAAAAATTCTAGGCCAAATTGATCAAAAATTTTGTGACTGATTTGTGACGGAATCGTCTTGTGTCGGATTTTCCGTCACAAATCCGTCACTGTTTTGGGAAAAAGAAAGTTTATTTCACGCTATGACAAATCCGTCATAAATCTATCACAGTTTGTGATGGATTTTAGCCATCACAAAATTTTCGTCACTGATGCTCATTTTTCTTGTAGTGAAATATCTCAATAAGCGTTTAACCGCACTTAAATGAGACATTTTAGGACATGATTGAAATCTAGCACATGCACATACACTAAACATGATATTGGGTCTACTTGTGGTTAAATAAAGTAGACTACCAATCATGCCTCGATATCGTTTTTCATCTACCTTTACACCATCTTCATCATTATCAAGCTTGATGGATGTGATCATTGGTGTGGAAGCAATCTTGGCTTCATTCATCCCAAATCTCTTAGAGCTCCTTGGCTTGATTAATGAAGATTCCCTCATTGGTTTGCTTGATTTGGAGTCCAAGCATGAAGGACAGTTCTCCATCATACTCATCTCAAACTCCTCTTGCATGCATTTGGCAAACCACTCACAAAGTAATTCATTAGTAGCACCAAAAATGATATCATCCACATAGATTTGCACAAGTAAAATATCATTTTTGTCATTTTTTATAAAAAGAGACACATCGGATTTTCCAACGCTAAAACCTTGTTCAATTAAAAAGTTGGAAAGCCATTCATACCTAGCCATAGGGGCTTGTTTTAAGCCATACACGGCCTTTTTATGTTTGAAGACTTGATTTGGACATTCAAAATTGTCAAAACCTAGGGGTTGTTCAACAAAAACTTCTTTGGTTATAAAGCCATTCAAAAATCCACTTTTTACATCCATTTGAAAAAGTTTAAAGCATTTAAAACTTCCTTAAGCTAAAAGCATGCGGATTGCTTCTAATCTAGTTACGAGAGCATAAGTTTCATTATAATCTATTCCTTCATCTTGATTATACCCTTAGGCCACTAACCTAGCTTTGTTTCTAATGACTAAACTATCTTCATCTAGTTTGTTTCTATAGACCCATTTAGTCCCAGTTACGGTTTATTCACTAGGTCTAGGTACAAAATCTCAAACATCATTCCTTACAAATTGATTTAGTTCCTCTTGCAATAGCATTTACCCAAAATTCATCTTGTGTGGCTTCCTTAATATTTTTAGGCTCTACTTGAGAAATAAAAGCTACATATTGACAAACATTTCTAAGTTTAGAAACAGTTACCACTCCTGTTGATGTCTCTTCAATGACTTGATCAATTGGATGGTATCTTATCAACCAGTATCCGTTTGGGAGAGGTGGTAGAGCTTCCTCTTCTTCAACAACTTGAGGCGAGGATGAGGATGAAGGTTCTTCATCATGTGTTTCTTCATTGTGTTCATCTTCAACCTCCTTGTCATGAAATGCCAACTCCTCAAGTTCCTCACCTACATTCACAATCTTAACATTTCTAAAAGAATCATTAGTTTCATCAAAAGTAACATGCATGGATTCTTCAACTATCATTGTTTTACCATTACACACTCTATAAGCCTTAGAACTATTAGAGTAACCTAGGAAAATACCCTTATCGGATTTAGAATCAAATTTTCCTAGATGCTCCTTAGTATTCAAGATAAAGCATTTACATCCAAAAACTCTAAAATATCCCACGCTTGGGTTCTATCATTCCAAAGATCAAAAGGAGCTTTCTTAATTCTAGGCCTTAATAAAACACAATTAAGTACATAACAAGAAGTGTTTATGGCTTCGGCCCAAAAGTACTTAGGCAAATTATTTTCACAAAGCATAGTCCTAGCCATTTCTTGTAAAGATCTATCCTTCATCTCAACCACCCCTTTTTGTTGAGGGGTTCTAGGGGAAGAAAAGGTATGTTAAATACTCAATTCATCACAAAATTCCAAAAATTTATTTGAGTAATTCACATCTTTAAAAATGTAACAATTAGTCCCCTCAGTTGACATGGTTGTGGATAGTGCATTTGATGGCTGAGTAGTGGGTAACACGATGGTGAATAATTAAGTGAGCCGAGTGGAGGCCGAGCGGGTGCTACCTAGTGTGCATCGAGAACCATGAACTATGTCATTTTATCTGAGTAATTCACCTCTTTAAAAATGTAACAATCAGTCCCCTTAGTTGACATGGTTGTGGATGTGCATGTGATGGCCGAGTAGTGCGAAGCGCACACGAGTTGACTTTAGGATGAACTGGGCCGAGTGGTGCGCAATGCACACGAGTTGATTTTGGGTCAAGATATATGTCGATGACTGACTCGATTTGCATTGGTCGAAAGGGCATTTCCTGACCGAGTTTTGGGCACTGATACTCGAGGGTCTTCCTACCTTAGTGAGCCCGAGGTGGGAAGTTCGCTAGGGTGGCCAGCATAGCGAGGAACCTGCGAGTTGTAGGCGGCTAATTTAAGGTTGATTCATTTGGGCCGGATTGGGCTGAATGGTGTGTGTAGCGCACAAGATGACTAATGCAAGTCATTATGATGCTTTATATCAGTTGCATGAGTATTGAGCTATTTACTGTATTCATTTATGTGGTTTGGCTTGGTAATGGTTGAGATGACCACTCACTGAGTTCTTTCGAACTCACCATTCTTTTTTTAGCATTGTTTTGCAGAGCATGATCATTGAGGTATGGCGCGGCTGGTGGCGGCAGACTCAAGTGGCAGTCTCGTGAAACCTATTGGTGTAGTCGAGTTGTGTCGAGTCATGTAATTTATTTGAGCATACAAACTTATGTAGTGTTGATACTAGAATCTTGGTTATGTAACTTATGCACTGGGTTTGATACTTGTATTGCTACTTTTTATAAATTAATGTTTATGTAGTGTTAATCTAAATTGTTATATCGCATGCTTATCATGGTGGTATGGTCTAGGCTTGGGGGTGCTTATCCGCACTCTGGCTGGTTGCGTGACATAGTGGTATCAGAGTATGTGGTTAGGTCCAGACTACAACATTAGGGCATAGAGTACCGTATAGGCATTTGTGAGTCATGTAGTTCGTGAGACTGAGCTACAGAGCTTGCGCGCACCAATGGCGGTACATATGATCATTTAATAACTATATATTACAGTGCTAGATATGGTTATTATATGTTTTACTTGTTGCCAACGGAGGCAAATGGTAATGCAATGTGAGTGGGTTCTTCCCTCCCTCTCTTTTGGAGTGATTTCTCCATTGCCATGGTCAAGGCTAAGTATGCTTGCAAAAATATGAAATTTTACTCTTTCGGTGGGTTTTTTGGCTTGTCGTTAAGGATGTGGATGCATAGGGAAGGGAAGGGCTGCCCCTAAAGCATAGAGTAGGCGGCTTGTAGAGAAGAGGGAATGGTTGCCTTAATATACATATTTTTATGACTACTTCTCCCTAGTATTGAGTATCCTTGAAGAGGATTGATGCTTGATTTATATATTCAGGTGAGGGTAGCCCTAAACTCTAGGGATGGTCGATAGGGGTGGAAATAGGCCAGGCCAAGCCAGGCCAGGCTTTCGCCTTAATAGGCCAAGCCTATATGGTAGAAAATTGGTCTGGGCCTGACCTGTAGCATGTTATAGACTTAAATTTTGGCCTAAGCCTGGCCTGTGGCCTATTTATGAAGCCTGTTTCTAATATATAACTTTTTATAAAATCTACTTCCAATATAAAATTTTGGCCTAACTTGGCCTATGGCCCGTGGCCTGTGTTTTATTAAATTAAAATAATATTATTTATTACATTAAAATAATTTTAATGTAAAAACGTAACAAAATAATAATATTATATTTATATATACACCACCTTAATAGGCCCAGGACGGTCTGTCAAGCTTAATAGGTTTTAAATAGGCCAGGCCACAGGCCCTTGACAGGTCGCCTGGTCTATTTCCACCCCTAATGGCCGACGACTTGTGTATGAAGATTTGTTTGGTCGTTTCAGATTTTGGTGTCCTTGTTCATTAGGTATTGTAAGGATATGGAACTAGGGAGGTAGATTGCAAGTGTAGAAATTTTTTTCAAAAATTTATTTTTCCATGCCCATTGACATGTAGTTCGGAGGCTGAGGCGTCATCCAATTTGTACAAACTCTTGGGGTAATTTGGTAGGATACTAGAGTAGTGTCCACACCAAATTTTAGCAAATTCTGAGTTGAGTAGACTGAGTTTATAAATTTAGTTTGAAGGCTACCTAAAACTGTTTATTTCTGCACATAGCAGAAATTGTAAAAAGCTGAAGTTTGATACAATATTCGGAGAATGAAACTTTGTCCCATGATAGTGAAATATTGGGAATTCGTAGTGGGGTATGTGAACAACCATATGAATCTGGTTTGGAGGGAAAAGAGTAAGAATTGATTTAGTTATGAATTTTCTAAGTCAGCAACTTAAACTGAAAAATCTGCTAGTGGATGCAGAAATTTCAGGATAGCTATTTTGACGCGTTGTTTCATGGTCGACTAGTAATCCAAATAATCTGAAATTTTGTGGTTATATAGATTGTATGATATTCATACTTGGTATTCTTTGAGTTCTATAGTTATTTCAAAAAAAGAACTAAGGGTTTAGCAGTGGTAGCAAAAGTGAAACTGATAAGGTTCGAGAGGTGCTGAAATTGGGCTAAGTATGAGAGGATTGCCTTGACCCCACTTGAGGGCCGAATTACCTTGATGTTATGCTATGATAAATTTTGATATGCACTTCTATTATGTAACTCGTGGGTGGCGACGCGTAGGGTAGCATCAATAAAAAAAAATTCAGGTTGGAGGCACTTATATCAGTGCTAGAATCTCAAACTCATTAAGTAATAATGACGTTCTAGAATTCCCTTCTGGGATGGTTGGATATCGAATGGTTAAACATATATGATAATGTTTGGTTTCATTTGATTGGAGTGGTGGGGTACATGGTGGCCGAGAGGGTGAGACCGAGAGTAGGTCGGACTCGATGCTGCCACGCGCTCCGGTAGATTTCCTAAACCACTCGAGTAATATTATTGGTGTGTATTTCCTTACTCTTGTGATGGTGCTTGTGTTTGGAGCATGGCCGGACTGAGAAGTCTTTTAGTTGGTGGAACTATCGCCCGACTTAGTGAGAGAATTATGGACCCGGGAAGCTCATCAGCGAACCACACTAACGACCGACCCAGGGAGTGACATTGGTTGGAGGGCCTTCCCAACTAGAGGAGGGTTATCGGGGATAGTAGGCCCTCCTATCTCGGAGGGCCGGGGCGAGATGCTCGCTAGGTTGTGTCCCAGTGATTGACTTGTGAGATTGTTTAAATGTTGTGTTGTGATATGGCCGATGTAGGCCAATGTGTTAGATGTGCGGAGGCGCACTAGGTGGTTGCTTAGATGTTGTGACCTGTAGATTATATGGTAAAATTTATATTTTTATTCAATGTTGTTTAAAAAAAAAGGGGGTGTGTGCTTGTGTATTGTGCTGGTGATGCCATTAGAGGTCATTCCTTTCGGTGGAAACTTGCTACAGGGCTTTCCTAGCGTTGAGTCATGTCGGAGGGCTTTCTAAACGGCAGAGGACAGCAGCACTAGAGGGCCTTCCTAGGTTGTCTGTCCCATGGATGGGTACATGCTAGAGGGCATTCCTAGCAGCCTACCCGGTGGTGCTGTATCTATACGTTAGAGGGCTTTTCCTAACGTTATCCCCAGTTTGTGTGCTTGTGTGATTGCAAGAATTGTGAATATGGTGCTGGCTGAGACTAGCCGGTGTGGGTGTGTGCGCGAGCGCGCACGAGAGGTGTACATGGATATTGCGTTGATGTTTTTTGGATGATTATGGGTCTATAGATGGGATAGATTAGCTGGTACCTTTATGAGTTTGGGACCCATGGGAGGGCCAGAGAGTTGGGAGTGCCCAAGTGCGCACCTGAGGACTTTTAGAAGGTACCCAATCACCTGAGGATATGTGTAAGTGCACACGTATAATTTTTCAGAGGAGGATGTTGTCTTTGTGGCTGAAAACTTTGGTTAAGTAATTTTATTTGAATTTCTGGAAGTCACGATGATGTGTGGAAAACTTCGACCTGGCGGGTAGTATAATTAATGAAGTCGATGGGCGGTGTGGTCGGGTATTTCGGGGGCCCGGATCAAGGCCGTGGGTGAGTACTCTCGATTGCACCTGAGTTTGATATTGGTGAACAGGCATACACATTTTGTCTATTGAGATTGTGAAGGTTAGACCATCGTGTTTTGGTCATTTAGGAACCGTGGCGAAAGGGGTGATATAATCATCTTGCTTGGTTTGTACTTGTGCTCGGACTAGAGATTTAGTAGGAAATCTATGGGCAGCTTAGTACTCTTGGTAGCGGAGAGGAGCCCACTTGCTCGGGAACTGGCATCCTGCCTGGATGGTGGGTTGGCCATTTCGGTGATTGGCACCGGTGACATGGTGGCGCACGTGTGGGTGCGGTCCACATTAGTGGAGATGCTACAGGCGGCCCGGATGGAGGAGGCATTCTGTGCTCTAACCAGAGACCTGGTGGGGAGAGGGGATGCAGATGATGGTTTCCAGGTAAATGCCGAGGATGTCCTGAGGTTTAAGGACAGAATTATGGTGTCGGATATGGCAGAGGTTAAGAGGCAGGTGCTTAAGACTAGCCACAACTCCTCTTACACCAAGCACCTTGGGTGTAAGACCCAGAATTTTTCTAATATAGAAATCTATTTTTGGTGCAAAGCGCCAGAATCAGGGGTTAGTCTAGTCGAGCCACGAAAATCACCTCGACTAAAAGGTATAACTCGGCTTATGAAGTTTAAATTGGTTTAGATGGATATTTCCTTATTAAGCATTAGATGTCCTATTTGAGTCGAGTTCAAATTGTGTATGCGGATCGAATCGGGGCCTGAATCGAACTCGGATCGAGTCGAGTAGAGGCTAAGTCGTTTAGAGAGGCATATGGGTCATTGGTGGATGAGGGAATAAAATCCCTCATCATGAGCCGTGCGGCTCATCTTGGAGCCGCACGCAGCCCGAGCAAGAGAGAGGGAGGGGAGAGCTTGGTCGGCGCCGGAGATCGTGTCGTCGTCTGAAAGTTCGAGATCACCAATGTCCAACCCTTCTTCCTTCTTAAGCAAGGTGAGTGGTTGTTTTTCCATGGTTTTATTTGGTGGAGGTGAGTGGCTGAACCCCTAGGACTGCTAGGTAGAGATTTTGTCGCGAGATTTCATCGATTTAAGGTACTTTGATTTTTGGATCGCTGTTTAAGTGTTATTACATCGGATCTAGCTTGGTTTTTCTCGGATCGATGTTATAGGGGTTGCCGAGTAGAGGGAAAAGGGGAAAGGTCATGCCGAAATTTCCCCCAATTCCCTCGACGAGTATAAACCCCTTTTCAATCGATCTTGAATTTATACCGAGTAGATGTATAGTTTATTTACTGTAAATGAAGATTGAAACCCCTTCTCTAGGCCTTGTAGGGTTCAGCCAACCAAAAGGACATCCCATGTCCATGGTTCGGCCGAGCAAAAGGATGTGCACAATGATCAAGGTCTTGGTTAGGCTAGACTGGAATCAAAATACTAAGATTGGGGTTGGTTCTTCTTCCTTGTTCTTACCCATGAGGACTCGGCCGAGCAGGAAGGAGGGGGTGGTGACCTCTAGAAGCTAAACTTCATGTTTAGGAATACTCAAACAATAGGAAATGAAAAGTTGCCTAGATTGACAATTAGAATCAAGATGACATTTAGGCAAGACTATAACTAAGGAAGGCTACTACGTTGGTGCATAAAATTTGTAGTATGGTAGTAATAACCATTCTTGACTCTTCCCTTTTTAAATTCTGAAATTTGGTTATGATTTTAACATGTTAGATAATCTCTTTCCTTGTTGAATTTATTGTAAATGCATAATTAAAATTCATTATCATTGAATCGAGTGGCTATACTTAGTAGGTGACATGAGTAATTCATTTATAGCTTATATGATGTCCGATATTGTTGTTGGGTGTATTATCAAGTTTATGACATGTAGTTTACATTTGTGAAAGGTAGCATATGACGCTAGATGATTTGCATGAGACGAAAACTCAAAAGTAGACGAGTTAGGTCTCACACCTAAGAACCATTCTGCGAACAATAGTGTGAGCATGATACGGCCAAAGCAAAAGGCCGGACACGGGCGGACGCACTGGATTTTAAATAAGGAAAACCTAGGACACTTGATTGTGTGATGTGATTGTGATGGTTTGCCAAGAAGCATGGATAGTCGAAATGACTAATGCTTGACTCGGCCAGTGATTTGGGTCTTGAGCTTGCACCAGCGGGCCCGCTAGGTACCAGACCCCAGTTGGGCAGGACTAGCTATCCTTAACCCAGTATGTGTCCAAAGACTAGCAAACCATCCTAGTCGACGGCCCGGAGACTTTCTTGATGTACTTGTGTGTTATGTTGGCCTTAAGGCCAGTATGTTACTATCTTTATGTGATAGGGCTGGTTAGAGCAGAATTACTAGATCATGAGCATGCCCTAGGGGCCGGGTGCCTTGTGGCATAGTTGGGCTGTTATAGCCCGTGGTATGTATGTATGGTCTATACAGGACGACCCTAGGGGTCAGTTTTCATATCAGAAATAAACTAGATCCCTAACTTTACATTTTGTTGACTTACATATATGCTAATTGGGGATTATGTGGAGGTTCGGAAGAACCGCTCACTGAATCCCATGTGGACTCACGGTTTATTTTTCTTATTTTGCAGAGCCCGATTAGTGAGTTGAGGCTTGGAGTCATGATGTAGCTGGAGGGCAGGTAGTGGTGTCGATCTCGTAGCGGCGTCCAATAGTCATAGTCTAGATGTCTAGATTTGTTATTTTCATACACCGAGAGTTGTTTATTTTTAAGCATGTATTCGAATTTGAACTCGAGTTGTTTCATTTTATGTTTGATGTTAGCAACTTTCCCTTTTATTAAAAATTGTGAACTTTCTTGAAATTCAAATAAAGCTGCATCATTGTTTTCTATTTATGTGTTTCGGTTTCTCGTTAGTTAGTGTATGTAGTAGGCTTCAGGGTAGGACATAGACCCTAGCTGGTCACACGACCCTGAGTTGGGGTGTGACACTGGGACCATGAAGATTTATTGTGACCTAAGGCAGCATTACTGGTGGAAAGGGATGAAGCGGAAGGTGGCTGAGTTTGTGTCTAGGTGCTTGACCTGTTAGCAGGTTAAGGCAGAGCACTTGAGGCCTGCAGGGCTACTATATAACCTAGAGGTACCCAAGTAGAAGTGGGAGAAGATTATAATTGAAATTTGTTGAAAATATTAATTGAATATTTTTTAAAATGTTATTTGTCCATTAAAAAATAACTATTAATTAGCAACGACTATCAATGATGGCCCTTATCAATGGTGACCTACGCGATAGACATCAAATCTATGATATTTTTATACCTTCATTAATGATGATATTCCAAAATTAACTAATGATGGCCAAGTGTAGTCGTTAATGAGCTTATATATATAATATAGCCTCCTTTTTTTTTGAAATCGACAACTTTGATATATCATTTTCAAAATTAATCAATGATGATTGTCGTCTCTAGACATCATTGATGTGCTCCCATCACTCCTGTTCAACTTTAATATATTAGTGGTGCGGTTTGGCCGATGCGTTTCTTGGTCAGGTGTAATTTCTGCGAGAGGACACCACAAGAAAAATAAACATTAGTGACGAAAAAATCTATCACTAATGCTTGAAAATTTCTCACTAAAGGTTATCAGTGACAAAAATTTCCGTCACAATGTCCGCCGCTGAAAGTCTCATGGCTAATGCTCCATTTTCTCTTCCGAGATGCATGTCTGTCACAAAAATCTGTGATAGAAAAATTTTCGTCACAAAATTCATCACTAATATCGGTGATTGAAAATAATTTTTTCATCACTAATTATGATATTAATTATTTTGCTATGCATAAAAAATATGTCAATTATATTATAATATTATATATTATTATAATAAAATATATTATAATATTATATTATAATAATCTATAAATATTATAATAATATAATTTTATATTATTATTTATACCTTTACAATATTTTAAAAAAATATATAAAAGATAGTTTGATAATAAACTTTTAGGTCTCATGAGGTATCTAATTTATAAAATTTAAGAAAATTAGGAGGAAAAAATTAATCCATATGAGACTAAAAAAGTTATATTTATGATGATTAAGAATAAGTAAAAAATAATTTTAACCCATGTGGGACTAAACATGATAAATTTTAATTTAGTTTAATTCTGTGTTGGATTTCTACTTCTGTTAGTGATTTGTCACTGTTATGTGGCGACGCAGTGACAGATATGAAGAAAAAAATTCAGTGATGGATTAGTGACGAAAATGAAATGAGCCACTATTCTTATCATTAATGCTATTTATTAAAAATTCTAGGCCAAATTGGTCAAAAATTCTATGACTGATTTCTGACGGAACCGTCTTGTCTCGGATTTTTCGTCACAAGGCCATCACTATTTTGGAAAAAAATACATATCAGACCGTCACAAATCCATCACTATTTTGGAAAAAAATTCATTTCACGCTGTCACAAATCCATCACAAATGTGTCACAGTTTGTGATTGATTTTAGCCATCACAAAATTTTCATCACGATGCTCATTTTTCTTGTAGTGGGACCTACAAAAGACACTCCGACGCCCAAGTCAGAAGGTGATCGAGGTAGAGGTAATTGAAATTAGACTCTAAGTTACCTTAGGCATGTTGTGTCTGTATATATTGTATGGTGAGGGATTGTTGGCGATGATGTCGTCTGATAATCTCGTAGGGATGTTGCTCAGAATGGGTCGAGGCTGATCCCGGAGATGTCGAGCTCGTAATGACGAATCTCTCATATTTATTGAGAACATAGGAGTCCTTGTATGGCCTGGTGGAGCCCTCGGGCTAAGCCGTCAAGCTTGACTTAAGTCTAGTTCATGAGTGTGGGCACTTCTGGGCCTAATCCGGTCGGGCTCGAAGTGCTAGTCCAGTTCACAACCCCCGAGCTTGGTTGGAGTCTGGAGGACTTTGTACCGAGCTAGCTCAAGGTAGCACGAGTTTTTGACATGGTTCTGGCCCTTAGATGTTGGTCGTGTTCCAGGAGTATGTTGGTCTTTGGCTGGGTAGTGTAGGTACCGAACTGCTATTGAGGACGAGCCGGGGTGCTGCGAGTTACTGAAATGGGACCAGAACAAGTCATCGTCTGTAAGATATATAAGTAAGTACAGGGTCATAGGGCATTGTTACCTTAGCCTATTTGAATGTACTAATTCGGGATTCTTTTTGCAAGCGAGATAGCCTCAAGGTTGGACCACGAAAGGAATAGTGCTCTTCAGCCAATCACATGTCGATGTTTTAGAGACTATTCAATGGTAATTGATAGTATATGCCTCTAAGGGAACTTCTATTAAGGGCAGTTGCAACTGCTATTGCGTACTACTAGAAACAGAGTAAGAACCAAAATAAAAGAACACACACAAACACAAGAGGTTTGTTTACGCTGTTCAGTGACAAACTATTGGATTATGGTTTTCTACCTTGATTTTAATCTTGATTTTGATGATAATAAATATGTAACTAATGTTTCATGAAAAAATATTTTCAGGTTCCATATCGGTTAGCGCTCGACATCCTCGATCGAAAAAATCGGCAAGGACGCTCGTTGTCGCTCGGATTTCGTCGGGAAGCTAGAGTTTTGGTTTAGGGTGTCTAGAATGTGTTGTAAATCCTCATGATGATGCAAAGAAACCCAAAAACCAAATTTGAACCCCAAAACTCGAAAACTCGAAAAATTAGAAAAGGCCATAAAATTCACTAAGCTTGGGGAGCTCCTTGGAGGGCTATATAATCTAGACATTTTTTTGGTACCAAAAATACCGGTAATTGGTCCTTAGGTAAAAACTAGATAACGATATATTTTTAAGAATTTTTTGAAAACATCTACCCTACCCATATTTGACCCCGAAGATTAGAAATTTTTTGTTTTTTGAAAATTTGTACTAGACCCTAATTAAAAGTTAGATTTTGATTATTAAAGATTTTAATTTTTTAGATATTTTTGTTGAATCCAAATGGGGGTAATCCTTATATAATATTTATGTTTTCAAGTTAAGAAATGTTATATAAGTAGACTTAGCGAAGACAGAATCTAGAAACGAGCAAACAAGCAGAAAAAATTAGCCAAACCAAGTAGTCTGCCCAGGTTTGATCGATTGACTGGTCGATCGGCAGAAGGAGAAGGCATTTCGGTCGACCGACCAACGCCCGAAATGGGCAGAATGCCTTCGATCGCTTGGGCAGCGACCGACAAGCGATCGGGCATCGACAACGGGCAGAAAAATGCTTGTTGACGAGCCTTGAATGTTGGGGGGTTATAAATACCCATCGCAAATTCATTCCAAGCCTAATGTTGATGCCTCTAAGCCTCAAAGAGTCACTCCTTGCATCTCTACAAGAATTCTTGAGCCATCTTTGCAAAGGACCCTAGCTTTGAGCCTAGAAACCTTGATATAGACTTTGAGCTTGCTTTGATTCATCTTCAAGTCATCAAGAGGAGCTAGGACATCTTGTTTGAGAGCTAAATTTATATTATTTATTATTTGCTCTCATTATTGTTGTATTTTGGTGTTTATTTTATTGTATTAAAGTTTGTGTAAACCTAGGTTGCTAGTTTTGACTGAGTTGGTGGTTGCTTTGGTGTTAAGTCTTAAATCCACCATTATAAACCTAGTTTGCTAGGATTAGTTGAGTTGTCCTTAGGTTGAGGTGGGAGAGTTCTCTCGGTAGGAAGGCGAAATAGTTTCGGGTGTGGAAGTGCCTTCGGTTTGAGAGTGGAGACTTTCCATTGTAAAGTCCTCATTGTAAGGAAACTTATTAATCTAGTTAAAGTAGTTTGGAAATCCTAAGCAGGGTGGTTAGGTAATGGAGTAGGCATTGGGGCCGAACCACTATAAATCATTGAGTTAGCATTATTCTCTTTATGTATCACATTGATTATCTTTATTACTCGCTTCCGCATTTAGTCGTTGAATTGTGATTTGCCTAAGTAGTTTAAGAAAATGTTTAAAATGGAATTAGACAAAAGGATTTAGTTAACACACTATTCACCTCCCCCCTCTAGTGTGGTCATTTCACCAACACAAACCAGTCACCTAATCTGCGGGGCACTCACCAGACAGATGCCCAATCTACTCTCTATAAGTACAAAATAAGTCCTCTGGATTTCACATCCGAAATCCGACTATAATACTTATGTGAATTGGAAATAACAAAAAAAAAATTGTTATTACAAGTAAATACCAACTTGCCTCTCTATGTCATCCCAGCCATAGAGTTCCATCCTCCACACAGCCTTGTATTGTAGTGAGCTTTCCACCTGAAACCAATCTTCTCCTGAAGATAAGAAAATGTAGATTGTTGCCTTTCTGCACTCAGCAGTCTGCACTCAGTAGTCTAAACTCCTCAAATAACTGACAACACAGGTTAAGCACATAAGAGTTGATAGAAGTGGATTCATAGAAGCAGATCAATAGGAGAGGATCTGCATTGGAGTGGATCCATCAGAGATGGTCAATCTTCTCAAACATTCTCTCACACATTTTATAAGTTGAGTAGGCAACCCAAAAGACATAGCCATTACTCCACAAGAGAAACTCCTAATTCTATGATGACCGTTAGCTCCATTAATGATCATTAACTCCACCAATGATTGACCAAGATCATAAAGCTTCATGATGACTACAACTTCTTCAAAGTGAATGGCCAAGGTCATAAAGTAGTAGCTCCATGATGGTCAATACTCCATTAAACATCATAAAAGACCAAGTCCAAAAGTCATCATAAATGATCAAGTTCAAAAGTCACCATAAGTGATCGATCAAGATTAAGTACACCATAAATACATATATATAATATAATATCATCATGATATATTATATATATATTATCAATAATCTCAGCAACATTACAGTATGATAAATATCTAAGCAACATAAACTTCACTGTAGTAAGAGCAGTTGAGACTGGCCAACGAGACTGTGTTGACATAAGAGACTTGCAGATGCATAACTTCTCTTTCCTCATAAATAGAGAAGGCCAACCAACTTCTATAAATACCACTTAACAAACGATCTTAACTTCTGCAGTTTCAAACTCAAAAGCAGCAATAACACAACATAATACTTCGGCCAAAGAAGCTTCAAGAAAAATTGCTGCCATAAAAGCTTTAAGAAAAATCGCTAGCCCATTAATGAAGACCACTTCATTTCTTTCATAATTGACTCCGGTCATAAAGACTTCAAGATAACCACCATCCCATCAATGAATACTACTTCATTTCTTCCATAGGCAATAAACAAGTAATTAATGATGATTTAAAAATATCTAAGATATAAAATAAAAGCATCATTAATACTGGAAACCAAATGTCATCATTTGAACAACATCCCCAACCATAGTTGTGTTAGGTGAAATGACACACTAGAGGGGGGGTGAATAGTGTGTTATCTAAATCTAATTGCCTAATTCCGGTTTTAAACGTTTCTTAAGTTGTTTAGGCAAATTGCAATTTTATGATTAAATGCGGATGCAAGATAAACCAATTAAGCACAAACAAAAGATAGCAATGCTAACACACAAATTTATAGTGGTTTGGCCCCAATGTCTACTCCACTACCTAAGCACCCCGCTTAGGATTTTCAAACTAAGTTTACTAGATTAATGATGTTTCCCTTACACAAAAGACTTTGACTCGAAGAGTCTCACTCTCAACTAAGGCACTTCCACACCCGGAAGTCTCCGCCTTCTTACCGAGAGCACTCTTCCGCCTCAACCTAACGGACAACTCAACTAATCCTAGTACACTATGTTTATACAAGTGACTTTACTCCTTCTACACCAAGGATACCACTCAATCACAAGACCTAACACTAGGTCTTCTTACAAGTTCAAATTCAATGAAATAAATAAGAAAATACAATAACAATTTGAGCAATAAATCAAACAAACTATACTTAGCTCCAAAAGACACTCCCTAGCCTCTTGATGCCTTGAGATGATGAATCGATAAATCATGAAGGCTAAATCAAGGTGTTATCCTGGAAACTAGGGATTTGTAGAGGGATGGCTCAAGAAATGCTTTAGAGTTGATCAATGAAGGCTCAATAAAGGTTAAGAGTGATCACAAGTTCTTTCGGAATGCTTAGGTTTGGGTATTTATAGAGCCAAGAAGAAACAGAATGAAATGGGCGGCTCAACAGGCGGAAAACTAGCCGTTTCCGTCGTTCGGTCGCTTGCCGATTGATCGTCGGTCGACCGCCTGATCGACCGCTATCCTTTCCGTGACTTAATCGGGCTGATGAAACTAGATTTTTTTAGAGAACATGCAGTTTCAAGAATCATCAAAAAATATTAGCTATTTTTCAAAAGTTCTCACTTTTCATGTAGTTTCAAGAATCATCCTTAAGAAACTAGATTTTTTTAGAGAACACGCATTTTCAAGAATCATTAAAAAATCAATTTTCTGCATTTATCTAAAAATAACTGAAATCTAGAGGTATTTTTGTAAATATTAGCTATTTTTCAAAAGTTCTCAGTTTTCCTTTAAACTTTCCAGATATTAATATATCATCATTTAAAACATACTTATCAAGTTTGAGATGAAAATAATATCATTTGGTCAAAATTTCACCTTAGCATGATTTCATTCAAAAGTAAGCATGTTAACATGAATTTGCTAAGTATCAAATTCTAACCTTTACTCATGATTTTTCAAATTTAAACATATGGACACCTAACAAGAGTAAATCTAAGCATGTTTGTGAAGTTTGGACCTAAAATGAAGTTTCTAAGTCAATTTGTTTACCAAAATAGAGGTAATATGCAAAGATTTTGCCAAAATGAAACTCATACCTCATTTCTTAAGAAATTTCAAAATTTTCACATTCTTTCTATTTTCCTTTAGCCTTCCAACGTTTTACCACTTTCTTAACTTGCAAGTAGGCTTCATTAGTATCATAATGAAATCATATACCAACTAGCAAGCTAATATACTAAATAGCAAAGGTTTAATGCAAAGTTTCATTTAAAAAATCTCAGCCTATGCTAGATAGTAGAGATTCATTTTAAAGGAGTTATCATGACATTAAAATGAATTAAAGAGATCTTAAGATATGAAATAGTTGAAGAATAAAATCTCTAACCATGTTAAACTAGTTTGGACTTATAAGAAGGTCTCTAATAATAGATGAGCAAGTTTCATTCAATGAAGTTTGCCTAAGTACTAAAAAATTCTATATACTCATGAGAATTCGAGGGTTTTAACATGCAATTCTAATAATGAGTACAGAGAAATAATTTAAGCTTAAACATTGAGGTATAACACTAAGATTTTTAATTTATCGAAGTTATACCTTATTCATGATGATTTGCCAAACTAATCATTCTCATTCTAGTTATTAGCTTTCCTAAAATACGCATAACTTGCAAGTAAGCTACACTAATGTTTTAGTGAAAATATAGTTACTTAGCAAGCTAACCAAACCAAAAAGCAAAGAGAAGCATCAAATATCATTATAAAAGTTCACTTTGCTAAATAGCTTGAAATCCGTTTTAAATAGAATCAAGTGATACCAAAATGAATTTTAAGAGATCACAAGAGTAATAAATATGAAAATATGATCTCCAACTTTACATATTGGTTGAAAACCAAAAGGCCACAATGAGCCTATGATTTAAAATCGCAAGGTCGCATGAGTCAATTACAGGCTACATAGGTCTCTGAAGATATCGAAAATCAAAAAATCAAAAATCATTTGAAAAATATGAAGAGCGGGGAAAATCAATCAATTTTAAGCATGTATCATAAACACCAACTTCGAACATAAAGTAGAGAAAATGTGATGATACCAAATGATTTAGATGCCAATTCTTAAACCTAAGGCATCTAGACTGGGTGAAGACTTTGAAGTTGCAACCATGTAACGGTTCTTCCTTCAATTTCTTGGTCAACTTCAACTCTTCAATTTCCATTACCCTTGTGTGGTGGTTCCCCCTACAAAAGAGCATGAAACTTTTGGTACCCAAATGGCTTTTGGTCCTTGGGGGTTAGATGGCTTAGGAATCCAAAGTGTTCTAGCTACACTTGGATTTTGTTTGAATGCACAATCATAAATAGCATGGCCATAGACACCACAACAAAAACAATGTCCATGAAACTTTTTCTTTTCATTTTTAACATGGACATGAGATTTAATGATAGAATGCTTGACATAGGAAGGATGATGGGCATGAGCATTCTTAAGGGTAACATTTTTCTTCTGAGGTTTCTTAAATGAGATATTTTGATTTTTAGAATTGAAAAAAGAAGCATTAACTTTCCTACTTAAAATCAACATCTCATTTTTCAACTCATTCATAGATTTATGCAATGCATGTACTTGAGATTTTAACATGCAATTCTCATTTTCTAAATTATCATTTTTAAGCTTCAAATCCTTAAGCTTAAGTTCTACATTGTCATGGCATGAATCAAAAGACCTAGATTTCAATTTTTTATTTTCTAGCTTGGATTCATGCAAATGAGAATTAAGCATCACATTTTCCTTTTTCAACATTTTATTTTCCTTATCTTTTCTAACAAGCAAGGCATACATTTTCATACATTCATCTACTAACTCATCATATGACATGTTATGAGAACTAGTAGAGCTAGCATCATCATTTTCATTAGCATGACTAGGTGAAGGAGAGTGTACCTCATCAATAGCATTCATGAGGCTAACTTTAGATGTGGCTTCATAGTCATGGCTAGAGGGTGCTTCAAGTGAGTGAGAGGTGGAGGTGGAAGCACTTGACCTCTTCCTTGCTTTGTTCTTTATGCTTGGACAGTTTTTCTTCACATGCCCCTTTTCATTACAAGCATGACAAATTACTTTTATTTTTCGGCTCTTGGAGCTACTTCTTTGACTGGAAGAGCTATGGACATCAAAATCAAGATTAGGAGTAGGTGAATGACCATTGTCATCACTACCATCATTAAATGTACCAATTTCTTCGGTTTTAGCATGATCGTATAAAATATTCAAACTAGCCCATAAATCAAAAGCCATAGAGCAATGCATGACTTTTTCAAGAATGCCATTTGGTAAGGTGCAAAGAATATAATTCAGGGCATCTCCATTATACTTAAACATTTTCTTATCTAATTCACTCCAAGCATGCATGTCAACCTTAGGTTCAATGAATTCCCAATGTAACATGTTAAAGACACCAAAACCTTTAGTCTTTAAATAAGTGTACATCCTATATTTTCAAAGATCAAAGTTTGAGTCATCGAACCTAGGAGGTGAAGACGCTACCAACTCTAGTGCCATTCTCGGATTGAGACAAGGTGTAGAAGAGATGGTGAAATCTCAAGCTACGGACCCGCTCTGATACCAACTATTGGGTGAAATGGCACACTAGAGGGGGGGTGAGTAGTGTGTTATCTAAATCTAATTGCCTAATTTCGGTTTTAATCGTTTCTTAAGTTATTTACGCAAATTGCAATTTTACGATTAAATGCGGAAACAATATAAACCAATTAACACACAAATAGAAGATAGGAATGCCTACTCTAGTACCTAAGCACCCCGCTTAGGATTTCTAAACTAAGTTTACTAGATTAATAATGTTTCCCTTACACAGAGGACTTTGACTCGAAGAGTCTCACCCTCAACTAAGGCACTTCCACACCCGAAAGTCTCTGCCTTCTTACCGAGAGCACTCTTCCACCTCAACCTAAGGGACAACTCAACTAATCCTAGTACACTATGTTTACACAAGTGACTTTACTCCTTTTACACCAAGGATACCACTCAATCACAAGACCTAACACTAGTGTTAGCTGAAGGGTTCTTCCTTCATGCTTTATTCTCCTCATTATTATTTTGATGATAACAAACCCATTTAACAAGTGTTTGAAGTATGAAAATTGTAGGATCGATGAAAGATTCATCAAGCTTATCATCTCTCGATCAATCCTCAAAACAGATCAATGCGTGCGTCAAAAATGTGTTAGATAGCATGGAGAATCCTTCAAAGATAAAGCACGCTGAAGAATGAAGTCGAAAACCAAGTACAGAATGAGAAATCCAAAGAAAAAAAATATTCCAGCTCTATTTCGGTCGATTGGGCGGTCGATCGAATGAAGTTTAGTATTGGCAGCAGGCAATTTGGTCAACCGATTGATCGACCAAATAATGCGCAGAAGTGGCTGTAGCCATTCGGTCGACCAAAATTGGCGAAGGAAATTTGCATGGCTGTGTCGATCGTCCGACCGATCCCAAAAATTGGCAGAGAGTTCATCTGTCGACTGGAGGGCATAGAGTGAGTCGGGGAACTCAGCATCACTATGTCAGTCGACCGATTGGTCGACCGCACCAAATCTTGCGACAATCGGTCGACCCATCGGTCGACCGAATGGCGTATAAAAGTTGGCTTCGATCGTTCGATTGGTCGATCGGTTTGGAAGTGGACATTTCTCCATCAACCGGTCGACCCGCCGGTCGACCGATCAAGGGAAAAATATTACAGTGAGCCAGCGGTCGATTGGTCGGTCGATCGACGCTTCGATCGGACCATCGACCAGGTGTCTGTAATGGTCGAAAATAATCCCGTTGACGCCCTATTTCAGCTGGGTCTAAAAATACTCCCTTCTAATCTTTCCATACTCTCTCTCTCTCCCGTAGATTTTTGATGATAAAAATCTTCAAAGAGAGATTCAATTCCATCATCCAAACATTCAAAGCACTAAACGTTGATCAGCTGAGTCTTGATCCCTTGCTGCCAAAGGAGTTTTATTTCAAATGGTTGATCAAGCTAGTTAAGCGCGAGAAGAAGAGGCGGTTAAGCATGATAAGCTACTATTCCTCTTCTTGTAACAAGTTTTTTTTATTTAATTTGTGTTTCAACTCTTGTATTTGATTTGTAGGAAGACCTAGGTTGATAGGTCTTGTGTGTGGAAGTGGTTTCCTGTTGTGAGGGAGTAAAACCACTTGTGTAAACTAAGTTTACTAGGATTAGTTAAGTTGTCCCTTAGGGTTGAGGTGGAAGAGTGCTCCCGATAAGAAGGCGGAGACTTCTGGGTGTGGAAGTGCCATAGGTCGAGAGTGCGACTCTTCAAGTCAAAGTCCTCATTGTAAGGGAGATTCAAATTAATCTAGTTAACTTAGTTTGGAAATCCTAAGCGGGGTGCTTAGGTAGTGGAGTAGGCATTGGGGCCGAACCACTATAAATCCGTGTGTTTGCATTGATTTATCGATTTGTATTAATTACTCTATTATTTATCGCTTCCGCATCAAAATCACTCAATCGTAAATTGGCTAAACAATCTAAGTAAATGATTAAAATCGAATTAGATAAATATCATTAGAAAACACAATATTCACCCCCCCTCTAGTGTGTCGTTTCATACAACAATTGGTTTCAGAGCGGGTCCGTAGCTTGAGATTTCACCATATCTTCTACACCTTATCTCGATCAAAAAATGGCACTAGAGAGTATATCGTCTTCACCTCCTAGGTTTGCTGAGTCAAACTTTGGTCTTTGGAAGAGTATAATGTATACTTTTCTAAAGACTCATGGGTTAGGTGTATTTAGCATGGTGAAGATAAAATATATTGAACCTAAGGAAAATATGGATTCATGGACCAAAGAACAAATTAATATGTTTGAGTTAAATGCTAAAGCTACAAATTGCATATTTTGTTCTTTGGAAAATAATATACTTGAGAAGATCATGCATTGTACTTCTATATATGATATCTAGAATACTTTGTCATGCTCTTATATCTAATGAAGTTCTTACAGCTTTTAGTGTTTCTAGCCAAAGAAGTACAAAGAGTCGGAAGAGAAAGATGATATGTCACCTATGCAATGAGAAAGGGCACGTGAGAAAGAATTGCCCTAGCATGAAGAACAAGGCAAAATGGAAGTCAAATGCTTCCACCCACTCACTTGCATCAAGTGAGGCATCCTCACACCATGATCACGAAGTCAACATCATGAACGTTGATGAGGAGGTATGTTCTTCCTCTAGTCATGATAACAAATATGGTAGTATTAATTCATCTAGTTCTCATGATTTCCTTTATGATGAATTAATGGATGGATATAAAAGAATGTATGCCTTACTTGTTAGAAAAGATAAAGAGAACAAAAAATTGAAGAAAGAAAACTTAAATCTTAGTTCTCAATTGCATGATGTAAAATTAGAAAATGAGAAGTTAAAACTAGTGTCTTAAATTCATGCCATGACACCTTAAGTGTTGACACTCAAGATTTAAAGACAAAAAATGACATCTTAAAGAAGGAAAATAGCATGTTGAAAACTCAATTGCATGCTTTACATAACTCCATGATTGAATTGAAAAATGAGGTTCTAAACCTAAACAAGAAAGTGAATGAAGTGAAAAATATTTCCTCACTTAATAATTTTAGTAGAAATGACTTTTCGAAAAAGAATGTTCATGCCAATGTTAAATCTCTTGTTAGACATTCTACTCTTAGACCTCATGATCATAAGAAGAAAAATAATGTGTTTAAGAATGCTTATACTCATCATGTTTCACATGTCAAGGATTCTAATGATAAATCACATGTCCATAGCAAAAATAAAAAAATTAATGGACATTGTTTTTGTTGCGGTGTATATGGGCATGCTATATATGATTGTGCATTCAACATGAACCCAAGTGGAGTTAAAACACTTTGGGTAGCTAAGCCCTCTAACAGTCAAGGACCCAAAGTCATTTGGGTACCAAATGTCCCATGCTCTTTTGTAGGGGGAGCAACCACACAAGGGTAAAGGAAAATGAAGAATTCAAGTTGACCATGGACATCAATAAAGAATCCATCTTTGGTTGCAACTACAAGTCATGAAGATGCCATAGGTATGAAAATTGGCATCTAGGTATCTTTGGTATCATCTCCTATACTTACCTGCTTAAATTATAGTTGGAGTTTTGATACATGCTTAATGTTAGTATATTTTTCAATCTTCATAAGTTTTATCAAAATGATTTTTTATTTTTGATTTTCGGTCTCTTCGGAGACCTATGTAGCCTGTAATGGGCTCATGCGACCTTGCGGTTTTAAATCATAGGCTCATTGTGGCCTTTCGGTTTTCAACCAATAGGAAGGGTGGGAGATCATGTTTTCATTAATTTTATATTTACGGTCTCTTAAAAAATCATTTTGGATTAATGTCAACATATTTTGAAACAGATTTTAAACTATTTAGCAAAGTAAATTTTGAAATCGATCCTTGATTCTCTCTTTGCTATCTAGTACGATAACTTGTTAGTAGTCACATTTCCATTATGTTACTAATGAATACTGCTTGCAAGTTATCAAACATGTGATGGAAGGCTAGTAGAGCAAAACTAAAAAGGGAAATGAAAAGTTTGGAAATTTCTCAAGAATGAGTTATGAGTTCAATTTTGCAAAAATACTTGTATAATAATTGATTATTCATGATTAATGAAGTCTCTATGCTCATGATTGTGTTTGCTTGATAAATATATGAAAATTCATGAGTAAGTAAATCTTTGATAACTTAGGCAATTCATATCTTGATTGGATCAAATTTGCTCTAGGTTAGAATTTTCATTTGAGACCTCATTTTCTATGGATTGGCAAACATGTTTTAAATACACACATCACATGAGTCTAGGTTGTTACACTTTGTATCACATGAAAACTCATAACTAGATGAACAATGTGATCACTAGATTAGTTCATGAGACTCAAATTGGAAATAATTGACCTAAGTCAACAATCCGACTTAGAAATCTCCTTTTGAGTTTAAATTTCACAAACATGTTTAAATTCACTCATGTTAGATGTCCAAGTGTCTAAGTTAGAGAAAACATGAGTAGATAGCCAAATTTGATTCTTAACACTTTCATGGTTTCAAGCATACTTTGATTAAAATCGTGCTAAGCTCATATCTTGATTAAATGACATTAATTTCACTTCAAACCTGATAAACAAGTGTTAAATAATCATATCTTGATATCTAGAAAATTTGAGCAAAATCTGAAATCGGTGAATAAATAATTCATATTTACAAAAATGCCACTGAGATCTTGTAGAATTTTTAGAAAATTATAGAAATATCCTTTTTCTTGATTCTTCAGAATCCTCATAGGGTCTAATTTGTGAAAAAAAAAATTCACAAAATTTGAATGATCACACCCTCTCAAAAATAATTTTTTCTTAAGGAATAAAAACCAAGGCCGATCGAGCGATCGATTGGCATTCGACCGCCCGATCTACCGGCGGGCGAAAAATAACTCAGATCGCCCGTTTCCTTGGCCAGATTTAATCCTGGCCGTTTAAATCCTTTGCTTAAGCCCGAAACTAGGGCTTCCTTGCCCATTCGACCGGCTGCCCCATTACAAGACTTCTCCTTTCATCCTCTAGGGTTCTACCTCCTCTCCAAGACTCCTCTCCAAGGTAAAAAGATTTTCTTTGTCCATCACTCATGAGATTATAGTCAAAAACATGATTTCTTCATCGTTTACTCTCAATGTATCTTGATTCATACAAAAAAATATGATTCATGCTTATGTTACATGAATGATAACTTTTGTTTAGCATGTTTACTCCAAAAATGAGTTTTCTCCCAACAAAAATCAAATATTTCATGTTTTCTTCAAATGATTCATCATTGGCTCTTTAATAATATTTTATTTTGATCAAAAATTATTATTCAAGAATTCTCTTGTTTGCTTTCATGAGTTATTATTCAAGAATGATAACTTTAAACTTAGGCCTTCTTAAAAGAATTTTGTTTTGGTCAAAAACAAAAATGTTTCTTATTCTTCTCTAGCCAAAACAATTTTTCTTCTTTTTATTTATGGATCCTCATGATTAGTCCATCCTTTTTCATTTCATTTTATTTTTTGTTATTTATTATTTATTTATCTTGAAACTTAATGAGAAAATCTTTTTGTTCTTGCATGAGTCTATGCCAATATTTAAACTTTTTGCTCTCATTCTTTTGCGTTAAAAGCATGCATCTTTCATTTAAAACTAATCATCTACATCATCCTCAAAATTATCTTGCAGAATGGCACCCAAGACCAAACTCCCATCCTTACCCGATAATCTGTTGACCAAATTAGGAAAGAAACAAGCTTCTAAGTTTGTAGATAGAGCCATCTTGCAAACACGGCCAGTTAATTTAGATGACTTAGAACGATTTGATATCCGAGGGAAACTTGCTAGCATGGGATGGGTATAGTTTCTAGGAAAACAAGTACCGGTATGCCCCATCCTAGTAAAAGTCTTCTTCTCTAACCTAGTGATAGAAAAGGCAAGGCTTGGTGATGACTTAGTTCTACGGTCTGAAATTTTAGGAAAATCCATAGTCATCACCGAATCCCTCATTAGAGATGCATTTGGGTTTCCTCTATTAGGAGCACGAATTTATAAGATGTCCACCCACCATTTTCATGAGGAGTATCCTCCTCATGAAATTGTATCAGCCATATGCTCAGCGGATTATAAGGGAGTGATCCCTACCCAAAGCATCAAGCTTTCACCCATTGCTAGGATTGTGCACCTCATCATTGCACATAATATTTTTCCTAGAGCAGGACACTATGATGAGGTCACCACCATGTCTAGCATTCCATTAGATGTCACTGACCTCATGCTTAGGTATATAGCTGAAGTCCATTCCTCCAAAAAATAAGCTCTACCATATGCCTTAGTGATCTCTCATTTTATATATGAAGCTGGGGTAAATAGATCTAGATTTGAAATAGAGCCCGTTCCTAGAGCCATAGATTCTTCCTCCCTTAGCCGCATGAAGATCCTTGAACATCAGCGCGACAAAAGAACACGAGGAGATCCTGTGGAACAGACTGAGCATGACACAGAGATGGAGGAGGATGAAGCCGGTGGAGGCTCCTCATCTGGCCCTTCACGTATGAGTCTAAGTGATCTGGAGCATCGATTTGCTCAGTTTCAGATTGGTCAGATGGAATATAACAGAACATCATCAGAGCACATGGATGCGTTCGGCCATTAGATGGACGAGTTTGGTACCATGATCGGTGACCATGGCCGGTGCATAGAGGAGATGTATGGGAGAGTGGATGAGATGTGGCAATACTATCGGTCACATCTACCACCTCCTCCACCACCTGAGGACGAGTAATCCCCCTTGATGTTCTAATGTATTGATTTATTGATGTATTGACATTATTGATGTGATGTATTGATATTTTTCATCCTATGAACATGTCTTTGGTACGTTGACTATGTGATGTATTGACACTTTTATCTTCTGAACATGTATTTAGTTGACATTTTCATCCTATGAATAGTTAGTAATGTTCATTTTTGCTATGCTTGCTATGTTTAATTTTTTTTGATGGATGACAAAAGGGGGAGAATATAAGGATATATGCTTATCGATAGGGGGAGTACAAAATGAAACATTCATTTCAAGTATCACATATAATGATAAAGAAAAATTTAGAAAATATATGCATATAGATAGGGGGAGCTCAAATTGAATACATTGGTTCATCTCCTTGATGCTTCCTTATATGTTGATATTTATCGTCAATGGTTTGTCATCATCAAAAAGGGGGAGATTGTTAGCTAAAGGGTTCTTCCTTCATGCTTTATTCTCCTCATGATTATTTTGATGATAACAAACCCATTTAACAAGTGTCTGAAGTATGAAAATTGTAGGATCGATGAAAAATTCGTCAAGCCTATCATCTCTTGATCAATCCTCAAAACAGATCAATGCGTGCGTCAAAAATGTGTTGGATAGCATGGAGAATCCTTCAAAGATAAAGCATGCTGAAGAATGAAGCCGGAAACCAAGCGCGAAATGAGAAATCCAAAGATAAAAAAATCTTCCAGCTCTGTTTTGGTCGACCGGGCGGTTGACCGAATGATGCGCAAAAGTCGCAACAGCTATTCGGTCAACCAGTCGATCGACCGACCAATGCCAAAAATTGGCAGAGAGTTCATCGGTCAACTGATCAGTCGACCGGATGGCATAGCGCGAGTCAGGGAACTCAGCATGACTGAGTCGGTCGACCGATTGGTCAACCGTGCCAAATCTTGCGATAATCGGTCAATCCGTCGGTCGACCGAATGTCGTATAAAAGCTGGCTTTGGTCGATCGATAGGTCGACCGGTTTGGAAGTAGACATTTCTCCATCAATCGGTCGACCGATCAAGGGAAAAATGTTACAGTGAGCCAGCGGTCGATTGGTCTGTCGACCGACGCTTCGACCAGACCATCGACTGGGCGTCTGTAATGGTCGAAAATAATCCCGTTGACGTCCTATTTCAGCTGGGTCTATAAATACTCCATTCTAATCTTTCCATACTCTCTCTCTCTCAGATTTTTTATGATAAAAAGCTTCAAAGAGTGATTCAATTCCATCATCAAAACCTTCTAAACGCTAAACGTTCATCAGTTGAGTCTTGATCCCTTGCTGCCAAAGGACTTTTATTTCAAATGGTTGATCAAGCTGGTTAAGCGCGAGAAGAAGAGGCAGTTAAGCGTGATAAGCTACTATTCCTCTTCTTGTAACAAGTTTTTTTATTTAATTTGTGTTTCAACTCTTGTATTTGATTTGTAGGAAGACCTAGGTTGATAGGTCTTGTTTGTGGAAGTGGTTTCTTGTTGTGAGGGAGTAAAGCCACTTGTGTAAACTAAGTTTACTAGGATTAGTTAAGTTGTCCCTTAGGGTTGAGGTGGAAGAGTGCTCCCGATAAGAAGGCGGAGACTTCTGGGTGTGGAAGTGCCATAGGTCGAGAGTGTGACTCTTCAAGTCAAAGTCCTCATTGTAAGGGAGACTCGAAATAATCTAGTTAACTTAGTTTGGAAATCCTAAGCGGGGTGCTTAGGTAGTGGAGTAGACATTGGGGCTGAACCACTATAAATTAGTGTGTTTGCGTTGATTTATCAATTTGTATTAATTACTTTATTATTTATCGCTTCCGCTTCAAAATCACTCCATCGTAAATTGCCTAAACAATCTAACTAAACGATTAAAATCGAATTAGATAAATAACATTAGAAAACATACTATTCACCCCCCCTCTAGTGTGTCATTTCATACAACAACTAGGTCTTCTTACAAGTTCAAATTCAATGAAATAAACAAGAAAATATAATAACAATTGGAGCAATAAATCAAGCAAACTATACTTAGCTCCAAAAGACACTCCCTAGTCCTCTTGATGCCTTCAGATGATAAATCGATAAATCTTGAAGGCTAAATCAAGGTGTTATCCTCGAAACTAGGGATTTGCAAAGGGATGGCTCAAGAAATCCTTTAGAGTTGCACAATGATGGCTCAATGAAGGTTAAGAGTGATCAAAAGTTCTTTTAGAAGGCTTAGGTATTTATAGAGCTAAGAAGAAACGAAATGAAACGGGTGGCTCAACGGGCGGAAAACTAGCCGTTTCCGTCGTTCGGTCGCTTGCCGGTCGATCGTCGATCGACCGACCGATAGACTGCCTACGACCGCTACCCTTTCTGTGACTTAATCGGGCTGTTCGGTCGACCGATGGGTTGACTGAATGAGTCACGGACTCATCAATCCCAGATTCGATCGACCGATGCAGTGAAACCATAGGCGCAACCTACGATTTTTAATCCGGTCGACCGGTCGAGCTACTGCGAATTTTTGGCATCGTTAAGGATTACCCCCCATTTGGATTCAATAAAAATATCTAAAAAATCAAAATCTAGTTTTTGGGATCTCGTACAAATTTTCCGAAAATGGAAATTTCCTAATCTTTTGGGTCAAATATGATTAGGCTAAAGGCTTCCAAAAATTCCTAAAAAATACCTTGGCATCTAGTTTTAACCCAAGGAACAATTGCCGTCATTTTTTATGTCTAGAAACTATCTAGGTCATATAGCCATCCAAGGAGATTCTTAGGTTATTTCAGGACGGTTTTCAGATTTTCATGTTTTGGGATTTGGGGATGGTTTTTGGGCTCTTATGCATCATCATGAGGATATTACAATATAAACTTGAAACCCTAAACCTATACTCTCTCTTCCCGATGAATCCGAGCGCGTCGACCAACGTCCTTCCGATTTCCTAATTTCTTCAATATTTCCGATCGAGGACGTCGTGCGGTAACCGATATGGAACCTGAAAGATATCTCAATGAATCATTAGTTCCATGTTTGTTATCATCAAAACCGAGATTAAAACCAAGGTTGAAAACCTTAAGCCAACAAGTTATAACTGCCTCACACAGTTGTAATTGTCTTTAATATAAGCAGAACTCCTCATAGTTGATCCAATTAATTGGGAATAACCTGTAATACTTTTTCTTAAGCAACCACAGAGCAAGTAACAGTTAGAAAACACAATGTAACCTGTAAGTATAAATTGAGATCTTCAGCATAAACTCCACAGTAGTTGCAATTGACATACAATTGGGAACTGACTAATCATCCCTTTGCCAAATATAGTAGCAACAATTAGCATACAACTGAGAGCTTTAGTATAGACTCCATAGTAGTTGCAACTGTCATTCAACTATGAATTGGCCGATAATCCGTTTGCCATATATAGCCAACACAACATAAGCCAAACACCAACAGTAATAAACAAAAGAGGCATCTTTGTTTTATTAATAAGATTATGATGAACCCCAAGAACTCGGGCAAATGATTGTAAGACCATGATGAAATCATGCTAGTGAGACTTAGAATCCAGAGGCCCCAGTTCTAAATATTCCTAGTCATAGGATCACCTAGTAGCAGATCGGTGATTTCGACAAGACTAGTGGACTTGGTACGTACACTATTTGATAGGTGGTAGCTGATCTCGTAGTTACCTATGAGACATAATTAATGTACAAGTGCATGTGCTCATTAGAGAATGAGTTCACTGAACGGACCCGCTCGCTGAACGCCAAATGGAATCCTTACATGAGTGTCAATAGGTTGTTCCTCGGGTGATAGTGAGTGCAAGCAATCCTTGGACTTGGGGTTGTCATAGGTTGTTCACTACAAGGCTCGCAGAGTCAAGTGTCGGGTACTACTGGGCATAGTGAAGCTTTCATGGAGGTAGATGAGCAACCAACAAGGAATCAACTACTTCCTATGTGCTCCTGCTAGTGTCGACTCGAGAATCTCTGGCCAGTATGGATGTGAAAAGTCAGAAAAGGGTTTCTGACATTTGATAGTTAAGACAACAACTTGACATAGTGGAATACATATGAACTGATATTTGGGTTTCACACGACTTTCATACCCTAGCCGAGTTCAGGACATTATAACCGAAGAATTTAGTTGCACGGTAACTAATCACCAAAGGGCGTTCAATCCCTGCAGATTGAACCTCACACTGTCCAGGCAGTCATGATACATTGCTAGACACCAGTCTTGACTTGTGAGTAGTTTCTCACGATTGCACTAATGGGTTTTATTGGTGGTTTGTGGAAATTCGAATAGAAGGTGTTCTATCAAATTCGACTCTCCGTTATGCTCAACTCATTGGTGGCATAGTGTCGGACTTGATGGGTCACACACGAATAGGCTAAGAACGTAACAGGCTTGATGGGATAGAGCCTATGTGTGGCATTTGATGTGTACTAGCATGGACATGCCACAACACGATCACGGTTCTCGTTTACGGGCAAAATATGAAAGGTGTTTCCTATTTGGATGAATTATAAGTACTTGAGGAAGGGATTCTTCGAAACCCTAATTTGTAGGGTATGACATGTTGTTTGAATACTCACACTAGAAGAGGAGGGGGGTTGAATAGTGTACAATTAAACTACGTTCAATTCGATTGTTTTCAATTCAAACCGGACTGCAACCAAATCAATGTTTGACTAATTACAATGCTTTGACAAGTATAGATATCAAATAAACACAAGCAATCAAAATAATGCAAACACAAGAAGATATAGTGGTTGGGCCAACCGCCTACTCTGCTACCTTGGCTCCATACTAAGGATTTCTAACCAACCTTCTTTATCGACTAAGTGTTTCCCTTCGAATATAAATGATGACTCACTTCTCAACCCTAGAGAAAGCCTCAACTATCACGTCCCAACTCAGGGTCGCGTGACCGGCTATGGTATGTGTCGGTACCCCAAAGCCTACACATGCACTACACAATAATACACAAGAAAACATTGTACATCACAGCAACATGATTAAAAGAACAGCGGCGCAAATCTTTATTTAAAATCAAAACAACTGTAACAGGTTTCAATTTCGAAGGAAACAACTCGAGTTTCAAAGTCTAAAATAGTTACAAGATTTTCAAAAGAAAACTACTAATTAGTGCATGTCCAACAACCCTAATTGACACAACCACGACTACACAATTGCCTGCTACTAGATTTGCGCCAACGCCTGCCCTCCAACTGTACTATGCCACCAAGACGAACCTCACTGGTCAGGCTCTACAAAACAACAACAAATAAAACCGTGAGTTCACGAGGAACTCAGTGAGCGATTCTTCTGAACCTCCACTTAAATCCTTGGCAATGTAACATATATAATGATATGATACAATAAAGAATTTAGGCTGATCACACCATGATAACCGAACAGTTTGCCATGTCATATAAGTAAGAAAACCAGCCTCTTCGGCCCTTAACCGATTCAGTATTACTCGGCCACTATAGGCCTAAACCTATGTAGGAGGTTCGACCAGGCCGGACTTCCCCTCTCTACAAAACTAGGCCAGACCGACCTCCATAATCACACGAATGATGCATATATTATTTAAAACAATCAAATTGCTGGGTCCGTCGACTAGGATGGTCAACTAATCTCAGGAACCCTCCGGGTTAGGGATAACTAGTCCCACCCAACTCGGGTACAGTCAGCATGGCCCACTGATGAAATCTCAAGACCCTCTGCCACTCGGGTCTAACACCTAGCGGGCCCGCTGGTGTAATCTCAAGACCCTAATCACCGCTGAGTCGAGTAGTAGCCGTTCGGCTAATAATACTCCTTAGTAGACCATCTCAATCACAATACACAATCAGGGTTTCTCTAAATATTTCTATTTAGCCTTACGGGCATCGCCCATATCCGACCCCTCCCTTGGGGTTCCATTAACCGAGCACTAATGCTCGTAAACTAGAGAGGCCTCGCCTCTTAAATTTATGTCCAAAAGCTAAACAACTTCATCTAATTTTCCTCAAAATAGACATAATAATTGCAAAAATTAATAAATTACAACAGGTAATTAATGAAATAATTCTGCAATTAAATCACCATACTTATCTACCCAATAATTCTGCAATTAATTTCCTGCATTTAAGCATGTAATTTCTGCACCTAACAATTTAATTACAACACCTGGGTACATAATTCCAGCAATAAGAATATAAATTCTGCACTTAATAAATTAATTACAGCATAATAAATAAATTTTCAACATGTATATAATAACTTGTAGAGCCTAATTACAGCTACCTCATCACATAAAATACATGCTCAGGTAATTTAATTCAATCTAATCTTATCTTCCATCATGGCAACACACTTGCAATGTAAAAAGACAACATAAAAAAGATACCCCAAGGCTCTAACAGTTAGATAATGACCGATTAACTATAAGCACCACAAAATAGCTTCAAAGCTTGGAATCTCCATGATACAAGAACTAAAGAAAATTTTCAAGAACCAAGCCTTCCATAATCACCATGGCCGGCCCTTCTCATAGGGTTCTAACACATACTTTGTATCAAAGGTGACCCACCCAAGATATTTCGTCAAAGATCTTGGAGCCATAACTCAAGAAATCATCAATTTCAATCAAATACAAATTAAAGAAATTTTGGCATGACCTCCCCTTAAAACCCCTCATTCGGCCGACCCCAAACCCGACAAAAACACCATCATTAATTCACAAAAATCTCATCATCAAGAAAGGAGAAAAAGTTTAGGATCAAGAGACACAAAAATCAATCAAGAACGATCAAGAAAACATTTCCCCCTTCATGCGGTATTCGGCCAAACATACAACCCAAGAAACGAAGATCTGCACCACTCACCTCGATTAGAAGAAAAGGAAGAACGAGACGATGACGTTCCTGATCTCCAACGACGACACCAAACTCCGACGCCGCCCTCCCCTTGGTCATCTCTCCCTCTCCTACTCTCACCCTTCTCAAGTTCCGTGCGGCTCTCCTTGAGCCGTATGGCAGCCAATGGGTGAGGGTTTTATCCCCCACCCACTTTTTTTTGACAATTTCCCCCTCAAGACTTAAGTTCTTTCATTCAACACAACCCGAGCCCGAATTGAGCCCCGACTCGACTCGCGAACCTGGTTTCAACTCGGCTTGAGTCGATCCAACTTATAAATCATAGAGAAACACATTAATCATGAGTCCAACAATTTAAATTATACCTTCTACTTGCGACGATCTCGTGACTCGACCCAATTAGTTCCCGATCTGGTGCGTTGTACCAATTAAAAAATATATATATTAGGAAATATCAGGTATTACATCAACCCTATTCACCTAGGCAAAACACAAATCTACAAAGAAAACCGTAAGATGCTTCGTAGCACACCTTACAAGCTATCATTGAAAAACTTGTTTAATAACAAAGAAAACAAGATCTAAAGGAGCAGGAAAGTGAAACCAATAAGTATGCTCCTTGCTAAGCCTTCAAAGCCACCAACTCATCAATTCGTGGGATGAGATTTGAAGTCGGAGTCGAGGGGTGAAGAACACACCGAGAGGAGGATCGATCGTCGAAGCACGTGTGTCGAAATCAACCAAGAAAGGCTCAAAACACTCTAAAGATTGCTTAGTGAATAGTGGGGAAGCTTAAATGAAGGTTTGTGATGGGTATTTATAACCCCTCACTCGAACAGGGCACCCAATGGGAGTTTTTCTACCCATTGGGGCTGCCCGGTCGATGGCCAGATTGAAGACCGGTTGATCAGCCGAGCGACTGGCCCATCGACCGGAGCCCTCTGTGCTTTCTAGGCTCCTTTCGATCGATCGAATTTAGGATAAAGGCTGATTTCTTCTCGTGAACTTCATTTTCGGGTTCCATTTCCGAGTTTCGACTTGGATAACATTATAATCAAGTTTGGAATGTATTCCTAGAGTCATATTAGATGATTTCTATTTCTAATCCTAGATTTTCTACGTGATCGTCGTCGGAGCCATTTTTGACATTTTTTGGTATTTTTTGACCGAAGTTTGCACGCGTATCGCAACATCAACCTGAACTCAAAACTTCACAAATGCATTAGTTTCATGTTTGTTGTCATCAAAATAGAGATCAAAGCCTAGGGGCAACCCTTGGGCCAACAATCTCCCCCCTTTTGATGATGAGAAACAAAACATGAAATTTTATCAATTCTAAGTATTCATTTGTGAGTTCTTGATAAGCCATATAGAAAATTATCAAAAACTAATATATGCTTCCCCTATCAACATGCATATGTAACTTATTACTCCCCCTATCTTTATGCATCAAAAATCAAATGTGACCAAGTCTTTTCTCCCCATTTTGACATCAATTGGAAAGGGCAAGAACCAACGTACTATTAATGAGTTTCATCAAGAAAACTGAGAAATCAATAAAAAACAAGTATTATCTACCACTATAGTCCTCCCTACCAATGTGAGCCTATAGAAGGTAAACATTGATAAGTCGCAAAGCCTCACTACAAGGCATTACATGAGTGTGATGATACCACATAAAAACCAATTTTTCAAAAAAGCATGCAAATTTTTGAAAACTCAAGCATATGGTAAATTGCAAATTCCTAATTGCATCATTAAGTTGGTAAAACTTTCTTCATTCAAGGATTTTGTAAATATGTTCACAAATTATTTATCGGTAGGCACAAATTCTATGGATATATTACCCTTTGTTACATTGTCTCTAAGAAAATGGTGCCTTAGATCAATATGTTTAGTCCTAGATTGTAAAATCAGATTTTTGGTTAAGTTAATTGCACTAGTGTTATCACAATGTATATGTATGAATGAATAACTAAGTCCATAATCTAAGAGGGTTTGCTTCATCCTAATGATTTGTGCACAACAGCTAGCCGCGACGATGTATTCCGCTTCGGTAGTTGAAAGTGCAACCGAGTTTTATTTCTTGGAAAACCAAGAAACAAGACTCATCCCTAGCAATTGACAACACCCACTAGTGTTTTTTCTATCTACTTTGCATCCGACAAAATCAGCATCTGAAAAACTAATTAAATCAAAAGATGCATCACATGGATACCATAATCCTTATTCAATCGTGTCTTTCAAATATCTCAATATGTGTTTAACCGCTCTTAAATGAGACATTTTAGGACATGATTGAAATCTAGCACATGCACATACACTAAACATGATATCGGGTCTACTTGCAGTTAAATAAAGAAGACTACCAATCATACCTCGATATCATTTTTCATCTACCTTTACACTGTCTTCATCTTTATCAAGCTTGATTGTAAGACCCGAGGTTTCCTAATATAAAATTTATTTTGGTGCAGCGCACCGGATCGGGAGTTGGTCGGGTCATAAGGTATAATTTATGCCTTATGAAATTTTACTTGATAAATGTTCCTTCCTTCTTAATCATAAGGTGATTTAGTAGAGTCGAGTCCGAAATGGTGTTTGCGGATCAAGTCGGGGCTCTAATCGGGCTCTGATTGAGTCGAGTAGGGCCTAAGTGAGTGGAAGGGGCAAAATATTCAAGGGGAAATGAGGGAATACATCCCTCATCCCCCTAGCAGCTGTGCGGCTCATCATTGGAGCCGCACGCAGCCCGAGAAGCGAGAGGGAGGAGGGAAAAGCTTGGGGTCAGTGCCGGATTCGTGCCACCGTCAGAAAGATCGAGATCATCATTGTTCGTCCATTCTTCTTCCTTGATCAAGGTGAGTGGTCGAACCTCGGTTAGTAGGGTGAGGCGTGTGGCCAAACCATGTAGAAGCGATGAATCAAGATTTTGTGCGTCGTTCTTGTCGATCGATGGTGTTTCTCAAATTCCTAAATCATGTTCTTCATCGATGTATGGATTCTTATTTTAGATGTTTGTTTTTCTTGATGTTTAGGGCTGGCCACATGAAGGAAAAAGGGGGAAGGTCATGTCAAATTTTTCCCCAATTTCTTAAAGTGGTCGGAAGCCCTCAGATCGAGTTTTTCTCGCGATTGATGACTTGATTCCTCCCAACCATGGCCGAGAACCTTTGTCCCCACCCTGGTTGCTATTGGCCTAGCATGAGTAGCCTTGGGAAGGCTCGGCCGAGTGGGTGTGAGGAGGGGAAAAGGGCTCGATTTGTTTCACATTCACATATAGGGCATTAAATCCTTGATTTTATATGGATCACTCAATTATTATATGAAATATTAGTATTGAAAGATTGAGAACATCATGCTATAAGGAAATGTTCTTGATAGTGTACATATGGTTAGAATTTCGTATGACACATAATCTTATGAAAATTTCTCCATTAATTTTACTAGTATTGAATTTTTATTATGTTAGATCAATTATTACCTTGCTGGAATTTATTGAGTAAATGCAGAATTTAATTACCTTATTATTGAAAGCATGTTGTTATTTATGGTAGTAGCTGTAGAATACTTTCCTTATAACTCATGTGCTGTGACATATTTGTATTCAGATATTTCTACGCTTATAACATGTAATTTACACTTAAGGAATATGACGAATGACACTAGATATTTATAAGGAAATTATAGGGTGCTTACATTGTCGGGAAAACTTGAATGCAAACAAGCTAGGTTTCACACCTAGGAAATAATCAGCGTGCATTAGTGTGTGGCTGGTATGGCCCGGAACGAGGGGGCCGAATACAAGTGAATGCTCAGGGTTTAAATAAGGAAACTTTAGAACACTTTGCTTGTGTATTGTGATTGCGATGGTCGGTTGAGAAGCCTGGACGATCGAAACGACTAATGCTTGACTCAGCGGGTGATTGGGGTCTTGAGATTGCACCAGCGGGCCCGCTAGGTGTTAGACCCGGGTGGCAGAGGGTCTTGAGATTCCGTTAGTGGGTCACACTGACAGTAGTCGGAGATGGGTGGGACTAGCTATCCCTAACTCGGTGTTCCTGAGACTAGTTTACCATCCTAGTCGATGACTCGGTGGAAAAGGCCTGGCAGAGCCGATCCACGAGTTCTTGAATATGTTCTAGTGGCCGAGTGTTGTCTAGTCTAGTAGGGCCATTTTGGGCCGATCGCTATATCACGATTAGATTGGATCCCTAAATTTATAAATTGCCGACTTATATGCATATTATTATTGGGGATTTATGTGGAGGTTCGAAAAGACCACTCACAGAGTCCCATGTGGACTCATAGTTTATTTCTCTTGTTTTTGCAGAGCCTGACCAGTGAGGTGAGGCTTGGAGTCATGGTGCAGTTGGAGTGCAGGCAGTGGCGTAGATCTCGTAGAAGCGTCCAGTAGTCATAGTCGTGATGTCCATGGTTATTTTTTTCACATGTATTTGAAAACATGTATTTGATTTTTAACTCGAGTTGTTCTTATTAGTTGGTTTGTTTTTACAACTCTTTTAAGAATTGTTTGAAACCTTTTTTTTGAAATAAAAGTTTGCGTAGTTGTTCTCCTACTTGTATGTTTTCTGGTTGGTGTGTATTCTCTGTATTTTGTTGTTCAGTTTATGTGGTAGGTTTCAGGGTAGGACATAGACCCTGGCCAGTCATGTGACCTTGAGTTGGGGCATTCAGAGGGGACTATAGTTACCATAGATCACCAGCAGAGCTGAGGACAGGATGGTATTCAGGGCCGTGGGGGTCCAGGGTCTGGGATTGTGAGGCCGACAATGTCAGGGGGTGCATCTCAGAAGTCAGATATACCGCAGTGTGGTCACTGTAACTGGAGGCACTGGGGGGCTTGTTTTGGCTGCTTGGATGCTTGCTTTAAATGCGGTCAGGTCAGGCACTTTAAAAAGGACTGTCCGGACAGAGTTGGCTAGAGATCTAAGTAGTTAAAAGGAAAGACGCCTATGTCAGTAGGGTCAGTGGCTTAGAGAGATCAGATGCAGAGCAGGGGATCATAGGCTAGCCATTTAGAGAGACCATCTACCAGGGTTTACTTATGTTAGATAGGGTTTACTAACCGCGATGGGGCAGAGGCATCAAAGGCAGTGGTGATAGGTATTGTTTTATTCAATTCTTCTACTACTTATGTTATGTTCGATCCGGGTGCCACGCACTCGTTTGTATCTGCCAAATTTGCTGCCAGGTTGCCTAAGGCACCTTCCTTGCTTGTTGTTCTGTATGTGGTGACAACGCCTACGGGCGATACATTGATAACAGAATCAATCTTCCGTGACTGCGAAGTACTAATCTGTGGTCATGTGTTGAAGGCAGAATTGACACTTCTGCCTATGCTTGAAATTGATGTCATCCTTGGCATGGATTGGCTGGCGAAGCACTTTGCGTCAGTTAACTATAGGGCTAAGATTGTCACATTCAGTAAGTTCGGGTTGTCGCAATTCACCTTCCGTGGAGAAGGAAAGGATGAGCCAATGGGTGTCATTTCAGCCTTTAAGGCTCGTAAATTGCTATTAGGCGGCTGCCAGTCTTTGTTGGCCTTCGTATCTGTGGCCGAGGAAAAAGGGGGCACGGCTCGAGAGGTTAGTGGAACTCTAGTGAACTGTGAGTTCCCCGATGTCTTCCCAGAAGAATTGGCAAGATTGTTGCCTTGATGAGAAATTGAATTATGCATTGAATTGCAGCCCGGGGGGGCACCGATCTCCATCCCACCCTATAGGATGGTGCCGGCCAAACTTCGGGAGTTAAAGGCATAACTGCAAGAGTTGTTGGACTTGGGCTTCATTCGCCCAAGTGTGTCTCCGTGGGGTGCTCCGATCCTATTTGTGAAGAAAAAGGACGTGTCCATGCGCATGTGCATCGACTATAGGCAGCTCAATAAGGTGACAATTAGAAATCGTTACCAGCTGCCCAGAATCGACAACTTGTTCAACTAGTTGCAGGGGGAAAAATAGTTTTCAAAGATTGATTTGAGGTCTGGATATCATCAGCTGAGAATTCGATACTGTGACATGCCCAAGACTGCATTCAGGACTCGTTATGGCCATTATGAGTTCCTAGTAATGTCATTCGGTTTGACTAATGCACATGCGGCCTTTATGAATCTCATGAACAGAGTGTTCAAAGAATACCTGGACAGATTTATGATCATTTTTATTGACAACATCCTAATGTATTCCAAGAGCAAGGAGGAGCACTCCGAGCATTTGACGATGGTCCTGGAAACCCTCAAAAAACATCAATTGTATGCCAAATTCACCAAATGTGAGTTTTGGTTAGAAAGTGTGGGATTCCTAGATCATATAGTGTCCAAGGAAGGAATCATTGTGGATCCCGCCAAGATAGAGGTGGTAAAGGACTGGTAGCGACCTACCAGTGTGACTGAAGTCCGCAGTTTCTTGGGGTTAGCTGGGTACTACAGAAAGTTTGTAGAAAACTTCTCCAAGCTAGATTGCAGCTCCTCTGACTCGGTTAACCCAGAAGAATGTCAAATTTGATTAGGACAGGAAGTATGAGGAGAGCTTCTTGAAGCTCAAAGAATGCTTGACGTCAGCCCCAATTTTGGTTGTACCTTCAGGCTTGGGAGGATTTGTGGTATACTGTGATGCCTCTCAAGTTGGCCTAGGTTGTGTTCTGATGCAGTATGGCAGAGTGATCACCTATGCATCTTGCCAATTGAAAGCTCATGAAAGGAATTACCTAGCCCATGACTTGGAACTGGCGACAGTGATATTTGCGCTGAAGTTATGGCGCCATTACTTGTCTTGTGAGATTTATACCGACCACAAAAGCCTTCGGTACTTGTTGACCCAGAAGGAGCTCAATTTAAGGCTGAGAAGATAGCTTGAACTTCTGAAAAATTATGATTGTACCATCTTGTATCACCCTAGGAAGGCCAACGTGGTGGCGGACGTGCTGAGCAAGAAATCCATGGGCAGCGTGGCCCATTTGACAGTCAGAAATAGGCCGCTAGTGGGAGAATTGGCACCATGCCTGGATGGGGGAGCAGATCTGGCAGTATCAGCTTCGGGTTCTCTGGTGGTGCATCTGCGGGTACAATCTACACTGGTGGATATGTTGCATGCCGCGCAGGGGGAGTACGCCTTCTGTGCCCTAACAAAGGACTTAGTGCAGAGGGGCGATGAAGAGAACGACTTCAGGTTGGACTCATAGGGTGTCTTAAGGTTCAGAGACCAGATAGTGGTGTTTGATATGGCAGAGGTGCGTAGGCAAGTTCTGGAGTTGGGGCATCGATCCACTTATACGATGCATCCAGGAGCCACCAAAATGTACCGAGACTTTAGGCAGCATTACTGGTGGAAGGGCATGAAAAGGGAGGTAACAGAGTTCGTATCCAAGTGTTTGGTCTGCTAGCAAGTGAAGGCCGAACACCTGAAGCTCGCAGGGCTACTGCAAAACCTCGAAGAACCCGAGTAGAAGTGGGAAAAGATTACTATGGATCTAGTGACAGGACTACATAAGTTAATGGGCGGAATTGATTCCATTTGGGAGGTGGTGGATCGGTTGACAAAGACCGCTCATTTCATTCCTATCAAGACAATCTTTTCTATTGAGCAGTACGCCAGACTATTCTTGGACATGATTGTGTCATACCATGGTACCCAAGTAATGATTATATCAGATCGAGGTACCCAGTTCATAGCCCGATTTTGGCAGTCCTTCCAGGAAGCCTTGGGTACTCAGGTGCGCTTCAGCACAACTTTCCATCCGTAGACGGACGAACAGTCAGAGAGAACCATCCAAACCTTGAAAGATATACTGAGGGCCTGCGTTTTGGACCTGGCTGGTAGTTGGGAGAAACACCTGTTGTTGATTGAGTTCACCTACAATGATAGCTATCACAGTAGCATTGGCATGGCTCCTTTCGAGGCCTTGTATGGGCGGCGGTGTAGATCACCAGTGAGCTAGTTTGAGGCCGGATAATATATCATGGTGGGTCCTGATCTAGTTGAAGAGGCGGTGGAGAAGGTGAAAAACATAAAGGAAAGATTGTAGGCGGCTTATAGTCGCCAAACAATGTATACTGATAAGAAGGCCAGAGAGTTGGAGTTAATGGAGGGCGACCTGGTGTTCCTGAAGGTCTCCCCCATGGAAGGAATGGTTCGATTTGGAAAGAAAGAAAAGCCGAGTCCCAGGTTCGTTGGGCCTTTTTATCATTCTCTAGCGGAGGGGTGCTGTAGCTTATGAGCTGGCCTTGGCCCCTAGCATGAGTAGGGTACACCCGATTTTTCATGTATCAACGCTTAAGCAATATGTGAGAGACGATTCACATGTGATTGAACCTTCTGTGGTTGAGGTGCTTTCAACTGTATCATTCGAGGAAAGGCCGGTGGAGATCCTCGATCACCAAATTAGGAAGTTGAGGTCCAAAGAAATCCCCCTGGTAAAGGTTAGATAGGAACACCACTACGGGCAGGAAGTACTTGGGAGGTAGAGCGAGACATGAGAGAGCGCTACCCTTCCTTGTTTGAAGAACCGGTAAGTCCTTATAATTCTGCAAAATTAGAGGACGAATTTCCCTTAAGGGGGGAAGGTTGTAAGACCCGAGATTTCCTAATATTAAATTTATTTTGGTGCAGCGCACCGGATCGAGAGTTAGTCGGGTTGATTCACAAAATTTTAAGCCATATGAAATTTTACTTGATAAATGTTCCTTCCTTATTAATCAGAAGGTCATTTAGAAGAGTCGAGTCTGAAATAGTGTTTGCGGATTGAGTCGGGGCTCGAATCGGGCTCGGATTGAGTCGATTAGGGGCTAAGTGAGTGGAAGGGGCAAGATGAGTGGTCGAACTTTGGTTAGTAGGGTGAGGCGTGTGGCCGAACCATGTAGAAGCGATGAATCGAGATTTTGTGCGTCGTTATTGTCAATCAATGGTGTTTCTCGAATTCCTAAATCACGTTCTTCATCGATGTATGGATTCTCATTTTAGATGTTTGTTTTTCTTGATGTTTAGGGCCGGCCACATGAAGGAAAAATGGGGAAGGTCATGCCGAATTTTTCCCAATTTCTTAGAGTGGTCGGAAGTCCTTGGATCGAGTTTTTCTCGAGATTGATGACTTGATTCCTCCCAACCATGGCCGAGAACCTTTGTCCCTACCCTGGTTGCTCTTGGCCGAGCATGAGTATCCTTGGGTAGGCTCGGCCGAGTGGGTGTGAGGAGGGGAAAAGGAATCGAGTTGTTTCACATTCACATATTGGGCATTAAATCCTTGATTTTTTATGGATCACTCAATTATTATATGAAATGTTAGTATTGAAAGATTGAGAACATCATGCTATAAGGAAATGTTCTTGATAGTGTACATATGGTTATAATTTTGTATGGCACATAATCTTAAGAATTTTCCTCCATTAATTTTACTAGTATTGAATTTTTACTATGTTAGATCAATTATTATCTTGCTGGAATTTATTGATTAAATGCAGAATTTAATTATCTTATTGTTGAAAGCATGTTGTTATTTATGGTAGTAGCTGTAGAATACTTCCCTTATAACTTATGTGTTGTGACATATTTGTATTCAGATATTTCTACGCTTATGACATGTAATTTACACTTAAGAAATATGGCGAATGACACTAGATGCTTATAAGGAAATTATCGGGTGCTTACATTGTCGGGAAAACTTGAATGCAAACAAGCTAGGTTTCACACCTCGGAAATAATCAGCGGGCATTAGTGTGCAGTTGGTATGGCCCGCAACGAGGGGGCCGGATACGGGTGAATGCTCGGGGTTTAAATAAGAAAACTTTAGAACACTTTGCTTGTGTATTGTGATTGCTCCCTCTCCCTCTCCCTCTCTCCCTATGCGCTGCCTTGTGCGACTCCTAGATGAGTCGCACGACAGCTTGGATGAGGGATTTTAATCCCTCATCTAACATTCCATACTTGCACTTGACACTTACTTCTGACTTGACTCAGCCCGAGTTCGATTTGGGTTCCGACTCTATCCGTTACACGAGTCGATCTAACTCGATTAAGGTATAAATGCATAAAAGGACAGAGTCATTTACCCAATTTAATTGCATACATCATTAATCGAGTCTTACCTTCTACTCGAGGCGATTCCGAGGCTCGACTCGACTAACCCCGGGTCCTGTGCGTTGCACCAAAAATAGATTTTTATATTAGGAAAAAATTTTGGGTCTTACAACCTTCCCCCCTTAAGGGAAATTCATCCTCGAATTTAATTGAATAACATGGACTTACCAGCCCTTCAAATAAGGAAGGGTAGCGCTCTCTCATGTCCTGCTCTACCTCCCAAGTGGCCTCTTGCCCGGAATGGTGCTCCCATTTGACCTTTACCAGGGGAATTTCTTTGGATCTTAGCTTCCTAACTTGGCGGTCAAGGATATTTACCGACCTTTTCTCGAATGAGACAGCTGAATCTACCTCAATAGAAGAAGGTTCGATCACATGTGAATCATCTTTTACATATCTCCGTAGCATGGATACATGGAAAACCTTGTGTACTCTGCTCAGGCTAGGAGGCAAAGCCAGCTCAAAAGCCACCTCGCCCCTCCGCTTGAGAATAGGGAAAGGCCCAATGAACCTAGGGCTCAACTTTCCCTTCTTCCCAAACCGGATCACCCCTTTCATAGGGGAGACCTTCAGGAAGACTAAATCACCCTCAGCGAATTCCAATTCTCTGGCCTTCTTGTCGGCATACATTTTCTGTCGACTCTGGGCCGCCAGCAACCTTTCCTTTATGGTTTTCACCTTCTCCACCGCCTCCTCAACCAGATCAGGACCCACCATGAGTGATTCACCGGCCTCAAACTAGCCCACCGGAGACCTACACCGCCGCCCATACAAGGCCTCGAAGGGATCCATGCCAATGCTACTATGATAGCTATTGTTGAAGGCGAACTCTATCAGCAGTAGGTGTTTTCCCCAGCTGTCGATCATATCTAGGACGCATGCTCTCAGCATATCCTCCAAGGTTTGAATGGTCCTCTCTGACTGTCCGTCAGTCTGCGGATGGAAAGCTGTGATGAAATGCACCTGGGTACCCAAGGCTTCCTGGAAGGACTGCCAAAATCGGGCTGTGAACTGGGTACTGCGATCGGATATAATCATCACAAGGGTTCCATGGTATGCCACAATCCTGTCCAAGAATAGTCGGGTGTACGGTCCGCAGAGAAGGTAGTCTTCACTAGAATAAAGTGTACGGTCTTGGTTAACTGGTCGACTACCACCCAAATGGAGTCAAAGCCGTCTTTTGACTTAGGCAACCGAATTACTAGGTCCATGGTGATTTTCTCCCACTTTCACTCGGGCACCTCGATGTTCTGTAGTAGTCCTACGGGCTTGAGGTGTTCGGCCTTCACCTGTTGGCAGACCAGACATTTGGATACGAACTCTGCTACCTCTCTCTTCATACCCTTCCACCAGTAATGCTGCCTTAAATCTCGGTACATTTTGGTGGCCCCCGGATGCATCGTATAAGTGGAACAATGACCTAGTTCCAGGACTTGCCTACGCACCTCTGCCATATCTAGCACCACGATTCAGTATTTGAACCTCAGTACATCCTCTGAGTCCAACTTGAATCTGTTCTCTACATCACCTGTTTGCACCAGATCCTTGGTCAGCGCACAAAAGGCATCCCCTCCTTGCGTGGCACGCAGCATGTCCACCAGTGTGGATTGTACCCGCAGGTGTGCCACCAAGGCCCCTAAAGCTGACACTGATAATGTTGTACCCCCATCTAGGCACAACGCCAACTCTCAAGCTAGAGGCCTCCGCTTAATTTCCAAATGAGCCAAACTGCCCATGGATTTTTTGCTCAGAGCATCTACCACCACATTTGCTTTTCTCAGATGGTACATAATGGTGCAGTCATAATTCTTTAGGAGCTCCAGCCACCTCCTCTGCCTGAGGTTCAGCCCCTTTTGGGTAAGCAAGTTCTGGAGGCTCTTGTGATCCGTATAGATCTCGCAAGTCTCCCCATACAGGTAGTGCCGCCAGAGCTTCAGTGCAAAAACCATTGCTGCTAGCTCTAGGTCGTGCGTTGGATGGTTCTTTTCATGAACTTTCAGCTGGCGAGATGCATAAGCTATGACTCTGCCAAACTGCATCAAAACGCAGCCCAGACGAACCCGATAGGCATCACAGTAGACTAAAAACCCTCCTGAGCCGGAAGGTACAGCTAACACGGGTGCAGATGTCAAACATTCGTTGAGCTTCTGAAAGCTCGCCTCACACTTGTCGTTCCAAATGAACCTAACCTTTTTTTGGGTCAGCCGGGTCAAAGGGGCTGCAATTCTGGAGAACTTCTCCACGAACTTTCGATAGTATCCAGCCAAACCAAGAAAACTGCGGATCTCAGTCATGCTAGTCGGCCGCCTCCAGTTCTACACCACTTTCACCTTTGCAGGATCTACCCTTACCCCTTCCTTGGACACTACATGGCCCAAGAACCCTACACTTTCTAACCAGAATTCAAACTTGGAAAATTTTGGAAACAAGCGGTGTTCTCTGAGGGTTTCCAGGACCATTCTCAGGTGCTTGGAGTGCTCCTCCTCACTCTTGGAGTAGACCAGGATGTCGTCAATGAAGACGATCACAAAGCTGTCCAGGTACTCCTTAAATACCCTGTTCATTAGGTCCATTGAGGCAGTAGATGCATTGGTTAGACCAAAGGACATCACTAGGAACTCGTAGTGACCATTGCGAGTCCTAAAGGCCATCTTAGGCACATCGCAGTCTCGGATTCTCAACTGATTGTATACGGATCTTAAGTCTATCTTTGAAAACCATTGTGCCCCCTGCAGCTGGTCAAACATATCGTCTATCCTCGGCAGTGGGTAACGATTCTTGACTGTCACTTTGTTCAGCTGCCTATAGTTGATGCACATGCGCATCGACCCATCCTTCTTCTTTACAAAGAGTACCGGGGCACCCCAGGGTAACACGCTCGGCCGGATGAAACCCAGGTCTAGCATTTCTTGCAATTGCACCTTTAACACCTTGAGTTCGGCCGGTGCCATCCTATAAGGTGGAATGGAGATCGGCTTCACCCCGGGCTGCAGATCAATGCAAAAATCAACTTCCCTTCTGGGAGACAACCCCGGCAATTCCGCGGGAAAAACATTGGGGAATTCACAGACCACCGGGGTTCCACTGACATTTCTTGCCTCACCCCTTTCCACCTCGGCCACATATACGAAGGGCTTGCTAAACATAACTGTCTTAGCTCTATAGTCCAACAACGCAAAGTTCTCTGCCAACCAATCCATGCCAAGAATGACGTCAAGCTCAAGTGTAGGTTGGAGTGTCAAATCTGCACTCAGTACATGGCTGCAGATGAGCACTTCGCAGCCTTGGTAAATTGAATTGGCTAGGATTGCATCACCCGTAGGCGTTGATACTATCAATGGCCCATCGAGCAAGGAGGGTGCCATTGGCAACTCCGTAGCAAATTTGGCAAATACAAACGAGTGCGTGGCACCCGGATCAAATAAAACATATATAGTAGATGAACGTACAAAAATAGTACCTGCCACCACTGCCTTGAACACCTCTGCCCCATCACGACTCATAGTGTATACCCTAGTAGGCGGTCTCTCTGAATGACTGGTCTACGGCCCCTTCTTCTACGTCTACCCCCTCTGACCTACTGACCCCATTAACATAGGTGCCTTTCCTTTAGATTGCTCAGGCTTCTAGCCAATTCCCTCAGGATAGTCCTTCTTGAAGTGCCCGACTTGGCCGCACCTTTTGCAGGCATTCGTCCAGCCAAGGCAGGACCCCCAATGCCTCCGACTGCAACTGCCACACTCCGGCACCTCTAATCTTTGAGAACCACCCCCTGACACTGCCGGCCTCATTGATCCGGACCCTAGGCCCCCACGGCCCCGATTGCCATTCTGTCTTCAGCTCTGCTGATGGTCTGCCGCATTCACTGCCCCCTCAGAATGCCAAGGCCGACTGCTAGGTCCCTACGGCCAAAATTTCTTCTTGGTTGGCACATCATTCCTCTCAAATGGCACCAAGGCTTCTTTCCGAAGGGCTTCATCCACTACCCGAGCCAGAGTGGAATCCTCAGTGTAGTGGATGAGCCTACCAATCTGTGGCCTTAGACCTGCCATGAACCTCTTGACCTTGGCGGTCTCAAATGCCACTAGGGTTGGATGATACTTTGAGAGATAGTTGAACTCCATCTCATATTCTGATACCTACATGCCTCCAGACTGACGCAACATCTTGAAGTCACGGGCACGCTTGTCGCGAACATTCATAGGTAGGTACTGCTCCTCCACAGCCGCCCTGAATTCCTCCCACGTGGGAGGTGGTGCGCTAGCTGCCCTACGGGCTCTCCAGGTGTGCAGCTAGACCTTTGCCGGACCCCTCATCTAACGCCCTACCATACGAGCCGCTGCCTCCGATGTGCACCCCAGCTCCATGCATAACTCGTAGCAATCCCCCAAAAACTCAGTCACTTCCACCTGTCGATCTATTTCGGTGAACTCTGGTGGCTTCAGCATGATGAAGTTTGCATAGGTTGGGGCCCTTAGAGTTCTGACCATGGGTGTTATAGTCTCAACCACCTTTGGTACCATTGGAACTACGGGCACTAGCTACGGCGGTGGCTGTTGCGGCTGCTACTGCTGCTGCTGTATCTGCTGTCTTAATTCTTGCTCCCTGAGGAGCGCCTCAGTCAGTTGAGTTACTTAAGCCTATAGTTGAGCAACTGCTAACTCTTGCCCCTGACCCTCAGACTGCTCCCTATCTTTGCCCCGGGCCCGGCCTCGGCCTTGACCTCGGTCTCACCCCTAGCCTCGACGCTCTATCGAGTCACTACCGCTGCCGCTCAGTGCAGCATTAGGAGCCTCCATTGCACTATCACAGAAAAGAAAAATTGCCTGTCACATAATAAATTCTTAACAAAAGCTTTTAAAATTTACTAACCGCATGGTGCACTGAGTGTAGTAGTGGTCACCCGATCTTGTAGCATAACTATACCGTATGTCGACACGCTAGCATATGTCTCATAGGTACCCAACACTTAGTCATAGTCAAGACCTTACCTAGTGCTCTGATACCAACTTTGTCACACCCCAACTGAGGGTAGTGTGACCGGCCAGGGCCTACATCCTACCCTATAGCCTACTGTCTATATTGATCGACAAGAAAACCAAAACATATCAAATGAAAGAAACCACAATGCAATCTTTATTCAAAATTTCAAGTTCACAAATATATATTTTTCAAACCAACGGAGGAAAAACCAACATCGTCACAAACTAGAACATCTCGAGTATCAAAGTTAATACAAGCTTTTTTTAAAGGGAAAATTGTCAAATCTAACCCATACTTTGATGAAATTAATAAATCTAACCCGCCTTTTAATTTGCATCAATTATAACCCGTATTTATAAATTTACATCAATTCTAACCTCTTGTCTACTTCCTGCTAATCGCCCCGTTAGTTGCTGACGTGGCATCCTAGTCAGCAACTTGATTTATATTTTTTAATATGAACTTGCCACGTCAGCCTATTCCAAAAGAATAAATAAAATATAAACTAAGTTAATTTTTTTGGGAAAAATTGACAAATCTAACCCATACTTTAACGAAATTAACAAATCTAACCTACCTTTTAATTTGCATCAATTATAACCCGTACTTACGAATTTACATCAATTCTAACCTCCTGCCTACTTGCTGTTAATCGCTCCGTTAGTTGTTGACGTGGCATCCTAATCAGCAACTTAGTTTATATTTTTTTAACCTGAACTTGCCACGTTATTCCAAAAGAATTAAAAAAATATAAACTAAGTTGGATTTTTTTAATCCGAACTTACCACGTCAGCCTATTGGTGCGTGGCCAGAGCCATCAGCACCATGACCACCCCCAGTGGTGCGCCGGGGCACTCCCGCTTCTCGGTGCTGAAGGGCAAGATCTTGAAGTCAAGCCCATGGCTTATTTCCACTCTCTGCTACTCGCCTTCACCCTCCATCGGCAGCAGGTTCCACTCCGGTCGGAACTCATCGATGTCGGAGTTGCGCGTGTAGGGTGAAGGCGACATTGACGAGTTCCGACCGGAGCGGTCCCTATTGCAGACGGAGGGTGAAGGCAAGTAGCAGAGAGTGGAAATAAGCCATGGGCCTGACTTCAAGATCTTGCCCTTCAGCGCCGGGAAGCGGAAGTGCCCCGGCGCACCGCTGGGGGTGGTTATGGTGCTGGTGGCTCTGGCCACGCACCAATAGGCTGACGTGGCAAGTTCGGATTAAAAAAAATCCAACTTAGTTTATATTTTTTTTAATTCTTTTGGAATAGGCTGACGTGGCAAGTTCAGGTTAAAAAAAATTAAACTAAGTTGCTGATTAGGATGCCACATCAACAACTAACGGGGCGATTAACAGCAAGTAGACGAAAGGTTAGAATTGATGTAAATTCGTAAGTACGAGTTATAATTGATGCAAATTAAAAGGCGGGTTAGATTTGTTAATTTCGTCAAAGTATGAGTTAGATTTGTCAATTTTAAAATCAACTTAGTTTTTATTATTATTATTCTTTTGGAATAGGCTGACGTGGCAAGTTCAGGTTAAAAAAATTTAAACTAAGTTGCTGACTAGACGGGAGGTTAGATTTGTTAATTTCGTCAAAGTTGGGTTAGATTTGTCAATTTTCCCTATTTTAAAAGAACAATAACTGTCAGTGTAGAAAAAGAAAAGAACGACAACATGACACTGGACTATGACTAAAGGACGCCGCTACGAGATTTGGTTCCACCGCCTACCCACCAGCTGCACCATGACGACAAGCCCCAATCACTGATCATGCTATGCAAAACAAAAGAAACAAACCGTGAGTCCACTTGGGACTCAATAAGCGGTTATTTTGAACCTCCACATAAATCCTTAATTAGACATGCATAACATATAAGGCAGCATAATATATAGTAAGGGAGGTAAGCTACTTTTTATTATGACTACCGACCCCATGGGTCATTCTGTATAGACCATACATGAGAAAAAAACCTGACATAATAGCCCAAATAAGCCACTTGGCATCCGGCCCTTAGGCCCTACTTATGGTATAAGAATCTCGGCTATACCCGGCTCTACCATACAAGGTAGAATCACACTGGCCGCTCGGCCACATCATATCAATATGAAGTCAAGAAATCCTGGGCCATCGACTAGAATGGTCTAGTAGTCTCCGAACACCGTCTGGGGTACGGATAGCTAGTCCAACCCATCTGGGGTCTGACACCTAGCGGGCCTACTGGTGCATCTCAAGACCTAATCACTGGCCGAGTCAACCTTTGGTCATTTCCCACCACCCATGCTTCTCGGCAGACCACTTCAAGCACATCACACAATCAAGATGTCCTAGTGTTTCCTTATATACACTTCGGGCAGCTGCCCGCATCCGGCCCTAATCCGGCCTACAGGGTGAACAATTTAATGTTACCCTTCAGAAAATGTGTACGCCTAATAATTCTAGGTTTCAAAAAAATGAATACAAGGAGTCCTAGAAGTTGTGTTATTTCCTAGTTAAGTTTCCATATTTAATATGCACCTTGCCATGTTCTACATGTTATCTGGTGTCATACACTACCTTGGGTGAAGAATTTTATGAACCGAACTTGGAATTCCACCCAAGAACATTTTCGGACAGCATATATAAAATACAGAAAGGTACATATAATTCACACAACTACTATGTATAACTACGATATTCAACGATAAACATTTATATACTGCATTTAGAATTAAATTCAATTTGAAACAGCTTAGCTAGCATGGTAAGATAACAATGAATTCAACAATGCATGTAATATTAAGCATGGTAAAAATATCATATCATTTCAAAAATTAAAGAGGAATGATCTAAGGATGGTCACTATGCTATCATTCCTACAATTACATGTATCAATAAATTTGCTTGCTATAGTTAGAGTTTTTCCTAAGTGTCATCATGTCTCTATTGGTTGAACACTCTAACTATGAAATTTACCATCTAAAGCTCACCCTCTCCCTCCCTCTAGGCTTGGCCGAGCCTTGAGCAAAGTGAACCTTCCTCGGCCATGCCTCTTAGGGTAGAAAGGGAAGAGGAGGATTAACCCCAACCGTAATTCAATGTCTCCGCTATATTCTAGTTACATATTGACCAATTTGCCCCTCCCCCTATACTCAGCCGAGCCTTGATCATGGAACTTTGGGGTGTCTCGGCCGAACCTATGGGCTTTAGGGAAGATGAGTTCCATCAACACTTGAAATCAACGACTATGGATACACTATTCACGAAATTGAGACCATCCTAGGGCTCTACTTCCGTCAAGGGAGTTGGGGAAAATTTTGGCATGATCTTTCCCCTTTTCCCTTGATTCGGCAGCCCTAATACTCGCGAAATTGATGAGAAATCATGACAATCCGACAATAACCAATGCAAAATAGTGAATAGACAATCTCGGAACCAAGAATCGTCGGAAATTCGCGAGAAAACACAACCTAGCAACTCCTAGGGGTTCGGCTACCCGCCTCCCCCAATCCATCAAATCTAACCACTCACCTTTGCTTGAGGAAGTTGAAGGATCGGATGTAGACAACCTCGAATCTTCCGGCAACGGCGCGAAACCCGGATCGATCAAGATCTCTACTCCTTGCTCCCTTTCCTGGCCTCTCTCCCTATGCGTTGCCTTGTGCGACTCCTAGATGAGTCGCATGGTAGCTTGGATGAGGGATTTTAATCCCTCATCTAACATTCCATACTTGCACTTGACACTTACTTCTGACTCAACTCAGCCCGAGTTCAACTTGGGTTCCGACTCTATCCGTAACACGAGTCGATCTAACTTGATTAAGGTATAAATGCATAAAAGGAAAGAGTCATTTACCCAATTTAATTGCATACATCATCAGTCGAGTCATACCTTCTACTCGAGGCAATTCCGAGGCTCAACTCGACTAACCCCGGGTCTGGCGCGCTGCACCAAAATAGATTTCTATATTAGGAATTTTTTTCGAGTCTTACAGAGCATAAGTTTCATTATAATCTATTCCTTCTTCTTGATTATACCCTTAGTCCACTAACCTAGCTTTGTTTCTAATGACTAAACCATATTCATCTAATTTGTTTATATAGACCCAATTAGTCCTAGTTTCGGTTTGTTCACTAGGTCTAGGTACTAAATCCCAAACATCATTCCTTACAAATTGATTTAGTTCCTCTTGCAATAGCAATTACCCAAAATTCATCTTGTATGGCTTCCTTAATGTTTTTAGGCTCTACTTGAGAAATAAAAGCTACATATTGACAAACATTTCTATGTTTAGAACCAGTTACCACTCCCGTTGATGTCTCTCCAATGACTTGATCAATTGGATGGTCCCTTATCAACCGGTATCCTTTTGGGAGAGGTGGTAGAGCTTCCTCGTCTTCAACAACTTGAGGCAAGGATGAGGATGAAGGTTCTTCATCATGTGTTTCTTCATTGTGTTCATCTTCAACCTCCTTGTCATGAAATGCCAACTCCTCAAGTTCCTCACCTACATTCACAATCTTAACATTTCTAGAAGAATCATTAGTTTCATCAAAAGTAATATGCATGGATTCTTCAACTATCATAGTTTTACGATTATACACTCTATAAGCCTTAGAACTATTAGAGTAACCTAGGAAAATACCCTCATCGGATTTAGAATCAAATTTTCCTAGATGCTCCTTAGTATTCAAGATAAAGCATTTACATCCAAAAACTCTAAAATATCCCACACTTGGGTTCTATCATTCCAAAGCTCAAAATGAGCTTTCTTAATTCTAGGCCTTAATAAAACACAATTAAGTACATAACAAGAAGTGTTTATGGCTTCGGTCCAAAAGTACTTAGGCAAATTGTTTTCACAAAGCATAGTCCTAACCATTTCTTGTAAAGTTCTATCCTTCCTCTCAACCACCCCATTTTGTTCAGGGGTTCTAGGGGAAGAAAATGTATGTTAAATACCCAATTCATCGCAAAATTCTGAAAATTTTTCATTTTTAAATTCACCTCCATTACCACTTCTATTTTTCAAGATTTAAATTCCTTGTTCATTTATTACTCTCCTAGCAAACTTTTTAAAGAAATCAAAAGTTTTATTTTTCTTAGCTAGGAAGAAAATCCATGTAAATCTTGAAAAATCATCAACCACTACATAGCAATACAACTTACCACCTAGATTAGCAATATCACAAGGACCAAAGAGATCCATGTACACAAGTTCAAGTGTTCTAGATGTGGTGACTTGATTTATTCTATGAAACGAGGACTTTACTTGTTTATCATGTTGACATGCATCACAAAGCTTATCTTTTTCGAATTTTATCTTAGGTATTCCTTTAACTAAGTTCTTTTTAGTTATTTCTTCGATGAGGCTCATGCTACTGTTGTATGAAACGACACACTAGAGAGGGGGTGAATAGTGTGTTTTCTAATTCTATTTGCCTAATTGGATTTCAATTGATTCTTTGAATAATTAGGCAATTTATATTTCGACTATTAGATCCAAAAGCAATGAATAATTAAGCAATTTAAAACAAGCGCAATATCAATGCAAACACACAGATTTATAGTGGTTCGGCCCCAATGCCTACTCCACTACCTAAGCACCCCGCATAGAATTTCCAAACGAAGTTTACTAGATTAATTTGAGTCTCCCTTACAACGAGAACTTTGACTCGAAGAGTCGCTCTCTCGACCTAAGGCACTTCCACACCTGGAAGTCTCCGCCTTCTTATCGCGATCACTCTTCCACTTCAACCCTAAGGGACAACTTAACTAATCCTAGCAAAACTAAGTTTAAACAAGTGGCTTTACTCCTTCACCACAAAAAAACCACTTCCACACACAAGACCTAACAATCTAGGTCTTCCTACAATTAAATACAAGAGTTGAAGAACAAAATAAACAAAAACTTCTTACAAGAAGAGGAATTAAATTCTTATCACACTTAGATGCCTCTTCTTCACGCGCGTAACCATCTTGATCCACCTTTTGAAATAAAACTCCTTTGGTAGCAAGGATCAAGTAGAAGGCTAATGAAATTTAACTCTTTGAAGATTGAAGAATGCTTAATGGATCACTCTTTGAAGTTTTCTTTTCACCAAAAATTTGAGTGAGAAGAGAAGTAAAAGGATTAGAAGGGAGTATATATAGATCTGGCTGAAACAGGGCGTCAACGAGATTATTTTCAATCATTACAGACGCTCGGTTGATGGTCCGATCAAAGCATCGATCAATCGGCCAATCGACCGCTGGCTCACTGCTAAGTTTTTCCCTTGATCGATCGACCGACAGGTCAACCGCTTGACGGAAAAACGTCTACTTCAACACTGGTCGACCAGTCGGTCGATCGAGGCCAGCTTTTATACGCATTTGGTCGACCGATGGGTCGACTGATTGATGCGAGATTTGGCACGGTCGACCAATCGGTCGACTGACTCAGTGAAGCCGCTCGCGCCATGCCATCCTGTCGACCAATCGGTCGACCGATGAACTCTCTGCCAATTTTTGGCATCATTCGATTGATCGACGCAGCGTTAGCCAGATATTTCACAAACTTTGGTCGACCGAATAGCTACTGCCATTTTTTGGCAACATTCGGTCGACCGAATTGGCTCCTGCCAATTACATAACACCGTTCGATCGACCGTCCGGTTGACCGAAACAGAGCTGGAAATATTTTAACTTTGGATTTCTCATTTCACGCTTGATTTCCGACTTCGTTCTTCAGCGTGCTTCATCTTAGACGGATTCTCCAAGCTATCCAACACCTTTTTGATGCACGCATTGATCTATTTTGAGGATTGATCGAGAGACGATAGGCTTGACGTATCATTCATCGATCCTACAGTTTTCATACTTCAAACACTTGTTAAATGGGTTTGTTATCATCAAAATCATCATGAGGAGAATAAAGCATGAAGGAAGAACTCTTCAGCTAACAATCTCCCCAATTTGATGATGACAAACCTTTGACGATAAATATCAAGATACAAGGAAGCATTAAGGAAATGAACCAATGTAATCAATTTAAGCTCCCCCTATCTATATGCATATATTTTCTAAATTTTCCTTTACCATTATGTGTGATACTTTGACATGAACGTATTCAATTGTATTCCCCCTATCGATATATTTACTCCCCCTATCGATAAGCATATATTCATGTATTCTCCCGCTTTTGTCATCCATCAAAAAGGATCAAACATAGCAAGCATATCAAAAATGAACATTACTAACCAACACATGTTTAACTAAATGCATGTGCATAAGATGAAAATGTCAATACATCACATAGTTAACCAAAAACATGTTCATAGGATGAAAAATATCAATACATCATATGTTCGTTAGATGAAAGTGTCAATACATCAGTACACCAAAATGTCAATACATCAATACATCATAACATCAAGGAGGATTATTCATCCTCAGGTGGTGGAGGAGGTGGTAGATGCGACTGATAATACTGCCACATCTCAACCACTCTCCCATATATCTCCTCTATACGTCGGCCATGGTCACAGATCATGGTGCCAAACTCGTCCATCTGACGATCGACCACTTGGATGTGCTCTGATGATGTTCTGTTCCATTCCATCTGATTAATCTGAAACTGAGCAAAACGATGCTCCAAATCACTTTGACTCATACGAGAAGGGTCGGATGATGATCCTCCACCAGTTTCGTCCTCCTCCATCTTTGTCTCATTCTTAGCCTGTTCCATAGTATCTCCTCGCGTTCTTTTGCCGCGCTGATGTTCAAGAATCTTCATGGGGCTAAGGGAGGAAGAGTCTATGGCTCTTGGAATAGGCTCTATCTCAAATCTAGATCTATTAACCCCAGCTTCATATATGAAACGAGAGATTACTGAGGCATATGGTAGAGCTTGTTTTTTAGAGGAATGGACTTCAGCTATATACCTAAGCATGTGGTCAGGGACATCTATAGGGATACTAGACATGGCACAGAAGAGTACCCTAGAACTCATGGTGGTGACCTCATCGTAATGTCCTGCTCTAGGAAGAATGTTATGTGCAATGATGAGGTGCACTATCCTAGCGATGGGTGAAAGCTTGATGCTTTGGGTAGGAATCACTCCCTCATAACCCTCAGAGCATATGGCTGATATAAATTCATGAGGATACTCCTCATGAAAATGGTGGGTAGACATCTTAAAAATTCATGTTCCTAATAGAGGGAACCCAAAAGCATCTCTAATGAGGGATTCAGTGATGACTATGGTTTTCCTAAAATTTCAGATCGTAGAACTAAGTCATCACCAAGCCTTGTCTTTTCTATCACTAGGTTAGAGAAGAAGATTTTTACTAGGGTGGGGCATATCGGTACTTGTTTTTCTAGAAACTCTACCCATCCAATGCTAGCAAGTTTCCCTCGGATATCAAATCGTTCTAAGTCATCTAAATTAACTAGCCATGTTTGCAGGATGGCTCAATCTACAAACTTAAAGGCTTGTTTCTTTCCTCATTTAGTCAAAAGATTATCAGGTAAGGATGGAACTTTGGTGTTGGGTGCCATTCTGCAAAACAAATTTGAGGATGATGTAGATGATTAGATTTAAATGAAAAGCGCATGCTTTTAACGCAAAAGAATGAGAGCGAAAAAGTTTAAGGATTGGCATAGTCTCATACAAAAACAAAAGGATTTTCTCATTAAGTTTCAAGATAAAAAAAAAATTAAAATAAGATAAAATAAAAAGGAAGGATTAATCATGAAGATCCATAAATAAAAAGAAGAAAAATTGTTTTGGCTAGAGAAGAATAGAAAGCATGTTTGTTTTTGACCAAAATAAGATTCTTTTAAAAAGACAGGTTTAAAGTTGAGAAAAAACTCATGAAAGCAAACAAGAAAATTCTTGACTAAAGATTTTTGATCAAAATAAAATTCTATTAAAGAGAAAATGATGAATCATTTGAAGAAAATATGAAATATTTGATTTTTCTTGGAAGAAGACTTGTTTTTGGAGAAAACATGCTAACCAAAAGTTATCATTCATGTAAAATAAGCATGAATCATATTTTTTGTGTATGAAACAAGATACATTGAGAGTAAAAGATGAAGAAATCATTTTGACTGTAATCTCATGAGTGATGGACAAAGAAAGATTTTTACCTTGAAAAGGAGGAGTCTTGGAGAGGAGGTAGAACCCTAGAAGAAGAGAGGAGAGGTCTTGGAATGATGTAGTCGGTCGAATGGGCAAGGAAGCCCTAGTTTCGGGCTTAAGGAAATGATTTGAACGGCCAAGATTAAATTTGGCCGAGGAAATGGGCGATCTGGGATATTTTTCGCCCGCCAGTCGATTGGGCGGTCAAATGCCGATCGACCGCTCGATCTGCCTTGGTTTTTATTCCTTAAAAAAAATTATTTTTGAGAGGGTGTGATCATTCAAATTTTGTGAATTTTTTTTTTCACAAATTAGACCCTAAGAGGATTCCAAAGAATCAAGAATCACTCAAAAAGGATATCTCTACAATTTTCTAAAAGTTCTACAAGATCTCAGTGGCATTTTTGTAAATATGAATTATTTATCTACCAATTTCAGATTTTGCTCAAATTTTCTAGATATCACGATATGATTATTTAACACTTTTTTATCAAGTTTGAAGTGAAATTAATGTCGTTTAATAATGATATGAGCTCATCACGATTTTAATCAAAGTATGCTTGAGACCATGTAAGTGCTAAGAATCAAATTTGGCTATCTACTCATGTTTTCTCTAACTTAGACACTTGGACATCTAACATGAGTGAATTTAAACATGTTTGTGAAAATTTAAACTCAAAATGAGATTTCTAAGTCGGATTGTTGACTTAGGTCAATTATTTCTAATTTGAGTCTCATGAACTAATCTAGTGATCACATTGTTTATCTAGTTATGAGTTTTCATGTGATACAAAGTGTAACAACCTAGACTCATGTGATGTGTGTATTTAAAACATGTTTGCCAATCCATAGAAAATGAGGTCTCTAATGAAAATTCTAACCTAGAGCAAATTTCATCCAATCAAGATATGAATTGCCTAAGTTATCAAAGATTTACTTACTCATGAATTTTCATATATTTATCAAGCAAAGACAATCATGAGCATAGAGACTTCATTAATCATGAATAATCAATTATTATACAAGTATTTTTGCAAAATTGAACTCATACCTCATTCTTGAGAAATTTCCATACTTTTCATTTCCTTTTTTAGTTTTGCTCTACTAGCCTTCCATCACATGGTTGACAACTTGCAAGCAATATTCATTTGTAACATAATGGAAATGTGACTACTAACAAATTATCGTACTAGATAGCAAAGAGAAAATTAAGTATCAATTTCAAAATTTACTTTGCTAAATAGTTTAAAATCCGTTTCAAAATATGTTGACATTAATCCAAAATGAATTTTTAAGAGATCATAAATATAATATTAATGAAAATATGATCTCCAACCCTTCCTATTGGTTGAAAAACGAAAGGCCACAATGAGCCTACGATTTAAAACCGCAAGGTCGCATGAGCCCATTATAGGCTACATAGGTCTCTAAAGAGACAGGAAATCAAAAATCAAAAATCATTTTGATAAAACTTATCAAGATTGAAAAATCTACTAACATTAAGCATGTATAAAAACTCCAACTATAATTTAAGCAGGTAAGTATAGGAGATGACACCAAAGATACCTAGATGCCAATTTTCATACCTATGGAATTTTCATGACTTGAAGTTGCAACCAAAGATGGATTCTTCATTGATGTCCATGGTCAACTTCAATTCTTCATCTTCCTTTACCCTTGTGCGGTTGCTCCCCCTACAAATAAGCATGGAACCTTTGGTACCCAAATGGCTTTGAGTCCTTGAGTGTTAGAGGGTTTAACTACCAAAAGTGTTTTAACTCCACTTGGATTCGTCTTGAATGCACAATCATATATAGCATGCCCATATACACCGCAACAAAAACAATGCCCATTAAATTTCTTCCTTTCATTATGAACATGAGATTTAATGTTGGAAGATTTGGCATGAGAAAAATGATGGACATGAGCATTCTTAAGTGAAGCATTCTTCTTTTTAACTTGAGGTTTATGTGTAGAATGCCTAACATGAGAGTGATGATGAACATTTGCATTCTTTACATAAGCATTTTTTATTTTATTGTTCTTAGGAGATGGGGCATTCTTAAATTCATTTACTTTCCTACTCATGGAAATGACTTCACTTTTCAAATCATTCATAGATTTTTTAATAGCTATTATCATTTTTCAAATTGTCATTTTTATGTTTGAAAGCTTTAAGCTCGGATTCTACGTTATCATGGCATGGATCAAGTGAGCTAGATTTCAATTTCTCATTCTCTAAATCTCGAGTATGCACATATGAACTAAGTCTAGAATTCTCATTTTTAATCCTTTTGTTCTCTTTATCCTTTTTCAAGAGCAAGGCATAAATAATTTTATACTCATCCATTAAATCATCAAAATCATGAGAACTAGATGAGTTAATACTATCATTTTTATTAACATGACTAAAAGGAGAGGAGAGTACCTCATCATTTTCATTCATGGGGCAAGCTTTCGAGGTAACTTCATAATCATTTCAAGAGGACGTTTCATGGGATGATGATGTGGAAGCATTCGACCTCTTCCTTGTCTTATTCTTCATACAATGGCAATTCCTTTTCACATGCCCTTTCTCATTGCATAGGTGACATATCACCTTTCTCTTCCGACTCTTTGTACTTCTTTGGCTAGAAATACTAAGAGCTTCAAAAACTTCATTAGATATAGGAGCATGACAATTGTCATCGCCTCCTTCATTTAGAGTAACAAGTTCTTCAATTTTAGCATAGTCATATAGCATGTTCAAAGTATTCCAGATATCATATGCAGAAGTACAATGCATGATTTTTTCAAGTACATTATTTCCCAAAGAACAAAATATGCAATTTCTAGCTTTTGCATTTAACTCAAACATATTAATTTGTTCTTGGGTCCATGAATCCATATTTTCTCTAGGTTCAGTGTATTTTATCTTTACCATGTTAAACACACCTAAACCTTGAGTCTTCAGAAAAGTATACATTCTACTCTTCCGAAGACCAAAGTTAGACTCATCAAACCTAGGGGGTGAAGACGCTCTACTCTCAAGTGTCATTTTAGGATCGAGATACGGTGTAGAAGAGGTGGTGAAATCTCAAGCTACGGACCTGCTCTGATACCAATTATTGTATGAAACGGCACACTAGAAGGGGGTGAATAGTATGTTTTCTAATTCTATTTGCCTAATTGGATTTCAATTGATTCTTTGAATATTTAGACAATTTATATTTCGACTATTAGATCCAAAAGCAATGAATAATTAAGCAATTTAACACAAGCGCAACATCAATGCAAACACACAGATTTATTGTGGTTCGAACCCAATGCCTACTCCACTACCTAAGCACCCCGCTTAGAATTTCTAAACTAAGTTTACTAGATTAATTTGAGTCTCCCTTACAACGAGGACTTTGACTCGAAGAGTTGCTCTCTCGACCTAAGGCACTTCCACACCCAAAAGTCTCCGCTTTCTTATCACGAGCACTCTTCCACCTCAACCCTAAGGGACAACTTAACTAATCCTTGCAAAACTAAGTTTAGACAAGTGGCTTTACTCATTCACCACAAGGAAACCACTTCCACACACAAGACCAAACAATCTAGGTCTTCCTACAATTAAATACAAGTGTTGAAGAACAAAATAAATAGAAACTTCTTACAAGAAGAGGAATTAAATTCTTATCACACTTAGATGCCTTTTCTTCACACGCCTAACCAGCTTGATCCACCTTTTGAAATAAAACTCCTTTGGCCGCAAGGATCAAGTAGAAGGCTGATGAAATTTAACTCTTTGAAGATTGAAGAATGCTTAATGGACCACTCTTTGAAGTTTTCTTTTCACCAAAAATCTGAGTGAGAAGAGAAGTAAAAGGATTAGAAGGGAGTATATATAGATCCGGCTGAAACAGGGCATCAACGGAATTATTTTCGACCGTTACAGACGTCCGATCGATGGTCTGGTCGAAGCGTCGATCGACCAGCCAATCGACCGCTGGCTCGCTCTTAGGTTTTTCCCTTGATCGGTCGATCGACGAGTCGACCGCTTGATGGAAAAACATCTGCTTCAAAATAGGTCGACTAATCGGTCGACTGAGGCCAACTTTTATACACATTTGTTAACCGATGGGTCGATTGATTGTCACGAGATTTGGCACGGTAGACTGACTAAGTGAAGCCGCTCGCGCCATGCCATCCGATCGACCAGTCGGTCGGCCGATGAACTCTACCATTTTTTGGCATTAGTCAGTCGACCGACCGGTCGACCGACGCAACGTTAGCCAGATATGTCACCAACTTCGGTCGACCGACTAGTCGACCGAATGGCTATTGCCATTTTTTGGCAACATTCAGTCAACCAAATTGCCTACTGCCAATTACATAACACCGTTCGGTCGATCGTCCGGTCGACCGAAACAGAGCTAGAAATATTTTAACTTTGGATTTCTCATTTTGCGCTTGATTTCCGGCTTCGTTGTTCGGCGTGCTTCATCTTTGAAGGATTTTCCATGCTATCCAACACTATTTTGATGCACGCATTGATCTGTTTTGAGGATTGATCGAGAGACGATAGGCTTGACGTATCCTTCATCGATCCTATAGTTTTCATACTTCAAACACTTGTTAAATGGGTTTGTTATCATCAAAATCATCATGAGGATAATAAAGCATGAAGGAAGAACGCTTCAGCTAACAGCTAGCATGTCCTAGCCTAGAGTCTATGCCACAACCAAGAATCATTTTCCATGGCAACTAAGCATCTAACATGAGGATTAGGCAAAACATTTAAGACTAGAGTGTATACATTTTTATGCCTATTTCCAATAAATACAATATCATTAGATGGTGAACTCCTACTGATACATTTAGATGCTTCAAAAATGTTAACATATCCATTATCACACAACTGAGATATACTAATCAAATTATGCATTAACCCATCAACTAATAAGACATTCTTAATGCATGGGTGAGGAAGTATACCTATATCTCCAATGCCAACAAGCTTACCTTTGGCATTGTCTCCAAATGTCACATGCGCATCATCCTTACTTGATAAGGTTGCAAATAGATTGATATAACCCGTCATATGCTTCGAGCAACCGCTATCCAAAATCCATGTGCTCCTACTTACTTGCTGATGGTTCTCCATCTACAAAAGGGGAAGAGGGAACTTTAGGTACCCAAATCTTTTTGGGTCCTTGATTGTTAGTCATCTTAAAAACCCAAGTGAATCTATCATGGGGTTCCTCTTTAGTGCATATGTCCAAAAATACCACATGAAAAACAACTCCCATTAGATATCCTAGTTCTATGTGTGTGAGCATGGAAGTGTGCATGAACATGACCATTTGTAGATTTTCTAACATTTTCAACTTTAGGCATGACATTTTGCAAAGTTTTCATTTCCTCATTTAGCATGCATAATTCCTTTTTCAAGTTAAGTATGCTATCATTCAATTGTTCAATTTGATCACTCAAGAACTTGTTCTCATTTTCTAGATTTTCATTCTCATTTTCTAAATTTTTCTTAACATTCTCAAAGGCATGCTTTTCTTCCTTAAGGCTATCAACTTCTTTCCTTAAAGCATTGCATGAAAGTAACAAGTTATCATTTTCAATTTCTAAGGATTTGTTGTCCTTTTAAAGTTCTTTGAATTTATTTCTAATTGCATTAAATTCATCATGCCTTTGATCAAATTCAATTTCTAACTCCTATTGCGTAAAAGAAAGCTCACCAAAAGTAAATTTTACCTCATTATCACTTGCCACGAGGCAACGGTTTGCCTTTTCGCTTTTGGTTTCCTCTTCACTTGATGAGGATTCGCTTTCATCTGAAGAACCCATCATTGCCTTCTTCTTCTTCTTCTTCTTCTTCTTCTTCTTGTACTTGTCCATCTTGCGGGGTGGAGGTAGAGCCATCTTGAGAAGTGGGCAATCCTTCTTTAGATGTCCAGTCTTGTTGCAATTGTAGCAAGTGTAGCCTCCATTGCCTCTTCTCATGCTGCCCCTCATGAAGTTCATAAACCTTCTTGCCATCATTGCCATTTCTTCAAAGTCGTCCATTTCTTCCTCGGATGACAAAGGTTCTTCAACCTGGTGTGATGCTTTTAAAGCAGTGGTCTTGCTTTTGGGGGCATCTTCCTCCTTGTGTGCCCTCATGTGGATCTCATGTGTCATGAGAGATCCAATAAGCTAGTAAGCTTCAATGTTGCCAATTGCTTGGCTTCTATGACCACAATTACCTTTGTCTCCCAAGCTTTGGGAAGGGATCAGAGGAGCTTCATTACCTTCTCCTCTTCTTTTATGTATTTTCCAAGATTAGATAAGCCATTGGTAATATTTTGGAAACGAGAATACCTGGCATCAATAGTTTCATGCGAAAGCATTTTAAACATTTCATAATCATCCATGAGGAGGTTTATCTTAGATTGCTTAACTTGTCAAGTGCCTTCATGTGTAGTCTCTAGGACATTCCAAAATTCAAAAGCGGACTTACAAGTAGAAATCCGATTGAACTCATTATTAGATAGGCCACAATATAGTGCATTAATGGCCTTGGCATTTGCATCAAAGAGTCTAATTTCTTTCGGGTTCCACTCATCCATGTTCTTAGTGGGTTGCTTATACTCTACTTGGATCATCCTCCATATGTCCATGCCTAGTGGTTGAAGTAAGCTATTCATTCGTATCTTCCAATAGGCATAGTTGTTTCCATCGAAAAGTGGCGGTGTATGAGTAGAGGACCCTTAAGTTAGTTGGATTTCGCTAGACATTCTAAGTTGTAGGGTAGATGGTTAAATCTAATCCAACGACCTTGCTCTGATACCAAATGTTGTTCTAATACCCACACTAGAAGGGGGGGTTGAATAGTGTGTGATTTAAACTATGTTCAATTCGATTCTTTTCAATTCAAACCCGATCGCAACCAAATCAATGTACGACTAATTACGATGCTTTGATAAGTATAGATATCAAATAAACACAAGCAATCAAAACAATGCAAACACAATGAGAAAACCACGAAACGAGAGGATGTAAGAGATTATACCTTGTTGTCCTCTTTTATTTCCTCCAAGGAGAGAAAGTGGCCTGATGGCACACAAAGGTAGAGAAGAACACCTCTCCGGCTTCTCAGAGAACTCGGGGAAGGGGAGGAAGATGGCCGAACACTCAAGGAAGAAGATGGATGTTCTTTGGAACTTATTTCCACCCAAGAACCTCTCTCTTGTTCTCACCAAGAAGATGGGAAACAAACTTTTACTTCTTCTTCTCCCTCATGGGGTATTCAACCACCTTAAGAGCAGAAAGAGGGGGCAGCTACAAGAGTAGACCTAGCCCTCTGCTAAAATCTCTCTCCATATTTAATTCGAAATGAATTAATTCTAATTAAATAGAAAATTTAATTTATCTCCATAAATTAAAAGCATATTTATAGAAATAAGATTTATCTAAATAATTTAAATTCATATCCTATAGTAACTATATTCATGTAGATAAATTAAATTCCTATTTATAGAATCATGTTTTATCTAAATAAATCAATAATCTATAAATCTATGATTTATTTAAATAAATCAAATTCCTATTAATTATGATTTATCTAAATTAATCAATTCCAAATTAATAGGTGTAGGCGCATGGGGAAAATCAAATTTCCCTCTATGAATTTTTTATTTCAAAAATCAAATTAATTATGTTTAATTCTTAATTAAATATATCCCCGATTAATGTTTAATTAATTTTTTATTCATAATTAAGATTTTAATCAACCATATAAAATAGTACCGTGTGCCAAGACCCTACGACTTTAGGGTTATCCTACAAAATAGTGGTTTCCCTACAAATTAGGATTTCTGAGGAACTCATTCCTCGTGCATTCGTTCCTATAGAAAACACCTTTCCTATCTTATCCGTAAATGAGATCCGTGATCGAGTAGCAGCATGTCCATGCTAGTAGACATATATTGCCGCAGGCGAGCTCTATCTCATAAAGCCTGTTACAAGGTTAGTCTGTTGTGTGTGACCCTTTGGGCCCCGCACTAAGCCAGCAGCGAGTTGTGCATAACGAAGAGTCAGGTCTGGTAGAACATCTTCTATTTGAATCACATGAGCCAACACTAAACCCCTTTAGTGTGGTGATGTGAGACTTCACTCACAAGTCAAGATTGACGTCTAGAAACGTGTCATGACTACCCAGATAGTGTGAGGTTCAATCTAGAGGGATTGAATGACATTCGATGATTAGTTACCGTACAACTAAATCCTTTGGTTACAATGTCCAAAGTCGGCTAAGGTGCGGAAGAAGTGTCAAACCCTAATATCGATTCATATGTATTCCACATGCCAAGCTGTCATCTCAATAATGACATGTCAAAAACCCTTTCCTAGGGGTGGCAAAGCAGGCCGGCACGCAGTTCCCGACATGGCCGACAAAACTAATAAATTTTTCCACAACTTCCCAAGAAATCCTATCAAAAACCTTTTCAAGATCAAGCTTTAGTAATATATAGGGCCACTGTTGTTGAAATGGTCATACTAGAGGGGGTGAATAGTGTGTTAACAAAATCTTTTTGCCTAATTCCAGTTTTAAACTTTTTCTTAAACTACTTAGGCAATTCACAATTTATCAACTAAATGCGAAAGCTATTAATAATAAAGTAATTAACACAAACAATATATCAATGCTAACACAATGATTTATAGTGGTTGGGCCCCAATGCCAACTCCACTACCTAAGCACCGTGCTCAGGATTTCACACCCAAATCTAATAAATTACAAGTAGCTTACAATCGAGGACTTCACACCGAAAAGATACTACACTCACCTCGAATGCACTTCCACACCCGAAAGTATACCGCCTTCAGACCGAGTGAGCTTTCCCATCTCAATTCCTAAGACCAACTCCTAACTTAGTTTGCACAAGTGGCTTTATACCTTCTTTACCAAGGATACCACTCAATCACAAGACCAAACACTATGTCTTCTTACAAGCTCAAGTAAATCAAAGAAAAAGAAATAAAAAACTAAACTATCACATGAACATAGTGAAGAGAACTTGTTACAATCAAAACACCTCTTCTTCTTGAGCCTAACACCCTTGAAGAGCCCTCCAAAGAAGAACACTTGAGATTGAGGGATCAAGAGCTAGGTTAAATGGATTTGATCAAGAAAGAGCTTAGAAGATGCTAAGGATCACTCTTTGAGGCTTAGAAGCATCAACAACAAGCTAGGAATGAGTTTGTGATGGATATTTATAACTCTCCAACAATCTCCTCCTTTTTGATGATGACAAACATCCTTAAGAAAATATATCATTTAAGCACAAAGGATATCAAACATGGGATTTCTCCCCCTATCAACATGCCTATCTATGAAAATAAACCCCCCCTATCAACATGCCTATATTTTCTTTCATTTTATATTTTTCTCCCCCTTTTGACATCAATCAAAAATGGCAAGAAAAATCAATCAAAAGTCAAAGTTGAAACTCTAAAAGATTTTTTTAAAACCGCGAAAGTCTCAACTCAGGGGATGAAAATGAAACATCGAATAAGAGACTAAATCATACATGATATCGTGAGTTGATAAGTGAAATCCAAAACGAAGAATCATATAGTAACTTAAGTAACAATATTTTTAAGTATCAGTCAAAGAGTCAAAAATCACTTTAGAAATTGTTTTTCTCATCAAATGAGTAGAACGATACCACACATGAGTTCAAAATATCCTTCATGTTCCATTCGTAAATCGGTTGAAAGTTTCAAAGTATCGGAAAAAATGAGCATTTAAGGGGAGTGATACTTTAATGACATTTTTGTAAATAAGTGAGATTTTTTCAAACGTTTTCAAATTTCAATCAAACTTTCAAAATACAAAGATATGGTCATGTAAAACATGTATATCAAGTTTGAAGTGAAAGGAATGTCATTTGATTAAAATTTTAACTTAGCACGGTTCATTCGAAATAGGCATGAAAATATGAAAATGATTTGGTATCAAATTTTGCTATCTACTCATGTTTTCTCTACCTTAGGCATCTAGGCATATAACATGATTCAATCTAAGTATGTGAGTCAAGTTTGGGCTTAAAATGAGATTTCTCAGTTCATTTTTCATCTTATCTTGATTACAATGAAAAATGGATATTTCTAGCTATTATTCAAGTTATCAAAATCATTCCTAGAAATGATTTTACTTAACCAATGGTGTGAATGATATTTAGAAATGGAATCAAAATACTATACAGAAAGTTTCATTTGAAGTTTTCGACGAAAAATCAAAGTATCGAAAAGATTGATATTTCAAGGAAGTGATACTTTGTGTTTTTGAAATCCAACTTCAAAATTCCACTATAAATCAAATTCTTGATGAAACTTTTTGAAATTTTTACTAAAGAAACTAGATGTTTCAATGAAGATCCAGTTTCATGAATCAGTCAAAAACTATTTTTCTACATTTTTCTAGAAATAAATGAAAATGTTGAGTTTTAAATGGCATTTTCATAATTTTGAGTTATTTTTTAAAAATATGTTCAGTTTTCATTCAAACTTTTATAACACCACAAAATGGTCATGTAAAGAGTGTATGTCAAGTTTGAGATGAAAATTACGTCTTTAAGTCAAGATATCAACCTAGCATGGTTTCATTCAAAACTAAGCTTGTTATCATGAAATTTGCTAAGTGTCAATCTTATCATTTACTCATGGTTTTTCAAACTTAAACCTGTGAATACCTAACATGAGTAAATCTAAACATGTTCCTCAAATATGGATTAAAAATGGGACCTCTAAGTCAATTTGTTGACTTGGGTCAACTTGGTTCAAAAGAGGTTATCATGAAAGGACCTCTATGTCATTTTATCCATATCTATATACATATCCAAATGAGTTTTTCATTCTAAATTCATGAAAACATGTCATACCTATTCCTAAGCATGTTTATGAAGTTTGAACTTAAAACGAAGTGTCCAAGTCGATTTGTTGACTTGGGTCAAACTTTTCTAAGTTTAAGTCCCCTAAAATGGATTTGTTATCACTTTGTTCATTTACCTATGATTTTGCAAGTTTAAATACATGACAATGAATCATGAACAAACTTAAATATGTTCATCAAATTTCAATCTTAAAATGAAGTCTCTAATGTGAGTTTCAACCTAGAGCAAGTTTCATTCGATCAAGATATCATGAAATTGCCTAAGTTATCAAAATTTTACATACTCATGAAATTTCATATATTTATCATGCAAAAACAATCATGAGTATAGAGACGTCATTTAAGCACAAGTATTCAAGTATTATACTAAGATTTTTGCAAAATCAAACTCCTACCTCATTCTTGAAAATTTTGCCAAACTTGTCTTTTTTTTCAATTTCTATAGCCTTCCATTTTATCACAAATTGCAAGCAATATTCATTAGTAGGATAATGAAAATACAATTACTAGCAAGTTGTCAAACTAAGTAACAAAGAGAGAGGGATCAATTATCGATATCAAAGTCTACTTTGCTAAATAATTTCAAATTCATTTCAAAATGAAATCGAGTGATACCAAAACGAATTTTAAGAGATCACAAATGAAATATAAATGAAAATATGATCTTCAACCCTTCCTATTGGTTGAAAACTGAAAGGCCACAATAAGCCAACAATTCAGAACCACAAGGTCGCATGAGCCCGTAGGCTACATAGCTCTCCGAAGAGACCAGAAATCAAAAAATCAAAATCCATTTTTGAAATCATATCATGAGTGTGGAAATCAAATAGAATTAAGTATAGTATCATAATCTTCAACCAAGGTAAAACAAATCAAGTTAGAAGATGATACCGAGATAGTTTTGATGCCAACTTTACCCAAGGTATCAAGGTAGCTTGAAGTTGCAACCAAGGGAAGATTCATCATTCAAGTCCATGGTCAAATTTAACACAACACTTTCCTTTAACCATGTGTGGTAGCTCCCCCTACAAGAGAACAAAAAACCTTCGGTACCCAAATGACTTTGGGGCTGAGTTGGCCTAGGAATCCAAAGTCTCTTAGCAACACTTGGATTTCTATTCAATGCACAATCATGGATAGCATGGCCAAAAATACCACAACAAAAGCAATGTCCATTAAACTTTTTTTTAGTTTTGCTATGGACATGAGATCTATCATTAGAATGCTTAACATGTGAACTATGATGAGCATGAGCATTCCTAAAAGAAGCATTCTTGTTTTGAGGTTTCCTAAATGAGACATTTTGGTTTCTAGAATTCTTACAAGATGAAGCATTAACTTTTCTACTGAAAACCAACATCTAACTCTTCAACTCATTAATAGATATATGCATTGCATGTAGTTGAGGTTTTAACATGCAATTCTCAACTCTCAATTTTTCATTCTCAAGTTTGAAATCATTTTTCAAATTATTACTCCTAAGTTTCATTTTTGATTTCAAATCCTCATTTTCATTTGTCAAATCTTTTACCTCACTTTTTAAATTCTCAATTTCAAGCTTAAAATCATCATGGCAAGAAACAAGTGTACTTGTATTAAATTTTTCATTTTCTAGTTCATGCACATGATAACTAAGCCTTAAATTTCCATCTTTAGTTTTCTATTTTCCTTATTCTTTTTCATAAGCAAGACATACATCTTTTTGCATTCTTCTAGTAGTTCATCATTATTGGTCTAAGGTTTTCTACCTAGGTCTTAATCTCGGTTTTGATGATAACAAACATGGAACTAATGTTTCATTGAGAAATCTTTCAGGTTCCATATCGATTAGCTCGTGATGTCCTCGATCAGAAATATTGAAGAAATCAGAAAATCAGAAGGACATTGATCGTCGCGTTCGGTTTCGCTGTGTAAATCTCTTAAAGTTCGACGTGTGCACCAAAGACGTCTTGGTCGAGTCTAAAGAACACATGGAAAGCTCTCCAAGTTGTCTCACATTGAAGGCCAGATCCCGGAAATGAAGCGCCCTAGAAGAAGGCTCAAAAAATAAAGTTCAGCCATGGTTCGATCGACCGATCGGTCGACCGAATATAGTTAAAGAATTGACAGTAGCCAATTCGGTCGATCGAATGATGTTAAAAATTGGCAGTAGCCAATTCGGTCAACCGGTTGGTCGACCGAAGATGGTTAAAAATCGATAGTGGCTACTTCGGTCGGCCGATCGAGGCCAAAAATTGGCAGTGCCTACTTCGGTCTATCAGACAGCATAGGAGCATAAATCGTGACTCATTTGGTCGACCCTCTGGTCGACCGAACAGAGAGGCAAAAGCACGGAATGGTAGTGGTCGCTGGGTGGTCGATCGATCAATCGACGATCGACTAGCAAGCGATCGAACGGCGTCCAACGGGCAAAAAATTGCCTGTTGAGGAGCCGTTCGGTTGAGGGATTATAAATACCGCTCACCTAACTTCTTTAATCTGCCTTCAAGGTAACTATTGATGCTTCCAAGCCTCAAATTGTGATCCTAAGCATCTATACAAGCTTTCATTGAGCCATCCTTGCAAGAACCCTAGTTTTGATCTCCACACCTTGATTTAGCCTTCAAGCTTCATTGATTCATAATCTAACGACATCAAGAGGACTAGGGAGTTTCTTTTGGAGCTAAGTACTTATTGTTTGATTTATTGCTCCAATTGTTATTGTATTTTGTTGTTTATTTCATTGTAATCAAACTTGTGTAAACCTAGAGTGCTAGGTTTATTGAGTTGGTGGTTGCCTTGGTGTTGAGGCTTAAATCCACCATTGTAAACTTAGTTTGCTAGGATTAGTTCTCGTTGTCCTTAGGATTAAGGTGGGAGAGTGGTCTCGGTAGGAAGGCGGAGACTTCCGGGTGTGGAAGTGCCTTCGGAGTGAGAGCGGAGACTCTCCGATGAAAATGTCCTCGTTGTAAAGGAAACAAGATAATCTAGTAAAGTTAGTTTGGAAATCTTAAGCGGGGTGCTTAGGTAGTGGAGTAGGCATTGGGGCCGAAGCACTATAAATCATTGTGTTAGCATTGATATCATGTTTGTATTAATTGCTTTATCATTTATCGCTTTCGCATTTAGTCATTCAATCGTGAATTGTCTAAGTAATCTAAGAAACGTTTAAAATCGAATTTAGGCGATAAGATTTAGTTAACACACTATTCATCCCCCCTCTAGTATAGCCATTTCACCAACTATTGGTATTAGAGTGGGTTGTAGATTGAGATTTCACCATCTCCTCTATATCTAGCCTCGATCCGAAAAAATGGCAGTAGAGAGTGTAGCGTCTATACCTCCTAGGTTTGATGAGTCTAATTTTGGTCTTTGGAAGAATAGAATGTACACTTTCCTCCAAGTGTTGGTAAGACACTTTGGATACCTAGGCCAACTAACCCCCAAGGACCCAAAGTTATTTGGGTACCAAAGGTTTCTTTCTCTCTTGTAGGGGGAACTACCACACAAGGGTAAAGAAAAGTGAAGAGTTGAAGTTGACCATGGATTTAAATGAAGTATCATTCCTTGGTTGCAACTTCAAACCATCATGATGCCTAAGGTATGGAAATTGGCATCTAGGTATACTTTGTATCATCTCTTTACTTTGTTTTATTTTATTTAAGTTGGTGTTGTGATACATGTTTAATTTGAGTTATTTTCCCTGCTCTTGCTAAAGAGTTCTTTGAAAAATGTTTTTGATTTTTGATTTTCGGTCTCTTCGGAGACCTATGTAGCCTATAACGGGCTCATGCGACCTTGCGGTTCTAAATCGTATGCTCATTTTGGCCTTTCGGTTTTCAACCAATAGGAAGGGTTGGAGATCTTAATTTTCAAATATTTCATATTTTGAGATCTCTTGATTCATTTCGGATTCATGATAATATATTTTGAAATTGATTTCAAACTATTTAGCAAAGTGGACTTTGAGAATGATATTTGATTCTTCTCTTAGCTATTTGGTTTGGGTTGCTTGCTAGTAGCTTTATTTTCATTAAATCTACTAATGGAGTCTACTTGCAAGTTAAAAATGTTGAAGGAAGGCTAGTAGATTGAATTTGGAAAGAAAATGACATGTTTGGCAATTTTCTAGAATGAGGTATGGTTTTGGTTTTGCAAAATCTTATTACAATACTTGAATATTCATGCATTAATGATGTCTCTATACTCATGATCGATTTTGCATGATAAATCTATGAAATTTTATGAGTATGTAAAAATTTGGATAACTTAGGCAATTTCATCACTTCTAGATTGAATGAAACTTGCTCTAGGTTAAAATTCATATTAGAGACCTCATCTTGAGTTAGTAGTTGGTAAACATGTTTACACACATATCACATGATTCTAGGAATTTAAACTTGAAAATTCTTGTGTAGATGAACAATGTGATAACTAGTTCACTTTGGAGGACTTAAACTTGGAAAAGTGTGACCCAAGTCAAGAAATCGACTTGGACACTTCATTGTAAGTCTAAACTTCATAAACATGTTTAGGAATAGGTATGACATGTTTTCATGCACTTAGAATGAGAAATTCATATGGGTATGGATAAAATGACATAGAGCTCACTTCATGATAACCTCTTTTGAACCAAGTTGACCCAAGTCAACAAATTGACTTAGATGTCTTATTTTCAATCCATATTAGAGAAACATGTTTAGATTTACTCATATTAGGTATCCATAGGTTTAAGTTTGAAAAACCATGAGTAAATGATAAGATTGACACTTAGCAAGTTTCATGATAACTAGTTTAATTATGAATGAAATCATGCTAGGTTGATATCTTGACTTAAGGATATAATTTTAATTCAAAGTTGACATACACTCTTTACATGATCATTTTATGGTGTCATAAAAGTTTGAATGAAAACTGAGCATATTTTGAAAAATGATTGAAAATTACGAAAATGTCATTGAAATTTCAACATTTTCAGTTATTTCTAGAAAAATGTAGAAAAATTATTTTTAACTGATTCTAAAAACTGCACCTTCAATGAAAAATATAGTTTCTTCAATAAAAATTTCGAAAAGTTTCATCAAGAATCTGATTTATAGTTGAATTTTGAAGTTGAATTTCAAAAATGCAAAGTATCATCCTTCTTGAAATATTAATTTTTCTGATACTTTGATTTTTCGTTGAAAACTTCTAATGAAACTTTATGCATACTATTTTGATTTCATTTCTAATGTAGTTCTCATTATTCTTTGAGTGAAATCATTTCTAAAAATAATTTTGATATCTTGAGCGATATCTTAATAAAAAAAATGGACTTTGAAAATTCATTCTGAGTTCAAACTTGACACATGCATTTCAAATGACCATTCAGCCATATTTGGAAAGTTTGAATAAAAAATGATAACTTTCAGAAAAACACTTGAAATTTATGAAAATGCCCCTAGACTTTCAAGAATTTTATGAATTTATAGGAAATTGATTTTTGACTGATTCTTGAACTTGTAGATTCTTTGAAAAATGTAGATGTCCAAGTGCCTAAGTTAGAGAAAACATGAGTCGATAGCAAAATTTGATACTTAGCATTTTCATGTTTTCAAGCATACTTTGAATGAAATCGTGCTAAGTTCATATTTTGATTAAATGACATTAGTAAAATTATTCTTGGTATCGTTCTCATTATTATTTAAGAAAAACTCATTTCTAAAATGATTTTTGAAACTTTAACCGATACGTGTAATATCAATACTTGAATTAGTACATGATTTCCAGTTTTAGATTACATTGATCATTCTATGATATCATGTATTGATTAGTCTCACTTGTATGTATCTTTTCATTCCTTGAGTTGAGATCTTCATGCTTCATAAAAACTAATTTTAGAGTCTCAACTTTGACTAGATTGACTTTTCTTGCCCTTTTTGATTGATGTTAAAAGGGGGAGAAAAATATAGGTAAAGGGGAAGAAAATATAGGAAAACCATGCATATAGATAGGGGGAGTTCTATTATATAGATATGCATGTTGATAGGGAGAGAAATCCCATGTTTGATATCCTCTATGCTTAATTGTAGATATTTTCTTAAGGATGTTTGTCATCATCAAAAAGGGGGAGATTGTTGGCCTAAGGTTTTCTACCTTGGTCTTAATCTCGGTTTTGATGATAACAAATATGGAACTAATATTTCATTGAGAAATCTTTCAGGTTCCATATCAATTAGCTCGTGATGTCCTCGGTCGGAAGGACATTGATCATCACGTTCGGGTTCATCTTGAAGTTCGACGTGTGCACCAAAGATGTCTTGGTCGAGTCTAAAGAACACATGGAAAGCTCTCCAAGTTATCGCACGTTGACGGCCGAAACCCGAAAATGAAGCGCGCAATAAGAGGGCTGAAAAAATCAAGTTCAGCCTAGGTTCGGTCGACCAAATGTAGTTAAAAAATTGGCAGTAGCCAATTCGGTCAACCGGTTGGTCGACCAAATGATGTTAAAAATTGTTAGTAGCCAATTCGGTCCACCGGTCGGTCGACCGAAGATGGTTAAAAATCAGCAGTGGCTACTTCGGTCGACCGGTCAGTTGACCGACCGAGGCCAAAAATTGGCAGTGCCTACTTCGGTCGATAGATCGGTCAACCAGACAACAGAGGAGCTTAATCATGACTCATTCAGTCCACCCACCGGTCGACTGAATAGAGTAGTAGAAGCACAGAATGGCAGTGGTCACTAGGTGGTTAATTGGTCGGTCGACCGACGATCGATCGACAAGGAACCGAACGGCGTCCAACGGGTGAAAAAATGCCCGTTGAGGAGCCGTTCGGTTGAGGGATTATAAATACCCCTCACCTAACTTCTTTAATCTACCTTCAAGGTAACTATTGATGCTTCCAAGCCTCAAAGTGTGATCCTAAGCATCTATACAAGCTTTCATTTAGCCATCCTTGCAAGAACCCTAGTTTTGATCTCCACACCTTGATTTAGCCTTCAAGCTTCACTGATTCATAATCTCAAGGCATCAAGAGGACTAGGGAGTTTCTTTTGGAGCTAAGTACTTATTGTTTGATTTATTGCTCCAATTATTATTGTATTTTATTGTTTATTTCATTGTAACCGATCTTGTGTAAACCTAGAGTACTAGGTTGATTGAGTTGGTGGTTGCCTTGGTATTGAGGCTTAAATCCACCATTGTAAACTTAGTTTGCTAGGATTAGTTCTTGTTGTCCTTAGGATTGAGGTGGGAGAGTGCTCTCGGTAGGAAGATGGAGACTTCTGGGTGTGGAAGTGTCTTCGGTGTGAGACCAATGACTCTCCGATGAAAACATCCTCGTTGTAAAGGAAACAAGATAATCTAATAAAGTTAGTTTGGAAATCCTAAGCGGCGTGCTTAGGTAGTGGAGTAGGCTTTGGGGCCGAACCACTATAAATCATTGTGTTAGAATTGATATATTGTTTGTATTAATTGCTTTATCATTTATCGCTTCCGCATTTAGTCATTCAATCGTGAATTTCCTAAGTAATCTAAGAAATGTTTAAAATCAAATTTAGGCGATAAGATTTAGTTAACACACTATTCACCCCCCCTCTAGTGTAGCCATTTCAAGGGATTTAGAGCTACTAGAAGCACTATTTTGATGATGACTAGAAGATGATAAATATACCTCATTCCGAAGACCTATGAGGCAAAAGTTAGATGTAGCTTCATCATGATGTTTAGAAGATACTTCACTTGATTGAGATGTGGATGGAGAAGCACACTTCTTCTTTTTGGATTTCTTCTTCAAGAGAGGACAATTCATCTTCTTGTGTCCCATCGCTTGGCAAAGGAAGCACCTAAGTTTTCGTTTCCAATTTTTGCTTGTGCTCCTTTAGCTAGAAGTGCTTTGGGCATCAAAACCAAGGTTAGTACTAGGGGGATGACCATTGTCATCACCACCTTCATTAGAAGTGCCAATCTCTACGATCTTGGCATAATCATATAGCATATTTAAAGTTGCCCAAATATCAAAAGCGGAAGAACAATGCATAACCTTTTCAAGTATATCATTTGAAAATGAGCAATATAGGAGGTACATTGTTTTAGCATTCAATTCCAACAATTTAACTTGTTATTGAGTCCACTCATTAATGTCAGTAGTGGGCTCAACATATTCATTTTTTAGCATGCACTATAGATCTAAACTGTGTGTTTTAAGAAATGTATACATCCTACTCTTCCAAACATCAAAATTTAGCTCATCAAACTTAGGTGGTGCAAATGCTATACTCTCTAGTGCCATTTTCCTGATCGAGGCAAGATGTAGACGGCATGGTGAAATCTCAATCCATGACCTGCTCTGATATCAAATGTTGTTGAAATGGTCACACTAGAGGGGGGTTAATAGTGTGTTAACAAAATCTTTTTGCCTAATTCTGGTTTTAAAGGTTTTCTTAAACTACTTAGGCAATTCAAAATTTAACGACTAAATGCGAAAGCGATTAATTATAAAGCAATTAACACAAATAATATATCAATGCTAACATAATGATTTATAGTGGTTCGGTCCCAATGCCTACTCCACTACCTAAGCACCACGCTTAGGATTTCACACCTAAATCCACTAAATTATGAGTAGCTTATAATCAAGGACTTTATACCAGAAAACACTACACTCACCTCGAAGGCACTTCCACACCCGGAAGTATATTGCCTTCCTATCGAGTGAGCTTTCCCACCTCAATTCCTAATACCTACTCCTAACTTAGTTTACACAAGTGGCTTTATATCTTCTTTACCAAGGATACCACTCAATCACAAGACCAAACACTAGGTCTTCTTACAAGCTCAAGTTAATCAAAGTAAAATAAATCAAAAACTAAACTATTACAAGAAGAGAGTGAAGAGAACTTATCACAATGAGAACAGCTCTTCTTCTTGAGCCTACCACTCTTGAAGAGCCCTCCAATGAAGAACACTTGACATTGAGGGATCAAGAGCTAGGTTAAATAGATTAGATCAAGAAAGAGCTTAGAATTTGCTAAGGATCACTCTTTGAGGATTAGAAGCATCAACAACAGGGTAGGAATGAGTTTGGGATGGGTATTTATGACCCCCCAAACACCAAGGCTCGTCAATGGGCATTTTTCTGCCTGTTGGCGTCGATCGATCGCTTGCCAGTCGATCGTCGGTCCACCGACCGAGCGACTGAAGGCTTTCTGCCAATTCTTGTTATCGTTCGGCCGACAAGTAAGTTGATCGAATTGCCTACTGCTTGTTTTCGCCTTCTACCAGTCGACCAGTCGGTCGACCAAATCTGGGCAGGGGCTGATTTTTTGTGTGTTTTTCTTGTGCGCTTAATTTTCAGGTTTCGACCTTCAGCATGCATCAACTTGGAGAGCTTTCCATATATTCTCTAGACTAGCTCGTCCAAGGCGTCTTTGGTGCACATGTTGAACTGCTAGAAATTTTTGCGACAAACCCGAACCCGTCGACCAATGTCCTTCCAATTTTTTTATTTCTCCAATAGCTTTCTATCTGCTACTATCTGCTATAGCTTTCAATTTCTGTGTTGTCTCTCCAAGGGTAATATTCGGGATCATGTTCTCAAGCATAACTTTCTGGTTATCCTCTGTTAGGATCTTTCACACGTCTACTCTTCAATCAACTTTATGTGGGCTGTTTTGCAATAGGAGGTGCATTCTTTCTAAATGATGCACAAGTTGATTGCTAGCATCGGGCAGTTATTCAACTTACAGATCCACATTGAAAGATCAAAATGGATCCCACATCCCGAATTTGAATGACAGTAAGATCATTCCTGATTCTAATCCTTCTAGCATTAAAGATGCTAATCTATTACACAAATTTTCTTCATTTAAATGAGTTATCAAAGTTTCCTTAATTATAAGTGAACCTGCCACGATTCTTGTAAAATTATGGTATACTAATTTTGGCTGTGCCCGATGATAAAATATTTATGATTAGCATTACTACTCTTGTCTCTTATTACTGTGACTCTGCATTTATTAGTTTATTAAACCATTACGCTTTCCATCTATGACTAATCCCATGAAAATATGATATACTAGCTAGGTTCATTTTCCCAAAATATGTCATCTTTGATGCTGAGGTTGTGAAAGAGTTGATAACATTTCTCACTAAGGAAAGTATTGTAGCGGCTCTTATCAAACAGTGTAGAGTATCTCTAGTTGTATGTTAATTTTTTCATTAATCTTTCTCTCAATTCCTTATGGTTTCTATATTTCCCATCTTTTCCCAGCTTATCCTCCTACCAACTGTATACTATGGGAAAAATTAGGTTTTTATAAGTTTCGAGAACATTAACAATATCCTGCTGCGAACTGTATGGTGAATGCATAAACGAACTATAATTAAGGGCTACAAGCCTACAACAAGAATGGATTGCATTACTCTGCATATGATGTGTAATATGCACCACATATCATTGAACTGCATGGTGGTGGGCTAGGTTATGCTGTGGTTGAGTTTCTTTGGTTCTGAATCAACTCTAACCAAACTCAAGAGTCAGGAAGTAGAAGTAGAAGGAAGAAATACTATTATCAAATGATCAGTATGCTGTGACATGGACAACAACCATATACAAGTTGCTGGAACAATGATCTACTAGCTAGCATATATTGTTTGGTTACACTACTATTTGTAGTGCACAACTGCACATGATTTAGAGCATGGTACTTTGGTCGTTTGCATGATCATTAAGATATGTAAATATGGCAGCTTGTCAATTTTTGTTCTCTCTTTAACACTGGCATTAATTTTACAGTTGTACCCGTTATAGATTGCTGGTAGTGAAAACCTTATTTTGAACTCTATTTCATCCTAGCATTTAATAGAGCAAAGGATGGTATCATATCTACTAGAGATGCTAAGTTATATCCATCCCAACTCTCATTTTCCATGTAAAGGATATACCATGGGGTCCATGGTGATTGTGGGTATTTGCCACTTGCAGTTTCAAAATCTGGTGTTGGCTTTTACCAAAAGGAGAACTCTTTTATTTTATGCTAGTAGTAATTGTCCAGATCTTGTTTTTTGATTTCCCATGAGTTATCTTGTCATCAGGTCTCTTTTCGCACCAAAGTTTTTCATCCAAATATTAATAGCAATGGCAGCATCTGCCATGACATCCTCAAGGAGTAGTGGAGCCCTGCTTTGACAATATCAAAGGTGATTTACTGCATATTTCTCTTCATTTTTTGAGCAATCTTTTTCAAGTTATTAAAATGAAAGATAGAATATGTTACTTGTATCACTTTCATACCAATAAAATTCCTATCCATGTATATCTTCATCCATTTTGTTCGATTTGGTGAAGTTGCATATGACTTTATCTTAGAAGGCTTAGCTGAAAGAAATGTCTTTGTTGAAGATGTTCATTCTTCTTAAAAACATATGAATATGCCTAAACCTAAGCTCAGTCCTTGCTTGTCTGATGTAGTCCTTTCATTCTTTTGTTAACATTAAATTTTTAAACTTCTCGGGGTAAAGAGAGGGAAATCTATTTATATACCACAATTTTAAACATGCTCAGCCTTGACATGACAAAGAAATGTTAGTTGCTGACGATTGGAGCCCTGTTTTTGCATCTGGTCAGGTACATGTGTTGCACTAATTTGTAGTTTTTGCTCGTCCATGTGAATTTAAATAGTTTCAAATTTTATAATTTTGGGGAATAATATTTATGAGAGCTCAGGAGAAACAAATTTATTTCTCCTTTTTAGGAAATTGAATTGGTTCATGTGGGTGAGTACATTAACGGAAGAGGCTAGCTAATAAATCTTTCATTTGCAAAGATGAGGCTATACATTCACTCTATTTGGGACCTACATTAAGAGCCTGGCGCATCATATGGTAATCCTTGGTCCTATGCAGTATTATAATGTGTGTCATATCTAGCATGGATTAGAATTAGTTGGTTTGTTTATCATCTTTTCATGTTCCCTTTCCTATCAATTAAAAAGTAGACTAGCACTCTTTGTTATATAGTAAGGATAATTTCTTATCCCTTTATCATTAGATGCTAGAAAAATGGGACATGGTCTACCTAATAGCACAAGCTTTAATTCTCATTTTTCATTCATTCCAACCTAATATTAAAGCTCGTGCATATTGCAGGACTGCTAAGTATCAAGAGGCAAATCCATGTGTCTACACTATTTTCCTATAGATATGTCGTACCATATGAATCTATTTTCTCCCATTTATCTTAGTTAAGGATAGACCTAATTGTAGCACTCATTTCTTATTCAATCTTTTCAAACAATAGCACTCATCTGTTGGCATTCTATTTTATTTCTTTGCTACTAATTATCCACACATAATACCATCTGATGGCATTATCCAAGTCACCATTAGAATATTTTGAAGTTATTTTGAAGTTTCTTTTGTATCATATTTGATGCTATCTATCTATTATATTGACACCTTTTCAGGACAACTATGTGCTTCAAATATACATTGCTTAGTTGATGCTTTAGAGTTAAACTTTGTGAGATGTGTGTTTTTCTTTGGCTGATAAAGTTTTAATTTTGTGGTTAATCACTTATTTCACACATACAGGTGAATCATATAGTAGTCAAGAATTTTCCAAACAGCTAAAATTTCAAAGAATGGGGTTTGTACTATTCATTTCTTCTTAACTCATAAGATGCTATTGTAAGTTCTATAAATATATTCTCAAATAGTATATTTATTTCAACCGTTTCAGACTTTAGGTTGATGTTTCCCTTGGAATTTGCTTAGGGTAATCCCTTATTACAATGAATTATAGTAACCATCAAACTATATAACTTATTATGTTCTCCTTAGTCTGTTGCCTAAAAGTTTGAAATGAAACACCAAAGTCTATTTCTTCCATTATGTAAATAAAGTAACTATTGCAACCTAATGAGGTTGTTGATGCATGAGTTTCCTATTATGTAAATAACTTATGAGGTTGTTGATGCATGAATTTTTCAAACTTAATAAAATAGTTGTGCTTGTCTGTTGCTTGAACCTTTCCTTGCCCTTTTAGGTGTTCACTTATGGTGATAATTCATCATTCTGTTGTGGTCATGGAGAAGTGTGACCTGTTCAGAATCGGTGACTACTGCTCGTGGCTGAATCTGCCTGTGGTCGACACAACTGTGAGCATTTTCTTTTCCTTTCTATTTCTCAATCTCTTTAAGTGCAGATTCCCAAAAATATGCGCCAAAAATCTATTTCTGTTTCTCAACCTCAACTATGAGCATTTCTTTTTCCTTCCCCTTTCGTGTCTGTTGTCGGTTGAATCCTGATTCCATTATTGGTGGTCCACTCATGCACATAAGAAACAAAGAACAATGTGCTAGAATGGGATCAATCTACCAACACGTTCAAACCTTCATAAAAGTAATGAAATACAGGATTAGAAAATAAAATGAATATAGAAGTAGTTGCTAAAATGTTGGCTTCACCAGTGGCTCCACTTGGAGCCCAGTGGTGTACACCCAATATAATCTCACATTTCCAATAGCCATTGGACTGAAGGATTATTGGACTTTTCAACTATATGTTTCCCTTCAACAAGTGCTAAAACACAGAATTAGAATTCTAATTTAATCTTCTGCTACCCAATGGTAGCTTTTGAACATCACTATACTGGGTGTTGCTTATATTAATTACAAGCAACCGAATCAGAATCATATTGTTAAATTACTAGATGAGTCAAGTATCATTACTTGCATTTGATTTACAAGAAGTATTTGATTTACTGGGGTACCTGACTGACTGACTCATGATGTAGAATGCCAAAATCTATTAGGTATACTTTATCAACACTATGATTCAACTCGATGATTAAAATATACTCATGGATAAAAGTTTTTTTCTATAGATATTAATACAGAGTGAAAGATAATAAACATGTTAAAATCAGGCAGAGCATAACAATGTTTGCAAATGATTAAAGATATATCACTAAAATGTAGTACTGACTATTGGCGTGCTAGTTATTTTGTCAAAAAGAAAACAATATGGAAAGTGATTAAACCAGCAGTATAGTGGAAAAGAAATCAAATAAGAACAACAATACAACAACTTTAAAGAGACCAAATTATATGCATGGGTTTTTTTAGTAATTTTAAAATTGTATAAGCAGTCACCTCATCTTAGCATGCAGTTTGAGCTCCATGTGCAGTTTCTGCATTTCCATGATCAAGCTCCCACCAAGATCCTTTGAATTAACCTTCTGCTTCATCCAATCCAGTGAAGTTTCTAATATACTAATAGAAATCTCCACCTTTAAATTAATAAAACCCATTGAAATAATTAGTTTATGAAATAAAAACAGGCATTTCAGTTAATAAAAATGAGGAAACAAAAGTAGATACTCTGTTTTCTAGAGAAGGACGAGGGTCTGTATTACTTACATCATCGTGTTTTTGAGATAGAAATTCTTCAAGTTCCTGCCAAAAATGCTTGTATTGTTCTGTGGGTTCTTTATCAATATCTTTCTCAACCAAAATGGGCGAAGTCGTAGAGACAATTTATTGACTCCATTCATTTGAATGAATTCCTTCTAAGCTCTTGCCTAGGGATTCTCTTTCAGATTTCTTCTCCTATTTTTTACTGTTGCATATTTGCGTGACTTCTTCTCATATTCTTTCCATTTTTTTACTATTGTAGTTAGTATACTTGTTTTGATTACATAGTTGAGCATTTATAGTTCAATAGTGCTGGAAGCATAGTTGAGCATTAGATAATTTAGTTACAAACTTGGTATTCCTCGTTTCATTGTCTCATTGTTTCTTTTGTTTTTACATGCAGGTAAAAAGGATGAAGTGCAAGTGATTAGCTTTTGGAAAAAATTATCTTATGTATTTTTGAAACTTTGAAACTTTGAAACAATGTAAATATTTGACTAGCACAATGTATTTCGAAATTACTTGTAAACAATGGTTTCTTATGTGTGTGGATTTCAATGATGTGTGATTTCAAAAATTATTTTTAAGATTTCGTGTGAATTGTCAAATTATCTTATATGTGATTCCATGATTTGAGGATTGATTTAGGTACACAATAATGAGCAATTGGTAGATTCTGTTGGTAATTCCAACGGATATACCAACAAAAATTATTTGTTGGTAATACCAACGCTAGCGGACATTGTTGGTATTATCGACAGATATGTATCTGTTGGTATTACCGACAGATATGTATCCGTTGGTATTATCGACAGATATGTATTCGTTGGTATTACCGACAGATATGTATCCGTTGGTATTACCGACATATATGTATCTGTTGGTATTACCAACAAAAGAAAATATCTATCAGTATTATCGACAGATTAATTAAAATCCGTCGGTATTACCGAGGAGCCTTTTACCGATGGATTTTACCGACGGATACTCCTTCGGTAACAATATTATCGACAGATTTTTGGGTATTACCGACAAATTTGGTCCGTTGGTTATACCCTATTTTCTTGTAGTGTGAGTGGTTGAAATTATTTTAATTGTTGTGATGTGTGTATAATTATTAATTATGCCTATGTGGGTGCATTTAATTAAATGCTTATGATTTATTTTTGTATTAAATAAAGCTTAATTAATTTAATTAAGTCTATTGGGTTAGCGGGTTGGCTTCAGCTTAAGAGGGATGCGGGTTTAAACTTAGGTTAGAGGGGTTAGGGTTGAAGAGGGAGTATAAAACCCCCTCCCCTAGGTTGTGGCTCTAATTTTTGGAGCCACCCAAGTTTTGAGAAAGGAGAGCCAGCCGCCAAGCCAGCAGCCGGCTCCCCTCTTCCCCTTTGGAGCCGCCGCCTGTGAAGCCAAGCCAGCTGAGCCAAAAGCCCTCTCCTTCCTCCCCTTTTCCTCTCTTCCTTTCCTTTGGAGTCAAGCCAAGAGGAGCCAGCCGAGCCGCCCTTTTCTTTCCCCTCTTTCCGTCTCTCTAAGCCGACGGCTTGGAGTGAGCCGCCGCCTGCTTCCTCCCTTCTTTGGGTAGAGCCGCCGGATTTCGGAGCCGAAATCGAGGGCTGTCTATTGGATTTTCTTCCCCAATCTCTTCCTTAAATTTGTGAGTGGTTTTATCCCTCATCTTCGGGTTTTTATTCGAATTTCTTGAAGCTATTTTGAAGACTTCGCGATCTTGATGATCTTTTTAATGTTCTTGAGTCTTTTCTTGATTCCATGCCATGCTTAGATTTTAAATTTAGATCTTGTTTCATGGGGCATATGTTTAATGGAAGATCAGTGATTTTTTTTGGATTTAATCTTGTGAATGTTGGATGCAACCTCATCTTAGAATTTTAGATTTTCTTGATGACATAGATTAGTTAATTTCCTTGATTCTTGATTAAGAAATTCTTGCTATAGATGCTAATTTTTATTTAGTAAAAATTATGAGATTATATGCATGATGGGCATGATGATATGAATATGTGATGTTAGAAATTTAGGGATTTAATTTTATAAAAATTTGGATTTTATTTCATGATGTGCTGAAATTTCAACTTTCTGAAATTTATATGTTGTTTGTTGAATATGGGCTGATTTTTGTTTTCTCTGTTATTATGTGATTAGATCTCTAAACATAGTCGTATAACCTATCGTTTAGACCAAAAAATATAGTTTGGAAACATAGGATACACTTTGGTGACTATATTCGGGTTAGACACAACAGTTCTGGGCAGAACAGTACCCTAAAATAAAACTCTAAAACAAAACCCTAATTGAGATGATCTAAATTTTAATTATATAAAGTATGCATGAAATATACATGAAATATGTTATGAACCAACTTATAATTAAAATTGGGTTAAGGGTGAGCATAATCTGTTATGAACCAACTTATAAAGTATGCATGAAATAAAACCACACGGGTTCATGACAATACGGGTCTAAGGGATAGAGGTCGGGTTCGGAGTGTTGAGATGCATCATGATGAGGACACCTCTAGGACACCGTAGGAGAATCTTGACTTAGGTCTTGATGCACCATATCTTTTAGAATGGCAGAGCAGCTCAGTTAGAAGACGGATTACAGGCTACGCCCGGGTGGTTGGATGCTAAATTCCCAACCTACAGAACGTGTTCGGAGGGTCTTTCCGGAGGGCCTTTCCCGATTATCACCGAGGTGGTGTTAAGGAATAAGTTCGGATGACCTTTTTGGATTATTCCTGTGATATCCTTGGGAGTAAGTTCGGAGGGGCTTTCCCAATTACTCTTATGATATTTTAAAGGGGCAAGTTTGGATGGCCGAATCCCGATTGTCCCTACGCGTCTCGTCAAGCAAGTTCGGAGGGCTTTTCTTGATTGCTCCCGAGTTTCTGCCACTACAAAAAAAACAAGAATTTATGGCAAAATTTTGGAGTGGCCAACAATAATTAGCAACGAAAGGAGTAATCTGCGACGAAATTTGTGGCAAAATTATATTTGTGGTTAAATGTATAAGTTCGAACAATTTGTCACAAGTTTTCTAATTTAGCCATTATGTTTGCCACTAATAATTGAGTCAACATTCAAATTTTATAATTTTTTAAATTTATGACAACATGTTTGTCACTAATTCAAAATATTCTACCGTGAAAAGTTTTTGTGACAAAATTTTTGCCACAAGTTTTTCACGATATTCTGTGGCAAGCGTTTGCGACAATATTTTTGTCACAACTTTGTCACGATGTTCAGTGACAATTATTTGCGACAATATATTTGTCATAATCAAAGAACTATTTATTGTGGCAAATTATTGTGCCATAGATGGTAAAATAATTTTAAAAAATAGGTAAAATTTTAAGTAGGTATCTATTATATATATAAAAACTATATACTTACCTAACAAATATAAAAATATTTTTCTTATATTCTTATATAAATATATGAAACAAATATAATTAAAACAATAATGTTTCACACTCTTATTTTTTTCCTTCGCGCTTATTTTTAAAAACCTTAAAATTAAAACAATAAAACTACTTCATTTAAACCTCACCTCCTCAATACCTCAACCCCAATCTCTCCTCTTCCTACTTGTGTCGACTGTTGGGCCACCCTCTTCCCTCGACCTTGTCGTGCCGAAATATACTTCGTCGTCGGTGCCAATCTCCTTAGCCATCACTTGTTTCTCCCCTATCCTTGATAGTCGCCGGTATTTGGATATCCATTTCCCTGCCTGCTTCTCCACCGTGTTGCCCTATTGTCCTAGAAGCTCTCTGGCGGCTCGGGAGTCGGCACTCCTGCTCAAGTGCCGAATCTCTCCCCTCTTCCTTCGACCTGTCGTGCCGCCCTCTTCCTTCGACCTTGCCATGCCAGACCTCTCGTCTCCATCCTCGGGTGAGGTAATAGCAAGTTAAATACTTAGATGTGGCGGTGCCTCCCCCTCCGCCGCCTCCATCTCGCACACCTTTCACTAGCCTTAGCCATGTCAACACTGACCTCGCCCTCGCCCGCGCTCTGCAAGAACATACACCCGATCCGTTGATCTCCTTCCATCCTCCTCTTCCTGTCCCCAATATGTGTTTCAATCGAGGGCTTTGTTAACCTTCTTTTGTCGTGGTTAATTGGATGCAGGAGAGGGCTTACCCGATGCTGAGTATGAACGGTGTCGATAGCAGCGATTACGAGATCTCCGATGTCGACAGCTATGACTATGAGAGCTCCCTGGTGGCCGCCATCCCGTGCTTTATTAATGATATGATTTTCTTGCCACATAGAAATGATTTTAGGAAACTCTAGGGTTTTCTTCTTCAGTTCTTTAGTTTAATGGTGTTGAACATCCATATGTCTAGCCCTTGCTGAGCTTCAATATTCTCAATATTTGATTGTGGACATGCTGCGTGCCGCGTGGGGGGAAGATGCATTTTGTGCACTGACCAAGGACCTGGTGCAAAGAGGTGATGCAGAGAACGGTTTCAGATTGGACTCCGAGGGTGTATTGAGGTTCAGAGACTGGATAGTTGTACCAGACATGGCTGAGGTGCGCAGGCAAGTCCTGGAATTGGGTCATCGTTCCACTTACACGATGCATCCGGGGGCCACCAAGATGTACCGAGATTTAAGGCAGCATTACTGATGGAAAGGTATGAAAAGAGAGGTGGTAGAGTTTGTTTCCAAATGTCTAGTCTGCCAGCAGGTGAAGGCCGAACACCTTAAGCCTGGGGGCTTCTGCAAAACCTCGAAGTGACCGAGTGGAAATGGGAGAAGATCACCATGGATCTAGTGACCGGATTGCCTAAGTCAAAAGGCGGTTTTTATTCCATTTGGGTGGTAGTGGACCGGTTAACCAAGATCGCGCACTTCATACCAGTGAAAACTACCTTCTCTGCGGAGCAGTATACCCGACTATTCTTGGATAGGATTGTGGCATATCATGGAACCCCGGTGATGATTATATCTGACCGCGGTACCCAGTTCATAGCCCAGTTTTGGCAGTCCTTCCAGGAAGCTTTGGGTACCCAGGTGCGTTTCTGCACAACTTTCCATCCGCAGACTGACGGGCAGTCAGAGAGGACCATCCAAACTTTGGAGGACAAGTTGAGAGCATGCGTCTTGGATATGGCCGACGGATGGGAGAGACACGTACCGTTGATAGAATTCGCCTACAACAATAGCTATCACAGTAGCATTGGGATGACTCTTTTTGAGGCCTTGTATGGGCGGCGGTGTAGGTCTCCAGTGGGCTGGTTTGAGGTAGGGGAATCACTCATGGTGGGCCCCGATCTGGTTGAGGAAGCGGTAGAGAAAGTAAAGGTCATTAAGGAAAGATTGCTGGCGGCTCAAAGTCGACAGAAAATATATGTTGACAAAAAGGCCAGGGAATTAGAATTTGCTGATGGTGACTTAGTCTTTCTAAAGGTCTCTCCTAAGAAAGGGGTGGTCCGGTTTGGGAATAAGGGGAAGCTGAGCCCTAGATACATTGGGCCTTTTCCCATCCTCAAGCGGAGGGGCGAGGTGGCCTATGAGCTAGCATTGCCTCCTAGCCTGAGCCGAGTGCACCCCGTCTTCCATGTATCCATGTTGCGAAAGTATGTAAAAGAAGATTCGAGGAAAAGCCGGTAGAGGTTCTTGACCGCCAAATCAGGAAGCTAAGGTCCAAAGAAATTCCCCTGGTAAAAGACATATGAGAGCACCATTCCGGGCAAGAGGCAACATGGGAGGTAGAGCAGGACATGAGAGAGCGCTACCATTCCTTGTTCGAGGAGCCGGTATGTCCTTGTTATTCAAGTAAATTCGAGGACGAATTTCCCTCAAGGGGGGAAGGTTGTAAGACCCGCAAAAATTTCCTTATATAAATATCTATTTTGGTGCAGCATGTCGGCTCTGGGGGTAGTCGAGTCGAGCCTTAGGATTTCCTCGAGTGAAAAGGTATGACTCGATTAATGATTCATGGAATCTATTTGGGTGATTAACTTTCCTTTTATGAAATCATACCTTAAACTAAGTTAACTCGAGTCATATTATGGTTTGAGTCGGAACCCAAGTTGAGTTCGGGTTTAGTCGAGGTTTGAGTGAGAGTTAAGTGAGTCAAGATGCCTCATTTGGAAAGCTAGATGAGGGATTAAAACCCTCATCTTGCAGCCGTGCGGCTCATCCATTGAGCCGCACAAGGCTGCCTAAGGGGAGAGAGGAAGAGGAGCTAGGTGAAGCTTGGGGCTTAGATCGATCCGGGATTTACGTCGTCGCCGGAAAAATTTCAAATCGTTGTCACCTGATCCTTGTTTCTTTGCAACCTAGGTGAGTGGTTAGTTTTGAAGCTTGGGGGAGGCAGGTGGCCGAACCCTAGATGAGATAGGTTGAGTTCTCACGATCTTTCCGACAAATCTTGATTTCTATGATGTGCGTTCACTGTTCTATGAAATTTCTTGTCGGAACTCGCTGTTTCTTCGTCGATTTGCAAGCTGTTAGGGCTGCTGAGTCATGGGGAAAGGGGAAAGGTCATGCCAAAATTTTTCCCAATTCCCTTGACGGTAAGGAAGCCCTTAGATGACCTTAGATCAATGTTTGATGTAGTTCTACTTGTATATTTTTCGTATATTGAAGCATGTCTTCCCTAGGAGTCCCTTGAATGGCCGAATGAACCTTACCACTCATGAAGAGGCCAAGGGTGAGGGAAGGGTAAATTAGTTCATTGACATTTAAGTTACATTCGGAGTTGAAGAGGTAGAGGTATAGCTAGAGTCTCCTCCCTCTTTTCCTACCCTTAGGACCATGGCCGAGCAAGGTCTTCCTTGCTCATGGTTCAGCCAAGGCTAGGGAGGGGAGAAGAGATTAGCTATAGATGGAAATTACATGACTATAAGGATCATACATAGAGATATGACAATACTTAGGAAGAACACCGAACATAGCAAGTAGCTTGACTGATTTGAAACTTTAGGAATGCTAGTCTTGTAACCATCCTTAGCATTAGATCTTTAAACTTTAATGTTGAAGTTGTTGCTATGTCATTTGAATTCATTACTACCTTGCCATGCTAGATAGTTGTTTCTTATTGTGCTAAAATTCCTAAGGTAGTGTAAAGTTGCTATATATATACATTGTGGTTATATATGATGAATGATGCAATATATGAATATTCTCCTTTGGATTATACATGCTGCCCCAAATGTTCTTGGGTAGGTTCCAAGGTTGACACACGAAATTCCCCACCCGAGGTAGTATAGAAGGTTTGGTAACATGTACGGCGTCACTAAACGTTCATAGCACTTATATCGAAACTTAGTTAGGAGACGATAACACTTCTATGACCTTTGGTACACTTTTGGAAACTTAGAACTCATAGTTGTTCATATCTTGAAAGGGCGGCATAAATTGCTGACCCTGTAGCCGGATTTAGGCCAGATACGGGCAAAGGCCCGAAGTGTATATATGGAAACCTTAGGATATTGATTGTGTGATGTGTTTGAGATGGTCCGCCGAAGAGCGAGGAGGTCGGAAATGACCAATGCTCAGCTCGGCCAGTATTGGGTCTAGAGGTGGGCCAGCGGACCCGCTAGGTGCTAGACCCCAGTTGGGTGGGACTAGCTATCCTTACCCCAGACGATTTCCGAAGACTGGTGGACCATCCTAGTCGACGGCCCGGGATTGTTTGTTTACATCTTGAGATGTGGCCTAGGGCCAGTGTGATACTATCGGATATGGTAGGGACGGCTGTAGCCGGGATATGATTCTATGAGTAGGCCTAAGGGCCGGATGCCGAAGGCTAGATAAGCCGAGATGGCAGATTATCATGTTCAGTTGATGCGGACGAACCCATTGGGGGTCAGTAGCATTAGAAATAAATTTTACCTCCTAGTACATTTCCCTTATTGCCCTCTATGATATATATATATGACTGAGGCTTGTGTGGAGATTCATTTGAGCCACTCACTAAGTCCCAAGTGGACTCACAATTTCTTTCTATTTTGCATAGCATGAGCAGTAGCTTGGTATGTCGACATGGTGCAGCTGGTGGGCGGAAGGCGGTGCCGTATCTCATAGCGGCGTCCTTGAGTCTTAGACTAGTGCTTAGTTATGTTAGTTTTATTTCTACATTGACATTTGAAATTGAAAAAGGATTGTAAAACTTGTTACTTGAACTTTTGGTTATTTGATGTTGATGTTCCTACGTGTTTTGGAAAAACTTATAGATAGTGACTTGAAAACTTTTTATAAAGTATGTTGAGTTTTCTTTCATTCGCTATGTCTTGGTTTTTTTAATGTCAGTGTAGATAATAGGCTACAGGGAAGGATGTAGGCCCTGACCGGTCACACTACCCTCAGTTGGGGTGTGACATCATGTTAGAGGAGGGAGAAGTCAAAATGCAATGAGAATGAGTATTCTTAATTGTCTGATGGTCATCCCCTTATCTACTGAAACTATCTACATGTATGTGTTTTCTTTGAATTTTTGTGGATTTATTGGGATTTAAGTAATTTTATATTTATGGAATCATAATAGTTATTCTACACATACATGTTCATTTAATGGCTTGTTTATATGTTTGTTTATTCTACACATACATGTATGAGTTTGAGCCGAGTCTGAATAGGGCTAGAAATAAACGAGCCAATGCTCGGCGGCTCGGCTTGTTTACAGCCCTAAGTGTAGCTGAGCATCTATAGCAGTTCTTGGAAACACTACATTAGTCTTATTGGTATGTTGATGATTAGTAAATTTGTGGTTCCTATTAGATGTTTGATGTATTCTTTATATGCTTGCTTTAAAGGGGCACTTTGTAGTCTAGAGGTTGTCTTCTCTTCCACTTAAAGGTTAGGTCAATTTATTTCCTCTTCAGTTATGTTGCTTATGTATATATGCTCCAAAGGGATTAATTTTTCAATGCTTGCCCGAGGCATTAGTTTAGGTTGGATAGTTCTGTGCTTGCATGCTTCATGCATTTTCCAGACCTGTCACATAAAAAGTGATGATACAAGAGGATGGGCATTGAGGTAGAAGTAGTCAAAACATAGAGATGAGTCTTTCTCTTTCTAAATTAATTAGAGAAATTTATTATTGGAAATAACCGATAAAGAAAATTTAGAGACTTAAGAGTAAGTCTTCCGGCAGCAAACAGAATTGTCTATAAGCTAGCATTTTATGAAATCTTCTCAACTTTTAAGGGTAAAGTCCTTCGTAATATTCAGTATTCATTATAAAGTATTATAGCTCCGAAGTAAATTTGATTGATTACTTTGTTTTAGTTAATACCACTTCTAGAGCAAAATATACTTTTCTAGTTCCTAACCTTAGAAATATATTATCTCTTAAATATGTATAAACTTGTAAATTATTAGTCAACACAAAATTGAGAGAAGATTGGTACTTCTTTTGCATTAAGGATAGGAAGTACCCTACAAGGTTAAGATCAAATAGGGCCATTGAGTCTCGCTACTAAAAATTAAGTAACAAGGAAAGATAGGGAGATACACAAAAGAAAAACCTTAGAGTCCTACTAAGGTAGTGCTCCAAAAGGAGAAAAGACTAATTCGGTGATGCATGAGTGCTGAGTTGAGTGCAAGCTAAAATCTTTTTGGATCTCTTTGTACATATTACTGGAATTTCATATCAATTGCCTATGGTTGTAGCTAAAATTTATGGCATTGCCATGTCAGCATAGGTAATGATATTCAGTTCATTACAGTTCAAATGATATTCATGTGCTATGCATAGGTAATCAACTTGTTTGAGGCTTGAATGCTTTTGATCGGCTGAAATGATAATAAGTGTTCAATATTCACTATAAATCAAATCAAAAGTTGCAAAATTGAAGCCATGGTGAGGTTCTTATAGAATAACATGATTGCAGTCTTAAAACATGGTTCAAGATTATCTGGATCAAGTCAACCCACCATACCAACAACGCACTCTCGACTCCATACCTAATTTCCTTGTGAACTATATATTACCTTCAAGAAATAACGCATGCAAATTTCTAATAACACCCTTACTTTATGTCTAGGATTAGCCATAAACTCCCAACTATTCAAGATAAGTTATATGGATTAGTCACTACTTTGAGCTACATTCTCTTCTCCAATTTCATCCACCATCCTTCTCGAATAGAATCCTAATGTAAAGATGTCTTTTTTATCTGGAACTCCTCGTCGTTGCTTGATTTGTTGTCTATTACAATTTTATTGAACAGTTATTGATTATTATATCTATATATATTTTCTCATCCTCTGTTAATGTTTGGACTGCTTGGTAGATCTGCTTTTGTTGAGCGATTCGTTCTAGGAGGCATGACCATTGTCTTACCTTGCTAAGTGTTTCTTTGTGTGTTTCAATCTATTTTACTTCTCCAATCTGCAACATATATAGGCATGGCTAAGTGATCAAATTTTGAACCTCCTGGAGTTCAATTACATCATTACCTCATAGCTTTAACATCCATGTGAAAATATTCTTGTATGAGTTTTCCACGTAGAACTTTGATAATTATTCTATTGTAGAAAGGAATGACCCTTATGCTTTCTTGCCCTAAATATAATTAAAATGAATCAAGGCAATTAGGCAATCAAGGAAAGTGTCATGTGGAAAGGGATGCAGCTTCACAAAAATAAGGAGGGATTTTTTATGTACCTCTTTGTCTTTACTAGTTCGTTTAGAGTTTCCAATGGCCTTAAATATGAATCAACAAGATTTATGAATTTATGTTAGAGATTAGCGCAACAAACACTAAAAAATAAGTGTTTCTTTTTGGTTGGGAGTTCAATTGTAACATAAGGTTTCTATTTTTATCCTTGCAAAAAGTACATACCTTTGAAGAATAAGCAAACCAATATCACATATGAGAGCTTTATAGTAAATGGCAGGTGGTGAGGGGATGAATTGGGACAAATAGATTAGGGAGAGCATATTATTGGCACACAACAAGATAATTGTTATGATGTTTTTGAAAAGCATGAAAAGCTCAAATATTTGAGATTAGTCAATGTTTCTTCTATTTGTTCCAGCTCAACACACACATATTTGAGATTAGTCAATGTTAATGAACACAGTTTCTCTTTCACTTGGACTTAGTTTGATTGAACTGCTAGCATCATTTCTAAATTAGTTTGACTCTTTGATGTAATGATTTTGACTTATGTTCTTACTTCCATTCTTTTGTAGGAGAAAAGAAGAAAAAATGAGGCGTACCTAATAGACCTACAGTAACTTTTTTTTTTGGGGCAGTGTTGCCTAGTTTTTTTTGGCGTACGGAATATCTTGTGTACCTATTGTAACTTTTTATTAATAGTTATTAGATACCTTCGAGTATTTTGTGTTGGTGAACAATGTTATTTTTGATTTATTTGGATTAATGTTGAACTTATTTTGGATTATTGATGGTTGGATTTGTAGGTGGTTGGTTGTATACCTACTAAGTTGTAAGTTTTGTAATTAGCTGATGGATTATTATATTAATGAATGATTAACTGTTAAATTTTGTGTGTTTGTGGCAAATTTATTTATCATACATTTTTAAAATTATGGCGAAGTCATTACATATTATGGTAAAATCATCACTGATATTGTGGCAATAATCTAAATTTAAAATCGTGTTAGTGGGAACTTTATTTTAATGTTTAATGACAGAATTAAACATGTAGTGACAAAAAAATTTATAGCAAATTTATTATGTAATGACAAAATATAACATGATATTAGCGGCAAATTTTATATATTTTTACCACGAAAAGAGTTCTAGAAATGGTAGAATAATGACAAACATTTATTAATAAGTGACAAATTTTTTTTGCCATAAAAGATATGTGACGTCAGTAAGCCCCGTTTGTCACAATAGAATGGAGGTAGATTGATTTTTTCGTTTGCCACTAAAAAATTTGCAATTCGTGACAATCTGCTAAAACTCTTCGCGAAAGCCAAAAATAACTTTTAGCGGCGGACCTAACGTGATAAACGGATGGTGAGCACTTTTTTGCCACTGAATCATCATTTTGCCACTATATATCACTATTGTGGCAAAAATAGCTTGTTACTAATTCCATTTTTTTTTGTAGTGTGTATACTAGGATAAGTTCGGAGGGCTTTCCCGATTATCCTAGTATGTGCTGTTGTCTTCGGGCATGGTGGGCTTCGGCCCGATGCACTTCTTTGGTTTGTGTTGTTGCCTTCGGGCATAGTGGGCTTCGGCCTGACGCACTTATTTGGAGGGTTAGATGCCGTGCGCATGAGTGACCTGTTGGCCTGGTAGCTAGTCACACGTTTGTCACATTGCATATTTAGAGATAGATTTATTCTTGTTATCTCTATGTTTTTATTTGTGGGGATGAGTAAAATCGCTCGCTGAGTTCTTTGAATTCACCCATTCTCGTTTATTTATGTTTTGCAGAGCTTGACCTGTGAGGTGGATCGGATGCATTTGGCGCCGCTAGAGGGCAGAGGAGCCGCATGATCTCATAGCAGTCCTAGTTAGGGTCATAGTCGAGTCTGTTGATAGTAGTCATGCACTTGTATTAGCTTGATTTGGAGTTGTAGCCCTGAGGGCATTTATGTCATTTATTTTAGGTTTTATTTTGACTGAACTTTTGAACTATTTAACTTAATCGTATTTCCGCATTTTTTATTTATTTTCGAGCTGTTAAACTAAACTTGGTGTTGGTTCGCTTTTTCTTTAAAATAAAACTTATTGTTTCTTTTCGCTATATTATTTGTTGGTTCGCATGATTTAGGCTTCGGGGTATAAGCACGTATACCCTGCATGTTCACGTGACCCTGAGTTGGGGCGTGACATCATCTTCCCTATTAAAGATTTTAATGGCTCTAGAACAATCAAAGCATATCATATCTACAACCAAAGCTTTCTTTCTCACGTTATCCAAATCTAGTCTACCTTCTTCATTGGAAGCATCGGCTTCTCCATTTCTCTTGGCACGCCTTCTTTCCTTGATACCGTATCATTAAAAGCTTTCACAAATAGACTATTCAGCCCTTCCTTCTTACCTGTATGCTAAAAATAATGCCGTTGAACTATGAAAATTACCTTCATTTGTAGATAAATCGATTCAATTGAATACTAAACCAACTAAATTAAGGCTAACCCAGAGCCTATTGGCTATAAAAGAAGTCCAATTTTGAAAAGAATAAAGAGAAACATTGCTGAAGTAATATCAAATTTGTTCAACTGATTAAGGTTGTCTGTAATTGAATGCTAAATTAATTAAATCAGGATTGAAACAACGCTAAATTGGATTGAACCAAGTTTAATCTTCAAGAAAATAAATAAATAACCATTAATTTAATTGAACCAATGAAGTTAACCATAAATATATTCACAATCAATAGATTAAATCAAAGATTGAACTAGAGTTAATTACATCAATTGGTATAAATAAGATCGGGGTAATGTGAGTAGCACGGACAAGTGAACGGCCGAGAGGGGTAAATTGAACTTTTTGAAATCACATGATAAACCATTAAATTAATGAGGCAAATAATAATTTACCCTTAATCATATTTATCTACGGCTTATCAGACATTAAATTTGAATATTTCAAAGAATTTTCATCTTACTTTTACTAAATGATTATCGAATCCATTTAATTATATTACATGTTTAGTGTTTTAGTTATTTAAAAACGAAGCTTTGCATATTTTAATTTTTAATAGATAAAATCATAAATTTTGTTGTTTATATATTGGTTGAATTAAAATTGGTTGTTTATATATTGTCGAATTAAGATTTTCAAAAATATTTCTTGTTAATATTAAGATAGTGAAGGAAACAATATTTTAATACAATTTATATTAAATACAATACTATATTTTGAAGAATATCAACAACAAAATTATAGTAGTTTAAATAAAATATATCTTGCACGTATTTTGGAATAATAGGGCGTACAATTAAGTGGTCGGAGTGGATAAATCTGTAATTTAACCAATAAATCAAATTTCTCATAATTAATTATTAAGTAAAAAAAGAATTCATATTTTCTAGTCGGGTAATATTTAATTTTGAGGTTGAAGATATGCACAAGGACAATCGTGAGTAGTTCTGGATAAGTAATCACTCCAAGAGAATACTAAATTTTCACTACCAAAGAGAAAGGCAATATCAAATGATATTCTACTTTTCCATTGATAAGGACATGAGAAATTCTGAGGTCCATAAACTAAGCTGTACAAATTAAATTTGGGTGCCATATACGTTTACTTTCACACTAGAGATGAAGTGTCACAACAAGGAAATCTCAAAATAATGACGTTTAATTTTTGACGTTCGAAGAAGCGTCGAAATGTCTAAGGGCGAATGGGAACAAAAGTTTATAAATATCGACGTCTAATATAGACGTCGATATGTAAAAAGCAAATCTTTTGACGCTGCTGAAAAAACGACATTTTTTTCGTTGAAATGGCAGCGTCGAATATTTCGACGTAGTTGGCGTCGAAATATTTCGATGCCAGCGTTTCGTCGCATCTGGCGTCGAAATATTTCGACGCCAGAGTTTCGACGGAAAGGCGTCGAAATGTTCAACATTTCGACGCCATTCTTTCGACGCAGCTGGCATCGAAATGTTTTGACGCCGTGCGGTCGTCGAAGCATCGCCTCACGGGTTGAAAATTTCAACCCGTGAGTGTACGAATCGTACAGTATGCAGCTGAAATTTCTTTTCAGCTGCAGAACCGTATGATAATATATATATATATATATATATATATTAAGCTGCTACTATAGTTTTTTTTAATTTTTTAATAATAAATTTCGTATATACCCTCTCATCTTTATTTTTCCCTCCGATTTTTTCTTCCTCCCGCCTATTTCTTCTCTCTCGTTTCTTCTTCCTCTCGCCGACTTCTTCTCCCTCGTTTCTTCTTCCTCCCGCCGACTTCTTCCTCTCATCTCGTCGAACCAGCAGCCGCCTGCTGCTTCTTTCTTCCTCATCCCTCCGATTTTTTCCTCTTGTTTCGTCGAACCAGCAGCCGACCGAGATCTTGCTCTCGTTTCGTCGAACCAGCAGCCGACCGAGATCTTGCTCTCGTTTCGTCGAACCAGTAGCCGATTTATTCCTCTCATTTCGTTGAACCAGCCGGCAGTCGAAGAAATCAATTTTTTTTCATCCGACAGTGAAATCAAAATTTTTCCCGGATGGTGAAATCAAATTACTTCCCTTCGCGTTCTTTTTCTCCGGTGAAACAAACTCAAGTTAGTATAAATTTTTAATTTTTATATCAAGTGTTTCATGTTATGCTTTAGATTTCTTTTACCTGAATAATACATCATGATATTTGTTCTTTTGATCTATCATTTTATTTAATGTTACTTTTTTTATCTATTTTACATGAATAACACTTCATGATATCTATTCTTTTGATCATGTTACTTTATGTTATGCTATTACGTTCTCTTTACATTATTTTCATGTCTACATTATTATAATTGTTAATATAATTATTATTATTACTGAATTATTATTAATATTATTATAAATATTATATTATATTATTATTATTATAAATACAGATTTATTATTATAACTGAATTATTATTATTATTATTATTATTATTATTATTATTATTATAAATACTATATTATTATTATTATTATTATAAATACTATATTATTATTATTATTATTATTTAATTATTATTATATAAATACTATATTATTATTATTATTATTACTATATCATTTTTTATTATCATTATTATACCTGAATTAATATTATTATTATTAATACTATATTATTATTATTATTACGATATTATTATTATTATTATTATTATTATTATTATTATTATTATTATTATTTAATTATTATTACTAATTAATATTATTATTATAAATACTATATTATTATTATTATTATTTAATTATTATTATTATTATTACTGAATTAATATTATTATTATAAATACTATATTATTATTATTATTATTATTTATTGAATTATTATTATTATTTAAACTTATATTAGAGTATAATTAATTAGAATAATTAAATTTAGAATTTATTAAACTTGTCTTATTTTATTAACTTCTTGCTCCCAATAATGAACTTGTTATTTATTTAAACTTCTCAATTTGATATTTTTATAATTTTCTACCAAGAGCTTAGACCCGTTCGAGAAATATTTATTGATTTTAGAAATTTTGTTGATAAAATTTAGTTATAATATTAAGTTGAATACTTATTTCGATATGGAATGCGTATTCTACTTATTATTTTACCAAACAATATCAACAAAATTTATATTTTTCAAATAATAAATCTCGAATAGTCCCTTATTGGACAGTTCAGTAACACAATTATTAATATCGCAAATTTAATTTCATTTGATCACACATTTCAATGGAATGTCGGTTGCATCTCTTTTGTTCTCCGGTACGCTTTAGAAGTTTTGCGTACTTGGAGAACTAAAAAGAGATGTTGCCGAAATTTTCAGTGACTTGTTGTGATTAAATGAGATTATAGGTGCGATATTAATAATGTGTTGCTGAATGGGATAGGACCAACCCACCTATATGACTATACCCTTTATAGTAACATTGAAGTTCAATTTTGAAGTCAAAGATGGATAAAACCAAGTCAATTTTATGAACATCAGCAACAACCTTTGTTGCATCTTCCCACGATGCAACATATGACGAGCTTCGACGACAACAAGAGGCTGCAATGAAAGAAATGCAGCAAAAACATGATGCTGAGATGAGGGAGGTTCAACAAAGACTCAACAGAATGGAGCAGATGTGGTTTCAACATCAATTTGATAGTTCATCGTCACCGGGGCTAAATCCAATTATTAATCAAGCTAATATGTTTTCCTCACCAATTGATTATGTATGTATTTATTTAATTTATTTGTAGTTGATATTTTTAGCATTGTAATTAATTAAATATGTTTTTCTAACAGAGTCGATTGTGTGTTCCTGAAAGTCTTCCTCATGAAATACCGCCAGCTAATATCGGAGAAGGTACAAGTAAAGATTTATTTCTAAACTGTAAGTAATCTATATATTGTAATACTGAATATTTTAATTGATAATATTTAAATTTATATATTTATAATTGATATTAATGTATAGATAGAGATGTTGATCCATATAGAGAAGACGATGAGGAAGAACAAGAAGATGAGGAGGAGCAGGAGGAAATGAACGATGAAGATTAGATTATTTAATTTTATTTGTAAATAAAATTACGGTTAGTTTTACACACATTATTGTTTTAATCAAATTTTGTATTACTGTTCTAATCAAATGAGATTATGAATTTGATGCATAATTTGATTAATGGTCAGAGGTATATTAATTACGCGGTTCACGAAATTTTATTTTTTTTAAAAAAGAAAAGCGCCATATTGACGCCTGTGGAGACGTCAATATGCTAAGCATATTGACGCCTTCACTGGCGTCAAAGGCGTCAATATGTTGGCGTCAATATACCTTTCTCAGTGGTCGTCAAAATTTTAAATATTGACGTCTCATTTCGACCGTGCACGTCGTCGAAATTTAAATATTGACGCCTCTTTTTGACAGTAGAAGGCGTCGAATTTTAAATATTGACACCTACAGAGACGTCAATATTTAAAATTAAGCGTTGGTTGTTTGACACGCGTTTTCGACGAATTTACTGCCGTCAGTATGCAAATATTTACTTTCACTGACGTCAAAATTTATTTATAATTTGCCGTCAAAATTCAGACGATGTGTTGTAGTGTGTTTCCAATATTTTCTTACCCATCGACATCTACGATGAGATGAGAGACTAATGGCAGTGGGTTCCAATAATTCATAGTCTATGAATGGTCACATTAATTTCACATGAAAGAACCATATTGAGCATCAGAGTGGTCAATGGAGCTTCTCCAAAGTCTCAGGATATGTTGGGTTATAAAAAATAATATAAGGAGGTTCAACCTTTATCCATCAAGCCAGTTTGAAGAATATTTACCACATTGGAGCCATCACATGTGACCTGAAGCTTTTACTGCAAAAGAATATGAGTTGAAACTATATGGACAATTATTTACAAGTTGGAACAACAAAAATTGTGATCTAAATGGAATATAAATTTGATGATACCATGCATTAATTGACTCTCATTTCTTTCCTTAATATATATTACAAATGGTAGTGTTAATTAGAATATCATGCAAGCAATAAAGTATATGACACATTGATTGAAAAGAAAATCTTAATCATAATGGGGTAAATTATTAAAGTTATAGAAAATAATAAAAATCACTTATCTTTATCTCTTTTTTTTTGCCTAAAAATCACTCAACCAATATTGGATTATTGGGTAATGGGTTTGCAACTAAAGAGTCTTATATATGACCAATGTATAATTTGGTGTAGCTAACTGCACCCAATTTTGTTAGAGTAGAAGGGCAATATATCATTGAAATTTGTTGAAAATATAAATTGAATATTGTTTAAAAGGTTATTTGTCCATTAAAAAATAACTATTAATTAGCGATGACTATCAATGATGGCCCTTATCAATGACGACTTACGCGATAGACATCAAATCTATGACATTTTTATACCTTCAATGATGATATTCCAAAACTAACTAATGATGGCCAAGTATAGTTGCTAATGAGCTTATATAATATAGCCTCTTTTTTTTGAAATAGACAACTTTGATATACCATTTTCAAAATTAATCAATGATGATTGTCGTCTCTAGATGTCATTGATGGTCTCCCATCACTCCTGTTCAACTTTAATATATCAGTGGTGCGGTTTGGCCGATGCGTTTCTTGGTCAGGTGTAATTCCGGCAGGAGGACACCACAAGAAAAATAGACACTAGTGATGGAAAAAATCTGTCACTAATGCTTGAAAATTCATCACTAAAGGGTATCAATGACAGAAATTTTCGTCACAATGTCCGCCGCTAAAAGTCTCATGGCTAATGCTCAATTTTCTCTTCTGAGATGCATATGTCTGTCACAAAAATCTGTGATAGAAAAATTTTCGTCACAAAATTCATTACTAATATCGGTGATTGAAAATAAATTTTTCATCACTAATTATGATATTAATTATGATTTCATATGCTTAAAAAATCTGCCAATTATATTATAATTTTATATATTATTATAATAAAATATATTATAATATTATATTATAATAATCTATAAATATTATAATAATATAATAATATAATTTAATATTATTATTTATACCTTTACAATATTTTAAAGAAATATATAAAAGATAGTTTGATAATAAACTTTTAGGTCTCATGAGGTATTTTAAAGAAAATTAGGAGAAAAAAATTAATCCATATGTGATTAAAAAAGTTATATTTATGATGATTAAGAATAAGTAAAAAATAATTTAAACCCATGTGGAACTAAACATGATAAATTTTAATTTAATAATATTTAGTTTAATTTTGTATCGGATTTCTACTTCTATTAGTGATTTGTCACTATTATGTGGTGGCGCAGTGACAGATCTGTGACGGATATGAATAAAAAAATTCAGTGATGGATTAGTGTCGGAATATTAGTTACAGAAATGAAATGGGCCACTATTCTATCACTAATGCTATTTATTAAAAATTCTAGGCCAAATTGGTCAAAAATTCTATGACTGATTTGTGACGGAACCGTCTTGTCTCGTATTTTTCGTCGCAAGTTTGTCACTGTTTTGGAAAAAAAATTCATTTCACGTCGTCACAAATCCATCACTATTTTGGAAAAAAAATCATTTCATGCCGTCACAAATCCATCACAAATGTGTCATAGTTTGTGATTGATTTTAGCCATCACAAAATTTTCATCGCTGATGCTCATTTTTCTTGTAGTGGGACCTGCAAAAGATACTCTGACGCCCAAGTCAGGAGGTGATCGAGGTAGAGGTAATTGAAATTAGACTCTAGGTTACCTTTGTCATATTGTGTCTGTATATATTGTAGGGCGAGGGATTGTTGATAATGATGTTGTCTGATAATCTTGTAGGGATGTTGCTCAGAATGGGTTGAGGCTGATCCCGGAGATGTTGAGCTCGTAATGACGAATCTCTCATATTTATTGAGAACATGGGAGTCCTTGTATGGCCTGGTGGAGCCCTCGGGCTAAGCCGTCTAGCTTGACTTGAGTCTAGTTCATGAGTGTGGGTAGTTCTGGGCTTAATCCGGTCGGGCCCGAAGTGCTAGTCCAATTCACAACCCCCGAGCTTGGTTGGAGTCTGAAGGACTTCATGCCGAGCTAGCTCAAGGTAGCACGAGTTTTTGACCAGGTTCTGGCCCTTAGATGTTGGTCGTGTTCTAGGAGTATGTTGGCTTTTGGCCAGGTTGTGTAGGTGCCGAGCTGCTATTGAGGACGAGCTGAGGTGCTGCGAGTTACTAAAATGGGACCAAAACAAGTCCTCGTCCTCAAGATATATAAGTAAGTACAGGTTCATAGGGCATTGTTACCTTAGCCTATTTGAATGTACTAATTCGGGATTCTTTTTGCAAGCAAGATAGCCTCGACGTTGGACCATGAAAGGAATAGTGTCCTTCAGCCAATCACATGTCGATGTTTTAGGGACTATTCAATGGTAATTGAAATATATAACTCTAAGGGAACTTCTGTTAAGGGCAGTTGAATAGGAAGTTGCGACTGCTATTGAACTACTACTAGAAACAAATTAGTAAGAACCAAAACAAAAGAACACACTCAAACACAAGAGGTTTGTTTACGCTGTTAAGTGACAAACTATTGGCCTAAAGTTTTCTATCTCGGTCTTAATCTCGGTTTTGATGATAACAAATATGGTACTAATGTTTCATGGAGAATTATTTTCAGGTTCTATATCGGTTACCGCTCGACGTCCCCGATCCAAAAAAATCGGAGAAATCGAAGAAATCGGCAAGGACGCTCGTCGTCGCTCGGATTTTATTGGGAAGATAGAGTTTAGGTTTAGGGTGTCTAAATTATGTTGTAAATCCTCATGATGATGCAAAGAAACCCAAAAACCAAACCCAAACCCCAAAACTCGAAAACCTGAAATATTAGAAAAGGTCATGAAATTCACTAAGCTTAGGGAGCTCTTTGGAGGGCTATATAACCTAGACATTTTTTTGGCACCAAGCCGGTAATTGTTCCTTATGTAAAAACTGGATAATGAGATATTTTAAAGGATTTTTTGGAAGCCTTTAGCCTACCCATATTTGACTTGGAAGATTTGAAAATTTTCGTTTTTCAAAAATTTGTACTAGACCCCAAAAGTTAGATTTTGATTCTTAAGCATTTTGATCTTTTAGATATTTTTATTGAATCCAAATAGGGGGTAAATCCTTGTATAACATTTATGTTTTAAAGTTAAGAAATGTTATATAAGTAGACCTAGCGAAGATGGAACCCGGAAACGAGCAAACAAGCAAAAAAAAAAGCCAAACCAAGTAGTCTGCCCAGGTTCGATCAACTGACTGGTCCACCGGCGGAAGGAGAAGGCATTTCGGTCGACCGACCAACTCCCGAAATGGGCGAAATGCCTTTGGTCGCTTAGCGGTTGCTCTGTCAGTCGACTGACGATCGACCGGCAAGCGACCGTGCATCGGCAACCGGCAGAAAAATATCCTTTGACGCGCCTTGAGTGTTGGGGGGTTATAAATACATGCCAAACTCATTCCAAGCCTAATGTTGATACCTCTAAGCCTCAAAGAGCCACTCCTTGCCTCTCTATAAGAATTCTTGAGCCATCTTTGCAAAGAACCCTAGCTTCGAGCCTAGAAACCTTGATATAGACTTTGAGCTTGCTTTGATTCATCTTCAAGTCATCAAGAGGAGCTAGGACATTTTGTTTGAGAGCTAAGTTTATATTGTTTATTATTTGCTCTCATTATTGTTGTATTTTGGTGTTTATTTTATTGTATTAAAGCTTGTGTAAACCTAGGTTGCTAGTTTTGATTGAGTTGGTGGTTGCCTTGGTGTTAAGGCTTAAATCCACCATCGTTAACCTAGTTTGCTAGGATTAGTTGAGTTGTCCTTAGGTTGAGGTGGGAGAGTGCTCTTGGTAGGAAGGCGAAATACTTTCAGGTGTGAAAATGCCTTCGGTTTGAGGGTGGAGACTTTCCGTTGTAAAGTCCTCTTTGTTAGAAAACCAATTAATCTAGTTAAACTAGTTCGGAAATCCTAAGCGAGATGGTAGGTAGTGGAGTAGCCATTGGGGCCGAACCACTATAAATCATTGAGTTAACATTGTTCTCTTTATTACTCGTTTTCGCATTTAGTTGTTGAATTGTGATTTGCCTAAGTTGTTTAAGAAAATGTTTAAAACGGAATTAGGCAAAAGGATTTAGTTAACACACTATTCACCCCCCCTCTAGTGTGGCCATTTCACCAGCACAAACCAGTCACTTAATCTGCAGGGCACTCACTAGACAGATGCCCAATCTACTCTCTATAAGTACAAAATAAGTCCTCTAGATTTCACACCCGAAATCTGACTACAATACTACAGTGAACTGGAAATAACAAAAAAACTATTTGTTATTACAAGTTAATACCAACTTGCCTCTCTATGACATCCCAACCACAGAGTTGCATCCTCCACACAGCCTTGTGTTGTAGTGAGCTTTCCACCCGAAACCAATCTTCTCCTGAAGATAAAAATGTAGATTTTTGCCTTTCTGCACTCAGCAGTCTCAACTCCTCAAATAACTGACAACATAGTTTAAGCACATAGGACTTGATATAAGTGGATCCATAGAAGCAGATCAATAGGAGATGATATGCATTGGAGTGGATCCATCAGAGATGGTCAATCTTCTCAAACATTTTCTCACACATTTTATAAATAGAGTAGGCAACGCAAAAGACATAGCCATTACTCCACAAGAGAAACTCCTAATTCAATGATGACCGTTAACTCCATTAATGATCATTAACTCCACCAATGAATGACCAACGTCATAAAGTAGTAGCTCTATGATGACCAATACTCCATTAAGCATTATAAAAGACCAAGTCCAAAAGTCACCATAAATGATCAAGTTCAAAAGTCACCATAAGTGATCAATCAAGATTAACTGCACCATAAATATATATATATAATATATATCATCATGATATTATATATATATATATATATATTATCAATAATCTCATCAACATTCAAGCAACATTGCAGCAGGATAAATATCGCAGTAACATAAACTTCACTACAGCAAGAACAGTTGAGACTAGCCAACGAGACTGTGTTGACATAGGAGACTTGCAGATCCATAACTTCTCTTTCCTCATAAATAGAGAACTTCTATAAATGTCACTTAACAAAGGATCTTAACTTCAGCAGTTTCAAACTCAAAAGACAGCCATAACACATCATAATACTTCGGCCATAAAAGCTTCAAGAAAAACTGCCGCCATAAAAGCTTTAAGAAAAACAGCGAGCCCATTAATGAAGACCACTTCATTTCTTCCATAATTGATTTCGGTCACAAAGACTTCAAGATAACCGCCAGCCCATCAATGAATACTACTCCATTTCTTCTATAGGCAATAAACAAGTAATTAAGGATGATTTAAAAATATCTAAGATATAAAATAGAATCATCATTAATACTGGAAACCAAAGGTCATCATTTGAACATCATCCCCAACCATAGTTGTAATTGCCTCACATAGTTGTAACTGCCTTCAACATAAGCAGAACTCCTCATAGTTATGACTGTCCATTTAATTGGGAATAACCTGTAATACTTTTTCTTAAACAACCACAGAGCAAGTAACAGTTAGGAAATTTAATGTAACCTGTAAGTATAAACTGAGATCTTTAGCATAAACTCCACAACAGTTGCAATTGACATATAATTCGGAACTGGCTAATCATCCCTTTGCCAAATATAGTAGCAATAACTAGCATACAACTCAGAGCATTAGTATAGACTCCATAGTAGTTGCAACTGTCATTCAACTAAGAATTGGCCGGTAATCCGTTTGCCAAATATAGCCAACACAACATATGCCAAACACCAATAGTAATGAACAAATGAGGCATCTTTTCATCATATGCTGCATCTTTGTTTTATTAATAAGATTATGATGAACCCCAAGAACTCGGGCAAATGATTGTAAGGCCTTGATGAAATCATGCCAGTGAGACTTAGAATCCAGATGCCCCAGTTCTAAATGTTCCTAGTTATAGGATCATCGAGTAGCAGATCGGTGATTTCGACAAGACTAGTGGACTTGGTACATACACTATTTGATAGGTGGTAGCTGAGATGTAATTAATGTACAAGTGCAGATGCTCATTAGAGAATGAGTTCACTGAACGGACCTACTCGCGGAACACCAAATAGAATCCTTACATGAGTGTCAATAGGTTGTTCCTCGGGTGATAGCTAGTGATCGAGTGCAAGCAATCCTTGGACTTGGGGTTGTCATGGTAACCTTGTGATCGACAATCTATTGCTTTGGTGTATTCCCTATATGGCTCGCAGAGTCATGTGTCGGGTACTACTGGGCATAGTGAAGCTTTCATGGAGGTAGATGAGCAACCAACAAGGAATCAACTACTTCCTATGTGCTCCTGCTAGTGCCGACTCGGGAATCTCTGGCTAGTATGGATGTGAAAAGTCGAAAAAGGGTTTTTGACGTTTGATCATTCAGATAATAACTTGACATAGTGGAATACATATGAACCGATATTTGGGTTTCACTTGACTTTCGTACCCTAGCCGAGTTTGGGTCATTATAACCGAAGGATTTTGTTGCACGGTAACTAATCACCAAAGGGCGTTCGATCCCAGCAGATTGAACCTCACACTATCCAAGCAGTCCTAATACGTTGCTAGACACCAATCTTGACTTGTGAGTAGTTTCTCACGATTGCACTAAAGGGTTTTATTGGTGGTTTGTGGAAATTTGAATAGAAGGTGTTCTATCGAATTTGACTCTCCGTTATGCTCAACTCATTGGTGGCATAGTGTCGGACCTGATGGGTCACACACAAATAGGCTAAGCTTGTAACGGGTTTGATGGGATAGAGCCTGTGTGTGGCATTTGATGTCTACTAGTATGGACATGCCACAACACGATCACGATTCTCGTTTACGGACAAAATATGAAAGGTGTTTCCTATTCGGACGAATTATAAGTACTCGAGGAAGGGGTTCCTTGGAACCCTAATTTGTAGGGTTGAATACTCACACTAGAAGGAGAGGGGGGTTGAATAGTGTATGATTAAACTACGTTCAATTCGATTCTTTTCAATTCAAACCCGATTGCAACCAAATCAATGTTTGAGTAATTACGATGCTTTGACAAGTATAGATATCAAATAAACACAAGCAATCAAAACAATGCAAACACAAGAAGATATAGTGGTTGGGCCAACCGCCTACTCCACTACCTTGGCTCCATACCAAGGATTTCTAACCAACCTTCTTTATCGACTAAGTGTTTCCCTTCGAATATAAATGATGACTCACTTCAAAACCCTAGAGAAAGCTTCAACCCTATTCACCTAGGTAAAACACAAATCTACAAAGAAAACCCTAAGATGCATCCTAGCACACCTTACGAGCTCTCAATGAAAAACTTGTTTAATAACAAAGAAAACAAGATCTAAAGGAATAGGAAAGTGAAACCAATAAGAATGCTCCTTGCTAAGCCTTCAAAGCCACCAACTTGTCAATTCGTAGGATGCGATTTGAAGCTGGAGTCAAGGCGTGAAGAACACACCGAGAGGAGGATCGATCGTCGAAGCATGTGTGTTGAAATCAACCAAGAAAGTCTTGAAACACTCTAAAGATTGCTTAGTGAATAGTGGAGGAGCTTAAATGAAGATTTGCGATGGGTATTTATAATCCCTCATACGAATAGGGCACCCGATGGGAGTTTTTTTGCCCATTGAGGCTGCCCGGTCGATGACCGATTGATCGACCGAGCGATCGGCCCATCGACCGAAGCCCTCTGTGCTTTCTGGGCTTCTTTTGAATGACCAGCCTATCGACCGAATTTAGGAAAAAGGCTGATTTCTTCTCGCGAACTTCGTTTCCAGGTTTCGTTTTCGAGTTTTGACTTGGATAATATTATAATCAAGTTTGGAATATATTCCTAGAGTCATATTAGATGATTTCTATTTCTAATCCTAGATTTTCTACGCGATCATCGTCGGAGCCATTTTTGATATTTTTTGGTATTTTTCCGAAAGAAGTTTGCACGCGTATCGCAACATCAACTTGAACCCAAACCTTCACAAATGCATTAGTTTCGTGTTTGTTATCATCAAAATAGAGATCAAAGCCTAGGGGCAACCCTTGGGCCAACAATCTCCCCCTTTTTGATGATGAGAAATAAAACATGAAATTGTATCAATTCTAAGTTTCATTTGTGAGTTCTTGATAAGCCATATAGAAAACTATCATAAACTAATGTATGCTCCCTCTATCAATATGCATATCTAACTTATGACTCCCCCTATCTTTATGCATCAAAAATCAAATGTGACCAAGTCTTTTCTCCCCCTTTTGACATCAATCGAAAATGGCAAGAACCAATGTACTATTAATGAGTTTCATCAAGAAAACTGAGAAATCCATAAAAAACAAGTATTATCTACCACAATAGTCCTCCCTACCAATGTGAGCCTATAGAAGGCAAACATCGATAAGTCGCAAAGCCTCACTACAAGGCATTACATGAGTGTGATGATACCACATAAAAACCAATTTTACAAAAAGGCATGCAAATTTTTGAAAACTCAAGCATATGGTAAATTGCAAATTCCTAATTGCATCCTTAAGTTGGTAAAACTTTCTTCATTCAAGGATTTTGTAAATATATCCGCAAATTATTTATCGGTAGGCACAAATTCTACGGATATATTACCCTTCGCTACATTGTCTATAAGAAAATGGTGCCTTAGATCAATATGTTTAGTCCTAGAGTGTAAAATCAGATTTTTGGTTAAGTTAATTGTACTAGTCTTATCACAATGTATAGGTATGCATGAATAACTAAGTCTGTAATCTAAGAGGGTTTGTTTCATCTAAATGACTTGTGCACAACAACTAGCCGCGGTGATATATTCTGCTTCGTTAGTTGAAAGCGCAACCGAGTTTTATTTCTTAGAAAACCAAGAAACAAGACTCATCTCTAGGAATTGACAACACCCACTAGTGCTTTTTCTATCTACTTTGCATCCGGAAAAATCGGCATTTGAAAAAACCAATTAAATCAAAAGATGCATCACATGGATACCATAATCCTTATTCAATCGTGTCTTTCAAACACCACAAGAAAAACAGGCATCAGTGACCAAAAAATCTATCACTGATGCTTGAAAATCCGTCACTGAAGGGTATCAGTGACGAAAATTTCTGTCACAAATTCTGTCGTTCCGTCACTAAAAGTCTCATGGCTAATGCTTCATTTGCTGTTCTGTGACGGATGTGTCCGTCACAAAAATCTGTGACGGAAAAATCTTCGTCACAAAATCCGCCACTAAGGTTGATGATCGAAAATAAATTTTTCGTCACTAATTTTGACATTAATTATAATTTTTATTAATAAAAATATATCAACTATATTGTAGTATATTATAATAATATAATAATATATTATAATAATCAATGATGATATTACACTATATTATTATTTATAATTTTATAATAATTTTAGTGAATTTATAAAAGATAGCATGATAGTAAACTTTTTGGTCCCCATGAGGTGTCAATTTATAACATTTAAAAAAATTAGGAGAGAAAAAAATTGATCCATATGGGACTAAAAAAATTATATTTATAATGGTTAAGAATAAGTAAATGCTCATTTTTAACCCATGTGGGACTAAACATGATAAAATTTATTTTACTAATATTTAGTTTAATTTTGTGTCAAAATTCTATTTTTGTCACTGACCTGTCACTGTTATGTGGTCGCTTAGTGACGGATCTGTGACGGATATGAAGAAAAAAATTCAGTGACGAATTAGTGTCGAAAAACTAGTGACGAAAATGAAATCTGTCACTATTCTGTCATTGATGTTATTTATTAAAAATTCTAGGCCAAATTGATCAAAAATTTTGTGACTGATTTGTGACGGAATCGTCTTGTGTCGGATTTTCCGTCACAAATCCGTCACTGTTTTGGGAAAAAGAAAGTTTATTTCACGCTATGACAAATCCATCATAAATCTATCACAGTTTGTGATGGATTTTAGCCATCACAAAATTTTCGTCACTGATGCTCATTTTTCTTGTAGTAAAATATCTCAATAAGCGTTTAACCGCACTTAAATGAGACATTTTAGGACATGATTGAAATCTAGCACATGCACATACACTAAACATGATATTGGGTCTACTTGTGGTTAAATAAAGTAGACTACCAATCATGCCTCGATATCGTTTTTCATCTACCTTTACACCATCTTCATCATTATCAAGCTTGATGGATGTGCTCATTGGTGTGGAAGCAATCTTGGCTTCATTCATCCCAAATCTCTTAGAGCTCCTTGGCTTGATTAATGAAGATTCCCTCATTGGTTTGCTTGATTTGGAGTCCAAGCATGAAGGACAGTTCTCCCATCATACTCATCTCAAACTCCTCTTGCATGCATTTGGCAAACCACTCACAAAGTAATTCATTAGTAGCACCAAAAATGATATCATCCACATAGATTTGCACAAGTAAAATATCATTTTTGTCATTTTTTATAAAAAGAGACACATCGGATTTTCCAACGCTAAAACCTTGTTCAATTAAAAAGTTGGAAAGCCATTCATACCAAGCCATAGGGGCTTGTTTTAAGCCATACACGGCCTTTTTATGTTTGAAGACTTGATTTGGACATTCAAAATTGTCAAAACCTAGGGGTTGTTCAACAAAAACTTCTTTGGTTATAAAGCCATTCAAAAATCCACTTTTTACATCCATTTGAAAAAGTTTAAAGCATTTAAAACTTCCTTAAGCTAAAAGCATGCGGATTGCTTCTAATCTAGTTACGAGAGCATAAGTTTCATTATAATCTATTCCTTCATCTTGATTATACCCTTAGGCCACTAACCTAGCTTTGTTTCTAATGACTAAACTATCTTCATCTAGTTTGTTTCTATAGACCCATTTAGTCCCAGTTACGGTTTATTCACTAGGTCTAGGTACAAAATCTCAAACATCATTCCTTACAAATTGATTTAGTTCCTCTTGCAATAGCATTTACCCAAAATTCATCTTGTGTGGCTTCCTTAATATTTTTAGGCTCTACTTGAGAAATAAAAGCTACATATTGACAAACATTTCTAAGTTTAGAAACAGTTACCACTCCTGTTGATGTCTCTTCAATGACTTGATCAATTGGATGGTATCTTATCAACCAGTATCCTTTTGGGAGAGGTGGTAGAGCTTCCTCTTCTTCAACAACTTGAGGCGAGGATGAGGATGAAGGTTCTTCATCATGTGTTTCTTCATTGTGTTCATCTTCAACCTCCTTGTCATGAAATGCCAACTCCTCAAGTTCCTCACCTACATTCACAATCTTAACATTTCTAGAAGAATCATTAGTTTCATCAAAAGTAACATGCATGGATTCTTCAACTATCATTGTTTTACCATTACACACTCTATAAGCCTTAGAACTATTAGAGTAACCTAGGAAAATACCCTTATCGGATTTAGAATCAAATTTTCCTAGATGCTCCTTAGTATTCAAGATAAAGCATTTACATCCAAAAACTCTAAAATATCCCACGCTTGGGTTCTATCATTCCAAAGCTCAAAAGGAGCTTTCTTAATTCTAGGCCTTAATAAAACACAATTAAGTACATAACAAGAAGTGTTTATGGCTTCGGCCCAAAAGTACTTAGGCAAATTATTTTCACAAAGCATAGTCCTAGCCATTTCTTGTAAAGATCTATCCTTCATCTCAACCACCCCTTTTTGTTGAGGGGTTCTAGGGGAAGAAAAGGTATGTTAAATACTCAATTCATCACAAAATTCCAAAAATTTATTTGAGTAATTCACATCTTTAAAAATGTAACAATTAGTCCCCTCAGTTGACATGGTTGTGGATAGTGCATTTGATGGCTGAGTAGTGGGTAACACGATGGTGAATAATTAAGTGAGCCGAGTGGAGGCCGAGCGGGTGCTACCTAGTGTGCATCGAGAACCATGAACTATGTCATTTTATCTGAGTAATTCACCTCTTTAAAAATGTAACAATCAGTCCCCTTAGTTGACATGGTTGTGGATGTGCATGTGATGGCCGAGTAGTGCGAAGCGCACACGAGTTGACTTTAGGATGAACTGGGCCGAGTGGTGCGCAATGCACACGAGTTGATTTTGGGTCGAGATATATGTCGATGACTGACTCGATTTGCATTGGTCGAAAGGGCATTTCCTGACCGAGTTTTGGGCACTGATACTCGAGGGTCTTCCTACCTTAGTGAGCCCGAGGTGGGAAGTTCGCTAGGGTGGCCAGCATAGCGAGGAACCTGCGAGTTGTAGGCGGCTAATTTAAGGTTGATTCATTTGGGCCGGATTGGGCTGAATGGTGTGTGTAGCGCACAAGATGACTAATGCAAGTCATTATGATGCTTTATATCAGTTGCATGAGTATTGAGCTATTTACTGTATTCATTTATGTGGTTTGGCTTGGTAATGGTTGAGATGACCACTCACTGAGTTCTTTCGAACTCACCATTCTTTTTTTAGCATTGTTTTGCAGAGCATGATCATTGAGGTATGGCGCGGCTGGTGGCGGCAGACTCAAGTGGCAGTCTCGTGAAACCTATTGGTGTAGTCGAGTTGTGTCGAGTCATGTAATTTATTTGAGCATACAAACTTATGTAGTGTTGATACTAGAATCTTGGTTATGTAACTTATGCACTGGGTTTGATACTTGTATTGCTACTTTTTATAAATTAATGTTTATGTAGTGTTAATCTAAATTGTTATATCGCATGCTTATCATGGTGGTATGGTCTAGGCTTGGGGGTGCTTATCCGCACTCTGGCTGGTTGCGTGACATAGTGGTATCAGAGTATGTGGTTAGGTCCAGACTACAACATTAGGGCATAGAGTACCATATAGGCATTTGTGAGTCATGTAGTTCGTGAGACTGAGCTACAGAGCTTGCGCGCACCAATGGCGGTACATATGATCATTTAATAACTATATATTAGAGTGCTAGATATGGTTATTATATGTTTTACTTGTTGCCAACGGAGGCAAATGGTAATGCAATGTGAGTGGGTTCTTCCCTCCCTCTCTTTTGGAGTGATTTCTCCATTGCCATGGTCAAGGCTAAGTATGCTTGCAAAAATATGAAATTTTACTCTTTCGGTGGGTTTTTTGGCTTGTCGTTAAGGATGTGGATGCATAGGGAAGGGAAGGGCTGCCCCTAAAGCATAGAGTAGGCGGCTTGTAGAGAAGAGGGAATGGTTGCCTTAATATACATATTTTTATGACTACTTCTCCCTAGTATTGAGTATCCTTGAAGAGGATTGATGCTTGATTTATATATTCAGGTGAGGGTAGCCCTAAACTCTAGGGATGGTCGATAGGGGTGGAAATAGGCCAGGCCAAGCCAGGCCAGGCTTTCGCCTTAATAGGCCAAGCCTATATGGTAGAAAATTGGTCTGGGCCTGACCTGTAGCCTGTTATAGACTTAAATTTTGGCCTAAGCCTGGCCTGTGGCCTATTTATGAAGTCTGTTTCTAATATATAACTTTTTATAAAATCTACTTCCAATATAAAATTTTGGCCTAACTTGGCCTATGGCCCGTGGCCTGTGTTTTATTAAATTAAAATAATATTATTTATTACATTAAAATAATTTTAATGTAAAAACGTAACAAAATAATAATATTATATTTATATATACACCACCTTAATAGGCCCAGGACGGTCTGTCAAGCTTAATAGGTTTTAAATAGGCCAGGCCACAGGCCCTTGACAGGTCGCCTGGTCTATTTCCACCCCTAATGGCCGACGACTTGTGTATGAAGATTTGTTTGGTCGTTTCAGATTTTGGTGTCCTTGTTCATTAGGTATTGTAAGGATATGGAACTAGGGAGGTAGATTGCAAGTGTAGAAATTTTTTTCAAAAATTTATTTTTCCATGCCCATTGACATGTAGTTCGGAGGCTGAGGCGTCGTCCAATTTGTACAAACTCTTGGGGTAATTTGGTAGGATACTAGAGTAGTGTCCACACCAAATTTTAGCAAATTCTGAGTTGAGTAGACTGAGTTTATAAATTTAGTTTGAAGGCTACCTAAAACTGTTTATTTCTGCACATAGCAGAAATTGTAAAAAGCTGAAGTTTGATACAATATTCGGAGAATGAAACTTTGTCCCATGATAGTGAAATATTGGGAATTCGTAGTGGGGTATGTGAACAACCATATGAATCTGGTTTGGAGGGAAAAGAGTAAGAATTGATTTAGTTATGAATTTTCTAAGTCAGCAACTTAAACTGAAAAATCTGCTAGTGGATGCAGAAATTTCAGGATAGCTATTTTGACGCGTTGTTTCATGGTCGACTAGTAATCCAAATAATCTGAAATTTTGTGGTTATATAGATTGTATGATATTCATACTTGGTATTCTTTGAGTTCTATAGTTATTTCAAAAAAAGAACTAAGGGTTTAGCAGTGGTAGCAAAAGTGAAACTGATAAGGTTCGAGAGGTGCTGAAATTGGGCTAAGTATGAGAGGATTGCCTTGACCCCACTTGAGGGCCGAATTACCTTGATGTTATGCTATGATAAATTTTGATATGCACTTCTATTATGTAACTCGTGGGTGGCGACGCGTAGGGTAGCGTCAATAAAAAAAAATTCAGGTTGGAGGCACTTATATCAGTGCTAGAATCTCAAACTCATTAAGTAATAATGACGTTCTAGAATTCCCTTCTGGGATGGTTGGATATCGAATGGTTAAACATATATGATAATGTTTGGTTTCATTTGATTGGAGTGGTGGGGTACATGGTGGCCGAGAGGGTGAGACCGAGAGTAGGTCGGACTCGATGCTGCCACGCGCTCCGGTAGATTTCCTAAACCACTCGAGTAATATTATTGGTGTGTATTTCCTTACTCTTGTGATGGTGCTTGTGTTTGGAGCATGGCCGGACTGAGAAGTCTTTTAGTTGGTGGAACTATCGCCCGACTTAGTGAGAGAATTATGGACCCGGGAAGCTCATCAGCGAACCACACTAACGACCGACCCAGGGAGTGACATTGGTTGGAGGGCCTTCCCAACTAGAGGAGGGTTATCGGGGATAGTAGGCCCTCCTATCTCGGAGGGCCGGGGCGAGATGCTCGCTAGGTTGTGTCCCAGTGATTGACTTGTGAGATTGTTTAAATGTTGTGTTGTGATATGGCCGATGTAGGCCAATGTGTTAGATGTGCGGAGGCGCACTAGGTGGTTGCTTAGATGTTGTGACCTGTAGATTATATGGTAAAATTTATATTTTTATTCAATGTTGTTTAAAAAAAAAGGGGGTGTGTGCTTGTGTATTGTGCTGGTGATGCCATTAGAGGTCATTCCTTTCGGTGGAAACTTGCTACAGGGCTTTCCTAGCGTTGAGTCATGTCGAAGGGCTTTCTAAACGGCAGAGGACAGCAGCACTAGAGGGCCTTCCTAGGTTGTCTGTCCCATGGATGGGTACATGCTAGAGGGCATTCCTAGCAGCCTACCCGGTGGTGCTGTATCTATACGTTAGAGGGCTTTTCCTAACGTTATCCCCAGTTTGTGTGCTTGTGTGATTGCAAGAATTGTGAATATGGTGCTGGCTGAGACTAGCCGGTGTGGGTGTGTCCGCGAGCGCGCACGAGAGGTGTACATGGATATTGCGTTGATGTTTTTTGGATGATTATGGGTCTATAGATGGGATAGATTAGCTGGTACCTCTATGAGTTTGGGACCCATGGGAGGGCCAGAGAGTTGGGAGTGCCCAAGTGCGCACCTGAGGACTTTTAGAAGGTACCCAATCACCTGAGGATATGTGTAAGTGCACACGTATAATTTTTCAGACGAGGATGTTGTCTTTGTGGCTGAAAACTTTGGTTAAGTAATTTTATTTGAATTTCTGGAAGTCACGATGATGTGTGGAAAACTTCGACCTGGCGGGTAGTATAATTAATGAAGTCGATGGGCGGTGTGGTCGGGTATTTCGGGGGCCCGGATCAAGGCCGTGGGTGAGTACTCTCGATTGCACCTGAGTTTGATATTGGTGAACAGGCATACACATTTTGTCTATTGAGATTGTGAAGGTTAGACCATCGTGTTTTGGTCATTTAGGAACCGTGGCGAAAGGGGTGATATAATCATCTTGCTTGGTTTGTACTTGTGCTCGGACTAGAGATTTAGTAGGAAATCTATGGGCAGCTTAGTACTCTTGGTAGCGGAGAGGAGCCCACTTGCTCGGGAACTGGCATCCTGCCTGGATGGTGGGTTGGCCATTTCGGTGATTGGCACCGGTGACATGGTGGCGCACGTGTGGGTGCGGTCCACATTAGTGGAGATGCTACAGGCGGCCCGGATGGAGGAGGCATTCTGTGCTCTAACCAGAGACCTGGTGGGGAGAGGGGATGCAGATGATGGTTTCCAGGTAAATGCCGAGGATGTCCTGAGGTTTAAGGACAGAATTATGGTGTCGGATATGGCAGAGGTTAAGAGGCAGGTGCTTAAGACTAGCCACAACTCCTCTTACACCAAGCACCTTGGGTGTAAGACCCAGAATTTTTCTAATATAGAAATCTATTTTTGGTGCAAAGCGCCAGAATCAGGGGTTAGTCTAGTCGAGCCACGAAAATCACCTCGACTAAAAGGTATAACTCGGCTTATGAAGTTTAAATTGGTTAGATGGATATTTCCTTATTAAGCATTAGATGTCCTATTTGAGTCGAGTTCAAATTGTGTATGCGGATCGAATCGGGGCCTGAATCGGACTCGGATCGAGTCGAGTAGAGGCTAAGTCGTTTAGAGAGGCATATGGGTCATTGGTGGATGAGGGAATAAAATCCCTCATCATGAGCCGTGCGGCTCATCTTGGAGCCGCACGCAGCCCGAGCAAGAGAGAGGGAGGGGAGAGCTTCGTCGGCGCCGGAGATCGTGTCGTCGTCTGAAAGTTCGAGATCACCAATGTCCAACCCTTCTTCCTTCTTAAGCAAGGTGAGTGGTTGTTTTTCCATGGTTTTATTTGGGGGAGGTGAGTGGCTGAACCCCTAGGACTGCTAGGTAGAGATTTTGTCGCGAGATTTCATCGATTTAAGGTACTTTGATTTTTGGATCGCTGTTTAAGTGTTATTACATCGGATCTAGCTTGGTTTTTCTCGGATCGATGTTATAGGGGTTGCCGAGTAGAGGGAAAAGGGGAAAGGTCATGCCGAAATTTCCCCCAATTCCCTCGACGAGTATAAACCCCTTTTCAATCGATCTTGAATTTATACCGAGTAGATGTATAGTTTATTTACTGTAAATGAAGATTGAAACCCCTTCTCTAGGCCTTGTAGGGTTCAGCCAACCAAAAGGACATCCCATGTCCATGGTTCGGCCGAGCAAAAGGATGTGCACAATGATCAAGGTCTTGGTTAGGCTAGACTGGAATCAAAATACTAAGATTGGGGTTGGTTCTTCTTCCTTGTTCTTACCCATGAGGACTCGGCCGAGCAGGAAGGAGGGGGTGGTGACCTCTAGAAGCTAAACTTCATGTTTAGGAATACTCAAACAATAGGAAATGAAAAGTTGCCTAGATTGACAATTAGAATCAAGATGACATTTAGGCAAGACTATAACTAAGGAAGGCTACTACGTTGGTGCATAAAATTTGTAGTATGGTAGTAATAACCATTCTTGACTCTTCCCTTTTTAAATTCTGAAATTTGGTTATGATTTTAACATGTTAGATAATCTCTTTCCTTGTTGAATTTATTGTAAATGCATAATTAAAATTCATTATCATTGAATCGAGTGGCTATACTTAGTAGGTGACATGAGTAATTCATTTATAGCTTATATGATGTCCGATATTGTTGTTGGGTGTATTATCAAGTTTATGACATGTAGTTTACATTTGTGAAAGGTAGCATATGACGCTAGATGATTTGCATGAGACGAAAACTCAAAAGTAGACGAGTTAGGTCTCACACCTAAGAACCATTCTGCGAACAATAGTGTGAGCATGATACGGCCAAAGCAAAAGGCCGGACACGGGCGGACGCACTGGATTTTAAATAAGGAAAACCTAGGACACTTGATTGTGTGATGTGATTGTGATGGTTTGCCAAGAAGCATGGATAGTCGAAATGACTAATGCTTGACTCGGCCAGTGATTTGGGTCTTGAGCTTGCACCAGCGGGCCCGCTAGGTACCAGACCCCAGTTGGGCAGGACTAGCTATCCTTAACCCAGTATGTGTCCAAAGACTAGCAAACCATCCTAGTCGACGGCCCGGAGACTTTCTTGATGTACTTGTGTGTTATGTAGGCCTTAAGGCCAGTATGTTACTATCTTTATGTGATAGGGCTGGTTAGAGCAGAATTACTAGATCATGAGCATGCCCTAGGGGCCGGGTGCCTTGTGGCATAGTTGGGCTGTTATAGCCCGTGGTATGTATGTATGGTCTATACAGGACGACCCTAGGGGTCAGTTTTCATATCAGAAATAAACTAGATCCCTAACTCTACATTTTGTTGACTTACATATATGCTAATTGGGGATTATGTGGAGGTTCGGAAGAACCGCTCACTGAATCCCATGTGGACTCACGGTTTATTTTTCTTATTTTGCAGAGCCCGATTAGTGAGTTGAGGCTTGGAGTCATGATGTAGCTGGAGGGCAAGTAGTGGTGTCGATCTCGTAGCGGCGTCCAATAGTCATAGTCTAGATGTCTAGATTTGTTATTTTCATACACCGAGAGTTGTTTATTTTTAAGCATGTATTCGAATTTGAACTCGAGTTGTTTCATTTTATGTTTGATGTTAGCAACTTTCCCTTTTATTAAAAATTGTGAACTTTCTTGAAATTCAAATAAAGCTGCATCATTGTTTTCTATTTATGTGTTTCGGTTTCTCGTTAGTTAGTGTATGTAGTAGGCTTCAGGGTAGGACATAGACCCTAGCTGGTCACACGACCCTGAGTTGGGGTGTGACACTGGGACCATGAAGATTTATTGTGACCTAAGGCAGCATTACTGGTGGAAAGGGATGAAGCGGAAGGTGGCTGAGTTTGTGTCTAGGTGCTTGACCTGTTAGCAGGTTAAGGCAGAGCACTTGAGGCCTGCAGGGCTACTATATAACCTAGAGGTACCCAAGTAGAAGTGGGAGAAGATTACTATGGACTTTGTGACCAAATTACTGAGGTAGAGAGGAGGTCATAACTCCATTTGGGTTATTGTGGACTGGCTGACCAAGTCGGCACTTTTTATTTCGGTCAAGACGACCTTTCCGTTTGAGTAGTATGCCAAACTTTTCATGGATCGGATTATAGCCTATCATGGGATTCTAGTGATGATTATATCGAACAAGGGTACCCAGTTTATGGCTAGATTTTGGCAGTCCTTTCAGGAAGCCATGGGTACACAAGTTTGGTTCAGTACAACTTTCCACCCACAAACTGACGGATAGTCTAAGAGGACTATCCAGACACTCGAGGATATGTTGCGGGCGTGCATCTTGGATTTAGAGGATGGCTGGGAGAGGTACCTACTGTTGGTGGACTTTTCCTACAATAACAGCTATTAGAGTAGTATTGGCATTGCCCCATTTGAGCCCCTGTACGGGCGGAGATGTTGGTCTCCGATGGGGTGGTTTGTGTTGGCTTTAAGTTTTCAACCTTGGTCTTAATCTCTTAATCTTGGTTTTGATGATAACAAACATGAAACTAATATTTCAGTGAGAAATCAATTTCAGGTTCCATATCAGTTAGCGTTCGATGTCCTCGATCAAAAATATCGGAAGAAATCAGAAATCAGAAGGACATTGATCGTCACACTCGGGTTCATCGCGAAAACTTCTCGAAGATCAACGTATGCACCAAAGACGTATTGAATGGGCTCAAAGTTCACAAGAAAGCTCTCCAAGTTGATGCTCGTTGAAAGCCGGAACCCGGAAATGAAGCGCGGAAGAAAATTGGCTGAAAAATAAATCTCAGCCTAGGTTCGATCGACCGGGTGGTCGACCGAATAGTGTAGGAAAATGGTAGAAGCCATCTCGGTCGACCGGTCCGTCAACCAAAGGATGCCAAAAAGCGGCATTAGCTACTTTGGTCGACCGGGTGGTCGATCGGGTGGTCGACCTATCGAAGCCCAAAATGGGCAGTAGCTCTGTCGGTCCACCAACAGATCGACCATCCTGCGGATAGCCAAAGACGCAACTCACGTCGGTCGACCGACTGGTCGACCGAATGTGGGATCGAGAATTTTTGCATCTGGGCGGTCGACCCGTCGGTCGACCGCACAGAGAGAAGAGGTGTCGGTCGCTTTGAGCGGTCGATCGGTCGATCAACCGATCAATCAACCGGGCGACTACAACGGATAGTTTTCTATCCGTTGAGCTACCGTTTCTTCGTGAGGGTATAAATACACCCTCACATATCTCATTTAAGATTCTTCTCCCACTCTTACAAACTTGATTGAGCATTCTAAAGGGAGATTTGAGCCTTCAAAAGATTGATCAATGGCACTCTGCTCTTTCGTGAAGAAAATTTGAAGCGCCTAGCTTTCTGCCTCAACTCAGAAATTGACTCGAGCTCTACGACTCAGCGAGTTGGAGATTCCAAAGGCTTGGGAAAGAGCTCTTATTCTTGGTTTTATTCTTAGCTCTTTTGATTGTATCTTTTATTGTTATTTGAACTATTTTCTTTGGATTTGTGTCTGTAGAAGACCGGGTGTTTGGTCTTGTATGTGAATGTGGTTACCTTGGTGAAAAGGTGTAAAACCACTTGTGCAAACGTAGTTTTACTAGGATTAGTCGAGTTGTCTTTTAGGGTTGAGGTGGAAGAGTGCTCTCGGTAAGAAGGCGGTGACTTCCGGGTGTGGAAGTGCCTTAGGTCGAGAGTGCGACTCTTCGAGTCAAAGTCCTCTGTGTAAGGAATACTAATTAATCTAGTAAAACTTAGTTTGGAAATCCTAATCGGGGTGCTTAGGTAGTGGAGTAGGCATTGGGGCTGAACCGCTAAAAATCTTGTGTTTGCATTGTTATACTTGGTTGTGCTTAATTGTTTTATTATTGCTTCCGCATCCAATCGTAAAATTGTAATTCGCCTAATTAGTTTAAGATAATGATTAAAATCAATTTTATGCTAATTGAATTAGTAAACATACTATTCACCCCCCCTCTAGTGTTGCCATTTCGACTACACTTGGTATTAGAGCGGGTCATAGATTGAGATTTCACTGTCTCCTCTACATCTAGTCTCGATCTTGAAATGGCTCTAGAGTTGGTAGTGTCTTCACCTCCTAGGTTCGATGACTCGAACTTTGGTCTTTGGAAACATATGATGTACACTTATTTAAAGGCTAAAGGTTTTGGAGTCTTTAACATGTTACATTGGGAATTCATTGAACCTAAGGTTGATATGCATGCTTGGAGTGAAATGGATAAGAAAATGTCTAAGTATAATGGAGATGCAATGAATTATATACTTTGCACATTACCAAATGGCATCCTACATAAAGTCATGCATTGCTCTTCGGCTTATGATTTATGGGCTAGTTTGAATGTTTTATACGATCATGCTAAAACCGAAGAAATTGGCACATTTAATGAAGGTAGTGATGAGAATGGTCATTCACCTACCTCTAATCTTGGTTTTGATACCCATAGCTCTTATAGTCGAAGAAGTAGCTTCAAGAGCAGAAAAAGAAAAGTAATTTGTCATGCTTGCAAAGAAAAGGGGCATGTGAAGAAAAATTGCCCAAGCATGAAGAACAAAGCAAGGAAGAGGTCAAGTGCTTCCACCTCCACCTCTCACTCATTTGAAGCACCCTCTAGCAATGACTATGAAGCCACTTCTAAAGTTTGCCTTATGGATGTTAATGATGAGGTACACTCTTCTCCTTCTAGTCATGCTAATGATAATAATAATGCTAGCTCTACTAGTTCTCTTGACATATCATATAATGAGTTAGTAGATGAATACAAGAAAATGTTTGCCTTGCTTGTTAAAAAGGATAATGAGAATAAAAGACTGAAGGAATATAATATAAGGCTTAACTCTCATGTGGATGAATTAAAACTAGAAAATGAGAAGATGAAATCTTGTTCTTTCGATTTTTCCCATGATAGGCTAAAACTTGAGCTTAAGGACATAAAGCTTAAGAATGAAAGTTTGAAACTTGAGTATTCAAAAATTATAAGTCAAAACAATAATTTGAAATCTCCATCTAAAGTCTTATATCAATCTCTTGATTTATTAAAAAAGGAGGTTGTGTCCTTAAATAAGAAAGTAAATGAATTGAAAAATATTTCATTTCCTAAGAACACAAGAATGAAAAATGCTTATGTAAAGAATGCCAATGTCCATCATGTTCAAAATACTAAGTATTCTACCATTAAACCTCATGTTCAAAAGAAGATTGTTTCCGTTAAGAATGCCCATGTTCATCATCCTCCTCATGTTAAGCATTCTAACATTAAATCTCATGTCCATGTTAAAAATGAAAAGAAAAAGTTTCATGGACATTGCTTTTGTTGTGGCATGTATGAGCAAGCAATTCATGATTGTGCTTTTAATGTGAACCCTAGTGTTGTTAAGACACTTTGGGTACGTACCTAAGCCCATTAACCCCCAATGACCCAAAGCCATTTGGGTACCAAAAGTCTCATCTTCTTTTGTAGGGGGAGCTACCACACAAGGATGAATGAGAAGTGGTGTATTGGAGTTGACCATGAACTTGAATGATGAATCCTTCCTTGGTTGCAACTTCAAGCTACCTTTTTGCCTTAGGTAAAGTTGGCATCAAATACTTTGGTATCATCTCCTATACTTACTTCATTAAATTAGAGTTGGAGTTTTGATACATGCTTAATATTAGTAGATTTTTCACTCATGAAATGCTTTTATAAAATAATTTTTGATTTTGATTTCCTGGTCTCCTCGGAGACCTATGTGGCCTGTAATGGGCCTAAGCGACCTTGCGGTTCTAAATCGTAGGCTAATTATGGTCTTTCGGTTTTCATCCAATAGGAAGGGTTGGAGATCTTATTTTTCAAAATTTTATATTTTGAGATCTCTTGATTCATTTTGTTATCATGAATGATTTATATGAAAATGAATCCATGCTATTTAGTGAAGTTGAATTTGAAAAATGTTACTTGGTTTTTCACTTCACTATTTAGTTTGATAGCTTGCATGTAAATTTGGTTTCATTTTCTATTAATAAAGTATACTTGCAAGTTATTGTAAATGGAAGGCTTATTAGAATAAAAAAGATTAGTTTGGCTAAATCATCATGAATAAGGTATAACTTCGATAAATTCAAAATCTTAGTATTATACCTCAATGTTTAAGCTTAAATGATGTCTCAATACTCATGATTAGAATTGCATGGTAAACCCTTGAATTTTCATGAGTAGGTAGAATCTTAGCACTTAGGCAAATTTCATTAAATGAAACTTGCTCTAGGTTGATATTTACTATTAGAGTCATTCCTTTAAGTCCAAACTAGTTAAACATGTTTATGGACCTTATCCCTCAAATGTTTCACATCTTAAGATCCCTTAGATTCATTTTGATATCATGATAACTTCCTAAAAATGAATCTTTACTATCTAGCATAGGTTAAGGTGTTTAAATGAAACTTTGCATTGAACCTTTGCTATTTAGTATGTTAGCTTGCTAGTAGGCATATAATTTCATTTTGATACTAATGAAGCCTACTTGCAAGTTAAGAAAGTGGTAAACATTGGAATTATATGCTATCTAAAAGAAAATGAAAAGTAAATGACATGTTTGACAAAATTTCTAAGACTAAGGTATGGATTTAACTTTGGCAAAAATCTTAATATAATACTTGAATACTTGTGCTTAAGTGATTTCTCTATGCTCATGATTGATTATGCATGATAAATATTTGAATTTTCATGAGTAGGAAAATTTTTGATAACTTAGCTCATTTCATTATATCATGATATTTATGAAATCGAACTAGGTTAAAATTCTTCTTTAGAGACTTCACTTTAAGTTGAATATTAAACAAACATGTTTAGATACACATATCACATGAGTCTAGGTATTTAAAATTGAAAATTCATGTCTAGATGAACAATGAGATAACTATATCACTTTAGGGGACTTAAACTTGAAAAAGTTTGACTTAAGTCAACAAATTGACTTGGACACTTTATTTTAAGTCCAAACTTCATAAACATGTTTAGGAATAAATCTGACATATTTCCATGCACTTAGAGTGAAAAATTCATATGGATATGGATAAAATGACATAGAGGTCAATTCATGCTTAACTCTTTTGAACCAAGGTGACCCAAGTCAACCAATTGACTTAGTGGTCTCATTTATAATCCATATTTGAGGAACATGTTTAGATTTACTCATGTTAGGTATCCATAGGTTTAAGTTTGAAAAATCATGAGTAAATGTTAAGATTGAAACTTAGCAAGTTTCATAAAAAAATAGTTTAGTTTTAAATGAAACCATGCTAGGTTGATATCTTCACTTAAGAACATAATTTTCATTTCAAACTTGACATATACTCTTTACATGACCATCATGTGTGTCATGAAAGTTTGAATGAAAATTGAACAAGTTTTAAAAATAACTAAAAATTACAAAAATATCATTTCGACCTACAATTGGTATCAATTTTAGTTATTTCTAGAGAAATGTAGAAAAATCATTTTCAGATGATTCTTGACACTACACATTCACTGAAAAATCTAATTTTATTAGTAAAAATTTTAAAAAGTTTCAGCAAGAATTGGATTCAAAGTGAATTTTTGAAGTTGGATTTCGAAAACTCAAAGTATCACTTATTTGAAATATCAATCTTTCCGATACTTTGATTCTTCTTCAAAAAACTTCAAATGAAAACTCATGTATACCATTTGGATTCCATTTCTAATATCATTCACACAATTTCTTGAGTAAAATCCTCTCTAGGAATGATTTTGATATCTTGGATGATAGCTAGAAATATCCATTTGTTTATTAAAATCAATATAGGATGAAAATTGGTCTTTGAAAATTCTTTTGAGTTCAAACTTTATTTATGCATTTCAAATGACCATTCAATATTTGGTATCAAAATTTTCGTCCAAAAATTAGTACCAAAGTTTTTCATCGAAAATATGATGTTGTATAGATTTAAAAGTTTGATTCATTTCAAAACTTGAAGTATAGGTTGACCTAAGTCAACAACATAACTTAAAAATTTCATCTTGAGCCCAAACTCGATTCATAGACTTACATTCTCTCATGTTTGATGTCTAGATGCCTAAATATGAGAAAACATGAGTAGATAGCCAAATTTGATCCTTAGTATTTTCATGGTTTCATACATGCTTGAGAACATACATGATTTAACTTTGAATGCAAATATTTAGTTTTGAGCATATCATGTATGATTTAATTTTTACAATAAATATTTGTTTTCCATCTCTTTGGTTGAGATTTTCATGTTTCATGAAAAAAAATCTTTAGAGTCTCAACTTCATGAAAAAAATATATTTGTTTTTCATCTCTTTGACTAGATTGACCTTTCTTGCCCTTTTTATTGATGTCAAAAGGGGGAGAAGAGTATAGGTATAAAGGGAGAGAAAAGTATAAGAAAATTGGGGAGAAAATTATAGATAAAGGGGAGGAAAATATAGGAGATCCATGCATATAGATAGGGGGAGTTTATTTTCATAGATATGCATGTTGATAGGGGGAGAAATCCCTTAGTTGATATCCTCTATGCTTTAATGAATATATTTACTTAAGGATGTTTGTAATCATCAAAAACGGAGAGATTGTTGGCTTTAGGTTTTCAACATTGGTCTTAGTCTCTTAATCTCAGTTTTGATGATAACAAACATGGAACTAATATTTCGGTGAGAAATCAATTTCAGGTTCCATATCAGTTAGCGTTCGATGTCCTCAATCGAAAATATCGAAAGAAATTAGAAATCAGAAGGACATTGATCATCGCGCTCGGGTTCATCATGAAAACTTCTCGAAGATCGACGTGTGCACCAAAGACGTATTGGATGGGCTCAAAGATCACATGAAAGCTCTCCAAGTTGATGTTCGTTGAAAGCTAAAACCCGAAAACGAAGCGCGAAAGAAAATCGGCTGAAAAATAAATCTCAGCCTAGGTTCGGTCGACCGGGCGGTTGACCGAATAGTGTAAGAAAATGGCAGAAGCCATCTCGGTTGACTGGTCGATCGATCGAAGGATGCCAAAAAGCAGCATTAGCTAGTTCGGTCGACCAACCGGTCAACCGACCTGCGGATAGCCAAAGATGCAACTCGCGTCGGTCGACCGATTGGTCGACCGAATGCTGGATAGGGAGTTTTTGCGTCTGGGTGGTCGACCCGTCGGTCGACCGCACAAAGAGAAGAGGCATCGGTCGCTTTGAGCGATTGATCGATCGATCGACCGACCATTCGATCGGGCGATTGCAACAGATAGTTTTCTATCTGTTGAGCTGTTGTTTCTTCGTGAGCGTATAAATACACCCTCACATATCTCATTTAAGTTTCTTCTCCCACTCTTACAGACTTGATTGAGCATTCTAAAGGGAGATTTGAGCCTTCAAAGGATTGATCAACGGCGCTCTGTTCTTTCATGAAGAACATCTGAAGCGCCTAGCTTTCTGCCTCAACTCAGAAATTGACTCGATCTCTACGACTCGGCGAGTTGGAGGTTCCAAAGGCTTGGGAAAGAGCTCTTATTCTTGGTTTTATTCTTAGCTCTTTTGATGTAACTTTTATTGTTATTTGAACTGTTTTCTTTGGATTTTTGTCTATAAAAGACCAGATATTTGGTCTTGTGTGTGAAAGTGGTTACCTTGGTGAAAAGGTGTAAAGCCACTTGTGTAAACGTAGTTTTTCTAGGATTAGTCGAGTTGTTCCTTAGGGTTGAGGTGGAAGAGTGCTCTCGGTAAGAAGACGGTGACTTCCAGGTGTGGAAGTGCCTTAGGTCGAGAGTGCGACTCTTCGAGTCAAAGTCCTCTGTGTAAGGGAGACTAATTAATCTAGTAAAACTTAGTTTGTAAATCCTAAGTGGGGTGCTTAGGTAGTGGAGTAGGCATTGGGGCTGAACCACTATAAATTTTGTGTTTGCATTGTTATACTTGGTTGTGCTTAATTGTTTTATTATTGCTTCCGCATCCAATAGTAAAATTATAATTTGCCTAATTAGTTTAAGAAAACTATTAAAATCGATTTTAGGCTAATTGATTTAGTAAACACACTATTCACCCCCCCTCTAGTGTTGCCATTTTAACTACAGTGTGAGGTGAGTGAGACCTAGATGCTAGGCCTTGACCTAGTTCAGGATGATGTTGAAAAGGTGAAAATCATCAAGGATTGTCTTTTGATAGCCCAGAGTTGGTAGAAGATGTATGTGAGTGAGACCTAGATGCTAGGCCTTGACCTAGTTCAGGATGTTGTTGAAAAGGTGAAAATGATCAAGGATTGTCTTTTGACAGCCCAGAGTTGGCAGAAGATGTATGCTGATAGAAGGTCAAGGAATGTGGAGTTTGTAGTGGAGGACTTAGTGTTCCTAAAGGTATCCCCGATGAAGAGGGTAGTGAGATTTGGCAAGTGGCGGAAATTCAGCCCTAAATTCATTGGGTCATTTCCCATCCTGAAGCTAAAGGGGGCAGTGGCATATGAGTTAGCCTTACCTCCTAGCATGGACATAATTCATCTAGTGTTTCACGTACCCATGCTGAAGCAATACGTTAGGGATGATTCCCATGTGCTTGAGGCCCGTGGACATCTTGGACAGGCAAGCCAGAAAGTTGAGGTCTAAGGAGGTTCCAATGGTGAAGGTTCCATGTTGTGGTGTGTATAGTTTACTGAACATAGTCATGTAACCTATTATTTTGACCAAAAAATATAGTCTGGATCCATAGGACACACTCTAGTAGTCAGACTCGACTTGGTTGCACCAGTTTTGGGTCCAACAGTAAACTAAAAACAAAACCCAAATTTTGGCAAATGGAAATTTTAATTACATAATTAAAATTCAAGGGGCAGCATAATCTGTTATGAACTAACAAATTTAATTTTGTGCATGAAATAAAACCTCATAGGTTACGATGTTACGGGTCTAGGAATTGGAATCGGGTATTGGATGTTGTAGCATTCCCAATGAAGACATACCTAAGACACCGTAGGAGACACTTAACTTAGGTCATTTTGCGTCATATCTTTATGAATAGCGGAGAGGCTCGACTAGGAGAGGGATTGCGGGCTTGGCCCGGAAGGTTGGATGGCTAATTCCCAACCTGTGCTAAAGGAATAAGTTTGGATGGGCGAATCTCGATTATTCCTACGTTATCTCCTTGGAACAAGTTCGGATGGGCAAATCCCGATTGTTCCTGTGTTTTTTCGTGGAATAAGTTCGGACGAGCAAATCCTGATTGTTCTCGAGTTTCTTTTAAGGAATAAGTTCTGACTGGCAAATCTCGATTATTCCTGTGATATCTTTAAGGAATAAGTTCGGACGAGCAAATCCCAATTATTCCTATGAAATATTTAAGGGACAAGTTCGGACGAGCGAATCCCGATTGTTCCTACACGTCTCGTGGAGCAAGTTCGGACGGACAAATCTCGATTGGTCCCGAGTTTTCTTATTATAGTATTAGCTCAGACGGGACAATCATGATTATCTTAGTATGCCTTGTGTATGATTTGTTGCCTTAGGGCACGATAGGCTGAGACCTGTTGCACTTCACTGCTAGAGTGTTGGATGACTTCGGGGATGTGGTGGCCAAATGGCCTGATAGCTAGTCATTCCCTTGTGACTTTATTCCTGTTGAGATAGGTGTTTTACCATATGCTATATCTCTATGTTTGGTTTCTCGTGGGGGTTGGTAGAACCGCTCATGAGTTCTTTTGAACTCACCAATTGTCATTTTTTCTTCTTTTTTTTGCAGAGCCTAACCAGTGAGGTGGGCTAGAGAACTTGGTGTGGCTGGAGAGCAGCGGAGCCACATTGATCTCATAGCTGTCCTAGTTAAGGGTCGTAGTCGAGTTTTTGGTAGTTTGTCATGCACTTGTGTTTTGGTATTTTGGAGTTGTAGTCCGTTGGGGACATTCATGTCTTTTATTTCAGTTTTCATTTGTAAATGAACCATTGAACGTTGATTTATTATTTCCTCACATTACCATTTTGCTAAACTTCTAATGAAATCTGGTTTGGTTTTTCATTTAAAATAAAACTCGTTTCATTCTTTTCACTATGTTTTATCATTATGAGTTGGCATGTGCATGGGTTAGGCTATGGGGTATAGGCACGTGTACCCTAGGCGATCACATGACCCTGAGTTGGGGCGTGACAGGATAAAATCGAGAAAGATGTTTCTCATTTGAACGAATTAAAAGTACTCGAGGAAGGAGTTCCTCGTAATCCTAATTGGTAGGATCCGGCACACGATAACTCTCAACGGACCCCTGGTCCGGTTTGTATGCCTAAGGTTTTCGACATTGGTCTTAATCTCGATTTTGATGATAACAAACATGGAACTAATGATTTCATGGAGAGTTATTTTCATGTTCCAAGTCGGTTAGCGCTTGACGTCCCAATCGGAGAAATCGGCAAGGATGCTCATGGATGCTTGGGACTCTTCGTGATGAATAGAGTTTAGGTTTAGGGTGTCTCGAATGAGTGTATTGATCCTCATAATTATGCAAATATTCCTAGGACATGAACCTAACCTATTACCAAGAATTTCCTAGTCATAAACAACATTCCGGATGGGATGTTATAACATCCTGAAATATCTCGGATTATGGGATGGGATGTTGTAACATACCGGAATAGCCCGGAACATCTAGGATAGACATCTCGGAATAGATCGGAACATCCCGAATCATCTCAGAACATCCCGGATGGACATTCCGGAACATCCTGAGACATCCCGGATGGACATTCCGAAATAGCCCGTAGAGTACTGGTACTCTACATGTCAAATTGTCTAGTATTACCAAAATGCCCCCAATGGCTATATTTTGAATTCCTACCCGTTGAGCTTGTTGGAAACTGAGCACCTACCTTTGGGATCTTTATATAAGACCCCAAACTTGCCTTCCAAGCTACCTAACACTTCATTTAGCCATCTCTTGACATTTTCTAAGCCTTCTTGAGCTATTCTTTGATCAAACCCTAGTTCTTATACGAAAACCTTGATTTGGCCTCACACTTCATTGATTCTTCTTCAAGGCATCAAGAGGAGCTAGGTGATCTTGTGTTGGAGCTAAGTAAAAGTTTTATTGTTCATTTGCTCTATTACTTGTGTATTTTGTGCTTTATTTTCTTGTGTTTGATCTTGTGTAAGACCTAGGTTGTTACGTCTTGAATGGTTGGTGCACAAGTGGAATAACAAGCATCAGCAACGGCTCCAACTGTTGCTGAGCCATTGCTGAAAGTCATCAGCAATGGCGTGCCATTGTAGATATATACATAAGCAACGGCCCGATTGCCATGGCAAGGTCGTTAGTGAAAGCTCGTTGCTAAGCCGTTGTTGTAGGTCATCAGCAACGGCTTTGAGGTTACGGCCCAGAAAATACGATACACTTTCAGTAACGGCTTTCCCACGGATAGCCGTGGGAAAGTCGTTGCTGACGATGTTAATCTGTAACTGAAAAGTTTTAAAATTTCTAATTTTGATTAATTCATTGATACATTTACCCTGATACATAACTCACACACCCATTAATACATTAATACACCCATAAATAACATACACATCACAGATACACCTAGATATACATCAAGATAATTATACTTATGTTTATAATTATACACAACCATATAAAAATTATTCAAATTCAAAACTATCGTATCAATATCCAAATAAAACAAGTCAATCAAGTAGTATCCAAATAACAAAGTCAATATCCAAACAAAACAATAAACCTCACGACGACGGTGGAGGAAGGTCTAGATCATAATATGGCGGGGTCTAGAGTGCTTGGGTGTACACTGGCGTGGACTGGCTCGAGGACGATGGATCTGATGATGCCGAAGGGATGCCTACTCTGGTATGAGCTGAGAAGTTGCGCAGCATAGCATGCATCTCTGCCATCATCTCACTCTAATGCTCCATCATCTCACTCTGACGCACGACCATTTCTTTCAGTGTCCTTATCCTGCTGCTCTAATCATAATTAGTCCTGGTGATGGACGGCCGCTCAACACCGATTGGAGGGGTCGGTGCCCCAAGTAGTCCTGGTGATGGACGGCCGCATGACCACTATCTACAAAGCCATATACGCGGCCGGGGTGCCCCTGCGCTGCATTACTGTCTGAGTGTAGGTCTCCTACTCGAGTTTGATTTTTTGTTTCATATTTTTTCTAAAACTTAAATTATAAATAAATAATAAATAATTTAAACAAATATACTTACCATAATGATTGTAGGGCGGGTGTCGATGTACTCCCCCGCTCATGTCCTCGACGGTGAGTCCGCTCAAACACCTCCATCGGGGAGGGTCACTGGACAATCGCGTCATCCATCACCGTCATCTACATTTCCAAAACAAATACATTATTTATTACACAGAGTAACAAATAAAATATATAATTGAATTTAAGGTATAATACTTAACATACGACGACCGTGCACTACAAATGATATTATGCCGCCAGTGTGACGCGCTCCTCCCCCGGACATGCGGTTTCTAGCCACAATCCTAAAAACCTCCTACCATCGATCTATCGACCATAACGCCACAAGCTGGTCCCATATATCTGGAGTAATCTAATTGGGGTCATATCCCTGAGTACCTTTGCCGGGAAATAGCCTTCTAGGCAGTGTAAATGAAGGACCTCTGGTCCTCAGCCCATGTATAGCGAGCCTGCAAAACAATAATACCAGTACTAATATTAGTCATCATGTATAAAAAAAAAATTAATACGTGCCTCAAACTCGCGCCATAGCATGTCGACGTGCTCATGGGGCACATGAGACCACGTAGGCCATGCCCCTTGCATGTATCGTCAGATCGTAGAAAATATGGTCCTCGGCACATCCTCCTGCTCGAACCTACACAACAAAAATAAAGTTTAATATTATATTTTGATATAATGAATTTGTAATAATTCATAATTCATGATATATTACCGTTCCCCAATCACACTAAAGTATCTACGTGACTCTGTGGCTGGCAGAGGCTGCCACTTGTTTGGCCTAGGTGGCTGCCTGCATCTCGATGAAGTAGCCTCAGCGGCATGAGGATCAGCGGAAGGAGTATCATCAGCAGGAGGATCAGCAACAGGAGGAAGTGCTGGAGTCTGACCGATCGGAGACTCCGAAGCTCTCGTTCGATGATAACCACGACCCACCATATCTGTCGAATAACCATATAATTAGACTATATATATAGTAGAGATAGATTTAATAGAATATATACTTTACAATTATTCCTCATCATCTGAGTAATAGTCTTTGAATTCTTCATCTTCTTGATCTTCTTCATCTCTAGCTTCCTCAACTTCATGATTATCATCATGAACATATTCAACTTCTAAGTGAACTAACATTTTGTCCGCATCATCGAGTATTGGAATAATACGGTCTACTGCAGGAGGATCCTCTTCTTGATAGAAATCATCTATCACATCAGGTATCGGCATATTTTCTCCCGCTATCAGATCAATTCTTCCTCTAGCTTTAGTCTTACAAACAACATGCCTATTTGCTTTATCTTTATTTCTAGCCGGATACTTCACGTAATATACTTGTTTGGCTTGTGATGCCAATATAAATGCTCAATTGCTGCCAATTTCGATTTGTAATTAACCTCAACAAGTTTGTATTTTGGATGAACTTTCATGCCCCTTTCTGTTGTATCGAACCAATGACATCTAAATAGGATAACTGATTTCAAGCCGAAGTAGTGCAATTCTATCACTTCTTCCACCAGTCCATAAAAATCCATATCACATTCAACATACGTTGTCTCTTTCACGCAGACCCCGGCATTTATCGTCTTCTTTTTAAATGCATATTCAACCGTGTGAAATTTATACCCATTAATAAAATATCCGCTATAACAAGACACTAGTCGCGATGGTCCACTAACAAAGTCAAATATCCTTTCATCTATTTCAGCTTCGGAAATATGTAAAAGATGATTCGCATGTGATCGAGCCCTCTTCTATTGAGGTAGATTCGGCCATCTCGTTCGAGGAAAGGTCGGTAGAGATCCTTGACCGCCAAATCAGCAAGCTAAGATCCAAAGAAATTCCCCTGGTAAAGGTTAGATGGGAGAACCATTTCGGGCAAGAGGCCACTTGAGAGGTAAAGCGGGACATGATAGAGCGCTACCCTTCCTTGTTCGAGGAGCCGGTAAGTCCTTGTTATTCAAGTAAATTCAAGGACGAATTTCCCTTAAGGGAGGAAGGTTGTAAGACCCGGGGAAATTTCCTATTATAAAAATCTATTTTGATGCAGCGCGCCGAACCCAGGGATAGTCGAGTCGAGCCTCGGGATCGCCTCAAGTGAAAAGGTATGACTCGACTATTGATGCATGGAATTTAATTGGGTGATTGACCTTCCTTTTATACAATCATACCTTAAATCAAGTTTAAATCGACTCGTGTTGTGGGTTGAGTCAGAACCCAAGTTGAGTTCGGGTTTAGTCGAGTTTTGAGTATGAGTCAGGTGAGTCAAGAGACTATATGGAAGGCTAGATGAGGGATTAAAACCCCTCATCCTTGATCCGTGCGACTCATCCTTGGAGTCGCACAAGGCGGCCTAGGGAGAGAGGGAGAAGAGCAAGGAGAAGGGGGACTTGGATCGATCCAGGATTTCGCATCGTCGCCGAAAGATTCAAAGTCGTCGCCATCCGATCTTTCGTTCTTCGCAATCAAGGTGAGTGGTTAGAATTTGAAAGGTTGGGGGAGACGGGTAGCCGAACCCCTAGATGTGATAGGATGAGTTTTCTCGGGATCTTTTCGATGGATCTTGGTTTCATCGATGTGTATTCACTATTTTGTATGAGTTCTTGTCGGATCATCTTGTTTCTTCGCCGATTTCTTAAGTACTAGGGCTGCCGAGTCATGGGAAAAGTGGAAAGGTCATGCCAAAATTTTCCCCAATTCCCTTGACGGAAAGAATGCCCTTGGACGATCTCATGATCATGAATGATGTAGTCTTAATCATCAATTTTACGTGTTATGAAGCATGTCTTCCCTAGAAACCTTTGATGTCGCCGAATGAACCCTACACCTCATGAAGATGGTTCGGCCAAGGGTAGGGGAAGGGGTAAAATAGTCCACTTGATATTAATTTATATCTAAATCGAAGAATTAGAGGCATAGTTAGAGTCCCCTTACCCTTTTCTACCTTAAGGGCCATGGCCGAGCAAGGTTTTCCTTGCTCATGGCTCGGCCAAGACTAGGGGGGGGGGAAGAGGGTAGCTTTAGAGGGAAACTTTCATGGTTATAGAGGTATGACGATACTTAGGAAGATCAACAATCATAGCAAGTAATTTGATTGATTATAAGATTGTAGGAATGCTAGCTTTATGACCATCCTTAGCATTAGATCTTTAATGTTGCAATTGTTTACCATGCTTAGTATTTCCTACATTTTTGAATTCATTGCTACCTTGCCATGCTAGATAATTGTTTCTTATTGAGCTTAATTCCTAAGGTAGTGTAAAGTTGTTATGCATGAATATTGTGGTTATATATAGTAGATGTTGTAACATTTGAATATTTTTCTTTAGATTATACATGCTGTCCAAAAATGTTCATGGGCGGAATTCCAAAGTCCATACAAGGAATTCCTCACCCAAGGTAGTGTGGAAGGTTAGATAACATGTAAGGCGTCGCGAGACGTTCACCGTACTTATATGGAAACTTAGCTAGGATATGATATCACTTCTAGGACTTCTTGTAAACATTTGAAAACCTAGAACTCTTAGGTGTACACATTTTGAAAGGGCGGCATAAATTGTTGACCCTCTAGCCCAGATTAGGGCCAGATACGGGCAATGGCCCGAAGTGTATATATGGAAACCTTAGGACATTTATTGTGTGATGTGCTTGAGATGGTCCGCCGAGGAGCGTGGAGGTCGTGAATGACCAATGCTCAGCTCGGCCAGTGTTGGGTCTTGAGGTGCGCCAGCAGGACGCTAGGTGCCAGGCCCCAGTTGGGTGAGACTAGCTATCCTTAGCCCAAACGGTGTCCGAAGACTATTGGACCATCCTAGTCGACGGCCTGAGATTGTTTGCTTACATCTTGAGAAGATGTGGTCGATGGCCAGTATGATACTACCTGATAGGGTAGAGACAGCTGTAGCCGAGATATTTATTCCATAAGTAGGCTCAAGGGCCGGATGCTGGAGGCTTGATAGGCCGAGATGGTAGGTTATCACATGTTCAGTTTGTACAGATTGACCCATTGGGGTCGGTAGTCGCATTAGAAGTAGTTTACCTCCTTGTACATTCATTTTGTTGCCTTATATGATATGCATGCATAACTGAGGCTTAGGTGGAGGTTCACTAGAGCCACTCACTGAGTCCCGAGTGGACTCACAGTTTATTATTTATTTTTGCAGAGCATGAGCAATGACTTTGGCATGTCGACATGGTGCAGCTGGTGGGCGGGAGGCGGTGCCATATCTCATAGCGGCGTCCATGAGTCTTAAACCAGTGTCTAGTAGTTGCTTTTAGTTTTTCCACTGACTGTTGTATTTATAAGAGTTGTAAAACTTGTTACTTGAAACGTTCAGTTATTTTGATGTTGGTGTTCTTACTTGTTTTTGAAAACATAAAAATTGTGACTTTGAAAATTCTTAATAAAGTGTGTTGAGATTTCTTTTATAGATACGATTTGATTTTCCTTATGTCAGTGTAGACAGTAGACTACAAGGCAGGATGTAGGCCCTGGCCAGTCACACTACCCTCAGTTGGGGTGTGACAAAGTTGGTATCAGAGCACTAGGTTAGGTATTGTCTATGACTCAGTGTTGGGTGTTGTATGAGATATATGCTAGCGTGTCGACATACGGTATAGTTATGCTACGAGATTAGGCGACCACTTCTGCACTCAGCGCACCATGCGGTTAGTCATTTAAATTACAGTTAAATGAATTATTTATGTTAGCGAGATAATTGTTTCCTTGTTCTCTCTATGATAGTGTGATGGAGACTCACAATGCTGCACTAAGCGGCAGTGACAGTAATTTGGGTGATAAAACATAGAGTTAAGAGGTTGGAACCAAGAAAGGATCGAGTGGGGGCACGTAGGCGCGTACCCCGGTTGTCGGCAAAAAATATTCTTTATGTACTTGTGTGTACTGTGCATGGATGTTGATTGTGTTTGTGCTCGTGGATGAGTGATGGTCGGGCCGAGAAGCGTGCCGACTTGGCAAGTTAGTCCCGACTCGACGAGTGGATTTTGTGTCTTGGTACTGCATCAGTGAGCCACACTGATGTTAGACCCGAGGGGGGTGCCACACTGACATTAGACCTGAGTGGATTTGGTTGGGTGAGCTATTCCCAACCAGAGAGGGCCCGGGTAGAAGGCTCACTAGATGGATTCTAGCGACCGACTAGTATGATTGCTAGGTTTGGGTCGGTTTGGGTCATGTGAATGTATTGTTTTTTGTTGGGCCGGCATGGGCCGAGTGATGTTGGCATTCATGGGCATGAGATGTATTGATGAGTGTTTGCGATAAGCGGGCACGGGACTTTGAGATGCCGCGCAAGTCTGGTGGCATGTCAGTGCCAGGAGTTGCCTCTCGGAAGGTTGAGGTGCTGCAATGTGGCAGCAGCAGCCGGAGGCACTGGGGGGCCTACCTTAGTCGTGCAAACACTTGCTTCAGGTGCGGCCGAGTCGGGCCCTTCAAGAAGGACTGTCTTGAGGAAATTGGCCAAAAGCCTGAGCAGTCTAAGGGAAAGGCGCCTATGTCAGTAGGGTCAGTGGCTCAGAGAGGGAAGACACAAAATAAGGGGCTGTAGACCAATCATTCAGAGAGGCCGCATGCTCGGGTATATGCTATGAATCGTGATGAGACAAAGGCATCCAAAGCAGTGGTGGCAGGTACTATTTTAGTATGTTCGTCTGCTGCATATGTTTTACTTGATTCGGGCGCCACACACTCATTTATGTCTGCCATATATGCTGCGAAATTGCCAATGGCACCATCCATGCTCGATGGGCCATTGATAGTATCAACGCCTACGGGCGATGCAAGCTTAGCAAATTCAATATACCAAGACTGTGAGGTGCTCATCTGCGACCATGTGTTGAGTGCGGATTTGACACTCCTACCCATTCTTGAGCTTGATGTCATCCTTGGCATGGACTAGTTGGCAGAGCACTTTGCGATGTTGGATTGCAGAGCTAAAACGGTGATGTTTAATAAGCCTGGGCTGCTGTAGTTCACCTTCCAAGGGGAGGGAGGTAGCAAGCCGATAGGGGTCATCTCAGCCCTAAAGGCTCGTAAGTTGCTTTGGGACAGCTGCCAATCCTTCATGGCCTTCGTATCTGTGGCCGAGGAGGAAAGGGGTGAGACAAGGAATGTCAGTGGAACCCTAGTGGTCTGTGAATTCCCTGATGTGTTTCCCGAGGAATTGTCGGGATTGCCGCCCAGAAGGGAAGTTGATTTTTGCATTAACCTGCAGCCCGGGGTGAAACCAATTTCCATTCCACCTTATAGGATGGCACCGGCCGAACTCAGGGAGTTAAAGGTGCAATTACAGGAAATGCTAGACCTAGGTTTCATCCGGCCGAGCATGTCACCCTGGGGTGCCCCGTTTCTCTTCGTGAAGAAGAAGGATGGGTCGATGCGCATGTGCATCGACTATAGACAGTGAACAAGGTGACCGTCAAGAATCGCTACCCACTACCGAGGATAGACGATCTGTTTGACCAGCTGCAAGGGGCAAAATGATTTTCAAAGATAGATCTAAGGTTCGGGTACCATCAGTTGAGAATCCGGGACTGCGATGTGCCTAAGACGGCCTTTAGGACTTGCTACGGTCACTATGAGTTCCTAGTGATGTCCTTTGGCCTAACCAACGCACCTACTACTATCATGGACCTAATAAATAGGGTATTTAAGGAGTACCTGGATAGCTTTGTGATCGTCTTCATTGACGACATTCTGGTTTACTCCAAGAGTGAGGAAGAGCACTCTAAGCACCTGAGAATGGTCCCGGAAACCCTTAGTGAGCGCCGTTTGTTTGCAAAATTTTCCAAGTGTGAATTTTGATAGGAAAGTGTATAGTTCTTGGGCCATGTAGTGTCCAAGGAAGGGATAAGGGTAGATCCTGCCAAGATAGAACTGGTGCAGGGCTGGAAACGCCTGACTAGCGTGGCTGAGGTCTGCAGTTTTCTTGGTTTGGCCGGGTACTACCAAAAGTTTGTGGAGAACTTCTCCAGGATTGCAGCCCCTTTGACTCGGTTGACCCAGAAAAAGGTCAGGTTCATTTGGGATGACAAATGCGAAGCGAGCTTTCAAAAGTTCAAGGTATGTTTGACATCTGCACCCGTGTTGGCTGTACCTTCTGGCTTAGGAGGGTTTGAGTCTTCTGTGATGCCTCTCGGGTTGGCCTGGGTTGCGTCCTAATGCAGTTTGGCAGAGTCATAGCTTATACGTCCCGCCAGTTGAAAGTTCATGAGAAGAACTATCTGACGCACGACATAGAACTAGCGACAGTGGTCTTTGCACTGAAGCTTTGGCGGCACTACCTGTATGGGGAGACTTGTGAGATCTACACGGATCACAAGAGCCTCCAATACTTGTTTACCCAAAAGGAGCAGAACCTTAGACAGACGAGGTGGCTAGAGCTCCTAAAGGATTACCCAAAACTTGTTACATGAAACGTTCAATTATTTTGATGTTGGTGTTTTTACTTGTTTTGGAAAACATAAAAATTGTGACTTTGAAAACTCTTAATAAAGTGTGTTGAGATTTCTTTTATCGATACGATTTAGTTTTCCTTATGTCAGTGTAGACAGTACGCTACAGGGCAAGATGTAGGCCCTAGCCGATCACACTACCCTCAGTTGGGGTGTGACATCGTCGGTTAAGTGTCGAGATGGACGACCAGAGTGACAAAATATATTTAAAAGTCCATCTGAATGTCGAACTCCCCCATCATCGTTACGTGGAAAATGATCAAATCTTGTTTGTACTGTCGACTCAAAGTAAAATGAGCAGAATGTTGAAATTTCTTGGATGATATACGATTTAGATATTGATCCTTCAACAGCTGCGGTGTTCTTTACTTTTTTCTTCAGAAGATTCATGTATCTTTCAAATAAGTACATTAACCGGTATTGAACGGGGCCACCAACTCGTGCCTCGTATTCCAAGTGTATCGGTAGATGCTCCATTGAGTCAAAGAAGGCATGAGGGAAAAACTGCTCTAGCTTGCATATAATTTTAACAATATTACTTTCAAGTGCTCGCATATCTTCGACTCGAAGGACAATTGCACAAATGTTTCTAAAAAACATACTTAATTCAGTCAATGAACCCCAAATATTATCAAGTAGAAGATCTCGAAATGCGATTGAAAGTAATCTCTGTATGAATACATGACAATCGTGACTCTTCATCCTTGATATTTAGCAATCATCGACGTCGACACATCGAGATAAGTTTAAAGCATATCCATCGGGTAATCTAAGTTCTTTTATCCATTGATAAATATCTTTGATCTGATGTTTATTTAACACATATGGGGCCTTCGGCTTCAGATATCATTTGTTGACCTCTTGTAACTCCAACTCCGGCCTCTTACAATGTATTTTTATATCATGTCGAGCCTTGACATTATCTTTAGTCTTTCTGGAAACATCCATCAAAGTGTTGAAAATATTTTTAAACACATTTTTTTCAAAGTGCATGACATCCAAATTATGCCGAATCAGTAATGAACTCCAATACGGTAATTCCCAAAAGATTCTTTTTTTCACCCAGTTATGTGTTTGACCAAAGCCCGACATTCTTTCATTCCGACCAAACACTATCCCTGGAAGTGCTGAAACACGTGATAATATTTGTTCACCAGACAACATCGGTGGTGGCTCATCTCTTTTGACTCTAGCCTTAGTAAATTTATTACGATTCCTTCGATATTGATGGTTAGCCGATAGGAATCGACGATGACAATCAAAGAATGAGATTTTTCGCCAATTCTGAAGACTGAATGATTTAGAGTGTTCCATACAATACAGACAAGAGAGTCGGCCGTGAGTACTCCAACCAGACAACATGTCGTAGGCCGAAAAATTATTGATTGTCCACAAGACCGCAGCCTTCAAATTGAAATTTTCCTTCTGGTGACAATCATAAGTGACAGCTCCCTCAGTCCACAATGTTTTCAATTCATCTATCATGGGTCTGAGAAACACATCAATTTCTTTTCACGGACCCTTAGGACCCGGAATAATCATTGAAAGATAAATAAATTCATCTTTCATACACATTGATGGTGGTAAATTATAAACTACTAGCAACACTGGCCAAACTGAATAAGGAGTTGCAGAATGACCAAACAGATTAAAACCATCCGTGCATAATCCCAATCTGATATTTTTAGTATCCCTAGCAAATGAAGGATAACATCTATCCAAATGTTTCCTTGCTTCACTATCGGATGGATAAGTCATTAATGTATCGTCACAACTTATTGCATGCCAACAAGTTCACATACATGATATTTTTTCGACATGAATAATATTTGAAGCCTCGGTGTTAGTGGAAAATACCGAAGCACCTTAAATGAGATATTTTTCTGTCGGACTGATTTCTTCTCCTTATAACAAGGATATTCACATACAGGGCATTTATCCAACTACGCATTTTCTTTATAATATAAAATGCAGTTATTTTTGGCTCGCGTGTATTTTTTCGTACCCAAACCCTAATTTTCTCATCAACTTTTTAGTTTTATAAAAAGTTGGCTCAAACTTGTTATCAGTAGGCAACATTCCATTAATTAATCCCGCAATCCGATCAAACGCATCCTCGATAATATTACAATCGGCCTTGATGTTCAAGAGTTGCGTCATTGTCGAAAACCTAGTGTATTTAGGACAATTCTCATACAAAGGTTCATCTGTAGCTTTCAACATCTCGTAAAATTCTGCGGCTTCTTTATTCGACAATTCAATCTCTAGCACATGATGTACTTTTGATGGCAATTCTGTGACATCAACACCTGTAGTATCTGGTGGCACTGATGTCTCAATAACTAGCTAATGGACATTATCATTCAGTTGGAATTGATGTCCAAGACTATCAAGCATCATAGTTCTATATGGATTAGATGGACTAGATAAAAAAACACCAACAGAGGAAGATTCACCATGTGTCCGAACGACAAGATTGCTCAACGTCCTGACTTCACGTGACTCCCCGTGACAAGTCCATATAAAATATCTTGGTGCAAATCCTTTGCTATACAGATGCAGAGTGATAGTTTCCTGATCCAGAAATTGTGCATTCATCCAAATGCGGCACAGACACCGAATTTTATCACCGGCACTAATGAATTTCCGATTCGAATAGGCAAAATTTAGGAAGTAAGTTACGACTAAGCAAAATGTTGGCTTAAGGTTTTCAACATTGGTCTTAATCTCTTAATCTCGGCTTTGATGATAACAAACATGGAACTAATATTTTGTCGAGAAATCTTTCAGGTTCTATATCAATTAGCACTCGATGTCCCCAATCGAAAATATCAGAAGAAATTAAAAATCGGAAGGACATTAATCGTCGCGCTCGGGTTCATCGCGGAAACTTCTCGAAGAGCGACGCATGCACCAAAGACGTATTGGATGGGCTTAAAGATCACATGAAAGCTCTCCAAGTTGATGGTCGTTGAAAGCCGGAACCCGAAAATAAAGCGCGGAAGAAAAAAGGGCTAAAATTTCAATTCAGCCTAAGTTCGGTCGATTGGGCGATTGACCGAACAGGGTAAGAAATAGGCAGTAGCTACTTCGGTCGACCGGGTGGTCGACCGATTGAAGCCCAAAATGGGTAGTAGCTCTGTCGGTCGACCGATCTGCGTTTGCTGAAGATGTAAGATCGCATCGGTCGACCGACTGGTTGACCAAATGCGGGATCGAAGGAGTTGCGTCTGGGCGGTCGACCCATCGGTCGACCGACCATAGAGAGAAGAGCAGCGGTCGAATGACCGGTCAATCAGTCGGTCGATCGACCAATCGACCGGCGGCCTGCAACGGATAGAAAACTATCTGTTGAGCTATCGTTTCTTCGTGAGGGTATAAATATACCTTCATCTACTTCTTTTAACTTCCTTCATTCCTTGACTTCTACAGTTTTTATTGAGCAATTAAAAGGAAGATTTGAGCCTTCTAGAGATTGATCTAGCGCGCTCTGCTATTTTCGCGAATGTTTTCTCAAGCGCCAACTGCTCCTCAACTCGGGTGTTGATTCAAGCTCTACTATTTGACGAATTTAAGGATTGAAGGATTGCAAAAGAGCATTTAATATTGGTTTTCTCTTTAAGCTCTTTTGATTGTATTTTAACTATTATTTAAACTATTTTTGGATATGTGTTTGTCAGGTGTTTGGTCTTGTGTGTGGAAGTGGTTACCTTGGTGAAAAGGTGTAAAGCCACTTGTGTTACTAGGATTAGTTTAGTTGTCCCTTAGGGTTGAGGAGGAAGAGTGCTCTCGATAAGAAGGCGAAGACTTTCGGGTGTGGAAGTGCCTTAGGTCGAGAGTGAGACTCTTCGAGTCAAAGTCCTCTGTGTAAGGGAAACAAAAATTAATCTAGTAAAACTAGTTTGGAAATCCTAAGCGGGGTGCTTAGGTAGTGGAGTAGGCATTGCGTATTTGCATTGTGTTTTTGTTTGTTTTTAATTGCTTAATTATTTATCGCTTTCTAACCCAATCATTAAATTATAAATTTCCTAAACTAATCAAGAAACGACTAAAATCTAATTTAGGCTAATTATTTAGTAAACATACTATTCACCTCCCATCTAGTGTTGTTATTTCGCCATCACAAAACTCATTCGTTAAAGCTCCATGATCAAAACGTCGGTACATCCAACTTCGATCGCCCGACATAATTCTGTTAATCATTGACAATTTCTTCAATCAATGTCTTTATAGGTGAGATGGTCCTATTCCATTTGGGATTCATGTTATTCATATTGCACTAAGTATTTTTTTTAACCGCTAACTTCATTCTAAATTTCAGCCGCATCTCCCTACAGTTCTCCGAATACGTATATCATCTGGGCACGTATCGGAGAACAAGAGAGATACAATAGCCAAAATTTAAGAATGAGTTAACCGTTAAAAGAAAAAACTAAGTGCAATACAAATAACTATATTTCCAAATTATCCAATTAGGGACAATTTAAGGGTTGTATGTTGTATAAAAGATCATCTACTTGTTTTACACGAACATACACCCCCTGAATGGATCTAAGGTTTTGCTTAATCATATCTGACTCGTCGATGCGTACGTGAAACGTATCAACTCTTTGGATGGATGATTATTTTCTAAAATTTTCGATGCCGATTTGAGTCCACGGTGGACGATTTTGACACGAATCAAAAGTGGACGATACGAGCGCGAGTCCAAAGTGGACGATTCTAATTAATCTAAATCTAAATATTAAAATTAAAATTAATCTAAACTAAAATTAATTAACAGATATAATCTAAAACTAAATCTAAATCTAATTAAATTAAAATACATTAATCTAAACATGGAAACAAATCTAAACATTAAATATTTAACCTTGATTAATCTAAACATGAAAAATTAACCTAAAACATGAAAAATTAATCTAAAATATGAAAAATTTATCTAAATAGTAAACAATTAACATAGATTATTAAACACTAATCAAATTTTATTAGGGTTTAAATTAAACCCTAATAAACATTTGATTAGGGTTTAATAAAACTCTAACCAACAGTGTTCCGGCGCCGTTGTCCAGTGTCTGACATTGGACACTAGACATTGATTCAGCATCTGGCTGCCGACGGTCGGCCGAAACCCTAATATTTAGGGTTTCGGCCAGCTCTATTAAAGGAGAAGAAAAGAGGGGAGCTAATACCTGGAAATGATTCGACGTCGAAGGGTACGGCGTTGGCAGGTGGCGTCGGCGGACGAAGACAACGGCAGGCGTCAGCGGCGTCGGCAGAGAAGGAAGAAGAAGCAGGGAAGAAATGGGTCGGGCACGATCGTGAGTTAAATAAACTCATCAACAACAGCTCACTTAGACATTGCAAAGTCGTTGCTAATAAATACAACACATCACCAACGACTCACTAATCCGTTGCAAAGCCGTTGCTGAAAAGTATTTCATTTTCGCGCCACGAGCACCCCATCGACTAAAAATCAACGGATACAACAACCGTAAGTAAGTCGTTGCTAATGTGATAATATCATTAGCAACGGCTGACGCGACCATACGTAAGCCGTTGCTGATGAATTATTTCATTTGCACACCGCGTTCGCTCCATCTACTTATTGGCACTGGCCCGAGCGGCCGTACGTAGGCCGTTGCAGATGTGATATATCTGCAATGACCACAGCGATCGTTGGTAAGCCGTTAGTGATTGCAACGCCTTGGGAGGGCGTTGTTGAAAACCATTATTCTAGTAGTGGTGGTTGCCTTGGTGTTGAGGCTTAAATCCACCGGTGTAAAGTTAGTTTGCTAGGATTAGTTGTGTTGTCCTTAGGGTTTGATGTGAGAGAGTGCTCTTGATAGAAAGGCGGGAGACATTCGGGTGTGGAAGTGCCTTCGGTGTGAGAGCAAAGACTTTTCGATGAAAAGGTCTTCATTGTAAAGGAAACACTTTAATCTAGTAAACTAGAGTTGAAAATCCTAGTGGGAGTGCTTAGGTAGTGGAGTAGGTATTGGAGCCGAACCACTATAAATTATAGTGTTTGCATTGCTCTATTATTTGCACTTGCTTATATTGCTTAGCATTTGCTTCCACACATAATTAACTCATATTGTGTCTTGCCTAAGTAATTTAAGAAAATGATTAAAACCGAATTTAGGCTTAAGTTTAGCGAATACACTATTACCACCCCTCTAATGTAGGTCATTTCACCAACACGGTTCAAGGGTTGAACCAAATTGAACCCATGGTCTGGTTCATAGGATGAACCGACCTATGGCTTGGTTTGGGTCGGTTCAAGCATGGTGGGAAAATTTAGAAGCTATTTTGAATAAGCCACCAGGTTCAAATTTGAATTCGAAATAGGGAAGATCATGCTTGGTCTTCCATGGGCCTAGCCCTCCCTATTTATATGGAGTTTGTTTTGACTACCTATTAGATAGGGAGCCGAATTTTGACTCCCCTTTAATTGGGGAGTCAGTTGGAGATTAATCCCGAAACTTTGAAATCTGGGACTAATTTAGATATAGGGTCGGCTATGGTAGCCGACCCTTGGAGATAATTATATATAGGGGGTGGCCGAACCCCCTCAAGAGAATTAAGAATTAATCTCCATCTCCAACTTCTAGCTGCACCCCCTATTGCCTTCTCTCGTACATCCACAAGCTTAGGGAAGCCCTGTCGGAGCTTTTCATCGTGGGAAATCACTGCCGTCTTGGAACTTTGGAAGAGTCCTAAAATTCTAGCAATGTACTTTTTATCTTGTGCCAATTCATTTCGGAGCTTCTCATCGTCTTTCTTCCTTTGCTCGTTGTCCAGTTCTTGGTGGAAATTAAGATCGGACCTTGTTTGGTGCAAATCAGAGATTGAGAAGTCTGTCCGTTGAGCGACGACGAGCCCGAGAGGTCGCTGACCGCTTTGTTGGAGGACGTGCACGTGTACGTCTCGGATTTGGGATCGGAGCAGCTCTTCTACCCCTTTCGGATAAAGGTATAAAATTGTTTCTTGCTCCTCTATTGAATTACTCCACGTCGCTAAAGTAGATCATTATTTTTGGGATGCTTTTAAGATTTTTAAATTTTATTTTTTCTATTATTTTCCTCTGTATTTTCTTTCGGCATCCCAACAAATACTGCACCACTCTTTCTAATTAACCCAATGAAGAAATATTTAGACCTCGTCTTTTCAAATCAATAATTAAGATACACGTGAGCCTTTTTTAACTATCTTTAGTTTTCTTTAATTTCTGAGTTGATGATCAGAATGCATTGAACAGGTGGAACGCAAAATAGATGTTCTGATGGATTCAAAACACTGTCAGTTCACGCCCATCATTACCGTAAGCATGAATGCCAGCCAGTGATGAGCAACTAATATTGTTTAATTTGGTAACCATCAAATCACACTCACAATGTGATTCATTTGATCCTTCTAGGGACGCTGACACATTATCAAACCAAGTAGGCATTGAGTTCATTTAATTGCAAACCAAATATTGCGACGACTATCAACGACAAACTTCCCACCTGACCTTTGATCAATGCTCTTAATTTATCCCTCCATCCAATTATTGTTCTTGAGGCAGATATTGCATGCAATTGAATGATTGATTACAACCACAGTTTAGTTTCTCTTCTTCAATTTGTTTGTTTCTTTATTACAATGGAACAAGATATAATTTTGACTTAACAAGATAGTCAAAGTCCCATGGATGGACTGAATTAAATTATTGGTGGTTCAGATGGCAATGCCCATTTCATTTTTTTGTTGCTTGTTTGGAATCAACTACTAAGGGAAAATAACCGACTTCCTATATATATAGCATAAAAGGAAACTTTGAGAATCTAAATTTCATTAATAATCGCCTTCCTATCATGTAACTTTGAGAATCTCGTGCTATTTTTACTAAAATAAAACTGTTCTAAAATTATCTAACTGATATGTCTCTAATTTAATTAATTAATTAATTAAATTTAACTTGGGTTAATTATATGGTATATTCCGAACATTATGAGTTTTTTCTAATTATATCTCAACTTTTTATTTATATCAATTATGTACTCAAACTTTTATTTTATATCAATTATATTCTGACATCAACTAGTAGTTAACTTTGTCGTAAGAGCACTGATGTGGTATTACTGATGTGTATCAATTAAATAAATATTCGTTAATGCCATGTCAACAATATATTTGGTTAATTACATATATATCTCAAACTTTCAAAGTTTTTCTAATCGTATCCCAAATTTTTATTTATATCAATTATATACTCCAACTTTTATTTTGTATTAATTATATTCTAACATCAATCAATAGTAAACATTGTCATTAATTAGAGTGCTGAAGTGACGTTGCTAACGTGTATCGAAAAAAAAAAAAATTGTCAATGTCACGTGATCAATTTTATAATATAATCAAGTGCTAATGTGGATTAATAAAAGGGTCCACATTAGCACTTAAGAAGTCCGATTATTATCCCCTAATAACTCGACATAATCTAACACTCAAGCACTTAAGAAACACAAGTTCTTAACCCTTGTTTATATATCTCGACTTCTTAATTAACCCTTATTTACAGTTAATTGCATGGTATATAATTCATGTGAATTAATGAAATGGTATAAGTGTTGATGTGGACCCTTTTGTTAATCCACATCATCATTTGGATAAAAGAAAATTGATGATGAAGTATTAACGATTTTTTTATTTTTTTTATACGCGTTAACAATATCACATCAACGCTCTAATGACAGAGTTAATTATTGGTTAACGTCGAGATATAATTGATACAAAATAAAAGTTATAGTATACGATTGATATAAATAAAAAGTTAGGATACAATTGGAAAAACTCTCAAAGTTTGGAATATATCATGTAATGAACAAAATCAATGATGCGGCATTAACGATTTTTGTTGATACATATTAGCAACACCATGTCAGTGCTCTAACGACAAAGTTAATTGTTGGTGGACATCGAAATATAATTAATACAAATTAAAAATTGAAATATAACTGGAAAACCTCTAAAATTTGAGATCTTTAATGTAATTAATCCTTAAACTTTTAGAAATGGTTGATAATTTCCTATTTTGGATGGTCAAATCTCAATTAGTTCTTTGAGATTTAAGTTCTATTTATGACATTATATATAAAAATATAAAAATATAAAAATATATATTTAATAGGTGGACTTTGAATATAATTTCAATTCCATATATACATGTTCTTTTTTTTTCATTTCTAGGGAAAGGGATCAATAATAATTTACCTTTGCGTCGTTGTAAGCTTTGTTATTATTGGAAGTAATAGTGGAGCCGGAAGAGGTCCCACCTCTTTAATAGGCGGATCGGAGGGATACAAATGGCTGTTCCCTCGCATCTCTGTTTGGCCCACCACCGAAGTCCACCATAATCATTTTCTCTCTCTCTATATATAGAACTCCATGCTGCATCTCCTTGACTCATTGAGCAGGAAATCCAATCCTCTACAGCAAAGACACACTTGTGCATAGTCATAATGCCTCAGTACAAGTTGCTTTCCAGGAAAGCTGCATGCAACACCCATGGGCAGGACTCTTCATACTTCCTGGGGTGGCAGGAGTACGAGAGGAACCCATTCGATCCCAGCACCAACCCCACGGGGATCATCCAGATGGGCCTTGCCGAGAACCAGGTTAATTTAAAACTTCAATACGGACAGATATTTGCATCTGGTTAGTTGTTGTAATTGGCCATCAATTTCTAAGTTTTTATTCGTGCAAGCATGCAGCTCTCCTTTGATCTCATTGAATCATGGCTCGAGAGCCACCATGACGCCGCTGGGCTCCGGCAAGATGGTGCCCTTGTGTTCCGCGAGCTCGCTCTTTTCCAGGATTACCATGGCTTGCCTGACTTCAAGAAAGTAAGAGCCCAGCTCAGTTACGTTTTATATATCATCAGCTTTGTGTAGATGTACTGATATATAATTGATTAAATGCAAACAATTGCATGCAGGCATTGGCTGATTTCATGGGAGAATTAAGAGGAACCAAGGTAGCGTTTGAGCCGGACAAGCTCGTCCTCACGGCAGGTGCCACTTCTGCCAATGAAACCCTGATGTTTTGCCTCGTTGATCCTGGCGATGCTTTCCTTCTCCCTACTCCATACTATCCAGGGTATCAATTAATTTGCTGATGTAATTTGTTGTTCTTGCGAGCGAGCTTGTAATTTGTTTCCATTATTTTATGTGCCTTTTGCAGGTTCGACAGAGATCTCAAATGGAGAACTGGCGCGGAGATCGTCCCCATCCATTGCTCCAGCTCCAACGGCTTCCAAATCACCAAAACCGCCCTCGAGAAAGCCTACCGGCATGCGCGAAAGCGCCACCTGAGTGTGAAAGGAGTGCTGATCACCAACCCTTCCAACCATTTGGGAACGACAACGACTCACCGCGAGCTCGACATCCTCCTCGACTTTGTCATCGCCAAGAACATCCATCTCATCAGCGACGAGATATACTCCGGCACGACATTCGCCGTGCCGCAGTTCATCAGTGTCATGGAAGCCCTGAAGGGGAGGAATGAGGGCGACGTCTCCGACCGCGTCCACGTCGTCTACAGCCTCTCCAAGGATCTCGGCCTTCCCGGGTTCCGAGTTGGCGCAATCTACTCCAACAATAGTGCCGTGGTGGCGGCAGCCACCAAAATGTCCAGCTTCGCGCTCGTCTCCTCGCAGACGCAACACCTGCTCGCGGCTTTGCTCGGCGACAAGGAGTTCACCAGAAACTACATTGCGGAGAACAAGAAGCGGATGAAGCGGCGGCACGACCGGCTCGTTCGGGGATTCTCGAGCGTCGGCATCGAATGCTTGAAGAGCAATGCAGGCTTGTTCTGCTGGATGGACATGAGACATCTGATCCGTTCGAACACCTTCGAGGGAGAGATGGAGTTGTGGAAGAAGATGGTGTATCAGGTAGGGTTGAACATCTCACCCGGCTCGTCGTGCCACTGCCGCGAACCCGGGTGGTTTCGGGTCTGCTTCGCCAACATGTCGGTGGCCACGCTCGACCTTGCGATCCGAAGACTCGGGGAGTTTGTGACCACCGGCCGCGCATGGCGGCAACATTGATACTGCTCACTCCAGTCGGGTTGCAGCCTAGCTTGCAGGACGCGAAGGAAGAAGTAGAGATCGGCCAAATATAAAAGATGATTATTATTTCTGTGAATACTAATTGTGTGTTGGTTGTTCTTCCCATCATAATTATTTTCGTTTTTTTGTATTGTAAGAATTGTTTGAGGTTCCCGAGGTTACGCAGTTTGTTTTGATTTCACTCCGTCGAAGAAGTTTGTTTTGAGTGTAATTATAGTCAGCTCAATGTCAAACTCACTATTAGTTTAAATTAACACCTGCATTAATAAGTATATTACATGTTAACGTGAAAGCCAAATTATATCAGGCCATGATTGGAGGTTTGTAAAATAGTCACTCAAATTTATTAAATTGTAAAAATAATAATTTAACGCCAACTGGATAGAAAGCTTTGAGAATAGGACTTGTATGAGCGAGCGCCGCGTCAGCTCAGCACGTATCCCGATGCAAAATTCGAGTTCGGGATGCGTGCCCAGCAACAGCCCAGACTGCATCCCGAATTCAATTTTTACATCGGGATGCGTGCTAGACTGACGTGGCGGAAGATGAGCTGCCTGCTCATTCAAATTTGTATGAGCAGGCAGCTCATACTAGTTTTCTCCAAGCTTTGATCATGAAAATCAATAATTTATCGACACTACGTTCATCTTTTTATTGAATACTGGTATTCAAAACATTTAAATAATATCTCTATATATCATGTTAAATTAATTCTTTCAGATGTAACAAATTTATTTTCGTACTTATAGATTCGTTTTACTTTTACCAGCAACTGATCATAAAATGCTTCGATTACATGGATGTCGCATGTTCTGGTGACCAAAATTTTAGGAACTTTTGTCGTAATCACTGCAACGCAATGGCCACTAAACAACAAATTTATCGTAGTCTAGTCGATCATCGATATCCGCATTGAATATTGATACGTCATAAGAGCTTTCATTATATATTGTTTATGATTCATGGGCGGACCTACACTAGCGCGTTGGGCCCCGGAAATTTTTCAAAAAATTAAATATTAATTTTTTTTAAAAAATATCTATATCACAAAATTAGATAAGTATTATTAAGTTCAATATTTTTTACTAGTCTATATATAGTCTAGTGGTTAGTTGTTTAAAATTTTTATTTATAATCTTAGGTTTGAATCTCATCTCTAATCTTTTATATACATTATTTATTTTTTTCGTAATGGCTAAATTAAAATTTGATTTTTTATAGAAAAATTTCAAATCCTTCTCTATTAATTCCTAACTTACGTCCAAAATTTTATCCATTAATTTATACGCTAAGTTCGAAATTATCTCCTTTAATTTTTTACGTCTAAACCCCTCACGTTTATTTTATAGCTGGCAGAGGTTTCGAGCCAAACCCAAGATGGGACATGTGAAAATAACCCCGACTCAATCGTTGAAAGAACTCAAGTCGTGATCAAATCGTCACAATGGGCACAAATAAAGCTCAGACCGAGCACTTTCCTGTACGCACAATTTCCTTTTATTACGTAATAAAATTATATTTCTTGCACCTTCCTTTGTGTATGCCCAGGGAACTCTACGACCATCTCGCCACTGTAACGAATATTCTATTATTCGAAACCTACTTGAATCCTCGTTCACGAGATCGGCCTGAACCCCTCGAGTGTGGTTCTTGGACTTCAGAGCCGTTACTTCTGGTCTTAGAGTCTAGTGCTCCACTCAGCGACCAGAATTCGGTTAACACCAATTTGGCTCACCGGCCTTAGTGACTATTACGAGCTCCCATGCCCCGATGACCCCAAGCGTGCTTCCCGCGAGCTCTGTTTTAATCGAGTCTGGTCCTCGGCCCTAAATGCGACCTCCGGCTTAGCTCGGCATGCTCCAGATGAGCAACACAACCCCAAGCGCACTTCCCGTGAGCTCTGTTTTAACCGAGTCTGGTCCTCGGCCCTAAATGCGACCTCCGGCTCAACTCGGCATGCTCTAGATGAGCAACACAACCCCAAGCGCACTTCTCGTTAGCTCGATTTTCACCAAGTCTAGTCCTCGGCCTTTAGAGCCACTACTTAATGCCCCTACATGAGCAAGACTTGATTTTTACTAGCTTGGCTCGTTAGCTATCACACCACTACTTTCGGCCTCAATGCCCTTACACGACCAGAACTCGATTTTCACGAGCCTGGCTCATTGGCTATCATGCCACTACTTCCATCCTCAGAGCCCTTATTCGACTCCTCGAGCGCGGTCCTACCTTACGCTCCTTGGCGAGCTCAGCTTGAATCCCCGAGTGCAGTCCTCGACCCCCAGAGCCACTACTCCCGGCCTCATCACCCTTACACGACCAAGTCTCAGTTTTCACCAGCCTATCTCGTTGGCTATCACGCCACTACTTCCGGCCTCAGAGCCCTTACTTGGCTCCTCGTGCACGATCTTGCCTTACACTCCTCGACGTGCTCAGCTTGAACCCCCGAGTGTAGTCCTCGGCCCCGAGAGCCACAACTTCCGGCCTCAACGTTGTTACATGACCAGGACTCAGTTTTCACGAACCTAGCTCGTTGGCTATCACGTCACTACTTCCGGGCCCAGAGCCCTTATAGCGCCCGGTCCTGCCTTACGCTCCTTGGCGAGCTCGGCTTGAACCCTCGAGAACAGTCCACGGCCCCCGGAGACACTACTTCTGGCCTCAACGCCCATACACGACCAGGACTCGGTTTTCACCAGCTTGGCTCATTGGCTATCACACCACTACTTCCGGCCTCAGTGCCCTTACTCGACTCATTGCGTGTGGTCCTTCTTTACACTCCTCGGCGAGCTCGGCTTGAACACCCGAGAGTAGTCCATGGCCCCGAGAGCCACTCCTTCCGGCATCAGCGTCTTTACACGTTCAGGACTCAATTTTCACCAACTTGTATCATTGGCTATCACGCCACTACTTTCGGTCTCAAAGCCCTTACTCCACTCCTTGTGCGCGCTCCTGCCTTACGCTCCTCGACGAGCTCAGCTTGAACCCCCGAGTGCAGTCCTCGGCCCCGAGAGCCACTACTTCCGGCCTCAACGCCCTTACACGATCAGGACTCGATTTTCACTAGCCTAGCTCGTTGGCTATCACGCCACTACTTCCAGCCTTAGAGCCCTTACTCGACTCCTCACGCGCGGTCCTGCCTTACTCTCCTCGGCGAGCTAGGCTTAGATCCCCTAGTGCAATTTTTAGCCCTGAAGCTACTACTTTTGATTTCAACATCATTACACAAATTTGCTTAATTCTAAGATGGATCTAGCTTGATATTGGGCCTCAATCTTCGAAACAAGCTTGGAACCTCTGGAAAAAGTTCAGCCTCAAACAAAGATTCTCCCTTCATACAGAAGCAAGCATTACTGACAGCAGAACTAGACTACCAAATCAGCAAGGAGATGTTGAGAAACAAATAGAAAAAGACATGTATGCTTAAATAAGCCCATGAGGGAGTAATTGTCAAACAAAAGGGGAAGTAATTAACCCAAGGAAGTCATTAATCCGACCCACACAATTTTTTTTATTATTTACTATGGAGGAATCGAATTAAGGCACGATGGGGCCATCCTTCCCCGGAATAGTATAGCCCCTTGGAGGGAATGAGCACTAACCCTGACTCGCTGTTGAAGATTCTCGCCCAAGAGACCTAGAAAAATCCTCCTCATCCTCAAGAATCACTAGGACACCATCCCTAACTTCCTTAAGGAAGTCAACTCTAGAAAAATCAACACCAGGAGCAAAGAGCTTAGCCTATTTTACCGCTCTTTCAAAACCCTCAATATACATCATAAGGGCACCATCCCGAAGGCATCTTGTATCATCCTCACGAGCTTGCCTTGCCAAATCGCACTTCCTTGAAAGGAATAGTACCCTTGAGCCAATCACATGTCGATGTGTTTAAGGAATATTCAAGGGTAATCAACTTAATGAGACAACTTTTTCATCATATGTTGTATCTTTAATCATAAAGATTGTGATGAACCCCATGAACCCGAGCAAATGATTCCGAGGCCATGATGAGATCATGCCAGTGAGCCTTGGAATTCAGATGCCCATGTTCTAAATGTTCCTAGTCGTAGGATCACCAATTAGGGGATTGGTGATTTCGGATAGACTAGTGCACTTGGTACATGCCCTATATTTTAATGGGTAGCTGATGTCATAGTTACCTATGAACCTTCATTAATGTACAAGTGCAGGTGTTCATTAGGGAATAAGTTCACTAAACGGACCTGCACAAGGAACACAAAATGGAATCCTTACTTGAGTGTCAATAGGATATTCCTCGGGTGATAGTAGGTGCAAGCAGTCCTTTGACATGAGGTTGTCATGGTTACCTTTTGAGTGACGATCCATTGCTTTGGTTCTATCCTTACGTGGCCTTCAATGTCATGTGTCAGGTATTACTGGGCATGAAGAAGCATTCATGGAGCTAGGTGAACAACCAACATGGAATCGATTATTCCTAGTGAGAGGAGATAATGTCCTATGTGTCCCTACAAGTGTCGACTTGGAAATCTCTCGCCAGAGTAAACATGAAAGTCAGGAAGATGTTTTTGGCATTTCATTATTGAGACAACATCTTGACGGATGGAATACATATGAATCAGTATTAGGGTTTGACACTTCTTCCATACCCTACCCGACTTCGGGACATTGTAATCGAGGGACTTAGTTGCATGGTAACAAATCACCGAAGAATGTTCGATCCCTGTAGATTGAGTCTCACACTATCCGGGAAGTCATGACACGTTTCTAGATATCAATCTTGACTTGTGAGTGGAGTCCCTCACGACCACACTAAAGGGGTTTAGTGGAGGCTTGTAAGATTCAAATAGAAGTCGTTCTATCGGATTCGACTCTCCGTTATGCACAAATCAATGCTGGCTTAGTGTGGGGCCCAGTCACACACACAACAGGCTAACCTCGTAACGGACTTTATGAGATAGAGTGTGAATACGACACTATATGTCTACTAGCGTGGACATGCTGCAACTCGATCACGAATCACGTTTATGGATATGATAGAAAAGTTATTTTCTATAGGAACAAATGCGCGAGGCTCGGTAACCCTAATTTGTAGGGCATCCTTAAATTGTAGGGATTGACACATAATAATATTTGATGTGATTGATTAAATTTAATTATGAATTAAATATTTAATTAACCACTTGACGGGGATTGTATTTAATTATGAATTAAATATAGTTTAATTTTGAATCAAATATACATGGTGGGACAATTAGTTTCTAACTATGAGCTTAACCAATTAATTAGGAATTAATTTATTTTGATAAATCCTAATTAATAGGAATTTGATTTATAGAGATAAATCATAAGATTAATAGATATATGATTTATGAGGATAAATTACTATTCTATTAATTAAAAGGAATTCAAATTATTTAGATAAACCTCTTTCCTATTGTTTAGGGGATTGGTTTATTTAGATAATTATCATTCTTGTTAATAGAATATTAATTTATGAAGATAAATTAAATTTTATATTTGATCAGATTTAATTAATTTCGAATTAATTATGAAGACATTAAATATATATTATTTTTTGAAGGCAAACCCTAGAATTTTAAATTCCTGGGAGAGTTTTTAAAGGGGGCCGAGTCTACTCTTGTAGCCGCCCATGCCCCCTATAAATTGGTTGCCGAACCTCCTTTAAAGGTTGATGAAAGTGAATTAGTTTTTTAATCAAGGAGAAGATTAAGAGCTTGATTCTTGAGAGGGGTCTTGAGGAGAAAAGTTCCAAAGAATCCCTCAACTCCTTTGGTAACTAGCCATCTTCTTCCTCCTTCACCGGTTTTTTTGCGAAGCCAAATTGAAGGTGTCTTCTACTTGGGTGTGCCGCCTACTTCATCATCTTTTTGGAGGAGTCCAAGAAGGATAGCGGGATATTCTTTCATCTACCTTCTCGTTCCGTGGTTTTCTCATCTCATATTCCTCTCATTTTGGAGCCCGGTTCTTGGTGGAAGGGCCGGCCTAGATTTTGAAGTTTCGGGGTTTGAGAAAGCTTCTCCGTTGACCCACTATGAGTCCGATTGTTCGCTGCCCTTTTGTTGCGAGGTGCTTGGTGTGGACTTTCATTGGAGGATGTGCATGTGTGCGTCTTCAAACATGAGTAGGAACACTCATTTCAACCGCAGTATAAGGTATACCTCTCTTTTTACTCATAGATTGAATTCCTTAAAAATTGCTAAAGTTGATCGTTGTTTTCGGGATGGTTTGAATTTTTTAAATTGCTATTTCCATTGTGTTTTCGATTCCCATCCCAACTCTTCTTGGAGACTGCGTAGACTGTATGAGTGATGATATCTAGCCATAGGGTATGACCTGGATGTAGGGATGGGAATAAAAAACGCAGCGGAAATAGCAATTTAAAAAATTTAAACCATCTTGAAAACAAAGATCAACTTTAGCAATTTTTAAGCAATTCAATCTATGAGTAAAAGGAGAAGGTATACCTTATACCGTGGTTGGATAGGGTGCTCCTACTCCCGTATCAAGACGCCCACATGCACGTCCTCCAATGATAGTCCACACCAGGCACCTCACAACAAAAGGGCAGCGAACAATCAGACTCGCCGTGGCTCATGGGAGACGCTTTCTCAAACCCCGAAATGACAAAGGCTAGGCCGGGCCTTCCACCAAGAACAGGGCTCCAAAACGAGAGGAAGAGGAGATGAGAAATCAACAGAAAGGAACGAATAGGTAAATAAAAGAATACCTCTCTGTGCTTGTTCGAAATCTGTTGGCCTAAGGTTTTCTACCTTGGTCTTAATCTCGGTTTTGATGATAACAAACATGGAACTAATGTCTCATTGAGAAATCTTTCAGGTTCCAAGTCGGTTAGCGCACGACGTCCACGATTGGAGAAATTGGAGAAATCGGAGAAATCGACAAGGACGCTCGTCGACTCTTGGGATTCTTCGGGAAGTTAGAGTTTAGGTTTAGGGTGTCTAGCATGTGATGTAATCCTCTTTATCATGTAAAGAAGCCAAAAACCAAACCCGAACCCCAAAACATGAAAACTCGAAAATCGCCCTGAACTTCACTAAGCCTAAGGAGCTCCTTGGAGGGCTATATGACCTAGACATTTTCTTGACACAAAAAATGGTGGTAATTGTTCCTTGGGTAAAAACTAGATAATGAGGTATTTTAAAGAAATTTTTGGAAGCTTTTAGCATACCCATATTTGACCCGGGAGATTAGAGAATTTCCGTTTTCCGAAAATTTGTACTAGACCCCAAAAACTAGATTTTGATTCTTAAGTATTTTGATTTTTTAGATATTTTTATTGAATCCAAATGGGGGGTAATCATTGCATAACATTTATGTTTTAAAGTTATTGAATGTTATATAAGTAGACTTAGCAAAGACCAAACCCAAACGAGTAGAAAATTCAGCCTAACCAAACTGCCCTGCCCAGGTTCAATCGATCGACTGGTCGATCGGCGGCATTTCGGTCGACCGAACGTTGCCCAGAATGGGCAGAATGCTCCGATTACTCGGGCGATCGCTTGGTCGGTCGACCGATGATCGACCAGACAAGCGATTGGCAGTCGGTAACAGACAAAAATTCGCCCGTTGAGAAGAGTGGTGTTTCTCTTCTCTTAATGGCCTATAAATAAGGCCATGAGAGCCTTCCTCCCCCATCTTGACCACTTCTACTACCTTTGAGATATTCTTTTGATTAATCCTAAGTCCTCATTGAGCCAATCTTGTGAAAACCCTAGCTTGAACCTTTCATCTCTTTGATTGAGCCTTAAGTTCATTGTTTCATCATCAAAGGCATCAAGAGAAAGCTAGGAATCTTGTTGTGGAGCTAAGTACTTTATTATTTGATTTATTGCTCCATTTTGTGTTGTATTTTCTTGTTATTTCATTGTATGTGAGTTTGTGTAAACCTAGAGTGCTAAGTTGATTGTGTTGGTGGTTGCCTTGGAGTTAAGACTTAAATCCACCATTGTAAACTTTGTTTACTAGGATTAGTTGAGTTGTCCCTTAGGTTGAGGTGGGAGAGTGCTCTCGGTAGGAAGGCGGGATACTTCCGGGTGTGGAAGTGCCTTCAGTTTGAGAGCGGAGACTTTCTAGTGTAAAGTCCTCTTTGTAAGGGAAACGATATAATCTAGTAAAGCTATGTTTGGAAATCCTAAGCGGGGTGCTTAGGTAGTGGAGTAGGCATTGGGGCCAAACCACTATAAATACTTGTGTTAGCATTATTTTCTTTGTGTATCACATTGCTTATCATTATTACTCGCTTCCGCATTTAGTCGTCAATTGTGAATTGCCTAAGTAACTTAAGAAACTATTAAAATCGGATTTAGGTTAATTTATTAGTTAACATACTATTCACCCCCTCTAGTATGGCCATTTCACCAACAATTGGCATAAGAGTGGGTCATAGATTAAGATTTCACCATCTCCTCTACATCGTCTCTCGATCCGGAATATGACACTAGAAAGTTTAGCGTCTTCACCTCCTAGGTTCGATGAGTCTAACTTTGGTCTTCAGAATGTATACTTTTCTTAAGACTCAAAGTTTAGGTGTATTTGATATGGTAAAGAGAAACTATATTGAACCTAAGGAAGATATGAATGTATGGACCCAAGAACAAATTGATATGTTTGAATTAAATGCTAAAGCTAAAAATTGCATATTTTGTTCTTTGGAAAATAATGTCTTTAAAAAGATCATGCATTGTACTTCCGCAATCAATATTTGGGTTACCTTAAACATGCTTTATAATTATGCAAAAACCGAAGAGCTCAATACGTTTGATGAGGGAAGTGATGATAATTGTCATCCACCTAATACTAATATTGTTTTTGAAGCTCATAGTGCCTCTAGTCATAGGAGCACTAAAAATCGGAAAAGGAAGGTGATTTGCTATGTGTGCAAAGAAAAAGGGCATGTGAAGAAGAACTGCCCTACTATGAAGAACATGACAAAGAAGAGGTTGAATGCTTCTATATCCTCATTCCACTCAAGTGAAGCATCCTCTTGCCATGACTATGAAGCCATCTCAAAAGAATGCCTCATGAATGATAACAATGAGGTACACTCCTCTCCTTCTAGTCATGTTAATAATAATGATAGTATTAACTCATCTAGCTCTCATGATTTTGATGAATTGATGGATGAGTATAAAACCATGTATGCCTTGCTCTTGAAAAATGATAAGGAAAACAAAAGGATTAAAAATGAGAATTATAGAATTAGTTCACATATGCATGCTCTAGAATTAGAACATGAGAAATTGAAATCTAGCTCATTTGATCCTTGTCATGATATGTTGAAACTTGAGCTTAAGGACTTAAAGCTTGAAAATGAAAACTTGAAAAATGGTTTCAAAATTGAGAATGAGATTTTGAAAAATGAAAACTCAAAATCAATAAGGAAAATCTTATGTTAAATCTCAAATGCATGCTTCACGAATGACTTGAAAAAGGAGGTTTTTGTATTGAGTAAAAAGGTAAATGAATTTACAAAAGTTTCTACCTTTAAGAATCCAAAAAGGAGAAATAACACTTTTGATAATACTCATGCATCTCATGCTTATCATGTTAAGTATTCTACGTCTAGACCTCATGATCATAAGAAGATGAATGTTTCTCTCAAGAATGCTCATGCTCATCTTAGTTCAAATAACAAGCATTCTAATAATAAATCTCATGTCCATAGCAAAAACAAAAAGAAATTTAATGGACATTCTTTTGTTGTGATGTTTACGAGCATGCCATTTATGATTGTGCATTTAAGATGAACCTAAGTGGTGTTAAGGCACTTTGGTAGCTAAGCCCTTTAACCCCCAAGGACCCAAAGTCATTTGGGTACCAAAGATTTCATGTTCTCTTGTAGGGGGAGCAACCACACAAGGATGAGTTGATGATGGTTGATGGGAGTTGCATGAGGACTTAGAGCTTCACCAAATCCAAGTTGCAACTTCACATCTTTTGGATGCCTTCGGTATGAAGAATCGACATCTAGTTAATTTGGTATCATCTCCTTGTTTCGTCTAGTCTGAAAATTGGAGTTTACGATACATAAATGATTTTGGTTAATTCTTACTGCTCTAAATATGGTTTTATCAAATGATTTTTGATTTTCTGATCTCTTCGGAGATCTATGCAGCCTATAACGGGCTCATGCGACCATGCGGTTCTAAATTGTAGGCTAATTTTGGCTTTTTGGTTTTCAACCAATAGGAAGGGTTGGAGATCTTAATTTTCAAATATTTCATATTTTGAGATCTCTTGATTCGTTTCGGATTCATGATAATATATTTTGAAATGGATTTTAAACTATTTAGCAAAGTGGACTTTGAAAATGATACTTGATTCTTCTCTTTGCTATTTGGTTTGAGTTGCTTGCTAGTAACTTTATTTTCATTTAATCTACTAACGGAGTCTACTTATAAGTTATAAATGTTGATGGAAGGCTACTAGATTGAATTTGGAAAGACAATGACAAGTTTCGCAATTATGTAGAATGAAGTATGGTTTTGGTTTTGCAAAATCTTATTACAATACTTGAATATTCATGCATTAATGATGTCTCTAAACTCATGATTGATTTTGCATGACAAATCTATGAAATTTCGTAAGTAGGTAAAATTTTGATAACTTAGGAAATTTCATGATATCTTGATTGAATGAAATTTGCTCTAGGTTGAAATTCATATTAGAGTCCTCATTTTGATTTAGTATTTGGAAAACATGTTTAGATACACAGATGACATGATTCTAGGTGTTTAAACTTGAAAATTCATGTGTAAATGAACAATGTGATAACTAGATCACTTTAGGGGACTTAAGCTTGGCAAAGTTTGACCCAAGTCAACAAATTGACTTGGACACTTTATTTTAAGTCCAAAATTAATAAACATGTTTAAGAATAGGTATGACATGTTTTCATGCACTTAGAATGAGAAATTTATATGGATGTGGATAAAATGACAAAGAGGCCATTTCATGATAACCTTTTTTGAACCAAGTTGACTCAAGTTAACAAATTGACTTAGATGTCTCATTTTTAATCCATATTTGAGGAACATGTTTAGATTTACTCTTGTTAGGTATCCATAGGTTTAAGTTTGAAAAACCATAAGTAAATGATAAGATTGAAACTTAGCAAGTGTCATGATAACTTGCTTAGTTTTGAATGAAACCATGCTAGGTTGATATCTTGACTTAAGGACAAAATTTTTATCTCAAACTTGACATACACTCTTTACATGACCATTATGTGGTGCCATAAAAGTTTGAATGAAAACTGAACACGTTTAGAAAAATAACTGAAAATTACAGAAATGTCATTGAAATTTTAGTATTTTCAGTTATTTCCAAAAAAATGTAAAAAAATCATTCTTAGATGATTCTTGAAACTGTACTTTAACTGAAAAATCTAGTTTGTTGTAAAAATTTCAAATTTTTTTATCAAGAATCTGATTTATAATGGAATTTTGAAGTTGGATTTCGAAAACACAAAGTATCACATATTTGAAATACTCATTTTTCTGATACTTTGATTTTACTTCAAAAACATCAAATGAAAACTCATGTATACTATTTTGATTCCATTTCTAATATCATTCACACCATTGCTTGAGTAAAATCATTTATAGGAATGATCTTGATAACTTGAATCATAGCTAAAAATATCATTTTTTTTTATTGAAATCAATATAGGATAAAAAATGAACTTAGACAATTCATTTTGAGCTCAAACTTGACACACGCGTCTTAAATAATCATTCAGCGATGTCTGGAAAGTTTGAATCAAAATTGATAACTTTTGAAAAAGTATTTGAAATTTACAAAAATGCCCCTGGATTTTAGGAATTTTATGAATATATATGAAACTGATTTTTGACTGATTCTAGAACTTGTAGATTCCTTGAAAAATTTAGTTTGTCCAGTTAAAGTTTCAAAAAATTTCGTCAAGAATATGATTTTATATGGATTTAAAAGTTTGATTTTTGTAAACTTGAAGTATACTTTGACCTAAGTCAACAAAGTGATATAGAAACCTCATTTTCAGCCCAAACTTGACTCATATACTTTGATTCACTCATGCTAGATGTCTATGTGCCTAAGTTTGAGAAAACATGAGTAGATAGCAAAATTTGATACTTAGCCATTTTCATATTTTCATGCTTATTTCGAATGAAATCGCGCTAAGTTGAAATTTGATATACATGCTTTAAATAACCATATCTTAGTATTTTAAAAGTTTGAATGAAATCTAAAAATGTCATGAAAAAGATCTGATATTCATGAAAATATCGATACTTAAGTTACTACATGATTCTTGGTTTTGGATTTCATTTATCATTTCATGATATCATGTACGACTTAGTCTCTTATTCGATGTTTGGCTTTCATCCCTTGAGTTGAGACTTTCGCGGTTTTGAAAAATCTTTTAAAATTTCAACTTTGACTTTTGATTGACTTTTGTTGCCCATTTTTACTGATGTCAAAAGGGGGAGAAAAATATAGGTAAAGGGGAAGAAAATATAGGAAAATCATTCATATAGATAGGGGGAGTTCTATTATATAGATATGCATGTTGATAGGGGGAGAAATCCCATGTTTGATATCCTTTGCGCTGTAATGAATATATTTTCTTAAGGATGTTTGTCATCATCAAAAAGGGGGAGATTGTTGGCCTAAGATTTTCTATCTTGGTCTTAATCTCGGTTTTGATGATAACAAACATGGAACTAATGTCTCATTGAGAAATCTTTCAGGTTCCAAGTCGGTTAGCGCACGAGATTCTTCGAGAAGTTAGAGTTTAGGTTTATGATGTCTAGCATGTGATGTAATCCTCTTTATGATGCAAAGAACTCAAAAACCAAACTCGAACCCGAAAACATGAAAATCCGGAAACTGCCTTGAAATTCACTAAGCCTAGGGAGCTCCTTGGAGGGATATGACCTAGACATTTTCTTGACATAAAAAATGGTGGTAATTGTTCCTTGCGTAAAAACTAGATAACAAGGTATTTTAAAGAAATTGTTGGAAGCCTTTAGCATACCCATATTTGACCCGGGAGATTAGAGAATTTTCGTTTTCCGAAAATTTCTACTAGACTCCAAAAACTAGATTTTGATTCTTAAGGATTTTGATTTTTTAGATATTTTTATTGAATCCAAATGGGGGGTAATCTTTATATAACATTTATGTTTTAAAGTTATTAACTTAAAGTTAGTAAATATTTTATAAGTAGACTTAACAAAGACGGAACCCAAACGAGCAAAAAATCCAGCCTAACCAAACTGCCGTTCCCAGGTTCGATCGACCAACTGGTCGACCGGTGGCATTTTGGTCGACCGAGCATTGCCCAGAATGGGTAGAATGCTCCGATTGCTCGAGCGGTCGCTTGGTCGATCGACCAACGATCGATCGAACAAGCGACCGGCAGTCGGTAACGATCAAAAATTCGCCCGTTGAGAAGAGAGGTGTTTCTCTTCTCTTCATGGTCTATAAATATAAGGCCATGAGAGCCTTCCTCCCCCATCTTGATCACTTCTATTACATTTGAGACATTCTTTTGATCAGTCCTAAGCCCTCATTGAGCCTTCCTCCCCCATCTTGATCACTTCTATTACAGAGAGAATATGCAGTGGTCGCTCTAAGCGGTCGATCGGCCAATCGACCGAGCGGCTGTAACGGCTAGATTTTAGCCTATTGAGCTGTCGTTCCTTTGAGAGGTTGTATATATCATTCATATAACTCATTTAATCTCTCTCTCCCACTCTTACAAATATTATTGAGCAATTAAAAGGGAGTTTTGAGCCTTCTAAAGATCAATCAATTGCGCTCGGTTCTTCCGCTAACAACTTCTTCAAGCGCATTCTGTGCCTCAACTCAGAAATTGATTCGAGTTCTATGACTCAGCGAGTTGGTGGTTTTGAAGGCATGGAAAAGAACATTTAATCTTGGTTTACTCTTTAAGCTCTTTTGATTGTATTTTAATTGTTTTTTGAACACAGTTTTTCATGGATTTGTGCGTCTGAAGACCTAGGATTGTTAGGTCTTGAAATTGGGTGGTAGCCTTGGTGTTTAAGGTTTAAATCCACCGGTGTAATTAATCGTAGTTTACTAGGATTAAGTGAGTTGTCCCATAGGGTTGAGGTGGAAGAGTGCTCTCGGTAAGAAGGCGAAGACTTCCGGGTGTGGAAGTGCCTTAGGTCGAGAGTGCGACTCTTCGAGTCAAAGTCCTCATTGTAAGGGAAACAAGAATTAATCTAGTAAAGCTAGTTTGGAAATCCTAAGCGGGGTGCTTAGGTAGTGGAGTAGGCATTGGGGCCGAACCACTATAAATTCTCTTGTTTGCATTGATAACTTGTGTGTATTTATTGCTTTATCATTTATCGCTTCCACATCTAATCATCCAATCATAAATTGCCTAAACAATTAAACAAATGATTAAAACCGGATTTAAGCTAATTAATTAGATAACACACTATTCACCCCCCCCCCTCTAGTGTTGCCATTTCGACTACAATTGGTATCAAAGCGGGTCGTAGAATGAGATTTCACCGTCTCCTCTACATCGTCTCTCGATCCAAAAATGGCACTAGAGTTGGTAGCGTCTTCACCTCCTAGGTTTGTTGACTCGAACTTTGGTCTTTGGAAACATAGGATGTACACTTATTTAAAGACTAAAGGTTTTGGTGCCTTTAACATGTTACATTGGGAATTCATTAAACCTAAGGATGATATGCATGCTTGGAGTGAAATGGATAAGAAAATGTCTAAGTATAATGGAGATGCCATGAATTATATACTTTGCACATTACCAAATGGCATCCTAGATAAAGTCATGCATTGCTCTTCGGCTTATGATTTATGGGCTAGTTTGAATGTTTTATACGATCATGCTAAAACCGAAGAAATTGGTACATTAAATGAAGGTAGTGATGACAATGGTCATTCACCTACCCCTAATCTTGGTTTTGATGCCCATAGCTCTTCTAGTCAAAAAGGTAGCTCCAAGAGCCGAAAAAGAAAAGTAATTTGTCATGTTTGCAAAGAAAAGGGGCATGTGAAGAAAAATTGCCCAAGCATGAAGAACAAAGCAAGGAAGAGATCAAGTGCTTCCACCTCCACCTCTCACTCATTTGAAGCACCCTCTTGCAATGGCTATGAAGCTACTTCAAAAGTTTGCCTCATAAGTACCAATGATGAGGTACACTCTTTTCCTTCTAGTCATAATAATAATAATGTTAGTACCAGCTCTTCTAGTTCATTCAATATGCCATATGAAGAACTAGTTGATGAATGTCAAAAATTTATGCCTTGCTCGTTAGAAAAGATAAAGAAAATAAAAGGTTGAAAAAGGAAAATGTGATACTTAATTCTCATTTGTATGAATCCAAACTAGAAAATGAAAAATTAAGATCTAGGCCATTCGATTCATGCCATGATAATGTAGAACTTGAGCTTAAGGATTTGAAGCTTAAAAATAACAATTTAGAAAATGAGAATTGCATGTTAAAATCTCAATTACATGCATTGGATAAATCCATGAATGAATTGAAAAGTGAGATTACTTTCTTGAATAAGAAAGTAAATGAATTAAAAAATGCTTCATCTCCTAAGAACCCTAGAATAAAAAATGCCTATGTAAAGAATGCCAATGTTCATCATCATTCTCATGTTAGGCATTCCACATTTAAACCTCATGCTCAAAATAAAAATATTTCATCCAAGAATGCCCATGCTCATCATGCCTCCTATGTTAAGTATTCTAACATTAAATCTCATGTCCATGTTAAAAATGAAAAGAAAAAGTTTCATGGACATTGTTTTTGTTGTAGTATATATGGTCATGCTATTCATGATTGCGCATTCAAAAGAAATCCAAGTGTTGCTAAGACACTTTGAATTCCTAGGCTATCTAACCCCCAAGGACCCAAAGTCATTTGGGTACCAAAGATCTCATCTTCTATTGTAGGGGGAGCTACCACACAAGGGTGAAAGATTGATGACGTGTTGAAGTTGACCAAAGAGTTGAATGAAGAATCCCTTTATGGTTGCAACTTCAAGTTTCACCTAGATGCCTTAGGTAAAATTGGCATCAAATATTTTGGTATCATCTCCTTACTTTGGTTTGCTTTATTTAAGTTGGAGTTATGATACATGTTTAACTTGAGTTGTTTCCCCGTTCGTGTTAAAGAGTTCTTTGGAAATGATTTTTTATTTTTTATTTCTAGGTCTCTTCGGAGACCTAAGTGGCCTGTAATGGGCCTAAGCGACCTTGCAGTTCTAAATCGTAGGCTAATTGTGGCATTTCGATTTTCAACCAATAGGAAGGGTTGGAGATCTTTATTTTTCAAAATTTCATATTTTGAGATCTCTTGATTCATTTTGTTATCATGAATGATTTATATGAAAATGAATCCATGCTATTTAGTGAAGTTAAATTTGGAAAATGATACTTGGTTTTTCACTTCGCTATTTAGTTTGATAGCTTGCATGTAGATTTGGTTTCATTTTCTATTTATGAAGTATACTTGCAAGTTATTGGTAATTAAGAATGGAAGGCTATGTCAATGAAAAATAAAAAGTTTGGCTAAATCATCACGAATAAGGTATAACTTTGATAAATTCAAAATCTTAGTGTTATACCTCAATGGTAAGGCTTAAATAATGTCTCAATACTCATGATTAATATTGCATGTTAAATTCTTGAATTTTCATGAGTAGGTAGAATCTTAGCACTTAGGCAAATTTTATTGAATGAAACTTGCTCTAGGTTGATACTTACTATTAGAGACATTCCTCTAAGTCCAAACTAGTTAAACATATTTAGGGACCTTATTCCTCAAATGCTTCACATCTTAAGATCCCTTAGATTCATTTTTAGATCATGAAAACTCCTTAAAATGAATCTCTACTATCTAACACAGGTTAAGGTTTTTAAATAAAACTTTGTATTGAACCCTTGCTAATTAGTATGTTAGCTTGCTAGTTGGTATATGATTTCATTATGATACTAATGAAGCTTACTTGCAAGTTAAGAAAGCGGTAAACAATGAAAGGCTATGCTATCTAAAAGAAAATGGAAAAGGAAATGAAAAGTTTGGGAAGATTTTCAGGAAAAAGGTATGAATTTGATTTTGCAAAAAATCTTTATATAATACTTGAATATTAATGCTTTAATGATGTCTCTATATAATCATGATTGACTTTGCATGATAAATATTTGAATTTTCATGAGTAGACAAGTTTCATGATAACTAGGCAATTTCATGATATTAATATTGAATGAAATTGGACTAGTTTGAAAATTCTTATTAGAGACCTCATTTTGAGTAAACATCAAACAAACATGTTTAGATACACATATCACATAAGTCTAGGTATTTAAAATTGAAAATTCATGTCTAGATGAACAATGTGATAACTATATCACTTTAGGGGACTTAAACTTGAAAAAGTTTGACCCAAGTCAACAAATCGACTTGGACACTTCATTTTAAGTCCAAACTTCATAAACATGTTTAGGAATAAGTATGACATGTTTCCATGCATTTAGAATGAAAAATTCATGTGGATATGGATAAAATGACATAGAGGTGGTTTCATGGAAATCTCTTTTGAACCAAGTTGACCCAAATCAACATGTTGACTTAAAGGTCTCATTTTCAATCCATATTTGAGAAACATGTTTAGATTTACTCATGTTAGGTATCCATATGTTTAAGTTTGAAAAATCATGAGTAAATGATAAGATTGACACTTAGCAAGTTTCATGATAACTAGGTTAGTTTTGAATGAAACCATGCTAGGTTGATATCTTGACTTAAAGACATAATTTTCATTTCAAACTTGATATACATTTTTTACATGATCACCTTATGGTGTCATAAAAGTTTGAATGAAAATTGAACATGCTTTAAGAATAACTGAAAATCAAGAAATTGTCATGTCACTAAACAATTGATAACATTCTCAGTTATTTCTAGAGAAATATAGAAAAATCCTTTTAATTGATTCTTGAAACTGCACCATCACTGAAAAATCTACGTTCTTCAGTAAAATTTTTGAAAATTTTTATCAAGAATTTGATTTATAACGGAATTTTGAAATTGGATTTTGAAAACACAAAGTATCATCCTTCTTGAAATTTCAATCTTTCTGATACTTTGATCTTTCTTCAAATACTTCAAATGAAAACTCATGTATACCATTTGGATTCCATTTCTAATATCATTGACACCATTTCTTGAGTAAAATCATTTCTAGGAATGATTTTGATAACTTGGATGATAGCTAGAAATATTCATTTGTTTATTAAAATCAATATAGGATGAAAAATGGACTTTGAAAATTCACTTTGAGTTCAAACTTGATACATGCATTTCAAATGACCATTCAACAATTGGTATCAAAAATTTTCGTCAAAAATATGATTTTGTATACATTTAAAAGTTTGATTTTTGAAAACTTGAAGTATAGTTTGACCTAAGTCAACAACATAACTTAAAAATTTCATCTTAAGCCCAAACTTGATTCATAGACTTACATTCTCTCTCATGTTTGATGTCTAGATGCCTAAATATGAGAAAACATGAGTAGATAGCCAAATTTGATACTTAGCCATTTTCATATTTTCATGCTTAATTTAAATGAAACCGTGCTAAGTTAAAAGTTTGATTAAATGACATTAGTTTCACTTCTAACTTGATATATATGATTTAAATGACCATATCTTGATATTTTGAAAGTTTGAATGAAATCTAAAAATGTCATGAAAAAGATATGAGTACATTCATACTTAAGTGCATACATGATTTAGTTTTGAATTGTATCTATCACTCCTTTCTATCATGTATGATTTTGTTTCATATCAAATATTGTTTTCCATCCCTTTGGTTGAGATTTTCATGTTTCATGAAACACAACTTTAGAGTCTCAACTTCATGAAAAAATATTTGTTTTTCATCCCTTTCACTTCATTAACCTTTCTTGCCATTTTTGATTGATGTCAAAAGGGGGAGAAAATTATAAGTAAATGGGGAGAAAATTATAGGTAAAAGGGAGGAGAATATAGGAAGACCATGCATATAGATAGGGGGAGTTTATTTTCATAGATATGCATGTTGATAGGGGGAGAAATCCCTTAGTTGATATCCTCTATGCTTTATTGAATATATTTTCTTAAGGATGTTTGTCATCATCAAAAATGGGGAGATTGTTGGCTTTAGGTTTTCAACCTTGGCCTTAATCTCCGTTTTGATGATAACAAACATGGAACTAATATTTCATCGAGAAATCTTTCAAGTTCCATATCGATTAGCGTTCGATGTCCTCGATCGGAAAAATTAGAAGAAATTGAAAAATCAGAAGGACATTGATCGTCGCGCTCGGGTTCATCGTGGAACATCTCAAAGTTTGACGCATGCACCAAAGATGTATTGGACGAGTCCAAAGCTCACATCGAAAGTTCTCCAAGTTGGTGCTCGTTGAAAGCCGGAACCCGAAATGAAGCGCGAAAGAAAAAGACTGAAAAAATCAATAATCAGCTTATGTTCGGTCGACTGAATAGGGTTAGAAAAATGGCAGTAGCCATCTCGGTCGATCGATCGGTCGACCGAAGGATGCCGCAAAGCGGCAGTAGCTACTTTGGTCGATTGATTGAAGCCAAAAATTGGCAGAGGATGCATCGGTCGACCGGACTGCGTATTGCCATAGCTGTAACTTGCGTCGGTCGATTGGTCGGTCGACTGGATCGTGGGAACGTAGATTTGCATATGGCGGTCGACCCGTCAGTCGATCGCACAGAGAGAATAGGGAGCGGTCGCTCTAAGCGGTTGTAACGGCTAGATTTTAGCCTGTTGAGCTGACGTTCCTTTGAGAGGTTATATATATCATTCATATAACTCATTTAATCTCTCTCTCCCACTCTTACAGATATTATTGAGCAATTAAAAGAGAGTTTTGAGACTTCTAAAGATCGATTAATTGCGCTCGGTTTTTCCGCCGATAACTTCTTCAAGCGCATATGCTGCCTCAACTCGAGAATTGATTCGAGCTCTACGACTCAACGAGTTGGAGGTTCTGAAGGCGTGGAAAAGAGCATTTAGTCTTGGTTTACTCTTTAAGCTTTTTTGATTGTATTTTAATTGTTATTTGAACACAGCTTTTCTTGGATTTGTGCGTGTGAGGACCTAGGATTGTTAGGTCTTGAAATTGGGTGGTAGCCTTAGTGTTTGAGGTTTAAATCCACCGGTGTAATTAATCGTAGTTTACTAGGATTAAGTGAGTTGTCCCTGAGGGTTGAGGTGGAAGAGTGCTCTTGGTAAGAAGGCAGAGACTTCCGGGTGTGGAAGTGCTTTAGGTCGAGAGTGCGACTCTTCGAGTCAAAGTCCTCATTGTAAGGGAAACAAGAATTAATCTAGCAAACCTAGTTTGGAAATCCTAAGCGGGGTGCTTAGGTAGTGGAGTAGGCATTGGGGCCGAATCATTATAAATTCTCGTGTTTGTATTGATAACTTGTGTGTATTTATAGCTTTATCATTTATCGCTTCCGCATCTAATCATTCAATCGTAAATTGCCTAAACAATTAAACAAATGATTAAAACCGGATTTAAGCTAATTAATTAGATAACATACTATTCACCCCTCCTCTAGTGTTGCCATTTCGACTACAGAAGTATCTTCGGTTTGAGAGCGGAGACTTTCCGGTGTAGAGTCCTCTTTGTTAGGGAAACAATATAATCTAGTAAAGCTAAAATTTGAAATTCTAAGCGGGGTGCTTAGGTAGTGGAGTAGGCATTGGGGCCGAACCACTATAAATACTTGTGTTAGCACTGTTTTCTTTGTGTATCGCATTGCTTATTTTTATTACTCGCTTTCGCATTTAGTCGTCAATTGTGAATTGCCTAAGGAACTTAAGAAACTATTAAAATCGGATTTAGGCTAATTGATCAGTTAACACACTATTCATCCCCTCTAGTGTGGCCATTTCACCAACAGAATCCTCCAAGTGGATGAAGTAGGCGGCACACCCAAGTAGAAGGCACCTCGAAATTTGGCTTCGCAAAAGACCAAGATGGACGAAGTAGATGGCCAGCCACCAATGGAGAGGAGGAAGACACTACAAAAAAATAGCATATCACCAACGGATTAAATCCGTTGGTAATAGTTAAAATTTCGTCGGTAATACTGTTATCGACGGATTTTTCTATCGGTAAAAGTTGCTAGGTAATTAATACCGACAGATTTTACCATATCCGTCGATAATACCAACAGATAGATATATTCATCGGTAATACTAACGAATAAATATATTAGTCGGTAATACAAACAGATAAATATATCCGTCGATAATACCAACGGATACATATCCGTCGGTAATACTAAGTACCAACAGCTAAATCAATCGATAATACCAATAAATATTTATCTGTTGGTATTATTTAGTAAATAGATTATAAATTAATTAATAAAATAAATTCCTACTTGAGATCCAATTATCAATCAACCACACATCAATCACATTTGAAATCAGATATTCATAATAATAATAATCACATTTATAATGAAAAATTATCAAAATAGTATCAATTACAATAAGAAGTTATCAACTTCACTACAATTAAAGTATTGCAAGTACAATCATCACTATTGCAAATCCATCACAAGAATCAAACTCATGTGTCTACCTCCCCTATTGCATATATTGGTGGAAGCAAGCAAATTTCAACCAAACTCATGTGTCTACCTCCCCTATTGCATATATTGGTGGAAGCAAGCAATTTTCGCTGCGTCTCTTACTCTTTTAGGCATTGCATAAATGTGAGTTGATTATGAAGCTCGAGCATGCATCTTATCTGGTACCTAAGTAACAAAAACAAATGAAAATTTATTTCAAAGCAAAAATAGTAGTCTCCTATGGAGAACTACCAAAAACCTTGTTGAAGTTAAATGTTTATTTTCCTGAAAAATAAAAGGATAATGAAATTTGATGGACTGTATAATAGAGAAATTTGAATCTCCTAGTAAACAAAGAATAAAAAGACTGATTAAAGACTTTTCAAAACTTGAAACAGTTGACACGAAATTGTCCATTATCAATTCATATATGTGGTAGCTGGACATTCGAACATATGCACCATAGAGAAAAATATCTTAGACAAAAGAGAGAAACAATAGACAAAAAAAGATAATATATAACTAAAAAAGTCACAAGTTTACAATTCATTAATAGAACCATACATCCATCAATGTGAGTGCAGACAAGAAAAGCACTTCAGTTTCATAGGCTCAATTCTAGATATGGCATGCACTCGTTTACAATTACATTGCTGAAAGAAGTATCACATACCATTTTTCTCGAAAACCGTAAATAAACTTCTAAATTACAATTAAGCCACCTTCAATGGCTCAATATCATACTTTAGCATATCTATCAACACTTGATATATTGTTGATTCAATTATTCTTGAATAAAGTGAGTTAGAAACAAGATACATATTTAATTATAAAGAACAAGATGAAAGCACATTGGAACCAAATGACCATAGTTTTCTGCAAAATAATCTTGGTGGACTTCAACAACCAAGCAAAAACTTCCAAGTAAAGTCACTGGTCCAAGAAATTATGGTAAAAATGAAACTTTATCTAAACCAATCAGGGAAGCTAATTGGATTCAGTTAGTTAACTAAGGATTGAAAGAATGAAGACAAGTCAAACATAAGAATAAAGCATGAGGAGTCAACTCTCCGGAAGTCCAGCTAATTCTAATGCAGATTAGAAATGTCCGTAGCTATAGACTTATAGTCATGTGTACTAACTTTCTTCAAGGAATAAATATCATCAGAGATGGAGACCATAACACAAACCCAGAATGACGAGTTGCTAGACCAATATGCTACAAGTTCTATAACACGACAGCATAATCCAAGGAAGAAACCATTCTTGGCATGTAGTATTTTTATCTTTTGAGATTCAAAGTAATATTTCTTTTTCAGAAAAATAGAACAGAACTTCCAATCTTAACATTAAAGAAACAAAAGCCAAAACATTATGTACCTAAAATATGATGAGACCAATACATATTGCCTGAGTACCAAGTCCATGTCCATGGCAAATTACAGTTGGCAAAATAATAATACCAGATGATACCAAATTAGCCATAATACCAGGTAATACTAGATGATACAACAACTAAAGATAATACAACAATGAACAAATACATATAGATCGAGTTTAGTAAACATATACGAATCCAGGTAATACATACATATCGCACACTTCTTCGATCAAAATCTTCACTCAATAAATTATAAGGATATAATTTTCGATGACACATTCAACCATAAGACTCTTTAGCAGTAATAAAATCTCTGTATTGACCCAAACCAATCTTAATAAATTCATTGTTTTAGAACTATGAATCTGATAACAGAACTATATTTACAGGTTATGGTTTAGTTGTTTACTACTGCTTTTCTTTTTTACTTCAGTCATGACTTTTTAGTAAACTGAATAACTATTAGATTTGATGAGCTTCCTTAAAAGAGTGACCGCCAGGTAGAATAGAAAAGTGTCGAGAGAAAAATGAAACTGGAGGCAAAAAGATATTATTCAAAAGATACATCAAAGCGGCTTCAGGAATTACATTTATACCTAAGCCAGTTCAAGTGAGTGAAAAGATAGAAATGCCCTTAACAAACTACATTATTACATTTGATACCAGTACCAGGTGCTCAAACACAAGTCGCAACTCAAGTTCACTAAAGTTCACTAATTATGGAATGTGACATGCGAATAACAAAATGATAAAAGTAAGAAAATAGAACAGGTAATGAAAACAGTTAATGGATTACTTCTATGCTTTAATACACCCCCTCAAGTTGGGAGGGGAGAATGGATTCTCCAATCCCAACTTGGTTATGAGATTCTGATGTTGAGTCTTTGGAAGTGCCTTAGTCAATATATCTGCAGGCTAATTTTGACTTGAGATGTATAATGGCTGCACAACTCCCTGTTGAAACTTCTCCCTTACAAAGTAACAATCAACATCCAGATGCTTTGTACGTTTATGAAAAACTAGATTGGCTGTTATATGTAGGGCACTCTGGTTGTCACAAAATATTGGTGTAGGTGTTTGATGTAATGTTCCTATGTCCTTCAGCAATTTTTGTATACAAACCAATTCGATAGTAGCACTTGAAAGGGCTCTAAGTTTACTTTCTGAACTTGATTTGCTAACAGTATGTTGTTTCTTGCACTTCCAGGTTACAAGAGCTGATCCAAGCTTCACCATGTAGCCTGTTATGGATCTTCTTGTCATGCTGCAGTTACCCCAATCTGCATCACTATAAGCTAATATCTGAAGTGAATTATTGTAGCATAAAACAAACCTAAACCAGGCTCTTTTTTCAAATATTTCAGCAATCTTACAACAGCTTGGTAATGAGACTTCTTGGGCCTTTGTATGAACTGGCTTAAGGCATTAACACCATATGTTATGCCTGGTCTAGTTACAGTTATATATAATAGTTTTTCTATTAATCTTCTGTAAGTAGCAATGTCACTGAATTCAGGGTCCTCATCTGATACTTCATCATCAAACTTGACATTGGCTTGCACAGGTGTGTTTTTTGGTTTGCATTCAGTCATTTTCATTTCCTTTAGCAAATCAAGAATGTATTTTCTTTGGCATATGTGTATGCCTTTATCTGTTATGTGGATTTCCAAACCCAGGAAATATTTCAACTGACCAAGGTCCTTGATTTTGAATTGATCATCATGGAAACTTTTCTAGCTTTCTATTTCTCCATTGTCAGTCCCTGTGACAATAATGTCATCAACATATACTAATACAATGGTAATCAATTTGCCTTTATTTTTCACAAACAAACATGTGTCTGAGGTACATTGTTCAAACCCTTGTGACATAATACTGCTTTACAATTTAGAATACCATTGCCGACCTGCTTGTTTTAATCCATAAATGGATTTTAACAGTTTGCAAACTTTGCCATTAGTTGGATTTTCATACCCTGGTGGCTTTTGCATATATACTTCTTCCTCTAGATCATCATGCAGGTAAGCATTGTTAACATCAAGTTGGTGCAAAGACTATTTGTGAGCTGCTGCTACAACTAGCAAAACTCTTACCGTGGCTAATTTGGAAACAAGTGCAAATGTTTCCTGAAAATCTATGCCTTGTACTTGTGTAAAACCCATAGCTACCAATCTTGATTTATGCTTTTCAATGGTGCCATCAGGTTTAACTTTGGTTTGAAATACCCATCTGCCACCAATTGCCTTTTTTCCCGGTGGCAAGCTACACAACTTCCAGGTTTGATTGCTTTCTAATGCCTTAAGTTCGTTTTGCATTGATTCTACCCACACTGGATGCTTGACAGCAGCATCATATGACCGGGGTTCTTGGTGAGTTTCAATTGTGGTGATAAAAGCTTTGTGGCAAATTGGTATTTGGGATAGGTTGTAGTAATTATCAATAGGATATGGAGTAGTTTTTTTGGATGTTGCCTTGGGAGTGGCATTTTCAGAAATGAGATTACATTGATAATCCTGAAACCTTATGGGTTTTTTGATAGCTCTTTGGCTTTTTCTGGTTTTCGGAAGTTCATTTGCATTGGAATCTAAAATGTCAGAAGTGGAAGAAGGATGAGGATGATTAACATCTGGACTGAGCTCATTTGATGTGGATGGAAAACTAACAAACAACACATCTCCATCTTTCAGTTCAGTGACTTCATTTGGCATATGTTTTTCACTATTCCTGGTGGATGACATTTCAATACTGATTGGATTATTGTTTTGCTCAGTATTTGTGGAGTTAAAATCATGAAAGTCTTCTGTTTCAGGTTCTTCTGCAACTATGGGCAGTGGAAAAATGGTTCCATTGGTGTTTTGAGGTTGAAAGGGAAAAATATGCTCAACAAAGGTGATGTTTCTGGAAATGTGAATGGAGTGAGTCTTCAGATCACAAACCTTATACTCTTTCTTTCCATATGGATAACCTATGAAAACACACTCATTGGCTCTAGTGTCGAATTTAGTTCTTCCTTGCTTAAGGGTATTTATGTAGCAAAGACATCCAAATGTTCTCAAAAGATTGAGATTAGGTGGTTTACCATATAGCAACTCATAAGAACTACGATTGTTTGTAACTGGACTTGGTAGCCTATTTATGAGATAAGTGGCTGTAAGTATACACTCCCCCCAAAATCTCAAAGGTAACTTGGATTGGAATTTCAGTCCTCTTGCCACTTCTAACAAGTGTCTATGTTTTCTTTCTACAACAAAGTTTTGTTGAGGAGTTTCTACACAAGTACTTTGATGCATAATACCATGGGTTGAAAGGAAAGAGTTTAAGGTTGAGTTGAAGAACTCACTCCCATTGTCGGTTCTTATGATTTTGATGTTTTTGGATAATTGTTTATGTATCATTCTAATGAAGCTAATGAGCAAAGTAGGAACTTGGTCTTTATGAGCAAACAAATATGTCCAACATGATTTTGAAATATTTACACCCATCATATGTTGGGACCTTGTGAGGTCCCCAAACATCACAATGAAGCAAATCAAAGGAAGAAATGCTTTTATTCATACTCATGTGAAAGGGTAAAGCACACTGTTTAGCTTTGGGGCATACATTGCAAAAGTAATTTGAAACTTTATTTAAACTAGGAATGACATGAGCTAGCAATTTCATTCTCGAAAAAGACATGTGACCTAATCTAAGATGCCATAAGACGGTTTCATCTAAATTGACATTCAAGGCTTGAGTAATGAGCTCCTGATTGTAATTGAGACGAGAAGTCCTAGTCATCAAATATAAACCATTTTCTTCTTTACCACTCCCAAGTAGTTTTTTCGTAGATAGGTCCTGGATTACAAAATGGGATGAGTTGAAGGTAATTTGACAATTCAACTATTTAGTGAGCTTACTGACAGACATCAAATTGAATTTGAATGAAGGAACAGATAAAGCATTGGTAAGCTTGATGTTTTTGTTTATGTAGGCTGCGCCTGAATGAGAAACTTGTATGGATGAACCATTTTGTAATGATACCTTATTGTTATGGGTAGGTTTAAAAGGGTTTTCTAGCATGATGTGACTCGATATGATATGGTCTGTGGCACCACTGTCAAGAATCCAATGTTTATGTATAGTACAAGCATTTGAACAAATTGGCATACAAACTGTCATACCTGCCATGTTGACCTGAGGTTGGCTGGCAATATTCGAATTATTTAGCAAATTCATCAAGGCTTTAATTTGCTCTTCAGTGAGATTCAATGCAGATGCTGGTCTGTCTTGAGAAGATGATAGTATCATCACAGTTCTTGTCATCTTGTTTGAAACCTTGTGCACTGTACACTTGTTTCTCAACTGAGTTGACAAATTCATTTGATTTTTGCTTCCCTTTGTATAATTTGTGCCCTGGTGGATATCCATTGAGATTATAACATACTTCTCGAGTGTGTCCAGGTCTTTGGCAATATTCATAAAATTTCTTACATATGGCTGCGTCTTGTTCTTATTCTGCTTGCTACTATTTCCACCATGATACATTCTATTTGAAGCTACACTTTCAATGCTAGCTGAGCTTTCAACTTTGACTTGTCTCTATGTTTCCTCTTGTTCTAACATTGAGTAAACCTGATTCAAGTCGGGAAGTGGCCTCATGAGAAGCATTTGACCTCTCACACCAACATAAGATTCATTTAGTCCCATCATGAACTGAGTCAGCTTATTTATTTCCTTTCGTTCTTTGTCCCAATTTGCAATTACAATTCCTCCCCATCTCTAAGGCATCTAGTTCATCCCATAGGCTCTTAAGGTTGGTGAAGTAATCGGCAATGGATGAATTACCCTGTATGGTTGTTCCGATCATCATTCTGATTCAAAAATCCTGGGTTCACTACTTCTTCCAAACCTAGCTTCTAAATCTTTCCACATTTGCGCAGCATTTTCAGTATACATTATACTCGCGCCCAATGTAGGAGTTACTGACTACAATATCCAAGAGCGTACCATATCATCACACCTCTTCCGGTGTCTATACTTGGATGTCGACTCTTCAGGAGCTAACAAGCTCCCATCAACAAAATAAATTTTGTTCTTAGCTGATAATGAAATTAGCATGGATTGCTTCCAAGGGAGATAATTTTCATGCCCTGTAAGCTGAGTTGATACCAAGATCATACTCGGATTGTCATTCCCTTGAAGGATGTATGGGCTCTCTTCGATTTCAACTATCTCTGATGCAGATCCACTATCTGGAGTACTCTGTGATTTTGCTATTGCAGATCTCCACCATTTGATCGCCTATTTCTCGCCATGGATGGGGATGCCCGATTTTGGATCAATACAGTAGCTTTACCTCGATTTGATGCCCAATACTCACTCGATCAATCTTCGAAGCAGTCGATCTTAATCACCCGCTCTGATACCATATTAGATCTGGTGAGCTTCCTCAAAAGAATGATCGCCAGGTAGAATAGAAAAGTGTCGAGAGAAAAATGAAACTGGAGGTAAAAATATATTATTCAAAAGATACATCAAAGCGGCTTCAGGTATTACATTTATACCTGAGCCAGTTCAAGTGAGTGAAAAGACATAAATGCCCTTAACAAACTACATTATTACATTTGATACTAGTACCAGCTGGTCAAACACAAATCGCAACTCAAGTTCACTAAAGTTCACTAATTATGGAATGTGACATACGAATAACAAAATGATAAAAGTAAGAAAACTGGTAACAGATTTCTATGCTTTAATAATAACCAACATACTAATAACCTATTCCTGACATTTTGTATGACAACAAGAAATCGAAGGGGGCCAATTCTTCAACACTTGTCTTCTGTTGTAGGTAATCACAAGAAAATATTCAGACTATCGATGTGCACTCTTGCATGTAGTATAGTAGTATAAGAGCTAAAAGATTTGGATATAAAATAAGGAAGATTTTCCAGTTACCAGCTTAAACATGAGCCACTTGGCAGCAACATCTCCTACTCCTAGTTACTTTGTGTCAACTAATAAGAGTTAAAGTTACAGAGGGAAGCAAGCAACTACTTTTTTGGAGGAAACTACAACCAAGCCTCTAGACCATTACTTTTTTGGAAGAGACTACAAGCAAGTATCTAATAGTTTCTAGTAATCAACCATGGCAAGTTTCTTAATTCATGTTTGCTACTTTTCCCTTTTGGCTAGTCCTAGTGGAACTTAAGCCTAGAATGGACAGCTCACATGGAGAAGCCTAAATAAAGTTCCTACTAGCACACTAAAACATTTTGAGCTTAGAGCGTAAGGACACACTTCACAATGCCTTGCACTAGTTCCAATGTCCTATCATCCAAATAACCATATAATTAATTGATGGCAATGCTCCAAATGTGACTATGTTTCCCAATTCTTTTGTTCCTTTTACATGAACTATAGTGATGAATTATAGCAAGAAAGAAAAAGTTTCCAACTAGTATTTCTTTGTTATGACTAGGCAAATTTAAATCCAAACAATGCCAAAAAGAAACTATATGTACATATCATGTTATTCAGAAGATCAGTTCATGCACCAAACATTTGAAACCACACGATGATGGGAACCAATAGGCTTTGTGAACTTAAGAAGCTAGTAAGTGAAGCATGAAAAGTGTCAGGTTCAGTTGTTGTGAACCTTATGAAAAAAGTAAATTTGATGTAAGACTAACGCTATCAAAAAAGTAAATTTGATGTGATACTAACGCTATTTAAGGTAATGACAAATCCTTTGATAAACTATGCTTCCTCTAACCCATAGTACAATATTAAAGCAATTTCTTGTAAATACTCAAGTTCGTAGACCCTGCCAAAGGGCGCGATAGAAGAGCGGAAGCAGACTTGATGGAGATGATGCCCCTCTTCTTCCTCTTATCGACGAAACAGAAGAGCGGAATCGAAGAGGAGGTGAGGGTGGAATCGAAGAAGCGAAGATGAGGTGAGGATGATGCAACAGTGGAGGTGAGGCTGGTCCAAGAAAGAGAAGCGAAGAGAGGAGGTGAGACTGATCGCATTATTAGAGGAGGAGGAGGAGGAGGGAGAAGCGAAGGAGGAGGAGGGAGAAGCGAAGGAGGAAAGCAATGGGCTGAGGGCCAGTAATACCCATGAATGCTGATTAGGAGTAACTGATTCCATGTTGGTTGTTCACCTACCTCCATGAATGCTTCCCCATGCCTAGTAATACCCGACACATGACGCTGAGGGTCACGTAGGGATAGAACCAAAGTAATGGGTCGTCACTCACAAGGTAACCATGACAATCTCGGGTCAAAGGATTACTTGCACCTACTATCACCCGAGGAACATCCTATTGACACTTATGTAATGATTTCATTCTGTGTTGCACGTGTAGGTCCGTTCAGTGAACTCATTCACTAATGAGCACTTGCACTTGTATATTAGTGATGGTTCATAGGTAACTGTGAGATCAGCTACCCCCTATTGTATAGGGCATATATCAAGTGCACTACTCTATCCGTAATCACCAATCCCCTATTCGGTGATCCTATGACTAGGAACATTTAGAACAGGGGAATATGGATTCTAAGTCTCACAAGCATGATCTCATCATGGCCTTATAATTATTTGCCCAACTTCTTAGGGTTCATCATAATCTTTATAAATAAAGATGCAGCACATGATGAAAAGTTGTCTCATAAAGTTGATTACCCTTGAATAGTCCCTAAACACATCAACATGTGATTGGCTCAAGGGCACTATTCCTTTCACTAGATTCAAGCAATCCACGATCTCTTAATGGTCAAATTTGTTGACACTATGCGGTGGCATTATTCAAATCCAAATTGGACTCAAACCAAGTACGGACTTTGGTTGACCGGCTCAAAAAGGATAACTCCTATAGGGTGCAGGTGGATCTTTAGGAAAGATCTGAGCAGCTGGCAAGGTGTGGACCTATAAGACCAAACTGGCTATGAATGAGATCTAACCCAAACAATAGCTTGTCTGCAATAAGACATTCTCATCAGTTCTAGTGCTCAAGTCCATCGGGATATTGCTAGCCATCAGTGCGTACTATGAATACGAGATCTGGCTAGTGGGTGTCTAGATTGAGTTCTTCCGTTATGAAGAAGTCTATATGACATGGCTAAAGGAGTTCGTATCCTTAGTTGGACCGAGTAAGGTATGCGAGCTACAGAGGTCCATTTATGGACTACAGTCGAAGAGTTAAAACATCCATTTTGATGAGATAGTCAAAAGGATTTTGATTTTATCAAAAATGTGGATGAACCTTGTGTAGACAAGGTAGTGAAGTCAGATGACTCATATTGTATGTCATACTTGTGCGAAAAGTATTCTCATGCTCTAGTTATTTCCCATACTAATTATCCTGGGAAAGGCCTCCTATATGCTTGACATTAGGATCTATATGGATAGGCTTGAAAGGATGCCAAGTTTATCCCAGCCTATGTATGTTGATATAGTGCCCATTATGCTTCGGCAGTGGGATCCATCATGCGATGCTTTGCACTTGACTTGATATTGCTTATACCTTAGAGGTATTTAGCAGATTTCGGGCAAAACCCTAGAGAATAACATTGAAGAGCAAATGAAGAACTCTCTCAGCCACTTGAGAAGGATGAGAGACGTTCTATATGACAATGAAACTATATGATGGTATGAGGATACCTTTAATGGTGGTGCGATAAGCAGGAAAGTGTTCCTAGCTGGGTACTGTAACTGGTAAGGTGACCAAGGCTTTGTGCTTTGTTACTTACTCTGCCACGTTGCTAGACGTCAATCTTGACTTGTGAGTGGAGTCCCTCATGACCACACTAAAGGGGTTTAGTGGAGGCTCGTAATATTCGAATATAAGTCATTATATCAGATCCGGCTCTCCGTTATGCACAACTCAATGCTTGCTTAGTGTGGGGCCCAATGGGTCACACACAACAGGCTAACCTCGTGACGAACTTTATGAGATAGAGTTTGAATGCGGTACTATATGTCTACTAGCATGGACATGCTGCAACTCGATCACGGATCTCATTTACGGACATGATAGTAAAGGTATTTCCTATAGGAACGAATGCGCAAGGAAGGAGTTCCTCGGTAACCCTAATTTATAGGGCATACCTAAATTGAAGGGATTGTCACATAATAATATTTTATGTGGTTGATTAAATTTAATTATGAATTAAATATTTAATTAACCTCTTGACGGGGATTATATTTAATTATGAATTGAATATAATTTGATTTTGAATCAAATATACATGGTGGAAAAATTAGTTTCTAACCATGAGCCTAACCAATTAATTAGGAATTAATTTATTTGCATAAATCCTAATTAATAGGAATTTGATTTATGGAGATAAATCATAAGATCAACAGATATATGATTTATGAGGATAAATCATAATTCTATTAATTAATAGGAATTAAAATTATTTAGATAAATCTCTTTCCTATTGTTTAGGGGATTGAATTATTTAGATAATTATCATTCTTTTTAATAGGCTATTAATTTATGGAGATAAATTAAAGTTTATATTTAATTGGATTTAATTAATTTCGAATTAATTATGAAGCCATTAAATATAAATTATTTTTTGGAGATAAACCCCGGAATTTTGAATTCCGGAGAGAGTTTTTAAACGGGGGCTGGGTCTACTCTTGTAGCCGCCCATGCCCCCTATAAATAGGTGGCCGAACTTTCTTCAAAGGTTGATGAAAGTGAATTAGTTTTTTGATCTTGGAGAAGATTAAGTGTTTGATTCTTGAGAGGGTTCATGAGGAGAAAAGCTCCATAGAATCCTTTCTCTCCTTTGGTGGCCGACCATCTTCTTCCTCCTTCCTCGGTTTTTTGCGAAGACAAATTGAATGTGTTTTCTACTTGGGTGTGCCACCTACTTCATCATCTTGGAGGAGTCCAAGATGGACAACGAGGTATTCTTTCATCTACCTTCTCGTCCTGTGGTTTTGTCAAATCTTTTTCCTCTCGTTTTGGAGCCCGGTTCTTGGTGGAAGGGCCAGCCAAGCTTTTGAGGTTTTGGGGTTTGAGAAAGCTTCTCCGTTGAGCCACTATGAGTTTGATTGTTCGCTGCCCTTTTGTTGCGAGGTGCTTGGTGTGGATTTTCATTGGAGGACGTGCGTGTGTGCATCTTGAAATGGGAATAGGAGACACCCATTCCAACTGCGGTATAAGGTATACTTTCTCATTCTACTCGTGGATTGAATTCCTTAAAGATTGCTAAAGTTGATCACTATTTTTGGGATGGTTTTAATTTTTTAAATTGCTATTTCTGCTTCGTTTCCGATTCCAATCCCAACACTCCTAACCTTTGTCGTGGCTTCTTCAACTTGGATCTTCAAGCGGGAACTCTCCGCCATTACTGTGCCAAGATCAATGTAAAGCATTTCTAATTCCGCTCTTGACTTGCTTTCCACCTCCGTTATCCGAGCAGCAGACTCGGAGACAATGGCATTTAAATGCGCGACCTCATCACTTTTCGCCATCAAGACCTTTTCCACTTCAACCATTTTGAACCTCAATGCTTCAAGCTCTCGAGACTGAGCGTTGGAGTCCCTCGACATAGACTCTCTTAGCTTACTCATAAGAAGTTGGACATATTCCTAGGGATCCACCCCCTCGAGAAAACCTGATTGCTTACTGGAGCAGATGCGTAGGGCCGAAGCCGGTTGTCGAATTCTCATGGATATGCCAGCTACCATTGCCACCTCCGACAACACAGAGTCATCGCCCCGCGAGCGAGTAGCCGCCTGAGGAAGTACCTAGCTCCTTTTCAACACTTCAAAGGTGAGCCAAGGAGAACCAAAGAGTCTGAAGACGCCGATGACCCAGCCGCCTCCGCCCGAGCCCTCAAAATTGGATTTTGAGATCGCGAAGCCCTCACAGGCTTCCGCAAGCTATCCACTAACAGATTCTTCGCTGCTTGGCGTACTCTCTCGCATTTCTGCCAGTTGGACACACATACCAGGTACCTTCAGCAACGAAGACATTTCACCTACATGATAGAAAGATTCTGGATAGTTCATTTCGAAAAATAGCAGAAGAGCACCCGGTAGTTATGGTGCAACTAAATGGATCTTGAAAAAGGAAAATCGGTACGAGCCTACTAACCTAAAGCCAATACCAACGATACAAAAATTGAGGCGGAACACCAAGAAGACTTACCGAAGGAGAGTAGCAACGGAAGAAGAAGGAAACCAACCAAGGAATCATCGGCAAAAACCTTCTAAGAACAAACACTAAAGAATACTGGAAAGGCTTGAAACAAGGATGGGAAGAGCCACCATATAGGTCGAAGAATGACAACCCCTCCATCAAATGGCCAACAACAATGACATGATTAAATCCCAACCGACCAGCTCAGCAATCGACGGTTCTCTAGAAACCCCAAGACACGAGCGGACACTTTTTCCGCCATGATGGCTCCTCCCAAATGAGGACACAAACACCAAATAGTTACTGCCACGCAAACAAGGAGAACCTCATTATCGAACCGACATGCTAGGCACGGGAGTCGAAAGGACACAATAACAACATAGCAAAAATACGCCGATTTGACTTACTCTGGGACAAGACAAAAATTGCTACATACTAGCCGCTCATCCCAGCTCGGCCTCAACGACCACTTACTCCAGCTCGGCCTTCACGGTCGTTCGCTCCAACTCGGCCTCCACAGCCATTCACTGCTAGCTCGGCTTCCACGACCACTTACTCCAGCTCATACTTCACGACCGCTTGCTCCAACTCGGCCTCAACAGCCGTTCACTGCCAGCTCAGCCTCCACGACCACTTACTCCAGCTCATCCTTCACGGCCGCTCGCTCCAACTCGGCATCCATAGGCATTCACTGCCAACTAGACCTACACGGTCACCTACTCCAGCTTGGCCTTCATGGCCGCTTGCTCCAACTCAACCTCCACATCCATTCACTACCAACTCGACCTCCACTATTTCCTACTCCAGTTCAGCCTTAAAGGCCACCTACTCTAGCTCTGCCTTAACGGCCACCTACTTCAGCTCAACCTCTACAGTTGACCACTCCAATTCGACCTTCGTAGTGATCCGTTCCAGCTTGGCCTTGATGGCCACTTAAAACAACTTTACCACCACAAAAGCTGAATTCAACATGGTAGAAATTTCCAAAAACGACAAAAACTCTAGAGACAAGAAGTTAACCCTACTTAAGAGCTCGACATGCAATCCTCCAGACTCCAACCGAGCTCAGGGGTTGTGGACTTGACTAGAACTATTGGGTCTGGTCGGATTATGTTGGCCCAAGGATTCCACCTAGGCCTCACTCTCTATTTTGATGATAACAAACATGTATCTAGTCCATTTGGTAAGTTTTGGGTTCAGATTGATAGAACGATTCACCTACGAAGTTCATCCGGAAAAATGCAAAAATCAAGTAAAAATGGCTTTGGTGGTGATTGAGTTAAAACCAAGTCAAACCCTAGGTTTAAGCTTAGAATCAAGTGTAATATATCCCTAGGACATGAACCTAATCAATTACCAAGAGTTACCAAGTCATAAACAATTGGGATGGGAATAAGAAACACATCAAAAATAACAATTTTAAAAATTCAAAACATCCAAAAACAATGATCTGCTTTAGCAACAATTAAGGAATTCAATCTACGAGTAGAAGGAGAAGATATACCTCAACTCGCGGTTGGTATGGCTGCTCCTATCCCCGTTTTGAGACGCACACGTGCATGTCCTCCAACACAAGTCCACACCAAGCACCTCGCAACAAAAGGGACAGCGAACACCGGGGCTCGTCGTGGCTCAACGGAGAAACTTTCTCAATCTTGAAATCCACCAAGGCAAGGCTGACCCTTCCACTAAGAACCGGGCACCAAAGAGGGAAGAAGAAAGGATGAGAAAACAATGGAATGAGAAGGTAAATGAAAGAATACCTCACTGTCCTTCTTGGACTCCTCCAAAAAGATGAAGTGGGCGGCACTTCCAAGAAGATGACACCTTCGATTTGGCTTCACACAAACCGGGGAAGGGGGATGTAGATGGCCGGCCACCAATGGAGAGGAGGAGTTCTTTGTAGCATTTCTCTTCAAGAAACGTCTAAAGAATTAAGTTCTTAATATTCTCCAAGAAGATGAAGAACCAATTAATCAACCTGGAGTGTTTGGCCACAATTTATAGAGAAGGGGGGGGGGGGCTACAAAAGTAAAAACTTTCCTCGGAATTCAAAATTTCGAGGTTTGCCTCCAACAATAATTGATATTTTAATGTCTTCATAATTAATTCGAAATTAATTAAATCCATTAATATATAAACTTTAATTTATCTCTATAAATTAAGAGCCTATAAATAAGAATGATAATTGTCTAAATAAACCAATCCCCTAAACAATAGGAAAGAGGTTTATCTAAATAATTCAATTTCTTATTAATTAATAGAATTATGATTTATCCTCATAAATCATATATCTATTATTTTATGATTTATCTCCATAAATCAAATTCTTATTAATTAGGATTTATCCAAATAAATTAATTCTCAATTAATCGGTTAGGCTCATGGTTACAAACTAATTTTCCCACCATCTATATTTGATTCAAAATCAAATTATATTTAATTCATAATTAAATATATTCTCGATCAAATAGTTAATTAAATATTTAATTCATAATTAAATTTAATCAACTACATGAAATATTATCATGTGCCAATCCCTACAATTTAGGGATGCCCTACAAATTAGGGTCACTACCGGAATAACAAGCATCAGCAACGACTCCAACCATTACCGAGCCGTTGGTGAAAGCCATCAGCAACGACGTGCAACGGCCCGGCCAGTTGCTATGCAGCTGTGGCAGAAAATCGCGTTGCTGATAACTTAGCAACGGATCAGCAACGGCTAGAGCGGCCGTTGCGAATAACATTATCACCAACGGTTTTGCTACGGGTCAATGTCATTGTAGCTATGCTTATCAACAATGGCTCTGCAACGACACACAACTACTGCTGATATTAGTATCAGCAACGGTTTTGCCACGGCTGCAGGGTTGTTGTAGATATATACATCAGCAACGGCCAGGTTGTCGTGGCATGGTTGTTCGTAAAAGCTCGTTGCTAAGCCGTTGTTGTAGGTCATCAGCAACGACTATGAGGTTGCACCCCAGAAAATTTGATACACTTTCAGTAACGGCTTTCCTATAGACAGCCGTGGGAAAGCCGTTGATGATGATGTTAACTTGTAACAGAAAAGTTTTAAAATTTCTAATTTCCATTAATACATTGATATATTTAACCTATTACATAACTCACACACTCATACACACATCCATCCATATACACATCACAGATATACCCAGATATACATCAAAATAATTATACTTGTATTTTTAATTATCCACAATCATATAAAAACTATTCAAATTCAAAACTATTGTATCAATATCCAAACAAAACAATTCAATCAAGTAGTATCCAAATAACAAAGTCAATATCCAAATAGAATAATAAACCTCACGACGATGGTGGAGGAAGGTATGGATCATAATATGGCGGGGTCTGGAGTGCTTGGGTGTACACCGACGTGGAGTGACTCGAGGACGATAGATTTGATGATGCCGAAGGGATGCCTACTCCGGTATGAGCAGAGATGTTGCATAGCATAGCATGCATCTCCACCATCATCTGACTCTAACGCTTCATCATCTCACTCTGATGCGCGACTATCTCCTCCAGTGTCCTTATTCTACTGATTTGATCATAATTAGTCTTGGAGGTGGATGACCACTCACCAGCGACCGGAGAGGTCGGTGCCCCAAGTGGCCTGAGTCGTGTTCCGAGCCACCTACAACCTTGACCCATGCTCCTGCGTCAAAGTCATCGTGGGTGCCCCCGTGCTGCATCACCGTTTGAGTGTAGGTCTCCTACTCGAGTTTGATTTTTTGTTTCATATTTTTCCTAAAACTTAAATTATAAATAAATAATAAATAATTTAAATAAATATACTTACCATAATGATTGCTAACAAATTTCCAATTCGAATAGGCAAAATTTAGGATGTAAGTTATGCCTAATCGAAACTCATTCATTAAAGCTCCATGATCAAGACGTCGGTATATCCAACTTCGATCGTCCGACATGATTCTGTCAATCAATGACAAATTCTTCAGTTGATGCCTTTAGGTGAGATGGTCATATTCGATTCGGGATTCATGTTATTCATATTGCACTAAGTATTTCTTTTAATCGCTAACTTCATTCTAAATTTTGGCAGCATCTCCCTATAGTTCTCCGAATACACATATCATCTGGGTGCGTATCGAAGAACAAGAGAGACACAATAGCCAAATTTTAAGAATTAATGAGTTAACAGTTAAAAGCAAAAACTAAGTGCAATACAAATAGCAATGTTCCCAAATTGTCCAATCAGGGACAATTCAAGGGTTGTATGTCGTATAAAAGATCATCTATTTCTTTTACATGAACATACAACCCCCGAACGGATCTAAGGTTTTGCTAAATCATATCCGACTCGTCGATGCGTACGTGAAACGTATCAAGTCATCGGATGGATAATTATTTTCTAAATATTTCGATGCCAGTTTGAGTACACAGTGGACGATTTCGGCACGAGTCCAAAGTGGACGATTCTAACGCGTGTCCAAAGTGGATGATTCTAATTAATCTAAATCTAAAGACTAACATTAAAATTAATCTAAACTAAAATTAATTAACATATAAAACCTAAAACTAAATCTAAATCTAATTAACATTAAAAAACATTATACATTATAATCTAAACATTTAACCAAGATTAGTCTAAACATGAAAAATTAACCTAAAACATGAAAAATTTATCTAAAATATGAAAAATTTATCTAAATAGTAAACAATTAACATAGATAATTAATTATAGTATTAAAAAAATTTAGGGTTTTAAAAAACCATAAATATTAACTCACTTTTCTGGCGCCGAAGTCCTGTGGACTCTAGCGCCGGCGTCCATTGTCCTGTGGACTCTGGCGCCGTCGTCCAGTGTCCGACATATGTCAGACACTGGACAATGCTCCGACCACTGATGGTCGGCCGAAACCCTAAACCTAGGGTTTTCGCCGGTTCTACAATAAATAGGAGAGGGGACGCTGAAATTACCTAGAACGGGCGATGACGGTGGGTGGCGGCGATGGGCGATGACGGCGGGCGCGTGGAGATCGGCAGCGGCGGCGGCAGAAGCAAGGGAGATGGAGGAAAGGGGCGGGCGCAATCGGCTTGAGTTAAATAAACTTATCAGCAACGGCTCACTCATCCGTTAGAAAGCCGTTGTTGATAAGTAACATCATCATCAATGGCTCACTCATCCGTTAGAACACCGTTGCTGATAAGTAACACCATCAGCAATGGCTGATAAGTATCTTATTTTTACGCTGCGAGCACGAGATCAGGTAAAGAGTGACGGATGCAGTAACCATAACTAAGTCGTTGCTAATGTGATAATATCATTAACAACGACAGTTGCGGCCTTTTGTAAGCTGTTGCGAAGAAGTTATTTCATTTGCATGCCGCGTTCGCGCCATCCACTTGTTAGCAATGGCTCGAGCGACCGTAATAAAGCTGTTGCAGGTATATCACATCTACAACGGCCCAAATGGCCGTAAGAATGTCGTTAGCCATTGTAGATATATCACATCTACAACGGCCCAAGAGGCCGTAAGAATGCCGTTAGCCGTTGTAGATATATCACATCTACAACGGCCCAAGCGGCCGTAAGAATGCTGTTAGAAATTGCCGTTGCGATATATCGCCGTTGCTGAATAACATATTTCTAGTAGTGGGTTACCGAGGAACTCCTTCTTTGTGCATTCGTTCCTATAGAAAACAACTTTCCTATCTTGTCCGTAAATGAGATCTGTGATCAAGTTGTAGCATGTCCATGCTAGTAGACATATAGGGCCACGTTCGGACTTTATCTCATAAGGTTCGTTATGAGATAAAATGACTTCTATTCGAGTCTAATGAGCCTCCACTAAACTCCTTTAGTGTGGTCGTAAGAGACTCCACTCACAATGTGTCATGACTACCCGGATAGTGTGAGGTTAAATCTACAGGGATCGAACGTCCTCCGGTGATTAGTTACCGTGCAACTAAATCCCTTGATTATAATGTCCCGAAGTCGGCTAGGGTACAGAAGTGTTAAACCCTAATACTGATTCATTTGTATTAACCCGCCAAGATGTTGTCTCAATTATGAAATGTCAAAAATATCTTCCTCACTTTCATGTCTACTTTGGCCAAAGATTCTCGAGTCGACACTTGGAGGGATACATAGGACATTATCTCCTCTCACTAGGAGTAACCGATTTTATGTTGGTTGCTCACCTACCTCCATTAATGCTTCCCCATGCCCAGTAATACCCGACACATGATGCTATGGGCCACGTGAGGATATAACCAAAGCAATGGGTCCTCACTCACAAGGTAACCATGACAACCTCAGGTCGAAGGATTGCTTGCACCTACTATCACCCGAGGAACATCCTATTGACACTCATGTAAGGATTCCATTTTGTGTACCTCGTGCAGGTCCGTTCAGTGAACTCATTCCCTAATAAGCACTTGCACGTGTATATTAATGATGGCTCATAGGTAATTATGAGATCAGCTACCCCTTATCATATAGGGCATGTACCAAGTGCACTAGTCTATCCGAAATCACCGATCCCCTAATTGGTTATCCTATGACTATGAACATTTAGAACATGGGCATCCAGATTCCAAGTCTCACTGGCATGATCTCATCATGGCCTCGGAATCATTTGCTCAGGTTCAAGGGGTTCATCACAATCTTTATAAATAGAGATGCAGCATATGATGAAAAGTTGCCTCATTAAGTTGATTACCCTTGAATAGTCCCAAACATATCGACATGTGATTGGCTCAAGGGCACTATTCCTTTCATAAACAACATTTCGGATGGAATGTTGTAACATCCCGAAATAGCCCACAACATCCATAAATAGCCCGTAACATCCGAGATGGACATCCCAAAATTGCCCATAACATCCCAGAATAACTCGAAACATCTCGGATGAACATCCCGGAATAGCTCAAAACATCCCGAATGGATATCCCAGAATGGCTTGGAAAATCCCAGATGAACATCCTGGATGGACATCTCGGAATAGCCCAAAATATCTCGGATGAACATTCCAGAATAGCCTAAAAATTGTCCTGAATTCCCAAAATACCCCCAATGGCTCTATTTTGAATTTCTACCCGTGGAGCTTGTTGGAAACTGAGATCCTACCCTTGGGATCTCTATATATGCTCCCAAAGTTGCCTTCCTTTGTCCTTGATTGTTCATTGAGCAAATCCTTAATTGTTTGAGCCATCAAAGAGAATCTAAAGCCCTAGTTCTCACTTCTACACTCTCAAGTGGTGTTCTTCAATCTTTAACCCTCTCAAAGCAAAGCTCTTCATCTTCTTGAGGCGTTGGAAGTTTTGAAGGCCGGAGAAAGGAGCACAACAAGTTTGTTTTACATTTATTGCACCTTTATTTTGTTTTCATCTTGTTGTGTTGGTTTAATAAGCTAGCTTGCAAGGTGTGCTTGTGAAACACCTTGGTGTGGTTGTAGAGAATAGGTGTTGAGGTCTTCTCAAAGGGTTGAGAACTAAATCCTCATTGTATTCTTAGGAAAACATTTCATTTATAAAGTGTTAAGGTTAAAAATCCTTGGTGAGGAGCCAAGGTAGTGGAGTATGTTAGTGTTGGCCTTTGTATGTTGGCTGTACTTGGCAAAGGTAATGATCTCAGCCATAACTATGAGAACTCTGCATATGTTGAAGACAGTCTTAACTGCTCCAGCAACCTATGGTTTTCTTGTCAAAGATGCAGTGCAAAAAGATGACTTTTTGTCTCCAATAGAGATAATGTCTCTTGGTCTGCTTTATTAATGATGATTCTCTTTGTTGTCTCTAAGATCTTTTAGGCATCATTAATTCTTTATTTGCTCGAATATCTGCTTTAAATAATTTTAGTGCGTTTCTCTTTGATCTTTATGGTCTTTAGGAGTTATGATTGTCTATTTGATTTTGAACCGATGACTGTTCATAGGGGTGAGCATGGACCGGTTAACTGGTTTATTAGCAAATTTATTAACCGATCCATTAACTTTGGTTTTTTAAAACCATTAACCGTAAATTGATCCATTAACTTCGGTTAACCGTAATTTGGTTTCGGTTTTTTCGGTTCGGTTAACCAATAAATTTTTTTAACATAGAAACATAATAATATTATGCAAATCACATATGAAAAAAAATACATACAAATACTGAATTCCCATTGGGAAAAAATAAGAAAAAGTGAAACCATTTGAAGCAAGATAATGTGATGCAAAAACTAATATTTTTTATTTTTTTATTTTTTAAATCTTTTTAAATCTTTTTAAATCTTTTATAGTTTTTTTATAGTTTTTATAATTTTTTTACAATTAATAAATCATTTGGTTAATTTTTTAAATTTTTTATAATTTATAAATCATTATTATATGTATATATTTAATTAAAAATTAATAAATTACATCGAACCGGTCAGTTAACCAAAATTGGTGGACTTTTTACATCTCGGATCGAAACCTAAACCGAGAACTGATTTAGTAGAATATAAGCAACCTACAAAAAACATGGATGAATGGAACCAAGATGAGGTCAAACTCTTTAATGCAAATGCCAAGGCCATGAATGCTTTGTATTGTGGTCTTTCTATTAATGAGTTTAATAGGATCACAACTTGTAAGTCGGCCTTTGAACTTTGGAATGTCCTAGAGACTACACATGAAGGAACCTCACAAGTTAAGGAGTCCAAGATTAATCTCCTCATGCATGACTATGAAATGTTTAGAATGCAATTGCACTAAACTATTGATGAAATGTATGCACGCTTTCAAAATATTACTAATGGTTTATGCAATCTTGGTAAAGACATTAGAGAACAGGAGAAGGTAAGGAAGCTCCTCCGGTCTCTTCCCAAGACTTGGGAGGCAAAGGTGATTGCCATCATGGAAGCCAAGGAGTTGGCAACTATGAAAATCACCGAACTCATTGGATCTCTCATGACTTATGAGATCCACCTGAGGGCATACAAGGAGGAAGATGCCCCCAAAAGCAAGACCATTATTTTAAAAGCATCACACCGAGCCGAAGAACCCTCATCATTTGAATAAGACTTTGTTGAGCAAGAAGAGATGGCGATGATGGCGAGAAGGTTCATGAGATATTAATGAGGGGTGGCTTGAGGAGAGGCAAAGGAGGCTACACTTGCTACCTTTGCAACACTCCAAGGCACCTAAGGAAGGATTGCCCACAACTCAAGATGGCTTCTTACAAAAGGACAAAACCAAAAAGAAGAAGAAGGCCACGATGGCTTCATGGGATGAAAGCGAATCCTCATCAATGAGGAGGACACCAAGAGTGAGAAGGAAAACATTTGCCTTATGGCATTTGACAATGAGGTAAGATTTACTTTGGGTGAACTTTCATTTACTCAACAAGAACTAGAAGTACAATTTGAACAAATGCATGATGAATTTAATGCTATTAGGAAGAGATTTAAAGAGATTAAAAATGACAACAAGTCATTAGAAGAAGAGAATGATAGCCTACTTCTTTCATGCAATGCTTCAAAAAAGGAAGTAGAAATTCTTAAGGATGAGAAGCACACTTTTGAGAAAATCAAAATTGAATTAGAGAATGAGAATGAGAAGATAGAAAATGAAAAGAAGTTTTTGAGTTCTCAAATAGAACACTTGAATGATAGCATGCTTAGCTTAAAAAAGGAATTATCCATGCTAAATGATAAAATGATAACATTGCAAAATGCCATGCCTAAAGTTGCTCATGTTAGAAAAGCCACACATGCTCATGATCATGCTCACTTCATTAAGTCATCCTTGATCATTTCCAAGCTTTCATTGAGCCATTACTTGGAGAAACCCTAGTTTGATTTCTCATTCCTTGATATAGCCTTCAAAGCGTCATCATTTCATCACCTTGAGGCATCAAGAGGACTAGGGAGTTTGTTGTGGAGCTAAGTATTTTATTGTTTGATTTATTGCTCCATTTTAGTGTTGTATTTTCTTGTTTATTTCTTTGTATTTGAGTTAGAGTAAGACCTAGAGTGTAGGTCTTGAAATTGGGTGGTAGCCTTGGTGTTTGAGGTTTAAATCCACCGGTGTAAACGTAGTTTGCTAGGATTAGTTGAGTTGTCCTTGCGGTTGAGGTGGGAGAGTGCCTTCGGTTTGAGAGTGGAGACTTTCTGGTGTAAAGTCCTATTTGTAAGGAAACTAATGTAAGACCTGGAAAAAGTTTCCTAATATAAAAATATGTTTTGGTGTAGCGTGTCGAAACCGAGGGCAGTCAAGTCGAGCATTTGGATCGCCTCGAGTGAAAAGTTATGACTCGGCTAATGAATCATGAAGTCTAATTGGGTAATTTACTTTCCTTTTATAAAATCATACCTTAAATTATGGTTGGGTCGGAACCCGAGTCGAGTTCGGGTTTAGTCGAGTTCCGGGTATGATTTAAGTGAGCCTTGAAGCCATCTTTGGAAAGATGGTTGAGGGGATAACCCCCCCTCCCCCAACCATTGAGTCGCACAAGGCCGCAAGGGAGAAAAGAGGAGAAGGAGCAAGGAGGGGGCTTGGGGCTTGGATCGATCCGGAATTCGCGTCGTCGCCGGAGATTCTCAAGTCATCGTCACCCGATCCTTATTTCTTAGCGATCTAGGTGAGTGGTTAAGGCTTTAACAGTTTGGGGGAGGCGGGTGGCCGATCCCTAGATGATAGGTCGAGTCTTCATGATTTTCTCGACTATCCATGATTTCAACGATATGTACTCACTGTTTTATGTTGTTTCTCGTCGGATCTCGTTGTTTTAAATTGCCGTATTGCGTGTCTTGGGGCTGCCGAGTCATGGGAAAAGGGGAAAGGTCATGCCGAAATTTTCCCCGATTCCCTTTGAACTCCTCACGTAATATGAAGCATGCCTCTTCTAAAGACCCTTGAAGTGGCCGAATGAACCCTAAGATTTATGAAGAGGGTTCGGCCAAGGATGAGGGGAAGGGTAAGTTGATAATTGCTATTTAAGAAGTATGTGGAATTGAAGAGACAAAGTATAGCTAAAGTCTCTTCCATCCTTCCCTACCCAAGGACCTTGCCCGAGCAAGGTTTCCCTTGCTCATGGTTCGGCCAAGGTTGGGGAGAGGAGGAGAGACTTGCCTTAGATGGAAATTTCATGATCTTAGGGATCACACATAGGGATATGACAATACTTTGGAAGAACACCAAACTTAGCAAGTAGCTAAATTGCTTTGAATTGTAGAAATGCTAGATTGTAACCATACTTAGCATTTGATCCTTAAACTTGGATGTTGACAATGTTACCATGTTTTATAATTCATACATGTTATTTAAATTTATTACTACCTTGCCATGCTAGATAGTTGCTCCTTATTGTGCTAAAATTCCTAAGGTAGTATAAGAATTGTTAGGTATGTGCATTATGATTATATATGATGAATGATGTAATATATGAGCAATTTTCTTTAGATTAAGCATGCTTCCCTAAATGATCTTGGATGGTATTCCAAGGTTGACTCATGGAAATTCTCACCAAAGACAGTGTAAAAGGCTAGGTAACATGTAAGGCATCACTAGATGTTCATAGCACAATTATCGAAACTTAGATATGAGACGATAGCACTTCTATGACTGCTTGTATATTTTTGGAAACTTAGAGATTGTAGGTGCACATATACTAAAAGTGGTGGCATGAATTATTGACCCAATAGCCGGACATGGCTAGATATGGGCAAAGGCCCGAAGTATGTATATATGGAAATCCTAGGATATTGGTTGTGTAATGTGCTTGAGATGGTCCACCGATGAGCGAGGAGGTCGAAAATGACCAATGCTCAGCTCGGCCAGTTTGGGTCTAGAGTTGCGCTAGCGGGCCCGCTAGGTGCGAGACCCCAGTTGGGTGGGACTAGCTATCCTTACCCCAAACAGTGTCCGAAGACTAGTGGACCATCCTAGTTGACGGCCCGGGATTGTTTGCTTGCATCTTGAGATGATGTGGCCGATGGCCAAGATGGTACTACCTGGTATGGTAGTGACGGTTGTAGCCGGGATATATTTTGCTACGAGCAGGCCCAAGGGCCGGATGCTAGAGGCTTGATAAGCCAAGTGGCAGGTTCTCATGTACATAAAGTACTGATGGATCCGTTGAGGGTCTGTAGTTGCATTAGAAACACACTTTACCTCCTTGTGCATTCCTTTATTGCCTTGTAATATTTATATATGCATGACTGAGGTTTATGTGGAGGTTCAATTGAGCCACTCACTGAGTCCTAAGTGGACTCACAGTTTATTTCTATTTTTGCAGAGCATGAGCAGTAGCTTGGTGTCGACATGGTGCAGTTGGAGGGTAGAGGCGGTGCCAAATCTCGTAGCGGCGTCCATGAGTCTTAGCCTAGTCCTAGTTATGTTGGTTTTATTTCTGCACTGACGGTTGTAATTGAAAAGAATTGCAAAAACGTGATATTTGACCATTTGGATTTGATGTTGATGTTTCTTCTTGTTTTGAAAAACAAATACATTGTGACTTGCAAACTTTGTTTTATAAAGTATGTTAAGTTTCTTTCAGTCGATGTGTTTTGGTTTCTTAATGTCAGTGTAGACAGTAGGCTACAGGGCAGGATGTGGGCCATGGCCGATCACCCTACCCTCAGTCGGGGTGTGACAACTAATTAATCTTGTAAAACTAGTTTGGAAATCCTAATCGGGGTGCTTAGGTAGTGGAGTAGGCATTGAGGCCGAACCACTATAAATAATTGTGTTAGCATTGTTCTCTTTGTGTATCGCATTGTTTATCTTCATTACTCGCTTCAGCATTTAGTCGTTGAATTGTAAATTGCCTAAGTAGTTTAAGAAAATGTTTAAAATCGGAATTAGGCAAAAGGATTTAGTTGACACACTATTCACCCCCCCTCTTGTGTGGAAATTTCACCAACATTAGGTATTAGAGCGGGTCGTGGATTCAGATTTCACCATCTTGTCTACATCTAGTCTCAATTCAAAAATGGCACTAGAGAGTGTAGCGTCTATACCACCTAGGTTCGATGAGTCTAATTTTGGTCTTTGGAAGAGTAGAATGTATACTTTCCTAAAGACTCAAGGTTTAGGTGTATTTGACATGGTAAAGAGAAAATATATTGAACCTAAGGAAAACATGAATGCATGGACCCAAGAACAAGTTAATTTGTTTGAATTAAATGGTAAAACAACGCATCTTCTATATTGCACATTTTCAAATGATATACTTGAAAATGTTATGCATTGTTTTCGCATTTGATATTTGGGCAACATTAAGCATACTATATGATTATGCCAAAACCGAAGAGATTGACACTTTTGATGAAGGTGGTGATGACAATGGTCACTCACCTACTACTAATCTCGGTTTTGATGCCCATAGTGCTTCTAGTCAAAGAAGCAACTCTAAAAGCCGAAAGAGAAAGGTAATTTGCCACTTGTGCAAAGAAGAAGGACATGTGAAGAAGAATTGCCCTACCATGAAAAACAAAGCAAAGAGGAGGTCAAATGCTTCCACATCATCCTACTCAAGTGAAGCCACTTCAAAATTTTGCCTCATGGATGGTAATGATGAGGAACACTCTTCTCCTTCTAGTCATGCTAATGCTAATGATAATGTCTACTAGTTCTCTCGACATATCATATAATAAGTTAGTAGATGAATACAAGAAAATGTATGCCTTGCTTATTAAAAAGGACAATGAAAATAAAAGATTGAAGAAAGATAATATAAGGCTTAATTCTAATGTGGTTGAATTAAAGTTATAAATTGAGAAAAAGAAATCTAGTTCTTTCACAACTAGAATAGTTGTCATCACCGACTACTGAAGCCATGGATGACCCATCGGTGATAACTATCACGAACGGCAAAGGGCGTGGCAAAATGCCGTCACTGATGTGCGCGTCTCAAATAAGTTGTGACGGCGTCTCTCGGCCGTCACAAGGATATTCATTGTGATGCATGTCAACATGGTAAACAAGTTAAGTGATCATCCTTTCGTAGCATAAATCAAGTTACCACATATAGGATACTTGAACTTGTGCATATGGATCTTTTTGGCCCTTGTGTTGTTGATAGTTTAGGTGGTAAACTTTATTGCCATATTTTAGTTGATGATTATTCAAGATTCACATGGGTTTTCTTCCTAGCTAAGAAAAATAAAATATTTGATTTCTTCAAAATATTTGCTAGATCGTAGTGAATGAAAAAGGAATTTGTATTTTGAGAATTAGAAGTGATAGTGGAGGTGAATTTAAAAATGAATTATTTTTTAGAATTTTGTGATGAGCTTCGTATTGAATATACCTTTCTTCGCCTAGAACCCCTCAACAAAATGGGGTGGTTGAGAGGAAGAATAAAACTTACAAGAAATGACTAGGACTATGCTTTGTGAAAATAATTTGCCTAAGTATTTTTGGGCCAAAGCCATAAACACCTCTTGCTATGTTTTAAACCGAGTTTTGTTAAGATCAAAAATTAAGAAAACTCCTTTTGAGCTTTGGAATGACAGAATTCGAAGTGTGAGATATTTTAATGTTTTTGGTTGCAAATGCTTTATTTTGAACACTAATAAATATCTAGAAAAATTTGATTCAAAATCGGATGAAGGAATTTTTCTTGGTTATTCTAATAGTTCTAAGGCTTATAGAGTTTATAATCCTAGAACTATGGTAGTTGAAGAATCCATGCATGTTACATTTGATGAAACTAATGATTCTTTAAGGAATTTCAAGATTGTGAATGTAGGTGAAGAACTTGAGGAATTAACTTTCCACGATAAAGAGGTTGAAGGTGAACCTAATGAAGAACCCCATGATGAAGAAATTTCATCCTCATCATCCCAACCTCAAGTAGTAGAAGATGAAGCTCTACCTCCTCTCCCAAAAGCTTATCGGTTGACAAGGGATCATCCAATTGTTCAAGTCATTAGAGAATCCTCATCCGGAGTGGTAACGCGCTCTAAACTTAAAAATATTTGTCAATATATTGCCTTTATCTCTAAAGTAGAGCCTAAAAACATTAAGGGAGCTATAGATGATGAGTTTTGGGTTATTGCCATGTAAGAAGAACTAAATCAATTTGGAAGAAAAAATGTTTGGAATTTAGTATGTAGGCCTAGTGAACAAACTATAATAGGAACTAAGTGGCTATATAGAAATAAGTTAGATGAAGATGGCGTAGTTATTAGAAACTAAGCTAGGTTAGCGGCCCAAGATTACAATCAAGAAGAGGGTATAGATTACAATGAAACTTATGCTCTCATAGCTAGATTAGAGGCTATTCGCATGTTTTTAGTTTCTGCATGTTTCAAAGGTTTTAAACTTTTTCAAATGGATGTTAGAAGTACTTTTCTAAATGGTTTTACTATGGAAGAAGTATATGTTGAACAACCTCTGGTTTTGTAAATTTTGATTTCCCAAATCATGTTTACAAATTGAGAAAAGCTCTATATGGTTTAAAACAAGCCCCTAGGGCTTGGTATGAAAGATTTTCAAACTTTTTAATTGAACAAGCTTTTAATATTGGAAAAGCCGATGTTTCACTTTTCATTAATCATGATAATAATGAAATCCTTTTAGTCCAAATATATGTTGATGACATAATCTTTGATGCTACTAATGAAATCCTTTGTGAGTGGTTTGCTATAAGTGCATGCAAGATGAATTTGAGATGAGCATGATGAGAGAACTTTCTTTCATGCTTGGACTTCAAATCAAGCAAACCAAGAAGGGGATCTTCATCAATCAAGCCAAGTACACAAAATAGCTAATTAACAAATTTGGGGTGGAAAAAGAAATGATGGCATCAACCCCCATGAGTCCATCAACCAAGACAATCACATATTGATGTGTAGGGAACTATTTTTGATTAATGAATAATATGAGACAACTTTTCATCATATGCTGAATCTATATTTTGTATATAGATGAACCCCATGAACCCGAGCAATTGATTCCAAGGCCGTGGTGAAATCATGTCAATGAGACTTGGAATCTAGATGCCCATGTTCTAAATATTCTTAGTTGTAGGATCACCGATTAGGGGATTAGTAGTTACCTATGAGCCATCATTTAATGTTTAAGTACAGATGCTCATTAGGGAATGAGTTCACTGAACCGACCTACACGAGGAACATAGAATGGAATCCTTACATGAGTGTCGATAGGATGTTCCTTGGGTGATAGTAGGTGCAAGCAATCCTTGGACCTGAGGTTGTCATGGTTATCTTGTGAGTGTCGACCTATTGTTTTGGACTTATCCTTATGTGGCCTTTAGTGTCATGTGTCGGATACCTCTAGGCATGGGAAATCATCCATGGAGGTATGTGAGCAACCAATATGGAATCAGTTACTCCTACTGAGACGAGATAATGTCCTACATGTCTTTGCAAGTGTCAACTCAGGAATCTCTGGCCAGAGTATGCTAGCTTTGGTCTTTGTATGTGATAAGATTAATTTTTATATACAAATTTATGATAGATTGTACACTAATTGTATTGCTTATGTGCTTAATTCTAGGTGAAAAGAGGGTTGATGGTGAGTTTATGGAAAGCAAATCTCGTTTGCAAGTTTTTCGCTCAAGCATAGTACTCTAATTTAAATTGGGCATAACTTTGTGTAGAAAGGTCAAAATGACATGCCATTTGATGTTTTAGAAAGGTAAGATAAATATCTAAAACTCTCATGTTGACCACTTGAGCCAATTCGTGTGTTGAAGGCCTCAGAACTGTAGCCCAAGTTACGTCATGTTTTGTTCCAGCACTTGAATGAGAGAGGATCCAATAAGCTAACGGGTTATGGGAGTCAAATCCACTCAAATGATTATTGGACCTACCTTTATCTCACTTGGAAGAGGATTTGGATCCAATAAGAATGAATTTGCCATCAAGAAGAAAAAAAAAGGAATGCATCACACAAGATAGGAAGACTGAAATTTGATTGATTGATGCACAAAAATAAAGGGTGGCCGACCCTAATCAAGGGGAGAGGGCAGCACACTATAGAAGGATGGCAAGAAAGAGGTGGAGACCGGAAGTAATAAAGAGGTGGATTTTTAAGGTGTTCGACAAGTTGGAGAAGTCCTTCATCAACAAGTCAAGCTAGTTGCATGTTCTCATTGTTTTCATGGCTTCCTTCTCTTTTCTTTCATCTATTTTAGTTGTTTAATTTCATCCATTATGAACTAAATTTCTTAGCTAGGGCATTGATGTAGCCAACTATTTGGTCTTGATACTTTTGGATTAATGTTATTCATGCTTTTAGTTTATAATTAAGTGTTTATAATTGTTCTTAATGCTATTGAGTGCTTGATCACCATTCAATTGATTTGTTGGTTTGCAATAAATTGAGAAAGGGTTTATAAACGTTGATTCTCATTATAAACACCATGAATTGAGCGAAAACTAGAGATAGGCAAACGTGATTCATGTGGTCGTTGCAAGAATTCCATAGAACTTAAACATTCTCTTGAATTAGTTTGTAACTAAGAGATTAGTCATTCAATTGGAGTAGAAGGGAATTACTTGACCTTGAGAAAGGCTTGGAATTAATTTAGGGAATTCGATCATTAATTAATTAAGGTAAAGGCTAAACAAATAAATCCAAGAAATCTTAATCAATAGTTAGGTGAAATCAATTAGCCCTAGCATCCATTTCATTATCTTGAACTCTTTATTTAATTTCTTGCAATTAATCTGCTCAATTTTTAGATTTAAGTTCTGCACTCAATTCACTCCAATTTGATTGTCCAAATAGCATTCCATATTAGTCAATTTTGGTACTTGATTCTATCCTCATGGGAACAAAACTTTTCTCATCATTTTATTACTTGTACGAACTAGTATACTTGCTAGCTTCACATCAAGTTTTTGGATTTCTTTCTATTTTTGTTTTAAACTTTGTCTTCACTTGTTTTTCTTGATTTATGTAGTTTATGCAAACGAGTCGGTCTTTTGGTGACTTGCTCTTTGATCCGGAGATTGAAAAAACTTTGCATCGACTAAGGAGAGAAAGAAGAGCCATTGAAGATACTCAAAGCAACATCATGGAGGATGAAAATGAAGTTTCTGAACCAAACAATAGAGCTATGAAGGACTATTTAGCTCCAAATCTTGATGGTTGTGCACCGAGCGTCTTAAGGCCACTGATTCAAGCTAACAATTTTGAGATCAAGCCTTCGCTCATCTAAATTGTTCAACAAAATTGCCAATTTGGAGGATTGCCTAGTGAAGATCCCAATGCTCACATTAGCAGCTTTTTGGATAAATGGAGCGAGTGACACAATCAAGATAAATGGAGCGAGTGACGATGCTATTAGATTGAGGTTTTTCCCTTTCTCATTGAGGGGCAAGGCTAAGGCATGGATGAAATCTCTACCTCAAGGAACCCTCACTACTTGGGACATTGTGGCTAAGAGGTTCTTGGAGAAATATTTCCCTCTAGCAAAATCAGCTAGAATGAGGAATGACATCACATCCTTTATTCAAGGAGAGGGAGAATCATTCTATGAAGCTTGGGAAAGGTACAAGGAGTTACTAAGAAGATGTCCTCACCATGGCATCCCTCTTTGGATGCAAATTCAGACCTTCTACCATGGTCTTTTGCTTAATACTCAAGTAATGGTAGATGGGGCAGTGGGAGGAGCTCTCAACAAGAAGACATCGGAGGAGTCACAAGAGCTTTTTGAAGTCATGGCAAGCAACAACTACCAAAAGCCTATAGAGAGAGTTCAAAAGAAGGGTATACTAGTAGTTGATACTACTAGTGAAATTCTAGCACAAATCAAAGCTCTCTCAATGCAAAATGTTTCCATTCAAAAGCAATTGGGGATAAATGCCAATGTTGTCCATGCTATTCATGCTCAAGTGATGGTTTGTGATTTTTGTTGAGGTAATCATCCAAACGGTGAATGTAATGCAAACCCTTCACAAGAAGAACAAGTCAAATATATGGGTAACGCTCCAAGAAATAATCCCTTCTCCAACACTTACAATCCAGGGTGGAGGAGCCATCCTAATTTCTCATGGGGCAATCAAGGTGCACCTAAGCAACAATTCAATCAGCCCCCTCAAGAGAAGAAGTCCAATTTGGAGGATACATTGCAACAATTCTTGAAAAGCACTACTTCTTTTGTGGAGAGGACTGAATCTCAATTTAGGAACTATAATACCATGTTTAGAAATCAAGATGTATCAATTAGAAACATAGAAAGTCAATTGGGCAGATATCTAAGCAACTAGCGGAAAGGCCACAAGGTTCCTTGCCTATCAACACTATTGCAAACCCAAGAGAGCATGTGAAGGCAATCACTTTGATAAGTGGAAAGGAGCTGGCCGAACCAGAAAAAGAAGAAGCAAAGGAGGAAGAAGAACCCTCTAGTGAGACCAATTGGAGCCACCTAAGGAGAAGAAGTATGAGATTCCTATGAGGCGCAACAAAGGTGTGGAAAAAGAAGAAAAAGCTCCAACACCTTCAGCATATGACCCTCCAATCCTTTACCCTCAAAGGTTGAAGCAACAAAAGAAGGAACAACAAGAGAAACAATTCTCTAAGTTTCTAGATGTGTTCAAGAAGCTACAAATCAACATTCCCTTTGCTGAAGCTCTTGAACAAATGCCAAGCTATGCAAATTTCTTGAAGGAAATTCTCTCTCAGAAGAAGAAGATTAAGGATGATGAGACCGTGATGCTCATCGAGGAGTGTAGTGCTATATTGCAAAATAAATTACCTCCTAAACTAAAGGATCCAGGGAGTTTTACGATTCCATGTGTTATTGGTGATGTTTATTTCAATAAAGCTCTTTGTGATCTTGGTGCTAGCATTAACTTGATGCCTTTGTCTATTTTTAGGAAGCTTGGAGTTGGAGAAGCGAAGCCCTACTATGGTTTCCTTGCAATTGGAGGATAGGTCTATCAAGCATCCAAGAGGGCATCATTGAAGATATTTTGGTGAAAGTAGACAAGTTCATCTTTGCGGTTAATTTCATTGTGCTTGACATGGTGGAAGATGGAGAGGGTCCGCTCATTCTTGGGAGACCCTTTTTAGCAACCAGAAGAGCTTTGATTGATGTCCAAGAAGGGAAGCTCGAGTTGCGTGTTCAAGATGGGAAAGTCACATTTAATGTGTAAGCAACAAAATTCCCTTTAGTGGCTGAAGCTTGTCTTAGAATGGATACCATTGATGAAGTGGGGGCTACTTCCTTTAGAGCAAGCTCTGGTACTCTCCCTTTGGAGGCTTTCCTAATGAACCCCAATGTTGTGGAAGAAATAGAAGATGACAAGCTAAAATTATGTCATGAGCTTTTGGAAGCTCAATCTTTGGTGTTCAAGCCTAAATTCACCAATTTGAAGATCGAAGAGGAAGTTCAGCAAGCTAGTGATGAACCACCCAAGTTTGAGCTGAAACAACTACCTTCTACCTTGAGATATGTGTTCCTTGGTGAGGGAGAAACTTACCTAGTCATTATTAGTGCCTCTTTGAATGCTTTGGAGGAGGAGAAATTGCTTAGAGTGCTTCGAGATCACAAGACTATAATTGGTTGGTAAATTTTAAATTTGAAAGGTATTAGTCCAACCTTTTGCATACATAAAATCCTCATGGAGGACAGTTACAACCCTCATGTGAAACCACAAAGAAGATTGAATCCAACAATGAAAGAGGTTGTCAGGAAAGAAGTGATGAAACTCTTAGATGTTGGGATTATCTATCCAAAGAAAGGAGGGATTACAGTTGTGAGAAATGAAAATAATGAGCTCATTCCTACAAGAACAGTGAGTGGTTGGAGAATGTGTATTGACTATAGGAAGCTCAATAATTCAACAAGAAAGGATCACTTCCCTTTACCATTCATGGACCAAATGATTGAGAGGTTGGCCGGTTATACTTATTATTGCTTCTTGGATGGATATTCGGGCTCCAGTCAAATTTCTATTGTTCCGGAATGTTGGTGAAATGGCCTATACTAGAGGGGGGGGGGTGAGTAGTGTGTTAACTAATTTTATCGACTAATTCCGGTTTTATTATTTTTTAATTAGTTAGGCTAAGCACGATATTAATAGCAAGCGGAAGTAATAAATATGAAACAATAAACACAAACAAAATATCAATGCTAACACAATGATTTATAGTGGTTCGGCCCCAATGCCTACTCCACTACCTAAGCACCCCGCTTAAGATTTTCAAACTAAGTTTACTAGATTATATCGTATCCCTTACAAAGAGGACTTTACAATCGGAAAGTCTCCGCTCTGAAACCGAAAGCAGTTCCACACCTGGAAGTATCCCGCCTTCCTACCAAGGGCAATCTCCGATCTCAACCCAAGGGACAACTCAACTAATCCTAGTAAACTACGTTTACACCGGTGGATTAAAACCTCAAACACCAAGGCTACCACCCAATTTCAAGACCCACACTCTAGATCTTACACAAACTCAAATACAAAGAAATAAACAAGAAAATACAACAATAAATGGAGAAATAAATCAAACAATAAATTACTAAGCTCCACAACAAGATTCCTAGCTTCCTCTTGATGCCTTTGATAATGAAGCAATGAAGTAAAGGCTTAATCATGGAGATGAAAGGTTAAAGCTAGGGTTTTCACAAGATTTGCTCAATGAAGGCTTAGAATTGATCAAGAGATGGCTTAAGGAGGTTAGAGGTCATCAACATCATGAAGGAAGGCTCTCATCGCTTCCTATTTATAAGCCATGAAGAGAAGAGAGAGCTCTCTCTTCTCAACGGGCGATTTTTTGCCCGTTACAGCCCGTCATTTGCTTGTGTGGTCGGTCAACCAAAATGCCGCCGATCGACCAGTCGGTCGAACGAATCTGGGCAGGGCAGTTTGGTTAGGCTGGATTTTATGCTCGTATGGGTTCCGTCTTTGCTAAGTCTACTTATATAATATTTACTAACTTTAAGTTAATAACTTAAAATTAGTAAATTCTATATAACGATTACCCCCCATTTGGATTCAATAAAAATATCTAAAAAATCAAAATCCTTAAGAATCAAAATATAGTTTTTGGGGTCTAGTACAAATTTATGGAAAACGAAAATTTTCTAATCTCCCGGGTCGAATATGGGTATGCTAAAGACTTCCAAAAATTCTTTAAAAATACCTCGTTATCTAGTTTTTACCAAAGGAATAATTATCGCCATTTTCTGTGTCAAGAAAATGACTAGGTCATATAACCCTCCTAGGAGCTCCCTAGGATTAGTGAATTTCATGACGGTTTTCGTGTTTTCATGTTTTGGGGTTCGAGTTTGGTTTTTGGGTTCTTTGCATCATAAAGAGGATTACATCACATGCTAGACACCCTAAACTTAAACTCTAACTTCCCAAAGAATCCCGAGCGCCGGCGAGCGTCCTTGCCGATTTCTTTGATTTCTTCGATTTTTTCGATCGGGGACGTCGAGCGCTAACCGACTTGGAACCTGAAAGATTTCTCAATGAAACATTAGTTCCATATTTGTTATCATCAAAACCGAGATTAAAACCAATGTTCAAAATCTTAAGCCAACAATCTCCCCATTTTTGATGATGACAAACATCCTTAAGAAAATATATTCATTAGAGCGCAAAGGATATCAGACATGGGATTTCTCCCTCTATCAACATGCATATCTATGAAAATAAACTCCCCCTATCTATATGCATGGTTTTCCTATATTTTCTTCCATTTTTACCTATATTTTTCTTCCCCTTTTGACATCACTCAAAAAGGGCAAGAAAAGTCAATCAAAAGTCAAAGTTGAAACTTCAAAAGATTTTTCAAAACTGCGAAAGTCTCAACTCAAAGGATGAAAGCCAAACATCGAATAAGAGACTAAGTCATACATGATATCGTGAAATGATAAATAAAATCCAAAACCAAGAATCATGTAGTAACTTAAGTATCGATATTTTCAAGTATTGGTGAAATAGTCAAAAATCATTTTAGAAATGATTTTCTCATCAAATGAGTAGAACGATACCATAAGTGAATTTAAAATATCATACTTCAAGTCTCATTTGAAAATGTAATGAAAATTAAAAGTATCGGAAAATTGAGCAACTTGAGAAGAGAGATACTTTAATGGCATTTTCGTAAATAAATGTGATTTTATGACATTTCTAGAAATCATTCAAACTTTCAAAATACAGAGATATTGTTATGTAAAACATGTATATCAAGTTTGAAGTTAAAAGAATGTCATTTGATCAAAATATGAACTTAGCACGATTTCATTGAAAATAGGCATGAAAGCATGAAAATGGCTAAGTATCAAATTTTGTTATCTACTCATGTATTCTCAAATTTAGATACCTAGATATGAAACATGAGTGAATCTAAGTATATTGATCAAGTTTGGGCTTAAAAGGAATTTTCTAAGTTCATTTTTCATCCTATCTTAATTTCAACCAAAAACTCATTTTTAGTATATCGCTCAAGATATCAAAATAATTTTTAGAAATGATTTCACTCAAAGAATAATGAGAACAATATTAGAAATGGAATCAAAATAGTATGCCCAAAGTTTTATTTGAAGTTTTCGACGAAAAATCAAAGTAACAGAAAGATTGATATTTTAAGAGGATGATACTTTGCATTTTTTGGAATTATAAATCTGATTCATGATGAAAATGATGTTTTAAATGAAATTTTTGAATCAGGTAAACTATCGAAAAGATTGATATTTCTGAAATTTTTACTGAATAAACTAGATTTTTAAATAAAGATGCAGTTTCAAGAATCTGGTAAAAATGATGTTTCTACATTTTTCTAGAAATAACTGAAAATGCTGATTATTCAATGGTATTTTTGTAATTTTTAGTTATTTTCAAAACGTGTTCGGTTTTTATTCAAACTTTTATGACACCACATAATGGTCATGTAAAGAGTGTATGTCAAGTTTGAAATGAAAATTATGTCCTTAAGTCAAGATATCAACTCAGCATGGTTTCATTCAAAACTAAGCTAGTTATCATAAAACTTGCTAAGTGTCAATCTTATCATTTACTCATGATTTTTCAAACTTAAACCTATGGATACCTAACATGAGTAAATCTAAACATGTTCCTCAAATATGGATTGAAAACGAGACATTTAAGTCAATTTATTGACTTGGGTCAAATTGATTCAAAAGAGGTTATCATGAAATGACCTCTATATCATTTTATCCATATCCATATGAATTTTTCATTTTAAATGCATGGAAACATATCATACATATTCCTAAACATGTTTATGAAGTTTGGACTTAAAATGAAGTGTCCAAGTCGATTTGTTGACTTGGGTGAAACTTTTCCAAGCTTAAGTCCTCTAAAGTGAACTAGTTATCATTTTGCTCAATCTCTCATGAATTTTAAATTTTAAGCACATGACAACAAATCATTAACACACCTAAACATGTTCATCCAATTTTCAACTTAAAATGAAGTCTCTAAAGAAAAATTTCAACCTAGTCCGATTTCATAAATTTCATGATATCATGAAATGAGCTAAGTTATCAAGATTTTTCCTACTCATGAAAATTTAAATATTTATCATGCATAATCAATCATGAGCATAGAGAAATCATTTAAGCATAAATACTCAAATATTATACTAAGATTTTTGCAAAATCAAACTCATACCTCATTCCTGAAAATTTTCCCAAACTATTCATTTCTTTTTCAATTTTCTTCACAATAGCCTTCCATTTTCAATAACTTGCAAGTACTTCATTAATAGTAATCAAACCATATCTACTAGCAAGTTATCATACTAAATAGCAAAGATGATGATTAAGTATCATTTTCAAAGACCTACTTTGCTAAGTAGTAGAAATTCATTTACAAATAAGTCAAAGTGATACCGGAATGAATCAAAGAGATCTCAAAATGTGAAATTTTGAAAAATAAGATCTCCAACCCTTCCTATTGGTTGAAAACCGAAAGACCACAATTAACCTACGATTTAGAATCGCAATGTCACATTAGCCCATTATAGGCTACATAGGTCTCTGAAGAGACCGGGAAATCAAAAACAAAAATCATTTTTCAAGTCATATCATGAGCGGGCAAAACCAACTCAAATTTAACTACTATCATAACTCCAACTTTAAGATGACAAGTAATATAAAGGAGGTGATACTAAACATACCTAGATGCCAATTTTCATACCTATGGCATCATGATGGCTTGAAGTTGCAACCAAAGATGGATTCTTCATTGAAGTTCATGGTCAACTTCAATTCTTCAATTTCCTTTACCCTTGTGTGGTTGCTCCCCCTACAAAAGAGCATGAGACCTTTTGTACCCAAATGGCTTTGGGTCCTTGGGGGTTAGAGGGCTTAGCTACCCAAAGTGTCTTAACTCCACTTGGGTTTATCTTAAATACGCTCATATATAGCATGCCCATAGACACCGCAACAAAAACAATGATCATGAAGTATTTTGTTGTCATTTTTCATAGCATGAGACTTATGATGAACACAGGCATTTTTGAAAGAAATATTTTTCTTTTCAATTTTCTTGAAGGAAGTTGAGTTTCTCAAATTATGTACTTCCTTGTTCAAGTCCAAAGTCTCATCTTTTAAAACTTCAATTGACTTATGCATGGCTTATAGTTGGGATTTCAAAATTTTGTTCTCACTTATGATTTTTGAATTCTCAAATTTTAAATTTTCATTTTCAAGCTTTAAGTCCTTAAGCTCAAGTTTCAATCTATCATGGCATAAACCAAATGAACTAGATTTCAATTTCTCATTTTCTAGCTTTAATTCACGCACATGTGAATTAAGCATCACATTTTCTTTCTTTAGCATCTTATTTTCCTTATCTTTTCTAAGAAGCAAGGCATACATCTTTCTACACTCATCTACTAACTCATCATATGGCATGTCATGAGAACTAGTAGAACTAGCATTGTCATTTTCATTATCATGACTCGGTGAAGGAGAGTGTACCTCGTCATTAGCATCCAGGAGACTAAGTTTGGATGTGGCTTCATAGTCATGGTAAGAGGGTGCTTCAAGTGAGTGAGAGGTGGAGGTGGAAGCACTTGACCTCTTCCTTGCTTTGTTCTTCATGCTTAGGCAATTTTTCTTCACATGCCCTTTTTCTTTGCAAGCATGACAAACCTTTCTTTTTCGACTCTTGGATCTACTTCTTTGACTAGAAGAGCTATGGGCATCAAAACCAAGATTAGGGGTAGGAGAATGACTATTGTCATCACAACCTTCATTAAATGTACCAATTTCTTCGGTTTTAGCATGATCGTATAAAACATTCAAACTAGCCCATAAATCAAAAGCCAGAGAGCAATGCACAACTTTTTCAAGAATGCCATTTGGTAAGGTGCAAAGAATACAATTCATGGCATCTCCATTGTACTTAAACATTTTCTTATCTAATTCACTCCAAGCATGCATGTCAATCTTAGGCTCAATGAATTCTAGTCTTAACATGTTAAGGACACCAAAATCTTTAGTCTTTAAATATGTGTACATCCTATATATCCAAAGACCAAAGTTTGAGGCATCGAACCTAGGAGGTGAAGACGCTAAACACTCCAGTGCCATTTTCCAAATCGAGAGACGATGTAGAGGAGATGGTAAAATCTCAATCTATGATCGGCTCTGATACCAAATGTTAGTGAAATGGCCTACACTAGAGGGGGGTGAATAGTGTGTTATCTAATCTTATCGATTAATTCTGATTTTAATCATTTCTTGATTAGTTAGGCTAAGCACGATATTAATAGCAAGCAAAAGCAATAAATATGAAGCAATAAACACAAATAAAATATCAATGCTAACACAATGATTTATAGTGGTTGGCCCCAATGCCTGCTCCACTACCTAAGCACCCCGCTTAGGATTTCCAAACTAAGTTTACTAGATAATATCGTTTTCCTTACAAAGAGGACTTTACAACCGAAAAGTCTCCGCTCTCAAATCGAAAACGCCTGGAAGTATCCCACTTTCCTACTGAGAGCACTCTCCCACCTCAACCTAAGGGACAACTCAACTAATCCTAGTAAACTATGTTTACATCGGTGGATTTACCTCAAACACCAAGGCTACCACCCAATTTAGAGACCCAAACTCTAGGTCTTACAGAAACTCAAATACTAAGAAATAAACAAGAAAATAAAACACTAAATGGAGTAATAAATCAAACAATAAATTACTTAGCTCCACAACAAGATTCCTAGCTTCCTCTTGATGCCTTTGATGACGAAGCAATGAAGTAAAGGCTTAATCAATGAGATGAAAGTTTCACGCTAGGGTTTTCACAGGATTTGCTCAATGAAGGCTTAGAATTGATCCAGAGATGGCTCAAGGAGGTTAGAGGTGATCAACATCATGAAGGAAGGCTCTCATGGCTTCCTATTTATAAGTCATGAAGAGAAGAGAGAGCTCTCTCTTCTCAACGGGCGATTTTTTGCCCATTATAGCCCGTCGGTTGCTTGTCTCGTCGATCATCGGTCGATCGACCAAGCGACCGGAGCATTTTGCTTGTTCTGGGAAATGTTCGGTCGATCAAAATTCCGCCTATCGACTAGTCGGTCGATCGAATCTGGGCAGGGTAGTTTGGTTAGTCTAGATTTTCTGCTAGTTTGGGTTTCATCTCTGCTAAGTCAACTTACTAACATTTACTACTTATATAACATCCCGAGCGCCGACTAGCGTCCTTGTCGAATTCTCCGATTTCTCCTATTTTTCTGATCGGGGACGTCGAGCGCTAATCGACTTGGAACCTGAAAGATTTTTCAATAAAACATTAGTTCCATGTTTGTTATCATCAAACCTGAGATTAAGACCAAGCTTGAAAACCTTAAGCCAACAATCTCCCCCTTTTTGATGATGACAAACATCCTTAAGAAAATATATTCATTAGAGCGCAAAGGATATCAAACATGGGATTTCTCCCGCTATCAACAGGCATATCTATGAAAATAAACTCTCCATATCTATATGCATGGTTTTCCTATATTTTCTTCCCTTTTTACCTATATTTTTCTTCCCCTTTTGACATCACTCAAAAAGAGCAAGAAAAGTCAATCAAAAGTCAAAGTTGAAACTCCAAAAGATTTTTCAAAACCGCGAAAGTCTCAACTCAAAGGATGAAAGCCAAACATAGAATAAGAGACTAAGTCATACATGATATCGTGAAATAATAAATAAAAGCCAAAACCAAGAATCATGTAGTACCTTAAGTATCGATATTTTCAAGTATTGGTGAAATAGTCAAAAATCATTTTAGAAATGAATTTTCTCATCAAATGAGTAGAACGATACCATAAGTGAATTTAAAATATCATACTTCAAGTCTCATTTGAAAATTTAATGAAAATTTAAAGTATCGAAAAAATGAGCAACTTGAGAAGAGAGATACTTTAGTGGCATTTTCATAAATAAATAAGATTTTTAAAGAGGATTTTTAAATGAAATTCACTCGCCTTCCAAGGAATTCCCTAGGCTTAGTGAATTTTAGGGCAGTTTCCGGGTTTTCTTGTTTTGGGGTTCAGGTTTGGTTTTAGATTTCTTTACATCATAAAGAGGATTATATCACATGCTAGACACCCTAAACCTAAACTCTAATTTCCCGAAGAATCCCGAGCGCCGACGAGCGTTCTTGTCGATTTCTCTGATTTCTCTGATTTTTCCGATTGGGGACATCGAGCGCTAACTGACTTGGAACCTGAAAGATTTTTCAATGAAACATTAGTTCCATGTTTGTTATCATCAAAACCGAGATTAAGACCAAGGTTGAAAACCTTAAGCCAACGTGGAAGATCAAGAAAAGACCACCTTCACTTGTCCTTATGGCACTTTTGCATATAGAAGGATGTCTTTCGGTTTGTGCAATGCTCCAACCACCTTTCAAAGGTGTATGATGACAATCTTTCATGACCTGGTGGAGAGGTTTATTGAGGTTTTTATGGATGATTTTTCTAATTTTGGTTCTTCTTTTGATAATTGTTTATATCTTTTATCTTTGATTTTGAAAAGGTGTCAAGAAACTAACCTTATTTTGAATTGGGAAAAGTGTCACTTTATGGTGCAGGAAGGTATTGTTTTAGGGCACCGGATCTCTGCCAAGGGCATTGAAGTTGATAGAGCCTAAATAGAAATCATTGAGAAACTGCCTCCACCCATAAATGTCAAGGGAGTTAGAAGTTTTTTAGGCCATGTTGGATTTTATAAAAGATTTATAAAGGATTTCTCTAAAATTGCTTAGCCTTTGAGCAATCTTTTGATTAAAGATGGTCCCTTTAACTTTAATGATGATTGCATGCATGCTTTTGAAACTTTGAAGCAAAAATTGATTTCAGCTCCTGTTATTGTAGCCCCCGAATGGGATTTACCTTTTGAAATTATGTGCGATACTAGTAATTTCTCTATAGGTGTTGTACTTGGTCAAAGGAAAAATAAGCTCTTGCATGTCATTTATTATGCTAGTAGGACTTTGAATGATGCACAAATTAATTATGCTACAACTGAGAAGGAATTGTTAGCGGTTGTATTTGCATTTGATAAATTTCGTTCTTATTTGATAGGTGTATAAGTCATTGTCTACACTGACCATGTAGCCCTCAAATTTCTGTTGGACAAAAAGGATGCAAAACCAAGACTCATTAGGTGGATTATTTTGCTACAAGAATTTGATTTGGAGATTAGAGACATAAAGGGAGTTGAGAATGTGGTGGCTGACCATTTATTAGGGTTGTCTCTCTATAACTCTCACGAGGAAGAAGCAATAAAGGAGACATTTTCGGATGAACAACTCTTTGCTACACAAATAGCCCCTTGGTTTGTAGATTATGCCAACTACTTGGTAAAGAAGATATTGCCTTTGGACATATCTTACCAACAAAGAAGAAGTTCTTCTCTGATCTCAAGTATTACTTTTGGGAGGAGCCCTTTCTTTACAAGCATTGTGCTCATCAAATCATAAGGAGATATGTTCCTGAGGAGGAGATGACAAGCATTCTTCATCATTGTCACACTTCACCGGTATAAGGTTACTTTGGAGCTACACGGAGAGCAGCAAAGGTTTTGCAATGTGGATTCTATTGGCCATCACTTTTCAAGGATGCAAATGAGTTTGTGAGGGGATGCAACGAATGTCAAAGGGTTGGGAATATCTCAAGGAGACATGAGATGCCACTAAACTATATCTTGGTGTGTGAATTATTCGACGTTTGGTGCATTGACGTCATGGGACCCTTCCCTTTATCTTTCAACAACAAGTATATCTTGGTGGTTGTAGATTATGTGTCTAAATGGGTTGAAGCCATTGCTTCACCTACCAATGATGCTAGGGTTGTCACCAAATTCCTCAAAAAGAAAGTATTTTCAAGGTTTGGCACATCAAGAGCAATAATTAGTGATGGAGTACACACTTTTGCAATCACCAATTTGAAACTCTTCTTGCAAGGTATGGAATTACTCACAAAATTTCTACTCCATATCATCCACAAACAAGTGGCCAAGTTGTGGTCTCCAATAGAGAATTGAAAAGGATCCTTGAGAAAATAGTGAGTAATTCTATAAAAGATTGGGCTACCAAGCTTGATGATGCTCTTTAGGCTTATAGGACTGCTTACAAAACCCCAATTGGGATGTCTCCCTATAGGTTGGTTTTTGGTAAGGCATGTCACCTTCCGGTAGAGCTCGAGCACAAAGCATATTGGGCAACAAAGCTTCGCAACTTTGATCTCAAGGAGATTGGTGGAAAGAGAATGCTACAATTAAATGAGCTTGATGAGTTTAGATATGATGCTTATGAGAGTGTTAAGTTCTATAAAGAAAAGACTAAAATAGGGCATGACAAGCATATATAGCGAAAGCTTCTATGAAGGCCAAAAAGTGCTCCAGTTCAACTCCAAACTCAAGCTTTTTCCAAGAAAATTGAGATCAAGATGGTCTGGACCCTTTGAAGTTACCAAAGTCTTGCCATTTGATGTTACAGAGGTCAATCACCCAACAAAAGACACTTTCAAGGTTAATGGGCAAAGATTGAAGCCATACATTGATGGAGAGTTTGACAAAATCAAGGTTTCAATCCCTCTTTACTCTTCCAATTGATTGCAAGAATCATGTCCAACTTAGGGACATTAAACCAAAGTGCTTTTTGGGAGACAACCCAAGTTTTCTATCTCTTTCTCTTTATTTTGCATTTCTTTTAAGTACTAGTGCTTCTCCCTAATTTTATTTTAGTGTGCTTTAATTTTACTTTGCAAGGATCCTGAACATGAAGCTTTAGAGGAGGAGAAAGAGGACAAATAAGAAGAAGAAGATGCAGTGGATCAAGCCTAATGGATGGGGAGTAACTTTCCTTACCCTCCTTTGCTTTCATTTTTACATTGGGGACAAAGTTTACTTTAAGTTTGGGGGTGGGAAATCAAAAAAATTTGAAAAATGTTGAGTTGAAGCTAGTTTGATTTTGCTTTAGTATTAACTATTTTAAGTTGGGTATGTCTTTTTGTGTGAAAAAAATCATTAAGCCTCACTAATGTATTTGGGTAAGTGAAAAGCAAAGATTGATTTTGCTTTAATGATGACAAAATTTGAAATAATAACATGCAATTTTTTGCTCTTGAATAACTTTGAGCACTCAACAATATTCTTACTATGTTCACTTGGGGTAAATCTAACTACATGATATGATTATGTTTGATTTCATTGACAAATCTCTAGAACTTATTTTCTGCTTCAGACAAATAAAAGGCAGCCAAAGTATTATAATGGAAAGGTTATGCAATATCTACTTCGCTACTTTGAGTTACTTAGTAACTAAGAGTATGCATGAGACCCATGTGTACTTTTATGACAAACGGTAACTTCAAGTATGAGTATGCAAAGCACCTTGAGCATGTTTCTTATTGAGTAACCGGGTGCTTTCATCACAAATGTTGGTATTCGCATCAAAAGATAAGTTACAATTCAAGGAAGGTTTCATAACACATGATAAAAAGAGAGAGAAACAAGAAAGAAAGTTTCAACTTAAGGGTTGCCTAATTGAGCTAAAAAAAAAAAGAAAAACAAGTTTAGGGAGATGGATCTTTGAAATCATTCATAATTGTTGATTACAGTTAGATGGAACTAAGCGCTGTGGTTTGAATATTGTTGCGCACACACACTCTAGAGCACTGAAGGCTATTTATGGTGTTTGAGTTATGTTATCATGGCAAACAAATGATTGAAATATTTTTCACTTTTTCTTAATATGTTCGTGAGGCAGATATGATGATTCATGCATTTCTATAAGCACTCAATTAGCTTGGCCATGTGTGAGCAAAGTTTTTCTAGTTTGCTTGAGGACAAGCAAATGCTAAGTTTGAGGTTATTTGATAAGATTAATTTTTATATACAAATTTAGCATAGATTATACACTAATTCTATTGCTAATATGGTTTATTCTAGGTGAAAAGAGGGTTGCCGGTGCATTTATGGAAAGCAAAACTCGTTTGTAAGTTTTTCACTCAAACAGAGTACTCTGAATTAAATTGGGCATAACTTTGTGTACAGAGGTCAGAACGACACTCCATTTGATGTTTTAGAAAGCTAAGAGAAAGAGCTAAAACTCTCATGTTGACCACTTAGCCAATTCATGCGTTGAAGGCCTCGGAACTGCAGCCCAAGTTACGTCATGTTTTGGTCCAGCACTTGAATGAGAGAGGACCCAATAAGCTAACGAGTTGTGGGAGTCAAATCCACTCAAATGATTATTGGACCTGCCTTTATCTCATTTGGAAGAGGATTTGGATCCAATAATAATGAATTTTCCATAAGAAGAAAAAAAAAGGAATACATCACACAAGATAGGAAGGCTGGAATTTGATTGATTGCTGCACAAAAACAAAGGGTGGCGGACCCTAATCAAGGGGAGAGGGCATCACACAATAGGACGGAAAGAAGGAGGTGGAGACCAGAAGTAATCAAGAGGGTAATTTCCAAGGTGTTCGGGAAGTTGGAGAAGTCATTCTTCATCAACAAGTCAAGCTAGTTGCATATTCTCATTGTTTTCGTAGCTTCCTTCTCTTTTCTTTCATCTTTCATCTATTTTAGTTGTTTAATTTCATCCATTATGAATTAAATTTCTTAGCTAGAGCTGATGTGGCCAACTATTTGGTTTTGATACTTTCGGATTAACGTTATTCATGCTTTTACTTTATAATTAAGTGTTTATAATTGTTCTTAGTGCTATTGAGTGCTTGATCACCATTCATTGATTTGTTGGTTTGCAATAACTTGAGAAAGGGTTTATAAATGTTGCTTTCCATTATAAACACTATGAATTGAGTGAAAACTAGAGATAGGCAAACACGATTCATGTGGTCATTGCAAGAATTCTGTAGAACTTAAACCTTCTTTTGAATTAGTTTTTAACTAATAGATTAGTCATTCAATTTGAGTAGAAGAGAATTACTTGACATTGAGAAAGGCTTGGAATTAATATAGGGAATTTGATCATTAATTAATTATGGTAAAGGCTAAATAAATAAATCCAAGGTATCTTAATCAATTGTCAGGTGAAATCAATTATCCCTAGCATCCATTTCATTATCTTGAACTCTTTATTTAATTTTCTTGCAATTAATCTGCTCAACTTTAGATTTAAGTTCTGTACTCAATTCACTCCAATTTGATTGTCCAAATAGCATTCCATATTAGTCAATTTTGGTACTTGATTCTATCCTCGTGGGAACAATATGTTTCTCATCATTTTATTACTTGTACGAACTAGTATACTTGCTTGCTTCACATCAGTATGTTGGCTATATTTGGCAAAAGTATTCAATTATGATCTTAGTCTTATCTATAAGGATCTCTACATATATTGCAAACAATCTCAATTGTGTGAAGATAGTCTCAACTACTCAAGCAACGTATGATTTTCTTCATGTCATGGATGCAACGCAAAAAGAGGACGGTCTAGTTTCCTACAAAGATGATAACTATTGATCTGCATTATTAATGATGATTCTCTTTGATTGTTGCTGAGATCTTTTAATCATCATTAACTCTTTATTTGCCCGAATATCTTCTTTAAATATTTACGAGCGTTACTCTTTGGATCTATATGGTACTAGGAGTTAAGCGCTGTCTATTTGTTTTAGAATCGATGACTGTTGGCTGTTAAACTGATGGGTTCATTAAATAAATAGTTATGAACAACATTGATTCGGGTCTTTTGGATGTCTCATATAAATACCGATGGAAAGATCTGATCAACAACTCTCTCCAAGTATGAACACTGCATTGCCAATTATTGAGAGGAGTTGAGACTACTGAATGCAGAAGGGAAACAATCAATATTTCCTATCTTTATGAGAAGATTGGTTTTGGGCTGATAACTTGCTACAACACAAGGCTATGTGGAGGACGGAACTTTGTGGCTGAGATGTCATAGAGAGGCAAGTCGGTATGTACTTGTAATAGCAAATAAATTTGTGTTTTTTCCAATTCACTGTAGTACTAGTAGTCGGATTTCAGGTGTGAAATCTTGAGGACTAAATTTGTACTTATAGAGAGTGGATTGAGAATCTGTCCGGTGAGTGCCCCGCATATTAGGTGACTGGTTTTCTCACTGAACTGCGAAAACAAACCTCTTGTGTTTGCATGTGCTTTTGTTTTGGTTCTAAATTTGCTATTTGTAGTAGTTGCAATAATTGTTGCAACTTCCTATTCAACTACCCTTAACAGAAGTTTCCTAAGAGATATATACTGTCAATTGGTATCAGAGCAGTTGTGCTAACCTTTACCTACACAAGATCCTTGGTGTGTCTCTTCTTTTTTAGGCTCAAGATGGAAGGAATGCCTATGGAAAATTCTGTCAATTTTCCTCCTTTACTTATCGGAACAAACTATGCCTATTGGAAGATTAGGAGGAGGACTATCATCAAATCATTGTGTCATACCCCAACTGAGGATAGTGTGACTGGCAAGGGCCTACATCTTGCCCAGTAGCCTATTGTCTACACTGACATATGGAAAACCAAATCGTATCGATAAAAGAAATCTCAACACACTTTATTAAAAGTTTTCAAAGTCACAATTTTAAGTTTTCCAAAACAAGTAAGAACACCAACATCAAAATAACTGAACGATTCAACTAACAAGTTTTACAACTCTTTTAAATACAACTATCAGTGCAGACACCAAAAGCAACTATTAGACACTGGTCTAAGACTCATGGACGCCGCTACGAGATATGGCACCGCCTCCCGCCCACCAACAGCACCATGTCGACATGCCAAAGTCACTGCTCATGCTCTGCAAAAATAAAGAATAAACTGTGAGTCCACTTGGGACTCAGTGCGTGTCTCTAGCGAACCTCCACCTAAGCCTCAGTTATGCATGCATATCATATAAGGCAACAAAATGAATGTATAAGAAGGTAAACTACTTCTAATGTTACTACCGACCCCCAATGGGTCAATATGTACAAACTGAACATGTGATAACCTACCATTTCGGCGCATCAAGCCTCCGGCATCCGGCCCTTGGGCCTACTTATGGAATAAATATCTCGGCTACAGCCGTCCCTACCATATCAGGTAGTATCATACTAGGCATCGACCACATCATCTCAAAACCCACTAGTCTTCGGACACCATTTGGGGTAAGGATAGCTAGTCCCACCCAACCGGGGTCTGGCACCTAGCGGGCCCACTGGCGCACCTCAAGACCCAAAAATGACCGAGCTGAGCATTGGTCATTCCCAACCTCCACGCTCCTCGGCGGACCATTTCAAGCACATCACACAATCAATGTCTTAGGGTTTCCATATATACCCTTCGGGCTATTGCCCGTATCTGGCCCTAATCCGGGCTACAGGGTAAACAATTTATGCCGCCCTTTCAAAATGTGCATACCTAAGAGTTCTAGGTTTCCAAATGTTTACAAGAAGTCCTAGAAGTGATATCATCTCCTAGTTAAATTTCCATATAAGTACGATGAACGTCTCGCGACGCCTTACATGTTATCTAACCTTCCACACTATCTTGGGTGAGGAATTCCCTGTATCGACTTTGGAATTCCGCCCATGAACATTTCTGGACAGCATGTATAATCTAAAGAAAAATATTCAAATGTTACAACATCAATATTCATGCATAACAACTTTACACTACCTTAGGAATTAAGCTCAATAAGAAACAATTATCTAGCATGGCAAGGTAGCAATGAATTCAAAAATGTAGGAAATACTAAGCATGGTAAACAATTGCAACATTAAATATCTAATGCTAAGGATGGTCATAAAGCTAGCATTCCTGCAATCTCATAATCAATCAATTTACTTGCTATGATTGGTGTTCTTCATAAGTATCGTCATACCTCTATTGTTGAACCTTATAACCATGAAAGTTTCCATCTAAAGCTACCCTCTTTCCCTCTCCCTAGTCTTGGCCGAGCCATGAGCAAGGAAAACCTTGCTCGGCCATGGCCCTTAAGGTAGAAAAGGTAAATGGGACTCTAACTATGCCTCTAATTCTTCGATTCCGATATAACTTAATATCAAGTGGACTATTTTACCCCATCCCTTACCCTTTGCCGAACCCTCTTCGTGAGGTGTAGGGTTCATTCGGCCACATCAAAGGTTTCTAGGGAAGACATGCTTCATAACACGTAAAATTGACAATTAAGACTACATCATTCATGAATATGAGATCGTCCAAGGGCTTTCTTTCCGTCAAGGGAATTGAGGAAAATTTTGGCATGACCTTTCCCCTTTTCCCATGACTCGGAAGCCCTAATACTTATGAAATCGGCGAAGAAACAAGATGATCCGACAAGAACTCGTACTAAACAGTGAATACACATCGATGAAACCAAGATCCGTCGAAAAGATCGCGAGAAAACTCATCCTATCACATCTAGGGGTTCGGCTAGCCGCCTCCCCCAAGCTTTCAAATTCTAACCACTCACCTTGATTGTAGAGAACGAAAGATCGGATGATGAAAACTTTGAATCTTCCGGCGATGGCGTGAAATCCTGGTCGATCCAAGTCGCCCTTCTCCTTGCTCTTCTCCCTCTCTCCCTAGGCTGCCTTGTGCAACTCCAAGGATGAGTCGCACGGCACAAGGATGAGGGGTTTTAATCCCTCATCTAGCCTTCCATATAGTCTCTTGACTCACCTGACTTATACTCAAAACTCGACTAAACCCGAACTCAACTTGGGTTCCGACTCAACCCACAACATGAGTTGATTTAAACTTGATTTAAGGTATGATTGCATAAAAGGAAAGTCAATTCCCCCCTTAAGGAGAATTCGTCCTCGAATTACTTGAATAACAAGGACTTACCGACTCCTCGAACAAGGAAGGGTAGCACTCTCTCATGTCATGTTCTACCTCCCAAGTGGCCTCTTGCCCGGAATGGTGCTCCCATCTGACCTTTATAGGGGAATTTATTTGGACCTTAGCTTCCTGATTTCATGGTCAAGGATCTCTACAGGCCTTTCCTCGAATGAGATGGCCGAATCTACCATGATGGAAGAGGGCTCAATCACATGCGAATCATCTTTTACATATTTTCGCAACATGGATAAATGGAAGACCGGGTGTACTCTGCTTAGGCTAGGAGGTAATGCCAGCTCATAGGCCACCTTGCCCCTCTGCTTGAGAACGGGAAAAGGCCCAATGTATCTAGGGCTCAACTTCCCCTTCTTCCCAAATCAGACCACCCCTTTCATAGGAGAGACCTTCGGAAAGACTAAGTCACCTTTGACAAATTCCAATTCACTGGCCTTCTTGTCGGCATACATTTTCTGTCGACTCTAGGCCGCCAGCAATCTTTCCTTTATAGCCTTCACTTTCTCTACCGCTTCCTCAACCAGATCAGGGCCGACCATGAGTGATTCCTCGACCTCAAACTAGCCCACCGGAGACCTGCACTATCGCCCATACAAAGCCTCAAAAGGGGCCATGCCAATGCTATTGTGATAGATATTATTGTAGGCGAACTCTATCAACAGTAGGTGCCACTCCCAGCCGTCGGCCATATCCAGGACGCATGCTCTCAGTATGTCCTCCAAAGTTTGGATGGTCCTCTCTGACTGCCCGTCAGTCTGCAGATGGAAAGCTGTGCTGAAACGCACCTGGGTACCCATGGCTTCCTGGAAGGACTGCCAGAACCGGGCTGTGAACTGGGTACCGCGGTCAGATATAATCATCACCGGGGTACCATGATATGCCACAATCCTATCCAAGAACAGTCGGGCGTACTGCTCCGCATAGAAGGTAATTTTCACTAGTATGAAGTGTGCAGTCTTGGTTAACCGGTCTACTACCACCCAAATGGAATCAAAACTGCCTTTTGACTTAGGCAATCCGGTCACTAGATCCATGGTGATTTTCTCCCATTTCCACTCGGGCACCTCGAGGTTTTTTTAGAAGCCCCGTAGGCTTAAGGTGTTCGGCCTTCACTTGCTGGCAGACCAGACGTTTGGAGACGAACTCTGCTACCTCTCTTTTCATAACTTTCCACCAGTTATGCTACCTTAAATATCGGTACATCTTGGTGGCCCCCGGATGCATCGTGTAAGTGGAACGATGACCCAGTTCTAGGACTTGCCTGCGCACCTCAACCATATTTGGTACTACTATCCGATCTTTGAACCTCAGTACACCCTCTGAGTCCAATATGAAACCATTCTCTGCATCACCTCTTTGCACCAGATCCTTGGTCAGCTCACAAAAGACATCCTCCCCTGCATGGCTCGCAGCATGTCCACCAGTGTGGACTGTACCCACAGGTGTGCCATCAGGGCACCTGAAGCTGACACTGATACGGTTGCACCCCCATCTAGGCACAAAGCCAACTCTCGAGCTAGAGGCATTCGATTAACTTCCAAATTAGCGAAACTGCCCATGGACTTTTTGATCAGAGCATCTACTACTACATTTGCTTTCCCCGGATGATACACAATGGTGCAATCATAATCCTTTAGAAGCTCTAGCCATCTCCTCTACCTGAGGTTCAGCTGCTTTTGCGTAAGCAAGTACTAGAGGCTCTTGTGATCTATGTAGATCTCGCAAGTCTCCCCGTACAGGTAGTGCCGCCAAAGCTTCAGTGCAAAGACCACTGCCTCTAGTTCTAGGTCATGCGTCGGATAGTTCTTCTCATGAACCTTCAGTTGGCGGTACGCATAAGCGATGACTCTACCAAACTGCATTAAGATGCAGCCCAGGCCAACCCGAGAGGCATCACAGAAGACTACAAACCCTCTTGAGCCGGAAGGTACAACCAACACAGGTGCAGATGTCAAACATGCCTTGAGCTTCTGAAAGCTCACCTCGTATTTTTCTTCCCAAACGAACCTGACCTTCTTCTGGGTCAACCGAGTCAAAGGGGCTGCAATTCTAGAGAAGTTCTCCATGAAATTCCGGTAGTACCCGGCCAAACCAAGGAAACTGTGGACCTCAGTCACGCTAGTCGGCCATTTTCAGTTCTGCACTACTTCTATCTTGGTAGGATCTACCCTTATCCCTTCCTTGGACACTACATGGCCCAATAATCCTACACTTTCCAACCAAAATTGACACTTGGCAAATTTTGCAAACAAGTAGTGCTCTCTGAAGGTTTCCAGGACCATTCTCAAGTGCTCACAGTGCTCTTCCTCACTCTTGGAGTAAACCAAAATGTCGTCAATGAAGACGATCACAAAGATGTCTAGGTACTCCTTAAATAACCTGTTCATTAGGTCCATGAAGGCAGCAAGTGCATTTGTTAGGCCAAAGGACATCACTAGGAACTCATACTGACCATAACGAGTCCTAAAGGCTGTCTTAGGCACATCGCAATACCGGATCCTCAGGTGATGGTACCCGAACTTTAGATCTATCCTTGAAAACCACTGTGCCCCTGCAGCTGGTCAAATAGATCGTCTATCCTCGATAGTGGGTAGCGATTCTTGACGGTCACCTTGTTCAGCTGCCTATCGTCGATGCACATGCACATCAACCCATCCTTCTTCTTCACGAAGAGAACCGGGGCACCCCAGGGTGACACGCTGGGCAGGATGAAACCCAGGTCTAGCATTTCCTACAATTGCGCCTTTAACTCCTTGAGTTCGACCGGTGCCATCCTATAAGGGGAAATGAAAATTGGTTTCACCCCAGGCTACAGGTCAATGCAAAAATCAACTTCCCTTCTGGGCGATAATCCCGACAATTCCTCGTGAAACACATCAGGGTATCCATAGGCCACTGGGGTTTCGCTGACATTTCTTGCCTCACCCCTTTCCTCCTCGGCCACAAATACGAAGGCCAGGAAGGATTGCCAGCCGCCCCGTAGCAAATTATGAGCCTTTAGGGCTGAGATGACCCCTATCGGCTTGCTACCTCCCTCCCCTTGAAAGGTGAACTGTGGTAGCCCAGGCTTATTAAACATCACTATTTTAGCTCTGCAATCCAACATTGCAAAGTGCTCTGCCAACCAGTCCATGCCAAGCTCAAGAGTGGGTAGGAGTGTCAAATTTGCACTCAACACTTGGCTGCAAATGAGCACCTCACAGCCTTGATATATTGAATTTGCTAAGATTGCATCGCCCGTAGGCATTGATACTATCAATGGCACATCGAGCATAGTGGGTGCCATTGGCAATTTCGCAGCAAATATGGCAGACACAAACGAGTGCGTGGCACTCAGATCAAATAGAACATATGCAGTAGACGAATATACTAAAATAGTACCTGCCACCACTGCTTTGGATGCATCTACCCCATCACGATTCGTAGCATATACCCTGGCAGATGGTCTCTCTAAATGGCTAGCATGCGACCCCCTTTGAATGCCATGATCCACCCCCAGTTCCCTGCGACCGAGATTTCTTCTTGGCCGGCCCGTCATTCCTCTCAAACGGCACCAAGGCTTCCTTCTGAAGGGCCTCATCCACCTCCCGTGCAAGAGTGGAATCCTTGATGTAGTGGATGAGCCTACCTATCTAAGGTCTAAATCCCCTCCCTCCCCCCCCAACAAACCTCTTGACCCTAGCAGTCTCAGATTCCACTGAGGTCTGATGATATTTGGAAAACCGGTGAAATTCCATCTCATACTCTGACTCCAACATGCCACCAGACTTGCGCAGCATCTCAAAGTCTCGTGCCCGCTTATCGCGAACAATCATTAATACATGCCTTGCTCATGAATGCCAAAATCACTCGGCCCATGCCAGCCCCACAAAAAACAATATATTCATACGACCCAAACCGGCCAAAACCTAGCAATCATACAAGTCGGCCGCTATAATCTATCTAGCGGGCCTTCTACCCGGGCCCTCTCTGGTTGAGAATGGCCCACCCAACCAAATCTAGTCGGGTCTAAGGTTAGTGTGGCTCCCCTTGGATCTAACGTCAGCGTGGCTCACTCACGCAGTATCAGGACCCAAAATCCACTCGCCGAGTCGGGACCAACTTGCCAAGTCGGTAAGCTTCTCAGCTCGGCCATCACTCATCCACAAGCACAAACACAATCAATATCCATGCACAGTACGTAATAGTACATAAAGAATATTTTCTACCGACAACCGGGGTACGCGTCTACGTGCACCAACTCGACCCTCTCTTGGGTCTAACCTATTGGATCTATGTTTCATCACCCAATTTACTGCCACTGCCGCTCAGTGCAGCATTGGGAGCCTCCATTACACTATCACAGAAAAGAAAAAGTTTCCTGTCACATAATAAAGTTTTAACAGAAGCTTGTAAAATTTACTAACTGCATGGTGCGCTGAGTGCAGGAGTGGTCGCCCAATCTTGTAGCATAACTATACCATATGTTGGCACGCTAGCATATGCCTCAAACGGTACCCAATACTGAGTCATAGACAAGACCTAACCTAGTGCTCAGATACCAACTTTGTCACACCCCTACTGAGGGTAGTGTGACCGGCCAGGGCCTACATCTTGCCCAGTAGCCTACTGTCTACACTGACATAAGGAAAACCAAATCGTATCGATAAAAGAAATCTCAACACACTTTATTAAAAGTTTTCAAAGTCACAATTTTATGTTTTCCAAAACAAGTAAGAACACCAACATCAAAATAACTGAATGATTCAAGTAGCAAGTTTTACAACTCTTTTAAATACAATTGTCAGTGCAGAAACTAAAAGCAAGTACTAGACACTGGTCTAAGACACATGGACGCCGCTACGAGATATAGCACCACCTCCCGCCCACCAGCTGCACCATGTCGACATGCCAAAGTCACTACTATGCATGCATATCATATAAGGCAACAAAATGAATGTACAAGGAGGTAAACTACTTCTAATGCGACTACCGACCCCAATGGGTCAATCTGTACAAACTGAACATGTGATAACCTGCCATCTTGGCCTATCAAGCCTCCAACATCTCACCCTTCGGCCTACTTATGGAATAAATATCTCGGCTACAGCCATCCCTACCAAATCAGGTAGTATCATATTGGCCATCGGCCACATCGTCTCAAGATGTAAGCAAACAATCCCGGGATGTCGACTAGGATGGTCCACTAGTCTTCGGACACCGTCTGGGGTAAGGATAGCTAGTCCAACCCAACTGAGGTTTGGCACCTAGCGGGCCCGCTGGCGCACCTCAAGACCCAACACTTCCGAGCTGAGCATTGGTAATTCCCGACCTCCACGCTCCCCGGCGGACCATCTCAGGAACATCACACAATCAATGTCCTAGGGTTTCCATATAAACACTTCAGACCATTGCCCATATCTGGCCCGTATCTGGCCCTAATCCGGGCTACAGGGTCAACAATTTATGCCAACCTTTCAAAATGTGCACACCTAAGAGTTCTAGGTTTCCAAATGTTTACAAGAAGTCCTAGAAGTAATATCATCTCCTAGCTAAGTTTTCATATAAGTATGATGAACGTCTCACGACGCCTTACATGTTATCTAACCTTCCACACTACCTTGGGTAAGGAATCCCTTGTATCGACTTTTGAATTCCGCCCATGAACATTTTTGGACAGCATGTATAATCTAAAGAAAAATATTCAAATATTACAACATCTACTATATATAACCACAATATTCATGTATAACAACTTTACACTACCTTAGGAATTAAGCTCAATAAGAAACAATTATCTAGCAAGGCAAGGTAGCAATGAATTCAAAAATGTAGGGAATAGTAAGCATGGTAAACAATTGCAACATTAAAGATCTAATGCTAAGGATGGTCATAAAGCTAGCATTCCTACAATCTCATAATCAATCAATTTACTTGCTATGATTGGTGTTCTTCCTAAGTATCATCATACCTCTATTGATGAACCTTATAACCATGAAAGTTTCCATCTAAAACTACCCTCTTTCCACCACCTCAGTCTTGGCCAAGCCATGAGCCAGGAAAACCTTGCTCGGCCATGGCCCTTAAGGTAGAAAAGGGAAAGGGGACTCTAACTATGCCTCTAATTCTTCGATTCCGATATAACTATGCCTCTAGTACTTAAGAAATCGGCGAAGAAACAAGATGATTCCGATATAACTATGCCTCTAGATTTTTATAAAAGGTTTAGGGTGTCTAGACAAATTATAAATCCTCATGATGATGCAAAGAAACCCAAAAACACATCCCGAACCCCAAAACATGAAAAACTGGAAAGTCAAAAAATGACCTTGAAATTCACTAAGCCTAGGGAGCTTCATGGAGGGTTATATAACCTAGACATTTTCTTGGCACCAAAAGTGTCGATAATTGTTCCTTAGGTAAAAACTAGATAACAAGATATTTTTAAGGATTTTTTAGAAGTCTTTAGCCAACTCATATTTGACCCGGGAGATTATAAAATTTCCGTTTTCGAAAATTTGTACTAGACTCCAAAAGTTAGATTTTGATTCTTAAGGATTTTGATTTTTTAGATATTTTTATTGAATCCAAATGGGGGGTAATCCTTATATAATATTTATGTTTTATGTTTTAAAGTTAAGAAAAGTTATATAAGAGGACTTAGCGAAGACCGAACCCAGAAACAAACAAACAAGCAAAAAAATCAGCAAAATTGGGTTGATTTCCCAATTTCAATTGACCAGTCGGTCGACCGAATGTTGCCAGAAATTGGCAGTAGGCCTTCGGTCGCTCGATGATCGATTGATCGGTCGAGGCCTCTTGTTTGGGGGGTTATAAATACTCATCCCAAACTCACTCCTAAGCAATTCTTGAAGCATCTAAACTTCAATTGAGCCATCTTTGATCATCTATGTAAGACCCAAAAATTTCCTAATATAGAAATTTATTTTGGTGCAGCGCTCCGGACCAGGGGTTAGTCGGGTCAAGCCATAGAATCGCCTCGAGTAGAAGGTATAACTCGACCTATGAAGTTTAATTGGTTAAATGGACATTTCCTTTTATGCATTAGATGTCTTATTAGAGTCAAGTTCTACTCGTGTGTACGGATCGAATCGGACTCGGATTGAGTCGAGTAAGGGCTAAGTTATGATGAAGGGCATAGAGGTCATTTGTAGATGAGGGAATAAAACCCCTCATCTATAGCCGTGCAGCTCATCTTTGAGCTGCACGCAACCCGAGCAAGAGAGGGAGGAGGGCAGATCTTGGGTCGGCGCCGGAAATCGTGTTGCCATCGGAAGGATCGAGATCGCCAACGTCCATCCCTTCTTCTTCCTTAATCAAGGTGAGTGGTTGTTTTCCATGGTTAGTTGGGGGAGGTGAGTGGCCGAACCCCTAGGATTGCTAGGTATAGATTTTGTCACGATGTTTCATCGATTTATGGTACTTTGATCTTCGTATCGCTGTTTTAAATGTTATTACGTCGGATCTACCATAGTTTTCTCGGATCTTGATGTTTTAGGGGCTGCCGAGTAGAGGGAAAAGGGGAAAAGTCATGCCAAAATTTTCCCCAATTCCCTCGATGGGTATAAACCCCTTTTTAATCGATCTTGAATCTATATCGAGCGGATGTGTAGTCTATTTACTGGAAATGAGGATTGAAACTCCTTCTCTAAGCCTTGTAGGTTCGGCCAACAAGGGGACAATTAACCCATGTGTAAGACTTGGAAAAATTTCCTAATATAAAAATTTATTTTGGTGCAGCGCGCCGGACCCGGGGTTAGTCGAGTCGGGCCTCGGAATCGCCTCGAGTAGAAGGTATGACTCGACTATTGTTGTATGAAGTTAAATTGGTTAAATGACTCTTTCCTTTTATGCATTTATACCTTAATTCGAGGTCGTCAACGTCTAATCCTTCATCTTCCTCGAGCAAAGGTAAGTGGTTAAATTCGGTGGATTGGGGGAGGTGGGTAGCCGAACCCCTAGAATTGCTAGGCTTCGTTTTCTCACGAGTTTTCGTCGATCCTTGGTATCGGGATTGTTTATTCGCTATTCTTAATTGATTATTGTCGGATCGTCGTGGTTTCTCGTTGATTCTTTGCGTAATATGGCTGCCGAACCAAGGAAAAATGGGAAAGGTCATGCCAAAATTTTCCCCAATTCCCTTGACGGAAGTAGAGCCCTCGGATGATCTTAAATTCATGAATAGTGTGTTCATATTTGTTGTTCGCAAGTGTGGATGGAACTCATCTACCCCAAGGCCTATAGGTTCGGCCGAGCAACCTCAAAGTTCCATGATCAAGGCTCGGCCAAGTATAGGGGGAGGGGTAAAGTGGTCAATGTGTAACTTGGATATAGCGGAGACAATGAATTAGGGTTGGGGCTAATCCTCCTCTTCCCTTACTACCCTAAGAGGCACGGCCGAGCAAGGTTCACCTTGCTCAAGGCTCGGCCAAGCCTAGGGGGAGGGAGAGGGTGAGCTTTAGATGGTAAATTCCATAGTTAGAGTACTCAAACAATAGAGACATGATGACACATAGGAAAGACTCTAACTATAGAAAGCTATTATATTGATGCATGTGATTATAGGAATGATAGTATAGCAACCATCCTTAGATCATTCCTCCTTAAATTTTGAAATGATGTGATATTTTTACCATGCTTAATAGTACATGCCTTGTTGAATTCATTGTTATCCTACCATGCTAGATAAGTTGTTTCATATTGAATTTAATTCTAAATACAATATATAAATGTTTATCGTAGAATCTCGTAGTTATACATGGTAGTGGTTGTGAATTATAATTACATTTCTTTTGATATATATGCTGTCTGGAAATGTTAATGGGTGAAATTCCAAGTCTGGTTCACAAAATTCTTCACCTAAGGTAGCGTATGACGCTAGATAACATGTAGGACTTCGCAAGGTACATATTAGATATGGAAACTTAACTAGGAAATGACACAACTTCTAGGACTTCTTGTATTCACTTTTGGAAACCTAGAATTATTAGGTGTACACATTTTCGGAAGGGTAACATTGAATTATTGACCCTGCAGGTCGGATTAGGGCCGGTTACGGGCAACTGTCCGAAGTGTATATAAGGAAACTCTAGGACATTTTAATTGTGTGATGTTCTTGTGATGGTCTGCCAAGAAGCATGGGCGGTCGGAAATGACCAATGCTTGACTCGGCCAGTGATTGGGTCTTGAGATGCACCAGTGGGCCCGCTAGGTGTCAGACCCCAGTTGGGTGGGACTAGCTATCCCTACCCTAAATGGTGTTCGGAGACTAGTAGACCATCCTAGTCGATGGCCCGGGATTTCATGACTTCATCTTGATATGGTGTGGCCCGAGCGGCCAGTGTGATTCTACCTTGTATGGTAGGGTCGAGTATAGCCGGGATTTCTAGATCATAAGTCGGCCTTAAGGGCCGGATGCTAAGTGGCTTAATTAGGCCATTATGGCAGGTTTCTCTCATATATGGTCTATACAGAACGCCTCACGGAGTTGGTAGTCATATCAAAAGTAACTTACCTCCCTGTATATATATTATGTTGCCTTATATGTTTATGCATGGCTAATCGAGGATTATGTGGAGGTTCGAAAGAACCGCTCACTGAGTCCCAAGTGGACTCTCGGTTGTTTCTTTTTGTTTTGCAAAGCATGATCAATGATTTGAGGGTTGTCATCATGGTGCAGCTGGAGGGCAGGCGGTGGTGCCAAATCTCGTAGCTTCGTCTTTAGTCATAGTCTAGTTGTTGTGTTGTCATTTTTCCTACACTAACAGTTATTGTTTTTTAAAAAAAACTTGTAATAAACTTTGAACTTGAGATGTTCCAGTTTGTGACGATGTTAGCTTTTCTTGTTTTATTGAAAAACATATTTGTGAACTTCGAAAAGTTAAATAAAATTTCATTGTGGCTTCTTTTATTCGATGTGTTCTGGTTTTCTTGATGGTTAGTGTAGGTAGTAGGCTACAGGGTAGTATGTAGACCCTGGCCGGTCACACGACCCTCTGTTGGGGTGTGACACCATGTCCAGGGTTCGGCCGAGCAAGGGGTGTACATATCGATCAAGGGCTTCGTTAGGCTAGATTGGAAACAAGATACTAGGATTGGGATTAGTTCTTCCTCCTTGTTCCTACCCTTTAAGACTCGGCCGAGCAAGGCATGCCTTGCTCAAGTCTCGGCCGAGCAAGAGGGAGGGGGTGGTGGCCTCTAGAAACTAGCTTCATGATTAGGAATACTCAAAACAATAGGAAATAAATGTTGCCTAGATTGACAAGTAGAATCAAGATGACATTTAGGTAATACTTTAACTAAGGAAGACTACTACGTGGGTGCATGTATTTGGTAGTACGGTATGATAGTAACCATTCTTAGATCTTCCCTAATTAAATTCAGAATTTGGGGTTGTACTTTTACCATGCTAGATAATTTCTTTCCTTGTTGAAATTATTGTTAATTGCAAAATTTAAATTCATTATCATTTGAATCATGTGGCTATACATAGTAGGTGACGTGAAGTAATTTATTTGTAGATTATATGTTGTGCGGTATTGTTATTGGGTGTATTTCCAAGTTTATAACATGTAGTTTACATCAGCAAAGGTAGCATACAACGCTAGATGATTTACATGAAACTATAAAGTGTGTGTTATTTATGGAAACCCAAAAGTAGACAAGTTAGATCTCACACCTAAGAAACATTCAGCGAACAATAATGTGCGCATGATACAGCCGAAACAAAAGTTTGAGCACGAGCGGACACCCGAAATTTTAAATAAGGAAACTCTAGGACACTTTGCTTGTGTGATGTGATTGTGGTGGTCAGCCGAGAAGCATGAATAGTCGGAATAACTACAGCTTGACTCGGCCAGTGATTTGGGTCTTGAGATTTCACCAGTGGGCCCACTAGGTGTCAGACCCCAGTTGGGTGGGAGATGATTCGCATGTGATCGAACCTTCTTCAATTGAAGTGGATTCGACTATCTCCTTCGAGGAAAGGCCGGTAGAGATCCTCGACTTCCAAGTTAGGAAGCTAAGGTCCAAAGAAATTCCCTTGGTGAAGGTTAGATAGGAGCACCACTACGGGCAAGAGACCACTTGGGAGGTAGAGCAAGACATGAGAGAGTGCTACCCTTCCTTGTTCGAAGATCCAGTAAGTCCTTGTCACCCAATTAAATTCGAGGATGAATTTCCCTTAAGGGGGAAAGGTTGTAAGACCCAAAAAATTTCCTAATATAAAAATCTATTTTGGTGCAGCGCGCCGGACCTGGGGTTAGTCGAGTCGAGCCTCGAAATCACCTCGAGTAGAAGGTATAACTCGACCTATGAAAGTATGAAGTTTAAATTGGTTAAATGGTTATTTCCTTTTATGCATTAGATGTCTTATTAGAGTTGGGTTCGACTCGTGCATAAGGACAAAATCGGAGCCTGAATCGAAGTCTAATTGAGTCGAGTATAGGCTAAGTCATTAGAGGGGCATATGGGTCAGTAGTGGATGAGGGAATAAAAGTCCCTCATCATGAGCCGTGCGGCTCATCTTGGAGCTGCACACAGCCCGAGCAAGAGGGAAAAGGGAGAGAGAGGGGAGATCTTGTCGGCGCCGAGTTAGCATCGACGCTCGAGGAATCAGAACTCATCTTTATCAAGGCTTCTTCGTAATCCGATCAAGGTGAGTGGTCGATCCTAGTTTAGTAGGGTAGGTTTGTGGCCGACCCTTAGAATTGTGAATCGTGGGTTTTTCTCTCGTCGGATCTTGTGGATGTGAGGTTTTCTCGATGTCGTGGTTTTCTATTGCATGTTGTAATCGTGCGATGAATGTTTTCACGTTGTTTTCTTAAATCTAGGGGCTGGCTAGATGAGGGAAAAGGGGAAAGGTCGTGCCGAAATTTCCCCCAATTCCCTCGCTTGGTCTAAATCCCCTCTAGATCGTTTAGATTTAAATTTATATAGACTCGTGATTCAATCGATGTAATAGTTGATCGAGATCCCTTCTCCCTAGTGCTTTTAGTGTTCGGCCGATCAAGGGAAACCTTGTTCAAGGTCTGGCCGAATAGTAAGGGGGAGGGGATTTGATCTAGAATTCATCTTTGGCAGTTCATAAGATTAATTGCTATAGTTTGTGATCAAACAAAAAGGATCAACCATCTTCTCCTACCCTTGTAGGCTCGGCCGAGCCAAGTAGGGGGAAAGGTGATCGGAGAGGATTAGCTTTCATACTTAGAAACAATTGGAAACATTAGGAAACAAGGGTCACCTTGATCGACAAGTATAATTGAGATGAGAAATAGGAAAGACACCAACTAAGGAAACCACCACCCTATTGCACATATGTATACCTACATTTAGCGACATTATGAAGTAGTAATTACTTTCAAGATTTTCTTTATAAATTGCTATTTCTAGTAGAGAATTGCCATGATAGCTCTAATGTTACCTTGCTGGAATTTTTCATTAAATGCATAATTTACTTACTTATTTGATGTATTCTTATGGTTATTCATGGTAGTAGTGGTAGGTTAACTTTCCTATCAGCTGAGGGTTATGACGCATCCATACTTAGACATTCTACACTTATGACATGTAGCCCACGCTAGTATAATGTAGCAAATGACACTAGACGACTAGTATGAAACTTTAAAGTGCGTGTTAATTATGGAAACTCGAATGTAGGTGAGTTAGAATGCTTTCTCATGGGATAATTAGAGTGTAGTAGTGTACGGATGATACTGGCCCGGAATCAAGGGCCAAGCACGGGTGGACACCCAGGATTTTATATAAGGAAACTCTAGACACTTGCTTGTGTGATGTGATTATGATGGTCTGCCGAGGTGCATGAATAGTCAGAATGACGAATGCTTGACTCGACCAGTGATTGGGTCTTGAGATTTCACCAGCGGGCCAGCTAGGTGTCGGACCCCGGTTGGGTGGGACTAGCTATCCCTACCCCAGACGGTGTCCGGAGACTAGCAGACCATCCTAGTCGATGGCCCAGGGACTTCTTGATTTCACTTTTGTGCTGTGTGGCCCGAGCGGCCAGTATATTTCTACCTTGTATGGTAGGGCTAGTTATAGCCAAATTTTCTAGACCATGAGTAGGCCCTAAGAGCCGGATGCCAAGAGGCTTGGTTAGGCCGTTATGGCGGGTTTCTCGAACGTATGGTCTATACAGGACGACCCTTGGGCGGTTGTCATATCAAAAGTAACTTATATCCCTGACTTTATATTATGCTGAGGTATATATTTATGCATTCTTATTGGGGATTATGTGGAGGTTCGGACTAACCGCTCACTGAGTCCCATGCGGACTCATGGTTTATTATTTTATATTGTAGAGCCCGATCAATGACTTGAGGCTTGGAGTCATGGTGCAGCTAGAGGGTAGCTTGTGGTGTCGATCTCGTAGCGGCGTCCGATAGTCATAGTCTAGATGTCTGGAGTTGTTCTTTTGTTTCTACACTGAGAGTTGTTGGTGTTTAAAGCTTGTATTCAACATGAACTCGAGTTGTTTCATTTGTATTTGATGATAGCTACTCCCTTTTTATAAAATAATTGAGAACCTTTTTTCTAAAAATTTCAAATAAAGCTGCATGAGGTTTTCTATTTATGTGTTCCGGTTTCTCGTTAGTCAGTGTAGATAGTAGGCTTCAGGGTAGGTCATGGACCTTGTCCGGTCACACGACCCTGAGTTGGGACAAACTAGCTATCCCTAACCCGGTAGGTGTCTGGAGACTAGCCGACCATCCTAGTCGATGGCCCGAAGATTGCTCTGAGTCACTTGTGTGTTATGTAGGCCGTACGGCCAGTATGTTACTATCTTTGTGTGGTAGGGCTGGTTAGGGCCGAACCACTAGATCATGAGCAAGCTCTAAGGGCCGGGTGCCATGTGGCTTAGTTGGGCTGTTATAGCTATATGGTCTACACAAGACGACCCTTAAGGTCGGTTGTCATATCAGAAGCAAATTATATCCCTAACTTTATATTTTGCTGCCTTATATATATATGTGTGATTATTGGGGATTTACGTGGAGGTTCGGAAGAACCGCTCACTGAGTCCCATGTGGACTCACGGTTTATTTTCCTTGTTTTGCAGAGCCCGATCAATGAGTTGAGGCTTGGAGTCATGGTGCAGCTGGAGAGCAGGCAGTGGAGTAGATCTCGTAGCAGGATCCAGTAGTCATAGTCTAGAGGTCTAGGACTGTCGTTTTTCATACAGTGAGAGTGTCTATTTGAAAACATGTATTCGACTTTAAATTTGAGTTGTTTCATATTGGGGTTGTTGTTTCGCAACTTTTCCTTTTATTAAAAATTGTGAACGTTCTTTAAAAATTTGAATAAAGCTGCATCGTTGTTTTTATTCACGTGTTTTCGATTTCTTATTAGTCAGTGTATGTAGTAGGCTTCGGGGTAGGATATAGACCCGGGCCGGTCACATGACCCTAAGTTGGGGTGTGACAATCTCTAAAGCTTTTCTTGAGCCAACTCTTTGTAAACCCTAGTTTCCATTATAAAACCTTGATCTAGCCTTTGAACCTTCAAGATTCATCTTCTCAAGGCATCATGAGGACTAGGGAGTTTCTTTTGGAGCTAAGTATAGTTTGATTTGTTTATTGCTCCAATTGTTATTGTATTTTCTTAGTTATTTTCATTGTATATCAAGTGTGTAAACCTTGGTTGCTAGGTTTGATTGAGTTGGTGTTTGCCTTGGTGTTAAGGCTTAAATCCACCATTGTAAACTTAGTTTACTATGATTAGTTGAGTTGTCCTTAGGTTGAGGTGGGAGAGTGCTCTCGGTAGGAAGGTGGGATACTTCTGGGTGAGGAAGTACCGTCAGTTTGAGAGCGGAGACTTTCCGGTGTAAAGTCCTCATTGTAAGGAAACTAATTAATCTAGTTAAAGTAGTTTGGAAATCCTAAGCGGGGTGCTTAGGTAGTGGAGTAGGCATTGGGGCCGAACGACTATAAATCATTGTGTTTGCATTGCTTACTTTGCGTATCAATTACTAGATTTGTTTTGTTCGCTTCTGCATTCATTTAGTAGTCAAATAGTGCATTAACATAAGTAATCAAGAAAATAATTAAAACCGGAATTAAGTTTAAAATTAGCAAACACACTATTCACCCCCCCCCCTCTAGTGTGGCCATTTCACCAACAGGATTTCATCGGGAAGATAGAGTTTAGCTTTAGGGTGTCTAGAATGTGTTGTAAATCCTCATGATACGTAAAGAAATCCAGAAACTATACCCGAACCCCTAAACACGAAAACCCAGAAAATTTCAAATGAAAACTCATGTATATCATTTTGATTCCGTTTCTAATATCAATCACACCATTGCCTGAGTAAAATCATTTATAGGAATGATTTTGATAACTTGAATGATAGTTAGAAATATCGGTTTTTCATTGAAATCAAGATAGGATGAAAAATGAACTTAGAGAATTCATTTTTAGCTCAAACTTAACACGCACATCATAAATGATCATTCAGCGATGTTTGGAAAGTTTGAAGCAAAATTGATAACTTTCGGAAAAATACCTAAAATTTACATAAATGCCACTAGATTTTCAGGAATTTTAGGAATTTCTAGAAAACTAATTTTTTACTGATTCTTGAACCTGTAGATTCCCTGAAAAATCTAGTTTCTACAGTTAAAGTTTCAAAAACTTTCATCAAGAATATGATTTGATAGTGATTTAAGAATTTGATTTATGTATACTTAAGTATCCTTTTGATCTAAGTCAACAAAGTGACTTAGAAACCTCCTTTTAAGCTCAAACTTGATCAATATAGTTAGATTCACTCATTTTAGATGTTCAGGTGTCCAAGTTAGAGAAAACATGAGTAGATAGCAAAATTTGATACTTAGCCATTTTCATGTTTTCATGCCTATTTCGAATGAAATCATGCAAAGTTCATATTTTGATCAAATGACCTTCTTTTCATTTAAAACTTGATAAACATTGTTTAAATGATTATATCATGATATTTGGATAGTTTGAATGAAAATTGAAAATTTTAAAAAATAGCTAATATTTACGAAAATGTCACTAAAGTTTCTCTTCTCAAAATTACTCATATTTTTCGGATACTTTGGATTTACGTTGAAATTTTCAAATGAGACTTCAAGTATGATATCATAACTCTATTTTTGGTATCGTTCTCACTATTACCCGAGAAAAATCATTTATAAAATGGTTTTTGATATTTTGACCGATACTTGAAAATACTGATACTTGAGTTTATACATGATTCCCGAATTTGGATTTTAGTTATCACTCATTGCTATCATGTATGATTTAGTCTCATGTTAAATATTTGTTTTTCATCCCTTTGGTTGAGATATCCATGTTTCATGAAAACTAGTTTTCAAGTCTCAACTTTGACCATAGTTGACTTTTCTCGTCTTTTTTGATTGATGTCAAAAGGAGGAGAAAAATATATTTAAAAATGAAAGAAAATATAGGAAAACCATGCATATAGATAGGGAGAGTTTATTTTCATAGATATGCATGTTGATAAGGGGAGATATCTTATGGTTGATATCTTTTATGCTTAATTGTTTATATTTTCTTAAGGATGTTTGTCATCATCAAAAAGGGGGAGATAGAGTTTAGGTTTAGGGTGTCTAGAATGTGTTGTAAATCATCATGATGATGCAAAGAAACCCCAAAACCAAACCCGAACCCTAAAACACGAAAACCCAGAAAATTAGAAAAGACCCTGAAATTCACTAAGCCTATGGAGCTTCTTGGACGGCTATATAACCTATACATTTTCTTAAAAGTCCCGATAATTGTTCCTTAGGTAAAAACTAGTAAACGACATATTTTTAAGTATTTTTTGGAAGCCTTTAGTGTACCCATATTTGACTCGGGAGATTATAAAATTTTCGATTTTCAGAAATTTGTACTAGACCCCAAAAGTTAGATTTTGATTCTTAAGGATTTTGATTTTTTAGATATTTTTATTGAATCCAAATGGGGAATAATCCTTAAATAACATTTATGTTTTAAAGGTAAGAAATATTATATAAGAACTGGCAGAGCGCTTCGGTCGCTCGATCGGTCGACCGGCAAGCGACCGACGGTCGGTAATGTGCGAAATTTGCCCGTTGAGAAGAGGGCTAGTCCATCGTAGATATTAATTTTCGTTTTCCATCCATGTTTGTATATGTTAGCCTAGTGGGCTAGTCGAAGATTGAGCCGAGTCGACTTATGGTCCGGTGCTAGCTTGCGAGCTCGAGTAAGTAGGAATATGAGTTATGCAAATTTTTCTTGCGTAGAAAAATTTAATTAATTTTATGTTGGGTATGCATGATTGTGTAATTGTGTCACATATGGGTGTGCATGTGTTGGATGTTTAAGTGGAGCATGGGACTAATTTGGGTTTAATTAAGCTTAGTCGGGTTAGCGGGTTTGGATTCGGCTCGAGGCGGGTGTGGGTTTGATAAGAGGGTTAGGGATTTAGGTTTGAGGAAGGGATTATAGAATCCCCCCCCCTTTGGGTTGCGGCTCCATATTGGAGCCACACAAGCCGCGTGGAGAGAGGAGTCGCCCAGCCAAGCCAACCCGCCCCTCTCCCCTCTTCCTCATCCTTGGAGCCGCCACCCTCAAGCGCCGAGCCGCCGAGCCCTTCCCCTCTTCTTTCCCCTCTCTTGGAAGCCAAGCCTTTTTGAAGCCAAGCCTTCTTCTTGATGTTGGAGCTGCTGCCCCCTTGTTTAGCTGAGCCGCCCCTTTGAGGCCGGATTCGGAGAATGCCACTTGGAAGATCTTCTCCAATTCTTTTTCGTATTTAGGTGAGTGGTTTTACCCCTCCTTCTGGAGTTTTCTTCGAGTTCTTGAAGCCGTTCTTGAAGGCTAGGTGATTTTGATTTGTTTTCCTATGATCTCTTGAATTATCGTTGATCTTTTGTGTGCCGTGTTTGAGGAGGCCCTAAACCTTCCCCTATGGGGCTCGGCAACCCTAGGATCACCCTAAGGGTGCCCGACTAAGGTGGAGGAAGGGGGTGTCATCCAAGTGTTCGATGAATTGCCTAAGAGAAGGGTGTAGATTTTTCTTGCCTTCTATGATTTCAATTTGTTCATCAATCTTGATGCTTATAATTTACGGAGACCAGATTCGGGTTATATACATCAGTTTCAGGCAGAACAGTAAGATAAAACAAAACCCTAATCTTGGTGATTTAAATTTTAATTGCATAATTAAAATTGAGCAAGGGGTCAGCATAATCGATTATGAACCAACAAATAAGTTATGAATGAAATAAAACCCATGAGGTTATGACATTACGGGTCTAGGAGTTGGGGGTCGGGTATTGGAGTGTTGAGATGCTTCCCAATAAGGACACCCCTAACACACTGTAGGAGAGACTTGACTTAGGTCATGATGCGACATATCTTTATGAATGGCGGAGAGGCTCGTTGAGGAACCAGATTGTAGGCTACACCCGAAAGGTTGGATGGCTAATTCCCAACCTGTGGAATAAGTTTGGATGGGCAAATCCCGATTGTTTCTGCGTATTTTGTGGAACAAGTTCAAATGGGCAAATCCCGATTGTTCCTAAGATTCTTATTTAAAGGGGTAAGTTCGGATGGGCGAATCTCGATTACTCCTATGTTATTTATTGGAATAAGTTAGGATGGGCTTCATGGAATAAGTTCAGAGGGCCTACCCGATTATTCCCGAGGTGCTTTTAAGGAATAATTACGGACGGGCAAATTTCGATTATTCATGTGATATCTTAAAGGGGCAAGTTCGAATGGGCAATTCTCGATTGTTCCTACGCGTCTCGTGGAGCATGTTTGGATGGGCCAATCCTGATTGCTCTCGAGTTTCTTTATATTAGGATAAGTTTAGAGGGTCTTCCCGATTATCCTAGTATGTTTTGTTGCCTTAGGGCATGGTAGGCTTAGGCTTGTTGATCTTCACCGTTTTGGGTGTTGGCTGCCTTCAGGCAGATAGTGGCCAGATGGCCTGTTGGCAGGTCACTCCGTTGTGATCTTGCTAGAGTTAGGAGTTTGCTTTATGCATCATATATGTGTTTGGATTTTGTGGGGGTTGGTAGAACTGCTCACTGAGTATTTGAGCTCACCAGTTATCGTTTTGTTTTTGTTTTACAGAGCTTGATCGGTGAGGTGGGCTGGAGCACTTGGCTCAGCTAGAGGGCAGAGGAGCCACATGATCTCAGCATTTTTGGTAGGGATCATAGTCGAGTTTTTGGTAGTTAGTCATGCACTTATGTTTCAGTGTTTTGGAGTTGATTCTAGGCAGAAGTTTAAAGGCATCCAATGCTTTGAATGCGAAGGATTTGAACATGTAAGATCAGAATGCCCAAATATTCAGAGGAAGATCAAGAAGTCATTCATCTTGATTTTGATGATAACAAACTTATTCTAATGAGTTTATCAAGTGTTTGATCTGAGGTTGAGGTTATGATATGCGGGTAAACTTCGTTTGGAGAAATACCAAAAATCTGCAAAAATGGCTCCGTCGTAGATCAAGTAGAAAAGCTAGAGTTAGAAATAGAATTCATGTAATATGTCTCTAGGTATATATCCCAAGCCTTATTGTAATGTTATCCAAGTCAAAACTTGGTAACGGAACTAGGAAGCGTAGCGCACAAGAAGAAAACTCGAAGAAACAGTCTTAGCACAAGTTCGGCCGACCAAATGAAGCCAAAAATTGGCAGAAGGGTATTCGATTGACCGACAAATGGCCAAAACTAGCAGAATGCCTTCGGCCACATGGTGGTTGATCGGTCGGTTTACCGATGACCGATCGACAAGTGATCGGGCATCCCCAACATGCAGAAAAATGCCTTACCAGCCTTCTAAGAGTCTGTTTACCATTCATTGAAGATCTCCTACAGTTTTCTTGCGCCTTCCCAAGTGGATTTCATCGCGCAAGCTTCGGCAATCGTTCATCTACTCGAAGCATTCTTTCTGCCTCAACTCCGGCTTCATTTCGAGCTCTACATCTTGACGAGTTGGAGGCTTTGGAGGCTTTGCAAGGGAGCTCACTTGTGTGGTTTAATTCTTAGCTCCCTTGTTGTTATTTTCCTTGTTATTAAACTTGGTTTCCATTGTTAGCTTGCTAGGTGTGACAGGTTAAACACCTTAGGGTTACCTTTGTAGAATTGTGTTTTCCCTAGGTGAATAGGTTTGAGACATTCTCAAAGGGTTGAGAAGTGAGTCTTCGGTTGTATTCAAAGGGAAACACATTGTCTATAAAGGATTGGTTAGAAATTCTTGGTGTGGAGCCAAGGTAGTGGAGTAGACGGTTGGCCGAACCACTATAATCTTTCGACTTTGCATTGCCTTGTTTTTGGTGCTTATAATTGCTTTTCGTACTCCCTATCACATATCAATTAGTCGCACTTAATTTGTGTTGAAGTTGGAATTGATTTAAAAGAAATTGAATAGATGCTAAAATTAACCAAACACTATTCAACCCCCCCCCCCTTCTTCTAGTGTGGGTATTTGAACAACACAATTTACAAAAAATAATTGAAAAGGTTCTTGATAAGATTTGTGACTGTATAATTGAAAGAAATAGATCTAGAAACAACTGCTACAAAATTGCCTATTCTTCTATTTGTCTTTTAGCTGTCTCTTCTAGCATTAATCTATGGCATCGATGGTTGGGTCATGTTAATTACAGAGATTTGAAGAAACTTGTAAATGTTGAAGCTGTCAGGGGTATTCCTAAACTGTCTGTAGTTCTTGTCTAGAGGGAAAGTTGATTAGGCAGTCTCATCAGCAGTTACAACCGATAGCTACTTCTAAACCTCTTGAGCTTCTTCAATTGGGTCTCATAGGTCCCATGCAGGTTGAAAGTATTGGTGGTGAAAAATATGTCCTTGTCTGTGTATATGATTTCTCACGTTTTACTTGGACAGAATTCCTGAAAGAAAAGTCCAATGCTTTTAACATTTTTAAGTCTCTATGTTTGAGACTCCAAAATGAGCAAGAAGTCCCTATTCTAAAGGTGATTAGAATAAGGAGTGATCATGGAAGAGAATTTGAGAACATTTCTTTCTCTGAATTTTGTGATGAAAATGGTATAATGCATGAATTTTCTGCTCCTAAGACTCCTCAACAAAATGGTATAGTTGAATGGAAGAACCATACTATTTAGGAGATGGCTCGAGTTATGCTTAATTATAAGTAGATTTCAAAAAGATTTTGGGCTGAATCCATCAACACAGCTTGCTACATGATAAATCGAGCTTATCTCAGACCAAAATCTACTAAAACTCCTTATGAATTATGGAAAGGTAGAAAACCTAACCATACATATTTTCATGTTTTTGGTAGTAGGTACTATGTTCTAAATGATAGGGAATACTTTGGAAAAATACAAAGCAAAAGTGATCACTACTAGAATTGTCATCATCACCGGCGGTTGAATCCGTGGATGACCCATCGGTGAGAACTATCACGGACGGCAAAGGGCATGGCAAAATGCCGACACTGATGTGCGCGTCTCAGATAAGTTGTGACGGCCGAGCGTCGCCACCACACGTAATCATCGACGACAGCCATGTGTTGTCGATAATTTAAAAACATCAGTGATGACTCTAGGCGCCTGTCACTGATACCAACACATCAACCACGGCTCAGTTCCATCGGTGATACTTTAGCAACCGTGATATTTGGTGCTGCCTAGGCCATCAACCATTTACGATAAGCTTTCAGCCATGGTTTAGTGATAGTCAACCGTGGGTAAGTCATGGCTAAAGGTATATCCTGTAACTTAAAAAAATAAAAAATTTATAAATTCCTGTATACAATAATATTTATAGATTACAATATATTTTCAATCACATATTACAATCAGAAAACATCGTACACATGCATTTGAAATCAAACATACAAGTTTTACATAAATATCATCAATCTAAGCCTTAAATCGGAGGCAAACAATTATCAAAATATCATATATATACAATCAAGTATCAAAATATAAACAAAATATAATACATCAAAATCTCATGGCTGCGGTGGAGGCGGTGGAGGTGGTGGAGTCGACACTGACTAGGTCAGGAGCGTCGACTGGGTCGAGGAGGACGATGGCTGCGACATCATCGGTAGAAGGCCAGAGTGAGACACAATCTGATTGAGGAGTGTCTGCATGTTCAGGATCGTCTATCTCAACTAGTCATTCATCCGTCTATGCTCTTGCATTGCTAGCCTCTGCTCCTCCATCGTCAGCCTTTGCTCCTCCATCGCTTGTCTCTGTTGGTGAGCTCCGACTCCATGGCCTCTATCCGGCTCTAGTCCTGCGCTAAAGATGTCGAGGACCGCTCACCCATAGCCGAAGGGGTCGGTGCCCCAAGTGGCCCGAGCACGGTTCGTGCATGACCACTGTCTACAAAGCCATAAACACGACCGTGGTCCCAGCCACCTACGGCCTCCACCCAAGCTCCTGCGTCGAACTCCTCTGGTGCACCTCCACGCTCGATCACAGTCCTCGTGTAAGTTTCCTACACATGTTTATATTTTAAATATATATAAACTATAAATAAAAATTGTGTAAATCAAATAAACACATATAAATACTTACCATTATATACGAGGCTCTGCTATCAACGTAGTCTCTGGCTCCTCGTCGACGACGGTGGGTGTGCTCAATCACCTCCATCATCGACGGGCGTTGGACGGTGCTGTCCTCTGTCACGCGCGTCTTACATTAAAATACAAACACATTAATATCATTATACACAATATATAATTTAATTAAAAATAATTAAATAATACATACCATACGACGCTCATGAACCGCAAAATAGATGGAACCACCAGTGTGGCACGCGCCCGTGCCGTCCCCCTCGGACATGCAGTTTCTCGATGCGGTCAGGGAGACCTCTTGCCGCTTAGGTATGTCCCACCGCTCAACGAGGTCATCCCACATAGGGACAGGAATCCACTCGAGGGTGTGTCCTCGAGTCTGCCCTATCTGTGTGGCCCCCAACTATCTCATCACGGTCTGACGGGCCTACTGAAGCAGCCCGTTATAGCGAGCGTGGGCAACATGCTACCATGCAGCCTCCACAAAAGTGGTCTAGTCCTCCGGCCATGTATAATGAGCCTGCAAAAAAAAATTATTATTACCGATGAATATTTAACATTAACATTAATTTAATAAATATACTTATCATGAACTCTCACCATAATAAATCCATATGCTCACGGGGCACGTGAGACCATGTAGGCCACGCCTCGCGCATAAACTTCCGGATCGTCCCCGCTATCGTGCGGGGGGCGTCGTCCTGCTCAAATATGCATCAAATATAAATTCATATTATGATATTTTGTATATAAATAAATTATAAGAAATAATTAATGCATATACTAACTGTCTTCCACGCACACTAACTGCTTTGCACAGTTCTTCCTCGGGTGGTAGAGGGAGAATTATGTTAGGCCCTCGTAGCCTATGTCTCGAAGATGACAGTCCTGGATCTGCAGAGGGTGGCGGAGGGATGGTAGCCGGAGGTGAGGGGATGGTGGCCAGATTAGGTGAGGGAACGGTGGACAGATCAGGTGCGGGGATGGTGGTGGAAGGCAAAGGGTTAGTTGGTACTGGTGGGGCGGGTGGTAATCGTCGGGGGGTCCTATGAGGAATGCCTCCTTGGGAACTAATATCACTACTAGAATATACTACATCAGGAACGGGGATCAGCGATGGCCGCCAGAGCCATCATAATCATTCACGGCTTTGCGTCGGCCCTGACGGTCGTGGATGATGTAACAAAATCAGTTGCGGCTCATATACGGCCAAACAAAGCCGTCGCTCTTTGATCATGGCGCGCACGGTGCATGAAATAAAATGGGTTAGTAGCCACGGCTTAGCGGGGGTCCCGGAGCCATTGGTGATGAGAGTAAATGGGTGCACGAAATAAAATAGGTTAGTAGCGACGACTATGCTACGCCGTTGGTGATATGAGTAAGTCATTAGCCACGGCTGGCTGCGACCGTCGCTTACCACGAGCGCAACATGAATATAAATCACTCTTAACCGACGGCTAGCAAAGCCGTCAGTGATAATAAAATTAGAGATCCACGGTTTTCCGACGGCCGATGAGCTATCGGTGAAAATCCTTTTTATTTGTGTTCGTGTCCGACCCTTTCTCTTTCTTCTTCTTCCTTCTCTCCTCGTCGCTGTCGTCGCCATCCGTCGCTGCCGAGTTGCCGCGGAGTCGCTGCCTTACCGCCACCGTCAATCATCGCCATCATTCACCGCTGGTATTCTTCAACTCCTCTCCTCCGTTAAATCCCTAGCGCCGCCCTCATCACCCGCACTGCCTCTCCACGCCAACGCCGACCCGGCGTTCATCTCCTCACCGGCCTCAACACGGCCGACACAGCATTGGGGCCGATGGTAATCGGCCCCAATACCGACGAGCAGTAGCCGGCAATGATGCCGGGTACTAATTGAGATTAGGGTTTTAGTACCCTAATCAAACTCTGATTAGGGTAATTAATCCCTAATCAAAGTTTGATTAGGGATTAATTACCCTAATCACAGTTTGATTAGTTTTTTTTTAATTTTTTATTGTTAATTATTAGAAATTAATTGTTAATAATTAGAAATTAATGGTTAATTATTAGAAATTAATTGTTAATTAGGTTAAGTATTAGTTTAATATTAATTAATAGTCACACGGAATCATCCACTAAGGACTCGCGCCGGAATCGTCCACAATGAATGGACTCGCGCGTACCGGAATCATCCACAAAGGATGGACTCGTGCCAGAATCGTCCACTTTGGACTCGCATGAAATTGTCCACTTTGGACTCGCGCGGAATCGTCCACAATGGATGGACTCGTGCCGAAATCGTCCACTTTGGACTCGTGCGGAATCGTCCACTTTGGACTCGCGCGGAACCGTCCACAATGGATGGACTCGTGTCGGAATCGTCCACTTTGGACTCGCACAGAATCGTCCACTATGGACTCGCATCGACATCCATATATTTAGAAAAAATTCAAGACGAGTTGATATGTTTCACGTACGATCGACGAGTCAAGTTTTAATTATGCAAAACCTTAGATCCGTTCGGGGGTTGTATGTTCGTGTAAACGAAGTTAATGATCTTTTATACGACGTACAACCCTGTAATTGTCCCTAATTGGACAATTTGGGAGCATAGTTATTTATATTGCACTTAGGGAGATGCGTATTCGGAGAACTATAGGGAGATGCTATCAAAATTTAGAATGAAGTTAATGACTAAAAAAAATAGTAAGTGCAATATGAATAACATGAATCCCGGATGGAAAATAGGACCATCCCACCTAAAGACATTACCTAAAGATATTGCAAACTTTTTGACAGAACATGTTGGGCGATCGAAGTTGGATCTACCGACGAATTCATCGTGGAGCTATAACGAATGAATTTCGAGTATGCGTAACTTACTTCTTAAATTTCGCCTACTCGAATGAAAATTCCTTAGTTGTGATAAAATCCGATGTCCATGCCGAAAATGTTCGAACATAAGATTTTTGGATCGAGAAACTGTCACTCTGCATCTGTATACAAAAGGATTCACACCAAGATATTTTGTATGGAATTATCACGGGGAGTCACGTCAAATCGGGACGTCGAGCAATCCTGTTGTCCAAACTCATGGTGAATCTTCTTCTGCTGATGTTTCTTCTTCCAATTCACCTAATCCTTATAGAACAATGATTCTGGATATTCTTGGAGGAAAATTCCATTTAAATGATAATATTGAGTCGGTTACTGAGACGGTAGTGCCACCAGATACTATGACAGTTGAAGTCACTGAAGAACAACCTGAGATACAGATTGAATTGCCGAATAAGGAGGCTGCAGAATTTTACGAGATGTTGAAAGCTGTCGATGAACCTTTGTATGAGAATTGTCCTAATTATACAAGATTTTCGACAATGACACAACTCCTGAACATCAAGTTCGATTGTAATATCAGCGGGGTTGCGTTTGATCGGATTGCAGGCTTTATCAGTGATATGCTACCTCCAAATAACAAGTTTGAGCCAACCTTTTATAAGACAAAAAAGTTGATGAGGAAATTAGGGCTTGGGTATGAAAAGATACACGTATGCCCAAATAACTGCATTTTATATTATAAAGAAAATGCACAGTTTGAACAATGCCCGGTATGTGAACATCCTTGTTACAAGGAGAAGAAATCGGTCCGACAAAAACAAATTCCCTTTAAGGTGCTTCGGTATTTTCCACTAACACCGAGGCTTCAAAGGTTATTCATGTCAAAAAAGACTGCCCCCTATATGAGTTGGCATGCAAGAAGTCGTGATGATACAGTAATGACTCATCCATCCGACATTGAAGCATGGAAACATTTGGATAGTTGTTATCCATCATTTGCTGGGGAGACTAGAAATATCAGGTTGGGATTGTGCACATATAGTTTTAATCTGTTTGGTAATTCAGCAACTCTGTATTCAGTATGGCTAGTGCCGTTAATAGTTTATAATTTGTCGCCCTCAATGTGTATGAAAGATGAATTTATCTATCCTTCGATGATTATTCCGGGTCCTAGGGGTCCTCGCAAAGAAATTGACATATTTCTCTGTCCCCTAATTGATGAACTCAAAACATTGTGGGCTGAGGGTGTTGTCACTTATGATTGTTACCGGAAGCAAAACTTCACTTTATGAGCTGCTATATTGTTGACAATCAATGATTTCTCGGCCTATGGCATGTTGTATGGTTGGAGCATGCATGGTCGACTCTCTTGCCCGTATTGCATGGAACACTCAGAATCCTTCAGTCTTGAGAATGGTCGGAAAATTTCCTTCTTTGATTGTCATCGCCGATTCCTACCGTCTAACCATCAGTATTGAAGGAATCGTGACAAATTTATCAAAGGTAGAGTCGAAAGAGATGAGCCACCACCGATGTTGTCTGGTGAACAGATATTGGTACGTGTTCAATTGCTTCCAGATATTACTTTTGGTTGAAATGTAAGAATCTCAGGCTTTGGTCAAACACATAACTGGGTGAAGAAAAGTATCTTTTGGGAATTGTCGTATTGGAGTTCATTATTGATTCGGCATAATTTGGACGTCATGCACATTGAAAAAATATGTTTGATAATATTTTTAACACAGTGATGGTATTTCCGGCAAAACTAAAGATAATATGAAGGCCCGACATGATGTAAAAATACTTTGTAAAAGGCCTGAGTTAGAGTTGCAACAGGTCCACGGACGATTTCATAAGCCAAAGGCGTCGTATGTGTTAAATAAACAACAGATGAAAGATGTGTATCAATGGATCAACGAACTCTGATTACCCAATGGATATGCCTCAAACTTATCTCGATGTGTAAACATCGATGAATGCAAAATATTGGTGATGAAGAGCCACGATTGTCATGTATTCATGCAGAGATTGCTTTCGGTTGCGTTTCGAGATCATCTACATGATAAGATTTGAGGTCCATTGACAGAATTAAGTATGCTTTTTAGATACATTTGTGCAAATGTACTTCGAGTCGGAGATATGACAACACTTGAAAATAATATTGTTGAAATCATATGCAAGCTGGAGCAGTTTTTCCCTCATGCATTTTTTGACTCGATGGAGCATCTACCGATACATTTGGCATACGAGGCATGAGTTGGTGGCCCCGTTCAATATTGGTGGATGTACTTATTTGAAAGATACATGAATCATCTGAAGAAAAAAGTAAAGAACACCGCCGCAGTTGAAGGTTCCATATCAGAAGCATATATAATTCAAGAAATTTCAACTTTCTGCTCATTTTATTTTGAATCAACCATCATGACAAGACTTAATCATCTTCCACGGAACGACGACGGTGGAGCTCGACCATCAAATGGGAGAGCTCGACCATCAGATGGTTGTTTAAATATCTTTTGTTACCCCGGTCGTGCCTTGGGTTCTCGCTCGTCTCGATTCTTAAATGATGAAGAGTACCATTTGGCCTACTTGCACATTTTACTAAACTATCCAGAGATTGAGAAGTTCATTGAAATATTTGACATTAAGATGGTAACAAAATACTCTATTTACAGCGATGAGAAATTAGAAAAATTACGGAATCATGAGTTCCCTAATTGGTTTCAAGCTTACAGCACAGAACATAGAGGCGAAACAGATAACCAAATCTTTGAGTTTGCTAGCGGACTGGCATGACTTGTACAGTGTTATAATGGTTATTTTGTCAATGTATATAAATTTCACACACTTGAATATTCATCTACAAAAAAGACTATGAACGCCGGGGTCTGCGTCAAAGGGACAACATATGCTGAATGTGATGTTGACTGTTACAGACTATTGGAAGAAGTCATTGAATTACAATTTTTCGGATGTAAATTAGTTGCCCTTTTTAAATGTCATTGGTTCCATACAAGCGATAGGGGCATAAGAGTTCATCCAAAGTATAAACAACTGGTCGAGGTCAATTACAAATCAAAATTGGCTTCAAATGAGCCATTTATATTGGCATCTCAAGCTGAACAAGTATATTATATGCAGTATCCGTCTTGAAAGAAAGACAGGACAGATTGGCGTGTAGTCTGTAAGACTAAAGCCAGAGGAAAAATTGACCCGATAGTTGGAGATAATGAGCTAGCAGATGACTTCTATCAAGAAGAAGATCCTTCTGAAGTGGAACGAGTTAGTCCAATACTCGAGGATGATGACACAAAGTTAGTTCAATTGGAAATAGAATATGTTGATGACAACGATAATGAAGTTGAGGAAGGACATAATGAAGATGAGGGAGACGAAGAAGAATTTCAAGATTCAGATACAGAAGAACAAGAAGAAGAGTATTACATGAATGATGATAGTGACGATGATGAATAATGTAAATGTGAAGTATATATTCAATTATTAAATATATCTATTAATATATTATATATAACATAATTATATTAAACTTTTACAACTATGGTTCGAGATATTAGTTCTCGAGGAGGCATTCCTCGTAGGACCCCCCGACGATTACCACCCGCCCCACCTGTACCCACTGACCCTTCGCCATCCACCACCATCCCCCCACCTCCGGCCACCATTCCCCCACCTGATCCATCCACCATTCCCCCAGCTGATCTGGACATCATCCCCCCACCTCCAGCCACCACCGCTTCAGCTGATCCAGGCCCATCGACATCGAGACGTAGGCCACGAGGGCATAACAGAATTCTCCATCCGCCACCCGAGGGACAACTGTGCAGAGCAATTACTGTGCGTGGAAGAAGGTAAGTATATGCATTAATTATTTCTTATAATTTATTTATAATTCAAAATATCATAATATGAATTTATATTTGGTGCAGATTTGAGCAGGAGGACGTCCCCCGCACGATAGCGGAGACGATCCGGAAGTTTATGCACATGGCGTGGCCTACGTGGTCTCACGTGCCCCGTGAGCATATGTATTTATTGTGGCAATAGTTCATGGTAAGTATATTTATTTAATTAATGTTAATGTTAAATATTCATCGGTAATAATAATTTTTTTTGCAGGGTCATTATACATGGCTAGAGGACCAGACCACTTTTGTGGAGGCTGCATGGGAGCATGTTGCCCGCGCTCGCTATAACAGGCTGCTTCAGCAGGCCCGTCAGACCGTGATGAGACGGCTAGGGGCCACACAGATAGGGCAAACTCGGGGACATGCCCCCGAGTGGATTCCTAGCCCTGTGTGGGACCAGCTCGTTGAGCGGTGGGACTCTGTTGAGTGGCAGGAGGTCTCCCGGACTGCATCAAGAAATCACATGTCCGGGGGGAATGACACTGGGGCGTGCCACATAGGTCACTCAATCTCTTTTGCGGTGCATGAGCGTCGTATGGTATGTATAATTTCCTTACTTTTAATTAAATTATATATTGTGTATAATGATACTAATGTAATTTTTTTCTAATGTAAGATGCGTGTGACGGAGGACGGCACCGTCTGACGCCCGTCGATGATGGAGATGTTTGAGGCACCCATCGTCGTCGACGAGGAGCGAGGGACTATGTTGATAGCAGAGCCTCCATCATAATGGTAAGTATTTAAAAAATTTCATCCGGGGGGTAGTTCAACATAAACTTTTTCATCGATAAAACCATTTAAAAAATCACTTTTAACATCCATTTGAAAAAGTTTAAAACCTTTAAAACTTGCATAAGCCAAAAGCATGCAAATTGCCTCTAATCTAGCTACAGGAGCATAAGTTTCACTATACTCTATTCTTTCTTCTTGATTAAACCCTTGGGCCACTAACCTAGCTTTGTTTCTAATGACTAAATCTCCTTCATCTAACTTATTTCTAAATACCCATTTAGTCCCAATTACGGTTTGTCCACTAGGTCTAGGTACTAAGTCCCAAACTTCACTCCTAACAAATTGATTAAGTTCCTATTGCATAGCAATTTCCCAAAATTTATCTTCTATTGCTTCCTTAAAGTTTTTTGGCTTTACTTGAGATATGAATGTTATCTATTGACAAATATTCTTAAGTTTAGAGCGTGTTACCACTTGATGGTTATCCAATAACTTGATCCATTGGATGATCTCTTATCAATCAGTACCCTTTGGGGAGAGGTGGTAGAGCTTCCTATTCTTCTTCTTCATCTTGACATAGAGTTGAGGATGAACCTCCTTGTCATGAAATGTTAGTTCCTCAAGTTCCTCACCTATATTCACAATTTTAACATTTTCTAGAAAAATCATTAGTTTCATCAAAAGTAACATCCATAGATTCTTCAACAATCATAGTTCTACGATTATAAACTCTATAGGCCATAGAACTATTAGAGTAACCTAGGAAAATACCTTCATCGGATTTAGAATCAAATTTTCGTAGATGTTCCTTAGTGTTTAAAATAAAACATTTACATCCAAAAATATGAAAATATCCCACACTTGGGATTCTATCATTCTAAAGCTCAAAAGGTATTTTCTTGATTTTAGGTCTTAATAAAACATGAATAAGTACATAACAAGAGGTATTTATGGCTTCGGCCCAAAAATACTTAGACAAGTTATTTTCACAAAATATGGTCCTAGCCATTTCTTATAAAGTTCTATTCTTCCTCTCAACCACCCCATTTTGTTGGGGGGTTCTAGGGGGAGAGAAGGTATGCTCAATACCTAAATCATCACAAAAATCGAAAAAAAAATCATTTTTAAATTCCCCACCATTATCACACCTAATTTTCAAAATTGAAATTCTTTCTTCATTTATAACTCTCCAAGCAAATCTTTTAAATAAATCAAAAGTTTCATTTTTCTTAGCTAGGAAGAAAACCCATGTGAATATTGAAAAATCATCAACCAAAACATAACAATATTGTTTACCACCTAGACTAGCAACATCATAAGGACCAAAAAGATCCATGTGCACAGGTTCAAGTATTCTAGATGTGGTAACTTGATTAATACTATGAAATGAAGATTTAACTTGTTTTCCATGTTGACATGCATCACAAAGTTTATCTTTTTCAAATTTTATTTTTGGTATTCCTTTGACTAAATTCTTTTTTGTTATCTCTTGGATGAGGCTCATGCTAGCATGTCCTAGCCTTCTATGCCACAACCAAGAATCATTTTCCATGGCAACTAAACATCTAACATGAGGATTAGGCAAAACATTCAAGACTAAAGTGTAAACATTTCCTTGCCTATTTCCTATGAACACTATATCATTAGTTGGTGCACTTCTAATAATGCATTTAGATACTTCAAAAATAACTAAGTAGCCATCAACTAGTAAAACATTCTTAATACATGGGTAGGGGAGAATACCTATATCTCCAATGCCAACAATCTTACCTGTGGCATTGTCTCCAAATGTTACATATCCACCATCCTTACTTGATAGGGTAGCAAATAAGTTGATGTCTCCCGTCATGTGTTTTGAGCAACCACTATCCAAGATCCATGTGCTCCTACTTACTTGAGGACGGTTCTCCAACTACAAAAGGAGAGAATGCAACTTTAGGTACCCAAATCTTCTTGGGTCCTTTTGTGTTAGTCATCTTAGGAACCCAAGTAAATCTTGAATTGGGGTTCATCCTAAGAGCACAATCTCTAGCCATATGACCATACACACCACATGAAGAGCAACTTCCATTAAACTTTCTAGTGCTATGTGTGTGAGCAAGAGAGCGTGCATGAGTGTGATTTTTTGATGATTTTCTAGCACTTACAACCTTAGACATGACATTTTGTAAGGTTGTCATTTTCTCACTTAGCATGCATAATTCCTTTTTTAAGTTAAGCATGCTATTAGTCAAGTGCTCTACTTGATCACTTAAGAACTTGCTCCTATTTTCTAATTTTTCGTTTTCATTTTCTAGGTTTCTCTTGACATCATCTAAGGTGTGCTTTTCTTCCTTAAGAATTTCTATTTATTTTCTCAATGCATTGCATGAAAGTAACAAGTTGTCATTTTCAACTTCTAAAGATTTATTGTTCTTTTTAAGTTCTTTAAATTTCTTTCTAATAGTATTAAATTCATCATGCATTTGTTCAAATTCATTTCCTCGTTGTCATTTTCCATGAGGCAAAGATTTGCCTTCTCAGTTTTAGAGTCTTCTTCACTTGACGAAGATTTGCTCTCATCCCAAGAGGCCATCATCGACTTCTTCTTCTTCTTGTATTCGTCTTTCTTGTGAGGGTTGGAGGTAGAAGCCATCTTGAGAAGTGGGCAATCCTTCCTTAGGTGCCCAGTTTTGTTGCAATTGAAACATGTGTATCCTCCTTTTCCCTTTCTCATGTCACCTCTCATGAAGCTCATGAATCTCCATGCCAACATTGCCATCTCTTCAAAATCATCTGTCTCCTCCTCGGATGATGAGGGCTCATCAACCTAGTGTGATGCTTTTAAGGCAATATTCTTGCTTTTGGGGGCATCTTCCTCCTTGTATTGCTTGAGAGACCCAACGAGCTCGGTGATCTTTAAGGTGCTCTTATCCGTTGCTTCCATGATTGCGATGACATTGAGCTCCCAAGCTTTTGGAAGGGAACGAACGAGCTTCCTTACCTTCTCATCTTCCCTTATGTCTCTATCAAGGTTAGCTAATCCATTCGTAATATTTTGAAAGCGAGCATACATACATGGCATCAATAGATTCATGTGATAACATTTTGAATATTTCATAATCATGCATGAGTATATTTATTTTAGATTCCTTAACTTGTGAAGTCCCTTCATGTGTAGTCTCTAAGACTTTCCAAAGTTCATATGCTGACTTACAAGTGGAAATCCTATTAAACTCATTAATTGATAGGGCACAATATAGTGCATTAATAGCATTTGCATTTGCGTTAAAGAGTCTAATTTCATCTTGATCCCACTCGTCCATATCTTTATTTGGTTGTTTATACTCTACTTGAATCATTCTGCATACATCCATGCCTAGTGATTGAAGGAAGCCATTCATGCGTATCTTCCAATGGTGGAGTATGAGTAGAGGAACTTTGAGCTAGTTGGATTTCACTAGACATTCTAGATTGTAGGGTAGATGGTTAAATCTAATCCTACGTCCTTGCTCTGATACCAAATGTTGATCAAATAACCACACTAGAAGGGGGGGCCGGGTGATTAATGTTGGGTGAGTTTTAACTTGTATTCAATTTCTTTCGAATTCGATTTCTAATGCAACCAAATTGATCGTGCAACTAAATTATGATGCTTGACAATTATGAATAGTAATTGATATCAAATAAGCATCACAACACAAACTCAAGTAAGTAGAGTGATTTGGCCAATCGCCTACTCCACTACCTTGGCTCCATACCAAGGATTTCTAATCAATACTTTATAGACTATGTGTTTTCTTTTGAATACAACCATGGACTTGCTTCTCCACCCTTTGAGAATGCCTTGAACCTATTCACCAAGGCAAAACACAATTCTACAAAGCAAACCCTAAGTGTTTACACTAGCACACCTAGCAAGCTATCAATGAGAATTACAATTAAAATGATGGGAAAAAAAACAACTAAGAAGGAGCTATAAATGAAACTACAAATGCGAGCTCCTTCGAAAGCCTTCTAAGTCTCCAACTCTTCAAGATAATGCGCTCGAATTGTTGCCGGAGTTGAGACGAGAAGATCGCTTGAGGAAGATGAAGCTATCGGTGAAGCAAGCGAGCGAAAATCAATCTTTGAAGGCTTAAATCTCTCTTAGGAATACACTAATGATTATTAAGGACCTTTAAGAGAGGTTGGCGAGGGGTATTTATAACCCCTCACTCGGTAGCTCCACCCAATGGGCATTTTTCTGCTCGTTGGGGGATGCTTGGGTGCTTGTCAATCGATCGTCGGTCGACTAAATGATTGACTGCTGAGCCATCGATGGCGTTCTGCTACTTTCGGGCCACATTCAATCGACCGACCGGTCGACCAAATTGGCTACTGCTAATTTTTGGCCTTGTTCGATCGACCGGCTAGTAGATCAAATTGCGTACTGCTAATTTTTGGCCTAGTTCGGTCGACCGAACTTGGGCTGAGGCTGTTTTTTCAGCCATCTTCTTGCGCGCTTCATTTTCGGGTTCCGTTACCAAGTTTTGACTTGGATAACATTACAAATTGGCTTGGTATGAATTCATAAAGATATATTATAGAAAATCTAATCCTAATTCTAGATTTTCTACTTGCTTGTTTTCGAAGTCATTTTTGTCGATTCTTGTATTTCTCCAAATGAACTTCGTGCGCGTATCGTAACATCAACCTAGACTCAAAACTTCACAAACAAATTAGTTTTATATTTGTTATCATCAAAATAGAGATCAAAGCCTAGGGTAACCCTTGGGTCAACAATACATTATAAAAGTAAGGCAAAAAGTAAAGCAACAGTATATTTGTTATTGAAATAAATTTATCATTACATAATTATACTATATGGGTATTGGATACCAGTTGTAGTTCTCACATTTGCAACTCGTTGCAGGGGTTGAGAAAAAGTAGAATGTTGAACAAGGGCGACTACGACCTCTGGGTAGGCAATGGCGCAAGAGTTGTAGCTTTAGCCGTAGGAACCTATTGTTTATCTTTGTGTTTTGGCAAGACCATTGAATTAAATAATTCTTGTTACGTTCTAGTTTTAGTAAAAAAATATTATTTATGTTCCATTGTTACTTGAATAGGGTTATAAAATGTTTTTAAAGGGCAATTGTTGCCACATATATCATTCAGATGAGTTATATGGAACTGGATGCATTTCAAATGGTTTAATGGTCTTAGATGTAACTGATAATATTTTTCTTGTTGAAACACACAAAAGAAAAAGAGATAATTTGAACCTCACATATCTTTGGCATTTGAGACTCGATCATATTAATAAGAATCAGATCAATAGGTTGTATAAAATCGGGTTATTTGACCCATTCGATATTGAATCGATGCCAACTTGTGAGTCCTGTCTCAAGGGAAAAATGACCAAGTCCCACTTCACTGGGCGTAGTGAGAGGACCATTGAGTTGTTAAAGTTGGTTCACACAGATGTTTGCGTACCGATGACAACTCAAGCCAAAGGTGGGTATTCCTACTTCATCACATTTACAGACGATGCATCGAGGTTTGGATATGTCTACTTGTTGAGAGATAAGTTCGATTCTTTTGAAAGGTTTAAAGAGTATAGGGCTGAGGTTGAGAAACATGTAGTAAAAAGTATTAAGACCTTCGATCAGATCGAGGTGGTGAATACTTATCCACTGAGTTCCTAAGTTATCTCAAGGACAATGGGATTGTCTCCCAATGGACCCCTCTTGGCACACCACAGCATAATGGAGTGTCTGAAAGGAGGAATCGCACATTGCTAGATATGATGCGGTTCATGTTTTGCTTTACTGATCTCCCGACTTCTTTTTGGGGATATGCTCTAGAAACCGCTATCTACCTTCTTAATAAGGTTCCCACAAAATACGTCTCTAGTACACAATATGAGATATGGAGTGGCAAGAAATAAAGTCTGAGGCATCTTAAGGTGCGTACGTAAAGAAGTTGGAGTCAGATAAACTTTATGCTAAATCATCCAGGTGCAGGTTTGTGGGATATTCTTAAGAGAGTTTAGGATATTATTTCTACTCGTCAACTAAACAAAAGGTGTTTGCCTGTAGGCATGCCACTTTCTTAGAAAAAGAGTTTATCGAGGAAAGTGGAAGTGGAAGAAATGTTGAACTTGATGAAGATCAACAACCACAGACCGAATCGCAACAACTGGTGGATAGTCCACAGGTTGAACCAATCACATAAACACTACCACCCATTGAGAATGATCAGGAACACTACTCTTCTTAGATCAGGGAGATTGCGTTGACAATTTGAGAGGTTCTCCTTGACCATTGAGAATGATCAGGAAGACATTGATCCGCAATCATATGATCAAGCAATCAAGGATGTTGATTGCAAATAATGGCAGGAAGTAATGAAATCCGAAATGGACTTGATGTTCACCAACCAAGTTTGGACTTTGGTTGACTTACCTGAAGGAGTCACTCCTATAGGGTGTAAGTGGATCTTTAAAAGAGAGATCAGAGCAGATGGTAAGGTGGAGACCTATAAGGCCAGGCTGGTTGAAAAAGATTTCACTCAAAGGCAAGGTGTTGACTATGATGAAACTTTTTCTCCACTAGCCATGCTCAAGTCCATTCGGAAATTGCTAGCCATTGCGACATACCATGATTACGAGATCTGGCGAATGGATGTCAAGACTGCATTCCTCAACGATGAACTTGAGGAGGAAGTCTATATGACTCAACTAGAAGGATTCGTATCCCCGGTAGGACCGAAGAAGGTGTGCAAGTTGCAGAGGTCTATTTATGGACTCAAGAAAGTGTCGAGGAGTTGGAACATCCATTTTGATGAGATAGTAAAATTTTTTGGCTTTATCAAAAATGTGGATGAACCTTGTGTTTACAAAAAGGTTAGTGGGAGCGCCGTTGTTTTCATTGTGTTGTATGTGGATGACATACTACTCATTGGGAATGATATTCCCATGCTTCAGTCAGTGAAAGCATGGTTATACAAGAACTTCACCATGAAAGACCTAGGTGAAGCATCCGATGTACTCGGCATTAGGATCTATAGAGATCGATCTAGAAGGATGCTTGGTTTATCCCAATCTTGGTATATGGATACCATGCTAAAATGGTTTAGCATGGAAGGCAGTAAAAGGGGTTACTTGCCTATGAGTCATGGCATCACGCTCTCCAAAAAGATGTCTCCCAAGACTACTGAGGAGAGAAAGATGATGAGTGAGATCTCGTATGCTTCGACGGTAGGATCCATCATGTATAAGATGCTCTGCACTTGGCCTGATGTGGCTTATGCCCTCGGGATGACCAGTCATTTTCAGGCTGATCCAAGAGAGGAACATTGGAAAGCCGTAAAGAACATTCTTAAGTACTTGAGAAGGACTAAATATATTCTCCTGATTTATGGTGGGCCAGATTTTAAACTAGAGGGCTACATAGATTATAGCTTCTAGTCGAACCCTGATGATAGTAAATCTATTTATGGCTATGTATTTACTCTAAATGGTGGCGCAGTATGCTGGAAAAGTTTCAAGCATGGTATTGTGGCCGACTCAGTGACGAAAGCTGAGTACGTCGCTGCAAGCAAAGCCGCAAAGGAAGGAGTGTGGATAAAGAAGTTTATCACTGAGCTCGGTGTTGTTCCTGAGGTTGCCGGTCCAGTCCCAATTTATTGTGATAATACTGGGGTTATTACTCAAGCCAAGGAACCTACATCCCATCACAAGTCAAAACATATCTTAAGGAGGTATCACCTTATCAGAGAGATCGTTGGACATGGTGATATAAATGTCGAACATGTCGACACGGAAGACAACATAGCAGATCCATTCACAAAGCCATTACTATTGTTCAAATACCCACAGTAGAAGGGGGGGTTGAATAGTGTGATCAAATTCTAGCTTCAAGTTTAGTCTTTTCGGTTTTTAGCAACTTAATACAACAACTCAAGTTCTTTGGGTATGAATGATATGAATGATCGATGAGCTAATCACAATAAGCAAGTAAATAAGCAAGTAAGAATCAATGCAAACAAGAACTATATATTGTGGTTCGGCTAACCCGCCTACTCTACTACCTTGGCTCTTCACCAAGGATTTTTAACCTTAACACTTTATAGATGAAATATTTTCCTAAGAATACAATGAGGATTTAGTTCTCAACCCTTTGAGAAAATCTCAACACCTATTCTCTAGCAAAACAAATCTCTACAACCACACCAAGGTGTTTCACAAGCACACCTTGCAAGCTAGCTTATCAAATCAACACAACAAGTTGAAAACACAATAAAGGAGCAATAAATATAAAACAAACTTGTTGTGCTCCTTTCTTCGGACTTCCAACGTCTAGGGGAGATGAAGAGCTTTGCCTTGAGAGGGTTGAAGAGTGAAGACCACCACTTGAGAGTGTAGAAGTGAGAACTAGGGCTTTAGATTGCTCTTTGAAGGCTCAAATAGTTAAGGATTTGCTCAATGAAAAAGTTAGGGCTGAAGGAAGGCAAGTTTGGGAGCTTAAACAGATATCCCAATGGTACGAGCTCATTTTCCAACAAGCTCAACGGGTAGAAATTCAACATAGAGCCATTGAGGGCATCTTGGTAATTCTAGACATTTTGACCTGGAAAGTACTAGTACTTTCCGGGCTATTCCGAAATGTCCATTCGGGATGTTCTGGGCTACTTCGGAATGTCCATTCGGGATGTTCCAAGCTACTCCAGAATGTCCATCTGGGATGGTCCAAGATTTTCCAAGAAGTTTTGGGATATTCGGGAACGTTACAACGTCCTATCCGGGATGTTCCAAGAATGTTACAACATCCCATCCGGGATATTTTGAGATGTTCCAGAATATTACAACATCCCATCCTGGATATTCCGGGATGTTCCGAAATGTCACAACATCCCTTCGGGGATATTCGGGAATATTACAACATCCCATCTGAGATATTCTGGGATGTTCCGGAATGTCACAATATCCCATCCGGGATATTTCAAAATATTACAGCATCCCATCTGGGACATTCTGGGATATTCTGGAATGTTACAACATCCCATCCAGAATATTTTGGAATGTTACAACATCCAATCTGGAATGTTTATAACTTGGAAACTCCTGGTAATTGATTAGGTTTATGTCCTAGGAATATATTACACTTGATTCTAAGCCTAAACCTAGGATTGGACTTGGTTTCAACTTGATCGCCATCGGAGCCATTTTTACTTGATTCTTTGCATTTCTCTAGACGAACTTCGTAGGCGGATCGTTCCATCAATCTGAACCCAAAACTCACCCAATGGATTAGATACATATTTGTTATCATCAAAATAGAGAGTGAGGCCTAGGTGGAATGCTTGGGCCAACAATCTCCCCCTTTTTGATGATGATAAATTTAACATTAAAGATAAGCAATTCTAAATGATGGAAAGTTCTCATTTGTGAGTTTATGATAAAAACTAACTTAGGCTCCCCCTATCAACATGCATATCTAAGAGATAACTCCCCCTATCTATATGCATCATAAAACAAATGTGACCAAGTCTTTTCTCTTCAATCAAAAAGGGCAAGAGTGCAAGGTACTATTAATGAGTTTCATCATGAAAACCAAGAAATCCATAAAACCAAGTACACATGTGACTCATGGGGGTTCATGTTATCTTTGCTTTATCCATCCCAAATTTGTTAATTAGCACTTTTTTGTACGTAGCTTGATTGATGAATAGCCCTTTTTTGGTTTGCTTGATTTGAAGTCCAAGCATGAAGGAAAGTTCTCACATCATGCTCATCTCAAATTCATCTTGCATGCACTTATGAAACCACTCACAAAGAATTTAATTAGTAGCACTAAAGATTATGTCATCACATTATATTTGAACTAAAAGATTGTAATTATTATCATGCTTAATGAAGAGTGGAACATCGGCCTTTCCAACATTAAAACCTTGTTCAATTAAAAAGTTTGAAAGCCTATCATACCAAGCCCTAGGGGCTTGTTTTAAACCATATAAAGCTTTTCTCAATTTGTAAACATGATTTGGGAAACCAAAATTTTCAAACCCAGGGGGTTGTTCAACATATACTTCTTCCACAATAAAACCATTTAGAAAAGCACTTCTAACATCCATTTGAAAAAGTTTAAAACCTTTTATACTTGCAAAAACTAAAAGCACGCGAATAACCTCGCTCTAATCTAGCTACGAGAGCATAAGTTTCATTATAGTCTATACCCTCTTCTTGATTATAACCTTGGGTCACTAACCTAGCTTTATTTCTAACTAAGCCATCATCATTTATCTTATTTCTATATACCCACTTAGTGTAGAGGATGCAGAGAAGAGAATGGAAGAGTGAAAACATTATTATTCATTATAATAAGGACACTGTACACTCTCATATATATAGCCAGCTATAGAAGGCTGTAGAAGAATCAGGAATAACAAACTATAGAAGGCTGTAGAAGAATCAGAAAGAATGAGGACCCAGAGATGTTGACGAGGCAATGATTCAGCTGATATCTCCACATGTAATGTTGCTGGAAACAATATTGCTTACATCCCCCCGCAAGATGGGCCGCTCTACAAGACCCATCTTGATTCGATGGTCCAGGAAGCTTGTTGTTGATGTTGCTTTTGTCAACGAATCAACAATTTGAGTTGTTGTAGGTATATGATGTATGGTCAAATGATTGTCATGGACCTGCTCACGAATGAAGTGGAAATCTATTTCAACATGATTCATTCTACTGTGATTTATAGGATGTTTGGTTAGCATTGTGGTGCTTAAATTATCACAGTATAATCTTGGTGTTGTTATAGGGAAGCATTTGATTTCATTTGCAATATTGGTGAGCCAGGTGAGTTCTGTAGTTGCATTAGCCAGGGCCTTGTATTTGGTTTATGTGGAAGGTCTAGCAATTGTTTTCTGCTTCTTGGAGGACCAGCTGACTGGTGAATTACCTATGAAGACTGTCATCCTGATCTCCGCCCCAATCAGAATCTGAAAAGGCTTCTATTTGAATATGAGGTTGTGAGTTGAGTAAAATTCTCATCCATTGTGTTCCCTTTGGGTACCGAAGGATCCTTTTGCAACTTTGCCATTGAATGGATGATGGTTTGTGCATGTATTGGGATAACTTGTTGACAGAATAAGCTATATCCGGACGTGTAAAAGAGAGATACTGAAGCACCCCTATCACTTGTTTATATAATTTGGCATCTGCTGAAGGAGAATTATCATGAAGTGAAAGCCTTAGTGATGAAGATGATGGAGTTTTGACACTATTAGCTTGGTGCATATCAAATTTGAAGAGAATGTCAGATATATACTTTTGTTGTGTTAAGAGGACTCCATTTCCTATTTTTGTCACTTCAATTCCAAGAAAGTAGTTGAGTTGCTGAAGGTCTTTTAATGAGAATCTGCTGGCCAAACTGTTGTAAATTTGGTGAATCCTTTTTACTGATGAACCAGTCAATATAACATCATCAACATATAATAGAAGCAGTGTAGTATTGTTGTCTTCTTGAAGAATGAATAATGAAGTGTCCGACTTAGAGTTTTTGAACCCAATTGATAGCAGAAATTTTGTAAGTTCATTATACCAGGCTTGAGAAGCCTGTTTGTGTCTGTAAATAGCTTTATTAAGCCTGCAAACATGATTAGGAAATGCTGGATTAGTGAACCCAGGGGACTGCTGCATGAATGTTTCTTCATTGAGACTACCTTGTAAAAAGGCATTATTGACATCTAATTGGAACATTTCCCAATTTAGTTTAGAAGCTATGGTAAGAACCAATCTAATTGTAGATTGCTTGACCACAGGGCTGAATGTACTGTTGAAATCCACTCCTGGTCTTTGATGAAAGCCCTTAGCAACAAGATGCCCTTTGAACCGATCCAAAGTTCCATCAGGTTTGTGTTTAACATGATATATCCATCGACACCCAATGATATTCTGCTTGTCAGTTGCAGGAACTAAAGTCCAGGTGTTGCATCTAGTTAATGCATCTATTTCTTGTTGCATGGCTAATCTCCATTCTAGAAGTTTAACTACTTGTTTAAATGAACTTGGTGTATCAAGATTTTGAGTGGATATATGAAAAGCTTCATAATCTAGTGGAGCTTTAGGTTTGTAAATGTTGGACTGAGATCTTGTGTGCATTCTTCTTGGATAGGTAAAGTTTGAGGAATTGATGGTAGAAAATGTGGTGGTTGTATAGGTATATCTGAAGTTATTGAAACTGGTGGATTATCTGTGAAGATTCTGCAGAAGGTGAAATTGGTGGAGTTGGTATGATATCTAACCAGAAATTTTAAGTTAGTGGACTTATGCGAGGGAGGTCTAATGATCGATAGCTGAAAGGAAATTTCTTCTCAACGAATTTCACATGGCGAGAAAGAAACAATTTATTACTTGATGGATCATAGCATTGATAGCAATAATGCTTTGTGGAATACCCAAAGAATACACAAGGTCTTGATTTTGCATCAAATTTATTATTGGCATACGGTTTCAACCAAGGGTAATATTGACATCCAAAAATTGGTAAGTTGTTGTAATTTGGATATTCATTGAAGATACATTGAAAAGGAGACTTGTTATTGAGTATTGGTGTTACCATTCTATTGATGAGATAAACTAAAGTTGCACAAGCATAATGCCAGAATCATAAAGGAATTGAAGCTTGAGACATGAGAGTGAGACTAGTTTCCAAAATATGTCGATGTCTTCTCTCTACTACACCCATTCGCTGAGGAGTATAAGGTGGTGAGTAAATATGTTGAATACCAGATTGGTTGAGGATAGAATTTAAAGCAATAAATTCACCACCTCCATCAGAGTAAATACTCTTGATGGTAGTTTTGAAATAGTTTTCAACCAAAGGCTTAAAGGTAGAAAAAATAGTGCTGACATCAGATTTATATTTCAGAGGGAAAAACCAAACATATTTGGAGTAATGATCTACAAATGTAACATAGAACTTATGTCCATCAGATGAAGGTATTGGGGCAGGACCCCAAACATCCATGTAAATACTTTCAAGAGGCTTACTGCTATGAATAGAAGAAGCAACGAATGATAACTTGTGGCTTTTATTACACAAACATGCATTACATGGTTCATCAAAAATAGAAGAACATGGTAACTAAAAAGTGAATAGAATTATTTTGAGAATTTTACTATGTGGGTGTCCTAGACGACGATGCCAAATAGTGGTATCTGGATTGGTGATAGCAGAATTATTATGAACTGATTGTGAAGAGCTTGTCCATTCATAAAGATCACCTCTATTCCGGCCTTGAGCAAAAATGGTACCTGAAATCAGATCCTTCACAGAAAAATAGTTAGGAAAGAACTCTACCGAGCATTTGTTCCAAAGACAAAATATGGATACTGAGATAAGATTATTTTTAATTTGTGGAGCACATAAGACTTGTTGAAGTTGAAAGTTAGGTGACAGGAGAACTTTACCAGAATTAGATACTGGTATAGAGTTACCATCTCCTAAGGCAATACTCTAGTCACTGTCATATGAAGAAATGTTATTGAAGTCATCCAGATCTAAAGCAATGTGATGAGTCGCACCTGAATCCATTATCCATGTTGAGTGATTCTTGGCTTGTTGTTTAGAGAGATGAACCTGCGGTGCTTGTTCAGTGTTGATAAATCTGGAACGACAGACTTTAGCCGAATGACCCATATTCTCACAAATTTGACATTGTAATCTTGCAAGATTTCTATTGAATTTAGATTGTCTAGCATTATTGAATTGATTTTTGTATGAATAAGTTGAACCACCTCCTTTTTTGTTCTTCCAGTACTGCTGCATACCATGAGTATTTCCTCGTTGAGTGAAGTTAGCAGTGATTGAAGGTGAATCATTACGTAGTTTGAGAATGGTTCCATGCCTTGTTAGTTTGTCATAGAGCTCCTCGAGAGAGATGGGGTTTTCTCTTGATCGGATGGCAACACTAATATCATTGCATTCAACACTTAATCCACTAAGGATTTTAATTGTAAGAGCAGAAAAAATTAACTAGAGCATCTGCTACAAAAAGTTCATCAGCAATACACTTAACTGTATTGAAATATTCAGCTATGCATTTATCACCCTTAACTAGTTTTGCAAGTTTATCTGATAAACCATAGATCCGTGACTGAGACTTATTTGCAAATTGATTTGCAAGTCTCAAATATGCTTCATGCGCAGAAGAGGCAAATGCTACTGTGGATGCGATGGATGGATCCACTGAAGCCATAATGGCATGGCAAATCAACCCATCCTGGCGGAACCAATACTTGTAACTTGGATCAGAAATCAAAGGACATGGAAGACTTCCCTCAACAAAAGTTGTGAGATCATACCCTATTAGAAGTAGATCAAATTGGGATCGCCAATTCATGTAGTTACTACTCCCAAAGAGTTTGATAGGTAACTGAGCGGCTGGATTTATTGAAATCACTTGTCCTCTGTTTGCTAAAGGATTGATGACCTCTTGTGTCATCAGAGAAGTATTGAGTGGAACTTCATGTGAAGCCATGTATGAAAAGAACAAGAAGACAGATAAAAACGAGAACAGAAAAAAAAAAAAATCAGAGACGATCTCGCAAGAGGTGAGGCTCTGATACCATGTAGAGGATACATAGAAGAGAATGGAAGAGTGAAAACATTATTATTCATTATAATAAGGACACTGTACACTCTCATATATATAGCCAGCTATAGAAGGTTGTAGAAGAATCAGGAATAACAAACTATAGAAGGTTGTAGAAGAATCAGGAATAATGAGGACCCAATGCTGACGAGGCAATGATTCAGCTAATATGTCGACATGTAATGTTGCTGGAAATAATATTGCTTACATTTAGTTTCAATCATGGTTTGTTTACTAGGCCTAGATACTAAATCCCAAACATTATTTCTTTCAAATTGATTTAGTTTTTCTTGCATGACAATAACCCAAAACTCGTCCTCTATAGCTTCCTTAATGTTTTTAGGTTCTACTTGAGAAATAAAAGCAACATATTGACAAATATTTTTAAGTTTAGAGCGCGTTACTACTCTCGTTGAGGGTTCTTCAATTACTTGATCAATTGGATGATCCCTTGTCAACCGGTAAGCTTTTGGGAGAGGAGGTAGAGCTTCTTCTTCTTCTACTTGAGGATGGAATAATGAGGATTAAGTTTCTTCATCATGAGGTTCTTCATTAGGTTCATCTTCAACCTCTTTATTATGAAAAGTTAATTCCTCAAGTTGTTCATCTACATTCACACTCTTGAAGTTCCTTGAATAATCATTAGTTTCATCAAATGTAACATGCATGGATTATTCAACTACCATAGTTCTAGGATTATATACTCTATAAGCCTTAGAACTATTAGAATAACGAAGAAAAGTTCCGTCATCCGATTTTGAATCAAATTTTCCTAGATATTTCTTAGTGTTCAAAATAAAGCATTTACAACCAAAAACTTTAAAATATCCCATACTTGGTCTTCTATCATTTCAAAGCACAAAATGAGTTTTCATAATTTTTGATCTTAACAAAACACGATTTAAAACATACCAAGAGGTGTTAATGACTTCGGCCCAAAAATACTTATGCAAATTATTTTCACAAAGCATAGTCCTAGCCATTTTGTTGAGAGGTTCTAGGGGAAGAAAAGGTATGTTCAATACCAAGCTCATCACAAAATTCCGAAAAATTTATCATTTTTAAATTCACCTCCATTATCACTTCAAATTTTCAAAATAGAAATTCCTTTTTCATTCACTATTCTCCTAGCAAATCTTTTGAAGAAATCAAATGTTTCATTTATCCTAGCTCGGAAGAAAACCCATGTGAATCATGAATAATCATCAACTAAAACATATCAATAAAGTTTACCACCTAAGCTAGCAACATCACAAGGACCAAAAAGATCCATATGCACAAGTTCAAGTATCCTAGATGTGGTAATTTGATTTATGCTTTGGAAGGATGACTTAACTTGTTTACCTTGTTGACATGCATCACAAAATCGATCCTTCCCAAATTTTATTTTGGGTATTCCTTTTGTTGGGATGGTATTCGAAAAATGCAGCGGAAATAGAAATTTAAAAATTCAAAGCATCCCGAAATAATGATCTACTTCGCAATCTTTAAGGAATTCAATCTACGAGTAGAAGGAGAAGATATACCTTATACCGCGGTTGGTATAGCTGCTCCTATCCCCGTTTCAAGACGCACACCCGCATGTCCTCCAACGAAAGTCCACACCAAGCGCCTCGCAGCAAAGGGGCAGCAAACAACAGGACTCGTAGTGGCTCAACAAAGAGGCTATCTCAACCGCGAATCGTACCAAGGCGAAGCCGGCCCTTCCACGAAGAATCGAGCAACAAAAAGGGAGGAAGAGGGGATGAGAAAACCATGAAACGAGAAGGTAGATAAATGAATACCTCGATGTCCTTCCTGGAATCCACCTAGAAGATGAACTAGGCGGCACACCCAAGTAGAAGACACCTTCAATTCGACTCCACAAAAGCACGAGGAAGAAGGAAGAAGATGGTCGTCCGCCAAGGGGGACGAGGGATTCTTTGTTACTTTTCCGCTCAAGAACGCTCTCAAGAATCAAGTTCTTAATCCTCTCCAAGATGTAAAACTAATTTACTCATCCCCCTTGAAGGAGGCTCGGCCACCAATTTATAGGGGGCATAGGCAACTACAAGAATAGACCCAGCCCTTTTAAAAACTCTCCCTGGAATTCAAAATTCCGAGCTTTGCCTGCAAAAACTAATTTATATTTAATGGCTCCATAAATAATTCAAAATTAATTCAATCCAATTAAGTAAAAACTTTAATTTATCTCCATAAATTAATAGCCTATCAACAAGAATGATAATTATCTAAATAAACCAATCTCCTAAACTATAGGAAAGAGGTTTATCTAAATAATTTGAATTCCTATTAATTAATAGAATTATGATTTATCCTCATAAATCATATATTTATTAATCTTATGATTTCTCTCCATAAATCAAATTCCTATTAATTAGGATTTATCCAAATAAATTAATTCCCAATTAATTGGTTAGACTTATGGTCAGAAACTAATTTTCCCACCATGTATATTTGATTCAAAATCAAATTATATATAATTCATAATTAAATAAAATCCCCGTCAACTGGTTAATTAAATATTTAATTCATAATTAAATTTAATCAACTGCATAAAACATTATTATGTGCTAATCCCTGCAATTTAGGGATGCCCTACAAATTAGGGTTATTGAGGAACTCCTTCATCGCACATTCGATCCTATAGGGAATACCTTTCCAATTATGTTCATGAACGAGATCCGTGATCGAGTTGCAGCATGTCCATGCTAGTAGATATATAGTGCCGCATTCGGACTCTATCATATAAAGTTTGTTACGAGGTTAGCCTATTGTGTGTAACCCATTGGGCCCCACACTAAGCCAACAGTGAGTTGTGCATAACGAAGAGTCGAATCTTACAACATTGAGCCCCACTCTAAGCCAGCAACACCAAGCCTCCACTAAACCCCTTTAGTGTGGTCGTGAGAGACTCCACTCACAAGTCAAGATTGACGTCGAGCAACGTGTTATGACTACTTGGATAGTGTGAGGTTCAATCTATAGGCATCGAACGCCCTTCTACCGTGCAACTAAATCCCTTGGTTATAATATCCCGAAGACGGCTAGGGTACAGAAGAAGAATCAAACCCTAATACTGATTCATATGTATTCCACCCGCCAAGATGTCGTCTCAGTAATGAAACGTCAACAACATCTTCCTAACTTTCATGTCTACTCTGGTTAGAGATTCCTGACTCGACACTTGTAGGGACACATAGGACATTATCTCCTTTCACTGGGAGTAACCGATTCCATATTGGTTACTCACCTACCTCCATGAATGCTTCTCCATGCCTAGTAATACCCGACACATGACGCTGAAGGCCACGTAGGGATAGATCCAAAGCAATGGGTCATCACTCACAAGGAAACCATGACAACCTCAGGTCCATGGACTGCTTGCACCTACTATCACCTGGGGAACATCCAATTGACACTCATGTAAGGATAACATTTTGTGTTCCTCGTGCAGGTCCGTTCAATGAACTCATTCTCTAATGAGCACCTGCAGTTGTACATTAATGACAGCTCATAGGTAATAATGAGATCAGCTATCCCTTATCGTATGGGGCATGTACCAAGTGCACTAGTCTATCCGGAATCACCGATCCCCTAATTGGTGATCCTACAACTAGCGGCATTTGCATTCCAATTCTCACTGGCATGATCTTGCCACGACCTCGTAATCATTTGCTCGGGTTCATGAGGTTCATCACAATCTTTATGAATAAAGATGCAGCATAAAATGAAAAAGTTGCCTCATTAAGTTGATTATCATTGATATGTGATTGGTCAAGGGCACTATTCCTTTCAATCTCCCACTTGCACTTTAGCCAATCATCCTAGTATCTGTATACCAAATTTTAGTGGTGATCGAATCTACTACTATGGTAATCAGTTTAATCTACATTAATGTCTTTTAGTCATCACCTCTTTCCAACAATGAGGTGATATCACTTTTACGAAAAGCAATGATCTTCACAGGATCTTAGTTCCTTAACTTTGAGCAATAGTCTTGTATTGTCATACAATACTAGTGCTGAATTGGCAACCTCAGGAACAACTCCCATAGAATGATAAACTCCTTTATCCGATGCTATCCTAACCGGCAGAGTAAGTAGCAAAGCACAAAGCCCTAGTCACCATACTGGTTACGGTACCCAGCTAGGAACACTTTCCTGCTTACCGCACCACCCATTAAAGGTATCATCATACCATTATATGGTTTTATTGTCGTATAGAACACCTCTCATCCTTCTCAAGTGCATGAGATAGTTCTCCATTTTCTCTTCAACGTTATTCTCTACGGTTTTGCCCGAAATCTACTAGATACCTCTAAGGTATAAGCAATATCAAGCCAAGTACAAAGCATCGCATGATGGATCCCACTGCCGAAGCATAATGGATTTCACTCATCTTTTGTCTCTCCTTAGGTGTCTTAGTGTACATGACCTTAGAAAGACTAATGCAATGATTCTTAGGCAAGTAACCTCTTTTACTGCTTTCGATGCTAAAACTCTTTCAGCACTGTATCAACATACATGGGCTAGGGTAAACCAGACATCCTTTTTAGACCAATTATAGATCCTAATGTCAAGCATATAGGAGGCCTTTTCTAGATGTACCATAGAGAATCAGTATGGGAAATAACTGGAGCATGAGAACGCTTTTCCCACAAGTACGTCATTCAATATGACTACACTCCCATTAAACATCTTGTCTACACAAGGTTCATCCATATTTTTGATAAAATCAAAACCTTTTCGACTATCTCATCAAAATGGATGTTTCAACTCTTCGATGCTAGCTGTAGTACATAAATGGACCTCTGCAGCTCGCATACTTTACTCGGTCCAACCGAGGATACGAACTCCTCTGGCTATATCATATAGATTCCTTCATAACAGAAGAACGCAGTCTAGACACCCACTAGTCAGATCTCGTATTCATAGTACGCACTGATGTCTAGCAATATCCTGATGGACTTGAGCGTTGGAACTGGTGAGAATATCTTATTGTAGACAACCTATTGTTTGGGTTAGATCTCATTCACAGCCGATTTGGTCTTATAGGTTCACACATTGCCAGCTGCTCATATATTTTCTAAAGATCCACCTGTACCCTATAGGAGTTATCCTTTTTGAGTCGGTCAACCAAAGCCCGTACTTGGTTTGAGTCCAGTTTGGATTTGCATAATGCCACCGCATGGTGTCAACACATTTGACCATTAAGAGATAGCGGATTGCATGAATCTAGGTCATACCCTATGGCTAGATATCATCACTCAGACAGTCTATGTAGTATCCCATAAGAGTGATGGGAGGTAATAATTACATGGATTGGTTTATCCTGTGAACTTTCCACTTGTTGTTGCGATTTTATTCGTGGTTGTTGAACTTCACTAAGTTCAACATATCTTCCACTCCCACTTTCCTCGACAAACTCCTTTTGTTCAATTGGGAGAACTTGATACCTCAAAATTTGCACCTGGTCAAGTTTGTCATACGAAAGGTCCCAAACTCAGTTTCTTGCCATTCCATATCTTATATGGTGTATCAAAGACAAACAAAATTATGGCCCATCTAATAGCTTATCCCTTGAAAAGAGATTGGAAGCTAAGTATGGATCACATCATATCCAATAACGTGGTCCTCCTTTCAGACACACCATTGTGTCAAGAGGGGTCCATACAGAGACAACCTTATTGTCTTCTAGATAGTTCACAAACCCAGTGCATAAGTATTCTCTGCCTTGATACAATTGAAGGCCTATAATACCTTTTCCAATATATTTCTTTAACTTCACCTTCATACTCCTTAAATGATTTAAAGGTATTAGGTTTGTTCAAAATAGGTGGACGAACCCGTGCCTAATCATATCGTAGGAGTATCTTTTTCTGGCTCGAGTTGTTATCGGCTTGCATACACCTTTGTTGGCCAACTCATATCAACTCAGGGAGCCTTTCTCCAGGTCTGGTGAACAGAGACTCGATCAGAATCTCCTTGTGACACACTATTCAAGTACTGACTACGATTCATAATCGCCCAAAGTCATAAAAGCCAAAAGTAGGTGAGGTTAATTTTATCTCTTTGTGCATTTGTATAAAGATATTTATCATTAACTTCAAGAAACATTAAACCAAATGAAATTGGTCCAGTCGCATGTAACTCATCAGAATGGTTTATGCTACAATTATTGCCTTTTAAAGAACTTTTCACAACCTTGTTCAGATAACAAAGGAAAAGGATGTTCTTTTATTAACACTCGAATAAATCAATATCAACGGTCTTGTTAAATAAAAGACTTATACGATAGGTTCCTACAGCTAAGGCTGCAACTCTTGCGCCTATCGCCTTCCCGGATGTCATAGTTGCATTTTGTCAAGTCTTTTACTTTTCATCTTCTTTTGCAACATCTTGCATATGATGATTGATATCAAATATATGGTATCAAATACTATAAACTAGAATTTAATGATGAAGTATTTTCTATAACATACGGACCTAAAGCGACGATTTCAAAAACCATCTTCAGTTTTAACTCTGCAAAATACTCCTTGTCGTTGCGCTTCTAGAGGTCATCTTTACCACAATGGTAGCAAGTGTCATTGGGAATAACTTTCCCTTTCTTCTTGATATTTCTCATGGGTTTTCACAGTTCTATTTTTCACTTTGTTCTTATCAGAGTATAACTTTGCCTTAGAGGCATCTCCCACTAATAGGACTGTGTCCTCATCCTTCATAAGGTGGGATTCAGCAATCTTCAGCATATTAAGGAGCTCGGGAAGTGAGACGTCCTGCTTGTTTATGTGGAAGTTATCATCAAACTGTGAAAATGAATCCGGGAGGGATTGGAGTATAAAGTCCTAACTTAGTTCACTGTCTATGGAGAACCCCAACTTCTCTAACTCCTCAATCAAATTGATTAGTTTGAGGACATGGGTCTCAACAAGAGTGTTATCCTCCATTTTGGCATGGAAGAGTTGTTTAGATAGCTTGTACCTAGTGACAATAAGAATAGGTGTCTCTAGGAACTCCTGTTAAGGGCAGTTTGATAGGAAGTTGCAATTGCTATTGCAACCGCTTGTGAGTAGCAAACTAAGGGCCAAAGCAAAAATTCACAAGGAAGCACGCAAACACAAGAGGTTTGTTTAGGCAGTTTAGTGACAAAACTAGTCACCAAATCTGTAGGGCACTCACTGGATAGATGCCCAATCCACTCTCTATAAGTACAATATAAGTCATCTCGATTTCACACCCGAAATTTGACTATAGTACTACAATTTATTCGAAATAACAAAAACTATTTGCTATTACAAGTAAATACCAACTTGTCTCTCTATGACATCCCAGCCACAGAGTTCCGTTCGAAACCTTGTGTTGTAGTGAGCTTTCCACCCGAAACCAATCTTCTCCTGAAGATAAGAAATATAGATTGTTGCCTTTCTGCACTCAGCAGTCTCAACTCCTCAAACGGATCCATAGAAGTAGATCAATAGAATAGGATCCGCATTGGAGTGGATGGGAATGGATCCAACAGAGATGGTCAATCTTCTCAAATATTCTCTCACTCCTTTTATAAGTAGAGTAGGCAACCCAAAAGATATAGCCATTACTCCGTAAGAGAAACTTCTAATTCCATGATGACCATTAACTCTATTAATGATCATTAACTCCACCAATGAATGATCAAGACCATAAAGCTTCATGATGACTATAACTCCCTCAAAGTGAACGACGAAGGCCATAAAGTAGTATCTTTATCCTGCATCGAAACAACATTAAGCATCATAAAATACCAATTCCAAAAGTTTCCATAAATGGTCAAGTCTAAGAGTCATCATAAGTGATCGATCAAGATTAATTTATCCACAATAATCTTAGCATCATTCAAGCAACATCATAGCAAGATAAACATCACAGCAATAAAACCTTTACTACAGTAAGAGCAGTCTAGACTGGCCTATGAGCAGTTAAAACTATCTGTGTTCACATAGGAGACTTGCAGATCCATATATTCTCTTTCCTCATAAATGGAGAAGGTCAACCAACTTCCATAAATGCCACATAACAAAGGATCTTTAACTTTATCAGTTTCAACAACAAAAGACAGCCATAACACATCATAATACTTCGGCCATAAAAGCTTCAACAAAAACTACCACCATAAAAGCTTTAAGAAAAACTGTCAGCCCATTAATGAAGACCACTTCATTTCTTCCATAATTGACTTCGGTCATAAAGGCTTCAAGATAACTGCCAAATACGAATAAAAGTTGACTTAAACACTAATCATTAACAACATTAGTCCAAACCAAACAATTAGTACTAAATCACCATAACACCATGTCCATAAAATTTAAATGACTAACGCCCATAGATAATTTAATGAGGACTTCTCCTCAATTCATAAAATTAATCGAGCAATAAAGAGTAATCAACGATGATTAAAAATATCAGAGACATCAAAGTGAATCATCATTAATAATGGAGACCAAAAGTCATCATATTTGTAGGAAACAAAAGTTCCTCATTTTGTGTTGCATCATTATCCTAAAATCCATACATTGCATAAGTAGTTAAAACTGTCCACACACAGTTGTAACTGCCTTCAACATAAGCAGAACTTCTCATAGTTGTGACTGACCATTTAATAGAGAATAACCTAGAATACATTTACTTAAGCTACCGCAAAGCAAGTAACAGTTAGACAACAGAATGTAACATGTAAATATAAACTAAGAACTTCTGCATAAACTCCACAGTAGTTGCAACTAACATACAGCTGAGAACTGACTGATCATCCTTTTGTCAAATATAGTAGCATCAGTTTGCATACAAGTGAGAGCTTCAGTATAAACTCCAGAGCAGTTGTAACTGACATACAATTGAGAATTGACTAATCATCCTTTTGCCAAATATAACCAACACAACATAAGCCAAACACCAACAATCTCACCCTTTGGCTTATTTGGCAAAACACAAGTTGTTAAGAGAATATCCATAGTATATCCTAGTCATAACATTTGCAACCAAAGAGTTAATAAACATCACACACGGTATCATAAGCTTCAACATAAACTGCTTAGCAACCAGAGCAGTTGTGACTGTCTATACCACTAATAACAATCTAGGAATACTTTTGCTAAATATAGCCAACACATATAAGCCGAACACTAACATTCTCCCCCATTGGCTTATTTGGCAAAACACAACAGTTATCCACTCATCGACAGCCATAGAAAAAAAATTACAACCAATAAAGTCACACAGATAAACAAATAGTCATAGTACTCAAAACAGTCATTGTTGCAACCAAAGAATAGCCAAGATAGAAAAGGTTGCAACGTACTAGATGTATCATTTCTCCCCCTTTTAGGCATAATAAGCGAAAGGAGTGGTAGTGAGAGTACCAAGATCAATTAGAGCTTTGAAGAATATAAAAGACTACCAGAGGAGGGAGAAACATGACTTGTTGAAGTTTTAGTGAAGTGCTTAATGACTTTATTCTCAATAGAAATAAGTTGTTGTTGAGAGACATGTTTTCCCTTGCATTAAAGAGTTTCTCAAGAATATACCTCTTCAAAAGCTTGTGATGAATCTTCAGGGATGAACCAACTGGTTCAAGAAACTCTTCAAATGAGCATTTCATCCCTTTCCTTTCCAGAATTCCATAAATTGAGTTTGGAAAGATCAGAAACATCCTGGATTTAGAATTCAATCTAGATCTAAGAGTTGTAATTTGTTCAAAAATCAAACTTCCTAGATCAAAAAGTATCCCATTGGTTATCTTTAACAGCAACATCACTATTTCTCTGCTCAGAAAAGTGATGTGAGATATAGGGATCCAGAAATACCCTGCAATTAGAAATAACACTTCATAGAAGGTATTCAAAGAAGAGGATTTGATATCAGGTCCACCTGCCAAGTCTATAATTATACCATTTGATACCTCTGGTCCAACAGATTTCAGAGAATCAGTATTGGATTCATCAGTAAGATCAGTTGAAGAAAAAAAATGAGTAAAACTAAAAAACTCATTAATGTTCTCAGGACTAAAAAAGTGTTGTCGAAAAGGCAACACTAGAGGGGGGTGAATAGTGTGTTTACTAACTTAATTTTTCTAAATCGATTTTAATCATTTTCTTAAACTAATTAGGCAATTTATAATTCGATGATTAGATGTGGAAGTGATAAATAACAAAGCAATTAATACAATCAATAAATCAATGCAAACACGGTGATTTATAGTGGTTCGGCCTCAATGCCTACTCTATTACCTAAGCACCCCGATTAGGATTTCCAAACTAGGTTTACTAGATTAATTCTTGTTTCCCTTACAATGAGAACTTTGACTCGAAAAGTTGAACTCTCAACCTAAGGCACTTCCACACCCAGAAGTCACCGCATTCTTACCGAGAGCACTCTTCCACCTCAACCCTAAGGGATACCTCAACTAATCCTAGTAAGTTATGCTTACACAAGTGGCTTTACACCTTTTCACCAAGGTAACCACTTCCACACACAAGACCAAACAATTCTAGGTCTTTCACACGCACAAATCGAACAAAAAATAAGTTCAAATAACAGTTAAAATTACAATGAAAAGAGCTAAAGAATAAACCAAGCCATGGAACCTCCAACTCGCCGAGTCGTGGAGCTCAAATCAATTCCCGAGTTGAGGCAGACTGTGCGCTTGAAGAAGTTGTCAGCGGAAGAACCGAGCGCAAGAACTTAATCATTTGGAAGGCTTAAAAATCTCCTTTGAATGCTCAATTAAATTTGTAACAATGAGAGGAGAGAGTTAAAATGAGTTAGATGAGGTATATTTATACCCTCTCAAAGAAACGACAGTTCAATGGGTAGAAAACTATCCGTTACAGCCACTCAGTTGATTGGCCGGTCGACCAACCGATCGACCTCTTAGAGCGACCGCTGCCTATTCTCTCTGTGCGGTCGACCAATGGGTCGACCGCCAGACGCAAATCTTGTATTCCCTCAATCCGATCGACCCATCGATCGACCGACGCAGTGAAGCCAGAGACACGCGACAAGCGATTTTTAATCCGGTCGACCAATCGATCGACCTACGCACGCACTGCCCATTTTTCACCTCTATTGGTCGACCAAAATAGCCTTAGCCAATTTTTTACACCATCTTCGATCGACCGACGGGTCGACCGATTGGCTGCTACCAATTTTTGGCAACATTCGATCGACCGACCGATCGACCGAATTGGCAGCTGCCAATTTCCTAACTCTATTCAATCGATTGACCGATCGATTGAACATAGGCTGATATTGATTTTTCAGCCATTTTTCTTGTGTGCTTCATTTTCGGGTTCCGGCTTTCAACGAATGTCATCTTGGAGAGCTTTCCATGTGATATTTGAGCTCGTCCAATATGTCCTTGGTGCATACATCGAACTTCTAGATATTCCACGACGAACCCGAGCGCGACGATCAATGTTCTTCTGATTTTTTGATTTCTTTCGATTTATCTGATCGAGGACATCGAACGCTAATCGATATGGAACCTGAAAGATTTCTCAACGAAATATTAGTTCCATGTTTATTATCATCAAAACTGAGATTAAGACCAAGGTTGAAAACCTAAAGCCAACAATCTCCCCCTTTTTGATGATGACAAACATCCTTAAGAAAATATATACATTAAAACTCTTTGTGTTTCCTCTGACAAATACTCGTGATACTACTTTCAGGATCAGATATATCCTCAGCAAAATTGTAGTAAAACTCCAAGATATGTAATTTGTAGTAAGGAGTAGCAATCATGAAAGAGCTAGATACATTCATTTTCTAGCCGAGGGATTAGTTGTAGGTTCACCTGAGTGCAATTTTATTGTTCCAGTTTTAACTCCTTTCTTTGTTGACTTTTGATGCTTCTTCTTGGAGGCAGAAATCTTTTTCTTCTCAGGTACTGTTGATTTTTTTTTGTTTCTCCTTTGGGGCTTCAACAGTAGGTTTGTTCAACTTTGTCACTCTCTCCAAGAGAGTTTCATTTTCTGATGGTTAGTTTCACAGTTTGAGGTACATGAATAGAAACTGCTTAAGGAACTGGAGTAGCAGTTTCAACTGCTTCTTGTACAGTAGTAACTGGGAGGATGCTGGTAGAAGGACTTGGTACAAATTCCTTTGTTTCTGTAACGAAAGCAAGATCCTAATGCTGGTGCTCAAGAACTAAATATGTATAAGGTAGAGAAAGACCATACCTGACTGGAGTGGAATCATGAATAGTGACATCAAATGAGGCAGTTTTAATTGAGTTAGCTTGAAAAGTATTGCCATAATAGGAAATGATTGTCATACAAATTTCCCCATGAACATGAGAATTCTTCCCCCCATGAATAGAAACCCCAGGTAGAGAATCATGAATATTAAACTGCAAACCTCGACCCTTTCTTGGAAGGTGATCTGCAGGACAATGACCAAGCTTGACTTGCATTGGCTGACCACGAGAAGGAGGTAAAGAGGCATCTTCATTTGACATTAGATTGGAAGATGTCAAGGCGTTTATCTGGAGTAACAATAGCTTTCTTGTAAACCATTCCCATAAATTATTTCTGCGGCAGACTTGAGGGAGACTTGGTTGTCTCCATTTATAGAAATAAGATGCATGATAGAAGTGAAGTAGAGGAGCAGTCAAGAGAGCAGTTACAACTTCAAACATTGAATGAAGGAGGTTACTACTTCGAGCCTTGATTGAGGAGGTTACTACTCCATGCCTTGATTGAGGAGGTTACTGCTTCAATATATTGGTTCTTTGGCTAGTGCTCAGTCCCATCTATTGTTAGAGGAATATAGCCAACTCCTATAGAGTCCTAGTAACAATCATCCAAAGATTTGTTGAAAGCTCTCATCCAAGCCTTTCAATATGCATAGATTGTCCTGATGAGAAGTGGAGGAACATTGACAGAAATTCCCATAGGCATTTCTTCCGTCTTGAGCTTGAAAGGTAAGAGACATTCCAAGGCTCTGTGCAGGTAAAGATTAGCACAACCGTTCTGATACCAATTGACAATTAGCATAGGTGTTTCTGGGAATTCCTATTAAAGGCAGTTTGATAGGAAGTTGCAACTGCTACTGTAATTGATTGTGAGTAGAAAACTAAGAGCCAAAATAAAAATTCACAAGGAAGCACACAAATACAAGATTTGTGGATGATACAAGTTTCTTCATGAATGGGTCAAAGCTGCTGAATGAATGAGACAACTTGATCAAACCAATGCATTAGGGTGCTTAGGACGATGTTTGTTTGGCATACCGCTCTGTGGGCTCTGTATAGGGCACGTGTTACTCATGACAAATGCATTCAGTTATCCTCTCAAAATAAGCCCAACCCATCCAACAAATAACAAGAACCTTAACATAAGTAAGTATGCTTTGATGATCAGCCTCTTACAACATGTTGCGAGGCCTTTTGAAGTGCTATCAGCTCAAGATGCCTAGAGCCACACAACAAGTGGTTTCCAATAGCTCAAGGAGGTTTTTGGCAAATAGGAAAGGCCAAGATCTGAACTTGACATCCCAAGGAGTCTAGTTTGTTTATACAGTTCAGTGACAAAATCAGTCACCTAATATGCGGGGCACTCACCGGACAGATGCCCAATCCACTCTGGATTTCACACCCGAAATTCGACTACAGTACTACACTGAATTGGAAATAACAAAAACCTATTTGATATTACAAGTAAATACCAACTTGCCTCTCTATGACATCCCAACCATAGAGTTCTGTCCTCCACAAAGCCATGTGTTCTAGTGAGCTTTCCACCTAAAATCAATCTTCTCCTCAAGATAGGAAATGTAGATTATTACCTTTCTGCACTCAGTAGTCTCAACTCCTCAAATAATTGACAACACAATTAAAGCACATAGGAGTTGATAGAAATTAATCTATAAAAGTAGATCAATAGAATAGGATCCACATTGGAGTGGATAGGAGTGGATCCATTAGAGATGGTTAATCTTCTCAAACATTCTCTCATTCCTTTTATACGTAGAGTAGGAAACCCAAAAGATATAGTCATTACTCCATAAGAGAAACTCCTAATTCCATGATGACCATTAACTCCATTAGTGATCATTAACTCCACCAATGAATGATCAAGACCATAAAGCTTCATGATGACTATAACTCCCTCAAAGTGAACGACGAAGGCCATAAAGTAGTATCTTTATCCTACATCAAAACTCCATTAAGTATCATAAAAGACCAAGTCCAAAAGTCTCCATAAATGGTCAAGTCCAAGAGTCATCATAAGTGATCAATCAAGATTTACTCCCCTATATATATATTATCAATAATCTCAACATCATTCAAGCAACATTGAAGCAAGATAAACATCATAGTAGTAAAGACTTTACTACAGCAAGAGTAGTTGAGACTGGCCAATAAGTAGTTAAAACTGTTTGTGCTGATATAGGGGACTTGTAGATCCATATCTTTTCTTTCCTCATAAATAGAGAAGGCTAACCAACGTCCATAAATGCCACATAACAAAGGATCTTCAACTTTATCAGTTTCAACAACAAAATACAGCCATAACACATCATAATACTATTGGCCTAAGATTTTCAACCCTGGTCACCATCTTGATTTTGATGATAACAAACTTATTCTAATGAGTTTATCAAGTGTTTGAGTTCAGGTTGAGGCTACGATACACACGCAACCTTCGTTCGGAGGTTCAGAGAAATACCAAAAATCGGCAAAAATGGCTTCGTCGTCGATCGTGTAGAAAATCTAGAGATAGAAATTGATTTCATATAATATGACTCTAGGAATATATCTGAAGGCTAATTGTAATGTTATCCATGTCAAAACTTGGTAACGGAACCCGAAAATGGAGCACGCAAGAAGAAGACTCGAAAAATCAGCCTCGGCCTAGGTTCGGTCGACCGTTCGATCGACCGAATGAAGGCAAAAATTGGTAGTGGGAATTAGGTTGACCGAATAGCGCCCAAAAGTGGCAAAAGAGCCGCAGTCGTGTGGGCGGTTGATCGGTCGGTTGAACGACTGGCAAGCAACCGGGCATCCCCAACGGGCAGAAAAACGGCCGTTGGGTGGAGTCGCCGCGTGAGGGGTTTTAAATATGCCTCACCAACCTTCTAAAAGGCTTTTAACCATTCATTAAAGATATCCAAGAGTGTTTTTTAGCCAAGGTAGTGGAGTAGGCCGAACACAAGCAACTATCTTAATTGCTCTATTTGATTCTTGCTTGTGTTCAATATAATTGTGATTGCATCTAGTCGCCCTAAGAATCAAGAAACTTGAATCAGATAGTTGAGTTGATTAAAATTGGAAAATAATTCGATTAATCGTAAAAGTAGATATACACTATTCAAACCCCCTTCTAGTGTGGACATTCACCCAACAAATACTTCGGCCATAAAAGCTTCAAGAAAAACTGCCGCCATAAAAACTTTAAGAAAAATTGCCAGCCCATTAATGAAGACCACTTCATTTCTTCCATAATTGACTTCGGTCATAAAGGCTTCAAGATAACTGCCCAATCTGAATAAAAGCTGACTTAAACACTAATCATTAACAACATCAGTTCAAACCAAACAGTCAACACTAAATCACCGTAACACAATGACCATAAAATTTAAATGAGTAACACCCAGAGATAATTTAAAGAGGACTCCTCCTCAACTCATAAAATTAATCAGGCAATAAAGAGTAATTAACGATGACTAAAAATATCGGAGACATCAAAGTGAAAGTCTACATCATTATCCCGAAATCCATAGAATGCAGGAGCAGTTAAAACTGTCCTCACACAGTTGTAACTGCCTTAAACATAAGCAAAACTCCTCATAGTTGTGACTGACCATTTAACAAAGAATAACCTGGAATACTTTTGCTTAAGCAACCACAGAGCAAGTAACAGTTAGACAACAGAATGTAACCTGTAAATATAAACTGAGAACTTCAGCATAATCTCCACAGCAGTTGCAACTGACATACAACTGAGAACTGACTGGACATCATTTTGCCAAATATAGTAGCAGCAACTAGCATACAATTGACAGCTTCAGTATAAACTCCATAGCAGTTGCAACTGACATCAAACTGAGAACTTACTTATCATCCTTTTGCCAAATATAGCCAACAAAACATAAGCCAAAAACCAACAATCTTCCCCTTTGGCTTATTTGGCAAAACACAAGATGTTAAGAGAATATCCAGAATATATCATAGTCACAACATTTGCAACCAAAGAGTTAATAGATATCACACAGTATCATAAGTCTCAGCATAAACTGCTCAACAACCAGAGCAATTGTGACTGTCTAGACCACTGAGAACAATCTGAGAATATTTTTGCCAAATATAGCCAACACACATAAGCCAAACTCTAACACCTAGCTATCCTCATATGCTCACCATACAACAACTTGAGGCGAGAGAGGATAGCTTCGGAATCCAAATGTTCATGTTGCTATCGCAACTTATGGGACATGGATGCCAACATTATGTATTGAACAGTGGTGCTATCTTCACTCCAAATTTCTTGCAGCTTCTCATAAGCCATCATTTCTTCCTCGTTGTAATCTACTTCCCCAAGGGGTTTAGAAGCAGAGCCCTCGTTGGTAGACTTCCTTAGGGGAAAATGGAATCCCACTTCTCTTACTCGGGTTTCGCATGTAACATCACAAACCCTGATAGGTCCATGGGTAGGTAACTCTTTACCGATCACATCACTATGTGACTTCCATAAGTTTTGCATCTAGGGCAACCAAGGCCTTGTGTATGCACAACAAACCAAGGAGCCCTAGTTGAGTTGGACCCCCATCGTTCGTATGCCCTACCGAGAAAATGACCACCCTTGAGTGTAGCTCAACAAGGTAAGTCATGTTCAAGCCGGTAGTAGGGACACAAAAGGGATATGTGCCATATGAGGTGCAACGTGTCTATCACCACAAAAGGCCTTGTGTGTGCACAACAAACCTGTTGTGATGATAGACACACTTGTCCCTCATAACGATGGAAGGCATGACCGATATTCTCAATATTATTGGAGGGTTTCTTTATGCAATTATAATTTATCTAAGCAAACAATAATTGAAGCAAGAGCTACAAATAAAAGCATAAAGGACATAAGGATGATTATGGATGTTCTAAGGGTTCCACCCGAGTCACCGGGCGAACCAAGGCCATCATTCTAGGGTTTTAGGGAGCTCCGTCTCGCCAAGGCGCTGCCCAAAACCACCTTGTAGGTTGCCAGTTCCATCAGTGCCTTCCCTGGTTTCAAGCCATCATCAACATGGCACCGAACACATGTTCTCCGTGCGCGCACCAAAATGGGGCAGCAAGCGTGCTCGTCGCGAATCTGCCCCTAAACTTGTAATTTTACAAAACTAAAAGAAGAAGACCCCAAATAACCCTTGGGGAAAGGTTTAAGAAGAGGAAGAAGTTATTTGCAATCAGAATTCTCAAGAGGAGGGCAGGGGTATTTAAAAGTTACAATGCAGAAATTTCATAAATTTACAAGCAATCATCACAACCACGTTTTACACACAATCACATGCACATCGGGCTCATCCATAATCATCCTTTCATGCATCACATTATATATAAAAACAAAGGGAAAAAAAATAGAATCCAAAATCGCACAAATCTGATCACGTTTCCACCCAAAACGGTTCAAACAACACATGTTAAAATTTTCGGTTCTCGGGACTGTTCAACCATGAACCCACGAGAGTTTTCAGTTTAAATTCCATCCAAAATCAATATGGATAGTAGGCTTCCACCTCGATTCATCGCATGAACTATGGAGCCAAGAAAATGACTCAAAAACCCCCGAAAACCAAAATCGGACAGCATGACCTTTAGGGAGCAAACGATTCGTAAACATGACCAAAACGTGAAATAAAAATTCCAAAAATTTGCTAAAGGTGGATCTGACACCACTGTTGGGATGGGATTTGATTTTTCAATGGAAATAGCATTTTAGAAATTCAAACCATCTCAAAAAAATGATCTACTTTAGCAATCTTTAAGGAATTCAATCAACGAGTAGAAGGAGAAAATATACCTTATACCTCGGTTGGTATGGCTGCTCCTATCCCCTTTTCAAGACGCACATGCGCACATCCTCCAAAGAAAGTCCACACCAAGCACCTCGCGACAAAGGGGCACTGAACATCGAGACTCGTAGTTGCTCAACAGAGAGGCAATCTCAATCCCGAATTGCACCACGGCGAAGCCAGCCCTTCCACCAAGAACCGAGCACCAAAAAGGGAGGTAGAGTGGATGAGAAAACCACGGAACGAGAAGGTAGATAAAAGAATACCCCGCTGTCCTTCTTGGACTCCTCCAATCAGATGAAGTAGTCAGCACACCCAAGTAGAAGACACCTTCGATTCGACTTCACAAAAGCCCGGGGAAGAAGGAAGAAGATGGCCGACCACCAAGGGGGAGGAGGAGGGATTCTTTGGAACTTTTCCACTCAAGAACCCTCTCAAGAATCAAGTTCTCAATCCTCTCCATGCTGTAAAACTAATTTACTCATCGGCCACCAATTTATAGGGGGCATAGGCAGCTACAAGAGTAGACCCGGCCCCCTTTAAAAACTCTCCGAGAAATTCAAAATCCTGGGGTTTTCCTACAAAAATAATTTATATTTAATGGCTTCATAATTAATTCAAAATTTATTAAATCTAATTAAATATAAACTTTAATTTATTTCCATAAATTAATAGCCTATTAATAAGAATGATAATTATTTAAATAAACCAATCCCCTAAACAATAGAAAAAAGGTTTATCTAAATAATTTGAATTCCTATTAATTAATAAAATTATGATTTATCCTCATAAATCGTATATCTATTTATCTTATGATTTAGCTCCATAAATCAAATTCCTATTAATTAGGATTTATCCAAATAAATTAATTCCTAATCAATTGGTTAGGCTCATGGTTAGAAACTAATTCTCCCACCATGTATATTTGATTCAAAATCAAATTATATTTAATTCATAATTAAGTACAATCCCCGTCAAGTGGTTAATTAAATATTTAATTCATAATTAAATTTAATCAACCACATATAATATTATTATGTGCCAATCCCTACAATTTAGCGATGCCCTACAAATTAGAGTTACCGAGGAACTCCTTCATCGCGCATTCGTTCCTGTAGGAAATACCTTTCCTATTATGTCCATAAATGAGATTCGTGATTGAGTTGCAGCATGTCCATGCTAGTAGACATGTAGTGTCGTATTCGAACTATATTTTATAAAGTCTGTTACGAGGTTAGCCTGTTGTGGGTGACCCATTGGGCCCCATACTAAGCCAGCAGTGAGTTGTGTATAAACAGAGAGTCGGATTCGATAGAATGACTTCTATTCGAATCTTACGAGCCTCCACTAAATCCCTTTAGTGTGTTCGTGAGAGACTCCACTCACAAGCCAACATTGACGTCTAGCAACTATTGGCCTAAGGTTTTCTACCTTGATATTAATTTCGGTTTTGATGATAACAAATATGGAACTAATGTTTCGTTAAGAAATACATTTATATTCCAAGTCGATTAGCGCACAATGTTCGCGATCGAAAAAATCGGAGAAATCGGCAAGGACGTTCGTCAACGCTCGAAATTCTTCGGGAAGATAGAGCTTAGGTTTAGGGTGTCTAGAATGTGTTGTAAATTCTCATGATGATGCAAAAAAACCCAAAAACTAAACACGAACCCCAAAACATGAAAACTCAAAAAATTAGAAAAGACCCTAAAATTCACTATGCCTAGGGAGCTCCTTGGAGGGCTACATGGCCTAGACATTTTCTTGGCATCAAAAGTGCCGGTAATAGTTCCTTAGATAAAAACTAGATATTTTTAAGGATTTTTTGGAAGCCTTGAGCCTACCCATATTTGACCCAGAAGATTATAAAATTTTCGTTTTTCGGGAATTTGTACTAGACCCCAAAAGTTAGATTTTGATTCTTAAGGATTTTGATTTTTTAGATATTTTTATTGAATCCAAATGGGGAGTAATCCTTATATAACATTTATATTTAAAAGTTATTGACTTAAAGTTAATTAATGTTATATAAGTAGACTTCGCGAAGACCGAACCCAAAAATGAACAAACAAGCAGAAAAATCAGCCAAACCGAGCAGTCTACCCGAGTTCGGTCGACCAACAGAAGGTGAAGGCATTTTGGTCGACTGTCCAATCGGCCAAACGATGCCCAGAATGGGAAGAATGCCTTCGGTCGCTCGGTCGATCGACCAATGATCGACCGGCAAGTGATCGGGCGTCACCAACGGGCAGAAACTGGCTCATTGGGAGAGCTATTTTGGCTATCTCTTGTTGAGGCTTATATATACTAGCCCTTGAGTGTCTTCCTCCATGATTTTAACCTTCATTGAGCCATCCTTGATCATCTCTATAGATTTCTTGAGCCATATCTTTGCAAACCCTAGTTCTCATGATAAAAACTTGATTTTGCATTCAAAGCTCTGATCGATTCATCATTGAGGCATCAACAGGAATTAGGACTTGTGTTTGGATCCAAGTATAAGTTATATTGTTTATTTGCTCCATTACTTGTGTATTTTATTATTTATTTCATTGTATTTTCATTTGTGTAAACCTAGGTTGCTAGGTTTGATTGAGTTGGTGGTTGCCTTGGTGTTAAGGCTTAAATCCACCATTGTAAACTTAGTTTACTAGGATTAGTTGAGTTGTCCCTTAGGTTGAGGTGGGAAGATCCTCTTGGTAGGAAGGCGGGATACTTCCGGGTGTGGAAGTACCTTCGGTGTAAAGTCCTCTTTGTAGGGGAAACGATATAATCTAGTAAATGTAGTTTGGAAATCCTAAGCGGGGTGCTTAACTAAATCCTTTTAAGTTATTTCTTTGATAAGGCTCATGCTAGCATGTCCTAGCATTCTATGCCATAACCAAGAGTCATTTTCCATTGCCACTAAGCATCTAATATGTGGATTAGGCAATATATTTAAAACTAAAGTGTAAACATTTTCATGCCTATTTCCAATGAAAACAATATCATTTGATGGTGCATTTCTAATTATGCATTTAGATGCTTCAAAAACAACTAAATACCCATTATCACATAGTAGAGATATACTTATCAAGTTATGTTTTAACCCATCAACTAATACAACATTTTTAATGCATGGATAAGAAAGTATACATATATCACCAATGCCAACAATCTTACCTTTGACATTCTCCAAAAGTCATATGCCCACCATCCTTGCTTGATAGGATTGCAAATAAATTGATGTCACCCGTCATGTGCTTTGAGCAACCACTATCCAAGATCCAAGTACTCCTACTTGCTTGAGTATGGTTCTCCACCTAGAAAAGGAGAAGAGGAAACTTTAGGTACCCAAATCTTCTTGGGTCCTTTATTGTTAGTCATCTTAGGAACCCAAGTAAATCTAGCATGGGGGTTCCACTTAAGTGCACAATCTCTGACCATGTGCCCAAAAATGCCACAAGTAAAACAACTTCCATTTAATCTTCTAGTACTATGAGTGTGAGCATAGAAGTGTGCATGATCATGAGCATGTGTGGTTTTTCTAACATGAGCAACCTTAGGCATGGCATATTGCGATGTTATTATTTTCTCATTTAGCATGCGTAATTCCTTTTTTAAGCTAAGCATGTTATCATTCAAGTGTTCTACTTGAGAACTCAAAAACTTGTTTTCAAATTCTAACTTCTCATTCTCATTTTCTTACTCATTTTTTACTTTCTAAAAAGTGTGTTTATCATCCTTAAGATTTTCTACTTCCTTTTCTAAAGCATTGCATGAAAGAAGTAAGCTATCATTCTCTTCTTATAAAGATTTGTTGACCTTTTTAATCTCTTTCTAATAGCATTAAATTCATCATGCATTTGTTCAAATTCTACTTCTAATTCTTGTTGAGTAAATGAAAGTTCATGAAAAGTAAATCTTACCTCATTGTCAATTGCCATCAGGATTCGCTTTCATCCCATGAAGCCATCATGGAGTTCTTCTTCTTTTTGGTCTTGTCCCTTTTGTAAGGAGCGGAGGTAGAAGTCATCTTGACTTGTGGATAATCCTTCCTTAGGTGCCCCGGCTTGTTGTAATGGTAGCAAGTGTAGCCTCCTTTGCCTCTCCCCAAGCCACCTCTCATGAATCTCATGAACCTGCTTGCCATCATCGCCATCTCTTATTGCTCATCAAAGTCTTCTTCGAATGATGAGGGTTCTTCGGCTCGGTGTGATGCTTTTAAAGCAATGGTCTTGCTTTTGGGGCATCTTTCTCGTTGTATGCCCTCATGTGGATCTCATGAGTCATGAGAGATCCAATGAGTTGGGTGATTTTCATAGTTGCCAAATCCTTGGCTTCCATGATGGGCAATCACCTTTGGCTCCCAAGTCTTGGGAAGAGATCGGAGGAGCTTCCTTACCTTCTCCTCTTCTCTAATGTCTTTACCAAGATTGCATAAACCATTAGTAATATTTTGAAAGTGTGCATACATTTCATCAATAGTTTCATGCAATTGCATTCTAAACATTTCATAGTCATACATGAGGAGGTTAATCTTGGACTCCATAACTTGTTAGGTACCTTCATGTGTAGTCTCTAGGGCATTCCAAAGTTCAAAGGCCGACTTACAAGCTGAGATCCTATTAAATTCATTAATAGAAAGACCACAATACAAAGCATTCATGGCCTTGACATTTGCATTAAAGAGTTTGACCTCATCTTGGTTCCATTCATCCATGTTTTTTTTTGGTTGCTTATATTCTACTTGAATCATCCTCCATACATCCATGCCTAATGATTGAAGGAAGCTATTCATTCTAATATTCGAATAGGCATAGTTTTTTCCATCAAAAAGTGGTGGAGTATGAGTAGAGGACCCTTGAGCTAGTTGGATTTCAATATACATTTTAAGTTGTAGGGTAGATGGTTAAATATAGACCTATGAACTTGCTCTGATACCAAATGTTGTTCAAATACCCACACAAGAATGGGGGGTTGAATAGTGTGTGATCAAATTCTAGCTTCAATTTTAGTATTTTTGGTTTTAAGCAACTTAATACAACAACTCGAGTTCTTTGAGTAATGAATGATATGGATGATAGGCAAAGCAGAATAAGCAAGTAACTAAGCAAGTAATAATCAATGCAAACAAGAACAATATATAGTGGTTCGTCCAACCCGCCTACTCCACTACCTTGGCTCCTCACCAAGGATTTCTAACCTTAACACTTTATAGATGAAATATTTTCCTAAGAATACAATGAGGATTTAGTTCTCAACCATTTGAGAAAACCTCAACACCTATTCTCTAGCAAAACAAATCTCTACAACCACACCACAGTGTTTCACAAGCACACATTGGAAGCTAACTTATCAAATAAACAGAAATGGACATTGCCCGTAACATCCCAAAATAGTCCGTAACATCCTAGACAGACATCCCAAAATTGCTCGTAACATCTCAGAATAGCCCAAAACATCCTGGATGGACATCCCGGAATGACCCAGAACATCCCGGATGGACATCCCGGGATAGCCTAAAAACTGTCCAGAATTGCCAAAATGCCCCCAACGGCTATATTTTGAATATCTAGCTGTTGAGCTTGTTGGAAACCGAGCTCCTACCCTTGAGTTCTCTATATAAGCTCCCAAATATGCCTTCCTTTGTCCTTAACTATTCATTGATAAAATCCTTAAGTGTTTGACCCATCAAAGAGAATCTAAAGCCCTAGTTCTCACTTCTGCACTCTCAAATAGTGGTCTTCAATCTACAAACTTCTCAAGGCAAAGCTCTTCATCTTCTTGAGGCAAGTTTAGAAGACCGGAGATAGGAGCACAACAAGTTTGTTTTACATTTATTGTGCCTTTATTGTGTTTTCATCTTGTTGTGTTGATTTGATAAGCTAGCTTGCAAGGTGTGCTTGTGAAACACCTTGGTGTGGTTGTAGAGATTTATTTTGCTAGAGAATAGGTGTTGAGGTCTTCTCAAAGGGTTGAGAACAAAATCCTCATTGTATTCTTAGGAAAACATTTCATCTAAAAAGTGTTAATGTTAAAAATCCTCGGTGAGAAGCCAAGGTAGTGGAGTATGCGAGTTGGCCGAACCACTATATATCGTTCTTGTTTTCATTGGCACTTACTTGATTATTCACTTGCTTATTGTTCTTAGCTTATCATCTATAACATTCATCTTCAAAGAACTTGAGTTGAAATATTAAGTTGCTTAAAATTGAAAAAACTAAAATTAAAGCTAGAGTTTGATCACACACTATTCAACACCCCCTTCTAGTGTGGGTATTTGAACAATAGATTAGATCCAACAACGCCCAACAACTCAACTCAAGCCGAACCAAATGGCTCCGCCTAGGGGTTCCACCTGACCATACTCCTGGTCTTGACTCGAGCTAGATCGAACGGCTCCGCCCGGGTGCTCCACACGGCCAAACAAGGACATCTACATCCTCCCTTATCACGATGGATACACCATTAAAAGCTTGCTATCTCCGGGATTAGCCTCGACCCATTATGAGCAATATCCCCGCGAGGTAATTGTTCGCTTAAGGGTCTCTCTCAAGCTTCGATCTTCATTTTGATGATAACAAACATGTATTAATCTATGTGTGAAGTGTTGAGTTCAGGTTGAGGTTGCGATAAGCATGAGAAGTTCGTTCAAACGAAATGAAAGAAAAGATCATCAAAGAAATGGAAGAAGAAAACATCAAAGAAAGGCTCGGGTTTAGATCAAGTAGAAATCGTGTAATATACCCCTAGGATGATCTTATCCCAAGCCAAATTATAAAGTTATCCAAGTTGAAACTCGGTAACTAAACCCATGAAAACAACATGTAACAAATTCAAAGTAAAAATCAGCCTCAGCCTGATTTCGATCGATCGGTCGGTCGATCGAATAAGGCAGAATACAGGCAGTAGCCTATTCGGTCGACCGAATAATACTACAAAATGGTAGTAGCCATTCGGCTGACCTGTCGATCGATTGAAGTTGGTGAAAATTTGGCAGTAGGCTACGTCAGTCACCCGACCGGTCGACCGACCGAATCCAAAATTAGGCAGAAGGCGCATCGATCGACCAATCGGTCAACCGATCGGTCGACCGGATTGCATATTGCAGATCGCGCTTCTGGCTTCACTGCACTGATCGACCAATCAGTCAACTGAATCTGGGATTAATGAAGCTATGACTCATTCGATCGACCCGTCGGCCGACCAAGCAGCGCAAGTAAAGCACGGAAAGGGTAGCGATCGATCGGTCGGTCGACCGACAAGCATCCGAATGGTTGTAACAGCTAGTTTTTTTGCCCGTTGAATAGCTCGTTCAGTCGAGGGTTATAAATAATCCTCATCTAACTCTTTTAAATCTTCTTGGACATATTATTGAGCATTTTTAGGAAGTGATTTAAGCCTTTAAAGAGATCGATTGTTGCACGCTCTGCTCTTCTTTCTAACGTTCTTCTTCAAGCGCCCGCTATTCCTCAACTCTGCTACGACTCAAGCTCATCTACTGGCAAGTTGAAGGCTTGAAGCTTAGGAAAAGAGCATTGGTTCTTCTCTCAAATTCCTAGCTCTTTTTCATTGTATTTGAAGTTATTCTAAACCTATTTTGAGATCTCTCGATTTGTTCCGAATTCACAATAATTTATTTTGAAACGGATTTCAAACTATTTAGCAAAGTGGACCTTGAAAATGATACTTATTCTTCTCTTTGCTATTTGGTTTTGGTTAGCTTGCTAGTAGCCTTAATTTCATTATCTACTAATGAAATCTACTTGCAAGTTATGAATGTTAATGGAAGACTATATTATTATGAAAAAAAAGAGGGAAAAAGGCAAGTTTGGCAAGACTCCAAGAATGAGGTATGAGTTTAAGTTTGGTAAAATATTTATTAAATATTGAATATTCATGACTTCATGATGCCTCCACACTCATGATTATTTTTGAATGCCAAATCTAGGAAATTACATGAGTAGGCAAAACTTTGATATCTTAAGAAATTGTATGATTTCTTGATCAATTGAAATGTGCTCTAGGTTAAAATTCACATTAAATATTATCATATTGAGGTAGTAGTTGGAAAACATGTTTTTAGATCCACTTATATTGAGTGCTCATGTGTCTTCACTTGAAAAACCATGAGTATAAGTTAAGAATCGGTAATTAGCAACTTTATAGTAATATGCTTATCTCTTAAACAAAATGATGCTAAGATAATTTTTTTTTTTGACATTATATTTGTCTCAAACTTATCATACATGCCTTAAATGGTCATATGTTGGTATCTAGAAAATTTGAACAAAATATGTAATCGTTGGATAAATGACTCATATTTACAAAAATGCCATTGAGAACTCATAGAATTTCTAGAAAATTGTAGAGACATCCTTTTTTGAGTGATTCTTGATTTTATGGAATCCTCATAAACTCTAGTTAATATGAAAAAGAATCATAAAATTTAAATGTACACATCTCTCAAAAATAATTTTTCTTTAAGGGTTAAAAACCCATGGCAAATCGAGCGATCGATCGACTTGCGACCGCTCAATTGACCGACGGGCGGAAAATGATCTGGTTCGTCCAGTTTTCCACCAGACCATACAACTAAAGTTCTTAAGCCCGAAACTAGGGCTTTCTTGCCCATTCGACCGGCTGCCAAAACCCTCTTCCCTTTCTTCTAAGTTTTCTACTTCTTCTCCAAGGTAAAATGCATAATCTTTAGTTATCATTCATGAGATTATACTCAATGTTGTGTGGTTTCTTCATCTCTTCTTCTCTCAATGTCTTGATTCATCCATAAAAACGTGATTCATGTTTCTTTTTCTAGGATGATAATTTTCCTTGGGATATTTGCCTCAAAAACAAGATTTCCTTGCTTTCTTTCATGAACTATTCTCAACATTTATTTTGTCATCCTTAAAAAAATTTTGCTTAATTTTTTTTTCATCTAGTCAAAACATCTTTCTAATGTATATTTCATTTTATATGGCTCATTGTATATTCTCTTTGGATTGTATCTTTTTATATGGCTCATTGTATATTTTTTTTTAGTGTGTCTATGTTTTTTTATTGAGATTTAATGCTAAAATCTATTTTTTAAAAGGTCGTGCATGAATCAATGCCGATTTTAAAAAGGTGCTTCTTTTCATTGCTTCAAAAGCATGCATCCTTCATCAAAGCAAATCATCTTCATCCTCATTCAAATTATCTTGCAGAATGGCACCCAAGACAAAACATCCAAGCTTGCCCGATAACCTTTTGACCTCTTTAGGCATGAAATAAGCTTCTAAGTTTGCAGATAGGGCCATTCTACAGACTCGTCCAGTCAACCTAAGTGACCTAGAACAATTTGACATTAGAAGTAAACTTGCTAGCATGGGATAGGTAGAGTTCATAGGAAAGCAAGTACCTGTATGCCCCATCCTAATAAAAGCTTTTTTCTCCAACCTTATAAAAGATACGGCAAGATCCGAAATCTTAGGAAAATCTATAGTAATCACCAAATCAGACATTAAAGATGCATTTGGGTTTCCTCTATTAGGAAGACCAGTTTATAAGATATCCACACACCGCTTTCATGAGGAGTTTCCTACTTATGAAGTTGTATCAGCAATATGTCCTTTGGATTATCAGGGAATGATCCCTACCCAAAGCATCAAACTTTCAACCACTGCTAGGATTATGCACCTCATCATCTCATATAATATTTTTCCTAGAGCAGGTCATTATGAAGATATCACAACTATGAGTTCTAGGGTACTCTTCTTTGCCATGTCTAACATACCTAAAGATGTCCTTGATCTCATCCTTCGATATATTGCTGAGGTTCATGCCTTCAAAAAACAAGTCTTACCATACGCCTCCCTGATTTCACACTTTATATATGCAACTGGGGTAAATAAGTCTAGATTTGAAGTAGAGCCCATACCCAAACCCATAGACTCATCCTCTCTCAACCGCATGAAGATCGTTGAAAATCAGCCTGGCAAAAGAATGCGAGGAGAAGCTATGGAGCAGACTGAGCATGACATATGCATGGAGGAGGGCGGAGCTGGTGGAAGTTCATCATCCGGCAGTCCCCTTTCGCGTCTAGCTGATCTGGAGCATCGCTTTGCTCAATTCCACATCGACCAGTTAGAATGGATCAAAGGAACAAGAGAGCGCCTAGATGAGTACGGCCGTTAGATGGACGAGTATGGTACAATGATTGGTGAGCATGGCCGGCGCATAGATGAGTATGGCCAATGAATTGACCGATACAGTCAGCAAGTGGATGAGATGTGGCGATACTATCAGTCACATCTACCACCTCCACCACCACCTGAGGATGACTAGTATTATTTGATGTTTTAATGATTATTTATCTCCTGGACTTGTATTTGATGATCGACTCTACATGTATTCAGCAACTCCTTATCATGATTGACTATTATTGATGATCAGTAATGTGTGTGGTATTTGATGTGTAAATGACATGCTAATGTAGTATGGCATTATTGACTATATGTATTGTGTGTCGAAACCTGCTGTGTAAATGATTCTTGGTTTTCATGATGAAACTCTTAATTTGTACTTTAATTCTTACCCTTTTTTATTGATGTCAAAAGGGGGAGAAAAAGCACACTTGGTTTTTACGATGCATATAGTTAGTGGGAGTTTCAAAAATGATAGGGGGATCATAGGTTGAGTAATAAGCATTTGTATGCATATGTTGAGTTTTATATCTTGTATACCTTAACTCATGAATGTCATAGCTCAAACTCACAAAAAATATGCACATGCTTTCTTAAAATTCCATGTTATGTTTGTCATCATCAAAAAGGGGGAGATTGTTGGCTTAAGGGTCTCTCTCAAGCTTCAATCTTCATTTTGATGATAACAAATATGTATTTAATCTATGTGTGAAGTGTTGAGTTCAAGTTGAGGTTGCGATAAACATGCAAAGTTCGTTCAAAGAAAATGAAAGAAAAGATCGTCAAAGAAACGGAAGAAGAAAACGTCAAAGAAAGGCTCGGGTTTAGATCAAGTAGAAATCATGTAATAGACCCCTAGGATGATCTTATCCCAAGCCAAATTGTAAAGTTATCCAAGTTGAAACTTGGTAACTAAACCCATGAAAAAAATATGTAACAAATTCAAAGTAAAAATCAGCCTCAGCCTGATTTCGATCGATCGGTCGATCGTCCGAACAAGGCAGAATACAGACAGTAGCCTATTCGGTCGACCGATCGGTCGAATGAATGATGCCGCAAAATGGCAGTAGCCATTCGGTCGACCTGTCGGTCGACCAAAGTTTTTGAAAATTTGGTGGTAGGCTACGTCGGTCGATCGATCGGTCAACCGACCGAAGCCAAAATTAGGCAGAAGGCGCATCGGTCGACCGGAATACATATTGCAGATCATGCTTCTGGCTTCACTGCATCGGTCGACCAATCGGTCGACCGGATCTGGGATTATTGAAGATGTGACTCATTTGGTCGACTGAGCAGTGCAAGTAAAGCACAGAAAGGGTAGTGGTCGAACGATCGACGATCGACCGACAAGCATCCGATCGGCTATAACGGCTAGTTTTTTTGCCCGTTGAACAGCCCATTCAGTCGAGGGTTATAAATAATCCTCATCTAACTCTTTTAAATCTTCTTGGACATATTATTGAGCATTTTTAAGAAGTGATTTAAGCCTTTAAAGAGATCAATTGTTGCGCGCTCTGCTCTTCTTTTTAACGTTCTTCTTCAAGCGCCCGCTGCTCCTCAACTCTGCTACGACTCAAGCTCATCTACTGGCAAGTTGAAGGCTTGAAGGCTTAGGAAAAGAGCATTGGTTCTTCTCTCAAATTCCTAACTCTTTTTCATTGTATTTGAAGTTATTTTAAACATGTTTTCACCCGTAATAGCTTGCTAGGTGTGCTAGAGAAACACTTAGGGTTAGACTTTGTAGATTTATGTTTTGCCTAGGTGAATAGGTTTGAGGAGTTCTCAAAGAGGTGAGAATTGTGTCATCAGTTGTATTCAAAGGAAAATACAAGTTCTATAAAGTAGTTGGTTAGAAATCCTTGGTGTGGAGCCAAGGTAGTGGAGTAGGCAGTCGGCCGAACCACTATAAATATTTTTGTTAGCATTGTCAATTGCCTGTGCTTATTGCTTTGTATTTATTGCTTCCGCTTGCTATAAATATCGTGCTTAGCCTAACTAATCAAGAAATGATTAAAATTGGATTTTGGCTAATTAATTAGATAACACACTATTCACCCCCCCTCTAGTGTGCCATTTCAAACAACAGTAATAAGTTTAACTTTTTAAAAAACTATATAACAAAACTAGATAAGTACTATTAAGTTCAACTTTGGTTGCTAGTCTATACATAGTCTAGTGGTTAGTTGTTTATATTCTTTATTTATAGATCTTATGTTTGAATTGTTGGGTCAGGGAGGACTGGGCAAGCAACAAAACATTATTTCATGCAGCGAAAGATAAAACTGATCCTCTACCCAATCGGATCCATGCATCTCGGTTAAATCAATACTATGTTGAGAATTATACCTTTGAAGACCCTACTCCATCTTCTGCTCCGTGAATCCAAGATCACGATCTTGCTTTGGATCCATGGTGCTGCCAAGCGATGAACACCCTCTACGGTTAGCACACAGATCAACGCGACGAACTGGGCAGCTCTGAGTGCTAGCTCGGCTCTATCGCAACACCTTTCGATTTGGACGAGCATGGAACACCTTTTGCGCTCTCTCTCTCTCTCTCTCTCTCTCTCTCTCTCTTTGTTTGGTGGAGGTCGACTTCCACAAAGGGAACTCGGCTTCCTTGCAGGAAGAGGTCGGCAACCACAAGGAGATGATCACATACCCGTCTAAGCCATAGGCGGGTATTTATATACGTGTTCATCACATTGACCGAGTCTTCTCATTTGTTGATTAATACAAAGCCATATCCGAAATCTGTCACGCCTCAAATACAGGGTCACGTGACCAACCAAGGTATACGTGCCTATACCCCGCAGCCTAACTCATGCACATACCAACATCATAAGAATAAACAATAGCGGAAAGAAACCGACAAGTTGTTATTTCATCTAGAATCAAAACAGAGTTCATCATAAACAAGTTTTAACAAATGAATAAAATGTGGAAATAATACATCAAGTCCAACAGACCAAATACAATAAAATCTGAATAAAATGACACAAATGCCCTCAAGGGCTACAACTCAAAAAGACCAACAAAAGTGCATGACACACTACCAAAACACTCGACTACGACCCTAACTAGGACTGCTATGAGATCATGTGGCTCCTTTTCCCTCCAGCTGCGCCAAGTGCTCCAGCCCACATCATTGGTCAGGCTCTGCAAAACAAAACAATGACAACGGGTGAGTTCAAAGAACTCAGTGAGCGATTCTACCAACCCTCATAAAAATAAACATCACAGATAAGATGCATAAGGTAAAACTCCTAACTCAAGCAGGAAAAAGGTCACAAGGGAGTAACCAGCTATCAGGCCATCCGGCCACCACCTGCCCGAAGGCAGCCAACATCCAGATGGTGAAGAACAAAAGGCCTAAGCCTACTATGCCCTAAGGCAACAACACATACTAGGATAATCGAGAAAGCCCTCCGAACTTATCCTACTATAAAGAAACTCGAGAGCAATCAGGAAGGCCCTCCGAACTTGCTCCAAGAGACGCATAGGGACAATCGGGATTCGTCTATCCGAACTTGCCCCTATAAGATATCATAGGAGTAATCGGGTAGGCCTTCCGAACTTACTCCTCTAAGATATCTCAGGAATAATCGGGTAGGCCATCTGAACTTATTCTTTAAAAACCACCTCGGGGGTAATCGGGTAGGCTCTCCGAACATATCCCACGAGGCCAAACCAGAACAATCCGGAAAGGCCCTCCAAACTTGTTCTACATATTGGGAATTAGCCATCCAACCTCTCGGGCCTAGCCCGCAATCCGGCTCCTCAACGAGCCCCTCCGCCATTTATAAAGATATGGCGCACCATGACCTAAGTCAAAATCTATCCTACAGTGTCTTAGGGATGTTCCTATTGTCATAAAGGGCTCCTCAACGAGCCCCTCCTCCAATGCTCGACCCCAACTCCTAGACCCGTAATGTCATAAACCCGTGTGGTTTTATTTCATGAATAAACTTCTCATGTTGGTTCATAACAGATTATGCTGACCATTTTTCCCAATTTTAATTATGCAATTAAAATTTACTTCACCACAATTAGGGTTTTGTTTTAGGGTTTTGTTTTAGCTTACTGTTCTGCCCGAAACTGATGTATCTAATCCGAATCTGGTCTCCAGAGTGTATCCTATGTTTCCAAACTATATTTTCTGGTCGAAACGATAGGTTACATGACTATGTTCAGATAAATACACACATCACATCAAGCAATTTAAAAATAATACAGATTCATCATTTCAGCATGCAATTACAGCAACATCAAATTTCAGCATAGCCTAAAAATAAATCCAAAATTTCCAAAAAATTAAGCCCTTAATTATCATTTAAATAGAATATATATCTTGAGATAAATTTCTCAATTTCCATGCTTATCAACAAGGCTAACAAGCACTAACAACATCATGAACAAAAACAAGCATCATGATTAAGAACCCCTCTTTCAAAAACCCTCATGGCATCAGCATCAAGATTCAATTTTTCTTAAACATGATTTTATCTAAAATCATAGATTTAATACAAGGGATGCTTGAACATATAGGAAAAAAAAGGCTAACAAACACGGATCTCAAGAACACCGAAAACTTTCACTTAAGCATTTCACCGAACACCATGAGGGCACCCTTGATTCACCATTGGCCGAGCACCCCTAGGGTAAACCTAGGGCTGCCGGTGTTTGAGATTGCTTGAAAAGTCCACTAAAAGAAATAGTAAACTTTTTAAAAATACTAGTATACTCAAGCATGTTTACCAATTAGAAATAGAAAATGATAAATTGAAAAATGACTTAAAATGTTTGAATGATGATAACCATGGTGATTTGGAAACTTATTTTGAGAAATTGAAAAAGTAAAATGAATCTATGCAAAATGAAAATTTAGTTTTGAAAAATGAGAATGAAAATTTAAGTTATGAAATTAGGATCTTGAGTGATTTCATGTGTTGACTTAAAAATGAAATTTCTATTTTAAATATTAAAGTGGATGCATTGAAAAATATTCCCAAGGAGAATGCTTATTTCTAATATACTCCTCATTCTAGGTATTCAAAACATCAAACACATCATGTGCATGCATCTAAGAAGTTTGATGGTAATTGATTTTGTTGTGGTGCTTATGGTCACATGGTTGTTGATTGTGCTTTTAAAAAGAATCCTAATGTTAGCAAGATTTTTTGGATTCCTAAGGTGACTAACACCCAAGGACCCAAAGGTATATGAGTACCAAAAATTTCATGATCAAATATAGGGGGAGCTACCTCTCTTGGATGAAGAGATGATGTTTGCTTGAAGTTGCTCATAGGAATGAAGAACGAAAATATTTGTTGAGTGCAACTTCACATCAAGTATAAGAGATCTACAAATTTTGGTATCAACTCTTAACCTCACCTTTGTTTCTTTATCATTGTTGGAGTTTGATGATACGTGAGAAAATTAATGAATGTTCATTTGATATATTCTAGTACTTACTTGATACTTAGTTTTCTTGATTCATAGTTGACTTTTTCTTATCTTTTGTATCAAGTTTGGATTTCTATTTTCATTTTATTTTTGGTCTCCTTGGAGGTCATTTGTGACCTATAATGGGTCTATGCAACTTATCGGTTTTTAAACTATTGGCTAATTGTGGTCTTTCGGTTTTCAACCTATAGGAAGGATTTGAGATCTTGATTTTCTTAAGTTTTCATCTCTTGAGATCTCTTGTTTCATTTTGATTTCACTTTTGATTTATTTTGAAAAATGAATCTCCACTAGTTAGCAAAGTTGACTTTTGAGAAATGAACTTGATTTTTCCTTTGCTCTCTAGTTTATAAACTTGCTAGTGAAGAGATGTCTTTTGTGCTACTCATAATTAAACTACTTGCAAGTTGAATTCATGATTAGGAGGCAATTTATTAATTTCAAGAATACATGTTATAATTGAAAGATGTATCAAAATGAGGTATGTTTTTTATTTTTGCTATCAAAATCAATTTATGTTTTTTATACTTGGTGCATTACCTCATTAGCATGCACTACAAAAAAAATAAGAAATTTTGGCAAAATTTTGGAGTGGCCAACAACAATTGGTCACAAAATGTGTAATCTGCGACGAAATTTATGGCAAAATTATTTTTGTGGTTAAAAGTATAAGTTCGAACAATTTGCGATAATTTTTTTAATTTTGTCATTATGTTTGCCACTAATAATTGAGTCAACATTCAAAATGTATAGTTTTTAAAAATTTTGACAATAGATTTTGTCACTAATTCAAAATATTCTACCGGGGTAAGCGATTGCGACAAAATTTTTGCCACAAGTTTGTCACGATATTCTGTGGCAAGAGTTTTCGACAATATTTTTGTCATAGCTTTGTCACGATATTATGTGGCAATTGTTTGCGACAATATATTAGTCATAGATTAGAACTATTTATTGTGACAAATTACGTGTACCGTAGATGGTAAATAATTAAAAAATAAAAATATTTACAAAAATTGTCCCTCTTCTTTTTTGGTCGACAAAAATAGTCATCCCCTTTTTATTAGGGGTGAGAAAAAAACCGGTTTTTCGATTAACCGAACCGATTTTTTCGATTTCGGTCTATATTTTTGAAAAAATTGGTTTTTGGTTTTGGGTTCGGTCCGCGATGTGAAAAGTCCACCAGTTTCGGTTAACCAATCGGTTCAATAGAATTTTTAATATATATGATATATTATATTAAATAGCGATTTAAAAAAAATTAAAAATATAAATATGAAATCTTATTAACTTAAGGTAAAACCCCTAAATTTTCTTACAGCTTCTTTCTTTCAATCTGCCACACCCAAATCACCCACACAGCCATTCTTCTTTCTCCCCCACGCCCGCACGGTCCGCACCCTACAACCCCACTACACTCGCCTCTCCTCTCTCGTTCTACCACCGACCACTCTAGTCCCTTCGCCGACGAGCGCAAATCCAACAGCGAACCCAGCAGACATCACTTTGGCCACTCCTCTCGTTCTACCATTGGCCATTCCAGTCCCTTCACTAGCGAGAGAAGATACAGCAGCAACTAGTGCACGATGATCTCTTATCCGATGGCGTTCCCGTCGAATTCCAAAACCTGGTATGCCGACCTCACCCTCTCCTCTTCCAAGCTATTTCTTTTAAAATTGAAGCTTGGAGAAGTGCAGAGCATATCAACAATTACCAAGAGCCATTAGCCAATGTTTGCACCTCTGTGCAGCAGTCTTATTCTCATTATGGTCGTGGCGGTGCAGTGTGTCGCGGACGTAGCTGACGTGGCTCATAACAAATCCAGGGAAGCTAAGAAGGAACGAACGCACGTAGAGGAATGCCAGTCACATTAGGGACAGCGTACACGGTCAACACGCAATCGCAGGAGGCCACGTCGATATAATGATTACGAACTATAAATATACAGGGATATAAATACAGGGAGTTGCGACTGTAATGGGATAACAATTTAGCAATTGAATCTTGTTTTCCTTCTTGAATTCCCAATCTTTCTTCCTCTCCTCCTCTCCTCTTCTCAATCTCACGTATCAGCTTCATCTCTCTGATTTCGAGTACCATGGCCGATGGGAAATCGCTTAGCTACGGCTCTTCCCATGAGCGAGCAGTGTCGAGATACCAACGGAGTTAGATCGGCGAATCTAACATTGGTGCTTTCATTCTCGTCTCCAATTACCAATGGAGACAAGGGCTCAAGCACTCACGGAGGCCATTAAAGGCCTGCAAGAGACAACTCAAAAGCATGATCGCCTACTAGAGACATTCAAGACCAGTTTGGAGACGCAACACCAAAACATGGAATCCCAGTAGAACAGACGATGTCATCTCAGATTGGGTTGCTTAATTCTCAAATGGTCCAACTCTTAAAAAACACGGCAGAGCAAGTCGGGACCAATGTGTCACACCCCAACTAAGGGTAGTGTGACCGGTCAGGGCCTACATCCTACCCTGAAGTCTACTGTCTACACTAACATATAAGAAACCATAAGATATCGATAAAAAGAAACCTCAACACAAGCTTTATTTAAAGTTTTTCAAAGTTCATAATATATGTTTTCAAACCAAAGAGAAAACCATCATCGGAACAAACTGAACATCTCAAATATCAAAGTTTTACAAACTTTTCCAAAACACAACTTGAAACAACTACTAAGACACTGGACTATGACCCAAGGACGCCGCTACGAGATATGGCACCACCTCCCGCCCTACAGCTGCACCATGCCGACAAGTCACAATCACTGCTCATGCTCTGCAAAAAAAAAGAAAATAAACTGTAAGTCCACTTGGGACTCAGTGAGCGATTCTTGCGGACCTCCACATAATCCACAATTTTTTAAGCATAACATATAAGACAACATAATATATATTCAGATAGGTAAGTTACTTTCTAGTGTGACTACTGACCCTATGGGTCATTCTGTATAAATCATATATGTGAAAACTTGTCATCTTGGCCTATCAAGTCTTCGGCATCCGGCCCTTGGGCCTACTTATGGTATTAGAATCTCGACTACAACCGACCCTACCATACAAGGTAGAATCACACTGGCCGACCGGCCACATCATAGAAAGATTTAAACAAGAAATCCCTAGCCATTGACTAGGATGATCCACTAGTTTTCGGGCACCGTCTGGGGTAGGGATAGCTAGTCCCACCCAACTGAGATCTGACATCTAGCGAGCCCATTAGTGCATCTCAAGACCCAAACACTGGCTGAGCTAAGCTTTGGTCATTTCCGACCTCCACGCTTCTCGGCGAACCATTTCAAGCACATCACACAATCAAATGTCCTAGGGTTTCCTTATATAAACTTCGGGCCCTTGCCCGTATTCGGCCCTAATTCTGGCTACAGGGTCAACAAATTAATGCTGCCCTTCCAAAATTGTTCATGCCTAATAGTTCTAGGTTTCCAAAAATATTTACTAAGAGTCCTAAAAAGTTGTGTCATCTCCTAGCTAAGTTTTCATATATACTAAGCATCTTGCAACGTCCTACATGTTGTCTAGCGTTATACGCTACCTTGGGTGAGGAATTCTATGTACCGACCTTGGAATTCCACCCATGAACATTTTAGGACAGCTTATATAATTTAAAGAAAAACAAGAATAACTTACAGCAACTACTATATATACCTACGAGATTTATCAATAATCATTTATACACTGCATTTAGAATTTGTTTCAATAAGAAGCAACTTATAAAGCATGGTAAGATAACCATAAATTCACAATGCACGAAATACTAAGCATGGTAACATAATTCATCATTTCAAAAATTAAAGATGGATAAGCTAAGGATGGTCACTGAGCAATCATTCCTACAATTTACTTGCCATGGTTAGAGTTCTTCCTAAGTACCATCATGTCTCTATAGCTTTAGCAAGAACATTACCATAACTGAGATAAATGTAGATCTATAGTTGCGACAATCTCTAAGATGAACATCAATCATATGATACAAGTTCAACTTATCTATAAGCATGCGATCGCAAATCAAAACAACACAACCTGAAACCAAGCATATTAAATCCGAGCAGTCCACTTTTTCTCACCCTTGCCCTTGCTCGGCCGACTCAAGCAGGGTGACCCCCTATTCGGCCGAGACCTCAAGGATGAACGAGCATGGTTGCGACAATGACACGAGTGATAAATCCATAGATCTAACTTATACGAACATAAAGCAATCTACGAGTTTCGAGACGAGCGAGGAAATTGGGGAAATTTTCGGCATGACCTTTCCCCTTTTTCCTCTACTCGGCCAGCCCTCAAGAATGCGAAATAAACACGTTTAAAACACAAGATCATATGAATACACAATGACTAAAGTTCTAATACGAAGAAACGCATCGATCGGCAAGAACTCGTGAGAGAAAACCCGATTTCAAATCTTATAGGGCCGGCCACCCGCCTCCCTTCAAAAACTATGCTAACCACTCACCTTGATTGGATCTCGAGGAAGCCTCGATGAAGACGAGCTCCGATCTCCTCAAGAGTCGACGCAGACTCGGCGCCGACAAGATCTCCCCTCTCTCCCTTTTCCCCCTTGATCGGGCTGTGTGCGGCTCCAAGATGAGGCGCACGGCTCATGATGAGGCATTATATTCCCTCATCCACAAATGACTCAAATGCCCCTCATATGACTTAACCTCTACTCGATTTGATCCGAGTCCGATTTGGGCTCCGATTCAATCCGCACTCAAGAGTCGAACTCGATTTTAATAAACATATTATGCATAAAAGGAAATAATCATTGAGCTAATTTAAACTTCATATTCTCATGAGTCGAGTTATATCTTCTACTCGAGGCGATTCTGCGGCTCGACCCGACTAACCCTCGATCTGGTGCGTTGCACCAAAATAGATTTTTATATTAGAAAATTTTCGGGTCTTACACAGTGGGGGTAATGGTGATATTAATGGCCGTCGGAGGGCCATGTGGCGAGATGAAACCAAAGAGGATGATGACTTTCCTTTTCATCCTAAGCCACCATTGGTCGAACTACCAATCTTCAACGGAGCCAACGCGGAGGATTGGATAGCATCGGCAGAAGACTTCTTTGATTTTTACTCCACCGAGGATCAACATAGAGTTACGATGGCGTCTTTTCGAATGGAAGGGATGACGAAGAAGTGGTTTCGTTGGATGAAGCAGCGGAAGCAATTAGCGGGGTGGCATCACCTGGTCGAAGCCATACGGCGGCGTTTTGAACTGACGGACCTCAAACACCCGGAAGGGCAACTCACCAAGCTGGTTCAGACGGCCAAAGTAGAGGAGTACGAGAGAAGGTTTGAGGATCTTGCACTTAGAACCACGAATCTCTCTGAATCCTTTCTCGTCAATTGCTTTTTCTCTGGATTGAGGGCCGACATCAAGACGAAGGTCTTGGCGGCACAACCAGGAACCATGCACGAAGCAGTCACTTTGGCTAAGCGGGTGGAAGCCAAAACTATGGTGACTCGGCAGTTTGCAAGTGCGAATTATAGATTGAAAAGAGAAATAAATTTAACGAGTACTCAGAGGAATAGATTGTTACCCCTACCTTCAATTGCTGCTGAGTCATCATCATCGGTAGGGAGCACAGCAAGAACACCAGGAGCCGTGACATCTACCAATTTCAAAAGAAATTGGCGAAAAATATCGTCGATCGAGGCACAAAAGCGTCGCAAACAGGGCCTCTATTACTATTGTGACGAAAAGTTTGTGTGGGGGCATAAATGCAAGACGCCGCAGATGTTTATGATGAATGAAGGTAGTGAAGACGAAGGGGATGGGTTTGAGTGGCAAGTGGAAGCAGTGGAGGTAGAGCCACCGGAACAAACACTTATATCTTTCAACGCCATGGCGAGGTATTTTTCACCCATGACGTTGCGATTTAAAGGAGCGATCAAAGGCCGTGAGGTGCAAGTACTGCTTGACGGAGGTAGTACACAAAACTCACTATAAAAAAAAAAAAAATTAGTAACAAGTTGTTTTTGCCACAACATTGATATATAGTGACAAAATGATGATTTAGTGTCAAAAAAGTGCTTGCCAGCAATTTGCCACATTAGGTCCGCCTCAATTTTGGCTTTCGTGACGAACTTTTTCAGATTGCCACGAATTGCAATTTCTTTAATGGCAAACGAATAAGTCAAAGTACCTCCACTCTATTATGGCAAACGGAGTTTGCTAACATCACATATCTTTTAAGGCAAATTTTATTGAAACTTATTAATAAATATTTGTCATTATTCTACTCTTTCTAGAATACTTTTCGTGACAAAAGTATATAAAATTTGTCACTAATATCGTTTTACATTTTGCTATTACATATCAAATTTGCTATAAAATTTTTTGCCATTACATATTTGATCCGTTGTCATTAAACGCGAATTTAAATTTAGATTATTGCCACCATGTTAGTGATGGATTTGCCACAATATGTAATGACTTTGCCATAACTTTGAGAATCTGTGATAAATAAATTTCTCACAAACACAAAATATAACAATTAACTATTCGTTAATATAATAATTCACCTACTAATTACAAAACCTACAATTTAGCAGGTATACAAGCAACCATCTTCAAATATAATCATCAACAATCTAAAATAAGTTCAACATTAATCCAAATACATCAAAAACAACATTATCCGCCAACACAAAATACTCCAAGGCTTATTTCTCTATTAAAAGAAAGTTACAATGAGTACACAAGATACAAGATAGTCTGTACGCCAAAAAAACCAAACACTGCCCAAATAAAAAGAAGTTATAGTAGGTTCACTAGGTACGCCTTATTTCTTTTTTTCTTCTCCAGCAAAAAAAGAAAGTAAGAACCCAAGTCAAAACCATTACATCAAAGAATCAAATTAATTTAGAAATGATGCTAGCTGATGACAACATGGACCTTCCAATGGGTCAAAAAAATTTCCTAGTCAATGTCTCAAAAGAAACCATTCAACTTATGCCGATGACTTAAACATGGGAGTCTTGTTATAGTATTGGTTAACATAGGCACATATGTTAGTAGACTTGCAGACAAGGAGCATGACAAATGGCATGGGACCTTCAACCATAATAGTTAAATGAACCAGTGGGGCCAAGTCTTCCTGAACCTATTGCTGCAAAACCCTAATTGTTCTTGCCTAATTGCCTTGATATATTTTAATTATATTTAGGGCAAGAAAGCATAAGGATCATTCCTTTCTACAGTAGAATAATTATCAAAGTTCACTATGGAAAACTCATACAAGAATGTTTTCATATGGATGTTAAAGCTATGAGGTACTGATGTAATTGAACTCCAGGAGGCTCAAAATTTGATCACTTAGCCATGTATATATATGCTCCAGACTGGAGAAGTAAAATAGATTGAAACACACAAATAAACGCTCAGCAAGGTAAGACCATTTTGGTAGTGACATTTCTTATTGGTTTCAGCAAGGTAAGAAACCAATCTAAATATGTATGCATCACCTCATATTAAGAGAACATTTCGGTAGTGACGTTTAAAAAAAACTGAAGAATGACATTAAGATATATGCTAATGTAAAAGCAAATGGTGTGAATTTGTCAAGGAGAAAATGTGTATGATTCAGTATCTCTTATTCATAATGTCATGGGAAATGACTTAGGTTAAGCTTCTCTTCAATATCATACATAAACATGATAAATGTTCTTATTGTTAAATTTTTCATGTTAAAATACTGAGTAGAAACCAACAAGGATAATCTCACCTCCTCCTTGAAATTGAGATCCTATGTCTTATCCTTGTCATTACAGAATTCTGAAGTAGTAACATCCAAGTCAATTTCAACCTACATCAACACCCAAGTACATTTAGAAGCTAGAATTGCAAAAGACATAAGAAATAGATACATAAATGATAGCACATACTTTGCATGTATATTTTAGCAATAGTTGTCTTAAAAAATTGAAGGCCTTCCTTGTTGGCTTGTTATCATGTAATTGACAATGAAATAGTACATCACATCACTCTACAGAGAAGATAACTTTTAAAATAAATTATAGTTCATATGAAACTATATCATCATAATACAAGATAGCTGGCTATTCTGATCAAGTCTGAACTTCACAAATAAATAAGAGGTCAAGGAGAGGGCAAAATCTTGAAAAAAAGAAGTTCCATTAGATTTATTCTTTTCTTGTGCATCTTTGAGCTTAGAATGCAACCTACCTACTAATCGTTTGGCCAAGGCAGTGATATAAAAGCATAACTAAGAAAGTTCAAGTCAAATATAAGTATAAAGAAGCAAATGCATAAAATCAAAAGGGCCATATGAGTGAAAGAAAAGATTTTAGTGAAGGGCTTGTTAAGATCCCTAAAAACAATTGAAGATCATAAAAAGTGAAAGAAAATCAAAATTATCAGTAATGATAATTGAAACTGAATTTTCAGTTATCACGAGTATATCATAGTTTATCACAAGTATATCCTAGTTTATCCACCCATGGTTAGGCCATTTTCAAATTGTATACTCATGGTTTTTTATCACTTTGCGTAAGCGTGGTTAACAAAGTTAGCATTTTTATCTTCAAATCATCAATTTTTAACCACAAGTAGGCAAAGTAATCCTTTTCAATGAAACCACAGACGAGCAATTTTAAAATGAGGTTAACCATGACAAGGTAAATTTTAATAATCCTTCAACATATATATGTAGTTTCTACTTAGAAGCCTAGAGAAGACGACATATACTGGGTGGCCTTTGTGGATTATTCATTGCACATTGATATCCTAGGTGAATGTACCAGATCCAAACTGAACTCCTATAGTCCAAGCAAAATAGTGAGCTCTATTCCCAAGAGAATGCTGAACTTCAAATTGAGCATTTTGTTGCCATCACTCATGAACTAAGAGTTGAACAAATAAGAGAATTTATACTTATCAAGATTCCTTGTAGTACCTGCAATACCCTTGCTGTAGCAACGAATTCAAGACTCCTCGTCCAAGTGAAGTGAGACACTGAGCAAGCTTGCCCTAAAATAGTGAGGAAGATGGAAAAGATATACCTTGTGGTCATGTCAAATTAGCAGCACAGTCTATAGTATGGCTTTACTTGTAATTGTTTGCAAAAATCAAATGACCAATCAGTTTAATGTAAAAAATTTTATATTTATTGCTGAAGCATGCCTATCATCCTTCCGTAAAAGATATGGCATGAGTATATTTTCAATGAAGTTCTCACATGTTCTGAAACCAGAGTACCAGCCTATATGATTTTTATCAGATAATCAAAAAATAAAATATCAAATGCTTCAAAAATCAGTTTCAAAAATCATAGTAATACTACCAGCAAGCTGCAGAAATGAATGTCACACAATTTAGTTAGAATAAAACTTGTTAGACAAACTACTATAGATGAAATAAAACCAAAAAAGCAAATATGGTATAATACTAAATGTTTACAAAATCAGTTTAAAAAATAATACTAATACTACCAGCAAGGTGTACAAATGAATGTTACACAATTTAGTTAGAATAAAACTTGTTGGACAACCTACTATAGAAAAGATAAAACCAATGAAGCAAATATGGTATAATACCTTCAGTTCTAAGGAACTCCTAGAATTTTGCTTCTAGTTTTTGTGTCAGCATTTGATGATATCAAAGAGTTTTTTTGTTCCATGCTGTCTTGCTTATCCTTTAATCTATCTCCCTTCTCATCAAGACTAGATTTGCTGATCTCCACTAAGCTCCCAGCTGCATGCGAGGAATTTGCAACTTACTTCCCTTTAGGAAGATCTGGAGATGCAAAACTAATAATATTTTCCTCCTCTTCATCATCATCTGAGAAATCTAGAATGACCCTTCACTTTTTTGAGCTTTGGTAAGTAACTGAAACATACATTACATATATTAAGCAATGCTTCTGTTATATATTTTTACGAATAACTTTGAAGCTTAAAGAGGCTATAAACCGATAATTTAACCAAAAACATCATATCATGGTTTCAGAGTTTTAAAAATAATATGATAAAAATGATCTTTTTCCTAAAGAAGTTAAGCACAAAAGTTAATTAGTTAAGGTCTTGAATAATTATTGGTTAATTTAAAATACAAATCCAAATTTAAAGATGAATGAAAGGAACAAGCTTGATGAACTCCACAAGAGACTCCGAAACAAGATCCCAATCTTAAGATTGAAAAAAAGATCAAGCTGATACATTTCTATTATGGTACCATTTCATGTCATGCTAACTGCCATGACCCACTGTTAGACAATATATAGGTTAAAATTAAGAATGTTGGTTAGTTACAATACCTTTGAGAGTATTTGATTCATGATTCATGAGAGTATATGAGAGTATTTGAGGAAGCTTACTGAGAAAATTATAGAGCTTGGATCACCCTCCAGGACATGTTCTTCTAAAGCAGGGCCACTACCTTTACCCATATCAAGGCCAACCATCTTGCTGTTTTGTCATAAGCCTCACCAATCGTATCATCTACTATAATTCCAAGTTGAATATAGTGACCTAGCTTGTGAGCAAGAATCAACAGATTCTGTCCTCCTGAGAAACAAATAATACTAATACTTCATATGATGCACATTGTCAACTGCATGGCACAGGATACATGAAACACTATAATGATGGTTTTCGGGTCTAGCATTAAAATCAACATATTGAAGCATTTTAGATCAAAAAATCTGATCGGCATAGTGATGCATGCATGTTAGCATCTACTAGATTTCAGTTCAAGATATAAGAAAGATCAAACAAAGCTAAAAATTGGAGAATATAGCATTATCCTGCATTTTCTTAGAAAAGAAGATGCATCTTATTTGTATGGTAACAAAGAACAGCAAGTAAAGGGCCAACTTACTGCAGGGGACGAGGCGGACGACCATGCAGCAGGGGGCGACATAGTAGAGTGAGGTGATGGGGTTGAGGATGATGCCCTTGGAGGATCTGGACGAGGATGAGGGAGTGGCCTTGTAAGCGACGACGCCAACTTGGATCATGATGCCCCAGACGTTGAATCGGGCCTCGCTGTAGGCGGCGATAGCGACCGGCGGACCGGCGGTGAGGAGAAAGAGAGCTCACAGAGTCGCGACCTCACGGTGAGGAGAAGAAGAGCTGCCTAAGTGAGGAGAAGAACCCGAATCAGATTTAGGGCAAAGAGTGGTAACGAAAGGGAGGGGAGAGGCAGCAGAGAGCATGAGAGAGGTGAAGAAAATAAAAGCAAAAAGGTATAGAAATGAGAGAAAAAATTGTGGAGGCACGTATTCAAATGTTTGTCAATTCAAATGTTTGGCAAAAATACCTTTCTAAATTTTTGTCAATTCTTTTATTTTTTTTAATTATTTTATCATCTATGGCACTCGTTATTTGCCACATTAAATAATTTTATGTTCATGGCAAATATATTATCGCAAGCAATTATCATAAAATATCGTAACAAAATTGTGGCAAAATTATTATCGCAAACGCTTGCCACAAAATATCGTGACAACCTAGTGGCAAAATATTTGTCGCAAAAGCTTGCCACTATAGAATATTTTGAATAAGTGGCAAAATTTATTGTCATAAATTTTGAACTTTGACTCAATTGTTAGTGGCAAACATAATGGCAAAATTAAAAATATTATCGCAAATTATTTGAACATATACTTTTAACAACAAAAATAATTTTGCCATAAATTTCGTTGCAGATTGCACCTTTTGTGGCCAATTATTGTTGGGCATTCGAAAATTTTGCCACAAATTCTTTTTTTTTTTTGTAGTGACTTCATCCAGGCGAGGGTGGCTAACCACTTGGGTTTGGCGATTGAACCAGCTCCAGCATTTGGAGTAATGGTGGGTAGCGGCGAACGTATACAAAATGAAGGAGTTGTGAAAATATATTTTGGCACTGAAGATACACGACTCCATGATATGTGCCGACTTCTATGTCCTTCCGATCAAAGGGTCGGATGTAGTACTGGGAGTAGCGTGGATGGCAACTCTTGGTCCGGTAGTGATGGATTTCACCAACCTAGTGTTTGAATTCCAATGGCAAGGTAGCAAACATTCGTGGAGAGGCGAGAGTTCTTTGCGAGCGGAACCAATCCAATACAACACTCTGTGAAGGATGAGTAGCAGCCAGGCTGTAATGGAATGGTATCAGCAGGAACTTCAGCCACTAGAGGAAGAGTAAAACCAAGTCAAACATGACGCGCTTGCGCAATTGCTGACTCAATTCCCAGTGGTGTTCAATGCAGTTCTGGGCCTGCCACCCGAGAGATCGACGAGTCATAAAATTCATGTATCAGAGGGGCAACCACCCGTCAATGTGAAGCCTTACCAATATCCTCACTTCCAAAAGGAGGAGATCGAACGACAGGTGCGGCAAATGATGAAGGACGGGCTCATACAAAATAGTAACAGTTCTTTATCCTCTCCGGTTTTGCTGGTGAAGAAGAAGGACGGGACGTGGAGGTTCTGCATGGATTACAGGGCCTTGAACGCTGTTACCACAAAGGATAGGTAATGCACAGGTGTTCTCAAAGCTTGATTTGCTGGCCGGGTATCACCAGATTCGTGTTCATCCGACTGATGTGTATAAGACAACTTTCAGAACTCACGAAGGGCACTACGAATTTTTGGCAATGCCATTCGGATTGACCAATGCTCCGGCGACATTTCAGTCGACGATGAACGACTTGTTCAGACCCTATCTCCGTAAGTTCATCCTCATTTATTTTTATGATATACTGATATATAGTTGTTCGATGGAGGAGCATCTGCAACATGTGTGAATCATCTTGGAAATTTTAAGAGATCACCAGTTTGTAGCCAAGCGTTCCAAATGCACCTTCGGAACTTCATCGATTGAGTACTTGGGTCATTGGGTTTCATCAGATGGCCTGAGGGTGGATTCTTCTAAGGTAGCGACAGTACAAAGATGGCCAATTCCCCGTAATATCAAGGGGGTGTGAGGATTCCTAGGACTCGCGGGCTACTATTGACATTTCATACAGGGGTTCTCGCAGCTAGCCGCACCCCTGACGGACCTGCTTCAAGTGGGAACCTTCATTTGGAATGAAACAGCTCAGCGAGCGTTTGAGCAGCTGAAGCTAGCGCTCAGTAATGCACCCGTGTTGGCCCTTCGCGATTTTCAGAAGTAATTCGTGGTTTAGAGACAGATGTGTCGGGCGTCAGCATTGGAGCAGTGTTGTCGCAAAATAAGCGACCTATTGCCTTCTTCAGCCAGAAGTTAGCACCTCAGACGTAAGCCGCGTCAATCTATCAAAGGGAAATGTTAGCGATTACACAAGCTATAAAGAAATGGAGACAGTACCTCTTGGGACGTCGGTTTTTGCTGATAAAGTACCACTGCTTGTTGAAAGAATTGAACACTCAGGTCATCCACACCCCCGACCAGCAGAAGTGGCTTGCGAAGCTAATGGGGTATGACTTTGAGGTACAGTACAGAGCGGGACGCAGTAACAAAGCGGCGAATGCATTGTCCAGAGTGGCCGAATTCACTTTGATGGCTCTGTCGCAACCGGTATTTGGTATCTTGGAACAAACAAGGCAATTGAATCGGGAAGATGAGGAGTTAGTAGCGCTACATGAAGGAGCAAGGAGGGGGGACGGCGAGTATCGGCTGCGGGACAGCACCATACTATGTAAAGGTCGGATATTGATACCAAATGATAGAACTCTTAAATCCATGCTGCTGAGAGAATTCCACTGCTCAGTGATCGAAGGGCACGCGGGAATTAATTGAACATATCATCGAATGGCAGCTAATTTTTTTTTGGAAAGGAATGCGAGCTGAAATCCATCGATTTGTGATAGATTGCCAAACGTGTCAGCGAATAAAAAGTGAGTAGCTATCACCGACAGGTCTGCTCCAGCCATTACCTATACCGGAGGATGTGTTTGAAGATGTAGCTATGGATTTTATTACGGGATTGCCGACGTCCAATGGGAAGTCGACCATCCTCGTGGTCGTTGATCGACTAACAAAGTACGGGCATTTCTTCGCCCTTCCAAAGAAGTTCACAACGGAAATGGTCGCAGGAGCCTTTGGTAATGGCATCATCAAACTTCATGGGGTGCCGCGGTCCATCGTTAGCGATCGAGATAGCATCTTCCTATGTGAGATGTGGAGGGAAATTGCTCGATTACAGGGTTCTGAGTTAAAGATTAGTTTGGCTTACCATCCACAGACCGATGGACAAACCGAATCACAGAACAAATGCGTAGAAATGTACCTACGAAGCTTTGTAGCCGACGAACCAAGTCGCTGGGAGAGGTATTTGGCATGGCCAAAGTACTAGTACAACACTTCCCTGCAAGCGTCAGCCGGTATGACACCATTCAAAGCCTTGTATGGTCACGAGCCTCTTGAGTTAATCCGGTACGCGGGGGGCACTTTCGAAAACACCAGAGTCGATCAAGAACTGGTGGCGCTAGATGAAATTTTACAGTTGCTCAAAGACAATTTACGGAGAGCGCAGGAGCGGATGAAACTTCAAGCAGATATGAAGAGAAGGGAGCTTGAGTTCCAGGAAGACGAATGGGTTTTCATCCGGCTACAACCTTATCGGCAGTTGTCTCTAAGGCTGCGACGGCAGTAGAAACTTGGCCCCCGATTCTTCGTACCATTTCGTATCATCAAAAGAGTGGGGAAGGTTGCTTACAAATTGGAGTTGCCGGCGATGGCCAAGCTGCATCCCATTTTCCATGTCTCCATTTTGAAGCGCTGCAGAGGTCGGCCGAGCGTTCAAGTTACACCATTGGAGTTGTTAGGCAGCAATGATGCTCGAGAAGAGGTGGTGTCGAACATTGTGGACAAGGTTCTCGAAGGGTGGGGCACTCTTGCACTTGTAGCTGACGTGGCTCGTAACAAATCCTGGGAAGCTGAGAAGGAACGAACAAACGTAGAGGAATGCCAATCACATCAGGGATAGGGTAGACGGTCGACATGCAATCGTCGGAGGCCACGTCGATATAACGATTATGAATTGTAAATATACAGGGATATAAGTATGGGAAGTTGCGACTGTAACGGGATAACAATTTAGAAATTGAATATTGTTTTCCTTCTTGAATTCCCAATCTTTCTTCCTCTCCTCCTCTCCTCTTTTCAGTCTCACATATCAGCTTCATCTCTCTGATTCCGAGTACCATGGCCGATGGGAAATCGCTTAACTGTGGCTCTTCCCATGAGCGAGCAGTGTCGAGATACCAACGAGTTAGATCGGCGACTCTAACACAGTGGAGGAATGATCATTTCACGAAGCCTTTAAGATGAAGAAATGTAGATTAGTGTAGACAGTTTCATGGTACAAAAAATATTGCCCAATCCTTATATTTTGCAATTCATTTTCATAAGCGGACTTGTGGTACCATCATGCAATAAGTTGACTTGTTTGCTCTGTTGCGCCATTAAAAATAAACTGCCTCTTAAAGTGCTGTAAGTTCTAGGATTGATTCTTATTTCCATGAACTTAGTATCTAAATCAATCTCTTGTAAATGTAGCCTTTTAGATAAAAAAATTTCATTGTTTAGTTTAAGGATTGATTCTTATAGTTCTATAAGTTCAAGTATTTTTCATTTGGTTCAAAGATATCACTAGCTATTGATGGTGAACTCTGGAACTCTGTATTAAATATAGCTTCTTAACTTGCATAAGGTAGAGTTAACCAGCATTAAGGAAAAAGAAGTTTATTGGAGTTTGGTTAATTGATCATGACTTGGTATTTCCATTGAAGTTAATATTGAAAAGAACATATGCTCAAATTGCCACCTTTGTTCAGTTCTCGAAACAATGTACATTTTTCTATAATGTGTTCTTGATGTAGTACAATTTTATGTAAAATACAAATTCAAGTAGTAACTATTCTAGCTCTACTTCACTGCCTCTAGCTCTACTTCACGGTCTTTTTCCCTTTTACTGCAAATCATTTTAGAAAATGCAAATGATGTTTAGTGAATAATATATAAAGCACTGGTGCAAATGAGAACAAGACCATTTATTTGGAGAATTCATCACAACAACAATAGAATAGACAGAGAAGAGCATCTCTATATAGTATATCAATTCTTTGATAAAGATATAAGGCCTCGTTTGCTTTGATGAATTAAGGAGGTGGATTGAATTTTAAAATCCAATCCATTATTTGTTGCAGCAATGGATATGAATCGAACCAAATATTGGGTGGATTTATTTTGGCCCAAATCCACCGCTGACCTGATTTAGAAATCTTAGGGAGGGGGTGGGTTTAGGGCCCAAATCCACAGGATATGAATTTTTATATCATATCCATGCTTCTTATCATATGCCAAAACAAACATAGGATAGGATTTCAAGAAATCCTCTTGGATTTCTATCCCACCCTTATCCACCTTAAATCCTATCCCATCCAAATCTTATCCGGTAAAGCAAACATGGCCTAAGTGGGTGAGTGTAAAAATAGATTGGTTATATAATGTAATTGGTTATACATACAAATAATGACCGAGCGCCATTAATAAACGTCGGGTAATTAATAGCCGATGCATTTCATAAATGCGCCGAATAATTAATACCCGACGCATTAATGAATGCGTCCGATATTAATTAGATGTCTGGATTATCACATCATGTGAATGCAACATATACATTTAGTTTGATATAGTAAATGTTTTATTTCCACCAAATTAGTGAGTATCATTTCTAACTTAGTTTGATAAAGCTGATATAAATTAGTGAGTGACATTTCTAAATTAGTTTGATTCTTTGATGAAATGGTTTTGGCTTGTGTTCTTACTTCCCTTCTTTTGCAGGAGAAAAGAAGATATGAGGCGGACCTAGCGGACCTAATGTAAATTCTTTTTATTGGGGCAGTGTTGTTTGGTTTTTTTGGCGTACAGACAATTTAGTGTACCTATTGTAATTTCTTTTTAATAGATATTAGATACCTTGGATTATTTCATGTTGGCGGACAATGTTATTTTTGATGTATTTGGATTAATGTTGAACTTATTTTGAATTTGTTGATGGTTGGATATATAGGTGGTTGGTTGTGTACCTGCTAACTTATAGGTTTTGTAATTAGCATGTGGATTATTATATTAATAAATGATTAATTGTTAAATTTTGTGTGTTTATGGCAAATTTATTTATCACAAATTCTCAAAGTTGTGGTAAAGTCATCACATATTGTGGCAATAATCTAAATTTGAAATTGTGTTAGTGACAAATTCATTCTAACGTTTAATGACAATGGATCAGACATGTAGTGGCAAAATATTTTATAGTAAATTTGATATTTAATGGCAAAATATAATACGATATTAGCGGCAAATTTTATATATTTTTGCCACGAAAAGAATTTCAAAAATGATAGAATAATGAGAAACATTTATTAATAAGTGGCAAAAAAATTTGCCATAAAAGATACGTGACGTCAGCAAGCCTCGTTTGCCACAATAGGGTGGAGGTAGTTTGACATTTTCATTTGTCACTAAAGAAATTGCAAATCATGGAATCAGATAAAGTTCGCCACAAAAGCCAAAAATGACTTTTAGTGGCAGACCTAATGTGGCAAACGATTGACAAGCATCTTTTTGCCACTGAATCATCATTTTGCCACTGTATGTCACTACTGTGGCAAAAATAGCTTGCCATTAATTCTAATTTTTTTGTAGTGATGCAGACATACTTATTCCTTGCTCATGATAGGTTTATAGATGTATTTAAATGAAAACTCATGAGTACCTTGGAAAATGATACTTAGACAATTTATCGGTAACATGATGATCCTTTGGGTTAAAATTTTGCTAAGCCATTTAAATAATACTGGGAGAATTTGTTTTTGGACTGGACTATAACTGTTGGGCCTTGTCGGACTCAACCATTTACTTCGAACCAAACCATGCGGCCCCACCCTAGGGTCTCCGTCCAAGCAATGCTCGGCTCTATCCGGGGGACCCACCTGGCCAAACATGGACTCCTGGATCCTCCCTTATCACGATGGGCATACCATCATAAACCTGTCATCTCCGAAATTGGTCTCGACCCATTATGAACAATAATTCTAGCGAGATTACCGGGCAGCATGATCACCTCCACCCGCAATATAAACAGACGCGACGCACCCTGGTAACCCTAACTTCCGATTTCATAACCTCCACCTTGGAGTCATGCTAATTTGGGCATCGAAGTGTCTTTTTGCAGGTTCCCCTTCACACCGGCATTGAACCAAAGACAAAGATACACCAGACCAGACCGAAAGACCCCGACTCTCAGGCAGGAACATCTGGTGCCCACCATAGGGCCCAGTAAACCTTACGTCCCCCATAATGGTTCGAACCCGAAGCCAAGTGATCGTTGTCACATGCCAACAGCCCAATGATGGTGATCTACCGAAGCCTGGTGATGCTGAAACAGCGAGGAGCGATACACCGGTACCACCCCCCTTCTCCCTGAATAGTCCCGACAACAGGCAAATGAAATAGAAGCACAACATCAACAACCAGCGACAAAAGTCGAGATACCAACGCAGTCTCAGGGGCAACCCCCATTTGAACATGAATGCTGCTGCTCGGAACATGGAGGGACAAAGCACTCAAAAAGAAAGAGACCAATCTCTGTCCTTCAAGACGAATTTTCCATCACTCCTCGACTGGAGAAAGACACGGATCCAATGGCTGCAAGAATCGAGGTAGTCTCTCCCCTCAATGCAGGACCCTTTGCCAAGCGTATAATGGCAACTCGCCTCCTGCCTAGAAGTGAGCTACCCATCACCTTAACACCCTACGATGGTACGAGTGACCCCGCACTAAACCTATCACTTGGCGATAGACTCTGCCCTCTGCCGAGCCTAACTAATCTTCCTAGGGAAGGCTATCCTATTATGGTTTGCATCCCTCCCACCGGGATCTATCCACTCCTTCGACGACCATTCCCATATCTTCCTCCGATGATTCACCACATCACGAGTATATCACAAGATAGGAGCAGCCCTGCACTACATCAGGAATGGGCAACATGAGCCCCTAAGAGAATACCTAAATAGGTACCACGCCATAGCATCAGATATCCCCAACCTCGATCCACAAATCGAACTTTTGTACATCCAACATGGGCTAAAGTCCAGGCCTTCCACCGAAATCACCTTGGTCGAACCCAAAGATATGGCTGAGTTCTAGGAAAGGCGGGAAGTTTCATAAAAATGGAAGCTCAAAGAGAATTAAAGAAGATAGACTGGAAAAACCTCAAAGCCGTGATCAAAGACAAAAGGTCCAAAAATGAAGATAGAAGGACCGAGGACCGCAGTCGACATGAAAGAGGAAATGGCATAGGGGTGAGGTCTCCACCTTGCCCTAGTGCCCGCTTCGAAAGACATACTCCCCTCAACTCCAAGAAAGAAACTATCTTCCGGGACATCTACCACTTGAAGCTTATCAAATATCCAGCCAACGCATACCATGAACAAGAAGTGCGCATACATGACACCTTTGGACACACTACCGAGGAGTGTGTAATGCTCGGAGATCAGCTAGAAGATCTAGTCCGCACGGGACACCTTGACAAATACAATCATCACAAGAAGGAGAGAGGTCGGAGTAGGAGTCGCAACCCTCGATGGTGAATCCGAACACCCCCGGTGTCCTAGAAAGAGGGTAGTCAGGCAAACGAACCCCAAGGAGGGGTAATTGACTACATCGTCGACAATTCATGGGAGGTGGGGAGTTAAGCTCGATCGGGAAGACGTCCCTTCGGGCAATCATGACAGTAGACAATGCTATTCACCCACACCGATGTAATGCCCAAAATCCTAATAAAAATATTTTATCCTTGAGCAGGGGATCGTGGCCTCGAATTAGCGTGGATTGGTGTAGAGTTGCGGGATTGAATCCGGGTAAATATTAAATATAGAAAAAATATTAGGATAAATTTATTTACCTTGTTTATGTGATTTAGCATGCTAATATGATAGAGGGTCTCGAGATGAGTCTATAGGTTCAAGCGGAACTCGAATTGGAGTTAGAACAAATTAAATATAGGTTTTAGAAGAGTCGAGTCGCGTAAGTAGGGGCATTTTGGTAATTTGTGCCAACCAGGGCCCATAAAATACCTCTTGGGGAGCACGACTACAGGTTTAGGCACACTCCACCTGAGAGAGAGAGAGAGAGAGAGAGAGAGAGAAGGGGCGACACAAAGATGGAGTAGCCACCGGAGCTGGAATTCTGCGAGTTCGTCGGTGCCGATTGAAGGAGGATCCCTAGTGTCTTCTTCCTTTTCATTTTCTCCAAAGAGGTGAGTGGATTAGCCTTCTTTTTCCCCCTTTTATTCAGCCATGCCGCCGCCCCTATGTCATGGCGTTTTCTCAATTTTTGGTTCGATTTCATCGTATCAGATTGTGTATTCAGATTAATGGTTTTCTCATCGTCGTTGTGATTTCATTGGATCAATTTTTGGGCGATTTGGCCACCCCTACCATTGCTGTGCCGCCCCTCTTTCCTTCAAATTCATGATGAATTCTTGTGGGTTTCTTGATGGTCGTTGAAGCTTCTTGATGCTTGTTCGATATCTTGAGGGAAGAAGATGTTTTGGGGGAGTTTTAAGTATACCGCCCCACCCTTTACGGTTCTTTAAGAACCCTAGGGTGGCCGGCCACTACAAGGTTGAATTTTGGGGTTCTAAATATATTTTCACACCTAGGGGTTTTGCTTTAGGGTATGTTGAATTAATTCCAAAGAGTATAAACATTATAGCAAACCTAAACTTAGTAATTAAGGATCCTAGGGCAACCTAGAGACATTAGGACCCTAATTTGAGACTCGAAAGGGCTGACCCTAAGGACACCCCAAGGGGGCCGAACCCTCCTTGCCCTTAGGGCACTCGGGTGAGGGAGGTAGGCTGGCCCTAGGGTACTCGGCTAGGGTCACCAAGGCGGATTAAAATTGCGTAGGATTGTTAGGTGGTGATACCCTATTTTAGGGCTATATGCATATGCTTTTCATTCTCTTTACCTACGCTATTGGATGTGTTGTACCCGTTTATTATGAGTTGTGCATTCCATGTTATATTCATATATGTATGCGTGGTTGTGATTAATGACATGAGGAGGTGGAGGTTGAGGTATGTCCTCAACTCATCTTGTTATTTATTGTATAGCACATCTGATGTTTTATACTTATGACTGTGTGTGATGTGCTTGCGCATTTCTCGGTAGTCTCGTTGGTGAGAGGAGGGTATACCCCAAAGAGACAGTGTTGGCCTTATTCCAAAGAGATAGTCCAGAGACCCGACCAGTGAGGGGAACATATGCCCCAAATAGACAGTTTAGAAGAGCTAGTGTCTGTAATATCCTAGATACTAATATTTATTTTTATTTGTATGATTATTAGCCTAGTGGACTAGTTCAAAGTCGAGCCGAGTTGACTCATGGTCCGGTGCGAGCTTGCGAGCTCGTGTAAGTAGGAATTTGAATTATGTAGTTTCTTTTCTTGGTTCAGTAAATTTATTTGATTGTTATGTTGCGTGTGCATGATTATTAAATTATGTCGCATATGGGGTGTGCATGTGTTGGGTGCTTATATGGAGCATGGGGTTAGAATGGGTTTAATTAAGTTTTGTCGGGTTAGCGGGTTCGGATTCGGCTCGAGGCGGATGCAGGTTTGCTAATAGGGTTAGTGGAATTAGGTTTGAGGAGGGGAGTATAAAAACCCCTCCCCTTTGGCTTGCGGCTCCCCATTGGAGCCGCAAAAGTCTTGAGATAGGAGAGGAGCCGCTGAGCAGGAGCCAAGCCACCCCTCCCCAGCTCCTCCCATTGGAATCACCGAGCCTCTTTCCCCCTCTCTTCCTTTCTCTCTCTCTTTCCCCTCTCCTTGGAGCCAAGCCGACGGCTTGTTTGAAGCCGGCGCCCTTCCTGAAGAGGAGCCCCCCCCCCTTTCTTTCCTTGTCCTTGGAGCCGAGTGTTTGGGGCTGGATCCGGAGGCCGCCGATCGGAGGTTTCTCATCTAATCTTTCTTCCCAATCGGGTGAGTGGTTTTACCCCTCCTTTCTCGGGTGTCTCTCATTTTCTTGAGCCGTTCTTGGAGGTTGAGAGTTCTTGTTGAATCTTCCATTGTTTCTTGAAGTTTCTCATTGTTTTCACGTGTTGTCTTGAAGGAGGAGGCCCGAAAACCCCACCTACAGGACTCGGCAACCCGAGGATGACCCTAGGGGTGCTCGGCCAAGGTGGAGAAAAGGGTGCCCCCCAACTGTTTGACAAAATACCTAAGAGAAATATTTGATATGTTCGTTAAATTTTAGGCTTGCATTAATCTTCTTAATTAAATTCCTTTGATACCAATGCATGAGGTGTGTTTAAATATGGAATTTTCAGTTCATGAATCTATGTTTGCATGTGGAAAGGTTAGTCTTGATACCATGGATGGATTCTTGATTTAAAGCATGAGTCTTGTTCCTATGATGATGTGGATGCATGTTTGTTCTTGATTAGAAAATTATGAAACTTGTTTTGTATGATGGATTTGATGTTATGAATCTGTGATGACAGTAATTAAGGAATTATATTCTGTAAATTTTGGATTTATTTCCACGTCATGCTGAAAAATCAATCTTGCTAGAATTTCATCCTGAATTGTTGAATCAGGGCTGATTTTGAATTCTCTGTTGAGATAAGAATAGTTCTCTAAACATAGTCGTGTAACCTATCTTTTTTACTAGCAAACATAATTTAGAAATATACGACACACTCTAGAAACCAGATTCACATTAGATACACCAGTTTAGGGCTCAACAGTAAACTGAGAATAAAACCCTAAAACAAAACCCTAATTTTGGTGATGATAAATTTTAATTGCATAATTAAAATGCAAGGGGCAATATAATCTGTTATGAACCAACAAATAAATGTTATGCATGAAATAAAACCTCACGAGTTTATGACATTACAGGTCTAGGAGTTGGAATCGGGCATTGGACGTTGTGGAGTTTTCCCAATAGAGACATCCTTAAGACACCGTAGGAGACACTTGACTAAGGTCATGTTGTGTCATATCTTATTGAGTGGCGGAGAGGCTCGGTTAGGAGCCAGATTGTAGTCTAGGTCCGAAAGGTTGGATGGCTAATTCCCAACCTGTGGAACAAGTTCGGATGGACAAATCCCGATTGTTTCTGTGTATCTTGTGGAACAAGTTCGGACGAGCAAATCCTGATTGTTCCCAATATTTTATATTTATAGGAATAAGTTCGAATGGGTGAATCCTGATTATTCCTACGTTATCATTTTGGAAGAAGCTCAGATGGGCAAATCCCGATTGTTTATGTGTTATCTCGTGGAACAAGTTCGGACGGGTAAATCCTGATTGTTTTCGAGTTTCTTTAAGGAATAAGTTCAGATGGGCAAATCTCGATTATTCCTGTGATATCTTAAAGGGGCAAGTTCGGATGGGCGAATCCTGATTGTTCCTTCGCGTCTCGTGGAGCAAGTTCGGACGGGCAAAACCCGATTGCAACTGAGTTTCTTGGTTATAGGATAAGTTCGGAAGGGCCAATCCCGATTATCCTAGTAACCCTTGTGTATGGCATGTTGCCTTAGGGCATGGTAGGCTTTGGCCTGTTGTACTTCACCGATGGGGTGTTGGATGCCTTCGGGCATGTGGTGGCCAGATGGACTATTAGCTAGTCACTCCTTTATGACCATTCCTGATTGAGTCAAGTGTTTTGCATTATGCTATATATATGTGTTCGATTTTTCTTAGGGGTTTGTGGAACCGCTCACTGAGTTCTTTGAACTCACCCATTGTCGTTTGTTTTTGTTTTGCAGAGCCTGACCGGTGAGGTGGGCTGGAGCACTTGGTGCGGCTGGAGGGCAGAAGAGCTACATTGATCTCATAACAATTCTAGTTAGGGGTCGTAGTCGAGTCTGTAGTAGTTTTGTCATGCACTTGTGATTTGGTGTTTTGGAGTTGTAGTCCCGTGGGGACATTCATGTCTTTGATTCAGATTTTATTTGTTAAAAGAACTGTTGCTCTTTGATTTATTTATTTTTTCGCACTTGAACTTTTGATAAAAACTTTACTGCTTATATGAAATCTGGTTTGGTTTTTCTTTTGAAATAAAACTCATTACATTATTTCCTTTATGTTTATTTATTGAGTTGGCATGTGCATAGTTTAGGATGCAGGGTATAGGCACGTATACCCTGGCCGGTCACGTGATCCTGAGTTAGGGAGTGGCAGTGTCGGTGAGGGGAGTGCATTCTCCAAAGAGACTGTCTACCTATCTTACGTGGCTATGAGAGATCGATGGGTCTGTGGATCATTAATGTGGATGTGACATTGCATTGTGATACTTATTTGTGGTAGATGTTGTTATCATATGCAGGGCAGTTGATAGCATATTATGTTATGTTGTTATTCACTGGTTTTATTATGTTTTCTTATTTTTATTGATTGCATGATGGTGATGTGGTGGAAATGAGGACTGATCTACTCACTAAGTTTTAGATGGACTTACCCCTCATTTCTGTTGTTTTTTTCAGCACCTGAGGAAGATCAGAGAGGTACCACGGTGTAGTAGCGCGGTTGGTGTTGGCAGGGTAGCGGGTCTCGTGACATGTCATGGTCGAGGGGGATACTTGAGTTGTTTTTCTCTTTCTTTGAGTTATTGAGTCATGTAAACTCGGGTTATTGTTTTCGCATTTCACTACAAGAAAATAGACTTTCACCAATAAATAATTACCAACAAACTAATTTTGTTGTTATTACCAATAAAATTACCAACAAATATATCATTTGTTGGTATTACTAACAAAATTACCAACTCATTTGTCGGTAATTACCAACAAATATATCTTTATCCGTTGGTAATACCACCGGACAATTGTAATATCCGTTGTTAATACCTAGTAGAGTATCACCAACGGATTTTACCAATGAAAATCCGTTGGTATTAGTATTACCAATAGATTCTTGACTATTATCAACAGATTTTTGACTATTACCAACAGATTTAATCCATTGGTGATACACTATTTTTTTGTAGTGTTTTTACTACTTTCAGGCATCTTGATTTGTTTATTAAACTTCTTTAATAACTTGAACACTTTTGTTTTACTGAGTCTATGGTTTGGGTTGAAATCAGGTGTCTTTTTATCTCATTTTAAAGGTTATATATATTGTTCAGGTTATTTACTATGTTGTGGTTTGAGTTGGATTAGACTTTGGGGTACGTGGCATACCCTGGTCGGTCATACCAGAGTTGGGGTGTGACAATGTGGTATCAAAGCGGGTACGATAGTAGTATAGTAGGTATTGTATGAGGGCATTGCTAGTGTGTTCACATATGATATGTCCTAGTCACGAGATCGACAACTGAACCAGCGCACCAACGGCGGTACATATTTTTGATTAATCTTTTGTCCATATGTTAAATTGTGTAGTACTTGCTTTCTTATTAATAGAGATGGAGGCACATGATGATGTCATGATGAGTGGAAGTGAAAGTAACTCCACTGGCAGACGAGGCTGAGGCCGGGGTCGTGGTCAAGGCAGAGGTCGTGCTACCAGCTAGGTGGCTCAGGAGGAGGAAGTGCGAGATCCTAGAGTTGTACTGCTTGAGACCCAACTGATAGAGCTGATCGAGGAGCTTTGTAGAGAACGAGACGAATTACGTAGAGAACGGGAGGAGCTTCGTAAGGAGCGGGAGTTGGCGTAGCAACGGACTCCACCTGTACCACCAACGGCACCCACAGTGACCGAGCCGGTCGAGCCGATTCAGTCTAGATATGGGGAGGAGGACCGGCGAGAGGTGGTGGTACGCAGCTCGTTGTACATGGACTTTGTAAAGCTAAAGCCGCCAGTATTGACAGGCACAGATCAGGCAGTGGAGGTGATGACATTCCTAAATGACTGTGCAGAGTTGTACTCGATCTTGGAGTGTTCCTTTGAGGCGATGGCGCACAAAGTTAGGTTGCAACTTAGAGGCCCAAGGAAAGAGTGGCACCAGTCATGGAGAGCACGTAGGGGGACTCATGCACCAGCCCCTACGTGGGTTGAATTCTAGACTCCTATCAACGAGAAGTACCTACCCAGGAAAGTCCGCGAAAGGCGGGCTAGGGAGTTCAAGCAGCTACGCCAGACGGGCACCATGACGGTGTTTGAGTATGAGATCGAGTTCACACGGTTGTCCTGTTACCACCCATCCCTGGTGGTGACTGAGACGGACCGGGTGAGACGGTTCATTGAGGGTCTGAGGGTACAGATTGGGAGACTAATACACCACACCGAGGACACTACCTTTGTTCAGGTGGTGCATGAGGCAATATGGAAGGAAGCCATGATACCTACCGACCGGCGAGCACTCGGCCAACAACATAGAGAGTACACTAGTTGTCATGGACTTCCCAGACGTATTTCCTGAGGAGTTACCGGGACTACCACAGGTGCGGGAGACCGAGTTTTGTATTGAGTTGCATCCGGGGATGAAGCCTATATCGATTCCTCCATACGGAATGGCACCCGCTGAGTTGAGAGAGCACAAGGTACAATTGCATGAACTGTTAGACATTGGGTTCATTCACCCAAGTGTCTCACCCAAGGTGCGCCGACGTTGTTCATGAAAAAGAAAGATGGATCCATGCAGATGTGCAATGATTATCGACAACTCAATAAGGTGACGATTAAGAACCGACATCCGCTTCCCAAAATTGACAACTTTAGGGTTCTTTAGGGTATGCTGTTGAGCTTTAGGGTATGCCGCCCCACCCTTTAGGGTTCTTTAGGAACCCTAGGGTGGCCGGCCATTACAAGGTTGGATTTTAGGGTTCTAAATATATTTTCACACCTAGGGGTTTTACTTTAGGGTATGTTGAACTAATTCCAAAGAATATAAACGTTGAAGGAACCAAAATATCACACCCCAAATCTGGTATGATCGGCCAAGGTACGCCGCGTACCCCAAAGCCTAACCCAACTCAAACACAACACAACCACAATAACCTGAATAGTGAATATATATATATTTTTTTAAAGAAAACAATATACATGACATACTGAACCAAACCAAACCAAATACTAAAATGGAATACACTGAACAAGTTATTTAAAAGAGTTCAAATAGATAATCAAACTCCTAAGATAAAGAAAATGCGGAAACAATGACCCGGGTCCACATGACTCAACAACTCAAAAGATAGCAAAAGGACTCAGGTATCCCCTCGACCACGACATGTCACGAGATCCACTGTCCTACCGCCACCAGCCGCACTACTGCACCTCGGTACCTCTCTAATCTCACTCAAGTGCTGAAAAAAATTAAAAAATGAGGGGTAAGTCCACTAACACTTAGTGAGTAGATTAGTCCTCAATTCACTAAGTTAATCATCATGCATAAATAATAAATAACAGCTATAAAGCATAAGTAACAATGGTAAAGATAATCATTAGTAATCATCCACTACTCTATGCATGATATAGCATCCATCAACAATATATAGATATCCACAATAATCCTAGTAGGGTAAATGCAACTTCTCAACCGCATGCATGCTCACCAGACTCGTCGGTCCCACATAGCCACATAGGGTAGGTAGATGGTATGGCCATCGAACTACCACCCAGCTCAATGCCGTCTTGTTGGGGCATGCCATCCCCTCACCGAACACTGGCTCTTCTGATCCGTCTCATTAGGGCAAACGCTCCCCTCACCGGTCGGATCTCCAGACTGTCTTTTTGGCCTAAGGTTTTCTACCTTGGTGTTAATCTCGGTTTTGATGATAACAAACATGGAACTAATGTTTCATTGAGAAATACTTTATGGTTCCAAGTTGGTTAGAGCACGATGTCTGTGATTGGAAAAATCAAAAAAATTGAAGAAATCGGCAAGGACGCTCGGGATTCTTCGGGAAGTTAAAGTTTAGGTCTAGGGTGTCTAGCGTGTGTTGTAAATCCTCATGTTGATGCATAAGAACCCTAAAACCAAACCCGAACCCCAAATCACGAAAACTAGAAAAACTAGAAAAGGCCCTGAAATTCACTAAGCCTAGGGAGCCCCTTGGAGGGCTATATGACCTAGACATTTTCTTGGCACCAAAAGTGCCGGTAATAATTCCTTAGATAAAAACTAGTAAACGAGATATTTTAAAGGATTTTTTGGAAGCCTTTAGCCTATCCATATTTGACCCGAGAGATTATAAAAGTTCCAATTTTCGGAAATTTGTACTAGACCCCAAAAGTTAGATTTTGATTCTTAAGGATTTTGATTTTTTAGATATTTTTATTGAATCCAAATGGGGGTAATCCTTATATAACATTTATGTTTTAAAGTTAAGAAATCTTATATAAGTAGACTTAGCGAAGATGGAACCCAGAAACGAACAAAGGAGCAGAAAAATAAACAAGCAAAAAAACTACCCTTCCCAGGTTCGGTAGACCGACTGGTCGATCGAACGATGCCCGAAATGGCCAGAATGCCTTTGGTCGCTCGACGGTCTCTCGGTCGGTCGACCGATGATTGACCGCCAAGCGACCGACCGTCGCCAACGGGTAGAAATTAGGCCGTTGACGAGCCATCTTGTTTTGGGAGTTATAAATACCCACCCCTAACTCTCTTCCAAGCCTTCTAAGATGCTTCCAAGCCTCAAAGAGTGATCCTAAGCATTTCTACAAGCTTTTATTGAGCCATCCTTGCAAAATCCCTAGTTTTGATCTCCATTTGTTGATTTAGCCTTCAAGCTTCATAGATTCATCTTCTCAAGGCATCAAGAGGACTAGGGAGTTTCTTTTGGAGTTAAGTAGTTGTTGTTTGATTTATTGCTTCAATTGTTATTGTATTTTGTTGTTTATTTTCATTATATATCATTTGTGTAAACCCAGGTTTCTAGGTTTGATTGAGTTGGTGATTGCCTTGGTGTTTAGGCTTAAATCCACAATTGTAAACTTAGTTTACTAAGATTAGTTGAGTTGTCCCTTAGGTTGTGGTGGGAGAGTGCTCTCGGTATGAAGGCAGGATACTTCCGGGTTTGGAAGTGCCTTCGATTTGACAGCGGAGACTTTCTGGTGTAATGTCCTCTTTGTGAGGGAAATGATTTAATCTAGTAAACCTAGTTTGGAAAACCTAAGCTCAGTGCTTAGGTAGTGGAGTAGGCATAGGGGCCAAACGACTATAAATAATTGTGTTAGCATTGTTTACTTTGCATTTCTTATTGCTTATCATTTATATCTTGCTTCCGCTTACTACTCCATTTGTGAATTGCCTAAGTAATCAAGTAAACGTTGTAAATAGAATTAGGCAAAAGGATTTAGTTAACATACTATTCACCCCCCTCTAGTGTAACAATTTCACCAACATTTGGTATCAGAATAGGTTGTGGATTGAGATTTCACCATCTCATCTACATCTAGCCTCGATTGTAGAATGGACCTAGAGAGTATAGCATTTGCACCACCTAGGTTTGATGAAGAAAATTTTGGTGTTTGGAAGAGTAGGATGTATACATTTCTTAAAATCCATTTTCTAATTCTATATGCGTAAAGACATTTTCGCCTATAGTAATAGTAAGTACCTCATTGTCCTTTGTCATGAAACAAAGGTTAGCATTTTCCTTTGAGCTTTCTCGCACTCTTGAAGGTGATGATGACTTACTTTCATCCCAAGTAGCCATTAGTTGTCACTCCCCAACTCAGGGTCACGTGACCGGCCAAGGTATACGTGCCTATACCCTGCAGCCTAAACCATGCACATGCCAACTCAACAAATAATATAGCAGAAAGAAATAACAAGTTTTATTTTAATGAAAAGCGAACAAAAACAAAGTTTAATTCAAGTAGCTCAAATGAAACAAAAAGTGTGGAATAACGTTTTAAGTTCAGTAGTTCCAAAGTTCAGATACAATAAAACCTAAAATAAATGACATAAATGCCCTCAGGGCTACAACTCCAAATCAAGCTAATACAAGTGCATGACTACTACCAAAGAACTCGACTACGACCCTAACTAGGATTGCTATGAGATCATGCGGCTCCATTGCCTCCAGCTGCGCCAAGTGCTTCGGCCCATCTCATCAGTCAGGCTCTGCAAAACAAAAATCAAACGACAATGGGTGAGTTCAAAGAACTCGTGAGCGGTTCTACCAACCCCTATAAATAAACAACACAGAGATAAGCAAGAATGACATCTATCTCTACAGGAGGTAAAGTCACGAAGGTGTGACTATGTAACAGGCCAACTGGCCACTCCTGCCCGAAGGTAGACAACGCCCATACGGTGAAGAACAACAGGGCTAAGCCTACCATGCCCTAAGGAAACAACACATACTAGAATAATCGGGAAGGACCTCCGAACTTATTCTAGTATACAGATACTCGGGAGCAATCAGGAAAGGCCCTTTAAGATATCATGGGAGTAATCGGGAAAGGCCATCCGAACTTACTCCTAAAATATATCATAGGAATAATCGGAAAAGGCCCTCCGAACTTATTCCTTAACACCACCTCAGGGATAATCAAGTAGGCCCTCTGAACTTAACCCATGAGACTGAACCAGAACAATGGGGAAAGACCCTCCGAACTTGTTCTGCAGGTTGGGAATTAGCCAACCAACCTCCCAGGCTTAGCCCACAATCCAGCTCCTCTACGAGCCTCTCCGCCATTCATAAAGATATGGCACACCATGACCTAAGTCATGACTCTCCTACGGTGTTCTAGGGGTGTCCTCATTATGAAGCGTCTCAACACTCCAACCCGAACCCTATCCCTTAGACCCGTAATGTCATGAACCTGTGTGGTTTTATTTCATGAATACTTTATAAGTTGGTTCATAATAAATTATGCTCACTCTTAACCCAATTTTAATTATATAATTAAAATTTAGATAACCATGATTAGGGTTTTATTTTAGGGTTTTGTTTTAGGTTACTGTTCTGCCCAGAACTGATGTGTATAACCCGAATCTAGTCTCCAAAATGTGTCCTATGTTTCCAAACTATATTTTTTGGTCGAAACAATAGGTTACATGACTATATTAACAGAAATGAAAACACCACCGCAAACAAACCAAAATCAGCACAGATTCATCATATCAGCATACAATTCCAGCAACATGCAATTTTCAGCATACTATAGAAGTAAATTAGAAAATTAACAAAAATTAACCCCTAAATTATCATTTGGACGTAATATTAATCTCAAGAATTAATTCACATAAATCATGCTTTTAATCAAGATTAACAAGAACCCACAACACTTAGATCAATAATCAAGTATTAAGATCAAGAACCCCCTTAAGCATCAACATCAAGATCTTAATCCTACCACATGATTTCTACCCAAAAATCACAGATTTAATTCTAAGCAAGAAATCCACAATCAAGAATCCCAAATTAGGAGAATAGATCAAGATTTGCGTATCAAGGGAAACAAGAAACTCATTCGGGCTTTTCATCGAACACCTTGAGGGCGACCATGGTTTTCCCCTTGACCGAGCACCCCTAGGTTTACCCTAGGGTTGCCGAGCCCCATAGAGGGGAGATTAGGGTCTCCTAAAGCATAAATTCAAGAAAACATAGCAAGAACTCAAAGAAAAATCCAAGAACGAACAAAAACACCAAGCCGCCAAGAACGGCTTCGAAATTTTGAACAAAACACGAAGAGAGGGAGGGGTAAATCACTCACCTTAAATGGAAGAAAGATTAAAGAAGAAATCCCGGATGACGGCCCTCGAATCCGGCTTCAAAAGGGTGGCGGATCACTCCAAGCCGCCAGCTTGGAGAGAGGGAGAGAGGGGCTGGCTTCGTCTGGCTCCTCTCGGCTCGGCTCCAAAGGAAAGGAAAGAGTAGACGAAGAGGAAGAGAAAAGCAGGCGGCTCGGCTCGGCTCTGGTTGGCGGCAACTCCAAGGGGAAAAGGGAAAGGGGGCTGGCGGCTTGGCTTGGCTTGGCGGTTAGCTCCCTTTCTCAATTCTTTGGGTGGCTCCAAAATAGGAGCCACAAGCCATAAGGAGGGGGGGTTTTATACTCCCTCATCAACCCTAACTCCTTAAACACCTTAATCCAAAATCCGCGTCCAACTTAAGCCAAAACCAAACCCGATAGACTTAATTAATTTAATTATACTTATTTCAATAAATCACAAGCAATTAATTAAATACACTCACACGAACATAATTAACAATTATGCACACACAACATCAAATTAAATAATTTCAACTACCCAAGCCTAAAATTCATAAATTCATATTCTACTCACCCGATCTCGCAAGCTCACTCCGGACCATGAGTCGACTCGGCTCAACCATGAACTAGTCCGCTAGGCTGGCAAACACACATAAGAGGAAAAATAATAAATTTAAATATCTAGGATATTACATTAGTGCTTTCTTCTTCATCCTTCTTATTTTGTCTTTCTTTGAGGATGAAGAGGAGGTGAGCTTGGTCTTAGGACAATCGCAAGTGTCCGAGCTTATTGAATTGGAAACACATGATTATATTTTTGCCCTTTTTCTTCTTGAGAGGCTTTCCCAATAGTTCCATCAACATCCATCCAAGGTGAATCATATCTTCGTGGAACTTGGATTCTTCATTCTCCGATGATGATGATGATGATGATGATGATAAGGTCCTATTACCAAATGATGCTTTTAAGGCAATATTCTTGCCTTTGGGGGCATCTTCCTCCTTTTTTGCCTTCATATGGATCTCATGGGTCATGAGGGATCCAATGAGTTCGGTAAGCTTCATGGTCCCAAGATTCTTGGCCTCCATGATAGAAACCACCTTTGGCTCCCATGCTTTGGGAAGTGATCGAAGAAGCTTCCTCACTTTTTCTTCCTCTTGTATGTCCCTTCCAAGGTTAGTTAAAGCATTGACAATATTTTGAAAATGGGCATACATTTGATCTATGTTCTCATGAGTATGCATTTTAAAGAGTTCATAGATATGCATAAGCAAATTTATTTTGGACTCTTTAACTTGGGAAGTTCCCTCATGAGTAGTTTCTAAAAGATGCCAAATATCAAAAGCAGATTTACAATATGATATTCTATTGAACTCATTTATGGATAAACCACAATGTAATGCATTCATTGCATTGACATTTGAATTAAACAATTTGATCTCTTCTCGAGACCAATCATCCATGCTCTTGGAGGGTACCTCATAATTAACATGAATAGTTCTCCAAGCATCTAATCCTAGGGATTGCAAGAAAATACTCATCCTAGTTTTCCAATAGGGATAATTGCTTGCATCAAAAAGTGGAGGTGCATGAGTTGAAAACCCTTGACCTAGTGTGATACTAGAATCCATAAGTGTAGGTTAGATGGTTAAACCTAAGCCTACAACCTTGCTCTGATACTAATTGTTGATGAAATGGACACACTAGAAGGGGGGGGGGTGAATAGTGTTGGGTTAAAGCTATGTTCAATTAGATTTCTTTTTAATTCGATCTTGAATGCAACCAAATTGATGGGAAGCTAATTTACGATGCTTGACAAGTATGAATAGCAAGTAATAGCAATCAAACACGGCAGTACAAATACAAATAATTATAGTGGTTCAGCCAACCGCCTACTCCACTACCTTAGGGTCCTCACCAAGGATTTCTAATCAACACCTTTACATATAATGTGTTTCCCTTTGAATACAACCGATGACTCGCTTCTCAACCCATTGAGAATGCCTCACACCTATTCACCTAGGCAAAACACAATTCTACAAAGGAAACCCTAAGGTGTTTAACCTAGCACACCTAGCAAGCTAACAATGGAAACCTAGTTTAATAACAAGGAAAATAACAACAAAGGAGCTAAGAATTAAACCACACAAGTGAGCTCCCTTGCAAAGCCTCCAACTCGTCAAGATGTAGAGCTCGAAGTGAAGCCGAAGTTGAGGCGAAAAGAATGCTTCGCATTGATGAACGATCGTCGAAGCTTGCGCGACGAAATCCACTTGGTATGGCTAAAAAACACTCTATGAGATCTTCAATGAATGGTTAAAGAGCCCTTAGAGAGCTGGTGAGGAGTATTTATAACCCCTCACTTGATAGCACCACCCAACGACCATTTTTCTGCCCGTTGGGGATGACCCGTCGCTTGCCGATCGGTCGTTGGTCGACCAACCGATCGACCGCCGAGCAACCAAAGGCATTCTGTCGCCTTTAGGCAACATTCGGTTGACCGAAGTGGGTTGAGGCTATTTTTTCCAGTCTTTTTTATTGCGTGCATCTGTAATATCCTAGATATTAATATTAGTTGTCCATTTATGTTTGTGGTTGTTAGCCTAGTGGGCTAGTCCGAGGTCGAGCCAAATGGATGCATGGTTCGGTGCGAGCTTGCGAGCTTGGGTAAGTAGGAATATGAATTTTGTAATTTCTTTCTTGCGTAGATGAATTTATTTAATTATACCTTTGCATGTGTTTGAATTATTAAATTATGTCGCATAATGGTTGATACATGTGTTTAGCGTGGGGTTAGATTAAGCTAAGGTGGGTTATCGGGTTTGGATCCGGATTGAGGTGGATGCGGGTTAAAGGAGATTAGGGTTGAAGAGGTGGGGAAGGGATTATAAAAATCCCCCCCTAGGGCTTGTGGCTCCCTATTGGAGCCGCACAAGTCGTGAGAGGAGAGAGGAGCCAAGCTGAGCCAGTCGCCCCTCCGTTCCTCTCTCTTGGAGCCGCCGAGCAGAGCCAAGCCGAGGAGCTAGCCACCTTCCTTCCTCTCTCTCCCTTCCTCACCCTTGGAAGCCAAGCCATTGGTTTAGTGGAGCCGCAACCCCTTTTTACCCTCTTCTTGGATCCGCCGGCTGAGGTTGAGCCGCCGCCCCCTCTTCTTTCTTTATCTTGGAGCCGAGTGCTTGAAGGCCAAATTCGGAGACCACCACTTGAAAGTCTTTCTTTATTTCTCCTTTCTAATCCAGGTGAGTGGTTTTACCCCTCCTTCTCGGGTTTCTTTAGAATTCTTGAAGCCGTTCTTGAAGGCAAGATGTTCTTGATTGGTTTTCCGTCAACTCTCGAGTTTTCACTGTTTCTTTGAGATTTCCATGCAAGAGGAGACCCAAACTCTCCCCTATGGGGCTCGGCAGCCCGAGGATGATCCTAGGGGTGCTTGGCCAAGGTGAAGATGAGGGTGCCCTCTAGATGTTTGATAAAATGCCTAAGAGAGGTTTTCTTTTGATTTCTTGAGAACTATGCCATGGATTTCTTGTCAATTTAGATTTCTACAGGTTAATGCATGCTCGGTAATTAATCTGTGATTTTTGATTAGTAAGCGTGGTTTACAAAGATTGGATTTTATCTTGATACCATGTGTGATCTTGATGTGGATTCTTGATCATGGAGTTGGATTCTTGATTTAAGATGATGAAGTTTCTTGTTAGCCTTGTTTAATAAATATGAATGTTGTGACATTTACCTCAAGATTAATATTATGTTTTGATGATAATTAAGGATCTAATTTTTGTAAATTTTGGATTTATTTACATAATATGCTGAAAGTTCAATCTTTCTGGAATTTCATACTGAGATGATGAATCTGTGATACTTTTGAATTCTCTGTTGTGATACATATAGTTTTCTGAATAAAGTCATGTAACCTATCATTTTGACCAGAAAATATAGTTTGGAAACATAGGACATACTCTGGAGACCAGATTCGGGTTAGGTACATCAGTTTCGGGCACAACAGTAAGCTAAAATAAAACCCTAAAACAAAATCCTAATTTTGGTGATGATAAATTTTAATTGCATAATTAAAATGCAAGGGGCAGCATAATCTATTATGAACCAACAAATAAATGTTATGCATGAAAATAAAACATCACGGGTTTATGACATTACGGGTCTAGGAGTTGGGATCGGGCAATGGGCGTTGTGGACTTTTCCAATAGAGACATCCCTAAGACACCGTAGGAGACACTTAACTTAGGTCATGTTGTGCCATATCTTATTGAATGGTGGAGAGGCTCGGTTAGGAGCCGGATTGCGAGATAGGCCTGAAAGGTTGGATGTCTAATTCCCAACCCGTGGAACAAGTTCGGACGGGCAAATCCCAATTGTTCCCAAGATTCTATATTTAAATGAATAAGTTCGGATGGGCGAATCCTCATTATCTTACGTTATCATTTTGGAATAAGTTCGGATGGGTAAATCTCTATTGTTCCTGTGTTTTCTCATGGAACAAGTTCAGACAGGCAAATCCTGATTGTTCCCGAGTTCCATAAGGAATAAGTTCGGACGGGCAAATCCTGATAATTGCTGTGATATCTTAATGGGGCAAGTTCGGACGGGCGAATCCCGACTGTTCCTTCGCATCTCATGGAACAAGTTCGAATGAGCCAATCCTGATTGCTCCCAAGTTTCTTTATATTAGGATAAGTTTGGTTGGGCCAATCCCGCTTATTCTAATATGTTTTGTTGCCTTAGGGCATGGTAGGCTTAGGCCTGTTGTTCTTCACCGTTTGGGATATTGGATGCCTTCAGGCATGTGGTGGCCAGATGGCTTATTAGCTAGTCACTCTCTTGTGACCTTTCCTGCTTGAGTCAAGTGTTTTGCATTTTGCTATATTTATGTTTGGTTTCTCGTGGGGGTTGGTAGAATCGCTCACTGAGTTCTTTGAACTCACCCGTTGTCATTGTTTTTGTTTTGTAAAGCCTGACTGGTGAGGTGGGATGGAGCACTTGGCGCGGCTGGAAGGCAGATGGGCTACATTGATCTCATAGCAGTCCTAGTTAGGGGTCATAATCGAGTTTGTAGTAGTTTTGTCATGCAATTGTAACTTGGTGTTTTGGAGTTGTAGTCCCGTGGGGACATCCATATTTTTTATTTAAAAGAACTATTGAACTTTGATTCTTTTATTTCCACATTTGAACTTTATGCTGATCACTTTACCTTTATAATAAAATCTATTTTGTTTCCTTTTAAAATAAAAGATGATATTTCTTTCGCTATCTTTTTATGTGTTGGCATGTGCATGGGTTAGGCCGTAGGGTATAGTCACGTATACCCTCGCCGGTCACGTGATCTTGAGTTGGGGCGTGACAACATCGTTTCCGGGTTCCGTCACCAAGTTTTGACTTGGATATCATTACAATTAGGCTTGGGATATATTCCTAGAGTCATATTACATAAAATCTAATCCTAACTCTAGATTTTCTACTCGCTCGCTTACGTAGCAATTTTTACTGATTTTTTGTATTTCTCCGAAAGAACTTCGTGCATGTATCGTAGCCTCAACCTGAGATCAAACATTTAATAAAATCATTAGAATAAGTTTGTTATTATCAAAATCGAGATGGTGACCAAGGTTGAAAACCTTAGGCCAACAAGCTCATTGTGGCCTTTCGATTTTCAACCAATAGGAAGGGTTGGAAGGGTTGGATATCTTACTTTTTAAATTTTCATATTTTGAGATCTCTTGATTCGTTTTGGTTTCATGATGATTCATTTTGAAACAAATTTGAAACTATTTAGGAAAGTAGACTCTGATATCGATAATTGATCCCTCTCTTTGCTACTTAGTTTGATAACATTACATTTTCATTATCCTACTAATGAATATTACTTGCAAGTTATGATAAAATGGAAGACTTTAGAAATTGGAAAGTAAAAGATAAGTTTGGCAAAATTTCCAAGAAAGAGGTATGATTTTGGTTTTACAAAAATCTTAGTTTAATATTCAATATTCATGATTTAATGATGTCTCTATACTCATGTAAGACCCAGAAAAATTTCCTAATATAAAAATCTATTTTGGTGCAACGCGCCAGACCCGGGGTTAGTCGAGTCGAGCCTCGACATCATCTCGAGTAGAAGGTATGACTCGACTATTGATGTATGAAGTTAAATTGGTTTAATGGCTCTTTCCTTTTGTGTATTTGTACCTTAATTGAATTAAGATCGACTCGTGTTACAGATAGAGTCGGAACCCAAGTCGAACTCGAACTGAGTCGAGTCAGTGTTAAGTTGTAAGGGCAATTAAGGCATGTTAGATGAGGGAATAAAATCCCTCATCATAGCTGGCGTGCAACTCATCTAAGAGCCGCACAAAGCAGCGCATAGGGAGAGGGGGAGAAGGAGAAAGGAGGAGAGATCTTGGTCGATCCGGAGATCACATCATCGCCGGAAGATTCGAGATCGCCAATGTTCGATCCTTCATCTACCTCAAGTGAAGGTGAGTGGTTAACATGTTTTGGAAGGGAGGCGGGTGGCCGACCTTATAGATCTTGAAATCGGGTTTCTCCGCGAGTTGTTTTGCCGATCGACAAGTTCTTTCGTATTGGAACTTAATCGATTTGTGTACCTGCGAATTCGTACTTTCAAATCGTGATTTTCTTGCTTCTATATGGGCTAGTTGAGTCGAGGAAAAAGGGGAAAGGTAATGCCAAAATTTTCCCCAATTTCCTCACTCGTCTTGCAACTTGTAGATCGCTATATGTTCGTTATATGTTGGATCTTTCTATTGATACTTGTGTTGTTGTTGCAACATGTTCACCTCCCTTAGAGGGCTCGGCCGAGCAGGATGTTACCTTGCTTGAGTCAGCCGAGCAATGGAGAGGGGTGGAAAACTCGGGGCTGTCGGATCTATACGCTGGATTTCATGTTACGTCGTTTTGAATTCCTACTTACATGCTTAGTGTTAGGTTCAAATTATATTATATGATTGTTGTCTATCTTGAGAATTGATAGCAACTGTAGATCTATTTTCTAACGATTATGGAAATATTCTTGCTAATGCATATATGGACATGGTGGTTATGGTACATGTATCAAAGGAAAAGTTCATTGAATTTCAGATATCTTGTTTAATTGTTGCTATGTTTATTACATGTTCCTTATTGGTTTAATCCATGAAATGTTTCATTAATTGTTTAAATTCTTTATTTTTGAATCATGTGACTATACATAGTATGTGACATGAAGTAATTCATCTATAGCTTATATGTTGTCCCATTTTGTTATTGGGTACATTTTCAAGTTTATGACATGCATTTCACATTAGCAAGGATAGTATATGACGCTAGATGATTAACATGAAAAATCTGAGGTATGTACTAATTATGGAAACTCAAAGGTAGACTAGTTAGGTTTTACACCTAAGAAATAATTAGCGAGCAATAGTGCACGCATGTTTTGACCCGGAAATAAAGGGCTGAACACGAGTGGACGCCCGAGATTTTAAACAAGGAAGCTCTAGGACACTTGCTTGTGTGATGTGTTTGTGATGGTCTGCCGAGATGCCTGAGTAGTCAAAATGACGAATGCATGACTCGGCTAGTGATTGTGTCTTGAGATATCACTAGCAGACCCGCTAGGTGTCAGGCCCCAGTTGGGTGGGACTAGCTATCCCTTCCCCAGACGGTGTCCGGAGACTAGTAGACCATCCTAGTCGATGGCCCGGGATTTCTTGATTTCATCTTGATATGGTGTGGCCTGAGCGGCCAATCTGATTCTACCTTGTATGGTAGGGCCGGGTATAGCTGGAGTTCCTATACCATAAGTAGGCCTTAAGGGCCGGATGCCAAGTGGCTTAATTAGGCTGTTATGGTAGGTTTCTCTCATATATCGTCTATACGGAATGACTCATGGAGTCGGTAGTCATATCAAAAGTAACTTACCTCCCTGTCTATATATTATGTTGCCTTATATGTTTATGCATGCCTAATCGAGGATTATGTGGAGGTTCGAAAGAACCGCTCACTGAGTCCCAAGTGGACTCACGATTGTTTCTTTTTGTTTTACAGAGCATGATCAGTGATTTGAGGCTTGTTGTCATGGTGCAGTTGGAGGGCAGGCGGTGGTGCCAAATCTTTTAGCGGCGTCCTTTAGTCATAGTCTAGTTGTTATGTTGTCGTTTTTCCTACACTGACAATTCTTTTTTTTAAAAAAAAAAACTTGTAATAAACTTTGAAATGAGATGTTCCAGTTTGTGACGATGTTAGTTTTTCTTCTTTTATTTGAAAAACATATTTGTGAACTTTGAAAAGTTAAATAAAATTTCATTGTGGCTTCTTTTATTCGATGTGTTCTGGTTTTCTCGATGGTCAGTGTAAGTAGTAGGCTATATGGTAGTAGGTAGACCCTGGCCGGTCACACGACCCTCAGTTGGGGTGTGACAAAGTTGGTGTCAGAGCACTAGGTTAGGTCTTGACTATGACTAAGAGTTGGGTACCACATGAGACATATGCTAGCGTGTCGACATACGGTATAGTTATGCTATGAGATCGGGCAACCACGACTACACTCAGCGCACCATGCGGTTAGTAAATTTTAAAAACATTAACTAAAAATTTATTATGTGATAGGAAATTTTTCCTTTTCTGTGAAAGTGCAATGGAGGCTCCTAATGCTGCACTGAGCGGCAGCGGTAGTAACTCGACAGAACGTCGAGGCCGAGGCCGAGGCCGGGCCCGAGGCAGAGATAGGGAGCAGTCTGAGGGTCAGGGGCAAGAGTCAGCAGTTGCTCAATTGCAGGCTCAGGTAACTCAGCTAATTGAGGCCCTCCTTAGGGAGCAAGAACTGGGGCAACAACAGCAGCAGCAGCAGCCGCAGTAGCTGCAGCAGCCACTGCCGCAACCAGTGCCCGTAGTTTCGGCGGTACCGGAGGTGGTCGAGACTGTAGCACCCGTGGTCAGGACTCTAGGAGCCCCAACCTATGTGAACTTCGTCACACTGAAGCCACTAGAGCTCATCGAAATAGATCAGCAGGTGGAAGTGACTGAGTTTTTGGGGAATTGCTATGGATAATGTATGGAGCTGGGGTGCTCATTGGAGGCAACGGTTCGTATGGTCAGGCTTCAGATGAGGGGACCAGCAAAGGTCTGGCTACACACTTAGAGGGCTCACAGGGCAGCAGGCGCGCACCGCCTCCCACGTGGGAAGAATTCGGGGCAGCTGTGGAGGAGCAGTACTTGCCAATGAGTGTTCGCGACAAGCGAGCCCGATACTTCGAGATGTTGCGTCAGTCTGGAGGCATGTCAGTATCTGAATATGAGATGGAGTTCAACCGTCTTTCCAAGTATCTTCCGACCCTAGTGGCATCAGAGACCGCCAGGGTCAAGAGGTTTGTGGCAGGTCTGAGGCCACAGATCGACATGAGTAAATGGTTTATGTTTAGATTTACTCATGTTAGGTATCCATAGGTTTATGTTTGAAAAACCATGAGTAAATGATAAGATTGACACTTAGCAAGTTTCATGATAACTAGTTTTGTTTTGAATGAGGCCATGCTACGTTGATATCTTGACTTAAGGACATAATTTTCATTCCAAACTTGACATGCACTCTTTACATGACCATTATGTGGTGTCATAAAAGTTTGAATGAAAACTGAGCATGTTTTAAGAAATGACGAAAAATAACGGAAATGTCATTGAAATTTCAGCATTTTCAATCAATTTTACAAAAATATATAAAACTAATTTTGCGATGATTCTTGAAACTTCTCTTTCATTGAAAAATCTAGTTTGTTGTGTAAAAATTTCGAAAGTTTTCATTAAGAATCTGATTTATAATGGAATTTTGAAGTTGGATTTCAGAAACACAAAGCATCACTTACTTGAAACTCATTTTCCCGATACTTTGAGTTTTTGTGAAAAAACTTCAAATAAAAACTCATGTATACCATTTTGAATCCATTTCTAATATCATTCATACCATTGCTTGAGTAAAATCATTCGTATAAATTATTTTGATAACTTGAATGATAGCTAGAAATATCGATTTTTCATTGAAATCAAGATATGATGAAAAATGAACTTCGAGAATGTATTTTGAGCTCAAATTTGGCTCACACATCTTAAATTATCATTCAATGATATCTAGAAAGTATGAAGAAAAATTGACAACTTTTGAAAAAATACCTGAAATTTATGAAAATGCCCCTGAACTTTTAGGAATTTTATGAATTTATAGAAAACTGATTTTTGACTGATTCTTTAACCTGTAGATTCCCTGAAAAATCTAGTTTGTCTAGTTAAAGTTTCAAATATTTTTGTCAAGAATATGATTTTATATGGAATTAAAAGTTTGATTTTTGTAAACTTGAAGTATACTTTGACCTAACTCAACAAAGTGACTTAGAAATTTCATTTTTAGCCCAAACATGACTGATATGCTTAGATTCACTCATGTTTGATGTCTAGATGCCTAAGTTAGATAAAACATGAGTAGATAGCAAAATTTGATACTTAGCCATTTTCATATTTTCATGCCTATTTCGAATGAAATCGTGCTAAGTTCATATTTTGATCAAATGACATTCTTTTCACTTCAAACTTGATATACATATTTTACATGACCATATCTTTGTATTTTGAAAGTTTGAATGATTTCTGGAAATGTCATAAAAATCTCATTTATTTACGAAAATACCACTAAAGTATCACTCTTCTTAAGTTGCTCATTTTTCCGATACTTTAAATTTTCATTAGATTTTCAAATGAGACTTGAAGTATGATATTTTAAATTCACTTATGACGTTCTACTCATTTGATGAGAAAAATCATTTCTAAAGTGATTTTTGACTATTTGATCGATACTTGAAAATATCGATACTTAAGTTATAGGAAAACTTTGACTTTTGATTGACTTTTCTTGCCTTTTTTGAGTGATGTCAAAAGGGGGAGAAAAATCTAGGTAAAAAGGGAAGAAAATATAGGAAACCATGCATATAGATAGGGGGAGTTTATTTCCATAGATATGCATGTTGATAGAGGGAGAAATCCCATATTTGATATCCTTCATGCTCAAATGATATATTTTCTTAAGGATGTTTGTCATCATCAAAAAGGGGGAGATTGTTGGCCTAAGGTTTTCTACCTTGATCTTAATCTTGGTTTTGATGATAACGAACATGGAACTAATGTTTCATTGAGAAATACTTTCTGGTTCCAAGTCGATTAGCGCACGACGCCCGTGATCGAAAAAATTGGAGAAATCGAAGAAATCTAAGAAATCAGCAAGGACGCTCGTCGATGCTCGGGATTCTCCGGGAAGTTAAAGTTTAGGTCTAGGGTGTCTAGTGTGTGTTGTAAATCCTCATGTTGATGCATAAGAATCCAAAAACCAAACCCGAACCCCAAATCACAAAAACTCAAAAAATTAGAAAAGGTCCTGAAATTCACTAAGCCTAGGGAGCTCATTGGAGAACTATATGACCTAGACATTTTCTTGGCAGCAAAAGTGCCGGTAATTGTTCCTTAGGTAAAAACTAGTAAACGAGATATTTTTAAAATTTTTTTGGAAGCCTTTAGCCTACCCATATTTGACATTGGAGATTATAAAAGTTTCAGTTTTCGGAAATTTGTACTAGACCCCAAAAGTTAGATTTTGATTCTTAAGGATTTTGATTTTTTAGATATTTTTATTGAATCCAAATGGAGGGTAATCCTTATATAACATTTATATTTTAAAGTTATTAACTGCCCTGCCCAGGTTCAGTCGATCGACTGGTCGATCGGTAGAAGATGAAGGCATTTCATTTGATCAACCGGTCGATCGAACGATGCCTAGAATGGGTAGAATGCCTTTGGTCGCTCAGTCGGTCGACCAACGATCGACCGGCAGGCGACCAAGCATCGCCAATGGGTAGAAATCAGCCCGTTGACGAGCCATCTTGTTTTGGGGATTATAAATGCCCACCCCGAACTCTCTTCCAAGCCTTCTATGATGCTTCCAAGCCTCAAAGAGTGATCCTAAGCATTTCTACAAGCTTTCATTGAGCCATCCTTGCAAAAGCCCTAGTTTTAATCTACATTTGTTGATTTAGCCTTCAAGCTTCATAGATTCATCTTCTCAAGGCATCTAGAGGACTAGGGAGTTTCTTTTGGAGCTAAGTACTTGTTGTTTGATTTATTGCTCCAATTGTTATTTTATTTTGTTGTTTATTTTCATTGTATATCATTTGTGTAAACCTAGGTTGCTAGGTTTGATTGGGTTGGTGGTTGCCTTGGTGTTTAGGCTTAAACCCACCATTGTAAACTTAGTAAACTTAGATGAGAGAGTGCTCTTGGTAGGAAGGCGGGATATTTCCGAGTGTGGAAGTGCCTTCGGTTTGAGAGCGGAGACTTTTCGGTGTAAAGTCCTCTTTGTAAGGGAAACTATATAATCTAGTAAACCTAGTTTGGAAATCCTAAGCTCGGTGCTTAGGTAGTGGAGTAGGCATTGGGTCGAACCACTATAAATAATTGTGTTATCAATGTTTACCTTGCGTTTCTTATTGCTTATCACTTATATCTTGCTTCCGCTTAGTACTCGATTTGTGAGTTGCCTAAGTAATCAAGTAAACATTTAAAATAGACTTGGGCAAAAGGATTTAGTTAACACACTATTCACCCCTCCTCTAGTGTGGCCATTTCACCAACATGTCTCTTTCGGGTATGATCTCCCCTCATTAGCCGAACTTCCGGAATAAGGTCAACACTGTCTCTTTGGGGCATCCCCTCCCCTCACCAGTGAGGCCTCCAGGAAATGCAACAAGCACATCACAACATCACACACGAAGGTATATAAGCATAAAAACAAGATATGCTAACAATAGGTAAATAGGGTATACCTCAACCTCCACCTCCTCCTGACATACATCACAACCACACACACACACACACACACATATGGAAATACTGCTCACAAATCATGATTTCACAGCATAAATCAACAATCATGAACATAGGATATAGCATGTCTAATCATCGTAAGAAAAAGAAACATGTATAACATGAAAACAATGCAACATAGCTTAACTACCCTACACAGTTTAAGCCTGACCTAGCAACCCTAGGGCTAGCCTACCTCCTCTACTCGGGTGCCTTAGTGGCAAAGAGGGTTCTGCCCCCTTCGGTTCCCAAATGGTCGGCCCAACCGAGTGTCGTCCTAGGGTTCTAGTGTCTGTAGGTGTCTCTAGGGTCCTTAATTTTCTATTAGTATGTCTCTACAATTACCTAATGTGTAGAAGTAATTCAAGGTACCCTAAAGTATATTCCTTAGGTATAAAAATCATATTTTTATTTTCCTAAAATCTGCCCCTAGGTGGCTGGCCACCGTAGGGCTCCTAAAGAGCCCTAAAAGGGGGTGACACACCCGAAACGCTACCACAAAACTACCTCCTTTAACAAGATACAAATCAAGATGAAGGAATCTTTAACAACCACCATCAAGATTCAAGAATTCCTCAAGAAAACTCAAAGAGGAAAGGGCGGCTTAGAAAGAAGAGGGGTGGCGATTCACCTAAAATTTGATCCGAGAACAACACGACGACGATAAGAAAACCCTAAAGCCGAATCTCCAATCTGATACGGGAAAAACAAGCCAAAAAATCAACCAAAACCCAGTGACATAGGGGTGGCAGCAATATTCAAGAAATCGGGGAAAAAGGGCTAAATCCAGTCACCTCTTTGGAGAAAATGGAAAGGAAGAAGACGCGTAGGATCTTCCTTCAATCGACGCCGACGAACTCGCGGATTCCGACTCTGAATCGGCTCCTCCTCCTCTCGGCGGTGCCTCTCTCTCTTCCTCTATCCTCCTCAGGTGGCGTGCGGCTAAACCTGTAGCCGTGCACCACTTAGGATCTTTTATGGGCCCTGGTTGGGTCTAAATGACCAAAATGGCCCTACTTAAGTTATCTGACTTAAACAACCCATATTGAACCTGAATAAACTCCGATTGGAGTTCTGATTGAACCGCTAAATTCATCTTGAGACCCTCTATTATCCTAGTATGATAAATCACAGACACATGGCAAATAAATTGTTTCCTAAATTTTTCTACATTAAATGCTTACCCGGGTCTAATTCCGACGCTTTCCTCCAATCCGTGCTAAGTCAGGCTCATGGTCCCCCGCTCAAGAATAAAATATTATTATTAAGATTTTGGGCATTACACTAAACTTAGGAATTAGGGATCCCAGGGACACCTAGAGACATTAGGACCCTAATTTGACATTCGGAAGGGCCAACTGACCCTAAGGACTTACCCCTCATTTCTATTGTTTTTTTCAGCACTAGAGCGAGATTAGAGAGGTACTGAGGTGCAGTAGAGCGATTGGTGGTGGCAGGGCAGTGGGTCTCGTGACATGTCGTGGTCAAGGGGGATACTTGAGTCATTTTTCTCTTTCTTTGAGTTATTGAGTCTAGGGTTTGGGTTGAAATCAAGTGTCTTTTTATCTCTTTTGTAATATCCTAAATATTATTTATTTATTTATTTATTTTTCCTTTATGTTTATGTTTGTCAGCCTAGCGAGTTAGTCCGAGGTCGAGCCGAGTCGACTCATGGTCCGAGCTTGTGAGCTCCGGTAAGTAGGAATATGAATTATGTAATTTCTTGGTTGCGTAAATGAATTTATTTAATTATGTTGTTGCATGTGCATGATTATTATATCATGTTGCATATGGGTGTGCATGTGTTAGTATGGGGTATTTTTGGTTAGCGGGTTGTGGGTCCGGGTTGAGGCAGATGCGGGTTAAAGGAGATTAGGGTTGAGAGGGGGGAAGGGATTATAAAATCCCCTCCCCCTAGGGCTTGCGGCTCCCTATTGGAGCCAGCCGCCCCTCTCTTCCTCTCTCTTGGATATCAATTCTATGATATTTGGAAATTTTTCATGTGTTTCAAAGATAGGATTTGATCTTGATTGCATGAGGGTTCTTGATATATATTCTTGATCATAAAAGTTGATTCTTGATTAAAGATGGTTGTGATGCTTGTTAATCTTGTTTAACAAATATGGTTTTATGAGATTTATCTTAATTATTATAAATATGATGTGATGGTAAATTAGGGATTTATATTCTGTGAATTTTTGGATTTTATTTCTTTTTGTGCTGAAACTCAATTATGCTGAAAACTTCAAAATGAGTTGATGAATCAGGGCTAATTTTGAAATCTTGTTTATGATGTGCATAGTTTACTGAATGTAGTCGTATAACCTATCATTTTGACTAAAAAACAAAGTTTGGAAACATAGGACTAACTCTAGAGGCCAGATTCGGGTTAGATACATCAGTTTCGGGCACAACAGTAAGCTAAAATAAAACCCTAATCTTGGTGACTATATTTTAATTGCATGATTAAAATTAAGAAAAAGGGGTAGCATAACCTATTATGAAACGACAAGCAAGTTTATGCATGAAATAAAACCTCACGGGTTTATGACATTACGGGTCTAAGAGTTGGGATCGAGCATTGGGTGTTGTGGAGTTTTCCCAATAGAGACGTCCATAAGGCACCGTAGGAAACACTTGACTTAGGTCATGTTGTGCCATATCTTATTGAATGGCGGAGAGGCTTGGTTAGAAGCCAGATTGCGGACTACGCTCTTAAGGTTGGATGGCTAATTCCCAACCTATGGAACAAGTTCGGATGGGAAAATCTTGATTGTTCCTGCGTATCTTGTGGAACAAGTTTGGATGGGCAAATCCCGATTGTTCCCAAGATTCTATATTTAAAGGAATAAGTTCGGATGGGCGATCCCGATTATTCCTACGTTATCATTTTGGAACAAGTATGGATGGGCAAATCTTTATTGTTCCTGTGCTTCCTCATGGAACAAGTTCAGACGGGTAAATCCCGATTGTTCCCGAGTTACTTTAAGGAATAAGTTCGGACAGGCAAATCTTGATTATTCCCGTGATGTCTTAAAGGGGCAAGTTCGGATGGGCCAATCCCGATTGCTCCCGAGTTTTTTTTATTAGGATAAGTTCGGACGGGCCAATCCCGATTGCTCCAGAGTTTCTTTTTATTAGGATAAGTTCGGATGAGCCAATCCCGATTATCCTAGTATGTGTTGTTGCCTTGGGGCATGGAAGGCTTAGGCCAATTGTACTTCACCGATGGGGTGTTGGATGCCTTCGGGCATGTGGTGGCCAAATGGCCTATTAGCTAGTCACTCCCTTTAGATCTTTCCTACTTGAGTAAGATATTTTGCATTTTGATATATTTGTGTTTGGTTTCTCGTGGGGGTTGGTAGAACCCTCACTAAGTTCTTTGAACTCACCCGTTGTCGTTGTTTTTGTTTTGCAGAGCCTGGCTGGTGAGGTGGGATGGAGCACTTGGCGTAGCTGGAGGGCAGAGGAGCTACATTGATCTCGTAGTAGTCCTAGTTAGGGGTCGTAGTCGAGTCTGTAGTAGTTTTATCATGCACTTGTGATTTGGTGTTTTGGAGTTGTAGTCCCGTGGGGACGTTCATGTTTTTATTCAGATTTTATTTGATTATCAGAACTGTTGCTCTTTGATTCAGTTATTTCCGCACTTGAAATTTTTGCTAAAAACTTTACTGTTTAAATGAAATATGTTTTGGTTTCTCTTTTATAATAAAAAGCTATTTATTTCTTCCACTATATTTTATGAGTTGGCATGTGCATGAGTTAGGCTGCGGGGTATAAGCACGTATACCCTGGCGATCACGTGACCCTGAGTTTGGGGCGTGACATCTTTTTAAAGGTTATATATATATTTCAAGTTATTTACTATGTTGTGGTTTGAGTTGGGTTAGGCTTCAGGGTACGTTGCGTACTCTGGCCGGTCATATCGAATTTGGGGTATGACAGCTAACCTATCCCCAGAACCCCGGTAATATCATTCTATGAATCTGATTTCCAAGGAACTGATCAGAATCTATACGACCCAGTCATTATTTTTGTGATTATATGGAATTACATCGTTAGAAAGGTCCACGTTGACCAAGGGAGCTCGGTCGATATTCTTTTCCACTCCACCTTTGAAAAGATGTAATTGACCGAAGCCTCACTCACACCATGCAAAGGGGACCTGGTGGGTTTCTCAGGAGAGAGCGTCGATGTCTGCGTAGCCCTATGGCTATACAGTTAGGATCAAGAAACTTGAATTGGCTAGTTAAGTTGATTAAAACCAGAAAAGAATTAAATTGAACTTAGAAGTAACCTACACACTATTCAACTCCCCCTTCTAGTGTGCACATTCATCCAACATTTGGTATCAGAGTAAGGTTGTAGGCTTAGGTTTAACCATCTACCCTACACTTATGGCTTCAAGTATCACACTATGTCAAGGGAATTCAACTCATGCACCTTCACTTTTTGTTGGGAGCAATTATCCGTATTGGAAAACTAATTTTCTTGCAATCCCTAGGATTAGATGTTTGGAGAACAATTCATGTAGACTATACACAACCCTCCAAGAGCATGGATGTTTGGTCTCAAGAAAAGATCAAACTTTTCAATTCAAATACCAAAGCGATGAATGCATTACATTGTGATTTATCTATAAATGAATTTAATAGAATATCATGTAGAACCGCTTTTGAAATTTAGCATGTTTTAGAAATTACTCATGAGGGAGCTTCACATGGTAAAGAGTCAAAAATAAATTTGCTTATGCATGATTATGAACTCTTTAAAATGCATCCTCATGAATCTATAGATAATATATATGTCTGCTTTCAAAATATTGTCAATGACTTGACTAACCTTGGAAGGGACATGCAAGAGGAAGAAAAAGTGAGGAAGCTTCTTCGATCGCTTCCCAAAGTATGGGAGCCAAAGGTGGTTGCTATCATGGAGGCCAAGAACCTTGGCACCTTGAAGCTCACCGAACTCATTGGATCCCTCATGACCCATGAGATCCATATGAGGGCAGACAAGGAGGAAGATGCCCCCAAATGCAAGAACATTGCCTTAAAAGCATCATATTATGATAGGACCTCATCACCATCATCATCATCATCAGAAAATGAAGAATTTGAGGACCAAGAAGAGATGATTCACCTTGGAACGATGTTGATGGAATTAATGGGAAAGCCTCAAAAGAAAAAGAATGACAAAATTAGACTCATATGCTTCCAATGCAATAAGCTCGGACACATGGAGAGCGATTGTCCTAGGTCCAAGCTCACCTCGTCATCATACTTAAAGAAAGATAAAAGAAGAAGGATGAAGAAGAAATGTCACACCCCAACTGAGGGTAGTGTGACTGGCCAGGGCCTACATCCTGCCCTGTAGCCTACTGTCTACACTGACTGACAAGAAACCAGAACATTTCGAGAAAAAGAAACCACAACGCAATCTTTATTTAAAGTTTTCAAAGTTCACAAATATATGTTTTCAACCCAAAGAAGAAAACCAACATCGTCACAAATAGAATATCTCAAGTATCAAAGTTATTACAAACTTTTCAAAATACTAACTGTCAGCGTAGAAAAGAAAAATAAACTACTACATGACACTGGACTATGACCAAAGGACGCCGCTACGAGATATGGCACCACCGCTTGCCCTCTAGCTGCACCATGATGATGAGCCCCAATCACTTGGGACTCAGTGAGCGGTTCTTTCGAACCTCCACATAATCCATAATTAGTCATGCAAAACATATAAAGCAGCATAGAATATAGTCAGGGAGGTACGCCACTTTTTAGTGTGACTATCGACCCCATGGGTCATTCTGAATTGACCATATAGGAGAAACCTGTCATAACGGCCTAATTAAGCCACCTGGCATCCGGCCCTTAAGGCATACTTATGGTATAAGAATCCCGGCTACAACCGGCCCTACCATACAAGGTAGAATCACACTGGCCATTCGGCCACATCATATCAAGATATAAAGAAGAAATTTCGGCCATCGACTAGGATGGTCTACTAGTCTCCGGACACCGTCTGGGGTAGGGATAGCTAGTCCCACCCAACTGTGGTCTGACACCTAGCGGGCCCCCTGGTGCATCTCAAGACCCAAACATTGGCCGAGCCAAGCATTGGTCATTTTCGACCGCCATGCTTCTCGACGGACCATCTCAAGCACATCACACAATCTAATGTCCTAGGGTTTCCTTATATACACTTCGGGCAGTTGTCCATATCCGGCCCTAATCCAACCTGCAGGGTCAATAAATTAATGCTGCCTTTTTAAAAATGTGTACACCCAATAGTTCTAGATTTCCAAAAATGAATACTAGAAGTCCAAGAAGTTGTGTCATTTTGTAGCTAAGTTTCCATATATAATATGCATCTTGCAACGTCCTACATGTTATCTAGTGTTATACGCTACCCTGGGTGAGGAATTTTGTGAACCGATCTTGGAATTCCACCCTTGAACATTTCAAGACATCATATGTAATTTAAAGAAAGGTAAGTATAATTTACAACAACTACTATATATATAACTACGAGATTCATAAATAAACATTTATACACTGCATTTAGAATTAAATTCAATAAGAAATAGTTTATCTAGCATGGTAAGATAACAATAAATTCAACAATGCATGAAATACTAAGCATGGTAAAAATATTACATCATTTCAAAAATTAAAGAGGAATGAGCTAAGGATGGTCACTATGCTATCATTCCCACAATTACATGAATCAATAAATTAGCTTGCTATAGTTAGAGTTCTTCTTAAGTGTCACCATGCCTCTATTGTTTTAGCACTCTAACTATGGAAATTACCATGTAAATCTCACCCTCTCCCTCCCCTAGGCTTGGCCGAGCCTTGGGCAAGGTGAACCTTGCTCGGCCATGCCTCTTAGGGTAGGAAAGGAAGACGAAGATTAATCCCCGACCCTAATTCATTGTCTTCGCTATATCTTAATTGCATAATGACTAGTTTGCTCCTCCCCCTATATTCGACCGAACCCTTCTGATGAAACTTTAGGGTTTGCTCGGCCAATCCTATGAGTTTTAGGGAAGACGAGTTCCTTAACACGTGAAATCGATGATTAAGGACACACTATTCATGAAATTGAGATCATCCGAGGGCTCCACTTCCGTCAAGGGAATTGGGAAAAATTTTGGCATGACCTTTCCCCTTTTCCCCTGGTTCGGCAGCCCTAAAACTTGAGAAATCAATGAGAAATCTTGACGATCCGACAAGAATTGATGCAAAATAGCAAATACAGAATTCTGAAACCAAGAATCGACAGAAACTCGTGAGAAAACACATCCTAACATTTCTAGGGGTTCGGCTACCCACCTCCCCCAATCCTTCAAATCTAACCACTCACCTTTGCTAGAGGAAGATGAAGGATCGAGCATTGACGACCTCGAATCTACTGGCGACGACGCGAAACCCGGATCGACCAAGATCTATCTCCCTTGCTCCTTCTCCCCTTGCCCCTATGCGCTGCCTTGTGCGACTCCAAGATGAGTCACACGGTAGCTTGGATGAGGGATTTTAATCCCTCATCTAACCTTCCGTCCTTTCTTTTGACTCTTACTACTGACTCGACTAAGCCCGAGCTCGACTTGGGTTCCGACTCTACCCGTAACACGAGTCGATTTAAACCCGATTAAGGTATAAATGCATAAAAGGAAAGAGTTATTTGCCCAATTTAAATGCATACATCATTAGTCGAGTAATACCTTTTACTCGAGGCGATCCTGAGGCTCGACTCGACTAACCCCGGGTCCGGCGCGCTGCACCAAAACAAATTTTTTTATATTAGGAAATTTTTTCCGGGTCTTACAACCTTCCCTCCTTTAGGGAAATTCATCCTCGAATTTACTTGAATGACAGGGCCTTACCGGCTCTTCAAGTAAGGAAGGGTAGCGCTCTCGCATGTCCTGCTCTACCTCCCAAGTGGCCTCTTGCCCGGAATGGTGCTCCCATCTGACCTTTACCAGGGGAATTTCTTTGGATCTTAGCTTCCTGACTTGGCGATCAAGGATCTCTACCGCCCTTCGTCGAATGGGACGACCGAATCTACCTCAATAGAAGAAGATTCGATTACATGCGAATCATCTTTTACATATCTCCGAAGCAAGGATACATCGAAGACCGGGTGTACTCTGCTTAGACTAGGAGGTAAAGCTAACTCATAAGTCACCTCGCCCCTTCGCTTGAGAATAGGGAAAGGCCCAATGAACATAGGGCTCAACTTTCCCTTCTTCCCAAACTAGACCACCCGTTTCATAGGGGAGACCTTCATAAAGACTAAATCACCCACAGCGAATTCCAATTCCCTGGCCTTCTTGTCGGCATACATTTTTTGTCGACTCTGGGCCGCCAACAATCTTTCCCTTAAGGCTTTCACCTTCTCTACCACCTCCTCAACCAGATCAAGACCCACCATGAGTGATTCCCCAGCTTCAAACTAGCCCACCGGAGACCTACACCGCCGCCTATACAAGGCCTCAAAGGGAGCCATGCCAATGCTACTTTGATAGCTATTGTTGTAGGCGAACTCTATCAATGGTAGGTGCTTTTCCTAGCCATCGGCCATATCTAGGATGCATGCCCTCAGCATTTCCTCCAAAGTTTGGATGGTCCTCTCTGACTGCCCATTAGTCTGCGGATGGAAAGCTGTGCTTAAGCGCACCTGGGTACCCAAGGCTTCCTGGAAGGACTACCAAAATCGGGCTGTGAATTGGGTACCGCGATCGGATATAATCATCACCGGGGTACCATGGTATGCCACAATCCTGTCCAAGAATAGTCGGGCATACTGTTCCGTAGAGAAGGTAGTCTTCACTGGAATGAAGTGTGTGGTCTTGGTTAACCGGTCCACTACCACCCAAATGGAGTCATAACTGCCTTTTGACTTAGGCAACCCAGTCACTAGGTCCATGGTGATTTTCTCCCACTTCCACTCGGGCACCTCGAGGTTCTGTAGTAGTCCCGTGGGCTTGAGGTGTTTGGCCTTCACCTGCTGGCAGACCAGATATTTGGAGACAAACTCTGCTACCTCTCTTTTCATACCCATCCACCAGTAATGCTGCCTTAAATCTCAGTACATCTTGGTGGCCCCCGGATGCATCATATAAGTGGAACGATGACCTAGTTCCAGGACTTGCCTACACACCTCTGCCATATCTAGCCCCATGATTCAGTCTTTGAATCTCAGTACACCCTCTGAGTCCAACCTGAATCTGTTCTCTGCATCGCCTCTTTGCACCAGATCATTTTTCAGCGCATAAAAGGCATCCTTTCCCTGCGCGGCACACAGCATGTCCACCAGCGTGGATTGTACCCGCAGGTGTGCCACCAAGGCACCTGAAGCTGACATTGATAAGGTTGTACCCCCATCTAGGCACAACGCTAACTCTTGAACTAGAGGCCTCCGCTTAATTTCCAAATGAGCCAAACTGCCCATGAATTTTTTGCTCAGAGCATCTGCTACCACATTTGCTTTCCCCGGATGGTACATAATGGTGCAGTCATAATCCTTTAGGAGCTCCAGCCACCTCCTCTGCCTGAGGTTCAGCTCCTTTTGGGTAAGCAAGTATTGGAGGCTCTTGTGATCCGTATAGATCTCGCAAGTCTCCCCATATAGGTAGTGCCACCAGAGCTTCAGTGCAAAGACTACTACTGCTAGCTCTAGGTCGTGCATCAGATAGTTCTTTTCATGAACTTTTAGCTGACGGGACGTATAAGCTATAACTCTGCCAAACTGCATCAGAACGCATCCTAGGCCAACCCGAGAGGCATCATAGTAGACTACAAACCCTCCTGAGCCGAAAGGTACAACCAAAACGGGTGCAGATGTCAAATATTCTTTGAGCTTCTGAAAGCTCGCCTCACACTTGTCGTCCCAAATGAACCTGACCTTTTTTTGGGTTAGCCGAGTCAAAGGGGCTGCAATCCTAGAGAAGTTTTCCACGAACTTCCAATAGTACCCGGCCAAACCAAGAAAATTGTGGATCTTAGTCACGCTACTCGGCCGTCTCCAGTTCTGCACCACTTCCACCTTTGCAAGATCTACCCTTATCCCATCCTTGAACACTACATGGCCCAAGAACCCTACACTTTCCAACCAAAATTCACACTTGGAAAATTTTGCTAACAAACGGTGCTCTCTGAGGGTTTTCAGGACCATTCTCAGGTGCTTAGAGTGCTCTTCCTCACTCTTGGAGTAGACTAGGATGTCGTCAATGAAGATGATCACAAAGCTGTATAGGTACTCCTTAAATACCCTGTTCATTAAGTCCATAAAGGTAGTAGGTGCATTGGTTAGGCCGAAGGACATCACTAGGAACTCGTAGTGGCCATAGCGAGTCCTAAAGGCCGTCTTAGGCACATCGTAGTCCCGGATTCTCAGCTGATGGTACCCGAACCTTAGGTCTATCATTGAAAACCATTGTGCCCTGTACAGCTGGTCAAACAAATACTCTATCATCGACAGTGGGTAACAATTCTTGACTGTCACTTTGTTTAGCTGCCTATAGTCGATGCACATGTGCATCGACCCATCCTTCTTCTTCACGAAGAGTATCGGGGCACCCAAGGGCGACACGCTCGACCGGATGAAACCCAGGTCTAGCATTTCCTGCAATTGCACCTTTAACTCTCTGAGTTCGGTCGATGCCATCCTATAAGGTGGAATAGAAATTGGTTTCACCCCGGGCTGCAGATCAATGCAAAAATCAACTTCCCTTTTGGGTGGCAATCCCGACAATTCTTTGGGAAACACATCAGGGAATTCATAGACCACCAGGGTTCCACTGATATTCCTTGCCTCACCCCTTTCCTCCTCAGCCACAGATATGAAGGCCAGGAAGGATTGGCAGCCGCCCTGAACCAGCTTACGAGCCTTTAGGGCTGAGATGACCCCTATCGGCTTGCTTCCTCCCTCTCCTTGGAAGGTCAACTGCGGCAGCCCAGGCTTGCTTAATAGAACTATTTTAGCTCTATAATCCAACATCACAAAGTTCTCTACCAACCAATCCATGCCAAGAATGACATCAAGTTCCAGTGTGGGTAGGAGTGTCAAATCTGCACTGAGTACGTGGCCGTAGATGAGCACTTTGCAGCCTTGGTAAATTGAATTTGCTAGGATTGCATCACCCGTAGGCGTTGATACTATCAATGGCCCATCGAGCATGGAGGATGCCATCGGTAACTCCACAACAAAATTGGCAGACACAAACGAGTGCGTAGCACCCAGATCAAATAAAACATATACAACAGAAGAACATACTAAAATAGTACCTGCCACCACTGCCTTGGATGCCTCTGCCCCATCAGCATATACCCTAGTAGGTAGCCTCTTTGAATGATTGGTCTGCGGCCTCTTATTCTACGTCTGCCCCCTTTGAGCCATTGACCCCACTGACATAGGTGCCTTTCCTTTAGACTACTCAGGCTTTTGCCCAATTCCCTCAGGACAGTCCTTCTTGAAGTGCCTGACTTGACCGCACCTGAAGCAAGCGTTCGTGCGGCTAAGGCAGGACCTCCAGTGCCTCCAACTGCAACTACCACACTACGGCGCCTCTGATCTCTGAGAACCACCTCCTGACACTGCCGGCCTCACTGACCCAGACCCTGGGCCCCCACGGCCCCGCTTGCCATTCTGTCCTCGGCTTTGCTGATGGTTTGCCGTGGTCACTACCCCCTCGGAATGCCAAGGCTGACTGCTAGAACCCTGCGGCCAAAACTTCTTCTTAGCTAGCCCGTCATTCCTTTCAAATGACACCAAGGCTTCTTTCCGAAGGGCTTCATCCACTACCCGAGCCAGAGTAGAATCCTCAGTGTAGTGGATGAGCCTGTTGATCTGTGGCCTCATACCTGCCACGAACCTCTTGACCCTGGCGGTCTCAGATGCCACTAGGATTGGATGATACTTTGAGAGACGGTTGAAGTCCATCTCATATTCTGATACTAACATGCCTCCGGACTGGCGCAACATCTCGGAGTCACAAGCGCGCTTGTCGCGAACACTCATTGGTAGGTACTGCTCCTCCACAACTGCCCTGAATTCCTCCCATGTGGGAGGCAGTGCGCCAGCTGCCCTGCGGGCCCTCCAGGTGTGTAGCCAGACCTTTGCCGGTCCCCTCATCTAAAGTCCGACCATATGAGCCGCTGCCTCCGACGGGCACCCCAGCTCTATGCATAACTCGTAGCAGTCCCCCAAAAACTCAGTCACTTCCACTTGACGATCTGTTCCGGTGAACTCTGGTAGCTTCAGCGTGACGAAATTTGCATAGGTTGGGGCCCTTGGAGTTTTGACCATGGGTGCTACAGTCTCTACCACCTCCGATATGACAGGAACTACGGGTACTGGCTGTGGCGGTGACTGCTACTACTGCTGCTGCATCTGCTGTCTCAGTTCTTGCTCCCTGATGAGCGCCTCAGTTAATTGATTTACTTGAGCCTGCAATTGAGCAACTTCTGACACTTGCCCTTGACCCTCAGACTGCTCCCTATATCGGCCCCGGGCCCGGCCTCGGCCTCGGCCTTGCCCTCGGCCTTGACGCTCTATCGAGTTACTGCCGCTGCCGCTCAGTGCAGCGTTAGGAGCCTCCATTGCACTGTCACAGAAAATAAAAAGAGATTACCTATCATATAATAAATCCTTAACATAAGCTTTTAGAATTTACTAATCGCATGGTACGCTGAGTGCAGTAGTGGTCGCCGGATCTCGTAGCATAACTATACCGTATGTTGACACGCTGGCATATGTCTCATATGGTACCCAACACTTAGTCATAGTCAAGACCTAACCTAGTAGGCTGAAACCAACTTTTTCACACCCCAACTGAGGGTAGTGTGACTGGCCAGGGCCTACATCTTACCCTATAGCCTACTGTCTACACTGACTGATAAGAAATCAGAACATTTCGAGAAAAAGAAACCACAATGCAATCTTTATTTAAAGTTTTAGAAGCTCACAAATATATGTTTTTCAACCCAAAGAAGAAAACCAACATCGTCACATATAGAACATCTCAAGTGTCAAAGTTATTACAAACTTTTCAGAACACTAATTGTCAGTGTAGAAAAGGAAAATAAACTACTACATGACACTAGACTATGACCAAAGGACGCTGCTACGAGATATGACACCACCGCTTGCCCTCCAGCTGCACCATGACGATGAGCCTCAATCACTGATCATGCTCAGCAAACAAAGGAAACAAATCGTGAGTCCACTTGGGACTCGGTGAGCAGTTCTTTCGAACCTCCACATAATCCACAATTAGTCATGCAAAACATATAAAGCAACATAGAATAGTCAGGGAGGTAAGCTACTTTTTAGTGTGACTATCGACCCCATGGGTCATTCTGAATAGACCATATAGGAGAAACCTGCCATAACGGCCTAATTAAGCCACCAGGCATCCGGCCCTTAAGGCCTACTTATGGTATAAGAATCCCGGCTACAACCGGCCCTACCATACAAGGTAGAATCACACTGGCCATTCGGCCACATCATATCAAGATGTAAACAAGAAATCCCGGGCCATCGACTAGGATGGTCTACTAGTCTCCGGACATCGTCTGGGGTAGGGATAGATAATCCCACCGAACTGGGGTTTGACACCTAGCGGGCCCGCTAGTGCATCTCAAGACCCAATCACTGGCCGAGCTAAGCATTGGTCATTTCCGACCGCCATGCTTCTCGGCGGACCATCTCAAGGACATCACACAATCAAATGTCCTAGGGTTTTCTTATATACACTTCGGGCAGTTGTTTGTATCCGGCCCTAATCCGGCCTACAGGGTCAACAAATTAATGTTGCCCTTCCAAAAATGTGTACACCCAATAGTTCTAGGTTTTCAAAAATGAATACTAGAAGTCCTAGAAGTTGTCATTTCCTAGCTAAGTTTCCATATATAATATGCATCTTGCAACGTCCTACATGTTATCTAGCGTTATACGCTACCCTGGGTGAGGAATTTTGTGAACCAATCTAGGAATTCCACCCATGAACATTTCAGGACAGCATATGTAATTTAAAGAAAGGTTAGTACAATTTACAACAACTACTATATATATAACTACGAGATTCAAAAATAAACATTTATACACTACATTTAGAATTAAATTCAATAAGAAACCGTTTATCTAGCATGGTAAGATAATAATAAATTCAACAATGCATGAAATAGTAAGCATGGTAAAAATATTACATCATTTCAAAAATTAAAGAGGTATGAGCTAAGGATGGTCACTATGCTATCATTTCTACAATTACATGAATCAATAAATTAGCTTGCTATAGTTAGAGTTCTTCCTAAGTGTCACCATACCTCTATTGTTTTAGCACTCTAACTTTGGAAATTACCATCTGAAGCTCACCCTCTCCCTCTCCTAGGCTTGGCCAAGCGTTGAGCAAGGTGAATCTTGCTCGGCCATGCCTCTTAGGGTAGGAAAGGAAGAGGAGGATTAATCCCCGACCCTAATTCATTTTCTCCGCTATATCTTAATTGCATAATGCCTAGTTTTCCCCTCCCCCCTATACTCGACCGAACCTTTCTCATGAAACTTTTGGATTTGCTCGGCCAATCCTATGAGTTTTAGGGAAGTCGAGTTCCTTAACACGTGAAATCGATGATTAAGGACACACTATACATGAAATTGAGATCATCCGAGGGCTCCACTACCGTCAAGGGAATTGGGGAAAATTTTTGCATGACCTTTCCCCTTTTGCCATGGTTCGGCAGCCCTAAAACTCAAGAAATCAACGAGAAATCATGATGATCCGACAAGAATTGATGCAAAATAGCGAATACAGAATTCCGAAACCAAGAATTGATGAAAACTCGCGAGAAACACATCCTAACATTTCTAGGGGTTCGGCTACCCGCCTCCCGCAATCCTTCAAATCTAACCACTCACCTTTGCTAGAGGAAGATGAAGGATAGAGCGTTGACGACCTCGAATCTGCCGGCGATGATACGAAACCCGGATCGACCAAGATCTATCTCCCTTGCTCCTTCTCCCCCTCTCCCTATGCGCTGCCTTGTGCGACTCCAAGATGAGTCGCACGGCAGCTTGGATGAGGGATTTTAATCCCTCATCTAACCTTCCATCCTTGCCTTTGACTCTTACTACTAACTCGACTAAGCCCGAGCTCGACTTGGGTTCCGATTCTACCCGTAACACGAGTCGATTTAAACTTGATTAAGGTATAAATGCATAAAAGGAAAGAATCGTTTGCCCAATATAATTGCATACATCATTAGTCGAGTCATACCTTTTAGTCGAGGCGATCCCGAGGCTCGACTCGACTAACCCCAGGTCCGGCGCGCTGCAGCAAAATAGATTTTTTTATATTAGGAATGTTTTTCTGGGTCTTACAAGAAAGAACTAATGGCCGCTTGGGATGAAAATGAGTCTTCATCACCTTCATGTCGGAAGAAAGCACAAGAGAGAATGCAAACATTTGCTTAATGGCAAAGAGCAATGAGGTACCCACTATTACTATAGGTGAAAATGTTTTTACCCAATTATAATTAGAAAATAAAATTGAGCATATGTTTGAATAATTTAATATTGTTAGAAAAAGATTTAGTGAACTTAAAAAGGAAAATAAAATGCTAGAACAAGAAAATAATGAGTTTTTGCTATCTTGTAATGAGTTAAAAATGAACATTGAATTCTTAGAAAATGATAAAAATTCCTTAGAAAAGAAGAATGTAGATTTCCAAAATTTAAATGACTCATTGAAAATTGAAAATGCCTCATTATGTTCACAAGTTGAAAATTTGATGTTGGCATGTTATCATTAAAAAATGAGTTATTTTCATTGAATGAGAAAATGAAAAATATGTATGCCCATGCCACTCATGCAAAATTTTCTAATGTATCTTCTCATGCTCATCCACATATTCATGTCCATCCTCATGCATCCACTAGATTTAAGGGTCTGTGTTTTTGTTGTGGCATGCATGGACATATGATTAGGGATTGTGCCTTGAAAAGGAACCCCAATGCTAGATCTCTTTGAGTTCCAAAAGTTTCTAACCCCTAAGGACCCAAAGGAATTTGGGTACAAAAGTCTTTATGCTCAAATGTAGGGGGAGACACTTCACTTGTATGAAGACTCATTGATGCACTACTAGAAAAATGGTCATCAGCAACGGCTGATGCCGTTGCGGAGCCGTTGCTGACGAGCATCAGCAACGGCTGAGCCGTTGCAATTGCGCCGTGACAGAAAGTCGCGTTGCTGATGACTTAGCAACGGATCAGCAACGGCCGCTCGGGCCGTCGCTCAAAACATTATCAGCAACGGCCGCTGGGCCGTCGCTAAAAATATTATCAGCAACGGTTTTGCCACAGACCCGGAGCCGTTGCTGATACCATTAATAGCAACGGCCGCTGAGTCCGTAGCAAGACCGTTAGTAAAACTCCGTCGCTAAGCCGTTGCTGTAGGTCATCAGCAACGGCTCTCGATACACTTTTAGCAACGGCTTTCCCACGGACGCCCGTGGGAAAGCCGTTGCTGATGACCTATGCCTGCAACCAGAAAATTTGAAAATTTCAAATTTCCATTGATACATTGATACATTTATCTGATACATAACTCACACACCCATACCCTCATACACACATTCATTCACACATCACAAACACCTCATACACATTCATTCACACATCACAAACACACCAACATATATACATCAAAACAATTATACTTATATTCATAATTATCCACGATAGTATAAACACAATTCAAATGTAAAATTGAAGTATCAACATCTCAATAACATAGTCAATATAAATTAAACAAGTTCAATATCTGAGTAACAAAGTCAATATAAACAAAATCTCACGATGACGATGGAGGATGGCCTGGATCATATGGCGGGGTCTGGAGTGCTTGAGTGTACACCGGCGTGGACTGACTCGAGGATGATGGATTAGATGATGCCGAAGAGATGCCTGCTTCGGGATGACCCGACAAGTTGCGTAGCATAGCTTCTATATTCGTCATCGTCTGACTCTGACGCTCCATCATCTCAGTCTGACGCGCGACCGTCTCCTCTAGAGTCCTTATTCTGCTACTATGATCATAACTGGATCTAGAGGTGGACGGCCGCTCACCAGCGACCGGAGGGGTCGGTGCCCCAAGTGGCCCTAGTACGGCTCGCGCATGACCACTATCTGCGAAGCCATATACGCGGCCATGGTCCCAGCCACCTGCGGCCTCGACCCACGATGCTGCGTCAAAGTCCTCGGGGGTACCCCCGCGCTGCACCACCGTCCGGCTGTACGTCTCCTACTCGAGTTTGATTTTTTGTTTAATATTTATCATAAAACTTAAATTATAAATATATAATGAATAATTTAAACAAATATATAATTACCACAATGTATGCAGCGCGATTGTCGATGTACTCCCCCGTCCCATGTGCTCGACGGTGAGTCCGCTCAAACACCGCCATCGGGGAGGGTCGCTGGACAGTCCCGTCATCCGACACCGTCGTCTACATTTACAAAACAAATACATTAATTAGTACACATAATAACAAATAAAATATATAATTAAACGATATACTTACCATACGGTTTGCGTGCACTGCAAATGCAACAGAGCCGCCGGTGTGACGCGCTGCTCCCCCCGACATGCGATTTCTAGCCGCATTCTGAGAAACCTCCTGCCATCGATCCGTCGACCATATCCCCATGAGCTGGTCCCATATATCTGGAGTAATCCAACTGGGGCCGTATCCCCGAGTCTCCGCGATGTTAGTGGTCCCAGCTCGGGCCATCGCTCGGGACCGAGCCTGCCCCAGCTGCCCGTTGTACCTTGCCCGGGAAATAGACTCCCAGGCAGCGTAAATGAAGGACCTCTGGTCCTCGGCCCATGTATAGCGAGCCTGCAAAATAATAATATCAGTACCAATTCTTAATATATCATCATGCATGTAAAAAAAAAAATAATACGTGCCTCAAACTCGCGCCATAACATGTCGACGTGCTCGCTAGGCACGTGAGACCACGTAGGCCATGCCCCGTGCATGTATCATCGAATAGTAGAAGAAATGCTCCTCGGCACTTCTTCTTGCTCGAACCTGCACAACAAAAATAAATTTTAATATTATATTATGATATAATGAATTTGTAATGATTCATAATTTATGATATATTACCGCTCCCCAATCACGCTGATCAATCTACGTGACTCTGTGGCTGGTGGAGGCTGCCACCTGTTCGGCCTGCGTGGCCGCCTGCGTCTGGATGTACTAGCCTCGGCAGTATCATCCTCATGAGGATCAGCAACAGGAGGATCAGCAGCATGAGTAAGTGCTGGAGTCTCACCGATCGGAGACTCCGAAACTCTCCTGCGTCGATAACCACGACCAGACATATCTGTCGAACAGACATATAATCAGATTATTGTATAAATAGTAGAGATATATTTAATAAAATATATATACTTTACAATTATTCCTCATCATCTGAATAATAGTCTTCGAATTCTTCTTCTTCTTCCTCTTCTTCCTCTTCGTCATCTTCTTCATCTCCAGCTTCCTCAATTTCATGATCGTCATCATCAGCATATTCAACTTCTAATTGAATTGACGTTGTGTCTGCATCCTCGAGTATTGGAATAATACGATCCACAGCAGGAAGATCATCTTCTTGATAGAAACCAGGAGGATCATTTTCTCCTACTATCGGATCAATTTTTCCTCTACCTTTTGTCTTACAGACTACACGCCAATCTGCTCTATCTTTATTTCGAGCCGGATACTTCACGTAATATACTTGTTCGGCTTGTGATGCCAATATAAATGGCTCATTTGCTGCCAATTTCGATTTGTAATTAACCTCAACAAGTTTGTATTTTTGATGAACTTTCATGCCCCTTTCTGTTGTATCGAACCAATGACATCTAAATAGGAACACTGATTTCAAGCCGAAGTAGTGCAACTCTATCACTTCTTCCACTAGTCCATAGAAATCCATATCACATTCAACATAGGTTGTCCCTTTCACGCAGACCCCAGCATTCATCGTCTTTTTTGTAGATGAATATTCAACCGTGTGAAATTTATACCCGTTAACAAAATATCCGCTATAGCACGACACAAGTCGCGACGGTCCACTAACAAACTCAAATATTTTTTCATCTATTTCAGCTCTGTGATCTTTGCTGTAAGTCTGAATCCAAGAAGGGAAATCACGATTCCGTAATGTCTCCAATTCTTGATCGTTGTGAATAGAGTATTTTTGCACCATCTCAATGTCAAATATTTCAATGAATTGTTCAATCTCTGGGCAATTGAGTAATACATACAAGTGTGCCAAATGATACTCTTCATCGCTTAAGTGTCGAGATGGACGAGAACCAAAAGCACGACCAGAGTGACAAAATATATTTAAACGTCCATCTGAATGTCGAACACCCCCGTCGTCGTTACGTGGAAGACGATCAAATCTTGTCTGTACTGTCGATTCAAAGTAAAATGAGCAGAATGTTGAAATTTCTTGGATGATATACGATTCAGATATTGATCCTTCAACAGCTGCGGTGTTCTTTACTTTTTTCTTCAGACGATTCATGTATCTTTCAAATAAGTACATCCAACGATATTGGACGGGGCCACCAACTCGTGCCTCGTATGCCAAGTGTATCGGTAGATGCTCCATCGAGTCAAAAAATGCAGGAGGGAAAAACTGCTCCAGCTTGCATATGATTTCAACAATATTATTTTCAAGTGTTGACATATCTTCGACTCGAAGGACATTTGCACAGATGCTTCTAAAAAACATACTTAATTCAGTCAACGGACCCCAAATATTATCAGGTAGAAGATCTCGAAATGCGATCGGAAGTAATCTCTGCATGAATACATGACAATCATGGCTCTTCATCCCTGATATTTTGCAATCATCGACGTTCACACATCGAGATAAGTTTGAAGCATATCCATCGGGTAATCTGAGTTCTTTTACCCATTGACAAACATCTTTGATCTGTTGTTTATTTAACACATATAGGGCCTTCGGTTTCAGATATCGTCCGTTGACCTCTTGTAACTCCAACTCTGGTCTTTTACAAAGTATTTTCAGATCATGTCGGACTTTGACATTATCTTTAGTTTTTCCAGAAATATCCATCACAGTGTTGAAAATATTATCAAACACATTTTTTTCAATGTGCATGACATCTAAATTATGTCGAATCAATAATGAACTCCAATAGGGCAATTCCCAAAAGATACTTTTTTTCACCCAGTTGTGTGTTTGGCCAAAACCTGACACTCTTTCATTGCGACCGAATACAATATCTGGAAGTGCTGAAACACGTGCTAACATTTGTTCACCAGACAACATCGGTGGTGGCCCATCTCTTTCGACTCTGCCCTTAGTAAATTTATTACGATTCCTTCGATACTGGTGATGAACCGGTAGGAATCGACGATGACAATCAAAGAATGAGATTTTTCGTCCGTTCTGAAGACTGATTGATTTAGAGTGTTCCATACAATACGGGCAAGAGAGTCGGCCGTGAGTGCTCCAACCCGACAACATGCCGTACGCGGGGAAATCATTGATTGTCCACAAGACCGCGGCCTTTAAATTGAAGTTTTGCTTCCGATGACAATCATAAGTGACAGCTCCCTTAGTCCACAATGTTTTCAATTCATCTATCAAGGGTCTGAGAAATATGTCAATTTCTTTTCGCGGACCCTTAGGACCCGGAATAATCATCGAAAGATAAATAAATTCATCTTTCATGCACATTGACGGTGGCAAATTATAAACTGTCAGCAGCACTGGCCAAACTGAATAAGGAGTTGCAGAATGTCCAAACGGATTAAAACCATCTGTGCACAATCCCAATCTGATATTTCTAGTATCCATAGCAAATGAAGGATAACATGTATCCAAATGTTTCCATGCTTCACTGTCAGATGGATGAGTCATTACTGTATCATCACGACTTCTTGCATGCCAACTCATGTAGGGGGCTGTCTTTTCCGACATGAATAACCTTTGAAGCCTCGGTGTTAGTGGAAAATACCGAAGCACCTTAAACGGGATATTTTTCTGTCGGACCGATTTCTTCTCCTTGTAACGAGGGTGTTGACATACAGGGCATTTATCCAACTGCATATTTTCTTTATAATATAAAATGCAGTTATTTTGGCACGCGTGTATTTTTTCGTACCCAAGCCCCAATTTTCTCATTAGCTTTTTAGTCTTATAAAAAGTAGGCTCAAACTTGTTATCAGTAGGCAGCATTCCATTAATCAATCCAGCAATCCGATCATACGCAACTCCGCTGATATTACAATCGGCCTTGATGCTTAAGAGCTGTGTCATTGCTGAAAACCTAGTGTATTTAGGACAATTCTCATACAAAGGTTCATCGGCAGCTTTCAACATCTCGTAAAATTTTGCAGCTTCTTTATTCGGTAATTCAATCTCTACCGCAGCCCCTACTTCTGTGATATCAACCGCTGTAGTATCTGGTGGGACTGATGTCTGAAGAACTGGCCGATCAACATTATCATTCAGGCGGAATTGACCCCCAAGACTATCAAGTATCATAGTTCTATAGGGATTACATTGACCGGATGAAGAAGCACCAGCAGAGGAAGATTCACCATATGTCTGAACGACAGGATTGCTCGACGTCCCGACTTCGCGTGACTCCCCGTGACAAGTCCATAGAAAATATCTCGGTGCAAATCCATTGGTATATAGATGCAGAGTGACAGTCTCCCGATCCAAAAATTGTCCATTTGAACAAATGCGGCACGGACATCGGATTTGATCATCCATGCTAACGAAATTCAGATTCGAATAGGCGAAATTTAGAAAGTACGTTACGCCTAATCGAAACTCATTCGTTAAAGCTCCACGATTAAGACGTCGGTACATCCAACTTCGATCAGCCGACATGATTCTGTCAATCAATGACAATTTCTTTGGTTAATGTCTTTAGGTGAGATTGTCCTATTCCATTCGGGATTTATGTTATTCGTACTGCACTTACGTTTTTATTTTAACTGTTAACTAATTATTCTAAATTTCGACAGCATCTCCCTACAGTTCTCCGAATACGCATATCATCTGGGCGCGTATCGGAGAACAAGAGAGATGTTGCCGAAATTTAGAATAATTAGTTAATAGTTAAAATAAAAACGTAAGTGCAGTACAAATAACTATATTCCCAAATTGTCCAATCAGGGACAATTCAAGAATTGTACGTCGTATAAAAGATCATCTACTTCTTTTACACGAACATACAATTCCCGAACGGATCTAAGGTTTTGCTAAATCATATCCGATCGTCGATGCGTACGTGAAACATATCAACTCGTCGGAGGATGATTATTTTCTAAATGTTTCGAGACAGTTCGAGTCCATATTGGACGATTTCGGCGCGCGTCCAAAGTGGACGATTCCGGCGCGAGTCCGAAGTGGACGATTCCGGCGCGAGTCCGAATTGGACGATTCTGGCGCGCGTCCGAAGTGGACGATTCCGGTGCGAGTCCGAATTGGACGATACCGGCGCGCGTCCGAAGTGGACGATACCGGCGCGCGTCCGAAGTGGACGATTCCGGCGCGCGTCCGAAATTAATCTAAACCCTAATAATTAATCTAACAAATTAAACAATTAATCTAAACAATTAATTAACAATTATTAAATAATTAATTAACAAATATAAAATAATATAAACTATATATATATATACTAAATTCCGGCGCCGGAGTCCACCCTCCGGCGCCGGCGTACAGTGGCCGGACACAATGTCCGGCCACTGCAGAAGGTCCGACGGCGGCCATCGGCCGACCGCCGCCGGCCGAAACCCTAGAAATAGGGTTTCGGTCGGGTGATTTCCGCTGGCCGCAGGGAAGAGACGGCAGCAGGGGAGACTTACCTGAACAAGTCGGCAGCAGCGGTCGGCGTCGTCGGCAGCAGCGGCAACGGCGGCGAGTGGCATCGGCAGGAGCGGCGGCGGCAGCAGCGAGCAGCGGGAGGAAGAAGAGTCGGGCGCGAGAGCGTGCCCTATATAAACTTATCAGCAACGGCTCACTCGCCCGTTAGAACGCCGTTGCTGATAAGTTATCATCAGCAACGGCTCACTTATCCGTTAGCAAGCCGTTGCTGAAGATTAAAAAATCAGCAACGGCTCGCCTTTCCGTCAGAAAGCCGTTGCTGATAATTAAAATAATCAGCAACGGCTCGGGTTTCCGTTAGAACGCCGTTGCAGATACAGTTTTCTGCAACGGCTCGGGCGGCCGTAAGAATGCCGTTGCAAATAGCAACGGCTTGAGCGGCCGTCGCTGATAGCCGTTGCTGAAGACGAAGTTTCTAGTAGTGATGGTTTGAGGTTGCTTGGGAAGTAAAGAAAGAGGAACTAACTTGGTTGCAACTCCATGACTAATGGGTTCGGTATCAACTCCTAACTTTATCCCCGCCTTCATTATTATTGAAGTTTGATGATTCTTTAAAAACATTAATATGCCTTATCTAGCATTCACTTGATACTTAACTCTCTTCGTGTGATACATGATATATGCATGTTTATTTTTGATTAACAATCACATGTCTCTTTGGGGTATCAAGTTTGGATTTCAATTTTTCATTTTATTTTCGGTCTCCTTGGAGGCCATTTGAGACCTATAATGGGTCTATGCAACCTTTGGTTTTGAAACCTAGGCTAATTGTGGCCGTTTCGGTTTTCAACCTTAGGAAGGGTTTGAGGTCTTGAATTTAAAAAGCTTTCCACTTTTGAGATCTCCTTGATTCATTTTGTTTTCACCTTTGGTTAATTTTGAAAAATGAATCCCCACTAATTATCAAAATGTGACTTTTTGAGAAAGAACTTGAATTTTCCTTTACTATCTAGTTTACAAACTTGCAAGTAAGAAGAAGTTTATTGTGATTCCTATGATCAAATTACATGCAAGTTGATCATTAATTAGGAGGCAAATATTTTTAAAATTTAATGAATACATGCTAATACTTCAAAAATCTATCTAAATGAGGAATGAGTTTGAACCTTGCATTATCTAGTATATTACCTCATAAAGCATGTAGAGGCTCTTGTTCCTTGCACATGATAAAGTACTTACTTGTGTTTATATGTTGAGTATTGGGTAAAATGACATATAGACAATTTTGTGATATATATGTTGACTCTTGATTGAAATTGTGCTAAGTCACTCAAGTAGTCCTTGGGAGTCTTTATAGTGATTCAAACTTAGTATACATGCTTTGAGTGATTATATCTTAGTCATATATGAGTTTGATCAAAATTTGAAATTTTCTTGAAAAATGAGTATTTTTCGATAAAGCATGAAATCTAGAAATTTCAGCGATCTATTGAAAATATAGAAAATATATTCTTGAGAAATTCTTGGTTCTCCACCTTTCTTGAAAATATAGTTTATGCTGAGAAAGTTTCAAAGATTTTCATTGAGAATTCAATTTTATATGATTTTGGGTTCATCCTTATCAAAAATCGGAAACCTAGTCTTTATCGTTCAAAATTTTGTCTTTGCTGAAAACTAATGTTTTTCGGGTGTCCATATCCCCTTGTTTCATGGTTCAAATCCTCTTGACACTTTGGTCTCATTGTGTTCATTCTTCCAAAAGTGCTCTTGATATAATGTGTGGTCTTATATTCTAAGAAAGCATAGGTACTGAGGGTGAATCTTGAAATTGTTTTACTTAGGCCCTTTTTGATGGATGTCAAAAGGGGGAGAATTTAGACATGCATAGAGTTAGGGAGAGTTGATTCTAGATATGCATGTTGATAAGGGGAGCATTATACATACACTTGATAAAATGCTATGCTTATTGATACTTTCCTTGGTCAAAAAGGGGGAGATCATTGGCGTAAGCTTTTCAACCTTGGTCATCATCTTGATTTTGATGATAACAAACTTATTCTAATGGGTTTATCAAGTGTTTGATCTCAGGTTAGACGATCAATACACGAAAAATCACGAAGAAATTGTGGAAATTCAATTGTCGACAGCTTCGGGGGTGATCGAGTTGAAAGTTAGGTCTAGGGTTTGAAATGATTGTAAAATCCTTCTAAGGCATTAAGTCAACCCATTTGATGTATTTATGTAAAGCCAAAACCCAATCGAAACCTGAAAAAGAAACTAGTTGAAAAATGAGCAAAAGCATGCTGATAACTGTGTTTCGATTGATGATTCGGTTGACGATTTGGTCGATCGACCATTGACCGATGATCGATTGCCAGAGGCTCAAAAGCCATAAAAGGCTTATGGTCGATGACCGGTCGCTCGGTCGGTCGACCGACCCATCGACCAGGTGATTGAACGACGAGCGACAACAGATAGAAATCTATCCGTTGCAACGGGCTGTTAAGCCTCCTCTCTTCATGTCTTATAAATAGAAGCCTAATATCTGCGTCCTCACATCTCTTAAAATTCATTGAGTCTATCCTAGAGTGTTTGAGCCTAAAAGAATTAATCTAAGCCCTTATCTTCATTTCCACACTCTCAATCTCTCCTCACTTCATCAAGCCTTTCTTTCAACCGAGAAATCCATACTTGAGGGATTGAAGTGCTTGGAGCTTCACCAAGGTTGTTTTATATTTAAGCTCCATTAATCTTGTTTTCCTATTGTATTGAATCGAATTTGAGTGTAGCTTGCAAGGTGTGCGTGTAAACACCTTGGTGTCTCGTAGATTGTTATTTTGCTAGAGAATAGGTGTTGAGGCCCGCCTCTAGGGTTGAGGGAAAAGGCCTCATTGTATTCTTATAAAAACATTCAATCTATTAAGTGTTAAGGTTAAAAATCCTTGGTGAGGAGCCAAGGTAGTGGAGTAGGCGGGATTGGCTGAACCATTATATATTCTCTTGTTTGCAATGCTATATTGATTGCTTAGTTTGATTCTTACTTGTGCTAAATTTAAGTGTGATTGCATCTACTTACACTTAGGATCAAGAAACTTGAATTTGCTAGTTAAGTTGATTAAAATCGAAAAAGAATTGAATTGAACTTAGAACTAATCAACACACTATTCAACCACCCTTCTAGTGTGGACATTCATCCAACATCGCCCGACGGTCGACCGAAAAGTCCAACACTATTTAGATCCGTTGAACGGCTCTTTTTGAGCCCCTACCCTTGGGATCTCTATGTAAACTCCTAAGAGAGACGTCCTTTCCTGTCTAATGCTTCATTAAGCCATTATTGTGCAAACCCTAGTTTTCGTTGAAACCATGATTCAAGCCTTTGATCTTCATCGTTTCATCATCCAAAGGCATCAAGAGGACTAGGGATCTTATGTTTAAAGCTACGTATACTTTGGTTTGTTTATTACTATATTTATATTGTATTTTGTGCTTTATTTCTTGTGATAGAACTTGTGTAAGACCTAGGTTGTTAGGTCTCGAATGGTTGGTGGTTGCCTTGGTGTTAAGACTTAAATTCGGTGTAAACTTAGTTTGCCGGAGTTAGTGATTTTTGTCCTTTAGGGTTTAAGGTGGAAGAGTGCTATCAGTAATAACGCAGAGATTTCCGAGTGTGGAAGTACCTTAGGTGTAAGAGCAGAGACTCTTTGGGTAAAAGGTCCTCATTTGTAAGGAAAATATTCATAATCTAGTAAAGTTAAGTTTGGAAATCCCAAGTGGGGGTGCTTAGGTAGCGGAGTAGGCATTGGGGCCGAACCATTATAAATTGACTTGTTAGCATTGATACTCTTGTGTGTGATTAATACTTTTTATTATCACTTCCGCATCTATTATTTGAATTATGAATTAACCTAAGTAATCAAGAAATGATTAAAATCAAAATGTAGGTTAAGTTTTAGTTAACACACTATTCAAGCTCCATTAATCTTGTTTTCCTATTGTATTGAATTGAATTTGAGTGTAGCTTGCAAGGTGTGCATGTAAACACCTTGGTGTCTTGTAGATTGTTATTTTGCTAGAGAATAGGTGTTGAGGCCCGCCTCTAGGGTTGAGGGAAAAGGCCTCATTGTATTCTTATAAAAACATTCAATCTATAAAGTGTTAAGGTTAGAAATCCTTGGTGAGGAGCCAAGGTAGTGGAGTAGGCGGGATTGGCTGAACCATTATATTCTCTTGTTTGCAATGCTATCTTGATTGCTTAATTTGATTCTTACTTGTGCTCAATTTAACTGTGATTGCAACTACTTACACTTAGGATCAAGAAACTTGAATTGGCTAGTTAAATTGATTAAAATCGAAACAGAATTGAATTGAACTTAGAACTTACCTACACACTATTCAACCCCCCTTCTAGTGTGGACATTCATCCAACATCGCCCGACGGTCGACTGAAAAGTCCAACACTATTTAGATCCGTTGAACGACTCTTTTTGAGCCCCTACCCATGGGATCTCTATGTAAATTCCTAAGAGAGCCGTCCTTTCCTGTCTAATGCTTCATTAAGCCATTATTGTGCAAACCCTAGTTTTAGTTGAAACCTTGATTCAAGCCTTTGATCTTCATCGTTTCATCATCCAAAGGCATCAAGTGGACTAGGGATCTTATGTTTAAAGTTAAGTATACTTTGGTTTGTTTATTGCTACATTTATATTGTATTTTGTGCTTTATTTCTTGTGTTAGAACTTGTGTAAGACCTAGGTTGTTAGGTCTCGAATGGTTGGTGGTTGCCTTGGTGTTAAGACTTCGATTCGGTGTAAACTTAGTTTCCCAGGATTAGTGATTCTTGTCCTTTAGGGTTTAAGGTGGAAGAGTGCTATCAGTAAGAACGCGGAGACTTCCGGGTGTGGAAGTACCTTAGGTGTGAGAGCGGAGACTCTTTGGGTAAAAGGTCATCATTTGTAAGGAAAACATTCATAATCTAGTAAAGTTAAGTTTGGAAATCCCAAGTGGGGGTGCTTAGGTAGCGGAGTAGGCATTGGGGCTGAACCACTATAAATTGACTTGTTAGCATTGATACTCTTGTGTGTGATTAACTCTTTTTATTATCACTTCCGCATCTAGTAGTTGAATTGTGAATTAACCTAAGTAATCAAGAAATGATTAAAATCGAAATTTTGGTTAAGTTTTAGTTAACACACTATTCAAGCACCATTAATCTTATTTTCCTATTGTATTGAATCAAATTTGAGTGTAGCTTGCAAGGTGTGCGTGTAAACACCTTGGTGTCTTGTAGATTGTTATTTTGCTAGAGAATAGGTGTTGAGGCCCGCCTCTAGGGTTGAGGGAAAAGGCCTCATTGTATTCTTATAAAAACATTCAATCTATAAAGTGTTAAGGTTAGAAATTCTTGGTGAGGAGCCAAGGTAGTGGAGTAGGCGGGATTGGCTGAACCATTATATATTCTCTCGTTTGCAATGCTATCTTGATTGCTTAATTTGATTCGTACTTGTGCTCAATTTAACTGTGATTGCATCTACTTACACTTAGGATCAAGAAACTTGAATTGGCTAGTTAAGTTGATTAAAATCGAAAAAGAATTGAATTGAACTTAGAACTAAGCTACACACTATTCAATTCCTCCTTCTAGTGTGGACATTCATCCAACATCGCCCGGCGGTCGACCGAAAAGCCGAACACTATTTAGATCCTTTGAACGACTCTTTTTGAGCCCCTACCCTTGGGATCTCTATGTAAACTCCTAAGAGAGCCGTCCTTTCCTGTCTAATGCTTCATTAAGCCATTAGGGTAGTGGAGTAGGCATTGGTGTCGAACCACTATAAATTGACTTGGGTAAAAGGTCCTCATTTGTAAGGAAAACATTCATAATCTAGTAAAGTTAAGTTTGGAAATCCTAAGTGGGGTGCTTAGGTAGTGGAGTAGGCATTGGGGTCGAACCACTATAAATTGACTTGTTAGCATTGATACTCTTGTGTGTGATTAATTCTTTTTATTATCGCTTCCGCATCTAGTAGTTGAATTGTGAATTAACCTAAGTAATCAAGAAATGATTAAAATCGTAATTTAGGTTAAGTTTTAGTTAGCACACTATTCAACCCCCCCCCTCTATTGTAGGCCATTCGACTTACACTCATAAGCGACCTTTTCCTCATATGTGGCCCATTCTGCCAATGGATCCTTATGAGTGTCCAGAGTGTATCCAGTTCGTTCAGGATTAAGGACAATTTTAAGATTGTGGAGCTTGTCCACATAATTAGGCCCAGTAAGCCTATTTAAGTCTAGTATGCTAGTGAGGGGGTTTTGATATTTCATATTAAAAATAACTGCAGAAAATAACAAGATTAAATTAGTTGGATGTTTTTTGTTGGTGTTTGGCTTATGCTGTTTTGGCTATATTTGGCAAAAGGAATAGTAGTTAAGTTCTCGGTTGTTTGTCAGTTATAACTGCTCTGGATGTTATGAAGCTTTTGCTGAAATTTGTTGGCCTAAGGTTTTTAACCTTGGTCATAATCTCGGTATTGATGATAATAAACATGGAACTAATATTTCCATGAAAAAATATTTTCAGGTTCCAAGTCTGTTAGCGCACGAAGTCCGCGATCGGAAAAATTAGAGAAATCGGCAAGGACGCTCAGGATTCTTCGGGAAGTTAGAGTTTTATCACACTCCAAACTCAGGGTCACGTGACCGACCAAGGTATACGTGTCTATACCCCGCAGCCTAACTCATGCACATGTCAACTCATAAAAGATAGCAGAAAGAAACAACAGTTTTTTGATTAGTTAGGCTAAACACGATATTAATAGCAAAATGAAAGCAATAAATATGAAGCAATTAACACAAAACAATATATCAATGCTAACACAATTACTTATAGTGGTTAGGCACTAATGCCTACTCCACTAGCTAAGCACCCCGCTTAGGATTTCCAAACTAAGTTTACTAGATTATATTGTTTCCCTTACAAAGAGGACTTTATAACCAGAAAGTCTCAGCTCTCAAACCGAAGGCACTTCCAGACCCGGAAGTATCCCACCTTCCTACCGAGAGCACTCTCTCACCTCAAGGACAACTCAACTAATATTAGTAAACTAAGTTTACAATGGTGGATTTAGGCCTTAACACCAAGGCAACCACCAACTCAATCAAACCTACAACCTAGGTTTACACAAATGATATATAATGAAAATAAACAACAAAATATAATAACAATTGGAGCAATAAATCAAACAACAAGTACTTAGCTCCAAAACTAACTCCCTAGTCCTCTTGATGCCTTGAGAAGATAAATCTATGAAGCTTGAAGGCTCAATCAACAAATGGAGATCAAAACTAGGGCTCTTTGCAAAGATGGCTCAAGAATTTCCATAGAGATGCAAGGAGTGGCTCTTTGAGGCTTAGAAGCATCATTTAAGGCTTGGAAGAGAGTTTGTGGTGGGTATTTATAACCCCCCAAACAAAATGGCTCGTCAACGGGCTGATTTCTACCCCTTGGCGATGCCCGATCGCTTGCCGGTTGATCGTCAGTCGATCGACCGAGCGACCATCGAGCGATCGAAGGCAATCTGCCACATTTGGGCACACTTCGGTCGACTGACTGGTCGACCAAATTGGCTACTGCCAATTTTTTGCCAAATTCAGTTGATTGACCGGTCGACCGAACCTAGGCTGAGCTTGATTTTTTCAGCCTTCTTCTTGCGCGCTTCATTTCCGAGTTCTTGCCTTCAACGTGCATCAACTTGGAGAGCTTTCCTTGTGTTCTTTACACTCATCCAAGACGTCTTTGTTGTACATGTCGAACTTCGAGTGATTTCCACGACGAACACGAAAGCGTCGATTAATGTCCTTCCAATTTTTCGATTTCTTCGATATTTTCGATCGAGGACATCAAGTGCTAATCGATATGGAACCTGAAAATATTTCTCAATGAAATATTAGTTCCATGTTTGTTATCATGAGTATAGAGACGTCATTATATCATAAGTATTCAAGTATTATACTAAGATTTTTGCAAAATCAAACTCATACCTCATTCCTAAATACTTTTCCCAAACTTTTCATTTCCTTTTCCATTTTCTTTTAGATAGCATAGCCTTTCATTAACATTTTCAACTTGCAAGTAGACTTCTTTAGTAGATAATGAAGTTAAGGCTACTAGCAAGCTAACCAAACCAAATAGCAAAGAGAGATTCAAATATTATTTTCAAAATGCATCTTTGCTAGATAGTTTGAAATTCATTTAAAATGAAATCAAGTGATACCAAAATGAATTTTAAGAGATCACAGAAATAATAAATATGAAAACATGATCTCCAACCCTTCCTATTGGTTGAAAACCGAAAGGCCACAATGAGCCTACGATTTCGAACTGCAAGGTCGAATGAGCCTGTTATAGGCTACATAGGTCTCCGAAAAGACCATAAATCAAAAATCAAAAATCATTTTAATAAAATCGTATTAAGAGCGGATAAGATCAACTCAAATCAATCGAGTATCATAAAACTCCAACTTAAATGAATTCAAATAAAGTCAAGGAGATGATACCAAGTTTACATAGATGCCAATATCCATACCTATGGTACCATGAAGGTTTGAAGTTGCAACCAAATGGAGATTTTTCATTTGAATCCAAGGTCAACTTCAATGTTCCATTTTCCATTCATACTTGTGTGGTTGCTCCCCCTACAAAAGAACAAGACACTTTTGGTACCCAAATAGCTTTGGGTCCTTGGGGTAGAGTTGGCCTAGGAATCCAAAGTGTCCTAGCAACACTTGGATTTATTTTAAAAACACAATCATGAATAGCATGGCCATATATACCACAACAAAAATAAATTCCATTAATTTTTTTCTTTTCAACGTGAGGTTTAAATGTAGGATGCCTAACATGAGAATTAACACGAGCATGATAATTCTTGTTAAAAACACCATTTCTACTAAAATTCCTCAATGATGAACCTTAACCTTCCTACTTAAGAATACAACCTCATTTTTTAAAGTATCAATAGATTGATACAAAGCATTCAACATACAATTTTCATTCATAATTTTTGAATTCTTTACTTTCAAACTTCCAATCTAAATTTTTGAAACATTTTCAAATCATTATTTGTAGACTTCAATCTATTTTTCAAAACCTCATTTTCAAGTTTCAAGTCATTAACTTCAAGAGTTAATGTATCATGGCAAGGATCAATCTTGCTAGTTTTCAATTTCTCATTTTCACTCTTCAACTCATGCACATGATTAACAAGCTCCAAGCTTTCTTTCTTGATTTTTCTATTTTCCTTATTTGATTTCATGAGCATGGCATACATCTTCTTAAATTCTTCAAATAGCTCATCATAAGACATACCTAAAGAATAAGAGCTACTATCATCATTATCACTATCAAGATTTTTAACATGACTAGAAGTAGAAGATTTTACCTCATTCCAAAAACCCATGAGGCATATTTGAGATGTGACTTCATCATCATGAGAGAAAGATGCTCCACTAGATTTGGAGGTGGACTTGGAAGCATTCTTCTTCTTGGTCCTCATTCCGAAATGGCCACACTAAAGGGGGGGTGAATAGTGTGTTAACTAATCTTATCGCCTAATTTTGGTTTTAATCATTTCTTGATTAGTTAGGCTAAGCACGATATTAATAGCAAGCGGAAGAAATAAATATGATGCAATTAACACAAAACAATATATCAATGCTAACACAATTATTTATAGTGGTTCGGCCCCAATGCCTACTCCACTACCTAACCACCCCGCTTAGGATTTCCAAACTAAGTTTACTAGATTATATCGTTTCCCTTACAAAGAGGACTTTACAAAGGAAAGTTTCAGCTCTCAAACCGAAGGCACTTCCACACCCGAAAATATCCCGCCTTTCTACCGAGAGCACTCTCCCACCTCAACCTAAGTGACAACTCAACTAATCCTAGTAAACTAAGTTTACAATGGTGGATTTAAGCCTTAACACCAAGGCAACCACCAACACAATCAAACCTATCAACCTAGGTTTACACAAATGATATATAACAAAAATAAACAACAAAATACAATAACAATTGGAGCAATAAATCAAACAACAAGTACTTAGCTCCAAAAGTAACTGCCTAGTTCTCTTGACGCCTTGAGAAGATAAATCTATGAAGCTTGAAGGCTAAATCAACAAATGGAGATCAAAACTAGGGCTCTTTGCAAAGATGGCTCAAGAATTCTTGTAGAGATTCAAGGAGTGGCTCTTTGAGGCTTAGAAACATCATTTAAGGCTTAGAAGAGAGTTTTGGGTGGGTATTTATAACCCCCCAAATGAAATGGCTAGTCAACGGGCTAATTTTTGCCCGTTGGCGACTCCCGGTCGCTTGCCGATCGATCGTCGGTCGATCGACCGAAGGTAATCTGCTGCTTTTGGGCACACTTTGGTTCACCGACTGGTCGATAGATCGAAGGTAATCTACTGCTAATTTTTCGTCACATTCGGTCGATCGACCGGTCGACTGAACCTAGGCTGAGCTTGATTTTTTCAGCCTTCTTTTACGCGCTTCATTTTTGGGTTCCGGCCTTCAACGTGTGTCAACTTGGAGAGCTTTCCATGTGTTCTTTAGACTCGTCCAAGACGTCTTTGGTGCACACGTCAAACTTCGAGAGATTTCCATGATGAACCCGAACGCGTCTTTGGTGCACATGTCCTTCTAATTATCTGATTTCTTCGATATTTCTGATTGAGGACATCAAGTGCTAATTGATATGGAACCTGAAAATATTTCTCAATGAAACACTAGTTCCATGTTTGTTATCATCAAAACCGAGATTAAGACCAAGGTAGAAAACCTTAGGCCAACACATTACTTGTGTAGTTTTGTTTATTTCATTGAATTTCATTTGTGTAAACCTAGGTTGCTAGGTTTGATTGACTTGGTGGTTGCTTTAGTGTTAAGGCTTAAATCCACCATTGTAAACTTAGTTTACTAGGATTAGTTGAGTTGTCCCTTCGGTTGAGGTGGGAGAGTGCTCTTGGTCGGAAGGCGGGATACTTCTGAGTGTGGAAGTGTCTTCGGTTTGAGAGTGGAGACTTTCCAATGTAAAGTCCTCTTTGTAAGGGAAACGATATAATCTAGTAAACCTAGTTTGGAAATCCTAAGCAGGGTGCTTAGGTAGTGGAATAGGCATTGGCGCTGAACCACTATAAATAATTGTGTTAGCATTGTTTACCTTGTGTTTCTTATTGTTTATTATTTATATTTTGCTTCCGTTTACTACTCGATTTTTGAATTGTCTAAGTAATCAAGTAAATGATTAAAATAGGAATTGGAAAAGATTTAGATAACACTATTCACCCCCCTCTATTGTGGCCATTTCACCAACATTTAGGTTTAGGGTGTCTAGAAGTGTTGTAAATCCTCATTATGATGCAAAGAAACACAAAAACCAAACCCGAACCCCAAAACATGAAAACTCGAAAAATTAGAAAAGGGCCTGAAGTTCACTAAGCCTAGGGAGGTCCTTCGAGGGCTATATAACCTAGACAATTTCTTAGCACCAAAAGTGCCGGTAACTATTCCTTAGGTAAAAAATAGATAACGAGATATTTTTAAAGATTTTTTGGAAGCCTTTAGCCTACCCCCCTATTTGACCCGGGAGATTATAAAGTTTCGGATTTTTAGAAATTTGTACTAGACCCCAAAAGTTAGATTTTGATTCTTAAGGTTTTTGATTTTTTAGTATTTTTATTGAATCCAAATGGGGGGTAATCCTTATATAACATTTATGTTTTAAGGTTATTTACTTGAAGTTAAGAAATGTTCTATAAGTAGACTTAGCGAAGATGAAAACCAGAAACAAACAAACGAGCAGAAAAGTAAACAAGAAAAAATCAGCCCTGCCCAAATTCGATTTACCGACTGAAGAAGAATCGGGCAGAAGGCATTTCGATCGACCGATCAATGCCCAGATTGGGCAGAATGCCTACGATCTAAACTGTCATTGGAGAGCTATTTTGACTCTCTCATCTTGGAGCTTATATATAATAGCCCTTGAGTGTCTTCCTAGAGGATCTAAACCGTCATTGAGCCATCTTTGATCAATCTTAAAGCTGTCATTAAGAGATTCTTCTTAAACCCTAGCTTTGATCCTCAACTACTTGATTGAGCCCGCAAACTTCATCGATTCATCACCTTGAGGCATCAATAGGACTAGGGATTTTCTTTTGGAGCTAAGTATTTGTTGTTTGATTTATTGCTCCATTAGTTGTTGTATTTTGGTGTTTTTTTCATTGTATTTGACCTTGTGTAAACCTAGGTTCACTACTAAAAAATGAGTAATTTGCGACGTCTATTTTGCTACGACAGTGGTAGCGGTCGCAGATGCGACGATTCTGCGACCGCGGGAAATGGGGGTCTCATAAAACCATATTTGTTAGACAAGATTAACAAGCATCACAACCATCTTTAATCAAGAGCCAACCTTTAAGATCAAGAATTTATATCAAGAACCCCATGCCATCAAGATCAAATCCCATCTTTGAAACCCATGATAAATTTCCAAAAAAATCACATAGTTTATATCAAAGCATGCATCAATATTATTTAGCTACAATATTATTTCCCACCTTGGCCGAGCACCCCTAGGGTATTCCTTGGGCTGCCGAGTCACAAAGGGGAATCCTCGGGTTTCCTTCCACAAGTTGACACAAGATTTAGCTATCAAAACCCATGATTTGACGAAAAACACAAGAAACAAGAAGGACGACCAAACAGGCTCAAGAACACGAGGAAACACAAGAAAGGAGGGGTAAAACCACTCACATCACTAGGAAGAAAGTTTAGAGGAGAATTTCCGATCAACGGCCTTCGAATCCGACTCTAAGGGATGGCGGCTCGGCTCAAAAAAGGGGAAAGAGGGGGCGGCGGCGCCAAACTCCAAGAGGGAGGCGGCTCGGCTGCACTAAGCCGACAGATCCAAGAGAGGAAAAGTGAGGGGAAGGGGGAAAGAAGGGGCTCGACGGCGGCAGCTGCTTTGCTTGTCAGCTCCAAGAGAGGGAGGGAGGGGCTGTTGGCTCGGCTCTGCTCCTCTCTCCTCTCATGGCTTGTCCGACTCCAATAGGGAGGTGCAAGCCCTAGGGGGGGGGGATTTTATGATCCCTTCTCACCTCTTCAACCCTAATCGCCTTTAATCCACATCCGCCTCAACCCGGATCCGCAACCCGCTAACCCAAGATCCTCCATACTAACACATGCATCAACCACATGCACACCCATATACAACATGATTTAATAATCATGCACATGCAACAACATAATTAAATAAATTCATCTACACAAGCAAGAAATTACATAATTTATATTCCTACATACCCGAGCTCGCACCGGACCATGTGTCGACTCGGCTCGACCTCAGACTAGCATGCTAGGCTGACAAACACAAACATAAATGGAAAACTAATAGTAATATCTTGGATATTCCAATCCTCCCGCCTTAAAAAAAATTCGTCCTGAAATTTTGGAAAAAGAAACTTGAGGACTTACCAGATCTTCAAACAATGAAGGATATCACTCCCTTATATCCCGCTCCACCTCCCAGGTGGCCTCCTGCCCGGAATGGTGCTCCCACCTGACCTTAACCAAGGGAATCTCCTTGGACCTCAATTTTCCGATCTGACGATCTAGCACCTCAACTAGTCGCTACTCATATAAGACCGATGAATCGACCTCCACTGCGGTAGACTCAATCACATGGGACTCATCCCGAATATACTTCTTCAGCATAGATACATGGAACACTGAATGCACCCGGTCCATACTGGGAGGTAAGGCCAACTCATATGCCACAGCTCCCCTACGCCTGAGAATAGGAAGCGAACCAATGAACCCAGGGCTTAGCTTTCCTTTCTTACCTAATTTCACCACCCCTTTCATTGTGGATACCTTGAGGAACACCATGTCCTCCTCAGCAAACTCTACCTCCCTGGTCTTCCCATCAGTATACATCTTCTGGCAACTCTGAGCTGCCAATAATCTCTCCCTGATTAGCTTCTCCCTGCTAATAATTTATCCAAGTATTCCCTGAACACTCAGTTCATCTGGTCCATAAATGCTGCAGGTGCATTAGTCAGCCCAAACGACATCACCAGGAACTCAAAGTGCCCATACCTCGACCTAAAAGCAGTCTTAGGGACGTCATTATCCCGGATCCTCAATTGATGGTACCCTGACCGCAGGTCAATCTTGAAAAACCACTAAGCTCCCTGAAGCTGATCAAACAAATCATCAATCCTGGGCAGCGGGTACCGATTCTTCACCGTTACCTTCTTAAGCTACCGATAATCAATGGACATCCGTATGGACCCGTCCTTCTTTTTCACAAAGAGCACTGGAGCACCCTAAGACGAAACACTTGATGGAATGAAGCCCAACTCAAGCAGCTCCTACAACTGGGACTTCAACTCCCTCAACTCAGTTGGTGCCATCCGATATGGCAGAATGGATGTCGACTTCACACCAGGCTGCAAATCAATGTAGAACTCAATCTCCCTATATGGAGGCAATCCTGGCAACTCATCCGGAAACACATCGGAGAACCCGCATACCACGGGCATCCCCTTGACATCCCTAGCGCACCTCCACCTCCCTCCGCCACTATTACAAAGGCCAAGAAGAACTGGCATCCACCCAGAAGTAGCTTTCGAGCTTTGAGAGTTAAAACTGATACCGACAAATCTCCCCTTCCCTCACCCTAGAAGGTAAACTAGGGCAATCCGGGCATACTAAAGGTTACAGTCTTAGCCCTGCAATCCACTGAGGTGAAATGGTTCACCAACTAGTCCATGCCCAAAATCACATCAAGTTCTAGCATCGACAAAAGTGTCAATTCGGCCATCAACACGTGCCCACAAATGACCACCTCGCAGCCTCGAAACACTGACTCTGCCAGCATAAAAATGCCCGTAGGCGTAGACACCATAAGAGGTAAATCAATAATAGAGGGTTTCCCTGACAACTTAATAGCAAACAAAGTAGATACAAAAGAGTGCGTAGCACTTGGATCAAACAAGACATATGCAACGACAGAATCAACAACAAGGTTACCTGACACTACTGCCCTAGACGCCTCAGTGCCCTCTTGGTTCATAGCAAACACCCGTGCAGCGGGCCTCTTTGAACCACCAGCTCGCTGGCCTCCACCCTGAGTCTGACCCCTCAGAGTCACAGAACCCACTAACATCGGTGCCTTTCCTTTGGTTTGATCATGCTGTTGACTACCCTTGCCAAGACAATCTTTTCTATAGTTCCCAGTCTGCCCACAACTGAAACACACCTTTGAACGTCCCCAGTAAGCTCCCAGTGCTTCTTGTGACATTGGTTACACTGCTCTGGCCCAGGCCTTCGCTGCAAACCTCCAGATGATGCGCCTGGTCCTGAACCCCTGTGGTCTCTGGAATTGATATGACCTCCGCCCTACTATGGATCCACTATCCCGAGAGTACCCTCAGAGTGAGCTGGCCGACCCTCAGGTGATGGGGTCGAAACTTTTTCTTTTGAGGTCCATCATGCCTGTCCGTCGGTACCAGCGCCTCCTTTCGGAGTGCCTCATCTACAACTCGAGCAAAGGAAGTGTCATTCGTGTAATGGATCAGTCTGGCGATCTGCGGTCTAAACCCTTCGACAAAGCTCTTGACCCTGGCGGTCTTTATGGCTATCAAGGTGGGGTGGTACTTCGAAAGTCGTGTGAACTCCATCTCATAGTCCATCATTGACATACTATCGGTTTATCGAAGTAACTCGAACTCTTTCGCCCGTTTGTCTCGGATGCTCAGTGGCAGGTACTTCTCCACCATAGCAGCTCTAAACTGCTCCCATGTAGGGGGTGGTACATCTACTACTCTATGATCCCTCCAAGTGTGAAGCCAATCCTTGGCTGACCCTCTTAGCTGTAATCCGATCAGTCGAGCGGTCGTCTCAGATGAACAACCAAGCTCCCTACAAAGCTGGTAGCAATCTCCTAGGAAGCTAGTGACCTCCACCCGTTGATCTGTCCATGTATACTCCGATGGCTTGAATGCAACAAAATCTGCCTATGAAGGTGCTTTGGGGGCTCTGACCACCAGTGCCACTGCTGGACAACCTCTAGAGTTGCGGGTACTACTGGCACCTGTTGTGGCTGTTGCTTCAGTTCCTGTTCCCTGTGGAGTGCCTCTGTCAGGGCAACCAATCCGGCCTACAACTGCACAACCATGGGATCCTGTCCCACATCCTCTCGGGCCTAAGATAGTCTCCCATGACCCCGGCCCCGGCCTCGGCCTCGGCGCTAAGTGGAGTTGCTATCACTACTGCTCCTGGCGGCAACAAATGCCTCCATCAATATGAAATCACTAGAAAAATATCATAATTAGACAATTTAATTCATCCTAACATTTTGCAAACTTAACCACAAGTTGCGCTGAGGTGCAGACTTAGCCCATTAATCTCATAACATAACCTTACCGTATACCGACACGCTAGCAATGCCCTATACTGTAACAACTCTAGGTCGTAGTCAAACAGAACCACATGCTCTAATACCTCATTGTCATGCCCCAACTCAGGGTCACTTGATCGGCCAGGGTATACATGTCTATACCCCGTAGCCTAACCCATGCACATGCCAACTCAACAACAAAACATAGCGGAAAGAACTAATGAGTTTTATTTCAAATGGAAAACCAAACCAGAATTTATTATAAGTAAGTTTAGCAAAATAATAAACTGCGGAAATAATAAATCAAGTTCAACTCTTCATTTACAAATGAAATCAGACATAAAGACATGAATGTCCCCAAGGGACTACAACTCCAAAATACTAAAACATAAGTGCATGACTAACTACCAAACACTCAACTACGACCCCTAACTAGAACTGCTATGAGATCAATGTGGCTCCAATGCCCTCCAGCCGCGCCAAGTGCTCTAGTCTACCTCACCAGTCAGGCTCTGCAAAACAAAAACAACGACAACAGGTGAGTTCAAAGAACTCAGTGAGCGATTCTACCAACCCCCACGAAAAAACAATCACAGAGATAAAGCATAAGTAAAACACCTATCTCAAACAAGAATAAGGTCACAAGGGTGTTACTAAATATCAGGCCATCTGGCCACCACCAGCCCTCAAGGCAACCATCACTCTAGCAGTGAAGTACAACATGCCTAACCCTACCATGCCCTAAGGCAATAACACATACTAGGATAATCGGGATTAGCCCATCCGAACTTATCCTAATATAAAGAAACTCTGGAGAAAACGGGATTGACCCATGCGAATTAACTTGCTCCACAAGATGCGAAGGAAACATTGGGATTCGCCCTTCCGAACTTGCCCCTTTAAGATATCACAGGAATAATCTAGATTTGCCCGTCTGAACTTATTCCACGAGGCCACTCAGGAATAATCGGGATTTGTCCATACGAAATTGTTCCAAAAGATAACGTAGGAATAATCAGGATTCACCCATCCGAACTTATTCCTTTAAATATAGAATCTTGGAAACAATCGGGATTTGCCCATCCGAACTTGTTCCAAAAGATACGGAGGAACAAACGGAATTTGCCCATCCGAACTTGTTCCACAGGTTGGGAATTAGCCATTCAACCTTCCGGGCCTAGCCCGCAATCCGGCTCCTGACCTAGCCTCTCCGCCATTCAATAAAATATGGCACAACATGACCTAAGTCAAGTGTCTCCTACGGTGTCTTAGGGATGTCTCTATTAGTAAAACTCCACAACACCCAATGCCCAATCCCAATTCCTAGACCCGAAATGTCATAAACCCATGAGGTTATATTTCATGCATAACATTTATTTGTTGGTTCATAACAGATTATGCTGCCCTTGCATTTTAATTATGTAATTAAAATTGATCATCACCAAAATTAGGGTTTTATTCTCAGTTTATTGTTGAGGCCCAAACTGCTGTATCTAACCCGAATCTGGTATGCAGAATGTGTCCTATATTTCCAAACTATATTTTCTGCTCAAAACGATAGGTTACACGACTATGTTTAGTAAACTATGCACATCATAAACAATATCTCAAAATTAGCCCTTATTCATCAACTCAGCAAGAAGTTTTTAGCATAATGGAGTTTCAGCATAGTAAGGAAATAAATGCAAAAATTAACAGAATATAAATCCCTAATTTACCATCGTATCATATTTATAATCATTAAGATAAATCTCATAAAACCATATTTGTTAGACAAGATTAACAAGCATCACAACCATCTTTAATCAAGAGCCAACCTTTAAGATCAAGAATTTATATCAAGAACCCCCATGCCATCAAGATCAAATCCCATCTTTGAAACCCATGATAAATTTCCAAAAATCATAGAATTTATATCAAAGCATGCATCAATATTATAAGCATCCAAATTGATAAACAAATTGAATCACTTAGGCATTTCATCGAACACCTTGAGGGCACCCTCTTCTTCCACCTTGGCCGAGCACCCCTAGGGTATTCCTAGGGCTGCTGAGCCACAAAGGGAAAAATCCTTGGGATCCCTTCCACAAGTTGACACAATATTTAGCGATCAAAAGCCATGATTTGATGAAAAACACAAGAAACAAGAACGATGCCGAAACTGACTCAAGAACAAGTGGAAACCTGAGAAAGGAGGAGTAAAACCACTCACATGACTATGAAGAAAGATTAGAGGAGAATTTCCGATCAACGGCCTTCGAATTTGGCTCCAAGGGATGGCGACTCTGCTCAAAGAAGGGGAAAGAGGGGGCTGCAGCTCCAAACTCCAAGAGGGAGGCGGCTCGGCTGCACTAAGCCGACGGCTCCAAAAGAGGAAAGGTGAGGGGAAGGGGGAAAGAAGGGGCTCGACGGCTGGGCTTGAGGGCGGTGGCTGCTTTGCTCGGTGGTTCCAAGAGAGGGAGGGAGGGGTGGTTGGCTCGGCTCGGCTTCTTTCTCCTCTCACGGGTTGTGCGGCTCCAATAGGGAGCCACAAGCCCTAGGGGGAGATTTTATAATCCCTTCCCACCTCTTCAACCCTAATCTCCTTTCACCCGCATCCATCTCAAGCCGGATCTACAACCCGCTAACCCAAGATACTTGATAATAACACATGCATCAACCACATGCACACACATATGCAACATGATTTAATAAGCATGCACATGCAACAACCTAATTAAATAAAACCATCTACTCAATCAATAAATTAAATAATTTATATTCCTATTTACCCGAGCTCGCAAGCTCGCACCGGACCACGAGTCGACTCAGCTTGACCTCGGACTTGCCCGCTAGGCAGACAAATACAAACATAAATGAAAAAGTAATATTAATTTCTAAGATATTATAAGACTGTTTTCAGTTTGAGGTATGGGCACTAAGAGTTTTTGGTTATGTCATTCGGGTTGACTAATGCACCTGCAGCATTTATGGACCTGATGAACCGAGTGTTCAGGGAATACATTGATAAGTTTGTAATAGTGTTTATTGATGACATCTTGATTTATTCAAGGAGTAGGGAGGAGCATGCTGAGCATTTGAGTGTAGTTTTGGAGACTCTCAGGGAGCACAGGCTATATGCAAAATTTTTCAAGTGCGAGTTCTGGCTTGAAAGTGTATGGTTCCTTGGCCATGTAGTGTCCAGGGAAGAGGTAAAGGTGGACTTTGCGAAGATTGAGGTAGTTCAAAATCGAAAGAGGCTGACTAATGTCACAGAGATTCGCAGTTTCCTGGGGTTGGCAGGTTATTACAGGAAATTTATGGAGAATTTCTCCAGGATTGTAGAGCCATTGACCAGCCTGACTTAGAAGAAGGTCAAGCTCGAATGGGATAGTAAGTGTGAGGAGAGCATTCTAAAGTTCAAGGACCGCTTGACGTAGGCACTAGTTCTAGTAGTACCCTCGAGCTCGGGAAGATTTGTTGTTTACTGTGATTTCTCCCGGGTCGGCTTGGGTTGTGTGTTGGTGCAGAATGGCCGATGCTTTGAGCAGGAAATCTATGGGCAATCTGGCGCATTTGGCAGTTAGAAGGAGGTCGTTGGCCCAGGATTTGGCCATGTGTTTAGATGGTGGGGCAATCTTGTCAGTGTTAGCTTCTCGTGCACTGGTGGCTCACCCGAGGGTGCAGTCCATGTTGGTTGACATGCTGTGGGCAGCACGGGAGGAGGATGCTTTCTGTGCACTCACTAAGGCTTTGGCCACAAGAGGCGATGCCGATAATGGTTTTGGTATTGACTCAGAGGGTGTTCTGAGGTTTAAGAACAAGATAGTGGTGCCATATATGGTTGAGGTTCGCAGGCAGGTGCTAGAGATGGCTCATCGATCCACATACACTATGCATCCGAGAGCTATGAAAATATAACGAGATCTAATGCAGAATTATTGGTGGAAAGGCATGAAGAGAGAGGTGACCGAGTTTGTGTCTAAGTGCCTAGTGTGTCAACAGGTTAAGGCTGAGCATTTAAAGCCGGCAGGGTTGCTCCAGAACCTAGAAGTACCAGAGTTGAAATGGGAGAAGATAACTATAGATTTTATGATAGGGTTGCCAAAGTATGGGAAGGGCAATGATTCTATCTGGGTGGTGGTGGATCGCCTAACCAAGACGTCACACTTCATACCAGTCAGGATGATCTTTTCAGCCAAGCAGTATGCGAGGTTGCTCTAGGATTAGATCATCGCTTACCTTGGTGTTTGTGTTATGATCATACTCAGTTCACATCTCGATTTTGATAGTCTTTCCAGGAGACATTGGGCACTCTGGTTCGGTTCAGCACTGCATTTCACCCTCAGACAGATGGTCAGTCAGAGCGGACCATGACATTGGAGGACATGATGAGAGCATGTGTCCTTGACTTGGAGTGTAGTTGGGAGAGGCATTTATCCCGGATTGAGTTTGCCTATAATAACAGCTATCACAGCAGCATCGGGATGGCCCCATTTGAGGCATTGTATGGGCGGAGATCTAGGTCACCTGTAGGTTGGTTTGAGGCAGGTGATTCCCTTTTGATGGGACCTGACTTGGTTGAGGAGGCGGCAGAAAAGGTGAAGCTAGTCAGGGAGAGGTTGTTGGCAGCTCAGAGTCGCCTGAAGATGTATGCGGATAGAAAGGCTAGGGAGGTAGAGTTTGCTGAAGGGGACATGGTGTTCCTCAAGGTGTCCCCTATGAGAGGGGTGGTGAGATTTGGTAAGAAAGGAAAGCTAAACCCTAGGTTCATTGGGTCATTTCCTATTCTTAGGAGTAGGGGAGCTATGGTATATGAGTTGGCCTTACCTCCCAATATGGATCGGGTGCATCCAGTGTTCCATGTATCTATGCTGAAGAAGTATGTTCGGGTTGAGTCCCATGTGATTGAGCCTACCGCAGTGGAGGTGGATTCAACGGTCTCATATGAGGAGTGAACAGTTGAGGTGTTAGATCGTCAGATTAGGAAATTTAGGTCCAAGGAGATTCCCTTGGTTAAGGTCAGGTAGGAGCACCATTCTGTGCAGGAGGCCACCTAGGAGGTGGAGCAGGATATGAGGGAGCGATATCCTTCATTGTTTGAAGATCTGGTAAGTCCTCAAGTTTCTTTTTTCAAAATTCGAGGACGAATTTTCTTCAAGAATGGAGGATTGTAACATCCTAGATATCAATATAAGTTTTTCATTTATGTTTGTGTTTATTAGCCTAGCGGGCTAGTCCGAGGTCAAGCCGAGTTGACTCATGGTCTAGTTCGACCTTGTGAGCTCGAGTAAGTAGGAATATAAATTATGTAATTTCTTGCTTGCGTAGATGAATTTATTTAATTATGTTGTTGCATGTGCATGATTATTAAATCATGTTGCATATGGGTGTGCGTGTGGTTGATGCATGTGTTAGTAAGGGGTATCTTGGATTAGCGGGTTGCGGATCCGGGTTAAGGCGGATGCAGGTTAAAGGAGATTAGGGTTGAAGAGGTGGGAAGGGATTATAAAATCCCCCCTGCCCTTAGGGCTTGCGGCTCCCTATTGGAGTTGAACAAGCCTTGAGAGGAGAGTGGAGCCAAGCCGAGCCAACCGCCCCTCCCTCCCTCTCTTGGAGCAGCTGAGCAGAGCAGCCGCCGCCCTCAAGCCCAGCCGTCGAGTCCCTTCTTTATGCCTTCCCCTCACCTTTCTTCTCTTGAAGCCATCGGCTTAGTGCAGCCAAGCCACCTCCCTCTTGGAGTTTGGAGCCGCCGCCCTCTCTTTCCCCTTCTTTCAGCCGAGCTGCCATCCCTTGGACTTGGATTCGAAGGCCGTTGATCGGAAATTCTCCACTAATCTTTCTTCATAGTCATGTGAGTGGTTTTACCCCTCCTTTCTCGGGTTTCCTCGTGTTCTTGAACCGGTTTGGGCATCGTTCTTGTTTCTTGTGTTTTTCGTCAAATTGTGGGTTTTGATCGCTAAATCTTGTGTCAACTTATGGAAGGGAACCCGAGGATTATCCTTTATGGCTTGGCAGCCCTAGGAATATCCTACGGGTGCTCGGCCAAGGTGGAAGAAGAGGGTGCCCTCAAGGTGTTCGATGAAATGCCTAAGTGAAGGGTATAGGTTATCTTGGTATCTATGATTCAATTTGGATGCTTATAATATTGATGCATGCTTTGATATAAACTATGTGATTTTTTTGGATATTTATCATGGGTTTCAAAGATGGGATTTGATCTTGATGGCATGGGGGTTCTTGATTAAAGATGGTTGTGATCCTTGTTAATCTTGTCTAACAAATATGGTTTTATGATATTTTCTTTAATGATTATAAATCTGATGTGATGGTAAATTAGGAATTTATATTCTGTGAATTTTCGGATTTATTTCCTTACTATGCTCAAACTCCATTATGCTGAAAATTTCATGCTGAGTTGATAAATCAGGGCTGATTTTGAGATCTTGTTTATGATGTGCATAGTTTTTAGAATACAATCATGTAACCTATCGTTTTGACCAGAAATCATAGTTTGAAAACACAGGGACACTCGGGAGACTAGATTCGGGTTAGATATACCAGTTTGTGGCTCAACAGTAAATTGAGAATAAAACCCTAAAACAAAATCCTAATTTTCGTGATGATCAATTTTAATTGCATAATTAAAATGCAAGGGGCAGCGTAATATGTTATGAGCCAACAAATAAATATTATGCATGAAATAAAATCTCACTGGTTTATTACATTACGGGTCTAGGAGTTGGGATAGAGCATTGGGTATTGTGGAGTTTTCCCAATAGAGACATCCCGAAGACACCGTAGGAGACACTTGACTTAGGTCATATTGTGCCATATCTTACTGAATGGCAGAGAGGCTCGGTTAGGAGCTGGATTGCGGGCTAAGCCCGGAAGGTTGGATGACTAATTCCCAACCTGTGGAAAAATTTTAGATGGACAAATCCCGATTGTTCTTGCGTGTCTTGTGGAACAAGTTCGGATGGGCAAATCCCGATTGTTCCCAAGATTCTATATTTAAAGGAATAAGTTCAGATGGGTGAATCCCAATTATTCCTATGTTATCTTTTGGAACAAGTTTGGATGGACAAATCCCGATTGTTCTTGTGTGGCCTCGTGGAATAAGTTCAGACGGGAAAATCCCGATTATTCTTGAGTTGCTTTCAAGGAATAAGTTCGGACGGAGAAATCTTGCTTATTCCTGTCATATCTTTAAGGGGCAAGTTCGTACAGGCGAATCCCGAATGTTCCTTCGCGTCTTGTGGAGCAAGTTCGGATGGGCCAATCCCAATTGCTCCCGAGTTTTTTTTATATTAGGATAAGTTCGGATGGGCCAATCCCGATTAACCTAGTATGTGTTGTTGCCTTAGAACATGGTAGGCTTAGGCCTGTTATACTTCACTACTAGAGTGATGGTTGCCTTCAGGCAGGTGGTGGTCAGATGGCCTGATAGCGAGTCACACCCTCGTGACTTTATTTTTATTTGAGATAGGTGTTTTGCTTATGCTTTATCTCTATGATTGGTTTCTCGTGGGTTGGTAGAATCGCTCACTGAGTTCTTTGAACTCACCCATTGTCGTTTGGTTTTGTTTTGCAAAGGAGCACTTGGCGCGGCTGGAGGGCAGAGGGGCTACAATGATCTCATAGTAGTCCTAGTTAGGGGTCGTAGTCGAGTCTGTAGTAGTTTTGTCATGCACTTATGATTTGTCATAGCAGTCTTTATTTGTTAAAAAGAACTGTAGGTATGATTCATTTTATTCCCGTACTTAAATTTTTTGATAAAAACTTTACTGTTTAAATGAAATCTATTTTGGTTTCACTTTTATAATAAGAAGTTATTTATTTCTTTCGCTATATTTTATGAGTTGGCATGTGCATGAGTTAGGCTGCGGGGTGTAGGCACGTATACCCTGGCCGGTCACGTGACCCTGAGTTTGGGGCGTGACACCCTCCAAGTCTTTACCATCGAGGTCGGGCCCCCGGACGTTGACTCTATTCTTCTTCTCCACTGGCTCGGGTCTAGCTCCTTCTCCTTTTCCTTCTGCATGTCTCAAAATCAACCTGGTGTTATTTGTCTATTAAGCTAAACTTATTTGTCTCTAAAGTATCTGGTTGGTTTTGCTATATTCATGCTCTTAGATTCTTTATTCTGCTTTCTTTCCCTTTCCATGGTAGCAGCATTTACTACTTGCATATTCATGTTGTTTTAATTGTATCATGTAACGTGCTTGGATCTAGTTATCACGTGTTGTTTCTGCTAACAAATGCTTCTTTTTAGTTCTTCTGATTTAATTGGTATGATTGTTTTTCTATACTGTTAGGCCATGTTTGCTTTGTAGGATATGATTTGGATGAGATAAGATTTAAGGTGGATAAGGATGGGATAAAAATCTAAGAGGATTTCTTGAATTCTTATTCTATGTTTGTTTTGGCATAGGATAAAAAGCATCGATAGGATATGAAAATTCATATCCAATGGATTTGGGCCCTAAACCCACTCCCTCCATAGGATTTCTATATCAGGCCAGCGGTAGATTTGAGCCAATATAAATTCACCCAATATCCAGCCCAATTCATATCCATTGATGCAGCAAACAATGGATTGGATTTTAAAATCCAATCCACCTCCTTAATCCATCAAAGCAAATGACGCCTTAGTGACTACTTTCTCCAATTTTATTATTTTAAGATATTTATTTTAGGTAATGTTTACTTACTATACGATTCTATGTAGAATCACAAAACAGACAAGGGAGTGAAGGGTTTCAGGAGAACTGTGGATGAATCACAAAACATCCGAAGAAAGTTGATTTGTAATCAAAGATTGTGAATGAATCACAAAACATCCGAAGAAGGTGATTTTTAATCAAAGATTGGTTTAGGTTGTTTCAAGCAACCCGCTTCCAGTCCAACAAATGTTTGAATTGCCTAAAATTCCATTATCAATTATGGATTGCTATTATTTGATTTTTATAATTAATTAGTAATTTCATATACTAAATAATGAAATATAAAACTGTTATGCAGATTTCAGATACTAAGGGAAATCAAACCTCATAGTGACCAGAAGAGAGATAAAGCATCATTTCTTCTGGAGGTACACTATTATTCCCTGGAAGTTTCACAATGTGCCCCTTCTTTGTTCAGTGTCTGTTTGCAATGATATTAATTTAGCTCCTTCAGGTCATTGATTGTTTTTGTTGCATATTTGATTGGTTCTGGTTGAATGCATATTTTAATTCAAAGATCTCCTTCAGGATCATCAGCAAATAACAAGATCTCAACTTTTCTAAACATTCAAAGATGACTTCAAATCATTCAAACATCAAAGAGGGTGTGCACGAAGGTAAACAAGAGGTGAAATGCCTCTATGTCAAGGTCCGGTCTAGGGTATCAAAAAATTCATGCATGTCAGAACAACTACATTCTCTATTATCGTGAATATGCATACTTGACCCAGTGTCCAATATGTGAACATCCACGGTACAAAGAAAAATCTTCGAGTAGGCAGAAAGATATACCGTTTAAGGTTCTTCGGTATTTCCCGATAATTCCCAAATTGAAGCGGTTGTTCATGTCTGAAAAAATAGCCCAACATATGATATAACATGCTAAGAGTCGGGATCCGAATGTTATGACTCACCCGTCTGACAGTGAAGCATGGAAACATCTTGATCGATGTTATGCATCGTTTGCAAGTGATCCTAGAAATATCAGACTAGGGTTATGTACTTATGGGTTCAATCCATTCGGCCAATCATTCACTTCATATTCTGTTTGGCCGATGCTCCTCACAGTCTACAATTTGCCGTCGTCGATGTGCATGAAAGATGATTTCATATTTTTGAGTATGGTAATGCCAAGACCAAGGGGACCAATAAAAGAATTGGATGTGTTCCTTCAACCGTTAATTGCCGATTTGAAGAACTTGTGGGACGATGGAGTTATCACTTATGATATTCATCAAAAATAGAATTTCAACTTAAGGGTCGCATTGTTGTGGACAATTAGTGACTTCCCGGCATATGCTATGTTGTCTGGTTGGAGCACACACGGGAGGCTTGGTTGTCCATATTCTATGGAACGAACAAAAGCATTCAATCTTCGGCATGGACGAAAGATTTCATACTTTGACTGTCATCGTCAATTTTTGCCACTTGATCATCCATACAAGAGAAATAGAGATAAATTCATCAGGGGCAGAGTGGAAAAAGACGGACCACCTCCGCGTTTGTCTGGTAATCAAATATTAGCTCGGGTTTCTGTGTTACCGGATATCACATTCGGAGAGGTTGACAGAATTAGTGGTTTCGGAGAAAGACACAATTGGGTCAAAAAAAGTATATTCTGGGAATTACCTTACTGGAGCTCATTACTAGTTCGGCACAATTTGGATGTGATGCACATTGAAAAGAATGTGTTCGAGAATATTTTTAATACAGTGATGGATTTTACAGGAAAAACAAAAGATAATGTGAAGGCAAGAATGGACTTAAGCAACAAGTGAAACAAGTGAATGGCAAACAAGTATATTGCAAACGTCCAGATTTAGATCTACAAGAGGTGAATGTCAAACAAGTGAAACCGAAAGCCTCTTATGTTCTCAGTAAGCAACAACAAAAAGATGTTTGCTAGTGGATAAAAGATCTCAAATTACCAGATGACTATGCATCTAATTTAGCTCGATGCGTCAATGTAGACGAAGGTGAAATATCAGGAATGAAAAGTCATGACTATCATGTGTTCATGTAGAGATTACTCCCTATTGCATTCCGCGATATTTTATCAAACAAAATTTGGGGGCCGTTAATCGAGCTTAGTGTTATTTAGAGATATCTGCGCCAATGCCCTCCATATCGAAGATATGAAAAAGCTAGAGAAAAATATTGTAGAAATCCTTTGCAAATTAGAGCAGATATTTCCACTTGGATTTTTTGACTCGATGGAGCATCTACCGGTTCACTTAGCATACGAGGCAAGAGTTGGTGGTCTGGTTCAGTATCGGTGGATGTATTTATTCGAGAGGTATATGCAGAGGTTAAAAAGGAAAATAAAAAATACAGCTGCGTTGGAAGGTTCAATAAGTGAAGCTTATATAATTCAGGAGATATCAACTTTCTCTTCTTTCTATTTTGAGTCCAATGTGCACACAAGGTTGACTCGTCTTCCCCGAAATGATGATGGGGGAAATGTGAATGCTGTAGGTTTTCTACCAATATTTTGTTTTCCTGGTCGTGGTTTGGGCTCACGTCCACCGAGATATTTAACTGAAGATGAGTACCATCTTGCACAATTATATGTACTGATAAATTGCCCCGAGGTTGATCCTTTCATTCAAAAATTTGACATGGAAGTTCGTACACTAACACCGAATATATCCGAGGAAGAATTACAAGATAAACGTAGCACAAAATTTCCAAATTGGTTCAAAACTTGGTCGAGTTAGCATATGGACCGTCACGACTAGTCTTATGCTATAACATACTTTGTGAATGGATATAAATTCCATACAACGGAGTACTCAACCGCAAAGAAGACAATGAATGCCGGTGTTTGTGTCAAAGGCTCCACTTGGATTGATTATGATTGTGATTTCTACGCACTGCTTGAAGAAGTACTTGAGCTTCAATATGTTGGGTGCAAAAAAATAGTGATATTCAAATGTCACTAGTTTGACACATCATCTCGAGGGAGTCAAATTCATCCAAAGTATAAGCTTGTTGATGTTAATTTCAAATCAAAGTTAGCGTCGAACGATCCTTTTATTTTGGCATCACAAGCACAACAAGTCACTACAAAAAAATAGGGTATCACCAATAGACTAAATCCGTTGGTAATACTCAAAAATCCATTGGTAATATATTACCAACGGATTATCTATTGGTAAATACGTCGGTGTTGATCATGCTAGGTATTACCAACAGATATTATTATATTCGTTGGTAACACCAACGGTAATTAATGTCCATTGGTAACACCAACGGAAAATATTATCCATTGGTAACACCAACGGAAATATACTCTGTTGGTGATGCCAACAGAACTAGTATCCATTGGTGACACCAACGGATTATACTCCGTTGGTAACACCAACGGATATCATCTCCGTTTATACTAATAGATTCAACAAAGGTATCCGTTGGTATTACCAAGAGACATCCGTTGGTTATACATTTTATAATTAAAATATTCATTACCCATATGAATTTTCATTTTCTTGTATACAACCTAGAAGGGAAATCACACATCAAATTTCTTATTACCCAGTCATAAATATATATATACAACAAGTCAAGAAAAAAAAACTCATATTTTCATAACCAAATAATAGTGTCGTTTTCATAACCAAAACAACTAAGTACCGAGCATCTACAATCAAGTATATTATCAAACAAATACAAACCTTACTAAAAGTCAAATCTTCCCTAACATCAACCGAATTGTTTAGTGCAAAATCATAACCAACATACAAATATTAACCAAATACAAATCCATTATCAACAAAATTAACAACCAACATGAAGATCATAACCCAGATGGAGGTGGAGGTGGAGGTGGAGGTGGAGGTGGAGGTGCGGTGGAAGCTGAAGGTGAATCTGTTGATTCCAAAGAGTTGACTGGAAAGCCGAGTTGTGTTAACATCAACCGAAGTTGAGCTTCCACTTGTGCTTGTACTTGCGACTGCACTTGTGATTGTTGTGATTGCATTGATGCTTCTAATTCAGTAATATATCATCGCATGGATGTCATCTCAGTCTGCATCGCATTCCACTCATCATTCATTTGACCATGCCCATAACTCGATGTACTAGATTCTGCTGAGCTAGAACTCCCCATAATGGATTTAACATCCTCTCGACATCCAAAATCGTAAACCCAATTATGAGATGGATGTCCAGAGGCATTAATCCATTCTTTAGGATCTAAAATGGGTTGTGTTGCTACATCTGTACCATACTTTTCTATGATCGATGACTCGTAAGTCTCCTGTACAATGTTTTATATTATAATATCAACAAGCATTTCTATAATTGAGATTTAGGAAATAAAATGAAAATAAAGAAAAATCTGCACATGTACTCTAGAAGATTTGAAAGGTAAATATTAACAATAATATAAAGGAACCTTTTGGTTGTCACCATGAACTCTCAATGCTTCTAGAATGCTCTCAACCCAACTGTTAAGACCAAAGTGAAATTGGATTTGAAGATATCACAAATTAGGCTAACATTAACTCATTGGAATTAAGTAAAGGAAGAAAAGTAACAAAGTGGAAAAAAAAATAAAACAAGTTATCCAAATTGTGATGCAACTATATAATGTCATTTAGTGGTGGATTAAAGCTACAATAAAAGTGCATTTAACACAAGATTAACCAGAATACTAAGATGAATTTATTTGAACATTAAAATCCCTTACCCAAAGATCTGACTCATTCACTACCCAATTTCTTTTGATATCAGTTGTCATGATATGAGCATGCATGATTAACCTGAATAAAGAGTTAAAATAGATATGACAAATTTGTCTTGTAGAAAGCAAAGCACATGGCCAACATAGAACCAACCCCATTAAAGAATTCAGGAATCCTGTTGTAGCCATGTTGCTTTGTCTCAAAAAATTGCAGGAATACTGAAGGGGACATTACTCGTACAACCAATGGCAACATATCCCCACATTAAAAGAAATATTATGTGGTGTCCTAAGTTTTGTGCACCATGGAATACTGAAGGATCGCAATGATTGGATTGGCAATTGCTATTCATAGAAATGTATATGGAATGTGGCAATTGCGGGTCTCTATCTTCAAGTACTTCACAAGGGGAGGTATATGCAGTATGCTATAATTTGGAATGTTGTTTCCTCAATACATGGTTGAACTACTTGGATTGTCTAGACAATCTTTTTTTGACTATTGAATGCTATTTTTTCCTTGTCTAGTTTACTAGTTTTACATCATTATCCTACAGCTTCACATGCATATAGTTTACTAGTAGTATCATCTATCTAATAGTTTCGGTCTCTTCTAATAGTATCATCATCTATCTAATAGTATTGGTTCATATGATAAAGTACATTCATAATACTGTCAATACACCACAACATGCAATAAAGCAGAAAGCAGAAAGCAGATAAAAGTAGATCTAACTCATCATATGAACCAAAAGACAGTTCTCCTAAACACCAAAGAATCTAACTAGCCTTCCATAATAAATCAAAGTAACTTATCATATTATCTACTTCATTAAGCATTCTAAGAGGCAGATGAAAATTTATGATGATGAGAGTAGAATAGTAAGGCTCAAATTATAATAAGAAACTTGGAGACTTAAATGACTAGCTAGACTTCACTACTCAATAATAGAACATAAGAGACAAGAAATATAGTATGCCATCAACACAACAGTCACACTTGAACAGTCACACTTGTCCAAAGCAGACAAGAAAAGACTTATACCATACTTGTGATGCAAATTCAACACAACAGTCACACTTGTCCTTCTAAACAATCAGAAATAATTTCATGAAGATCAATTGAAACAACACGACAATCACACTTGGTGTAATATAATTTCATGAAGTAGAGTTTCTACTTCTAGTCAAGCAATACTTTATACCATGAAGGATATCAAACTCAAGCAATCAGAAAGCTAACCATGGAATATCTAAATCATCAAATGCAAAGCAGATATAAGAATTAAGTACTGATGGTGTGGTTGTCAAGCAATACTCTACGTGTCAACTCTCTTAGTAAATAAAAGAGTACAGTTCATAAGCTCTATTGCAATTATGCATTCAGTAATATTTCAATATAAAAATTATTTGAAGATGGAAGCATAAAGCATGACTAGTATTCTCATTCAAGCATATATTTTAGCTTCTTGCACACATATGCTAATCATCAAATTTAATGCTTTTGACCTTGTACTAAGGAGCATCAATAAAAAAAGTACAAGATTGTTATGAGAGAAAATACAAATAGAACATAATTAGAAAGTATAGAGCCACTTGCAAGAAAGACAAAAATGATAAAACCGTTATACTGATATAAGTGATACTTATATGTATCTTTTAATATACTGATATGTAACATACTGATATAAGTGATATCAGTATGATACATATCATACTGATATGGTATGTCTGACAATATTTTGGCAGGAAAAGAAAAGACTATATTTAGAAAAACATGAAAGTGAAAGAGAGATGGAGCTAAGCAAACTTTTTGTGGACTAGTATAAGGTAGTCTATATTTTGGCAGTCACAGGATGAACTTGGTCTTACACGTAACTAAGGAGTACATTGAATATCCTAGTGCATGTGTGACAATAAACATCATGGTTGTGTTGCAGTTCACACACAGAGGAAAACCTTCTGCTAAAAATTAATAAATGAAATTTTCAAATGCTGCTAGCATCAAATTGTGTTTGTGGAAGTGATGATGCTTGAGCCCTAATGGAAAAGAACCACTCTCTTCTTCCCACTTCCCTGATATCAATATGATACTGATATGTATCAAACCAGTGACAAACCAGTGACATTTGGAATCAGAAGAAGGATGAAATCCCAGCAAATAGGCATAAAATGCTACTATAGCAAATCCATATTAAGCTGAAGAGGAACCAAAGTCATACATAGCAATTAAGTTATGTTTGGTGGTATATATATGTTTAATTTACAATTAGTATGGAGCTAATTCAGTATGGGATACTCTTTTAGACTTTGTATTTTTTTTGTACTACTGGCCAAGGAAGACGTTCTTAACGTATGCAGTATTAAATGTATTTTTTTTGTACTTTGTATATCATGATTTCTAAAGATGCCAACTGGTAAGGAAAACCATAAAAATTCCTCATTCACATGTGAAGAAAGGTTTTAATGGATGCAACACAAATTAGATTCTAGATTCCTATATGGGTTGGTAAATCAAGATTAACACCACAGTCTTACAATTTGTTCACCTTAAATTGAACTATCAAAGAAATTCTAGCTATATCGCAGATCAACATGTTAAAAAGAAATGTAAATCATGCAAACACATAACTTAGAGTCAATCGGTTATTATTGATACAACCCTCCCCAACTTTCTAGTGACAAGTATATGAAAATTAGAAATATTATGCTCCTAGGGAAAGAGTCAAGTTAACATATATAGCTGTTGAGAATCTTACAATGTCATAGGTATTCAGCCTTTTGACATCAAATCCCTTAGCTGACAAGCCTCTCTCTGAATAGATGATACAAGTATACCAAAGTAAGCATTGACCAATGACTATGTACATCCTAGTCAAAAAGTAAATAAAAAATTAACCGATGACTATGCACATCCTACCAAACTAAGCATTGAAGAAAGGTTTGCACAAGGAAACGAGATATACAAATTGAAAAATGATTAATAGACAAATCAAATATAAAGATAAGGAGGTTGTATGCTCAAGGAAATACGAGAAATCACCACATCAAAATTTTAATCAGCACAAAATAAAAGGATAAAAGGCTGAAAGAAAAAGTATCATACCAGTATTGTTTCTCCCTCTCTTGGATCAGTAAGAACATGACCAGTTATTAATAGGAGCCAATATAATTCCTCTAATGTTCGTGTGGGATCCCATCTTTCATTATGCTGTTGGAAATTTTTTTGAGGACTTAAGAAATACATAAAAAAGTTTCATACTTCTACATAGAAGGAAAAAAGATTAGTACATTTCATTTCTTGTCCATGCACACAACTACTTGTGAATCAATGTCCAGTTTAGTGTGGTTAGCCAAAAAAGGTATTACAACAAAAATGGACTAAGAAAACAAGTATTCATATGGTTTTTTAATAGGAAAGGTATATCAACTACTAATCAAAGAATCTTGAAAGATAAAATCATAAAGTGTGATAAATCGATAATAATAATTTATGTTTCTATTACAACAAGACTAAGGTCGTTTCAAGTCTCTCTAATGTTTGGAACTTCCTAGGTATGATATAGATCAATAGGTAGATTGTCATTTTCAGTTCATGAACAAATTAGAGTAAGCAAGGGTAATACCTGCCACGAATCCAGAAAAGAAAAAGTTCACCCATGCAAATGTAAGGGTCTGCAGATAAAAAACAATTTAATTAAAGAAAAAAAAGAAGCATAAATGACTCCTAGAAAAATAGAGCTGATAAATGTCAAATGGGCATTAGTGCAGTACCTGTGGTATGATCATTGAAAGGTTCTTCTTCATCATATCCATAGCCATGTTTGGGTCTGAAAACATCTGTGCTTGTGCATTCTGAGCTTGTCCTTTTGGAACATGCAGCAAGCCATTCTCCTGCAGCACCAAAAATTTTCACGATCAACAAAAGGCTGATTGGTTAGTATCACTTCTACTTTTTACACTGATTTGCTTTTTTCTACAACGGATGTCTTGTAATTTTTATATTCATTGCTAATGCACAGCCAAAAAATAAATTAAGCTTTTGCAAAATTCTTGTGAGGCAGACAATGCTTCTGTAAAATGTCTCCCGATTAAGTACAAAAAATAGTGAGCTCGTGAAAATTCCTACGAAAAGAGATAGTACTGCTTCCATTTTCCATTTAATTTGCATCGATTAAATATTTTAAGTTTAAACCATAATTTCCTTTATATCAAGATAGTCCGACAGTTGATTTGCATATGAAACACAAAACAACTTGACTCTGTAAAACCAAAACCAAAACCATCACGAATTCACAACAATAAAATAATTATCTTAAACCAAAGTTTTTGATTTTTAACCTTCAACAGGGAGAAATTACGCACAGAAATAACCACATATCCAACTCTCAAGAGATATATATATATATATACACATATATAATATCCATTTTTAATTCTTCTTCTCAACAAGAGGCATACCTCATTGGTGAAATAAACCCTCCGAGCTCGGAACGACTTAGCGGGGATGAACCCAGCCGTGGCCCTCAAATTCCTCGCTTTGAGAACCACCTGTCTGGCAAACCAACCAAGGGAGTCCAAATCAACGACCAAAGAAAATCACTTTGAGAGGATATCGATGACAAAAATCAATTGGACCAGGGAGGAAGGGGTAGGGACGAAAAAGATAAGAGACGAAATGAACCCTTCCTTGACGACCTTGCGATCAGGAGCTTGGTAAGATCGCATAAGCTTGGAGATGAAGTAGCGGAGGATCCCTTGGGCCGACGATGCTATGAGAGACGCCATTGGCGAGAAGGATCTATGCCAAGAAATTGATCTACATGAGGGGAAAGGAAGAACATCAAATTACATCTAATATTCTGCGATGGGTAGGAAGAACAACATGAAGGAAGAGGAGAAATAGGTTATACAGTGAGGGAAGCGGGAGGGGAAAGTAAGAGCTGGAAATGAAAAAATAAGGGGGAAGAGCCGCGGCCGCAGAGAAAAGAATCACGAGCGGAGGGAAGAGAAGCGCAAAAATATTTGGTCAGCTAGGGAAAAAAAGAGAGGAGTATTTTTGTGGGAAAAAAAGTGGAGGGAAAGAAGAAAATTAGGGATTTTATCAATTGGTTGGCTAAAATACCAACGGATTATATATCCGTTGGTGATTTTGTTGGTAATACCAACAAAATTAATCCGTCGGTAGTAAATCCGTCGGTGATAGTCTGTTTTCTTGTAGTGAGTATATTGAGGCAGGCAAACGAAGAGATAGATCGGAATGGCGGGCAGTGTGTAAGACTATGGCACGATTGAGGATTGATCCATTGGGAGAGGATAATGATACTACAAGATTTGTATTAGGTGATTTTTATCAGGAGGATGATCCTCCAGTAGTTGAAGTTGTGGGTCAAACACTTGAAGATGAAAATTTAGTCGTTGCACAAGGTCTAGCTGAAGAAAGTGTTGATGTTGAACCAGATGATGCAGAAGATGAGAATAGTTGTGAAGATGAAGAGACAAGTGAAGAAGAAAACGACTCAATCGATTATTATTCAGATGATATCGATGATTAATGTGTAATATATATATATTTTTCATCTTTTTTCGATTAATTTATATTATATTATTGGTTGACATCACTAATCAACATTTATATCTGTAGATGTTGCGTGCCCGTTCTAGGGTTCATCGCACGGGTTTATCTTGGCCGCCGCCGCCGCCCACGACAGCAGCAGTAGCAACACCACCAGCCGTGGCAGATGCTATACCACCACCACCTGATCAGCGTCGACGGATATCGCTGAATGGTTTAAAGTAAGTAAAGTAATTTATTTATTATAACTGTTAATAATTAATTGTTACCTATAATGTTATTATACTTGAGTTATAGATTTTAGTAGGATGATGTCGCCCGCACTATGACCGTTATGCTTAAGAGTTTCTTTCATGAGCCGTGGACTTCATGGACCAGGGTGTCAGACCATTGTCAAAATTTATTGTGGAATGAGTTTAAGATACGTAGTTCAAGTTCAAATTTATTATGGAATGAGTTTGAGGTACTTATAATTTGTGTTGACATCAGTCAATAGGTTTTTTTAGTTACTTTGATTCAAGTGGTGTTTTTGAATCTTTGTTCTTAATTCATCACTCATTTTAATTATGTATTTCCATTTAGTAATTCATCTATCAGTTGAAATTTGTTGCAGTCTTTTACATTGAATCTTGCTGATATAAGCTGCAACTTGAACCATGATGACCTTGCCTTTCACACTAGTAGCATAGGGACACTGCAATAGCTAGAAAACTGCAAGCAGCTTTGCCCAATTTAGCTGGGTTTCTTATCAAGCCATTGGTTTTCCTAGCTCATGGATTCACTTTTGTTCATATCTCTGATCAGGAAATTATGTTCATATCTATAGAGGTGAGCTAAGATAGACTATGAAATACAACCTGATGTAACTGGAACACATGGAGATAAGGAGGCCATTAGCTGACACGCTTATAAAATGTGCAAGATGTCTGTTGAACAGATTATTGTTGACAAAGATCAACAGATGGTGGTCACTTTGGATATGGTCCTATTTGTAGTTGCAGAATATTTGTTGCTTTTATATTTCCCAGTTTTATTTGGCATTATGTTGATTCCTCTTAGCATATATCTTTTAAATTAATAAAAGTTGATGAGCATGCATATCTTATCTTGCTTAGAGATGAATCATTGTCATGCTTAATAAAAGTTGATGAGCATGCTAATCAAGTGAAGTGCACCTTCATGTGGTAATAGTTTTTGAACTAAATCCATGTCATGCTTAAGAAAGTGCTGATGTGCATTCAATTTCTCTTGCGATTGTTTATTTATAGCCATGGACTTTGGTAAAGAGGTCCCTGGCCAAATCAGGCACCCATTAACTAGGGGTAGACAGGGCGACAAGTAAAGGAAGAAGATAGAGCTACCTAGCACTGAATTGCCAACTTGACATTAAGTAACAATGATCTTGTTTGTGTGTCATGACTAGCTAGCCCCTTAAAATCATCTGCATCACCGAGTTCAGTTATGTATCCTTTGAATTTTTTATAAAACTATGCGGCTAGTATCTGTAAAATCATCTTAATTAGTATTAGAACTTGTTCATTTATCTGTAACATTTTACTTACATATGTGGATCTTATCTTCTTACCTGATTGTGGTAACATTTTTCTTGTTGGGATCCATACCGTAAGTCTTTATGTTCTTGGGAAGAAACATCATACTGTGATGAAAATTGTATAAATTAAGTCTTTAGAAGATTTATATATTTAAGATCCATGCTACCAAACACAGAGAGGGACACCACTTGCTTTACTCTTGCCTCTTTAATCATATGCACATTGGATCCAAACTTTAAGTTTCATTCAATTGGAAGGAGTTTCAGCATTGCAGCATCCATTGCTTTATTTACCTTGTGCTCTTGTAGACCCACCAAGAGGATCAAGTTCATAGATGAACAGGTTATGTTGGCCTTCTTACAAGTTACAAGGAATTCTCTTCATAACTGGCAATGCATGCTTGTAAATATTTTATAACAATCCCTACTATATTTTTTCTTAATCCAGTTCAGCAACAATCCTACTACTTCTATTTGATATCAGTTCACAGCTCACACCAATATGTGTTGTATTAGAGCTGAGAACTTGTATATATGAGAACTCTTGCCAATGTATATTTCTAGCATCTACTTTAGCTGTTCTCATCTTACAGTATCTACTTTTGTTCTCAACTTACAAGAATTGGTTCAATATCTACTTTAGAATATATTTGAGTTTAGTGTTCAATATCTACTTTTCGTGAACTCATGAACTTGTATTAAAGTTTTTATTTTGTAGGCCCGATACACTTGGGATCCTGCCATTCAGGTTCAGGTGGAGGATGCTTGGGAAGCTTACAATAAGAAGCTTTTCAAGGATATCCTCCACCGTGCGCGGGATGAGGCGCAGGCAAATGTAGGCGGTAATCGGGATACGCCTATGGATGCGCTGAAGAGAAATGGGCCCAACTGGATAACGAGCCACGTATGAGATCAACTATGCGACATCTGGGTGTCCGATGAGCGGTAGGGTGCCTCCCAAACGGCGTACTAGAATCGGATGATGCTAGTTGAGGGATCCGTGGCCCGATATATCGGTGGATCCATCCCATTTACTAGTCACGAGTGTCGCATGGTAAGTAATTTAATAATAGTTTTTATTATTTATTATAGAAAAACTAATTATATTTAATTTATTGCAGGGGACGCGAGACGAGCAGGGGACGCTCATTCCGGCTGACCCTTTGAGGGTCTTCGAGGAGACACATAGATATAAACATGGTCCTCGCCGGGGTGAGTTCATCAGCGGGAGGCCGGAGATGATCCTGGTAAGTTAATATTTAATAAAGTTTATATTTTTAAAAAATTATATTAGTTCAATTATCTATAATTAAATTAATTAATCAATCTTTAAAGGTCACGTATACTGAGTTGGTATGGGTATTTAATACCACAATCATTGGCTACAAGTGCAAGTGGGAGATTGAAAGAAATAGTGCCCTTGCGTCAATCACATGTTGATGTGTAAGGAATTATTTTTGATTATTGAATAATATGAGGCAACTTTTCATCATATGTTGCATCTATATTTTGTATATATTAGATTGTGATGAACCCCATGGACCTGGGCAATTGATTCCAAGGTCATGATGAGATCATGTCAGTGAGACTTAGAATCCAGATGCCCCTATTCTAAATATTCCAGTCGTAGGATCACCAATTAGGGTATTGGTGATTATGGATAGACTTGTGCACTTGGTACATGCCTTGTACGATAAGGGGTAGCTGATCTCACAGTTACCTATGAGCCATCATTTAATGTACAAATGCGGGTAGTCATTAGGGAATGAGTTAACTGAATGGATCTACACGAGGAACACATAATGGAATCCTTATATGAGTGTCGATTGGATGTTCCTCGGGTGATAGTAGGTGCAACCAGTCCTTGGACCTAAGGTTGTCATGGTTACCTTGTGAGTGTCGACCCATTGCTTTGGTTCTATCCTTACATGGCCCTCAGCGTCATGTGCCAAGTATTACTGGGCATAGTGAACCATACATGCAGGTAGGTGAACAACCAACATGGAATTGGTTACTCCTAGTGAGAGGAGATAATTTCCTATGTGTCCCTGTAAATATCGACTCAGGAATCTCTGGCCAGAGTAGATATGAATGTCGGAAAAAGGTTTTCTAACTTGTTATTATTGAGACGACGACTTGGCAGGCTAAATACATATGAATCAGTATTAGGGTTTGACACTTTTTTCGTACCCTAGCCGCCCCTAGCCGTATTCGAGACATTGTAACTGAGGGACATAGTTGCACGGTAGCAAATCACCGAAGGGCATTCGATCCCTATAGATTGAATCTCACACTATCCGAGTAGTCATGACACGTTGCTAGACGTCAATCTTGACTTGTGAGTGGAGTCCCTCATGACCACACTAATGAGGTTTAGTGGTGGCTGTTGGCCTAAGGTTTTCTACCTTGGTCTTAATCTCAGTTTTGATGATAACAAACATGGACCTAATGTTTTATGGAGAATAAAACAGTTCTAAACAATCAATGACCAGATGATAAAGGACCAACGACGATCTATGAGGAGGTCATTGAAGTAGAGGCAGAATCGAATGATGACGAGAGAGAGAATGAGACAAAATACTTTTAGGTTCCATATCAATTAGCACTCGATGTCCTCGATCTGAAATATTGAAGAAATCAGAAAATCGAAAGGACATTGATCGACGCATTCAGGTTCGTCGCCAAAATTTCTAGAAGTTCGACGTGTGCACCAAAGATGTCTTAGACGAGTCTAAAGAACACATGGAAAGCTCGCCAACTTGACGCACGCTGAAGGACAAAACCCGAAGACGAACCACATAAGAAAAACACACAAAAATTCAGCCCTGCTCAGATTCGATCGATCGACTAGTTGACCGGCACAAGCCCGATATGGGCAGTAGGCTATTTCGGTCGATTGAATGCTACCAAAAGTTGGCAGTAGGCCTCCAGTCGCTTGATAGTCGATCCGTCGGTCGACCGACGATTGACCAACAAGCGATCGGGCGTCGCCAACGGGCAAAAAAATGCCCATTGACGAGCCCTTTTGTTTGGGGGGTTATAAATACTCACCCCAAACTCTCTCCCAAGCTCTTAATGATGCTCATAAACCTCAAAGAGTGATCTTTAGCATCCTCTAAGCTTCTCATTGATCAAATCCTTCAAACCTAGCTCTTGATCCCTCATCTTCAAGTGTTCTTCATTGGAGGGCTCATCAAGGGTGCTAGGCTCAAGAAGAAGAGGTGCTTTCATTGTGATAAGTTCTCTTCACCTCCTTGTTGTAATAGATTTGTTTTTTATTTGTGTTTACTTTAATTTACTTGAGTTTGTAAGAAGATCTAGTGTGTGGTCTTTGTGTAAGTGGTAACCTTGGTGTAGAAGGTGTAAAGCCACTTGTGTAAACTAAGTTAGGAGTATGTCTTAGGAATTGAGGTGGGAAAGCTGACTCGGTAGGAAGGCGGGATACTTCCGCGTGTGGAAGTGCCTTCGAGGTGAGTGTAGGGTCTTTAGGGTGTAAAGTCCTCAATTGTAAGCTACTCATAATTTAGTGGATTTAGTTTGGAAATCCTAAGCTGGGTGCTTAGGTAGTGGAGTAGGCATTGGGGCCGAACCACTATAAATAATTGTGTTTGCATTGCTTCTATTTGTGTTAACTTCATTATCATATTTACTTTGCTTCCGCTTGCTACTCAACTTGTAATTTGTCTAAGTAACCAAAAAAATTATTTAAACCGGATTTAGGGAAAAAGATTAGTAGACACACTATTCACCCCCCCCTTTAGTGTTGCCATTCCACCAACATTTGATTTTAGAGCGGGTCCGTAGATTAAAAAAATAGCATTAGAGAGTTTAGCGTCTTCACCTCCTATGTTCGATGCCTCGAACTTTGGTCTTTGAAAATATAGGATGTACACATATTTAAAGACTACGGGATTTGGTGTCCTTAACATGTTAAGACTAGAATTCATTGAACCTAAGATTGACATGCATCCTCGGAGTGAATTAGATAAGAAAATATTACTCACGTAAAGTATAATGGAGATGCCACGAATTATATTCTTTGCACGTTACCAAATAGCATCCTAGATAAAGTCATGCATTGCCCTTCGGCTTATGATTTATGGGCCACTTTAAATGTTTTATATGATTATGCCAAAGCCGAAGAGATTGGTACTTTTGATGAAGGTGGTGATGACAATGGTCACTCACCTACTACTAATCTTGGTTTTGATGCCCATAGTGCTTCTAGTCAAAGGAGCAACTCTAAGAGGCGAAAACGAAAGGTGATTTGTCATGCTTGCAAGGAAAATGGGTATGTGAAGAAAAATTGCCCTACCATGGTGAACAAAGCAAGGAAAAGATCAAGTGCTTCCACCTCCACATCTTACTCAAGTGAAGCATCCTCTTTTCATGACCATGAAGCCACTTCGGAAGTTTGCCTCATGGATGCTAATGATGAGGTACACTCTTCTCCTTCTAGTCGTGCTAATGATAATAATAATGTTAGCTCTACTAGTTCTCTTGACATATCATATAATGAGTTAGTAGATGAATACAAGAAAATGTATGCCTTGCTTGTTGAAAAGGATAATGAAAATAAAAGATTGAAGAAAGATAATATAAGGCTTAACTCTCATATGGATGAATTAAAACTAGAAAATGACAAAATGAAATCTAGTTCTTTCGATTCTTCCCATGATAGGTTGAAACTTGAGCTTAAGGACTTAAAGCTTGAGAATGAAAATTTAAAACTTGAAAATTAAAAAATTATAAGTCAAAACAACAATTTGAAATCTCAATCTAATGTCTTATATCAATCTCTTGATTCATTAAAAAAATGACGTTGTGTCCTTAAATAAGAAAGTAAACGAATTGAAAAATGTTTCATTTCTTAAGAACACTAGAAATGCTTATGTAAAGAATGATAATTTTCATCATCATTCTCATACTATGCATTCTACCATTAGACCTCATGATCACAAGAAGAAGAATGATTTTTCTAAGAATGCTCATACTCATCATGTTTCACATGTCAAGCATTCAAATGATAGAACTAATGTCCATAGAAAAAATGAAAAGAAATTCAATGGACATTGTTTTTGTTGTGGTATTTTTGGGCATGCTATTTATGATTGTGCATTCAACAAAAATCCAAGTGTAGCTAGGACACTATGGATTCCTAGGCCATCTAACCCTCGGACCCAAAGCCATTTGGGTACCGAAGGTTTCTTGTTCTCTTGTAGGGGGAGCTACCACACATGGTTGAAGGGAAGTGATGTGTTGAAGTTGACAATGGACTTGAATGATGAATCCTTCCTTGGTTGCAACTTCAATCTACCTTGATGCCTTTAGTAAAGTTGACATCAAAGCTATTCCGGTATCATCTTCTAACTTGCATTCTTTTACCCTAGTTGAAGATTATGATACAATGCATAATTCTAGTTGATCTCTGTGCTCTCGATTTGTTTTACGAATTTTCAAATTTTCATATTTTGAGATTTCTCAATTCGTTTTGGTTTCATGATGATTCTACTTGAAACGAATTTATCACTACCAAGCTTAGGTTGAAATTCTCAAATGAAGATTTCTATTTCACCTTTGCTATATACTATGCTAACTTGCTAATTGTTATATCATTGTGCTACTAATGATTTTTGGCTTGCAAGTTATCATTTCTGAAAATGGAAGGCTAATATTTAGGAGAAAAGGATAAGGTTGGCAAAATTCTCAAGTAAGAGGTATGTTTTTGAATTTCGTAAAAATCTTAGCATAATACCTCAATATTCATGCTTTATTGGTGTCTCTATACTCCTTATTAGAGTTGCTTGATAAATCCTTGAATTCACATGAGTAGGTAGAATTTTATTACTTAGGCAAGTTTCATTGAATGAAAGTTGCCCTTAGTTAAAATTTGACATTAGAGACTTCTATCTTAAGTCCAAACTCATGAAACATGTTTAGATATACACATGACATGCTTCTAGGTGTTTAGAGTTGAAAATTCATGTGTAGATCATCAAAGTGATATGTAGATCATCTTAGGGGACTCAAAGTTAAAAAAGATTGACCTAAGTCAACAATTTGACTTAGAAATCTCATTTTGAGCCCAAATTTCACAAACATGTTTAGATTTACACATGTTAGGTTTATATGTGTCTAAGTTTGGAGAACCATGAGTAAAGGTCCTAAAGGATAAAAATTGATACTTAGAAATTTCATGTTAACATGCTTATTTTTTTTTATTGAAATCATTCTAAGTTGAAACATTTGGTAAATGACATTAGTTTCACTTCAATCTTGGTATTTTGAAAGTTTGAATGAAATCTAGAAATATCATGAAAGATTCACATATTTACGAAAATACCATTAAAGTATCATTCTTCCCAATTGCTCATTTCTCGATACTTTAGATTTTCGTCAAAATCTTTGAATGAGACGTCAAGTATGATATTGTAATTCTATTTTTGGTATCATTCTCATTACTATTTAAGAAAAATCATTTCTAAAATAACTTTTGAAACTTCGACCTATACGTGTAATATCAATACTTGAATTAGTACAAGATTTCTAGTTTTAGATTATTTTTATCGTTCTATGATACGACCTCGTTATCTAGTTTTTACCCATTGAACAATTACCGCCATTTTTTGTGTCAAGAAAATGTCTAGGTCATATAGCCCTCCAAGGAGCTCCCTAGGCTTAGTGAATTTTAGGACGGTTTTCGGGTTTCCATGTTTTAGGATTTGGGTTTGGTTTTTGAGTTCTTTGCATCATAAAGAGGATTACGTCACAACTAGACACCCTAAACCTAAACTCTAACTTCCTGAAGAATCCCAATCGTCGACGAGCGTCCTTGCCGATTTCTTCGATTTCTTTGATTTTTCCATTCGGGGACGTCGTGCGGTAACCGACTTGGAACCTGGAATATTTCTCAATGAAACTTTAGTTCCATGTTTGATATCATCAAAACCGAGATTAAGACCAATGTAGAAAACCTTAGGCCAACACGGGGCAACACAACAAGAAGATAGGCGGCGATTTGCCGAAAATTCTATCTGAGAACAACTTGAATTGACAACGACAAGAACACCCTAAAACTCAAAGTTAATAAATTTAAAACATAAATGTTATATAAGGATTACCCCCCATTTGTATTCAATAAAATTATCTAAAAAATCAAAATTCTTAAAAATCAAAATCTAATTTTTGGGGTCTAGTACAAATTTTCAAAAATAAAATTTTTTATAATCTCCCGGGTCAAATATGGGTAGGCTAAAGGCTTCCAAAAATTCCTTTAAAATATGTCGTTATCTAATTTTTATCTAAGGAATAATTACCGGGACTTTTGGTGCCAAGAAAATGTCTATCTCATATAGCCCTCGAATGAGCTCTCTAGGCTTAGTAAATTTCAAGGTCGTTTTCGATTTTCCGGGATTTCATGTTTTGGGGTTCGGGTTTGGTTTTTTTGGTTTCTTTGCATTATCATGAGGATTCACAATACATTTTAGACACCCTAAACCTAAACTCTATCTTCCCAAAGAATCCCGAGCGTAGACTAGCGTCCTTGCCGATTTCTTTGATTTCTCCGATTTTTTTGATCGAGGACATCATGCGCTAACCGACTTGAACCTAAAAATAGTTCTTCATGATTATATTTGTTCCATGTTTGTTATGATCAAAACTGAGATTAAGACCAAGGTTGAAAATATTAGGCCAACATGAACAAGTTATTTAAAAGAGTTCAAATAGGTAATAAAAATCCTAAGATAAAGAAAACAAGGAAAAAATGACCCAAGTCCACATGACTCAACAACTCAAAAGAATTCCAAAAGGACTCAGGTATCCCATCGACCACGACATGTCACGAGACCTGCTATCATGTCACCACCAGCCGTGCTACTACACCTCGGTACCTCTCTGATCTCGCTCAGGTGCTGACAAACATCAGAAAATGAGGGGTAAGTCCACTAGGACTTAGTGAGCAGGTCAATCCTCGATTCACCAAGTTAATCATCATGCATAAACAATAAATAGCTACTATAAAGCATAAGTAACAATGATAAAGATAATCATTAGTAATCATCCACTACTCTATGCATAATATAGCATCCATCAACAATATATAGATATCCACAATAATCACAGTAGCATAAATGACACATTTCAATCACATGCATGCTCACCGGGCCCGTCGGTCCCACATAGCCACATAGGGTAGGTAGATGGTGTGGGCGCTGAACTACCACTCAGCTCAGCGTCGTCTCGTTGGGGCATGCCCTCCCCTCACCGACACTAGCTCTTTCAATCCATCTCGTTGGGGCATACGTTCCCCTCATTAGTCGGGTCTCCGGACTGTCTCTTTGGGATATAATCTCCCCTCACTAGTCGGACTTCTGGAATAAGACCATTGCTATCTCTTTGGGGCATATCCTCCCCTAACCAGTGAGGCTTCCTATAAATGCAACAAGCACATCACAATATCACACACGCAGGTATATAAGCATAAAAACAAGATGTGCTAACAATAGGTAAATAAGGGTATTTCTAGGGCATACCTAAACCTCCACCTCCTCCTTCCATACATCACAACCACACAAAGATATATATATGGAAATAGTGCTCACACATCATGATTTCACAATGTAAATATACAATCATGAAATAGGCTGTAGAACATCCAATCATCATAAGAAGAAGAAACATGTACAACATGAAAACAATGCAACGTCACTTTACTAACCTACGCAGTTTATGCCTAACCTAGCAACCCTAGCCGTGTATCTTAGGGCCAGCCTACCTTCTCTACTCGAGTGCCCTAGGTTCAAAGAGGGTTCGGCCCACCCGAGTGTCGTCCTAGGGTTCTAGTGTCTCTAGGTGTCCCTAGGGTCCTTAATTCTCTATTTGTATGTCTTTATAATTACCTAATGTGTAAAAGTAATTCAAGGTACCCTAAAGTATGTTTCTTAGGTGTAAAAATCATATTTTTATTTTCCTAAAATCTGCCACTAGGTGGCCGGCCACCCTAGGCTCCTACAGAGCCTTAAAAGGGGGCGGCACACCCTAAACCCTACTCTAGAACTATCTCCTTCAACAAGATATAAATCAAGATGCAAGAATGTTTAACAATCACCCTCAAGATTCAAGAATTCCTCAAAAAATTCAAAGAGGAAGGACCAGCACAGCTAGAAGAGGGTTGCGTTTCGCCCAAAATTCGATCCTAGAACAACACGACAATGACAAGAAAACCCTAAAGCCGAATCTCCAATTTGATACGAGAAAAACAAGCAAAAAATAATCGAAAACCCCTTGACATAGGTGTGGCGGCAAGATTCAAGAAACCGGGAAAGTGGGCTAAATCCACTCACCTCTTTGAAGAAAACGAAAAGGAAGAAGACGCGTAGGATCTTCGTTAAATCGACGTCGACGAACTCGAGGATTCCGGCCCCGAATCGGCTCCTCCTCTCGGCAGCGCCTCTCTCTCATCCTCTCTCCTCTTCGGGTGGAATGTGGATAAACCTGTAGTCGTGCTCAACTTGGGGTCTTTTATGGGCCCTAGTTGTGTCCAAATGACCAAAATGCCTCTACTTAAGTTATCCGACTTAACGAGCCCATATCTAATCCATCTTAACTCCGATTCAAGTTCCGATTGAACTGCTAAATTCATCTCGATACCCTCTATCATCCTAGCATGCTAAATCACAGAGATATGGCAAATAAATTTTTTCCTAAATTTTTCTACATTACATTCTTACCCGGGTCTAATCCCGAAGCTTTCTGACAATCTGCGGTAACTTGGGCCCACGGTCCCCTGCTCAAGAATAAAATATTATTATTAAGATTTTGGGCATTACAATTTCCTCCCCCTTAAAGAAAATTCATCCTTGAATTTTGAGATGAATGAAAGAAACTCACCTTGGCATCAAACAAGTACGGATACTTCTCTCTCATATCTTGCTCGACCTCACAAGTGGACTCTTGCCCGGAGTGATGCTCCCAACGGACTTTCACCAAAGGGGACTCTTTGGACCACAGCTTCCTCACCTGCTTGTCTAAGATCTCTAAGGGCTGCTCCTCATAAGAGATGGCCGGATCAACCTCCATCGCAGCAACGTCTAGAATATAGTCGGATACTGCTCTCGTAGCAGTTATTATAGGCGAACTACACCAAAGTAAATGCCTCTCCCAACCATCCTCTAGATTAAGCACGCACGCCCTCAGCATGTCCTCAAGAGTCTGAATGGTACTCTCTGACTGTTCGTTCATTTGAAGATAAAAAGCGGTATTGAACCGCACTTGCGTACCCAGAGCCTCCTGAAATGATTGCCAGAACCGAGCGATGAACTGAGTGCCCCGATCAGATATAATCATCACTGAAATCCCATGATATGCAATAATCCGGTCTAGGAACAACCTTTCGTACTTCTCGTTAGAAAAAAGTGGTCTTCACCGAAATGAAGTGCGCCGATTTGGTCAAGTGATCTACCACTACCCAGATAGAGTCATTTCCTTTTCTTGACTTTGGTAAACTCGTAACAAAGTCCATAGTAATTTTCTCCCATTTCCATTCTGGCACTTCAATGCTCTGCAACAACCCTGCCGATCTCAAGTGTTCGACCTTTACCTGCTGGCAGACCAAACATTTAGACAGGAACTCTGCCACCTCTCGCTTCATTCCTTTCCACCAGTAGTGCTGCCTCGGATCTTGATACATCTTTGTGTCCCCCAGATGCTCAGTGTAAGTGGAATGGTGAGCCACCTCTAGTACCCGCCGATGGACCTCTGCCATATCTGGTACTATAATTCTACCCTTGAACCTCAGGACACCCTCTAAATCTAGTATGTACTCATCATCAGCATCTCCTTTGCAAACTAGATCCGCCATTAGTGAGCAAAAAGCGTCCTCTGCCTGCGCTGCCCGTAACATGTCCACCAAAGTGGACTGCACCCGCAAATGCGCTACCAAGGTCCCAGAGTCCGACACTGATAGAACTGCTCTGCCATCTAATCACATGACAAGCTCCCGCGCTAGAGGTCTCCTCCTTATAGACATATGAGCTAAACTGTCACGACATTGTTGGTGAAATGGCCACACTCTAGGGTGGGGAGGGTTAATAGTGTGTTAACTAAATATTTTGCCTAATTTCGGTTTTTCGTGTTTAATCATTTTCTTATAATTTAGTCAATTCACAGTTTGATGATTAAACAAATAAGCGATGAATAAAAGCAATTACGCAATCGAAAGAAGAACAATGCTAACACAAAGAAATTTATAGTGGTTCGGCTAACCGCCTGCACCACTAGCTAAGACCCGTGATTAGGCTTTCACATACAAATGCACTATAATAAGAGTAGCTTACAATTGACGACTTCTACAGCAGAAAGACCTTACACTCCCTTAGAAGGTACTTCCACACCCGAAAGTATCCACCTTCTACAGCAGAATCACCTCTTCTTTTTGAATCTAGCAAGCTTGAATGACCCTCCAAAGATGAACACTTGAGTTTGAGGGATCAAGAGCTAGGGTTGGAAGATTTGATCTAGAAAGGGCTTAGAAAATGCTTAGGATCACTCTTTTAGATTTTTTGAGGCATCAACAACGGGTGAGAAGAGGGTTTTGAGTGGGTATTTATAACCCCCAAAACCAAGGTGTCGTCAATGGGCTTTTTTCTGCCCGTTGGCGATGCCCGGTCACTTGCCAGTCGATCATCGATCGACCGACTAATCGACCACACAAGCGACCGTGGCACTCTGCCGCTTCTGGGCACACTTTGATCGATCGACTAGTTGACCGAATTCGCTATTGCCAATTTTTGACCATATTTGGTCAACCGACCGGTCGACCGAATTGGCTACTGCCAATTTTTTGCATCATTCGGTCGATCAACCGATCGACCAAACCTGGGCTAGAAACTTCGTTTTAGTCTTCTCGTGGCACACTTTATTTTTGGGTTCCGCCCTTCAATGTGCTCCAACTTGAAAAGTTTTCCATATATTCTTTCGATTCGTCCAAGCCGTCTCTAGTGCATGGATCGGACTCTTGTGGGTCATCGTATCGAGACCGATGTTGCAGGACGTGAAACTTGACTTATCTTTTACCGATCTTGCGACCTTCAAGCTTGAAGAACTTGGTTAAATAGATTTGGTTTGTTATCATCAAAATAATCATGACGAGAATAGGTCACGAAGAAAAAAACCTTCGGCCAACAGACATTCGCCTTTCCTAGATGATAGTGAATAGTGCAGTCGTAATCTTTCAACAGCTCGAGCCAACTTCGCTACCTCAGGTGTAGGTCTTTCTGAGAAGGTAGGTACTGAAGGCTCTTGTGATATGTGAAAATGTCACATGACTCCCCATACAGATAATGACGCCACAGCTTCTAGGCAAAGACTATGACTGCCAGCTCCAGATCGTGAGTCGGGTAATTCTTCTCATAGGTTTTCAACTGGCTGGATGTGTATGCTATGACCCTGCCGTGTTGCATCAGTACGCACCCTAATCCGAACCCAGAAGCATCACAATAAATTGCAAATTCTCTCGATCCTTACCGGTAGTGCTAGTACATGAGCGGTAGTCAAGCGGTCCTTGAGCTTCTGAAAGCTCTCCTCACATTTGTCATCCCAAATAAACTTTACTTTTTTCTGAGTTAGACGCGTGTGCAGGGCGGCAATCTTGGAGAAATTTTCCATGAACTTTCTATAGTAATAGGTCAATCCCAAGAAGCTGCAGAGCTCGGTCACGCTGGTCAGCCTCTCCCATTTGTTAACTGCCTCAATCTTTGTCGGATCGACTTTTAGACCACCCCGGGATACAATATTACCCAGGAATCCCGCACTGGTCAACCAGTACTTATACTTTGGAAACTTTGCAAAGAGCTGGTGTTGCCTAAGGGTTTCTATAACTACCCTCTAATGCTCCTTGTGCTCCGCCTCACTCCTAGAATATACTAGAATATCATAAATAAATACTATGACGAATCTGTCCAAAAAATCCTTCAACACCCCGTTCATCAGCTCCATGAAGGCTGTCGAGGCATCAGTAAGACCAAACGACATGACCAGGAACTCGTAGTGTCCATACCGCATCCTGAAAGCAGTCTTCTGAATATCCTGATCTCTAATCCTCAATTGGTGATATCCTGATCTCATATAAATCTTTGAGAACCACTTAAACCCTAGCAACTGGTCGAATAAATCACCAATCCTGGGATGCAGATATCGGTTCTTGATCGTCACATTATTGAGCTGCCAATATTCAATGCATATCCTTAGGGATCCATCCTTCTTTTTCAAGAACAGTACCGGCGCCCCACAGGGCAAGACACTTGAGCGAAATGTCCAATAGCTTTTGCAACTGCAATTTAAGCTGCCCCAGCTTAGCAAGTAACATTAGGTATGGGGGAATTGATATTGGCTTCAATCCTGGCTGTAACTCGATGCAGAACTCGGTCTCTCACACTGGTGGTAGTCCCGGCAACTCCTCAGGGAACACATTGGGGTAATCCCTAACCACTAGGGTACTCTCTATACTGCTGGCCGAGCCCTCCCCGGTAAAATCTGTAGAAACAGAAGCCAAGAAAGACTAAGATCCTCTCACCATTAGCTTATGGGCCTGAAGAGCAGAGACCACCCTGATAGAGTCTCCTCGCAAAATGTGACCACCTTTGTCCTGCAATTGAACGAGGCATAATGGGCTGATAGCCAATCCATGGCCAGAATCACATCCAACTCTAAGGTTGGTAATAGCATTAGCTCTGCTTTCAAATCATGCCCACCTTTGCAGATATCACAGTCCCTGAAGACCGTCTTAGCAATAATGGTACCGCCTGTAGCTGTAGACACTACTAATGGTTAAACCAGCCAACTTTTGTCCTGGCTGGTCTGTCCTGTTGGTCTGTAGGTACCATGGCTTCCTTCCACATTGCCTCGTCCACCAACTGCACCATGGTAGTGTCCTCGGTGTAGTGTATTAATCTGCCAATCTATACCCTCAGATCCTCCATGAACCGCCTCACCCGGTCTATCTAAGTCACCACCAGGGATGGATGATAACAGGACAACTGTGTGTACTCAATCTTGTACTCTTACACCGTCATGGTGCTGGTCTGGCGAAGCTGCTAGTACTCTCTCGCTCACCTCTCGTGAACATTCTTGGGTAGGTACTTTTTGATGTAAGCAATCCAGAATTCTCCCCACATAGGTCAGTGCATGAGTCCCCCTGTGTGCTCTCCATGCCTGGTACCATTCCTTTGTTGGGCCTCTAAGTTCTAGTCCGACTATGTGCGCCATTGCCTCCGAGGAACACTACAAAACCGAGCATAGCTCTGTGCAGTCATTTAGGAATGTCGTCACCTCCACTGCTCGATCTGTACCTATAAATGTCGGTGGCCTCAGCTTTAAGAAGTCCATGTACAACGAGCTGCGTACTACCGGCTCTCGCCGATCCTCCTCCCCGTATCCATATTGAATCGGCTCGACCGCCTCAGTCACTATAGGTGCCACTGGTGGTACAGGTGGGGTTCGCTGCTGCGCCAGCTCCCGCTCTTTGCCAAGCTCCTCTCGCTCCCCATGGAACTCCTCCCGTTCTCTATGGAATTCATCCCGTTCCCTACGAATCTCCTCAGTCAGCTTTGTCACTTGGGTCTCTAGTAGTACAACCTTGGGATCTCACACTGCCTCCTCCTGAGCCACCTAGCTAGTAGCACAGCCTCCGCCTCGGTCGCGACCCCGTCCTCGGCCAGCAGTGTTACTTCTGCTTCCACTCATCATGGCATTATCATATGCCTCCATTTCTATTAATAAGAAACAATTACTACACAATGTAACATAAGCATAAATAACTTAAATCAAAATACGTATTGCCGCTAGTGCGCAGGTTCAGCTGTCGATCTCATGACTAGGACATACCATATATGAACACGCTAACGATGCCCCCAGAAGATACCCACTGTCCTATTGTCGTTCCCGCTCTAATACCACATTGTCACACCCCAAATTCGGTATAATCGGCCAGGTTACGCCATGTACCCCGAAGCCTAACCAAACTCAAACACAACATGACCACAATAACCTGAACAGTGAATATATATAATTTTTTAAAAGAAAAGAATAGACATGACATACTGAACCATACCAAACCAAAGGCTAAAACGGAAAACACTCAACAAGTTATTTAAAGTAGTTCAAATAGGTAATCAAACTCCGAAGCTGAAGAAAATGCAGCAATAATGACCCAAGTCCACATGCCTCAGCAACTCAAGAAAGCAAAAAGGACTCAAGTATCCCCTTGACCACGACATGTCACGAGACCTGCTATCCTTCTGCCACCAGCTGCGCTACTGCACCTCGGTACCTCTCTGATCTCGCTCAAGTACCGAAAAACATCAAAAAATGAGGGGTAAGTCAACTAGGACTTAGTGAGCAGATCAGTCCACAATTCACCAAGTTAATCATCATACATAAACAATAAATAACAGCTATAAAGCATAAGTAATAATGATAAAGATAATCATTAGTAATCATCCACTACTCTATGCATGATATAGCATCCATCAACAATATATAGATATCTACAATAATCACAGTAGGGTAAATGCAACATCTCAATCACATGCATGCTCACCGGACCCGTCGGTCCCACATAGCCACATAGGGTAGGTAGAGGGTGTGGCCGTCGAACTACCACCCAGCTCAGTGTCGTCTCATTGGGGCATGCCCTCCACTGACCGACACTAGCTCTTCTGATCCGTCTCGTTGGGGCATACGTTCCCCTCACCGGTCGAGTCTCCGGGCTGTCTCTTTGAGGTATGATCTCCGCTCACCATCCAGGTTTCCGGAATAAGGCCAACGTTGTCTCTTTGGGGCATACCCTCCCCTCTCCAGGAAGGCTTCCAGGAAATGCAACAAGCACATCACAACATAACACACACAGGTATATAAGCATAAAAACAAGATGTGCTAACAACAGGTAAACAAGGGTATGTCTAGGGCATACCTCAACCTCCACCTCCTCCTGCCATGCATCACAACCATACACAGATATATATATATCGAAATAGTGCTCACAAAGCATGATTTCACAGCTATATAAACAATCATGAAATAGGATATAGCATGTCCAATCATCATAAGAAAAAGAAACATGTACAACATGAAAATAATGCAACATCGCTTAACTACCCTACGCAGTTTAATACCGACCTAGCAACCCTAGCTGTGTACCCTAGGGCCGTGCTACCTCCTCTACCCAAGTGCCCTAGGGGAAAAGATGGTTCAGCCCCCTTGGGTTCTCTAAGGGTCGGCCCACCCGAGTGTCGTCCTAGGGTTCTAGTGCCTCTAGGTGTCTCTAGGGTCCTTAATTCTCTATTTGTATGTCTCTACAATTACCTAATGTGTAGAAGTAATTCAAGGTACCGTAGAGTATGTTCCTTAGGTGTAAAAATCATATTTCTATTTTCCTAAAATCTGCCCCTAAGTGGCCGGCCACCCAAGGGCTCCTAAAGAGCCCTAAAATGGAGCGGAACACCCTAAACCCTACCATAAAACTACCTCATTCAACAAGATACAAATCAAGATGCAAGAATATTTAACAACCACCCTCAAGATTCAAGAATTCCTCAAGAAAAATCAAAGAGGAAGGGGTGGCACAACAAGAATAGGGGCGGTGATTCACCCATAATTCAATCTGAGAAGAGCACGACGACAACAAGAAAACCCTAAAGCCGAATCTCCAATCGGGTACAAGAAAAACAAGCAAAAAATCATCAAAAACCCCGTGACATAGGGGCAGTGGCAAGATTCAAGAAACCAAGGAAACAGGACTAAATCCACTCACCTCTTTGGAGAAAATGGAAAGGAATAAGATGCGTAGGATCTTCCTTCAATTGATGCCGACGAACTTGCGGATTCCGGCTCCGAATTGGCTCCTCCTCCACTCGGCGATGCCTCTCTCTCTTCCTTTCTCTTCCTCGGGTGTCCTGCAGCTAAACCTGTAGCTGTGCACCACTTGGGCTTGGTTTAGAGGCTTCGGCCGACTATTTGCCTTTGATTGTTGGAAGCATTTGTGGACCATCAAGTTCTTTCTTTGATTCAGCCATCTTCGGCTTGAGGCATTCATTATAGCACCATTGGGCTTCTTTCTAGTCGTCATGCAAAACGCCTACTTCCATTTTTGAGATAGGAAACTTTATCGGTGAGTCTGTTGGCCTAAGGTTTTCAACCTTGGTCTTAATCTCAATTTTGATGAAAACAAACATGGAACTAATGGTTTCATTGAGAAATACTTTCAGGTTCCAAGTCGGTTAGCGCTCGACGTCCGTGATAAAAAATATTGGAGAAATTAGAAAATTGAAAGGACGTTGGTTGACACGATCAGATTTCTTCGAGAAGATAGAGTTTAGATTTAGAGTGCCTAGCATGTGCTGTAAATCCTCCTGATGATGCAAAGAAGCCCAAAAACCAAATCCAAACCCCAAAACATAAAAACCTAGAAACGGCCCTAAAATTCACTAAGCCTAGGGAGCTCCTTGATTCATAAAATTTTAATTTTTTAGATATTTATATTGAATCCAAATGGGGGGTAACACTTTAAGTTAAGAAATATTATATAAGAAGACTCAGTGAAGAGAGAACCCAAAAACGAACGTTGCGAGAAAAATCAGCAAATTGCATTGTTTTCTAGGTGCCGGTCGGTGGGGTGGTCAACGCCAGTCAACCGAACATCAGCCGGCCACCAACCGGCCGAGGCTCAAAATTGGCAGAAGCCTCCGGTGGATGATCGATCACTCGGGCAATCGATCGATCATCAGGCGGCCACCGACCGGGTGGCACCAACGGGCAAAAATTTGCCCGTTGGGTGAGCTATTTTAGCTCTCATCCTTCTTGGCTTCTAAATACAAGCCCTTATTGCCTTCCTTAAGCATCTAATACTTGATTGAGCCATTTTAACATCCTTTACAAGCTTTTCTTGGGCCATCTCTTTGGAAACCCTAGTTTCCATGATAAAACCTTGATATTGCCTTTGAACCTTCAAGATTCATCTTCTCAAGGCATCAAGAGGACCAGGGAGTTTCTATTGGAGCTAAGTATTTATTGTTTGATTTAGTGTTCAATTTAGTTGTGTATTTTGTTGTTTATTTCATCATATTTGAGCTTGTGAAGACCTAGTTTATTAGCTCTTGAAATTGGGTGCTAGTCTTTGTGTTCGAGTTTTAAATCCACCGGTTTAAATGTAGTTTACTAGGATTAGTTGAGTTATCCTTAGGGTTGAGGTGGGAGAGTGCTCTCGGTATGAAGGAGGGATACTTCCGGGTGTGGAAGTGCCTTCAGTTTGAGAGCGGACACTTTCCAGTTTAAATTCCTTATTGTAAGGAAACTAATTAATCTAGTTAAACTAGTTTGGAAATCCTAAGCGGGGTGCTTAGGTAGTAGAGTAGGAATTGGTGCCGAACCACTATAAATCATTGTGTTAGCATTGTTTTCTTGGTTGTGTTTAATTGTATTATTTATTGCTTCAGTTTGCTTTTTGAATTAGTGTATTGCCTAAGTTATAAGAAACGATTGAATCTGATAAAACCGGAATTAAGCGAAAATTTTAGATAACACAATATTCACCCCCCCCCTCTAGTGTAGGTTATTTCACCAACATTTGGTATCAGAGTAGGTCATAGCTTGAGATTTCACCATCTCCCCTGCACTTTGTTTCGATCTGAAAATGGCACTAGAGTGGGTTGTTTGCATACCTCCTAGGTTCGATGAATCGAACTTTGGTCTTTGAAAGTCTAGGATGTACACCTTCCTAACGACTCAAGGTTTAGGTGTTTTTAACATGGTAATGATTCATTATATTGAACCTATGGAAAACATGAATGCATGAACCTAAGAGCAAATTGATATGTTTGAATTAAATACTAATGCTACAAATTGCATATTTTGTTCTTTAGAAAATAATATATTTGAAAATGTCATGCATTATATTTCAGATTTTGATATTTGGGCAACTTTAAACATGATATATGATTATGCCAAGACCGAAGAGATTGGCACTTCTAATGAAGGTATTGATGACAATGGTCATTCACCTATCACTAATCTTGGTTTTGATGCCCATAGCTCTTCTAGTCAAAGGAGTAGCTCCAAGAGCTGAAAAAGGAAGGTAGTGTGTCATGCATGCAAGGAAAAGGGGCATGTGAAGAAAAATTGTTCTTCCATGAAGAACAGGGCAACGAAGAGGTCAAATGCTTCCATATCATCTTATTCAAGTGAAGCACCCCACCCTCTTGCCATGACTATGAAGTCATTTCAAAAGCTTGCCTCATGGATGCTAATAATGAGGTAAAATGTTCTACTTCATGATAAAAATCTTGTTAATGATGATAGTAGCTCTAATTCTTTAGGTATGACTTATGATGAGCTATTATAAGAATCTAAGAAGATGTATGTCATGCTCATGAAATCAAATAAGGAAAATAGAAAAATCAAGAAAGAAAACCTAAAGCTTGTTAGTCATTTGCATGTGTTGAAGAGTGAAAATGAGAAATTGAAATCTTGCTCTTTTGATTCATGCCATGATAATTTAGAAATTGAGCTTAGTGCCTTGAAACTTGAAAATGAGAATTTGAAATAAAAAATGAAACTTAGAAGCAATGAATTGAAAAATGATTTCAAAATTGAGAATGAAAAATTGAAAATTGAAAATGGTATGTTGAAATCTCAATTGCATGCTATTCAAAAATCCATGAATGATTTGAAAAGTGAGGTTATTTTCTTGAGTAGGAGTAAGTAATTTACCAAATAATTTCTCTTTTAAGAACTCTAGAATTAGAAATGTTTCATCTAAGAATGCTCATGCTCATCATGCTTCTCATGTCAAGCATTCTAACACTAGACCTCATATTCATAAGAATTATGAAAAGTAAAGATTGGATGGACATTGCTTTTGTTGGGGTGTTTACGGGCATGCCATTTATGATTGTGCTTTTAAGATGAATCCAAGTGTGGCAAAGACACTTTGGGCTCCTAAGCCCTTTAACCCCCAATGATCCAAAGTCATTTGTGTACCAAAAGTCTCATCTTCTTTTGTAGGAGGAGCTACCACACAAGGTTAAAAGATTAATGGTATGTTGAAGTTGACCAAGGACCCCAATTAAGAGTCTTCACTCGGTTGCAACTTCAAACCACCTTGATGCCTTAGGAAGTTGGTTGATTGAAGTTGCTTGGGGATTCAAAGATTGTACCATTTCAAAGTTGCAACTTCAAGACATCTTGATGCCTTAGTAAGGTTGGCATCAAAAGTACTTTGGTATCATCTCATATACCCTCTTGCTTAAATTAGAGTTGGAGTATTGATATATGCTTAATATTAGTAGATTTTCCGCTCTTGATATGAGTTTCAAAAATGTTTTTGATTTTTGATTTCCGGTTTCTTACGAGACCTGTGTAGCCTATAACGGGCTAATGCGACCTTGCAGTTCTAAATCGTAGGCTCACTGTGGCCTTTCGGTTTTCAACCAATAGGAATGGTTGGATATCTTAATTTTTAAATATTTTATATTTTAAGATCTCTCGATTCGTTTCGGATTTATGATAATTTACCTTGAGATAGATTTCAAACTATTTAGCAAAGTGGACTTTGAAAATGATACTTGATTCTTCTCTTTGCTATTTGGTTTGGGTTGCTTGCTAGTAGCTTTAGTTTCATTGAATCTACTAATGAAGTCTACTTGCAAGTTGAGAATGTTAATGCAAGGCTATGCTATCATGAAGAAAATTGGAAATTAAATGAAAAGTTTGGGAAAAATTTTCTAGAATGAGGTATGATTTTGTTTTTGCAAAAATCTTATTATAATACTTGAATATTCATGCATTAATGATGTCTTTAAACTCATAATTAACTTTGCATGATAAATCTAAGAAATTTCATGAGTAGGTAAAATTTTGATACTTAGGCAATTTCATGATGTTGATAATGAATGAAATTGGACTAGGCTAAAATTCCTTATTAGATACCTCATTTTGAGTTAGCAGTTGGCAAACATGTTTATATACACATATCAAATGATTCTTGGTATTTAAACTAGAAAATTCATGTGTAAATGAACAAAGTGATACCTAGATCACTTTAGGCGACTTAAACTTGGAAAAAGTTTGACCCAAGTAAACAAATTGACTTGGATACTTTATTTTAAGTCCAAACTTCGTAAACATATCTAGGAATATGTATGACATGTTTCTATGCATTTAGAATGAAAAATTCATATGGATATGGATAAAATGATATAGAGGTCATTTCATGATAACCTCCTTTGAACCAAGTTGACCCAAGCTAACAAATTGACTTGGAGGTCTCATTTTCAATCCATATTTGAGGAACATGTTTAGATTTACTCATGTTAGGTATCCATAGATTTAAATTTGAAAAATCATGAGTAAATGACAAGGTTGTCACATTGCTAGTTTCATGTTATCATATGTTAGTTTTGAAAGAAACCATGCTAGGTTGATATCTTGACTTAAGGACATAAATTTCATCTCAAACTTGACATACACACTTTACATGACCATTATGTGGTGGCATAGAAGTTTGACTGAAAACTGAACATGTTTTAAGAAAAACAAAAAATTACGGAAATGCCATTGAAATTTTAGCATTTTCAGTTATTTCTAGAAAAATATAAAAAAACCCTTTTAACTGATTCTTGAAGCTGCACCTTCATTGAAAAATCTAGTTTGTTGTGTAAAAATTTCAAAAGTTTTCATCAAGAATCTGATTTATAATAGAATTTTGAAGTTGGACTTTGGAAACACAAAGTATCACTTACTTGAAATACTCATTTTTCCGACACTTTGTTTTTTCGTCAAAAACATCAAATGAAAACTCATGTATACCATTTTGATTCCATCCCTAATATCATTCACACCATTGCTTGAGTAAAATGATTTCTAGTAATGATTTTGATAACTTGAATGATAGCTAGAAATATCGATTTCTAGGAATGAACTTAGAAATTTCATTTTAAGCCCAAACTTGACTCATATACTTAGATTCACTCACGTTAGACGTCTAGATGCCTAAGTTAGAAAAAACTTAAGTAGATAACAAAATTTGATACTTAGTCATTTTCATGTTTTCATGCCTATTTCGAATGAAACCATGCTAAGTTCATATTTTGATCAAATGACATTCTTTTCTCTTCAAACTTGATATACATGTTTTACATGACCATATCTTTGTATTTGAAAGTTTGAATGATTTTTGGAAATGTCGTAAAAATCTAATTTATTTACTAAAATGCCACTAAAGTATCACTCTTCTCAAGTTGCTCATTTTTCCGATACTTTAAATTTTTATTAGATTTTCAATTGAGACTTGAAGTATGATATTTTAAATTCACTTATGGTATCATTCTACTCATTACTATTTGATCGATGCTTGAAAATATTGATACTTAAGTTACTACATGATTCTTGGTTTTGGATTTCATTTGTTATTTCACGATATCATGTATGACTTAGTCTCTTATTCGATGTTTTGTTTTCATCCCATGAGTTGAGACTTTCGCGGTTTTGAAAAATCTCTTAGAGTTTCAACTTTGACTTTTGATTGACTTTTCTTGCCCTTTTTGAGTGATGTCAAAAGGGGAGGAAAATATAGGTAAAAATGGATGAATATATGAAAACCATGCATATAGATAGGGGGAGTTTATTTTTATAGATATGCATATTGATAGGGGGAGAAATCCCAAGATTGATATCCTTTTATGCTTAAATGATATATTTTCTTAAGGATATTTGTCATCATAAAAAAAAAAAGGAGATTGTTGGCCTAAGGTTTTCAACATTGGTCTTAATCACAATTTTGATGATAAAAAAAAGGAACTATTGGTTTTATTGAGAAATACTTTCAAATTCCAAGTCGGTTAGCGCTCGACAACCACGATAGAAAATATCGAAGAAATTGGAAAATCAAAAAATCATAAAATCGGAAGGACGTTGGTCGACGCGCTCAGATTTTGTCGGGAAGATAGAGTATAGGTTTAGGGTGTCTAGCATCTGTTGTAAATCCTCATGATGATGGAAAGAAACCCAAAAACCAATCCCGAACCCCAAAATATGAAAATTCAGAAACGGCCCTAAAATTCACTTAAGCCTAGGGAGCTCCTTGGAGGGCTATATGACCTAGACATTTTCTTGGCACCAAAAGTATCTATAATTGTTCATTAGGTAAAAACTTGTTAACGACATATTTTTAAGGAATTTTTGGAAGCCTTTAATCTACCCATATTTGACACGGGAGATTATAAAATTTCTTAATGATTTTTATATTTTAGAGAGGTCTTAAAAGGAATGAATGGACTCGGCGAGAGGGAAGCAAACCACAATAAAATAGTTTTTCCAAGAAGGTTGGAAAGCCTCTGCAGAGTGCGGGATCAATCACCCCGTTGTAGAATATCGTGGTCCTGAACCTTGTTAGGTCCATCGTAGGGTATCAGACTAGTAGGTAACTTACTTCTTAGCGGGAGGCGAGTCCCCATTATGTGTTCGGCAAAGGGCCCTTCATCAACAGGAAGGGCAGTCCTAGCCTTCCTAGCTTTGGGATCCTCATCCCTTTTCGGGCGGGGAGTACTGGAGACCTCATCGTAAAGGACAAAAATTTGCCTCCTTCTTTCAGAGTGATTGCTCTCTCCATGCTCTGAGTGACAATGCTTGTGGTCAGCCGGGGGTTGACCTTGGGACCATGTCAGAATCTCAACCTAGGCTGCTAGGCATTGGTTCTTTGCTTCCAAATCGTAGGGACTCTTCAAGGGGAAGAAGGGATAGTACCAGAGCATCGCACCTCGTTGTTTTAGCATCACCAGGCTGCGGTCAATCGCCGTCGTCGGGTCATTGCAGTTGGCGTGTGGCAGCGGTCACTTGGCTCCGGGTTCCAACCATTGTGGGGGAGGTAAGCTTTACTCGACCTGACAGTGGGCACCAAATGTTCCTGCCTGAGGATCGGAGTACTCTGGTCTGATTCGATGTCTCTCCTATCAGGTCCAACACCCACAGAAAGGTACCAGGAAAAGACACTACGACACTCAAGTTAGGGGGACTCCAACGTGGAGGTAATGAATTTGGAACTAGAGTTACCTGAGTAGTGCCATGTCCGTATTTATTACAGGTGAAGGTGATGACGCAACACGATAATCTCGCGGGATGTTGCTCAGAATGGGTTGAGGCTGATCCTAGAGATGGCGGGCTCGTAATGGCGTGTCCCTAGTGAAAAAGGAGGATGTAGATGTCCTAGTTTGGCCAGGTGGAGCCCCTCGGGAGAGTAGTTCGGTCTGGCTCGAGTCGAGTCCAGGAGTGTAGCCAAGCGGGACCCCTAAGCGAGGCCGCCTAGTTTGGATTAGAGTGAGTTGTGGGGCGCTACTAGATATAATCTGACCGGGCCCAATAGTTCTAGTCCAGTCTAGATACTAATGAGGATGGAGTAGTGAGCCTCATGCTACATGAGATAAGTGGGCCGAACATGACGCATAGATAATGTTCACATGGTATTTTACCAATGTCACTGAAATGTTATCTAGATCATATTAGTGCATATGATCCTTGACCTGAGATGGCACAGTTAACTTGTGCATAGGGGGCTAGAGTTTGCTAGTGCCTATATGCTCGTGCTTTGCATGTGCATCCGGCTTTATATGGCTCTAGTTAGTTATGTATGGAGATAGGTGACCAGTCAAGATAAGATTCATTACCCTAGGTAAAAAGGGATAAGGTCCTCTGGATATGAGGTTGTACCTTGATCAGGAAATCTTTGGCCAAGGTATTGGGGACTTAAATAGAAAGGAGATTCTAGTTATGTCCTACTAATCAAAGAATAGAAATTGAGAGGGATCCATATGGTCTAAGCTATAGGGTTTGACACTAGCCAGGACCCTAGCAGGATCAGGACCTTGTAATGAAAGGATATGAGTGCATGGTAAGTATGACCATTTGGTTCATCAGAATGTTCTAATTCAAGCATTCGTTACTACTTAGGTAGTCATGGCATGTTGTGCTAGACATTACCCATGACTTATGAGAACCAAGGGTAATATGGGGATTTTACTCTAGGTGTGGAAAAGAGTTTCCGGTGATGTCAAAGTGTTGATATCATAATCTCATTGTCAATTAGTGATGAACCTAGTTAGTCACACACAATATAGCATGTTCTAGCTGAGAATGAATTGATTCTAATTAAGGTAGTTAATTAGAAATCAATAAACCGATTCGTCTTGCGATACGATTGCAAGGATGGTAGCACATCACGAAGACGAATTGATTGATTAGGTGGATCCGAATGTCAAACGTTTATATGATATATATACGAAAACTTCCTTATTTGGAGACCTACCATATGTAGAGGGTCTATATGTGGAAGTTTAAGTCAAGGGCTTATTGGGCATTTAGGGATGTGATTCCTAAATTATAGGTGAGGCTTATTTGCTAAGAAGGGAATACAAGGAAAGACATCCTTGACATCCTTCCTTAGTAGCCGACCCACCCCACATGGAAAGAGGAGAGCCGCCCCCTTCAAATAAAGAAGGGGGCAGCCGGCCCTTCTAAGAGAGAAGCAAGAAACCCTAGAGAGATAGAGAGCCGACCCTTCCTTTGTGTGGTTGCCACCCCCTCTTGGAGAAGAGGGTAACAGCTCTTCTCTCTACAAACAGCCCTACTGACACTACCTTCTGCACTTTGTGACCGTGCGCCTATTATCTGAGCATGGGGCAATGCGAGGATGTGATTGGATCGCGAGGAAGTGCATCTCGGCAAAGAACGTGCTTGTGTTGAAAAGCTAGAGGCCGCACGCTTGGTCGGCTATGTGATCGTGCATCGAAGATCGTGAGACAATACTTTCTTCAACATCGGGGCAACACTACAAGAGGCATAATATTTGGACCTATTTTGTAGTAATTAAGTTTTGCGTTGTCTAGATCTGAAACAAAGTGATACCGTGCACATCGGACAAGATCCAGTGTGCGTTTGATCCTGTTTGCATATTATTTGTTCTATAAGATGATGATGTGGAAGCGTTTGACCTCTTTTTAGCCTTGTACTTCATGGAACGGCATTTTTTCTTCGCATGCCCCTTTTCCTTGCATGCATGACACACTACCTTCCTTTTTCGGCTCTTGTAGGTACTCCTTTGACAAGAAGAGCTATGGGCATCAAAACCAAGATTAGTGGTAGGTGAATGACCATTGTCATCACTACCTTCATTAGAAGTGTCAATCTCTTCGGTTTTGGCATAATCATATAGCATGTTTACAGTTGCCCAAATATCAAAAACCGAAGTACAATGCATGACATTTTCCAAAATATTATTGTCCAAAGAATAATATATGCAATTTGTTACCTTAGCATTTAATTCAAACATATTAATTTGTTCTTGGGTCCATGCATTCATATTTTCATTAGGTTCAATGTATTTTGACTTTACCATATTAAACACACTTATACCTTGAGTCTTTAAGAATGTATACATTCATCCTTTCTAAAGACCAAAGTTTAACTCATCGAACCAAGGTAGTACAAATGCTACACACTCTAGTGCCATTTTTCGGATCAAAGCAAAGTGTAGAAAAGACGGTGAAATCTCAAGCTACGGACCCGCTCTGATACCAAATGTTGACGAAATGACCACAATAGAGGGGGGGTGAATAGTGTGTTTACTAATCTTTTTGCCTAATTCCGATTTTAATCATTTACTTGATTTCATAGGCAATTAACAAATTGAATAACAAGCGGAAGCAAAGTAAATATGCTAATTAAGCAGACGAAAGTATAAGCAATGCAAACACAGTGATTTATAGTGGTTCGGCCTAAATGCCTACTCCACTACCTAAGCACCCCGCTTAGGATTTTCAAACTAAACTTTACTAGATTAATCTTGTTTCCCTTACAACGAGGACTTTGACTCGAAGCGTCTCGCTCTCAACCTAAGGCACTTACACACCCGAAAGTCTCCGCCTTCTTACCGAGAGCACTCTTCCATCTCAACCCGAAGGGACAACTAAATTAATCCTAGTAAACTATGTTTACACTGGTGGATTTAAGCCTCAAACACCAAGGCTACCACCAACTCAATCAAAGCTAGCTACCTAGGTTTACACAAGTTTAAATACAATGAATAAACAAGGAATGGAGCAAAAATACAACAACACAAATACTTAGCTCCAACACAACGAATCCTAGCTCCACTTGATGCCTTGATGATGAATCAAATGAAACTTGAAGGCAAGATCAAAGAGTGGAGAATAAAACTAGGGTTCTTGCAAGAATGGCTCAAAAAAATCTTGTAGAGATGCAAGAAGATCACTCTCTTAGGCTTTGAAGCATCATAGAATACTTAGAAGAGAGTTTGGAGTGGGTATTTATAACCCCCCAAACACAAGGTGTCGTCAACAGGCGTTTTTCTACCCGTTGGCGACGCTCGATCACTTGCCGGTCGATCGTCAGTCGATCGATCGAGCAACCGCGGGCATACTACAACTTTCTGGCATTCTTCGGTCGATCAACTGGTCAACCGAATTATCTACTGCCAATTTTTTACCATATTTGGTCGACCGATCAGTCGACCGATCAGTCGACCGAATTGGCTACTGCCAATTCTTCACCACATTTGGTCGATCGAACCTGGGCTGAGCTTGATTTTTTCAGCCTTCTTCTTGCGTCAACTTGGAGAGCTTTCCATGTGTTCTTTAGACTCGTCCACAACATCTTTGGTGCACACGTCGAACTTCTAGAGATCTCCGCAATGAATCCGAATGCGTCGATCAATGTCCTTCCGATTTTCTGATTTCTTCGATATTTCTGATTGAGGACATCAAGTGCTAATCGATATGGAACCTGAAAATATTTCTCAATGAAACATTAGTTCCATGTTTGTTATCATCAAAATCGAGATTAAGACCAAGGTAAAAAACCTTAGGCCAATAGCCCGATCGTCCATGACCCAACATCTATGCACAAGAAAACTAAGCCATCTCAGGTCAAAGGATCATATGCACTAATTTGATCTAGATAACATTTCATTGACATTGGTAAAATACCATGTGAACATTATCTATGCGTCACGTTCGACCCACTTATCTCATAAGAGTCCACATATATGTTTTGACATCCAATGTCTTGTAGCATGAGACTCACTACTCAATCTTCATTAGTATCTCATACCAATCATGGAAACAAACAAAGGTGACGATCTTCCGGAATAATAATGCCCAGTTATTATTCCTACAATCATGAAATGATTTAACAACTTGTACTAGAATACTCCATCACTCATATTCTCAACTCTTGAGAATAAAGTATTCTAACACGTATGTTCTAGACTTATTTTATTAAACATACACAGCTTATGATTATAAGAATAGTAAACTTCTATTTAAAAGGAATTATTCAAAACATACATTGCACATGGGCATATAAAACTAACAGTTATCTGCATTGATCATCTCCTTGGTCGCTTCCTTTGGTCTGGTAGAGCACAAAAATGCAACCACCGTATTGTTTGGCTTTCGGTTTGCAAACCAAAGGAGAAAGGAAGACTTGTCTTGAAAAATGTCAAAAACCTCAACCAAGCATGTCTAATGTGATACGTGTGGTCCATTACCTTGGTCTTAATCTCATTTTTGATGATAACACACATGGAACTAATGATTTTATGGAGAATTATTTTCAGATTCCATATAGGTTAGCGCTCGATGTCTATGATCGGAAATATCAAAGAAATCAGAAAATCAGAAGGACATTGGTCGACACACTCAGATTCGTCAAGAAGATACAGTCTAGGTTTATGGTGTTTAGATAAATTGTAAAATCCTCTTTTATGATGCAAAGAATCCAAAAAACCTAACCAATAATCCGATACCCGAACCACAGAAAGAAACTGGCTGAAATTCAATGTAGAGTACTAGTACTCTAGGGTCGATCGATAGGTCAGTCGACTGAAATGAGCCCAAAAAGCACAGAGGGCTCTGGTCGATGGGCTGGTCGCTCGGTTGGTCGATCAGCCTTCGACCAGCCCAGCGACTGATCGGTGCCAAAGGGCAGTATTTTGCCTATTGGAATAGCTATTTTGGCTCTCTTCTTGGGGCTTATAAATAGCAGCCCTTGAGTGCCTTCCTTGATGATGATACACTTCATTGAGTAATCCTTCATCATTCCTAAAGAAGTCATTGAGCCATCTTTGCAACAACCCTTGTTGTGATCTCAACTCCTTCATCTTGCCTTCAATCTTTGATCGATTCATCATTGAGGCATCAAGAGGAACTAGGATTCATCTTTGGAGCTAAGTATTTGTTGTAGTATTTATTTGCTCCATTGTTTATTTATTTTATTGTTTTTTTACATTGTGTTTGAGCTTGTATAAACCTGGAGTGCTATGTTGATTGAGTTGGTGGTTGCCTTGGTGTTAAGGCTTAAATCCACCGATGTAAACATAGTTTACTAGGATTAGTGATTGTCATCCCTTAGGTTTAAGGTGGGGGAGTGCGGTAGGAAGGCGGAGACTTCCGGGTGTGGAAGTGCCTTAGGTTGAGAGCGGAGACTTTTGGGTAAAAAGTCCTTTTTGTAAGGGAAACGATGTAATCTGGTAAAGCTAAGTTTTGAAATCCTAAGTGGGGTGCTTAGGTAGTGGAGTAGGCATTGGAGCCGAACCACTATAAATCCATGTGTTAGCATTGATAGTTTGTGTGTTGAATTGTTTCATATTTATTGCTTTCGCTTGCTATTAATATTGTGTTTAGCCTAAGTAATTAAGAATAGTTTAAAACCGAAATTAGGCGAAAAGTTTAGCAAACATACTATTCACCCCCCTCTAGTGTAGGCCATTTCACCAACATCTAGCACTGCCTTCCATCACTCACAAGATCGGGAATGGTAGATCTACTATGTTATAGCACGACCCTTGGCATCCGGATGGAATCCTTATTCACATCGGGAGGCCCCACCCATATAGTGTCCCTATATCTAGCGGTGCTCAGAACTTTGAATGATTGAGACACAACTGGCTATCAACATTCCTACTTATTTGAGGCTTAGCAGAAACTCCAACACATTCGTACACTTGATGGCCATGGTGAAGATACTATCCTTTGGAACACCTGACAAATCTGATTGTAAATCTCTTCTCTCTTCTCCTTAAACCTCTCCCCAAGGGTCTTCTTCTTTTAATGATGTAAATTAGAAGTTTAGGGGCAAGTTACTCTTGAGCATGCTTGCTGCCCTATTTCAGTGTGCGTAGAGAGGAGGTGTTCGTCTCCACGGAGATGACGGCTTGAACCCCGTGAAGGTGTTGTTTGAACTGACAACATACTTGAGGATTTTTTACAGCACCTTGGCATGATGACGCTTCTAAGAACCCTAGGATGATGGCCTTGATTCACCCCGTGGCTCGGGTGGATTGTTTAGAACATCCATGATCATCCTTATTTATCTTTATGCTTTTATTTACTGCTTATGCTGCAATTTGTTGTTAGCCTAGATAAAATAATTGCATGAAAGAACCCTCCATCAATATTGAGTCCGAATGGCTAAGGTATTGAGAATACAGGTCATGCCTTCCATTGTTATGGGGAGTAGAGTGTGTCCACGAACGCGGCGGGTTTGCTGTGCACACACAAGGCCTGTTGTGCATATTGACGCGATGCACCCCATATGGGCTTGTCGTAGGGCTTCGTCGTGGCTTCGCCCCAACATTAATTGTTGAACACAAATGAGTTTGGATTTATTAGAATTTGTTCTTGCATAATATGATTATGTGTTGTATGTTTTTTGTGAAAATTGCATGGTTCGTAGCATGGCCCCCTCAGACCTCTCTGATTGGCATGTTGTAATTTTTTTATGCGGCCTTTGTGTCACTTATAAAATTGTAATTTGATTATGGCCTACGTGTCGTTCCTTTCTTATTGTAATTTTTTAATTTTATTTTAGAGTTATAGAATAAGATTAATTGTTACTTTAAAGGGAGGACGAGGAGGCGGTCATAGGATGCCATCGGGCGAGCTCGTGGAGATGAAGACTCACCCTAGATTGACCCTTGATCTCCATATTCGCTCACGGAGATCAAATAGGTTTTAGGGCTATGCTATGTCATATTTATTTATTGTGCATTTTATTTATATGCCTGTGATGCCACATATTTTAGAATGCATGAGCATTAGATGCATGTTTTAAATTGTTTTAATAAAAATTCCCTCATATAATAGTAAGTAATTAAAATGCCTCTCATAATCGAACACCTGTCAAGACTTCGATTGTCCTAATATAGGTTCTTCCAAAGCAGGGTGTATTGGACCATCTTAGTAAGGCAAGAGTTTGATAATGGTGATATCCAAAGGTTTGATAAGGTTTGACTTAACTAGTCCATCAAAATGGTTTTGGGACTTGGGCTGTCATGCCCCAAATACAGGATCACGTGACCCGCCAGGGCATATGCGCCTATACCCCGCAGTCTAACTCAAGCACATGCCAACATCATAAGAATAAACAAATAGCGAAAAGAAATCAACACGTTTTTCTTTCATCTAGAATCAAAACAGAGTTCATCATAAACCAGTTTAATAAACGAGAAAAATGCGGAAATAATACATTAAGTCCAACATACCAAATACAATAAAATCTGAATAAAATGACATAAATGACCTCAAGGGCTACAACTCAAAAGACCAATAAAAGTGCATGACACACAACCAAAAGACTTGACTATGACCCTATCTAAGACTGCTATGAGATCATGCGGCTCATCTACCCTCCAGCTGCACCAAGTGCTCCAGCCCACCTCATCAGTCAGGCTTTGCAAAATAAAACAACGACAACGGGTGAGTTCAAAGAACTCGGTGAGCAGTTCTATCGACTCCCACGATAAAATAGCACAGAGATAAGCAATAGCATAACATCCAACTCTACAGGAATAAGGTCATGAAAGTGAGACTAGCTATCAGGTCATCTGGCCACCACCTGCCCGAAGGCAGCCAACATCCAAATGGTGTAGCACAATAGGCCTAAGCCTACCATGCCCCAAGGCACAACACATACTAGGATAATCCGGAAGGCCCTCCGAACTTATCCTAGTATACAGAAACCTGGGAGCAATCGGGAAAAGCCCTCCGAACTTGCTCCATGAGACACGTAGGGACAATCGGGATTCGTTAGTCCAAACTTGCCCTTATAAGATATCATAGGAGTAATCAGGTAAGCCCTCCGAGCTTACTTCTTAAAGATATCACACGAATAATTGGGAATGACTCTCCAAACTTATTCCTTAACACCACCTCGGGGATAATCGGGTAGGCCCTCCGAACTTATCCCACGAGGCCAAACAAGAATAATCGAGAAAGGCCCTCCGAACTTGTTTTGCAGATTGGGAATTAGCCATCCAACCTCACGGGCATAGCCCGCACCCCGGCTCCTCAACGAGCCTCTCCTCCATTCATAGAATATGGCGCGCCATGACCTAAGTTAAATCTTTCCTACGGTGTCTTAGGGGTGCTCCTATTGCGAAGTGTCTCAACACTCCAATGCCCGACCCCAACTCCTAGACCCGTAATGTCATGAACCTGTGTGGTTTTATTTCATGCATCAACTTCCCATGTTGTTTCATATCAGATTATGCTGACCCTTTTCCCCAATTTTAATTATGTAATTAAAATTTAGTTCACCACAATTAGGGTTTTGTTTTATGGTTTTGTTTTAGCTTACCGTTCTTCCCGAAACTGATGTATCTAATCTGAATCTGATCTCCAGAGTGTGTCCTATGTTTCTAAACTATGTTTTCTGGTCGAAATGATAGGTTATATGACTATGATCAGAGATCTAATTACATCATAACAGTGAAAACAAAAATCAGCCCAAATTCAACAAACAATAAATAAATCTCAGCAAGCTGGAATTTTCAGCACAACATGAATTTTTTTTTGAATTTTACAGAATTAAATCCCTAAATTTCTAACATCACGAATTTATGTCATCATGCCCATCACACATATAATCTCATAATTTTTACTAATTAAAAACTAGCATACATATCAAAGTTTCCTTAATCAAGAATCGAGGTAACAAACTAGATTATAACATCAAGAACATCTAAAATTTCAAGATGATATTACAACCAATATTCCACAAGACTAAATCTAAAAATCACATATCTTACATTAAACACATGCCCCATGATATATGATCTAAATTAATAATCTAAGCATGACATGGAAATCAAGAAAAACCCGAAATCATCACCTAGGCATTTCAGCGAATACCTTAAGGACACCCTAATCTCCACCATGGCCGAGCACCCCTAGGAGAGTTCTAGGATTGCCGAGCCACCTAGGGGAGTCCCCGTGGTTCCCGCTCACAAAGCCATGCAAGATTCGATGGCTAAACACAAGTTTCAACGGAAAAACAATCCAAGAAGAACATGAGCCGAATCGGCTCAAAAACACGATGAAGAAACCCGAGAAGGAGGAGTAAAACCACGCACCTAAATTTGGAAGGGATTGGAGAAGAAAATCCAATCGATGGCCTCTGATTTTGGCTCCGAAATCCGGTGGATCAACCCAAAGGAGAGGAAGTGCATGCGGCGGCTCCTCCCAACCCGCCAGTTCCAAGGGGAAAAGGGAAGGAGAGCAAGAGGGGGCAGCTGGCTTACTGGCGGCTCCCTCGGCTCAGCTCCGCAGGGAAGGGAAGAAGGAGGGGCAGGAGAAGGAAGGCTCGGCGGTTGGCTGGCTTGAGGGCGGCTGGCAGCTACTCCTTTCTCCTCTTGCTTTTGTGGCTCCAAATAGGGAGCCACAAGCCAAGGGGGAGGGGGTTTTATATCCTTTCCTCAACTCTAACCCTTCTAAACCCTTTATCCAACCCGCATCCACTTCAAGCCAAACCTGAAGCCACTAACTTGAATTAACTTAATTAATCCTATTTTCCACATAACCATCCAATACACGCACACCCATATGCGACATAATAAAACAATACACCATAAACATTAAATAAATTAAACTACTCATTACTCAAGCAAAATTTCATATTCATAATCCTACTTACCCGGGCTCGCAGGCTCGCACCGGATCATGAGTTGACTCGGCTCGACCTCGATCTAGTCCTCTAGGCTGGTAATTACAACCATAAAGGAAAATAATATAATTAAATATCTAGGATATTATATGGGCATAATATGAGATTTGATCACCAGGACATGAGATGCCAATCCCATAGATATCCAACAGTCACATAGGGATCTGATTGGAAAGGAGTTTCCTACCTAAATAACTTGGCTCTAAGTGATAAGCCAAGCTTACTTAGAGTTTGAGCGAAATATGGATCTTGGCCCATTAATAAAATACCAATTGTTGATATTTTAATATTAATTGTTTGAGGGTCAATTTACTTAATGGGAGTTATTTGCTCATACTTTGCATATTTGTTTTGTGTAGATAATGGCATCAAACAACACACCTAACTTAAACATGTGATCTGTTCTTGAGAAGGAAAAATTGAAAGGGACAAACTTCCTTGATTGGTTCAGGAACTTGGGAATTGTTCTTAAGCAAGAACAAAAGTTATATGTCTTGGAGGAACCTATCCCTGATGAACCGCAAGCAATGCTCCAAAGGCAAAGAGGGATACTTATAGTAAGGATGTGAATGACTCTGTCAATGTCACTTACCTTATGCTTTGCACCATGGAATCTGAGCTTCGGAAGTAACTAGAGGAAATGGAGGCTTATGACATGATTGTGCATCTCAAGAAAATGTTCCAAGAGCAAGCACGTCAAGAGAGGTTTGGTACTACAAAGTTATTGAACTCTTGTAAATGACTCCGGGCACTTCTGTAAGTGCTCATGTGTTAAAGATGAAAGGTTACATAGACCATCTTGAGAAGCTTAGTGCTCCTATTAGCCAAGAGTTGGCTATGACTTGATTCTTGATTCATTACCTGATGCTATAATATGCACTAGATGGATAAATCAATTTATGAATTGCATGGGATGCTCAAGAATGCTGAACAAACCATTGAGATGGTTCCTAATGTTCTTGTGGTTCAAAAGGGAAAAAGGTAATAATAAGAGAGGTAAGGGTAAAGGCAAGGGCAAGGCCCAAAAGAACTCACATTATGGGATGAAAGGTTCAGACCAAGATGGAGGTTCTAGGTCTAAACCTAATCCTCAAATGAAGGCTAAAACGTCCAAGGAGGGAGTCTTCTTTTTCTGCAATGAACAAGGTCATTGGAAGAAAAATTGCAAACTCTACCTGGAAGATCTGAAAAAGAAGAAGAGTAGTGAGACTACTACATCAAGTATTTTTGTTATTGAAGTCAATCAATCTACTTTTGCTTCTTGTGTATTAGATACCGGATGTGGATCTCACATTTGTGTAAATGTGCATGGTCTAAGAAGGAGTAGATCATTGACTAAAGGCGAGGTGGACCTATGAGTTGGTAATGGAACAAAAGTTATTGCGCTAGCTGTAGGGACTTATGATTTACCTTTGCCTAGTGGACTTGTTTTCTCACTTAATAATTGTTATTATGTGCATGCTATAAGCAGAAACATTATTTCAGTTTCATGTTTAGATTTGGACAGATTTCACTTTATTTTTAAGAATAATATTTGCTCCATCTATAACGAAGACATGCATTATCGTAATGCTCATTTGTTTAATGGTCTCTATATTTTGAACTTGGAGGATGTAAATACGTCCATCTATAACATTAATACAAAATAGTTTAAGACTAATGACTTGAACCCAACCTATCTCTGGCATTGTCAGTTAGGCTATGTAAGTGAGAAGCGCGTTTCTAAACTCCATCAAGATGGACTTTTAGATTCATTTGATTTTGAATCATTTGAAATATACGAATCATGTTTACTTTGCAAGATGACCAAAACACCTTTCACAGGGTATGGTGATAGGGCTAGTGACTTATTGGGTCTTGTACATAGTGATTTATGTGGACCATTAAGTATACACTACTACAATATGACATTTTGGTGTTGATTGTTATGATGTTTACTGGCAATTGTAAATGTTGCAAAAACATTTACCAGCAATTGATGAATTTCCACTAGATTCTTTGTCGTTAAAGGCCTTAGAAGTAATTTATACAATTGCTGGTAAAGATAAAAATAATCACCACTAAATGTATATATATATTTAATGACTATTTTTCTAGTAATTACAATTGCTACTAAATCTTACTATGTCTTATTCAACTAATCTTCTTTGGTGGCTTTTATAATTATCATTAAATTGATAATCATAGCATATAATATCTATTACAACAAAACTAAAAATCCAAGATTAATCAAACAAAAACTGTAAGAATTATAATGTGAAATACTTGAACTTCAACTATCACATGAACTGAAAGAAACTCAATTGAGAGTTTAATCCCATCCTCACCCAGTGTATATATATATAGTCTTTTATATCCTTATTGTTAGCAAAATGATTAAAGCATCCTTCACCTAAAAATGAAAAAAAATATCTCCAGATACATCTCTCCATTATGAGTAAAACATTAAAAAGTATACTCCAACTAGTCTTCGGCGTTTTGGCTGAGGGCCATTCTTCCAGCTCATATATTTTCTGCTTTCGTTCTTGATCTAATGCATTGCTTTGGTTGATAAGTAAGATATTGATCCACTGCATTGGTCTGGTTGATAAGTAGGATATGTGCATGGGATCATCTCATCATTTATGTATTTATCACCTGGATGCGCAAAGTGAATTATTGTTTGACCAGGAAACCAATAAAAACCGCTTTTTAAATGCATTTACTAACCTCCCTAGTCTTTGTTTTTGACATCAATATATGAATCAAGTAGAACACCTAGTAATCTTGCAGGAACCACAAAAATGTGTAAACATTTGAGAACGGACAGCAAAAGAATAGAATATTCTAAAAAATGTGAGGATACCTTGAATTTTCCTGATGCTTCTTCACATGCAGTGCATTGGCATTGGAATCCAGTGTATGTTCTGAAACTCTAAGAGCATACACGTTCCTTTTGGCTGCGGCAAGAGCAACAAGATAAAGTGAAGAATTACATTGGAAAGTGAAAAGTCTATGTAGCAGCATATATATGACAGAACATATAAATATCACTAAACATCCACATTTTGCTTGAAGACAATGCAACTTATCTAATATAGTGAGAATTCAAAGAATATGAAGAAGAAAAAAATCAAGAGCACATTTGTTGTGCAATATTAGACTTTTTAGGATATTGTGCATATTATACAAAACTAGTCCAGTTAAAAAGCAAGTTGCCTTTTTGGTTCCTAAAACCACCATCAATTCTCCAATTACTTCATGGAGAAGCTTCTCAAATAATAGAACTTAATCAGTCTTGTTTTGAGCAAGCACGGCTGGCACCTCCAAATTATATAATTATTGTTCTTCTTATAGTAATTGAACCTTATTCTATTTAAAAAGTAGATGCTCCTCAAGTCAGTTTGCAAGAGGTATATTCTAGACTACTACTGTAAACATACTCCTAATTACTCAAGCTAAACACACTACTAACAGCCATCATTAATAGAATGATTATCACAGTTTGATCATTTTCAATTCCATTCTGAAACTAATTGCATCCACTAGACAAGACATGCTGATTATTAAGTAGTCAGTGGATCTGAATGGCTAGAGGTGTAATTGAGTATACAAATGCATATATTTCCAAAAAGAAAGTGAGAAAAGGGTCTCTATGTTACATAAAAGTCTCAGTTTAAGAAGTGACAATTAAGAAGGTAGAGTGGTTAGCTTGCAGGTCAGAACCGTAAGCAATGAGGACAGTAATGGCTTAAGGGTTCAGGAAACTAGAATGATAAGAGAAGATTTTTTCAAAAAAGATAAAAGATAGAGTGATTAGTGATGACAACAGAATTGCAACAAAATAATCTAGCAAAGAAAAATAAGATACTGTGAACAAGTACAAGTTTTGGGAGGATTACGCAATCACACTGATAATTTAAATTTTTATTGTAGTGCTGGAACGCTTTGGATATAAGCCAAGAAAAAACCATGGATATACAAGGAGATAGTTAACATATTTAATTTCAAACAAGAGAAGGTAACATATACCTGGACCTTTATCTTATCACTACTGACTATAAAACCACCTAGGTAAGTTGACCAAGTTGTTATGTTCCACACCATCTCAATACAAGATAGTAGTTCAAGTAAGTCCTTATGATTTCTCGTTCAACATTCTATCCTTTAATGTTTTATTTTTTAATCATCCTAAGCAAAACAATATTGTTTCCATCATTTACTTTTAAATTATCAATGAAAGAAGAACCATACAAAGCAATTAATGAATATTTGATCACAGAAAACATACTCCACATGTGGCGGAAAGGGATAACCAACACCGGCCTTCGAGCAATTGGTTCACCAGCAGATATATTTTTTTTGATTCAGGAAAGATTCCTTCAGATGTGATGGATTTATAGAAGTTGAATCCTTCTTTGACTAGCCTTGTCGCTCTCTCTACTGTCAAGACTTTTCCAAGAAATCTCAACCTAAATTCTCCCTAAGGAAGAAATGGGAATAAAAAGATACCAAAATAAAAAATTTGATAGATAGATCAAAGAATCATAACAACTAACTCTGATTTGAGTTTAATTTGTAGAAAAAGAAGCAGAAAGCAAATCACTGATAGTATAGGAAAAAAATTAGATGCACAAGTTTCATCAATTACAAATCAGTTCAATGATCCACCTGTTGAGTTGTGATTGAGCTTGAGCAGCCAGAGCTTCATCCTTAAAATCCACAAAGGCAGAATTCCTTAGCCTATATACAAAAACGATTAAAGATGGAAATTTCACTTAACAGAAATGACTTATGGTAAAAGCACAAAAAATTCCATATGCTACTAGATAGAAGATGATTGTAAATGCAATTAATAGGATTACATACTTGCACTACTAGAAATGTCATTGTCACCGACGGCTCAGACCGTGGCTGAACCGTTGGTGACAACTATCATAGACGGTGCTACCCATGGCAAATGACCGTCACTGATGAGCGCATCTCAAATAAGTTGTCACGGCTGACATACCTCTGTCGTCACATGTAATCATTCACGACAGCCACACGCGCTGTTGCTGATTTAAACACATCAATGACGGCCTCCGGCGGCTGTCGCTGATTTAAACACATTAGCTATGGTTGGGAGCCGTCAATGATATTATTAGCAACCGTGATATTTGGTACTGCTCAGACCATTAGCTATTTACGATATGCTTTCAGCCACGGTGTAGTGACGGGCAGCCGTGGGTAAGCCGTGGCTGAAGTTATATCTTGTAACTGAAAAAAATTAAAATTTTGAAAATTTCTGTATATACAATGATATCATCAATCACAGATTACAACTATACATTTTCAATCACATATTACAACCACAAATGCTCATACAAATACATTTTCAACCAACCATACAAGTTTTATTTAAATATTACCAAGCTAAGTCTAAAACAGGAGGCAAACAAGTATTAAAATATGAAATGTAAAGTATAAACATCTATCAAGTATCTAAGCCTCAAATCGAGGCTAACAAGTATCAAAATATAATCAAAATACAATAAATCAAAATCTGACGGCTGCGGTGGAGGCGGTGGAGTAAACAGCGACTAGATCGGGAGCATTGACTGGGTTGAGTAGAATGATGGTTGTGACATCATCTGTCTCAACTCGTCATTCGTGCGTCTCTGCTCCTCCATCGCATGTCTCTGCTCCTCTATCGTCACTCTCTGTTGTGTTAGCTTGGACTCCAAGGCCGCTATCTGGCTTTGGTACTGTGTCCATGATGTCGAGGGCCTCTCACTCGTAGCGGGAGGGGTTGGTACCCCAAGTGGCCCTAACATGGCGCACGCATGGCCATTATCTACAAAGCCATAAACACGACCATGCTCCCAGCCACCTGCAGCCTCGACCCATGCACCCGTATCAAACTCCTCTAGCGTGCCTCCGCGCTCGATCACGGTCCTTGTGCAGGTCTCCTACACACGTTTATATTTTAAATAATACATATATACAAACTATAAATAAAAATTGCGTAAATCAAATAGACATAAATAGTTACCATGATGATCGAGGCCCTGCTATCGACGTAGTCCCCCGCTCCTCATCGCCGACGGTGAGTGCGCTCAAACACCTGCATCAGCGAGGGGTGTTGGACGGTGCCATCATCTGCAACTCGCATCTTACATTAGAAAACAAATACATTAGTATCATTATACACAATATATAATATTTTATTAAAAGTAAGGAAATTATACACACCATACGACGCTCATGCATCGCAAAAGACACGGAGCCACCAGTGTGGCGCACCCCCGTACCATCCCCCTTACACATTCGATTTCTCGACGCGGTCTGGGAGACATCCTGCCACTCAAGCATGTCCCACAGCTCAACAATCTAGTCCCACACAGGTCCAGGAATCCACTCGGAGGCGTGTCCCTGAGTTTGCCCAATCTGTGTGGCCCCCAACTATCTCATCATGGTCTTGCGGGCCTACTGAAGTAGCCTGTTGTAACGAGCGCGGGCAACGCGCTCCCATGCAGCCTCTATAAAAGGAGTCTAATCCTCCGACCATTTATAATGAGCCTGCAAAAAAATAAATTTATTATTACTGATCGATATTTAACATTAACATTGATTTAATAAATATACTTACCGAGAACTCTCGCCATAGTAAATCCATATGCTTACGGGACACTATGGGGTAGGGATAGCTATCCCACCCAACTGGGGTTTGACACCTAGCGGGCCCGCTTGTGCATCTCAAGACCCAATCACTGGCCGAGTCACTCATTGGTCATTTCTGACCACCCATGCTTCTCGGCAGATCATCGCAAGCACAGCACACAATCAAAATGTCCTAGAGTTTCTGTATATACACTTTGGGCAGTTGCCCGTAATCAGCCCTAATCTGACCAGTAGGGTTAACAATTCAATGTTACCCTTTCGAAAATATGTACAACTAATAATTCTACGTTTCCAAAAGTGAATACAAGAAGTCCTAGAAGTTGTGTCATTTCCTAGTTAAGTTTCCATATCTAATATGTACCTTACAAAGTCCTACATGTTATCTAGCATCATACGCTACCTTGGGTGAAGAATTTTGTGAACAGGACTTGGAATTTCACCCATTAACATTTCCAGACAGCATATATATCAAAAGAAATGTAATTATAATTCACAACCACTACCATGTATAACTACGAGATTCTACGATAAACATTTATATACTATATTTAGAATTAAATTCAATATGAAACAGCTTATCTAGCATGGTAGGATAGCAATGAATTCAACAAGGGATGTACTATTAAGCATGGTAAAAATATCACATCATTTCAAAATTTAAGGTGGAATGATCTAAGGATGGTCGCTATACTATCATTCCTATAATCACATGCATCAATATAATAGCTTTCTATAGTTAGAGTCTTTCCTATGTGTCATCATGTCTCTATTGTTTGAGTACTCTAACTATGGAATTTACCATCTAAAGCTCACCCTCTCCCTCCCCCTAGGCTCGGCCGAGCCTTGAGCAAGGTGAACCTTGCTCGGTCGTGCCTCTTACGGTAATAAGGGAAGAGGAGTTTTAGCCCCAACCCTAATTCATTGTCTCCGCTATATCCTAGTTACACATTGACCACATTACCCCTCCCCCTATACTCGGCCGAGCCTTGATCATGGAACTTTGAGGTTGCTCGGCCGAACCTATAGGCCTTAGGGTAGATGAGTTCCAACCACACTTGCAAACAACAACTATGAACACACTATTCATGAATTTAAGATCATCCGAGGGCTCTACTTCCATCAAGGGAATTGGGGAAAATTTTGGCATGACCTTTCCCTTTTTTCCTTGTTTTGGCAGCCCTATTATGCAAAGAATTGATGAGAAACCATGACGATCCGACAATAATCAATGAAGAACAGCGAATAAACAATCCCGACACCAAGGATTGATGAAAACTCGTGAGAAAATGAAGCCTAGCAATTCTAGGGGTTTGGCTACCCGCCTCCCCCAATCCACCAAATTTAACCACTCACCTTTGCTTGAGGAAGATGAAGGATCGAACGTTGATGACCTTGAATCTTTCGGCGACGACGCGAATCCCACATCGACCAAGATCTCTCCTCCATGCTCCTTCTCCCCCTCTCCCTATGCGCTGCCTCATGCATCTCCTAGATGAGTCGCACGGCAGCATGATGAGGGATTTTATTCCCTCATCTAACATGCCTTAATTGCCCTTACAACTTAATACCAACTCGACTCAGTCCGAGTTCGACTTGGGTTCTGACTCTGTCCGAACATGAGTCGTTCTAAACTCGATTAAGGTATAAATGCATAAAAGGAAAGAGTCATTTAACCAATTTAACTTCATACATCAATAGTTGAGTCATACCTTCTACTCGAGGCAATTTCGAGGCTCGACTCGACTAACCCCGGGTCAGGCGCGCTGCACCAAAATAGATTTTTATATTAGGAATTTTTTTCGAGTCTTACAACAACGTCGACCGAGGAACAAGGTGTTTTTGAGCATTGATTCTCCCAAATTAATTATAGCATCCAAGCAGATCAAGACACAGAGAAATAAATGGGATTCAAAGGAAAACACTACCTTCCCCAACGCAGGGGTGGATGGAGGAAGTTCCGTAGCGAGAGAACAACTGAGAGAGTGCGTCGTGATGTATCGCTTTGGGGAGATGTAGGACATCGCCATTGCCGCAGAGCCATCAGACTGGTCCTCATATTTTGGTACCAAGTGCAGTGGCGAAGGCGTCGGAGCCATCAATAGTGGCTGAGGCAGCGGCGGCGGCGGAGGATGACGAGGAGGGGGAAAGGAGCTCGCCATTAGTTAGAGCAAATGCTCGTCAAATCTCGAACGTTATGGTGTAATTTTACCCTCCTTTGCCATCGGCGACGAGACTCGAGCGCACTATAGGCTCAAGGAGTTGCGCTGCACTTGATTGTAACAAGCTTGATTACTTGAACCAGTTAAGGTCTATATTAACTTGGGCTTTAATTTGGACAGAAATCACGGACGCTAGTAGTGTGTTGCAGCAATTATTTATTTGTATTAAAAGAATTAATCTTTATTTGTATTTAGCATCAATTATTTAATTTGGACGAAAATCATAAATTTCTGTAGTAAAAGAAAACTTGTATTTATTTGTATTTAGCGGCAATTATTTTATTTCTACTAATTAATTACCACCAAAGAATTAATCTCTTGTAGTGATACCAGCTAGAGGAGGTTACTGGTACTTCGTTACATTTACAAATGAGTTCAATAGATATGGGTATATCTACTTAATGAAGCATAAATCTTAAACATTTGAAAAGATCAAAATATCCAAGAATGAGGTACAAAACCAACTTGGCAAGAATATTAAAGCACTACGATCAGATCGAGGTCGAGAGTATTTAAGCCAGGAGTTTATTGACCATCTTAAGGATTGTGGGATTGTCTCACATCTTACTCCACATGGAACGCCACAATGGAACGGTGTTTCTGAACGAAGAAACCAGACTTTATTGGATATGGTTCGATCCATGAGTCATACAGATCTTCCAACTTCGTTTTGGGGATTTGCCTTAGAAACCGTTGCATTCCTATTAAACTGAGTTTCATCTAGAGCGGTTCAAAAGACTCCATATGTGATATGGACTGGGAAGCGGCCAAGCGTGTCTTTCTTCAAAATTTGGGATTGTAAGGCTTATGTAAGACATCAGCCCTCCGACAAATTAGCGCCCAAATATGATAAATGTGTATTTGTGGGGTATCCAAAGGAAACTAAAGGATACTACTTCTAGATTCCAGCCGAGAACAAAGTGTTTGTAGCTCATAATGGTGTCTTCTTGGAAAGGGAATTTGTTTCCAAAATAAGTAGTGGGAGTAATGTACATTCGAAGAAATCCGAGAACTACAAATCACTACTGAACCAGATATGGCTACTCAAACTAACTCACAAGTTGTTGTTGAGTCTATACCCGTGACACAAGAACCACAAAGGTCTATTAGGATTTGTCTAGAACCTGAGAGATATGGATTTATCATTATCGATGATCAAAATATGGAGCTCATTGATAAGAATGAGCCCACATCCTACCAAGAGGCCATAAAGAGTTCAGACTCCATGGAATGGCTGGAAGCCATTATCTGAGATGCAATCAGTGTATGACAATCAGGTATGGACCTTAATTGATCCATTAGAGGGTTGTAGAACCATTAGGTGCAAGTGGGTTTTCAAGAAGAACACCGACATGGAAGGCAATGTGCATACCTATAAAGCACGGTTGGTTGCAAAGGGTTTCAGACAAACTCATGGTGTGAACTATGATGAGATCTTTTCACCAGTTGACATGCTCAAATCCATTCGGATTCTACTTACCATAGCCGTGTATTATGACTATGAGATTTGGAAAATGGACATCAAAACAGCGTTCCTTAACGGGAACTTACTCGAGGATGTGTACATGACACAACCTGAGGGTTTTGTGAGTCCTAAGAATCCTGAAAAAGTTTGCAAGCTTCAAAGATCCATTTTGTTCGCCTAAGGTTTTCAACCTTGGTCATAATCTTGATTTTGATGATAACAAACATGGAACTAATAATTTCATGGAGAATTATTTTCAGATTACATATCGGTTAGCGCATGACATCCACGATTGGATATTATCGGAGAAATCGTAAAATTGGAAGGACGTTGGTCGATACGCTCCGATTCGTCGGGAAGATAGAGTGTAGGATTAGGGTGTTTAGATAAATTGTAAAATCCTCATTATGATGCTAAGAGCCCTAAAGTACTAAACCCGTAATTCGAAACCCGAACCAAAGAAAGAACTCGGCTGAAACTAGATGATAAAGTACAGGTACAATAGGCACAGTACCGGTACTTTACGGCCAGTCGATCGGCTGATCAATCGGGAAGGGTTCTAAAGCCATAGAAGCCTCCGGTTGAATAATCGGCCACTCAGTAGGTCGACCGGCCCATCGATGGGCCACCGACCGAGCAGTGTCCAACAGGTAGAAAAATGACCGTTGAGAGGTGTTTCTTGGCTTTTCTCTTCATGGCTTATAAATACAAAGCCATGAGAGCCTTCAAAAGGTATCTTGATCACTTCTACTACTATTGAGACACTATTTTGATCAATCATAAACCTTCATTGAGCCAATCTTTGGTGAAACCCTAGTTTGATCCTTTAACTCCTTGATCTTGCCTTCAAGCTTCATCAATTCATCTTGTTGGGGCATCAAGAGGACTAGGGAGTTTCTTTTGGAGCTAATTTTTTGTTGTTTGATTCATTGCTCCATTATGTTGTGTATTTCCTTGTTTATTTCATTGTATTTGAGCTTGTGAAGACCTAGGTTGTTAGGTCTTGAAATTGGGTGGTAGCGTTGGTGTTAAGGTTTAAATCCACCGGTGTAAACGTAGTTTACTAGGATAATTGATTGTTGTCCCTTAGGGTTGAGGTGGAAGAGTTCTCTCGGTAAGAAGGCAGAGACCTCCGGGAGTGGAAGTGCCTTAGGTTGAGAGCGTAAACTCTTCGGGTAAAAAATCCTCTTTTTAAGGGAAATGATATAATCTAGTAAAACTAGTTTGGAAATCCTAAGTGGGTTGCTTAGGTAGTGGTGTAGGCATTGGGGCCGAACCACTATAAATCTCCGTGTTTGCATTACTTGTACTTGTATTTATTTAATTAGTAGATTTACATTGCTTCCGCTTGCTACTCGATTTGTTATTGCCTATGTGTTGTAAGAAATATTTAAAATTGGAATTAGGCAAAAAAATTAGTAAACACACTATTCACCCTCCCTCTAGTGTGGTCATTTCACCAACACATTTATGGATTCAAGCAAGTATCTCAGAGCTGGAATCTTCGCTTTGATGAGACAATCAAAGAGTTTGGCTTTATAAAAAACAAAGATAAGTCTTGTGTTCACAAGAAAGTTAGTGGGAGCGTAATTGTTTTTCTAGTGCTTTACGTCGACGACATATCCGTAAGTCAGAGTGCATATATTGACAAGGAACTGAAGAGGTTCAGTATGTAGGATTTCGAGAGGCAATTCCTACCTAAGCTTAGCAAGTCTCAGAGTTGAGAGTGCATGAGCAAGATGCTTTGTGCGCATGCTATTGGATCTTTCATGTATACCATGTTATGTACACGACTAGATGTCTCATACACATTGAGCATGACTAGTAGTACTAGTCAGATCCCGATGAATGTCACTAGACCACAGTCAAGAGCATTCTTAAGTAGTTAAGAAGGACTAATGATGTCTTCTTGGTTTATGGTGGATTGGAAGGTGAGCTCGTAGTAAATGGTTACACCGATGCTAGCTTCCAAACCGACAAATGATTTTAGATCGCAATTAGGTGTTGTGTAGATTTTGAATGGAGGTGATGTCAGCTAAAAAAGTTTAGAGCGAGACACCGTGGCTGATTCTACTACAGAGGTCGAATACATAGCTGCATCAAATGCTGCTAAGGTCCAAGAAGGCCGTTTGGATGAGAAAGTTCATCTCTGAACTGGGTGTTGTTCCCAGCATCTCAAACCCAATGGATCTTTATTGTGACAACAATGGAGCCATTGTGTAGAATAAGGAAACCAGATCACATCAACGATCCAAACACATTCTGGGACATTTCCATCTCATTCAAGAGATCATTGAGAGGGGATATGTGAAGATGATGTATTACAACTCTCGATTTCAGCTAAGAAATCAATGACAAGAAGAAGGATTCAGAATGTCCTGAATCTAACTCTTATTTCATTCGATCGAATAATCGATCCTGTAAATTGAAACTGGATGAAAAAAATTACATTTAAGAAAAAGAAATCTCATTTTAAAACTCTGGCTGAGGTTATTTATACCCCTTTTACATGTGTCAGCCAAAGAAAATAAATAACAACATTCAAACTTAGCTGTAGGATATGCCACGTGTCCATCTCACATTTTAACTATCACTTAACATCAATACCTCCGCATAGAGACAAGTTCGAGCACTCAGCTTGTGTTTCTTTGGTGTTGATTGTGCCCAGCTCCTACATCAAACCCCCCCACTATCAAGGAACTCGACCTCGAGTTCTTCCTGCTCCAAAGGTGCAGCATCTAGACATACATATGGAAACAGGTCTGAGACATTGAATATAGGAGAAATCTTGAAATCATCAGGCAAGTCTATCAAGTAGGCATTGTCACCTATAGTTTGAGTCACTTGGAAAGGCCCAATTTTTTTTGGTTTTAGCTTGTTATAAGTGCCTGTTGGAAATATTTCTTTCCTTAGGTATACCATCACCAAGTCTCCCACTTGAAAAATCTTTGTCTTCTATTGTAAGCAAATTCAGCTTGAGCAAGGAGAGTATCCCACTGCTTAGGTTTATCCACATCAATTGATCTTAACATGCTGCCCAAAGACTTGTTAATGACTTCTGTTTGACCTTAAGTTTGGGGATGGTAGGCACTACTAAAATTCAATTTAGTACCTAGTTTTAGCCATAGTATTTTCTATAAATGACTTATGAATTTTACATCCCTGTCCGAAGTAATTGACTTTGGAATGCCATGTAACCTCACTATTTCTCTGAAGAACAAATTGGTTACATAAATGACATCTGAAGATTTCTTGCAAGGTAGGAAATGGGCCATCTTGGAGAACCTGTCAACTACTACAAATATAGAGTCCACCTTCCTTGATGTCATTGGTAATCCAAGAATAAAGTCCATTGAAAGATCTTCCCAGATTGTTTCAGGTATAGGTAGGGGGCTGTATAATCCTGTATTTTGAGAGTGTCCCTTAGCTTTTTGACAAACCAAACACCTCTCCACAAAGGTAGTAATATCCCCACCATTTTAGGCTAGTGGTATCTCACTGTCAACAATTTAAGGGTCTTATCTCTCCCCAAGTGAGCAGCTAGACCACCAGCATGAAGTTCTTCTATGAGATGCTCTCTTAATGAGGTTCTTGGAATGCAAAGTTTATTACCTTTACAAAGAAATCCACCAGTGATATTGAACTCCCCACTATTGTCACCACTCATTTTTGCGATAGTATGCTTAAATCTTCATCTGTGGAGTACAATTCTTTCAAGTTCTCAAAATTGGTCAATTCAACATTCATAATAGCTAGGATGTAGTTCTTTCTGCTCAAGGCATCAGCCACCTTGTTTTTGTTGCCACTTTTGTACTAAAAAGAGTACTAAAACTTTTGCAAATATTCCAACCACCTGGCATGGAGAGAATTCAATTTCTTTTGTGAGTTCAGGTACTTCAAACGTTGGTGGTCACTGTGTAGGATGAAGTCTTTTTGAACTAGGTAATGAGTCCAATAGTCAAAAGCCTTGACCACTGCATATAGTTCAAGTTCATAGGTAGTCCACTTTTGCCTAGCTTCACATAGTTTCTCACATAAGTAGGCAATAGGTTTACCTTCTTCCATCAGAACAACTCCTATTCCCACTATGGATGCATCTATTTCAACCTCAAATACCTTGTCAAAATTTGGTAAAGCTAGAATTGGAGCTTTTGTAAATCTATTTTTTAGAATGTTGAAACTAGCTTGTTGTGCTGAATTCCACTCAAACTGACCTTTTTTCAAACTGTCAGTAAGAGGCCCTGCTCGTTCACTAAACCCCCTTATGAATCTCCTATAGAAGGTGGCCAACCCTAGGAAACTTCTCAGCTTAGTGATATTTCTAGGTGGCATCCAATCAATGATTGCTTGGACTTTTTTAGGATTAGTATGGATTCCATCCTTACAGATGACAAAACCCAAAAATAATAACTTCTCAGTTAAGAACTCACACTTATGTATACTGAGATATAGTTTATTGGTTCTCAGCACCTGAAACACTTCCTTCAGCTGTTGCATGTGTTCAGTTCTAGTCCTGCTGTAGATTAGAATGTCATCAAAGTACACCACTAGGAATTTACCAATGAAGGGTTTGAGAACTTGATTCATGAGCCTCATAAATGTGCGTGGGGCATTGCATAGCCCAAATGGCATTACAAGCCATTCATACAAGCTTTCTTTAGTTTTAAAGGCTGTCTTCCAGTCTTCTCCTTCTCGAATCCTGATTTGATGGTAACCACTTTTAAGGTCCAGCTTAGAGAACAACTTAGAGCCCTCCAATTTATCTAGCATGTCTTCAAGCCTAGGAATAGGAAACCTGTACTTAACTGTGATCTTGTTGATGGCCCTACTGTCCACACACATCCTCCATGATTTGTCTTTCTTAGGCACCAATAAGGCAGGCACTACACATGGGCTGGTGCTTTGCCTTATAAGTCTTTTCAACAATAGATCATCTACAATGCTCTATAGGATGTCATGTTCCCTAGGGCTCATCCTATAGTGAGGTAGATTTGGAAGACTTAAACCAGGAATAAGATCTATCCCATGTTGAATATCTCTCATTGGTGGAAGCTCAGATGGTAGTTCATCAGGGTGTAAATCTGAATATTCTGCTAATAGTGGTTTGACTTCCTCAAGTACTTTGTAAGAATCAACTGGCCCTAGATATTTTAGAACCAAATCCATAATTATATCCCTTGTTTGTGTTTCCTAATGGATTCCAAGTGATGTAGGGCTAACTGCAGTTGGCTATTTTGCTAGTTTGGACTGATTACATTCAGGTGAAAGAGGCATTAAAGTAAGTTTCTTCTAGTTCCAAATAAAAGAGTATGTATTGCCCTTGCTATTATGTGTCACCTCCCTGTCATATAGTCATGGCCTTCCAAGGAAAATGTGATAGGCATCCATGTCTAATATATCACAAGTGACCTGGTCCATATGGGTTGAACCATTGGAAAATGGAACTTGGCATTGATGACTCATATGTAATGTCCACTCCTTTCTTTACCCATCCTATTTTATAAGGATTAGGGTGAGGTATCATTAGCAGTTTCAATGCTTTCACCATAGCTGTAGACACTACATTCTCACAATTGCCACCATCTATTATCAAGTTGCATACTTTTCCTTGTACGGTGCACCTGGTTCTAAAAATTTCATTCCTTTGGGAATTCACTGGTTGTTTTTCAGTAATAAGTAATTTTTGTAGTATGCATATAAGGGGTTCTCCTTCATCCCCTTCCAATTGAGCTTCAATGTCAACTTCCGTAACCCCAAAGTTAGCACATTGCTCATCTTCATCATCCACATGCTCAGCCATGTATAAAAATTTCCTCCTTGGGCAGTCATTGGACTTGTGTCCTGGCTGGTTGCACTTAAAACATTTAAGTGGAAATGGCTTCAAATAAGGATTGGGGGAGGGGGGGCCTAAGTCAATAAAGTGACTTAGAAATCTCTTTTTAAGGCCAAACTTGATTGATATACTTAGATTCACTCATGTTAGATGTACAGGTATCTAAGTTAGAGAAAAAATGAGAAGATAGCAAAATTTGATATTTAGTCATTTTCATGTTTTCATGCCTATTTCGAATGAAACCGGGCGAAGTTGACAATTTGATCAAATGACATTATTTTCACTTCAAACTTCATATACATGCTTTACATGACCATATCTTGGTATTTTAAAAGTTTGACTGAAATCTACAAATGTCGTGAAAGATAACTGATATTCATGAAAATATCCATACTTATGTGTGTACATGATTCCCATTTTTGGATTCTATCTATCATTCTTTGATACCATGTATTTTTTAGTCTCATAATTGATGTAATGTTTTCATCCCTTGACTTGGTTGACTTTGGCTTTCATGAAAAATGTTTTATAGTCTCAATCTTGATTTTAATTGACTTCTCTTGCATTTTTTGAGTGATGTCAAAAGGTGGAGGAAAATGTAGGTAAAAGGGAAGAAAATATAGGAAAACCATGCATATAGATAGGGGGAGTTTATTTCCATAGATATGCATGTTGACAGGGGGAGAAATCCCATGGTCGATATCCTTGATGCTTAAATGATATATTTTCTTAAGGATGCTTGTCATCATCAAAAAGGGGAAGATTGTTGGCATAAGCTTTTCAACCTTGGTCTTAATCTTGGTTTTAATGATAACAAACATGGAACTGATAATTCCATGGATAATTATTTTCAACGTCCATATCAGTTAGCGCACGACATCCACGATCAAAAATATCGAAGAAATTGGAAAATCGAAAGGACATTGGTCGACGCGCTCGGATTCATTGGGAAGATAGAGTCTAGGTTTAGGGTGTCTAGATAAATTGTAAAATCTTCATTAAGATGCAAAGACCCCTAAAGAACCAAATCGTTAATCTGAAACCTGAACCGAACAAAGAACTCGACTGAAATTGAATGATAAAGTACAGGTACTAGAGCAAATTACTAGTACTTTGCGACTGGTCGATCGACGATCGACCGCTAGGGGTTCTAAAGCCACAGAAGGCTTTTGGTCGATGATCGGTCACTCAGGCGGTCGATCGGCCATCGATCGGCCACCAACCGAGCAGCGCCAACGGGCAAAAATACACCCATTAGGATGAGGTGTCTTGGCCTCTCTCTTCATGTCGTATAAATACAAGCCATGAGAGCCTTCCTTAGCACTTCTTGAGCCTATATGAGACATCTTTTACACCTTCTAAGCTTTCATTGAGCTAATCTTGCAAAAACCCTAGCCTTGATCCACACATTCTTGATCTTGCTTTCAAGCTTCATCGATTCATCATCTTGGGGCATCAAGAGGACTAGAGAGTTTCTTTTGGAGCCAAGTATTTGTTGTTTGATTTATTGCTCCACTTAGTGTTGTATTTTATTGTTTATTTCATTGTATTTCCAAGTGTGAAGACCTAGGTTGTTAGGTATTGTATGGTTGGTGGTTGCCTTGGTGTTAAGGCTCAATTCCATAGGTGTAAACGTAGTTTGCTAGGATTAGTTGAGTTCTCCTTAGGGTTGAGGTGGGAGAGTGCTCTCAGTAGGAAGGCGGAATACTTCCGGGTGTAGAAGTGCCTTCGGTTTGAGAGTGGAGACTCTCCGGTGAAAACGTCCTTATTGTAAGGAAACTAATTAATCTATTAAAGCTAAGTTTGGAATTCATAAACGGGGTGCTTAGGTAGTGGAGTAGGTATTGGGGCCGAACCATTATAAATCACTGTGTTTGCATTGCTTCTACTTGTGTTTATTTAATTAGCATATTTACTTTGCTTTCGCTTGCTACTCGATTTGTCAATTGCCTAAGTAATCAAGTAAACGATTAAAATCATAATTAGACTAAAGTTTTAAATAATACACTATTCATCCCCCCTCCCACTAGTGTAGGCCATTTCACCAACACAAGAAACTAGATTGAGCAATATAAGAATGATCCAATCCATGCCTTATGCTCGATCAAGATATCGTGTGACAAAAAGAGAGAGTATCATACTACGAGTTAGGTTGCTCGGGTCACCGACCTTCACATGACTTGGGTAGTCATAATGTTCTACTAGAGGCCGCTTATGACTTGTGAGTTGCAAATGAGTTTTGGACCCATTGCCAACGTTAAGTGAACCAACACACATAGTGCGAACCGAATTGGGCTTAGGGTTATGGTTTATCGGATTGAATCCACATGACCATTAACCCTCTAATTCTCTCTTGGAAATTTTGAAGATTAATTTCAAATTTGAAAAGGAGTTTTCAAATTTGAAATTAATTATTCCAAATTTTAAATATGATTTTAAATTGGAATTATGTTGATTACAATTTAGGTAATGTATCTTTAATAATTCTTATTAAAGAATACATTATTTTTGGCATCTTGAATTTAGAAAATTCATCCTTGATAATTGTTATTAAGGATATATTTTATTCGAACAATAAAATTGTTTTAAAGATTCTGAATATGGTTTTCAATTAATCAACGATTGAGATGACTCATTCAATATATGATTGACGCGTCTATAAATATCCATCTGAGGTTTAGATGGTGTATGCGATCATCTCCTAAAAGGCTACCAACCACTTCTTAGGAAGCCGACCTCCTTTTGAAGGAAGCTGAGCTCCCTTTAGTGGCAGTCGACCTCCACCAAAGAGAGAGAGAGAGAGAGAGAGAGAGAGAGAGAGATGCGGAAGTGTTTCGTGCTTGACCACATTGGAAGGTGTTCCGGTAGAGCCGAGCTAGCACTCAAGAGCTGCCCAATTCGTTACATTCGTTTGTGTGCTTACCGTAGAGGGTGTTCATCGCTTGGCAACACCATGGACCTAGAGCAAGATCGTGATCTTGGATTCATGGAGCAGAAGATGAAATTCGGTCTTCAAAGGTATAACCCTAACATAGTATCGATTTAACTGAGACACATGGATCCGATTGGGTAGAGGATCGGTTTTATATTTTCGCTGCGTGTAAATTTTTGTTATTTGCCCGATCCTCCATGACCCAACACCTATGCACAAGATAATCGTGCCATCTCAGGTCAAAGGATCACATGCACTAATATGATCTAGATAACATTTCAATGACATTGGTAAAATACCATATAGTGAACATTATCTATGTGTCACGTCTGACCCACTTATCTTATAAGAGTCCACATATGTGTTTTGACATCCAATGTCATGTAGCATAAGACTTACTACTCCATCTTCATTAGTATCTCATACTAATCATGGAAACAGACAGAGGTGACGATCTTCCAGAATAATAATGCCTTGTTATTATTCCTACAATCATGAACTAATTTAACAACTTTTACCAGAATACTCTGTCACTCATATTCTCAACTCTTGAGAATTAAGTATTCTAACAACTATGTTCTCGACTTATTCTATTAAACATACATAGCTTATGCTTATAAGAATAGTAAACTTTTATTTAAAAGGAATTTATTCAAAACATACAGTGGCACTAGGGCATATAAAACTATCAGTTATCCTAATTAAACAACTCCTTGCTCGCTTCCTCTGGTTTGGTAGAGCACAACAGTACAACCACCATATTGCTTGGCTTTTCGTTTGCTAACCAAAGGAGAAAGGTGGACTTGTCTTGAAAAATGTCAGAAAGCTCAACCAAGCATGTCTGATGAGATACGTGTGGTCCATTGCCTTTAGTAAAGAGTCTCTTTCGGTGCGGTGGGTACACAACATTTCTTGAGGTCTGACTCCATATGGACCCCCCATATGCCAACTATGATCACATGGGTGATGAGGAGTATCTTCAATTCAAGGCACCTAGCATTGCCTTCCATCACTCACAAGATCGGGAATGATAGATCTACTATGATGTAGCACGACCCTTGGCATCCGGATGGAATCCATATTCACATTATGAGGCACCACCCATATAGTGTCCATATATCTGCAAACGACAAAGTAGCGGTGCTAAGAACTTTGAATGGTTGAGAGACAATTGGCTATCAGCATTCCTGCTTATTTGAGGCTTAGCAAAAACTCCAACACATTCATACACTTGATGGCCGTGGTAAAGATGCTATCCTTTGGAATGCTTGAGAAATCTGATTGTAAATCTCTTCTCCCTCTCCTTAAACCTCTCCCCAAGGGTTGTTTGGGGTCTTCTTCTTTTAATGATGTAAAATTAAAAGTTTAGGGGCACGTTACTCTTGAGCATGCTTGCTGCCCTATTTCAATGCGCACGGAGAGGTGTTCGGCTCCACGGAGATGACGGCTTGAACCCCATGAAGGCGTTGTTTGAACCGGCAACCTACTTGAGGATTTTTGGTAGCACCTTGGCATGGCGGCACTTCCAAGAACCCTAGGATGATGGCCTTGAAAGAAATAGTTCCATTGAGCCAATCACATGTTGATGTGTAGGAAACTATTTTTGGTTAATGAATAATATGAGACAACTTTTCATCATATGTTGCATCTATATTTTGTATACATTAGATTGTGATGAACCACATGGACCCGAGCAAATGATTCCTAGGACATGATGAGATCATGCCAGCGAGACTTGGAATCCATATGCCCATGTTCTAAATATTCTCAGTCGTAGGATCACCAATTAGGGGATTGGTTATTTCGTATAGACTGGTGCACTTAGTACATGCCTTATACGATAAGGGATAAATGATCTCACAGTTACCTATGAGCCATCGTTTAATGTACAAGAGCATGTGCTCATTAGGGAATGAGTTTACTGAACAGACCTACACGAGGAACACAAAATGGAATCATTACATGAGTGTCGATAGGATGTTCCTCGGGTGATAGTAGGTGCAAGAAGTCCTTGGACCTGAGGTTGTCATGGTTACCTTGTGAATATCCTATTTGTCCCTACAAGTGTCGACTCAGGAATCTCTGGCCATAGTAGATATGAATGTCGAAAAAAGGTTTTCTGACATGACATTATTGAGACGACGACTTGGCAGGCAGAATACATATGAATCAGTATTAGAGTTTGACACTTTTTTCTGTACCCTAGCCTTATTCAGGACATTGCAACTGAGGGACTTAGTTGCATGGTAACTAATCACCAAATGTTGTTCGATCACTATAGATTGAACCTCACACTATTCGGGTAGTCATGACACTTTGCTAGACGTCAATCTTGACTTGTGAGTGGAGTCTCTCACGACCACACTAAGGGGTGTAGTGGTGGCTCGTAAGATTTGAATATAAGTCATTCTATCGGATTCGACTCTCCGTTATGCACAACTCACTGCTGGCATAGTGTGGGGTCCAATGGGTCACACACGACAAGCTAACCTCGTAATAAACCTTATGAGTTAAAGTCCGAATGTGGCCCTATATGTCTACTAGCATGGACATGCTGCAACTCGATCATGAATCTCGTTTATGAACATGAGAGGAAAGTCATTTTCTATAGGAACTAATGCGCGAGGAAGGAGTTCCTCGGTAACCCTAATTTGTAGGGCATCCCTAAATTGTAGGGATTGAAACATGATAATATTTCATGTAGTTGATTAAATTATGAATTAAATATTTAATTAACTACTTGACCACGAATATATTTAATTATGAATTAAATATAATTTGATTTTGAATCAAATATACATGGTGGGAAAATTAGTTTTCAACCATGAGCCTAACTGATTAATTGAGAATTAATTTATTTGGATAAATCCTAATTAATAAGAATTTAATTTATGGAGATAAATCATAAAATTAATAGATATATGATTTATGAGGAAAAATCATAATTCTATTAATTAATAAGAAATTGAATTATTTAGATAAACATCTTTCCTATTGTTTAGGGAATTGGTTTATTTAGATTATTATTATTCATGTTTATAGGCTCTTAATTTATGGAGATAAATTAAAGTTTATATTTTATTAGATTTAATTAATTTCAAATTAATTATGAGGCCATTAAAATATAAATTATTTTTAGAGTTATTAGGGGGCCGGGTCTACCTTTGTAGCCCCCCCCCCCCCTCTCTATAAATTGTGGCCGAACACCCCATGGGAGGAGTTGGTGAATTAGTTATTCCTTTTCTCCATTGGTGGCCGGCCATCCACTTCCTCCTTCCCGGTCTTTTATGAAATCAAATTGGTGGTGTCATCTACTTGGGTGTGCCGCCTACTTCATCCACTTAGACGATTCCGAAAAAGGACCGCGAGGTATTCATTGATGTACCTTCTCATTACGTTGTTTTCTCATCTCCTCATCCTCTCATTTTGGACCCCGGTTCTTGGTGGAAGGGATGTCCTAGCTCTTGAGGTTTCAGGGTTTGAGAAAGTGTCTCCATTGAGCCATGACGAGTCTGGTTGTTCGCTACCCCTTTGTTGTGAGGTGCTTGGTGTAGACTATCATTAGAGGACGTCCGTGTGTGCGTCTTGATACGGGAATAGGAGCACCCTATCCAGCCACGGTATAATGTATATCTCTCTCTTTCTACTCGTAGATTTAATTCCTCAATTGTTGCTAAAGTAGATCATTGTTTTGGGATGTTTCAAATTTTTTAAATTGTTATTTCCATTGCGTTTCTTATTCCCATCCTAACAAACCTTGATTCACCCCGTCGCTCAGGTGGATTGTTTAGAGCATCCATAATCGTCCTTATTTATCTTTATGCAAAAATTTACTGCTTATGCTGCAATTTATTGTTAGCCTACATAAAATAATTGCATGAAAGAACCCTCCATCAATATTGAGTTTGAATGGCTAAGGTATTGAGAATACCGGTAATGCCTTCCATTGTTATGGGGAGTAGAGTGTGTCTTCAAACGCGGTGGGTTTGTTGTGCACACACAATGCCCATTATGCATGTTGACACGGTGCACCCCAAATGGCACATGAGATGTGTCCCTACTACTGACTTGAACATGACTTACCTTGTTGAGCTACAATCAATGGTGGTTGTTTTCTCAACGGGGCATAAGAAGGATGGGTCGAGTCAACTAGGTTTTGCGGTTTGTTGTACACACACAATGTCGTTATTACCATAGAGGCATAAATTGATGGAAGTCACATGGAGATGTGATCGATAAAGAGTTACCTAACCGTTGACCTATTAGGGTTTGTTGTGTTATATGCGAGATCTGAGTAGGAGAAGTGGGGTTCCATCTTCCCCTAAGGAAGTCTACCAACAAGGGCTTCCTGCTTCCCGACCGGAGGGTCAATTGGGAATCGCCAATTAGTGGGAGTCATGATTAATTAAAAGACATCAATAATCATGCATATAAAATATTTGGTCATTTATGTATTTCGTTTCATTGTAGCATATTTATCATCGCCATGTCATCTTCATTATCGTTGCGTAGCATTCTCAATGCTAATAAATTAACTGGAAAAAATTATGTTGATTGATTGCGAAATTTGAGGGTTGTCCTCGCTCAAGAGAAAGTCTCCTACATTCTTGATAATCATGCACCAATGGATCCCCTTGAGGAATGGAACTACACCCTACTCGCTTGTACGAAGTGGCAAGATGATAGCACGCTCGTGAAGTCTATCATGCTAGCATCCATGAGTGATAGATTGCAGAGACAACATGAAAAGATGATGCCAAGGCTATCCTGCTCCACCTCAAGGAGTTGTTTGGTGAGCAAATCAGGACTGCTATGTATAAGCTGTTTAAGGGACTCTCCCATGCCAAAATGAAAGCACTCTAGTCGAGACCCATGTCCTCAAATTAATCAATTTGATTGAGGAGTTAGAGAGGTTGGGATTCGCCATCGACGGGAAACTGAGTCAGGACTTAGTACTCCAAACCCTCCCCGATTCGTTTTCACAGTTTATTGTAAACTTCCACATGAAAAAGTTGGATTCCTCGCTTCCTGGGCTCATTAATATGCTAAAGACTATTGAGTCCCACCTTGTGAAGGTTAAGGCAGAGTCTTGTTAGTGGAAGATGCCTCTAAGGTAAATAAATGCTCTATTGAGAACAAAGCGAAGAATAAAACTGTGAAACCTAAGAAAGATATCAAGAAGAAAGGGAAGGTGGTTCCCAAAGGCACATGCTTTCGTTGTGGTAAAGATGGTCATTGGAAGCGTAGCTGCAAGAAGTACATTGCAGAGATAAAGCAAAAGAGGGTTTCTGAAGCCACTTCTTCATGTGCGTATGTTATTGAAAATAAATCCTATCATTAACTGAATCTACTTCATGGGTATTGGATACCGGTCATAGTTCTCTCATTTGCAAGGTGTTGCAGGAGCTGAGAATAAGTAAAAGACTGGACAAAGGCGACTATGACCTCCGGGTGGGCAATGCCGCAAGAGTTGCAACTTTAGCCATAGGAACCTATTGTTTAAGTCTGCCATCTGGCAAGACCATTGAATTGAATATTTGTTATTTCGTCCAAGTGTTAATTAAGAACATTATTTTTGTTCCTTTGTTACTTGAACAAAGTTATGAAATGTCGTTAAAAGGCTATAGTTGCCTCATATAACATTCTGGTGAGTTGTATGTTATTGGATGCATTTCAAATGGTTTAATGGTTTTGGATGTCAATGATAATATTTTTCATATCGAACGAACACATAAAATGCAAAGAGATGATTTGAACTTCACGTGCCTTTGGCATTTGATACTAGGCCATATCAATGAGAAATGGATCAATAGGTTATATAGAGTTGGGTACTTCGACCCATTCGATTATGAATCGATGTCAACTTGTGAATCTTATCTCTAAGGCGTAGTGAAAGGGCCACTGAGTTGTTAGAGCTGGTCAACATAGATGTTTGCGGATCGATGACAACTCATGCTAAAAGTGGATACTCCTACTTCATCACAATCATGGACGAAGTATCGAGGTATCGATATGTCTACTTGCTGAGACATGAGTCTGATGCTTTTGAAATGTTCAAAGAGTATAGAGCTGAAGTTGAGAAACAAGTAGGGAAAAGTATCAAGGCCCTTTGATCGGATCGAGGTGGGGAATACTTATCCACTGAGTTTCTAAATTATCTCAAGGACAACGAGATTGTCTCTAAATGGACCCTTCGTGGCGCACCACAACATAATGGAGTGTCTGAAAGGAGGAATCACACCATATTGGATATGAAGCGGTCCATGCTCTACTTTACCGATCTGCCGATCTACTTTTCAATGCAGTCCATGCGCTTGAAACAACCATCTACCTTTTCAATAAGGCACCCACTAAGTATGTCTCTAGTACACCATAAGAGATATGAAGTGGAAAGAAAGCGAGTTTGAGACAACTCAAGGTTTGGGGTTGCCTAGCGTACGTCAAGAAATTGGAGTCAGACAAGCTATATGATAAATCTACCAGCTGTAGGTTTATGGGATATCCTAAAGATAGTTTAGGGTATTACTTCTACTTGCCAACTGAACAAAAAGTGTTTGTAAGTAGGCATGCCACTTTCTTAGAAATAGAGTTTTTCGAGGAAAGTGGGAGGGGAAGAAATGTTGAACTTAATAAAGTTCAGCAACCACAAATAGATTCACAACAGCACGTGGAAAGTCCACAGGTTAAACCAATTACAGAAACACTACCTCCCACCATTCTTCGCAGATCAAGTAGATTGCGTAGACCACTTGAAAGTTTATATTTGGCTATTGAGGATGGCCAAGATTCAGATGATCCTCAATCTTTTGATCAAGCAGTCAAGAGCGATGACTGCAAGCGACGACAAGATGCAATGAAATCCGAAATGGACTCGATGTACTATTGGGGCAAAAATAGAAAACACGGTGTAAAACAGAATTTAAAAAAATTCAAACACCCCAAAAAACAGCGATCTACTTTAGCAAGTTTAAGGAATCAAGCATAGGAAGAAAGTATACCTTCAATTGTGGTTGACGGAGATGCTCCTATCCCCGTTCAAGATGCAGACACGCATGTCCTCCAATGCTAGTCGACGCCAAGCACCTCGCAAAGAAAGGGGCAGCGATAAACAGGGCTCATTGTGGCTCAGCGGAGTGGCTTTCTCAATCCCGAAAAGCACCAAGGCTAGGCTGGCCCTTCAACCAAGAGCTAGGCTCCAAAACACGAGGAAGCGAGGATGAGAAAACTGTTGGCGTAAGGTCTTCAACCTTGGTCTTAATCTCGGTTTTGATGATAACAAACATGGAACTAATGTTTTCATGGAGAAATATTTTTAGGTTCTAAGTCGGTTAGCACACGACGTCCCCGATCGAAAAAATAGGAGAAATCCGCAAGGACTCTCGTCGACGCTTGAGATTCTTCAGGAAGTTAGAGTTTAGGTTTACTGTGTCTAGAATCATTGTGTAATCCTCTTTTATAATGCAAAATCCAAAATCCATAACCTAAATCCCAAAATCCATAACCTAAATCCGAAATATTAGAAAACGGCCCTGAAATTCACTAAACCTAGGGAGCTCCTTGGAGGGCTATATGACCTAAACATTTTCTTAGCACCAAAAGTCCCGGTAATTGTTCCTTAGGTAAAAATTAGTCGATTCATATTTTTAAGGAATTTTTGGAAGCCTTTAATCAATTCATACTTAACCCGTGAGATTATAAAATTTTTGATTTTCAGAAATTTGTACTAGACCCCAAAAGTTAGATTTTGATTCTTAAGGATTTTGATTTTCTAGATATTTTTATTGAATCCAAATGGGGGGGGTAATCCTTATATAACATTTATTAAATTTAAAACATAAATATTATATAAGAAGACTTAGCGAAGACGAAACCCAAAAATGAACAACGACTAGAAAACTCATCCAAAACCAGGCTATTTTTTGGGGCCCAGTTGATGGGGCAGCCGACGGCTGGTCGATTGACCATCAATTGACCACCAACTGGCCGAGGCTCAAAATTGGTAGAAGCCTCCGATCGGTGGCCAGTCGCTCGGCCGATCGACCGACCATCAGTGGCCACCGAACGGGCGATGGAAATGGGCAAAAATCTGGCTGTTGGGTGAGCAGTTTTGTCTCTCATCCTTCATGGCTTATAAATACAAGCCCTTATTGCCTTCCTTAGGGATCCAATACTTCATTGAGCTATTCTAACATCCTTTGCAAGATTTTCTTGAGTCATCTCTTTGCAAACTCTAGTTTCCATGATAAAACCTTGATCTTGCCTTTGAACCTTCAAGAGTCATCTTCTCGAGGCATCAAGAGGACTAGGCAACTTCTTTTGGAGCTAAGTATAAGTTGTATTGTTTATTTGCTTCATTTACTTGTTTTTGTGGTTTATTTCATTGTATTTGAGTTTGTGTAAGACCTAGAGTGTAGGTCTTGAAATTCGGTGGTAACCTTTGTGTTTGAGGCTTAAATCCACCGGTATAAACGTAGTTTACTAAAATTAGTTGAGTTGTCCTTAGGATTGAGGTGGAAGAGTGCTCTCGGTAGGAAGGCAGGATACTTCCGGGTGTAGAATTGCCTTCGGTTTTAGAGCGGAAACTTTCCGGTCTAAATTTCTCATTGTGAGGAAACTAATTAATCTAGTTAAACTAATTTGGAAATCCTATGCAGTGTGCTTAGGTAGTGGAGTAGGCATTGGGGCCGAACCACTATAAATCATTGTGTTAGCATTGCTTTCTTGGTTGTATTTAGTTGTCTTATTTATTGTTTCTGCTTGCTATTTGAATTAGTGTATTGCCTAAGTTATAGTAAATGATTGAATCCTTGTTGTCATTAGGAAATGATTGCCTAAGTTATAAATCATTAATGGAAGAGAGAATACCTTGTTGTCCTCTTCTGTTTCCTCCAAGGAGAGGAAGTGGCGGCACACAAAGGTGGAGAAGAACACCTCTCTGGCTTCTAGGAGAACCCGAGGAAGGGGAGGAAGATGGTCGGCCACTCAAGGAAGAAGATGGAGGTTCTTTGGAACTTCTTTCCACCCAAGAACCTCTCTCTTATTCTCACCAAGAAGATGGGAAACAAACTTTTAACTTCTTACCTTCCCTCGTCGGTTATTCGGCCACCTTAAGAGGAGAAGGAGGGGCGGCAACAAGAGTAGACCCAGTTCTCCCCTAAAATCTCTCCCAAAATTTAAAATTTCGGGGTTTGTCTCCAAAATATATTTCATATTTAATTGTTTCATAATTATTTCGAAATTAATTAATTCCAATTAAATATAAACTTTATTTTAAATCCATAAATTAAAAGCCTATTTATAGGAATGAGATTTATCTAAATAAATTAAATTCCTATCATATAGGAATTATATTCATGTAGACATTTTCCTATTTATAGAATCAAGATTTATCTAAATAAATCAATTATCTATAAGTCTATGATTTATCTAAATAAATCAAATTCCTATTAATTATGATTTATCTAAATAAATCAATTCCAAATTAACAGGTGTAGGTGCATGGGGGAAAATCAAACTTCCCTCCATGAATATTTGATTTCAAAAATCAAATTAATTATGTTTAATTCTTAATTAAACATATCCCTGATTTATGGTTAATTAATTTCTTAATTCGTAATTAAGATTTTAATCAACCATATAAAATAGTATCTCATGCCAAAACCCTACGACTTTAGGGTTACCCTACAAAATAGGGGTTTTCCTACAAATTAGGGTTTCACAGGAACTCCTTCCTCGTACATTCGTTCTTATAGAACACATATTTCCTATCTTATCCGTAAACGAGATCCGTGATCGAGTTACAACATGTCCATATAGTGCCGCATGCGAGATCTATCTCATAAAGCCCGTTACTAGGTTAGCCTATTGTGTGTGGCCCATTGGGCCCCGTACTAAGCCAGCAGTGATTTGTGCAAAACGGAGAGTCAAATCCAATAGAACATATTCTATTCGAATCCCATGAGCCCACTAAACCTCCATTTGTGTGATCATTTTATTTAGATTTTATTGTATTTGGTCTGTTGGACTTGATGTATTATTTCCACATTTTTCTTGTTTATTAAAACTGGTTTATGATGAACTCTATTTTGATTCTAGATGAAATAAAACTTGTTGATTTCTTTCCGCTATTTGTTTATTCTTATGATGTTGGCATGTGCATGAGTTAGGCTGCGGGGTATAAGCGTGTATACCCTGGTCGGTTTCGTGACCCTGTATTTGGGGCATGACAAATGGTTTCATGGAGAAATATTTCTAGGTTCCAAGTCGGTTACTACACAACGTCCGCGATTGGAACAATGAGAGAAATCATCGAAATCAGCAAGGACACTCGTTGACGCTCAGATTCTTCGAGAAGATAGAGCATGGGTTTAGGGTGTCTCGAATAAATGTGTAATCCTCATTATGATGCAAAGATCTCTAAGAACCAAATCCAAAATCCAAGACCCGAACCAATGAAAGAACCTTGAAATGTACAGTAGTTGTTCGGTCGACCTTTGATTGAAGGTTCGACCGGTGCTGTAACGAATAGAAAAATAGTCATTTATTTTCATTGTGCTCGAGCTCCATCTTGTGTTCTACCTATTTAAGACCCTCTACAGCCTTCCTATGAACTTCTGGAACCCCTTGAGCCATCATATAATCCTAAACTAAGCTTTGATTGAGATATTCTTTCTAAACCCTAGCCTTGAGCCTAGGATTTGCTATTTGGAGCTAAGGGTCCATTTGTTTGGTTAAAAAATGGGGGACTGGACTGAATTTTGACTCTTGTCCCCCGTTTGGTTTGCAAAAATAATGAGGGACTGACTTTTAAATCTTGTCCGGGATAGGATTTTGAGCCAAATTAGTGTACTGAGAAAATTCTCGGTACATCAAAACTGGGTGGAGGACATTGAAGGAAAAAGACCTCAATGCCCTCACTTGTCACGGGGGTCTCTCTCCAACCCTAGCCGACATCTGCTCTCGCGACTCTCTCGCCCGACGCTGCTCTCACCTCTCGCTCGACACCAGCTACTCTCTCTCACCCGACGCTGCTCTCGCCTCGACACTGACTGCTCGATATCGCCCGACTCTGCTCTCGCCTCTCGGCCGACACCGGCTGCTCTCTCGTCCGACGCCCGACGCCCTTTGCACTCGCCTATCGCCTCTCTCTTTCCTTAGGTATGCCTCTCTCGAATCTCCAGTTCAGTTGTTTCTTGCCTCTCGATTCTCGCCTGTGTGTTGATTTTGTGGCCTCACTGTGTGTCAAGCTTTTTGATCTACATCCGAGTGCCACCTTCTCGCCTCATTGTTGTTCGTTTGCTTTTGTAATTGTTGTTCGTTTGATTCTGTAGTTTGATGGAAATGAGTATCATAATTTTCTGCTTCTTTATTGTTGTTCGTTCGTTTGTTCTTCTTGCTCTTTCCTTCGCTTAATTCATTGTGAAAAGGGTTGAATTCATCCTGTTCAACATTATCAAATGAAAAAAATTGGAATCTTTTATTCATTATATGTCAATTTTGTATGCTCATGTTTCAATGTTTGCTAATTTTGTATGCTCCTGTTTCAAAGTTTGCTAATTTGTTATCCTTAGCTTTATGTTTCAAAGATTTTGTTCTCATTCATTAATATGTAATTTTGCCACTACAGTTATTTGCTCCTTTAATTTTGTCATATGATTCCTTTCAAATGATTTGAAATGCCCAAAAAATTATACGATGGTAAGCACTTGAGCAATACTTTTAGCCTATTTTAAGTGGCTCTACTAGCTTGTACATCATGGTTCATCATGAATTGTTTGTTTGCCAATATAATTATAGAAGTTAACTATTTTCCTATTCCTTGCCCTATCCTTTTGCTTTGTCAATTTCTTTTTTGTGATATAGGTCAAATATCCTTAGCTAACAATAATCTGGTAAAATTTGGAAGTATTTTCAATCTTCTATTGTGCAGAATACATGTATCATTATTCTAAGTTGACACCTGCATGGTGGAGTTTAGTTTTTAGTTATACTAATTTTGCAAAATAGATGTGTCCTTATACTCAGTTGACCCCTAGATACATTCTTGCAGATGCTATTGTTACTATCAATCTGCATTTAGATATAAATGGGATTATATAGATATTTATTAGCAAATTAAGCCCAGGTTGTCTCCTATACTATTGTATCTTTGCGGTTCAATTAAAAAAAAATCTGTATGAACTGTTCCCTTATAACAATTTGACTGGTAAAGAAATTATATACTTATTTGATTTCAATTATTTGTTCACTTGTTTGACTGTAGAAATGACTGTATTTTTATATACTTGTTTGATTTCAATTATGTACTTGTTTGATTTCAATGATCTACTTGTTTTTAGTGAACAGTGAACAGTCTATTTTTAATTTTATGTAGACTGGTTGTATTAATATGCCACATAATTAATGGTTGTATTAATTTCTTTTTTTTCTGATTTTTTGTTTATTGTTTTTAGTGAATAATGGATGAGTTGTCATTCATGTTATACGTTGCTACACGAAGAATGTATATCCATTTGCTTGCTATGTCTGCGGTTGAATATTTTTTTGTAAAATTTATAATGCGTGATGAGTATGAGAGGAGAGCGGTAGATGATAGAACTCTTGTTAGAAATATGACTCGCATGGATGTTTTGGATTCCATTATCAGGGAAAGCGATAATAATTGTATTTGGGAGTTGAGAATGTCTAGAAATGCTTTTGCAAGACTTTGTGAGCTATTGATTGTTCGGAGTGGGTTAACGGGTGATGGGAGGGTGACCGTGGAGGAGCAAGTTGCTATTTTTGTAAACATTCTAGCCCATCACACAAAAAATAGAACAATCCGAGTTAGGTTCAAAAGATCGAGAGAAACCATTAGTAGATATTGCCATCATGTGTTACATGCTGTTGTTAGATTGCATGATGTCTTATTAGCAAAGCCAGAACCTGTGCCACAAGATTGCACCGATGAGAGATGGAAGTGGTTCAAGGTAAGCTATATACCATTGATATCATAGTTGTTATTGTATTTAGAACGTCAATTAATATTCGGTTTAAATTTTGTGTAGGGGTGTTTAGGAGCATTAGATGGTACATATATAGCTGTTACACCACCTGCTACAGACAGACCTAGATACAGGACAAGGAAAGGAGGTCTTGCAACAAATGTGTTAGGAGTATGTACACCAGAAATGAATTTCATATATGTGTTATCAGGCTGGGAGGGGTCAGCTTCTGATTCTAGAGTGTTGTGTGATGCAGTTACGAGACCCAATGGATTGAACGTCCCAGTTGGTATGTCATACATAAACTTTATTATAATAATTGACTTACCATAATGAGAACTAAAATTCGTATAATAATTTTGTGGATAGGTAACTACTATCTTGTGGATGGTGGATACACAAATGGGGATGGATTCCTTGCACCATATCGCGGTAGACGATATCATATTCAAGAGTGGGGCAATAGTCGAAGAACAGCCCAAAATCGTGAGGAACTGTTTAACTACAAACATGCACGAGCAAGAAATGTAATCCAGAGATGTTTTGGTCTTTTAAAGAAAAGATGGGCTATTCTTCGATCACCATCCTTTTATCCGATAAAAACCCAATGCCGTATTATTCTTGCTTGTGGTTTACTCCATAACTTTATTCGGATGAACATGGAAATTGATCCGTTGGAGTTTGCTACCATCATAGATGATGAACTACCAATAGGAGAAGAACCTATCAACATAATCAGCACCGTTGAGCCTAGTAATGAATTGACTCAATCGAGAGACAACTTAGCACAACAAATGTGGGACGAATGGAGAGCAAGAAATTGAATAAATTTTAATGGTTATGTACATTTATTAGTGGTTTGTTGTAATTCAATTTGTTGTAATGTACTTTTATTATGTACTTGTGTACTTTTATTATGGTTTGGTTATGTAATTCAATGTACTTTTATGTTGAATCAATTATGGTTATGTACTTTTTAATGGTTTGGATTTTAATGAAATCAATGTACTTTTATATTGAATCAGTTATGGTTATGTACATTTTAATGGTTTGGATTTTAATAAAATCAATGTACTTTTTAATGGTTTGGTTATGTCTTATTTTTAGTCATGGAAGTTCAAAAAAGAGGTAGACGCTCATGGACACAAGAGGAAGATGACACTTTGTTGACTATTTTAGAAGAATTGGTTGTGGAGGGACATAGGGGGGAGAATGGCACTTTTAAAGCAGGAACTCATGAGGAAGCTTTGAAAAGAATGTTGATACGAGTTCCTGGCATTAACTTAACAGTGCAACAAATAGTTAACAAAATAAAAAGATGGTCACTTAAACTATCTGAAGCACTTGATATGATGAACACAAGCGGATTTGGATGGGACGATGTGCGTAAGTGTGTGGTGGTTGACAATCCACAAGTGTTGGAGAAATATTTGAAGGTAATTATTTAATATTAATTTTTTATTGTCAACAGAAGCATGTATTATTTAATATTATTGCATCATTGATAATACTTGTATTTTTTCCTTGTGTAACAGAAGCATCCAAAATCCGCAAACCATGCGAATAAAGAATTTAAAGAGATTGAAAGACTGCATGTCATCTTTGGAAAGGATCGTGCCACTGGCCATGGTGCAGAGACACCAGCTGATGTGATAGAAACACAATCCTCACAACCTGAATGGGAAAATATGATGGAAACACAATCCTCACAACAACCTGAATCTCCAATGTCAAGAAGGCAAGAATCTCCAATCTCGAACATTGGTAGTCAATCTGAAGGAAGTGAGCCAAAAAAAAAGCGAGGCCGCATGAATGAAGTGGCATATAAATTCATTGAGGTATGGGAAACTCAAATGAGTTCGGCTGCTCATACTATGCACACAGTGGCTATTGAGATGACAAAAATGAGAGACCATATGAAGATGTCAACGTTGGTTGATGAAGTGCATAAATTGGGAATAACAGAGATGGAGGAAATGAATGTACTGAAAAAATTTGCAGAAAATACTCACTACGCGACAATTTTCATGAGGATGGATGAAAGTAGAAGGTTGACTTTTGTGAAGTCAATTATGGGGATGTAGTTGAACACTTTGTTATTTTGTTATGGGGTGTCTGAACTTTATTTTGGAATTGTGGTAGATAAATATTTTATCATTTTGTAGTTGGAGGTGTTCCAAATTTTATTTTTGAATTGTGTTTACTGTAGTTTTGATTGAATATTGTTAAAGTTTCAATTTACAAACATGAAACTAATTTTATTATTGTTTCAGTTTGGTACCTGCTAAAGTATATCACTGTTTGGTTTGCATATTACTATTTCATATCTATTTACTGTTTGGTACTGCTTGCTCAGTTTGCACATTGTAATCTATTGCAATGTTCCTTAGTAAAATTGTGTAAATTATTAAATAAAGTTCTGCAGTTTATTTCGTTCATGAGCCTTCTTTGGTTTGGAGTTTGGACTGATTAAATTGATTGATTTTGTGTGTGTGTGTGTGAGAGAGAGAGAGAGTGTGTGTGTGTGTTATAATCACTAGTTAATCATCGCCATGAATCTGAATACAGATTACAGAAGATAGTAACTTGAAAGAACAAATGAAAATATCACTTCCACTATGCAGATTGTACCAATGTCATGTTGTCATCCTTAGATACAAGATCATCAAAGTCCAGGCTCATGTAGAAGGAATACACGAATTTACCTTCCACAAGAGCTCACTAATTTAGGAAAAAAATATGGTGAAAAGCAACCAAAAAAGCTCACCTGATTTCCACTCATGGAGTTGCCCTTTTCCCTAGATGCACAAACTGGAGGACATATTTCACGCTTCGTTGCATTATGAACTAATCTGGAGCACCCCTTTAGTCGACAGAATTCAATGGATGGAGGGGCATATAAGCATGTAGCATTCGAGTATGAGGTCCAAGATAAGGAAGAAAAGATTATGCTATTTCTTGCATTGGCACCACTGACGAAACCTCTATTAGCAGATGAAATAGATTGAACGGAAAGCATCCTTACCTAGATAGGAACTGTCCACTAATCTGTGAAACAAACTACGAAAATATCTTTAACTTAACAAAATTGGCATGCATAGTTATTGGCATAGTGATTAGCTAACTTTATGTAAATAGATGCATTCAACATAAAAGAAGAATTGAGCTCAAGTACAGTTACCATTTTTTAAAATTTAAGACTAAGTAGGAAGACTTTTATGTTTAAAATTAAATTTGAGCATTAAAAATTTGTAAGGGTATTTTGGTCATATTGTCTTGTACAGGACTCTATTTTAACGAACCAAACGCAAGACGGGACTGGATATCGTGTCTTGTTCTTAGCGAACCAAACACGGTATAACTACTATCCCAAGACACCTGGTGTTCTGTCCTTGTCCTTGTTTGGTGTCCTGTGATGGACAGTTTACGAACCAAACGGGCCCTAAGTGTTAGATTGTTTTGTTATTTGCTTCATTTATTGTTGTATTTTGTGTTTATTTTCATTGTATTACAAGTATGTGAAAACCTAGGTTGCTAGGTTTGAGTTTGTTGGTTGCCTTGGTGTAGAGGTTTAAATCCACTGGTGTACTTAGTTTATTAGGTTTAGTTTTTATTGTCCTTTAGGGTTTGAGGTGGGAGAGTGCTCTCGATGTGAAGGCGGAGACTTTCGGGTGTGGAAGTGCCATGGTGTGAGAGCGGAGATTCTCCGGGGTAAAAGTCATCAAGTGTCCAGAAATAATTATAATCTAGTAAAGCTAAGTTTGAAAATCCTAAGTGGTGGTTCTTAGATAGTGGAGTAGGCATTAGGGCCAAATCACTATAAACATTATTGTTTGCGTTGCCTCATGTTGTGCTTTGATTACTTGTATTACTTACTCGCTTTCGCATTCATCTAGTCACTATAAAAAAAACACGAATTTGTGGCAAAATTTTGGAGTGGCCAACAATAATTGCCCACAAAAGATGTACTCTACGATGAAATTTGCAAAACTATTTTTGTGGTTAAAAGTACAAATTCAAACAATTTGCGATAATTTTTAAAAATTTGCCATTATGTTTGCCACTAATAATTGAGTCAACATTCAAAAGTTATAGTATTTTAAATTTACTAGTATGACACCCGTGCTACGCACGGCTTAAATATGCTATAAAATTATTTGAATAAGGATAAATTAATTAATTGTATACATTTATAAATTTAATTGTAGAGTAAAAGCAATTGTATTTATTTTTTGGATGAATATTATATATACTAAAATGATATTGAATTAGATATTATCATTTATTGTTTAGAAATGTAATAAGTTATGGAAAATATATTTTGGTTGTAAAATTTATATTTTAAAAAATAAATAAAAGAAATATATTTTAAATGATTTTTGTAACAATCATATTGAATTATATATCAACATATTAGGTATAAAATTATATACAAAAGAAAAATTTATATTTTATTTTAAATTAAAATATAACTAAAGATAAAAATATACACTATGGAAGAATTTTTTGTAAACTAACCTCTCAAAAAAATGAAAATAACGACTGTAGTGCTATAAAAGAATTTCTAGGAAGAATTTATTATAAAAGACTTCCTTTTAACAATATTTGTAGTGCTATTTTTTTAATTGTCATCGTTGTCGTGTATAAGAAATTTCAAATCAGTACTGCTGGTTACTCTAGAAATACCAACATATAGTTGACTATGAGAGGACATATGTTTCTAGATATACTCCAACGTGTTTAAGGTTTTAACCATGGCTCTTATTTATGGTCATAGCAAAACAAACATATATCAAAAACTATCTCCGTTGAAATTTAAAATGAACTTTTATATCTAATGACGTCAATATCAATCTTGAAATAAAAATCTTATCCCTTATATTGGTTCTTGATATTATTTTTCCTTTTCAACACATGTTGGCCTATTCGAATTATCTCAAGTCCAGTCTCATTGCAGAGACCTGAAGATTGATCTATGTTTCTCAAAATCAAGATGATAGGAACACCGACTTTGAGCTTCAATTCGTATGAATGTCATTAATTGAATCACAGCCACCATCTGATGAACATGGGCTACCAAATCTGAGATAAATATTCATTTCACCATGAACCAAAGATAACATAAAATTATTCACCTTTTAAAGTATTCCATTGGTAGGTACTAAAATAGTTCTGTGCTCCAAGTAATTGAGATCATCAAAGTTGTTCAAAAATAATAGAAAAATGACATTCACAATTGTAGCAAGTGGATCACCAGTTTCTTATATGAGTAAATCATCAGGAATCTTTTTGTTCACATCCCCATCATTAGCATCACTAAGGGTCTCATTTCCAATGCTTGATACGGTGAATTTCCTAAGTGCAACCCCATATATGTCTTGTTAATGTTAGCATCTCACACAATATCTTCACAAATAAGATGAATTAATGATAGCATGCACGATATCTTGTCTTGACCCTTTGGGTACAACAGACAAAATTTCTTTGAAATCATCCCACTAAAAATATTCGTTTTCTTTCAAAAGGTTGCTCAAAGGTTCGATCAACAACTTCAAAATAATGTTTCTTCATCATCATTGGAGTTTTATTATATACAATAATTTTCACTTTTATTATCAAGTCAGCCAATGGACTACCTTGATTCATATAACAGGTGGAGTCTTCATCAACATTCATGGAAATTGCAAATCTTAAATATATCGTACTCCTACTTGGAATGAGCAAAGCCACTATTCCTCTCGAAGCAACTATTAAAATAATTTCACTTTTGTATCTCAAAGTTGCTGAAAAAGTTTTTTAAATGAATGTTTCCCCCGTGCCACTAAATCCATATAGAAAGAATAATCCTTCACTATTTTCAGCGATTCTAAGCATAATCTTATCGTATATATTTCTTTGCTCAACTGTGAGAATAGAAAGGAGTTGGGCATGTTCTACAGCTAATGATCGTTTATCATAATTAAACTCATCCTAAATAAATTTATTTCTGCATTGATGAAGGAATGAGATATATAGAAATGATATTTTCGGCAAATCAGCTATACTCGTTTTGTTACTCTTTAACATATTCTCAATCTCTGCAAGAACAAAGTTCTTCAACTCATCTTTACTTAGATTAAATCTCCACACAAAAAAATCATTCATAAAAAGTCCAAAAAGTTTTTATTTTTTATTTTTTTAGAGATTTTAAGAATTGTAACGCGTTGCAGACTTTTGAAAAAAAATTAAAGAAAAAATAAAAAAAAATATGGAAAATATTTATTATAATAAATATAGATTTTAAGGGTCTAAAAAATTATGACCCGAAAAACTCGAAAATATTATTTTTGAAAATTTTGGATCGTTAATTAAAAACCATTTCTAAAATTTTGGGAAATAAAATTATATTTTTAGTTTAATAGACAAACAAAAATTTTATGCAAAAATAATTAATGAGAATAGTATAATAAATTCTTTTTACCAAAAAAATAATTTAAAAATATTAAATTATGTGTAGTAATTAAGTTTGAACATAATTTGCCAAGAATATTTCTTTTAAAAAGTTAATTAAATGAGCGAAAAACTACACATTTTTCATTAAATGGATGAGATCTAATATTTTTTGTTACATGATTCTATAAAAATGTCCATGAAATAAGTGGGAAATAATTTTCCTTTTTACCCATGAACTTTATAATTTTTATTAAAGTTTTAAAAATTTCGAATCCTAAGTTAAAAAAATTTGACCCGGAAATGTCGATAGAATTAGAATTTTGAAAATTCCGGATCCTAAATTAAAAACGATATTGAAAACGTATCCTAATAAAAGACTTCATCCATACATGTTGCCATATAAAAAAATTATCTTTAAAATCTTAAAAATATTAGGGTTTTGAAAATTTTGAATCCTAAATTAAAAATAATTTTGAAAAAATATACTAAAATATCCAAAAAAATAATTAAACAAAATCATTCATACAAAAAATCAAAAAAGATTTTTTTTGGTGAATTTTGGATATTTTAAAATATATTTTATGATTTTTTGAGATTTTTGAACCAATTTTATTTTAAAATCCCTAAAATCTATATTTATCATACTAATTATATTTCATATTTTTTAGAATATTTTTACTATTTCTTATATTTTTCAAACAAAGTTTGCAATGTGTTACACACTTTTGTACAAAATGAAATATTTTTTTTCACTCATTTTAGAGCTATTTTCCGCTTATTTCATGGACATATTTGTAAAAATATTTAACAAAAAAATGAGATATCGCTCATTTAAGATATATTTGTGTAGTTTTTTTGTTCATTTAATGAATTTAAAAATATTCTATTCTTGTCAAATTACATTCTAAATTGATTAGTACATATAATTTAATAATTTTAAATTAATACTTTTAATAAAAAAATAAATTATCATATTATTCTCATTAACTATCTTGGCATAAAATTTTCTATTTTTCATATTAAAGTAAAAGTATAATTTTATTTAAAATTAATCTTTCATTTTTCCTAAATTAAAAGCCACTTTGAAAATATATCCTAAAATCTTCAAAAATTCACAAATTCTAAAATCCTCCAAAAATCACACAAATTCTAATTTGAATTTTTTATGAAGTTTTTTTGATATTTGTTTGAAGATTTTACGATACGTTTCACAATTATTATTAATATAGGATTCAAAATATTCAAAATCCTAATTCAATAAAATTTTAGAACCAATTTTTTTATATGTGAACATGATACATTAACTTATAAATTTGAATAAGTAACTAACTTAATTTATTATAAAAAAAATAGTTAAGTTTATCTAATTTAATTATAATTTGATATAATGATGTAATATTCGTCTAATCAAATTTCAAATTTCAAATTTATTTATAATAATTTTTATTTGTAAATTTTAGGAAAAGCATAATTAATTTAATTGGATAAATTAATTTGATATAATTAATTACCTATATTTGCTAATAATTTTTAATAAACAAATTAATTTGATATGTCAATTTAAAATTATATAGAAGTACAACGAAAGTCCTATAAGTTTTAAGTTTTTGAACATAAGTCTTATAAGTTTCATTTCGATATTTTCAGTACTATATATTTGCTACGTAGCACAAATTTGGTCCTATCCGTGATGGCCAGTTAACTATTCGTCCACGTGGACATAATATTGTTCATACATATCGACAAATTTGGTCCTATAAATTTTATTTCAAAATTATCAGTCCTATATATTTGCTACGTAGCACATATTTGACCCTATCCGTGATGGTCAGTTAACTCTCCATCCACGTGGATATAATGTTGTGCATACATGTCGACAAATTTGGTCATATAAGTTTTATTTTAAAATTTTTAGTCCTATATATTTGCTCCGTAGCATATATTTAGTCCTATATGTGACGGTCCGTTAATTCTTCGTCCACGAAAAATAAACGGCGTTATGTACATGTTGACAGAGCTAACAAACCATTAAAGATATGACCAAATATGTGTTCATATAGCAAACATATAGGGTTGAAAACACCGAAATAAAACTTATAAGACTAGAGTCCAAAAAACTTAAAACTTTAAGGACTTCTATTCTCCTTATCCCTTTAATAAAATGTCAACTATATAGTCTATATTTATATTTATATTTATATGTAAATGTAAATTAAATTTCAACCATGTTTAATATGCTCCAATCACATTCATTTCTATACGGACATGAATTTATATTAAAATGACATAAAAATTTATCTTTTTTCTATTAAATTAAAAATATAATTCTATTGAATCAAAACTTTAAAAATGGATTTTTTATGATTCAAAATTTTCAAAAATAATATTTTCGATATTTTCTGGCCACGATTTTTTACACCTCTAAAATCTATTCTTATTATAATAAATACAATTCATATTATATATATATATATATATATATATATTTAAAAAAAGTTCGTGACGTGTTACACACTTTTGTGCAAAATCTAACATTTTTTCTTACTCATTTTAGGGCTATTTTTACTTATTTCATGAATATTTTTGTGAAATTCTTTTAAAAAGATTCATTCATAAAAAAATATCAAATTTTTATTTGAATGAACATTACATAAATATCTATTTAATGATTTTATAGAAATGTCCATAAAAACTTCTTTTTTTATTAAATGGGCGGGAATAGCCCAAAATGAGCGGAACATTTTTATTATTAAATGAGTGGAAAAGAGAAATAATTGTGAGAATTACTAACTTATTTATTCCAGACTTAGTTATTTTATTATATAAAGATGAGTAGGAAAGAGAAAAAAAACAGAAATTTACTACCTTATTTGTTACATACTTAGTTACTTTTATTAGATAAAGATAAGATAATAGTAGAGTTGAAATTTAGGAAATTTGATATGTATAATTAAAAATAGAGTGAGAAATTAGAAAATTTAGAGTAATTAATTGAAATTTAATCCGACTTTATTTGGAAAGTAATCATAGTTAATTAAATGGATTTGGAAATTTAGAAATTAATCATAGTGAAATTAATTTTGAAAATTTTGAAATTAATTATTTTTAATTTTAATAATATTAAAAATTAATTTAATTGATAAATTAGATATAAAAATTATTTTGGATGGAACACAGTTTCATGTCGAAGCGACACGTATCCACGTGAAGTTGTGTTTTATATAATATATAAGATAAGCTAAAATAAAATAAAATGTCAAAAAAATAAAAATTAAATTAATTTTTATATGTAAGACGTTTCTAAATTTTAAACGTGTCCACACATGTCCAATTGAATTTTAAAAAATATTAAAAGAAACTTAATCCATTATGAATCCATTTAAATTATAAAATATAAATCTTAATTATTATATAAAATCATTGTTAAAAACAAATAATAGATGAAAACATCAATTGGTGTGGTGAATTAGAGAGAATTAATTAACGTGACAATTAATTAATTTATTATAATTAGAATAAGTATAGTACATTACAATTTTAATTAGTATGATGCATTAAATAATTAAAATTTTAATACTCAAAATTAAAATATGAAGAATATCAAACAAATAGTAAAATCACATTAATTAATTATTTATCTCAAAATTTCATTATGCATGTCATGAAGTCTCAAAAGTCAAAAGTGACTTTGTTATTTATTTTTATATTTAAGTGGTTTTAAGAACCACTTATTAATACAATTTAGTAGGCAATTTTAGCATGTGACAATTATAATTTAAATTGGTGGGATACATTAAAATAATTCAAATTTTAATATTTGTGAATTTTAATTAATGTGATCCACATTCAACCTTTTATTTGGGAGGTCAAATATTCCTAAAAAATATGTGGATCCCATTAATATGTTTAGTAATGTCCTTTAAATGTCAAATTAAATAAAACTTATTACTAAACAATTACACCTATGACAAAAACAAAATAAATAAAAAATATTACTAAATATATTAATTGTCAAATTAATTAAACTTCTAATTAATTGAAATTTATTACAACAAATAAGGAAGAGAAAGATGAGAGAGAAGATAGAGAGAGAGTTAATGAAAATTAAATTACAACAAATAAGGAAGATTATAAGGGATAATATGATAATTTCATTTATGGACACAATCGCTTTGGACACACTCAAATTATTTTCGTCATATTCAGAGTATTTTCTAAAAATAATAATAATAACAAAAATAACATATTTTGGATTAAAAATGTCAAAATTATTTTAAACAAATAATACTTTATATTTAAAATATATTAAAATAAAATTGAAAATTATATTTTAAAGGATAAATTCAAATATAATGTAATTATAAAGTAAATTGTACCAACAAAAATTGAATTAGTATAGATAACTAATTCAAAGATAAAAAAAAAAAATTATATAATTTTTATTTAAAAAACATAAGAAAAATCATTTTTTAAAAGCACAAAACTAATATAAAATAATTCTAGCAATAAAAACTATTTCCAATTATTATTTAGTAAATATATACTTATCAACATAAAAAATAAATATATAAAAATAAGTTAAAACTTGTAGTCATAAAAGAGTGAAATATTAATAAAATTTAAATCTAGAACCAATACTAATATTTTTTAAGGGAATTTTTTTTACTTCAAAAGATAAATAATATTTCTATATAATGGTATGTATTCATTTTAAAATGGATTTGTTTTCTAGACTATTTTTTAAAATTAAAATCTTTAGAGTAATGTTATTTTACATGAAAAATTTAAAACAGTTGTAATAAATTTTATAATTATCACCGTAAAAAGTAAAAGTTCAAATAAAAAATATAGAAAAAAATAAAAAATAAAATAAAATTTATAATAATAAGATAGTGAAATATTGTTATAATATAAATCTAGAATCAATACTAATACGTTTAAAGGGGAAGTGAAAATATTAATATAATATAAATTTAGAATCAACATTAATTTCTTTGAATTTGAAATACTATTAAAAACAACTTTTTAAATTGATATTTTAAAATTCAAAAACTAATATAAAAACAATTCAACACGTTAAAACAACAAATTAGCTAAATTCTATAGTTTCAAAAATTAAATTATATAAAAAAAAGTTTCAAAATAATATTATGTAATATAGATATAAAATAAGAAATTGAGATAAATTAGAATATTGTTTTAAATTTCATAAATTTCTTTGGATTTTAAATACTATTAAAAATAAATCCAAAAATTGATATTTTAAAACTCAAAAAACTAATTTAAAAATAATTCAACATAGTAAAAAATATTTTCAATAATTACTCAAAAAAATAATTATTATAGAATTAAAAACATCAAAAATAAGTCTTAATAAAATATAAATTAAAAAGTAAAAAAAATTATAATGAATATAGTACATTTTATAATCTTAAAAGAGTATGATTTGCAAGTAAGTAGTAATAATATGAAAATAAGAATAAAATCAATAAGAATAAAAATCAATAAGATTGTGCATTCTACCTCAATAATCAATAAAATGATATATGAATAAAATGAAGAATTATTTCAAAATTTATCAAATCGTTTAATAAATACGAAAATAAAAATCTTACATTTCTATCGATGAGAACAATTTTAATAAATTAATTTAAATTAGAATTATTGAAATTGGGCACTCTCGAGAACCGTATTGATCCTAATAAATCATAACGGATCATTACTTCAGTACGAAAATAAAAGAAGAAAATAATAAATTAATAAGATTAAGAAAAAGGAGAACTATTGATATCCTACACTAACCATGAAGCTAATTTTTATAGACATATGAAATTTTGAAAAATTATTAAATTTAGTAATTAATATTCAATAATTAATAAGATTATTAATTTCAAATTTAAAAATTAATTAATAATTCAAAATTAGGAAATTTGAAATTTGGAAGTTTCAAAATAATTAATAAAATTATTAAGTTATTGATTTCGATTATAATTACACAATGTTGATTATTTCTCTTATTTAGTAATTTCGAATTGTGTAATTCATCACAATTAATAACAATTAAGTAAAATTTTGAAAACAATCATAATAATTAAATAATTAAATAATGCAGAATGATTATTAATCACAGAATTATAAGAATTATTTGTAAATTTGGTAATTAATATTCAATAATTAATAGGATTATTAATTTCAAATTTCAAAATTAATAAGAAATTCAAAATTAAGAAATTTCACAACAATTAATAAGATTATTAAGTTATTGGTTTCAGTAATAATTACTAAATGTTGATTATTATTATTATTTAATAATTTTGAATTGTGTAATTAATCACAATTTCAAATATAATCACAATAATTAAGTAAAGTTAATTGTGTAAATGGATTATTAATAAATGAATTATTTCAATTACTAAGTAAAATTATATTAATTTCTAAATTTTTATTTCATTCCTAATTTCCTTATTTCAAAATTTATTTATTTAATTTTATTAAATTTCCATGCAAATTAGGAAATTATGAATATTTAGTTAGAATTTTAAGGAGATACAGATTAATGTGGAAGGGACACGTGTCTACACGATGATGTATTTTTGTAGAATTAGAATTATTAGAATTTTTAACTAAAATTATATGAAATTCAAAAATTTTATTTATTTCCTAATTTCCCGATTACAAATTTTATTTAGTTAATTTTATTAAATAAATGTGTGAATTAGAAAATTACTAAGTAAAATTATATTAATTTTGAAATGTTTATTTATTTCCTAATTTCCTAATTTTAAAATTTATTTATTTAATTTTATTAAATAACTGTGTGAATTAAGAAATTATGAATATTTAATTAGAATTTTAAGAGATCAGAGATTAATGTGGAAGCAACATGTGTATATACGAAGATGTATTTTTTAAAATTAAAATAATTAGAATTACTAAGTAAAATTATATTAATTTCAAAAAAATTATTTATTTCCAAATGTAGTCGATTTCAAAATTTTGTAAATAAACATTACATAAATGTCTATTTAATGATTTTATAGAAATGTCCATAAAAACTTCTTTTTTTATTAAATGAGCGGGAAAAACTTCTTTTTTTGTTAAATGAGCGGGAAAAAAAAAAGTGCGGGAAATTACTACCTTATTTATTTCAGACTTAGTTACTTTTATTATATAAAGATGACAACATGTTTTGCCACTGATGCAAAACATTCTTTCATGGCAAGCGTTTGTGACAAAATTTTTGCCACAAGTTTGTCACGATATTCTATGACAAACATTTGCGACAAAATATTTGCCACAACGTTGTCATGATATTCTGTGACAATTATTTGCGATAATATATTAGCCACAGACATGGAACTATTTATCGTGGCAAATTACGTATGTCATAGATAGTAAAATAATAATAAAAAATAAAAAATTTGGCACTCTCTCTTATTTTTCGACGGACAAAAATAATTCCCTCTTTTTTTAACTATCTCCCGACCAAAAAACCATCCACTTATAATATCTAACTTACAATACCCTCCACTTATAATACCCAACTTGTTCTCTGCTCAAACCCTAAGACCCTTTACACCCAAACCCTCGACCCTCGACCCTTGTTCTCTACTTGCCTCCGCAGTCCTGTGACCTCCTTGATGAGTCGACGACTCGACGCGTCGATGCCAAAAACCTAGTGCTCGACGAGTCTTCCTCATCGACGCCCAGTCCTCGACGAGCCTTCCTCACCGACGCTTAGTTGTCGATGACTTCTCGTCGAGCCCAAACGCCAGTCCTTCCTCACCGATGCCTAGTCGTCGATGAGTTCTCGATGAGCCCAAATGCCAGTCCTTCCTCACCGACGCCACCGTCCCTACTTCGATACTCCCTAACTAGAAAACACCCTCCTTCCTCAGCTCCTCCCCAAACCCTACTCTAGTACATCTTCTAACCCTCATCATCTGCTACTGAGTTAGGATTGTGCTGCGACTGCTGCCCTACTTCGTCGCCCCTCCTTCCTGCTACTGTTTCGATCTAGCAAGCAGCAGCCACCTGGTCAGTCTGCTCGCCACTCCCTGCCGACGCTGCCACTCCCTTTTCACGGCGGATCTAGGTAATTGCATTTTGATGACAAGTAACATCATCTTCTATATCATTTTTGCAGTGAAATTGTTAATGAGTTAACTATGCTGAAAATTAACTATAATTATGTAAGATGTGTGCACTGCTGACTCCCTATATTAATCTATTTTCAAACTATTAACTGAGTACAATTTCTTTCTCATGGCAATCTTAATCTATGTTTAGTTTTGAAAGGGATAGAATCATATTATCCTCAGCAAATTATTCTTTGTTTATGATGTGTGCACTGCTGACTCCTGTTTACAAGTACACACATCAGATTTACAAGTATTACATGTGAGTTTATATAGGGTGACACATAAAAGAATTTGGGCAGATCAGTCGCCACACATCCCAACAACTCCTTCATCATTTTCCATATCAGACTCGAAACTAGAGTATATTACCTAAAATTGTAGGCTTTATGGATACAAACTAATAGAAAAATTGTTCAAGGAACTTTTGCAAGATCTTGCAAGATTTCTAATAGCTAATATTTATCCTTTTTCTTTATAAAAATCTAGAATTTGTTACATAGATTTCACGCTCAATATTATAGCTTTTGTGGTTGATACTTAGTTGCAAATTAATTGTGTGCCATTAATTTTATCATCATTTTCTTATTATTTATTCATCCAACTAAATGAATTTTAGAAAAAAATTATGATGTTGATCATGATTTGAAGATTGATTAATCTCCTCATTCTCAAGCCTCTGATTAACTCATCTCACAAGCTTTCCAAAATCTTTAGCTTTGGCTTCTTCTGACTCATTTGTTTGTAGATAAATAGCCTTTGACTTTTCACATGTACATCTAAACATATACTACTCAATTATTGTTGTTACCAATTCTTATCAATTATTGTAAGTCCAACTAAAATGATGTCAAGCATGCAACTTGAAATTGATTAATGATCACCAAAACCACATTCTTAGCCATAAAAGATATTTGAACTAGAGTATATTACATGTGTAAGATGGATGTTGCAAAGTACAATTATGTTAATTTTATTTATTCTTCTATTACCAATGTTTTTTATTTTGCAAAATTGAGTTATAGACCCAAATCGTGGAGCATTATGCTTCTTAGCATGTGGTGTTTACTTCTCTATTTAGGCCATCTTTGCTAATTAAAAAAGCTAATTGTATTTAGGAGAAATTTTAGTCATGGACATCAATAGTTAAACTTTTTATATGTGCACATAAAGAGGCTAGACAGCTAGTGGTGATTTGTAGGGAGCTGCCTCAATAACCAGTTAACTAGAAGTATGAGTTCTCTGAATAGTTTTTACTCATTCTATATTCTGAAGCAACTTATCATGTGAATGTGTCGCTTTCTTTAATACATGTTAACTATGATTGCTTGCTCTCTTTATTTTATAATAATGGATACTTTGGTGAAGTTCCAATTTTAAATATTTTATACTTTTAAAACCATAATGATCCATTCTGCTTAAGCATATGTATGTATCCAAATGCTCTTAATATTTTTTGTTAGCTAATTAGGATGCTAAGATGCTCTTCATGTACTTTTTGTGACTATTTCTGTTTATTTGGAAATAGTATATTAATAGAGTAGATGACTCCTCTATTGTGACTGCTTTTAAAAATGTCGACACTGGTCCTAGTAATGTTGTGTTATGAAGGTTCTGCCATGTCATTTGATTGATAGTAAATAACTTGGTTTAATAGTTATATTGTATGCTAATACAAGTTTTCCATCTCATGTTTTTTGGAAAATGCTATCATTATCATACTAAAATTTTAGATGGATAAGGGATGGATGGAACTCATGGATATAGGAAACTGAAATATGTAATATGTAAACCAATATAGAAAACTGAAATTTTGCTCTTATTTTAGATGGATAAGGGATGGATGGAACTCACAGATAGATTCACAACGGATTATCTTAATGGTGTAAAGAATTTTCTCAATTTTGCATACAAGTACGTTGAACTAGGTGCTAAGATTCGTTGTCCATGTACGAGATGCAACAACATCAACAAGCATAAGCGAAAAGTTGTAGAGCAACATCTTATTGTACATGGCATTGAACAAAGTTATGACACTTGGATACATCACAGAGAATAAACCGCGTCCAATCGCTATGATGATCATAAAGATGAAGAAGAGCAAGAGCGAGATAATAAGCAGGGGATGCTAAATGATATATTTAGAGGTCCATATGAAGAGGAATTTGGTCGAAGGAATACAAGTGAACAAAAAGGAGTAGAAAAATTGCTTAGTCTTACTAGGGATGCTAATAAAGAATTGTATCCGGGCTGTAAATCATTTACAAAATTATCTTTCATTGTCAAATTGTTACACCTCATGTCGATGAACAATTGGACTCAAAAATCTTTTAACATGCTTCTTCAACTGTTTAAAGAAGTCCTTCCAGATAACTCTAATGCCCCTAATTCTTTCTATGAAGCAAAAGTGGTGATGCGGGACTTGGGACTAACCTATACTAAAATTGATGTTTGTAAAAACGATTGTGTCCTATATTGGGGTGCAAATGAATATGAAGTAACGTGCCCTACGTGTCACGAGTCAAGATGGATAGGCAAAAAGGCTAATGAGCATAACGTTCCTCATAAGATCTTGCATTATTTTCCAATTAAACCAAGGCTGCAAAGATTATTTCTAAACAAAGATGTCGCTTCGGATATGAGGTGGCACAAAGACAAGCGTGTTAGGCTTAGCATGGAAAGAATTTCATAAAGTGAATGCTTCATTTGCAATTGAGCCTCGTAATGTTAGGCTTTCACTTTCAACTGATGGGTTTAATCCTTTCTCTAACATGAGCACATCGTATAGCATGTGGTCTGTGTTGCTTGTAAATTACAATTTACCACCGTGGAGATCGATGAAACAATCATTCCTTAATCTGTTATTACTTATTCCTAGACCCAAGTCTCCTGGAAACGATATTGATGTGTTCCTACAACCGTTAATCAAAGACTTGAGAGAATTATGACAAGATGGATTGGAAACTTTTGATGCCTCAGTTGGGAGTATGTTTCAGCTACGTGCCACACTTTTATGGACCATTAGCGATTTTCCTACGTATGCTAACTTATCAGGTTGGAGTACCAAAGGAAAATTAACTTGTCCAGTTTGCAACGAGAGTACATCTTCAATGCGATTAAGTAATGGACGTAAGACATGCTACAAAAGAGCATGTCGCTTTTTAACAACCGATCATAAATGGAGGGAAAATAAATCCTCCTTTGATGGTACAAAAGAGCATCGCCAACCTCCAAAATTCTTGAGTGTTGATGATACTTTATGTCAAGTAGAGAAGTGCGGACTTGTTGCGTTTGGAAAGGGTAAGAATGGAACGGGAAAGAGGAAGCGTGAGGAATACGAATTAAATTGGACAAAATATTCAATATTCTTCACACTCCCTTACTGGAATACATGTTTATTGCATCATAATCTTGACGTAATGCATATAGAAAAGAATGTGGCTGAAGCTGTATTGGGGATCTTATTGAATATTCTTGGAAAAAGTAAGGATACACTTAATTCTAGGCTGGACTTGCAAGTATTGGGAATTAAAAAGGATCTACACCCTCTCATGAAAAGCAAGAAATTAGTGATGCCTCCAGCATGTTATTCCTTGTCTAATGAAGAACGGAAGAGTATATGCAAATTTTGGCAGTCATTGAAGTTACCAGATGGTTATGCATCAAATTTTTCTCGATGTATCAATTCTGATGGACAATTGTCTGATTTGAAAAGTCATGATTATCATATCTTTTTGCAACGGTTACTAGCACCCGCAATACGTGCGTATCTACCAAAAGAAGTGTCTGAACCAATAATTGAGCTTGGATTATTCTTTAAAGAGTTGTGCTCAAAGACATTGAGGTTGGATAATCTGTAACGCTTGGAAAAAGGGATAGCCCTTACTTTATGTAAGTTGGAAAGGTTATTCGCTCCATCATTTTTTGATATTATGGTTCACTTACCCATTCATCTTGTAAAAGAGGCCGTCCTCGGGGGACCAATACAGCCTCGGTGGATGTATCATATGGAAAGGTAATGTTATCTTACTTGCTAAGTTGGTGTGACTTTTGTATTAAGTTACTACTGACATGCTGAACTCCTTGTGTAGATGCATGCACACTTTCAAAAAGTACGTGAGTAATAAAGCTCGTCCAGAAGGGTCAATAGCAGAAGCCTATATTTTTAACGAGGCTCTCTCATTTTGCTCAATGTATGTTCATGGCGTTGATACCAAACATGATATAGGAGGGAGAAATTTTGATGGCAGTATTTACAAAGAAGGACTCTCGATTTTTTCATACAATGGCTATCTGCCCAAACACTTCAGTTATCGAACTTTGTCTAAAGCTAAAATTCATAAAGCTCATTTCTATATTATGGAAAACTACGATGAAGTCCAGAAATATGCTGAGTATGTGACATTTGGTACTTCTAAGTTTATTACAACTTATTTCTATTACCTTCTAAGTTTTAAATATATGTAATTCTATAATTTTATATCACAGAGAGCATAAAAACATGTTAAACTCAACCAGTCCACTTAAAGTGAATGAGAGACACAAGCAAACGTTTCCAAAGTGGTTTGAAATGCAGGTAACTACAATATTTTTAGTTAATAATGCTAGAACTCTACATATAATTAAAATTTTTTAAATATCTACTTTCTAGGTGAAGGATTTAGAGCATCAAAGTCCTGGTGAAGTTAATAAACAACTTCGTGCTTTATCTTGGGGTCCTGGTGCATCATAAATGGGTTTAGGTTCAATACAAAAGATATTGAATAGTATAAAAAAACTCAAAATAGTAGTGTTGTTGTATCGGGAGAACATGAAGGAAAGGAGATTGATTTCTATGGTGTTTTGAATGACATTGTTGAATTAGAATATCAAGGTGAAAATACAGTGGTTCTCTTCAAATGTGATTGGTGGAACCTCGGGTCAAGAAAAGGGACATCTGGAATTTGCAAAGACAATTATGAACTTACAAGTGTAAACACAAAGTCAACATGGTATAAACATCAGCCTTATGTTCTTGCATATCAAGCCAAACAATGCTATTATGTGCCTAATATAAAGTTAGGTAATACTTGGAAAATTGTTATTAAAAATACTCCAAGAGACAACTTCGACTTTCCGGATGAAGAAGAGGATGAATTGGATAAGGAGCCATACCAACAACTGGTGGGAAGTGATTACAATATGTCAATGGAAGTTGATGATAATGATATGCAGTTACGAAGATTTGATGTTCCATTGAAAGAGGATGATGCTTTTTGCAATGATATCCCAAGTGAAGATAGTGAAGAGGACGAACTAATCATTCCATATGAAGACGATGAAGATGACCACGTGTTATCTTAGTTTGTTCTCCTAATGTAGAATTAATATTTTGGATTTTGATGTATTAAGTAAAGTTGTCTGATATTTTGGAGTTTGTTCTCCTAGTGTTTCACCTTGCCTTACACAAGTTGAGAAATGTTAGGAGGAATGTTTCTTAAATACAGTTTCATACTTTCTTAAATACACTCTTATCCATGTAAATCTAGTATCATGAACGCAACATCAACTTTACAAGAGAACTGTACTGTAAGGATATTTTCAATGATATATTAGTATATTATGTTGCACCGAAGATAATGATGGAGTTCGAATTGATTTTGATATCCAAGACCATATGATAATCCTTATTGGGAAATTGTTGTTCCTTGATTGATTGGAATTCTTATTGTCTCATTTTGATATCCAGGACAATAAGTTTCAATGTCTTATTTTTCTATTCCTTTCTTTTCTTCTTTCTTTAGTTTTGTATACTTTTTTGCAAGGACACAAATTATTCCCCTCATAAGTTGTATCTAGAAATTAATACATATGCATAATCATTAAATAGTCTAATTCAACGAAGATCGTCCTAGTTCCTTAAATACATATGTGAACTATGATGAGGATGTTAGGAAGATTGCACAACTTGGTTTGAGGAGATCAGACAAAACAATTGAGTTTTACGTGGACCATCAACTTAGTGTGAACCATCCAAATTTTAATAAAAACCGAGAAATGGTTCAGAATTTGGAAAGGAAGGAACCTGATGATAATGCTGGACAATGGTCAAATATGGAACTGGCAGTGGACATGAATATTCCGCAAGAACCAATTACTAATGCAGGTATGCAATTACAAGCTTTCAAATAATCGTTGTTTAAATCATATTTCCTTTTTATTGAATTTTATTTAGTACAGAAGTCACTAATTCATTTATGTTTTCATTTTGCAGCCCCAAATTCTGAAAACTATTAGAAAGTGAGAGAAAACCAAATGAAAGAGAATGATAAGAAGATGTGTGCGCTGGAATAATAAAATCGGCAAAACAATTGCAACAACCTCTTCGTCGCAGTCCTCGAAATGCTGGAAGGAGTCAACACCAAACAACAATTGAGAGTCGACCTACATCTGTCTGTCGTAAGTGGGTAACCGAGCCGGATAAAGGAAATAAAGTTGTTGGATCCAATCAACTTAATATGGAGGCAAGTTCTACATTTGGAGAGAAGAAAGGTGCATAAAAAAAATGAGGGGAGCAACTCGCGGGATCAAGCTCGCTAGAAAAAGAAAGCACAATGCGTCACTCGATATAGTGATCGCTGCAGATAGGATGCGCATTTGTAGGGAAGATGCATGTGATCTGATAACTGAATGTGGCGTAACTGTGAGAAATTTCGCTCCATTACAATATGCTACTTGGAAAAAAATGCCAGAAAAAGAAAAGTTGAAATTGTGGAAGATTATAAAGGTAAAGTGTCCCCTTAAGTTACATCTTTCAACATTTTGAACCTCCAAGTATGAATATCAACATGTTTTACCTCTAAGTTTGTTTAAGAAACCATACTTGTGTCCCCTTTAGAGGTTAAAATGTTGATAAATATACTAAAGGGTTAAAATCGTCAAAGGTTATAACTTAATAGGACACTTTATTCTCTATAATTCACACACTAATAGAGCAATCATTTTTTTTATATTATTTATACCACTTTTATTTATATTATAACAGCTATTTTTTTCCCAATCAAGGATAAATTTAAGATGGATGATGAATATGAATTGGTGAAAAATATGGTGTACTAGAAGCTGGCTAACAGTTATAGAAACTGGAAAAATAGGTTGCATATCATGTACTACTTGCCAAATGGAAGCATGGAGACAGCACTTCAAAATTTCCCTCCAGATATTGATAGTGATAAATGGGTACAACTATGCCAAATATTTAATAGTGAAGAATTCAATGTGATATCGATAGCTTTCCTCCATATTTACTTTTTATATATTACTTATGCTAAGATGTTTACTTTATAATTTTCTAATGTTGTTTTACTTCTAAATTTTTGTCAACTTAGATGCGAAGTGAAACCAACAAAAGCAATCGTGCTTGCCAAACTTCAACACATGGAAATGGGAGCATGGGTTTTGCTCGTCGAGAATTTAAATTAATTGGTAAAAAAGTCAAATATTATATACTATTTCCTTTCTTAAAAATTTATCCTTAATGTATTTTTTTCTCATCGTGATATATTCTTATTGTTAATTTTATGGCAGACCAATAAAGATACAATGGAGCGGCCTTCTATGTCCAAATTGTATTATGAAACTCACTAGAGTAAGAAGAAGAATGATTGGGTCAATGAGCAGGCTAGGATAAATTATGTTAGTTTAGTTGATATATAATTCTCCTTATATAGTAAAATATTAGTTGTAATGGGTTTTAGTTGTAATCCATTAAATTTTTTTTTAAGGAGGCTACAAAGCCGGCGAGGAAGTTGATGAAGATAAGATATAGCTGAGGTTCTTGGACAGTCCAAAAATTATATACGTGGTCGTGGGCCGGGACCTAAGCCTACTGGGTTGAGAGTCCAACAATTAGCTGCGAAGGATAAAGAATTGGCTGAGCGAGAGAAGGTACTGTTGGAGAAAGAGCTTCAGCTTGCGGAGAAAGAAGTACTTGCAATTAAAGAATCAGCTGAAAAAGAAGTTGAGGCATTAAAGGAACAAGCGGGAAAAGAGGTCCAAGCATTAAAGGAACAAGACGAGAAAGGAAAAATGGAAGCCGAGGAAGCACGGAAAGAGGCAACCCTTGCAAACAGTAGAGTTGAGGAGATGAAAAAATGTCAAGATGAGATGTCGGCTCAAATTAAAACAATGATGATGATGTTATCAAAACTGCAAAATACCCCTAAGGTAAGAATTTCTTCCATTTGTTCCAGCTCAACACTCACATATCAGCTCTTTAATTGCATGCTTGTATGATATTTTTTTGAAAAATAGAAAATATGTTGATATTGAATTGAAGTAGATAAATTCAATACTAATGTACAGTGTGTGACTAAACCAAATGGCATATTATGAATGATCATCAGATAGTTCAGATTATCTTAATCGAAAACCATAAGAACTATGACTTGGGCTCATAATTATCATGTTTGAAGTTAAAAAAAAGAAATCACATATAACCTGTAAAATATAGTAAGGGATGATTAGTCTCCACTGAAAGATCTCAAGAGTACAGACTAGAGTACATATCATTTAAGGCAAATGGGCTTGAGTCTTTCAACCATGATGTTCTTTAATTAGGACAAGTCTCTCATAGTAAATTTGACTTTTCATTGTGGTTAACAATTTTACATCAATTTATCAAGATGGAAATATATAATTTCGAATTCATCAAAAATCGAAACCGCAACAAAAAATATTTGAAAATGAAATCATATAGAAATCACATTTTTAGTAGAGAATATCTTCTTAGATGAAGCTCTCCCATTGGGTTGAGATTCTATATCTATGAAGAGAACAAACCTTGGGTTTTTCTTATAATATGTAGGCCCAACCCAAGCACCCTATTTTCCAAGGAAAAAAACTGCTCACTTCCAAAAAGAAGTATCACAGGAGCCAATAGCATCTGATGTCAATTTTTTCTATATCTTTCTTGGCCACAAGTCATGTCAATCAGAATTCACGTAGGCCCAATTTGTTTTGTAGTACATAAAAAGTTAAACAAATTCATGTTTGCAAGTCTATCCACATATTTGGGTTTAACTTATAAAGAGATATCAGTGTTTTGCATAATTTAATTATTTTAACAAAATTATCACAATCTTTTTAAACTCATTGGGTCAATAAAAAAACTACTTGGGTTGGTGTTAAGAAATTAGTGGGTCTAACTCACCCCAAAAACTAGCTCATGAGGAGAGGATTGTTCGAACTATTTAAAGTCTACCTTGGCCATATTTTAACCAATGTGGGACTTTAACACCCCCCCCTCACACCCAGGATTGGACATTTGGAGCGTGGAGTTTTTCAGGACTGGACATCTGCGAGTGGCACAATATCAACCACAGATTTGGCTCTGATACCATGTTATGAAATTAGTGGGTCTAACTCACCCCAAAAGCTAGCTCATGAGGAGAGGATTGCCCAAACTATTTAAAGGCTACATTGGCCATATTTTAACCAATGCGGGACTTTAACAGTTGGCAGCTCACAAAAACCCAACTGAGTTGACTGCACCAAATCCAATTTTATTGAATTTTCAACTGTTAATACAAATGACCCACCAGAGAATTCAATTCCCGGATTGATGGTCTGGTAGGGATTTGAACTATGGTTCAAATTCAATAAGTATAAATGAAGCATTGTTTTGGTAGGGATTTTTTTCCATACGTGGTCTGTTCATGTATTTATATAGTACGATGGGCCTCCATAAGGTCTGGTAGATTGATTCTATGTCTCCATTTGGTTGGATGTTCAACATTGTTTTGGAAGTTTCAAACTTGTCTCAGCAAATACCAGCAGACAAACTTAGAACCTAGCCAGGCCTAGGACTTAAATTTGGAACAATAGTAAGGGTATTAATTGTGTTATAAGGTGGATTGTGCAAATATAGGTATTGATTGTGTTATAAGGTGGACTATGCTAGCATGTAAACCATAGTTAACTGATACTTCAATGCTTAGTTTAAGGTCACATATGATGAACAGGTATCCATGTAGACAATTTTTGTATTTTGTCTATTGGCAAACCAACTGTTATCTTTTCTAAATATGGTTTGGTTTTGACCAATTGTTTATATTTTGCTACTAATTTATATGTCCTTAACTATTTTGTATAAGTAATTTATGTAAATTATTCAATTCTGCAAGCATATGTCCATTTACTCGAGATCCTACTACCATCTACAGCATCATATAGTTGTGTTTTTCTATGTTCATTTATCCTTTAGCTTTATGATATATATAAGAAAACTAATTAGCTATAGTATGTTGGGCAATTTCTAAGCTCAACAATAGATATTCTTTAGTCTAACTGTCATCTCAAAGTTCAAATTGTGCTTCTAACTAGCATATTCAAGTCAATTGGTTTGCAGCTGGGTCTAGTGAGATTATAAACATGGCTAACAAATTCTAAGAATACTAGAATATTTAATAATCTTCTTATCTTTGAACTGGATTCAACTAGTGAAATGACAAGGAGAGCAATGGCCAGCAAAACAACTAGCTTAGCCATGGCCATTGTTCTTTCCAATATCACAAAGAGAGAAGAAATAAAGAGATGTTGAGAGGTTGGAGTGGCAGCAGATCTTCTATCACTTAATTAAGATTGGAGTGGCCATTGTTCTTTTGATCTCATGATAATTAAGATTGTCTATTTATCACTTATGTTGTTAGAAAATAACCTCTTTGCTTGTAAGAGTACATTTTACTCTTTTTAAACCCTTTATTTGTATGTTCCTTGTGCATTAATATGTCATTCCTAAATTAGTTTGATTCTTTGATGTAATGGTTTTGACTTGTGTTCTTACTTCCCTTCTTTTGCAAGAGAAAAAAAAGAAGAAATAAGGCGTACCTAGCGGACCTATTAGAACATCTTTTTATTGGAGCAGTGTTTGTTTTTTTTGGTGTAAGGATTATCTTGTCTACCTTTTGGCGTACGAACTATCTTGTGTATCTACTTTAACTTTTTAATGGATTTTAGATACCTTGGAGTATGTTGTGTTGGTGAACAATGTTATTTTTGATGTATTTGGATTAATGTTAAAGTTATTTTGGATTGTCGATGATTGAATTTGTAGGTGGTTGTATACGTGCTAAGTTGTAGGTTTTGTAATTGGCAGGTGGATTATTATATTAATGAATGATTAATTATTAATTTTTGTGTGTTTGTGGCAAATTTATTCATTACAAATTCTCAAAGTTGTGGCAAAGTTATCATATATTGTGGCAAAATCATCACTAATATTGTGGCAATGATCCAAATTTAAAATCATGTTAGTGGCAAAATCATCACTGATATTGTGACAATAATCCAAATCAAAAATCGTGTTAGTGACAAATTCATTTTAACCTTTAATGACAGAGTCAAACATGTATTGGCAAAACAATTTGTAGCAAATTTGATATATAATGACAAAATATAACACGATATTAACGACAAATTTCATATATTTTTGCCACGAAAAGAGTTCTAGAAAGAGTGGAATAATGACAAATATTTATTAATAAATGACAAAGAATTTTTGCCATAAAATATATGTGACGTCAGCCAGCTCCGTTTGCCACAATAGAGTGGAGATAGTTTGACTTTTTCGTTTGTCACTAAAGAAATTGCAATTTGTGGCAATCCACTAAATCTCGCCACGAAAGCCAAAAATGATTTTTAGCGGCGGACCTAACGTGACAAACAGGTGGCGAGCACTTTTTTACCACTAAATCATCTTTTTGCCACTATATATCACTACTGTGGCGAAAATAATTTGTTACTAATTCCAATTTTTTTTTGTAGTGAGTTGTATTGAGCACTCGCCTAAGTAATCAAAAAAAAATTAAAATCGGAATTTAGGCTAAAGTTAGCGAACATACTATTCGCCCGACTTTAGTGTAGGCCAATCAACTTACAACTGCCCCTTTTGTTACGAGGCGTTTGGTGTGGACTCTCATTGGAGGGCATGCACATGTGCGTCTCGGGTTCGGAATCAGAGTAGCCCCTTTGCCCTGCGGCATGAGGTATAAATTTGGCTCCTTCCTCTCATGTTGAATTCCTTAATATCGCTAAAGTAAATCGTTTTTTCTCAAGGTGCTGATTTTTTAAATTGCTATTTTCTGATGCGTTTCCTCTCCACACCTCATCGACGCAATCTACAATGCCGACGTAGATATCGACCCAACCCCTACAAACCTTGCCCATAAACAAAGTGTACATTCTGCCCTAGTTTAAAATATTCTATCCCACTTTGATTCAAATAACACAACTCAAAATTTTTTGTAGAAGTTATTAAATCATCTCGAAGAGTTGTGGAAAACATATTGGAATAATGGTCAACGCATTTTCTTTGATCTATGCAAAAAACAACATAAATGTGATCTCTTCAATCGTATTTGTCTTCCATGTTGAAAAGTAGTATGCCTAGCACCCCTATAGCATGGGCTCAGTCCTTCTATTCAATCTCTTTCTTTAGGTTCCCCTTCAAGAGCTAGGGTAGTTGAAACGAATAGTGCCCTTGAGTCAATCACATATCGATGTGTTTAGGGACTATTCAAAGGTAATAAATAAAATAAGGCATCTTTTCATCATATGGTGCATCTTTATTTATAAAGATTATAATAAACCCCTTAAACTTGGGCAAATGATTCTATGGACATAATGAGATCATGCCAGTGAGACTTAGAATCCAGATGCTCATGTTTTAAATTTTCATAGTCGTTGGATCACCGACTAGGGGATCAGTGATTCCGGCAAGACTAGTGCACTTAGTACATGCCCTATATGATAGGGGGTAGCTGATCTCGAAGTTACCTATGAATCATCATTAATGTACAAGTGCATGTGCTCATTGGAGAATGAGTTCACTGAACGGACCCGCTCGAGCAATGCCGAATGGAATTCTTACATAAGTGTCAATAGGTTATTCCTCGGGTGATAGTGGATGCAAGTAATCCTTGGACTAGACATTGTCATGGTTACCTTGTGATTGACTATCCATCACTTTGGTGTTATCGCTACATGGCTTACAAAGTCGTATGCTGGGTACCGCTGGGAATAGAGAAGTTTTCATGGAGGTAGGGAAGCAACCAACAAGGAATCGGTTACTTATAGTAAGAGGAGATAGTGTCCTATGTGTCCCTGCAAGTGTTGACTCGGGAATATCTGGCTAGAGTGGATATGAAAGTGAGGAAAGGTTTTCTAATGTTTCATGGTTGAGACGACAACCTGATGGATGGAATACATATAAATCAGTATTAGGATTTGACATATCTTCTGTACCCTAGCCGAGTTCGGGACATTGTAACTAAAGGATTTAGTTGCACGGTAACTAATCACCAAAGAGCATTCGATCCTTGTAGATTGAACCTCACACTATCCGAGTAGTCATGACATGTTGCTAGACGTCAATCATGACTCATGAGTGGAGTCTCACACGACCACACTAAAGGGGTTTAGTGGAGGCTTGTGGAAATTTGAATAAAATGTGTTCTGTTGAATCCGACTCTCCATTATACATAACTCACTGTTGGCTTAGTGTGGAGTCCAATGAGTCACACACAACAGGCTACTCGCATTACGGGCTATATAGGATAGAGCTCGAATGCAGCACTTGATGTCTACTGGCCTGCATGAACATGCTGCAACACGATTGTCATTCTCATTTACGGACAAAATAGGAGAGGTGTTTCCTATTTGGACGAATAATAAGCACTCATGGAACGGGTTCCTCATAAGCCTAACTTGTAGGGGTCGGCGCGCTATGAAGTCAACCCGACCCCGGGTGAAGGTCAAAGTGTTGACCATGGTCAAGTCAAAGTGTTAACTTGACCAGACCCATGGGTCAAGCTCTCGGTTTCTGTCCAAAGATTACATTCCCGCCTTAAAGAAAGCTGAAGCTAGGAAAGCTGCCCGAGGGGAAGACCGTGGTATCTATTCTCCCCATCCGGCCTCTATTCACACTTCGATTTTGGGTTCTGTGGATGTTTTCTCATCCGATGGCATCAGCCCGGAGGTCATGCAGTCCATCCGAGACATGGGGTTCTCTTGCCTTGGGACTCTAGAGATCGCTAGGGCGTTGGAGGTCAACCTGGCCTAGCCCGTTTATGCTTCTCACAACTTTTTGGTGTATGTATGTGATTGATTGCGGCTTTGTTTTATCATGACTTCTACAACTACCATCAGACATTTTGACGTACTTTTTTGGAATGTTCGTGGTATCAACCGGCTTTCTAAGCGCTATATGGTGAAGCAAGCTGTAAGAGACCTAGCTTAAATGTAGCTTGATTTTTCTCTCTTTAACTAAGTTGTCTCAAATTAGCTCTAGAACTGTTAAATAACTCTCTGGGTTTAAGTGTGGTACTAGCCCAAATTTTGTGTCTTTAGATGCTACTGGTTCTTCCAAGGAAATTCTCGTAATTTGGAATCAAAATATTTGGCAATGCATTGGTTCGCACATTAGATCTTTTTCAATTCAACTTCAACTACTCCATATTAGTTCTAACGAGACTTTTTGGTTTATGGGGGTCTACGGACCCAGCTCTCGGGTTGGTCGTCGTGCTTTTCTCCAGGAATTTTATTCTTTAGCAGCAGATGATTCGGTTCCTTTTGCTATTGGAGGCAACTTCAACTTGACCCTTCATAATGAAGAAAGGATAAATTGCAGGGGTAATAGCAATGATTCCAAAAGATTTTCCAAATTCATTGCTGATTGTGGGCTCCTTGACCTCCCAACTTCTGGTATTGAGTTCTCCTGGTCTAACCATCAAACTATTTCAGCGTTGGCAAAACTTGATCGGGTGTTGATCAACTCTAAGCTCTGGGATCGCATCCCAAACATCCACGTTTATGGGGAGCCCAGGAGGTTGTCGGATCATGCTCTGCTCTCTCTTCATCAGATTTCCCATGGAACATGAGTCTACCTTCCCTTTTGAATGGACAAAGGCTGGTTTGCTTCTACTGATTTTTCTTCCATTATTTCTTCTAGCCTTCTTCCTGCCCTTTCTTCTCAGGTTCTCTCCCATTATCTTTTAAAAGGATGGATAGCAGCCTAGACGAATCTCAAATCTTTCCTGAGAGATTGGAATTTCTTTAGAAAGAAAGCATGGTCAGCCAAGAGGTTATCTCTAGAATATATCATTCACCAAATGTCCTCCAAAGCTGATTCAGGATCCCTGCCCCCCCAAGAGGTAATTGAGTTTAAAAACCTTAAGAAGGATTTGGACGCCCTCTATAACTCTGAAGACCTATATTGGAGACAAAGGGCAAAAAAAAGATGGATCAAAGAAGGGGATCGCAACACCAGATACTTCCACCAGTGCTCCACTATTAGAAGGAATCGTAACTGGATTTCTAAGATTCTTGGTCCTAATGGTCTGATTTCCGATCCTCTAGAAATTGCTGAACTTTTTAGGACTTTCTATCGTAATCTTCTGGGGAACGATTCAAAGCCTCTCTTGACCATTAATTGGTCGGACATATATTCTCAAGATCATTCCCTGATTCACCTTGATGATCCTTTCACTCTGGACGAGCTCACGGTCGTTATCAAAGCTTCAAAGAACTTCAAGTCCCCCGGTCCAGATGGGATCCCCATGGAATTCTTCAGGAGTCATTGGGACCTTTTAAAAGATGGTATTTTACGTATCCACATCAACCTACAAAATCATCCCCATGATTTGGCTAGAATTAATAATGCCTTCATTTCCCTCATTCCAAAAAAAGATGGAGCTTCCACCACTGGAGATTTTAGACCAATCAGTTTGGAGAACTGTCTGATTAATTTTTTTCTAAATTGCTAGCTAATCGTCTTGCAACTCTTCTTCCTACAATGGTGGATCATACCCAAGGAGCTTTCATAGCTGGTCGCAGCTGCGTTGACTGCTACATGATAGTTTTTGAGACTCTCTAGGCCTCTAATAAGACTAGTGACGATATTTGTCTTATAAAAGTGGACTTCAAGAAGGCCTTTGATTCAGTTAGCTGGACTTTTATCCTGAATCTTCTGACTACTTGGGGCTTCCCTCCGAGATGGATCTCTTGGGTCTATTCCCTCCTCAGTACGGCGGTTTCTTCTATTATTATTAATGGCTCCCCTGGCAGGAATTTTATTTATAAAAGATGTCTACATTAAGGTAACCCATTGTCTCCTCTACTCTTCAACCTCGTTACTGATACATTGTCTAAAGTTCTGAAGAGAGCAGCCTCTAGAGGCATCACTAAAGGAGCTCTTACCAATATTCTCCCTGAAGGGATAACCCATGTTTCTTTTGCTGATGACCTCATTATTTTCAGTCACAACTCCATGCAGTACCTTCAGAACCTAAAGCTTCACTTAAATTGTTTTGAACTTTGTTCTGGGCTCAAGTTGAACTGCACCAAAATGAGGGCTATTCACATCACTGGTTCTGAATCACGTGCTTTATCCACTGCCTCCATACTGAATTGTTCGACCGTTACTTTTCCTATCTCTTACTTGGGGCTCCCTTTGAGACCTCGTTGACTCCTGAAGGAAGATTGGGTCATTTTGATTGCAAAATTTGATAAGATTTTAGCTTATTAGCATGGTTCTCTGCTTCCCAGGGCGGCAAGGATTACCCTCATCAATAGTATCTTATCCAGTCAAGTTGCTTATTTCTTTTCTATTTTTCAGGCACCTATTTGGGTGATTAAGCTGTTGGATAAAAGGAGAAAATCTTTTCTTTGGATCGACTACGGAGACACCAATATTCAGGGGATATATCTTGTTAATTGGGGCAAGGTGATCACTCGAAAGTCCAAAGGTGGCCTCGGTTTACTCAACTTGCATCTTCACAACCGCACTCAATTAGGCTACTGGATTTGGAAATTCTCAATCCATTCCAATATGGATTGGAGCAACATTCTTCATAGCAATTTTCGTTCGGTAACCGCTCTTCTTGACTCTCCTAGTGCTTCCCTTTCTCCTTTGTGGAGAGACATTGCAAAAGATAAGGACTTATTTAGAGCTTCATTTGACTTTTTAATTGGGGCCGGCCACTCAACTCGCTTTTGGCTTGATGGGTTTTTGTTAGCAAATTGAGCAATCTTTTCCTGAACCTCTATGCTAGGGCAATCTTTCCAAACTGCACTGTAAATGAAGCAAAATCACTAAATGAGTTGGGCAGTGTGGACGGCTGGAACATAAGATTCAATAACATGGCTCCTCTAAGTTCCATTGCTCTTTTGATAAATACGATAGATCCTTATCTCCACCTTGACGGGGATGACTTATTTCAGTCGAAGTGGAACACAAGTGGCTCTTTCTCTACGGGATCCCTATACAACGTGCTGTCCTTCGGCGGTATATCCGACCCCTCTACTAAGTTCATTTGGCAAAAGGCCTGTCCGAATGGTATTTCAGTCATGAATTGGATTGCTAACAAGAAGAGGTTGCTCACTAAAGATCGTCTAACTATCCGAGGACTTCAAATCGATCCTATTTTCTCTCTTTGTAGAATTGTTAATGAAACTCACCACCACCTTTTTCGGGAGTGTCCGTACTCAATCCAAGGTTGGGCAACACTATTAAACTTGGTCAACTGCCCGTCCTTCCCTCTGAGCTACTGCCCTTGGGAAGACTTGGATTCCGACGGCTCCTTAAAATTCAAGAAGTTCCACCTCATTATGATTTGGCGTTGAAAATTATGGCACGAGAGAAATCTACGTTGTTTTGATGGCGTTGATAAGTCATTCGCTGAGCTTCCACAGAAGGGGCTAATCTTGTAACCAGCTTGTAGACGATAATTCTAGCAACTAAAATTAATTAATACAGCATGTCATTATTTAATCTCAGCATGTAATTATAATTTCCAGCAACTAAATAATTATTACAGCATGTACTAGTTTAATTTCAGCATATGTAGATAAATTCCAGCAACTAGATAATTATTACAGCATGTAAGTGTTTAATTTCAGTATATACATATTAATTCCAGCACATGAAATTGAATCATAGCAAGGTCATGCTAAGGTAGGAACCGAAGTGTAGGTGTTCTATACAAAGATGATAGCCTACAACAAGACATCTTTCTACTCTTTAGCCATTCTATCCCTACATATACAAGGTGATAGCCTACAAACAAGATATCCTTCTACTCTTTTAGTCATTCTATCCTTACATGTCGATCACTTGAGAAATTTAGTTTCGAAAACTCAAAACCCTCCCCTTCTCCACTCAGCCGAGCCCTAATCCAAGGGCTTTCATCATGCGGCCGGCCCTAGGGGTTAGGAAGATTAGCACTCTTCCATGTTCTAGGTTTTCTTGATCTATATGAACATATAACATATACAAAGAATCAAATCTACCTTTTTAAACCACATGAGAAATTTAGGGGGAAAATTTGGCATGACCTCCCATTTTTTCCCCTATTCGGCCTATACCTATATTTCAAGAAAACGTCGCGAAAACATCTCAAGATCAAACATCTACATCTTGAGAGGGTACAAGATCAAATGCCACGAGAAAACGACAAGGAAATCATCATACAAAGCCGGCCCATCAAAACCAGGGGGGTTCGGCTAGGGCCTCCCCTCAAAACCTATGTTCTACCACTTACCTTGAATAAGGAGGAAGAAGAGGTGGACGTATGCGACCCCGATCCTTCCGATGGTGACACGACTTCCAGCGCCGACCCAAGCTCCTCTCCTCCTCTCCCTCTTGCTTGGCTGTGTGCTGCTCAATGAAGAACCGCACGGCTTGTGGATGAGGGTTTTATTCCCTCATCTACAATGACCTTTATGCCCCCCCTAACTTAACTTGGTTCTCACTCGACTCAGCCCGCGTCCGGTTCGGGCTCCGGTTCTATCTGCATGCACGACTCGAACTCGACTCAAATGAGATATTTAATGCATAAAAGGAAATAACCATTTAACCAATTTTATCTTCATACTTTCATAGGTTGAGTTATACCTTCTACTCAAGGCGATTTCAAGGCTCGACCTGACTCACCCTGGGTCCGGCGCGCTGCACCAAAAATAGATTTTTATATTATGAAATTTTTAGGTTTTACATCGTGCTCATCTCATGACACCCGACTCTTCATGAGTTGATCTGCGTGCCAATCCCTATTAGCTAGGGTTTCAAGGAATGCTTCCTCATGTTTATGTCATTAATCCAAAAGGGGAGCACTTTCCCACTTGATGTCTATAGATGAGTATAATGATCGCGTTGAGGCATGTCCATGCTAGCAGACATTAATTGTCAAATTCGAGTTTTATCTCATAAATCTCGTTACAAGAAAACTTATTTGTTTGTGACCCATTGGGCCCCACACTAAGCCAGCTATGAGTCGTGCACATGTGAGTGACTTAATTTGATATAATCACTTCTATGTGAAATATTTCCACGATCCCATCATGACCCTAAATTCTAGGTCTCACTGATATGATCTCATCATGACTATAAAATCATTGCCCTTGCTCATGGGGTTCATTATGATCTATTAATAACTATAGATACAACATATGATGAAAAATTACCTCGTATTATTCATTACTATAGAATAGCTTCTTCGGCAGATTATTTCAACTACCAGCAATATATAGCCGTGTCGACCATCGCAATTGATATATCACCGACAACTTTGGTGGTTGTTGCTAATAAATTTAGTTGGTGTGATTGTTGCAAGTTATCTGCGACAGTCTTTTCAGCTACGTTACTTCGCAACAATTTGAGCATTGGTGATGGTTTGCACCGATGGTTCAACAACCGTTGTAGCCATTGGTGTTACCTATTTATTCCTGTAGTGCATGGGTCAAACCAATTAATCCAAATCACTTATACATAAATAAGGATAAAAATTAAATATAGATAACAATATTTTATTAAAAGTATATAAATGAATGTAAAAAATTATCCTTAAAAATGCACAAAAGTATAGCATTTCATTAAGACTACAAAAAGAATATGATATTTGAAATCCTTGACATTATAAAAAAAACTATTTCGACAACTTAAATATAATAATAACACCAATAATAGTAATAATAATTCATGGAAAACTAATTACAAACATTATAGTCAAGCAAAGCTTATGGGTCAATTCAACTTCTATGCATATTCGGTCTTTAGTTAAAGTATTGTGATTTTGTTTTAGCTTTAGGTATCGCATTAATGTACCATATATAAAAAGATGATAGAATTAAAGTAGATCGTAATTGTATCAGTCTGATTAGCAATAGATCAGCTATGACATATAGTTCATGAATAAAACATGCATATTTGACAAAATTAAGTTTATTATCAATTGGCTTGTCAGGAAAAACTCCCACCCGCGGACTAATAAGTTCAACAAAATTAATTAAGCACATGTTAATCAGTTTATTTATTTATTTAATTAATTCCCTCCCTTGAGGTTTGAATAGGTGGCCTGCGTACATAATTAGTTAATTGGTACTCAGCTGTCCCTAAAAATCCTTGCATACAACCTTATCTATCTCGGAACCCAACTCGATCAGGTCACAATTTTACCCAACTTGAAAAATCTGACGCAATTACTAATTAGTACAGAAAAAAACAAAGATTGTGTTCGTCATCAATCGTCATTACAATTTGCACAGCCCGTAATGGGTTTATTTGAATGCATATAAACCATGTAATCAACACTATGTTCTGGGAGTATAATCTTGCCATCCTATATATCTTGCATTTTCATTGCGCCATCTCATCCATGATTGCCAAGTGCCTCCAAACGACCCGTAATATTATTGGTAGCAAATCATTGGTGGGATCCCGCCATTCATGGTGTATAATTGACTCAATTTGGTCTAGGGACACTTTCGTACGTTCTCTTTACTTTGGCAAAGTTAACTGATTTTTACTTAATTAATTAGTTTATCAGTTATCATCTAAAGTCCTTCCATGATGTTACTTATTTTGGTGGTGCATGTTGAAGTCAATGCATAATCTTACTATCAGGATACGCATAAATCATATGATAATTGTGAATCAGAGGCGCCACTAATTGTGGTCCACAAAAGGTCAGAATTTAATGCCGGAATTTATTTAACAGCAAGGAGTAGCTTAAATCAAAAGGGAGATCTTTTAGAAAGTTGTTACGAACAGAGAAGTTGAGAACGACCTGAGAACTGAGATGGAGGAAGGGGAAGCTGGCATAGCCAGTGGACGTCAATTACATCGGATGCAAAGGCACGTGGCTCGTGGACGCCAATCACGTCAGGAGCAGTTGCAAGATGAACGGCCACGATGAAAGCGCACCATTAACAAACCACGCCAATTCGTTGATTACGAGTTATAATAAAAGATTAGTTGCATTCATTAGTATAAATAGTACACTATTAAGCAGTAGGGCTTTATGCGAATAAGATTCAAATTTTTGATCTCTTCCCCCTACTTCTTCTCTCTCTCTCTCTCTCAACCTTGACTGCTCTCATTCTGCTACGCATTTCTTGGATTGATCATTCCTCCGATCGGGTGATACGTTTGATCGAAGTAGGCTGATGCACTCGGATCTCTCCACGGGCTCGCTTGAATCAGTCGGATCGTAACATTTCTGGTGCTTTCATCGAGATCGCGCGATATCCGGCCGATGGAGATGTGAGCTCATGCGGTGGCGGAATTGGTGAGGATCCTACAAGAAACCAGCACGCGACATGATCAAATGCTCGAGTCCCTTCAGGCAAACATGGATGCGCAACAACAATCCATGGTCAAACAACAAAAGCTGCTATAGAATCTCGTCTCTCAGATCAGGATCTTGAACAACCAGATGATCCAATTTAATCGCACCAAAGCAGAGCTATCGAGGACGACGAACCATGGGGGGATTACGATCCGGGGTGGAGATCCGATCGGGCAGAGAAAGTATGCATACCGAGGTGAGAATGATGAAAGTGATGAATTCCCTTTTTTGCCTAAACCTCTGCAGGTCGAGCTCCCTATTTTTAACGGCACTGATGCGGAGGATTGGATCGCCTCCGCCGAAGATTTCTTCGAGTTTTACTCGACGGAAGACCAAAATAGAGTCACGATGGCATCGTTCTGTATGGAGGGAGTAGTTAAAAAATGGTTCCAGTGGATGCAATGTCGGAAACAACTAGCCGGGTCGAGCCACTTAGTGGAAGCTATCCAGCGGTGCTTTGAGGCTACCGATCTGGAATCACCGGAGGGGCAATTGACGAAGCACGTCCAAAAGGCGGGAGTGGAGGAATATGAGAGGCGATTTGAAGAAATGTCCCTTAGAACAACCAACCTTCCGGAGTCCTTCTAACTGAACTGCTTCATATCTAGGTTGAGAACGAATATCAAAATAGAGGTGTTATCGTCGCAGCTGACGACCATGCATGAGGTCATCAGTCGAGCCAAACGTTGCGAGGCTAAGTTTGCTACTGCTCGCCAGTATTCGGGCTCCTTATTGGGAAGGAAGGAGCCTGCTCTCTTGCCCTCAACAAATTGAATGGGATCAGTAGGCAGCTCAGCTAATGGGGCGCGGCTACAAAATGGACGAGCCAACATTGCCCGCCTAGGGGGGAAACACACCTACTGCCGGGCAGCAGATGACACCAAGGAAAATATCATGGGCAGAGGCTCAAAAGCATCGTGAACAAGGTCTCTGCTACTATAGTGATGAGAAGTTCGTGTGGGGCCATCGATGCCAAACGCCGCAGTTCTTTATGATGGACGACGAAGTAGCTGGAGGTGAGGATGAACCCCTGCCAGTGAGTATGCCAGAAGAGGAGACTGCGGAACACTCTTTAATGTCCCTCAACGCACTGTCGGGCTACTTCTCCCCCATGACATTGCGTTTCAAAGGATCAATTGGAGGCCGGGAGGTACAGGTACTCCTCGATGGAGAAAGTACCCACAACTTCATCCAAACCCGAATTGCCAAGCATCTGGGGTTAACAGTGGAATCGACGCCAACTTTCAGGGTTATGGTAGGAAGTGGCGCGAGAATTAAAAATGAGGGAATCGTCAAAGAATTAAAATTGATCATTCAACAAACACCGATCACCACTGACTTCTACGTTCTGCCCATAGAAGGACCAGACGTGGTCTTGGGGGTAGCTTGGGTGGCTACCCTGGGACTGGTGGTGATGGACTTCTCCAAGCTACGGTTTGAGTTTCAACAGAGGGAACAACGCATTGCATGGCAGGGTGAAACTAACCTTCGGTTGGAGCCAGTGCAATGTAATGTTTTGCGGAGGATGTGTGACACTCGAGCCGTGATGGAACTATACCACTTGGAATTTCAACCAGAAGAGAGACAACATCCGCATTGTGAGGAGCCCAAACTACAAGCACTGCTCGACAAGTTCCCAGAAGTTTTTACTCCCATTGCCAGCTTACCTCCGGCAAGGTCAACATACCATAGAATCTATCTTCCTCCAGGCCAGCCAGCCATCAACGTGAAACCTTATCGCTACCCCCACTTCCAAAAAGAAGAAATTGAGAGGCAGATAAGAAAGATGATGCAAGATGGACTCATACAGAACAGCAACAACCCCTTCTCATCTCCGGTACTATTGGTTAAAAAAAAGGACAGGACGTGGAGGTTCTGCGTCGACTACAGAGCATTAAACGCCGTCACTACCAAGGATCGGTTTCCAATTCAAACGGTGGACGAACTATTTGATGAGTTGGGTCAGGCACAAGTCTTCTCGAAGCTGGATTTACTCTCGGGATACCATCAAATCCGGGTGTATCCTGAAGACATCCCAAAGACCACCTTCAGAACACATGAGGGCCACTACGAGTTCAAGGTGATGCCTTTTGGCCTCACTAATGCGCCGTCGACGTTCCAAGCTCTGATGAACGGTATTTTCAAACCATATCTCTAAAAATTCATATTAGTTTTCTTCGATGATATCCTTGTCTACAGCCGGTCCATGGCCGAGCATTTGAGTCATCTGGGAGTGGTTTTGAGGATTCTACGGGAGCATCGGCTGGTAGCCAAAGCATCTAAATGCACATTTGGCTGTACCACCATCGAGTATCTGTGACACCTGGTGTCCGTAGAAGGATTGAAGGTTGACCCAGCCAAGGTAACTACAGTGCAAGCATGGCCAACGCCGTGTAATTTGAAGGGCTTGAGGGGATTCTTGGGCCTAGCTGGGTACTACCAGTGATTTATAAAAGGGGTTGCCCAGTTGTCGGCCCCTCTTACAGACCCGCTGAAGAAAGGAGACAACTTTCAATGGAACGTAGGCGCTCAAGAGGCCTTCGACCATCTAAAGGAACTCTTGAGTAACACTCCAGCCTTAGCTCTACCGGATTTCCAAAAGAAATTCGTGGTAGAGACCGACACATCCGGAGTTGGAATCGGAGCTGTACTGTCACAGGAAAAAAAACCTTTGGCTTTCTACAACCAAAAGCTCTCTGAACATATGCAAGCGGCGTCGGTGTATCAAAGGGAGCTTTATGCAATCACACAAGCAGTGAGAAAGTGGAGGCAGTATTTGTTGGGCCGGCGATTCCTGGTGCTGACAGATCACTGTTCATTGAAGGATTTAACCACTCAGGTGATACAAACACCCGAACAGCAGAAATGGTTGGCAAAATTGATGGATTACGACTTTGAGATACTATATAGATCCAGAAGAAGTAACGCAGCTGCGGATGCATTATCCAGAGAGGCGGAGTACTCCTTCTTTGCATTATCTCAACCTGTACTCAACATCTTGGAAGAGATACGACGGGTAAATAAAGTCAATGAGGAGTTCATTACCTTGCAACGAGCAGTCGGCAGTGGACAGGAAGGTAATTACGAAGTGAGGGATGATATCTTGCTGATGAGGGGAAGAATTGTGATCCCTAATGATCCGACACTAAGGTCGATGCTCATGAGAGAGTTACATAGTTCGGTGGTCGGTGGGCATGCTGGAATAAGTCGAACCTATCATAGAATGGCGACCAACTTCTTCTGGAGGAACATGAAGGCCGACATTAAGAAGTTTGTGGACGAATGCATGGTTTGCCAAAGGATGAAGAGTGAGCAGATGACCCCAGCCGGGTTACTGCAGCCACTTCCGATACCCAACGACATCTATGAAGACATTGCCATGAATTTCATCATCAGGCTTCCGGTATCCAATGGCAAAGCAGCTATCCTCGTGGTGGTAGACAGGCTGACCAAATATGGTCACTTCTTCGGACTGCCGAAATGATTCACCGCGGAGAAGGTAGCGGAAGTGTTTGTGAACGGGGTTATGAAACTACACGGAATGCCCAAGTCCATTATAAGCGATCGCAACAGCCTTTTCCTTAGTGAATTCTGGCGAGAGTTGTTCCGACTGCAGGTGACGAGCTTGGCCTATAGTTCGGCGTACCATCCCCAAACAGATGGCCAGACCGAAGCCCTTAACAGCTGTTTGGAGATGTATTTCAGAAGCTTCGCTGCGAATGAGCCTACGAAGTGGGAACAGTACCTACCCTGGGCGGAGTATTGGTACAACACATCTTGGCAGTCCACCACAGGGATGACACCCTTCCGAGCTCTCTATGGCCGTCAACCACCTGAGCTAATCCGGTATTCAGGGGGAGCTTCAAGTAATTCTGCAGTAGACAATGAATTGGGTACTCGAGATCAAATCCTCAGAGAGCTTAAAGATAATCTTGCCAAGGCCCAAAATCGGATGAAACTGCAAGCTGACAAAAATCAACGAGATGTAGAATATCATCCGGACGAATGGGTCTTTGTCAAGTTGCAGCCCTACAAACAACTCTCGGTCCGTTTGCGGCGGCAAGAAAAGTTGGGACCAAAATATTTTGGTCCATTTAGAGTAGGAAAGGTAGCCTACAAGCTTGAGTTGTCGGGTTCCTCCAAAATACACCCCGTTTTCCACGTTTCAGTGCTGAAACGGTGCCGAGGTACGCCGGATATGCAGATAACACCCGTGGCCTTACTCAACGGTGACGTAGCGGCGAGCTCCGACAACGAAAGGGAAGTGAATTCTGCGACCAACCTTGAGGACAAGGTTTTGAAAGGAGAAGGTATTGTTACGAACGGAGAAGTTGAGGATGACCTAGGGACTGAGACGGAGGAAGGCGAAGCTGGCGTAGCCAGTGGACATGAGTTACGTCGGATGCAAATGCACGTGGCTCGTGGACGCCAGTCACGTCAGGAGCAGTTGCAAGATGAACAGCCACGATGGAAGCGCACCATTAACAAACCACGCCGATTCGTTGATTACGAGTTGTAATAAAGGATTAGTTGCATTCATTAGTATAAATAGTACACTGTTAAGCAGTAGAGCTTTATGCGAATAAGATTCAAATTTTTTATCTCTTCCCCCTACTTCTTCTTCTCTCTCTCTCTCTCTCCACCTCGACTGCTCTCATTATGCTACGCATTCCTTCGATCGGGCGATACGCTTGATCGAAGTAGGCTGATGTGCTCGAATCTCTCCACGGGCTCGCTTGAATCAGTCGGATCGTAACAAAAGTCTAACTGGTAATTAAGATATTATAATTGTATGTACATATATTAGTATTTGGGGAATTGTGGACATATAGAGAGGGAAACCAAGGAGAAATAAATTATAATCATTTATAATTTGTCCTTTCTGTTAATTAAATCACGATTTCTTGAAAAAAAAACCCCCCCAATTGATTTGTCTGTTATCATGTGATTTCATTCATTAAAACTACTATTACCTTCATGTGCTTTCTATTGTTAATTTATATGCCACGTCATGTCACCCCGCTTAACGCTGGCTCAGGTATATTTCACTCGTTTCTCTGAACATTGGTTTGGTTCAATTTATTTGGATGCATTTAGCTCTTACTTCAAGCTTCATCATTTTACAAGAAAATATACTCAACGTGGGACAACCCTTGGGGGAAGGACCGGTTATTGACCGTGCATTCTTCGCCATCAAGCTGTGCAAGATTATATCACTATAAAAAAATAGGACATCACCAACAGATTAAATCTGTTGGTAAATACCTGCTTGGTAATACCGACAGAGTTTAATAAATCTGTCGGTAATACCGACAGATTTTTTCTTTTGTTGGTATTACCAATAAATATATTTATCCGTTTGTAATACCAACGAAATTAATTCTGTTGGTAATACCAACTAAATTAATTATATTGATAATACCAACAGATATATTTATGTTGGTAATACCAACAACGTCCAGTGTTATTGGTAGTACCAACAATGTCCACTATCATTGGTATAATCAACAAATAATTTTCATTGGTATTAGTAATAGATACATCCGTCGATAATAGATTAAACCACATTTGTACACCTGAAATTCCTCAAAACTCATTGTAATTGATTTCATTAAATTAAACCACAACTGATTTCAAAAAACTATTGTATACATTAAATTAAATTTACAACCAATTCAAAATACATTGTGCTTGTTTCAATACATCTTGTTTCAAAATTAAATACATATCAATGAAACTTCTTGCCAAAAAGTAGATCCTTACATCAAAAATTTTCATCCTTTTTTATACCAGCATGTACAAAATCAAATGTTTTAGCTAGAACTATGGAACTTATTAATGAATATAAAAAATAAATTACTAACAACATGATAGACGAAGTTGAATATATTTAATTCAGAACAATTTGTTTATTGAATCAATAAATACACTCGACAGAAAAATATAAGAATGCTAGTTGAGCAGGAGAGATGAAGTAGAGAAAATTTATCAATCAATATAAATTAAAGCAAACAAAACTCAAGTATCCTGGGTGAGGCAAGCTTAACATATTTCGATAGCAATTAAACTATATCTTCCAATACCATCCATTGATAATGTTTAATTGATATCCTTATTTCTAGACAATTAATACAATAATACTGTGAATGGTTCACTAGAAGATGGTTGTTTTGATACTAAACCCTTCGGTTCAGCACAATATACTAAATCTCACAACTAAGACAAATATCAATCCAAGATTAGGGATCCATATAAAGAATTCTATTGAATAGAAGAAGAAATTTTCCACCATTAGGTTGCATTGATTCCTAGAAGAAATCATGGTTCCAGATCTGTATAATAATGCAGCTAAGTTTATGAATTATGACACTACATTAAGATTTAAGTAGAATTTCAATTTGGTAAGATCAAAGTAATTCATGATAAGGTTGCATGCATTTATTCAAGTCATGGATAGATGCATGCAAATTTTTGTATTGACGGTTATTACCATTCTATATGTTATATTCTGAGAAACATATGACTTATAAGACAAATGACAACTACAGTTAGGACAACTATAAACCAATTTCTCATATGTCGAGCTATCCCTTTCATTGAAAGCCACATAACATTAGGATGCCAGATGTTTAAAGAAAACCACATTCAACATCAATAGAAAACTATATTAATTTATCTATACTAATAAATCAGTTACCCCTTTAATTTTGGGACAGCTAGTGATTTGTCCTTTACTGCATTAACATCATCCATGTCAGATAAATAGGTATATAGAATATTTCGTTCCACTGAGAATCTCATTTTTAACTAACCTGTAATAAGCTTCACAAGATCGAATTAAAATAGTTGGCTCAACCAAAAATCAGTCAAGGATTAGTGAAATCAGTCTAATTAACTTGATAAAAGTCAGACCCATCAAACTAGGCCACTTCCGATATATATATATATATCATTGGAAAAACTCCATCAAAAATAGCATAAAATTATGCTCCTGTACAAATTCCAGTGCATCAAACAAAATGTGTCATTCAGAAGATCTTGCTTGTTACTTTGCTGTAGAAGATCAAGCAATTGGAGGGCAGATAGGACCTTCGATTGGATGTGCTCCACTGCCAGGCAAGGGCGTCATGGTAACCTGCGACGCTACCCTGCTGAAACTAGGGAATTTTCAAGTTAGATGAATTCCAACTAAACACGAGTTTGAAACATTATATGTAGGAAGCAATGTTGAGATGAGAGACATTATTTGACATAAGAGAGTTCTTGCTATTGTGCTCCAGGCATTATCTGACATAAGAGACGGCAAGGTGACTGGAAAGTCTCTCAAAACACTAGTTGCATCTGCAATCAGAAGTAGCATATACATACACAACTTGATAGTAGACCTACAAAATACAATGCTGGTAGAGAGCAAAAAAGGACTCATGAGACTAATTATATACAATCCAAAGTTTTTACTATTCTTAAAAACTCACCGTAGAGGGATATTCTGATATGCAGCTTACCTCAACTGCATCAAGAAGCCACTGTCCTCTACCCTCAGTTGTCAATACACTACTAGAATATACCACATCAGCCATGGGAATCACCAACGGTCCCCTCGGCCGTCAGAATAATTCACGGCTTTGCAACGACCGTAACGATCGTGGCTGATGTAACCAAATCAGCCCCGGCTCGCATACGGCCGCCTAGGGCCGTCGCTCATTGTTGATGGCACGCACGGAGCGCGAAATTAGATAAGTTATTAGTCACGGCTTAGCGGGGGCGCTAGAGCTGTTGGTGATATGAATAAGTCATTAGCCATGTCTAGAAGCGGCCGTCGCTTATTAATTAATGGCACGAACGCAACACGAAAATTAAAATACCCTTCACCGACGGCTGAGTTAGCCGTCAGTGAAAATCCTTTTTATTTGCGTTCGTGTCCGACCCTTCCTTTCTCCCCCGCTGTCTTCTCTCTTCGATGCTGACGGAGTTGTCTCCGTCGCCGATCGTGTCCTTTGCACCGACTTCGTGCGCCGTCGACTTCGCCTTTGTTATGCTCCAACTTAGGGTCACGTGACCGGCCAGGGTATATGTGTCTATACCCCATAGCCTAAACCATGCACATGCCAACTCAACAAATAAATATAGCGGACAAGAAATAACAAGTGTTACTTCAATGAAATGCGAACCAAAACAGAGTTTATTTCAAGTAGCTCTAATGAAACGAAAAGTGCGGAAATAACATTTTAAGTTCAACATTTCAAAATTTCAAATACAATAAAGTCTGAAATAAATGACATAAATTCCCTAAGGGCTACAACTCCAAATCAAACTAATACAAGTGCATGACTACTACCAAAAGACTCGACTACGACCCTATCTAGGACTGCTATGAGATCATGCGGCTCCTCCGCCCTCCAACGATGCCAAGTGCATCCAACCCACCTCACTGGTTAGGCTCTACAAAACAAAAATCAAATGACAACGAGTGAGTTTTTAATTTTTTTTAATGATGTGTAAAAAATAATAATATTTTATTTCATGTGGGCATGCCACGTCATGTAGTTAAAAGGGAAAATGACGGAGAGATGATGGGAGGCTATAATTGAGATCAATGGCAAAGTTCAGGATATAATTTGGTATTATTTCGAATTTGTTCACAAATGAGAAAATGTCCAAAGTTCATGATGTATTTTGGTATTTACCCTAAAAAATTATGTAATTAAAATTTAATTCACCAAGATTAGGGTTTTATTTTAGGGTTTCATTTTAGGTTATTGTTCTGCCCATAACTGATGTGTCTAATCCGAATCTAGTCTCCAAAGTGTATCCTATGTTTCCAAACTATATTTTCTGATCGAAACGATAGGTTACACGACTACATTCACAAAAATACACACACCACAACAAATAATCTAAAAATAGCACAGATTCAACATCTCATCATAAAATTCCAGCAACATACAATTTCAGCATATCCTGAAATTAGATCCAAAAATTTACAGAAATTAGCTCCTTAATTATCTTTAGGACGGAATACTAATCTCAGGATTTATTTCACAAAATTCATGCTTTTCAATCAAGATTAAAAAAAAAAGAATCTACCATACCTTAATCAAGAAATAACATCAAGATTAAAATTCCTCCATCTCAAGAATCCCCATGACATAAATTACAAGATCTTGATCCTAATCATGATTTTCTACCCACAAATCATAGATTTAATCCAAGCATGCAATCCACATATCAAGAACTCAAATTAGGAGAAAAGATCAAGATTTTCATATCAAGGAAATAAGAAGGCTCATTCGGGCTTTTCATCGAACACCTTGAGGGCGACCCCGGTTTCCCCCTTGGCTGAGCACCCCTAGGTTTATCCTATGGCTGCCGAGCCCCATAAGGGAGAGATTTGGGTCTCCTCAAACATGAATTCCAAGAAATATGGCAAGAACTCGAAAAACAAATCAAGAACAAAATATAAACGCCGAGCCGCCAAGAACGGCTTCAAGAATTCGAAAAAAAACCCGAAGAGAGAGGATAAACCACTCACCTAATTTAGAAAGATGATTGGAGAAAAAAATTCAATCAACGGCCTCCGATTTTGGCCCCAAAATTCGATGGCTCAACCCCAAGGAAGAAGGGAGCAGGCGGTGGCTCCTTCGATGCCGCCAGCTTAAGGAGAAAGGGAGAGAGGAAGGGAGAGGGCTGGCTTCGGCGGGCTCCTCTCAGCTCGGCTCCAGAGAGAAGGAGAGGGAAAGGGGTTTGGCTTAGGCGGCGGCTCAGCTCTGGGGTGGCGGCGGCTCCAAGGGGAAGAGGGAGAGAGCCGACTACTGGCTAGGCTGGCTACTGGCGGCTAGTGGCTAGCTCTCTTCTCTCATAATTTTGGGTGGCTCCAAAAATAGGAACCACAAGCCAAGGGAAGGGGGTTCTATACTCCCTCCTCAACCCTAACCCCTCTAACCTTTTATCCAACCTGCATCCACCTTAAGCAATTAATTAAATACACCCACATGAACATAATTAAAAATTATGCACACACAACAATAAATTAAATGATTTTAACTACTCAAATCTAAATTCATAAATTTTATATCCTACTTACCCGAGCTCGCAAGCTTGCACCAAACCATGAGTCGACTCGGCTTGACCACGAACTAGTCCGCAAGCTAGCAAACACAAACACAAGAGGAAAATAATAAAATTAAATATCTAGGATATTACAGCCTTCTCGCCGTCGAGTTCGCTACCGAGCCGCCGTCGACGGAGATGCTGCCCTCGCCCTCGCCGATCGATCGAGCCCCAATCGATCTCCACACGCCGCGCACCGGCCCCAATCTCCCTCGCCGTCATCCAGGTGAGCTCTTCCTCCCCTCTCCGATCAGTGTCGGCCGAAACCCTAGGGTTTTGGTCGATGCCGACAGTAGTTATTTTTTTTTAGATTAATTAAATTTAATTAATTATGGTTAATATTAGATTAATTAGGGTTATTTGTTAATTAGATTAGATTAGATTTAATTCAATTAGATTTAATTAGGGTTAATTAATTAGATTAGATTTAATTTAATTAGATTAGTTTTGTTAAAATCATCCACTTTGGACTAATGCGCATCGTAATCGTCGACTTAATTTGGACTCGCGCTGGAATCATCCACTTTGGACTCGCGCAGAATCATCCACTTTGGACTCGTGCGAAATTGTCCACTTTGGACTCACGCCAGAATCGTCCACTTTGGACTCGCGCCGGAATCGTCCACTTTGGACTCGCACGGAATCGTCCACCTTGGACTCGCACATAAGAATCGTCCACGTACTTTGGACTCGTGCAGAATCGTCTGCTGTGGACTCGCACCAGCATCCACAAATTTAGAAAATAATCAAGATGAGTTGATACGTTTCACGTACGCATCGACGACTCAAGTTTTAATTTTGCAAAACCTTAGATCCGTTCGGGGGTTGTATGTTTGTGTAAACGAAGTAAATGATCTTTTATATGACATACAACCCTTGAATTGTTCCTAATTGGACAATTTGAAAACATAGTTATTTATATTGCACTTAGTTTATTTCTTTTAGTCATTATTCATTTTTAAATTTTAGCTTGTATCTCCCTTGTTCTCCGATATGTGCATAGATGATATGCGTATTCGGAGAACTGTTGGGAGATGCTGCCGAAATTTAGAATGAAGTTAAAATACTAAAAGAAATTCTAAGTGCAATATAAATAACATGAATCCCGAATGGAATAGGACCATCCCACCTAAAGACATTACCTAAAGATATTGCCAACTTTTTGATAGAACATGTCGGGCAATCAAAGTTGGATGTACCGATGAATTCATCATGGAGCTATAATGGACGAATTTCGTGTAGGCATAACTTACTTCTGTTCGTGCCGAAAATATTCGAATATAAGATTTTTGGACCAAGAAACTACCACAATGCATCTGTATACAAAAGAATTCACACCAAGATATTTTCTATGGAATTATCACGGGGAGTCACTTCAGGTCGGGACGTCGAGCAATCCTATTGTCCAAACTCATGGTGAATCTTCTTCTACTGATGTTTTTAATTCCAATCCACCTAATCCTTATAGAACAATGATTCTGGATAGTCTTGGAGGACAATTCTATTTAAATGATAATATTGAGTCAGTTACTGAGACGGTAGTGCCACCAGATACTACGACAGTTGAAGTCACTGAAGAACAACCTACGATACAGATTGAATTATAGAATAAGGAGGCTGCAGAATTTTACGAGATGTTGAAAGCTGCCGATGAACCTTTGTATGAGAATTGTCCTAATTATACAAGATTTTCGGTAATGACGCAACTCTTGAACATCAACTCTAATTGTAATATCAGCGGGGTTGCGTTTGATCGGATTGCAGGCTTTATCAATGGTATGCTACCTCCAAATAACAAGTTTGAACCAATTTTTTATAAGACAAAATAGTTGATGAGAAAATTAGGGCTTGGGTACGAAAAGATACACACATGCTCAAATAACTGCATTTTATATTATAAAGAAAATGCACAGTTAGAGCAATACTCGGTATGTGAACATCCTCATTACAAGGAGAACAAATCGGTGCAACAAAAAAATATCCCCTTTAAGTGCTTCGGTATTTTCCACTGACATCGAGGCTTCAAAGGTTATTCATATCGGAAAAGACTGCCCCCTATATGAGTTGGAATGCAAGAAGTCGTGATGATATAGTAATGACTCATCCATTCGACAGAGAAGCATGTAAATATTTGGATAGGTGTTATCCTTCATTTGCTAGGGAGACTAGAAATATCAGGTTGGGATTGTGCATAGTTGGTTTTAATCTGTTTGGTAATTCGGCAACTCCGTATTCAGTATGGTCAGTGTTATTAATAGTCTATAATTTGTCGTCCTCAATGTGTATGAAAGATGAATTTATCTATCTTTCGATGATTATTCCTGGTCCTTGGGGTCCTCGTAAAGAAATTAACGTGTTTCTCCTACCCCTAATTAAAGAACTGAAAACATTGTGGGTTGAGGGAGCTATCACTTATGATTGTCACCGGAAGTAAAACTTCACTTTACGAGCTGCTATATTGTGGACAATCAATGATTTTCCCACCTATGGCATGTTGTCTGGTTGGAGCACGCATGGGCGTCTCTCTTGCTCGTATTGCATGGAACACTCAAAATCCTTCAGTCTTGAGAACGATCAGAAAATTTCCTTCTTTAATTGTCATCGCCGGTTCCTACCATCTTACCATCAATATCGAAGGAATCGTGATAAATTTACCAAGGGTAGAGTCGAAAGAGATGAGCCACCATCAATGTTGTCTGGTGAACAGATGTTAGCACGTGTTCAATTGCTTCCAAATATTACTTTTGGTCATAATGTAAGAATTTCAGGCTTTGGTCAAACACATAACTGGGTGAAAAAAAGTATCTTTTGGGAATTGTCGTATTGGAGTTCATTACTGATTCCACATAATTTGGACGTTAGGCACATTGAAAAAAATGTGTTTGATAATATTTTTAACACTGTGATGGATATTTTCAACAAAACTAAAGATAATGTGAAGGCCCGACATGATGTGAAAATACTTTGTAAGAGGCATGAGTTAGAGTTGGAAGAGGTCAACGGACGACTTCATAAGCCAAAGGCGTCGTATGTGTTAAATAAACAATAGAAGAAAGATGCGTATCAATGGATCAAAGAACTCAGATTACCCGATGGATGTGCCTAAAACTTATCTCAATGTGTAAACGTCGATTAATGCAAAATATCGAGGATGAAGAGCACGATTGTCATGTATTCATGCAGAGATTGCTTCGGATCGCGTTTCAAGATCATCTACATGTTAAGATTTGAGGTCCGTTTACAGAATTAAGTATGTTTTTCAGAAACATTTGTGCAAATGTACTTCGAGTCGAAGATATGTCAGCACTTGAAAATAATATTGTTGAAATCATATGCAAGTTGGACCAATTTTTTCCTCCTGCATTTTTTGACTCGATGGAGCATCTACCGATACACTTGGCATACGAGGCATGAGTTGGTGGCCCCGTTCAATACCGGTGGATGTACTTATTTGAAAGATATATGAATCGTCTGAAGAAAAAAGTAAAGAACACCGCGGCAGTTGAAGGTTCCATAGCAGAAGCATATATAATTCAAGAAATTTCAACATTCTACTCATTTTATTTTGAATCAACCATCAAGACAATACTTAATTGTCTTCTACGGAATGACGACAGGGGAGCTCGACCATCAGATGGTTGTTTAAATATCTTTTGTTACCCCGATCGTGCTTTGGGTTCTCGTCCGTCTCAATTCTTAAATGATAAATAGCACCATTTGACCTACTTGTACGTTTTACTAAATTGTTCAGAGATTGAGAAGTTCATTGAAATATTGGACATTGAGATGGTGACGAAATACTCAATTTATAGCGATGCGGAATTAGAAAGATTATGGAATCGTGAGAATTGGTTTCAAGCTTACAACACAAAACACAAAGACGAAATAAATAACCAAATCTTTGAGTTTGCTAGCAGACCGACACGACTTGTACAGTGTTATAATGGTTATTTTGTTAATGGATATAAATTTTACACACTTGAATATTCATCTACAAAATGGACTATGAATGCCGGGGTCTGCATCAAAGGGACAATGTATACTGAATGTGATGTTGACTTTTACGGACTATTGGAAGAAGTCATAGAATTGCAATTTTTCGGATGTAAATCAGTTGCCCTTTTTAAATATCATTTGTTCGATACAAGCGACAGGGGCATGAGAGTTCATCCAAAGTATAAACAGTTGGTCGAGGTCAATTACAAATCAAAATTAGCTTCAAATCAGTCATTTTTATTAGCATCTCAAGCTGAACAAGTATATTATATGCAGTATTCGTCTCAAAAGAAAAATAAGGTAGATTGGCGTGTAGTTTGTAAGACTAAAGCCAGAGGAAAAATTGACCCGGTAGTTGGAGAGAATGAGCCAGCAGATGACTTCTATCAAGAAGAAGATCCTTCCGAAGTGGAACGAGTTAGTCCAATACTTGAGGATGATGACACAGAGTTAGTTCAATTGGAAATAGAATAGGTTGATGACGACGATAATGAAGTTGAGAAAGGACAGAATGATGATGATGGAGAAGAAGAAGAATTTCAAGATTTCGATATAGAAGAACATGAAGAAGAGTATTACACAGATGATGATAATGATGATGACGAATAATTATAAATGTGGAGTATATATTCAATTATTAAATATATCTATTAATCTATTATATATAATCTAATTATATTAAATTTTTACAGCTATGGTTCGAGATATCAGTTCCCAATGAGGCATTCCTCGTAGGACCCCCCGACGATTACCACCCGCCCCACCTGCACCCACTGACCCTTCGCCTTCCACCACCATCCCCCCCCCTCCGGCCACCATCCCCCCACCTGATCCGTCCACCGTTTCCTCACCTGATCGATCTGGCCACCATCCCCTCACCTCCGACTACCATCCCACTACCACCCTCCGCATATGCACGACCGTCGTCCTCTAGACGTAGGCCACGAGGGCCTAACAAAATTCTCCCTCTGCCACCCGAGGGAGAACTGCGTAGAGCAATTAGTGTGCGCGGAAGACGGTAAGTATATGCATCAATTATTTCTTATAATTTATTTATAATTCAAAATATCATAATATGAATTTATATTTGGTGCAGATTTGAGCTGGAGGATGTCCCCAGCACGATAGCGGGGACGATCCGGAAGTTTATGCACGGGTCGTGACCTACTTGGTCTCACGTGCCCCGTGAGCATATGGATTTATTGTGGCGAGAGTTCATGGTAAGTATTGTCCGAATTTATTAAATTAATGTTAATGTTAAATATTGATTGGTAATAATAATTTTTTTTTGCAAGCTCATTATATATGGCAGGAGGACCAGACCACTTTTGTTGAGGCTGCATGGGAGTGTGTTGCCCGCGCTCGCTACAACAGGTTACTTCAGCAGACCCGTCAGACCATGATGAGATGGCTGGGGGCCACACAGATAGGGCAGACTCGGGGACACGCTCACGAATGGATTTCTGACCCTATGTGGGACCAGCTCGTTGAGCGGTGGGACACGCCTGAGTGGCAGGAGGTCTCTTGAATTACATCGAGAAACCGCATCTCCAGGGGGGACAGCACGAGGGCGCGCCACACTAGTGGCTCCATCTCTTTTGTGGTTCATGAGCGTTGTATGATATGTATAATTTAATTATTTTTAATTAAATTATATATTGTGTACAATGATACTAATGTATTTATTTTCTAATGTAAGATGCGTGGCGGAGGACGGCACCGTCCAACGCTTGTCAATGATGGAGGTGTTTGAGCGCACCCACCGTCGTCGACGAGGAGCGGGGGACTACATTGATAGTAGAGCCTCCATCATAATGGTAAGTATTTATATATGTCTATTTGATTTACACAATTTTTATTTGTTGTTTATATATATTTAAAATATAAACATGTGTAGGAAACTTACACGAGGACTGTGATCGAGCGTGGAGGCACACCGGAGGAGTTCGACGCAGGAGTTTGGGTGGAGGCCGCAGGTGGCTGGGAGCACGGCCGTGTTTATGGCTTTGTAGACAGTGGCCATGCACGTGCCGTGCTCGTGCCACTTGGGGCACCAACCCCTCCGGTTGCGGGTGAGCGGCCCTCAACATCCCGGGCGCAGGACTAGAGCTGGATAGTGGCCTTAGAGTCAGAGCTCACTCAACAAAGGCTGGCGATGGAGGAGCAGAGGCTGGCGATGGAGAAGCAGAGACGAACGAATGAAGAGTTGAGACAGACGATGCAGAACATGCATGCACTCCTCACTTAGATTATGTCTCACTCTAGCCTTCTACTGATGATGTTGCAGTCGTCGTCCTCCTCGACCCAATCGCTGTCGACTCCACCGCCTCCACCGCAGCCGTGAGATTTTGATTTATTATATTTTATTTATATTTTAATATTTGTATACAGATAGTTGTTTATATACTTATGATTATATATATATATGATATTTTGATAATTGTTTGCCTTCGGTTTGAGGCATAGATTGATGATATTTATATAAAACTTGTATGTTTGGTTTCAAATGCATGTGTATGATGTTTTTTTTTGTAATATGTGATTGAAAATAAATTGTAATCTATAAATATTATTGTATACAGGAATTTATAAAAAAATTATTTTTTTCTGTTACAGGATATACCTTCAGCCACGGCTTACCCACAGTCGACCGTCACTACGCTGTGGCTAAAAGCTTATCGTAAATGGTTGATGGCCTGGGCAGCACCAAATATGATGGTTGCTAATAGTATCACCGACGGCCCTGGGCGATGGCTAATGTGTTGGTATCAGTGATAGCCGCCTACTGCCGTCACTGATGTGTTTAAATCAGCGACAGCACCCGCGACTATCGCTAATGATTGCCTATGATAGGTGAGAGAAGTCGTCATAACTTATCTGAGACGCGCACATCAGTGACGGCATTTTTCTATGGCTAATGCCGTCCGTGATACTTATCACCGACAGTTCAGTCACGACTTCAGCCATCGGTGATGACGACAGTTCTAGTAGTGATAGAGCTGCAACAACTTCAATTAGCATACTCCACCATACACCTAAAATGTACATAACTTCAACCTCAAAAATTTAGAGTTAACTAAAATTTCAAACCACCGAAAGTATATCCAACAATATCTAGCGTAAAAACATTCAGATGGATCTTGTATTCTCATTTTAAGTTGCTTTACTACTTATGGAGACCAATAGAACCAATAGTTAAGCAACCTATGTTAACTAGTTTGCTTTTATGCAGAACAGCTTCGCTACAAAAGGTATTCTTTCTCCATGCACCTGAGCATTAGGGACCAAAAGCACAAGTCAAAAAAAAAAATTAAGTGATAGAAAACAAGAACAATTAAGAAAGCTTGTGAAATCAATGAATTTCAGCAATGAGAAAATCTTTTTATAATACGATACCAAGAGAACAAAAACAACATTTATAGACCAATAGCTTAAACATGAGCAAGGAAAATACACATATGACCACTCAAACCTAACACCAACAACAATAACAAGTACGGATTCCTTCACCAAAATTGACCAGAAAACAAATGGGTCTAGATCATGTCCAAATTTGTCAATAAGCTTTTCTTTGGTGGTTGACATTTTTCTAATAATCTTACTGCAGGTATCATATGCTTTAACTAACCTAACCTGATCTTCTAATGGGTCAAGATTTCTCAAAACGGACCCATCACATGAACACAACAAATCATAACTAGCTTGGATATATTCAACTTGAGATTGACACCTTTTCCTGACAATGATAAGAATTGTTAAACCCTACCTACAGCAAATCCAACAGCCAATCTTTTGGAGCCTCATACAAACATTGTATAGCAACTGACCATTCTCCTCTAGTGCCTTCTTCTGAAAAGCCACCACATCCCGAGAGAGGCAATAAAGATAATAAGGAGGCCAAGCACTTCTCTGCATTGGATATCATAATGAGTTCTTTTGAATCATCCCTGAAGCATTGATGTAAGGTTGTAAACCTTTCTTGATAGCAGAAGCCTAAGAAAGAGGGGGAATAGAGGACAAGATCCCACCTCTTCGGAGCCCAAATCACCCAAATAGCTTCCACATCCAATTTCAATCCAAAAGAAGCAATCATAGAAAATGAAGAACCCCAAAAGAGAGAGAGGCAAACCTACGCGGGTTCATGGCAAGGGAGGTGTCGCCTCTAAGGAAGCGAGCACCATCACATTCGTCACGAGGGGAAGTGTCAGCGTTGCGAGGCGAGGCAGCGTCGTAGGGGAGGCAAGCCATCGACATCGGCATCGCGAGAAGGGGAAGGGTTCATCGGGGGAGAGGATCGCAGGGGAGGCAAGGCATCGGCGTCGGCATCGCAAGAAGGGGAAGGGTTCATCGGGGGAGAGGATTGCAGTGAAGGATTTAGAGACATGAGGAGTACTTTGTCGGCTGGAAAATGGGAAATAGGCGCGTTTGAGAAAAAAAGAGCGCGGATTTTAGCTGAGTTAGAGGGGGGAAAATATTGGTCGGCTAAAATAGAGGAGGGAAATAAAAAATAAATAAATTTATAAATTTGTAGGCTGAATTACCAACGGATTAATTATCTGTCGGTAATTTTGTTGGTAATAACAACAAGATAATTCCGTTGGTAATAAATCCGTCGGTTAAAGTCTATTTTCTTATAGTGTATTCTCATTGAGTATTTAAGCATTTATTTGAATCATCAATCAACAATTCATTGCACGCTGATCTGTGGTCTTTAGGAACGGGAAAATAGAGTCTATTTCTAATCACCTTAAACTTACTATTACAGTAAATGAAACTAGGGAAAAACACATTTCAGATGTCCTTCAATCCTTCCTTGTTATCTAATACCAGCTTCAAACCTTATTTGGCAAGATTGTGAGCTTCCACATTCTAAGGTGATACCAGTCAATGGATATAAATGAGCCAGCTAAGCTCTAGATGTCCTTCACTAGTTCCTTGAGAAATCCGGATGGCTTAAATTTCTTATTGAGTATATTGATTGCTCTAAGGCAATCTGAAAAGACTATGAGATGTTTCAAGTTCATTGCTTTGGCCTTACTGATACTCAGCCAAAGTCCCCAAAGCTCAACTGATAGAGGATCATAGGCCTTCATGCAACTGCAAGCACTCAAAATTAAATCATTCCCCTCATCCAGAATCCGAAAACCCAGGCCAGATTCATTTTCTTCATTCAACCAAGCTGCATCAGAATAGATTTCACATGAGTTTACCCCATTGTTTCACCATCTGTAGCCCTCTTTGCATTCATCTCTGAGACTAAAGCTAAATCTTTCTTTGAAGGTTTCCTTCTTATAGGGTACTCAATGAGTGCTATCATTGGCTCCAGCCTCAGGAACCATATTAGCTTTGGGAATATTTATTTCAGCAAATGATTTCAAGAGAATAGAGTTTATGTTTGATCCTTTACCTTTGAATAAGCAATTGTTCCTGTTTCTTTCACAGGTTCCATAGCCTAGTAGCAATGAGTTCATTTAGAGTTCATTTAGAGCCTCACTGGAGTCTTTCTCAAAATTTTCACTCTCATCGAACCATCTACCCTTGTTCCAATTTGATCTGTACTTCAAGCCATATTTAGTTGGTTCAACTTTTTATTAAATCACTTTATCATCAATTAACTTGAAATATTTGATCTTAGATGCATTTCCCTCTAGAATATTATTTTTCAACTGCAATAATACAATCTCGATGTATTCAATAAAAATATGATATTGGTTCTATAATATTTATTTTGATTCACTTCAAAATTAGACTTACTTCAGTCCAATTAGATGCATTTGGCTCCAATTTAGTTCTAACTTAGGTGGTTTAAGATTCAATGTGACTCAATTTGTACTTTATTAGATTTGTTTCGGTAACAACGACAACAATAAGAATGACGTTTTTCTTTTACAAAGATAAAAAATCACAATAGGTGATCATACTAAGGTTCAAACTCTAGATCTCTAGACAACATACAAGATGTTACCACTGTGCTACCCACAGTTGGCACGATAAGAATGACTATAAGAGTTTTGGGTTTTGAAGCAATCGTTGTGTCCAATTATGCATATACAATTTTCAAATGGATAATTAAAAACTATAGTAATAGCATTATATATTGTCATATTGGTAAAATATTTTGCCATATCGAGGGTTCCATTCTTAAAAGTTACATTAATTAAATCTTATTATACTGTGAATTGTTAATTTTACCCTATATGTTGAGGCATAGTGTTGAAGCATTAATTCATTGTATTCCTTTGTGTAATTAAATATGTAGCCTTAAATAAATGCCTAAACATTTACTAATGCAAAGGGCATAAGTGACATTTCATTGATGATAGTTAAATAACCATCGAAGCTATATAAAGCTGATGGAACTAAGTTTAGCTCAATCTCTATTCTTTAAGCTAAGTTAGTTTGTAATAGGGATTACTTTTTCTTCGCTTCTCGAATAAGAGTTCCGTGAGAGTTTCTTTCTTTCTTGCTCTGTCTACAAATTGGTCGATTCAAAATCTTATCATGGTATCAGAGCAGCTGTAATCGATCGAAGCTCATCACCCATCAAAAGACGCGCACCTGTGTCAGATTAGGCGATCGATCCACACAGATGGCCAGAAATCACAGAGGATCTATTCCTAGGTCAATTGTGGGAGAATTGCAGAGCATTCAGGGAAGCAATACTCAATCGGATGTCGCGGAAATCGAAGATAATCCATATTACCTACAAGGCAATGATCACCCTGGTATGTCGTTGGTTTCAATTCAACTCAAGGGTCATGAAAATTACTTGCCGTGGAGGGAATCAATGTTGATTTCCCTCTCGGCGAAGAACAAATTAGGGTTCGTCACCGGAGCCATCGAAGAACCGGATGAAGCTTCAAATCAACACAAGCTCTGGAGAAGATGCAATGATAAGGTCTGTTCATGGATCTTGCATTCAGTTACTCCCGAATTGAACCCAAGCGTAATCTACGCCAAATCAGCTCACGCTATGTGGAGCAATTTAGAGGATCGGTTCGGTGCTCGCTGTAATGAACCCAGGGTCTTCGACGACATACAATTGCAAATCAGCAATATGCGACAGAGCAACATGACTATCTCCATGTATTACACTAAACTGAAAGGGCTTTGGGATGAGCTAAACGCAGTTGATGCAGGCTCTTACTGCAATTGCAAAACAAGCAAGGAAAATATGGAAAAGGCCAGACTTAGGCAATTTCTAATGGGACTCAATGAGTCTTATGTGGGAATTAGGGGCCAAATTCTATTGATGAAGCCATTGCCATCAATTGCTCAAGTGTACTCTATGCTTGAGCAGGAAGAGACACAGAGGCATGTCGGAGCAGGCTTAAGCCAAGGAATTGAGAGTGTAGCCCTCAACAGCAGCTATCAGAACCAGAATTACAATCAAAGGTTTGAAAAAAACAAGTTTCAGAACAGTAGTAAGAAGTTATGTGAGTACTGCAAACGACCCGGACACACCAAAGATGTGTGTTACAAGCTTCATGGCTTCCCCCCTGGTCACAAATTTTACAAAGGGAAAATGAAAATGAATGAGTCGAATGGTGGCAGCATGGCAAATGATAAACTGGCAAACAATGTACAAATGTCAATGGCTGACAGTAATGACCAAGCTGAGAATGCAAGAGAAAGCAATTATGAGTAGGAGAAAAAGATTAGAGGCTTCACCGAGGATCAATACAAAATCCTATTGAGCATGACAAATCAAAGCAGCTCAAGTCAGCATTATGTGAACATGGCAGGTATAACAAGTATTCCTTTTTGTTCATCTGCACATTCACTATCTAATGCCTGGATTGTGGACAGTGGATCCACGGATCACATAGCTTCAGCTAACATCACCTTAGATAGTCCATCCATCCCAATCCAAAATAGCCAAGTATCTTTACCAAATGGAACCTCCACAAATGTAACCCAAATAGGAACAACTCATATAAACAAACATGTCAAACTCATCAACACATTGTCAGTACCATCCTTTAGATTTAACCTACTGTCTGTGAGCAAGCTCACTAAAGAATTGAACTGTTCCATCACATTTAACCCTGAAAACTTCATCATACATGACCTCATATCGAAGAAAACTTTGGGGAGTGGTAGAGAGGAAAATGGGCTGTACTATATGAATGGAGCATCCAAACCTTCAAGTCAACTTCCATATGAAATAAGTATCTTTGCTTCCAAAGTTTCTTTGAATTCCTTTGCTTTGTGGCACATGCGTTTAGGACATGTATCAGTAGACAAAATGAAAAAAATATCAAATGTGATTCCTGAATTAGACAAAGCAGATTCATTGTACTGCAATGTATGTCCTATTTTCAAACAATGTGCTTTACCTTTTCCTCAAAGTTCAAATAAAGTTTCTTAAATGTTTGAGCTAGTTCATTTTGATGTATGGGGTCCTCGTAAGATTCCTACTTATGATGGATGTAGATATTTCTTAACTATTGTGGATGACTATACTAGATGTTGCTGAACATTTCTTTTCTCCACCAAAAATTAAATTCCCAACTTGGTCATCAATTTCATTAAGCTTGTGCAAAACCAGTTCAAGAAGAACATAAAAATTCTAAGATCTGACAATGGAAGTGAGTTCTTCAATATAGTCCTAAACACTTCCTGGCTGATCAGAGCATTATCCACCAGAGTTCCTGTGTAGAAACTCCTTAGCAAAATGCCATAGTAGAACGCAAGCATAGACACTTATTAAATGTAGCTAGGAGTCTCAAGTATCAATCCAAGCTTCCTCTATCTTTTTGGGGTGATTGCATACTAACATCCACGTACCTTATAAACAGGATTCCAAGCTCTAGCATAGACAACTTGAGTCCCTATGAAAAATTATATCAGAAAGCACCAAACCTAGCTCACCTAAGGTCTTTTGGTTGCTTATGTTATGTCAACACTCTCAAACAAGGAAGACACAAATTTGATGAAAGAGCTAGGGAATGTGTTTTCATAGGGTATCCATATGGCAAAAAGGGCTATAAATTTTATGATATAAGAACTCATTCCATTTTCATTTCAAGAAATGTAACCTTTGTTGAACACATTTATCCCTTTGACAATTCATCACCATCAAAAACCATCTTTCCTATCCCTATCACTCATTTCGACAGTGACAATTGCAATTCCCTTTCACATGACAGAAATTCAACCAAACAACCAGATGAATATCTAGTTGAGTAATCCACACATAGTGAGTCATCGCAAATCTCAAACAGTAATGATGATGAAGAAGAACATCTCTCTGCAAATGAGCATATCAGTTCCAAAACCCCTTCTTTTGTTAACCATCAGCCATCTTCACCTGAAAATCATCAACCTCCTGTTAGAAGAAGCAAAAGAATACATCAAAAACCCATAAAGCTCCATGACTATTGTTGCAGCTCATTAACCTCATCTACTACACCTAAAGACAGCCACAATACCTCACCATATCCTTTCCAAAACTACATGAACCTAACCAAAATACCTCATGACCACAAAAGCTTCCTTAATTACCTACATAGATAGAAATAGAGATCCTCAAACATATGGTAAAGCTGTCCAAAGTAAGGTATGGATAGAGTCTATGCAGAATGAGGTTGATGCTCTTGAAAGGAATGGAACATGGGTTTTATGTGAGCTGCCTGAGGGGAAGAAAATAATAGGATGCAAGTGGGTTTTTAGAACCAAATACAAACCAGATGGTAGCATTGAAAAGTTCAAGTCAAGAGTGGTAGCAAAAGGGTTTACACAAGTTAAAGGGGTAGACTACCAAGAAACTTTTGCCCCAGTTTCGAAAATGACAATTGTTAGAACCCTTATAGCTTTGGCTGCTTCACAAAATTGGCCTTTGTTCTAACTTGACATCAACAATGCATACCTTCATGGAGATCTTCACGAAGAAGTTTACATGAGAAAATCACAAGAGTATGGAAATTCAAATGACAATAAAGTTTGTAGATTGATAAAATCCATATATGGATTAAAGCAAGCGGGAAGGCAATGGTTTGTCAAGCTATCAACAAGCATAATTTCCAAAGGCTACACACAGTCCATAGCCGACACTTGTATGTTCACTAAGAACATCAAAGACAAGAAAGTTATTATTTTGATATATGTGGATGATATCATATTAACAAGAACTGATATGGGTGAAATAAACAAGTTAAAGGAGTTTCTCAATGATCAGTTTTAGATAAAAGATTTAGGAAGATTAACATACTTTCTTGGTTTAGAAGTGCACAGAATAAAGGCTGGTGTGCAGGTGTCTCAAAGAAAATATATTGCAGACTTATTGGAAGATGTGGGTTTGAAGAATTACAAACCAAAAGACACCCCCATGCAGGTAAATATCAAGTTAGACAATGAAGTTACTGAAATTGATACTTTATTGATCGATAGTTCAATGTACAAAAGCCTTATTGGTAAGCTACTTTACACAAAAATTACAAGGCCTGACATAGCCTTCAATGTGCATACATTGAGCCAGTTCTCTCAAGCACCAAAGCAAACACATTTCAAAGCTGCAATGAGGGTGCTGAAGTATCTCAAGAAGACACCAGGTATGGGACTTTATTACCCTTCCAATTCACCACTACAGCTGGTAGGGTACTGCGACGCAAACTGAGGAAGCAGTCCCCTTACTAGAAGATCAATAAGTGGATATCTTGTAAAGCTCGGACCTTCATTGATGAGTTGGAAATGTAAAAAACAACCCACCATTAGCAGGTCAAGCGCAAAGAGTGAAATCAGAGCTTTATCAAGTGCAACAGCTGAGATCACTTGGTTCATTAAACTGTTCACATAATTGGGAATATCCATCAAAATTCTAGCTCCTGTACACTGTGACAACAAGAGTGCAATACACATTACAGAAAACCCAGTTTACCACGAAAGAACCAAACACTTGGACATCGATTGTTACTTTGCAAGGGAGAAGTACTTACAAGGAATTATAAAGCCTGTTTACATCTCGAGAAAGGATCAACCTGCTGATATCCTTACTAAGGCATTACCTACACATCTACATGAACAAATGGTAAATGCCTAAACATTTACTAATGCAAAGGGCATAAGTGACATTTCATTGATGACAGTTAAATAACCATCGAAGCTATATAAAGCTGATGGAACTAAGTTTAGCTCAATCTCTGTTCTTTAAGCTGAGTTAGTTTGTAATAGGGATTAATTTTTCTTCGCTTCTTGAATAAGAGTTCTGTGAGAGTTTCTTTCTTTCTTGCTCAGTCTACAAATTGGTCGATTCAAAATCTTATCACTATATAATGTTGTGTACAACATCTCTATCATTACTGTAATTTCACTTAAAACTAATGGCGGTGAATCAAAGGAATAAAATTGATATTCAAATAGTCTCTATAGTAAATTTTCTTTAAGACAAGAGTGATTCAACATAGACAATAAGTGAGTGAACATAAACAATGAGTAGGTAAACGTGAGAATGGATGAACATAAACACTGAATGAGTTAAGTTGACTTACTCAATGCTTATATATGTTGATGCGCTCCATGAGATTTACTATATAAGAGTTAGCCAAAAAAGTGCAATATAAAATGATCAAATGTTTACATCAATCCTTCACTATTTTTTTGCAGAAATACTAATTGCAATTAAATCTCCACTTCACGAGTTAAAGAAACGCCAGAAAAGGAAACTGCATGCATGAGGTCCATATCTTCCAGAGTGTCATACTGGTACAACCTGCAGAGAGCTAACAGCTCATGTGTGCTTTCATGGAGCAAGGCCTCTCAAGACGAAGGCATAGTATTTATTACTCAATTAATTCTAGTCAGGAGAATAGTTGAAGCAAGAATTATGTGTTGTGATAAGAACATCCCAACAACCACTAATTCAATCAAGTTGATAATTGATATCTTGTTCTGGTATTTAGTTGCCTGATCACTATATATGTACGACTTGCTCCCAAATACTATACGCAATAAGCATAGGAAGACAAATTTGTGGAAATTATATCATTAATTAACAAGCTTTGTCAATTATTCCTGGAAAGCTTAATTTCGCTGACGATAGAGTGATGAAAATTTCAGTCAGAATTCTCTTTTGCGGACGACATGATTCATCTTACCTCAAATCAATGCGTTTTTTTGTTGTTTTGACTATATATTCTTAATTTTGTTGGTGATGTTGAAAGTGAGCCCCAAATGTCACTCTCACCTCACCATTCCACGCTTGGAGTTGGTCATGGTTGACTTTTTTTTCTTCTTAGTAGTTCTAGAGAATTAGGTTTCTACCCTTGTCAACTATTTTAGTTAGAAAATCAGACTTGGACCTAACTCCACCCCAAAAGCTAACTCAAAAGGAGAGGATTACCCAATCTATTTAAAGGCTATCTAAACCACAACCTCAATCAATGTAAGACTTTAACACACCCCCCTCACGCCCATAATTCATATTTGGAGCGTGAAGTTTTGCAGGTGACCCACAATCAACAATAGGTCTGGCTCTGATACCATGTTAGAAAATCAGCCTTGGACCTAACTCCATCCCAAAAGCTAGCTCAAAGGGGAGGATTACCCAATCTATTTAAAGACTATCTAGATCACAACCTCAACCAATATGGGACTTTAACAATTCTACCGTGTTGATACTTTAAAGTATTCTCTCATTATAAATGTTTTCCTAGCACTCCCCACTCAATTAATTCTGTCCCTTTTGCTCGCAATTATTGGCACCGTCTCTTTTCCTTCTCCATCTCTCTCTTTCTCCCTCAAGCAAGTAATATAGGGAAGAACGAGTGAACGGGTAGAGATATGTCAAAGCCGATTCAGGTGGAGATTAATCCACAGGAGATCTGTGACACTGACCTTTCTCTTGGCCTGTGCATCGCCCCGACGGCGATCACAACATTGGCTGACCATCATCACCGCCGGCGAAAATCTCGATCGCCATGCATCAACATGGTTTCCGACAAGCAACCATCCCTCACCTTGAGCCTATCCGACAGTGGAGAATCCGAAACTTATAAAGCAGGAGAGGAGGGACAGCCCCTGCCTTTTCCGTCTTCCCGCAGCGCGGTTTCAAATCAAGTGACCGACGAGGAGGACGATGGTCGTGCGAAGAAGAAACTAAGGCTGACGAAAGAGCAGTCTGCCATGTTGGAGAACAGGTTCAAGGAGCACAGTACCCTTACTCCGGTGCCACAATTATCAAAATCTTTCATAAATATATGCCATATTTGCGTGAATGAGTAGTACTCAACTTTTATCTCTTTGCTTTGATGATCAATTAATTAGAAACAAAAGCAAGCTTTGGCAAAGCAATTGAATCTCCAGCCGCGTCAAGTGGAAGTATGGTTCCAGAATAGGAGAGCGAGGTGTGCATCCAACTAATGCCCAAAATTAAATCCATTCATGCAAATGAAATGTTTTCAATGAGTTTGTTCGCTGATGTATTTATATCAATATTGTTTTGGGTGTAGGACTAAGCTGAAGCAGACTGAGGAAAATTGTGAACTCCTCAAGAAGTGTTATGAGATGCTGACCAAAGAGAACCAGAGGCTGCAGAAGGAGTTGCACGAACTGAAATTTCTCAAATTTGCACCGCCACCGCGGACGCACTACATGCAACTTCCGGCGACCGCCCACGCTATGGGCCCGTCCTGCGAGAGCACCAGTAGCGGAGCCACCGAGAGCTGTAACTTAAGCCTTTAGTATATGTCTGCATCCTGAATCATTTTCTCCCACATTAATAAGCAGCATGTTAGTTAATTAATTAATAGGAAGACTCTCAAGAACTCACACCAGCCCTCTCTTTTTTCTAGGGTTCGGGATGATTATCTTTTAGCTACTTTTGCTTAAGTATATAAATCTCATATACATACATGGTCAGGAAGAATTAATTAAGAAAGAAAAATTATATTCTCAAGTTTTTTTAATTTGTTCAAAGATCTATCACTAGTTGGTGCAAGTCCCCAATGGATTGTTATATAACTGTGCATGCATGGACTTTTGCCTCATTTTAGTACTTGTTTAATCAGTAAATTAATGATGAAGTTAGATCAATTGCCATATGTGATTCTTGCTATATATATATATATATATATATATATTATTTTTTCTCTCCCTTTCACTTTTATTCCTATATGATTCTCTGAAGGCCAAAGGATCGCATGAGAAGCATAATGCTTGAGAAACATACGTACACTCGTACACTGTGCTGTTAGTTTTGTTTGGACGTAGGTAATTAAAAAGAAAAGATGTGGATCGTAGTTGTACTCCTAATTTATGTCCATTAATCGGTAAAACCAGTCAAAAAAGAACGGTGGAGAAGGAAGGAGCGTGTAGTTCAAGGAAGGAATTAATGATGCGTAAACAACTCGATCACACGTCACACAGCTTGTGATGCGGTGGCCCTTCTTCCCCTTATTAAGAAGCATTGCACCAATTAAGATGAGCCTAGTTCAGTACATCGGACCCTACTTTCACGGACTAATTTTTTTGAGCGAAAAATATCCGTGCAGCTCTTTTGCCCCCGTAAAAAATAAGCCTTGGGCAAAGACCGTTTTACCAATGTCGAAAATCATGTGCTCCCGGGTCGCTTGCGTTCGAGCCTCGGTGTGCTTGGACGCAAAAACGTTTGGGCCAAATGACCGTTTGTATGAAAAATGCTTACAAATACTTGGACGGATGCTAGAGCGAATGAATTAGAGAGATGTTTGTTTGGAGGCAATATAGGTGTGGAACCTAACCCACTTGTGCCACCCACGGGATTCCCAAAAGCACGAGGAGGATGATAAAATTTTCTATGGCCACACACCCCGAATGGTCATACCACGGCTAGAAAACGAGGGGCGTTACTTAGTCGTGTGTGAGAGCGGTGGGTGGTGCGCGAGCACTTTTACAATGCACAATTACATGATCCGCACACCCCACCGGTCATGCCGCAGTTTGCAAACGAGGGTCGTTCCCTAGTTGCGGGCAAGAGCAGTGGGTGGTGCGCGAACGTTTTACATGGATGCGTATGATGCGATATTTATAATGCACGTTAGAGATCATCATGACACGTATATGACTTGACAAACCCGATGGTCCCTAACATTCTCCCCCACTTACAAAGTCGACGCCCTCGTCGACCCCTTCTTGAATTTGGTGATGACGTCTTCTTCATATCGCAAGGTGCTCTCCTTCTCCCAGCTAGCTTCGGAGATAGGGAGTCCCTTCCACTTGACAAGGTACTCCCGCTCTTTGTTGCCGTTAGGAAGTTTCACTTTGCGGGCCGCCTGCTTCACGTTGCACCGCCAATTGGTTGTGGCGGGTGGACGTGTTGGAATATTACGTTCGTCATCGTGTATCTAGCACCATGCTGGCAGTTGGAGTCGATAGGCAAACGGATTACTCTTTTGATGACGGGGAAGGGCCCATCATATTTACGTACGAGACCCTTGTGTATCTTGCACCGAAAGACTACAAGGGATGTCAGGTGGAGTCTTACCAATACTTGATCCCCGACCTTGAATTCTCGATGTCCCCTTCCTTCATCGGCCCATTTCTTCATTTTGCATGCCGCCGATTCGAGGTAGGCTCGAGTGATCTCTTGATTATGTTGTCACTCCTTGGCCATTTGATAAGTAGCCGAACTGCTTCCAGTGTAGCCGAGAACCAGTGAGGTGGGGTGTATCTGGTTGCCGTCCCAATAAAATCTTGAAGGGACTATTGTTGGTTGCAGAACTCCTCTGCGAATTGTAGGAGAACTGGGCTATGTTTAGCAGTTTCGTCCAGTCCCTTTGGTTTGCCGCTATGAAGTGTCGGAGATATTATTCAAGGAGTGCGTTCATGTGCTCCATCTGCCCATCTGTTTGTGGGTGTAAGCTCATGGAGAAGTATGGTTGAGACTCTAATAATTTGAACATCTCTGTCCAGAACCTACCAAGGAACCTTGGGTCTCGATCACTGATGACATTCCTTGGCACGTCCCAAAGTTTCACGACGTTCTGCATCACAAGTTTTGCGGCTTCGCTTGCTGTGCAATATGAGAGGACTGCCATGAATGTGGCGTATTTGGAGAAGTGATCCACGATCATAAGGATGGAACCGAACTCCCCCACTTTGGGTAGACTCGCTATGAAGTCAAGAGAGATGTTTTCCCATGGTCGCTCGGGAACATGCAGGGGTTCGAGGAGACCCGCAAGCTTCTGCCTCTCGATCTTGTTTTGTTGCAGATCAGCCATATCTTTACATACTTCTCGACGTTGTCCGCCATCTTTGGCCAATAGAACGCCCTCTCCAGTAGGGCCACTTGATCGGTATACGCCAGGGTGCCCTGCCTAGAGAGTATCGTGATACTCCTTTAATAATTCTCTGCGCAGGCCGTCTACCCTAGGCACATACAGTCAGTTTCTTTTGGTGAAGATGAGTCTGTCTTGGACCCAAAACTTTCTTGTCTTCCCATCTTTGATTAAATTGAACAGTGCCTCCGCCTGGGTATCTTTGAGCAAGCCCATGCTTATCTTCCCGCGGAAGTTGGATTGTACTTGACTAACACTACTCCTAGTTTCTCATTGAATGATTGCAACCCATTCTATCTTGCGGCTCAGGGCGTCTGCCACAACGTTGGAACATCCCGGCTTGTATTCCAACGTCATGTCGAACTCAGCTAAGAAGTCTTTCCATCGAGCTTTCTTCGATGAGAGCTTCTTCTGAGTCTAAAAGTAACTCAACACTATGTTGTCCGTCTTCACAACAAAGTGTGGTGTGAGCAAGTAGTGCCTCCAAACACGGAGACAGTGCACTATTGCCCTCATTTCTTTTTCGTGGGCAGGGTATCGTTGCTCCATGTCGTTTAGCTTACGACTCTCGAAGCCGATGGGATGTCCTTCCTGCATAAGAACACCTCCAATGGCGTAGTCTGAGGCGTCAGTGTGGACTTCAGAGGGCTTCCCATAGTCGGGAAGTTTGAGAACTGGTTCCTCGACCACCGCCCGCTTCAGGTCTTAAAATGCTTCCACGCAAGGTTGGGACCAATGCCAGGCCTTTTTCTTCTTGAGCAAGTCCGTTAGTGGAGATGCTCGCCTTGAGTATTCGGCGATGAATCTTCGGTAGTAGTTGACAAAACCAAGGAATGACCTGAGTTCTGTGACCTTTGTGGGTGGTTGTCATTCCACCACGGCACGGACTTTCACATTGTCCATTCGAATTTTTCCGCCCCCAACACGATGTCCCAGAAAGTCGATCTCTTCTTGAGTGAAGTAGCACTTCTCCCATTTCATGAACAAAGTGTTCTCTCGGAGGATCTAGAAGATGATCTTCAAATGTTGAATGTGCTCCTCCAAGGTCCGATTGTAGACCACAATATCGTCTAAGTACACCACAACGAATTTGTCTAAGTGTTCATGGAATAGCTTATTCATCATGGTGCTAAACGTGGCTGGAGCATTTGTGAGGCCGAACGACATCACCAAGAATTCGTAGGCTCCATAGCCGTTACGCAAGTGGTCTTTCCTTCGTCCCCTTCGGCAATCCGCACTTGCCAGTATCCTGATCTCAGGTCCATCATGGAAAAGTATCTTGCTTGGCCAAGTTGATCGAACAAGTCCATAATGAGTGGAATGGGGTATCTGTTCTTCACGGTCACTTTGTTCAAAGCCCGATAGTCCATGTAGAGATGGAGACTCCCGTCCTTCTTCTTCTAAAACAACACAGGGGCTCCGAATGGAGCTTTGTAGTTGCAAATCAATCCTCCGTCGAGCAGTTCCTTTAGTTGTCTCCGAAGTTCCATCAATTCTGGTGGCGTCATTCGGTAAGGTGGTCGGTATGGGGGCTTAGTCCCCGGCTCCAGCTTGATTCGATGATCCACCCCTCTCTTTGGTGGTAAGGTCTTTGGCAATTTGGGTGGCATCACATCTTTGAACTCGTTGAGTACTCTAGAGACTGCTGCAGGTTCTCGTTCCGCCCCATCTACTTGAGGAACTCGTTGATGATCCTTCCAAATTCATTGCAGCCACCATTGTGAGTTCGCCCCATCGAACTCCTTTCCTCACTTGTATGACGGAGAGGAGTTTATCTCCGCTTTTCGATGTCGAACGCGCCGTTGGAACAATGCTGGGATTGTTCTCCCCCATCAAGCATAAAGTGTCGAGGAAGGTCTTGGGTACCACATTCGCCGACTTGAGGAACTCCATCCCTAAAATGACTTGGTAGTCGTCGAGAGGTATTGCCATTAGGTTGGTTTGGCCCTCCATCCTCCAATCTTTGGCGGGATGTCCCGTGCGACATCGTTGATTTCTTGTGCCTCAGAGTTCACCGCCTTGACATGACTCGAGCTTTTTTCTAGCTTGAACACTAGTCTCTTTGCTTCTCCTTTGGCGATGAAGTTATGAGTTGCTCCCGAGTCGACCATCGCTCGGGTATTCTTGCCAGTGAGCTCGATGTCAAAGAACATAAGCTCGTGTGCCGCCTTGGGGGGTCCCTTCTTTAGGCCTTGCTCGCCCACTTGAGTCTTGATGGCATTGAGGAGACGCATCGCTCCTATGTTAGGCCTTCTAGTGTCTTCGTCTTTGCTGGGGTAGTCCTCTGTATCGGGGACTGCAGGAGATTTTCCCTTCTCCTTCTTGGCGGTGATGTTGGCTATGTTCTCTGCCATCGATTCTGCTATGATGGTGTTCAATGCTTGTCGTTGAGGACATTCTCGGATCACGTGGGGTCCTCTGCACAAGAAGCAAATAGGCGCGGGTCTCTGTTGGTTCCCCTTCGGAGGGTAATCCCTTTGAGGGGGCCCCTTCGGAGGGTGTTCCCTTTGCGGGTGATCCCTCCATCTTGTATCGCCTGCAGTGACTTTGCCCTTGTAGTTGTCGGGCTTCTGAAATTTTAGCCTGTAGGGCACCTTTTTGTCGTGTTTTCTTTCGAATTATAGTCAGTGAGTTGCTCTGCGGCAATATTTGGCTCCGACGAGGTCTTGACATTCCTCCCAGTGAGTTCTTATTGTGGCCATGGCCTTAGGCATTCAATGAATGTGAACAGTTGATCTGTCTCGGCCATGTCCAGTACGTCTTACATAATGGTTGAGAATTCTTTCACGTACTCTCGGATCAAGTTGGTGTGATGGAGTTGTCGTAACATCAGTCGGGCGATGAATTCCATATTCTCGGGGAAAAATTGAGCTTTTATTTCCCGCTTTAGCTCATCCCAAGTGTCGATCTTTGCTTGACCCTTCTGGATTTCATCATATTTGGTCCGCCACCAAAGCTTTGCATCCTCAGACAGATAGTGTTGGCCTAAGGTTTTCTACCTTAGTCTTAATCACGGTTTTGATGATAACAAATATGGCCCAAGGTTCTCTACAAGTTGACACATGTTGAAGGCCAGAACCCGAAAACGAAGCGCGCAAGAAGAAGATTGAAAAAATCAACCTCAGCATAGGTTCGGTCAACCAGTTAGTCGACCGAATGTGGTGAAGAATTGGCAATAGCCAATTCGGTGGACCGAATGTTGCAAAAAATTGGTAGTAGCCAATTCGGTCGACCAGTCAGTCGACCAAAGTGCACCCAGAAGTGACAGAATGCTGCGGTCACTTGGCGGTCGATCCATCAGTCGACTGATGATCGACTGGCAAGCGACTGAGCGTCAGCAATGGGCAAAAATATGCCCGTTGACGAGCCCTTTGTTTGGGGGGTTATAAATACCCACCTCAAACTCTCTCCCAAGCCCTTGAAGATGCTCAAAAACCTCAAAGAGTGATCTTTAGCATCCTCTAAGCTTCTCATTGATCAAATCCTTCAACCTAGCTCTTGATCCCTCATCTTCAAGTGTTCTTCATTGGAGGACTCATCAAGGGTGCTAGGCTTAAGAAGAAGAGGCGCTTTCATTGTGATAAGTTTTCTTCACCTCATTCTTGTAATAGATTTGTTTTTGATTTGTTTTTACTTTAATTTACTTGAGTTTGTAAAAAGACCTAGTGTGTGGTCTTGTGTGTAAGTGGTAACCTTGGTGTAGAAGGTATAAAGCCACTTGTGTAAACTAAGTTAGGAGTAGGTCTTAGGAATTGAGGTGGGAAAGCTCACTCAGTAGGAAGACGGGATACTTTCGGGTGTGGACGTGCCTTCGAGGTGAGTGTAGGGTCTTTCCTGTGTAAAGTCCTCAATTGTAAGCTACTCATAATTTAGTTGATTTAGTTTGGAAATTCTAAGCGGGGTGCTTAGATAGTGGAGTAGGCATTGGGGCCGAACCACTATAAATAATTGCGTTAGCATTGTCTCTTTTGTGTTTGCTCAATTGCCTTACATATTGCTTCCGCATTTAATATTAGAATTGTGAATTGCCTAAGTTGTTAGAAATGATTAAAATCGAAATTAGGCGATAAGATTATTTAACACACTATTCACCTCCCTCCAGTGTGGCCATTTCACCAACAAATACATGGTTGCGATGGACACTTTCATATCATCGTCGATCGTCCTCGTGACCTTGAAGTACTGCTCCAAGTCGAAGAGGAAGATCTCCACTGTTTTTGCATCTCGAGCCTCATTATAAGGCTTTGGCTCAGGTGCTTAATTTTGAGATGGTGTTGTGGCGTATCACGTTGCCGGGAGTTGCCACCACTTGAGTGGACTTCTCGGGTTAGGAATGAAAATGCAGCCGTTAGTTCTGCAATCGCATCCTGAAGTTGCTTGATCGCTTCTTCAGTGTCGTCCTGGAGTCCATCTAGCCTTGCTTCCAGAATTTCTTGTGTGTCGGCTAGTTTGCCGACTTGCGGGCCCATGTCGTTCTCAATGACGTTTATGGCTACGTCGTGAGCGGCCACCATTGTTTCCAAGTCTCCAAGCCGTTGGATGGTGCAGCTTCCCGTCCTAGCTTGTTGAGTTTTTGTTGGGTCCTCCCCCAATGGTTCTTTCGGAATGGTCGTCACCGCTTGGGCAACGCCACTCATTTCACCGACTCCTTTGAGAGCCATGCTTGTTCAAGAAAATCTCTCATGCGAGATTGTCGAGTGCCTCAACGTCGTTTGTCTCCAACGATGAAGGCACGAGCTTGTACGATTTGCGTCGGTTGCTTGCGCCAAAGTTTTGTGAGCTTCCTCGCTCTGATACCAACTATCATGGACTAACTATTTTGCGCGGAAAATATTCGTGCGGCTCCCTTCGACCCACAAGGGATAAGCCTTGTGCAAAAACCGCTTTACCAATGTCGAATGTTGTGGGCTCCTGGGTCGCACGCGTTCGAGCCTCAGTGTGCTTGGACGTAAAAACATTTGGGCTAAATGGTTGTTTGTATGAAAGTACTTACAAATGCTTAGACATATGCTAGAGCGAATGAACTAGAGAGATGTTTGCCCGGGGACAATATAGGTGTGGAGCCTAACCCTCTTGTGCCACCCACGGGGTTCAATTCTCAATAGAACAAGGAGCATGACAAAATTTTCTATGGCCACACGTACACCCCCCTGCCCATGCCACGGCTAGGAAACAAGGGGCGTTATCTAGTCGTGCGCGAGAGCGGTGGGAGGTGCGCGAGCGCTTTCACAATGCACAATTACAAGATCCGCACACCCCACCGGCCATGCCGCGGCTAGCAAACGAGGGTTGTTCCCTAGTCGCGGGCAAGAATGGTGGGTGATGCGCGAACATTTTACATGAATGTGTATGATGCGATATTTACAATGCACGTTAAGGACCGTCATGACAAGTATAAAACTTGACAAACTCGAGAGTCCCTAACACTATGATTCACACCCCACCTTATGCCCTTTCTCTTTCCATCTCTACATAAGTAGATTTGCACCCAGCATAGAATCCATCCTGATCCTCCATACGTAGCAATTGTCTTATCTGAATAATCAATGTTAAACTTCAGAACTATACTTTTTCCGATAATATGCAATCTCGTGGTCCAGGCAATTACGTGATTCTCATTTATCAATTAACTTAGGACTTAGGTGCAAACATTGCATATTATATACGTACATCGTATGTTTCCTTCAAATGCCAGTACGTGTTATAGGCTGATTTCTTGTCCTCTATATATTCCAGTAAACATTTCTTACATGCGTTACACATGCATTTGTCTAATTAAACTTAATATTTTTTTGAGTGATCGATACATTAATTAGCATTTGCATATATTATTCATTAAGATAATTTAAGGAGATAATCGTTACAAGTTTGCAGAATCACCTTTATTTGAGTGATTCAAATTCCCAAAAGTGATGTGAATAGGAATATTCACTAGAACACCTTGAGTTGTGGGAAACCAGAAGGTGCATGATGTATAGCTTAATTACAAGAATACATGTGTAGATGCTCATGCATTTTCAGGTTTCTGGGTCTTAGAAAAGGTAAATTGTATGCCTCTATGCATTTCAATCTCACATATAATTTATATTGGTAAATGTTCGTATCTAATTTCTAATTAAAAGATGAGTACAACTAATTGCAAACAAAAGTTATAACAAGTCTAGGTAGGTGCTCAACACAAAGAAATAATGAGTATATGCGTACACACTGAACTAGCATTCTCGGCTCTTGAACAAATACTACTAGAATAGTCGCTGTCATCGACAGCCAACATCGTTGCAGAACCGTCGTTGATGACAACTATCACAGATGGCGTGCGCAATTGCAACGAGCCGTCGCTTATGTGCGCGTCTGAGATAACTTGTGACGGTGCGCGATGGCCGTCACAAGTAATTATCAACGACAGCCGTCAGAGTTTTCGCTAATATAAATCCATCAGAGACAGTCCACACAGCTGTCGCTGACAGTCAAATATCGGTAATAGCTTGGAGTCGTCGTTGACATTCAAAATTTTGGAAATTCCTACATACATCAATTTTCACACGATACAATATACAAAACAACCAATTTACAACCACACAACACAATATACAAACAATAACAAAATTTAGGATTCAATCTAAACCTCAAATAAAGACTATATATACAAATATCAAAATATAAGCCTCAAATGGAGGCAAAATGTAACAAGTATCAAAATGTAATCAAAATACACAAAAACAAAAATCTCACGACTGCGGTGGAGGCGGTGGAAGATGAGTTGATGGAGTCGACAATGACTGGGTCGGGAGCGTCGACTGGGTGGGGAGCGTGGACTTGGTTGAGGAGGACGGCTCGGACATCTGAGGTATATGAATGCCGGAGTGAGATGCAATCGTCAGGAGAGCCTGCATGTTCTCCATCATTTGTCTCTACGCGTCCTTCGTCTGTCTCTACTCCTCCACCGCCCATCTTGTAAGACCCGAAAAAAATTTCCTAATATAAAAATCTATTTTGGTGCAGCGCGCCGGACCCGGGGTTAGTTGAGTCGAGCCACGGAATCGTCTCGAGTAGAGGGTATGACTCGACTAATGATGTATGAAGTTAAATTGATTTAATGGCTCTTTCCTTTAATGTATTTGTACCTTAATTGAATTAAGATCGATTTGTGTTATAGATAGAGTCGGAACGCAAGTCAAACTCGGACTGAGTCGAGTGAGTGTTAAGTTGTAAGGACAATTAAGGCATGTTAGATGAGGGAATAAAATCTCTCATCATAGCTGTCGTGCGGCTCATCTAGGAGCCGCACAAAGTAGCGCATAGGGAGAGGGGGAGAAGGAGCAAGGAGGAGAGATCTTGGTCGATCTGGAGATCGCGTCGTCGTCGGAAGATTCGAGATCGCTAACGTTTGATCCTTCATCTTCCTCAAGCAAAGGTGAGTGGTTAACATGTTTTTGAAGGGAGGCGGGTGGCCGACCCTATGGATCTTGAAATCGGGTTTCTCCGCGAGTCGTTTTGCTGATCGACGTGTTTTTTCTTATTGGAACTTAATCGATTTGTGTACCTACGAATTTGTACTTTCAAATCATGATTTTCTTGCTTCTATATGGGCTGGTCGAGTCGAGGAAAAAGGGGAAAGGTCATGCCGAAATTTTCCCCAATTTCCTCGCTCATCTTGCAACTTGTAGATCGCTTTATGTTCGTTATATGTTGGATCTTTGTATTGATACTTGTGTTGTTGTCGCAACATGTTCACCTCCCTTAGAGGGCTCGGCCGAGCTGGATGTTACCTTGCTTGAGTCGGCCGAGCAATGGAGAGGGGTGAAAAACTCAGGGCTGTTGGATCTATACGCTGGATTCCATGTTACATCATTTTGAATTCCTACTTACATGCTTAGTGTTGGGTTCAAATTATATTATATGATTGTTGTCCATCTTGAGAATTGATAGCAACTGTAGATCTATATTCTAAAGATTATGAAAATGTTCTTGCTAACGCATATATGGACATGATGGTTATGGTACATGTATCAAAGGAAAGGTTTCATTGAATTTCAAATATCATGTTTAATTGTTGCTATGTTTATTACATGTTCCTTATTGGTTTAATCCATGAAATGTTTCATTAATTGTTTAAATTCTTTATTTTTGAATCATGTGGCTATACATAGTATGTGACGTGAAGTAATTCATCTATAACTTATATGCTGTCCTGTTTTGTTATTGAGTACATTTTCAAGTTTATGACATGTATTTCACATTAGCAAGGATAGTATATGACGCTAGATGATTAACATGAAAAATCTGAGGTGTGTGCTATTTATGGAAACTCAAAGGTAGACTAGTTAGATTTTACACCTAAGAAATAATTAGCGAGCAATAGTGCACACATGTTTTGACCCAAAAATAAAGGGCTGAACACAGGCGGACGCTCGGGATTTTAAACATGGATGCTCTAGGACACCTACTTGTGTGATGTGTTCGTGATGGTCCGCCGAGATGCCTGAGTAGTCAGAATGACGAATACATGACTCGGCTAATGATTGGGTCTTGAGATATCACCAGCAGGCCCGCTAGGTGTCAGACCCCAGTTGAGGCATCAAGAGGACTAGAGAGTTTCTTTTGGAGCTAAGTATGTGTTGTCTGATTTATTGCTCCATTAGTTGTTGTATTTTGGTGTTTATTTCATTGTATTTGAGCTTGTGTAAACCTAGGTTACTAGGTTTGATTGAGTTAGTGGCTTAAATTTACCATTGTAAACTTAGTTTAGTAGGATTAGTTGAGTTGTCCTTAGGTTGAGGTGAGAGAGTGCTCTTGGTAGGAATGCGGGATACTTCCGTGTGTGGAAGTGCCTTCGGTTTGAGAGCGGAGACTTTCCAGTGTAAAGTCCTCTTTGTAAGGGAAACGATATAATCTAGTAAACCTAGTTTGGAAATCCTAACCGGGGTGCTTAAGTAGTGGAGTAGGCATTGGATCCGAACAACTATAAATAATTAATGTGTTAGCATTGTTTACCTTGTGTTTCTGATTGATTTTCATTTATATGTTGCTTTCGCTTACTACTCGATTTGTGGATTGCCTAAGTAATCAAGTAAACGATTAAAACCAAACTTAGTCAAATAGTTTTAGATAACACACTATTCACCCCCCCTCTAGTGTGGCCATTTCACCAACTGCTCGGACTCACTACAACAGATTACTCTTGTAGCCACGAACTTTGATCCACGAAGCACGCATTAGTGGAATTAAGTATCTTTGTAGACACATTTTGGACATTCATGGCAATTGCGTTTTTCTTTTCCCACGATCATGGAGCATCGTGGCAACAAAGCATGACACCAGCAAAAAAGAGCATATTAGTTACCACCAACATAAGCTTATCGGTATACATTTTATCGCCAAGAGTACTTTTTTGGTGTCATTTGTATTTTTTGTAACGAAACAAATAATTTATGGTTACTGATGAACTTAATAGCCATGGGTTTCTCGTGGTTGGTAGTTCAGAGTATTTGCCTTGTGTAATATCCTAGATATTAATATTTATTCTACTATGGTTTGTGTTTGTCAGCCTAGCGGGCTAGTCCGAGGTCGAGCCAAGTCGACTCATGATCCGGTGCGAGCTTGCGAGCTCAGGTAAGTAGGAATATAAATTATACAATTTCTTTTCCTGCATAGATAAATTTATTTAACTATTCTATTGCGTGTGCTTGATTTATTAAATTGTGTTGCATATGAGTGTGCATGTGATTGATGTTTGTGTTTAGCATAAGCTTATTTTGGGTTAGCGGGCTGCGGATCCGGGTTGATGTGAGTGCGGGTTAGGGTGTGGATAAGAGGTTGTGGGAGGGGATTATAACCCCCCCCCCCCCCTAGAGCTAGGTGGTTCCTTATTGGAGCCGCACCAGCCGAATAGGAGAGAGAAGAGCTGCCCAGCCAAGCAGAGCCGCCCCTCTCCCTCTTTCCCCCTGTTGGAGCCGCAAGCCTCTAAGGAAGCCAAGCCGCCGAGTCATCTCCCCCCCCCCCCCCCTCTCTTGTGAAGCCGAGTTGTGAAGAAGAAGAGGAGCCGCTGCCCCTTCCCCTATCTTGGAGCCGCCGGCTTAAAGTGGACACTACTAGAATATACCACATCAGCCACGGGCATCACCGACGGCCGCCAAAGCCGTCAGAATCAGTCACGACTTTTCAACGGCCATAGCGACCGTGGCTGATGTAACCAAATCAGCCGCGGCTCACATACGACCGCTTACAGCCGTCGCTCATAGTTGATGGCACGCACGGGGCGTGAAATAAAATAACTTATTAGCCACGGCTTAGCGAGGTCACGAGAGCTATTGGTGATATGGATAAGTCATTAGCCATGGCTAGAAATGGCCATCGCTTATTAATTAATGGCGCGAATGCAGCACGAAAACTAAAACACTATGAACCAACGGCTTAGAGAGGGCCAGCCGTCGGAGATATTAAAATTACGAATCCACGATTTTCCAACGGCTGGCGAGCCGTGGGTGAAAATAGTTTTTATTTGCGTTCACGCCCGACCCTTCCTCTTTCCCCCACTCTCTTCTCTCTCCGCCGTTGCAGATGATTTGTCGCCATCGATCGTCACTACGCCGCACCCTCGCCGTGCCGCCTGCTCCTTCGCCCTCACCGCGTCGCCTCCCCGGCTCTCTCCCCCTCTCTCTCGCCCAGACCACCGCCCCTCTCCCCCTCGATCTCCATCGCCCACGCGCACCATCGCCGACCTACTCCCTCGCCCTCGCCGCCGATCCCTCTGCCCTCTCCGCCACCACCAACTGAGTTCATCCCCCTACCCTCTCCGGTCTACCGTCGATCGAAACCCTAGGGTTCCGGCCGGCGACGACCAATATTATATATATATATATATATATTAATTTAATTAATTAGTGTGAATTATTGTTATTAGTGATTAATTATATTTATTTACTATTAATTACTGTTACTAGAGATTAATTAGGGTTAATTTTAGATTTAATTAGTAAATTAGTGTTAATTTTTTTAAAAATTAGATTAATTAGTTTTCAATTAGATTTAATTATTTTTAATTAGTTGTTAATTAGATTTAGTTAGGGTAGAATAAATGTTAGGATTAATTTTAGTTGGGTGTAATTATAATTATGAAATCATCCACTTTGGACTCGCGCGCTCCGAAATTGTCCACTTTGGACTCGCGCCGAAATCGTCAATAAATGACGGACTCGCGCGCGCCAGAATCGTCCACTTTAGACTCGCGGCCAAATCGTCCAAGGTGGACTCGCGCCGGAATTAAGACGAGTTGATATGTTTCACGTACGATCGACGAGTCAAATTTTAATTTTGCAAAACCATAGATCCGTTCGGGGGTTGTATGTTCGTGTAAACGAAGTTAATGATCTTTTATACGACGTACAACCCTTGAATTGTCCCTAATTGGACAATTTGGGAGCATAGTTATTTATATTGCACTTAGTGTATTTTTTTTAGTCATTAACTTTATTTTTAAATTTTGACTTGTATCTCCCTTGTTCTCCGATAGGCGCCTAGATGATATGCGTATTCGGAGAACTATAGGGAGATGCTGCCGAAATTTAGAATGAAGTTAATGACTAAAAAAATACTAAGTTCAATATAAATAACATGAATCCGAATGGAATAGGACCATCCCACCTAAAGACATTACCTAAAGATATTGCAAACTTTTTGACAGAACATGTCGGGCGATCCAAGTTGGATGTATCCACGAATTCATCGTGGAGCTATAACGGACAAATTTCGAGTAGGCGTAACTTACTTCTTAAATTTCGCCTACTCAAATGAAAAATTCCTTAGTGGTGATAAAATTCGATGTCCGTGCTAGAAATGTCGAACATAAGATTTTTGGACCGACAAACTATCACACTGTATCTGTATACAAAAGGATTCATACCAAGATATTTGTATGGAATTGTCACGGGAACTCACGTCAAGTCGGGACGTCGAGCAATCCTATTGTCCAAACTCATGGTGAATCTTCTTTTGCTGATATTTCTTCTTCTAATCCACCTAATCCTTATAGAACAATGATTCTGGATAGTATTGGAGGACAATTCCATTTAAATGATAATATTGAGTCAGTTACTGAGACGGTAGTGCCATCAGATACTACGACAGTTGAAGTCACTGAAGAACAACCTGAGATACAGATTGAATTGCTGAATAAGGAGGCTGCAGAATTTTACGAGATATTAAAAGCTGCCGATGAACCTTTGTATGAGAATTGTCCTAATTATACAAGATTTTTGGCAATGACACAACTCCTAAACATCAAGTTCGATTATAATATCAGCGGGGTTGCGTTTGATCGGATTGCAGGCTTTATCAATGATATGCTACCTCCAAATAACAAGTTTGAGCCAACCTTTTATAAGACAAAAAAGTTGATGAGGAAATTAGGGCTTGGGTACGAAAAGATACATGCGTGCCCAAATAACTGCATTTTATATTATAAAGAAAATGCACAGTTAGAACAATGCCCGGTATGTGAACATCCTCGTTCAAGGAGAAGAAATCGGTCCAACAAAAAATATTCCCTTTAAGGTGCTTCGATATTTTCCACTAACACCGAGGCTTCAAAGGTTATTCATGTCGGAAAAGACTGCCCTATATAAGTTGGCATGCAAGAAGTCGTGATGATACAGTAACGACTCATCCATCCGACAGTGAAGCATGGAAACATTTGGATAGGTGTAATCCATCATTTGCTGGGGAGACTAGAAATATCAGGTTGGGATTGTGCACATATGGTTTTAATCTATTTGGTAATTCGGCAACTCCGTATTCAGTATGGCCAGTGCTGTTAATAGTTTATAACTTGCCGCCGTCAATGTGTATGAAAGATGAATTTGGATATCTTTCGATGATTATTCCGGGTCCTAGGGTCCTCGCAAAGAATTTGACATATTTCTCCGTCCCCTAATTGATGAACTCAAAACATTGTGGGCTGAGGGAGTTGTCACTTATGATTGTTACCGGAAGCAAAACTTCACTTTACGAGTTGCTATATTGTGGACAATCAATGATTTCCCGGCCTATGGCATGTTGTCTGGTTGGAGCACGCATGGTCGACTCTCTTGCCCGTATTGCATGGAACACTCAAAATCCTTCAGTCTTGAGAATGGTCGGAAAATTTCCTTCTTTGATTATCATCGCCGATTCCTACCGTCTAACCATCAGTATCGAAGGAATCGTGACAAATTTATCAAAGGTAGAGTCGAAAGAGATGAGCCACCACCGATGTTGTCTGGTGAACAGATGTTAGCACGTGTTCAATTGCTTCCAGATATTACTTTTGGTCGGAATGTAAGAATCTCAGGCTTTGGTCAAACACATAACTGGGTGAAGAAAAGTATCTTTTGGGAATTGCCGTATTGGAGTTCATTACTGATTTGGCATAATTTGGACGTCATGCACATTGAAAAAAATGTGTTTGATAATATTTTTAACACATTGATGGATATTTTCGGCAAAACTAAAGATAATGTGAAGATCCGACATGATTTAAAAATACTTTGTAAGAGGCCTGAGTTAGAGTTGCAAGAGGTCAAAGGGCGATTTCATAAGCCAAAGGCACCATATGTGTTAAATAAACAATAGATGAAAGATATGTATCAATGGATCAAAGAACTCAGATTACTCGATAGATATGCCTCAAACTTATCTCGATGTGTAAACGTCGATGAATGCAAAATATTGGGGATGAAGAGCCACGATTGTCATGTATTCATGTAGAGATTGCTTTCGGTTGCGTTTCGAGATCATCTACATGATAAGATTTTCGGTCCATTGACAGAATTATGTATGTTTTTCAGAAATGAAGATGAGGGAGATGAAGCAGAAATTGCTTTCGGTTGCGTTTCGAGATCATCTACATGATAATGAAGTTGAGGAAGGACAGAATGAATATGAGGGAGACGAAGAAGAATTTTATGATTCAGATATAGAAGAACGAGAAGAAGAGTATTACACGGATGATGAATAATTGTAAATGTGAAGTATATATTCAATTATTAAATATATCTATTATATATAATCTAATTATATTAAATTTTTACAGCTATGGTTCGATATATCAGTTCTCGAGGAGGCATTCCTCGTAGGACCCCCCAACAATTACCACCCGCCCCACCAGTACCCACTGACCCTTCGTCTTCCACCACCATCCCCCCACCTGGTCCGGCCACCATTCCCCCACCTGATCCATCCACTATTCCCCCAGCTGATTTGGTCACCTTCCCCCCACCTCCATCCACCATCCCTTCAGCCGATCCAGGCCCGTCGACATCGAGACGTAGGACACGAGGGCCTAACGGAATTCTCCCTCTGCCACCCGAGGGACAACTACGCAGAGCAGTTACTATGAGCGGAAGAAGGTAAGTATATGCATTAATTATTACTTATAATTTATTTAATATTCAAAATATCATAATATGAATTTATATATGGTGCAGATTTGAGCAGGAGGACATCCCCCGCACGATAGCGGGGACGATCCGAAAGTTATATCTTTGACGGAAAGAAGTATTGTGGATCAGTCAATTACGGTCACAGTTTGTATTCCGGGCCTATAAATAGCCCCCTGCTTTGCCATGTGCTATGAAAATCATGGATTGGGAGGTGTCAGAGATTACCGTTCTACCAGAGATTACTTTTATTCGCTTGGCAAGGGATTCATCATTTGTCGTAGGTTTGTACCATCGGGCTTAAGGATTTGAGCACGAGAAGGAGTTCCAAGCGTAGGTTTGTACAATTGGGTTTATGACGGAGGCGAAGCCAGTTTCCATGGATTTTAGTAAACACCATGCTGAATTAGAACACTTGTCAATGGTTTTTGGCTTTGCTCGCTGCCACTTTGAATTCCTTTTCTGCCTATCCTTCCAACTCGTGGGTTATAGGAGCTTCCCCGACCCAGTTTGTGGACACTGCTGCATATTGGCAGTAGGACTCTGAGCCGAAACTTCATTTCTTGATCAGCTTGGTCGGCGGCCACATTTCTGGCATGCTCTCCAAGTGGATATTTCTGTTTGAAAGTGTTTCTTTCTTTGAATAGCCCCCTGCAGGCTTGTAAGTGTAGCTATTCCCTTTGTGGGGTTTCATGAAATAAAAGAAACATCTTCCTTTTTTCATGTAAGGTTCTTCCCCGCATGCTTTTATTATTGTAGTATTTGAACTATAGTTTTACATATTTGGTATTTTATGATGAAGGCGCTCGGATTATCTTCCCTGTATTCTATCTTGTTTGCATGTTTTATATTATGTTTTGATTACTTGTGTTACTTACTCGCTTGCACATTCATCTAGTTAAATTGAGCACCTACCTAAGTAATCAAGAAAAGGAATAAAACCGAATTAAGGCTAAAGTTTAGCAAACATACTATTCACCCCCTCTAGTGTAGGCCATTTCACTTACAATTGGTATCGGAGCGGATCGTAGATTGATATTTCACCATCTCCTCTACATCTAGTCTTGATTTGAAAATGGCACTAGAGTTGGTAGTGTCTATACCACCTATTTTCGATGAGTCTAACTTTGATCTTTGGAAGAGTAGAATATACACCTTCCTAAAGACACAAGGTTTAAGTGTGTTTAACATGCCAAAGACTCAATATATTGAACCTAAGGAAAACATGAATGCATGGACCCAAGAACAAATTGATATGTTTGAATTAAATGCTAAAGCTACATATAGGATATTTTGTTCCTTGAAAAATAATATTCTTGAAAAGGTCATGCATTGTATTTCAGCTTTTGATATTTGGGCAACTTTAAACATGTTATATGATCATGCCAAAACCGAACAGATTGACACTTTTGATGAAGATGGTGATGACAATGGCCATTCACCTAACCCTAACCTTAGTTTTGATGCCCATAGATCTTCTAATCAAAGAAGCAGCTCCAAGAGCCGAAAAAGAAAGGAAATTTGCCACGTAAGTAAGGAAAAATGGCACGTGAAGAAGAATTGCCCTACCACGATGAACATGGCAAATAAGAGGTCAAATTCTTATTCAAGTGAAGCTCCCTCTTGCCATGATTATGAAGTCACTTCAAAAACTTGCCTCATGGATGCTAATAATGAGGTAAAACCTTCTACTTCTAGTCATGATAAAAATCTTGAAAATGATGATAGTAGCTCTAATTCTTTAGGTATGACTTATGATGGGCTATTAGAAGAATCTATGAAGATGTATGCCAATGCTCATGAAATCAAATAAGGAAAATGGAAAAATCAAGAAAGAAAATCAAAAGCTTGTAAGTCATTTGCATGAGTTGAAGAGTGAAAATGAGAAATTGAAATCTTGCTCTTTTGATTCATGCCAAGATAATTTAGAAATTGAGCTTAGAGCCTTGAAACTTGAAAATGAGATTTTGAAATCAAAAATGAAACTTAGAAGTAATGAATTGAAAAATGATTTCAAAATCGAGAATGAAAAATTGAAAATTGAAAATGGTATGTTGAAATCTCAATTGCATGCATTGCATAAATCTCTAAGGGGTTGTTTAGTTGCCTGCAATTGGACTTGCAGGCAACTAATTTGCAGCATCTGTAACCCCTTGCTTCTTTGGTTTCTTGCAATTGAGCCAATTGCAGCATTTCGCATTTGCAGCCTACAAATGCAGACTGCAAAACCAGTTGCAGGACCAAAGGCCTGCAATACTTACTTACAGCCTGCAAGAAGAGGGCATTGTTAACGCCCCGACTCTCGCCCTCACGCAACGCAACCCGACTTCTTCCAGACTCTTTCCCTCGCACGACGTAGCCCGAGTTCTTCCCCTCGCCGTCGTGCGACGCCTACCTGCAGCCCCTGCCTTCTTCCCCTCGCCATCACGTGACGCCTACCTACAGCCCTTGAAATCTTCCTCGAGTCATCGACTCTCGCCGTCGCGCAACACCTGCCTGCAGCCCCTGAACACTCTCCTTTTGTTATACCCTCGACTCCTTCGAAACCAGCTCCTGCTCTACCCTCGACTCCTTCGAAACCAGCTCCTGCTCTACCCTCGACTCTCACCCTCCTGCAGCCCTCGCCCGACTCCTGCAGCTCCTGCACTACCCTCGACTCCCCCGAAACCAGTGAACATCCCGGGCTCTCCGGAAACCAACTGCTCCTACTCCGCCGAAGCCCTATTCCTGCTCCAGAAGCTCCCGACTACTCAAATCTCTTGCTTCTGCTCCAGAAGCTCCTACCTATGACTGCTCTTGCTCCAAAAGCTCCCTACTGTGAGTTTTCTTCCCATTTAACTTCCTTTCAAGATTTTCATAATGCATTTATATATGTACTAGATAAAGTTGTAACGACAAACAGGACAATGCTATGTTATTTGTTTAATTTTCCTATATTGCTAGTTTATTGGCATTGCAGTTTTGTTACCTCCTCAAAGAAGCTTCAAAACTTCAAAAGCTGCCCAAGTTGTAAAATAACCAACTAATCAAAGCCGGAGTTTTAAAAACCTTGGTTTGAACAGGATATCCACTGTATATACCTGCTCTTCATAGTTATCCCATATTGGTTGGGATTCAGAATCTTCATTTCCAGACACATCCCATATTGGCGGTGTGTCATTCTCATCACTGTTTATTTGCAAATCCATGAGGTTCCTTATCACCTCTAATTCTTCTTCAAAATCATCATCATTCTCAGCCTGGTTTTCTTCTTCATCGAAATCACACATCATCATCATTACGAACTCGTCTTCTGTCGTGTCACCTTCAGTGACATTGTTGTCAGTTCGTTGGCTTGTGTAGCCTGCAAATCTTATACCTAAAGAACCATCTGTTCTAGTTCTTAAGCTTGCTTCAGTAGGGTTTTGTGGGATTGAGATTGTAGCTGGTCTTAGTGACACTGGACCAGGTTTTTGATATGATGGTTGACGGGTCCTAGTGCGTCTGACGCCCAATTGTCCTTCGTTGCCGCTTGTTCTAGTCTGGCCTTCTAGAGATAGGCCATGGCAAGAAGTTTTCCCACTTCATCTATTGTTCTCAAAGTTTGGGCGTGGTGGATGTTGTAGACCTTGCTTTTCCATTTATGATTTTTATCAAGTGTTTTGGGGTATCTGAACAGAAGTTTTCCGGTTAAGCATTCTAACTCTTCAAGGCCGGTTGCACCGGAACAGAAGACTTCGCAAGCCATATTCAAACAGTTGAACATCCTCATACATCTTGTAGTCAAGCTAAAGGAAGAGCTTGAAGACGTAAAGATTGCAATCAGAAGAATCGAAGCAGAAAAAGCAGCTGCTTCAGCAAAACCAGACGAATTGATAGAGTCAATTGATAAACTACAGAAAGATCTTCAGAAATTAAGTCTAGGCCCAAGTGAGACCAAGACGATCTCTAAGCCAAAAGGAAAGCTTTTTGTATTCAAAAACCCTAAAGAAATTTTCGATCTTGAAAAGGCAAAGAGTAAGTCAGGACATTAGAGTATTATTCCACATTCGAAGCAAAGATTTTCAACCAAACAAGATCATAATACGAAATAGCATATAAACATTTATCAACTATGAGCAAGTGTACAAGCAAGTGTACATTTTTAACATGCCATGAGATTGAATATTAGTTTGTCAAACAACTTGGTTCAATGTTCAAACTATGTTGTACATGTCATTTAGCAATCAGCTTTTGGGATGTGAATGATTGTGAACTCAATCTCTACAAAACCACATGCTCCATAGCTCCATCACCTGTTTTAGTAAATTCTAATATAACGTCCTGCTAACTCATACACATTATGTGGTGAAATTTTGGCACGGTTTACTTTTGTTGGCATTTAAGTCATTACAAAAAACTTCGTCATCTGCGACGGCTGCTGCTATCGTAGAGCCATCGCAAAAGGGCAATGGCGATGACACCAACAGTCACAAAATGTCCATCGCGAATAGGCTCATCGTAGATTTTACGCGACCGTCGTGCCATCGTCGCCAAAGATGCATTTATTGCAACCGCGTTTGTGCGTCGCAAGGCTGTGGCATACTTTTTGCGACCGATGTTGCGACCGCTTTTAGCCATCACATGTTGGTGAGCATCTGCAACAGCGGCAGAGGTCGCAAAGCCGTCGCAGATTTATATATATATATATATTTTTAAAAAAAATTCATGTTTCAATATTTAATTGAAATACAAACAAAAGACATCAAATTATAATATATAGATATCAAAATATTGTTTACATCATATCAAAACAATAATGTTTACATCATATCAAAATAAAATATTAAAAAAGTACATTAATGATCTGGCGCATCATTCAACGTCGATGATGATGATTGATTTGATGCTGATGTCGTCATGCTGAATGATGGGGGAGGTGGAGGAGCCGGAGCACCAGGTATGATAGAAGACATATGTGTCATGTACTGGGTCATCTGCGCCATATGCTGAGCCATCTGCGTCACAGTATCTCTCATAGCGGCCATGTCGGCGTTGAGGCGTGCGTGAGCAGTCTCGACGGCCGCTAGTCGGTCTTGATCCGCACGTGATGTTGACGGCCCTGCACCATGTGGCTGCAACAACGCCCGTGCGTGGGTCGTTGTGCCAATGTCATATACACGGCCGTGGCCGATGCCTGCCACCTGCATCCATGCGTCAGCATCAAGCTGATGCTGCGCATGATCACCTCCCCGCTGGATCACCAACTCACTATATGTGGCCTTTAAATAAAAGTAAGTTAATTAATTAAATTAATTATACATAATAGAACTAGATAATTTTTTTAAAATATTAACTTACCAGTACCGTCTCCGGCCTCCTACTGATGAACTAACCCCGGCAAGGACCACACTGGTATCTATGTGTCTTCTCAAAGACCCTCAAAGGATCAACAAGGATGAGCGTCCCCCTATTCGTCTCGCGTCGCCTACAGTAAAATAAAAATAATTAGTTTTTCTATAATAATAAATAAATAATAAAAATAATTACTAAGTTACTTACCAATCGACGCTCGTGGCTGATAAATGGGATGGACCCACCAGTATGTCGGGCGACGGATCCCTCGACCAACGTCATCTGATTTTGGTGCGCCGCCCGGGAGGCACCCTGCCATCCCTCCGACGCCCAGATGTCGCATAGTTGATCCCATACATCGACATACATCCAAATGGGTTTGTGTCCCTTGAGCGCATCTATAGGCGTATCTCTGTTACCGCCTACACTCGTCTGCGCCTCATCCCGCTCCCGATGGAGGATATCCTTGAAAAGCTTCTTATTATAAGCTTCTCAAGCATCCTCCACTTGAGCATGAATTGCGGGATCCCAGGTATATCGGGCCTACAAAAAAAACATTAATACAAGTTCACGAAAAGTAGATATTAAACACCAAACTCATATTTGTATTCAAAAAATTATATCCAGTATGTTGAACATAAAGCATGATAACTACTTACTTTAATAGCTTAATTTTCACATGTAATTTTCCAAAAAGAAAATTGAATTGATTAAAACAGTACTGATCTTACATTTCAAATATCATTTTAGGAAGTCATTTCAAATATCATCTTAGGAAGTCCTATTGACAAAGTTAATCCTATTGATATGAAGAAAATGACTTCAATAACATAAGTAAATTATCCCAAAACCATGACTGTTGTTGCCACCAATTCAAAGTCGAAGAAGAAGCATCTAATTCCCCCCTCCACGACAAAATACTAACAAAAAAGACCGCATAATCTCAAATTAAACACATCTCTTTAAAAGAAAGAAAACATAACCCATAGTTCCAAATAAACATGGAATTCTAACAAAGATGAATCACGCTAACAACCAGAATATCATTGCGTATCCTAATAGAATGCTCCAAAAACATGAAAAGATAAGTGCAAAAAAGCTCATGATGCATGCCTATTGCCATGTTTAAAATGAACATACATCAAATTAATCCCATTTCTAGGTCCCTCTTACCAATTCCAAGTGTGTGAATCGTGGATTGACATCAAAGTACATTATCACAGTAGAACAAATGAATAAATTACTGGTGAAATAATTTATAAATCAACACTTAAGCAGATATCAACACTTAAAGCAGATATCAACACTTGGTAAAGAAGAAAGGCTCAATTTTGATACTTTACAATATAAAATCCAACGAACATGTGATTGAGCCTACCGCAGTGAAGATGGATTCAACAGTCTCTTATGAGGAGCGAGCAGTTGAGGTGCTAGACCTCTAGATCAAGAAATTGAGATCCAAGGAGATTCCCTTGGTAAAGGATAGGTGGGAGCACCATTCCGTGTAGGAGGCCACCTGGGAGGTGGAGCAAGATATGAGGGAGTGATATCCTTCATTGTTTGATGATCTAGTGAGTCCTTAAGCTTTTTCTTACAAATTCGAGGACGAATTTTCTTTAAGGAGGGAGAATTGTAATATCCTAGATATTATTGTTTATTTCTATTTTTGTTTATGATTGTTAGCCTAATGGGCTAGTTCGAGGTCGATCCGAGTCGACTCATGGTCCGGTGCGAGCTTGCGAGCTCGGGTAAGTAGGAATATGAATTATACGATTTCTTTTCCTACGTAGATAAATTTATTTAATTATCCTATTGGAGCCACACCAGCCGAATAGGAGAGAGAGGAGCCGCCCAGCCAAGCCGAGCCGTCCCTCTCCCTCTTTCCCCCAACTGGAGCCGCAACCTCCAAGGAAGCTAAGCCGCCAAGCGATCTTTTCGCCCTCTCTCTTGTGAAGCCGAGTTGTGAAGGAGAAGCCCCCCCCCCCCCCCCCCCCCCCCCCCTTTCCCCTCTATTCGAGCCGCCGCACCTTTAAGGCCGGATTCGGAGACCACCGCTTGGAAGTTCTTTTCTAATTCTTCTTCCTAATCAGGTGAGTGGATTTTCCCCTCCTTCTTCCTGGATCTTCTTATGTTCTCGAGCCGTTCTTGGAGGTTGAGAGTTTTTGTCGGAATTTTCCGTCGTTTCTTGAAGTTTCTCGTCGTTTCGAAAGAGGAGGCCCGAATAACCCCTTTGTGGTGCGGTAGCCCTAGGACTACCCTAGGGGTGCTCGGCCAAGGTGGAATTAGGGTCGCCCTCGAGGTGTTCGATGAAATGCATAAGAGGAAGTTCTTGATCGTTGTGAGATCTAGGCTTTGGGATTAATTTTCTAAATTAACTTGTTATGATGCTAATGCATGATGTGTATTTAGATATAAAAATTTCAGCGTATAAATCTATATTTTGTGTGAGGAAAGATTTGATTTTTTATGCCATGTATGTTCTTGTTTGAGTTCTTGGGTTGAAGCTTGAATCTTGATTAAATATGATATGGATGCATCCTAAATCTTGATTAGGAATAATGGTTTGATCTTTGTATGTTTTGTGTTGATGTCATAAATCTGTTGTGAGGATAATTAAGGATTTAATTACTGTGATTTTCAGATTAATTACCTTGACATGCTGAAAACTCAAACTTGCTGGAATTTCATGCTGAAATTGTTAATTTATGGTTGATTTTGTAATCTCTGTCGTGAATCGTATAGTTTACTAAACATAGTCGTGTAACCTATCATTTTGACTATAAAACATACTCTGGATCCATAGGACACACTTTGGAATCCAGATTCGACTTGTGTGCACCAATTTTGGGCTCAACAGTAGACTAAAAACAAATCCCTCATTTTGGCAAATGGAAATTTTAATAGCATAATTAAAATTCAATGGGCAGCATAATCTGTTAAGAACCAACAAATTAAGTTTTGTGCATGAAATAAAACCTCATGGGTTTATAATCTTACGGGTCTAGGAGTTGGGATGGGCATTTGGTGTTGTAGCGTTCCCAATAAAGATATCCCTAAGAGACCTTAGGAGACACTTGACTTAGGTCATATTGCGCCATATCTTTATGAATGGCGGAGAGGCTCGGCTAGGAGCTGGATTGCGGGCTTGGCCCGGAAGGTTGGATGGCTAATTCCCAACCTGTGTTTAAAGGAATAAGTTCAGATTGGTGAATCTCGATTATTCCTACGTTATCTCTTTGGAACAAGTTCGAATTGGCAAATCTCGATTGTTCCTATGTTTTCTCGTGGAACAAGTTCGGATGGGCAAATCCCAATTGTTCCCGAGCTTCTTTTAATGAATAAGTTCGGATGGGCAAATCTCGATTATTCCCGTGATATCTTTAAGGGGCAAGTTCGGATGGGCCAATCCCGATTGTTTCTACGCATCTCATGGAGCAAGTTTGGACAGGCAAATCCTGATTTTTCACGAGTTTCTTTATTATAGGATAAGCTCGAATGGGCCAATCCCGATTATCCTAGTTACCCTTGAGTATAATTTGTTGCCTTAGGGCACGGTAGGTTGAGGCCTGTTGCACTTCACAGCTAGAGTGTTGGATGCCTTCGGGCGTGTTGTGGCTAGGTAGCCTGATAGCTAGTCACTCTCTTGTGACTTTATTCCTGTTGAGACAGATGTTTTATCATATGCTACATCTCTGTGTTTGGTTTCTCGTGGGGATTCATAGAACTGCTCACTGAGTTCTTTTGAACTCACTCGTTGTCATTTTTGTTATTTTTGCAGAGCTTGACCACTGAGGTGGACTGGAGCACTTGGGACGACAGGAGGATAGAGGAGCCACATTGATCTCATAGCAATCCTAGTTAAGGGTCGTAGTCGAGTCTTTGGTAGTCTATCATGCACCTGTATTTTGGTATTTTGGAGTTGTAGTCCCTTGGGAACATTCATATCTTTTATTTTAGATTTCACAGAAACTGTTGAACTAGATTTATTATTTCCGCAGTTTACTATTTTGCTAAACTTGCTTCTAATGAAATATGATTTGGTTTCTTTATCATTTAAAATAAAACTCGTTACATTCTTTCCGCTATGTTTTATTATCATGAGTTGGCATGTGCATGGGTTAGGCTGCGGAGTATAGGCACGTATACCCTGGCCGGTCACGTGACCTTGAATTGCGGTGTGACATTTCTATAGTGATTTTTGACTCTTTGACCGATACTTGAAAATATCGATACTTAAGTTACTACATGATCCTTGGTTTTGAATTTCATTTATCATTTCATAATATCATCTATGACTTAGTCTCTTATTGAATGTTTGGTTTTCATCCCTTAAGTTGAGACTTTTGCGGTTTTGAAAAATCTTTTAGTTTCAACTTTGACCTTTTGATTGACTTATCTTGCCCTTTTTGATTGATGTCGAAAGGGGAAGAAGAATATTGGTAAAAGAGAAGAAAATAGAGGAAAATCATGCATATAGATAGGGGAAGTTTATTTTTATAGATATGAAATGCATGATTGATAGGTAGAGAAATCCCATGATTGACTTCCTTAATGCTTTATTGAAAATATTTTCTTAAGGTTGTTTGTCATCAACAAAAAAGGGAGATTGTTTGCCTAAGGTTTTCAACCTTGGTCTTAATCTCGATTTTGATGATAACAAACATGGAACTAATGTTTTCATTAAGAAATATTTTAAAGGTTCCATATTGGTTTGCGCATGACGTTCTCGATCGAAAATATCAAAAAATTGATGAATCGGAAGGACGTTGATCAACATGCTCAGATTCATCGGGAAGAATAGAGTTTAGGTTTAGGGTGTCTAGAATGATTGTATTAATACTCATTATGATGCAAAGATCATTAAATAACAAAACCCGAAACCCAAACTAGAAGAAAGAACCTTGCTAGTTCGATTGACTAGACTTCAATCAGAATATACCAGTACTCTACAATATCTTCAAGAGTTTTCAAGTCATAAACAACATTTCGGATGAGATGTTGTAACAACCCTGAACAACCTAGATAGATAACCAAGAACAACCTAGATGGACAACCCAGAACAACCTAGATAGACAACCCAGAATAACTCGGATTGACATTTCAGAATAGCTTGAAAAGTACTGATACTCTGTAAGTATTCCTAGAATCATATAGTCAAACTTTTCAGAATTTCCAAAATGCCCCCAACAACTCTATGTTAAGAAAAAGGTCACGTGAAGAAGAATTATCCTACCATGAAGAACAGGGCAAAGAAGAGGTCAAATGTTTCCACATCATCATCTTATTCAAGTGAAGCACCCTCTTGCCATGATTATGAAGTCACTTCAAAAGCTTGCCTCATGGATGCTAATAATGAGGTAAAACCTTCTACTTCTAGTCATGATAAAAATCTTGAAAATGATTATAGTAGCTCTAATTCTTTAGGTATGACTTATGATAGACTATTACAAGAATCTAAGGCCGAGTGCTTCGATGGATTAAGGAGGTGGATTGGATTTTAAAATCCAATCTATTGTTTGTTGCAACATTAGATATAAATCAGGCCGGATATTGGGTGGATTTATTTTGGCCCAAATCCACCGCTGGCTTGATTTAGAAATCCTATGGAGGGGGTGGGTTTAAGGCCCAAATCCATAGGATATGAATTTTCATATCCTATCCATGCTTCTTATGCTATGCCAAAACAAACATAGGATAGGATTTCAAGAAATCCTCTTGGATTTCTATCTCATCCTTATCCACCTTAAATCATATCTCATCCAAATCATATCCTGCAAAGCAAACATGACCTAAGAAGATGTATGCTATGCTCATGAAATCAAATAAGGAAAATAGAAAAGTCAAGAAAGAAAATCAAAAGCTTGTTAGTCATTTCCATGAGTTGAAGAGTGAAAATGAGAAATTGAAATCTTGCTCTTTTGATTCATGCCATGATAATTTAGAAATTGAGCTTAGAGCCTTGAAACTTGAAAATGAGAATTTGAAATCAAAAATGAAACTTAGAAGTAATGAATTAAAAAATGATTTCAAAATCGAGAATGAAAAATTGAAAATTGAAAATGGTATGTTAAAATCTCAATTGCATGCATTGCATAAATCTCTGAATGATTTGAAAAATGGGATGTTGGTTTTAAGTAGGAAAGTTAATACTTCTTCTTTTAATTCTAAAAATTAAAATGTTTCATTTAGTAAACCTCAAAAGATAAATGTTTCGTTTAAGAATGCTCATGCTCATCATAGTTCACATGCCAAGCATTCTAGTGATAAATTTCATGTCCATAGCAAAAATGAAAAGAAGTTTAATGGACAATATTTTTGTTGGGATATGTTTGGCCATGCTATTTATGATTGTGCATTCAAGAAAAATCCAAGTGTAGCTAGGACACTTTGGATCCCTAGGCCATCTATCCCCCAAGGACCCAAACCTATTTGGGTACCAAAAGTTTCATGCTCTTTTGTAAGGGGAGCTACCACACAAGGATAAGAGAAAATGATTTGTTGAAGTTGGCCAATAATTGAATGAAAGATTCTTACATGGTTGCAACTTCAAGTTTTTCACCTAGATGCCTATGAAAATGAAAATTGGCATATAAAAGCTTTGGTATCATCTCTTAACTTCAATTGATCCATTAATAGTTAGAGTTCATCATACTTGCTTAGATTGATTATTTTTCCCCGCTCATGATATACTTTCAAAAATGTTTTTGATTTTTGAGTTCTGATCTCTTCGGATACCTATGTGACCTATAATGGGTCTATGCAACCTATCAGTTTTGAAACGAATGCTAATTGTGGCCATTTTGGTTTTCAACCAATAGGAAGGGTTGGAGATCTTATTCTTTCAAAATTTCATATTTTTGGGATCTCGTTAATTCATTTTAATGATGAAGAAGGTGGAGAGAGAGAGAGAGAGAGAGGACCCACTTGTTTAATTTAAAAATTTTAATATTAAAAATATTTTTTTTATACAGGTCAGCATGCCACGTCGTCAACTTAACGAGGCGTCCGACAAAAATTAGACGGCGGGCCACAATCGAAACAAATGTCTTAGTATATATATACAAATGAGACAAATGAAAGTACAGGTCACAATTGAGACCAAGGTCAGTATATTTAGGTATATTCCCTTCTCATTAAAATTATCCTCCTCCATTCCACCCTTTAAAATTTCGACCAAAATAAGGAGAGCGATATATTATCCTACCCTTCCCCACCCACTTTTTAATTACCCTATCCAAACATGGGATTAAATACTCTTCCCCATCCCCTCACCTCCTTATTTTTAGGGGTGAGCAAAAAAAACCGGTTTTCCGGTTAACCGGAAAACCGGTCCGAAACCGAACCGGTTTTTTCGGTTAACCGAACCGATTTTTTCGGTTTCGGTTTTTTTTTTTTGGAAAAATCGGTTTTCGATTTCGGTTTCGGTCCGAAAGGTAAAAAGTCCACCGGTTTCGGTTAACCGACCGGTTGGATATAATTTATTAATTTTTAATTATATATATATATATAATAATAATAATATTAATTTATAAATTATGAAAAATTATAAAAAATTGCAGAAAATTATAAAAAAAATTATAAAAAATTATAAAAAATTTAAAAAATATTTAAAAATTTAAAAAATTCAAAAAAATATTAAAAATATTTAAAAAAATCAAAAAATATTTTAAAAAATAAAAATAAAAACATTAGTTTTTGTAGAACATTATGTTGGTTCAATGGTTTCACTTTTTTTTTTCTCAATGAGAATTTGCTATTTATTTAGATTTTTCTCCATGATTTGCATAATATTATTATGTTTGTAGGTTAAAAAAATTTATCGGTTAACCGAACCGAAAAAACCGAAATCAAAATAGTGGTTAACCGAAGTTAATGGACCGGTTTACGGTTAATGATTTTGAAAAACCGAAGTTAATGGACCGGTTTTTTTTTTTGCTAATGGACCGGTTAACCGGTCCATGCTCACCCCTACTTATTTTACCCTCCTAGTAAATATTTTCCTCCTAAGAGGGCACACCAAGGACTTATTCCTCAACCCCTGAGGATGTCTCTACCTCTATCCCAAAGAAAATACACTTAAGTTCTTTGACTATAGATGATATGAATGATGAACTAAGAACAATTAACAAGTAAATAAGCAAGTAAAGATCAATGCAAACAAGAACGATATATAGTGGTTCGGCCAACCCGCTTAGTCCACTACCTTGGCTCCTCACTAAGGATTTCTAACCTTAACACTTTATAGACAAATCGTTTTCCTAAGAATACAATAAGGATTTAATTCACAACCCTTTGAAAAGACCTCAACACCTATTCTCTAGCAAAACAAATACCTACAACACACCAAGGTGATTCACAAGCACACCTTTCAAGCTAACTATTCAAATCCAACAGACAAGACAAAAACACAATAAAAGGAGCAATAAGTGTAAAACAAACTTGTTGTGCTCCTTTCGCTGGCCTCCTAGACATCCAACACCTCAAGAAGATGGAGAGCTTTGCCTTGAGAGGGTTGAAGAATGAAGACCACCACTTGAGAGAGTAAAAGTGAAGATTAGGGCTTTAAAACACTCTTTAAAGGCTCAAACACTCAAGCATTAACTCAATGAACAGTTGGGAAGGTTTAATCACTGAAACTAGGTGTATTATAGTGGGGATGAGGGTAGCCGTTCAACGGATCTAAATAGATCCATTGGCAATTTGGTCGACCTCAGGCCGATCCTCGATCGATTGAGGTTCGGCCCCGGGTCAACCGGATAACTTCTAGAAAATTTCTAGAGATTCGGCCATAACCCCTATTAGTTTCTTGAAACTTATTTATGTGCTGATTTTTCAGCTTACATGGTTTTTCGGATTTCTTCTTGGATTTTGACTTGGGAAATCTTTGTAATGGGTTTGGTTCATATCCTAGGAATATATTACAATTAATTCTAAGCCTAAACCTAGGGTTCGACTTGATTACAACTTGATCGCCACCGGAGCCGATTTTACTTGATTCTTTGCATTTTTCTGGATGAACTTCATATCACTCTCTATTTCGATGATAACAAACATGCATCATTCTATTATTCTGAACCCAAAACTCAACAAATGGATTAAATATATGTTTGTTATCATCAAAATAGAGACTGAGGCCTAGATTGAACCCTTAGGCCAATAATCTTCCCCTTTTTGATGATGACAAACTTAACATGAAAAATAAGCAATTCTAAATGATGATAAGTTCTTATTTGTGAGTTTACGAAGAAAAACTAACTTAGGCTCCCCCTATCAACTTGTATATCTAAGAGATAGCTCTCCCTATCTATATACATCATAAAACATATATGACCAAGTCGTTTCTCCCCGTTTTGACATCAATCAAAAAGGATAAAGTGCAAGGTATTATTAATGAGTTTCATCATAAAAACCAAGAAATCCATAAAACCAAGTATCATCTACCACTATAGTCCTTCCTACCGATGTGAGCCCGCGGAAGGCAAACATCGATGAGTCACAAAGCCCCATTACAAGGTATTACTTAAGTGTGATGATACCATAACAACAAATTTTTCAAAGAGACATGCAATTTTTGAAAACTTAAGCATGTGGGTGTCACGCCCGAACTCAGGGTCACCACTAGCGTTCCCTCAATGCCCGTAGCCACGACTCTGCTACCCTCTGCCATAGACACAAAGGACAAGAAGGATTGGCAACTACCTAGAAGTAGCTTCCGAGCCTTGAGAGCTAAAATTGTCACCAACGAATCTCCCCTTCCCTCACCCTGAAAGGTAAACTGGGGCAATCCGAGCTTACTGAAGGTCACAGTCTTAGCCCTGCAGTCCACTGAGGCGAAATGGTCCGCCAACCAATCCATGCCCAAAATCACATCAATCTCTAGCATCGACAGGAGTGCCAATTCGGCCATCAGCACGTGCCCACAAATGACCACCTCGCAGCCCTGAAAGACTGTCTTTGCCAGCATAGAATCGCCTATAGGTGTAGACACCACAATAGAAAATCAAGAAAAGAGAGTTTCCCTGATAACTTAGTAGCAAACAATGCAGATACAAAAGAGTGCGTAGCACCTGTATTAAACAAGACTTAGGGTGAGCTCATACTTAGGGTGAAGTTGCAATGTCCTTGGATTAATTAAAGCTAGATTTTAACATAATAATGATTCAAATGTCAAGATTCAGCATCAATATCATGTTATGATCATGTATGATCAATCCAATTATAAGAAATGGTCCATATATGAAAGCATCAGATTCTCCTAGGGTTTAATACCTGATACATGCATCGGTATCACATGTTTTATTCTAAATGGATATATATATATAGACTAGTTAAATAGTGTAGATATCTGTCTTTACCAAGTGCTCAAAAAGTGGATAAGATAACAAATAAACATTCATATCTTTCACAAGAAATAGAGGATTTCTCATGAAGCATGGATCATTTTACCAAGTTGGATATCAAAGTACAATTGTAGCTAATTTTTGGCCTTTACTAATGTTTTGAAGTAGGGCAGGATTGACTAATTATGTTAAACTTGTCTTATATCCGGTCCCAACTTTGCCTCAAAACTAGTTTAGGCAACTAGGTGATTGGATCTAATCTAATCTTTGCTTAATCTAATCTCTTTTTTGCATCCATCCACGCACCCATTGTCCATTACCTCCACTCCCGGTGATGACTACCTAAGCGTTCATTTTAGGCAACTAGGTAATTGTACTCAAGAACTTTAAAGGGTGTTCTTTCAGGCCTGTGAACATGGAAAGTGGACTTCTAAGGGCTGAAGAAACAACTAAAAAGAGGTGCTAAAAGTTTTATCACTTGATTTTTGTTCTGTTTCTCTGGCTACCATTTTTGTTATTATAGTATTCATTATGTAACATCATTGTCTGATAACGGTTTGCCAGAGCTTTTGTTTTATTTATATCCTATTTTTAGTTGTTTTTCTTTTGTTTTCTTTTTTTCTTTCTTAAATTGTTAGCGTATCTAGTTGAACAAAAAAGTTCATATCGTATGAAGTGCTTAAGATAGGTGTGGATTCTTGAAAAGTTATCACAAGATATGCATATATGGAGGATAGTAATTTTGATGAGGAAACTGTAAGATATGATTAATCGAGTTAATCTATTGTAATTTGAACCACTTTTGACCCATGATGAGTAGATTTTTCTTTTCACATACACACATAGTCATGATGTAATTAAGACAAAATACGCCTTTAAGTTTAAGCTAGTAGTGTCAATTGTTAGAGCATGCTGCAGGAGCTTCTGACTTTTGCAAATGTTCCCATTTCTTTAATAAATTAATTAGCTAAAGTCTAATCTAGATAAAATTAGATTAACGTACAATATGATTCTTGGAGTGCTCTTGGTATCAAACAATGGCGCTAAGGGCACGTCAAATCTCTTCTATATAGCGACCAGCCCTTAGTCGATCGTCTCAACTACATTTCTGGCTATGTAAAGAACTGCAAGAATGCAAACTGTTGCAAATCCCAAATACACCCTGCTCATTCCAAACTTATCATTTTGTTGTGATAAAGATCCTGTTGCAAGTGATAACTTTGGGGATAAGAGATAATGCCACACTTATTGTCTTCACTTGGTACATTGAAGTTTGGGTGAAAGTCTAGGTGGGTAAACCTAGGTAGTAAATGTAAATTATTTTAACCTTGCTCCCATTTTATTAATTTGTTTAATATATGCCTTAATGTGTGATTTATCACATTAGTTGCTTGCACAAACCTGATGCAGCCTTTGTGAACGAGTGTGAAGTCTGATGCAATATCTATCTTCTACTTATGTTGATTGTTAGGGTTTAAAATCAATTGGCTATCGCAATGTCCCCAAGCTAATTAATTAGATTTATGGGTTATAATTTATCATAATGTAGCAATCCAAATGCCTCGTATAGTTGAGGATTTTATCTTTTGATTTTATTCATATTTCTTTTGTTTTTAAATGTAGGTATAAAAAAGATGAAGTACAATGATCTACTTTTTGGAAAAGACTATCATTGATATGTATTTTTAAAATAATCTTAATGTATTGAAACTTTGAAACAATGTATTTGCTTAACTAGCACAATCTTAATGTATACAATGGTTTCCTTAAGTTATTTATGGTTGTGTGTGAATTTCTGTGTGTATTTGTGTATTTCTGTGTGTGTGTGAATTTAGAAATATAATGGTTCATGTGGTTTAAAATTTTATTTTATGGTTTCGTGTAAATATGATATGTTTTAGGTGTTCAGGATTGATTCAGGTATTAGCCAATAAAGTGTATTACCGACGGACATATTTTGTTGGTATTACCAACAGAAATATAGTCGTTAGTATTACCAACGGAATAATTACCAACGGAAATACTTTCGTTGGTATTACCAACAGAAATAATTTTGTTGGTATTACCAACGGAATTATACCAATGAAAATAATTCCGTTGGTATTACCAACGAAAATAATTTTGTTGGTAATACCAACAGAAATACTACCATTGGTATTACCAACTGAAATAATTTCGTTGGTAATGCCAACAAAAATAATTCCGTTGGTATTATCAACGAAAATACTGCCGTTGGTATTACCAATGAAAATACATATGTCCGTCGGTAATACCAACAAATGAAAAAATTCGTTGGTAACACCGACGGATTTTATCAAATCCGTCAGTATTACCGAGCAAGCATTTACCGACAGATTTTACCAACAGAGTGTCCGTCGGTAATAGTATTACCAACAGAGTGTCCGTCGATAATAGTATTACCGACGGATTTTGGAGTATCACCGACGGGGGGAAAGGCACTCTACCGGAGGGAAAGAAGCATTGAACCCCACGGAGCTGTCAAATTTTGGAGTCAGTTTCAATCCAAATTCTCATCGACCCGAAGATCTAAGAAAGATGCAAAATTCTTATAAGTATAGACTGAAATTTTGGGAGGTAAATGTCTTCCTCGCCAACTGCTTGGAGTAAGAAAGGTTACCCTTTAGAGACGCCGCAAGCGAATATCATATATCCTAACTGATTGCAAGTTGAAATCTCTTTAGATCATTTTGTAATATTTCAGTGGTTGCCTCAAGGATTGACGTCATAGCTCCTGCAAAAGTAACAATTGTAGTCGTAGGTGGATATTCACGGGGGCACCTTGCTACCACAGTAGCTAAATGAATCCAAGCATATACTCGAGTGGAATTCGTGTCCTCCAAGTGAGTTTTGTTGATCTTAAAGAGAGGGAAAGAAGGAAATAATAAGTTAATGTTTCATGACTTTATTGTTGAAAAGGCAAAAAGGAGAAGAGAAACAAATTTGAAGGGACTGGGTAGATAGGTGACATCGACCAATCCAACTATTTCTCGATCGATTGGCTCAACTGCTAATCATCGTGGCAAAGCTCAGCCAATTGTTTCAATGATTTTGCACCACCCAACCAACCACCGGAGATCAACAACTTTGCGTTCCTCAACATCATAAAGTTTTTTTGTACAGGTGAAAATAGGATATCCATTGCTCCTCACTTTTTCAGCAAATGCTGTGTAGTTCAACTATGCCCATATTGAAGATTGGCAATTAAGTAAGAAAATTACTTGCCCACCAAAAAATATTATTTTCTTAATAGTTTCTCTATAGACCAAATAGACTCTCTTAGAGTGCTACTCTTGCTCTTCAAAGTTTTGAAAAGAAAATGACATCATTTTTGCATACACAAAAAAAGCTAGTCTTCTTTTAGCTCGGCTAGAGAATATTCAACAATTATTCAAGCATAACTTAGAAAATCTAATGCAACTTTCTTTAAAAATATTTATCAATTTATTATATTACACATATTCATATATTTCATCGGAGCAAAAAGTGCAAGTACAAAACTAGTATTATATCATACAGAATAAGATATAAATAGTATTATATAAATTGAATGGAACATATGAAGATATATAAAAGACTAAATGCAATAACATTCCACAAGGCACGTATAGTATATTAATCCTACTTTCAACCTAGTAAAATGCTTCAGCACTGTAGCTTCTAGTTGTAGGAGAAAACAGAAGAATCATCATTGATGTTGACTTGACAACTCAAAACTCAAAAGACAACCGTGAACTTGGCCAACATGAAAAGAACTTCTTGGTTCCACTTAAGGATATTTATTTAGTAAAAAGTTTCATAAAACTTCTTAGTTCTGTTTCATGATACTTTAAAAGATAGAAACTCAAGCCATCTACTAATTTAAAATTAGAACAGTTTCATCTTATCCCAATCAATATATACCCAAAGTAACTGACGCAGGAGCTATATTTTGTTATTTCAGTTTATTTATCTGACTTATAGATGGATGGCTGAGATTAAAAGTTACAAGGCTTATAGATGAATGGCTAGGATTAAAAGTTATGTTACGAGTTTTATTTGAGGGCTGAGATTTAATCTTTTAAGTAACCCTAGTATTAATAAGCTGTAAAACAAAATTACAACCACTTTTATCATGAGTATTCCAAACATTAGACTATAGACAGTAGGGGATCTCAAACCCTACATTTTTTTCTCAAAGAGTTCTACTTTTATCCTATTTTTATTGGCCCTAATTATATTGATTCCTGATGTTTCCTTCCCAAACCATACCAATTTTTGTTATCAGATCTTAGGGTTCAGTAGGGTTTGAGCCATGGTTGGACGTGAAAGAGATCGAGGAAGAGGAAATGAGGGTCAAGAAACAGAACTGGCTGTGATGAGACGTGCGATTGAAGAGTTGACGCGTGCTATTCAGGTTAGGCCGCGACAGGAACCAGTGGGAGCCTCGATGGAGATTCCAAACGGTGACAACAACCAGTTTGACATACCGGAAGGTAGTATGTAGTCATACTCAGATTACGGCACGAGGTGGATTGGAGGAGCGGTTGGTGCATGCCCTCGAATTAAATGGGGGTGGAATTAGGATTGGAGTTGTTGATTTTCATGGAAAGATGCATGTGGAAGACTATTTAGATTGGGAAGCTAGCCTCAAGAATTATTTTTAGTGGAAACCCATGGTGGAGGCTAGAAAGGTGTTGTTTGTGAAGCTGAAATTGAAAGGCACTACCCTTCAATGGTGGAAGAGAGTTGAAGAGCAACATGCACGCCAAGGTAAGCCTAAAATCAGCACGTGGGAGCACATGAAAAAAAAATTGCGCAAGCAATTTCTGCCAGCTCATTATACAATGGAATTGTATGAGAAGTTCCATTCATTGAGGCAAAAGAATGTGTAGAAGAGTATAGTGCTGAGGTTAACAATCTTTCTATTAGAGTTGGGTTGAATGAGAGTAATGAGCTGGTGACTTCACGATATCTTGCGAGGTTGAACCAGTCTATGAGTGATGAGATGGAAGTGGTTCGATTATTCAGCCTTGAAGATGCACGACAATATGCTTTAATGGCTGAAAAACGTGTTTGGCAATATGGTGCTAGGCGGCCTTTGATTGGACGGATGGATGGAGGTGTACAGAGAGGGGCAAGGGGCTCGAGCTCTTCGGAATGTGGATCAAACAGCCTTTAAAAACACTCGAGAGGCTTTAGTTACGAGCCATAGTGGGAGGAAACATGAACAATGCTGAGAGGAGTGAGAAGGGGAAGGCTGAAGTGAGATATGGGGCTGGAAATAGTGCTGGACAGAATGTTTAGAAGCCTGGCAGCAGCTCCCAAATTTGTTGTTTCACTTGTGGTGAAAGGGGTCATGCTTCTTATTCCTGTCCTGGGTGAACGGTTAACTTAGCTGAACTAGAAGAGCAATAGGGTGATGTTTTAGACCCTATTTATGATGAAGAAAGCGAAGAGATTGATGTGTATCAAGTTCAAGGAGAGTTTTTGGTTGTTCATAGGTTGTTGGCAGCGATGGCTGAAGATGAAAAGGAAGATTGGAGACGACGTAGCATTTTTCGAACTAAAGTGCTTTGAGGTGGAAAAGTTTGTGACTTGGTTATTGATGGAGGTAGCATGGAGAATGTAATTTCGAAGGAGGCTGAAGTTGCCTACAGAAAAGGAGTACGACTAGATGCTTAGTGAAGTTTACTATGGGGAGCAATCTTGATGATGAGGCACTATGTGATGTTCCTATGGATGTGGGTCATATTCTTGTGGGAAGGCCTTGGTTGTATAATCATGATACCGAACATCGTGTCAAGCCAAATACTTATTTCTTCTATAGAGGTGGCAAGAAGTACATGTTGCATCCTTTTGGAGATGAAAAATCAGCTACTAATGCTTCAACGGGTAGCAAGATTAGTGGATTTTCGTCTACTGAAAAGTTTGAGCTAGAATGTGAAGAATCAAGGGTAATGTGTGCCTTGGTGAGTAAAGTTGTGACTAGTGAGCAAATTGAAAATTCATCTCATGAGGCCCCAGAAATTTGGCAATTGTTGAGTGAGTTTGCTGAATTTTTAGTGGTGATATGTCACAAGGCTTGTCACCCATGCGGAGCATTCAACATGCCAATGATTTGGTGCCTGGTGCCTCTTTACCAAACCTGCCAGCCTACCGAATGCCACCGATTCAGCGTGCTGAAATGCAAAGGCAAGTGGAGGAGTTGCTAACTGATGGTTTGGTGAGAGAAAGTTTAAGTCCTTGTGTATGTCCAGTAAAGAAGATGGTTCTTGGGGAATGTGTGAATAGCCGTGCAATCAATAAAATCATCATCAAATACAGATTTCCCATTCTCCGTTTGAGTGATATGCTTGATCAGTTGGCTGGTTGTACGGTGTTTTCGAAGATTGACCTGAAGAGTGGTATCACCAAATCAGGTTGCAGAGTGGAGATGAATGGAAGACAACATTCAAGACTCCATAAGGCGTTTATGATTGGTTAGTGATGCCTTTTGGCCTCTCTAATGCGCCTAGCACATTTATGCAGGTTGAAGCCATTTCAAAATTCCTTCGTTGTTGTTTACTTTGATAACATCTTGGCTTATAGTAGAAGCAAAGAAGAACATTTGAGTCATTTGCGACAAGTGTTGGAGGTGCTAAAAAAGAGAAGCTTTTTATGAATTTGAAGAAGTGCACTTTCTTGTGTGAAGTAGTGTTCTTGGGGTTTGTTGTCTCTGCTGAAGGTATAAGACCAGATTTGGAGAAGGTGCCATTAGGGAATGACATATACCATAAAATTTCAAAGATGTTCGAAGTTTTCATGGGTTGGCATCGTTTTATAAGAGATTTATCAGGAATTTCAGTGCTATTATGAATCATATTACTGGATGTTTGAAGCTGGACAGCTTTGAATGGACTAAATCAACCCAAAAATCCTATGAAAAGGTTAAAATGTTGATGATGCATTCATGTAGGGATTGGGGCTGTTCTTAGCCAACAAGGAAGACCGGTAGAATTTTTTAGTGAGAAGTTAACTAATGCTAAGAGGCGTTACTCCACCTATGATATAGAGTTTTATGCTTTGGTGAGGATTGTCCAGCATTGGGAGCATTACTTGGCATACCGAGAATTTGTGGTTTATTCATATTATCAGGCTTTGGAATGTTTGAGCTCAAAAAAGAAGCTGAAGGATCGACATGCCAAATAGAGTTCCTATCTTGATGAGTTTAATTTTTCAGTTGATGCACTTAACCGACGATCTTCACTACTAGTGGCAATGGGTGCTCAAGTGACGGGTTTAAGTGAAGAATGAGTACTAGGTTGACCCATATTTCAGTCATATTATTTTTGAATTGGAAGGGCCAGCAAGACATGAACAATTGCCTTATCGGTTGCATGATGGATATGTGTTTCCAGACAATCGTTTGTGCATTCCAGAAGATTCTTTAAGTGAGCAAATTATGAGAGAACTTCATGGGATTTGTTTAGGAGGGCATTTTGGTAGAGGAAAGACATTGGATTTGGTGGTTGATAGGTACTTTTGGCCAAGAATGTATAAGGATGTGGATAGGAGTCCGATAGGTTGGTGAAAAGGTGTCCATCTTATCAATTTGGAAAGGGCAATTCACAAAATAGAGGGTTGTACACCAAGCTTATCATCTCGTCGCTATCTCGTCGAGATAGCGACGAGATATCGTTGTCTCAATGGAAATGTTTGGATCGTCCGGACGAGACAGGCGATCCCAAGATATATTATATCTCGTCGGGATCTCGTCCAAGATTGGACGAGATCCCGACGAGATGGGCGCTACATGAAAAAAAAAAAAAATAAGCAGCTGCATGACTTCGAACCTTGGCCAGCACGATGTACCAGGAAAGGTTCCACCGTTGGGCCAGGGTTATTTTTTTGCGATTTTTTCATCCAACTTGTAGATAAAACTTATCTACATTATTGTTTTTTTAAAAAAAAAAACTAACTTAAACCCTGTAACGCTCGATCGGCGCCTCTCTCCTCTTCTTCCTCGCATCCCGTCGGTGCCTCACTTCTCCGGCGATCCTTTTCTATTTTCCGGCCAGGTATGTTTGAGCGATCTTTTCTCCAGCTCAACGCCTTTGATTGTTGATTTTTTCTTCCGACATCTTTGTTCTATAGTTGATAATAGTATACTCTTATAAATTTATAATGTATAATTTATATATGTTATATTGTATAATAATATAATTATATTGTATTTGTATAATTATTTGAATTCATAGTATACAGATTACAGTATATTAGTTGATAGTATAATTGATGTATAATTGTTGATAGTATACTGTTATACTTGTTGATGTTGAATTAGTTGTAGTTGATAGTGATAGTATACTGTTATATACTTTATACTTATATAGTTATATTATATAAGTTGATAGTGTCACAGTATCATTGTTTATGTTATGTTCATTTTGTATTGTGTGCAACATTGTTTATATTATGCAGTAAATTATGGAGGGAAATTTCGGTGAAACGTCTTATGATCCTTCTAAAGATCCTAAACGAAAACCGAACTCGAAGGATATTGGATGAAGATACGGATATTGGCCGGATTTAAACAAAAGGCAATTGATTACATGTTCACTTTGCGGCAACCAATTGAATGGGGGAATCACAAGACTTAAACAATATTTGGCGAGTGCCTATGGAGACGTGAAAGTGTGATAAAACCACAATGCTGATAATGAGATAAATGCATACGACACTTGCAGCTAAGAGGAAGACATCATTCAGTTTGGATGAAGAAGAAGCTGTGGCACCAGTAGACCATTCTACAGCTTCCAATTCCGTGCCAAGTACCGTGCCAAGCTCAGGAACAATTTATAAGAAGAAAAAAAAAAGAGGCTGCTATCCAATGTGCAGCAATGTCACAAGTGTCACAATCTACATCACAAATCAAGATTGGTGGATTGCTACAGAGAACTCCAGAAGAAATTGTGGATGAAAGGCACTCCAAAGGTCCTAGCCAACAGACCATTGAAAGGTCTTTAAAAACAAAAGAGGCTATTGAAAAAGTTAACATATATGTAGCCAACTTCTTCTATGAGAATGACATTCCTTTCAATGCAACAAACTCAAGAAGCTATGAGTTGATGGTTGAAGGCAAAGCACAAATTGGATCGGGCTACAAACCACCCACATATCATGAGTTGCGGGTTCCTTTATTAAAAAAGGCAAAATAACAAACAGAAGAGTTAAAGCGCAAATATGAAGAGGTTTGGGAAAGAGATGGGTGCACTCTTATGTGAGATGGGTGGACGGACAGAAGAAGACAGTTGATAAATTTTCTTGTAAATAGTCCGCAAGGGACTATCTTTCTTGGCTATGTTGATGCTTCCGGTCAGTGTCATGATGCTCAGATGTTGGTTGACTTACTTGAGACTAAGATTGAAGAAATTGACCCAAGTAATGTTGTTCAAGTTATTATAGATAATGGCGCCAACTATAAGACAGTAGGGAGATTGTTGGAGCAAAGGTTGCCTACAGTATTTTGGACCCCTTGTGCCACACATTGCTTGGACCTTATATTGAAAGACGTGGAAAAGATGAAAGAATTCAAGCCTACAATCGCAAGAGCAAGATCCTTGACCACATTCATTTACAGACATGGTGTCTTCTTGATGCGATGATGGAGCGCACCAACGAACATGATCTTGTTAGACCCAGGGCTACTAGATTTGCCACTGCATTTCTAACATTGTCATGTTTGAAAAAATTTAAACAAGAATTGCAGCGGTTGTTTGTAAGTCAAGATTGGTTTGATTCAAAATTGTGCAAGACCGAATCGGGAAAGAAAATTTATGACTTAATCCATGCGGTTAAATTTTGGGAGGCAGTTGAAGATTGCATTAGAACATCACAGCCTCTACTTGTGGTTTTGAGGATAGCGGATGGTGATGAAAAACCCGCTATGACAGAATTAGCCGTGGCAATGGGTGAAGCTAAGAGGAGGATCAAACAAGTCTTGGCCCACAAATCCACATTGTGCAAGAAAGTCATTGATATCATTGAAAGTCGATGGGAGCGTCAAATGGAAACACCATTATATGGTGCGGCTCTATTTCTCAATCCGGGCAAGTATTTTGACATCAAGAAAAATGATGTCGTGTACTCGGGGAAGCTACATGAAGACTTCAATGATGTCCTTGTGAAATTAGTGTTGGATGATACAATGCGATCCAAGATACTTCTAGATGCTGAAATGTATGATGAAGATTGAGAGTCTTTTGCAAGAGAGATGGTGATTAGAGAGCACTCAAATAGGATTCCTCGTAAGTATATTGTGTATTATTAATATTTATTATCTTTACATATTTTTGAATTTTAATATTTTATATTTTTAATGTTAGTTGAATGGTGGAAATCTTTCGGTGGACGTACTCCCGAGTTTTCAAAGTTTGCAAAGCGCATTGTTAGTCTTTGTTGTTCGTCCTCCGAGTGTGAACGAAATTGGAGCACTTTCGAGTTTGTAAGTAACTAAATATTTAATGCTTTCTTAGTACTTTCTTAGTAGTTATTATTTTTATATTAATTATTTTTCTTTTGCATAGATTCACACCAAGAAAAGGAATAGATTGTTGCACCAAAGATTGAATGATTTGGTGTATGTCCAATACAATCAAAAGATTGCCACGAGATTCCAAAAAATTCGTGAAGGTGGCAAAAAACTATGATCCACTAGTACTTGACGATTTTGATTGGGGGACAAATGTGTGGTTCAACAATGATGATGGAGAGGATGATAAAATTCCTTTTGAGCTTGTTGATTAAGCCATTGGTGCTTCAAATGCCCTTGAGGGTCGTAATTTTCCAAGGAGGCATGGAGTTAATGAGCTTGTCACTTATAATCGACGTCATCGTGGTTCTACTTCAAGATAGGTGGATGAAGATCCAAGTGGTGGAGAATAAGAGATATTTTCATATAATGATGAAGACATTGAAGATGATTTTGGACTCAAACCAACTACTCCTCCAATGGATAATACCCCTAATGAAGACATTGAAGATGATTTTGATAAAAAATTTTAGATCGGAGATTTGGAGTTAAATTGTTAAGACTTAGACTTGTTTTCATTTGTGATGAATTGGAAAAACTAGACTTTAGCTACTTGTCAATTCTATGTTATTTGTTAAGACTTGTTTACTCATGATTGTGATGACTTTAGCTACTTAATGTTTTATGGTTCATGCTATGTGAATTGGATTTCTGTATATTCTATGTTTGCTATAATGCTATTATATATATATTTTATATTTATAATATATATTATATTGTCAATATGTCGCGACGCGGACGATATATTGATCGCGAAATGATATATCGATATCAATATTCGCTATCGCGAATTTTTTTTGGTCGCGATAATAAGCTTGCTGTACACTCCATTGCCTATGCCAGAAGTGTCATCGACTCATTTGAGCATGGATTTTATCTTGGAACTTTCAAAGACAGCGAATGTATAAGGATGTGGATAGGAGACCGATAGGTTGGTGAAAAGGTGACCTTGTCAATTTGGAAAGGGCAATTCACAAAATAGAGGGTTGTGCACTCCATTGCCAATGCCAGAGGTGCCATCGACTCATTTGAGCATAGATTTTGTCTTGGAACTTCCAAAGATAGCGAAGAGTTATGATTCAATCTTTGTTGTAGTGGATCGTTTTTCAAAGATGGCACATTTCATTCCTTGTACTAAGACTTGAGTTGTTTTTCAAGGAGGTGATAAGGCTACATGGTGTTCCCACATCTATAGTTTCCGATAGAGATGTCAAATTTGTAGGACACTTTTGGAAGACTTTGTGGAGTAAAATGGGGACTGAATCGAAGTTTTCCATGTCATCCACAAACAGACGGGCAAACAGAGGCCGTTAATCGAAGCTTAGGCAACATGCTTAGGTGTCTTGTTGGGAATCACATCAAGAGTTGGGATTTTGTTACTCCTCAAGCTGCATATAGCTAGACAATTAAGAAGACACCTTTTGAACTGCCTATGGGCTCAAACCTCAACATGTGCTTGATTTAGTTCCTTTGCCACTTGGAACTAGGGTGAGTGCTGATGGAGAAGCTTTTGCTGATCATATACGGCGAGTTCATGAAGAGGTAAAGGCTGCCATGAAAGCAAGCAATGAAAATTATGCCAATGAAGCTAACCACCATCGCCGAGTTAAGGAGTTTGAGGAAGGAGACTTAGTCCTTGTACATTTGAGGCAAGAAAGATTTCCTAGGGGCACTTATCACAAGTTGAAGTCGAAGAAGTTCGGACTACATCGCCGAGTTAAGGAGTTTGAGAAAGGAGACTTAGTCCTTGTACATTTGAGGCAAGAAAGGTTTCCTAAGGGCACTTATCACAAGTTGAAGTCGAAGAAGTTCGGACCATGTAAGGTGTTGAAGAAAATAAGCTCTAATGCTTATGTGATTGAGTTGCCTTTAGATTTGCATATCGGCCCAATTTTCAATGTTTCTGACTTGTATCCATTTGAGGGTTTTGATGGGGATGTAGCTGAAATTTCAGATCAGGTGCAAGAGCTTTCTAAAGCTAAAACTGAGGTTATTGAAGATGTATGAGATGTTAAAGAAGCCAAGTCTCAAAGGGGTATAATCAGTACAGGAAATTTTTTGTGAAATAGTTAGGTAAACCAGCGAGTGAAAGTACTTGGATAGCTGAAGAAGAGCTTAAGAGAGTTGATCCACAAATGCATGTTGTAGTGGTGAAAGCTTTCTCGCCGGAGCTGAGCATTCCAAGCCGAGGAGAATGACGCAGGAGCTATATTTTATTATTTCAGTTTATTTATTTACGTCTTATAGATGGATGGCTGAGATTAAAAGTTATAAGGCTTATAGATGGATGGCTAGGATTAAAAGCTATGTTAGGGGGTTTTATTTAATGTCAGAGATTTAATCCTTTTGTATAACCCTAGTATTAATAAGCTGTAAAACAGAATTAGAGCCATTTTTATCATGAGTATTCCAAACATTAGACTATAGACGCTAGGGGATCTCAAACCCTACGTTTTTTCTCAAGGAGTTCTACTTCTATCGTATTCTTATCCGCCCTAATTATATAGATTGCTGTTGTTTCCTTCCCAAACCACACCAGTAACATTTTAGAATCGCAATCTTTTATGGCATTTCATATCCATGTTTCCTTTAGTTGAACTCAAAAATGATCTAACCTTGACCAGTAAAAGAACATAGTAAACATCCCTATTATAAGTATTGCAATGGTATGTATGGTTGTATGAGGTTTACAAGCTTTCTCAAGCATCCTCGAGGACAGCAATGCTTCCTAAAGATTTGGATTTCCCTAAACTGTGGGGATGTATCTTAACCCTTTTTTTGTTGGGCATCATATTGGTGCCAGAATTTGGTAGTTAAGTATTCTATTATATTCTCATGTCTCAACCAAAGCCAAAACTAGACTCAAAATGAATTTGGTAGTTAAGTAAAGCATGTGGTAGCTACTTATATTAGCAAACAAGCATATACATCAACTCAGTAAATTCCCCACTGACGTGAAAGCAAACTTTCAAAGGTAACAACATTAATATCCACAAATGGCACCTAGTTAAACTTTTGAAAATAGAAAAAACATTGACGAGAATCTGGCTAAGTTTAATGGAAGATTTCATAGTGTCTTTTGTTGGTTTTACAATAATAGAACATTAAGAGAGGTGATTTACTTACAAACACTCTCTTCTTTTACATCTACTGGAGATGATGAGACGAACAAATCTAGTTCCCAACAATGTGTGCGACAACCCAAACTATTGTGATAATAGACCTGCTAACATAATCATCAACCATTAGCTCAAACCGCTTAAGCCTACGTAAACAATAGCGGACACACCAACTCTTAAGTACCAATGCACTTACTCATGAATTAGAGTGTTAGATTGTCGAAACCAACTTCAATAAATTTATGTATTAAGAATTTTGACAAGATAAAATGATAGAATATGGCTTATTACAATTAGTCAACACTCTCTTCTAGAGGTTGTTGAGCTATTACTTAGAAAACAAGAAACTTGTAAATGCCCGATATAGTTTTTACTTGTACATACATAGATCTTCACATACATAGATTGTCACAATGTATGTTAACCTTTTTTTTGTTGGGCATCAGCCTGATGCCAGAATTTGGTAGTCAAGTATTATATTATATTCTCACGTCTTAACTAGGGCCAAAACTAGACTCAAATGAATTTGGTAGTCAAGTACAGCAGGTGACGGCTACTTATATTAACCAACAAGCATTTACATCAATTCAGTAAAATTAATGAAACCATACTTCCAACGGTGAGAACACCAATATCCACAAATGACACACAGTTAACCTTTTGAAAAGAGAAAACTTTGATGAGAAGCTGACGAGGTTTTAATGGAAGATCTCATAATGTCATTTGCTGATTTATAGTGATAAAACATTGATATAAAGGTGATCTACTTGCAAACACTCTCTTCTTTTATATCTATTAAAAATACCAGAGATGATGCGACAAACAAATCTAATTCCCAACAATATCTATGACAACCCAAACTATTTGGATAGACCTCCTAACTTGGCAGTCATCAACCACTAGCTCAAAACACTTAAGCCCAAGTAAATATTAGTGGACCAACCAAGTCTTAAGTACTAATGCACTTAATCATGAATGAATTAGAGTTACATTGTTGTAACCAACTCCAATAGTTTCATGTTAAGAATTTTGACAAGAGGAAAAAAAGAATATGACAAGAATCACCATAAATATAGGTTCAGTTCAAGTTTGCTTAGGCTTTCAACATATCAAATTTAGCACAAGGGCTTACAAGTTAGTGTAAACAAGAGCCACAGAACAAAATTCTTGTGTAGAAAAAGTTGATAACAAAATTCTAGTTTACTATTATTTACTCATTTTCATACAGAATTTTATCTTATACTTTCAGTATCTATTCTACAATGTCTGTGGTCCTTTTCTTGAGTCTATATGGTTAGGAAGGGACCAAAGTGGATATAGTTCAAAGTGAGAGTAAAATACAACAACAACTAAGCCTTAATCCTATGCTAGATCAAAGTGAGAGTAAAATAGTGAGTTAAATTTTCTTCTAATTTGTTCTCTATCTCTCTTGGAAAGTATTTTCTTCTTAAATTGAAGAGAACCCTCAGTTGCAACAACAATAAGATCCTTAGTTAAAGGTTTTGTTTCTTAATCCGGTTATCTAAATTTGAATATCACATATACTAACTAACAGGATAACTTGCATCCTGGAAAAAAAATCAGAAAATTATAATAAGTATAACTTAAATACTTACTAACACTTGGTCCAAAATTTAGACCTTGCAGGCTTGCCCCGAGAAAACTTGTTTCCCCCATGGTTATGAAGTACCACTTCATCTTGTTCTTGTTTATTCCCATTCTTCTCACAGGATGATTCCTTGCTGATAGGAGAATGGTCTTCTTTCCTCTGATACATAAATTGTTCAATAGGTGGGTTTTCATTATCACCTCGCACAACATTGTTACCATCTTTAGCATGACATGAATCCTCCTTTACAAGCTAAGTGAACATATCTACAGTGTTCTAGTGTTCTACCAGTTGCTGGTGCTCAACAATACCAACTTGTTCATCGTTATTATGTGAAACAACATCCTCATTTGTGGGGTCAGCATCAGAATAAGGGGTGGCAGATAGAACTTCATTTACAACCTTGCCATCATTTACCTCAACTGAACAATGAGAAGTATGGAAGATCCTTTCATTTCCAAGAGCTTGTCCTTCATTAAAGGGAGATTTGCATACATTGCCAGATTGTGCAACTTCTAATTGACAAGTTTGTTCATTGTCAACTTTCAAACTCTCATTTAGCTTATCCCTTGTACATTGACATGAGTGGGCATTTTGTTCACCACAAGGGTCATTTCTCGTTGCAGTTCCTTCTGTCAGACCACAAGATGGTGACCACTTACTTTGATGGTAGAGAACAAAATCCCTAACAGTAGGAATAGGAATTTGCATTGCTTTTTTGTATTCAGTAACAGCTCTTGCAAATGTACAAAAAGGGCAAAAGAATAGGCTTGACATATTGAACTTTGGCGAAGACGCTAAACAAATTTCATGAATAGATATCATGCAGTCAGTACTATTGCAAGTCAACATTTTACCACCTTTATTGCACTTTATACAGAGCCCTCTTTCTGTACAATCATCTATTGCATAATGATTATTGATATTAGCTTGGCAGCTCAAATGGCAATGTTTCTCACCAGCAAAGGTGTCCACATTTGTGTCAGCATTAGAAGGCATATCACATAAGCCATCAACATCTCCTACCATATCTGGTGTAACACCAATCTGAACATTTAACGGGTCCTTCTCATTCAAAGCATTAGGCAAACGTTGTCCATCTCCAGAAGCATCATTTTGCACAATTGTATTACCATTAACATGAAGTGATTGTTGGATTTGAAAATTACCAGCTTTGATGTTTTCTTGATCAGATTCGTCATGCATGGAACCCTGTTGATTAACCCGAAGATCAAGAGCTCGGGTGCTTACAGTTTGAGCATATTCATCATTTTTCTTAAATAAATGATTCATTGATTCCGAAATTTTTTTATTAATTGACTGTAAATGATACTCTTCAGTGCTTAACTCGGTCCTTTTTGACCATTCAGTCTCAGTAAAACCATCAATCCTTTCGTCATTGACTCCATTATTCAGATCACCTCTTCTTAACAATATGTCAAGGCCAAAAACATTCTGCTTCAAAAACTGCTGATTTGATCTAGGGTGATTTTCTTGTACCAGCCCAATGAAATTACCAGGTGCAAGAGTAGTAGGGCTATCCACCCTTTGAGATGTAGCATCATCAATTCTGCATTGAGGATAAACAACTTCCCTGTGTATTGGAAAGCCAAAGTCCTCAAACAATGACAAGAGAACTGGGCAATTTCCTTGTTCAATGACTTCTTTTATCTAACATAAATAAAAACACTATAATATATTTTATGTGGAGAGATTTCTTCAGCACTTTGATACATAATAACTTCCACAAACCTTGTCCAAAGAAGATTTGGGTAATGAATTCCGCTTTCCGACAATAAACTCTCGAAGGTTAGGAGTGAGCAGGTTTGCACAATCCTTTTCAATATTAAACATTCTTGCTATGCGACAAAACTGCACCAACAGTAAAAGGTCAGGAATGAGCAGGTTTATACAATCCTTTTCAAGATTAAACAATCTTGCTATCCGAGAAAACTGCACCAACAGTAACCAGTCACGTTGCACACTTACTAACAATACCAAAAAAAATTAAATCAAAATCTGCCAAATTACAATGAAGAGCAATATCAAGAACACAAACTAATTGTCTAAATAAGCACAAACTAATCTGAGACAAAAATAGAAAAAGAAAGATAAAAGAACAACCCTGTGTACAAGGCTTTCCCAGTTCAGAGTTTAGGGAGGGTGAATGGTGTATTTATTGCACTCAGTTAAAGTGGAAGGACATTTGCAGCTTGACTGTATTGAATTAAATAACCATTTAAAATTTCATTACAGGTAACTATGATAAACTTTCTTGGGCTATGAAGTAACTCCTCATTACAACCACAATCAGGGAAAAGCGCTTGGACCACACTTAAAAATTAAATGGTCAAGGAGATAATAAACCCATTGTTCTTCAAATTAGGTATAGAACCATTAGTCATAAACTCCACAAAGAGAATTAGAGATTTAAAAAGATGCATAGAAAATAAGAAGTAACATGAGTGCAAGCAAGTTCTATGAAAGTGACAAGACTTTTTTTTCTTTTCTATGAACATTTGTCAAGTCCATATTAGGCCTATTATGAAAATACTTAAAATTTGCACTGTAAATATTTGGTTTCTTTTAATAATTTTGCTAGTTATTAAAAGGGTGAGCAAATGATTGCATAGAGTCAATACATCCCTCTAAGGTGAGAATAATAGAGCCACCTTCAGACCACTGCATATTAATTTGTTTTGTTAAACTAGAAGTTAGTGATATAAAGTTGATCTCAAAATCAATCTAACTAGTGCAGAAAAATAATAACCCATGCATGGCCGTCCTAGCCATTGACCTTGCAAGATTGGTTTGACATTATAACTTACATTAAGTAATTCATAAACAACTGACCCTAATTCCTTAAATTCTATCAAATGATATGTTAGTTCAACCAAACAGCTAATGAAGATAAGGCTCAAAATTTCACCCGAACAAAACAAAAAAGATATTGCCCAAGGTGACAATTTGGTACAACAGCATGCTAAAGGTACCACCAGAGAGAAGCGGAAAGCTCCTGCCAATTTTACACAAATAGCAAAAATAACCTCTTTTTGTCCCAAAAAAAAGCAATTTGAAGGCAACATGAACACAAAGAAATCAAAAAACATAGAAACATCTCCACGCAAATCATGCATTAACATCTAACAGAAAATTCTCCAGTGCGAAAATTGTGATACATCATTAAAGGGAAAGCAGAAAACATAGAAACATACCTTCCCAAGGACTTCCTCACATGAATGGCTGACATTGATTCCAATGGTATATGCCAAATCGGAAGGGTCCTCCCCTCGACTCATGCCCACAAGTTCCTCCAAGTACCTCAAAGCTACCCGTTCCCGCAGTGACTTGGGAGCACTAGTTACGAAGTCGGGATAACTGTGGATCAAAGCTGCAAAAGAGGGGGGAAATGAAGAAAATAGTCAGCCCTGACATTGGAGCGGAACGAAGTCCTGAAGATTGCAGATCAAGGTAACCTTTAAGGTCGCAAGCGTCAACTTGCTTGCAGTCCACTAGGGATTCAATGACCCAAGACCATGCGAGAGAAGTCGAAGAAGACATAGCGGGTAAAGGAAAGGCTCCTGGAGAAGAATCCGAAGGGGGAGCGACCTCCGTGGAAGGCGGTAGAGGAGTTGCGACCTCTGTCGAAGGCGGGAGAGGGGCGGCGGCAGCAACGGCCTTCGGCGAAGGTAGATGAAGATTTGAATTATCCGGCGGAGGGATGACAACCTCAGGAGGAGACGGCATATGGGTGGAGGCATTGGGAGAAATCGGCGGTGGAATGAGGGCCTCCGGGGTGGGGAGCGGCGAAGCTAAATGTGGCTCTTCGCTGGTCATGATCGACACATCGATTCTTGGCGAAGTTGCGAAGTAGGGTCTTGACTTTAACGATATATACGTAAATCGTTTTAAAGTATTTTTAAAAAGTTAATAATTTTTATATAAAAAATTAGAACAGTCTTATGAACATTACAAAAGATATTTTTCACAATAAAAATGATAATAAAATATAAATTTTGTTTTTTAAAAATTTTAATATATGTGATTAAAATTTTACTTAAAACTGAAATGGAAAGGCTCAAGTGAATACAATCTTTATACAGAAGAAAATAAATATTTTCTTTATTAAATAGTTTATCTTTATTAATTTAAAAAACTAATAGTGTAAATTAAATTTTTAGAATAATTTTTTTCTTATTTATTTAATATAAAATATGTCCGCTTTTTATAATAAGTTGTCCTGCCCCAAACTTAGGATCGCATGACCGGCCATGGTAGGTGTCAGTACTCGGAAGCCTAACACATGCATTTAACATCACAATAGAAATATGCAATCAAACTGACATGAAAAAATAAATGAAGTTCACTGAACTTTTATAAGTGTTCGAAACAAGTTTTACAACTCAAATGACCAAATAATTCGACTCAATGCATGAAACAAACTCTCTACACGACTACGACTATCTAACAGCCTGCTACGAGATCATCAACGCTATTTGCCCTCCAGCCGCGCCGCGCCATCAAGTCGTACCTCATTGGCCAGGCTCCGCAAAATAAAATCAAGAAAATCGTGAGTCCATGACGAACTCGGTGAGTGATTCTACCAAACCTCCACCTAGATCCCCAGTATATAAACATATATAGCAATATAATATGCACAGCTAAGATATAGTGGTTCTATCACATCACCAGGCCACTCGGCCGACCCTGCAATTAAGAATACACCGGCCAATCATGGCCTTATACATATTGCATCACTCGGCCACTATTGGCCCCAACCCTGCAAGAATAATCCCGGCAATACTCAGTCCTCATTCGCATGATAACACACGGCCATACCGGCCTACACAGTCATATACTTATAATTAATCCACAACAAGTTATATCATGTATATCTTTTGCATTTAACGACTAAATTGTCGGGTCCGTCAACTAGGATGACCAACTAGTTCCTGGAACCCCTCCGAGTTAGGGATAGCCCGCCCCACCCAGTTCCACTTGGGTCTAACGTCGGTGTGGCCTACTGACACAATCTCAAGACCCCTGCCACTCGGGTCTAACACATACTATGGCCCACTGGTGTAATCTCAAGATCCTATATCCACTCGCTGAGTCGAGCAATAGCCATGCCGGCTAAGGACGCTCTTCAGCCCAACCACAATATGTTGGCCTAAGGATTACTACCTTGGTTTTAATCTCGATTTTGATGATAACAAATATGGAACTAATATTTTATGGAGAATTACTTTCAGATTCCATATCGATTAGCACTCGATGTTCTCGATCGAAAATATCAAAGAAATTGGAAAGTCGAAAGGGCATTGATCGACGCGTTCGGGTTCGTCGCGAAAATCTCTAAAAGTTCGACGTGTGCACCAAAGATGTCTTGGACGAGTCTAAAGAACACATGAAAAGCTCTCCAAGTTAACGCACGCTGAAGGCTGGAACCTGAAAATGAAGCGCGCAAGAAAAATTCACAAGAAAATTGCCCTGCCCAAATTCGATCAACCGACCAGTCGACCGGCAGAAGAGGAAATTGGGCAGAAGGCAATTCAGTCAACCAAATGTGGTGAAAAAATGGAAGTAGCCAATTCGATCGACCGAAGTGTGCCCAAAAGCGGCAGATTGCCTTCGGTCGCTAGGCGATCGCTCGGTCGGTCGACCGACGATCGACCGGCGATCGACCGGCAAGCGATTGGGCATCGCCAATGGGTAGAAAAACGACCGTTGACGAGCCTTGGTGTTTGGGGGGTTATAAATACCCATCTCAAACTCATTCCTAGCCTAATGTTAATGCTTCCAAGTCTCAAAGAGTGATCTTAAGCATCTCCTAAGCCCTTTCATGATCAAATCCATAAAACCTAGCTCTTGATCCCCCATCCTCAAGTGTTCTTCATTGAAGGGATATTCAAGCTTGCTAGGCTCAAGAAGATGAGGTGTCTTTATTTTGCTTTGATTTGATTTACTTGAGTTTGTAAAAAGACCTAGTGTGTGGTCTTATGTGTAAGTGGTAACCTTGGTGTAGAAGGTGTAAAGCCACTTTTGTAAACTAAGTTAGGAGTAGGACTTAGGAATTGAGGTGGGAAAGCTCACTCGGTCGGATGGCGGGATACTTCCGAGTGTGGAAGTGTAATACCCGGGGTTCCCTAATATAAAATTTTTTGTGGTGCAGCCCATCGAGTCGGGAGCTAGTCGGATCGAGTCGCGAGATCGCCTCGAATAGCAGGTATAATTAATTTAAGTTATAGTCTAATGGGTTGGTTTTGGGTGGATGAGTGTGTTGGTTGACTCGAGTTGGGGTGAGTGGGGCTCGCGGTTCGAGTCGGGAATCGACCCGGGTTAGGTGGAGTCGTATAAGGGGGTTTTAAGTTATTGGTTATGGTTAAATTAGTCGAGTGATGAGGGGAATAAAACCCCTCATCTTAGCAGCCGTGCGACTCCAAGAAGGAGCCGCACGCAGCCCAAGGAAAGGAGGGAGATCAGTGCCGAGCTCGCGTCGACGCCGGGATCTCGGAGTTCGTCTTCTTCGATATTGTCTTTTAATCCAATCGAGGTGAGTGGTTAGAGTGGTTTTAAAGGGAGGCAGGTGGCCGGCCCTATGAGTTCTAAAATTGGATTTTCTTTTGCGAGTTCTTGCCGATTGACGTGCTTTCTTGTGTAGAATTTCAATCGATGTATATACATGTGATCTTATGTTTTAAAGCATGTCTATTTTGCATTTTTGTGGGCTGCCGAGTAGAGAAAATAGGGGAAAGGTCATGCCGAAATTTTCCCCAAATTTTCTCGCTCGCTTCGCAGCTCGTAGATCGCTTTATATTTATGACATGTTAGATCTATGGATTCACATTTATGTTATTGTCGCAACCTTGCCCATTCAACCTTGAGGACTCGGCCGAACAGGGGTTTACCCTGCTCAAGTCGACCGAGCACGGGCATGAGTGGAAGTTGTGGACTGCTCAATTAAAATGCATGGTTCCGAGTTATGTTTCTTGTTAAACATTAGATCCGTAGACCAATGCATGTGAACTATTGATGAATTTCCAGCCCCTTTCCACCTAGAAGGCTCGGTCGAGCAAGGTGTTACCTTGCTCAAGCTTCGGTCGAGCAAGGGTAAGGGAGGAAACCAAGTGATTTTAATTAGTTGTTCATACGTTCTTGTTGATGTTAATTCATATTCATGCCGAGTGATTTTAATTAGTTGTTCATACGTTCTCGTTGATGTTAATTCATATTCATGCCGAGTGATTTTAATTAGTTGTTCATACGTTCTCGTTTGATGTTAATTCATATTCATGCTATGAGATTTCTCGCTTGTCATATGAATTGTTTGGTGATAGATCTATATCATCATATTAAGGAAATATTCCTACCATTGTATACATGGAGATGATTGTTATGGCATATAATGCTAAGGAAATGTTTTATAAATTCTCAGATATCATGCCTAATTATTGCTTTATTTATTGCATGTTCCTTATCATTTAATTTATTAAAATTTATCCTCTTATATTCGGCCGGTACATGAAAATTGATGCTCATGTTATATTTGGTAAGTGGTGTTATTAATGGTAGGCCGCGTACACAACTACATTCGGTACATTCTAACAACATTAGAAAGGAAGGTCGTGGTACCTTGTTGTGTCACTCAACTTAGAAACAAGTATAGTTGCTAGGTTCTACACCTAGGGATAGTCAACGGATTTCAACATCCAAATAAGTTGACCCGAGGGGGTAGTCGGATATGGGCAATGCCCGAAAAGCAAAACATGAGAAAATATGCACAATCTGATTTCGGTTGTGGTTGAGATGGTCTACTGAGTAGTGTCATTAGCCGAGCAGTTACCACACTACTCAACATTTTTATGAGGTCTTGAAATTGCACCAGCGGGGCCGCTAGGTGTTAGACCCGAGTGGCAGAGGGTCTTGAGATTTCGTCAGTGGGGCACACTGACGGTAGACCCGAGTTGGGTGGGACTAGCTATCCCTAACCCGGAGGATTTCTAAGACTAGTGGTCATCCTAGTCGATGGATCCGAGTTTGAAAGCTCATAATTGAGAAGCCCTTATGGGCTGGTTTTGGGTAGGCCGATCAGCCTGGTTAAGTAGAGGGAAGAACAAAACCTTCCATATATAGTTTAGGCCATTGGTGGTCGAGCTAGGGAAGTGGATAAGGGCCCGAGAGGCTGGCTCATCCATTCTTCTGTCTTGGCAACTGAATAACTTATGTGATGTGATCTTACTCTTAATTCCTTAAATATGATTTGCCGAGGTTTTAAGTGGAGGTTTGAAAGAACCACTCACTGAGTTCCTCGTGAACTCACGATTTCCTTTATTGCTATTTTGCAGAGACCGACTAGTAAGGTACAGCTTGGTGGCATGGCGCGCAAGAGAGCAGGCGTGGGTGCAGATCTCATAGCTAGCAGTTGCTAGTCGTAGTCGTGTCTAATAGAGTTTGGTGTATGCACTGTGTTATTTTTGTAAAAAAATTTAGATATTTTATTTGGGAAACCTTGGGATGTTATTTTAAAACTTGTGATGATTTCGAAACAGTTAATAAAGTTGGTATTCTTGTTTTTGTTTTCGACTTGATGTTATTCCGGTCATTGTTCTATGAATTGTTGGTCAGTGCATAGGGTAGGCTTCGGGGTACTGACTCGTACCCTGGCCGGTCACACGTACCCTGAGTCGGGGCATGACAAAGTTGGTATCAGAGCCTTAGGTTAGGTCTTGACTATGACTAGGAAGTGGGTACCGCACGAGGCATATGCTAGCATGTCTACGTGTGGTATAGTTATGCTATGAGATCGGACAACCACGACTGCACTCAGCGCACCATGCGGTTAGTAGCTTAAATTTTAATTTAATGAGTTTGTTAATATTAATGGTGATCTTATTATTCTATGCTAGTGTGATGGAGGTTCAAAATACTACTCTGAGTGGTAGTGGTAGCAATTCCACCGAACGTCGGGGCCGAGGCCGAGGTCGGGGCCGGGGCCATGACAGAGACTAGTCTGAGATAGAGGGCCAGGATTTGGTAGTTGTGCAACTTCAGGCACAGGTAGCTCAACTAACAGAAGCGCTCCGCAGGGAGCAGGAGTTGAGACAGCAGATGCAGCAGCAGCAGCCGCCGCCCCAGCCGGTACCCGCAGCCCCTGTAGTACTGGAGGTGGCGGAATAGGTGGCGCCACAGGTCAGGGACCCATGAGCACCTACATACGCCGACTTCATCAAGTTCAGGCCGCTAGTATTCACCGATACAAACCAACAAGTGGAGGTCACCGAGTTTCTGGGGAGCTTGCTATGGCCGCACAGATGCGTGTTTCAGATGTGGGCAGGTGGGACACTTTAGGAAAGATTGGCCAGACAGAGGTGACCAGAGAGCTGACTATCAAAGGGAAAAACGCCGATGTCAGTGGGGTCAGTGGCACAGAAGGGCCAGATGCAGAGCAGAGGACCTCAGGCTAGTCACTTTGAGAAACCGTCTGCCCGAATTTATACCATTAACCGTGATGGGGCAGAGGCATCTAGAGCAGTAGTGGCAGGTACTATTTTAGTATGTTCATCTGCTGCATATGTTCTATTTAATTCGGGTGCTACACACTCATTTGTATCTGCCAAATTTGCGGCTAAGTTACCAATGGCACCTTCTTTACTCGATGGGTCATTTCTAGTATCAACGCCTACGGGTGAGGCAATCTTAGCCAAATCAATTTTTCAAGGCTACGAAGCGCTCATCTGAGGCCATGCATTGAGGGCAGATTTGAAACTCTTGCCCACGTTTGAACTCGATGTCATTATCGGCATGGATTGACTGGCGGAGCACTTTGCATTGCTGGATTGTAGGGCTAAGAAAGTAATGTTCAACAAGCCCGGGTTGCCGCAGTTCATCTTCCAATGAGAGGGAAGAAGCGAGCCGATTGGGGTCATCTCAACCCTTAAGGCTCGTAAATTGCTTCAGGGGGGCTGCCGGTCCTTTTTGGCCTTCATATCTGTGGCAGAGGAAAAGGGAGATGCGGCAGGGGAGATGCGGCGATACTCAAGTAGTCTGCGAGTTCCCCGATGTATTTCCTGAGGAGCTGCCGAGATTGCCGCCCAGGAGGGAAGTGAATTTCTGCATTGAATTGCAGCCTGTGGTAAAACCGATCTCCATCCCACCCTATAGGATGGCGTCGGCCGAACTTAGGGAGTTAAATGTGCAACTTCAGGAGATGCTGGACCTTGGCTTCATCCGGCCGAGTGTCTCACCGTGGGGTGCTCCGGTACTCTTCATGAAGAAGAAGGAAATAATTCATTATCTAATACTGGCTTAAATAACTGTATAAGGGGAGGAATAGCAGCATCATTATTACTAGCATTATCAAAACTAATCGAATTTTTTTTTATCATTTATATTATAGAAAGATGTTACAAATCTAATAGCAAAAAAAATGGCAACAAAAGTGTGTTGATATTCAAAATCTTTAAAACTAATTATTCTTTTTTGCAAAAAAAAATTTTCATCAATCCAATGTGCAGTAACACAAATGTAAGAATTAGTAGTACGTTGACTAGACCAAACATTAGATGTTAAAGAAATTTTTGATTTATTATTTTGAAAACTAGTCATTATATTTTCTTTATACATAAAAAATAATTTTAAAACATCACTTTTCATTGTATTTCGAGTAATTTTTTTATATTTTGGTTGTAAAGTATTTTGAATCCAACTAGAAAATCTTGGTTGATCAACAAAACTAAAAGGAGATTCACTTTGAACAATTAATTTTGCAAGTTCTCGACGTTGAAAATCATGATCATACGAAAAAACTGTTAAACCAGAAGAAGATAAATTAAGAATTTGTTGAGCTTGTCCAACCTTATTGTCATGACCCTTTGCATGACGTAATAGATGACCAGTTCCTCCTGTTGTTGAAGCCGAAAGAATTTTTTGACATTTTTTGCACCGGGCGTTTGTTATGGTGCCATCAGCTTCAATAATTTTCTCAAAATATTCCCATACCATTTTTTTTTCTACCTGATGGACATAAATTAATAGATGGACTTATCTCTATGTTTTGATTTTGTTGAGTGGTAGGAGTGGTAGGAGTAGCATGAGACTTTTCTTCTAACATATTTGATCCAGTTTGTGGAGTATAATATGAAAAATCTCCATCTGCCATTAGTAAAAATTAAAAATATAAAAAATATAAATATTATACTAATCAATGAAACAAATTGAAGAGATTAAAAAAAATTAACATCAATCTTGAATCCTTGTCTTCTTGATGAGCTTAAAATGTTGTTGAGAATGATTGTAAATGAACTTAGATTGTTGAGAGTAAGAGAGTTGAGAGTTGAGAATTGAGAGTTGAGAATTGAGAGTTGAGAATTGAGAGTTGAGAATTGAGAGTTGAGAGAAAGAGTTGAAAATGAAGATAGAAGAAATGAAGAAGGAGAGAGGGTATTTATAGGAAAATTTATAATTTTTTTTTATATAATTAATCGCCGGCCCGAGCCAATTCTAGCTCGGGTCGAGCTAGGTCTGGCAGTGCCGACCTAGGCCTGGCAGTGCCGACCTAGGCCTGGCGTGCGCCAGGCCTCTCGTGCTCGCCTAGAGCACGGGTACACAGGCCGTGGTTGGCCTGTGTGCTGTGCCGAGCACGGTCCGATTGCGAGCCGTGCCTAGCCCGGCCTGCGTGCCCAGAAGGCGAGCCCAGCCCGTTGCCACCTCTAGTCTTCACTAAACCATTCTAAATGTTTCAGGATATATGTGAGCAATTCAACCATACCAATAACCTCAAGTTAATAGCCAGAGCTCACCAATTGGTTATGGAGGGATATAATTGGGGACATGCAGTGGATACCAATCTAGATTTTACAAATCATTTTTATTTGTTCATTCTTTTCTAGGGTCAAAATACGTCTTGTGTTAAGTCTGCTGAATAGGAACAGAAGGTGGTACTACCATATTTAGTGCAACAAATTATTGCTACCGTTGCGGGAACATGGCTTCCATCATGGAAGTTGATGAATGTAAAGGGCATACATTTATCCAGGTTAGTCTTTTTCAATAATGTAATACCCAAGGTTTTTCTAATATAGAATTTTCTTCGTGCAACCCATCGGATCGGGAGCTAGCCGGGTTGAGTCGCGGAATCATCGCGAGTAGAAGGTATAATTTACACTATAGACCCGTGATTAATGTTCTTTTTATAGTTTGTATGTTGGGATAACTTATGTGGGATGTAATCAAGTTCACGGGTCGAGTCGGGGTTCGGTCCGGACTTAGGTAGGGTCAAGTAAGAGAGTTAAGCGAGGAAGGGTAATTAGGTCAAACAAATAAAAAGGCAAAGAACTTATCATCTCACCCCAAGCCGCCGTGCGGCTCAAAGCAAGATATAGCCGCACGTAGCCCGAGGTGAAGAGGAAGGGAAGAAGGTTCGTGGGCGGCGCTAAATCTGTGTCGGCATGGGAGAAATCGGGAACGCCTTCATCTCATCCATCTTCTTCTTTTAATCGAGGTGAGTGGTTGGGTTTGTCAAAAAGGGGAGGCGGGTGGCCGAACCTTGGAAGTTTTGTGGATCGAGTTTTATGCGGTGTTTCTTGCCGATCAATGTAGTTTCTCGTATTTAGAATTTGGATGATTCATCTAGTTGTGATTTATGTGTTTTTGATGATGGAATGTATTGAATCCAAATATATTTACCCATGCATTTATTTAGTGTTATACATGATTATACATTGGGATTGAAGTGGAGGTTCGAAAGGACCGCTCACTGTGTTCCTCGTGGACTCACGGTTTATTGTTTTGTTTTTTCAGAGCCTGACTAGTGAGGTACGGCTTGGGGGCATGGTGCGGTTGGAGGACAGGTGGTGACGAAGATCTCGTAGCAGGCGGCCATGTAGTCTTAGTCATGTTGTTAGAGTTGTTAGACATGCACTAAACAGTTGTTTACTTTTGAAAACATATAATGTTTTAAACATTGAGATGTTCTTGTGAAAGTTTGGGTTAATTCCTTTGAAATTAAAACCGTTTTAAAACTGTTTGACTTTTAAAAAAGATTGGCACCTTTTTTCTTTTATTCATGTTTTCCTTGATGTTGGTGTATACTTGGTGTTATTGTTTAGTGCATGTGGTAGGTTTCGGGGTATGACACATACCCTGGTCGGTCACGTGACCCTGAGTTGGGGCATGACAAAATTGGTATCAGAGCGTCAGGTTAGGTCTTGACTACGACTAGGATCTGGGTACTGTATGAGGCATAGCTAGCATGTCGACATACGATATAGTTATGCTACGAGATCAGGTAGCCATGACTGCATCTCGGCGCATCATACGGTTAGTAATTTAAATTACAGTTAAATAAGTTGTTTGATATTAATGGTAAAAAATTTCTTTTATGCAAGTGTGATGGAGACTCACAATGCCGCGGTGAGCGGCAACGATAGTAATTCCACAAAACTCCAAGGCCGATGCCAAGGCCGGGGATGAGGCCGAGGTCGGGGTCGGGGTCATGGGAGAGAGCAGTCAGAGGAGGGGGTACAGGATCCCATAGTTGCTCAACTGCAGACTCAGGTGGCCCTGTTGATAGAGGCGCTCCGCAGGGAGCAAGAATTGAGGCAACAATAGCAACAGCAACCGTAGTCGGTACCAGTGGTACCCATAGTACCGGAGGTGATTGAGCCAGTAGTGCCGGTGGTTAGAGTTCCAAGGGCAGCCACCTATGCAGACTTCATCAAGCTAAGGCCGCCGGAGTTCATCGGGACAAATAGGCAGGTAGAGGTCACCGATTTTCTGGGTGACTGCTACAAGCTATGTGTGGAGCTTGGTGCTCAACTGAGGCAGTGGCTCGCATGGTAAGCTTACTTGGGAAGAGGCAGTATTTACCGCAGGGCCGCATGGCAGCAAATGCACCACCCCCTACTTGGGAAGAGTTCAGGGCAGCCGTGGTGGAGCAGTATTTACCTCTAAGCATCCGCGATAAGCGGGCAAAGGAGTTTGAGATGTTGCGTCAGACGGGTGGTATGACTGTGTCAGACTATGAGATGGAGTTCACATGGCTCTCTAAGTACCACCCAACCCTAGTGGCTACTGAGACCGTCATGGTCAAGAGGTTCATTTGGGGATTGAGACCATAGATCGGTAGGCTTATCCATTATAATTAGGACACCACATTTGCTCGGGGTGTGGATGAGGCACTTTAGAAGGAAGGACTGGTGTCGTTCGACAAATATGATGGACCCCCAAAGAAGAAGTTCCAACCTCAGGGGGCAGGGGATTGACCTTGTCACTCTGAGGGGATTGTTGTCGTGGTAGATCACTAGTAGAGTCGGGGACGCAGCAGTAGCCGAGGCTGTGGAGGCCCAAGGTTAGGGGGTGCCACTCAAACGTCAAAAATGTCGTAGTGTGGTCACTGTAACAGAAGGCACTGGGGGGCTTTCTATGGCCGCACAGATGCTTGTTTCAGATGTGGGCAAGTTAGACACTTTAGGAAAGATTATCCGGATAGAGATGGCCAGAGAACTAAGCAGTTGAAGGGAAAAGCGTCGATGTCAGTTGGTGTAGTGGCTCAAAAGGGTTTGATGCAGAACAGAGGGTCACAGGCTAGTCACTCAGAGAGACCGTTCTAGAGTTTACGCTATGAACCGTGATGGAGCAGAGGCATCTAAGGCAGTGGTGACAGGTACTATTATAGTCAGTTCATTCGCTGCTTATGTATTGTTTGATCCGGGTGCCACACACTCATTTGTATCTGCTAAGTTTGCTGCTAAGTTACCTATGGCACATTCCTTGCTTGATGTTCTGTATGTTGTGTCAACGCCTACAAGCAATACAATAATACACTGCGAGGTGCTCATATGCGGTCATGCATTGAGGGTAGAGTTGACATTCCTGCTAATGCTTGAACTAGATGTTATACTCGGCATGGATTGGCTGGCGAATCACTTTACGTTATTGGATTGCAGGGCTAAGACTATTACTTTCAGTAAGCCCGAATTGCCTCAATTCACCTTCCAAGGAGATGGAAGGGGTGAGCCTATGGGAGTCATTTCAGCCCTAAAGGCTCATAAATTACTTATGGTCGGCTGTCAGTCTTTCTTGTCCTTCGTATCTATGACCGAGGAGGATAGAGACACGGTGGGGAACGTCGAAGGAACACCAGTGGTTTGTGAGTTTCCTGACGTCTTTCTAGAAATGTTACCCAGTCTGCCGCCAAGAAAGGAGATAGAGTTCTGCATTGATTTTGCAGCCTGGGGTGAAGTCGATCTTCATCCCACCTATAGGATGGCACCGGCCGAACTCAGGGACTTAAAAGCATAGTTGCAAGAATTGTTGGACTTGGGTTTCATCCGCCTGAGTGTACCACCGTGGGGTGATCCGGCGCTCTTCGTGAAAAAGAAGGATGGGTTCATGCACATGTGCATCGACTATAGGCAGCTTAACAAGGTGACAATCAAGAATCGTTACCCGCTGCCAAGGATAGATGACCTGTTCGACCAACTACATGGGGCACAATGGTTTTCAAAAATTGATTTGAGGTCCGGATACCATCAACTGAGAATCCAGGACTGCGATGTGCCTAAGACTGCCTTCAGGACTCGCTATGGCCACTTTGAGATCGTAGTAATATCCTTTGGTCTGACCAATGCGCTTGCGGCTTTTATGGATCTAATGAACTGGGTGTTCAAGGAGTACTTGGACAATTTTGTGATCGTCTTCATTGACGACATCCTGGTATACTCCAAGAGTAGGGAGTGTTGGCTTAAGATTTTCAACCTTGGTCTTAATCTCGATTTTGATGATAACAAACATGGAACTAATGATTTAATTGAGAAATCCTTTCAAGTTCCATATCGATTAGCGCACGACGTCCTCAATCGAAAATATCGAAGAAATTAGGAAATCGGAAGGACGTTGGTTGACGCGCTCGGATTCGTCGGGAAGATAGATTATAGGTTTAGAGTGTCTAGTCTATATTGTAAATCCTCTTTATGATGCAAAGAACCCTAAAACCTATCCCGAACTCCAAAATATGAAAACCAGAAAACCGTCTTGAAACTCACTAAGCCTAGGGAGCGACTTAGACAGTTTCTTGTCATAAAAAATGACGATAATTATTCCTTGGGTTAAAATTAGATAACGAGCTATTTTTAAGTAATTTTTGGAAGCTTTTAGCCTACCCTTATTTGACCCGAAAAATTAGAAAAGTTATATATTCCAAAAATTTGTACTAGACCCCAAAAACTAGATTTTGATTCTTAAGGATTTTATTTTTTTAGATATTTTTATTGAATCCAAATGGGGGGTAATTCTTATATAAAATTTATGTTTTAAAGTTAATAAATGTTATATAAGTAGACTTAGTGAAGACAGAACCAGAAAATGAACAAACAAAACCAAACTGCCCAGCCCAGTCCAGGTTCGTTCGACCAAAGTGTGGCAGAGGGTGCATTGGTCGATCGGACTGCGGATCGTTGAAATCCCAACTTGCGTCCGTCGACCGAATTACGGATCACAGGAATCGCGTCTGGCGGTCGACCTGTCGGTCGATCGCACAGAGAGATTGAGCCAGCGGTCGCTCGAGCGATCAATCGGTCGGTCGATCGACGATCAACCAACATGCGACCGATCGGCGGTAACAACTAGTTTTCCGCCTGTTGAGCTGTCATTTCTTTGAGAGGTTATAAATATCCCTCATCTAACTCCTTTAATCTCTCTTACAAATTTTATTGAGCATTGAAAAGAGAGTTTTGAGCCTTCTAAAGATCGATTAATAGCGCTCGGTTCTTCCAACGACAACTTCTTCAAGCGCACACTCTGCCTCAACTCGGGTTTCAATTCAAGCTCTACGACTTGGCGAGTTGGAGGCTTTGAAGGCTTGGAAAAGAGTATTTGATCTTGGTTTATTCTTTAAGCTCTTTTCATTATAATTTTAATCGTTATTTGAACACTGTTTTCTTTGGATTTGTGCTTGTGAAGACCTAGTATTGTTAGGTCTTAAAATTGGGTGGTTGCCTTTGTGTTTGAGGTTTAATTCCACCGGTGTAAACTCAGTTCACTAGGATTAGTTGACGTATCCCTTAGGGTTGAGGTGGAAGACAACTCTCGATAAGAAGACAAAGACTTCCTGGTGTGGAAATGCCTTAGATTGAGAGTGAGTCTCTTCAGGTCAAAGTCCTCTTGTAAGGGAACCGATTTAATCTAGTAAACCTAGTTTGGAAATCCTAAGCAGGGTGCTTAGGTAGTGGAGTAGGCATTGGGGCCGAACCACTATAAACAATTGTGTTAGTATTGTTATTTGTGTGTATTGTCTGTTTATCTTTATTACTCGCTTCTGCACTTAGTCATTCGTTTGTAAATTGCCTAAGTAATCTAAGAAATGTCTAAAATTGGATTTAGGCTAATTAATTTAGTTAACATACTATTCATCCCCCCTCTAGTGTGCTATTTCATCTAACAATTGGTATCATAGTAGGTCGTAGTTTGAGATTTCCCATCTCGTCTACATCTAGCCTCGATCCGAAAATGACACTAGAGTTGGTAGCATCCTCACCTCCTAGGTTCGATGAGTCAAACTTTGGTCTTTGGAAAGGAAGAATGTATACATTCTTAAAGACTCAAGGAATAGGTGTGTTTAATATGGTTAAGTCAAAATACATAGAACCTAAGAAAAACATGGATGCATGGACCCAAGAACAAATTAGCAGATTTGAGTTAAATGCTAAGGCAACAAATTGCATATATTGTTCTTGAGAAAATAACATTTTTGAAAAAGTCATCCATTGTACCTCTGCATATGACATTTGGGCTACTTTGAACATGCTTTATGATTATGCTAAAATTGAAGAACTTGTTACTCTAAGTGAAGGAGACGATGCCAATTATCATACTCCTATATCTAAGGAAAGTTTTTGAAGCTATTAGTGTATCTAGCCAAAGAAGTACAAAGAGTCGGAAGAGAAAGGTGATATGTCACCTGTGCAATGAGAAAGGGGACGTGAAGAAGAATTGCCCTAGTATGAAGAACAAGGCAAAACGGAGGTCAAATGCTTCCACTCACTCACGTGCATCAAGTGAAGCATCCTCACACCATGATCACGAAGCTAACATCAAGGAGGTATGCTCGTCTTCTAGTCATGATAATCATAATCATAGATCTAATTCATCTAGTTCCTCGAATCCTCTTTATGATGAATTATTAGACGAATACAAGATCATGTATGCTTTGATGGTCAAAAAGGATAAAGAAAACAAAAAATTAAAGAAGGAAAACTTGACTCTTAGCTCTCATTTACATGATGCTAAACTAGAAAATGAGAAGCTAAAAATTAGTATCTCTAGTCCATGCCATGATGTTTTAAGTATCGACACTAACAACTTAAAAAGCAAAAATGACATGTTAAAGAATGAAAATAACATGTTGAAAACTCAATTGCATGTTTTACATAACTCCATGATTGATTTGAAAAATGAGGTTCTAAACCTAAACAAGAAAGTGAATGAAATGAAAAATATTTCCTCATTTAAGAATTTTAGTAGAAATGATTTTTCGAAATGGAATGTGCATGCTAATGTTAAATCTCATGTTAGACATTCTACTTTTAAGCCTCATATTCAAAAGACAAATGAAAACAAAAAGTTCAATGTAAATTGTTTTTGTTGTGGTATATATGGCCATGCTATCCATGAGTGTGCTTTTAAAAGAAATCCAAGTGTTGCTAGGATACTTTGAATTCCTAGGCCAACACACCCCCAAGGACCCAAAGCTACCCAAAGCTATTTGGGTATCAAAAGTGTCTTGTTCTTTTGTAGGGGGAGCTACCACACAAGTATGAATGGGAAATGGAACATTGAAGTTGACCTTGGATTCAAATGAAAAATCTCCATTTGGTTGCAACTTCTAACCATCATGATGCCATAGATATGGATATTGGCATCGAAATATAACTTGGTATCATCTCCTTTACTTTATATGAATTCATTTAAGTTGGAGTTTTATGATACTCGATTGATTTGAGCTAATCCTATCCGCTCTTAAATACGATCTTATCAAATGATTTTTGATTTTTGATTTTCGATCTCTTCGGAGACCTATGTGGCCTGTAATGGGCCTAAGCGACCTTGTGGTTTTAAATCGTAGGCTCATTGTGGCCTTTCGGTTTTCAACCAATAGGAAGGGTTGGAGATCATGTTTTCATTTATATTTCTCTTGTGATCTCTTAAAATTCGTTTTGGTATCACTTGACTCTATTTAAAACGGATTTCAAACTATTTAGCAAAGTGAACTTTGATAATGATACTTGATGCTTCTTTTTGCTTTTTGGTTTGGTTAGCTTGCTAAGTAGCTATATTTTCTCTAAAAACATTAGTGTAGCTTACTTGCAAGATATGAGCATTTTAGGAAGGCAAATAACTAGGAAGAAAAGGGTAAGTTTGTCAAATTATCATGAATAAGGTATAACTTCGATAAATTCAAAATCTCTTTGATTCATTTTGATATTATGTTAACTTTTCTTTAAAATGGATCTTTACTATCTAGCATAGGTTAAGATTTTTAAATAAAACTTTGCATTGACCCTTTGCTATTTTGTAAGTTAGCTTGCTAGTTGGTATATTATTTCATTGTAATACTAATGAAGCCTACTTGCAAGTTGAGAGAGTGGTAAAATTTGGAAGGCTAAAGGAAAATGAAAAGAAAGTGAAAATTTTGAATTTTCTCAAATGAGGTATGAGTTTCATTTTGATAAAATTCTTCCATAACACCTCTATTTTCTTGATGAAATGATTTTTCTATGCTCATGAATGATCTTGCATGAAAATTGATTGAAATCTCATGAGTAGATAAAATTTTGATACTTAGGCAACTTCATGAAATCTTGTTTGAATGAAATGTGACCTAGGTAAAATCTCATCTTAGAGACTTCATTTTAAGATTAAAACATAATAAACATGTTTGAGTTCACTCATGATTTGCTTCCATGTGATTAAAATTAAAAAATCATGAGAAAATTGATCAATTGATAATAAATTCACTTTAGGAGACCTAAAGTTGAGTAGAGTTGACCTAAGTCAACAAATTGACTTAGAAACTTCATTTTAGGTCCAAACTTCACAAACATGTTTAGATTTACTCATGTTAGGTGTTCATATGTTTAAATTTAAAAAACCATGAGTAAAAGTTAAAATTTGATACTTAGCAATTTCATGTTATCATGCTTCTTTTTGAATGAAATCGTGCTAAGATAAAATTTTGACCAAATGATATTATTTTCATTTCAAACTTGTCAAACATGCTTTAAATGATTAGATCTTGATATCCGGAAAGTTTGAATGAAAATTGAGAACTTTTGAAAAATAACTAATATTTACGAAAATGACACTAGATTTCAGATATTTTTAGAAAAATGCAAAAAATTAATTTTTCGATGATTCTTGAAATTGCAAGTTCTCTGAAAAATCTAGTTTCTTCAGTAAAAAGTTCAAAAATTCTCATTAAGAATACGATTTGATATGGGTTTTTGAAATTGGATTTCAAAACTTTAAAGTATCGTTGTTTCCAAATGTTCATTTTTCCGATATTTTGATTTTTGGTCCAAACTTCGAATGAGACTTCAAGTATGATATTTTGAATTCACTTTTGGTATCGTTCTAATATTTTAGAGAGAAAAATCATTTCTAAAATGATTTTGACTCCTTCACCGATACTTGAAAATATAGATACTTGAGTTAGTACATGATTCCTAGTTTTGGTTTTTGATCATCTCTTCATGATATCATGTATTAATTAGTCTCTCATTCGATATGTTGTTTTCGTCCCTTGAGTTGGTTGACTTCGTTTTCATGAAAACTAGTTTTCAAGTCCCAACTTTGACTATAGGTTGACTTTTCTTGCCCTTTTTGATTGATGTCAAAAGGGGGAGAAAAATATAGGTAAAAGGGAAGAAAATATAGGTTAACCATGCATATAGATAGGGGGAGTTCTATTATATAGATATACATGTTGATAGTGGGAGAAATACCATGTTTGATATCCTTTGTGCTTTAATATATATATTTTCTTAAGGATGTTTGTCATCATCAAAAAGGGGAAGATTGTTGGCTTAAGGTTTTCAACCTTGGTCTTAATCTCGGTTTTGATGATAACAAACATGAAACTAATGATTTAATTGAGAAATCCTTTTAGGTTCCATATCGGTTAGCGCACGACGTCCTCGATCGAAAATATCAAAGAAATCGGGAAATCGTAAGGACGTTGGTCGACGCGCTCGGATTCGTCGGGAAGATAGATCATAGGTTTAGGGTGTCTAGTCTATATTGTAAATCCTCTTTATGATGCAAAGAACACTAAAACCTATCCCGAATCCCAAAACATGAAAACCCGAAAACTGCCCTGAAACTCACTAAGCCTAGGGAGCTCCTTGGAGGGCTATATGACCAAGATAGTTTCTTGTCATAAAAAATAGCGGTAATTGTTCGTTGGGTTAAAATTAGATAACGATATATTTTTTAGGAATTTTTGGAAGCCTTTAACCTACCCTTATTTGACCCAAAAATTAAAAAAGTTCAATTTTCTGAAAATTTGTATTATACCTCAAAAACTAGATTTTGATTTATAAGGATTTTGATTTTTTAGATATTTTTATTGAATCCAAATGGGGGTAATCCTTATATAACATTTATGTTTTAAAGTTAATAAATATTATATAAGTAGACTTAGTGAAGACGGAACCAAAAAATGAACAAACAGAACCAAACTGCCCTGCCCAGCCCAGTCCAGGTTCGATCGACCGGTCGGTCGATCGAAGTGTGCCAAAATTTGGCAGAGGGCGCATCGGTCGACCAGACTGCGGATTGCTGAAGTCGCAACTTGCGTCGGTCGATCGAATTACTGATCGTAGGAATCATGTGTGGCGGTCGACTGCACAAAGAGATCGAGCCAGCGGTCGATCGGTCGGTCGACCGATGATCGACTATCATGCGATCGATCGGCAGTAACGACTAGTTTTCCGCCCGTTGAGCTATCATTTCTTTAAGAGGTTATAAATATCCCTCATCTAACTCCTTTAATCTCTCTTACAGATTTTATTGAGCATTGAAAAGAGAGTTTTGAGCCTTCTAAAGATCGATTAATAGTGCTCGGTTCTTCCGTCGACAACTTCTTCAAGCGCACACTCTGCCTCAACTCGGGTTTCAATTCGAGCTCTACGACTTGGCGAGTTGGAGGCTTGGAAAAGAGCATTCGATGTTGGTTTATTCTTTAAGCTCTTTTCATTGTAATTTTAATTGATATTTGAACACTATTTTCTTTTGATTTGTGCTTGTGAAGACCTAGGATTGTTAGAATTGGGTGGTTGCCTTTGTGTTTGAGGCTTAATTCCACCGGTGTAAACTCAGTTTGCTAGGATTAGTTGAGGTATCCCTTAGGGTTGAGGTGGAAGAGAACTCTCGATAAGAAGGCAGAGACTTTCGGGTGTGGAAGTGCCTTAGATTGAGAGTGAGTCTCTTCAGGTCAAAGTCCTCTTGTAAGGGAACCGATTTAATCTAGTAAACCTAGTTTGAAAATCCTAAGCGGGGTGCTTAGGTAGTGGAGTAAGCATTAGGGCCGATCCACTATAAACAATTGTGTTAGCATTGTTATTTGTGTGTATAGTCTGTTTATCTTTATTACTCGCTTCTGCACTTAGTCATTCATTCGTAAATTGCCTAAGTAATCTAAGAAACGTCTAAAATTGAATTTAGGCTAATTAATTTAGTTAACACACTCTTCACCCCCCCTCTAGTGTGCCATTTCATCCAACAGGGAGGAGCACTCCGAACATTTGAGGATGGTCCTGGAAACCCTCAGGGAGCACCGGTTGTTTGCCAAATTCTCTAAGTGCGAGTTCTGGTAGAGAGTGTAGGGTTCTCGGGCCATGTAGTGTCCAAGGAGGGGATAAGGGTGGATCCCGCAAAGGTAGAGGCTGTGTAGAACTGGAGGTTGCCGACCAGCGTGATTGAGATCCACAGTTTCCTTCAGTTGGCCGGGTATTACAGAAAATTTATGGAAAATTTCCCCAGGATTGCAAGTCCATTGACTCGGTTGACTTAGAAAAAGGTCGAATTTGTGTGGGATGACAAGTGTGAGGAGAGTTTTCAAAAGCTCAAAGAATGCTTGATGTTAGCACCAACGTTGGTCATACCTTCAGGCTCAGGAGGATTCGTGGTCTACTGTGATGCTTCTCGGGTTGGCCTGGGTTGTGTTCTGATGCAGTTTGGTAGGGTAATAGCCTATGCGTCCCCGCCAATTAAAATTTCATGAGAAGAACCACCCGACGCATGACCTAGAACTAGTAGCAGTGGTTTTTGCACTGAAGATTTGTCGCCACTACTTGTACGGGGAGGAATGTATGATTTACACCGATCACAAGAGCCTCCAGTACTTGCTTACCCAAAAGGAGCTAAACCTCAGGCAGAGGAGGTGGTTAGAGCTCCTAAAGGACTATGACTGCACCATTATGTGCCATCCAGGGAAGGCCAATGTAGTGGTGGATGCTTTGAGCAAGAAGTCCATGGGCAGCTTGGCCCACCTAGCGATCAGGAGGAGGCCGCTAGCTCGGGAACTAGCACTATGCCTGGATGGGGGAGCAGTCCTATCCGTATTAGATTCAGGTACCCTGGTGGTATATCTGCAGGTATAGTCCACCCTGGTGGATATGTTGCGTACCATGCAAGAGGAGGATGCATTTTGTTCCTTGACAAAGGATCTGGTCCGGAGAGGTGACGCAGATGATGACTTTAGGGTCGACTCAGAGGGTGTCCTGAGGTTCAGAGATCAGATCGTGGTGCCTGATATGGCAGAGGTGCGAAGGCAAGTGTTAGAAATGGGCCACCATTCCACTTATACAATGCATCCGGGGGCCACTAAAATGTACCGAGACTTGATGCGGTATTATTGGTGGAAGGGCATGATAAGAGAGGAAGCTGAGTTCATATCCAAGTGCATGGACTGCCAGCAAGTGAAGGCCGAACACTTGAAGCCTGTGACACTGCTTCAGAACCTCGAAGTGTCCGAGTGGAAGTTGAAAAAGATCACCATGGATCTAGTGACCGGGCTACCGAAGTCTGGGGGAGGCTATGATTCCATTTGGGTCGTTGTAGACCGGTTGACCAAGACCACACACTTTATTCCTATCAAAATGACCTTTTCAGTTGAGCAGTACGCCAAGCTATTTCTGGATCGGATTGTGGCATACCATGGTATTCCAGTCATGATCATATCAGATCGGGGTACCCAATTCATGACTCGGTTTTGGCAGTCCTTCCAAGAAGCTTGGGCACTCAAGTGCGGTTTAGTACCACATTCCATCCGCAGACGGACCGACTGTTAGAAAGGACAATTCAGACCCTAGAAGACATGCTTAGGGCGTGTGTTTTAGACCTAGCTGGCGGTTGGGAGAGACACTTATTGTTGATTGAATTCGCCTACAACAATAGCTATCATAGAAGCATTGGTATGACCCCTTTTGAGGCCCTGTATGGGCGAAGATGCAGATCACCAGTGGGCTAGTTTGAGACAGGAGAGACTCTCATGGTGGGTCCTGACTTGATTGAGGAGGCGGTAGAGAAGGTGAAGCTAATAAAAGAAAGGTTGTTGGCGGCTCAGAGCCGCTAGAAAATGCTTGCTGATAAGAAGGCCAGAGAGTTGGAGTTCGTTGAAGGCGACTTGGTCTTCCTGATGGTTTCCCCCATGAAAGGGGTGGTTCGGTTTGGGAAGAAGGGAAAGTTGAGCCCTAGGTTCATTGGGCCTTTTCCCATTCTCAAGCAGAGGGGCGCTGTAGCTTATGAGTTGGCCTTGGCCCCTAGCTTGGACAGAGTTCACCCAGTTTTCCATGTGCTAATGCTCAGGAGATATGATAGAGATGAGTCGCATATAATTGAGCCTACTGCAATTGAGATGGATTTGGTAGTCTCGTATGAGGAGAGACCGGTAGAAGTACTTGACCATCAGATCAGGAAGCTGAGGTCCAAGGAAATTCCCTTGGTGAAAGTCAGGTGGGAGCACCACACCGGACAGGAAGCTACTTGGGAGGTGGAGCAGGACATGAGAGAACGCTATCCCTTCTTGTTTGAGGATCGGGTGAGTCCTTATAATTCAAAAATTTGAGGATGAACTTTTCTTAAGGGGGGAAGGTTGTAATACCCGAGGTTTTCTAATATAGAATTTTCTTGGTGCAGCCCAATGGATCGGGAGCTAGCCGGGCTAAATCGCGAAATCGTCATGAGTAGAAGTTATAATTTAAATTGCAGACCCGTGATTAATGTTCTTTTCATAGTTTGTATGTTGGGATGACTTATGTGGGATGGAATCAAGTTCACGGGTCAAGTCGGGCCGGGTTCGGTCCGGACTTAGGTGGGGTCAAGTAAGAGAGTTAAGTGAGGAAGGGTATGTTGGTGAAATGGCCACACTAGAGGGGGGGTGAATAGTGTGTTAACTAATCTTATCGCCTAATTTCGATTTTAATCATTTCTTACAACTTAGGCAATTCACAATTCTAATATTAAATGTTGAAGCAATAAGTAAGGCAATTAAGCAAACACAAAAGAGATAATGCTAACACACTATTTATAGAAGTTTAGCCCCAATACCTACTCCACTACCTAAGCACCCCGCTTAGGATTTCCAAACTAAATCAACTAAATTATGAGTAGCTTACAATTGAGGACTTTACACTGGAAAGACCCTACACTCAGCTCGAAGGCACTTCCACACCAGGAAGTATCCTGCCTTCCTATCGAGTGAGCTTTCCCACCTCAATTCCTAAGACCTACTCCTAACTTAGTTTACAAAAGTGGCTTTACACCTTCTACACCAAGGTTACCACTTACACACAAGACCACACACTAGGTTTTTTACAAACTCAAGTAAATTAAAGTAAAAATAAATAAAAAACAAATCTATTACAAGAAGGAGGTGAAGAAAACTTATCACAATGAAAGCACCTCTTCTTCTTGAGCCTAGCACCCTTGATGAGCCCTCCAATAAAGAACACTTGAAGATGAGGGATCAAGAGCTAGGTTAGAAGGATTTGATTAATGAGAAGCTTAGAGGATGCTAAAGATCACTCTTTGAGGTTTTTGAGCATCTTCAAGGGCTTGGGAGAGAGTTTGGGGTGGGTATTTATAACCCCCCAAACAAAGGGCTCGTCAACTGGCATATTTTTTCCTATTGTCGACGCCCGATCGCTTGCCGATCGATCATCGGTCAACCGATGGATCGACCGCGGCATTCTGCTGCTTCTGGGCGCACCTCGGTCGACCGAATTGGCTACAGCCAATTCTTCACCACGTTGAGGTTGGTCGACCGAACCTAGGCTAAGCTTGATTTTTTCAGCCTTCTTATTGTGTGCTTCATTTCCGGGTTCTGGCCTTCAACGTGTGTCAACTTGGAGAGTTTTTCATGTGTTATTTAGACTCGTCCAAGAAATCTTTGGTGCACACGTCGAACTTCGAGAGATTTCCACAGCGAACCCGAATGCGTCGATCAATGTCCTTCCAATTTTCCAATTTCTTTGTTATTTTCGATCGAGGACATCAAGTGCTAATCGATATGGAACCTGTAAATATTTCTCAATGAAACTTTAGTTCCATGTTTGTTATCATCAAAGCCGAGATTAAGACCAAGGTAGAAAATCTTAGGCCAAAAATGTCCCACTTTTTGATGATGACTATTAAAGCACAAAGGATATCAACTAAGGGATTTCTCCCCCTATGAACATGCATATCTATGAAAATAAACTCCCCCTATCTATATTCATGGTTAACCTATATTTTCTTCCCTTTTGCCTATATTTTTTTCCCCATTTTGACATCAATCAAAAAGAGCAGGAAAAGTTAATCTAGTGAAAGTTGAGACTCTAAAATTAGTTTTCATGAAGCATGAAGATCTCAACTCAAGGGATGAAAACATACATACAAGTGAGACTAATTAATACATGATAACATAGAATGATCAATATTATCTAAAATTGGAAATCATGTACTAATTCAAGTATTGATATTACACGTATCGGTCGAAATTTCAAAAGTTATTTTAGATATGATTTTTCTTAAATAATAATGAGAACGATACCAAAAAAAGAGTTACAATATCATACTTGACGTCTCATTCAAAGATTTCGACGAATATCTAAAGTATCGAGAAATGAGCACTTGGGAAGAATGATACTTTAATGACATTTTCGTAAATAAGTTAATCTTTCATGACATTTCTAGATTTCATTCAAACATTCAAAATACCAAGATATGAGCATTTAAAGCATGTATATCAAGTTTGAAGTGAAACTGATGTCATTTACCTAATGTTTCAACTTAGCATGATTTCAATCAAACAATAAGCATGTTAACATGAAATTGCTAAGTATCAATTTTTATCCTTTACTCATGGTTTTCCAAACTTAGACACATATACACCTAACATGAGTAAATCTAAACATGTTTGTGAAATTTGGGCTCAAAAAGGAAATTTCTAAGTCAAATTGTTGACTTATCAAGTGCTAATCAATATGGAACCTGAAAATATTTCTCAATAAAACATTAGTTCCATGTTTGTTATCATCAAAACCGAGATTAAGACCAAGGTAGAAAACCTTAGGTCAACAGGGTAATTAGGACAAAAAAAATCGAAAAGAACTTATCATCTCACCCCAAGCCGTCGTGTGGCTCAAAGCAAGATAGAGCCGCACGCAGCCCAAGGTGAAGAGGAAGGGAAGACGGTTCGTGGGTGGCGCCGGATCCGTGTCGGCGTCGGAGAAATTGGGAATGCTTTCGTCTCATCCATCTTCTTCTTCTAATCGAGGTGAGTGGTTGGGTTTGTCAAAAAGGGGAGGCGGGTGGCCGAACCTTGGAAGTTTTGTGGATCGAGTTTTACGCGATGTTTCTTGCCAATCGATGTAGTTTCTCATATTTAAAATTTGGATGATTCATCTAGTTGTGATTTATGTGTTTTTTATGATGGTTTGTGCGATCTAGGGGTTGGCCGAATAAAGGAAAAAGGGGAAAGGTCATGCCGAAATTTTCCCCAATTTCCTCGAGCGGCTTAGAACCCTTAGATCATCTTCTTTTCATCAAAGATTAGATTATTGAATTGATATGTAGGAATTATAGTTGAGAGCTTGCCCTTTTCAACCTAGAAGGCTTGGCCGAGCAAGGAATTACCCTGCTCAAGATCCGACCGAGCAAGGGAGAGGGTGAAATTGAAATCTTAGGAAAAATCACAATCTAAGGTTCCATATATGTTGAGAAATTTACGAGGTGGCATATAATTCGTCAATTTTCCTTTATCGAATTATTGATGCTCGTTTTGAAATTTCCATGCTAGTACATATTTACCTTGCTAAAATTCCTCTATAAATGCATAATTTAATTTTTGTGATTATTGGAATCATGTGGTTAATTGTTGTAATAGTTGTAGAAGAATTTCTTCTCGCAAAGTTTGAGTGCGACATTCTCTTCCTGGATATTCTTATGCCTATGACGTGTAGATTACATTTAAGGAAAGTGACGAGTGACACTAGAAGGTTATAAAGAAATTATATAGTTTCGTTAGTAGATAAACTTGTATGTACATAAACTAGGTTTCACTCCTAGGGAGGGGGGGGGGGGGGAGATGACAGACATTAGTGTTTGGTTAATGAAACCCCGAGGGAGGGGTCGGATGCGGGTGGATTCCCGGAAGGCAAAAATGGAAATCTTTAGAGAAACTCTGATTGTGTATTGTGATGGAGGTGGTCTACTGAGGAGTATCGATGGTCGGAATGGCTACTACTCGACTCAGCAGTGATTAGGATCTTGAGATTGCACCAGCGGGCATGCTAGGTGTTAGACCCGAGTGGCGAAGGGTCTTGAGATTCTGTTTGACGGTAGAGCGGAGTTGGGTGGTATTAGCTATCCCTATCTCGGTGGGTTTCTGAAACTAGACCACCACCCTAATTGACGGGCCCGGTGATTAAATCGCTATGTGCGAAATGTTTGCATGTGAACAACTGATTTTATGTCCATGAAGGCCGGGTATGACCGAAACATATCTATATGGCAAGGCCCGGTGATTCTATATGCATGGTAAGGCCGTTAGTGGCCGATTGCTATAGCTTGTGTAGGACCATATACGACCGGTTCTTTCATTTATTTATTCAAGAGGGCCGATTGGCAAAGGAATGTATTGGATCCAAATATATTTACCCATGCATTTATTTAGTGTTATACATGATTATACACTAGGATTTAAGTGGAGGTTCGAAAGGACCGCTCACTGAGTTCCTCGTGGACTCACGGTTTATTGTTTTGTTTTTGCAGAGCCTGACTAGTGAGGTACGGCTTGGGGGCATGGTGCGGTTGGAGGACAGGTGGTGACACAGATCTCGTAGCAGGCGGCTATGTAGTCTTAGTCATGTTTTTAGAGTTGTTAGACATGCACTGAACAATTGTTTACTTTTGAAAACATATACTATTTTAAACATTTAGATGTTCTTGTGAAAGTTTGGGTTGATTCCTTTGAAACTAAAACTATTTTAAAACTGTTTGACTTTTAATAAAGATTGGCACCTTGTTTCTTTTATTCATGTTTTCCTTGATGTTGATGTATACTTGGTGTTATTGTTTAGTGCATGTGGTAGGTTTCGGGGTACGACACATACCCTGGCCAGTCACGCGACCATGAGTTGGGGCGTGACAAATAATGATAGGCCTGGTGCAATTATGTCTTTCCAAAATTCATAATAACTGTTTGGGCATAATAATCTAGGCATTCTTGTCTAAATTTCCAAGAATTTTTTGCTTGATGTGATAATTTCATGTTTGGACCCAACAAGAATTACCCAAGCACTGGATGGCATAATAAGCATTGATAAGCAGTAACTCAAGATAGTACAGACTGATCATATAGTTGCTGCAGGAGCTCATCAGTCATCATTACCTCATTAATGCTGATATAATATCATTAATAATTATAAACATACTGCTTATTAATGGTTTCTTTTGGAAGGCTAAGACAAGTTTGGCCTTGCACAGAGCTTAATGGTGTAAAATGTTGTAGTGAACCCCAATTAGATGAGGCTTTACAACTTGTTGTTTCTTGTCTGTATATTATTGGAGGCTAGTGCTGCCAATCATTATGTGTTTTCTTGTTTTTGGTTAGATTGAATGATTTCCCTCAATACTTTTGTTTTACTTTTTTTGTTTCAGGAATTTAATTAGGTATCTTAGGTTTTAAATCCAAGATATGATAACATTGGCAAAGATATAATATTTCCAAAGTTATAATTAGGAGATTAAAAACTCTCAATGCTTTATCTATATTAACTAGTAGCTTACAAGTAGCAATATATGAATATTTCAATGAATATATTTGCACCCAAATCTTCATTTTGCAGATTATGACATTACGTCCAGATCTTCCTTATGAACCATATTTGCTACAAACATATGTTTTTTTCAGTTATTTATTAACTGATTTCAACAAGTATACTTGTATGAATTACTGAACTCAATGTTTCTTCAAATGGTCCAATTTGTTCTACCATTGGAGCATATTCAAAATGGATCGATGTTGCTCCAGTTGAACTTTCGATCTTGCCACCACTTCTTGATATTCTCACCAAGGGCATGAGTGCATCGGAAGATTGTGCAGTAGATGCTACTGTTGCATTCAAGGATATATATGAAGGTAAATAGGCAACACACATTTGTTGATTATCGCTTCCTCCATTTAGATTTTACTAGGAAAGATACTAAACTACTAATCGTCTGTTTTGACTGAAATAGTATAAAGTCAATGGATTCTTTTCCTATTATATGGATCTTCATAGTATATCAAATTAACAATAACTAAAATAGTATATCAAGGAACTTCCTCCTAAGAATGCGAAGAAGGCTTTGGAGTTAGTTGTAGCTTATACTTTGGTTATGGGAAGGATATCGGAACTATTCTTATGGTTTTTTTATATTCTCCATTGATGATATGATGATATCATAACTAATATATGAATTTTCATCATTTCCTTTTGCCATTTACTAATATTTTGTACTTTCGGTGACATGAGATTTGTCCAGGTTCTTGTTTTCACATTGGTGTATGCATGCTACAATTGCTTGTATTTTATTGATATCATACATTTAATTGACTAATTTCTAGAGTCTTTTTTTCTGATATGAAGGTGAGAACCTGTGGAAGATTCATGACAATTACCATAGGCTCAATGTTGGAGGAAGTTCAGTTGTTGCATCAGCAACATAACCAATCCTGCTTTTTATATATGTCAAGTGAAGTTATAAAGGTGCAATAATTTTGTAAGCTTCTATTTGTAGACCGCCATTTCATTTAATTAATTGTTGGTTACCATGATAGATGTTTGGGTCTATCCGACTTGTGCTGACTGCCTTAGGAATCTCATTGAGGCGCTATTTAGACATACAACGAAGCTTCTTGCTACAACTAATGTACTATTTCTCTTTAGTACCGTTTATTGTTCAACACTGTTGATTTCTCTTTTCTTAATTAGGTAACAACTGAAACTTTCCTTGGATTCTTTAATGTAGGATTTTATAGTTAGACCAGACATAGCAGTTGACTATTTTCTGCTAGCTACAAGATGAATAAGATATTGTCCTGATCTATTTGTTCCTTCTTCTATAGTTCAATCTCTAATTGACTGTTCGATGGTTGGGATCGCAATGTAACTCGTGCATCTTCATATATGATCAAATTTAATATACTTGGTATCTGATGATTCTTTCCTAGCTAATTTCGGTTCATTCGGTGTTTTAAATCTCTGAGCCATATGTTGTCTTCGTAGTTTCAAGAAGCTAGTGTTCTGTTGTTATTTACAGTAGAGTTGAAAAATGGATGAACAAAATGAAGTGTTTTAAGATAGTTCACTGTTTTTCCTCACAATTAGACTTTCTTTCCTAGCTTATTTTTTAATGTCGGCTCCCGGGAAAAGTTCTATTTCCTGGAGAGGGGGGGGGGGCGCTCGCTAACTGTCACACCCCAACTTAGGATCGCGTGATCGGCCAGGATCTATGTCCTATCCTATAGCCTACCACATACACTGACTGACAAGAAATAAGAAGCATGTAAATAAAAACAGCGATGCAGCTTTTAACTGAGCCACCTGACCCTACAGTTGAGCAACCGCAAAATCTTGTCCCTAATCCTCGAACTGTTCCCTGTCCCTACCCCGGGCCCGGCCTCGACCTCTACCTCGGACTCGACCTCGACCTCGGCCCCGGCGTTCTGTCAAATTACTGCCACTGCCGCTCAGTGCAGCATTATGAGTCTCCATCACACTAACACAGTGAAAGAAAACAATTCTCCTGTCACATAAATAATTATTCAACAAAATCTTTTTAAATTTACTAACCGCATGGTGCGCTGAGTGCAGTCGTGGTTGCCAGATCTCGTAGTAAAACTATACCGTAAGTCAACATGCTAGCATATGTCTCATACGGTACCTAACTCCTAGTCGTGGTCAAGACCTAACCAAAAGCTCTAATACCAACTTTGTCACACCCCAACTTAGGGTCGCGTGACTGGCCAGGGCCTATGTCCTACTCTGAAGCCTACCACATACACTGGCTGACAAGAAATCAGAAGCATGTAAATAAAAACAATGATGTAGCTTTTATTTAATTGTTAAAGAAGGTTCACAGTTTTAAAAAGAGTTGCGAAACATCAACTACAAAATAAAACAGTTCAAGTTAAAGTCGAATACATGTTTTCAAATAAACAACTCTCAGTGTATGTAAAGAAAACAATCCTAGACATCACGACTACGACTACTGGACACTGCTACGAGATCTACGCCACTGCCTGCCCTCCAGCTGCACCACGACTCCAAGCCTCACCTCACTGGTCGGGCTCTGCAAAACAAAAGAAATAAATCACGAGTCCACATGGGACTCAGTGAGTGGTTCTTCCGAACCTCCACATAAATCCCCGTTAATCACATGTATATAAGTCAGAAAAATATAAAGTTAGGGATCTAATCTAGTCCTGATATGACAACCGACCCCAAGAGCCATCCAGTATAGACCATACAATCATATAACTAGCCATAACAGCCCAACTAAACAGAATAGCACCCGGCCACTAGGGCCTGCTCATGAACCAATGGTTCGGCTCTGACCAGCCTTACCACACAATAACAGAAGTATTCTGGCCGCACGGCCTACATATACATAAGTAAATCAGAGCAAACATCGGGTCGTCGACTAGGATGATCCACTAGTCTCTGGACACCTACCGGGTTAGGGATAGCTAGTCCCACCCAATTGGGGTCTAACTCCTAGCGGGCCCGCTGGTGCAATCTCAAGACCCAAATCACTGGCCGAGTTAAGCATTAGTCATTCTGACTATCCATGCTTCTCGGCTGACCATCCCAATCACATCACACAAGCAAAGTGTTCTAAAGTTTCCTTATTTAAAATCCTGGGCATTCACCCGTGCTCAGCCCTTTTCTCCAGGCCTTACCATTCTCATTCTATTGCTCATTGGTTGTTCCCTAGGTGTGAGACCTAGCTTGTCTACATTCGAGTTTCTCTAAATAACAACCACCCTAGAGTTTCCTAATAGTCATCTAGCGTCATATGCCACTTTTCAAGTGTGAACTACATGTCATAAGTGTAGAAATGTCCAAATACATACATGTCACAACCCATAAGATTTTCTTCTACAATTTTAAATCTCATCTACTAGCATCAACAATCCATTCATCAATCGCTAAATTGACAATTTCAATCGACGAACATAATTTCCAAGATATGAAATCAACATGTTGTATCAAATCTACTCTCCTCTCCACTCGGTCGATCCCTAAACAAGGGTACTTGTTCGGCCTAACCTTCTTGAAGGGGAAAGGAAGGACAATTTGACCATGAGATCGTAAGATCTAACTTCACGAATTATCTACACATGAAATGGGATCGATCCAAGGGGTTTAAGCCACTCGAGGGATTTGGGGAAAATTTCAACATGACCTTTCCCCTTTCTCCCTCAGTTGGTCGGCCCCTAAAACCAAGAAAAAGATGTAGAAACATTCATCGCGCGATTACAACTTGCATCAGAAAACCATAAACCTCGAGAAACTTCAGATCCATAAGATCTGACGCGAGAAAAACAATGTTTCATCATCTCTAAGGGTTGGCCACACGCCTACCCTACTAAACTAAGTTCGACCACTCACCTTGATCAAAAAGGAAGACGATCTAGGCGATGACGACTCTGATCTCCGGTGACGACACTAATTTCTCGCGCCACCACTCGGAATCCTCTTCTCTCCCTTCACCTCGAGCTGCGTGCGGCTCCTTCTTGAGCTGTACAGTGGCTGGGGTGAGGGGTTATATATATATATATTTTGACTAAAAAGCCCTTCCTCACTTAAGCCCTTACTCGACTCAGTCCGAGTTCGATTCGAGCCCTGATTAAATCCACATACATGATTTGAACTCGACTCATACTAAGACATCTTATGTTTAAAAAGGAAGGAACATTTAACTAATAAAATTTCATAAAGCTTAAATTATACCTTTTACTCACGGTGATTTCATGACTCGACCCGACTAACTCCGATCCGGTGGACTGCACCAAAAAGAAATTTTATATTAGGAAACCTCGGGTCTTACACTAACCTTCGGCAAAGGCCTGATATACCTTTGCTGAGATCTTCTTTCCTGGCAACATTTGGGGGTCGCGAGACCCTCACTAAAAGGTTTCACTAGGGGCCTTGGTTAGTTTTAATGGGGGCCGCAGCCCTAGGGAAATGTAGCATTTCTTGTAGTGTTATAAGATAAAGTCCGAATGCGGCCCTATATGTCTATTAGCATTGACATGCTGTAACTCGATCACGGATCTCATTTACGAACATGATAGGAAAGTTGTTTTCTATAGGAACGAATGCACGATGAAGGAGTTCCTCGGTAACCCTAATTTGTAGGGCATCCCTAAATTATATGGACTGACACATGATAATATTTCATGTAGTTTATTAAATTTAATTATGAATTAAATATTTAATTTACTACTTGACCGGGAATGTATTTAGTTATGAATTAAATATAATTTGATTTTGAATTAAATATACATGGTGGGAAAATTAGTTTCTAACCATGAGCCTAACCAATTAATTGGGAATTAATTTATTTGGATAAATCCTAATTAATAAGAATTCGATTTATGAATATAAATCATAAAATTAATTGATATATGATTTATGAGGATAAATCATAATTCTATTAATTAATAATTATTTAGATAAATCTCTTTCCTATTGTTTAGGGGATTTGTTAATTTAGATAATTATCATTTTTGTTTGTAGACTCTTAATTTATGGATATAAATTAAAGTTTATATTTAAATGAATTTAATTAATTTCAAATTAATTATGAAGCCATTAGAATATAAATTATTTTTGGAGGCAAACCCCAAAATTTTAAATTCCGGAGAGAGAGTTTTTAGGGGGCTGGGTCTACCTTTTTAGTCGCTCCCCCTCTCTATAAATTGTGGCCGAACACCCCATTGGAGGGGTTGGAAAAATTAGTTCTTCACCTTCTTGCAGAAGATCAAGGACTTTATTCTTCAGAGCTTCTTGAATAGAAAGGCTAAAAAGAACTCCTCCTCTCCATTGGTGGCCGGCCATCTACTTTCTCCTTCCCAGTCTTCTACAAAGCCAAATTGGTGGTGTCTTCTACTTGGATGTGCCGCCTACTTCATCCACTTGGAGGATTCTGAAAAAGGACAACGAGGTATTCTTTGATCTACCTCCTCGTTCCGTTATTTTCTCATCTCATCTTTCTCTCATTTTGGAGCTCGGTTCTTGGTGGAAGGGTCGACCTAGCTCTTTAGATTCTAGGGTTTTAGAAAGCGTCTCCATTGAGCCACGATGAGTCCGATTGTTCGCTGCCTCTTTGTTGCGAGGTGCCTAGTGTGGACTATTATTGGAGGACGTGTGTGTGTCTTCATACGGGAATAGGAGCACCCTATCCAACCGCGGTGTAAGGTATACCTTCCCCCTTCTCTCATAGATTGAATTCCTTAATTGTTGCTAAAGTAGATCATTATTTTGCGATGTTTTGAATTTTTTAAATTGCTATTTCCGCTGCATTTCTTATTCCCATCTCATCATGAATAATACTACCAATCTTGGAGAATCATTCTCAGAAGAAAAGGTTGTTAGAAAGGTTCTGAGGTTCATGCCTACAAAATTTGATATGAAAGTTGCAACCATTAGCAAAGTTCATGATCCATTAATTATTACTCATGAGATCTTGATGGGAAAACTTGAAACCTTTGAGTTAGAATTGTTTGATAAATATTCTCATAAAGAAAAGAAGAAGAATCTTGCCTTCAGTGCTACTGAGGATGAGATTAAGTCTGAAGAATGTTATGAAGATGAAGACTAATCTGAAGAAGAGATGAATGATGTCTTTGCCCCTATGACCAAGAACTTCAAGAGATTTCTGAGAGCTAAGAATAGGCAAAACCAGAACTCGCAGTTCCATTCATAGTTCCAACAGCAGTTTCAACCGACTATCTTAACTAGTTCTAAATCAAATCTCTTTGCTGGCGAAAATAGAACGAGTCAATCTTCATGACTCAAAAATTATTCATAACAAAAGTTCAAAGGCATCAGATGTTTTGAATGTGAGGGATATGGACATGTCAGATTAGAATGTCCATATCTTCAGAAGAGGTTCAAGAAGTCATTTACTGTCACCTGGAGTGATTACGATGAAGAAAATGATACCGAAGAAAGTGAAAAAGGAAATTTTACAACCTTTACAACAAGTGTTGGTGACCCAGTTAGAATGTTAGAAAACTTTGATGCAGAAGAAGATCTATGCAAAGTTCAAAGTGTTGGCAGTCTTGAGGAAGTTTACTAGGAGATGTTCGACAAATGGGTTGAAGTGGCAAAGGTTAACAAGTCACTCAGTAATCAAAACAAGTTGTTGATTAGAGAAGAGATGAACCTTTATCAAAAAAATCAACACCTTCAAATTCAGATTGCTGATAAGGAAGACAGAATCCAAGTTGACCGTTGAACTTGAAAAAGTAAAGAAGGAAATTAGAATGATGCATTTTAGTGGTACACTTAACAAAATTTTAAGTGCAGGAAAATTTCCTTCTAATCACAATGGTCTAGGATACACTGGTTCATCCCAGTTGAAACCCTAGTTTGAACGGCCTACTCAAATAAGGAACTTTCATAGAGATTCTTCTTGAAATGTTACTATTGTAAATGTAAAGGGAACATTATTGCAAACTGTTTCAAACTATCCAACAAACTAAGAAGGAAGAATCACGAGAAATCTCCTAGGCAGAAAGTCAAGCAAAGCTAGGTAAGGAAGACGTACTGTTAGCTGTCATATTGCTTTTATGTCAAAGACTGTTTCTTCTCTTGGTTCTTGGTATTTCGACAGTGGATATTCTCAACATATGAAAGAGAGTCTAGATAATCTGAAAGATATTCAAAAATATGGAGGAGCAACTGTGAGTTTTGGAGATGGAGGACATAGGAACGTTGTAGGAGTTGGAATTCTTAATGTTCTAGGTATTTCGAATCTGGAAAATATTCTTCTTGTTGAAGGTCTCAAGGCTGATCTTGTAAGTATAAGTCAGCTTTGTGATCAAAATTTGAATATTCAATTTACCCGAAGCAGCTGCACAGTTTTTGATGAAGATGGTGACTGCATTCTTGAGGGAAACAGATCAAAGGATAACTGCTACAAAATAGCTTATTCTCCTTCTTGCTTTTTTGCTGTTTTATTTGACATCAACCTGTGGCATAGACATCTTGGTCATGTTAATTATAGAGATCTTAGGAATCTTGTAAATGGTGTAGTTAGAGGAATTCCTAAGCTGACTGGAGAACTTGAAGGTTTTTGCGGTCCGAAGGAAAACAGATGAGGCAGTCTTATCACCGGCCAGTTAAAACTGGTTGCTACATCAAGACCCCTAGAGCTTCTTCATTTGGGGCCGATTAGTCCTATGCAAGTAGAAAGTATTAGAGGTAAAAAATATGTTCTTGTGTGTGTTGATGATTTCTCTCGTTTTACCTGGATGAAATTTCTAAGGGAAAAATCAAGTGCCTTTAAGAATTTCAAATTTCTTTGCTTAAGGCTCCAAAATGAGCAAGAACTTCCTATTATTAAAGTGATCAGAATCAAAAAGTGACCACAGGAGGGAATTTGAGAATATTTCATTCTCTGAGTTCTGTGATGAGAATGGCATCCTTCATGAATTCTCAGCCCCTAAGACTCCTCAGCAGAATGGTGCGGTTAAAAGAAAGAACTACACTATCAACACAGAGTAATGCTTAATTCTAAACATATTCCTGTGAGATTCTGGGCTGAGGCTATCAACACAGCCTATTACATCATTAATCGAGTGTATCTTAGACCAAAGTCTGCTAAAACACCTTATGAATTATGGAAGGGAAGAAAGTCTAACCTTATATTTTTTCATGTTTTTGGTAGCAGGTGCTATGTTCTAAATGATAGGAAGTATCTTGGGAAGATGCAAAGCAAATGTGATGAAGTCACATTCTTGGGCTATTCCACTAGTAGCAAGGCTTACCGTGTCTACAACGAATAGACACAAACTGTGATGGAATTAACAAATGTGAAGGTAGATGACTCTCAAATCAGCAAGACTCTAACTACTGATGAGAAGGCAGTTACAACTGCTGACAAGATTACCCAAAAAGCTACCAAGGTCTCTAATCAGTCAGTTGAAATTGCTGATACTGAGACTGATACTGAACATGATGATGAAAGTGATGACCTCAGAATTGGAAAATCTGCAAGACTCTTAAAAATCATCCCTTGCAAAATATAATTGAAGATGTAAATGATGGAGTCAAGACCAGAAAACAATCTAAGAAAAATCATCAAGATATGATGAGGTACTCTTGCTACAATTCTATAGGTTAACAAAAAAATGTCAAGGAAGCCTTAAAGGATGAATTGTGGATTTTTGCTATGCAAGAAGAGTTGCAACAATTCGTCAGAAATGATGTATGGGAACTAATTTCAAGACCAGAAGGAGTCAATATTGTTGGAACCAAATGAGATTTCAAAAATAAGACTGATGAAGCAGACTTATTGCTCAAGGCTTTAATCAAATAGAAGGACTGGACTATGATGAAACTTTTGCTCTAGTTGCAAGACTAGAATCCACCAGATTGCTTCTTGCCATATCTTGATGTATGAAGTTCAAACTGTTCCAAATGGACATTAAAACTGCCTTCCTGAATGGGTTTCTCAATGAAGAAGTCTATGTTGAACAACCCAAAGGCTTTGAAGATCCTGTTCATCTTGACTATGTATACAGATCGAAGACAACTCTTTATGGGCTTAAACAAGCACCTAGAGCGTGGTATGAAAGACTCACCCAATTCTTGCTCTCAAAAAGCTACAAAAGAGAAAGTGCTGACCAAACCCTGTTCATCAAAAGAAAGGAGTCTCAACTGGTAATTGCTCAAATATATGTTGATGATATTGTTTTTAGCTCAACTTCTGAATCTTATGTAGAGCAATTTGTGAAAGATATGAAATCTGAGTTCGAGATGAGCATGGTTGGAGAAATGAATTATTTCCTCAGTCTCCAGGTGAAGCAGTCTAAAGAAGGGATATTCATCTCTCAAAGCAAGTATGCTAAAAATTTGATTCACAAGTTTGGATTGAACAATTCTAAGGCAAGTAGAACTCCTATCTCAACTCAAGAAAACCTGTGATAAAGATGAAGAAGGCAAGAAGGTTGATCTCAGTCTCTACAAAAGAATGATAGGTAGTGTCTTATATTTGACAACTAGCAGACCTAACCTATGTTTCAGTGTGGGTTTATGTGCCAGATATCAGGCTAATCCAAAGGAGTCACATCTTCAGGTAGTTAAAAGGATTTTGAGATATGTTAAAGGTACCTTGAATTTTGGTCTTTCATATTCTATTGAATCTAATCCCTGTCTGGTAGGATTTACTGATGCAGATTGAGCTGGTAATATTGATGACAGAAATAGTACTATAGGTAAATGCTTTTATATTGGATCAAATCTTGTGGCTTGGTTGAGTAAGAAATAGAATTACATCTCTCTTTCTTTTGCAGAGGCTGAATATTTGGCAGTAGACAGTTGCAACACTCAATTAATTTGGATGAAAACATGTTGTTCGATAATGGGTTCAAACAAGAGGAAATGATTTTATATTGTGATAATATTAGTGCTATCAATATCTCAAAGAATCCAGTTATGCATTCTCGTACTAAACACATTAATATCCATTTTCACTACATTAGAGAGTTAGTTGAAAGAAGGGAGTTACAACTGGAATAAATTTCTACAGATAAATAAGTTGTAGATATTTTCACAAAAGCTTTGGATTGAGGGAGATTTGAGCAGTTGAGATATGCTCTAGGACTATGTGTCATATGACACATATTTTTTTTTACATAAAAAAAACGGGAAAGAAAAGATTTCAATTACTGTTTCATTTATTCTTTCACTTTCTTTGTTCATTGAAAGCTATTGAAGATTCCCTCAAATTTTGGCAGGAGGATCAAATTTAATGCTTACCTTTTTATGAGACCCGCACGTGTGGGCTCTTTCATTGAAATCCTTGGACTTTCGCCCCAAATTAATTTTCTTCGGCGCCGCTCCTTCTTCGTTCCCTTGTTGTAACTGAAGGTCGTTGTCTCAATCCTCTTGACTTATCGATTGATCTTCTCATCTCTTAAAAGAAGCATTCGAAGATGTCTGGAGGAAAGAGGAAGAAGGGGTTCGTAAGAAAGATTAGTGCGTCAAAAGCAAAGAGAATGTCTTCCTCCACTGCTGGTAAAAAGGCCGATTCTCCTCCCCCAAAGCAGCCTCTTAAGGAAGTTTCTCCTCCTCCAACCTCTCATAGACATAAGTTGAGAAAGAAATCAGGTCATCGTCTAGCAGACCAACCTCTTAGGAGGAGAAGCAGAGGTATGTCGTCAAACCCTAAATCCCCACCTAGGGTTTTAGTTCCTGAAGGGAAGAAATTATCAACTGAGGGGGAGTATTGTGTTGATAACAATGTTTCTTCTGGTCCTATTGCTCATGATGATATAGTTGGAACAACAAACTTTGATATTAATTTATCAGCTTCAACTCCAGTGAATAATGGTCCTGTTCTTGTCGATATTACTCATGTTTTTGATGCTTTTCATGACTCTATTCTAGTCTAGACTGGCCCCTCTTTACCTTCTGCAAATTTTGGTCTTAATTATCAGGAAAGAGATCCTGCTCTTGCACAAGAGACAGTCATTGATGTTTCTGCCTCAATTCATGCGGACAGTCTTCCATCTGTTTCAACTGAAGAAGCAATAGTCGAAACTGCCTCTCAAGTTCCTAAGGATGAATCTACCCTAATTTTTGTGTCTGAGACAGTTCCAGTTAAAACTGTACCTAAAATAGTTAAAACTGCTGCTACTGTCCCTAAAGTAGTGAAAATTGTTGATACAGCTCCAGATGCAGTTGAAACTGCAATTCATATTCCATAATCAGTTCTGTCTCCGTTCCAGAGACTGTAGATAAACACCAAGCTTCATTAGTCACTATGCCTGTTGAGGAAACAATACAATTGACTTCTGAGGATACTACTACTCTAAGGAAGAAATTCAGCTCAACTGATGTCAAGAATGTTCCATCCAAAAAGAAAAAGGAATCCTCTAGCCTAACTGAAAAGAAAAGGAGTTCAAAGAAAAAGTTTTCTGGAAAGTCCAAACTATTATCTGAACAGCCTATGAATTTGGATACAGATTCAAACAATGAGCCCTTGGTGGATAGGGCTGCAGAACTGAAGAAATCTAAGAAGAGGAAACCTAATCTTGAAGATTCTAAAGAAAAAGGAAAAGCTTCTTTGTTTGAGAAGACAATGTCACCTGCTTCCAAGAAAAAGCCCTCAAAATCTGCTTCCAAGTAAACAGTAGTTAGCAAGCTTCACAAGGGACTTCTTTTAGATGATCTCTATCCCCTATGGAAGGCCCTACAATCAAGAGGTATTATCTCCCAAAGACCTCTAGACTTAGCCCAGATTTCTCTAAAATACAAACATGTTTTGGACTTACTTGATAAAAGGAACTTGTCTAGCTCCTTTATGACTGTCTCACCTTTTTGCAAATTGCCGATTTTGGAGTTTTATTGCAATCTTTCTGAAGATATTTCTGATTCTGAGAGCAGTCATTTTCACCAAGTTTTTGTTAGATGAAAATGCTATTCCTTTAGTCCCGAGATAATTAATGAGTTTCTAGGTCTTTCTCCATCCTCCTCTTCAACTGATCTTCCTGCTGAGTCGAATTCTAATTTTCTGAAAACTGTGGGATGTGAAGTGTCTAATAGTGAAATCACAAACTGGTCAGGAGGTCATGATATAAAATCCTCTTCTCTAAACACCTTCTATGCAGTACTGGTTTTGATTGCAAGAAATTACTAGATCCCATCTTCTCACATCACCTTCCTAAACAGAAAATGGTGATGTTACTCTTCAAAATTACAAATGGGATTGAGTTTGACCTTGGCAGTTTGATCTTTGAACAGATTAGTTCACCTAGATCTAGACTCAACTCAAAATCCAGAATGTTCCTGGTATTCCTAAATCCGATTTATGATATTTTGGAAAAATAAGGTCTTAAATGTTCTTCTGAGGAATTTCTTGAACCTAGTGGTCCCTCTTTGAAAATTCACCACAAACTTCTAAAGAGGGTGGGTACACTAATGAAGTCCCAGGCAGGCTGCAATTCCATCGAGAAAAATTTTGGTGCTTCCTGTTGGTGAAAGATCTATTCTTAAAGATCTCTTTACTACAAGAGAAACTATGGCTCTGGTCCAACAACAGATTATTTGTATTGAGAAGAAAATTATTGAGCACTTCTCAGTAGCTTTAGTAGGTCCTGCTTCTCTTTCTTCTGGTAGTATTTTTGATTCTTCCTCTTCAGACTGATATTGACTGGTTTCTCCTTTGGCTTATTGTGCCAAAAAGGGGGAGAACAAACTGGTAGTCTTCCTGGTTGGTGACTTCAACTTGGTTGTTTGACTGGATTAACTTTGATGTTTCTGTGTGTGGCTGATGGTTATATGGTTGTAATGTTTTGTTCTGACTGTGATGTTGGTTGTGACTGTGATAACTGAATTTGAATATTATCTGTTAACTTTTAATCTCTATTTTGACAGGTTGTTTGCTTTAGTTTAATATACTATCTTTTTATCTGTCTTACTAAGTAGTTCTAACAGTTTGGGTTTTGCCAAATAAACCAAATGGGGAGATTGTTAATGTTGGCTTTTGTGTGTTGGTTATATTTGGCAAAAGTATTTCAGGTTGTTCTCAATTGAATAGAGAGTCATAACTGCGTTTGTCTATGAGGAGCTCTACTTATGTTACTCAGTAGTAAGATAGTTACAATTGCTTATGTAACTGTGGTTTTCAGGATGGGGCTATTGCTGCGATGATGACCTTTGGTTTCTGAAATTAATGATGATTGATGATTTGTTTTTATTATCTCTATGATATTTTAATCATCCTTAATTATCTTTTTATTGCCTATTCATTTTTGGAATATGGATATGATCTTCATTAAATGAAATAGGCGTTACTTCTAGAACTTAATGATCGATGCTTTATGAAGGATTCATGGCTACCTATTCAATTTGAACTAATTATTGATTAAAAGGCATTTATTCAGATTGATTGTTTTTGACTTATATATTCTGGAAGAGAAGATCTGAATTTTATCAAGTCTCCTACGTGCAAATTTATGAGGAGTTGAGGCTGCTGAGTGTTGTTGATGACAATAAACTACTTTCCATATCTTCAAGCTTAGATGGATTTGGGTTGTTAACTCGCTACAAGCAATCGCAATAGCAATTGCAAGTTACTGTGTAACTGTCCCTTATGTTCCCTTAGAGACTGTACTGTCAGAACTCAAGTGGCCGAGACCCCCCTCATTCTCTCTTGTGGCCACCTGCCTTTAAAAGGGTTGAAGGGTGGCCGAACCTAGATGAAGAAAAAGTGAGAGAGAAAAAATATCAAGAGAGAAAAAGATTGTGAATCTTGAGAGGGGTTCTTGTGTGGAAGAGTTCCAAGAACCCTAAGTTCTTCTCCTTGGTGGCCGGCCTCCTCCTTCTTGATCTTCCCTTCTTTGGTGTGCCGCAATTTTTATCTTCTTGGAGGAGTCCAAGAGGACAGCGAGGTATCTTCACCTCTTCTCTCTCATTCCGGTGTTTTCTCATCCCCTCTCCTTCCCTCTTTGGTGCCCGGTTCTTGGTGAAAGGGCCGGCCTTGCCTTGGTGGATTTTGGGATTGAGAAAGCTTCTCCGTTGAGCCACAACAAGCCCCTGTGATCGCTGCCCCTTTTGTTACGAGTTGCTTGGTGTGGACTTACGTTGGAGGACGTGCGTGTGTGCGTCTCAAAACGGGAATAGGAGCAACCATACAAACCGCGGTTTAAGGTATATCGTCTCCTTCTTCTCCTATGATAAATTCCTTAATATTACTAAAGTAGATCACTATTTTCGGGATGGTTTGAGTTTTATAAATTTCTATTTCCGCTGCATTTTTTATTCCCATCCCAGCATGACCTTGGTCGGAGTCTGGAGGACTTCGTGCCGAGCTCTAGGTAGCGCTGGTTTCTGACCTTGGTATGACCTTTAGATGTTGGTTGTGTTCCATGAGTTTGTCGGCTTCTGGCTGGGTTGTGTGGTTGTCGAACTGCTGTTGAGGACGAGTAGAGGTGCTGCGAGTGCCGAGGTACTACGAGGGGCACGTTGATACGAGTGCTGAGATGTTGCGAGTGGCAAGCTTTTATGAGTGTCGAGGTGCTGCGAGGGGCGAGCTGTTATGAGTGCTGAAGTTTGGCTTCTGAACGGCTTGTGGAGAGAACGTGCCTATCGTTTCGGGCTGATCAAGGTAGATTGAGTCTACATATCTTTGTCGTATCACTTCGTGGCTTTTCGGTTTTCGTTCCTGGTAAGGTGGCTACATAGTGGGAGGGATTGCATCCTTTGTGATGGCTGCTGATTGGCCTATGCCTTTTTCTAACATTAATTTTCATACGGCTAGTAATCATGGTAGAGTAAGTCGTCCATTCGTGCCTTGAGGAGATCATGGAGAACCGTTGTTGCTGAGCTGGTCGGCTAGGATATGACTTCAGTGTGACCGTCGATCATTTGATGGAAAGTTTCTAACCCTCGGCCTATAAAGCAGCTCTTCTTTTCTTCGTTTCAAACTTTCTCGCTCTTCTTGGTGTCTGGTGTTTGCACTCCAAGGGTCTTTGTCGACGACACCTTCGTCAATCATTTTCTCCGCCCGAGCGTCATTTTTCCTCCGGCGAGCCTTTCTTCTTTGCTCTAGTTTTTGTACTTGGTGGGATTGACCTTAGTTTCTGTTCCCATTTGTTAGGGTCTCACGATCTTCACCGGGTCGATGGCGAGGAGAAGCGATGTTGTTAAGTTGGAGGTCGGGCCATTAGGAGAGAACCCGTGATGCATGGGTCCATAAGGAGATAAGGTTGAAGAGTTCAGTGATGACCGACCCGAACAATATTTTGTCCTTTCGAGAGGGTGTGCCAACGTGAGGGTGTTGATGAAGATTTTGATTGTCTTCTATGTCCCCCGGCGAATAGGATTTATCATCGGAGGAGGGGGGGGGGGAGCCTGAATTCATCTTCATGTACTAGACTCTCTTTGAGGATCTTGGGATTCGGCTTCCATTCAATGACTTCGAGCATGGGGTATTGAACTTGGCCAACGTTTCCCCAACTCAACTACATCCGAATAGTTGGGCGTTCATAAGCTATTTTGAGATCTTGATGGATTGTCTTGGGATCAAGCCGAGCCTCTTCGTGTTTTTTTCCCTTTTTTAGGCAATGGGGACTCAGAAAGGACTATGAGTTTCCTTTAGTCGTGTTCCCGGAGAGAAACTCTTTAGTTTGTATAAGAGTTTTTACAAGAACTTTAAGAGCCACTTCTTTAGGGTTAGGTTGTGGGAGGACCTTTGGCAATTCTTCTTGGACAGGCTGACTCAGACGGAGAAGTTCACCTTGTCTTGGAGGTCGGATCCTCCACCGATTCTACACTTTGAGGATGGGGGTGTCCCATCACAAGACATGGATATGGTTGTACTTCTGGAGCATCACTGTCCACCCATTCCTTTTTGTCCTAAGGAACTATTACAATGGAGTCACGATAGGTCCTTTGTTATGGAGTACATAGGTGAGTCTAGAATGCAGGGGTTTGTTGCTTTGTCCGTTCAGGCTATGCTGATTCGGGTTTTACTATTATGTAGGTGAAATGTCTTCATTGATAAGATCGCGAAACGTTTGTGCCCAGCTGGTAGAGATGCGGAGGAGTGCTCCGTGTTGGTCTATGGTTTTCAACCTTGGTCACCATCTTCGTTTTGATAATAACAAATTTATTCTGATGAGTTTATCAAGTGTTTGATCTTAGGTTGGGCGATCGATACGCGCGGGAAGTTCATTTGAAAAGTCACGAAAAAATTGCGGAAATTCAAGTGTCGACGGCTTCGGAGGCGACCGAATCAGAAGTTAGGTCTAGAACTTTGAAATGATTGTAAAACTCTTCTAAGGCCTTAAGCTAACCTATTTGTAATATGTCCCAAGTCAAAATCCGAAAACGAACATTGCGGAGAAAAATCAACAAATCTAGGTTGTTTTCGGGGTTCTGGCCGATGGGCAGTCGACGGCCGGTCAACCGGCCATTAGCCGATCACCGACTGGCTCAACCCCAAAATGTGCAGTGGCTTCCAGTAGGTGGCTGGCCGCTCGGCCGATCGACCGGCCATTAGCCGGCCACCGACCGAGCGGTATCAACGGGCAATTTTTGCCCGTTGCAAACAGCTCTTTTGGCCTCCTCCTTTGAGCTTATAAATAGGAGTCTTAGACTTGCCTCCCAACCTCTCTTGATCTTGATAGAGTCCATCCTAAGAGTTTTTGAGCCGAAAAGAGTTGATCTTATGTCGTAATCTCTCCTCACTTCCTCAAGCTTGGTCTTCACCGAGAAATCCACACTTGAAGCCTTGAAGTGCTCAGAGGAGACGTGTTGGAGCTTCATCAAGTTTGTTTTTATGCTTAAGTTCCATTAATATTGCTTTCCTATTGTTTTGTATTGATTTTGAGGGTAGCTTTCAAGGTGTGCGTGTAAACGCCTTGGTGTCTTGTAGATTGTCATTTTTGCTAGAGAATAGGTGTTGAGGCCCGCGTCTAGGGTTGAGGGATAAGTCCTCGTTGTATTATTAGAAAAACTATCAATCTATAAAGTGTTAAGGTTAGAAATCCTTGGTGAGGAGCCAAGGTAGTGGAGTAGGCGGGATTGGTCGAACCACTATATATTTCTTGTTTGCATTGCTATCTTGATTGCTCAATTTGCTTCTTACTTGTGCTCGATTTAATTGTAATTGAATCTAGTCACACTAAGGATCAAGAAACTTGAATCGGGTAGTTGAGTTGATTAGAACCGGAAAAGAATTCAAATTGAACGTAAAAGTAACCTACACACTATTCAACCCCCCCTTCTAGTGTGAACATTCATCCAACACTCCGAGCGGTAAGGGTAAGAAGCCACTGGTGGACGACTTGCTGAAGACACTCCAACTCCTCCTGATTCACCTTTGAGGCATTTGAAGAGGGCCATTGACAGTGGTTAAAGCCTTCCTTCTCGGGTGATCGTGCGTCCGGCGGATGATGAGGCAATGACACTGAAGGCAGCAGTGGTAGATAATGCTCCACCGATAACTCGGCAACCGGTTGCGACCCCGTGTGAGGGCAAACGTATCGGTTTTAGCGGCCAAGCAGACTTTCCTGAGGGAGTGGACCCATAGGAGTTCACCCAAGTTCAAATGGCGGGCCTGATGAATAGGCTGAGGGAGTCTATGTCAAGGGAGTTGAGGTCGAACCATTGAAGCTTGAGCTGGTTGAAATGAAGAAGGCCTTAGAGGCGAAATTTGGTGAGGTTGCGCGCTTGAATGTTGCTATCTCCGAGTATGCTGCTCGGGTGAAGGATGTGGAGGGTAAGTCCATAGCAGAGTTGCAAAAGCTCTATCTTGATCTCGCCTCAGCTGTGGCGGAAGGCTCCCGTTTGAAGTCTGAGCCTGAAGAAGCCAAGGCCAAGGCGAAAAGGTACAAGTTGGCAATGCAGGACCTTCATGACGAGGGAAGTTGAGGTTGAGGGGTAGATAAAGCTAAGTTCTTTGCTCCTGAGGTCGACTTTTCTTAGGTCAACCTTATCAAGGAACTGAAGGATGATGCTTTGGTTGACCTCGAGGTTGAGGGGGAGATTCGTGGGATGGTTGAAGAGGGACCCTCAACAATAGTTCCGGAGCAATGCTCATCTTCTCTTATCAACATAATTGTTGTGGGGAGGGATGCTCCCGCCACGTTTATTGAGGCCAAGGTGGCCTCTCCTTTATAATGTTTTTAATCGCCTGTTTGTGGGCTATTTGGGTGGATGCTTATAATGAATTGCTGCCCCTCGAGGGCATTTGAGACTTTCTGTAATGTATGACGATTGCTTTTTTACGAACTCATATGTGTGCTTTCGAGAGTTTGTTTCCTTGTTGTTTGGTTTGCTAAGGTGCTTGTCGCCAAGTTTCTTCGTTAGACAACGAGGGTATCTTGGTAGCTCTCAGTCGAGGTCATTGGCTGTAGCCAAATTCCTTGTTGGGGGGTACGTGGTAGGTGTAGGCGAAATGACAACACTAGATGGGAGGGTGAATAGTATGTTTACTAAATTAATTAGCCTAAATTCAATTTTAATTATTTACTTAGATTATTTAGGCAATTTACGATTGAATGATTTGATGCGGAAGCGATAAATCAATTAAACACAAATAACGTATCAATGCAAACACAAGAATTTATAGTGGTTCGGCCCTAATGTCTACTCCACTACCTAAGCACCCCGCTTAGGATTTCCAAACTAGTTTAACTAGATTAAATCGGTTTCCCTTACACGAAGGACTTTGACTCGAAGAGTCGCACTCTCCACCTAAGGCACTTCCACACCCGGAAGTCTCCGCATTCTTATCAAGAGCACTCTTCCACCTCAACCCTAAGGGACAACTCACTTAATCCTAGCAAACTACGTTTAATTACACCGGTGGATTTAAACCTCAAACACGAAGGCTACCACCCAATTTCAAGACCTAACAATCCTAGGTCTTCACACGCACAACTCCAAAAATAGTTTCAAATAACAGTTAAAAAATACAAGTGAAAAGAGCTTAAAATCAAACCAAGAATTTGTAATCTTTTCCAAGACTTGAAACCTCCAACTCGCCAGAAGTAGAATCTTGAGTCGAAGCAGAGTTGAGGAGCAGACGATGCTTGAAGAAGAACTCGACGGAAGAGCAGAGCGCGCTGCAATCGATCTTTGGAAGGCTCAATACTCCATTTTAATCGCTCAATCAAATCTGTATTAATCAAGGAAGAAAGATTAAAAGGAGTTAGATGAGGTATATTTATACCCTCACGAAGAAATGACAGCTCAACAGATAGAAAACTATCCGTTGCAGACACTCGGTAGATTGGTCGGTCGACCGACTGATCGACCACTTGGAGCGACCGCTGCCTGTTCTCTCTGTGCGGTCGACCGACGGGTCGATCGTCAGACGCAAACTTGCATTCCCTCAATCCGGTCAACCCATCGGTCGACCGATGCAGGGGAAGCAGAGACGCGCGATCGTGCGATCCTCAATCCGGTCGACCGCTCGAGGTACTGCCTCTATTTGGCCTCTATCGGTCGACTGATTCCTAAAAAGAGACCTTTCTAGTGAGCCAAGAGCTAGCCTCGGGAGTCAGTATTTTCTTGAAGAAAAAGGGGCTCGAAGGAGGAATTGTGGTCGATCGAAGTAGCCATTGCCTATTTTTGGCAGTGTTCGATCGATCGACCGATCGACCAAATTGGCTACTACCAATTTCTTACCCTATTCGATCGACCGACCGATCGACCGAACATAGGTTGGTATTGATTTCTTCAGCCTTTTTCTTCCGCGCTTCATTTTTGGATTTCTGCTTTCAACGAGCATCATCTTGGAGAGCTTTCCATGTGATTTTTGAGCTCATCCAATACGTGTTTGGTGCACACGTCGATCTTCGAGAATTTTCTGCGACGAACCCGAGCGCGACGATCAATGTCCGATTTTCCCATTTCTTCCGATTTATCCGATCGAGGACATCGAACGCTTATCGATATGGAACCTGAAAGATTTCTCAACAAAATATTAGTTCCATGTTTGTTATCATCAAAACCGAGATTAAGACCAAGGTTGAAAACCTAAAGCCAACAATCTCCCCCTTTTTGATGATGACAAACATCCTTAAGAAAATATATCCATTAAAGCATATAGGATATCAACTAAGGGATTTCTCCCCCTATCAACATGCATATCGATATGGAACCTGAAAGATTTCTCAACGACATATTAGTTCCATGTTTGTTATCTTCAAAACCGAGATTAAGACTAAGTTTGAAAACCTAAAGCCAACAATCTCCCCCTTTTTTATGATGACAAACATCCTTAAGAAAATATATTCGTTAAAACATATAGGATATCAACTAAGGGATTTCTCCCCCTATCAACATGTATATCTATGAAAATAAACTCCCCCTATCTATATGCATGGATCTCCTATATTTTCCTCCACTTTACCAATAATTTTCTCCCCCTTTATCCTATACTTTTCTCCCCCTTTTGACATCAATCAAAATGGGCAAGAAAGGTCAATCTAGTCAAAGGGATGAAAAACATATATATATTATGCAGTTGAGACTCTAAAGAATATTTTTCATGACACATGAAAATCTCAACCAAAGTGATGAAAAACAAATATTTAATATGAAACTTAAATCATACATGATATGTTCAAAACTAAATATTTGAATTCAACAGTAAATCAAGATATAGTCATTTAAATCATGTATATTTGAATTCAAAACTACATATTTTTAGATTTCACTCAAACTAATGTATATCAAGTTTGAAGTGAAACTACATTAAATATCAAGACATAGTCATTTAAATCATGTATATCAAGTTTGAAGTGAAACTAATGTCATATAATCAAAATATGAACTTAGCATAATTTCATTCATAGTATGCTTGAAACCATAAAAATGCTAAGTATCGAATTTGGCTATCTACTCATGTTTTTCTCATATTTAGGCATTTAGATATCAAACATGAGAGAATGTAAGTCTATGATTCAAATTTGGACTTAAGATGAAATTTCTAAGTCACTTTGTTGACTTAGGTCAAGGTATATACTTCCGGTTTTCAAAAATCATTTTTTTAAAAATTTATACAAAATCATATTTTTGACGAAAAATATTTGATATCAATTGTTGGATTAAAATTTTGATTCCAATTGTTGAATGATCATTTGAAATACTTGTATCAAGTTTGAACTCAAAATGAATTTTCTAAGTTCATTTTTCATCCTATGTTATTTTCAATGAAAAAATGAATATTATTAGTTATCATTCAAATTATCAAAATCATTCCTATGAATGATTTTACTGAAGCAATAGTGTGAATGATATTAGAAATGAAATAAAATAGTATGCATGAGTTTTCATTTGAAGTTTTTGAAGAAAAATCAAAGTATCGGAAAGATAGATATTTCAAGAAGGATGATACTTTGTGTTTTCAAAATCTAACTTCAAAATTCCATTTTAAATCAGATTCTTGATGAAACATTTCAAAAACAATTACTGAAGAACCTAGATTTTTCAGTGAGGGTACAGTTTCAAGAATCAATTAAAAAAGAGTTTTATATATTTCTCTAGAAATAACTGAAAGTGCATACTAATTGTTGATTGAAATTTCATTTTTGTAATTTTCAGTTATTTTCAAAACGTGTTCAATTTTCATTCAAATTTTTATGACACCATAAAATGATCATGTAAAGAGTGTATGTTAGGTTTTAAATGAAAATTATATCCTTAAGTCAAGATATCAACCTAGCATGGTTTCATTCAACACTAAACTAGTTTTCATAAAACTTGCTAAGTTTCAATCTTATCATTTACTCATGATTTTTCAAACTTAAACCTATGGATAGCTAACATGAGTAAATTTAAACATATTTCTTAAATGTGGATTGAAAATGAGACCTTTAAATCAACTTGTTGACTTGGGTCAACTTGGTTCAAAAGAGGTAAGCATGAATTGACCTTTATGTCATTTTATCCATATCCATATGAATTTCTCACTTTAAGTGCTTGGAAACATGTCATACCTATTCCTAAACATGTTTATAAAGATTGGACTTAAAATGAAGTGACCAAGTCGATTTATTGACTTGGGTCAAACTTTTCAAGCTTAAGTTCATTTTAAGGAGGTTAACATGATATCAAAGTTTCATTTAAGGAGGTTTAGTGCAAAGTTCATTTTAAGGAGGTTTAGTGCAAAGTTTCATTTAAAAAAAAATTAACCTATGCTAGATAGTAAAGATTCATTTTAAGGAGGTTAACATGATATCAAAATGAATCTAAGGGATCTTAATATGTGAAACATTTGAGGAATAAGGTCCCTAAATATATTTAACTAGTTTGGACTCAAAGGAATGTCTCTAATAGTAAGTTTCAACCTAGAGCTAGTTTCATTTAATAAAATTTGTCTAAGTGCTAAGATTCTACTTACTCGTGAAAATTCAAGAGTTTACCATCCAATTCTAATCATGAGTATCGAGACATTATTTAAGCTTAAGCATTGAGGTATAACACAAAGATTTGAATTTATCAAAGTTATACCTTATTCATGATGATTTAGCCAAACTAATCCTTTTTATTCTAATTAGCTTTCCATTTACAATAACTTGTAAGTATACTTCATTAATAATAAAAAATCAAATCAAATCTACATGCAAGCTATCAATCTAAATAGCGAAGTGAAAAAACAAGTATCATTTTCCAAATTCAACTTCACTAAATAGCATGGATTCATTTTCATATAAATAATTTATGATAACAAAATGAATCAAGAGATCTAAAAATATGAAAATTTGAAAAATAAGATCTCCAACCCTTCCTATTGGTTGAAAACCGAAATGTCACAATGAGCCTACGATTTAAAACAGCAAGGTCACATGAGCCCATTACAGGCTACATAGGTCTCCGAAGAGACCGGAGATCAAAAAATCAAAAATCATTTGAAATATATTAAGAGCGGGGAAAATCAATCAATTTTAAGCATGTATCATGAACTCCAACTATTAATGGATCAATTAAAGTTAAGAGATGATACCAAAACTTTTTAGATGCCAACTTTCATTTCCATAGGCATCTAGGTGGGAATCTTGAAGTTGCAACCATGTAAGAATCTTTCATTGAATTCTTGGCCAACTTCAACACATCACTTTCCCTTATCTTTGTGTGGTAGCTCCCCCTACAAAAGAAGATGAGATCTTTGGTACCCAAATGGCTTTGGGTCCTTGGGGGTTAGATGGCCTAGGAATCCGAAGTGTCTTAGCAACACTTGGATTTCTTTTGAATGCACATTCATGAATAGCATGACCATATATACCACAACAAAAATAATTTCCTTGAAACTTTTTCTTTTGGACATGAGGTTTAAAGGAAGAATGCTTGACATGAGAATGATGATGAACCTTAGCATTCTTTACATAAGCATTTTTATTCCTAGGATTTCTAAAGGATGAATCATGTGATAAATTACTAGTTTTCTTACTCAAGAAAACAACCTCATTTTTTAATTCATTGATGGATTTGTGTAAAGCTTGTATTTGAGATTTCAACAAGCAATTTTCATTTTTCAAAATATCATGCTCAAATTTGAAATCACTTGTACAATCCTTACCATTGAGATTCACATTATTTTTTGTGTTTTCATTCTCATTTCTAATTTTTGAAATCTTAGTTAACAACTCATCATTCTCAATTTTTAATTCTTTATTTCTATGTTTCAAGTCCTTAATTTCATGTTTTAAGGCATCATGGCAAGAATCAAAAGGGTTAGTATTCAATTTTTTATTTTCTAATTCATGCATATAAGAGCTAAGCCTTAAATTTTCCTTCTTTAATTTCCTATTTTCCTTGTTCTTTTTTATGAGCAATTCATACATTTTTCTACATTCATCAACTAGCTCATCATAAGACATGTTAAATGAGCTTGAATTTCTAGAGTCACTATTATGACAAGAAGTGGAAGACTTTACCTCATCGTCAAGACCCATGAGGCACAATTTTAAGGTGGCTTCATTGTCACCACATGAGGAGGCTCCACTTGATTCCGAAGTGAAGTTGGAGACATTCTTCTCCTTCTTGGATTTCTTTCTCATCAACGGACAATTTTTTTAATATGTCCATTCTCTTGGCAAAGGAAGCACTTGACTTTTCTTTTCCTACTTTTAAGCGTGCTTTTTTGACCGGAAAGGCTATGGGCACCACAAGAGACGTTAGTAGTGGATGGATGACCATTGTCATCACCACCTTCAACATAAGTAGTAATCTCTTCGGATTTTGCAAAATCATATAGCGTGTTTAATGTTGCCCAAATATCAAATGCGAATGTACAATGCATGACTTTATCAAGGATGCTATTAGGTAAGGAACAAAATATGGAATACATAGCATCTCCATTATATTGAAACATTTTTTTGTCATGTTCACTCCAATCATGCATGTCAACCTTAGGTTCAATTTATTCTAATTTAATCATGTTATAAACATCAAAACCTCTAGTCTTTAAGTAGATATACATTCTAGACTTCCAAAGACCAAAGTTAGATTCATCGAACGTAGGAGGTGAAGACGCTACCGACTCTAGAGCCATTTCAAGATCAAGACAAATTGTAGAAGGGATGGAGAAATCATAATCTACGACTAGGTCTGATACCAAATGTAGGCGATGTGGCAACACTAGAGGGGGGGGGGGGGGTTGAATAGTGTGTTTACTAAATTAATTAGCCTAAATTCAAATTTAATCGTTTACTTAGATTGTTTAGGCAATTTACGATTGAATAATTTGATGCGGAAGCGATAAATCAATTAAGCACAAATAACGTATCAATGCAAACACGAGAATTTATAGTGGTTCGACCCCAATGCCTGCTCCACTACCTAAGCACCTCGCTTAGGATTTTCAAACTAGTTTAACTAGATTAAATCGGTTTCCCTTACACAGAGGACTTTGACTCGAAGAGTCGCACTCTCGACCTAAGGCACTTCCACACCCGGAAGTCTCCGCCTGCTTATCAAGAGCACTCTTCCACCTCAACCCTAAGGGATAACTCAGTTAATCCTAGCAAACTACGTTTAATTACACCGGTGGATTTAAACCTCAAACACGAAGGCTAGCACCCAATTTCAAGACCTAACAATCCTAGGTCCTTACACGCACAACTCCAAAAATAGTTTCAAATAACAGTTAAAAAATACAAGTGAAAAGAGCTTAAAATAAAACCAAGAATTTGTGCTCTTTTCCAAGCCTTGAAACCTCCAACTCGCCAAAAGATGAATCTTGAGTCGAAGCAGAGTTGAGGAGCAGACGACACTTGAAGAAGAACTCGACGGAAGAGCAGAGCGCGCTGCAATCAATCTTTGGAAGGCTCATTACTCCCTTTTAATTGCTCAATAAAATATGTATTAATCAAGGAAGAAGATTAAAAGGAGTTAGATGTGGTATATTTATACCCTCACGAAGAAACGACAGCTCAACGGATAGAAAACTATCCGTTGTAGACGCTCGGTCGATTGGTCGGTCGACCGACCGATTGACCGTTTGGAGCGACCGCTGCCTGTTCTCTCTATGAGGTCGATCGACGGATCAACCGCCAGACGCAAACTTGTGTTCCCTCAATCCGGTTTACCCATCGGTCGACCGACGCAGGGGAAGCAAAGACGCGCGATCGCGCGATCCTTAATCCGGTCGACCGCTCGAGGTACTACCTCTATTTGGCCTTTGTCGGTCAACCGAAGTAGCCACTACTAATTTTTGGCAGTATTCGGTCGACCAATCGATTGATCGAATTGGCTACTACCAATTTCTTACCCCATTCGGTCAATCGACCGATCGACTGAACATAGGTTGATATTGATTTCTTCAGCCTTTTTCTTCCGCGCTTTATTTTTTGGGTTCTGGCTTTCAACAAGCATCATCTTGGAGAGCTTTCCATGTGATTTTTGAGCTTATCCAATACGTCTTTGGTGCACACATCGATCTTCGAGAATTTTCCGCGAGGAACCCGAGCGCGACGATCAATGTCCGATTTTTTGATTTCTTTCAATTTATCTGATCGAGGACATCGAACGCTAATCGATATGGAACCTGAATGATTTCTCAACGAAATATTAGTTCCATGTTTGTTATCATCAAAACTGAGATTAAGATCAAGGTTGAAAACCTAAAGCCAACAGTAGGGTGCTCCTTGAGAGTGTAGGAGCTCGCCGTTGGTGACTAGGGTCGTAAGTCGCACATGAGGTTAAATCCCATATTAGAAATATGATTGTTTGGGAAGTACCTTTGAGGCAGTATGACGGTTGTTAGGGCCAGGGTGTGGCAACTGCGAAATTGAAGGCTTGGGCAGGTAGCCGAGGCATGAAATAGCGAAGGTTTTGAAAACCTACAAATAGCGGTGCTGCGTCCGAGTAAGGGCTTTGAGGATGGAAGTAGCGGCGCTAAGGCCGAGTAAGGGCTCTAAGGCTGGAAGTAGCGGCGCTGAGGTTGAGTAAGGGTTCTGAGGCTAGAATTAGTGGTGCTGAGGCTGAGTAAGGTCTCTAAGGTCGGGAGTAGCAACATTGAGGCCGAGTAAGGGCGGATTGTAACGTTATTGTCTCGGATTGCGGGACATTCACTCAGACAGTGAGATGACTATGGAATTCCTGGGCACACACACAGAATTGTGGAAGAGATGATCTTTATTAATTTGAAAGGGATATTTAATACAATAAAGTTTTCAGAGGTGAAGTGCTCGGTTTCTAAGTCGAGTCAGATCAGGATCGTTTCTAGACACCTCTGCTTTGGGTCATGTCTGAGAGTTTCTATTGGCTGTCCGCCCGGGGGCGCAGAGAGCGATTGGTGAGGCAAGGTGTCTGAGGCATTCATTGTAGTATTGACGAGCTTCTTTTTGGTCGGCGTGGTGCCTACTTTTATTTCTGAAATAGGGAATTTTACCGCCAGTTGGGGGTCGATACAATGGCTTCCAGGTTTTTAATAAGGGTCATCCCAAGATCATGTGGTAGGGACTGTGAACATCAATGACCAGATAATGCACGTCTATCATCTTACCTTTTTGGCCGGGAGTGAAACATTGTCGTTAGCCATATGTAGCCTCGGACGTTGACTTTCTCGCCTAAGAAACCTACCAAGTCTCCCTTACAGGGTGACATTGAAGCTTTTGTTAGCTGCATTTTCTCGAATGTAGAGTGGGGGAGGATATTGACTGAACTGCCTTGATCGACTAGAACTTTCTTAATGATGAAGTTTCCTACGATCACAGAAATCACGACTGGGTCATGTAGGGTTTCTCAGTTTCCTGGAAATCGAATTCATAAAATGATATTACTTGGGATTTGGAGATGGGATCCCACGGTCGGATAATGTCATCGACCGCCATGATTGCTCGGAGAGATCTCTTTTTGGCCGAGCTTGACTCGCTTCCTCTGGCGAACATGCCAGCGATGTAATCAATGACTTCTCAAACTTCGTTCCTTGAGCGATTAGCTCAGTCATTGTTTCTTTGGCCTCCAGGATGGTTCGGAGGCGTTCGGCTTCGACTCTTGCGTCGGTGGTCTCGACTTCTGCTTCGACCACTTCTCTTGTGAGGTTGATGTATCGATCAAGGTGTCCTATGCAGATTAGGTCCTCAAGTTGATCTCCTAGCACCACACAGTCTTTTGTGGTGTGCCCATAGGTATCATGGAAGACATATTTTTTGCTCATGTCCGCATTGGGTGACAGTTTCTGCTTCCCGACATTGATAGGGTGCTTGAGGAGTTTCAAGTCCACTACAAGAAATGTGACACTTTTTTGGGGGTCATGGCCCCCAGTAAATCCTTTTAGAGAGGGTCTTGTGGCCCCAAGTGTCGCCAGGAAAGAACATGTCAGTAAATGTATATTTGAAGGTTAGCGAGCGGTCCCCGAGAAAAGGGACTTGTACCGACATTTTTGACCCCCAGCAAAGCGCGTGTAACGCTGGCGGTCATATAGCCCCCAGGAAATAGAGCTTTTTCCTGGGTGCAACGACCCCTATGAAATATAACTTTTCTTGAGGACCTTGACCCCTAGAAAATAGAACTTATTCCCGAGGACCAAGACTCCCAGGAAATAAAACTATTTCCCGAGGGCCAAGATCCCCAGGAAATAGAACTATTTCCCGGTGGCCAAGACCCCAAGAAAGACAACTTTTTCCTAGGGGGCATGACCCTCGAGAGTGATACTCTCGGCCCCGGTATTTCCTGATTCACAGTACATCTGTAAACAAAATTACTCACAGCTAAAACCAATACAACTATTTATTAATAAACCAAAATTAGACTACAACCAAATCCCAATCCATAGAATAAACGAGTATATCTTAATTCTGAAAACTATAAAAGAGTATGTATAGAATAAGAGTCTAAATACATTGAAAGATTAATTATTGCAAACCAAAATCCCAATACATAGAAACATTAATTACTGGAAACTATAAAGAGTCTAAATTATCCTTAGATCAAAATAAGATTAATAGAATAAGAGTCTTCATCCATACATCAAACAAATCATTTTTCACGTGAATTGTTCCCTCTCTAATTCATTTCCTCCATGAAAGCAAGTAGTATGTGCATCTTCCGTGGATCCTCCATCTTCCTTCGATCCTCCATATTTTCCTCCATTTTCTTCCTCTCCATTTCTATCCTCTCATCCAGCTTCATTCTTTCCTCCATCTTCCTCCTATCATCATCTATTTTCTTCTCCAGCTCATCTATCTTTGTTTTTAGCTCAGCTTTCCGAGTGTTAATAATTCGAAGTTGGGAGGTAAGCTCAATGTATTCAGGAGTATTCCCAAAGATAGTGGTTGGAGTTGGACCTAAGCCATAATCACGAGTATGACCATGCCTCTCAGTTTCGACAACCTGGCGATAGATTTCATCTTCAGTAGTAGGTGTAGAAGAATCTGACTCTTGAGCTAGAGCCTTGAACATTCCTACAAAAATGTTTAATTTTATTATATAATATGTGCTTATCCCATTAAACTAAATAAATATAAAAAATAGCATAAGTGATTACCACAATCTTTGCGTAGTAGTGGAATTCAAACTAGCATCACTGTTTGTGTGAGCAATACAAAACATTTTCCAACTTGAGGGTTCTCGATGCTCTGGATCCATTTCAGTCTGTACTAGTACAAGTATTAATCATCATTGTAATTGTTTCCCCTAAATAAAACAATTTAAAATATAGTAATTAATATATATGCTTAGTTATACCTGCTCTACTCGAATCACATCATAACTTTTTGAGCCCGTATAATGAGGGAGTACTTGCTTCCCTCGACTAATTTTATTTTGCATGCACATTTTCTGTAACAGAGCAACAACCATTCTTCTATATGGTTACCTTGAAAACCATTCTCATAACATAGTGATGGCTTATGTTGGCACTTGAATATAAACTAGCTTAACATAGTAATAACTATTTGGTAAAATTAATATGTCAAAAAGCTTTAACTAAGTAAAATCCTTTTCCTTCACCAATCATGCTTGCGTGCTTCTCGTCAAATGAGCATGCCATAATTCTTTAGCTTTTCAGTTCATCTGCCTGCTATTCAAGACCTCATAACTAGGGGTGAGCATTGGTCGGTTTGGTAAATTAATCGAATCGATCGGTTGGTTAACTGAATCGATCGGTCGGTTAACCGAATCGACCGATTAGTTAACTGAACCGAACCACTATATTTTTTATTAACTATTTTTCGAATCAAATTTTTCAGTTAATTGGCCGAATTAACCGAGAAAATTCGGTTTGGTTCGGTTAACCATCCGAAATTACCGAACAAAACTCAAACCACTATATTTTTTATCAACCGTTTTTCGAACCAAAATTTTCGATTAACTAACCAAATTAACCGAGAAAATTTGGTTTGGTTTGGTTAACCAACTAAAATTATCTAAAAAAACTCAAATAAATATACACTGTTAAGATTCAAACTTTAGACCCCTCAATTACCTTTATAACACCTTAACCATTTTAATAGTGGATGCTATTTGATAATAGTTCTTACTAAGATAATATGTTTGTAACTACAAATTAAAACAATAAATAAAATCTTGCTAAGATTTGAACCTTGGCAACCAATATAGTAGCAATTGAACTTAACCAGTTTAGCAAATAACACTTTGCCATATGTTATTATATTTTTTTATACTTAATGTATAATTTGGTTAATTCGGTAAATTAATCGAACCGAACCGAAAATCAAAATCTTAAATTTTCTTTAACCGTTAACTAAACCAAAAATTAATCGGAAAAATCGGTTCAGTTAATTTAGTATCGGTTCTATCGATTAATCAATTGTTTTGATTAATTGGTAAATTTTGCTCACCCCTTCTCATAACCCTCTCTAACACTATTATGAATATGCAAAAATCAATGGAGTGCAAGGAAAACCTCTCATAATCATTTTCAAAAGTTTCTGGGATATAAACCAATATTTATACCCATTCGAAAACTAAGTGAAATACTTAAAATTATTTTTGCTTATTTTCACTACTAACTTAGAAACATTATTGAAAAGTTAATGACCTTGTAAAGTAAATTGAGCTTTTTCATTAAATTCTTCAACTTGGTGTTTCTAGTAATCTGATTATATTTCCACCAGCTGAGTACTTGTACTTTGATCATAAAGAATCTCATGGCATCCTTAAGTGATATACTTGGTTAGCCCTATATGAACTGCAAGTTCAAATGACAGATCAATAAGAAACCATCTCATTTTGGATTTAAGTGAGAGCATAACCACATTAAACAGTACTCTCAAGCATACAGGATGGCATATTCCGCAATATTAGGTTAACTAAATTAACCACTGAAAGCTCTTAAGAAGTTATTTGAAACATACAGGGAAAAAACACATCAGCTCATAAAGACTTTTATTTTTCTGAATCAAGGACATGACAATCTGAGACACCTTGATATTTACTGTATGATAATCTTGTCACTGTATGATAATCTTGTTACTGGTCATTATTTGTATGATATTCTTGTTAAATATGTAGTTTCATCTTGCTTAGCCCATCTTGTGATGATCTACCTAGCCAATTATTTATCTATATTGCATTTCAAGTTTTTTAAGTTTAATTAGAACTTGTTCTGCAATCTGCCATTTTGCCCTCCAACTAGAGATATCAATGTCGGATATACCATCAATAAACAATATCTGAATTTCTTGTAAAATATAAATTCCAAGTTTTAACTAACACATGAAAAGAAGGTTTTATATAAAATTCATAAGGACAAATCAACAAGAAGATCTGGTTTAGAAGCTACCTAGTAAAAGTTTCATTGGGGCATTAACTCTTCTAAAGTACAAGTTCAGTCCTCTTGATCAACCATGTCTGAGTGAGGCAACAATAACTCTATCAATTATGAATCAAATTATAGTTTAATGTGGTTTGGTTTGACAATTTTGACCTACATTGTAAAGACAAGCCCTGATTGAGGAGGCTGATCTGGACAAGATTATGGGTGCGGATGTGATTCAAATAATGAAAAACCTTAATCAATGGAAAAAGAAGATCAAAAGTGCTGAAATTGTTGTAGCACTGTAATGACTTGATCATGGAAAGGACAAGCATATTTTGATCCACTTAGTTGGTTGGATAATGATTGAGCAACTTATAATTAAAAAAGTCACAAATGAGAAGGTTACTGAAATACAAATAGTAAAACTATAGGCTATTGCTATTCATATAAAGACACCTTGACACACCTTACATCATATTACAGCTATGATGCATGCTTTTACACACCTTGACAAATAGCAAATTAAATATGTTCCTAAGCTTGTAGAAAAAAAACAAATCTTTATATCTGAGTGGTCTCACGGTCATGATATTCAATAAATGCTTTCCAATCATTCTGCTCAATGCCATTCGGGACATACTCCAATCTTTCTTCAGTTTGTCTCGTACTTATTATAAATTGAACGCTTCAATTCATATTTATGTTCACCAAATATTTTTCTCATGTTTTGCATAATCGTGAGCTTTCTTAAGTCTGTTTCTTCAAACTCAAATTTCTCCAGCATTTCAAAAAAAAATCAATGGAATATAAGTTAAAATTATGCAATTTAAAGTGAAAATATTGAGAATTATTATTTTATTATCATGTGAGATAGTTCAAAATTAGAATGTAGATATTACTAGCACACACATGTACTTTTTTTATTTTTGCCCATTAGGGACATCCTTCCATTTTTCGAAAGAGATTGGAATATCACCATCATCCCGAACATGATTTCCAAGAAAGATTGAAAATTTTGAAGCATTAACACTCATTGGTTGACCATATTGATTGAAATCCAAGCAAATCTTTTGACTAGCACGCATTTTGATGAGATCAAGGTTCCTAGTCTTTCCCTGTGTTTTTTTGTAGACTTGAAGAGTTTTAACCAGCACGAATGTTTTGAGCAGCACACATCTTAATACGCATCTTAAAGAATATAGCAACTAGCACCTTAAAAATCCGTAATAGCAATAACTACTAATTTCTAGATGAGCGATAACTTGAAATATCGATTTTGATTGAAATCAAGATAGATTGAAAAATGAACTTAGAAAATTAATTTTGAGTTAAAACTTGACACATGCATCTTAAATGATCATTCAGATACATCTGGAAAGTTTGAATCAAAATTGATAACTTTTGAAAAGTACCCGATATTTACAAAAACGCCATTGGACTTCCAGAATTTTTGAAAATTTGTAGAAAATTGGTCCAGATTCTCTGAAAAATCTAGTTTGTCCAATTGAAGTTTCAAAAAATTTCATCAAAAATATGATATAATACAGATTTAAGAATTTGATTTTTGTAGACTTGAAGTATCAGTTGACCTAAGTCAACAAAGTGACTTAGAAACTTCATTTTAATCCCAAACTTGCCTGACATACATAGATCCACTCACGTTAGATATATATCTAGGTAGCTAAATTAGAGAAAACATGAGTAGATAGCGGAATTTGATACTTAGCATTTTTATGTTTTCATTCCTATTCTAGTTGAAACTTTACTAGGTTAAAATTTTGATCAAATGACATTATTTTCACTTCAAGCTTGATATACATATTTTATATGACCATATCTTCGTATTCTGAACGTTTGAATGAATTTTGAAAATGTCATTAAAATTCCTATTATTTACCAAAATGCCATTGAATTTCAATAAATTCTAGAAAAGTGCAGAAAAATGAGTTTTGGTTGATTCTTGAATATGCATTTTCCTCGTAAAATTTAGTTCATGAAATAAAAATTTCAAAAATCTCCTACCAGAATATGATTTAATATATATTTTTGAAGTTTAATTTCAGAACTTGAAATTATCGTTTCCCTCAAACGCTCAATTTTCTGATACTTTGAATTTTCATCAGATTTTCGAATGAGACTTAAAGTATGTTGTTTTGAATTCATTTTTTGGTATCATTCTAATCATTTGTTGAGAAAAATCATTTTTAAAATGATTTTGATACTATGATCGGTACATGAAAATATCAATACTTAAGCTTATATATAATTTCTAGACTTGGAATTTAGTTATCATTTCATGCTATCAAGTATGACTTAGTCTCATATTTGGTTTTAGTCTCATATCATCCCTTTGGTTGAGATCTTCATGTGATTATGAGATACGTATGGTCCATTGCCTCCGGCAAAGAGTCTCTCTAGGTGAGGTGAAAACACAGTAAATTCTTGAGGTATGACTCCATTTGGACCTGCTATACGCCAGCTGTGATCTCATGGGTCACGAGAAGCATCTTCAATGTAAGGCACCTAGCACTGCCTTCCCTCACTTACAAGATTGGAAATGGTAGATCGAATATATTGTGGCACGACCCTTGGCATTCGGATGGTATTCTTCTCAATATTGTGAGGCACCACCCATACAGTGTCCCCACATCAGCTACTAACAAAGTAGCGCCGCTCAAAACATTAAATGGATGAGACACAATTGGCTATCAACACTTTTGCTTATTTGAGGCTTGGTAGAAATTAAGCCACATTGATATCCTCGATGGCTATAGTGAGGACACTACCCTTTGGAATACCTTTCATTCGGGGACATTCTCACTAAAAACTGCTTAAGACACTTTGGTCTCCACAGAACCGTATGTTGATTGGCATGAATTAGTCTAGTTCAAGAATCATATCCCCTGCTACTCCTTTATCACTTGGCTAACTTTTTGTAAGAGACTCCCCAACCTTGACCGTCGTCTACAAGCTTGGGGGGTAGCAGGGCTCGACTATATGCTACCTATGTCGAAATGCTAGCAAAAGTCTGAATCATATATTCTTTGAATGCAATTATACACACAAAGTCTCGAGGGCAGTGCTCCAAAATTGTAACTTGACGCCCCACAGAGAAGCATGGTCTGACAGCTTGATATGGCTCCTTCATCACTTCAAGGGATCCTTTGATGATAAAGCCTTGAGAAATCTCTTCCTCACCACTTTGATATATCACATATCGACTTAGCATAATCGAAGGATACTGTAATAACTGAGTTTTCCTAATATAAAAATTTTATTTGGTGCAACGCACGGGATCAGGGAATAGCAGGGTTGAGTCGCGAAAATCAACGAGAATAGAAGGTATAATTCAATTTGTTTGACTCATGAGTTATGTTTATATGATTTATGTGCTAGATCAATTCAAGTCGGGTTGAAATTGGGTTCGCGGGTTGAGTCGGGGCTAAATTCGGACTCGGGTTGAGTTGAGTGAGGGAACTTAAGTCATGAGGGCATCTTTGTCAAAAAAAAGGAGATTAAAACCCTCTCACCCCAAGCCGTCGTGCGGCTCAAGGCAAGAGGGAGCCGCACGCAACCTGAGGGAAGAGGAAAGGGGAGAGGAGCTTGTGGACATCGCCGGTCTCGTGTCGTCGTCGAAGAAATCAGGATCGTCCTCATCTAGTCCATCTCCTTCATCCGATCAAGGTGAGTGGTCTAATTGAGATCCATAGGGTAGGCGGGTAGCCGACCCAAGGTATTGGGGATTTTTTTCATTTCTCATCATATTTTCGTCATCTCATCGAAATTTTTGTCGAGATCTGATCCTCTTGTGTATATGTTGTTTAACGACGAAGTTTCACGGAGTTTTCCTCGGATTTAGGGGTCGGCCGCATGAAGGAAAAAGGGGAAAGGTCATGCCGAATTTTTCTTCAATTTCCTAGAGTGGTCGTAACCTCTTGGATCGGGTTCTTTTCATGATTTGTGGCTCGATTATTCTTGATTACAGCCAAAAACCCTCTTCTTCCACCCTAATCAATCTCGGCCGAGCATGAGTAACCTAGGTTAGGTTCGGCCGAGTGGGTGTGAGGAGGGGAAAGGGGCTCGACTTGGTTCATGCTACCATGTAGAGTTTTATTTCATCGTTTATGCTATAGATTTCTCACTTGATGTATGATATGTTAGTAGTGGTAGATTGAGTTTATCATGCTATAAGGAAATATTCTTGAACACACATATATGGTTAGGATTTAGAATGGCGTGTGAATGTTTCATTTATTTTCAAATGTAAATGCCCAATCCTTGCCATGTTATATTCCTTGTTTCCTTATCGGAATTTAGAAATTTATTGCTGAATTTAATCTCCTTATTTTTGGAAATCATGTTATTATTCATGTGGATAATTGTAGAACGAATTTCCTATGTTATATATGCTGTGATAAACCTGAAAGTTGATATTTTCATGCTTATGAAATGTGGTTACACTTAAGGAATATAATGAATAGACTAGGTTTCACACCTAGGGAAGGATAGCGGACATTGGTACTCGACTAGTGGGACCTGAGGAAGGGGTCGGGTACGGGTTGATGCCCAGGGATTTAGATGGAAGTTTTTCTTTGAGAAACTCTGATTGTGTATTGTGATTGAGATGGTCTACAGAGGAGTACCGATAGCCGAAACGGCTACTACTCGACTCAACGGTGATTAGGGTCTTGAGATTGCACCAGCGGGCCCACTAGGTGTTAGACCTGAGTGGCAGAGGGTCTTGAGATTTGGTAGTGGGCCACGCTGACGGTAGACCCGAGTCGGGTGGGACTAGCTAAACCTAACCCGGTGGGATCCTGAGACTAGTTGACCATCCTAGTCGACGGACCCGGTGATTATTATTGACATTCCTTATATGTTGTATAGGCCGGTGTGGCCGAGTACTGTATTGTGGTGAAGGCCGGACACAGCCGAACCATTCATGCTGGATGAGGCCATAGTGACCTAAAGATACTCAGTCTGAAGGAGACGATATGGCCAGATTACTTATTAGCATATGTTGGCCAATTGGCCGGTTACCATGATATGACTAGCATAGACTCATTTATATGCTTGTGTTTATATTTATATGTTATCATATCAGGGATTTAAGTGGAGGTTCGGAAGGACCGCTCACTGAGTTCCTTGTGAACTCACGATTTCTTCTTATTATTATTTTTGCAGAGCCCGACCAGTGAGGTACGGCTTGGTGGTATGGTGCGACTGGAGGGCAGGCGTTGGCGCAGATCTCGTAGCAGGCAGTCATGTAGTCGTAGTCGTGTCGATAGAGTTGTAGACATGCACTGAGTAGTTTGTCTTTGAAAAACTTGTATCTACTTTAAACTTTGAAACTTGAGTTGTTTCATTCGAATTTGAAATTACTAAAACTATTTTGACATTTTTTAAAAAAATAAAGATTTGTGCCGCTGTCTTTTGTTCATAATACTTGGATGTGCAGTGTTTTCTTTGGTGTAGTGGTTTAGTGCATGTGGTAGGCTTCGGGGTACCGACACATACCCTGGCCGGTCACGCAACCCTGAGTTGGGGCGTGACAAAGTTGGTATCAGAGCTTCTGGTTAGGTCTTGACTACGACTAGGAATTGGGTACCGTATGAGGCATATGCTAGCATGTCGACATACGGTATAGTTATGTTACGAGATCAGACGGCCACGACTGCACCTTAGCGGACCATGCGGGTAGTACTTTAAATTCCAATTATAAGTTGTTGGTATTAATGGTAAAAATAAAAAAAATAAAAAATTATGCTAGTGTGATGGAGACTCACAATGCTGCGTTGAGCGGCAGCGGTAGTAGTTCCACTGAACGCCAGGGCCGAGGGCGGGGACGAGGCCGAAGTCGGGGCCGGGGGCAGGGAAGAGAGCAGTTAGGGGAGGGGGTACAGGACCCCATAGTTGCTCAGCTACAGACTCAGGTGGCTCGGTTCGTAGAGGTGCTCTGCATGGAGCAAGAGTTGAGGCAGCAGCAGCCGCAGTCGGTACCGGTGGTACCCATAGTGCCAGAATTGACTTAGCCAGTAGCGCCGGTGGTTAGAGTCGCAGGGGCGCCCACCTATGTAGACTTCGTTATGCTGAGGCCGCTAGTGTTCACCTGGACAGATAGGCAGGTAGAGGTCACTGATTTTTTGGGTGACTGCTACGACCTATATGTGGAGCTTGGGTGCTCATCCGAGTCAGTGGCTCGCATGGTAAGCTTACAGCTCAGGGGACCGACAAAGAACTGGCTACACACGTGGAGGGACTATAGGACAGCAGATGCACCACCCCCTACGTGGGAGGAGTTCAGGGCGGCCGTAGTGGAGCAGTACTTACCACTGAGTGTTCGCGATAAGTGGGCAAGTGAGTTTGAGATGGTACGTCAGATGGGTGGTATGACCGTGTCAAACTACAAGATGGAGTTCACCAGGCTCTCTAAGTACCACCCAACTCTAGTGGCTACTGAGACCGCCAGGGTCAAGAGGTTCGTCGGGGGGTTGAGACCCCAGATCAGCAGGCTCATCCATTATACCGAGGACACCACATTTGCTTGGGTAGTGGATGAGGCACTCAGGAATGAAACATTGGTGTCGTTCGAGAAATTTGACGGACCCGCAAAGAAGAAGTTCCAACCTCAGGGGGCAGGGGGCCGGCCTTGGCACTCTAAGGGGACTGTTGCCACTGCAGACCACCAGTACTAGCCGGGGTCGTGGAGGCCCATGGTCAGGGGCAGCGCAACAGGCAGAGTCCAGGGATGCCACTCAAAAGTTAGAAATGCCACAGTATGGTCGCTGTAACAAAAAGCACTCGGGGGACTTGCTATGGCCTCACGGATGCATGTTTCAAATGTGGACATGTTGGACACTTTAGGAAAGATTGTCCGGATAGAGGTGGCTAGAGAATTGAGCAATCGAAAGAAAAAGAACTGATGTCAGTTGGGTCAGTAGCTCAGAAGGGTCCAATTCAGAGCAGGGGACCGCAGGCTAGTCACTCTGAGAGATCGTCTACCTGAGTTTGCGCCATGAACCGTGAGGGAGCAAGGGCATCTAAGGCAGTGGTGACTAGTACTATTTTAGTTAGTTCTTCCGCAGCCTATGTATTATTTGATCCGGGTGCCACGCACTCATTTGTATCTGCTAAGTTACCTGTAGCACCTTCTTTGCTTAATGTGTCGTATGTGGTGTCGACGTCTATAGGCGATACAGTAATAGCCGGAACAATTTTTTGTGATTGCGAGGTGCTTATATGCGGGCATGCATTGAGGACAGAGTTGACACTTCTACCAATGCTTGAACTAGATGTCATACTCGGCATGGATTGGCTGGCAGATCACAATGCTTTAGTGGATTATAGGGCTAAGATTGTTATTTTCAGTAAGTCCGGGTTGCCGCAGTTCATCTTCCAAGGAGACAGAAGAGCTGAGCCTATGGGAATCATTTCAGCCCTGAAGGCTCGTAAGTTAATAGTCGACGACTGTCAATCTTTATTAGCCTTAGTATCAGTGGCCGAGGAGGATAGAGACACGATGGGGAACGTCAAAGGAACACTAGTGGTTTGTGAGTTCTCTAACGTCTTTCCCGAGGAGTTACCGGGTCTTCCGCCAAGAAGGGAGATAGAGTTCTGCATTAAATTGCAGCCCGGGGTGAAGCCGATCTCCATTCCACCCTAAAGGATGGCGCCGGCCGAACTCAGGGAGTTAAAAGCGCAGTTGCAAGAGTTGCTGGACTTGGGCTTCATCCGACCGAGCGTATCACCGTGGGGTGCTCCGGTGCTCTTCGTGAAGAAGACGGACGAGTCCATGTGCATGTGTATCGACTATATGCAGCTTAACAAGGTGACAATCAAGAATCATTACCCACTACCAAGGATAGGTGACCTGTTCGACAAATTGTGGGGGGCAAAATGGTTTCAAAGATTGATTTGAGGTCCGGATACCATCACCTGAGAATCTGGGACTGCGATGTGCCTAAGATTGCCTTCAGGACTCGTTATGGCCACTTTGAGTTCCTAGTGATGTCTCTTGGTCTGACCAATGCACATGCGGCTTTTATGGATCTAGTGAACCGGTGTTCAAGGAGTACCTCGACAATTTTGTGATCGTCTTCATTGACGATATCTTGGTATACTCCAAGAGTAAGGAGGAGCACTCCGAGCATTTGAGGATGGTCTTGGAAACCCTCAGAGAGCACCGGTTGTTCGCCAAATTCTCCAAGTGTAAATTCTGGTTGGAGAGTGTAGGGTTCCTGGGTCATGTAGTGTCCAAACAGGGGATAAGAGTGGATCCCGCAAAGGTAGAGGTTGTGCAGAACTGGAGGCGACCGACCAACGTGACTGAGATCCGTAGTTTCCTTGGGTTGGCCGGGTATTATCGGAAGTTTGTGGAAAACTTCTCCAGGATTACAGCTCCTTTGATTCGGTTGACTCAGAAAAAGGTCAAATATGTATGGGATGACAAGTGTGAGGCGAGCTTTCAGAAGCTCAAAGAGTGCTTGACGTCAGCACCCGTGTTGGTCATACCTTCAAGCTCAAGAGGATTTATAGTCTACTATGATGCCTCTCGGGTTGGCCTAGGCTGTGTTCTGATGCAGTTTGGCAGAGTCATAGCCTATGCATCCCGCCAGCTAAAGGTTCATGGTAAGAACTACCCGACGCATGACCTAGAGCTGGCAGTAGTGGTTTTTTTCACTGAAGCTCTGGTGCCACTACCTGTACGGGGAGGCCTGTGACATTTTTACTGATCACAATAGCCTCCAGTACTTGCTTACCCAAAAGGATCTGAACCTCAAGTAGAGGAGCTGGTTGGAGCTCCTAAAGGACTATGACTGCACTATTATGTACCACCCGGGGAAAGCCAATGTAGTGGCGGATGCTCTAAGCAGAAAGTCCATGGGCAGCTTGGCCCATTTGGTAATCAGGAGAAGGCCACTAGCTCAGGAACTAGCACTGTGCCTGGATGAGGGAGCAGTCCTGTCTATATCAGATTCGGGTACCCTGGTGGCACACCTATGGGTGTAGTCCACCTTGCTGGAAATGTTGCATGCCGCGTAGGAGGAGGACGCATTTTGTTCCTTGACAAGGGATCTGGTCCGGAGAGGTGATGCAGACGATAGTTTTAGGGTCGACTCAGAGGGTGTCCTAAGGTTTAGAGACCGGATCATGGTGCTTGATATGGCAGAGGTGCGCCGACAGGTTTTGGAAATGGGCCACCGTTCCACTTATACGATGCATCCGGGAGCCACCAAAATGTACCGAGACTTAAGGCAGCACTACTGGTGAAAGGGTGTGGAAAGAGAGATAGCAGAGTTTGTATCCAAGTGTTTGGTCTACCAGCAAGTGAAGGTCGAACACCTGAAACCCATGGGCCGGCTTCAGAAACTCGAGGTGCCTGAGTGGAAGTGGGAGAAGATCACCATGGACCTAATGACCGGGCTGCCTAAGTCAAGAGGAGGGTTTGATTCCATTTAGGTGGTAGTGGATCGGTTGGCTAATACCGCACACTTCATTCCAGTCAAAATGACCTTTTCTACTAAGCAGTACGCTAGACTAGTTTTAGACAGGGTTGTGGCATACCATGGTACCCCAGTGATGATCATATCAGATCGAGGTACCCAATTCACAGCCCGATCTTGATAGTCCTTTCAGGAGACCTTGGGTACTCAGGTGCGATTCAGCACAGTTTTCCATCCACAGGCGGATGGACAGTCAGAGAGAACCATCCAGAGCCTGGAGGATATGCTGAGGGCGTGTGTCCTCGACATGGCTGGCGGTTAGGAGAAACACCTGCCATTGATTAAATTCGCCTACAATAATGGCTATCACAATAGCATTGATATGGCCCCGTTCGAGGCCTTGTACGGGCGGAGATGCAGATCACCAGTGGGCTGGTTTGAGATAGGAGAGACTCTCATGATGGGTCCTGACTTGATCGTTGAGGTAGTGGAGAAGGTGAAGTTGATAAAAGAAAAGCTTTAGGCAGGTCAGACCCGCTAGAAAATATATGCTGATAAGAAGGCTAGAGAGTTGGAGTTCGTTGTAGGCGACTTGGTGTTCTTGAAGATTTCCCCCATGAAAGGGGTAGTCCGGTTTGGGAGGAAGGGGAAGTTGAGCCCTAGGTTCATTGGGTCTTTCCCTATTCTCAAGCGGAGGGCTTATGAGCTGGCTTTTCCCCCTAGCCTGGGCAAAGTTCACATAGTTTTTCACGTGTCAATGATCCGGAGATATGTAAGGGATGAGTCCCACGTGATCGAGCCAACTGCGGTTGAGGTGGACACGGCGATCACATATGAGGAGAGGCCGGTAGAGGTTCTTGACCGACAGATCAGGAAGTCGAGGTCCAAGAAAATTCCCTTGCTAAAGGACAGGTGGGAGCATCACAACGTGCAGGAAGCTACTTGGGAAGTAGAGCATGACATGAGGGAGCGCTACCCCTCCTTGTTCGAGGATATGGTGAGTCCCTATACTCTACCAAATTCGAGGACGAATTTTCCTTAAGGGGGGAAAGTTGTAATACCTGAGTTTCCTAATATAAAAATTTTATTTGGTGCAGCGCACGAGATCAGGTTGACTCGTGAATTTTGTTTATATGATTTATGTGCTAGATCAATTCAAGTCGGGTTGAAATCGAGTTTGCGGGTTGAGTCGGGGCTAAATTCGGACTCGGGTTGAGTTGAGTGAGGGAACTTAAGTCATGAGGGCATCTTTATCCAAAAAAAAAAGGGGATTAAAACACTCTCACCCCAAGCCGTCGTGCGGCACAAGGCAAGAGGGAGCCGCACCTAGCCCGAGGGAAAAGGAAAGGGGAGAGGAGCTTGTGGACGACACCGGTCTCGTGTCGTTGTCGGAGAAATCGGGATCTTCCTCATCTAGTCCATCTCCTTCATCTGATCAAGGTGAGTGGTCTAACTAAGATCCAAAGGGTAGGCGGGTAGCCGACCCAAGGTATTGGGGATTTTGTCAATTTCTAGTCATATTTTCGTCGTCTCGTTGAAATTTTTATCGAGATCTGATCCTCTTGTGTATATGTTTTTTAACGATGAAGTTTCACGGAGTTTTCCTCAGATTTAGGGGTCGGTCGCTTAAAGGAAAAAAGGGAAAGGTCATGCCGAATTTTCCCCCAATTTCCTAGAGTGGTTGTAACCTCTTGGATCGGGATATTTTCATGATTTGTGGCTCGATTATTCTTGATCACGGCCAAAAACCCTCTTCTTCCACCCTGATCAATCTCGGCTGAGCATGAGTAACCTAGGTTAGGTTCGGCCGAGTGGGTGTGAGGAGGGGAAAGGGGCTCGACTTGGTGAAGGCGAAATGGCGACACTAGAGGGGGGTGAATAGTGTGTTTACTAATTCTATTAGCCTAAATTCTAATTTAATCGTTTACTTAGTTCGATTAGGCAAGATGCAATTATGCGATTGAATGTGGAAGCAAGATAAAGCAATTAAGCACGCCAACAATATTTAGCAATGCAAACACAAGATTTATAGTGGTTCGAGCCCAATGCCTACTCCACTACCTAAGCACCCCGCTTATAATTTCCAAACTAGATTTACTCGATTAATTTTCATTTCCCTTACATAGAGGACTTTTTACTGGAAAGTTTTCGCTCTCCAACCGAAGGCACTTCCACACCCGGAAGTATCCCGCCTTCCTACCGAGAGCACTTTCCCACCTCAACCTAAGGGACAACTAGAACTAATCCTAGTAACAACTAAGTTTACACAAGTGGCTTTACTCCTTCTACACCAAGGATACCACTTTACACACAAGACCTAACAGCCTAGGTCTTACAAACTCAATTTCAATTAAAACATTCAAATTACAGGTAAAATTACAATCAAAAGAGCTAAGAATAAAACCAATAGAAAAACCTCCTTTGCAAGCCTTTGCTCCTTCAACTCGTCAAGAGATAGCGCTTGATCAGAACCCGAGTTGAGCCGAGCTTGTGCACTTGAAAAAGATTGCCGCGGAAAGAACTAGGGTGCACTGCAATCACTCTTTGGAAGGCTTAAATGCCTTCTTAAATGCTCAATAAAATCTGTAAGATTAAGGGAAGAGAGTTAAATGAAGTATGTGAGGGTGTATTTATACCCTTCTGAAGAAAAGGCACCTCAACGGATAGTTTTCTATCCGTTGCAGGCCACCGGTCGATTGGTCGGTCGACCGGTCATTCGACCGCTTCCTTTTTCCCTGTGGTCGGTCGACCGATGGGTCGACCGCCCAGATGCAAATCTATCGATCCGCCCTTCGGTCGATCAACGCGATCTCGTGTCTTCAGCAAACGCAGGTCAGTCAACCGACGGGTCGACCGCTCGAGCTACTACCCAATTTGGGCTTCAATCGGTCGACCGCCAAGTCGACCGAGGTAGCTGCTGCATTTTCTTCCCTAAGTTTCCGTCGACCGACGGGTCGACCGAATGTCTACTGCCCCTTTTTACCTATAGTCGGTCGACTGCCCGGTCAACCAAACCTAGGCTGAGATTAATTTCTTCAGCCTTTTTCTTCCGCACTTCGTTTTCGGGTTTCGACTTTCAATGAGCATCATCTTGGAGAGCTTTTCAAATGATCTTTGGACTCGCCCAAGCGACTTTGGTGCACTTGTCGATCTTTGAGAAACTTTCGCGACGAACCCGAGCCCGACGATCAATGTCCTTCCGTTTTATCGATTTCTTCGATTTTTCCAATCGAGGACATCAAACGCTACTGATATGGAACTTGAAGATATTCTCAATGAAATCATTAGTCCCATATTTGTTATCATCAAAACCAAGATTAAGACTAAGGTTGAAAATCTAAAGCCAACAATCTCTCCCTTTTTGATGATGACAAACTTCCTTAAGAAAATATATTCATTAAAGCTTATAGGATATCAACTTAGGGATTTATCCCCCTATCAACATGCATATCTATATGATTAAACTCCCCCTATCTATATGCATGGATTTCCTATATTTTCCTCCCATTTACCTATAGTTTTCTCCTATATTTTCTTATACTTTTCTCCCCTTTTTACTTATACTATTCTCCCCTTTTTGACTATACATTTCTCCCCCTTTTGACATCAATCAAAAAGGGCAAGAAAGGACATTATAGACAAAGGGATGAAGCACAAATATTTTTTCATGAAGTTGAGACTCTAAAGATTATTTTCATGAAACATGAAAATCTCAACTATGGGGATGGAAAAACAAAATTTGATATGAAAACAAAATCATTCATGATATGAAAAGAGTAACTTGATATTCAAACTTTCAAGATACCAATATATGGTTATTTAAATCATGTATATCAAGTTTGAAGTGAAACTAATGTCATTTAATCCAAATATGAACTTAGCATGTTTTCATTTGAAATAAGCATGAAAGACATGAAAATGCTAAGTCTCAAGTTTTGGTATCTACTCATGTTTTCTCAAACTTAGGCATCTAAACATCAAACATGAGGAAATCTAAGTCCATGAATTAAGTTGGGGCTTAAGATGAAATTTTTAAGTTACTTTGTTAACTTATGTCAACCTATACTTCAAGTTTTAAAAAAATCAAATTTTAAATCTATACAAAATCATATCTTTAACAAATTTTTGAAACTAATTTTTGGATGAAAATTTTTGATACCAAATATTGAATGGTCATTTGAAATGCATGAATAAAGTTTGAACTCAAAGGAATTTTCAAAGATCATTTTTCATCCTATAATGATTTTAATCAACAAATGGATCCTAGCTATCATTCGAAATATCAAAATCATTCTTAGAAATGATTTTACTCATGAAATTGTGAGACTGATATTAGAAATGGAATTCAAATTATGTACATGAGTTTTTTTATGAAGTTTTCGAAGAAAAATCAAAGTATCGGAAAGATTGATATTTTAAATAAGGATACTTTGTGTTTTTGAAATCCAACTTCAAAATTCCATTTTAAATTTGATTCTTGATGAAATATTTTGAAATTTTTATACATAATACTAGATTTTTCAACGAATGTGTAGTTTCAAGAAATCATTTAAAAATGATTTTTCTATATTTTTCTAGAAATAACTGAAATTGTTACCAAATGTAGGTTGAAATGATATTTTTATAATTTTCAGTTATTCTTAAAACTTGTTCAATTTTCATTCAAACTTTCATGACACCACATGATGGTCATGTAAAGAGTATATGTCATGTTTGGAATAAAAATTATATCCTTGAGTCAAGATATCAACCTAGAATGGTTTCATTCAAAACTAAATTAGTTTTTATGAAACTTGTTAAGTTTCAATCTTAACATTTACTCATGATTTTTCAAATTTAAGCCTGTGGATACCTAACATGAGTAAATCTAAACATGTTCCTCAAATATGGATTGAAAATGAGACCTCTAAGTCAACTTGTTGACTTAGGTCAACTTGGTTCAAAAGAGGTTTTCATGAAACCAACTCTATGTCATTTTATCCATATCGATATGAATTTTTCACTCTAAGTGCATGGAAACATGTCATACCTATTCCTAAACATGTTTATGAAGTTTGAACTTAAAATCAAATGTCCAAATCAATTTATTGACTTGGGTCAAACTTTTCCAAGTTAAGTGCCCTAAAGTGAGATACTAATTGAATTTGTTCATCTAGACATGAATTTTCAATTTTAAATATCTAGATTCATGTGATATGTGTATCTAAACATGTTCATTTCATTTTTAACTTAACATGAAGTCTCTAAAGAAGAATTTAACCTAGTTCAATTTCATAAATATCGTGATATCATGAAATGAGCTAAGTTATCAAGATTTTTCCTACTCATGAAAATTCAAACATATATCATGCAACATCAATCATGAGTATAGAGACATCATTAAATATGAAAATTCAATTATTTTACTAAGATTTTTGCAAAAATTAAATCCATACCTTAGTTTTAAAAATTTGCCCAACTTTTCATTTCCTTTTCCATTTTCTTTTAGATAACTTAGCCTTTCATTAGCATACACAACTTACAAGTAGACATCATTTGTATCATAATGAAATAATATGTCAACTAACAAGCTAACATACTAAATAGCACAAGGTTCAATGTAAAGTTTCATCTAAAACCTTAACCTATGCTAGATAGTAAAGATTTATTTTAAAGAATTAACATGTTATCAAAATGAATCAAAGAGATCTTAAGATGTGAAACATTTAAGGAATAAGATCTTTAATCATGTTTAACTAGTTTGGACTTACAAGAAGGTCTCTAATAATAGAATATTTACCTAGAGCAAGTTTCATTTAATGAAATTTGTCAAAGTACTAAAGTTCTACCTACTCATGAGAATTCAAGGATTTAACATGCAATTCTAATCATGAGTACAGAGACATAGTTTAAGCTTAAACATAGAGGTATAACACTAAGATTTTGAATTTTTCAAAGTTATACATTTTTCATGATAATTTGTCAAACTAATCTTTTTCTTCCTTATTAGCCTTCCTAAAATATTTATAACTTGCAAGTAAGCTACACTAATATTTTGGAGAAAATATAGCTACTTAGCAAGCTAACTCAACCAAAAAGCAAAGAGAAACATCAAGTATCATTATCAAAGATCACTTTGCTAAATGGTTTGAAATATGTTTTAAATAAAATCAAGTTATACCAAAACGAATTAAGAGATCTCAAAATGTGAAATTTTGAAAAATAGATCTCTAACCCTTCCTATTGGTTGAAAACCGAAAGCCACAATTAGCTTATGATTTAGAACCGCAAGATCGCATGAGCCCATTACAGGCTACATAGGTCTCCAAAGAGATTGGGAAATCAAAAATCAAAAACATTTTTGAAACTTTATTAAGAGCAGGGAATCTACTAATATTAAGCATATATCAAATTCCAACTATAATTTAATCAAGAGAGTATAGGAGATGATACCAAAGTACTTTTGATGCCACCCTTACTAAGGCATCATAGGTGAGAATCTTGAAGTTGCAACCATGTAAGGATCTTTCATTCAACTCTTTGGTCAACTTCAACACGTCATCAATCTTTCACCCTTGTGTGGTAGCTCCCCCTACAATAGAAGATGAGATCTTTGGTACCCAAATAACTTTGGGTCCTTGGGGGTTAGATGGCCTAGGGATCCAAAATGTCTTAGCAACACTTGGATTTCTTTTAAATGCACAATCATGAATGGCATGACCATATATACCACAACAAAAGCAATGTCCATGAAATTTTTTCTTTTCATTTTTAACATGGACATGAGATTTAATGTTAGAATGCTTAACATAGAAGGCTTGATGACCAACGACATTCTTAGATGAAACATTTCTATTTTGAACATGAGGTTTAAATGTGGAATGCCTAACATGAGAATGATTATGAACATTGGCATTCTTTACATAGACATTTTTATTTCTAGAGTTCTTAAAGGAAGATGCATTTGATAAATCATGGATTTTCCTATTTAAGAATACAACCTCATTTTTCAAATCACTCATGGATTTGTGAATAGCATGCAATTGAGATTTCATCATACTCTTTTCATTTTTGATCTTTGTATTTTCTACCTTCAAATTTTCAATCTCAACTTTTGAGATATTTTTCAATTCAATTTTCAACTCATCATTTTCATTTTTCAAATTCATATTTTCACTTTTTAAGTCTTCAATTTCAATTTTAAAATTGTCATGGCAAGAATTACTAGTTCTCAAAACATCAATATTACCATGGCAATCAACAATTGAGGAACTTAGATTTGCCTTTAATTTTTTATTTTCTAATTCTAGAGCTTGCAAATCCTTAGTAAGCCTAGAGTTATCCTTTTTAATTTTCTTCATTTCTTTATTTTTTTTTAAGAGCATGACACATATACTTTGACATTCTTCTACTAATTGTTCATATGACATTTTGAGTGAATGAGAAGAACTAGCATCACTATCATATGCTATATCTCTATCATGACTAAAAGTAGAATATTGTACCTCATCATGGATACCCATGAGGCAAACCTTGGATGTGCCTTTATAGTCATGACAGGAGGATGCTTCTTGTGATTTGGAGATGGATGTTGAAGCACTTGTCCTCTTTATGGTATTCTTCTTTGATAAGGGATAATTTCTCTTCTTGTGTCCCGTCTCTTGGCAAAGGAAGCACCTAAGTTTTCTTTTCTGATTCTTGCTTGTGCTTCTTTGGCTAGAATTGCTTTGGGCATCAAAACCGACATTAGTACTAGGGGGATGACCATTGTCATCACCACCCTCAACAAAAGTATCGAGCTCTTCGGTTTTAGCATAATCATATAACATATGTAAGCAAGCCCAAATATCGAATGTGGAAGAGCAATACATAACTTTTTCAAGTATATCATTAGAGAATGAGCAATAAAGAAAATGCGTTGTCTTAGCATTCAATTCAAACAATCTAATTTGATCTTGAGTCCAATCATTAATGTCAATGGTGGGCTCAACATATTCATTTTTTAGCATGCACAATAGATCTAAACTTTGTGTTTTAAGAAAAGTATACATCCTACTTTTCCAAACACCAAATTTTTTCTCATCAAACCTAGGTGGTGCAAATGCTATACTCTTTAGAGCCATTTCTAGATCGAGACTAGATGTAGACGAGATGGTGAAATCTCAATACACGACCCGCTCTGATATCAATTGAAGGCGAAATGACGACACTAGAGGGGGGTGAATAGTGTGTTTACTAATTCTATTAGCCTAAATTCTAATTTAATCGTTTACTTAGTTCAATTAGGCAAGATGCAATTATGCGATTGAATGCGAAAACAAGATAAAGCAATTAAGCACAACAACAATATATAGCAATGCAAACACAAGATTTATAGTGGTTCGACCCCAATGCCTACTCCAGTACCTAAGCACCCCGCTTAGGATTTCCAAACTAGATTTACTAGATTAATTTTTGTTTCCCTTACACATAGGACTTTTCATCGGAAAGTCTCCGCTCTCCAACCGAAGGCACTTCCACACCCGGAAGTATCACGCCTTCCTACCGAGAGCACTTTCCCACCTCAACCTAAGGGACAACTAGAACTAATCCTAGTAACAACTAAGTTTACACAAGTGGCTTTACTCCTACTACACCAAGGATACCACTTCACACACAAGACCTAACAGCCTAGGTCTTACAAACTCAATTTCAATTAAAACGTTCAAATAACAGGTAAAATTACAATCAAAAGAGCTAAGAATAAAACCAATAGAAAAAGCTCCTTTGCAAGCCTTTTCTCCTTCAACTCGTCAAGAGATAGCGCTTGATCAGAACCCGAGTCGAGCCAAGCTTGTGCACTTGAAAAAGATTGTCGCGAAAAGAAACAGGGCGCACTGCAATCACTCTTTGGAAGGCTTAAATCCCTTCTTAAATGCTTAATAAAATATGTAAGATTAAGGGAAGAGAGTTAAATGAAGTGTGTGAGGGTGTATTTATACCCTTCTGAAGAAAAGGCACCTTAACGAATAGTTTTCTATCCATTGCAGGCTGCCGGTCGATTGGTAGGTCGAATGGTCGGTCGACCGATCATTCGACCGCTTCCTTTATCCCTGTGGTCGGTCTACCGATGGGTTGACCGCCCACACACAAATCTATCAATTTGCCCTTCGGTCGACCCATCGATCGACCGACGTGATTTCGCGTCTTCAGCAAACGCAGGTCGGTCGACCGACGGGTCGACAACCCGCGCTACTGCCCAATTTGGGCTTCAATCGGGCGATCGCCCGATCGACCGACGTAGCTGCTGCGCTTTCTTCCCTAAGTTTTGATCGACCAACGGGTCGACCGAATGTCTACTGCCCCTTTTTACCGATAGTCGGTTGACCATTCGGTCGACCGAACCTAGGCTAAGATTGATTTCTTCGTTTATGCTATAGATTTCTCACTTGATGTTTGTCCCATGTTTGTTATCATCAAAACCAAAATTAAGGCTAAGGTTGAAAACCTAAAGCCAACACTTGGTTTATGCTTACATGTAGAGTTTTATTTCATCGTTTATGCTATAGATTTCTCACTTGATGTATGATATGTTAGTAGTGGTAGATTGAGTTTATCATGCTATAAGGAAATGTTCTTGAACACACAAATATGGTTAGGATTTAGAATGACATGTGAATCATGGAAATGTTTCATTTATTTTCTAATGTAAAAGCCCAATCCTTGCCATGTTATATTTCTTGTTTCCTTATCGGAATTTAGAAATTTATTGCCGAATTTAATCTCCTGATTTTTGAAAATCATGTGATTATTCATGTGGGTAATTGTAGAACGAATTTCCTATGTTATATATGCTGTGATGAACCCGAAAGTTGACACTTTCATGCTTATGAAATGTGGTTACACTTAAGGAATATAATGCATAGACTAGGTTTCACACCTAGGGAAGGATAGTGGACATTGGTACTCGACTACTGGGACCTGAGGAAGGTGTCGAGTACGGGTTGATGCTCGGGGATTTAGACGGAAGTTTTTCTTTGAGAAACTCTGATTGTGTATTGTGATTGAGATGGTCTACTGAGGAGTACCGATAGCCAGAACGACTACTACTCAACTCAGCGGTGATTAGGGTCTTGAGATTGCACCAGCGGGCCCGCTAGGTGTTAGACCCGATTGGCGGAGGGTCTTGAGATTTCGTCAGTGGGCCACGCTGACGGTAAACCCAAGTCGGGTGGGACTAGCTATCCCTAACCCGGTGGGACCCTAAGACTAGCTGACCATCCTAGTCGACGGGCCCGGTGATTGTTATTGACATTCGTTTATATGTTGTATAGGCTGGTGCGGCCGAGTACGGTATTGTGGTGAAGGTCGGACAGAGCCGAACCATTCATGCAAGATGAGGCCATAGTGACCGAAAGATACTCAGTCTGAAGGAGACGATATGGCCAGATTACTTATTCGCATAGGTTGGCCAATTGGCTGGTAATCATGATATAACTAGCATAGACTCATTTATGTGCTTGTGTATATATTTATATGTTATCATATCAGGGATTTAAGTGGAGGTTCGGAAGGACCGCTCACTCAGTTCCTTATGAACTCACGATTTCTTATTTCATTTTTGTTTGTAAAGCCCGACCTGTGAGGTATGGTTTGGTGGCATGGTGTGACTGGAGGGCAAACGTCGGCGCAGATCTCGTAGCAGGCAGTCATGTAGTTGTAGTCGTGTCGATAGGGTTGTAGACATGCACTAAGTAGTTTATCTTTGAAAAACTTGTATCTGCTTTAGACTTTGAAACTTGAGTTTTTTCCTTCGAATTTGAAATTACTAAAACTGTTTTGACATTTTTTTTAAAAATAAAGATTTGTGCTGCTGTCTTTTGTTCATGATACTTGGATGTGCAGTATTTTCTTTAGTGTAGTGGTTTAGTGCATGTGGTAGGCTTCAGGGTACCGACACGTACCCTGGCCTGTCATGCGACCCTGCATTGGGGCGTGACAAATACATGATGAACATACAATAACTTGGGAAAACCTAAATGGCACAATCACCCAGAATATTCTAAACAATAGCGGGATGCCCCAGCCGTTAATGGGAATCGATGATGCATATTAATGACTTCTGATTTCGTGGTGACAAATTTGCACCTGCGAGCATGGTCAGTCGAAGCTCCAGTTGAAGCTCTGGTCGACCGAATGCAGGTTGAGGAGCAGCTAGGCATCGATCACCATGCTATTGATAACAACGCATGTGGTCGATCAATGGGTTGATCGACCAACTAATGGTGGAGAAGCAACCGGACACATACCTAAATACTAATGTTCTGAATCGACATCATCTAGTCGGACATTTGGTCAACCAACTAGCGACCGGTGTGTGACCAATGACCGACCGATATCATGTTGGCCCCTCTTCCGGTTTGTTTCGCTTCGAGTCTCTCCCGGGCTGTGGGAATTAGTGTCTATTTTATATTATTGCTTTTGATGTTCCTTTTAGTCGCGGTGACTTTTGCCTCCCTCGGGGTTGTGGGATGTTCAATTTTTTGCTTGCTACGCTCACTTCGTAGAGTGTCATTCACTTCTAGGTTTTGGGTCTAAGTCTTGCTGATGACAATGCCAAATGTGATCTTCTACACATTTTTACCCTAGGGTGATTGGCTACTGAACTTTCCATGTACACATCTTTTTTTTCCATAATATAACCACACTTGCCTTGTTGCAAAAAAAATGTGTATGCTTACTTATCAAATTCGCTTCCGTATTTAATTATTTCATTAAATCATGCTTAACCTAATAATTCAATAAATCGATTAAAATTGAAATTAGGTTTAAGATTAGTATAACACACTATTCACATCCCCCTCTAATGTAGGTCATTCACCCAACAACCGATATCAGAGCGTGTCTGTAGCTTAAGATTTCACCATCTCTTTTATACTTTGCTTTTATCTAAGAATGACACTATAGTTGATTGTGTCTACACCCCCTAGGTTGGGTAGCTCTAGCTTTGGTCTTTGAAAATCTAAGATGTATTCCTTTTTAAAGACTCAAGATTTAGGTGCTTATGATATGTTAAAAATCTAATATATTGAACCTAAGGTTGACATAAATGCATGGACTCAAGAACAAAATGATTTGTTTATGTTAAATGCAAAGGCTAAGAATTGCATAAATTGTTCTTTGCAAAATGATATTTTTGAAAAGATCATGTATTGCACCTCCGCTTTTGATGTTTGGGCTAGTCTAAATATGTTATATGACTTTGCAAAAACCGAAGAGCTCAATACGTTTGATAAGGGTAGTGATGACAATTGTCCCTAGTATTAATGTTGTTTTTGAAGCTCATAATGTCTCTAGTCAAAGGAGCACTAAAAGTCAAAAAACGAATGTGGTTTGTCATGTGTGAAAAGAAAATGGGCATGTGAAGGAAAAATGCCCTACCATGAAGAACGAGGCAAGGAAGAAGTCTAGTGCTTCTACATCATCATCTCACTCAAGTGAAGCATCCTCTTGCCATAACTATGAAGCCACTCCAAAAGTTTGCCTTATGGGTATTAATGATGAGGTACACTCTCCTTCATCTAGTCATGATAGAAATATAGATAATGATAGTGATGCTAGTTCTTCAAGTTCAACTGACTTGTTAGATGGGTAAGTCGAATGGCTCACACTAAAGGGGAGTGAATAGTATATTTAATAAAATCTTAAGCCTAAGTATGGTTTTAATCAATTCTTTAAACTATTATTTTAGACAATTCACAGTTCAAGGACTAAATGCAGAAGCTAATGAATATGACAATTAAACAAGCACAAGTAATAGTAAAGCAAACAAAAGTATATATTGACACTTGATACTAGGTGAACTTATCAAGTTAGTCAAAGAGGTATATTAACAATTATGATAATCTTAATGTAAAATAAGCTAATCACACACACATAAAGGCAATGCTAGCAAAAGGATTTATAGTGATTCGATCCCAATGCTTACTCCACTACCTAATCACCACCGCTTAGGATTTCCAAACTTAACTTTATTGGATAATAATTGTTTCTGAATAGTCTCAGCTCTAACACCGAAGGCACTTACACACCCGAAAGTCTCCGAGAGCACTCTTCCACCTCAACCCTAAAGGACAACAACCACTAATCCTAGTAAATAAAGCTACACCGGTGGACTTATGCTTCAAACACCAAGGCTATCACCCAATCAAACAAACCTAGCACCCTATGTTTACACAATTTGAAATACAACAAATAAACCTAAAAAATACATAAGTAAATGGAGCAATAAACCAAGCAAAGTGTACTTAGCTCCAATACCGAATCCCTAGTTCTCTTGATATCTTGAGAAGATGAATCTTGAAGGTTCAAAGGCAAGATCAAGGTGTAAGCATAGAAACTATGGTTTGCAATGAAATGACTCAAGAAAGTTTGGAAATAATCTTAGAGTGGCTCAATGAAGTGTTAAGAACCAAAGGAAGGTAGGTTTGGGAGCTTATATAGATATCCCAAGAGTAGGGGCTCAAAATGAGCCGTTCAATGAAACTAAAAGGATATGTTGGGTTCTTCAGTCGACCGAGGGTCGGTCGGAATCTTATTGGACAAAACTGTGTCTAGTCGGCCGACTGACAATCGATCGATAAAGACTAATTTTTGTAGTTTCGTGGTTTTTTAGGTTTCGGGTTTTGATTTTTAGTATCCTTATTCATCAAATAGAGGATATTACAATAAATCTAGACACCATAAACATAAACTCTATCTTCTAATGAATCCCAAGCATTGACGAGCTTCCTTGCCTATTTGTTTGATTTCTCTGATTTTTTCGACCGCGAACGTCGTGTGCAAACCGATATCGAACTTGATAATATTTCTTTCTCAAACATTAGTTTTATGTTTATTATCATCAAAACTGAGATTAATATCAAGGTTGACAATCTTAGACCAACAATCTCCCCATTTTTGATGATAACAAACATCTTTATGAAAATATTTTCAATTAAACATAAAAGATATCAACCACAATAAAACTCCCCATATCAACAAGCATATCTACATAATAGAACCCCCCTATCTATATGCATGGTTTCCTTAAGGTTTCTCACCTTTTAATCTATATTTTCTCCCCCTTTTGGCATCAATCAAAACGGACAAGAAAAAGTCAATCGAGAGTGTCGCGCCCCAAAATCCAGGGTCACGTGACCAGCCAGGGTACACGTTCGTACTCCGAAGCCTACCAATTCATGCAAACAAACGTGGAACAAATGATACAACCATGAGAAAACCCATAAATATATGTAGGCATGCTATTCTGAAAATACACACAATCGAATATGAGTAAAATTCATGTCTACAACCATCATGTGACCATGTACATAATTAACTCCTACGACTCAACACGTCACAAGATCCACTGCCTGAGCCTGCAACTCTAGCGGCGCTACACGGGTACCACCGTACCTCTATTAATCAGGATCTGCAAAGCAACAACAACAGAGGGGTGAGTCCCAACAAACTCAGTGAGTGGCTTGAACTAAGCCCTTGGTGAGCTACCTCAACCATAAATATAATCAAGCATACATTATAAATATGAGAGGGTTGAAATGTAGTAGCATGTAAAGTAAAGCATTCATCCACAAAACTCGTGCTCACACGCACCACAATCGTTCGCCCATAATGACCCAAATATCAAGTACCATATCAACTCGGCCCATAATGGCCCAAACATCAAATGCCATAACCACTCGGCCCCCGATGGCCCAAAACAATGCAAACATAAGAGTTGGTTGTTAGAATCTCTATCTAGCGAGCTTTCCGCCTGGGCCCACTGAACTAGGATGGTCTACTAGTTTCGACGTCTACTCTGCTTGGGAATAGCCCTCCAACGAAACCACTGAAGTCGAAATGGCGACACTAGAGAGGGGGTGAATAGTGTGTTTACTAATTCAATTAACCTAAATTCCGATTTTAAATGTTTACTAAGATTGCTTTACTAGTCGAATGGTCGGTCGACCGACCTATCGACCGGTCATTCGACCGCCCCTTTTTCTCTCTGGTCGATCGACCGATGGGTCAGCCGCCCAAACGCAAGATCTTTGATCCCGACCTTCGGTCGACCCATCGATCGACTGACGCGATTTTGCATCTTTAGCAAACGCACGTCAGTCGACCGCCCAGACGCGATCTTCACGTTCCCTCATTTTGGTCGACCGATCGATCGACCTCTAGGACTACTGCCCAAATCAGGCCTCTGTCGGTCGACCGTCCGATCGACCAAAGTAGCCACTGTCTGTTTTAGGCAGTGTTCGATCGATCGACAAGGCTACTGCCTTTAACCTTACCCTGTTCGGTCGACCGCCCGGTCGACCGAAACTAGACTGAATCTTATTTTTCAACCTGGTTTCATTTCGCGCTTTGTTTCCTGGTTTCGGTTTTCAACGACCATCGACTTGGAGAGCTTTCATATGATCTTTGAGCCCGTCCAATACGTCTTTGGTGCACACGTCGCTCTTCGAGAAGTTTCCACGATGATCAATGTCCTTTCGATTTCTGATTTCTTTCGATATTTTCGATCGAGGACATCGAACGCTAATTGATATGGAACCTGAAAGATATTCTCAATAAAATCATTAGTCTCATGTTTGTTATCATCAAAACTATCAAAACCGAGATTAAGGCTAAGGTTGAAAACCTAAAGCCAACAACCACTTGGGTCATTGTCAGCATAAATTATCAATGACAACTCTCAACCCATATTATGCCACTCGGATCAATCGTCAGCGTGACTCATTGACGGTAAATCTTGACCCGCATCCAAACTCGCCGAGTCGGGACACTACAAGAAAGTAGACTTTCACCGACGGATTTATTTCCGACAGATTTATTTTGTTGTTATTACCAACAAAATTATCGACGGATAAGTAATCCGTTGGTAATTATCGGCCAGGGTCTATGTCCTACCCTGAAGCCTACCACATACACTGATTGACAAGAAGCCGGAAGCATGAAAAAAAAACAACGATGCAGCTTTTATTTAATTTATAAAGAAGGTTCACAATTTTAAAAAGAGTTGCTAAACATCAACTATAAAATAAAACAACTCGAGTTAAAGTCGAATACATGTTTTCAAATAAACAACTCCCAGTGTAGGTAAAGAAATCAATCCTAGACATCACGACTACGACTACTGGACGCTGCTACGAGATCTACGCCACTGCCTGCCCTCCAGCTGCACCTTGACTCCAAGCCTCACCTCACTGGTCGGGCTCTACAAAATAAGAGAAATAAACCGTGAGTCCACATGGGACTCAGTGAGCGATTCTTCCGAACCTCCACATAAATCCCCGATAATCACATGTATATAAGTCATAAAAATATAAAGTTAGAGATCTAATCTAGTCCTGATATGACAACCGACCCCAAGAGCCATTCTGTATAGACCATACAGTCATATAACCTGCCATAATAGCCCAACTAAATAGAATAACACCCGGCCACTAGGGCCTGCTCATGAACCAATGGTTTGGCTCTAACCAGCCTTACCACACAATGACAGAAGTATTCTGGCCGCACGGTCTACATAACACATAAGTAAATCAGAGCAAACACTGGGTCGTCGACTAGGATCGTCTACTAGTCTCCGGACACCTACCGGGTTAGGGATAGCTAGTCCCACCCAATTGGGGTCTAACACCTAGCGGGCATGCTAGTGCAATCTCAAGACCCAAATCACTGGCCGAGTCAAGTATTAGTCATTCCGACTATCCATGCTTTTCGGCTGACCATATATCCCAATCACATCACACAAGCAAAGTGTCCTAAAGTTTCCTTATTTAAAATTCTGGGCATTCACCCGTGCTCAGCCCTTTTCTCCAGGCCTTACCATTCGCACACTATTGCTCGTTGGTTGTTCTCTAGGTGTGAGACCTAGCTTGTCTACATTCGAGTTTCTCTAAATAACAAGCACCCAAGAGTTTCGTAATAGTCCTCTAGCATCATATGTCACATTTCAAGTGTGAACTACATATCATAAGTGTAAAAATGTCCAAATACATACATGTCACAACCCATAAGTTATAAGGAAATTAACCTACCTCTACTACCATGAATAATCGCATAATTGCAACAATAAAATAATTAAATTTTGCATTTAATCAATAAATTCCAGCAATGTAACAATTAATCTATCATGGTAGTTTCAATACTAGCATTAATAATTTGATAAAAGAAATTCTACAAATCATATATCATACATAATCTTAGCCATATATGCACATTCAAGAAGATTTTCTTCTACAATTTTAAATCTCAACTACTAGCATCAACAATCCATTCATCAATCGCTAAATCGACAATTTCAATCAACACGTTGTATCAAATCTACTCTCCTCTCCACTCGGTCGATCCCTAAACAAGGGTACTTGTTCGGCCAAACCTTCTTGAAGGAGAAAGGAGGACAATTTGACCATGAGATCGTAAGATCTAACTTCACGAATTATCTACACATGACAAGGGATCGACCCAAGGGGTTTAAGCTACACGAGGGATTTGGAGAAAATTTCGGCATGACCTTTCTCCTTTCTCCCTCAGTTGGTCAGCCCCTGAAACCAAAAAAAACAATGCGGAAACATTCATCGCACGATTATCTACACATGACAAGGGATCGACCCAAGGGGTTTAAGCTACACGAGGGATTTGGAGAAAATTTTGGCATGACCTTTCTCCTTTCTCCCTCAGTTGGTCAGCCCCTGAAACCAAAAAAAACAATGCGGAAACATTCATCGCACGATTACAAGTTGCATCAGCCATAAACCTCGAGAAACTTCAGATCCATAAGATCCGACACGAGAAAAACAATGTTTCATCATCTCTAAGGGTCGGCCACACGCCTACCCTACTAAACTAAGTTCGACCACTTAACTTGATCAAAAACGAAGACGATCTAGGCGACGACGACTCCGATCTGCGGTGACGACACCAATTTCTCGCGCCACCACTCGGAATCCTCTTCTCTCCCTTCACCTGCGGCTCTTTCTTGAGCCATACGACGACTGGGGTGAGGGGTTATATATATATATATTTTGACTAAAAAGCCCTTCCTCACTTAAGCCCTTACTCGACTCAGCCCGAGTCCGATTCAAGCCCCGATTAAATCCACATACATGATTTGAACTCGACTCATACTAAGGCATCTTATGTTTAAAAAGGAAGGAATGTTTAACTAATAAAATTTCATAAAGCTTAAATTATACCTTCTACTCACGGGGATTTCGCGACTTGACCCGACTAACTCCGATCTGGTGGACTGCACCAAAAATAAATTTTATATTAGGAAACCTCGGGTCTTACATTCAGCCTATAAAATTTATAAATTTATTACTTTTTTTACTTTCCCTCTTCTATTTTAGCCGACCAACTTTTGTTTCCCTCTAAAACCTGCGCCCTAATTTAGTTTCTAAATTAAATCTGCGCCAACTTACCCTTTCTCTAAACATTTGCAATATACCCTTTCCCATCCGACAAACTCACAATTCCCTACGATGCCTCTCTTCGCGATCGTCGGTGCTCGCCTCCTGCCCGTGCTCGCCTCCCCCGTTGTTGAACCCTTCTCGCACTAAAGGTATTTGACACACACTCTCTCTCTTTCAGATCTGGCTTTCCTCCTTCACTTCTCCCTCCTCCTCCAATAACGCAATCAGCCTCACCTCCTATCTTCGCTTCTCTTTTCTGAACCAGCCTCACCTCCTCAGCTGCATCATCCTCACCTCATCTTCGCTTCTTCAATTCCACCCTGACCTCCTCTTCAATTCTTCAATTCCGCTCTTCTGTCACGCTGATAAGAGGAAGAAGAGGGGCATCATCTCCATCAAGTCTGCTTCCGCTCTTCTGTCGTGCCCTTTGGCAGGGTTTTTATGGCCCTTTAGCAAGGTCTATGAACTTGAGTATTGTCAAGAAATTGCTTTAATATTGTACCCTGGGTTAAAGGAAGCATAGTTTATCAAAGGATTTGTCATTACCTTAAATAGCATTAGTCTCACAGTAAATTTACTTTTTTGATAAGGCTTACAACAACTGATCATGGCACTTTTCATGCTTCACTTACTAGCTTCTTAAGTTCACAGAGTCTATTGGTTTCCATCATCGTGTGGTTTCAAATGTTTAGTGTATGAACTGATCTTCTGAATAACATAATATGTACATATAGTTTTTTTTGGCATTGTTTGGTTTTAAATTTGCATAGTCATAGCAAACAAATACTAGTTGGAAACATTTTTTTTTTCTTGCTATAATTCATCACTATAGTTCATGTAAAAGGAACAAAAGAATTGGCAAACATAACCACATCTGAAGCATTGTCATCAATTAATTATATGGTTATTTGGATGATAGGACACTGGAACTAATGCAAGGCATTGTGACGTGAGTCCTTATGTTCTAAGCTTAAAATATTTTAGTGTGCTAGTAGGAACTTTATTTAGGCTTCTCTATGTGAGTTCTCCTTTCTAGGCTTAAGTTCCACTAGGACGGGCCAAAAGGGAAAAGTAGCAAACATGAAGAGACTTGCCTTGGTTGATTGCTAGAGACTATTAGATACTTGCTTGTAGCAAGTAGTCTCCAAAAAAATAATGGTCTAGAGGCTTGACTATAGTCTCCTCAAAAAAAGTAGTTGCTTGCTTCCCTTTCTAACTTTAACTCTAGATCTTATTAGTTGACACAAAGTAACTAGGAGTAGGAGGTGTTGCTGCCAAGTGGCTCATGTTTAAGCTGGATTGATAATTCACCTCTAGGTGAACTGCGATATTAGCTTCATACAAATGACTTTTGAAGAATAGTAGTTCATTAGATGATGATGATATGCTGGATTGGGATTGATGGTGACCTATATTTAGAAAACAGATGAATATTTCTATACTGAGATAATTTAAATCCAGCATCTCAGTATTAATAGTTCTTTAGATATTTTCATCTGTTTGGATCTGAGATTAATTCATAAAGTAGTTTTAAACCAGCAGCAATGGTTTAGGACAGAAGAAACATATGATTTTGATTTTTGCAGCAAATAATGCACTTTGCGTAACCTTGATTTTGATTTTTGCAGCAGAAGAAACATATGCATCAGTTTGGAAAAGCTACCAACTGTGGCCTGACTTGCCTTCTATATAAGCTGATAACTGAAAAATCTTCCTTATTTTATAGCCAGATCTTTTAACTCTTATACAACTATACTACATGCAAGAGTGGACATCGATAGTCTGAATCTTCTCTTGTAGACCTATAGCTAAAGACAAGTGTTGAAGAATTGGCCCCCTTCGATTTCTAGTTGTCATACAAAATGTCATGAATAGGTTGTTGGTTATTCGATTTACTGAAAAGTCATGATTGAAGTAAAAAAGAAAAACAGTAGTAAATAACTAAACGATATAGTTATATTATCAGATTCATAGTTCTGAAACAATGAATTGATTAAGATTGGTTTGGGTCAATAACATCAGAGATTTTATTACTGCTAAAGAGTCTTATGGTTGAATGTGTAATAGGAAATTATATCCTTATAATTGATTGAGTGAAGATTTTGTTCGAAGAAGTATGCAATCTGTATGTATTACCTGGATATGTATGTGTTTACTGAACTCGATTTGTATGTATTTGTTCATTGTTGTATTATCTTTAGCTGTTGTATCATCTAGTATTACGTGGTATTATAGCTAATTTGGTATTATTCGGGTTTTTTTTCAGCTGTAATTTGCCATGGACTTGGTACTCAGGCAATATGTATTGGTCTCATCATATTTTAGGTACATAATGTTTGGCTTTTTTTTCTTTAATGTTAAGATTGGAAGTTCTGTTTTATTTTTCTGAAAAAGAAATATTACTTTGAATCTCAAAAGATAAAAAAACTACATGCCAAGAACGATTTCTTCAATTCCTTGGATTAAGCTATCGTGTTATAAAACTTGTAGCATATTGGTATAGCAACTTTTCATTCTGGGTTTGTGTCATGGTTTCCATCACTGAAGATATTTATTCCTTGAAGAAAGCTAGTACACATGACTATAAAGTCTATAGCTACGGACATTTCTAATCTGCATTAGAATTAGCTGGACTTCCGGTGAGTTGACTCCTCATGCTTCATTCTTATGTTTGACTTGATTTCATTCTTTCAATCCTCAGTTAGTTGCTGAATCCAATTAGCTTCCCTGATTGGTTTAGATAAAGTTGCATTTTTACCATAATTTCTTAGACTAATGACTTTACTTAGAAGTTTTTGCTTGGTTGTTGAAGTCCACCAAGATTATTTTGCAAAAAAATCTGCTCATTTGGTTCCATTGTGCTTTAATCCTGTTCTTTATAATTAAATATGTATCTTGTATCTAACACACTTCATTCGAGAATAATTGAATGAACAATATATCAAGTGTTGATAGATATGTTGAAGTATGATATTGAGCCATTGAAGGTGGCTTAATTGTAATTTGGAAGTTTATTTACGGTTTTTGAGAAAAATGGTATGTGATACTTCTTTTACAATGTAATTGTAAATGAGTGCATGCCATATACCAATTGATTTTGTTATCAATATATTTACCGTGGATTTGGATTTCTTTGATGGTAAGGTCTTTGGAGACGTCAATAATGAAGCATGATATATGAAGAATTGAGCCTATGAAACTGAAGTGATTTTTTTATCTGCATTCACATTGATGAATGTACGGTTCTATTAATGAATAGTAAACTTGTGACTTCTAATTATATATTATCTTCTTTTCTCTATTATTTCTTTCCTCGTCTAAGATATTTTTTTCTATGGTGCATATGTTCGAATGTCCAGCTATCACATATATGAATTTTTTTTTTTCCAATCACATATATGAATTGATAATGGACAATTTCGTGTCAACTGTTTCAAGTTTCAAAAAGGTTTTAACCAGTCTTTTTATTCTTTGTTTACTAGGAGATTCAAATTTCTTGATTATGTAGTCCATCAAATTTCATTATTTTTTTATTTTCTAGGAAAATAAACATTTAACTTCAACAAGGTTTTTGGTAGTTCTCCCTAGAAGACTACTATTTCTTCGTTAAAATTAATGTTCATTTGTTTTTGATACTTATGTACTAGATAAGATGCATGATCGAGCTTCATAATCCATTCACATTCATGCAATGCCTAAAAGAGAGAGACGGAGCAAAAACTGCTTCTTCCACCGATATATGCAAAAGGGGAGGTAGACACACGAGTTTGGATATTGTGATGGATTTGCAATAGTGATAATTGTACTTGCAATACTTTAATTGTAGTGAAGTTGAAAACTTCTTATATTAATTGATACTATTTTGATAATTTTGCATTATAAATGTGATTATTATTATTATGAATATCCTATTTCAAATGTGATTCATGTGTGGTTGATTGATAATTAGATCTCAAGTAGAAAATTATTTATAATCTATTTACTAAATAATACCAACATACAAATATTTATTGGCATTACCGATTGATTTAGCTGTGGGTATTACCGACAGACAAGTATCTGTTGGTATTACAAACAGATATATTTATTTGTTGGTATTACCGACGGATATATTTATTCATTGGTATTACTGGCGGATACATTTATCCGTCGGTATTACCGACGGATAAACATATCTGTCGGTATTACCGACAGATATGGTAAACTCTATCGGTATTCCCGACGGATATGGTAAACTTTGTCGGTATTACCGACGGATATGGTAAACTTTGTCGGTATTACCTAGTAGCTTTTACCGACAGAAAAATCCGTCGATAACAGTATTACTGACGAATTTAATTCGTTGGTTATAAGCTATTTTTTTGTAGTGGGACCAACTTGCCCTGTTGGTACAATTCTCGGCCCGGCAATACTCCAAACACAAGCATTATCTCAAGAAAAGAAATACATGCGAACACATGCCAATAAAAATTCCTCGAGTGGTTTAGACATTTTTGCCAACATAGATATATAGTGTGTGCGTGGCCACACCGAGTTCGGCCTATCCATGGCCTCAACCTCTTGGTCATGCCTCCCACCACTCCAATCAAAAGAACCAAACCCAAGCATATGTGTTCTAATCATAACTCATTTAAATATGTGAATAAATCAGCCCCTTTTTCAATCATAAAAGTAGTCTATTTAGTCCGAAAATTTCAGTCACCTAGGGCCGCAAGTTCTAATCAGCATTTCAGCCCTACACGATTCGTACCATGTTGAAATTCTCACACTTGAAGTGTTTCATAATCACACCTTTAATACTGATTTTTCTCTAGTATATAATCAGTTATATCCTATATAATTTCAGTCTATAATAGTAAGAAAGGAATCACCATTCTCAGCACATTACCTCTAGCATTTCAAAGCAAAATTTTAGCACAAACACAAACACGAGCAACATAAACAAGTATCACATCTATGAAAATGAGGTAGAACACATGGCAAATAGTAACAACAAGTGCCCTCCAAACATCTCCAAACAGTCCTCTATGTCCTTAGTTTGAGATATGTCATAGTTTCCAAGTTTTACCCTTTTTCTTACATCAACATCTAGGTTCATCTTAAGCCATAATAGAACCTTCACCTTTAGGACCCATTCGACCCTTAACCCTTAGGGTAGGGTCTCTAGCCGAGTACCCCTAATAAGGAGTCTCATTTCATCACTAAGTCATACTAACCATCGCGCATGAATGTATATCAAACAGTGATTTACCGAGGTCATTTCCCTATCACCAACCGTCGATACCCTACGGCTTTAGGTACTACCCTAAACTGTCCTACATTGGCCCCTATCCATAAGTAGCCAATTTCTCATTCACTTAATGTCAATTATACCTAAACAGTGATTAAAAATAGTGTATATCAAAAAATTTTAGCAAACATCATCTTTCCAAACCGCCAACCCCAAATCCCTAGGGCTGCCCTAATCGGCCCTACATCCATTCTTACTGACAAGGAATTGTCTCCTTCATGCCACGTCCACTCTACATATAAACAATGAACAACATAGAACCATTAAAATCTCAATGTGTAACCCTTCCCCTAGGCCACCGGCCCTTAATCCGTAGGGCTGCCCCAACCAGCTTCACCTCGATTCCTATCGACTAGGAATCATCTCCCCTTTCATTTAGGATTACTTCATGAGAAGTTTAGCGAATAAAATATAACCTAATTAAAATTCCCAGAAACTCCCCCTTACCATGCTGCCAACCCCTATTTCTCGGGCTACCCTAACCTAAACCAAAGGGGTCACCAAGGAATTCCACCTCTTCCCTTAAATCATTCCCAATCCAAGGAAACAAACTTGATTACCAAAACAATGAAGGAATCCCAACCGTACCTTCCCCTTACATGGGTTGGCCAAGGCAAGGAAGAGATTCAATGAGGAGGAAATCTATTAACCACTCCCCATATGGGAATGGCTTTGGCTTGAATGGTAAGATTCAAAGAGGACTGAGAAACCAGATTATTTTAAATTATTTAGATGATTGTGGGAATGTGGGTTTGGAGTGCTGCAGACATGTTGGCCGAAACTAAACAACAAGAAAGCGCATTGAATATAAGAAATCACTATTTTCTCTCCTAAAGTTACAAATGCTTTTCGAATTAAATTGGTTATGTATTTTTCATTTCCTATGAATCAAAAGCACATTTTGACCGACACTATACAAGAAGGCTTTATCATTCACGTAATAGTACATATATTAAGGGGGCGTTTGGTTGTCCGCAAGTACAAATGCTGCAACTTTAGTTACAGCATTTAGATAACAAATTTGTTTGATTGGCTGCAAAATCATTTTGCAGCATTTACTAGTTGCAACTTGTATTTCAAATATCATTTGCGGGCCGCAAGTGGAATTGCAGCCCAAAAAGCCCGCAATACAAGATTGCGGGCTGCAAATGCAATAATTTAAGTATTAAAAAATAATTAATTTTGGCGACGTAGAGTCGTCGGATGAAGACGAGATAAATATCAAAGTTGTAGGTTTTTGCGTGCTGAACCTGATGGTAGTGTCAGATTTTACATCTGATGTCATTTGATAGATTTTTAAATATATTTTCAGTATTATACAAAAATTAAAAATTATTAATTTGTCAGACAAATCGTGTCGGGCCTAAGTTTTAGCCTGGCTCGAAAAAATTTGTCCCAGGCTCGACCCAAAAATTTTATGCCCGACCCGGCCCAAAAAAGTTCATGTCCAGCCTGGCCCGAAAAAATTTGTGCCCGGCCCGGCCCGAAAAAATTCGTGTCCGTCCCGCCCCGAAAAAATTTGTGTCTGACCCGACCCAAAAAATTCGTGCACTGCACGACCCGTCCCAGCCCGGCTCGGTCCGAAAAAATTCGTGCCCAACCCGGCCTGAAAAATTTCGTGCCCAGCCCGACTCAAAAATTTCGTGCCTGGCCTAGCCCGAAAAAATTTGTGCTCGGCCAGGCCCAAAAAAATTCGTGCTCAGCCTGGCTCGAAAAAATTCACTGTCGGCCCGGCCCTGCCCAAAAAAAATTTGTACCCCGGCCCGGCCCGAAAAAATTCATGCCCAACCCAAAAAAATTCGTGCCCAACCCAGCCCTGCCCGAAAAAATTTATGCACTGCCCGACTCGTGCCGACCCGAAAAAATTCGTGCCTTGCCCGGCCCAAAATTATTGGTGCACGGCCCAGCCCCAAAAAATTCGTGCCCAACCCGGCCCAAAATATTTTGTGCTCGGCCCGCCCCAAAAAATTTCATGCCCGGTCTGGATCGAAAAAATTCTTGCCTGGCCCTGCTCGAAAAAATTCGTGGTCAGCCCTGCCCAAAAAAATTCGTGTCCCGACCCGACCCAAAAAATTTCATGCCCAGCCCGACCTAACACGAAAAGAAATTCATGCCCAGTCCGAAATATTCGCATCGGGCCCAACCTTGCCCGAAAAAATTCGTGCACTGCCCATCTTGACTCGGTTCGGCCCAAAAAATTTATGCCCGACCCCGCATGAGAAAATTCGTTCCCGGCCAAAAAAATTTCATGCTCGGCCCGGCCCGAAAAAATTCCTGCCCGACCCGGCCTGAAAAAATTCGTTTCCCGGCCCAGCTTGACCAGAAAAAAAATTCGTGCCCAGCCCGAAAAGAAAATTGTGTTCGGCCCAGCCTTGCCCGAAAAAATTTGTGCACTGCCCAACCTATCCCGGTCCGGCTCGGGCCGACTCGAAAAAATTCGTGTCTGGCCCGGCCCAAAAAGATTTGTGCACGACCCGACCCGAAAAGTTTGTGCCCGGCCCTGCCCGAAAAAGTTTGTACCCGGCCCGGATAAATTCGTGCATGCTCGGCCCGTCCCGTCCCGGCCCGGCTCAGCCCGACTTGAGAAAATTCATGCCCGACCCGACCCGAAAAATTTCGTAAGATGCAAGTTGCACGTTGCAAGTTGCAAGTGTAATTACAACTTCCATTTGCGGTCAACCAAACGCCCGCAAATAGAAGTTGCAGCTCTACTTGCGGGCAACCAAACGCTAGGTTGCAAAATCTATTTGCAGGCATTTGCTTTTGCATGCAAATGGATTTTGCAGCGTTTGCATTTGCGGGCAACCAAACGCCCCCTAAGTAAAGAAATAAATGCCTAACCAATCTGATAAGTAGTTCAGCAAGAATTTTAAAGGTCTCATTAGGAAAAGTAAACAAGTTGACCTTCCTTGAACCTATGGAAAAATTCATCTGAGAGGAGACAGTAAATCTGTTTTGACTCATTCTAAAAGAGAGGATAACCAATAATGTCCAAGATATGTCCTGCAGCAATTGACTTCCTTATCTATCAGCCAGTTGAAAAGTTTAATCATCAAACAATATAAATTGTATCACCCCAATCCCTCATACCATCAGAATGAAGCGTCTTTGTAGATCTAGTCTACACAATTGATAAGCTTAGAGCTGAACGCTCACGTCACTCCCAAATCAACCCGATTAAGGGAAAACAAGCATGAATTTAAGGAAAACAAAAATTATCAGCACAAGTTTCCTTCCCCCACAAGGTTCGGCCAAGCATGAAAAGGGGATTCAATCAAGGAGAAATAATTCCTAATCCACTCACCTGGGCTAGGAATTGAAGAGAAGATGACAAGGACGAAGTTTTGCAGCGAAGAACTCCGGCAAAGAAGGGATCCGGCCAACTCCAAGAAGTGCCTGCCTCCTCCCTTCCGCCTAGACACGTGCGGCTCCTCCTTAGAGCCGTACCATCAACCCTAATTGATTTCTATTATTTATTTATTTTCATTACACTTAAGCCAAGATTACATTTATACCCCTCCTGACTTGAATGAATCCGAGTAGACTTCCAAGCTCAACCACCAACCAAACCGCGTTTCAGTCGGCTTTCGAATCCGACTCGAACCCAACATCCAATAATCACCCCAAATCAAATGAATTCTTCGCGCATAAGGGCCCTACCTCTAGTTATGCCCTCTGGCAGTTCACACGGCCCACTCTGACGTGCATCCTGACTTTCCTACTAAAGTCAAAATAAATTAATTATTTTTTTATTTCTATTTTTTTCGCATGTATTACAGAGAGTCAAAGTTGAAACTCAAAAAGATTATTTAAAATCGCGAAAGTCTCAACTCAAGGGATGAAAATAAAAAATCGAATAAGAGACTAAGTCATACATGATATCATAAAATGATAAATGAAATCCAAGTTGAGAGCATGTATAAACCCAACTATTGATATTTTCAAGTACTAAAATTAAACTTCAAAAATCTATATTAAATCACATTCTTACAGGAGACTGTTGTTCAAATACTCACACTAGAATGGGCTAAATAGTGTGTGATCAAACTCTAGCTTCAATTTTAGTTTTTTCGATTTTAAGTAACTTAATACAACAACTCAATTCTTTGAATATAAATGATATAGATGATAAACTAAGCATAATAAAAAAGAAACTAAGCAAGTAAGAATCAATGCAAACAAGAACAATATATAGTGGTTCGGCCAACCCGCCTACTCCACTACCTTAGCTCCTCACCAAGAATTTCTAACCTTAACACTTTATAGATGAAATATTTTCCAAGAATATAATGAGGATTTAGTTCTCAACCCTTTGAGAAAACCTCAACAAATATTCTCTAGCAAAACAAATCTCTACAATCACACCAAGGTGTTTCATAAGCACACCTTGCAAGCTAGCTTATCAAATCAACACAACAAGATGAAAATACAGTAAAGGACCAAATAAATATAAAACAAACTTGTTGTGCTCCTTCCTCTAGCCTTCCAAACTTCCAACGCCTCAAGAAAATGAAGTGCTTTGCCTTGGGTTGAAGAGTGAAGACCACCACTTGAGAGTATAGAATTGAGAACTAGGGTACGTTTTAGATTACTCGTTGGAGGCTCCAACACGTAAGGATTTGCTCAATGAAAAGTTAGAGCTGAAGGAAGGCAAGTTTAGGAGCTTATATAGAGATCCCAAAGGTAGGAGCTCGATTTTCAACAAGCTCAACGGGTAGAAACTGAAAATAGAGCCGTTGGGGGTATTTTGGAAATTCTGGAAAGTTTTCTGGAATGCTTATCCGAGATATTCTGAACTATTTCGGGATGTTCATCCGAGATGTTCCGAGATGTTTCGAGATGTTTTGGAATGTTTACAACATCCCATCCGGGCTATCCCAGAATGTTACAACATCTCATCCAAGCTTATTCCGGAATGTTACAACATCCCATTCGGGATGTTCCGAGATGTTTCAAGATGTTCCGGGATGTTCTGGGACGTTCCGAGATGTTCTGAGATGTTTCGAGATGTTCCGAGATGTTCCGGAATGTTACAACATCTCATCCGGGATATTTCGAGATGTTACAACTTTCCATCCGGAATGTTGTTTATGACTCGGAAGCTCTTGGTAATTGATTAGGTTAACATGCATCACAAAGTCTATCGTTTTCAAATTTTATCTTAGGTATTCATTTAACTAAATCCTTTTTAGTTATTTCTTGGATAAGGCTCATGCTAGCATGTCCAACCCTTCTATGCCATAACCAAAAATCATTTTCCATTGCCACCAAACAACTAACATATGGATTAGGCAATACATTTAAAAATAAAGTGTAAATATTCTCATGCCTATTTCCAATAAAAATAATATCATTTGATGGTGCATTTCTAATTATGCATTTAGATGCCTCAAACTCAACTAAATACCCATTATCACATAGTTGAGATATACTTATCGAGTTATGTTTCAACCCATCAACTAATAGAATATTTTTAATGCATGGGTAAGAAAGAAAACATACCTATATTGTAGGCGAAATGGCAACACTAGAGGGGGGGTGAATAGTGTGTTTACTAAATTAATTAGCCTAAGTTCAATTTTAATCGTTTACTTAAATTATTTAGGCAATTTACAATTGAATGATTAGATGCGGAAGCGATGGATGATAAAATAATAAATACACACAAGTTATCAATGCAAACACGAGAATTTATAGTGGTTCGGCTCCAATGCCTACTCCACTACCTAAGCACCCCGCTTAGGATTTCCAAACTAGTTTAACTAGATTAAATCGGTTTCCCTTACACAGAGGACTTTGACTCGAAGAGTCGCACTCTCGACCTAAGGCACTTCCACACCCGGAAGTCACCGCCTTCTTATCGAGAGCACTCTTCTACATCAACAAGGTAACCACTTCCACACAAGACCTAAACAGCCTAGGTCTTCACACACACAAATCCAAACAACAGTTTCAAATAACAGTTAAAAATACAAGTGAAAATAGCTTAAAATAAAACCAAGAATTCATGCTCTTTTCCAAGCCTTGAAACCTCCAACTCACCAGAAGATGAATCTTGAGTCGTAGCAGAGTAGAGGAGCAGACGACGCTTGAAGAAGAACTCAAAGGAAGAGCACAGTGCGCTGCAATCGATCTTTGGAAGGCTCAAAATTCCCTTTTAATTGCTCAATAAAATCTATATTAGTCAAGGAAGAAGATCAAAAGGAGTTAGATGAGGTATATTTATACCCTCACGAAGAAACGACAGCTCAACGGATAGAAAACTATCCGTTGCAGACACTCGGTCGATTAGTCGGTCGATCGACCGATCGACCGCCCGAACGACCGCTGCCTTCCTTACTATATGTGGTCGACCGATGGGTCGACCGCCCAGACGCAAGACTGCATTCCCGTAATTCGGTCGACCCATCGGTTGACCGACGCTGGGGAAGCAAAGATGTACGATCACGCGATCCTCAATCCAGTCGACTGATCGGTTGACCGCTCGAGGTACTGCCTCTATTTGGCCTTTGTCGGTCGACCGAAGTAGCCACTGCCAGTTTTTTGCAGTGTTCGGTCGACCGAATTGGCTACTGCCAATTTCTTACACTCTTCAGTTGACCGACCGGTGGATCGAACATAAGCTAATATTGATTTTTCAGCCCTTTTTCTTGCGTGCTTCATTTCTGGGTTTCAGCTTTCAACGAGCATCAATTTGGAGAGATTTTCATTTGATCTTTGGACTCGTCCATTGCGACTTTGATGCACACGTCGATCTTCGAGAATTTTCCGCAACGAACCTGAGCGCGGCGATCAATGTCCTTCCGATTTTCTAATTTTTTCGATCGAGGATATCGAACACTAATTAATATAGAACCTGAAAGATTTCTCGATGAAATATTAGTTCCATGTTTGTTATCATCAAAACTGAGATTAAGAGATTAAGACCAAGGTTGAAAACCTAAAGCCAATAATCTCTCCCTTTTAGATGATGACAAACATCCTTAAGAAAATATATTCATTAAAGCATATAGGATATCAACTAAGGGATTTCTTCCCCTATCAACATGCATATCTATGAAAATAAACTCCCCCTATCTATATGCTTGGATCTCCTATATTTTCCTCCCATTTGCCTATAATTTTCTTCCCATTTATCCTATACTTTTCTCCCCCTTTATCCTATACTTTTCTCCCCCTTTTGACATCAATCAAAAAGGGCAAGAAAGGTCAATCTAGTCAAAGGGATGAAAAGCAAATATATATATAAATATATTTTATGTAGTTGAGACTCTAAAGAATATTTTTCATGACACATGAAAATCTCAACCAAATGGATGGAAAATAAATATTTAATATGAAACTTAAATCATACATGATATGTTCAAAACTAAATATTTGAATTCAAAATTAAATCATGTATGTTCTCATATCTTTTTCATGACATTTTTAGATTTCATTCAAACTTTCTAAATAACAAGATATGGTCATTTAAATCATGTATATCAAGTTTGAAGTGAAATTAATATCATTTGATCCAAATATGAACTTAGCACATTTTCATTTGAAATAAGAATGAAAACATGAAAATGCTAAGTATCAAGTTTTTGCTATCTACTCATGTTTTCTTTATCTTAAGCATCTAGAAATCAAACATGAGAGAATGTAAGTCTATGAATCAAGTTTGGGCTTAAGATGAAATTTTTAAGTTACTTTGTTGACTTAGGTTGATCTATACTTCAAGATTTGAAATACCAATTCTTGGATGAAAATTTTTGATACCAATTATTGAATGGTCATTTGAAATGCATTTATCAAATTTGAACTCAACATGAATTTTCTAAGTTCATTTTTCATCATATATTGATTTTAATAAACAAATAGATATTTCTAGCTATCATCCAAGATATCAAAATCATTCATAGAAATAATTTTACTCAAGAAATTATGTGAATGATATTAGAAATGGAATCCAAGTGGTATACATGAGTTTTCATTCGAAGTTTTTGAAGAAAAATCAAAGCATCAGAAAGATTGATATTTCAAGAAGGATGATACTTTGTGTTTTCGAAATCTAACTTCAAAATTCCATTTTAAATCAGATTCTTAATGAAACTTTTCAATATGTTTACTGAGGAACCTAGATTTTTTAGTGAGGGTGCAGTTTCAAGAATCATCTAAAAAGAAATTTTCTATATTTCTCTAGAAATAACTGATACCAAATGTAGGCCAAATGGCAATTCCGTAAACTAAGCTAGTTATCATGAAACTTGCTAAGTTTCAATCTTAACATTTACTCATGGTTTTTCAATCTTAAACCTATGGATACCTAACATGAGTAAATCTAAACATGTTCCTCAAATATGGATTAAAAATGAGACCTCTAAGTCAATTGGTTGACTTGGGTCAACTTGGTTCAAAAGAGGTAAGCATGAATTGACCTCTATGTCATTTTATCCATATCCATATGAATTTTTCATTCTAAATGCATGGAAACATGTCATACCTATTCCTAAACATGTTTATGAAGTTTGGACTTAAATTGAAGTGTCCAAGTCGATTTATTGACTTGAGTCCAACTTTTCAAGCTTAAGTCCTCTAAAGTAATATAGTTATCACATTGTTCATCTAAACATGAATTTTCAATTTTAAATACCTGGATTCATGTGATATGTGTATCTAAACATGTTCATTTGGTGTTTATTCAAAATGAGGTCTCTAACAAGATATTTTAACCAAGAGCAAGTTTCATTCAATCAAGATATCATGAAATTGCCTAAGTTATCCAAATTTTTCCTACTCATAAAAATTCAAACATTTATCATGCAAAATCAATCATGAGTATATAGAGACATCATTAAAGCATGAATATTCAAGTTTTATACAAAAATTTTGCAAAATTAAATCCTTAACTTAGTATTTAGAAATTTGTCAAACTTGTCATTTACTTTTCATTTTCATCATAATAGCATAGCCTTCAATTTTTATCACTTTCTTAACTTGCAAGTAAGCTTCATTAGTATCAAAATGAAATTATATACAACTAGCAAGCTAACATACTAAATAGCAAAGGTTTAATGCAAAGTTTCATTTTAAAAATCTTAACCTATGCTAAATAGTGAAGATTCATTTTAAATGAATTTGCATGATATCAAAATGAATCAAAGAGATCTTAAGATGTGAAACATTTGAGGAATAAGATCTCTAAACATGTTTAACTAGTTTGGACTTAAGGATAAGGTTTCTAATATCAACCTAGAGCAAGTTTCATTTGATGAAATTTGTCTAAGTGCAAAAATTCTACCTACTCATGAGAATTCAAGAGTTTAACATGTGATTACCATCATGAGTATAGAGACATAATTTAATCTTAAACATTAAGGTATAACCCTAAGATTTGGAATTTATCAAAGTTATACCTTATTCATGATAATTTGCCAAACTAATCTTTTTCTTCCTAATTAGCCTTTCTAAAATACTTATAACTTGCAAGTAAGCTACACTAATATTTTAGAGAAAATATAGCTACTTAGCAAACTAACTCACCCAAAAAGCAAAGAGACGCATCAAGTATCAATATCAAAGATCACTTTGCTAAATGGTTTGAAATCCGTTTTAAATAAAATCAAGTGATATCAAAATGAATTTTAAGAGATCACAATAATAAGTATCAAAACATGATCTCCAACCATTCCTATTGGTTGAAAACCGAAAGGCCACAATGAGTCTATGATTTAGAACTGCAAGGTTGCATGAGCCCATTACAGGCTAAATAGGTCTCCTAAGAGACCGGAAATCAAAAATCAAAAACGTTTTTAAAAGAACTCTTTAGCAGGAGTGGGAAAAATAACTCAAATTAAATATAGTATCATGATCTTCAACTAAGGTAAAACGATGCAAGTTAGAAGATGATACTGGAATAGTTTTGATGCCAACTTTAACTAAGGCATTGAAGTTGCAACCAAGGAATGATTCATCATTCAAGTCCATGGTCAACTCCAATACACCACTTCTCATTCATCCTTGTGTGGTAGCTCCCCCTACAATAGAAGATGAGACTTTTGGTACCCAAATGGCTTTGGGTCCTTGGGGGTGAGTTGGCCTAGGAATCCAAAGTGTCTTACTAACACTTGGATTTTTCTTAAATGCACAATCATAAATGGTATGACCAAAAATACCACAATAAAAGCAATGTCCATTAAATTTTTTCTTTTCATTTTTACCATGGACATGAGATTTAATGTTAGAATGCTTGATATAAGAAGGATGATGGACATGAACATTCTTAAGTGAAACATTCTTCTTTTGAACATGAGGTTTAAATGTGGAATGCCTAACATGAGAATGATGATAAACATTGGCATTCTTTAGGTAGGCATTTCTATTCCTAGGATTTTTAAAAGATGAATCATGTGATAAATTACTAATTTTCTTACTCAAGAAAACAACTTCATTTTTTAAGTCATTAATGGATTTGTGTAAAGCTTGTATTTGAGATTTCAACAAGCTATTTTCAACTTTCAATTTTTCATTCTCAAGTTTGAAATCATTTTTCAAATTATTACTCCTAAGTTTCATTTTTGATTTCAAACCTTCATTTTCATTTTTCAAGTCTTTTACCTCACTTTTTAAATTCTCAATTTCAAGCTTAAGATCATCATGGCAAGAAACAATTGTACTTGTATTCAATTTTTCATTTTTTTGTTCATGCACATGAGAACTAAGCCTTAAATTTTCTTTAGTTTTCTATATTCCTTGTTCTTTTTCACAAGCAAGACATACATTTTCTTAGATTCTTCTAATAGCTCATCATAAGTCATATCTAAAGAATTTGAGCTACTATCATTGTTATCGCTATCAAGATTTCTATCATGATTAGAAGTAGAAGGTTTTACCTCATTCCGAAGGCCCATGAGGCAAAAGTTCGATGTAGCTTCATTGTCATGACAAGAAGAAGCTTCACTTGATTGAGATGTGGATGAAGAAGAACACTTCTTTTTGGATTTCTTCTTCAAGAGGGGACAATTCATCTTCTTGTGTCCCGTCTCTTGGCAAATGAAGCACCTAAGTTTCCGTTTCCGATTCTTGCTTGTGCTTCTTTGGCTAGAAATGCTTTGGGCATCAAAACCGAGGTTAGTACTCGGGGGATGACCATTGTCATCACCACCCTCAACAAAAGTATTAAGTTCTTCGATTTTAGCATAATCATATAACATATTTAATGTTGCCCAAATATGAAAAGCCGAAGTGCAATGCATGACATTTCAAGGATGCTATTAGGTAAGGTACAAAAAATACTATACATAGCATCTCCATTAAATTGAAACATTCTCTTATCATGTTCACTCCAATCATGCATGTTAACCTTAGGTTCAATGTATTCTAATTTAATCATGTTATAAACATTGAAACCTCTAGTCTTTAAGTAGGTATACATTCTAGACTTCCAAAGACCAAAGTTCGATTCATCAAACCAAGGAGGTGAAGACGTTACCGACTCTAGAGCCATTTCAAGATCGAGACTAGATATAGAGGAGATGGTGAAATCTCAATCTACGACCAGCTCTGATACCAAATTTTGGCGAAATGACAACACTAGAGGGGGGGTGAATAGTGTATTTACTAAATTAATTAGCCTAAGTTCAATTTTAATCGTTTACTTAGATTGTTTAGGTAATTTACAATTGAATGATTAGATGTGGAAGCGATAAATGATAAAGCAATAAATACACATAAGTTATCAATGAAAACACGAGAATTTATAGTGGTTCAGCCCCAATGCCTACTCCACTACCTAAGCATCCCGCTTAGGATTTCCAAACTAGTTTAACTAGATTAAATCAGTTTCCCTTACACAGAGGACTTTGACTCGAAGAGTCGCACTCTCGACCTAAGACACTTCTACACTCGGAAGTCACCGCCTTCTTACCGAGAGCACTCTTCCACATCAACCCTAAGGGACAACTCAACTAATCCTAGTAAAACTAAGTTTACACAAGTGGCTTTACACCTTCACAACAAGGTAACCACTTCCATACAAGACCTAAACAACCTAGGTCTTCACACGCACAAATTCAAACAATAGTTTTAAATAACAATTTAAAATACAAGTGAAAAGAGCTTAAAATAAAACCAAGAATTCGTGCTCTTTTCCAAGCCTTGAAACCTCCAACTCGCCAGAAGATGAATCTTGAGTCGAAGCAGAGTTGAGGAGCAGACAACACTTGAAGTATAACTCAAAGGAAGAGCAGAGCGCGCTGCAATCAATCTTTGGAAGGCTCAAAACTCCCTTTCAATTGCTCAATAAAATATGTATTAGTCAAGGAAGAAGATCAAAAGGAGTTAGATGAGGTATATTTATACCTTCACGAAGAAACGATAGCTTAACAGATAGAAAACTATCCGTTGTAGACTCTCGGTCGATTGGTCATTAGATCGACTGATCGATCGCCTGAACGACCACTACCTTCCTCACTGTGTGTGGTCGATCGACGGGTTGACCGCCCAGACGCAAGACTGCGTTCCCACAATCCGGACAACCCACCGGTCAACTGACACAGGGGAAGCAGAGACGCGCAATCACGCGATCCTCAATTCGGTCGACCGATTGGTCGACCGCTCGAGGTACTGCCTCTATTTGGCCTCTGTCGATCGACCGACCGATCGACTGAAGTAGCCACTGCCAATTTTTTGCAGTGTTCGGTCAATCGACCGGTCAACCGAATTGGCTACTGCCAATTTCTTACACTCTTCGGTCGACCGACTGGTCGACCGAACATAGGTTGATATTGATTTTTAGCCCTTTTTCTTGCGTGCTTCATTTTCGGGTTCTGGCTTTCAACGAGCATCGATTTGGAGAGCTTTTCATTTGATCTTTGGACTCGTCCAATGCAACTTTGGTGCACACATCGATCTTCGAGAATATTCTGCAACGAACTCGAGCGCGACGATCAATGTCCTTCCGATTTTCCGATTTCTTCCAATTTTTCCGATCGAGGATATCGAACGCTAATTAATATGGAACCTGAAAGATTTCTCGACAAAATATTAGTTCCATGTTTGTTATCATCAAAACCGAGATTAAGAGATTAAGACTAATGTTGAAAATCTAAAGCCAATAATTTTACCTTTGGCATTGTCTCCAAAAGTCACATGCCCATCCTTGGTTGATAGGGTTGCAAATAAATTGATGTCACCTGTCATGTGCTTTGAGCTACCGCTATCCAAGATCCGAGTACTCTTACTTGCTTGAGGATGGTTTTCCATCTACAAAAGGAGAAGAGGCAACGTTAGGTACCCAAATCTTCTTGGGCCCTTGATTGTTAGTCATCTTAGGAACCCAAGTAAATCTAGCATGTGGGTTCCTCTTAAGTGCACAATCTCTAACCATGTGCTAAAAAATACCACAAGAAAAACAACTTCCATTGAATCTTCTAGTACTATGAGTGTCAGCATGGAAGTGTGCATGATCATGAGCATGTGTGGTTTTTCTAACATGAGGAACCTTAGGCATGACATTTTGCAATGTTATCATTTTCTCATTTAGCATGCATAATTCCCTTTTTAAGCTAAGCATGCTATCATTCAAGTGTTCTACTTGAGAACTCAAAAATTTGTTATCACATTCTAACTTCTCATTCTCATTTTCTAACTCATTTTTGACTTCCTCAAAAGTGTGTTTCTCCTCCTTAAGATTTTCTACTTTCTTTTTTAAAGCATTGCATGAAAGAAGTAAGCTATCATTCTCTTCTTCTAAATATTTGTTTTCCTTTTTAATATCTTTAAATCTCTTTCTAATAGAATTAAATTCATCATGCATTTGTTCAAATTCTACTTCTAGTTCTTGTTGAGTAAATGAAAGTTCACCAAAAGTAAATCTTACATCATTGTCAATTGTCATAAGGCAAAGGTTTGCCTTCTCACTCTTGGTGTCCTCCTTACTTGATGAGGATTCACTTTCATCCCATGAAGCCATCATGGCCGTCTTCTTCTTCTTGGTCTTGTCCCTTCTGTAAGAAGTGGAGGTAGAAGCCATCTTGAGTTGTGGACAATCCTTCCTCAGGTGCCCTGGCTTGTTCCAATGGTATAAAGTGTAGCCTCCTTTGCCTCTCCTCAAGCAACTTCTCATGAATCTCATGAACCTTCTTGCCATCATTGCCATCTCTTCTTGCTCATCAAAGTCTTCTTCGGATGATGAGGGTTCTTTGGCTCAGTGTGATACTTTTAAAGCAATGGTCTTGCTTTTGGGGGCATCTTCCTCCTTGTGTACCCTCATGTGGATCTCATGAGTCATGAGAGATCCGATGAGTTCGGTGATTTTTATAGTTGCCAAATCGTTGGCTTCCATGATGGCAATCACCTTTGGCTCCCAAGTCTTGGGAAGAGATCGAAGGAGCTTCTCTTACCTTCTCCTCTTCTCTGGTGTCTTTACCAAGATTGCATAAACCATTAGTAATATTTTGAAAGTGTGCATACATTTCATCAATAGTTTCATGCAATTGCATTCTAAACATTTCATAGTCATGCATGAAGAGGTTAATCTTGGACTCCTTAACTTGTGAGGTTCCTTCATGTGTAGTCTCTAGGACATTCCAAAGTTCAAAGGCCGACCGACTTACAAGTTGCGATCCTATTAAACTCATTAATAGAAAGACCACAATACAAAGCATTCATGGCATTGCCATTTGCATTAAAGAGTTTGACCTCATCTTGGTTCCATTCATCCATGTTTTTTTGTAGGTTGCTTATATTCTACTTGAATCATTCTCCATACATCCATACCTAGTGATTGAAGGAAGTTATTCATTCTAATCTTCCAATAGGCATAGTTGTTTCCATCAAAAAGTGACAGAGTATGAGTAGAGGACCCTTGAGCTAGTTAGATTTCGGTAGACATTCTAAGTTATAGGGTAGATGGTTAAATCTAGACCTACAACCTTGCTCTGATACCAAATGTTGTTCAAATACTCATACTAGAAGGGGGGGTTGAATAGTGTGTGATCAAACTCTAGCTTCAATTTTAGTCTTTTCGGTTTTAAGCAACTTAATACAACAACTCGAGTTCTTTGAGTATGAATGATATGGATGATAAACTAAGCACAATAAGCAAGTAACTAAGAAAGTAAGAATCAATTCAAACAAGAACAATATATAGTGGTCCAGCCAACCCGCCTACTCCACTACCTTAGCTCCTCACCAAGGATTTCTAACCTTAACACTTTATAGATGAAATGTTTTCCAAGAATACAATGAGGATTTAGTTCTCAACCCTTTGAGAAAACCTCAGCACATATTCTCTAGCAAAACAAATCTCTACAATCACACCAAGGTGTTTCACAAGCACACCTTGCAAGCTAGCTTATCAAATCAACACAACAAGATGAAAATACAGTAAAGGACCAAATAAATATAAAACAAACTTGTTGTGCTCCTTTCTCTAGCCTTCCAAACTTCCAACGCCTCAAGAAGATGAAGAGCATTGCCTTGAGAGGGTTGAAGAGTGAAGACCATCACTTGAGAGTGTAGAAGTGAGAACTAGAGCTTTAGATTGCTCAGTGAAGGCTCAAACACTTGGGCATGTTTGGTTAGAGAAACCAATTCTGTTTTTTTGGTTTCGGTTTCACTGAAACCAAAACTGCTTACGAAAACATGTTTGATTCAGCGTTTTCCATGAAACTGAATTGCAACAAGAATGAAAACGAAATCAGTTTTCTTAATAAAAATGAAAACACTAGAATATTATTTTTTGTGGTTTCGAGACTGTCGGTTTCGTTATCATAATGCAATGGTAACTTTGTAATTATAAATATTTTTTTTTTATAAAATTAATTAATTTAAAAATAAACCAAACTATATCTAGTTTTTAAGAATAAAAATAAAAATCATCATTTTCAGCTCAAGCAATTATCTTAAATTTATAAATTAATTAAACCAATTTTCTTAAAGTTAATTTATTTATAATTTAATCAAAACTAATTATAGACCATTGGATTTTTTTTTGAAATTTTATAATAATTATTAATTAATTTTTATATCTAATTGAACATAAAAAATATTAAATTATCAATAACTTAATTAATTAAATCTTACCAATATTTTATAATCATATTGGCAAATATTTAATTTTGGAAAGTAGCTAAACATTTAATTACTACTAAAAATATTCGAAGAAAATTAGTATTATTTTTTATAACCAAATAAATATTCACTGGTTTCAACTAACTAAAACTGATCTTGTTTTCATTAACCAAACACATTTTCAGAAAACTGAAAACTAGAAACCAAAACCAAGTTTTCAGTTTCACTGAAACCAAACCAGAAAATAGTTTTCGCTAACCAAACAGTTAAAGATTTGCTCAATGAAAAATTAGGGCTGAAGGAAGGCAAGTTTGGGAGCTTATATAGAGATCCCAAAGGGAGGAGCTCGATTTCCAACAAGCTCAATGGGTAGAAACTCAAAATAAAGACGTTGGGGGTATTTTGGGAATTCTGGAATGTTTATCCGGGATGTTCCGAGCTATTCTGGGATGTTCTAGGATGTTTCTAAATGTTCCAGAATATTTACAACATCCCATCCGAGCTATCCCGGAATGTTACAACATCTCATCCGAACTATTCCGGAATGTTACAATATCCCATACGAGATATTCCTGGATGTTTCAGGATGTTCTAGAATGTTACAACTATTGGCCTAAGGTTTTCTACCATGGTCTTAATCTCGGTTTTGATGATAATAAACATGGAACTAATGTTTCATTGAGAAATATTTTTAGGTTCCATATCGGTTAGCACTCGATGTCCTCGATCGGAAATATCAGAAGAAATCAAAAAATCGGAAGGACATTGGTCGACGCATTCAGGTTCATCGTGGAGGTTTCTCGAAGTTCGAGGTGTGCACCAAAGACGTCTTGGACGAGTCTAAAGAACACATGGAAAGCTCTCCAAGTTGATGCACGTTGAAGGCCGAAACCCAAAAATGAAGCACGCAAGAAGAAGGCTGAAAAAATCAAGCTCAGCCCAGGTTCGATCGATCGAATGTGGTCAAAAATTGGCAGTAGCTAATTCGGTCGATTGAAGGTTGCCAGGAAATAGCAGAAAGCCTTCGGTTGCTCGGTCAGTCGACTGACTATCGACCGGTAAGTGATCGGCGGTCGGTAACGGGCAAAAAATTGCCCATTGAGAATAGGGGAGTTCTCTCTTCTCTTCATGGTCTATAAATACAAGACTATGAGAGCCTTCCTCCCTTGATCCATGATTCTATTGAGCCACTCTTGATCATTCTAAAGCCTTTCTTGTGCCATTTCCTTGCAAACCCTAGTTCTTATGATACAACCTTGATTTTGTCTCCAAAGCTTTGATTGATTCATCATTGAGACATCAAGAGGAACTAGGACTCGTGTTTGGAGCTAAGTATTTGTTGCATTATTTATTTGCTCCATTTTTTGTGATTTATTTCATTGTAAAGACCTAGGTTGTTAGGTCTTGAAATTGGGTGGTAGCCTTGTTGTTTGAGGTTTAAATCCTCCGGTGTAAACGTAGTTTACTAAAATTAGTTGAGTTGTCCCTTAGGGTTGAGGTGGAAGAGTGCTCTTGGTAAGAAGGCGGAGATTTCCGGGTATGGAAGTGCCTTAGGTTGAGAGTGAGACTCTTCGGGTCAAAGTCCTCGTTGTAAGGGAAATAAGATTAATCTAGTAAAGTTTAGTTTGGAAATCCTAAGCGGGGTGCTTAGGTAGTGGAAATTCTTTGTGTTTTTTCCGAATGAACTTCGTAGGCGGATCGTTCCATCAATCTAAACCCAAAACTCACCAAATGGATTAGATACATGTTTGTTATCATCAAAATAGAGAGTGAGGCCTAGGTGGAATGCTTGGGCCAACAAAGACTTTTTAAATCACATTCTTCAAGGAAAATGCTGATGCAAGAATAAACGAAAACATATTTTTCTACATTTTTCTAATATTTTCTGAACATTAGTGGTATTTTCGTAAATAACTAAAAAATTTCATGATATTTTCAGATTTCATTCAAACTTCCAAAATAGCAAGATATGGTCATGTAAAACATGAATATCAAGTTTGAAGTGAAAATAATGACCATGGACCTGGTGACTGGGTTGCCTAAGTCAAGAGGAGGTTTTGATTTCATTTGGGTGGTAGTGGATCGGTTAACCAAGATCGCACACTTCATTCCAGTGAGAACGACTCTTTCTACGGACCAGTACGCCTGACTATTTCTATACAAGATTGTGGCTTATCACGATACCCTAGTGATGATCATATCAGATCGAGGTACCAAGTTCACAGCTCAATTTTGGCAGTCCTTCCAAGAAGCCTTGGGCACTCAAGTGCGTTTCAGCACGGCTTTCCATCCATAGACAAACGGACAATCAGAGAGAACCATCCAAAATTTGGAACATATGCTGAGGGTCTGCGTTTTGGACCTAGCAGGCGGTTGGGAGAAACACCTGCCGGTGATTGAGTTCACCTACAATAATAGCTATCATAGTAGCATTGGCATGGCTCCCTTCGAGGCATTATATGGGCGGCGGTGTAGGTCTCCTATCGGTTGATTTGAGACCGAAGAGACTCTCATGGTAGGTCTTGACTTGATCGAAGAGGCAGTAAAAAAGGTACAACTGATAAAGGAAAGGCTGTTGGTAGCTCAGAGTTGCCATAAAATGTATGCTGATAAGAAAGCCAGAGAGTTGGAGTTCGCTGAGAGGGACTTGGTGTTCCTAAAGGTTTCCCCCATTAAAGGGGTAGTCCGGTTTGGGAAGAAGGGAAAGTTGAGCCCTAGGTTCATTGGGCCTTTCCCTATTCTCAAGCAGAGAGGCGCGATTGCTTATGAGTTGGCTTTGCCTCCTCGCCTGAGCAGAGTCCACCAAGTTTTCCATGTGTCAATGCTCCGGAGATATGTGAGGGATGAGTCCCATGTGATCGAGCCGACTGCGGTTGAGGTGGACACGACGGTCTCGTATGAGGAGAGGCTAGTCGAGATACTTGACCGACAGATCACGAAGCTGGAATTCAAGGAAATTCCCTTGGTAAAAGTTTGGTGGGAGCATCACACTGGGCAGGAAGCTACCTGGGAAGTAGAGCAGGGCATGAGGGAACATTACCCTTCCCTGTTCGAAGAATTGGTAAGTCCGTATGAATCTACAAAATTCGAGAACGAATTTCTCTTAAAGGGGGAAGGTTGTAATAACCGGGGTTCCCTAATATAAATTTTTTCCTGGTGCAGCCCATCGAGTCGGGAGCTAGCCTACCGAGTCGCGAGATCACTATGAATAGCAGGTATAATTAATTTAAGTTATAGCCTAATGTTGGTAATTGGGTGGATGAGTATATTGGTTGACTCAAGTTGGGTTGAGATTGGGTTCGCGGATCGAGTTGGGACTCGATCCGGGTTAGGTGGAGTCTGTTGGCTTTAGGTTTTCAACCTTAGCCTTAATCTCGGTTTTGATGGTTTTGATGATAACAAACATGGGACTAATGATTTCATTGAGAATATCTTCAGGTTCCATATCAGTAGCATACGATGTCCTCGATCAGAGAAATCAAAAATCGAAAGGACATTGATTGTAGCGCTCGGGTTCGTCGCGAGAATTTCTCGAAGCTCGACGAGTGCACCAAAGTCGCTTGGACGAGTCCAAAGTCGAGGTGGAGAATACTTAAGCCAAGAATTCCAAAGCTATCTGAGAGATAATAGGATTATTTCTCAATGGACTCCTCCATATACACCACAACATAATGGTGTGTTTGAATGGAGAACTCGAACACTGCTCTACATGGTTCGATCAATGATGAGTTTAGCATAGTTACCAAAGTCTTTTTGGGGTTATGCATTGGAAATTGATGTTTAGGCACTAAACGAGTCCCATCCAAATCGGTTGATGTTACACCATATGAGATGTGGTATAACAAGAAACCTATACTTTCATATATGAAAGTATGTGGCTATCCTGCTTACGTAAAAAGTGTTGGTGAAATGGCCATACAAGAGGCGGGGTGAATAGTCTGTTATCTAAACTTGTTAACTAAATTTAATTTTACACGTTTTCTAAACTACTTAGGCAAGTTGCAATTTATTGACTAAATGCGAAAGCAATAATAAAACATTAAACACAAACAAAGATAACAATGCTAACACAATGATTTATAGTGGTTCGGCCCCAATGCCTACTCCACTACCTAAGCTACCCCGCTTAGGATTTCCAAACTAGTTAAACTAGATTAATTAGTTTTCTTACAATGATGACTTTACACCGGAAAGTCTTGGCTCTCAAATCGAAGGCACTTCCACATTCGAAAGTATCCCGCCTTCCTACCGAGAGCACTCTCCCACCTCAACCTAAGGACAACTCAACTAATCCTAGTAAACTTAGTTTACAATGGTGGATTTAAGCCTTAACACCAAGGCAACCACCAACTCAATCAAACCTAGCAACCTAGGTTTACACACTTGATATACAACAAAAATAATCAAGAAAATACAATAACAATTGGAGCAATAAACAAATGAAACTATACTTTGCTCCGAAAGAAACTCCCTAGTCCTCTTGATGCCTTGACAAGATGAATCTTTAAGGTTCAAAGACTAGATCATGGTTTTATCATGGAAACTAGGGTTTGCAAAGACATGGCTCAAGAAAAGCTTTAGAGATGATCAAAGATGACTCAATGGAAGCTTAGATGCATCAATAATTGCTTAGGAGTGAGTTTGGGATGGGTATTTATAACCCCCCAAACAAGAGCGCTCTTCAACGGGTATTTTTCTGCCCGTTGGTGATGCCCGGTCGATTGCCGGTTGATCGTCGGTCGATCGACTTGCCTACAGCCAATTTTTGGTAGCATTCGGTCGACTGACCGGTCGATCGAAACTGGGCAGACTGCGCGCATTGCTTGGTTTGGCTGAGTTTTTGCTTGTTTGCTCGTTTCTGGGTTTCGTCTTCACTAAGTCTACTTATATAACATTTCTTAACTTTAAGTTTATAACTTTATAGCATAAATGTTATATAAGGATTACCCCTCATTTGGATTCAATAAAAATATTTAAAAAATCAAAATCCTTAAGAATCAAAATCTAACTTTTGGGGTATAGTACAAATTTCTGAAAAATGAAAATTTTATAATCTTTCGGGTCAAGTATGGGTAGGCTAAAGGCTTCCAAAAAATCCTTAAAAAATACATCGTTATCTAGTTTTTACCTAAGGAACAAATACCAGTATTTTTGGTGCCAAGAAAATGTCTAGGTCATATAGCCCTCAAAGGAGCTCCTTACGCATAGTGAATTCCAGGGTCATTTTCTAATTTAACAGTTTTTCATGTTTTGGAGTTCGGGATTGGTTTTTGGGTTTCTTTGCGTCATCATAAGGATTTACAATTTATCTAGACACCCTAAACCTAAACTCTAACTTCCCAAAGAATCCCGAGCGACGACGAGCGTCCTTGTCGATTTCTCCAATTTTTCCGATCGAGGACGTCGTACGCTAACCAATATGGAACCTGAAAATAACTCTTCATGAAATCATTAGTTCCATGTTTGTTATCATCAAAACTGAGATTAAGACTAAGGTTGTAAACCTTAGGCCAACAAAAAGGACGATGTCAGACAAGCTAGAAGCTAAATCTAATAAGTGCCCCTATTTGTGGGGTATCCAAGAGAGTATTTAGGATACTATTTCTACCATCCTTAAGAACAAAAGGTGTTTGTTTCAAAACATGCTATCTTCTTAGAGAAAGAGTTTCATCTTAAAGAAGATAGTGGGAGTAGAGTTGAACTTGGTGAAGTTCAAGATGCACAAATAGAGGTGAATCAACTGACAGATCCCAAACCTACCACTCATAATGATGAGGTAGTAGATGTACCTAAAGTTACACAGGAACCTAAGCGTTCTACTAGAGTATGCACAGTTCCAAAGAGATATGATTTTCTCATAGATGAGAACAAGGATGTGCTGCTAGTAGAAGATAATGAGCCTATAAGTTATGAGGAAGTTTTGAAAAGTTCAGAATCTGAATTATGGCTTAAGGCCATGAAATTCGAGACGGATTCCATGTATGATAACCAAGTTTGGACTTTGGTTGGTGCACCTGAAGGGATAAAACCCATAGGGTGCAAATGGATCTTCAAGAAGAAGACCGACATGGAAGGTAATGTGATTACCTATAAGGCACACCTTGTTGCAAAAGGCTATCGTCAAAGACAAGGAATTGACTATGATGAAACCTTTTCTCCAATGGTCATGCTTAAATCCATAAGGGTATTGCTTGCCATTGCCGCTCATTATGATTATGAGATTTGGCAGATGAATGTGAAAACTGCTTTCCTTAATGGAAATTTGGTAGAGGAAGTGTACATGACACAACCTGAAGGATTCACATCTGAAAATGGCAACAAAGTATGCAAGCTTCGGAAATCCATTTATGGATTGAAGCAAGCGTTCAGAAGCTGGAATATCTGATTTGATGAGACAATCAAAGAGTTTGGTTTCTCGCAAAATGTGGATGAACCTTGGGTGTACAAGAAGGTCAGTGGGAGTGCGATCATTTTCATAGTACTATATGTTGATAACATACTACTTATAGGAAATTATGTCTCAGTTCTTTAATCAGTCAAAATTTGGCTTTCTAAGCAATTCTCCATAAAAGACCTTCGAGAACCAACCTATATTTTGGGGATTAGGAGGTTGTTAGGTCTTTCACAGTCTACATACATTGATATGATGCTAAAGAGGTTTAGCATGGATCTCTCCAAGAAAGGGTTCATTACTATGATACATGGAAAACCCCTTTCTAAGTCTATGTGTCCTAAAACACAAATAGAAAGAGATACCATGAGTAAGATTCCTTATACAATAGCTATAGGATCTATCATGTATGCTAAGTTATGTACAAGACCCGATGTATCATTCGCTTTGAGTGTCACGAGCAGATTCCAATTCAATCATGGAGAGGAACATTGGGTGGCTATAAAGAACATCCTTAAGTACTGGAGAAGGACCAAGGATATGTTCTTGGTATATGGAGAAGGTGACTTGCAGGTTAGCGGGTATACAGATGCCACTTTCAATATGACAAAGATGATTATAAGTCATAGTCAGGATTTGTGTTCATTTTTGGAGGAGGTACTGTTAGTTGGAAGAGTTCCAAACAAGATACAACTGCACACTCTACGACTGAGGTAGCTAAGGAAGTAGTTTGGATCAGGAAGTTCATTATCGAACTAGTAGTGGTTCCTAGCATTGTTGATCAAATAACTTTGTATTGTGATAATAATGGAGTCATTGCACAAGAAAAGGAACCAAGGTCTCATCAATGATCTAAGCATGTTCTCAAATGCTACCATCTAATTAGAGAGATCATTGATAGAAATGATGTAAAGATTGAAAGGGTCCTGACCGATCACAATGTAGCTGATCCTCTCGCTAAAGCACTTACGCAAAGCAAGTTTGACTGTCATGTAAACACAAATCGGTATAAAGTTTAAGGGTGATTAGCTCTAGTGCAAGTGGGAGATTGTTAGTGATATGCCCTAGAGCCCTCATGTAATTGGGAACTCTTCATGTGCATTTTACTTATTTGTGAAATGCTATCTTTATTACTTAGTGCTCATGTTAATTCATTTGCTTGCATAAAGACTTAAACTATATAATAAAGTCCTTAATATGTGACACAGTGCAAAGGAAATCATGAAGAGTTCATGATGTGAGTACCATCTAATTTGCTGAGAACACTTCTCGTCCACATGCGCGGAGGCAAGTTGGGGAAGGTGATCCAGAGACGTCTCTAGCCGATCATTCTCCAGCTCCTTGGACCATCTTCTAAGGACGATGGTGTAAGTTTAGACAACAAGCAGCAAAAACCACAACCGGAAACTCGTAGAGAGATCACTAAAAGGATGAAAGTCGTCTGTAGGGCAGTGATTGCTAGGCCGAAGATCGGACCATTGGCAGCTTCGGGAATGTGCCAAAGACTTGGGTTTTCGACCAAGTTTTCTATGAGGAACCCGAGCTCAATCTCCCTGAGGGACTTCCCTTTATTTAGGAGATTCATAGGACGAGGTCACTCTTTCCTTTGAAAGAGAAAGATGAAGTCGCCTAGAAAAAGACTATTGCCCGTGGGACACCTCCCCTTTTTTGTTCCTCATCATTGGTTTGACTGTGTAGTTCTTGTGATGTAAGATTAGGTGCTTAAGCAAGAGAATTCCATCGAATCGAGAAAAGTTGTGGAAGTAAATAGTACTTATTGCATGTAAATGTGTTTATACCTAAATTATCCCAAGTCATAGTATTAACAAGATAGGATATTGTTAATATGGACAGACTAGCACATGTTATAGTTATTGACTTGTTGAAACAATAGTTCTCACAAGTTGTGAGCATTGTGATGCTCAGAGTTAACATGTGGATGCTTGTTTGAGAAACAAGTTCATTGGAGACCTAATCATGAGATATTCACTTGAATATTCAATTTATGTCTGTGAAAGCATTTCATTATATTAGTGGTGCAAGTATCCTTGGACTTGACATCACCGAAGTATCTTAAGTGCCTAGTGTTATACTTTGACTTCATTACATATGACTCACCTTTGGGTGTTCATAGCTTGGAGATTGGGTACAACATGAATCACTTGAAGATAGTTGAGTGATCAACATAGGATTCATCACCCCATATTTATGTGGGGAGTTTATCTCACTCTTCTTGTACAATCTCTTTATCCAAGAGTCTCTAGTCAGAGTAGTATGCATTTATGAATGTGATTCATAAAGGACATTTTTGGAATAAAGATTTAAGATACAAGAAACTTCACATTTAGGACTTCATTAACTTGGATGAGATAAAGAGTTGTGAAAGGAGTTGATTGAATGGTAACTGCATATGGAAGGGTGAAATGGTCAAACCATCGACCTTTTGACATCTGGGTAGTCATGATGCTTGGCTAGAAGCCTCTCTTGACTTATATAAGTGAATTTATTAATTGAGAATGAATAATAATTTAAAGAGTTTAAATAATGTAATTCCACTTCAATGAGAATTATAATTCACTGTATACTGCCAGCAAGTTTCAAAAGCCCATAAGGTCACATATATATAGGAATGATACAAAGGTAAAATAACAATGACATGTTTGACATGAGATGTCATTAGGTTCATGAGAAAGTAGAGAATAGATGGCTTGTAAGGCACTCTTTGAGTCCACTTATTGGACATAAACCCGTTAGATGGATTTGATCCATCTTGTTCTGAACCCGTGGGCCCATGAGATGGACTTAATCCATCTTGAGCCCACTTATTGGTTTGAAACCCTAACCCTAGGAGTATTTATTTGCACTCCTAGGGTGCAGCCGTACATAACAAATGAGGAGCAACCAGACCAATTGTGTGCCTCTTTCTCATTGTACCTCTTCCACTCTACTCCACTTTTCTCCTTGTGCCAAATTTCCTTGCTAGCATATATGGAATTTTGGCTATTGTTGCTACCCTTGAAGCGTTCTTGTGTCCTTTCTAGTGTGTATACTTTGTAGGTGATCCAATTTGGATATGTGGGTTACGACAGCCCGGTGATGAGAAGTTCCTTCGTTCATTCGTTTGGGTAATAGATTTAACCACCTCTTTGTTTTTCTCTACTATTGTTTGGATGATGCAATCGGATCTTCGTTTTGGTGATCAAAGGCACACAAAATTTTTGTTTTCCGCTGCCTCCGTGTGCCAATGATAACCAACATTATTCCTATCGAGCGCACCAAACTTGGTGCGATTTCTCCTCAATAGACGCTTTGTACTGGTTTTAGGAACCTTCTAGGGTAAATTATCACCTTCTTTTGTTTAACAATTGCCCCTTCGTGGAACCTTTTGGTTTGACAATTGCCCCTTCGCAGGCTGTTTTGGTTTTGGGAGAGTTTTGCTCTGCGATCTGTGGTTGAACCATCTGAGATCTTTGTTCATAGTTGAACCTTCTGAAATCTTGTTTGAGGTTGAACCTTCTGAAATATTGTTCGAGGTTGAACCTTATTTAGTGACTTTGAAGCTACTTTGTAGTAATTTCTTGTGCCTATACTTAGGAGTGGTAGCTCGCATTTCGGGTCTAGCTGAGGATCGTTGGGTGAGATTGTACATGGGGAGGTGTATATGGGTCATGAGATTGGAGGTTGTGACGTTGTAACTTGACAATTTAGGCTCGGTGAGAGTCAAATACTGGTTATGTACAGGCATTGAGGCCGAAAGTAGCTGCATGATCGCCAAAGACTGCACTCTAGGGTTTAGCCCGAGCTCACCGAGGAGCGTAAGGCAAAACCGCGCTTGAGGAGTTATGTAATAGCTCGAAGGCCGGAAGTAGTAGCGTGATAGCCAAAGATTGCACTCGAGGGTTCAAGCCAAGCTCACTGAGGAGCATAAGACGGAACCGCGCACAAGGAGTTAAGTAAGGGCTCTAAGGCCGGAAGTAGTGGCGTGATAGCCAGAGACTGGACTTAGGGGTTCAACCCGAGCTCACTGAGGAGAGTAAGACGAAATCGCACACTTGGAGTTAAGTAAGGGCTTTAAGGTCGGAAGTAGTGGTGTGAAAACTAAGCTCGCGAGAAGTACACTTAGGGTCGTTGAGGTCGTAGGGAGCCTGAAATAGGCACTACGGCCGGTGAGCCAGACTAGTGAAAACCTAGTTCTAGTCGCTGAATGGAGTGCTGGGCTCTAGGGCCAGAAGTAACAGCTCTAGGAGCGAAAAATCCGAGCTTGTGCATGAGGACTCAAACAGGTTTCGACTAATGGGATACTCATTTAAGGTGGCGAGATAGCCATAGTTTTTCCTGAACACAGAGAAAAATGTGGGGAATGCAATTTTATTGACTAATAATGAAATTGTGCATACAGGAGGAGTGCTCTGTCTTGAGCCTTATTGCGATTATTTGATCATGGCTTGGTTTCTTTTTCAAAGGTTGCGCTGAGGTTGTTTTCGCATGTCTCCTCCCGAGTTTGGTTCGAAGGCTTCGGCTGGCTGTTTGTATTTGAATTTGAAAAGTGTTTGTGGGCTGATCAGCTCATTCCTCGGTTCAGCCACCTTTGGCTTAAAGCATTTGTTGTAGAACCATCGAGCTTCTTTCTGGTTGGCATGCAACACGATTACTTTTGTCTCCAAAATAGGAAATTTTAAAGCTAGGTGGGGAGTGGATACGACAGCCCCCGAGATTATTCAAGGACGATCGTCCTAGGATCATATGATATGGGCTGGGATATAGATGACAAGATATTGCACATCAATTGTTTTTGCTTTTGGTTGAGAGTTGAGTGATGTCCTCATCCATATTGCTCCGCGGACGTCAACCCTCTCTCCCGAGAAGCCTACTAGGTCCCCTTTGCATGGTGTGAGCGAGGCTTTCGTTAATTGCATTTTCTCAAAGATAGAGTAGAAAAGGATATCGGCCGAGCTCCCTTGGTCGACAAGAAATTTTAGGATGATGAAGTTTCCTGCAATCACAGAAATTACGATAGGGTCGTGTAGGTTTTGATCAACTCCGTGAAAGTCAGATTCATAAAACGATATTAGCGAGGTTTTAGGCATAGGTCGGTGTGGGCGAGTAGCATTGTCAACTATCATGATTTCCCGAAGAGATTTCTTTTTGGCTGAGCTCGACTTTCCATTCCCCGTAAATCCACCGATGATGTAGTCAATGATCCCTCGAGGCTCATTAGCTTGGTTGTGCTCCCTATGGACTCCGGGGGTGTTCGGATTTGTCGTCAAGGGTCGCGGCTCCTGCTCCGACTTCTTGCTCATGTAGGAGTTAGGCAGCAACTTTTGTTTTCTTGTGTTGGCAAGGTATTTGATGAGTTTCGGGTGGTAGATGTCACGAATGATGGTTTCTTTTTTTGTTTTAAAAGGGGTGTGCCTTCGTCTCGGTGAGGTGGTGATCTCGGTCCCCTGCCATTACCCCGCTCGTCTCAGCTACGATCTTCAGTTCTTCTGTCTTCCTTTTTGGACCTTTTGTCCTCGACAGCAACCTTGAGGTTCTTCTAGTCGATCTTTTTTGCTTCTCGAAGTTTTTCCATTTTTATGAAGCTTGCGGCTTTTACTTGGAATTTGGCCATGTCTTTAGGCTCGATAAGGGCGATCTAGTCGACGAAGAGTCTGAGTTTTAGCTCGAACTGGATGGAGAAGAGCTGGATCTGTGGGTCGAGATTGGGGATTTCGACTGCTATGGCCTGAAATATATTTAGGTATTCTCATAGGGGCTCATGCTGCCCCTGCCTAACATAGTGGAGGGCGGCTCCCATATTGTGATATACTCGCAACATGGTGAACTGAATGAGGAGGACGCAAGAGAGGTCGTCGAAAGAATAGACAGACCTTAGCAAGACGAAGGCAAACCACAATAGGGTGGTTTTTCCCAAGAAGGTTGGGAAGGCTCTGTAGAGTGCGAAATCGTTTGATCCATGATAGAGCATCATGGTCTGGAAGGTGTAGCGTGGGGTCGCCTATACCATTGTAAGGTGTCAAGGTGGTAGGTAGCTCACTTCTCGGTGGGAGGCGGGCTGTCATGAGGTGTTTGGCGAAGGGTCCCGCATCGAGAGGGAGAGCGGTCTCAGTTTCTTGGGGTTTAGGGTCTCCGCCCTTTTCCGACCAAGGGGTGCTTGAGGCCTCATTTCGAAGGATGGAAACTAGTCTTCTTCTTTTTGAGTGATTGCTCGCCATATGCTCTGATTGACAACGCTCGTGGTCAGCTGGGGGTTGTCCCTGAGACCGTGTCAGTATCTCAACTTGGGCTGGCAGTTGTTGGTTTTTTGCTTCCAACTCGTTTACTGCTATTAGGGCTCTTCATGGGGAAGGTGGGTTGGCACCGGAGCATCACTTTGTGTTGTTTCAACGTCACCGGGCTACGATCGACCGTTGCCGTCGGGTCATTGGTGTTGGCGTGCGGCGATGATCGCTTGGCTCCGGTTTCCAACCATGGGCGACAAATGTTCCTACATGAGGGTTGGGGGCCTTGTAGTCCGGTTCAGTGTCACTCCTTGCCTGGTTCGACACTGGGGCGGGGGGGGGGGGGGGGGGGGCGCTCAAGTCAGTAGGATTCTAAGGTGGAGGTAATAGAAATTGAAATTAGGGTTATTTGAGGCAGGTCGTGTCTATATTTATTACAGGTCGAGGTGATGACGCCACTCGAAAATCTTGTGGTGATATTGCCCAAAATGGGTTGAGGTTGATCCTGGAGATAGCGAGCTCATAATGGCGTATCTCTCCTGATTAGGTAGGATGTGGGTATCCTTGTTTTGTTGGGTGGTGTCCCGGGGTAGAGCCGTTTGGTCTAGCTCGTGTCTGATTCAGGGGTGTAGTTGTGTGGAGACCCATGGATGGAGCCACTTTGTTCGTCCTGGAATAACTGGCGGGCACTGCTGGGTCTAATCCGACCGGGTCCAATAGTTTTAGTCCAGTCCAAACCTTTATATCATTCTATCCATATTCCTTGAATTTTGCATTCTAAAAGCATAAAAACATGTCATAGTTTAAGTTCCCTAAAGTGATTTAGTTATCACTTTGTTCATCTACCCATGATTTTTCAAATTTAAGCGCATAGAAATAAATCATGAGCTAACACCTAAACATGTTGGTCAAGTTTCAACTTAAAATGAATGCTCTAAAATGAATTTCAACCTAGTGTAACTTTCATTCAATCAAGATATCGTGAAATTGCCTAAGAGTCGAGATGATATTGTCCATAATGGGTCGAGGTTGATCCCAGAGATGGCAGACTCGTAATGGCGTATCTCTCCCGATAAGGTAGGATGTGAGTATCCTTGTTCAGCTGGGTGGGGTCTCGGGGTAGAGCCGCTTGGTCTGGCTCGTGTCTGATTTAGGGGTGTAGTTGGGCGGAGCCCCTTGGACGGAGCCGCATGGTTCAGCCTGGAATAAGTGGCGAGATGCTGCTGGGTCTAATTTGATCGGGCCTAATAGTTTTAGTCCAGTCCAAACCTCTATATCATTCTATCCATATTCATATGAATTTTGCATTCTAAAAATATAGAAACATGTTATATGTGTACCTAAACATATTTATGAAGTTTGGACTTAAAATGGAGTGTCCAAGTCGATTTGTTAACTTTGGTCAAACTTGTCATAGATTAAGTTCTGTAAAGTAATTTAGTTATCACTTTGTTCATCTATCCATGATTTTTCAAATTTAAGCGCATAGAAATAAATCATGAGCTAACCTAAACATGTTGGTCAAGTTTCAACCTTAAATGAAGCCTCTAAGATGAATTTCAACCTAGTGCAACTTTCATTCAATCAAGATATCATGAAATCTCCTAAGTTATCGAAATTTTTCCTACTCATGAAATGTTAAACATTTATCATGCATAATCAATCATGAGCATAGAGATATCATTTTTTCAAGAATATTGAGGTGTTAAGTAAGAATTTGCTAAAATGAAACTAATACATCATTTTTTGAGAATTTTGCCAAACATGTCATTTTTCTTTCTAAATTCAATCTTCTAGTATTCCATCAAATTTTTGATAACTTGCAAGCAACAACCATTAGTAGAATAATGGAAACATGTGACTACTAGCAAATTAATATACTAAATAGCAAGGTTAAATGCAAGGTTTCATTCAAAATCCTCAACCAAGCTATATAGTAAGGATTCATTTAAAGAAATTTCATGGTACTAAAATGAATAAAGAGATCTCACAATATGAAATATTTAAAAAATTAAGATCTCCAACCCTTCCCATTGGTTGAAAACCGAAAGACCACATTAATTAGCCTAGGGTTTGGAATCACAAGGTCGCATTAGCCCTTTATAGGCTACAAAGGTCTCCGAAGGGACCATAAACCAAAATAAAAAATAATTTCATGAAATCACATTATGAGCTGGGGAAACAACTTAATCAAGTATCATAAACTCTAACTATCAATGGAACAATTTAAAGTTGAGAGATGATACCAAAGTATTTTGATTCCAACTATACCTAAGCCATCAAGATAGCTTGAAGTTGCAACCAAGAGTGGATTTTTCACTCAAGTCAGTGGTCAACTTCAATATTCAACCATTCTTTATCCTTGTGTGGTAGCTCCCTCTACAAAAGAGCATGAAACTTTTGGAACCCAAATAGCTTTAGGTCCTTGGGGATGAGTTGGCCTAGGAATCCAAACTATACTAGCAACACTTGGATTTCTCTTGAATGCACAATCATGGATTGAGTGTCCATAGATACCACAACAAAAACAATTTCCGTCAAACTTTTTGATTTGGACAAAATATTTAAAGCTGTTATGCTTAACATGTGGGGTAGAATGAACACAACAAACATTCTTATAGAAACCATTTTTTCTTTTCAAGATTTCTAAAGGAAGAAACATTAACATTCTTGCTTAAAATTACAACCTCATTTATCAAATCATTCATGGATTTATGGATAGCATACAATTGAGATTTTGACAAGTTATTTTCATTTTTGATTTTCACATTCTCATTCTCAATCTTGAAATCATTCTTTCCATGCTTTAATCTATTTTCCAAATCATTATTTTTGGTTCTCAAATTTTTATTTTCATTTCTAATTTCTGAAGTCTTAATTAACAATTCATTATTCTCAATTTCTAATTCTTCATTTTTATTTTTCAAGTCCTTAATTTTAAGTTTCAAATCATCATGGCAAGAATCAAAAGAACCAGTATTCAATTTCTCATTTTCTAATTTATGCACGAACTAAGCATAGAATTTTCTCTTTTAAATTCTTTTAATTATCTTATTTGATTTCATGAGAATGTCATACATTTTCTTTGATTCTTCTAATAGCTCATCATAGGTCATATCAAAAGAACTAGAGCTATTAGCATCATTATGATATCAAAGTTTTTATCATGACTAGAAGTGGAAGATTTTATCTCATCCTGAAGACCCAAGAGGCAAAGTTGAGATGTGACTACATGGTCATGACAAGAGAATGCTTCTTGTGATTCAGAGGTGAATATTGAAACACTTGTCCTCTTCTTGGCATTTTTCTTCAATGAAGGACAATTCTTTTTAATGTCCAACTTTTCCTTGCACAAGTAGCATATAACATTTATTTTACGACTTTTTTATTTGCTTCTTTGACTAGAAGCACTAAGAGCATGAGAACCGATGTTAGTGCTAAGGGGGTGACCATTGTCATCATCACCATCAACAAATGTATTAAGCTCTTCGATTTTAGCATAGTTATATAAAACATTTAAATTAGGCCAAACATCAAATGCCGAAGTACAATGCATGACCTTTTAAAAAATATCATTTTTCAAAGTACAAAATATGCAATTCATAGCTTTAGCATTGAAATTAAACATGTCAATTTGTTCTTGGGTCCATGCATTCACGCCTTCTAGCTTAGGTTCAATATAGTTGGTTTTCAACATTTCAGAAACCCCTAAACTTGAGTACGTTTTCAAGAATGTGTACATTCTATGTTTTCAAACTCCAAAGTTTAGACTATCTAACCTAGGAGGTGTAGATACTACCAACTCTAGTGTCATTCTAAGATCAAGGCCAGATGTAGATGAGATGGTACAATCTCAATTCACGGCCTCCTCTAATACCAAATGTAATTTGAATGACTTGCACTAAAGGGGGGAGGGGGGTGAATAGTGTGTTTACTAAAATCTTAAGCCTAAATACGGTTTAAAACAATTCTTTAAACTATTATTTTAGGATTCACAATTCAAAGAGTAAATGCGGAAGCAAGTGAATATGACAATTAAACAAGCACTAGTAATAGCAAAGCAAACACAAGTATATATTGACACTTGATACGAGGTGAACTTATCATGTTAGTCAAAGAGGTGTATTAGCAATTATGATAATCTTATAGTAAAACAAGCTAATCACACACACATAAAGACAATGCTAAAAAGAGGATTTATAGTGTTTCCGCCCCAATATATACTCTATTACCTTGTTGGCCTAAGGTTCCCAACCTTGCTCTTAATCTCGATTTTGATGATATCAAATATGGAACTAATGTTTGAGAAAGAAATATTTTCAGGTATCATATCAGTTTGCACGCGACGTCCCCGATCGAAAAAATCAGAGAAATTGGAGGAATAGACAAGGACGTTCGTCGACGCTTGGGATACACTAGGAAGTTTGAGACTAGGTCTAGAGTGTCTAGATTAAATGTATGTCCTCTATTTGATGCATAAGAACCCAAAAAATGAAACTCGAACCCCGAAATCTTGAAAACCTGCATTTGCACAAAACTGCATTTTGCGATCGATCTGCGACCATTCTGCAACCGATCTTCTATAACTGGCAGAGAGCCAACGGCTCATTTTCGAGCCGTTGAATGCCTTGACCCGAAGTTGGTCTCTTGGATCCCTACAAAATGTTGTCTCCTGCCTTCCTTTACCATACTTGATCATTCTTAACCTTATTGAGCCATCTATTGATCATCCATAAGCTTCGTTGAGCCATCTTTGTGCAAAATCCTAGCTTTGAGCTTCTACCTCATTGATTGAGCCTTAAACTTTGTGTTTTATCATCAAAGGCATCAAGAGAAAGCTAGGAACTCGTGTTGGAGCTAAGTAGCTCATTGTTTACTTGTGTTTGTTGGTGAAATGGCCACACTAGAGGGGGATGAATAGTGTGTTAACTAAACTTGCCACTTAAATACGGTTTTACATGTTTTCTTAAATTACTTAGGCAATTCATAATTTAACGACTAAATGCGGAAGCGATTAATGATGCAATTAATACAAAATAATATATCAATTCTAAGATAATTATTTATAGTGGTTCGGCCCCAATGCTTACGACACTACCTAAGCACTCCGCTTAGGATTCCCAAACTAACTTTACTAGATTATATCATTTCCCTTACAAAAAGGACTTTACACCGAAAAGTCTCCGCTCTCAAACCGAAGGCACTTCCACACCCGGAAGTATCCCGTCTTTATACTGAGAGCACTCTCCCACCCCAACCTAAGGGACAACTCAGCAAATCCTAGTAAACTAAGTTTACAATAGTGGATTTAAGCCTTAACACCAAGACGACCACCAACTCAATCAAACATAGCAACCTAGGTTTAAACAAACTCAAATACAATGAAATAACAATAAAATACAACACTAAATGGACCAATAAATCAAACAATAAAATACTTAGCTCCACAAACAAGATTCCTAGCTTCCTCTTGATGCCTTTGATGATGAAGCAATGAAGTAAAGGCTCAATCAAAGAGATGAAAGGTTCAAGCTAGGGTTTTCATAAGATTGGCTCAATGAGGGCTTAGAATTGATCAAAAGATGGCTCAAGGAGGTTAGAAATGATCAACATCAAGGAGCAAGGCTCTCAAGGGCTAGTATATATAAGCCCCAAGAAGAGAGAGCCAAAATAGCTCTCCCAACAAGCTGATTTCTACCCGTTGGCGACGCTCGGTCATTTGCCGATCAATCGTTGGTCGACCGACCGAGCGACCGAAGGCATTCTGCCCATTATGGGCATCAGTTGGTCGACCGAAATGCCTTTTACCCGATTTCTTCTTCAGTCGGTCGATCGAATCTGGGCAGGGTTGATTTTTACTTGTTTATTTTTCTGCTCGTTTGTTCATTTCTGGGTTCCATTTTTGCTAAGTCTACTTAAAGATAATAACTTTAAAACATAAATTTTATATAAGGGTTACCCCCCATTTGGATTAAATAAAAATATCTAAAAAATCAAAATATTTAAGAATCAAAATCTAACTTTTGGGGTCTAGTACAAATTTCCCAAAAATAGAAATTCTATAATTTCCCGGGTCAAATATGGGTAGGCTAAAGGCTTCTAAAATATCCTTAAAAATATCTCGTTATCTAGTTTTTACCTAAGGAACAATAATCGGAAATTTTGGTGCCAAGAAAATATCTAGGTTATACAGTCCTCCAAGGAGCTCCCTAGGCTTAGTAAATTTCAGAGCCATTTCTAATTTTCTGGGTTTTCGTGTTTTGGGGTTCGGCTTTAGTTTTTGGATTTCTTTGCATCATCATGAGGATTTACAACACATTCTAGACACCCTAAACCTAAACTCTATCTTCTCAAAGAATCCCGAGCGTCGACGAGCGTCCTTCTCGATTTCTCTAATTTCTCCTATTTTTTCGATCGCGGACGTCGTACGCTAACGAACTTAGAACCTGGAAATATTTCTCAATGAAACATTAATTCTATGTTTGTTATCATCAAAACCGAGATTAAGACTAAGGTTGAAAATCTTAGGCCAACAATCTTCCCCTTTTTGATGATGACAAACATCCTCAAGAAAAGATATATAATTAAGCATAGAGGATATCAAACATGGGATTTCTCCCCCTATCAACATGCATATCTATATAATAGAACTCCCCCTATCTATATGCATGGTTTTCCTATATTTTCTTCCCTTTTACCTATATTTTCTCCCCCTTTTGACATCAATCAAAAAGGGCAAGAAAGGTCAACCTATAGTCTAAGTCGGGACCTAAAAACTTGTTTTCATGAAAACATGTAGATCTCAACTCAAGGGATGAAAACATACATACAAGTGAGACTAATCAATAAATGATATCATAGAATGCTAAATATAATCTAAAATTAATGATATTTTCATGTATCGGTCAACATATCAAAACCCATTTTAGAAATGATTTTTCACGAGTCAGAATAAGACCGATACTAAAAATATGAATCTAACATCATACTTGAAGTCTCATTCAAAGATTTCAACGAAAATCTAATGTATCGAGAAATGAGCATTTGGGAAGAACGATATTTTAAAGTTTCGAAATCCAATTTCAAAAATCCAAATCAAATCATATTCATACTCAAGATTTTTGAAATTTTTATGCCATAAACTAGATTTTTCAAGGAATATGCAGATTCAAGAATCAACAAAAACCATTTTTTTGCATTTTTCTAAAATTCATTGAGTTCTAGTGACATTTTCGTAAATAACTAAAATTTTTCATGATATTTCAAGATTTCATTCAAACTTTCAAAATACCAAGATATGATCATTTAAAACATGTTTATCAAGTTTGAGATGAGAATAATGTCATTTGGTCAAAATTTCACCTTAACATGATTTCATTCAAAAACAAGCAAGGTATCATGAAATTGCTAAGTATCAAATTTTAACATTTACTCTTGGTTTTTCAAATTTGAACACATGGACACCTAACATGAGTAAATCTAAACATGTTTGTGAAATTTGAGCTCAAAAATAAATTTCTAAGTCAAATCGTTGACTTAGGTCAAACTTTTTCAATTTTAGGTCTCCTAAAGTGAACTTGTTATCAATTTATCCATTTTCACATAATTTTTCAATTTTAATCACATGGAAGTAAATCATGAGTGAACTCAAATATATTTATCAAGTTTCAACTTAAAATAAAATCTCTAAGATGGATTTTTACCTAGAGCACATTTCATTCAATCTAGATGACATGAAATTGCCTAAGTATCAATATTTTATCTACTCATGAGATTTCAATCAATTATCATGCAAAGTCATTCATGAGCATAGATAAATCATTTAATCAAGAAAATTGAGGTGTTATGCAAGAGATTTGCCAAAATGAAACTCATACCTCATTTCTTCAGAAATTCCACAATTTTCATTTTCTTTACCAATTTTCTTTAGCCTTCCAAACTTATCACTTTCTCAACTTGCAAGTAGGCATCATTAGTATCATAATGAAATCATATACCAACTAGCAAGCTAACTTACCACATAGCAAAGGTTCAATGCAAAGTTTCATTTAAGTCTTAACCTATGCTAGATAGTAGATATTCATTTTAAGGAGTTATGATGATATCAAAATGAATCAAATAGATCATAAAATAGGAAATATTTGAAAAGTAAGATCTCTAAACATGTTTAACTAGTTTGGACTTAAAAAGAACGTCGCTGATAATGAATAACTAGTTTGGAGTTATCATTCAATGAAATTTGCCTAAGTACTAAAATTTTACCTACTCATGAGAATTCAAGGATTTGACATGTAATTACCATCATGAGTAAAGAGACACTGGTAAAGCGTTAATATTGAAGTATTATACTAGGATTTTGTGAAAATCGAAATCATACCTTATACTTGAAAATTTAGCCAAACTAATCTTTTTCATCATAATTAGTCTTCCATTTAACCTTAGATTTAACTTGCATGAGGAAATCATTGGTAACATAATGACATAATTATTTCAAGCAAGTTGATCATTCTAGATAGAAAAGTAAGCATCAAAGTTTTCATTCAAAATCCAACTTTGCTAAATAGTTCGAAATCCATTTTAAATGAAATCAAGTCATATCAAAAATGAAATTTAAGAGATCACAAGTGTAATGAAGATGAAAACTAGATTTCCAACACTTCCTATTGGTTGAAAACTGAAAGGCCACAATGAGCCTATGATTTAGAACCGCAAGGTCGCGTGAGCCCGTTATAGGCTACATAGGTCTCCGAAGAGATGGAAATCAAAATCAAAAACATTTTTGAAATTCATATCAAGAGCGGAAAATCTACTAATGTTAAGCATATATCAAAACTCCAACTTAAATGAAACTAACCAAAGTAAGGAGATGATATGACGTATACCTAGATGCGAATTTCCATACCTATGGCATCATGATGGTTTGAAGTTGCAACTAAGGAATGATACTTCATTTAAGTCCATGGTCAACTTCAACTCTTCACTTCTCTTTACCCTTGTGTGGTACTAGCTCCCCCTACAAGAGAGCAAGAAACCTTTGGTACCCAAATCACTTTGGGTCCTTGGGGGTTAGTTGGCCTAGGTATCCAAAGTGTCTTAGCAACACTTGGATTCTTCTTAAATGCACAATCATAGATTGCATGGCCATATGTACCACAATAAAAACAATGTCCATGAAACTTTTTATTTTCACTATGGACATGTGATTTATCACTAGAATGCTTGACATGTGAGCTATGATGAACATGAGCATTCTTAAAGGAAACATTCTTCTTTTGAACATGAGGTTTAATGGTAGAATGCTTAGCAAGAGAATGATGATGAACATTGACATTCTTTACATAAGCATTTTTTAATTCATTTACTTTCTTATTCAAGAAAATAACCTCACTTTTCAAACCATTCATGGACTTTCTAATAGCATGCAATTGAGTTTTTAACATACCATTTTCAATTTTCAATTTTTCATTCTCAATTTTGAAATCATTTTTTAATTTATTATTTCTAAGTTTCATTTTTTATTTCAAATTCTCATTTTCAAGTTTCAAGACTCTAAGCTCTATTTCTAAGTTATCATGGCATTAATCAAAAGAGCAAGAATTTAATTTCTCATTTTCACTTTTTAACACATGCAAATGACTAACATGCTATAGGTTTTCTTTCTTGATTTTTCTATTTTTCTTATTTGATTTCATGAGCATGGCATACATCTTCTTACATTCTTCTAATAGCTCATCATAAGTCATACCTAAAGAATTAGAGCTACTATCATCATTATCAATATTTTTATCATGACTTGATGAATGAGAGTGTACCTCATTATTTGCATCCATGAGGCTAACTTTGGAAGTGGCTTCATAGTCATGGCTAGAGGATGCTTCAAGTGAAAGAGAGTGTAACACCCGGGGATTCCTAATATAAAATTTCTCGTGGTGCAGCCCATCAAGTCGGGAGCTAGCCAGGTCGAGTCATGTGATCGCCTGAATAGCAGGTAAAATTTATTTAAGTCGTATCAAAGTGTTAGTGTTTGAGTGGATGAACATATTGTTTGACTCAAGTTTGGTTTGAGTTTAGTCCACGGATTGAGTCAGGACTCGAACCGGGTTAGGTGGAGTCGCATAGAGGGGTGAGTAAGTTAATGAGGTGTAAATGAGTCATTGGATGAGGGGAGATAAAACCCCTCACCCAAGCCAGCCGTGCGGCTCAAGGAGAGAGCCGCACGCAGCCCAAGCAAAAGGGGGAGAGAGGAAGAGAGGGGACATCTTGTTGGTGCCGAGTTCGTATCGACGCTCAAGGAGATCGGAACTTGTCTTCATCAAGGCTTCTTCGTGATCTGGTCAAGGTGAGTGGTTAGTGTAGTTTTTGATGGGAGGCGGGTGGACGGCCCTACAAGTTTTGAAATTAGGTTTTTCTTCGCGAGTCCTTGTCGATCGACGCTTTTCTTCATGTTAGAACTTTAATCGTTGTTTATACCGTGATCTTGTATTTTAAAATATGTTGATTTCTCATTTTTAACGGCTGGCCGAGTAGAGGAAAAAGGGGAAAGGTCATGCCAAAATTTCCACAATTTCCTCGCTCGTCTTGCAACCCGCATATCATCTTGTGTTCGATATGTTTTAGACTTTTGGATTGATACTCGTGTTGACGCCACAACCATGTTTACCACCCCTAGGGGCTTCGGCCGAGCAGGTTATTACCCTGCTCGAGTCGGCCGAGCCGTGGAAAGGGAAGGGAAATTAGAGCTGTTCAGATCGATTCGCTAGATCTCACGTTATGTCGTCTAAATTCCCACTTTCATGCTTAATGTTAGGTTCAATTTAAATTATATGTTTACTGTTCATCTTGTTAATTGATAGAAAATTTAATCTACATTCTCATGAGTATGGAAATGTTCTTGCTAATGCCAATATGGACATGATCGTTATGGTACATGCATCCAAGGAAAGGTTTGATTAAATTTCTTATATCATGTTAAATTGTTGCTATGTTTATTGCATGTTCCTTATTGGTTTAATCAATGAATTATTTACCTCTTTAATTCGGCTTCCTCATGATGTTGTTACTCATGATTAAATTTGGTAAGTGTCGTTGACAATGGTAGGCCGAGTGCTCTTCTATAGTTGGCAAGTTCGATCAATCTAGAAAGAATGGTTTATGTATCTAGTGGTGATATTTAACCTAGATACAAGATACACTTACTAGGTTCTACACCTAGGGATACAATATGACCCTAGGAGGAGGGTCGGACATGGGCAATGCCCAAAAAACAAAACATAGGAAAACTTGCACGACCGGGTTCTGGTTGTGGTTGAGATGGTCTACTAAGAAGTGTCATTAGCCGAATGGCTATCACATGACTCAGCGGTTTATAGGGTCTTGAGATTACACCAGCGGGCGCACTAGGTGTTAGACCCGAGTGGCGGAGGATCTTGAGATTTCGTCAGTGGGCCACGCTGACGGTAGACCCGAGTGGGTAGGACTAGCTATCCCTAACCCGGAGGATCTCTGAAGTTAGTGGCCATCCTAGTTGACGGATCCGAATTATAAAGGTTCCTAATTGAGAAGCCCGTAGGGGCTGGTTTGAGTAGGCCGACCGGCCGGGTTACATAGAAGGAAGAACCGAACCTTCCATATATATTTTAGGCCATTATTGGCCGAGCTATTAACATGGATATGGGCCTGAGAGGCTGGTTCATCCATTCCTCTATATTGGCAAACTGATTACTTCTGGGATGTGATTTTATATAAATTCCTTACATATGTTATTGCCGAGGTTTTAAGTGGAGGTTCGTAAGAACCGCTCATTGAGTTCCTCGTGAACTCACGGTTTCCTTTATTGTTGTTTTGCATAGCCCGACCAGTGAGGTATAGCTTGGTGGCATGGTGCGCAGGAGAGTAGCCGTGGATGCAGATCTCATAGTTGGCAGTTGTTAGTCGTAGTCGTGTCTAATAGAGTTGGTGTATGCACTGTGTTATTTCTGTAAAAACTTTTAGATATTTTATTTGGAAAACCTTTGGATGTAATTATAAAACTTGTGATGATTTAGAACTTGGTTTGATTAAACTAATTTTGAATAGTTAATAAAGTTGGTATTCTTGCTTTTGTTTTCGACTTGATGTTATTCTTGTTATTGTTCTATGAACTATTGGTCAGTGCATAGGGTAGGCTTTGGGGTACTAACTCGAACCCTGGCCGGTCACACGTACCCTGAGTCAGGATGTGACAAAGTTGGTATTAGAGCGTTAGGTTAGGTCTTGACTATGACTAGGAAGTGGGTACCACACAAGGCATATGCTGGCATGTCTACGTGTGGTATAGTTATGCTATGAGATCAGACAACCACGACTGCACTCAGCGCACCATGCGGTTAGTAGCTTAAATTTTAATTTAATATGTTGGTTAATATCAATGGTGATCTTATTATTTTATGCTAGTTTGATGGAGGCCCGAAAAGCTGCTCTGAGTGGTAGTGGTAGCAACTCCACCGGACACCGGGGGCGAGGCCGAGGTCGGGGCCGGGGCCGTGACAGAGAGCAATCCGAGGTAGAGGGCTAGGACTCTGCAGTTGTGCAACTTCAGGCACAGGTAGCTCAACTAACAGAAGCGCTCCACAAGGAGCAGGAGTTGAGACAGCAGATGCAGCAGTAGCAGCAACTGCCCCAGTCGGTACCCGCAACCCCTGTGGTACTAGGGTGGCGGAATAGGTGGCGCCGTAGGTCACGGACCCAGGAGCACCTACATACGCTAACTTCATCAAGTTTAGACCACCAGTGTTCACCAGTACAGATCGGCATGTAGAGGTCACCGAGTTTCTATGGGACTGCTATGAGCTGTGTCTAGAGCTGGGATGTTCATCAGAGGTGGCGGCGTGCATAGTCGGTTTGCAGCTCAGAGGACCTGCCAAATACTGGTTGCACACCTGGAGGGGCCATAGGGCAGCACACGCACTACCTCCCACCTGGGAAGAATTTAGGGCAGCTGTAGAGGAGCAGTATTTGTCGATGAGTGTCTGCGATAAGCGAGCACGAGATTTTGAGCTGCTGCACTAGTATGGAGGTATGACAGTAGCTGAGTATGAGATTGAGTTCGCCCGGCTCTCTAGGTACCACCCAACTCTAGTGGCTACTGAGACCGCCAGGGTGAAGAGGTTCGTGGAGGGTCTGAGACCTCAAATAGGTAGGCTTATCCATTACACCAAGGACTCCACGTTTGCACGGGTAGTGGATGAGGCCCTCCGGAAGGAAGATACGTGTCATTCGAGAGGAAAGATGGGTCGCACAAGAAAAAGTTTCGGTCTCAAGGGTCAGGAGGTCGGTCGTTGCATTTGGAGGGAACTATGACCACCGTAGATCACCAGTAGAGCCGTGGGCACAGTGGTAGCCGAGGCTGCGGAGGCTCAGGGTTAGGGGCGGCGAGACAGGCAGAGTTAGGGAGCGCTATGCAAAAGTCGAACATGCCGTAGTGTGGTCGTTGTGACCGAAAACACGGGGGAGCTTGCTATAGCCGCACAGATGCATGTTTCAGATGTGGGCAGGTGGGACACTTTAGGAAGGATTGCCCGGACAGAGGCGGCCAGAGAGCTGAGCTGTCAATGGGAAAAGTGCCGATGTTAGTGGGGTCAGTGGCACAGAAAGGTCAGAAGCAGAGCAGTGGACCATAGGCTAGTCACTCTGAGAAACCGTCTGCCCAAGTTTATGCCATGAACCGCGATGGGGTAGAAGCATCTAGAGCAGTAGTGACTGGTACTATTTTATTATGTCCATCTGCTGCATATGTTCTGTTTGATCCGGGTTCTATGCACTCGTTTGTGTCTGTCAAATTTGCGGCTGAGTTACCTATGACACCTTCTTTACTCGACGGGCCATTTCTAGTATCAACGCCTACGGGCGAGGCAATCTTAGCCAAATCAATTTTTCAAGGCTGCGAAGTGCTCATCTGTGGCATGCACTGGGGCATATTTGACACTCCTGCTCACGCTTGAACTCGATGTCATTCTCGGCATGGATTGGCTGGCGAAGCACTTTGCATTGCTGGATTGTTGGGCTAAGACAGTCATGTTCAGCAAGCCCGGGTTGCCGTAGTTCACCTTCCAAGGAGAGGGAAGAAGCGAGCCGATTGGGGTCATCTCAACCCTTAAGGCTTGTAAATTGCTTCGGGGGGGCTGCAAGTCCTTTCCGACCTTTGTATCTGTTGCAGGGGATATCAGTGGTACTTAGGTAGTCTGCGAGTTCCCCGATGTATTTCCCGAGGAGCTGCCGGGATTGCCGCCCAGGAGGGAAGTGGATTTCTGCATTGATCTACAACCCAGGGTAAAGCCGATCTCCATCCCACCCTATAGGATGGCGTTGGCCGAACTCAGGGAGTTGAAAGTGCAACTATAGGAGATGTTGGACCTGGGTTTCAAACGACCGAGTGTCTCACCATGCGGTGCCCCGGTACTCTTCGTGAAGAAGAAGGATGGGTCGATGCGCATGTGCATCGACTATAGGCAGCTGAACAAGGTGACAGTCAAGAATCGTTACCCATTGCCGAGGATAGACAATTTGTTTGACCAACTGTAGGGTGCACGATGGTTTTCGAAGATAGACTTAAGGTCTAATACCACCAGCTGAGAATCTGGGACTACGATGTGCCTAAAACTGCCTTCAGAACTCGCTATGGACACTACGAGTTCCTAGTGATGTCTTTTGGCCTGACCAATGCACCTACTGCCTTCATGGACCTGATGAACAGGGTATTCAAGGAGTACTTGGACAGTTTTATGATCGTGTTCATTGACGACATCTTGGTATGCTCCAAGAGTGAGGAGGAACACTCCAAGCACTTGAGGATGGTCCTGGAAACCCTAAGAGAGCACCGGTTGTTTGCTAAATTCATCAAGTGTGAATTCTGGTTGAAAAGTTTGGGGGTTCCTGGGCCATGTGGTGTCCAAGGAAGGGATAAGGGTAGACCCTGCAAAGGTGGAGGCGGTGCAGAACTGGAGGCGGCCAACCAACGTGACTGAGGTCTGTAGTTTTCTTGGGTTGGATGGGTACTATCGGAAGTTCGTAGAGAACTAACTGTAGCCCCTTTGGCTCGGTTGACCCAGCAAAAGGTCAAATTTGATTGGGACAACAAGTGTGAGACGAGCTTTCAAAAGCTCAAGGAATTTTTAACGTCGGCACCCGTATTGGCCGTACCTTCTGGCTTAGGAGGGTTTGTGGTTTACTGTGATGCCTCTCGGGTTGGCCTAGGCTGCGTTCTGATGCAATTTGGCAGAGTCATAGCCTATGCGTCCCGTCAACTGAAGGTTCATGAAAAGAACTATCCGACGCACAACCTAGAGCTAGCGGCGGTGGTTTTTGCACTAAAGCTCTGGCGACACTATCTGTACGAGGAGACTTGCGAGATCTATACGGATCACAAGAGCCTTCAGTACTTGTTTACTCAAAAGGAGCTGAACCTCAAGCAGAGGAGGTGGCTGGAGCTCCTAAAAGATTATGACTGCACCATTATGTACCACCCGGGGAAAGCAAATGTGGTAGCAGACGCTTTAAGCAGAAAATCTATGGGCAGTTTGGCTCATCTAAAAATCAAGCGGAGGCCTTTAGCTCGAGAGCTGGCGCTGTGCGTGGATGGGGGTACAACCTTGACAGTGTCAGTTTCAGATGCCCTGGTGGCACACCTATGGGTACAATCCACACTGGTGGGTATGTTGCGTGCCGCGCAGGGATAGGATGCCTTTTGTGCGCTGACGAAGGACTTAGTGCAGAGAGGCGATGCATAGAATGGTCTCAGATTGGACTCAGAGGGTGTGCTGAGGTTCAAAGATTGAATTGTGGTGCCAGATATGGCAGAGGTGCGCAGACAAGTCCTGGAGTGGGGTTATCGTTCCACTTATACGATGCATCCGGGGGCCACAAAAATGTACCGAGATTTAAGGTAGCACTACTTGTGGAAGGGCATGAAAAGAGAGGTAGCAGAGTTTGTATCCAAATGTCTGGTCTACCAGCAGGTAAAGGCCGAACATCTGAAGCCCGCGGGGCTGCTGCAAAACCTCGAAGTGCTTGAGTGGAAATGGGAGAAAACCACCATGGACCTGGTGACCGGGTTGCCTAAGTCAAAAGGTGGCTTTGACTCCATTTGGGTGGTAGTGGACCGGTTGACCAAGACCATGCACTTCATTCCAGTGAAGACTACCTTTTCTGTGGAATAGTACTCACGACTATTTCTAGACAGGATTATGGCTTACCATGGTACCCCAGTGATGATCATATCAGACCGAGGTACCCAGTTCATAGCCCGATTTTGGCAGTCCTTCCAAGAAGCCTTGGGCACTCAAGTGCGTTTCAGCATGACTTTCCATTCACAGACAGACAAACAGTTTGAGAGAACCATCCAAACCTTGGAAGATATGATGAGGGCCTGCGTTCTGGACCTAGTAGGAGGTTGGGAGAAACACCCGTCGTTGATTGAGTTTGCCTACAACAATAGCTATCATAGTAGCATTGGCATGGCTCCCTTCGAGGCATTATATGGGCGGCGGTGTAGGTCTCCTGTGGGCTGGTTTGAGACAGTAGAGACTCTCCTGGTTGGTCCGGACTTGGTTGGTTCGGACTTGGTTAAGGAGGCGATGAAGAAGGAGGCTCAGAGTCGCCAAAAAATGTATGCCAATAAGAAATCCAAAGAGTTGGAGTTCGTTGAGGGCGATTTGGTATTCCTAAAGGCTTCTCCTATGAAAGGGGTGCTCCGATTTGGGAAGAAAGGAAAGCTGAGCTCTAGGTTCATTGGGCCTTTCCCTATTCTGAAGCGAAGGGGCGCGGTGGCTTATGAACTAGCCTTGCCTCCTAGTCTAAGCAGAGTTCATCTAGTTTTCCATGTGTCAATGCTCCGAAGGTATGTGAAGGATGAATCCCAAGTGATCGAGCCGACTGTGGTTGAGGTGGACATGGCGGTCTCGTATGGCAGGCAAATCAGGAAGCTGAGGTCCAAGGATATTCCCTTGGTAAAAGTTAGGTGGGTGCACCACTCCGGGCAAGTGGCCACTTGGGAGGTAGAGCGGGACATGAGAGAGCGCTACCCTTCCTTGTTTGAAGAGCCAGTAAGTCCTTGTGACCCATCAAAATTCGAGGACGAATTTCCCTTAAGGGGAGAAGGTTGTAATACCCGGGGTTTCCTAATATAAAATTTCTTGTGGTGCAGCCCATCGAGTCCGGAGCTAGCCGGGTCGAGTCGCATGATCGCCTCGAATAGCAGGTAAAATTTATTTAAGTCATATCAAAGAGTTAGTGTTTGAGTGGATGAACATATTGTTCCACGGATTGAGTCGGGACTCGAACCAGGTTAGGTGGAGTCGCATAGAGGGGTGAATAAGTGAATGAGGGGTAAATGAGTCATTGGATGAGGGGAGATAAAACCCCTCACCCAAGTCAGTCATGCGGCTCAAGGAGAGAGCCATACGCAGCCCGAGCAAAAGGGATAGAGAGGAAGAGAGGGGAAATCTTGTCGGCCCCGAGTTCGCGTCGACGCTCAAGGAGATCGGAACTCATCTTCATCAAGGCTTCTTTGTGATCTGGTCAAGGTGAGTGCTTAGTGTAGTTTTTGATGGGAGGTGGGTGGCCGGCCTACAAGTTTTGAAATCGGGTTTTTCTTTGCAAGTTCTTGTTGATCGATGCATTTCTTCATGTTAGAACTTTAATCGTTGTTTATACCGTGAACCTATGTTTTTAAAACGTGTTGATTTCTCATTTTTGAGGGTTGTCCGAGTAGAGGAAAAAGGGGAAAGGTCATGCCGAAATTTTCGCCAATTTCCTCGCTCGTCTTACAACCCGCGTATCGTCTTGTGTTCGATATGTTTTATACTTTTGGATTGATACTCGTGTTGATGCCACAACCATGTTTACCACCCCTAGGGGTTCGGCCGAGCAGGTTATTACCTTGCTTGAGTCAGCCGAGCCGTGGAAAGGGGAGAGAAATTGGGGGTGTTTGGATCGATTCGCTAGATCTCACGTTATGTTGTCTAAATTCCCACTTTCATGCTTAATGTTAGGTTCAATTTAAATTATATGTTTACTATTCATCTTGTTAATTGATAGCAATTTTAATCTACATTCTCATGAGTATGGAATGTTCTTGCTAATGCCCATATGGACATGATGGTTATGGTACATGCATCCAAGGAAAGGTTTCATTAAATTTCTTATATCATGTTAAATTGTTGCTATGTTTATTGCGTGTTCCTTATTGGTTCAATCAATGAATTATTTAACTCTTTAATTCAGCTTCCTCATGATGTTGTTAGTCATGATTAAATTTGGTAAGTGTAGTTGACAATGGTAGGCCGAGTGCTCTTCTATAGTTGACAAGTTCGATCAATCTAGAAAGAATAGTTTAGGTATCTAGTAGTGACATTTAACCTAGATACAAGATACACTTACTAGGTTCTGAAACAATATGACCCTAGGAGGAGGGTCGGACTGAGAAGTGTCATTAGCCGAATGGCTATCACACGACTCAGCGGTTTATAGGGTCTTGAGATTACACCAGCGGGCCCAGTAGGTGTTAGACCCGAGTGGCGGAGGGTCTTGAGATTTCGTCAGTGGGCCACGCTGACGATAGACCCGAGTTGGTGGGACTAGCTATCCCTAACCCGAAGGATCTCTTAAGCTAGTGGACATCCTAGTTGACGGATCCGAATTATAAAGGTTCCTAATTGAGAAGCCTGTAGCGGCTGGTTTGAGTAGGCCGACCGGTCGGGTTACATAGAAGGAAGAACCGAACCTTCCATATATATTTTAGGCTATTATTGGCCGAGTTATTAACATGGATAAGGGCCCAAGAGGCCGGTTCATCCATTCCTCTATATTGGCAAACTGATTACTTCTGGGATGTGATTTTATATAAATTCCTTACATATGTTATTGTCGAGGTTTTTAGTGGAGGTTCGAAATAACCGCTCACTGAGTTCCTAGTGAACTCACGATTTCCTTTATTGTTGTTTTGTAGAGCCCGCCTAGTGAGGTACAGCTTGGTGGCATGGCTTGCAGGAGAGCAGGCATGGGTGCAGATCTCATAGCTGGCAGTTGTTAGTCGTAGTTGTGTCTAATAAAGTTGATGTATGCACTGTGTTATTTCTGTAAACACTTTTAGATGTTTTATTTGGAAAACTTTTGGATGTTATTTTAAAACTTGTGATGATTTAGAACTTGGTTTGATTAAACTGATTTCGAATAGTTAATAAAGTTGGTATTCTTTCTTTTGTTTTCGACTTGATGTTGTTCTGGTTATTGTTCCATGAATTATTGGTCAGTGTATAGGGTAGGCTTCGGGGTACTGACTCATACCCTGAGTCGGGACGTGACAGAGAGGTGGAGGTGGAAGCACTTGACCTCTTGCTTGCTTTGTTCATCATGGTAGGGCAATTTTTCTTCACATGCCCTTTTTCCTTGCAAGCATGATAAATTACCTTCCGTTTTCGACTCTTAGAGTTGCTCCTTTGACTAGAAGCACTATGGGCATCAAAACCAAGATTAGTAGTAGGTGAGTGACCATTGTCATCATCACCTTCATCAAAAGTGTCAATTTCTTTGGTTTTGGCATAATCATATAGCATGTTCAAAGTAGCCCAAATGTCATATGCTAAAGTACAATGCATGAATTTTTCAAAGAACAATATATGCATTTTGTTGCCTTAGCATTTAATTCAAAACTATTAATTTGTTCTTGGGGTCTATGCATCCATATTTTCCTTAGGTTCTATGTATTTTGACTTTACCATATTAAACCACACCTATACATTGAGTCTTTAAGAATGTATACATTTTTCCCCTCCAAAGACCAAAGTTTGACTTATCAAACCTAGGTGGTACAGGCGCTACCAACTCTAGTGCCATTTTTCAGATCAAGACTAGATGTAGAAGAGATGGTGAAATCTCAATCTATGACCCGCTCTAATATCAAATGTTGGTGAAATGGCCACACTAGAGAGGGGGGGAGGGTGGGTGAATAGTGTGTTAACTAAACTTGTCGCCTAAATACGGTTTTACACATTTTCTTAAACTACCTAGGAAATTCATAATTTAACGACTAAATGTGGAAGCGATTAATAATAAAGCAATTAACACAAAATAATATATCAATGCTCACAATTATTTATAGTGGTTCGGCCTAAATGCCTACTCCACTACCTAAGCACCCCGCTTAGGATTTCCAAACTAGTTTTACTAGATTATTTTGTTTCCCTTACAAATAGGACTTTACATCGGAAAGTCTCCGCTCTCAAACCGAAGGCACTTCCACACTCGGAAGTATCCCGCCTTCTTACCAAGAGCACTCTCCCACCTCAACCTAAGGGACAACTCAACTAATCCTAGTAAACTAAGTTTACAATGGTGGATTTAAGCCTTAACACCAAGGCGACCACCAACTCAATCAAACCTAGCAACCTGGGTTTATACAAACTCAAATACAATGAAATAACAAGATAATACAACACTAAATGGACAGAGCTGATTTTTGGTCGGTTGGTCGGTCGAAGGTATTCTGCCCATTCTAGGCATCGGTCGGTCGACCGAAATGCCTTCTGCCCGATTTCTTCTTCAACTGGTCGACCAGTCGGTCAACCAGTCAGTCGATCGAATCTGGGCAGGGCTAATTTTTGGTTGTTTATTTTTCTGCTCGTTTGTTCGTTTTTGGGTTTCATTTTCGCTAAGTCTACATATATAACATTTCTTAACTTCAAGTTAATAACTTTAAAACATAAATGTTATATAAGGATTACCCCCATTTGGATTCAATAAAAATATCTAAAAAATCAAAATCCTTAAGAATCAAAATCTAACTTTTGGGGTCTAGTATAAATTTCCCAAAAACGGAAATTCTATAATGTCTCGGGTCAAATATGGGTAGGCCAAAGGCTTCCAAAAAATTCTTAAAAATATCTCGTTATCTATTTTTTACCTAAGGAACAATTGTCGGGACTTTTGGTGCTAAGAAAATGTCTAGGTTATATAGCCCTCCAAGTAGCTCCTAGGCTTAGTGAATTTCAATGCCTTTTCTAATTTTCTAGGTTTTCGTGTTTTGGGGTTTGGGTTTGGTTTTTGGGTTTCGGGTTTCTTTGCATCATCATGAGGATTTACAACACATTCTAGACACCCTAAACCTAAACTCTTGGTTAGGTGCGAGCTTAAGAGCTCGGGTAAGTAAGAAAATTGATTTATGTAGCTTCTTTTCTTGGTTGAATAAATTTAATTAATTGTTACGATGCGTGTGCATGATTATTAATTATGTCGCATATGGATGCGCATGTGTTGGGTGCTTATGTGGATCATGGGGTTTAGAATGGGTTAATTAAGTTTAGTCGGGTTAACGGGTTCAGATTTGGTTTGAGGCGGATGCGGGTTTGCTAAGGGGTTTACTGGAGTTAGGATTGGGGAGAGAGAATAAAACGCCCCTCCCCTTTGGCTTGCGGCTCCCTATTGGAGCCACACAAGTCTTGAAGAGAGGAGCCAACCACTAGCCGCTCCTCTCCTTCCCCTCTTGGAGCCGCCAATCCCAGCCGCCGAGCCGAGCCCCTTCCTTCTTGCTTTCTCTCCCTCTCCCTTGGAAGCCAAGCCGTTGGCTTGAGGAGAAGCCACCGCCCTTCCTCTTCCTCTCCTTGGAGCCGCCGCCCCTCTTCACACTTGGTGGAGCAAAGCTGCCCCCTCTTGGAGCCGGTTTTGAAGGCCGTCAACCGAGAATTCTCTTCTAATACTCGTTCCTATTCTTGTGAGTGGTTTTACCCCTCCTTCTCTCGGGTTTCTTTCGTCTTCTTGAGCCGCTCTTGAAATAAGATGTTCTTGTTGGTTTTACCATCGACTTCCGAGTTCTCATTGTTTCTTGTGGTTGCCATGCGAGAGGAGACCCGAACCTTTCCCCTATGGGGCTCATCAGCCCTAGGATGATCCTAGGGGTGCTCGGCCAAGGTGGAGAAAAGGGGGTGCCCTCCAAGTATTCGATGAATTGCCCAAGTGAAGGGTGTAGATTTTCATGCCTTCTATGATTAAATTTGTTCATCAATCTTGATGCTTATAATTTAAATGCATGCTTGATATTATATCTATGATTTTTGGAAATATATCATGTGTTTCAAAGATGGGTTTGATCTTGAAGGCATGAAGGTTCTTGATTTAAATTCTTGAGCATAAAGGTTGCTTCTTGGTTAAAGAGGGTTGTGATGTTTGTTGTTCTTGCTTAATAAATATGTTTTTTTTTAGATTTATTTTACTGATTATGAATCTGATGTGATGGAAATTTTGGGAGTTATATTCTGTAAATTTTCTGATTTAATTTTCTTATTATGCTGAAACTCAATTATGCTGAAAATTTCATGCTGAGTTGATGAATCATGACTGATTTTGAAATCTTGTTTATGATGTGCATAATTTACTGAATATAGTCATGTAACCTATCGTTTTAACTAGAAAATATAGTTTGGAAACATAGGGCACACACTGGAGACCAGACTCGGGTTAGACACATCAGTTTCGGGTACAACAGTAAGCTAAAACAAAAATCTAAAACAAAACCCTAATCTTGGTGATTAAAATTTTAATTGCATAAATAAAATTCAGCAAAGGGGCAGCATAATCTGTTATGAACTAAAAAATAAAGTTTATGCATGAAATAAAACCTCACAGGTTTATGACATTACGAGTCTAGGAGTTGGGATCGAGCATTGGAGTGTTGTGACGCTTTCCAATAAAGACACCCCTAAGAAACCGTAGGAGAGGCTTGATTTAGGTCATGTCATGCCATATCTTATTGAATGGTGGAGAGGCTCAGTTAGGAGCCAGATTGCGGGCTAGGTCCGAAAGGTTGGATGGCTAATTCCCAATATGTGGAACAAGTCCGAATGGGCAAATCCTGATTGTTCCTGCGTATCTTGTGGAACAACTTAGGATGGGCAATTCCCGATTGTTCCCAAGATTCTATATTTAAAGGAATAAGTTTGGATGGGCGAATCCCGATTATTCCTACGTTATCTTTTGGATCAAGTTCGGATGGGCAAATCTCGATTATCCCCAGGGTGCTTTTAAGGAATAAGTTTGGACGGGCAATTCTCGATTCTTCTTGTAATATCTTAAAAGGGGTAAGTTCGGACAGGCAAATCCTGATTATCCCTGCGATATCTTAAAGGGGCAAGTTTGGATCGGCAAATCCCGATTGTTCCTTCGCGTCTCATGGAGCAAGTTCGGACGGGCCAATCCCGATTATCCTAGTATGTTTTGTTGCCTTAGGGCATGGTAGGCTTAGGCCTGTACGTTGATCTTCACCAATTAGGTGTTGGATGCCTTCGGGCGTGTGGTGGCCAGATGGCCCGTTAGCTAGTCACTCCATTGTGACTTTTCCTGCTTGAGTCAAGTGTTTGCATTTATGCTATCTATTCTGTGTTAAGTTTCTCATGGGGGTCGGTAGAATCGTTCACTGAGTTCTTTGAACTCACCCGTTGTCGTTGTTTTTATTTTGCAGAGCCTAACCGGTGAGGTGGGCTGGAACACTTATCGTGGCTGGAGGGCATAGGAGCTACATTGATCTCATATCAGTCCTAGTTAGGGGTCGTAGCCGAGTCTGTAGTAGTTTGTCATGCACTTGTGTTTCAGCATTTTGGAGTTGTAGTTCCTTGGGGACGTTTATGTCATTTATTTTGGAATTCATTCATAAGTGGTCTATTGGACTTTGATTTATTATTTTCGCACTTTACTATTTTTGCTAAACTTACTTCTTACGAAATCTGGTTTGGTTTTTTTCATTTTGAAAAATAAAACTCATTACACTCTTTCCGCTATGATTTATTGTTATGAGTTGGCATGTGCATGGTTTAGGCTGCGGGGTATAGGCACGTATACCCTGGCCAGTCACGTGACCCTGAGTTGGGGCATGACAAGTTCCATGTTTGTTATCATCAAAACCGAGATTAAGACCAAGGTTGAAAACCTTAGGCTAACAATGTTTGTAAGAAAGTGTGGGTGACACACCTCGGTCTCACTTGTTAGTAACTTTAGTGTTCCTTAGGTTTGAGGTAGAGGCGCTCTCTAGTGTGAGAGGTAAGGCCTTGGTAGACCCTAATTAGGAAGAAAGGAAAGTTAATACAAGTGGTCTTGAAATCCTAAGTGGGGTGCTTAGGTAGAGGTAAGGCATTGTGTTAGCATTGCTTTCTTGTATGTTTGATTACTTGTTTATTGGCGTCCGCATTTATCTTGTTGAATTGAGGATTAACCTAAGTAATCGAAGAAACGAATAAGTTTGGAATTAGGTTAAGACTTTTAGCCGGTGAGTGGTTCCCTTGACTACTAGAATTCTACTTCCAATTGAACTAACTATGTGTCATCATCCTCGAGTATTGGACTAACTCGCTCCACTTCGGCATGATCCTCTTCTTGATAGAAGTCATCTGTTGGCTCATTCTCTCCAACTACTGGGTTAATTTTACCTCTGGCTTTAGTCTTACATACTACATGCCAATCTATCATATCTTTCTTTCGAGATGGATACTGCATATAATATATTTGTTCAGCTTCAGATGCCAATATAAATGGCTCATTTAAAGCCAATTTTGATTTGTAATTGACCTCGACAAGTTTATACTTTGGATGAACTCTCATGCCCCTATCGCTTGTATCGAACCATTGACATTTAAAAAGGGTAACTGATTTTCATCCAAAAAATTGCAATTCTATGACTTCTTCCAACAGTCCATAAAAGTCAACATCACATTCAGCGTACGTTGTCCCTTTGATGCAGACACCGTTATAACACTGTACAAGTCGTGTCGGTCCATTAATGAAATAACCGTTATAACACTGTACAAGTCGTGTCGGTCCGCTAGCAAACTCAAAGATTTGGCTAGCAAATAACCGTTCGAACTTTTCCGACACGAACATCGGGTTTTATCACCACTAAAGAATTTTTGATTCGAGTAAGTGAAATTTAAGAAGTAAGTTACACCTACTCGAAATTCGTCCGTTATAGCTCCACAATGAATTCGTCGGTACATCCAACTTCGATCGCCTGACATGTTTTATAAAAATGTTGGCAATATCTTTAGGTAATGTCTTTAGGCGGGATGGTCCTCTTTCATTCGGGATTCATGTTATTTATATTTCACTTAATATTTCTTTCAGTCATTAACTTCATTCTAAATTTTGGCAGCATCTCCCTATAGTTCTCCAAATACGTATATCATCTGGGCATATGCCAGAGAATAAAGGAGATACAAGCCAAAATTTAAAAATGAATAATGACTAAAAGAAATAAACTAAGTGCAATATAAATAACTATGTTCCCAAATTATCCAATTTGGGACAATTCAAGGGTTGTACGTCGTATAAAAGATCATTTACTTCATTTACACGAACATACAACCCCTGAACGGATCTAAGGTTTTGCAAAGTTAAAACATGACTCGTTGTTGCGTACGTGAAATGTATCAACTCGTCTTGATTATGTTCTAAATTTGTGGATGTCAATACGAGTCCACAGTGGACGATTCTGGCGCGAGTCCATCCAAAGTGGACGATAACAGCGTGAGTCCACCGTGGACGATTTGGCTACGAGTCCACAGTGGACGATTTCGGCGCGCGTGGGTCCATAGTGGATGATTCCGACGCGCGCGAGTCTAAAGTGGATGATTTCGACAAGCGCGAGTCCAAAGTGGACGATTTTAAAATTGTATTACACCCAACTAAAGTTAACCCTAAAATTTCTTCTAATTATAATTAATTGACCCTAACATTAAAACTAACCTAAATTTAATCTACAATCAACACAATTTAATCTATAATTAACATAAATTAATCTACAATTAACATAGTTTAATTAATAAACAAAAAAAAAACTTAAAATATGGAACAGTAGCCGACAGTTACTATTTCAGCCATATGCTTGGGGCCGAGGGACTCGGCCCCAAATCCGACGTTGGTGTCTACATGCCGGCGCCGGTCATACCTTGATCTGGATCGTCCGCGGGCGAGCTAGGGCAACGGCGACAACACCGACGATGGACGGGCGGCGATCCCAACGGCGAGGCACGGCGACTTGAGTGGGCGGCGACGACAGCGGCAAGGGCAGCGGGAGAGAAGAGAGAAAGAAAGAAGAGGAACGGTCGGGCGTGAACGCAAATAAAAGGTTTATCACCCACGGCCCCCGAGCTGTCGGTGAACCGTGGATTCCTATTAATTATATCACCGACGACCGACGTAGCCCTCTCTAAGACATCGGTGAAATGTTTTTTATTTTTGCGCCACATTTGCGCCATCAATTAATAAGCGATGGCCGCTGGTAGCTGTGGCTACTGACTTATTTATAGCACCGACGGCCTTTGCACCCCCACTAAGCCATCGCTACTATGTTATTTTAAATTTGTGCCTCGTGCGCGCCATCAGATATAAGGGACGGTCTTAGATGGTCGTATGTGAACCACGGCTGATTTGATTACAGTCACCGTGGTCGCTGCAACTGTCAGAAAGTCGTGACTAATTCTGATGGCGTAGGCGACCGTCGGTAAGCCCCGTGGCTGATAATCAATATTCTAGTAGTGCTTTCTCCCAATAGTAGTTTTCATAATATGACAACTGCCCTTATTGCTGATGAATTTTCTAAGATTTTTCTTGAATCGTCTTGATTTATCAAATGTTAACTATTGAAATTATCATTTTCTTGTGGTCCTTCTTTCCCGGTGTGATTTGTTAGGGTCCACAGCCCCTATTGGTGGCCCTAAACATTAAGGGCAGGCCCTAAACCTCTAGCTAAGAGGGATTTGCCTTTGGTTTCTCGACTGGGATTTGGATAGTTTTCATTCTTTCCATGTCGTACAAATTAAATACCGTAGGAGGAAAGACAAGGGGGCCGGCCACGTAGGGCTACCCTACATTAAGGGTATGGCTGAATGGTTTAGGCCATGAAAAACAACAGAAATTATTCCTAGAAATTTCATATATATTCCTATGTTGTTCATAAATTTACTTGCATTTTATTGCATGAAATTAGGATTTTTTTTTATACGATCGGTAATTAGGGATGTCAATGGGGCGGGGCGGGTACGGGGGGTGCCTACCCGCTACCTGCTCCCGCTCCACGAAATAAATGGGTACCTGCTTACCGTTTATTCCTCACGGGTATCAAAAATGGGTACCCATTTAAATACCTGTGGGGGATGGATAGCCACGGGTATTGACGGGTACCCATGAAAATTTGTATAAAAATATAAAGTCAACAAGTCACCTATGCGTTTGCATAATAATCTAATTCAAGCTCATGAAAACATTCAACAAATACATAAGTTGCCTTCTACAGAAGCTTGATAATGCAAGTCACCTATGCGCTTGCATAATAATCTAATTCAAGTAAAAATAGCTTTAGTTTAATAACAAATCTACAAAACAATTTTAATTTAATAACTACAGTTTTAATTCACAAACTAATTATTCTAATTGAAAGAGATCAATCTAATTCAATGCACCCTAACAAATCTACATGGAAGAGATCAATTCACAAAGAAATCAAACAAAGAAACTAGATATTCTTCAATGCACTCTAACCAAGTCTAGATCAGATACAGAGAAATGAAATCCTTTCGATCAAATGCATTCATTAACTGTGAGGCTGTGAAGATCCGGCAAATCAAACGCTATTTGGGCGAATCTGACACCGTTGGGCGAATTTGACACCATGAAGACTGCTCGCGGTGGAGGAGACTGCTTGGCCGCTCGGGGAAGACAACACTGCTGGGCGATTGACGCCGTGAAGACTACTCGCGGTGGAGGAGACTGCTCGGCCGCTCGGGGAAGATGACGCTGCTAGGCGATTGACGTCGTGAAGACTGCTCGAACACCGTGAAGATTGCTCACGGTGGAGGAAACTGCTCGACCGCTTGGGGAAGACTACGCTGTGAATCTTGGATGAAGTTGACGGCGTGAAGCACAGGCGAAATGGGCAAAGCTTGGGCGAAGCCGATTGCTGAAGCATGAGTCAACGAGAAAGCACCGGAGAAGGAGTGAAGGAGGCGTGTGACGAAGCTTGGGAGTCGGGCGATGAATCTGACGAATGAGGAGGTGTGCGGCGTGTAGTAGTGGGGGTTGGGGAATTGAGTTAGGTTAGGGACTTAGGGTTTTTTTAGTATATGTAAGGGGTAATTATGTAATTTAATAATTCTCACGGGTAACGGTACCCGCGGGTACAGGTATTATAATACCTGTACATGCCCTATTTATTACACCGGTAATAAAAATTACTCGTGAAATACCCACAGGTAGAAAACTACCCCCCATACCCGTCATAAACGGGTAAATACCCGTGGATACCCGCCTAAATGGGTTTTTTTGCCATCCCTACTGGTCATGACATTAAGTCATCTTCTCTATATACATTTTATGTAATTTTATTTCTAATTGTCAAAAATTATTGGATCCCTACTTCACATTTTACACTTCTCAGCAAAGAAAATGGTAATTTTGCTTTACAAAATTACCAATGGGATTTCTTTCAACATTGGAAGCTTGATTTATGATCAAATTGTTTCAGTAAGGACTAGACTGCATTCCAAATCTAGGATGTTCTTAATTTTTCCTAATTTGATTTATGGGATCTTGGAAAAATAAGGATTCAAGTGCTCTTCTGAAGAAGTACTAGAACCACTAGGTACTTGTCTTAAAATCCATCACAAGATTCTGAAGAGAGTTAGAACTCCTACTAAATCTCAGCCTGGATCAAGTTCAGTCAAGACTGACTGCTTGTGGTGCTTCTTCAACTGTAGAAAGATCAATTCTCAATGATCTATTTTCTGCGAGAGAAACAATGACTCAACTTCAGCAGCAGTTAATTTCCATGGAGAAGAAAATCATTAAATACTTTTCAGCTGCTTCTACAGGACCAGCTTCCCTCTCTTCTGGTAGCATATTCGACTCCGATGGCTCTGAGTAGAACTTTGACTTTCTTTCTTACTCCTTTGGCTTATTATGCCAAAAATAGGGAGAACTCTGGGTGATGATACTTTTAATTAAACTTCAGCTGTGGATGATACTTTTAAACTCTTTGTATGGTGGTCTTTAAACTTTATGTCTGATACTGATTGGTTGTACTGGTTGTATTTTGCTGTGGATGTTTGATTAGTTGTAATCTTTTTTGCTCTGACTGTGTAATGGTAGTTGTGACTCTGTGAAGATTGGGTCTGACTATGATCTTGACTTGATATTGTCTTAACTGTTGATTTATAGTTTTTGACAGTTATTCTTTTGCGTTTGTGAATCTACTCTTTGTTTTCTATTACTGATCTTGACAGAGTGGGTTTTGCCAAATAAGCTAAAGGGGGAGATTGTTAATGTATTGGCTTTTATGAGTTGGCTATATTTGGCAAAAGAGTTCGAGGTAAAATCTCTGTCTAATGCACAATCATAACTATGAGGAGCTCTGCTTATAGAATGACAGTTTCAACTTCTTCTTCAGTTTATGGTTTTCTGGATAAATTTGCTACATATATGATGACTCTTGGTCTGTTGTATTAATGATGATTCTCTTTGTTATCTCTGATATTTTTTAATCATCGTTAATTATTATTGCCCGATTAATTTTATGAGTAGAGGAGAGGTCCTCTTTAATATTTTTGGGCGTTATTCCTTTTGATCTTTTTGGTCATTATGTTTTAGTGCTGACTATTTGTTTTTGAACCGATGATTGTTGGATATTGAACTGATGGTATCAATAGTTATGTCAGCATTGATTCAGATGTATCAGTTGTCACATATAAATTCTGGTGAAAAGATCTGATTTATCAACTCCCGTTTGCTTACACTGTGTTGTCAATTATTTAGAGGAGCTGAGACTGCTGAGTGCAAGATGGCAACAATCTACCTTTTTTATCTTCAAGTGAAGATGGTTTTGGGCTGATAACTCGCTACAACACAAGTATTGTGTGGAGGACAACACTCTGTGGCTGGCATGTCATAGAGAGACAAGTAGGTATGTACTTGTAATAGCAAATAGGTTTTTTGTTATTTCCAATTCTCTGTAGTACTGGTAATTAGATTTTGGGTGTGAAATCCTGAAGACTTATATTGTACTTATTGAGAGTGGACTGGACATTTGTCCGGTGAGTGCCTGTAGATTAGGTAACAAGTTTTGTCAATGAATTGCGTAAACAAACCTTTGTGTTTGCGTGTGATTTTTGTTTTGGTTCTTTTTTGTTACAAGCAGAAGTTTCCTTAGAGACCTATATTGTCACAAGATCCTGATCCAACCAGGGTTAGGACTAGTGTCAAACGCTATAGCTTAGACCATATGAAACCCTCTTGGTTTCTATTCTTTGATCAGTGGGACTTAAACTAGAAACTCCTTTCTATTTAAGTCTCCAAAACCTTGGCTAAGGATTTCTTGATCAAGAACAACCTCATATCCATAAGACCTTATCACTGTTTACCCAAGGTAATGAATCCCATCTTGACTGGTCACCTATCTCCATACATAACTAACTAAAGCTATACATAAAGATGAATGTACATGCAAAGCACGAACAATAAGCAGTAGCAAATTCTAGCCACCTATGCACAAGATAGCCGTGCTATCTCAGGTCAAAGGATCATATGCACTAATATGATCTAGATAACGTTTTAGTGAGATTGGTAAAATACTATGTGAACATTATATACACGTCAAGTTCGACCCACTTATCTCATAAGTGACCACATATATGTCTCGACATCTAATGCCAAGTAGCATAAGACTCACTACTCCATCTTCATTAGTATATCATACTAATCATGGAAACATATAGAGGTAACGATCTTCTGAAATAATAATGCCTAGTTATTATTCCTATGATCGTGAACTATTTTGACCACTTGTACTAGAATACTCCTTCACTCATATTCTCAACTCTCGAGAATGAAGTATTCTAACAAGTATGTTGTGGACTTATTCTAATAAACATACACAACTTATGCTCAAAAGAATAATAAACTACCATTTAAAGGAATTATTCAGAACATACATCAGCTCTAGGGCATATAAATCTAACTCCTGGGGCTACCTGAAGAGGGACCTTCTATCGTAGTTCCAGAGTAGTGTTCGCCTTTGCCAATGGTCATTGATGTTCTGGGGAGGGATGCTCTCATCGTGCATGTTGACGCTGGTGCGACTCTTCCTTAGCAAGTCTTGTGACATATGTGGGTTGTCTGCAAAGCTACCTGTAATGAATTGTTGCCCCATGAGGGCTTTTGAGACTTTTTGGAGTGTTTGATAATTATCCCTTAGTGGGTTCATGTTTGCGCTCTTAGGCGCTTGAGGTCGGAAGTAGCGACACTGAGGCCGAGTAAGGACTCTGAGGCCGGAAGAAGAGGTCCTGAGGTTGAGGACCGCGCTCGGGGGGTCAAGTCGAGCTCGCCGAGGAGCATAACACATGATCGCCAGTCAATAAGGGCTCTAAGGCCGAAAGTAGCGATGTTGAGATCGAGTAAGGGCTTTGAGGTCGAAAGTAGCAGCACCGAGGCCGATGACAACACTTGGGGGGACAAGCCGAGCTCGCAGAGGAGTGTAAGGCTGGACCGCAATGTTTTTATCTCGGTTTGTGGGACATTCATGAAATTCCTGAGCACACACATAGTAGTGTGAAAGACATGATTTTTATTAATACAAGAAGAAATTCATTATACAATAGGGTTTTCAAATGTGAGGTGCTCAGTTCGAGCGTGACTGTGCCTGTCAAGGCAAAAGAGAAAGGAGAGAAGGAACTAGTGATTGTCTATGGTTCGCTCCGAGCCTAGCTGAACTCAACCTCATGTCTTTGCTCCGAGTGGTGCTCGGTTTTCAAGTTGCGTCGGGTCGGGACCGTTTCTGAGCGCCTCTGCTTGGGTCTTGCTCGGGGGCTCCCGCGGATTGTTCACCCACAAGCATTGACAGTGCCTAATGAGGCAAATCATTCGACTCCTTTTTTGGTCTAGTTGTCCTTTGTCTGACGCATTCGTCGTAACATCGATGAGCTTTTTTTGGTTGGCGTAAAGTATGCTTACTTTTGTTTCTGAAATAGAAAATTTTAGCACCAAGTGAGGGGTCGAGACGATGTCTCCTATGTTGTTTAATGAAGGTCGTCCCAAGATCATTTGGTAGTGACGTCAATGACCAGGTGCACATCGATTATCTTCGCTCTTGTCTAGGAGTTGAACTCATTTTTAGCCATATGGAACCTCGGATGTTGACTCGCTCCCCTAAGAAACCCACCAAGTCTACCTTGTAGGGCGAGAGCGATGCTTTGGTTAGCTGCATTTTCTCGAATGTAGAATGAGGGAGGATATCGGTCGAACTATCTCGATCAATCAAAACTTTCTTAATGATAAAGTTTCATGCGATCATAAAAATCACGACTGGGTCATGTAGGTTTTTGTCAATCTCCTGGAAATCAAATTCATAGAATGATAATATCGGGGTTGTGAAAATAGACTCCTGTGCACGAGCAGTGTAGTCGATCGCAATGATTGCTTGAAGAGATCTTTTTTTGGCAGAGCTTGATTCGCGTCCTCCCGTGAATCCACTTGCTATGTGGTTGATGATTGCACGAACTTTGTTTCGTGGGTGATTGCCTCAGTCACTGTCTCTCTAACCTCCATGGTGATTCCAAGGTGTTCGGCTTCAAGTTCGGCATGGGTGGTCTCAACTCCTGCTCTGACCATGTTGCCTTCCGCGATTGATGTATCGATCCTCAAGCTGATCTCCAAGCACCACACAGTCTTTTGGTGTGCCCATAGATGTCATGGAAGGCACACTTTTTGCTCTTGTTGGCATTTGATGGCCGCTTTTTTTTTTCAACATTCACGATGTGTGTGGCGAGTTTCAAGTCGTAGATCTCACGGAGCATGGTTTCCTTCTTTGTGTTGAATGGAGTGTACTTCTCATGCCGAGAGTTCGGGCAGGGTCTGCGGTGACTTTGTTCTCCTGTCGTTATCCCGCTCATGGCGATCTCGATCCTCGGCCTTCTTGTTATTTTTCTTAGATTTCTTGTCTTCAGTGGCATCTTTAACATTCTACTTGTTGGCTTTTTGGCCTATAGGAGATCCTCCATCTCTATATGATTTGCAGCCTTCTTTAGGAACTCGTCCATGTCCTTTGGTTTTGCCAGGGTGATTTGGTCTGCGAAGTGTCCGAGCTTCAGCCCGTGCTTGATAGAAAATAGCTTGATGCGTGGAGCTTCGTGGCATGGAGTCTCTTTATATAGTCCCTCAAGGACTGTTGTTGCCCTTGCTTGACGTAGTGGAGGGCGTACTCGGTTTTGGAGTAGATCCGGGATGAGGAGAAGTAAGATTCACTCGACCTCACGGTGGGCGCCAAATATTCTTGCATGAAGTCGGAGTGATGCAGTCCAGTTCGGTGCGTCTCCTAGTCAAGTGCAACTCCAACAGGGGGTTGGGGGGGGGGGGGGGAGCTGTAAAAGACACTCTAACGCTCAAGTAAGAATATGTTCGAGGTGGAGGTAATTGAAATTAGAATCTCCTATACATGAGGTGTCTCGTGTCTGTATATATTTCAGGATGAGGGGGTTATTGGCGATAATGTTGCCCGGTAATCTCATAGGAATGTTGGTCATAATGGACCGGGGCTGATCCCGGAGATGTCGGGCTCGTAATGACGAATCCCTCGTAGTTAATGAGGACGTGGATGTCCTTGTATGACCGGGTGGAGCCCCCAGGCCTACCCGTCTGGGTTAACTTGAGTGTGGGCGTTAACTACTTGCAAGTTAACAATAGTTTTATGGAAGGCTAAAGAAAAATTGAAAAGTATTGAAAATGTTTCAAGAAATGGGGTATGAGTTTCATTTTAGCAAATTATTGTATAACATCTCAATATTCTTTACAAAATGATATCTCTATGCTCATGATTTATTATGCATGACAAATGTTTAGAATTTCATGAGTAGGAAAAAAATTTACACTTAGACGATTTCATGATATCTTGATTGAATAAAATTTGCACTAGGTTGAAAACTATCTTAGATACCTCAGTTTAAGTCAAAACTTGATGAGCATGTTTAGGGTTGCTCATTATTTGCTCCCGTGTGTTTAAAGTTGAAAAATCATGTGTAAATGAATAAAATGATATCTAGTTCACTTTAGGAGACCTATATATTTGAATAGATTTGACCTAAGTAAACAAATTGACTTAGAAATATCATTTTAAGTCCAAACTTCATAAACATCTTTTGATTAACTTGTTACCTGAGGCATGTCGTATCTGTATTTAGTCCAGTCCACAACCCCCAAACTCGATCGAAATCTAGAGGATGATGTGCCGACATTTTCTGCGATTCGAGGGATCTTATGGAGTGTTCTGTCGGGGTGTATCTAGTCATCGTAGAGACTGAGCTCACTTATGAGTTGGTGTGTGATGACTTGGTTTAGTTTAGAGATGGATCATATCAACGTTTCTTTATCGTGTCATCCTGCGCTTCTTCGACTTATGTGCCCAACATAGCGGCTTAATAACGGGGTCTCTTTCTCTTCTGTGGCGGCCTCTGATTGACGCTTGCCTCTTCATTTTTGGAGGAGTAATCATGTCAAATAAAGTGTTCACCCGGAGCTTGTCGTTTTCTCGAAAACTGTTGTTTGGTCGGGCTGGTCGGCTGGAATTTATTTGTGGCATAATTATTGACCATTCGATGAGGGATTTATTGCCTATAAGACAATTTCTTCCCTATCATTTTTGAACTTTTCCTTGTGCTTTTGGTTCTTGATGCTTTGAGGTCTTTTACGACGACATACAAGTTTTTTGGCCCCTAGTTTCTTTCACTTACCGAGTGCTATTGGAGTTTTTATTTAGGCTGATGGCAAGAGGGAATGCTAGAGTTGGGCCAGGTGAGGCCGCCGGGAAGGGTCCTTGATCCTTAATCTTGGGTTTATCATAGGATACGACGTCAGGGTTCGATGGTAACCGCCCTAAGAAACATTCAAGCTTTCCGAGACAGGGTAAAGATTTCCCGTTACGGTGATGAGGATTCCTACAATTGTCTCCCCTATTCTTCTTCGGATAGAATTTTCCATCGTGGAGAGTTCGAATCTGTCTTCATTTATCGGGTTGTGTTTGAGGAACATGAGGTTCGGGTGCCCTTTACGGACTTCGATTGTGGGATATTAAATCAAACAAATATTGCTCGTTCGCAGCTACACCCAAATAGTTGGGCGCCCGTTCGTTGTTTCGAGATTCTTATATGTTGTCTCAGGCTTGAACCGAATTTTTATGTATTATTTTCTTTTTTCCAAATAAAGGGTTCCCTAAAGGCACTTTTTCTTAGTTTTATGTTCCCTAGAACCAATGTATGTTTTGAATAATTGCTTTAAATGGTAGTTTACTATTCTATTGAGCATAAAGATATGTTTGTTTATTAGAATAAGTCTAGAATATACTTGTTAGAATACTTCATTCTCAAGAGTTGAGAATATGAGTGAAGGAATATTCTAGGACAAGTTGTCAAAATAGTTCACGATCGTAGAAATAATAACTAGGCATTATTATTCCGGAAGATCGTCACCTATGTATGTTTCCATGATTAGTATGATATGCTAATGAAGATGGAGTAGTGAGTCTCATGCTACTTGGCATTAGATGTCGAGACATATATGTGGACACTTATGATATAAGTGGGTCGAACTTGACATGTAGACAATGTTCACATGGTATTTTTACCAATCTCACTGAAACGTTATCTAGATCATATTAGTGCATTTAATCCTTTGACCTGAGATAGCACGGTTATCTTGTGCGAAGGTGGCTAGAATTTGCTACTGCTTATTGCTCGTGCTTTGCATGTGCATTCATCTTTATGTAGCTTTAGTTAGTTATGTATGGAGATAGGTGACCAGTCAAGATGGGATTCATTATCTTGGGTAAATAGGGATAAGGTCTTATGGATATGAGGTTGTTCTTGATCAAGAAATCCTTAGCCAAGGTTTTGGAGACTTAAATAGAAAGGAGTTTCTAGTTTAAGTCTCATTGATCAAATAATATAAACCAAGAGGGTTTCATATGGTCTAAGCTATAGGGTTTGACACTAGTCATGACCCTGGTTGGATCGGGACTTTGTAATTAAAGGATATGAGTGCATAGTAAGTATGATCATTTGGTTCATTAGAATGTTCTTTTTGAAGCATTCGTCACTACTTGGGTAGTCATGGCATGTTGTGCTAGACATTACCCTTGACTTATGAGAACCAAGGGTATTCAAGGGATTTTATCCTTGGTGTGGAAAAGAGTTTTCCGATGGTGTCAAAGTGTTGATATCATAATATCATTGCCAATTAGTGATGAACCTAGTTATTCACACACAATAGAGCTCGTCCTAGCTGAGAATGAATTGATTCCAATTAAGGCGGTTAATTTGGAATCAATAACACGATTCGGCTTGCAATAAGATTGCAAGGATGCTAGCACATCCCGATGATGAATGGATCGATTAGGTGGATCCGAATGAGAAACGTCGATATGAGATATAGATGGAGATTTCTTTATTTGGAGAACAACCATATATAGAGAGTATATATGTGGAAGTTTATAACATGGGCTTATTGAAATGAGATTCCTAAATTAGTGGAGAGGCTTATTTGCTACATTAGCATACAAGGAAAGATTTGTCCAGGGCTTGATATCTTTCCTTAGGAGCCGCCCATCCCACTTGGTAATTGTGGTCGGCCCCTTCATATAGGAAAAGGGGGCAGCCGACAATAAGTGGATTTAAGGAGAGAAAACCCTAGCTTGTGGCCGCCCATTCCACTCCCATTGTTGCCACGCCCCTCTTGGAGTTTTGGGGCTGCAGTGTTTTCTGTCTTCCACTAGTCTATTGACACCACCTTGAGGCATCTTGTGATCATCCACTTCTATTCCAAGTGTGGAGCAATGCGGGGACTCGATTGGATCATGAGAAGATGCATCTCGGTATTGAACGCGCTTGTGTGGACAAGCTAGAGGCCGGACGCTTGGACGACTACGTAATTGTGGATCCAAGGATCGTGAGATGGAGCATTCTTCCACTTTGGGGTAGTGCTATAAGAAGGTATAAATCCTTGTCTTACCTTGTAGTTATTTACTTTTGTGTTATCTAGATCCAAAGTAAACTGATACCACACACATCAAATGAGATCCGTTGTTTGATTAGATCTTGTTTGCATATTTAGATCAATAAAAAAGTTTTTTTGTTCTTACTTTTTCGCTGTGCATCTAGATCCCATGCATATTCCAACAATGGTATTAGAGCCATCTTTATTTCGGATTAGATACACATTAGTGCCCTGTTTTTGGATTAGAAATTTTTTGTTTTTGACGAGTTCAAAGAATAGATGATCGGAATGCTATTTTTCATGTCTCAATTGGTGTTAGATCACCATCATAGTGCGCCCTCACCATGCGCATTGTGCCATGAGTGGCCAGATCCATGGTGGTTATTGCGGTGCCAATTTTGGCGCATTCCAATTTAGAAATTTGATTTCTAAAATTTTTCTTACAAAAAAAAATAATATCCATGAGATAGGATTTTATTTGATATTTAAATTGATTTCATGAATAGAAAATTATCAATATGATATATTATACACATTTGTGAAATTAGGAAACAAAATATATGATATTTGGTACATTCCATGATAGAAAATTTTTAATATGGGATATTCCATGGAGTAGGCATTGTGATCGAACCACTATAAATCTACTTATGTTAGCATTGATTTTCTTATGTGTTTTTATTTATCATTGCTTCTGTACTTATTCATCTTGATCAATTTGTGAATTGCCTAAGTGATCAATCAAAGTATTAAAATCGAATTTAGGTTAAAGTATTAGCGAATACACTATTCACCCCCTCCCCCTCTAGTGTAGGTCCTATGACTCACTATAGGGTTTGACACTAGCCATGACCCGGGCTAGATTGGGACCTTGTAATGAAAGGATATGAGTGCATGGTAAGTATGACCGCTTGGTTCATCAAAATGTTCTAATAAAGGCATTCGTCACTACTTGGGTGGTCATGACATGTTATGCTAGACGTTACCCATGACTTGTGAATACTTGGGTATTCAGGGGATTTTACCCTAGGTGCGAAAAAAAGTTTTTCGGTGATGTCAAAGTGTTGATATCATAATCTCATTGCCAATTAGTGATGAACCTAGTTAGTCACACACAATAGAGCGCGTTCTAGCTAAGAATGAATTGATTCTAATTAAGGCAGTTAATTATGAATCAATTATCTGATTTAGCTTGCGATACGATTGCATGGATGTTAGCACATCCTGAAGACGAATCGATTGATTAGGTGGATCCGAATGAGAAACATCTATATAAGATATAGACGGAGATTTCCTTATTTGGATAACTACCATATATATAGAGGGTCTATATGTGGAAGTTTAAGTCAAGGGCTTAATGGGTATTTAGGGATGTGATTCCTAAATTTGTGGGGAGGCTTATTTGCTTAGTAGAAATACAAGGAAGATCCTTGATATCTTTCCATTGTGGCCGACCCACCCCTCATGGAAAGTGGGCCGCTGCACCTTCTCATTAAGAAGGGGGCAGCTGACCATATAACGGTAAGAAAGTGAGGAAACCCTAGAGAGAAAAGAGAGAGCCGCACCTTCTCTTTCCTATTGCTGCCACACCTCTCTTGGTGAAGAGGGGCAGCAATAGTTCTCTCTTATTCTAGCCCACTGACACCACCTTTTGGCATCTTGTCTCTGCCCATCTTTAGTCCAAGCACGGGGCAATGCAAGGACTTGATTGGATCGCGAGGAGGTGCATCTCGGCAAAGAACGTGCTTGTGTGGACAAGCTAGAGACCGGACGCTTGGATGGCTACGTTATCGTGCATCAAATGATCGTGAGATGGAGCTTTCTTCCAATTCGAGGCAGCGCTACAATAAGGTATAATTTCTGGACTTATCTTGTAGTTATTTAGTTTTGCATTGTCTAGATCCGAAACAAAGTGATACCGCGCACATCGGATGAGATCCGGTGTGTGCTTGATCGTGTTTGCATATTTTAGATCAATAGAAATATTTTGTTGCTCTTATTTTCTGCTACGCAATAGATCTCATGCATTTTCCAACAATAAGTCTCCCGAATTAGTTGTGTAGTCCTTAGGAGAAGAGGTGTTGGAGGTACTCTCAGTGTGTGAGGGTAACCCTTGGAGGAGAGGGTCGGAGCCTTAGATTTACGTAGGATATATTTTAAACTAGTAAACTAGAGTTTGAAATCCTAAGTAGAGTGTTTAGGTAGTGGAGTAGGCGGTGTGGCCAAACAACTATAAATCGCTTGTATTTGCATTGTTCAAATTGGTGTATGCTTACTTATCATATTTGCTTCCGCATTTATTTCGTTGAATTGTGCTTAACGTAAGAATTCAAGAAACCGATTAAAACCAAAATTAGGTTAAAGATTAGTATAACAAACTATTAACCCCCCTCTATTGTAGACCATTCACCCGACATATTTTTCTGATGCATATTATTTGTCCTTCTATTTTACCTTAACATTTTCTTCAGTTACAGAACTTGACAATGGTTTGAGCCATCAATGATGGACATTACTAATAATTCTTCAATCGTTTTAGCCGTCGGTGATCGTGTTAATACTTGTAGTTAAAGTTATTCTATATCCATTTCAAAATTTTATGAAGATTCCAATTTATTCAATGTTATTAATCAATACCATCGAGCAGCGCGCTTAACTAGATGAGTTAAGGATTATATCATTAATCAATATCATTCCAGTTAAAAACAAACAAATCTAACCTATGAAATTCAACTAGCAAAACATTGTCAATTTTTCATGCAAAATTTCTATAAGAACTATACTAATCTCAATCATGAATTGGTTCGCTTTCCACAATAGGCTTCACACCAGAGATCGTCTTATAAGACATGACATGCAGGTCGACCGAAGATGTGTCCTTTGTCTCTCAGCTCCAGAGTCTCACAAGCATATCTTCCTTCAGTGCTCATATTTCTCAAACGGCTGGCGTCATTTCCTCTCTTTAATATCGGAGGAGGAATTCCCTCTGTCTTATGAGCCGTGGGCTCCTAGCTGTCAAGACTCAATAACAATAAAGAAGCTAAGGTTCAAGGTCATTATGATGTGGCGTTGGAAGGTTTGGCTCGAACGGAATGGTCGATGCTTCCGAAGCGACTCTCATCATCTATTCGAAGTTGCTCTAGAAGGGGCTTCTTTTTTCCGACTTTCCTCTCTGTAACCTTTTCTTTTCTTTTTTAATTTTTCTTTGTTTCTAGCTTATCTTCTCCCTATAGCTTATCTTGTATTTTTCAAAACTCTTGATTAATACAAGTTTCGTATTTCAAAAAAAAAAAAGAACTATACTAATCTACTTCCAACTCTTAATCATACCGCAATAGAAACACCATCAAAACGTAGCTTTGACACCAAAAGAACCACATTCAACTACTAGTTACTCTAGAACAAAATTTCCTCATTGATAGTAACAACTTCCAATAAATTGTTTGCAAAATCAAATTTTGCATCAAAGAAAGTAGAATCAACGATAGCAGGAGAGAAAAAGAAGAAGAAGATAGATATCATAAATTGTTTGCAAGGTCAAATTTAGCATCAAAGGAAATAGAATCACTGTTGACATGAAAAAAAGTTTAGAGAAACAGAGATGTGCGCTGACGGCCGGGATTTCACTGGCGATTGTGGAAATGGGCGAGGCATTGAGAAGGAAGAAGATGATTTAGAATTTGGGAATATGGTATAAATTTGTATAGAGGGTATTTTGGTTCTTCAAGATTTCGTGATATAGCTGGAAAATAACAATATATATTTGTGACCCAGATAGTAAGATATTTTAGGTATAATTATTCCCTGCTCCCATATTACATAATTAATATTTTGAGAGCTAGGGGCATTTAGGTACTTCATATTGACCTCATCCACAAGGGACTAAATTTGTGGCCTGGATTGCTAGTGCTTCATTCTAAATCTCAGCCTTAGCATATACCCACCACAATATATTTTCTTTGACGTACCGGCAATTTAATTCTTCATTATAATTACATGGCTCTAGCAAATGGCTCTCTCTCTTTAATGAACAGCCAACCCTGTTCCTCAAAACCAGCAACAAGTACACCGAGTTCTATCTCCAATTCTCTCCTGGGGAATAGCATTGGAAGAAGGGGAGTGCTGACCTTGCTTGTTTCGACGGCCACTGCTCCAGAAGTCAACGATTCAAAGAAGGCTCTTCTCCAAGGTACGTATCTGCTATACAAAGCCTATATATAGTTCTTTGAATCGAGAGAACTTTTAATAGCTTACCATTATAGGGTTAGGTTTGTTCTTTGATTTCCATAAGAAGTAATGTCTTGTTTTTATCACTGATGAATTATATTTGATGCGCATGGTAGAATATCTCAAGAAGTCCAAGGAGAACAAAGCAAAAAATGACAAAGAGGTTATAGTTAATTATATATTATGTATTTAAAAGAGAGAAATTAAAGATTAATTTATAAGCTGAGAGCTCATGGGTTTTAGGTTTTTCTCAGAGGCTGGAGGACTACTACAGGAGGAACTACACGGATTACTTTGAGTTCATTGAGGGCTCAGTGAGAGAGAAGAGAGAAGATTTGCTATCTGAATCAGAAAAGGGTATCTTGGAGTGGCTTCAGAAGAATAGAAAATGAGTGTTTTATTAATTAATTAAATAATTGATCATAATGTCCGTGTTTCTTGAGTAATTATCGGTTGAAGTTATTTTTTTCTTGTACTTCTGCGAGTTATACTGTGAAAGAAATCCAAATTTAGAAGCATATTGGATAGATCTGGTTAAATTTATGTATAGGGTTTATGTATGCTAATCAGTAATGCATTAAATATTTGGTTTGATTTCCAAAAAATGTTTTCCAAAAACTTTTTGGTTGGTCATTTATATTTTTGGTTGAATTAAAAAATCATTATAATTCTTAATGAAATCAGCAAAAAAAAATGAAAGAGATTATGGTCAAATTGTCATGAGAATATTAGACTAAGAATTTTGAGCAACACCAACGGAAAAATTCCAACGGTTAGCGGTATCCCTCTAATTTGGAGAAAGAATTGGGCTCAACTTAATCAGACATTAATAGTCCCAAGACCCACATTTATGAGAGTTTTATTTTCAGCCAAATGAGAAGAGATTAGATAGGAAACCTATTGTAGCAACCATAAAAAAGGAGCAGAATTTTCGAGTAGAATTCATGTGCGATCAAAGCATGATTAAACCTTTGATCGGGATGTCAAATCAATTCCGATCGGGATGAAATTTTGACAGTGGCTTCAAAGCTCGTGGGACGAAATTTTGAACGGTCAGATTTTCATTTTGAGCTATGTAGATTTTGTTTTGGCTGAGTTTATAATTCATCTTTCTAGGGTGACGAATTTTTTGATTTGTTGATCCAAGATATCGTTGTTTCTTGAGTTGGTTGATCTCAGGCCTTGTACTTGATGAAAAACAGTGTATAATCTCCATTGATAGTGGAAAGTTGCTCTGGACTCGGTCCCGTGGTTTTTTCCCACATCGGGGTTTTCCACGTAAAAATTCTTGGTGTCGTTTTCTTATTGTTAATTTGTTTGTTTGATTCCTATCTTGATTGAACTAGTACGGAATGAAGATAATAATTACGTACATTATTGATTGTTTAAGCACCTCTTTCCCAACAAGTGGTATCAGCACCTTGGGTTAGAGGAGTTTGAGATTTTTTGGTATTTTCGAGATGGATGAGTCTACAAGTTCTATGTTTAAGTTGAAAGCAACCAACTACTCTATATGGAAGTCTCGTATGGAGGATGTTCTGTTTTGCAGGGACTTGTATGATCCCATTGAAGGGGACTCGGCTAAACCAAAAGATAAGGATGACAAGGCTTGGGAACACATGAATCGGAAGACTATTGGTTTGATTAGGCAGTGGATAGACTATAGTGTTTATCATCATGTTGCTCAAGAGACAAATTCAAAAGCTTTATGGGATAAGCTAGCAAATCTCTACGCGAGGAAGACATCGCAGAATAAGGCTTTTCTCGTAAAGAGGCATGTTCATCTTCATTATAAAGATGGAGGTAATATGACCGAGCACATGAGTGATTCCAAGACATTGTTAATCAGTTGATGAACCTAAAGATAATATTACCCGATAAGTTGTAGGCTTGTCTACTTTTGGAGACTCTACCAGATAATTGGGATACACTTGTGGTAGTATTGAGTAACTCCACACCGAATGAAAAGCTATTGATGGCCATGGTGAAGGAGAGCTTATTTAATGAGGAGACTAGGAGGAAAGGCTATGGGATGTCCACTCAGTCTGAAGCCTTTGTCACTGAACAACAGGGGAGAAGTACAAGCAGAAAATCCTCTTTCAAGCATGGTAAATCAAGTGACAAATCGAGGGGTAGATCAAAGTCGAAGATGGGGAAAGGAGTTACTTGTTATCATTGTGGAAAAGAGAGTGCAGAGCTCTAAAGAGGGATCAAAATGAGAACAGTGAGAGTAAGAAAGATGAAGGCACAACAACAGTCGCATCTGATGAAGAGACATATATCGTATATGATGAAGCATATGTGAATCTCACGTGTCATGACTCTACTTGGGTAGCAAATACAGGTGCCTCGTTTCATGTCACTCCTCATCAGGATTTCTTCTCATCTTACACTACAGGTGACTATGGCTATGTGAGAATGGGGAATGGACAGTCATGCAAGATTGTTGGTATTAGTGATATCTGCCTAGAGATCGAGCCTGGCTACAAGTTGCTTCTGAAGAAGGTTAGGCATGTTCCAAAAAATCGCCTTAACCTGATCTCTACAGGCCAGCTCAATGATGAAGGCTACAATAACGAATTTAGAAGTGGGAGGTGGAAGCTCTCCAGAGGTTCATTGATTGTGGCAAGGGGGCAAAAGACCGACACTCTCTATAGGCTGCATGCCAAGCATAGCTGCGGTTAGGTTAATGTTGTTGAGGATCATCCTATTGAGCTTTGGCATAGGAGACTTGGGCATATCAGTGAAAAAGGTATTCATATTCTTGCTAGAAAGCAGTCTTTGCTCATCAAAGGTATGGCACTTGAGTACTTGTGATCATTGTTTAGCTGGTAAACAGAGGAGAGTTAATTTCTTTTGTTAGAAGTTGTCCCTCGAGATGCGATCATATTTTAGATCTTGTGCATACTGATGTTTATTTCATGTCGGATAGATCACTTGGTGGTGCTATTTATTTTGTAACTTTTATAAATGACCACTCCAGGAAGGTTTGGGCTTATCCTATGAGAACCAATAATCAGGTGATTGAGATTTTCAAAAACTTCCATGTGGTTGTGGAAAGAGAAACTAGCATGAAACTGAAAAGTGTCAGAGTTGATCGATAATGGTGGTGAGTATAGAGATGCCTTCGAGGACTATTGCAGGACTCATGAGATCAGACTTGAGAAGATGGTATATAAGAAACCACAACAGAACGAGCTTGCAGAGAGGATGAACCACACAATTGTTGAGAGGGTTCGTTGTATGCTTTCTCAAGTGAAATTGCCAAAGTCTTTTTGGGGCGAGGCAACGAGGACAACGGTTGATCTTATTAATCTTACTCCATCAGTTGCACTTGATGGAGATGTACCCCAGCAGGTGTGGACCAGAAAGGAGGCATCTTACAAGCATCTTAGAGTTTTTGGGTGCAAGGCATCGATTCACATTCCTCGAGATGAAAGATCGAAGTTCGATGGTAAGGCGAAATAGTGCATTTTCGTAGGTTATATGCATGAAGAGTTTGGGTACTGGCTTTGGGAGCCTGATAGCAAAAAGATCATCAGGAGCAGAGATGTCGTGTTCTTCAAGGACTAAAAAATTAAGGATTTACAGAAGTCAAAGAAAAACAAAGTAAGCAATCCTTATGAGATTTCTATTCCTGTACCAGTTGATTCTGAGCACTGAGTGGAAGTGGTACCGGGAGAGCACGAAGAAACAATGACATAGGGTGAAATTCCTCAAGCTGAAGATGATGTTATTGATAATGATGCAGATTCATAGTTGCTTTTGGTCCAACAGAGTAAAACAACCTTCTAGAAGATATCCACTTCATGAGTTTATGCTACTGACTGACGAGGGAGAACCTGAGTGCTATGATGAAGCTATTGCACATGAGCACAAAGAGCAGTGGTTGAAGGCAATGAATGATGAAATGAACTCCTTGCTTCACATGAGTAATAGCCAGTCTTATCACCACTTGCTTCACACTTCAACCTTAGCTCGAAGCAATGCCCTACAAATGAAAAAGAGAAAGAAGAGATGAAGAAAGTCCCTTACTCATCAGTTGTAGGGAGTTTGATGTACGCCATGGTCTGCACAAGACTAGATATTGCTCATTCTCTTGGTGTGGTTAGTCGTTTTCTCCCCAATTCGGGGAAAGAGCATTGGGATGCTATCAAGTGGATCCTGAGGTATCTCAAAGGAACTTCCAAGGAGTGTTTATGCTTTGGCACGGGTAAACCGAGTTAGTGGGCTACACAGATGCGGATATGGCTGGAGATTTTGATTCCCGGAAATACACCTTAGGATACTTAATGACCTTTGCAGGGGGAGCTATCTCATGGCAGTCGAGCCTTCAAAAGTGTATCGCTTTATCTACCACAGAAGCTGAATACATTATAGTAACTATGGGTTGTAAGGAGATGTTATGGCTGCAGAAATTTTTGCAGGAGTTGAACACGAAGCAAGAGAGGTGCGCTCTATATTGTGATAATCAAAGTGCTATTCATCTTTGTAAGAATCCCACTTACCATTCGAGGTCAAAGCATATCGATATTAAGTTTCACTGGATTAGAGATGTGTTAGAATCTAAGTTGGTGAAACTACACAAAGTGCACACTAATGAGAATAGAGCTGATATGATGACAAAACCTCTAGCAAAGGAGAAGCTCAATGTTTGCTGAAGTATAGCCAGTATGTTCGAAATCTCCAAATAGTTGCGAGGGGGGGTTTGTTGGGGGTATCCCTCCAATTTGGAGGAAGAATTGGGCTCAACTTAATTGGACTTTAATAGGCCCAAGACCCACATTTATGAGGGTTTTATTTTCAACCAAATGAGATAATATTAGATAGGAAACATATTGTGGCAGCCACCAAAGAGGAGTAGAATTTTCGAGCAGAATTACTATGCGACTAGAGCATGATCAAATCGTTGATCGGGACATCAAATCAACTCCGATCGGGATGAAATTTTGACAGTGGCTTCAACACTCGTGGGACTGAATTTTGGACGGTCAGATATTCATTTATTTTGGCTAAGTTTATAATCCATCTTTCTCGGATGACGAATTTTTTGATTTGGTGATCCAAGAGATCGTTGTCTCTTGAGTTGGTTGATCCAAGGGCTTGTACTTGATGAAAAATAGTGTGTAATCTCCATTGATAGTGGAAAGCTGCTTTGGACTCGGTCTAGTGGTTTTTGTCCAGTGGTTTTTGCCCACATCAGGGTTTTCCACGTAAAATTTCTTGGTGCCGTTTTCTGATTATTAATTTGTTTGCTTGATTCCTATCTTGATTACACTAGTATGGAAGGAAGATAATCGTTACGTTATTGATTGTTTAAGCACCCCTTTCCCAACACCTTCAAATCCAGCATCACCATTATATCAATATGTAACTTGATGGCGATATTGTTGATGTAACTAGTTTTTGTCAAAATATTAAAGATTACATACGGAGGATGGAAAGGAATTTAAGTTACAATAGCTTAATCTTCTTCTGCTTGCTTTCTCTTCTTCTTTTTCTCCTTTTTGCTAGGCTCTTCTTCCAACTCTGCAGCAGCATTACGATCTTCATTAGCCAACTCTGCTGCATGAGTACCATCCTTCATTTTCATTTTCTTCATTTTTGTTGGCTCTTCTGCCATTTCAACATGTGCTTGTGAATCGGTGCTTTCTAACTTGGCCTTCTTTTTCTGACTCTCATCCTTGCCCTCCTCTTTGGCTGCTTCTCCAGATATGAACACAGAAGACAAAGGAAGAAAAATTGAATAATACACAATGAAGCAAGTAAAGCTGCAGTTCATATCCATAGTGCCTAAATGCTATCAGTTGCAATACTAGAGCACTATAGTTTGTTCGCTTGCTAAAGGCATCTTGTTCTCTTTCCATCATCTTTTTCTTCGTTGAACAACTCTTCAACACCAAACCTAATATTATTCATTCTGATTCTATTTAACTTTTGCTAATAGGTTCAGTTAGTTTCCATAGACACAAATTACATGGTGCCTAAAAACTCAAAGGAAGAAGGACATGGCCTGATCAAATAGAGATGTTGTGGGTTAATGAAGCCTAACCTAACAGAGGCTTCCAAACATAGTTGATTTCTCCTCCTTTTCAAATCCAAAACATTAATGCGAATTGGAAGTTTGGACTAAAATTGGAAGCATAACTCAAGAATTTCTCAAACAAATAAAACAATGCATAACTGTCACGCCTCAACTCAGGGTCACGTGACCGGCCAGGGTATACGTGCTTATACCCCGCAGCCTAACCCATGCACATGACATCTCAACAACAAAATAAAGCGGAAAAAAGTAAACGAGTTTTATTTCAAAAGAAAAACCAAACTAATTTTCATAAAAGCAGTAAAGTTTTTATCAAAGGTTCAAATGCGGAAAGAAATAAAATAGATGAAACAAAGAGCAACAGTTCTCTTAACAATAAAATTTGAAATAAAACATGAATGTCCCCACGGGACTACAACTCCAAAATGCCAAATCACAGTACATGATAAACTACCACAGACTCGACAACGACCTCTAACTAGGATTGCTATGAGATTAATGTAGCTCCTCTGTCCTCCAGCCGCGCCAAGTGCTCTAGCCCACCTCACCAGTCATGCTCTGCAAAACAAAAACAACGACAACGGGTGAGTTCGAAAGAACTCAGTGAGCAGTTCTACCTGAAGGCGAAATGGCCTACACTAGAGGGGGGTGAATAGTGTGTTTACTATATGATTCGCCTAATTTCACTTTTAATCGTTTCTTAGACTAACTTAGGCGATTTGTAATTCGATAAATGAATGCGGAAGCGATAAATATTTAAGCAATGAAAATAAGCAATCAATCAATGCAAACACAGGTATTTATAGTGGTTCGGCCCCAATGCCTACTCCACTACCTAAGCACCCCGCTTAGGATTTTCAAACTAAGTTTTACTAGATTAATTAGTTTCCCTTACAACAAGGACTTTTCACCGAAAAGTCTCCGCTCTCCAACCGAAGGCACTTCCACACCCGGAAGTATCCCGCCATCCTACCGAGAGCACTTTCCCACCTTAACATAAGGGACAACTAGTATTAATCCTAGTAACAACTAAGTTTACACACTCAAGTGGCTTTACACCTTGCAAGGTAACCACTTACTCACCAAGACCTAACACAAAGTCTTTGCAAACCCAAATCAAAACAAACGTTCAAATAATAGTAAAATACACAATGAAAAGAGCTAAATGATAAATACAAGATTAACTACTCTTTTCAGGCCTTCAAAACCTCCAACTCGTCAAGTCGTTGAGCTTGAACAAAATCCCGAGTTGAGGAAGCAACGGCGCTTGAAGAAGAACTCGTAGAAGTAGTAGAGCGCGCTTGATCAATCTTTGGAAGGCTTTGATCTTCCTTTTAATAGCTCAATAAAATCTATAATAGAGAAGGAAGGAAGTTAAATGAAGTATCAAAGGGTGTATTTATACACTCGCGAAGAAATGGCTGTTCAACGGGTAGAAAACTATCTGTTACAAACCGCCGATCGAAGCGCCGGTCGAAGCATCGATCGACCGGTCATTCGACCGCTGCAATTATCCCTGTGGTCGGTCGACCGACTGGTCAACCGCCATATGCAAATCAATTGATCCGCGATCTTTGGTCGACCCGTCGGTCAACCGACGCGGTATTGCGTTGCGTCTCATATGCAGGTCGGTCGACCGATTGGTCGACCTCCAGCTTCGGGCAGATTCTGCCGTCATTCAGTCGATCGCCCGGTCGACCGCTCGACGCAAGAATCTTGCATTTTCTTTCTTCGGTCGACTGATGCAAGCTGCGTCTGCAGCTAGCCTCAATCTGGTCGACTGATCTGTCGACCGCCAGGGCTACTGCACCTTTTTACCTACAGTCGGTCGATCGCCCGGTCGACCAAACCTTGGCTAAGATTGTTTCCTTCAGCTTTTTTCTTCTGTGCTTCGTTTTCGTGTTCTGGCTTTCAACGAGCATTATCTTGGAGAGCTTTTGACCTGATCTTTGGACTCATCCAAGCGACTTGGGTGCACTCGTCGATCTTCGAGAAACTCCGCGACGAACCCGAGCGCGACAATCAATGTCCTTCCAATTTTGCGATTTCTTCGATTTACCCGATCGAGGACATCGAACGCTAGTCGATATGGAACCTGAAAGATATTCTCAATGAAATCATTAGTTTCATGTTTGTTATCATCGAAACCATTAAGATCGAGATTAAGGCTAAGGTTGAAAACCTAAAGCCAACAATCTCTCCCCTTTTGATGATGACAAACATCCTTGAGAAAATATATACAATAAAGCATAAGGATATCAACTTAGGGATTTCTCCCCCTATCAACATGCATATTTATGAGATAAACTCTCCTTATCTATATGCATGAATTTCCTATATTTTTCTCCCCCTTTTTCTTATACACTTATCCCCCTTTTGACCTATACATTTCTCCCCCTTTATCCATACTCATCTCCCCCTTTTGACATCAATCAAAAAGGGCAAGAGAGGCTATCTACTTAAAGGGATGAAACACAATTAATACATGAGGTTGAGACTCTAAGGATTATTTTCATGAAACATGGGTATCTCAACCAAAGGGATGGAAAAATAAGTATTTAATAGGAAACTTTAAATCATACATGATATGGAGAAAGTGATAGATACAATTCAAAATTAAATCATGTATGTTCTCAAGAGTTTATAAACTTAGCATGATTCCATTCAAAGTATGCTTGAAAGCATGAAGATGCTAAGTATCAAATTTGGCTATCTACTCATGTTTTCTTTATCTTAGGCATCTAGACATCAAACATGAGGGAATGTAAGACTATGAATTAAGTTTGGGCTTAAAATAAAATTTTTAATTTACTTTGTTGACTTAAGTCAATCTATACTTCTAGTTTTCAAAAATCACCCTTTTAAGTTTATTCAAAATCATATTTTTTATAAATGTTTTTGAAACTAATTTTTGGATGAAGATTTTTGATACCAAATATAGAATACTCATTTTGATACCAATTGTGGGATGAAAATTTTGATACCAATTATTGAATAGTCATTTGAAATGCATGTATCAAAGTTTGATCTCAAAAGAGTTTTCAAAGATCATTTTTCATCCTATGTTGTTTCCAAATAAACAAATGGATCTTAGCTATCATCCAAAATATCAAAATCATTCCTAGAAATGATTTTACTCATGAAAATATGTGAATGATATTAGAATTTGAATCCAAATGGTGTACATGAGTTTTTATTGAAGTTTTTGAAGAAAAATCAAAGTATAGAAAGATTGATATTTCAATTTAGGATGATACTTTGAGTTTTGAAATCCAACTTTAAAAATTCATTATAAATTAGATTCTTGATGAAATGTTTTGAAATTTTTACTTAAGAAACTAAATTTTTCAATGAATGTGTAGTTTCAAGAATCACCTAAAAAAGATTTTTCTATATTTTTTTAAAAATAACTGAAATTTATACTAAATGTAGGTTGAAATGGTATTTTTGTAAATTTCAGTTTTTCTTAAAACTTTTTCAATTTTCATTCAAACTTTCATGACATCACATGATGGTCATGTAAAGAGTATATGTCAAGTTTGAGATAAAAATTTTGTCCTTAAGTCAAGATATCAACCTAGCATGGTTTCATTCAAAACTAAACTAGTTTTTATGAAACTTGCTAAGTTTCAATCTTAATATTTACTCATGATTTTTCAAGTTTAAACCTATGAATACCTAACATGAGTAAATCTAAACATGTTTCACAAGTATGGATTGAAAATGAGACTTTTAGGTCAACTTGTTGACTTGAGTCAACATGGTTCAAGAGAGGTAAGCATGAATTGACCTCTATGTCATTTAATCCATATCCATATGAATTTTTCATTTTAAATGAATGGAAACATGTCATACCTATTCCTAAACATGTTTATGAAGTTTTGGACTTAAAATGAAATGACCAAGTCAATTGATACCAATTGTGGTTTGTTGACTTGGACCAAGCTTTTCAAGCTTAAGTCCCCTAAAGTGATATAGATATCACATATTCATCTACACATGAATTTTTAAGATTGAACACCTAGAATCATATCATGTGTGTATCTAAACATGTTTATTTCATTTTAACTTAAAATGAGGTCTCTAACAAGAATTTTAACCTAGAGCAAGTTTCATTTAATCAAGATATCATGAAATTGCCAAAGTTATCCAAATTTTGCCTACTCATGAAACTTCAAATATTTAGCATGCAAAGACAATCATGAGTATATAGAGACATCATTAAAATGAAAATTCAATTTATTTTTCAAAAAAATTTGCAAAATAAAATTCATACATTTTTCTTGAAAATTTGCCCAACTTTTTCATTTCTTTTTTCATTTACTTTTAGATAGCATATCTTTCCAATTTTTAACTTGCAAGTAGACTTCATTAGTATCATAATGAAATAATAAGACTACTAGCAAGCTAATTTACTAAATAGCACAAGTTTTAAATGCAAAGTTTCATTTAAAATCTTAATCTATGCTAGATAGTTAAAGATTAATTTTAAATTAGTTTTCATGATATCTAAATGAATCTAAGAGATCTTAAATTGTGAAACATTTAAAGAATAAGATCTCTACCTATGTTAAACTAGTTTGGACTTACAAGAAGGTCTCTAATAATGAATACCAACCTAGAGCAAGTTTCATTTGATGAATTTTGCCAAAGTGCTAAAGTTCTACCTACTCATGAGAAATCAAGGATTTGCATGCAATTCAAGTCATGAGCATAGAGACATGATTTTAGCTTAAACAATGAGGTATAACACTAAGATTTTGAATTAATTGAAGTTATACCTAATTCATGATAATTTGCCAAACTAATCTTTTTCTTCCTAATTAGCCTTCCTAAAACCTTATAACTTGCAAATATACATCTTAAGTAGACAATGAAATTAAATCTACATGCAAGCTATCAAACTAAATAGTGAAGAGAAAAACCAAGTATCATTTATCAAATTCTACCTCACTAAATAGCATGGATTCATTTTCAAATAAATTTTCATGATAACAAAATGAATCAAGAGATCTCAAAATATGAAATTTTGAAAAATAAGATCTCCAACCCTTCCTATTGGTTGAAAACCGAAAGCCACAAAAAGCCTACGATTTAGAATCGCAAGGTCGCTTAGGCCCATTACAGGCCACCTGGGTCTCCGTAGAGACTGGGAAATCAAAAATCAAAAACATTTTTGAAAGAACTCTTTCGCAAGAGCGGGGAAAATCAATCAATTTAAACATGTATCATAATCTTCAACTAAGATTAAGCAATACAAGATAGAAGATGATACCGAAGTAGTTTTGATGTCACATTTACCTAAGGCATCAATGTAGCTTGAAGTTGCAACCAATGGAGGATTCATCATTCAAGTCCATGGTCAACTCCAACATATCATCAATCTTTCACCCTTGTGTGGTAGCTCCCCCTTCAATAGAAAATGAGATCTTTGGTACCCAAATTGCTTTGGGTCCTTGGGGGTTAGATGGCCTAGGAATCCAAAGTGTCTTAGCAATATTTGGATTTCTTTTGAATGCACAATCATGTATGGCATGACCATAGATACCACCACAACAAAAACAATGTCCATGAAACTTTTTCTTTTCATTTTTAGCATGGACATGAGATTTAATTTTAGAATGCTTATCATGTGAAACATGATGAGAATGAGCATTCTTAGAAAGCTCATTCATCTTCTTATAATTATGGGGTCTAATGGTAGAATGCATGGCATGAGAGGCATGATGAGCATGGGCATTCTTAGATAAATCATTTTTCTTTTGAGCATGAGGTTTAATGGTGGAATGCTTAGTATGAGAATGATGATGAACCTTACCATTCTTTACAAGAGCATTTTTATTTTTAGTGTTCTTAGATGAGACATTTTGATTCTTAGAATTATAAGAGAAAGAATTAACTTTCCTACTCAAGGTCAACATCTCATTTTTCATATCATTCATGGATTTATGAATAGCATGCAATTGAGTTTTCAACATGTTATTTTCATTCTTCAATATGTCATTTTTATTTTTCAACTCCTTAGTGTCAATACTTAAAGTATCATGGCATGGATTGGGGACACTAATTCTTAGCTTTACATCATGTAATTGAGAGCTAAGAGTTGAATTTTCTTTCTTCAATTTTTTGTTTTCCTTGTTCTTTTTCATAAGCAAGGCATTCAATTTTTGACATTCCTCAACTAGTTCTTCATATGACAAATTTAATGAACTAGAAGAGCTAGTACTATTATTATCATTATTATGACTAGAAGGGTAAGAGTGTACCTCATCATTAGCAATTTTGAGGCTCACTTTGGAAGTAGCTTCGTAGTCATGAATAGAGGATGCTTCGAATGAATGAGATGTGGAGGTGGAAGCACTTGACCTCTTCCTTGCTTTGTTCATCAAGGTAGGGCAATTCTTCCTAACATGCCCCTTCTCTTTGCATGCATGACATATTACTTTTCTTTTTCGGCTCTTGGTGCTACTTCTTTGACTAAAAGAGCTATGGACATCAAAACCAATATTAATAGTAGGTGAGTGACCATTGTCACCACCTTCTTCATTAAAAGTGTCAATCTCTTCAATTTTGGCATGATCGTATAAAACATTTAGACTAGCCCATAAATCATGAGCCGAAGAACAATGTATGACTTTTTCTAGTATGCCATTTGGTAATGTGCAAAGTATGCAATTCATGGCATCTCCATTAAACTTAAATATTTTCTTGTCCATTTCACTCCATGCATGCATATCAACCTTAGGTTCAATAAATTACCAATGTAACATGTTAAATACACCAAAACCTTTGGTCTTCAAAATTGTGTACATCCTATTTTTCCATAGACAAAAGTTTGATTCATCGAACCTAGGAGGAGAAGACACTACACTCTCTAGAGCCATTTCAGGATCGAGACGAGGTGTAGACGAGATGGTGAAATCTCAAGCTACGAACCCGCTCTGATACCAATTGAAGGCGAAATGGACTACACTAGAGGGGGGTGAATAGTGTGTTTACTATATGATTCGCCTAATTTCACTTTTAATCATTTCTTAGATTAACTTAGGCGATTTGCAATTCGATGAATGAATGCGGAAGCGATAAATATTTAAGCAATTAAAACAAGCAATCAATCAATGCAAACACAGGTATTTATAGTGGTTCGGCCCCAATGCTTACTCTACTACCTAAGCACCACGCTTAGAATTTCCAAACTAAGTTTTACTAGATTATTAGTTTCCCTTACAACAACGACTATTCACCAGAAAGTCTCCGCTCTCCAACCGAAGGCACTTCCACACCCGGAAGTATCCTGCCTTCCTACCGAGAGCACTTTCCCACCTTAACCTAAGGGACAAATAGTATTAATCCTAGTAACAACTAAGTTTACACACTCAAGTGGATTTACACCTTGCAAGGTAACCACTTACTCACCAAGACCTAACACAAGGTCTTTGCAAATCCAAATCAAAACAAACGTTCAAATAACAGTAAAATACACAATGAAAAGAGCTAAATGATAAATACAAGATTAACTACTCTTTTCAGACCTTCAAAACCTCCAACTCGTCAAGTCATTGAGCTTGAACAAAATCCTGATTTGAGGAAGCAACGACGCTTGAAGAAGAACTCGTAGAAGTAGCAGAGCGCGCTTGATCAATCTTTGGAAGGCTTTGATCTTCCTTTTAATAACTCAATAAAATCTATAATAGAGAAGGAAGGAAGTTAAATGAAGTATCAGAGGGTGTATTTATACACTCGCGAAGAAACGGCTATTCAACGGGTAGAAAACTATCTGTTACAGACCGCCGATCGAAGCATCGGTCGACCAGCCATTCGACCGCTGCAATTATCCCTGTGGTCGGTCGACCAACTGGTCGATCGCCAAACGCAAATCAATTGATCCACAATCTTCGGTCGACCCATCAGTTGACCAACGCGGTATTGCATTGCATCTCATATGCAGGTCGGTCGACCGATTGGTCGATGGCCAACTTCGGGCAGATTCTGCCGTGATTCGGTCAATCGATCGGTATGCCGACGCAAAGCCGCGTCTGCAGCTAGCCTCATTCCGATCGATTGATCGGTCGACCTCCAAGGCTACTACCCCTTTTTACCTACAGTCGGTCGACTGCCCGGTCTACCGAACCTTGGCTGAGATTATTTCCTTCAGTCTTTTTCTTCCGTGCTTCGTTTCCGGGTTCCAGCTTTCAACGAGCATTATCTTGGAAAGCTTTTGACTTGATCTTTGCACTCATCCAAGCGACTTGGGTGCACTCGTCGATCTTCGAGAAACTTCGCGAAGAACCCGAGCGCGACGAACAATGTCCTTTCGATTTTATGATTTCTTCGATTTACCCGATCGAGGACATCGATCGCTAGTCGATATGGAACCTGAAAGATATTCTCAATGAAATCATTAGTTCCATGTTTGTTATCATCAAAACCATTAAGATCGAGATTAAGGCTAAGGTTGAAAACCTAAAGCCAACACTACCAACCCCCACGAAAAATCAAACACAAATATGATGCATAAAGCAAAACTCCTGACTCAAGCAGGAGATGTCACAAGGGAGTGATTAGCTAACAAGCCATCTGGCCACCACCTGCCCGAAGGCAACCAACACCCAAACGGTGAAGATCAACAGGCCTAAGCCTACCATGCCTTAAGGCAACAAAACATACTAGGATAATCGGGATGGCCCTCCGAACTTATCCTAATATAAAGAAACTCGAGAGCAATCGGGATTGGCCCATCCGAACTTGCTCCACGAGACGCGTACGAACAATCGGGAATCGCCCATCCGAACTTGCCCATTTTAGATATAACAGGAATAATCGGAATTTGCCCGTCCGAACTTATTCCTTAAAAATACCTCGGGAATAATTGGGATAGGCCCTCCGAACTTATTCCACGAGGTCAAACCGAAACAATCGGGATTTACCCATCCGAACTTGCTCCAAAAAGATAACGTAGGAATAATCGGGATTCGCTCATCTGAACTTATTCCTTTAAATATAGAATCTTGGGAACAATCGAGATTTGCCCGTCCGAATTTGTTCCACAAGATACGCAGGAACAATTGGGATTTGCCCATCCGAACAAGTTCCACAAGTTGGGAATTAATCATCCAACCTTTCGGGCCTAGCTCGCAATCTGGCTCCTCAACGAGCCTCTCCGTCATTCATAAAGATATGGCGCAACATGACCTAAGTCAAGTCTCTCATACGATGTCTTAGGGGTGTCCTTATTGGGAAACATCTGAACACTCCAATACCCGACCCCAACTCCTAGTCTCGTAATGTCATAACCCGTATAGTTTTATTTCATACATAACTTTATTTGTTGGTTCTTAACAGATTATGCTGCCCCTTTGTTCAATTTTAATTATGCAATTAAAATTTTATCACCAAGATTAGGGTTTTATTTTAGGGTTTTATTTTAGCTTACTATTGTGCCCGAAACTGATGTGTCTAACCCGAATTTGGTCTCCAGAGTGTGACCTATGTTTCCAAACTATAATTTCTGGTCGAAAACGATTGGTTACACGATTTTATTAAGCAAACTATGCACATCACAAATAGGATTTCAAAATCAGCCCTAAATCAATAATTCAACATACTGCTTTCAACCTAATTGAGTTTTCAGCATCTCAAGATAAATAAATCCAAAATTTCAAAAGTAAATTCCATAATTATCAACATAACACAATTATATCATTGAGACAAAACTTCTCAAGAAACAAGTCATGATTGTTTAACCAAGAGTAGCATGAACCAAGAAAATCTTCAAGCAAGAATCAATTTACATGATCAATAATCTCATATCAAGAACACTCAAGGCTTCAAGATCAAATCTTAATTTTGTAAAACTTGCTCCACATTCAAAAATCACAGATTTAAATCTAAAGCATGCACAATAATTAAAGAACCTAAATAGGCAAGCACCTCAAGATATAGACTTCATGATAAACAAGAACTCTCACTTGGGCATTTCGTCAAACACCTTAAGGGCACCCTCGCTTCACCCTTGGCCGAGCACCCCTAGAGTAAACCTAGGGCTGCTGAGCCACAAAGGGAGAGTCTTGGCCCCCCTTCCACGAAACGACACAAGAACACGGCAATCAAAACCCACGATTCAGCAAGAAATCACAAGAATCAAGAAAATGGCCAAATTGGTTCAGAACTACGAGAGAACCCGAGAAAGGAGAGCTAAAACCACTCACATGAATAGGAAAGAAGACTAGAGGAGAAATCCCGATCAACGGCCTCCGAATCCGGCTCCAAGAGGTGGCGGCTCGACTCTTCCAAGGGGGACAAGGGGGCGGCGGCTCCTCCTCAAGCCAACAGCTTGGCTTCCAAGGGAGAGAGAGAGAGAGAGAGAGAGAGAGAGAGAGGAGGGGGTTGGCACGGTAGCTGCAAGAGAGAGAAAGGGAGCGAGGGGCTGCTGGCGGCTCCTCTCTTTCCTTCAATTTGCTTGTGCGGCTCCAATAGGGAGCCGCAAGCCCTAGGGGGGAAAATTTATAATCCTTCCCACCTCTTTTAACCTGCATCCGCCTCAACCCGGATCCATACCCACTAACTTCTCAACCCGCTACCCACTAAGCTTAATTAAACTCAAATTAACCCCATATGCGACATAATTAAACAATCATGCATACACAACATAAAATTAAATAAATTTATCTACGCAAGCAAAAATTTACATAGCTCATATTCCTACTTACCCAAGCTCGCAAGCTCGCACCGGACCATGAGTCGACTCGATTCGACCTCGGACTAGCCCGCTAGGCTGATAAATACACACATAGATGGAAAACTAATATTAATATCTAGGATATTACAATCCTCCCTCCTTAAAGAAAATTTGTCCTAGAATTTCAGAAAAAGAACTTAAGGACTCACCAGATTATCAAACAACGAATGATAACACTCCCTCATATCATGCTCCACCTCCCAGGTGGCCTCCTGCCCGGAATGGTGCTCCCACATGACCTTAACCAAGGAAATCTCCTTGGACCTTAATTTTCTGATTTGCCGGTCTAGCACCTCAATTGGCCGCTCCTCATAGGAAACTGCTGAATCCAACTCCACTGCTGTAGGCTCAATCACATGGGACTCCTCTCGAATGTACTTCTTCAGCATAGACACATGGAACACTGGATGCACTCGGTGCATACTTGGAGGTAAGGCTAACTCATAGGCCATAGCTCCCCTGCGCATGAGAATAGGAAATGGTCTAATGAACCTAGGGCTTAGCTTTTCTTTCTTTCCAAACCTTACCACCCCTTTCATAGGGGACACCTTGAGGAACATCATGTCCCCCTCAGCAAACTCTACCTCCCTAGCCTTTCTATCGGCATACATCTTCTAGCGACTCTGAGCCGCCAACAGCCTCTCTCTGATTAACTTCACCTTTTCTACTACCTCCTCCACCAGGTCAGGTCCCATCACAAGGGAATGTCCTGTCTCAAACCAACTTACAAGCGACCTACATCTCCGCCTATACAATGCTTCAAATGGGGCAATCCCGATGCTACTGTGATAGTTGTTATTGTAGGCAAACTCAATCAGGGATAAGTGCCTCTCCCAACTACCCTCCAAATCTAGGACACAAACTCTCAGCATATCCTCCAATGTTTGAATGGTCTGCTTTGACTGACCATCTGTCTGAGGGTAAAATGCAGTGCTGAACCGAACCTGCGTGCCCAATGCCTCTTGGAAAGACTACCAAAATTGAGCTCTGAACTGAGTACCCCGATATGAGATGATCATAACTGGAACACCATGATAAGCGGCGATCCTATCCAAAAGCAACCTCGCATACTGCTCGGCTGAAAAGGTCGTCCTGACTAGTATAAAATGCGAAGTCTTGGTTAGGCGATCCACCACTACCCAGATAGAATCATTGCACTTCCTAGACTTTGGCAACCCCGTCACAAAATCCATGGTTATCTTCTCCAATTTCCACTCTAGTACTTCTAGGTTTTGGAACAACCCTGTTGACTTTAAATACTTAGCCTTAACCTGCTGAAACACCAGGCACTTAGACACGAACTCGGCCACTTCTCTTTTCATACCTTTCCACCAATAATTCTGCCTTAGATCTCGGTACATCTTTGTGGCTCCCAGATGCATAGTGTATGTGGACCGATGAGTCATCTTTAGCACTTGCTTGCGAACCTCGGCCATATCTGGCACCACTATCCGGTTTTTAAACCTCAGAACGCCCTTCGAGTCAACACCGAACCCATTATCGGCATCGCCCCTCCAGGCCAGATCCTTAGTGAGAATACAGAAAGCATCCTTCTCCTGCGCTGCTCGCAACATATCCACCAACGTGGACTGCACCCCCAGGTGAGCCACCAGCGCACCAGAAGCTGACACTGATAAGACTGCCCCGCCAACCAAACATATGACCATATCCTGGTCCAGCGGCCTCCTCCTGACTGCCAAATGCGCCAGACTACCTATAGACTTCCTGCTCAAATCATCAGCCACCACATTAGCCTTCCCCGGATGGTACATGATCGTGCAGTCATAGTCCTTCAAAAGCTCAAGCCATCTTCTCTGCCTCAGGTTCAACTCTTTATGGGTGAGCAAATACTGGACTGTCTTATGATCAGTGTATATCTCACAAGCCTCGCCATAAAGGTAGTGACACCACAGCATCAATGCGAACACCACTACTACCAGCTCAAGATCATGAGTCAAGTAATTCTTCTCGTGAACCTTCAATTGCCTGGAGGCATAAGCTATGACATTGCCATTCTGCATCAACACACAACCCAAGCCAACCCGGGAGGCATCACAATAAACAACAAATCCTCCCAAGCCCAAGGGTACTACTAGAACTGGTGCCAACGTCAAGCGGTCCTTGAAATTCAGAAAGCTCTCCTCGCACTTACTGTCCCATTCGAACTTGACCTTCTTTTGAGTCAGGCGGGTCAATAGCGCTGCGATCCTGGAGAAATTCTCCACAAATTTTTTGTAATAACCTGCCAGCCCCAGGAAACTGCAGATCTCAGTGACATTAGTCGGCCTCTTCCAATTCTGAACTACTTCTATCTTTACGGGGTCCACCTTTACCCCTTCCCTAGACACCACATGGCCAAGGAACCCCACACTCTCCAGCCAGAACTCACACTTGGAGAATTTGGCATATAAGTGTTGCTCCCGGAGAGTCTCTAGAACCATCTGCAAATGCTCAGTATGCTCCTCCCTACTCCTGGAATATATCAAGATATCATCAATGAACACAATCACAAATTTATCCAAGTATTCCCTGAACACTCGGTTCATCAGGTCCATAAATATTGCAGGTGCATTAGTGAGCCCAAAGGACATCACCAGGAACTCAAAGCGTCCATACCTCGACCTGAAAGCGGTCTCAGGGACGTCACTGTTCCGGATCCTCAACTGATGGTACCCTGACCGTAGGTCAATCTTAGAAAACCACTTAGCTCCCTGAAGGCTGATCAAATAAATCATCAATCATAGGTAGCGGGTACCGGTTCTTCACCATTACCTTGTTAAGCTGTCGGTAATCAATGCACATCTGCATGGACCCATCTTTCTTTTTCACAAAGAGCATTGAAGCACCCCAAGGTGAAACACTTGGGCGAATGAAACCCAACTCAAGCAGCTCTTGCAACTGGGACTTCAACTCCATCAACTCAGCTGGTACCATCTGATACGATGGAATAGAGATTGACTTCACCCGTGGCTGGAAATCAATACAGAATTCGATCTCCCTCTCTGGAGGTAACACTGGCAACTCCTCTAGGAACACATTAGAGAACCCGCATACCACAGGCATTCCCCCGATCTCCCTAGCCACACCTCCATCTCCCTCTGCCACAGACACAAAAGCCAAGAAGGACTGACATCCACCCAAAAGTAGCTTCCGAGCATTGAGAGCTAAAATTGCCATCAACGAATCTCCCCTTCCCTCACCCTGGAAGATAAACTGGGGCAATCTGGGCTTACTTAAGGTCACAGTCTTAGCCCTGTAATCAACTAAGGCAAAATAGTCTGCCAACCATTCCATGCCCAAAATCACATCAAGCTTCAGCATCGGCAGGAGTGTCAATTCGGCTATCAACACATGCCCACAAATGACAACCTCGCAGCCCCGAAAGAGTGTCTCTGCCATCACAGAAACGCCCGTAGGTGTAGACACGACAAGAGGCAAATCAAGCACAAACGGTTCCCCTGCCAACTTAGCAGCAAACAAAGCAGATACAAAAGAGTGCGTAGCACCTGGATCAAACAAGACATGCAATAGCAGAACCTACAACAAGGTTACCTGATACTACTGCCCTGGACGCCTCAGCGCCATCTTGGTTCATAACAAACACCTGTGTAGCGGGCCTCTCACTACAAAAAATTTAGGCTTTAGTAAGGGTCGCGACCCTCACTAAAACCCCATATGACCCTCACTAAAAACTTTTAGTGAGGGTCACCCGGCCCTCACACGTCGTCAGGAAGAGTCTCGTCACTGAAAATATAGGTGAGAGTCACTTATATTTAGTAAGGGTCACTGATGACCCTCACTAAAAGATAGTTTTTGTGAGGGTCAATTTTGCTTCACAAAAGCTACTTTTAGTGAGGGTCGACATAACCCTCACCTATACTTTTAGTGACGAGACTTTTCCCGATGACGTTTGATGACCAGGTGACCCTCGCTAAAGGCTTTTAGTGAGGGTCATATGGGATTTTAGTGAGGGCCGCGACCCTCACTAATTCCTACATTTGTGAGAATCGATGACCCCCACTAATTCTTACATTTTGTGAGGGTCGTTGACCTCGCTAAAACTTTGTTTTTATAAATTAATTTTTTTCGTGAGTGTCTCCTGACCCTCACTAAAAGTTATTATAACATACATATAAAACATAATAACTTTTATAATTTAATTATATTTACATAAATCATAAGAAGCATATAAAGACAAAAAATTACATGTCATCATTTAATATATAATATATCTATTACAAAATTCATAAAGTATCACTACGTGGTCCATTACAAAAAACACATCTAATAAAGTATCAATCCCATTACATAAAAATTTCAACTTTAAAATAAAATTCAGACATGTTCTACTAATTCATACAAAAATCAAGATCTATCTTCGCAAATTCTTTCCTTTCTTCCCACCTTTCATCTTGTCCATGAAAGCAACTTTCATATTCATCTTTCTTCTTTCATCTTCAAAATTTTCTTCCATCTTCTTTCTCTCCGCTTCCATCTTCCTTTTTTCTTCTTTCTTATTAAGCTCCTTTGTAGCATATATGAGAGCAACTCCACCACCTACATACATGAAGGCAGAAGAGAACAAGGTAATTAAAAATCTAGCTTGCATTCTTTTTACAAAATAAAGAGTAATAAGTGAAATCTTACCCGGCAAAATTCCCTCTTTCACAACTGCTCTTGCAACATTTAGAGCATGTGTAGCCCTATCTTTTCTCTCACCAACTTCAGCCTCACTTGCTCCACCAATATAGAGATAGATGAGCATATACAGTTGTTCAAATTATGGGCCAAATGAATGCATGAATTTCAGCCGGCATACCTTGAGGACAGCGACACCTCCAGAGAGCTTTGACAACCTTTCTTGCGCTTTTTCCTTGTCAAACATTGCAGTACTTTTTTCTATAGTTGTTCTTAATTGTTGAAATGTAAAAGAATTATCTCAGTGCCTCCTAAATTAGTTTAAAAAAACTCCATACTGATAATTTCAAACATATCCCTCAAAGGGGACAATCCATTATGTGTATATTAGTACATTCATTGTTGGGGGAGTAGATGGATGTACTACTGCATGGATGATAAAGTAATTGGAAAGGACAAAAGAAGGAGGCACAAGAAAGCTAAAGTGTAGCATATCATTTACTTCTAATTGTTCCCCTATAAAGAATACTTATTAGGTAGAAATGCTAATTAGGTAGCATGGAACCACAAGCATTCTGCAATCTATCTTGAAAATAGCATTCCTTGTTATTTTGTTAACATTCAAGGTTTCATAATAAACAGACTCTTCACCTTTAATTTTCTAGGTATGTAACATATCAATCCTGTCAATAATATTTTGTTAGTTGGGAGCTTAAGTTAATTTGTGAAGTGTTTTTTTATTCATTTGTTATGCTGCCATTTTATTTTTGGGTTGCTAATTAACAAGTATAACTTTAATTCAGGATACTTATATGTTTCAAGTTGAATCCATTTGAGCATATGAACTTATCCTTTGATCACCTATTGATCATGACAAGAAGCAATTGAGAAGGGTAAAGCTACTTTCCGCAATTATATGTCATATGTAATCTAAAACTGTTGATATTGATGGAGTCATCATTGCTAGTTCATCCAGATAACTGCAAGCATCCGCAAGCAATAGGTAGCATTAGCAAAATTTCAGTAGAACATTACCAACAATGACAAAATTATAATATGTAACAAGTAATAGGTAGTATTAGCAAAATTTAATTAGGGTCAGAGTTTTTGAGTCACACAAGACATGTATGTGATTGCAATCTATAACAAACAATGACAGAATTATAAGATTGTGACTCATACTTATTATCTGAGTTATTCTCAGATATTTTAGGAAATAGAAAATTCAGAAAAGATATTTGGAAGAAAATAGATCATCAGCTCTCAAATAGCTTCAATCAAAGCTAATTAGAAGCATTTGATGCGATTAGGTCATCAAGTACTCAAAGTATAACGAAATTCCATTTGTGAACTATACAAACGAACAAATCTTTCACATGATCTGTGATTTCGAAATCTCAATTACCTCAGGTTTCTTCGCCTACAAATACTCTTCATGGATTGGAGCAGCTCATAAGACTTGGGATCCCTGTCCTTCCGAGACAGCTCACCTGCCATTAATCACCAAAAGAGAAAGCTTTCAAGCTCTTGCAGACCTCGATCCTCCAAATCTCTGCCAAGAATCGAGCTCTCACCGCGCTTGTTCTGCACAGAGTGGGAGAGCGCCCAGAGCAGAGCGGTCTTCGACTCCGGGGTGGCCACCGCCACGATCATGATCCTTCTGCCGCGGACAGCCTCGTCGGCTACTTAATTCTTCCTTGGGGTTTTTGATCGCTTCCTCGGGTTGCTCGGATGGGGGAGGCTTGGCTTCGAGCAGCGCCGGGGGTGGCGATCGGACCCTGACGCGAGCGGTGGTGATGCGGTTGAGGCAGAAGCTCGGGAGCCTGGGGCTGGCTCTACCCATGTCTGAGGCTTCTGCTTCTGCTGCTGCTAAATAAATAAATGAATAGCTTGAATCAAAGCTAAATAAATGAAGCTTTTATTATTTTTATTATTTTTATTATTTAATTATTTAATTATTATTTTTGAATTAATTTTTATTATTTCAATTAATAATTTATTTCAATTTTATTTTTACATATTTAATAAGTGAACCTTAATAAATAAATAAATATTTTGATATATTTTATTATTTTTATATATTTATTTCAATTAATAAATAAATGAAGCTTGAATCAAAGCTAATTTTATTCTTTCAATTTTATTATTTTTTATTTTTTATTTTTGAATTAATTTTTATTTATTTTTAGATTTAGAAATGAGAGATAGAAAATTGTGAGTGTCAATTTTTTACCATCACAAAATGTAAATATAATATTAAAGGCAAATTTCATTTCAAATTTTAAAATATATTTAATCAATTATTACTCTTTCATATTGTTAATAATTTTATTATTAAATTGTTATTTATTTAATAATAATTTTATTAAGTATAAATTTTGAGGCATGAGGTGTGAGAATTTTAATTACTTTATTTTTTACTCAATAATATTTTATATTTTTTAAATATATTTAATCAATTATTTAATTATCAAAATTTATTTTTATTTTTAAATTAATTTTTATTTATTTTCATATTTAGAAGTGAGAGGTAGGAATTGGTGAGGGTCACCATGTTGTCATCACAATACATACTTTTTAGTGAGGGTCACAATGTCCTCACGAAATATACTTTTTAGGGAGGGTCATACTCGACCCTCACAAAATACAAGATTTCGTGAGGGTCATGATGTTGTCCTCACAAAATATACTTATTAGTGGGGATCATATTAGACCCTCACAAAATACAGAATTTCGTGAATGTCACGCTATCCTCACAATATATACTTTTTAGTGAGGGTCATATCTGACCCTCATAAAATAATTTATTTTTACTGACGGGTTTTCGTGAGGGTCATGGTGTTGTCCTCACTATATATACTTTTTAGTGAGAGTTATACCCGACCCTCACAAAAGTGTTCTTTTACTGACGGGTTTTCGTGAGGGTCGACTAGCGACCCCCATAAATAGGTTGATTTAGTGAGGGTCGATACGTGACCCCCACCAAATCTCGTCACCAAAAGCCAAATTTCTTGTAGTGTCTCTGAACCACCAGCTCGTTGGCCTCCTCCCTTAGTTTTACCCCTCTGAGCTACGGAACCTACTAACATCAGTGTCTTTCCTCTGGTTTGATTAGGTTGCTGATTGCCCTTGCTAAGACAATCCTTTTTGTAATGCCCAGTTTGGCCACAGGTGAAACATACCTTTGAACGTCCCTAGCAAGCCCCCCTAGTGCTTCCTGTGACATCGGTTACATTACTGCGGCCCAAGTCTCTACTGCGAACCTCCAGATAACGCCCCTAGTCCTGAACCCATGTGGCCTCTAGAACTTTTATGACCTCTGCCCTGTTATGGATCCGCTGTCTTGAAAGTTCCCTCTGAGTGAGCTGGCCGACCCCCCGAAGGCTGGGGCCGAAACTTTTTCTTCTGGGGCCCATCCTGCCTATCTGTCGGTACCAGTGCCTCCTTTCGGAGCGCCTCATCTACAACCCGAGCAAAGGAAGTGTCATATGTGTAATGGATGAGTTTGGCGATCTGCGGCCTCAACCCTTCAACAAACCTCTTGACCCTGGCGGTCTCTGTGGCTATCAAGGTGGGATGGTACTTCGAGAGTCGAGTGAACTCCATCTCATAATCTATCACCGACATACTGCTCGTTTGACGTAGTAGCTCGAACTCTTTTGCCCACCTGTCCCGAACGCTCATCAGCAGGTACTTCTCTACCATAGCAGCTCTAAACTCCTCCCAAGTAGAGGATGGTGCATCTGCTGTCCTACGATCCCTCCAGGTGTGAAGCCAATCCTTGGCTGGACCTCTCATCAGTAACCCGATCAATCGAGCGGTCATTTCAGAAGAAAAACCAAGCTCCTTACACAACTCAAAGCAATCTCCCAAGAAATTGGCAACCTCCACCTGCTGAGCTGTCCCTGAATGCAACAAAATCTGCATATGGAGGTGCTCTGGGGGCTCTGACCACCGGTGATACTGGCTGGACCACCTCTGGTACTGCGGGTGCTGCTGGTACTGGTTGTGGCTGCTACCTCAGCTCCTGCTCCCTGCGGAGCGCCTCAGTCAGCTCAGCCACTCGGGCCTCCAACTGTACAATCATGGGATCATGTCCCACATCTTCTCGAGCCTGCGGTGGTCTCCCGCAACCCTGGCCCCGGCCTCGGCCTCGGTGCTCAATAGAGTTGCTGTCACTACATCTCCTTGCGACATCAAAGGCCTCTATCAATCTAGAATCAAAAAAAGAAAATATCAAAATTAGACAATTTAATTCACCCTAAGTCGTTAAGTAACTTAACCACAAGTCGTGCTGAGGTGCAGACTTAGCTCATTGATCTCATAATATACCCCTACCGTATACTGACATGCTAGCAATGCCCTATACGGTGACAACTCTAGGTCATAGTCAGATCGAACCACATGCTCTGTTACCACATTGTCACGCCCTAACTCAGGGTCGCGTGACCGACCAGGGTATACGTGTGTAACATGCTTATACCCCGCAGCCTAACCCATGCACATGATATCTCAACAACAAAATATAGCGAAAAGAAGTAAACGAGTTTTATTTCAAAATAAAAACCAAACCAGTTTTTAGAAAAGCAGTAAAGTTTTTATCAAAGGTTCAAATGCGGAAAGAAACAAAACTTTACAATAAAACTGGTTTTGTTTCTTAACATGAATCTGAAACAAAACATGACCCCTAACTAGTTCTCTTAACAATAAAATCTGAAATAAAACATGAATATCCCCACGGGACTACAACTCCAAAATGTCAAATCATAGTGCATGACAAACTACTACAGACTCGACTACGACCTCTAACTATGACTGCTTTTTATGATATCAATGTAACTCCTTCGCCCTCCTCACTGGTCAGGCTCTGCAAAACAAAAATGATGACAGCGGGTGAGCTCGAAAGAACTCAGTGAGCGGTTCTACCAACCCCCACGAAAAACCAAAAACAGATATGATGCATAAAGTAAAACTTCTGACTCAAGCAGGAGAGGTCACAAGGGAGTGACTAGCTAACAGGTCATCTGACCACCACCTGCGCGAAGGCAGCCAACACCCAAAGCGGTGAAGATCAACAGGCCTAAGCCTACCATGCCCTAAGGCAACAAAACATACTATGATAACCGGGATGACCCTCCGAACTTATCCTAATATAAAGAAACTCAAGAGTAATCGGGATTGGCCCATCCGAACTTGCTCCACGAGACGCGTACGAACAATCGAGAATCGCCCATCCGAACTTGCCCCTTTTAGATATCACAGGAATAATCGAGATTTTCCAGTCCGAACTTATTCCTTAACAACACCTCGGGAATAATCGGGATAGGCCCTCCGAACTTATTCCTCGAGGTCAAACCAGAACAATCGGAATTTGCCCATCGGAACTTGTTCCAAAAAGATAACGTAGGAATAATCGGGATTCGCTCATCCGAACTTATTCCTTTAAATATAGAATCTTGGGAACAATCGAGATTTTCCCATCCGAACTTGTTCCACAAGATACGCATCAACAATCGGGATTTGCCTATCCGAACTTGTTCAACAGGTTGGGAATTAGCCATCCAACCTTTCGGGCCTAGCCCGCAATCCCGCTCCTCAATGAGCCTATCCGCCATTCATAAAGATATGGTGCAACATGACCTAAGTCAAGTCTCTCCTACGGTGTCTTAGTGGTGTCCTTATTGGGAAGCGTCTCAACACTCCAATACCCGACCCCAACTCCTAGACCCGTAATGTCATAACCCGTGAGGTTTTATTTCATGCATAACTTTATTTGTTGGTTCTTAACAGATTATGCTGCCCCTTTGTTCAATTTTAATTATGCAATTAAAATTTAATCACCAAGATTAGGATTTTATTTTAGCTTAATGTTGTACCCGAAACTGATGTGTCTAACTCGAATCTTGTCTCCAGAGTGTGACCTATGTTTTCAAACTATGTTTTCTGATCAAAACGATAGGTTACACGACTATATTTAGCAAACTATGCACATCACAAACAAGATTTCAAAATCAACCCTAAATCAACAATTCAACATACTGTTTTCAACCTAATTGAGTTTTCAGCATCTCAAGATAAATAAATCCGAAATTTCAGAAGTAAATTCCTTAATTATCAACATAATAGAATTATATCATTGAGACAAAACTTCTGAAGAAACAAATCATGATTGTTTAACCAAGAGTAGCATGAACTAAGAAAATCTTCAAGCAAGAATCAATTTACATGATCAATAATCTCATATCAAGAACACTCAAGGCTTCAAGATCAAATCTTATTTTTGTAAAACATGCTCCATATCCAAAAATCACAGATTTAGATCTAAAGAATGCACAACAATTCAAGAACCTAAATAGGCAAGCAACTCAAGATATAGACTTCATGATAAACAAGAACTCTCACTTGGGCATTTCGTCGAACACCTTGAGGGCACCCTTGCTTCACCCTTGGCCGATCACCCCTAGGGTAAACCTAGGGCTGCCGAGCCACAAAGGGAGAGTCTCGGCCCTCCTTCCACGAATTGGCACAAGAACTCGGCAATCAAAACCCATGATTCGGCAAGAAATCACAAGAATCAAGAAAATGCCCAAATTGGTTCAAGACTACGAGAGAACCCGAGAAAGGAGAGGTAAAACCACTCACATGAATAGAAAAGAATACTAGCCGAGAAATCCCGATCGACGGCCTCCGAATCAAGCTCCAAGAGGTGGTGGCTCGGCTCCACCAAGGGGGAAAAGGGGGCGGCGGCTCCTCCTCAAGCCAATTGCTTGGCTTCCAAGGGAGATGAGGGGAGAGCGAGAGAGAGGGGAGGAGGGGCTTGGCTCGGCGGTTGATAGGCTTGGCTCGACAACTGCAAGAGAGAGGAAGGGAGGGGCTGGTGGTGGCTCCTCTCTTTCCTTCAATTGGCTTGTGCGGCTCCAATAGGGAGCTGCAAGCCCTAGGGGAAAAATTTATAACACTTCCCACCTCTTTTAACCCGCATCTGCCTCAACCCAGATCCATACCCACTAACGTCTCAACCCGCTACCCACTAAGCTTAATTAAACCTAAATTAACCCCATATGCGACATAATTAAACCATCATGCATACACAACATAAAATTAAATAAATTTATCTACGCAAACAAAAATTTACATAGCTCATATTCCTACATACTTACCCAAGCTCGCAAGCTCGCACCGGACCATGAGTCTACTTGGCTCGACGTCGGACTGGCTTGCTAGGCTAACAAATAGACACATAAATGAAAAATTAATATTAATATATAGGATATTACAATAACTGCATAACTCCTTAATAAATTTTAAAAAAATAAAACAAGCAACCATAGAGCACAAGAAAGAGGAAAGGACTTACAAATCATTATTATGCATATATAAAACAAGCAACCATAGTGCATCCTTCAATCCTCAAGTCCTGCATTTAGAAACCATTATTCTGCATTATTTTCAATCAAACTTCAGGTACAATACAAATCACTTACAGCTTTCCTTAATCAAATGCGGAGTACATTTCTAAAATATTTACGCAGCCTAATTCCTATAAAAATTCAACTAATACATTTTGGATACATCATAGACCTATGAGAACTACAAGCACGCATGCTGCTAAAAGTACAAGGCTGCTAGAACTACTAGAACTACAATCACGCATGCTGCAAGGCTCCTAGTTTGAACAAATGAAGGAGGGTGTTATTTACATGGTTTAGTGTGAATATGTACTGCGCAAAAGAGTGAAAGTATCATGAAGCCTAGTGAGGAAGAGGGAGAACATGCACTGTGCAAAAGAGTGTGTTTGCTTGCCTGCTTCCAATCCTTGTGTTGTAGATCCACTACATATATCTCATGCCAAATAAAGATTTGTGCTGTTGTAAGTGAGGAAGTTATGGAAGGCTGTGAGCCTATGAGTTGTGGAAATGTCACCAACATTAGTTATCCTTTCTGGCTCGTTGATGAACAACCACCTTACTGTGGCCATCCCCTTTATGAGCTAAGATGCACGGAAGACAAACCCATTCTTCTTCATCTTTTCCATAAAGTGTACTTGGTGACAAAATTACTCACGTTTTATATAGAATGGAATGAGACATTTCAGGTTATAACATTTTTAATTGCAACATCAAGTTCAATGGATCATTCTAAGAAACAAAGCTTCCATTATAATAGGGCATGCCATGGTTGGGCTTCTTGTTCTTCTTAGTCTTCTTAACGCACAGCACTAGTGACACAATCAACAGAACTAGGAGTAACCCGGCACCTAGGCTGATCCCCAATACGATAGGCAGATTAGAGTTGGAACTGTGAGAAGGTGCATCCGAATTATTATAATTCTTGGTCGATTGGGGAGTCTTCCCTGAAGGTAGTGCCTTCGATGAATTTGTTGTTGATGGCGGTGAAAATGCCCCCAAGCTGGATTGAGGTGGTGACGGCGGCGATGGTGGTTTCGATGAGGCGCCACTGGACTGGGGGGTTGGAGGGGAAGAAGCTGAAGAGTTTTGAGGCGACGGTGGCGGTGACGTCGATAGGGAATCCGTGGACTGGGGTGGAGAAACCAAAGAGCTTTCTGGCGACGGTGGCGGGGTTAAGGCTGGAGACGCCGTAGAGGTAGGCGGAGGAGGGGACGGGGAGGATGATGCAGGAGGGGGAGTGTCCGGGGTGGCGGTGGGAGGTGGCGGTGATGTGGGCGGGGTTTGCTGCGGAGGCGATGACTGTGCTTCGGTGGATGTCTGATCAGGGCGAGGTGCTGACGATGCAGAATCTGATGGAGAAGGCTCAGCGGCCGTCGTGGGAGCCGGCGGAGACGGAGCAGCATCAGGGGACGAAGCCATGTTGAGGGGATGGAGTGCAGGTTGCGGAGGACTCCACCCTCCCCGTAACTCCTCCTACGCCAACCTGCCCATCGAGAAATTATGCATGATTAACGTTGTTTATTGACTGTCGATTAGTAAAGAAACTGATTGGAAGAGAAAGTACTCGGTTTGATTCTTGGGTTGGAGGAGCCAAGAAGATGTGGCGAGAGGCGTCGGCTTCAAGTCATCCATATCCAACCGCACCCCGCTCTGTCTCTCCCGGGATTCTCTCTATTCTTAGCTATCCATCCTCAAGTCGTCAGAGCTCGCGGAAGTTATCGCTCGGAAGTGAACCTTTAAAACCCTTATTTAAACAGGGGCGGCGCAGATGAGTAGTGGATGGCGGCAAACAAATTTGGGCGCGAGAGAGATACGGAGAGGGAGAGATCGAGTGGAAGGGAAGAAAAAAGAAGCTAGGTGATAATATCAAGTGACAGCACAAATGTCGTCGAAAAATGCGGTAGCTAATCAATCGCGAAGCTGTCGTAGCAATGTTAACTTTGCGATGGCCGAGGTTGTGGTCGCAAAGTCGTCACAAAAGTGGCAACTTTGCAACCCCCTATTTTCCCCGGTCGCAGAACCGTCGCATCTGCGACGGCTAAGTAGCGGTCGCACAAAAGCCGTCGCAAATGACCTGATTTCTAGTAGTGATCCAGTTAACTGTTATTTCAATTTTAATTTTTCGATTCGGTTAATCGATAATTTTCGATTAACCAAGAAATTTTTTTAATCTATAAACATAATAATATTATGCAAATCACATATAGAGAAAAATTTAAACAAATACCGAATTCTCATTGAGAAAAAAGAAAAAAAGAAGTGGGAAGCCATTTGAACCAAGATAATGTGCTACAAAAATTTATTTATTTATTTATATTTTTATTTTTAATATTTTCTTATATTTTTATAATATTTTTATAATTTTTTATAATTTATAATTTATTATTTAATATATATACATACATATATATATATATATATATATATATATATATATATATATATATATTATTAAAAATTAATAAATTATATCAAATTGGCCGGTTAACGAAAACCGGTGGACTTTTTACATTTCGGACCGAAATCGAAATCACAAACCGATTTTTCCAAAAATATAAACCAAAACCGAAAAAACCGGTTCGGTTAACCGGAAAAATCGGTTTGGTTTCGAATCGTTTTTCCGATTAACCGAAAAATCGGTTTTTTTTTCTCACCCCTGAAAAAAATATATCATTTTTACATTATGTTCGGTTCAATGAGGCAAGGGGAAAGGAGGTAATTTAGGGTGAGGTGAGAGGAGAGAAGCAAAGATTTTGTGTTTAGTTCAAAATTGACAGAAGGAAAGCCAGAGAAGAAATATTTTTATCTATTTTGCTTGGTTGGAGAGGGGAAGGGGTAGACGGTAGAAAAGAGTTCTCTGATTTAACAATAAAAAAGAGCAAAATTTGACAAAAACATATAAATTTTTTAAATGCTCCCGCCTTTGGAGGTAAGCAATTTTAGCTTATCTCGTTTCCCTTCAATTATTTCCTCTCTATTTTTTCCGTCAACCAAACAAGAAGTATTATCAAACTCACCTCCCATATTCTCTCCTTAGAAAACTCCCAACAACAAAATGTTAGAGAATCAGAGATTAACTGCATAATCAAAAAAGATAAACTCAATGCAATTTTTTATAGAACCGGAGAACTTTTAAGAGAGTACTATTATTTAAGGAACTTAAAAGTCATCGAAGTGGAAAGACAATGAACCAAACATGATAATAGTATTTACAACACTATACAAAATTAACAGAAACCAAATACATATATTATGAATTCAGTGGTCATCGACAAGAATCACTTTCCACCTCATCTTCACCATTTTTTTCCTTATAGTAGGAAAGTGTTGGCAACATCGTCGGCATTTGAAAAAGGAAATAATGCATTTACAGACAAGTCCAGAATGAAGAAAGTACATAGCGAGATTCCCAAATATAATTATTCAGGTGTTCTGGAGATCAATTCTATACTGATTGACGACCACGTTGGTAAAGTGAATTAAAGGGATTATAGCTTACATATTACAAAGTGTCTGTGTGCATATACCTGTTTTTTAAATGGAAAATAAAATTATTAACTATTGTTAAGAAATTAGTATGTCTAACTCATTCTAAAAGCTAGCTCATGAGAAAAGAATTGCCCAAATTATTTAAAGGTTATCTTGATCATATTTTTAACCAATGTGAGACTTTAACATATTCCTCTCACGCCCAGAATTGAATATCCAGAGTGTGAAGTTTTACAGGACTGAACATCTGCGGGTGGCACAATATCAATCATAGGTTTGGCTCTGATACCATGTTAAGAAATTAGTGGGTCTAACTTATCTGCGGGTATTAACCATTGTTAATAAATTAGTAGGCCTCTCCCAATGTGGGACTTTAACATAGTTTGAGCAATCCACTCCTAATGAGCTAACTTTTGGGGTGAGTTAGACCCACTAATTTTTTAATATGATATCAGAGCCAAATTTGTGATTGATATTGTGCCACCCGCATATGTTCAGTCCTGCAAAACTCCACGCTCTAGATGTCCAATTCTGGGCATGAGAGGGGTGTGTTAAAGTCCCACATTGGTTAAAATATGGCAAATGTAGTCTTTAAATAGTTTAGGCAACCCTCTCCTCATGAGCTAGCTTTTGGGGTGAGTTAGACCTACTAATTTCTTAACATTGTATTAGAGCGAAACTTGTGGTTGATATTGTGCCACCCACAGATGTCCAGTCCTGCAAAACTTCACGCTCCAAATATCCAATTCTGAGCGTGAGAGGGGTGGTTAAAGTCTCACATTGGTTAAAAATATGATCAAAGTAGCCTTTAAATAATTTGGACAATCCTCTCCCCACGAGCTAGCTTTTGAGGTGAGTTAGACCCACTAATTTCTTAACAACCATCACTCATTATTAAGAAATAATCACTATAATAAATCATGCAATTAAGGGCGGGTTAAATTCGACGACCGTCCTTAGGCGTCGGTTTTAACGCTTAATTACGTTATTAAGGGCGATAAAATCGGCGCTACTTGGGTGTAGTGCCGATTTTTTTGTTTCTTATTTCCGGTTGCCGCACATCTCCTCCCGTTCTCGTTCCGTGAAATCAAGACGCAAAAACCCGTTGCTCCTTGATTTCAGCTGCTCTCGCTGCCCCGTGATTTCACCTACTCTCGTTGCTCCGTGAAATCATCCTTTCACATGAAAACCCTAAACCCTATTTGTCATTTTCCCCCATCTCCATTCGTCTTCTCCATTCGATCTGTGAAATCCTGCTCCCGATGTTTCTTCGCCGATCTGAACAACTTCTTTCCTGATCTGAAGAGCTTCTTCCCTAATCAGTTGTTGAAAGGGTGGGCTCACCATTTCTTTCCCGATCCGCGTTGAAAGGGTGTGCTCTGTTTCTTTTGAACTCAATTGGAAGAGCTTCTTCAGTTTTGTTTAATATCAAATGCAACAGAGGTTTCACCTATGTTCTATACAATATAAATACATTAGATGGATAATGCATACAATATAGACTAGATGTCATGTCCCAACTCAGGATACGCGTGATCGGCCAAGGTACGAGTCAGTACCTCGAAGTCTACCATATGCACTGACTAACAATTCTCAAAAGAACACATAAATAGGACACATCAAGTGTCGACCAAAACCAACGATAATAACTTTTATTAAAAGTTCAAACCAGTTTGATAACACCAAGTTTTTAAAACACCATAAGTTTCAAATAAAACAACCGAAAGTTTTTCCAAATAAACATTCAAGTTTTAACAGAAGAAACCCAGTGCATACATCAGACACTAACAGACACGACTACAACTAAATCCTGCTAGCTATGAGATCTGCGTCCACGCCTACTCTACTGCGCGCCATGCCACCAAGCCGTACCTCACTGGTCGGGCTTTGCAAAACATCAAGAAAGGAAAACCATGAGTTCACGAGGAACTCAGTGAGCGGTTCTTTCGAACCTCCACTTAAAACCTCGGCAATCACATATATAAGGAAGTTATCAAATCACATTCCATCCAAAATGGATGAGTGGATGAACCGGCCTCTCGGGCCCATATCCACGATGCAAATTCGACCAATAAAGGCCTACAGTATATATGGAAGGTACAATCCTTCCTCTACTTGACTCGGCCGGTCGGCCTACTCAAATCAGCCCCTATGGGCTCCTCATTTAGAGAATTTTACACTTCGGATCCGTCAACTACGATGGCCACTAGTTTCAGTGATCCTCCGGGTTAGGGATAGCTAGTCCCAACCCACTCGGGTCTATCGTCAGCGTGGCCTACTGACGAAATATCAAGACCCTCCGCCATCCGGGTCTAACACCTAGCAGGCCCGCTGGTGCAATCTGAAGACCCTATGAACCACTGAGTTGTGTGCTTGCCATCTGGCTAGTGACACTTCTTAGTAGACCATCAACCACAACCCAAACCGGCTGTGCCATAATGTTGTGTTTTGCATTCCGGGCATTGCCCATGTCTGACCCCTACCTTAGGGTCTTCTTGTTTCCTTATTTGAAACGCCTAGTGTATGTGTCCTATATCTAAGTTAAATGATACCACAAGTCATCTAACCGTTCTTCCTAGAGCGAGCGAACTCGCCGACTGGGTAGGCACTCGACCTACCAATTTCACATCACTTACCAATTTAATTATGGATGATAACATCATGAAGAACCGAATTAGAAAGTAAGTAATGTAGAGGTTTTAAATCAATATGGAACATACACTAGCATGGCAACAATTAAACATAATATGAGCAATTTAATGAAACCTTTCTTGACTACATATACCATGTAAGCATTGGCAAGAATATTTCCAAAAAGAAAATATAGATCTAACCCAACAATTCATAACCTGAATATGGATTTACATTAGCATGAACATGAATACACGTTAAATGGAGGGATAGGAACAACTACACAAAATCATTTGTTTCCTCCCCCTTTCCCTTGATCGGTCGCAGCTTGAGCAAGGTAACCCTTGCTCGGCCGAACCACTCATGTGGAAAGAGGCTGAAATTTATGCATTCTTATTAGTAGAATCAGTAAACATAAACTTAAATTTACATCTAACATTTAACCATGAAGGTGTAGGTTAAGGCGATATAGTAGGAGATTCGACAAACCAATAAAAATAGCCCAACTCTTTTTCTCCCTTTCTACTGCTCGGCCAACTCGAGCAGGATAATGTCCTTGCTCGGTCGAACCCCTTAGGGGTGTTGGACACAACTGCGACGTCCACTCGAGTGTCAATCCAAAAGCAAAAACAAAGCGAGTATAAGTCGATACACATGTTGCAAGACGAGCGAGGAAATTGGAGAAAATTTTGGCATGACCTTTCCCCTTTTTCCTCGACTCGGCCAGCCCCTTAAAACAAGAATTGACACGTATAAAACCATGAAATCACAGCATATATAAAGATCTAAGAATCTAACATAGAGAAAACAACTCGATCGGCAAAACTCGCGAAGAAGAATCTCGATTTCCAAATCTATGGGGCCGGCCACCCGCCTCCCCTCAACTTGTATCTAACCACTCACCTTGAATTGAATCGCGAAGAAATCTTGCAGAAATGGGATTCTGATCTCCTCGCGCATCGTCGCGAACTCGGCGCCGACAAGATCTCTTCCTCCTCTCTCTCCCTTTCCCCCTCTTGATGGGCTGCGTGCGGCTCCCTCTTTGAGCCGCACGGGTGGCTTGGGTGAGGGGTTTTATTCCCCTCATCCAATGACCCATTTGCCCCTGACTTAACTTGACTTATACCCGATTCGATTTGAGTCCGATTCGGACTCCGATCCTATCCGCACTCATGAGTCAAACTCGACTTAATAAGACATCATAAGCAAGAAAGTAAATAACCACTGAACCAATTTAACTTCATATTTCCATGGATCGGGTTATACCTTCTACTCGAGGCGAATCCCATGGCTCGACCCGGCTAACCTCCGATCCAGTGCGCTGCACCAAAAATAGAATTCTATATTAGGAAATTTTTCGGGTCTTACACTATAAGGTTTCTTTAATGTTAGCAATTTCAAAGACCAATCATCTCCAATTTCTAGATGTGCCCAACCTTACATTTTGTTTAAAATATTGGGATACCATTGACTGCCATATTGTTCGGATCCTCAATGATCTTCGTAAGAACCCTCTGGATTTTAGAAAAATCAATAAAGCCCTCATCACTTTAATTCCCAAGATAGATAGAGCAGACCATCCCGGGGAATTCTAGCCAATCAGTCTGGAAAATAGCCACGTTAAAATTTTCTCAAAGCTAATGGCCAATCAACTTTTTTTCGCTAATGCATCTGCTAGTTGATATTTCCCAAGGTGCTTTCATCCACTACAAGAAAAATGAACATCAGTAATAGAAATTTTGTGAGGCGGATTTGTGACGACGTGAAATAAACTTTTTTTTTCCAAAACAGTGATGGATTTGTGATGGGAAATCTGACACAAAACGATTCCATAACAAATATGTCACAAATTTTTTGATTAATTTGGCCTAAAATTTTTAACAAATAGCATCAGTGACAGATTAATGATCGAATTCATTTTCGTCACTAATATTCTATCACTAATCCGTCACTAATTTTTTTTCTACATATCCATCACTGAGCCACCACATAACAGTGACAGATCAGTGACAAAAGTAGAAATTCGACATAAAATTTAACTTTATAAAAGCAAAATTTAACATTGTTTTGTTTAGTCCACATGGGTTAAAATTATTTTTTACTTATTTTTAACCATCATAAATATAATTTTTTTAGTCCCATATGGATTATTTTCTTTTTCTCCTAATTTTCTTAGTTTTATAAATTGATACCTCATGAGTTCAAAAAATTTACTATCATATTATCTTTTATAAATTTCCTAAAAATATTGTAAAAATATAAATAATAATATAATATTGATATAATATAATATAATATCATATATTATTATTATATTATTATATTATAATAATCTATAATATAATAATATAATTGATTGATTTTTTATGCGTAGGAAATCGTAATATCAGTGACAAATTTTGTGACGGATACTTTTCTGTCACAGAAGAGTAAATGTGTTATAACCAAAATTTTTTGATTATATTTATTATGAATTTTTATTATGAAGAATTGATTCTCGAATCGGACTTAAAATGAGTTTATTATGAATTTTTCTAGTCGAGTTAGAAGTAAGGGGTAAAATAGTATGAGTTATGTGAATTTTGCTTGCATAAATAGATTTATTTAATTTTATGTTGTGTTGCATGATGGTTTAATTATGTGCATCTATTGGATGATTATGTGGAGAATGAAATTAATTAAGTTAATTAAGTTAGTAGGTTTGGGTTCGGATTCGGCTTGAGATGGATATGGGTTGAATAAAGGGTATAGATGGCTTAGGGTTGAGGAGGGAGTATAAACCCCCTCCCCTTGGCTTGTGGCTCCCTATTTGGAGCCACCCAACCTAATTGAGAAGAGGAGCCAGCCGACAACCAAGCCGCCAGCCGCCCCTCTCCTCTCTCCCCTTGGAGCTGCTGCCAGCAAGAGCCGAGCCGCCCAAGCCTTCCCCCTTCTCCTTCCTTTCCTTCTTCCTCCCCTTTGGAGCCGAGCCAAGAGGAGCCAGCTGAACCCAGCCCCTCTCTCTTCCTCTCTCTCCCTCTCTCCTAAAGCCGGCGGCTTGAGGTGAGCCGCTGCCCCTTCTCTTCCCCTTCTTGGGTTGAGCCATCATCTTTGAAGCCAGATTCGATGGCCACGTCTGGGATTTCTCCTTATTTCATCCTTCCTAATTAGGTGAGTGGTTTTACCCTCCTTCTTCCGGGTTTCTTCGAGTTCTTGAAACCAATCTTAAAGGCTATTGAAATCTTGAATTGTTTTCCGATGATTTCTTGAATTCTCGACGTGCTTTCTGTGTGCCGCGTTTGAGGAGGCCCTAAACACTTTCCTAAGAGGTTCGGCAGCCCTAGGATGGCCCTAGGGGTGATCAGCCAAGGGTGGAGCAAGGGTGCCCTCAAGGTGTTTGATGAAATGCCTAAGTGAGGGATCTTGATTATCTTGTAGTTTATATCTCAAATTGATGATTAAAATGAGTTCTTTTATGATCAAGCATGCTTAGTATTTAATCTGTGATTTTAGGAGAAAATCATGTTTTATGAAAATTAGGATCTTGATGTGGATGCCATGAAGGTTTTTGCAAGATGGTTTCTTGATTTAAATGTTTGATCTTAAAGATTGTTCTTGATTAAATATGATGGTAGTGATTTATAATCTTGTTTAAAAATATGGTTTTTGTGAGAATTATCTAAATGTTATAATTCTGATATATTAGGGAATTAAGGATTTAATTTATGTGAATTTTCGGATTTATTTTTATGACATGCTGAAAATTCAATGTTGCTGGAATTTTATGCTGAGATGATGAATCTGTGCTATTTTTTGTAATGCTTACTGTGATGTTGTATTTCTCTAAACATAGTCGTGTAACCTATTGTTTCGACCGGAAAATCTAGTTTGGAAACATAGGACACACTCTGGAGACAAGATTCGGATTAGATACATTGGTTTCGGACAGATCAGTAAGCTAAAATGAAACCTAATTGTGGTGAACTAAATTTTAATTGCATAATTAAAATTTGGTTAAAGGGTTAGCATAATCTGTTATGAACCAACATGAGAAGTTTATGCATGAAATAAAACCACACGGGTTTATGACACTACGGGTCTAGGAGTTGGGATCGGTTATTGGAGTGTTTGAGATACTTTCCAATAGGACCACCCATGAGACACCGTAGGAAAGGCATGACTTAGATCATGGTGTGTCATATCTTTATGAATGACGGAGAGGCTCGTCGCGGAGCCTGATTGCGGGCTAGGCCCGGAAGGTTGGATGACGCATTCCCAACCTGTAGAACAAGTTCGAAGGGCCTTTCCCGATTGTTCTGGCTTCGGCCTCGTGGGATAAGTTTGGAGGGCCTAGTCGATTATCCCCGAGGTGGTATTAAGGAATAAATTCGGAGGGCCTTTTCCGATTATTCCTGTGATATCTTTTAAGAGTAAGCTCGGAGGGCCTACCTGATTACTCTTATGATATCTTAAAGTGACAAGTTTGGATGGGCGAATCCCGACTGTCCCTACGCGTCTAGTGGAGCAAGTTCGGAGGGCCTTTCCCGATTGCTCCTGAGTTTATTTATACTTGGATAAGCTCGGAGGGCCTTCCCGATTATCCTAGTATGTGTTGTTTGCCTTAGGGCATGGTAGGCTTAGGCCTGTGGTTCTTCACCATTTGGGTGTTGGTTGCCTTCGGGCAGGTGATGGCCGGATGGCCTATTAGTAGGTCACTCCCTTGTGACCTTTTCTTGCTTGAGTCAGGAGTTTTACCTTATGTATCTTATCTGTGATGTTTGTTTTTATGAGGGTTGGTAGAATCGCTCTCTGATTTCTTTGAGCTCACCCGTTGTCGTTGTTTTATTTTGTAGAGCCTGACCGATGAGGTGGGCTGGAGCACTTGGCGCAGCTAGAGGGCAGAGGAGCTACATGATCTCATAGCAGTCCTAGTTAGGGGTCATAGTCGAGTCTATAGTAGATTGTCATGCACTGTTGTTTTGGTATTTAGAGTTGTAGTCATGTGGGGACATTCATGTTTTTTTTATTCACTCTGTTATTTGTTAAAAGAACTGTTGCTCGGTTAGGTTGTGGGGTATAGGCATGTATGCCTTGGTCGGTCACGTGACCCTATATTTGGGGCGTGATAATGAGGTATCAGAGTATGTGGTTCGGTCTGACTACGACCTAGAGTTGTCACCGTATAGGGATTGCTAGCATGTCAGTATACGGTAGGGGTATGCTATAAGATCAATGGGCTAAGTCTGCACCTTAGTGTGACTTGTGGTTTGTTTATTTAACGACTTAGGGTGAATTGGATTGTTTAAAATTTGATATTTTCTTTATGGTGATTCCAAATCGATGGAGGCTTTTGATGCCGCGACGAGCGGTAGTGACAGCAACTGAACTGAGCGCCGAGGCCGAGGCCGAGGCTGGGGCCGGGGTCGTGGGAGACCATCGCAGGTCCGAGAGGATGTGGGACAGGATCCCATGATTGTTTACTTGCAGGCCCGAGTGGCTGAGCTGACTGAGGCGCTCCGTAGGGGGTAGGAGCTGAGGCAGCAGCCACAACCAGTACCAGCAGTACCCGCAGCACCAGAAGCGGTCCAGCCAGTAGCACTGGTGGTCAGAGCCCCCAGAGCACCTTCATATGCAGATTTTGTTGCATTCAGGCCACCAGAGTATATAGGGACAGATCAGCGGATGGAGGTCACCAGTTTCCTAGGAGATTGCTATGAGCTGTGCAGGGAGCTAAGTTGTTCTTCTGAGACGATCGCTCGACTGATCGGGTTACAACTGAGAGGTCCAGCCAAGGATTGGCTTCACACCTGGAGGGACCGCAGAGTAGCAGATACACCACCCCCTACCTAGGAGGAGTTTAGAGCTGCTATGGTGCAAAAGTACCTGCCGATGAGCTTCCAAGATAGGCGGGCGAAAGAGTTCGAGCTACTGCATCAACGGGCAGTATGTTGGTGGCAGATTATGAGATGGAGTTTACTTGGCTCTCGAAGTACCATCCCACCTTGATAGCCACGGAGACCGCTAGGATCAAGAGGCTTGTTGAGGGGTTGAGGCCGTAGATCGCCAGACTGGTCCATTACACCGAGGACACTTCCTTTGGTCGTGTTGTAGATGAGGCGCCCCAAAAGGAGGCGCTGGTACCGACAAACAGGCATGATGGTTTCCAAAAAAAAAAGTTTAAGCCCCAGCCTTCGGGGGAGGGGGGTTGGCCAGCTCACTCAGAGGGGACTTTTATGACAGCAAATCCACCGCAAGGCGAAGGTCATAATAGTTCCAAAGGCCACATGGGTTCAGGACCAGTGGCGTCATCTGGAGGTTCGCAGTGGAGATATGGGCCGCAGTAGTATAACCGATGTCGCAGGAGGCATTGGGGGCTTGCTGGGGATGTTCGGATGTATGTTTCAGTTGTGGGTAGACTGGTCATTACAAAAAGGATTGTCCTAGCAAGGGCAGTCAGCAGTCTGATCAGACTAGAGGAAAGGCACCGATGTTAGTGGGTTCCATAGCGCAAAGGGGTCAGACTCAAGGAGGAGGCCAGCGAGCTAGTGGTTCAGAGAGGCCCGCTGCACGGATGTTTGCTATGAACCAAGAGGGCGCTGAGGCGTCCAGGGCAGTGGTGTCAGGTAATATTGTTGTTGGGTCTGCCATTGCATATCTTTTTATTTGATTCGGGTGCTACGCAATCTTTTGTAAATGTTTTGTTTGCTGCTAAGTTGTCAGGGGTACCTTCTGTGCTTGAGTTACCTCTTGTGGTGTCTATGCCTATGGGCATTTATATGATGGCAGAGACAGTCTTTCAGGGCTTCGAGATGGTCATATGTATGCATGTGTTGATAGCCGACTTGACACTTCTGCCGATACTAGAGCTTGACAAAATTTTAGGCATGGATTGGTTGGCGGATCATTTCACCTCAATGGATTTCAGGGCTAAGACTGAGACCTTCGGTATGCTTGGATTGCCCCAGTTTACCTTCCAGGATGAGGGAAGGGGAGAGCCGTTGATGACGATTTCAGCTCTTAAGGCTCAGAAGCTACTTCTGGGCAGTTGCCAGTCCTTCTTGGCCTTTGTGTCTATGGCAGAGGAAGGCGAAGGTGCAGCTAGGGACATCGGGGGAATGCACGTGGTGTGCGGGTTATCTGATGTGTTTATGGAGGAGTTGTCAGGGTTGCCTCCAAAGAGGGAGATCGAATTTTGTATTGATTTGCTGCCAGGGGTGAAACTGATCTCCATTCCTCTATACCGGATGGTACCAGCTGAGTTGAGGGAGTTGAAGTCCTAGTTGCAGGAGCTGCTTGAGTTGGGTTTCGTTCGCCCAAGTGTTTCTCCTTGGGGTGCTCCAGTGCTCTTTGTGAAAAAGAAAGATGGGTCCATGCAGATGTGCATTGATTATCGGTAGCTTAATAAGGTAACGGTGAAGAATCGATACCCGCTTCCCAGGATTGATGATTTGTTTGATCAACTTCAGGGAGCTGAGTGGTTTTCTAAGATTGACCTGCGGTCAGGGTATCATCAGTTGAGGATCCAGGATAGTGACGTCCCTAAGACTACTTTTAGGTCGAGGTATGGGCACTTTGAGTTCTTAGTGATGTCCTTCGGGCTGACTAATGCACCTACAACATTTATGGATCTAATGAACTAAGTGTTCAGGAAATTCTTGGATAAATTCATAATTGTGTTCATTGATGATATTTTGATTTATTCCAGGAGCATGGAGGAGCATGCTGAGCACTTGAGGGTAGTTCTGGAAAGTCTCAGGGAGCACCGATTGTATGCTATGTTCTCCAAGTGCGAGTTCTTGCTGGAGAGTGTGGGGTTCCTTGGCCATGTGGTGTCTAGGGAAGGGGTAAAGGTGGACCCCGCAAAGATAGAAGCAGTTCAGAATTGGAAAAGGTCGACTAATATCATAGAGATCCGTAGTTTTCCTGGGGTTGGTAGGTTATTACAAAAATTTGTGGAGAATTTCTCCAGGATTGCCGCGCCATTGACCCGCCTGACTGAGAAGAATGTCAAGTTTGAATGGGACAGTAAGTTCGAAGAGAGCTTTCTGAAGCTCAAGGACTGCTTGACATCAGCGCCAATTCTAGCAGTGCCTTCGGGCTCGGGAAGGTTTGTTGTTTATTGTGATGCCTCTTGGGTCGGCTTGGGTTGTGTGTTGATGCAGAATGGCAGGGTGATAGCTTATGCCTCCAGGCAGTTGAAGGTTCACGAGAAGAATTACCTCACCCATGATCTTCAGCTAGCAGTGGTGGTGTTCGTATTGAAGCTGTGGCGTCACTACATTTATGGCGAGGCTTGTGAGGTATACACTAATCATAAGAGCCTCCAGTATTTGCTCACCCAGATGGAGTTGAAGGACTATGACTGCACTATCATGTACCATCCAGGGAAGGCCAATTTGGTGGCCGATGCTTTGAGTAGGAAGTCTATGGGCGGCCTGGCACATTTGGGCGTTCAGGAGGAGGTCGTTGGCTCAGGATTTGGCCCTATGTTTGGATGGTGGGGCAGCATTGTCAGTATCAGATTTTGGTGCTACATACACTATGCATCCGGGAGCCACGAAGATATACCGGGATCTAAGGCAGAATTATTGGTGGAAAGACATGAAAAGAGAAGTGGCCGAGTTTGTGTCTAAGTGCCTGGTGTGTCAGCAGGTGAAGGATGAGCATTTGAAGCTGGCAGGGTTGCTCTAGAACCTAGAAGTACTAGAGTGGAAATGGGAGAAGATAACCATGGATTTTGTGAAAGGATTGCCAAAGTCTGGGAAGGGCAATGATTCTATTTGGGTAGTGGTGGATTGCCTAACCAAGACTTCGCATTTTACAACATGGTGTTCTTGTGATGATCATCTCAGATCGGGATACTCAGTTCACAGCTCATTTTTGCCAGTCCTTCCAGAAGGCTTTGGGCACTCAGGTTCGGTTTAGTACTGCGTTTCACACTCGGACAGATGGTTAGTCGAAACGGACAATTCAGACGCTGGAGGATATGCTGAGAGCATGCGTCCTTGATTTGGAGGGCAGTTGGGAGAGGCACTTACCTCTGATTGAGTTTGCCTATAATAACAGCTATAACAGCAGCATCGGGATGGCTCTATTTGAGGCATTGTATGGGCGGAGATGTAGGTCGCTCGTAGGCTGGTTTGAGGCAGGGGATTCCCTCATGATGGGACCTGACCTGGTAGTAGAAAAGGTGAAGTTAATCAAGGAGAGACTGTTGGTAGCTTAGAGTCGCCAGAAGATGTATGCGGATGAAAAGGCCAGGGAGGTAGAGTTTGCTGAGGGGGACATGGTGTTCCTCAAGGTTTCCCCTATGAAAGGGGTTGTGAGATTTGGTGAGAAAGGAAAGCTAAGCCCTAGGTTTATTGGGTCGTTTCCAATTCTTAGGCGCAGGGGAGCTGTGGCCTATGAGTTGGCCTTACCTCATAGTATGGATCTATTACATCCAGTATTCCATGTGTCTATGCTGAAAAAGTATATTCGGGATGAGTCCCATGTGATTGAGCCTACCGCAGTGGAGGCGAATTCAGCAGTCTCCTATGAGGAGCGGCCAGTTGAGGTGCTAGATCGTCAAATCATAAAGTTGAGGTCCAAGAAGATCCCCTTGGTTAAGGTCAGATGGGTGCACCATTCCAGCCAGGAGGCCACCTGGGAGGTGGAGCAGGATATGAGGGAGCATTATCCTTCATTGTTCGATGATTTGGTGAGTTCTTAATTTTTCTTTCTGAAATACGAGAACGAATTTTCTTTAAGGAGGGAGGATTGTAATATCCTACATATTTAATTATATTCTTTTCCTTATGGTTGTGTTGCCAGCCTAGCGGACTAGTTTGAGGTTGAGCTTAGTCGACTCATGGTCCGGTGCGAGCATGCGAGCTCGGGTAAGTAGGATATGAGTTATTTGAATTTTGCTTGCATAAATAGATTTATTTAATTTTATGTTGTGTTGCATGATGGTTTAATTATGTGCATGTATTGGATGGTTATGTGGAGAATTGAATTAATTAAGTTAATTAAGTTAGCGGGTTCGGGTTTGGCTTGAGATGGATGCGGGTTGAATAAAGGGTATGGAGGGGTTAGGGTTGAGGAGGGAGTATAAACCCCCCCCCCCCCTTGGCTTTTGGCTCCCTATTTGGATCCACCCAACCTAATTGAGAAGAGGAGCCAGCCGCCAGCCGCCCCCCTCCTCCTTCCTCCCCTTTGGAGCCGAGCCGAGAGGAGCCAGCCGAAGCCAGCCCCTCGCGCTTCCTCTATCTCCCTCTCTCCTCAAGTCGGCGGCTTGAGGTGAGCCGCCGCCCCTTCTCTTCCCCTTCTTGGAGTGATGTTAAGAAATTAGTGGGCCTAACTCATCCCAAAAGCTAGCTCGTGAGGGGAGGATTGTCCAAACTATTTAAAGGCTATCTTGGCCATATTTTAACCAATGTGGGACTTTAACACACCCCCATCACGCCCAGGATTGGACATCTGAAGCGTGGAGTTTTGCATGACTGGACATCTACGGGTGGCACAATATCAACCACAGGATAGGCTCTGATACCATGTTAAGAAATTAGTAGGCCTAACTCATCCCAAAAGCTAGCTCATGAGGAGAGGAATGCCCAAACTATTTAAAGGCTACCTTGGCCATATTTTTAACCAATGTGAGACTTTAACAATTGAGCCGTCATCTTTGAAGCTGGATTCGAGGGCCATCGTCGAGGATTTCTCCTTATTTCATCCTTCCTAATTAGGTGAGTGGTTTTACCCTCCTTTCGGGTTTCTTCGAGTTCTTGAAGCCAATCTCGAAGGCTATTGAAATCTTGAATTGTTTTTCGACGATTTCTCGAAATCTCGACGTGCTTTCTGTGTGCCATGTTTGAGGAGGCCCTAAACCCTTCCCCAAGGGGTTCGTCAGCCCTAGCATAGTCCTAGGGGTGCTCGGCCAAGGGTGGAGGAAGGGTGCCCTCAAGGTGTTCGATGAAATGCCTAAGTGAGGGGTGTTGATTATCTTGTAGTTTATATCTCAAATTGATGATTAAAATGAGTTCTTTTATGATCAAGCATGCTTAGTATTTAATCTGTAATTTTTGGAGAAAATCATGTTTTATGAAAATTAGGATGTTGATGTTGAGGCCATGAATGTTTTTGCAAGATGGTTTCTAGATTTAAAAGCTTGATCTTAAATATTGTTCATGATTAAAGATGAGGGTAGTGATTTATAATCTTGTTTAAAAATATGGTTTTTGTGAGAATTATCTAAATGTTCTGATATGTTTGGGAATTAAGGATTTAATTTCTGTGAATTTTCAGATTTATTTTCATGACATGCTGAAAATTCAATGTTGCTGGAATTTTATAATGAGATGATGAATCTGTGATTTTTTTGTAATGCTTACTGTGGTGTTTGTATTTCTCTGAATATAGTCATGTAACCTATCGTTTCGACCAGAATACCTAGTTTGGAAACATAGGACACTCCTTGGAGACAAGATTCAAATTAGATACATTGGTTTTGGGCAGAACAGTAAGCTAAAACAAAACCCTAATTGTAGTGAACTAAATTTTAATTGCATAATTAAAATTGGGTAAAATGGTTAGCATAATCTGTTATGAACCAACATGAGAAGTTTATGCATAAAATAAAATCACACGGGTTTATGACACTACGGGTCTAGGAGTTAGGATCGGATATTGAAGTGTTTGAGACACTTTCCAATAGGACCACCTATGAGACACCGTAGGAAAGGCATGACTTAGGTCATGGTGCACCATTTCTTTATGAATGGCGGAGAGGCTCGTCGAGGAGCCGGATTGCGGGCTAGGCCCGGGAGATTGGATGGCACATTCCCAACCTACAGAACAAGTTCGGAGGGCCTTTCCCGATTGTTCTGGTTTTGGCCTCGTGGGATAAGTTCGGAGGGCCCACCCCGATTATCCTCGAGGTCGTATTAAGGAATAAGTTCAGAGGGCATTTCCCGATTATTCCTGTGATATCTTTTAAGAGTAAGCTCGGAGGGCCTACTTGATTACTCTTATGATATCTTAAAGTGTTAAGTTCGGATGGGCGAATCCCGACTGTCCCTACGCGTCTAGTGGAGCAAGTTCGGAGGGCCTTTTCCGATTGCTCCTGAGTTTATTTATACTAGGATAAGCTCGGAGGGCCTTCCCGATTATCCTAGTATGTGTTGTTTGCCTTAGGGCATGGTAGGCTTAGGCCTGTTGTTCTTCACCGTTTGAGTGTTGGCTGCCTTCGGGCAGGTGGTGGCCGGATGGCCTGTTAGTAGGTCACTCCCTTGTGACCGTTTCTTGCTTGAGTCAGAAGTTTTACCTTATGCATCTTATCTATGATGTTTGTTTTTGTGAGGGTTAGTAGAACCGCTCACTGAGTTCTTTGAACTCACTTGTTGTCATTATTTTATTTTGCAGAGCCTGACCGGTGAGGTGGGCTGGAGCACTTGGAGTAGCTAGAGGGCAGAGGAGCCACATGATCTCATAGCAGTCCTACTTAGGGGTCGTAGTCGAGTCTGTAGTAGGTTGTCATGCAATGTTGTTTTGGTATTTGGAATTGTAGTCCCGTGGGGACATTCATATTTTTTCTATTCAATTTTTTATTTGTTAAACAAACTGTAGCTCTTCGATTTATTTATTTTTGCACTTGAGCTATTTATTTAAAACCTTGCTGTTTTGAAATGAAAATATGTTTGGTTGTTTTTATTAATAAAAACTGTTGTTTATTCCGCTATTTTATGAGTTGGCATGTGCATGAGTTAGGCTACAGGATATAAGCACGTATACCCTAGCCAGTCACGTGACCCTGTATTTGGGGCATGACAAGTAGCTTGATTTTATATGGTTGGATTTCGTAAATTGGTGCAATTGATGCCCTATACACTACTAAAAATAGGTTCTTCAGCAACGACTGCTCAAGCCGTTGCAATTTACAATGGCGTTTTTACGGCCGCTCGGGCCATTGCAGATGTGATGTATCTACAACGGCTTTCTTACGGCCGCTCGAGCCATTGCAGATATATTATCACATTAGCAACGGCTTAGTTACGGCTATGGCATCCGTCACTCTTGAGCCGGTCGAGCGCTCGCGGCACGAAAATAAAATACTTATTAGCAACTGTGGTGTAACGGACGTGTGAGCCATTGCTAATGATGTTACTTATCAATAACGGCTTTCTAACGGATGAGTGAACCGTTGCTGATAAGGTTATATAGGTCGACATATCGCGCCCGCCCCTTACCTCCGTCTTCTTCCTCTTCCTGCTACTGCCGCCGCCGCCCCGTCCCCGATCGCCGAAGCCAATCGCTGCCTTCGTCGCTTTCTCCAGGTAAGTCTCGCCGCCTTACATGATCTCCATTCACTGTAGATCCGGCCGAAACCCTAAATAACCCTATATTTAGGGTTTCGGCCGGCGGACGGATCATAGTCCATTGTCCGGACACTAGAAGCCGAACATTGAACGTCGGCGCCGGAGTCCACCAAATTTTTAGATTAATGGTTTAATTTTTTGATTAATTGTTAGATTAATTTTTAGGGTTTAGATTAATTTTTAGATTAATTGTTAGGGTTTAGATTAATTTTTAGATTAATCTATTTAGATTAAGGTTATGTTTTAGATTAATTTGATGTTAAATTAATGGTATGTTATTTAGTTAAAATAAATGCTATGTTTTAGATTAATATTAATTAGTTAAAATGTTAATTAGTCCGGAGTCATCCTCAGTGGACTCGCGCCTAAATCATCCACTTCAGACTCGTGCCGGAATCGTCCACTTTGGACTCGCGTCAGAATTGTCCACTATGGACTCGAATTGACTCGAAACATTTAGAAAATAATCATCCCTCCGATGAGTTGATACGTTTCACGTACGCATCAATGAGTCGGATATGATTTAGCAAAATCTTAGATCCGTTCGGGGGTTGTATGTTCGTGTAAAAGAAGTAGATGATCTTTTATACGACATACAACCCTTCAATTGTCCCTAATTGGACAATTTGGGAATATAGTTATTTGTATTGCACTTAGTTTTTTCTTTTAACCGTTAACTCATTCTAAATTTCGGCAGCATCTCTCTTATTCTACGATACGCGCCCAGATGATATGCGTATTTGGAGAACTGTAGGGAGATGCTGCTGAAATTTAGAATGAAATTAGCGGTTAAAAGAAATACTTAGTGCAATATATGAATATCATGAATCCCGAATAGAATATGACCATCTCACCTAAAGGCATTAACTGAAGAAATTGTCATTGATTGACAAAATCATGTCGTACGATCGAAGTTGGATGTACCGACATCTTGATTGTGGAGCTTTAACGAATGAGTTTCGATTAGGCATAACTTGCTTTCTAAATTTCGCCTATTCGAATTGGAAATTCATTAGCGTCGGTGATAAAATCCGATGTCTGTGCCACATTTGCTTGAATGGACGATTTTTGGATCGGGAAACTATCACTCTGCATCTATATAGCAAAGGATTTGCACCAAGATATTTTCTATGGACTTGTCATGGGGAGTCACGTGAAGTCGGGACGTCGAGCAATCCTATCTTTCAGACACATGGTGAATCTTCCTCTGTTGGTGTTTCTTCATCCAGTTCATCAAATCCCTTTAGAACTATGATACTTGATAGTCTTGGGGGTCAATTCCACCAGAATTATAATGTCGATCGACCAGTTACTAGACGTGAGTGCCACCAGATACTACATGTGTTGATATCACAGAAGTACAAACTGTGGTAGAGATTGAATTGCCACCAGATACCTGATGTGACAGATGATTTTTATCAAGAAGATGATCCTCCTGCTGTAGACTGTATTATTCCAATACTCGAGGATGCAGACACAGCATTAGTTCAATTAGAAGTTGAATATCTTGATGATGACGATCATAAAGTTGAGGAAGCTGGAGATGAAGAAGATGAAGAAGAGGAAGAAGAGGAAGAAGAGGAAGAATTCGAAGACTATTACTCAGATGATGAGGAATAATTATAAAGTATATATTATATTAAATATATCTCTACTATATATATAACCTAATTATATGCTTATTTGACAGATATGTCGGGTCGTGGTTATCGCCGGACGAGAGCTTCAGAGTCTTCGATTGGTCAGACTCCAGCACTTACTCCTACTACGCAGGCGGCCACGTAGGCCGAATAGGCATCCTCCACCAGCCACAGCGTCACGTAGATTCATTAGTGTGATTGGGGAGCGGTAATATATCATGAATTATGAATTATTACAAATTCATTATATCATAATATAAAATTGAATTTTATTTTTGTTGTGCGGGTTCGAGCAAGAGGATGTGCCCAGGACCATATCTTCTACAATCCGATGATACATGCATGGGCCATGGCCCACATGGTCTCACGTGCCCAGTGAGCACATTGACATGCTATGGTACGAGTTTGAGGCACGTATTAATTTTTTTATATATACATGATGATTAATATTGGTACTGATATTATTATTTTGTTGGCTCGCTATACATGGGCTGAGGACCAGAGGTCCTTCATTTATGCTACATGGGAGGCTATTTCCCGGCAGAGGTACAATGGTCAGCTGGGGTAGGCCCGGTCCCAAGCGATGGCCCGTGCTGGGACCACAAACATCGCGGAGACTCAGGGATATGACCCTGATTGGATTACTCTGGATATGTGGTACCAGCTCATGGCATTATAGTCGACAAATCGATGGCAGGAGGTTTCTAGGACTGCGGCTAGAAACCGCATGTCGGGGGGAGGAGCGCATCACACTGGCGGCTCTATTTCATTTGCAGTGCACGCGAGTCGTATGGTAAGTATTATACCTTACTTTTAATTATATATTTTATTTGTTACTCTATGTACTAATTAATGTATTTGTTTTGTAAATGTAGACGACGGTGATGGACGATGGGACTGTCCAGCGACCCTCCCCGATGGAGGTGTTTGAGCGGACTCACCGTCGAGTACATGGGACAGGGGAGTACATTGACAACGACACTACATACATTATGGTAAGTATATTTGTTTAAATTATTCATTATTCATTTATAATTTAAGTTTTAGGAAAAATATGAAATAAAAAACCAAACTCGAGTAGGAGACCTACAGTCAAACGGTGATACAGCGCGGGAGCACCCCCGAGGACTTTGACGCAGCAGCGTAGGTCGAAGCTGCAGGTGGCTGGGACCATGGCCGTGTATATGGCTTTACAGATAGTGGTAATGCGCGAGCCATGCTAGGGCTACTTGGGGCACTGACCCCTCCGGTCGCTGGTGAGCGGTCGTCCACCTCCAGGCTAGTTATGATCAGAGTAGCATGATAAGGACACTAGAGGAGACGGTCGTGCATCAGAGTGAGATGATGGAGCGTCAGAGTCAGATGATGGCGGAGATGCATGCTATGCTATGCAACATCTTAGCTCATACCGGAGCAGGCATCCCTTCGGCATAATCAGTTCCATCGTCCTCGAGTCAGTCCACGCCGGTGTACACCCAAGCACTCCAGACCCCGCCATATTATGATCCAGACCATCCTCCACCGTCGTGAGATTTATTGTTTTTTTTGGATATTGACTTTGTTACTTGGATACTATACTTGATTAACTTATTTTGTTTGGATATTGATACTCTAGTTTTGAATTTGAATAGTTTTAATATGATTGTGGATAATTATAAATATAAGTATAATTATTTTGATGTATATCTGGGTGTATCTGTGATGTGTATGTGAATGGATGTGTGTATGGGTGTATGGGTGTGTGAGTTATGTATCAGATAATGTATCAATGTATTAATGGAAATTTGAAATTTTAAAAATTTTCAATTGCAGGTTTACATCATCAGCAACGGCTTTCCCACGACCGTCCGTGGGAAAGCCGTTACTGAAAGTGTATCGTAAGTCATTGCTGATAACCTACAGCAACGGCTTAGCAACGGGCTTTTACTAACGACCTTGTTGATGTTCCGTTGCTAAGTTATCAGCAACGCATGTTTCTGCCATGGCTCTGTTGCAACGGGCCGAGCTGTTGCAAGCCGTTGCTGATGCCTATTATTCCAGTAGTGATAGGAAGAATAGATTGGGCTCTGTGTTACTGCCTTTAGAATTTTTTTTTATACATTTGGTGGAGGATGAGATCAAGAATAGATCAAGATAGAAATTCTTGAACATAGACTCATGAAGGTGAACATTGCCTATTACAGCTGTACACATAGATTACTAACTATAGGAAGATAAAGAAAAAGGGGGAGAAGGCAGAAGCTGGAATTTTCATAAGGAGAAAATTCCAATTGCTTGCAGAATAGCTAGGATGTTAAATATAATTATTGTTTTAATATGCAAATTAGTGACTGCTCATGTGTGGTATAGTATGCGGATGGGTAGGATCTATTTATTGACTGATGAGATGAATACCACCCACAAAATTATATTTGAATTATTCTTTGTTGTGATATGGTTATTATTTACTTGACATTCTGTAAAGATGAACAGTATTATTTAATTATATTTGTCCATGAGACTAATTAGCTTAACTATCGTTGTGAGTTATCCTTATATGTTGTTCATATTTTGGAATCATGCGCCTACTTGTATGTGGGTATCGAGGGCCCTAGTGATCCTAGCAAGATTTATAGGCATGAGGGTATAAATGCTTGTATGCCCTAGTGATCCTAGAGAGATTAATTATATTTAATCTTTACATAGATTGTTGTTTGATTTATAAATGTCTGTATGTGCTTGTGGATGTGGATCGGGAAGCTCGTCAGCTGCCACACTGGCAACCAACTCGGGTGGCAAGAGCGGGAAGCACGCTGAGACAGAGGTGATCAACACCCGACTAGTACGATTGACGGGTCCCTGGATTATTGGACTGACGGGTCCCTGGACCGGGAAGCTCGTCAGCACTACCACACTGACGATCGACCTGGGTGACTTTTATGGAATGGTTGAATGAGTTGTTATGGTGTTTATATCCATTTTTTTTTTCTTTATGATTATGCTCATGCTAATTACTTCTATGTGGATAAATGGATGCTTTATTTGGTACTTATTTTGGCATAATTTTATTTCCGCAAATGAGGCATATTTGTAAGCTTGTTTACTTGCTGGTTGGATTAATGAATATGGAAGTAGGGAATTATGTCATTCACTAAGTCCTAGTTGGACTTACTATTTATATTTCTATCTTGCAGCACCTGAGTGTGATCATCCAGGTACTAGGGTGCAATAGCGCAGCTGGTGACGTCAAAGACAATGGATCTCGTGACACGTCGTGGTCGGGGGGATGTATACCCAAGTTTGTAGGGTCATTATGTTTTAGTCTTATGAGTATGTGTTAGAGTTGTTTTTCGCATCTAAGTGAAGGATTTCATTCTTGTTAATTAGACTCGATTCTTTTGTTTTATTGGCTTGGGACTGTTGTTAAAACTCTTACTTATTTAATAAATTCTTGTTAGAAAAATGGTTTCTATTTTATGAATTTGTTTAGGATTTCTATGTAGTTGATCTATCTCTTGGTTTGGTTAGGCTTCTGTAATACCCGGAGTTTCCTAATATAAAAAATTCATTTGTGCAGCCTATCGGATTGGGAACTAGTCGGACCGGATCGCGAGATCACCGCGAGTAGCAAGTATAATTTTAATTTTAGACCCATTGTTGATGTTCATGGAATGTATGTGTTGGTTGACTCAAGTTGGATTGAGATTGGGTTCACGGATCGAGTCGGGGCTCAATCCGGGTTTAGATGGAGTCGAATGAGGGGGTTTAAATGAAGAGGGGCATTATTGCCAAAAAAAAAGGAATACCCCCCCCCCCCCCCAAGCCGCTGTGCGGCTCAAGACAATTTGAGCCGCACACAGCCTGAGGTGAGGAGGGGAGGAGAAGGGAAGCTTTGGGGCGGCGCCGTATCTGCGTCGTTATCGGAGAAATCGAGATCATCTTCATCCCATCAATCCTCTTCTCTAGTTGAGGTGAGTGGATCGAACATGGTTATGTAGGGTAGGCGGGTAGCCGACCCAAAGTTTTTGGGATTTTTCGATTTCTCGAGTATTTTCGTCGATTCACCAAAACTTCTTCCGAGATTTGATTCTAGTATATACGTATGTTGTTAATATGAAGTTTTCTCGTAGTTTTCTTGGTGATTAGAGCTGGCTGCATGAAGGAAAAAGGGGCAAGGTCATGCTGAATTTTTCCCATTTTCCTAGAGTGGCCGAACCCTCTCTGATCGGGTTCTTTTCATGGTTGATGGCTTGGTTCCCCTTGATCATGGCCGAAACCCCTTTCCTTCCACCCTGGTTAACCTCGGCCGAGCATGAGTAACCTAGGTTAGGTTCGGCCGAGTGGGTGTGAGGAGGAGAAAGGGGCTCAATTTGGTTCTTGCTTACATGTGTTGTGTTAACTCATTTGTTACGTTATAGATTGCTCACTCAATACATGGATTGTTAGTAGTGGTATTTGAGATAATGAGGTTATAAGGAAATGTTTTTGACAGTACACACATGGTTAGGATTTAGTATGGCATGTGAAACATGGAAAGTTTCAATTATTTCTAATGTTAGTGCCCAATCTTTGCCATGATTTTACTACTTGTTTCCTTGTGGAATTTACTGATTAAATGCAGAATTTAATTATCTTATTGCTGAAATCATGCGATTATTTACGGTTATAGCTATAAAATAATTTCTTTATAATTTATGTGTTGTTACATATTTGTGTTCGGACATTTCTACGCTTGTGACATGTAGTTTACACTTAAGGAATGTGGCGAATGACCCTAGATGATTATAAGGAAACTATAGGGTGTTTAAATTGTCAGAAAAAACTTGAGTGTGGACAAGCTCGGTTTCATACCTAGGGAACAATCATCAACACTAGTGTGTCGTTGGCAGGGCCTGGAAAAAGAGGGCTGGATACGGGTGGATGCCCGGGGTTCAATTAAGGAAACTGTAGAACACTCTCACTGTGTATTGTGATTGAGATGGTCTACTAAGGAGCGTTATTAGTCGAACGACTGCCACACGACTCAGCGGTGATTAGGGTCTTGAGATTGAACCAGCGGGCTCGCTAGGTGTTAAACCCAAGTGGCGGATGGTCTTTGAGATTTTGTCAGTGGGCCAGACTAACAATAGACCCGAGTTGGGTGGGACTAGCTATCCCTAACCTGGAGGGTTCCTAAGACTAGTGGCCATCCTAGTCGACGGACCCATGATTTGATTATTTACACATTACATGCCCCATTGGGCTGGTTCATGGAGGCCGATCTGGCCTGGTTTTGTAAAGAGGGGATGCCTGGTATGGCCGAACCCCCTTGCATATACATAGGCCTACAATGGCCGAATGACATAAAGTCTTGGTAAGGGCCAAGGATGTTGGTTTAATTACTTAGACGATTTGGCAAATTGGTTAGCTTAAATTCCTTATATGTATCATACTGTTATATATGTTACCTTACTGGGGATTTAAGTGGAGGTTCGGAAGAATCGCTCACTGAGTTCCTCGTGAACTCACGATTTATTATTTAGTTTTTGCAGAGCCCAACCAGTGAGGTACGGCCTAGTGGCATGGTGGCAGTTGGAGTGTAGGTGGAGGCACAGATCTCGTAGCAGGTGTCCTTATAGTCGTAGTCGTGTTGTTTAGGTTGTTGGTCATGCACTGAGTGGTCTTTTGTAAAACATTTACTGTTTTCAAAACTTGAAATGTTTGAATTGAAAAGTTAAGTTATTTTCTTTAAACATAAAAACTGTTTGAATTTAATAAAGTTTGGTCTCCGTTTTATTTCAAGATTCTCTGTTGGTTCAGTTTTGATTCTTTATGTGTTAGTGCATGTGGTAGGCTTCGGGGTATTGACACATACCCTGGCCAGTCACGTGACCCTGAGTTTGAGCGTGACAAAGTTGGTATCAAAGCTTTTGGTTAGGTCTTGACTACGACTAGGAATTAGGTACCGAATGAGGCATATGCTACGAGATCAGGCAACCACGACTGCACTTAGTGCACCATGCGGTTAGTAATTTAAATTATAGTTGAATGAGTTGTTTAATATTAAAGGTAAAACTATTTTTTTTATGTTAGTGAGATGGAGACCCGTAATGTTGCTCTGAGTGGTAGCGGCAGTAATTCCACTGAACGTCGGGGCCGGGGACAAAGCTGAGGCCGGGGCCAGGGCCGTGGGAGATAACAGTTAGAGGAAGAGGGGCAGGATTCTACAGTTGTTCAGCTACAAGCTCAGGTAGCTCAGTTGACAGAGGTGCTCCGCAGGGAGCAAGAGTTAAGGCAGCAGATGCAGCTGATCCAGCAGCAGCAACAGCCGCAGCTGGTACCAATGATACATGTGGTACCAGAGGTGATGGAGCCAGAAATTCCGATTGTCAGGGTTCTAGGGACCCCCACCTATACAGACTTTGTTAAACTGAGGCCACCGGTGTTCACTAGGACAGATAAACAGGTAGAGGTCACCGATTATATGGGTGATTGCTACGAGCTGTGTGTAGAACTTGGATGTTCGTCTGAGGCAGTGGCTCGTACGGTAAGCCTACAGCTCAGGGGACCCGCCAAGAACTGGCTACACATATGGAGGGACCGTAGGGCAACAGATGCACCACCCCCTCGTGGGAAGAGTTCAGGGCGCCCGTAGTGGAGCAGTACTTACCACTGAGTGTCAGCGATAAGCGGGCAAAGGACTTTGAGATGCTACGTCAAATGGGTGGTATGATCGTGTCAGATTATGAGATAGAGTTCACCAAGCTTTCTAAGTACCACCCAACACTGGTGGCCACTGAAACCGCCAGGGTCAAGAGGTTCGTTGGGATGTTGAGACCACAGATCAGCAAACTCATCCTTTATACCGAGGACACCACATTTGCTCGGGTAGTGGATGAGGCACTTAAGAAGGAAGCATTGGTGCCGTTCGAGAAATTTGGTCGACCCGCAAAGAAGAAATTCCGCCCTGAAGGATCTAGAGGTAGGCCGTGGAATTCAGAGGGGAGTGTAACCATCGCAGAGCACTAGCAGAGCTGTGGGCACATAAGTAATAGGGGCCGTGGAGGCCCAGGGTCAGGGGCGGTGAGGCAGGCAAAGGCAAGGAGTGCCACTTAGAAGTCAGACATGCCGCAGTGTGACCGCTGTAATAGGAAACACTGGGGGGCTTGCTATGGCCGCACAGATGCATGCTTCATATGTGGGCAGGTTGGACACTTTAGGAAAGATTGTCCAGACAGAGGTGGCCAGAGATCTGAGCCATAGAAAGGAAAAGTGTCGATGTCAGTGGGGTCAGTGGCACAGAAAGGTCAGATGCATAGCAGGGGATCGCAAGCTAGCCATTATAAGAGACCGTCTGCTAGAGTCAACGCCATGAATCATGATGGGGCAGAGGCATCTAAGGCGGTGGTAACAGGTACTATTTTAGTCAGTTCATCTGCTGCTTATATTCTATTTGATCCGGGTGCCACACACTCGTTCGTATTTGCCAAATTTGCTGCTGGATTACCAATGGCACCTTCTTTGCTTGATGTGTCGTATGTCGTGTGTACGCCTACGGGTGATACACTAATAGCCGAAACAATTTTTGGCAACTGCGAGGTGCTCATATGTGGTAATGCACTAAGGGCAGAGTTAACACTTCTACCAATGCTTGAACTCGATGTCATACTCGGCATGGATTGGTTGGCGGAGCACTTTGCGTTAGTGGATTGCAGGGCTAAGTCAATCACATTCAGCAAGCCCGGGTTGACATAGTTCACCTTCCAAGGAGAAGGAAGGGGTGAGCTGATGGTAGTCATCTCAGCCCTTAAAGCTCATAAACTGCTTTTGGGCGGCTGCTAGTCTTTCTTGGCCTTCGTATCTGTGGCCGAGGAAAAGGGGGGCACGGCAGGGGATGTCGGAGGGACTCAGGTAGTTTGCGAGTTCTCCGATGTATTTCGAGAGGAGTTGCTGGGATTGCTGCCTAGGAGAGAGATTGAATTCTACATCGAGTTCCAACCTAGAGTGAAGCCAATCTCCATCCCACTCTATCGGATGGCGCCGGCCGAACTCAGGGAATTAAAAGTGTAGTTGCAGAAGTGTCTAGACTTGGGTTTCATTCGCCCAAGTGTGTCTCCGTAGGGTGCTCCAGTTCTATTTGTGAAGAAAGGATGGGACCCTGCGCATGTACATCGACTATATGCAGCTTAACAAGGTGACAATCAAGAATCGTTACCCGCTGTCGAGAATCGACGACTTGTTCGACCAATTGCAGGTGGCAAAATGGTTTTCAAAAATTGATTTGAGATCTGGATACCATCAGCCAAGAATCCGAGACTGTGATGTGCCCAAGACTGCCTTCAGGACTCGTTATGGCCACTATGATTTCTTGGTAATGTCGTTCGGGTTGACTAATGCACCTGCGGCTTTTATGGATCTGATGAACAGAGTATTCAAGGAATACCTGGACAGATTCGTGATCGTCTTTATTGACGACATCCTAGTGTACTCCAAGAGCAAGGAGGAGCACTCCGAGCATTTGAGGATGGTCCTGGGAACCCTCGGAGAACATCAGTTGTATGCCAAATTCACCAAATGTGAGTTCTGGTTAGAAAGTGTGGGGGGGTTCCTAGGTCATATAGTGTCCAAGGAAGGAATAAGCGTGGACCCCGCCAAGCTAAAGGCGGTAAGAGACTGGAAGCAGCCAACTAGTGTGACTGAAGTCCGCAGTTTCTTGGGGTTAGCCAGGTATTATAGAAAATTTGTAGAAAATTTCTCCAGGAGTGTAGCCCCTCTGACTCGATTAACCCAGAAGAATATCAAATTTGATTGGGACAGGAAGTATGATGAGAGCTTTCTGTAGCTCAAGGAATGCTTGTCGTCAGCACCAGTATTGGTCGTACCTTCAGAGTTCGTATCCAAGTATTTTGTCTGTCAGCAAGTGAAGGCCGAACACCTGAAACCTGCAGGGCTGCTTCAGAACCTCGAGGTGCACGAGTTGAAGTGAGAGAAGATCATGATGGACCTAGTGACCGGGCTGCCAAAGACAAGAGGAGGGTTTGATTCTATTTGGGTGGTAGTGGATCGGTTGACTAAAACCGCGCACTTCATCCTAGTCAAAATGACCTTTTCTGCTGAGCAGTACGCTAGACTATTTTTAGACAGGATTGTGGCATACCATGGTACCCTAATGATGATCACATCAGATTGAGGTACCCAGTTCATAGCCCAATTTTGGCAGTCCTTCCAGGAGACCTTGGGTACTCAGGTGTGGTTCAGCACAACCTTCCATCCGCAAACGGATGGACAATCAGAGAGAACCATCCAAACCTTGAAAGATATGCTGAGGGTGTGTGTTTTGGACCTAGCTGGCGGTTGGGAGAAATACCTATCGTTGATAGAATTTGCCTACAACAATAGCTATCAGAGTAGCATTGGTATGGCCCCTTTCGAGGCCTTTTATGGGCGGAGATGCAGATCACCAGTGGCCTGGTTTGAGGCGGGAGAGGCACTCATGGTAGGCCTTGATCTGGTTGAGGAGGCGGTAGAGAAGGTGAAAATGATAAAAGAAAGATTATTGGCGGCTCAGAGTCGCCAGAAGATGTATGCTGATAAGAAGGCCAGAGAATTGGAGTTCATAGAGGGCGACCTAGTGTTCCTGAAGATCTCCCCCATGAAAGGGGTGATTCGGTTTGGGAAGAAAGGGAAGTTGAGCCCTAGATTCATTAGGCCATGTTCCATTCTCAGGCGGAGGGGCGCTGTGACCAATGAGCTGGCCTTGCCCCCCAGCATAAGCAAAGTTCACCCAATTTTTCATGTGCCGATGCTCAGGCGATATGTGAGAGACAAGTCACATGTAATTGAACCTTTTGTGGTTGAGGTGGATTCAGCAGTCTCGTATGAGGAGAGACCGGTAGAAGTTCTTGACCGTCAGATCAGAAAGTTAAGGTCCAAAGAAATCCCTTTTGTGAAAGCCAGGTGGATTGTATGTGTTGGTTGACTCAAGTTGGATTGAGATCGGGTTCACGGATCGAGTCGAGGCTCAATCTGGGTTTAGAAGGAGTCGAATGAGGGGGTTTAAGTGAAGAGGGGAATTATTGTCAAAAAAAAGGAAATAAACCCCTCATCCCAAGCTGCCGTGCGGCTCAAGACAATTTGAGCTGCACGCAGCCCGTGGTGAGGAGGGGAGGAGAAGGGAAGCTTTGGGGCGGCACCGGATCTGCATCGTCGTCGAAGAAATCGAGATCGTCTTCATCCCATCCATCCTCTTCTCTAGTCAAGGTGAGTGGATTGAACCTGGTTATGTAGGGTAGGCGGGTAGCTGACCAAAGTTTTTGGGATTTGTCGATTTCTTAAGTATATATTTTTGTCGATTCACCGTAACTTCTTCTGAGATTTGATTCTAGTATATACGTATGTTGTTAATATGAAGTTTTCTCATACTTTTCTTGGTGATTAAATAGGGCCAGCCGCATAAAGGAAAAAGTGGCAAGGTCATGTCGAATTTTCTCCCAATTTCCTATAGTGGCCGAACCCTCTCGGATCGAGTTCTTTTCATGGTTGATGGCTTGGTTCCCCTTGATCATGGCCGAAACTCCTTTCCTTCCACCCTGGTTAACCTCAGCCGAGCATGAGTAACCTAGGTTAGGTTCGGCCGAGTTGGTGTGAGGAGGAGAAAGTGGCTCGATTTGGTTCATGCTTACATGTAGAGTGTTAACTCATTTGTTACGTTATAGATTGCTCACTCAATACATGGATTGTTAGTAGTGGTATTTGTGATTATCATGTTATAAGAAATGTTCTTGATAGTACACACATGGTTAGGATTTAGTATGGCATGTAAAAAATGGAATGTTTCAATTATTTCTAATGTTAATGCCCAATCTTTGCCATGATTATACTACGTGTTTCCTTGCTGGAATTTACTGATTAAATGTGAGAATTTAATTATCTTATTGCTGAAATCATGCGATTATTTATGGTAGTGGCTGTAAAATAATTTCTTTATAATTTATGTCTTGTGACATATTTGTGCTCAGACATTTCTACGCTTGTGACATGTAGTTTACACTTAAGGAATGTGGCGAATGACGCTAGATGATTATAAGAAAACTATAGGGTGTTTAAATTGTTAGAAAAAACTTGAGTGTGGACAAGATAGGTTTCATACCTAGGGAACAATCAGCGACACTAGTGTGCGGTTCGTAGGGCCTGGAAAAAGAGGGTCGGATACGGGTGGATGCCCGGGGTTCAATTAAGGAAACTGTAGAACACTCTGATTGTATATTGTGATTGAGATGGTCTACTGAGGAGTGTTATTTGCCGAACGGCTGCCACATGACTCTTGTAAAGAGGGGATGCTTGGTATGGCCGAGCCCCCTTGCATATACATAGGCCTACAATGGCCGAATGACATAGAGTCTTGGTAAGGGCCAGGAGGACGATTTAATTACTTAGACGATTTGGCAAATTGGTTAGCTTAAATTCCTTATCTGTATCATACTGTTATATATGTTACCTTATCGGGGATTTAAATGGAGATTCGGAAGAATCGCTCACTGAGTTCCTCGTAAACTCACGATTTATTATTTTGTTTTTGCAGAGCCCGACCACTGAGGTACGGCCTGGTGGCATGGTGGTAGCTGGAGTGAAGGTGATGGCACAGATCTCGTAGCAGGCATCCATATAGTCGTAGTCGTGTTGTTTAGGTTGTTGGTCACGCATTGAGTGGTCTTTTGTAAAACATTTACTGTTTTTAAAACTTGAAATGTTTTAATTGAAAAGTTGAGTTATTTTCTTTAAACTTAAAAACTGTTTGAATTTAATAAAGTTTGGTCGTCGTTTTATTTCATGATTCTATGTTGGTTTAGTGTTGATTCTTTATGTGATTGGTTAGTGCATGTGGTAGGCTTTGGGGTATTGACACATACCCTGGCCGGTCACGCGACCCTGAGTTGGGGTGTAACAGCTACGGGGTACAAATTGTATTATGGTCGGTCACACATGATTTTCGAGTTTGACAAAATGGAGCATTAGCCATGAGATTTTCAGCGACAGACTTTGTGACAGAATTTTTCATCACTGATACCCTTTAGTGACAAATTTTTCCATCACTGATGTCTGTTTTCCTTTTGGTGATATCTAAGACCGCAGTAGTCTCGATTGTTATATGTCGGTGAGTGAAACAATGTGGACTTGCAAGAAGCTAGAATTGAACGTCTGTATGATCATTGTTGATTTTGAGAAGGCTCTTGATTCTCTCAATTGGGATTTCCTTTCTAATATGCTCGAGACCGGAGGATTCTCCCCGATGATCTGAATTTGGATCAGATGTCTGCTAAGTACCGCTAAATCTTTATGCTCCTTAACAGTTCCGTAGGGACACCTTTCAAGCATAAAGGGGGACTCAAGCAAGGTTACCCCCTATCCCTATCTTCTTCAACCTAGTAGTAAATACCTTATCTAAGTTAATCACCATAGCTGCGACCCAAGGGAAGATTACAGGAGCTCTACACAATATCCAGAACTTGGGTGAAGGGATTACCCACATCTTTTATGCTGATGATCTTGTGCTATTTTGCAAGGCTTCCGAAAACAAGCTCAAACATCTGAGGTTTCTCTTGAAATGCTTTGAATTGGCCTCCGGACTGAAGTTGAATCCAACAAAGAGCAAGGTACTTCACACATTTGGAGAAGGTGATGCGACTAATACAGCAGCCATTGCTCTAGGATGCTTTGCCGCCAGCCTACCGATTGGTTATTTGGGCCTCCCCTTCGACAGCTTGTTGAGCTCATGGAAAGTCATTCTTCTTTCAAGAGTCGGACGATTCACTCTCATTAACAATGTTCTCTCAAGTCAAACCTCATACATCTTATCCATCTTCAAAGCACCATCACGGGTCATCCAACATGTCGATAAGTGAAGGAGGATGTTCTTCTGTGTCGAAAAAAGAACATAGGATCTGTGGGGGATAGCCTTGGTGTGCTGGGACTCGCTAACAAGACCAAAAGCTGAGGGAGGACTTGGTCTCTTAAATTTTGTAACACATAATCAAGCAAGATCAGGAAAATGGGCTTGGAATCTGTTACAAGAACACGACATCATTTGGACCAAAATTATCTCAACACTTATCCAAACCTATTGCGCCTGGTGCATAGAATACACCTTCCTCTATAACCAATCTGGCGAAACATCGCCAAACTACACAACATCTTGAGTGTCTCTCTCCTCCATCTTATTGGCTATGGGAACCATACCTATTTGTGGCATGACCCTTGTGTGGGTGGATGCTTATCCTAACCTATTTCCTTCACCTTGGATCCTTTGATAATCAACGTTTAAGCAAAGGATTGATCTGACGATGGAGATGTATGTCCTTGGATGGAAGATCTCCTTCACTAGTTACGTCCCCAAATCTAATATTGCACGTCTGGCAAACGAATTGGAACCTTACTTGTCTTCGTCATGTGGGGATAAAATACTTTGGAAGTGGACTAGCCATGGAAGATTCTCCATCAGCTTACTCTATGAATTGGCTTGCTCTCAAGTACATGCTAAAACCAAGGACAGGCAATTGGCTAGGCATCTACAAGTTTCACCAATGTGCCTCCTCTACTAGAGAGACAATGAGGATCATGGTCACTCTTCCAAAACTGATCCTACACCAATGTTGGCTGGGTAATGCTTTTGGAAATTTGCGACATCCCAGTATTCCTTCTAGACATCAAACCAAGGATCCTAGGAAATAGAGGGTTCTCGAAGCGAAAGTTGCACTTGTTCGACCTAATTATGACATGGAGATAGAAAATTTGGTAGGAAAGGAATGTTAGATTTTTTGACAACACCTCACGTTCTCATGTGGAACGCGTCTTTTAGGCCAACCCTTTGTTGAATATATGTGCAACTGTTACGAATAGATTCCCACTTCTTCTATCCTCCCTATTTCTTATATTTCTCAATTCTCTTTGATTAGTACAAGTTTCTTTTTTCTCAAAAAAAATTGTATAGATTTAACCTCAAGAGAAATTGTTTATCCATATGATGTCTTGTGATGATTTAATGATAGGAAGAACTTCTTTGATGTCTTGCTGATACTAGTATATATATTGTATGCATTATCCATCTCTACTTTTGCACTATGATCTGGCCTCAACCTATGTTCAATTAAACATATTGAGGCAAGCAATCATCAATCTCTTAATTTGCATACTTTTATGGATGGGCTCATAATCCTATTTATCAATGTCCACAACTTCTATTGACATTCATGATATAGAACCAAGTCTAGAGTTGATGTTTAATTATGAGATGTGAGTAAAACTCCTACGATACATGTCTGAATCAAACTACTATCACTACAACATTTTTTATTTGTTGGAACTGTTGAAAATGAGAAAATAATGGAATGAGGAGGTAGATCAAAGAATACCTCGTTGTCCTTTTTCGGAGGAACAAGAATTGGTCAAAAAAGCCCCGATCCTAATTGAGAATCATTGATACAACTCGCCATTTCTTCCATGATCTCATCAACTAGTGGATTGGTCTTTTTAAGGAGGGAATGACCTTTTTTACGAAGGGGAGATCCCATAAAATGCCAAGCGTTTCGTAAACAAATCAGTGTCTTGTCTGAATCGAGAATAGCAATTCCATTTCTTGAACCAAAAATATAGACTTTGAAATGGTGAGCAGCTGCTCGACGGCCGATATGTGCATTCGTGCGCAGTACTTTTTTACAAACAATAGAATGGATTGTCATTTTTTTGTTTTTTCCTTTCTCGACTCATCACGTCACGCTACTTCCTTCCTTTCCATCAGTCGTCCCTCAACTCTAATCGAGTCACTAAGGTCCCTCTACTGAATCTTCAAAAAGAAAAGTCATTCCATTCATTATTTGATATGTACTAGCACATGCGTCTTTTGTAATAGGTGTCACCCGTTCCATACGTTTCTAGTTCTCAGATGTTAAGTCAATGACATTTGCGATGAACTGAAAGGGGCATTTAGCATCCCTAGCAAAGACCACAGTATTATATCTCATCTCATTATTGTTTTCTTTAAACCAGGTGAATGAGTCATCGATTGTCTCAAAAGACTTGTAAAGAAAGGCAGTTGCACAAGAAATGATATGATTGTACTTATTATCCATCTCATTAGTTTGAGTGTTTTCATGAGATTTGCTATCAGCAAAGATAATCAGGCTTCGTGCGAGATCACGCTCGTGGAAATGTAATACACCACAGCGGTAGATTCGACTTCGGAAGTCCAGAAAGGCTGGCTTCAAAGAGTTAGTGGGAAGGCTTCCTTTTTCTTCCTATCGATGCAGTTGAGAATCGAAAGCAGGACTCAAAAAAGAAGCAGTCAAGAACAAAAAACTCCCCGTCGGTAATAGGAAGAAAAAGGAAGCGAAGGTAGTAGGTCAGTCAGTTGTAGACCTGGCCAGGCTATGAAAGAGCTGTCAGCTGCTTAGACGGTTTCGGAGACTTCAGCGGCATTTGATGCAATGGCTGCTTCGCGCTTTACTCGTTCACTGTTGCGTAGTGTTCTTTGCGTGCTCTCTCTTACTAGCTAGCTTGCTTTGTTCTAAACCATACTTTTCTTTTCCTTCCCCTGACAGTTGATGAAAAAAACGATTTGAGGATTGACTCGTCAGGTAGAAAAAGAAGGAAAGGAATTCCGGCGAAATAGAAGATCTACGTCACCAAATTTATCAAACTAGAAGCAACAAACAACCCCTATTCTTGAAGTGAACTCTACCCGCCTATGCCAATGGTACCCTTAAGAGCTTTAACCACCGATGAAAGTGCCAGCCAGTCCTTCTTCCAGCCACTCATCAAACTGGAGATACTCAAGCTCTTGCGTGCCAGTACTCGGAGTTCTCGGGGTAGAATTGTCTCTTCTTGCCCTCCCTTCCACCTAGGGTAGGATAACCAAGCATGCTTTGCTTTGTTAGTTCCACCGACAAGGTTTTCCAACTTCAATCACCCCATATGGTCTTGTTTAACCAAATGATGGCGAACCAAGTCACGAAAGAGTGTGTACTAAGTGCCCGTCCTTGACCTTCTTCCCGCACTCGTTAACACCGTAACACCCGTTCAGAGCCTAAAAGCTTTGTCACTCAAAGTCACCTACTCGTTCCCTTGGTATATTATATAAAGGCCTTCCCTGTCAGAAAAGAGGTAAGCTAGTGTTAGGATATGGGATTCTTTGTGACTTTAGGAACATATAAGACATCAAGAAGAACTATTGTGCCAGCACATGCATTTTGAATAGCTACTGTACCCTCTGAATTGACAATGGAGAATTGTAACCCGAATAAAAAAAACTCATACAAGAGTATGGAGCAAATGAAACAAAGGCATTGGGATCCCCTGTTATTTGGTTACTTGCTGCTGTATCATAGTACTTATTTTGATTTACCAGACATTTGAGTTTGAAGAGGCAGATTAGGGACCGGTAAAAGCAGGATTCAATCTAAATGAACAATGTTGAGCTCTATGTCCTTGCTTAATCAAAAATGAACAAGTAGTAGTGGTCATACCTCTTCCCATGAGAACCTTTAGACTTGTCATCTAGGAACTTGTTCGGAAATACCGTAATGAAAGGAACATAGGAGTTTGTCGCTAGGTATTTGACCAAATAGGATCGTCCAGTTCCTATAGAACCTATCACTAAAATACCCCTAGAAGGGGATAGGGCTAAGCGGAGCGAAAAGAATTTTCCATGAGATAGTAAATGCAAACTATTAGCCCCACACGAGCACGAGGTTTGTGAATAAGTGATTGTCTAATAATGAGCAAAGAATATCCGTCTTTTTGCTAATGCTAAACAGGATCCATTGAACCCAACATTCATTAGAGACTTTTGATGAATATCAACTAAGTCTCGTAAGTCAATTGATCCCGGTTGTTCAATCATTTGATAACCAGTTGTAGGGATCATACCATAACTATTACCTATATGCTTATCATTCGCTCGGGGCCTTGCTACACTTTTCTCGTAGAATAACCGCATCTCAAAATATGTGAGGGGGCATGAAAAAACAAAACCAAAATCTTCTTCATTGAAAATTGTTCCAATTCCACTCTAGTAGTAGATAGCTACCTGAATTCTTCGAATGAGGAGGTCTGTCTTTTTTTTATATGCAAAAAGAGAGAGTACATAGTGCAGCAAAGCTCAACAACATATGAAAGCAAAGGCGCTTGCAGTTGTGCTCAAGTTTGCTAGGGCAATTCTAAGAGGAAGGCAAGCGGTCTCAGCCAATCATCGGTCGGCCTACTCTGAACTTGCTTATTCCTATCTAACACTTTCTTCTCTCTATTCCTTTCTAAGAGTTAGTTACAGGTCCGACTACCAAACTCTGTTTGCTCAATGAAAAAAGGTAGTCTACCCGCATCACATTCTTAAAGAAGATATCATGATGCTACTTTTTGAAAGCCTTTAGCCGAATAAAGTGAGAACTCGAATCCAGCAATCCCTTTCAACCACAAGGCTTGTGGTTGAAAGACCTATATCCAGAAAGGGAATCTTTGAATGCAGATACCAAAAACCCATTTGAAAAGTTCCGCCCCTCCCCCTTCTCTAAGAAAGCAGAAATTGGTGTTAGGGCTGGATGAGTTACCTGCTAGATACCTTGACAGGCAATCGTGCTACTCGCTCTATCGCTCTTGGGTCCGCTATTTATGCGAAGCTACTCGTCTCTATTATAAACATATAATCTTTATTGTAGCTCGTTGCAAACTTCCACTAGACTATCCTATCAGGGAGCGTAGGCTAAATTCCAAGAGAGCTGGGTTGAGTTGACTTTCGAACAAGAAAAATAACTAGCACCGAGCGTATTAACTAATGGCTGGCGTGCTAAATGACTATATTCAAGGCTTCAATGAATATGGAAAGTCTGATTGGAATCCGAATTTCACTGGCAAAGGCATCAGAAGAAGAGCAGGAAAGGGTCCTAGGAAGGGAAAATAGCAGTGCTGTCCTTTTCAGGGGATGGCATAGGTCTTTGAAATCAATAGGCCTGTCAAATATTTTCGCTAAAGAGTTCTCTATTGCAATGTTGTTTTTCGGGTCGCTGTCTTTTGACAAGATAGGTTTCGTTTGGAAAAAGGGAGCTCCTTCGGACCCTTAGATAATCAAATCAAGTTTCAAGCCGGTCAAAGGAAAAAGGCTTCAATCAAGATGAATGTCGACCTGGTAAATCACCTCACTTTGTATAGCTGAAAGTTGCCAAATCGGTTGAAACAAATGCTGGAAAATGAGCTTCAAAGCCCACTTTCAAGAGTTAGAAGAAGCGCAGATGGCACCAGTCCTAATTGATTGTTTTGAAGTGTTGGGCTTCTACCTACTAATGAGTACAGATATGAGGTCTTAGTATAGGATTATAGTCCTAGTATTAGAAAAAGAATTCACCCAGTCCCTTAGTGAATGAAGCTCAGGTGCCATTGTCTGTGTCTTAGCTCCTGATTCTAGCTCAATGCAATGATCCACCTCTCTCCTAGGTGGAAGTCTCTTTGTTCGGTGGCATAACATCTTTTCACTTTTAAAGGACTTCTGCTATTAAAGAAAGTCGTCCTGACTTGACCCATTTTCTTCATCTCCAACTAGCGCAGCTACAAAGCTTTTTTCGCCCTTCTTGACTCCCTTTACAAGCTGCAAGGCGGATAAAGTGGGCACACTAGTCTTCACATTGACAGTTGGGATCATGTATGGTCTTCCTTCATCCATGATCCTAAGGTGCCAAAGTATGGCATAGAGACGGCTTGGTTCGAAGAACTCTATCCCTAAGACGACGTTGAAATCATATAGAGGCACCACAGTTAAATTAGTCGTCCCTTTCCACCCTCTCACCCCTCTTTGAATGAGACACTCTTTCAAAAAAAGACTCCCACTCCTGGAATAATCAGACAAGTGAAATTCCACGCTGGAAGCCCCAGTTAGCTTAAATGCTTTTCTTACATAGGAAACGAAGATGAAAAGGGGTTGAGTTTCTTCTTCGATTCGATTCTTTGTTTGTGAATAAGAGACCTAAAGAAAACCTGAACCAAAAATGAGAGAACCGCCTGTCTCAACCCAGGAATACACAAGGCCAAGTTCATTCGGGATGCTAACAAGGATTTTTGTCTCCTCCTTAACTACATGCAAATCTCGTATCTGACTTTTTTGGGGACTACGCAGGAAAGGGATTGCATCCAAGCTGTTCAGCCCTAAATGGAATGCTTGACTCTTCTCTGAGGGCCCGTTCCATCTGATCCCAAGTCAGAATTCCATTCTGAGGCAAGATGGAACACTAATGAAAAGCCATACCTGTGAGAGACTGATTGAATTGACGGAGCAACAAATACTGTTTGTTCTTAGTCTCCCTACATTGCGACTTGAATCGTTGCACGTCTTCTTCAGCTAGAACCGAATCATCTTCTCCCACGTGTCCCCATAACAAGATCTTAACATTTTCGAATGAGAACTCGCTCATTCGGGCGCCTTTGCCTCCAAGCGCTGGGGTCCAACTCTATCTACAACACTCAAAAAGTCGTGCACAGCCTGAGGATTGATCTTCGACTCTTTCATTCCTAACACCCCCTCCTCTTCTACTTCTAGAGCTGACCTTGCCTGAGGAAAGGTTTTGGATCCTAGATCTGACATTGTCCTTTGAAAGGATGTTTATCCTCAATCCGACTTTCGTCTTGCAAGGTTCGTGTGTCGAGCAAGTTTTGAAAGAAATACGGTTCCTGGTTGTCTATTCGTCTCCACTTCATAATGGAGAATAGTTAGGATTCATTAAAGAAAAGAGAGTTTCCGTGAGATTTAGAAACTTCACGCATCCGACACTCATTTTTTGTAACATATAATTAGATTAGATTGGGTAATCATTCAAATGTTGAACAACGTTGCTTCCTATGGCGGGCCAGTTTCATTGCTTCCTATCTTCATTCCTATGTAGAGGCAAAAGCGGGCATAAACTGGACCTCGTCTTTCAAAGGCATAACCATAGATTTCGTAGGACGATTACCCCATCTTAACAAGGGGGGAATAACAACGTTTTTGTCGTAGTCGACCTTTTAGATTTAGTAAGATGGCCATTTTGTACCAGCCCTAAACCAACAAAAATGTGAATCTCGGCCTCTTCCACTGGACCTCGTCTTTCAAAGAGCAGCGGCCCTGCAAGCCGAATAGTTCCTTGTTTCCTGGGCCAAGTCAGCCTAGTTGTAGGGCGGCTTTCGACCATTTTTTTGTTATGTTCGTTTTTCCATCTTCTTCCTTCTATGCTTAGAGTCAGTGGAAATTAGGGGTGACAATTTTATCCGCATTCGCTAACTAAAAATTGTATCTACACTGTATCCGATCCATATCCGTAAGTAAAAATGGATATGGATACGGATACGGATTTAGTAAACTTATATCCGCGTGGATACGAATATGACTGTGGATCCGCACCGTATCTGTATCGTATCCGCACCGCCTATCTGCGTCTTTGAATTATTATTTTGCCCATATAATTTATTAATATATATAAGAGCTCTCTGGTAATTTCATATCAAGATGAATTTTGAAGTATATTATATATTTATTTTGGATCAATGAATTGGTAATTTATATATTAATTTTGGATCAGTATATTATTTTAATATTTTTTATTAAATACGATGCAGATACGGATACGGTACAGATATCCGCATTTGAAGTGGTGCGGATATGGATATCCATATTCACATCCGTAGCGGATACGGTGCGGATACGAATGTGCGGATATGGGGTGCGGTGCGGATACGGATAATTCAGTATCTGCACCGTATTCGATCCCCGTTGCCAGCCCTAGTGGAAATGACCGGTTGTTTCCTTGATTAGCAAGTAAGCGAGCTAACATTAGGTAGTTAAGTCTCCAACAAGTGAGGCCAAATAGCCCCTGGTGTCCTCTTCCTTCTAAACTCGCTACTCTCGCTTGACTCTTCTAGTGAGAAAGCAAACGGGTCGGGGAAGAGGGTCGGACCAAAGTCAGGAATGGGAATAGCACTCACTCGTTGAAGGTAAGCCAGAAACAGGGGTTGTCCTCTCCCTTACTTAAGTCGTAGTCCATCTTTTCATGCCCCAAAGGGGAAGTCAAGCAAGAATGAGGGACCCACACCTGACGAAAGAGTTTGGTAGCTCGAAGAAAGCAGAAGCAAAACCTGCTTTCTTTCTGTCCCAACCTCCATGGGTTCTTCCCTGTATGACATAGTTCATTGGATTGGGGCAATGGTACACACCTATGTTTGGTGTCCCCTCTCTCACTTCCTCGTCAGATCCTGGTCCCAAAGGGCAATACATTGAGTCAGAAAGACAAGACATGCTTTCATAAATTCCATTCAGTAGCCGGACTAGCCCCTGGATCAGCTCTCATAGTGGGGGAATTAGAGTCAAGTTAGGCGCAAAAGAGGGGGTTTCATCGTGATTGGATCAATCAGACTCCTGGGGAGGGAAAGTTGTCCCCTCTACTGACCGAAGTCTCAGTTCGGAGGTCTTCGTGTCAACATGTGTTGAGGCTCCTGTCTTAGGCCGGTCACCATTACTTTTCACTTAGAAAGGCGAAGATCTGGGCAAGGGAAAGCGCAGTGAGTGCGCCTAATGAAAATATTCTTTTCCTTTTTTTTTTAGAAGATAGATTCTATAGATGTCCAATCTCTAGTGGCTCCATATGGGGGATAGGGAGTCGAGCACTCCTGAAAATGGGAAGGACAATAGGGAACTGGCTACAAACTTCTAGGTTCATTTTGGAATTCTCCAGATTATTTCACCAATTGGCTCTCATCAGGGATTGATTTTTCTCCATAGGTAGAATACTCTCCAAATTGAGAGTGGCACCTTCCAACGTTATTCCAAGCTGGCTGATAAAGCCGAATTTCTTTCGCATTGCGCAAAACACAAAAAAGATCGTATGAATGAAAGTGGGAAGTTTGGAAAGAAACCAAAAAAATGAGTAATGGTTTGGCCGGACGAACAGATGAGCACTAGCAAAAGCGCTCTTTCTTTCGTTTTCACTCATAGACCGCCCACTTATTTCAACTGCGATTGTTGGACAAAATATCAGTGCGGAGCATATTGAAGTCCCAAATAAATCACTTTTTTGGTGAGGCGGTCGCGATTTTGGAAGTTCGGCCCTTCGAGAATGGCGACCTGCTAGCTTGAGAGTGAGTATGGGCCTGACTTCATTTCATTTCCTTTTAGGAATTAGATTAGCCCGTGGATTAACCGAAGAGAAGATCCTTGAGGCAAGCTAGCTAGGGAATGGAAGGAAGTAGGAAGGGTCCGAAGGAGGCTAGGGATTGAAAGGAAAGCAAGGGTCCGTAGGAGGCTATGGAAGTCACGGTTAACTGTTACCTAGGGAAGGAGGGATACCAAGGAGGGAGCGAGAACCATAAATCTTCCTATTCCTGCAACGAACCCGAGCCCCCTATCTCTCTAAATCTTTAAACACCTATAAAGGATGGTCATGGTCATAGATCACTGATGTCGAATTCACGAAAAAAATCATATGAAATAATCGTCAGATTATGGGTTCCTGGAGTAGACGGTTTTTCATTGAGAATGAATGAAATAGAATAGTCTGGCAGAATCTACTGATAGGGAAAGTGCAGAGCCTCCCACTTACTTGTCGGGGTTACTGGGCTGCCTAACCTAACTATGAATGTCTATCCATGTCGGGATAGACATAGGTCTAGGATAGTACGCTGTCGGAGCGGTTGAGACCTTCTTTCCAGCCCAGCTGTGGCTTCTTTTTCCACCAACATGTGCTATCGTTTTAATTAATTGAATGAAAAAGTGGAGGATCTCTATCCAGTGGATGCTACTGAGGAATCGGGAGGGCCTCTACCTACGGATGTGGGAGATTTGGCTCTAGGAAGCGAGAATTCTTGGTTATTGGGTCCTTTCGTTTTGAAAAGGAACTACAGCCCTAGAAACGTCTAAAGCGTATGCTTTTGCTTCAGAGGCTGGAGGGTTCTCGTTTATTTGTTTCCAAAACTCTAGGAGCCCCCTTTATGAAGCGGATTCGACTGGAGATGGGTAAACAAATGTGGATTCATATGCGTCCTCCCTGGCTGCTTAACTAGATGTATTTTGAAGTCCAAAAATGAGATATCCTCGAAAAGAATGAGGATTTCCGAATTTCGGACTTGGTCGTAAAAAAAGGGAGGTCGAGGATTTCTCAATGCTCCTGTGACGGGGTCGGGAAAAGCCTGCTCAGGCTCCCTTGGGGGAGCCAATCTCAAATCGAGGTCGATTTCGCCTCCCTCATCGCTAGCCTTTTTCTTTGTTGTTTTGTCCCCTCGAAGAGTGACCGGGTTGGGTTGGCTCAATGGTTCGTCCATCGGTAGTTTTCGGGATTGTTTCAGCTTAAGATTGCGATTGATCAGGTGATAAGTTATGTTTTGAGGGTACCACGACTTAAGTGCTAGGTCTGGCCTAGTCTACTTGAAAGAAAGGTTGGAGGAACTCTTGTCCCAGTTCTTCTATTCCTACTCGGAACCAACACCAGACACTTAACACCAACCCAAGCGAGATGAACGACTGGTTTTCTATGAGACCCACCGACCTTGGGAGTTAATATAGAGAAGGAAATAGACTTTTTTCCAGATTTTTGGAGTAAAATGAAAGAAAAGATAGAGGCCATCTAAAGCGAAAGTGCCAGTCTAAGTTCCCCTCCAGGCAGCAAGGTAAAGGGCTCGGGCAGACACAGGTTCAGAGCGAGGGGAAAGGATCAAGGGTGCGTAGTATGCTTCTTACCCGCTTTATCTGCTAGGTCTAGGATTGGTTTTGTTAACTAGAGATCTTTTCCTGCACGTTCTATTTACACCTCTTCCATTTTGAAGCTAAGCTCATGCATTTCAAGTTCTAAGCATAGCATATATATTACTTGCAACTTGCCAATATGTAGATAAGTGAGTGTAAAAAGTCAATGTCCGACTGTGGCTATTGAATCTTGAGGTTGTGTTAGTGAGCTGCTCTCTTTGGGTCTACCTTTTACCCAAGGATGTAGTTGCCTATGCATAAAGATTCGTTGTCCCTCTAATTGTAGTCAAAGTTAGGAGGGAAGAATATAGTGCCAAAAGTCATGGCCCTTTTAGTGGATAGTGCGAGTCAGGGTAAGACCATTCCCAGTAAAGAGACTTTTCCAATCCAGTTTTGCTTTTATTTCCTAGGGCAATGAGGAAGGATTCTCCCCAAGACAGGACTCTTTATTTCCATCCCAAGACGGGAATGGGTGTACGTGTATAAAATGGGTTAAGTTCACTGGACCTCGTCTTTCAAAGAGCAGCAGCCCTGGACCACTTATTAGAGCAGTGAACATGACTCTTTATGTTATGAAGGGTAAATAGGGTTTTGAAATATCTGCTTTGAAAGGAACAGGCATAGGAGTTCATTCAACTATACTAGAATAAGGTGTAAAAGTAGTAGCAGTAGCACGCGCTTCTCTAGTAGCAGGAAAGGAGGATAGAATGAGTGCGCTTGCGCTCCGCTCCTTCGACTGATGCGGACATGCTCGTCGTGAAAAAAGTAATGAAAAAAGGTAGATGGTCGAGTTGAAGTGTAAGTAGCGAGGATAGGAAGTGGGTTTGGCCAGTTCCAGCTCGAGGGCTTGCGGGCTTAAGGCCTTAGGGAATCAGCAAGGTATACAAACCCATATGTATAGTATAACATAACATTATCCAACCCTCAAAACAAAGTTCGAATGAAAACATATCAAACCCTTCCTTTCTTACAAGATGGCTGGCGTACTTAAATAAGTACGCCTGGTTTTCATAACTTCACGACTGTCACAATAACCGGTGCTTGCCCTTCCATTCCACTGCGCTTCTGGCAACATATTGGAGTGAAGCAAGAATACAACCAAGGTGAGGGTAGTAAATAGGCTGGCTTACAGGATTATCGAACTTGCTTTCACTTTCACTGGATAAGGCTTCTCGAAAGCCTAAAGCCCAGATACATGAACTTCCACTTGCCCCACCACGGATACTGCATAAAAGGGTCGATGCTTTCTGTTATTTTCATTAAATATATATGGGTTGAAAGCCAGTTTTGAGCGAAAGTTGTCCGTCCCTACCCTTTTAGCAATAATACGAAAGGGTCGGTGTCAATTGACCTTCTCGATGGGAGGAATAGCTATCTTTGATAAAGAAGAAGAAGAGCAGCAAAGCTGCGAAGCAGGAATGAACCTTGTCTAATAGTATACCTTCTTCGATCTCACGAGGAAGGACTCCTAGGTAGCCGTAGGCAAGTAGTGAATCATACCCCATTCTCTAACTAGAACTCCGAGTGAGCTTTTCAGGGGTATGATGAGGTTTGGCACAAGGGAAAGCGGTCTTCTTTCCTTTCATTGAATCCCCTTCCTTTATGAATCGATAATCTGAGGAAACGAATGCTCCAAAGGGACAGAGTGGCAAAAAAGTCAAGGTAGAAGGGGCAGTCGTCGTTGAGCACCTTTCTTTCCATTTTTTGTTGAAAGGGGTGGTTAGCCAATGTGACTCTTAAAGTTGGATCGTGGGAAGGCAGATGTGGCTTGATGGCTGTTCCCCTTGATGACTTTGATGTGATCCTTATAAAGTCATTTCTTCTTGTTGCTAAGGTTGCAGTGATGCCTCACTAGGGTTTATGATCAATGATTCAGATGTTGCCTGCTCCTCCTTTGTACAGGGTATCAAGTTCTGAAGGATGGCAAGAGGATTGAGATGTGTTCTGCATTGCAGATAAAGGCTAGTTTTCAGAAGGGTGAAGATAGTTACCTTGCGCCTTGAGTGCCTCCTTTAGAAAGGAGGGTGTCGGGGATGAAACAAACGATGATCCAGCAAAGAAGTAGGGGGTTCGAAATCGAGTTCCAACTCATACCGATTTTCCGCGAAAGATGAGTGGGTGGGTTTTGGTTGCTTTTACTATGGCTTAATCTTCAGTGGTCCATACTTTTGTATACTTATTTTGGTATTCAGTTGCTGGCCCACCTAGTACTTTTATTGTTGCACTCGTCTCGTATATTTTTTCTGGCCCTTTCTCAATTGTGAGCTGGAAAGTGAGTCTGAAGCGAGTTGGTATGGTCTAGAGCTTCCGATTCACAGGCTATGAGAAGGCCTTCAAACTCTTTCATAATCGTTCGAAGAAGTGGCCAAAGGAAGCAGGATGAAAGCAATCATAAAGACTTGGAGCGCCCGAGACATAAAGTACGTTCGAACGGATGTCGCTATACGGTTTTCGTATGAACTTCATCCTTCAGTCCCACAACTAGAGTGGAAGAGAAGGAGAAAAGCAAAAGACCAGGAGAATTATTAGATGCAGTTCCAGATTGACAAAGAAAGCAAAATAACCATTTCCTCACTATCTCTAAACATCTTTCGAATGAAATTCTACAATGATAAAAATTGGCCAATCCACATCCCAAACAAGAATGAAGACATCTTTATAAGGTGTGCCTACTATGGTGGTCATACAGATGCATATAAGCCATATGGTGAGGACCTATACTATTACGATGTCAACTCTGTCTATCCCTTTGTGATGAAAGAATTTCCTATGCCTGGTGGTGTTCCAAAATGGGAGAGTGATTTAGAAGGCCAAGATTTAGAGAATTTGTTTGGATTTATTGAAGCATATGTTATATGTCGAAAGACCATCAATAAACCCTTTCTTCCTTATAGAGACAATAAAACTAATACATTAATCTTCCCAACAGGTGAGTTTATTGGAGTTTACTATAGCGAAGAGTTAAAGTATGCAAGAAGACTAGGCTACACAGTGATCCCTATCTCTGGCTACCTCTTTGAAAAGAAGGAAAGCCCATTCAAGGACTTTGTCCTCACTCTCTATAATAACAGGTTGTTGGCAAAGAAGACTGGAAATGAAAGCATGTCATTTATATACAAGATACTGATGAATACACTATATGGTAGATTTGGTATTATCCTAAAAGCACTAAAACCATTATATGCGATAATAAGAAATACATAGATTTACTCATGAATACGGATTTTATATATGCTCATGAGATTTGTGAAAACCAATTCATTGTTGCCTACCATACCAATATCCACCTTCCCCACTCCCTCCACTTATTAGAGCCGAGGGCGGCAAGTCAAAGCAGAATTGGCAGATGAAGTACATGATGATGAGGTCCAATTTCATTGCTTCCTATCTTCATTCCTTTTGTAGAGGTCCATGCGATCTCCTTGCTAGTGAAATAGAAACAGTACAGATATTGGCATTTCCGCAACAAAATTAGACTGTTGGGTAACTCATCCGAAGCATGGCCAAAAGCTTCTAGTTCGGCTAATCATTCTCTTAACTTTTCAAACAGACCACCTCTAACACTGCGTGCCTTCAATTAGGAAAGATTAGTGTAGGAAAGGATATCGTGGAAAGACAGTGAAAGATTATTAAGAGAAGATAAGCAAGAACTATTACCAGTCATATGGTTGGATGCTACAGAATCAAGCAACTAACTATAAGACTTTTGCCTGTAGAGACAGACAGATTCCAAGTGGATGAAGTAGGGGGCACACCCAAGTAGAAGACACCTCCAATTTGGCTTCGTAAAAGATCGGGAAGGAGGAAGTAGATGGCCGGCCACCAATGGAGAGGAGGGAAAAGAACTAATTCACCAACCCCTCCCATGGGGTGTTCGGCCACAATTTATAGAGAAGGGGGCGGCTACAAAGGTAGACCCGGCGCCCTAAAAACTCTCTCCCCGGAATTCAAAATTCCGAGGTTTGCCTCCAAAAATAATTTATATTTTAATGGCTTCATAATTAATTAAAAATTAATTAAATTTAATAAAATATAAACTTTAATTTATCTCCATAATTAAGAGCCTATAAGCAAGAATGATAATTATCTAAATAAACCAATTCCCTAAACAATAGAAAAGATGTTTATCAATAATTCAATTTCTTATTAATTAATAAAATTATGATTTATCCTCATAAATCATATATTTATTAATTTTTTGATTTATCTCCATAAATCAAATACTTATTGTTGGTGAAATGGCCACACTAGTGTGTTAACTAAACTTATCGCCTAAATCATACATGATAGCAAGAAGTGATGATTAAAATCCAAATATGGAAATCATGTATAAACTCAAGTATCGATATTTTCATGTATTGGTCAAAATATCAAAAACCATTTTAGAAATGATTTTTCTTGGGTAATAGTGAGAACGATACAAAAAATAGAGTTATGATATTATACTTGAAGTCTCATTTGAAAATTTCAACGAAAATCCAAAGTATCCAAAAAAAATGAGTAATCTGAGAAGAGTGATACTTTAGTGACATTTTTGTAAATAAGTGAATCTTTCATGACATTTTCAGATTTCATTCAAACTTTCAAGATACCAAGTTATGACCATGTAAAGCATGTATATTAAGTTTGAAGTGAAAATAATATCATTTGATCAAAATATGAACTGAGCATGATTTCATTCTAAATAGACTTGAAAATATGAAAATGGCTAAGTATCAAATTTTGCTATCTACTCATGTTTTCTCTAACTTAGACACCTCAACATCTAACAAGAGTGAAACTAATTATATTGATCAAGTTTGGGCTTAAAAGGAGGTTTCTAAGTCACTTTGTTGACTTAGGTCAAAGGGATACTTAAGTATACATAAATCAAATTCTTAAATCTCTATCAAATCATATTCTTGATGAATTTTTTTTTGAAACTTTAAGTGTATAAACTAGATTTTTCAAGGAATCTATAGGTTCAAGAATCAGTAAAAAATCAGTTTTCTAGAAATTCCTAAAATTCTTGAAAATCTAGTGGCATTTTCGTAAATTTTAGGTATTTTTCGAAAGTTGTCATTTTTTTTCAAACTTTCCAAATATCGTTGAATGATCATCTGAAATGCATGTGCTAAGTTTGAATTTAAAATGAATTTTCTAAGTCTATTTTTAAACCGATCTCAATTTGTGATACCCGGGATCTCCTAACATATAAGTTTTATGTGGTTCAGCGCACGGGATCGAGGAATAGCTGGGTTGAGTCGCGAGAATCGACACTAATGGCAGGTATAACTTAATTGGTTGACTCATGAAGCATGTTGTATGACTTATGTGTTAGATTGATTTAAGTTGGGATGGAATCGAGTTACGGGTTGAGTCGGGGTCCGATTCGGACTCGGGTTACGTTGAGTAATGAGACTTAAGTCTCGAAGGCACTTTGGTCAAAAGCCAAAGGAGGAGGGAATAAAATTTCTTGGGTTTGGACTTCGGATGATGCGCATAGCTGTGATTATGTTTTGTTTTGATCGTGTTTATGTGATTTATGGGTTGGTCGCATAGAGGAAAAAGGGGAAAGGTCATGCCGAAATTTTTCCCAATCTCCTCGATAGACCCGAGTTGGATGAGACTAGCTATCCCTAACCCGGAGGGTTCCAGAGACTAGTGGTCATCCTAGTCGACAGACCCGAGATTGATTGTTTTGTACATTATACGCCTCGTTAGGCTGGTTGAGAAGGCCAATTCGGCCTGGTTTGATAGGGTTGGAAAGCCTGGTATGGCCGAACCCCCCTACACATGAATATGCCCATAATGGTCGATTGGTAAGTTGGTAAGGGCCAAGGAGGCTGGTTCAATCATTTTGGTGACTTAACATGTTGTTTAGCTTAAATTCTTTGATTGTACCATACTGTTGTATTTGTTATCTTAACCGGGATTTAAGTGGAGGTTCGAGAGAACCGCTCACTGAGTTCCTCGTGGACTCATGGTTTGTTTATTGTTGTTTTGCAGAGCCCGACCCGTGCGATACGGCCTGGTGGCATGGCGCAGCTGGAGTGTAGGTGGAGGCACAGATCTCGTAGCAGGCGTCCAAAGAGTCGTAGTCGTGTTAGTTAGGGTTGATGGTCATGCACTGAGTAGTCGTTTGTAAAAACATTTACGGTTTTAAACTTGAACTGTTATTTGAAAAACTGAGTTGTTTCTTTAAACTTAAAACTGTTTGAAAATAATAAAGTTTGGGCGCCATTTTTTATCATGGTTTTTCGATGGTTCAGTATTGTTCTTTTATGATTGGATAAGTGCATGTGGTAGGCTTCGGGGTATTGACACTTACCCTGGCCGGTCATGCGACCCCGAGTTGGGGCGTGACACAATTTCAACCAAAAACTCATTTTTAAGATATCGCTCAAGATATCAAAGAAAAAATAGAAATGATTTCACTCAAAGAATAGTGAGAACGATATTAGAAATGAAATCAAAATAGTATGCATAAAGTTTCATTTGAAGTTTTCGACGAAAAATCAAAGTATAGGAAAGATTGATATTTCAAGAGGATGATACTTTGCATTTTCTAAAATCCAACTTCAAAATTCCACTATAAATTAGATTCTTGATTAAAATTTCAGAAATATTTATTGAAGAAACTAAATTTTTCAATGAAGATGCAATTTTCAAGAATCAATTAAAAAAGATTTTTCTACATTTTTCTAAAATTTTCAGTGATATTTTTGTAAATATCAGTTATTTTCGCAAATATTTTCAGTTTTCATTCAAACTTTTATGACATCACATAATGGTCATGTAAAATGCGTATGTCAAGTTTGAGATGAAAATAATGTCCTTAGACCAAGTTATCAATCTAGCATGGTTTCATTCAAACTAACCTATGATAACATGAAACTAGTTAAGTGACAAACTTGTCATTTACTCATATATTTTTTTTCAAATTTAAACCTATGGACACCTAACATGAGTAAATCTAAACATGTTCCTCAAATATGGATTGAAATTGAGACCTCTAAGTCAATTTGTTGACTTGGGTCAACTTGGTTCAAAAGAGGTTATCATGAAACGGCCTCTATGTCATTTTATCCATATCCATATGAATTTTTCATTCTAAGTGCATGGAAATATGTTATACCTATTCCTAAATATGTTTATGAAGTTTTGGACTTAAAATGAACTGTTTAAGTCAATTTGTTGACTTGGGTCAAACTTTTCCAAGTTTAAGTCCCCCAAAGTGAACTAGTTATCACCTTGTTCATCTACACAAGAATTTTCAAGTTTAAATGCCTAGAATCATGTGATATGTGTATCTAAATATGTTTGCCAACTACTAACTCAAAATGAGATCTCTAATATAAATTTTAACCTAGAGCAAGTTTCATTCAATCAAGATATCATGAAATTGCCTAAGTTATCAAAATTTTACCTACTCATGAAATTTCATATATTTATCATGCAAAAAATAATCATGAGTATAGAGACGTCATTATACCACAAGTATTTAACTATTATACTAAGATTTTTGCAAAACCGAACTCATACTTTATTCTTGGAATTTTGCCAAACTTGTCTTTTTACTTTTCAATTTTCTTCATAATAGCATAGCCTTCCATTTTATCATAACTTGCAAGCAATATTCATTAGTAGGATAATGAAAATGTAATTACTAGCAAATTATCAAACTAAGTAGCAAAGAGAGGGATCATTTATCGATATCAAAGTCTACTTTGCTAAATAGTTTCAAATTCGTTTCAAAATGAAATCGAGTGATATGAAAATGAATTTAAAGAGATCACAAGTGTAATGACGATGAAACTTGATCTCCAACCATTCCTATTGGTTGAAAACCGAAAGGCCACACTTCGCCTATGATTTAGAACCGCAAGGTCGCATGAGCCCGTTATAGGCTACCTAGGTCTCCGAAGAGACCCGAAATCAAAAATCAAAAACATTTTTGAAACTTATCAAGAGCGGAAAATCTACTAATATTAAGCATATATCAAACTCCAACCATAATTTAAGCAAGAGGGAATAGGAGATGATACCAAAGTAGAGGTGGCAATGGGCTGGGCCCGCCCATGGGCGGCACGGGCCCGGCCCAACTCTGGGCCGTGCTTGACCCAGCCCAAAGAAATTTGGGCCGGGCCAGGCACGGCCCGCCTGTGCCCATGGGGCGGGCTAGGCTCACCCCTTGGACACGTGGGCCGTGCTTGACATGGCCCGAAAGCGGGCCGTGCCGAGCCCGGCCCGAGCCCGGGCCCACCCTACACCCGTAGGGTAGGCCTGGTGCCACCCAGGCCTAGTCTGGTCTGCACCCATGTCCGGCTTATTTTCTATGCTAGGCTTGAGCATAATATATTATACTTACTAAAATTATATAAGAATAGATAATAAGTCTTGGTGTGGTGGTTAGTTTATCAAAAAAAATTATGGAGGTCGGTGGTTTGGGTCTCACCGTCAACCTTATTTTTCAAAAATTTTTTAAGTTTGGTTCGGCCCGAGCCCGAAGGGGCGGGCTTAGGCCCGGGCTGGGCCGCCCCTTTGAGCCATCGGGTCATGCTAGGCACGGCCCGAATATTTGCCGAGCCATGCCAGGCACGGCCCATTGCCACCTCTGTATCAAAGTCTTTGATGTCAATTTCCATACCTATGGCATCATGATGGCTTGAAGTTGCAACCTCTTGGAGATTTCTCATTTGGATCCAAGGTCAACTTCAACATTCCATTTCTATTTACCCTTGCATGGTAGCTCCCCCTACAAGAGAGCATGAAACTTTTGGTAGCCAAATGGCTTTGGGTCCTTGGGATTAGATGGCCTAGGAATCCAAAGTATCCTAGCAACACTTGGATTTCTCTTCAATGCGCAATCATGGATAGCATGGCCAAAAATACCATAACAAAAGCAATGTCCATTAAACTTCTTTTCATTTTTGCTATGGACATGAGATCTATCATTAGAATACTTAACATGTGAACTATGATGAGCATGAGCATTCTTAAAGGAAGCATTCTTATTTTGAGGTTTCCTAAATGAGAAACTTTGATTTCTATAATTCTTAAAAAATGAAGCATTAAATTTTCTACTCAAAATCAACATCTCATTTTTCAACTCATTCATAGATTTATGCAATGCATGTAATTGAGATTTTAACATGCAATTCTCAAGTTTCAATTTTTCATTCTCAAGATTGAAATCATTTTTCAAATCATTACTCCTAAGTTTCATTTTTGATTTCAAATCTTCATTTACATTTCTCAAATCTTTTACCTCACTTTTTAAATTCTCAATTTCAAGCTTAAAATCATCATGGCAAGAAACAAGTGCACTTGTATTCAATTTTTCATTTTCTAGTTCATGCACATGAGAACTAAGCCTTAAATTTTCCTTCTTTTGTTTTCTATTTTCCTTGTTCTTTTTCATGAGCAATGCATACATTTTTTGACATTCCTCAACTAGTTTCTCATATGGCATGTTAAATGAACTAGATGAGCTATGACTATCATTATCAATAAATTTTTTATTATGATAAGAGGTGGAAGGATTTACCTCATTTTTTAATCCCATGAGGCACAGTTGAGTAGTAGCTCTATTGTCATGATGAGAGGATACTTCGAGGGAATCCGAGGACGATGTAGAAGCATTTGACCTCTTCCTTGCCTTGTTTTTCAATAATGGACAATTCTTCTTCATATGCCCCTTCTCCTTGTACAAATGTCAAATGACCTTTCTCTTTCAGCTCTTTGAAATGTCTTTTTGACTAGAAACACTATGGGCCTCAAAAACCAAGTTAGCATTGGAGGGATGACCATTGTCATCACCACCTTCATGAAAAGTTGTTAACTCCTCGATTTTGGCATAATCATATAAGATGTTTAAACATACCCATAAATCAAAAGCCGAAGTACAATACATGACTTTTTCAAGGATGCTATTAGGTAAGGTACAAAATATGGAATACATAACATCTCCATTAGATTGAAACATTTTCTTGTCAAGTTCACTCAAATCATGCATGTCAACCTTAGGTTCAATGTATTCTAATTTTAACATGTTAAAAACATCGAAACCTCTAGTCCTTAAGTAGGTGTACATTCTAGACTTCCAAAGACCAAAGTTCGATTCATCGAACCTAGGAGGTATAGATGCTACACACTCTAGTGCAATTTTCCAAATCGAAGAAAAGTGTAGAAGAGACGGTGAAATCTCAAGCTACGGACCCGCTCTGATACCAAATGTTGGTGAAATGGCCACACTAGAGGGGGGGGGTTAATAGTCTGTTAACTAAACTTATCGCCTAAATTCAATTTTACACATTTTCTTAAACTACTTAGGCAATTCACAATTTTAACGACTAAATGTGGAAGCGATTAATGATAAAGCAATTAACACAAACAAAATAACAATAAAATGCAAAAGTAATGGAGCAAATAAACAACACAACTTATACTTAGCTCCAAACACGAGTCTTAGTTCCTCTTGAATGCCTCAATGATGAATCGATCAAAGCTTTGAAGGCAAAATCAAGTTTTTATAATGAGATATAGGATTTGCAAAGAAATGGCTCAAGAAATCTTTAGGAATGATCAAGGATGGCTCAATGAAGGTTAAGATGATGGAGGAAGGCACTCAAGGGGTAGTATATATAAGCGCCAAGAAGAGAGAGCCAAAATAGCTCTCCCAACAGGCCGATTTTTGCCCGTTGGCGATGCCTAGTCGCTTGCCGGTCGATCGTCGGTCGACTGACCGAGTGACCGAAGGCATTCTGCCCATTCTGGGCATCGTTCGGGCGACCGGTCGATCGACCAAAATGCCTTCACCTTCTGTCGGTCGACCAATCGGTTGACCGAACCTAGGCAGACTACTTGGTTTGGCTGATTTTTTCTGCTCGTTTGTTCGTTTATGGGTTCGGTCTTCGCTAGGTCCTCTTATATAATATTTCTTAACTTTAAAACATAAATGTTATATAAGGATTATCCCTCATTTGGATTCAATAAAAATATCTAAAAAATTAAAATTCTTAAGAATCAAAATCTAACTTTTGGGGTCTAGTACAAATTCTCGAAAATCAAAAATTTTATAATCTCCCGGGTCAAATATGTATAGGTTAAAGGCTTCCAAAAAATCCTTAAAAATATATCGTTTACTAGTTTTTACCTAAGGAATAATTATCAGGACTTTTGGTGCCAAAAAAATGTCTAGGTCATATAGCCCTCCAAGGAGCTCTCTAAGCTTAGTGAATTTCAGGGTCTTTTCTAATTTTCCGAGTTTTTATGTTTTGGGGTTCGGGTTTGGTTTTTGGATTTCTTTGCATCATCATGAGGATTTACAACACATTCTAGACACCCTAAACTAAAACTCTATATTCTCGACGAAATTCGAGCGACGACGAGCGTCCTTGCTGATTTCTCCGATTTCTCTGATTTTTTCGATTGGGGACGTCCACTGCCAGAAAAATGGTCTTCTGCGAAGGCTTACGCGGTAGCAAAACCATCACAGAAGACTTTTTGCGGCCGTATTTGACAGGCACAAACAACTGTGGCAAATGACTTCGTCGCAAAAAATCTGCGATCATGATTTTCGCCGTCGTAGCTGCGATCGCCGTAGTAGGCGTCGCAAATAACATTATTGCGACGGCTTTGTGACCGCTACTAACCATCGCTAAACAACCATGTGCTACGGCTTTGCTATCGCAATGCCGTAGCAGATAGTAATTTTATTATAAAAAAATATTTTCTATTTATAGCTATATTTTAAAAATTAAAATTATAATTTTATTCAAGCCGACAATAGCTACAAATAATTAAGAAATACAATCATTTAAATTTATTTAGGAAGATATATACCATAATATTATAAGCAAAATGTTATATGATAAACAAGAAGCCACCAATTCATTGCAGTATCAAATAGATGCTACTGTATAGATCTTCTTGTTGTGATACTTCAAGAAAGGTATGTTTCGCCAGCAGTAGTTATGACATTGGTGACATTCTTAAGAACTGTTATCATGGAACATTGATGTACTTTAAGCTACAAATAATAAGTACTCATTTAGCATTATTTGAAAAATATCTGCAGAAATGAAAAGGTAATACTTGATATAGTTGTGTATGATGAAATTATGGTTTATACGTATGGAAGTAGGAAACAAAACATTATAAAATTGTATGATTCTGAGTACCTAGGCTTACATCAAAACTAACTAAACATAGAGGAAGAGAGAAGGCATACATTACATAGAGACATAGAGTACCTCTTCCATTAGTTAAAAAGTGAGTAATCAAGTAGAAGCTATCAGGTCAGTACATTAACTCAAGTTATTTTGTATGAGATGCAGAATATTGGCTTGATATACATGAGAATATATTACAAACATTTGAAATTTCACGAATATTTAAGTACTGTAGGATAACTTGAGGGCATCATAAGCAGGCAATGGGCATTTTTCTTCTTCTTTTACTTCTCTAGGATTTCAACCTCATCTGTTCCCATCATTTTTCTTGGCTAAGCCAGAACAGAAAGAATCCTTCTGCAAAATTACAAGGAAACTTGAAATATTGCACTAATTTTTAGAAACTTCAAATTGAAGGTCTAATTGTTTTATAATTGAACCCTAGCTATATAAGTATTTAGGCAACATAGCTCATCTTATGCAAATGCTGTCAATGAATAGGTTTTGTTTTGCTTCCGGAATTGAAGATAAAAATATACCAAATAATACCTCACATTCTTTGGAATTATCTTGAGCTTGTCCCTGATGGGACCATCCATAAGACTTGATATATCTTCATCGTGAACTTCCCTGGTGATACTTCAACTGATGTCAATGAGAGCGGATCGCTCGATCGCATCCAACAAAAAATTGTAGAAGTCCTATAAATTTTGGGTGTACTATCAGTAACTTGGGCTTAAGCATTTTAGGTGTTCATGTTGAAAGATTACTTACAACATCATTGCTTCTGGAACCTATAAAGATCTCGAGGTTACTCCATGAGTTTGTAGCATCACCTAATTGCCCTTTTGCTATCTGTTGCTGAATCTTTTCAGCCATACTAGAATTTGTAACATGAAAAGAGAAATGTTTTTTGACTCCTGTATGCAGTACCTGCTAAATAGAAGGGAGCAGAAGCAGTTTCCCATATATTTATAGAAAAAAACAGAGCCACAAGACTTCTATATATTTATGGATTATGATTCCTTCTCAAATGAAATATACTAACCAGTGACATCAATTTCCCATAATTTAGCTTTCCCTCTAAATTTAAATCTCGGCTTTATCCATGATTGAAAGAATTGCAAAAGTCAAAACAAGAACAACAAGTGAATTGATTATGAAATGAGGAAATATATGCCTTAATTTTGGTGTTCTTAGCTTTGATCAGGAGCTGTCCAATATGTCTTCACTCGTAATGCTCTGTGAAGCTTCTCCCTGTGAAGCGGACCGTCTTCATGATCAGCAATTTGACTGTCCCATTTCATCCTATCCGTAATGCTCTTGATTTTTACCAAGATATCAACGTCATCTCTCAAGATCAGTGTGCTTTCTGGCCTCAGGACCCTGTCCATCTCCAGTAGTATATCCTCCATTCTGCATCTGAATCAAAGAATTCAGCACTCTAAATTAATCCAATTACTACGCATCAGGCAATTAATTAAGCAGCATTGTTTAATCCTTACTTTTTACCTGTTGTTGTAAAGACTCAATAATGAATCAGCATGAAGGAGATTGTATGTTCTTGGATACGTAGACATTGCCTCGCACATGCAAGAAATGTACTTATTAGCTGCAGAAGCAGCGTAATTAATGGTGGAAACCAAGTTGAGAGCTCACCAGTCCTGATAAGTTCCTATCAGTCGTCGCTAGTAGATGACTCCAAGCATGTTAATATTCGCCGCCGTCGCGACGATGTTCATCACCCAAACTGCTCGATTTCACCCAAACTGCTCGTAGATGACTCCAAGCGTGTTTTGATCGAGGAGATGACGCGAAGGCTACTTGGTCGGATTTCAACGTAGCCCCACTGCTCGGAACTGTCAGCGGTGCTGGTGGCAGCGTCGGCGGTGTGATGGAACGTAGAAGAGTGGGGAAGAAAATAAATGCGGACGGCGGTGCCCTAATCGCAGAGCGAAAACAGAGAGTGAGTGGGGAAGAAAATAAGGGTGAATGAAATAATGTAATCAGTGACGATTTTGCAATGGTAAAAAGCGGTCGCAAAGTTATCGCTACATCAGTAATTTTGCGACGGCAAAATCAACGGTTGCAATGCCGTCGCAAATGTGCCGACTTCTCGACCACCCATCTTTGGCGGTCGCAAAACCATCACATCTACGACCGTAATCCTTGTCGTCACAAAACAGCCGTCGCAAAATAGCCGTCGCAAATTACCTAAATACTAGTAGTGGTCGAGCGCTAATCGTTATGGAACCTGAAAATAATTCTCCATGAAACATTAGTTCCATGTTTGTTATCATTAAAACCGAGATTAAGACCAAGGTAGAAAACCTTAGGCCAACACTTATTAATTAGGATTTATCCAAATAAATTAATTCCCAATTAATCGGTTAGGCTCATGGTTAGAAATTAATTTTCCACCACGTATATTTGATTCAAAATTAAATTATATTTAATTCATAATTAAATATATTCTCGGTAAGTAGTTAATTAAATATTTAATTCATAATTAAATTTAACCAACTACATGAAATATTATCATGTGTGAATCCCTACAATTTAGGGATGCCCTATAAATTAGGGTTACCAAGGAACTCCTTGCATTCGTTCTTATAGGAAACAACTTTCCTATCATGTCCGTAAACGAGATCTGTGATCGAGTTGCAGCACGTCCATGCTAGTAGACAAATAAGGCCACATTCAAACTTTATCTCATAAGGTCTGTTACGATGTTAGCATGTTGTATGTGACCCATTGCGCCCCACACTAAGCCAGTAGTGAGTTGTGCATAACGGAGAGTCGGATCCGATAGAATGACTTCTATTCGAATCTTACGCGCCACCACTAAATCCCTTTAGTGTGGTCAAGAGAGACTCCACTCAAGAGTCAAGATTGGCATTTAGCAACATATCAAGACTATATACCCGAATAGTGAAGTCATTCCCTAATGAGCACGTGCACTTATACATTAAATGATGGCTCATAGGTAACTTTGAGATCAGCTACCCCTTATCGTATAAGGCATGTACCAAGTGCACCGGTCTATCCCGAATCACCAATCCCCTGATTGGTGATCCTACGACTGGGAACATTTAGAATAGGGGCATCTAGATTCCAAGTCTCACTGGCATGATCTCATCATGGCCTTGGAATCAATTACCCGGGTCCATGGGGTTCATCACAATCTAATATATATACAAAATATAGATGCAGCATATGATGAAAAGTTGCCTCATATTATTCATTAACCAAAAATAATTCTCTACACATCAACATGTGATTGGCTCAATGGCACTATTTCTTTCAATTCGAGCAACCTAACTCATAGTATGTTACTTTGTCCTTTTGTCACGCGATATCTAGATCGAGCATAGGGCATGGATTACATCATCCTTATATTGCTCAATTCGGTTTCTTGATTCCTGAGTAAACTGACTCAACAAATGACATCGATACTCCTATCAATTCATTTGAGTACCATCATGCATTTCCTCAGTCACACTCATTAAGGGGCCCAAAGATCTCTCTCTCATATCACTACTATACATATTCCTTTGAATGATTCATTCAATGTCCAACTGTAGTCTTTATTAACATCCTGTTAAAGATGATATTAAACTAGGTCAAAACACATAATTCCTCATGTAGGAATCCATGGTGACATCAGGTCGGAGGACTGACATATCACTACTGTTGTGAGATATACTAATGATATAATCCATGTAGTATTCTCACGGTGGGCCTGCCCAATACCATGTTCTCCAACATGTGTCTATCATCTGACTTTAATATCACATATTCATGACTAGTACAACATGATCATCGTCAGTCAAACTACATACTAGTCTTCATTCATTATCGTTCCGATGATAATAGCCGACTAGGGACTGTTTAGAATAGGATTCCAACTGCCTCAGGATTTTACTATCAAGTCTCCTACTTGATGACCATTAGGCGAAGTCAACTATTCAAGGATTCTCTTATCAAGTTAAACATGCTCATAATGGATAACAATATGAAGCAAATGTTCCAATTATTCAAAAGGAATACTACAATGATAATATTGTTCCATTAGCCTAGGGTACACTACTAACGCCCCCGCCAAAGGAGTTGGAGTAGGAGGAGGAGGCACCTCTTTAAGAAGGTTAGCCCTAGAAAAATCAACTTCATGGGAAAAATACTTAGCTTGTTCTATTGCCCTATCAAAACCTTCAGTAAATTCAATGAGGGCGACATCTCAAAACTGATATGCCTCGTCCATAAGTGCATGCATCTGTTAGCCTAAGGTTTTCAACCTTGGTCTTAATCTTGGTTTTGATGATAACAAACATGGAACTAATGATTTTATGGAGAATTATTTTCAGGTTCCAAGTCAGTTAGCGCTTGACGTCCCCGTCGGAGAAATCAGAGAAATCGGCAAGGACACTCGTCGACGCTCAAGATTCTTTAGGAAGATAGAGTTTAGGTTTAGAGTATCTAGAATGATTCTGTAATCCTCTTTTATGATGCAAAACCTAAAAACTAAACCCGAACCCAAAAATATGAAAACTTAGAAAAATTAGAAAACGGCCCTGAAATTCATTAAGCCTAGGGAGCTCCTTGGAGGGCTATATGACTAGACATTTTCTTAGCACCAAAAGTCTCGGTAATTGCTCCTTAGGTAAAAACTAGTTAACGACATATTTTTAAGGAAATTTTGGAAGCCTTTAACCTATTCATATTTGACCCAGGAGATTATAAAATTTTTGGTTTTCAAAATTTGTACTAGACCCCAAAAGTTAAATTTTGATTCTTAAGGATTTTGATTTTCTAGATATTTTTATTGAATCCAAATGGGGCGTAATCCTTATATAATACTTATGTTTTAAGGTTATTAACAAGTTAAGAAATGTTATATAAGAAGACTTAGCAAAGACGAAACCCAGAAACGAACAACGAGTAGAAAACTCAACCAAAACCAGGCTATTTTTTGGGTTCTGGCTGATGGGCGATTGACGGCTGGTCGATCGGCCATCAGTTGGCCATCGACCGGTAGAGCTCAAAAGTGGCCAGTGAGCTCCGGTCAATCGGCCATCAACCAACAACCGACAGGGCGACGCGAATAGGCACCAAAATGCCCATTGGGATGAGGTGTCTTGTCTTCTTTCTTCATGGCTTATAAATACAAGCCATGAGAGCCTTCCTTAGGGGTTGTTGAACCTATTGAGCCATCATTTGATCCTATACTAAGCTTTCATTGAGATATTTTTTGTAAACCCTAATTTTGATCCATACATTCTTGATCTTGCCTTTGAACTCTATCTGATTCATCATTAAAGCATCAAGAGGAGCTATGATTCATTGTTAGGAGCTAAGTATTTGTTGTATTATTTATTTGCTCCATTGTTTGTGTATTTTATTGTTTATTTCATTGTATTTCGAAGTGTGAAGACCTAGGTTGTTAGGTCTTGTATGGTTGGTGGTTGCCTTGGTGTTAAGGCTTAATTTCACTAGTGTAAACGTAATTTGTTAGGATTAGTTGAGTTGTCCTTAGGGTTGAGGTGGGAGAGTGCTCTCGGTAGGAAGGCGGAATACTTCCGGGTGTGGAAGTGCCTTCGGTTTGAGAGCGAAGACTCCTTGGTGTAAATTCCTAATTGTAAGGAAACTAATTAATCTAGTAAAGCTAGTTTGGAAATCCTAAGCAGGGTGCTTAGGTAGTAAAGTAGGCATTGGGGCCGAACCACTATAAATATTGTTGTTTGCATTGATTACTTGTGCGTATTCGCTTTCGCATTCATTTAGTAGCTGAATTATGCATTAACATAAGTAATCAAGAAAATTCTAGAAATCGAAACTATGTTTAAGATTAGCAAACACACTATTCACCCCCCTCTAGTGTGGTTATTTCACCAACAACATCTTCCCCTCAAGATCCTGCACCATCAATCTCGATTTCTCCACCTTGGCTCGGGCACTTTCAATCTCAATCCTCAGATGGTAACATTCCGCTGTGGCCATAGCAAGATCACGATAAAGCTTCAGGCCGAATAGCATACTCAGAAATCAATATTCAAATGCTCATCTTCACAAACTTTCACCTCGAGAGTCTTCTTCACCTCGGCCAGTTCAAGTTTCAATGACTTAATTTCTCGAGCCTGAGCCTCAAACTCTATCAACACAAACTCCTTCAGCATGTTTACCAAGCCCACTAATTGAAGACATCTAGCCAAGGCAAGCTCCCATTGGATCCACCCACTCCAGTAAGTCTGTCTGAATGTTGAACATGAAACACTGGTTCTCGCGAGGAATGACTTCCACTACCGCTACCTCCGACGCTACAACCTCATCCTCCACAGGGGGCATGACTGCCCTAGGAGGCAAACCTTCACCAACGCTTGGACCATTGGCACTCTTTTGCGACCTCAAAGGCGAAACAGGAGGAGTCGGGGAATCAGAAGGTGCGGGCGATCTAGTCAACCTCGAGGTTCCCAAAGTTTGGGACCGCGAAGCCTACACCAGCTTTGGCAGGAATGAAGAAGGAGGATCGTCCACTAGGACACTTTCCCCCCTGCCGCTCACAGAAGCACTCCTTCATAGCTCGGCCAATCGAGCGCGAGCACTCGACTCCCCCAGTATCGAAGACATCTCACCCGTGTCACAGAAAAATATGAATCAACACACTTTGGAAAGTCAAGGTAATAGTACCTTACAACCACCCCCCCCCCCCCCTCCTCTCCCCTTCGGCTTACCTATATACTCCAAAACTGAGGACCTATCTCGGTCCCACTGTAGCATTTCCTTGCAGGAAAAATGAATGGAAATGCAATGTCGTTCCAATAGTTGAATTACACTCCTATCCCCAAGCGGGATCCCCCCATCCTCACTACTAGAATATACCACATCAACCACGGGAATCACCGACGGCCGCCTTGGCCGTCAGAATCATTCACGACTTTTCGATGGCTGCAGCGGCGGTGGCTGATGTAAGCAAATCAGCCACCTAGGGTCGACGGTTCATCCACGGCTTGAGCTGTTGGTGATGACGACAATTCTAGGAGGCCTCAAAATGCAAAATAGGTCTAAGATCTATGAAACAAATAGTTCCCTTGAGCCAATCACATTCCTACTATTTTTGGTTAATGAATAATATGAGGCAATTTTTTCATCATATGCTGCATCTATATTTTGTATATATTGGATTATGATGAACCCCATGAACCTAGGCAATTGATTCCAAAGCCATGATGAGATCATGCCAATGAGACTTGGAATCCAGATGTCCCTATTCTAAATGTTCCTAGTCGTAGGATCACCGATTAGGGTATTGGTGATTCCGGATAGACTGATCCATTTGGTACATGCCTTATACGATAAGGGGTAGCTGATCTCACAATTACCTATGAGATATCATTTAATGTACAAGTGCGGGTGCTCATTAGGGAATGAGTTCACTGAACGGAATCCGTACATGAGTGTCGATAGGATGTTCGTCGGGTGATAGTAGGTGCAAGAAGTCCTTAGACTTGAGGTTGTCATGATTACCTTGTGAGTGTCGACCCATTGCTTTAGACTTATTCTTACGTGGCCTTCAGTGTCATGTGCTGGATACCTCTAGGCATGGGAAAGCACCCATGGAGGTATGTGAGCAACTAATATAGAATCAGTTACTCCTAGTGAGAGGAGAAAATATCCTATGTGTCCCTAAAGTGTCGACTCGGGAATCTCTGGCCAAAGTAGATATGAATTTCGAAAAAAGGTTTTCTAACATGTCATTGTTGAGACGACAACTTGGCAGTCAAAATATATATGAATCGGTATTAGGGTTTGATAATTTTTCTGTACCCTAGCCATATTAGGGACAATTAGTTGCACGGTAAGTAATCATCGAAGGGCGTTCGATCCCAGTAGATTGAACCTCACACTATCTGGGTAGTCATGACACGTTGCTAGACGTCAATCTTGACTTGTGAGTGACGTCTCTCATAACTACACTAAAGGGGTTTAGTAGTGGCTCATAAGATTCGAATAGAAGTCGTTCTATCGGATCTGACTCTCCGTTATGCACAACTCTCCCAATGGGTCACACACAACAGCCTAACCTTATAACAGACCTTATGAGATAAAGTCTCAATGCGGCCCTTTATGTCTACTAGCATGGACATGCTGCAACTCGATCACGGATCTCATTTACGGACATGATACGAAAGATGTTTCCTATAGGAATGAATGCAGGAAGATGTTCCTCGTTAACCCTAATTTATAGGGCATCCCTAAATTGTAGGGACTGGCACATGATAATGTAGTTGATTAAATTTAATTATGTATTAAATATTTAATTAACTACTTGACTAGAAATATATTTAATTATGAATTAAATATAATTTGATTTTGAATCAAATATACATGGTGGGAAAATTAGTTTCTAACCATGAGCCTAACCAATTAATTGAGAGTTAATTTATTTGGATAAATACTAATTAATAAGAATTTGATTTATGGATATAAATCATAAAATTAATAGATATATGATTTATGAGGATAAATCATAATTCTATTAATAATTATTTAGATAAACTTCTTTCCTATTGTTTAGGGGATTGATTTATTTAGATAATTATCATTCTTGTTTAGAGGCTCTTAATTTATGAAGATAATTAAATTAAAGTTTATATTTAAATAGATTTAATTAATTTTGAATTAATTATGAAGCCATTAAAATATAAATTATTTTTGGAGGTAAACCCTGAAATTTTGAATCCCGGGGAGAGAGTTTTTAGGCGACCGGGTCTATTCTTGTAGCTGCCCCCCCCCCCCTCCCCCCCTCTCTATAAATAGTGGCCGAACACCCCATAAGAGGGGTTGGTTAATTAGTTCTTGATCATCTTTGAGAAGATTAAGGACTTGATTATTTAGAGGCTTCTTGAAGAAAAAGGCTCCAAAGAACTCTTCCTTCTATCCATTGGTGGTTGACCATCAACATCCTCCTTCCCAGATTTTTGCGAAGCCAAAATTGAAGGTGTCTTCTTTTCTTGGGTGTGCCGCAATCTTCATCTTCTTTGAGGAGTCCAAGAGGACAGCGAGGTATCTTCACCTCTTCTCTTTCGTTTCGGTGTTTTCTCATCCTCTCTCCTTCCTTTTTTGGTTCCCGATTCGAACAAAAAAATGCTATATTTATAAGCAGCGTATGTGAGGTAATTAGTGACACAAAAAAGCGACCTTAAGAGGCAAAAAAGATGTCACCATTTGCTATATTTGTTGTAGTGTTCTTGGTGAAAGGGTCTGCCTTGGTGGATTTCGAGATTGAGAAAGCTTCTCCGTTGAGCCACAACGAGCCCCGGTGTTCGCTACCCCTATTGTTGTGAGGTGCTTGGTGTGGACTTTCATTGGAGGATGTGCACGTGTGTGTCTTGAAATGGGAATAGGAGCACCCAATCCAACCGTAGTATAAGGTATACCTTCTCCTTCTACTCGTAGATTGAATTCCTTAAATATTGAATTTTTTAAATTGTTATTTCTGTTGTATTTTCTATTCCCATCCCAAGATTTGGGGTTATCTTGCATACGTAAAAAAATTGGAGTCAGATAAACTTTATGTTAAATCAACTAGGTGTAGGTTTGTGAGATACCCTAAAGAGAGTTTAGGGTATTACTTCTACTCACAAACTGAACAGAAGGTGTTTGTCAATAGGCATGCCACTTTCTTTGAAAAAGAGTTTATCGACGAAAGTGGGAGTAGAAGAAATGTTGAACTTGATGAAGATCAACAACCACAAACTAAATCGCAACAACCGGTGGATAGTCCACAAGTTGAACCAATCACAGAAACACTACCTCCCAACACTCTTCACATATTAGAGAGATTGTGTCGACAACTTCAGAGATTCTTCCTAACCATTGAAAATGACCAGGAAGATGTTGATCTGCAATCCTATGATCAAGCAATCAAGGATGTTGATTACAAACAACGGCACGAAGCAAAGAAATCTGAAATGGACTTGATGTTCACCAACCAAGTTTGGACTTTGGTTGACTTACCTAAAGGAGTAACTCCTATAGGGTGTAAGTGGATCTTTAAAAGAAAGATCAGAGCAGATGGCAAGGTGGAGACCTATAAGGCCAAGCTGGTTGCTAAAGGTTTCACCCAAAGGCTAGGTGTTGACTATGATGAAACTTTTTCTCTTGTAGCCATGCTCAAGTCCATTAGGATAATGCTAGCCATTGCAGCATATCATGACTACGAGATCTGGCAAATGGATGTCAAGATTGAATTCCTCAATGGTGAACTTGAGAAAGAGGTCTATATGACCCAGTTAGTAGGATTCGTATCCCTGGTAGGACCGGAGAAGGTATGCAAATTGCAAAGGTCCAGTTATGGACTCAAGAAATCCTCGAGGAGTTGGAACATCCATTTTGAGGAGATAGTCAAAGAGTTTGGCTTTATAAAAAATGTGGACGAATCTTGTGTCTACAAAAAGGTTAGTGGGAGCGTCGTTGTGTTTATTGTGTTGTATATAGACTGCTCATGGGGAATGATGTTCCTCTGCTCCAGTCAGTGAAATCATGGTTATTCAAAAACTTCTCCATGAAAGACTTGGGTTAGCATTCTATGTACTCGGCATTAAGATCCATAGGGATAGGTCTAGGAGGATGCTTGGATTATCCCAGTCTCGGTATATTTATATCGCGCTAAAAAGGTTTAGCATGGAAGGCAGTAAAAGAGGTTACTTGCCTATATATGAGTCATGGCATCACTCTTTTCAAGAAGATGTCTCCTAAGACACTTGAGGAGAGAAAAATGATTAGCAAAATCCCTTATGCTTTGGTAGTAGGATCCACCATGTATGCAATGCTTTGTACTCGTCCTGATGTCGCTTATGCCATAGGGGTAACTAGCAGATTTTAGGCGGATCCTAGAGATGAACATTGGAAAGACGTAAAGAACATTCTTAAGTACTTAAGAAGAACTAAAGATGTTCTCCTGATTTATGGTGGGTCAATTTTTAAACTGGAGGCTACACAGATTCTAGCTTCCAATCGGACCCGGATGACAATAAATCCATTTCTAGGTATGTATTTACTCTGAATGGTGGCGTAGTATGCTGGAAAAGTTTCGAGCAAGGTACTATGGCCGACTCAGTGACCAAAGCTTAGTACATCGCTGCAAGCGAAACCGCCAAGGAAGGAGTGTGGATAAAGAAGTTCATCTCTGAGCTAGGTGTTGTTCCTAAGGTTGCCGGTCCAATCCCTATTTATTGCGATAACACGGGGGCTGTTACTCAAGCAAAGGAACCTAGATCCCACCATAAATCAAAACACATTCTAAGGCGGTATCACCTGATCAGAGAGATCGTTGGACGTAGTGATATAAATGTCGAATGTGTCTACACAAAAGACAATATAGCATAACCATTCACAAAGCCATTACCACAGCAGCAATTCGATCGCCACTTTAGATGTATGGGTATTAAATACCGCAATGATTGACTACAAGTGCAAGTGAGAGATTTAAAGAAATAGTGCCCTTGAGTCAATCACATATTGATGTGTAGGAAACTATTTTTTATTAATGAATAATATGAGGCAACTTACCTATATACTCCAAAACTGAGGACCTATCTCGGTCCCACTGTAGCATTTCCTTGCAGGAAAAAGGAATGGAAATACAATGTTGTTCCAATAGCTCAATTAGACTCCTATCCTCAAGCGGGATCCCTCCATCCTCAAAATGCAAAATAGGCCTGAGATCCGTGAAAGAAATAGTGCCCTAGAGCCAATCACATTCCTATTATTTTTGGTTAATGAATAATATAAGGCAATTATTTCATCATATGCTGCATTTATATTTTGTATATATTGGATTATGATGAACCCCATGAACCCATGCAATTGATTTTAAAGCCATGATGAGATCATGCTAGTGAGACATGGAATCCAGATGCCCCTATTCTAAATGTTCATAGTCGTAGGATCACCAATTAGGGGATTGGTGATTTCGGATAGACTGGTGCATTTGGTACATGCCTTATACGATAAGGGGAAGCTGATCTCATAGTTACCTATGAGCCGGCATTTAATGTACAAGCGCAGATGCTCATTAAGGAAATGACTTCACTAAACGGACCTACACGAGGAACAAAGAATGGAATCCTTACATGAGTGTCGATAGGATGTTCCTCGGGTGATAGTTGGTGCAAGCAGTCCTTGGACCTGAGGTTGTCATGGTTACCTTATGAGTGTCGACCCATTGCTTTAGACTTATCCTTACGTGGCCTTCAGTGTCATGTACCGGATACCTCTAGGCATGGGAAAGCACCCATGGAGGTATGTGAGCAACCAATATGGAATCAGTTACTCCTAGTGATAGGAGATAATGTCTTATGTGTCCCTGTAAGTGTCGACTCAGGAATCTCTAGCAATAGTAGATATGAATGTCGGAAAAAGGTTTCCTAACATTAATTATTCAAACGACGACTTGGCAGGCAAAATACATATAAATTGGTATTAGGGTTTGACAATTTTTTCGTACCCTAGCCGTATTCGGAACATTATAACTACGGGACTTAGTTGCATGGTAGCTATTCACCGAAGGGCGTTCGATCCCTGTAGATTGAACCTCACACTATCCGGGTAGTCATGACACGTTGCTAGTTGTCAATCATGACTTGTGAGTGGGGTCTCTCAAGACCACACTAAAAGGGTTTAGTGGTGGCTCGTAAGATTCGAATAGAAGTTGTTTTATCGGATCCGACTCTCCGTTATGCATAATTCACTGCTGGTTTAGTGTGGGGCCCAATTGGTCACACACAACTGGCTAATCTCGTAACGGACCTTATGAGATAAAGTCTGAATGCGTCCCTACATTTAATTATGAATTAAATATAGTTTGATTTTGAATCAAATATACATGGTGGGAAAATTAGTTTCTAACCATGAGCCTAATCAATTAATTGGGAGTTAATTTATTTGGATAAATACTAATTAATAAGAATTTGATTTGTGGATATAAATTATAAAATTAATAGATATATGATTTATGAGGATAAATAATAATTCTATTAATAATTATTTAGATAAACATCTTTCCTATTGTTTAGGGGATTGATTTATTTAGATAATTCTCATTCTTATTTATAGGCTCTTAATCTATGGAGATAAATTAAAGTTTATATTTAAATGGATTTAATTAATTTTGAATTAATTATGAAGCCATAGATATATAAATTATTTTTGAAGACAAACCCCGGAATTTTAAATTCTGGGGAGAGAGTTTTTAGTGGGGGCGGGTCTATTCTTGTAGCCCCCTCCTCTCTATAAATAGTGGTCGAATACCCCATGGGTGGGGTTGGTTAATTAGTTCTTGATCATCTTGGAGAAGATTAAGGACTTTATTCTTTAGAGGCTTCTTAAATAGAAAGGCTACAAAGAACTCCTCCTCCTTCTCTCCATTGATGGTCGGCCATCTACATCCTCCTTTCCCGATTTTTGCTAAACCAAAATTGAAGGTGTCTTCTTTTCTTGGGTGTGCCGCAATTTTCATCTTCTTGGAGGAATCCAAGAGGACAGCAAGGTATCTTCACCTCTTCTCTTTCATTTCGGTGTTTTCTCATCTTCCTTCCTTCCCTTTTTGGTGCCCAGTTCTTAGTGGAAGGGCCGGCCTTACCTTGATGGATTTCGGGATTGAGAAAGCTTCTTCGTTGAGCCACAACGAGCCCTGGTGTTCGCTGCTCTTATTGTTGTGAGGTGCTTGGTGTGGACTATCATTGGAGGACGTGCACGTGTGCGTGTTGAAACGGGAATAGGAGCACCCAATCCAACCACGGTATAAAGTATACCTTCTTCTTCTACTCATAGATTGAATTCCTTAAATATTGCAAAAGTATATCGCTATTTTCAAGATGATTTGAATTTTTTTAAATTGCTATTTCCACTGCATTTCTTATTCCCATCCCAACAATCCGACCTCCACGACAATGGGAACCTCTTCGTTTGAGACGAGTCGTCTAAAAAAAATTGCCAGAGATCTTCACGAGACTTAACTTTTAAAAAGTATGTCTTGAAGTTCTTGTAATAACTTTTAAACAAATTAAAAAGCCATCAGAATCTCGAAGCAGTCGATGAACGCCCAACTGTTCGGATCCAACTATGTTGGGGCAACATTACAAGATTCAGCACCTCATGCTCGAAGTCGGTAAATGTTAGACCCCAAGGTCCTTGAACAAGGTCCGGTACATAAAAAGGGACCTGGGCTCCCCTCTATGATACACCCTATCAGCTGGGGGAAAAGAAGGGCAATCATAATCTTTGTCAACGCCCTCTCGGGAAATTGACACACCTTCTCGGAAAGACAAAATGCTATTTAGATCGGTCATCACCGAACCTTGCAGTTGTATTTCTTCGTTGATCCACGAATAAGGGTCTGAGGTCCCTCTCGACGGCCCTACCTCCAACTTAAGGCCACCACCTCTCCTCGCCATCAACTCGGCGAAGATCACAAAACCCTAACAAATGGGGATATGTCAGTACAGCCTACCAACCTAAGGCTAACCCCAACAACACAAAAGTCAATGCAAGAACTAAAAGACTCACTAGAGAACAAACGATGGACGAAGGAAACGATCCATGAGAGTGTCACCGGCAAAACCTTTGTAGAGAAACCACTAGACATCAAAGGATGCGAGAAGAGTTTGAAACGAAGGAAAAGGCCACTTTTAAAGCCGAGAGACAATAGCCTCCCCATCAAACGGTCGATGATTAAATCTCAACCGACTAGCTCAGCAACGATGGTTCACTAGAACCCTCTTAAGGCACAAACATACGACTCTCCCTGTCATGGTTTCTCATCGAACGATAATTAATGCTGAAAAAGGCAAATGCCAATCAGCAACTGCCACATAAGAGGAAACCCGTCCCACCACGCAGCCACCACACTAGAAGCAAAATCCGAAGGGCCGCAAAATGACACGACATAGATACACCGACTCAATCTATATCGGCCAACCCAAAATGGCCGGCACGTGTTATCCACGGTTTGTTAAGAGACGGACCTCGGCATCAACAATAGTTCGGTATCCGCAATACACTCCCGAAAACTAGATAACATCTCTCCATCAGGTCGAGGTCAAAAGCCAACGCTACTTAGAGCTCGACACAAGGTCCTCGAGGCTCTGATCAAGCTCGGGGACTATGGATTGGACTAGTACCTTTGGGCTCGGCCGAATTAGGCCCAAAAGCACCCACATTCATGAACCAATCTCATGTCAGGCCAGACGACTTAGCTCGAGGGTTTCACTCGGTCATACAAGGACATCCACGTCCTCATTAATTACGAGCCCGACATCTCCAGGATCAATCTCGACCCATTTTGAGCATCATCCCGACGAGATTATCGCGCGGCGTCATCGCAAAACATCCCTTATCTTGCACTATATAAAGACACGACACACCTCGGATATCCAAGATTCCAATTTCTATTATATTCACCTTTAACACATTCTTATTTGAGCATCAAAACGTCTTTTATAGGTCTCCCAGAGTTGCACCTGACCAGGAGGTGCAACAGACCGCATTGCTCTGACTACATGCAAGAACATATATTATTTTTTTAACTTTTTATTAGTAAATTTATTTTATTAATAATATAATAATCAATTTTATTAACTTGTGATAACGAGGTGAAATTTATTATTGAAATAATCTAAAGTGTTAGGTAACTAATAGCCGAAGGATTGTATTATTATTCTAAAGTAGAGAGTGTGAGACTGTAATAAGAAAAACATATCGGGGTGAAATTTTTTAAAATTCATATCAAGCAAAACAACATTCAATCAATACTACGTTACTACTCTTTATAAATAATGATCGACTAAAATAATGTCTACATAAAATTCCATTTGAATGTAATCCATCAAATTAAACAGAGTAGTTTCCTTTATGATTTAAAATTAATTGGAATAAGGTCTAGTTTAATTTTTTTAAATGAAAAATTGACTAGTTGAACAGCCACAAAATAGACTGGTATTAATAATAGATAACCAATTATATATTTTATTTTATTTTCCCCATAAATTATTTGCTCCTATATCTGCCATTGGCTGATTATAATGATTTTTAAAAATAATGCACTAATAAAATTCATTAATACAAATAAAACATGACTACTTAATTTGTTACCTTCAATTTAATTAAGATGATTAAGGAATTCGATCATAACTGATAATGGCGTCATCTATTTTTTTATCTTTCACTGCATTTAATTCAGTTTTTATAAAAAAACTACATTTAATTCAGTCTAATTTTTTAGAGTTGACCCGAAAAAGTAGCACCTAAATTGTAGCCACCTACTCCGATGTCCAGGTGCACAAAACAACAAGGTAATGGAACTTCAGCGACCTTTGCTTTCTGAATCAAATCAGCCTTCCTTACTCAGTGTAGTTGAACCTACTGTTAATTTCCACCTCCACAATGAACACCGCCCCCACTGAAATAATTTTTTTTCTACAAAAAATTTTGGATGCCCCCTACAATCATGGGTTTGAACTTTGAATCTGACAACGTCCGTGTGTAATGAAATCCATGAATACAAATATACAATCACAGCTGTTTTTACGATGAAATATTCTTTTTTTTATATACACAAACTGCTGTGAAATTTTTTCATATCCTCTTCCTTTAATATACAAACAACATTGTTCTTAACATTAAATGCCAATGCCACCGTGTGAATTCTCACTCGTCACTCCCTCCCTTCACTCGCTCACCTTCTCACTAACTCTCTGCTTGCAGGCAGCGCTTTCACAGCCCTATTGACTGCCGCCTGCCATCTTCACGAACTCTCAAGCTCTGCCGGCTTCTCACGAACACGCTGTCGTCGCCTTCACAGCGTTGCCAGCTTCTCACGAACACGCTGTCGTCGCCTTCACAGTGTTTGCATTTGGTAATAATATTAGAGTTCCTAAACTTATATATTGTCAGCTCTATATTGTCGTATATATTTGAAAGACATAAACTTATATATTGAAGACGACAACTTCGTTGTTACGTAGTCAGCTCTATCCAGCATATTAGAGTAATAGAGTTCCTAGCTAGTTGAACAAAAATAAGACCAGAAAGTCCTGACAATTCTCAAAATTGACAGAGTCCTAACTCCTGACAACACCTAGAGGAGCTGGCAAACCAAAAGGAAATTTCCATTCTTAATCTACTTTAAATGGTTTTAATACATTCACTGTATATATTTTATGATATAGCCTTACAATAATAGTACATTGGTCAATGGTCACAGTAACTAGGTTGATACATTGGAGCCTCTCATCTTTTTTGTGCAGTGGAATGGAACTTTTAGGAGATAAGAGCAAGTTATTAAATTATGTAGATCGTGAAGAGGAACTTAAGGACTTTCTATATTGAGTTCCACTTTTTATCGATGAATCTATCGTATCGAGAGCTATTGACATTTACAGTTCATTGGCATCTACAATTGATTATTTTCCTTTGCCATGGCTGCTCGCTACCTTCAGCCTTCGCCGAACCGCCTTCAATATCTGTCGGGCTACCGGCATTGTATGGTATTTTTATTTTATTGATTGTTTCTTTCTTCGGATGGTAAAACCTATATTTTAAATTTGTCGTTGTTGATTTTTTTTAAAAAAATCAGCATTATTAATTATCTCAATATTTAGTTTTTATTTTTTTATTGATTAAATTGATTGAAAAAATATATATTTATTGTTCAATTTAATTGGTAGCATCATTTATTTTAAAAAAATATTTTATTTTAAAAGAAATCATAGAAAAAAAATTAAAACATGAAGACTCGTCGAGGTTGACTATCAAAATTAGCTTGAACTTGAAGTCTTGAAAATATATGTATTAGTTTGCCCCCACTAATAAAATTTCCTGGATACTCCACTGACCACCAGCAGCTCAATTCACACCCCCAAACTTTGCGCATCGGTGGAGGTCACAACCCTCACTAAGATATTTGCATTGCTTCTTCTTCTCCTAGTACTCACCGTCTCGATCGTCGGCACGTCCACTGACCAACGTTTATGGTCGTGGAACATCAGCTCAAGAGGAGAAGTTTCCCTCTATCAGCCGCTTGCAAACCTAACGCATAACATGAGTGACGCTGAGCTATTCCGGCATGCGCTGAGTGTTAGCCACTTGAAAAGTGCTGATCTAAGCAAGGTGGGAAAGATTGCGTTCATGTTCTTGACCAGAGGGCTCCTCCATCTACATCCATGCTCATCCATCCTATCGCGGCGAGTACTCGCCGAGCTCGGTGTTTTACGGAAGGAAAGTACCCAATATGCAGGGGCGTATGTAGGGGCGTATGTAGGGGCGTATGCAGAATTTTAAAAATGGGGGATACAAAGAAATTTAAAATTGAAATTAGGATATCGCGGTACGGTACAATATAATTGTATAAAAATACCTTTAACAAAAGGCAAACAAAATATATAGATTAACAAATGAGAAACAAATAAAAATAGTATTTTATAATAAATAAAAATCAACCAATCAAAGTAATATTTAGTTTTGAGCGGAATTATTTACCTTATAAAACTGGAGTTGTATTCACCCAATCAAGAACTATACGATTGTTTAAACCACTTGAAGCTACCTGTTAACAAAGAGATAACATGTATTATTTCCTTTAAAACAAGTAACAACACAAATTCAATTATTTATATATAGAAGATTAAATTTCATCAATCTTAAAATTATAAATACAAAATTAGAATTAACAACAAAAATTAAAATATAAAATTACTTTTTATTTATTTTTTAAAAAAATGGGGGACAAAATGTCCCCCATTTGATACGCTGGATAAGCCCCTGCCAGTAAGGTAACAAGTTCTTTACCAATTGAAACTGAAGAACTTTGCTATTGAAAACTGAACTAGTCCTTAATCGCCAGCTTAATCGCATTAAGAATATGGGTTCTCAAATCTCAACTAATCTCAATTGCAGGTGGTAAAGTGGGAAAGCTTGTCGATGGTAGATGCTGAAAGGCGACTCCTCGCGAATGCATTGCTCCAGGGCCTGAAGCCTGCATCCCACTCTTCAACTTCACCTTCACCTACCAATACTTGATGGCGTCCAAGCACAGCTTTGTTGATGCGTTTGATGATCCAGGGCCCGGAGCAAGAGGACGATACAACCCTAAAGTAGTGCCTGAGATCAACATCACATAGTGGCGAAAAGGCGCATAGTGGTTTGAAGTCGACCGTAAACTGGCGATCATCATTGTAAACGAGTCCACATTCTATGCAAAGTTCGATCAACTCCGCAACGAAAATGGTGCTCCAAGACGAGCACTACATACCAACCATTCTCAATATCAAAGCACCGAATATCATTGCTAATAGAATAGTCACTTGGGCATACTGGTACGGTCCACCACACCCGAAAACTTTTGAGAAGGATGACATCAATGGCACATTTCCTAAGAGAATTAAAAAAGAACAGAACTGCACATTCAATGATCAGCCACCATTCAGGAGGTGTTACTTGTTTGCCAGAAAGTTTGCTGCAAGTGCGTTGGAGCCTCTAGTGAAATTAGCAACCACAGCTGCTGGAGTGTTATGATCTTTGGCTCAACCTTTTGTAATTTAGGGGGCGTTTGGTTGCCTGCAAGTGCAAACGTTGCAAAATCTATTTGCATGCAAAAGCAAATGCCCGCAAATAAATTTTGCAGCCTAGTGTTTGGTTGCTCGCAAGTAGAGCTGCAACTTCTATTTGCGGGCGTTTGGTTGAAAGCAAATGGAGGTTGCAACTACACTCGCGACTTGCAACTTGCAACTTCTTTTTGCGTGCGTTTAGTTGGCCGCAAATAGAAATTGCAACTTGCATTAATATTTTAAAAAATAATAAATTAATATTAAAAACAAGACCTACAAAGGACTATATCTAAATATTAAAGTAACATTTTGAATAAAAAAATAAAAAACATGCACATAAATATAAAAGAAGTCTTTAACAATAAATTCACATAAACAAGTTCATAAAAGTCTAACAATGAATTCATATCAAAGTCTTCAGCATAAATCCCAAAGTTCATATCAAAGTCCTTAACAACATAAATCCCAAAGTTCATATCAAAGTTTTTAAAGATGATAAGTTAATATCAAAATCACATGTTTAACATGCCACGAATCAAAAAGTAACGGTGATGAGTAGATGCAACCATGAAAGCTCTTGCCTCTCTTGTTGATGAACCAACAAGCATACGATAGGCACGACAAAGCTGACTCTCATCAAATCCAGGTATTGACATAACAGCTTCATACAACCCATCTATGGAAATCTTTAGCTCATTGTATTCTTTAATCGCCACAACAAGTTCCTTAATATTATTTGCTACCATCGTCATAATATCTTCTTCATTTTCCCTATGTCGCTTTGATGATTTCTTTTTTGTTTTTCCCGAACTTGAAGAAGCTCCTTGAGTTGAATGCGCTTGTGCATGAATTGAATCAATTAAAACATCATTAGTATGGACATTAACTTCAGGATTTGCAAATTCAACGTTATCTTCAGATTCTGGCGCTCCCAAACTATTATTATCATCTTTACTCCATCTTCCTGTGGCTAGAGAACCCTCCAAAGATGATAGACATTTGATCATAAAAATCAATAGGCTTGTTGATTAATGCAGCATCTTTAGGATGATTCTGTTTCAGCAAAAATACACAAAATTTTATTAGTAGATAACTAAAACAATATAACATCCCATAAATATAACATAACTTACCTTTATATAGCTGAGATACTCATCTCTACCCATGACTATCCTTTTTTCATTTTCATCCCAACTCATTCCGCTCTTCTCTTTCAACTTAACAATTTGTGACCATTTGTTCCTTCATCCTCGTAAATGATTGTAGACATTATTGTTTGTAACTTGAATGCCCACCTTCTCATTAAGGATCTTCACAACTTCAGATATTTATGAGTCTTTGAAACCTTTTTCAAATCGATCTCCTGATTGTACTTACTCTACCAAACAATTTTATATAGCAGATTCTGTTGATTTCCACTTAAAATTGTATGTCTTTTTACCATGGGAACTACAAGCTTGATTGCTTTGACTATTTTCCATTGACTAATTTGATTGAATAATAAAAAAGAAACAACACAACTATTAGTAAATAATCATTTTCCAATTATTCCAAATAAGTAGAAAAAGTAAACAATCATTTAAAATGAACAAACAAGTAGATATCATTTCAAATAGACAAAAAAGTAGATATCATTTCAAATGATTCCAATTACATATTTAGTAGCTTCATTTTAAACAAGTAGATATCATTCCAAATACATGGTAGTAATTATTTTAAATGAACAAACCAAAGTAAATCTAACAACTAACTAAACTTATAAAATATGATCATCCCACATTTGAGTTGCGATATTATCTCGTATCGCCATCCACTCTCTAGATTCTTCACGTTGTACACGTTGGCTCGTACTTATAATGATATTACTTGCAATCCATTGTTCATCATCGGGAACCAAATCATCGCCACCATTTGACATTATCCAATTATGCAAAATACAACAAGCGATGACAAGGTCCACTTGGGTTGGATATGGAAAGAAAGGCCTTGACATAAGAATCTTGAAGCGATTTTTTAGTGAACCAAATGCACACTCGATAGAAGTTCGAAGAGAAGAATGTCGAAGGTTGAACAATTCCTTGGCATTTGAAGGACTACGGGAGGACCATTCTTTAAGGTGATATTTTACACAACGATATGGTGCAATAAAGCCTAGTCGAGTGGCATATCCTGCATCCACCAAATAAAATTTTCCTATATTATAAGTAAAGATATTAATTTTTGCTGAATATAAATAATTGAATGTATTATATAAAAACGTAATTATTTACCTTCAAGAACACGCAAACCATGTGGTCTTTCTAATGCATCTCGTAATATGTGAGCATCATGTGCAGATCCTTCCCACCCAGCAAGAACATATGTAAATTTCAAATCAAAGTCAACAACGGCAAGTACATTCTGAGTCGGGTAAGGCTTTCTCCTTCTAAAGGCCGCTACATGTTCTATTGGTACAGAAGCATGAACATGAGTACCATCTAAAGCACCTATACAATCCTACATGTTAAACACAAAACACCAGTAACTATATATAGTTTCACTTAATTATAAAACTAAAAAAATAATTTGACTAATTTGTTCACCTTAAAGTATGGCATGAATCTACTACTCGATGTGATCCGAGAATGGGTATTGAGTGAAGGGCGCCTAATGAGCTCCCGACGAAGTTCGCCAATAGCACGTAGTACTTCATTGAAATATCGACTAACTGTCTCTCCAGAACGCATAAAATTATGTCCCACCACCCTATTTCTTACATTATGTCTGACGGTATGCAAAAACATTGCTACTTGTTCCTCTAATGTAACATTAAGAGTGTCATGCATTAAATTTCTTTCCCTTAAGCAATCACATAACTTGAAAAATGTAACTCTCTTCATTCGTATCATGCTAATGCTACAAGTATCGGAACCATAGTATAACCTCGATAGATATTCATGTCTTTGTAAGTTTCTATGAATACGTGGGGCATATAAATCCCTAGAAATTCTTCTTCTTTTATACCGTTGTAATATCAAATATGCATATAGTCCTAGCAACCCCGCAAGCTTCACAATATCCAAGGGTAGAGATTTTTCATTCGTCATCTAATAAATAAAATAAAATAAAATAACATACTAATTTCAGGATTATGAAAACTTGAGAGTTGAGACATAAGACAACTTGTTAAGAAAACAAAAATCAAATAATATGCAAAAAGAATCTCAAACCATATTTATATAATCAACCCTACTATAGTACAACTAGCAAGCATGATGCCACTTGAGTAATACAATTTGCAATCACTTGAAAAAACATTTCTAAGCAAAACATTTTTAGAAACAACTCCAGTTTCTTACTGTAACATGCCCTGACATTAATTGGATCAACATGAGTTTGAGTTTTCTGACATGATGGGAATACAAATATCAAATTTTTGTCAAATCAATAAAATAGTAAAACTGAACTAGGAACGGTCTCTTGAGTAGAACAACATATTTGGCGAAAGAGACAAGAGTTGCGTTCGAACCACCCGAACCATATTTGACAATATATTTTATTGTCAAATCAATAAAATAGTAAAACTGAACTAGGATCTGCAACTGATGCTGTGTTGCAGAGTCTATGGAATTATCCCTAATATGGTGCTGGATGAAACAACTGCATCCATAGACTCTGCAACTGATGTTGTGTTGCAGAGAGTCATCAGGGAGGAGTTCTCAAGCTGCACAGTGATCACAATTGCTCATAGAGTGCCAACAGTCATAGACAGTGACGTGGTCATGGTCCTTTCTTATGGTATGTTCTTTATTATCCTCCTAGCATTCCTGGGTACTTTTTGCATAGAAATAGAAAAGGAAAAAGAACTCTCTAACTAGGGAACAGAATGTATCTTGCCCTATCGACTATTTGTGTTAGATTTTGTGAAGTAGTAACATTGATTTGGATATGGCAGGGAAACTGGTGGAGTATGACAAGCCTTCTAGGCTAATTGAGAACCAGAGCTCAGCCTTCTCTAAGCTTGTGGCAGAGTACTGGTCCAACTACAGAAGAGACTCATCTCATTCTCTTTGATCAAGCTATTAGGCAGACTTATTAGGGTGAAGAAAGGAATGCATCAAATGTTGCACTGTGACAATGTTGTGCTAGATGAAGTGGTGTGCAAGTTCAGGGTTTCATTACTGTGATCAAGTTCAATGATCTTGTGTTAAAAAGAAGGCTAATTCATTTGATTAAATTCTTCCAATTATCTGCAGTAACAATATTACAAATGTATAATAGTAAGGCTAATTCATTTGATCTTGTGTTAAAAAGAAGTTGGTTCTTAAACAAAATCAAAGAACCCGGTTCTTAAACAAAATCAAAGAACTTGGTTCTTAAACAAAAGAGAAAGCGAGCTAACAACAATACAACCTGGTTCTTAAACAAAATCAAAGAACGGGCAAACAAGAAGTTGCAGAAGGGATAAGAACAAACCTTGTGACTTGAGGAGTTCAGGAATCACTCACAGCCTCACTGGAGAGTGGGAAGGGGAGGGATGAATGACGAGAGTCGACGGTAGAGCAGAAGGAGAGTGTTCGGGGGCTGCAGGCAGGCGTCGCACGATGGCAAGAGTCGACGGCGAGAGGGAAAAAGTCAGGGGCTGGCAAGCGTCGCTCGACGATGGCGAGAGGGTAGAAGTCGGGGGCTGGCAAGCGTCGCTCGACGACGGCGAGAGGGAAGAAGTCGGGGGCTGGCAAGCGTCGCTCAACGGCGAGGTGAAGAAGTTGGGCTACGTCGCGCGAGGGCTAGAGTCAGGAAGAAGTCTTCGGCTGCGTCACGTGAGCGGGGAGAGTCGGGGTGTTAACTGTGCCCTTTTTCTTGCAGGCTGTAAACTAGTGTTGCAGGCCTTTGGGCCTGCAATCGGTTTTGCAGCCTGCAAATGCGGCTGCAAACGTGAAATGCTGCATTTGGCTCAATTGCAAGCAACCAAACAAGCGATTGAGCCAAATGCTGCAAATGAGTTGCCTGCAAGTACTTGCACTTGCAGGCAATCAAACAGCCTCTTACTGAACTATTTAACATCTGCAGATTCCATAAAGCTGTTTAAGTGACTAATCTGCTTATCTTTTTACTAATAGTTCTGCTATGATTTATGTAGCCAGCTGGTTCAGATGAATATTCTCTCATTGATATTGATGAAAACATTAAACATACTTCCTATAACAACTTGATCTGATGGATTGTATTAGCATATAAAGTTTTGTAGGTCTACTATTGTTAAGTTGCACTAAGCATTTTGTTGACATCTAAGCATATCGTTGGAACTCTGACTTGTTATTGTTGTTTGGTCACTTTTCACATCACCCCGAGTGACGACAAATGATATCCAGTAAACCTAGTTTTAAATACGACAACAATATCTTTCTTTTGCCGAGTTGATAGTAGTGTTGTGTTTAGTGAGTCCCACCATGTTATCCAAGTAAAGAAGATAGTGCAACGAGGAAAAGATTTGAACAAGTCTAGCCAACATCATATTTTCTACAATTTTTTTTGTTTGCAAAAATGTATTGATTGACTGGTGACATGCTTACATGATGACCAACCAAATAACAACTGTTTTATATTTACAACAAATTTCCCTTCCAAAACATATTCCCCTGTGGAAGCAATTTGTTCTGGTCTGGGTGTAGTGTAATAGTTCCATCTCTGAAGACCAAACTACAGAAATCCATACCTGGCAACATACAGTCCAGAAGCTTAACCTTGTTGACTGAAGTGCATCATCCAAGTCCATTCTGTTCAATTGGCTATCAGGGATCTCCTCTCATGTTATTCTAGCACCTTTCATGATCTCTCCATTTCAAGTACAGGAGCCCCGCCTGGTAGTGCGTATATGCTCCAGCAACAACCAGCACATGAAAGAGCTGGTGACTGTGCCCAGCAATGTCAAACTTCCCAGGCATCCATCTCTCTGGAATTCTTGTTGCATACACCAATGCGCCGAGGCCATAGAGAACCCCCATTAAGACCTCATAGCCTGTTGTGTGCAGCGCCTCAGGTTGGTTCCAGAAAACAACCAATTTGTGCAGCACAGGGACTACTCCTGAGATACCCATGCCAAAGTAAAGGCCAGCCCTTATAGGTCGGAACTCGGGGCTCTGAAAAACTGGCAAAAGAGAAACAGCAATCATGGCAACTCCAAGAATGGTGATAAAGCCAAGGTAGACATTGCAGATGAATGGATCACACATGAATGAGTAGTACACTGGAGGGTAGAATGATGTTGAAATGAGAGCTGCAATGCCAGCATAGTCAAGGCGGAGCATGATGTATGAAAGGCGCCTGGAGTGGCATGATAAGAGGTGACATGCACTGCTTGCAAGAAGGCAAAACATTGCACCACCTAAGAAGGCAAAAAATGGCCATAGCGGAATTGGTTGTACCAGTAATGGAGCAATCATATTAGAGACATCATCGCTTGTAGCTGACTGTATATTCATGGGATCATGAAGATCAAGTTAGAACTAATCCATGGCCCAACAAAAGAATCTCAAATTCAACCTTATTGCATGCCATCATTGAAAATAAAACTAAATTACACATAGCTAAAGAATGCTAATATATTGTAACTACTAAGTTAGGCCTTCTGTAATTTATATCTGGATATAATTTATATCCACAGAACTAAATGATTCAAGAGGCATGCCAACTCAAAGGTTTTGTTATAAGATGAGTATGAAATATTTTCTACACTGAATAATCCCAGACATATTCAGCATAATCTTTTGAGTTTAAAATCACAAATCTTTACAGGGAAGGAAGTAATGTGGCCAATTGAACTGCTACATTTGCTAGAAATTCAGTCTGGTATGCTGCATACCTCAAAGGTCTTGTCAATTCTCCGAGCTCAGATCTTCCGGTCTATAACTGGAATTCTGTTTTCATTTAATAGATAGAATTTACTTTTTGGTATATGAAAACACAGTACACTAAAGTTGAACCAACTTGGTGGAGGTGAAAGAAAAAGACCTTTTTTCTGATGAGTTAGCTGCATAGTGCAGATTAAGACTATTAACTACAATCATGCTAGATACAGAAGAAATTTTCTATATATGACATGTTAACAAAAATCAAGACAAAATATTAAAGGATTTACCATAATAGATGCATTGTCAGCTTGTCCAAATCTATGGGGCAAACAAGTTGAGAAAAGTTGCACTTGTTTCCACCTAGATAGAGATGGACGCATGTCCATAGAAGTCAAAGATGATCTCAGTTCAGCCTTTAATCTTTGGAAATTAGGCAGTTGAGGTAATGAACGAAGACAAGCTACAATCTCTGATTGAATCTTTTGAAGATCAGCTTTCTTCAACACATCTGGCAAGTGCTGTAATGAATGCATATCTACAACTCTTGGAACCTTCGTTGCAGTGTATATAGTAAGAGAAAGAAAGAGAAAAAACCCAATCAAGTGCCTGAAACATAAATGCATATGGTGTCAAGACCAAGGGGCAGAATATAGAGGATGCGGAACAATGTGAAGTGCAAAAAAGTTCTAAGAAAAAATCCAAAAGAAATACATTGGTATCTACATCCCGCCATCTCCACCTCTTGCTTTTCACAGTAGCGATCTCAACAATTTGATCACATTCATGAAAAAGGTATAATAACTAGAATGGCTGGTTGACATATCTATTATCAAGAACAGAACTCAGTTATATAAAAAACCAAAAATTAATCAGAATTTCTGATGAAAGAATTTTACAAAGATATAGTATAGAGGACAGTATAGAATTGCTAAAGCAAGATTTATTCTATTGAGAATATCAGAATATACATGTAGGATTAAGTATCAACTAAAGATTTTTTCTATTGGCAAAAAGTGAGTGAAGTGTGCAATAGGAAGTTGAGAAATTAGATCAATGACTCGGTAATTCTGTGTTCATATATACAGGTTAAAAGTTATATCAATAGAACAAAATGCTTACAAATACTTCTTGAGCAAAGATCATTTGTTATTAATGATCTAAATAAACCAAATCAGAAAACAATTTTTCAAACTAGATTGTTGGAGTCTCCTGCCAATAGAAAATTTTAAACAATTTAGATAAATGAATGTTGGAAATACTCGAGTATGAAGGCTAAGGATAGAATGGAGGAAGTTGGTAAATTAAAAATAAAGGTCTACAGTGGAACAATTGAGTCATAGGAGGGAAGAAAAGGAAGCAGATTAAAAATAGTCTACAATTCATCAAAGAGTGACAAACTAGAAGGCAAAAAAAGTAAATTATTTTGTCCATCTGGACAGGGGTGACAACTAAGCAATTGACGAGTGACACAGAAGTATTTTCTGGACAGGGGTTGGCAACTGCACTAAGAGTTGTAAATGATTGGTGGCTTGGGTCAGAATCAGAATGGCAAAAAAATGGTGGGCTGGGCCCCCTCAATATTGGTGTAACATAATAAAGAAAATTTGGGGTCTTGGCTTTGGAAAATCCTCAACGAAGTGAAGCAAAGTGGAAGGAGTTGGTGTTGAACTCCTACTTTGCGAGAATGGATGGTACGATACACAACTGAGATGAAATATGACAAGTATTTGGCAAGGAATCATCAAGCTCCAAGAGGCTTCCAAAATCGGTATAAATTACCAAATTAGTGAAAGAACTAAAGATCTGTGGATGAAACCATGGCCCAGAAAGCAAAGCCTAGCAAATCAATAGAACTTTCCACAGCTGCAACTCAGCCGAATACATCAATAGACAATGTGAAAAACTAATCAAGAGAGAAGTTCATTTCATGGGACATCAGGTTCACACACTATGTACCCCTTCAACCAGTGGTTGAGCTAATTAAATATATTAATGCAATACAAGATATCAGGGGCAAAGGCATCAGAATGTGGAGATGGAACAAAAATGGAGCATTCACCAAAAAAGCTTGTAGAATCTGCTAACTTATAATGGGAGTCTCGGACGTAAAAGCACCCTTCTTATGGAAAAGTGAATTATTTGATTAAATCACCATCTTCAACTGGTTGGCAATGCAAGAGTGGCTGCCAACCAAAGACAGGTCCATTGTGAAGGGTGTCAATGTAAGAAAAAGCAAGCTGTGTTCTATAACAATGAACATAAGGATCACATGCACATCTTGGATTGTGAATGCTAAAAACTAGGATGGACAACTATTCTGAAACACATCAACTCTAGAATTTTCAGCTTAATTTTTGAGACATGGCAGGAAATCCACATGAGAATGCAACAGGTATCATGGCAGAGAACAAGTGAACAACACAGGTATAGAAAATAATGTTTGCAAATGGAAGATTTGAATGGAGTGCAATCAGCATTGTTTTAACAATGAGATACAACCTCATCCCACCCTCTGTTGCATTGCAGCTACCCATTCTATGAAAATTGCTTAGCTTGGCACAGGCTAAATTTTTGTTCATTAGCTTTTCCCTAGAGTTTTTACTTTAATCGCTTGTAAATCCTACTTAGCTTACTTATGTAAGATCTCCTAACTCTCCTCTCTTACTCTTTATACTTGTTACGTTTCAGTATTTTTGAAATATTATGGAAGCAAGTTTTCTTTTCCCAAAAAAAAATTAGTTGATATGTCATGAATTTTAACATTAAACCAATTTGTTATGGATTTAATCATTTGCCAAAAAATATAGCAACAATATTTATTTCAAAATTTTAATGAGCCATTCATCAGAAGACACTCCTTTGAACAGAAGAATTAAAAATAACCAATTGCAACATGGTGATCTCATCCAAAACACACAGTTTATCGAAGATGATTTAGACACCTGTGTTATTAGTAAAATGTAATAATCAATTATAATATAGTCATCTCATTCAAAACACAATTTACTGAAGATCATTTAAACACTGCAAAGTTATCAGATTAAGTTATTAGGTTTCGCCATATCAAGTGGAAGAAAATCTTGATAACACCATCCAACATTTGCAAATGTTGTCTTTAGCAGATATAAATTATTTGTCCACCTAGGTAATGACAATCAACAGACATTACAAAATCACCTTACCAAATTTAAACCCTAGACATTACGTCTTGCATTAGAATTTACAACCTAAAGCGCAAAACATAAACTTTATAATCAAAATCCTAACTTCTCTCCTAATCAATAATCATTCGTGTAGATTAGATCCTATCGTACCATAAGGCTTCGATTAGTAGAATGAAAGGTACAATGAAAAGGAAAAAGAAAGAACAAACGATAGAATACCCAACAAAAATTATTCTACACTGAACAAAGGGGCAGACTAAGAACAAAATAAAACAAACATCAAATCTCTTACGTCCAAACGTTGAGTGTCTCATTGTGCAAGGAAAAAATGCTGAGGAGAGTCTGCTTCACCGGCCACTCGGCGCGGTAGTACCTTAAGATGTACTCGTTGTCCTTGAGATAGCTGGGGAGCGCATGGTACTCCACCAACTGGTACTTAACCTTCTTCCACATCCGCCGCCCCTTCCCCCCTTTCCCGCCGGAAAATGCGCCAATCGGCGACGACTCTCCGCCCTCCGACGCCATCGCCGGACAGGAAAAACGAAATCGGAGGAGAAGCCGTCGCCTTGGAGATGGAACCGAAGAAAAGTTAGCCCTTTTTGAGACCCATGCAAGCTATGCAACAATGGAGAGAAAAGCGGAGAGGCCACAGAAACAGATTGCGGGCTCCAAAAAGATTGACGGAGTCTAATTATAGAAGAAAAAACGAGCGTCCATGTCGCTCGATAAAAACAGAATACCGATTAAAATATAATCAAAGAAATAAGATCAAGATTGAAAAAGAATAGAGACAACACCTAAATATAATATATAATATGTACTTTAGGGGTTTTATCATTTGCGGCTACATGAACTGAACTAGTAGAGCCCCGCTGGATCAGCGCAAAAACACTCACACTCATGAATCAAACCTAAGTCGAACCAAACACCACTTAACCCGATAGCTCCATCTGATCATATAAGGACACCCACATCATCATTTACTAGGGATTCGATAGTAATAAGCTCGACGTCTTCGGGATAACCATCAATCCATTCCCGGTATATCCCGCGAGAATCAGGGGAGACATCATCACCCCGAAATATTCCTATCATGCACTATAAATAGACACGAATGTGAATTCTTATGGATCCATACCCCGATGGAACCAGACATGATAATTTTTCATCATCCGACTCAAGCAAGAATGAAAGGAATGGCAGAAAAGAAATAGATCCATATAAAATCTATATTTCATACATATCCCCATATATCATATATAATGTAATGACTCCATGTAAGAAAAGATTTACCAGATTCAATTTTTCGAAATTGCAACTATTCATTGCAACTAATTCAATTCTTACATGTAAATGCTCAATATCCAAGTAGGCTTATAAATTTGATCATGATCAAGTGCCTTGTGGATTGTCTCATGTCTTTTGATTGGTGTTTATCCCCACACCATCTCAATTTTCTTACATACAAAGTATTAACTCGTTACTAATAAAGTGTAGCCTCTGTTCTTCCTTAGATCTCTTATTTCACTCCAATAGTATTATAGATTGGGATCGATGCAGAGGAAATGAATGTATTTCTACACTATAAATAAAGATGTGGAATAGACAGGACATTGAATCATGCCATATCACTTATTTTATTCTACGGGATCTTATGAAGCCTGTTCATGCATAACATGATTTGGGTATAATCATAGAAAAGATTCTTGTCAAGCAAATTGGCCTATGCTCTGCTACATAGGGGGCCGATTCCAATTCACATACCCACACTTGGGATTCATTCTTACTTGAGTGTCGGAGTGTCTTTGCAGGTCCCCGACCGAAGTCGCACTAGACCAGGAGACGCGCAAGACCGCATCACCCCAGCTTCAGGCAAGAACATTTGGCATCCATAATGGGGCCAGGTAAATCTTACCTGCCCCACCATTGTTGGTACTCAGAGTAAGGCAAACGCCACCGCACATAGGCAGCACCTAGCAGCAGTGTTCCCCCGGTAACTAGAGACGTAACACAACGAGGAGTAACGCTCCAGTACTCGCCGACCCTTCACCAGAATAACTGCGCCGCTTGGTCGCTGATCTCCAAGTGCAGAATCAAAGGTTAACAGCCCAAATCACCGCTTTGAGGCAATCGGGAGAGCAACACTCGGTCGAGCGTGATCATTGCCGCTTGGAGCATGGTAAAGACATCCACCTGAAGAGAACCGGGAGGCTGACCTTTGCCTTTCGGGACGAGGTCTCTCGCATAAACCATCAGAGATAATAGGAGGAAATCGGGGTCACGGAGATTGTTCCTCCCCCCACCATTAAATCGAGACATTTCGTTAAGCATATCATGGCAGTCCGTCTCCTTGACAACTTCAAACTGCCAACCACACTCTAGTCCTACGATGGCACGAGTGATCCGACCACCCACCTCACGATGTTCAGATCAATGATGCTCCTTAACGGCGCCACCAAGTCCATCCTCTGCCGAGGCTTCCTAACCTTTTTGGAGAATGTCACACTACTTTGGTTTTTCACCTTACCACCTGGGTCAGTCCATACTTTCTAGGATTTTTTTCAAGCCTTCACTAACCAGTTCTCCTCATCGTGGATTTACTCCAAGACCGAGGACTCTCTCTATTACATTGAGCAGTGTTGGCCCAAGGGTTGCCCCTAGGCTTCGATCTGTATTTTGATGATAACAAACATGAAACTAATGCATTTGTATAGTTCTGAGTTCAGGTTGACTTTGCGATACGCGTGCAAACTTCGTCTGGTGAAATATCAAAAAATGTCAAAATCAGCTAAGAGGATGATTGTATAGAAAATCTAGGGTTAGATATAGAAATCATGTAATATGAGCCAAGGAGTATATCCCAAACTTGTTTGGAATGTAATCCAAGCCTAAACTCGGAAATGAAACCCGAAATCAGAGCTCGCCGAAAAAAATCATCAAGAAAATGTTGATTCCCATGTCCGATTGCAAAGTCGGTCAACCGAACTTAGCGTGGAATCCATAGAAAGGTTTGCAGTCGCAACATCGGTCGATCGGAGTGTGCCCAAAAGTGGCAAAAAGCTCCGGTCGATCGGTCGGTCGATCGACCTTCGATCGGGCGACCTCAACGGGCAAAAAAATGCCCGTTGTGAAAGGAATAGTGCCCTTGAGCCAATCACATATCGATGTGTTTAGGGACTATTCAAGGGTAATCAACTTAGTGAGGCAACTTTTTCATCATATGCTGCATCTTTATTCATAAAGATTGTGCCCCATGAACTCGAGCAAATGATTACGAGGCCATGATGAGATCATGCTAGTGAGACTTGGAATCCAGATGCCCCTATTTTAAATGTTCCTAGTCGTAGGATCACCAATTAGGGGATCGGTGATTCCGGATAGACCAGTGCACATGGAACATGCCCTATACGATAAAGGGTAGCTGATCTCACAATTACCTATGAACCGTCATCAATGTACAAGTGGAAGTGCTCATTAGGGAATGAGTTTACTGAACGAACCTACACGAGGAACACATAATGGAATCCTTACATGAGTGTCAATAGGATGTTCCTCGGGTGATAGTAGATGCAAGCAGTCATTGGACTTGAGGTTGTCATGGTTACCTTGTGATTGACGACCCATTGCTTTGGTTCTATCCCTATGTGGCCCTCAGCGTCATACGTCGGGTATTACTGGGCATGGGGAAGCATTCATGGAGGTAGGTGAGCAACCAACATAGAATCAGTTACTCATAGTAAGAGGAGATAATATCCTATGTGTCCCTACAAGTGTCGACTCAGGAATATCAGGCCAGAGCAGATATGAAACTCAGGAAGATGTTTTTGACGTTTCATTATTAAGAGGACATCTTGGCGGGTGGAATACATATGAATCAGTATTAGGGTTTGACACTTCTTCCGTACCCTAGCCAATTTCGGGACATTGTAATCGAGGTATTTAGTTGCACGGTAACTAATCACCGAAGGGCGTTCGATCCCTGTAGATTAAACCTCACACCATCCGGGTAGTCATGAGACGTTGCTAGACTTCAATCTTGACTCGTTCGATCCCTGTAGATTGAACCTCACATTATTTGGGTAGTCATGACACGTTGCTAAACGTCACATCACACTATCCGGGTAGTCATGACATGTTGCTAGACGTCAATCTTGACTTGTGAGTGGAGTCTCTCACAACCACGCCAAAGGGGTTTAGTGGAGGCTCGTAAGATTCGAATAGGAATCGTTCTATCGGATCCGACTCTCTGTTATGCACAACTCATTACTGGCTTAGTGTGGTGCCCAATGGGTCATACACAACAGACTAACATCGTAACGGGCTTTCTGAGATAGAGTCCGAATGTGCAACTATATGTCTACTAGCATGGACATGCTGCAACTCGATCACGGATCTCATTTACGGACATGATAGGTGTTGGGATGGAAGAAAAAGCACAATGGAAAAAATGATTTTAAAAAATACAAACCATCGCAAAACCAGCGATAAACTTTAGCAATCTTTAAGGAATTCAATCTATGATTAGAAGGAGATGATATACCTTATACCGCAGATGGTAAGGCTGCTCCTATCCCCGTTTCAAGACGTCTAAGCGCATGTCCTCCAATGAAGGTCCACACCAAATGCCTCGCAACCAAAGGACAACGAACACCAAGATCCGTTGTGGCTCAACGGAGAGGGAAACTCAACCCCAAAACACACCTCGCTGTCCTCCTTGGACTCCTCCAAGAAGATGAAGGAGATGACACACCCAAGAGGAAGAGACCTCCAAATCGGCTTCACAAACCTGGGAAGGAGGAGCTTGATGTCCGGCCACCCATGGAGATCAAGAGGAGCTCTTTGGAGTCTTGGTCTTCAAGAAGCTTATCAAGAATCCAAGCCTTTGCTACTCTCTAACCAATTTGCTTAACCCCTCTCAAAGGAGATTAGGCCATCTATTTATAAGGTGAGTAGGTGGCCCCCATGGTGGACCCAGTCCCCCCTTTATAAATTCGGGTTTGCCTCCAAAACAATAATTTATATTTAATAGATTTATAATTAATTCAAAATTAATTAAATCCAACTAAATATAAACTTTAATTTATCTTTATAAATTAAATTCTTATTAATTATGATTTATCATATGGCAATCCCTACAATTTAGGGATGCCCTATAAATTAGGATTACTGAGGAACTCCTTCGTGGCGTATTCGTTCCTATAGGAAATATCTTTCCTATTATGTCCGTAAATGAGATCCGTGATCGTGTTGCAGCATGTCCATACTAGTAGACATATGTGCCGCATTCAGACTTTATCTCATAAGGTTCGTTACGAGGTTAGCCTGTTGTGTGTGACCCATTGTGCCCCACAATAAGCCAACAGTGAGTTATGTATAATGAAGAGTCGGATCCGATAGAACGACTTCTATTCGAATCTTACGAGCCACCACTAAAACTCCTTTAGTGTGGTCATGAGAAACTCTACTCACAAGTCAAGATTGACGTCTAGCAACGTGTCATGACTACCAGGATAGTGTGAGGTTCAATCTATAAGGATTGAACGTCCTTCAGTGACCAGTTACCGTGCAACTTGTTTGGAATGTAATCAAAGCCTAAACTCGAAAATGAAACCCAAAATCGGAGCTCGCCGAAAAAAATCAACAATAAAAGGTTGATTCCCAGTTTCGATCGCAGAGTCGGTCGACCGAACCTAGCTTGGAATCCACAGAAGGGTTTGCGGTCGCAGCAGTGGTCGATCGGTGTCACACCCCAACTCAGGGTCACGTGACCGCCCAGGGTATACGTGTCAACTCAATCAAATAATATAGCGGAAAGAAATAACAAGTTTTATTTTAATGAAAAGAGAACCAAAACAAAGTATAATTCAAGTAGCTCAAATGAAACAAAAAGTCTGGAAAAATATTTTAAGTTCAGCAGTTCAAAAGTTTAGATACAATAAGACCTGAAATAAATGACATAAATGCCCTCAGGGCTACAAGTCCAACTCAAGCTAATACAAGTGCATGACTACTACCAAAGAACTTGACTATGACCCTAACTAGGACTGCTATGAGATCATGCGGCTTCTTTGCCCTCCACCGGCGCCAAGTGCTTCCGACCCACCTCACCGGTCAAGTTCTACAAAGCAGAAATCAAACGACAACGGGTGAGTTTAAAGAACCAAGTGAAAGGTTCTACCAACCCCCACAATAAACAACACAGAGATAAACAAGAATAACATTTATCTCTACATGAGGTAAATCACGAAGGTGTGACTAGCTAACATGCCAACTGGTCACTACCCGCCCGATGGCAACCAACACCCATACGGTGAAGAACAACAGGCCTAAGCCTACCATGCCCTAAGGCAACAACACATACTAGGATAATCGGGAAGACCCTCTGAACTTATCCTATTATACAAAAACTCGGGAGCAATCGAAGAAGGCCCTCCGAACTTGCTCGACGAGACGCGTAGGAACAATTGGGATTAGCCCATCCGAACTTGCCCCTTTAAGATATCATAGGAGTAATCAGCAAAGACCCTCCAAACTTACTCCTAAAAGATATCACAGGAATAATCGGGAAAGACACTCCGAACTTATTCCTTAACATCACCTGTGGGATAATCGGGTAGGCCTCCGAACTTATCCCACGAGGCTGAACCAGAATAATCGGAAAAGGCCCTCCAAACTTGCTCTGGAGATTGGGAATTTTCCATCCAACCTCCCAGGCTTAGCGCGCAATCCGGCTCCTCTACGAGCCTCTTCGCCATTCATAAAGATATGACGCACCATGACCTAAGTCATGACTCCCGTACGGTGTCTTAGGGGTGATCCTATTGGAAAGTGTCTCAACACTCCAAAACCCGACTCCAACTCCTAGACCCGTAATTTCATGAACTCGTGTGGTTTTATTTCATGCATACTTTATAAATTGGTTCATAACAGATTATGCTCACCAATAACCCAATTTTAATTATGTAATTAAAATTTAGCTCACCAAGATTAGGGTTTTATTTTAGGGTTTTGTTTTAGCTTATTGTTATGCCTTGTACTGATGAATCTAACCTGAATCTAGTCTCCAAAGTGTGTCCTATGTTTCCAAACTATGTTTTTTGATCTAAACGATAGTTTATACGACTATATTAACAGAAACACAGATTTATCATCTTAACATAAAATTCCTACAACATACAATTTTCAGCATATTATGAAATAAACTCTAAAAATTAACAGAAATTAACCTCTAAATTATCATTAGGACAAAATACTAATCTTAAGATTGAATTCACAAAAATCATGCTTTTAATCAAGATTAATAAGAACCCACAACACTTAAATCAAGAAGCAAACATTAAGATCAAGAACCCCCTTCTCAATAATCCCTAAGGCATCAATATCAAGATCTTAATCTTACCTCATGATTTCTATCCAAAAATCCCAGATTTAATTCTAAGCATGCAATCCATAAATCAAGAACCCAAATTAGAAGAATAGATCAAGATTTGCATATCAAGGAAACAAGAAAATTCATTCGGGCTTTTCATCGAACACCTTGAGGGCGACCCCGATTTCCCCCTTGGCCGAGGACCCCTAGGTTTGCCCTGGGGCTGCCGAGCCCCCTAGGGGAGAGATTCGGGTCTTCCCAAGCACAAAATCCGAGAATCACGACAAGAACTCGAAGAATAAATCAAGAACAAAGCATAAATACCAAGCTGTCAAGAACGGCTTCAAGAATCCGATTAAAATCCCGAAGAGAGAGGGTAAAGCATTCACCTTAATTAGAAGAAAGATTAATGAAGAAATCCCGGACGACGGCCCTCGAATCTAGCTTCAAAAGGGTGACGGCTTGACTCAAGAAAAGGGGACAAGGGGGCGGCGGCTCACTCCAAGCCGTCGGCTTGGAGAGAGGGAGAGAGGGGAAGCAGAGGGGCTGGCTTCGGCTGGCTCCTCTCGGCTCGGCTCCAAAGGAAAGGAAGGAGGAGAGGAAGAGTAAGAGAAAGCAGGCGGCTCGGCTCGGCTCTAGGTGGCGGCGGCTCCAAGGAGAAAAGGGAAAGAGGGCTGGTGGCTTGGCTTGGCGGCTGACTCCCTTTCTCAATTCTTTGGGTGGCTCCAAAATAGGAGCCACAAGCCATGATGAGGGGGTTTTATACTCCCTCCTCAACCCTAACCCCTTAAACACCTTAATCCAAAACCAAACCCGCTAACCCGATAGATTTAATTAATTTAATTAAACTTATTCTAATAAATCACAAGCAATTAATTAAATACACCCACATGAACATAATTAACAATTATGCACACACAACATCAAGTTAAATAATTTCAACTACCCAAGCCTAAAATTCATAAATTCATATCCTACTTACCCGAGCTGGCAAGCTCGCTCCGGACCATGAGTCGACTTGGCTCAACCACGAACTAGTCCACTAGGCTAGCAAACACACATAAGAGGAAAAATAATAAAATTTAAATATCTAGGATATTACATTGGTGATCCTACGAGTAGGAACATTTAGAACATGGGCATCTAGATTCCATGTGTCACTAGCATGATCTCATCATGGCCTTAGAATCAGTTGCCCGAGTTCATGGGGTTCATCACAATATAATATATACAAAATATAGATGTAACATATGATGAAAAGATGCCTTATATTATTCATTAACCACAAATAGTTCCCTACACATCAACATGTGATTGGCTCAAGGGCACTATTTCTTTCAATCTCTCACTTGCACTTGTAGTCAATCATTGTTGTATTTAATACTCATACAACTTAAGTGGCGATCGAACTGCTACTATGGTAATGGCTTTGTGAATGGATCTGCTATATTGACTTTCGTGTCGACACGTTCGACATTTATATCACCACGTCCAACGATCTCTCTGATAAGGTGATACCGCCTTAGGATGTATTTTGATTGTGGTGGGATCTAAGTTCCTTTGCTTGAGCAACAGCCCCAGTGTTATCACCATAAACGGGGACCGGACCGGCAACCTCAGGAACAACACCCAACTCAAAGATAAATTTCTTTATCCACACTCCTTCGTTTGTGGCTTCGCTTGTAGCAATGTACTCAGCTTCTATCAGCGAGTCAGCCATAGTTCCTTGCTTGGAACTTTTCCAGCATACTACGCCACCATTCAGAGTAAATACATACCCAGAAATGGATTTACTGTCATCCGGGTCTGATTGGAAGTTAGAATCTCTGTAGCCCTCCAGTTTAAAATCTGACCCACCATAAATCAGGAGAACATCTTTAGTCCTTCTCAAGTACTTAAGAATATTTTTTACAGCTTTCCAATGTTCCTCTCTAGCATCCGCCTAAAATCTGCTAGTTACCCCTAGGGCATAAGCGACATCAGGCAGAGTACAGAGCATAACATACATGATGGATCCTACTGCAGAAGCATAAGGGATATCGCTCATCCTTTTACTCTCCTCAGGTGTCTTAGGAGACATCTTCTTGGAAAGAGTGATGCCATGACTCATAGGCAAGTACCATCTTTTGTTGCCTTTCCTGCTAAACCTTTTTAGCACAGTATCAATATGCCGAGACTGGGACAAACCAAGCATCCTTCTAGACCTATCCCTATAGATCTTAAGGTCGAGTACATAGGATGCTTCACCCAAGTCTTTCATGGAGAAGTTTTTGGATAACCATGCTTTCACTGACTGGAGCAGAGGAACATCATTCCCCATAAGCAGTATGTCATCCACATACAACACAATAAACACAACGGCACTCCCACTAACCTTTTTGTAGACACAAGGTTCGTCTATATTTTTGATGAAGCCAAACTCTTTGACTGTCTCATCAAACGGATGTTCCAACTCCTCGAGGCTTGCTTGAGTCCATAAATGGACAGTTGCAGTTTACATACCTTCTTCGGTCCTATCGAAGACACGAAACCTTCTGGCTGGGTCATATAGACCTCTTCCTCAAGTTCACCATTGAGGAATGCAGTCTTGACATCCATATGCCAGATCTCGTAGTCATGATATGCAGCAATGACTAGCATTATCCTAATGGACTTGAGCATGGCTACAGGAGAAAAAGTTTCATCATAGTTAAGACCTTGCCTTTGAGTGAAACCTTTTGCTACCTGCCTGGCCTTATAGGTCTCTACCTGGCCATCAGCTCCAATCTTTCTTTTAAAGATCCACTTACACCCTATATGAGTAAATCCTTCGGGTAAGTCAACCGAAGTCCAAACTTGGTTGGTGAACATCGAGTCCATTTCGAATTTCATTGCTTCCTGCCATTGTTTGCAATCAACATCCTTGATTGCCTGATCATAGGATTGCGGATCAACGAATTCCTGGCCATTCTCAATGGTAAGGAATAATCTTTCGGGTTGTCTACGCAATCTCACTGATATTCGAAGAGTGGTGGAGGTAGTGTTTCTGTGATTGGTTCTTCCTGTGGACTTTCCATGGGTGGTTGCGATTTTGCTTGTGGTTGTTGAACTTCATCATGCTCAACATCTCTCCCACTCTCACTTTCCTTGATAAACTATTTTTTTAAGAAAGTGGCATGCCTACTGACAAACACCTTTTGATCAGTGACGAGTAGAAATAATACCCTAAACTCTATTTAGGATACCCCACAAACCTGCACCTGATTGATTTAGCATAAAACTTATTTGACTCTAATTTCTTGACGTACGCGGGACAACCCCAAATCTTGAGATGCCTCAAACTTGGTTTCTTGCCACTCCATATCTCATATGATGTACCATAGACAGAATTTATAGGAGCCCTATTCAATAGGTCGATAGCTATTTCAAGCGCATATCCCCAAAATGAAATCGGGAGATCAGTAAAGCAAAGCATGGACCGCATCATGTCTAATAACGTGTGATTCCTCCTTTCAGATACTCCATTATGTTGTGGTGTGCCTAGAGGGTTCCATTCGGAGACAATCCCATTGTCTTTTAGATAATGTAGAAACCTAGTGGATAAGTACTCACCACCTCGATCTGATCGAAGGGTTTTAATACTTTTCCGTATTTGTTTCTCAACCTCAGCCTTATACTCTTTGAACTTTTCAAAAGTGTCAGACTTATGTCTCGACAGGTAGACTTATCCATACCTTGATCTATCATCTGTGAACGTGATGAAGTCGGAATACCCACCTCTGGCTTGAGTTGTTATTGGTCTGCAAACATCTGTGTGGATTAGCTCTAACAACTCAGTAGCCCTTTCACTATGCCCAGTGAAGAAGGACTTTGTCATTTTTTCGTTTCAGATAGAATTCACAAGTTGGCATCGATTCAAAATCGAACGGGTCAAACAACCCGTCTTTGTACAACTTGTTAATCTGATTCTCATTAATATGACCCAGTCTCAAGTGCCAAAGATAGGTAAGGTTCAGATTATCTCATTTCCTCTTGTGCGTTTGTTCGATATGAAAAACATTATCAGTTATATCTAAGACCATCAAACCATTTGAAATGTGCCTCCAGTTCCATATAATTCATCAGAATGATATATGTGGAAATAATTGCCTTTTAAAGTCATTTCATAACCTTGTTCCAGCAACAAAGTAACAGAAATAATATTCTTTATTAGAACTGGAACGTAATAGCAATTGATCAATTCAATGGTTTTGCCTGATGGCATATACAAACAATAGGTTCCTACGGCTAAAGCTACAACTTTTGCGCCATTGCCTACCCGAAGGTTGTAGTCGCCTTTGCTTAGCATTCTACTTATTCTCAACCTCTACAACGAATTGCAAATGTGAGCACCACAACCGGTATCCAATACTTGTGAAGTAGAATTTTGTAATGATAGATTTATTTCAATAACAAACGCGCCTGCGGAGGGGGCTTCAGAAGCCCTCTTTTGCTTTACTTCTGTAATATACTCCTTGAAGTTGCACTTCCAGTGGCCATCTTTACCATAATGGAAATAGGTGCCCTTAGGAGCCTTCTTCCCTTTCTTCTTGATATCATTTTTGGTTTTCACAATTTTGTTTTTCTCTTTGTTCTTAACAGAGCGCTTCTTTGCCTTTTTAGGGGCACTACCCACTAACAAGACTTTGTCCTTTTCCTTCGAAAGGTGGGACTCAGTAGTCTTCAGCATATTAAGGAGCTCGGGAAGCGAGGCGTCCAGCTTTTTCATATGGTAGTTAATGATACACTGTGAAAATGACCCTGGAAGGGATTGGAGTATTAAGTCCTCACTTAGCCCCTGATCAATGTTTACGCCTAATTTCTTTAACCTCTCGATCAAATCAATTAGTTTGAGAACATGGGTTTCAATAGGGATTCCTGCCGCCATCTTGGCCTAGAATAAAGAATATAGGAAAGTCTCTCCCATTACTAGAATATTGGCTATCAGCCACGGGGCTCACCGACGGTCGCCTCGGTCGTCAGAAGAATCCATGGTTCTCTGATGTCCGCACAAGCCGTGGCTAATATAACATCATATGTTGGTGAATTGGCCACACTAGAGGGGGGGTGAATAGTGTGTTAACTAATCTTATCGCCTAATTCCGGTTTTAATCATTTACTTGAGTACTTAGACAATTCACAAATTCGAATAGCAAGCGGAAGCAATAAAAAAGATAATTAAGCAAACACAAGAGAGACAATGCTAACACAATGATTTATAGTGGTTCGGCCCCAATGCCTACTCCACTACCTAAGCACCCCGCTTAGGATTTCCAGACTAAACTTTACTAGATTAATCTTGTTTCCCTTACAACGAGGACTTTGACCCGAAGAGTCTCGCTCTTAACCTAAGGCACTTCCACACCCGGAAGTCTCCGCCTTCTTACCGAGATCACTCTTCCACCTCAACCTAAGGGACAACTCAACTAATCCTAGTAAACTAAGTTTACATTGGTGGAATTTAGCCTCAAACACAAAGGCAACCACCCAATTTCAAGACCTAACAACCTAGGTCTTCACAAGCTCAAATCCAATGAAATAAACAAGAAAATATACAAGTAATGGAGCAAAAGTACAACAACATAAATACTTAGCTCCAACACACTGAATCCTAGCTCCTCTTGATGCCTTGATGATGAATCAAATCAAGCTTGAAGGCAAACTCAAGGAATGAGAGATCAAACTAGGATTTCTCCCAGTAATGGCTCAATGAAAGCTTGGAAATGATCAAGGATGGCTCAATGAAGTGTAGGAGTGATCAAAAGTGTCAAAGGAAGGCTGAGGCATAGGTATTTATAGAGCCATGAAGAAGGCTCGGGTGAAGCACCGCTTAACGGCACAAAAACTAGCCATTTTCTGCCTTCTGATCGATTGTCGGTCGATCGTCGATTGACCGATCGAGCGACCGCCGAGTGACCGAAGGCAACCTGCCACTTTTGGGCAATGTTCGGTCGATCGGTCGGTCGATCGAAATGCCTTCTCCTTCTATCGGTCGACCGAACATGGGTAGGGTAGATTTCTTTGCCTTGTTTGTTCGTTTTATGGTTCCGTCTTTGCTAAGTCTACTTATATAACATTTCTTAACTTTAAGTTATTAACATTAAAACATAAATATTATATAAGGATTACCCCCCATTTGGATTCAATAAAAATATCTAAAAAATCAAAATCCTTAAGAATCAAAATCTAGTTTTTGGGGTCTAGTACAAATTTCTGAAGAATGGAAATTTTCTAATCTCTCGGGTCAAGTATGGGTAGGCTAAAGGCTTCCAAAAAATTCTTAAAAATATCTTGTTATCTTGTTTTAACCCAAGGAACAATTACCACCATTTTTTGTGTCAAGAAAATATTTAGGTCATATAGCCCTCCAAGGAGCTCCCTAGGCTTAGTGAATTTCAGGACTATTTCCAGATTTTTATGTTTTGGGGTTCGGGTTTGGTTTTTGGATTCTTATGCATCATCATGAGGATTTACAACATATGCTAGACACCCTAGACCTAAACTTTAACTTCCTAAAGAATCCAGAGCGTCGACGAGCGTCCTTGCCGATTTCTCCGATTTCTCCAATTGGGGACGTCATGTGCTAACCGACTTAGAACCTTAAAGATTTCTCATTGAAACATTAGTTCCATATTTGTTATCATCAAAACCGAGATTAAGACTAAGGTAGAAAATCTTAGGCCAACAATCTCTCCTTTTTTGATGATGACAAACTTTCTTAAGAAAATATCTATAATTAAGCACAGAGGATATCAAACATGGGATTTCTCCCTCTATCAACATGCATATCTATGAAAATAAACTCCCCCTATCTATATGAATGGTTTCCTATATTTTCTTCCCTTTTTACCTAGATTTTTCTCTCCCTTTTGACATCACTCAAAAATGGCAAGAAAAGTCAATCAAAAGTCAAAGTTGAAACTCTAAAAGATTTTTCAAAATCACGAAAGTCTCAACTCAAGGGATGAAAGCCAAACATCGAATAAGAGACTAAGTCATACATGATATCGTGAAATGATAAATGAAATCCAAAACCAAGAATCATGTAGTAACTTAAATATCAATATTTAATTTTCAAGTATCGGTCAAATAGTCAAAAATTACTTTAGAAATGATTTTTCGCATCAAATGAGTAGAACGATAACATAGGGAATTTAAAATATCATACTTCAAGTCTCATTTGAAAATTTCAATGAAAATCCAAAGTATCCAAAAAAATGAGTAAGTTAAGAAGAGTGATACTTTAGTGGCATTTTCGTAAATAAGTGAGTCTTTCATGATATTTCTATATTTCATTCAAACTTTCAAAATGCCAAGTTATGATCATGTAAAGTATGTATATTAAGTTTGAAGTGAAAATAATGACGTTTGATCAAGATATGAACTTAGCACAATTTCATTCAAAGTATGCATGAAAACATGAAAATGGCTAAGTATCAAATTTTGCTATCTACTCATGTATTCTCAAATTTAGGTACCTAGATATCTAACATGAGTGAATCTAAGTATATTGATCAAGTTTGGGCTTAAAATGAAATTTCTAAGTTCATTTTTCATCCTATCTTGATTTCATCCAAAAACTCATTTTTAGATATCGCTCAAGATATCAAAATCATTTTTAGAAATGATTTCACTCAAAGAATAATGGGAACGATATTAGAAATAGAATCAAAATAGTATTCACAAAGTTTCATTTGAAGTTTTCGACGAAAAATTAAAGTATCAGAAAGATTGATATTTCAAGAGGATGATATTTTGCATTTTTGAAATCCAACTTCAAAATTCCACTATAAATCAGATTCTTGATGAAACTTTTTGAAATTTTGACTGAAGAAACTCGATTTTTCAGTGAAGGTGTAGTTTTAAGAATTAGTTAAAAATGATTTTTCTACATTTTTCTAGAAATAACTGAACATGGGCAGGGTAGATTTCTTTGCCTTGTTTGTTCGTTTTCTGGTTCTATCTTTGCTAAGTCTACTTATATAACATTTATTAATTTTAAGTTAATAACTTTAAAACATAAATATTATATAAGGATTACCCCCCATTTGGATTCAATAAAAATATCTAAAAAATCAAAATCCTTAAGAATCAAAATCTAGTTTTTGGGGTCTAGTACAAATTTCCGAAAAATAAAATTTTTCTAATCTCTCGGGTCAAGTATGGGTAGGCTAAAGGCTTCCAAAAAATCCTTAAAAATATCTTGTTATCTTGTTTTAACCCAAGGAACAATTACCATCATTTTTTGTGTCAAGAAAATATCTAGGTCATATAGCCCTCCAAGGAGCTCTCTAGGCTTAGTGAATTTCAGGACTGTTTTCGGATTTTCATGTTTTGGGGTTCGGGTTTGGTTTTTGGGTTAATCATCATGAGGATTTACAACATATGCTAGACACCCTAGACCTGAACTTCAACTTCCCAAAGAATCCCGAGCGTCGACGAGCATCCTTGCCGATTTCTTCGATTTCTCTGATCGGGGACGTCGTGTGCTAACCGACTTGGAACTTGAAAGATTTTCAATGAAACATTAGTTCCATATTTGTTATCATCAAAACCAAGATTAAGACCAAGGTAGAAAACCTTAGGCCCCTGCACAACTCATAGCAATCTCTCGGGAAACTGGTGACCTCCACCCGCCGATCTGTCCCTGTATACTCTGGTGGTCTGAATGCAACAAAATCTGCATATGAAGGTGCTTTGGGGGCTCTAACCAACTGTGCCTCTGGCTGGACCACCTCTAGTAATGTGGGTGTTGTCGGTACTGATTGTGGCTGCTGCCTCATCTCCTGCTCCCTGTGGAGTGCCTCAATCAGCTCAACCACCCAGGCCTGCAACTGTACAACCATAGGATCTTGTCCTACCTCCTCCCGGGCCTACGGTGGTCTCCCATGACCCCGGCCCCGGCCTTGGCCTCGACCTCGGTGCTCAGTAGAGTTGTTGTCACTATCGCCCCTGGCGGCGTCAAAGGCCACCATCAATTTGGAATCACCAGACAAAAAAACAAGTCATAATCAGGCAATTGAATTCACCCTAACATTTTGCAAACTTAACCACGAGTCGCGCTGAGGTGTAGACTTAGCCCATTGATCTCATAACATATCCCTACCGTATACTGACATGCTAGCGATGCCCTATACGGTGACAACTCTAGGTCGTAGTCAGACCGAACCACATGATCTGATACCACATTGTCACGCCCCAAACTCAGGGTCACATGATCGGCCTGGGTATACGTGCCTATACCCCATAGCCTAACTCATGCACATGCCAACTCAGAAAAGATAGCGGAACGCATACCGCTCAGCTGAAAAGGTCATCCTGACCAGTATAAAATACAAAGTCTTGGTTAGGCGATCCACCACTACCCAGATATAATCATTGCCTTTCCCGGACTTTGGCAACCTAATCATGAAATCCATGGTTATCTTCTCTCATTTCCACTCCGGTACCCCTAAGTTCTGGTGCAACCCTGCCGGCTTCAAATGCTCAGCCTTCACCTGCTCACACACCAGGCACTTAGACACGAACTCAGCCACCTCTCTTTTCATGCCTTTCCACCAAAAGTTCTGTCTGAGATCTTGGTACATCTTTGTGGCTCTCGGATGCATAGTGTAGGTAGATCGATGAGCCATCTCCAGCACTTGCCTACGAACCTCGACCATATCGGGTACCACTATCTGGTTCTTAAACCTCAGAATGCCCTCCAAGTCAACACTGAACCCATTATCTGCATCTCCTCTCCTGGCCAGATCCTTAGTGAGTGCACAAAAGACATCCTCCTCCAGCGCTACCCGCAGCATGTCAACCAATGTGGACTGCACTCTCATGTGGGCCACCAGCGTACCAGAATCTGATACTGACAAGACTGCTCCGCCATCCAAACATAGGGCCAAATCTTGGGCCAACAACCTCCTCCTGATTGCCATATATGCCAGACTGCTCATAGACTTCCTGCCCAGAGCATCAGCTACCACATTAGCCTTCCCTGGATGGTACATGATCGTGTAGTCATAGTCCTTCAACAACTCATGCCAGCTTGTCTGCCTCAGGTTCAACTCCTTTTGGGTGAGCAAATACTGGAGGCTCTTATTATCAGTGTATATCTCACAAGCCTCGCCATAAAGGTAGTGACGCCACAGCTTCAATTCGAACACCACCGCTGCCATCTCAAGATCATGGGTTGGGTAATTCTTCTCGTGAACCTTCAACTGCTTGGAGGCATAGGCTATCACTCTGCTATTCTATATCAACACATAACCCAAGCCGACTCGGGAGGCATCATAATAAACAACAAAACCTCCTGAACCCGAGGGTACTGCTAGAACTGGCGCTGACGTCAAGCGGTCCTTGAGCTTAAGAAAGCTCTCCTCGCACTTACGGTCCCATTCAGACTTGACCTTCTTTTGGGTCAGGCGGGTCAATGGCGCTGCAATCCTGGAGAAATTCTCCACAAACTTTCTGTAGTAAATTGCGAATCCCAGAAAATTGCGAATCTCTGAGATATTAGTTAGCCTCTTCCAATTTTGAACTGCTTCAATCTTTGCAGGGTCCACTTTTATGTTGGTGAAATGGCCACACTAGAGGGGGGGGGTGAATAGTGTGTTTACTGATCAATTTGTCTAAATTCGGTTTTAATCATTTCTTTGGTTACTTAGGCAAATTACAAGTTGAGTAGCAAGCGGAAGCAAAGTAAATGCGATAATGAAATAAACACAAGTAGAATCAATGCAAACATAATTATTTATAATAGTTCGTCCCTAATGCCTACTCCATTACCTAAGCACCCCGCTTAGGATTTCCAAACTAAACTTTACTAGATTAATCTTGTTTCCCTTACAACAAGGACTTTGACCCGAAGAGTCTTATTCTCAACCTAAGGCACTTCCACACTCGAAAGTCTCTGCCTTCTTATCGAGAGCACTCTTCCACCTCAACCTAAGGGACAACTCAATCCTAGTAAACTAAGTTTACACCGGTGGAATTAAGCCTCAAACACAAAGGCAACCACCCAATTTTAAGACCTAACAACCTAGGTCTTCAGAAGCTCAAATCCAATGAAATAAACAAGAAAATGTTGTGTGAAACCCGACACTAGAAGGGGGGTTGAATAGTGTCTGTCCCCTTATTTCCTTTTTTACTCGATTTTAACTTCACTTAGGTGCAAGTGTTTCTTGACGATAGATGTGATCAAATATTAATAACAATGAAAGGCAATCAAGAAAGCAATGCAGACAAGATTAGTTATAGTGCTTCGGCCAACTGCCTACTCCACTACCTTGGCTCATCACCAAGGATTTCTAACCACTACTTTATAGAGTTTGTGTTTCCCTTTGAATACAATGAGGACACTCTTCTCACTACTCTGAGAACCCATCAATCCTATTCACCTAGGCAAAATACAATCCTATAAAGTTTTTCCTAAGTGTTTCCCTAGCTCACCTAGCAGCTATTATAGTTGGAAAACAAGTTTCAAATAAACTTCAAATATAGTGGAAAGAGCTTAAGAATGTAAAAATGAACCAAAGCTCCTTTCCCAAGCCTTCAAACTCCAACTTGCAGGAAGATGGCCCTTTGAGTTGCAGCAAAGTTGAAGGAAGCAGGGAAGCAAGCGCTCGAAGAGATGTTGTCGACGGAAGCAAAGGGAGCGCAACAATTCAATCTTTATGAAGGCTCAAAACACTTCTTTAATTGCTCAATGAAAACTCTAAGGGTGTGTTTGGTTGGATGGAGTGAATTCACATGGAATAGGAATAGATAAGTAATAGGAATAGACAAGGAATGGAATAGATGAGGAATAGTATTACCTTGTTTGGTTGACATTGTAAAATAGGCCAAGAATAGAATTACTTTATTTGGTTAGCATAAATTATATTCTTATTTATTCTAATTAATAATAATATAATAAAAATATGGATCAATATAAAATAATTTATTAACTTAAAATAACAAAACACTATTATTTATTTTATTTTCATAAAAAATAATTGAATCTTCAAAAAATAATTATTAAAATATTATTTAATAATAAAATAATAATTATCTATTTAAGATATATAATTATTAAAAATAATTTAATAATTTAATTTTTATATGTATTATAAATATTGAATGATACTATAAGAAAATTACCAAAATGCCCTTTTAAAAATATAATAAATTATGTTATAATTTATTTTAACTAATAACAGCATAATAAAAATATGGATTAATGTAAAATAATAAAAGCTATTATTTATTTATTTTCATAAAAAACTAAATCTTAAAAATATAATTATTAAAATAATATTTAATAATAAAATAATAATTATCTATTTAAGATAAACAATTATTAAAATTAATTTAATAATTTAATTTTTATATTATTATATAATATTATAAATATCATAAGTAATAGGCAAGGAATACTATTCCTTGGGTTGAGGTAAGGAATAATATTCCCCATGCATAGAGAATAGTATTCCTTCTCTTTTCCTTATGGTCCACCTATTCCTTATCCACAAGTTGCAACCAAACAAGGGAATAAGTGGGGCATTCGAAATAGTATTCCATTCCCCTCTATTCAATCCAACCAAACACTACCTAAGAAGGATTAAAGAAGTTAGGTGAGAGGTATTTATAACCCCTCACTCGAACGGACCGTTCAACGGGTAAAAAAATAGCCGTTGAAGCCGTTCGGTCGCTTGCCGGTAGATCAGTCGATGGACCGACTGGTCGACCGCCAATGCGACCGATGGCTTTATGGGAGAGCTCGGTCGACCGACGGGTCAATCGACTAATGGAAAACTATCGATTCCTCATTCTGCCCATTTTTGACTTTGGTCGATCGACCCGATCGGTCGACCGATGTAGCCTTTTGCTGCTACTGCCACTTTTTCGTGTCATTCGGTTGACCGAATCGGCTGCTGCCAATGACACTGCCTTGTTCGGTCGACCGATCGGTTGACCGAATGCAGGCTGAGGCTGATTTCTTCTTGAAATTTTTACATGTTTTTTTTATGGATTTAGTTACCAAGTTCTAACTTGGATAACTATACAATTAGGCTTGGGATAAGATCGTCCTAGGGTATATTACAAGATATCTATTTGATTTATGCCCGAGCCTTTCTTTGACGTTTTCTTCTTCCGTTTCTTTGACGATCTTTTCTTCCGATTCATTTGAACAAACTTGACATGCTTTTGGCAACCTCATCCTGAACTCAAAACTTCACATATGGATTAAATACTTATTTGTTATCATCAAAATAAAGATCGAGGCTTAAGAGAAACCCTTAAGCCAACAATCTCCCCCTTTTTGATGATGACAAACATAATATGGAATTTTAAGCAACATATGCATATACTTTTTGTGAGCTTGAGTTAAGGCATACACGAATTAAGGGCATGCAAGATATGTAACTTTAGCATATGCATTCAACTACTTATAACTCAACCTATCATTCATTTAAATACTTATAACTCAACCTATGCTCCCCCTATCAATGTGCATATCATTTTTAACTCCCCCTAACTATATAACTCACTCTAACTATATTCATCGTAAAAACCAAGTGTGACCTTACTTTTTCTCCCCCTTTTGACATCAATCAAAAAGGGTAAGAATTAATGTACAATTAATGAGTTTCATCATAAAAACCAAGAAAAGCCATACAACCAAGTATCATCTATCACTATAGTCCTTCCTATTCATGTAAGCCTATAGAAGACAAACATCAATAAGTCGCAAAGCCCCACTACAGAGCAATACATAAGTGTGATGATACTTTCTAGAATGCAAGTTTTGAATCGCATATTCATTTTGAAGAAAAACATTTTAATTACTAGGAAAAGCACAAAGTCCTTATTGCATCCTTAAATTTGTAAAGCTTTCTTCAACCAAGGGTTTTGTAAATATATCGGCAAGTTGTTTATCGGTGGATACAAATTCTACCGATATATTTCCCTTAGTAACATTATCCCTAAGAAAATGATGCCTTAAGTCAATATGCTTGGTTCTAGAGTGTAAAATAGGTTTCTTTGTTAAGTTTATTGCACTAGTGTTATCACAATGAATAGGTATGCAAGAATACTCAAGTCCATAGTCTAAAAGAGTTTGATTCATCCAAAGGACTTGTGCACAACAACTAGCGCAGCAATGTTTTTCGTTTGGTAGTTGAAAGTGCAAATGAGTTTTGTTTCTTTGAGAACCAAGAAACAAGACTTGCTCATAAGAATTGACAACACCCACTAGTGCTTTTTCTATCTACTTTACACCCGGCAAAATCCGCATCCGAAAAACCGATTAAATCAAATGACGTATGACATGGATACCATAGTCCTAAGTCAACCGTGCCCTTTAAATATCTCAATATGTGTTTTACCGTACTTAAATGAGACATTTTAGGGCAAGATTGAAACCTAGCACACACACATACACTAAACATGATATTGGGTCTACTTGCGGTTAAGTAAAGAAGACTACCAATCATACCTCGATATCATTTTTCGTCAACTTTAATGCCCTCTTCATCTTTGTCAACCTTGATGGATGCGCTCATAGGTGTAGAAGCTATCTTGGCTTCATTCATCCCAAACCTTTTGATGAGCTCCTTTGTGTACTTGGCTTGATTGATGAAGATTCCTTTGTTGGTTTGCTTGATTTGGAGACCAAGCATGAAGGAGAGCTCTCCCATCATGCTCATCTCAAATTCATCTCCCATCATTAAGTTTGAAAACAGGGTTTGAAAACTCAAAACTTTCAAAACCGGGGGGTTGTTCAACATAGACTTCTTCATTAATGAAACCATTCAAAAATGCACTTTTTACATCCATTTGAAAAAGTTTAAAAGCCTTAAAGCTAGCATATGCCAAAAGCATTCTAATTGCTTCTAATCTAGCTACGGGAGAATACGTTTCATTATAATCTATCCCTTCTTGTTGATTATACCCTTGTGCCACTAACCTAGCTTTGTTCCTAATAACTAATCCTTTTTCATCTAGCTTATTTCTAAATACCCATTTAGTTCCAATTATAGTTTGTTCACTAGGTCTAGGCACTAAGTCCCACACATCATTTCTAGCAAACTGGTTGAGTTCTTCTTGCATAGCTAGTACCCAAAACTCATCTTCTATTGCTTCCTTAATGTTCTTAGGTTCTACTTGAGATACAAAAGCTACATATTAACAAACATTCTTGAGTTTAGAATGTTCTTAGATTGCCGAGCAACCGAAGGCAATCTGCCACTTTTGGGCAACGTTCGATCGATCGGTCGGTCGACCGAAATGCCTTAACCTTCGGTCGACCGAAATGCCTTAACCTTCGATCGATCGAACTTGGGCAGGGTAGATTTCTTTGCCTTGTTTGTTCATTTTTTGGTTCCGTCTTCGCTTAGTTTACTTATATAACATTTCTTAACTTTAAGGTAATAACTTTAAAACATAAATGTTATATAAGGATTACCCCCCATTTGGATTCAATAAAAATATCTAAAAAATTAAAATCCTTAAGAATCAAAATCTTGTTTTTGGGGTATAGTACAAATTTTCGGAAAACGAAAATTTTCTAATCTCCCGGGTCAAATATGGGTATGCTAAAGGGTTCCAAAAATTCCTTAAAAATACCTCGTTATCTAGTTTTTACCCAAGGAACAATTAGCGCCATTTTTTGTGTCAAGAAAATGTCTAGATCATATAGCCATCCAAGGAGCTCCCTATACTTAGTGAATTTCAGGGCGGTTTTCGGGTTTTCATGTTTTGGGGTTTGGGTTTGGTTTTTGGGTTCTTTGCATCATATAGAGGATTACATCACATGCTAGACCCCATAAACCTAAACTTCCTGAATAATCCCGAGTGTCGACGAGCGTCCTTGCCGATTTCTCCGATTTCTTCGATTTTTCTGATCGGGGACGTCGTGTGCTAACCGACTTGGAACCTGAAACATTTCTCAATGAAACATTAGTTCAATGTCTGTTATCATCAAAACCGAGATTAAGACGAAGGTAGAAAACCTTAGGCCAACATTTTATTCCTTCCTTGGACACCACATGCCCAAGAAACCCCACACTCTCCAGTCAGAACTCGCACTTGGAGAATTTGGCATACAATCTGTGCTCTCTGAGAGTTTCCAGAACTACCCTCAAGCGCTCAACATGCTCCTCCATGCTCCTGGAATGAATCAAAATGTCATCAATGAACACAATCACAAACTTATCTAGGTATTCCTTGAACAGTTCATCGGGTCCATAAATGCTGCGGGTGCATTAGTCAGCCCAAAGGACTTCACCAGGAACTCAAAGTTTCCAGACCTCGACCTGAAAGTAGTCTTAGGGACGTCACTCTCCCGAATCATCAACTGATGATACCCTGATCGCAGGTCAATCTTAGAAAACTATTGAGCTCCCTAAACCTGATCAAATAAGTCATCAATTCTGGGCAACAGGTACCGATTCTTTACTGTTACCTTATTAAGCTGCCGGTAATCAATGCACATTTGCATGGACCCATCCTTCTTCTCTACAAAGAGCACCGGAGCACCCCAAGGTGAAACACTGGGGTGAATAAAACCTAAGTCAAGCAGCTCCTGCAACTGGGACTTCAACTCCCTCAACTCGGCTGGTGCCATCCGATACGGAGGAATAGAGACCGGCTTCACCCGTGACTGCAAATCAATGCAGAACTCAATCTCCCTCTCTGGAGGTAACCCTAGCAACTCCTCCGGGGAAATACATAAGAGAACCCGCATACCACGGGTGTCCCCCCGATGTCCCTAGCCGTGCCTCTGCCTTCCTGTTCCACTGACACAAAGGCCAAAAAGGATTGACATCCGCCAGAGAGTAACTTTCGGACCTTAAGAGCTGAAATCGCCATCAACGGCTCAACCCTTCCCTCACCCTGGAAGGTAAACTGGGGCAACCTGGGCTTACTGAAGGTCATAGTCTTTTAGCTCTGCAATCTACTAAGGTGAAATGGTCCGCCAACCAGTCCATGCCCAAGATCACATCAAGCTCCAACATTGGCAGGAGTGTCAAATCGGCCATCAGCACTTGCCCACAAATGACAACCTCGTAGCCCCGAAAGACTTTCTCTACCATCACAGAAACACCCGTAGGTGTAGACACCACAAGGGGAAAATCAAGCACAGAAGGTACCCCTACCAACTTAGCAGCAAACAACGCAGACACAAAAGAGTGCATAACACCCGGATCAAACAAGACATAAGCAATAACGGAACCAATAATAAGGTTACCTGACACTACTGCCCTGGACGCCTCAGCACCCTCCTGGTTGATAGCAAACACCCGTGCAACGGGCCTCTCTGAACCATCAGCTCGCTGGCCTCCTCCCTGAGTCTGACCCCTCTGAGCTACAGAACCCACTGACATCGGTGTCTTTCCTCTGGTCTGATCAGGCTGTTGACTATCCTTGCTAGGGCAATCCTTTTTGTAGTGCGCAGTCTGCCCACAACTGAAACATCCCTCTGACCATCCCCAGCAAGCCCCGCAGTGCCTCATGTGACATCGGTTACACTGTTGTGGCCCAGATCTCCACTTCGGACCTCCAGATGATGCTCCTGGTCCTGGACCCTTGGAACTGTTATGACCTCCGCCCTGCGGCGGATCCGCTGCCCTAGGAGTACCCTTAGAATGAGCTGGCCGACCCCCTGAATGCAGGGGCCAAAACTTCATCTTTTGAGGTCCATCATGCCTGTCTGTCGGTACTAGTGCCTCCTTCCGGAGTGCCTCGTCAACGACCCGGGCAAACGAAGTCTCCTCCATGTAATGGATCAGTTTGGCAATCTACGACCTCAGTCCCTCAACAAACCTCTTGACCATGACGGTCTCTGTGGCTATCAAAGTGGGATGTACTTCGAGAGGCGTGTGAACTCCATCTCGTAGGCCCTTTGAAGTTATCCCACGAGGTTGAACCAGAACAATCGGGAAAGACCCTCCAAACTTGTTCTGCAGGTTGGGAATTTGCCATCGAACCTCCCGAGCTTAGCCCGTAATCTGGCTCCTCTACGAGCCTCTCCGACATCCATAAAGATATGGCACACCATAACCTAAGTCATGACTCCCCTACGATATCTTTTGGGTGATCCTATTGGAAAATGTCTCAACACTCCAAAACCCGACCCCAACTCCTACACCCGTAATGTCATGAACCCGTGTGGTTTTATTTCATGCATACTTTATAAATGGATTCATAACAGATTGTGCTCACCCTTAACCCAATTTTAATTATGTAATTAAAATTTAGATCACCAAGATTAGGGTTTTGTTTTAGCTTACTCTTATGCCCTGTACTTATGAATCTAACTAGAATCTAGTCTCCAAAGTGTGTCCTACGTTTTCAAACTATGTTTTCTGGTCGAAACGATAGGTTACACGACTACATTCATAGAAATACACACACACCCTAGCAAACAAAGTAAAATCAGCACGAATTCATCATCTCAGCATAAAATTCCAGCAATATACAATTTTCAACATACTATAAAATAAATTCCAAAAATTAACAGAAATTAACCCCTAAATTATCATTAGGACAGAATATTAATCTCAAGATTTAATTCATAGAAATTATGCTTTTAATCAAGATTAACAAGAAACCACAACACTTAAATCAAGAAGGAAACATTAAGATCAAAAACCATCTTCTCAAGAATCCCTAAGGGCCTGTTTGGTTAGTGAAACCAAGTTTGTTTTCATGGTTTCAGTTTCACTAAAACCAAAACTTCTTACGAAAACGTGTTTGGTTCAGCGTTTTCATGAAACTGAACCGAAACCAGAATGAAAATAAAACCAGTTTTCTTAATAAAAATGAAAACACCAGAATGTTATTTTCTGTGGTTTCAAGACTGTCGGTTTTATTATCAAAATGCAGTGGCAACTTTGTAATTATAAATATATTTTTTATAAAATTAATTAATTTAAAAATAAATCAAAAGTTTATATAATTTTTAAAATAAAAATAAAAACCATCATTTTTAACTCAAACTATTATCTTAAATTTACAAATTAATTAAACCAATTTATATGTAATTGACTCAAACCCAAATTTTAAGTAACTCAATTTTCTTGAAGTTGATCTATTTATAATTTAATCAAAACTAATTTTAGACCATTGGACTTATTTTTTTTGAAATTTTATAATAACTATTAATTAATTTTTATATCTAATTGAACAAAAAAATCTTAAATTACCAAGAACATAATTAGTTAAATCATATAAATATTTTATAATCATATTAGCAAACATTTAATTTTGTAAACTAAACATTTAATTAGTAATAAAAATATTCAAAGAAAATTAATATTATTTTTTATAACCAAATAAATATTCACTTGTTTCAACTAACTAAAATTGATGTTGTTTTCATTAACCAAACGCGTTTTCAGAAAACTGAAAACTAGAAACCAAAATCAAGTTTTCGAAACCAACTTTTCAGTTTCACTGAAACCAAACCAAAAAATAGTTTTCGCTAACCAAACAACACCTAAGGCATCTATATCAAGATCTTAATCCTACCACATGATTTCTACCCAAAAATTCCAAATTTAATTCTAAGCATGCAATCCACAAATCAAGAACCCAAATTAGAAGAATAGATCAAGATTTGCATATCAAGGAAACAAGAAAACTAATTCGGGCTTTTCATCGAACACCTTGAAGGCGACCTCGGTTTCCCCCTTGGCTGAGCACCCATAGGTTTGCCATAGGGCTGCCGAGCCCCCTAGGGGAAAGATTCGGGTCTTCCCAAGCACATATTCTGAGAATCACGACAAGAACTCGAAGAATAAATCAAGAACAAAGCATAAATACTAAGCCGTCAAGAACGGCTTCAAAAATCCTGTTAAAATCTCGAAGAGAGAGGGTAAACCACTCACCATAATTGGAAGAAAGATTAAAGAAGAAATCTCGGACGACGACCCTCGAATCCGGCTTCAAAAGGGTGGCGGCTCGACTCAAGAAAAGGGGACAAGGGGGCGGTGGCTCACTCCAAGCCGCCGGCTTGGAGAGAGGGAGAGAGGGGAAGGAGAGGGGCTGAATTCGGCTGGCTCCTCTCAACTTGGCTCCGAAGGAAAGGAATGAGGATAGGAAGAGGAAGAGAAAGTAGGCGGCTCGGCTCAGCTTTGGGTGGTGGCAGCTCCAAGGAGAAAAGGGAAAGGGAGCTGGCGGCTTGGCTTACCTTGGCGGCTAGCTCCCTTTCTCAATTCTTTGGGTGGATCCAAAATACGAACCCACATCCACCTTAAGCCAAAACCAAACCCGCTAACCCGATAGACTTAATTAATTTAATTAAAATTATTCTAATAAATCACAAGCAATTAATTAAATACACCCACATGAACATAATTAACAATTATGCACACACAACATCAATAATTTCAACTACCCAAGCCTAAAATTCACAAATTCATATCCTACTTACCCGAGCTCGCGATCTCATTTCGGACCATGAGTCGACTCGGCTCGACCACGAACTAGTTCGCTAGGCTGGCAAACACACATAAGAGGAAAAATAATAAATTTAAATATCTAGGATATTACAACCGGAGTGTGCCCAAAAGTGGCAGAAGGCACCGGACGCTCGTGCGGTCGATCAATCGGTCGACCGACCTTCGACCGACCAAGCGACCGGGTGACCTTAGCGGGCAGAAAAACGCCCGTTGAGTGTCACAACCGAGTGAGGGGTTATAAATACCCCTCACCAACCTTCTTTAAAGTCTCTTAACTATTCATTGAAGCTTTCTAAGAGAGATTTATGCATTCTAAGCTTGATTTCCATGAGCTTGCTTCACCAAACGTTCATCCAACTGAAGCGTTCTTCTCGCCTCGACTCTGACTTGAATTCGATCTCAATGACTTGAGGAGTTGGAGGCATTGAAGGCTTTGCAAGGAGCTCATTTGTGTGGTTTAATCTTTAGCTCCTTCTATTATTGTTTTACTTGTTATTAAAGTCGATTCTCATTGTTATCTTGCTAGGTGTGCTAGGTTAAACACCTTAGGGTTTCCTTTGTAGACTTGTGTTTTGCCTAGGTGAATAAATTTGAGGCATTCTCAAAGGGTTGAGAAGCGAGTCCTCGGTTGTATTCAAAGGAAAACACATTATCTATAAAGGAGCTGGTTAGAAATCCTTGGTGTGGAGTAGGCGATTGGCCGAACCACCTTCATATATTTATTTGTGTTTGTATAGCCTTGTTTGATTGCTACTACTTACTATTCATACTTGTCAAAGCATCTCATTTAGTAGCACTTAGTTTCGGTTGCATTTGGAATTGAATTAAAAGAAATCGAATTGAATGTAAAATTAACCCAACTATTTAACCCCCTCCCTTTCTAGTATGGGTATTTGAACAACAAGCAGGACAACACGAGCCGCTGAACGAATACTTGAAAAGGTTCTATGCTGTGGCCATGGAGATCCCAAACCTTGACTCGTCGAGTTATACTCCATCAAGCATGGTCTAAAGCTCAGACAATTCACCGACCAGATCGCTCTAGCCAAACTGAAGAGTATGGAAGAACTCTTAGAGGCCAGAAAGGTCGATAGGCAAATCGCCAAAGACAACACCAAGGACAAGAAGTCCAAAAAGCCCGAGAAGAAATGCGAAGACCGAGATCGCCATGACTGAGACAATAACAAGAGAGCAAAGTCGCCGCCCTGACTTAGAGCAAGAAATGAGATGTACACTCCGCTCAATACGAAGAAGGAGGTTATTCTTCGAGAAATTTATCAATTAAAGCTCCTCAGACACCCCATTAATGTCGGAAAACAAAAATTATCACCCAACGCTGATAAAAGCAAGAGGTGCACTTTCTTGGACATCTATTGGCACACCACCGAGGACTACATTGTGCTAGGAGATCAAATCGAGGACCTTGTCCAAGCTGGACAACTCGGCCGATATGTCAATCATGGAAGAGAACTTGGCCGAGACAGGAATGGCCACGACCACCGATGCCGAAGTCGGAGCATGACACCCCCGGGCCACCGCGGAGGTCAGCAAGAGAACGACTAAACCAACCGGCCAAGTAATAAGGTTTAAGGACTCATCGATTACATAGCTGGCGGATTCGCAGGAGGAGGCAAAATTAGTTCAGCTAGGAAAAGATCCCTTCGAGCAATCATGGTAGTCGACAGCGTCGCTCGCCCATAGAGTCCCACCTCCAGAACTCCGCTAATATCATTCTATGAATCTGATTTTCAGGGGATTGATAAAAACTTACACGACCCCGTCGTTATTGTTGTAATTGCTGAAAATTTTAGGGAAAATAATGAAAATGTCCTAAACTTTAGCGTTTTTAACAAATGTGTTCCATACTTTTATTTGAAACAATTGTGTATTCTAACTTTCGAATTTGTACTAATTATATCCTCCTATTAGTTGGTTGTTAATATATTTGTTATATGATGATGTGGAATGTCATGTCAGCATCAGAAAAATATTTTTTTAATTCAAGTTGCCATGTCATCAAAATTGATGTTGGAAAAAATTATATTTTTTATTTAATTGAATTGCCATGTCACCAGATATGCTCTTGTAACAAATCTATCCCAAACTTTGGTCATTATAACAAATCTGTCCCAAAATTTGACCCTTGTAACAAATTTATCTCAAATTTTGGCCCTTGTAACAAATATATGACAATCTTTAATTTATCCTTAATCTATCTCAAATTTTAAATTTTGAAATAAAATTCATATCTTTTCTAGATATTTGTATTATTTAGTAAATACTTAAAATTTGATTCAAATTTTGAGTTTCTTCTTATTATTTATTTAATTATATTAAATTTAGATCCCTTACTCAATTTTAATTATACAATTAAAATTTAGATCACCAAGATTAGGGTTTTATATTTGGGTTTTGTTATAGCTTACTGCTGTGCCCGACACTGATGTATCTAACACGAATCTGGTTTCCAGAGTATGTCTTATGTTTCTAAACTATGTTTTCTGGTTGGAACGATAGGTTACACGACTATGTTCAACAAATTACAAACACAACAAGAAGCATTTCAAAAACAACACAGATTCATCATCTCAGCATGAAATTCTAGCAACATTAAATTTTCAGCATAGCATGAAAATAAATTCAAAATTCACAGAAACTAAACCCTTAATTATTATCAAAACATAATACTAATATTAAGCGCAAATCTCTCAAATTTTATACTTATTAAACAAGATTAACAAGTATCAACAATATCCTAGACAAGAATCAATCATCATGTTCAAGAACCCATCCCAAGAACCCTCATGGCATCAACATCGAAATCTAAATATCGAAAAACATGAATTCTATCCAAAAATCACAGATTAATTACAAGACATGCTTGAACATAAAGGAACTTAATTTAATAACTAATTTAAGGCATGGATCTCAAGAATAACAAAAACTCTCACTTAGGCATTTCACCGAACACCTGGAGGGCACCCTCGTCTCCACCTTGGCCGAGCACCCCTAGGGTCCTCCTAGGGCTGCCAAACCCCATAGGGGAGGGTTTAGGGCCTCCTCAAACACGGCAATAAAAAAGAATGGTGAAAACTCGAGAGATCAACGAAAAACAAATCAAAACATCCTAGCCTTCAAGAACAGCTTCAAGAATTTGAAGAAATCTGAAAAGAAGGAGGGTAAAACCACGCACATGATTAGGAAGAAGAAACCGGGGAAATTCCCAATCCTTGGCCTCCGAATCCGGCCTCAAACCGGGGAAATTCCCAATCCACGCACATGATTGAACCTCACACTATCCGGGTAGTCATGACACATTGCTAGATGTCAATCTTGACTTGTGAGTGGAGTCTCTCACGACCACACTAAAGGGGTTTAGTGATGGCTTATAAGATTTAAAGAGAGATCAGATCTGACTATCCGTTATGCACAACTCACTACTAGCTTAGTGTGGGGCCCAATGGGTCACACACAACAGGCTAACCTCGTAACGGACCTTATAAGATAAAGTCTGAATGCGGCCCTATATGTCTACTAGCATGGACGTGCTGCAACTCGATCACAGATCTCATTTACGGGCATGATAGGAAAGTTGTTTCCTATAGGAATGAATGCGCGAGGAAGGAGTTCCTCCTCGGTAACGCTAATTTGTAGGGCATTCCTAAATTGTAGGGATTGAGACATGATAATATTTAATGTAGTTGATAAAATTTAATTATTAATTAAATAATTAATTAACTACTTGACCGAAAATATATTTAATTATGAATTAAATATAATTTAATTTTGAATCAAATGTATATGGTGGGAAAATTAGTTTCTAACCCTGATCCTAACCAATTAATTGGGAATTAATTTATTTGGATAAATCCTAATTAATAAGAATTTTATTTGTGGAGATAAATAATAAAATTAATAGATATATGATTTATGAAGATAAATCATAATTCTATTAATTAATAAGAAATTATTTAGATAAACCTCTTTTCTATTGTTTAGGGAATTCTATAAATTATCATTCTTGTTTATAGGCTTTTAATTTATGGAGATAAATTAAATTTGAATTAATTATGATGCCATTAAAGTATAAATTATTTTTGGAGGCAAACCCCGATGAATTCCGGGGAGAGAGTTTTTAGGGGGCTGAGTCTACTTTTGTAGCCACCCACGCTCTCTATAAATTGTGATCGAACACCCCATAGGAGGGGTTGGTGAATTATTTTTTCCTCCTCTCCATTGGTGGCCGGTCATCTACTTCTTCCTTCCCGATCTTTTACAAAGCCAAATTGGAGGTGTCTTCTACTTGGGTGTGCCACCTACTTCATCCACTTGGAGGATTCTGAAAAAGGACAGCGAGGTATTCTTTGATCTACCTCCTCGTTCCGTTGTTTTCTCATCCTCTCTCATTCCCTCTTTGGTGCCCAGTTCTTGGTGGAAGGGTCGGCCTTGTCTTGGTGGATTTTGGGATTGAGAAAGCTTCTCCGTTGAGCCACAACGAGCCCCTGTGTTCGCTGCCCCTATTGTTGCGAGGTTCTTGGTGTGAACTATCGTTGGAGGACGTGCATGTATGCATCTTGTTATGAGAATAGGAGCACCCTATCCAACTGCGGTATAAGGTATACCTTCCCCCTTCTCTCATAGATCGAATTCCTTAATTGTTGCTAAAGTAGATCGCTGTTTTGGGATATTTTAAATTTTTTAAATCACTATTTCCACTGCATTTTTTTATTCCCATCCCAACAGATATGTATATTCATGGCCTGCTTATATTATGTATAAAATTATGTGTCATGAACATTATTGCTTAGACATGTGATATGTGATGTATGGCATGAGGACATGGAGGGGCCGAGGTATGACCATCACATATTTTTGATATACTTGTTATGCAGATGTTATTAATCTCCTTAGTATGCTATGTATGTGTGTGTGGCTGTGATTGATGCATGATCCCGGAAGCCTCACTGGTGAGGGGAGTGTATGCCCCAAAGAGTAGGTGTTGGCACTATTCTGGAAGTTCCGATCGGTGAGGGGAGAGATACCTTAAAGAGACGGTCCAGAATCCCGACCGGTGAGGGGAATGTATGCCCCAAAGAGACGGTTCTAGGATAGGTAGTAGATTAGAGGCCACACCGACTACCTACCCTATGTGGCTATGTGGGACCGATGGGTCCAGGTTGGCATTTGTGTTGATGCATTTGGATATATATTTTATACTTGGTTTGCATATCTACTGCTGGTTGTTATATGATGTACAGAAGAATAGATATGCATGATGATAATTGTTTTATGAGTTATGTTATCTCCATTATATGCTTGTTTATATGCTGGATTTACTAATGATGGATATGGTGGCTTGAGGACTGATCTGCTCACTAAGTCCTAGTTGGACTTACCCTCTATTATATTATATTTTTCAGCACCTAAGTGTGATCAGAGAGGTACTGGGATGCAGTAGCGCAGCTAGTGGCGGTAAGGACAACAGATCTCATGACATGTCGTAGTCGGGGGGTGGATAGCTGAGTCTTAGATCTTTATTATTTATTTGAGTTATGTGGACTTGGGTTTAGAGTGGTTTCTGCATTTTGATTTATGTGAAATGATTTCATTCTTTAAAGGATTTGAACATTTGAAAATATTGAACTATTTGATTGATGATTTTGCGAAGTATTCTATTTATGTTATCGGCAAATCAAATTGGCTTTATAAAATGTCCAAGTCTTGTATTTGTATTTGTGGTTTGGTTGGGTTAGGCTTTAGAGTACGTGTGGTACTCTGGCCGGTCATGTTCGGGTTTGGGGCGTGACAATGTGGTATTAGAGCGGGTACGACAATAGGATATTGGATATCGTATGGGGGCATTGCTAGCATGTCTGCATATGGTATGCCCTAGTCACGAGATCGACGGCTGAACCTGTGCACCAGCGGCGGTACGTGTTTATGGTTAAAATTTTGGTTGTTTATATATTAAATTGTGTGCATATTGTTTGCTTTCTATTGGGTGTGTTTATTAATATGATTTATTACCTGTTTGACGATGGTTATGTTACCAATTGGTGAGGAAAGGGGTAAGGTCATGCCGGAATTTTCCCCAATCCTAGAGTATTTATCTCCTTGTTTGATTTACCATCATTTATGCATATGAACTTAAAGGAAATTGTTAAGGGTATCGAACGAGTGGTCGATTTTCTCAAAACCCTTAGGGCTGGCCACTTGAAGGTTTTTCCCCAAATTAGTTGGGTTGGCCGAGTGAGAGAAGAGGGAAACTAAATTTAGGAAGGTTTAATTCTCTAGTTTTGATTGACATTTAGATAGGAAAATTTCTAAAGGGTTGGAGAAACAAAACTATGTTTGGTTAGGGAAGGGCTATGGCCAAATACCCTACTAGTTGTTGTAGGTGATAGGGTCAGCCAAGCAAGGGAACCAAGGCTTGACCTTGGAAAATGCAAAGTACATTATATCGTTTAGATTGTGGATTAGAGAAAATAAATTGTAATGTTGTACTAATTAGAATTTTAATTATGCTATTAGATTTAAGTATATGCCTAGAGGTATGTTTAATTATTTTTCCTACACGTATTATACATCATGTAATTTGGCGTTATACGCTGAAATTAAATATTGCATATGCTGAGATTAAATTGATAAATGCTGAAATTGTTATACATAGGCTGTAATTAATTACTAATTGCTGTAATTAATTATTTAATGATGTATTTATGTTTTGAAAGCTGAAATAAATTATTAGATGCAGTATTTATCATGTTCATGCTATAGTTAAATATTTGAAACTATGTTTACCGCTACGAGCATAATCGAATGTAAGACATGGTACATGTGAATGACGGCAATGTGTTACAACATAGATATTATATTTCTCCCATGAGGTGGTATTTATGAATTTAGAAATACTAGAGATGTTAATGATAGTTAGCAAAGAGAAAAACTTTATGCTCATGATGTGGATGATTATTTGCAGAAGAGAACATCATACTATAACTCACATGAGAAACGAAAAATTGAGAAATAAAGTGACTGGGCCCAAGGCAAGGCTTGGTATGGGCGCAAGCCCGGAACAGTGTATTATTACTGTGGAATATATGTGTACATTGTGTATTATGTTTGAGATGACTGGGCTGAGAAGTGTCTCTAGCCGGTACGACTACTGCCCGACTCAGCAAGTGTTGATGGATCTTGAGATTGTGTCAGTAAGCCACACTGACGTTAGACCCAAGTGGATTTGGATTGGATGAGATATTCCCAACTGATTGGAGCGCCGAAAACTAGATTGCCATCCTAGTTGAAGGGTCTGGATCATTAAAATCACTATGTGCTGGTGTGGACTTGATTTATTTATTTTCCTTGTGTAAATTGAAGTATTGCATGGCCTGGATATGGTTGAGTAGATATGCTTTTAATATATGTTAAATTCGGATTTATGAGTGCTACAAATGTCAAATTTTAAATGGTAGAGTACCCTGATGGGAGTTAGGGTCCTAGAGAGGGCCGGGTTGGGGTGTTTATGAACGCACCCGAACTCCTAATGCCCCAACTTTCCGAATAGCCCTACCTATGAATTTGATTTTATTATGTCTATGATACGGTAGAGCCTAGCTGCCTAGGTATGTTATAGCTGTGATGTCGGACCAAGAGTGGGCTTAGTACCGCCAAGAAAACAAGTTAGGATGCTGTAAGTAATTATGTAAATAATCTTTGTGACGGCAGTTGGTTACCACAAGGCGGGATAGCATAGCCTGGAACTTTACGGATTTGTCTACCCCTTAGGGCAGTCCCAAGTTCGAGGGTGAGGTGAGTCATGAATAATTGGTTCTTGTGATGTCGTTATGGTTCCTTTGCCGTCTTTAGGGTGTGTGACCATAGACCTTGAGAAAATCTCCGTTTGTTGTTCTAAAGAATAAGGTGATAGGTAGTGTTGGGAGAAGGCTGAGGTTTGACCAAGGGCGCTGAGTTGCTTTAGGTTGAAGCTCATGGTATACGTCGAGCAATGGCCTAAACTTGCTTACTTAGTGTTGGTGGAATGCTACACTCATAGGTTTATGTCTTATTCCTAATAATTAGTAGTGGCTTTGGCACATTTGGCTTTGGATAGGAGGTTATTGGCGAGGGAACTCGCCGGATGGTTGGGCGACGGAGCGGTATTTTCTGCATTCGACTTGGAAAACTTGGTAGCGCATCCTCGCGTTCATTCTACTCTAATTAACATACTCCGTTCGGCCCAGAAGAAGGATGCTTTCTGCACTCCAACCAAGGATTTAGAGCCGAGAGAGGCAATGCTGGTGGCTGAGTCAGGGTTGACTCCGAGGGTGTTTTGAGGTTTAGAGTTAGGATGGTGGTGCTGGATATGACAGAGGTTCGCAGGTAGATACTTGAGATGGCTCATGGTTCCACTTATAAGATGCGTTCGAGAGCCACAAAAATGTACCGTGACCTGAGACAGTATTACTAGTAGAAAGGGATGAAGAGAGATGTAGCAGATTTTATATCTAAGTGCTTGGTATGTTGGCAGGTTAGGGCTGATCTTTTGAGACCTAGAAGGGTTGCTATAGAGTTTGGAGGTACCGGGGTAGAAATGGGAAAATATCTCCATGGATTTTGGTGACCAGTCAGTTTAGGTCAAGGAATGGTAATGACTCCATATGGGTTGTGGTGGACCGACTCCCTAAGTCAGCGCATGTTATTCTGGTGAAGATGACTTTCACCGCTGATTAGTATGCCTGATTATATTTGGATTATATTGTTGCCTACTGTGGGGTCCCGGTGACGATCATATTCGATCGAGGTACCCAGTTACAGCCAGATTTTGGCAAGTCCTTTCAGGAGGCCATGATCACTCAAGTGAGGTTCAGTACCGTTTTCCTTCTGTAGACCGACAAGGCAGTCGGAGAGGACCATACAGACTCTAAAGGATATGTTGAGAGCTTGTGTCCTGGACTTAGAGGATGGTTGGGAGAAATACTTGCCTTTGGTAGAGTTTGCCTATAATAACAACTCCTAGAGTAGCATTGGGATGACACCATTTGTAGCACTGTATTAGCGTAGATGCAGATCTCTGTTGACCTGGTTTGAGGCTAGTGAGGCTCAAGTGATTGGACCAAACTTAGAGCAGGATGTAGTGGATAAGGTAAAGATGATTAAGGAGCGGCTCTTGGTGACTCAGAGTCGTCAGAAGGTGCATGCTGATGGGAAGATCCATCATGTCGAGTTTTCTGAGGGGGACATGGTTTTCTTGAAAATAACTCCTATGTAGGTGTACTGAGATTTGGTGAGAAAGGGAAGTTTAGCCCCAGGTTAATTAGGTCTTTCCCCATTTGTGGCATAGAGGAGCCATGACTTATGAGTTGACCCAGCCATTGGTTCTGGAGAAAGTACATCCTGTGTTCATGTGTCGATGCTTAAGTGGTATGTCATAGATGAATCACACATTCTTGTGCCTATTGTGGTCAAGGTGGACACCGCGGCCTCGTTAGAGGAGAGAACCGTCGAGATTTTGGATAGATAGGTTCAGAAGCTTAGGTCCAAGGAGGTACCCTTGGTCAAGGTCTGATCATTACAAGAAAACTGGTTTTTAGTGACAAGATTTGGTGGGGTCGCGCATCGACCCTCACTAAATCAACCTATTTATGGGGGTCGCTAGTCGACCCTCAAGAAAACCTATCACTAAAAGAATGCTTTTGTGAGGGTCGCATAAGACCCTCACTAAAATGTATATTATTAAGTAAAACAATAAAAAAAATAAAAAATTTACCCCTCATCCATACCTGTTGAAATAAAAATAAAATTTAGATTCTTCTCTTGATTTTTTTTTAAAAAAATTGAAATTATCGTGCGTACTTGTTGAGAAGAAAAATATGAAAAGATTTTTTTTCTTAAAACCATGTTGTTCCTTGTCTTTGAATTTTGTCAACATAAAGAGATGCACTCATGTTGATTTCAAAAATGCATTCCCACATTAGAGTTTAAGTTGCATGCATTACTCATTAGAAGAATAACCATCTATGCATTGCCTTGATTGTCTTGCAGGTGGCACCAAAAACAAGACTACCAAGACTCCCAAATAACCTCCTAACTGTAGTAGGTAAAACACAAGCCCCCGGTTTGCCAATATGACTATCTTGCAAACTCGGCCAGTTAACTTAGGAGACCTAAAAAGATATGATATAAGTAGCCGACTTGCTGCCCTAGGTTGGGTGGATTATATTGGGAAACACATCCCAGTATCCCCATTTTAGTTAAGGAATTTTTCTCTAACCTAGCTATAGAGAACTCTCAACTTGGTAACTCACTTGTACTTAGGTCTGAAATTTTAGGAAATCCCATTGTTATTACTGACTCAGCCATTAGGGAGACTTTTCGCTTTCCTCTGCTAGGAACCTCAGTGTATGACATGTCCACTCAAGCCTTTCATGAGGACTTTCCATAAAATGAGGTAGTGTCTGTCATCAGTCCAGAGGGGTACCATGGGATGATGCCTACCCAACGCATCAAACTATCCACTACTACTCGGATCATGCACCTCATCATCGCATATAACATTATGCCCAGAGCAGAACACTACGATGAGGTTACAGCCACGAGCGTTAGAGTACTTTTCTATGCCATGACCCGCAGAACCATAAACGTACCAGATCTCATGCTTCGCTATATAGCTGTCGCCCACGTCTCTAAGAAACAAGCCTTGCCTTATTCCACAGTGATCTCCCATTTTATTTACTCTGTTGGGGTAAATAGATCTAGATTTGAAGTAGAGCCCGTTCCTAAAGTGATAGATACCCTAACTCTTGCCCGTATGAAAATCCTTGAGAATCAGCGCGGCAAGCACGCACGGGGAAGACCTTCAGATCACAGTGATGATTATGGTGATGAGGATAGGGATGAGGATAGGGATGAGGCTGATGTAGGAGGGAGCTCATCGGTTCCTTCTCCGAGTGAGAGATTGGACATATTGGAGGATCGGTTTGCCCAATAACACATCGATCAGTTGGAATGGAACGGTCATGCGACTGCTCGTATGGATGAGTACAGTCGACACATAGATGAGTATGGTCGACACATAAATCAGTATGGTCATAAAGTTGATGAGATATACGGACGGGTAGATGAGATGTGGCAATACCATCAGTCACATCTGCCACCTCCACCACCTGAGGAGAGATGAGGCTTATTGTTGTTTCTTTTATGATTTCTCCTCTATGGACTTGTATGGATGTTTTATTTTATGTCCATGAAGTTGCTTAGTAAAGATTGAACATCATTTCTGCTTTTAGATCTTTTTGTGTGTGTGGTTAAACTTGTTGGGATGGGAAGAAGAAGCACAGCGAAAAAAGTGATTAAAAAATTCAAAACATACCTAAACCAGCGATCAACTTTAGCAATCTTTAAGGAATTCAATCAACGAGTAGAAGGAGAATATTTACCTTATACTACGGATGGTATGGCTGCTCCTATCCTTGTTTCAAGATGCACACGGGCACATCCTCCAAGAAAAGTCCACACCAAGCACCTCGCAACAAGGGGGCAGCAAACACTAAGACTCATTGTGGCTCAACGGAGAGGCAATCTCAACCCCGAAAGGCACTAAGGTGAAGCCGGCCCTTCCAAGGCACCGAAAGGGACCGAAAGGGAGGAAGAGGGGATGAGAAAACCACGAAACAAGGAGGAAGATGAAGGAATACCTCACTGTCCTTCTTGGACTTCTCCAAGAAAATGAAGTAGATGACACACCCAAGAGGAAGAGTTCTTTAAATTGGCTTCACAAAAACGGGGAAGGAAGCTTTAGATGGCCGGCCACCCAAGGAGATGAAGATGAGTTCTTGGAGCTTTTCTCTTCAAGAAGCCTCTCAAGAATGCAATCCTAAACCTTCTCCAAGATGAGTAACCAATTTGATTAACCTCCTTAAAGGAGGTTAGGCCATCAATTTATAAGGGGCATAGGTTGCCACCTAGGTAGACCTGCCCCCTCCTTTTAAATCATCTCCCTAGAATTCAAAATTCCGGGGTATGCCTCAAAATAATAATTTATAATTAATGGATTTATAATTAATTCAAAATTAATTAAATCAAACTAAATATAAACTTTAATTTATCTCTAAAAATTAAATTCTTATTGATTAGGATTTATCATGTGCCAATCCCTACAATTTAGGGATACCCTACAAATTAGGGTTACCGATGAACTCCTTTATCACGTATTCGTTCCTATAGGAAACATCTTTCCTATCATGTCCGTAAACGAGATCCAAGACACTCATGAGGAACATCCTATTGACACTCATGTAAGAATTCCATTTTGTGGTCCTCGTGCAGGACCGTTCAGTGAACTCATTCCCTAATGAGCACCTGCAGTTGTACATTAATGACGACTCATAGGTAACTGTGAGATCAGCTACCCCTTTTCGTATAGGGCATGTACCAAGTGCACTAGTCTATCCGAAATCACCGATCCCCTAATTGGTGATCCTACGACTAGGAACATTTTGAACATGGCCATTTGGATTCCAAGTCTCACTAGAATGAACTCATCATGGCCTCGGAATCAGTTGCCCGGATTCATGGGGTTCATCACAATTTTTATGAATAAAGATACAACATATTGATGAAAAGGTTGCCTTAAGTTGATTACCCTTGAATAGTCCCTAAACACATCGACATGTGATTGGCTCAAGGGCACTATTCCTTTCAAAATAATTGTATTATGTTGCACTTAATGGATGTGGTTTATCATGGATGTGTATAGGGCTATGAATTTTATGTTCTTGGATGCTTCATATTAGTTTTTTGTATTTTTTTATTATTGTTGTACCCTTTTTGATTGATGTCAAAAGGGGGAGAAGAATGAAATGCAATCATCATGTCGGGAGTTAAAATTTATAGTTATGGCATGATGATAGGGGGAGAGTTAAAATTATAGATATGCATGTTGATACGGGGAGCACTTAATGTATCATCATAATTTTATATCGCTCTCTCATATGCATTTATGAACTCATGCTTCACACTCTAAAAATGTTTAATATGTCACATATACATTTTTATCGTCGATGGTTTGTCATCATCAAAAAGGGAGAGAATGTTGGCCGAGGGTTGTAGTCGAAATGACAACACTAGAGGGGGGGGGTGAATAATGTGTTTACTAAATCAATTTGCCTAAATCCGATTTTAATCGTTTTCTTAAGCAACTTAGGAAATTTACGATTGTATGATTATACATAGCATAATCATAGTGTCTTCTTTGATAAAGCGAGACAAATTAAATTTGGCATTCTTCTTTGATAAAGGACACATTGAATTGAGACTATACATAGCATCTCCATTAAATTGAAACATTCTCTTATCATGTTCACTCCAATCATGCATGTCAACCTTAGGTTCAATATATTCTAATTAAATCATGTTATAAACATCAAAACCTCTAGTCTTTAAATAGATATACATTCTAGACTTCTAAAGACCAAAGTTTGATTCATCGAACCTAGGAGGTGAAGACGCTACTGACTCTAGAGCCATTTCAAGATCGAGACAAATTGGAGAAGGGATGGTGAAATCACAATCTACGACCCGCTCTGATACCAATTGTAGTCGAAATGGCAACACTAGAGGGGGGGTGAATAGTATGTTTACTAAATCAATTTGCCTAAATTCGATTTTAATCGTTTTCTTAAGCAACTTAGGGAATTTACGATTGAATGATTAGATGCGGAAGCGAGAAATAATAAAGCAATAAATACAATAAATTAATCAATGCAAACACAAGATTTTATAGTGGTTCGGCCAACTGCCTACTCCACTACCTTGGCTCCACACCAAGGATTTCTATCCAACTACTTTATAGAACTTGTGTTTCCCTTTGAATACAATTGAGGAACAATTCTCACCTCTTTGAGAACTCCTCAAACCTATTCGCCTAGGCAAAACATAAATCTACAAAGCCTAACCCTAAGTGTTTCCTCTAGCACACCTAGCAAGCTATTACAGATAAAAGCCAACTTTGAAATAAATCTTCAAATACAATCTAAAAGAGCTTAAGAATTGAAATAGAAACCACAGCTCTTTTCCAGGCCTTCAACGCCTTCAACTCGCCAAGATGAATAGCTCGAATTAAATTCCGAGTTGAGACAGAGTGTGCGCTTGAAGAATTTGTTGGCGGAAGAACCGAGCGCAAGTGATTAATCTTTTGGAAGGCTCAAATCACTTCTAGAATACTCAATTAATTCTGTATCAATGAGAGGAGAGGGTTAAATGAGTTAGATGAGGTATATTTGTACCCTCTCAAAGAAATAGCAACTCAACGGGCTAAAATCTAGCCGTTACAGCCGCTCGGTCGATTGGCCGATCGACTGACCGATCGACCGCTTAGAGCAACCGCTGCCTGTTCTCTCTGTGTGATCGACCGACGGGTCGACCGCCAGATGCAACTCTTGTGTTCCACAATCCGATCGACCGACGCAGTGTTGCGGCTTTTGGCGATCCGCAGTCCGGTCGTCTGATGCGTCCTTTGCCAATTTTTGGCTTCAACCTTCGAGAAATTTTCGCGATGAACCCGAGCGCGATGATCAATGTCCTTTAAATTTATCTAGATCGAGGACATAACACTAACCGATATGAAACCTGAAAGATTTCTCAATGAAATATTAGTTCCATGTTTGTTATCATCAAAATTGAGATTAAGACCAAGGTTGAAAACCTAAAGCCAATAATCTTCCCCTTTTTGGTGATGACAAACATTCTTAAGAAAATATATACTTAAAGCATAGAGGATATCATCTAAGGGATTTCTCCCCCTATCAACATGCATATCTATGAAAATAAACTCCCTCTATCTATATGCATGGTCTTCCTATATTTTCCTCCCCTTTACCTATAATTATCTCCCCTTTTTGACATCAATCAAAAAGGGCAAGAAAGGTTAATCTAGTCAAAGGGATGAAAAACAAATATTTTTTCATGAAATTGAGACTCTAAAGATTTTTCATGAAACATGACAATCTCAACCAAATGGATGAAAAAAAAACAAATATTTGATATGAAACAAAATCATACATGATATGTTCAAAACTAAATATTTGAATTCAAAAGAAAAACATGTATGTTCTCAAGTATGTATATTTTCATGAATATTGTTTCTTTTTCATGACATTTTTGATTTCATTCAAACTTTCAAAATACCAAGATAGGGTCATTTAAAGCATGTATATCAAGTTTGAAGTGAAACTAATGTCATTTGATCAAACTTTTAACTTAGCACGGTTTCTTTTGAATTAAGCATGAAAACATGAAAATGCTAAGTATCAAGTTTTGCTATCTACTCATGTTTTCTCATATTTAGGCATCTAGACATCAAATATGAGAGAATGTAAGTCTATGAATCAAGTTTGGGCTTAAGATGAAATTTTTAAGTTATATTGTTGACTTAGGTCAAACTATACTTCAACATTTGAAATACCAATTGTTGGATGAAAATTTTTAATACCAATTATTGAATGATCATTTGAAATGCATGTATCAAGTTTGAACTCAAAATGAATTTTCTAAGTTCATTTTTCATCCTATATTGTTTTCAATGAAAAAATGAATATTTATAGTTATCATTCAAATTATCAAAATCATTCCTATGAATGATTTTACTCAAGCAATGGTTTGAATGATTTTAGACAATGAATTAAAATGGTATACATGAGTTTTCATTTGAAGTTTTTGATGAGAAAACAAAGTATCGGAAAAGATTGATATTTCAAGAGGATGATATTTTGTATTTTTGAAATCCAACTTCAAATTTCCATTATAAATTAGATTCTTGATAAATTTTTTTGAAATTTTTACACAACAAACTAGATTTTTCACTGAAAATGTAGTTTCAAGAATCATCTAAAAAGGATCTTCCTACATTTTTTTAGAAATAACTGAAAATGCTGATACCAAATGTTGGTCGAAATGGCAATTCCGTAATTTTCAGTTATTTTCAAAGAGTGCTCAATTTTCATTCAAACTTTTATGACACCACATAATGGTTATGTTAAGAGTGTATGTCAAGCTTGAAATAAAAATTATATCCTAAAGTCAAGATATCAACCTAGCATGGTTTCATTCAAAACTAAGCTAGTTATCATGAAACTTGCTAAGTTTCAATCTTATCATTTACTCATGATTTTTCAACCATAAACCTATGGATACCTAACATGAGTAAATCTAATCATGTTCCTCAAATATGGATTAAAAATGAGACCTTTAAGTCAACTTGTTGACTTGGGTCAACTTGGTTCAAAAGAGATTTTCATGAAACCACCTCTATGTCATTTTATCCATATCCATATGAATTTTTCATTCTAAATGCATGGAAACATGTCATACCTATTCCTAAACATGTTTATGAAGTTTGGACTTAAAATGAAGTGTCCAAGTCGATTTGTTGACTTGGGTTAAACTTTTTCAAGTTTAAGTCCCCTAAAGTGATATAGTTATCACATTGTTCATCTAGACATGAATTTTTAATTTTAAATACCTAAACTTATGTGATATGTGTATCTAAACATGTTTGTTTGATGTTTACTCAAAATGAGGTCTCTAATAAGAAATTTTAAACTAGTCCAATTTCATTCAATATTAATATCATGAAATTGCCTAGTTATCATGAAACTTGCCTACTCATGAAAATTCAAACATTTATCATGCAAAGTCAATCATGAGTATATAGAGACATCATTAAAGCATGAATATTCAAGTATTATATTAAGATTTTTTGCAAAATCAAATTCATACCTTTTTCTTGAAAATTTTCCCAAACTTTTCATTTCCTTTTCCATTTTCTTTTAGATAGCATAGCCTTCCATTGTTTACCGCTTTCTTAACTTGCAAGTAAGCTTCATTAGTATCATAATGAAATTATATACCAACTAGCAAGCTAACATACTAAATAACAAACGTTTAATGCAAAGTTTCATTTAAAAACCTTAACCTATGCTAGATAGTAGAGATACATTTTAAATGAATTTGCATGGTATCAAAATGAATCAAAGAGATCTTAAGATGTGAAACATTTGAGGAATAAGATCTCTAAACCTGTTTAACTAGTTTGGACTTAAAGGAATGTCTCTAATAGTAAATATCAACCTAGAGCAAGTTTCATTCAATGAAATTTGTCTAAGTACTAAAATTCTACCTACTTATGAAAATTCAAGGGTTTACCATGCAATTCTAATCATGAGTATTGAGACATTATTTATGCTTAAGCATTGAGGTATAAAACTAAGATTTTGAATTTATCAAAGTTATACCTTATTCATGATAATTTGTCAAACTAATCTTTTTCTTCCTAATTAGCCTTCCATTTTCAATAACTTGCAAGTATACTTCATTATCGTAATCCAATCTTATCTACTAGCAAGTTATCATACTAAATAGCAAGAAGAAATAGAAATCTTCATTTGGGTATCTCAACCTAAGCTAGATAGTGAAATAATTCGTTTCAAGTAAAATCGTTATGAAACCAAAACGAATCAAGATATCTCAAAATGTAAAATTTTGAAACATAAGATCTCCAACCCTTCCTATGGGTTGAAAACCGAAAGGCTACAATGAGCCTACGATTCAGAACTGCAAGGTCGCATGAGCCCATTACAGGCTACTTAGGTCTCTGAAGAGACCGGGAAATCAAAATCAAAAATATTTTTAAAATTCATATCGAGAGCGGAAAATCTACTAATGTTAAGCATGTATCAAAAACTCCAACTCTAATTTAAGCAAGAGAGTATAGGAGATGATACCAAAGAGTTTGATGCCAACAATTTCATTACCCAAGGCATCAAGATGACTTGAAGTTGCAACTTTGAAATGGTACAATCTTTGAATTCCCAAGCAACTTCAATCAATCAACTTCATCTCACCCTTGTGTGGTGGCTCCCCCTACAATAGAGCATGAGATTTTTGGTACCCAAATGGCTTTGGGTCCTTGGGGGTTAGTGGGCTTAGGTACCCAAAGTGTCTTAACAACACTAGGGTTCATTTTAAAAGCACAATCATGGATGACATGCCCATATATGCCACAACAAAAGCAATGTCTATGAAATTTTTTCTTTTTATCCTTTTTGTAAACATGAGGTTTAAAGTTAGAATGCTTGACATAAGAGGCATGATGTGCATGGGTATTCTTGGATGAAACATTTTTCTTCCTAGGATTTCTAAAAGATGAGATATGTGATAAACTACTAGTTTTCCTATTCAAGAAAATAACCTCATTTTTCAAATCATTTATTGATTTATGTAAGGCTTGCATTTGAGATTTCATCATACTATTTTCATTTTTTATTTTCATATTTTCTATTTTTAAATTCTCAATCTCAACTTTTGAGATATATTTCAATTCAATTTTTAAATCATCATTTTCATTTTTCAAATCAATATTCTCACTTTTTAAGTCCTCGATATCAATTATCAATTGTGAATTACTAGTTTTCAAAGCATCAAGACTATCATGACAATCAACATTTGAGGAACTAAGATTTGCCTTTAAATTTTCATTTTCTTATTCTAGAGCTTGCAAATCCTTAGTAAGCCTAGAGTTATCTTTTTTAACTTTTTTTATTTCCTTACTCTTTTTCAAAAGCATGACACACATACTTTGACAATCTTCTACTAATTCTTCATATGACATTTTGAGTGAATGTGAAGAACTAGCATCACTATCATATGCTATATCTTTATCATGACTAAAAGTGGAATATTGTACCTCATCATGGATACCCATGAGGTAAACCTTGGATGTGCCTTCACAGTCATGACAAGAGAATGCTTCTTGCGATTTGGAGGTGGATGTTGAAGCACTTGTCCTCCTTTTGGCATTCTTCTTTGGTAAAGGATAATTCCTCTTAATGTGCCCCTTTTCCTTGCACAAGTAGCATATCACCTTTCTTTTTCGGCTTTTTGATTTGCTTCTTTGACTAGAAGCACTAAGATCATCAAAACCGAGGTTAGTACTAGGGGGATGACCATTGTCATCACCACCCTCAATGAAAGTATTAATCTCGTCGGTTTTAGCATTATAATATAACATATTTAATGTTGCCCACATATCAAAAGCCGAAGTGCAATGCATGACTTTTTCAAAGATGCTATTAGGTAAGGTACAAAAAATACTATACATAGCATCTCCATTAAATTGAAATATTCTCTTATCATGTTCACTCCAATCATGCATGTCAACCTTAGGTTCAATGTATTCTAATTTAATCATGTTATAAACATCAAAACCTCTGGTCTTTAAGTAGGTATACATTCTAGACTTCCAAAGATCAAAGTTCGATTCATCGAACCTAGGAGGTGAAGACGCTACCGACTCTAGAGACATTTCAAGATCGAGACAAATTGTAGAAGGGATGGTGAAATCACAATCTACGACCCGCTCTGATACCAATTATAGTCGTAATGGCAACACTAGAGGGGGGGGTGAATAGTGTGTTTATTAAATCAATTTGCCTAAATCCGATTTTAATCATTTTCTTAAGCAACTTAGGCAATTTACGATTGTATGATTAGATGCGGAAGCGAGAAATGATAAAGCAATAAATACAATCAATTAATCAATGCAAACACAAGAATTTATAGTGGTTCGGCCAACTGCCTACTCCACTACCTTGGCTCCACACCAAGGATTTCTAACCAGCTACTTTATAGAACTTGTGTTTCCATTTGAATACAACTGAGGACACAATTCTCACCTCTTTGAGAACTCCTCAAACCTATTCACCTAGGAAAAACACAAATCTACAAAGCCTAACCCTAAGTGTTTTCTTTAGCACACCTAGCAAGCTATTACAGATAAAAGCCAACTTTGAAATAAATCTTCAAATACAATCTAAAAGAGCTTAAGAATTGAAATAGAAACCACAGCTCTTTTCCAGGCCTTCAACGCCTTCAACTCGCCAAGACGAATAGCTTGAATTAAATTCAGAGTTGAGATAGAGTGCGCACTTGAAGAATTTGTTGGCGGATGAACCGAGCGCAAGTGATTAATCTTTTGGAAGGCTCAAATCACTTCCAGAATACTCAATTAATTCTATATTAGTGAGAGGAGAGGGTTAAATGAGTTAGATGAGGTATATTTATACCCTCTCAAAGAAACATCAGCTCAATGGGCTAAAAGATAGCCATTATAGCCCCTCAATCGATTGGCCGATCGACCGACTGATCGACCGCTGCCTATTCTCTCTATGCTGTCGACCGACGGGTCGAACGCCAGATGCAACTCTTGCGTTCCGCAATCCGATCGATCAACTGGTCGACCGACGCAGTGTTGCGACTTTTGGCGATCCGTAGTCCGGTCGACCGATGCGTCCTCTGCCAATTTTTGGCTTCATTGGTCGACCGCACGGTCGACCGAAGTAGCTACTTCCACTTTATGGCATCCTTCGGTTGATCGACCGACCGGTCAACCGAGATGGCTACTGCCATTTTTCTAAGCCAACAAGTCAAAAGCCAAATCCCAGAAACGAAGAACGCGACAAGAAATGAGCAAAAAGGCTGATTTTCTAGGTTCGGTCGCATGGGCGATCAATTGAATCGAGCCCGGAATCCATAGAAGGCTCCGGTCGCACGGGCGGTCGCTTGGTCGGTCGACCGACGATCGACCGGACCAGCGACCGAACGTCAGCAACGGGCAGAAAAATGTCTGGTTACTAGCCTTGGTGTTTGGGGGGTTATAAATACCCTTCCCAAACTCTCACCTACCCTGTTGTTGATGCTTCTAAACCTCAAAGAATCATCTCTATGATCTCCTAAGCTCTTTCTTGATCAAATCTATAAACCCATGCTCTTGATCCCTCATCCTATAGTGTTCTTCATTGGAGGGCTCTTCAAGGTTGCTAGGCTCGAGAAGAAGAGGTGTTCTCATTGTGATAAGTCCTCTTTACTCTCTTCTTGTGATAGAATTGTTTTTGGTTTGTTTTATGTTTATATAATTTGATTGTGCAATAGACCTTGTGTAAGGTCTTGTGAGTTAGTGGTTACGTTGGTGTATATGGTGTAAAGCCACTTGTGTAAACTAGATTAATTAGGAGTAGTTCTTAGGAATTGAGGTGGGAAAGCTCACTCGGTCTGAAGGTGGATACTTTCGGTTGTGGAAGTGCATCTGAAGTGAGTGTAGGGTCTTTCCGATATAAAGTCCTCGATTGTAAGCTACTCGTAATTTAGTGGAATTGTGTGTGAAATCCTAAGCACGGTGCTTAGGTAGTGGATTAGGCGGTATTGCCGAACCACTATAAATTCTTGTGTTGGCATTGCATATTGTGTTTGTATTTAATTCCTATATCATTTGTTTCATCATATTGCTTCAAAGGTATAAATTGCCTAAGTTGTTCAAAACACAATTAAAATTGAATTAGGCTAATTGATTAGATAACACACTATTCACCCCCCCTCTAGTGTGGCCATTTCGCCAACATTGATTACTTTAGACAAATCATACTTTAATACTAAATGGGGAAGCAAGTGAATATGGCAAATAAGCAAGCACAAATAATAACAATGCTAACACATGAATTTATAGTGGTTCAGCCCCAATGTCTACTCCACTACCCAAGCACCCCGCTTAGGATTTCCAACTCTAGTTTACAAGATTAAAGTGTTTCCTTTACAATGAGGATTTTTCATCGAAAAGTCTCCACTCTCACACCGAAGGCACTCTCACATCTGGAAGTCTCTGCCTTCCTACCGAGAGCACTCTCCCACCTCAAACCCTAAGGACAACACAACTAATCCTAGCAAACAAAGTTTACACAGGTGGATTTAAGTCTCAACACCAAGGCAACCACCAACCATTCAAGATCTACAACTAGATCTTTACAAACTTGAGTAACGATGAAACAAATACCAAAAATACAATAATAAATGGGCAATAAACAAAACCAAGTATACTTAGCTCCAATACAAGTTCCCTAGTCCTCTTGATGCCTTTGGATGATGAATCAATAAAGAGAGAAGGCTCAATCAATGTTTCTCTATGAAACTAGGGTTTGCATAAGAATGGCTGAAGAAAAGCTTGCAAATAATGTTTGAATGGCTCTTTCAAGGCTCTTGGATGTCAAAAGATGTCTCATGAATTGTTAGATCGTTTGGAAGGCAAGTTTGGGGTCTTATATAGAGATCCCAAAGGTAGGTGCTCAGTTTCCAACAAGCTCAACGGATATAAAATCATAATAGAGCCATAGGGGGCATTTTGGGAATTCTGGATAGTTTGACTTGTAAAGTACGGGTACTTTACGGGCTATTCCGGGATGTCCATTCGGGATGTTCTGGGATATTCGAGAATGTTACAACATCCCATCGGAGATATTTTGGAATGCGACAACATCCCATCCGGGATATTCTGGGATGTTTCTGGAATGTTACAACATCCCATCCGGGACATTATGGGATGTTCCAGAATGTTACAATATCCCATCCGGGATATTTTGGGATGTTCCAGAATGTTACAACATCCCATCTGGGATATTTCGATATGTTACAACATTCCATCGGAATGTTGTTTATGACTTGGAAGCTCTTGGTAATTGATTAGGTTCATGTCCTAGGTATATATGCATCATAAGGAGGATTAATTTAATCATTCTAGATACCCTAAATCTAAACTTTATTCTTCCCAAAGAGTCCCAAGCGCGTCCACCAACGACCTTCCGATTCACCAATATTTTGATATTTCCAATCGAGGACGTCATGCGCAAACCGATATGGAACCTGAAAATATTTCTCCATGAAAACATTAGTTCCATGTTTGTTATCATCAAAACCAAGATTAAGACCAAGGTTGAAAACCTTAGGCCAACAATCTCCTCCTTTTTGATGATGATAAACAACCTTAAGAAAATATTTTCATTTAAGCATAAGGGAAGTCAATCATGGGATTTCTCCTCCTATCATTATGCATATCTAAGAAAGTAAACTCCCCTTATCTATATGCATGGTTTTCCTATATTTTCTTCCCTTTTACGTACATTTTTCTCCCCATTTAGACATCACTCAAAAAGGGCAAGAAAAGTCAATAAAAAGACAAGTTGAAACTCAAAAAGATTTTTCAAAACCGCAAAAGTCTCAACTCAAGGGATGAAAACCAAACATCGAATAAGATACTAAGTCATACATGATATCATGAAATGATAAATGAAATCCAAGTTAAGAGATCATGTATAAACCCAAGTATTCATATTTTCAAGTACCGGTCAAGAATATCAAAAACCATTTTAGAAATGATTTTTCTCAATAAAAGATTAGAACGATACCAACAATGAATTCAAAACATCATACTTGAAGTCTCATTCGAAGTTTTGACTAAAATTCAAAGTATCGAGAAAATAAGTATTTGACAAAAGATAATACTTTCAAGTTGTAAGACCCGGAAATTTTTTTCCTAATATAAAAATCTATTTTGGTGCAGCACGCCGGACCTGGGGGTAGTCGAGTCGAGCCTCAGGATCGCCTCGAGTGAAAAGGTATGACTCGACTAATGATTTATGGAATCTATGTGGGCGATTAACTTTTCTTTTATGAATTCATTCCTTAATTTAAGTTAAATCGATTCATATTATGGGTTGAGTCAGAACCCAAGTTGAGTTCGGGTTTACTCGAGGTTCGAGTATGAGTTAAGTGGGTCAAGGAGCTATCTTTGGAAAGCTAGATGAGGGATTAAAACCCTCATCTTGCAGCCGTGCCTAGGGGGAGAGAGGATGAAGAGCAAGGGAAAGCTTGGAGGACTTGGATCGATTCGGGAATTTGCATCGTCGCCTGAAAATTTCAAGTCATCGTTCTCCGCAATCTAGGTGAGTGGTTTGAGTTAGAAGCATGGGTGAGGCGGGTAGCCTAACCCCTAGTTGTGGAAGGACGAGTTTCTCGTGATCTTTCCGTCGAATCTTGGTTTTATCGACTTGTAATCACTATTTTGTATGATTTCTTGTCGGAGTACCTTGTTTCTTCATCGATTTCTCAATTGTTAGGGCTGCCGAGTCATGGGAAAAGGGGAAAGGTCATGCCAAAATTTTCCCCAATTCCCTTGACGGCAACATGGCCCTTAGATGATCTCATGTTAAAGGTAGATGTAGTTCAAATCACAAAATTTCATGTTATGAAGCATGTTTTCCCTAGATCTCATTTGATGTGGCCGAATGAACCCTACACCTCATGAAGAGGGTTCGGCCAAGGGTAAGGGAAGGGGTAAAACAGTCCATTGACATTAAGTTATGTTCGAAATCGAAGTATTAGAGGTATAGCTAGAGTCTCCTAGCTTTCCCTTTCCTACCTTAAGGGCCGTGGCCAAGCAAGGTTTTCCTTGCTCATGGCTCGGCCAAGACTAGGGATGGGAGAAGAGGGTAGCTTTAGATGGAAACATACATGATTATAAGGTTCACACATATAGATATGACAATACTTAGGAAGAACACCAAACATAGCAAGTAGATTGATTGATTTTAAATTATAGGAATGCTAGCATCATGACCATCCTTAGCATGAGATCTTTAAACTTTGAAATGTTGAAATTGTTTACCATGCTTAGTATTTCCTACATTTTTTAAAAAAAATTCATTACTACCTTGCCATGCTAGATAATTGTTTCTTATTGAGCTAAATTCCTTAGTGTAAAGTTGTTACGCATTTATATATGGTGGCCACATATAGTAGATGTTGCAACAATTGAATATTTTCCTTAGATTAATCATGCTGCCCAAAAATGTTCATGGGCGGAATTCCAAAGTCAACACAAGGAATTCCTCACCCGAGGCAGTGTAGAGGGCTAGATAACATGTTAGGCGTCGCTAGACATTCTTCGTACTTATATGGAAACTTAGCTAGAAGATGATAACACGTCTATGACTTCTTGTATACACTTGGAAACCTAGAACTTGTAGGTGTACACATGCGGAAAGGGCGGCATAAATTGTTGACCCTGTAGCCGGACTAAGGCCAAATACGGGCAATGGCCCGAAGTGTATATATGGAAACCCTAGGATATTGATTGTGTGATGTGTTTGAGATGGTCCGCCGAGGAGCGTCGAGGTCGGGAATGACCAATGCTCAGCTCGGCCAATATTGGGTCTTGAGGTGCGCCAGCGGGCACGCTAGGTGTCAGACCCCAGTTGGGTGGGACTAGCTATCCTTACCTCAGACGATGTCTGAAGACTAGTGGATCATCCTAGTCGATGGTCCGGGATTGTTTGCTTACATCTTGAGATGACGTGGCCGATGGCCAGTATGATACTACTACCTGATATGGTAGGGACGACTGTAGCCAAGATATTATTCCATAAGCAGGCCTAAGGGTCGGATGTCGGAGGCTTGATAGGCCGAGATGGCAGGTTATCACATTCAGTAAAATAGATTGACCCATTGGGGGGTCGGTAGTTGTATTAGAAGTATTTTACCTCATTGTTCATTTATTTTGTTGCCATATATGATATATATGCATAACTGAGGCTTATGTGGAGATTCACTAGAGCCACTCATTGAGTCTGAAGTGGACTCACAGTTTATTCTTTATTTTTGCAGAGCATGATCACTGACTTGGCTTGTCGACATGGTGCAATTGGTGGGTGGGAGGTGGGGCCATATCTCATAGCGGCATCCATGAGTCTTAAACCAGAGTCTTGTAGTGTTTGTTTTGTTTTTGCACTGACAGTTGTACTTGAAAAAGAGTTGTAAAACTTGTTTCTTGAACGTTCAGTTATTTTGACGTTGATGTTCTTACTTATTTTGACAAACATAAAAATTGTGACTTTGAAAGCTTTTAATAAAGAGTGTTGAGATTTCTGTTATTCGACATGTCTTGGTTTTCTTGTATTAGTGTAGATTGTAGGCTACAGGGCAGGATGTAGGCCTTGGCCGGTCACACTACCCTCGGTTGGGGTGTGACACAAGTTCTGAAATGAAACTTCAAAAATCTATATTAAATTAGATTTTCACTAGAGATCTTTTGAAGTTTTTATGCCATAAACTAGAATTTTAATGGAAAATGCAGATTCAAGATTCAACCAAAACTTATTTTTTTGCATTTTTCTAGAATTTATTGAAATTCAATGGCATTTTGGTAAATAAGTGAGATTTTTTATGACATTTTCAGAATTCATTCAAACTTTCAAAATACCAAGATATGGTCATGTAAAACATGTATATCAAGTTTGAAGTGAAGATAATGTCATTTGATCAAATTGTCAACTTAGCACGATTTCATTCAAAGTAGACATAAAAATGGCTAAGTATCAAAATTTGCTATCTTCTCATGTTTTCTCTAACTTAGGTACCTAGATATCTAACATGTGTGAATCTAAGTATGCGAGTCAAGTTTGGGCTTAAAATAAAATTTTTAAGTCACTTTGTTGACTTAGGTCAAAGGGATAGTTCAAGTCTACATTGATGAATAATTTTGAAACTTTAACCGGATAAAGTAGACTTTTCAAGGAATCTACAGGTTCAAGAATCAGTAAAAAATTAGTTTTATATAAATTCATAAAATTCTCGAAAGTCCATTGGCATTTTCGTAGATATGAGGTATTTTTTCAAAAGTTATTATTTTTGGTTCAAACTTTTCACATATCGCTGAATGATCATTTAAGATACATGTGTCAAGTTTGAACTCAAAATGAATTCTATAAGTTCATTTTTCAACCTATCTTGATTTTAATCAAAAACCGATATTTCAAGTTATCATTCAAGTTATCAAAATCTTTCCTAGAAATGATTTCACTGAAATAATGGTTTGAATGATACTAGAACTAAAATCAAAATTTCATGCACAAACTTTCATTTGATGTTTTTGACAAAAAAAATCAAAGTATCGGAAAAATCACCATTTCAATAGAATGATAATTTGTATTTCTCAAATCCAACTTCAAAATTCTATTATAAATTAGATTCTTGATGAAATTTTTTGAAATGTTTACACAACAAACTAAATTTTTCAATGAAGGTGCAATTTCAAGAATCATCTCAAAATCAGTTTTTTACATTTTTCTAAAATTCATTGAGTATAAAAACTGAAATTTCAATTTTCATGTTCAATTATAATCAATGAGTTTGCCATATCAGTAGACATCAAATTTTTTTGAAATTTTGAGTCAATATTCAAGAATCAATCAAGATTCCACGGATTCAAAAATCACTCAAAAATGATTTGTCTACAATTTTCTAAAAGTGCTTGAGTGAAGGTATATCAAACTAGTATAATCAAGCTTATCGTACTAACAATGGCCAAATATCATTTTATCACTTTACTCATGAATTCCCAAATTTAAGCATATAAAAACCTAATATGAGTAATCTAAACATGTTTCTCAAGTATGGATAGAAAATGATATCTCTAAGTCAAAATATTGATTTAGGTCAAATTTGTTTGAATAAAATAACCTCTATGTCAATTTATTCATATCCATGTGAATTTTTTATTTTAAATGCATGAAACATGTTATACCTATTTCTAAACATATTTACGAAATTTGGACTTAAAATAAAGTATCCAAGTCGATATGCTGACTTGGGTCAAACCTTTTCAAGTTTAAATCCCCTAAAGTGGATTTGTTATCACTATGTTCATTTACCCATTATTTTTCAATTTTAAATGCATAGCAATAAATCATTAACACTCCTAAAGATGTTCATCAAATTTTAACTTAAAATAAAGTCTCTAATGAAGGATTTCAACCTAGTCCATTTCATTCAATATCAACATCATGAAATGGCCTAAATAATCAAAAATTTTCCTACTCATCAAACTTCAAACATTTATCATGCATAATCAATCATGAGCATAGAGAAATCATTCAAGCATAGTTGTTGAGGTAACTAAACTATACTTTACTAAGAATCAAGATCATACCTCATTTGATATTACTTTTGTCAAACTTATCAACTCTCATTTCAATTTCAATCTATTAGCCTTCCATCAATTTTTTGATAACTTTCAAGCAACAACCATTAGTAGCATAATGGAACTATGTGAATACTAGCAAGTTAGTATACTGAATAGCAAGGATTAAGTGCAAGATTTCATTCAAAAGTCTTAACCAACCTATATAGTAAGGACTCATTTCAAAAGGAAGTATCATGATATCAAAATGAATCAATAGATCTCAAAGAATGAAATGTTTGAAAAATTAGATCTCCAACCCTTCCTATTGGTTGAAAAATTGAAAGGTCATAATTAGCCTACGATTTAGAACCGCAAGGTCGCATAGGTCATTTAGGTCTACGAGGAGTCTGGGAAATCAAAAATCAAAATCATTTTTCAAAAGACTCTTACCAAGAGCGGGGAAAATAACTCAAATTAAACAAGTATCATAAACTCCAACTTAAATGAAACCAACCAAAATAAGGAGATGACACGAAGTATACCTAGATGCCAATTTCCATACCTATGGCATGATGATGACTTGAAGTTGCAACCTCACGGAGATTTTTCATTTGAATCCGAGGTCAACTTCAATACACCATCTCTCATTCATCCTTGTGTGGTAGCTCCCCCTACAAAAGAGCATGAAACTTTTGGTACCCAGATGGCTTTGGGTCTATGGGGGTTAGAGAGCTTAGCCACCCAAAGTGTGTTAACACCACTTGGGTTCATCTTAAATGCGCAATCATATATAGCATGGCCGAAAATACCACAACAAAAGCAATGTCCATTAAACTTCTTTTTGTTTTTGCTATGGACATGAGACTTATCATTAGAATGCTTGACATGTGAACTATGATGAGCATGAGCATTCTTAAAGGAAACATTCTTCTTTTGAACATGAGGTTTAATGGTAGAATGTTTAACATGGGAATGATGATGAACATTGGCATTCTTTACATAAGCATTTTGGCATTCTTAACATTTTTTAATTCATTTACTTTCTTATTCAAAAACACAACCTCATTTTTCAAAGAATCAATAGATTGATATAAGGCATGAGATTGAGATTTCAAAATATTGTTTTCACTTATGATTTTTGAATTCTCAATTTTCAAATTTTCATTTTCAAGCTTTAATTTCTTAAGCTCAAGTTTCAACCTATCATGGGAAGAATCAAATGAACTAGATTTCAATATCTCATTTTCTAGTTTTAATTCATCCACATGAGAATTAAGCCTTACATTTTCTTTCTTCAATCTTTTATTTTCATTATTCTTTTTAACAAGCAAGGCATACATTTTCTTGTATTCATCTACTAACTCATTATATGACATGTCAAGAGAACTAGTAGAGCTAGCATTATCATTATCATTAACATGACTAGAAGGAGAAGAGTGTACCTCATCATTAGCATCCATGAGGCAAACTTTTGAAATGGCTTCATAGTCATTGCAAGAGGGTGCTTCACTTGAATGTGATGATGATGTGGAAGTATTTGACCTCTTCTTTGCCTTGTTCTTCATGGTATGACAATTCTTGTTGACATGCCCATTTTCTTTGCACAAGTGGTAAATTACCTTTCTCTTTCGACTTTTAGTGCTTCTTCGACTAGAAACACTTTGGGCTTCAAAAACCAAGTTAGCATTGGAGGGATGATCATTATCAAAAGTTTAAAGTGGCCCATAAATCAAAAGTGGTTCATTAAAAGTGTCAATCTCTTCAATTTTGGTATGATCATATAAAACATTTAAAGTGGCTCATAAATCAAAAGCCGAAGAGTAATGCATAATTTTTTCTAGGATGCTATTTGGTAATTCATGGCATCTCCATTAAACTTAAACATTTTCTTATCTAATTCACTCCAAGCATGCATGCCAACCTTAGGTTCAATGAATTCTAATCTTAACATGCTCAAGACACCAAAACCTTTAGTCTTTAGATATGTGTACATCCTATATTTCCAAAGACCAAAGTTTGAGTCATTGAACCTAGGAGGTGTAGATGCTAAACTCTCTAGTGCCATTCTCCGGATCGAAGCAAAATGTAGAAGAGATGGTGAAATCTCAAGCTACGAACCCGCTATGATACCAAATGTTAGTAAAATGGCCTACACTAGAGAGGGAGTGAATAGTGTGTTAACTAAAACTTTAGCCTAAATTTGATTTTAATCATTTTTTGATTACTTTAGGCAAATCATAATTTAATACTAAATGCGGAAGCAAGTGAATAAAGTGTTGGACTAAGGTTTTCAACCTTGGTCTCAATCTCGGTTTTGATGATAAAAAATATGAAAGTAATGATTCATTGAGAAATACCTGAAGGTTCCAAGTCGGTTAGCGCATGATGTCCGTGATCAAAAAAATTAGAGAAATCGGAGAAATCGGTAAGGATGCTCGGGATTCTTCGGGAAGTTAAAGTTTAGGTCTAGAGTGTCTAGCTTGTGTTGTAAATCCTTATGATGATGAATAAGAACCCAAAAACCAAACCCGAACCCCAACTCATGAAAACCCGGAAAATTAGAAAAGGTCCTGAAATTCACTAAGCCTAGGGAGCTTCTTGGAGGGCTATATAACCTAGACATTTTCTTGGCACCAAAAGTGTCGGTAATTGTTCCTTAGGTAAAAACTAGATAACGAGATATTTTTAAGGATATTTTGGAAGCCTTTAGCCTACCCATATTTGACCCGAAATATTAGAAAATTTTTGTTTTTCGGAAATTTGTACTATATACTCCATAAATGTTATATAAGTAAACTTAGCGAAGACCGAACCCAGAAATGAACAAACAAGCAGAAAAATCAGCCAAACCAAGCAGTCTGCCCAACTTTGGTAGACTGACTGGTCGACCGGCAGAAGCCAAAAATGGGCAGTAGGGTAATCGGTCGACCAACTGCTGCCCAGAACTAGCAGAGCGCTTCGGTCGAGCGGCAAGCGATCGGTTGTTGATAACGGGCAAAAATTTGCCCGTTGAGAAGAGAGGTGTTGCTCTTCTCTTCATGGACTATAAATACAAGGCCATGAGAGCCTTCCTCCCTGATGTTGATCATTTCTAACCTCCTTGACCCATCTTTTGATCAATTCTAAGCCCTCATTGAGCCAATCTTGTGAAAACCCCAGCCGCCGACTTTAAGCCAATCAATTCTAAGCCATTGAATCCAGTTTCAAGAGGTGGCGGCTCGACTCAAGAAAGGGGGGGAGAGGGGGCAGCAGCTCCTCCTCAAGCCGCCGACTTGGAGAGAGGGGAAGAGAGGGAAGGAGGGCTTGGCTTAGGCAGCTGGCTCACTGCTCGGCTCCAAGGGAAAGGAAGAAGGAGAGGAAGGAGAGGAAGGCTCAGCACGGTTGGGCTTGGCGGCTCCAAGAGGGGAAGGGGAGGGGCGGCTGGCAGCTGTCGGCTTGGCTCCTCCCTTCAAAGATCTTGTGCGGCTCCAATTGGGGAGCCGCACACCAAGGGGGGGGGGGGGTTATACCCTCTCCTTAAACCTAAGTCCACTAACCCTCTTAGCAACCCCGAAACTGTCTCGAGCCAAATCCAAACCCGCTAACCCGACTAAGCTTAATTATTCCAATCTAACCCAAAAATAAATATAAGCAACAAGCATATGCACATCCACATGCAACATAATTTAATCAATTAGCTACATAATTATAAATCATAATTCCACTCACCCGAGCTCGCAAGCTCACACCGGACCATGAGCCGACTCGATTCGACCTCGGACTAGCCCGCTAGGCTGACAAGCACAAACAACATGAAAAGATAAATAAAATGGAAAAAAAAACATAGGATATTACAGTCGGCACCAGTTCTAACTGTACCCTAGGGCTCGGGAGGGTTTGTTGTTTATTATGATGCCTGCCGAGTCGGCTTGGGTTGTGTTTTAATGCAGAATGGCAGGGTGATAGCTTATGCCTCCCGGCAGTTGGAGGTCCACGAGAAGAATTACCCGACTCATGATTTTGAGCTAGCAGTAGTGGTGTTCGCATTGAAGCTGTGGCGTCACTACCTTTGTGGTGGGGCTTGTGAGATATACACTAATCATAAGAGCCTCCAGTATTTGCTCACCCAAAAGGAGTTGAACCTGAGGCAGAGAAGATGGCTTGAACTTTTGAAGGACTCTGACTACATGATCATGTACCATCCGAGAAGGCTAATGTGGTGGCAGATGCTTTGAGCAGGAAGTATATGGGCAGTCTAGCGCATTTGGCAGTTAAGAGGAGGCCATTAGCTCAGGATTTGGCCATGTGTTTGGATGACGGGGCAGTCTTGTCAGTATCAGTCTCTAGTACGTTGGTGGATCACTTGAGGGTGCAGTCCACGTTGGTAGACATGCTGCTGGTAGTGCGGGAAGAGGATGCTTTTTGTGCACACACTAAGGATCTGACCAGGAGAGGTGATGCTGATAATGGTTTTGGTATTGACTCAAAAGGCATTCTGAGATTTAAGAACAGGATAGTGGTGCTAGACATGGCTGAGGTTCGTAGGCAGGTGATAGAGATGGCTCATCGATCTACATATATCATGCATCCGAGAGCCATGAAAATGTACCGTGATCTAAGGTAGAATTATTGGTGGAAAGGCATGGAGAGAGAGATAGCCAAGTTTGTGTCTAAGTGTTTGGTATGTCAGCAGGTGAAGGCTGAACATCTTAAGCCAATAGGATTGCTCCAGAACTTAGAGGTACCAGAGTAGAAATGGGAAAAGATCACCATGAATTTTGTGGCAGGGTTGCCGAAGTCTAGGAAGGGCAATGACTCCATTTGGGTGGTGGTGGATCGCCTAACCAAGACGGCACATTTCATATCTGTCAGGATGACCTTTTCAACCAAGCAATATGCGAGGTTGTTTATGGATCGGATCGTAGCATATCATGGTGTACCTATTATGATCATCTCAGATTGGGGTACTCAGTTTAAGCTCGATTCTGGCAGTCTTTCCAAGAGACGTTAGGCATTCAGGTTCGGTTCAGCACTTCATTTCACCCTCAGACAGATGGTTAGTCGGAGCGGACCATACAGACATTGGAGGACATGTTGAGAGCATGTGTCCTAGATTTGGAGGGTAATTGGGAGAGGCATTTACCCCTAATTAAGTTTGCCTACAATAACAGCTATCTTAGCAGCATCAGGATGGCCCCTTTTGAGGCATTGTATGGGCGGCGATGCAGGTCGCCTGTAGGTTGGTTTGATGCAGGGGATTCCCTTAAGATGGACCCGACCTGGTTGAGGAGGCAGTGGAAAAAGTGAAGCTAATCAGGGAGAGGTTGTTGGCAGCTCAGAGTCGCCAGAAGATGTGTGCTGATGGAAAGGCCTTGAGGTAGAGTTTGCTAAGGGGAACATGGTGTTCCTCAAGGTATCCCCTATGAAAGGGATGGTGAGGTTTGGCAAGAGAGGGAAGCTAAGCCCTAGGTTCATTGGGCCGTTTCCTATTCTCAAGCGTAGGGGAGCTGTGGCATATGAGTTGGTCTTACCTCCCAGTATGAATCGAGTACATCCGATGTTCCATGTATCTATGCTGAAGAAGAATATTCGGTATGAGTCCCATGTGATTGAGCCCACCGCGATGGAGGTGGATTCAATAGTCTCCTAAGAGGAGTGACCAGTTGAGGTGCTAGACTGTCATATTAAAAAATTAAGGTCCAAGGATATTTCCTTGGTAAAGGTCAGGTGGGAGCACCATTCCGGGCAGGAGGCCTCCTAGGAGGTGGAGCAGGATATGAGGGAGCAATATCCTTCACTGTTTGAGAATTTGGTAAGTCCATAAGCCTTGCTAAAATTCGAGGATGAATTTTCCCTAAGGAGGGAGGAATGTAATATCCGAGATATTATGTAAGACCCGAAAAAAGTTTCCTAATATAAAAATCTATTTTGGTGCAGCGCGTCGGACCCGGGGGTAGTCGAGTCGAGCCTCAGGATCGCCTTGAGTGAAAAGGTATGACTCGGCTAATGAATCATGAAGACTATTTGGATAATTAACTTTCCTTTTATAAAATCATACCTTAAATTAAGTTAACTTGAGTCATGTTTTGGGTTGGGTCAGAATCCGAGTCGAGTTCGGGTTTAGTCGAGTTCCGAGTATGACATAAGTGAGCCTTGAAACCATCTTTGGAAAGATGGTTGAGGGGATAAAAACCCCCCCATATGGCAGTCGTGCGACTCAACCATTGAGTCGCACAAGGCCGCAAGGGAGAAAGAGGAGAAGGAGCAAGGAGGGGGCTCGGGGCTTGGATCGATTTGCAATTCACGTCGTCGCTGAAGATTCTCAAGTCGTCGTCACCCGATCCTTATTTCTTGGCAATCTAGGTGAGTGGCTAAGGCTTTAACAGTTTGGGGAAGGCGGGTGGCCGAACCCTTGATGATAGGTCGAGTTCTCGCGATTTTTCCCGACGATCCATGATTTCAACGATATGTACTCACTGTTTTACGATGTTTCTTGTTAGATCTTGCTATTTTAATCACTGATCTACGTATTTTTGGGGCTGCCGAGTCATGGGAAAAGGGGAAAGGTCATGCCGAAATTTTCTCCAATTCCCTTGACGGCGAGAAGGCCCTTAGATGCCCTTATACCGCTGTTTTGATGTAGTCCTTTGAACTCCTCACGTAATATGAAGCATGTCCCCTTTAAAGCCCCTTGAAGTGGCCGAATGAACCCTAAGATTCATGGAGAGGGTTCAGCCAAGGGTGAGGGGAAGGGTAGGTTGATCCTTAGTATTTAAGAAGTATGTGGAATTGAAGAGATAAGGTATAGCTAAAGTCTCTTCCATCGTTCCCTACCCAAAGACCTTGGCCGAGCAACGTTTCCCTTGCTCATGGTTCGGCCAAGGTTGGGGAGAGGAGGAGAGACTTGCCTTAGATGGAAATTTCATGATCTTAGGGATCACACATAGGGATATGACAATACTTAGGAAAAACATCAAACTTACCAAGTGGCTTAATTGATTTGAATTGTAGAAATGCTAGATTGTAACCATACTTAGCATTTGATCCTTAAACTTGGATGTTGACAATGTTACCATGTTTTATAATTCATACATGTTATTTAAATTTATTACTACCTTGCCATGCTAGATAGTTGCTCCTTATTGAGCTAATATTTCTAAGGTAGTATAAGAATTGTTAGGTATTTGCATTATGGTTATATATGATGAATGATGTAATATTTGAGCATTTTTCTTTAAATTATGTATGATGCCCTAAATGTTCTTGGATGGTATTCCAAGGTTGACTCATGAAAATTCTCACCTAAGACAGTGTAGAAGGCTAGTTAACATGTAAGGTGCCACTAGATGTTCATAGCACATTTATGGAAACTTAGATATGAGACGATAACACTTCTATGACTACTTGTATATTTTTGGAAACTTAGAGATTGTAGGTGCACATATACTAAAAGGGACAACATGAATTGTTGATCAGGTAGCCGGACATGGCTAGATACGGGCAAAGGCCCGAGGTATATATATATATATATATGGAAACCCTAAGATATTGAATGTGTAATGTGCTTGAGATGGTCCGTCCAGGAGCGAGGAGGTCGGAAATGACCAATGCTCATCTCGGCCAGTTGGGTCTAGAGGTGCTCCAGCGGGCCCGCTAGGTGCCAGACCCTAGTTGGGTGGGACTAGCTATCCTTACCCTAGACGGTGTACGGAAACTAGTGACCATCCTAGTCGATGGCCCGGGATTGTTTGCTTGCATCTTGAGATGATGTGGCCGATGGCCAGTATGATACTACCTGATATGGTAGGGACGGCTGTAGCCGGGATATATATATTGCTATGAGTAGGCCCATGGGCCGGATGCCAGAGGCGTGACAAGCCAAGGTGGCAGGTTATCATGTACAATGGATACTCATGGATCCGTTGAGGGTCGGTAGTTGCATTTGAAACACACCTTACCTCCTTGTATATTCCATTATTGCCTTGTAATATATACATATACATGACTGAGGCTTAAGTGGAGCTTCAATTGATCCACTCACTGAGTCCCAAGTGGACTCACAGTTTATTTCTATTTTTGTAGAGCATGAGCAGTAGCTTGGTGTCGACATGGTGCAGCTGGAGGGCAGAGGCGGTGCCATATCTCGTAGCGGCGTCCATGAGCCTTAGACTAGTCCTAGTTATGTTGGTTTTATTTCTGCACTGACGGTTGTAATTGAAAAGAATTGTAAAACTTGATATTTGACAATTTGGATTTGACGTTGATGTTTCTTCTTGTTTTGAAAAACTTATACATTGTGACTTGCAAACTTTTTATAAAGTATGTTAAGTTTTTTTCAGTCGATATGTTTTGATTTTTTAATGTCAGTGTAGACAGTAGGCTACAGGGCAGGACGTGGGCCCTGGCTGGTCACACTACCCTCAGTCAGGGTGTGACATATTATGATAATTTTTATTATTTATCTTTGCCAGTCTAGCGGGCTGATTTGAGGTCGAGCTGAGTCGAGTCATGATCCGGTGCGAGCTTGAAAGCTCGAGTAAGTAGGAATATGATTTATGCGGTTTCTATTCCTGCTTAGATAAATTTATTTAATTGTTGTAATGTGTGTGCTTGATTTATGAAAATGCATTGCATGTGTGTGCATGTGATTGATGCTTGTATTTAGCATGAGGTTAAGTTTGGGTTGAGGAGTTAGCGGGTTTGGATCTGGGTTTGTGGCAGATGCGGGTTAAAAGAGGTTAAGGTTGTTTGAGATGGGGAAGAGAATATAAAATCCTCCCCTAGGGCTAGGCGGCTCCCAATTGGACCCGCACCAGCCGCCTAGAGAGAAGAGAGGAGCTGCCAAGCAGAGCCAAGCTACCGCCCCTTCCCCCTTGTTTGAGTCAAGCCGCCGCACTCTTTGAGGCTGGATTCAAAGGCCGTCGATTGGTAATTTTCCCTGATTTCTTCTTCCTAATCATGTGAGTGGTTTTACCCATCCTTTTCTTGAAAGTCTTCTCGTGTTGTTGAGCCGATTTGGACGTTGAAACGTTCTTGTTGATTTTTTGTCGATTCTTAAGTTTTTATCGCCGAATTCTTGTGTCGATATGAGGGAGGGGGCCCGAGATTCCCTTTTGTGGCATGGCAGCCCAAGGACTACCCTAGGGGTGCTCGGCCAAGGTGGAAATAGGGGTGCCCTCGAGGTGTTTGATGAAATGCCTAGGAGAATATTCTTGCTTGTTTTGGGATCTATGTCTTGGATTGCTTACCTTATTAGGTTCCTATGACGTCAATGCATATCTTGTAATTAAATCTGTGATTTCAGCGTATTAATCATGCTTTACATATGAAAGGATTTAATCTTGATGCCATGCATGTTCTTGATTTGGGTTCTTGATTATAAAGCTTGAGTCTTGTTTTAAAGATGATGTTGATGCTTGCTAAATCTTGTTTAACAAATATGATTTAATCTTTGTGTGATTTATCTCAATATTATAAATCTATTTTGGTAGTAATTAAGGATTTAATTACTATAAATTTCATATTAATTACCTTGATAAGCTGAAAACTCAACATGCTAGAATTTCATAATGAATTCTCATTAGGGAGGCTGATTTGTTAGTCTCTGTTGTGATGAGTATAGTTCACTGAATATAGTCGTGTAACCTATCATTTTAACAAGAAAACATAGTCTAGATCCATAGGACACACGTCGGAAATCAGATTCGGTTTGGGTGCACCAATTTTGGGCTCAACGGTAAACTGAAAATAAAACCCTAAAACAAAACCCTAATTTTGGAAAATGGAAATTTTAATTGTATAATTAAAATTCAGGGGGTAACATAATCTGTTAAGAGCCAACAAAATAAATTATATGCATGAAATAAAACCTCATGGGTTGATGATATTACGGGTCTAGGCGTTGGGATCGGACATACAGTTTTGTGGCGTTTCCCAGTAAAGACACCTCTAAGACACTATAGGCGACACTTGACTTAGGTCTTGTTAGTGCCATATCTTTATAAATGACGAAGAGGCTCGGATAGGAGCCGGATTGCGGGCTTGGCCCGGAAGGTTGGATAGTTGATTCCCAGCTTGTGTTTAAGGACTAAGTTCGGATGGGCAAATCCCGATTATTCCTGTGATTGTTTAAGGTATAAGTTCGGATGGGAGAATCCCGATTATTCCTGTGCTTTATCTAAGAGTTCTATTATAGGATAAGCTCGAATAAGTCAATCCTGATTATCCTCATAACCCTTGAGTGTGATTTGTTGCCTTAGGGCACGGGTAGGCTAAGGTCTGTTGTACTTCACTACTAAGTGAATTGGTTGGCCTTGGGCATGTGATGGCCAAATGACATGTTAACTAGTCATACCACTTGATGCATTACCCTTGGTATGAGACAAGGGCATTTACTCATTTAGGTGGGCGAATTTTGATTGTTCTTGTGTTTCTCGTGGAATAAGTTCGGACGAGCAAATCCCGATTATTCTCGAGTTTCTTTATTTAAGGAATAAGTTCGGATGGGCAAATCCCGATTATTCCTGTGCTTTATCTAAGAGTTCTATTATAGGATAAGCTCGAATAAGTCAATCCTGATTATCCTCATAACCCTTGAGTGTGATTTGTTGCCTTAGGGCACGGGTAGGCTAAGGTCTGTTGTACTTCACTACTAAGTGAATTGGTTGGCCTTGGGCATGTGATGGCCAAATGATATGTTAACTAGTCATACCACTTGATGCATTACCCTTGGTATGAGACAAGGGCATTTACTCATTTATCTATGTGGTTGATTTTTATGGTGGGGGTTGGTAGAACTGCTCACTGAGTTCTTTTGAACTCATCGGTTGTTTATTTCTATTTTTTTTGCAAAGTCTAACCAGTGAGGTGGGCTGGAGCACTTGGCACAGCTGGAGGGTAGAGGAATCGTATTGATCTCATAGCAATCCTAGTTAGAGGTCGTAATCGAGTGTTTGGAAGTTTGTCATGCACTTGTATTTTGATATTTTGGAACTGTAGTCCCTTGGGGACATTCATGCCTTTCCTTGCTAAGAGCAAATTGTTGAACTTTGATTTATTTATTTCCGCACTTTAAATACTTTGCTAAAAACTTTACATCTTAAATGGAAATCTGTTTTGTTTTCTTGTTCATAATGAAAATATCTTTTCGCTATGTTTATTTATGAGTTGGCATGTGCATGGGTTAGGCTACAGGGTATAGGCACTATACCCTGGTCGATCACTTCACCCTGATGCGGGTTATGACACTTACCTGCTTGTTTACAAGACTTTGTTTTGTCCAGAGATGATGATGCATCTGGTGAGGAGATTATTAACTTTGCTCGCTTTGCATATTGTGATCTGACAACATTTCATGAGGCTTCACAAGATGAAGGGTGGATTCAATCCATGGATTATGAGATTTGTGCAATAGAAAGGAATGATACATGAGTTTTGACTCCTCTTCCAGATGGCAAGAAGTCCATCGGTGTAAGGTGGGTTTATAAGATGAAACACAAGTCTAACAGAGAGGTTGATAGGCTGAAAGCTCGTCTAGTGGTCAAGGGTTACAAACAAAAACCCGGGATTGACTACTTTGAAGTTTTTGCTCCAGTTGCAAGACTAGACACCATCCATCTCATCATCGCCTTGGCTGCTCAAAGGTACTAGAAAATACACCAAATGGACGTCAAGTTAGCCTTCCTAAATGGAGTACTTGATGAGGAGGTATACGTGGATCAACTAGAGGACTATGTGAAGGAAGGACAAGAAGGCTTGGTGTACAAGTTGAAGAAAGCTCTCTACGGCCTTAACCAAGCATCGAGGGCATGTTACACTAGAATTCATTCCTATTTTCTTGATCATGGTTTTATTCGTTGTCCTTATGAGCATGCTATATATGTCAACGTCGGCATAAATGGTGAAATGCTTATTGTTTGCTTATATGTTGATGATCTCATCTTTACTGGGAATTGTCAACAGATGATTGATAACTTCAAGAGGTCATGACTTGTGAATTTGAGATGGCGGACATGGGTATCATGTCATACTTTCTTGGCCTTGAAGTCACTCAATTAGAGGAGGGCATAGTTTTCATTTGCCAACAGAAGTATTCTAAGGACATTCTTGAGCATTTCAAGATGGCTACTTGTAAGCCAATTCGAACTCCAATGGAGGCAAGGTTGAAGTTGACAAAGGAGGGAAGCGACGCTAATGTCGATCCCACATACTTCAAGAAGCTAGTCGGGACTCTACGATAGTTGACTTCTACTAGGGCGGATCTTGTTTATAGTGTTGGGATGGTAAGCAGATTTATGGAGTCTCCTAGACAATCACACTTGCAAGCGGCAAAGAGGATTTTGTTGGCTTAAGGTTTTCAATCTTAGTCTTAATCTCGGTTTTGATGATAACAAATATGGAACTAATGATTTCATGAAGAGTTTCTTTTAGGTTCCATATCGGTTAGCGCATGACATCCCCGATCGAAAAAATCAAAAAAATCAGAGAAATCGGCAAGGACGCTCGTCGGCGCTCGAATTCTTCGAGAAATTAGAGTTTAGGTTTAGGGTGTCTAGTTTATGTTGTAAATCCTCATGATGATGCATAAGAACCCAAAAACCAATCCCGAACCCCAAATCATGAAAACCCAGAACCACCCTGAAATTCACTAACCGTAGGGAGCTCCTTGAAGGGCTATATGACCTACACATTATCTTGACATAAAAAATGGCAGTAATTGTTCCTTAGGTAGAAACTATATAACGAGGTATTTTTAAGGATTCTTTGGAAGCCTTCAGCTTACCCATACTTGACCCGGGAAGTTAGAAAAGTTTCGTTTTCCAAAAATTTGTATTAGACCCCAAAAACTAAATTTTGATTTTTTAGATATTTTTATTAAATCCAAATGGGGGGTAATCGTTATATAACATTTATACTTTAAAGTTATTAACTTAAAGTTAATGAACATTATATAAGTACACTTAGCGAAGACGGAACTAGAAACGAGCAAACAAGCAAAGAAAACCAAGTTACCAAACTGCCCAGTCTAGGTTCGGTCGACCGGCCGATCGACTGACAGAGGCCAAAAATTGGCAGAACGTGCATCGGTCGATCGATCGGTCGACCAGATTGAGGATCGCAGAATCGCGACTCTGGCATAACGGCTTTGATCGACCAAATTGGGGATTGATGAGCCCGCGACTCATTCGGTCGACCCGTCGATCGACCGAACAGCTTGATTAAGTAACAGAAGGGCAGCGATCGCTAGGCGGTCGATCGGTCGATCGATCGACGATCGACCGACAAGCGACCAAGCGACTATAACGGCTAGTTTTCCGCCCGTTGAGCTGTCGTTTCATTGAGGGGTTATAAATACTCCTCTTCGTCCTTCATTAACGCTTCTTAACAATTGATCCAAGCTTACATTGAGCCAAATTTTGATCATTCTAAAGCATTTTTCTTGAGTCATCCCTCTCCAATCCCTAGTTTCCAGGATAACACCTCGATTTAGCCTTCAAGATTTATCGATTCATCATCTCAAGGCATCAAGAGGACTAGGGAGTGTCTTTTGGAGCTAAGTATAGTTTGATTGATTTATTGTTCCAATTTTTATTATATTTTGTTGTTTATTTTGATTGTACATCAAGTGTGTAAACCTAGATTGCTAGGTTTGATTGAGTTGGTGGTTGCCTTGGTGTTAAGGCTTAAACCCATCATTGTAAACTTAGTTTACTAGGATTAGTTCTTGTTGTCCTTAGGATTGAGGTGGGAGGGTGCTCTCGGTAGGAAGGCGGAGACTTCCGGGTGTGGAAGTGCCTTCAGTGTGAGAGCGTAGACTCTCCGGTGAAATCGTCCTCGTTGTAAAGGAAACAAGAAAATCTAGTAAAGTTAGTTTGGAAATTCTAAGCAGGGTGCTTAGGTAGTGGAGTAGGCATTGGGCCCGAACCACTATAAATATCTGTGTTAGCATTGATATATTGTTTGTATTGATTGCATCATTATTTATCGCTTCCGCATTTAGTCATCGAATTATAAATTGCCTAATTAGTTTAAGAAAATGATTAAAACCGGAATTAGACAATAAGATTTAGATAACACACTATTCACCCCTCCCCCCCCCTCTAGTGTAGGCCATTTCACCCAACAGATTTTACGGTACATTAAAGGTACCATCAATGATGATATATTCTACTCTTCGTCAAATGTTTTTGAACTTATTGGATATACTGATAGTTGCTTTATCTACTGCAGAAGCAGAATACATAAATGCGGCTTATTGTGCTTCTCAATCGGTTTGGCTACGTCAGATGCTCAAGGAGTTACATCATGAACAAAGGAAGCCAACGATTATTAAGTGTGACAACAAGTCAGTAATTGCTTTAGCAAAGAATTCAGTCTTTTATAGAAGAAGTAAGCACATCGATATCAAATATCACTTCATTAGAGACCTAGTGAAGTCCAGGTAAATTATGCTTGAGTCTTACAAATTCGAGGATCAAGTTGCTGACATGTTTAGCAAACCATTGTAGGCGGACACTTTCGTTAAACTTAAGGAAATGATCGACATTGTCAAGATGAGCTCGGTTTAAGGGAGATTGTTGGAAGATGAAAAGACTCTCAGTAAACCAAGCTTTTAAGTGTCTTTAGTATGGAATAATTTAGCTCTAATGGTGGTTTAATATTGCATTATGTTGATCATGTAACTATTATTTTTAAGTCTTTAAATATGATGTATTTCAATGCATGAACAAGCAACAAGAAGTAGCATATTTTTTGCAGTCCACACACTCTATTTTTTCTGCTCCTTCCGGCAATAGTGCCAATTCATACTTTGTTTTTATTCCTCCCATTTGTGAATTTTTCTTCCAACATAACAAAATAAGGCATTTGTTAATGTGTTGGTCAAAATACAATCAAGCTCTTTATGTGACGTCAAGACATGACAAGACATGGCATAATTTTTTTTTTTTTTCTCATCATCTCCCCTTCTCTTCCACATCTTCATCTTCGTCTCTATCATCACCAATGACTTCCGGTTATTCCTAGTTGACAATCTCTCTCCTTTGTTGGGAACCTTCTCCTCCATTGTTAACTTGCTCATTTTCGTCTTCTCTCTCCCAAGCAACCTTCTCATCATTATCTTCCTCATCGCCCATTCTTTCTCTTCTTCATCCCAACAACCTTCTCCTCATCCTCATCCTCATCCTCACTCCTCCTTAGATGATCTTATCCTTTCTTCTCCTCTCTTCCCAAAGAAACAGGAGGGAGAGAGAAAAAGATTATCCTAAGGAGGAGGAGATCAAATATAGAACTTTTTATTATATTATGTCACTTGATATGAAATTTTAAATAGTCAATCACTTTAAATCTTAAATTCTAAATTGTTACATTTATATAAGAACATGTTTTTTTCTACTATTCTTGAAAAGTCAACTTTCTAAAATTAAAATAAATATTTTAAATTTTTATATAATTTTTTAAATAAAAATATAACACATATTTTTCCAGAAAATCTGAATAAGTTACCAAAAAAGTCCAACTAACTTCGGCTTATACTTAGCACTGATTTTTCTTGAATTCAAATGAATTTCTAAATTAATTTTTCATTTCAATCTAAAATTTTATTATCTGAGAGAAAATTCAAGATCGTTACACCCGTAAATAACATTGACCACAACTCCTTAAAATATGTTCTCTTTTAAAACCCTCATTTGTTTCATGGGAAAAAGTACTAAATGTCTCAAATGTTTTTTCACGAGTACTAAAATACTCATAAGATTTTTTTATATTAAAAAATATCCCTTACATAATAGAATTCGGTACATAAATGATGTTGGTCTAAGGTTTTCAACCTTGATCACCATCTTGATTTTGATGATAACAAACTTACTGTAATGAATTTATCGAGTGTTTGATCTTAGGTTGAGGTTACGATCGCACGTGAAGTTTGTTCGGAGAAATATCAAAAATCGGCAAAAATGGCTCCGTCGTTGATTGAGTAGAAAATCTAGAGTTAGGAATAGATTTCATGTAATATGACTATAGGAATATAGCCCAAGTCAAATTGTAATGTTATCCAAGTCCAAACATGGAGAGGGAACTCGGAAACAAACAGGGCAAGAAGAAATCTAAAAAAAATAGTCTTAGTCCAAGTTCGGTCGACCGAATGAGGTCAAAAACTGGCAGTAGCCAATTCGGTCGACCTGCCGATCGACTAAATGTTGCTTGAAAACAGCAGAATGCCTTCGGTCGCTCGGCGATCGATCGGTCGGTCAACCGATGACCTATCGACAAGCGACCGGGCATCCCCAACGGACAGAAAAATGCTTGTTGGGTGAAGTTGCCGAGTGAAGGGTTATAAATACCCCTCGCCGGCCTGCTAAGAGTTTTTTAACCATTCATTGAAGATCTCCTAGAGTATTTTTGAGCATTCCCAAGTGGATTTCATCGCGCAAGCTTCGACGATCGTTCATCCTCTCGAAGCATTCTTTCCGCCGCAACTCTGGCTTCACTTCGAGCTCTACATCTTGGCAAATTGGAGGCTTTGCAAGGGAGCTCACTAGTGTGGTTTAATTCTTAGATCATTTGTTGTTATTTTTCTCGTTATTAAACTAGGTTTCCATTGTTAGCTTGCTAGGTGTGCTAGGTTAAACACCTTTGGATGTGTTTGGTTGGATTGAGTGAATTCATAAGGAATAGGAATAGACAAGGAATATGAATAGACAATGAATGGAATAGATAAGGAATAGTATTATCTTGTTTGGTTGACATCGTAAAATAGGCCAAGAATAAAATTACTTCGTTAGGTTAGCATAAGGAACAGACAAGGAATAGAAAGTTAAATGATCAAAATATCATTCTTAATAAAACTGAATATATATTAGAATAAATTGAGAGGAAATGACTAAAATGCCCTCCTAAAAATATAATACATTATATTCTAATTTATTCTAATTAATAACAATATGATAAAAATATGGATCAATATAAAATAATTTATTAACTTAAAATAATAAAATACTATTATTTATTTTATTTTCATAAAAAATAATTAAATCATCAAAAAATAACTATTAAAATATTATTTAATAAAAAAATAATAATTATCTATTTAAGATACATAATTATAAAAATTAATTTAACAATTTAATTTTTATATTCATATTATAAATATTGAATGATAATATAGAAAAATGACCAAAATGTCATTCTAAAAAAATAATAAATTGTGTTATATATTATTTTAACTAATAAATAATATATTAGTTTAAAATAATAAAAACTATTATTTATTTATTTTCATAAAAAACTAAATCTTAAAGAAAATAATTATTAAAATAATAATTATCTATTTAAGATAAATAATTATTAAATTTAATTTAATAATTTAATTTTTTATATTATTATGTAACATTATAAATATTGAAGGACAATATAGGAAAATATCATATGAAATAGACATGGAATACTATTCTTTGGGTTAAGGATAAGGAATAGTATTCCCCGTGCATAAGGAATAGTATTCCTTATCTATTCCTTATGGCCTACCTATTCCTTGTCTATATGTTATAACCAAACAAGGGAATAAGTGGGACATAGAGAATAGTATTTCATTCCCCATATATATTCCATCCAACCAAACACTACCTTAGGGCTATTTTTGTAGAATTATATTTTGCCTAGGTGAATTGGTTTGAGACGTTCTCAAAGGGTTCAGAAGTGAGTCATCGGTTGTATTCAAAGGAAAACACATTGTCTATAAAGGATTGGTTAGAAATCATTGGTGAGGAGCCAAGGTAGTGGAGTAGGCAGGGTTGGTCGAACCACTATAATCTCTTGTGTTTGCATTACCTTGTTTGATTGCTTATAATTGCTTTTTATACTTGCTAACGAATATCATTTAGTCGCATTTAGTTTCAATTGAAGTTGGAATTGATTTAAAAGAAATTGAATTGAAGTTAAAATTAATCCAACACTATTCAACCCCCCCTCCCTCTTCTAGTGTGGGTATTTATTCAACAATTGGTATCAGAGCAAGGTTGTAGGAGTAGGTTAATCATCTAATCTACACTTATGGATTCTAGTATCACACAAGGTCAAGGGTTTTCAACTCATGCACCACCTCTTTTTGATGGAAACAGTTATCCCTATTGGAGAACTAGGATGAGTATTTTCTTGCAATCCCTAGGATAAGATGCTTGGAGAACTATTAGCTACCCTCCAAGAGCATGGATGATTGGTCTCGAGAAGAGATCAAATTATTTAATTCAAATGCCAAAGCAGTGAATGCATTACATTGTGGTTTATCTATAAATGAGTTCAATAGAATATCATGTTGTAAATATGCTTTTGATATTTTGCATGTTTTAGAAACTACCCATGAGGGAACTTCCCAAGTTAAAGAGTCCAAAATAAATTTGCTTATGCATGATTATGAACTCTTTAAAATGCATACTCATGAGAACATAAATTTGCTTTAACTAACCTTGGAAGGGACATACAAGAGGAAGAAACAATGATGAAGCTTCTTCGATCACTTCCCAAAGCATGGGAGCCAAAGGTGGTTTCTATCATGGAGGCCAAGAATCACTACTAAAAAATTGGTCATCTGCGATGGAAGTAGCCATCGCCAAACGATCGCTAAAGACCTTCTGCAACGGCTCAGACGGTCGCAAAGTTCGGTAGCAAAAGAGATTGATGCTGAAAGTTTGCAACGCGGCTGCGGCGGTCGTAAATAAAAACATGCTACGACCGTTTTGCGAGGGTTCTAGGCAGTCGCAGCATGTGGTCGCGCGACATCTGCAACCTTCACTTTGCCATCGCAATCATTATCCCCGCGACGATGTTGCGACCATATTGGCCATCACAAAATTTAGTTCCGTGATGGTTCTGCGGCCGCTTTGGCCGTCGCAGACTGGTCACAATTACTATTGCGACCGCTTTTAACGACCAGTTCGATACATCTTTTGCGACGGCGTTGTGGTTGTTTTTTTTAAAATAATTTAATAATATTTGATTGAAATGCCTGTTTACATGTTTAACTAAAATGCCTATAATATATTAAACAAGATATCAAACTATATTATAAACCATCATATTTATATCAAATTATAATGTTTACATCGTATCAAAATATGAAATAGAAAATAAAGTATACATCAATAATGAAGCGCATCATGTGGCAGCGACAGATGCGGCATGGAGAGGGGCTGCGTCGGGAGGGCATCAGGTGGCATCGCATCGAATGACGGGGGAGGCGAAGGGGCCGGAGCACCAGGCATGGAAGAAGCAATATGTGCCATGTACTTCCTCATAGTGGCCACCTCACTGATGAGGCATGCATGAGAAGCCTCTAAGGCTATGTGAGAAGCCTATAATTCTGCGTGCGAAGCTTCTAAGGCTGCAAATCAATCCTGGCCCACATTTGATGTTGATGGACCAGCGGTGGAAGAGGTGAAGGCAGACGACCCCGCACCATGTGGCTGCAACAACGACCGTGCGTGGGCCATTGTTCCAATGCCATATACACGGCCGTGGTCGACTCCTGTCACTTGCATCCATGCGTCAGCATCAAGCTGATGCTGCGCAGGATGACCTCCCCGCTGGGTCCCCAACTCAGTATACGCGGCCTTTAAAGATTGATTAATTAAATTAATTATACATAATTGAACTAATATATTTTTTTTAAAAAATATGAACTTTATTAAATATTAACTTATCAGGATCGTCTCTGGCCTCTCGCTAATGAACTCATCTCGGCGAGGACCATGCTTATATCTATGTGTCTCCTCAAAGACCCTCAAAGGATCAGTCGGGATGAGCATCCCCTGCTCGTCTCGCGTCGCCGGCAATATAATAAATATAATTAGTCTTTTTATAATAATAATAAATAATAAAAATAATTATTAAATTACTTACCAACCGACGCTCGTGGCTAGTAAATGGGATGGACCCACCGGTATGTCGGGCCATGGATCCCTCAACTAGCGTCATCCGGTTCTTGTGCACCGTCCGGGAGGCACCCTGCCACTTCTCGGACGCCCAGATATCGCATAGTTGATTCCATATGTGGCCCGTTATCCAGTAGGGCCCATGTCCCTTCAGCGCGTCCATCGGCGTATCCCGATTACCGCCTACATTTACCCGCGCCTCATCTCGCGCACGATGGAGAATATCCTTGAAAAACTTTTTATTGTAAGCTTCTCAAGCATCCTCCACCTGAACTTGAATGGCGGGGTCCCAAGTGTACTTGGCCTACAAATATACACTATCAATTTCAATTTGTACTATACATTATAATTTCAATTTCAGACTAAAGAACAAAATAAAAGTACTATACACTGTCAAATAGCATATACAGATCAAAGTACTATACAATTTCAATCTGTTTTAGACTGGACCAAACTGAAGAACAAAATAAAAGTACTATCCTTGCATAAAAATTTATGGACTCTAATTAAGACTAATGATACAGAAAATTAGTATTTCCAAGAGAAGGATCAAAGTTAAGCTTGCAAGTATTTCCAATATCATGCAAATTAAGCTAGCTTGCAAGTATTTCCAATAAATTAAAGAATTTGGTGGACTATGAGTACCGTAAATAAGCTCGAACAACTTAGTTGTTTCATTTTGAAACTCATGCAGTCACAAGAATATTTGTTTGTATTTAAGCCTGTACTCTATTGGCACAACTTAGTTTGCATCTTGAAGCTTAGCACAATCACAGCATGTAGTATACAGCATGCAGAATAGATGACCTGTGGTTTAACATCCTACCGATTTCATCCATAGCTCACTACAAAAACATGGGAAAAGCAACTGCAGAAGCAACCTGTGATTGAACTCAAAAGACCTCTAGAACCATGGTTGACCATAAAACAAGGTAATTCTCACAATACTGATCAAATAACTAAGATATTAGAGTAACTAATAATACTAACTATGGAGGAAGAGAAAACAATTGGAAGCAAGGTGCACTGAAGAAGCAAAGCGATCAAGAAACTGTGCTGATATAGAATATGAATATATAAAGAAACAAACAAAGGTAACTACAGTGTAGTGTAATAAATAACCATTTCTAATTTTTGCATAGAAATTAGAACATACCGATAGGCACATTTAACATTGCTCTGGAATAATTGAAGCTCAGATGAAGCTCATTTAGAGATAGGATATACAAATTAGCTAAGAACAAAAATTCTTAGCTACAACTATAATAAATGCTTATCCACAATAGGAATTAGATTACTTGGGGTTGACAAGTTAGATTATTGCTTTCCTTGTTTGTTCTTCTTGTTCTTATCTGCTGCTTTGGCCTTGGAAAAGAGGGAGTAGTATTCAAATAGAAATTAGAAACCAATTTGAACTTCCCTGTCAGGAATCAAAGTGATAGCCCCTAAAGCTTAGTGTAATTAGCATAATAAAGCTTAGTGATGCATTAGAGTTTTTTTCAACTAGAAATTAGAAATCAATTTGAAACTACGTACCTCAAACTCGATCCATACTAAATCTCGATAATGGTTTGACAACCTGGTCCATGAAGTCCACAACTCATGAAAGAAACTCTTAAGCATAACGGTCATAGCACGGGCGACATCATCCCGTTGAAATCTACAACTCAAGTATAATAACATTATAAGTAACAATTAATTATTAACAATTATAATAAATAAATTTTGATACTTACTTTAATTAGACCATTCAGCGATATCCGCCGACGTTGGTCAGACGATGAAGGTGCATCACCCCCCTCCCCCATTATGCCCACGAGGCCTACGACGACCTCGAGCAGGTAGTGGTGGCCGAGATAAACCTATGCGATGAACCCTAGAACGGGCACGCGACATCTACAGATATAAATGTTGATTAGTGATGTCAACCAATAATATAATATAAATTAATAGAAAAGAGATGAAAAATATTTAACTGCAAGTAGAATAATTTAGATCCCAAACTGTCCGATCAAGGACAATTCAGGAATGGTAAAGAATCTATAAATTTTGTACTTCTTATAGACAATGATACGATAACCGAACGGATCTAAGATATTGTAAAAAAATTTATAATTCAACGGTCGATAAGTTCGTGTCACTTTATCAACTCGCGAATCATAGTATTATTTTTAATTTCAATCCTAAAATTATACGGACAAATTTAAATATTCACCATAGCTATATCAAACCATTAATGTTCATTAAATAAATAATTTAGCATCAACTTGCTAATCTATTGACATAAAAAAAATTGCAACTTAAACTGCAATTTGTTAAGTTATAGCTATCATGCAGTTTAACCGCCAATTATAATTGCATCTTAATTAATTAATTAAAGTAAGTTGTTATTGTACTAAAATGAGAATACACATGATCTAGCAACCTACATAGGCATTGTAATCCCTTAACAGCATTAACCTGTGTAGAGCAACAAATTTTTCTCACAATAGATACTTACCTATCTCTACTATTTAATTTTTCTCTAAACGTTATAAAACTGGTAGAGACATGAATAACTAACATGAAAGTAAATAAAATACGTTAGAAGAATGGTGGGATACTAGGAAATTGAGTTGCCAACATGAATTCTAAACCAAGTAAAATTAAGATTTCATATAGGAAAATGTATACCTTGCAGATTCGAAGCTTGCAAGTGTTTCTCTTCCAACCCTACATAAATTTAACAAAATTAATTAAAACTAACATAAAGAAGAAGAAAAAAAAGTTAATAGTGTGCCAAAGAGCGATGTTGGGTCAAAAGTCAAGAATCGCAACCAACATCCTATTTCATAAAATAGAAGAAACTTTCGTAAGTTTGGCAAAATATATCACTGTGACGGAAGCAAGGTTACCAAAAGAGTTCTTACATAATGGGATTGAGTACTTAAATAATTGTGATAAACTAAAAATTGATAGAACTCTAACATAATGGAGGAAAATTCATTCTATTAATAAAGCATCGTTGAAAAACGACATCTAAAATGTCCTTATAATGAATCATAGGATTAGACAATTTCAAGGAATATAATTTGGAGATAATCTTCTACCTACTCAATGAAATGTATGTATGTCCAATAAACCATAATGGACAACACTTTAGCAGAAGTCCTTGTCTTTAGGTGATCACTGATCACCCAGCAAAAGAGGGACATGATGTATGATGTTGGTGTGATCATGGCCTCATACTATGGCATTGATTTCTATTAGACATAGTACATTAACCAGACATGACAAGAGTGAAAGGCAGAGAAAAGGGGGAACTCATTTGTGGAGAAATATACAAGTGCATGGAACAAATTGAAGTAGCAAGCATAAACTAAAACTTGCAAAATAACTATAGACAATGATATCAATGATTAGTTTATTCCATAACTATAGATATCTCCTATAGTTATGTAGACTGAACTAGGTAACATCAATGCAACAACATGCATAAGAAAAGACACCACGTGTATTTGTATATTTTTATCATTCCTACATCCATACTCCTTAGATATGGACATGCATGCTAAACTTAATAAAATGGATCTAGAGTTTAATGATTACATGCACAACACATATATTTCAGAGCATGCATATTGGATTCCTTACACACCTATTTTGCAATTAGTAAACCTGATTTTGAACATCTAGATATTTTTACACAGGTTACATATTGGAGGCTCCAAGAACAAACAAGCAAATCAAGCAAACAGTTTAATTTAGAATACAACACTATCTAGCTTAAGACCATACTTGCTTTATGGAGGCCTGGAGACTCATCTAATAATTCAATAAAGAAGTATGCCAAAACAAGACAGAAGAGGGTTAAACTTCCCTAAAATACAATTGGGTCAAACAAAAGTTTGAATTCCACTTCAACATTGAGTTCTCCATCAGTTTTGATGCTGGACCTCCTTTTGAAGATTCATGCTATAGATATTTGTAGTAGGGTATGAGAATTCTCATCAACTATACAATTTTACATCATGACTAGAATAGTTTGCCAATCCCGACATGGCGACAGTAAAGTTTTGACCTGAGAACTCTTCCAAAACTTCATTGTCATCACATAGTTCATCTTTCTGTGGCCTTTCCAGAATGCCACATTGCCACTCATATTCTTGGCCTACGGTTGGAATTCAATTCGAAAGCTCCTACAAATTCTAGTGATAGGGTTCTTCTTGTGCAGAAAGTCCCCTTTAATCTCCTTTAATCCCGATTGAAACCCTAGCTGACGGTTTTGGCCGGAGAGAGAGAGAGAGAGAGAGAGAGAGAGACTAGTGGCAAGGTGTGGCGAGGAGCGGCGCAGGTGGGCGACGGCAGGATCGAGGGCGGCAGTGTGTAAGAGAGAGAGAGAGAGGAGGGCGGGGGAATACCGGCGCTGCAAAAGTTGGTGGTGGCAATAACGCTTGCGACGAGTGAGAGCTATGGTGAGTGATCGAGCAGGGAAGAAAAGAAAGGATTGGGCGGGTAAGTAATTTTAACCCCTGATGGCTTTGCGACCGCCCTAGCGGTCGCCAAACCGTCGCGCTGTCATTAATATTGCGACGGCCCTTGAGGCGGTTGCAGTGCCGTCTCCAGCCTGGCTACTCCGCGCCCCAAAAGGACGGCGGTCACAGAACCGTCACATCTGTGATCGCCTCTAGTGTCGTCACAAAAAAGCAAAGTTTTTAGTAGTGAATCTTGGCACCATAAAGATCACCGAACTCATTGGATCCCTCATGACCCATGAGATTCATATGAAGGCAAAAAAGGAGGAAGATGCCCCCAAAGGCAAGAATATTGCCTTAAAAGCATCATTTGGTGATAGGACCTCATCATCATCATTATCATCATCATCATCGGTGAATGAAGGATTCGAGTACCACGAAGATATGATTCATCTTGGATGGATGTTGATGGAGCTAATGGGAAAGCCTCTCAAGAAGAAGAAGGGTAAAAATAGAATTATGTGCTTCCAATGCAATAAGCCCGGACACTTGGAGAGCGATTATCCTAAGACCAAGCTCACCTCCTCATCATCCTCAAAGAAAGATAAAAGAAGAAGGATGAAGAAGAAAGCACTAATGGCTACTTGGGATGTAAGCGAGTCGTCACCACTTTCAAGTGGGGAAGAAAGCTCAAGGGAGAATGCAAACCTTTGTTTCATGATGAAGGATAATGAGGTACCCGCTATTACTATAGGTGGTAATATCCTTACACAAGTAGAATTAGAAAATTTGAAATTGAGCATATGTATGAAGAATTTAGTAGTGTTAGAAAAAGATTCAAGGAACTTAAAATGGAAAATAAAATGCTAGAACAAGAAAATGATGATCTTTTGCTTTCTTGTAATGAGTCAAGAATGAAGGTTGAACTTCTAGAAAATGATAAAAATTCCTTAGAAAAGAAAAATATAGATTTACAAAATTTGAATGACTCATTGAAAATAGAAAATGCCTCATTATGCTTACAAATTGAAATTTTGAATGTTGGCATGTTATCATTACTTTCATTAATTGAGAAAATAAAAAATATATATGCCCATGCCTCATATGCAAAATTTTCTAAAGTTACTTCCCATGCTCATCCACACATTCATGTCCATCATCATGCTTCTATTAAATTTGAAGGTCATTGTTTTTGTTGTGGCATGTATGATATATGGTTAGGGATTGTATATTAAAAAGGAACCCCAATGATAAATCACTTTGGGTTCCAAAATCTTCTAACCCCCAAGGACCCAAAAAAATTTGGGTACCAAAGTCTTCATGCTTAAATGTAGGGGGAGACACTACACTTAAATGTAGACACATTGATGGCTTGAAGTTGCTTGGAAAGTAAAGAAAGAGGAATTAAGATTGTTGCAACTTCTTGACAAATGTGATCGGTATCAAATCCTAACTCTACTCTTGCTTGCATCACTATTGGAGTTTGATAATTAGTGTATATGCTTTATTTAGTACTCACTTGATACTTGATTGTCCATGTGTTCACCCTTGATTGTGATGTCAAGTTTTTGAATTTTAATTTTTCATTTTATTTTCGGTCTCCTCGAAGGCCATTTGTGACCTATAATGGGTCTATGCAATCTTTGATTTTGAAACCTTGGCTAATTGTGGTCGTGTTGGTTTTCAACCTTAGGAAGATTTTGAGATCTTGATTTTAAAATGTTTTCACTTCTTGAGATTTCTTTGATTTCATTTTCGATTATATCTTGAAAAATGAATCTCCACTAGTTAGCAAAATTTGACTTTTGAGAAACAATCTTGACTTTTCTTTGCTATTTAGTTTACAAACTTGCTAAGTAAAAAAATTTCTATTGTGCTTTTATGATTCAATTACTTGCAAGTTCAGCATTGATTAGGAGGCAAATGTTTTAGAGAACAAATGCTAAATACTTGAAAGTTCTATGAGGTAGTAGATTCGTCTTTGCACCATGTAGTATGATACCTCATAAAGCATGTAGAAACTCTTACACCTTGCTCATGATAAAGTACTTGATTGTATCTATATGAAAATTCATGAGCATTTAGTTAAATGACTTGTAAACGATTTCTTGATATACCATGTGAATTCTTGATCGTTATTGTGTCAAGTCATTTGAGTAATGTTTGGGACTATTTCTAGTAATTCAAACTTTGTATATATGATTAGAATGATCATATCTTAGTCATATACAAGTTTGATCAAAATTAGAAATGATTATGAAAAATGAGTACTTATTGATAAAACGTGAAATCTGAAATCTCAGCGATTTATCAAAAAATGTAGAAAATTAATTTTTGCAAATTTTTTGTTTCTACATTTTGCTTGAAAAATTTAGTTTTCATAGAAAAAGTTGCAAAATGTTTCATTCAGAATTTGATTTTATATGATTTTGGATACATCTTTATCAAAAATCAGAAACTTAGACTTTATTGAGTAAATGCATTTTTGATATCCCATAATCGATTATGTATAACCCTCTTGACAAATCTTGACACTTGTGTTTATTATTTCAAAGCATCCTTGATAACATGTATGCTAAAATATTATCATTGTGTAATTTAAGGGAAGTCTAGAAGTGCTTAATGTAGGCCCTTTTTCATTGATATTAAAAGGGGGACAAGAATCTAGACATAGACATGCATATAGTTAGGGGGAGTTTATTCTAGATATGCATGTTGATAGGGGGAGCATTATACCTTGATGAAATGCTATGCTTGTTGATATATTTCTTAATGCATTTATTGAGAAGTTTGTCATCATCAAAAAGGGGGAGATTGTTAGCCTAAGGTTTTCAACCTTGTTCACCATCTCGATTTTGATGATAACAAATTTATTCTAATGAATTTATCAAGTGTTTGATCTCAGGTTGAGGTTACAATCGCGCGCGAAGTTCGTTCGGAGAAATACCAAAAATCGGCAAACGTGCCTTCGTCATCAATTGAGTAGAAAATCTAGAGTTAGGAATAGATTTCATGTAACATGACTCTAGGAATATATCCCAAGCTAAATTGTAATGTTATCCAAGTCCAAACTTGGTAAGGGAACCCGAAATCGAAGCGCGCAAGAAGAATGCTGAAAAAAACACCCTCAACCCGGGTTCGATCGACCGAATGAGGTCAAAAACCGACATTAGCCAATTCGGTTGAGCAAATATTGCCCGAAAATGGCAGAACGCCTTTGGTCACTCGGCGGTCGATCAATCGGTAGACCGACGATCGACCGACAAGCGACCGGGCATCCCTAACGGGCAGAAAAATGCCCGTTGGGTGAAGCTGCCGAGTGAGGGGTTATAAATACCCCTCATCAGCCTCTTAAGAGTTTTTCAATCATTCATTGAAGATCTCCTAGAGTGTTTTTTAGCCTTCCCAAGTGGTTTTCATCGCGCAAGCTTCGACGATTGTTCATTCTCTCGAAGCATTCTTTCTGTCTCAACTTTGGCTTCACCTCGAGCTCTACATCTTGACGAGTTGGAGGCTTTGGTGGCTTTGCAAGGGAGATTACTTGCGTGGTTTAATTCTTAGCTCCTTTGTTGTTATTTTTCTCGTTGTTAAACTAGGTTTCCATTGTTAGCTTGCTAGGTGTGCTAGGCTAAACACCTTAGGGTTACCTTTGTAGAATTATGTTTTGCCTAGGTGAATAGGTTTGAGGCGTTCTCAAAGGGTTGAAAAGCGAGTCCTCGATTGTATTCCAAGGGAAACACATTGTCTATAAAGGATTGGTTAGAAATCCTTGGTGATGAGCCAAGGTAGTGGAGTAAGCAGGGTTGGTCGAACCACTATAATCTCTTGTGTTTGCATTGCCTTTTTTGATTGTTTATAATTGTTTTTCATACTTGCTAACGAATATCACTTAGTTGCATTTACTTGCTAAAAGAAATTGAATTGAAGTTAAAATTAATCCAACACTATTCAACCTCCCCATCCTTCTAATGTGGGTATTTGTTCAACAATTGGTATCAGAGCAAGGTTGTAGGAATAGGTTTAACCATTTAACCTACACTTATGAATTCTAGTATCACACTAGGTCAAGGGTTTTCAACTCATGCACCACCTCTTTTTGATGGAAACAATTATCCCTATTGGAAAACTAGGATGAGTATTTTCTTGCAATCCCTAGGATTAGATACTTGGAGAACTATTCATGTTAATTATGAGCTACCCTCCAAGAGCATGGAGGATTGGTCTCGAGAAGAGATCAAATTGTTTAATTCGAATGTCAAATTACATTGTGGTTTATCTATAAATGTGTTCAATATAATATCATGTTGTAAATCTGCTTTTGATATTTGGCATATTTTAGAAACTACCCTTAGAGAACTTCCCAAGTTAAAGAGTTCAAAATAAATTTGCTTATGCATGACCATGAAGTGAACTCCTTGAAATGAATACTCAAGAGAACATAAATCAAATGTATCCCCATTTTTAAAATATTGTCAAAGCTTTAACTAACCTTGGAAGGGACATACAAGAGGAAGAAAAAATGAGCAAGTTTCTTCGATCACTTCCCAAAGCATGGGAGCCAAAGGTGGTTGCTATCATGGAGGCCAAGAATCTTGGCACCATGAAGATCACCAAATTCATTGGATCCCTCATGACCCATGGGATCGATATGAAGGAAAAAAGGGAGGAAGATGCCCCCAAAGGCAAGAATATTGCCTTAAAAGCATCATTTGGTGATAGAACCTCATCATCATCATCATCATCATCATCATCATCATCGGAGAATGAAGGATCCGAGTACCACGAAGATATGATTCATCTAGGATGAATGTTGATGGAGCTAATGGGAAAGCCTCTCAAGAAGAAGAAGGGCAAAAATAGAATCATGTGCTTCCAATCCAACAAGTCTGGAGACTTGGAGAGCGGTTGTCCTAAGACCAAGCTCACCTCCTCATCATCCTCAAAGAAAGATAAAAGAAGAAGGATGAAGAAGAAAGAACTAATGGCTACTTGAATTGAAGTTAAAATTAATTCAACACTATTCAACACTATCCAACAAATGACCTTATAGGTTAAACGATGTTAATGGAGGGATGACAGAGCTGACGTGGCTGATGATTGAGACTGATGGCTTGAACATGTGGTGCATATGCAAACCAAAACTTGCCACGTTAGCAACACGTCACATGACACATCAGAGATGAAAGATTTACAGAGAGAGTGAATTAGGGTTTAATATCGTTGAGAAGAGAAAAAAAAAATTAATATTAGTGATGGAACACGTCACATAACGGCCCAATGAACCTAGGGCTTAACTTTCCTTTCTTACCAAATCCTACCACCCCTTTCATAGGGGATACTTTGAGGAACACCATGTCCCCCACAGCAAATTTTACCTCTCTGGCCTTTCCATCAGCATACATCTTCTAGCGACTCTGAGCTACTAACAACATCTCTCTCTGATTAGCTTTACCTTTTCTACTGCCTCCTCACCAAGTCAGGTCCCATCATAAGGGAATCTCCTACCTCGAACCAACCTACAGGCGACCTGCATCTCCGCCCATACAATGCTTCAATGGGGCCATACCGATGCTGCTGTGGCAGTTATTATTATAGGCAAACTCAATCAGAGGTAAGTGTCTCTCTCAACTACCCTCCAAATCTAGGACACATGCTCTCAGCATATCCTCCAGCGTCTGAATAGTCCGCTCCGACTGACCATCTATCTGAAGGTGAAATGTCATATTGAACCGCACCTGAGTGCCCAATGCCTCCTGGAAAGACTACCAAAATCGAGTCGTGAACTGAGTACCCCGATCTGAGATGATCATGACCGGAACACCATGATAAGTGACGATCCGATCCAAAAATAACCTCGCATACTGCTCGGCTGAAAAGGTCATCCTGACTGGTATAAAATGTGACATCTTGGTTAGGCGATCCACCACTACCCAAATAGAATCGTTGCCCTTCCCAGACTTTGGCAATCCCGTCACAAAATCCATGATTATCTTCTCTCATTTCCAGTCTGGTACTTCTAGGTTCTGGAGCAACCCTGCCGGCTTCAAATGCTCAGCCTTAACCTGCTAACACACCAGGCACTTAGACACGAACTCGACCACCTCCCTTTTAATGCCTTTCCACCAATAATTCTGCCTTAGATCACGGTACATCTTCATGGCTCCCGGGTACATAGTGTATGTGGACCGATGAACCATCTCTAGCACTTGCCTACGGACCTCAGCCATATCTGGCACCATTATTCGGTTCTTAAACCTTAGAACGCCCTCTGAGTCAACACTGAAACCATTATCGGCATCGCCTCTCCTGGCCAGATCCTTAGTGAGATCACAGAAAGCATCCTCCTCTTGCGCTGCTCACAACGTATCATCCAACGTGGATTGCACCCTCAAGTGAGCCACCAGCGCACCAGAAGCTGGCACTGACAAGACTGCATCGCCATCCAAACACATGGCCAAATCCTGGGCCAATGGCCTCCTCCTGACCGCCAAATGCGTCAGACTACCCATCGACTTTCTGCTCAAAGCATCAGCTACCACATTAGCCTTCCCCGGATGGTACATGATCGAGCAGTCATAATCCTTCAAAAGCTCAAGCCATCTTCTCTGCCTCAGGTTCAACTCCTTCTGGGTGAGCAAATACTGGAGGCTCTTATGATCAATGTATATCTCACAAGCCTCGCCATAAAGGTAGTGGTGCCACAGTTTCAATGCGAACACCACCGCTGTCAGCTCAAGATCATAGGTTGTGTAATTCTTCTCGTGAACCTTCAACTGCCTGGAGGCATAAGCTATCACCCTGCCATTTTACATCAACATACAACCCAAGCCGACCCGGGAGGCATCACAGTAAACAACAAATCCTCCCGAGCCCGAGGGTACTGCTAGAACAGGTGCCGACATCAAGCGATCCTTGAGCTTCAGAAAGCTCTCCTCACACTTACTATCCCATTCGAACTTGAACTTCTTCTGAGTCAGGCGGGTCAATGACGCTGCAATCCTCGAGAAATTCTCCACAAACTTTTTGTAATAACCTGCCAAACCTAGGAAACTGTGAATATCAGAGACATTTATCGGCCTCTACCAACTCTGAACTGCTTCTATCTTTGCAGAGTCCACTTTTATTCCTTCCCTGGACACCACATGGACAACGAACCCAACACTTTCCAACCAAAACTCGCAGATGGAGAATTTGGCATACAACCTATGCTCCCTGAGAGTTTCCAGAACTACCCTCAAGTACTCAGCATGCTCCTCCCTGCTCTTGAAATATATCAAGATATCATCATGAACACTATCATAAATTTATCCAAGTATTCCCTGAATACTCAGTTCATCAGATCCATAAATGTTGTAGGTACATTAGTCAGCTCGAAGGACATCACTAGGAACTCAAAGTGCCCATACCTCGACCTGAAAGCAGTCTTAGGGATGTCACTGTTCTGAATCCTCAATTGATGATACCCTGACCGTAGGTCAATCTCAGAAAACCACTGAGCTTCCTGAAACTGATCAAATAAGTCATCAATCCTAGGCAGCGGGTACCGATTCTTCACTATTGCCTTATTAAGCTGTCGGTAATTAGTGCACATCCGCATGGATCCATCTTTCTTTTTCACAAAGAGCACTGGAGCACCTCAACGCGAAATACTAAGGCGAATGAAGCCCAACTCATTGAGCTCCTGCAATTGGGACTTCAACTCCCTCAACTCAGCTGGTACCATCCGATACGGTGGAATGGAGATCGGCTTTACCCCTGGCTGCAAGTCAATGCAAAACTCAATCTCTCTATTTGGAGGCAACCCTGGCAACTCCTCCAGAAACACATCAAAGAACCCACACACCATGGGCGTCCCCCCAATGTCCCCAACTGCACCTCCGCCTTTCTCTGCCACAGACACAAAGGCCAAGAAAGATTGGCAACTAACCAGAAGTACCTTCCGAGTCCTGAGAGCTAAAATTGCCATCAACGTCTCTCCCCTTCCCTCACCCTGGAAGGTAAACTGGGGCAACCCGGGCTTACTGAAGGTCACAGTCTTAGCCTTGTAATCCACTGAGGTGAAATGATCCGCCAACCAGTCCATGCCCAAAATTACATCAAGCTCCAGCATCGAGAGGAGTGTCAAGCCGACTAGCAACACATGCCCACAAATGACAACCTGGCACCGCAAGACCGTCTCTGCCATCATAGAAACACCTGTAGGCATAGACACCACAAGGGGTAAGTCAAGCACAGAAGGTACCCCTGACAACTTAGCAGCAAACATAGAAGACACAAAAGAGTGCGTTGCACTCGAATCAAACAAGACACATGCAATGGCAGACCCAACAACAATATTGCCTGGCACCACTTCCCTGGACACCTCAGCGCCCTCTTGGTTCATAGAAAACACCCATGCAGTGGGCCACTCCGAACCACCAGCTAGCTAGACTCCTCCCTGAGTCTGACCCCTCTGAGCTATGGAACCCACTAACATCGGCGACTTTTTTCTGGTCTGATCAGGCTGCTGACTGCCCTTGCTAGGATAATCCTTTTTGTAATGCCCAGTTTGCTCATAGCTAAAATATACCTCTGAACGTCCCCAGCAATCCCCTAGTGCCTCCTGTGACATCAGTTATATTACTGCAGCCCAGATCTCCGCTGCGAACCTCCAAACGATGCCCCTGGTCCTGAACCCATGTGGCCTCTGGAACTGTTATGACCTCCGCTCTGCAGTGGATCTACTAACCTGAAAGTCCCCTCTAAGTGAGCTAGCCGACCCTCGAAGATTGGGGCAAAAACTTTTTCTTCTGGGGAACACCATGCCCGTTTATCGGTACCAGCGCCTCCTTTCGGAGTGCCTCATCTACAACCCGAGCAAAGGAAGTATCCTCGGTGTAATGAATCAGTCTGGCGATCTGCGGCCTCAACCCCTCAACAAACCTCTTGACCCTAGCGGTCTCTGTGGCTATCAAGGTGGGATGGTACTTCGAGAGCCGAGTGAACTCCATCTCATAACATGTTACCAACATACTACCTGTTAGACGCAGTAGCTCAAACTCTTTTGACCGTTTATCTCGGACGCTCATCGGCAGGTACTTCTCCACCATAGCAGCTCTAAACTCCTCCCAGGTAGGGGGTGCTGCATCTGCTGCTCTAGCTCTTTCAACTGTAGCCCGATCAGTTGAGCGGTCATCTCAGAAGAACAACCAAGCTCCCTGCACAACTCATAGCAATCTCCTAGGAAACTGATTACCTACACCCGCTGATTTGTCCCTATATACTCTGGTGGCCTGAATACAATAAAATATGCATATGAAGGTGCTCTAGGGGCTCTAACCACCGGTGCCACTAGCTGGACCACCTCTGGTACTACGGGTGCTACCGGTACTGGTTGTGGCTACCGCCTCATGTAAGACCCAAGAAAATTTCCTAATATAAAAATCTATTTTTGGTGCAGCACGCCGACCCCGGGGATAGTCGAGTCGATCCTCGGGATCGCCTTGAGTGAAAAGGTATGACTTGACTAATGATGCATGGAATTTTATTGGATGTTTGACTTTCCTTTTATGCAATCATACCTTAAATCAAGTTTAAATCGACTCAAGTTGTGGGTTGAGTTGAAACCCAAGTTGAGTTCGGGTTTTGACGAGTTTTGAGTCAGGTGAGTCAAGAGCCTATATGGAAGGCTAGATGAATGATTAAAACCCCTCATCCTTGTGCCGTGCAACTCATCCTTGGAGTTGCACAAGGCAGCCTAGGGAGAGAGGGAGAAGAGCAAGGAGAAGGGGGACTTGGATCGATCTGGGATTTCGCGCCATCGCCGAAAGATTCAAAGTCATTGTCATCCGATCTTTCGTTGTCAATCAAGGTGAGTGGTTAGAATTTGAAAGCTTGGGGGAGGCGAGTAGCTGATCGAACCCCTAGATGTGATAGGATGAGTTTTCTCGCGATCTTTCCGACGGATCTTGGTTTCATCGATGTGTATTCAATATTTTGTACGAGTTCTTGTCGGATCATTTTGTTTCTTCACCGATTTCTTAAGTACTAGGGCTGCCGAGTCATGGGAAAAGGGGAAAGGTCATGCCAAAAATTTTCCCAATTCCCTTGACGGAAAGAAATACCTTGGACTATCTCATGTTCATGAATGATGTAGTCTTAATCGTTAATTTTACGTGTTATGAAGCATGTCTTCCCTAGAAACCTTTGATGTGGCCAAATGAACCCTAGACCTCATGAAGAGAGTTCGGCCAAGGGTAAGGGAAGGGGTAAAATAGTCCACTTGATATTAAGTTATATCAGAATCGAAGAATTAGAGCCATAGTTAGAGTCACCTTTCCCTTTTCTACCTTAAGGGCCATGACCGAGCAAGGTTTTCCTTGCTCATGGCTCAGCCAAGACTAGGGAGGGGGAAAGAGGATAGCTTTAGATGGAAACTTTCATGGTTATAAGGTTCAACAATAAAGGTATGACGATACTTAGGAAGAACACCAATCATAGCAAGTAAATTGATTGATTATAAGATTGTAGGAATGCTAGCTTTATGACCTTCCTTAGCATTAGATCTCTAATGTTGCAATTGTTTACCATGCTTAGTATTTCCTACATTTTTGAATTCATTGCTATCTTGCCATGCTAGATAATTGTTTCTTATTGAGCTTAATTCCTAAGGTAGTGTAAAGTTGTTATGCATGAATATTGTGGTTATATATAGTAGATGTTGTAACATTTGAATATTTTTCTTTAGATTATACATGCTGTCCAAAAATGTTCATGGGCGGAATTCCAAAGTCAATACAAGGAATTCCTCACCCAAAGTAGTGTGGAAGGTTAGATAATATGTAAGACATCGCGAGACGTTCATCGTACTTATATGAAAACTTAGCTAGGAGATGATATCACTTCTAGGTCTTCTTGTAAACATTTGGAAACCTAGAACTCTTAGGTGTACACATTTTGGAAGGGCGGCATAAATTGTTGACCCTGTAGCTCGAAATAGGGCTAGATACAGGAAATGGCCTGAAGTGTATATATGGAAACCCTAGGACATTGATTGTGTGATGTGCTTGAGATGGTCCGCTGAGAAGCGTGGAGGTCAGGAATGACCATGCTCAGCTCGCCCAGTGTTGGGTCTTGAGGTGCGCCAGCAGGCCCGCTAGGTGCCAGACCCCAGTTGGGTGGGACTAGCTATCCTTACCCCAGACGGTGTTCGAAGACTAGTGGACCATCCTAGTCGATGGCCCGGGATTGTTTGCTTACATCTTGAGATGATGTGGCCGATGGCCAGTATGATACTTCCTGATATGGTAGGGACGACTGTAGCCGAGATATTTATTCCATAAGTAGGCGCAAGGGCTGGATGCCGGAGGCTTGATAGGCCGAGATGGCAGGTTATCACATTCATTTTGTTGCCTTATATGATATGCATGCATAACTGAGGCTTAGGTGGAGGTTCGCTAGAGCCACTCATTGAATCCCAAGTGGACTCACAGTTTATTCTTTATTTTTGCAAAGCTTGAGTATTGACTTTGACATGTCGATATGGTGCAGCTGGTGGGCGGGAGGCGGTGCCATATCTCGTAGCGGCGTCCATGAGTCTTAGACCAGTGTCTAGTAGTTGCTTTTAGTTTCTGCACTGACAGTTGTATATAAAAGAATTGTAAAACTTGTTACTTGAAACATTCAGTTATTTTGATGTTGGTGTTCTTACATGTTTTGGAAAACATAAAATTGTGACTTTCAAAACTTTTAATAAAGTGTTTTGGTATTTCTTTTATCGATACGATTTGATTTTTCTTTATGTCAGTGTAGACAGTAGGCTACAGGGCAGGATGTAGGCCCTGGTCGGTCACACTACCCTCAATTGGGGTGTGACACCTTAGCTCCTACTCCCTGCGGAGTGCCTCTGTTAGCTCAGCCACCCGGGCCTGCAACTGTACAGCCATGGGATCATGTCCCACCACCTATTGGGCCTTTGGTGGTCTCCCACAACCCCGGCTCCGGTCTCGGCCTCGACCTCGACCTCAGTGCTTAGTAGAGTTGCTGCCACTACCGCTCCTTGCGGCATCAAAAGCCTCCATCGATATGGAATCACCATGAAGAAAATATCAAAAATTTAAACAATTTAATTCACCCTAAGTCGTTAAGTAATTAAACCACAAGTCGCGGTGAGGTGCAGACTTAGCCCATTAATCTCATAACATACTCCTACCGTATATTGACACGCTAGCAATGCCCTATACGGTGACAACTCTAGGTCGTAGTCAGACCGGACCTCATGCTTTGATACCACATTGTCACGCCCAAACTCAGGATCACGTGACCTGCCAGGGTATACATGCCTATACCCCGTAGCCTAACTCATGCACATGCCAACTCACAAAAGATAGCGGGAAGAACAACAGTTTTATTTATAAAGAGAAACATAAACATATTTCATTAAACAATATAGTTTTTATCAAAAAGCTCGAGTGCGAAATAAAATGAATCATAGAGCAACAATACGAATATTTAAATAAATCTGAACGAAAACATGAATGTCCCCACGGCACTACAACTCTAAAATACCAAAACACAAATGCATGACAACTACTACAGACTCGACTACGACCCCTAACTGGGACTATTATGAGATCATGTGGCTCCTCTGCCCTCCAGCCGCGCCTAGTGCTCCAGCCCACCTCACCGATCAGGCTCTTCAAAACAAAACATGATTTTTTCCAAAAATCACAGATTAAACACTAAGCATGCTTGAACATATAAGAACTCATTTAAATAACCAATTCAAGACATAAACTACAATATAACCAAAATCTCTCACTTTGACATTTCATCGAAGACCTTAAGGGCACCCTTGCTCCACTCTTGGCCGAGCACCCCTAGGGTCGTCCTAGGGCTGCCGAACCCCATAGGGAAGGGTTTAGGGTCTCCTCAAACACGGAAAACATTCAAGAACATCCAAGCCTTCACGGTCGGCTTCAAGAATCCGAAGAAACCCGGAAAGAAGGAGGGTAAAACCACTCACCTAAATATGAAGGATGATGAGAGGAGAAATCCCGGATGACAGTCCTTGAATCGGCTTCAAGAATCGACGGCTCGATTCGAAGAAAGGAGAAAGGGGGCGCGGTGGCTCACTTCAAGCCGCCGGATTGAAGAGAGGGAGAGAGGAAGAGAGAGGGGCTGGCTTGGCTTGGCTCCTCTCGGCTCGAATCCTATGGGGAGGAAGAAGGAGAGGAAGGAGAAGGGAAGAAGCTCGGCGGCTCGGCTCTTGATGGCGGCAGCTCCAAGGAGAGAGAGGAGAGGGGTCAGCTGGCTGGCGGCTTGGCGGCTCCTCTTCTCAATAGCTTGTGCGGCTCCAAATAGGGAGCCACAAGCCAAGGGGAGGGGTTTTTATACTCCCTCCTTAACCCTAACCCTTCTAAACCCTTTATCCAACCCGCATCCGCCTCAAGCCGAACCCGAACCCGCTAACTTAAATTAATTTAATTAATCCTATTATCCACATAACCATCCAATGCATGCACACCCACATACGACATAATTAAACAATCATGCATACACAACATAAAAACTAAATAAATTAATCTACACAAGCAAAATTACATAACTCATATTCTTACTTACCCGAGTTTGCAAACTCGCTCCGGACCATGAGTTGACTCGGCTTGACCTCGAACTAGTCCGCTAGGCTAGCAACACAACCATAAAGGAAAAGAATATAATTAAAATATCTAGGATATTATATCCTTATGCAAGTAGAATTAGAAAATGAAATTGAGCATATGTATGAAGAATTTAGTAGTGTTAGAAAAAGATTCAAGAAATTTAAAAAGGAAAATAAAATGCTAGAACAAGAAAATGATGATCTTTTGATTTCTTATAAGGGTTAATTAATGAATATATCATGACTTTTACCGAAATTCTCAAATCTATCACGACTTTTCATTTGTTTCAAAGGCAAGCTTCAACTCTCGATTCGTTTTAATTGTATCACACCGTTAGACTCGGATTAATTTTTTCGTTTAACTACTGACCTGGCATCGATAATGTGTCAACCTAAGTCCAGTCAGCCATTATTTTAATATAAAAAATAGGTAAGCTGACGTGTATTAATAAGTACGATATTTTGGTTACCTATTAAATTACTGTACTTACTAATACACATCATCTTACCTATTTTTTATATATTAAATTAATGGTGATTGGACTTAGGTTGACATGTCATCGATGTCAGGTCAGCAATTTAACAGAAAACTTAACCTGAATTTGACGTTGTGATACAATTGAAATGAATTAAGAGTTGAAGCCTTCATTTGAAACAAATGAAAAGTCGTGATAGATTTGAGAATTTCGGTAAAAGTTGTGATATATTTATTAATTAACCCTTCTTGTAATGAGTCAAGAATGAAGGTAGAACTTCTAGAAAACGATAAAAATTCCTTTAGAAAATAAAAATATAGATCTACAAAATTTGAATGACTCATTGATAATAGAAATTGTCTCATTATGCTTACAAATTGAAAATTTGAATGTTGGCATGTTATCATTAAAAAATGAGTTACTTTCATTAATTGAGAAAATAAAAAATATGTATACCCATGCCTCTTATGCAAAATTTTCTAAAGTATCTTCCCATGCTCATCCACACATTCATGTCCATCATCATGCTTCTATTAAATTTGAAGGTCATTGTTTTTATTGTGGCATGTATGGACATATGGTTAGGGATTATGTATTAAAAAGGAACCCCAATGTTAAATCACTTTGGGTTCCAAAATCTTCTAACCCCCAAGGACCCAAAGAAATTTGGGTACCAAAGTCTTCATGCTTAAATATAGGGGGAGACACTACAGTTAAATGTAGACACATTGATGGCTTGAAGTTGCTTGGAAAGTAAAGAAAGAGGAATTAAGATTGTTGCAACTTCTTGACAAATGTGATCGGTATCAACTCCTAACTCTACTCTTGCTTGCATCACTATTGGAGTTTGATAATTAGTGTATATGGTTTATTTAGTACTCACTTGATACTTGATTGTCCATGTGTTCACCCTTGATTGTGATATCAAGTTTTTGGATTTTAATTTTGGTCTCCTCGGAGGCCATTTGTGACCTGTAATGGGTCTATGCAACCTTTGGTTTTGAAACCTTGGCTAATTGTGGCCGTGTTGGTTTTCAACCTTAGGAAGGGTTTGAGATCTTGATTTTAAAATGTTTTCACTTCTTGAGATCTCTTTGATTCATTTTGACTTCATTTTCGATTGTATCTTAAAAAATGAATCTTCACTAGTTTGCAAAATTTGACTTTCGAGAAACAATCTTGACTTTCCTTTGTTATCTAGTTTACAAACTTGCTAAGTAAGAAAATGTCTAATGTGCTATTTATGATTCAATTACTTGTAAATTGGGCATTGATTAGGAGGCGAATGTTTTAGAGAACACATGCTAAATACTTGAAAGTTCTATGAGGTAGTAGATTTATCTTTGCACCATGTAGTATGATACCTCATAAAGCATGTAGAGACTCTTGCACCTTGCTCATGATAAACTACTTGATTGTGTCTATATGAAAATTCATGAGCATTTAGGAAAATGGTTTGTAAACGATTTCTTGATATACCATGTGAATTCTTGATCGAAATTGTGCCAAGTCATTTGAGTAATCTTTGGGATTGTTTCTAGTAACTCAAACTTTGTATATATGATTAGAATGATCATATCTTAGTCATATACAAGTTTGATCAAAATTAGAAATGATTATGAAAAATGAGTATTTTTTGATAAAATGTGAAATCTGAAATCTCAGCGATTTATCAAAAAATGCAGAAAATTAATTTTTGAAACATTCTTATATCTGCTCTTTGCTTGAAAAATCTAGTTTTCGCTGAAAAACTTGCAAAAAGTTTCATTCAGAATTCGATTTTATATGATTTTGGATACATCTTTATCAGAAATCGAAAACTTAGTCTTTATTGACTAAATGCATTTTGGATATCCCATAATCGATTATGTATAACTCTCTTGACATTTCTTGACACTTGTGTTTATTATTTCAGAGCATCCTTGATAACATGTATGCTTAAATCTTATCATTGTGTAATTTAAGGGAAGTCTAGAAGTGCTTAACTTATGCCTTTTTTATTGATGTAAAAAGGGGGAGAAGAATCTAGACATAGACATGCATATAGTTAGGGGGAGTTTATTCTAGAATCTAGACATAGACATAGACATGGACATATATTCACTTGATGAAATGCTATGCTTGTTGATATATTTCATAATGCATTTATTGAGAAGTTTATCATCATAAAAAAAAGGGAGATTGTTGGCCGAAGGTTTTCAACCTTGGTCACCATCTTGATTTTGATGATAACAAACTTATTCTAATGAATATATCAAGTGTTTGATCTCAGGTTGTGGTTACGATCGCGCGCGAAGTTCGTTGGGAGAAATACCAAAAATCGGCAAAAATGACTCCGTCGTCGATTGAGAAGAAAATTTAGAGTTAGGAATAGATTTCATGTAATCTGACTTTATGATTATATCCCAAGCCAAATTGTAATGTTATCGATGTCCAAACTTGGTAAGGGAATCTGGAAATGAAGCGTGCAAGAAGAACGCTGAAAAATATAGCCTCAACCCAGGTTCGGTCGACCGAATGAGGTTAAAAACCAACAGTAACCAATTCAATCGACCGAATATTGCCCGAAAATGGCAGAACGCCTTTGGTCGCTTGGCGGTCGATCAATCGATCGTCTGACGATCGACCGACAAGCGACCAGGAGTCCCCAACAGGCATTTTCAGTGTCCGTTAGGTGAAGCTGCCAAGTGAGGGGTTATAAATACCCCTCACCAGCCTCATAAGAGTCTTTTAACCATTTATTGAAGATCTCCTAAAGTGTTTTTGAGCCTTCCCAAGTGGATTTCATCGCGCAAGCATCGACGATCGTTCATCCTCTCGAAGCATTCTTTCCGCCTCAACTTCGGCTTCACTTCAAGCTCTACATCTTGACAAGTTGGAGGTTTTGGAGGCTTTTAATTGAGCTCACCTATGTGGTTTAATTCTTAGCTCATTTGTTGTTATTTTTCTCGTTATTAAACTAGGTTTCCATTGTTAGCTTGCTAGGTGTGCTAAGTTAAACACCTTAGAGTTACCTTTGTAGAATTATGTTTTGCCTAGATGAATAGGTTTGAGGCATTCTCAAAGGGTTGAGAAACGAGTCATCAGTTGTATTTAAAGGGAAACACATTGTCTATAAATGATTGATTAAAAATCCTTGGTGAGGAGCCAAGGTAGTGGAGTAGGAAGGGTTGGCCGAACCACTATAATCTCTTGTGTTTGCATTGCCTTTTTTGATTGCTTATAATTACTTTTCATACTTGCTAACGAATATCACTTAGTCGCATTTAGTTTCAATTGAAGTTGAAATTGATTTAAAAGAAATTGAATTGAAGTTAAAGTTAATCCAACACTATTTAACCCCCCCTTCTAGTGTGGTTATTTGTTCAACAATTGGTATCAGAGCAAGGTTGTAGGAATAGTTTTAACCATCTAACCTACACTTATGGATTCTAGTATCATATAGGTCAAGGGTTTTCAACTCATGCACCACCTCTTTTTGATGGAAACAATTATCTCTATTGGAAATTTAGGATGAGTATTTTCTTGCAATCCCTAGGATTAGATTCTTGTAGAACTATTCATGTTAATTATGAACTACCCTCCAAGAGCATGCATGATTGGTCTCGAGAAGAGATCAAATTATTTAATTCAAATGTCAAAGCAATGAATTCATTACATTGTGGTTTATCTATAAATGACTTCAATAGAAAATCATATTGTAAATCTGCTTTTGATATTTGGCATATTTTAGAAACTTCCCACGAGGGAACTTCCGAAGTTAAAGAGTCCAAAATAAATTTGTTTATACATGACTATGAACTCTTTAAAATGCATACTCATGAGAACATAGATCAAATCTATGCACGTTTTCAAAATATTATCAATGTTTTAACTAACCTTGGAAGGAACATACAAGAGGAAGAAAAAGTGAGAAAACTTCTTCGATCACTTTCCAAAGCATGGGAGCCAAAGATGGTTGCTATCATGGAGGCCAAGAATCTTGATACCATGAAGATCACCGAACTCATTGAATCTCTCGTGACCCATGAGATCCATATAAAGGCAAAAAAGGAGGAAAATGCCCCCAAAGCAAGAATATTGCCTTAAATGCATCAATTGGTGATATGACCTCATCACCACCGTCATCATCATCAGAGAATGAAGGATCCGAGTACCACAAAGATATGATTCATCTTGGACGGATGTTGGTGGAGCTAATGGGAAAGCCTCTCTAGAAGAAGGGCAAAAATAGAAGCATGTGCTTCCAATGCAACAAGCCCGAACACTTAGAGAGCGGTTGTCCTAAGACCAAGCTCATCTCATCATCATCATCAAAGAAAGATAAAAGAAGAATGATGAAGAAGAAAGCACCAATGGCTACTTGAATTGAAGTTAAAATTAATCCAACTTTATTCAACACTATCCAACAAATGACTCTATAGGTTAAACAATGTTATTGAAGGGATGACGGAGCTAACGTGGCTGATGATTAAGACTGATGATTTGAACACGTGGTGTATATGCATATCAAGACTTGTCAAGTTAGCAACACGTCACATGACACATCAGAGATGGAAGAGTTACAGAGAGAGTGAATTATGATTTAATATCATTGAGAAGAGACAAAAAAAAATTAATATTAGTGGTGGAACTCTGGCTTTCATAGCATCTTACGTGTCGCTTGCGTGATAAAATTATTCTATGCATGTGCTCAACGTGTAAAATTAACATACAATTATCATTCACGTTATTTTTATTAAGTCCCAGTTGATAGAAATTAGTTTGAATGTTATTTTTATATTATTTTTAATAATATCGTGATATTTTAGTATCAAAATGAATGTTAAAAGTATTTTAGTATGGTATTAAAAACGTCGGAGATATTTTAATACATTCTCCCTCGTTTCAGGCTTACTTTTTTGTTACTCTTTTATCTCCAAAATAAGCAACTGTGACAGGACTCAACAAAGTCATGCCCACCACCATTTGTTTCAGTCAAAGTCAACAATAAACAGCAATTGTTTCAGGCTTACACGTTAATATCCTTGACTTCTTCCACCACAAAGTCATCTCCTTCTCTGTCTTCACCACCGAGCCTAACTGTTCCAGCAATTGCAGGGGCTGAACAAAGCAATCCACAATCCATGGCCTCTCAATCTCTCACCCTTGTCTTCCTCCTCCTCTCTTCCCTGCCCTCCCTTCTCCTTTCCCAGCAACCCTACGAAGGCATACTTACAACCGATTGCTACAAAACCCACAACTCGTCCTCCCTCCTCGGCTACTTTTGCAACGCCCAACCCAGCTGCCAGTCCTACCTCACCTTCCACTCCCAGCCCCCCTTCGATTCCGTCACCAAAATCTCGTCCCTCCTCGTATCCGATCCCTCCCTCCTCTCCCAAGCTAACTCCGTTGCCCCCTCCTCCACCTTCCCCACCAACACCAAGATCTTGATCCCCGTCAATTGCTCCTGCTCAGGCATCCACTACCAGCTCAACTCCTCCTATAGGGTCATCAACACCGACACCGCTCTCGTCGTCGCCAACAACACCTTTCAGGGCCTCTCCACTTGCCAAGCCATCATGAACCAGAGCCTCAATGGCACCGACAAGATGTCCGCGCTCGTCGGCCATGAGATCACCATCCCTCTTCGGTGCGCCTGCCCTACCGAGAATCAGACCTCCTACGGAGTCAGGTATCTCCTGAGCTACTTGGTGGAATGGGGGGACACCATCTCCCAAATTAGCAGCAGGTTCGGGGTCGACGCACAGAGCATGATGGATGCAAACCAGTTGACTGACACAGATATACTTTATCCCTTCACAACCCTCCTCATCCCTTTCCATCGCCAGCCCAACATCACTCAGCTCGAAACCCCTTCGCCGCCACCGCAGCCGCCCCCGACCGCTCCCCCCACGAACACCGGAAGCAGCTCTAACCACGCTGGGCTCTACGCTGGGATCGCAGTTGCAGCAGCAGCAGCTCTCCTCATAGCCGTTCTTTCTGTCATCTACTTCATTTTCAAAGCCAAGAAGAAGAAGAAGAATAACATAATTGGATCTGGAAAAATCATTGCCCCAAGTGATTCAGACACCTTCGGCTTCGGAACAGCATCGTCGTCCACCGACAAAATTCAATCAGAAGACATGCTCTCAAAAATATCCGAACTCGGGCACGCGCTACGAGTGTACAAGTTCGAGGAGTTGCAGCTGGCGACCGAAAATTTCAGCTACGAGTGCCTCATCGAGGGATCAGTGTACCGCGGCGTCTTCAACGGGGACGCCGCCGCCATCAAAGTGGTCAATAGAGATGTCTCCAGAGAAATCGAGATCCTGAAAAAGATCAACCATTTCAACCTCATCAAGCTCTCCGGCATCGGGTACTACCAAGGACAGTGGTTTCTCGTCTACGAGTACGCCGAGAACGGATCCTTAAGCAATTGGATTCTAGACAGAGGCGGCTCCAAGGTCTTGAGTTGGACGCAGAGAACGCAGATAGCCGTGGATGTGGCGAACGGCCTCAGCTATCTCCATGGCTACACCAAACCTGCTTATGTGCACAAGGACATCAAGAGTTCAAACATTCTTCTGGATCAGACGATGAGGGCGAAGATCGCGAACTTTGGCGTGGCAAGGGAGTCGGAGGGAAGCGAGGGGGAGTTCGTTTTGACGAAGCATATTGTTGGGACCAAACGCTATTTGGCGCCGGAGTACTTGGAGCATGGATTGGTGTCGCCGAAGCTTGATGTTTATGCCTTCGGGGTGGTGATGATGGAGATGATAACAGGGAAGGATGCGTTAGAAGCACAAAGAGAGGGTAGCTTGGTTGATGTGCTTACCGGAGAAGATCAAGATGCGACGGAGGGGATTGGGAGATTTGTTGATCCTCTGCTCGGAGAGAGTTATCCTGTGCATTTGGCTCTTGAGATGGCTAGATTGATCGAGAGATGTTTGAGGAGGGAGGCAGGTTCTCGGCCAGAAATGGAAGAAGTGGCGCAAGATTTAGTAAGGATACACGCGATGTCACTCATTTGGCAGCAGCCATGAGAAGGCTAAATGTTCAGCTGTCAGACAGAGTCTGCTAAGGCCAAATGTTCACTCATTTGATGTTTATGACATGTGAAGAAGCTTAAATTTATTATTTTTCATGGTTTAACGTGTATTTTCTTATTTTAATTATTTAATGGTCCAAAACAAAGTAAATTACAATTACACTCATGTAATAAATTAAGTTGTATTTTACTATCCCCGCTACTTTTTAAATGAGGGTTACTTTCAGTTTACCTTCTAAAATTTTTTATTAATATTTTTTTGATCTTTAAAGTGAAAAAAATCTTATTTTTAATTCTAATTTTTTTACCAAAACATTGAAAAGTATATTATTAAGCTGGACATGCCACAACTATCAAGGAGATACAAGTATGTCAACTAGCTCCCATGGTCGAATAATATACCAAGCTCTAGATTTTCCAAATCTCCTTCTAAATTTTACTACTCAATCGGTAGCTTTAAGTTTTCCTTCTTTGACAAATGCTTAATATTAAAAAAGGTTAATTAATAAATATATTTTGATTTTTATCGAAATCCTTAAGGGGGCGTTTGGTATGCTGCAAAATCTATTTGCATGCAAAAGCAAATGCCCGCAAATAGATTTTACAGCCTACCGTTTGGTTGCTCGCAAGTAGAGTTGCAACTTCTATTTGCAAGCATTTGGTTGGCCGCAAATGGAAGTTGTAATTACACTTGCAACTTGCAACGTGCAACTTGCATCTTACGAAATTTTTCGGGTCGGGTCGGGCACGAATTTTCTCAAGTCGGGTTGAGCCGGGCCGGGATGGGATGGGCCGAGCATGCACGAATTTATCCGGGCCGGGTACAAACTTTTTCGGGCAGGGTCGGGCACAAACTTTTCGGGTCGGGTCGTGCACAAATCTTTTTGGGCCGGGCCGGACACGAATTTTTTTGAGTCGGCCCGAGCCGGACCGGGACAGGTTGGGCAGTGCACGAATTTTTTCGGGCAAAGCTGGGCCGAACACAATTTTTTTTTCGGACTGGGCACGAATTTTTTTTCTGGTTAGGCCGGGCCGGGCATGAATTTTTTTGAGCTGGGCCGGGAAACGAATTTTTTCAGGCCGGGTCGGGCAGGAATTTTTTCAGGCCGGGGCGAGCACAAATTTTTTTTGGCCGGGAACGAATTTCTCATGCGGGGTCGGGCATAAATTTTTTGGGCCGAGCCAAGTCAAGATGGGCAGTGCACAAATTTTTTCGGACAAGGTTGGGCCCGATGCGAATATTTCGGACTGGGCATGAATTTCTTTTCGTGTTAGGTCGGGCTGGGAATAAAATTTTTCGGGTCGAGTCGGGACACAAATTTTTTTGGGCAGGGCTGACCACGAATTTTTCGGGCAGGGCCAGGCAAGAATTTTTTCGGTCCAGAAAGGGCACGAATTTTTTTGGGGCGGGCCGAGCACAAAATATTTTGGGCCGGGTTGGGCACGAATTTTTTGGGATTGGGCCGTGCATGAATAATATTGGGCCGAGCAATGCACGAATTTTTTCGGGCAGGGCTGGGTTGGGCACGAATTTTTTTGGGTCGGGCATGAATTTTTTCGGGCCGGGCCGGGGTACGAATTTTTTTTGGGCAGGGCCGGGCCGACAGTGAATTTTTTTGAGCCAAGCTGAGCACGAATTTTTTCGGGCCTGGCCGAGCACAAATTTTTTCGGGCTAGGCCAGGCACGAAATTTTTGAGTCGGGCTGGGCACGAAATTTTTCAGGCTGGGTTGGGCACGAATTTTTTCGGACCGAGCCGGGCTGGGACGGGCCGTGCAGTGCACGAATTTTTTGGGTCGGGTCGGACACAAATTTTTTCGGGGCGGGACGGACACGAATTTTTTCGGGCCGGGCCGGGCACAAATTTTTTCGGGCCAGGCTGGACATGAACTTTTTTGGGCCGGGTCGGGCATAAATTTTTTGGGTCGAGCCTGGGATAAATTTTTTCGGGCCAGGCTAAAAACTTAGGCCCGACATGATTTGTCTGACAAATTAATAATTTTTAATTTTTGTATAATACTGAAAATATATTAAAAAATCTATCAAATGACATCAGATGTAAAATCTGACACTACCAGCAGGTCCAGCACGCAAAAACCTACAACTTTGATATTTATCTCGTCTTCATCCGACGACTCTACGTCGCCAAAATTAATTATTTTTCAATACTTAAATTATTGCATTTGCAGCCCGCAATCTTGTATTGCGGGCTTTTTGGGCTGCAATTCCACTTGCGGCCCGCAAATGATATTTGAAATACAAGTTGCAACTAGTAAATGCTGCAAAATGATTTTGCAGCCAACCAAACAAATTTGTTATAAATCTATCTCCACTTTCCATTATTTCAAATAAGAGTTCCAATTTTCAAATTCCTTCAATTATATCATACCGTCAATTCGGAGTTAATTTTTTTGTCTACGAGCTCACTTGGCAATGTTGGTAGGGGTGAGCATCGGTTTGGTTCGGTTAAAAACCGAACCGAAAATTCGATTAACCGAACCGAACCATAGAAATTTTTTTAATCGTTTACCGAACCGAAAAAATTCGGTTAATTCAGTTCGGTTAACCGAATTTTCGGTTCGGTTCGGTTAATTTGGTTCGGTTAACCGAACAGATAAAAAAAAAAATTTCAAAGCATGTATGTGGACTCGAACTCGGCCAAATGGAGAATTAAATTTTAATTTTTACCCTTCTAAACCATCTTAGCAAATATTACTATAAATTTATATATAACTAACACCTATTATATATATATCGAATGTTAAATAAATATTATTACACAACATGGGATTCAAACCCGGGCCGGCGGAAATGCTAAACTTAACACTTAACCACCAAGACAAATGATAAGATCTAATATATCTGTTATTATATATATATATAAATATACATATATATATACATATATATTCGGTTAATTCGGTAAATTAACCGAACCGTCGGTTAATTTACCGAACCGAACCGAAAACCGAACCGAAAACCGAACCCAAAAATTTCTTTAACCGAAAACCGAACCGAAATTAATTCGGTTAATTCGGTTCGGTTAAATCGGTTTCGGTTCAGTCGGTTTCGATTTGGTTTCGGTGAATCGGTGAAGTTTGCTCACCCCTAAATGTTGGCTTGTATTTTTTATCTATTTAATGTCCGGTGAGTAAATAAATTAATTAAAAATTAATATCCAATGAGTAAATAAATTAATTAAAAATTAATTAATGAATGAACTGCACCCTAACTCCTTTTATAACCCTAATTAATGAATGAGCTGCACCCTAACTCCTTTTAATGTCCGATGAGAGAGGTGCACGGGTTATAAAAGAAGTTAGGGTGCAGCTCATTCATTAATTATTTTTTAATTAATTTTTTTGCTAATTAAACATTAAATAGATAAAAAATATAAGTTAACATTGCCAAGTCAGCTTGTAACGAAAAAATTAACTCCGAATTGACGGTATGATGTAATTGAAAGATATTAAAAATGAGAGCCCCCATTTGAAACAAATGAAAGTGAGAATAGATTTGATAATTTCGGTAGAAGTCCAAATATATTCATTAATTAACCATATTAAAAAATGATTGTAATTGACCAAGGAGTAGGACCCATTTTCTTCAACACATTGATCATAGTCAGATTAAACCAAAATGTAGGAAAAACTATTTTTAATAGCATATTTGACAACTTCCATTACAATAGTTGCTTCGCATTGGAGAGGAGATGCATAAGAGTTAATCTGTGTCTTAACATGGATGTAGTGGCCATCTTGTAATCTTTGTCTTCACATGGATGTAGTGGCCATTTGAGTACCAGAGTACAAGAATTTGCAGCAGGCAGCCGATTAGAAGCATAAGAGCACTAACAATTGGTAGCCTTTGGCTTCCATAATGGCAATCATCTTTGGTTCCTAAGCCTTGGGAAGATATCGAATGAGCTTTCTTATCTTCTCTTCTTTTATATTTTTTCCAAGATTATATAAATCATTAGTAATATTTTGAAATCTAGCATACATTTTATTAATGATTTCATGTAATTGCATTCTAAATATTTCATAGTCATGCATAAGGAGATTAATCTTGAACTACTTAACTTGTGAAGTACCTTCATGTGTAGTCTTTAGGAAATTCCAAATTTGAAAAGCCAACTTACAAGTTGAAATTGTTGAGTGAATACCCACACTAGAAGGGGGGAGGGTGAATAGTATTGGGTGACTTTTTATTTATACTTCAATTCTTTTAAGTCAATTCCAACTTCAACCGAAAGTAAGTACAACTACACGATGTTCGTTAGCGAGTGTGAAACACAATTATAAGCAGTTACACAAGGCAATGCAAACTCAAGAAATTATAGTGGTTCGGCCAACTGCCTACTCCACTACCTTGGCTTCATACCAAAGATTTCTAACCAAATCCTTTATAGACCTTGTGTTTCCCTTTGAATAAGACCGAGGACTCGGTTCTCAACTATTTGAGAACTCCTCAAAACTATTCACCTAGGCAAAACACAATTCTACAAAGTAAACCCTAAGTGTTTACACTAGCACACCTAGCAAGCTAATCAATGAAAAACATGTTCAAACAACAAGTAAAATTATAATGAAAAGAGCTAAAGATTAAACCACAAGTAAGAGCTCTTTTCCAAGCCTTCAATGCCTCCAACTCCACAAGATATTGAGGTCGAATCGAAGCCGGAGTCGAGGGAAGATGAGCTCTTGAGAGAAATCATCGATCGAAGTAGCAAGCGCGAGCAAATCATGCTTAGAAGGCACAAATCACACTTTGGAAGCTTATCTCAATGGTTAAGAGTGTTTAATGAAGGTTGGTGAGGGGTATTTATAACCCCTCCCACGGAACGGCTCTTTAACGAGCATTTTTTCGCCCGTTGGACGCCGACCGATTGCTTGCCGATCGATCGTCGATCGACCGACCAATTGACTGCCCAACGACGGTTGGCGTTCTTCCCTTCTGCAACTATGTTAGGTCGACCGGATGGTCGACCGACTTGGTCGCGATTTAATTCCTCTGTTGTCTGATCGACCGAATTAGCCACTACTAGATTTTGGCCTTGTTCGGTCGACTGAAGTAGCCACTGCTAGTTTTTGGCATTGTTCGATCGATCGACCGGTCGGCCGAAGTGGCTACTGCCATTTTTTTGCATTGTTCGGTTGACCGAACTTGGGCTGAGGCTGATTTTTACATTTGTTTTGTTACACGCTTTTTCATGGGTTTTGTTACCAAGTTTTGACATGGATAACTTTACAAATAGGCTTGGGATGAGATCTTAGGGATATATTACATAGAATCTACTTAATCTACATCCGAGCCTTTTTTGACAATTTTTGCGATTCTCCGAGCAAAGTTCGCGTGCTTATCGCAACATCAATCTGAACTCAAAACTTCACACATATATTAAATACAGGTTTGTTATCATCAAAATAGAGATCGAAGCCAAAGGAGAACCCTTGGGCCAACAATCTTCCCCTTTTTGATGATGACAAACATAACATGAATTTTTTATATAAAAGAAGACTCTAAGTATCATTTGTGAGTTTGAGTTAAGGAATGCGCAACTTAGTTCGCAACTTAACATATGCTCCCCCTATCAGTATGCATATTATGCTTGTAACTCCCCCTATCTATATGCATCATAAAATAAGTGTGACCTTACTTTTTGTTCCCCTTTTGACATCAATCAATAAGGGCAAGAAACAAGGTACTATTAATGAGTTCCATCATTAAAACCAAGAAAACCAGAAAACTAGAAAACTAAAAAACTGAGTATCATCTACCACTATAGTCCTTCCTATCAATGTAAGCCTATAGAAGGCAAACATCGATAAGTCACAAAGCCCCATTACAAGGCAAAACATAAGTGTGATGATACTTCATGAAATGCAATTTTTAAAAGACATATATATTTTGAATTTTCAACCACTTGGAAAAGCACAAATCTCTAATTGCATTCTTAAGTTTGTAAAGCTTTCTTCACTTAAGGGTTTCGTGAATATATCCGCAAGTTGGTTATCGGTGGATATAAATTCCACGGATATATTTCCCTTAGCTACATTATCTCTAAGAAAATGGTGCCTTAGATCGATGTGCTTGGTCCTAGAGTGCAAAATTGGATTTTTTGTTAAATTGAGTGCATTAGTGTTATCACAATGTATATACATGAATATTTAAGTCCATAATCTAAAAGGGTTTGTTTCATCCAAATGACTTGTGCACAACAACTAGTCACAGCGATGTATTCAGCTTCGGTAGTTGAAAGCGCAACCGAGTTTTTTTTCTTTGAGAACCAAGAAACAAGTCTCATTCCTAGGAATTGACAACACCCAGTAGTGCTTTTTTTATCTACTTTACACCCGACAAAATCGGCATCCAAGAAACCAATTAAATCGAAAGATGTATTACATGGATACCATAATCCTAAGTCAATCGTGCCTTTCAAATATCTCAATATGTATTTGACCGCACTCAAGTGAGACATTCTAGGACAAGATTGAAACCTAGCACACACACAAACACTAAACATGATATCGGGTCTACTTGGCGTTAAATAGAGAAGACTGCCAATCATACCTCGTTATCGCTTTTCATCTACTTTCACACCATATTGATCTTTGTCAAGCTTGATGGATGTGCTCATTGGTGTAGAAGCTATCTTGGCTTCATTCATTCCAAACCTTTTGATGAGCTCCTTTGTGTATTTAGCTTGATTTATGAAGATTCCTTTGTTGGTTTGCTTGATTTGGAGACCAAGCATAAAGGAAAGTTCTCCCATCATCCTCATCTCAAACTTTTCCTGCATGCACTTTGCAAACAACTCACAAAGTAATTCGTTAGTAGAATCAAATATTATATCATCAATATAAATTTGCAGGAGTAAAATATCATTTTCATTATTTTTTATAAAAAGAGAAATATCGGCTTTTCCAATGCTAAAGCCTTGATCTATCAAAAATGTGAAAAGCCTTTCATACCAAGCCCTAGGGGCTTGTTTTAAGCCATATAAAGCCTTTTTAAGTTTGAAAACATGATTTGGAAACTCAAAACTTTCAAATCCGGGGGGTTGTTCAGCATAAACTTCTTCATCGATAAAACCATTTAAAAACACACTTTTAACGTCTATTTAAAAAGTTTAAAGCCTCTAAAACTAGCATAAGCCAAAAGCATGTGAATTGCCTCTAATCTAGCTACGGGAGCATAAGTTTCATTATAGTCTATTCCTTCTTCTTGATTGTACCTTTGGGCCACTAACCTAGCTTTGTTTGTAATGACTAAACCTCTATCTAATTTGTTTCTAAACACCTATTTAGTCCAATCACAGTTTGTTCGCTAGGTCTAGGTACTAAGTCCCATACTTCATTTCTAACAAATTGATTAAGTTCTTCTAGCATAGCTATTACCCCAAAAGTTATCTTCTATTGCTTCCTTAATATTTTTTGGCTCTACTTAAGATATGAACGCTACATATTGACAAATATTCTTAAGTTTAGAGCGCGTTACCACTCCTATTGATGGTTCTCCGATGACTTAATCAATTGGATGATCTCTTATCAATCGGTATCCTTTGGGGAGAGGTGGTAGAGCTTCCTCTTCTTCTTCTTCATCTTGAGGTAGAGTTGAGGATGAGGGTTCTTCATGTTGAGTTTCCTCATTGTTTTCATCCTCAACCTCTTTGTCATGAAATGTGAGTTCCTCAAGTTTCTCACCTACATTCACAATCTTAACATTTCTAGAAGAATCGTTAGTTTCATCAAATGTAACATGCATAGATTCTTCAACAATCATAGTTCTATGGTTATAGACTCTATATGCCTTACTGTTGGAGTAACCTAAGAAGATACCTTCATCGGATTTAGAATCAAATTTTCCTAGATGCTCCATAGTGTTTAAGATAAAACATTTACATCCAAAAACATGAAAATATCCCACACTTGGAATTTTATCATTCCAAAGCTCAAAATGTGTTTTCTTGATTTTAGGTCTTAATAAAACACGATTAAGCACATAACAAGAGGTATTTATGGCATCGGCCCAGAAGTATTTGGGCAACTTATTTTCATAAAACATGGTCCTAGCCATCTCTTGTAAGGTTCTATTCTTCCTCTCAATCACCCCATTTTGTTGAGGGGTTCTAGGGGAAGAAAAGGTATGTTCAATACCCAATTCATCGCAAAATTCAATAAATTTTTCATTTTTGAATTCTCCTCCATTATCAAGTCTAATTTTCAAGATTGAAATTCCTTTTTCATTTGTAAGTCTCCTAGCAAATTTTTTGAAGAAATCAAAAGTTTTATTTTTCTTAGCTAGGAAGAAAACTCATGTAAATCTTGAGAAATCATCTACCAAAATATAGCAAGATCATTTTCCACCTAGACTTGCAACATCACAAGGACCAAAGAGATCCATGTGCACAAGTTCTAGTATTCTAGATGTACTTACTTGATTAATGCTATGAAATGAAGACTTAACTTATTTACCATGTTGACATGCATCACAAAGTTTGTCTTTTTCAAATTTAATCTTAGGTATTCCTTTAACTAAGTCTTTTTTAGATATTTCTTGGATGAGGCTCATGCTAGCATATCGTAGCCTTCTATGCCACAACCAAGAATCATTTTTTATGGCAACCAAGCATCTAACATGGGGATTTGATAAAATATTTAGAACTAATGTGTAAATATTTTCTTGCCTATTTCCGATGAACACAATATAATTAGATGGTGCACTTCTAATGATGCATTAAGATGCTTCAAAAATGACTTCATATCCATTGTCGCACAATTGAGATATGCTCATCAAATTATGCTTTAACCCATCAACTAATGAGACATTTTTAATGCATGGGTAGGGGAGTATACCTATATCACCAATGCCAACGATCTCACCTTTGGTATTGTCTCCAAATGTCACATGTCCACCATCCTTGCTTGATAGGGTTGCGAAAAGATTGATATCACCCGTCATGTGTTTTGAGCAACTGCTATCCAATATCCATGTGCTTCTACTTGCTTGAGAATGCTTCTACATCTATAAAAGGAGAAGAGACAATTTTAGGTACCCAAATCTTCTTGGGTCCTTGAGTGTTAGTCATCTTAGGTACCCAGGTGTATCTAGCATGAGGGTTCCTTTTTAGTGCACAATCTCTAGCCATATGACCAAAAATATCACATGAAAATCAATTTCCATTAAATTTTCTTGGACTACGTGTGTAAGCATGGAAGTGTGCATGAGCGTGATTGTTTAATGACTTTCTCGCATGTGCTACCCTAGGCATGGCATTTTATAGGATTGTCATTTTTTCATTTAGCATGCAAAGTACCTTTTTTAAGTTTATCATGCTATCATTCAAGTGCTCTACTTTATCACTTAAGAACTTATTTTCATTTTCCAACTTTTCATTTTCATTTTCTAAGTTTTTCTTAGCATCATCAAAGGCACGCTTCTCTTTCTTATGGGTATCTACTTCTTTCCTTAATGCATTGCATGGAAGTAACAAGTTATCATTTTCAAGCTCTAAAGATTTATTATCCTTTTTAAGCTCTTTAAACTTTTTCCTATAGCATTAAATTCATCATGCATTTGATCAAATTCATTTTCTAGTTCTTCTTGCGTAAATGAAAGCTTGCCAAATGTAAATCTTACCTCGTTGTCATTTGCCATGAGGCAAAGATTTGCCTTTTCACTCTTGGAGTCTTCTTCACTTGACGAAAACTCGCTTTCTTCCCAAGAAGCCATCATTGCCTTCTTCTTCTTCTTGTATTTTTTTTTCTTGTGAGGGTTCGAGGTGGAAGCCATCTTGAGAAGTGGGTAATCCTTCCTTAGATGCCCGATTTTGTTACAATTGTAGCATGTGTAGCCTCCTCTTCCCTTTCTCATGCCTCCTCTCATGAAACTCATGAATCTTCTTGCCAACATCGCCATCTCTTCAAACTCATCCGTCTCTTCCTTAGATGATGAGGGTTCTTCATCCAGGTGTGATGCTTTTAAGGCAATGGTCTTGCCTTTGGGAGCATCTTCCTCCTTGTATTGCTTCATATGGGTCTCATGTGTCATGAGAGACCCAATGAGCTCGGTGATCTTCAAGGTGCTTGTACCCTTTGCTTCCATGATTGCGATGACCTTGGGCTCCCAAGCTTTCGGAAGGGAACGAAGGAGCTTCCTTACCTTCTCCTCTTCCCTTATATCTCTACCAAGGTTAGCTAATCCATTTGTAATATTTTGAATGCGAGCATACATGGCATCAATAGATTCATGTGATAACATCTTGAACATTTTGTAATCATGCATGAGTAGGTTCATCTTAGATTCTTTAACTTGTGAAGTCCTTTCATGTGTAGTCTTTAAGACTTTCCAAAGTTCATATGCAGACTTACAAGTAGAAATTCTATTAAACTCATTAATTGATAGGTCACAATATAGTGCATTGACAGCCTTTGCATTTGCATTAAAGAGTTTAATTTCTTCTTGATCTCAGTCATCCATATCCTTAGTTGGTTGCTTATACTCTACTTGAATCATTCTCCATACATCTATGCAAAGTGATTGTAGGGAGCCATTCATGCGTATCTTCCAATAGACATAGTTGTTTCCATCGAACAATGGTGGAGTATGAGTAGAGGACCCTTTAGCTAGTTGGATTTCACTAGTCATTCTAAATTGTAGGGTAGATGGTTAAACCTAATCATACAACCTTGCTCAGATACCAATTGTTGAGTGAATACACACACTAGAAGGGGGGGGTTGAATAGTGTTGGGTGACTTTTTACTTCTACTTCAATTTTTTTTAAGTCAATTCCAACTTCAACCGAAAGTAAGTGCAACTACACGATGTTTGTTAGCGAGTGTGAAACATAATTATAAGCAATTACACAAGGCAATGCAAACTCAAGAAATTATAGTGGTTCGGCCAACCGCCTACTCCACAACCTTGGCTCCACACCAAGAATTTCTAACCAAATCCTCTATAGACCTTATGTTTCCCTTTGAATACAACCGAGGACTCGGTTCTCAACCCTTTGAGAACTCCTCAAAACTATTCACCTAGGCAAAACATAATTCTACAAAGTAAACCCTAAGTGTTTATACTAGCACATCTAGCAAACAAATCAATGAAAAACGAGTTCAAGCAACAAGTAAAATTACAATGAAAAGAGCTAAAGATTAAACCACAAGTAAGAGCTCTTTTCCAAGCCTTCAATGCCTCCAACTCCACAAGATGTTGAGGTCGAATTGAAGCTAGAGTCGAGGGAAGATGAGTGCTTGAGAGAAATCATCGATCGAAGTAGCAAGTATGAGCAAATCAAGCTTAGAAGGCACAAATCACACTTTGGAAGCTTATCTCAATGGTTAAGAGTGTTTAATGAAGGTTGGTGAGGGGAATTTATAACCCCTCCCACGGAACGGCTCTTCAACAGACGTTTTTTCGCCCGTTGGACGCCGACCGGTCGCTTGGCGGTCGATCGTCAGTCGACCGACCAATCGACCGCCCAGCGACCGCTGGCGTTCTGCCCTTCTGCAACTATGTTCTGTTGACCGACTCGGTCACGATTTAATTTCTGTGTTGTCTGGTCGATCGAAGTTGCCACTGCTAGTTTATGGCCTTGTTCGGTCAATCGATTGGTCAACCTAACCTGGGTTGGGGCTGATTTTTACATTTGTTTTGTTACCAAGTTTTGACTTGGATTACTTTACAAATATTCTTGGGATGAGATCCTAGGGATATATTACATAGAATCTACTTAATCTACATCCGAGCCTTTTTTTGACGATTTTTGCGATTCTTCAAGCGAAGTTCGCATCCTTATTGCAACCTCAACCTGAACTCAAAACTTCACACATATATTAAATACATATTTGTTATCTTCAAAATAGAGATCGAAGCCAAAGGAGAACCCTTGGGCCAATAGAAATCCTTTTTAACTCATTAATAGAAAGACCACAATGCAAAGCATTCATAGCCTTGGCATTTGCATTAAAGAGTTTGACCTCCTCTAGGTGCCATTCATCCATATTTTTTGTGGGTTGCTTATACTCTACTTGAATCATCCTCTATAAATCCATGTCTTGAGATTGAAGGAAGATATTCATTATAATATTTCAATAGGCATAGTTGTTTCCATTAAAGAGTGGAGGAGCATGAGTAGAGGTCCCTTGAGCTAGATGATTTTCGGTAGTCATTCTAGAGTGTAGGGTAGATGGTTAAATCTAGACCTATGACCTTGCTCTAATACAAAATATTGTTCAAATAACCACAGTCGAAATGAGGGGTTGAATAGTGTGTAGGCAAATTTTAGGTTCAATTATAGTCTTTTTGATTTTAAGCAACTTAGCACTCTAACTTAGATTCTTCAAAGGTGAATGCTATGGATGATAAACTAAGCACTATTATGAAGTAAACAAGCAAGTAAAGATGAATGTAAACAAGCACAATATATAGTGTTTCGGCCAACCCGCCTACTCCGCTACCTTGGCTCCTCACAAAGGATTTCTAATCTTAACACTTTATAGATGAAATGTTTTCCTAATAATATAATGAGGATTTAATTCTCAACCATTTGAGAAGACCTCAACACCTATTCTCTAGCAAAACAAATCTCTATAACCAACCAAGGTTTTTCACAAGCACACCTTGCAAGCTAACTTATCGAATTAAACAAACAAGATGAAAACACTTTAAAAGGATCAAGAAATGTAAACCAAACTTGAAGTGCTCCTTTCACCAGCCTTCTAGACTTCCAACGCCTCAAGAAGATGAACTTTGCCTTGAGAGGGTTGAAGAATGAAGGACACAACTTGAGGGAGTAGAGTTGAAGATTAGGGCTTGAAATCACTCTTTGAAGGCTCAAATACTTAGGGATTAACTAAATGAATAGTTAGAAGACTTTGGAGGCTGAAAACAAGAGGTATATATAGAGGAGGTGAGGGTGATTAGGCTTAACTAGTCGTTCAATGGATCTATTCGATCTACCGCCGGTTAATCCTCGGTCGACTGAGGTTCGACAGCGGGTCAGTCGAATAGGTTTTGGAAGATTTCCAGAACACTTACGGTTGATCCTCGGGTGACCATCGGTCGATCCTCGGGCAATCGATATTTGCATCATTTTTCAGATTTCGTCATGAATTTCGACTTTCGGAAACTTTGTAATGGGTTTGGTCCATGTCCTAGGGATATATTACAATCAATTGTAATGGGTTTTGACTCTATTACAACTTGTTCCTGCTTGAGAGTGGGGGATCTTCTGGTTTGGTCTGGTTCAACGCCGGTGGGGATGGGAATAAGAAAATTAGCAGAAATAGCAATTTAAAAATTCGAAACATCGCAAAATAGCGATCTACTTTAGCAACAATTAAGGAATTCAATCTACGAGTAGAAGGAGAAAGATATACCATATACTGCGGTTGGATAGGGAGCTCCTATTCCCGTATCAAGACACACACCAAGCGCCTCGCAACAAAAGTGCAGCGAACAACCCGACTCGTGGCTCAACTGACACATTTTCTCAAACCCCGACACCTCAAGAGCTAGGCCGGCCCTTCCACCAACAACCCGGCTCCAAAACGAGAGAAAGAAGAGATGAGAAAACAATGGAACGAGGAGGTAGATCAAAGAATACATCACTATCCTTTTTCGAAATCCTCCAAGTGGATGAAGTAGGTGACACACTCAAGTAGAAGACACCTCCAATTTGGCTTCGTAAAAGACTGGGAAGAAGGAAGTAGATGGCCAGCCACCAATGGAGAGGAGGAGGAAGAACTAATTCACCAACCCCTCCCATGGGGTGTTCGGCCACAATGTATAGAGAAGGGGGGCGGCTACAAAGGTAGACCCGGCCCCTTAAAAACTCTCTCCCTGAAATTCAAAATTCTGGGGTTTGCCTCCAAAAATAATTTATATTTTAATGGCTTCATAATTAATTCAAAATTAATTAAATCCAAAAACTACAAACATTAATTTATCGCCACAAATTAAGAGCCTGTAAACAAGAATGATAATTATCTAAATAAACCAATTCCCTAACGATAGGAAAAAGGTTTATCTAAATAATTCAATTTCTTATTAATTAATAGAATTATGATTTATCCTCATAAATCACATATCTATTAATTTTATGATTTATCTACATAAATCAAATTCTTATTAATTAGGATTTATCCAAATAAATTAATTCCCAATTAATCGGTTAGGCTCATGGTTGAAAACTAAGGTGCCGTTTGGTTAGCGAAAACTATTTTCTGGTTTGGTTTCAGTAAAAATGAAAACTTGGTTTTAGAAACTGTTTTGATTTCTAGTTTTCAGTTTTCTGAAAACGCATTTGGTTAATGAAAACAACATCAGTTTTAGTTTGTTGAAATCAGTGAATATTTATTTGGTTATAAAAAATAATATTAATTTTCCTTGAATATTTTTTGTAGTAATTAAATATTTAGTTAGTTTACAAAATTAAATGTTTGCTAATATGGTTATAAAATATTTATATGATTTAATTAATTAAGTTATTGGTAATATAAGATTTTTTTGTTCAATTAGATATAAAAAGTAATTAATAGTTATTATATAATTTTTTTTAAAAATAAGTCCAATGGTCTAAGACTAGTTTTGATTAAATTATAAATAGATCAACTTTAAGAAAATTGAGTTATTTAATTAAAAATAAACTTTAAGAATATTTAATATTCCCACCATTTATATTTGATTCAAAATCAAATTATATTTAATTCATAATTAAATATATTCCTGGTCAAGTAGTTAATTAAATATTTAATTCATAGTTAAATTTAATCAACTACATAAAATATTATCTTGTGCCAATCCCTACAATTTAGGGATGCCTTACAAATTAGGGATATCGAGGAACTCCTTCATCGCGCATTTGTTCATATAGGAAATAACTTTCCTATCATGTCCATAAACGAGATCCGTGATCGAGTTGCAGCGTGACCATGCTAGTAGACATATAGGGCCGCATTCAGACTTTATCTCATAAGGTTCGCTACGAGGTTAGCCTGTTGTGGGTGACCTATTGGGCCCCACACTAAGTCAGCAGTGAGTTGTGCATAACGGAAAGTCGGATCTAATAGAAGGACTTATATTCGAATCTTATGAGCCACCACTAAACCCCTTTAGTGTGGTCGTGAGAGACTCCACTCACAAGTCAAGATTGACGTCTAGCAATGTGTCATGACTACCCGGATAGTGTGAGGTTCAATCTACAGGGATCGAATGCCCTTCGTTGATTAGTTACCGTGCAACTAAGTCCCTTAGTTACAATGTCCCGAATACGGCTAGGGTACAGAAAAAGTGTTAAACCCTAATACTGATTCATTTGTATTCTGCCTACCAAGTCGTCGTCTCAATAATGTCATGTTAGAAAACCTTTTTTCGACATTCATATCTACTATGGCCAAAGATTCCTGAGTCGAAACTTACAGGGACACATAGGACATTATCTCCTCTTACTAGGAGTAATTGATTCCATATTGGTTGCTCACATACCTCCATGGGTGCTTTCCCATGTCCAGAGGTATCCGACACATGACACTGAAGGCCACGTAAGGATAAGTCCAAAGCAATGGGTCGGCACTCACAAGGTAGCCATGACAACCTCAGGTCCAAGGAATGTTTGCACCTACTATCACCCAAGCAATATCCTATCGACACTCATGTAAGGATTTCATTCTGTGTTCCTCGTGTAGGTCCATTCAGTGAACTCGTTCCCTAATAAGCACATGCACTTGTACATTAAATGACGGCTCATAGGTAACTGTGAGATCAGCTACCCCTTATCGTATAAGGCATGTACCAAGTGCACCAGTCTTTCCGGAATCATCAATTCCCTAATTGGTGATCCTACGACTGGGAATATTTAGAACAGGAGCATCTAGATTCCAAGTCTCACTGGCATGATCTCATCATGGCCTTGGAATCAATTGCCCGGGTCCATGGTGTTCATCACAATCTAATATATACAAAATATAGATGCAACATATGATGAAAAAAGTTACCTCATACTATTCATTAACCAAAAATAGTTCCCTACACATCAACATATGATTGGCTCAATGGCACTATTTCTTTCAATCTCCCACTTGCACTTGTAGCCAATCATTGCGGTATTTAATGCCCATACAACTAAAGTAATGATCGAATTGTTGCTATGGTAATGGCTTTGTGAATGGATTTGCTATATTGTTTGTCGTGTCGACACGTTCGACATTTATATCACCATGTCCAACGATCTCTCTGATTAGGTGATACCGCCTTAGGATGTATTTTGATTTGTGGTGGGATCTAGGTTAGTTTGCTTGAGCAACAGCCCCAATGTTATCACAATAAATAAGGACTGGACCAACAACCTCATGAACAATACCCAGCTCAGAGATGAACTTCTTTATCCGCACTCCTTCCTTAGTGGCTTCGCTTGCAACGATGTACTCAGCTTCTGCCATCGAGTTAGCCACAGTACCTTGCTTGGAACATTTCCAGCATACTACGCCATCATTTAGCGTAAATACATACCCAGAAATGAATTTATTCTTATCGGGGTCCGATTGGAAGCTAGAATCTGTGTAGCCCTCTAGTTTAAAATCTGACCTACCATAAATTAGGAGAACATCTTTAGTCCTTCTTAAGTACTTAAGAATGTTCTTTATGGCTTTCCAATATTCCTCTCCATGATCCGCCTGAAATCTTCTAGTTATCCCTAGGGCATAAGCGACATCAGGCCGAGTACAGAGCATTGCATACATGATGGATCCTACTACCGAAGCGTAAGGGATATTGCTCATCCTTTTCTCTCCTTAGGTGTCTTAGTAGACATCTTCTTGGAAAAAGTGATGCCATGACTCATAGGCAAGTAATCTCTTTTACTGCATTCCATGCTAAACCTTTTTAGCACGGTATCAGTATACAAACAAACCAAGCATCCTTCTAGACCAATCCCTATATATCTTAATGCCAAGTACATAGGATGCTTCACCCAAGTCTTTCATGGAGAAGTTTTTGGATAACCATGCTTTCACTGACTGGAGCAGAGGAACATTATTCCCCATGAGCACTATGGTATGTACATACAACACAATAAACACAACGGCGCTCGCACTAACCTTTTTGTAGACACAAGGTTTGTCTACATTTTTGATAAAGCCAAACTCTTTGATTGTCTCATCAAAACAGATGTTCTAACTCCTCAAGGCTTGTTTGAGTCCATAAATGGACCTTTGCAATTTGCATACCTTCTCCGGTCCTACCGGGGACACGAATCCTTTTGGCTGGGTCATATAGACCTCTTCCTCAAGTTTTCCATTGAGGAATGCAATCTTGAATCTATCTGCCAGATCTTGTAGTCATGATATGCATCAATGGCGAGCATTATCCTAGTGCACTTGAGCATGGCTACAGGAGAAAAGGTTTCATCATAGCCAACACCTTGCCTTTGGGTGAAACCTTTTGCAACCAGCCCGGCCTTATAGGTATCCACCGTGCCATCTGCTCTGATCTTTCTTTTAAAGATCCACTTACACCCTATAGGAGTGACTCCTTTAGGTAAGTCAACCAAAGTCCAAACTTGGTTGGTGAACATTTAGTCCATTTCGAATTTCATTGATTCCTGCCATTGTTTGCAATCAACATCCTTGATTGCTTGATCATAGGATTGCGGATCAACGTCTTCCTGGTCATTTTCAATGGTTATAAAGAATCTCTCAGGTTGTCGATGCAATCTCCTTGATCTACGAAGAGTGTTGGGAGCTTGTGTTTCTGTGATTGGTTCAACCTGTAGACTATCAACTGGTTGTTGCGATTCGGTCTGTGGTTGTTGATCTTCATCAAGTTCGACATTTCTTCCACTCCCACTTTCCTCCATAAACTCTTTTTCTAAGAAAGTGGCATGCCTACTGACAAGCACCTTTTGTTTAGTTGGTGAGTAGAAGTAATATCCTAAACTCTCTTTAGGGTATCCCACAAACCTGCACCTGGTTGATTTAACATAAAGTTTATCTGACTCTTACTTTTTTACGTACGCAGGATAACCCTAAATCTTGAGATGCCTCAGACTTGGTTTCTTGCCACTCCATATCTTATATAGTGTACTAGAGACAGATTTTGTAGGAACCATATTAAGAAGGTAGATAGCAGTTTCTAGTGCATATCCCCAAAAAGAAATTGGGAGATTAGTAAAGCAAAGCATGGACCACATCATATCTAGCAATGTGTGATTCCCCCTTTCAGACACTCCATTATGCTGTGGTGTGGCAGGAGGGTTCCATTCGAAGGCAATCCCATTGTCCTTGAGATAACTTAGAACTCAGTAGATAAGTATTCACCACCTTGATCTAATCGAAGAGTTTTAATACTTTTCCCTATTTGTTTCTCAACCTCAGCCCTATACTCTTTGAACCTTTCAAAAGCATCAGAGTTATATCTCAATAAGTAGACATATTCAAACCTCGATTCATCGTCTGTAAACGTGATGAAGTAGGAATACCCACCTCTGGCTTGAGTTGTCATCAGTCTGCACACATATGTGTGAACCAACTCTAACAGCATAGCGGCTCTCTCACTCTGTCCAGTGTAGGGGGACTTGGTCATTTTTCCCTTGAGACATGATTCCCAAGTTGGCATGGATTCAAAATAGAATGGGTCAAATAACCCATCTTTATACAATGTGTTGATCCGATTCTCATTAATATGACTGAGTCTCAAATGCCATAGATAGGTGAGGTTCAAATTATCTCTTTTTCTTTTGTGTATTTCAACAAGAAAAATATTATCAGTTACATCTAAGACCATTAAACCATTTGAAATGCGTCTAGTTCCATATGACTCATCAGAATGATATATGTGGCAACAATTGCCCTTTAAAGACATTTCATAACCTTGTTCAAGTAACAAGGGAATAGAAATAATATTCTTTACTAAAACTGGAACGTAATAATAATTATTTAATTCAATGGTCTTGCTAGAAGGCAGGCATAAACAATAGGTTCCTACGGCTAAAGCTGCAACTCTTGCGTCGTTGCCTACCCGAAGGTCGTAGTCGCCCTTGTTCAACATTCTACTTATTCTCAACCCTTGCAACGAGTTGCAAATGTGAGAACCACAACCGGTATCCAATACCCATGTAGTAGAATTATGTAATAATAAATTTATTTCAATAACAAACGCACTTGTGGAGGGGTTTCAAAAGCCCTTTTTTGTCTTATTTCTGCAATGTACTCCTTGTAGTTGCGATTCCAGTGGCCATCTTTACCACAATAGAAACAGGTGCCTTTAGAAGCTATCTTTTCCTTTTTCTTGATTTCCTTCTTAGGTTTCACAGCTTTGTTTTTCTCTTTGTTCTTAACAGAGCGCTTTTTCGCCTTTTTCAGGGCACTACCCACTAACAAGACTTTGTCCTTTTTCTTTGGAAGGTGGGACTCAGCAGTCTTCAGCATATTAAGGATCTCAGGATGCGAGACATATCCAACTTATTCATGTGGTAGTTGATTATAAACTATAAAAATGACCTTGGGAGGGATTGGAGTATTAAGTCCTGACTTAGCCCCTTATCAATGCTTAGGCTCAATTTCTCTAACCTCTCGATCAAATCGATTAGTTTGAGGACTTGGGTTTCAACAGGGGTCCCCTCCATCATCTTGGTTTGGAAGAGTTGCTTTGACAGCTCAAACCTAGCAGTCCAGGTCTCTTCACAATACAACTCCTTGAGGTGGGAGAGGATGGCTCTAGCGTCCATCTTTTCATGTTGTCGATGCAACACATCAGACATAGAGGCGAGCATAATGCACTGAACAGTAGTGTTGTCATCTTGCCACTTCTTGTAAGTGGCCCTTACTTCCTCGATAGCCATTTGGGAAGGGGTATCCGGAGGCCGATTATCAAGAATATAGGAAAGTCTCTCCTGGGTGAGGACAATCCACAAATTTCGCAACCAATCGATGTAGTTTGTTCCAGTGAGTTTATTAGCATCAAGAATGCTACGTAATGACAGTAAAGATGACATGGTGATGATTAAATGTTACAAGAAAAAAGAAAGACAAGTATAAGCTACCATTTCACATGCATGATCAATGAGGTATTTTTATTAATCATGTCTCCTACTAATTTTCACGGTTCCATAATACCCTCCGGTTTGAAAGTGGGAAGCCCTTGTTGGTAGATTTCCTTAGGGGAAAAAATGGAACCCCACTTCTCTTACTTGGGGTCTCGCATGTAATACGACAAACCCTAATAAATTCATGGGTAGGTAACTCTTTACCGATCACATCACTATGTGACTTCCATATGTTTTTGCCTCTAGGACAACCAAGGCCTTGTGTGTGCACAAGAAACCAAGGAGCCCTAGTTGAGTCGGTCCCATCATTCGTATGCCCTAGCGAGAAAAAAACCACCCTTGAGTGTAGCTCAACAAGGTAAGTCATGTTCAAGCCGATAGCAGAGACACAAAATGGATATGTGCCATATGAGGTGCAACGTGTCTATTAGCACAAAAGGCCTTGTGTGTGCACTACAAACCCGTTGTGACAATAGACACACTTGTCCCTCATAACGATAGAAGGCGTGACTGATATTCTTAATATCTTAGCCATTCAGACTCAATATTATTGGAGGGTTTCTTCATGCAATTATAATTATCTAAGCTATCAACAATTGAAGCAAAAGCAATAAATAAAAACATAAAGTAAATAAGGATGATTATGGATGTTCTAAGGTTTCCACCCGAGCCACCGGGCGAACCAAGGCCATCATCCTAGGGTTTTTAAGGAGCTTCGTCTCACCAAGGGCCTGCCCCAAACCATCTTGTAGGTTGCTGGTTCTATCAGTGCCTTCCCGGGGTTCTAGTCGTCATCAACATGACGCCAAACACCTTCTCTCCGCGCGCGCACCAAAATGGGACGGCAAGCCCCTAAACTTCTAATTTTACAAAACTGAAAGAAGAAGACCCCAAACAACCCTTGGGGAAAGGTTTAAGGAGAGGGAGAAGTGAATTACAATCAGAAATCTCAAGAGGAATGCAAGGGTACACAAGCCCTATTTAAAAATTACAATGCTGAAATTTCATAAATTTACAAGAAATCATCACAACCATGTTTTACTCACAGTCACATGCACATAGGGCTCATCCATAATCATCCCTTCATTCATCACATCGTATATGAAAAAGAAAGGAAAAAAATAAAATCCGAAATCGCGCAAATCCGATCACGTTTCCACCCAAAACGGTCCAAACAATACATGCTGAATTTTTTCGGTTCTCAGGGCTGTTCAACCATGAACCCACGGGATTTTTTAGTTTAAATTCTATCCAAGTTTAAGTTATGGATAGTAGGCTTCCACCTCGATTCATCATATGAATCGTAGAGCCAAGAAAATGACTCAAAAACTTCTGAAAATCAAAACCGGGCAACATGACGTTTAGGGAGCGAACGGTTCAAAAACATGACCAAAACGCGAAATAAAAATTCCAAAATATTGCTAAAGGTGGCCTAAGTATGTTGGGATGGGAATAAGAAACGTAGTAGATATAGCAATTTAAAAATTCGAAACATCCCAAAATAGCGATCTACTTTAGCAACAACTAAGGAATTCAATCTATGAGTAAAAGGAGGAAGGTATACCTTATACCGCAGTTGGATAGGGAGCTCCTTTTCCCGTATCAAGATGCACACATGCATGTCTTCTAATAATAGTCCACACCAGGCGCCTCGCAACAAAGGAGCAGCGAACAATCAGACTCGTTGTGGCTCAACGGAGACATTTTCTCAAACGGCCCTTCCACCAAGAACCGGGCTCCAAAACAAGAGAAAGAGGAGATGAGAAAATGACGGAATGAGCAGGTAGATCAAAGAATACCTCGCTCTCCATCTTCGAAATCCTCCAAGTGAATGAAGTAGGCGGCACACCCAAGTAGAAGACACCTCCAATTTGGCTTCGTAAAAGCCCGGGAAGAGGGAAGTAGATGGCCGGCCACCAATGGAGAGGAGAAGGAAGAACTAATTCACCAACCCCTCCCATGGGGTGTTCGGCCACATTTTATAGGGAAGCGGGACGACTACAATGGTAGACCCGGCCCCCTAAAAACTCTCTCATCGGAATTCAAAATTCCAAGGTTTGCCTCTAAAAAATAATTTATATTTTAGCGGCTTCATAATTAATTCAAAATTAATTAATCCAATAAAATATAAACTTTAATTTATCTCCATAAATTAAGAACCTATAAATAAGAATGATAATTATCTAAATAAACTAATTCCCTAAACAATAGGAAAGACATGATAGATTGTGTGACCAAGGAGAGGATGTCGGTCTTGTCGACTGCTAGAGCTGTGTTAAATAGAATAATCAGGAAGCCGATGTAGGTGAGGTCGATCATGATGACATGATAGACTGGAGAGGAGCCGGGCTGCTATAAGTGGTTTGTGTACCACTTTCGGTAGGCACGTGGCGACTCTTCGGGTTACTCCGAAGTACATCAAATTGGTATTTTTGTTGTGTTTAGCATGTGCCTTCTCGGTTTCCATGCTTAGTATGGTGGCTTTGCTTAGTGGAGATCTTTACCTAGCGTGGCGGCTGCTGATTAGTCTTTGCCTCATCGTTTTTTAGGGAGTCATCACGGTGAAAAAAAAGGCCCTCGTTCGTGCGATGGAGGGAGTCTGTAGGGGGCCACGGATCGTTGAGCTGGTCGATGCAGATTCAATCTTCCTCTTTGCCATGGACCATTTGATGGGTAAGTGGGGTCTATAAAAGGGGTTTTTCTTTCCCCGCTCGCAAGTTTTCCTGCGCTTCCTTGGCCTTCGTCCATGGCAAGCTTCAGCGGTGTCTCCCTTAGCTAGTTCCTTCCTGCGTTCGCTGACTTTCACTGGTAAGCTTTCTCAACCTCAAGCTTTAGTGTTTGCTGTTGACTTTGGGTTCATTGTCTTTTTGCGTGAGCTATTCAGCCCTTCTTTGTCGTTCAAGTATGCGTACCCTATTTTTGAATGTTCCACGTATGAACTCTCATTTGGTGGAGATGCGGGTGAGGCCCGCCGAGATAAGGGAAATAATCTTCTAGTGGACGAGTTGTTGAGGCCTATGAGGGTTTTATAGTCTCGAAAGCCAGAAGATTGGGGAGTGAGGGTGGAAGCTATCGGCTCGTCAGCCTCTTTCGATTCCCTAGTCTTCCTTGGTTCGTCGGCGAGGCATTGAAAGAGGGCTCCGTATTCCGGAGAGGACCTTCTTATAGACTCGAATGCCCGTCCTCAAGGGAATGAGTCCCTACTCCCATAGGTGGAAGTGGCGGTCAACACATCGGCAGGGACTCGTCAGCCTGGTTCGGCATCGTGTTTTTATCATGTGAGCCAATTGGTCTTCTTAAATGGTTTTGTTATATGGAAGCACGTCGAGCTTTTGTTGGGCAAGTTGTAGGAGGTCTCGCGAAGAGAGCATGAAGAACTCGCTGCCTACATGCTTAGGATGATAGAGATGGAGAGGGCCTTGGAGGAAAAGGCCGAAGAAGTCACTCGCTTGAGCGCAGCTATTTTTGAGTCTACCACCCGAATAGCAAAGTTGGAGAACAAGGCCAGGGCAGAGTTCGAGATGGTCTACCTGGACCTTTCTGTGGCAGTGACGGCGAAGTCCCTTCTAAAGACCTAGGTGGAGGAGGCGATGATTGAGGCTGCAAGGTGCCACCTAGCTAAGGAGTCCCTCGAGGAGGAGCTGAAGTGCCTCCGAGATAACACCCTTGCCATGTGCATAGAGGGTTTTGAGAGGGCTTCCGAGCAAGCTAAGCTTATGGCTACTTATGCTGATCTTCGAGGGATGGACTTCCTTAAGGAAGTTAAGGTCGCACCTTGGTGATCCCGAGACCAAGAGAGAATTTTCTTGGCCGCTCAAAGGGGACCTTTCGGCCATGACTCCGGGCCAATGCTCGTTTGCTCCCATGGGATTTCCTATCATCGAAAAGGATGCTCTTGTTGAGTGTGCCAAGGCGGGCGCATCTTCTTCTCAGGGCCCCCTTTAGATTTTCCTCTGTTGTCTTATTGGAATTTTTTTGAGGGGGATTGGTTGTTTTCACCCCTTTTCCTTTATTTTGGCTTTAACGATCGCCCCTGCGTGGGTCTTATTTTGTTCATTTTGAGGGAACTACTACTCCTCCATGAGCTTATTTTGTGATGTTTCATACATAAATCTCTCTTGCTTGGCATTTTATGAGGGGAGTGTCCTCATTCCGTCTTTTGGGCTTCGACTCAGAGTTTAAACCATCTGGTTTCGGATTGAAACCTCTTGGTCAAATCATAATGTTTCAAGTTTTGATCTTGTAGGATCTATTTATGGTTGAAGCTTTTTTGAAATTTGGTTCATGGTTTGAACCTTCCAAAGTCTGGTTCATGATTGAACCTTCCGAGATCTGGCTCATGGTTGAACCTTCTGAGATCTCGTTCATGGTTGAACCTTCTGAGATCTGGTTGAACCATATAAAATTTGGTTCATGGTTGAACCTTGTTAAGCATGTAGTAGAGCCTTTGGTCAATTCTGCTAAAAGGTGCATGTCGGGGTCGTGTGAAAGTCATCATGTAGAGGTCATGGAGAAAAGTATTTGGTGTGAGGAATTAGATACTCAGGGGTTCAGGCCAAACTTGCTAGGGAGTCTAAGGAGGAACCATGCACGAGGAGTTATGCAGGGGTGCTATAGCCGGATGTGTCGACGTGGTAACCAAAGACCGCACTTGGGGGTTTAAGCCGAGCTCACTGAGGAGCATAAAGCGGAACTACATGCGAGGAGTCGTATGTATGAGGGTGCTAAGGTCGAATGTGTTGGTGTGGTACCAAAGACCACACTCGGGTGGTTTAGGCCGAGCTCGCCGAGGAGAGTAAGGTGGAATCACACACGAGGAGTCATATGAGGGCGCTGAGGTCGAATGTGTTGGCGTGGTAGCTAGAGACCGCACTCGGGGGGTTTAGGCCGAGCTCGCCGAGGAGCATAAGGTGAAATCGCACGTGAGGAGTCGTATCAGGGTGCTGAGGTTGAATGTGTTGGCGTGGTAGCCAAAGACCGCACTCGGGAGTTTAGGCTGAGCTTGCGAAGGAGCATAAGGTGAAACTTCACGCGAGGGGTCGTATGTGGGCGCTGAGGCCGAATGTGTTGGCGTGGTAGCTAGAGACCGCACTTGGAGATTTAGGTCGAGCTCGCCGAGGAGCGTAAGGCAGAACTGCAAGCGAGGAGTCATATGAGGGCGTTGAGGCCGAATGTGTTGGTGGGGTAGCCAGAGACTACACTCGAGGGTTTAGGCCGAGCTCGTTGAGGAGCATAAGGCGGAATTGCACACGAGAAATCGTACGAGGACGCTGAGGCCGAATGTGTTGGCGTGGTAGCCAGAGACCGCACTCAGGGGGGTTTAGGCCAAGCTCATCGAGGAGCGTAAGGAAGAACCGCATGCGAGGAGTCGTATGAGTGTGTTGAGGCCGAATGTGTTGGTGTGGTAGCCAGAGAACGCACTCGAGGGTTTAGGCCAAGCTCACCGAGGAGCGTAAGGTTGATGACATGTTTATTTTCCATCTTTTGTTGATTATTTTCATGCTAAATTCGGATTAAATACTTCCTAAAATATATTTATTATTTTGTTTAATTTTTAGGCAACAAAGGATGGATGGAAAGAAATAAAAAAGAATCTCCTTCCACATTTTTTGGAAGCTAGAAATTGGAAAGAAAGCTGGACCTGGTCGCCATGCATTGGACGTGCCCAGACCTTAGTAAAGATGCATGTGACAGATCTAAAATTTACCACGTTAAAGGCTAAAATTTTGATTCCAAGTTTCCATGCGAATTTCGACTATCCTTTTGTATCTAAAATATTAAACCAAAATATTTGATTGTTAGTTTATTACTATGTAGGGTTGATTTGATTTTTATTTCTATTTTAGTTAGGTTTGGAATTCTCCTATAAGAGGAGAAAAGTTGTAAATGAACAACTATGCTTTGTTTTGCTCTTTTATTTTCAGTTTAGAATTAAGTTTGAATTCAGCAGTGATATTTGGAGAATGAAGATGTTTGTGTATGAGATGTGTGGCTAATTTACTTATTTCTAGCTAAAGGATGATTCGACGTTTCGGTGCTACAGATTGTGAGATCTATCTATGCTTAACCTCTTTTGCTTTCTAGTATTCATTTATTTCCTGCAAAAATTTATCTATTGTTCCTTTTTAATTGTTGGTTTTGTTACTAGGTTATTAGGACAATAGTTAGCCTTTCGGTATGGCTGTTTCATGCCGGATTTAGAGGCAAATTAGTTGAGAATGCTATTCAGTCCATACTATGGAAATTTATGAATTAATTTAACATATATGATTGCTGTTCAATTCATATTAGTCGATTAAAATCGGTGTCCCAAGAACTTTAGCTATTGATAGTTCTATAGAGTGTCTCTAGGAATACTAATCAATAAGAGTATAATTGCAACACTTGTTTGGGTTAACTGGAGATATAATGAAGTTCACAGTTATTAGCTCTTGTCTACGATCAAACCGATTTGCTCGAAATTAAGGGACTCATCCTCGTATCCATGATCAATCCTACGAACTGAAACCGAGAACATACCTTTAGCTAAACCTTCCTCTCATTGATTTCTCCTTAATTTTAATTGTTATTTTTAATTACTGCTTTTATTTACATCTTCTCGCATCTAATCAAACCCCCCATTTTTTCCTTTCTTTTAATTTTTAGTTTTGAAAGAATTTCAAACTAACCAGTCTATGTGGATTCGACCCTACTTGTCACGGCTACAAAATCTCAAGGAAGTAGGTATTTATTTTTGGTGGATTCGACACTCATTAAATTTTGGCGCCGTTGACGGGGATTGGTAATAATCAGTTTTAACTCTTTTATTAACCAGTTTTGATCGTGCAAGAATATTCCAAACAGATTAGACGTGGGGGCGCTTTAATATTGATGGTTAGATCTGATTGCACATGAGAACTCATATACGATCCTGAGATTGAAAAGACTGCTAGAAGTCTTAGAAAGGCGACCCAACAGTGAGGCGAACATGTTTCAGCACCCTCATCTTCAACAACAGATGAGACGAGGGCACACCTTAACTCTGAGACAAAAGTAGAAATAGAAGCAGGAATGGCTGAGAACAATCTGACTTTGCGCGAACTGGCTGCTGCACATTTTAACCATCCATCATTATGCATCACTTACCTAGAATTAGAGGTAAACTTTGAATTAAAATCTGGACTAATACATCTCATACCTATTTTTTGAGGACTTGAAAGTGAAGGAATTTCACGTTGTATGCTCAACAATGAAACCACATGGGATATCTGATGAGCAAATCAAACTGCGAGCCTTCCCTTTTTCCTTAGCAGATGCATCCAAGGAGTGGTTGTTCTACCTTCCTCCTGGATCCATCAACGCATGGATAGATTTGCTAAGGCTATTCTTGGACAAATTCTTTCTAGCTTCATGAGCCGCCGGAATTAGGAGGGAAATCTGCGGAATTAAACAAAAAGACCCGGAGACTCTACATGAATATTGGGAAAGATTGAAATGGTTATGTGCACGCTGCCCTCAATATGGTATTTTTGAACAATTACTAATCCAATATTTTTATGAAGGTTTGCTACCCATGGAAAGGAAGATGATGGATGCAGCAAGTGGTGGGGCTATAGTGAACAAAACTCCTCATGCCGCTAGGGAATTAATCTCCATCATGGCTGTCAATTCACAACAATTTGGGCTTCGACATGAACCTTCAAGAGGAGTAAATTAGGTAAATGTGTCCTCCCTTGAATATAAAATTGCTTATCTAACTACTATGGTTCAGAATTTGGTTGTAGGAAACACATCACAGGTTAAAGTATGTGGAATTTGTGTCGTCGCTGGTCATCTCACCGACATGTGCCCTACCCTTCAAGAGGACACAAAAGAACAAGCTAACGTTGTTGGTGGATTTCCAGGTCCTCCACAAAGGAAACCTGATCCGTATTCAAACACCTACAATCCAGGTAGGAGGAATCATCCAAACTTAAGTTACGAGACAAGGCAACCAAATTTTCAGCAACAAAATTTTCAGCAATTTCAGCACAAACCACCTGTCCCTCCACAACAATTCCCTTCAAACTCAAGTACATCTCTTGAAGAAATTGTTAAATCTCTTGCAATTAGTACACAAAAATTTCAACAGAAAACAAAGACGAGCTTAATGGAAATAAAAGCAAGCATTCAAATTTTGGGGAATCAAATGGACCAATTTGCGTCATCTCTAAGAAAGCTGGAATCACAAGGCAAACTGCCCTCGCAAACTATCATCAACCCAAAATAGAATGCTAGCGCAATAACTTTGAGAAATGAGAAAGAGTTAGCAGAACCTAGTCTGCCAAGACATGGGTACGCCTTAGAAACAGAAACATAAACTGAAATTATTGCCAACTAGAAACAAAATGAACCAGAACAACCAAGAACATTGATGATCAAGCCTCCCTTTCTAGGAAGTTTGGATAAGTCTAAGAAGGAAAATGAAGAAAAATAGATTCTTGAAACTTATTGCAAGGTTGAAATAAATATTCTCTTACTTGACGCCATTAAGCAAATACCTTGGTTTGCCAAATTTCTCAAAGAATTGTGCACCAACAAGAAAAAGATGACTGCTAATGAAAAGGTAAGTGTGGGAGGAAATGTTTCTATTGTACTTCAAAGGAAATTACCTCCCAAATGCAAGGATCAAGTTACGTTTGCTATTTCCTGCAACATTGGCAACGTTGGTGTAAAAAGGGCTATGTGTGATTTTGGAGCATCTATCATGACATTGTCTATTTATTCATCTTTAGATATTGGTCTATTGAAAAAGACAGGTGGGGTCATTCAATTAGCTGACAGGTCGGTCGTTTACCCCGAAGGGGTGTTGGAGGATGTCTTAGTTCAAGTGAACAATTTAATCTTTCCTGCAGAATTCTTTGTACTTAACATGGAGGAAGATACTTCTTTCAACTCATCTGAAATTTTACTTGGGAGATCCTTTCTTAGCACAGCTAGGACAAAAATAGATGTACATAATGGTATGCTCACTATGGAATTTGATGGGGAAGTCATCAAATTCAATGTTTATGATGCCATGAAATTTCCTAGCGAAGAACTTTGTGTTAATAGTGTTGATTTTATAGACTTCTTAGTTCAAGAAATCTTTAATTTGAGCATTATGGATATGAATCTAAATCTGGATAGATTTGAAATTAGTGCTAAAAATGAATTGCAAGATAAATTGCAGGCGATTGAAACCACAGAAAAAAATGCTCCTTACCTAGAATCATCTAATTCTCACACTAAACTTCTACCTTCTATTGTGCAGGCACATCAAATGGAGTTAAAGTCGCTGCCCAACCACTTGAAATACAATTTCTTGGGTGAAGGAGAAACTGTTCCAGTAATAATCTCCAACAAACATAGCACTCAAGAAGAGTAGAAATTGAACCAAGTGCTTAAGGAACATAAAGAAGCTATTGGCTGGACCATAGCCGACATCAAGGGGTTAAGCCCTTCCACATGCATGCACAATATACTACTAGAAGAAGACAACAAACCTTGTAGAGAAGCTCAACGACATTTGAACCCGCCAATGATGGAGGTGGTGAAAAAAGAAATACTGAAACTTTTAGATGTTGGTGTGATTTATCCAATATCAGATATCAAATGGGTAAGTCTAGTGTAGGTTGTTCCCAAGAAAACAGGTATAACCGTGGTCAAAAATCTTAACGGTGAGTTAATACCCACTCGAGTTCAAAATGGGTGGAGAGTTTGCATAGACTATAGAAAATTAAATGCAGCTACTAGGAAGGATCTTTTTCCCCTTCCATTCATTGATCAAATGCTTGAACGTTTAGCCGGTAAAACTCACTATTGTTGTCTTGATGGATACTCAGGTTTTTACCAAATTCTAGTTTCACCTGAACATCAAGAGAAAACCACTTTTACATGCCCCTTCGATACATTTGCATACCGGAGGATGCCATTCGGACTTTGCAACGCTCCAGCCACGTTCCAAAGATATATGGTCAGTATATTTTTGGAATATGTGGAAAATATCATAGAAGTATTTATGGCTGATTTCACTATTTATGGTAATTCTTTTGATGAATGTTTGAAAAATCTAACAATGGTGCTCACGAGATGTTTAGAAACAAATGTGGTTTAAATTATGGAAATGTCATTTCATGGTTAGTCAAGGCTTAATTTTAGGCCATATTTTATCTTCCAAGGGGATTGAAGTAGATAAAGCAAAAATAAATGTTATTAAATCTCTACCTTACCCCGTAAGTGTACGGAAAATTCGATCTTTTTTGGGACATGTAGGTTTCTACCGGCGCTGTATAAAGGATTTTTCCAAGATCACTCAACCCTTATGTCGGCTACTGCAAAAGGAGATGACATTCGAGTTTGATGACATGTGCAAACAAGCATTTGACTCCTTAAAAGATAAATTGGTTTCATTGCCCATCATTCAGCCACCAAATTGGAATTTTTCTTTCGAGATCATGTGCGATGAAAGTAACCACGCTATAGGTGTTCTTGGACAGAAAATTGAGAAGAATCCAAATGTCATATATTATGCCTCAGGGATGCTTGATGATGCCCAATGCAACTATTCGACAATAGAAAAAGAACTCTTAGCTATTGTTTTTGCTTTAGAAAAATTTCGTTCATATTTGCTTGGGACTAAAGTTATTGTCTCTGATCATACAGCTCTAAAGTACTTGCTCAAGAAGAATGAAGCAAAACCAAGGTTGATCCGTCGGATACTTTTAATGCAGGAATTTGATTTAGAAATACGAGATTAAAAGGGAACATAAAATTTAGTTGCTGATCATCTTAGTCGATTACTCATGGATATATGAAGAATCTCTACCCTTAAAAGATGACTTTCCATATGAACATCTTTTCTCTATTCAGGAAATAAATCCATGGTATACTGATATTGTCAACTATTTGGTTGCAGGTTCATTCCCCAATGAGTTATCTAGAGCTGAAAAGGATAAAATCAAAAGAGATGCTAGGTACTATGTTTAGGATGACCCACACTTGTGGAAAAATAGTTCAGATCAGATTATTAGAAGATGTATTTCTAAAATAGAGGTCCCCTCCATTTTACAATTTTGTCATTTATATGCATGTGGAGGTCATTTTGGTCCAAAAAGAATAGCCCGCAAGGTATTAGAAAGTGGTTTATTTTGGCCCTCTTTATTCCGTGATTCATACCTGTTTTGCAAGTCTTGTGAAAATTGTCAACGAACTGGAAATTTAGGACATAGAGATCAAATGCCACTCTGTCCTATCTTAGTCTGTGGAATATTTGATGTGTGGGGTATCGTCTTCATAGGGCCATTTCCCTCTTCATTTGGTTATGTTTACATTATTTTGGCCGTGGACTATGTCTCAAAATGGGTGGAGGCTAAAGCTACTCGGAATGACAACGCTGAAGCAATTGTAGAATTTGTCAAATCTTAGATTTTTGTTAGATTCAGAACACGAAAAGCTATAATCAGTGATCGAGGAACCCATTTCTGCAACAAGGTGGTAGAGGCTCTCTTGAAAAAGTACAATGTCACTCACCGTACCTCTACAACTTATCACCCTCAAACTAATGGTCAAGCCGAGGTGTCCTATAGGGAGATCAAATCTATACTTGAGAAAATAGTCAACCCCAATAGAAAAGACTGGAGTTTGCGACTCAATGACGCAATATGGGCGTATCGGACAACATACAAAACCCCCATAGGGATGTCTCCTTTTCGGCTAGTGTTTGGCAAACCATGTCACCTACCTGTTGAATTTGAACACAAAGCATATTGGGATGTTAAAAATTGCAACATGAAGATGGATAAGGCAGGAGAACATAGAAAATTTAAGATTTAAGAGTTAGAAGAAATTCGAAATGACGCTTATGAGAGCTTGAACATCGACAACTCTAAAGGTTAGTGGATATCGCTTGAAACCTTTGTACGATGAATTCCAAGTACAAAATGTCGATGAAATTAACTTCGAGTACCAAACTGAAGACTAATAAATTGCAGCAGAGTCTGGTCCATGACAAGAAATAGGGCGCTTCTGGGAGGCAACCCAGGCATTAGGTGTGCCCGCACCTTATTTCTTCAACTTACTTAAAATTCTTAGCATTAGGCGTGCCCTCGCCTACACCTTATTTTATTTAGTTCCTCCTCTGACATGAATTTTTGTTTATCATTGCAGGTAGACAAAATTAGCACCCGTGGTGGCATGAGGAAAAGAAAAAAGAAGAAAAAAAGGGAATAGTTGTTGCTGTAAGAAAAAGAAAAAAGAAAGAAAAAGAGAGAGAAAAAAAAGAATAGAGAAAAGGGGGTGGGTTAATGGGTTAACAGGCGTACCAGTGCCTAATTCAAATGGCAAAATGGGCATGCCCTAATTCCCCTCCCCCCTCCCTCAACCTGACGCCACTCGACACACTCCTTCCTCCTCTCTGTAATCACCATCCCTACTCGTCGCCGACCACACCTGGACATCGCCTCCCTCTCCGATCACCGATGCCCTCTCAAACCTTTGCCTCTCTCTCAACTCGCTGGCCCCTTCACCAACAACCGTTGAACATCTCACCGCCCTTCACCAGTGAGGCCGAACTCCTCTCCTTCTCACCAGGCTGCCACCTTCCTCTCCAGATGCTGTAGTGGAGTTGTCGGTTTCCCTCATCATCACCGACTCCCTTTCTCTCTTCACTCGCCGACCCTCTTCACCGGAGGTCGCCGAACATCACTCACTGCCCCTTCAATAGAGGTCGCTTCGCCGCTAACTTCTCAACAGCAATGAGAACCCGCAGCCAAGCACGACGGCCACCAAGATGAACCCAGAGCCAAACACCCTCATCCATCCCATGGGCGACGCGATTCTCCGGACCAACCAGCTCCAGAAGTTTCATCCGACTCCTCAAGCTCGTCATTCTCCACCTCTGTGATTTGACCAACTCCCAGAGTGGAGGCAAGAACTGGAATTGACCCTCCTCGACAAGGAGGGGAAGCTGAGGAGGCATAAACTGATGTAGAACCTCCACAACATGAAATGGAAGCTGATGCAGAACCTCCTCAACATGTAACTGAGACAGAACCTCAATCTCAGCCTCAACAAGAAGAAGGGACAGAAGCTTCCCAACATCGTAGACAGCGATCACGAATCAAGAAAGGAATACAAATTCTTCCACCGCCAAGTTCAATCATAGCGGGAACTTGGAATTCACTGATCTATCCGAAATAAAAAGGTATTTAGAAATTTGCAATTGCACAGTAGTCCAATGTAAGTATCCTGACATCCCCAGTTTAGAAGCTTTGCAAATTAAAGATGATGTGCATGCCTTGATTGATAACATTGGTTGGCATTTGTTGAATTGATGAGAGAACTTTATGCAACATTTCATTTTGAAAAACCTATCGAGCTAACTGTCACCACACCTGGATTGATTAAATTTAGACTCATGGGCAAGAAATTCAGTCTCTCTATCACTAAATTCAATATTGCACTTGGTTTCATTAGGGAAGAAGAAGCAAAATCAAAATAATATCTTAGCTGCCTTTGTGATTTTATTGATGATTTTGAACCAACTGAAGTATATCGATTCTTAATTGGGAACCCAACTGCATCATATGATCCTAGCAAATCTAAGGACTCTGCACTAAAATACATTCATCGTTTTCTTGCATATTCATTCTCAGGTAGTAAGGATTCTGCAGGTATTTTAACAAAATCTAAACTTTGTTTTTTGTGGTGCATGATTCATGAAAATAAAGTGAATCTTGGTTTTTGGTTTGCTACACAACTAGCGAATATCAACGCATTTAGATGACCACTCATTTTAGGACCATTTATCATTGACTTGGCTTTACATGAAAGTTTGCTTGATCTTGATGAACATGATTTATAACTAGCTTGTAACATGGCTCCATTAGATCTTAAATGTTTGGATGGAATGAGTTTACTCTGTAAAGAGAAAGGTAGTGTTTGTTTTTCTCCTCCAGGTCCTCTCACACCCCGCAATCAAAGAGCCTTCCACGACAACGCAACAAACACACCAGCGGCTGCCCCATCCTCTACACAACAATCACAGTTGGAGGAAAAAATAGTGTGTCTAGAGAAAGCCGTGACTCAGCTTACCGATCGAGTTACAAAGATTGAAAAGAACCTGTTGAGCTTCTTCGTCTTCATGGATTTTGACCCCCAGGCACCTTCAAGACAGTAGAAGACAACACCCCTCCTCCAATGTTCAGGGAAGATTTCGTTTTCCCAATCTGCTCTTATTTTGTTTTAAAATTATTTTGAATCACATTAGGGACAATATGGATTTTAATTGCAGGGAGGGGTCTATTTTTCATGATACCTATTTTTGCTCAAATATAACTTTTTTGGAATCAACTTTCATGAGAAATAAACTTTTAAATGCCGAAATTAAGTTGCTAGCTGAAATTTTCATTAGGTGGTTACTGTGTTGCACACTTATTGCATCTTGCATCTTGTTACTGTGTTGCACACTTTTGATAAGTCCTTTTGAAATCTTGTCCTATAATTTGATTTTTTAGCTCACACATTTCAATTGTTGTCTTAAAAAGTTCATCTACACCCTTGAATAGCACAATTCATTGTGTCTAGATGCCTTAAACTAAATTACAATGGGGAGCCAACATGAACAATGCATTTCTCATCTCCCTACACAATGCATGACCTTCTTTGATGAACTCTCGGAATTACAAGATGCAATAAACCTTGAAACAACCATGCTTGCTTAGTTTTATCTTGCACAGTAGGAACTTTACCTTGTTATGCCTCAAGTCTGAAAAAAAAGAGAAAAAAAAGAAATGAAAAGAAAAATGAGAGCATCACTACTCCACTAATCACCAAATATCATGAGTAGAGCTAGTAACCACCTAGAATTGTGATCAAACGAGTAACCGGGTGCATGCATCACCAATGTACGTCCTCGCGTCAAAAGTTTGTATGACATTCTAGGCAAGGAACTTTTATTGTGATCAGCCGAGTAACCGGGTGCATACATCACCAATATATGTCCTCGCGTCAAAAGGTCGTATGACATTCTAGGCAATAACTTAGATTCTGGGCCAACCGAGTAACTAGGTGCATGCATCACCAATGTATGTCCTCGCGTCAAAAGGTTGAGCAACGATCTAGGAAAATAAAAGGTGCTTAGTCAATAAGTTAGGTCTCCTAGTTTTTTTTGACAAATGGCATTTCTTGGTAGATGCTTCCTCTATGCAATGATTCTTCTTGCAATTTGCATGTGTGCTTTAAATTTTTAGTCTTTGCATCTTGTATTCTGAATGTGCATCTAAGTAATCATAAATTTGTGTAGATGGATGAGATTTCATTGTGAAAGGTTAACTTGCTATTGTCTTTTAGTTTGAGTCGTTAAGACTTTATGATACAGGCTGCGATAGGGTGCGATGGATTTTAAAGAGATTCATTATTTTGTGTGAGTTATGCTTGAGGAGAAGCATCATTTAAGTGTGGGGAGATTTGATGACATGTTTATTTTCCATCTTTTGTTATTTATTTTCATGCTAAATTCGGATTAAATACTTCCTAGAATGTGTTAATTGTTTTGTTTAATTTTTAGGCAACAAATGATGGAAAGAAATAAAAAAGAATCTCCTTGCACATTTTTTGGAAGATGGAAATTGAAAAGAAAGCTGGACCTGGTCTCTAGCCATGGACGTGCCCAAGCTTTAGTAAAGATGCATGTGACAAAAGATGCATATGATAGATCCAGAATTTTCCATGTTAAAGACTAAAATTTTATTTTCAAGTTTCCATGCGAATTTGGACTATCCTTTCGTATCTAAAATATTAAACCAATATATTTTAGTTGTTAGTTTATTACTATGTAGGGTTGATTTGATTTTTATTTCTATTTTAGTTAGGTTTGGAATTCTCCTATAAGAGGAGAAAAGTTGTAAATGAACAACTATGCTTTGTTTTGCTCTTTTATTTTTAGTTTAGAATTAAGTTTGAATTCAACAGTAATATTTGGACAATGAAGATGTTTGTGTTTGCGATGTGTGGCTAATTTACTTATTTCTAGCTAAAGGATGATTCGATATTTCGGTGCTACGAATTGTGAGATCTCTTTATGCTTAACCTCTTTTGCATTCTAGTATTTGTTTATTTCCTTCAAAAATTTATCTATTTTTCCTTTTTAATTGTTGGTATGTTACCAAGTTATTAGGACAATAGTTAGCATTTTGGTATGGCTGTTCCATGCTGGATTTAGTGGCAAATTAGTTGAGATTGTTGTTCAATCTATACTAAGGAAATTTATGAATTAACTAGACATATAAGATTGTTGTTCAATTCATATTAGTCGATTAAAATCTGTGATCCCAAGAACTTTAGTTATTGACAATTCCATAGAGTGTCTATAGGAATACTAATCAATAAGGGTATACTTTCAACGCTTGTTTGGGGTAACCATAGATTTAAAGAAGATCACGATTCTAAGCGCTTGTCTACGACTAAACTGATTTGCTAGAAATTAAGGGACTCATCCTTGTATCCGTGATCAATTCTACAAACCGAAATCGAGAACGTACCTTTAGCTAGACCTTCCTCTTATTGATTTCTCCTTAATTTTAATTGCTATTTTTAATTACTACTTTTATTTACATCTTCTCGCATCTAATCAAATCCCCCCTTTTTCCTTTCTTTTAATTTCCAGTTTTGAAAGAATTTGAAACTAATCAGTCTCTGTAGATTCGATTCTACTTGTCACGACTATAAAATCTCAAGGAAGTAGGTATTTATTTTTGGTGGATTCGCCACTCATCAAAGGCGAAACCGCATGCGAGGAGTCGTGTGAGGGCGCTGAGGCCGAATGTGTTAGTGTGGTAGCTAGAGACCGAACTCGAGTGTTACAAATGCTAGAGATTCTTTGAAGTCTCACAATAATATTCTGAGCCGCTGCATAGCTTGGAAGTCAGTTGGCGGTTTCACAAGTGGTGCATCGACGTCCTCGGCCCATTCCCCCAAGCGCTAGGACAAATCAAATATTTGGTAGTAGCTGTAAGTCGAATGACCTACACTAGGGGGGGGGGTAAATAGTATGTTCACTAAACTTTACCTTAAATTCAGTTTAAATCTTTTTCTTGATTACTTAGGCAAGTGCTCAATTCAACTAGATGAATGCGAAAGCGTGTAAATCATACACGTAATCGAAACACAATATAAGCAATGCAAAGAAGATGGCTTTATAGTGGTTCGGCCCAAATGCCTACTCCACTACCTAAGCACCCCGCTTAAGATTTCACTCGCAATCCACTAGATAAAAAGTTCCTTACAATGAGGAATTTTCCTTGAAAAGTCTCACCTTCACACCGAAGGCACTTCCACACCCGGAAGTCTCCACCTTCCAACTAAGAGCACTCTCCCACCTCACTATCTCCTAAGGACACTCTAATCCTAGATTACAATGGTCGACTTATGCCTTACAACCAAGGCTACCACCACAGTCAACAAAACTAAACACAAGATAATAAATCACAAAATACACAAGTAATGGAGAAAATGAACAATACAACTTATACTTAGCTCCAACACAAGATCACCTAGCTCCTCTTGATGCCTTTGATGATAAAACAATGAAGATAAGGCTCAATCAAAGAGATGAGAGATCAAAGCTAGGGTTTTCATAAAGGATGGCTCAATCAAAGCTCTAAGATGTGTAAAGATGTCTCATGAAGCATTAAAAACCAAAGGAAGGCAAGTTTGGGACCTTATATAGAGATCCCAAGGTTAGTGGCTCGATTTCAAACAAGCTCAACGGGTAGAAATTCAAAATATATCCGTTGGGGGAATTTTGGGAATTCTAGACAGTTTGACTGGTTGAGGTCATTATGGGGATACTGGAAAGTGATGTCCAATCGACGAATCCGGTCCTTCCAATTTCTTCGATTTTGACTTGGGAAATGATGCAACACTCATCACGGGATATTACATCATCCACCCAGAATGTTACAACATCCCATCTGGGAAATTCCAAAATATTGTTTGTGAGCCACTTTTACTTGATTCTTTACATTTTTCCGGTTGAGGATGTTGCGCGCAAATCGATATGGAACTTAAAAATATTTCTGTATGAAATTGTTAGTTCCATGTTTGTTATCATTAAAACCGAGATTAAGACCACGGCTGAAAACCTTATGCCAACAGTAGCGATCTACTACTTCACCAAATGGATAGAGGCTGAACCCTTGTCCTCAATTGCTATCGAGAAGGTTCAAAAGTTTGTATTGAAGAACATCATTTCCAGGTACGACATACCTCATGAACTCGTCACCGACAATGGTTCACAATCCATAGATCAATAGTTCTGAGAATTATGCTCGAACCTCGGTATTCAACAACTCTTATCGCCAGTAGAACACCCACAGATCAACGGTTGGAATGAAGTAGCCAACAAGTTCATCCTGGCGGGACTTCGTAAGAAACTTGACTAGGTCAAGGGGCACTGGGCTGAAGAACTACTCGAAGTGCTATGGAGCTATAATACAATCGCTCAATCTTCTGCCCTGGAAACTCCCTACAGACTTGTTTATGGAGTAGAGACCATGATCCATATTGAGATCGTAGAGCCCAGTCTCTATAGAATGACCTTCGAGGAGCAGAATAATTTAGAATCCTATCATGCCGAGCTAGACCTCATTGAGGAAGAGCAAAAACTCACTAGAATCAGAGAAGAATTTATGAAACTCAGAATAACACGGAAATATGACAAGCATGTCAAACCGAGAAGCTTCAAATAAGGAGACCTAGTCCTCCAAAAGATCGAACCCTAAAGAAAGGCAAATGGGGAAGGAAATCTAGCCCCAAATTGGGAAGACCCTTACAGAATCACCGAGGTCATCGGTAAAGGCACCTATAAAATCATTAAACTCTCTGAACGAGAACTTCCATGACCGTGGAACCCGACTTATTATAGCTAATCTTTCTTCCTTAAACTATGTGTGGTCGGTGTACTCTTTTTCCTTCATGTGGTTTTTCCCACTGGGTTTTCCCCTTGAAAGGATTTAACGAGGCACCACCTTGCATAGGCCGAACTTAGCACTTGGTGGGACACAATGTACTATTACAACAACAAGTAATAGTATTTCTCTCTCGTTTTGCAAAAAAATTGTGTCCATATTGCTCGTAACTATCTAACAACACGCATAGGAGGAATCTCTACACCTGCGGTTGCACGGCACACCAATCCTCCTCGACCTCAAGTGCCTCTCTCGAAACCCCACAACAACCAAAACTTGGTTTTCACCAGTTTGGCTCGTTGGCCTTAGTGCCTATCTCGGGCTCCCGTGCTCTTAGCGATTAAGACTCGATTTTCACCAGTCTGGCTCGTCGACCTCATCGGCATTACTTTCGATGTTAGAGCCCTTATAACAACCAGAAGTGTGCTCTTTCGGAGCTCGATTTTCATCGAGTTTAGTCTGTTGGCCTATGGTTTTCAACATTGGTCTTAATCTCAGTTTTGATGATAACAAACATGGAACTAATATTTTCATGGAGAAATATTTTTAGGTTCCAAATTGGTTAGCGCACGACGTCCGCGATCAATAATATTAGAGAAATAGGAAAATCGGAAGGACGTTGGTCGATGCACTCGGGATTTCGTCGGGAAGTTAGAGTTTAGGTTTATGGTCTCTAGCATGTGTTGTAAATTCTCATTATGATGCAAATAAACTCCAAAACTGAAACCCAAACCCTAAAACATGAAAACCCAAAAAACCAAAGAACGACCACGAAATTCACTAAGCCTAGGAAGCTCCTTGGAGGGCTATATGACTTAGACAATTTCTTGGCACCAAAAGTCCCAATAATTATTCCTTAGGTTAAAACTAGTTAACGATATATTTTTAAGGAATTTTTGGAGCCCTTAACCTATTCATATTACCAGGGAGATTATAAAATTTTTGGTTTTCAAAAATTTGTACTAGACTCCAAAAGTTAGATTTTGATTCTTAAGGATTTTTGTTAGCGTTCGCCTTTGTATGTTGGCTATATTTGGCAAAAGTGTTCCAGGTTAAATCTCTATTTTTGCACAGATACAACTATGAAGTGATCTGCCTAACGTGATAACAGTTTCAACTATGTGAGGACAGTCTCAACCGCTTCTATAGTTTGAGGTTTTCAGGATAAGTATGTTACGAATGAGATGGCTGTTGGACTCCAATATTGAGATGGTTGTTGGTCTTCAATATTGACGATGATTCTTCTAATATCTCTCGTATTATTAATCATCTTTATTTATATGCCATTTTTCCATTTTGGTGTTATGAGTAGTGAAGAGTTTCCTACTCTTTATGTTCTGGGCGTTATTCTTCGCTCATGTGTTTATGATGTTTTCAATATTGGCTGCTCAAATCGATGACTGTTCGATTTGAACTGAAGACCGATTAAAGATCAGAGATTAAAGTCTGCATTGATTTAAGTCTTTCGGTTGTCTTCTATACATTCTGATGGAAGATCTGATTTGCAACTCTCTATGTGCATACATTGTGTTTCCATTTTATTGAGAGGAGTCGAGACAATTGAGTGCAGACTGCTGTGTACAGAAGGGCAACAATTAACATTTCTTATCTTTAGGAGAAGATTGGTTTCGGGTGGATAAGCTCACTACAACACAAAGCTGTGTGGAGGATGGAACTCTGTGGCTGGGATGTCATAGAGAGGCAAGTTGATATTTATTTGTAATAGCAAATAAGTTTTTGTTATTTCCAATTCATTGTAGTACTATAGTCGGATTTCGGGTGAGAAATCTAGAGGGCTTATTTTGTACTTATAGAGAGTGGATTGGATATCTGTCCGGTGAGTGCCCCGTAGATTAGGTGACTGGTTTGTCACTGAACCGCGTAAACAAATCTCTTGTGTTTGCGTGTGTTCTTTTGTTTTGGTTCTTACTGTTGGTGAAATGGCCACACTAGAGGGCAGGGGTGGGGGGTTGAATAGTGTGTTAACTAAACTTGTCGCCTAATTCCTATTTTAATCGTTTACTTGATTACCTAGACAATTCATAAATCAAATAATAAGTGGATGCAAGATATAAATGATAACCAATAAGAAATGCAAGATAAACAATGCTAACACAATTATTTATAGTGGTTCGGCCCCAATGCCTACTCCACTACCTAAGTACCCCCGCTTATGATTTCCAAATTAGTTTTACTAGATTATATCATTTCCCTTACAAAGAGGACTTTACACCGGAATGTCTCCGCTCTTAAACTGAAGGCACTTTCACACCCGTAAGTATCTCGCCTTCTTACCGAGAGCACTCTCCCACCTCAACTTAAGGGATAACTCAACTAATCCTAGTAAACTAAGTTTACAATGGTAGATTTAAGCCTTAACACCAAGGCAACCACCAACTCAATCAACCTAGCACTCTAGGTTTACACAAACTCAAATACAATGAAATGAACAATAAAATACAATAACTAATGGAGCAATAAATCAAACAACAAATACTTAGCTCCAAAAGAAACTCCCTAGTCCTCTTGATGCCTTGAGAAGATGAATCTTGAAGGTTCAAAGGCTAGATCAAGGTTTTATCATTGAAACTAGGGTTTGCAAAGAGATTGCTCATGAAAAGCTTTAGAGATGATCAAAGATGTCTCAATGGAAGCTTAGATGCATCAACAATCACTTAGAAGTGAGTTTGGGATTGGTATTTATAACCCCCCAAACAAGAGGGCTTGTCAACGAGCATATTTCTGCTCGTTGCGACGCCCGATTGCTTGCCGATCAACCGACCGAGTGACCTAAGGCATTCTGCCCATTCTGGGCATCAGTCAACCGAAATACCTTCACCTATTGCCGATCGACCAGTTGGTCAACCGACAAGGCAGATTTTTTACTTGTTTATTTTTTTGCTCGTTTGTTCGTTTCCGGATTCCGTCTTTGCTAAGTCTACTTATATAACATTTCTTAACTAACTTTAAAACATAAGGATTACCCCCATTTGGATTCAATAAAAATATCTAAAAAACAAAATCCTTAAGATTCAAAATCTAACTTTTGGGGTCTAGTATAAATTTCCGAAAAATAGAAATTTTCTAATCTTCCGGGTCAAATATGGGTAGACTAAAGGCTTCGAAAAAATCCTTAAAAATATCTTGTTATCTAGTTTTTACCTAAGGAATAATTACCGGCACTTTTGGTGCGAAGAAAATCTCTAGGTTATATAGCCCTCCAAGGAGCTCCCTAAGGTTAGTGAATTTTAGGGCCTTTTCTAATTTACCGGGTTTTCATGTTTTGGGGTTCGGGTTTATTTTTTGGATTTCTTTGCATCATCATGAGGATTTACAACACATTCTAGACACCCTAAACCTAAACTCTATCTTGCCGAAGAATCCCGAGCGTCCTTGCCGATTTCTCTGATTTTTTCGATCGCGGACGTTGTGCGCTAACCGACTTGGAACGTGAAAGTATTTCTCAATGAAACATTAGTTCCATGTTTGTTATCATCAAAACCTAGATTAAGACTAAGGTAGAAAACCTTAGGCCAACACTTACTTTGCTTCTAGTAGAAGTTGCAATAGCCATTGAAACTTCTTATTCAACTGCCCTTAACAGAAGATAAAGCCCTAAATGCTATCTTCAGTGTAGTTGTTCCATCTCAATTTAAACTAATCTCAACTTGTACCTTAGCAAAGCAGATATGGGAAATTCTAGAAACCAATCATGAAGGATCCCTGACTCTTCGAAAGTCAAAAGTTGAAATCCTCAACACCATAATTGAGATCCTGAAGATGGGAGAAGTTGAAAGCATACAAGACTTTCATGGGCATATCAAAGGCCTAATGAATAATGCTACCAACCTTGGAGAGTCATTCTCTAAAGAAAGAGTAGTAATGAAAGTTCTGAAATCCATGCCTACCAAGTTTGATATGGAAGCTGCTGTCATAAGTGAAGTTTATGACCCATCTACTATTGCTCTTGACACTCTGATGGGGAAACTTGAAACTTATGAGTTGGAATTATCTGAAAAATATACTTACAAAGAAAAAAAGAAGAATCTTGCTTTCAGAGCTACTGAGGATGAGATCAAGTCAGAAGATTGTTCTGAAGAGGAGATGGATGATGTACTAGCTCTTATGACAAAAAATTTCAAGAGATTTATGAGAGCTAAAAATAAAGTTAACCGGAACTCTCAGTCTAACTTACAGTTCAAACAGTAGTTTCAACCTCCCGAGTCTACCAGTTCTAGATCAAACTCCTCTACTAAAGAAAATTAAAGAAGTCAATTGTCTGGACAAAAGGATGGTCTCAAACAGAAGTTCAAAGGCATCCAATGCTTTGAATGTGAATGATTTGATCATATGAGATCAGAATGCACAAATCTTCAGAAGAAAAATCAAGAAGTCATTCACTGCTACTTGGAGTGATGATGGTGAAGAAACTGACTCAGAAGAGCATGAACGAGGAAACTTTAGAGCTTTCATAACATGCATTGATGACACAGTTAAGATTGCGACACCTCTGATGCAAATAATGATCACAGCAAAGATCAATGCGCAAATAGTCTTGAGGAAGCTTATTAGGAGATGTTTGATAATTGGGTTGAAGTGGATAAACTTAACAAGTCTCTCGAGGATCAGAACAAGCTTTTGATTGAAGAAAAGAAGACCCTTAAGGAGAAAGTTCAAACCCTTCAAAGACAGATTGTTCAGAAAGAAGACAAAGAGTCTAAGTTGATTTTCGAACTTGAAAAGGTAAAGAAGGAAGTTAGAATGATGAATTCTATAGGTACTCTTAACAAAATCTTGAGTACTGGAAAAAGTCCTTCTAATCACAAGGGACTTGGATACACTAGTTCATGCCAGTTGAAACCCCGGTCTCAACTACCAACTCAACCGAAGAACTTTCATAGGGGCTCTTCAAGTCATCCAAAGCCTACTATGGGAAAGGGAGATAGGATGCCTATATGCTACTATTGCAGGTACAGGGGACAAATTATTGCAAATTGCTTCAAACTCTTCAACAAACTGAGGAGAAAGAATCACATAAATTACCCAAGGTAAAAAGTTAAGAAAATCTTGGTAAGAAAGACTAATTTTAACTAAAATATTGCTTTTTATGTCAAAGACTGTCTCTTCTCTTGGATCTTGGTATTTCGACAGTGGTTGTTCACAACACATTACAGGAAGTCCTGAAAATCTGAGAGATATTCAGGAACATGGTGGTGCAACTGTCACTTTTGGAGATGGAGGACATGGAAATGTCATAGGAGTTGGAACTCTGAATGTTCCAGGATTCCTAATCTGGAAAATATTCTGCTTGTTAAAGGTCTCAGAGCTAATCTTGCGAGTATAAGCCAATTGTGTGATCAAAATTTAAATGTTCAATTTACAAAAAACAATTGCAAGGTCATTAATAAGAATGGGGATTATATCCTTGAAGGAAATAGATTTAGAGACAACTGCTACAAAATTGCCTATTTTTCTATTTGTCTTTCAGTCATCTCTTCTGACATTAATCTGTGGCATCGACTGTTAGGTCATGTTAATTATAGAGATCTGAAGAAGCTTGTAAATGCTAAAGTTGTCAAGGGTATTCCTAAACTTTCAAGATAACAAGAAGCTATCTGCGGTGCTTGTCAAGAGGGAAAGTAGACTAGGAAATCTCATCAACAGTTACGACTGGTAGTTACTTCTAAACCTCTTGAGCTTCTCCACTTGGATTTGGTAAGTCCCATGCAGGTTGAAAGTATTGGTGGAAAAAAAAAAATCCTTGTCTGTGTAGATGATTTCTCATGTTTTACTTGGATAGAATTTCTAAAAGAAAAGTCCAATGCCTTTAACATTTTTAAGTCTTTATGTTTGAGACTTCAAATGAGCAAGAACTCTCTATTCTAAAGGTGATCAGAATAAGGAGCGATCATGGAAGAGAATTTGAGAACATTTCTTTCTCTGAATTTTGTGATGAAAAAGGTATACTACATGACTTTTCAACTCCAAAGACTCCTCAACATAATGGTGTAGTTGAAAGGAAGAATCATACTATTCAGGAGATGGCTCGAGTTATTGTAATATCCTAGATATTAATATTTATTTATGTGTTTATTGGTGATTGTCAGCCTAGCGGGCTAGTTCGAGGTCGAGCCGAGTTGACTCATGGTCCGGTGCGAGATTGCGAGCTCGGGTAAGTAGGAATTTGAATTATGTGGTTTCTTTTCTTGATTAGATAAATTTATTTAATTATGTTGTTGCATGTACTTGATTATTAAATTGTATTGCATGAGTGTGCATGTGTTTATGTTATTTGGGGTTAGGTTGGGTTAACTAAGCTTAGTCGGGTTAGCGGGTTTGGATTCAACTCGAGGTGAATGCGGGTTTGCTAAGAGGGTTAGTGGAATTAGGTTTGCGGAGGGAAGTATAAACCCCCCCCCCCCTTTTGGCTTGCGGCTGACTATTGGAGCCGCACAAGCCGGGTGGAGAGAGGAGCCACCCCTCTCCCCTTTCCTCTTCCTTGTAGCGCCGCCCTCAAGCCCCAACCGCCGAGCCATCCTTCCCTCTTCCCCACTCTTGGAGTAGCCGACTTGAGGTGGAGCTGCCGCCCCTTCCTTCTTGATCTTGGAGCCACCGCCCCCTTGTTGAGCTGAACCACCCCCTACGAGGCCGAATTCGGAGGCCGCCGCTTGGAAGTCCTTCTCTAATTCTTTCTTTCCAATCGGGCGAGTGGTTTTAGCCCTCCTTTCTCGGGTTTCCTCGTGTTCTTGAGCCGATTTGGGCGTTGTTTTGTTCTTTTCATTTTCCGTTGATTCATGGGTTTTGATCGCCAAGTTCTTGTGTCAATTTGTGGGAGGAGGGCCTGAGACTTCCCCCTTTGTGGCTCGGCAGCCCTAGGTTTACCCTAGGGGTGCTCGGCCAAGGTGGAAGAGGTGTTCGAAAAAATGCCTAAGAGTGGATTTTTGTTGATCTTAAGACATATGCCTTGAATTGCTTACCAATTTAGATTCTTATGATGTTAATGCATGCTTTGAAATTTAATCTGTGATTTTTGGAAATTAATCATGTTGATAAAAAATAGGATTTGATCTTAAAGGCCATAGGTGTTCTTGACTTGGGTTCTTGATCATGTAGATTGGTTCTGGTTAAAGATTATCTTGAAGCTTGCTAATCTTGTTTAAACAAATATTATTTTATTCTTGTGAATTGTGTCTCAAACACTACAAGAAAATAGGGTATTACCGACGGACCAAATTCGTCGGTAATACCCAAAAATCCGTCGGTAATATTGTTACCGACGGAGTGGCTGTCGGTAAAATCCGTCGGTAAAAGGCTCCTCGGTAATACCGACGGATTTTAATTAATCTGTCGGTATTACCAACAGATATTTTATTTTGTTGGTAATACCAACGGATACATATATTCGTTGGTATTACCAACGGATATTTGTTCGTTGGTATTACCAACGGATATTTGTTCGTTGGTATTACCAACGGATATTTTTTCGTTGGTATTACCAACAGATATTTGTCCGTTGGTATTACCAATGGATACCGTTGGTATTACCAACGGATATTTTGTCGTTGGTATTACCAACAAAATAAAATATCTGTTGGTAATACCAACAAAATCCTATCTGTTGGTAATACCAACGTATATATGTATCTGTCGATAAATCCGTTGGAATTAGAATCTACCAATTGCTCATTATTGTGTACCTGATCAATCTCAAATAATGAAATCACATATAAGATAATTTGATCACACGAAATCTAAAAAATAATTTTTGAATCACACATTAAAATCCACACACATAAGAAACCATTGTATACCAGTAATTTCGAAATTACATTGTGTTATGCAAATATTTACAAAGTTTCAAAGTTTCAAAGTTTCAAATACATAAGATAAGTTTTTCCAAAAAGCTGATCCTTGCACTTCATCCTTTTACCTGCATGTAGAAACAAAAAAAATAATGAGGCAATGAAATGAGGAATACGATGTTTGTAACTCAATGCAAAAAAATAAACTGACACTCTGAAGTTGTAAATAAAGTTTGTAACTCAATGAAATGAGAAATACCTAACAATGCAGCATGCTGAATTATATCAATAGCATGCTGAGAATTCACGCATGCTGAGAATTGACTCAGCATGCTGAATTCACAGCTGAGAATTGGAATTCACTCAGCATGCTAAGAATTGAATTCAGCATGTTGAGATTCTGAGAATGAATTCCCAACATGTTCATTCTCAGCAAGTATAATTTACCAAGTTTAATGTGCATAAAAGCAACAAGTTCAAGTTTAATTTTAATGCAGCATGCTGAATTGTAACAATAGCATGATGAGAATTTAACAACATGCTGAGTATTCCATTCTCTCAGAATGCTGAGAATTATTCTCAGCATGCTGAGAGAGCTGAGATAGCATGCTGAGAATTCCACAGCACACTCAGCATGCTGTGAATTATTCTCAGCATGCTGAGAGAGCTGAGATAGCATGCTGAGAATTCACTCAGCATGCTGTGAGAGCATGCTGAGAATTCCACAGCACACTCAACATGCTGAGAGCTGAGATAGCATGCTGAGAATTATTCTCAGCATGCTGAGAGCTGACATAGTATGCTGAGAATTCACTAATCCAAGTTTATTCTAGGTCCCGACAGTAGCTCACCTCTTTCTTTATGTTAGACTCTCTTAGATTAGAACTTCACATATGTAATTACTTGTTCCTCATGCAGGCTTGGTAAAGATGGTGAGGGTTAGTGTTTTGAATGATGCTCTCAAGTGCATGTATAATGCCGAGAAGCGTGGCAAGTAGCAAGTTCCTCATTGTGATGCAGAGCATGCTGAGAATTCACTCAGCATGCTGAGAATTCACTCAGTATGCTGTGATAGCATGCTGAGAATTATTCTCAGCACGCTGAGAGAGCTGAGATAGCATGCTGAGAATTCACTCAGCATGCTGTGAGAGCATGCTGAGAGAGCTGAGATAGCATGCTGAGAATTCACTCAGCATGCTGAGAATTCACTCAGCATGCTGTGAGAGCATGCTGAGAATTCCACAGCACACTCAACATGCTGAGAATTATTCTCAGCATGCTGAGAGCTGAGATAGCATTTTGAATTCTCAGCATGCTGAGAATTCACTCAGCATGCTGAGAATTCACTAATCCAAGTTTATTATCGGTCCCGACAGTAGCTCATTGTGATGCAGAGCATGCTGAGAATTCACTCAGCATGCTGAGAATTCACTCGGCATGCTGTGAGAGCATGCTGAGAATTATTCTCAGCATGCTGAGAGAGTTGAGATAGCATGCTGAGAATTCAGCATGCTGAGAATTCACTCAGCATGCTGAGAATTCACTCAAGCTATGAGAGCATGCTGAGAGAGCTGAGATAGCATGCTGAATTCTCAGCATGCTGAGAATTCACTCAGCATGTTGTGAGAGCATGCTGTGAGAGCATGCTGAGAATTCCACAACACACTCAACATGCTGAGAGAGCTGAGATAGCATGCTGAATTCTCAGCATGCTGTGAGAGCATGCTGAGAATATCATGCTCTCTAATTACTAATCCTAGAATTGTAAGTGAGCGGGGCATATTGATTACTAATCCAAGTTTATTCTAGGTCCCGACATTAGCTCACCTCTTTCTTTATGTTAGACTCTCTTAGATTGGAACTTCACATATGTAATTACTTGCTCCTCATGCAGGCTTGGTAAAGATGGTGAGGGTTAGTGTTTTGAACTTCTGTGAGAGCATGCTGAGAATTCTATAGCATGCTGATAATTGAATTAAGAATGGAATAGTTTAATTTACTAACCTATTTCTTTACCCAGCTGATGGAGGTGGAGGTGGAGGTGGTGGAGGTGGTGCGGTGGAACTCGATGGAGAATTTGTTGATTCTGAAGGATTGATAGGAATACCAAGCTGTGTCAATAGCAAGCGCACTTGAGCCTCCACTTGTGATTGCATTGATGTCTCCAAGTGGGTGATGTGCTCTCGCATGGATGCCACCTCCATCTGCATATTGTTCCACTCATCATGTGTCCGACGATGCCCATAACTTGAGGATGTACTTCCTTGAGAGCTTGAACTCCCAATAACAGATTTAACACCCTCTCGACATCCAAAACCATAAACCCGATTATGAGACGGGGGTTCAGAGGCATTAATCCATTCTTCGGGATCAAAATTCGGGTGTAATGATGCATCTGTGCCATACTTCTCTATAATTGATGCCTCATAAGTCTCCTGTATAATTTTTTTAAAAATAGTTAATTATTATATTTCAAAAATTAGTTAATTATTAGTTAAATCAAGTACATACCACAACTTTTTGTGATTTGTCGTCGACATAGTCACCCTCACCACTCTTTCGCTTATGGGTGTGTTTAAACAACTCAAGATGTGTAGGTGATCGATTCAACTTTTCTTCCTACAAAAAAGATAAATAATATTTAGTTGACAATATTAATATAAATTTTGTATGACAACAATATTATCAATATCATACCAGTTTTTTTCGATGAGCAACAAATGAAATAGATCCACCTGTATGAAGTGTAATGTCACCATCTACCTCCTTCTTGCGATTGAGGCGGCCGACTTCTGATTTTCGTCTCCACTTATCTGTATCCCAATGCTCAATAATAAGTTGATTCCAAATATTTGGAGGTATCCACGGAGGGCCAAAACCGCTAGTTCGGCGAATATCATCGGTGTTAGCCTTTCTTTTTGCATAATTTCTAGCATCACACATATTATCAGAGAAGCGTCGACAAGTTGTCTTGTCCCATATTTCTCGAACCTCATCGGTCTGAGAAGGATCCCAATGATAAACTGCCTAAAAAAACCCAAATACACAATAGTGGAGATAAAAATTTTTATTTTAGGGGTTTATATATCAGTAACATATAATTATCATAATCAAAATTTTAAAATAAAATACCTTAAATTTGTCCCAGAGTAACTCCTTCAGATGTGATGGCACTTCAGACCAATATGGCCATACACCCGTGAAATTTCCCTTAATAATTGATGAAATGTCTCTAACCACTTCTGTCTCGGGGAAGCTACAAAAATAATAAAACTAGATCACAGAAACTTGATAAAATGTAATAAGAAATAGCTCAAATATTTGTCATTAATCTGTAATTATAAGATACATTTCAAATACTGCATTTTGAGCTAATTGTAAGAAGTTCTTGAAGTCAGCATTGGCGGATGCATTTACATTACGCGCTTGGATGATAACTTGTAAAGATTTTAAGCTAGGCTTTAGAAACAGTCACTGCCACTGAACATCAGTTATTCTAACTTGTGATGGTTATATCAAAGGTTTCATCATGGTGCATGTTTTCGTAAAAGAAAGACATGAAACAACAATCCATATATGTTTTAGGAAAGTAAGGCTTATAATTATCAAAAGAATTGAGAAATACAAGCTAAGTAGGGGAGTAAGGGAATATACAGAGGAAGAAGGACACCTCAGAAAAAGCCCAAAGGGACTAGGTTACAAGGAGTCGGTCAAAAATAGAGAGGCCTTAACATGTTCAGTTCATCAATCAATGGCCTCAAAAATATGTCATAATCCCATCATATGTCAAAAATAGAGAGGTCAAAAATTTTGTTTTCTAAACACATCATATGTCATAATCCCATCAGACCATAACATGTTCAGTTCATCAATCAATGGCCTCAAAAATATGTCAAGTTCTTTACGTGGGCTCTTTGGTCCAGGAATTATCAAACTTAAGAATATAAGTTGATCTTTCAAACACATAGATGGCGGCAAATTGTATATAGTAATGAGCACAGGCCAAACTGAATATGGAATAGAAGAATGCCTAAATGGATTAAAGCCATCGGTGCACAATCCTAATCTGACATTCCTTGGATCAGAAGCAAATGAAGGATGGTGAACATCAAACTGTTTCCATGCTTGACTATCTGCAAGATGTGCAATAACATCTGAACTACGATTCTTTGCATGCCAAATCATATACTCAGCAGTTTTTTCAGACATAAAAAGCCTTTGAAGTCTTGGTGTTATCAGAAGATACCGTAAGACCTTATACGGTATTTTTTTTCTCCTACCATTATTTAATGGTGTTGGCTTATATCTAGGATGTCCACACACTGAGCACTGCATCAAATTTGTTGTTTCTATCGGAGTGATTTTTCCCTTGCTGTGCCGCCCCCTTATCTTCGAATTTTTGATGGATTCTTTATGTAATCTTGATGGTTGTTGAAGGTTCTTGGTGGAGGTTGGGTATCTTGAGGAAAGGAAGGGTTTTGGGGAAGAACTAGGGTAGGCCCCCCTTAGGACTCCTTTTGGTGCCTTAGGGTGGCCGGCCAATTAGGGACAGCTTGGGATAAAAATAAAAAGAGAATTTTTACACCTTAGGGACATACTTTAGGGTACATTAGATCCTTCTATACTTTAGGGAAATTGTAGAGACATATATAGGGGAGGGCTAAGGTACACGGCTAGGGGAGGGCTAAGGTCGGGTCTAAACCTCGTAGGAAAATTAGGGGATGTTGCATTGTGTACTTCTTATACATGCATGTTTTTCCTATGATGATTGGAGGTGCAGTACTTAAATATTATGCTCATTATGTACACTGTGAATTCATGATTTGAGCATCATTATATATGTATATTTACCTATATGGTTGTGATATATTGTGGGAGGAGGCGGAGGTGAAGGTATGCCTAGACATATCCTTGTTACTTATTGTGAACATCATTGTTATGCTCATTATATCTGTATATACCTGCGTGTGTGATGTTGTGATGTGCATGATGCATTTCTCGGAAGCCTCACTAGTGCGGAGAAGGTCTGCCCCAAGGAGACATCGTTGGCCTTATTCCAGAAGTCTGGCTGGTGCGGGGAGATCATACCCCAAGGAGACAGCCCGGAGACCCGAGCAGGTGAGGGGAGCGTATGCCCCGACATGCTATCTTGGAAGAGCCAGTGATTGTGAGGGCAGACATGCCCCAACAAGCCGATACTGAGCTGGGAGGTAGTGCGGCGTCCACCCGTCTACTTGCCCCTTGTGGCTATGTGGGACCGACGGGTCCGGAGATGAAGCATGTGTATGATTGCATTGAGCATGTGGATGATTGCATTGAGCATATTATATGTTGTGGTATTTTCTGCAGGGCTTCTAAGCATTAACGAGGATGATTGCACTGCTAAAAATAAATGCTCAAAAAAAAATGTTTTATGCTCTTATACTTACCTGTATGTTTTGATTATTGCATGATGATGTTGATGTGTTGGAAATTGAGGACTGATCTACTCACTAAGTTCCAGTGGACTTACCCCTAATTTTATTATTTTTTCAGCACCTGAGCTAGATCAGAGAGGTACCGGGGTGCAGTAGCACGGCTGGTGGCGGCAAAACAGCGGGTCTCATGACATGTCGTGGTCGAGGGGGATACTGAGTCCTTTCTTTCTTTATTTTCTTTGAGTCATTGAGTCATGTCAACTCGGTTTATTTGTTTCCGCATTTTTATTACTTGAGATGTTTTCATTAGAAATTCAACTTTGAAACAAATCTGGACTTTTCTATTATTGAGTTGGTGATTTAGTGTTTTATTGAAACTAAAAGTTTCTTTTAAAATCCTTGAGTTATTATTAAATGTTCAGGTTTGATTTATATGTAATTGTGGTTTGAGTCAGGGTTAGGCTTCGGGGTACGTGGCGTACCCTGGCCGGTCATACCGGGTTTGGGATGTGACACAGGTCCTCCTCAATCATATTGCATCTCACTCGGGCCTTCTACCGATGATTTTGCAGTCGTCATCCTGCTCGACCCAGTCGACGCTCCCAACCCAATCGTTGTCGACTCCACCGCTTCCATCGCAGCCGCGAGATTTTGGTTTACTGTATTTTATTTATATTTTGATACTTGTTAGCCTCCGTTTGAGGCTTAGATACTTGATAGATGTTTATACTTTACATTTCATATTTTGATAATTATTTGCCTCCCGTTTGAGGCTTATAGTTATTTATATACTTATAGTTGTTTGCTTCCGGTTTGAGACTTAGATTGATGATATTTAAGTAAAACTTATTTGGTTGGTTGAAATGTATGTGTATGATATTTTGTTGTTGTAATATGTGATTGTAAATATATTGTAATGTATAAATATCATTGTATATAGGAATTTTTAAAATTTTAATTTTTTTTCAATTACAAGATATAACTTCAGCGACGGCTTATCCACGGCTGACGTCACTACGTCGGGGCGGAAAGCGTATCGTAAATGGCTGGAATTTCGGATTTATTTCCATGTCATGCTGAAAAATCAATCTTGCTGGAATTTCATGCTGAATTGTTGAATCTGGGCTGATTTTGAATTCTCAATTGAGATGAGAGTATTTCTCTGAACATAGTCGTGTATCCTATCATTTTGATCAGAAAACATAGTTTGGAAACATAGGATACACTCGGGAAACCAGATTCTGGTTAGATACACCAGTTTGGGGCTCAGCAGTAAACTTAGAATGAAACCCTAAAACAAAACCCTAATTTCGGTGATGATAAATTTTAATTGCATAATTAAAATGCAAGGGGTAGCAAAATCTGTTATGAACCAACAAATAATGTCATGCATGAAATAAAACCTCACGAGTTTATGATATTACGGGTCAAGGAGTTGGGATCAGGCATTGGGCATTGTGGAGTTTTCCCAAAAGAGACATCCCTAAGACACCATAGAAGACACTTGAGTTAGGTCATGTTGTACCATATCTTATTGAGTGGCGAAGAGGCTCGGTTAGGAGCTAGATTACGAGCTAGGCCCGGAAGGTTGGATGACTAAATCCCAACCTGTGGAACATGTTCGGATGGGCAAATCCCGATTGTTCTTGCGTATCCTGTGGAACAAGTTTGGACGGGCAAATCCCGATTATTCCCAAGATTCTATATTTAAAGGAATAAGTTCGGATGGACAAATCCTAATTATTCCTACATTGTCATTTTGGAACAAGTTCGGATGGGCAAATTCTGTTTGTTCCTGTGTTATTTCATGGAACAAGTTCGGACGGGCAAATCCCGATCGTTCCTAAGTTTCTTTAAGGAATAAGTTCGAATGGGCAAATCCTGATTATTGCTGTGATATCTTAAAGGGGCAAGTTCGGACGGGCGAATCCCGATTGTTCCTTCACATCTCGTGGAGCAAGTTCGGATGGGCAAATCCCGATTGTTCCTGCGTATCTTAAGGAACAAGTTCGGATGGGCAAATCCCGATTGTTCCCAAGATTCTATATTTAAAGGAATAAGTTCGGATAGGCTAATCGCAATTATTCCTACGTTATCTTTTAAAACAAGTTTGGATGGGCAATTCCTGATTGTTCCTATGTGGCCTTGTGGAATAAGTTTGGACGGGCAAATCCCGATTATTCCCGAGGTGCTTTTAAGGAATAAGTTCGGATAGGCAATTCTCGATTATTCGTATGATATCTTAAAAGGGGTAAGTTTGGATGGGCAAATCTCGATTATCCTTGCGATATCTTAAAGGGGCAAGTTCGGACCGGTGAATCCCGATTGTTCATTCGCGTCTCGTGGAGCAAGTTCGGACCGACAAATCCCGATTGCTCCCGAGTTTATTTGTTATAGGATAAGTTCGAACGGGCCAATCCCGATTATCCTAGAAACCCTTGTGTATGGCATGTTGCCTTTGGGCATGGTAGGCTTAGGCCTGTTGTACTTCACCGATGGGGTGTTGGATTCTTTCGCGCATGTGGTGGCCAGATGGCCTGTTAGCTAGTGACTCCTTTGTGACCATTCCTGCTTGAGTCAGGTGTTTTACATTATGCTATATATCTGTGGTCGATTTCTCGTGGGGGTTGGTGGAACTGCTCATTGGGTTGTTTGAACTCACCCGTTGTCGTTTGTTTTTGTTTTGCAAAGCTTGACCGATGAGGTGGGCTAGAGCACTTGGTGCGGCTGGAGGGCAGAGGAGTAACATTGTGTTGGCGAAATGGCGACACTAGGGGGGGTGAATAGTGTGTTTACTAATTCAATTAGCCTAAATCCAATTTTAAACGTTTACTTGGATTATTTAGGGAATATGCAATTTGACGATTAGATGCGGAAGCTTATAAATGATGAAGCAATTAAGCACAACAATAAATCAATACAAACACAGAATTTATTGTGGTTCGGCCCCAATGCCTACTCCACTACCTAAGCACCCCGCTTAGGATTTCCAAACAAGTTTTACTAGATTAATTTACGTTTCCCTTATACACGAGGACTTTTCACCGAAGAGACGCACTCTCGACCTAAGGCACTTCCACACCCGGAAGTCACTGCCTTCTTATTGAGAGTCCTCTTCCACCTCAACCCTAAGGGACAACTAAACTAATCCTAGTAAACACTATAAACACTAAGTTTACACAAGTGGCTTTACTCCTTCTACACTAAGGATACCACTTCACCCAATTCAAGACCTAACACCCGGTCTTACAAACTCACATTAAACAAATAGTTAAAATAACAGATAAGATACAATCAAAAGAGTTAAATAATAAAACCAATGTTTGCAAGCTCCTTTCACAGCCTTGGAACCTCCAACTCATCGAGCGGATGAGCTCGAGTCAGTTTTCGAGTTGAGGCAGCAGTTGGCGCTTGAAGAATGAACTCGATGGAGAATCAGAGCGCAAGCTTTAAATCTTTTGGAAGACTCTAAATCTTCCTTTCGAATACTCAATGAACTCTGTTAGAATCAAGGAAGAGTGTTAAATGAATCTTATGAGGGTATAGTTTTCTATCCGTTGCAGGCTACCGGTCGAATGGTCGGTCGACCGACCGATTGATCGATCATTCGACAGCCTCTTTTTTCTCTCTGATCGGTCGACCGACGGGTCGATCGATTGTCGCGAGCCTCGTGATCCTCAGTTTGGTCGATCGATCAGTTGACTGCTCGAGGCTTTTTGCGATTCCTTTCCCAGCTTCGGTCGGTCGACTGGTTGACCGATTGGCTTATGCCAATTTTTGCCACCATTAGATCAACCGACCGGTTGACCGAACCTGGACTGGGCAAGGCAGACAACTTTGTTCTGCTTGGTTCTTCTGGTTTCGTTTTCACTAAGTCTACTTATATAACATTTATTAATTTTAAGTTAAATAGTTTTATAGCTATTTAACTTTAAAACATAAATGTTATATAAGGATTAACCCCCATTTGGATTCAATAAAAATATCTAAAAAATCAAAATCCTTAAGAATCAAAATCTAATTTTTGGGGTCAAGTACAAATTTTCAGAAAACAGAACTTTTCTAATTTTTCGGGTCAAGTATGGGTATGCTAGAGGTCTCGAAAAAATCCTTTAAAATACCTCATTATCTAATTTCTACCCAAGGAACAATTACCGCCATTTTTTATGTCAAGAAAATGTTTGGATCATATAGCCCTCCAAGGGGCTCCCTAGGCTTAGTGAATTTCAGGGCGGTCCCGGAATTTCATGAATTGGGGTTCGGGATAGGTTTTTAGATTCTTATGCATTATGATGAGGAATTACAATATATCTAGACACCCTAGGCCTAAACTCTAACTTCTCGAAGAATCTAAGCGCGTCGACCAACGTCCTTCCGATTTTCCAATTTTTTCGATCGCGGACATCGCGCGCTAACCGATATGGAACCTGAAAATAATTCTTCATGAAATCATTAGTTCCATGTTTGCTATCATCAAAACCGAGATTAAGACCAAGGTTGAAAACCTTAAGCCAACACATTGATCTCATAGCAGTCCTAGTTAGGGGTCGTAGTCGAGTCTATAGTTGTTTTATCATGCACTTGTGATTTGGTGTTTTGGAGTTCTAGTCCCATGGGGACATTCATGTCTTTGATTCATATTTTATTTGTTAAAAGAACTGTTGCTCTTTGATTTATTTTTCTTTCCACACTTGAACTTTTGATAAGAACTTTACTGCTTATATGAAATCTGGTTTGGTTTTCCCTTTGAAATAAAACTCGTTACATTCTTTCCGCTATGTGTATTTATTGAGTTGGCATGTGCATGGTTTAGGCTGTAGAGTATAGGCACGTACACCCTGGCCAGTCACGTGACCCTGAGCTGGAGCGTGACAATGTGGTATCATAGCATGTGGTTCGATCTGACTATGACCTAGGGTTGTTATCATATAGGGCATTGCTAGTGTGTTGGTATACGGTAGGGTTATGTTATGAGATCAATGGGCTAAGTTTGCACCTCAGCGCGACTTCTGATTAAGTTTGCAAAATGTTAGGGTGAATTAAATTATCTAATTATGATATTTTTTTTGATGATCCCAGATTGATGGAGGCATTTGATGCCGAAAGGAGCGGTAGTGATAGCAACTCCACTGAGCGCCGAGGCCGAGGCCGGGGTTGTGGGCCGCTACCGTGTAACCGATGTCACAGGAAGTACTGGGGAGCTTGCTGGGGACGTTCAGAGGTATGTTTCAGTTGTGGGCAAACTGGGCACTATAGAAAGGATTGTCTTGGCAAGGGCAGTCAGCAGCCTGATCAGACCAGAGAAAAGGCACCGATGTGAGTAGGTTCCATGGCTTAGAGGGGTCAGACTCAGGGAGGAGGGCAGCGAGCTGGTGGTTCAGAGAGGTCTGCTGCACGAGTGTTTGCTATGAACCAAGAGGGCGCTGAGGCGTCCAAGGTAGTAGTGTCAGGTAACCTTATTGTTAGTTCTGCTATTGCTTATGTTTTCTGTCACACCCCAACTGAGGGGAGTGTGACCGGCCAGGGCCTACATCCTACCCTATAGCCTACTGTTTACACTGACATATAAGAAACCAGAACATATCGATAAAAAGACACCACAACGAAATCTTTTTCTAAAGTTTTCAAAGTTCACAATATATGTTTTCAAACTAAAGAAGAAAACCAACATCGTATCAAATAGAACATCTCAAATATCAAAGTTTTACAAACTTTTCCAAAACACAATGTCAGTGCAGAAAAGGAAACAACTACTATAAGATACTGGACTATGACCCAAGGACGCCGCTACGAGATACGGCACCACCACCTACCCTCCAGCTGTGCCATGTCGATAAGCCAAAATCACTGCTCGTGCTCTGCAAAAAAAATAAAGAAACAAACTGTGAGTCCACTTGGGACTCAGTGAGCGGTTCTTGTGAACCTCCATATAATCCTCAGTTATTCATGTATAATATATAAGACAACATAATGTATATTTAGGGAGGTAAGCTACTTTTAATGTGACTACTAACCCAATGGGCCATTCTGTATACACAATATATATGAAAACCTGCAATCTTGGCCTATCAAGCCTCCGGCATCCGGCCCTTGGGCCTACTTATGGTATAAAAATCCCAGCTACACACTGGCCATTCGGCCACATCATATCAAGATGTAAACAACAAATCTCGGGCCATCGACTAGGATGGTCTACTAGTCTCTGGACACCGTCTGGGGTAGGGATAGCTAATCCCACCCAACTGGGGTCTAACACCTGGCGGGCCTGTTGGTGCATCTCAAGACCAAATCACTGGCCGAGCTAAGCATTGGTCATTCCCGACCTCCAGGCTTCTCGACGGACCATCTCAAGCACATCACACAATCAAGTGTACTAGGGTTTCCTTAATCTGCAGGGTCTGCAAATTAATGCTGCCCTTTCAAATTGTGCACACCTAATGGTTCTAGGTTTCCAAAAATGTTTACTAGCAGCCCTAGAAGGTATGTTATCTCCTAGCAAAGTTTCCATATATGCTGAGCATCTCACAACGTCCTACACGTTGCCTAGCATTATACGCTACCTTGGGTGAGGAATTCTATGGACCAATCTCAGAATTTCACCTACGAATATTTCAAGACAGCATGTGTACATCACTTACCAAATTAATTTCGGATAGTAACATCATGAAGAACCGAAATAAAAAAGTAAGTAATGTAAAGGTTAAACCCATATGGAACGTACACTAAGCATAGCAACAATTAAACATGATATGAGCAATTAAATGAAACCTTTCTTGTCTACTTATACTATATAAGCATTAGCAAGAACATTTCCAATTTGATAATATAAATCTATCCCAACAATTCACAACATAAATATGGATTAACATTAACGTGAATATGAATAAACATTAAACGGAGGGATATGAACAACTATACAAAATCGTTCGCTTCCTCCCCCTTTTCCTTGATCGGCCGAAGCTTGAGCAAGGTCACCCTTGCTCGGTTGATCAATCCATGTGGGAAGGGGCTGGAATCTATGCATTTTAACCAATGGAATAGTAAACATAAACTTCAAATTGAATCTAACATTTAAACGTGACGGTACGGGTTAAGACGATAAAATACGAGATCCAACAATCCAATACAAACAATCCTACTTTTCCCCCTTCTACTGCTCAGCCAACTCGAGCGGGATGATAACCATGCTAGGCCGAACATCTAGAGGTGGTGGACATAGCTGCGATGTCCACACGATTGTCAATCCAAAAGCAAAAACAAGCGAATACAAGTCAATGCGCAAGTTGCGTGACAAGCGAGGAAATTGGGGAAACTTTCGGCATGACCTTTCCCCATTTCCTCGACTCAGCCAGCCCCTTAAAACAAGAAATTGACACGTATAAAACCACGAAATCACAGCATATACAATGATCTAAGAATCTAGCATGGAGAAATAACTCGATCGGCAAAACTCGCGAAGAAGAATCCCAATTTCAAAATCTATGGGGCCAGCCACCCGCCTCCCCTCAACATCTATCCAACCACTCACCTTGATTGAGGAGGATGAAAGATCGAATGACGACAACTTCGAATCTTCTGGCGACGGCGCAAAATACTGGATCGATCAAATCCCTTTTCCCCTTGCTTCTTCTCCCCCTCTCTTAGGCGCTGCCTTGTGCAACTCAAAGATGAGTCGCACGGCACAAGGATGAGGGATTTTAATCCTTCATCTAGCCTTCCATATAGGCTCTTGACTCACTTGACTCCTACTCAAGACTCGACTAAACCCGAACTCGACTTGGGTTCCGACTCAACTAACAACATGAGTCGATTTAAACATAATTTAAGGTATGATTGCATAAAAGGAAAGTCAATCACTCAATTAAATTTCATACACCAATGGTCGAGTCATACCTTTTCACTCGAGGCGATCCTGAGGCTCGACTCGACTATCCTCGAGTCCGGCTCACTACACCAAAATAGATTTTTATATTAGGAAATTTTTCTGGGTCTTACATTTTGTTTGATCCTGGTGTTATGCATTCTTTTGTATCTGCTTTGTTGGCTGCTAAGTTGACACGAAAACCCTCTGTACTTGATTTGCCTCTTGTGGTGTCTACACCTACGGACGTTTCTGTACTAGCAAAGTCAGTCTTTCAGGACTGCGAGGTGGTCATTTGTGGGCACGTGTTGACGGCCGAATTGACACTCATGCCGATGGTGGAACTTGATATGATTTTGGGCATGGACTGGTTGGCGGACCATTTCGCCTCAATGGATTGCAAGGTTATGATTGTGACCTTCGGTGAGCCTGGATTGCCCCAGTTTACCTTCCAGGGTGAGGAAAGGGGAGATTCGTTGATGGCAATTTCAGCTCTCAAAGTTCGGAAGCTGCTTCTAGGCATTTGCCAATCTTTCTTATCCTTTGTGTCTGTGGCTGAGGGAGACGGGGGTGCGGCTAGGGACATCGAGGGGACGCCCGTGGTATGTGAATTCTCTGATGTGTTCCCAGAAGAGTTGCTAGGGTTGCCTCCAGAGGGAGATTGATTTTTGTATTCATTTATAGCCCGGTGTGAAACTGATTTCCATCCCGCCATAACGGATGTCACCAGCTGAGTTAAGGGAGTTCAAGTCCCAGTTGCAGGAGCTGCTTGAGTAGGGTTTCATTTGTCCAAGTGTTTCGCCTTGGGGTGCTCTAGTGCTCTTTGTGAAAAAGAAGGATGGATCCATGCGGATGTGCATACACTACCAACAACTTAATAAGGTGACGGTGAAGAATTGATACCCACTGCCCACGATCGATGATTTATTTGATCAGTTTCAGGGAGCTCAATGGTTTTCCAAGATTGACCTGCGGTCAGGGTACCATCAGTTGAGAATCCAGGATAGTGGCATCCCGAAGACTGCTTTCAAGTCGAGGTATGGGCACTTTGAGTTCCTGGTAATGTCCTTCGGGCTGACTAATGCACCTACAACATTTATGGACCTGATGAACCGAGTGTTAAGGGAATACTTGGATAAATTTGTGATAGTATTCATTGATGATATTTTGATATATTACATGAGCAGGGAGGAGCTTACTGTGCATTTGAGGGTAGTTCTAGTACCAAAGGTCTCATGCTCTTTTGTAGGGTGAGCAACCACACAAGGGTAAAGGAAATTGAAGAATTGAAGTTGACCATGGACTTCAATGAAGAATCCATCTTTGGTTGCAACTTCAAGCCATCATGATGCCAAGAGGTATGAAAATTGGCATCTAGGTATGTTTAGTATCGCCTCCTTTATATTACTTGTCATCTTAAAATTGGAGTTATGATAACTAGTTAAATTTGAGTTGGTTTTGCCCGCTCATGATATGACTTGAAAAATAATTTTTTTTTTTTTTTTCCTGGTCTCTTCGGAGACCTATGTAGCCTATAAAGGGCTAATGCGATCTTGCGGTTCTAAATCATAGGCTCATTGTGGCCTTTCAGTTTTCAACCAATAGGAAGGGTTGGAGATCAGGTTTTTATATTTATTATTCGTGTGATCTCTTAAATTTCGTTTTGGTATCACTCGATTTCATTTTCAAACGAATTTGAAACTATTTAGCAAAGTATATTTTAATATCAATAATTGATCCCTCTCTTTGCTACTTAGTTTGATAACTTGCTAGTAATTATATTCTCATTATCCTACTAATGAAAATTGCTTGCAAGTTATGATAAAATGGAAGGTTTTAGAAATTGGAAAGAAAAAGACAAGTTTGGTAAAATTTCCAAAAATGAGGTATGAGTATGAGTTTAGCAAAAATCTTTGTCTAATAGTTGAATATTCATGCTTTAATGATGTCTCTATACTCATGATTTATTTTGCATGACAAATCTATGAAATTTCATGAGTAGGTAAAATTTTGATATCTTAGGCAATTTCATGATATCTTGATTGAATGAATTTTGCTCTAGGTTAAAATTCATATTAGCGACCTCATTTTGAGTTAGTGGTTGGCAAACATGTTTAGATACACATTTCACATGATTCTAGGTGTTTAAACTTGAAAATTCAAGTCTAGATGAACAAATTGATAATTAATTCATTTTAGGGGACTTAAAATTGAAAAAGTTTGACCCAAGTCAACAAATCGACTTGGACACTTCATTTTAAGTTCAAACTTCATAAACATGTTTAGGAATAGCTATCACATGTTTCCATGCACTTAGAATGAAAAATACATATGGATATGGATAAAATGACTTAGAGGCAATTTCATGATAACCTCTTTTGAACCAAGTTGACCCAAGTCAACAAATTGACTTAGATGTCTCATTTCCAATCCATATTTAAGGAATATGTTTAGATTTACTCATGTTAGGTATCCATAGGTTTAAATTTGAAAAACCATGAGTAAATGATAAGATTGAAACTTAGCAAGTTTCATGATAACTAGCTTAGTTTTAAATGAAATCATGCTAGGTTGATATCTTGACTTAAAGACATAATTTTCATATCAAACTTGACATACACTCTTTACATGACCATTATGTAGTGTCTTAAAAGTTTGAATGAAAACTGAACACATTTTGAAAATAACTAAAAATTACGGAAATGCCATTGAAAATTCAGCATTTTCAGTTATTTCTAGAAAAATGTAAAAAAATTATTTTTAACTGATTCTTGAAACTGCTTCTTCATTGGAGATCTTAATTTTTAAATATTTCGTATTTTGAGATCTCTTGATTCATTTCGGATTCATGATATTATATTTTGAAATGGATTTCAAACTATTTAGCAAAGTGAATTTTGAAAATGATACTTGATTCTTCTCTTTGCTATTTGGTTTGGGTTGCTTGCTAGTAGCTTTAGTTTCATTAAATCTACTAATGAAGTCTAGTTGCAAGTTGAGAATGTTAATGGAAGGCTATGCTATCATGAAGAAAAATGAAAAGAAAAAGACAAGTTTGTTAAAATTTTCGAGAATGAGGTATGAGTTTGATTTTGTAAAAATATTAGTATAATACTTGAATACTAAACATGTTTAGGAATAGGTATGACATGTTTCTATGCATTTAGAATTGAAAATTCATGAAAATATGGATAATATGGTATAGAGGTGGTTTCATGAACACCTCATTCAAACAAGTTCCTATGTGCTTAGATTTAGAAATTCATGGGTAAAGTGATGAAATGATATTTGGTCATAGTTAGAACGATAAGCTTGATTATACTAGTTTGATATGCCTTCACTCAAGCATTTTTAGAAAATTGTAGACAAATCATTTTTTAGTGATTCTTGAATCTGTGGAATCTTGATTGGTTTATGAATATTTACTCAAAATTTCAAATTCTTCAGATGTCTACTGATATGGCAAACTCATTGATTATAATTGAACATGAAAACTGAAATTTCAATTTTAAAATAGTTTACTCAATGAATTTTAGAAAAATGAGAAAACTGATTTTGAGATGATTCTTGAAGCTTCACTTTAATTGAAAAATCTAGTTTGTTGTGTAAAAATTTCAAAAAATTTTATCAAGAATCTGATTTATAATGGAATTTTGAATTTGGATTTCGGAAACACAAAGTATCACTTACTTGAAATACTCATTTTTCCGATAGTTCGATTTTTCGTAAAAAACTTCAAATGAAAACTCATGTGTAATATCCTAGATATTAATATTTAATTCTGTTATTATTTGTGATTGTTAACCTAGCAGGCTAGTTCGAGGTCGAGCCAAGTCGACTCATGGTCCGGAGCGAGCTTGAGAGCTCGGGTATGTAAGAAAATTGATTTATGCAGCTTCTTTTCTTGGTTGAATAAATTTAATTAATTGTTGTGATGTGTGAGCATGATTATTAATTATGTCGCATATGGATGCGAATGTGTTGGGTGCTTATGTGGAGCATGGGGTTTAGAATGGGTTAATTAAGTTTAGTCGTGTTAGCGGGTTCGAATTCGGCTTGAGGCGGATGCGGGTTTGCTAAGGGGTTTAGTGGAGTTAGGGTTGGGGAGAGAGTATAAAACCCCCCTCCATTTGTCTTGTGGCTCCCTATTGGAGAGAGTAGGTAGCCGCCCCTCTCGTTCCCCTCTTGGAGCCGCCAAGCCCAGCCACCGAGCCGAGCCCCTTCCTCCCCTTCTTTCTTCCTTTCTCTCCCTTTCCCTTGGAAGCCAAGCCGCTGACTTGAGGAGGAGCCACCGCCCTTCCTCTTCCTCTCCTTGGAGCCGCCGCCCCCTCTTCCCTCTTGGTGGAGCCGAGCCGCCCCCTCTTGGATCCGATTTCGAAGGCCGTCGACCAGGAATTCTCTTCTAATCCTCCTTCCTATTCATGTGAGTGGTTTTGCCCCTAATTCTCTCGGGTTTCTTTCATCTTCTTGAGCCGTTCTTGTTGGTTTTACCGTCGACTTCCAAGTTCTCATCATTTCTTGTGTTTACCATGTGAGCGGAGACCCGAACCCTTCCCCTATGGGGCTCGGCAGCCCTAGGATGATCCTAGGGGTGCTCGGCCAAGGTGGAGAAAAGGGGGTGCCCTCCAAGTATTCAATGAATTTTCTAAGTGAAGGGTGTAGATTTTCTTGCCTTCTATGATTCAATTTGTTAATCAATATTGATGCTTATAATTTAAATGCATGCTTGATATTAAATCTGTGATTTTTGAAAATATATCATGTGTTTCAAAGATGGGTTAGATCTTGAAGGCATGAGGGTTCTTGATTTAAATTCTTGAGCATAAAGGTTGGTTTTTGGTTAAAGAGGGTTGTGATGTTTGTTTTTTTTTAGATTTATTTTAATGATAATGAATCTGATGTGATGGAAATTTTGGGAGTTATATTCTATAAATTTTCGGATTTAATTTCCTTATTATGCTGAAACTCAATTATGCTGAAAATTTCATGCTGAGTTGATGAATCAGGACTGATTTTGAAATATTGTTTATGATGTGCATAATTTACTGAATATGGGCATGTAACCTATCGTTTTGACTAGAAAACATAGTTTGGAAACATAGGGCACACTCTGAAGACCAGATTTGGGTTAGACACATCATTTTCGGGTACAACAGTAAGCTAAAATAAAACCCTAAAATAAAATCCTAATCTTGGTGATTAAAATTTTAATTGCATAATTAAAATTGAGCAAAGGAGCAGCATAATCTATTATGAACCAACAAATAAAGTTTATGCATGAAATAAAACCTCACGGATTTATGACATTACGTGTCTAGGAGTTGGGCTCGGGCATTGGAGTGTTGATACGCTTTCCAATAAGGACACCCCTAAGACACCGTAGGAGAGGCTTGACTCAGGTCATGTTGTACCATATCTTATTGAATGACAGAGAGGCTCGGTTAGTAACCGGATTGCGGGCTAGGCCCGGAAGGTTGGATGGCTAATTCCCAACCTATGGAACAAGTTCGGATGGGCAAATTCCGATTGTTCCCAAGATTATATATTTAATGGAATAAGTTCGGATAGGCGAATCCCGATTATTCCTACGTTATCTTTTGAAATAAGTTTAGATGGGCAAATCTCGATTGTTCCTGTGTGGCCTCGTGGAATAAGTTCGTACGAACAAATCCCGATTATTCTCGAGGTTCTTTTAAGGAATAAGTTCGGACAGGCAATTCCTGATTATTCCTATGATATCTTAAAAGGGGTAAGTTCGGACGGGCAAATATCGATTATCCCTGCGATATCTTATAAGGGCAAGTTCGGATGGGTGAATCCTGATTGTTCCTTCGCGTCTCATCGAGCAAGTTCGGACGGGCCAATCCTGATTGCTCCAGAGTTTCTTTATATTAGGATATGTTCATATGGGCCAATCCCGATTATCCTAGTATGTGCCTTAGGGCATGGTAGGCTTAGGCCTGTTGATCTTCACCAATTAGGTGTTGGATGCCTTCGAGTGTGTGGTGGCCAAATGGCCCGTTAGCTAGTCACTCCCATGTGACTTTTCTTGCTTGAGTCAGGTGTTTGCATATATGCTATTTATTTTGTGTTTGGTTTCTCGTGGGGGTCGGTAGAACCGTTCACTGAGTTCTTTAGACTCACCCATTGTCATTGTTTTTGTTTTCCAGAGCCTGACTGGTGAGGTGGGCTGGAGCACTTGTCACGGTTGGAGGGCAGCGGAGCTACATTGATCTCACAACAGTCCTAGTTAGGGGTCGTAATCGAGTCTGTAGTAGTTTGTCATGCACTTGTGTTTCGGCATTTTAGAGTTGTAGTCCCTTGGAGGGCAGCAGAGCGACATTGATCTCACAACAGTCCTAATTAGGGGTCGTAGTCGAGTCTGTAGTAGTTTGTCATGCACTTGTGTTTCGGCATTTTGGAGTTGTAGTCCCTTGGGAACTTTTATGTCATTTATTTTGGATTTCATTCATAAGTGGTATATTGTACTTTGATTTATTATTTCCGCGGTTTACTATTTTTGCTAAACTTACTTCTTACAAAATCTGGTTTGGTTTTTTTCATTTTGAAAAATAAAACTCTTTACATTCTTTTCGCTATGATTTATTGTTTTGAGTTGGCATGTGCATGGTTTAGGCTGTGGGGTATAGGCACGTATACCCTGGCCGGTCATGTGACCCAGAGTTGGGGTGTGACATCATGCATGTATACCATTTTAATTCCATTTCTAATATCGTTCTCACTATTTTTTCAGTGAAATCATTTCTAAAATTAATTTTGATATCTTGAGCGATATCTTAAAAATGAGGTTTTGGTTGAAATCGAGATCGGTTGAAAGAATGACTTAGAGAATTCATTTTGAGTTCAAACTTGACACATGCATCTTAAATGATCATTCAGCGATATCTGGAAAGTTTGAATAAAAATGATAACTTTTGAAAAAATACCTAAAATTTATGAAAATGCCCCTGGACTATCAAGAATTTTATGAATTTATATAAAACTGATTTTTGATTGATTCTAGAACTTGTTGATTCCTTGAAAAATCTAGTTTGTCCAGTTAAAGTTTCAAATATTTCGTCAAGAATGTGATTTTATAAGGATTAAAAAGTTTGATTTTTGTATACTTGAAGTGTACTTTAACCTAAGTCAACAAAGTGACTTAGAAACTTTTTAAACCCAAACTTGATTGATATATTTAGATTCACTCATATTAGATGTCCAAGTGTCTAAGCTAGAGAAAACATGAGTAGATAGCAAAATTTGATACTTAGCCATTTTCATGTTTTCATGCCTACTTTGAATGAAATCGTGCTAAGTTCATATTTTGATGAAACGATATTATTTTCACTTCAAACTTGATATACTTGCTTTAGATGACAATATCTTGGTATCTGGAAAGTTTGAATAAATTTTGGAAATATTTTGAAAATTTCCAATTATTTACAAAATTGCCACTAAAGTATCAGTCTTCTCAAGTTACTTATTTTTCCGATACTTTAAATTTTCATTAGATTTTCAAATGAGACTTGAAGTATGATATTTTATTTCACTTATGGTATCGTTCTACTCATTTGACGAGAAAAATCTCTAAAGTGATTTTTGACTATTTGACCGATACTTAAAAATATCGATATAGTTACTACATGATTCTTGATTTTGGATTTCATTTATCATTTCACGATATCATGTATGACTTAGTCTCTTATTCGATGTTTGTTTTTCATCCCTTGGGTTGAGACTTTTGTGGTTTTGAAAAATCTTTTAGAGTTTCAACTTTGACTTTTGATTGACTTTTTTTGCCCTTTTTGAGTGATGTCAGAAGAGGGAGAAAATATAGGTAAAAAGGGAAGAAAACATAGGAAAACCATGCATATAGATAGGGGGTGTTTATTTTCATAGATATGCATGTTGATAGGGGGATAAATCCTATTATTGATATCCTTTGCGCTTTAATGAATATATCTTCTTAAGGATGTTTGTCATCATCAAAGGGGAAGATTGTTGGCCTAAGGTTTTCAACCTCAATCTTAATCTTGGTTTTGATGATAATAAACATGGAACTAATGGTTTCATTGAGAAATAATTTTTAGGTTCCATATCGATTAGCGCACGATGTCCGCGATCGAAAATATCGAAGAAATCAGAAAATTAGAAGGACGTTGGTTGACGTGCTCGAATTCGTCGGGAAGATAGAGTCTAGGTTTAGGTTGTCTAAATAAATTGTAAATCCTTATAATGATGCAAAGAAATCCAAGAACCAAACTCGTAATCTGAAACCCGAACCGAAGAAAGAAATCGACTGAAACTCAATGTAGAGTATAGGTAGAAGACATTTGGTCGTTCGGTCGATCGCTCGATCGGTCGACCGATGATCGACCAGACCTGCGACTGAACGACAGAAATGGCTCTATTTCGAGCCGTTGAGTGATGTTTCACTTCATGTCTCTATAAATATTGGTATCTCAGCCTTCCTTTCACTCTCTTGATCATTCCCAACTATTATTGAGACATTATATGTGATCCTAAAGCTTTGATTGAGTCACTTTCATCTTAAAACCCTAGTTTCTTCATCTCTACTTGATTGAGCCTTCATTTCTTCATCGATTCATCATTTTGAGGCATCAAGAGGACTAGGAATTCGTGTTTGGAGCTAAGTATACTTTGTTTAGTATTTTGCTCTATTTACTTGTTATTAACATTGTATTTCTTGAGTGTGTAAATCTAGTGTGCTAGGTTGATTGAGTTGGTGGTTGTCTTGGTGTTAAGGCTTAAATCCATCGGTGTAAATGTAGTTTACTAGGATTAGTTGAGTTGTCCTTAGGTTGAGGTGGGAGAGTGCTTTCAGTAGGAAGGCGGGATACTTACGGGTGTGGAAGTGCCTTCGGTTTGAGAGCGGAGACTCTCTGGTGTAAATTCCTCTATGTAAGGAAACTGATTAATCTAGTTAAACTAGTTTAGAAATCCTAAGCGGGGTGCTTAGGTAAGTGGAGTAGGCATTGGGGCCGAACCACTATAAATCATTGTGTTTCCATTATTTTCTTTGTGTATCGCATTGCTTATCTTTATTACTCGATTCCGCATTTAGTCGCTAAATTGTGAATTGTCTAAGTAGTTTAAGAAATGTTTAAAATCGGAATTAGGCGATAAGATTAATAAACACACTATTCACCCTCCGCCCCTCTAGTGTAGTCCATTTCACCAACACCATATATCAAGCTAATCTGAAGGAGTCTCACCTACAAGAAGTTAAATGGGTTCTCAAATATGTTAAAGGTACTTTGTATTTCGATCTTTAGTATTCTATTGATTCTAACCCCTATCATGTTGGATATACAGATGCATGTAGACTGGGCTAAAAATATTGATGATAGAAAAAGTACCTCAGGCGGTTGCTTCTATATTGGAATAAATTTAGTGACCTAGTTAAGTAAAAAGCAAAACTCTATTTCTCTTTCTTCAGTTGAAGTAGAATTCTTAGCAGCAGACAGTTGCAGCACACAACTTATTTGGATGAGAAATATGCTACTTGATTATGGTTTCGAACAGGAAGAAATGATTCTCTACTGTGATATTACCAGTGCTATAAATATCTCAAAAAACCCTGTTATGCATTCTCGTACTAAACACATTGACATTTGTTTCCATTACATCAGGGAGCTAGTCGAAAGAAAGGAGCTGCAACTGGAATACATTCCTATAGATAATTAAACAGGTTGCAGATATATTCACAAAAGCATTAAGTGGAGAAAAGTTTGAGAAGTTGAGATATGCTCTAGGAGTGTGTGTCATGTGAAACGATTTTTGTGAGGAAGTGGAATAATCGAAGAGTCTTTCAATTAATGATTCAACTTATCTTGTTCATTGAAGGTTCTTTTTTTTTCGACAGACATTTTTTTTGTACCTTCAATACTCCTCTTATTGCTCATTGAATTTTCTTTAAGTCCCTAATTTCGGCGAGAGGCTGCTATTTATGAGGACCCGAACAAACGGGATTTATATCATCAATTATGTTCTCTTGGCGTTGCAACTAGGTTCAATGACTTCAAAAATAACCGACAGTTTTGCTCTACATTTGTCCTCTTGTCTATTTAATCAGAGGCTTCAATGATGGGTTGTAAAATTAGCAAGATGAGTTCCTAGAAAGAGATGTCTGCTTCGTTGGCAAAGGAAATCATGTTTTCAAGTCCTCCTGAAAAAATGAAAAATGCCTATTCTAGTTCTATCTCTTGATAAATTATCTCCACCTCTACCTCTCAAGGTCAAAATCTGAGAAAGAAATCAAGGAGAAGAGCTTCTCACCGTCATCAAAGAAGAAATGGTAGAGGAATGGCATCAAAACCCTCAAATTCCTTTCTCAATTTCCTAAGGGGAAGGAATTATCTTCTGAGGGCGAGGGTAAAGCTGAAGTCAATATCAAAAGTAGATATTGATGTTATTCTTGCTGATAAAGAGCTTGACTCAATTCCAGGAAAGACTAGATCTCCTTTGTTTTCTCTAGTTCTTAAGACTAAGATAGTCACAATTGAAACTGTATCTGAGGCAATTAAAACTACTAATGCAAGGCGTGAAATAGTTACTATTCCAACTGCTGATGTAACTTTAGCTCTTGCATCCAAAGCATTGGACCTCTATCCAGCTCCTTCATCCATAGTTGAAAGATCTATTCTGTTGTAAGAAATTCGACACTAGAATGGAGGGTTGAATAGTGTCTGTCCCCTTTTCCTATATTTGATCAACTTTTACTTTATACTTAAATTTAACTTAACTAAATGAAAGTATTTCTTAACAGTGGATGTGATCAAATATTAGTAACAATGATAGACAAACAAGAGAGCAATGTAGACAAGAATAATTATAGTGGTTCGACCAACTGCCTACTCCACTACCTTGGCTCCTCACCAAGGATTTCTAACCACTACTTTACAGAGTTTGTGTTTCCCCTTGAATACAATGAGGACACTCTTCTCACCACTCTGAGAACCCCTCAAACTTATTCACCTAGGCAAAACATATCTACAAAGTTTCCTCTAAGTGTTTCCCTAGCACACCTAACAGCTATTACAGATGGAAAACAAATCTGAAATAAAACTTCAAATACAATGTAAAAAAGCTTATGAATAGGAATAGAAACCACAGCTCTTTTCCCAAGCCTTCACGCCTTCAACTCGCCAGAAGATGCACTGGAGTTGCATCAGAGTTGAACAAAATAGGTGCTTGAAGAAGAATTTGACGGAATATTAGGGCGCAGCAGATCGATCACTTTGAAGTCTTTTAATCACTTTCTGAATGCTCAATAAATTCACTAAAAAGCTTTTAAGAAGGTGGATGAGGGGTATTTATAACCCCTCAGCTGAACGGCGACTCAACGGGTAGAAAAATAGTCGTTACAGCCATTCGGTCGCATGTCGATCGATCGTCGATCGACCGACCAATCGACCGCCCAGTGACCGCTGGCTTTCTGTCTATTTTTTGCACTGTTCGGTCGACCATCCGGTCCACCGATGTAGTGAAGCCAGGGACGTGACTTTGTGATTTTTGATCCGATCAATCGATGAGCCTTCTGCCAAATTTTGGCTTCGATCGGTTGATCGACCAGTCGTCCGACACAACCTTCTACAATTTCTTCACCAACTCTGGTCGACCGAATGGCTACTGCCATCTTTTCGCAACATTCAGTCGACCGAATTGGCTGCTACCAAATATCTGTCTTGTTCACTCGACCGAACTTAGGCTGAGGTTGATTTTTACATTGAATTTGTTACATGCCTTTTTTGGGGTTTAGTTACCAAGTTTCAACTTGGATAATTTTACAATTTGGCTTGGGATAAAATCATCCTAGTGGTATATTACATGATTTCTACTTAATTTATATCTGAACCTTTCTTTGACGTTCTTTTCTATCGTTTCTTGACGATCTTTCCTTTCGTTTCTCAGAATGAAGTTAGCGTGCTTATCACAACCTCAACCTGAACTCCAAACTTCACACATAGATTAAATACATGTTTGTTATCATCAAAATGAAGAATGAAGCTTAAGAGAGACCCTTAAGCCAACAATCTCCCCCTTTTTGATAATGACAAACATAACAAGGAATTTAAGAAAGCGTATGCATATTTTTTGTGAGTTTGAGTTAAGGCATTCATGAGTTCTGGTATACAAGATATAGAACTCAACATATGCATACAAATGCTTACAACTCAACCTATGCTCCCCCTATCAATGTGCATACCCTTTTTATAGCTTTTATAACTCCCCCTAACTATATGCATTGTATAAACCAAGTGTGACCTTACTTTTTCTCCCCCTTTTGACATCAATCAAAAAGGGTAAGAATTAAGGTACAATTAATGAGTTTCATCATAAAAACCAAGAAAGCCATAAAACCAAGTATCATCTACCACTATAGTCCTTCCTATTAATGTAAGCCTATAGAAGGCAAACATCAATAAGTCGCATTGCCCCACTACAGAGCATTACAAAAGTGAGATGATACTTTTATAGAATGCAAGTTTTGAAGAACATATACATTTTGAAAAAAAATATTTTAATTACAAGGAAAAACACAAATTCCTAATTGCATCCTTAAATTTGTAAAGCTTTCTTCAACCAAGGGTTTTGTAAATGTATCGGCAAGTTGTTTATCGGTGGATACAAATTCTACCGATATATTTCCTTTAGTCACATTATCCCTAAGAAAATGGTGCCTTAAGTCAATATGCTTAGTTCTAGAGTGTAAAATGGGATTCTTTGTTAAATTTATTGCACTAGTATTATCACAATGAATAGGTATGCACGAATACTTAAGTCCATAGTCTAAAAGGGTTTGTTTCATCCAAAGGACTTGTGCACAACAACTAGCCGCAAAGATGTATTCTGCTTCGGTAGTTGAAAGTGCAACTGACTTTTGTTTCTTTGCGAACCAAGAAACAAGACTCGCTCCTAAGAATTGACAACACCCACTAGTTTTTTTTCTATCTACTTTACATTCGGCAAAATCAGCGTCCGAAAAACTGATTAAATCAAAAGATGTATGACATGGATACCATAGTCCTAAGTCAACCGTGCCCTTTAAATATCTCAATATGCGTTTTACCGCACTTAAATGATACATTTTAAGGCAAGATTGAAACCTAGCACATACACAAACACTAAACATGATATCGGGTCTACTTGCGGTTAAGTAAAGAAGACTACCAATCATACCTCGATATCATTTATTGTCAACTTTAATGCCCTCTTCATCTTTGTCAAGCTTGATGAATGCGCTCATAGGTGTAGAAGCTATCTTGACTTCATTCATCCCAAACCTTTTGATGAGCTCCTTTGTGTACTTGGCTTGATTGATGAAGATTCCTTTGTTGGTTTGCTTGATTTGGAGACCAAGCATGAAGGAGAGCTCTCCCATCATGCTCATCTCAAACTCATCTTGCATACATTTAGCAAACCACTTACAAAGCATTTCATTAGTAGCACCAAAAATTATGTCATCAACATAAATTTGAACTAAAAACATATCATTTTCATGATGCTTAATGAAAAGTGAAACATATGCTTTTCCAACATTAAAAGCTTGTTCAATTAAAAAATTTGAAAGTCTTTCATACCAAGAACTAGGGGCTTGTTTTAAACCATACAATGCCTTTTTAAGTTTGGAAACTCAAAACATTCAAATCCGGGGGGTTGTTCAACATAGACTTCTTCATTAATGAAACCATTTGAAAATGCAATTTTTACATTCATTTGAAAAAGTTTAAAATCCTTAAAGCTAGCATATGCCAAAAGCATTCTAATTGCTTCTAATCTAGCTACGGGAGCATACATTTCATTATAATCTATCCATTCTTGTTGATTGTACCCTTGTGCCACTAACCTAGCTTTGTTTCTAATAACTAATCTTTCTTCATCAAGCTTATTTCTAAATACCCATTTAGCTCCAATTATAGTTTGTTCACTAGGTCTAGGCACTAGGTCCCATACATCATTTCTAGTAAATTGGTTGAGTTCTTCTTGCATAGCTAGTACCCAAAACACATCTTCTATTGCTTCCTTAATGTTCTTAGGCTCTACTTGAGATACAAAAGCACATATTGATAGACATTCTTGAGTTTAGAATGCGTTACCACTCCCATTGAAGGTTTTCCAATGACTTAGTCCATTGGATGATCTTTTACCAACCGATATCCTTTAGGGAGAAGTGGTAGAGCTTCTTCTTCTTCATCTTCGACTTGAGGTAGATTCGAGGATGGCGGTTCTTCATGTTGGGTTTCCTCATTATCTTCACCCTCCACTTCTTTATCATGAAGTGTGAGATCCTCAAGTTCCTCACCTACGTTCACAATCTTCATATTTCTAGAGGAATCATTAGTTTCATTAAACGTGACATGCATGGATTCTTCAACAATCATGGTTCTATGATTGTAAACTCTATATGCCTTAGAATTAATGGAGTAACCTAGGAAAATCCTTTCATCGGATTTAGAATCAAATTTTCCTAAATTCTCCTTAGTATTAAATATAAAACATTTGCATCCAAAAACATGAAAATATCCCACAATTTGGATTTTACCATTCCAAAGCTCAAAAGGTGTTTTCTTGATTTTAGGTCTTAATAAAACTCAGTTAAGAACATAGCAAGAGGTATTTATGGCTTCGGCCCAAAAAAATAGTTAGGCAATTTGTTTTCGCATATAATGGTCCTAGCCATCTCTTGTAAGGTCATATTCTTCCTCTCAACCACCCCATTTTGTTGAGGGGTCCTAGGGGAAGAAAAGGTATGTTCAATACCCAAATCATCACAAAACTCGGAAAATTTTTCTTTTTTAAACTCCCCTGCATTGTCACTTCTAATTTTTAAAATTGGAACTCCTTTTTCATTTGTAACTTTCTTTGCAAACTTTTTGAAAAACTCACAAGTTTTATTTTTCTTGGCTAAAAAGAAAACCCATGTAAATCTAGAAAAATCATCAACTAATACATAACAATATAGCTTTCCACCTAGACTAGCTACATCACATGGACCAAAGAGATCCATGTGCACAAGCTCAAGAATTCTAGATGTACTAACTAGATTAATGCTATGAAATGAAGATTTGACTTGCTTACCTAGTTGACATGCATCACAAAGTTTGTCTTTTTCAAATTTGATCTTGGGTAAACCTTTAACTAATTCTCTCCTAGATATCTCTTGGATGAGGCTCATGCTAGCATGTCCTAGCCTTCTATGTCACAACCAAGATTCATTCTCCATGATAACTAAGCATCTAACATGGGGATTTGGCAAGACATTTAATTCTAAGGTGTAAACATTTTCTTGCCTATTTCCAATAAACATGATATCATTTGATGGTGCACTTCTAATGATATATTTAGATGCTTCAAAAATGATTATGTATCCATTGTCACATAATTCTGATATGCTAATCAAGTTATGTTTTAACCCATCAACTAATAAGACATTCTTAATGCATGGGTAAGGGAGTATACCTATGTCACCAATGCCAACAATCTTACCTTTCGCATTGTCTCCAAATGTAACATGTCCACCATCTTTGCTTGATAGGGTTGCAAATAAGTTGATGTCACCCATCATGTGCTGTGAGCAACCGCTATCCAATATCCAAGTGCTTCTACTTGCTTGAGGATGCTTCTCCATCTACAACATGAGAAGAAACCATTTTAGGTACCCAAATTCTCTTGGGTCCTTGAGTGTTAGTCATTTTGGGAACCCATGTAAATCTTCCATGTGGGTTCCTCCTCAAGGCACAATCCCTGGCCATATGGCCAAATATGCCACAAGAAAAATAATTTCCATTAATTTTTTTCTAGTGTGTGTGAGTATGGGAGTGTGATGATTTCTTTTTATGGATAACCTTAGGCATGGCCTTTTGTATGGTTGTCATCTTTTCATTGAGCATGCAAAGTTCCCTTTTTAATGTTAGCATGCTATTATTTCAGTGCTCTACTTGATCACTTAAGTACTTGTTTTCATCTTCTAATTTTTTGTTGTCATTTTCTAAATTCTTCTTAGTTTTCTATAGGGTGCGTGTCTCCTCCTTAAGGGTGTCTACTTCTTTTCTTAAGGCATTGCATGTGAGTAATAAACTATCATTCTCAAGCTCTAAAGATTTATTGTCCTTTTTAAGGTTTCTAAATGTTCTCCTAATAGCATTAAATTCATCATGCATTTGTTCAAAATCATTTTCTAACTCTTCTTGAGTAAAAGAAACTTCACCAAAAGTAAATCTTACCTCATCATCATTTGCCATCAAGCAAAGATTTGCCTTTTCACTCTTTGCTTCTTCTTCACTCGATGAGGCCTCACTTTCATCCCATGTAGCCATCATTGCCTTCTTCTTCTTCTTGTATCTCTCCTTTTTGTGAGGGTTGGAGGTGGAAGCTATCTTGAGAAGTGAGCAATCCCTCCTTAGATGTCCGATCTTGTTGCAATGGTAGCATGTGTAGCCTCCTCTTCCCTTCCTCATGCCTCCCATCATGAAACTCATAAATCTTCTTGCTAGCATCGCCATTTCTTCAATATCATCCGTCTCTTCCTCTGATGATGATGACTCTTCTGCTCGATGTGCTGCTTTTAAGGCAATGGTATTGCCTTTGGGAGCATCCTCCTCCTAATATTGCTTCATGTGGGTCTCATGTGTCATGAGAGACCCAATGAGCTCAGTGATCTTCAAGGTACTCATGTATTTTGCTTCCATGATAGCTATGACCTTGGGCTCCCAAGCTTTTGGAAGGGAACGAAGGAGCTTCCTTACCTTCTCCTCTTCCTTTATTTCTCTGCCAAGGTTAGCTAATCCATTTGTAATATGTTGAAATGTAGCATAAATGGCATCAATGGATTCATGAGATAACATTTTAAACATTTCATAGTCATGCATGAGTAGATTTAATTTGGATTCCTTTACTTGTGAAGTCCCTTCATGTGTGGTCTCTAGGTCCTTCAATAATTCATATGTGGACTTACAGGTAGAAATCCTATTGAATTCATTGATTGATAGGCCGCAATATAATGCATTGACGGCCTTTGCATTTGCATTGAAGAGTTTAATCTCTTCTTGGTTCCATTGATCCATATCCTTATTGGGTTGTTTGTACTCTACTAAAATCATCCTCCATACATCCATGCCTAGAGATTGTAGGAAGCCATTCATGCGGATCTTCCAGTAGGCATAGTTGTTTCCATCGAATAGTGGTGGAGTATGAGTAGAGGACCCTTGAGCTAATTGGATTTCACTAGACATCTTAATTTGTAGGGAAGATGGTTAAATCTTATCCTACGACCAGGCTTTGATACCAATTGTTGTAAGAAATCCGACACTAGAAGGGGGGGTTTAATAGTATCTGTCCCCTTTTCCTATATTTGATAAACTTTTTCTTTATACTTAAATTTAACTTAACATAAATGCAAGTACTTCTTAACAATGGATTGATCAAAAATTAATAACAATGATAGGCAAACAAGAGATCAATGCAGACAAGAATAATTATAGTGGTTCAGCCAATTGCCTACTCCACTACCTTGTCTCCTCACCAAGGATTTCTAACCACTACTTTATAGAGTTTGTGTTTCTCTTTGAATACAATGAGGACACTCTTCTCACCACTTTGAGAACCCCTCAAACCTATTCACCTAGGCAATACACAATTCTACAAAGTTTCCTCAAAGTGTTTCCCTAGCACACCTAGCAGCTATTACAGAAGGAAAAGAAATCTGAAATAAAACTTCAAATACAATGTAAAAGAGCTTAAGAATAGGAATAGAAACCACAACTCTTTTACCAAGTCTTCACGTCTTCAACTCGCCATAAGATGCACTGGAGTTGCAGCAGAGTTGAAGAAAATAGGCGCTTGAAGAAGAATTTGACGGAAGATTAGGGCGTAGCAGATCGATCACTTTGAAGGCTTTTAATCACTTTTTGAATGCTCAATAAATTCACTATGAAGATTTTAAGAAGGTGGGTGAGGGGTATTTATAACCCCTCAGCTAAACGGTGACTCAACGGGAGGAAAAATAGTCGTTACAGCCATTCGGCCGCATGTCGGTCAATCATCGGTCGACCAATCGATCGACCGCCCAGCGACTGCTGGATTTCTGTTTATGTTTTACACTATTCGGTCGACCGATGGGTCGACCGAAGGAGTCGCAACTTCATCATCCTAAATTTGGTCGGCCGTTCGGTCGACTGATGAAGTGAAGCTAGGGACGGGGCTTTGTGATTTTTGATCCGATCGACCGATGAGCCTTCTGCTAAATTTTGGCTTCGATCGGTCGACTGACCGGTCGACCGACGCAGCCTTCTATGATTTCTTCACCAACTTCAGTCGATCGACAGGTCGACCGAATGACTAGTGCCATTTTTTTGCAATATTCGGTCGATCGACTGGACAATCGAATTGGCTGCTGCCAAAGATCTGCCTTGTTCGGTTGACCGAACTCAGGCTGAGGCTGATTTTTACATTGAATTTGTTACATGCCTTTTTTGGGGTTTAGTTACCAAGTTTCAACTTGGATAACTTTACAATTTGGCTTCGGATAAAATCATCCTAGGGGTATATTACATGATTTCTACTTAATTTATACCTGAGCCTTTCTTTGACGTTCTTTTCTATCGTTTCTTGATGATCTTTCCTTTCGTTTCTCCGAATGAAGTTAGCGTGCTTATCACAACGTCAACTTGAACTCCAAACTTCACACATAGATTAAATACATATTTGTTATCATCAAAATGAAGATGGAAGCATAAGAGAGACCCTTAAGCCAACATATTCGTGATGACCTGTTCAAAACACATGTGACCTTGGCTCAGCTCCACCTATAGGTAATATCTATTGAGAAAAAGATTCTTGAATATTTCACAGACGATTCTGCAGGTCCTGCATCTCTGTCTTCTGGAAGGGTCTCTGGTTCGTCCAGTCTTGACTGCATTGAGTAATTGCCTTCTCTCCTTTGGCTTATTAGGCCAAAAAGGGGGAGATAAATAGGGTCGATGTCTGAATAAATGGGGTGCCTGATAATTCATTTGGTCCTAGTGGATGGTACTTTGTTTGGCTGAGTCTGGTCTATTGTATGGTTGATTGGTTGTAGTATGTGATTGTGGTGGTTATGTCTGAGACCCTGTGATGGCTGGATACTTTCTCTGAACTGTTATTTATATTTTAACAGTTAGTTTGCTTGTTTGAAAATCTATTCTCTCGTTACTTGTCTTTTTAATTTGACTATGACAGGTTCAGTTTTTGCCAAATAAGTCTAAAGGGCAGAATGTTAGTGTCGGCCTTTGTAAGTTGGCTATATTTGGCAAAAGTGTTCTAGATTAAATCTCTATTTTTGCACAGTCACAACTATGTCAACTATGTGAGGACGGTCTCAACCACTTCTACAGTTTGAGGTTTTCAAGATAAGTATGTTGCAAATGAGATGACTGTTGGACTTCAATATTGAGATGGTTGTTGGTCTTCAATATTGATGATGATTCTCTTAATATCTCTCGTATTATTAATCATCTTTATTTATATGTCATTTGTCTATTTTGGTGTTATGAGTAGTGAAGAGTTTCCTACTCTTTATGTTTTGGGCATTACTCCTCTCTCATGTGTTTATGATGTTTTCAATGTTTGCTGCTCAAACCGATGACTATTTGATTTGAACTGAAGACTGATTAAAGATCAAAGATTAAAGTCAGCATTGATTCAGGTCTTTCGGTTGTCTCCTATATATTTTGATGGAAAGATCTAATCTGCAACTCTCTATGTGCGTACACTGTGTTGCCACTTTATTGAGAGGAGTTGAGACTGCTGAGTGCAGACTGTTGTGTACGGAAGGGCAATGATTTACATTTCTTATCTTCAGGAGAAGATTTCTTTCGGGTGGATAAACACACTACAACACAAGGTTGTGTGGAGGACGGAACTCTGTGGCTGGGATGTCATAGAGAGGCAAGTTGGTATTTACTTGTAATAGCAAAAAGATTTTTGTTATTTGCATTTCACTGTAGTACTATAGTCGGATTTCGGGTGTGAAATCCAGAGGACTTATTTTGTAATTATAGAGAATGGATTGGGCATCTGTCCGGTGAGTACTCTGCAGATTAATTAGGTGATTGATTTGTTCCTAAACTGCGTAAACAAACCTCTTGTGTTTGCATGTGTTCTTTTGTTTTAGTTCTTACTTTGCTTCTAGTAGCAGTTGCAATAGTAATTGCAACTTCATATTCAACTGCCTTTAACAGAAGTTCCCTTAGAGGTATATGCTATATGTTGTAAATCCTTATTATGATGCCAAGAATCCCCAAAATCGAAACCCGAACCCCAAAACATGAAAACCTAAGGTGCTGTTTGGTTAGCAAAAACTATTTTCTGGTTTGGTTTCAGTGAAATTGAAAACTTGGTTTCGAAAACTTGGTTTTGGTTTCTAGTTTTCAGTTTTCTGAAAACGCGTTTGGCTAATGAAAACAACATCAGTTTTAGTTAGTTGAAACTAGTGAATATTTATTTGGTTATAAAAAATAATATTAATTTTCCTTGAATATTTTTACTAGTAATTAAATGTTTAGTTAGTTGTAAGACCCGGGAAAATTTTCTAATATAAAAATCTATTTTTGGTGCAGCATGCCGGACCCGGAGATAGTCGAGTCGAGCCTCAGGATCACCTCGAGTGAAAAGGTATGACACGACTAATGATGCATGAGATTTTATTCGGTGATTGACTTTCCTTTTATGCAATCATACCTTAAATCAAGTATAAATCGACTCATGTTGTGGGTTGAGTCGGAACCCAAGTTGAGTTCGGGTTTAGTCGAGTTTTGAGTATGAGTCAGGTGAGTCAAGAGCCTATATGGAAGGCTAGATGAGGGATCAAAACCCCTCATCCTTGTGCCGTGTGACTCATCCTTGGAGTCACACAAGGCAGCCTAGGGAAGAGAGGGAGAAGAGCAAGGAGAAGGGGGACTTGGATCGATCCCAGATTTCACGCCGTCGCCGGAAGATTCAAAGTCGTCGTCATCCAATCTTTTGTTCTCCGCAATCAAGGTGAGTGGTTAGAATTTGAAAGCTTGGGGGAGGCGGGTAGCGAAACCCCAAGATGTGATAGGATGAGTTTTCTCGCAATCTTTTCGACGGATCTTGGTTTCATCGATGTGGATTCACTATTTTGTAGGAGTTCTTGTCGGATCATCTTGTTTCTTCGCCGATTTCTTAAGTACTAGGGCTGCCGAATCATGGGAAAAGGGGAAAGGTCATGCCAAAATTTTCCCCAATTCCCTTGACAGAAAGAAAGCCCTTGGACGATCTCATGTTCATGAATGATGTAGTCTTAATCGTCAATTTTACGTGTTATGAAGCATGTTCTCCCTAGAAACCTTTGATATGGCCGAATGAACCCTACACCTCATGAAGAGGGTTCAGCCAAGGGTAAGGGAAGGGGTAAAACTATCCACTTGATATTAAGATATATCAGAATCGAAGAATTAGAGGCATAGTTAGAGTCCCCTTTCCCTTTTCTACCTTAAGGGCCATGGCCGAGCAAGGTTTTCCTTGCTCATGGCTCGGCCAAGACTAGGGAGGGGGAAAGAGGGTAGCTTTAGATGGAAACTTTCATGGTTATAAGGTTCAACAATAGAGTTATGACGATACTTAAGAAGAACACCAATCATAGCAAGTAAATTGATTGATTATGAGATTGTAGGAATGCTAGCTTTATGACCATCCTTAGCATTTGATCTTTAATGTTGCAATTGTTTACCATGCTTAGTATTTCCTACATTTTTGAATTCATTGCTACCTTGCCATGCTAGATAATTATTTCTTATTGAGCTTAATTCCTAAGGTAGTGTAAAGTTATTACGCATGAATATTGTGGTTATATATAGTAGATGTTGTAACATTTGAATATTTTTCTTTAGATTATACATGTTGTCCAAAAATGTTAATGGCGGAATTCCAAAGTCGATACAAGGAATTACTCACCCAACGTAGCGTGGAAGGTTAGATAACATGTAAGGTATCGCGAGACGTTCATCGAACTTATATGGAAACTTAGATAGGAGATGATATCACTTCTAGGACTTCTTGTAAACATTTGGAAACCAAGAACTCTTAGGTGTACACATTTTGAAATGGCGGCATAAATTATTGACTGTATAGCCCGGATTAGGGCCAGATACGGGCAATGGCCCGAAGTGTATATATGGAAACCCTAGGACATTGATTGTGAGATGTGCTTGAGATGGTCCGCCGAGGAACGTGGAGGTCGGCAATGACCAATGCTCAGCTCGGCCAATGTTGGGTCTTGAGGTGCGCCAGTGGACCCGCTAGGTGCCAGACCCCAATTGGGTGGGACTAGCTATCCTTACCCCAGACAGTGTCCGAAAACTAGTGGACCATCCTAGTCGACGGCCCGGGATTATCCGCTTACATCTTGAGATGATGTGGTTGTTGTCCAGTATGATACAACCTGATATGGTAGGGACAGCTATAGCCGAGATATTTATTCCATAAGTAGGCCTAAAGGCCAGATGCCGAAGGCTTGCTGGCCGAGATGGCAGGTTTTCCCATGTTTAGTTTGTACAAATTGACCCATTGGGGTCGGTAGTCGCATTAGAAGTAGTTTGCCTCCTTGTACATTCATTTTGTTGCCTTATATGATATGCATGCATAATTGAGGCTTAGGTGGAGGTTCACTAGAGCCACTCACTAAGTCCCAAGTGGACTCACAGTTTATTCTTTATTTTTGCAGAGCATGAGTAGTGACTTTGGCATATCGACATGGTGCAGCTAGTGGGCGAGAGGCGGTGCCAAATCTCGTAGCGGTGTCCATGAGTCTTAGTAGTTGCTTTTAGTTTCTGCACTGACATTTGTATTTAAAAGAGTTGTAAGACTTATTACTTGAAACGTTCAGTTATTTTGATGTTGGTGTTCTTACTTGTTTTAGAAAATATAAAATTGTGACTTTGAAAACATTTAATAAAGTGTGTTGAGATTTCTTTTATCGATACGATTTGGTTTTCCTTATGTCAGTGTAGACAGTAGGCTACAGGGCAGGATTTAGGCCCTGGCCGGTCTCAGTACCCCCAGTTGGGGTGTGACATTAGTTTACAAAAATCATTGTTTGCTAATATTGCTATAAAATATTTATATGATTTAATTAATTAAGTTATTGGTAATTTAATATTTGTTTGTTCAATTAGATATAAAAGTTAATTAATAAATATTATAAAATTCAGAAAAAATAAGTCCAATGGTCTAAAATTAGTTTTGATTAAATTATAAATAGATCAACTTTAAGAAAATTGAGTTATTTAAAATTTGGGTTTTAGTCAATTATATATAAATTAGTTTAATTAATTTGTAAATTTAAGATAATAGTTTGAGTTGAAAATGATGATTTTTATTTTTATTTTTGAAAATTAAATATAGTTTGATTTATTTTTAAATTAATTAATTTTATAAAAAATATTTATAATTACAAAGTTGTCACTGCATTTTGATAACGAAACCGACAGTCTCGAAACCACAGAAAATAACATTCTGATGTTTTCATTTTTATCAAGAAAACTAGTTTCGTTTTCATTCTGGTTTCGATTCAGTTTCATGAAAACGCTGAACCAAACACATTTTCGTAAGCAGTTTTGATTTCAGTAAAATCGAAATCATGAAAACAGACTTGGTTTCGCTAACCAAATAGGCCCTAACAAACCAGAAAATAACCCTGAAATTCACTAAGCCTAGGGAGCTCCTTGGAGGGTTATATGACCTAGACATTTTCTTGGCACCAAAAGTCTCGGTAATTGTTCCTTAGGTAAAAACTAGTTAATGACATATTTTTAAGGAATTTTTGGAAGCCTTTAACCTATTCATATTTGACCCGGGAGATTATAAAATTTTCAGTTTTTGGAAATTTGTACTAGTCTCCAAAACTTAGATTTTGATTCTTAAGGATTTTGATTTTCTAGATATTTTTATTCAATCCAAATGGGAGGTAATCATTATATAACATTTTATGTTTTAAAGTTATTAACTTACAGTTAAGAAATATTATATAAGAATACTTAGCGAAAACGAATTCCAAAAATGAACAACGAGCAGAAAAAATCAGCCACAATGCGGCTATTTTCAGGATGTCGACCGATGGCCTGTTAACGACTGGTCGACCGACCAGGTGGCGCCAACAGGCAAAACAACGCACGTTGGGATCGATGAGGTCTCTTGCCTTCTCTCTTCATGGCTTATAAATACAAGCCATGAGAGCCTTCCCTAGGTGTTGTTGAGCCTATTGAGATATTTCTTACACCTTCTAAGCTTTTATTGAGCCACTCTTTGCAAAACCCTAGCCTTGATCCATACATTCTTGATTTTACCTTTGAGCTCTAATTGATTCATCATCAAGGCATCAAGAGGAGCTAGGATTCATTGTTTGGAGCTAAGTATTTGTTGTATCATTTATTTGTTTCATTGTTTATGTATTTTCTTGGTTATTTCATTGTATTCTAAAGTGTGAATACCTAGGTTGTTAGGTCTTGAATGGTTGGTGGTTGCCTTGGTGTTAAGTCTTAATTCCAGCGTTCCAGCGGTGTAAACGTAGTTTTCTAGGATTAGTTGTGTCGTCCTTAGTGTTAAGGTGGGAGAGTGCTCTCGGTAGGAAGGCAGGATACTTTCGGGTGTGGAAGTGCCTTAGGTTTGAGAGCGGAGATTCTCTGGTGAAAACATCATCATTACAAGGAAACTAATTAATCTAGTTAAGCTAGTTTGGAAATCCTAAGAGGGGTGCTTAGGTAGTAGAGTAGGTATTGAGGCCGAACCACTATAAATCTACTTGTGTTAGCATTGCTTTCTTGGTTGTGTTTTATCGTTTTATTTTCCGCTTGGTATTCAAAGTAGTGTATTGCCTAAGCAATAAGAAACGATTAAAACCAATAAATCGAATTTAGGCAAAAAGTTTAGATAACACACTATTCACCCCACCCCCCCTCTAGTGTGGCCATTTCACCAACATTTGGTATTAGAGCGGGTTCGTAGCTTTAGATTTCACCATCTTTTCTACATTTTGCTTCGATTTGAAAAGAGCACTAGAGTCGGTAGTCTCTACACCTCCTAGGTTTGATAGTCTAAACTTTGGAGTTTGGAAACATAGGATGTACACACTCATGAAAACTCAAGGTTTAAGGGTTTATAAAATGTTGAAAACCCACTATGTCGAACCTAAGGTAGATAGCATAAACGCATGGACCCAAGGACAAATTGATATGTTTAATTTGAATGGTAAAGCAATGAATTGCATCTTTTGTTTTTTGGAAGATGGCGTCTTTGAAAAGGTCATGCATTACACTTCCGCATTCCATGTTTGGGCTAGCTTAAATGTCTTATATGATTATGCTAAAACTGAGGAATTAGCAACTTTTATTGAAGGTGGTGATGACAATGGTCATCCCTCCAATACTAACATGGTTTTTAAAACCCAAAGTGTTTTGAGTCAGAGAAGCACTAAAAATTAAAAGAGGAAGGTGATTTGCTATTTATGCAAGGAAAAAGGACATATCAAGAAGAATTGTCTGTCATTGAAAAACAAGACAAAGAAGAGGTGAAATGCTTCCACATCATCATCTCATTCAAGTGAAGCACCCTCTTTCCATGACTATGAAGTCAATTCAAAAGTTTGCCTAACGGATGCTAATGATGAGGTACACTCTTCCTCTTTCAGTCATGTTAATGATTATGATAATAGTAGTGATAATAGTTCTTCATGTACTCTTAAAATATCATATGAAGAATTACTAGAAGAAAGTCAAAAATTATATGTCTTGCTTTTGAAAAAGGGTAAGGAAAAACAAAAAGATTAAAAAGGAGAATTCTAGACTTAGACTTAGTTCACACATGCATGCTCTAGAATTAGAAAATGATAAATTAAAATCTAGCTCATTTGATTGTTGCCATGATACTTTAAAACTTGAGCTTAAGGACTTAAAGCTTGAAAATGAAAATTTGAAAAAGGGTTACAAAGTTGAGAATGAGATATTGAAAATGTAAATTCAAAAATCAAAAAGGAAAATTATATGTTGAAATCTCAAATGCATGTTTTATACAAATCCATGGATGACTTGAAAAGTGAGGTTTTAGTATTGACTAAAAAGGTTAACAATTTACAAAAGTGAGGTTTTAGTATTGACTAAAAAGGTTGACTAAAAAGGTTTTATACAAATCATTTAAGACTTCTAGAAAGAGAAATGATACATTGAATACTCATGCTTCTCGTACTTCTCATGCTAAGTAATCAACCTCTAGACCTCATGTTCACAAAAATGATAAAAACAAGAAGTTTTACGGACATTGTTTTTGTTGTAGTATATATGGCCATGCTATCCATGATTGTGCATTTAAAAAAAATCCAAGTGTAGCTAAGCCACTTTGGATTCCTAGGTCAACTCACCCCCAAGTGTAGCGTTCGATCCCTATAGATTGAACCTCACACTATTCGGGTAGTCATGACACGTTGCAAGACGTCAATCTTGACTTGTGAGTGCAGTCTCTCACGACCACACTAAAGAGATTTAGTTGTGACTCGTAAGATTTGAATAGAAGTCATTCTATCGGATTCGACTCTCCGTTATGCACAAATCACTGCTGGCTTAGTGTGGGGCCCAATGGGTCACACACAATAGGCTAACCTCGTAACGAACCTTAGGAGATAAAGTTCGAATGCGGCCTTATATGTCTACTAGCATGGACATGCTGCAACTCAAGCACGGATCTCGTTTACGGACCTGATAGGAAAGTTGTTTCCTATAGGAATGAATGCGCGAGGAAGGAGTTCCTCGGTAACCCTAACTTGTAGGGCATCCTTAAATAATAGGGATTGACACATGATAATATTTCATGTATTTGATTAAATTTAATTATGAATTAAATATTTAATTAACTACTTGACCGGGAATATATTTATTTATGAATTAAATATAATTTGATTTTAAATCAAATATACATGGTGAAAAAATTAGTTTCTAACCATACGATTAGTTGTGAATTAATTTATTTGGATAAGTTCTAATTAATAATAATTTGATTTATGGAGATAAATCATAAAATTAATAGATATATGATTTATGAGGATAAATCATAATTCTATTAATTAATAAGAAATTGAATTATTTAGATAAACCTCATTCTTATTTATGCGCTAACATTCTTCCTACGCACCTCTGCCATATCTAGCACCACGATTCAGTATTTGAACCTCAATACACCTTCTGAGTCCAACCTGAATCTGTTCTCTACATCACCTCTTTGCACCAGATCCTTGGTCAGCGCACAAAAGGCATCCCCTCCTTGCGTGGCACGCAGCATGTCCACCAGTGTGGATTGTACCCGCAGGTGTACCACCAAGGCCCCTAAAGCTGACACTGATAATATTGTACCCCCATCTAGGCACAACGCCAACTCTCAAGCTAGAGGCCTCCGCTTAATTTCCAAATGAGCCAAACTGCCCATGGATTTTTTGCTCAGAGCATCTACCACCACATTTGCTTTTCTCAGATGGTACATAGTGGTGCAGTCATAATCCTTTAGGAGCTCTAGCCACCTCCTCTGCCTGAGGTTCAGCACCTTTTGGGTAAGCAAGTTCTGGAGGCTCTTGTGATCCGTATAGATCTCGCAAGTCTCCCCACACAGGTAGTGCCGCCAGAGCTTCAGTGCAAAAACCACTGCTGCTAGCTCTAGGTCGTGCGTTGGATGGTTCTTTTCATGAACTTTCAGCTGGCGAGATGCATAAGCTATGACTCTGCCAAACTGCATCAAAACGCAGCCCAGACGAACCCGATAGGCATCACAGTAGACTAAAAACCCTCCTGAGCCGGAAGGTACAGCTAACATGGGTGCAGATGTCAAACATTCCTTGAGCTTCTGAAAGCTCGCCTCACACTTGTCGTCCCAAATGAACCTAACCTTTTTTTGGGTCAGCCGGGTCAAAGGGGCTGCAATTCTGGAGAACTTCTCCATGAACTTTCGATAGTATCCGGCCAAACCAAGAAAACTGCGGATCTCAGTCACGCTAGTCGGCCGCCTCCAGTTCTACACTACTTTCACCTTTGCAGGATCTACCCTTACCCCTTCCTTGGACACTACATGGCCCAAGAACCCTACACTTTCTAACCAGAATTCACACTTGGAAAATTTTGGAAACAAGCGGTGTTCTCTGAGGGTTTCCAGGACCATTCTCAGGTGCTTGGAGTAGACCAGGATGTCGTCAATGAAGACGATCACAAAGCTGTCCAGGTACTCCTTAAATACCCTGTTCATTAGGTCCATTAAGGCAGTAGATGCATTAGTTAGACCAAAGGACATCACTAGGAACTCGTAGTGACCATTGCGAGTCCTAAAGGCCATCTTAGGCACATCGCAGTCTCGGATTCTCAACTGATTGTATATGGACCTTAAGTCTATCTTTGAAAACCATTGTGCCCCCTGCAGCTGGTCAAACAGATCGTCTATCCTCGGCAGTGGGTAACGATTCTTGACTGTCACTTTGTTCAGCTGCCTATAGTTGATGCACATGCGCATCGACCCATCCTTCTTCTTTACAAAGAGTACCGGGGCACCCCAGGGTAACACGCTCGGTCGGATGAAACCCAGGTCTAGCATTTCTTGCAATTGCACCTTTAACACCTTGAGTTCGGTCGGTGCCATCCTATAAGGTGCAATGGAGATCGGCTTCACCCCGGGCTGCAGATCAATGCAAAAATCAACTTCCCTTCTGGGTGACAACCCCGGCAATTCCGCGGGAAAAACATTGGGGAATTCACAGACCACCGGGGTTCCACTAACATTTCTTGCCTCACCCCTTTCCACCTCGGCCACAGTTACGAAGGGCTTGCTAAACATAACTGTCTTAGCTCTATAGTCCAACAACGCAAAGTTCTCTGCCAACCAATCCATGCCAAGAATGACATCAAGCTCAAGTGTAGGTTGGAGTGTCAAATCTGCACTCAGTACATGGCTGCAGATGAGCATTTCGCAGCTTTGGTAAATTGAATTGGCTAGGATTGCATCACCCGTAGGCGTTGATACTATCAATGGCCCATCGAGCAAGGAGGGTGCTATTGGCAACTCCATAGCAAATTTGGCAGATACAAACGAGTGTGTGGCACCCGAATCAAATAAAACATATATAGTAGATGAACATACTAAAATAGTACCTGTCACCACTGCCTTGAACGCCTCTGCCCCATCACGACTCATAGTGTATACCCTAGCAGGCGGTCTCTCTGAATGACTGGTCTACGACCCCTTCTTCTACGTCTACCCCCTTTGACCTACTGACCCCATTAACATAGGTGCCTTTCCTTTAGATTGCTCAGGCTTCTAGCCAATTCCCTCAGGATAGTCCTTCTTGAAGTGCCCGACTCGGCCGCACCTTTTGCAGGCATTCGTCCGGCCAAGGCAGGACCCCCAATGCCTCTGACTGCAACTGCCACACTGCGGCACCTCTGATCTTTGAGAACCACCCCCTGACACTGCCGGCCTCATTGATCAGGACCCTGGGCCCCCATGGCCCCGATTGCCATTCTGTCTTCAGCTCTGCTGATGGTCTGCCGCATTCACTGCCCCCTTAGAATGCCAAGGCCGACTGCTAGGTCCAATGCCACTAGGGTTGAATGATACTTTGAGAGATAGTTGAACTCCATCTCATATTCTGATACTTACATGCCTCCAGACTGACGCAACATCTCGAAGTCACGGGCACGCTTGTCGCGAACATTCATAGGTAGGTACTGCTCCTCCACAGGCGCCCTGAATTCCTCCCACGTGGGAGGTGGTGCGCTAGCTACCCTACGGGCCCTCCAGGTGTGCAGCCAGACCTTTGCCGGACCCCTTATCTGACGCCCTACCATACGAGCCGCTGCCTCCGATGTGCACCCCGGCTCCATGCATAACTCGTAGCAATCCCCCAAAAACTCAGTCACTTCCACCTGTCAATCTATTTCGGTGAACTCTGGTGGCTTCAGCATGACGAAGTTTGCATAGGTTGGGGCCCTTGGAGTTCTGACCATGGGTGTTATAGTCTCGACCACCTTCGGTACCATTGGAACTACGGGCACTAGCTACGGCGGTGGCTGTTGCGGCTGCTACTGCTGCTGCTGTATCTGCTGTCTTAATTCTTGCTCCCTGAGGAGCGCCTCAGTCAGTTGAGTTACTTAAGCCTATAGTTGAGCAACTGCTAACTCTTGCCCCTGACCCTCAGACTGCTCCCTATCTTTGCCCCGGGCCCGGCCTCGGCCTCACCCCTGGCCTCGACGCTCTATCGAGTCACTACCGCTGCCGCTCAGTGCAGCATTAGGAGCCTCCATTGCGCTATCACAGAAAAGAAAAATTGCCTGTCACATAATAAATTCTTAACAAAAGCTTTTAAAATTTACTAACCGCATGGTGCACTGAGTGTAGTAGTGGTCACCCGATCTCGTAGCATAACTATACCGTATGTCGACACGCTAGCATATGTCTCATAGGTACCCAACACTTAGTCATAGTCAAGACCTTACCTAGTGCTCTGATACCAACTTTGTCACACCCCAACTGAGGGTAGTGTGACCGGCCAGGGCCTACATCCTACCCTATAGCCTACTGTCTACATTGACCAACAAGAAAACCAAAACATATCAAATGAAAGAAACCACAATGCAATCTTTATTCAAATTTTCAAGTTCACAAATATATATTTTTCAAACCAACGGAGGAAAAACCAACATCGTCACAAACTAGAACATCTCGAGTATCAAAGTTTAATACAAGCTTTTTTTAAAGGGAAAATTGTCAAATATAACCCATACTTTGACGAAATTAATAAATCTAACCCGCCTTTTAATTTGCATCAATTATAACCCGTATTTATAAATTTACATCAATTCTAACCTCTCGTCTACTTGCTGTTAATCGCCCCGTTAGTTGCTGACGTGGCATCCTAGTCAGCAACTTGATTTATATTTTTTAATCTGAACTTTCCATGTCAGCCTATTCCAAAAGAATAAATAAAATATAAACTAAGTTAATTTTTTTGGGAAAAATTGACAAATCTAACGCATACTTTAACGAAATTAACAAATCTAACCTACCTTTTAATTTGCATCAATTATAACCCGTACTTACGAATTTACATCAATTCTAACCTCCTGCCTACTTGCTGTTAATCGCTCCGTTAGTTGTTGACGTGGCATCCTAATCAGCAACTTAGTTTATATTTTTTTAACCTGAACTTGCCACGTTATTCCAAAAGAATTTAAAAAAATAAACTAAGTTGGATTTTTTTAATCCGAACTTACCACGTCAGCCTATTGGTGCGTGGCCAGAGCCATCAGCACCATGACCACCCCCAGTGGTGCGCCAGGGCACTCCCGCTTCTCGGTGCTGAAGGGCAAGATCTTGAAGTCAAGCCCATGGCTTATTTCCACTCTCTGCTACTCGCCTTCACCCTCCATCGGCAGCAGGTGCCACTCCGGTCGGAACTCATCGATGTCGGTGTTGCGCGTGTAGGGTGAAGGCGACATTTACGAGTTCCGACCGGAGCGGTCCCTGTTGTAGACGGAGGGTGAAGGCAAGTAGCAGAGAGTGGAAATAAGCCATGGGCCTGACTTCAAGATCTTGCCCTTCAACGCCGGGAAGCGGAAGTGCCCCGGCGCACCGCTGGGGGTGGTTATGGTGCTGGTGGCTTTGGCCACGCACCAATAGGCTGACGTGGCAAGTTCGGATTAAAAAAATTCAACTTAGTTTATTTATTTTTTTATTCTTTTGGAATAGGCTGACGTGGCAAGTTCAGGTTAAAAAAAATTAAACTAAGTTGCTGATTAGGATGCCACAACAACAACTAACGAGGCGATTAACAGCAAGTAGACGAAAGGTTAGAATTGATGTAAATTCGTAAGTACGGGTTATAATTGATGCAAATTAAAAGGCGGGTTAGATTTGTTAATTTCGTCAAAGTATGAGTTAGATTTGTCAATTTTAAAATCAACTTAGTTTTTATTATTATTATTCTTTTGGAATAGGCTGACGTGGCAAGTTGAGGTTAAAAAAATTTAAACTAAGTTGCTGACTAGACGGGAGGTTAGATGGGAGGTTAGATGGGAGGTTAGATTTGTTAATTTCATCAAAGTTGGGTTAGATTTGTCAATTTTCCCTATTTTAATAGAGCAATAACTGTCAGTGTAGAAAAAGAAAAGAACGACAACATGACACTGGACTATGACTAAAGGACGCCACTACGAGATTTGGCTCCACCGCCTACCCTCCAGCTGCACCATGACGACAAGCCCCAATCACTGATCATGCTATGCAAAACAAAAGAAACAAACCGTGAGTCCACTTGGGACTCAATAAGCGGTTATTTTGAACCTCCACATAAATCCTTAATTAGGCATGCATAACATATAAGGCAAGATAATATATAGTAAGGGAGGTAAGCTACTTTTTATTATGACTACCGACCCCATGGGTCATTCTGTATAGACCATACATGTGAAAAAAACCTGACATAATAGCCCAAATAAGCCACTTGGCATCCGGCCCTTAGGCCCTACTTATGGTATAAGAATCTCGGCTATACCCGGCTCTACCATACAAGGTAGAATCACACTGGCCACTCAGTCACATCATATCAATATGAAGTCAAGAAATCCCGGGCCATCGACTAGAATGGTCTAGTAGTCTCCGAACACCGTCCGGGGTACAGATAGCTAGTCCAACCCATCTGGGGTCTGACACCTAGCGGGCCTACTGGTGCATCTCAAGACCTAATCACTGGCCGAGTCAACCTTTGGTCATTTCCCACCACCCATGCTCCTCGGCAGACCATTTCAAGCACATCACACAATCAAGATGTCCTACTGTTTCCTTATATACACTTCGGGCAGTTGCCCGCATCCGGCCTGCAGGGTGAACAATTTAATGTTACCCTTCAGAAAATGTGTACGCCTAATAATTCTAGGTTTCAAAAAAATGAATACAAGGAGTCCTAGAAGTTGTGTTATTTCCTAGTTAAGTTTCCATATTTAATATGCACCTTGCCATGTTCTACATGTTATCTGGTGTCATACACTACCTTGGGTGAAGAATTTTATGAACCGAACTTGGAATTCCACCCAAGAACATTTCCGGACAGCATATATAAAATACAGAAAGGTACATATAATTCACACAACTACTATGTATAACTATGATATTCAACGATAAACATTTATATACTGCATTTAGAATTAAATTCAATTTGAAACAGCTTAGCTAGCATGGTAAGATAACAATGAATTCAACAATGCATGTAATATTAAGCATGGTAAAAATATCATATCATTTCAAAAATTAAAGAGGAATGATCTAAGGATGGTCACTATGCTATCATTCCTACAATTACATGTATCAATAAATTTGCTTGCTATAGTTAGAGTTTTTCCTAAGTGTCATCATGTCTCTATTGGTTGAACACTCTAACTATGAAATTTACCATCTAAAGCTCACCCTCTCCCTCCCTCTAGGCTTGGCCGAGCCTTGAGCAAAGTGAACCTTCCTCGGCCATGCCTCTTAGGGTAGAAAGGGAAGAGGAGGATTAACCCCAACCCTAATTCAATGTCTCCGCTATATTCTAGTTACATATTGACCAATTTGCCCCTCCCCCTATACTCGGCCGAGCCTTGATCATGGAACTTTGGGGTGTCTCGGCCGAACCTATTGGCTTTAGGGAAGATGAGTTCCATCAACACTTGAAATCAACGACTATGGATACACTATTCACGAAATTGAGACCATCCTAGGGCTCTACTTCCGTCAAGGGAATTGGGAAAAAATTTGGCATGACCTTTCCCCTTTTCCCTTGATTCGGCAGCCCTAATACTCGCGAAATCGATGAGAAATCATGACGATCCAACAATAACCAATGCAAAATAGTGAATAGACAATCTCAGAACCAAGAATCGTCGGAAATTCGCGAGAAAACACAACCTAGCAATTCCTAGGGGTTCGGCTACCCGCCTCCCCCAATCCATCAAATCTAACCACTGACCTTTGCTTGAGGAAGTTGAAGGATCGGATGTTGACAACCTCGAATTTTCCGGCAACGGCGCGAAACCCGGATCGATCAAGATCTCTCCTCCTTGCTCCCTTTCCCTCTCTCCCTATGCGTTGCCTTGTGCGACTCCTAGATGAGTCGCATGGTAGCTTGGATGAGGGATTTTAATCCCTCATCTAACATTCCATACTTGCACTTGACACTTACTTCTGACTTGACTCAGCCCGAGTTCAACTTGGGTTCCGACTCTATCCGTAACACGAGTCTATCTAACTTGATTAAGGTATAAATGCATAAAAGGAAAGAGTCATTTACCCAATTTAATTGCATACATCATCAGTCGAGTCATACCTTCTACTCGAGGCAATTCCGAGGCTCAACTCGACTAACCCCGGGTATGGCGCGCTGCACCAAAATAAATTTCTATATTAGGAATTTTTTTCGGGTCTTACAGAGCATAAGTTTCATTATAATCTATTCTTTCTTCTTGATTATACCCTTAGTCCACTAACCTAGCTTTGTTTCTAATGACTAAACCATATTCATCTAATTTGTTTATATAGACCCATTTAGTCCTAGTTTCGGTTTGTTCACTAGGTCTAGGTACTAAATCCCAAACATCATTCCTTACAAATTGATTTAGTTCCTCTTGCAATAGCAATTACCCAAAATTCATCTTGTATGGCTTCCTTAATGTTTTTAGGCTCTACTTGAGAAATAAAAGCTACATATTGACAAACATTTCTAAGTTTAGAACCAGTTACCACTCCTGTTGATGTCTCTCCAATGACTTGATCAATTGGATGGTCCCTTATCAACCGGTATCCTTTTGGGAGAGGTGGTAGAGCTTTCTCGTCTTCAACAACTTGAGGCAAGGATGAGAATGAAGGTTCTTCATCATGTGTTTCTTCATTGTGTTCATCTTCAACCTCCTTGTCATGAAATGCCAACTCCTCAAGTTCCTCACCTACATTCACAATCTTAACATTTCTAGAAGAATCATTAGTTTCATCAAAAGTAATATGCATGGATTCTTCAACTATCATAGTTTTACGATTATACACTCTATAAGCCTTAGAACTGTTAGAGTAACCTAGGAAAATACCCTCATCAGATTTAGAATCAAATTTTCCTAGATGCTCCTTAGTATTCAAGATAAAGCATTTACATCCAAAAACTCTAAAATATCCCACACTTGGGTTCTATCATTCCAAGGCTCAAAATGAGCTTTCTTAATTCTAGGCCTTAATAAAACACAATTAAGTACATAACAAGAAGTGTTTATGGCTTCGGCCCAAAAGTACTTAGGCAAATTGTTTTCGCAAAGCATAGTCCTAACCATTTCTTGTAAAGTTCTATCCTTCCTCTCAACCACCCCATTTTGTTCAGGGGTTCTAGGGGAAGAAAATGTATGTTAAATACCCAATTCATCGTAAAATTCTGAAAATTTTTCATTTTTAAATTCACCTCCATTACCACTTTTATTTTTCAAGATTTAAATTCCTTGTTCATTTATTACTCTCCTAGCAAACTTTTTAAAGAAATCAAAAGTTTTATTTTTCTTAGCTAGGAAGAAAATCCATGTAAATCTTGAAAAATCATCAACCACTACATAGCAATACAACTTACCACCTAGATTAGCAATATCACAAGGACCAAAGAGATCCATGTACACAAGTTCAAGTGTTCTAGATATGGTGACTTGATTTATTCTATGAAACGAGGACTTTACTTGTTTATCATGTTGACATGCATCACAAAGTTTATCTTTTTCGAATTTTATCTTAGGTATTCCTTTAACTAAGTTCTTTTTAGTTATTTCTTCGATGAGGCTCATGCTACTGTTGTATGAAACGACACACTAGAGAGGGGGTGAATAGTGTATTTTCTAATTCTATTTGCCTAATTGTATTTCAATTGATTCTTTGAATATTTAGGCAATTTATATTTCGACTATTAGATCCAAAAGCAATGAATAATTAAGCAATTTAAAACAAGCGCAATATCAATGCAAACACACAGATTTATAGTGGTTCGGCCCCAATGCCTACTCCACTACCTAAGCACCCCGCATAGAATTTCCAAACTAAGTTTACTAGATTAATTTGAGTCTCCCTTACAACGAGAACTTTGACTCGAAGAGTCGCTCTCTCGACCTAAGACACTTCCACACCCGGAAGTCTCCGCCTTCTTATCGCGAGCACTCTTCCACTTCAACCCTAAGGGACAACTTAACTAATCCTAGCAAAACTAAGTTTAAACAAGTGGCTTTACTCCTTCACCACAAAAAAACCACTTCCACACACAAGACCTAACAATCTAGGTCTTCCTACAATTAAATACAAGAGTTGAAGAACAAAATAAACAAAAACTTCTTACAAGAAGAGGAATTAAATTCTTATCACACTTAGATGCCTCTTCTTCACGCGCGTAACCAGCTTGATCCACCTCTTGAAATAAAACTCCTTTGGTAGCAAGGATCAAGTAGAAGGCTAATGAAATTTAACTCTTTGAAGATTGAAGAATGCTTAATGGACCACTCTTTAAAGTTTTCTTTTCACCAAAAATCTGAGTGAGAAGAGAAGTAAAAGGATTAGAAGGGAGTATATATAGATCTGGCTAAAACAGGGCGTCAACGAGATTATTTTCAATCATTATAGACGCCCGGTTGATGGTCCGGTCGAAGCGTCGATCGATCGGCCAATCGACCGCTGGCTCACTGCTAAGTTTTTCCCTTGATCGATCGACCGACAGGTCAACCGCTTGACGAAAAAACGTCTGCTTCAAAACTGGTCGACCAGTCGGTCGATCGAGGCCAGCTTTTATATGCATTTGGTCGACCGACGGGTCGACTGATTGATGCGAGATTTGGCACGGTCGACCAATCGGTCGACCGACTCAGTGAAGCCGCTCGCGCCATGCCATCCTGTCGACCAATCGGTCGACCGATGAACTCTCTGCCAATTTTTGGCATCAGTCGGTCGATCGACGCAGCGTTAGCCAGATATTTCACAATCTTTGGTCGACCGAATGGCTACTGCCATTTTTTGGCAACATTCGGTCGACCGAATTGGCTCCTGCCAATTATATAACACTGTTCGGTCGATCGTCCGGTCGACCGAAACAGAGCTGGAAATATTTTAACTTTGGATTTCTCATTTCGCGCTTGATTTCCGACTTCGTTCTTCAGCGTGCTTCATCCTAGACGGATTCTCCAAGCTATCCAACACCTTTTTGATGCACGCATTGATCTATTTTGAGGATTGATCGAGAGACGATAGGCTTGACGTATCATTCATCGATCCTACAATTTTCATACTTCAAACACTTGTTAAATGGGTTTGTTATCATCAAAATCATCATCGGGAGAATAAAGCATGAAGGAAGAACTCTTCAGCTAACAATCTCCCCAATTTGATGATGACAAACCTTTGACGATAAATATCAAGATACAAGGAAGCATCAAGGAAATGAACCAATGTAATCAATTTAAGCTCCCCCTATCTATATGCATATATTTTCTAAATTTTCCTTTACCATTATGTGTGATACTTTGACATGAACGTATTCAATTGTATTCCCCCTATCGATATATTTACTCCCCCTATCGATAAGCATATATTCATGTATTCTCCCCCTTTTGTCATCCATCAAAAAGGATCAAGCATAGCAAGCATATCAAAAATGAACATTACTAACCAACACATGTTTAACTAAATGCATGTGCATAAGATGAAAATGTCAATACATCACATAGTTAACCAAAAACATGTTCATAGGATGAAAAATATCAATACATCATATGTTCGTTAGATGAAAGTGTCAATACATCAGTACACCAAAATGTCAATACATCAATACATCATAACATCAAGGAGGATTATTCATCCTCAGGTGGTGGAGGAGGTGGTAGATGCGACTGATAATACTGCCACGTCTCAACCACTCTCCCATATATCTCCTCTATACGCCGGCCATGGTCACAGATCATGGTGCCAAACTCATCCATCTGACGATCGACCACTTGGATGTGCTCTGATGATGTTCTGTTCCATTCCATCTGATTAATCTGAAACTGAGCAAAACGATGCTCCAAATCACTTTGACTCATACGAGAAGGGTCGGATGATGATCCTCCACCAGTTTCGTCCTCCTCCATCTTTGTCTCATTCTCAGCCTGTTCCATAGGATCTCCTCGCGTTCTTTTGCCGCGCTGATGTTCAAGAATCTTCATGGGGCTAAGGGAGGAAGAATCTATGGCTCTTGGAATAGGCTCTATCTCAAATCTAGATCTATTAACCCCGGCTTCATATATGAAACGAGAGATTACTGAGGCATATGGTAGAGCTTGTTTTTTGGAGGAATGGACTTCAGCTATATACCTAAGCATGAGGTCAAGGACATCTATAGGGATACTAGACATGGCACAGAAGAGTACCCTAGAACTCATGGTGGTGACCTCATCGTAATGTCCTGCTCTAGGAAGAATGTTATGTGCAATGATGAGGTGCACTATCCTAGCGATGGGTGAAAGCTTGATGCTTTGGGTAGGAATCACTCCCTCATAACCCTCAGAGCATATGGCTGATATAATTTCATGAGGAGGATACTCCTCATGAAAACGGTGGGTAGACATCTTAAAAATTCGTGTTCCTAATAGAGGGAACCCAAAAGCATCTCTAACGAGGGATTCAGTGATGACTATGGTTTTCCTAAAATTTCAGATCGTAGAACTAAGTCATCACCAAGCCTTGTCTTTTCTATCACTAGGTTAGAGAAGAAGGTTTTTACTAGGATGGGGCATATCGGTACTTGTGTTCATAGAAACTCTACCCATCCGATGCTAGCAAGTTTCCCTCGGATATCAAATCGTTCTAAGTCATCTAAATTAACTAGCCATGTTTGCAGGATGGCTCAATCTACAAACTTAAAGGCTTGTTTCTTTCCTCATTTAGTCAAAAGATTATCAGGTAAGGATGGAACTTTGGTGTTGGGTGCCATTCTGCAAAACAAATTTGAGGATGATGTAGATGATTAGATTTAAATGAAAAACGCATGCTTTTAACGCAAAAGAATGAGAGCGAAAAAGTTTAAGGATCGGCATAGTCTCATACAAAAACAAAAGGATTTTCTCATTAAGTTTCAAGATTAAAAAAAAATTAAAATAAGATAAAATAAAAAGGAAGGATTAATCATGAAGATCCATAAATAAAAAGAAGAAAAATTGTTTTGGCTAGAGAAGAATAGAAAGAATGTTTGTTTTTGACCAAAATAAGATTCTTTTAAAAAGACATAGGTTTAAAGTTGAGAAAAAACTCATGAAAGCAAACAAGAAAATTCTTGACTAAAGATTTTTTATCAAAATAAAATTCTATTAAAGAGAAAATGATGAATCATTTGAAGAAAACATGAAATATTTGATTTTTCTTGGAAGAAGACTTGTTTTTGGAGAAAACATGCTAACCAAAAGTTATCATTCATGTAAAATAAGCATGAATCATATTTTTTGTGTATGAAATAAGATACATTGAGAGTAAAAGATGAAGAAATCATTTCGACTGTAATCTCATGAGTGATGGACAAAGAAAGATTTTTACCTTGAAAAGGAGTCTTGGAGAGGAGGTAGAACCCTAGAAGAAGAGAGGAGAGGTCTTGGAATGATGTAGTCGGTCGAATGGGCAAGGAAGCCCTAGTTTCGGGCTTAAGGAAATGATTTGAACGGCCAAGATTAAATCTGGCCGAGGAAATGGGCGATCTGGGATATTTTTCGCCCGTCAGTCGATTGGGCGGTCAAATGCCGATCGACCGCTCGATCTGCCTTAGTTTTTATTCCTTAAAAAAAATTATTTTTGAGAGGGTGTGATCATTCAAATTTTGTGAATTTTTTTTTTCACAAATTAGACCCTAAGAGGATTCCAAAGAATCAAGAATCACTCAAAAAGGATATCTCTACAATTTTCTAAAAATTCTACAAGATCTCAGTGGCATTTTTGTAAATATGAATTATTTATCTACCAATTTCAGATTTTGCTCAAATTTTCTAGATATCACGATATGATTATTTAACACTTGTTTATCAAGTTTGAAGTGAAATTAATGTCGTTTAATCAAGATATGAGTTTAGCACGATTTTAATCAAAGTATGCTTGAAATCATGTAAGTGCTAAGAATCAAATTTGGCTATCTACTCATGTTTTCTCTAACTTAGACACTTGGACATCTAACATGAGTGAATTTAAACATGTTTGTGACAATTTAAACTCAAAATGAGATTTCTAAGTCGAATTGTTGACTTAGGTCAATTATTTCTAATTTGAGTCTCATGAACTAATCTAGTGATCACATTGTTTATCTAGTTATGAGTTTTCATGTGATACAAAGTGTAACAACCTAGACTCATGTGATGTGTGTATTTAAAACATGTTTGCCAATCCATAGAAAATGAGGTCTCTAATGAAAATTCTAACCTAGAGCAAATTTCATCCAATCAAGATATGAATTGCCTAAGTTATCAAAGATTTACTTACTCATGAATTTTCATATATTTATCAAGCAAAGACAATCATGAGCATAGAGACTTCATTAATCATGAATAATCAATTATTATACAAGTATTTTTGCAAAATTGAACTCATACCTCATTCTTGAGAAATTTCCAAACTTTTCATTTCCTTTTTTAGTTTTGCTCTACTAGCCTTCCATCACATGTTTGACAACTTGCAAGCAATATTCATTTGTAACATAATGGAAATGTGACTACTAACAAATTATCGTACTAGATAGTAAAGAGAAAATCAAGTATCAATTTCAAAATTTACTTTGCTAAATAGTTTAAAATCCGTTTCAAAATATGTTGACATTAATCCAAAATGAATTTTTAAGAGATCATAAATATAATATTAATGAAAATATGATCTCCAACCCTTCCTATTGGTTGAAAAATGAAAGGCCACAATGAGCCTACGATTTAAAACCGCAAGGTCGCATGAGCCCATTATAGGCTACATAGGTCTCTAAAGAAACAGGAAATCAAAAATCAAAAATCATTTTGATAAAACTTATCAAGATTGAAAAATCTACTAACATTAAGCATGTATAAAAACTCCAACTATAATTTAAGCAGGTAAGTATAGGAGATGATACCAAAGATACCTAGATGTCAATTTTCATACCTATGGAATCTTCATGACTTGAAGTTGCAACCAAAGATGGATTCTTCATTGATGTCCATGGTCAACTTCAATTCTTCATCTTCCTTTACCCTTGTGCGGTTGCTCCCCCTACAAATAAGCATGGAACCTTTGGTACCCAAATGGCTTTGAGTCCTTGAGTGTTAGAGGGTTTAACTACCAAAAGTGTTTTAACTCCACTTGGGTTCGTCTTGAATGCACAATCATATATAGCATGCCCATATACACCGCAACAAAAACAATGTCCATTAAATTTCTTCCTTTCATTATGAACATGAGATTTAATGTTGGAAGATTTGGCATGAGAAAAATGATGGACATGAGTATTCTTAAGTGAAGCATTCTTCTTTTTAACTTGAGGTTTATGTGTAGAATGCCTAACATGAGAGTGATGATGAACATTTGCATTCTTTACATAAGCATTTTTTATTTTATTGTTCTTAGGAGATGGGGCATTCTTAAATTTATTTACTTTCCTACTCAAGGAAATGACTTCACTTTTCAAATCATTCATAGATTTTTGAATAGCTATTATCATTTTTCAAATTGTCATTTTTATGTTTGAAAGCTTTAAGCTCGGATTCTACGTTATCATGGCATGGATCAAGTGAGCTAGATTTCAATTTCTCATTCTCTAAATCTCGAGTATGCACATATGAACTTCTCATTCTCTAAGTCTAGAATTCTCATTTTTAATCCTTTTGTTCTCTTTATCCTTTTTCAAGAGCAAGGCATAAATAATTTTATACTCATCCATTAAATCATCAAAATCATGAGAACTAGATGAGTTAATACTATCATTTTTATTAACATGACTAAAAGGAGAGGAGAGTACCTCATCATTTTCATTCATGGGGCAAGCTTTCGAGGTAACTTCATAATCATTGCAAGAGGACGTTTCATGGGATGATGATGTGGAAGCATTCGACCTCTTCCTTGTCTTGTTCTTCATACAATGGCAATTCCTTTTCACATGCCCTTTCTCATTACATAGGTGACATATGACCTTTCTCTTCCGACTCTTTGTACTTCTTTGGCTAGAAATACTAAGAGCTACAAGAACTTCATTAGATATAGGAGCATGACAATTGTCATCGTCTCCTTCATTTAGAGTAACAAGTTCTTCAATTTTAGCATAGTCATATAGCATGTTCAAAGTATTCCAGATATCATATGCAGAAGTACAATGCATGATTTTTTCAAGTACATTATTTCCCAAAGAACAAAATATGCAATTTCTAGCTTTTGCATTTAACTCAAACATATTAATTTGTTCTTGGGTCCATGAATCCATATTTTCTCTAGGTTCAGTGTATTTTATCTTTACCATGTTAAACACACCTAAACCTTGAGTCTTCAGAAAAGTATACATTCTACTCTTCCGAAGACCAAAGTTAGACTCATCAAACCTAGGGGGTGAAGACGCTCTACTCTCTAGTGTCATTTTAGGATCGAGATACGGTGTAGAAGAGGTGGTGAAATCTCAAGCTACGGACCTGCTCTAATACCAATTATTGTATGAAACGGCACACTAGAAGGGGGTGAATAGTATGTTTTCTAATTCTATTTGCCTAATTGGATTTCAATTGATTCTTTGAATATTTAGGCAATTTATATTTCGACTATTAGATCCAAAAGCAATGAATAATTAAGCAATTTAAAACAAGCGCAACATCAATGCAAACACACAGATTTATTGTTGTTCGAACCCAATGCCTACTCCACTACCTAAGCACCCCGCTTAGAATTTCTAAACTAAGTTTACTAGATTAATTTGAGTCTCCCTTACAACGAGGACTTTGACTCGAAGAGTCGCTCTCTCGACCTAAGGCACTTCCACACCCAAAAGTCTCCGCCTTCTTATCGCGAGCACTCTTCCACCTCAACCCCAAGGGACAACTTAATTAATCCTTGCAAAACTAAGTTTACACAAGTGGCTTTACTCATTCACCACAAGGAAACCACTTCCACACACAAGACCTAACAATCTAGGTCTTCCTATAATTAAATACAAGAGTTGAAGAACAAAATAAACAAAAACTTCTTACAAGAAGAGGAATTAAATTCTTATCACACTTAGATGCCTCTTCTTCACACGCCTAACCAGCTTGATCCACCTTTTGAAATAAAACTCCTTTGGCCGCAAGGATCAAGTAGAAGGCTGATGAAATTTAACTCTTTGAAGATTGAAGAATGCTTAATGGACCACTCTTTAAAGTTTTCTTTTCACCAAAAATCTGAGTGAGAAGAGAAGTAAAAGGATTAGAAGGGAGTATATATAGATCCGGCTGAAACAGGGCATCAACGGAATTATTTTCGACCGTTACAGATGCCCGATCGATGGTCTGGTCGAAGCGTCGATCGACCGGCCAATCGACCGCTGGCTCGCTCCTAGGTTTTTCCCTTGATCGGTCGATCGACGGGTCGACCGCTTGATGGAAAAACATCTGCTTCAAAATAGGTCGACCAATCAGTCGACCGAGGCCAACTTTTATACACATCTGTTAACCGATGGGTCGATTGATTGTTGCGAGATTTGGCACGGTAGACCGACTCAGTGGAGCCGCTCGCGCCATGCCATCCGGTCGACCAGTCGGTCAACCGATGAACTCTACCAATTTTTGGCATTAGTCAGTCGACCGACCAGTCGACCGACACAGCGTTAGCCAGATATGTCACCAACTTCGGTCGACCGATTAGTCGACCGAATGGCTATTGCCATTTTTTGGCGACATTCAGTCGACCAAATTGTCTACTGCCAATTACATAACACCGTTCGGTCGATAGTCCGATCGATCGAAACAGAGCTGGAAATATTTTAACTTTGGATTTCTCATTTCGCGCTTGATTTCCGGCTTCGTTGTTCAGCGTGCTTCATCTTTGAAGGATTTTCCATGCTATCCAACACTATTTTGATGCCCGCATTGATCTGTTTTTGAGGATTGATCGAGAGACGATAGGCTTGACGTATCCTTCATCGATCCTATAGTTTTCATACTTCAAACACTTGTTAAATGGGTTTGTTATCATCAAAATCATCATGAGGATAATAAAGCATGAAGGAAGAACTCTTCAGCTAACAGCTAGCATGTCCTAGCCTAGAGTCTATGCCACAACCAAGAATCATTTTCCATGGCAACTAAGCATCTAACATGAGGATTAGGCAAAACATTTAAGACTAGAGTGTATACATTTTTATGCCTATTTCCAATAAATACAATATCATTAGATGGTGAACTCCTACTGATACATTTAGATGCTTCAAAAATGTTAACATATCCATTATCACACAACTGAGATATACTAATCAAATTATGCATTAACCCATCAACTAATAAGACATTCTTAATGCATGGGTAAGGAAGTATACCTATATCTCCAATGCCAACAAGCTTACCTTTGGCATTCTCTCCAAATGTCACATGCGCATCATCCTTACTTGATAGGGTTGCAAATAGATTGATATAACCCGTCATATGCTTCGAGCAACCGCTATCCAAAATCCATGTGGTCCTACTTGCTTGCTGATGGTTCTCCATCTACAAAAGGGGAAGAGGGAACTTTAGGTACCCAAATCTTCTTGGGTCCTTGATTGTTAGTCATCTTAAAAACCAAGTGAATCTATCATGGGGGTTCCTCTTTAGTGCATATGTCCAAAAATACCACATGAAAAACAACTCCCATTAGATCTCCTAGTTCTATGTGTGTGAGCATGGAAGTGTGCATGAACATGACCATTTGTAGATTTTCTAACATTTTCAACTTTAGGCATGATATTTTGCAAAGTTTTCATTTTCTCATTTAGCATACATAATTCCTTTTTCAAGTTAAGTATGCTATCATTCAAGTGTTCAATTTGATCACTCAAGAACTTGTTCTCATTTTCTAGATTTTCATTCTCATTTTCTAAATTTTTCTTAACATTCTCAAAGGCATGCTTTTCTTCATTAAGGCTATCAAGTTCTTTCCTTAAAGCATTGCATGAAAGTAACAAGTTATCATTTTCAATTTCTAAGGATTTGTTGTCCTTTTAAAGTTCTTTGAATTTCTTTCTAATTGCATTAAATTCATCATGCCTTTGATCAAATTCAGTTTCTAACTCCTATTGCGTAAAAGAAAGCTCACCAAAAGTAAATTTTACCTCATTATCACTTGCCATGAGGCAACGGTTTGCCTTTTCGCTTTTGGTTTCCTCTTCACTTGATGAGGATTCGCTTTCATCCCAAGAACCCATCATTGCCTTCTTCTTCTTCTTCTTGTACTTGTCCATCTTGGGGGGTGGAGGTAGAGCCATCTTGAAAAGTGGGCAATCCTTCTTTAGATGTCCGGTCTTGTTGCAATTGTAGCAAGTGTAACCTCCATTGCCTCTTCTCATGCTGCCCCTCATGAAGTTCATAAACCTTCTTGCCATCATTGCCATTTCTTCAAAGTCGTCCATTTCTTCCTCGGATGACAAAGGTTCTTCAACCTGGTGTGATGCTTTTAAAGCAGTGGTCTTGCTTTTGGGGGCATCTTCCTCCTTATGTGCCCTCATGTGGATCTCATGTGTCATGAGAGATCCAATAAGCTAGTAAGCTTCAATGTTGCCAATTGCTTGGCTTCTATGACCACAATTACCTTTGTCTCCCAAGCTTTGGGAAGGGATCAGAGGAGCTTCCTTACCTTCTCCTCTTCTTTTATGTATTTTCCAAGATTAGATAAGCCATTGGCAATATTTTGGAAACGAGAATACATGGCATCAATAGTTTCATGCGAAAGCATTTTAAACATTTCATAATCATCCATGAGGAGGTTTATCTTAGATTGCTTAACTTATCAAGTGCCTTCATGTGTAGTCTCTAGGACATTCCAAAATTCAAAAGCGGACTTACAAGTAGAAATCCGATTGAACTCATTATTAGATAGGCCACAATATAGTGCATTAATGGCCTTGGCATTTGCATTAAAGAGTCTAATTTCTTCCGGGTTCCACTCATCCATGTTCTTAGTGGGTTGCTTATACTCTACTTGGATCATCCTCCATATGTCCATGCCTAGTGGTTGAAGTAAGCTATTCATTCGTATCTTCCAATAGGCATAGTTGTTTCCATCGAAAAGTGGCGGTGTATGAGTAGAGGACCCTTAACTTAGTTGGATTTCGCTAGACATTCTAAGTTGTAGGGTAGATGGTTAAATCTAATCCAACGACCTTGCTCTGATACCAAATATTGTTCTAATACCCACACTAGAAGGGGGGCTTGAATAGTGTATGATTTAAACTATGTTCAATTCGATTCTTTTCAATTCAAACCCGATCACAACCAAATCAATGTACGACTAATTACGATGCTTTGATAAGTATAGATATGAAATAAACACAAGCAATCAAAACAATGCAAACATAATGAGAAAACCACGAAATGAGAGGATGTAAGAGAGAATTATTTAGATAAACCTCATTCTTATTTATAGACTCTTAATTTATGGAGATAAACTACAATTTATATTTTATTGGATTTAATTAATTTCGAATTAATTATGAAGCCATTAAAATATAAATTTTTTTTTTAGAGGCTGTCACACCCCAACCGAGGGTAGTGTGACCGGCTAGGGCCTACATCCTGCCATGTAGCCTACTGTCTACACTGACACAAGAAAACCAAGACATATCGAATAACAGAAATCTCAACAGACTTTACTAAAAGCTTTCAAAGTCACAATTTTTATGTTTGTCAAAACGAGTAAGAACATCAACGTCAAAATAACTGAACGTTCAAGAAACAAGTTTTACAACTCTTTTTCAAGTACAACTGTCAGTGCATAAACAAAACAAACACTACTAGACTCTGATCTAAGATTCATGGACGTCGCTACGAGATATGGCACCACCTCCCGCCCACCAGCTACACCATGTCGACAAGACAAGTCACTGATCATGCACTGCAAAATTAAAGAATAAACTATGAGTCCGCTTGGGACTCAGTGAGTGGCTCTAGTGAACCTCTACATAAGCCTCAATCATGCATATATATCATATAAGGCAACAAAATGAATGAACAAGGAGGTAAAATACTTCTAATACAGCTACCGACCCCCAATGGGTTAATCTGTACAACTGAATATGATAACCTGCTTAGGCCTACTTATGGAATAATATCTCGGCTACAGCCGTCCCTACCATATCAGGTAGTATCATACTGGCCATCAGCCATGTCACCTCAAGGTGTAAGGAAATAATCCCGGGTCGTCGACTAGGATGGTCCAGTCGTCTTCGAACACCATCTGGGGTAAGGATAACTAGTCACACCCAATTGGGGTCTGGCACCTAGCGGTCCCGCTGGCGCACCTCAAGACCCAATACTGGCCAAGCTGAGCATTGGTCGACCTCCATGCTCCTCGGCAGACCATCTCAAACACACCACACAATCAATATCCTAGGGTTTCCATATATACCCTTCAGACCATTGCTCGTATCTGGCCTTAATCCGGCTACAGGATCAACAATTTATGCCGCCCTTTCAAATTGTCTACACCTACGAGTTCTAGGTTTCCAAAAATATACAATAAGTCATAGAAGTGTTATCATCTCCTAGCTAAGTTTCCATATAAGTATGATGAACGTCTAGCGTCGCATTACACGTTATCTAACCTTCTACACTACCCTGGGTGAGGATTTTTCCCTGCGTCGACTTGGGAATTCCGCCCATGAACATTTTTGGGCAGCATGTATAATCTCAAGAAAATATTCAAGTATTGTAACGTCTACTATATATGGTCACAATATATATGTGTGTAACAACTTTACACTACCTTAGGAATTTAGCACAATAAGAAGCAATTATCTAGAATGGCACGGTAATAATAAATTCAAAAAAAAAAGGAATTACTAAGCACGGTAAACAATTTCAACATTTCAAAGTTAAATATCTAATGCTAAGGATGGTCACAAGGCTAGCATTCCTACAATTCCAATTCAATCAATCTACTTGCTATGTTTGGTGTTCTTCCAAAGTATTGTCATTCCTATATGTGTGAATCTCATAATCATGTAAGTTTCCATCTAAAGCTACTCTCTTCTCCCCTCCCTAGTCTTGGCCGAGCCATGAGCAAGAAGAACCTTGCTCAGCCATAGCCCTTAAGGTAGGAAAGGGAAAGGAGACTCTAACTATACCTCTAATTCTTCGATTCCGAGTATAACTTAATATCAATGGACTGATTTACCCCTTCCCTTACCCTTGGCCGAACCCTCTTCATGAGGTGTAGGGTTCATTCGGCCACATCAAGAGAGATCTAGGGAAGATATACTTCATGATGCGTGAAACCTACGATTTGAACAACATCAATCATGAACATGAGATCATCTAAGGGCCTTCTTGCCGTCAAGGCAATTGGGGAAAATTTTGGCATGACCTTTCCCCTTTTCCCATAACTAGGCAGCCCTAACAATTAAAAATCGATGAAGAAACAAGGTACTCCGACAAGAAATCATACAAACAGTGATTACACGTCGATAAAACCAAGATCCGACGGAAAGATCGCGAGAAACTCGTCCTATAACAACTAGGGGTTAGGCTACCTGCCTCACCCATGCTTCTAACTCTAACCACTCACCTAGATTGTGGAGAACAAAAGATCAGGCGATGACGACTTGAAATTTTCCGGCGACGACGCGAAATCCCAAATCGATCCATGTCCTCCAAGCTTTCCCTTGCTCTTCTTCCTCTCTCCCCCTAGGCAGCCTTGTGCGACTCAAGGGATGAGTCACACGGCTACAAGATGAGGGTTTTAATCCCTCATCTAGCTCCATGACTCACTTAACTCATACTCGAACCTCAACTAAACCCGAACTCAACTTGGGTTCTGGCTCAACCCATAATGAATCAATTTAACTTGATTTAAGGAATGAATTCATAAAAGGAAAGTTAATCACCCACATATATTCCATGAATCATTAGTTGAGTCATACCTTTTAACTTGAGGCAATCTTGAGGCTCGACTCGACTACCCCCGGGTTCGGCGCGCTGCACCAAAATAGATTTTTATATTAGGAAATTTTTTCGGGTCTTGCAGAGGCCAACCCCAAAATTTTGAATTTCAAGGAGATAGTTTTTAGGGGGGTGGGTCTACCTTTGTAGCCCCCCCCCCCCCCCCCCTCTATAAATTGTAGCTGAACACCCCATGGAGGGGTTGGTGAATTAGTTCTTCCACCACAAATTAGCTGAACACCGGTCTTTTACGAAGCCAAATTGGAGGTGTCTTCTACTTGGGTGTGCCACCTACTTCATCCACTTGGACGATTTCAAAAAAGGATAGCGAGGTATTCTTTGATCTACCTCCTTGTTCCATTGTTTTCTCATCTCCTCTTTCTCTCGTTTTGGAGCCTGGTTTGTGGTGGAAGGGCTGGCCTAGCTCTTGAGGTTTCGGGGTTTGAGAAAACGTCTTCGTTGAGCCACGATGAGTCTGGTTGTTCGCTGCCCCTTTGTTGTGAGCCGCTCGGTGTGCACTATAATCGGAGGACGTGTTTGTGTGTGCATCTTGGAATGAGAATAGGAGCACCCTATCCAACCGCGATATAAGGTATACCTTCCCCCTTCTACTCGTAGATTGAATTCCTTAATCGTTGCTAAAGTAGATCACTATTTTGGGATGTTTTGAATTTTTTAAATTGCTATTTTCACTGTGTTTCTTTTTTCCCATACTAACAGTGGTATCAGAGCCACGTTTAGCAAAATTTTGGAATTTTTTTTCGCGTTTTGGTCTTGTTTACGAACCGTTCGCTCCCTAAACGTCATGTTGTCCAATTTTGGTTTTTTGGGTTTTTTGAATCATTTTCTTGGCTCCATGGTTTATATGATGAATCAAGGTCGAAGCCTACTATCCATATTGATTTTGTACAGAATTTAAACTCAAAAATCCCGTGGGTTCATGGTTGAACAGCCTCGAGAACCGAAAAAATTCAGCATGTGTTGTTTGGACCGTTTTGGGTGGAAACGTGATTGGATTTACGCGGTTTCAGATTCTATTTTTTCCTTTTTCTTCTTATATGATGTGATGCATGAAAGGATGATTATGGATGATCCCTATGTGCATGTGACTGTGTGTAAAACATGGCTGTGATGATTGCTTGTAAATTTATGAAATTTCAGCTTTGTAATTTTTAAAAAGGGCCTACGTACCCCTGCCTTCCTCTTGAGAAATCTGATAGTAATTCACTTCTCCCTCTCCTTAAACCTTTCCCCAAGGGCTTTTTGAGGTCTTCTTCTTTTAGTTTTGTAAAATTAGAAGTTTAGGGGTAGACTCGCGACTAGCACGCATGCTGCCCTGTTTTGGTGCACGCGCAGAGAGGAGGTGTTTGGCTCCATGTTGATGATGACTAGAACCCCGGGAAGGCACTAATGGAACCGACAACCTACAATATGGTTTTGGGCAGCCCCATGGTGAGATGGAGCTCCTTAAAAACCCTAGGATGATGGTCTTGGTTCGCCCGTTGGCTCGGATTGAACCCTTAAAACATCCATAATCATCCTTATTTACTTTATGCTTTTATTTATTGCTTTTGCTTCAATTGTTGATAGTTAGATAATTATAATTGCATGAAGAAACCCTTCAATAATATTGAATTTGAATGGCTAAGATATTAAGAATATCGGTCACGCCTTCCATCGTTATGAGAGACAAGTGTGTCTATTGACACAACAGGTTTGTTGTGCACACACAAGGCCTTTTGTGCTAATAGACACGTTGCACCTCATATAGCACATATCCCTTTCGTGTCTCTGCTATGAGCTTGAACATGAATTACCTTGTTGAGCTACACTCAAGAGTGGTTGTTTTCTATCTAAGGCATACGAACGATGGGTCCGACTCAACTAGGGCTCCTTGGTTTGTTGTGCACACACAAGGCCTTGCTTGTCCTAGAGGCAAAAACATATGGAAGTCACATAGTGATGTGATCGGTAGAGAGTTACCTACCCATGGACTTATTAGGGTTTATCATGTTACATGCGAGACCCGAGTAAGAGAAGTGGGGTTCCATTTTTCCCCTAAGGAAGTCTACCAACGAGGGCTTCTCACTTCCAAACCGGAGGGTATTATGGAACCGCGAAAATTAGTGGGATACATGATTAATTAAAAGACCTCATTGATCATGCATGTGAAATGGTAGCTTATAGTTGTCGTTCTTTTTCCTAGTAGCATTTAATCGTCATCATGTCATCTAGACTGTCATTACATAGCATTCTTGATGCTAATAAACTCACTAGAACAAACTACATCGTCTGGTTGCGAAATTTGATGATTGTACTCACCCATGAGAGACTTTCCTCTGTTCTTGATAACAGGCCTTCGAATACCCCTACCCAAAGGGCTACCAAGAAAGTAAGGGCCACTTACAAGAAATGGCAAGATGACAGCACTATTGTTCAGTGAGTTATGCTCGCCTCTATGTCCGATGTGTTGCAGCGACAACATGAAAAGATGGACTCTAGGGCCATCCTCTCTCACCTCAAGGAGTTGTATGGTGAAGAGAGCTGAACTGCTAGGTTTGAGCTATCAAATCAACTCTTCCAGGCCAAGATGATGATAAGGACCCTTGTTGAAACCCATGTCCTCAAACTAATCAATTTGATCGAGAGGTTAGAGAAATTGGACCTAAGCATTGATAAGGGGCTAAGTCGGGACTTAATACTCCAATCCCTCCCAGGGTCATTTTCACAGTTTATCATCAACTACCACATGAACAAGCTGGACGCCTCACTTCCCGAGCACCTTAATATGCTGAAGACTATTGAGTCCCACCTTCCCAAGGAAAAGGACAAAGTCTTGTTAGTGGGTAGTGCCCCGAAAAAGGCGAAGAAGCGCTCTGCTAAGAACAAAGCGAAAAACAAAGCTGTGAAACCTAAGAAGGAAATCAAGAAAAAGGAAAAGACTGCTTCTCAAGGCACCTATTTCTATTGTGGTAAAGATGGCCACTGGATGCACAACTGCAAGAAGTACATTGCAGAAGTAAGGTAAAAGAGGGCTTCTGAAGCCCCCTCCGTAGGTGCGTTTGTTATTGAAATAAATTTATCGTTACATAATTCTACTATACGGGTATTGGATACCAGTTGTGGTTCTCACATTTGCAACTCGTTGCAGGGGTTGATAATAAGTAAAATGTTGAACAAGGGTGACACGACCTCCGGGTAGGCAACGGCGCAAGAGTTGCTGCTTTACCTGTAGGTACCTATTGTTTATGTCTGTCTTCTGGCAAGATCATTAAATTAAATAATTGTTATTACGTTCCAGTTTTAATAAAGAATATTATTTTTGTTCTCTTGTTACTTTAACAAGGTTATGAAATGTCTTTAAAGGGTAATTGTTGCCACATATATCATTCTATTGAGTTATATGGAACTGGACACATTTTGAATGGTTAAATGGTCTTAGATGTAATTGATAATATTTTTCATGTTGAAGCACACAAAAGAAAAAGAGATAATTTGAACCTCACCTATCTTTGGCATTTGAGACTCGGTCATATTAATGAGAATCAGATCAACAAGTTGTATAAAGATGTGGTTATTTGACCCATTCGATTTTGAATCAATGTCAACTTGTGAATCCCGTCTCAAGAGAAAAATGACCAAGTTGCCCTTCACTGGAAATAGTGAGAGGGCGCTGAGTTGTTAGAGTTGGTTCACACAGATGTGTGCGGACCGATGATAACTGAAGCCAGAGGTGGGTATTTCTACTTCATCACATTTACAGATAATGAATCGAGGTTTGGATATGTCTACTTGTTGAGACATAAGTCCAATGCTTTAGAAAGGTTCAAATAGTATAGGGCTGAGGTTGAGAAACAAATAGGGAGAAGTATTAAAACCCTTCGATCAGATCGAGGTGGTGAATACTTATCCACTAAGTTCCTAAGCTATCTCAAGGACAATGGGATTATCTTCGAATGGACCCCTCCTGGCACACCACAGCATAATGGAGCATCTGATAGGAGGAATCACACATTACTAGATATGATGCGATCCATGCTTTGCTTTACTAATCTCCCAATATCTTTTTGGGGATATGCGCTAGAAACCGCTATCTTCCTTCTTAATAAGGTTCCCACAAAATCTATCTCTAATACACCATATGAGATATGGAGTGGCAAGAAACAAAGTCTGAGGCATCTCAAGATTTGGGGTTGTCTTGCGTATGTAAAAAAGTTGGAGTCAGATAAACTTTATGCTAAATCAACCAAGTGCACGTTTGTGGGATACCCTAAATAGGGTTGAGTGTATTACTTCTACTCACTAACTGAACAAAAGGTGTTTGTCAGTAGGCATGCCACTTTCTTAGAAAAAGAGTTTATCGAGGAAAGTGGGAGTGGAAGAAATGTTGAACTTGATGAAGCTCAACAACCCCAAACCCAATCGCAACAACTGATGGATAGTCCACAAGTTGAACCAATCACAAAATCACTACCTCCCAACACTCTTCATAGATCAGGGAGATTGTGTCGACAACCTGAGATTCTTCCTAACCATTGAAAATTACCAGGAAGACGTTGATCCATAATCCTATGATCAAGCAATCAAGGATGTTGATTGCAAACAATGGCAAGAAGCAATGAAATCCGGAATGGACTCGATGTTCACCAACCAAGTTTGGACTTTGGTTGACTTACCCGAAAGAGTTACTCCTATAGGGTGTAAGTGGATCTTTATGTTGATCAAATACCCACACTAGAAGGGGGAGGTTGAATAGTGTTGGGTGAGTTTTAACTTCTATTCGATTTCTAATGCAACCATCAAAGAAGCAATGCAAAGATGAGTAATTATAGTGGTTCGGCCAACCACCTAGTCCACTACCTTGGCTCCACACCAAGGATTTCTAACACTTTATAGACTATGTGTTTCCCCTTGAATACAACCGAGGCCTTCCTTCTCAACCCTTTGAGAATGCTTCGAACCTATTCACCTAGGAGAAACACAACTCTACAGAGCAAACCCTAAGTGTTTACACTAGCACACCTAGCAAGCTAACAATGAAAACTACAATTAAAGAACGTTGAAAAACAACAAAAAAGGAGCTAAAAATGAAACCACAAGTGTGAGCTCCTTCCAAAGCCTTCTAAGTCCCCAACTCTTCAAGATAGTGAGCTCAAGTCGTTGCCGAAGTTGAGACGAGAAGATCGCTTGAGGAAGATGAAGCTATTCATGAAGCAAGCAAGCGCAATTCGATATTTGAAGGCTTAAATCTCTCTTAAGAATGCACTAATGATCATTAAGAAACACTAAGAGAGGTTGGTGAGGGGTATTTATAACCCCCCTCAATTGGCAAATCACTCCAACGAGTGATTTTTTGCCCGTTGGACGCCGTCCGGTCGCTTGTCGGTCGATCGTCGGTCGACCGACTGATCGACCACCCAGCGACCGCAGGACTACTACTTTTTTCTTGCCACATTCGATCGACCGCAGGACCGACTAAATTTTTGGCCTCGTTCGGTCGATCGATCGGTCGACCAAACCTGAGCTGAGATTATTTTTTTCAGCCATCTTCTTGCACGCTTCGTTTTCGGGTTTCGTTACCAAGTTTTGACTTAGATAACAGTACAAATTGGCTTGGGATGAATTCCTAGAGATATATTACATAAAATCTAATCCTAGCTCTAGATATTCTACTTGCTCGTTTTCGAAGCCATTTTTGCCGATTCTTGTATTTCTTCGAACGAACTTCGTGCGTGTACCGTAACATCAACCCTAGACTCAAAACTTCACAAATACATTAGTTTCATGTTTGTTATCATCAAAATAGAGATCGAAGCCTAGGGGGAACCCTTGGGCCAACAATCTCCCCCTTTTTGATGATGACAAACAAAATATGAAATTCTATAAAACTCTAAGTACCATTTGTGAGTTTCAGTTAAGGCATACACAACCCATTTTGCAACTAGACATATGCTCCCCCTATCAATATGCATATCATGTTTATAACTCCCCCTATCTATATGCATCATAAAACTCATGTGACCTTGCTTTTTCTCCCCCTACTGACATCAAAAAAAAAGGGCCAGAACTAAGGTACTATTAATGAGTTTCATCAATAAAATCGAGAAAACTATAGAATCGAGTATCATCTATCACTATAGTCCTTCCTATCAATGTAAGCCTATAGAAGGCAAACATCGATAAGTCGCAAAGCCCCATTACAAGGCAATACATAAGTGTGATGATACTACGTGAAATGTAATTTTTTAAAAGGCATGTAAATTTTGAAAGTTTAAACAATTGGAAAAGCACAAATCCCTAATTGTATTCTTAAATTTGTAAAACTTTCTTCATTTAAGGGTTTTGTGAATATATCCGTAAGTTGCTTGTCGGTAGATACAAATTCTACGGATATATTTCCCTTAGCTACATTATCCCTAAGAAAGTGGTGCCTTAGATCAATGTGCTTGGTCCTAGAGTGTAAAATTGGATTTTTTGTTAAATTAATTGCACTAGTATTATCACAATGTATGGGTTTACATGAATACTTAAGTCCATAATCTAAAAGGGTTTGTTTCATCCAAAGGACTTCTGCACAACAACTAGTCGCATCGATGTATTCCGCTTTGGTAGTTGAAAGTGCAACCGAGTTTTGTTTCTTTCAAAACCAAGAAATAAGACTCATCCCTAGGAATTGACAACACCCACTAATTCTTTTTCTATCTACTTTACACCCGGCAAAATCGGCATCCAAAAATCCAACTAAATCGAAAGATGCATTACATGGATACCATAATCCTAAGTCAATCATGTCTTTCAAATATCTCAATATGCGTTTGATCGCACTTAAGTGAGACAGTTTATGACAAGATTGAAACCTAGCACATGTACAAACACTAAACATGATATCGGGTCTACTTGCGGTTAAATAGAGAAGGCTACCGATCATACCTCGATATCATTTTTTGTCAACTTTAATGCCCTCTTCATCTTTGTCAAGCTTGATGGATGCCTTTATAGGTGTAGAAGTTATCTTGGCTTCATTCATTGCAAACCTTTTGATGAGCTCCCTTGTGTATTTGGCTTGATTTATGAAGATCTCTTTGTTGGTTTGCTTGATTTGGAGACCAAGCATGAATGAGAGTTCTCCCATCATGCTCATCTCAAATTCTTCTTGCATGCACTTAGCAAACCACTCACAAAGCAATTCATTAGTAGCACCAAATATTATATCATCAACATAAATTTGCACGAGTAAAATATCATTTTCATTATTTTTTATAAAAAGAGAAACATCGGCTTTTCCAATGCTAAAGCCTTGATCAATCAAAAAAGCGGAAAGCCTTTCATACCAAGCCCTAGGGACTTGTTTTAAACCATACAAAGTCTTTTTAAGTTTTAAAACATGATTTGGAAACTCAAAACTTTCAAATCCGGGGGGTTGTTCAACATAAACTTCTTCATCGATAAAACCATTTAAGAAAGCACTTTTAACATCCATTTGAAAAAGTTTAAAAATGTTAAAACTTGCATAAGCCAAAAGCATGCGAATTGCCTCTAATCTAGCTACGCATAAGTTTCATTATAATCTATTCCTTCTTCTTGATTATATCCTTGGGCCACTAACCTAGCTTTGTTTCTAATGACTAAATCTCCTTCATCTAACTTGTTTCTAAATACCCATTTAGTCCCAATTACGGTTTGTCCACTAGGTCTAGGTACTAAGTCCCAAACTTCATTCCTAACAAATTGATTAAGTTCCTCTTGCATAGCAATTACCCAAAATTCATCTTCTATTGCTTCCTTAATGGTTTTTGGCTCTACTTGAGATATGAATGATACATATTGACAAATATTCTTAAGTTTAGAGCGCATTACCACTCCCGTTGATGGTTCTCCAAAGACTTGATCCATTGGATGATCTCTTATCAATCGGTACTTTTGGGGAGAGGTGGTACAACTTCCTCTTCTTCTTCTTCATCTTGAGGTAGAGTTGAGGATGAAGGTTCTTCATGGTGAGTTTCCTCATTGTTTTAATCTTCAACCTCCTTGTCATGAAATGTTAGTTCATCAACTTCCTCACCTACATTCACAATCTTAACATTTCTAGAAGAATTATTAGTTTCATCAAAAGTAACATGCATAGATTCTTCAACAATCATAGTTCTACGATTATAAATTTTATAGGCCTTAGAACTATTAGAGTAACCTAGCAAAATGCCTTCATCAGATTTAGAATCAAATTTTCCTAGATGCTCCTTAGTGTTTAAAATAAAATATTTACATCCAAAAACACGAAAATATCCCACACTTGGGATTCTATCATTCCAAAGCTCAAAATGTGTTTTCTTGATTTTAGGTCTTAATAAAATATGATTAAGTACATAACAAGAGGTATTTATGGCTTCGGCCCAAAAATACTTGGGCAATTTATTTTCACAAAGCATGGTCCTAGCCATCTCTTGTAAGGTTCTATTCTTCCTCTCAATGACCCCATTTTGTTGAGGGGTTCTAGGGGAAGAAAAGGTATGCTCAATACCCAATTCATCACAAAATTCAGAAAACTTTTCATTTTTAAATTCTCCTCCATTATCAATTCTAATTTTCAAAATTTAAATTTCTTTTTCATTTGTAACTCTCCTAGCAAATTTTTTAAAGAAATCAAAAGTTTCATTTTTCTTAGCTAAGAAGAAAACCCATGTAAATCTCGAGAAATCATCAACCAAAACATAGCAGTATAATTTTCCACCTAGACTAGCCACATGACAAGGACCAAAAAGATCCATGTAAACAAGTTCAAGTGTTCTAGATGTACTCACTTGATTATTGCTATGAAATGAAGACTTAACTTATTTTCCATGTTGACATGCATTACAAAGTTTGTCTTTTTCAAATTTTATCTTAGGTATTCCTTTAACTAATTTTATCACCGAAAGTAAATTTTACCTCATTGTCCTTTGCCATAAGGCAAAGGTTTGCCTTCTCACTTTTGGTCTCCTCTTCACTTGAAGAGGATTCACTCTCATCCCAAGAGGCTATCATTGCCTTCTTCTTCTTCCTATACTTGTCCTTCTTGTAGGGGTGCAAGGTTGAACCTATCTTGAGGAGTGGGCAATCTTTGTTCAATTGTCTGACTTTGCTGCGATTAAAGCATGTGTAGCCTCCTTTTCCCTTTCTCATGCCACCTCTCATGAAGCTCATGAATCTCCTTGCCAACATTGCCATCTTTTCAAAATCATCTGTCTCCTCCTTGGATGATGAGGGTTCTTCAACCCGGTGTGATGCTTTTAAAGCAATATTCTTGCTTTTGGGGGCATCTTCTTCCTTATATTGCTTCATATGGGTCTCATGTGTCATGAGAGACCCAATGAGCTCGGTGATATTCAGTACAAGAAAACATAGCTTCACCAACAGAATTTTTACCAACGGATATAATTTGTTGGTATTACCAACAAAATTACCAACGAATAAATAATTCTATGGTAAATTAGCATATTTTTTTCGTTTCAGCCGACCACTTTAGTTTCCCCCTCTCCCACTCATCAAAATAATTTCTCGTGCCTCTTTTTTTTCAGCCGACGCCGACAAAGCATCGTCTTCGTCTTTCTTCCCCCTCTCCCACTCGTCATCCTTCTTCCCAGGCCACCCCGACAAAGCCATTTCTTCCTTCCCCACAGTTTCCTTCCCCGCAGCCGACAAAATTATCGGTTCGAGCTAGTCATCACAGATAGCGCGCGCAAGTTCCTTCTAATTCCCCCGCAGCTGATTCGAGCTTTTATTTCTTCCCTTCCCTTGTACAGGTTCCTTCCCTTCCTCGTGCCCTAATCCTCTGTTACTTTGTGGCGAAGCGCAGGAAGCGCTCAGAGGAAGCGCAAGTAGTCATAGACAGCTGACCGATGAGTGAATTCCTTCCCTTCTACGGGTTTCGAGCGCTCGGTTTCCCATTCGATTGTGGAGGTTCGATTTTAGTTGCGATTTCATGATGTTCAGATGATTTTAGTTGCGATTTTAGTCAAATATTAGAGATGCTTTTAAATTTAGTTAATGAAGGTCAAATTTTTGTTAATGCTCGTCTCCACTCTCACCATCTACCCACATTTTTTATTAATCACAAGATCTCATATAAAGATGAGATGCTTACACGATGAGTTGCTTGATAATTTTCATTCTTGCATCTTTTGGCTAAGAAATAGATTCTATCCCTTGATCTAATTTAACCTGATAACACTTCATGCGTTAGGTCTTCTCTTTTTAGTAATAGTTGCAAACAAAGGGCATGTATATATCATGATTAATGAAAAATAGATTAAATAGATGTAAGCAAGTAAATGGGATGTCCAAAACAAGTGACAATGTAGAATGGAAATGGTACTGCTACACAAGCAACAATAGCACTGCAAGCTACTGACGGAATAGTGATGTTAATCCTGATGCATGTATGAACTACTCAGGCATGCATGGAGTTGTTTGATTATTTGTAAACTGGTCTAGCTCGTCATATTTGTGAGTTAACTGATCAACTTTCTCTCCATCTGTAGCCACAAGTTGGGTTACAACAGATATAGAATAAGGTTATTCCTTCCTCCCCATGTGAGGAAGCCTGTAAACATTGCAAAATACACCTCATTAACTATATGGAAATTATGAGAAAGAAAGAATCTAAATTTGGAACTAGTTGTGCCACCAATTTTAAAATGGCAGCAAAAAAAGGTCATTCTTGGTTTGAACTTGCTTGTACGTATTCAAGCTATCAGAATCAGAATTTATTTTTGAAGTATTTAGTTGATACAGCACGGAACACTTGCAAATAGGATCAGGTCAGTCTATCCATCACTAGTCATATGGTGCAAAAGAAACAAATACTACACTACATGTGCTAGAAATTTCAGACATAACAAGGCTCTATAATAAGATAGTAGAATGCATCTTGAAACTTTTTTTAGAGACTTTGAGATAGATGACCCTAGACTTGAATTGAATGGAGAAAGTTAGTAGGATTTATTTTTCACTAGTTGAGTAATAAACTGCAGTTCACAGACAAAGAATTGCTTAGCTAGTTGCGTAAGTAGTCTCTAGACTGATAAAATCATTTGCTTAGCTAGTTCACTAGTTGAGTAATTAACTGTTTTGAGTAATTGTTTTGAATTTTGATTGTAGATTAAATTTCTTGTTGTTAAGTGTTAACTGATTGTAGATTAAAATGTTTTCATTTTTGAATGTGGATACATGATATTGGATGTTGGTTCTTGTTAAATTGTTTGTGTGTTCTGAATTGTTCTGATGAAATTATTCTGAAATCGGAAACTTTGGTCGATTAATTGGACCGAACCAAAAATTTTTAGTTAATTCGGTCGGTTAACTGAAAGTTTCGGTTCGGAAAATGGTTAGGAGGTTGTGTATAAATTCGATCCGGTTAACCAAACGGTCGGTTCGGTTAATTTACCGAACTGACCGTTGCACACCCCTAGACGACGAAACTATTGGACGAGTCATGAATTGTATCGATGTGTTTTCCTTCTCATTGAACGATAGGTCAAATCGCATAACACAAGCAAACACTTCTCGCAATCAGAAACCAATAATTGATCCGACAATGAATGCAAATTTTTTGGCTAGTCCTATAAGTGATGATATCACTGTAGTGGACCAACCTGCTCGATAATCCTATAACAAAAACATAACACGTACATATACATATATAAAGAGCTAAGTTTATAGGACTTAATTGGTTCATGGCCAGTGTAATAGTGTTGCACATCACTTTCATTGCCCATGCAGTTGGAAGAGATGATAGAATAATGAGAAGATCTATTCCTATAATAGAGACTATGAGAGGTTTAGCTATCAAGAGCCACTCGTGACTCTTATGCTCTTTTTTGTGGTTTATTGAGCACACATGCACTTTAAAAGGCGTTCATCAAGAAATATGAACTGGCCTTAATTACTAAAGTGAAAGAAAATTAATTGATGTCTCGAGACTCAAGTTCCAACCTTTTGATCGAATCCAAACCCACAAAGGTAAAACAAAGAGGGATTTATGATTCTCCCTTAAGACCTAAACTGCCTCATTCATAACATATAAGTTACTAGTGATGGGATTTATGATTAAATGAAGTTATGATGTACATCAAAATGGAGAACATACAATCATTTGTTCCAACCTATCATCAAGTGTGTGGAAGTTGGATTTGTTTATTTTGCCATCACCAACGCAAAATAAACTGATCCAACTTCCACACACTTGATGCATTGTAAATGATGTAACACTATGAGAAATAATATGCCATGACCTCTTGTTATAGCATTTACTTAAGTCAAGCTCATAATTGTACAGTTGGAGTGTGAATTTACTAAATAATATGGACCATTGTAGGATGAGTATGCACGCATGGTGCCAACTATCTTAGCTTATCGTGCACTAAGGTTAGCATTGATTCTTGAATTTTTGGTTGAAGAACGTAATGAATAGAGTATATTATTGTATTGATAATTCATTGGTATGGCTTTTAATTGGGTGAAGAAGAATGCTTTTATCAGAAAAATGTGAATGTTACAACTTACTCTACTACTTGTGTTGTTTTAAGCTTTTTTCTTGATTGGTTTTAGAGAATGCAATATGGATATTGTTTCATCTTTAGCTGACTAGAGTTCAACTTACTCTACCTATATTCAGTTCAGAAGGATTGTGAAACTAAATGCAAAATGCTATTAGAATCTAAACAGCATAAACAATGCATGTTAGCACAGTACATTAAATTTAAGAAAGAAATTAAGAAGATTTTTTTGAAAGTACCTTCTTTTAGATAGCGTACTAATGGTACGAAGTAGCCCGCCTCTGCCATAAGAAGCACATTGTGTGCATTGGCTGATAACACACTCAATAACCTTTCTGCGCATTGTGATGCAACGGTGTCATTGCCATTTTGCAGTGTCACTAGCATCACCATACAGCCTCGGATTCTACCAATTCTTTGTCGAACTTTTACGATCTCGGACAAAGCCAACAGCAACCCTACTGCTTCTCTACTCTCTGCAGCATCCCTTGACAAAGACCGCACTAAAGTGGAAAGAGCTTCAATGCCTGCCATCTTCTCCTGCAAGCTATATGCATGTAGCTTGTGTCAAATTAATCCCAAAGTCCAATAAAATTCTTCTCATCCAAATTGCTTGACAGCTTGCTGAAGTAGCTGATACATATTCAGCTTTGACTGAAGATAATGTAGTTGAATTCTGCTTTTTAGAACACCAGCACACTGTACTTGCTCCAACTTTGAATAGATATTCAGTAGTACTTTTCCTGTCAACTATTTATCCTCCCCAATCATTATCAGAATACCCCAGCAGTTTCAGATCATTGTCTCTTCCCAAATGTAATCCATAATTACATGTCCCCTTCAAGTATCTCAAGATTCTCTTTGCTGCCTTAAAGTGTACTGCTCTGGGATCATTCATGAAATGAGATAGAACTTCCAAACCTAGGAAGAATTTCATCTCACCCAGATTAGTCATCTTAAAAGTCTTGAACATTTTGTTCTTGATCTCCTCTCTCATTTTTTCATTGTTACTACAATAAAGCAAGTCATCCACATAGAGAAGAACAATTAGAATATCTTCATTTTCATCTTCTTTTGTATATAATGTGTTCATTCCTGCTTCTCTAAAATTTTTTTCAGTAACAAAGTAACTATCAATTTTTTCATACCAGCTCATTAGAGCTTGCTTTAGGCCATATAAGGACTTCTTTAACCTATAGATCATTTCTTCCTTTCCTTTAACCCTTTGGTTGAACTGTTGAACTACATAAACCTCTTCTTTGAGTTCTCCATTTAAGAATGCAGATTTTACATTAAGTTGATAAATTTTCAGCCCTGAAATTTAAGAATTCACAATTTCAGCTTCATCCTGATCATATCAACCCTGAACTTGAACTGTTAGCTAAATTTTCTTAGATGACCGAGATCTAGTTTTCTTCCACACCAAATTTCAGCCCTGAAATATCTAGCCTCTTTCTTCTATGCTTAGGTATGTGACAATAAGCTACATACCCAAATTTTCTTAGATGACCGAGATCTGGTTTTCTTCCACACCAAATTTCATATGATGTTTTCTCAAGCAATGATTTGGTTGTGCTTCTATTTATAATATATGCTGGAGTATTAAAAGCCTCTGCCCACAAGTTTTTAGGCAGCTTACTTCCCTTTAGCAGACATCTAGTATTTCTACCAAAACTCAATTTTTTCTTTCTGCAACCCTATTCTGTTTGGGTGTATAGCTTGCAGTAAGCTGATGTTTTATTCCATGTTCATCACGACCACAAAAGGTTTAGAGGTGAATTCTCCTCTATCAGTTCTTAGCACTTTCACTTTTGCATCAACCTCATTTTCAACTGCTGCTTTAAACCGAAGGCTCCCTTTGTATGTTGTGCATGTTAATAATTAATGTGCTTAATATTGTTGCTAGGTTGAAAAGAGTTAATCAAAATGTATATCGATCGTAGTTGGATGAAACGTCGGATAATTGGAGGAGCATTGACTAATGAATTTATGGAAGGAGTCAAGGGATTTCTTGATTTTGCATACTCCAAAACTCAATATGTTTCTGGTGATAAAATTAGGTGCCCATGTCGATGATGTAATAATCTTCAATTTCATTGTCGAGATGAGGTGGAATATCACTTATGTTCGAAGGGATTTATATTTGGCTACACACAATGGATTGCACATGGGGAGTTGACAAGTGAAGAAGTTGATGAATCCTCAAGCATTCCTCAATCAGAAAGCTTTGATGCTCCTCAAAATCCGTATAGAACTATGGTGGTGGATGCAATCGGTATTGAAGGTATTGGAGAAGAAAGACCAAATGATGAAGCTGCCAAGTTTTTTGAATTACTGAATTATGCAAATGAGCCATTGTGGAGTGGTTGTAAGAGTCAAAGTAGTCTATCAGCCATGTCACTGTTGCTTAATTGCAAATCTGAGTTTAACATGAGTGAAGCTTGCTATGATCGGCTGATGTTAATAATTAAAGATATGCTACCAGAAGATGCAAAGTTGGAAGAAAATTTTTACAAAACAAAGAAGATGATGAAGAAATTAAGACTTGGGTACGAGAAGATAGATGCATGTCAGAATAATTGCATGTTGTTTTATAAAGAAACAACAAATTTAACGCAGTGCTCAGTGTGTGGACATGCTCGATATAAGACAAGACTATTAAATAATGGTAGACGAAAAAATATATCGTATAAGGTCTTACGGTATCTCCCTATAGCACCAAGACTTCAAAGGCTTTTTATGTCTGAAAAAACTGCAAAGCATATGATTTGGCATGCTAAGAATCGTACTTCCGACGTTGTTGCACATCCTGCACATAGTGAGGCATGGAAACAATTTGATGCTCACCATCCTTCATTTGCTTCTGACCCAAGGAATGTCAGATTAGGATTGTGCACCGATGGTTTCAACCCATTCGGGCATTCTTCTATTCCCTATTCAGTTTGGCCCGTTCTCATTACTGTATACAATTTGCCGCCATCTATGTGTTTGAAGGATCAGTTTATGTTCTTAAGTTTGATAATTCTTGGACCAAAGAGCCCACGTAAAGAACTTGACATATTTTTGAGGCCATTGATAGATGAACTGAACATGTTATGGTCTGATGGAATTTTGACATATGATGTCTTTAGAAAACAAAATTTTCAAATGAGAGCAGCACTTATGTGGACTATCAGCGACTTCCCTGCATATGCTATGCTATCAGGATGGAGCACACACGGGAGGTTAGCTTGTCCCTATTGTTTAGAGCATAGCAAAGCTTTTGTTCTCGAAAATGGGAGAAAGATATCATTTTTCGATTGTCATCGTCAATTTCTCCCTCTTGATCATCCATATCGACGACAAAGAGATAAATTTATGAAAGGCCGAATTGAAAGAGATATTCCACCTCTACGATTATCGGGCGATGATATAAAGGCACGTGTCAATAAATTGCCTGATATTCAATTTGGAAATCAATGTATTAATGCTAGAATTTATGGATTTGGCCAACAATATAATTGGGTTAAAAAAAGTATCTTTTGGAGTTTACCGTATTGGCATACAAATTTAATTCGGCATAACTTAGATATGATGCATATTGAACGTAATGTATTTGAAAATATATTCAATACAGTGATGGACATCAAGGGGAAAACAAAAGACAATGTCAAGGCCAGAGCTGATTTGCCTAAGTATTGCAAGCGCCCCGAATTAGAATTAGAGCATGTTAGTGGGAAAATGTTGAAGCCGAGAGCCTCATTTGTGTTGAACAAAGAACAAATCAAAGCAGTATGTCAATGGGTTAAAGAATTAAAATTTCTCGATGGTTATGCTTCAAACATAAGTCGGTGTGTAAATATAGATGACTGCAAATTCTATGGAATGAAAAGTCATGATTGTCATGTTTTCATGCAAAGGCTTATTCCAATTGCATTTCGTGATTTATTACCTGATCCAGTATGGGATGCATTAACTGAGCTGAGTTTATTTTTTCGGGACTTGTGTTCAAGTGTGTTGCGAATTGAGGATGTAGAACGACTTGAGTTAAACATTATCGAGATACTATGCAAGCTTGAGAAAATATTTCCACCAAGTTTTTTCACTTAGCTTATGAGGCTAAAATTGGTGGTCCGGTACAATATAGATGGATGTATAGATTTGAAAGGTAACACATCTTCCTTTTTATTCTTGATTGAAATTTTTGAAAAAAATTACGTCTTAATTTCTACGAATATTTTCAAGTATATGCTTCAATTGAAGAAAAAAGTGAAAAATCGAGCATATGTCAAAGGATTAATTTGTGAAGCATATATCATTGAGAAAATTTCTAATTTTTGTTCTTTTTACTTCGAACCAAAGGTACACACAAGGTTGAATTGATTTGTGAAAAAAAAAAACACACACACACACATATATATATATGTATTATATAAGAAATATTAATTTCTTGTTCATTTTATTCCTAGACCAAAAGGTACACACAAGGTTCAATCAAGTACCTCGAAATGATGATGGTGGAGTTCCAACTACCATGGGACGTCTATCTATCTTTACCTATCCTGGTCGACCTTGTGGGGCTGTTGGGCATTATAGGAGGGTCGACGAAAATGAGTATAAAGCAATTGAGCTTTACGTACTTATGAATTGTGAAGAGATCTCTCCTTTTATTGAGTACGTATAGTAGTGTTAATTATTTCGTATATTTACTTTATATTAATGTAAACTTTATTGTTTTTTAGTGAGTTTAATAATATCGTTATGCAAAGAGAACTACATTTGACTGACGCAGAGCTTGAGAAGTTACGAGATAGAGAATTTCCAAAATGGTTGAGAGACTATGTAAGTTGAATAATATAATAATTTTTGTCTCAATATGAATAATCATGACTATATTATAAATTGTTCTTTTTCTTCTTTTTGTGATAGGTTAATCATAATATTGGCACGATTGATAGTCGAATTCTTGCCATTGCACAAGGCCCGCAAAGATTTGTTCGATCTATGAAGGGTTATTTTGTTAATGGATATAAGTTTCACACCAAGGAATATTCACATGGAAAGAAAACAATAAACAATGGTGTTTGTGTTAAGGGCAGTTGTTACAATGATTATGATCGTGATTACTATGGCATCCTGATTGATATTGTACAGGTAGAATACTTTGGTGAAGGAAATCAGGTGGTGTTATTCAAATGTGAGTGGTTTGATACCGAAAAAGGAGTTAGGGTACATCCTCGTCATGGACTCGTTGAAATCAATCACAAGTTAAAACTTTATATTGATGCTCCTTTTGTGTTAGCCGAGCAAGCTCAACAAGTTTATTACACGAGTTACCCCTCAAAGAAAAAAGGAAGGAGTGATTGGTGGGTTGCATGCAAAATTAAAGCAAGAAATAGATATGAATACATTGAAGAAATAGATGATAATATCCCTCCACAGATCGATGATCTTTTTCAAGAGGATGAGGTTGAAGCAGTACAACCAATTATGCTTACAATAGAGTTAGATGCATCCAATGCATTAGTTAATGTTGGAGTAGTTGATGAGGTAGATCAATATGAAGAATTTTTCTTGAGAACTCAAACACATGCCGTTGAGGAGGATGAAGAAGAAGCAAATGTTGTTGACATTGAAGATGAAGATACTGAAGATGTTGAAGTTGATGAGTGTTTGTCAAATGAGGACAATGATGATTGAAATTTTTTAAACTTCTATTATACTTTTCTCCAATTATCTAATATATGTGTTTAGTGGGCCCTGAGGCCTTATAGTTGAGGAGTCACTATTTGTAATTTATTTCTAATGCAGACATGACTGACTATCTAATATGTTTGAATTATTTTTATGCTTGATGCTTGAGTTCCTTCATAATTTCCCCTTTCTCTAAAGGTACATAGTTCAGGTGGTGTTATTGGGTTGTAATTGCTTAAAATTAATCCTTGCAGAGCTACAAGAAGTGGAAGTTGCTGCCAATTGGCCTTGCTGAAGTGGAGGAATTCCAAGTTAATTAAGGTTTGCATCTTGTCCAGAAGCAGTCGTCAAATTAATATAGTAGTGTTCTATAATTTTCCTAAAGAGAATGTGGCTGGGGGATCATTTCATTCACTTTAAACTTCATTGACTGAAAGTAAGGTGATCCACAATATAATTATCTGCTAATTACTGCAACCATTCTTCTATTAAACAGATTCTTCTAAAGGATTTGCCAACACTTTGAATTAACTGTATCAAGAACTCAGGGAATCAAGGTATCATACATCTACGTCTACGTCTATACATGACACATCTATTCCTACACAAAGTGATGGTACTTCACATCAAAGTCGAGGAAGATGACCAAATCAGCCTTCACAACCGCCAGAGACACCAGATGATAGACACCTACTAATTATTGATAAGAAAAGGTATATATGTAGTCAGATATTCAAACACCATCATTTGTAAATACAAGATATTTATTAAAATCATTTATAATGTGTTTATTTGTTAACATTCTTTTTTGCAGCTTCCCCGAGACAGAAGTAGTACGAGATATTTCATCAATAATTAAGGCAAATTTCACAGGTGCATGGCCATGTTGGTCTCAAGTACCATCACATGTGAAGGAATTCATTTGGGACAAATTTAAGGTATTTTCCTATAAAGCAAGTCAAATTTCTTGAATGTAAGTCACAAATTTCATTGATGTCCTCAACCTAAAATTTTAATATACAGTTATTTCAGGAAGAGTTGAATGAATGATGGAATAATTCACTTATAAAGATTTCGATTGAAAATGAATTTCTTTTTAGAAGATAGATGCTCGTTGATGTACATTATTATTGATGAATGTTGTACAATATATTTTTTGACACTTGGAACAAAAGAGCAAATAGTTATATGTGGATTAGGTACATATTTCTAGTCAAAGAAGCTTACCAGTGGTTCACTAGCTGATGAACACCAACATCATTTGCAAAGGCATGATCTTTGGCTAATTTCCATATCCAGTTTGTTGTTGCATCATGCCCATGAGTATTGACCATTTTATTACTTTCATACAAATTGTTTACATGAGAATCCACATCTACATGGACAAAACTACTACTATTTATTACATGAGGACTACTGCTTACTACACTATTTATTACAGGTAACACAGCCTATTCATTCAAAGAACTACTACTACTTGGTTTGAACAAATGAATAAAACTTTCTTCCCTTCCTTTCTTCTGCTCCAGAGCAGACCTTGCTAGGTTGTGCGCATCACTGTTCATTTCCCTCTTTATATGAAACCAACCCTTGACACTGATAGGAATGACTTGATAAGCTCCAGCTTGTGGATATCAGTATAATCCCTCTTTATAATCCCTATTTATTACATCACTGTTCATTTCCCTCTTTATAATCCCTTGTGGATATCAGTATCAGGATACTGAATAGGAAGAAGCTCCAGCTTATCCTGATTCTGATATCAGTATCATGGCTGATATAGGAATGACTAGCTGTCTAAATTCTAAGAAAATAAAGTAACTAGGGAATAACAAGTATGTGGCCTGTTCTAATACCATTAACATCTATTTGGCCGGCCCATAACAAGTATGCTGCCCATAACAAGTATGCTACCCATAAGCTGTTCTAATACCATAGCCTAGCTTATCAAGTTGCACTACAACGATCTAAACTCTAAACTCTGAAGACCATCTACAACGATCTTAAATAAAGTTGCACTAGCTTATCAAGAAGGAAGGAAGAAGCTCATGTGGATATCAGTATCAGGATACTGAATAGGAAGAAGCTCCAGCTTATCCTGATACTGATATTGACTGATATAGGAATGACTAGCTGTCCAAATTCTAGAAAAACAAAGTAACTAGGGAATAACAAGTATGTGGCATGTTCTAATACCATTAACATCTATTTGGCCTGCTCATAACAAGTATAGTTCAAGACATACTATACTTGACCTGAACACACCCCCTAGAAAAAAGGAGATTTACAAATAACACACGAGTAGAAACTAGAAAAGTGAATAGTTAGAGGAGGAAAATAGAAAAAAAGGAACAATGTGGCTTTATAGTGGGTGTGTTCAGGTCAAGTATAGTATGTCTTGAACTTTCTGGATAATTGAAAAATTAGGAATGAACATACTAGGGTTTTATAAGATGTATGATGAGAACTCAAAATAAAATGATAGAAGTGGACGTGCAACTTATTTAGCTCATCCCTGTGGTGCTTTTTAGCTTTACTTATCTAGATGTTTTCTCTTTGGCACAAAGTCATTACACCAAGAAATAATGTTCTTGTACCTGGATAAGACAGAAATTGAACATGAGCTTCCTTGTTTATCTAAATATTCCCAGCTTTCTCTTTAAAAGTGGGGAATCAGTTTATCAAGCGATGACCACATTTCGTACAGCTAAAAAATGTGGATTTTAGTTGGATTTATAATCTAAACTCTAAAGACCACATCTACAACGATCTTAAATAAAGTTGCACCAACTTATCAAGAAGGAAGGAAGAAGCGCTTGTGGATATCAGTATCAGGATACTGAATAGGAAGAAGCTCCAGCTTATCCTGATACTGATATCAGTATCATGACTGATATAGGAATGACTAGCTGTCCAAATTCTAAGAAAATAAAGTAACTAGGGAATAACAAGTATGTGGCCTATTCTAATACCATTAACATCTATTTGGCCTGCTCATAACAAGTATGCTGCCCATAAGCTGTTCTAATACCATAGCCTGTTCTAATACCTTTGTTTATTATAAACAATCTATTGTTATCCATTGCTTGCACAAGTAATTAAAAGAGAACCATCACCTCTCATGAGAGAACAACAATAGAGAAAAAAAGTATTTGATAGGAATCAAGGGTCATTCCATTTAGTTCATGCTTAAGATATTCCTTAGTTATTGCAGACTCAAAGATAGAAATCATTATGTTGATGATTTGCCTCCTGAAGTCATTTATATCTATAGTTATTACTGCTTATCCACGGCATGTCCAAATAGCACTTGAATTTATAGCCTTATGGGTCACTGCTCCACATGACTTACTGAAGAGAGAAACAAGTACCACAATTAGATATTTTTGCTCTCTTCTTTTTTATTTCCAAGAAGAGAGCTACATATGTCTATACGCTCATCAGTTCCACTACCCTCATGAAGAAAAAAAAATCCTTGGTGAGATGATAGTACATAAATAAGTCTTTTTTGAGACAAAATAAAGAGTATCAGTTTATACTAGTACACAAGAAGTCGTTATGCTTACTTGATATAATTGTTGGAATATCATATTTCAACAGTTTTTTACCCATACTCATCTTGTTATTGAGCACCGAAAGCTTTTTAGTAAGTTTATCCTGAAACCTGCATATGCCATGATTGGTTGTGTGATAGACATCTACTCATATTACAACAATTTTTGACCCATACTCATCATGTTATTGGTACACAAGAAAGCTTCTTAGTAAGTTTTAGCCATAACTGCATATGACTAATATTCATAACTGCATATTCATACTAAATATTCATAACTACATAACTGCATACTAATATTCAGTTTTAGCCATAACTGAATATTAGTAAGTTTTAGCCATACTAATATTCATAACTGCATATGCCTTTTCCTCTCTAAAAAGATTTAGCTGAAGTAATAGAAGGTTGGCTGCATGAAACCTACATATGCCATGATTGATTGTGTGATCATATAATTGCATCAAATTGGTACTTTTTTAGAATGTTGTCAACTATCATTTCATTAACATATTTCTCTTTTTTCAGATAGTCTATCGTTGGGATCCATCTAGGACAAGCGAGGTTCATCAAATATGGGATAGAACAGCTTGTCGACGCTTTTCTGACAATATGTGTGATGCAAGAAATTATGCAAAAAAAAAGGCCAATACTGATGATATTAGTTGAACTAATGGATTTGGCCCTCCATGGATATCTCCAGATGTCTGGAATCAACTAATTAGTGAGCATTGGGTCACGGAGAAGTGGAGGAGAAAATCCGAAGTTGCTCGTCAAAATCGTAAGAAAGAGGTAGATAGTGACGTCACACGACATACAGGTGGATCTATTTCATTTGTAGCTCATCGAAGAAAATTGGTATGATATTAATAGAATTTGTTATCCTATATATTTTTTAAAATATTATTAATTAAATATTATTTGTCATTTTTTGTAGGAAGAAAAGTTGAACCGACCCCCAACCCATCTTGAGTTGTTTAAGCATACTCATAAGCGTAATAGTGGTGAGGGTGACTATATCGACAACAAATCGCAGAGTGTTGCGGTATGTATTTATTTTATTTGTTGCTTCTTTTTAAAATATCGTAATTAACTATTTTTATAAAACATTGTACAGGAGGCTTATGAGGTATCGATCATAGAAAAGTATGGTACAGATGTAGCATCACAACCCATTTTAGATCCAGAAGAATGGATTAATGCCTCTGGACATCCATCTCATAATCGGGTTTACGGTTTTGGATGTCAAGAGGATGTTAAATCCATTATGGGGAGTTCTAGCTCAGCAGAATCTAGTACATCGGGCCATGGTCGAATGAATGAGTGGAATGCGATGCAGACTGAGATGACATCCATGCGACAGTATATTACTGAATTGGAAGCATCAATGCAATCACAATAATCACAAGTGCAGTCGCAAGTACAAGCACAAGTGGAAGCTCAAGTTCGGTTGATGTTAACACAACTCGGCTTTCCAATCAACTCTTTACAATCAACAGATTCACCTTCAGCTTCCACTGCACCTCCACCTCCACCTCCACCTCCATCTGGGTTATGATGTTGGTTAAGATTTGTATTTGGTTATGATTTTGCACTACACAATTCGGTTAATGTTAGGGAAAATTTGACTTAGTAATGTTTGTATTTGTTTGATAATATACTCGATTGTAGATGTTTGGTTTTGGTTATGAAATATGAATTTTTTTTCTTCCTTGTATATATATTTGTGATTGGGTAAATAAAAAATTTGATGTGTGATTATAGGTTGTATACAGGAAAATGAAAATTCATATGGGTATGAGCATTTTAATTAAAATGTATTAGCAACAAATATTTATGTTGGTAATACCAACGGATACCTTTGTTGAATATGTCAGCGTAAACAAGGATGATATCTGTTGGTATTCCCAACGGGTATTATCTCCGTTGGTAATACCAACAGAGTATGATCCGTTGGTGACACCAACGAATAGTGATCCGTTGGTATCACCAAAAGAGTATATTTCTGTTGGTGTTACCAACGGATAATATTTTTCATTGGTGTTACCAACGGACATTAATTACCGTTGGTGTTACCAACGAATATAATAATATCTGTTGGTAATACCTAGCATGGTCATCACCGACGTATTTACCAATCGATAATCCGTTGGTAATATATTACCAACGGATTTTTAAGTATTACCAACAGATTTTGTCCGTTGGTGATACCCTATTTTTTTGTAGTGATTTAAGGTGCTCATATCCATTGCTTCCATGATTGCGATGACCTTGGGCTCCCTAGCTTTTGGAAAGGAACGAAGGAGCTTTCTTACATTCTCCTCTTCCCTAATGTCTCTGTCAAGGTTAGCTAATCCATTTGTAATATTTTGAAACTGAGCATACATGGCATCAATATATTCATGCGGTAACATTTTGAACATTTCATAATCATGCATGAGTAGGTTTATCTTGAATTCCTTAACTTATGAAGTCCCTTCATGTGTAGTCTCTAAGACTTTCCAACGTTCATATGCCGACTAACAAGTGGAAATACTATTAAATTCATTAATTGATAGGCCACAATATAGTGCATTGACGGTCTTTGCATTTTCATTAAAGTGTCTAATTTCTTCTTGATCCCACTCATCTATATAATTAGTTGGTTGCTTATACTCTACTTGGATCATTCTCCATACATCAATGCCTAGTGATTGAAGGAAGTCATTCATGCGTATCTTCCAATAGGAATAGTTGTTTCCATCGAACAATGGTGCAGTATGAGTAGAGGACCCTTGAGCTAGTTGGACTTCACTAGACATTCTAGATTGTAGGATAGATGGTTAAATCTAATCCTACGACCTTGCTCTAATACCAATTGTGAACAAATACCCACACTAGAAGGGGGGGTTGAATAGTGTTGAGTGAGTTTTAACTTCTATTCGATTTCTTTCGAGTTCGATTTCTAATGAAACCAAATTAACATGCTACTAGATAGAGATGCTTGATGAATAATAAATAACAAATAAGCACAATCAAACAAGCAATGCAAAGACGAGTAATTATAGTGGTTCGGCCAACCACCTACTCCACTACCTTGGCTCCACACCAAGGATTTCTAACCAACACTTTATAGACTATGTGTTTTCCTTTGAATACAACCGAGGTCTTCCTTCTCAACCCTTTGATAATGCCTCGAACCTATTCACCTAGGCAAAACACAATTCTACAAAGCAAACCCTAAGTGTTTACACTAGCACACCTAGCAAGCTAATAATGAAAATTACAATTAAAGAATGATAAAAAACAACAAAAAAAGGAGCTAAAAATGAAACAACAAGTGTGAGCTCCTTCCAAAGCCTTCTAAGTCCCCAACTCTTCAAGATGGTGAGGTCGAACCGTTGCCGGAGTTGAGACGAGAAGATCGCTTGAGGAAGATGAAGCTATTCATGAAGCAAGCAACCGCAATTCGATCTTTGGAGGCTTAAATCTCTCTTAGGAATGCGCTAATGATCATTAAGAAACTTTAAGAGAGGTTGGTGTGGGGTATTTATAACCCCTCACTCGGCAGATTACTCCAACGGGCATTTTTCTGCCCGTTAGACGACGTTCGGTCGTTGTCGGTCGATCGTCGGTCGACCGACTGATCGACCGCAGGGCTACTGCCTCTTTCTAGCCACATTCGGTCGACCGACTGGTCAATCGAATTGGCTATTGCCAATTTTTTGTCTTGTCTGGTCGACCGAATTGGCCATTGTCAATTTTTGGCTTCGTTCGGTCGATCGACCGGTTGACCGAACCTGGGCTGAGATTGTTTTTTTCAGCCATCTTCTTGCACGCTTCATTTTCGGATTCCGTTACCAAGTTTTGACTTGGATAACATCACAAATTGGCTTGGGATGAATTCCTAGAGATATATTACATAAAATCTAATCCTAACTCTAGATTTTCTACTTGCATATTTTCGAAGCCATTTTTACCAATTCTTGTATTTCTCCAAACGAACTTCGTGCGTGTATCGTAACATCAACCCTGGACTCAAAACTTTACAAATACATTAGTTTCATATTTGTTATCATCAAAATAGAGATCGAAGCCTAGTGGGAACCCTTGGGCCAACACTTTATGAGAAAGATTGGAGCCAATGGCCAGGTGGAGACCTATAAGGCCAAGTTAGTAGGAAAAGGTTTCACTCAAAGGCAAGGTGTTGACTATGATGAAACTGTTGGCCCAAGGGTTCCCCCTAGGCTTCGATCTCTATTTTGATGATAACAAACATGTATTTAATATATGGGTGAAGTTTTGAGTTTAGGTTGAGGTTACGATAAGCATGCGAACTTCGCTCGGAGAAATGCAAAAATCGTCAAAAAAAGGCTTGGATATAGATGAAGTAGAATTCGTAGATTATCAAATAGATTCTATGTATTATATCCGAAGGATCTCATCCCAAGCCTATTTGTAAAGTTATCCAAGTCAAAATTTGGTAACAAAACCCATAAAAAACATGTAATAAAACAAATATAAAAAATAGCCTTAGCCCAAGTTCGGTCGACTGGTCGGTCGACCAAACAAGGCAGAAAAATGGTAGTAGCCACTTCGGTCGACCGAATAGAGCCAAAAACTTGTAGTGGCAAATTCGGTCGACCGAACGATCGATCGAACAACAGAGGAAATTGGCAGTAGCCAATTCGGTTGACCATTCGATCGACCGAATGTGGCCGAGAAAGGGCAGTAGCCTAGAGGTCGTTAGGCGGTCGATCGATCGATCGATCGACAAGTGACCGGACGGCGTCCAACGGGCAGAAAAATGCCCGTTGGAATGAACTGTCGAGTGAGGGGTTATAAATACCCCTCACCAACCTTCATTAACAGCTCTTAACTATTCATTCAAGCTTCCTAAGTGAGATTTGTGCCTTCTAAACTTGATTTGCTCGTGTTTGCTTCTCCGATCGATGATTTCTCTAAGCGCTCATCTTCCCTCGACTCCGGCTTCGATTCAGCATCAACATCTTGCGGAGTTGGAGGCGTTGAAGGCTTGGAAAGAGCTTTTAGTTGTGGTTTACTCTTTAGCTCTTTTCATTGTAATTTTACTTGTTATTTGAACTTGTTCTTCATTGATTAGCTTGCTAGGTATGCTAGTGTAAACACTTAGGGTTTACTTTGTAGACTTGTGTTTTGCTTAGGTGAATAGGTTTGAGGAGTTCTCAAAGGATTGAGAACTGAGTCCTCAGTTGTATTCGAAGGGAAACACAAAGTCTATAAAGGATTTGGTTAGAAATCCTTGGTGTGAAGCCAAGGTAGTGGAGTAGGCGGTTGGCCGAACCACTATAATCCCTTGTGTTTGCTTTGCCTTGTTTGATTGCATATAATTGTTTTTCATACATGCTAACAAATATCATTTAGTCGCACTTAGTTTCAGTTGAAGTTGAAATTGATTTGAAAGAAATTGAAGTAGAAGTAAAAAGTCACCCAACACTATTCAACCCCCTCTTCTAGTGTGGGCATTCACTCAACAGAAACATTTTCTCCTGTAGCCATGCTCAAGTCCATTAGGATAATGCTAGCCATTGCAGCATATCATGACTACGAGATCTAGCAGATGGATGTCAAGATTGCATTCCTCAATGCTGAACTTGAGGAAGAGGTCTATATGACCCAACCAAAAGGATTCGTGTCTCCGGTAGGACTGGAGAAGGTATGCAAATTGCAAAGGTCCATTTATGGACTCAAGCAAGCCTCGAGGAGTTGGAACATCCGTTTTGATGAGACAATCAAATAGTTTGGCTTTATCAAAAATGTAGACGAACCTTGTGTCTACAAAAAGGTTAGTGGGAATGCCATTGTGTTTATTGTGTTGTATGTAGCAGACTACTGCTCATGGGGAATGATATTCCTCTGCTCCAGTTAGTGATACATGGTTATCCAAAAACTTCTCCATGAAAGACTTGGATGAAGCATCCTATGTACTCAGCATTAAGATCTATAGGGATAGGTCTAGAAGGATGCTTGTTTTGTCCCAGTCTCGGTATATTGATACCGTACTAAAAAGGTTTAGCATGGAAGGTAGTAAAATATGTTACTTGCCTATGAGTCATGACATTACTCTTTCCAAGAAGATGACTCCTAAGACACTTGAGGAGAGAAAAAGGATGAGCGAGATCCCTTATGCTTCTGCAGTAGGATCCATCATGTATGCAATGCTCTATACTCGGCCTGATGTCGCTTATGCCCTAGGGGTAACAAGCAGATTTCAGGTAGATCCTGGAGAGGAACATTGGAAAGTTGTAAAGAACATTCTTAGGTACTTAAGAAGGACCAAAGATGTTCTCTTGATTTATAGTGGGTCAGATTTTAAACTGGAGGGCTACACATATTCTAGCCTACAATTGGACTCGCATGATAGTAAATCCATTTCTTGGTATGTATTTACTCTGAATAGTGGTACAGTATGCTGGAAAAGTTTTGAGCAATGTACTGTGGCCGACTCGGTGACAAAAGCTGAGTACATCGCTGCAAGCGAAGCCGCCAAGGAAGTAGTGTGGATAAAGAAGTTCATCTATGAGCTGGGACTGTTACTCAAGCAAAGGAGCCTAGATCCCACCACAAATCAAAACACATCCTAAGGCGGTATCACCTGAACAAAGAGAACATTGGACATGGTGATATAAGTGTCGAATGTGTCGACACGAAAGACAATATAGCAAATCCATTCACAAAGCCATTACCACGTACAGTAGCAGTTCGATCGCCACTTTAGCTGTATGGGTATTAAATACCACAATGATTGGCTACAAGTGCAAGTGGGAGATTGAAAGAAATAGTGCCCTTAAGCCAATCACATGTAGATGTGTAGGGAACTATTTTTGGTTAATGAATAATATGAGGTAACTTTTCATCTTATGTTGCATCTATATTTTGTATATATTAGATTGTGATGAACCCCATGGACCCGGGCAATTGATTCCAAGGCCATGATGATATCATACCAGAGAGACTTTGAATCCAGATGCCCCTGTTCTAAATATTCCCAGTCGTAGGATCACCAATTAGGGGATTGGTGATTCTGGATAGACTGGTGCACTTGGTACATGCCTTATACGATAAGGGGTAGCTGATCTCACAGTTATCTATGAGCCATCCTTTAATGTACAAATGCAGGTGCTCATTAAGGAATGAGTTCACTACACGGACCTATACAAGGAACACATAATGAAATCCTTACATGAGTGTCGATAGGATGTTCCTTAGGTGATAGTAGGTGCAAGCAGTCCTTGGACCTGAGATTGTTATGGTTATCTTGTGAGTGCCGACCCATTACTTTGGACTTATCCTTACGTGGCCTTCAGTGTCATGTGTCGGATACCTCTGGACATGGGAAAGCACCCATGGAGGTATGTGAGCAACCAATATGGAATTAGTTACTCCTAGTAAGAGGAGATAATGTCCTATGTGTCTTTGCAAGTGTCGACTCTTCAATCTCTGGCCAGAGTAGATATGAATGTCGAAAAAAGGTTTTCTGACATGTCATTATTCAGACAACAACTTGGCAGGCAGAATACATATGAATCGGTATAGGGTTTGACACTTTTTCTGTACCATAGCCGTATTCAGGACATATTAACTTATGGACTTAGTTGCACGGTAACTAATCACTAAAGGGCGATCGATCCCTGTAGATTGAATCTCAAACTATCCGGGTAGTCATGACACGTTGCTAGACATCAATCTTGACTTATGATTGGAGTCTCTCACGACCACACTAAAAGGATTTAGTGATGGCTCATAAGATCTGAATAGAAGTCATTCTATCGGATCCGACTCTCCGTTATGCACAACTCATTGATGGCTTAGTGTGGGGCCCAATGGGTCACACACAACAGGCTAACCTCATAACGGACCTTATGAGATAAAGTTTGAATGCGGCCTTATATGTCTACTAGAATAGACATGCTGCAACTCGATCACAGATCTCATTTACGGACATGATAGCAAAGTTATTTCCTATAGGAACAAATGCGCGAGGAAGGAGTTCCTCAGTAATCGTAATTTTTAGGGCATTCCTAAATTGTAGGGATTGGCACATAATAATATTTCATGTAGTTGATTAAATTTAATTATGAATTAAATATTTAATTAACTATTTGACTGGGAATATATTTAATTATGAATTAAATATAATTTGATTTTAAATCAAATATACATAGTAGAAAAATTAGTTTCTAACCATGAGCCTAATCGATTAATTGGAAATTAATTTATTTGAATAAATCCTAATTAATAAGAATTTGATATATGGAGATAAATCATAAAATTAATAGATATATGATTTATGAGGATAAATCATAATTCTATTTATTAATAAGAAATTAAATTATTTAGATAAACCTCTTTCCTATTGCTTAGGGGATTGGTTTATTTAGATAATTATCATTCTTATTTATAGGCTCTTAATTTATGGAGATAAATTAATATTTATATTTTATTGGATTTAATTAATTTTGAATTAATTATGAAGCCATTAAAATATAAATTATTTTTTGGAGGCAAACCCGGAATTTTGAATTTTGGGAAGAGAATTTTTAGGGGGCCAAGTCTACCTTTGTAGCCGCCCCCCTCTCTAGAAATTGTGGCTGAACACCCCATGGAGGGGTTGGTGAATTAGTTCTTTCTCGTCCTCTCCATTGGTGGCCGGCCATCTACTTCCTCTTTTCTGGTATTTTACGAAGCCAAATTGGAGGTATCTTCTACTTGGGTGTGCCGCCTACTTCATCCACTTGGATGATTCCGAAAAAGGACAACGAGCTATTCGTTGATCTACCTCCTCGTTCTATTATTTTCTCATCTCCTCTTTCTCTCATTTTAGAGCCCAGTTCTTGGTGGTAGGGCCAGCCTAGCTCTTGAGGTTTCGGGGTTTGAGAAAGCATCTCTGTTGAGCCACGACGAGTCTGATTGTTGGTTGCCCATTTATTGCGAGGCACCTGGTATGGACTATCATTGGAGGACGTGCGTGTGTGTGTCTTGATATGAGAATAGGAGCACCCTATCCAACCATGGTATAAGGTATACCTTCCCCTTTCTACTCGTAGATTGAATTCCTTAATTGTTGCTAAAGTAGATAGTTGTTTTGGGATGTTTCAAAAAATTTTAAATGCTATTTCCGCTGCATTTCTCATTCCCATCCCAATAGTTCTCTCCACTCTTGATAAAAATCTTTTGAAAAATAATTTTTATTTTTGATTTTCGGTCTCTTCGGAGACCTATGTAGCCTATAACGGGCTCATGCGACCTTGCGGTTCTAAATTGTAGGCTCATTATGGCCTTTCGGTTTTCAACCAATATGAAGATTTGGAGATTTTATTTTTCAAATTTTCATATTTTGATATCTCTTTGATTCATTTATGTATCACTTTGACTTATTTGTAAATGAATCTCTATTACTTAGTAAAGTAGGTATTTGAAAATGGTATTCGATCATCATCTTTGCTTTTTTGTACGATAACTTGCTAGTAGATATGGTTTGATTACTATTAATGAAGTATACTCGCAAATTATTGAAAATAGAAGGCTATTATTAAGAAAATGAAAAGGAAATGAAAAGTTTTGGAAAATTTCCAAGAATGAAGTATGAGTTCATTTCTGCAAAAACCTTAGTATAATACTTGAATATTCATGCTTTAATGATGTCTCTATACTCATGATTGATTTTGCATGATAAATGTTTGAATTTTCATGAGTAGGAAAAATCTTGATAACTTAGCCCACTTCATGATATCATGATATGAATGAAATCTGACTAGGTTGAAATTCTTCATTAGAGACTTTATTTTAAGTTGAAAATTGGATGAACATGTTTAGGAGTGTTAATGATTTGTTGCCATGTGTTTAAAATTGAAAATCCAAAAGAAATTGTGCAAAATGATAACTACTCCACTCTAGGGGCCCTAAACTTGAGAAAGTTTGATCTAAGTCAACATATTGACTTAGACATTTCATTTTAGGACCAAACTTCACAAATATATTTAGGAATACATATGACATGTTTCCAAGCATTTAGAATGAAAAATTCACAAGAATATGAATAAAATAATATAGAGGTCAAAACTTGATAACCTTATTTGAACAAGTTTGACCCAAGTCAACAAATTGATTTAGAGGTCTCATTTTCAATCCATATTGAGGAATATGTTTAGATTTACTCATGTTAGGTATCCTTAGGTTTATGTTTGAAAAATAATGAGTAAATGACATGGTTGTCACTTAGCTAGTTTCATGTTATCCTAGCTTATTTTAGAATGAAACCATTGTAGGTTGATATCTTGACTTAAGGACATAATTTTCATCTTAAACTTTACATACACTCTTTACATGACCATTTTGTAGTTTCATAAAAGTTTGAATGAAAACTGAAAACGTTTTGTTAAATAACTGAAAATTATGGAAACGCTATTTCACACAATTGCTTGAGTAAAATCATTTCTACTAATGATTTTGATAACTTGAACGATAACTAGAAATATCGATTTTTCATTGAAATCAAGATATGATGAAAAAATAAACTTAAAGAATTCATTTTGAGCTCAAACTTGACACACACATCTTAAATGACCATTCAACGATATCAGGAAAGTTTGAGTCAAAATTGATAACTTTTGAAAAAATACCTGATATTTACGAAAATGTCACTAGACTTTCAGGAATTTTATAAATTTATAGAAAATTTTTGACTGGTTCTTGAACCTGTAGATTCCTTGAAAAATCTAGTTTCTCCTGTTAAAGTTTCAAAAAAATTCGTCTAGAATATGATTTAATAAGAATTTAAAAGTTTGATCTTTATAAACTTGAAGCATACTTTGACCAAAGTAAACAAAGTGACTTAGAAATTTTATTTTAAGCTCAAATTTGACTCACATACTTAGATTCACTGATGTTAGATGCCTAAGTGCCTAAGTTAGAGAAAACATGAGAGGATAACAAAATTCGATACTTAGCAATTTTATATTTTCATGTCTACTTTGAATGAAATTGTGCTAAGTTGACAATTTGATTAAATGACATTATTTTCATTTCAAACTTGATATACATGTTTTACATGACCATATCTTGGTATTTTGAAACTTTGAATGAAATCTACAAATGTCATGAAAGATAACTGATATTATTATTTACAAAAATATCCATACTTGAGTTTATACATGATCCCTAGTGTTGGATTCTATCTATCATTCTTTGATATCATGCATTAATTAGTCTCACAATTGATATAATATTTTCATCCCTTGACTTGGTTGACTTTGGCTTTCATGAAAAATATTTTCTAGCCTCAACCTTGACGTTAGTTGACTTTTCTTGCCCTTTTTTATGGATGTCAAAAGAGAGAGAAAAATATAGGTAAATGGAAAAAAAATATAAGAAAACCATGCATATAGATAGGGGGAGTCAATTTATTTAGATATGCATGTTGACAGGGGGGAGAAATCTCATAATTGACTTCCTTTGTGCTTATATGAAAATATTTTCTTAAGGTTATCTGTCAGCAGAAAGGAGGAGACTGTTGGCCTAAGGGTTTCAACCTTAGTCTTAATCTCGATTTTGATGATAACAAACATGGAACTAATGTTTTCAAGGAAAAATATTTTTAGGTTCCAAGTCAGTTAGCACACGATGTACACGATCGGAAATATCAGAGAAATTAGAAAATCAGAAGGACATTGGTCGACGCGCTCGGGATTTCATCGGGAAGATAGAGTTTAGGTTTAGGGTGTCTAGCATATCTTGTAAATCCTCATTATGATGCAAAGAAACCCCAAAATCGAAACATGAAAACCCAAAAAACCAGAAAACGGCCATGTAATTCACTAAGCCTATGGAGCTCCTTCGAGGGCTATATGACCTAGATATTTTCTTGGCACCGAAAGTTCCAGTAATTATTCCTTAGGTAAAACTAGTTAACAACATATTTTTAAGGAATTTTTGAAAGCCTTTAACCTGTTCATATTGGACCCAGGAGATTATAAAATTTTTGGTTTTTAGAAATTTGTACTAGACCCCAAAAGTTAGATCTTGATTCTTAAGGATTTTGATTTTTGAGATATTTTTATTGAATCCAAATGGGGGGTAATCCTTGTATTTTAAAGTTAAGAAATATTATGTAAAAAGACTTAGCGAAGACAAAACCTGAAAATGAACAACGAGCAAAAAAAATTAGCCGAAATCAAGCTATTTTCGAGATGCTGGTCGGTGGCCGATAGCTCAGCCGATCGACCGGCCATCAATCGGGCGGCGCCAATAGGTAGAACAACGCCCGTTGGGATGAGGTGTCTTGTCTTCTCTCTGCATGACTTATAAATACAAGCCACGAGAGCCTTCCCTATGTGTCATTGAGCCTATTGAGATATTTCTTACATCTTCTAAGCTTTCATTGAACCACTCTTCGCAAAACCCTAGCCTTGATCCATACATTCTAGATCTTGCCTTTGAACTCTAATCGATTCATCAACAAGGCATTAAGAGGAGCTAGGATTCATTGTTTGGAGCTAAGTATTTGTTGTATCATTTATTTGATCCATTGTTTGTGTATTTTCTTGGTTATTTCATTGTATTCTAAAGTGTGAGGACCTAGGTTATTAGGTATTGAATGGGTTTGGTGGTTGCCTTGGTGTTACGACTTAATTCTAGCGGTTTAAACGTAGTTTGCTAGGATTAGTTGAGTTGTCGTTAGGGTTGAGGTGGGAGACTGCTCTCGGTAGGAAGGCGGGATACTTCTGGGTAATGGAAGTGCCTTCGGTTTGAGAGCGGAGACTCTCCGGTAAAAATGTCCTCATTATAAGAAAACTAATTAAGCTAGTTAAGCTAGTTTACAAATCCTAAGCAGGGTGCTTCGTTAGTGGAGTAGGCATTGGGGTCGAACTACTATAAACCTACTTGTGTTAGCATTGCTTTCTTGGTTGTGTTTTATTGTCTTATTTATCGCTTTCGTTTGCTATTCAAATTAGTGTACTGCGTAAGCTATAAGAAACAATTAAAATCGATAAATCGAATTTAGTCAAAAATTTTAGAAAACACTCTATTCAACCCCCCCCCCCTAGTATGGCCCATTTCACCAACATGGTCCTCGTCCTCAACGCTATTACTTCTGGCCCTAGATCCCTAGAGCCCTTACAAAGACCCGAAGCATGCTTCTCGCGATCTCGATTTTCACTGAGTCTGGTCCTCAGCCTTAACACCACTATTTTCAGCCTCAGAGCCCTTACCACGATCAGGACTCGATTTTCACCAGCCGGACTCGTCGGCCTCAACGCCATTATTACTTGCATCAGAACCCTTATAATGACCCAAAGCGCGCTACTCGTGAGCTCGGATTTCACCAAGTCTGGTCCTCAGCCTCAGCGCTACTTCTGGCTTATGAGCCCTTACTACGTAAGGTCTCAGTTTTCACCAGTCTGGCTCATCGGCCGCAAAGCCCTTACAATAATCTATAGTGCGCTCCTCGCGAGCTCGATTTTCACCAAGTTTGGTCCTCGGCCTCGGTGCCACAACTATCGGCCTTAGCGCTCCAGCTTCCAAGATTCAAACATCTTCGAAGGAAGCACAGAACTACCAAATTAGGTAATTCTTAAAGTTCATTTTTGGGTAGGAACATACGATCGACAACAGTCGACAACATGACTTCGACCCCGTTCGACATACCAGTTGAAAAATGGAAAAATAACTCAACAAACACCGAAGAACGGCCAAAGAAAGATAGAAAATACATTCTCTTTATTCATGAAGCCCCACAATGTAGAGACTTACACTTCAAACCCGCGAAGGGAAATTTTACAAGCAGGAAAATATTCAGGCAAGAAAGCCATCAGCCACCAAATCTGCTACTAGGATTTACTACAAAACACCCACATACAGATCTGCTAGCTGAACTTCCTCTATAAAGGTGATAGGAAGAATAGATGAGAAGGCATGAGAGGAAGGTTCGCATAAGGCCTATTGCGTCGAACCAATCAACAAGCACACTCGAAACCGCGGACGAGGCTCTGAAAGGCTAGGGTGTCGAGATGAAAGGCAGTACATCACCCCCCTCAAGTTCGTGGTGAAGGAAGCACCCACTATGTAAGCCCGATGGTACGAACCCCACGGTTGATCCCTCGCCTCCTGCCCTCCCTTTAAGCCCAAAGGTGTAGACCCACGATGACCTATGATCTTTTTACTACCAGCCCAAGGTTGTCTCCCTGAGGAACACTAATATCCGATATTTGCCACTCCATTGCAAACTCGTACATGTAGAACCAAAAATATAAGGGGATATTTATAGCCACAAGACAAGAACCGTCACTATAATGGTCATCGTCATCTTCCCACTAATGGGGCCACGTTCGTCAAACCACCGACATTTACTCTTTGTAAGGATTAATAATTACACATGTGATAACACGCTAAAAGGCACCCTTCCTCTCCGTACAATTGTCACATTTATTCCAGAAGTCGAAGGGTCTCAAAAGCAATAACTCCAATTATCGTCGACGTCTCCTAATCAGCATACTGATCTAAGCTGACGTCTCTCTATCACACCAACATCAAAAGCTGTCGCTACTCAGAGCTCAGCACGAAGTCCTCCCGACTTCGACCAAGCACGGGGGCTGTAAACTGGACTAGTACCTTTGGGCCTGGCCGCATTAGGCCCAGAAGCGCCTACTCCCATGAACCAAACTCAAGTCAAGAAGCCAAAAGGCTTAGCCCGGGTGCTCCTATTTGCATTAATTACTAGTGATTCACCATCACGAGTTTGATATCTCCGGGATCAACCTCGACCCATTCTGAGCAACATCCATACGAGATTATTTGACAAATTCATCGCCAATCATCCATCATCCTGCACTATATATATACAGAAACAGAACACATCAGGTCAAGGAGATTCCAATTTTCATTACCTCCACTTCGGATATATTTTGACTTGAGTGTTGGAGTTATACGTACCTGACCAAGTGATGCACCGAACTGAATCACATCGCTCTGTCTTCATGCAATAACAATAAATAAAACTAAGAAACTAGGAAGAGATTAAAAAATTTGCAAGTACATGAAGAAAAATAGTTTCTCTTTACTGCATTAATAATACTTGATAGGGAAAATCATACTTTTGGTCCCCACAGTTTGCTCAAATTTTGGTTTTAGTCCCCATAGTTTCAAAATTTTAGTTTTAGTCCCCATACTTTATTTCCATTTACGATTTGGTCTCTGCCGTCGCATGAGGCCTAAACGGAGCTGACGTGGATAACAGATGCTGACTGGACATTATTTATGTGGACCTACAAGGACCAACTTTGTAAACTATGAGAACTAAAACCAAAACTTTGTAAACTATGTTGACTAAAACCAAAATTTAAGTAAATTATAGGGACCAAAATTATTATTTTTTTCTTAAAAAAATATATAAAATCACAAGATATTTTTAAGTTTATTTAAAAATATTTAAAAATATTAAAATTGAGCACACTACAGTGATTTACGTTAATTTGGGTGAATTTAAATCGATGTCGTCATTAGTCATCGGTTTTTATCCGTTAATTATCCTAATTTAGCGTGAATTCTGAAATGGTTGCAGAATTCGAAAACTCACTCTCCTGATCTGCTCATCTCTTCACTAATCACCTCCTCACCTCCTCACATCCATTTTGATCATAAATTTGACGCATTCAAATCAGTTTAAATTATATTTCGAACATCAAAAAAATGTTGATTTTTACTCTAATAAAGGTCGGTTTCCCATGCATTTGCTATAGTCGCAACACAATAATACAAGGTTATTGCTACGATTTTGTGTAAGAGATATTCAAAGATACGAAACATACTATAAAATATTAATATGTTTCATGCTCAATTAATGTGTTCAATGCAAGAATACGAAATCAGATATTTGTGTTTTAAATAGAAAATAAATTAATCTTGTAAATATTAAACTAATCTTCTAAATATATAAATATGACATAGCACTTTTCAAAATAAAATCCCAAATAAATAATCTTAATATGTAAAAAGTTTGCTCAATTTAATAATTTTAAATAATATAATTATTTATAAATAAATTTAAAAAATATATTATGATTTTTTATATTTATTTGGAAAAATTATTATTTGAATTTTGATTTTAATCCCTATAATCTACAAAATTTTAGTTTTAATCCTCATAGTTTATAAAAATTTAATTTTATTCACCATAATTTACAAAGTTAATCCCTACAAGCTTCATGTCAGCAATATCCAGTCAGCACCTATTATCCACGTCAGCTCCGTTTATGCCTCATGTGACGGTAGGGACCAAATCCTAAATAAAAATAAATTATGAAGATTAAAACTAAAATTTTAAAACTATAGGGACTAAAATTAAAATTAGAGCAAATTATGGGGACCAAAAATATAATTTTCTCTACTTGATATTATATCATTAGTAAAAACTATCTTGAATGCATCATCAGTGTTGCAAAAATAAATTTTATTCATTATGAAGATGCATACAAATATGTGTTAGGAATGGATTTTGATGGCTTTATATTAAGCCATTGTGAAAAAATATGTTAGGAATGGATTTTTATTGCTTTATATTAAGCCATCGTGAAAAAATAAATAATTATAAAAGACTAAAGATATGATATGAACGGAAGACCTATGAATAAATATCCAAACATCTCACCACGAAATTATAATAGACTAGTAAAAATATTAACCTAACACTGCTTATGCAATTTTTTCATTTTTTAAAAAATTATCAAATTATTTAATTAGTTTTTTAAAAAAAAATCGAGGAGACTAATGTCCCCTTGACCCTAATGGAGATCCACCCTTGGTTGTAGTTATATACGCATGTGTCCTTTTTTTAATTACATTAGAAGGTTAGTATTTAAAAAATTAAAATAAAGATTGTACTTTTTATGTGATTTTTCAAAAAATATATATAAACAAGTTTTTTCTAAGAAACAAAAATTAATTTATCCAAAATAAATTAGATCCAAATAAATTGAAACTACACTGTCCTGATACCCTACACTGTCCCGATACTTTTTCTTGAATTCAGATGAATTTCTAAGTTAAGTTTTCCTCTCAATCTAAAAATTTCTCAGAGAATAAATCGAAGCTCGTTATACCCGTAATTTACGCGGAGAACGACTCCTTCAAATACGTTCTCTTTCAAAAGTCTCGTATGTGTTTATTAACCACCCTACGCTTATCTCCAAAATACAGAAGAAAAATAATAAAATATCTCCGAGAAGAGAACTCAATAAAGCCATCCCCAATTCTTTATTCTAGTCAAAGACAACACCAAAATCCTACATAATATTCTTATTCACGCATCTTGTTGAATGTGTCTTGAATTTATAATATCGGGTCGGCGCGGAGGGTTATTATGTACAGACTATCCAATCCGTTATATTGTAATCCAATTCATTTAGGATTATTATATAATTATAGGATTGGAGAACAATTCGTAGTAGTCGTCGTGAGATTTGTATTTTGGGAATAGAGTTTTTTCTTCTCTCTCTGTATTTATGTTCTTGGTGAATAGTAAAGATTTGCTCCGCCTTTGCCTGTAGATGTACGGACGGCACATCGCTGTCCCGAACCACGTAAATCTTATGTGTGTTCTTCTTTTTATTTTTTTTCTGTTCTTCGTTGTTTTGATAGTCGATCCATCCCTGCATATCTCCTTGATTTCTTCCACCACAGAGTGGCCCCAGCATAAAATTTTTTATTACCTATTTTATATATTACTCAATGCTCATCTCCTTGTCTGTCTTCACCTCCGAGCCTCCGAGCCTTAACTGTTCCAACAGTTGAATGAAGCAGTCCACAACCCCTCTTTCCATGGCCTCTCAATCTCTCACCCTCGTCTATCTCATCCTCTCTTCCCTTCCCTCCCTTCTCCTTTCCCAGCAGCCCTACGAAGGCATACTCACCACCGATTGCTACAAAACCCACAACTTGACCTCCCTCCTCGGCTACTTCTGCAACGCCCAACCCAGCTGCCAGTCCTACCTCACTTTCCACTCCCAACCCCCCTATAATTCCGTCACCAACATCTCCCCCCTCCTCGCCTCCTACCTCTCCCTTCTCTCCCAAGCTAACTCCGCAGCCCCATCCTCAACCTTCCCCAACAACACCAAGATCTTGATCCCCATCAATTGCTCTTGCTCAAGCCTTCACTACAAGCTTAACTCCTCCTATAGGGTCACCAACGGCGACACCGCCTTCATCATCGCCAACAATACCTTTCAGGGCCTTTCCACTTGCCAAGCCATTATGAATCAGAGCCTCAATGGCATCGACAAGATGTTCGCCGGTCAAGATATCACCGTCCCTCTCTGGTGCGCTTGACCTACCGAGAATCAGACCTCCAATGGCATCAGGTATCTCCTGAGCTACTTGGTGGAATCGGGGGACACCATTTACCAAATCAACAGAAGGTTCGGGGTCGAAGCACATAGCGTAATGGATGCAAACCTCTCCAGCGCGAGCCCAACATCTCTCAGCTCGAAACCCCTTCGCTGCCGCCGCAGTCGCCCCCGACCGCTCCCTCGACGACCACCGGAAAAAGCTCCAACCACGTCGGACTCTACGCTGGCATCGGAGTTGCAGCAGCAGCAGTAGCTCTCCTCATAGCCATTCTTGCTGTCATCTACTTCATTTTTAAGGCAATGAAGAAGAAGAAGAACAGAGTTGGAGCTGGCAAAATCATTCCCCCAAGTGATTCAGACACCTTCGGCTTCGAAATAACATCGTCGTCAACCGACAAAATTCAATCAGAAGACATGCTCTCAAAAATATCCGACATCGGGAATGCGCTAAGAGTGTACAAGTCCGAGGAGTTGCAGCTGGCGACGGAAAACTTCAGCAAGGAGTGCCTCATCGAGGGATCCATCTACCGCGGCGTCTTCAACGGGGACGCCGCCGCGGTCAAAGTGGTCAATAGAGACGTCTCCAAAGAAATTGAGATCCCGAAAAAGATCAACCATTTCAACCTCATCAAGCTCTCCGGCATCGGGTACTACCGAGGACAGTGGTTTCTCGTTTGCGAGTACGCCAAGAACGGATCATTAAGCAATTGGGTTCTCTACAGAAGCGGCTCCAAGGTCTTGAGTTGGACGCAGAGAACGCAGATAGCCGTGGATATGGCCAATGGCCTCAGCAATCTCCACGGATACACCAAGCCTGCTTACATGCATAAGGACATCAAAAGTTCAAACATTCTTCTGGACCAGACGATGAGGGCAAAGATCGCGAACTTTATCATGACAAGGGAGTCGGAGGGAAGCAAGGTGGAGTTTGTTTTGACGAAGCATATTGTTGGAACTGTTGGGAATAAAGTTGTTTTTTTTAGTCCAAAAATTAATAATAAACAGTAAAATAATAGATCACCAAAATACCAAAATTTTTACGTGGAGAACTCTTCGATGTGAAGAGAAAAACCACGGGACCTAGTCCAGATTAAATCTCCCACTAATTAATTTAATGGGTACAATTGTTCATCCCTAGCACAACTAGAGGTAATCAAATCTCATCTCAAACAGCATAATATTATCTCAACAAATATGATAATGAACTGGATATTGAAAAGATCTAATCAAAATAGGTTGAAGAAAACCACAAAAATAATGGCCTTTCAAATATCAACACCATGCAAATTGTAGAGCTTGTCGAGGAGAACAACATATTCAAAAATCATCAAAATTGGGGAAAGAGTTATCATCCGATTTGGCAAATCAAAAATTGCTCAGGAAGAGAGACGGCGCTATTCAACGGAGGAAGGCTTCTTCTTTTGTGTGTGAACCGCTGCACTTCCATTCCCTTTTTTTTAGTCATGTGGGTCCCACACGACTTAAGTGGGACACCACAACAAATTTCCCCCTCACACTTAAGTGGGTGGGACTGTCATACCAAACACATCTGTACAAGCAGTAAGCTTCTCCATGGGTAGAATCTTAGTCATCATGTCAGAGCCATTGTCATTTGTATGAATCTTCTCCAATTGAAATTGTTTCATCTCCAGTGCATCTCGAATCCAGTGATATCTCACATCAATATGTTTTGATCGTGAGTGAAAAGTTGAGTTCTTACTGAGATGATTCTTCATCCACAATAGCTCTTTGCTTGCTTCAGTAACTACAATATACTCAGCCTTAGTGGTAGATAAGGCAATGCATTTCTGCAACTTTGATTGCCAAGACACTGCTCCCCCTACAAAAGTGATCAAGTACCCAAAAGTGGATTTCCTAGAGTCAATACCAGGCATATCTGCATCTATGTATCCATCTAACACAGGTTTTCCATCACCAAAACATAGACAAACTCTAGAGGTGCCTCTCAGATATCTAAGTATCCATTTCACTGCTAACCAATGTTCTTTACCAGGATTAGAAAGAAATCTGCTCACCACTCCCACAGTATAAGCAATATCTAATCTTGTACATACCATGGCATACATCAAGCTACCAACTGCAGATGCATAAGGCACTTTCTTCATTTCTTCTTTATCATTCTCACTTGAAGGACATTATGTAGAGCTTAACTTGAAATGACCTGCAAGTGGATAGCACATTGGTTTTGCCTTACTCATGTTGAACTTATCAAGGACCTTCTCAATGTATTTCTCTTGAGATAGCCATAATTTTCCACTCTTCCTATTTCTTCATAATTTTCATCCCAAGAATCTGCTTAGCTGGTCCCAAGTCCTTCATTGGAAAAGACTTGCCAAGTTCTTTCTTTAAAAAACTGATTTTGCTAGCATCATGACCAACGAGCAACATATCATCTACATAAAGTAATAAGATAATAAAATCACCATTAGAGAATTTCTTCACAAACACACAATGATCAGCAGTAGTCTTTTCATACCCATGATCTATCATGAAAGACTCAAATTTCTTATACCACTGCCTTGGTGCCTGCTTAAGTCCGATAAGCTCTTCTTTAACCTGCATACTAGGTTCTCCTTGCCTTTAGCTTTGAACCCATCTGGTTGCTCCATGTAAATTACCTCGTCTAAGTCACCATGGACACTACAAAAAAATAGGGTCTCACCAACGAATTAAATCCGTTGGTAATAGTCAAAAATCCATTGGTAATAGTCAAGAATCCTTTGGTAATACTAATACCAATGGATTTTCATTGGTAAAATCAGTTGGTGATGCTAGGTATTACCAACGGATATTACAATTGTCCGTTGGTATTACCAACGGATAAAGATATATTTATTGGTAATTACCAATAAATGAGTTGGTAATTTTGTTGGTAATACCAACTCATTTGTTGGTAATACCAACAAATGATATATTAGTTGATAATTTTGTTGGTAATACCAACAAAATTAATTTGTTGGTGAAAGTCTATTTTCTTGTAGTGGGAGAAAAGCAGTCTTCACATCAAGTTGTTCAACCTCCAAATTCAAGCTAGCTGCTAAACCCAAAACAGTTCTGATAGAAGACATCTTGACTACAGGTGAGAAAATTTCTTCGAAGTCAATTCCATTTTTCTGTCCAAAACTCTTCACAACCAACCTTGCCTTGTACTTTGGCTGTGAACTGTTGTTCTCGGTCTTCAATCTGAAAACCCACTTGTTCTTCAATGCTTTCATTCCTATAGGCAGCTTCACCAACTCATAAGTCTGGTTCTCATGCAAGGACTTCATCTCATCTTGTATAGCATTTAACCACTCATTTTTCTAAACACTTGTTACAACCTCCTCATACCTTTCACGTTCTCTCCTGTCAGTGAGCATTACATATTCATTTGGAGAATATTTCTGAGAATGAACTCTATTTCTAGTAGATCTTTTCAATTGAACTTCAACTGGTTGTGTAGGAGATGACTGAGATTGTTCAGCATGATCAGTCACTGCCTCATTAGTTGCATTGGCATCATCAAGAACGAGCACATCATCATTATCAGCATCTTGTTCATTTGTGTCACTTTGCTCAGAACTAGAAGACTCTGAAGTAAAAATCTGGCACATTCTTCTTAACATGTTTTAGCTTCTCAATGTCTTCAATAGTTTGATCCTCAAAGAACACAACATCCTTGCTTCTAATGACTTTCTTGCCTATATGATCCCTAACCAAACTCTTCATGTGCATATCCTAAGAAGATGCACTGTCTAGTCTTAGCATTAGGCTTAGACCTCTCATCTTTTGGAACATGAACAAATGTCCTGCAATCAAACACCTTCAAATGATCATATTTGACATCTTTTCCCATCCATAATCTTTCTGAAATATCTTCATCAAGAGGAACTGAAGGAGAAAGGTTGATTAAGTCAACTGCAGTTCTCATTTCTTCACCCTAAAAGGATTTAGGAAGTTTTGCATGAGAAAGCATACACCGAATCCTCTCCACAATGGTTCTGTTCATCCTCTCAGCAACTCCATTCTGTTGAGGTGTTTTTGGAATTGTCTTCTCCAATCGTATGTCATGCTCCTTGCAATACTTCTCAAATGGACCCCTGTATTCACCTCCATTATCTGCACGAACACACTTCAACTGTCTACCCTCTTCTCTTACAATGCTAGCATGAAAGTACTTGAACACATCCAACACCTGATCTTTGGATTTCAAAGCAAAAGCTCATACTTTTCTAGAATGATCATTAATAAAGGTCACAAAATACAAAGCACCACCAAGAGTTCTATTACTCATGAAACAAACATCAGTACGAACTAAATCAAGAATATTTGATCTTCTAGAAAATAAAATATCTGAAATGCAACTTTATGTTGTTTACCAACCAAGCAATGAGTGCAAGGTTTCAAATTCATATTTGTCAAGGGTAGGAATTTTCCTAGTGAGAACGCCAAGTCCTTTATCACTTAGGTGACCAAGCCGCCTATGCCAAAGCTCTGATGAAGAATCTCCAACTATATTCACCCCTTCTTTGCATATCTTGGCTTGCAAGAAATAGAGAGTATCACGTTTCTTTCTTTTTGCCAATATATGACCGCCCTTAGTAATTTTGCACGTCTTTGAACTAAAGGAGCTGATGCAACCCTCATCACCAAGAATGCCAGGAGAGATCAGATTGAGCCGCATCTCAGGAACATGCCTCACATTATTAAGCCACAACTTGCACCCGATATCAGTATCCAAGCACACCTTTCCCATGCCAACAACCATGGCTGAAGCTTCATTTCCCATTCTGACATGACCAAAATCACCACTGGTATAAGATGTGAAAAAGTCACGACAAGTAGAAACATGATATGAAGCACCAGAATCAACAACCCAAGAAGAATCATTGCTACCAAGGTGTAAACAACTGTCCTTGGTAGAAATAATAACATCACCATCTAACGCAATTGAAGTTGTATCTCTTTTTTCTTTCTTATCTTCTTTTCTCTCTTTTGCATGCTCTCTTTTTAATTGCCTGCAAAAAATTTTCACATGCCCTGGCTTGCCACAATGATAGCAAATAAACCTCTTTCTTGACTTGGATATTCCCCTTGACTTGTCTCAATTATCTAACTGTCTATCTAAATTTTGGAAGTATCTAGTTTTACTCCTTCCATGCTTTTCAGTAACAAGTGCATCTGACTGAGCAGAGTACCCTTGATCTTTTCTCCTAGTTTCTTCATTTTACGAACTTTCACAAACTGCATCAATAGATAACTTGCCTTCAGGAGCTAAATTACTCAAGGCAACCACCCGAGTTTCCCAACTGTCAGGTAAAGTACCGAGAAGCAAACAAACCTGCAATTCATCAGATAACAACACTTCCAAGTTAGTCAGACGATTCATAATATCTTTGAAATCACTCAGATGTTCAGCCATACTATTCCCATCCTTAAATCTCATGTGAACAAGTTTTCTAACAAGAAAAGTCTTGTTTTGTGGGGATTTTCTTCCGTATAAATTTGTCAATTTCTTTCATAAGGATTCAACATTTTTCTCTTGAGTCACATGATGATAAACACTGTTATCTATCCACTGTCTAATTGTACCTACAATCTTTTTGTTCATCCTTTCTCATTTCTTATCAGATTTATTTTTTGGTCTACGAATTTCACCCTCAATGGGATCATATAGATCTTTGCAATTTAAAAGATCTCCCATCCTTGGTTTCTAAATAGAATAATTTGAGGAAGTCAATTTAAACATACTACTTGAGTCATCTATCTTAATTTGCACAGATAAACAAATAGCTAACTTGGCTCTGATACCAGTTGTTGGGAATAAAACTATTTTCTTTAAGTGCAAAAATTAACAATAAGCAGTAAAATAATAGATCGCCAAAACATCAAAAAATTTATGTGGAAAACTCTTCGATGTGAAGAGAAAAACCACGGGACTTAGTCCAGATTAAATATTTCACTAATAAAATTAATGGGTACAACTGTTCATCCTTAGCACAACTAGAGATAATCAAATCTCATCTCAAACAGCATAATTTCATCTCAACGAACATAATAATGAATTGGGTATTAAAAAGATCTAACCAAAATAGGTTGAAGAAAACTATAGAAATGATGATCTTTCAAAGATCAACACCATTCAAATTGTAGAGCTCGACGAGGAGAGCAACATATTCAAAAATCATCAAAATCGGAGAAAGAATGATTATTCGATTTGGCAAATTAAAAATTGCTCAGGAAGAGAGATGACGTTGTTCATCGGAGGAAGGCTTCTGCTTTCGTGCGTGAACCGCTGCACTTCCATTCTCTTTTTTTTAATTTTTTTATTTAGTCATGTGGGTCCCACATGACTTAAGTGGGACACCACAACAGGACCAAAGGCTATTTGCGCCGGAGTACTTGGAGCCTGGATTGGTGTCGCCCAGGCTCGATGTTTATGCTGTCGGGGTGGTGATGATGGAGATGATGACATGGAGGGATGTGTTGGAAGCACAGAAAGAGGATAGCTTGGTTGATTTGCTTACTGGAGGAGATCAAGATGCGATGGAGGATATTGGGAGATTTGTTGATCCTCTGCTCGGAGAGAGTTATCCTGTGCATTTGGCTCTAGAAATGGCTAGATTGATCGAGAGATGTCTGAGGAGGAGGCAGGCGCTCGGGCAGAAATGGAGGAAGCGGCGCAAGATTTAGCAAGGATACACACGATGTCACTCCGTTGGCAGCAACCATGAGAAAGGCTAAATGTTCAGCAGTGAGACAGAGAGTCTGCTAATGTAAAGATAACTTATATAGCTTATAGCTTATAACATGTGAGGAAGGTAAATTTATAACTTTTTCATGTTTTCACATGTATTTTTACTAATTATCGGTCCAAAATTATAAGGAAATTACAATTTACAAATAGATTAAATTGTAATTCACTCTCCACTAACTTTCTAAAATAAGGGTTAATTTCAGTTTGATTCTTTAAATTTCTATTAATTTTTATTTTGATCCTTAACATTTAAAATTTTTATTTTGATCCTTAACATTTAAAATTTCTAACAAACACATGTACTTTTGTTGCTGACCAATTAGTAGTAGAAAATGGAGTTCTAAAGGTAAACGATTGATTTGTATTTGTTAGAAATTTTATATTAAATAAGAATTATTTTGCATGATTTCCAACAAAATTATCAAATAAAGTATATTGTAAAATGATACAGTACAAAAATGAGTGAAATATAATTCCCCGAATAACGAACTCCGGGAAGATAGAATAAAAAATTGAAGATTAAGATTAAGATAAGTAATAGAATGTTTCAAAAAAAAAATCTCATTTTTTGTTTCTTATAACATAGGAACCACCGTAGATTTTAGGTTTTTTCGAACCACTGTAGAAAAAGCCTACATCATATAGCCCTCCAAGGAGGATCCTAATACAGACTTAAAAATTTCTGGACCCGAAAAGACATAAATAACAAATCTCTCCCGAATGGCTCAAATAACTCATCCAACACACAAATTTTGATTCAAACAAATCACTATGCTAAGAGATATCTCCCAATGTAGACCTCAGAAATTTAAACTCCTATGATTCTTGTGCCATCTATGTTTATAGGAAACTGGGTTGTTACATGGATATTGAGACAGATCTAGCATTGGACAGAAAGATTTGAAGACAAAGAATCCATATTGCCGACCCCATCTAGCATGGAATTTAAGCTTAGTTATTATTGTTGTTGTTGAAGTCATGATTTGATGTACTTTTGGTTATCTTCTGATATCAACTTTGATCAGCAGGTTTTTAATTTTTCTTTCAGAGGAAATTATTATATGAATTGAACCCTCTTAATATGACATTGGATACAAGAAGAGAATCTGTCACAGTGTTATGCTCCTTTCCGAAGCTTGTAATCATTGTGTGAGTTCAGCTTGACAATTTGCATCCTATGTTGTAACTTTTAACAATTTTCTTTCATTTTATATCTCTTTCTCCTCTCATTTCAGTCACTAAACTTGTTAGGTACCTTCTAAAATCTAAACATATTTATATGAAGTTACAGCTCGGAAATTCTTTGTTGCACTTTCATTATTTTACAATTATAATCAAATAATTTCTCCCACATTTTTTGTAGTTGATGAAATCCAGAAACTGGTTGACTAATATTCCCGAGGTTGTTTATCCATATTTACAGCTCTTGATATCTTATTGCAGCTTTTGTTCTTTAGAGTTTCAATCTATTTCTTCCCAGATTTTTGGTAGTTGATGAAATCCAGCATCTTCAGACCATTAACTACCATTTACTTCCCTGACAATTAATCTTTCTGATTGAGAATTAGCAAATATTAGAAAATCTAGCAAGTCGGATCCTGGTCCCTCATCAGTTTTAAATTCTAAATTTGTTTGACATGTAATGTACATAACATAGTATAATGCAACTGGAATTGTTCTTCGTTCTCACAAATTAGCTTTTGCTTGTTTCCTAAAATATTTTATCTCCCATGTTTTGGAGACGCTTCTTCAGCCTTTAGCTATTTACTGTTATCTATATGGGAAAGGTCGATAGAGGCTAATCTATTTCATGATTTATTGATTTTTTTTCCTTTGATTCAGTATTTAGATGAAAACAAGCAGCTCATTTCGGCAATCTTGGAAAATCAAAATTGGGGAAGTTATCTGAATGTGCACAGTAAGTTAATTCATGAACTTCACTTTTGTAATTTAATGTAGTGTTTTAAAACTCTCTTTCTATGTATCTCATCTCTCAATTGCATGTATATACATTGTATTAGTACATTTTGATGCCTGTAAAATGGAAACCATCAAGAAGTGATTATTGCAAGGTTAAGTATTTTTTTATTGATTTTGAACCAACAATATATATTGTTTTATACTATATAGTGTGCCCCTACTGTTAATATATTGTTTTATATTGTATAGTCGTCTTCTTCTTCTTTCAACAGGTAAGCTATCAAAAATATTGCACTTCTTCTTTCAACAGGTAAGCTATCAAAAATATTGCAAAAAGTTCCATCTAACTCCTTGGCAGATCACGCAACATACTTGACCTATATAGTGTGCTCTACTCTTCTTCTTCTTCTTCTTCTTCTTCCACTACTTACCAAGTAAGATATAACATAAAAAATCAAAATCTCGTACTATCGGGCCCGAATCGAGCCATTGCAACTGGGCCATATCGGGCTATTGGGCCAATCGAACCGGGCTATCGAGCTATTGGGTCCATTCGGGCCTGAATCGGCTCAATAGTCTGATATTTTTGATAATTAAAAAATTTCTTATCGGGTAATCGGGTTGCGCCTACACCGCCTAGCCCGATCCGATATTTGTTCGAGTCTTATGGGGCCAACTTGATAATGGCCTGGGCACGATAAGGATCAGTCGAGCCCAATTTTACCTTGTCGGGCTAGGCCAAATATTGTTAGGTCTAATGATGATGTGCCATGCTTCATTAGTCTTTTCATCTACTTCTATAGGTAATGTAACATAGCTATGGATTTGGAACACTTTTACAAAATTTAATAAAAAAATTGATAAAAAATATGTAGGTATTAGCTTCGAACTTCGAACTTCAATGAAATCCTAGGGCCCGTTTGATTTGCAAACTACCTATCACAGGACATCAGACAAGGACAAGGACAGAATACTAAGTGTCTTGGGACATCAATTATATCGTGTTTGGTTCGTCAAGAACATGACACGATATCCAGTCATGTCATGCGTTTGGTTCGCTAAAACAGAGTCCTGTACAAGACAATATGACCAAAATATTCTCGTAAATTTTTAATGCTCAAATTTAATTTTAAAAATAAAAGTCTTCTAGTCTTAAATTTTCTTCATACATAAAGTAGTCTTAAAATTTCTTAATACATAAACTACACAATAATATTCATTACATTCGCGATAGAAATTAATTTCCACCAAAATTCCTAAAACAAAAATATATATCATGCAGCAGGTGCCGTTATCTCTGCCTAACGAGCTCGTTGTCGCTATCACTATTACCAAAAGAAAACCAACAAAGTCTAATTTAGCAAATCATTTTGAATGAATGTCAACAATGTCATTTAACCAGCCTTTATCCTCCTACACTGCATCGTGTTTACCAATTATCTTCTTCATTTTCTTATAAAAGATGCATAGACTAGTAGGTGCATATAATCAAGCATAGAAGGTGCAGTAAAAAGGTACAATAAAAACCATACATCTAACTTGTAATCATACTGAAACCAAACATCTATAAGCAGCAATGGTAAATACATCTATCATACATCTATCATCCTGATTCAGTAAATACTAAGCAGCTGGATTCATGTTTGCTGGTATCATACTGAAACCAGCTCAATACAATTGAAACCAGTTGGTTTCATGTTTGATACAATATTTGACTGAAATTGATACTTCATTAATACTTCATACAACTGATACTTCTATCAAACAACTGATATTTCATCTATACAAACTAATACTTCTATCAAACCAGCTCAATAAAATTGAAACCGGCTCAGTACATCTATCATACAACTGAAACCAGCTTAATCAAGCAGCTTAAAACATATCAAGCAACTGTTGTTCATGTTCAGAATTGATGCTACTGAGTTTCATATCAAAGCAACTTAAAAAACATATCAAAACTTTGCCTAAGACAATAGTAAAATACCAAACAGCATGAATTCAGTAAAATTACTAAGCAGTGAGAAAAATTCAGCATTAAAAATACTAAACAACATCTAACATAGTGTTTGATGGTGAAAATAATACATCCTAACTTTTAGGTATTGGTTTTGCTTTGTATTTTACATTATTGAGATGTAGAGTGAAAATAATAGTTTTTCCCCCTTTTATTTATCATTTCAATAAATCATTCATTTCATGCTTGATAAAAGGGGACTGATCCTACTGCATGAAGTGCAGTGCCTTCCGGAGGAACAGTATACCTTACCCTTGCATAGCAAAAAGGTTATTTTCATTACTGCAACCCTGTTCCAAGGTTTGCACAGAAATTAGAAAATTCCACAATGTTCAATCTGAGTGTCTAGAAGACTGGATGGAGTAAGATATGGCATACAAGCTAATTTTGCAATTGACAATAAACTGTGACTAACTCATGAATCAGTAAGGAGTTGTTTCTCCCAACAAAATGCTAAACTCAGAGGGCATATTAAACAAGAATGTGCAATTTTGTATAAAGAAAGCATACCCAACTAGACTACAGGACATACAATAAATAACTCAATTACATGTTTCCTAGTTGCTATGAAATGAACAAGAATGTTTATACAAAAGACAAGACCTAAAACTTAGTTACGATGAAGTGCTTTAACTGTTCAACACCAATCCATCAATCCATAAAATTAGATGTAAACCACGACTGTAAAGTGAAGATTTGTTTAACATGGATTCTATAGAGAGGATGGAAGCGCTGAGGTAAAAATGCTCTTAAATGAGTTCAAATTGGAATATTTAAACCTTAACAAAACATAATTTTGAACAAAGAGAATGCAACATATATATTCTCCTCCTCCAAGTAAAACATCACAAACACTTTCTTTAATAGGTGTTGCGCTCTAGTTACTGACATGATGCTGCGTTAGTCTAAGCTTTGTAGGGCGTTCACTATCCCTGATCTCAACAGGGTCTATAGGGCAGTCCAAAGCTGAATAGTCTCCAAGAACTGTTACACCTCCAACAAAGCAATCATCCATTAGCTTGTATGGCTAGGCAAAGAACACAGAGATGGACAATGGAAGCAATGCACATGTGGACTCGCTCATCATATCAAGGCCCAGTTGACTCCATCAAAGAAAGGGTGTTGTTTTATCTCTACAGACCCACGCTTATATGCAAGCCGGTGTTGAGGTTCCTTCACAAGGAATCCGCCGCAAAGCTCACTGTATGAGGACTCTGGGAAGCGCAATAGCCACCCAACAAAATTGAACAGTGTGGCCCTGTTACCAGATCCCTTAAATGGGGTCTTCCCAAATAACAGCTCATACATGAAGATGCCAAAGGTTCACCAATCGACGGCGCTCCCATGGCCCTCACCCTTGAAGAGCCGGAAGAGCGGCCAGTGTCTTCCCCCGTGTCTTGGAGAAGTTGTTGACGAGGTCGACGGAGATGACGCTGGCGCTGCAGCCCATCCTGGAGAGGTTGAATACCTTCTGTAGCGGCGGATGATGCGGGATGCGGGATGCGTCTTCGCCTCCATCTCCACCTCCATCACCTAGGAGCGAGGGAGAGAGGTGACAGATCACGAGAGGGAGGACACGAGCAAAGACTCAAGACGCGAGAGAACCCCCCATTAGATAGATTTTGTCGGGGTATCATCGTCTTTTGGCACTCGTTTCCTCTGCCTTATTTCGATGTACCGAGAAATTTCTCGGTACACCAAAACAGACAAAAATCCTATCCCAAATTTAAAAGAAATCCTATCCCAAAACCATTTTAGCAAATCAAACAGGGGACACAGGCCGGTGTCCTGTCCAATCCCCCATTTTTTAGGAAACCAAACGGGCCCTTAGATACTCAAATTATTTGAAATTTAGGTAGGTTGATATATTATTTTTTTTTGAGAATAATAGTTTATCCCATTATTTGAAATCTAGATTAGTCATTAAATAGATCATCCAATCCATTTGATGATTAATCGGCTAGATCATTTCAACTTTGTCGGTGTATTTTTAAAAAAATAAATATAATATTTAACTAGTGGTAGTTTATACAATTTGAAAAATATTTAACTAGTGGTAATTTATTTATCCATTGGGTTAGAAGAAAAGCCCAATACGTATATATCCAACTAAATCAAGCCACCTCATTGGGATAATAACAAAGAGTTGGATGGTCATCTCCAACTATAGGTCTCGTTTAGTTGACACAATTTTCTATAAGAAATTGTACTTTCAAAAAAGTAACTAAAAGAGCTCTTGTTTGGTTTGTGGGAAGAAACAAATCCGGATACATTCTATCTCTAATCATAGCATGTAAACATAGAAATTAACATTTAAAATACTATAAAGAAATGAACCTGAAATTAACTGTTTCATTTGCTTCTTTTTTTTGTCTCATCAAGTGAAAAGGAACCAAAAGTTGAAAGAGAGTAACTTCTCCTATGGTATGGAAGGTACTCATGTGTCTATTTAAATGAGGAAATAAACACCCCTTTATATCACAAGGAGTAGGGCCCTCTCTTTATATTATCAAAACAATGGGTTAAGCCCACCCATTACATTATAGCCATATTATAATTAAATTGACATCTAATTAATCTGGGTATATTGATTTATGCTAGTCCATAACAATAAATCCAACATTCTCCCACTTGGACGATATAAATCAAATTTTCATATAAATATAGAAATTGAAACTCCAAATTAATTCACAATATACTAATACAATAAGATGTCAAAACAAAAGAAGAACAAAATCAACATTCTTAACCATAGGTCCAAAATGAATTACAAGTATCTCAACTATATAGAAAATCATGCTCAAAAGAGCATTGATATCATACATGCAAGACACTTAAATCCCAATGACCCAACAAAAACAGAATGTGTATAGGGAAAACGCTACATGATGGCATGCCGACATATAATTTTAGTGCAATTCCCAACAATATTGGCCCCAAGCATTATATGAGATTATCTCATATTTACAACAAAATGAGACAGGGTGCAAAATGTCTCCAAAATATGCCATTAATTCTATATAACAAATAATTTGCGCATAGTATATTTATGGCAACAACAATAATTGATATTCCACAATATTTTAAGATAACATAAATGAAGTTACAATAAGTTTGTAACACAAACTCCCATTAATCCAAAGCATCAAAAGATTTTACAACACATACGGGTTACATGATCAACACTTTTCCAAGAAATAACTCCTCTTACCAACATAAAAATATAACCTGAAGTGGACTTATGATCATCTGGGCAGCCACCATAATCAAAATCAAAATAACCTATCAACTCAAGGTGATTAGATCTTTTGTAAGTAAGCATGTAATCTTTGGTACCTTGTAGATACCTTATTACACGTTTTGCAACCTGCTAATAAGCCACATTAGGTTTGCTCAAATATCTCCAAAGTACACTAACAACAGAAGCAATATTAGGACGTGTACAAACTTGAGCATACATAGGGATGCCTACAGCAGAAGCATATGAGATTTTCTCCATTTTTTAATTTTACTATTATTTTGAAGACATTGGGTATTAGAAAGCCTCTCACCCTTTTTCATGGACTGTTCCTCCTGGGTAAGGATGGAAATCAACTCATCAATAGACCACTCTTTCTTCCAAGCATTATCAGAAGTTTTCAAAACATCAAATTCAGTTGGAAGATAGTCTAACAGTTGTCAAACCAAAAAAAAACTTCTCTCAATTCAATTTTCATTTACTTCAATTTATTGTACCAATTAGTGAGCTTCGTTGCATCCTCATGAACACCAGAGATACGATCATATTTTGTCTTAGTTAACAAGGAAAGATAATATGCCTTCTCTGTTTTGTCAAATTTCTTAAATTTTTTACCAATGGATATCATAAATTCTTTGGCATTATTTGTCTCAAGGATATTATCTTTAATGATTTTGTCCATGTTAAACTTCAAAGTCATTAAACACACTCTGTTAGAATAAGCCCACTTATTATATTTTGTCTTTTCAACGGCAGAAGATTCACTTGTGAGTTTTAGTGGCTCATTCTCAGTGAGAGCAATATCAACATTGGAAATAACAAGACATATTTTACAGACTCAATCCAGACCTCAAAATTTATCTCATTCAGCTTTGTCAAATATTCTATGTTCATAGGCAAAGCTGGAATCATAGTAAAGTAATGAGAGATTTTATTAAGCATATCAAAAAATACAAAATTGAGTAACTAATCATAATCGAGTTGTCTTATACAGTTGTAATCCCACCGAAATGTCACTGTTAGGAAATTTCGGGTAATTTCCTGCAGGATCTACAAAATCCGAACCCGGCGAGGAAAACAAAAAACCAAATCCGATAATAATGCAGGGAAAAACAAAAGACACAAGGGGGTTAACGTGGTTCGGACTTGGTGGGCTGCCGATCCTACGTACATAGGGAGAATAGGAGACTACTTTATTAAATTCAGAAAAAAAAACTTTTATAATAAGAGTGCAATAATTTAAATCCCTTTCAGAATATAGCAAACTATCTTAAATTAATTGAACCTGAAACTAGTACGGAGCAGAGGCACTGTCTCTACAAGATCTGTCTAGAAACTGAACTCCTATTGCTGTATGTAAGGAACTGAGAAGGGGCACTCCTTAGGAAAAGGGTTGTAGCGGCACTTTTAATTTTTTGAATCTCTGAAACTGTCATATGGGGGAATTTTCTTTTGATGTGGGATGGTCTTAGAACTGCATATTAGGCCCCTATTTATAATAGAGGGGGAGAGCCGATTCATGCCTGCTTTAGTAGAGAAAAATTCTTCAAGAAATTTGCTACTCCGTCTGATTTAATCGGATGACTGAAATGCTTCTTTTGACTAAAGAAACTTGCAAAATACTTGGTGGCTTCACGTGATATCTCCACCTTTTTCTCCCTTTGACTAGTTAAAAGTAATATTTGATTTTCACATCATCAATTTGAAAACTTCTGAAGTTATCATCAATTTGAAACTTTTACGTGTACTACTGCAATATTGGCATGGGTGTCTTGAGAAGATGGTCGGCTGGGCTCCCAGGCCCATAATTATAAAATCATGATTTATTTTGATCGAATCCGATCAACATAGTTCAATCAAATTGGGTCGGATTCGTTGAATTCGGTTCGGACCCAATTTGAGTCAATATATCTCTAACAATCACGAATTACAATACATAAGTAAACTCACAAATATATCCTTAAAGCTAGTACCGAAAGAATACCGAAAACTCTAAGAATATAATTACAAAACTATTAATAGAATATTATGAATCATATTAATAAGGACAAACCGATAGGATAAGTCCATTATCAACATGATTATCATGTGCAATAAAAGACAATAATATAATATACACAATAGCATCTTATCACAATTTGTTCCGCAAAGACGGACTCATAATCATAAAAAAAATGCATAATAACAATACCAAAATATATCACTAATAATTTTTATTCAGAATACCTTTTGTTCAATACATAAAACTTCTTAAGAAAATTGGATGGAATGTCTACTGAAAAGTATGTAGCAAAAATAAATAAATAAAATAAAAAACGCCATCAAGAATTAACCACACAAAAAACTTGTTTGATGGTAGACTAGTTCTCCATGTTCTGCTATATGTAAAATCTGATATGTTATTCATTTAATTGCCACAGTAACACCTAGAAATTTAAGGTAAACTACACTCATTGGCCCAGTTTATCGGTTCTTTATCTTATCATGGTGAAACATATAAAATTCACTGAATGTGAACTACCAAAATCCTTAAGAAACATCGTATTCACCAATTTCTAATAATGGTAATAAAAAAAAACCAATTTCTAATAATAATAAAAAACTATTCCAAAATGTGATAAATTTTGTGCTGACTTGCATATATCAATAACACCTTCCCCATGAAGTCACGTTAAATTCTAGGGTTTTCTTTATGGGGTGCGTATCTGTAAAGTCACAATAAATTATGCCTTTGCATATGTCCCTCGTGAGCAGGGGTGAAAATAAGTCTGACCAAATTTTAGTCTTAAACGATCAAATTTGCATAATAATAAAAAATTAATCTAAGCCTAATCTATAACTTGTTATAAGTTTTTTTTTTTTTTTTTATAAAAAAACTTGCTAAAATCTGAAATATATTTATAAAACCTACTTCTAAATTTCAATAAAAAAATAATAACAACAAACACAATAATTTAAACATAATATGATAACAACTATTTTTAAACATATTTTTCTAACCAAACATAACATGATAACAAGAAACACAATAATTTAAACATATTTTTCCAAATTACTAATTCATATAAATTACAAACTTATTTTTCCAAAATACTAACTTAAGAAGATAAAATCAAACATAAAATAATTACAATAAACATCATAATTTAAACTAAGGCAAAGTAAAGCTGATCTCTCTCAACAAGGCATCAAATCTTTAATGTAATTTCTTCTTCTTCTTCGAACACCTTAAAAAATAAGAAATCAAATATATCATTAGATCGTAATACAATTTAACAAGCAATAACTATAAGAAAATGTAATATCTAAATAATGTAAAATGTACCTTCTTAAAAAAAAATAAATCATACTTGTTGCGAAGCCAATCCCCACCATAAATAAGTGCTTCAATTGACTCTTCATTTAATTTGGAACGATATTCATCTATAACTCTTCCCCATCACTAAATGTGGACTCTAATGCCATTATTGAAATTGAAATAGCTAATATGTCAGCAGTCTTTGTAGATAAAATCTTATACTTTAAGGTATTGTTCTTCCACCATTCCAAGACACTAAAGGAGTTAGAACTTCCCTCAAGAATATAAGCACCCTCCTTAAGGTAAACTTCCAATTCTGATTTTGTTGAGGGAATTGCTTGTTTTTCACGAACGATGCTCATGATTTGATCAAATCCACTAACTATTGAGCTAGTTGTTGCCAGTAACTATTGATCAAATCGTTGGGGTAAACTTTATGACTAGAAGTTGTCTCTCCCCTATACTTGTCAGCATACTCATCATACATCAATTGCAAATAATTCATCACTTTATCCATATTCTCATAAGCCACATAATCAGGTTTGTAAATCAAAGGAAAACAATAATTAATAACATATAATTTGCATCAAGGATCCAAAATACTTGCAAGGGCCATTAGCCCATTACCATATTGCATTCTCCCCAATATTTGTCGAACTTTTCCTTCATTGAGATTGTCATGTTTCTCATGAAGGAATCATCATCCTCTGTGGAATTGTCAATTACTTATTTCACTCTCCAAACTTCAGGAAGATACAAATTTACAGTAGGATAATCGCTACCTGAAATGACATGAGTGGATAGATTCAACAACTCAAGAAGCTTACAAATTTTCTCAACCTTCTTCCAATCCTCTTCTGATGGTGCATACTTGTAGTGTGGCTCTCTTCCCTTATAAGAGGGAAAGACAGTCTTGAACTTCAAAGCAGTAGATAACATCTTATATGTAGAATTCCACCTTGTTGGACAATCAATGATGAGCTTCTTCTCTTTCAAACGCTTTTGCTCAACAATATCACAAAATGATTTTAGCCTTGAATTATTATAGTTGATATACTTGACACTCTCACGGACATTATAAATAATGTCCTTAATTCTACCAAGGCTGTCTTGTACCAGCAAGTTCAAAATGTGCGCACAACAACTGACATGAAACAAGCTGCCGCCAGCAGGTAATGAACTACTATTTGATATGTTATGTCACGCCCCAACTCAGGGTCACGTAACCGGCCAGGGTATACGTGCCTATCCCCGCAGCCTAAACCATGCACATGTCAACTCAACGATAAAATATAGCGGAAAGAAATAAACAAATTTTATTTCAAATGGAAAACCATACATAATTCATTATAAGTAAGATTAGCAAAAGTACAAAGTGCAAAATAATAAATCAAATCCAATAGACCACCAATAATGAAATCCGAAATAAATGACATAAACGTCCCCAAGGGACTACAACTCCGAAATGCCAAAACACAGTGCATGAGAAACTACTACATACTCGACTACGACCCCTAACTAGAACTGCTATGAGATCAATTCAGCTCCTCTGCTCTCCAGCCGTGCCAAGTGCTCCATCCCACCTCACCAGTCAGGCTTTGCAAAACAAAATAACGACAACGGGTGAGTTCAAAAGAACCGAGTTCCCAAAAAAAAAAAACAATTATAATTCGGATGCATAAAACAAATCTCCTGACTCAAGCAGAAAAAAGGTCACAATGAAGTGACCAGCTAACAGGCCATCTGGCCACCACCTGCCCGAAGGCAGCCAACGCCCAAACGGTGAAGATCAACAGTCCTAAGCCTACCATGTCCTAAGGCAACAACACATACTAGGATAATTGGAAAGGCCCTCCGAACTTATCCTAGTATAAAGAAACTCAGGAGCAATTGGGAAGGCCCTCCGAACTTGCTCCATGAGATGCGAAGGGACAATCGGGATTCGTCCATCCGAACTTGCCCCTTTAAGATATCATAGCGGTAATCGGGTAGGCCCTCTGAACTTACCCCTTTAGGATATCACAGGAATAATTGGGTAGGCCCTCCGAACTTATTCCTTAAAACCACCTTGGGGATAATCGGGTAGGCCCTCCGAACTTATCCCACGAGGCCAAACTAGAACAATCGGGATTTGCTCAACTGAACTTGTTCCTCAGATTGGGAATTAGTCATCCAATCTCCCGGGACTAGCCCGCAATCCGGCTCCTCAATGAGCCTCTCTGCCATTCATAAAGATATGGCGCAACATGACCTAAGTCAAGTCTCAACTACGGTGTCTTAGAGGTGTCCTTATTGGAAAACGTCTCAACACTCCAATACCCGATCCCAACTCCTAGACCCGTAATGTCATAACCCGTGTGGTTTTATTTCATGCATAACCTTAACTTGTTGGTTCATAACAAATTATGCTAACCATTTGCCAAATTTTAATTACGTAATTAAAATTTAGATCACCAAGATTAAGGTTTTGTTTAGATTATTGTTATGTCCGAAACTATTGTATCTAACCCGAATCTGGTCTCCAGAGTGTGTCCTATGTTTTCAAACTATATTTTCTGGTCAAAATGATAGGTTACACACGACTATGTTTAGTAAACTATATACACCACAACAAACATTTCAAAAACAACACAGATTTATCATCACAGTATGAAATTCAAGTAACATTGAATTTTCAGCATATCTTGAAAATAAATTCGAAAATTCATATGAAATTAACTCCCACAATCTCCATCACATCAGATTCATAATTATTAAAATAAATCTTATAAAAACCATATTTAATATGCAAGAACAACAAGCATCACAACCATCTTTACCCAAGAACCAACCTTTATACTCAAAAATTTATTTCAAGAAACCTCATGCCTTCGAGATCAAACCCATCTTTGAAACACATGATATATTTTCAAAAATCATATATTTAATATCAAGCATGCATTTAAATTATAAGCATCAAGATTGATGAACAAATTGAAATCATAGAAGGCAAGAAAAATCTACACCATTCTCTTAGGTAATTAATCGAACACTTGGAGGGCACCCCTTTTCTCCACCTTGGCCGAGCACCCCTAGGGTCATCCTAGGGTTGCCAAGCCCCATAGGGGAAGGTTTAGGGCCTCCTCAAACATGGCACACAAAAGATCAACGATAATTCGAGAGATCATTAGAAAACATATCAAAATCATCCTAGCCTTCAAGAACGGCTTCAAGAACTCGAAGAAACCCGAGAAGGAGGGGTAAAACCACTCACCTTGATTAGGAAGAAGAGAATAGAGAGGGGCTTCTAAGCGGCGGCCTCCGAATCCGGCATCAAAGGGGCGGCTCGGCTCAACAAGGGGGTGGCGGCTCCAAGATCAAGAAGAAAGAGACGCCGGCTTCAAGAAGGCTTGGCTTCCAAGAGAGAGAAGAAGGGTGCGGCGGCTCCACCAAGCCAATGGCTTGGCTTCCAAGGGAGAGGAAGGGTGAGAGAGAGAGAAGGGAAGGCCGGCTCATTGGCTTGGCTCTACCCGACGGCTCCAAGAGAGAGGAATGGAGGGGCGGTTGGCTCGGCTCGGCTCCTCTCTCCTCTCACGGCTTGTGCGGCTCCAATAGGGAGCCGCAAGCCCTAGGGGGAGGGGATTTTATAATCCCTTCCCACCTCTTCAATCGTAACCCTCTTTCACCCGCCTCCGCCTCAACCCGGATCCGCAACCCGCTAACCCAAAATAATCACATACTAACACATGCATCAACCACATACACACTCATTATGCAACATAATTTGCAAATCATGAACATGCGACAACATAATTAAATAAATTTATCTAATCCACAAAAGAAATTGCAAAATTCATTTTTCTACTTACTCGAGCTCGCAAGCTTGCACCGGACCATGAGTCGATTTGGCTCGACCTCGAACTAGCCCGCTAGACTGAGAATCGCAAATAATAACAAAAAATAAATATTAATATCTCGGATATTATATGTTATCCTTAAGAGCCATTAGACATGAATCATTATAGGAAGTATTATTAACAGACAAAAACACCTTGTTTTCTATCCCCCCAAGCCTTCAAACATTTGAAAATAGCATCTGCCACATCTATTCCACGTTTCGGAGTATGCACTTTCACAAAACTTAAAACCCTTTTTTGAAGATTCTATCATGCATCAATGAAGTGTCTAGTGATAATCATGTTTTCAGCTACTTGATGACTTGATTTCCACATATCAATAGCTAAACTGATCTTGCTCACGCTTTGTAACAAGACCTTCAATTGTTTCTTCTCTACCTCGTATATAGCTAAACAATCACTTCTAGTTGTTTTGCGAGAAATCTTCTAAAATTCAGAATTTGCATACTGAAATCCCCACATCCAAACTTTATCCTCAACAATGTTAAAAGGATGCTCATATACCATGATTGTAGTAGCGATTATTTGTCTCATCTTCTCATTAGAATATCTAGCACCTGGGGTCACAAATAGATTAATGCTCAAACTAGAAGGTTGAAATGGAATGGTGGGTTATTTCTTCTGTGAAGCAACATGCAACCTCCTTTGTAAGCAAACTTTGGTACATCTCCAGAGATGCGTAGTGCTAGCTCCCTTTCCCGAGTAAGAGAATACATGTTTTTAATAACTTTTACCCCTTTAGAATTTTCAACTTGATTAAAATCATCCCAAATTTGTGAGGTTTTCTTTCTCTTCTTCTTAATGACACTATCATCACCATTAGGTCCATCATTTTGATCAGTAGTTGGTTGACTTGAATCTATTGGTGTTGTTGTTGGTGTTTGTGACATTGTTTTCACCATCATTTTGAGCATTAGGGGGAGCAGAATCAGATGACATTGTTTCACTCTCAAATGGAGATGACATTAACTAAACTTGTAAATCTGTAATATAAAAATAAACAAAGGATATAAAATATGTTAAGATACATACAAGTGTCACTCAAGGGCCCAGAATAATGATGAACAGGTTTAGGACCACTTGAACATCCCAAGATGAACAACTCAATGCAGTGGGGAGAAAACTAGCCCGTTATAGGCTACATAGGTCTCCAAAGAGATTGGGAAATCAAAATCAAAAAATATTTCATAAAACAAATCGAGAGGATGGAGAACAACTATAATTAATCATAGTATCATAATCTTCAACTAAGGTAAAATAATGCAAGTTAGACTGGGAATAGTTTTGATGCCAACTTTACCTAAGGCATCAAAGTAGCTTGAAGTTGCAACCAATGGAGGATTCATCATTCAAGTCTATGGTCAACTTCAACATATCACTTTCCTTCAATCATGTGTGGTAGCTCCCCTTTCAAGAGAGCAAGAAACCTTCGGTACCCAAATAGCTTTGGGTCCTTGGGGGTGAGTTGGCCTAGGAATTCAAAGTCTTTTAGCAACACTTGGATTTCTTTTAAATGTACAATCATGAATAGCATGACCATATATACCACAAAAATAATTTTCATGAAACTTTTTCTTTTGGACATGAGGTTTAAAGGAAGAATGATTGACATGAGAATGATGACAAACATTAGCATTCTTTACATAAGAATTTTTATTTCTAGAATTCTTAAAGGAAGATACATTTGATCAATCATTGATTTTCCTATTTAAGAATACAATCTCATTTTTCAAATCACTCATGGATTTGTGAATAACATGTAATTGAGATTTCAACATGTTATTTTCAATTTTCAATTTTTCATTCTCAATTTTGAAATCATTATTCCTAAACTTCAATTTTGCTTTCAAATCCACATTTTAATTTTTCAAAGCTTTTAGCTCAAGGATCAACGTATCATGTCAAGAGTCAATAGAATTAGTCTTTAATTTATCATTTTCTAATTCCAAGGCATGCACATGTAAGCTAAGTTCTAAATATTTTTTCTTCAATTTTTTATTTTCCATATCCTTTTTAACTAGCAAGGTGTACACTTTTTTATATTCACTTACTAACTCATCATATGGCATATCATGTGAACTAGAAGAGCTAGTACTATCATTATCATTATCATGACTAGATGAAAAGGAAAGTACCTCATTATTTACAACCACGATGCAAACTTTGGATGTGACTTCGTAGTCATGGCTAGAGGGTGCTTCAAATAAGTGAGATATGGAGGTGGAAGCACTTGACCTCTTCCTTGCTTTGTTCACCATGGTAGGATAATTTTTCTTCACATGCCCCTTTTCATTGCAAGCATGACAAATCACCTTTCGTTTTCGGCTCTTAGAGCTGCTCCTTTGACTAGAAGCACTATGGTCATCAAAACCGAGATTAGTAATATGTGAGTGACCATTGTCATCATCACCTTCATCAAAAGTGTCAATCTCTTCGATTTTGGCATAATCATATAAAATATTTAAAGTGTCAATCTTAGCAATGCATGACTTTATCTAGGATGTCATTTGGTAATGTGCAAAGAATACAATTCATGGCATCTACATTATACTTAAATATTTCCTTAACTAATTCACTTCAAGCATGCATGTCAACCTTAGGTTCAATGAATTCTAAATTTAACATGTTAAAGACACAAAAACCTTTAGTCTTTAAATATGTGTACATCCTATATTTCCAAAGATCAAAGTTCGATTCATCGAACCTAGGAGATATAGACACTACACACTCTAGCGCCATTTTCCGGATCGAAGCAAAGTGTAGAAGAGACGGTGAAATCTCAAGCTACGGACCCGCTCTGATACCAAATATTGGTGTGATGGTCACACTAGAGGGGGGATGAATAGTGTGTTAACTAAACTTTTTGCCTAATTCCGATTTTATCGAATTCAACCATTTCTTATAACTTAGGCAATACACTAATTCGAATAACAAGCAAAAATAATAAATAAAATAATTAAACACAACCAAGAAAGCAATACGCGGAACCAAGTAAATATAGCAAATAAGTCACAATCACAATAGGCAATGCAAACATGATTGATTTATAGTGGTTCGGCCCCAATGCCTACTCCACTACCTAAGCACCCCACTTAGGATTTTTAAGCTAAACTTTACTAGATTAATTATTTCCTTTACAACGAGGACATTTTCCTTTACAACGAGTCTCCGCTCTCACACCGAAGGCATTTCCATACCCAGAAATCTCCGCCTTCCTACCGAGAGCACTCTCTCACCTCAAACCTAAAGGATAATAATACTAATCCTAGTAAACTAAGTTTACACCGATGGATTTAAATCTCAAACACCAAGGCTATCACCCAATTTCAAGACCTAACAACCTAGGTCTTCACAAGCTCAAATAGAATGAAATAAACAAGAAAATACACAACATAATGGAGCAATAAATCAAACAACTTATACTTAGCTCCAAACAATGAATCATATCTCCTCTTGATGCCTTAGTGATGAATCAAATCAAGCTTGAAGGTAAACTCAAGAAAGACAAGGTGAAAAGCTAGGATTTCTCCAAGTAATGGCTCAATGAAAGCTTGAGAATGATCAAGGATGGCTCAATGAAGTTTAGGAGTGATCAAAAGTGTCAAAGGAAGGCTGGGACATCAATATTTATAGAGCCATGAAATGTGCTCGGGTGAAACATTGCTCAACGACTCGAAATAGAGTCGTTTCCGTCCGCCGATTGCAGGTCCGGTTGATCGTCGACCGACCATGTGACCGATCGAGCGATCGGAGCGCTATTGTGCTTTCTGGGCTCATTTCGATCGACCGAACAATCGACTGACCGTAGAGTACTAGTACTCTACGTAGTGTACCGGTACTCTACAGTGAGTTTCAGCCGATTTCTTTCTTCGATTCGGATTTCGGATTACGGGTTTGGTTCTTTAAGGGTCTTAGCATCATAAAGAGGATTTTACAATTTATCTAAATACCCTAAACCTAAACTATATTTTCTCGACGAAACCGAGCACGTCGACCAACGTCCTTCCGATTTTCGGATTTCTTCGATATTTCCGATCGTGGGCAACAAGCGCTAACCGATATGGAACATGAAAATATTTTTCAATGAAATTTTAGTTCCATGTTTGTTATCATCAAAATCGAGATTAAGACCAAGATAAAAAATCTTTGGCCAACAAGATAGTCGCTACTTGAAATGACATGAGTGGCTAGATTGAACATCTCAAGAAGCTTACAAATTTTCTCAAACTTCTTACAATCCTCTTCTGATGGTGCATACTTGTAGTGTGGCTCTCTTTCCTTATAAGTGGGAAAGACAGTCTTGAACTTCAAAGCAGCAGATAACATTTTATATGTAGAATTCCACCTTGTTGAACAATCAATGATGAGCTTCTTCTCTTTCAAATGCTTTTGCTCAACAATATCACAAAATGATTTTAGCCTTGAATCATTATAGTTGATATACTTGACACTCTCAAGAACATTATGAATAATGTCCTTAATTCTACCAAGGCCGTCTTGCACCAGCAAGTTCAAAATCTGCGCACAACATCTGACATGAAACAAGCTACCACCAGCAGGTAATGAACTACTATCTGATATGTTATCCTTAAGAGCCCTTAGACATGAATCATTATAGGAAGCATTATCAACAAACATTGAAAAATCCTTGTTTTCTATCCCCTAGACCTTCAAACATTTGAAAATAGCATCTGCCACATCTATTCCATGTCGGAGCAGGCACTTTCACAAAACTTAAAACCCTTTTTTGAAGATTCCATCATGCATCAATGAAGTGTCTAGTGATAACCATGTATTCAACTACTTGATGACTTGATTTCCACATATCAGTAGTTAAACTGATCTTGCTCACGCTTTGTAACAAGACCTTCAATTGTTTTCTCTCTACCTTGTAAATTGCTAAACAATCACTTCTAGCTGTTTTGCGAGAAATCTTCTGAAATTCAGAATTTGCATACTAATAGTCCCACATCCAAACTTCATCATCAACAATGTTAAAAGGATGCTCATGTACCATGATTGCAGTAGCGATTATTTGTCTCATCTTCTCATTAGAATATCTAGCACCTGGGGTCACAAATGGATTAATGCTCAAACTAGAATATTGAAATGGAATGGTGGGTTGTTTCTGCTGTGAAGCAACATGCAACCTCCTTTGTAAGAAAATTTTGGAATGTCTCCAGAGATGCGTAGTGTTAGCTCCCTTTCTCGAGTAAAAGAATACATGTTTGCAAAACTTGCAAACCGCTTTTACCCTTTCAAAATTTTTAACTTGATTAAAATCATCCCAAATTTATGAGATTTTCTGTCTCTTCTTCTTAATGACACTATTACCACCATTAGGTCCATCATTTTGATCATTAGTTGGTTGACTTGAATCTGTTGGTGTTGACGTTGGTGTTTGTGACATTGTTTCACCATCATTTTGAGCATTAGGGGGAGCAAAAACAGATGACATTATTTCACTCTCAAATGGAGATGACATTAATTAAATCTGTAAATCTATAATATAAAAATAAATAAAGAATATAAAACATGTTAAGATACATATAAGTGTCACTCAAGGGCCCAGAATTACGATGAAGAGGTTTAGGACCACTTGAACATCCGAAGATGAACCGGTCAACGCAGTGGGGAGAGAACTAAGTTACATGCCAACCAATTGTTCTCTTTTTACATTGGGATGCTCATTGAGGTATGTTCAATGATTTAGTTTAACTTCATTTTGACTAATGGTGAAGAAAACAAGCTGGTGGCTTAATACAGAGGGAACCAAAAGCATCAAAATAATCAATACCGCCATTTTACTTCATTAATAAAATGAAAGAAAAACTAGCATTAGGATGAATATGATAGATGCCTTTTTCCTAACAAAATGATTAATTAAAATACCTATGTTGTAGAAAAGTAGGTCACTGGTATTAAAAATATAAATGGATAGGTCATGCCTCACCTTACAAATTATTCTTTTTTAAAATGATTAAACCAGGTTTCATCCAACAACTTAAGCTACTGGATGAACTGTTCCATGGCTTGATGGAAATATGGAGAAACCTAAACAAGTTATACTCAACAAGTTCGGGAAAACAGCTTTGGTGGTCCAGCAGAAGGCGGTGACCTAGACGAAGCAGCGTCGGATGTGCCTGTGATGTGGGCGGTGTTGACCTGGGCAAAGCAGCGTTGGAGCGTGAGGACCGAGGGGGAGCAGCGTTCAGCGAGGGTCGGCGTCGACATGAAGCAGCGTCGGGCGTCGGCGATCGGTTGAGCAGGGAGCAGGGAGCATGGAGGCGTTGTGTGCGGCGTGAAGAGGGAGGCATGAGGAGGGAGGCGTGACTCGTGACTTCATGAGATGGAAATGGGGTAATTTAGGGCTTCTGGTATAATTTTTATTTTATTAAATTAAAATATATATTTTATTATATATAATGTAAATATATAATAAATTAATAATATTATATATTTATTATATATACTATCTTAACAGGCCAAGTCAGCCTATCGAGCTCAATAGGTTTTATAGTGATTCTGGGTCTGACTTGATAAGAAAAATATACCTAAAAATAAGTCTAAGTTTGGTTCTTTTTTAATAGACCAAGATAGACCAGGACACAGGCCCTGATAGACTGCCTGACCTATTTTCACCCCTACTCACGAGATAAAATTTAACTCTATCTTCATAAATCTAGAGACCATACTCATCATGCATTCCAAGCTATTTGCCCGGACTCCTATACATGAGTGCCATCTACTACCAAGATTGATAAAAAAAAGGAAAAAGAGAACCACTTCTTTAATATAAAAAAAGGCAATCCAAAACATTGATCCAAAGCATTAAATCAAAACAATCCAAAATTGCATATGCAAGCAAAAGTGCAGTCGGCAGCGGGTAATTCAAGACTCATGGAGTCAATTTCGCAGCCAGCAGAGACCACTTCTTTAATTAAAATAATAATAATAATAATAAAAGCCAAACCAAAGCATTAGAAGCCATCGGTAAGTAACACAGTCAGTGATAATTTGATATTATGAACGCATAATTACTAATTATATTCATATGAGTATTTAATTAATTATTCGTGATTTATTAGAATGAGATTAATTAAATTATTTAAGTCTATCGAATTAACGGGCTTTGGTTTTGGCTTAAGATTGATGCAGGTTGTGAATTAAGGGTGTAAGGGCTTAGGATTGAGAAGGGAGTATAAAAACCTCCCCTCATGGCTTGTGGCTCCTATTTTGGAGCCACCTAAAAAGTTGAGAAAGGGAGCTAGCCGCCAAGCCAAGCCAAGCCGCCAGCCCCCTTTCCTTTTTCTCCTTGGAGCCGCAGCCACCCAGAGCCGAGCCGCCAAATTCTTCTTCCTCTTCCTCTCTTCCTTCTTTCTCTTTGGAGCCGAGCCGAGCTGCCTGCTTCCTCTCCCTCTCTTCTTTCCCCTTGGAGCTATTTTTTTGGGTTGAGCCGTCGGCCTTTTGAAGCCGGATTCGAGACCGTCGTCCGGGATTTCTTTCCTAATATTTTCCAAATTAAAGTGAGTGGTTTATCCTCTCTCTTCGGGATTTTAATCGAATTTTTTGAAGCCGTTCGTGATGGCTCGGTATTTATGCCTTGTTCTTGGATTTTCTTCGAATTTTTGTCATGTTTTCTTGATGTGCAAATCATGATTTATTCTCCCAATTTGATTTCTTGATTTGTGGATTGCATGATTGGGATTAAATATGTGATTTTGGATAGAAATCATGTGGTAGGATTAAGATCTTGATAATGACTAATTAAGGGTTCTTGATCTTAGTGCTTGATTCTTGATTAAGGAATTTTTTGTTATATATGCTAGTTTTTATTTAGTAAAAATTATGAGATTGTATGCATGATTGGCATGATGACTTGAATCTATGATGTTAGAAATTTGGGAATTTAATTCTGCAAAATTCGGATTTTATTCCTTGATGTGCTGAAAATTTTATCTTTTTGAAATTTATATGTTGTTTGTTGAATCTGGGCTGATTTTTTATTTCTCTATTATTATGTGCTTAGATCTCTGAACATAGTCATGTAACCTATTGTTTTGACCAGAAAATATAGTTTGGAACACATAGGACACACTTTGACGAGTAGATTCGGGGTATACACAGCACTTCTGGGCAAAACAAAACTCTAAAATAAAACTCTAAAATAAAACCCTAATTGAGATGATCTAGATTTTAATTCTATAATTAAAATTAGGTCTAAGGTGAGCATAATCTGTTATGAACCAACTTACAAGGTATTCATGAAATAAAATCACACGGGTTCATGACGTTGCGGGTCTAAGAGGTAAGGGTCGGATTTGAAGTGTTGAGACGCTTCATAGTGAGGACACCCTTAGGACACCGTAGGAGAATCTTGACTTAGGTCTTGATGTGTCATATCATTGGGAATGACGAAGCGGCTCATTTAGGAGCCGGGTTACGGGCTACGCCCATGTGGTTGGATGTAAATTCCCAACCTGCAGGATAAGTTCGGAGGGCCCCCGATTATCCTGATATGTGCGCGATTACCTTTAGGCATGGTAGGGATTCGACCCGATGCACCTATTGATTGTGATGTTGCCTTTGGGCATGGTAGGGATTTGACCCGATGCACCTCTTGATGGTGATGTTGCCTTTGGGCATGGTAGGGATTCGACCCGATGCACCTCTTGACGGTGATATTGCCTCTAGGTATGGTAGGGATTCGACCCGATGCACCTCATTGATGGTGATGTTGCCTTTGGGCATGGTAGGGCTCGACCTGATGCACATTTTTAGGGCCTTCGGGCATGGTAGGGCTTCGGCTTGATGCACCTCTTTGAAGAACTAGATGTTGTGGGCATTGGTGGCCTATTGACTTGGTAGCTAGTCACACCTTTGTGACATTGCCTCTGTAGAGATAGACATATTCTTGTTATCTCTGTGATGTTGATTTGTGAGGGTTGGTAAAATTGCTCACTGAGTTCTTTGAACTCACATGTTGTCGTTGTTTTGTTTTGTTTTGCAGAGCCTGACCGGTGAGGTGGGCTGGAGCACTTGGCACAGCTAGAGGGCAGAGGAGCCACATGATCTCATAGCAGTCCTAGTTATGGGTCGTAGTCGAGTCTGTAGTAGGTTGTCATGCATTTTTATTTTGGTATTTGGAGTTGTAGTCCCGTGAGGACATTCACGTTTTATTCAGTTTTATTTATTAAAAGAACTGTTGCTCTTCGATTTATTTCCGCACTTGAGATATGTATCTAAAACCTTGTTGTTTTGAAATAAAAATCAATTTTAGTTCTTTTATTATTAAAAGTTATTATTTACTTGTTTATGATGTTGGCATGTGCATGAGTTAGGCTTCGGGGTATAGGCACATATACCCTGGCCGGTCACATGACCCTGAGTTGGGTGTGACATCCTGCCCGCCATCAACAGAGAATTTCCCATAGCTCCCAGTTTTCCATCCACCGCATCCGCCTTTGCAGGATCCAACTGAGCAGATAACCTTCTGGACTCCAATCTCGATCGATCCCCAAATCCAGCAATAGCTCCACCGAGGGATCTCCTAACAACCCTAGAGTCGGCTGCAATCGACAAAGATCCCGCCTCTAAAGATTGCCTCTTCGTCTTCAAATCCGGTGGGTCCGACGGCTCCTTTGGGTTTCGCGAGAAAAGCGAGGACTCAGTCGTTGGTCGCCACTCTCTCACCATTTTTTCCATTTATCTTCATCTTATCTATATCAGAACTAGTATTGTTCATTCTAATATTGTGCTTGGTGCTGAATTAAGTTAATTATATGAATATAGTTTCATGATGGTATGCTGAAAACTTAGGTGTTGTAAATGAATATTACATGCTGATTGCTGAAATATGTTATACATATGCTGAGATTTCAAGTTATAATTGTGTTGCGAGCCTATGGTAAAATATATCGATGTAACCTATCGTTTTTCGTGTAAACTATAGTTTGGAACTTGAACACCTGCAATAGGCTGGAATTATTTCTATGTGATAAAGCCTAGTTTGGTTGCTATAGTTGTTAGATCCTAATTTGATTGCTATATGTTTGAATGGTTGAGATTATGATAACCTTGCCACGATAGATAGCTCTTATGTGATACTCATCTTCTATAAAAATTTATAATGTGACATGATATGAATGTTTATGGAGATTTATTTTATATAGTTGTTTATAGACATCATGTTATGAGTATGCTTAACTTAGCTTCAATGACAAATAAGAACATGTTGGAATTTTTATAAATACAGAATTTAATTTAGTTAATGCTGAAAATTATTAGCTTTAAGCTGAAATGTAATAGTAGTGTCGCTCCAGAGAGAACACTGCTCATTACATTTTGACATATAGGACATCACATCGTGACTGACATACCTTACTTGTGAATGACAAAAAAACAAAGGAAATGAACTTCTTAATTTCTAACTTAGAGACGTCATATGTAGGGATGCAAAAGTTAGTATTTTAAGCATGAAGTCTTACCTTGCACCCAACTACAAAGGGTGGCACATAAAGGTTCAACTGAGAAGGCCAGAAGGGGGCCGATTACGGGCGCAGCCCGAGTTGTTGGATGGGTGAATCCTAGCCAGAGTTAGAATTAATTTGGGTTGGATGGGCGAATCCCAACCTGGTTCAATGAGCGAATCCCAACCTGATATTATTATTTGTGGCTGTGTGTTGGTATGCCTACGGGCATGTAGTGGCCAAGTGTTAGCTTCATTTGAGGGCCATCTGTGGGCCGAGTGTCCTGCACTTGCAGGAGGGTCGGTCGGCCTGGTGAATTACCAAACCCCTGATATATTTCTTGCATAAGAATGTAATTCTTGTTATATAATTGCGGTATGAGATTTAGGTGGAGGTTCGGTAGAACCACTAACTGGGTTCCTTTTGGACTCACGTTTATTTATTTACTTATTTTGTAGAGCCTGACCAGTGAAGTACTGGCTAGAGTACATGGCGCGGCTAGAGGGGCAAACAACACCATTGATCTCGTAGCAGACCGAGTTTAGGAAGTCGTAGTCGAGTCGTGTTTTCTTTCATGCATATCGATGTAGTTTGGATTATTGGAGTTTGTAGTTCTTTGGACATTTATCTATTTCATTTCAGGACATTTATTTCATTTCATTTCATATTGGCTTCCATAATGTTGTTTATATCTGCGTTGTTGTATGCATGGGGTAGGCTACAGAGTATAGACACTTATAGTCTGACCGATCACGTGACCCTAAATCGGAGCATGATATACGACATATTGTTTGCTATTAATTCAGTAAGCAAAAATTTTCAATCAAAAGATATATGTATTGACATTGCTATAGATCAACTAGAAGGTCTTCTTTCTTTCTTTACAAAATATAGAGAAGAAGGATTTGCAACTGTAATGATTTCTGCTAAAGAAATTGCATTTGAAATGAATATAGAACCTAAATTTTGAGATAAACATGTCATATATAGAAAGAAACAATTTGACGAGAATACCGATAACAAAACAATAAAGTCACTTGAAGAATCTTTTAGAATTGACTATTTCTTATGCATAGTAGACCAAGTCATTTCCTCACTTCAAAGTAGATTTGAATAATTTAAAATTTATGAAAGTACTTTTGGTTTTCTATCTAGTGGTAAAAATTTGAGTGATGATTTGAAAAAAATACTGCATTGATCTTGAATATTCCTCAAAACATAATGATAACTCTGACATTGATGGTTTAAATTTATTTTCAGAGGTAAAAGTGTTAAGGGAAATAGTATACGTAAAAGATAACACTCTCCTTGACATACTCAATCACATAAAAAAAAACTTGATTTTTTTTCCAAATGCATATATTGCCTATAGAATAATGTTAATGATTACTGTGACGGTAGCTTCGGCAGAAAGAAGTTTTTCAAAATTGAAATTAATAAAATCTTACCTAAGATCTACAATGTCCCAAGAAAGATTAAATAGATTAGCTTTATTATCAATTAAGAAAGAAATATTAGGCGAAATTGATTATAAGGATTTAATTAGTAATTTTGCATCTCAAAAAAATTAAAAAATTAAAATTTATTTGAAAATTTTATTAATTTTATTTAGTAAATAAATAAAAGGCCCCCATTTTAAAATTTGGCCTTAGGTCCCGATAACCTTTGAGATTAGATAATCATTGAATTCTTCACATATTTATTTTATTTTATTTTATTTTTAGTAAAATATGTAATTTTTTCATATTAACTATAAATAAAAATTAAATTTTCATATATAATAAAGTATATATTATATTAATTATATATGAAAAAATTATATTATATTTTACATATATATGTTAAAATATTAATTTATCAGTAAACTTAATTTTTTCCATAAATATACTAATATATATAAATTAAAATATTATTTTATAAAAAGATAGATATACCGATCATTTGATATGTACTTCCTATAATGTACTCATGTCAATTAAACATATTGTAGGGGAAAATTACACTTCATACGAATTAACTTTTTATCAATCAAACACTTCTTAAATACTTATTGAGGAATACATATAGAAAGTTAATTCATATGAATTATAATTTTCTGCAGAAAATTACTTCCTATACAACCAAACGAGACAATACTCTCAAGTATGTAAGTTTTGTTAGTAAATTGTCAAGAAGATAAAAGTTAAGAAGAGAAGTTAAGAAGAAAAGAGTGAAGTGTTTAATTAATTCACATAAACATATATGATTGAATTCGCACATAAGCCAAAACACAACACAAAAGTGAAAAACACATAATATGCAAATTTAAGGCAAAATGGAGACAAAAAAATGTTCTCATTTTTGGAGAATCTACTACTACTCCAAAAATACTTCGAAAATGTTTTCCTCTCAAGTGTATTATGTTAGTCCAAAGGCTTCGACAATAGAGCTCAATTTTTCAATTCATTTGCAATCACTTATTATCTGTTTGTTGAACCAAATAAGATGGGATACGGTAGGAGAATAACAAATGAAAAGTAAAATTGAATAAGATTTTCAAATCCAATGTTTATTGGATATAATATCAATTTTCTTTTCTTTTAATTCATACATTAAATAAATAATGGATAAAATTTTATATCTTATCCTATCTTCTCTTATAAAGCAAATAAGCCCTTACAATTACTCACGCTAACCAAACAATTCAAGTGTGAATATTTTAAAAAATAAATTTACAGGATTCTCTCTTTAAAATAAAATAGAAAAAGGGAGAATAATTACAATTTTTTTAGCATAACAAGATAATTGTAAAGACAACATGTTATACAGAACAAAATAAAGCGAGTTCAAAAGTAAATACATAAATCAATAACAATGGAAAAGAAAACAACATAAAAGTGAAATGGAAAAATATATAATTATGAAAAGTATTTTACACATAAGTAAAATAATAAATGATATAGAAAAGTCAAGTGAAAATGTATGAAAAAAATATAAATTTCATAAACGTCTTTTCTTTGTAGGTCTTGCCGTCTTGGCCTTCAATTCCACTTAATTTCTAAAGTTCATCCCAAAGGTAAGTAACTTTTTACTCATCAAATGAAATTGTTTAAGAGTGCAGGAAGAGAAAACAAATAAAGGAATGAAGTCATATGAATTATATGAATTATTTTCGACATAAGAAATTAGTACCATCTCCTCAAATAAAAGTTCAATCACTATGTCCATCTCAAGATATGCTAATACTAAAGATGCCTTTGTTAGGCTATTTCTACAAAACCCATATATAGAACAAACTTATGTTGGTTTGATGTCATTGATGAACTTACTAATATTACTGAACCAATTCATAAGATTGTGATGATCCTTCTGGTAGAGCCAAGATTGGAAAAATGGGAAAAGTCTCTCATCAACACTGCGTTCTTCTAGATATAGACAAAATTGATCCCGCAATTTCTGGTCTAACTCCCTGCAAATTCAACAAGAGAGAGAACATTTGAGGAAGAAAAGATAAAATCCATTTGCCATGTTGAATTGAATTATAAAACCTGATAATGTAAACCTGATTTTTCATAACAAATGCATTTCAGGATACAGCATAAATTGGAGAAAATCATATGCAGGACATTGACAATCTCGGTAAGCACCTTCTCCTCCATTCGGGTGTTCATTTCGATAAATTGATCATGGAAATTACTTGCAACAAGATACAATGAAATCACAGAGAAATGCTAAATATATCTAAGTTTAGCTAATTTATAGTAAAAAAATTATAAATATTCCCATAAGCACATTCTGAGTTTAATGCGTATTCTAGAGGTGAAGCAAAACCTCATTATACATCAACTTTGGTGAACTTCCAAATACATCCTATGTGAATGTGATAGTCCTTTTCCCTTAATTCTCTCTTTCTCCCACCCTAACTATATGAATGTGATAGTCTTTTTTCCCTAATTCTCTCTTTCTCTGACCTGGTTCAAGTGGTAACAGAGCCTCTCTCACACTCACTCACCAGCTCTGCAATGCAATCAATCTTGTCCCCGCCTAAAGCACAACAACATTCCTGATAGCTCATTTATCTCTAACAGTCCAGCGCTAAGACACCAGCATCATCTCTGCCTCAGTTTCCTGAAACAAATATTAGTATTCGAGCTAACCTAGCCCGGATATTATTCAACCAACAGTATGTGTGCCCTTGATACTGTTTTGAATTGGTCAAGCCCAACCCAGATCAGAGCCACGGAATCATTCCAAGAACAAGTCCCTTTGTTGTTGTTTGATACAGCTAAGGAGGTATTTTGGTTCTAACTAATAGAAATTTCAACCACAAGTGACTCGAATTAACTCAATAATCTCACAAACTTCTTCTTCAAATAAGATTTTACTTTTGTTGGATTGTTAGTTAAGTTTATTTAGCTTAGGATTCATTTTTCTTCCACCAAAATATGAGAGTAAATGAATTTGCATATAAGAGCATTGAACTTCAACAAATTTTCGTTTATGCATTATAATTAGCAGTTTTTATATATTTTTTTCCTTATATGAACTCTTCCATGTTGATTCCCATCCAGACTTATTGTTCACATTAGCCCTAAGTGTTTCACTAAAAATTCCTTCAAAGAAACAATGTAGTCGAGCTAATAAAGAAGAAAACTTTGTAGTCGAGCTACTCGTCCAATTAGCATTACAAAAAAGATTGGTTCAGATGCATATTTACATGACTTGCTAATAGATACAACCTTGGTTCAACTTTCAATGGCAAGAATTTGTTAATTAAACGGGGAACATTTGGGCCTTTGTCCTTAACTCCTTATTATGGTTATTGTTCTGCAATCAGGTTGTCCAAGCTAGCACATTAGGCTATACTCATCATTTTGAGTTGCTTGAGGATGTGAAGAACGATTACCAGACTCTTCATGAGATTTAAATAGGAGAATATAATATCCTTATGATTAGTTAGATTAAATGCCTGTATAATATATGGCCTTATTGTATAGAAAAGGACACCTTGCAGTTAATGAAATTTCCTTTTCCCCTAATTCTCTCTTTCTCTCAAGTCTCAACCAGCTGCATGAGAATGTAGTATTTTCATGTTAGCAAAGCATCTACTGGCCGTGGAATCAAAAGTACAACAAATAGATTAACAAGAAAGAGCATTTCTAGACTATTTGGTAACTAGTTTTTCCATGCTGATCAAGTAACCTACTTGAATACTGAAAGGCCTGTGAACTCTACAATGCTTAACGATTTTTCACACAGAACATCCAACCAGCAGGATAGTATGAAACAGTAAATAACAAGCTAACTACAATCATAAATGATTTCAGAAAGTGTAAGTTATGTGCATGCAAAGAAACATAAATCTTCTAAGGAATACAAAGCGCTCATAATAAGTCATGTTTGGATGACAGCCAAATACTATCATGTATCAGAAAAATACCCTTTGGTTCAGATATCTATGGCCATCGATAAATTTAGTAGACAGCATGCTTCCTGTATTCTTTAGCATGTGGATAAAGTAATGACACGTAGTCAACAATTGGCATACTCAGGAGAAAGTGATAGTTAACACAGGAATATCTTCAGATCAAATCAAACCAACAACTTCATGATACTACAAGGACTGGAAAGAATCATCTGTGCAGATAAGTAGAATAGCAAAAATCATGCACACAAGATAGCATCCATCCCTAACCTTTGCAAAACTATATATTTGACATTTTGAAAACATTGGCATTAACTCTGCATTCATGCACTTCACTAATTGAAGAACATTAATTGTAGTGAATCTGTATCAACTCAAACAATTGTCTTATTGGGAAAAATTGCATCAAGAATAAAGCTTTCCTTTCCATTTATACTAATGCAATCAGATATCACTAGCCCATTCATCCTACTAGACTAGCAGAGTAATGATGAACTATAATACCAAAAGTAAGACGTGTGAGCTTACAGGAACACACGGCCCTGGTACAAGCCAGGGGTGAGCTTAGATAGCAGGCACACCGAGTGGATTCCAACAGCATCCGGATAAAGTCCACAGAGGAAAAGAAGCGAGTTGCTCCTCATGGGCCTCGACACACTCACGTGAAGAAAGAGCTCGTTGATGAAATCATGCCCTAGATCGTCGGCACCATCTTTAGTATCTCCACTACGAGAAGGGATGGCGAGAGCGCGGCGCATAACCGATATACTGATCTCTTCGTCCCCATACTCCCGCCGAAGCACTTGCCCGTCGCTCCGTTCCAGCGCCCCCTTCACGATGGAGTACGGCAGCGGCGGAGTGACCTTCTTCTACTAAATTTCATTCAACAAAAGGAGAAATTAGGCACAAAATATAGGACCTTTAGGAGGATCGACGAGCGGGCATGACGTTACCGGGGATGGGGCAATCTTGCACACTTCTCGGAAGTTCTCGTCGACGGAGTGGAGGAGATCGTAATTGACCGCGGCGGAGATGGAGAGCTGCCGCCTCACTGGAGATAGCCGGACGGTGGCGGCGACCGCCAAGGCTTGTTTCCACATCGCTTTACCAAACCTGTCTTCGTACTTCGAAGCGGAAGGAGTTTGGAAAACCCGGTTCGAGGGGAATTAGGAATTTAGGATACGTGAACCAAAATTTCAAGATGAACCAAACCAAACTAAATTGGTAAATTAAAATAAAATTCTCATAATAATAATAATTATTCAATTAATTTATTGGATAAATTACATGAAACTCCTCTCGACTATAGTCGATGTGCGCAAAGACTACATAAATTACTAAGTGTGCACACAATCCCCGCGACTACACATTTTGTTCAAATAATCTCCATCCGTTAGCATGTCCGTTAGTAACTTAATGATAAAATTTTCGCAGAACCCCTCTCCCCAGTGTCACGTGGTAGCAATCTTTGTCCTTCATCTCATTCGACGATCATCACTTCTTCTTTTACCTATCCCCTTGTCTTAGACATCGCCGCCCCCTTGCCCTAGACATCGTCGTCGCCGCCACCACCACCACCTCCTCCTCCTCCCTCTGGATCTCCTCCTCCTCCTCCTCCCACCACCACCACCACCACCACCTCCTGCTCCTCCTCCTCTTCCTCCCTCTAGATCTCCTCCTCCTCCTCCTCCCACCGCCGCCGTCGTCGCCACCACCACCACCACCACCACCACCACCACACTACTAGAAATTTGTCATCTACTAACAAACAATAACACTAACAGTAAAAAAAAATCGTTAGCAAATATAGTTTAAACTAATGAAAAGAAGTATCGTTACTAAAAGTCAGTTATATACTAACATATAATATCATTCGTTAGTAAATCTTTTGCAATGCCAACAAATTTTCACACCCGTTAGTAAAATATACCAACCGATTGTATAATTTGTTAGTAGAGTACCCCTTACACTAATAATATTTTATATCGTTACTCAAGGTAGCATAAATTATTTTTATCTGTTAGTGAATCTTTTGATGCACAAATACACAATATAGTGTTAGCTAAGCAAAGATCTCTTCCAACCATCGTTAACTTTTACTAATGAAGTTTCCATTACTACATCATATTTTATTTTAAAATTAAGATTTTTGTTATTTTGGCAATTGTTTTACCAATTATATTATTACATATTGCAAATAATAAGTATGATTCATCGTTAGGTAAAGTTTTAATTTCAAATTATATGATTACATATTGCAAATGATTTTTGAAGAATAATTTATTTTTAAATTTCACTTAAAATTTAAATTAATCTAATAACCAAAATTACTACTCAACTTAAATATTTAGGCCTTAAATTACTACTCAACTTAAAGATTTAGGCTCTTAAATTACTCTGTATATAATTTTATAATTATAAAAACACGAGGAAGAAAAACTAAATTTATCCATTTCTTTTGAAATTAAAACCCAGGTATTGAGTTTGAAACAACTACAAGATTATCTCTCATATTGTTCCACAATTAAGAAAAATAAAGCTACTACCACATCAAACCCCAATCCTCCAACCACATCAATTCACTCTTCTACATTTTTATAATTTTATAATAAAAGACAAAAAACATAGTCAAAGATTTAAAAAATAAAGCTCCAAGCCCCAATCATCCAACCACATCAATTCACTTGTCCACCTTTTTAATATTTTATAATAAAAAGTTAGAAAGCACAGCCAAAGGTTTAAAAAATTAAAGCACTCGTCCACATGAATTCACTGGTCCACTGCAGTCCAACCACGCGAATTAAAAATTAAAGCACAACCAAATGTTTAATTCACTCGTCCACATTAAAAAAACAAAGCAGAACCACGTGCATGTCAATTCACTCCACTTCCTACCATCCTCCCATAACCCTCGTCAAATACTAGAGCTGTCCAAAATTCAGATTATATTGAATCGAACCGAAAAACCGAACTGAATTATTCGATTTGGTTCGTTTTGAACGGTATTAGGTTTGGTTCTTGAACCGAACCAAACTTGAATACTATGTTCGGTTCGGATCCGGTTTTCAAATTCTGGGAACCGACCCGAACCAAAAATTGAACTAATTTTAAATAATAAATATTTTAATTCATTGCGAAGGATTCTTTGGCCCAATGAATAAGGTGTTGGTCTAGGGAACCAAAGGTTCTCGATTTGATCTCTATTAGAGTTAAATTGCATATTTTTTTAGGTTCAATCTCTATTTGAGTTAAATTGTATTTTTTTTATTTTATAGATTTTTAAGGAATCAAATTGCACATCAATTCTTAATTAATTTCAGTAGTAAATGTATTTTTTAAAAAAAAAGAAAAAAGAATTCCAATTTCACGTGAGAAAAATAGAAAAATAAAAAAAATAAGCATGCCAATAAGAAAAATGGAAAAAAATTCAAAATTTTGATTTTTTCGTGCCGGAAACGAACTGAATAATTTCGGTTCGGGTTAAATCGATTTAGGAACAATTCAGTTCAGGTTCGGGTTAGAATTTCAGTTGGAAAAAAAAATTGGTTTGGTGTAGTTTGGTTCGGTTTCAACCGAATGGACAACCCTATCAAATACAACCCACCACCTGCCATCCTCCAAAAAATAAAACCTCAATCGTCTCTTTGTCTAAGACTAGAATGGCCGTGCTCGTCTGAGACCAAAGCACATCGGCTTCTCTTTGCTGCTTCGTCCGAGACCAGAGTGGTCGTGCTCTTCGCCGCGCTTGCTTGTGGCTTGATCCCAGCGATGGCGGTGTCTCCCTGCAGGGACGGGATACGCACGCTACTGGAGGAGCAGCGTCTCTCTACAGGGAGACGACGCCTCCCCAATCAAGGGCTGCCGTGTGGCATCCCTATCCCCACCCGATAGCCCTTGCCCTTATTTTTTTTAATTAAAAATTAATTAAGAAAATAAAATATTTATGTTAAATCAAAAAGTCTTTTGCGATCTAGGGCTGAAAATAAAATTGCATTTTCATCAAATCAAATGGCGTGAATCTCCCAAAATCCCATCAGATATTCACCCCCAAATGTTGTAAAAGGAAAGGAAAATATGTATCAATCTGATTCCATATATTTTCTTCCCTCCCAAATCGTGGTCTCCTGCCCCATTTAGAAGGGCTATCTTTGGTGCCAATCGATTCCCAAATCGTGGTCACAAAGCGAAAACTGATTTGCTATTGTGAAACTGATTCGACCTCTAGTTTTGAAAGAACAAAATTGCAGATTATATATTATATAGAAATTACCTTTCTTGATTTGATATAGTAGGTTATCAAAATTGCTAAGTTTTTATATGAATTTTGTGTCTTTGATGCTATATAGAAATTTCTTATTGGTGATTAACTATTTTGTAGTGTATTCATATACAATGTGGTATTCTAATTAAATGCATCTTTTTGTTATTATATTGTGTTGTTACTAGTTGAAAATAGAGATGGTACTACTATTATGTTGTGTATAAAAGTTATGAATTTATACAGGTTGGTTGTTCCGACATATATACATATCTACATACCTAAGGATTTTAGCTTTGTTGGGTCACTTATGGCATCAGATTAGTTAGCACCATGGGTGGTATATATATATATATATCAAAATGTTTAACTTCAAAGAATCATTATAATATGTTGTTACAGGTCCTGTAAGTGCAAACTAATAATACAGTAATGTGGTCTAACTTCAACCAAGTTGTTTCGTAAAAATGATTTTATAATTGTCTTGTTTGTGATTTGTTATTGTCACTTATGTAAGCATGTCACTACTATTCTAAATAGTAACTTATCTAGCATTCAAATGAAACTCAACATATTTGTAGGTTATTTAGATAGACTTACATGTCTAATCTAGATTTGTTATTCATAATTACTTTATCCAATATTGCTATTATCTAGGTTCATGTTGGTTTGGCTTAGTAGACATGAGATGTTAACTAGTATATCTTGTTTATTGGTTGTTCATTTAATCCTTTTATTTTCCTTTTGGGTACTTCAGTCATGTCCTCTATATCAATCCTTTTATTTATTCTTTTTACTTCATTTAAACTCAGGAATGCATGAAAACTATCATGAATGAAGATGGTCTAACTTCAAATAATTTGCCACGTTCATCCTCGTCAAGTCGTCATGACTCAAATCATAATGGTAAAATACATTTTGTATTACACTTTATTTCTTAACTCCTTTTTCATATTGAAATCTTTTTATGATTTTATACTTTTGTTTAGGAAATATATTTATTGTTTTTATTTTGGAGGTTGTAATTAGGAAGCTTGCCGATTATCAATCAAGGGAGAGCTTTTAAGATTTAGTAGTGATTTAGACAATAGAGAGAGTGTAAATGATGGAATAGTTTTTGTGAACACCAGTTTTAGAATTTCTATTTGATATTCTTTTGATATTTCTTTAATTTTATATGAATTGAATAAATAAATCAATAAATTTAGGCCATTTTTATATATATACTGCGTCAATTTTATGATATTTTATTTATTTATTAATTAGATTGCGAATGTTGACTTCTCTACTAACAATTTCTATGAATGATATTTCTAGTATATAAACGTACGTGTATATATATATACATTGATGAAAGCATGTTGATATAAAATTGGCGCGCCAACAACCTTTTCATTCGTTAGTATTATTTTTTAACCAATTCTAATGGAAATTATTGTTAGCATAGTGTCGCATATTCAATGATTATAACCATTACCATAAACCTACCATTTCAACGGAAATGTCATTCGTTAGAGTACAATTTACATTTGCTAACAAAAATAATTGTTAAATTTTTAGCCTTTCTACCAACGGATTTTTTCTCCTAACGGATAAACTCTTCGTTAGTATAGTAACCCATCTACTAACAGAATGACAATACTAACGGTATTGCAAGTCCGTTAGCACATGTGCAAGTCTTTACCAATGAATAGATAATCCGTTGGCTAATCTCTATACCAACGGGACTTGAGCCAATGGTTATACATACCATTGTTGTAGGTTCTACCAACAAATTTATGAGTTATAGTAACAAAAAGTGGTCGTTAGTAGATGGCATTATGTTTGTAGTGGCACTAAAAAAAATTTGACTTTCACCGACGGATTATTTACCAACGGAGTTGTTTTGTTGGTACTACCGACCAACCAAATAATTTTTTCCACAAATTTTACTTCCACCATTTTTTTTCAGCCGACCAACCAAATCCCTCTTTTTTTTTTTAGCCAACCCACCTAAACAAGTAAACCCGCCCGCCCAATTTACTTCATTTCCCCCATTTTTTGTCAGCCAACCAACCAAATCCCTCTTCTTCTTCTTTTTTGAGCCGACCAACCTAAACAAGTAAACCCGCCCACCCTTTTCCCACTCCCCCGTTCTCTCTTTTTTCAGCCGCCCAACCCAATCTCCCTTATACCCTAAAAAAACTCACTCTCCCGCGTCGCTCGACGAACCCTACTTTGTTCACCCTTTGCCCACTGCTCAATGAACCCCTTGCTGCTCGACGAACCCGTCACTTGTTGCTGCTCCGTGCCCCTGTCGATGTTGCTCGACGAATTGTCTTCTCCGTGCGATCTTCTTCTCGCCATTGCTCTGTGCGTCTGCCGTTCAGATTCAAACGAAGGTCGAAAGTATGGTTTCACTTCTGTATGGTTTCTAGTTTAAGTGTATGGTTTTAGTGTATGGTTTTAGTGGCTGATTTCTGGTTTCCCTTCTATATGGTTTGAGTGTATAATTTTTTCATTTCACTTCTATATGGTTTTGTTGCATTGCTTTTCTATTTCTCATTCCTGATCACACAAATTCATATGCAAATTGTTATTGGTCTTTGTTAGGACTTTAACTTGATCTAATGAACAAATTGTTACATCCACAAATAATCTGAGACTGAATATGATAGTGCATTATATGAAATCAATAATACAAGTAATGAGTTTCAAACCAACCACTCAGAAAGATTAAGAAATCTCTCATACAAGTGTTTCTCAACCTCACTGTCACTCTTGTGATCCCAAAAGAAAAAGACCCTCTAACTTGTAACTTCCGGCCTCAAACATTTTATAGTTCTTGATATGGTTGCTACATAACTAAAGCACATTGTAACCAACTAGAAACCAACTAATACCTAACTTGCAACTGATGCAAAATATAAGTGAATTTAATGAAATAAAAAACAATCCAAGAGAACAAGCCCTAGCCACCAAATAAGCAATGAGTTTACTCAGGGAGTTTGTCAATGTGTAGGAAATCCCTACAATAAACAAACTTCTTCAAAGGAACAATCTTAGTGCCGAAGTTAGATGGATTATCTTCTGAAGGTATCATTTCTAAGCTCACTTCCTTTGCTTCAATTTTATCACGAATGAAGTATTGTCTTACATCTATGTGTTTTGATCTCTCGTGAAATACAGGATCTTTACATAAGAAGTAGGCACTTTGACTATCTGTGAACAACTTTGTCTCTCCCTCATACACCTCTAACTCCATTAAGAGTCCTTTTAGCCATAATGCCTCTATTGCCGCTTCTATTGTAGATATGAACTCTGCTTCAGTACTGGAAAGAGCGACGATGGACTGAAGTTGTGACTTCCAAGACACACAACAACTAGACCAAGTAAAATAGTATGAACTCGTAGATTTGTGATTATCTTTATTGCTTGCATAATCTGAGTCCACGAAGACTTTTAAAATAGGTACATCTTCATAGTTAGAGTAGCACAATCCATAAGAAACAGTAGACTTGAGATACCTTAGTAGGAACTTAAGGCCATTCCAGTGTTCAAGTCCAGGATTCGCCATAAATCGACTCAGAACACTTATTGAAAAAGCTACATCTGGTCTTGTACACAGCATAGAGTACATGACAGACCCCACTCCTACATCATATGGAACACATGTCATCTTTTTCTTTTCTTCCTCAATAGCAGAACAGTCCCTACAAGCTCACAAGAAGATATCACAAGAGCACCCAACTGCTTGCTTGCGAGCTGGTGCACTTATGGCAGTGCTATCTTATCTTGACTTCTTTTCCACAGGAGTTCAGAGAGTAGAACTATCAACTGCAGCAAATATGTGCAAGAAACTGTCATCAGATGCAATCGATTTTGTTACCGATGCAGCTTCGCTCTTGACTAACATTCTCAACTATCATGACTAAGGTTGTAGAACAAGTTTCTGTCTGCTTGATACGAATTACAGAAGCATTTGCATCTTTTCCTTGGTAAACTAGATGAGTTATCTAAACGTGGATTAATTGCACAAGCTACAATGCTACTCTCAATAATTATGTGCACAAGCTACAGCTTATTAATGTTGCTGAGAAATTCTACATATTTTAGTTCGGTTTTACTGTTCTATTAGTATGAAGAATTGGGTTTTAGTTACTGGTCTAGAAAATGCAGTCTTTTAGTTCAGCTAACGTATCAGTTGATCTAGCTATCAATTTTCAATGATCACATAGTTTTACTTAAGTTTTTGTACGTATATATTATTGTAAAGTTTTCTACCTAGCTAGCAAATCATAGTTATTGTATACTTACAACTTACCATCTTCGTTCATCAACTAGTGAGATTAGCATTTTTAATTAATTCTCTCGATCGTACAAGACTCAGGAGATCATCATGCTTTGCTGACTTGGAGGATCTTTGCTAGCAAGTAAAGGCAAAGATGCCTCTGAATTTCTTTTAAGACTAATTAAGGACATATATAATGCCAAAGCTTCTTATCACGTTGTCAAGGAATGCTTGTTATCAGAGGCTATCACTGCTGAAGATGTTAGGATCTAGAATTTGGGCAATTAGTAAATGATTAATTTCACTAGCATTTGGCTTGAGATCATAATATTACTGATCTTTCTCACCAGCATTTGGCTGCTGTTGCTTGAGATCATGATCTTGTGTGCCATTTTGCCACAGAACGTCCATGTTGTTCTTTTAAGCTGTTGACACGTGTGTGTATATCACATGTGGTGCATCAACTAGTTAATTTCATTGGTGGAAAAATAATTAAATGTCATCTATGCGTACATACATCGACGATGAGACTGTAAAGAAATTAATTATCAAGAGAGTGGTCCATATATTTTGTGGATCAATAGATGTCTTTTATTTATGATAAAGGAGAAGATTTGGTGGACCATTTCTTCTTCAGAGTTGAGCACAAGGTTGTCTAAGAATCATCACATGATTGTTTGAATGCTTGACAGCTACTGAAGGATATATGCTTTACTAATTTCCTTAATTATTGGTAAAAAATAAAATTCCTTAATTATCCTTTTTGAACTATCTATATATACTTAAATTCATTCCTAGAATTAAATATATATGTTACATGCATGTAATGGCATAAGATTTTCCTATTTAATAGAGATGTAAAGTAAGCTAAATTTAAAGTGATATAGAAGCTAAGAGATATGACCAAATTGTTTTGGTTTTACTATTTCAAGGATGAGTACATAGAAAACTATATAATAATCTTTTGTTTCTGGAGATCAATTAATAGCCTTGGAATGAGTCAAACTAGTTTCGAAGTTGCTTGCAGTAACTGTATATGAGTCAAACTAGATTAATGTTCCCGTTGTAGAAGATAATAATAGGATTAGCATTTATTTATTGTCTTAATTGCATCCTAGAATTGGAGGTTGAGGAGTTGAGTTTTAATTATTATTTACTCAATTTTATCATTTTAAATAATGCACATGCTCATTTATCTAAATCATATGAGAAGTATAGATTATTTGCTTATATGAAAAGATGTTTTGTACATAAGAGATGTTTCAGGAAAAACAATCAGTTCTGGTCACCTTTGAAACTTTTCAAACATGATTTCTAGCAGTTCAAGGATTTGCAACTTGTCTATATATACTATTAAATTAAGATGTGCAGGTGAAAAATTAAGTATTGACAAATTATGAACATAAGTAGCTAGAAAATAAGAAAATTAGTTATGCCTAAGGCTGTCAGCTTTCCCAAGTTAGAGAGAGTCAAAGGTGTTCACTACACACTTCGCCTAGTTGAGTGTCAAAGCTAATAAACTTTGCAGATGTACTTGATTATGGTAAACAATAAAAAATTCTACTTGTTAGTAGCTGTAATGAGAAACTCTAATTGTTTCCCCACACAAATTAATAGTAATGAAGAAAAGTGTGTTCATAGCTAACTTTTCTTCTTCTATTATCGTTACTCTTTTTTACACTACTAGAATCTCTAATCTTTTACATCATGTATAGAAGATTATTGCATATGTGATAGGATCAATTTTTGGCAGGCTTTTGCTGTTAAGAATGTCCTACAAAAACCAGTCAATTTAATACAAGGTCCACCTGGCATAGGGAAGACAATCACATCTGTAGCCATTGTATGTCACATGGCCAAACAAGGTCAAGAGCAGGTAGCTGAGTAATAATTAATGGAATAACCTATTGATAATCTACTAAATCAAATTTGACAGTTTGGTGACACCAAGTCCTAGTTTGTGCTCCTAGCAATATGGTTGTTGATCAACTGGCAGATAAGATAAGCTAACCTGGGTTGAAGTTGTAGAATTTGAACTATGCATTTGATACTTTCTCCACATTAACCCAAATAAAGTGTTTGTCAGGAAACATATGAAAAAAAGGGAAAAGATGTCAGAAACTTGTTATGCTTCTTGTACAACCAACATCTTTTCCTTTTACATGCTGACTGCAGTTGACTAATTCTTGAATTCATTTAGCAATATTCTTAGCATAGAAAAAATATAGCAAAATTCCACAGCTTCAAAATTTCACCAAAGGGTCATTTTATCCTAAGGGTTCATACTTGTTTCTCTAAAGTTCCTAGTAGGTTATTGTTATAGAAGATAGCAGAGTGATGGGAAATGAGGAAGACGAGTAAATGGCGCAGGGAAAAAGGAATGCTTCATTAATGAGTAAGTATGGGTTTATATACAAGCAATATATGTCTGGATGTTTTACACGTGTATGGATAAGAAATAAAGAACGTGAAACTTGTTATACAAAGAGGTATCGTGCATGCTACTGTTACCTGCTTCCTGTTAACTTGCTAATATACATTTAGCTTCATTAATTACCCTTTATACGCCCCCTCACGATAGGTGTTGATCTCAGCAAGGCCTATCTTGGTTCTGTGTTCTAGGAATTGATTAGATTGAACTGCTTTTGTTAAAGAATCCGCCAGTTGATCAGCAGCTGAGATATATTCAACTGTTAAAGAGCCACTTCGAACTTGTTCCCTTACAAAGTGATAGTCGATGGCCAGATGTTTGATTCTGCTGTTGAATGCTGGGTTGTTTGACAAGAAGGTTGCACCTGAATTATCACAATGAATACTTGGAGTGAATTCCAGATGAACACCAAGTTCCTGGAGAAGGTTTTGAATCCAGTTTACTTCCGCAGCGGCGTTGGCTATCGCTCGGTATTCTGCTTCAGTCGAAGAGCGAGCGATCGTTCTTTGCTTGCGAGAGGACCAGCTAACAGGAGTGCCTCCAAGGAATGTGATGTAACCACTTGTGGAGCATCGATTGTCAAGATTACCACCCCAATCAGAATCGGAGAAGACTTTGAGTGTCAGCGGAAGACTTGGTTCAATGCGAAGACCCAGATTCTTTGTTGAGTTAAGATACCTTAACACTCGTTTACAGGCTTGCCAATGAGATTGCCTGGGAGAGTGCATGAATTGGGAGAGACGATTTACAGCGAAGCACAAGTCCGGCCTGGTGAAACTTAGATATTGGAGAGCTCCAATTGCACTCCTGTATTGAAGCGGATCTGTGAGTGGAGTTTCATCTTCTAACTTGAGTTGCTCTTTGACTGCCATAGGAGTTTTAACTCCTTTTGCTTCGCTCATACCAAACCGATGGAGGATATCAGAGATATATTTCCTCTGGGATAGTAGCAGTCCGGTTGGAGTTGAAAGGACTTCAATTCCTAAAAAATAGGAAATAGGATGAATGCTCTTTAGAGAGAATCTTTTAGACAGAGCTAAGTATATCTCTTGAATTTTGTTCTTGGAATTCCCTGTCAAGATGATGTCATCAACATATATCAGTAAAAAAAATTTAATGTTGGATGCCTGTAGAATAAAGAGAGAGCTATCGGAGAGTGATTCTTTGAAGCCGATGGAGCATATAAATCCTTTGAATTCATAGAACTAGGCACGAGGTGCCTGTTTGAGGCCATATATGGCCTTGTGAAGTTTACAGACATGAGATGGATGTTCCCGACTGATGAAACCAGGGGGCTGAGTCATATATATATCATCCTCAAGTCGACCATGCAAAAACGCGTTGTTGACATCAAGTTGTTGGATTGGCCACTTGTAAGTTGTTGCGAGTGACAGTAGTATTCGGATGGTCGTGGGTTTTACTACCGGACTGAAGGTTTGTTTAAAGTCAATGCCTGGTCTCTGGTTGAACCCCTTCGCTACCAGCCTCCCTTTATATCTGTCAACACTGCCATCAGCATGGTGTTTAATCCTAAACACCCACTTGCAACCAATCACATTATAGGCTGCATCGGAGGGAACTAAAGTCTAGGTTTTGTTTTTTGTGAGAGCTTCAATTTCTTCCACCATTGCTTGTCTCCAATGAGGATATTTTAGTGCTTGTTTAACTGTTGTTGGTGTTGCCAGGTAAGCAGATAAAGCATTGTAGTCTAGAGGCTTTCTTGGTTTAAAAATATTATTTTGAGACCTTGTAGTCATTCGAGTAATTTGCTGAGTCGGCACTTGAAGATCTGTGTCAGTTTGCTCATTGCTGGAGGCCAAAATGTTTGCCGAACCTTGATGAATGGAAGTTGGATTTTGAGGACTTAGTTCAGAATGAATTGTTGAGGAGATGGTATGTTGAGGAGGTGGTGGTGGAACAATGTCATCATAGATTGACAAGGAAAGGTTGTCAGTGGTTGAAGGGGATTTAAATGGAGATGATATTGAAGAAGGAATCACATCAAACCATGTATCAGTGTCTGCTATTGCACGTTGTAAGTGTAGTTGGTTATTGCTGAAGGGAAAATTGTTTTCATGAAAGTCCACATGTCTGGAAGTGAACAGTTTAGAAGTAGTAAGATCTAAACACTGATATGCATGGTGTTTAATTGAATATCCCAAGAAAACACATGGTTTGGACTTGGGTTCTAGCTTATTTGTAGAGTAAGGCCTAAGCCAGGGATAACATAAACAACCAAATTTTTTTAATGAAGTGTAATTTGGCATTAGCTGAAACAGTTTCTGAAAGGGTGAATCTCCATGCAAAGTAGGAGTTGGTAATCTATTTATCAAATAAACAGCAGTAGCGCAAGCATATGTCCAGTATTTAAGTGGAACTGAAGAGTTAAACATCAAGGTGGTAGCAGTTTCGAGGACATGTCTGTGACGTCTCTCAACTGTGCTAATTCTCTGTGGCGTATAAGGTGGCGAGATTAGGTGTTGGATGCCATAGGATGCTAAAGTATCAGTTAACCCAATAAACTCTCCACCCCCATCTGTATACAGACTTAAGATGGAGGTTTTGAAGAACTTTTCAACAAGCAGTTTGAAAGCAACAAAGATATTTGAAACTTCAGACTTGTTTTTCATTGGAAAAATCCACATGTATTTTGTGAAGTGGTCAACAATTAATAGATAATACCTGAATCCATCTTCAGATGTAATGGGAGAAGGTCCCCATACATCCGAAAATAAGAGTTCCAATGGCTTATTGCTTTGTAAAGTAGAATCTGAAAAGGCAAGTTTATGGCTTTTGTTACATGAACAAGCATTGCACTGCTGTTTAATTGAATTAGAAATAGGAAGATTGAAAGTTGAAGTAATGTATCTAAGGGTTCTTTGGTTGGGATGCCCGAGCCTTTGATGCCAGAGGTAAGCAGGAACTTTTATGGGTGTAGAAGCAAACCGAGCAGAAGGTGAAGCAGTGCTAATCCACTCATAGGTATTGGCTCTATTCTGGCCTCGGGCAAGAACCTGTCCTAACTGTAGATCCTTCACAAGAAAGTAAGAGGGAAAAAACTCAGTAGATACTTTATTTTGACTGCAAAACTGAGCAACCGAGATCAGATTTTGATGAATATCTGGAGCACAAATAGTATCATCTAGAGTAAAAGTGTTGCCTGAATTGGAGACGCATGTATTACCAATATGGGTGATTTTAATTTTCTTACCATCGCCCAATGTGACACCATCATCACCTGAGTACTCTGAAGCTTGCTGAAGAACCTCATTATTGCTTGTGATGTGGTGTGAAGCCCCGGTATCCATGATCCATGAGTTCTGATCAGACTGTCGACTGATGTAGAAAGCTCTTGCTTCTTCATGACTGTGAGACTTGGTTCTGCAGTTCTTGGCTGAGTGACCAATTCGATCACACAGTTGACATTGTATCTTAACTCTGTTGGTTTGAGCAGGTGAAGGAGGGCGCCAAGGTGTTTGTCGAGGACCAAAGGACTGATGTGGTGGCCTCTTCCAATTTGACGACTGGTTCCAATATTGTTTTTGATTGTATGGTTTACTTTTTGTTGCAGGTGGAGACTGTTCTTGTCTCTGAGAATACTGAGCAGTCACAGCTGCTTTGTTTGACTTATGCAAAAGAAAGGCCTCATGCCCACATAACTTGTCATAAAGCTCTTCGAGCGATATTGGAGTGTCTCGCGATCTGATCGCAGCACTTATATCATTAAATTCGGAGTCTAATCCACTGAGGATTTTAATTACTAGAGCTGTTTCATTTACTGGACAGTTTGCCATTGCCAATTCATTGGCGATCGACCTTACTTCATTGTAATATTCAGAGATCGATCTTGATCCTTTACAAACTTTAGACATATTATCTTGCAATGCGTAAATTCTTGACTGTGATTTATTTGCGTATTGTAACGCAAGCCTGTTCCAGGCATCACAAGCAGTGGTAGAGGTCGCAACCACTGTGATGATGGCTGGATCAACTGAGGTCATGATCGCATGACGGATCATGCCATCTTGACGAAGCCAGTTTCGTCTTGTAGCATCGCCGATCGGCGGACAAGAAGATGATCCATCAATGAAAGAGGTTAGATCGTACCCAAGTAGAAGCAACTCATGTTGAGTTTTCCAGTTTAGGTAGTTGCCGGCTCCGGTCAGCTTCACTGGTAACTGGGATGCCGGATTGATGGTGATGATCGAGTTGATCTGCGACATTGAGTTGGTGACTCCGAGACTCGAAGATGCCTCATTCGATTCCATCACTGTTTAGAGAATGAGATATTTTGGTGGAGAGAAAGAAAAGAAAAAAAAAAAGAGAAGGATCGCCGAGCTGGATGGAGCGATTTCAGGCTCTGATACCATATAGAAGATAGCAGAGTGATGGGAAATGAGGAAGACGAGTAAATGGCGCAGGGAAAAAGGAATGCTTCATTAATGAGTAAGTATGGGTTTATATACAAGCAATATATGTCTGGATGTTTTACACGTGTATGGATAAGAAATAAAGAACGTGAAACTTGTTATACAAAGAGGTATCGTGCATGCTACTGTTACCTGCTTCCTGTTAACTTGCTAATATACATTTAGCTTCATTAATTACCCTTTATAATTGTATGATCGGATATGAATTTGTTGTTGGCTTTCTATTTCGATTGCTTGTTACTCCCAAATATTTAAACCTTGTTATCTATATATTGTTGTGTTGCATATATGTATTATATATACAAATATGTCATCTATAAAAGTTGCTTAGTTATATGGCTATGCATTTGAGCATTTGAGAGATATTTGGAGTAATTTATCAGAAATTGTTAGGCTATACTATTATAGATATGATAGTGTTTCTTGAAGCTCCATTTATAATATGCTTAATTTTTTTTCCAAGTTTATTAATTGGATTAAGGTATGCATTTCTACTACTAGTTTTTCTTGCAATATTAATGATCTTATGATTAATGTATGTTAATAATTCCTTGCTTCTGGACCAGTAATAGCTTGTTGAAAATTTTCAGGAACAATAAACCTAAGTTGTTTTGAAGTCATCGGTGCAAACTCTATCAAATTTCCAGCTTCATATCTTTTATTAGGAACTCTGATTCTAGGCTCTCTATCTCTCACTAACTGATAGTTAGAGATATCCATAGATTCTACAGGTTCTTCAATTATTGGTTGTGGCAAATCCCCTTCTTCATCCACCGGATCCTTAGGATTTACATCCTTCGGGTCAAGTGCCTCTCCTTGAGAGGACATATTAGTGTTGATTCCCTCTTCATCATCAACTCTATCACCTTCTTCATTATCAAGATGATAAAGTAAAGGCTTAATAGAATCAAATTGAGTCTCAAACCTGAATACTTCATTTTTTAGGTGTCTTTCACCATTCACGTTGCATTCCTTATTCAATGAAGGAAACTCAGATTCATTAAACACAACATCCTTGCTAATCTGAATCTTATATCCACCAGGTTGAAGCAATAAGACCCTATAGCCTTTAACACCTTCAGGATACCCCACAGAACTCCCTTTGCTGATCTTGACTCAAGCTTCCCAACATCTTGGTGTATGTAAGCAGCACACCCAAAAGTCCTTAAGTAGTCCAATCTTGGCTTCCTCCCTGACCACATCTCTTCTGGGGTTTTGAAACCTATGCTAGAGGAGGGAATTCTATTAATAAAATAAGCTGCAGTATTAACTGCTTTCCCCCACAAAGTTTGTTTCAAACTTGATGTAAGCAACATGCATCTAGCCTTCTCCAATATGGTCCTATTCATCCTCTCGGCCACTCCATTTTGTTGTGGAGTGAGCCTAACTGTCTTATGCCTCTTGATTCCCTTAGTAGAGCAATATGAATCAAAATTGAAGTTACATAACTCTAGAGGCCTTTTTGGAGTAATCATCTATGATAGACAAGAAATATTTGTTTCCTCCCTGAGTGGGAACACTAGTGGGTCCCCAAAGGCTAGCACGAGCATAATCCATAATTCCACTTGCTCTAGCACTAGAATTTATGAAAGAAAATCTATGTTGTTTGCCCAAAACACAACCCTCATAGAACTCTAGAGGCTCTACTTTCGGCTTTCCCAACAGACCTTGCTTCTCCAAGTGACATAGGCCTTTATTGCCCACATGTCCAAGCCTGTTGTGCCATAGAAGAGCTAGTCTCATTCAATTTTGAATTGTTGGCAGTGACTAGATTTATCTCAGTGGTTCCAATCACATGATACAACCCATTCCTTTCATAGCTTCTAATCACCTCCTTTCCGGCCTTTGATACAATTCTAACACCATGACCACACACTGGATAAAAATGATTTGATCTATACATCTATCATTGCATGCATGGTTTTAGTTAAAAGACAATGCCATGAATGAATGAACTGCATCTGTTTCTCCGCGCATGAATGAATGAACTGATATTTAATTAATGTTGCTTTGACTGGATGTTGTCCAATAAGTTGCTCTATATATCTTGTTTAATCTTCACTGGTTTTGGAATTACAGACATCCTCAGATAACTTAGTGAAGTGACAACAGTTTGGAAGACCGCTGTCTGAAACCAACTAACTTAAGGTTGGTTGAATTCTTTTGTTTAATGAATTACTTTTGCATTTGAGTCATTTTATTCAATATCTTTGGTGGAAAAATAATATTTCTACACAAGTCAGATTCTTGGACATATTGTTTGTAATATCATATTGTTCAGATAATGATTGAAATAAGTTATATCTATGAATTATCAATGTTGACGAAAGAAAAGAAATGTAAATTTTTAGTTCAGTATACCTATAAATTATCAATGTTCTGTTCAGTTATTTCTAATTATCATTTTTATATTAAATAATGGCTATTAGTAGCCCCTTCTTGCCCTTACATGAATCACCTGCTATGATTTCTCCATGTCCTACTATCATGTAGATTGCCAGACATGTAATGCATGTTAATAACTAATGTGATTAATATTGTTGCTAGGTTGAAAAGAGTTAATTAAAATGTATATCGATCGTAGTTGGATGAAATGCCGGATAATTCAAGGAGCTTTGACTAATGAATTTATGAAAGGAGTCGAGGGATTTCTTGATTTTGGATACTCCAAAACTCAATATATTTTTGGTGATAAAATTAAGTGCCCATGTCGACGATGTATTAATCGTCAATTTCATTATCGAGATGAGGTGGAATATCACTTATGTTCGAAGGGATTTATGTCTGACTACACACAATGGATTGCACATGGGGAGTTGACAAGTGAAGAAATTGGTGAATCGTCAACCATTCCTCAATCAGAAAGCTTTGATGCTCCTCAAAATCCATATAGAACTATGGTTATGGATGCAATCGGTATTGAAGGTATTGGCTCATCAAATGCAGAAGAAAGACCAAATGATAAAGCTGCCAAGTTTTTTGAATTATTAAATTACGCAAATGAGCCATTATGGAGTGGTTGTAAGAGTCAAAGCAGGCTATCAGTCATGTCACAGTTACTTAATTACAAATCTGAGTTTAACATGAGTGAAGCTTGCTATGATCAACTGATGTTAATAATTAAAGATATGTTACCAGAAGATGCCAAGTTGGAAGAAAATTTTTACAGAACAAAGAAGATGATGAAGAAATTAGGACTTGGGTACGAGAAGATAGATGCATGTGAGAATTATTGCATGTTGTTTTATAAAGAAACATCACATTTAATACAATGCTCAGTGTGTGGACATGCTAGATATAAGAATACGCCATTAGATAATGGTAGGAGGAAAAAAAACCATATAAGGTCTTACGATATCTTCCTATAACATCAAGGCTTCAAAGACTTTTTATGTCTCAAAAAACTGCAGAGCATATGATTTGGCATGCAAAGAATCGCAGTTCAGATGTTGTTGCGCATCTTGCAGATAGGAAGGCATGGAAACATTTTAGTCAGGTTAGGCCCTAGCTTGAATCATGTCCGTTCATCAGCTACATGAACCTCAAGATCATGCACATGGTGGGCTGATGAATCCATAAATGGTCATAAATCTGCATGTCTATGAATCATATTTCTTGCACATTACATAATTACAGATATTATATTCCTGCATGTCTATGTATCAGATGGTCATAAATCTGCTAGTTAAAAGAATTGCTACCAGAGAACCATGACTATTCTCCTTGTCCCAGTAAGATTAGTTCTATCGCTCTTCTCTTACTGTACCCAAAGATGATGGATCCACATAATATCCAGTAATTGCTCAAAATGATGGCTGCAACAATATTGCTAGTGTGTTTTCTTTGTGGATCAATGTTCTAAGATTTATGACCAATCAACATCTTCAATTTGTCAATTCTTCATTGATAGTGTGTTTTCTTTGTGGATCAATGTTCTAAGATTTATTTGGTTCTAATATAAGTGTTCATCTAAGTGAATCAACTGGTATTTATTTAAGTTATTTAGTTCATTTTTTTTCAGTTTTTTCTTTTTATTTTCAGTACATATTTTAGTTCTTTTGTGTTGATATTATCAGGTTTAATAATATCTCTATAATATTTACATGCAGGTATACAAAGGATGAAAAGTTTTGGTGTAAAGATATACTTTTTGGCAAAAAAGAATCAGCGATATGTACTTAATTTTGAAATCAGGAGATGTATTTTGATGAATTTTGGAATCAATTGAAATCATATGATCTACTAACACAATACACTATGTATTTTGAAATTACTTGTGAATTTAATTAAATGTATCATTATTGAGAGTATAAATGTAGTTGTGTGGATGATATGAAGTCAGGGTTTGTTTGGTTGTGTGGATAATATGAAGTCAGGGTTTCAAGAAATTAAATATGGTATAAATGTATGAAATCAGGTGTATGTATGAAATCTGATGGAACCAACCGTATTGTCGACGGATAACTGTTGGTAATACCAACAAAAATACCGATGGAATAGTAGACATTGGTAATACCGACAGACTCAAAATTCTATTGGTAATACCAACAGATTAATATGTGCATTGGTAATACCAACAGATGCAAAATTCCGTTGGTAATATCAACGGATTAATATGTGCGTTGGTAATACCAACAAACTCAAATTTCCGTTGGTAATACCAACAGATTTTACGATATCTATCGGTATTACCTAGCAGATTTTACCAACAGATGTTACCGGTAGAAGTATCCGTTGGTAAAAATATTACCGACGGATTTTGGACTATTACCGATGGATTAAATCCGTCAGTGATAGCTTGTTTTTTTGTAGTGACGCATCCGTACGGCCATAGCAAGCACCCCAGTGTTTCCGATTACAACGACCACACTGCAGCATGTCCGACCTCTGCGCAGTGCCCCCTGACTCTGCTTGCTTAGCCGCCCCTGACCCTGACCCTCCGCGGCCCTGGTTACTGTCGTGGCCATGGTTCTACTGGTGATTTGCGACTATCATAGTTCCCTCTGAATGCCACGGCCGACCTCCTGACCCTTGCGACCGAAACTTTTTCTTGGGCAGCCCATCTTTCCTCTCGAACGACACCAGTGCTTCTTTCCGGAGGGCCTCATCCACTACCCGTGCAAATGTGGATTCCTCGGTGTAATGGATAAGCCTGCCTATTTGAGGTCTTAGACCCTCCACGAACCTCTTCACCCTGGTGGTCTCGGTAGCCACTAAAGTTGGGTGATACCTAGAGAGCTGAGTGAATTCCATCTCATACTCAGCTACTATCATCCCTCCAGTCTGGCGCAGTAGCTCAAAATCTCATGCTCGCTTATCGAGGAAACTCATCGGCAAATACTACTCTTCAACAACTGCCTTAAATTCTTCCCAGGTGGAAGGTAGTGCGTGGGCTGCCCTACGGCCCCTCCAGGTGTGCAACCAATATTTGCCAGGTCCTCTTAGCTGCAGGCCTACCATGCGCGCCGCCGCCTCCGAGGAACACCCAGCTCTAAACACAGCTCATGACAGTCCCCCAGAAACTCGGTGACTTCCACCTGCGGGTCAGTACCGATGAGTACTGGTGGCCTGAACTTGACAAAATCGGAGTACGTCGGTGCTCCTGGGTCCCTGACCTGCGGTGCTACCTGCTCAATCACCTCCGATACCATAGGGGCTGCGGGTACCACCAGGGGTGGCTGCTGCTGCTGCATCTACTGTCTTAACTCCTGCTCCATGCGGAGCGCTTCTGTCAGTTGAGCTACCTGTGCCTGAAGTTGTACAACTGCTGAATCATGGCCCTCTACCTCAGACTGCTCTCTGTCACGACCACGGCCTCGACCTCGGCCTCATCCTCAGCCTCGGCCTCGGCCCCGGCGTTTCGTGGAATTACTACCACTACCACTCATAGCAGCACCTCGGGCCTCCATCACACTAGCATAAAATAATAAGATCACCATTAATATTTACCAACTCATTAACTAAAAATTTAAGCTACTAACCGCATGGTGCGCTGAGTGCAGTCATGGTTGTCCGATCTCATAGCATACTATACCACATGTTGACATGCTAGCATATGCCTTGTGCGTTACCCATTTCCTAGTCGTAGTCAAGACCTAAACTGACACTCTGATACCAACTTTGTCATGCCCCAAATCAGGGTGCGCGTGACTGACCAGTGTATGAGTCCGTACCCCGAAGCCTATTCTATGCACTGACCAACAACTCACAAAAACATAAACAGAACACATCAAGTAATGACCAAAACTAACAATAACAACTTTATTAAAATTTCAAAATCAATTTGATCACACCAAATTCTAAAACACCACAAGTTTCAAATAAACATTCGAAAGTTTTTCCAAATAAAACATTTCACAATTTTTACAAAATTATCCCAGTGCATACATCAGACTCTAACAGACACGACTACCACTAGTTACTGCCAGCTATGAGATCTACACCCATGCCTGCTCTGCTGCGCGCCATGCCACGAAGCCTTACCTCACTGGTCGGGCTCTGCAAAACAACAATAAAGGAAAATCGTGAGTTCACGAGGAACTCAGTGAGCGGTTCTTTTGAACCTCCACTTAAAACCTCGGCAATCACATATATAAGGAATCAATGTAAAATCACATTCCATAAGTAATCAGTGTGCCAAAACGGATGAATGGATGAACCGACCTCTCGGGCCCATATCCATGATGGAAGCTCGGCCAATAATGGCCTAAAGTATATATGGAAGGTTCGGTCCTTCCTTTAATTAACTCGGCTGGTCAGCCTACTCAAACCAGCCCCTACAGGCTACTCCTTTAGAAACTATTATACTTCGGATCCATCAACTAGGATGGCCACTAGTTTCAGAGATCCTCCGGGTTAGGGATAGCTAGTGCCACCCACTCGGGTCTACCGTCAGCGTGGCCCACTGACGAAATCTCAAGATCCTCTGCCACTCGGGTCTAACACCTAGCGGGCCCGCTGGTGCAATCTCAAGACCCTATAAACTGCTGAGTCGTGTGGTTGCCATTCGGCTAGTGACACTTCTCAGTAGACCATCAACCACAACCCAAAACCAGGTTGCGCAAGTATATTATTTTGCTTTCCTGGCATTGCCCATATCCGACCCCTTACCCTAGGGTCTCACTATTTCCTTAAATGAAGAACCTATTGAGTTTATCTTCTCTCTAGGTTCAATGTTACTACTAGTCATCTAAACCATTCTTCCTAGAATGAGCGAACTTGCCGACTATGAAGGCACTCGGCCTACCATTGTCACATCACCTACCAAATTAGTCATGGGTAGCAACATCATGAAGAAACCGAATTTAAAGAGGTAACAATTCAGTGATTAAACCAATATGGAACATACACTAAGCATAGTAACAATTAAACATGATATAAGCAATTAAATGAAACCATTCTTGAATACATATACCATATGAGCATTGGTAAGAACATTTCCAAAATGATATTGTAAATCTATCAGCAACAATTCATAGCATGAATATGAATTAAAATCGGACGGAAAGATATGAACAACTACTCGAAATCATTCGTTTTCCCCTCTTTACCCTTGATCGGCCGAAGCTTGAGCAAGGTAACCCTTACTCGGCCAAACCATCTAGGTGGGAAGGGGCTGGAAATTTTGCATTCTAACAAGTTGAACAATAAACATAAAATTTAAGTTTAATCTAACATTAAGCATGAAAGTGTAAGTTAAGGCAATATAACAAGGGATCCAACAATTCAATATAAACAACCCAACTTCCCCCCCCCCTTTCTACTGCTCGGCCAACTCGAGCAGGGTGAGAACCATGCTCGGCCGAACCCCCTAGGGGTGGTGGACTTGGTTGCGGTGTCAACACGAGTATCAATCCAAAAGCCAAAACAAGACGATACGCGAGTTGCGAAACGAGCGAGGAAATTGGGGAAAATTTCGGCATGACCTTTCCCCTTTTTCCTTGACTCGGCCAACCCTTAAAAATGAGAAATTGACACGATTACAAATATGTGATCATAATATGAACAACGATTTAAAGATCTAGCATGGAGAAACACCTCGATCGGCAAAACTCGCGAAGAAAAACCCCGATTTCAAAACCTATGGGGCCGGCCACCCGCCTCCCCTCAAAATCTACTCTAACCACTCACCTTGATCGGATCATGAAGAAGCCTTGATGGAAACAAGGTTCCAATCTCCTCAAGCGTTGATGCGAACTCGGCGCCAACAAGATCTCCTCCTCCTTCTCTCCCTTTCTCCCTCTTGCTCGGGCTGCGTGTGGCTCTCTCTTTGAGCCGCACGGATGGCTTGGGTGAGGTGTTTTATTCCCCCATCCAATGACCTATTTACCCCTCATTTGACTTAACTTCCACTCGATTCTATCCGAGTCCAATTCGGGCTCCGATCCTATCCGCACTCATGAGTCGAACTCGACTTTAATAAGACATCATAAGCAAGAAAGGAAATAACCATTGATATAATTTAAACTTCGTATTTCCATGGGTCGAGTTATACCTTCTACTCAAGGCGGTTCCGCGGCTCGACCAGGCTAACCCCCGATCCGGTGCGCTGCACCAAAATAGATTTTTATATTAGGAAATTTTTGGGTCTTACAACAACTCCATTGCACGGCAGCGTTGTAGCCACATATAGAGGAGTTGAAACTGTTGAGTGCAAAAGAGGCAACAACCTTTTATCTTCGAGGAGAAGATTAGATACCGAGCGGATAACTCACTACAACATGCATATCAACATGCATACCAAGTATCGGTCAAAATATCATACTTGAAGTCTCATTTAAAAATTTCAACGAAAATCCAGAGTATATAAAAAAAAGAGTAATATGAGAAGAGTGATACTTTAGTGGCATTTTCGTAAATATTAGCTATTTTAAAAAAAAAATCAGTTTTCATTCAAACTTTTCAAATATCAAGATATAATCATTTAAAGCATGTTTATCAGGTTTGAAATGAAAAGAAGGTGATTTGATCAAAATATGAACTTAGCACGATTTCATTCAAAATAGGTATGTAAATATGAAAATGGCTAAGTATCAAATTTTGCTATCTACTCATGTTTTCTCAAATTTAGGCACCTAGATGTCTGTCATGAGTGATCTAAGTATATGAGTCAAGTTTGGGCTGAAAATGAGGTTTCTATGTTATTTTGTTGACTTAGGTCAAAGTATACTTTAAGTTTACAAAAATCAAACTTTTAAATTCATATAAAATCATGTTCTTGATGAATTTTTTTGAAACTTTAACTGGATAAACTATATTTTTCAATGAATCTACAGGTTCAAGAATCAGTCAAAAATCAGTTTCCAATAAATTCATAAAATTCATGAAAGTCCAGCGATATTTTCGTAAATTTTATGTATTTTTCCAATAGTTCTCAATTTTGCTTTAAACTTTCCAGACATCGTTGAATGATCATTTAAGATGTATGTGTCAAGTTTTAGCTCAAAATGAATTCTCCAAGTTCATTTTTCATCCAATCTTGATTTCAATGAAAAAACCAATATTTCTAGCTATCATTCAAGTTATCAAACTCATTCCTAGAAATGATTTTACTCAAGAAATAGTGTGAATGATATTAGAAATGGATTTAAAATGGTATACATAAGTTTTCATTTGATGTTTTTGACGAAAAATCAAAGTATCGGAATAATGAGTATTTCAAGTAAGTGATACTTTGTGTTTCCGAAATCCAACTTCAAAATTCCATTGTAAATCAGATTCTTGATGAAAATTTTGAAATTTTTACACAACAAACTAGATTTTTAGTTTTTCAATGAAAGTGCAGTTTCAAGAATCATTTCAAAATCAATTTTCTATATTTTTCTAAAATTGACTGAAGATGTTAAAATTTTAATAACATTTTCGTAATTTTAAGTCATTTTTAAAAACGTGCTCAATTTTCATTCAAACTTTTATGACACCACATAATGGTCATGTAAAGAGTGTATGTCAAGTTTGGAATGAGAATTATGCCCTTAAATCAAGATATCAACTTAGCATAGTTTCATTCAAAACTAAGGTAGTTATCAAGAAACTTGCGAAGTGTCAATCTTATCATTTACTCATGATATTTCAAATTTAAACCTATGGACACCTAACATGAGTAAATCTAAACATGTTCCTCAAATATGGATTGAAAATGAGACCTCTTAGTCAATTTGTTGACTTGGGTCAACTTGGTTCAAAAGAGGTAATCATGAAATAGCCTCTATGTCATTTTATCCATATCCATAATAATTTCTCACTCTAAATGCATGGAAACACGTCATACATATACATAAACATGTTTATGAAGTTTGGTCCTAAAATGAAATGTCTAAGTCAATATGTTGATTTAGGTCAAACTTTCTCAAGTTTAAGGCCTCTAAAGTGAATTAGTTATCACTTTGTTCATCTACACAAGAATTTTCAAGTTTAAACACCTAAAATCATGTATGTATCTAAACATGTTTATTGGGTGTAGACTTAAAAATGAAGTCTCTAATAGATTATTTCAACCTAGTGCAAATTTCATTCAATCAAAATATCATAAAATTGCCTAAGTTATCAAATTTTTCTTAGTCATGAAATTCTAAGCATTTATCATGCACAATCGATCATGAGTCATAGTGAAATCATTGAAGCATAATTATTGAAGTGTTACACTAAGATTTTTGCAAAATCAAACTCATACCACATTCTTGGAAATTTTGCCAAACTTGTATTTTTCTTTCAATTTCTATAGTCTTCCATTTTATCATAACTTGCAAGCAATATTCATTAGAAGGATAATGAAAATGTAATTACTAGCAAGTTATCAAACTAAGTAGCAAAGAGATGAATCAATTATCGATATCAAAGTCTACTTTGCTAAATAGTTTCAAATTCGTTTCAAAATGAAATCGAGTGATATGAAAATGAATTTTAAGCGATCACAAGTGAAATATAAATGAAAACATGAACTCCAACCCTTCCTATTGGTTGAAAACCAAAAGGCCAAAATTAGCCTACGATTTAGAACCGCAAGGTCACTTAGGCCTGTTATAGGCCACATAGGTCTCCGAAGAGACCGGAAATCAAAAATCAAAAAAAAAATTTGAAACTCATATCAAGAGCGGAAAATCTACTAATATTAAGCATATATCAAAACCCCAACTCTAATTTAAACAAGTAAGTAAGAAGATGATACCAAAGTGTTTGATGCCAACAATTTCATTACCCAAGGTATCATGATCAGTGTTGTCAAACTCGTGAGTTAACTTGTAAACTCGGACGAGTTTACGATCCCAGGTATCAAAATTGAGCTAACTTGCACTCAAACTCGTTTCTGGGTAAACTTGGGTAAACTCGGGGTAAACTCGGTAAACTCGCACAAACTCGATCAAACTCGTGAGTAAACTCGGTCAAACTCGTGGTAAACTCGGATGAACTTGATTTGATGATAATTATTATGGATTGAACTTGTACTTTTATATTTTTATCTTTGAGTCATTGTGTGTGCTTTATTATGGACTTAGAATGCTTCATTATGTATGTATTAGACTTGTACTCTTATATTTTATCTTTATCTGTGCTTTACTAGGGAGTTGAACTGCGCCTTAATTATGATTTTTAGATTATATTAGATTATATTTTTATAGTATAATATTTTTTAATATTGTTTTAATATCAGGTAAACTCTTACGAGTTTACGAGTCGAGTTTATGGAGGCTCCACGAGTTTACTTAAACTCTCGAGTTTAACAACCTTGATCATGATGACTTAAAGTTGCAACTTTGAAATGGTACAATCTTTGAATCCCCAAGAAACTTCAATCAACCAACTTCATCTCACCCTTGTGTGGTAGCTCCCCCTACAATAGAGCATGAAACTTTTGGTATCCAAATGACTTGGTCCTTGGGGGTTAGTAGGCCTAGGAATCCAAAGTGTCATAGCCACATTTGGATTTCTTTTAAATGCGCAATCATATATGGCATGACCAAAAATACCACAACAAAAACAAGGTACATTGAATTTCTTTTCATTTTTGCTGTGGACATTAGATCTATTGTTAGAATGCTTGACATGTGAAACATGATGAGTATGAACATTCTTAGAAACATCATTCTTCTTCTTATGATCATGAGGTCTAATGGAAGAATGCATAGCATGGGAATGATGATGAACATTGGCATTCTTTATATAAGCATTTCTAGTGTTATTAAGAAATGAAACATTTTTCAATTAGTTTACTTTCTTATTCAAAGACACAACCTCATTTTTCAAGCAATCAAGACATTGATATATGACATTAGATTGAGATTTTAAATTGTTGTTTTCACTTATATTTTTTGAATTCTCAAATTTCAAATTTTCATTCTCAAGCTTTAAGTCCTTAAGCTCAAGTTTCAACGTATCATGGGAAGAATCAAAAGAACTAGATTTCAATCTCTCATTTTCTAGTTTTAATTCATCAACATGAGAATTAAGCCTTATATTATATTTCTTCAATCTTTTAATTCCATTATCCTTTTTACCAAGCAAGGAGTACACTTTCTTATATTCACTTACTAATTCATCATATGACATTTCATGTGAACTTGAAGAACTAGTACTATCATTATCATTAACATGACTAGGTGAAGAAGAAAGTACCTCACTATTTGCAACCATGAGGCAAACTTTGAATGCGGCTTCATAGTCATGGCTAGAGGGTGCTTCGAATGAGTGAGATGTGGAGGTGGAAGCACTTGACCCCTTCCTTGCTTTGTTCATCATGGTAGGACAATTTTTCTTTACATGCCCCTTTGAGGCTTGTAGAGATGCAAGGAGTGACTCTTTGAGGCTTAGAAGCATCAACAACTAAAAAGGAATGAGTTTGGGATGTGTATTTATAACCCCCCAAACACCAAGGCTCGTCAACGGGCATTTTTCTACCCATTGGCGACGCTCGGTCGCTTGCTGGTCGATCATCGGTCGATCGACTGAGCGACCGCCGAGCGGCCGAAGGCATTCTACCCATTATGGGCATCGTTCAATCGGCCGAATAACCTTCTGCCCATTTTGCCATATGCCTGTCGACCAGTCGGTCGACCGAATTTGGGCAGGGGGTGATTTCTTGTGTATTTTTTTGCGTGCTTTGTTTTCGGGTTCCAGCCTTCAGGGTGAATGAACTTGGAGAGCTTTCCATATATTCTCTAGATTCGTCCAAGATACCTTCGGTACACACGTCGAACTTCTAGAAATTTTTGCGATGAACCCGAACACGTCAACCAATGTCCTTCTGATTTTTCGATTTCTCCGATATTTCCGATCGAGGACATCGTGCGCTAACGAATATGGAACCTGAAAATAACTCTCCATGAAATCATTAGTTCCATATTTGTTATCATCAAAACCGAGATTAAGACCAAGGTTGAAAACCTTAGTCCAACAATGATGATGATGATGAACCTCTGTCACAAAGGGTAAGTGAGTTGAAAAAGTCTAAGAAAAGAAAGCACAATCCAGAAACATCAACAGTGGAAAATGTTACTGAATAGAGAAAACAATCTCCAAGGAAGAAAACTTCAAAAACTGAGAAGCAGCTTGAGAAACAATCTTCTGTCAACTAACTACACAAGGGAATTCTCTTTGATGATCTCTATCATCTTTGGAAGGGACTGTAATCTAGAGGTATTATTTCTCGGAGAATTCTGGATTTAGATCAAATTTCCTTAAAATGGAAACATGTTATTGATATTCTCAAATAGAGGAATCTCTCTCATTCTTATAAGAAGGTTAGACCTTTCTGCAAACAACATATTCTTGAGTTCTACGACAATTTATTTGATAAGATTTCAAATCCTAAAAGTAATCATTTTCATGAAGTATTTCTTAGAGGCTGTTGGCACAAGTTTAATCCAGAAGTAATTAATAAGTTTGTTGGATTTTCTGATTTTTCCTCTTCTGTCGTTGATGCTGATGAGAATGACGACTTTTTTGCAAATGGTTGGTAAAGAGGTTTCAAATGGTGATGTTCCTAACTGGACATGCAATGATGACATGAGAACTTCATCTCTGAACACTTTTTATGCAGTTTTGTTTCTCATTGCTCGAAACTGCTCGAAACTACTGGATTTCTACTTCTTACATTATCCAGAATGTTTTTGATTTTTCCAAACTTGGTCTATGGAATTCTAGAGAAACACAGATTTAAATGTTCCTCTGATGAGGTATTGGAACCCTTGGGCACTTCTTTAAAGATTCATCCTAAAATTCTGAAAAGGGTTAACACCCCAAGAAGAAATCAATTCAGTCCTGACTCTAGTATGAAGACTGCATCTGGGTCTGGTTCGACTGTTGCTTCAACCACTGAAAGAGAGATCTTGGATGAATTGATTTTTACAAGAGAAACTATGGCCAAACTATAACAACAGATAATCACCAATGAGAAGAAAGTTATCGAATATTTTACTGTTGCTTCTGTAGGACCCGATTCTCCCTTTTTTGGTAGTTTCTCTAACTCTTCTGATAGCTCTGACTAAAACTTGTCTTGCTTACCCCTTTGGCTTATTATGTTGGCCTAGAGTTTCTCCTTTGTGCTCTACTCTCTTCATGATTATTTTGATGATAACAAACCAAGTCTACCAAACTAAGTTCTTGAAGCATGAAGGCCGCAGGTTCGACAAAAGGTGGAGGTTTCATAGTTTGTGACATTTATATCGATACGATATACATTTATGATGACCTATAGAAGATTGACGTGTTCACCAAAGATATCATGGGGGAGTTTAGAGAACACATGGCAAGCTCTTCGAATTGATGCACGCTGAAGGCCGAAACCCGGAAATGAAGGACGCAAGAAGAAAGCTGGAAAAAACAAGCTCAGCCCAGGTTCGGTTGACCGAATGTGGTCAAAGATTGGCAGAAGCCAATTCAGTCGATCGATTGTTGCCAGGAAGCGGCAGTATGTCTGCAATCGCTCGGTGGTCTCTAGGTCGATCGACTGATGATCTACTGATAAACGACCGGGCGTCGACAATGGGCAGAAATATGCTCGTAGATGAGCCATTTGGTAGGCGGGGGGGGGGGTTATAAATACTCACCTTAAACTCTCTCCCTACCTGTTGTTGATGCCTCTAAGCCCCAAAGAGTGATTCTAAGCATCTTCTAAGCTCTCCCTTAATCAAATCCTCAAAATCTAGCCTTGATCCCTCAATCTCAAGTGTTCTTCATTTGAGAGTCCTTCAAGTTTGCTAGGCTCAACAAGAAGAGGTGATCCTATTGTGATAAGTCCTCTTTTTTCTCTTCTTGTGATTAAAGTGTTTTTAGTTTGTTTTTCTTTGTATTAAACGGATTGTGTAATAGACCTTGTGTAAGATCTAGTGAATTTGTGGTAACCTTGGTGTGTAAGGTGTAAAACCACTTGTGTAAGACTAGATTAGGAGTTGTTATTAGGAATTGAGGTGGGAAAGTTCACTCGGTGTGAAGGTGGATGCTTTCGGGTGTGGAAGTGCCTTCTAAGGGAGTGTAGGGTCTTTCCGTTGTAAAGTGCTCGATTGTAAGCCACTCTTAATTTAGTGCATTTGTGTGTGAAATCCTAAGCACGGGTCTTAGGTTGTGGAGTAGGCAGTTGGCTGAACCGCTATAAATTCCTTTGTGTTAGCATTGTTCTGCTTGCGCTTGGTTAACTACTTTATTTATCACTTCCATATTTAGTCATCTGATTGCGAATTGCCTAAGTTATAAGAAAATGATTAAAATCGATAAACCGAATTTAGGCGACAAGCTTTAGTTAACACACTATTCACCCCCCCTCTAGTATGACCATTTATCCAACATTTGGTATCAAAGCATATCGTAGATTGAGATTCACCATGTCCTCTACATCTTGTCTTGATCCAAAAAATGGCACTAGAGTTGGTAGCATCTGTACCAACTAGGTTTGATGAATCAATCTTTGCTCTTTGGAAAGGAAGAATGTATATATTCTTAAAGACTCTAGGTATAGGTGTGTTTAACATGGTAAAGTCAAAATACATAGAACCTAAGGAAAATATGGATGCGTAGACCCAAGAACAAATTAATAGGTTTGAGTTAAATGCTAAGGCAACAAATTGCATATATTGTTCTTTGGAAAATAATATTTTTGAAAAAGTCATGCGTTGTACTTCGGCATATGATATTTGGGCCACTTTGAACATGCTTTATGATTATGCTAAAACTGAAGAACTTCTTATCCTAAATGAAGGAAACGATGACAATTGTCATACTCCTATATCTAATGAAGTTATTGAAACTAATAGTGTATCTAGCCAATGAAGTACAAAGAGTCGGAATAGAAAAGTGATATGTCACCTATGCAATGAGAAAGGGTATGTAAAAAAGAATTGCCCTAGTATAAAGAACAAGGCAAAAACGGAGGTCAACTGCTTCCACTAACTCACGTGTATCAAGTGAAGCATCCTCACACTATGATCAATAAGCTAACATCATGAGTGTCGATGAGGAGGTATGTTCTTCTTCTAGCCATGATAATCATAATCATAGATCTAATTCATCTAGTTCCTTGGATTTTCTTTATGATGAATTATTAGACGGATGTAAAATTATGCATGCCTTGATCGTTAAAAAGGATAAATAAAATAAAAAATTAAAAGTAGAAAATTTGACACTTAGTTCTCAATTACAAAAATAAAACTAGAAAATGAGAAACTAAAAAATAATGTCAATAATTCATGTCATGATATGTTAGACATTGACACTAAGGATTTGAAAAACAAAAATGACACTTTAAAAAAAGAAAATAACTTGTTAAAATGTAATACCTGAGATTTCCTAATATAAAAAATTTATTTAGTGCAGCGCGAGGGATCGGGGAATAGCCGGGTTGAGTCACGAAAATCGACGCGAATAAAAGGTATAATTCAATTTGTTTGACTCGTGAATTATGTTTATATGATCTATGTGTAGATCGATTCAAGTCGGGTTGAAATCGATTCAAGTGAGGGAACCTAAGTCACCGTGCGGCTCAAAGCAAGAAGGAGCTTTTTTGTCAAAAGAAAGGGATTAAAACCCTCTCACCCCAAGTCGCCGTGCGGCTCAAAGCAAGAGAGAGCCGCACGCAACCCGAGGTGAGGAGGATGAGAAAAGCTTTGTGGGCGGCACTAGATCTGTGTCGTAATTAGAGAAAAATCGGGAACACTTTCATCTCGCCCATCACCTTCTTCTAATTGAGGTGAGTGGTTGGAATATTGGTTGTATGGTGAAGCGGGTGGCCGAACCAAATAGAGGTGTTAGATCAAGGATTTTTCTTGCGAGTTCTTGTCGATTGGTGATGTTTCTTTGATCTTCCGTCATTTTTATTCATGATATACCGGATTTGTTATAGACGAACTATTTTGATGATCTAGGGCTGGCCAATCGGAGGGAAAAAGGGGAAAGGTCATGCCGAAATTTTTCCCCAATTCCCTCGAGTGATTTAAATCCCCCTTAGATCAATTTTTAGTTAGAAATATGTAGATCTGCGGTTTAAATTGTTGAAGTTGATGATCGAGATCCCTTTTCCTCTACCTATGGGGGCTCAACCGAGCAAGGTGAGCCCTGATCATGGTCCAACCGATCAGGGAGGAAGGGGATATATTGGATCTAGCGATCAACTAGGGTAGATTACTAGTCTAACCTTTTAAATTCGTGGTCAAAGCTTCTCTCCTCCTACTATTTTAGGCTCGACCGAGTAAGGCATGCCTGCTCAAGGTCCGACCGAGCATGAAGAGAGAGGATGGTGACCGAAAGGAATCAATCTTCACACTTAGAAACATTAGGGACATTTGGAAACGTAGATCATCTAGAATGACAAGTAGCGCTATGATGAACATCAGGTAAGAACACAATTAGGGAAAACTATAATCTTGGTGCATATGATTAGTGACATTATGAGGTAGCAATTTTCCCTAAATCCCCTTATTGAATTTCTGAAGTTAATTCAATTTTTACCATGCTAGATAATTTCATTCCTTGTTGAAGTTTATTGCCTTAGAGTAGTTAATGTCCTTTACTCTTGCTTTCATACAGTTAAATAGAGCATTTACTACAGAATAAGTTTAATTATAAATCGTATATAATGATACATGGTATACGGACATCCTGACTCTTGTGGCATGTAGTTTACGTATTGAATGAAGTTATGAAATACCTGATTGTGTATTGTGGTTGAGGTGGTCTACTAGGAAGGGTAGAGGGCCGGAACGACTACTACTCGACTCAATGGTGATTAGGGTCTTGAGATTGCACCGGCGGGCACGCTAGGTGTTAGACCCGAGTGATGGAGGGTCTTGAGATTCCGTTAGTGGGTCACGCTGACGATAGACCCGAGTTGGATGGGATTAGCTATCCCTAACTTGGTGGGTTCCTGAAACTAGACGACCACCCTACTTGACGGGCCCGGTGATTGACTTTCTATGTGCAAAAATGTTTGATGTGAATAATTGATTCAATTGCTAAGGAAGGCTGGACCTGGCCGAAACATAATTATGCATGGTTAGGCCGATAGTGACCGGTTGCTATAGCCTGTGTGGGGCCTTATATGGCTGATTATTTCATTGTTGTTCAGTAAGGCCGAACAGCTAAGTAAGGCATAACATCTAATATATATATATATATATATATATATATATATATATATATATATATACTTATGTATTTGCTTAGTGGCATACATGATCATATACTGGGATTTGAGTGGATGGTCGGAAGGACCACTCACTGAGTTCCTCGTGAACTCACGATTTGTTTATTGTTGTTTTGCAAAGCCCGACCAGTGAGGTGCGGCTTGGTAGCATGGTGCGACTGGAGGGCGGACGTTGGCGCGAATCTCGTAGCAGGCAGTCATGTAGTCATAGTCGAGTCGATAGGGTTGTTAGGCATGCACTGAGTAGTTTTGTCTTTGAAAAACTTGTATCTAGACTTTGAAACTTGAGTTGTTTTCCTTCGAATTTGAAACTACTAAAACTGTTTGATCTTCTTTTAAATAAAGATTTGTGTCCCTATCCTTTTTGTTCATGTTACATGGATGTACAGTGTTTTCTTTTGTATTGTGTGGAGTGCATGTGGTAGGCTTTGGGGTACCGACACATACCCTGGCCGATCACGCGATCCTGAGTTGGGGCGTGACATAAAAACTCAATTGCATGCATTGCATAAATCTATGAATGATTTAAAAAATGAGATGTTGATTTTGAATAGAAAGATTAATGCTTCCTCTCTTAAAAGTTCTAGAAATCAAAATGATCCATTTTGGAAACCCCAAAACAAAAATGCTTTTTCTAAGAATGCTCATGTTCATCATAATTCACATGTTAAGCATTTCAATGCTAGATCTCATGTCCATAGTATAAATAAAAAGAAATTTAATGGACATTGTTTTTGGTGTGGTATTTTTGGCCATTCCATTAATGATTGTGCTTTCAAGAAAACTTCAAGTGTAGCTAGGACAGTTTGGATTCCTAGGTCATCTAACCCCCAAGGACCCAAAGCCATTTGGGTACCAAAATTTCTTGTTCTTTTATAGGGCGAGCTACCACACAAGGATGAATGACAAATGAAATATTGAAGTTGATCTTGGATTCGAATGAAAAAATCTTCATGAGGTTGCAACTTTAAGTCATCATGATGCCTTAGTAAGGTTGGCATCAAAAATACATCGGTATCATTCCAATCACCTAATACCTATATTATAGTTGGAATTTTGATGCAGAAATAACTTTGGTTGATTTATGTGCTCTCGTTATATTTCTTAAAAATATATATTTTTATTCTTGATTTCCCAGTCTCTTCGGAGACCTTAGTGGCCTATAACAGGCCTAAGCGACCTTGCAGCTCTAAATAGTAGGCTAATTGTGGCCTCTCGGTTTTCAACCAATAGAAAGGGTTGGAGATCATGTTTTCATTTATATTTCACTTGTGATATCTTTAAATTCGTTTTGATATCACTCGATTTCATTTTGAAATGAATTTGAAACTATTTAGCAAAGTAGACTTTGATATCAATAATTGATCCCTCTCTTTGCTACTTAGTTTGATAACTTGCTAGTAATTACATTTTCATTATCCTACTAATGAATATCACTTGCAAGCTATTGAAAATGAAAGGCTATCGTGAAGAAAATGGAGAAAAGTAAATAAATGTATGGAATTCTTCAAGAATTGAGGTATGAGCTTCAATTGAGCAAAAATTCTTGCATGACACCACTCTTCTCTTGATTAAATGAATTCCATATGCTTATGAATGATCTTGCATGTTGTTTGAGCAAAATAGCACAAGTAAGAAATTTATAATGAAAAGAAACTCCAATATCTTGACTCCCTTTATGATTACATTCTATAGATAGATTTTACATTTAGAACCTTGTATCTTGATTGACAAATTTGTCATGAGCATAAATTGCAAAATAATCACACTTAAACAAGTATCTTGATAGATACTTAAAATTTTATATTTGAGGCAAATAAAAATGTGATGAGTGGATGTATTGAAAAATTGATATATATGATTAAAATTGCATAAAAATTTTAGTAAAACTTTATATGCTCAAAAACATTATTATAAGTGATCTAGACAATATCTTACCATATCAGGGGATCCTACGATAGAAATCTAAGGTTTCAAACAAAGTCCAACTATTTATAGAAACGTCAATGTGAACTTGATGATTTTCTAGAAAATTGTAGAGAGGTCCATTTTGAGTGATTCTTGATTCTAAGGAATCCTCATGAAGCCTAGTTCATGTGAAATAAGTTTCATAAAATTCCAATATTTAGGTCTCTCAAAATAATTTTCTTTGTAAGCACTAGAAAACACACTTCATCTCGACCTGTCGCACGACATGCGATCGCCCGGTCGATCGGCAGTCAGAAAATGATCCTATCCACCCATTTGGCCAACTGTTTTAATTTGGGCCCTTCAACATAAGCTTTTAAGCCCGAAACTTGGGCTCCTCTCTTCATTCCAACCGGCCATTCACTCCCATTTCTTAGATCTTAAGTGTTCTTCTCCACTTCTAAGGTAAAAATTCAACTCTTACCCCTAACACATAAGTTAGTTCATCATGTAAAGTAGATCTTTCATCCTTCTTCATCTCCATGTCTAGGGTTACTCAGAAAATCTTGGTTCATGCTTCTCTACTCTAAGCATGGTGGTCTTTTTTTGACATTTTTGGCTCAAAACAAGTTCTAGGGAAGAAAAATCAACTTTCTTGTGTCTTTTATGTGTCTAAAAACCTTCTCTTCATGAAATCTCATATTATTGATTTTTTAAAAAAATAAACTTATATATTTTTTTTTTTTGTTCAAAGGGCTCTTCATGATGACTCAAATTTCTCATTTCCATTTTGCCATTTTAACTATGATGAGGTAACTAGCACGAGCACCAGAGTGCTCTTTTATGCTATCACCCGTAGACCTATAAATGTTCCTCATCTTATGATTCGTTACATAGTGGATGTTCGTGCCCCTAAAAAACAAGCCCTACCCTATGCCACAGTAATCTCTCATATCATCTATGCTGCTGGGGTAAATAGGTCCAAATTTAAGATAGAGTCTGTGCCCAAATCAATAGACACCTATACCCTAAACCATATGAAAAAACTTGAAAACCAATGCGGTAAGAGGGTACAGGAGGCACTTGAGGTGCACAACGATGATGATGAGGATAGGGATGAGGCGGGTGCTGGTGGAAGCTCGTCAGCTGCTACTCATATTGAGCGTTTGGGAGAGTTAGAGCATCGATTTGCTCAATTTCATATTGACCAATTGGAATAGAATAGAGGTACGATAGGGCATCTAGACGAGTATGACCAACGCATCGATCAGTATGGTCAGATAATCGACAAGTACGGTTGCCACATTGATGAGTATGGTCAACGCATCGATCAGTATAGTCAGAGAGTTGATGAGTATGGTCATCGCGTTGATGAGATGTATGGTCGGGTGGATGAGATATGACAATACTATTAGTCACACCTACCACCTCCACCACCTAAGGATGATTAGTTCCACTATTGCATGATGTTATTTATTTTATGGACTTGTATTAATATTGTACCTTGTTTAGACTAGCTTGTATTTGAATCATATGAATTTATATTTGCAGATGATTGCCTTTATGTCTACGTGGTTGTGTTAAACATATATGATGTTACAATTAATTGTATGGTTTACCATGAATGTGCATGACTCATGTTTTATTTTATTCTCTAGTACCCTTTTTGATTGATGCCAAAAGGGGGAGAAGTCATGAAAGAGGTTGATATTGATACCATATGTTCAAATTATGGCATGATGATAGGGGGAGAGTTAAAGATATTCATATTGATAGGGGGAGCACTAAATATAATACGTGTTGTACTCATCATCTTATAATTCTCTCAAATATGCACTTATAATCTCATGCTTCACAGTAATTGATTAATACATTACATAAAGATTTTCTGTTTTTTATCATTGATGGTTTGTCATCATCAAAAAGGGGGAGATTATTGGCCGAGGGTTTCTCCTTTGTGCTCTACTCTCTTCATGATAATTTTGATGATAACACACCAAGTCTACCTAACTAAGTTCTTGAACCATGAAGGTCGCAGGTTCGACAAAAGGCGGAAGCTGGTTTCGTAGTTTCTGACATTTACCTCGATACGACGTACATTTACGATGACCTACAGAAGTTTGACGTGTGCACCAAAGACGTCATGGGGGAGTTCAGAGAACACATGGCAAGCTCTTCAAATTGACGCACGCTGAAGGCCGGAACATGAAAATGGAGCGCACAAGAAGTAAGCTGGAAAATACAAGCTTAGCCCAAGTTCGGTCAACTAGTCGGTCGATCGAATGTGGTCAAAGATTGGCAATAGCCAAATTGTTGCCAGAAAGCGGCAGTATGCTCGCGGTCGCTTGGTCGGTCGACCGGCAATCGACCGACAAGCGACCGGGCATCGGCAACGTGCAGAAATATGCCCGTTGACGAGCTATTTGGTTGGGGGGTTGTAAATACTCACCCCAAACTCTCTCCATAGCAGTTGTTGATGCCTTTAAGCCCCAAAGAGTGATTGTAAGCATCTTCTAAGCTCTCTCTTGATCAAATCCTCAAAATCTAGCCTTGATCCCTCAATCTCAAGTGTTCATCATTTGAGGATCCTTCAAGTTTGCTAGGCTCAACAAGAAGAGGTGACCCTATTGTGATAAGTCCTCTTTTTTCTCTTCTTGTGATTAAAGTGTTTTTAGTTTATTTTTATTTGCATTAAACTGATTGTGTAATAGACCTTGTGTAAGGTCTAGTGAATTTGTGGTAACCTTGGTGTGTAAGGTGTAATGCCACTTGTGTAAGACTAGATTAGGAGTTGTTCTTAGGAATTGAGGTGGGAAAGTTCACTCGGTTTGAAGGTGGATGCTTCCGGGTGTGGAAGTTTCTTCTAAGTGAGTGTAGGGTCTTTTCGGTGTAAAGTCTTCAATTTTAGGTCACTCTTAATTTAGTGCATTTGTGTGTGAAATCCTAAGCACAGGTCTTAGGTAGTGGAGTAGGCGGTTGGCTGAACCACAATAAATTCCTTTGTGTTAGCATTGTTCTGCTTGCGCTTGGTTAACTGCTTTATTTATCACTTCTGTATTTAATCATCTGATTGCAAATTGCCTAAGTTATAAGAAAACAATTAAAATCGATAAACCGAATTTAGGTGACAAGATTTAGTTAACAAACTATTCACCCCCCCCCCCTAGTGTGACAATTTATCCAACATAATATGCCAAAAAGGGGGAGAATAAGCCGTTCCAACTCTACAATCTTAACTTCCCTCTCGACTAGTTGTGATACTTGTCCTATGGTGCTACTTATTATTTTGGCTGCTCATACTCTAGTTGTAAAACTGTTGTTAACCTTGTCAATTTGGATACTCTTCTGGTTGTAATTTTTGTGACTTTAGTTGACTATGTGCTATAACTGGTGGACGTCTTCTATTAACTGTTGAAAATTAGTTTTAACAGTTAATATATCTTTGTCACATAAAATTACTGTGAACCAGTCAGTCTGGATTTTGTCAAATAAGCCAAAGGGGGAGAATGTTAGTATTTGGCTTTTTGTTTATTGGCTATATTTGGCAAAAGGAGCTTCTGGTGTTTTCTCAGATTCAACTATTGGCCTAAGGTTTTCTACCTTGGTCTTAATCTTGGTTTTGATGATAACAAACATAAAACTAATGTTTCATTGTGAAATACTTTCAGGTCCCAAGTTGGTTAGCTCACGACATCTGCGATCGGAAATATCAGAGAAATCGGAAAATCGAAAGGAGGTTGGCCGACGCACTCGAATTCATCAGGAAGATAGAGTCTAGGTTTAGGATGTCTAGATAAATTATAAATCCTCATGATGATGCAAGGAAATCAAAAACCAATCCCGAACCCCAAAACATGAAAACTTGACAAATTAGAAAATGACCCTAGAATTCATTAAGCCTATGGAGCTTCTTGGAGGGCTATATAACCTAGATATTTTCTTGGCACCAAAAATGCCGATAATTGTTCCATAGGTAAAAACTAAATAACGGGATATTTTTAAGGATTTTTTAAAAGCCTTTAGCCTACCCATATTTGACCCGGAAGATTAGAAAATTTTTGTTTTTCAGAAATTTGTACTAGACCCCAAAAGATAGATTTTGATTCTTAAGAATTTTGATTTTTTAGATATTTTTATTGAGTCCAAATGGGGGGTAATCCTTATATAACATTTATGTTTTAAAGTTTTAAAGTAGACTAAGTGAAGACGGAACCCAGAAATGAGCAAACAAGCAAAAACTGAGCCAAACCAAACAGTGCAATCTGCCCAGTTTCAGTCGACCGGTTGGTCGATCGAATGCTGCCAAAAACTGGCAGTAGGCAAGTCGGTCGACCGACGTGTGCCATAAAATAGCAGAATACCTTCGGTCGCTCGAGCGACGATCGATCGGAAAATGATCGGACGACGGTAAACATCTAGTTTTCGAGCCGTTGAACAGTGTTTCACCCGAGCCTCCTTCATGGCTCTATAAATACTGATGTCCCATCCTTCCTTTGATATTTTTTATCACTCTTAAACTCCATTGAGCTATCCTTGATCATTCCCAAGCTTTCATTGTGCCATTACTTGGAGAAACCCAAGCTTTCCACCTTGTCTTTCTTGAGTTTGCCTTCAAGCTTGATTTGATTCATCATCAAGGCATCAAGAGGAGCTAGGAATCTTGTTTGGGAGCTAAGTATTTTATTGTTTGATTTATTGCTCTATTTAGTGTTGTATTTTCTTGTTTATTTCTTTGTATTTGAGTTTATGTTAGACCTAGAGTGTAGGTCTTGAAATTGGATGGTAGCCTTGGTGTTTGAGATTTAAATCCACCGATGTAAATGTAGTTTACTAGGATTTGTTGATTTTTCCCTTAGGGTTGAGGTGGAAGAGTGTTCTTGGTAAGAAGGCGGAGACTTCCGGGTGTGGAAGTGCCTTAGGTTGAGAGCGAGACTCTTCGGGTCAAAGTCCTCATTGTAAGGGAAACAAGATTAATCTAATAAAGTTTAGTTTGGAAATCCTAAGCGGTGTGCTTAGGTAGTGGAGTCGGAATTGGGGCAGAACCACTATAAATAATTGTGTTTGTATTGCTTCTAGCTTTCTACTTGTGTATATTTCATTATTATATTTACTTTGCTTCCGCTTGCTACTCAACTTTTAATTTGCCTAAGTAACCAAAAAAATGATTAAAATCGGATTTAGGCAAAAAGATTAGTAAATACACTATTCATCCCCCATCCCTCTAGTGTGTCCATTTCACCAACATCAACAAGGAAAAATCTCTACTTATGTGAATGATGAAGGTTTCAAGTGTGAAGATGCAGTCTTAGCTGCTTATAGTCTTAAAAGGAATTCTAGTTGGGCTGCCTGATACGATCTTGATGACTGATGGACTTCTAGTTTAATGATAATTTTGTTAACTAATTCTGGACATTTAAATCATCATTATTTTCATCTTGATCAGTTTAGTTTCGAAGAGTTTCTCTTCACTTATTTCTTAGGCGTTTCTTATTTACATAAATGATCTTTTGTAAAAATGCCTAAGTTATGCTGACGGTTTCTATTGAAGACGACGGTGATTAAATATGATTGAAGTCAACATTAATTTAGATCTTCCAGTAATCTTTTAGTGACACCTATAAATACTGGAGAAGAGATCTATTGTCGAGAACTACATTGCACGGAAACGTTGTTTCCACATATAGAGGAGTTGAAACTGTTGAGTGCAAACTGCCGAGTGCATAAGAGGCAACAACCTTTTATCTTTGAGGAGAAGATTGAATATCGGGCGGATAACTCACTACAACACGAGGCTGTGTGGAGGATGGAACTCTGTGGCTGTGATGTCATAGAGAGGCAAGTTGGTATTTACTTGTAATAACAAATATGTTTTTGTTATTTTCGATTCACTGTAGTACTGGTAGTCAGATTTCGGGTGTGAAATCCAAAGAACTTATATTGTACTTATAGATAGTGAATTGGGCATTTGTTCGGTGAGTGCCCTGTAGATTAGGTGACTAATTTGTCACTGAACTGCATAAACAAATCTCCTGTGTTTGCATTACCTTTTTGTTTTGGTTCTTACTTTGCTACAATATATATATATTGTCACAGAGTATTCTTGAGGAGATTTTCAATTCCAAGGAAACTATGGCTAAGGTACAACTACAGCTTGTTTCTCTGAAGAAGAAAGTTCTTGAACATTTTTCTTCCTCATCTGCTCCTACAAGGGCTATTTCCACTTCTTCTAATAGTCCTACCAATTCCTCAAGTTGAGATTAAGACAGTTATTTAGTCCTTTGGCTTCATTTGCCAAAAAGGGGGAGAAACTAGTACAAACTCTTGTGTGATGGATGTCTGACTAACTGTTTATCTTGTCTATTTCTGTTTGACTGTGATGGTTGTGATACTTTGACGTCTGTGATGGGTATGATATTTTGTCTGTGATGACTGTGGTAGCTATGATGACTGTGATGACTATGTTGTTTTGGGATTTTATTTGTGTTTGAATATTATCCTTTGATCGTTGATAATTAAACTGCTCTTTTCTTTTTAACTGGTTTGTGATGACAGATTGTGCATTGTCAAATAAGCCAAAGGGGGAGATTGTTGGTGTTTGGCTTATGTTGTGTTGGCTATATTTGGCAAAAGGAATAGCAGTTAAGTTCTCAGTTGTATGTCAATTATAACTGCTCCGAATGCTGTGAAGTTTTTGCTAAAATTATTGATGCTTCTTGAGTAGTTATTATTGTCTTAAATCACTTGGTCATTTATGGAAGAAGTGGTGTGATTTTTCATTGATAAGATGGGCGGTTTTTCCTGAGGCTTTTATGGCCGAAGCATTATGAGATATTTTGGCTATCTTTTGAGTTTGAAGCTGATGTAGTTAAAGTTTTGTATTAAATGGCTTTTATGCGAGTTGATTGACTTTCTCTATATATGAGGAAAGAGAAAAGATGGTTGAGTAAGTCTCCCATGTGCGTAAATAGAGTTGCCAGTTATTTGAGGAGTTGAGACTGCTGAGTGTGTAGATGGTAATAAACTACTTCAATTATCTTCAAGTCAAGATAAAGTTGGGTTGTTAACTCACTACGACAAAGAGACTGTGTGGAGGATAAAACTCTATAATTGAGTTGTCAAAGAGAAGCAAGTTGGTTAGTATAATAGCAAATAATTTGTTTGTTATTTCCAATTCACTTTAGTACTGATAGTTGGATTTCAGAGTGTGAATCCTGAAACTAATATTGTACTTTGTTGATAGTGGATTGAGCATCTGTCGGTAAGGGCCCCGTATATTAGGTGACAAATTTGTCACTGAACTGCGTAAATAAATTCTTATGTTTGTGTGTTTCCTTGTGATTATTTTTGTTTATTACTAACTCTGTTTTAAAGCAGTTACCATAGCAGTTGCAACTTAATAAAAATGATTTCACTCACTCAATAGTGTGAACGATACTGGAAGAGGAATCAAAATAACATACCTAAGTTTTTAACGGAAAATCAAAGTATTGGAAAAATCACCACTTCAAGTAAGTGATACTTTGTATTTTTGAAATTCAATTTCAAAATTCTATTATAAATCAGATTCATGATGAAATTTTTTGAAATTTTTACAAAACAAATTAAATTTTTTAATTAAGGTTCAATTTCAAGAATCATCTTAAAATCAAATTTTTACATTTTTCTAAAATTAACTGAAAATACTAAAATTTTAATGTCATTTTCGTAGTTTTCAGTTATTTTTCAAACCGTGTTATAATTTCATTCAAACTTTTATGACACCATATAATGATCATGTAACATATTCTAGTTTGAGATGAAAATAGTGTCCTTGAGTCAAAATATCAACCTAGCACGCTTTCATTCAAAACTAACATATAATAACATGAAACTAGCAAAGTGACAACCTTGTCATTTACTCATGATTTTTCAAACTTAAACATATGAATACCTAACATGAGTAAATCTAAATATGTTCCTTAAATATGGATTGAAAATGAGATATCTAAGTCGATTTGTTGACTTGGATCAACTTGGTTCAAAAGTAGTTATCATGAAATGACCTCCATGTCATTTTATTCATATCCATATAATTTTTTTATTCTAAATGCCTGGAAACATGACATACCGATTCCTAAACGTTTTTATGAAGTTTGGTCTTAAAATAAAGTGTCCAAGTCGATTTGTTGACTTAGGTCAAACCTTTAAGTTTGAGTCCCCTAAAGTGAATTAGTTATCACTTTGTTCATTTACGGATGATTTTTCGAATTTAACCATATGAAAACAAATCATTAGCAACACTAAACATGTTTGTCAAGTTTCAACCTAAAATAAAGTCTCTAATAAAGAATTTCAAGCTAGCCCGATTTCGATAATATCATGATATCATGAAATGTCCTAAGTTCTCAAAAAAATTTCTACTCATGAAATTTCAAACATTTATCATGCATAATCAATCATGAGCATAGAGAAATCATTCAACCATAATTATTGAGGTAATTAATTTAGATTTTAATAAAAGTCAAGGTCATACCACATTCAAGATAGATTAACTTGTCATTTTCATTTTAATTTCTTTATATCCTTCAATTCCGCCTTCCATTTAAATTTACAATAACTTGCAAGCAACAGTCATTAGTAGTATAATGAAATGTCACGCCCCAAATCCAGGGTCACGTGATCGGCCAAAGTACCCGACCGTACTCCGAAGCCTTCCAACACATGCAAACTAATGCGGAATAAGTGATACAACCATGTGAAAACCAATGAACAAATGAATGTATGCTATACTGAAATTATAAACAATCGTATGTGAACACAATCTTTGTCTATAACCAAAATATGTTCATATGTATACATGACACCTACAACTCAACTACGACCTGACTCATCACAAGATCTACTGCTTGAGCTTGCAACCCCAGTCGTGCTACATGGGTACCACCACACCAGTAAAAGCCCCAACGAAAGAGGGGTGAGTCCCAACGAATCCAGTGAGTGGCTTGGACCAAGCCCTCGCCAAGCTATTCCGAGCATAAATATAATCAAGCATAAATTATAAATATGGGAGTGCTGAAATGCAATAGCATGTAAAGTAAAACATTCACCCACAAAACTCATGTTCAGACACACCACAGTCATTTGACCCATAATGGCCCAAACATCAAGTACCATATCCACTCGGCCCATGATGGCCCAAATAGCTAGTATCATATCCACTCAGCCTATGATTGCCCATACAGCTAGTACCATATCAACTCGGCCCATGATGGCCCAAACAGCTTGTACCATATCCACTCGGTCCATGATTACCCAAACATCTAGTACCATATCCACTCAACCCATAATGGCCCAAGCATCAAGCACATGAGTCGGTAGCTAGAATCTCTATCTAGCAAGCTTCCTGCCTAGGCCCGCTGAACTAGGATGGCCTACTAGTTCCAGTGCCCACTTCGATTGGGAATAGCCCTCCAACCAATATCTGTCGCGTCCATCGTCAGCGTAGCTCACTGATGGCAACTCTCGACCCGTATCATGCCACTTGGGTCCCTCGTCAGTGTGGCTCACTGACAACAACTCTCGACCCATATCCAAACTCGTCGAGTCGGGACCAAATTGAAAATTTGTTATGCTTCTCGGCCCGGCCATACTCCAAACACAAGCATCATCTCAAGAAATAAGAAATACACAAGAACACACGTCAAAGGAATTTCTCAAGTGGTTTGGACATTCTTGCCGATTTCAATAGTGCGCGTGTGGCCGCACTGAGCTCAGCCTATTCTCAGCCTCAACCTCTCGGCCATGCCTCCCACCACTCCGATCAAAAGAACCAAACCCAAGCACATGTGTTCTTGACCATTTACTAACCAACCGTGCAAGAGGAGAATTCTAACAACCTAATGAGTTTAGATTTCAACACTAGTATATGCATCTCCAAACTTGGACTTTTTATGACGCTACACTACGCGTCGCCACCCACGAGTTATATACCAAGACTCATTTAAAAGTGGGTATAAATCAGTTTATTTTTCAGCCATAAAAGGTAGCACACTAAACCCGAGAATTTCATCCACCTAGGGCGGCATATTCTAGTCGGAGTTTCAGCCCTATGCAATTCGTACCAAGCTGAAATTTTTACACTTGAAGTGTTTCATAATCATACTGTTAAATACTGATTTTTCCTAGTGTTTAATCAGTTATATCATGTAGAATTTCAGTCATAACAGTAATGAAGTGCTTGTAAGTTTTCAACGTGTCATTCCTAGCATTTCATGGCAAAGAACTTAGCAATACATGCACTTTAAAATCAATCACAGCAGCCATAAAATGAATATAAATGTACGATATATTAACATAATATAAATACTTTTAAACATCCATAAAACAGTTCTCTAAATTTTATATTCAAGACATACTACAATTTCCAAGATATAACCCCTATTCTCACACCAAATTCTAGGCTCAACTTGGCTTGGTAGTGAACCTTCATTTTTAGGACCATTCGGCCCTTAACTCTTAGGATAGGATCTCTAGCCGGGTACCCCTAAATAAGGAGTATCATCTGAGCACCAAGTCATCCTAACCATTGCGTATAAAGGTATGTCAAAACAGTGTTCTACGGAGGTCATTTCCCTATCACCAACCGCCTCTACCCTACGGCTTTAGGTACTACCCTAAACTGCCATACATCGGCCCCTATCCATAAGGAACTAATTTCTCATCCACCTAGTGTCAATTTATAAATAAAACAGTGATTAAACAGCGCATAAATAAAAATTTCCAGCCATCGACATCTTCCCCTTGCCATCGGCCCTTAGTCCCTAGGGTTGCCCTAATCGGCCCTACATCGATTCCTACCAGCAAAGAATTGTTTCTCCTCCATGTCACGTCCACTCTACGTAAAAATAGTGGACAACATAAAACAATAAAAATCTCGGTGTGTAACCTTTCCCCTAGGCCACCGGCCCTTAATCCGTAGGGCTGCCATATCCGGTCCTACATCGATTCCTACCGATAAGGAACCATCTCCTCCTAGATTAGTATCATTTCATGAGTAGCATAGTGATTAGAACATAGATTAAATAAAATTTTCAATACTTTATCTTCCTAATGCCGTCGGCTCCTAATCATAGGGCTGCCCTAACAGGCCCCAAACCAAGGGGTCATCAAGAAGTCCACCTCTTCCTTTAAACAATCCCCTAACACAAAGAACAAAGCATGGTATCCAAACCAAAGAAAGAATCCAAGCAATGCCTTCCCCTTACATGGGTCGGCTAAAGCAAGGGGAGGTTCTACAAGAAATCAAATCCCTAAACCACCCACCGGCAAGGATAAACAAGAAGGATTCTATGAAGTAAACCTTCGATCCTTGCAGCGATCGGTTTCCGACAACGAGGAGCACCCGGCTGCCCTCCTCTTGAGCATGACTTCTCACATTATCGCTTGGGGATGCGTGCAACTCCCAGGAGGAGCCATACGCCCCAGGTGAGGTATAATATATTTTATTATTATTATTATTTGAATTTACAACTTTGCCCTTATGACTTAAATGGACCATAACTCGACCTATACTTGTTTGAATCGAGTTCTGTTTGAACCTATGAACTCGACTCGACCCAACCTTCTATCCCGACTCAAATAAAATAATTTTCCTCACTCATAAGGTTCATATCACAAATCACGCCATAAGACAATTTCTTAGCCCGCTCCGACGCGCATCCCGGCTTTCCCGCTGAAGCCAAAATAAATTAATTAAATTTTAATTTCTATTTTTCGCGGATATTACAGAAAATATGACTACTAGCAAGCTATTAAACTAAATAGTGAAGTGAGAAATCAAGTATCATTTTTCAAATCCAACTTCACTAAATAGCAATGATTCATTTTCAAAAGAAGTCATTCATGATACCAAAATGAATCAAGAGATCTCAAAATATCAAAATATTGAAAAGTAAGATCTCCAACCCTTCCAATTGGTTGAAAATCGAAAAGGCCACAATTAGCCTATGATTTAGAACTGCAAGGTTGCATGAGCACGTTATAGGTTACAAAGGTCTCCGAGGAGACCGGAAATCAAAATCAAAAATCATTTTCAAAATAATATCAAGAGCGTGAAAGTCACCCAAATCAAGTATTGTATCATAATCTTCTACAAAATTTAAACCAATTGCAAGTTAGAAGATGATACCAAAGTAGTTTTGATACCAACTTTATCTAAGACATCAAGGTAGCTTGAAGTTGCAACCAAGGGTGGATCCTTCCCTCAAGTCCATGGTCAACTTCAAGATTCACCATTCTTTCATTCATCCATATGTGGTAACTCCCCCTACAACTGAACATGAAACCTTTGGTACCCAAATACCTTTGGGTCCTTCGGGGTTAATGGGCTCAAGAACCCAAAATGTCTTAACTACACTAGGGTTCATTTTAAATGCACAATCATAAATTGCATGCTCATATATGCCACAACAAAAGAAATGTTGTAAGACCCGAGGTTTCCTAATATAAAAATCTATTTTTGATGCAGCGCACTAGATTAAGAGTTAGTCGGGTCGAGCCATGGAATCACCGCGAGTAGAAGGTATAATTCAGCTTATGAAATTTAATTGGTTAAATGTTCCTTCCTTCTTAAGCATTATATGTCTTAGTAGAGTCGAGTCCAAATCATGTGTGCGGATTGAATCGGGGCTCGAATCGGACTCGGAATGAGTCGAGTAGGGGCTAAGTGAATTGGAGGGGCATATTGGTCAAATGAAGATGAGAGAATAAAATCCCTCATCCCCAGTCGTGCGGCTCACTTTTGGAGCCGCACGCAGCCCGAGAAAAGAGAGAGGGAGGAGTGGAAGCCTTAGAGTCGGCGCTGGATTCGTGCCACCGTCGAAGAGATCAAGATCGCCATCGTTCGTCCTTTCTTCTTCCTTGATCAAGGTGAGTGGAACGAACCTTGTTGTGAAGGGTAGGCGGGTAGCTGACCCAAGCTTTAGGGGTTTTCTCCGATTTCTCGTGAGATTTCATCGATCCACCGATGTTCTTCCAAGATTTGGTTTGGATGATATGTATTTACTGTTCGTATGAATTTCTCATCATTTTTCTCGATGTTTAGGGCTGGCCACATGAAGGAGAAAGGGGGAAGGTCATGCCGAATTTTCCCCCAATTTCCTAGAGTGGTCGAAAGCCCTCGGATTAAGTTTTCCTCGCGATTGACGACTCGATTCTTCACAATCAAGGCCGAGACCTTATCCTCCTATCCTACTTGCTCTCGGCTGAGTATGATCAGCCTTGGGTAGGCTCGGCCGAGTGGTCATTGGGGGGATAAAACCTTTTGATGTGTCTTACGCTTACATGTAGGGTACCAAGTCATACTTTTATGTTGTAAATCATTCGCAAGATATATGAAATTTGGTAGTGATGGATCGAGATTAGAGCATTTTGAGGAAATGTTCTTGATGGTGCATACATGGTAGGATCTTAGTATGGCATGTGAATCATGGTAATATTTCATTTACTTGTAATATCCTCTTGAATGCGCATATATGGATAAGATTATATATGGTATATGATTTGTAGAATTTCCTTCATCAAATTATTAATGCTAGTATTGAAACTACCATGATAATTAAATGTTACCTTGTTGGAATTTATTGATTAAATGCAAAATTTAATCATTTTATTGTTGCAATTATGCGGTTATTCATGGTAGTAGATATAGGTTAATTTCCTTATAAATTATAGGTTGTGACATGTATGTATTTAGACATTTCGACACTTATGACATATAGTTCACTCTTGAAATATGGCATATGACGCTAGAAGACTATTAGGAAACTCTAGGGTGTCTGTTAATTTGAGAAACTCGAATGTAAACAAGCTAGGTCTCACACATAGGGAACAACCAATGAGCAATAGTGTGCGAATGGTAAGGCCCGGAGAAAAGGGCTGAGCATGGGTGAATGCCCGAGATTTTAAATAAGGAAACTTTAGGACACTTTGCTTGTGTGATGTGATTGTGATGGTCAGCCGAGAAGTATGGATAGTCGAAATTGTTGACTTAATGGTTTCTCTTAAGCCTCGATCTTTATTTTGATGATAACAAACAAGTATTTAATCTATATGTGAAGTTTTGAGTTCAGGTTGAGGTTGCGATAAGCATGCCGAGTTCATTCAAACGAAATGAAAGAAGAGATTCTCAAAGAAACGGAAGTAGAAAACGTCAAAGAAAGGCTTGGGCTTAGATCAAGTAGAAATCATGTAATATACCCCTAGGATGATTTTATCCCAAGCCAAATTGTAAAGTTATCCAAGTTGAAACTTGGTAACTAAACCCACAAAAAGGCATGTAACAAAAATCAAGTAGAAGTCAGCCTCAGCCTGAGTTCGGTCGACCGGTCGATCGACCGAACAAGGTAGATCTTTGGCAATAGTCATTCGGTCGACCGAAGTTGGTGAAGAAATCGTAGAAGGCTGCGTTAGTCGATCGGTCGGTCGACCAACCGAAGACAAAACTTGGCAGAAGGCTCATCGGTCGACCGGATGGCAGATCACAAAGTCGCGTCTAGGCTTCTCTACAACGGTCGGCCGATTCGGTCGACCGGATTAGGAATCGCTGGTCGCGCCTTCTGCTTCCCTACATCGATCGATCGATTGGGTCGACCGGATCAGGGATAGAGGAAGCCGCAACTCATTTGGTCGACCCGTCGATCAATCGAACAGTGCAGAAAATCCACATAACGGATGTAACGGCTAGTTTTCTAGCCGTTTAACCGCCTGTTCAGCTGAGGGGTTATAAATACCCCTCACCTACCTTCTTAAAAGCTTCTTAGAAAATTATTGAGCAATCATACAAGCGATTAAAAGCCTTCAAAGTGATTGTTTTGTTGCGCCCCAATTTTTTGTGAAAATCTGCTTCAAGCGCCTGCTTTCCTCAACTCTGCTACAACTCGAGTATATCATCTAACAAGTTGAATGAGTGAAGGCTTGGGAAAAGAGCTTTTGTTTTTCTTTCTATTCTTAAGATCTTTTACATTGTATTTGAAGTTTTATTTCAGACTGGTTTTCCATCTGTAATAGCTGCTAGGTGTGCTAGGGAAACACTTAGGGGAAACTTTGTAGAATTGTGTTTTGCCTAGGTGAATAGGTTTGAGGGGTTCTCAGAGTGGTGAGAAGAGTATCATCATTTTATTCAAAGGGAAACACAAACTCTATAAAGTCCTTGGTGAGGAGCCAAGGTAATGGAATAGGCAGTTGGCGGAACCACTATAATGGAATAGGCAGTTGGTGGAACCACTATAATGGAATAGGCAGTTGGCGGAAACACAAACTCATTATTGTTCTTGACATTCACATCTATTGTTAATATACATTTGCATTTGATTAAAGTTAAATTGAGTAAATCTAAAAAGGGACAGGCACTATTCAATCCCCCTTCTAGTGTTAGATTTCCTAGAATAGGAATGACTAATGCTTGACTCGGCCAGTGACTTGGGTCTTGAGATTGCACCAGCTGGCCCGCTAGATGTTAGACCCTAGTTGGGTGGGACTAGCTATCCCTAACTCGGTAGGTGTCCTGAGAATAGCAAACCATCCAAGTCGACGACCGGGTGTTTGCTCTGATTTTACTCATGTGTTATGTAGGCCGTGCGGCCATAATATTACTGTCATTGTGTGGTAAGGCTGGTTAGATCCGAACAATTAGTTCATGAGCAGGCCCTAGTGGCCGAGTGTTATTCTTCTTAGTTGGGCTGTTATGGCTGGTTATATGACTATATGGTCCATACAGGACAGCTCTTGGGGTCGGTTGTCATATCAGGACTAGATTAGATTCCTAACTTTATATTTTTCTGACATTATATACATGTGATTATTGGGGATTTATGTGGAGGTTCGGAAGAACCGCTCACTGGGTCCCATGTGGACTCATGATTTATTTCTCTTATTTTGCCGAGCCCGACCAGTGAGGTGAGGCTTGGAATCATGGTGCAGTTGGAGGGCAGGCAGTGGCATTGATCTCGTAGCAATGTCTAGTAGTCGTAGTCGTGATGTCTAGGATTGTTTTCTTTTCATACACTGGGAGTTGTTTAGTTGAAAACATGTATTTCAGTTTAACTCGATTCGTTCTTGATAGTTGGTTGGTTTCGCAACTCTTTTTTAAAATTGTGAACCTTCTTTAACAATTAAATAAAAGCTGCATCGTTGTTTTTATTTACATGCTTCCGATTTCTTGTCAGTCAGTGTATGTGGTAGGCTTCAGGGTAGGACATAGACCCTGGGCGGTCACGCGACCCTAAGTTGGGGCATGACAAATGTCCATTAAATTGCTTATCTTATTTTTTTTTTATGAACATGATGTTTAAAACTAGAATGTTTACACTACAACAAAAATCGTCATTAATAGCATGTCATCAACGCTATCATAGGTAGTGTTTAGCATTAAACGAAACGCTGTCAAATCGTGTGCTATCTTATGTAGGGAAGTTACAATAGTGTTTCTGGGAATGCAATTGTGAATACTATATGAATGTTATTTTATAACATTTTGTATTCGTTATGATTAGTTCGTTATAGCAGTCTGAACCTACTATTATTTCATTCTATAGTAGCAATAATATTTATTTATCATATATATTTATATAGCTTTTTCGAACCGTTATCTATCACTAAAGAGAGCATTTTAAAACTATCATACAAAAGTAGGTTTACTCTCAGCTTGTTGTTGTTACTGAAATAATTTTTTATTTTTCTAATTTATTAACAATATAAGAATCTGTAAGACCCGAAAAAAGTTTCCTAATGTAAAAGTCTATTTTGGTGCAGCGCGTCAGACCCGGGGGTAGTCGAGTCGAGCCTCAGGATCACCTCGAGTGAAAAGGTATGACTTTGCAAATGAATCATGAAGTCTATTTAGATAATTAACTTTCCTTTTATAAAATCATACCTTAAATTGAGTTAACTCGAGTCATGTTATGAGTTGGGTCGGAACCTGAGTCGAGTTCGGGTTTAGTCAAGTTCCGAGTATGACTTAAGTGAGCCTTGAAACCATCTTTGGAAAGATGGTTGAGGGAATGAAAGCCCCCCTATGGCAGCCGTGCGACTCAACCATTGAGTCGCACAAGGCCGCAAGGGAGAAAGAGGAGAAGGAGCAAGGAGGGGACTTGGAGTTTGGATCGATCTGGAATCCGTGTCGTCGCCGGAAATTCTCAAGTCGTCGTCACCCGATCCTTATTTATTGGCGATCTAGGTGAGTGGTTAAAGCTTTAACAGTTTGGGGAAGGCGGGTGGCCGAACCCTTGATGATAGTTCGAGTTCTCGCGATTTTTCTCGACGATCCATGATTTCAACGATATGGACTAACTGTTTTATGATGTTTCTTGTCGGATCTCACCTTTTTAATTGCCGATCTACGTATTTTGGGGCTGTCGAGTCATGGGAAAAGGGGAAAGGTCATGCCAAAATTTTCTCCGATTCCCTTGACGGCGAGAAGGCTCGTAGATGCCCTTATACCATTGTTTTGATGTAGTCTTTGGAACTCCTCACATAATATGAAGCATGTTCCCTCTAAAGCCCCTTGAAGTGGCCGAATGAACCCTAAGATTTATGGAGAGGGTTCGGCCAAGGGTGAGGGGAAGGGTAAGTTGATCATTGGTATTTAAGAAGTATGTGGAATAGAAGAGACAAACTATAGCTAAAGTCTCATTCATCTTTCCCTACCCCAAGGACCTTGGCCGAGCAAGGTTTTCCTTGCTCATGGTTCGGCCAAGGTTGGGCAGAGGAGGAGAGACTTGCCTTAGATGGAAATTTCATGATCTTAGGAATCACACATAGGGATATGACAATACTTAGGAAGAACACCAAATTTAGCAAGTAGCTCAATTGATTTGGATTGTAGAAATGCTAGATTGTAACCATACTTATCATTTGTTCCTTAAACTTGGATGTTGACAATGTTACCATGTTTTATAATTCATACATGCTATTTAAATTTATTACTACCTTGTCATGCCAGATAGTTGCTCCTTATTGAACTAATATTCCTAAGGTAGTATAAGAATTGTTAGGTATGTGCATTATGATTATATATGATGAATGATGTAATATTTGAGCATTTTTCTTTAGATTACGCATGCTGCCCTAAATGATCTTGGATGGTATTCCAAGGTTGACTCATGGAAATTCTCACCTAAGACAGTGTAGAAGGCTAAGTAACATGTAAGGTGTCACTAGATGTTCATAGCACACTTATGGAAACCTAGATATGAGACGACAACACTTCTATGATTGCTTGTATATTTTTAGAAACTTAGAGATTATAGGTGCACATATACAAAAAGGGGCGGCATAAATTATTGACCCGGTAGTCGGATATGGCTAGATACGGGCAAAGGCCCAAAGTATATATATATATGGAAACCCTAGTATTATCTCAGTCACACTCATCAAGGGGCCCACAGATATCTCTCTCATATACGAGAGGGACAAATTCTCTCATGACTACGCATATTCCTCTGCATGATTCATTCCATGTCCAATGGTAGTCCTTATTACCACCCGGTTAATTGTGATGTTGGACTAGGTCAAAACACAGAATTCCTCATGTAGGAATCCATGGTGACATGAAATCGGAGGACTGACGTATCACTACCGTTATGAGATACTAATGATATAATCCATGTAGTATTCTCGCAGTGGGCCTGTCCGACACCATGTTCTCCAATAGGTGTCTATGATCTGACTTTGATATCACATATCCATGACCAGTAAAATATGATCATCGTCAGTCAGACTATTTACTAGTCTTCATTCATTATCGTTCCAAGACAATGATCAACTAGGGACTGTTTAGAATAAGATTCCAATTGCTTTAGGGTTTTACTATCTAGTCTCATACTTGATGACCATTAGATGGAATCAACTATTTAATGAGTCTATTATCAAGTCAAACAAGCTCATGATAAATAACAAGATAAAATAAGTGTTCCATTTATTCAAAAGGAAAGCTACAATGATAATATTGTTTCATTGGCCTAGGGCACACTACTAACAGAGTGGTCAAACCGCCCGTGCCATCGTAGGGTTGAAGTGTGGTTGACAGCTTGAAATTGTTGGGAAAACAAACTATCATAATGTGCTCGGTGAAGGGTTATGATTCGATGGCGGGAGGAGGAGCGATCTCTGTGACCCTAGTGTCCTCTTCTCTGTGATGATGTGTGCAGGAGATCTCGTCCCGGAGGATAGAGGTCGGCCTCTAGGATCTCTCCAAGTGATTGTCTTCATCACGTTCTAAGCGGTGGCCCTCGTGCTCGATAAGGAGTTATTCCCAAGACCGCCTCGGCGTCTCGACCTGAGCTACTTACTAATGGTTCTCCACCTGAAGGTCGTTGATCAGACGTTGAGATTTTTCTAGTGAAAGGTTGGGGGGTATCGGAGCATCATTCCTCACTGTTTCATTGTTTCCAATAGCGGGGGAACATCACTGCTAGGATGTCACCTATGTGCGATGGCGTTCGCCTAACTCCGAATACCAACCATTGCAGGGCACGTAAGATTTACTCGACCACAAGGTGAGTACCAAATGTTCTTACCTGAAGGTCGGGTAATGTGGCCCGACGTGTCTCTTGGTCCGGTGTGACCCCGGCAAGGGGACCTGCAAAAGACACTCTGATGCTCAACTAAGAATGAATTCTAGGATAGGGTAATAGAAAGTGGAATATAGATGTACTTGGGGAGCATCGTGTCTGTATATAATACAGGTTGAGGAATTTCTAGCGATAATGCTTCTCGGTAATCTCGTAGGGATGTGCTCAGAATGGATCGATGTTGATCCCAAAGATATTGGGCTTGTAATTGACGAATACCTCGTAATTAATGAGGACGTAAGTGTCCTTGTATGGCTGGTCAGAGCACCCGGGTTAAGCCGTGTCTGGCTTGATTCGAGTCTGGCCCATGAGTGTAGGCACTTCTGGGCCTATTTCGGTCAGGTCCAAAGTACTAGTCCAGTCCATTAGTAAAAATTAAATTTTATTTGTAAATTAAAATTTTAGCATATATGTAAAATATACTGTAACACTTTTATATATAATTAATATAAAATATTATATATTTTTATTTGTGGTTAATACGAACAAACTACATATTTTGTCTTAAAAGTAAACTAAAAAAAAAAAAAATAGGTCAAAAATTCATGAATTATCTAATCTCATAATATGAACAACATAAAGTATATATCAATTCAGCATTAAATACAAATATGAGAATGAGTTTGTATTTTTCTTTCAAATACAATGCATGATGGGCAACTTATTTAGGTTCCTCTAGGTAAGTTATTTTATGTAATTCACAAGAAGTTCAAATTTTTAAGAAAGTTGCACATCGTGAAAAAGTGTCAACCAAATAAGATATTTTTTAGCTACTTCCTAGGAAGTAATTAACCAAATGAGGCTTTACTTATGATTATATTTAATTATTATGAGTTTTTTTTCCTACTATTCGGTGAAACTCTATTTTTATGTGCTTTTTCTTTGTATTATTTGGCAAAAGTCTACATTTTTTTCCATCGTGTCTCTCCATCAACACTGCTCTAGGAGATACAGAACTCCCTACGTGGTTTTTTCTTTTTTTTCCTGTAACTACCGTGCAACATCAGCTTCCCCTACTTTAATTACCTATTTTTTTACTTCACAACAAAGCAATTCACGTCGTCCCACTTTTTTCCGGCCTTCGTATGTCTCAGCCCCAAAACTCTTTCATTAACAACATAGCTCCCGTACATCTCTCATATAATATATTAATCAAACTACACTTGTATTCTACTGTAACCTTACAATATCTGCAAAAGCATAATATTTTTTTCTTTACATTAATGATATACTCCATTTTGAAAACATGTCGCAACAGGTAAGTCGATTACGTACTAGTTACTCTCGCAAAAGTTAGTCTTCTGTATGTTCTGATGATACTAAATGATCAAATGGATAAAATTTATCCCCTTGGATCTCCTAAATTGAGTTCAATTAAAATAGGTCCGATTGGGTCAACCTATGGTAATACTTAATGTTCCTACCTGAGGATTGAAGTAGCATGGGTCTGGTTCGGTATCTCTAGGGGGCTGCAAAAAACACTTTGAAGCTCAAGTCGGTGGGACTCCAAGTGGAGATAATAGAATATGGAACTTAGATTACTTGATGTGTGTCATGTCTGTATTTATTGCAGGTGGAGTTGACGATGACGCCTGATAATCTCGCGAGGATATTGCTCAAAATGAGTGTAGGTTGATCTCAGAGATGACAGGCTTGATAAGAAATGATGTGGATGTCCATGTATGACTGGGTGGAGCCCCCGGGCGGAGCCGTCTGGATTGTCTCAAATTGAGTTGTGGGGCACTGATGGGTCTAATCCGATCGGGCCCAATAATTCTAGTCCAGTCCATAGCCCCCGAGCTCAGCCAGTGTCTGGAGGACTACGTGTCGAGCTCTTAAGTATAGTTAACTTTCCTATCCCTGGCGTCTTTGTGGCTTGAGGAGCTTCCGAAAATATTTGCCAAGTTGTGTTAAATGGCTAATGAGGCCAAGCTGGAATGGATCATTGTGAGGATCGAATTGGAGTGGACGGCTATAGAGGTCGAGCAGGACCGATCGGTTATGAAGGTCGAGCTGAAGCGAGCAGCCGTGAAGGCCGAGCTGGAATGAGCAGTCGTGAAGGTCGAGTTGAAACGAGCAGTCGTGAAGGCCAAGCTGGAGCGAGTGGCCATGAAGGCTGTGCTGGAATGAGTGGTTGTGCGTCATCTTTGGTTGGCACATAGCAAATTTGTCCTTTCAGAGAGTGAATCGAATTGACATATCTTTATCGTGTTAGTCTTGTCATCTCATATTTTGTGCTTGGTATGACAGCTTACTAGTAGGGTTTGTCTCCTTTCATGGCGCTTCTTGGTTAGCTTTTGCCTTTTCAGTTCAAGGGAGTAATCATGATAAGAAAGTATTCTCACGGACTCACACAGCTTTCCAGGAAATCGCCATTTGGTGGGTTTGATCGGCTGATATTTGTCTTGTGGTATAGTTGTTGATCGTTCGATGGGTTTTTTTGTCTTTATGGCAATATCTCTCCCCTCGTTCTCCGAACTTTTTGCGCTTTTGGTACCTTGGTGCTTTGAGGTTTTCTTCGATGACAGACGAGCCTTTTTGGTTTCTATCCTCCTTTGCTTACAACAGGTGACCGAGGTTTTTGCTTAGGCCAAACGTGAAAAGAAAAGTTGGGACCGTGCGGAGGCAAGGTCGTCGAAGAGGGCTCTTGATCCCTACTCGTGGGTTTTTCACATGATACTACGGGAAAGCTCAGTGATGATTGCCCTAAGAAACATCCAAGCTTCCCGGGACAGGGTCAACATCTCTCGTTGTGACGATGAAGATTCCTTCGATTGTCTTCCATGCTCCTCCTCAAATAGGATTTTTCATCACAGAGAGTCTGGATCCGTCTTTATGTATCGAATTCTATTTGAAGAACTTGGAGTTCGCCTGCCCTTTACAAACTTTGAGTGTCGAATAACAGATATTGAATCGAGCGAATGTAGCTCCTTCGCAACGGCACCCAAATAGCTAGGCGTCTATCTGTTGTTTTGAGATCCTGATGCAGTGTCTCAACCTTGAACTGAGCCTTTATGTGTTCTTCTCCTTCTTACAAATAAATGGTTCCAAAAAGTGAGTTATGGTGTCGCTTAGCAGTGTGCCAGGGAAGAAACTATGAAACTCTTTTCGGAGTTCTCATCAGAACTTTAAAGAGTGCTTCTTCAAGGTTAAATCGAAACTATCCCTGTGTCCATTTTATTTGGACCCTCACTCCCAAAAGGAGATGTTTTCTTTGTCTTGGACTAAGGAACCTATGCTGATTGGGCATGTGAAAGAAGGAGTTCTTTCTGCCAAGGAGAGCCACATCGTGGAGTTTTTTAATCAAGTGTGGCCCTTCTGGGCCTTTTTCCTGTAAGCAGATGTCGAAGAGAGCCCTGGAGGGGTTGCCAGTTTCAGCCTATATAGGTAGATGTTTTTTGAAAGGCATTTGATAGGTAACCCTCATTGTCCTCTCTCTGATGAGAGTTTTCTTTCGTTGCAGGGAAAGTGTCGTCTATGCTGGACAAAATGATTTTTCGTGGCTATTATAGGAGTAAGAGGTGTGATACCCCTGTCATCGGTAGAGGGAAGAATTTGCTAGTGGATGAGTCTCCATCAAGGCCTAGTCACCCGTCGCCGTTGTTGGCCTTGGAATTTCCAATACTAGGGAATTCAGAGGTCCCAAACGTAGGAGTTCCAAGTCCTCGATTGTCGGGTGTAGTAGAATTATCTAGTTCTTCCGACTCAACTACTTCTATTCCTTTCTTACAGTTGGAGGAGCAAGTTGGGAATCCTGATTTTAATAGAGATTCATCACCCCGCGAAGGTATGGCTTCGGCGAGGATTGTTGCTTCGGCATCGAGCATGGAGACTATAGGAAATTCCCCACTGTTGGCTCAGCGACTGGATATGGTTCGTATATGGGTGTTTTTTTTTGTCTAGGGAACCTAACATTTTCGCCAGAGGAATTAGAGATGTTGACCCAACTTTTGGCTTTGGCCACTAGGCTGAGGCAGCTTAGGTCAAATAAATCTGAGGCTCATATGCGAGAAGTGGAGTTGCTGAAGCTTGAATTGGCCAATGTTAAGACTTAGGATAGTGAAGAGCCATAAGATTGAGCGTTTGAATCTTACTGTTGCAGAATTGGCTGCTCGGCTGAAGGTCGTGGAGGATGAGTCCAGGAGGAAACTCGAAGCGTCCGAGGTGGAGAATTCTCATCTGCGAGCCAAAATGGCAGAATGCAGGCGTATGGCAAAGAATTCTGAGGATGAGATAAACAGTTGGCGGGATGTCGATTTAATTTTATATAATAATGGTTTCAACAATGCCATTGAACATGCTCAACTTTTTGCTCCTAAAGCTGACTTTTTTGAAGTTGACAGTTTCAAAGAGATACATAATGGGGCTTGAGTGGATCCCGAGCCCGAGGAGGGGGTTCTTGTTTCCGTGGAGGAAGAGTTGACGTTCATTGTTTCTGAGCCGCATGATGTTCCCTTCGAGAGTGTTCTGGAGAAGGAAACTACTGTGGAGCTGGTAAATGTCGAGGTGTTTCCTTCTTTATAAATATTGGCACTTTTTAAATCGCCTCATGTGGGCCACGCATTGTTTGTAATGGATTGTCGTCTCTTGTGGCCTATACGAAATGCTTGACTATTGCCCCTTCGTGTGTCTATTTATGCATACAATTGGTTTTTGTTTTGCTTCATGACTTTTACTATTTATAATGCTTGGCTCCCTATGAAGGAAGAATCTTTGTTTGAGGCCAAACCTTCTGTAACGCTCTGTAGTTATTTCGGAGGTTAAACAATAACAACATATTCCGGTGCCAAGCTAGGCTGGTTGATAAAGTCAAGAATAGTAACTCAAGGGTCAAACACTACATTCGGGGTCCAAGTCGAGCTTTGCCGAGGAGAATAAGGTAGGGTCGTGTGTAAGGGAAAGTAGTGGCTCTGTGGGCCGAGGACTTCACTCGGGGGTTCAAGCCAAGCTCGCCAAGGAGCATAAGGCAAGACCACGAGCAAGGAGTCGAGTAAGGGCTCTGAGGCTGAAAGTAATGACGTGATAGCCAACGAGTCAGGCTGGTGAAAATCGAGTCTTGGTCGTGTAAGAGCACTGAAACCGAAAGCAATGGCTCTACAGTCAGAGACTACACTCGGGGGGTTCGAGCCGAGCACGCCGAGGAGTGTAAGACAGGACCGCGTGCGAGGAGTCGAGTAAGGGCTCTGAGGTGAGGAATAGTGGCGTGATACCCAACAAGTTAGGGTGGAGAAAACTGAATCTTAGTCATGTAAGGATGATAAGGCCGGAAGTAGCGGCACTGGAGGCCTAGGACTGCACTCAGGGATTCAAGTCGAGCTCGTCGAGGAGCGTAAGGCAGGATCGCACGCGAGGAGTCGAATAAGACCTCTGGAACCAAAAGTAATGGCATGATAGCCAATGAGCCAGACTAGTGAAAACCGAGTCCTAGTCCTATAAGGTGCTAAGGCCAGAAGTAGCGGCTCTAGGGGCCAAGGACTGCACTCGGGGGTTCAAGCTGAGCTCGCCGAGGAGCGTAAGCCGAGCTCGCCGAGGAGTAGAGTAAAGGCTCTGAGATCGGAAGTAATGGCGTGATAGCCAACGAACCAGGCTAGTGAAAACCGAGTCCTGGTTGTGTAAGGGCGCTAAGGCCAGAAGTAGCGTCTCTAGGGGCCAAGGAATGCAATCGGGGGTTGAAGACGACCTCGCAAGGAGCGTAAGGTAGGACCTCGCGCAACGAGCCGAGTAAGGGCTTCAAGGCCAAAAGTAATGGCGTGATAGCCAACGAGCTAGATTGGTGAAAATGGAGTCCTGATCGTGTATGGGCGATAAGGCCGAAAATGGCGGCTCTACGGGCTGAGGACCAGACTAGGTGAAAACCAAGCTCGCGGGAAGCATGCTTGGGATCGTGTTGCTCATTCAGAGCATGTCGGGCTAAACCAAAAGCAACGGCTCTGGTACCGGAAGCAACAGCTCTGAAAGCGAAAAGTCGCACTCAGGGGTTCAGGCCGAGCTTGAGCGCAAGGATTCAAGTAGATAACGGAATATTTGTTAGAGTGATGAGATGTTCGTAGAGTTCCCTGGTCATGCATAGAGAAAGATGCGAGGAATGCAATTTTATTAAGTAATAAAAAGAAATTGTGTGTTCAGGGAAATGTTCGGTCTGAGCTTTGTTTGTGCTTATTGTGACTTTTTTATCACGGCTTGAGTTCTTTCAAGGGTTGAGTCGAGATTGTTTCCGCATGTCTCGTCCTGGGTTTAGCTCGGAGACTTTTGCCAGTTGTTTGCCTTCCGTTTCTAAAATAATAAATTTTAATGGAAATTTTGCCAGTTGGGTTTGGCTTCTTTTTGGTCGGCGTGCAACACGCCTACTTCCATTTCTAAAACAGAAAATTTTAATGCCAAGTGGTGAGTGGATACGACAGCTCTCAAATTGTTCAAGGATAGTCATCCTAGAATCATATGACATGAGCTGGAGATGTTGATGACTATGTACTGTACATCAATTATTTTTGCCCTTGGCTGAGAGTTGAACGTCATCCTTAGCCATATGGTTCTTCGGATGTCAACCCTTTCTCCTGAGAAGCCTACCAAGTCTCCTTTGCATGGGATGAGTGAGACTTATGTTAATTGCATTTTCTCGAAGATGGAGTAGAAAACGATGTCGACAGAGCTGCCTTGGTTGACTAGGACCTCTTTTATGATGAAATTTCCTCCAATCACAGAGATTACGACCGGGACGTGTAGGTTTTGATCAGTTCCATGAAAATCGAATTCATAGAACAATATTGTCATGGTTTTGGAGATGGGCCAGTGTAGGCGAGTGGCGCTATCGACCGCCATCACTGCCCGGAGAGATTCCTTTTGTTGGGATAGAAATCGAAAACGCGGTGGAAATAGCAATTTAAAAAATTTAAACTATCCCGAAAACAACGATCTACTTTAGCAATCTTTAAGAAATTCAATCAATGAGTAGAAGGAGAAGATATAACTTATACTGCAAATGGTATGGTTGCTCCTATCCCCGTTTCAAGACGCACACACACACGTCCTCCAAGTAAAATCCACACCAAGCGCCCCGCAACAAAGGGGCAGCGAACACCGGGACTCGTTGTGGCTCAACGGAGAAGCAATCATAGCCCTGAAACACACCAAGGTGAAGTCAGCCCTTCCACCAAGAATCGAGCACCAAAAGGGAGGAAAAGGGGATGAGAAAATAACAGAACGAGAAGGTAGATGAAAGAATACCTCGCTGTCCTTCATGGACTCATCCAAGAAGGTGAAGTAGGCGGCAAACCCAAGATGAAAACACCTTCGATTTGGCTTCGTAAAACCGCGGATGGAGGACCTTCATGGCCGGTCACCCATGGAGATGAAGATGAGTTCTTGGCGGCCTTTCTCTTCAAGAGGCCTCTCAAGATTCCAAACCTTAATCTTCTCCAATATGAATAACCAATTATCTTAACCCCTTGAAAGAAGGTTAGGCCACCTATTTATAGGGGGCATAGACGTCTACCAAGGTAGAACTAGGCCCCCCTTTCAAAATCTCTCCTCGTAATTCAAAATTCCGGGATTTGCCTCTAACGCAATGATTTATATTTAATGAATTTATAATTAATTCGAAATTAAATTCAAATAAGTATAAACTTAAATTTATCTCCATGAATTAAAAGTCTATTAACATGAATGATAATTATCTAAATCAATCAATCCCCTAAACGATAGGAAAGATGTTTATCTAAATAATTTAAATTCTGATTAATTAATAGAATTATGATTTGTCCTCATAAATCATATATCTATTAATTTTATGATTTATCTCCATAAATCAAATTCATATTAATTAGGATTTATCCAAATAAATTAATTCCTAATTAATTGGTTAGGCTCATTGTTAGAGACTAATTTTTTCACCATGTATATTTGATTCAAAATCAGATTGTATCTAATTCATAATTAAATACAATCACCATCAAGTGATTAATTAAATATTTAATTCATAATTAAATTTAATCAACCACTTAAAATATTATTACGTGACAATCCCTACAATTTAGGGATGTCCTACAAATTAGGGTTACCAAGGAACTCCTTCCTCGCACATCTGTTCCTATATGAAACAACTTTCCTATCATGTCCGTAAACAAGATCTGTGATCGAGTCGTAGCATGTCCATGCTAGTAGACATATAGGACCGCATTCGGATTTTATCTCATAAGGTCCGTTACGAGGTTAGCATGTGTGTGACCCATTAGGCCCCACACGAAGCCAGTAATGAGTTGTGCATAACAAAGAGTTGAATCCGAAAGAATAACTTCTATTCGAATCTTACGAGCCACCACTAAACCCCTTTAGTGTGGTCGTGAGAGAATCCACTCATAAGTCAAGATTGGCATCTAGCAATATGTCATGACTACTCGGATAGTATGAGGTTCAATCTAAAGGGATCGAACGCCCTTCGGTGATTAGTTACCGTGCAACTAAGTCCCTCAGTTACAATGTCCCGAATACGGCTAGGGTACGAAAAAAGTGTCAAACCCTAATACTGATTCATATGTATTCTGCCTGCCAAGTCGTCGTCTCAATAATGACATGTCAAAAAATATTTTTCCAACATTCATATCTACAATGGCCAGAGATTCCTGAGTCGACACTTGCAGGGACACATAGGATATTATCTTCTCTTACTATGAGTAACTAATTTCATATTGGTTGCTCACGTACCTCCATGGGTGCTTTCCTATGCTCAAAGGTATCTGGCACATGACACTGAAGGCCACGTAAGGATAAGTCCAAAGCAATGGATCGACACTCATAAGGTAACTATGACAACCTCAGGTTCAAGGACTACTTGCACCTACTATCACCCGAGGAACATCCTATCGACACTCATGTAAGGATTTCATTCTGTGTCCTCGTGTATGTCCGTTCAGTGAACTCATTCCCTAATGAGCACCTGCACTTGTACATTAAATGACGGCTCATAGGTAACTGTGAGATCAGCTACCCCTTATCGTATAAGGCATGTACCAAGTGCACTAGTCTATCCGAAATCACCAATACCCTAATTGGTGATCCTACGATTGTGAACATTTAGAACAAGGGCATTTGGATTCCAAGTTTCACTGATATGATCTCATCATGGCCTTGGAATCAATTGCCCAGGTCCATGAAGTTCACCAAAATCTAATATATACAAAATATAGATGCAGCATATGATGAAAAGTTGTCTCATATTATTCATTAACCAAAAATAATTCCCTACACATCAACATGTAATTGGCTCAAGGACGCTATTTCTTTCACAATCAACAAGTACAATATTAGTTTCAGGATTTCGCACTCTAAAATCCAACTATCAATACTATAGTGAATTGAAAATAACAAAAACCTATTTGTTATTACAAGTACATACCAACTTGCCTCTCTATGACATCCCAGCCATAGAGTTATGTCATCCACACAATCCTTGTGTTAGTGAGTTAACAGCTCACAATCATCTTCTCTTGAAGATAAAAAAAGTAGATTGTTGTCATCTTTGCACTCAGTAGTCTAAATTTCTTATATAATTGGCAACACAGTGTACGTACATTGGAGATATAGACATTCAGATCTTTTCACCATAATATATATGTGACAACCGGCCAATCTGAATAAATGCTGACTTAAACACTTATCATTAACAACATCAGTTCAAACCAAACAGTCAACTCTAAATCACCATAAAGTATCGATCATTAAACTCAAAGAGTAACGCCTAGAGACAATCAAGAAGACCTTTCCACTACTCATAATTAAATCAGACAATAAACAAGTAATTAAAGATGATTAAAAATATCACAAATATAAACACTACAAAAAATTAGAATATCACCGATGGTTAGTTCGTTGGTAATACTTAAAAATTTGTTGGTAATAGATTACCAACAAATGGTCTGTTGGTAAATATATTAGTGTTGACCATGCTAGGTATTACCAACGAATATTATTATATCTGTTGGTAATACCAACGAATATCATAATATGTTGGGAATACCAACGAATATTATATCCGTTAGTAATACCAACAAAAAGAGTCGGTATTATTCATAGGTATTACCAACAAAGGTACCTTTAGTAATACCAACGAGGACATCCGTTGATAATACATTTTATAATCAAAATCTACATACAACACATGAAATTTCATAACCAAAACTTATATTTTTCGTATACAACCATTCAAGAAAGCAAATCACACATCAAATTTTTGGTTATCCAATCACACATATGTATACAACCAGTCAAGAAAATTAAACTCATATTTTCATAACCAAAATCAAAACAACTAGTACCAACCATCTACAATTGAGTATATAGTGCATCAAACAAATACAAACCTTACTAAAGTCAAATTTTTCCTAACAAAAGTTAAATTTTCATAACAACATTAACAAAAAAATATGAAAATCATAACTCAGATGGTGGAGGTAGAGGTGGTGGAAGTGGAATGCCGAGTTGTCTTAACATCAAACGAACTTGAGCTTTCATTTGTGATTGCACTTGCGACTGCACTTATGATTACACTGATGCTTCTAATTCAGTAATATACCATCGCATGGATGTCATCTCAGTCTGCATCGCATTCCACTCATCATTTGTCCGACCATGCTCATAACTCGATGTACTAGATTTTGCAGAGCTAGAACTTTCCATAATAGATTTAACATCCTCTCAACATCCAAAATCATAAACCCGATAATGAGATGAATGTCTTCAGGATCAAAAAATAACCTGGAACGTGGTGATCAATCATAGATATCAAACAATATCAAAAGAAATCTCAACCAATATTTATTATACACAATTTGGAGATATCAAATAGTACCTTCCCAGCACTATCACATATTCACGTGAAGTCCTTTTCAAGTTCAAAAGGAAAATCCAAAACAACAATAATTATACATGAAAATATAAAGATGTAAACCGATAAATGCAACTACGTTAGAAGTCAAGAATCATGTATATGAATGAGCCATCATAATTACTTAATATACATAATATCATCCTAATACAGATGAGGTGTGTGACTAAACATGTAACATAAATGTAGTAACTTGATCATAAATAGTATCTAAACGGCTTAACATGTGTGATATTTGAAATATACCGATAAATTCAAAAGGAATTGAAATAAATTTTTAGTCTCAATCTTCGGATCAAGAAAATAAAAAGGGAAACAGAGATAACATCAAGACCAAACCAAAATACCATTTTCCACTAAATCTTCACAATGAAAGTGAAAACCAAACCAATCAAAATTCTAAAGAATTGAGAAAGAGGAAGTCACGGTCCCCTTCTTCTGGGAGAAGTGTAGATTTGATCAAGTTTTCAATTTTGTGGACTTTAGTCCTATAAAATTTATTTTGGTATTTTCAGTCCTATAAGTTTTGCTTCGTAGTACAGATATGGTCCTACCCATGACGGTACGTTAACTCTCCGTCAATGTGAACTAACGTCGTTCATACACGTTGACAAATTTGGTCCTATAAGTTTCATTTCGAAATTTTCAGTCCTATATGTTTGTCCCGTAGCACAGATTTGGTCATATATATTTGCCCTGTAGTACAAATTTGATCCAGTATATTTGCCTCGTAGCACAAATTTGATCATATCCGTGATGGTTTGTTAACTCTCCGACATACGGCGTTATGTCCATATTGACGGAGTTAACGGACCGTCATGAATAGGACCAAATCTTTGTTACAAAGCAAACTTATATATGTTACGGAGCAAATCTATGTTACGGAGTTAACATACCAACTTGTCTATATGTCGGTCCATCATATAGATTTGGTCTTATCCACGACGGTCTATTAACTCCGTCAACATGGACATAACATCGTTTATTTTTTCGTGGAAGGAGTTAATGGACCAAATCTGTGCTATAGGGTAAACATATAGGACCAAATCTGTGCTACGAGGTAAACATATAGGACTGAAAATTTCGAAATGAAACTTATAGGACCAAATATGTCAACGTATGAATGGCGTTAGTCCACATTAATGAAGAGTTAACGGACCGTCACGGATAGGACCAAATCTATGCTACAGAGCAAACTTATAAGACCGAAAATACAAAAATGAAATTTATAAGACCAAAGTCCAAAATATTGAAAACTTATAGAATCAAATTTGCACTTCTCCCCCTTCTTATAGCTAGTAGAATCTAGAATTGCAGAAATAAGAGTTCAATGGAATTTTTTTCTTAAAAGTAAATGAAGTAGCATCAAAATTTCAGAACAACAGTTCCATTCATAACTTGTTTTCAGTAAAAGGTATTTCTTGTAGACAGAGATCAATCTAGTATGGAACACAGAGAAAAGGCAAGTACTCTTTAAAATTCTCTATATAAAATATAAACATAATCTTTAATAGATTCCTAAGTTCCTATAGATGACAATATTAGATCCTGTTTTCACTTATCCATCTTAACCCTTTTTAGCCTAATTCCCACCTCCAACTATACAGTTTTTCATTTTGATTACCAAGTAAAAGTAGAATTGCAAAAAAGAAGATTATTGATGTTTAAAGTGGCTGTGACAAATAATGATTATAATGAGCATATAATAAATGTACAAGTATCATCAAGTTACCTAATGCTCGGGCTGATTCTGGTAATCCATGTTACGCCATTGAGCAATGGTCATACCATGGAAGATAGCAACACTAAAGTAAGCATCCAACAGCAGAATACGGTCTGCAGATATAGATGCTACATCCAATAATGCAGGAGTAGGAGGTGAGTTAAAAGAATATGAAAGAAGTGAAGGCTGTATCATGACCAAATCTAGCACATAGACGGATAAGAGATCTATCAAGCCATCTAGTTGCATCAAATTCTTCCTGAATATTGAATAGATGTCATATAGTTATAAGAAAAGCCAATACGGCTTAGCAATAACTATTGTTTCTATTAGCTGCTCATGGAGCATATGAAAGAGACCCTGTCCATTCTTAACAGGCAAAAACTTCAAAAATATGCCACAAGGTGGAGATACAACAACATTTACACTAAACGGAGGGTGAAGGGTCAACATATTAGAAAGATAACAATTTGGCTGAAGATGGCAAGCATTTTATGCTATAATAGTGCTATCATTAAATTGTGAACTAACAGCATAAAATATACAAATTAACAAATGAATGGTTCATGTCATGAAAAAACCAGATGCAAATATGAAAAAATCTGTATCTTACCTCCACCACCACCACCAGTAATGTTAATGTACCTGTGTATGAAAATAACCCCTTGGAAATGACAAATATAATTCATATTCTCACCTGAATCGCATCCACATTTGGACTTAAACATTTCAGAACATTAATCAGCTATCCATTAAATTTAATCAAGACTCCAGTGGGTCTCAAACAAGTAAAAATTATTTACTCAAAAGCAATAGTGTTTTTAAATCGAGTCCAACTACTAATTCAATCCGGAACAAGTCTTGGACCGGATTCATTTCACTATATCTAGTTTAGGAAATAAATTGATAAAAATGATAAAAGCCAAAATAAATAGGAAGCGAGGGAGAGAAAGCATTGATTTGCTATTTTAAAACCCCCTGGATTCCAGCCTTGAATGCATGACTTACCAGATTGTTGTAATCCTTCTGACAAGCTACCACAACCAGCAAAAATGTCAAGAGTAGCCAAACGGTTTTCCCGGGGAACATCATTCCATTTACCAGAAGAATCTTGCAGAATGTCATCACACTTCCCCTTTCCCTTGTTCTTCCTAGAAGCTGCCAGATCGGCCTTTCCTATCAAAGATGTTACCTTTACATGGGCAGGTAACTGATTGCCAAAGTCGACTTCAGTAAACTAGACAAGAGAAAACAAGGTGGGAATGAAAATAGCTATAATGGAATGGAAAAAAGCTACCTGTTTGAGGGCTCCCTTAATAGGATCATAAGAATATTCACAAAAGAACACATGATCAAAGACCACTGGTAGTTCCAAGTTGGGCAGATCAATCTTTTTCCGCACTTGACATATTCCTTCAATCAAAGAACACATTTTCCTTGTTGCAACTCACCTTATGGAGATGGAAGCTCATCCCATCGACTTCGATTACAATATCACTCGGCAATCCGGTGGTACAAAACCTACAGCGAGAGGGGGGGGGGGGGGGGAGACGGAATATTTCGCACAAATGTAGAAATCAAGAAGAAAGAAAAATTAGGGAAAACCACAGACGAAAACAGAATTCACCAAGCTTGACCCTTGGAACCGAGTTTGTCGCCCGCCATCGCCGCACCCCCCTTGTCGGCAACCAAACCCTTACTCTGGGAGCTCATGGAAACCTCGGACGTGCTTAAGTCACAAAGTCCCCAAAGAAACAAGGGCAGCAATTAGCAAAGCAAGACATGGCAGTGCGCGTAACTCTAGAGACTATCAGAGGCGAAGGCCTGCGCCTCCAATTCGCACCATCTCTTTTCATTGTTTGTTCGATTCCGCCATTGCACACGACGCGACAGGCTGGTTGGACAGAGAGGAGAAAGGGATGGTTTTTAAAGTGGGAGGGAACAAAAGATAAAGGCGAGGAGGAGGGAGAGCAGCAGCTGAGCGTACCTGACAAGCTTCGTCTTCGATCTAGAGGATGATGAAGCGAGCGTCGAGTGTTAGAGAGAGGGTCGCGAGAGACAGGGTTGCAGAGAGTGCGTCGGCTGTGAGAATTAGCGCGTAGTGAGAGGGTCGCGTGCGAGAGGGAGAGAAATAAAATGAACCAAAGGAGGTAAAAGTCTAAGCTAAATTAGCACCCAATTTTACATCGGTCCGTAATTTCGTTGATAATACTAATGAATTAAATTCGTTGATAATAATTCCGTTGATGATATCTTATTTTTTTATAGTGAAAAGATAATCATCATTAATAATAGCAATCAAAAGTCATTTTTGTGCTGCATCCCAATATTATATAAGCAGTTGTAATTGAAATAGAACTCCTCATAGTTGAGACCGTCTATTTAACTAAAAACAAACTAGAGTACTTTTGTCGAATATAGCCAACACACAAAAATCAACACTAACAATCTCCCTCTTTGATTTATTTGGCAAAATCCAAACTATCAGAGTCAATTTCAGCAAGACAGATAGCAAGAGAGTAGAATAACTGAAGCAAAAGAACTGTCAAAATATAAATTAATAGTTAAGAGAAAATATCCAGTCATCAAATAATCACAGTCATAACCACCTTAGTCACAATCATAGACATAGTCACCATCACAGACAAAACATTACAACCACCAGCACAGACAACATCAGTTATACAGTTATACAACCATCACCACAATCAAACACAATCGAAAGTTTAAGTATTATCACCTACCAGAGGAATCCAGTTGCAACTATCAAACAGACATAAAAAATAGAGTAGCAACTAGGATTGTTCTCCCCCTATTTGGCATAATAAACCAAAGGAGGTAAAAGTCTAAGCTAAATTAGCACCCAATTTTATATCGGTTGGTAATTCCGTTGATAATACTAATGAATTAAATTCGTTGGTAACAAATCCGTTGGTGATATCTTATTTTCTTATAGTGAAAAGATAATCATCATTAATAATGGCAACCAAAAGTCATCTTTGTGTTGCATCCCATCCTGGAATCCAATATTATATAAGCAGTTGTAATTGAAACAGAACTCCTCATAGTTGAGACTGTTTATTTAACTAAGAACAAACTATAGTACTTTTGTCAAATATAGCCAACATACAAAAGCCAACACTGACAATCTCCCCTTTGGTTTATTTGGCAAAATCCAAACTATCAGAGTCAATTTCAGCAAGACAGATAACAAAAGAGTAAAATAACTGAAGCAAAAGAACTGTCAAAATATAAATTAACAGTTAAGAGAAAATATCCAGTCATCACATAATCACAGTCATAACCACCTTAGTCACAATCATAGACATAGTCACCATCATAGACAAAACATTACAACCACCAGCGCAGACAACATCAATTATACAGTTATACAACCATCATCACAATCAAACACAATCGAAAGTTTAAGTATTATCACCTACCAGAGAAATCCAGTTGCAACTATCAAACAGACATAATAAATAGAGTAGCAACTAGGATTGTTCTCCCCCTATTTGGCATAATAAACCAAAGGAGGTAAAAGTCTATTTCAATCAGAATAGGAAGAGTTAGAGATGCTACCAGAAGAAAAAGAAGCAGCTCCTACTAAAGTAGCCCAGAAGTGATCAAGAATTTTCTTTTCAATAGAAATTAGTTGTTGTTGGAGCCGTGCCATGTTCTCTCTTGCGGAAAAGAGTTCCTCTAGTATAGATCTTTCAAGTGCAGATGAAGCTCCAAAATTTTTCTTGAATGAACTAGAACCTGCTTGAGCCTTCATTGGAGTCCCTACCCTTTTTAGAATCTTGTGGTAAATTTTTAGAGAAGGGCCCACTGGTTCAAGGAATTCTTTAAAAGAACACTTGAAACTTTGCTTTTCCAAAATACTGTAGATCAGATTAGAAAATATCAAGAACATCCTTGACTTAGAATTCAATCTAGATCTCAGTGAAACAACCTAATCAAATATTAGACTTCCAAGGTCAAAAGCAATCCCATTTGTAATCTTATAGAGTAACAACATAATTTCTTTATTTAGAAAAGTAATGTGAAAAGTTGGGATCTAGTAATTTCTTGCAATAAAAAATAGCACAGCATAAAAAGTATTCAATAGCAGAGGATTTAATATCGACCTCCCGACCAATTGATGATTTCACCATTAGAAACTTCTTTCCCCGCGGCTTTCAGAAAATCTGAGTTAGACTCGTCAGGCATATCAAATGAAGAAGAAAATGGAGAAAACCCTAAAAACTCATTAATTATTTCAGGACTGAAGGTGTACCATTTGCCTCTAACAAAAACTTGATGAAAATGACTGTTCTCAAAATCAGAGATGTCCTCATAAATATTAAAATAAAACTCCAAAATAGACAGTTTGTAGTATGGTGTGATAGTCGTAAATGAACTAGACAAGCTTCTCTTTTCATGTATTTCTAAAACATGTTTGTATTTTAGAGAAATTTGAACTAAGTCTAGAGATCTCTGGGAGATTATACCTCTAGATTGAATAGTCTTCCATAATGGATAGAGTTCATCAGAAAAAAGCCCTTCGTGGAGCTTGCTGATGTTGGCTTTAGGTTTTCAACCTTGGTCTTAATCTCGGTTTTGATGATAACAAATATGGAACTAATATTTTGTTGAGAAATTTTTCAGGTTCTATATCAAGTAGAGTTCGATGTCCTCGATCGGATAAATCAGAGAAATCAAAAAATCGGAAGGACATTGATCGTCGCGCTCAGGTTCGTCATGGAATATCTCGAAGTTCGACGTATGCACCAAAGACGTATTGGACGAGATCAAAGATCACATAGAAAGCTCTCCAAGTTGATGCTCGTTGAAAGCCGAAACTTGGAAACGAAGTGCGGAAGAAGAAGGCTGAAGAAATCAAATTCAGCCTAGGTTCGGTCGATCGGGCGGTCGACCGAATAGGGTTAGAAAAATGGCAGTAGCCATCTCGATCGACCGGTCGGTAGACCGAAGAATGCCGCGAAGCGGCAGTAGCTACTTCGGCGACCGGGCGGTCGACCGACTGAGACCAAAAATTGGCAATAGCTTCGCCGGTCAACTGTTCAGTCGACCGAACTGCAGATAGCTGAAGACGCAACTTGCGTCGGTCGACCGGGCGATCGACCAGATTGCGGGAACGCAAAGTTTGCATCTGGCGGTCGACCCGTCGGTCGATCGCACAGAGAGAATATGCGGCGGTCACTTGAGTGGTCGATCGGCCAATCGACCGAGCGGTTGTAACGGCTAGATTTTAGCCCGTTGAGTTGTCGTTCCTTTGAGAGGTTATATATATCATTCATATAACTCATCTAACCAATCCTTCCTCCACTCTTACAGATTTGATTGAGCATTCTAAAGGGAGATTTAAGCCTTCAAATGATCGATCAGCAGCGCTCTGTTCTTTCGTGAACATTTTCTCAAGCGTCCAGCTTTCTTCCTCAACTCGGGTTTTAATACGAGCTCTACCTCTTGACGAGTTGAAGGCGTCCAAGGCTTGGAAAAGAGCATTGATTCTTGGTTTCATTTCTAAGCTCTTTTCATTGTAATTTTAACTGTAATTTGAATTTGTTTTCTTTGATTTGAGGTTGTAAGAAGACCTAGGCTGTTAGGTCTTGTGTGAAAGTGGTTACCTTATTGTGAATGTGTAAAGTCACTTGTGTAAACTTAGTTTTACTAGAATTAGTTGAGGTATCCCTTAGGGTTGAGGTGGAAGAGTGTTCTTGATAAGAAGGCAGAGACTTCCGGGTGTGGAAGTGCCTTAGGTCGAGAGTGCAACTCTTCGAGTCAAAGTCCTCATTGTAAGGGAAACAAGAATTAATCTAGTAAACCTAGTTTGAAAATCCTAAGCGGGGTGCTTAGGTAGTGGAGTAGGCATTGGGGCCGAACCACTATAAATTCGTGTGTTAGCATTGTTATCTATTGTTATTTGTGCTTAATTGTTTATCTTGCTTCCGCATCCAATCATAAAATTGCAATTTGCCTAAGCGATTTGAGAAATGATTAAAATTGGATTTAGACCAATTAATTTAGTAAACATACTATTCACACCCCCCCCCCCTCTAGTGTTGTCATTTCGACTACAGCTGATAGTAGTTTTCTTCTCAGACTTCTTGCCTGATTTTGAAGGCTTTCTTTTTGTAGCATGAGACATTTTCTTCTCAAGTACATAAGTTTTTCCTTTAGAAATTTTTGGATTGGGCTTCCCCTTCTTTAATTTTCTCAACTCAGCGACCCTATTCACCAGTGGCTCATTATCAGAATCTGTTTCTAAGTTCACAGTCTGCCTAGATGGTAGTTTTGACTTTCCCAAGAACTTTCTCTTAGAACTTCTTTTCTTATCAAGTAGGGTAGATGGTTCCTTCCCTAGAGCTGTAGGACCTTCTGAAGACCGTTGAACTGATGGACCTTGATGTTTGTTCTCAGTTTTTGGTATAGAGATAGAACTTGCTTCAGGTATAGTTGAGGTAGTTACAACAGCCTCTGGAACAGTAGCAACAATCTCGACTACTTTAGGGACAAAATTAGCAGTTTTAACTACTTCAGATACTTACTCAATTGGCACTGATTCAGATACAGAAATAGGAGTAGGTTCATCCTCACGAACTTCAGTGGCAATTTCGACCGGAAGATCTTCAGTTGAGACAATTGGTAGACGGTCAGAAGAGATTGTTGCAAAGACATTGGTGGCAGTCTCTTGACCAAGTGCAAGATCTTTTTCTTGATCATCAAAACTAGAATATGTAGAAGTCAAAGTGGGACCAGTCTTCACTGGAATTGAGTCAAGAGCTTTATCAGCAACAGCAATATTAATATCAAAACCATGACCAGTGTTTACTGGAGTTGAGACTGGTAAGTTAATATCAAAATCGACTATTCTAGCAGTATCAACATGAGCAAAATAACTAGATGAAATATTGACATCATCTCTACACTCCCCCTCAGTAGATAATTTCTCTCCCTCAAGAACAGAAACCTTGGATGGAGATTTTGGGGGTTTAGATATCATACCTCTACTACTTCGCATAGGTTGGTCTGTTGGTCTTCTACCCGACTTCTTTCTTAGCTTATGACCTTGCGAAGTTGGTGGTGGTGAAACTTCTTCAAGAGGCGGTGCAGGAAGAGGCGATTCAGTCTTATCAGCTAGATTTGATGAAGATATTTTCTTAATCGAAGATGCATACACCTTCCTCACGAATCCCTTCTTGCGGATACCACCAGCCATCTTTGAATCCTCTATTTAAGAAACTAGAGGCAGTTGAGAGGTCAAGATGAGCAGAGCAAATCGTCGGTTACAACTTGAGAAGATCAACAAAGATGCAGCACCAAGAGGATAATTAATTAGGGCAGAAATCCAGGGATTCCACTAAATGAGGCCACACGTGCGGCTCTTCTTAAAAGGTAAGTAATAAAGTTGATCCTCCCGTCGAAAAATGAGAGAATATTCATCAGCCTTCAATGAGTAAAATTAGTAGAGAAATAAATAAGCAAAAACGCCTACTGAAATTAAGGGAATCTTCATCAACCTTCAATGAACAAGTTAAGTGGACAAATAACTAATAACTAAAAGACTTCTCAATTTTCCACCATTTTTATGTAAAAAAAGTTACGTCATATGACACAAAGTCTTAGAGCATATCTCAACTGCTCAAACCTTTCTCCATTCAATGCCTTTGTGAAAATATTTGCAACTTATCTATCTGTAGAAATGTATTCCAGTTGTAACTCCTTTCTTTCAACTTAACTCCCTCATGTAATGAAAACGAATATCAATGTGTTTAGTGCGAGAATGCATAACTGGGTTCTTTGAGATATTTATAACACTGATATTATCACAATATAGAATCATTTCCTCCTGTTTGAAACCATAATCTAATAGCATATTCCTTATCCAAATCAACTGTGTGCTACAATTGCGTGCCGCCAAATATTCTGCTTCTGCTGAAAAAAGAGAAATAGAATTTTGTTTTTTACTTAACCAAGCCACCAAATTTAAACCAACATAAAAACAACCACATATAGTACTCTTTCGGTCATCAATATTACTAGCTCAATCTGCATAAGTAAACCCTACTAGTTAGGAATTATATTCAATATAATACCAAAGACCAAAATTCAGAGTACCTTTAATATATTTTAGAATCCTTTTAACTGCCTAAAGATGAGACTCCTTTGGATTAGCTTAATATTTGGCACACAATCCAACATTGAAGCATAGGTCAGGTCTGCTAGCAGCTAAATACAAAAGACTATCAATCATATTTTTGTAGAGACTTGGATCAACATTATTGTCTTTAACTACTATAGAACTATCCATTCCAAACTTATGAATGAAATTCCTTGCATACTTACTCTCAGTGATGAATATCCTGTTGGCCTAAGGTTTTTTACCTTGGTCTTAATCTCGGTTTTGATGATAACAAATATGGAACTAATGTTTCATTGAGAAATCTTTCAGGTTCCAAGTCGGTTAGCGCACGACATCCCCGATCAGAAAAATCGGAAAAATCGGAGAAATTGGCAAGGACACTCGTCGATGCTCGGGATTCTTCTAGAAGTTGAAGTTTAGGTCTAGGGTGTCTAGCATATGTTGTAAATCCTTATGATGATGCATAAGAACCCAAAAACCAAACCCGAACCCCAAAATATGAAAATCTGAAAACCGTCCTAAAATTCACTAAGCCTAGGGAGCTCCTTGGAGGGCTATATGACCTAGATATTTTCTTGACACAAAAAATGGCGGTAATTATTCCTTGGGTTAAAACTAGATAACAAGGTATTTTTAAGGATTTTTTGGAAGCCTTTAGCCTACCCATACTTGACCCGGGAGATTAGAAAATTTTCGTTTTTCGGAAATTTGTACTAGACCCCCAAAAGTAGATTTTGATTCTTTAGGATTTTAATTTTTTAGACATTTTTATTGAATCCAAATGGAGGGTAATCCTTATATAACATTTATGTTTTAAAGTTTTTAACTTGAAGTTAAAAAATATTATATAAGTAGACTTAGCGAAGATGGAACCAAAAACGAGCAAACAAGCACAAAAAAAATCCAAGCAAACAAGTAGTCTGCCCTACCCAAGTTCGGTCGACCGACTTATCGACCGGCGGCATTTTGGTCGATCGAACGTTGCCCAAAAGCGGCAGATTGCCTTCGGTCGCTCGGTTGGTCGACCGACGATCGACCGGACAAGCGATCGACGGGCTGTAACGGGCAAAAAATCACCCGTTGAGAAGAGGGAGCTCTCTCTCTCTTCTCTTCATGGCTTATAAATAGAAAGCCTTGAGAGCCTTCCTTAACACTTTTGATCACTCCTAACCTTCTTGAGCCATCTTATGATCTTTCCCAAGCTTTATTGAGCCAATTCTTGTGGAAACCCTAGCTTTGATCTCTCATCTCTTTGATTGAGCCTTACCTTCATTGTTTCATCATCAAACATCAAGAGAAAGATAGGAATCTTGTTATGGAGCTAAGTACTTCATTGTTTAATTTATTGCTCCATTTATTGTTGTATTTTGTTGTTTATTTCATTGTAATTAAACTTGTGTAAACCTAGAGTGCTAGGTTGATTGAGTTGGTGGTTGCCTTGGTGTTAAGGCTTAATCCATCATTGTAAATTTAGTTTACTAGAATTAGTTGAGTTGTCCCTTAGGTTGAGGTGGGAGAGTGCTCTCGGTAGGAAGGCGGGATACTTTCGGGTGTGGAAGTACCTTCGGTTTGAGAGCGAAGACTTTTTGGTGTAAAATCCTCTTTGTAAGGGAAATGAAATAATCTAGTAAACTTAGTTTGGAAATCCTAAGCAGAGTGCTTAGGTAGTGGAGTAGGCATTGGGGCTGAACCACTATAAATAATTATGTTAGCATTATTCTCTTTGTGTATCGCATTATTTATCTTAATTACTCGCTTCCACATTTAGTCGTTGAATTGTAAATTGCCTAAGTAGTTTAAGAAAACTATTAAAATCGGAATCAGACGATAAGATTAGTTAACACACTATTCACCCCTCCTCTAGTGTGGCCATTTCACCAACATATCCCTTCTTTAGATTGCTTCACCTAAAGACTCAAAAAACAATTCATTTCCCCAACCATGCTCATCTCGAATTCAGATTTCATATCTTTCACAAATTATTTTACATAAGATTCAGAAGTTAAACCAAAAACAATATCATCAACATAAATTTGAGCAATTACCAGTTGAGATTCCTTCCTTTTGATAAACAGGGAATGGTCTGCATTTCCTCTTTTGTAACATTTCAAAAGCAGAAACTAGGTGAGTCTCTCATACCAAGCTCTGGGTTCTTGTTTAAGTCCATACAGAGCTTTCTTCAGTCTGTAAACATGGTAAGGATGAGCATAATCTTCAAAGCCTTTGGGTTGTTCAACATAGACTTCTTCATTAATAAACCCATTTAGAAATGTAGTTTTAACATCCATCTAGAATAGTTTGAACTTCATACAGCAGGATAGTGCGAAGGTTTTATCATAGTGCAGTCCTTCAATTTGATTAAACCCTTGAGCAACAAGTCTTGCCTTATTTTTTATGATGTTCCCTGCTTCATCGGTCTTGTTCTTGAAAACCCATTTTGTTCCAACCACATTGACACTTTCAAGTCATAGAACAAGTTCTCATACATCATTTCTGATGAACTGTTGCAACTCCTCATGCATAGCAAAAATCTAGAATTCATCTTTCAAGGCTTCCTTGACATTTTTGGGTTCAACAGTGGAAGTGTAGCAAGAGTATCTAATCATATCCTACTGACTTTTCTTAGATTGATTTCTGTTCTTAACTCCATCATATACATCTCCAATCATATTTTGCAGAGGATGATTCTTGAGAGTTCTTGCTAATTTTTTAGCTATTGAGTCATCACTTTCATCTTCCTGTTCAGTGTCAGTCTCAAGGTCAGTTGGATGAGTAGTTTCAATTGACTGTTTAGTTGCCTTGGAGGAATTCTGAGCAGTCTTATCAATGGTTGAGATTGCCTTCTCATCAGCAGTCAAAGTCTGACAGATTTGATAGTCATCAACTTTAATATTTGGTGATGCCATCATAGTTTGAGTGTGTTTGTTGTAGACTTGGTAGGCCTTGTTATTTATAGCCAAGGAATATGGCTTCGTCACTTTTGCTTTGCATTTTGCCAAGATACTCCCTATCATTTAGTACATAGTACTTGCTACCAAAAATATGAAAATATGTAAGGTTAGATTTTTTTACCCTTCCATAATTCATCAGGAGTTTTAGTTGATCTTGGTTTGAGATAAGTTAGATTAAAAATGTAGCAAGTTGTGTTGATGGCTTCAGCCCAAAATCTCGAAGAAATATGCTCTGAATTGAGCATTACACGTGTCATCTCCTGGATAGTACAATTCTTTCTTTTTACTACACCATTCTGTTAAGAAGTCTTGGGAGCAGAAAATTCATGCAATATACCATTTTCATCACAGAACTTAGAGAAAGAAACATTATCAAATTCTTTTCCGTGATCACTCCTTATTTTGATCACCTTCATAATAGGAAGTTCTTGTTCATTTTGAAGTCTCAAGCATAGAGATTTAAAATTGTTAAAGGCATTGGACTTCTCTTTTAAGAATTTTGTCCAAGTAAAACGAGAAAAATCATCAACACAAACAATAATATATTTTTTACCTCCAATACTTTCCACTTGCATAGGACCAACCAGGTCCAGATGAAGAAGCTCTAGAGGTCTTGATGTAGCAAACAGTTCTAACTACTGATAAGACTGCCTTATTTGCTTTCCTTCTTGACAAGGACTGCATACAACTTCAGGTTCTCTAGAAAGTTTAGGAATTCCTCTTACAGCTCCACCCATCTACAAGTTTTTTGAGATCTCCATAATTAACATGGCCTAACTGTCGATGCCGCAGACTAATGTCAGAAGAAACAACTGAAAGACATACAAATGAGTAGACAATTTTGTAACAGTTGTCTCTTGATCTATTCCCTTCTAGGATACAGTCACCATCCTTATCAAAAATTTTGCAATTGTTTCTAGTAAATTGAACATTTAAATTTTGATCACACAGTTGGCTTATACTCACAAGATTTGCCTTGAGACCTTCTACAAGAAGGACATTTTCAAGATTATGAATTTCTGAAATATTGAGAGTTCCAAGTCCTACAACGTTCCCATGTCCTCCATCTCCAAAAGTAACAGTTGCACCTCCATGTTTTTTAATATCTTTCAGATTGTCCGGACTCCCTATCATATGCTGAGAACATCCACTGTCGAAATACCAAGAGCCAAGGAAGGAAATAGTCTTTGACATAAAAGCAACATGATAATTAATATCAGTTTTCTTTACCTAGATTTGCTTAACCTTTTGCCTTGGGCTTTTTACATGATTCGATTTGTTGAAGAGTTTGAAACAATTTGCTAAAATGTGACCTCTGCACTTGCAATAGTAGCATATGGGCACCCTATCACCTCTTCTTTTTGTCGGCTGTTGTTGACTTGAAGAGCCTCTATGAAAGTTCCTCAATTGAGTAGGCAGTTGAGACTGGGGCTTCAATTGGTATGTACTAGTGTATCCTAGTCCATTATGATTAGAAGGAAATTTTTCTGCACTAAGAATTTCAACTCCTACCACTAGAATTCATCATTCTAACTTCTTTCTTTACCTTATCAAGTTTAGCAATCAACTTGGATTCATTGTCTTCCTTTTCAATAATATGATTTTGAAGAGTTTGAACTTTCTCCTCGACTTTCTTCTTTTTTTCAATCACGAGCTTGTTTTGATTACTGAGAAACTTGGTGAGTTTTGCCACTACAACTCATTTATCAAACATCTCCTAATAGGCTTTCTCAAGACTATCAGCACATTGAACTTTGCAGTGATCATCATCTGAGTTGTCGGTAGTTTTAACTGTGTCACCTATATAAGCTATAAAAGCACTAAAGTTGCCTCGTTCATGCTTTTCTGAGTCAGTTTCTTTATCATCATAACTCTAGGTAGCAGTAAACGACTTCTTGACCCTCTTTTGTAAATTTGAGGATTTTGATCTCATATGTCCAAATCCTTCACATTCAAAGCATTGGGCACCTTTGGACTTTTGTTTTGAATCATTCTTTTGTCCTAGGGATTGACTTCTTCTGTTTTCACCAGCAATAAAGTTTGATTTTGAACTAGAAGAACTGGGTGGTTGAAACTGTTGTTTGAACTGCGAGTTCTAGTTTTGCTTCTTAGCTCTCAGAAATCTCATGAATTTTTTTGTCATAAGAGCAAATACAGCATCCATCTCATCTTCAAAACAGTCTTCAGACTTGATCTCATCCTCAGTAGCACTGAAAGCAAGATTTTTCTTCCTTACTTTGTGAGAATATTTTTCAGACAGTTCCAACTCGTATGTTTCAAGTTTACCCATCAGAGTGTCAAGAGAAATAGTAGACGGGTCATGAACTTCACTTGGCAGCAACTTTCATGTCGAACTTGGTAGGCATGGATCTTATAACTTTCCTTACTACCTTTTCTTTTAAGAAATATATATTCTCCAAGGTTAGTAGCATTGTTTATAAGATCTTTGATATGCCCATGAAAGTTTTGAATATTTTACTCTTCTCCCATCTTCAGGTTTTCAAATCTGGTGTTGAGAATTTCAACTTTTGACTTTCGAAGAGTCAAGGATCCTTCATAATTCATTTTTAAAATCTCTCATGTTTGTTTTGCCAAAGTGCAGGCAGAGATAAGTTTAAATTGAGAGAGATCAACTCCACTGAAGATAGCATTCAGAGCCTTATTGTCATAGTTTGCTGCAATAATTTCAGCTTCAGTATATTAACTTTTTGGTTTGCGCTCAGTCCTATCAGGTGTTGTGGGAGGAGTGTAGCCAACCTCTATAGTGTCCCAGCAACGATCATCCAAGGACTTAATGAAAGCTCTCATCCGAGCCTTCCAATTAGCATATTTTGTTTCGATAAGTAATGGAGGAACATTGACATAATTTTCCATATACATTCCTTCCATCTTGAGCCTGAAAGAAAAGAGACACTTCCAAGGATCTGTACAGGTAAAGGTTAGCACAACTGCTATGATACCAATTGACAGTAGACTCTTAGAGAACTTCTGTTAATGGGCAATTATACAAGAAGATACAACTATTATTGCAACTGCTTGAAGTAGCAAACTAAGAACCAAAACAAAAATCACACGCAAACACAAAGATTTGTTTACGCGGTTCGGTGACAAAGCACGTCACCTAATCTACAGGGCACTCACCGAATAGATGCCCAATCCACTATCAACAAGTACAATATTAGCTTTAAGATTTCGCACTCCAAAATCCAACTAATGAGTACTATATTGAATTGAAAATAACAAAAACCTATTTAATATTACAAGTACATACCAACTTGCCTCTCTATGACATCTCAGCCACAGAGTTCTGTCCTCCACATAATCGTTGTGTTGTAGTGAGTTCGCTTGAAGATAAAGAAGGTAGATTATTGTCATCTTTGCACTTAGCAGTCTAAACTCCTTATATAACTGGAAACACAATGTACGCACATTGGAGAGATAGACATTCAAATCTTTTCACCAGAATATATATGTGACAATCGGCCAATCTGAATAAATGTTGACTTAAACACTGATCATTAAAAACATCCGTTCGAACCAAAATGTCTTGAACTATTGAGTTTTTAACAAATATGATCTATACTTTTATTTGCAACTAATTTATAATTGAACTTTCATTTTGGTATCAATTGTATACTCCCGTCAGCTGGGTGTTAAAGTAGCTGTTATATGCTGACATGAACTGCACAGTTAGCATAAACAAATCAATTTTTTATTCAAAGTTATCTTGTCATCAGATGATCCACGTCAGCAAGATCAGTTTAAAAAATATATCAAAACACTATTCAATGCCACATCATCCCTACCTTAAAAAAAAGAGAAAAAACAATTGAATAAAAAACTTTGAATAAAAAACTAATTTATTTATGCTAACTGTGTAGTCCACGTCAGCATATTACAACTACTTTAACACCCAGTTGACAGTGGAGTACGTATACAATTGATACCAAAATGAAAGTTCGAGTATAAATTAGTTACAAATAAAAGTACGGGTCAAATTTGCTAAAAATTCAATAGTTCAGGATATTTTCATTAATGTTCCCTTAAAAATATCAGAGATATAAAAGAGAATCATCATTAAAACTGGCAAGCAAAAGTCATCTTTGCGCTGCATCTCATCCTGGAATCCAATGTTATATAAGCAGTTGTAACTTTCTTCAATATAAACAAAACTCCTCATAGTTGAGACTATCCATTGAATTGAGAACAAACTGGAGTACTTTTGCCAAATATAACCAACATACAAAAGCCAACACTAACAACGTATGCCTCGTGATAAGGAAGGATGTGGATGTTCATGTTGTTGGCCTAAGGTTTTCAACATTGGTCTTAATCTCGATTTTGATGATAACAAATATGGAACTAATGATTTCATCAAGAGTTATTTTCAAGTTACATATCGGTTAGCGCACGACGTCACCGATCAGAGAAATCGAAGAAATCGGCAAGGATGCTCGTCAGCGCTCGAGATTCTTGGGAAATTAGAGTTTATGTCTATGGTGTCTAGCATGTGTTGTAAATCCTCATGATGATGCATAAGAACCCAAAAACCAAACCCGAACCCCAAAACATGAAAAACTCAGAAAATTAGAAAAGACCCTGAAATTCACTAAGCCTGGGGAGCTCCTTGGAGAGCTATATGACCTAGATTTTTTTTGGCACCAAAAATGCCGATAATTGTTCCTTAGGTAAAAACTAGATAACGAGATATTTTTAAGGAATTTTTGGAAGCCTTTTAGCATACCCATATTTGACCCGGGAGATTATAAAATTTTCGTTTTTCGAAAATTTGTACTAGACCCCAAAAATTAGATTTTGATTCTTAAGGATTTTGATTTTTTAGATATTTTTATTGAATCCAAATGGGGGGTTTTTGTTATATAACATTTATTAACTTTAAATGTTTTAAAGTTAATAAATGTTATATAAGAGGACTTAGCGAAGACTGGACCCAGAAACAAATAAACGAGCAGAAAAAATAGCAAAACTGCCCTATTTTTTCCAGTTTCGATCGATCGATCGATCGGTCAACCGAATGGTGCTCGAAATGGGCAGAAGTCATTCGGTCGTTTAGCGATCGCTCGGTCGGTCGACCGATGATCGACCGGCCTGCGACCGGACGGCGAAAAATGGCTCTATTTCGAGTCGTTGAGTGCTATTTTGGGTCTCTACCTTCATGGCTTATAAATACAAGCCTTTGAGTGCCTTCCATGATTATCTAAACTTCCATAGAACCACATTTTGAAGATCTTTGTGCTTGATTGAGCCACCATTCTTGAAACCATAGTTTGATCTCTTCATTCCTTGATATAGCTGTCACACCCCAAATCTAGGATCACGTGACCGGCCAGAGTACACATCCGTACTCTGAAGCTTACCAACACATATATACCAAAATGCGGAATAAATGATACAACATGTGAAAACCAATGAACATGTGAAGGAATGTTATTCTGAAAATATAAACAATCGAATGTGAGTAAGGTCCATGTCTACAACCATCACATGACCATATGCATAAGTAATTCCTACTACTCGACTACGACTCGACACGTCACGAGATCTATTGCCTGAGCCTACAACTCCAGCCGTGCTACATGGGTACCATCGTACCTCTATTAGTCAGGATCTACAAAACAACAACAAAAGAGAGGTGAGTTCCAATGAACTCAGTGAGTGGCTTGAACCAAGCCCTCGCCAAGCTATCCCGAGCATCAAGCATAACAAACATAAATCATACTTATAGAATTTCCAAAGTGTAATAGCATGTAAAGTAAAAGATACATTCACAAAACTCGTGCTCAGACGCATCATAGTCATTCGGTCCATAATGGCCCAAATATCAAGTACCATATTCACTCGGCCCGTAATGACCCAAATATCAAGTACCATATTCACTCGGCCCATAATGACCCAAATATCAAGTACCATCACAAGAATAAGAAATACACAAGACTATACACCAATGATATTACTCAAGTGGTTTAGGCAATCTGCCGATATCACGGGTGCGCGTGTGGCCGCACTGAGTCCGACCTATTCCCCGCCTCAACCCCTTGATCGGTCGTCGTGCACCCCACCACTCAAATCAAATGAAACCAACCCATGTGCATATGCGCTTAACCATTCACTATCCAACCATCCCAGAAGGGAATTCTAGCAACTCATTATTACTGAACGAGTTTGAGATCTCAGCACTAGTATAAGTACCTCCAATTTAGAATTTGTTGACGCTACACTACGCGTCACCACCCATGAGTTGAATAACAAAAGTGCATATCACAATTTATCATAGGCATACAACATAAACATCAAAGTAATTCGACCCTCAAGTGGAGTCAAGGTAGTCCTCCTATACTTAGCCAAATTTCGGCACTTCTCAAACCTTATCAGGTTCACTTTTGCTACCACTGCTAAACCCTTAGTTGTTAGTGAAATATCTACCAAAAACACAAGATAAGCAAGCTTTTGTGTCACACTAACTATCCTCAAAGTTTTAGGTCATTTGGGCGATGGATCGATCACTACATGGCATAACGAACATGTCATCCCAGAATTTTTGCAATTCACTAGCAGATTTTCCTATTTGAGTTGTTATCTTAAAAAATTCATAACTAAGCCAACTCTTATTCTTTTTCCCTCAAACCAGATTCGAATGATTGTCCATATACCCCACAAGGATTTCCCAAAGCTTCACTATCATAGGATGATGATTCGATCTCCGAATATCGTATCAAACTTTTAACTTATTATAAATTCTGCTATGTGCAGAAATTGGCGGTTTTGAGTTATCCTCAAACAAATTTTATAAATCTAGTTTCTCCAACTCGGAATTCGCTAAAGTATGGTGTCAAAGCAATCAGAGTACCCTACTAGCTATCCCCAAGAGTTTATACTGAACGGATGACTTTTAAGCCTCTGAACTAGGTGTCAAACATGCCTATTTACATTTCTGGACAGATTTGAATACCCTTAGGCCATCCACTCCATAATGTCTTAAACATGGTATTCTGGCCCTTAAAGTTAGTCAATTCGGCTATCATTGGTTGGGGCACACATACTCCATACTAATATGATATTTTACTAAAGAGAAATGAGGATATAAGCATAATCATGTAGGTGTGGCATTTCACCAAACACTTGGTGGGCATGCTCAAGCCGCACCATGCTTCACCTCATACAGCCATTTATAAGGGGGATTTCCGTCATCAAATGCAAGCTCCCACCATCTCGACTACCACCCTTATTCTCCACTCTTAATGACCCAACAAAAGAGGGTTTACCCTCCAATCTTAGGGCCGCCTACATCAAGGGAAGGCAATGTGATTTCTCTCCCAATCTCAATTAAAATTCATGTTTACAAGCATCATCTCAAAGAGGAAAAACTGCAATTTTAAGTAGACCATCAAAACAGTCCCAAAATCTCACAAGTAGGGCTCTACAATCTGCCCTAGCCTCTCAAGGGCTGCCCTACACCATACACACCTCAAGACTCCAATCAACGCCCAGTGAAAGACCACCAGTTGTTCATAAATTCACAAAAATTTAAGAGGTTTCGATTTATAATCATCTACACAAGGGGGCTGCTCTAGAGGTGGGCAAGTCCCTAAAGCTTAAGGTCACTCACCTTGAGAAGAAGGAGAATGAGGAGAAAGAAGATCATCAACCTCGTGACGAGGCGATTCTGGCGACAGCGAAGGTCCGGCCTCCCAAGCTTGCGCCTTCTCTTCCTCTTGCCTAGGGGTGGGCGTGCGTATCCTCCTTGGAGCCGTATGCTCATCCCAGGTTTATTTGTGTATATATATATATATTGAAATTACTATTTTACCCCTTAACTTAAGTGAATTCATGAACCCACTTATACTGATCTATACTAGTCCGAATTGAGTTCCGATTGAACCCCCGAACTCGACTTGAATAAAATAATTTTCCTCATGCATAAGGGTCACCGATCGCGCCCTCCGACGATTTCTCAGCCCGCCCCGGCACGCATCTCGGCTTTCCCGCTGAAGCCATATATTTTTCGCGGGTATTATAATAACCATCAAAGCTTCATCGATTCATCACCTTGAGGCATCAAGAGGACTAGAGAGTTTGTTATGGAGCTAAATATTTTATTATTTGATTTATTGCTCCATTTAGTGTTGTATTTTCTTATTTATTTTTTTGTATTTGAGTTAGTGTAAGACCTAGAGTGTAGGTCTTGAAATTGGATGGTAGTCTTGGTGTATGAGGTTTAAATCCACCGGTGTAAACGTAGTTTGCTAGAATTAGTTGAGTTATCCCTTAGGTTGAGGTGGGAGGGTGCTCTCAGTAGGAAGACGGGATACTTCTAGGTGCGGAAGTGCCTTCGATTTGAGAGCGGAGACTTTTCGGTGTAAAATCCTCTTTGTAAGGGAAACAATATAATCTAGTAAAATTAATTTGGAAATCCTAAACGGGGAGCTTAGGTAGTGGAGTAGGCATTGGAGCCGAACCACTATAAATCATTGTGTTAGCATTGTTATTTTTGTTTGTGTTTAATTATTTTATTAATGCTTCCGCATTTAGTCGATAAATTATAATTTGCCTAAGTAATCAAGTAAACGATTAAAATCAAAATTATGCGAAAGATTTAGATAACATATTATTCACCCCTCTATAGTGTGGTCATTTCACCAACACATGTACATGGCCGGGTGGAGCCCCCGGATGGAGCCCTTTGGGTTGGCTCGAGTTGAGTTATGGAGCGTTAATGAATCTAATTCGATCGGGCTCAATAGTTCTAGTCCAGTCCACTTAAATATTTAGTTTCAATTAGATTTCATTAGATTAACTCAAAATTGGATACATTGTAATAGATATAAGATTAAGTCAATGTTAAACCGAGAAAAGAGTGACAGGAGATAATATTTATATGAGGTAGAGTGAATAAAAAAAATACATTACAAAATAGTCATTAACATTTTAAAGAGTGGTAAAATTTCAATCAATCTCTTATCAGATAGGATAGAATTTATCCTTATGTCCAGTATAATTTTTAACTCCATAAAATTTTATGAAAATGAAACATATGTTGATTAAATATAAATAAAAAATCCACTTTTGAGAGAGTATTAGAGTAATATTTAACCTCTGTCGATCTCTTATCATACACGGCCTACTAAATTGCCCTCCTAAAATATGTTTGTTGGTTTACCATTGCCCAAACATCTGTCGTGACGAACATGACGTGTCCCAGACAGGGGCGTATGCAGTATTTTGAAAATGGGGGACATAGAGAAATCTAAAATTGAAATTATGGTGTATAATTTTGGGGTGCGGGGGCTTGCCCCCGTGGTATGGTATAGTATAATTGTATAAAAGTACCTTTAACATAAGATAATCAAAATACATAAATCAACAAATGAGAAGCAAAATATATAATTCTACAAAAGAAAACAAAAAGAAATAATTCATCAAAAGAGCCGAATTACATAATTTAATGAATGAGAAGCGACCTACTACATCACACTGGTCCCAGACATGGTCCGAACTAGGTTCGGGTCGGGTTGAGCACCATCGGAACTCGGGTCCAGCCAGCATGTCCAATTCGGCCCTTTGCCACCTCAATCGATGGCAGCGATGTTTGTTGAATGGAAGGGTAACATTGGTAATTTAAAAAGTCCACGGCTATATGCCAGCAGGGGAGGAATTAGAGAACAAAGTAGCTGTTGGGGTTCGCCCTTTCTTAAACAGGACTCCACTTGTCCAATTAATATATAAGTCCTTCCTCCTAATTAACATTTCCCCTTTGCTCTCGGCAATCTCACGATCGCATTCAGATTTCGGAATCGCATTCAGCAATCTCTGCGGAAAGAGGAAGAAAGAGGAGTGAAAGGACTCTCCTCTGCTCCCACTCTGCAAGCGCTCTTTCAACAGTCCTCGGTGGATTTGTTTAAATTAGCGATCTTTCTTTAGTTATTTATTTTGTTCAGTTCTCTAATTTTATTGATTATTGGTTTGTGTTTTCTAGATTTTTTTTTCTGTTGTTTTCTTGGATTCCTACAACATGGATGCAGGAAGCTTGTCTTCTTCTCTCTCTTCAGAGAAGAGACCGTCGGCTTCCAGTCGTCGTCGCCCTCTCAAGGACGTCCCTTCAAGGTCGTTCTTGCCTTCGATGCGCGCTTCCTCAAGAAATTCATCTTCTTGGCAGTATGTAAGTCCTCTGCTCCCTGCAATCAATCATAAAATTTCCACCTTTTTCATGGATTCCGTCGGAGTAGATTTGTAATATTCTCTTTCAATTTTCGATCCTCTTAGATGCGATTTCCTAAGCGTTCACATCTTGCAGGGGGACAGATTCATTCCAAATCGGTCGGCAATGGACATGGATGTGGCTAACTACTTGTTGACGGAGTCGAGGAAGGAGAAGGACGACGGCGTGGCTTCCCCATCCAAAGAGGCATATAGGAAGCTCCTTGCTGAGAACGTCCTAAAGGGCAGAACAAGAATTCTTGCCTTCAGCAAGACAGCAACAAGCCCCCGACCCCGGAACGTCCTTTCTTTCAAGAATCCGACGATTCTTCTCATCAAGCCAGACCTGCAAAGCGGAGGAGGCACATTCCTCAAGTATGAATTGTCATAGTTAATTCTTTCTTTTGTCCTTGACGTGTCTCCTTTCTCATCAAGCTTGACATCATCTTTTTCCGATGTTTCCAGTCGGCAGAGAGGACACCGGATGCCCCAGACATCGTGGACGACTACTACTTGAATCTGCTCGATTGGGGAAGCGGCAATGTCTTGTCCATCGCCCTCGGAAACACTGTCTACTTGTGGAATGCTTCGAATGGGTCAACTTCTGAGCTTGTGACTGTGGACGACGACGCTGGCCCTGTCACCAGTGTCAGCTGGGCTCCCGATGGGCGACACATCGCCGTGGGCTTGAATTCGTCAGACATCCAACTGTGGGATTCCACATCCAATCGCTTGGTAAGTGCGAGGTCATCTTTGTCTTTGATGTCAAGGTGGATACTTCAATCTACTATACATATTGTGGTTAGAGTCTCTAAAATTCTTCCTATAACCTGTTCGATAAATTGCAGATGAGGACTTTGAGAGGAGTGCATGGATCAAGAGTTGGTTCTCTTGCTTGGAACAATAACATCTTGACCACTGGAGGAATGGACGGGATGATCATCAATAATGACGTAAGAGTGAGATCGCACGTTGTGCAAACCTATCGAGGTCACCAAAACGAGGTCTGCGGGCTGAGGTGGTCAGGGTCGGGCCAGCAATTGGCTAGCGGCGGCAATGACAATCTTCTTCACATATGGGACTCCATGGCTTCTTCAAACCCGTCTCCAGGCCAAAATCAGTGGCTTCATAGGTTTGATCAGCACGTAGCTGCGGTAAAAGCTCTTGCCTGGTGTCCCTTCCAGAGCAATTTGCTTGCCTCAGGTGGTGGTAGTGGTGACAGGTGCATCAAGTTCTGGAACACCCACACTGGTGCCTGCCTCAACTAGGTGGACACAGGATCCCAAGTTTGTGCCCTGCTGTGGAACAAGAACGAGCGGGAATTGCTCAGCTCTCATGGATACACACAGAATCAACTCACCTTGTGGAACAGTGGAAGTACCCCTCGATGACAAAAATTGCTGAACTCACAGGCCACACTTCCCGAGTTCTATTCATGGCTCAGGTATATAAATGGATGAACTTTTAAATGCATAAAACAAGCGCAGTTTTCTTCTTCAACGCTGAAAAGTTCATATTGAATTGTTGCAGAGTCCAGATGGGTGCACCGTAGCATCTGCTGCAGGAGATGAAACTCTAAGAATCTGGAATGTATTTGGAATTCCGGAAGCACCAAAGTCTGCCTCAAAGTCAAAAGGGGGCCTTTTAGCAGTTCTGCACATTACCCAAATTAGATGAAGATAGGTGGATGACTATTCTCATTGTAGTTCACCAATTTGTTGTACTGCAAAGTATCTTTTATTCTTTTTTATATTGTATCATTATCCTAATAGATTTAAATTGTCACCTTGATAATATTTGTTAGGTGTCATAATTTCTTAATTTTTTTCCCTCTTTATATCCTTCATTTAACGATTCACATTATTATATACTTTGTTGTAAGCGCCCAAAAAGAAGAATATAAGTGTTATAATAATTAATTTGTTGGAAGATGAAAAGACTCCCTGTACCAAGCTTTTAAGAGTCTTTAGTATGAAATAATTTAGCTCTAATGGTGGTTTAATGTTTTCTTATGTTTCTTATTCAAATTGATCAGGTAATTATTATTTTGGAGTATTTCAATGCATGAATAAGAGCCTTCTTTGCTGTCCACATACTCTTTTTTACTGCTCCTTCGAGCAAAGTGCCATTTTCTACTTTGTTTTTGCTTCCTTTGTTTTCTTCCAATATAATTCCATTTATATTCCCACTCCAGTATGAAAACAACATGACCGATCTATTAAGAAAGATCTCCAAACTGATTGAATACGGGAAACATGAAAAATAATTTGAATGATTGAATTTCAAGGTTTGAAGATGCTCGACACATTGTTACAAGGATCTACACACACCGAGAAGAATGATGCAGACTCATAGGGATAAAAGTGGCATTGGGACGAGTCGGCTAGTGGGTGGCTCGAATAATTCGAATGATTGGATTTCAAGTTTCAAAGATGCTTGACACACTTTTCCAAGGATCAACACACACCGAGAAGAATGATGCAGACTCATAGGGATAGAAGTGGCATTGGGACGAGTCAGCTAGTGGGTGGCTCGAATAATTTGAATGATTGGATTTCAAGTTTCGAAGATGCTTGACACATTTTTCCAAGGATCAACACACACCGAGAAGAATGATGCAAACTCATAGGGATAGAAGTGGCATTGGGACGAGTCGGCTAGTGGGTGGCCCGAATAATTCGAATGATTGGATTTCAAGTTTCCAAGATGCTTGACACATTTTTACAAGGATCTACACACACCGAGAAGAATGGTGCATACTCATAGGGAAAGAAGTGACATTGGGACGAGTCGGCTATAGCGGGTGGCCCGAACACAACACAGTTGGAGTTGTGCTTGGTTTGGCCCGACCACTTTAGGAAATTAGGTTGAGCGGCTCCTTTGGGGCAAGTGAGACTTGACCATAACCCGATTTATTTTTAATTTTTTAATAAATTAGTTAATAATTTAAAGGGAAAACGCCTAATTTCGTCCCTCAACTGTCTAGGCTTTTTTACTTTGTCCCTCAATTAAAAATTCGGTCACATGAATCCCTAATTTTATTCAGTGTTTCTAGTTAAGTCCTTACCCAACTATGGCGTTAAAAACTTGGGTTGATTGCATGATATATCCCGAACTTTAGGGGTTTTCCCAATTTTGTCCCAACTTTTTATTTGTACCAATTGTATACTCAAACTTTTATTTTGTATCAATTATATCCCAACGTTAATCAACAGTTAACTTTGTCGTTAGAGCGCTAACGTGGCGTTGCTGACGTGTATCATCAAAAATAAAAAATTCGTTAATGCCACATAATCAACTTAGTTAATTACATGGTATATTCCAAACTTTTGAGGTTTTCCCAAATGTATCCCAATTTTTTTATTTATATCAATTGTATAATCTAATTTTTATTTTGTATCAATTATATCACGACATCAACCAATAGTTAACTTTGTCATTACATTGATAACGTGGTGTTGTTGACGTGTACTGACAAAAAATAAAAAATATTAATTCTACATCATCAATTTTATATTAAAAACTAAGTGCTGACGTGGATTAATAAATGGTCCACATCAGCATTTAAGAAGTCGGATTATTATCCCCTAATAACATGACACAACCCAACATTCGAGCACTTAAGAAATCTAACTTCTTAACCATTATTTATATTCCTCGACTTCAAGTAATTCAACACCAACACTTGATTATAATTAACCCTTTGTTTATAATTAATTACATGGTATATTCAAGTAGATTTTTTTAAAAAAAATCTACATCATCACTTAAGAAGTCGGGTTTCTTAAGTGCTGAGATGTCGGGTTAATTATTAGGGGATAATAACCCAAGTTTTTAAGTGCTGATGTGGACTCGTTTGTTAATCCACATCAGCACTTGATTATAGTATAAAATTGATAATGTAATTTTTATTTTTGTTGATATACGTTAACAACGTCAATCAACGCTCTAATGACAAAGTTAACTATTAATTGACTTCGAAATATAATTGATACAAAATAAAAATTAGAGTATACAATTGATATAAATAAAAAAAAAGTTGAAATATATTTGGGAAAATCTCCAAAATTTGGGATATACAATATAATTAACCATATTAATGATGTGGCATTAACAAAATTTTTTATTTTTGTTGATACACGTCAGCAACGCCACGTTAGCGCTTTAACGACAAAATTAACTGTTGATTGACGTCGGAATATAATTGATACAAAATAAAAGTTCGAGTATACAATTGGTACAAATAAAAAGTTGGGACAAAATTGGGAAAACCTCTAAAATTCGAGATATATCATATAATTAACCCTAAAAACAATCAGCTTAATTATGCTTTTGGTTTCCCAAAATATCATATTTTTTTCGTTAGGTCCCTCACTTTTTAAAAGTTTCCGTTTAGTCTCTCAAAAATTATTTTCGTTTCCGTTTGATCCATCCGTTAACTTTTCATTAAATTTTGTTGTTAAGTGCCAACATGACAATTAATGCTAACATGGATTAAAGACAAAATGAGGGACCAAACGGTAAAAAAATGAGATATTTTAAGGAATTAAATGGGAAATATATATTTTAATAACCTAAACATAATTAGGCTTAATTATGTTTTTGGTCCCCCAAAATATCATATTTTTTTCCGTTTGGTCCCTTATTTTTAAAAACTTTCCATTTAGTCCCTCAACAATTATCTTCGTTTCTGTTTGGTCCATCCGTTAACTTTTGATGTTAAGTGTCAACATGAAATATTGACATAGACTAAAGAGGGACCAAACGGGAGAAAATAAGATTTTTTAATGGACTAGATGAAAAAATATATATTTTAATACCCTAAAATATAATTATATATTATTAAGCTTTAGGTTATTAAAATGTTTATTGTTATGTTTTAGGTTATTAATATATATATATTTTTCATCTAGTCCCTTAAAATATCTTATTTTTTTTATTTGGTCCCTCTTTAGTCCATATCAGCATACCATATTGGCACTTAGCATCAAAAGTTAACGAAAAGTTAACAGAGGATGGAGAGATCTTCCATTTCTTCATTTTGCAGACTGGGTACCGTCGCTCCATGCCGTTCGGCATACGACTCTCGTAAGTGGTGGAATGCCCTTCCTGCTTGCAAATGCCTCCAACTGTGAAGTCTGCCAACTCTGGTGGGGCCCTTCTATAAGGAGGTCGATATGGGACTTGCTCCCCGATCCATGTTGTGGGTTCGAAGCTGCGTGCTACGTCTAACGAGCCATCTGCCCTGCGCGGGTGTCTTACGAGTCATCTGCTCTGCACACAAATATTATGACTTAGAGGTCATCTTCCATACGCACAAGCCTAGCGTCTTATGAGTCATCTGCTCTGCGCACAAATATTACGACTTAGAGGTCATTTGCCATTCGCACTCTTGCGTCTTATGAGTCATTTGCTCTGCGTGCACATGCGTCTTATGAGTCATCTGCTCTGCGCACCCTCGTCGGACTCCTTCCTTCACTTGTATGACAGAAAGGAGTTTGTTCTGGCTTCTTGGTGTTGAACGCATTGTTGGAACGATACTAGGGTTGTCCTCCCCCACCAAGCATATCGTGTCGAGGAAGGGCGTGGGTACCACATTTGCCGATTTGAGGAACTCTATCCCTAGAATGACTTGATAGTTATCGAGGGGCACAGCCATCAGGTTGATCTGTTCTTTCCATCCTCCAACTTTCAGCAAAACGTCTCTTGCAATATCGTCGATCTTTCGTGTTTCGGAATTCACTGCTTTGACACGACTTGAACTTTTCCCTAGTTAGAGTCCAATTCGCTTTGCCTCCTCTCTGGCCATAAAATTATGAGTTGCTCCCGAGTCTACCATCGCTCGGGTGGTTGTGTCGTTCAGCTTGATGTCGATGAACATCAACTCATTCGTCGCCTCTGGATGTTTTGTTGTGGGTTTCCTCTCCCCCACTTGAGTCTTGAGAGCATTGAGCAGTCGTACTGCTCCCATGTTGGTCCTCCCATTGTACTCGTCTTCCCTGGAGTGGTCGCTCGATGACCCCCCGCTGTGACTCGCTGAGGCAACTATTTTTCCTTTGGCCTTATCTTTCTTTGCGGAGACGCTGGACATTGTCTCCACCACGATTTTTGCTATCAGGGCGCTCAAGACTTGTCGTTCTGGACATCCTTGGGTTAAGTGAGGCCCTTTACACAATGCATAAATAGGCGGAACTGTCGAATGATTCCCTCTCAGAGGGGACCCCCTTCGAGGATGTTCTCTCGGGATGTATAATCTGTGAGTATGATTCTTCCACCTTGTATTGCCTACGAATCCTTTGCCTTGAGAGTTGTCGGGCCCCCAATACTTCGGTTTAAAGGGCGTCGCTTTAGTCATATTCACCTCTAAGCTGTAGCCATTGGAGTTGTTGGATCCCCAAAATCTCGGCTTGTGAGGTGCCACCTTAGCCGTATTCTCCTCTAGGCTATAGTCAGTGAGTCGTTCTACTGCGATCTTTGCTTTCGATAAATTTTGAATGTTTCTCCTGGAGAGTTCCTGCTGTGCCTACGACTGCAGTCCTTCCAGGAAGGTAAACAGTTGATCAGTCTCGGCTATGTCTGAAATGTCTAACATGATAGTCGAGAACTTCTTCACATACTCCCGAACCGAATTGTCTTGACGGAGTTGACGTAACTTCCGTCAAACTATAAACTCCACATTCTCGGGGAAGAATTGCGCTTTCAGTTTGCGTTTGAGTTCATCCCAAGTGTCAATTTTGGTTTGCCCCTTCTGAATTTCATCGTAATTGGTCCGCCACCAAAATTTTGCATCTTCAGACAAATATATGGTTACAACGGATAGTTTCATATCATCATCAACTGTCCTCGTGACCTTGAAGTACTGCTCCAAGTCGAAGAGAAAGTTCTCTACCGCTTTGGCATCCTGGGCCCCATTGTAAGGCTTTGGTTTGGGAGCTCCGAGGTGGTGTTGTGGCGCCTCGTTCTGTCGTGAACTGCCACCGCCCAAGTGAATCTCTCGGATTAGAAATTTGATTATAGCCTTTTAGCTCTGCTATCTCATCTTGCAAATGTTTGACTGCATGTTAAGTGTCATCATGGAGTCCATCTAGCATTGACTCCAAGATTTCTTGTGTGTCGGCTATCTTGCCGACTAGAGCCATGCCGGCCGCGTGAGCATTATAAATTCTCTCAAATTCTCCAAGTCGTTGGACAGTGTCTGCCCGACTGGTTGTGTTTGCGTTGGCTCTTCCACCAACGATCCCTCCAGAACGATCGTCATCGCGTCGACAACGCCACTCGTTTCACCGATTGTCTTGCGACCCATGATTGGTCACAAAAATCTCTCATACGAGATTGCTGAGTGCCCCAACGTCGTTTGTCTCCAACGATAAAAGCATGAGTCTATTGACGGTTTGCGTCGATTGCTTGCACAAAAGCTTTGCGAGCTTGCCTCGCTCTGATACCAACTGTCACGGACTAATTGTTTGGGCGAAAAATATCTGTGCGGCTCCCTCGCTTCCTGTACGAGAATTCAGCCTTAAGCCAATCTGCTTGGCCAATGTCGAAAAGTCGCGGGCTCCCACTTCGCGTGGGTCGGAACCTCTAAGTGCTTGGACGCAAAAGCGTTGTTGGGCCAAATGACCGATTGCATGAAAATGGTAGAAAATGCTTGAACGAAACCTAGAACGAAAGACTAGAGTGTGCCCAGGCTATACCTAGGTACTATACTTGTGGAGCCTAACCCCAAAGTGTCATCCCTAAGATTCCCAAAAGCACGAGGAGCATGACAAAATTTCTATGTTCGCACACCCCCATCGTTCATGCCACGCCTAGGCAAACGATGTCGTTTGCCTAAGCGTGAGCAAGGGCGGTGGGCGATGCATAGACGCGTTTTATAATGCATATTTACATGGATGCTCATGATGCAATATTTACAATGCATGTTATGGACCGTCATGACACATACAGGACTTGACAACTCCAAATGTCTCTAACAAAATACAAATGAAAATAATTTCTGAGTGATTAAATAAAATTTTTTAAAAAATAAGAGATCAAACAGAAAAAAAAAAATAAAAAAAAAAATAATAATTAAAGGACTAAAAATATAATTAAGCTTTACGTGGCAAATATTTTTGATGACGAGGGTTTATATGATAAATAAAAACCAATCGTAGCGTGTTCGAGGTAGACAAGCTTCACATCTTTGACAGCCTTCTTCAATCCCTCGGCATAGGCCAATTGCCAATCTTGAACAAGATCCAAACCTGCCACTATGACAAGGCGTGAAAGAAAGCTCTTTAAGCTTCACTCCATTGGGACCAAAGGGGTTGCAGGCAGGGTGGTCCCCGTCTGCCCCCTCAGGGAGATATGCCTTCTAATACCAATCCCTATCCTGAATAGTGACAAAATACTTTCCATCTATTCTCTTCTTCGATTCAGTCTGGTGATTGCCTCCAAACATGGGGTTAAGGAGGATGTTGCCGGCTACCTCAATTACGGATTATGTCGCCCTCACAGCCACATGGTGAGCAATATTCCCCACTGAGCAATGTTCTCCACACAAAAGTTTAGCATCCTTGCCCTTATAGAGCCACGGCTCGGTTGAAGCCCACTTGAGGGCTGCCCATCCATCATCATAGGCACAGGGATAGCGGTACTCAGGCGATCGACTGTAATCGACCGTTATAACGACGACACCGTAGAGGGAGACAAAGCAGCAGTAGAGAGAGAGTCGTAGATAGCAGTGTTGGAGGAGGAGTGAGCGAAGCTACCGTCATGGAAGAAGATGATCACGAGAAGGGGTTCGGCGAGGGAGCTCGGTGGAGGTCAGCAAGGGGCGTGGTGGCGGAAGAGATATTTGTGGGGGCGGGGCGGTAGATGCGGGCGAGGAGGTTGTTGGTGCGATCGATGATGATGTCGAAGGAGACAACACCATTGACGGGGGAGGCGTTGACGAGGACCTTGCCGTCGAGGAACTCGGCTAGGTGGCGGTCGAAGGTGCCGTCGGGGTGGCGCAACATGTTGTAGGCCACCTTGAAGTTGGAGATGACAACCCATGTGTGGAGGGGAACAACCTTCTGCGTGGGCATCAAAACCATACACAAGAATGGAGAAATAGAATTTGGAGGGCGGAGGGGTTTCTTAATCCACATGAGCCATGTTGTTTTAAAAAAATAAATCACATCATTAAAAACTTTTGTCGCAGAGATTATTTTTAACGTCGTAATCAGGTTAAAATTTAATTGAAAATAAAGAATTCATATGACCAAATCTTATTTGAGGGATCAAAATAAAAAAAACAGAGATAGTTCAAGGACGAAATTAAGCCTCTTTCCTAATTTAAACTATCAAAAAACTTTATTTTATTATTTTATTATTTAATAATATTTAGATTTTGAGTATATTTTAGTAAATTTTTTAATTTCAAAATTACTTTATTTTAAATTTAATTTTAAATTATTTTCGAGCTAAAAAAAAAGTTGGAGCTTTCGGGCCATTGGTCGGGCTGGGGCCGACCCTAAAAATCTTCGGACCGAGCTTGACATAGCCCGAAAATGATTGGTCTAGCCCGGCCTATCCCTTGCCAACTTTACATAGGGAACAAAATTAAACTCACTATATATGATATGAACAATTAAAGATTCAGAGTCAATATTACCAACTATTCACTACATACAATACGATATGCTATAACACATTGGAATGGACTAGCACTTTGGGCCAGATCGAATTAGGTCCAGAAGCGCCCACACTTATGAACCAAACTCAAGTTAAGCCGAACACTACTCAGCTCGGGGGCTCCACCGGCCATACAATGACACTTACGCCTTCATTAATTATGAGGAATTCGTCAATTATGAACCCGACATCTTCAGGATCAGCCTCGACCCATTCTAAACACATCCCTACAGGATTACCGGGAGGCATTATCGCCAGACATCCCTCATCATGCACTATATACATACACGATACTCATCAGATACATTAGATTTCAATTTCTATTCCACTCACAAGTCCCCCTCCCCGCTAGAGTCACACCTGACCAGGAGACGTGTCGAATCGCATCACCCCGACTTCAGGCAAGAACATTTGGCGCCCACCATGGGGCTGAGTAAATCTTACCTGCCCCATAATGGTTGGTACTCGGAGTCAGGCAAACACCGACACATAGAGGCAACACCGCAGCAGCATCCCCCTGCTACCCAGAAACACTAAAATAGTGAGGACAGAACCTGCCAACTTCTCACTAGAAGAATCCCAGTGCCCGATCAACGACCTTCAAGCGATAGAACCAATAGTTAGCAGCCCAGGTCGAGGCACTGAGGTGGTCCCGGGAACAACACCCCACCGAAGCCAAGGAATTTGTCGACATGGACCCCGAAGGCACACTTCTCCAGGTTGAGTCTCATATTGTAGCACTTGAGCTGGCTGAAGATCTCGATGAGATCACTGTAGTGTGTAGGGTTACACGAGGATCGAGCAAGCAACAAAAATTTTACACACAATGGAAGAATAAGTCGATCTTCTACCCAAGCGGATCCATGCTAGGTCTAGGAATATACCTTCGAAGACCAAACATTGTCTTCTGCGCCGCAAGTCCAAGAACATGATCTTGTGTCACGCCCCAAATACAGGATCACGTGACCGGCCAGGGTATATGTGCCTATACCCCGCAACCTAACTCATACATATGCCAACATCATAAGATAACGGAATAAACAATAGCTTTTAATAAATAAAAGAACCAAAACAGATTTTCATTTCAAAACATCAAGGTTTTAAATAAATATCTCAAGTGCGGAAATAAATAAATGGAAGAGCAACAATTCTTTTAATAGATAAAGAGTGAATAAAACATGAATGTCCCCACGGGACTACAACTCCAAATACCAAAACAAAAGTGCATGACAACTTACTACAGACTCGACTACGACCCATAACTGGGACTACTATGAGATCATGTGACTCCTCTGCCCTCCAACTGCGCTAAGTGCTCCAGCCCACCTCACCGGTCAGGCTCTGCAAAATAAAACAACGATAATGGGTGAGTTCAAAGAACTCAGTGAGCGGTTCTACCAACCCTCACAAGAAAAACATTACAGAATAGAATGCATAAGGTCTCAAGGGAGTGACCTGCTAACAGGCCATCCGACCACCACCTGCCCGAAGGCAGCCAACACCCAAACGATGAAGAACAACAAGCCTAAGCCTACCATGCCCTAAGGCAACAACACATGCTAGGATAATCGGGAAGACCCTTCGAACTTATCCTAGTATAAATAAACTCGGGAGCAATCGAGAAAGGCCCTCCGAACTTACTCCACGAGACGCGTAGGGACAATCGGGATTCGCCCGTCTGAACTTACCCCTTTAATGTATCATAAGAGTAATCGGGTAGGCCCTCTGAGCTTACTCTTAAACGATGTCACAGGAATAATCGAGAAAGGCCCTCTGAACTTATTCCTTAAAACCACCGCGAGGATAATCGGGTAGACCCTCCGAACTTATCCCACGAGGCCAAACCAGAACAATCGAAAAAGGCCCTCCGAACTTATTCTGCAGGTTGGAAATTAGTCATCCAACCTCCCGGGCTTAGCTCACAACCCGGCTCCTCTACGAGCCTCTCCGCCATTCATAAAGATATGACGCACTATGATCTAAGTCATGACTCTCCTACGGTGTCTTAGGGGTGATTCTATTGGAAAGTGTCTCAACACTCCAAAATCTGACCCCAACTCCTAGACCCGTAATGTCATGAACCTGTGTGTTTATATTTCTTGCAAACTTTATGTGTTGGTTCATAACATATTATGCTGATCATTGACCTAATTTTAATTATGCAATTAAAATTTAAATCACCAAGATTAGGATTTTGTTTTAGGATTTTATTTTAGCTTACTATTGTGCCTAGTACTGATGTATCTAACCCGAATCAAGTCTCCAAAGTATGTCCTATGTTTCCAAACTATATTTTCTGGTTGAAACGATAGGTTACACGACTATATTCAGAGTAATACACACACCACAGCAAGTAATCTAAAAATAGCATAGATTCATCATCTCAGCATAAGATTCCAGCAACATTCAATTTTCAGCATATCATGAAATTAAATCCAAAAATTAACAAAAATCAAATCCTTAATTATCATTAGGACAGAATATTAATCTCAATATTAATTTCACGGATTTCATGCTTATTTTTCAAGATTAACAATCTTCTTCTTCAAAAAAAAAAATCAAGATTAACAAGAATTTACAATATCAAGAACAAACATTAAGATCAAGAACCTCTCTTTCAAGAACCCTCATGGCATCAACCTCAAGATTCAATTTTTCTTGAATATGATTCTTATCTAAAATCATAGATTTAATACTAAGCATGCTTGAACATATATGAACTCAATTCAAACATCAATTGGAGATATAAACCACAAGATAATCAATATCTCTCACTTAGGCATTCCATCGAACACCTTGAGGGCACCCTTGTTCCACTCTTGGCCGAGCACCCCTAGGACCGTCCTAGGGTTGCCGAACCCCATAGGGAAGAGTTTAGGGTCTCCTCAAACACGGCACACAAAAAGAACGTCGAGAATTCGAGGAATCATCGAAAAACAAATCAAGATTTTCAATAGCCTTCAAGATTGGCTTCAAGAACTTGAAGAAATCCGAAAGAATGAGGGTAAAACTACTCACCTAATTAGGAAGGATGAATAAGGAAGAAATCTCGGATGACGGCCCTCGAATCCGAGTTCAAAATGTGGTGGCTCAACTCAAGGGAGGGGACAAGAGGGGTGGCGGCTTACTCTAAGCCGCCGGCTTGGACAGAGGGAGAGAGAGGAAGAGAGAGGGGCTGGCTTCGGCTGGCTCCTCTCAGCTCGGCTCCAAAGAGAAGGAGAGGGAAGGGAAGAAGGCTCTTGGTGGCGGCGGCTCGGCTCTTGGTGGCAGCGGCTCCAAGGGGAGAGGGAGGGGGGGCTAGCTAGCGGCTTGGCTGGCGGCTGGCTCCTCTTCTCAAAATTTTGTGTGGCTCCAAATAGAGAGCCACAAGCCAAGGGGAGGGGGTTTTATATTCCCTCCTCAACCCTAACCCTTCTAAACCCTTTTAATCAATTCACATCCGTGTCAAGCCGAACCCAAACCCGCTAACTTAAATCAACTTAATTAATCCTACTCTCCACATAATCAACCAATACATGCTCATAATTCAACAATCATGCAACATAACATATAATTAAATAAATCTAATTATGCAAGAAAAATTCACATAATTCATATCCTACTTACCCGAGCTCGCAAGCTCGCACCGGACCATGAGTCGACTCGGCTCGACCTCGAACTAGTCCACTAGGCTGGCAAACACAACCACAAAAGGAAAATAAAATAAAATTTTCTAGGATATTACATCTTGCCTCGGATCCAAGGTGTTGCCAATGACGAACACCCTCTACGATTAGCACACGAGCGAACACAACGAACTGGGCGATTTTCGAGTGTTAGCTCGGTTCTCTAGGAACTCCATCCAATTTGGACAAGCACGGAACTCCTTCCGCGCTCTTCTGTGTGTGTGTGTTTGTTTGTTTGGGTGGGGTCGGTTGCCAGAAGGGGAGCTCAGCTTCCTTTAAAAGGAGGTCGGCTTCCTTTCTTGAAGAGGTTGGCAACCACCAGGAGTTGATCATCTACCCATCTATACCATAGACGAGTATTTATAGACGCATCAATCATATTGGTCTAGTCTTCTCATCCATTGATTGATTTAGGCCATATTTTGAATATTAAAACTTCTTTTAATACCTAAATATATATCATTAATAACATTTATCAAGGACAAATTACCAAAATTCGATATTCCAATTTTAATATATCCTTTAATAATGATCATTAAAGATATATTGCCGAAATTAGGATCAATGTTATTCCAATTTTACATCCTATTTAAAGTTTGGAATAATTAATTCCGATTTGAAAACTCCTTTTTAAATTCGAAATTAATTCCCAAAGATAAATACCAAGAGAGAATTAATCGGTTATGTGTCATGTGAGTCCAATTCGATGAACATAACCGAAAGCCCGATTCGGTTTGCCCTATGTGTGCAATTCTATAGGTTCACTTAACATTGGCAGCAAGTTTAAATATTATTTGTAACCCATAAGTCATAAACGATATCTAGCAAGACATTATGACTACCCAAGTCAAGTGAGGTTGGTGATCCGAGCAGCCTAACTCACAGTAGAATACTTTATCCTTTTGTCACGTGGGACCTAATGCGCAACGGAAAAGTAAGAACAACAAAATAATTTTATTGATCTAATGTTCGATATGACCGGCCAGGGTATGCCACGTACCCCGAAGCCTAAACCAAACCAAACCACATGAACACATAAATCAGACCTGAACATTTAATAATATCTCAAGGATTTAAAAAGAAATATTTATTTCCAAATAAACCCTAGACCACCAACTCAATAAAAAGCAAATATTCAAATCGGTTACTAAAATTTAATTACTAAACAAGACACCTCAAATGACAAAAGTGCGGAAACAAATAAATAAACCGAGTCGACATGACTCAACAACTCAAAAGAAGTAAAAACGACTCAAGTATCCCCCTCGACCACGACATGTCACAAGACCCGCTGCCCTGTCGCCACCAGCCACGTTACTACACCCCAGTGCCTCTCTGATCTAGCTCAAGTACTGCAAAATAACATATATGATGGGTAAGTCCAACTGGGACTTAATGAGTAGATCAGTCCTCAATTTCCACCACATCATCATCATCATGCAATAATCAAAATCATATATATAAGCATAAGAACATAAAGCATAATTTTATTTTGAGAATTTATTTTAGCAGCGCAAGCATCCTCGTCAACATATAGCAACCTGCAAAAAAATGCCACCACATATATGATGCACAATGCAACCATCCACATGCTCAACGGGACCCGTCGTCTCATCGCCACATAGGGTAGGAAGTCGGTGCGGCCTCCGATCTACCACCCAGCCAATGTCATCTCTTTAGGGTATGTTCTCCCCTCATTGACACGGCTCTTCCGATTCTTCTCTTTGGAGCATACGTTCCCCTCACCGGTCGAATCTCTGGACTGTCTCTTTGGAGCATACTTCTCTCACCAGTCGGACTTTCAGAATCAGGCCAGCACTATCTCTTTGGGGCATACCCTCCCCTCACCAGTGAGGCATCCGAGAAATGCAACAATCACACCACAACATCACACACACAGGGAATATAGACATAAGGTAAAGTGTGTTGAACAACAAGTAAATAGGGGTATGTCTAGGACATACCTCAATCTCCGCCTCCTCCCGCAATACATCACAACCACACAGATATATATATATATATATAATGATGCTCAAATCATGAATTCACAGCGTACACAATGAGCATGAAATTAAGGTACAACACCTTCAAACATCGTAGGAAAAACAATTATGTATAAGATGTAAACAATACAACACCTCCTAATTTTCCTGCGCGGTTTAAACCTGACTTTAGCCCTCCCCTAGACGTGTACCCTAGGACTGGCCTACCCCTCTACCCGAGTGCTTTAAGGGCATAGAGGGTTCAGCCCCCTTGGGTTCCCTAAGGGTCGGCTCTGTTGGCTTAAGGGTTTCTCTCAAGCTTCGATCTTCATTTTGATGATAACAAACATGTATTTAATCTTTGTGTGAAGTTTGGAGTTCATGTTAAGATTGCAATAAGCATGCGAAGTTCGTTCAAACTAAATGAAAGAAAAGACCGTCAAAGAAACGGAAGAAGAAAACATCAAAAGAAAGGCTCAGGTATAGATCAAGTAGAAATCACGTAATATACCCCTAGGATGATTCTATCCCAAGCTAAATTGTAAAGTTATCCAAGTTGAAACTTGGTAACTAAACCCATAAAAAAACATGTAACAAATTCAAAGTAAAAAAATCAGCCTTAGCATGATTTCGGTCGATCGGTCGGTCGACCAAACAAGGCAAAATTTTGGCAGTATCCTATTCGGTCGACTGGTCGGTCGACCGAATGATGCCAAAAAATGGATGTGATCAAATATTAAGAACAAGGCAGAATTTTTCTTTTTACTCAAATTTAACTTCAATTGAGTGCAAGTGTTTCTTAACAATGGATGTGATCAAATATTAAGAACAATAATAGGCAAATAAGAAAGCAATGCAAAAAAGAGTAAGTATAGTGGTTCGGCCAACTGCCTACTCCACTACCATGGCTCCTCACCAAGGATTTCCAACCACTACTTTATAGAACTTGTGTTTCCCTTTGAATACAATTGAGGACACTCTTCTCACCTCTTTGAGAACCCCTCAAACCTATTCACCTAGGCAAAACACAACTCTACAAAGTTTCCCCTAAGTGTTTCTCTAGCACACCTAGCAGCTATTATAGATTGAAATCGAATCTGAAATAAAACTTCAAATACAAAGCAAAAGAGCTTTAAGAATAGAGAGAGGAACCGCAACTCTTTTCCCAAGCCTTCACGCCTTCAACTTCCCAGAGGATACACTCGAGTTGCAGCAGAGTTGAGGGAAGCAGGCACTTGAAGAGGATTTTGACGAAAGATTAGGGCGCAACATATCGATCACTTTGAAGGCTTTTAATCACTTCTAGAATGCTCAATTAATTCTCTAAGAAGTTTTTAAGAAGGTAGGTGAGGGGTATTTATAATCCCTCACCTGAACGATGACTCAACAGTAGAAAAATAGTCGTTACAGTCGTTCGATCGATCATCGGTCGACCGACTGATCGACCGCTACCCTTTCTGTGTATTTTTAGTGTTGTTTGGTCGACCGGTGGGTCGACTGAATGAGTCATAACTTACTCAATCCCAGATCCAGTCGACCGAATCGGTCGACCAATGCAGGGAAGCCAGGCGCGCGATCTGCAATCTTTAATCCGGTCGACCGATGCGCGTTCTGCCTAATTTTGGCTTCGGTCGACCGATAGGTCAATCGAATGACTACTGCCATTTTTTAGCATCAGTCGATCGACCGATCGGTCGACCGAATAGGCTACTGCCAAACTTCTGCCTTGTTCGGTCGACCGAACTCAGACTGAGGCTGATTTTTACTTTGAATTTTTTACATGCTTTTTTATGGGTTTAGTTACCAGGTTTCAACTTGGATAACTTTATAATTTGGCTTAGGATAAGATCATCCTAAGGGTATATTACATGATAGCTACATGATCTAAACCTGAGCCTTTCTTTGACGTTTTCTTCTTTCATTTCGTTTGAACGATCTTCGTATGCTTATTGCAACCTCAACCTGAACTCAAAACTTCACACATAGATTAAGTACTTGTTTGTTATCATCAAAATAAAGATCGAGGCTTAAGATAAACCTTTAAGCCAACAATCTCCCCCTTTTTGATGATGACAAACATAACATGAAATTTTAAAGAAACATATGCATATTTTTGTGAGTTTGAGTTAAGACATTCATGAGTTAAGGTATACAAGACATAAAACTCAACATATGCATACAAATGCTTATAACTCACCCTATGCTCCCCCTATCAATGTGCACATCATTTTTGTAACTCCCCCTAACTATATGCATCGTAAAAATCAAGTGTGACCTTACTTTTTCTCCCCCTTTTGACATCAATCGAAAAGGGTAAGAATTAAGGTACAATTTATGAGTCTCATTATAAAAACCAAGAAAGTCATAAAACCAAGTATCATCTACCACTATAGTCCTTCCTATTAATGTAAGCCTATAGAAGACAAACATCAATAAGTCGCAAAGCCCCACTACATAGCATTACAAAAGTGTGATGATACTTTCATAGAATGCAAGTTTTGAAACCCATATAAATTTTGAAGAAGAACATTTTAACTACTAGGAAAAGCACAAATCCTTAATTGCATTCTAAAATTCATAAATCTTTCTTCAACCAAGGGTTTTGTAAATATATCGGCAAGTTGTTTGTCGGTGGATACAAATTCTACAGATATATTTCCCTTAATCACATTATCCCTAAGAAAATGATGCCTTAAGTCAATATGCTTAGTTCTAGAGTGTAAAATAGGATTCTTTGTTAAATTTATTCCACTAGTATTATCACAATGAATAGGTATGCAAGAATACTCAAGTCCATAGTCTAAAAGGGTTTGTTTCATCCAAAGGACTTGTTCACAACAACTAGACGCAGCGATGTATTCCGCTTCGGTAGTTGAAAGTGCAACTGAGTTTTGTTTCTTTGAGAACTAAGAAACAAGACTCGTTCCTAAGAATTGACAACACCCACTAGTGCTTTTTCTATTTACTTTACACCCGGCAAAATTCGCAACCAAAAAACCGATTAAATCAAATGATGTATGACATGGATACCATAGCCCTAAGTTAACCGTGCCCTTTAAATATCTCAATATGTGTTTGACCGCACTTAAATGAGACATTCGAGGACAAGATTGAAACCTAGCACATACACAGACACTAAACATGATATCGGGTCTATTTGCGCTTAAGTAAAGAAGGTTACCAATCATACCTCGATATCGTTTTTCGTCAACTTTGACACCCTCTCCACCTTTGTCAATCTTGATGGATGTGCTCATTGGTGTAGAAGCTATCTTGGCTTCATTCATCCCAAATCTTTTGATGAGCTCCTTTGTGTACTTGGCTTGATTGATGAAGATTCCTTTGTTTGTTTGCTTGATTTGGAGACCAAGCATGAAGGAGAGCTCTCCCATCATGCTCATCTCAAATTCATCTTGCATACACTTAGCAAACCACTTACAAAGAATTTTATTAGTAGCACCAAAAATTATGTCATCAACATAAATTTAAACTAATAACATATCATTTTCATGATGCTTAATAAACAGTGAAACATCGGCTTTTCCAACATTAAAATCTTGTTCTATTAAAAAGTTTGAAAGCCTTTCATACCAAGCCCTAGTGGCTTGTTTTAAACCATATAATGCATTTTTAAGTTTGAAACATGGTTTGGAAACTCAAAATTTTTAAATCCTGGGGGTTGTTCAACATAAACTTCTTTACTAATGAAACCATTTAAAAATGCACTTTTAACATCCATTTGGAAAAGTTTAAAACCCTTAAAGCTAGCATGTGCCAAAAGCATTCTAATTGCTTCTAATCTAGCTATGGGAGCATAAGTTTCATTATAATCTATCCCTTCTTGTTGATTATACCCTTGTGCCACTAACCTAGCTTTGTTTCTAATGACTAATCCTTCTTGATCTAGCTTATTTCTAAAAACTCATTTAGTCCCAATTATAGTTTGTTCACTAGGTCTAGGTACTAAGTCCCATACATCATTTCTAGCAAATTGGTTGAGTTCTTCTTGCATAGCTAGTACCCAAAACTCATCTTCTATTGCTTCCTTAATGTTCTTAGGCTATACTTGAGATACAAAAGCTACATATCGACAAACATTCTTGAGTTTAGAGCGCGTTACCACTCCCGTTGAAGGTTCTCCAATGACTTGATCCATTGCATGATCCCTCACCAACCGATATCCTTTAGGGAGAGGTGGTAGAGCTTCTTCATCATCATCTTCAACTTGAGGTAGATTCGAGGATGGTGGATCTTCATGTTGAGTTTCCTCATTATCTTCATCCTCCACCTCTTTGTCATGAAGTGTGAGATCCTCAAGTTCCTCATCTACATTCATAATCTTCACATTTTTAGAAGAATCATTAGTTTCATTAAACGTGACATGCATAGATTCTTCAACAATCATGGTTCAACGATTGTAAACTCTATATGCCTTAGAATGAATGGAGTAACCTAGGAAAACCCCTTCATCGAATTTAGAATCAAATTTTCCTAAATTCTCCTTGGTATTTAATATAAAACATTTGCATCCAAAAATATGAAAATATCCCACATTTGGGATTTTACAATTCCAAAGCTCAATAGATGTTTTCTTAGTTTTAGGTCTTAATAAAACTCGATTAAAAACATAGCAAGAGGTATTTATGGCTTCGGCCCAAAAATATTTAGGCAAATTGTTTTCGCATAGCATGGTCCTAGCCATCTCTTGTAAGGTTCTATTCTTCCTCTCAACCATCCCATTTTATTGAGGGGTCCTAGGGGAAGAAAAGGTATGTTCAATACCCAATCATCACAAAACTCAAAAAAAATTTCATTTTTAAACTCCCCTCCATTATCACTCCTAATTTTTAAAACCAAAACTCATTTTTCATTTGTAACTTTCTTTGTAAACTTTTTGAAAAAGTCAAAGGTTTCATTTTTCTTGGCCAAAAAGAAAATCCATGTAAATCTAGAAAAATCATCAACTAATACATAATAATATAGCTTTCCACCTAGACTAGCTACATCACATGGACCAAAGAGATCCATGTTCACAAGATCAAGAATTCTAGATGTACTAACTTGATTAATGCTATGAAATGAAGATTTTGACTTGCTTACCTAGTTGACATGCATCACAAAGTTTGTCTTTTTCAAATTTTATCTTGGGTAAGCCTTTAACTAATTCTTTCCTAGATATTTCTTGGATGAGGCTCATGCGAGCATGTCCTAGCCTTCTATGCCACAACCAAGAGTCATTGTCCATGGCAACTAAGCATCTAACATGGGGATTTGGCAAGACATTTAATTCTAAGGTGTAGACATTTTCTTACTTATTTCCAATAAACATGATATCATTTGATGGTGCACTTCTAATGAAATATTTCGATGCTTCAAAAATAATTATATATCCATTGTCAAATAATTGTGATATGCTAATCAAGTTATGGTTTAACCCATCAACTAATAAAACATTCTTAATGCATGGGTAAGGGAGTATACCTATGTCACCAATGCCAACAATCTTACCCATGACATTGTCTCCAAATATGACACATCCACCATCTTTGCTTGATAGGGTTGCAAATAAGTTGATGTCACTCGTCATGTGCTTTGAGCAAACGCTATCCAATATCCAAGTGCTTCTAGTTGCTTGAGGATGCTTCTCCATCTACAAAAGGAGAAGAAACCATTTTAGGTACCTAAATTCTCTTGGGTCATTGAGTGTTAGTCATTTTGGGAACCCATATAAATCTCGCATGTGGGTTCATCCTCAAAGCACAATCCTTGGTCATATGGCCAAATATGCCACAAGAAAAATAATTTCCATTAAATTTTCTTCTAGTGTGTGTAAGCATGGGAGTGTGATGATTTTTTTTTATGGACAACCTTAGGCATGACATCTTGTATGGTTGTCATCTTTTCATTGAGCATGCAAAGTTCCCTTTTTAATGTTAACATTGCATGTGAGTAATAAACTATCATTCTCAAGCTCTAAAGATTTATTGTCCTTTTTAATGTCTCTAAATTTTCTCCTAATAGCATTAAATTCATCATGCATTTGTTCAAATTCATTTTCTAGCTCTTCTTGAGTAAAAAAAACTTCACCAAAAGTAAATCTTACCTCATCATCATTTGCCATTAAGCAAAGATTTGCCTTTTCACTCTTTGCTTCTTCTTCACTCGATGAGGCCTCGCTTTTATCTCATGTAGCCATCATTGCCTTCTTCTTCTTCTTCTTGTATTTTTTCTTTTTGTGAGGGTTGGAGGTGGAAGTTATCTTGAGAAGTGGGCAATCCCTCCTTAGATGCACAGTTTTGTTGCAATGGTAGCATGTGTAGCCTCCTATTTCCTTCCTCATGCCTCCCCTCATGAAACTCATAAATCTTCTTGCTAGCATCACCATTTCTTCAATATCATCCGTCTCTTCCTCGAATGATGATGACTCTTGTGCTCGATGTGATGCTTTTAAGGCAATGGTCTTGCCATTGGGGGCATCCTCCTCCTGATATTGCTTCATGTAGGTCTCATGTGTCATGAGAGACCCAATGAGCTCAGTGATCTTCAAGGTGCTCATGTCTTTTGCTTCTATGATAGCTATGACCTTGGGCTCCCAAGCTTTTGGAAGGGACGAAGGAGCTTCCTTACCTTATCCTCTTCCTTTATTTCTCTGTCAATGTTAGCTAATCCATTTGTAATATTTTAAAATCTAGCATACATGGCATCAATGGATTCATGCGATAACATTTTAAACATTTCATAGTCATGCATGAGTAAGTTTATTTTAGATTCCTTAACTTGTGAAGTCCCTTCATGTGTGATCTCTAGAACTTTACAAAGTTCATATGCGGACTTACAAGTAGAGATTCTATTAAACTCATTAATTGATAGGCCACAATATAATGCATTGACATCCTTTGCATTAGCATTGAAGAGTTTAATTTCCTCTTGGTCCCAATCATCCATATTCTTAATGGGTTGCTTATACTCTACTAGAATCATCCTCCATACATCCATGCCTAAAGATTGTAGGAAGCCATTCATACGAATCTTCCAGTATGCATAGTTGTTTACATCGAATAGTGGTGGAGTATGAGTAGAGGACCCTTGAGCTAGTTGGATTTCACTAGACATCTCAATTTGTGGGGAAGATGGTTAAATCTTATCCTACGACCAAGCTCTGATACCAATTGTTGTATAAAATCCGACACTAGAAATGGGGGTTAAATAGTATTTGTCCCCTTTTCTATTTAATCAATTTTTCTTTTTACTCAAATTTAACTTCAATTGAGTGCAAGTGTTTCTTAACAATGGATGTGATCAAATATTAAGAACAATAATAGGCAAATAAGAAAGCAATGCAGAAAAGAGTAAGTATAGTGGTTCGGCCAACTGCCTACTCCACTACATTGGCTCCTCACCAAGGATTTCTAACCACTACTTTATAGAACTTGTGTTTCCCTTTGAATACAATTGAGGACACTCTTCTCACCTCTTTGAGAACCCCTCAAACCTATTCACCTAGGCAAAACACAACTCTACAAAGTTTCCCCTAAGTGTTTCTCTAGCACACCTAGCAGCTATTAAAGATTGAAATCGATTCTGAAATAAAACTTCAAATACAATGCAAAAGAGCTTTAAGAATAGAGAGAGGAACCACATCTCTTTTCCCAGGCCTTCACACCTTCAACTTGCCAGAGGATACACTCGAGTTGTAGCAGAGTTGAGGGAAGCAGGCGCTTGAAGAGGATTTTGACGGAAGATTATGGCGCAGCAAATCGATCACTTTGAAGACTTTTAATCACTTCTAGAATGCTCAGTTAATTCTCTAAGAAGTTTTAAGAAGGTAGGTGAGGGGTATTTATAACCCCTTAGCTGAACGGCGACTCAACGGGTAGGAAAATAATCGTTATAGCCGTTCGGTCTATTGTCGGTCGACCGACCGATCGATCGCTACCATTTCTGTGTAATTTTAGTGTTGTTCGATCGACCGACGGATCGATCGAATGAGTCGTAGCTTCCTCATCCCAGATCTGGTTGACCGAATCGGTCGACTGATGCAAGGAAGCCAGGTGTGCGATCTACAATCTTCAATCTGGTCGACCGATCGGTCGACCGATGCGCCTTTTGCCTAATTTTGGCTTCGGTCGGTCGACCGACGTAGTCTTTCGCCAATGCTTCACCAACTTCGGTCGACCGACTGATCGATCAAATGGCTACTGCCATTTTTTGGCATCATTCGGTCGACCGGTCGGTCGACCGAATAGGCTACTGCCAAACTTCTGCCTTGTTCGGTCGATCGAACTCAGGCTGAGGCTGACTTTTTACTTTGAATTTTTTACATATTTTTTTATGGGTTTAGTTACCAAGTTTCAACTTGGATAACTTTATAATTTGGCTTGGGATAAGATCATCCTAAGGGTATATTACATGATTTCTACTTGATCTAAACCTGAGCCTTTCTTTGACGTTTTCTTCTTTCATTTCTTCGACGGTCTTTTCTTTCGTTTCGTTTGAATAAACTTCGCATGCTTATCGCAATCTCAACCTGAACTCAAAACTTCACGCATAGATTAAATACTTGTTTGTTATCGTCAAAATAAAGATCGAGACTTAAGAGAAACCCTTAAGCCAACAGACCGGTCGATCGACCGACCGAAGCCAAAATTTGGCAGAAGGCGCGTCGGTTGACCGATCGGTCGACCAGATTAAAAATCACAAGTTGCGCCTCTGGCTTCACTGCATTTGTTGACAGATTCGGTCGACCGGATCTGGGATTGAGGAAGCTACGACTCATTTGGTCGACCCATTGGTCGACCGAACAACGCAAAAATTACATAGAAAGCCAGCGGTCGCTAGGCGGTCGATTGGTCGGTCGACCGACGATCGACCGACAAGCATCCGAACGGCTGTAACGGCTAGTTTTTTGCCCGTTGAACAGCTCGTTCAGTTGAGGGTTATAAATAATCGTCACCTAACTCTTTTAATCCTTCTTGGAGATATTATTGAGTATTTTGAAAACGATTTAAGCCTTCAAAGAGATCGATTATTGTGCGCTCTGTTCTTCTGTCAACGTTCTTCTTCATGCGCCCAGTACTCCTCAACTTTGCTACGACTCAAGCTCATTTACTGGCCAGTTGAAGGCTTCAAGGCTTGGAAAAAGAGCATTGGTTCCTCTCTCAAATTCCTAGCTCTTTTTCATTGTATTTGAAGTTATTTTAAAAACTTGTTTTCACCTGTAATAGCTTACTAGGTGTGTTAGAGAAACACTTAGGGTTAGACTTTGTAGATTTGTGTTTTGCCTAGGTGAATAGGTTTGAAGAGTTCTCAAAGAGGTGAGAATTGTGTCCTCAGTTGTATTCAAAGGGAAACACAAGTTCTATAAAGTAGTTGGTTAGAAATCCTTGGTGTGGAGCCAAGGTAGTGGAGTAGGCGGTTGGCCGAACCACTATAAATACGTGTGTTAGCATTGTTAGTTATTTGTGCTTATTGCTTCCACTTGCTATAAATATCGTGCTTAGCCTAACTAATCAAGAAATGATTAAAATCAAATTTAGGCTAATAAATTAGTTAACACACTATTCATCCCCCTCTAGTGTGCCATTTCACCCAACAGGCTCACCCTAAGGTTATCCTAGGGTTCTAGGGTCTCTGGGTGTCTATAGAGTACTCAATTCCTTACTTGTATGTTTCACAAGTGCATGACAAAACTACTACAGACTCGACTACGACCCCTAACTAGGACTGCTATGAGATCAATGTAGCTCCTTTGCCCTCCAGCCACACCAAACACTCCAGCCCACCTCACCGGTCAAGTTCTGCAAAACAAAAACAAACGATAACGGGTGAGTTCAAAGAACTCAATGAGCGGTTCTACCAACCCCTACGAGAAACCAAACACAAATATATAGCATAAATGCAAAACACCTGACTCAAGCAGGAAAGGTCACAAGGGAGTGACTAGCTATCAGACCATCTGGCCACCACATGCCCGAAGGCATCCAACACCCAAACGGTGAAGAACAACAGACCTAAGCCTATCAAGCCCCAAGGCAACAACACATACTAGGATAATCGGGATTGGCTCATCCGAACTTATCCTAATATAAAGAAACTCGGGAGCAATCGGGATTGGCCCGTCCGAACTTGCTCCACGAGACGTGAAGGAACAATCGGAATTCGCCCGTCCGAACTTGCCCCTTTAAGATATCACAGGAATAATCAGGATTTGCCCGCCTGAACTTATTCCTTAAAAGCAACTCGGGAATAATTGGGATTTGCCCGTCTGAACTTATTCCACAAGGCCACACAGGAACAATTAGGATTTGCCCATCTGAACTTGTTCCAAAAAGATAACGTAGGAATAATCGGGATTCGCTCATCTGAACTTGTTCCGCATGTTGGGAATTAGCCATCCAACCTTTCGAGCCTAGCCCGCAAGTTGGCTCCTAACCGAGCCTCTCAGCCATTCAATAAAATATGACACAACATGACTTAAGTCAAGTATCTCCTACGGTGCCCTAGGGCTGTCCTTATTGGGAAACGTCTCAACACTCCAATGCCCGACCACAACTCTTAGACCCGTAATGTCATAAACCCATGAGGTTTTATTTCATGCATAATATTTAATTTGTTGGCTCTTAACAGATTATGCTACCCATTGAATTTTAATTATTTAATTAAAATTTCTATTTGCCAAGATTAGAGTTTTGTTTTAAGTTTACTGTTGAGCCCCAAATTGGTGTACCCAAGTCGAATCTGACTCTCAAAGTGTGTCTTATGGATCCAAACTATATTTTCTAGTCAAAATGATAGGTTACACTACTATGTTCAGTGAACTATACACACCACAATATGGATTTCAAAATCAGCCCTAAATCAACAATTCAGCATATAGTTTTCAGCAAAAGAATTTCCAGCACATCAAAGAAATAAATTCAAAATTTACAAAATTAAATCCTTAATCACCCTCAAAATAGAATTATAACATTGAGACAAAATTCACAAGAATTAAATCATGTTTGTTTAGCCAAGATTAGCAAGCATCAATAATATAATCTTTAAACAAGATTCTAACTTCGTGATCAAGAACCCATATCAAGCACACCCATGGCTTCAAGATCAAAATCCTATTTTTATAAACATGATTAAATTCCAAAAATCACAAATTTAATTTTAAAGCATGCATCAACATTACAAGAACCTAAATTGGTAAGCAATTCAAGGTATAGATCTTATGATAAACAAAAACCTTCACTTAGGCATTCCATCGAACACCTTGAGGGCACCCCTTCTTCCACCTTGGCCGAGCACCCCTATGTTGGCTTTAGGTTTTAACTTTAGCCTTAATCTCGGTTTTGATGGTTTTGATGGTTTTGATGATAACAAATATGGGACTAATGATTTCATTGAGAATATGTTTCAGGTTCCATATCAATTAGCGTTCGATGTCCTCGATCGGATAAATCGGAAGAAATCAGGAAATCAGAAAGACATTGATCGTCGCGCTCGGGTTCATCACGGAAGCTTCTTGAAGAGCGACGCGTGCACCAAAGACTTATTGGACGGGCTCAATGATCACTTGAAAGCTCTCTAAGTTGATGGTCGTTGAAAGCCGGAACCTGAAAACGAAGCGTGGAAGAAATAGGCTAAAGAAATAAACTTCAGCCTAGGATCGGTCGACCGGGCGATCAACTGAATGAAGGTAAAAAGTAGCAGAGCTGATTCGGTCGAACGGGCGGTCGACCGATGGAAGCCCAAAATGGGCAGTAGCTCGGGCGGTCGACCCGTCGGTTGACCGACCTGCTGATAAGACGAAGACGCAATCACGTCGGTCAATCGAAGAAGAAATCACGATTCTTGCATTTGGGCGGTCGACCCGTTGGTCGACCGACCAGAGAGTAAAAGGAGCGGTCGATGCTGGCGGTCGAATAGTTGGTCGATCGACCATTCGACCGACGGCCTACAACGGATAGAAATTTATCCGTTAAGCAGCCGTTTCTTCACCTGGGTATAAATACACCCTCATATGATTCTTTTAACCTTCTTCCTTGATCAATACAGATTTCTTGAGCCATTAAAAGGAATAATTGAGCCTTCCAAAAGAGTGATTGAAGCGCGCCCTGTTCTTCATCGAGTTCTTCTTCAAGCGTCGTCTGCTTGCTCAACTCGGAATTTAATTCAAGCTCAACGACTTGGCCGAGTTGGAGGTTTTAAGGTTTGGAAAAGAGTAGATAATTTTGTTTTACTTTAAGCTCTTTTCCCTTGTATTTTATCTGTTTATTTGAACTATTTTTTGATTTGAATCTGTGAAGACCTTATGTTAGGTCTGTTGTGTGAAGTGGTATCCTTGGTGTAGAAGGAGTAAAGCCACTTGTGTAAACGTAGTTGTTACTAGGATTAATTCTAGTTATCCCTTAGGTTAAGGTGGAAAAGTGCTCTCGGTAGGAAGGCGAGATACTTCCGGGTGTGGAAGTGCCTTCTGTTGGAGAGCGGAGACTTTCCGCTGAAAAATCCTTGTTGTAAGGGAAATAAGATATTAATCTAGTAAAACTAGTTTGGAAATCCTAAGCAGGGTGCTTAGGTAGTGGAGTAGGCATTGGGGCCGAACCACTATAAATCTTGTGTTTGCATTGTTGTTTTAAATTGCTTGTGCTTAATTATTTTATCTTGCTTCCACATCTAATCGTTGAATTGCAAATCGCCTAAACTAATTAAGTAATTGATTAAAAGTGAATTTAGGCTAATTGTATTAGTAAACATACTATTCATCCCCTCTCTAGTGTCGCCATTTCGCCAATAATTGGTATCAGAGTGAGTTCGTAGCTTGAGATTTCACCATCTCTTCTACACCTTGTCTCGATCTAGAAATGGCTCTAGAGAGTGTAGCGTCTTCACCCCCTAGGTTCGATGCCTCTAACTTTGGTATATGGAAATCTAGGATGTACACATTTCTAAAGACTAAGGTGCTGTTTGGTTAGCGAAAATTATTTTCTGGTTTGGTTTCAGTGAAACTGAAAACTTGGTTTCGAAAACTTGGTTTTGGTTTCTAGTTTTCAGTTTTCTGAAAAGGCGTTTGGTTAATAAAAACAACATCAGTTTTAGTTAGTTGAAACCAGTAAATATTTATTTGATTATAAAAAATAATATTAATTTTCCTTGAACATTTTTAGTAGTAATTAAATGTTTAGTTAGTTTACAAAATTAAATATTTGTTAATATGGTTACAAATATTTAAATGATTTAATTAATTAAGTTATTGGTAATTTAAGATTTTTTTGTTCAATTAGATATAAAAATTAATTAATAGTTATTATAAAATTTCAAAAAAAAAAACAAGTCCAATGATCTAAAATTAGGTTTGATTAAATTATAAATAGACCAACTTTAAGAAAATTTGGGTTTGAGTCAATTAGATATAAATTGATTTAATTATTTTATAAATTTAAGATAAAAGTTTGAGTTAAAAATGATGATTTTTATTTTTATTTTTAAAAATTCGATATAGTTTGATTTAATTTTAAATTAATCAATTTTATAAAAAAATATTTATAATTACAAAGTTGTCACAGCATTTTGATAACAAAACCGACAGTCTCGAAACCACAGAAAATAACATTATGTTGTTTTCATTTTTATTAAGAAAACTGGTTTCGTTTTCATTCTGGTTTCGATTCAGTTTCACGAAAACACTAAACCAAACACGTTTTCGTAAGCAGTTTTGGTTTCAGTAAAACTGAAATCATGAAAACAGACTTGGTTTCGCTAACCAAACAGGCCCTAAAGGTTTTGGAGTCTTCAACATGCTATATTGGGAATTCATTGAACATAAGGTTGACATGCATGCTTGGAGTGAATTAGATAAGAAAATATTTAAGTATAATGGAGATGCCATGAATTGTATTCTTTGCACATTACCAAATGACATCTTAGAAAAAGTCATGCATTGCTCTTCGGCTTTTGATTTATGGACCTCGTTAAATGTTTTATATGATTATGCCAAAACTGAAGAAATTGGCACTTTTGATGAAGGTGATGATGACAATGGTCACTCACCTACTACTAATCTTAGTTTTGATGCCCATAGCTCTTCTAGTCAAAGAAGTAGCACCAAGAGTTGAAAAAGAAAAGTAATCTGTCATGCTTGCAAAGAAAAGGGGCATGTGAAGAAAAATTGCCCAAGCATGAAGATCAAATCAAGGAAGAGGTCAAGTGCTTCCACCTCCACATCTCACTCATTTGAAGCATCCTCTACTCATGACTATGAAGCCACTTCCAAAGTGAGCCTTAAAATTGCTAATGATGAAGTACACTTTCCTTCACCTAGTCATGCTAATGAAAATGATGATGCTAGCTCTACTAGTTCTCATAACATGTCATATGATGAGTTAGTAGATGAGTGTAAGAAAATGTATGCCTTGCTTGTGAAGAAAGATAAGGAAAACAAAATGTTAAAAAAGGAAAATGTAATGCTTAATTCTCATTTGCATGAATCCAAACTAGAAAATGAAAAATTAAAATCTAGGTCACTTGATTCATGCCATGATAATGTAGAACTTGAGCTTAAGGACTTGAAGCTCAAGAATAACAATTTAGAAAATGAGAATTGCATGTTAAAATCTCAATTACATGCATTGCATAAATCCATAGATGATTTAAAAAATGAGATGTTGACTTTGAGTAGGAAAGTCAATACTTTCTCTTTTAATTCTAAAAATCAAAATGTCTCATCTAGGAAATCTCAAAAGAAAAATGATTTATCTAAGAATGCTCATGCTCATCATGCTTCTCATGCCATGCATTCTACTATTAGACCTCATAATTATAAGAAGATGAATGAGGTTTCTAAGAATGCTCATACTCATCATGTTTCACATGACAAGCATTCTAAAAATAAATCTCATGTCCATAATAAAAATGAAAAGAATAAATTTAATGGACATTATTTTTGTTGTGGTATCTTTGGCCATGCCATTCATGATTGTGCATTCAAGAAAAATCCAAGTGTAGTTAAGACACTTTGGATTCCTAGGCCAACTCACCACCAAGGACCCAAAGCTATTTGGGAACCAAAAATCTCATCTTCTATTGTAGGGGAAGCTACCACACAAGGGTGAGATATTGAAAAATTGAAGTTGACCAATGAGTTGAAGGAAGGATCCCTACATGGTTGCAACTTCAAAGTCTTCATCTAAACTAGATGCCTATGGCAAAGTTGGCATCAAATTTCTTGGTACCATCTCCTTATCTTGATTTGCTTTATTTAAGTTGGAGTTATGATACATGCTTAAAATTGATTGATTTTTCCCGCTCTTAATATATTTCAAAAATATTTTTTGATTTTTGATTTTCGATCTCTTCGGAGACCCAGGTGGCCTGTAATGGACCTAAGCAACCTTGCGGTTCTAAATCGTAGGCACATTGTGGCCTTTCGGTTTTCAACCAATAGCAAGGGTTGGAGATCATATTTTTCATTCATTATCTTTGTGATCTCTTAAAATTCGTTTTGATTTCACTCGATTTTATTTTGAAACGAATTTGAAACCATTTAGTAAAGTGAAATTTGATAATGATACTTGATGCTTCTCTTTGCTTTTTGGTTGAGTTAGCATGCTAAGTAGCTATATTTTCTCTAAAAAGATTAGTGTAGCTTACTTGCAAGTTATAAGTTTTTAGGAAGGCTAATTAGGAAGAAAAAGATTACTTTGGCCAAATTATCATGAATGAGGTATAACTTAGATAAATTCAAAATCTTAGTGTTATACCTAAATGTTTAAGCTTAAATCATGTCTCTATACTCATGATTAGAATTGCATGATAAATCCTTGAATTTTCATGAGTAGGTAGAATTTTAGCACTTAGGCAAATTTCATTGAATGAAACTTGTTCTAGGTAAATATATATTATTAGAGACATTCCTTTAAGTCCAAATTAGTTAAATATGTTTAGGGACCTTATTACTTAAATGGTTCACATCTTAAGATCCCTTAGATTCATTTTGAAACCATTGTATCCATCTTAAAATGAATCTTAACTATCTAGCATAGGTTAAGGTTTTTAAATGAAACATTGCATTAAACCCTTGCTATTTAGTATGTTAGCTTGCTAGTAGTCATATTCTTTCATTATGATACTAATGAAGTCTACTTGCAAGTTAAGAATTGGAAAGCTATGCTATCTAAAAGTAAATGAAAAAGGATATGAAAAGTTGGGCAAAATTTCTAAGAAAAAGGTATGGTTTTAATTTTGAAATCTAAGTAAAATAATTGAATATTTATGCTTTAATGATGTCTCTATATACTCATGATTGACTTTGCATGCTAAATATTTGAAGTTTCATGAGTATGGAAAATTTGGATAACTTAGGCAATTTCATGATATCTTGATTGAATGAAACTTGCTCTAGGTTAAAATTCTTGTTAGAAACCTCATTTTGAGTAAAACACCTAATGAACATGTTTAGATACACATATCACATGAGTCTAGATATTTAAATCTTGAAAACTCATGTCTAGATGATCAAATACAATTGGTATCTCAATTTAGAGGACTTAAGCTTGAGAATTTTGACCTAAGTCAACAAATTGACTTGGACACTTGATTTTAAGTCCAAAACTTCAAAAACATATTTAGGAATAGGTATGACATGTTTCAATGCATTTAGAATGGAAAATTCATATGGATATGGATAAAATGACATAGAGGTCAATTCATGCTTATCTCTTTTGAACCAAGTTGACTTAGAGGTCTCATTTTCAATCCATATTTGAGGAACATGTTTAGATTTACTCATGTTAGGTATCCATAGGTTTAAATTTGAAAAATCGTGAGTAAATATTAAGATTGAAACTTAGCAAGTTTCATAAAAACTAGTTTAGTTTTGAATGAAACCATGCTAGGTTGATATCTTGACTTAAGGACATAATTTTCATGTCAAACTTGACATATACTCTTTACATGACCATCATGTGGTGTCATGAAAGTTTGAATAAAAATTGAACAAATTTTTAGAATAACTGAAAATTATAAAAATACCATTTCAACTTACATTCGGTATAATTTCAGTTATTTCTAAAGAAATATAGAAAAATAATTTTTAAATGATTCTTAAAACTACACATTCATTGAAAAATCTAGTATGTTGTGTAAAAATTTCAAAATGTTTCATCTAGAATCTAATTTATAATGGAATTTTGAAGTTGAATTTTCAAAATGCAAAGTATCATCTTTTTGAAAAATCAATTTTTTTCAATACTTTGATTTTTCGAAAACTTCAAATGAAAGTTTGTGTATACTATTTTGATTATGTTTGTAATATCATTCACACCATTGATTGAGTAAAATTATTTCTAGGAATGATTTTGAATTCTTGAATGATAACTAGAACTATCTAGTGTTTTCATTAAAATCAATATAGGATGAAAAATAGTCTTTGAAAATTCTTTTGAGTTCAAACTTTATTCATGCATTTCAAATGACCATTCAATATTTGATATCAAAATTTTTATCCAAAAATTGGTACCAAAGTTTTTCATCAAAAATATGATTTTGTTTCTCATTAGATATTTATTTTTCATCCCTTGGTTGAGATTTTCATGTTTCATGAAAAATACTCCTTAGAGTCTCAACCACATGTATGTATTGTTTTTCATCCCTTTGAATAGATAGACCTTTCTTGCCCTTTTTGATTGATGTCAAAAGGGGGAGAGAAGTATAAGAAAAAGGGGGAGAAAAGTATAGGTAAATAGGGAGGAAAATTTAGGAAATCCATGCATATAAATATGAGGAATTTATTTCATAGATATGCATGTAGATAGAGGGAGAAATCCCTTAATTGATATCCTTGTGCTTTAATGATTATATATATTTTCTTAAGGATGTTTGTCATCATCAAAAAGGGGGAGATTGTTGGCTTTAGGTTTTCAACCTTAGCCTTAATCTCGGTTTTGATGGTTTCGATGATAACAAACATGGGACTAATGATTTCATTGAGAATATGTTTCAGGTTCCATATCAATTAGCGTTCGATGTCCTCGATCGGATAAATTGAAAGAAATCAAGAAATCGGAAGGATAATCGTCGCGCTCAGGTTCATCGCGGAAGCTTCTCGAAGAGCGACGCGTGCACCAAAGACTTATTAAACAGGCTCAATGATCACTTGAAAGTTCTCCAAGTTGATGATCATTGAAAGCCGAAACCCGAAAACGAAGCGCGGAAGAAATAGGCTGAAGAAATAAACTTCAGCCTAGGATCGGTCGATCGGACGATCGACCGAATGAAGGTAAAAAGTAGCAGAGCTGCTTCGGTCGACCGATAGAAGCCCAAAATGGGCAGTAGCTCAAGCGATCGACCCATCGGTCAACCGACCTGCTGATAAGCCGAAGACGCAATCGCGTCGGTCGACTGACTGGTCGACCGAAGAAGAAATCATGATTCTTGCGTCTGGGCGGTCGACCCGTCAGTCGACCGACCAGAGAGTAAAAGGAGTGGTCGATGCTAGCGGTCGAACAGTCGATCGATCGACCATTCGACCGGCGGCCTGCAACTGATAGAAATTTATCCGTTAAGCAGCCGTTTATTCACTTGGGTATAAATATACCCTCATATGATTCTTTTAACCTTCTTCCTTGATCAATACAGATTTCTTGAGCCATTAAAAGGAAGATTTGAGCCTTCCAAAAGAGTGATTGAAGCGCGCCCTGTTCTTCATCGAGTTCTTCTTCAAGCGTCGTCTGCTTGCTCAACTCGGAATTTAATTCAAGCTCAACGACTTGGCCGAGTTGGAGGTTTTAAGGTTTGGAAAAGAGTAGATAATTTTGTTTTACTTTAAGCTCTTTTCCCTTGTATTTTATCTGTTTATTTGAACTATTTTTTGATTTGAATCTGTGAAGAACTTATGTTAGGTCTGTTGTGTGAAGTGGTATCCTTGGTGTAGAAGGAGTAAAGCCACTTGTGTAAACGTAGTTGTTACTAGGATTAATTCTAGTTATCCCTTAGGTTAAGGTGGGAAAGTGCTCTCGGTAGGAAGGCGGGATACTTCCGGGTGTGGAAGTGCCTTCAGTTGGAGAGCAGAGACTTTCTGGTGAAAAATCCTTGTTGTAAGGGAAACAAGACATTAATCTAGTAAAACTAGTTTGGAAATCCTAAGCGGGGTGCTTAGGTAGTGGAGTAGGTATTGGGGCCGAACCACTACAAATCTTGTGTTTGCATTGTTGTTTTAAATTGCTTGTGCTTAATTATTTTATCTTGCTTCCGCATCTAATCATTAAATTGCAAATCGCATAAACTAATTAAGTAATTGATTAAAAGTGAATTTAGACTAATTGTATTAGTAAACACACTATTCGCCCCCCTCTAGTGTCGCCATTTCGCCAACACCCTAGGGTAAACCTAGGGCTGTCGAGCCAAAGGGGATGTCTCGGGCCCTCCTCCCACAAATCGATACAAGAACTCAGTGATCAAAACCCACGAATCGACGAAAAACCACAAAAATAATATTATGCACATATCGGTTCAAGAACACGAGAAAACTTGAGAAAGGAGGGGTAAAACCACTCACCTTGATTAGGAAAAAGTATTAGAGAAGAACTTCCAAGCGGCGGCCTCCGAATCTGGCCGTTAAGCACTCGGCTCCAAGACAAAGAAAAAGGGGGGGGGCTCCACCTCAAGCCGGCTGCTCCAAGAAGGCGGAAAGAGGGCGACGACTTGGCTTCCAAGGGAGAGGGAGGATGAGAGGGGAAGGAAGGCGGCTAGGCTCTTGGCTTGGCTCCACTCGGCGGCTCTAAGAGAAGGAAAAGGGGAGAGGGGCGGCTCGGCTTGGGCAGCTCTCTCTCCTACTCGGCTTGTGCGGCTCCAATGGGGAGCCACAAGCCCAAGAGGGGGGGGATTTATAATTCCCTCCAAAAGCCTCCTATCCACACCCTAACCCTCACTCACATCAACTCGGATCCGCAACCCGCTAACCCAAACTAACCCCATGCTAAATACAAGCATCACTTATATGCACACCCATATGCAACATAATTTAATAATTCAAGCACACACAATAAAATAATTAAATAAATTATCTACGTAGGAAAATAAATCACATGACTCATATTTCTACTTATCCGAGCTCGCAAGCTCGCACCAGACCATGACTCGACTTGGCTCGACCTCGGACTAGCCCACTAGGCTGACAAACACAAACAATAATGGGAATTTAATAATAATATCTAGGATATTACATATTTTTCCCAAAGTTGTCCCTAATTGGCCGGCCACCCTATGGCTCCAAAAAGGGCCCTAAAGGGGGCGGCATATCCTAGTTCTTCCCCAAAACCCTTCTTTTCCTCAAGATCCCAAGCAAGCATCAACAAACCTCAACAACCATCAAGAATCCTCAAGAAAACATCAAGAATTGGAAAAAGAAGGGGGCGGCACAGCGAGAAAAAAGGGGCGGCCAAATCGCCCAAAAAATCATTCGACAGAACCATTGCGATCATGATAGAATTCTCAATACGAATATCCAATTCAAAAAGGGGGAAAAGAGGGCAAATCCACTCACATTTTTGGAGAAACCGGGGAGGAAGAAGAAGCGGAGGATCTTCGTACGTTGAACTCCAACGAACTCGCGAAATCCCGGCTCCGGCAGCTCCCCCTCCTCTTGGTGTCCCCTCCTCTCTCTCTCTCTTGGGTGGCGTGCGGTTGGAAACAGCAGCCATGCACCCCCCTTTGGTTATTTATGGGCCTTAGCTGGCCCAAATTACCAAAACGCCCTCACTTATTCGCCCGATTTTTAAAATCTGCAAGTAATTTATTCTAATTCCGATTCGAGTTCCGATTGAACCGCTAAATTCGTCTCGAGACTCTCTATCATCCTAGCATGATAAATAATAGAAATAAAATAAATATATTTTTTCTAAAAAAAATTCTCATATATAAAGCTTACTTGAATTAAATTTCGCAACTCTATGCCAGTTCGCGCTAACTCGGGCCCACGGTCCCATGCTAAGGAATAAAATATTATTTTTGAATTTATGGGCATAACATCTAAAATATGTAAACAAGATCAAACACACACCGGATCCCATCTGATGTCGAGGAACATGTGCAAAAAGTTTTGCGTTTGTTGGAGAGCATTAGCTAGGTAGGACCACGCACGAGGTCTTTTAAATAATGAGGTACTTGTTAAAGCAGCAAGATCGCCGTTGAGTTTCTTGGGCATGTACAAAGAGAAGATGCGAAAAATACAATTTTATTAAGTAATAAGGGAATTTATCTGTACATAAAGAGTGGTGATTTGATCGCGGGTTGAGTTCTTCGAAGAGCTGAGTAGGGGTCGGGTTTGTCTATGTGCGTCCCGCCCTGGGCTTGGCTCGAAGCTCTTTACCGGTTGCTTACTTAGACTGTAGAAGATGTTTGTGGCTGTTAGAATCTTTCTTTGATTTTGACATGAGGCATTGATTGTAGCACCATTGGGCTTCCTTCTGCTCGACATGGAGTACGCCCATTTTTGTCTCTGAGATGGGAAATTTTTTTACTAAATGGGCAGTGGATACAACTGCTCCCAACTTATTCAAGTACGATCATCCTAGAATCATATGATATGGGCTAGGGATGTCGATGACTATGTACTGTACATCAATGATTTTGGCCCTTGGTTGAGAGTTGAACGTTGTCTTTAGCCATATGGCTCCTCAGACATCGACCCTTTATCCAGAGAAGCCTACTAGGTTTTCCTCACATGGGGTAAGCGAGGCTTCTATCAATTGCATTTTTTGAAAGGTATAGTAGAAAAGTATATCAGTAAAGCTGCCCTGGTCGACTAGGACATTTTTTATGATGAAATTTCCTGTAGCCACAGAGATTATGACTGGGTCGTATAAGTTTTGATCAATTTCATGAAAATCATATTCATAGAACGATATTACCGGGGTTCTAGGGGCAGACCGTTTCGGGCAAGCAGTGCCATCAGCTGCCATCACCGCTTGAAAAGATCTCTTCTTGGTCGGGCTCACTTCTCCGCCTCTTGTAAGTTCGCTTGAGATATGGTTGATGACCCCTCGGGGTTCATTTTCTGGGTGATCATCTCGGCCATCTTCCCCACGACCTGAGTGGGGTTTCGGTGGTGACCGACTTCATTATCTAGGGTTGCAAATTTTGCTCCGGCCTCTCTCTCTCTTTGGCGAAGGATGTATTTATCCAGGTCTCCTACACAGACTAAATCCTCAAGTTGGTCATTGAGTACTATGCGTTCCTCGATGGTATGGCAGTAGTTGTCGTGAAATATGCACTTCTTGCTCCTATCAGCATTTGGTAATAGCTTTTGCTTTCCTACGCTAGCGGGGTATTTGATGAGCTTCAAGTGGTAGATGTCGCGGAGGATGATTTTCTTCTTACTATTGAGAGGAGTGTAATTTTCGAATCGGGTATTTAACTGAGGTAGTGACCTCGGCCCTCGGCCATTGCTTTGCTCGAGGCGGTTGTGATCTTCACTCTTTCTGTCACCCTTTCTGGATTTCTTATCTTCGACAACGACTTTAAGATTTTTCCAGTCATTCTTTTTAGCTTCTAAGAGTTCTTTCATTTTTATGAAGCTAGCGGCCTTCTCTTGAAACTCAACCATGTCCTTACGCGCTGTAAGGGCGAGCTGGTCAGCGAAGAGTCCGGACTTTAGCCCGAACTGAATTGAGAAGAGCTCAATCTGTGGGTCAAGATTGGGAATTTCGACCGCTATAGCCTGAATCCTGTTCGGGTACTCTCTTAGGGGCTCATGTTGCCCTTGCCTAACATAGTGGAGGGTAGGCGTCGTCTTATGATACACTCGTGATGTGGAGAACCGAGGAAGACACGGGAGAGGTCTTCAAAGGAATGAATAGATCCTGGTGGGAGGGAGGAAAACCACAACAAAATGGTTTTTCCCAGAAAAGTAGGAAAGGCTCTGTAGAGTGCTGGATTGGTTGCTCCATGATAGAGCATTGTAGTCCTGAACGTTGTCAGGTGTAGCGCAGGGTCGCCTGTACCGTTGTGGTGTCAGGGTGGTTGGCAACTCACTCCTCAGCGGGAGGCGGGTTGTCATGACATGCTCGATGAAGGGTCTCGCATCTAGAGGGAGAGTAGTTCCAGCCTTTCTGCAGGCTTCAGGATCATTGTCTTTTTTCGGGTGGCGAGTGCTGGAGACTTCGTCATGGAGGATGAGAATCAGTTGCTTCTTTTTGAAGTAGTTGTTTTCCCATGTTCTGAGCGGTAGTGCTCATGGTCAGCTAGGGGTTATCCCTGAGATCGCATTAGCATCTCGATCTGGGCTGTTAGCCGTTGGCACTACAACACAAATGACCTATTAAGGCTGTGTTATATGCCTCTATAAGTCAATTATTTGTCCCTAAAAGATTTAGAGTCAGATGAATTAAGTGACTCTGTTGCTGTTGTTTCTATAAATATTTAGAGACTAATTTAGAATAAATTTTTATTTGACTCTAAAATATATAAATAGAGACAAAAGATATTGACTCTAAAATAATCAAAAGTATCAAATCTAATTGTCTCTATATACTTGTTAGAAACATATACAAATAATTCTATATGTTATATGTGGAGCAATCTTATTAGCCTCTACTTATTTTTTAGAAACGAATTTAATTAACCAAAAGTATCTAATCTAATTGTCTCTATATACTTTTTAGAAGTAGATACAAACACTTCCATATGTTATAAGAGAAGCACTTATATTAGTCTATATTTACTATTTAGAAACAAATCTAATTGCCTCAATGTTCAAGAAGCAAATGTATGAGTCTCTATAATGTGTATTTAGAGGCACATTTATAATTCATTTAAATATATATTAATATATTATGGCAACCTAATTGAATTAAGCACAAATTTGCACACTTTACTGAGGCTACCATTATTGCAATATCATTGTAACATCAAGAAGATCTAAAGCGAAGTTAATTAAAAACACCACAGAATTAAAATGGAAAAGGGAACTGAAGCGACGAGTGAAGCAAGAGAACGACTATAGATCAAGAGAAATAAAAGAGTGAGGAAATGTTGGGACTGACTTGTTGTAAGGATGTACTGGAGATGGCCATCGAGGATAGCGTGCTTGGCAGCGCGGGGACTGCCTCCCCGGCGGTCGAATCATTTGTCGGGGGGGGGGGGGGGGGGGGGGACGAATTGGAGACCCGCCGCCAGGCCAGGCACATTTTTACCCGAAGGCTCGGCCAAGCCGAGCAAAGCCGGAACGATCGGACCGTCGAAGGCGAGCGGTGGAGGTGAAGGTCGAGCTCTCTAACGGAAGCAACTCGATAGACGGAGAGAAAGGTCTCACTCTCACAGGACCGATGTTTGAGAAGGCAATCTAGGTTTTGTTTGCTTCTTGTTTGTGTTTCTAACTTTTGTTTTCATATTTTGTTTGTGTTTCGTGTTTTCTTTTTCTGGTTTCAAGTACTTTACAAGGCCGGTCCAATTCTCAAAACCACAAAATGAGTAGATGGGCTAAGGCCTTTAATAACTCATATGGGCAACATAGTAATTTTATATACATTTAAATATATTTGTCAAATAAATTAGACTCTATTTATCAAACATTTAATTAGATTTTTATTTATTTTTTAAAAAAATAAGAAATATATTTTTGTTAAATACAATAGAGGCAGATAATTTATAATATAGAGACTAATTAACAATTAGTATCTAAAAGTGAAGATTTAGAGACAAATAAAACTAACTATTGAGACATATTCTCTATTAGTTTCTAATGTGGAGATTTAGAAACAAAAAATCAAATTTGTTTCTAATTTTGTGTCTCTATTGATTAATTGTGTTGTAGTGTGGTTTTTAGCCTCCAAATTGTTTGTTTGACGTTGGGGGTCTTCAGGGGAGGATTGGTCGGTACCGGAGCGTCGTTCCTTATTGTTTCAGCGTCACCAGGTTGCGATCGATCGTCGCCGTCAGGTCGTTGCCATTGGCGTGCGGTGGTAGTCGCTTGGCTCCGGATTCCAACCATTGTGGTGGAGGTAAGCTTTACTCGGCCCCACAGTGGGCGTCAAATGTTCTTGCCTGAGGGTTGGGGCCTTCTAGTCTGGTTCGATGTTTTCCGATGCTCAAGTCAGTGGGACTCCAAGGTGGAGGTAATGGAAATTGGAATTAGGGTTACCTAAGGTGTCCATGTCTATATTTACTGCAGGTGGAGGTGATGACGTCGTCCGAAAATCTCATGGTGATATTGTCCAAAATGGTTCGAGGTTGATCTTGGAGATTGACGGGCTCGTAATGGTGTATCTCTTGATAAGATAGGATGTGGGTATCCTTGTATAGTTGGGTAGGGTCCCGAGGTAGAGCCACTTGGTCTAGCTCGTGTCTGATTTAGGGGTGTAGTTGAGCGGAGCCCCCTGAATGGAGCCGCTTGGTTCGGCCTGGAATAAGTGGTGGGGCGCTACTGGGTCTAATCCGAACGGGCCCAATAGTTTTAGTCCAATCCAGTTACCATTCTACATGCATGATTATTGAGGTCTTTTAATTAATCACGATTCCCAAATAACCCTCCGGTTGGGAAGCAGGAAGCCCTCGTTGGTAGACTTCCTTAGGGGAATATGGAACCCCACTTCTCCTACTTGGGTCTCGCATGTAACACGACCAACCCTAATAGGTCCATGGGTAGGTAATTCTTTACCGATCACATTGCTATGTGACTCGGGTAACTATGACATTGTGTGTGCACAACAAACCATGGTACCCTAGTTGAGTCGGACCCATCATTCTTATACTCCTGCAAAAAAACAACCACCCTTGAGTGTAGCTCAACAAGGCAAGTCATCTTCAAGCCAGTAGTAAAGAAACATATAATATGCCATATAAGGTGCATCGTGTCTATCAATTCAAAAGGCCTTGTGTGTGCACAACAAACTCGTTGTGACAATATACACACTCTACGCCCCATAACGATGGAAGGCATGACTAGTATTCTAAATACCTTAGCCATTCAGACTCAATATTAATGGAGATATTCTTCATGCAATTATAATTATCTAGGCTATCAACAATTGAAGCAAGAGCAATAAATAAAAGTATAAAGTAAATAATGATGATTATGGACGATCTAAGGGATCCACCCGAGCCACCGGGTGAATAAAGGCCATCATCCTAGGGTTTTTGGAAGCGTCGTCTCGCCAAGGTGCTGCCCAAAAACATCTTGTAGGTTGTCAGTTCCATCAGTGCCTTCTCGGGGTTCAAGTCGTCGAACACCTCCTCTCCGCGCACGCACCAAAATGGGGTAGCAAACGTGCTCATCCAAATCTGCACCTAAACTTCTAATTTTACAAAACTAAAAGAAGAAGACCCCAAATAACCCTTGGGGAAAGGTTTAAGGAGAGGGAGAAGTGAAATACAATCCGATTTCTCAAGAGGAAGGAAGGGGTACGCAGGCCCTATTTAAAAGATACACTGCTGAAATTTCAATAATTTACAAGCAATCAACACAACCATGATTACACACAGTCATATCCACATAGGGCTCATCCATAATCATCCTTTCATGCATCTCATCATATAAGAAAAATAAAGGAAAAAATAGAACTAGAAAATGCGCTAATCGGGTTACATTTCCACCCAAAATGGTTTGTACAACACATGCTGAAATTTTCGTGTTTCGGGGTGTTCAACCATGAACCCATGTGGCTTTTGAGTTGAGAATCTGTCCGAGATAGGTTTGGACAGTAGGCTATCACCTCAGTTCATCGCATGAGCCGTGGAGCAAAGAGAATGACTCAAACAAAATCGGGCAACATGACGTTTAAGGAGTGAACCGTTCGTAAACGCAATAATAACGCGAAAAATAAAAAATTCCAAAAATCACGAAAGGTGAGTTTGGTACCATTGTTGGGATGTGGAGAGGAAAACACAGCGGAAATAGCAAATTAAAAAAATTCAAACATCCCGAAAATAACGATCTATGGAATTCAACATGAGAGGAAGGAGCATAAGTTATACCTTAAGCCGTAGGGCAAAGGGTGGTGCTCCGATCCCAAATCCGAGACACACATGTGAATGCCATCCAACGCAAGTCCACACCAAGCGCCTCATAAAAATAAAGGCAGCGACCTCTCGGGCTCATTGTAGCTCAATAGATAATGTTTCTCAACTCTAGTTTGCTCATATGAAGGGCCAGCCCTTCCACCATGAACCAAATAGCGAAGCACGGGAGGAAAGTGATGAGAAACCTCTACAATGAATTCACAAGGATAGGGATACCTTGCTGTGATTTTTTGAACACCTCCAAAGAATCAGACCGACGGTGATTTCCAACGAGGAAACAATCCGGCGGAGCTTCACCAAGCTAGTGGAAGGAGGAGAAGGACAACTCCAAGGGGTGGCTTCTCAATTGGAGCGGGAGCACGAATTTTTGTTGATTAAAATCATCAAAGGGGGTGGTCGGCCACACCTCTATTATATCTACAAGGGGCAGCTACAATAGCCGTCCCTATCTAAATTCAAGCCCACCCCGGAATTCAAAATTTTGGGGTTTATCTCCAGTTATTTTTGCCTATTAAATAGGCTTGAATTAATCCAATTAATTCATCTCTCTATCAAATAAGGAGTCAAGAAACTAATCTCCCTATTTAATAGGGAGGCTAGGCGCATGGGAGACCAAGCTTGGTTTCCCCTCCGGTTCGGAATCAAAATTCGAATCGTAATTCTATTCAAAATAGAATTCGAGTTTCCCTCTTATTTTTAGTCGACCCACCTTGACCCTTGGGTCCGATAAAGTCAACACTTTGACTTGACCATGGTCGACACTTTGACCTTGACTCGGGGGTCGGGTTGAAATCGTACAATTTAGGGTTACGAGGAACCCTTTCCTCGAGTCCTTATAATTCGTCCGTAAATGAGATCCGTGATCGTGTTGCGACATATCCATGCTAGTCAACATCTAGTGCCACATTCGAGCTCTGTCCCATAAAGCTCGTTACGAGGGTAGCCTGTTGTGTGTGACCCATTGGGCTCCACGCTAAGCCAACAATGAGTTGTGCATAACAGAGAGTCGGATTCGATAGCCAAGTTGTTGTCTCAATAATGAAATGTCAGAAACCTCTTTCTGACTTTTATGTCTACTATAGCTAGAGATTCCCGAGTCGACACTTGCAGGGATACATAGGATACTATCTCATCTCACTAGGAGTAACTGATTCCATGTTGGTTGCTTACCTATCTCCATGAATGCTTCCCCATGCACAGTAATACCCGACACACGACTTTGCAAGCCACGTAGGGATAAAACCAAAGCGATGGATTGTTAAACACAAGGTAACCATGACAACCTTAGGTCCAAGGATTGCTTGTACCTACTATCACATGAGGAACATCCTATTGACACTCAAGTAAGGATTCCATTCGGTGTTCCTCATACGGGTCCGTTCAGTGAACTCATTCCCTAAAGAGGGCACATATACTTGTACATTAATGACTGTTCATAGGTAACTGTGAGATCAGTTACCCCCTATCATATAAGGCATCTACCAAGTGCATTAGTCTTACCAGAATAACCGACCCCCTAATCGGTGATCCTACGACTAGGAATATTTAGAACATGGGCATCTGGATTCCAAGTCTCACTAGCATGATCTAATCATGGCCATGGAATCATTTGCCCGAGTTCATGGGGTTCATCACAATCTTATAAGCAAAAACAAAGATAGATCATGTGATGAAAAGTTGCCTCATTTATTCATTAAACAAAAATAGTTCCCTACACATTGATATGTGATTGGCTCAAGGGCACTATTTCTTTCATCCACCATCGAAGGGAACGTGGTCAGAGCAAGAGCCGACACCACTGACGTCGAAGCCGGATGCCTCCGAACCACCACTCAGGCCAAAGGGAAAACAACCGAGCTGACCGCTCGGGAAATGGACTCCTAGGAGTTATCGACTACACTATCGACAGATTTGTGGAACACGGTGAATCAAGCTTGGCTAGAAAGAGATCTCTCTAAGAAATCATGACGGTCGACAACGCCACTGGCTCATATTAGCCCATCTCTAAAACCCCAATAATATTATTCTATGAATTTGATTTCTAGGGAATTGACCAAAACCTACACGATCCAGTCGTGATTTCTGTGATCGCGGGAAACTTCATTGTTAAGAAGGTTCTAGTGGATCAAGGTAGTTCAGCCGACATCCTCCCCCCACTCTACATTCGAAAAAATGCAGCTAACTGAAGCCTCACTCGCACCCTGCAAGGGAGACTTGGTGAGCTTCTCAGGAGAAAGAGTCAACGTCCGAGGTGTCATTAGGCTAAGGACAACATTCAACTCACAGCCAAAGGCAAAAACAATCAATGTGCAATACTTGGTCATCGACATCCTCAGTCCCTATCATATGATCCTATGGTGACATTCCTTAAATAATTTGGGAGCCGTCGTTTCAACCCTTCATTTGGCACTGAAATTCCCTGTTTCAAAAAATGGAGGTAGGCGTACACCACGCCGACCAGAAAGAAGCCCGACAATGCTACAACGAATGCCTCAGGCACATAATAACCGAGCCAAATAAAGAATCTAACACTCTGCCTCATCAGGCATCTTTGACAACCACAGGCAAACAACCAACAGGAATCCCCGAGTGAAGCCCAAGTCGAGACACGCAAAAAGGATTCCGACCTAGCGTAGCTTAAAGGCCAGGTATCAACCTAAGTCATAAGCGAAATGACCTAACAAGTGAAAATAAAGCTCGAACAAAGCACTTTCCTATATGCATAATTTCCTTTTTAGCATTAGTAAAAGTCGTATCTCTCGCATTTCTTTGTGTGCCCGGGAATTCTACGACCATCTCGTTGTTCAAACGAATGCCCCGCAACTCGAGAAAAATTCGACCCCTCGCGCGGTCCTGCCTTACGCTCCTCGGTGAGCTCAGCTTGACCCTCCGAGCGCAATCCTCGACCTCAGCGCCATTACATCCGGCTTCAGAGCCCTTATACGACCAGGACTCTGTTTTCACTAGCTTGGCTTGTCGGCCACCGCGCCATTACATCCAACATCAAAGCCCTCACCGCGATTGGGACTTGGTTTTCACCAGCCTAACTCGCCAGCCGCAGCGCCACACTCGAATTCTAATAGTGACTAGAGCTCAATTCTCACCAGTTTGGCTCGCCGGCCTTAGTGCCTATTTCGGACTCCTACGCCCTCAATAACTCCAAACACGCTTCTCGTGAGCTAGATTTTTACCGAGTCTAGTCCTCGACCCTAAATGCGACCCCCGGCTCAGCTTGGAACGCTCTAAATGAGCATCGCCCTAAATGAGCAACACGACCCCAAGCGCTCTTCTCACGAGCTCAATTTTCACTGAGTTTGGTCCTCGGCCATAACGCCTCAACTTTCGGCATCAGAGCCTTAATAGCGACCAAAGTTCAGCCTTCGCCAATCTGGCTCATCAATATCAACACCACCAAACAGGTAACTCTACCCTCGAACTTCCTTCCTTTTCGGCTTAGACATCCAATCAAACTCTAAAACGACCGAAAAGCCGATTAGACTCGGCAAGGCACATCTGAAATGAAAGTAGGTAAAATCCTTTTATTCATAAAACCCAACAAAGGAAGTATTTACACTTACAAACCCACAAAGGATGCATTACAAACAGAAAAACAAACCACAAAAGCATGCTCACAATGTCGAGCCAAGTTAAACAAAACAAAACCCTTAACTCAGGGGGTCTGCTACTAGGATATATCGCCATACGCAGAATTAGTCGCAAGATCTCCTGCCACCCGAGAGTTGAAGGGCAAGGAGGGGGGAGATGGGAGCCCCGACTCAACAAACCTAGAACATGGACAAGTTTCCAACCAGCCGAGGGGCACTACAACACAATTGATTTATAGAAACACAAAAATAAAAGATAAAATATATTTTTGTTTCTAAATCTTCACATTTAGAGACTAATAGATACAAAATTTATTCCTAATTAGTCTCTAAAAATCTATAGAAACAACAATAATAGAGTCGCTTAATTGATTTGACTCTAAGCTATAAAAACACCAGCAACAGAGTCACTTAATTGATATGACTCTAAAGCTATTTTTAGAGGCTAATTAGGAATAAATTTGTATTTATTAGTCTCTAAATGTGAAAATTTAGAAATAAAAATCTAATTTGTTTCTAATTATGTCTCTATAGGCCAGTTGTGTTGTAGTGGGGATAGGTTGCAAACCAGCACATTGCCTCCCTAAGCGCGTAGTGATGGAGGCCACCCCATCGTAAGCCCGACGGTATGAACCTACGCCCGGGGTCCTCGCCTCTCGCCTTCCTTTTTAAGCCCAAATGTACGAACCTACAACAATCGACGAACCAGTCACCACCAACTCATAGATAGCCTCCGGAGGAACGGTAACCTTCGACACTTCCCACTCCATGATCTATCACTACTAGAAATGTGTTAATCAGCAACGACCGCCCACACCGTTACAATAACTCGATCATGACGTTCTTATGGATGGTATAGACCCATATATAATGCATGCCACATACAGGACGGTATCACCTTAAACGGACGGTATCACCTTCCCACTAGCGGAGCCACGCCCGACACTTAATAACTTGGAAAACTGCTAAATGAATCTTTATCCATGATTACTTCTCTAGCAGCGGATATTGACCTTACAGATGGTAGGTACACAAAAAATATTTCTTTCCCCATGCAGCCATCTTAATCACTCAAGGTATCACAAAACCACGTGGAAGCGACCTCAACTCCCAGAGGTTCCCTCGAATCGCAAGAAAGCTGAGGTCATAAGTCAACGTTACTTAGAACTCGGCACGCAGTCCTCCAGACTTTAACTGAGCTAGGGGGCTGTAGACTGGACTAGTACTATTGGACCTGGTTAGATTCGGCTCAGCAACTCCTGCACTTCCGAACCCGATTCAAGTCAGATCAAATGGCTCCACTCGACCATACAAGGACATCCGCATCCTCTTTAATCATGAGAGATAACCATTACAAGCCTGACATCTCCGGGATCAACATCGACCCATTCCTAGCAATATCCTCGCGAGATTATCGGGCGACGTCTTACCTCCACCTGCAATAAATGCAGACACAACACACATCAAGTAATCTAAGTTCCAATTTTCATTACCCCCACCTCGATCTCTTACTAATTTGAGCGTCAAAATATCTTTTACAGGCCGCCTCCCCCCGGAGCTGCATCTGGACAGGAGACGCACCAAATCGGACCATACAGCTCCGACCCTCAATCATAAACATAATAGTTATATAAAATAAATTAATTAACAAAACTATTGATTATACTATATTAGTTAGATATTATAGTTATTAGCCATGTATCTTATTTTAATCTAATTACATTGTAGAAATTAATTAACGGAATAAAAGAAATTTGCAAACAGTAATAGAGTAAATTAGATTAAAATTATAGGGTTGCAATGATAAAATGTTATAACAAAGGGACCAATATGAAATTAATCCTAGGAAAGGAAGATACCCTGATACCCATCCCAAACCATCCCGGATTTCTTCGTTCTGTCACCCCGAGGGTTTCAGTCTTCTCGCGGTGCGGCGGTGCCGATAGGCCGCATCGGCAGCAGATTGAGGCGGAGGTGGACAGCATCGATCAGTGGCATCGGCGGCTTTGTCTTCTACAGAACATCTTCACGCGGCGGTAATTCCTCCCCTTTTCTCTCGCTCTCCTTCTGTTCCTCGCTTCTTCTTCCTCAACCTCCTGCATGGAACTGCAGCTTCCTTAGCCACTTTCGCTCACATTTCCGTTACCTACGAGAACCTCTACGCTACATGTGATTCCTTAGCAGCCTGAAATCTGAAATTTCCATGTCAACTGCATTAAGAAACTGTCATATCCAATTGATAAAAATGTATTAGCATTATACATGTTCATCCACAAGCAGAAGCTCCCTGATTTCCCGCCATGGCTTGTTGATAAGCTTTCTCATGGTACATGTGAATAAAATGATATATAAGATACACATATTGGTTATTCCAGATTCACTACTAATGTTCTTTCAGTTTTCTTATTGCCTATTTCTTATTTATCTATCTAGAAGTTGCATTTTATGTATTTTGATGAGTGGTTATTGCCTTAAATATAATTTTACAATTTTTTAGGTATCTGTCTTGCTTTGCTCTGGGGTGCCTTGGGCAATACAGGACCCTTACGCCTTTGATCATGTTGCTCTTTTGACAATACTGACAATATAGTGGCTTTAACCTTCTGCATCATGTCATGCAAATCAGTCACTTATGAAATTATTAGAGTTGTAGGATTTAATGATTCAACTGTGCGAGCCCTCGAATGACACTCAGTAGTAAAGCAAGTTTAAGAACCTCTCTCAAAGGAATGCCAAGCAAGGATCCTTTTGATGTTGAGATCACGATTCTACCTAGAAGGAATGCCAAGCAAGGCCTGAGGCATAATGTTTTTTTTTTCCCAGGAATATTTGTTTAATTTCTACAGTTACTTTGCAGTGACTAATAATTGAAACTACTAATAATCCATTGCCCAAACACCTAATAACTTTGTTTAGATGAAATTAGAATACTTGTGGAATTTATAAAGGTAGTAGTGACCTGGAAGTATTGCTAAGAACTTGTCTAAATTACTAAGATGCCCACACACTATGTACATTCAAAAATGCATTTTGTAGAATTAGCTATGGCTAGCCAAACATGCATTACTGTATGTGTATCATGATAATTACATGTATAAACAGTCTCATTGCATTCACCTTAGAATATATAGTTTCATTTGCATCTGAATTTTTATTCTTAATAGAGAATAAATGTACTAGTAACTCGTTCATTTTTGTTAACGAAAATTCATTATGAAAGCCACAGGTATTGTGTCTATGTTTCTTGCAAGATTTCAGTATGCAGTGTTCTAGGATGCAATTACCATTGTTTTAATAATGAGATTGTTGTATATGCCCTTAGTATGTTCTTTGAAAAAGAATATCATTTAATGGATTTGTCTATCTATTCGGAGTCTTCATTTTTACCTTTTCTTCTTCACATCCATCATGGTGGTAAACAAATTTGGGGTTTTTTTCCAGTGAAAGATGAGAAGGCAGGGACAATATTCTGATTCTGGAATCAATCCTATGGTAGCCGCACAGATGCAGCACATGTCAGGACAGAGATTACAACTCAACTCTGGTTCCAGTCATTTTGCAGGAGGGTCAGATTCATTCCGTTCTAGTGAAGAACATCAGTATATGTCTTCTAAATCAGAAGGACAGTGGCAGTGGGATAGGGATGGGCAAAAGGGATCAAATCAAATTTCATCTCAATCATATAAAGAAGGCAGGTGCTGCTTGGCTTGACATTGAAAACTCTGCCATTTGTTCATTGTGTATTGTGTTGCTCAGGAAATGAGATTTGTTCCATTCATCTTGTCTTTTGGTACCATAACTACTTTTTTTTTGGGGGTTAAATTGTTCATTTTCATTCTTCTTATCTGATCTGCACATTATTCCCGTGAGTTTCCACTTGAATAGCCATCAAATGTTAATTGCTCCACTTTACTAATTAAGTTCGTACCCTATACACAGAAATTTACATGTTTTTGCATAATGATTATGCCAACAGATATACCATATAAAATAATCCTGCACTTACTAGGTATCACTCAACAGTGCATAATTGCATAGGCTAGTTTTGAAGCTGATCCTCCCATAATGGACTTATTGCAACATGTTTTATCTTTCAATAATTGGAATGGGCATGATAAATTTACGTCAATATTCTGAGGAATATGTACCCATTTGTTTACAACAAGAACAGGAGAAAAATAGTTGCATCAGCCTTTGATATGTTTTACTTTCTTGCTTATAATTTGCTAGTATTGGTTGAACTATGTACCTTTATGATCATGAAGAGGGAATTTTTTTTTGTATTGCATATATGTATTAGCAAGCTATGAATCCTATGTCTACTCTAGTTTTGTACACCCAGTCATAATTTTGAACTTATGATATTATATGGAAGCCCTTTACTTTGTGCTTGTTGTTTTTTTTTTACTAAATTGTTCAGTAAGTCTTACCTAGGAAAACCTTGACAGAGGTTCTAACGAAGGATTGAGAAAGCTTGTATCTACAATATTTAGAAGGAATTAGCAAATAAGAATATGTATCCAGATGTTTCTTGCCTTTGTTTATTGTGAAAGGTAAAGGCTAGAAGCCTTTGTACTTACCATGGGAATATATTACATGCAGTTTTTCTTTATCTTCAAATATCTCTGAACATAAGACTATATGGATACTGCAATATATATTTTATACCGCTACTTAGGTTCTGCAAAATAGTAGCTTGTATAAAAAGGATAGCTGGAATTTCTTTGTAGTCATAGTTTTACTTTCTTTACTCACTAATACCTTTAAACATAGCCTATTATAGGGTTCTGTGTCTTCAAAAAAACATGTTTTTATGAATTTTCCTTGTGGGAAGTGTTTTTATTTTCACTTTTTGAATGACTGTTTGAAGTTAATGTCTAGTCATCCTTAACTAAATAACAGCTGAATTTTGTCTTAGGTCATGGAAATGATATTTCACGCACTTTGTATGAGGGACAAATGTCTGATTCAAAATTAGGTATGGAGATGCAGGGCACTAAAGATCCAAGAGCTCATGCTCGTCAAGATGAGCTGGAGGGCAGATTTGATGATAGCACTTTTCCCCAAACATTTGAAGGACTTGAACAGAATTTTTTTAATGATCTTATGAACTTGACCAAGGAGCAACATGAAGCAGAGGACAGAGAAAATGCTAGACACAGAGAGGTAATCTTTAATATGATATTTTCCAGATAAGTAGGTCTTAGTCGAATACACTTGATAGTTTTTCGTTTTTCCTATAGTCTTTCATATTTGAAAGATGTTAGAGTTTGGTGATTGATATTTTTGTAGAAATGTGGTAGAAATAGGATACGTTGCCTTTTGTTCATGTTGTATCTAAATGATCACTTTAAGCTGCTTTTTGGCCATCGATGCTGTCACAGATTACCATATAACACCTTTCCAGTGTCAAGCTTCTATCATGGCACAGGCACCTTTTGCTTAGAGAGGTATCAATCCAGGAATTGTCTGATCACTTAAATGTTACATATGCCACCAAAGTCTGTTAGTATCTTAAGGCTTAGATCATAATAACTATCAAAAGACTTGTAACCAAAGAGTATCAGAATCACCTCCTGTTGCTAGCAGAAAGAGCGAGATTATGTAATAAATGTTATAGCTTACACCAACAAGTGGCAGTTCATCTTCACTGTTTATAGCCCTATATATGGCCACATTTATATGCATTGTAGACATGAAGAGTATTTTCCCACATCATTAACAGAATACACTAACTCTGCTCAGTAACAATACTAAACTCCCCTCATTGTCTTTTAGCATTATCAGTAGCATCATCACTTACAGCAACACTAGTAGCCTCCTGCATTAATATTCACTCAAATTGGTGGTATTACTTGAAGCTTCTTCAAGACTAGTAGCCTCCTGCATCAATAATCACTTCACATTGGTAGCATCTTCAAAAACTATAGTATCAATAGTTTCATGGCAGTATTATTTGTGGTTCAACAATTGTAAATTTGCTTGCAATGTAATCATCATCATAACAAAGTAGCACCGCAAACTAGACTAAGATGCAATGCACTCAGAAACAAGGTTATCGAATCGCAATTCACAACGTGAATCGCGAGGCTAATTTTTGAATCGTGAATCGTATCGAATCGTAAGATTCAGAGACACATGAAAATTTACTTATATATGAGTCATATGACGAGTGAGGAACAGAGGCAGAGTCTGCGACCAGTGACGACTGAAAGAAGCAGTGGACTGACTACTGATAAATAAATGCTTGGCGAGTGGCGACTGGTTTGAAACGCGACTGGCTTGGCGAGTGAAGAAGCAGTTGCGACTGGGTTGGCAAGTGAAGGAGTCGTGACGGGATTGGCGAGCAAAGAAGCAGTTGCAACTGGGTTGGCGAGCGAAGGAGTCGCAACTCGCCAACCCAGTCGCGACTGCTTCTAGCAGTCATGATTGGGTTGGTGAGGGAAGAAGCAATCGCAACTGCTTCTAGCAGTCGCGACTAGGTGGGCGAGCGAAGAAGCAGTCGCGATTCACACAAGGCGACGATTTTGAATCGAATCGTGTTGAATCGCCGATTCGCCGATTCAAACACGATTCAGAGCAATTTGCGATTCAAATTGCTGATTTGAATTGCCGCTAGGGTGACTCGCATCGGATCGCACGATTCACGATTCTGAATCGTGCGATTCGATAACACTGCTCAGAAATGTAATACTTGAATTTGGTACAGTTAGAGTATGCTTTCTGGCTATTTGATTTTAATCTAAGTCCTTTACATGTAGATCCAAATCCACAGTTTGCTCCAAAGAGTTGGTTGATCAAACACACTAAGGATAAGACTAAATTGTGAAGTTTGGAAATTTAATTGACAAAACTATGGGAATCTTATTTTTTTTAGGGAACTACCATCCAGCTTTCACATGTTAAACCATTAGGTAGTATTTGGTTTAGTGGTGAAATCACTATAAAAAAACAAAAAAAGTTTTACAAAGGACGATAGCTATAAAAATGTATGCAGGTGGGTATACAATCCATACTACACGATGCAGCGGATATATAAGTGCATACGTGATCCTGCATTTGAAAATTATTATAGTAATAAAAAATATACTATTGATAGTTAAGAAATTAGTCTGCATAATTCAAGAGAAACTATTATAAGATGGATGAGATGGTCATTCATCATTTCTACTATGTTGTAAAATGAAGAAAGTACAACATGAGTAAGATGTGTACATTTAGCAATTTGGCAAGTGTAATGAAAGGAGCATATGTAGCCAATATGTTAGCTCTAATTGTTGTTTTTGTGCTCTATTGCAGTAATTTAAGCCTAAAAGTTTTGCTCTATTCCAGCAAGAAGTAACTGAACAAGATTTTTCAGTATATATTAGCTCTTATTTCCTAGTCATATGTGTTTACCAAGAAGTTATTAAAGGAGTATTACACCTGGTTTCCTGCTCTGCTGAATTTAGCAGGGAGTAAGTTATATGTTAGTTTCAGTTAATTGCTATGATATTTTACACCTTGTTGACATTGTAAAGGGCATTGTAGAAGAGCAATATTAACTGCAACAGAAGACCAAGAGTCTTCCTATATTTTCTATCTACATCCTTCCCTGATCAACAACAATTGCAAACATATAAGAAACATGAGTTTATTGCCCCTTTGCAAAGTCATGCCTCTGTTCAATACCAGCACATGGTTATCATCTAATATTTTTGGCCTTCAACTCTCTACATCGCCAACTCTGCATTCTTTGTTCTTATGCACAGCCATTGATGAACAAGGCTTAGTTATTTTCAAACATGAGTAAGGCTATCCAAGATGTTGGATGGATCCACATGGTGAATACTATGTTCTATGGATAAGTTACTCTCTTTTTAATTTTATTAATTTTTAACCAATTTTAATCTTATCACATACAATGAGTCTGGTCACCTAGGCGCACCAGGCGAGGCGAGGCGACGACAGGCCTTAGCGCCTTAGGAGTGTCCCAGGCGCAGCCCTTTCAGGCGCGCGCCTGGGCTGCGCTTTTGCGCTTCTTTTTGAAGCCCCAAGCGCGCGCTTTGTGCGCCTGGGTGAAGTCCTCGTTTTTTTTCTCTCTTAAGTGGGGGGCCTTTAGTGATGATGAAAATGGCTTGACATGGGGTGTTATAGCTAGAGCAACTAGGGCTGAGAATCCACTAGATTCACTAGAAAACAAGCCAAGCCAGCTCGTAGAAAGTCAAGCTCTAATGCTGGTAGTTCAAAAGGCTCCACTGAGCGTGACTTTGAAGAGAGTGAGGCGGATTCATTTGAAACAAAAGATAAAGTTGAAGGATACAAGTCAGATGGGGATGGGATGATGAAACTGATAATAATTTTAGTGATGGGGACTCCGGAGATGATGTATAAGGAGTAGGGATGAGGAGGGTGACTAACTTTGTGTTAAATATGCTATGTTTTAATTATTCGTAGAAATTGTTGATGTTATAGGTGCAATGGTGTGCATATAATTTAATTCTTACATTGCATATGATATTTTTATTGCTTGAGAATAGTATAGATACTATTTTTTAAAATGTGCGCCTTGCTTTGGTCAGGTGTGCACTTTTTTTGCGCCTTGCACCTCAGGCAATTATGGGACCTTTGCGCATTGAGTGCGCCGAACGCCTTTGACAACCTTGCATACAATAATAAAATGTTTGCTAGGTAAGATGCATAATATGAATGATGAACATAAACAAGACAATACAAACACACAATTTTATAGTGGTTGAGCTCAATCCAAGCCTACATCCACTACCTAAGCACCCTGTTTAGGATTTTAAGCAAAAATCCACTAAACAATAGTAGTACACACTTGGGTTTATGCCTAATCGGCAAGGCTACCAAGCAAATTAAGAACAACAAGGTTACTGGACTGGAACCTGGTTAGTCGAAGTTTAGTTGAATTTTCTGATGAGCAGTTGAAATTGAAGCTTTTTTCAGGTTTTGGATTTTAGTTTTGTCGTTTCGAAGTACATGCATTCCAAGACTTATCCAAACCATTTACAAGGATCTAAAATATTACACAACAAATCAAATAATTCTTGTGTTTTTGATGAGTATCGCAATAGCTTGAAAGTTTTTGTTTCATATCAATTGCTCGTTTTGATCATCAAGTGAAACTTGAAGTATCACACTAAAAAACATCATTAGTTCACTGTTTGTTGTCATCAAAACCTTTATGAAGAATGTCCTATCACGAGAGAGTGAAACCTCGGACAACACAAATTTGTTGAAGTTGAAGATCTATAGAACTTTGGGGAGGATTATATACAATTTCAGGAACTGTATATATATTAAATAGTTTGCTTGCTGAGAGAGTCCATAGAGGGTTGTGGTGCTAGCTTTTCTTTTGTTTAGCATTATTCCTTGGTGTCCAACGACGTATTGATTAAACAAGGTTAGTTGTTTTCTATTAGTTATGCAAATTCTTAATTTCAACCATAATCTTAAATATCAATTGTTTGGTCATGGGTCATTTGATTTAATTAGGCACCTTTAAATTAATATTAGTTCTTGCTTTTTTCTCACATCATGAATAGAAACATAGAATTATATGTTGCCACATAACCATTCTCTAGGAACATGATTCATTATAGTCTTACAAGCCAATACTTAATGTGATAATACTCCTAGACAAGCTTTTGTCCTTTGCACCATAAGCTATTACTTCCACCGAATTCAAAATCTTGAACTAAGTTCTTCTTATATATACTCACCTAATAAGCCCCTCTAGCCACGCAACTTGCATAATAGATGCCTATTTTTTTAAAGCATGATTAGACTCACCCATACTACTTCACCTTTTAAATGACTTAATTCAAAATGGTTTCTTTGTTTCATGTTATCAAATTTTAGTATTTATACAAATGTAATGTTGTGTAACTGAAATGCTCATGAGTTCTCCTTTGACTCTCTGTTCCCTTTAAAAAATGTAATCTTAGTGTAATAGTTTAAATCCACACATCATGTAGGTAATACATCAACTGTAATAGGGTAGATTAAAACAAAGTCATAATAAGTGAATATAACAAATATTTTTTTCATCTGTAAACAAAAAACCTAAATTCTAACACTTGGTTGATAGGCAAAAAATCCAAACTTATACAGAAGTACCAAATGTACTAATCTTTTCTAGTAAGGGATTTATCAAAATGTAAATCATTTTCTAGATCATCCTTGAGTTCAACATAGTCAACATATTACTCAACAATGAAATAAAGATTAAATAGTATTATTGGTCAGAATTCAGATCAGATGAAATAAGTAGTTATTTATAAATTCAAGGTTCCAATCAATGATTGGTTGAAATGCATTAGTAGGCTGCATATATTGCCTGCTATGTGTCAATTGCAAACCATATGTGGACAGAGGGCTGCCTATTTATATGCAGCCTGTTGAAACAATCAATATCATTTTATAACCAACATACAGAATTCACCAATGAAGATTCCCTTTGATGGCACCACTTGCACTTGACTGATGGATTATGCAGTTGCACTGATACAGTCAAAGAAAGAAACTAATGCTTCAGAGAAAGAGTATAGTAATAGAATGATAGTTCTGTTTTAGATCTATGTATCTCCTAGATACAGGTAGATGACTAATCATTTTATTGGTAGAATTGCAGATTTTGATGATTTCTAGTTAGTCATTTTATAGGGATATCATGAAGCTATTGAATGCTGAGAAGCCATTCTTTGAGTAGATAGGCTGTGCTCCGGCTTCCAGTAACTTAATTAGCAAGATTACTAGATTGTAGTCAATGTAGAGGATCATTAACCAGGTGTACATGGAGTAAAAAGTAGATATTTCACTGATAAATAATCTCCTTTTTCTTTTAGGATTTAGGTGAAGTCATTCTAGGTCTATAAACATTAGCTTTGTTCCTCTAATTCTATTTTGGTTCCAACTGTTACCTGGGTTGTACTGCCTTGGACTATTTATTGTTTGTTGAAAGTTTCTTCCAGATAGTTGAATTTGTCTATGAAATTTGTTCCATTTCATGGTGTACTAAGAAACAATTGCTGCAAGGTTTTCTTTGCATATGGCTACATGAATGACATAAATGTGTTGCTATCTTTTATAGTCTTAGTAGATGTCTTGTGCTTAATGACTAATCATTCTTTAATATTTCAAAATCGTCCTTTTCATATATTTTTTTTCTCGGCATTCATTCACTTCCATATGCTCATATCAAAATTCCTATGTCATCCTAGAGATTGAATGAGATCAATGTACAATATCAAGAAAAATTGATGGCTGTCAGAGCTCGTCAAGCTACCCACAGGGAAGAATTCCTTCGTAAAGATGCTCAGGTGCGGCATCAGCAATATCAGCAGGCTACTGGGAACAGCTATCAAACTAATGCTGGAGTTAGTGATGCGCATGGCTTTGGTTCCTCTGCCAATGCTACCAACACATTTGTTGATGCACATCGTGGATATGCTGCTGGTCATTATGAATCCTATGGCGAGCGAGCTGAATATGCTGGAGGTGCCAGGGGCCGAGGATTCGGTAGTCGTGGTCAACATTCAGGTGGTCGAGCTTATAGCTCCAGAGGCCGAGGCCGATATTTTTGAGTGAAAATATGGAAAGATTCATAATGAAGCTTATTAATACTCATTGTTTTGCCTGTACTTGTAGCTTGATGATAGCTAAAATCTTATCTGCCTTGCTAGTTTTGATCAAGCACAAATTGTTGTTCTTAGCGATGGTATTTTGCTGAATGCCATTATATGTTAGGAGATATGAGTGTACGTGGCGACTTATTGCATGAAATTTGAAAATTCCTTTAGATTTTAGTTGATAGATTATCTTAATATCGTCAAATAGCAATTGCAAATGAGCAGTGTTTGATGTACACTTCAAAACAATCACTGTTTTATTTGCAATATTTTTTAAACAATTACTATTTTCAAACTTTACCAATGTTCAGGGTTTGGTAGATCATAGTAAATTTACCCTATTGATACTGTATGAAATTAAATTTCAAATTTGGAGATAAAATGCCAGAGGAAATTTTAGTTTAGAAAGCAGTTGTAAGGTATAAATTCGGCCTATTTCCATCCTTTCCCCCTTTGGAATATTAGGATAGGTAATGGTTAGGATTTGAGATTATAATTATTCAATTGGATGACAATTAAAAATAAAGGTTGAAATTTTTTGATGATCTATACATCAATTTATAGAATTTGTACACATATTGAGCTTTTTTTTAGGGATAATGTACAATTTGGTCTCTCAAATATAATCGGATTTTTATAGTGGTCTCTAAAAAAGAACTTGATCAATGTGATTCCTCTAAGATATGACTCAGGTAAAATAATCCCTGACTCGGATAAAATAGTCGATTTTGATACTTGTTGACATTCATTATTGCTTAAGTCTGAGACTATTTTGCCTGAATCATATTTTAGAGAATATATTTTTGACTAATATATTTTTATAGGCTATTTTTATCGAGTTAGAGATTATTTTGCTCGAGTCATATTTTAGAGGGACTACTTAGATGGGGTTTTTTGGGGGGACCACTTTGAAAACTTGTGTATATTTGAGAGATCATTTTGTACGTTATTCATTTTTTTGAAAGAAAAGTGCGACTATGGTCACACCATATCATTTCAAAGAAATTTTGAAACGAGTACAAGAGGTAGAGAGAGGAGGGATTTACCTACGAGCTATGACTATGAGTTGTTCCAAAATTTGTTGCATGTTTTTGTTAGATTGATGTTTTGAGCTTAGTTAAAATATGATGTTCTTGATGAACCAAGTAGACCAACACCAATAGTTTTTGGTGTCGTCTTGTCCAATCCTCGAGGCTTGTGGGGAGTATATATCAACCCAGACCCCTTTTGTTTGGCACAGGAGGTTCCATCACGCCTAGATACGGGCAACACTGAAAAAGGTGTAATTCTGATTCTTGTTGACCATAGGTTTTCAACCTAGGTCTTAATTTCGATTTTGATGTTAACAGATATGAAACTAATATTTCATTGAGAAATAATTTCAGGTTCCAAGTCGAGTAGCGAGTGACGTTCGCGATCGGAAGATCCGTACGAAATTGAAAAAATCAGAAGGACGTTGATCGATGCACTCAGAAGTCGGAGAAGAGTTAGGTTTATGTTTTTTTGGCTTATTTGAGCAAAAACATTCCAGGTTTGAAGTCGAGTTGCGTAAGAATTGTGAGGTGATAGCCACACTAGAGGGGGGTGAATAGTATCTTAAGAAATTGAAAAAATCACCTCACAATTCTTTTGTGCATTTGCAGAATACACAGGATATGTCTTCAATGTGCATTCCTTGTGTAGCTAGTCTTGTCCTTGTTGGCAACAGTTGTTTAAGGATAATCCACACCAATACCTTCATCTTGAGAGGACACCTCACTTTCCGTAGTTTATTAGAGCAAGCCATAGAGACTCCTTTCTCTTTGAGGTGTGTACCAACTAGTGTTTCTCTAGCGCCACTTGTATGCATCATGAAATGTGGAAAGGGAGGGGGGAGAGCCGGTGAAGGTGAGAAAAGCATTCAAGCTGTTGGTTTGTAGCATTGTGCACCAGGAAAGTTGCCAGGCAACGACTCTGGTATTGATGGCCTTTGCCACTTTCACTTGTCGATGATGAGAGGCTTTAAATAGATTCGGGAAGAACTAAGCCAAGCTTGTGTTCCTATGCTAGCAGTCCACCTAGAAGAGAGTATCACGACCATTGTGTAGGAGCGATTCCAAACCAAAACTAAAAGGTGCCTTCACGAAGTAGATACCCTTCCAGATGTGAGACCAATTTGCCAAGAAGAAAGTGTTTTGCCAACCTTCACGACTGAAGTATTTGTAGTTGACGATTTGGGTCCACAAGTGTTCCTTATGCCGTGACAATTCCCACCACCAGTGGCCTAGTCGAGCAATGTTATGTAGCCCAATGTCAATGATGCCGAGCTTGCCATTCGACTTGACGCTAGTGACATCCTCCCAATTGAAAAGGTCAGTTGAGCCAATTTCACAACCGCTCCAGAGGAAGGCGTGCTGCCTTTTATCGAGTTCTTTTAACACCCATTTCGGAGCTTTGAATATAGCTAAGAAGTGGTCAGACATACTATTGATAACGCTATTAATTAGCGTGAGCCTTCCTCCTCTGGATAGTAGCCGGACTTTCCAACTGGCTAGCTTTCAATCTATTTCTTGGATGATTGGGTACCAATCTTCTCCGTGAAGCTTGCTATTTTCCTGCGGTAACCCTAGATATTTGAGGGGAAAGTTCCTAGCTTCATAGCCTAGGAGTCTAGCAATCTCCTCCGCTAGGGTGCTATTATCGAGAAGGTCAATCACCGCGTCTTGGCGTAGTTGATTGTGAGTCCCATTTGCAAGCTGCAGAGCTTTCAGGAATATCTTGAGGTTGCAGATGTCGTCTGAGCTTCCTTTAGTGAAAATCATGAAGTTATCTGCGAATTCTAGATTTGTTACTTTCTAACCCTGGCCTACCTCGACTCTTGAGATTAAATTCGCAATTCGCATTGTTCCCCACCTTCATAAATTTAGAGAAACCATCCGCAATGAGAATAAAGAGATATGGAGAGGGGGTTCTCCTGGTGCAGACCTCTTTTATGTTTCATCCATGGACTTGGGGTGCCATTTAGAAGAATAGCTGACTTGCATGAATTCAAAATTTTCCTGCCCTAGCCAACACAAGTCTCTGGGAAACCCCGCAGAGGAAGTAGAAGCAAGAGGAAGTCTCAACCCACACTATTGAAGACTTTAGCCATCTCAAGCTTAATCACGACTGTATCTAGCTTGGAAAGCTTACAATAGTGAATCAACTTGTTGGCTATCTTAAAGTTGTCATGCATAGATCTGCCTAAAAGGATTGCACACTTGGTTGCGTCCACTGGATGTTCCATGTGTGATTTCAATTTGGCCGCTAAGTTCCTGCTCACAATCTTTAGCACCCTTGAGATTAGATTGGTTGTGTGAAAGGAGGCGATGTCTACCACAACTTCAACTTTTAGTACAAGAGAAATATAATCCTTGTTGATTCTACTCCAGTAAGTATCACTGAACAACAAATCGTTTAGTAGATCATATATATCTATGCCTATAAGGCCCCATGTGGCTAAGAAAAATTATATCGTGAGGCCGTTTGGCTCTAGAGACTTGTCCTTTCCTAGGCTCGTGATTGAGAATCGAATCTCCTCTTCCGTTAGAGGAAGGACGAGGCTGGACATATCGTTGGTTGGGTGAGGGTATAGACGGCTCCATTCTAATTCTAGCATGCTAAGTGTGGGGGGAGCCCAGGAGCTGCTTAAAGTGATATGAGCATAGCTGCAATGCACTGTCCTCCTCCAAGGCGATAGTGTCATGTTGGAAAACAACCCGAAAATCTCTAAGCCTAGGGAGCTCCTTGGAGGGCTATATGACCTAGACATTTCCTTGGCATCAAAAGTCCCGATAATTGTTCCTTAGGTAGAAACAAGTTAACGACATATTTTAAAGGAATTTTTAGAAGCATTTAACCTATTTATATTTGACCCAAGAGATTATAAAATTTCCGGTTTTCGGAAATTTGTACTAGACCCCAAAAGTTAGATTTTGATTATTAAGAATTTTGATTTTATAGTTATTTTTATTGAATCCAAATATAGGGTAATCCTTATATAACATTTATGTTTTAAAGTTAAGAAATATTATATAAGACTTAGGAAGACTAGACCTTGCTGAAACTGCCCTAGGTGGATGATCTGATCGATAGTCCGGTCGATGGTCCCATCGACTAACCGATCGACCGAGCGATCGATTGGCGGGCGATAACGACTCTATTTTGAGCTGTTGTGTAGTGTTTCACCCGACCCTACTTCTTGGCTTTTTTATTTAAACACATACCCAGCCTTCCTTATGTTCTCCAATATTCCTTGAGCCATAATATGTGATAAAAAAGCTTTCATTGAGCAACATCTCTTGAGAAACCCTAGCTTGGAGCCTAAACCCTTGACTGAGCCTTGACTTCTTTGTTTCATCATCAAAGACATCAAGAAGAAGCTAGAAAACTTTGGTTGGAGCTAAGTACTTTATTGTTTGATTTATTGCTCTATTTTTGTTGTATTATTGTTGTTAGTTTCATTCACTACAACAATAATCGTCATTAATAGCATGCCTTAAACACTATCATAGATAATGTATAGCATTATACGAAACGCTGTCAAATCGCACGCTATCTTATGTAGGGAGGTTACAATAGCATTTCAAAAATGCAATTTCATATGTTATATGAAAGTTATTTTATAACATTTTTTATCTGTTATGATTAGTTTGTTATCACATTCATAACATGCTATTAGGGGTGGAAATAGGTTAGACGGCCTGCTAGGGGCCTGTGGCCTGGCCTGTATTTGGCCTGGTCAGTTTAAAAAAAACCAAGCTCAGGCTTTGAAATAGGCACGTTTTCCTTATTAGTCTAGGCGTAGGCTCAATTTAAAGCCTATTGAGCTTGACAGACCGGTCTGGGCTTGTTGGGGTGGTGTATATATAAAAATATAATGTTATTAGTTTATTACGTATTTACATTAAAATTGTTTTAAAGTAATAACTAATATGTTTTAATTTAATAAAACATAGGCCACAGGGCAGGGCAGGCCAGACCAAAATTTTATATTGGAAGTAGGTTTTATAAATATATTTTATATAAGAAGCAGACTTCATAAATAGGCCACAGGCCAGGCTCAAGCCAAATTTAAGCCTATAACAGGCCACAGGCTAGGCCCAGGCCAATTTTTTACTATACAGGCTTGACCTGTTAAGGCGAAAGCCTGGCCTAGCATGACATGTTTCCACCCCTACCTGCTATTATCTCTCTCTACAATAGCATAACTAATTAGTTATCATATATATTTATATAGCATTTGCAAATCGTTATTATTAGTTTGTTATAGAATTATTAGTTTGTTATAGAATGCTCGACTTGCTATTACTTGTTTTTATAATAGCAGTATTGTTTAGCTATCATATATACTTATATAGCTTTTTGAAATCGTGATCTATCACTAAAGAGAATATTTTAAAGATGTCATACAAAAGTAGGTTTAATCTCAGCTTGTCACAAAATTAGGTTCTCAGCTTATCAACAAACTACAAAAATCAAGAACATTACATAGATCAATATAAAGAACATTTTTATATTAAATAAAGAGTACATTGCATAAATCCAAATTACTAAAACATAACATTATTCGAACTTAGTCAATATCAACAAAAGTAGATTAAAGTATTGAGTGTACACAATATCTAACTTATTATAATCAACAAAAGTAGATTGTATTGTCTTCTAAAACAAAAGTAGCTAGAAATCTTTCAACAAATGTGCTTCCAAGTGCTTTCACCCTTTAAGGTCCAATTCCAGAACTGCAGAAGAAAAAGAATTATATTTTAATGAAGAACTTAACATTGATGCATATAAATGATTGAAAACAGTGGAAATTCTAAGAAGAGAGCATGCAATCATAAAAACATACCATTGTGATGTAATCATTACAACTTTGTCTGAAGGCCATGCAACGGTAGATCCTACAGCATCTTGAAGGTAACTCATATCAGATGTAGGTCTCCATACAAACATTTCAGGCTTTCTTACTACATCCACCCAAACTCTTACAACATTTGGTCCTAAAGGAACATGATGAACCAAGACTTTTGGATCATTTGAAGACCAACGACCTTCAGCTACTACTTCTCCTGAACCAAGCCAATCTAACAGTTTGCACATACTACTAGAAGTCCTAGTATTGACACTGTCCAAAAAGACAAAACGAAGAGAAAAAAAACAAAAATCATTAAACTAATAATACACATACCCGATAACATAATTAAACATATACATACAACCTTCATCTTGAAAAGATAAAGTAAATACATATTTACCATAGGGGAAGGCAGAGGTTGATTTAAACTATCTTGACTTTGCTGATTTTGTCCCTAAGAATTCAAAATATCGTTAAGCTAATAATGCATTAGAAAATACAAGGTTTACTATTATTATGATATTACCTGATTTTTCATTAAAGTCTCAACCAAGTGATGTAGCTGCATCATTTTCTTTTCTAAATCCTTAAACAATTTTTTGGAGTTGATTTTAATGGTCTTCACTTTGCGTTAAAATTTGTAGCTTAGTAAGAGTAACTCCTTTTCCAAGTTCTCTCATTCTTCCTAGTTTTTCAGGACCAAGTACTTTAGACAAAGCATCACTTTTTATGCTTGTTGCAGTACCCACTGATTCGTCTTCTTCAACGACATCCATCTTAGCCTAAACAAAATAGAAAATTTGTGAAAGTATAAGCAAACATGGAAAATAAATTCTTCAACATTTCAGAGCAGAAATATCTAAACTTACTATTGTTTCACTAATTGAAGTGTTTATAGGTTCTCCATTCTTTTTCGTATGTGCTTTAAACCAAATTCTCTTTCTTATAACCAAAGATGGATCGCTACTTTCTTGTTTCTATATAAGAACAAGGAAAAAGAAAAAAAACATCATTCATCTAGTAACTAATAGAGTAATAAAGGAAGTATTTCAAATATATAATATTATTATATCTTCTTTCAATCTAGCGTATACTTTGCGACTAGTTGTATGAGGAAATTGCATGCTCCTCATTTCTCTGAACATAATGGGACCACATAAATGCTAGAGAAATCAATTCAAACAGTACAACATATAGAGAAAAATTGAATCCAATTCAGTGTGTTATGTATTGAACAATCAGCATAATTCTAAACAATATGGAGGGAAACATGCTCTATAATTCCAAGTATGAAACAATGTTTCAAACTGATTGACACAATACTGATACCCAAACAAACACTACTAGAATTGTCGTTGTCACGGACGGCTAATGCCGTGGATGAACCGTCGATGAAAACTATCACGTGTTGGCTTTAGGTTTTTAACCTTAGCCTTAATCTCGATTTTGATGGTTTTGATGATAACAAACATGGGACTAATGATTTCATTGAGAATATATTTCAGGTTCCATATCAATTAGCGTTCGATGTCCTCGATCGGATAAAATAGAAGAAATCGGGAAATTGGAAGGACATTGATCATCGTGCTCGGGTTCGTCACGAAAATCTCTCAAAGATCGGCGTGTGCGACAAAGACATATTGGACGAGCTCAAGGATCAAATGAAAGCTCTCCAAGTTGATGCGCGTTGAAAGTCGGAACCCGGAAACGAAGCACGAAAGAAAAAGGCTGAAGAAAACAATCTCAGCATAAATTCGGTCGACCGAATAGGGTAAGAAATGGGCAGTAGCCCTAGCGGTCAACCGATCGGTCGACTGGACTGACGCTAGATGCAGATGCAGCTTGCGTCGATCGATCGAAAATGAAATCGTAAGTTTCTTGTGTCGGGCGATCGACCGACCAAAGCCCGATTTGGGCAGTATGCTTGGCGGTCGACCAGTCGGTCGACTGACTTGCGAATAGACGGGTCAACCGAAGATCGCGGATCAATGGATTTGCATCTAGCGGTCGACCCATCGGTCGATCGACCAGAGAGTAATAGAAGCGGTCGAAGGACCGATCGACAAGTCGGTCGACCGACCATTCGACCGACGAATTGTAAGGGATAGTTTTTCTATCCGTTGAACAACCGTTTCTTCGGGAGGGTATAAATACACCCTCATATACTTCATTTAACTCTCTTCTCCTACTCCTACAGAATTTATTGAGCATTTAAAAGGAGATTAAAGCCTTCCAAAAGATTTAAAGCTTGCGCTTTGCTTCTCCGTCGAGTTCATTTCTCAAGTGCCAGCTGCCGCTTCAACTCGGGTTTTGATCAAGCTCATCCCTTGAAGAGTTGAAGGCGCCAAAGGCTTGCAAAAGAGTTCTTTTTATTGGTTTTATTCTTAGCTCTTTTGATTGTAATTTTACCTGTTATTTGAACTGTATTTATTTGTGCATGTGAAGACCAGGTGTTTGGTCTTGAGTGTACTAGTGGTTACCTGGTGTTAGGTGTAAAACCACTTTTGTAAAACGTAGTTGTTACTAGGATTAGTTTAGTTGTCCCTTAGGGTTGAGGTGGAAGAGGACTCTTGATAAGAAGGCGGTGACTTTCGGGTGTGGAAGTGCCTTAGGTCGAGAGTGTGTCTCTTCGGTGTAAAGTCCTCGTGTGTAAGGGAAACGTAAATTAATCTAGTAAAACTAGTTTGGAAATCCTAAGCGGGGTGCTTAGGTAGTGGAGTAGGCATTGAGGCCGAACCACTATAAATCTTGTGTTTGCATTGATTTACTATTTGCTTTAATTGCTAAATCATTTATTGCTTCCGCATATAAAATCATCGAATTGCAAATTGCCTAAACGAGTTAAGTAAATGATTAAATTGCGATTTAGGCTAAGTATTTAGTAAACACTCTATTCTCCCCCCTCTAGTGTCGCCATTTCGCCAACATTTGGTATCAGAGCGGGTTCGTAGCTTGAGATTTCACCATCTCTTCTACACCTTGTCTCGATCTAGAAATGGCTCTAGAGAGTGTAGCGTCTTCACCCCCTAGGTTCGATGCCTCTAACTTTGGTCTATGGAAATCTAGGATGTACACATTTCTAAAGACTCAAGGTTTTGGTGTCTTTAACATGTTACATTGGGAATTCATTGAACCTAAGGATGATATGCATGCTTGGAGTGAAATGGATAAGAACATGTTTAAGTATAATGGAGATGCCATGAATTACATACTTTGCACATTACCAAATGGCATCCTAGATAAAGTTATGCTTTGCTCTTCGGCTTATGACTTATGGGCCACCCTAAATGTTTTATATGATCATGCCAAAACCGAAGAGATTGAGACTTTTGATGAAGGTGGTGATGACAATGATCACCCACCTACTACTAATCTTGGTTTTGATGCCCATAGCTCTTCTACTGAAAGAAGTAGCTCCAAAAGCCGAAAAAAGAAAGTAGTGTGCCATGCATGCAAGAAAAAAGGGCATGTGAAGAAGAATTGCCCCACCATGAAAAACAAGGCTAAGAAGAGGTCAAAAGCTTCTACATCATCATCCCATTCAAATGAAGCATCCTCTTGCAATGACTATGAAGCTACTTCAAAAGTTTGCCTCATGAGTACCAATAATGAGGTACACTCTTTCCCTTCTAGTCATAATATTGATAATGATAGTACTAGCTCTTCTAGTTCATTAAATATGCCATATGAAGAACTAGTTGAGGAATGTCAACAAATGTATGCTTTGCTAGTTAGAAAAGATAAGGAAAACAAAATGCTAAAAAAGGAAAATGTAATGCTTAATTCTCATTTGCATGAATCCAAACTAGAAAATGAAAAATTGAAATCTAGTTCATTTGATTCATGTCATGATAATGTAGAACTTGAGCTTAAGGACTTGAAGCTCAAGAATAACAATTTAGAAAAAGAGAATTGCATGTTAAAATCTCAATTACATGCATTACATAAATCCATGAATGAAAGGAAAAGTGAGATTACTTTCTTGAATAAGAAAGTAAATGAATTAAAAAATACTTCATTTCCTAAGAACACTAGAATGAAAAATGCTTATGTAAAGAATGCTAATGTTCATCATCATTCCCATGCTAAGAATTCTACCATTAAACCTCATACTCAAAAGAAAAATGTTTTTTCTAAGAATGCTCATACTCATTATGTTTCACATAACAAGCATCCAAAAATTAAATCTCATGTCCATGTTAAAAATGAGAAGAAAAAATTTCATGGACATTGGTTTTGTTGTGGTGTATTTGGGCATGCTATTTATGATTGCGCATTAAAGAGAAATCCAAGTGTTGCTAGGACACTTTGGTTTCCTAAGCCCTCTAACCCCCAAGGACCCAAAGTCATTTGGGTACCAAGATCTCATGCTCTTTTGTAGGGGGAGTCACCGCACAAGGGTAAAGAGAAGTGAAGAGTTGAAGTTGACCATGGACTTGAATGATGAATCCTCCATTGGTTGCAACTTCAAGCTACCTTGATGCCTTAGGTAAAGTTGGCATCAAAATTATTCCGGTATCATCTCCTATATCCCATTGCTTAAGATTATAGTTGGAGTTGATATATGCTTAATATTAGTTGATTTCCTTGCTCTTAATATATTTCAAAAACGTTTTTGATTTTTGATTTCCCGGTCTCTTCGGAGACCCAGGTGGCCTGTAATGGGCCTAAGCGACCTTGCGATTCTAAATCGTAGGCTAATTGTGGCTTTCGGTTTTCAACCAATAGGAATGGTTGGAGATCATAGTTTTCATTCACTATCTTTGTGATCTCTTAAAATTCATTTTGATTTCACTCGATTTCATTTTGAAATGAATTTCAAACTATTTAGCAAAGTGGATTTTGAAAATGATATTTGAATCTCTTTGCTATTTGGTTTGGTTAGCTTGCTAAGTAGCTATATTTTTCTCTAAAAATATTAGTGTAGCTTACTTGCAAGTTATAAGTTTATTTAGGAAGGCTAATTAGAATTAAAAGTTTGGCTAAATTCATGGATGATGTATGTTTTTGGTTATTGCACACTTCTAGTCTAATACCTCAAATTTTCATGGTTGATTAGTGTCTCTATACTCATGATTAGAATTGCATGTTAAATACTTGAATTTTCATGAGTAGGTAGAATCTTAGCACTTAGGCAAATTTCATTAAATGAAACTTGCTCTAGGTTGACACTAGAGACCTTATTCTAAGTCCAAACTAGTTTAACATGATTAGAGATCTTATTTCTCAAATGTTCACATCTTAGGATCTCTTAGGTTCATTATGATATCATGACACCTTATTTAAAAATGAATCTCTACTATCTAGCATAGATTAAGGTTTTTAAATGTAAAATTTATTTTGAACCTTGCTATTTAGTATGTTAGCTCGCTAGTAGTCATATTATTTCATTATGATACTAATGAAGTCTACTTGCAAGTTAAGAATTGGAAAGCTATGCTATCTAAAAGAAAATAAAAAAAGAAATGAAAAAGTTGGGCAAATTTTCAAGAAAAAGGTATGGTTTTAATTTTGCAAAAATCTTAATATAATACTTGAATATGTATGCTTTAATGATGTCTCTATATTCTCATGATTGATTATGTATGATAAATATTTAAATTTTCATGAGTAGGAAAAATCTTGATAACTTAGCTCATTTCATGATATCTTGATATTTATGAAATTGAACTGGGTTAAAATTATTCATTAGAGATTTCAATTTAAGGTAAAAATTTGATGAACATGTTTAGATACACATATCTCATGAGTCTAGGTATTTAAAATTAAAAATTCATGTCTAGATGAAAAATGAGATAACTAAATCACATTAGTGGACTTAAGCTTGAGACGTTTGACCCAAGTCAACAAATCGACTTGGAAAATTCATTTTAAGTCCAAAACATCATAACCATGTTTAGGAATAGATATGACATGTTTCCATGCTCTTAGAATGAAATATTCATATGGATATGGATAAAATGATAATAAAGGTTAATTCATGATTACCTCTTTTGAACCTAGTTGACCCAAGTCAACAAGTTGACTTAAAGGTCTCATTTTCAATCCATATTTGAGGAACATGTTTAGATTTACTCATGTTAGGTATCCAAATGTTTAAATTTGAAAAATCATGAGTAAATATAAAGATTGAAACTTAGCAAGTTTCATAAAAACTAGTTTAGTTTTGAATAAAAACATGATAGGTTGATATCTTGACTTAAGAACATAATTTTCATTTCAAACTTGACATATATTCTTTACATTACCATCATGTGGTGTCATGAAAGTTTGAATGAAAATTGAACAAGTTTTAAGAATAACTAAAAATTATAAAAATACCATTTCAACCTACAATTGATATCAAATTTTAGTTATTTCTAGAAAAATATAGAAAATTAATTTTGAGATGATTCTTGAAACCGCACTTTCACTAAAAAATCTAGTTTCTTATGTAAAAATTTCAAAAAGTTTCATCAAGAATCTAATTTATAATGGAATTTTGAAGTTGGATTTTAAAAACTCAAAGTATCACTTATTTGAGATATCAATTTTTTCTATACTTTGATCTTTCCTCAAAAACTTCAAACGAAAACTCATGAATACCATTTGAATTCCATTTCTAATATCATTCACCAATTTCTTGAGTAAAATCATTTCTAAGAATAATTTTGATATCTTGAATGATACCTAGAAATAAGCTTTTGATTAGAATCAGTATAGGATGAAAAATGAACTTTGATTTTTAAATTCTTTTGAGTTCAAACTTGATACATGCATCTCAAATGATCATTCAATATTTGGTATCAAAATTTTCATCCAAAAATTGGTTTCAGAAATTTGTTAAAGATATGATGTTTTTTATGGTTTAAAAGTTTGATTTTTGAAAACTAAAAGTATAAGTTGACTTAAGTCAACAAAGTCACTTAAAAAATTCATCTTAAGCCCAAGCTTGATTCATGCACTTACATTATCTCATCTTCGATGTCTTAATGACTAAGTTATGAGAAAATATGAGTAGATAGCAAAACTTGATACTTAGCATTTCCATGGTTTCAAGCATACTTTGAAGGAAATCATGCTAAGTTCATAGTACTTGAGTGCATACATGATTTTGTTTCTCATTAGATATTTGTTTTCCATCCCTTGTATGTAATTGTGTTTCATCCCTTTGAATAGATAGACTTTTCTTGCCCTTTTTGATTGATGTCAAAAGGGGGAGAGAAGTATAAGAAAAAGGGGGAGAAGTGTATAGGAAAAAGGGGGAGAAAAGTATAGATAAATAGGGAGGAAAATTTAGGAAATCCATGCATATAGATAGGGGGACTTTATTTCATAGATATGCATGTTGATAGGGTGAGAAATCCCTTAATTGATATCCTTATGCTTTAATGATTATATATATTTTCTTAAGGATGTTTGTCATCATCAAAAATGGGGAGATTGTTGGCTTTAGGTTTTCAACCTTAGCCTTAATCTCGGTTTTGATGGTTTTGATGATAACAAACATGTGACTAATGATTTCATTGAGAATATATTTCAGATTCCATATCAAATAGCATTCGATGTCCTCGATCGGATAAATCGGAAGGACATTGATCGTCGCGCTCGGGTTCATCGCAGAAATCTCTCAAAGATCGACGTGTGCAACAAAGACATATTTGACGAGCTCAAGGATCACATGAAAGCTCTCCAAGTTGATGCGCGTTGAAAGACGGAACCCGAAAACGAAGCGTGGAAGAAAAAGGCTGAAGAAAACAATATGAGCCTAAATTCGATTGACCGAGCGGTCGATCGAATAGGGTAAGAAATGGGCAGCTTGCGTCGGTCGATCGAAAATGAAATCGCAAGTTTCTTGTGTCGGGTGGTTGACCGACCAAAGCCCGATTTGGGCAGTAGGCTTGGTGATCGACCTGCGAATAGCCGCGACGCAAGATCGCGTTAGTCGACGGATGGGTCGACCGAAGATCGCGGATCAATGGATTTGCGTATGGAGGTTGACCCATCGGTCGATCGACCAGAGAGTAATAGAAGCGGTCGAAGGACCGATCGACAGGTCGGTCGGCCGACCATTCGACCGGCGGCCTGTAATAGATAGTTTTCTATCCATTGAACAACTGTTTCTTCGCGAGGGTATAAATACACCCTCATATACTTCATTTAACTCTCTTCTCCTACTCCTACAGAATTTATTGAGCATTTAAAAGGAGATTAAAGCCTTCCAAAAGATTTAAAGCTTGCGCTCTGCTTCTCCGTCAAGTTCATTTCTCAAGTGCCAACTGCTGCTTCAACTCGGGTTTTGATCAAGTTCATCCCTTGAAGAGTTGAAGGCGCCAAAGGCTTGCAAAAGAGCTCTTTCTATTAGTTTTATTCTTAGCTCTTTTGATTGTAATTTTACTTGTTATTTGAACTGTATTTATTTGTGCGTGTGAAGACCAGGTGTTTGGTCTTGAGTGTACTAGTGGTTACCTGGTGTTAGGTGTAAAACCACTTTTGTAAAACGTAGTTGTTACTAGGATTAGTTTAGTTGTCCCTTAGGATTGAGGTGGAAGAGGACTCTCGATAAGAAGGCGGTGACTTTCGGGTGTGGAAGTGCCTTAGGTCGAGAGTGTGTCTCTTCGGTGTAAAGTCCTCGTGTGTAAGGGAAACGTAAATTAATTTAGTAAATCTAGTTTGGAAATCCCAAGACGGATACTTAGGTAGTGGAGTAGGCATTGAGGCCGAACCAATATATAATATTTTTATTAAAAGTAAGAAAATTATACATACCATACGACGCTCATGCACCACAAAAGACATGGAGCCGCCAGTGTGGCGTGCTCCCTGGATATGCGGTTTCTCGACGCTGTTCGGGAGACCTCTTGCCACTCAGGCGTGTCCCACCGCTCAACAAGCTGGTCCCACACAGGTCCAAGAATCCACTCGGGGGCGTGTCCCCGAGTTTGCCCAATCTCTGTGGCCCCCAGCTGTCTCATTACGGTCTTATGGGCCTGCTAAAGTAGCCCGTTGTAGCGAGCGCGGGCAACGCGCTCCCACGCACTCTCCACAAAAGGAGTCTGATCCTCCAACCATGTATAATGAGCCTACAAAAAAAATACCGATCGATATTTAACATTAATATTAATTTAATAAACATGCTTACTGAGAATTCTCGCCATAGTAAATCCATATGCTCACGGGGCACGTGAGACCATGTAGGTCATGCCCCGCGCATAAACTTTCGGATCGTCCCCGCTATCGTGCGTGGGACGTCCTCCTGCTCAAACTTGCACCAAATATTGTACAATTCATTATTATGATATATTGAATTATAAATAAATTATAAAGAATAATTAATGCATCTACTTACCTTCTACCGCACACACAAACCAATCTGCGCGACTCTCCCTCGGCTGACGGAGGGAGAATTCTGTTAGGCCCTCGTGGCCTACGTCTCGATGTCGACGGGCCTGGATCGATTGAAGGGATGGTGGCTAGATCAGGTGGGGGAATGATGGATGGATCTGATGGGGGAATGGTGGCTAGATCAGGTGGGGGAATGGTGGTCGGATCAGGTGGGGGGATGGTGGGTACAGAGGTGGTAGGTGGTAATCGTCGGGGGGTAGTCCTACGAGGAATGCCTCCTCGAGCACGCACTTCTTGAACCATAGCTGTCAAATATGAATATAATTAGTATATATATAATAGATTAGTAGATACATTTAATAATTGAAGATATATACTTCACATTTATAATTATTCATCATCGTCAGTATCATCATCCGTGTAATACTCTTCTTCTTGTTCTTCTGTATCGGAATCTTCAAATTCTTCTTCTTCTTCTCCCTCATCATCATTCTGTCATTCTTAATTCCTCAAGACGGTTATTGCCGTCATCAATATATTCTACTTCCAATTGAATTAACTATGTGTCATCATCCTCGAGTATTAGACTAACTCGCTTCACTTCGGCAGGATCCTCTTCTTGATAGAAGTCATATGTTGGTTCATTCTCTTCAACTACCGGGTCAATTTTTTCTATGGCTTTAGTCTTACAGACTACACGCCAATCTGCCCTATCTTTCTTTCGAGACAGATACTGCATACAATATACTTGTTCAACTTGATCGATGCCAATATAAATGGCTTATTTGAAGCCAATTTTGATTTCTAATTGACCTCGATAAGTTTATATTTTGGATGAACTCTCATGCCCCTATCGCTTGTATCGAACCACTGACATTTAAAAAGGGCAACTGATTTCCATCCGAAAAATTGCAATTGTATGACTTCTTCCAACAGTCTGTAAAAGTCAACATCACATTCAGTGTACGTTGTCCCTTCGACACATACACCGTCATTCATAGTCTTCTTTGTAAATGAATATTCAAGTGTGTGAAATTTATATCCATTAACAAAATAACCGTTATAACACTGTACAAGTCGTGTCGATCCGCTAGCAAACTCAAAGAGGATTCACCATGAGTTTGGACAATAGAATTGCTCGACATCCCGACTTGACGTGACTCCCCATGACAATTTCATATAAAATATCTTGGTGTGAATCCTTTAATTTGTATACAGATGCATTGTGAAAGTTTCCCAATCCAAAAATCTTATGTTCGAATATTTTCGGCACGGACATCGGATTTTATCACCACTAAGGAATTTTTGATTCAAGTAGGCAAAATTTAAGAAGTAAGTTACGCCTAATCGAAATTCGTCCGTTATAGCTCCACGATGAATTCGTCGGTACATCCAACTTCGATCGCCCGACATATTATGTCAATCAATGATAATATATTCAGTTAATGTCTTTAGGTGAGATAGTTCTATTCCATTTGGGATTCCTATTATTCATAAACATTAAATTAATCTAATTCTAATTAATTTAATCTAAATATTAAATTAATAACATTTAATATTAAATATTAACCTAAAAAAAGATTTACCCTAAATCACTGTTCCAGCGCCGGAGTCCACTGTGGACTCCGGCGCCAACATCAAATGTATTTCCTAAATTTTGCCTATTCGAATCGGGCGATTGATGACCCTCACTAATTCTTACATTTTGTGAGGGTCGCTGATCCCACTAAAACTTTTTTATAGATTTATTTTTTTCGTGACCCCCACTAAAAGTTATTATAATAAGCATATAAAATCTAATATTTTTTATAATTTAGTTATATTTACATAAATATTAAGAAGCATATAAAGATAAAAAATACATGTCATCATTTATTTTGTAATATATCTATTACAAAATTCATAAAGTATCACTACATGGTCCATTACAAAAACACATATAATAAAGTATCAATCTCATTACATAAAAATTTCAACTTCAAAATAAAATTCGTACATGTTCTACTAATTCATACATAAATCAAGATCTATCTTTGCAAATTTTTTCCTTTCATCTTGTCCATGAAAGCAACTATCATATTCATCTTTCTTCTATCATGTTGAAATTGTTCTTCCATCTTCTTTCTCTCCTCTTCCAGTTTCCTTTTTTCTTCTTCTATTTTTTCTTCCATAGCTCTGCATTTTTCACAAAATTCAAAGTACATACACAATTAACCTTGCAATTATGTTGACATATATGCTAATATACTATGAAGTCTATTCAGTAGAGACTCATATTGAGTTACTTCCCGGTCTTCGAAACTTAATGATGCAATCAAGGAAGCATTGGATGTCATTGGATGTCATCTTGGTTCCCGAATGAGTCGTTTGGAGTCTAGCTGATCCTGAATTGTCCTAGGAGAGCTAAAATCATGAAGGTATTGTTATTCTCAGCGGTAGGGAAGGAAAACAATAAGGCCATGGATTTCAGCAAAGACTTTGTACTTATGAAGGTGTTGTTATTCTCTTGGCAGCAGAAGGTTAGTGTGATGATTCTTACATGGATGATCATTCCAATGGAAGTTGAGACAATTTGGATATTATAATATGTTAAACTTCAACTCAAAGATTCATAAATCACAATCAGAAATTAGATTCCTTCTAACTACAGGAGAGCTGCAGCTGCAAAAGTTATCTTAAGGAGCTAAAATGAAAAAAATATAACCTCCGGGAAACACACTTGAAGATTAAGGAAAAAAAAGTGTCATGGAGTTAATCCAGACTATGCAAAGTTCAAATATTCTTATAGAGGGGAAATCCTATTAATTGATAAGAATGCAAAATTAAAAAACTATATTCACTACAAGAAAATGAAGTAAATCGGCCCTTATTTTAGGCAAAACTAGTGTTTTTTGAGGTCGAAATTAAAATTACAATTAATATTTTGACCTTTCTAAAAGCGCCGATTGTTAGGTAAAAATTACAGGGAGAATGAAAATTCATAACATGCGTTGTTAAAGGCGCCAGATAATTAATATTCATAGCCATTAATAAAAGGCGCCAGGTATTAATTACTCGGCCACTTATAGAAAGCGCCGGGTAATTAGTACCCGGCGCCATCAATAAAACGCACTGGGTATTAAATACCCGGCACCATTAATAGTAGGCACCGGGTATTAATACCCAGCGCTTTCTATAAATGGCGCTAGATATTAATTACCTGACGCCATTTATAGAAAGTGTCGAGCTAGTATATTAATTACCTGGAGATAGTGTTGCCGGGTAATTAATACCCGACAGCATTGACTAGGTATTAATTATTCGAGTATTAATTACCCGATATTAATTATATATATAATATAATATATATTAATTATAATTAATTAATATGAAGCATAAAATATCAAACACAGAACAAGTCAAGAAATTCTAAAATATTATTCAAATTTCTCCAAATTTTTATTCTATTCCATAAACAAAAATTCACATTAAAAATCTTAATGTCAAATGATACAAAGTAATGAAGAATGCAAAAGTATGAAATAACATCTATTTTCAAACTTAACAATTATAAAAAACACCAAAGAGACGAAATTCATCATCTGTCTTCTATTTAGAAAGATATAAGTTTAGAAATTAACTCTATTCAAAATGGTTTGCTCTGCTTCATTCGTCTTCTTTGATGATTGATTTTTTCGCTCATCTTCCCTAGGTTGCAGTTCTTGATATAGCAAGCTTATATTAGAAGACTACATAAGCAAATATAGATGTGTAATTATATCTCAAGAAATATATGAGATTGGAAAATTCTCAAAGCATTTCATCTATCATATTTAAGCACAATTGGATTACTCTAATTACCATCAAAATTTTAAATAATCAAACCCAAAATCTCAAACCTCCATTTGCATTTATTGAAATGTAGCCATTTGTTTTTGCATCTAACTCTGAAAATTATATTAAATTGTTACTAACTCAATGATGAGAAAATACTGGCAAAGCATTAATAAGCATACAAGTGGAAAATCGGATCAATATGCAAATTGAAAATAAGCTTACTCTTTGTTCTATGGTCAATACAATGTGTGAAATTTTCACTATTTGTCTTCACCCATATAATTGAAAACCGCGTAAGAGAAACAACTAGTAGTGAATCACTATAAGAACGTGTATCTTACAAACAAGCATCTTATAGTATGGACATGTTCAAAACAAAAATGACATGTTCAAAACAAAAATGACATATTTAATAGTAGAGAAATATGTCTAAGTGTTACAATAACGATATTAGACACCAATATAAAATTAAGAAATGTGTTTTCTATATAGCATTAGGAGATATGCTAATGCACTTCCATTGAGAAACAAAAGAAGAGTCAAAAGACATATTCGTGACAAAATTGTGAAAGCTTTTCTTAAAGAATGCATCCAGTGGCTGCCAAAAATATCAAAATAGAACTATCAGAGATCAACGTATTATAATAAGAGTTGCTGTTAACATATACAAGATTATAGCGGGTTGGTTCAACCTTTGGTTCAAAGAGCTAGCATCTGCAATTTCTAGAACCAAAAGGGTAAAGAAAATAAAGCACACATAATCTAGCTAATAGTAATCAAATACATATAAAGAACGTACACATTGCTCAGAATCAATAGAACCAATGGAGAACAGTCAACCTTAGGTATGTTTATATTCTAACAACTTCCTACCAATTTTTGCAATATAAAGAACGTAAATCATTGTAAATCGATCAACTATGGATGATATGATATGAATTCATATCAACTCAATAATATCAGAATATGTAGACTTCCAACCTATGGTTGAACATTTCAATAGCTTAAGTGAAATCTTTCAATTATTGTGATTTTTCTATTCAACATCTATTTATTACCTTAGAATACATGTCTCATTCAAAACTCAGAACAATAGGATTGCCTGTGTTTTTTTTTCACTCTTTCAATATTGCTGACAAAATAAAATTTAGTTTCTAGACCAATATATATATACTAATTGTTGAGAAAATGACCACACTAGAGGGGGGGCGAGTGAATAGTATGTTAACTAATCTTATCGTCTAATTCTGATTTTAAACGTTATCTTATAATTTAGACAAATCACAGTTTGATGATTAAACAAAGAAGTGATGAATTAAAATAATTAAGCAATCAAAAGAAGAACAATGCTAACACAAAGAAATTTATAGTGGTTCGGCTAATAGCCTACACCACTACCTAAGACCCATGCTTAGGATTTCACACACAAATGCACTATATTAAGAGTAGCTTACAACTGAGGACTTTTGCATCGGAAAGACCCTACACTCCCTTAGAAGGTACTTTCACACCCGAAAGTTAGAGGTGGCAACGGGCTGGGCCAGCCCATGGGCGGCACGGGCCCGGCCCGGCACGGCTGTGCCTAGAAGACGGGCTGGGCTCGCCTTCTGGGCACGCGGGCCGACCACGGCCCGCGTGCCCGCCTGGCGCGCGCCAGGCCTAGGTCGGCCCGAGCCAAGTCTGGCTCAGGCCGACGAATATTTTATATATATAAAAAAATCCTATAAATACCCCCTCTCCTTCTTCATTTTTTCTATCTTCATCTTCAACTCTTTCTCTCAATCCTCAACTCTCAACTCTCAATTCTCAACTTTCAACTTTCAACTTTCAACTCTCTTACTCTCTTACTCTCAACAATCTAAGTTCATTTACAATCATTCTCAACAACATTTTAAGCTCATCAAGAAGACAATGATTCAAGATTGTTGTTAATTTTTTTTTAATCTCTTCAATTTGTTTCATTGATTAGTATAATATTTATACTTTTTATATTTTTAATTTTTACTAATGGCGGATGGAGATTTTTCAGGTTATACTCCACAAACTAGATCAAATATGTTAGAAAAAATGTCTCATGCTACTCCTACCACTCTTATCACTCAACAAAATCAAAATATAGAGATAAGTCCATCTATTAATTTATGTCCATCAAGTAGAAAATAAAGTATGATTTGGGAATATTTTGAGAAAATTATTGAACCTCATGGCACCATAACAAAAGCTCAGTGCAAAAAATATCAAAAAATTCTTTCGACTTCAACAACTGGAGGAACTGGTCATATATTTATTACGTCATGCAAAGGGTCATGACACTAAGGTTGCACAAGCTCAATAAATTCTTAATTTATCTTCTTCTGGTTTAACAGCTTTTTCGTATGATCATGATTTTCAACGTCGAGAACTTGCAAAATTAATTGTTCAAAGTGAATCTCCTTTTAGTTTTGTTGATCAACCAAGATTTTCTAGTTGGATTCAAAATACTTTACAACCAAAATATAAAAAAATTACTCGAAATACAATGAAAAGTGATGCTTTAAAATTATTTTTTATATATAGAGAAAATATAATGTCTAGTTTTCAAAATAATAAATCAAAAATTTCTTTAACATATGATGTTTGGTCTAGTCAACGTACTACTAACTCTTACATTTGTGTTACTGCACATTGGATTGATGAAAATTTTATTTTTGCAAAAAAGAATAATTAGTTTTAAAGTTTTTGTATATCCATATACTTCTGTTGCCATTTTTTCTGCTATTAGATTTGTAACATCTTTCTATAATATAAATGATAAAAAAATTTCGATTAGTTTTGATAATTCTAGTAATAATGATGTTGTTATTCCTCCCCTTATACAATTATTTAAACTAGTATTAGATGGTGAATTATTTTATGTTCGTTGTGTTTGTCATGTTCTTAATTTATGTGTACAAGATGATTTAAAACAAGTATACATGTAGACAAAATAAGAGATGTTATTAGATATATGTGTTCTTCAAAAGTAAGAACACAAGAATTTAAAAAATTATATCAATCTTTTAATAAATCATTTAAAGAATTTAATGGTAATGTTATTACTAGATGGAATTCAACATATCATATGTTTATGTCTACTATAAGATATCAAGATATGCTTACAATGTTTTATAATTAAAATATGCCTGGTGATCCAATTAATAATAATGATTGGTTAGTTGCTGGGCATATTACTCAGATTTTAGATCTTTTTAATAAAGCTACCGAACAACTTTCCGGTGTTTATTATCCTACATGTAATTTAACTCTTTCACATATAGTTCGTATTAGTGAAGTATTTTCTTCATATAGACATCATTATTTATTTGCACAAATTATTTCTTTGATGGAATCTAAGTTTAAAATGTATTGGTCAGATATAACTATTTTATTTTATTTAGCAATATGTTTAGATCCTAGAATGAAAATTGATGGTTTAAATATGTTGTTAGATGATTATTATAATAATATGGAATTAGATAATGTTGAAGAATTTTTTTTTAAAATTTTGAATTTATTGAATTCTATGTTTGTATTTTACGCTTCAAAATTTGGTCATACAATTACAAATAAGACAACATCTTCTTCTTCTAGATTAAGAGATGATGATGGAAATGGTATTAATTCTCAACTTGGTCGTAGAATAAAAAAAACTAAATATACTAATTTTAATGAATTACTTTTTTTTCTAGATCATAATCATTATGAAGAAATAGATAATAATGAAATTTTAGCATGGTGGAAAAAATAAGAAAATACGTATCCTATTATTTCCATCATGGCACGTGATATACTAACTGTTCCTGTGTCTACAGTAGCTCTCAGGTCTTGTTTTAGTGCAGGAAATATAATTCTTGACGAAAAAAGGAGCCGAATGAGTGAAGAAATGGTTGAAATGTGCATTTGCTTAAAAAACTGGATGGATGCTGAAGATAGATTACAAGATAAGGAAGGACAAGACACTTAATCATCGGGAGAGGAGGAAGCTCAAACAAGCGAAGCTGGTGCTGCTGGTCCAAGTACAAGTTAAATCATCGGGACTACGGATGATTAAAAATATAAAAAGAACTACGTAGACCTGATCCTTCTATAGTTAATCATTTGGGAGTACAAGTTTAGCTATAGAAGGTACGTAGGCAACCTTTTAAGGTGCGGTCTATTATAATATTAAAAAAAATTATTTTATCATTGGATGAATATTTTTGTATTAAAGATAAATAAAAATTTAATTATAATTTAATTTTTTTAATTTTTTTTTATTAATTTGTACTGCATTACAATGTTACATATAAAAAATGTGTTAAAAAATATATAATAAAGTTTAGTACAATGATTAAGCTATCTCAAATAAAATTAGAGGTCCAAGTTCAAAACTCACCCGTAACCATTAGTTTTTAAAATTAAAATTTAAACTTTTAAAAATTTAAAAATTTAAATTAAATAATTAATTTTTGGGGCAGCCCGAACTCGGCCCGGCGCAAGCCCAGCTGGGCGGGCTCGGGCCCGGGCTGGGCTTGGCTGCTACACATTCGGGCCGTGCCAGGCATGGCCCGAAATGTGGTCGGGCCGTGCCCGGCCTGGGCCGACTCGGGCACGGCCCGTTGCCACCTCTCCAACCTATGGTTGAACATTTCAATGGTTTGAGTGAAATCTTTCAATTATTGTGATTTTTCTATTCAACATCCTATTTATTACCTCAGAATACATGTCTCATTCAAAACTCAGAACAGTAGGATTGCTTGTGTTTTTTTTTCACTCTTTCAATATTGCTTAAGTTTCGGCCTTAAGAGCTTAAGTTGAAGGGCTGTGATTGAAACAGTCGGCCAAATTGGTGGACATGATCAATTTCTGTCCGCCGATCGATTGGGCGGTCGCATGTCGTGCGATCGCTCGAGCTACAATGTGTTTTCTAGGCTCCCAAAAAAAATTATTTTGAGAGATCTATATATTGGAATTTTATGAAAATTTTTCCACATGAACTAGGCTTCATGAGGATTCCAAAAAGTCAAGAGTCACTCAAAAAGGATATCTCTACGATTTTCTAGAAAATCCACAATTTGACAGCAGCATTTTTGTAAATAGTTGGACTTTGTGCGGAACCTTAGATTTCTATCGTGGAATACTCTAATCTGGTCAGATCTTGTTTGGATCACTTATGATGATGTTTTTGAGCATATACATTTTTTTTCGAAGTTTTATGCAATTTTAATCATATATATATATATATATATATATAATTGTATGATATTTTCTCACCAAGAATTTTATGCTTGAGATGTGACACTTTATCTATTCATCAAGATACTTGTTCACGTGTAACTATTTGCAATTTATATTCATGACACATTTGTCAATCACCAAGCACGATTCCCAATTCAAAAGATTCCCAATTCAAAATCTATCTTCATTATGTAATCGCAAGATAGTCAAGATTTGGATTTTCATACTAATCTAAATTTCTTATTTGAGCTATTTTATTCAAATAATCATGCAGGATTATTCATAAGCATGAAATTGATTCAATCAAGAGAAACGAGGTGCCATGCAATAATATTTACCAAATTAACGCACATATCTCATTTCTTGAAGAATTCCATAAATTTATTTTCTTTCTCCAATTTTTGTGATAACCTTCCATTGTCAATAAATGTTAACTTACACTACTAGAAAAATGGGCATCAGCAACGGCCGCGCCGTTGCAATAGAGCCGTGACAGAAAGTCGCGTTGCTGATAACTTAGCAACGGATCAGCAACGACCGCTCGGGCCATCGCTCAAAACATTATCAGCAACGGCCGCTCGGGCCGTCGCTAAAAATATTATCAGCGACGGTTTTGCCACAGACCCGGAGCTGTTGCTGATAACATTAATAGCAACGGCCACGAGTCCGTAGCAACGCCGTTAGTAAAACCCCATCGCTAAGCCGTTGCTGTAGGTCATCAGCAACGACTTTCGATACACTTTTAGCAACGGCTTTCCCACGGACGGCCGTGGGAAAGCCGATGCTGATGATGTACACCTGCAAACAGAAAAATTTAAAATTTAAAATTTCCATTGATACATTGATACATTATCTGATACATAACTCACACACCCATACCCTCATACACACATTCATTCACACATCACAAACACCTCATACACACATTCATTCACACTTCACAAACACACCAAGATATACATCAAAACAATTATATTTATATTGATAATTATCCACGATAGTATAAAAACAATTCAAATGCAAAATTGAAGTATCAATATCCAAACAAAATAAGTTAAACAAGTTCAATATCTCAGTAACAAGTTCAATATCCAAACAAAAAATCTCACGATCACGATGGAGGATGGTCTGGATCATATGGCGGGGTCTGGAGTGCTTGAGTGTACACCGGCGTGGACTGACTCGAGGACGATGGATTAGATGATGCCGAAGAGATGCCTGCTTCGGGATGACCTGACATGTTGCGTAGCATAGCATGCATCTCCTCCATCATCTGAGTTTGACGCGCGACCGTCTCCTCTAGAGTCCTTATTCTGCTACTATGATCATAACTGGATCTAGAGGTGGACGGCCGCTCACCAGCGACCGGAGGGGTCGGTGCCCCAAGTGGCCCTAGCACGGCTCACGCATGACCACTATCTGCGAAGCCATATATGCGGCCATGGTCCCAGCCACCTGCGGCCTCGACCCACGATGCTGCGTCAAAGTCCTCGGGGGTACCCCCGCGCTGCACCACCGTCTGGCTGTAGGTCTCCTACTCGAGTTTGATTTTTTGTTTAATATTTATCATAAAACTTAAATTATAAATATATAATGAATAATTTAAACAAATATATAATTACCATAATGTATGCAGCGCGGTTGTCGATGTACTCCCTCGTCCCATGTGCTCGACGGTGAGTCCGCTCAAACACGGCCATCGGGGAGGGTCGCTGGACACTCCCGCCATCCGACACCGTCGTCTACATTTACAAAACAAATACATTAATTAGTACACATAATAACAAATAAAATATATAATTAAAAGATATACTTACCATACGGTTTGCGTGCACTGCAAATGCAACAGAGCCGCCGGTGTGATGCGCTGCTCCCCCCGACATGCGATTTCTAGCCGCATTCCGAGAAACCTCCTGCCATCGATCCATCGACCATATCCCCACGAGCTGGTCCTATATATCCGGAGTAATCCAACCGGGGCCGTATCCCCGAGTCTCCGCGATGTTAGTGGTCCCAGCTCGGGCCATCGCTTGGTACCGAGCCTGCCCCAGCTGCCCGTTGTACCTTGCCCGGGAAATAGCCTCCCAGGCAGCGTAAATGAAGGGCCTCTGGTCCTCGGCCCATGTATAGCGAGCCTGCAAAATAATAATATCAGTACCAATATTAATATATCATCATGCATGTAAAAAAAAATAATAATACGTGCCTCAAACTCGCGCCATAACATGTCGACGTGCTCGCTAGGCACGTGAGACCACGTAGGCCATGCCCCGTGCATGTATCATCGAATAGTAGAAGAAATGCTCCTCGGCACTTCTTCTTGCTCGAACCTGCACAACAAAAATAAATTTTAATATTATATTATGATATAATGAATTTGTAATGATTCATAATTCATGATATATTACCGCTCCCCAATCACGCTAATCAATCTACGTGACTCTGTGGCTGGTGGAGGCTGCCACCTGTTCGGCCTGCGTGGCCGCCTGCGTCTGGATGTACTAGCCTCGGCAGTATCATCCTCATGAGGATCAGCAACAGGAGGATCAGCAGCATGAGTAAGTGCTGGAGTCTCACCGATCGGAGACTCTGAAGCTCTCCTGCGTCGATAACCACGACCAGACATATCTGTCGAACAGACATATAATCAGATTATTGTATAAATAGTAGAGATATATTTAATAAAATATATACTTTACAATTATTCCTCATCATCTGAATAATAGTCTTCGAATTCTTCTTCTTCTTCCTCTTCTTCCTCTTCTTCATCTTCTTCATCTCCAGCTTCCTCAATTTCATGATCGTCATCATCAGCATATTCAACTTCTAATTGAATTGACGTTGTGTCTGCATCCTCGAGTATTGGAATAATACGATCCACAGCAGGAAGATCATCTTCTTGATAGAAACCAGGAGGATCATTTTCTCCTACTATTGGATCAATTTTTCCTCTACCTTTTGTCTTACAGACTACACGCCAATCTGCTCTATCTTTATTTCGAGCCGGATACTTCGCGTAATATACTTGTTCGGCTTGTGATGCCAATATAAAAGGCTCATTTGCTGCCAATTTCGATTTGTAATTAACCTCAACAAGTTTGTATTTTGGATGAACTTTCATGCCCCTTTCTGTTGTATCAAACCAATGACATCTAAATAGGATCACTGATTTCAAGCCGAAGTAGTGCAACTCTATCACTTCTTCCACCAGTCCATAAAAATCCATATCACATTCAACATAGGTTATCCCTTTCACGCAGACCCCAGCATTCACCGTCTTCTTTGTAAATGAATATTCAACCGTGTGAAATTTATACCCGTTAACAAAATATCCGCTATAGCACGACACAAGTCGCGACGGTCCACTAACAAACTCAAATATTCTTTCATCTATTTCAGCTCTGTGATCTTTGCTGTAAGTCTGAATCCAAGTAGGGAAATCACGATTCCGTAATCTCTCCAATTCTTGATCGTTGTGAATAGAGTATTTCTGCACCATCTCAATGTCAAATATTTCAATGAATTGTTCAATCTCTGGACAATTGAGTAATACATACAAGTGTGCCAAATGATACTCTTCATCGCTTAAGTGTCGAGATGGACGAGAACCAAAAGCACGACCAGAGTGACAAAATATATTTAAACGTCCATCTGAATGTCGAACACCCCCGTCGTCGTTACGTGGAAGACGATAAAATCTTGTCTGTACTGTCGATTCAAAGTAAAATGAGCAGAATGTTGAAATTTCTTGGATGATATACGATTCAGATATTGATCCTTCAACAGCTGCGGTGTTCTTTACTTTTTTCTTCAAACGATTCATGTATCTTTCAAATAAGTACATCCAACGATATTGAACGGGGCCACCAACTTGTGCCTCGTATGCCAAGTGTATCGGTAGATGCTCCATCGAGTCAAAAAATGCAGGAGGGAAAAATTGCTCCAGCTTGCATATGATTTCAACAATATTATTTTCAAGTGTTGACATATCTTCGACTCGAAGGACATTTGCATAGATGCTTCTAAAAAACATACTTAATTCAGTCAATGGACCCCAAATATTATCAGGTAGAAGATCTCAAAATGCGATCGGAAGTAATCTCTGCATGAATACATGACAATCATGGCTCTTCATCCCTGATATTTTGCAATCATCGACATTCACACATCGAGATAAGTTTGAAGCATATCCATCGGGTAATCTGAGTTCTTTTACCCATTGACAAACATCTTTGATCTGTTGTTTATTTAACACATATAGGGCCTTCGGTTTCAGATATCGTCCGTTGACCTCTTGTAACTCCAACTCTGGTCTTTTACAAAGTATTTTCAGATCATGTCGGGCTTTGACATTATCTTTAGTTTTTCCAGAAATATCCATCAAAGTGTTGAAAATATTATCAAACATATTTTTTTCAATGTGCATGACATCTAAATTATGTCGAATCAATAATGAACTCCAATAGGGCAATTCCCAAAAGATACTTTTTTTCACCCAGTTGTGTGTTTGGCCAAAACCTGACACTCTTTCATTGCGACCAAATACTATATCTGGAAGTGCTGAAACACGTGCTAACATTTGTCCACCAGACAACATCGGTGGTGGCCCATCTCTTTCGACTCTGCCCTTAGTAAATTTATTACGATTCCTTCGATACTGATGATTAACCGGTAGGAATCGACGATGACAATCAAAGAGTGAGATTTTTCGTCCGTTCTGAAGACTGATTGATTTAGAGTGTTCCATACAATACGGACAAGAGAGTCGGCTGTGAGTGCTCCAACCCGACAACATGCCGTACGCGGGGAAATCATTGATTGTCCACAAGACCGCGGCCTTTAAATTGAAGTTTTGCTTTCGATGACTATCATAAGTGACAGCTCCCTCAGTCCACAATGTTTTCAATTCATCTATCAAGGGTTTGAGAAATATGTCAATTTCTTTTCGCGGACCCTTAGGACCCGGAATAATCATCGAAAGATAAATAAATTCATCTTTCATGCACATTGACGGTGGCAAATTATAAACTGTCAGCAGCACTTGCCAAACTGAATAAGGAGTTGCAGAATGTCCAAACGGATTAAAACCATCTGTGCACAATCCCAATCTGATATTTCTAGTATCCCTAGCAAATGAAGGATAACATGTATCCAAATGTTTCCATGCTTCACTGTCAGATGGATGAGTCATTACTGTATCATCACGACTTCTTGCATGCCAACTCATGTAGGGGGCTGTCTTTTCCGACATGAATAATCTTTGAAGCCTCGGTGTTAGTGGAAAATACCGAAGCACCTTAAACGGGATATTTTTCTATCGGACCGATTTCTTCTCCTTGTAACGAGGGTGTTGACATACAGGGCATTTATCCAACTGCACATTTTCTTTATAATATAAAATGCAGTTATTTTGGCACGCGTGTATTTTTTCGTACCCAAGCCCCAATTTTCTCATTAGCTTTTTAGTCTTATAAAAAGTAGGCTCAAACTTGTTATCAGTAGGCAGCATTCCATTAATCAATCCAGCAATCCGATCATACGCAACTCCGCTGATATTACAATCGGCCTTGATGTTTAAGAGCTGTGTCATTGCTGAAAACATAGTGTATTTAGGACAATTCTCATACAAAGGTTCATCGGCAGCTTTCAACATCTCGTAAAATTCTGCAGCTTCTTTATTCGGTAATTCAATCTCTACCGCAGCCCCTACTTCTGTGATATCAACCGCTGTAGTATCTGGTGGGACTGATGTCTGAAGAACTGGCCGATCAACATTATCATTCAGGCGGAATTGACCCCCAAGACTATCAAGTATCATAGTTCTATAGGGATAACATTGACTGGATGAAGAAGCACCAGCAGAGGAAGATTCACCATATGTTTGAATGACAGGATTGCTCGACGTCCCGACTTCGCGTGACTCCCCGTGACAAGTCCATAGAAAATATCTTGGTGCAAATCCTTTGGTATATAGATGCAGAGTGACAGTCTCCCGATCCAAAAATCGTCCATTTGAACAAATGCGGCACGGACATCGGATTTGATCACCCATGCTAACGAAATTCCGATTCGAATAGGCGAAATTTAGGAAGTACGTTACGCCTAATCGAAACTCATTCGTTAAAGCTCCACGATCAAGACGTTGGTACATCCAACTTCGATCAGCCGACATGATTCTGTCAATCAATGACAATTTCTTTGGTTAATGTCTTTAGGTGAGATTATCCTATTCCATTCGGGATTTATGTTATTCGTACTGCACTTACATTTTTATTTTAACTGTTAACTAATTATTCTAAATTTCGGCAGCATCTCCCTATAGTTCTCCGAATACGCATATCATCTGGGCGCGTATCGGAGAACAAGAGAGATGTTGCCGAAATTTAGAATAATTAGTTAACAGTTAAAATAAAAATGTAAGTGCAGTACAAATAACTATATTCCCAAATTGTCCAATCAGGGACAATTCAAGAATTGTACGTCGTATAAAAGATCATCTACTTCTTTTACACGAACATACAATCCCCGAACGGATCTAAGGTTTTGCTAAATCATATCCGACTCGTCGATGCGTACGTGAAACATATCAACTCGTCGGATGGATGATTATTTTCTAAATGTTTCGAGACAGTTCGAGTCCATATTGGACGATTTTGGCGCGCGTCCGAAGTGGACGATTCTGGTGTGCGTCCGAAGTGGACGATTCCGGCGCGCGTCCGAAGTGGACGATTCCGGCGCGAGTCTGAAGTGGACGATTTTGGCGCACGTCCGAAGTGGACGATTCCGGCGCGAGTCCGAATTGGATGATTCCGGCGTGCGTCCGAAGTGGACGATTCCGGCGCGCGTCCGAAGTGGACAAATCGGCACGCGTCCGAAGTGGACGATTCCGGCGTGCGTCCGAAGTGGACGAGTCCGGCGCCCGTCCGAAGTGGACAAACCGGCGCGTGTCCGAAGTGGACGATTCCGGCGCGCGTCCGAAATTAATCTAAACCCTAATAATTAATCTAACAAATTAAACAATTAATCTAAACCATTAATTAACAATTATAAAACAATTATAAAACAATATAAAAAATATATATAATTATAAATTCCGGCGCCGGAGTCCACCCTCCGGCGCCGGCGTACAGTGGCCGGACACACTGTCCGGCCGCTGTACAAGGTCCGGCGGCGGCCATCGGCCGACCGCCGCCGGCCGAAACCCTAGAAATAGGGTTTCGGTCGGATTGATTCCCGCCGGCCGCACCGGGAAGAGACGGCCGGCCGGCGAGGCATACCTGAACAAGTCGGCAGCAGCGGGAGGAGGAAGAGGCGTCGTCGGCGTTGGCAGCAGTGGCAGCGGCGGCGAGAGGCGAGAGCAGCAGCGGCGGCGGCAGCAGCAGGAGGAAGAAGGGTCGGGCGCGACCGGTGCCCTATATAAACTTATCAGCAACGGCTCACTCGCCCGTTAGAAAGCCGTTGCTGATAATTAAAATATGAGCAATGGCTCGCCTTTCCGTCAGAAAGCCGTTGCTGATAATTAAAATAATCAGCAACGGCTCGGGTGTCCGTTAGAACGCCGTTGCAGATACAAATATCTGCAACGGCTTGAGCGGCCGTTGCTGATAGCCGTTGCTGAAGACCAAGTTTCTAGTAGTGTTACATGTCAAAAATCATTAGTATCTCAATGGTATATCATCTAGTAAGTTAGCATACTAAATAGCAAAGGGTGAGTAAGAACTCTTCATTTGAGAATTTTAGCCTGAGCTAGATAGTAAAAGATCTGTTTCACATAGAATTATCGTGAAACCAAAACGAATCCAGAGATCCCAAAATATGAAATTTTGAAAAGTAAGATCTCCAACCCTTCCTATTGGTTGAAAACCGAAAGGTCACAATGAACCTACGATTAAGAACCGCAAGGTCGCATTAGCCCGTTATAGGCTACATAGGTCTCCGAAGAGACCGCGAAATCAAAAATCAAAATCATTTTTCAAAATATTCTTATCAAGTGCGATAAGAATCAACTTGAATTAAACAAGTATCAAACACTCCAACTTGAATGAAATAAAGTAAAGTAAGGAGATGATACCAAATTAACTAGATGCCGATTTTTCATACCGAAGGCATCCATACGATGTGAAGTTACAACTTGGATTTGGTGAAGCTTTAAGTCTTTATGCAACTCCCATCAACCATCATCAACTCATCCTTGTGTGGTTGCTCCCCCTACAAGAGAACACGAGATCTTTGGTACCCAAATTGATTTGGATCCTTAGGGGTTAGAGGGCTTAGCTACCCAAAGTGCCTTAGCACCACCTGGGTTCATCTTAAATGCACAATCATATATAGCATGCCTAAAAGTGCCACAACAAAAATAATGTTCATTAAATTTCCTTTTATTTCTACTATGGACATGGAATCTAGCATTGGAATGCTTAGCATGGGAATTATGATGAACATAAGCATTCTTAGAAAATGTATTCTTGTTTTGGGGTTTTCTAAATGAATCATTTTGATTTCTGGACCTTTTATTAGATGAGGTATTAATCTTTCTATTCAAAATTAACATTTCATTCTTTACTTCATTCATAGATTTATGCAATGCATGCAATTGAGTTTTTAGCAGTCTATTTCCCTTTTTAAAATGGCATTTTCATTTTTTAAATCCTTAGTGTCAATGTCTAAGAGATCATGACATGAGTTAGTGATACTAACTTTTAGTTTCTCATTTTCTAGTTTTACTTCATGTAAATGAGAGCTAAGTGACAAATTTGTTTCTTTTAATTCTTTATTTTCTTTGTCCTTTTTAACAATCAATGCATACATAATTTTGCATTCGTCTAATAATTCATCATATATAAGATATGAGGAATTATATGAATTAGATCTATAATTTTCATGACTGGAAGAGGAGCATACCTCCTCATCAACATTCATGATGTTAGTTTTGTGATCATGGTGTAAGGATGCTTCACTTGATGCACGTGAGAGAGTGGAAGCATTTGACCTCCATTTTGCCTTGTTCTTCATACTAGGACAATTCTTCTTCACGCGCCCTTTCTCATTGCATAGGTGACATTTCACCTTTCTCTTTCGACTCTTTGTACTTCTTTCGCTAGATACACTATTAGCTTCAAAAACTTTATTAGATATAGGAGTATGACAATTGTCATAGTCTCCTTCATTTAGAGTAACAAGTTCTTCAGTTTTAGCATAATCATTAAACATGTTCAAAGTAGCCCAAATATCATATGTCGAAGTGCAATGCATGACTTTTTCAAAAGTGTTATTTTCTAAAGAACAATATATGCAATTTGTTGCTTTAGCATTTAACTCAAACCTGTTAATTTGTTCTTGGGTCCATGCATCCATATTTTCCTCGGGTTCTATGTATTTTGACTTTACCATATTAAACACACATATATCTTGAGTCTTTAAGAATGTATACATTCTTCCTTTCAAAAGACCAAAGTTTGACTCATCAAACCTAGGTGGTACAGACGCTACACACTGTAGTGTCATTTTTCGGATCGAGGCAAAGTGTAGAAGAGATGATGAAATCTCAATCCGCGACCCGCTCTGATACAAATTATTGAGGAAATGACCACACTAGAAGGGGGGGTGAATAGTATGTTAACTAATCTTATCGTCTAATTTCGGTTTTAAACCTTATCTTATAATTTAGGCAAATCATAATTTGATGATTAAACAAAGAAGCGATGAATTAAAGCAATTAAGCAATCGAAAGAAGAACAATGCTAACACAAAGAAATTTATAGTGGTTCGGCTAACAACCTACTCCACTACCTAAGACTCATGCTTAGGATTTCACACACAAATGCACTATATTAAGAGTAGCTTTCAACTGAGGACTTTTGAACCAGAAAGACCCTACAATCCCTTAGAAGGTGGTTCCACACCCGGAAGTATCCACCTTCACACCGAGTGAGCTTTCCCACCTCAATTCCTAAGAACAACTCCTAATCTAGTTTTACACAAGTGGCTTTATACCTTAAACACCAAGGTTACCACAAACTAGCTAGACCACACACAAGGTCTATTACACTATCAATTTATATAATTAAAATCAAATAAAAAACACTTCAATCACAAGAGGGAAGAAGAGAGGAGTTATCTCAAAGGAATCACCTCTTCTTGTTGAATCTAACAAGCTTGAATGTCCCTCCAAAAATGAATACTTGAGTTTGAGGGATCAAGAGCTAGGGTTGGAAGATTTATTGTAGAAAGTGCTTAGAAGATGCTTAGGATCACTCTTTTAGATTTTTAGCATCAAGTTGTGAGGAGAGAGTTTTGAATGGATACTTATAACACCTCAAAACCAGGTGTCATCAATTAGCTTTTTTTCTGCCCGTTGGCGACGCCCGGTCGCTTGCCGATCAATCATCGGTCGATCAATGGATCGACCGGCCAAGCGACCACGGCATTCTGCCATTTCTGGGCGCACTTCAGTCGACTGACTGGTCGGCCAAATTGGCTATTGCCAATTTTTTGCCACATTCGGTCGACCGAATTGGCTACTGCCAATTTTGGACCATATTCGATCGATCGATCCTTTATACCTTAAACACCAAGGTTACCACAAACTAGCTAGACCACACACAAGGTCTATTACACTATCAATTTATACAATTAAAATCAGACCAAAATCACTTCAATCACAAGAGGGAAGAAGAGAGGAGTTATCACAAAGGAATCACCTCTTCTTGTTGAATCTAGCAAGCTTGAATGTCCCTCCAAAGATGAACACTTGAGTTTGAGGGATCAAGAGCTAGGGTTGGAATTGGAGTTATCACAAAGGAATCACCTCTTCTTGTTGAATCTGCCATTTTTGGGCGCACTTCGATCGACCGACTGGTCGATCGAATTGGCTACTGTCAATTTTTTACCACATTCGGTCGACCGATCAATTGACCGAATTGGCTACTGCCAATTTTCGACCATATTCGGTCGATCGAATTGGCTACTGCCAATTTTTTGCATCATTCGGTCGACCGACCGATCGACCGAACCTGGGCTGGAAAGCTTCTTTTTGATCTTTTCGTTGCGCATTTTGATTTCTGGTTTCGCCCTTCAGTGTGCTCCAACTTGAAAGGCTTTCCATGTATTCCTTTGATTCGTCCAAGCCATCTCTAGAGCGCGCATCGAATTCTTGTGAGTCATCGTATCGAGACCGATGTCGCAAGACATGGAACTTTGATTTGTCTTTTATCGATTATGCGACCATCATGCTTCAAGAACTTGGTTAAACAGATTTGGTTTGTTATCATCAAAATAGTCATGAAGATAATAGAGCATGAAAGAAAAAACCTTCGGCCAATAATCTCCCTCCTTTTGATGATAACAAACCATTGACAATAGAGAGCAACAAAAAGTCTATATGAAATGTATTCGTCAATTAGTGTGAAGCATGAGTTTATAAGTGGATATATGAGAGCATTAAAAGATGATGTATACAGACATTTTGTATTTAGTGCTCCCCCTATCATTATGCGCATTTTTTTTTTATAACTCTCCCCCTATCATCATGCTAACTCATATATATGTTAACTCTCCCCCTTTTGTCATCCATCAAAAGAAATAGCAGGAAAAAAAATTTGAACAAAAAGATGAGTCATTTATAACATGTCATATGATGAAGTGCACCATCATTCAATCATCACATAGTACTTAAAGATAAGGAGTTTCAAATACAAAGACAAAGTAGACCAAGCAAAGTATAGTGTTGATACAAGTCCATAGAATGAATAACATCAAGCATCAGTGGGACTGATCATCCTCAGGAGGTGGAGCTGGCAGATGCGACTGATAGTATTTCCACATCTCATCCACCCGACCATACATCTCATCAACTCGATGACCGTACTCATCCACTCTCTGACCTTACTGGTCAACACGTTGACTGAATTCATCCATACGTCGACCATACTCATCGACTATTTGATCATACTCATCGATTCGCCGACCGTACTCGTCTAGATGTCCTTTCGTCCCTTTGTTCCATTCCAACTGATCGTTATGAAACTGAGCAAAACGATGCTCCAAATCTCCCAAACGCTCAATGGGAGTACCGGTTGACGAGCTTCCACCAGCATCTCCCTCATCCATGACTTCATCATGATCATTGTGCTCCGCAGGTTCCCCCCACACTCTTTTACCGCGCTATTTTTCAAGTATTTTCATACGGATTAATACTTTCCATGCGTCTTGTGTACACTACAAATAAAATAGAGCCACCAATGTGACACGCTCCTCCCCCGAACATGCAGTTTCTAACCGCAGTCCTAGATACCTCCTGCCCACCGCTTCGTGGACTATAGCCACGAGCTGATCCCATATATCAGGAGTAATCCAATTAGGGCCGTATCCTCGGGTCATTACCTGTGTCCAGGCCTGCCCCACCTGACAGTTGTACCTCTGCCTAGAAATGGCCTCCCACGCATTGTAAATGAAGGGCCTCTGATCATCTGGCCATGTATAGCGAATCTGCAAAATAATAATGTTAATACCAATATTAATTATCATGTATATAAAAATTTTAAATATGTACCTCAAACTCGCGCCAGAGCATGTCCATGTGCTCACGGGGCACGTGAGACCAAGTGCGCCATGCCTCATGCATGTATTATTGGATTGTTTCTGATATAGTCCGGGGACATCCTCCTGCTCAAACCTGCACAACAAAAATAAAGTACAATATTATATTATGATATAATGAATTATATATAATTCATAATACATTACCACTCCCCGATCACACTAATAAGTCTACGATGTTCCGCGGCTAGCGGAGGCTGAATCCTATTCGGCCCACGTGGCTGCCTGTGTCTCGGTGAACTAGCCTCGGCGGCATGAGGATCAATGGCAGGAGGATCAACGACAAGAGTAAGTGCTGGAGTCTGACCGATCGGAGACTCTGAAGCTATCGTCCGGTGATAACCTCGACCCACCATAGTTGTCGAATAAGCATATAATTAGATTATTTATATAGTAGAGATAGATTTAATAGAAGATATACTTTACAATTATTCCTCGTCATCTGAGTAATAATCTTCGAATTCTTCATCTTCATCATCTTCATCTTCTTCAAATTCTACTTCTTAATCTCCACCTTCCTCAACTTCATGATCGTCATCATCAACATATTCAACTTCTAATTGAACTAACGTTGTGTCCGCATCCTCGAGTATTGGAATAATATGGTCTACTGCGGGAGGATCCTCTTCTTGATAGAAATCATCTGTCATATCAGGTATCGACTCATTTTCTCTCACTATCGAATCAATTCTTCCTCTAGCTTTAGTCTTACAAACTACACGCCAATCTGCTCTATCTTTATTTCGAGTCGGATACTTTGCATAATATACTTGTTCGGCTTTTAATGCTAATATAAAAGGCTCTTTTGCTGCCAATTTCAATTTGTAATTAACTTCAACAAGTTTGTATTTTGGATGAACTTTTATGCCCCTATATGTTGTATCGAACCAATGACATTTAAATAGAATAACTGATTTCAAGCCGAAGTAGTGCAATTCCATCACTTCTTCCAACAGTCCATAAAAATCCATATCACATTCAACATACGTTGTCCCTTTCACGCAGACCACGCAGACCACAACATTCATCGTCTTCTCTGTAAATGCATATTCAATCGTGTGAAATTTATACCCATTAACAAAATATCTGCTATAACACGACACTAGTCGCGACGGTCCACTAACAAACTCAAATATTTTTTCATCTATTTCAGCTCTGTGATCTTTGCTGTAAGCCCGAATCTACGTAGGGAAATCACGATTCCGTAATCTCTCCAATTATTGATCGTTGTGAATAGAGTATTTTTGCACCATCTCAATGTCAAATATTGCAATGAATTATTCAATTTTTGGACAATGGAGTAATACATACAATTGATATAGCAGAAACGGACGATTATTCAATCTAGGGAAATCACCAAGTGATACTCTTCGTCACTTAAGTATCGAGATGGACGAGAACAAAAAACACGACCAGAGTGACAAAATATATTTAAACGCTCATCTGAATGTCGAACTCCCCCATCGTCGTTACGTGGAAGACGATCAAATCTTGTCTGCACCATCGATTCAAAGTAAAATGAGCAAAATGTTGAAATTTCTTGGATGATATGCGATTCAAATATTGATCTTTCAACAACTGCGGTGTTTTTTACTTTTTTCTTCAGACGATTCATGTATCTTTCAAGTAAGTACGTCCACCGATATTGTATGTGGCCACCAACTCATGCCTCGTATGCCAATTGACCGTCAAGATTATCAAGTATCATAGTTCTATATGGATTAGATGGACTGGATAATTTTAACAAATCCATACCAGAATGAACACTTGATTCTATTTCAACAAAATTTACCAATCCTTATAGATGTTGATAAGTATTTGACTTCAAGTGATTATTTTCAGTATCTGATTTCATAGACGGATAGAGGTGCTACATACAACCTGATATTTTTGGTGTTTCTTTTCAGGTTACATGTGTATTCTGCTTATATGCATGGTGCGCGGCAACAGATCCTAGTGACCCTGGTATTTTTAAATCTTAAAAGTATCTTAACGTAGAGGTTTACGAAAACCAAATTCTTTCCAAAGAGCCTAAGCTAGAAGGTTCAACTAAGGAACTAAATGCTGAAACAACTGCCACAAAGGAACTTGAAAGGGAGTATGAATTCATAGCTTCCATCCTCAGTTTTAGATATTTTACTGGGTGGTAAAGTATTTGAATTGTAAATTACTTAGTTATTAGTAGATCTAATGTTAGGTTACTGGAAAACAAATAGCCTAACTTTTTGCTGGGTTCAAGGATGAATAATGGGGTTCAAGGATGGTAAAGTATTTCAATTGGGTTCAAGGATGAATAATTAAACTTTTTGCTGAAAAGAGTTTAATTAGATTAATAACGGGCTCTTAGGAAGGGCGTCGGTTATTAATTTTCTTTTCATTTTTTCTCAGCCTCATCTTCTTCGTTTTCCAACTTGGCAACTTTTGCCGCACCTGTCCTTCTCATCTCCTTCCCATCCAAATACCAGCACACGCCATCACCTTCTTATCCCGCGTCGTTCTCCTCCAGAAACTCTAAACTATTTTCCTTATCTCCTCCAAAACCCTAACCCACTCGTTCTCCTCCGGAGACCCTAAACCTCATCCGAAGTTCTCCAAGTCTTCTCCGATTCGAAGAACTGTCATCTCTCCGTGATCTCTCCGCGATCGAGCTGCCACCTCTCCGCAATCGAGCTACCATCATCCTGCTCCTCTGTTTGCTCCGCATGTTCTATTGGTCTCTCTCTCTCTTCCTTTTAATTCACATGTTTTCTTTAACTTTCACAGAATCCATGGGTAAATTAGCTGCACAAAGATGGGGTTGACGAACCTAAAAATTTGCAACACTATTAGCCACAACACGCTTCTCTGTTTCTGCTTTAGCATCTAAAAAAGCAGAACTAGCTACTGTAGCCGCACCATTCTTTTCAGACAGAACTTGATCGCTAGATGCAAATCCACAATGGGTAATTTCTTTCTTCAGCAATGTAACAACTCCCCTAGGCTTTGATAATTCAGGCTTTCTAGCTGCCCTATCCTTATCTTTGTCATCAAAATTTGCTGGTTTCCTATCCATGGTCTGAGAGTGAGTTGACAAAGTATTGTTAGAATGCAATTTAATTAAAAGAAGCATGCTTGTATTTCTCAGCTATGCGAAAGGAATATTTCGAGATGTTCTACTACTATCGCCAAAAAGCACTTACCCATTACTACTGGTTCTTATAAAAATGATGTGATCTCATTTGGTGGAAGATCAGCTGAAAAACAATAATTGACTACTTCAATAGAACATAAGATAAAGTAGAATATAAGATAAAGTAGTTAAGAGCCATCAGCCTTAGTTTTTATCTTGGAATTGTCACAGAGTTGGTTATAAGTACAATTACTAAGGGTTATTGATGTAATTGTTTGAATTTTAATTTCCTTATTTTTCTGAATACAGTTAATTGAAACTACAACATTCTAGGATGTTAAAGAATTTGTCAAATACCACTTAATTAAATTCTTAGAATTTCCTTGACTATTATATTTTTTGGTTTTGAGTGCTGGTGGATCTAATTGTTTCTCAATCAAAATAAAATAAGAGGGAAACATAGATACTTGTTTTTAGGAACTTATTCTGTTGTTCATGTCCAACTTATTCTGGTTTTGAGTGCTGGTGGATCTAATTGTGTTTTAGAAAAGGATTTTCCTTCAGTTAAGATCTGTCACTTGAACTTAGGCCAATCTAGTTTGCAACATCCATAAGGTTTTGATAAGTGGTCATCCTATTAGACTTAAAACTGCACCAGAGATTGTAAGGTTTCTAACTTAGAACTGCTTTTAGTGGTAGTGCTAGACTTGCATGTGGATTTGAGATTTCCAGGTAAACATGGATAATGTAGATGCCAATTTTGATTTATAAACATATCCTCAATCAGTTTTAGGGATATATTACAAATTCTTAGACTGTCAGATAAAAAAGAGAATTGTTTAGCAGCAGAAGATTGAATCAAAAATTTGTTGGCAAAATAGCTGCATACATATTGACTAGAAGTATTGTTGGCAGAGCACATCAGGACCTTTGTCGGCCTTTAGGGCAAAATGCGTAGGGAGACTAGTATGATTTATGCCGAAAACTTTTGGTCTAGTATGATAATACTCAGATGTATGTGTCCCAGTATCTGCCATGCTTATCAGACACCCATCTGCTTAGCAAGTAAAGGAATAGCATGATGCGTGGACACCCATCTGCTAAGCACTAAAGGAATAGCATGATGCGTTGCACACCTTGCTTGCTCACAAGCTTGTACCATGTGTTACCTTCTCCAAAGAGTACTTTTACTGAATTGACAACCTTTCTTACATTGTTACCTTCTCCAAAGAGTACTTTTCATATTGGCAATTTCATAATTTCACTGAATTGACAACCTTTCTTACATTGTTACCTTCTCCAAAGAGTACTTTTCATACTTCAGTTTGAATATGATAGATTTCACTTTGGGATGGAATCATATAATCAAAAGAGCATGCAGTGTTTTAGATTCACACAACAAACAAGTACCAATTTACTGACCAGGTAAGGATAATTGATTCTTTTGCCTTATGGTATAACATTTTAAGTCAGTTATTTCATTCTCTTATAACATTCTTTGGTTCACTACCAGGGCTTCTACTAGTGATTTATTTTATGGTGCCTACAATTCGTTCTATGTCATGGTTGGAAGTGAATCTATGATGCTATGGATTTTATTAAGTTGTCAAAGCATATTTTATCATATGGATATGTGTGTGGTTTGGTTTCTTAATTTTAAGGTTTTTCTTTCTCTTTTTATTTACACAGGTGTTTCCTGCACATCAGAATATCAGATGTTCTCACATCAGCGGAGTGAGGGATGCTTATTTCCCTGTCCGTAAGATGTGCTCCATGAAGGTATACCAAGACGCCCATTGCAAGGACGGCGAGCTCCTGGACATCAAGCTTGAGGAAGGAGCCGTTTTTGAGCATGGCAAGTGCTGGGAGGACATTTTCCATGCGATTCTCGAGGCACATCACTTGATCTATATCGTTGGCTGGTCGATATAACACAGGGTGAAACTAGTAAGGGAGCCGATGCGAGAAGTGCCACATGCGAGTTTGCTCACGCTCAGGGAGCTGCTTAAGTACAAATCAGAGGAGGGAATCCCAGTCTATATGCTGGTTTGGGACGATAAGACTTCTCACAATAAGTTCTGCATCGAGATAGTAAGTAAACTTCATTGCTTTTATAGACTACTTCCTTGGAAGCATTTGGTATTTGCTGTCAAATCATTCGGAATGTTAATTTTTTTTGGTAGGGTGGAGTTATGGAAACTCATGATGAAGAAACTCGAAAGTTCTTCAGATATTCTTCTATCATATGTGCGCTATCCCCTTGCTATGCAAGAGTAAGGTTAGCATTTTCAAACAACAGGCATGTTTTACACTGAATTTTGCAATGTATTGTCACTCAAGTACTATATGCTAGCTATTCTATGGAAAAATCTGATTTCGAGTTAATGCCAATAAGAATTTCTATCGTGTTGTTAATTTCTGAATGTTGAGTTTTCAGATTTTTCGATCTATAGACTCAGGATTAGTAAAAGGATTTCCTAAGAATTCTCAGGAAGCCCAATAACAGGTTAGTCGTTTGGTCATAGCATGTCTCGTTTTGTAGTATATCTTTATGTAACATTTGATGTCAATTATTAGAAGTCTACTGATGCATGCTTTAGTTTTAAAATTTTAATAGATTTGTATTACTACATTATAACTGTTTATATGACAATAAAAGCTAGCTGTTAGGCCCATAACTAGATCGGGATCTTATAGGCTATTTGTCTATGAACTTTGACAAAACCTAGTTAGGGTTTCAAGGACAAACAATGATATCTTTTTCTCTATGAACCATCCATCTTAGGGTTTCAGATTAGAAGAATGGAAATTGTCAAAGGGAAAGAAACCCTCACTGCCTCACATCTGTATATATATGTTTCCCTCTTCCATCAATTAGGTTTGAGGAACTCAATTGAATGCCAGTTTAATAAGAGGAACTCAATTGGAACTGAACATCATTTGTTTTTTTAACAAGGGTTGGATGTACTAAATATGTATTGTTGTTACAATTTTATAATAAATTTTAGATGATTGAGTTTATTGAGCATTACCTAATCTTCCTTTCCATTTGAATCATTTCTTCAACTGCTCTAAACATATTGTCCCTTTTTAAACTTATAGGTAATGCTCTACATGGAAGCTTCATGTTCAAAAAGATATCTCTTAATTTGGTTAGTGTTGGCCTAAGGTTTTTTCTTTCGTGCTCTATTCTCTTCATGACTATTTTAATGATAACAAACCAAATCTGTTTGACCAAGTTCTTGAAGCATGATGGTCGCAGGATCGATAAAAGACAAATCAAAGTTCCATGTCTTGCGACATCGGTCTCGATACGATGACTCACAAGAATTTGATGCGCGCACCAGAGACGGCTTGGACAAATCAAAAGAATATATGGAAAGCCTTTCAAGTTGGAGCACGCTGAAGGGCGAAACCAGAAATCAAAGTGCGCAACGAGAAGATCAAAAAGAAGCTTTCTAGCCCAGGTTCGGTCGACCGGTTGGTCGACAGAATGATGCGAAAAATTGGCAGAAGCCAATTCGGTCGACCGAATGTGGCAAAAAATTGGCAGTAGTCAATTTGGACGACTAGTCGGTCGACCAAAGTGCGCCCAGAAATGGCAGAATGTCGCGGTCGCTTGGATGGTCGATCCATCGGTCGACCGATGATCGACCAGCAAGCGACAAGGCATCACCAACGGGCAAAAAAAAAGCCCGTTGACGACACCTGGTTTTGAGGGGTTATAAATACCCATTCAAAACTCTCTCACAACTTCTTGATGACAAAAATCTAAAAGAGTGATCCTAAGCATCTTCTAAGCACTTTCTAGATCAAATCTTCCAACCCTAGCTCTTGATCCGTCAAACTCAAGTGTTCATCTTTGGAGGGACATACAAGCTTGCTAGATCCAACAAGAAGAGGTGATTCCTTTGTGATAACTCATCTTTTCTTCCCTCTTGTGATTGAAGTATTTTTGGTTTGATTTAATTGTATAAATTGATAGTGTAATAGACCTTGTGTGTGGTCTAGCTAGTTTGTGGTAACCTTGGTGTTTAAGGTATAAAGCCACTTGTGTAAAACTAGATTAAGAGTTGTTCTTAGGAATTGAGGTGGGAAAACTCACTCGATGTGAAGGTGGATACTCCCGGGTGTGGAAGTACCTTCTAAGGGAGTGTAGGGTCTTTCCGGTTCAAAAGTCTTCAGTTGAAAGCTTCTCTTAATATAGTGCATTTGTGTGTGAAATCCTAAGCATGAGTCTTAGGTAGTGGAGTAGGTTGTTAGCCGAACCACTATAAATTTCTTTGTGTTAGTATTGTTCTTCTTTCGATTGCTTAATTGCTTTAATTCATCGCTTCTTTGTTTAATCATCAAATTGTGATTTGCCTAAATTATAAGATAACGTTTAAAACCAAAATTAGACGATAAGATTAGTTAACATACTATTCACCCCCCCTCTAGTGTGGCCATTTTCTCAACAATTTGTATCAGAGCGGGTCGTGGATTGAGATTTCATCATCTCTTCTACACTTTGCCTCGATCCGGAAAATGACACTACAGTGTGTAGCGTCTGTACCACCTAGGTTTAATGAGTCAAACTTTGGTCTTTGGAAAGGAAGAATGTATACATTCTTAAAGACTCAAGGTATATGTGTGTTTAATATGGTAAAGTCAAAATACATAGAACCCGGGGAAAATATGGATGCATGGACCCAAGAATAAATTAACAGGTTTGAGTTAAATGCTAAAGCAACAAATTGCATATATTGTTCTTTGAAAAATAACACTTTTGAAAAAGTCATGCATTGCACTTCGGCATATGATATTTGGGCTACTTTGAACATGTTTTATGATTATGCTAAAACTGAAGAACTTGTTACTCTAAATGAAGGAGACTATGACAATTGTCATACTCCTATATCTAATAAAGTTTTTGAAGCTAATAGTGTATCTAGCGAAAGAAGTACAAAGAGTCGGAAGAGAAAGGTGAAATGTCACCTATGCAATGAGAAAGGGCGCGTGAAGAAGAATTGTCCTAGTGTGAAAAACAAAGCAAAACGGAGGTCAAATGCTTCCACTCTCTCACGTGCATCAAGTGAAGCATCCTCACACCATGATCACAAAACTAACATCATGAATGTTGATGAGGAGGTATGCTCATCTTCCCGTCATGAAAATTATAGATCTAATTCATCTAATTCCTCATATCTTATATATGATGAATTATTAGACGAATGCAAAATTATGTATGCATTGATTGTTAAAAAGGACAAAGAAAATAAAGAATGAAAAGAAGAAAATTTGTCACTTAGCTCTCATTTACATGAAGTAAAATTAGAAAATGAGAAACTAAAAATTAGTATCACTAACTCATGTCATGATCTCTCAGACATTGACACTAAGAATTTAGAAAATGAAAATGCCATTTTAAAAAGGGAAATAGCTTGCTAAAAACTCAATTGCATGCATTGCATAAATCTATGAATGAAGTAAAGAATGAAATGTTAATTTTGAATAGAAAGATTAATACCTCATCTAATAAAAGGTCCAGAAATCAAAATGATTCATTTAGAAAACCCCAAAACAAGAATACCTTTTCTAAGAATACTTATGTTCATCATAATTCTCATGCTAAGCATTCCAATGCTAGATTCCATGTCCATAGTAGAAATAAAAGGAAATTTAATGAACATTATTTTTGTTGTGGCACTTTCAAGCGTGCTATATATGATTGTGCATTTAAGATGAACCCAGGTGGTGCTAAGGCACTTTGGGTAGCTAAGCCCTCTAACCCCTAAGGATCCAAATCAATTTGGGTACCAAAGATCTCGTGTTCTCTTATAGGGGGAGCAACCACACAAGGATGAGTTGATGATGGTTGATGGGAGTTGCATAAAGACTTACAGCTTCACCAAATCCAAGTTGTAACTTCGCATCGTATGGATGCCTTCGGTATGAAAAATCGGCATCTAGTTAATTTGGTATCATCTCCTTACTTTACTTTGTTTCATTCAAGTTGGAGTGTTTGATACTTGTTTAATTCGAGTTGATTCTTATCGCACTTGATAAGAGTATTTTGAAAAATGATTTTGATTTTTGATTTTTCGGTCTCTTCGGAGACCTATGTAGCCTATAATGGGCTAATGCGATCTTGCGGTTCTTAATCGTAGGTTCATTGTGACCTTTCGGTTTTCAACCAATAGGAAGGGTTGGAGATCTTACTTTTCAAAATTTCATATTTTGGAATCTCTGGATTCGTTTTGGTTTCACGATAATTCTATGTGAAACAGATCTTTCACTATCTAGCTCAGGCTAAAATTCTCAAATGATGAGTTCTTACTCACCCTTTGCTATTTAGTATGCTAACGTACTAGATGATATACCATTGAGATACTAATGATTTTTGACATGTAAGTTAACATTTATTGACAATGGAAGGCTATCACAAAATTCGGAGAAAGAAAATAAATTTATGGAATTCTTCAAGAAATGAGGTATGTGCGTTAATTTGGTAAATATTATTGCATGGCACCTTGTTTCTCTTGATTGAATCAATTTCATGCTTATGAATAATCCTGCATGATTGTTTGAATAAAATAGCTCAAATAAGAAATTTAGATTAGTATGAAAATCCAAATCTTGACTATCTTGCGATTACATAATGAAGATAGATTTTGAATTAGGAATCGTGCTTGGTGATTGACAAATGTGTCATGAATATAAATTGCAAATAGTTACACGTGAACAAGTATCTTGATGAATAGATAAAGTGTCACATCTCAAGCATAAAATTCTTGATGAGAAAATATAATACAATTATATATATATATATGATTAAAATTGCATAAAACTTCGAAAAAAAATGTATATGCTCAAAAACATCATCATAAGTGATCTAGACAAAATCTGACTAGATTAGAGTGTTCCACGATAGAAATCTAAGGTTTTGTGCAAAGTCCAACTATTTACAAAAATGCCGTTGTCAAATTGTGGATTTTCTAGAAAATCGTAGAGATATTCTTTTTGAGTGACTCTTGACTTCTTGGAATCCTCATGAAGGTTCATGTGGAAATTTTTTCATAAAATTCCAATATATAGATCTCTCAAAATAATTTTTTTTGGGAGCCTAGAAAATACATTGTAGCTCGAGCGGTCGCACGACATGCGACCGCCCAATCGATCGGCGGACAAAAATTGATCATGTCCACCTATTTGGCCGACTGTTTTAATCATAGCCCTTCAACTTAAGCTCTTATGGCCGAAATTAGGGCTTCCTTGATCATTTCATTTGACCACTCACCCCTTCTCCTTGGATTTTAAGGTTTCTTCTTCTCTTCTAAGGTAAAAACTCAAGCTTTAGCTCTAATACATGAGTTAGTTCATCATGTTAAGTGGATTCTTCACCTTTCCTCTTCTCTATGTCTAGATTCACTCCTAAAAATCATGGTTCATGTCTCTTTTTCTATGGATGATGATTTTCCTTAGTATTTTTGCTTCAAAACAAGTTCTAGGAAAAGAAAATCAAATCTCTTTTGTTTCTTGTATAGGTAAAAGTTTGTTTTTACTTCATGAGATCTCATTATTTTTAACATTTTTGTTTTTTTTTTGTTGTTATAAAATAGGGGATTCTTCGTGTAAATTAAAATTTCTCATTTTTCATCTTACCAAAACAAAAGTTTTTTTTAAAGGGCATAAGAAAGGAAGCCTTGTACAAATTTATGTTGATCTTAAAAGTGTTCCTTCTCTTTGGTTTAGGAGCATAAATTACTCATCAAAGCTAATTACATGCATATTATCTTAACTGTCTTGTAAAATGACACCCAAGACAAAGCTTCCAAGCTTACCCGATAATATTTTAAGGAAAGACTCAAGCCCCTAGGTTTGCAGGTAGAGCTATCCTATAGTCTGGTCCAGTTAATCTAGGTGATCTAGAACAGTATGACATTAGAAGTAAACTTGCGGCCCTGGAATGGGTAGAGTATATAGGGAAGCAAGTACCAGTATGCCCTATATTGATAAAAGCATTTTTCTCCAACCTCGTGATAGATAAGGCTAGATTAGGCAACTCACTAGTTCTCAGATCTAAAATTTTAGGTAAATCCATAGTAATCACCGAATCAGCCATCAGAGATGCATTTGGGTTTCCTCTGCTAAGAATATCAGTATATAATATGTCCACACATCACTTTCTTGAGGATTTTTCTAGTCATGAAGTTGTGTCAGCCATCTGTCCTAAGGGTATCAGAGGATGCTTCCTACTCAAAGCATCAAATTGTCAACCTCTGCTAGGATCATGCATCTTATCATTGCCTATAATATTCTTCCTAGAACAGAACATTATAATGAGGTAACCAGTACAAGCACTAGAGTGCTCTTCTTTGCTATGACCCGCATACCTATAAACATTCCTGACCTCATGCTTCGCTACTTAGCGGATGTCCATGCTTAAAAAAAGTAAGCCCTACCTTTGCCACAGTAATCTCTCACTTTATCTATGCTGCTAGGATAAATAAGTCTAGATTTGAGATAAAACTTGTGCCCAAAGTAATAAATTTCACCTTATTTTGAATTATATATTTTATTTGTTATTCTGTGTACTAATTAATGTATTTGTTTTGTAAATGTAGACGATGGTGATGGATGACGGGACTGTACAATGACCCTCCCCGATAGAGGTGTTTGAGCGGACTCACCGTCGAGGACATAGGGTGGGAGAGTACATCGACACCCGCGCTGCAATCGTCATGGTAAGTATATTTGTTTCAATTATGCATCATTTATTTATAATTTAAGTTTTAGGAAAAATATGAAACAAAAATCAAACTCGTGTAGGAGAACTACACTCAGACGGTGACGCGGCATGGGGGCACCCCCGAGGACTTTAACACGGGAGCATGGGTCGAGGCTGCAGGTGGCTGGGACCACGGCTGCGTCTATGACTTTACGGACAGTGACCATGCGCTAGCCGTGCTTGGTCCACTTGGGACATCTACCCCTCCGACAATCGTCGAACGACCCTCTATCTCTAGGACTAATGATTAGAGTAGGAGGATAGCGACACTGGAGGAGATGGTCACACATCAGAGTCAGATGCTAACGGAGATGCATGCTATGCTACGCAACATCTTAGCTCATACTGGAGTAGGCATCCCTTCGATATTAGATCTATCGTCATCAACCCAGTCCACGCCAATGTACACTCAAGCACTCTAGACCCCGCCGTATGATCCCGACCTTCCTCCACTATCGTAGTGAGATTTTATTGTTTTATGACATGATTGACTTGGATATTGACTTGTTATACTTGGTGATACTTGTTACTTGATTGACTTGTTTGGATATTGATTTGTATCATGTTGATACGATAGTTTTGAGTTTGTATAGTTTCTATACGATTGTGGATAATTATAATTATAAGTATAATTGTTTGATGTATATCAGGATGTATCTGTGATGTGTATGTGAATGGATGTATGCATGGGTGTATGAGTTGTGTATCAGGTTATAAATGTATCAATGAAAATTTCTAATTTTAAAATGTTTCAGTTACAAGTTAACATCATCAACAATGGCTTTTCCACAGTCATCCGTGTGAACGTCGTTGCTGAAAGTGTATCGTATTTACTGGGTCGCAACATCAAAGCCGTTATTGATGAACTACAGCAATGGCTTAGCAATAGCTTTTCAACAACGACATTACCACAGACTCATTAGCAGTTGTTGGTGTCAATATCTACAACAATCGAGTGGCTATTGCGGAACTGTTGCTAATAAAAATATCAGCATTAAGAGCACGTCATTGATGATAATGATATCAACAATGGTTGCAACTTGTTGAGGAATCGTTGCTGATAATGTTATTAGCAATGACCACTCCGGCCATTGCTGATTCATTGCTAAGTTATCAGCGACGCGATCTTCTGCCACGGTGGTGTTGCAACGGGTCTGGCCGTTGCTGATGCTCATTATTCCAGTAGTGTATTGATCTACTTCTATGGATCTGCTGATGGTCTTCAACAACGGCTTAGCAACGGATCTGGCCTTTGTTGATACTCATTATTCCAATAGTGTATTGATATACTTCTATAGATTCACTTCTATCAACTTCTATGTGCTTAAACTGTGTTACCAGTTATATGAGGAGTTGAGACTACTGAGTGCAGACTGTTGTGTGCAGACTGCTGTGTGCAAACTGCTGAGTGCAAGATGGTTTTGGGTGGATAAGCTTACTACAACACATGGTTGTATAGAGGACAAAATTCTGTGGCTGGGATGTCATGGAGAGGCAAGTTGGTATTTACTTATAATAACAAATAGGTTTTTGTTATTTTCAATTCACTATAGTTATAGAGAGGGCAAGAATTATTTTGTCTCATAGAGAGTAGATTGGACATCTATTTGGAGAGTGCCCCGCAGATTAGGTGACTGATTTGTCACTGAACTGCGTAAATAAACTTCTTGTATTTGCGTATATTCTTTTATTTTGATTTTTACTTTGCTTTTAGTAGTAATTATAATAGCAATTGCAACTTTTCATTCAACTACCCTCAACAAATTTTTTTTAAGAGACTTATACTTTATTGTCACGTTATGTATGCGGATCAGAAAAATGAAAAAAATGGAAGAGATTAATTTTCTGTCTAATCGAGATCGTATAGGACCTTCATTCAACTTTTCATTCTGGAACCATAGAGAAATAATTATACGAAAAACAAAAAGCTTTCTTACCATATATATGATGATGTGGTGGTGTAGTACTAACACGTGTTATTAATACGTTTGTCAAGTCAATAGATCAATTATTGAATTATACAATATACATATTGGGAGGCGTTTTGTTGCCGTAAATGCAAATGCTAAACTCTAGTTACAGTAAATAGATAAAAAAAATTATTTGATTGACTGCAAAAAGTTCTTACGGTATTTAGTACTCACAAGTTTTCTTTCCAAAATTATTTATAGGCTACAAAAGAAATTACTGCCAAAAAAGTTCAAAATACAATATTGCGAGCTACAAATGCAATAATTTAAGTATTAGAAAATAATTAATTTGGGTGACTTAGAGTCGTCGGATGGAGACGGGATAAATATCAAAATTGTAGGTTTTTGTGTGCTGAACACGATGATAGTGCCAGATTTTAGATCTGATATCGTTTCATAGAATTTTTATATTATTAGTATTATATAATAATTAAAAATTATTAATTTATTTTGATAATAATTAAATAATATAAAATAATATTTTACTAAACTTAATGTGATTTAGAGTATAAATTAATATTATTCTAGGTCAGATTAAATCAATCGTAGCCGATGAATTATTATAGGGGTAAAATAGTAGATTTACTCTTTTGCCTCTATTTGCTTATTATTGCTTCTAAATTCCGTTGAACTCCTATTGCATATTATTGTTGGATTGATTTGGCCGATTTTTCCTACCTTTTCCCGTCTAGATTAGGTTTTTTCGGTGCTCATCGGCCCTTGCTTGCTCCATTGACTCGTGGATCGATTTGTGCTCGAGACGGATTTCGGATCGCACCTTTCAAATATCCATGCGAACGACCACCGTGTAATACCCGGGATTCCTAATATAAAATTTCATTGGTGCAGCCCATTGGATCGGGAACTAGCCGGGCCAAGTCGCGAGATCGCCGCGAGTAGCATGTATAATTTAAATTTTAGACCCATTGTTGACGTTTGTGGAATGTATGTGTTGGTTCACTCAGGTTGGGTTGAGATCAGGTTCGCGGATCGAGTCGGAGCTCAATCTGGGTTAGGTGGAGTCGAATGAGGGGTTTTAAGTGAAGGGGGGCATTATTGTAAAAAAAAAGGGTAATAAACCCCTCACCCTGAGCCGCCGTGCGACTCAAGACAAGTTGAGCCGCATGCAGCCCGAGGTGAGGAGGGGAGGAGAAGAGAGGCTTTTGGGGCGGCGCCGGATCTGCGTCGTCGTCGGAGGAATCGGGATCATCTTCATCCCATCCATCCTCTTCTCTTGTCGAGGTGAGTGGATCGAACCTAGTTATGTAGGGTAGGCGGGTAGCCGACCCAAAGTTTTAGCGATTTACCGATTTCTCGAGTATTTCCATCGATTCACCGAAATTTCTTCCGAGATTCGATTCTAGTATGTATGTATGCTATTAATATGAAGTTTTCTCATAGTTTTCTTGATGATCAGGGTCGGCCGCATGAAGGAAAAAGGGGAAAGGTCATGCCGAAATTTTCCCCAATTTCCTAGAGTGGTCGTAAACCCTCGGATTGAGTTTCATTCACGGTTGATGACTTAGTTATTCTGATTATGGCCAAAAGTCCTCTTTTTCCACCCCGATCAGACTCGGCCGAGCATGAGAAGCTGTAATATCCTAGATATTTAAATTTATTAATTTTCCTCTTATGTGTGTTTGCCACCCTAGCGGACTAGTTCGTGGTCGAGCCGAGTCGACTCATGGTCCGGAGCGAGCTTGCGAGCTCGGGTAAGTAGGATATGGATTTATGAATTTTAGGCTTGGGTAGTTGAAACTATTTAATTTGATATTGTGTGTGCATAATTGTTCATGTGGGTGTATTTAATTAATTGCTTACGATTTATTTTACAATAAGTTTAATTGAGTTAAGTTAAGTTAGCGGGTTCGGTTCAGCTTGAGGTGGATGCGGGTTGGTTATAGGGTTTAGAGGGGTTAGGGTAGAGGAGAGATTATAAAAACCCCCACCGCTTGGCTTGTGGCTCCTATTATGGAGCCACCCAAAGTTGTGAGAAAGGGAGCCAGCCGCCAAGCCGCCCAGCCGACTAGCCCTCTTTCCTCTTCCCCTTGGAGCCGCTGCCGCCCACCGCCAGCTTTCTCTTCTTCTTCTCCTCCTCTTCTCTTCACTGTGGAGCCGAGCCAAGGGAGCGACTGTCTTGAGCCGAGCCGCCCCTCTTGCTTCTCCCCTTCCCCTTGGAGCCGACGGCTTGGGAGGAGGAGCCACCGGCCCCTTCCTCTTTGGGGGTTGAGCTGCTGAATTTCGGAGCCAAAATCAAAGGCTGTCGATTGGATTTTCTTCTCTAATCTTTTTCCAAATTAAGGTGAGTGGTTTACCCCCCTCTCTTCGGGTTTTGTTCGAAATCTTGGAGCCGTTCTTGGCGGCTCGGTGTTTTTGTTCGTTCTAGGATTTTTCTTCGAGTTCTTGATCTATTCTTCTAGTTTGAGGTTCTTGATTATGAGTTTCTTGTTTAGAATTAAATCTGTGATTTTTGGGTAGAAATCATGTGGTAGGATTAAGATCTTGATGTTGATGCTTTAGGGATTCTTGAGAAGGGGGTTCTTGATCTTAATACTTGATTCTTGATCTAAGTGTTGTGTGTTCTTATTAATCTTGATTAAAAGCATGATTTCTGTGAATTAATTCTTGGTATTTGTATTATGTCCTAATGATAATTTAGGGGTTAATTTCTGATAATTTTCGAATTTAATTCTATAGTATGCTGAAAATTGCATGTTGCTGAAATTGTATGCTGAAATGATGAATCTGTGCTGATTTTGGTTTGTTTGCTGTGGTGTTTGTATTTATTTAAATATAGTCGTGTAACCTATCGTTTTGACCAGAAAATATAGTTTGGAAACAAAGGACATACTTTGGAGACTAGATTCGGGTTATATACATCAGTACAAGGCAGAATATTAAGCTAAAATAAAATCCTAAAACAAAACCCTAATCTTGGTGATTTAAATTTTAATTGCACAATTAAAATTGGGCTAAGGGTCATCATAATCTGTTATGAACCAATACATAAGTTTTGCATGAAATAAAACCACACGGGTTCATGACATTATGGGTCTAGGAGTTGGGGTCTGGTTTTGAAGTGTTGAGACACTTTCCAATAGGATCACCACTAAGACAGCGTAGGAGAGTCTTGACTTAAGTCATAGTGCGTCATATCTTTATGAATGACGAAGAGGCTCGTAGAGGAGTCGAATTGCGGGCTAAGCCCGAGAAGTTGGATGGCTAATTTCCAACCAGCAAAACAAGTTCGGAGGGCCTTTCCCGATTGTTCTGGTTCAGTCTCGTGGGATAAGTTCTGAAGTTCTACCCGATTATCCCCGAGGTGGTGTTAAGGAATAAGTTTGGAGGGCATTTTCCGATTATTCCTATGATATCCTTTAGGAGTAAGCTCGGAGGGCCTTTCCCGATTACTCCTATGATATTTTAAAGGGGCAAGTTCAGATGGGCGAATCCTGATTATCCCTACGCGTCTCGTCGAGCAAGTTCGGAGGGCCTTTCTCGATTTCTTCCGAGTTTTTTGTACTAGGATAAGTTCGGAGGGCCTTCCCGATTATCCTAGTATGTGTTATTGCCTTCAGGCATTGTAGGCTTTGGCCTGATGTACTCCACCTTGGAGGGTTAGATGCCTTGGGGCATGGGTGGCCTGTTGGCCCGTTAGCTAGTCACACTTTCATGACATTACCTCTTTAGAGATAGATTCTATTCTTATCCTCTCTGTGTTTTATTTGTGAGGGTTGGTAAACCGCTCGCTGAGTTCTTTGAACTTACCCGTTGTCGTTTGATTTTTATTTTGTAGTGCCTGACCGATGAGGTGGGCTGGAGCACTTGGCGCAGCTGGAGGGCAGTAGAGCCGCATGATCTCATAGCAGTCCTAGTTAGGGTCATAGTCGAGTCCTTTGGTAGTAGTCATGCACTTCTATTAGCTTGATTTGGAGTTGTAGCCCTGAGGGCATTTATATCATTTATTTCAACTTTTATTGTATCTACACTTTTGTACTGCTGAACTTAAAACGTTATTCCGCACTTTTTGTTTCATTTGAGCTACTTGATTAAACTTGGTTTTGGTTCGCTTTTCATTAAAATAAAACTTGTTATTTCTTTTCGCTATATTATTTATTGTGTTGGCATGTGCATGGTTAAGGCTGCGGGGTATAGGCACATATACTCTGGTCGGTCATATGACCCTTAGTTGGGGCGTGACAATATGGTATCAGAGCTTGTGGTTTTGTCTAACTACGACCTAGAGTTCTCACCATATAGGGCATTGCTAGCGTGTCAGTATACGGTAGGGGTATGCTATTAGATCAATGGGCTAAGTTTGCATCTCAGCGCGACTTGTGGTTTATTTACTTCACGACTTAGGGTGAATTAATTGTTTAAAATTTTGATGTTTTCTTTCTGGTGATTCCAGATCAATGGAGGCTTTTGATGCCGCAAGGAGCGGTAGTGACAGCAACTCTACGGAGCGCAGGGGTTGGGGTTGTGGGAGACCACCGCAGGCCCGAGAGGACATGGGGCAGGATCCCATAGTTGTTCAGTTGCAGGCCTGGGTGGCTGAGCTGACAAAGGCACTCCGCAGGGAGCTGAAGCAGCAGCCACAACTAGTACCAGCACTACCCACAGCACCAGAGGTAGTCCAGCCAGTAGCACCTGCAGTCAGAGCTCCTAGAGCACCTTCATATGCAGACTTTATTGCATTCAGGCCATCAGAGTATGCAAGGACAGATCAGCGGGTGGAGGTCACCAGTTTCTTGGGAGATTGCTATGAGCTGTGCCGGGAGCTAGGTTGTTCTTCTGAGATGATCGCTTGATTGATCGGGTTACAGCTAAGAGATCTAGCCAAGGATTGGCTTCACACCTGGAGGGACCGCAGAGCAGCAGATGCACCACCACCTACTTGGGAGGAGTTTAAAGTTGCTATGGTGGAGAAGTACCTGCCGATGAGCGTCTGGGATAGGCGAGCGAAAGAGTTCGAGCTGCTGCGTCAAACAAGTAGTATGTTGGTGGCAGATTATGAGTTGAGTTCACTCGGCTCTCAAAGTACCATTCCATCTTGATAGCTATAGAGACCGTCGGGGTCAAGAGGTTTGTTGAGGGGTTGAGGCCGCAGATCGCCATACTGATCCACTACACCAAGGACATTTCCTTTGCTCGGGTTGTAGATGAGGCACTCTGAAAGGAGGCGTTGGTACCGACAGATAGGCATGATGGTCCCCGGAAGAAAAAGTTTCGGCCCCAGCCTTCGGGGGGCCGGCCAGCTCACTCAGAGGGGACTTTTAGGATAGCAGATCCATCGCAGGGCGGATGTCATAACAGTTCGAGAGGCCACATGGGTTCAAGATTGGGGGCGTCATCTGGAGGTTCGCAGCGGAGATATGGGCTGCAGCAGTGTAATCAATGTCACAGAAGGCACTGGGGGGCTTGCTGGGGACGTTCGGAGGTAAGTTTCAATTGTGGGCAGACTGGGCATTTCAGAAAGGATTGTCCTAGCAAGGGCAGTCAGCAGCCTGATTAGACCAGAGGAAAGACACCAATGTTAGTGGGTTCCGTAGCTTAGATGGGTCAGACTCAGGGAGGAGGCTAGCGAGCTAGTGGTTCAGAGAGACCCGCTGCACAGGTGTTTGCTATGAACCAAGAGGGCGCTGAGGCGTCCAGGGTAGTGGTGTCAGGTAATATTGTTGTTGGGTCTACCATTGTATATATTTAGTTTGATCCGGGTGCTACATACTCTTTTGTATCTGCTTTGTTTGCTGCTAAGTTGTCAGGGGTACCTTCTGTACTTGAGTTGCCCCTTGTGGTGTCTACACCTACGAGTGTTTCTGTGATGACAGAGACAGTCTTTCAGGGCTGCGAGGTTATCATTTATGGGCATGTGTTGATAGACGACTTGACACTCCTGCCGATGTTGGAGCTTGACGTAATTTTGGGCATGGACTGGTTGGCGGATCATTTCGCCTCAATAGATTGCAGGGCTAAGACTGTGACCTTCAGTAAGCCCGGATTATCCTAGTTTACCTTCTACGGTGAGGGAAGGGGTGAGCCGTTGATGGCGATTTCAGTTCTTAAGGCCTGAAAGTTACTCTTTGGCGGATGTCAGTCCTTTTTGGCCTTTGTGTCAGTGGCAGAGGAAGGCGGAGGTGCAGGTTCTCTGATGTGTTTCCGGAGGAGTTGCCATGGTTACCTCCAGAGAGGGAGATTGAGTTCTGCATTGATTTGCAGCCAGGGGTGAAGCCGATCTCCATTCCTCTGTATCGGATGGCACCAGCCGAGTTGAGGGAGTTGAAGTTCCAATTGCAGGAGCTGCTCGACCAGGGGTTCATTCGCCCCAGTGTTTTGCCTTGGGGTGCTCCAGTACTCTTTGTAAAGAAAAAGGATGGGTCCATGCGGATGTGCATTGATTACCGACAGCTTAATAAGGTAATAGTGAAGAATCGATACCCATTGCCCAGGATTGATGACCTATTTGATCAGCTTCAAGGAGCTCAGTGGTTTTCTAAGATTGATCTGCGATCAGGGTATCATCAGTTCAGGATCCAGGATAGTGATGTCCCTAAGACTGCTTTTAGGTCGAGGTATGGGCACTTTGAGTTCCTAGTGATGTCTTTCGGGCTGACTAATGCACCTGCAGCATTTATGGACCTGATGAACCGAGTGTTCAAGGAATACCTGGATAAATTTGTAATTATGTTCATTGATGATATTTTGACTTATTCCAGGAGCGCGGAGGAGCATGCTGAGCACTTGAGGGCAGTTCTGAAAATTCTCAGGGAGCACAGATTGTACGCCAAATTTTCCAAGTGCGAGTTCTAGCTGGAGAGTATTGGGTTCCTTGGTCATTGGTGTTCAAGGAAGGAGTAAAGGTGGACCCTGCAAAGATAGAAGCAGTTCAGAACTAGAAGAGGCCGACTAATGTCACTGAGATCTGCAGTTTCCTAGGGTTGGCAGGTTACTACAGGAAGTTTGTGGAGAATTTCTCCAGGATTACAGTGCCATTGATCCGCTTGACCCAGAAGAAGGTCAAGTTCGAATGGGACAATAAGTGCGAGGAGGGCTTTTTGAAGCTCATGGACCGCTTGACGTCGGCGCCAGTTCTAGTAGTACCCTCGGGCTCGGGAGGGTTTGTTGTTTATTGTGATGCCGCCCGGGTTGGCTTGGGTTGTGTGCTGATGTAGAATGGCAGAGTGATAGCTATGCCTCCAAGTAGTTGAAGGTTCACGAGAAGAATTACCCAACCCATGATCTTGAGCTGGCAGCGGTGGTGTTCGCATTGAAGCTGTGGTGTCACTACCTTTATGGCGAGGCTTGTCAGATATACACTGATCATAAGAGCCTCCAGTATTTGCTCACCCAGAAGGAGTTGAACCCGAGGTAGAGATGATGGCTTGAACTGTTGAAGGACTATGACTGCACGATCATGTACCATCCAGGGAAGGCTAATGTGGTAGCTGATGCTCTAAGCAGGAAGTCTATGGGCAGTCTGGCGTATTTGGCAGTGAGGAGGAGGCCGTTGGCTCAGGATTTGGCTCTATGTTTGGATGGCAGGGTAGTCTTATCAGTGTCAGATTCTAGTGCGCTGGTGGCTCACTTGAGAGTGAAGTACCCATTAGTTGACATGTTGCGGGCAGCGCAGGAGGAGGATGCCATTTGTGCACTCACTAAGGACTCGGAGGGCGTTCTGAGGTTTAAGAACCGAATTGTGGTACCCGATATGGCTGAGGTTCGCAGGCGGGTACTGGAGATGGCTCATCGATCTCTCTACACTATGTATCCAGGAGCCACGAAGATGTACCGAGATCTTACGCAGAACTATTGGTGGAAAGGCATGAAAAGAGAGGTGGCCGAGTTCATGTTTAAGTGCCTGGTGTGTCAGCTGATGAAGGCTAAGCATTTGAAGCTGACAGGGTTGCTCCAGAACTTAGGGGTACCGAAGTAGAAATGGGAAAAGATAATCGTGGATTTCGTGACTGGATTGCCAAAGTCCGGGAAAGGCAATGATTCTATCTGGGCAGTGGTGGATTGCCTAACCTAGACATCACATTTTATATCAGTCATGACAACTTTTTTAGCTGAGCAGTATGCGAGGTTATTCTTGGATCGGATCGTCACTTATCATGGAGTTCCGGTTATGATCATCTCAGATCGAGGTACTCAATTCACGACTCGATTTTGGCAGTACTTCCAGGTGGCGTTGGGCACTCAAGTTCGGTTCAGTATCGCATTTCACCCTTAAACAGATGGTCAATCAGAGCGGACTATTCAGAAGCTGGAGGATATGCTGAGGGCATGTGTCTTAGACCTGGAGGGCAGTTGGGAGAGACACTTACCTCTGATTGAGTTTGCCTATAATAACAGCTAGCACAGCAGCATTGGGATGGCCCCATTTTAGGCGTTGTATGGGTGGAGATGCAGGTCGCCTATAGGCTGGTTTGAGGCAGAGGATTCCCTTATGATGGGACCTGATCTGGTGGAAGAGGATTCCCTTATGATGGGACCTGATCTGGTGGAAGAGGTTGTGGAAAAAGTGAAGCAAATCTAGGAGAGGCTGTTAGTAGCTCAGAGTCGTCAGAAGATGTATGCTAATGGAAAGGCCAGGGAGGTAGAGTTTGTCGAGGGGAACATGGCGTTCCTCAAGGTGTCCCTTATGAAAGGGGTGGTGAGGTTTGGTAAGAAAGGAAAGTTAAGCCCTATTTTCATTGGGCCGTTTTCTATTCTCACGCACAGGGGAGCTGTGGCCTATGAGTTGGCCTTACCTCCTAGTATGGACCGAGTACATCCAGTGTTCTAGGTGTCTATGCTGAAGAAGTACATTCGGGATGAGTCCCATATGATCGAGCCTACCGCAGTGGAGGTGGATTCAATAGTCTCTTATGAGGAGCGACCAGTTGAGGTGCTAGACCGGCAGATCCGGAAGTTGAGGTCCAAGGAGATCCCCTTTGTTAAGGTCAGATGGGAGCACCATTCCGGCCAGGAGGCCACCTGGGAGATGGAGCAGGATATGAGGGAGTGTTATCCTTCTTTGTTTGATGTTGTGTGTGCATAATTGTTCATGTGGGTGTATTTAATTAATTTCTTATGATTTATTTTACAATAAGTTTAATTGAGTTAAGTTAAGTTAGCGGGTCCGGGTTCGGATTGAGGTAGATGCGGGTTGGTTATAGGGTTTAGAGGGGTTAGGGTAGAAGAGAGATTATAAAAAACCCCACCGCTTGGCTTGTGGCTCCTATTATGGAGCCACCCAAAGTTGTGAGAAAGGGAGCCAGCTATCGAGCCGCTCAACCGACCAGCCCCCTTTCCTCTTCCCCTTGGAGCCGCCGCCGCCCACTGTCGAGCCACAGCCAGCTTTCTCTTCTTCTTCTCCTCCTCTTCTCTGAGCCAAGGGAGCCGCTGCCCTGAGCCGAGCCGCCCCTCTTGCTTCTTCCCTTCCCCTTGGAGCCGGCGGCTTTGGAGGAGCCGCCGCCTGCCCCTTCCTCTTTGGGGGTTGAGCCACCGGATTTCGGAGCCGAAATTGGAGGCTGTCGAATGGATTTTCTTCTTCAATCTTTTTCCAAATTAAGGTGAGTGGTTTACCTCCCTCTCTTCGGGTTTTGTTTGAAATCTTGGAGCCGTTCATGGCGGCTCAGTGTTTTTGTTCGTTCTTGGATTTTTCTTCGAGTTCTTGCCATGTTTTCTTGAAGTTGTGCTTGAGGAGAACCTAATCTCCCCTCTATGGGGCTCGGCAACCCTATGGTAAACCTAGGGGTACTCAGCCAACGGGGAAACCGGGGTCGCCCTCAAGGTGTTCGATGAAAAGCCCGAATGGGTTTTTTGTTTCCCTTGTTACGCAATTCTTGATCTATTCTCCTAATTTGGGATTCTTGATTGTGGATTTCTTGCTTAGAATTAAATATGTGATTTTGGGTAGAAATCATGTGGTAGGATTAAGATCTTGATGTTGATGCTTTAGGGGTTCTTGAGAAGGGGGTTCTTGATCTTAATACTTGATTCTTGATCTAAGTGTTGTGAGTTCTTGTTAATCTTGATTAAAGACATGATTTCTGTGAATTAATTCTTGGGATTTGTATTCTATCCTAATGATAATTTAGGGGTTAATTTCTGTTAATTTTCGGATTTAATTCTATAGTATGCTGAAAATTGCATGTTGCTAGAATTGTATGCTGAAATGATGAATCTGTGCTGATTTTGGTTTGTTTACTGTAATGTTTATATTTTTGTGAATATAGTCATGTAACCTATCGTTTCGACCAGATAATATAGTTTCGAAATATCGAACACACTTTGGAGACTAGATTCGGGTTATATACATCAGTACAGGGCAGAACAGTAAGCTAAAACAAAACCCTAAAACAAAACCCTAATCTTGGTTATTTAAATTTTAATTACATAATTAAAATTGGGTTATGGGTCATCATAATCTATTATGAACCAATACATAAGTTTTGCATGAAATAAAACCACACGTGTTAATGACATTACAGGTCTAGGAGTTGGGGTCAGGTTTTGGAGTGTTGAGACACTTTCCAATAGGATCACCCCTAAGACACCGTAGGAGAGTCTTGACTTAGGTCATGGTGTGCCATATCTTTATGAATGGCGGAGATGCTCGTAGACGAGCCGGATTGCGGGCTATGCCCGAAAAGTTGGATGGCAAATTTCCAACATGCAAAACATGTTCGGAGGGCCTTTCTTGATTGTTCTGGTTCAGCCTCGTGTGATAAGTTCTGAGGGCCTACCCGATTATCCCCGAGGTGGTGTTAAGGAATAAGTTCGGAGGACCTTTCCCGATTATTCCTGTGATATACTTAATGAGTAAGCTCGGAGGGCCTTTCCTGATTACTCCTATGATATCTTATCAGGGCAAGTTCAGATGGGCGAATCCCGATTCTCCCTACGCGTCTCGTCAAGCAAGTTCGGAGGGCCTTTCCCGATTGCTCCCGAGTTTCTTGTGTTGGCTTAAGGTTTTCAACCTTGGTCTTAATCTCGATTTTGATGATAACAAACATGGAACTAATGTTTCATTGAGATATCTTTCAGATTCCATATCGGTTAGCGCTCGACGTCCCCGATCAAAAAAATCAAAGAAATCGGAGAAATCGGCAAGGACGCTCATTGGTGCTCGGATTCGTCGGGAAGTTAAAGTTTAGGTCTAGGGTGTCTAGTTTATAATGTAATTCGCTTTATGATGCAAAGAACCCAAAAACCATCCCCGAATCCTAAAACTTGAAAACCCGGAAACCGCCATGAAATCACTAAGCCTAGGGAGCTCCTTGGAGGGCTATATCACCTAGACATTATCTTGACATAAAAAAGGGCGGTAATTATTCCTTGTGTAGAAACTAGATAACGAGGTATTTTAAAGGATTTTTTGGAAGCCTTTAGCCTTCCCATACTTGACCCGGGAAGTTAGGAAATTTCTGTTTTCGGAAAATTTGTACTAGACCCCAAAAACTAGATTTTGATTCTTAAGGATTTTAATTTTTTAGATATTTTTATTGAATCCAAATGGGGGGTAATCCTTATATAACATTTATGTTTTAAAGTTATTAAAGTTAATAAATGTTATATAAGTAGACTTAGCGAAGACGGAACCCAAATGAGTAAAAAAAATCAAGCAAAGAAAACTGCCCTGCCCATATTAATTCGATCGACCGACTGGTTGACCGACTGAAGGAGAAGGAAGTTCGGTCGACCGATCGGTCAATCGAACGATGCCAAAAATTGGTAGTAGCTCGAGCGGTCGATTGATCGGTCGACCAGATTAAAAATCGCAGGTTGCGCCTATGGCTTCACTGCATCGGTCGATCGATTCGGTGGACCGGATCTGGGATTGATGAGTCCGAGACTCATTCGGTCGACCCATCGGTCGACCGAATAGCCCGATAGGGTAACGGTCACAGGCGATCGATGAGTCAGTAGACTGACGACCGAACGACAAGCGACCGAACGGCGGAAACGGCTAGTTTTTCGCTTGTTGAGCCGCTCGTTTCATTCCGCTTCTTCTTGGCTCTTTAAATACCCAAACCTAAGCCTTCCAAAAGAACTTTTGATCACTCCTACACTTCTTTGAGCCATACTTTGAAGATCTTTGAGCTTGATTGAGCCACAATCTCTTTACAATCACTAGTTTCCGTAATATACCCTTGATCTTGCCTTCAACCCTTGAATGATTCATCATTGAGGCATCAAGAGGAACTAGGACTCGGTTTTGGAGCTAACTATATGTTGTATTATTTATTTGCTCCATTACTTGTGTATTTTTGTGTTTATTTCATTGTATTTTGATTTCATGTAAACCTAGAATTCTAGGTTGATTGAGTTGGTGGTTGCCTTTGTGTTTGAGGCTTAATTCCACCGTTGTAAACGTAGTTTACTAGGATTAGTTGAGTTATCCCTTAGGTTGAGGTGGAAGAGTGCTCTCGGTAAGAAGGCGGAGACTTCCGGGTGTGGAAGTGCCTTAGGTTGAGAGTGAGACTCTTCGAGTCAAAGTCTTCTTTGTAAGAGAAACAACATTAATCTAGTTAAACTTAGTTTGGAAATCCTAAGCGGGGTGCTTAGATAGTGGAGTAGGCATTGGGGCTGAACCACTATAAATCTAATCGTGTTAGCATTGGTTTATTGGTTGTATTAATTGATTTATTATTTATCTCTTCCGCACTTAGTCGTTGAATTATAAATTGCCTAATTATTTTAACAAAATGATTAAAATCGAATTTAGGCTAATTAATTAGTTAACACACTATTCATCCCCCTCTAGTGTGGCCATTTCTTTCAACATCTTGTACTAGGATAAGTTCGCAGGATCTTCCCGATTATCCTAGTATGTGTTGTTCCCTTCGGGCATGGGAGGCTTCGGCCTAATGTACTCCACCTTGGAGGGTTAGATGCCTTGCGGCATGGGTAGCCTGTTGGCCCGTTAGCTAGTCACACTTTCGTTACATTGCCTCTTTATAGATAGATTCTATTCTTGTCATCTCTGTTTTATTTGTGAGGGTTGGTAAACCGCTCGCTGAGTTCTTTGAACTCACCCGTTGTTGTTTGATTTCTATTTTGCAGAGCCTGACCAATGAGGTGGGCCGGAGCACTTGGCGCAGCTGGAGGGCAGTGGGGCCGCATGATCTCATAGCAGTCCTAGTTAGGGTCGTAGTCGAGTCCTTTGGTAGTAGTCATGCACTTGTATTAGCTTGATTTGGAGTTGTAGCCCTAGGGGCATTTATGTCATTTAATTCAAGTTTTATTGTATCTACACTTTTGAACTGCTGAACTTAAAACGTTATTCCACACTTTTTGTTTCGTTTGAGCTACTTGATTAAACTTGGTTTTGGTTCGCTTTTCATTAAAATAAAACTTGTTATTTCTTTTTGCTATATTATTTGTTGAGTTGGCATGTGCATGGTTTAGGCTACGGGGTATTGGGACGTATACCCTGGCCGATCACGTGACCCTTAGTTGGGGCATGACAGAAACCATTGTTAGGCTCGGCCAAGCGAGTATGAAAAGAGGGGGGGGGGGGAGAGAGGAACTCGATTTGATTCTTGCTTACATCTAGAGATTTTATTCGTTAACTTATGTTATAGATTAAGTACTTGATATATGAATTGTTAGTAGTGGTAGATTGAAGTTGTCATGCTATAAGGAAATATTCTTGATAGTGAATACATGTTTAGTATTTAGTATGGCATGTGATTCTTGGAACGTTTCAATTATTTTCAAATGATAGTGTCAATCGTTACCATGTTATACTACTTGTTTCCGTATTGAAATTGAGAATTTAATTGCTTAATTTAATCTCCTTAATTCGGCATTCACATGTTGTTATTGTTGGAAATTATTGTTAGCAATGGCATGTCACATTTTTTTTCTATGTTTCATTTGCTCAAATGAATCAAGAGGTAGGGGTTCCTATATGTATAAATGGTAACTACCCTTGAGGAACAAAGTGCATAAACTAGGATTTACACTTAGGAATAGATAACAAACATTAGTATGTGGCTATTGTGACCCTAGGGGAGGGTCGGATACGGGCGACGCCCAAGAACACTTGAACAGAATTATTTTAGAAACCCCGATTGTGTATTGTCGCGTCGGGTATTTCTGGATCTGTAAATCCTTGGGGTGGCTCATCCGATGACGTCCTTGTTAGTAGTGTGCCCTAGGCCAATGGAATAATATTGTTATTGTTGCTTTCCTTTTCAATAAATGGAACATTTGCTTTATCTTGTTATTCATTATGAGCATGTTTGACTTGATAAAAGACTCCCTGAATAGTTGATTCCGTCTTATGGTCATTAAGTACAAGACTTGATAGTAAAACCCTACGGCAGTTGGAATCATGTTCTAAAGAATCCCTAGTCAGTCATTATCATTTGAACGATAATGAATGAAGAGTAGTATGTAGTCCGACTAACGATGATCATGTTTTACTGGTCATGAATATGTGATATTAAAGTCAAATCATAGACACATATTTGAGAACTACATGGATTAATATCATTAGTATATCTCACATTAGTAGTGATACGTCAGTCCTCTGACCAGATGTCACCATGGATTAATATCATTCTGTGCTTTGACCTAGTTTAACATCATCTTTAATCGGATGGTATAAAGACTACAGTTGGACATGGAATGACTCATGCACAGGAATATGTGTAGTCGTGAAGTAATTTGTCTCTCTTGTATATAAGAGAGATATCTCTAGGCAGTGGCGGATCCACTGTAGGCTCTGTAGGGGCAGTGGCCCCCACTAAGATAATTTTTTTCTAAAGAAAATTTTGAATGGCTCCCACTCACAGGCACAGCTGGGAAATATTTTTAGATGGCATGGCCCACCATTACTTTTGGACGCACAGCGGTACAGTGTCGTTCAATGAAATCTAAAGAAATCTTTGCATTTAATGTTGTGTGTTTACCTTCCATAAACAAACAACACAATTAATTATTATTTAATGCCACTTGCTAAATTTTCACTCCTCCCGCCTTCTACTCTCTCTTGGTTGTCACTCTCTCTCTCTCATCACTCTCGATCTCTCTCTTAGTCGCTCGCCTTCTGAATCTGCCACTTGTCCTCGGGCTGCCGCCTGTCGCTTATCGCCGGGATACCGCTTGCCTCCTCCTACCTGTCGCCAAGTTTCCGCCTACCGTCGAGCTACGACCTATCGCCGAGCTGCCGCCTGTCGCCTACCTCCATCGTGTGACTGCAGCTTGCCGCCTGCCACCTTCACAGTGCTTCCGCTGAACTGCTCGCTGCCGCTGCCGTGATTGTTCGATGTCATTGCTGCTCGATGCTCGCTGCTGCCGCCGCTCGCTGCCTGTAAGAGCCGAGAAAATTTCCTAATATAAAAATCTTTTTTTAGTGCAGCACGCCGGACCCAGGGATAGTCGAGTCGAGCCTCAGGATCGCCTCGAGTGAAAAGGTATGACTCGACTAATGATGCATGGAATTTTATTGGGTGATTGACTTTCCTTTTATGCAATCATACCTTAAATCAAGTTCAAAACGACTCATGTTGTGGGTTGAGTCGGAACCCAAGTTGAGTTCGAGTTTAGTCGAATTTTGAGTATGAGTCAGGTGAGTCAAGAGCCTATATGGAAGGCTAGATGAGGGATTAAAACCCCTCATCCTTGTGCCGTGCGACTCATCCTTGGAGTCGCACAAGGCAGCCTAAGGAGAGATGGAGAAGAGCAAGGAGAAGGGGGACTTGGATCGATCCGGGATTTCGTGCCATCGTCGGAAGATTCAAAGTCGTGTCATCCGATCTTTCGTTCTCCGCAATCAAGGTGAGTGGTTAGAATTTGAAAGGTTGGGGGAGGCGGGTAGCCGAACCCTTAGATGTGATAGGATGAGTTTTCTCGCGATCTTTCCGACGGATCTTGGTTTCATCGATGTGTATTCACTATTTTGTACGAGTTCTTGTCGGATCATCTTGTTTCTTCGCCGATTTCTTAAGTACTAGGGCTGCCGAGTCATGGGAAAAGGGGAAAGGTCATGCCAAAATTTTCCTCAATTCCCTTGACGGCAAGAAGGCCCTTAGATGACCTTATATCACTGTTTGATGTAGTTCATTTTGTACATCTCGCGTATTATGAAGTATGCTCTCCCTAGAAATCCCTTGAAGTGGCCGAACGAACCCTACAACTCATGATGAGGGTTCGGCCAAGGAAGATGGAAAGGTAAATTAGTTCATTAGTATTTAAGTTGTATGCGGAATTGAAGAGGTAAAGGTATAGCTAGAGTCTCCTCCCTCTTTTCCTACCACAAGGGCCATGGCCGAGCAAGGTCTTCCTTGCTCATGGTTCGGCCAAGGTTAGGGAGAGGAGGAGAGATTAGCTTTAGATGGAAATTGCATGATTATAAGGATCATACATAGAGATATGACAATACTTAGGAAGAACACCAAACTTAGCAAGTAGCTTGATTGATTTTGAATTGTAGAAATGCTAGTTTTAATACCATTCTTAGCATTAGATCCTTAAACTTTGGATGTTGACATTGTTACCATGTTTTGAATTTCATACAAGTTATTTAAATTCATTACTACCTTGCCATGCTAGATAGTTGCTCCTTATTGTGCTAATATTCCTAAGGTAGTATAAAAATAGTTATGTATATACATTGTGGTCATATATGATGAAGGTTGCAATATTTGAATATTTTCCTTTCGATTATACATGCTGTCCTTAATGTTCTTGGGTGGTATTCCAAGGTCGACACATGGTATTCCAATGTTCTTGGGTGTCCGAAGACTAGTGGACCATCCTTGTTGACGGTCCGGGATTGTTTGCTTACATCTTGAGATGATGTGGCCGATAGCCAGTATGATACTACCTGATATGGTAGGGACGGCTGTAGCTGAGATATTTATTCCATAAGTTGGCCCAAGGGCCGGATGCTGGAGGCTTGATAGGCCGAGATGGCAGGTTATCACATGTTCAGTTTGTACAGATTGACCCATTGGGGTCGGTAGTCGCATTAGAAGTAGTTTACCTCCTTGTACATTCATTTTGTTGCCTTATATGATATGCATGCATAACTGAAGCTTAGGTGGAGGTTCGCTAGAGCCACTCACTGAGTCCCAAGTGGACTCACAGTTTATTCTTTATTTTTGCAGAGCATGAGCAGTGACTTTGGCATGTCGACATGGTGCAGCTGGTGGGCGGGAGGCGGTGCCATATCTCGTAGCGGCGTCCATGAGTCTTAGACCTGTGTCTAGTAGTTGCTTTTAGTTTCTGTACTGACAGTTGTATTTAAAAGAGTTGTAAAACTTGTTACTTGAAACGTTCAGTTATTTTGATGTTGGTGTTCTTACTTGTTTTGGAAAATATAAAATTGTGACTTTGAAAACTTTTAATAAAGTGTGTTTTGAGATTTCTTTTATCGATACGATTTGGTTTTCCTTATGTCAGTATAGATAGTAGGCTACAAGGTAGGATGTAGGCCCTGGCCGATCACACTACCCTTAGTTGGGGTGTGACACTGCTGCTTGCTATCGCTGCAACTACCACTTGCTGTCGCTGTCGGCTGCTGCTGCCGCTCACTGCCATTGCCGCTCGCTATCGCTCGCTGCCATTGTCGCTCGCTATCGCTCGCTGCAATTGTCGCTCGTCAGATCACCTTCAATCTCCGCCGGGCTACCGACATCGTATGGTATTTTTAGTTTATTGAATTTTTACTTTCTTTGGGTGGTAAGACCAATATTTTTATTTCAGCATTCTTTTTATTATTTTCAACATTATTAATTTTTGTATTTTCAGCATTATTAATTATTTCAATATTTAGCTTTTGTTTACTTGCTAATTAAATTGATTGACAAAATTATGGAAAAATTTATGAATTTTTTTTTAAAAGAAAATCAATAGATAATGATTCTAGTTCTGAAAATAAAATACAGTCTCAATGTAAAAAAGAATACCTAGAAATTGACTTAGAAAATCTTTTCGTCGATCTGGTTAAACGAATGAAAGTATCTTAGTATCATCCTAATCAAAGGGATGAAATTCGACGAACTTATCTTCAAAAGGGTTCGTGTCAGCCAAGAGAGCATGACTTTCCAAAAAGAAAAATTTGAGAATTCATTTAGGCATTTTAATCATGTATGGTTTAATGAGTTTGGTAATTGGTTAGGGTATAGTATATCTAAGGATGCTGCTTTTTGTTTATGTTGTTATCTTATGGGAGCTCAAGTTGGAGAGCAGGGTAGTGGTGATGCATTTACTATAGAATGTTTTACAAATTGGAAAAAGAAAGATAGATTAGGAGTTCATGTTGGAGTTGGTCCTAATAGTGTTCATAATCAAGCATGGAAAAATTGTGAGACATTAATGAATCAAAAACAACATATAGAAGTTATCGTTTGTAAGCAATCTGATCAAATGGATAAGGACTATCGAATTCATTTGACAACAGATATGGTAAATTATGCTGCTAGTGAGACAACTAAAGCGATAATTGATGATCTTGGTGGTGATTTTTTTGCTATTTTAATTGATGGATCGCGTGACATTTCAATTAAGGAGCATATGTCAGTTGTTTTATGCTAGGTTGACGAGAAAGGAGATGTAGTTGAGTATTTTCTTAGTCTTGTTCACATATCTAGTACCACCGCAATATCAATGAAAAATGCATTAGAATCTTTATTTGCAAAATATCAATTAAGTATATCAAAAATACGTGGACAAGGTTACGATGGTGCTATTAATATGCAAGGCGAATTACATGGTCTTAGAAGTCTAATATTAAAAGAAAATGAGTATGCATTTTATATTCATTGTTTTGCTCATCAATTACAATTGGCACTTGTATCCGTTGCAAAAAAATAAGTTGAAGTTTCTTCTCTTTTAACTTTGGTTGAAAATTTAACAAATATGGTTGAAGTTTCACCTAAGCGACAAGAAATTCTTGATAGTCAAACAAAAAAACTCATAGAAACATTAGAAAATGGTGAAATATCTACTAAATGTGGATTAAATCAAGAAACAACACTTAAAAGAGCAGGAGATACTCGTTGGGGATCATACTATTTAGCATTGTTAAGGTTGATTAATATGTTTTCTTCTGCTATGGATGTTCTTGAGATTATTGAAACTGATGGTACCAATTTAGATCGAAGAGGTCAAGCACGTAATTTGTTAAGTGCAATGCAATCTTTTGAATATGTTTTCACGTTGCACTTGATGAAGAACATTTTAGGAATTACTAATGATTTATCTCAAGTGCTACAAAGAAAAGATCAAGACATTGAGAATATAATGTCATTAGTAAAAATATCTAAACGAAGATTACAATTAATGAGAGAAGAAGGATGGAACATTTTATTGGATGAAGTTTCTCTCTTTTGTAACAAACATGAGATAATCATCCCAAATATGAATGATATTTTTGTACTTCTTGGACGACCAAGACGAAAATTGGAACAAACCTCAAACTTACATCATTATCAAATTGAGTTATTTTACCAAGTGATTGTAGACAAATTCAGGAACTCAACAATAGGTTCACAAAAACAAATACTGGATTACTTCTTTCAATGGCAAGCTTAAGTCCAAAAGATTGTTTTATTTTATTTGGTAAACAAAAGTTGATACAACTTGCAAAATTTTATCCGACTGAATTTTCCACTCTAGATCTTATGATTTCAGATGATCAACTTGAGAATTATATATTAGATGTTCACTCAAATGAAAAAAATTTAAACATAAACACGATTGTTGACCTTTGTGTAAAGTTAGTCGAGACAAGAAAATATATAGTCTACCTATTGATTTATTTACTTTTAAAGTTGGTATTGATTCTTCCTCTGGCAATAGCAAGTGTTGAAAGAACTTTTTCTACTATAAATTTTACAAAAAATAAAGTACGTAATCGGATGGGAGATGAATGGTTAAAGGATTGTTTGGTTACATACATTGAGAAAGAAGTATTTGACAGCATTGATAACCAAAAAAATTTGCAACGTTTTCAAAACATGAAGACTCGTTGAGGTCGACTATCAAAATTAGCTTGAACTTGAAGTCTTAAGAAATTATGTATTAGTTTGCCCCCACTAATAATTTTTTTTGGATCTGCCACTCTCTAGGTCCCTTGATGAGTGTGACTGAGGAAATGCATGGTCGTGGATCAAATGAATTCATAGGAGTATCAATATCATTTGTTAATTAAGTCAGTCTACTTAGGAACCAATAAACCAGATTGAGCAATATAAGGATGATGCAATCCATGCCTTATGCTCGATCCAAATATCGCATGACAAAAGGACAGAGTATCATACTGTGAGTTATGTTGCTCGGACCACCGACCTCACTTGACTTGGGTAGTCAAAATGTCTTGCTAGAGATAATTTATGACTTGTGGGTTGCAAATGAGTTTTGGACCCACTGCCAACGTTAAGTGAACCTATAGGGTGTCACACATAGGGTGAACTGAATTGGGCTTAGGGATGTGACTCATCGGATTGGATCTGCATAACCACTAATCAACTATATCTCTCTTGGTAATTTTTGAAATTAATTTCAAATTTGAAAATGAGTTTACAAATCGGAATGTAAAACCACGAAAATGGCAATTTGTGAATAGTAACCTAATTTATTACTCACCTAATCTATTACCAAGAGTTTCCTAGTCATAAACAACATCCCAGATGGAATATTGTGAAATTCCGGAATATCCTGGATGGAATGTTGTGACATTCCAAAGTGTTGGCCTAAGGTTTTATACCATGGTCTTAATCTTGGTTTTGATGATAACAAACATAGAACTAATGTTTCATTGAGAAATCCTTTCAGGTTCCCTATCGGTTAGCGCACGACGTCCGCGATCAAAAAAATCGAAGATATCGGAGAAATCGGCAAGGATGCTCGTCGGCGCTCGAGATTCTTCAAGAAGTTAGAGTTTATGTTTAGGGTGTCTAGATATGTTGTATATCCTCTTTATGATGCAAAGAACCCTAAAACCAAACCCGAAACCCAAAACATGAAAACCCGGAAACCGCCCTGAATTTACTAAGCCTAGGGAGCTCCGTGGAGGGCTATATATATGACCTAGATAGTTTCTTAACATAAAAAATGGTGGTAATTGTTCCATGGGTTAAGATTAGATAACGAGGTATTTTTTTGGAATTTTTGGAAATCTTTAGCCTACCCATATTTGACCCGGGAGATTAAAAAATTTACGTTTTCTGAAAATTTGTACTAGACCCCAAAAAACTAGATTTTGATTCTTAAGGATTTTGATTTTTAGATATTTTTATTGAATCCAAATGGGGGGTAATCCTTATAAAATTTATGTTTTAAAGTTATTAACTTAAAGTTAATAAATGTTATATAAGTAGACTTAGCGAACAAGGAACCAAAACGAGCAAAAATCTCAGCCAAACAAAGTAGTGCAGTGCAGACTGCCTAATTACGATCGACCGATCGGTCGACCGAATGCTGCCAAAAATAGGCAGTAGGCAAGTCGGTCGACCGAACGATCGATCGAAGTTTGCTAGAAAGTGGCAGTAGCTTCACTGGTCGATCGATCGGTCGACCGGATTGCAGATCGCAAGAATCGTGTCTAGCGGTCGACCCGTCAGTCGATCGTACAACAGAAACTGCTAGTTTTTTGCCCATTGAGCCGCCTGTTTCATTCCATTTCTTCTTGGCTCTATAAATACCCAAACCTAAGCCTTCCTAAAAAACTTTTGATCACTCTAAAAACATCATTGAGCCATCATTGATTAATTCCAAAGCTGCCATTGAGCTAATTTTTAGAGAAACCCTAGCTCTGATATCTCATCCCTTTGATTGAGCTTTATCATCATTAATGTTTCATCATCGAAGGCATCAAGAGGAAGCTAGGAATCTTGTTGTGGAGCTAAGTACTTTATTGATTGATTTATTGCTCCATTTATTGGTGTATTTTATTGTTTATTTCATTGTAACTGAACTTGTGTAAACCTAGGTTGCTAGGTTTGATTTGGTTGGTGGTTGCCTTGGTGTTAAAGCTTAATTCCACCGTTGTAAACGTAGTTTACTAGGATTAGTTCTAGTTGTCCCTTAGGTTGAGGTGGGAGAGTGCTCTCGGTAGGAAGGCGTGATACTTCTGGGTGTGGAAGTGCCTTCGCTTGGAGAGTGGAGACTTTCCGGTGTAAAGTCCTCATTGTAAGGGAAATAAGATATAATCTAGTAAATTTAGTTTGGAAATCCTAAGCAGGGTGCTTAGGTAGTGGAGTAGGCATTGGGGCCGAACCACTATAAATCTCTGTGTTAGCATTGTTATTTTTGTTCGTGTTTATTGCTTCATATTTACTGCTTTCTATATCGTGCTTAGCCTAACTAATCAAGAAACGATTAAAATTAGAATTAGGCAAAAGATTTAGTTAACACACTATTCACCCTTCCTCTAGTGTGCCATTTCATCCAACACATAGTACCCCAGATGGAATGTTGTAACATTCCGGAACATCCCGGGATACCCCAGATGGGATGTTGTAACATTGTAGAATACCCCGGATAGGATGTTGTAACATTCCGGAATGACTCGGATGGGATGTCGTAACATTTCGAAATATATTGAAATAACCCGGAATATCCCGGAACAACCCGGAATATCCCGGAACAATCCGAAATATCCCGAAACAACTCAAAATATCTCAGAATATCCCGAATGGACATCCTGGAATAGTCCGAAACATCCCGGGTGGAACATCCTGGAATAACCCGCAGTGTACCGGTCTACATATCAAACTAGCCAAAACATCCTAGAATATCTCGGAATATCTTAGAACAACCCGAAATATCCCGGATCATCCAGAAATAATCCCGGATCATCCCGTGTGATGCCCTGAAAACTTCAATTTCAGAATAGTACTATCCGGGACTCAGTGATTAAAACTGAGATGGAAATGAGTGTGTTCTTTTGGTGGGAATAACCATAGCCATTGGATCTTGAGATCTAATCCTAGCCATCTAAAAGAGATAAGGATAGGGTTGCTTCTAGAGAAAGACATCACCTTCTTTATCTTCTTCTTTCTCCTCCCACTACTGTATCATCCTCATCTCCCTCTCCACTTCAATTCCTTTTCTTCTATCCTACCAATTCTCCACGAAATCACCAAAGATCCCACCAATTACACACACAAATCTTCCATTGAGCTCTCAAGAAACAAGATCCAAGCATTTAATCTAAGAGAAGTTGGGGATTTATGGGATGAATAGGGACACCATCAATAAGGTTAGATAAGTGATTTAAATTCACCCCTCAATCTTCATCTTAGGATTAGAAAAGCATCATCCATGCATTAATTTGAGTTCTATTGAGAGTATGCGTTGGTACTTGAAGGTAAAGGGAAGGAGGAATGGAGGAAGAGTAAAAGGGAAAGAGAAAGAAGTAGTTTAAAGTATATTTTGAAAGCTTGATAAATCATTTTGACATCAAGAGGTTTGTGCTCATGCAAATTTTAGATTTCCCCTAATTATCTTAACTATGCCTAATATAGGGTTTTTGTTGGGTGGTAGCTTTGGTAAAATGGAATGGAAATACTTAACTTATGTGTGAAACAATGATGATTGGTATGTGTAAATGTATGAAAAATCAATTGCTTGTATCAAATGTTGTGGAAACCGAAACATAGAGATTATAAACCTAGTGTAGACAACTTGGACAATAGATACATTTAAGGCTGCAACTTACATTCTAGAACTCCAAATGATTTGAATCTTGTGCCGAATGAAAGATAAGAGATAAACATATAATTTTCATGAACAAAATCTACCCAAAATTTGAGTGTAACTAGCTGTAAAATTGGATAGAAATTAGCGTATCAATTTTTGAAACTATAAGTCCTATTCTAGACCAATCCGGAATTAAATGGCTATAACTCAGTCTAGAAAGGTACAAATTGAGTGATTCTTACACCTATGGAAAGTTAAGATCTAGAGGCACAACTTTCATGAAGATCAAACTGATAAATTCTAATTGCATCCGAACTGAAATTGGACTCCAGGTTAGTCTAGAAACCCTGCCCTGCAAATTGAGAACTGAAATTTGAGTTTTGGACAACTGAAATCAAACGGTGATAACTTTTGATGCATAAATCCAAATTGAGTGATTCAAAGTTAGTTTTAATCCTAAGACATAGATCTAGAAGTCTCATGAAGAAGGCAATGCTTAATTCATGCGTTTATTAAGTCAAAATGTAATAGCAAATAGACACATCAAATCTGTTTTTGTGTGAAATTTATAATCTTATCACTATGTAAATTCTTGTATGTGTGTATATGCTATAATGCATGGAAAATGGAATTATATGTATGTGGATGTTATTATGCATTATGTATAATGCAAGTGATGAAGCGATCATGAAATTGTATGTATGTTGATGTTATTATGCATTATGTATAAAGCAAGTGATGAAGTAATCATGATGAATGACGTTGAAATTAATTGTGTGTAAATAAGTATTGCCCCTAGTAAATCGGATAGGAATCAGAGGTTGAGGATATATTGGAATGCCAAGGATGAATTCTAGCAGTACTGCATTGTTCATTTGATCAGGACCATTAGAGGCACCGAGTGTTTGGCCCCTGTTTATTTGATCTGGATTATTAGAGTCACCGAGTGTCCAATCCCATGATTTGATCTATCTGGACCGTTAGAGGCACTGAGTGTCCGGTCCCATGATTTGATCTACTAGGCATTTTATGCCACCGTTGAGGCACTACGTGCCACCGTTCCGTTATCCGACTTATTGATTCTGCCAGAGCTTACTTTGGGCAATTAAAAGAATACATTTGAAATGAATTTCCATCACAAACTGATTAAGAAAATAGTGATTTGAATAAGAAAATTAATGAAAATGTATTATGATATGCAATTAGATTATTTGAGATTACATGCATGTTAGCCATGAGTTGGTGAATTGTTTCAAAATACTTGTTCCAACTTGTAATTATTGTTATTATATTTATAGTTTCTTTTATATTATAATGACAAATGTGATATTTGGAAAAGTTAAGACTTGTATGAGCACCTCTAAGCTTCCATGCTTATCGCATTGGTTTTTCCACACGTAGGTAAATAGCTTTTGATGGACAGGTGGACCTTGGTGGATCTGCTGAAAAGTTGTAGTCACTTCACAGACATTGTGGTAGATGCTTCAAGATCTTTTGGTTATGTCATAGTTTTGGAGTCTTGAGCATTTTGGCATGTACACCTTAGCTTGAAAGTGATGTTAAATGATGACTTGTATATGTAAGTTGTGCTTAAGATTTATTTTGGTGTATGGAGCATTGTCTAATGATGTGTGTATTATTAAGTGTGAGATGATTATGTGAATTAATTATATGCACCTTAGTTTCTAGAGAGTTTTAGATGTGTAAATCTGTTTTGTGTTAATAAGATGTGATAAAGGTTTTAGGGGAAACTCTTGTAGTTTTTTTTTGGAATAGAATATGCAAGCTAGAGATTGGGATAATTCATGAAATGAAATTTAATGGGATAGGTTTTAGGTGCTTTTATCACAGGATGTAGCGTCTCCTGACTCGGTTATACGATTGACTGGGTTGGGGGTGTTACATTTAATGGTATCAGAGCAAAGGTTTAGGCGGTTCTAGACCTAGATAAGAGAAGGAATATGATATAGTAGGTGTACATGCCATATATTCTTTGAGGAAGTGATGTGACTCTAATGCAGATCCACATACCTATTATTTTAGGTTAAAGAATGGATTCAGACTCATGAAGGGCCATAGATGAGGAGGTAGAGAGTCGTGCCTCTATGAGTGCACATAATAGGGGCACTGGAGATCCAGTGGAACAGGCATCTATCGTGTTGTGATATCCTATTTTATTTTTTCATCTATTATTTGTGTCTGTCAGCCTAGCGGGCTAGTCCGAGGTCGAGCCTAATCGACTCATGGTCCGGTGCGAGCTTGCGAGCTCGGGTAAGTAGGAGTTTGGTTTATGTGGATTATTTCTTGATTATATAAATTTAATTAATTGTGTTATTGCATGTGCTTGATTATTAGATTATGTCGCATATGGTGTTTATGTAAAGCATGGGGTTAGAGTGGGTTTAATTAATTTTAATCAGGTTAGCGGGTTCGGGTTCAGCTTGACGCGGATGCAGGTTTGCTAAAGGACTTTGTGGAGTTAGGGTTGATGAGGGAGTATAAAACCCCCTTCCCTTGGCTAGGCGGCTCCCCTTTGGAGCCGCACCATCCGATTGAGGAAGGGAGGAGCCAGCCGCCAGCCATCACTCTCCTTCCCTTTCTTGAGCCACTGAGCCTTTGAGGACGAGATGAGCCGCCTCTCTTCCCTTTTCCCTCTCTTGAGCAGCCAGCTTGAAGAGGAGCTGCCGCCCTCTCCCCTTCCTTTCGCCGAGCATGGAACCGCCGCCGCCCCTTTCTTTATCCTTGGAGCCGAGCCTTTAGGGCCAAATTCGGAGGCCGTTAAATTAGAATTCTCGTCTATCTTCTTCCTAATCAAGTAAGTGGTTTTACCCCTCCTCGGGCTTTCTTCGAATTCTTGAAGCTTTTCTTGAAGGCAAAGATGTTTGATTTGTTTTTCGTCGATCTCTCGAGTTTTCACCGTTCTTTTTGATTGCCGTGTTGGAGGATGCCCTAAACTCTCCCCTATGGGGTTTGGCAGCCCTAGGATGACCCTAGGGGTGCTCAGCCAAGGTGGAGACAAGGGTGCCCTCAAGGTGTTCGGTGAAATACCTAAGTGGAAGTTTTTGGTGTTCTTGAGATCCGTGCCTTAAATTGCTTATTAAATTGAGTTCTTACATGTTCAAGCATATCTTGTAAATAATCTGAGATTTTTTTGGAATAAAAATCATATTTATAAAATTAAGATCTTGACATTGGTGCCATGAAGGTTCTTGAAGAAGGGTTCTTGATCATGATGCTTGTTTCTTGATTAAGGTGTTGTTGATGCTTGTTAATCTTGTTTAATAAGCATGAAATTTAAGAAATTTATCTCAAGATTAATATTCTGTTTTAATGATGATTAAGGATCTAATTTCTGTTAATTTTGAATTTATTTTCATGCTATGTTGAACAACTTAATGTTGTTGGAATTTCATGCTGAGATGATGAATATGTGCTCGTTCTTAAAATACTTACTGTTGTGTGTGTTTATCTCTGAACATAGTCATGTAACCTATCGTTTCGACATGAAAACATAGTTTGGAAACATAGGATACACTCTGGAGACCAGATTCGGGTTAGATACATGAGTTTTAGGCATAACAGTAAGCTAAAACAAAACCCTAATCTTAGTGATCTAAATTTTAATTGTGTAATTAAGATTGAGCAAGGGGTCAGCATAAACTATTATGAACCAACAAATAAAGTTATGCATAAAATAAAACCTCACGGGTTTATGACATTACAGGTCTAGGAGTTGGGGTCGGGTATTGGAGTGTTGAGACGCTTCCCAATAAGGTTGACACCCCTAAGACACCGTAGGAGGGACTTGACTTAGGTCATGTTGTGCCATATCTTTATGAATGACGGAGAGACTCATTGAGGAGCCGGATTGCGGGCTAGGCCCGGGAGGTTGGATGGCTAATTCCCAACCTATGGGACAAGTTCGGATGGGCAAATCTCGATTGTTCCGGTTTGGCCTCGTGGGATAAGTTCGGAGGGTCTACCTGATTATTCCTGTGATATCTTAAAGGGGTAAGTTCGGAGGGCCTACCCGATTACTCTTGTGATATCTTAAAGGGGCAAGTTCGGATGGGCGATTCTCGATTGTTCCTTCGCGTCTCATGGAGCAAGTTCGGAGGGCCTTCCCGATTGCTCCCGAGTTTCTTTATATTAGGATAAGTTCGAAGGGCCTTCCTGATTATCCTAGTATGTTTTGTTGCCTTAGGGCATGGTAGGCTTAGGCCTATTGATCTTCACCATTTGGGTGTTGGATGCCTTCGGGCAGGTGGTGGCCAGATGGCCTGTTAGCTGGTCACTCCCTGGTGATCTTTTCCTGCTTGAGTCAGGAGTTTTACTTTTGGCATGATATCTGTGTTTGTTTGTTTTTCCGTGGGGGTTGGTAGAACCGCTCACTGAGTTCTTTTGAACTCACCCATTGTCGTTGTTTTATTTTGCAGAGCCTGACTGGTGAGATGGGCTGGAGTACTTGCCGCGGCTGGAGGGCAGAGGAGCTACATTGATCTCCTAGCAGTCCTAGTTAGGGGTCGTTGTCGAGTTTTTGGTAGTTAGTCATGCACTTGTGTTTCGGTGTTTTCGAGTTGTAGTCCCTTGGGGACATTCATGTCTTTATTTTAGATTTCATTGTAATTGAACAAGTTGAACTTGATTTATTATTTATGCATTTTATTATTTTGCTAAACTTACTTATAATGATTTCTGGTTTATTTTTCCATTTGAAATAAAACTTGTTATTTTTTTGCACTATCTTTTATTATTCAGTTGGAATGTGCATGGTTTAAGCTGTGGGGTATAGGTATGTATACCCTGGCCGGTCACGTGACCCTGAGTTGGGGCGTGGCACGTGCAGCCAGCATAGGCCCAGGCGGATCCGTTTCAATTGATGACCGAGTTCTTTAGGCAAATGATGGGAGTTGTTCCCCCACTACAGCCTCAGCCACCGCTTCCACCATTGAGGTTCCCTTTGAGATAGATTAGGAAGTTTGGAGCGAAAGACTTTAGAGGCAAGAAAGAAGATGACCCAAGAGTCGTTGAATATTGGCTTGAAAGGACACAAAGGGTCCATAATAAGCTTCTTTGCACACCTGAGGAGAGACTAGCGTGTGTAGTCTCACTACTTCAGGAAGAAGCATATCAGTGGTGGGACACCACATCCCAGATAGTCCAGCCTCCAGAGGTTACATGGGAGTTCTTTCTGGCAGAGTTCAAGAAGAAATATATTAATGAGAACTATTGGGAGGATAGGAGGAGAGAGTTCATTACCTTGAGGAAGAAGCATCTCACTGTGGATGAGTACGAGAGAGAGTTTATCCGCTTGAGCAGATACACTAGAGAGATTGTGCCTACTCAGGATGCTAGATGTAAGAGATTTGAGGAAGGCCTCAATGACAGTATCAAGTTATACATTACAGCTTTTCGGATCAGGAACTTCTATCAGCTGGTGACTACTGCTATGAATGTTGAGAGGGTAAGAAATAGTGAACAGAGCAGGAGGGGCAAAGATCAGCTAAAAACGGGTCATGGGCAATCTAGTTCTGCTCCCATAGTCAGTAAGAAATTCAGGGGTTCACAAAGTCAGACCCAGACTCAGGCATAAAGGAAGGATCAAGGATCTACTGCTAGGATCGGTCAGTGATCAGCATCAGTTGGTAGCACACCAGGAGGTGCTGGAAGGGGATCGGCCCCTACATGTGAGCATTGTGGTAGAAGACATGCTGGTGAGTGTTGGATTTTGATAGGAGCATGTTTTAGATGCGGATCCACAGATCACTTCTATAAGGATTGCCCTAGACAACAGGCTACCTCGGCTCCACAGACTGAGAGATCAGCTCCTTCAGCACAGAGAGGCAGAGGTCGTGGTACGAGTGATGCACCTGGGGATAGTAGACAAAGAGCTACATCAGAGTTAGTGCAAAGACACGATCCAGGATGTTGGCCCATGCCTATGCCATCAGAGCTAGAGATGACCAGGATGCCGCTGATGTGATAGTTGGTAAATTTTCTCTCTTTGATCATGATATATATGCATTGGTAGATCCTGGTTCAACACATTCATACATATGCACTAGGATAGCCAATGAGAGGGGTTTGCATGCTGAGATTCTAGATCATGATATTCTAGTTACTAATCCTTTGGGGGCATAGTGTCACAATTAATAAAGTGTATAGGGATTATCCTGTGAAAGTTCAGGATCAGACGTTCCTTGCTGACTTGATTGAGTTGTCATTCCATGAATTTGACGTGATATTGGGCATGGATCGGTTGTCTATACATCAAGTCATGGTTGATTGTCACCTTAAGATAATTACTCTTAAAACTTCTATTAATGAAGAAGTGACTATTATGGGTGAAAGCCAAGATTATCTTCCCAATGTCATATCAGCTACTGCAGTAAGAAGGTTGATAAGAAAGGGTAGTGAAGCTTACTTAGCACATGTGATTGATATTGAGAAGGTGAAGCCTAGCCTTCATGACATACCCACTGTATGTGATTTTCCTGATGTTTTTCCTAAAGAATTACCGGGTTTACCACCGGAAAGAGAGGTTGAATTTACTATTGATGTCATGCTGAGTACAACACCAGTATCCATTGCTCCCTATAGAATGACTCCCACTGAATTGAAAGAGTTGAAAGCTCAGTTACAAGAGTTGCTTGATAAAGGTTTCATACGCCCTAGTGTATCACCTTGGGGCTCTCCTGTTATCTTTGTGAAAAAGAAGGATGGGTCTCTTAGGTTATGTGTGGATTGCAGATAATTAAATAAGGTGACTATGAAGAACAAGTATCCACTACCTAGAATAGATGACTTATTTGATCAACTGAAAGGAGCATGTGTCTTTTCTAAAATTGATCTTAGATCGGGTTATCATCAATTGAGGGTGAAGGAAGCTGATGTGCCTAAGACCGCTTTTAGAACTCAGTATGGACATTATGAGTTCTTGGTGATGCTATTTGGACTAACTAATGCTCCAGCAGCATTTATGGACCTCATGAACCATACCTTCCATCCATACTTAGATCGGTTTGTGGTGGTCTTCATTGATGGCATATTGGTGTATTCTAAGACTCGAGAGGAACATGATGAACATCTTCGGGTTGTATTATCGACATTGAGAGAGAAGAAGCTCTATGCTAAGTTGAATAAGTGTGGATTTTTACACGATGAAATTTCTTGGTCATATAGTGACAGCTGAGGGGATTAGGTTGACCCAAAGAAAATTGAGGCTATTCTTGAGTGGAAACCACCTAAGAATGCTACAGAAATCAAAAGCTTCTTAGGGTTGGTTGGTTATTATAGGAGATTTGTGAAAGGATTTTCATTGATTGCATCTCCATTAACCAAGTTGCTACAAAAGAATGCCAAGTATGAGTGGAGCGACAAGTGTCAAGCGAGCTTTGAGAAGCTTAAGGCAATGCTTACTGAAGCACGCATTATCACACAACCGGTATCAGGTAAAGACTTTGTGATTTATAGTGATGCCTCACATAATGGACTTGGGTGTGTACTTATGCAGGAGGGAAAGGAAATTGCTTATGCTTCTAGGCAATTGAAGCCTCATAAGAAGAACTTCCCGACCCATGACTTGGAGTTAGCAACCATAGTTTTTTCTTTGAAAATATGGAGGCATTACCTATATGGAGAAAAGTGTTACATCTACACTGATCACAAAAGTCTCAAGTACTTGCCCACTCAAAATGAGCTTAACTTGAGACAAAGAAGGTGAATGGAGTTGCTTAAGGATTACGATGGCACCATTGACTACCATCTACGAAAGGCGAATGTGGTTGCTGATGCACTTAGTCGAAAGTCTCTAACATCTTTGAAGGTCATTTATGCTTGCATGACTCTAATAAGTGATAGAGCTATTGTAGGTGAATTGAGAGTTAAGCCAAGCTTACTTCAACAAGTTAAAGAAGCACAAAAGCAAGATGAGAAGTTGGCAACTGTCATTAGACAAGTCCAAGAGGGGAAGGAAAGTGAATTTGTGATCAAGGAAGATGGTCACCTATACTATCAGGGGAGGATATGTGTTCCTAATGATGAAGAACTCAAGAAGAGCATCCTTAAGGAAGCACACAATAGTTCCTATGCTATACATCCAGGTAGAACCAAGATGTATCAAGATTTGAAGACTCATTATTGGTGGCCTAGTATGAAGAGGGACATTGCAGATTATGTGACCAAGTGCTTGACATGTCAACAAATAAAAGCCGAGCATCAAGTTCCATCGGGTTTGTTGCAACCAATATCAATACCCAAGTGGAAATGGGATCGCATTACCATGGACTTTGTCATTGGCCTACCTCTCACAAAGAAGAGACATGATGCAATTTGGGTGATAGTTGATAGATAGACCAAGTCAGCTCATTTCTTACTTGTTAGAACTGGCTACTCTCTTGAAAGATTGGCAGAACTATATATCAATGAGATAGTTCGGTTACATGGAGTGCCCACATCTATCATATCTGACAGAGACCCAAGATTCACCTCAAGATTTTGGAAAAAAACTACATAAAGTATTGGGTACCAAGTTGAACTTCAGCACGGCTTTCCATCCACAAACGGATAGACAGTCAAAAAGAGTGATTCAGGTACTGGAAGATATGCTTAGAAGCTGTGTCATTGACTTTGAGGGGAGTTGGGACAAACACCTTCCAGACCTTACGGGGCTTTATATGGAAGGAAGTGCAGGACACCTTTATGTTGGACTGAGTTCAGTGAAAACAAGATAGTGGGGCAAATTTGATAAGACAAACCGAGGAGAAAGTAAAGATAATCAAGGACGGGGTGAAAGCTGCGTCAGATAGACAAAAATCTTATGCAGACTTTAAGAGGAAGGACATAGAGTATGAGATTGGAGATAAAGTCTTCCTCAAAGTATCACCATGGAAAAAGGTGCTTAGATTTGGGAAGAAAGGTAAGTTAAGCCCTAGGTTTATCGGTCCATACGAGGTCATTTAACGTGTGGGTCTAGTAGCCTATAGGTTAGCTTTACCACCCGAGCTGGATAAGATCCATAATGTGTTCCATGTATCAATGCTGAGAAGATACAGATCAGATCCTTCACATGTCATATTAGCGGAGACAATTGACATATAACTTGATTTGACATATGAGGAGGAACCAGTGAATATTTTGGCACGAGAAATCAAGGAACTAAGGAACAAAAGAATTCCTCTGGTCAAAGTACTTTGGAGAAATCACAACATTGAGGAAGCCACATTTGTTTGAATCAGGTAAATTTCAAAGATGAAATTTCTTAAGAGGGGAAGAAATGTAATGCCCCGAAAATGCCAATTTGTGAATAATAACCTAATCTATTGCCAAGAGTTTCCTAATCATAAACAACATCCCAGAAGGAATGTTGTGACATTCCGAAATACCCTGGATGGAATGTTGTGACATTCTGGAATACCCTGGATGGAATGTGGTGACATTTTGGAGTACCCCGTTTGGAATATTGTAACATTTCGGAATATCCCGGGATACCCCAGATGGGATGTTGTAACATTTCGGAATACACCGGGTGGGATGTTGTAACATTCCGGAATGGCTCGGATGAGATGTCGTAACATTCCGAAATATCCCGGAACAACCTAGAATATCTCTGAATATCCAGGATGGACATCCTGGGACATCTCGGAATAGCCTGGAACATCCCGGGTGCAACATCCCGAAATAGCCCTATAGAGTACCAGATGCCCTAAAAACTTCAATTTCCAAATAGTACTATCCGAGTCTCGAGGATTAAAACTGAAATGGAAATGAGTATTTTCATTTGGTGGGAATAACCATAGCCAATGGATCTTGAGATCTAATCCTCGCCATCCAAAAGAGATAAGGACAGGGATGCTTCTAGAGAAAGACATCACCTTCTTTATCTTCTTCTTTCTCTCCCACTACCATATCATCCTCATCTCCATTTCCACTTCAATTCCTTTTCTTCCATCCTACCAAATCTCTACAAAATCACCAAAGATCCCCACAAATTACACATACAAATCTTCCATTGAGCTCTCAAGAAAAAAGATCCAAGCATTTAATTTAAGAGAAGGTGGAGATTTATGGGATGAATAGGGACACCATCAATAAGTGAGGTAAGTGATTTAAATTCACTCATCAATCTTCATCTTAGAATTAGAATGGCATCATCCATGCATTAATTTGAGTTTTATTGAGAGTATGTGTTGGTACTTGAAGCTAAAGAGAAGGAGGAATGGAGGAAGAGTAAAAGGGAAAGAGAAAGAAGTAGTTTAAAGTGTATTTTGAAAGCTTGATAAATCATTTTGACATCAAGAGGTTTGTGCTCATGCAAATTTTAGATTTCCCCTAATTATCTTAACTATGCCTAATATAGGGTTTTTATTGGGTGGTAGCTTTGGTAAAATGGAATGGAAATACTTAACTTATGTGTCAAACAATGATGGTTGGTATGTGTAAATGTATGAAAAATCAACTGCTTGTATGAAATGTTGTGGAAACCGAAACATAGAGATTATGAACCTAGTGTAGACAGCTTGCACAATAGATACATTTAGGGCTGCAACTTACATTCTAGAACTCCAAATGATTTGAATCTTGTGCCGAATGAAAGATAAGAGATAGTCCTAGAATTTTCATGAACATAGTCTGCCCAAAATTTGAGTGTAAGTAGTTATAAAATTCGATAGAAATTAGAGTATGAATTCTGGAAACTGTCAACCCTATTCTGGACCAGTCTGGAGTTAAATGATTATAACTCAGTCTACAAAACTCCAAATTTAATTATTATTGTACCTATGGTATGTTAAGATCCAGAGGCACAACTTTCATGAAGACTAAACTGATAAATTCTAATTGCATCCGAACTGAAATTGGACTCCAAGTTAGTGTAGAAACTCTGCCCTGCAAATTGAGAACTGAAATTCGAGTTTTGGACAGCTGAAATCAAACGGTGATAACTTATGATGAATAAATCCAAATTAAGTGATTCAAAGTTCTTTTTAATCCTAAGACATAGATCTAGAAGTATCATGAAGAAGGCAATGCTTAATTCATGTGTTTATTAAGTCAAAATGCAATAGCAAATAGACACATCAAATCTGTTTTTGTGTGAAATTTATAATGCTTATCACTATGTAAATTCTTGTACGTGTGTATATGCTATAATGCATGGAAAATAGAATTATATGTATATGGATGTTATTATTCATTATGTAAAATGCAAGTGATGAAGCGATCATGAAATTATATGTTTGTTGATGGTATTATGCATTATGTATAATGCAAGTGATGAAGTGATCATGATGAATGACATTGAAACTAATTGTGTGTAAATAAGTATTGCCCCTAGTAAACCGGATAGGAATCAGAGGTTAAGGATATATTGGCATGCCAATGGGGAATTCTAGTAGTACTGCACTGTTCATTTGATCAGGACCATTAGAGGCACCGAGTGTTCGGTCCCTATTCACTTGATCTGGGCCATTAGAGGCACCGAGTGTCCAACCCCTGTTTATTTGATCTGGATCATTAGAGGCATTGAGTGTCCGATCCCATGATTTGATCTATTTGGATCATTAGAGGTGCCGAGTGTCCGGTACCATGATTTGATCTACTAGGCATTTTATGCCACCGTTCAGGCACTACGTGCCACCGTCCCATTATTCGAGTTATTGATTCCGCCAGAACTTACTTTTGGCAATTAAAAGAATACATTTGAAATGAATTTGCATCATAAATTGATTAAGAAAATAGTGATTTGAATAAGAAAATGAATGAAAATGTATTATGATATGTAATTAGATTATTTGAGACTACATTCATGTTTGTCATGAGTTGGTGAATTGTTTCAAAATGCTTGTTGCAACTTTTAATTATTGTTATTATATTTACAGTTTCTTTTATATTATAATGACAAATGTGATATTTGGAAAAGTTTAGACTTGTATGAGCACCACTAAGCTTCCATGCTTAGCGCGTTAGTTTTTCAATACGTAGGTAGATAGCTTTTGACGGACAGGTGGACCTTGGTGGATCTGCTGAAAAGTTGGAGTCACTTCACAGACATTGTGGTAGATGCTTCAAGATCTTTTGGTTATGTCATAGTTTTGGACTCTTGAGCATTTTGGCATGTACACCTTAGCTAGAAAGTGATGTTAAATATTGACTTGTATATGTAAGTTGTGCTTAAGATTTATTTTTGTGTATGGAGCATTGTCTAATGATGTGTGTATTATTAAGTGTGAGTTGATTATGTGAATAAATAATATGCACCTTAGTTTCTAGAGAGTATTAGATGTGTAAACATGTTTTGTGTTAATAGGATGTGATAAAGGTTTTAGGGGAAACACTTGTAATTTTTTTTTGGAATAGAATATGCAAGCTAGAGATTGGGATAATTCATGAAAGGAAATTTAATGGGATAGGCTTTAGGTGATCTTAGCACAGGATGTAGCGTCTCCTAACTCGGTTATACGATTGACTAGGTTGGTGGGGGTGTTACACGAAATTAATTATTCTAAATTTTAAATGTGATTTTAAATTGCAATTACGTTGATTACAATTTAGGTAATGTATCTCTAATAATCATTATTAAGGATACATTATAATTGACATCTTGAATTTAGGAAATTCATCCTTGGTAATTGTTAGTAAGGATATATTTTATTCGGGCATTAAAACCATTTTAAGATTTTGGATATGGCTTTGAATTGATCAATGGTTGAGATGACTCGATCAATATGATTGATGCATCTATAAATACCTGTCTATGGCTAAGAGAAGAAGATGATCATCTCCTGGTGGTTGTCGACCTGATCAAGAAAGGAAGCCGACCTCCTTTCGAAGAAAGTCAAGCTCCCTTTGTGGCAGTGGAACTCCACCCAAATAGAGAGAGAGACAGACAGACATACAGACAGACAGAGAGAGAGAAGAGTGGAAACAATTCAAATCATTGCATATCGTTCTTCTATTACAATTGCCTATTTATAAGCTCAATATACGTGGTTATCCTCTAGTTGTTCACATAACGTAGTCGTTATAATAAAGCTAGTCCAGATCAGAAGGAGTTGCAAGAGAGCGAAGCTATCACTTAGAAGCCGCCCCTCGCATTCACTCGTGTGCCAATCATACAGTGTGTTCGTCTCTGGCAACACCTGGGATCCAAAGCCTTAATTGGTCTTGTGGTGCAGAAGACAGAGCTCAGCCTTCAAGGGTATATTCCCAAACCTAGTATTGATTTTATCGAGATGCATGTGTTATGCCCAGAAATCCAAAAATAATATTTTATTCCTTAGCAGGGGACTGTGGGCCCGAGTTAGCGCGGATTGACATAGAGTCACAAAATTTAATTCGGGTAAGCTTTTTATATGAAAACAATTTAGGAAAAAATACATTTATTTTATTTCTGTGATTTATCATGATAAGATGATAGAGGGTCTCGAGACAAATTTAGCGGTTCAATCAGAACTCGAACCGGAGTTAGAACGGGTTAGATACGGGCTAGTTTAATTAGATAACTTAAGTAGGGGTATTTTGGTTATTTGGACCAAATAGGGGCCTATAAAATATAACCTGGGGCTTGTGGCCAGGGATTTTGCCTCATGCCACCTGAGGCTCAAGGAGGAGGAGAGAGAGGCGATGCCGAGAGGTAGGGATGACAATATTACCCGTTTATGGGGGGTAGTTTCCTACCCACGGGGATTTCACAGATAATTTTTCTTACACGTTTATTATATGGGGCGGGTACGAGTATTATAGTCCCCGTACCCGCGGGTACCCGTTACCCATAAAAATTAGTATATTACAATATTACCCTCGGTACATATACCAAAAAAACTCTAACCTAATTCAATACCCACATATTTTATGTTTTGAAACCTTATGATGATGTTGTTGTCAAAATGTTGTGTTATCAAAATGAAGTTGTTATACTTGAAGTTGTTATCAAAATACTTGAAGAGTTAAAGTGTTATTAAAATATTATAATTTAGGGTAAATTATAGTTTTGGTCCCCACAATTTCCTCCAATTTTGGTTTTAATCCATATAGTTTCAAAATTTTGGTTTTAGTCCTCACACTTTACTTCCGTTTAGGATTTGGTCCCTACCGTCAAATAAGGTTCAAACGGTGCTGACGTGGATAATATGTGCTGACTGGACAATGCTGACGTGGAGCCTACAGTGACCAACTTTGTAAACTATAGGGACTAAAGCCAAAATTTTATAAACTATGGGGACTAAAACTAAAATTTTATAAACTATAGGGACTAAAAACAAAATTTAGTTAATTATTTTTCCTAATAAATATAAAAAATTACATGATATTTTTTAATTTATTTATAAATAACTATAATATTTAAAAATATTAAAATTGAGCAAACTTTTTACCGATTAAGGTGATTTATTTTGGATTTTATTTTGGAAAGAGCGATGACATGTTTATATATTTTGAAAAGAGCGATGGATTTTATTTTAATGGAGATATTATTTTATACAAAACCAGTATTAATAAATTCGGGACGTCCTGATCCGGTCCCGAATTTTCCGGAGCGAGACAAAATCAGGATGCTTCATATTCGGGACGAGAACGGGCCGGGATTTGGTATGTCCCGATCCCGTCCCGGTTTTGAGTCGGGATGCAAATATGCGTCCCAGTTCTGGTCCAGAATATGAAGCATCCCGATTTTGTCCCACTCTGAAAAATTCGGGACCGGACCGTGATCGGACCGGGACGTCCTGAATTTATTAATATTAGTTTTTTATAAAATAAAAATAATATTCCGTTAAAATCATTAATATTTTTTTCTAAAAAATAATATTATATATTTAATATTACTTATATTATAAATCGGGCTGGGATGGGACAATCCCAAAAAAAAATTGTATCGTTGTGGTTTTTACCCAGGACGGATCTATTTGTCCCGGTTCCATCCCGATTTTGAACTGGGACGGGATTTTTCCCTACTTTTCGGGTCGAGCCGGACCGGGACTGCCGGGACGTCCCGACCCGTGCTTACCCCTACTAAATATATAAACATGTCATCGCTCTTTTCAAGATAAAATCTAAAATAAATCACCTTAATCGGTAAAAAGTTTGCTCAATTTTAATATTTTTAAATATTATAGTTATTTATAAATAAATTTTTTTAAAAAATATTATGTAATTTTTTATATTTATTAGGAAAAATAATTAATTAAAATTTGGTTTTAGTCCCTATAGTTTACCAAATTTTGGTTTTAGTCCCCATAGTTTATAAAATTTTGGTTTTAGTCCCTATAGTTTACAAAGTTGATCCCTGCGGGCTCCACGTCAGCACCGTTTAAACCTTATTTGACGGTAGGGACCAAATCCTAAACGGAAGTAAAGTGTGGGGACTAAAATCAAAATTTTGAAACTATAGGGACTAAAGACAAAATTGAAGGAAACTATGGGGACCGAAATTATAATTTTCCCTATAATTTATATTTTTCTAAAGTGTCATGGTACCCGCCAATACCCGTCGGTATCCGTCCCCCCGCGGGTAATTAAATGGGTATTCATTTTTGATACTTGCGGGGAATAAATGGGAAGCGAGTACCCGTTTTTTTCGCGGGGCGGGTAGCGGGTACCCGTTTATTTCACAGGGCAGGTAGTGGGTACCCGTTTTTTCGCGGGGCGTGTAGCGGGTAAGCACCGCCCATACCCACCCAGCCGTATTGACATCCCTACCGACAGGAGGAGGAGGAGGAGGAGTTTCAGTGCCGGATTTTGCAATATCGTCGACGTTCAACGTAGGAAGATCCCTAGCTTCTTCTTCCTTCCCGATTTCTCCAAAAGTATGAGTGGATGAGCCTTCTTTTTCCTCTTTTTCTTCATCAGCCATGCTGCCCCTATGTCATGGGGTTCTTATCGTTTTTCATTGGGTTTTTCGCGAATCGGATTGGTTGATTGCGTTGAGAGTTTTATCGTGATTGCAACGGTTTTTGTCGGATTGAATTTTGGGCAATTGGTCGCCCCTTACCTTGCTGTGATGCCCTCTTTCTTCTTCAATTCTTGATGGTTTCTTTGAGGAATCTTGATGGTTGTTGAGGGTTGTTGTTGATGGTTTGATATCTTGAGAAAAGGGGGAAGATGGAGGGTATTTAGGGTGTGTTGTAGGGCACTCTAGGAACCCTAGGGTGGCCGGCCACCCTAAAGGTGGGATTTTTAGGGTTTTAATCTATTTTTCACACCTAGGAGATACATTATAGGGCATGATGGACTTGTTACTAAGGATATAAACAATATAAAATCCTACACTTAGACAATTGGAAACCTAGGGACACCTAGAGACATTAGGACCCTGGTTTAACTTTAGGGAGGGTCGACCCTAAGGACACCTAAGGGGGCCGAACCTTCCTTGCCCTTAGAGCACTCGGGTGAGGGAGGTAGGCCGGCCCTAGGGTATTCGGCTAGGGTCCTTAAGGGCGGGTTAAATTGTGTAGGATTGTTAAGGGATGATACCCTATTCCTAGGGTTTGCTATATATGCTTTCCATGCTCTTATCCTACGCTTTTATATGTACTATGTTATACTTCTATGCTTATTGTATACGCTGTGATGTTATGATTTTGGTGTTATTTCCCTTATTATATAATTGCGTGTGATTGTGGTGGATGACGCGAGGAGGCGGAGGTGAAGGTATGCCCTAGACATACCCTTGACCTGTTATGCACATCTTGTTATGTTCATTTATATATATGTACTTGCGTGTGTGATGTTGTGATGTGCATGTTGCATTTCCCGGGAGCCTCGCTGGTGCGGGGAAGATATGCCCCAAGAAGACAGCGTTGGCCTTATTTCGGAAGTCCAATTAGTGCGGGGAGATCATACCCCAAGGAGACAGTCCGAAGACCCAAGCGGTGAGGGGAATGTATCCCCCAACAGGCTGGCTCGGAAGAGTTGGTGTCGGTGAGGGGAGGCCATACCCTAACAGGCTGACACTGAGTTGTGTGGTAATGTGGCGACCACCCGTCTACCTACCCTATGTGGCTACGTGGGACCGACAGGCCCAGAGGTGATTCATGTGGATGATGCATCATGTTTCTTATTCGTTATTTCTGTGGTGTTGTTGATATATGATTGTCATGTGTGGTGTGGTAGACATGTACTCGATTATGATGTTGTACATATTGATATATGAACATCATGCATAGTGTAATAGATATGGTATTATCATGATGTTGTTTACCGCTTGGAGCTATGTTTTCTTTCATGTTGATGATGATATAGAGGATATGAGGACTGATCTACTCCCTAAGTCCCATTGGACTTACCCCTCATTCTATTATTTTGCAGCACCTGAGCTAGATCAGAGAGGTACCGGGGTGCAGTAGCGCGGTTGGTGGTGGCAGGACAGCGGGTCTCGTGACATGTCGTGGTCGAGGGGGATACCGAGTCCTTTTCTTTGTTTCTTTGAGTCGTTGAGTCATGTCGACTCAGTTTACTTATGTTTCTGCATTTTATTTACTTTGAGTTGTCCGTTTTTGTAAGCAAACTTTAATTCCATTTTCTTTTGAACATTGGTTATTGTTGAGTTAATGGTTGGGGTTTTAGAATTTTAAAAGGCTTTTTAAATTTCCTAGAAGTATTAATGGAATGTTCATGGTTTGGTTTCTTTACATGTGGTTTGACTTGGGTTTAGGCTTTAGGCTACATGGCATACCCTGGCCGGTCATACTGGGTTTGGGGTATGATAGCATGGATCCGCTTGGGTAGAGGATCAGCTTATTCTTCTGCTGTGTGTAAATTTTTTGATGTTTGCCCGGTCCTTGCAGACCCAACAGTCCTACCCCAGCTCGACAAAAAATTGGGCTAGAGAACTCGGGCTCAGCACGACAAGAAAACGAAACGGGTCATCACGGCCCGACCCACTAGCACGATTATAAAAAACTAAACCTGTCATCCCTTTCTTGACTATTATTACAAGGCTTTTAGGCTGGGTCAGACCTACATCCCTTGACTCAACACGATAATGGGCGGCCCTGAGCATTGTTTTATCGGTATCGGGCTATCAGACCGGGCCAAAAGTGACAGAGCTATATGTTCATGTCTGAGGATCAGAGTAGTCCAATCCGGCTCGATGTCTCTCCTGGATAGATGCAACTCCAGCGCGGTGTGTGGGGGGGACCTGGAAAAGATACTCTGACGCTCAATAGTTTTTCAAGGTGGAGGTTACAAAATATGGAACTTAGTTTACCTGAGGCATGTTGTGTCTATATTTATTACAGGTTGAGATGATGATGTCGCCCGACAATCTTGTGTGTATATTGCTCTAAATAGGTCGAGGCTGATCCCGGAGATGACGGGCTTGTAATGGCGTATCCCTTATGATAAAGAAGGACGTGGATGTCCTTGTATAGCCGGGTGGAGCCCCCGGGCAGGGTCGTTTGGTTTGGCTTGAGTTGGGTTGTGGGGCATTGGCGTATCCCTTATCAATTTGTTAACTTAGGTCAACTTGGTTTCAAAGAGATTGTCATGAAATAACCTCTATGTTATTTTATCCATATCCATATAAATTTTTTCATTCTAAGTGTATAGAAACATGTCATACCTATTCCTAAACTTGTTTATGAAGTTTGGACTTAAAATGAAGTGTCCAAGTCGATTTGTTGACTTGGGTCAAACTTTTCCAAGCTTAAGTCCTCTAAAATGAACTAGTTATCATTTTGCTCAATTTCTCATGAATTTTCAATCTTAAGCACATGACAATAATCATTAACACACCTAAACATGTTCATCCAATTTTCAACTTAAAATGAAGTCTTTAAAGAAAAATATCAACCTAGTCCGATTTCATAAATATCATGATATCATGAAATGAGCTAAGTTATCAAGATTTTTTCTACTCATGAAAATTCAAATATCTATCATACATAATCAATCATGAGCATAGAGAAATCATTTAAGCATAGGTATTCAAATATTATGCTAATATTTTTGCAAAATCAAACTCATACCTCATTCCTGAAATTTTTTCCAAACTTTTCATTTCCTTTTCCATTTTCTTTTAGATAGCATAGCCTTCCATTAACATTCTCAACTTGCTAGTAGACTTCATTAGTAGAATTAATGAACCTAAAGCTACTAGCAAGCAACCCAAACCAAATAGCAAAGAGAAGAATCAAGTATCATTTTCAAAGTCTACTTTGCTAAATAGTTTGAAATACGTTTCAAAATAAATTATCATAAATTCGAAATGAATTAAGAGATCTCAAAATATGAAATATTTAAAAGATAAGATCTTCAACCCTTCCTATTGGTTGAAAACCGAAATCCACAATTAGCCTACGACTTAAAACCGCAAGGTCGCATGAGCCCATTACATACTACATAGGTCTCCGAAGAGATCGGAAATCAAAAAATCAAAAATCATTTGAAATAAATTAAGAGCGGGGAAAATCAATCAATTTTAAGCATGTATCATAAACACCAACTTCAAACATACAAGGAAAAGGTGATGATACCAAGTGATTTAGATGCCAATTCTTAAACCTAAGGCATCTAGTCTAAGTGAAGACTTTGAAGTTGCAACCATGCAAGGATCCGTCCTTCAATTTCTTGGTCAACTTCAACTCTTCAATTTCCATTACCCTTGTGTGGTGGCTCCCCCTACAAAAGAGCATAAAACTTTTGGTACCCAAATGGCTTTGGGTCCTTGGGGGTTAGATGGCCTAGGAATCCAAAGTGTCCTAGCTACACTTGGATTTTTCTTAAATGCACAATCATAAATAGCATGGCCATATATGCCACAACAAAAGCAATGTCCATGAAATTCTTTCTTTTTACCATTCATGTGAATATAAGGTCTAATGTTAGAATGCTTTGCATAAGAGGCATGATGAGCATGAGCATTCTTAGATGAAATATTTTTCTTCCTAGGATTTCTAAAAAATGAAACATGTGATAAACTACTAGTTTTCTTACTCAAGAAAACAACCTCATTTTTCAAATCATTAATTGATTTATGTGGCTTGCATTTGAGATTTCATCATACTATTTTCAATTTTGATTTTCATATTTTCTACTTTCAAATTCTCAATCTCAACTTTTGAGATATTTTTCAATTCAATTTTCAAATCATCATTTTTATTTTTCAAATCAATATTCTCACTTTTTAAGTCCTTAATTTCAATTATCAATTGTGAATTATTAGTTTTCAAAACATCAGTATTATCATGGCAATCAACACTTGAGGAACTTAGATTTGCCTTTAAATTTTCATTTTCTAATTCTAGAGCATGCAAATCCTTAGTAAGCCTAGAGTTGTCCTTTTTAATTTTCTTCATTTCTTTACTCTTTTTCAAAAGCATGGCACACATATTTTGACATTCTTCTACTAATTCTTCATATGACATTTTGAGTGAATGTGAAGAACTAGCATCACTATCATATGCTATATCTTTATCATGACTGAAAGTAGAATATTGTATCTCATCATGGATACCCATGAGGCAAACCTTGGATGTGCCTTCATAGTCATGACAAGAGGATGCTTCTTGTGATTTGGAGGTGGATGTTGAAGCACTTGTCCTTTTTTGGCATTCTTCTTTGATGAAGGGCAATTCCTCTTAATGTGCCCCTTTTCCTTGCACAAGTAGCATATAACCTTTCTTTTTCGACTTTTTGATTTGCTTCTTTGACTAGAAGCACTAAGATCATTACAACTAAGGTTAGTACTAGGGGAATGACCATTGTCATCACCACCCTCTACAAATGTATTAAGCTTTTCAGTTTTAGTATAATCATATAAAATATTTAATGTGACCCAAATATCAAATGCGGAAGAACAATGCATAATATTTTCAAGTATTTCATTTGAAAATAAACAATATAGGAGATGCGTTGTTTTAGCATTCAATTCAAATAATTTAACTTGTTCTTGAGTCCAATCATTTATGTCAATGGTGGGCTCAACATACCCATTCTTTAGCACGCATAATAGATCTAAACTTTGTGTTTTAAGAAAGGTATACTTCCTACTCTTCCAAACACCAAAATTTTCTTCATCAAACCTAGGTGGTGCAAATGTTATACTCTCTAGTGTCATTTTTTTCGGATCGAGGCAAGATGTAGACGAGATGGTGAAATCTCAATCCACGACCCGCTCTGATACCAATTGTTGGACGAAATGGCCACAGAAGAGGGGGGGTGAATAGTGTATTAACTAAATTTGTTGCCTAATTCCGATTTTATTCGTTTCTTAGATTACTCAGGCAATTTACGAACGAATGACTAAATGCGGAAGCGATAAAAGATAAAGCAATAAATACAAACACAATATCAATGCTAACACAGTGATTTATAGTGGTTCGGCCCCAATGTCTACTCCACTACCTAAGCACTTCGCTTAGGATTTCCAAACTTAGATTTACTATATTAATGTTGTTTCCCTTACAACGAGGACTTTGACCCGAAGAGTCTCACTCTCAACCTAAGGCACTTCCACACTCGAAAGTCTCCGCCTTCTTACCGAGAGCACTCTTCCACCTCAACCTAAGGGACAACTCAACTAATCCTAGTAAACTACGTTTACAACGGTGGGTTTAAGCGTTAACACCAAGGCAACCACCAACTCAATCAAACCTAACAATCTAGGTTTACACATGTTCAATTACAATGAAATAAATAACAAAATACAACAATAAATGGAGCTATAAATCAAACAATAAATTACTTAGCTACCAAACTGCCTAGTCCTCTTGATGCCTCAAGGTGATGAATCGATGAAGTTTTGAAGGCTATATCAAGGAATGAGAGATCAAACTAGGGATTTCAAGAATTATCGCTCAATCAAGCTTAGAATTTATCAAGAATAGCTTAATGAAGTGTAAGAGTGATCAAAAAGTATCTTAGGAAGGCTTAGGATTGGGTATTTATAGAGCCAAGAAGAAACGAAATGAAACAGGCGGCTCAACGGGCGGAAAACTAGCTATTTCCGCCGTTCGGTTACATGTCGATCGATCGTAGGTCGATCGACCGATCGACCGCTGGCTCTCTGTGAATTATGCGCACTGTTCGGTCGATTGACGGGTCAACCGAATGAGTCGCGATATCAGCGATCCGCAATTCGATCGACAGATCGATCGACCGAAGCACTTCTGCCAAGTCGCGATTCTTGCGATCCTCAATTCGGTCGACCGAAGACCCTACTGCCATTTTTGGCTTTTGTCGGTCGACCGACTAGTCGACCGAACCTGGGATGAACAGGGTAGTCTACTATTTTGCTTGGGTTTTTCTACTCGTTTTGGTTCCGTCTTCACTAAGTCTACTTATATAACATTTACTAATTTAAAGTTAATAACTTTAAAACATAAATGTTATATAATGATTACCCTCCATTTGGATTCAGTAAAAATATCTAAAAAATCAAAATCCTTAAGAATCAAAATCTAGTTTTTGGGGTCTAGTACAAATTTTTTGAAAACGAAAATTTCCTAATCTTCCGGGTCAAATATGGGTATGCTAAAGGCTTCCAAAAATTCCATAAAAATACCTCGTTATCTAGTTTTGACCCAAGGAACAATGACCATCATTTTTTATGTCAAGTAAATGTCTAGGACATATAGCCCTCCCAGGAGCTCCCTACGCTTAGTGAATTTCAGGGCGATTCCTGGTTTTCATGATTTGGGGTTCGGGATTGGTTTTTGGATTCTTATGCATCATCATGAGGATTTACAATATAAATTAGACACCCTAAACCTAAACTCTAATTTCCCGAAGAATCCGAGCGCCGACGAGTGTAATTGCCGATTTCTTTGATTTTCCGATCGGGGACGTCGTGCACTAACTGATATGGAACCTGAAAGAAACTCTTCATGAAATCATTAGTTTCATGTTTGTTATCATCAAAATCGATATTAAGACCAAGGTTGAAAACCTCAAGCCAACTGTTGATGGCTTTGGACTAAAATTGGAAGGACTGTTCTAGGGCGTCATCCACAAATAGTGTCTAAGTTTTGACCTACTCGAAAGCGTCTTCTTGGTCGATGAATTCGACAACGAAGTCGGCCAAAGCTTGGGCCTTGATGGGACCCATGGGATGGTATTCGATGCTGAACTCTGAGAGTTCTACTGACCAGGATATCATTCGTCATGCGAATTTAGGTTTAGTCGGTACTTGTCTAATCGGTTGCTCGAAAAGCACCTGGATGTGATGACTTTGGAAATATGGCCTCAATCTCCGGGCCGAGATGACTAGGGCGATGTCGAGCTTCTCTAGCCTCTGGTATCTGGTTTTCGATCCGTGGGGGACCTTGCTGACAAAGTAGATCGTCTTTTGATCTTTTTCCCGCTCTCGGATCAAGATCGAGCTGACGACGCTTTCTGTGAATAGAGTTTCTCGCTCTCGGATCAAGATCTTTTTCCCGCTCTCGGATCAAGAGGAAAAGAGTTTCTCCTGATTGTGATTTGTCCAGGACCGGTGGACTGGTAAGGAAGTGTTTGAGCTCCTCGAAAGCTTGTTCACATTTTTCATCCCAATGGAAATTCTGCTTCTTCCTTAATATTTTAGAGAAGGGGGCAGCTCGGTTGGTTGACCTGGAGAGGAATCTCAACAACGTGGCCATCGTCCCAATGAACTGTTGTACTTCCTTGATGTTGTGTGGGCTCCACATTTCTTAAATGGCCCAGAACTTCTCCGAATTAGCTTCTATCCCTCGATGTGTCAACATGAAGTCGATGAATTTGCCGCCATGAACTACGAAGGTGCACTTTTTGGGGTTTAATCTCATGTTGTATTGCTTGAGCTGGTTGAAGATCTCAATGAGATCATTGCAATGATTTAGATGGCCGGTGTTTTGGAAACCATGTCGTCGACGTACATCTCCATGTTGCGACTAATTTGTTTCTCAAAAACTTTGTTCATCAGGCGTTGATATGTGGCTCCTGCATTTTTAAGCCCGAAGTGCATCACCTTATAACAGAAGTTTGCATGTTCGATGATGAAAACCATTTTTCTTCATCCTCAAGGTGCATCCGTATTTGATTGTAGCCTGAATAGGTGTCCATGAAGCTTATATATTGGTATCTTGAGGAGCCATCGACGAGTTTGTTGATGCTCCACAATTGGTAGGAATCCTTTGGGCAAGCTTTGTTGAGGTTGGTGAAGTTGACACACATCTGCCACTTTTCCGAATGCATTTTGACCATTACAACATTTGCGAGCCACATCGAATCTCTCTGATGAACTTTGCCTTTAGTAGCTTCCCGGTCTCTTCGAAGGATGCCTATTGTCACTCGATTCCAAGCTTTCTCTTCTTTTAGACTACAGATTTGACCTGGGGGTCGATAGCTAGTCTGTGATAGATGACTTGGGGATTTATCCCTGGCATGTCGGCTGGTCTCCATGCGAAGAGATCAGCGTTGTTTTTTAGTAGAGTGCTGAGTTGAGCTTTGAGCTCGTTGGGGATGTGTGCTCCCACATAAGTTACTTGTTTGGGGGATGTCCCGATTTGCACAGGTTCTATATTGCCGGTGGGCTGGGGTCGTTCTTCTATGGGAGGCTAGACTGGTGCAGGAGCGCTCCTCGTCGTTCCAATATTACTAGGTTGCAGATGATCGTCGTCGTTGGGTCATTGTCGTTGGTGTGTGGTGGCAGTTGCTTGGCTCCGGGTTCCAACCATTGTTGGGGAGGTAAGCTTTACTTGGCCCCACGGTGGGCGTCAAATGTTCATGCTTGAGGATCGGAGTACTCCGGTCCAGCTCGATCTCTTTCCTGGTCAGATGCAACTCCAGCGGGAGAGAGGGACCTGCAAAAGACAATCTGACGCTCAAGTTAGTAGGACCCCAAGGTGGAGGTTACAAAATATGGAACTTAGGTTACTTGAGGCATGATGTGTCTATATATATTTATTGCAGGTGGAGGTGATGACGTCACCCGAAAATCTCGTGGGGATATTGCTCAGAATAGGTCGAGGCTGATCCCGGAGATGGTGAGCTTGTAATAGTGTATCCCTTATGATAAGGAAGGACGTGGATGTCCTTGTATGGCCGGGTGGAGCCCGGGCAAAGCCGTTTGGTTTGACTCGAGTTGGGTTGTGGGGCGTTGTTGGGTCTAATCCAACCGAACCCAATAGTTCTAGTCCCACTATATATGAAGATTCAAGTTGCAAGTGTAATTGCAACTTTCATTTACGGGCAACCAAATGCCCCCATTATAAATTCTGTAGCTTAATTATATAGTTATTTTTTTAGTTTCATTCCTCATTTAGTATTTATATACGTATACAAATTTGTCGATTAGTTTTCTACTACCACTTGCACTACTAGTAGTTTTCCAATTGATTATCTCAGTCTACCATTGAGATATTGACGTCCCCTAAAAGAAGACTAGTCCAAGATCATTTTCAAGATGGACAAATTGCTAACTCCTTGGCATGTATTCCTCCTCTTCAGAGTTGGGCGTCTCACTCTTGTTAACAATGTGGCATCGTACTTCCTATCTATTTTTTAAGCACCTTCTTGGGTCGTCTGTCTCATCAACAGAAGAAGGAAAGTTTTCTTCTGGATAGGTAGCATATCAAAAAGCCTAAAAGCTAAGTGTTTAATCAGATGGGACACACTCACAACAACGAAAACCATGGGAGGTCTAAACCTACTTAACCTACGGTCATAATAAGACTTAGTTGATACCCCCCCCCCCCCCCCCCCCCCAATAAGAAATTTATAGCATAGAAGATAACATCATTTTCACCAATTTGGAGGAACATCATGAAGAGTTGTGACATCATCGTTTGTTTTGGCAGAGGAACTCACATTTGTCTTTGGCACGATCATTGGTCAGTCGGTGAAAGATTGAAAGATAGATACGCAACTCTCTCCTCACTCACTTTAAAACCATCTTTTACTATGCGGAAGCCAAAGAACTAAACTCAAATGGGAAAATAATCTAGTGGAATATATAGAATTCTCTAACTTTGTTGCAATGGAGGAGATCATTCAATTGGCAACCGACTTGGAGCCCTTCCTTCACCGCTCAAGTGAGGATATTATCTTGTGATGATTGATTCGATTTAAACCCGACCAGAATTCGAAATAGGCCAAACTGGATCAAAGAAAGAAGAAAAAAAGGCAGACTACACAGGTCTCGGCCTAGCCCAGGCAGCAGGCGTGCGGCTCTTCTTTTCTCTTTTTTATTATTTCCCTGCCTCAGCCGCTTTCATTGACTTGGGCAGTGCATGCACGCACTGATTTGGAAATTCAAGCATTCTGCAGCAACGAAGAATTCGGTCAAGCATCAAAAATCTTTGGGTCGAAGTTATTGCAGTAGCCATCCGATCAAATTGAACGGCTCTGCACATTATTTGCTGCAAATTTCTCGCTGAATCAAATGCTATACGTCGGCTACGAGTATGTTATAAAAGGGGGTCTAAATGCAGTTCTAAATCATCACATTTACTCCATTTCTCAAGCAAGATTACTTTTTGATGGCTCTCTTCCCCTTCACACCGTCTCAGGCAGAAGCAAGAATCCAGATTTTGGGGTGCAGAAAAATATCCGAGTCCATTTAATATTTTTTCTTTTACAGTTTAGTTTTTAGTTTTATTCTGATTCTCTTGTATTGGCTGTATTTCCTCCTCTCTCTAATAAAATCAGTGCCCTCTTCTACCCGTGGAGTAGGCTCGGTACTCCGCCGGGCCGAACCATGTAAATTTTGGTGTTCTTTGTGTTTTCTAGATTTATTCGTTTTGGTATTTTTTTCTTTTGGTGTTTGGATTTTTGGATCCTTGCAGGAAGACCCGTTTTTCTTCCTAACAATTGTGGTATCAGAGCCAATAATCCACAATGTTAGGGGCAAAATACAAAATCCAAAAATTGGACCATAACGTCAACTACTCGTTATGGGCTTTGAAGATGAAAGCAATATTGGTTAAGGAGAACCTACAGGACACTATTCGTGGACGAGACGAGATGGAAGGCACCGAAAGGGAAAAGGACCAGGCCAATGAAAGTGCTAAAGCAACCTTGTACATGAGCGTTTGCGACGAGGCACTACGAGAAGTCGCATTAGAAAAGACCATTGTAGATGTATGAAAAAAGCTTGCTACAATCTACCACGATAAAACTTTTACAAGTAAGATGACACTTAGACAAAAATTATATTTTTTACGCATGACTGATGGCACTTCTGTTAAAAATTATATTAGAACTTTCTGTTCTATTCTTGCTGATCTTAAGGATATGAGAGTTACATTTGAAGAAGAAGATAAGGCCTTTATGCTTTTAATTACTCTCCCTTCTACTTTTAAGAATTTTCGTGAAAGTTTATTTTATGGCAAGAATAAAATTACTCTGGATGAGGTGACAACAATGTTAGTGGCCAAGGAGATTGTCGACTCTCAACTTACCACAAGATCCTTTAGAAGCCGTGGAGAAGCCCTGAACACTAGAGGACGAAATAGGTCACGGGACAAAAGCCGAGGTAAGTTTAGATCTAAATCCAGGTCCAAAAATGTACAATGTTATTATTGCAAAAAGATGGGACACATCATATCAGAATGTCGTAACTTAAAATGAAGATAGGAGGAACAAAATCAGAATGGGGAAGCATCCTATGCTGATGAGGATGAAAAAGTAGAGGTACTTACTATTTCTGTTTGTTATGCTAGATCTCAAGATGAATGGATTTTAGATTCAGGTTGCTCTTGTCATATGACACCGCACTGAGATTGGTTTACCACATATGAACATGGTAATGGAAAAGAAGTGCTAATGGGAAATGACTCATCATGTCAAGTAGCAGGAGTCGGCTCAGTAAAATTAAAAATGCATGATGGCATTACAAGGACCCTAACTCAGGTATGGAACGTTCCAGGACTTAAAAGAAATTTAATTTCTTTTTCTTCCCTAGATACATTTGGATACAAGTATTCAGACCAAGACGGAGTTTTCATAGTCACAAAGGGGTCTTTAACAGTAGTGAAAGCTTTAAAAGTAAACCAACTCTACATCCTACATGGCACAACGGTAACAAGTGGTGCAACTATTGTAATCTCTGAACACTCTGATGATGATCTTACTAAATTATGACATATGAGATTATGGCATATTAATGAAAGGAGCACGCTAGTACTTGAACAAAAGGGACTAGTTGGAAAGTAGAAATTGGCTAAACTAGATTTATATGAACATTGCATCTATGAAAAACAGAAAAGAGTCTCATTCTCCACAGGGCAACACTATGCTAAAGGAAAATTAAACTACATCCACTCTGATCTATGGGGGCCATCACCGGTTGAATCTCAAGGAGAAGCTCGATACATGCTCACATTTATTGATGATTACTCCAGGAAGGTATGGGCTTATTTTATTAAAAATAAATCTGATGTCTTCTCTAAATTTCAGTCTTGGAACGCAATAATCGAGAAGCAAATCGGTAGATATGTTCAGACCCTACGAACCAACAATGGCCTAGAATTTTGCAGTGGAGAATTTAAAGACTTTTGCTCCAGGGAAGGGATCATACGGCATCACATAGTTTCCCACACACCTCAGTAGAACAGAGTAGCAGAAAGGATGAACCGCACCATCATAGAAAGGGTAAGATGTATGCTTTCTAATGCTAACCTTTCTAAAAACTTTTGGGCAGAGGCTGCATCCACCGCTTGCTACCTGATAAATCAATCTCCTTCTTCATCAATTGAATTCAAGACGCTTGAGGAAAAGTGGACCAAGTCGTCAACTTCTTAATTATGACCATCTTAAAATTTTTGGGAGCACTGTCTATGTCAGGGTAAATGAAGGAAAATTAGAACCAAGATCAAATAAATGTATTTTCTTAGGATATCCTAGCGGAGCGAAAGGCTATAAAATGTGGTGTTTAAATAATTATAAAGCAGAAATCCATAGAGATGTGATTTTTGATGAACAGGTACTCTTGAGAATGAAAAAGGAGGACCAAGAAGAGGACTCTGAGGAAACTACACCTCCGGTGCCACAAGAAGAAACGCCACCTCAGCCCGCTACCCAAGTATTTTGGTTCCCTACACCTGCGCCTCGACCACCTTCCACAGAAGCCAATAACACTACTTCATTAGAATAGACCACTAAAGAACATATTGAGGTCCATGAGGAGCCATATATACTGGGTCCAGGAGGAGCCACACCGAATCGAAGAGGAGCAATATCAAGTTGAGAAGGAGCATCGTTATTCCATCGCCCTCAACCGACCTAGGTGAGCACCACGTCCTAATCCTAGGTATGCAAATGTTACTACATATGCTCTTGTAGTGGCTGAAGAAACACTATACACTAAAGAACCAGCCTCTTATAAAGAAGCCCTAAATCTGACAGATTCAAGAAAGTGGCATGAAGCTATGGCAGAAGAATTCAAGTCCTTGCAGAAAAATAATACTTGGGAACTTGTGAAGCCTCCACCGCATAAGAAACTTGTTGGGTGCAAGTGGATCTACAAACTCAAAGAAGGAGGTATCTATAAAGCTCGGTTTGTGGCAAAGGGATACAGTTAAAATGAAGGTATTGACTATAAAGATATTTTTTCTCATGTGGTTAAACATATCTCTATTTGTGTTCTTCTAGCATTAGTAGCCATGTAAGACTTGGAGTTAGAACAGCTTGACGTAAAGACAGTTTTCCTACACGATGACTTAGAAGAACATATCTACATGACACAACCAGAAGGGTTTGAAGAGAAAAATAAAGTTGATCATGTCTGCCTCCTAAAGAAGTCACTCTATGGTCTCAAGAAATCTCCCAAACAATGTTATAAAAGGTTTGATCAGTTTATGCTCAGTATCGATTTCAGTAGATCATCTTTTGACAGTTGTGTTTACTTAAAGAAATCAGTTATCCCTATGATTTATCTGCTCCTTTATGTTGATGATGTGCTTATTGTGGCAAAAGATATTACTGAAATAGACAGGCTTAAGAAACACCTTAAAGGAGACTTTGACATGAAGGACATTGGGGTTACAAGAAAAATCCTTGAGATGGAGATAAAGCGAGATCGCGAAGCAAGAAAGCTGTACCTAACACAGGAGACTTATGTAAAGCGGGTGGTTGAACGCTTTGGCATGCAAGAAGTAAAATCAGTCAAAACTCCTCTTGCCGCTCACTTCAAATTATCAGAATTGCTATGCCCAAAAGATGAAAAAGAAAGAATTAGTATGTCACGGATACCCTATGCAAGCACAGTTGGCAGTCTTATGTACGCCATGATTTGTACTCGCCAGACATAGCACATGCAGTCAGTGTTGTGAGTCGGTACATGGCAAATCCGGGAAAAGCACATTGGGAGGTGGTTAAATGGATTTTGCGCTACTTACAATGTACTTCAATTCTAAAGTCAATCTTATTTTCGATGGAACTAATGAATCGTTTGCAGGATATTCAAACTCGAACTATGCCGGTGACCTTGATAAGAGGAGATCGATCACCGCCTACATCTTCACTATAGGCGGAACTCCAGTAAGTTGGAAAGCTGGCCTACAATCCACTTTTGCCCTCGCCACCATCGAAGCGGAGTACATGACTATTACAGAAGCAATTAAAGAAGCAATCTAGCTTGAGAACCTAATAAAAGAACTAATCAGTGTTGTCAAACTCGCGAGTTAACTCGTAAACTCGGACGAGTTTACGATCCCAAGTATCAAAATCGAGCTGACTCGCACCCAAACTCGTTTCTAGGTAAACTCGGTCAAACTCGCTAGTAAACTCGGGTGAACTCAATTTGATGATAATTATTACGGATTGAACTTGTACTTTTATATTTTATCTTTGAGTCATTGTATGTGCTTTATTATGGACTTAAAATGCTTCATTATGTATGTATTAGACTTGTGCTCTTATATTTTATCTTTATATGTCCTTTATTAGGGAGTTGAACTGTGTCTTAATTATGATTTTCAAGTTATATTAGATTATATTTTTGTAGTATAATATTTTTAAATATTTTTTTAATATCAGGTAAATTCTTACGAGTTTACGAGTCGAGTTTACGGAGGCTCCACGAGTTTACTTAAACTCTCGAGTTTAACAATCTTGGAACTAATTTCTCAAAATGGGGACATAGTCGTGCATAGTGATAGTTAGAGTGCAATTCATTTGTCAAAAGATCAGGTGTTCCATGAAAGGACGAAACACATCGATGTCAGATTTTATTTCATCAAGGATATTATTTCAAAATGAGAAATAAAGCTTCAAAAAATTGACACAGCTTACAATCCTGCAGATATGCTGACTAAAGTTCTACCGACGGCCAAGTTTGACCACTACCTGAACTTGGTCAGACTGATTCAAGGCACGGGTTAGGGGATGTTGGGAGAAGATGGGAAGGCTACATCGGGCTCAAATCTCATCAAAGGAGAAAACTGTGAGGGTTGATTCGATTTAAACCCGACCCGAATTTGAAATGGGCCAAACTGGATCAAAGAAAGAAAAAAAAAGAAAGGAAAAAAAGGCATACTGCACTGGGCTCGGCCCGGCCCAAGCGGGCCGGACATCTGGGCCAAGCCCAGCCCGCTGCACGCAACAGCAGCTGTTGGCGCTGCGCGTGCAATGCATGTAGTGGGCTGCTTTCGTTGACTTGGGCAGCGCATGCACGCACCGATTTGGAAATTCAAGCATTCCGCAGCAACGAAGAATTTGGTGAAGCATCAAAAATCTTTGGGTCAAAGTTATTGCAGCAGCCATCCGATCAAATTGAACGACTTTGCACATTATTTGCTGCAAATTTCTCGCCGAATCAAATGATATACGTCGACTACGAGTATATTATAAAAGGGGGTCTAAATGAAGTTCTAAATCATCTCATCTACTCTGTTTCTAAAGCAAGAATCATTTCTGGCAGCTCTCTTTCCCTTCACATCGTCTCAGGTAGAAGCAAGAAGATCAAGGATGCTGCATGCATAATTTTTGTGCAGAAGTAGGAATCCAGATTTCGGGGTGCAAAAAAATATCCGAGTCCAGGCAATATTTTTTCTTTTACAGTTAGTTATTAGTTTTATTTTGATTCTCTTGTACTGGTTGTGTTTCCTCCTCTCTCTAATTAAATCAGGGGATAAGGGCTATATTTGCCCCTAAAGTATTCGAAAATGTACAAATATTTTCTTAAACTTTCTTCTTTTTTTTAAATGCCCTCGCCATTCTAATTTTGGGCAAAAAATATCACTGCTTGTAACGGTTTGACAAGTCAATAAACGGTTGCTTATGTGGCAAGGATAAGGGTCATATTTGCCCCTAAAGTATTCGAAAAGGTACAAATTTATCCTTAAACTTTTTTTAAAAAAAGCCCTCGTCGTCCAAATTTTGGATCATATTTGCTCCTAAAGTATTCAAAAATATTTAAATTTGCCCTTAAACTTTTTAGTTTTTGAAAAACACCCTCACCGTCCAAATTTTGGGCCAAAAATCCCTTGCACCCCTGAGGGATATATGAGGTATAAATACTAAAATCTCAATCGTCAAAAGATCAAAGTGCCCCTTAACTTAAGTTGAGTCTAAAAAAAGCCATAACTCAATCAATACAAGTCTGATTCGAGTTCCGCTCGAACTTCCGAATTCGTGTCAAACCAACAACCCATCTAAGGACTAATCAAACTTAGATGAATTAATTTCCTCTAACACAAAGGTCAATCTTCAATTCAAGCCCTCCAACGTTTCATCCAGTCCATCTTAACGTGCGATTAAATTATCCCACCGAAATAATTAAATAAATATTTTAAATTTTTTTGGGTATTATAAAGAAGTAGTGGGTTGTGTTTTTGCAGCACCCATTAACCGGCTAGTTTTTTCAGCCGGTTGGGCTACCTTATTTTCCTTTTCTTATTTTTTCTATCTTTTCAACTCGTTTAATTTGATGCGTATTTTAATGGCTTGTAACTAAAAGCTGGAATATATACGAAATCTCACCCCTAATTAATTTAGGTTGTGAATATTTTGGGTATTGCATGTTGGCAGCTTAAAATTCAGTGTGGCTAGATGTTGTGGCTTATTTTAATTGTCACGTAAGCAATTATTTGCTCACTTGTCAAATCATTACAAACAGTGGTATTTTTGGCCCAAAATTTGGATGATGAGGGTATTTTTCAAAAAATAAAAAAATTAAGGGTAAATTTCTACTTTTTTAAATACTTTAGGGGCAAATATAGCCCAAAATTTGGACAATGAGGGTATTTTTCAAAAAAAAAGTTTAATGGTAAATTTATATCTTTTCGAATACTTTAAGGGCAAATATGGCTCTTATCATTGCCACGCAAGCATTTTTTTGTTGACTTGTCAAATAATTACAAGCAGTGAGATTTTTGTCCCAAAATTTGGATGGCGATGGCATTTTTGAAAAAAAATGAAGTTTGAGGACAAATTTATACATTTTCGAATAATTTAGGGGCAAACATGACCCTTATCCCTAAAATCAGTGCTCTCTTCTCCTCGTGGAGTAGGCCCGGTATCTTGTCTGACCGAACCACGTAAATTTTGGTGTTCTTAATTTGTGTTTTTTGAATTTATTCATTTTGGTATTTTTTCTTTTATCGTTTGGATTTTTGAATTATTGCAGGAAGATTTGTTTTTTTTTCTATCATACCTCTTGGAGATGGACCAATAACGGAATTTTTAGTACCAAATCGTTGTATGATATTCTCACTTTCCAAGGTATCAAGATCCTGTTGTCAGATATGCATGGCACCGTCCTTGGCCTTAGGGCTGTCCAAACTTCGGGTTACACCGAACCGAACCGAAAAACCGAACCAAATTTTTTGGTTCGATTTGGTTTCAGAGATTGTAGGTTCGGGTCGGGAACCGAATCGAACCGAACCAAAATATGGGTTTCGGTTCGGATCCAGTTCCCGAAATTCGGGAACCGACCCGAACCGAAAATTGAAATAATTAAAAATATATATAATTTTTTATTTTTTAACCTACTTGAGCACTCGACAGTCAACAGTCTCCCACTCGCCCGCCCTACTCAATACTCATCTCTCCCAACTCCCGACTCCCGACCCTCGACAGGCGACATGCCGCCGCCTAGGTCATCTTCGTCGATCTCCCACTCCGGCGCCTTCCCAAGTCCAGATCCTCCACTTCGGCACCTTCCCGAGTCCCGACCCTCCACTCCGACGCCTTCCCGAGTCCCGACCCTCCACTCCGACGCCTTCCCGAGTCCCGACCCTCCACTCCGGCGCCTTCCTCCACTCCGGTCGATGGCCCAGCGTCTCAATCGATCTCTCGACTTGTAAGTCTCTGTCGGATCCACCTTCCAATCCTTCCATCGATTCCCTGTTGATTCCCCGTTGTCCTGTTGATTCTTGGGAAGAGTAGGGCACATTTCCCCCTTCTATCGTGTTTGTGGAATTGTGGTGCTTCTGAAATGATGCGCTCTCATATTGTAGCATCGGATCTGTGATCCATATATCAACTGCCATCTCTTTTGTGTCCCTGGTGCAGTGATGTCTGATCCATATATCATATATGGATTTATCATGTTCAATTTTCTATGTATTCATGTTTAATTTCAATTTTTTACAAGTTCTATCATGTTTTTAATTTTCTATGTTCAGTTTTTTTACACTACTGGATAAAGCCACTGTGATTCTGTGAATGAGTTGATCATGTTTCCACCTCCTCCTTTCATTTTTTTCTCCTTTTCCACTCTCTGCTTGCTTTCTTTCTTGTTTCTTCCTTTTCCATTTTATGCATAGAGTAACAAGGATTCAAGGAAGCTTTCTTCTTAGTGTTTATATTTTTATAGTGAAAGCTCATCATGGTACACCTCAATTCCAATCGATCCAAAAATATGAAACATTGTAGATTTTTCAACAGGATAATATCATTATAATAGTTTATTGTAAATTCGGTTTTTTCGGGTTGAAACCGAACCGAACCGAATAATTTCGGTTCTGGTTAAATCAGGTTAGAAATTGTTCGGTTCGGGTTCGGATTGAAGGTTGAGTTAAAAAAAAAAATCGGTTTGAATCTATTCGGTTCGGTTCAAACCGAATGAACTATTTTGCCATCTGGCAAAGAATACTAACTAAAATGAGGTTACTTGCTCACAATATACAAGTTGATCCAACCTGACTATGTAGGTTGGCTCTCGAATCTCACAACCATATCTTCAAGGATTTCTCCGTACCAAAAATGGATTGGTCGTCCTTGTGACCCTCTGTCACATTCCCATTTTCTCACTGGATTTTCTACTTGGTCGCTTGGATCGAGAGGCACCACCAACAAGAGGTTGCAGAAATATCAACTTATCATGTTATGAAAATGGAAAATTGACACAAAAGAAATAGTCACTACTTCTAAAAAGTTTCATGTCTGGGAATTGGCTATAAAAGGAGTCTTTCTTTTTAATTAGACTTTGTCCTCTCTTAGGTTGATTCAAAATGCAATTATATTAGTATAAACTATTTTCTCTGTTTTTGCTTATCGCACTTTTTCCAATTTATATTTTGTAAATCTCCTGATAAATATAAGTTTTTTTTTAATTCAAAAAAATATATATACCTCCAAAAAAAAACAAAAGTTTTGCACCACCCGTTGAAGCTCCCCAACTTCACCTTTATCTCAAGTACTTCGAGTGAGGGCAACCAAAGTAGAAAGTTAATAGTGCACCATGAACCAAAGAAGAAAACAAATAAATCATATTGCTGAAATAAATCAATCAACATTGAAGCGCCATATCATATTGCTGATCTTTCGAACATGAAGACTAACAACAATTTTTCATCCATAATTACAAGTTTTATCCACAGATTGAAGCCTCCATCGGATAAAAATTTCAAGTTTCGGCATATCAATAAATTAATTGAGAAAGATAGCGCGCCTTAACGCTCGATCACTCCCTCTGCGACGGGCTCCGCCAGAAGCCCGCACCTTCGAAGTTTGCACGCATTACCTTCTCCAGCTCCAACAGCTCCTCCGACGGAGACCCCCTCGGGCACGCCTCCCCGTGGCCGTTCTCGGGGACCGACCCGTGGTGAAAATCGTCGTCGCTGTCCATGGCGGTGTCTCTGGACCATGTGATCCCTGCTCTCTTCCTCAGTTTCCACCTCCGTCGCCGCAAAGCCCGCCGGACAAGCCCCGCCGGCAACTTCACCACCAAGGCCACGACAAGGTCAAGCAGGAAGCAGGGGCAGCAGCAGCAGATCGCCGCACACTCGGCCGCGGTCTCCCCCGCCGACTCTGCGAACCTCGCCCCCCATTTCGCTGGTTTCTTTGGCTTCACGGACTCGCAGCGGACGACGGGCAACGGAGCGTCGGCAGAGGCGGATGCGGATGCCTCCGCGGACTGGGGAGATTGGGGCGTCTTGCGCAGCATTTTCCGTTCCCTCAATCCGCGACCGGCGATATAATTAAAATGAGAGAAAAATCGCACCCATGGCGGTAGAAAACTCAACCTTATTAGCTTCTCTCCTCTCTTCTTCGACTGCGAAGAGCGAAGAGAAGACGAGGGTCAGAGAATGAAGGACGGTGTCATTGCTATACGAGGCCTGAGCAGAATCGGCGACGCCGGAATGACGGTGGTTGGGCAGCGAACTCAATGTCCGACAGGAACACGAGCACCAACACGAGGTCCTTCCTCTCTATCTCCTGAAAGAAATAGCAAATGGAGTGATGGAAATCAATTGACACCGAAGCCCAAAATGAGCCACCATGGAAATCAATCATTGTTGTCCAAATTGAGCCCCAACAACACACATGCCAACTTAAGCTATTGCAATTTTAGCAAGCATTTATTATAATTTATGATGCTTAAATACCGAGTTTCTTTTTTAATATATACTACAATGACAGCTACTGTTACTGTCTTTGACCGAGTCACTCATAGATGAATAGGCCTAAAATGTACAAATATCACAATAATACAAATTACATTTTTCACTTATCTCTCTTACATTAAACCTTAAACTTTACCATTGTATCAGAGTACAAGTTACACAACAAATCTAATATGATCTCATCGATGAGGATGACTTCGTTGCCACAGCTACATCAGTGTCACTGGTGATCTCCTTTCCGAGCATGATATCATTGTTAGCTGCTCTTTTTCTCGATGATGCTATAATAATTCCTCAGAGGTCAACTCATCTCAAAATAAACCGATGTTAATATCATCACATACTTTACAATATTATTTCTTCATTTGAATTTGATTCGTGAAACTACCTACTATGGAAAATATAATTCCTTCTTCTGTTAAATATGCATGATCAATTCAGCCTAAAGTTGAATTTAAAATAAATTTATTGATTCTAAATTAACTGTGAATGACATATTCAAAAGCAAATAATGAATCATTTGAGCACACAATCAAAATATCAAAGCTAACACAATAATTGACATATTCAAAAGCAAATAATGAATCAATGGCATTTAAATTAGCATGTTTTCTCATTCCACTTTTCCTTTCCCTACTTATTTCAGCTCTAATAAATTGCATGGAATTTTTTTTTCAGCTACACTCCAGTCTAAATTTTAGCCTATCTTTACAAGTAAGTTTCACTGTCTGGATTACATTTTCCTAACAACAAAATCATTAAACTGATACAAGACTAAGTTCATCAGTTTGACTATTTTCAATTGTTGTATTTTGGAATCTCCGATCTTCTGTAATCTTTAGTACTTAATCAACAAAATCATTACACAACACAGGTGATGCAAATCTTATGTAATCTTTAGTACTTAACCAACTCATTTCCTTGTTGCAGTGTATTAAAGAAATGAGTAAGGAAGCCATCATCTTGTTTCAGCTAGAAGCTTCTTGCATACTCTACATTCTTGTACTTGTTATTGATTTATTTTATGTTGGTCTTCCTTATTGTATATTCAACTTGAAAAGAAACTGTCAGTTTGATAAATTTGAATACTACGAAGATATTGTGCCTTGTGCAACAATTGGTTAGTTTTGATGTGATTTTATTTGTACACATTTGGATGTCATTTACTAAAGGAACTTGTGAATTTACATAATCACGTGGATGTCTGTTGATAAATGATGATTTTTTTTAGAAATTCAATTTTAAAAAGAATCTTGATAACAGCTAAAATAGAACTTTCTATCTAGGACATGTGAAGACTAATTTAATCTATTTTTAGATTTGGTATAAACTTATAACTACATCGAAGTTAACCTACATAAAATATATAATATAATATATTATATTATATTATATATAAACTATAATTTATTATAGTTTTTATATACAATTTATATTATATATTAATATATATATATATATATATATATAATTTCCTAGTAATCAGCCCCCTTTAGGGGGGCGTGTGCTACTAAATAATCCCCCTCATATGTAGCACTATTCTCTATAATTTTTTTTCATAGAGATATTGTTTTTTCCTGTGATTTACGCATTAGTAGAAATGATTTTTTCCATATTGTTTATGCTTCAAGAAAAATTACACAGTTTAATCTACTGAAAAAAATACATTTTCTTAGCGGTTAAAATTGTTGGCATAAATAGCTTTTTCCATGTGGTTTACGATGCAGTTTTAATTGCTAGGAAAAACCTCTTTCCATGCAATATCACTGCAATCCTAAGTGCTGGGAAAAATTTATTTGTGTTGCAGTTTACTAATTGCAGCATAAAAGCCACTTTAACCTGCATTCAACAAACTGCATGGAAAAAAAATTCGCACGACAGTTTAGACTACGATTTTGAAACCGTTGGTGAAGCTTCTGCATCACAAAGTCCGAAAAAACTTTTGGCTAAAGTCCCAAAAAACTATTGGCTAAAATAATCTCTGTTATAGTGTGATTGTGGTTCAATTTTAACCAAGCATACATCTACTACCTAACTTCCCCGCTTAAGATTTTCAACTAATTCACTATATAAAATAGTTTTCTGTAAAAGGGTTTTTAAGCCAATTTTAACCTTCTCCACAAAGCACCCACCTCCAACACCTCACCCTTTGAAGAAACCCTACTTAACCTAGTAACACAAGTAAACTTATGCTTCTACACTAAGGTTATTGGTGAAATAGTCACATTAGAGGGGGAGTGAATAGTGTATTTACTAACCTTTAAATATAATTCCAATTTCAATTATTTTCTTGATTACTTATGTTAATGCACTATTCAACTACTAAATGAATGCGGAAGCGAATAAAACAAGTTAAGTAATCAATACGCAAAGTAAGCAATGCAAACAAAGAGATTTATAGTGGTTCGGTTCCAGTGTCTACTCCACTACCAAAGCACCCCACTTAGGATTTCTAAACTAAACTTTACTAGATTAATCTTGTTTCCCTTACAACAAGGACTTTGACCCGAAGAGTCTCGCTCTCAACCTAAGGCACTTCTACATCCGGAAGTCTCCGTCTTCTTACCAAGAGCACTCTTCCACCTCAACCCTAAGGGACAACTCAACTAATCATAGTAAACTACATTTACACCGATGGAATTAAGCCTCAAACACAAAGGCAACCACCCAATCTATCAAACCTAGCAACCTAGGTTTACACAAGTGATATTCAATCAAAATAAATAACAAAATACACTAACAATTGGAGCAATAAATTAAACAATAAGTACAGCTCCGAAAGGAACTCCCTAGTCCTCTTAATGCCTCAAGGTGATGAATCGATGAAGTTTACATGTTCAATCAAGTAGTTGAGGATCAAAGCTAGGGTTTAAGAAGAATCTCTCAATGAAAGCTTTAAGATTGATCAAAGATGGCTCAATGAAAGTTAGAAGTGATCAACAACCTAGAGGAAGGCTCTCATGGCTTCCTATTTATAAGCCATGAAGAGAAGAGAAAGCTCCCCTCTTCTCAACGAGCAGATTTTTGTCCGTTACCGACCGTCGGTCGTAGGTCCGATCGATCGACCGAGTGACCGCCGAGCGACCGAAGGCATTCTGCCCATTCTGGGCATCGATCGGTCGACCAACTAGTCGACCGAAATGCCTTCTGCCCAATTTTTTCTTTAGTTGGTCAACCAGTCAGTCGATCGAATCTGCGCAGGGCTGATTATTTGCTTTGTTTGTTCATTTTTGGTTTCGGTCTTTGCTAAGTCTACTTATATAACTTTAAAACATAAATAATATATAAGGATTACCCCCTATTTGGATTCAATAAAAATATCTAAAAAATCAAAATCCTTAAGAATCAAAATCTAACTTTTGGGGTCTCGTACAAATTTCCAAAAAACAAAAAATTTATAATCTTTTGGGTCAAGTATGGGTAGGCTAAAGGCTTCCAAAAAATTCTTTAAAATATCTCGTTATCTAGTTTTTACCTAAGGAATAATTATCGGCACTTTTGGTGCCAAGAAAATATCTAGGTTATATAGCCCTCCAAGGAGCTCCCTAGGCTAAGTGAATTTCAGGTCCTTTTCTAATTTTTCGGGTTTTCGTGTTTAGGGGTTCGGGTTTGGTTTTTGGATTCTTTGCATCATCATGATGATTTACAATTTATCTAGACACCCTAAACTTAAACTCTATCTTCCCGAAGAATCTCGAGTGTCAACGAGTGTCCTTCCTGATTTTTCTGATTTTTTCGATAGCGAATGTCATGGACTAACCGACTTGGAACCTGAAAGTATTTTTCAATGAAATATTAGTTTCATGTTTGTTATCATCAAAACCGAGATTAAGACCAAGTTAAAATACCTTAGGCCAACAATCTCCCTCTTTTTGATGATGACAAACATCCTTAAGAAAATATATATATTAAAGCACAAAGGATATCAACCAGGGGATTTCTCCCCCTATCTATATGCATGGTTTTTCTTTATTTTCTTCCCTTTTACCTATATTTTTCTCCCCCTTTTGACATCAATCAAAAAGGACGAGAAAAATCAACTATGGTCAAAGTTGGGACTTGAAAACTAGTTTTTATGAAAACGAAGTTAACCAACCCAAGGGACGAAAATAACATATCGAATGAGAGATTAAGTAATACATGATATCATGAAAAGATAGTCAAAATCCAAAACTAGAAATCATGTACTAACTCAAGTATTGATATTTTCAAGTATCGATCAAAATATCAAAAATCATTTTAGAAATGATTTTTCGTGAGTCAAAATGAGAACGATACCAAAAACATGAATCCCCTAAAGTGATCTAGTTATCACATTGTTCATCTAGACATGAATTTTCAAGTTTAAATACCTAGACTCATGTGATATGTGTATCTAAACATGTTTGCCAACCATTAACTCAAAATGAGATCTCTAATATGAATTTCAACCTAGAGCAAGTTTCATTCAATTAAGATATCATGAAATTGCCTAAGTTATCAAAATTTTACCAACTCACAAAATTTCATAGATTTATCATACAACATCAATCATGAGTATAGAGACATCATTAAACATGAATATTCAACTATTATACAAAGATTTTATGTCAAACTTGTCTTTTTTTACTTTTCAATTTTCTTCATGATAGCATAGTCTTCCATTAACATTTTTAACTTACAAGTAGACTTCATTAGTAGATTATGAAACCAAAACTACATGTAAACGATCAAACTAAATAGCGAAGTGAGAAACCAAGTAACATTTTTCAAATTCAACTTCACTAAATAGCATAGATTCATTTTCAAATAAATCATTCATGATAACAAAATGAATCAAGAGATCTCAAAATATGAAATATTTGAAGAATAAAATCTCTAAACATGTTTAACTAGTTTGGACTTAAAAAGAAGGTCTCTAATATTGAATATCAACCTAGAGCAAGTTTCATTCAATAAAATTTGTCTAAGTACTAAAATTCTACCTACTCATGAGAATTCAAGGATTTAACATGTAATTACCATCAAGAGTAAAAGACACTGATAAATTCAAGGATTTCCAAACAAAACCTTACTAGATTAATCTTGTTTCCCTTACAACGAGGACTTTGACCCGAAGAGTCTCGCTCTCAACCTAAGGCACTTCCACACCCAGAAGTCTCCGCCCTCTTACTAAGAGCACTCTTCCACCTCAACCCTAAAGAAACTCCCTAATCCTCTTGATGCCTCAAGGTGATGAATCCATGAAGTTTACGGGCTCAATCATGTAGTTGAGGATCAAAGCTAGGGTTTAAGAAGAATCTCTCAACGAAAGCTTTAAGAATGATCAAAGATGGCTCAATGAAGATTAGAAGTGATCAACAACCTGGAGGAAGGTTCTCATGGCTTCCTATTTATAAGCCATGAAGAGAAGAGAGAGCTCCCCTCTTCTAAACGGGCAAATTTTTATCCGTTACCGACCGTCGGTCGCAGGTCCGGTCGATCGCCGGTCGATCGCCGGTCGACCGACCGAGCGACCGTTGAGTGACTGAAGGCATTCTGCCCATTCTGGGCATTGATCGGTCGATCGACTGGTCGACCGAAATGCCTTCTGCCCAATTTTTTCTTTAGTCGGTCGATCGAATCTGGGCACGACTGATTTTTTGCTTTGTTTGTTCATTTCTGATTTCGGTCTTTGCTAAGTCCACTTATACAACTTTAAAATATAAATGTTATATAAGGATTAGCCCCCATTTGGATTCAATAAAAATATCTAAAAAATCAAAATTCTTAAGAATCAAAATCTAAGCTTTGGGGTCTAGTACAAATTTTCCAAAAATAGAAATTTTATAATCTATTTGGTCAATTATGGGTAGGCTAAATGCTTCCATAAAATCCTTAAAAGTTTCTCGTTATCTAGTTTTTACCTAAGGAATAATTATCAACACTTTTGATGCCAAGGAAATGTTTAGTTTATATAGCCCTCCAAGGAGCTCCCTAGGCTTAGGAAATTTCAGGGCATTTTCTAATTTTTCGTGTTTAGGGGTTCGTGTTGGTGAATGGCCACACTAGAGGGGGGGGGGTGGAGTGAATAGTGTGTTATATAAAACTTTCGCCTAATTTCGGTTTTAATCATTTACTTGATTACTTAGGCAATTTATAATTTAGCGACTAAATGCGGAAGTAATAATAAAAAAAATTAAACACAAACAAAGATAACAATGCTAACACAATAATTTATAGTGGTTTGGCCCCAATGCCTACTCCACTACCTAAGCACCCCGCTTAGGATTTCCAAACTAAACTATACTAGATTAATCTTGTTTCCTTTACAACGAGGACTTTGACCCGAGGAGTCTCGCTCTCAACCTAAGGAACTTCCACACCCGAAAGTCTCTGCCTTCTTACCGAGAGCACTCTTCCACCTCCGCCCTAAGGGACAACTCAACTAATCCTCACTACTAGAAACTTGGTCTTCAGCAACGGCTATCAGCAACGGCCGCTCAAGCCGTTGCTATTTGCAACGGCTTTCTTACGGCCGCCCGAGCCGTTGCAGATATCTATATCTGCAACGGTGTTCTAACGGAAAACCGAGCCGTTGCTGATTATTTTAATTATCAGCAACGGCGTTCATACGGACAGGCGAGCCGTTGCTGATGTTTTAATTTTCAACAACGGCTTGCTAACGGATAAGTGAGCCGTTGCTGATGATAACTTATCAGCAACGGCGTTCTAACGGGCGAGTGAGCCGTTGCTGATAAGTTTATATAGGGCACGCTCTCGCGCCCGACCCTTCTTCCTCCCGCTGCCGACGCCGACGCCTCTCGCCGACGCCTCTCGCCGCCGCGCCGCTGCCGCTGCTGCCGGTATGTTGATCGGCCGACCTATACCATTTCGGCCGGAGATGTTAAAATCCGACCGAAACCCTATTTCTAGGGTTTCGGCCGGCGGCGGTCGGACTATGGCCGGCGGCGGTCAGACTATGGCCGCCGCCGGACCTTCTACAGTGGCCGGACAATGTGTCCGGCCACTGTACGCCGGCGCCGGAGGGTGGACTCCGGCGCCGGAATATATATATATATATATATATATATATATTGTTTTGAAATTGTTAATTAATTATTTTATAAATGTTAATTAATTGTTTAGATTAATTATTAGGGTTTAGATTAATTTCGGACGCGCGCCGGAATCATCCACTTCGGACGCGTGCCGGAATTGTCCAATTCGGACTCGCGCCGGAATCGTCCAATTCGAACTCGTGCCGGAATCGTCCACTTCGGACGCGCGCCAAAATCGTCCAATTCGAACTCGCGCCGGAATCGTCCACTTTGGACGCGCGCCGTAATCGTCCAATTCGGACTCGCGGCGGAATCGTCCACTTCGGACTCGCGGCGGAATCGTCCACTTCGGACGCACGTCGAAATCGTCCAATATGGACTCGAACTATCTCGAAACATTTAGAAAATAATCATCCATCCGACGAGTTGATATGTTTCACGTACGCATCGACGAATCGGATATGATTTAGCAAAACCTTAGATCCGTTCGGGGATTGTATGTTCGTGTAAAAGAAGTAGATGATCTTTTATACGACGTACAATTCTTGAATTGTCCCTGATTGGACAATTTGGGAATATAGTTATTTGTACTGCACTTACGTTTTTATTTTAACTGTTAACTAATTATTCTAAAATTCGGCAACATCTCTCTTGTTCTCCGATACGCGCCCAGATGATATGCGTATTCGGAGAACTGTAGGGAGATGCTGTCAAAATTTAGAATAATTAGTTAACAGTTAAAATAAAAACGTAAGTGCAGTACGAATAACATAAATCCTGAATGGAATAGGACAATCTCACCTAAAGACATTAACCAAAGAAATTGTCATTGATTGACAAAATCATGTCGGCTGATCGAAGTTGGATGTACCGACGTCTTGATCGTGGAGCTTTAACGAATGAGTTTCGATTAGGCGTAACGTACTTCCTAAATTTCGCCTATTCGAATCGGAATTTCGTTAGCATGGGTGATCAAATCCGATGTCCGTGCCGCATTTGTTCGAATGGACGATTTTTGGATCGGGAGACTGTCACTCTGCATCTATATACCTAAGGATTTGCACCAAGATATTTTCTATGGACTTGTCACGGGGAGTCACGCGAAGTCGGGACGTCGAGCAATCCTGTCCTTCAGACATATGGTGAATCTTCCTCTGCTGGTGCTTCTTCATCCAGTCAATGTAATCCCTATAGAACTATGATACTTGATAGTCTTGGGGGTCAATTCCACCTGAATGATAATGTTGATCGGCCAGTTCTTCAGACATCAGTCCCACCAGATACTACAACGGTTGATATCACAGAAGTAGGGGCTGCGGTAGAGATTGAATTACCGAATAAAGAAGCTGCAGAATTTTACGAGATGTTGAAAGCTGCCGATAAACCTTTGTATGAGAATTGTTCTAAATACACTAGGTTATCGACGCAGAGGAAGAAGATGAAGAAGAGGAAGAAGAGGAAGAAGAAGAAGAATTTGAAGACTATTATTCAGATGATGAAGAATAATTGTAAAGTATATATTTTATTAAATATATCTCTACTATTTATACAATAATTTGATTATATGTCTGTTCGACAGATATGTCTGGTCGTGGTTATCGACGCAGGAGAGTTTCGGAGTCTCCGATCGGTGAGACTCCAGCACTTACTCATGATGTTGATCCTCCTGTTGCTGATCCTCATGAGGATGATACTGCCGAGACTAGTACATCCAGACGTAGGCGGCCACGCGGGCCGAACAGGTGGCAGCCTCCACCAGCCACAGAGTCACGTAGATTGATTAGCGTGATTGGGGAGCGGTACGTAATATATCATGAATTATGAATCATTACAAATTCATTATATCATAATATAATATTAAAATTTATTTTTGTTGTGCAGGTTCCAGCAAGAAGAAGTGCCGAGGAGCATTTCTTCTACTATTCGACGATACATGCACGGGGCATGGCCTACGTGGTCTCACGTGCCTAGCGAGCACGTCGACATGTTATGGCGCGAGTTTGAGGCACGTATTATTATTTTTTTTACATGCATGATGATATATTAATATTGGTACTGATATTATTATTTTGCAGGCTCGCTATACATGGGCCGAGGACCAGAGGCCCTTCATTTACGCTGCCTGGGAGGCTATTTCCCGGGCAAGGTACAACGGGCAGCTGGGGCAGGCTCGGTCCCAGGCGATGGCCTGAGCTGGGACCACTAACATCGCGGAGACTCGGGGATACGGCCCCGGTTGGATTACTCCGGATATATGGGACCAGCTCGTGGGGATATGGTCGACGGATCGATGGCAGGAGGTTTCTCGGAATGCGGCTAGAAATCGCATGTCGGGGGGAGCAGCGCGTCACACCGGCGGCTCTGTTGCATTTGCAGTGCACGCAAATCGTATGGTAAGTATATCTTTTAATTATATATTTTATTTGTTATTATGTGTACTAATTAATGTATTTGTTTTGTAAATGTAGACGACGGTGTCGGATGACGGGACTGTCCAGCGACCCTCCCCGATGGCGGTGTTCGAGCGGACTCACCGTCGAGCACATGGGACGGGGGAGTACATCGACAACCGTGCTGCATACATTATGGTAACTATATATTTGTTTAAATTATTCATTATATATTTATAATTTAAGTTTTATGATAAATATTAAACAAAAAATCAAACTCGAGTAGGAGACCTACAGCCAGACGGTGGTGCAGCGTGGGGGTACCCCCGAGGACTTTGACGCAGCATCGTGGGTCGAGGCCGCAGGTGGCTGGGACCATGGCCGCGTATATGGCTTCGCAGATAGTGGTCATGCGCGAGCCGTACTAGGGCCACTTGGGGCACCGACCCATCCGATCGCTGGTGAGCGGCCGTCCACCTCCAGATCCAGTTATGATCATAGTAATAGGATAAGGACACTAGAGGAGACGGTCGCGCGTCAGACTGTGTTGATGGAGCGCCAGAGTCAGACGATGGCGAATATAGAAGCTATGCTACGCAACTTGTCGGGTCACCCCGAAGCAGGCATCTCTTCGGCATCATCTAATCCATCATCCTCGAGTCAGTCCACGCCGGTGTACACTCAAGCACTCCAGACCCCACCATATGATCCAGGCCATCCTCCATCGTCATCGTGAGATTTTGTTTATATTGACTTTGTTACTGAGATATTGAACTTGTTTAATTTATATTGACTATGTTATTGAGATGTTGATACTTCAATTTTGCATTTGAATTGTGTTTATACTATCGTGGATAATTATGAATATAAATATAATTGTTTTGATGTATATCTTGGTGTGTTTGTGATGTGTGAATGAATGTGTATGAGATGTTTGTGATGTGTGAATGAATGTGTGTATGAGGGTATGGGTGTGTGAGTTATGTATCAGATAAATGTATCAATGTATTAATGGAAATTTGAAATTTTCAAATTTTCTGGTTGCAGGTATAGGTCATCAGCAACGGCTTTCCCACGGGTGTCCGTGGGAAAGCCGTTGCTAAAAGTGTATCGAAAGCCGTTGCTGATGACCTACAGCAACGGCTTAGCGACGGGGTTTTACTAACGGCGTTGCTACGGACTCGTGGCCGTTGCTATTAATGTTATCAGCAACGGCTCCGGGTCTGTGGCAAAACCGTTGCAGATAATATTTTTAGCGACGGCCCAGCGGCCGTTGCTGATAATGTTTTGAGCGACGGCCCGAGCGGCCGTTGCTGATCCGTTGCTAAGTCATCAGCAACGCGACTTTCTGTCACAGCGCTATTGCAACGGCGTAGCCGTTGCTGATTCGCTTCAGCAACGGCTCAGCAACGGCATCAGCCGTTGCTGATGACCATTTTTCTAGTAGTGCCTAGTAAACTATGTTTACACCGGTGGAATTAAGCCTTAACACCAAGACAGCCACCAACTCAATCAAACATAGCAACCTAGGTTTACATAAATTCAAATACAATGAAATAAATACCAAAATACAACAATAATGAGAGCAAATAATAAACAATATAAACTTAGCTCTCAAACAAGATGTCCTAGCTCCTCTTGATGACTTGAAGATGAATCAAAGCAAACTCAAAGTCAATATCAAGGTTTCTAGGCTCAAAACTAGGGTTCTTTGCAAAGAGGACTCAAGAATTTTTGTAGACATGCAAGGAGTGGCTCTTTGAGGCTTAAAGGCATCAACATTGGCTGGGGAGAGAGTTTGGGTGAGTACTTATAACACCCCCCCCCCCAACCAAATGGATCATCAACAGGCGTTGTTCTGCCCATTGGCGACGCCCGATCGCTTGTCGATCGATCGTCGATCGACCGACCGAGCGACCGCGGGCATACTGCCACTTTCTGGCATACTTCGATCAACCGAATTAGCTACTGCCAATTTTTGACCACATTCGGTCGACTGACCGATCGATCGAACCTGGGCTGAGCTTGATTTTTTTAGCCTTCTTCTTGCGCGCTTCATTTTCGGGTTCCAACCTTCAACGTGCATCAACTTCGAGAGCTTTCCATGTGTTCTCTCGACTCGTCCAAAACGTCTTTGGTGCACACGTCGAACTTCTAGAAATTTCCGCGATGAACCCAAACGCATCGACCAATGTCCTCCCGATTTTTTGATTTCTCCTGATATTTTCAATTGAGGACATCGAGTGTTAAAAGATATGGAACCTGAAAATATTTCTCAATGAAACATTAGTTCCATGTTTGTTATCATCAAAACCAAGATTAATACCAAGGTAAAAAACCTTAGGCCAACAGTTCGGGTTTGGTTTTTGGGTTCTTTGCATCATCATGAGGATTTACAATTTATCTAGACACCCTAAACCTCAACTCTATCTTCCCGAAGAATCCCGAGTGTTGACGAGCGTCCTTTCTGATTTCTCTAATTTTTTCGATCGCGAACATCGTGCGCTAACCGACTTGGAACCTGAAAGTATTTCTCAATGAAACATTAGTTCCATGTTTGTTATCATCAAAACCGAGATTAAGACCAAGGTAAAAACCTTAGGCCATCAAAGGTAACTACTGAAAGGTTGACCTAGTATACAAGTCAACTTAACAAGCTTAAATGTAAGAAAACTAAACTAAAATTACAAAACAAATAGAGCAAAATTAAAATACTTGTACTTAGCTACAAATATTATCTTTATCAAGAAAGACAAAGACTCAATCGAGAAAGGTATGCTCGAACAAGGTTAAACCTCACAAATGGCTTAAAGAATACCAACAAGTCTTAGTATAATATCTCGATAGAAGCATTAAGCCTTGAGGCTAGAGACAAGTTAATAGAGAAAGCTATAAAGTGGGTCTCAGGTAAAACTAATCATAATCGCTAAAAAAGAGCCATTGTGCTCGTCGATCGATCTAACATTAAACCAGAACTACACTAAGAGTAGTTTCAACAGAGTTTGATTTGGGTTTGATTTTTCTCGAATTGGGTTTGATTTTCATCATCATCAATATACATTCTAACGATAATACAATGTTTCTAACTCTAAACCTAGTGTTTTAAATATTTCTTGACTTCCAGATATCAATCCATTTCCTCTTAAATTATTTGGTTTCACTTTGATCTTCCTTGTCACGCCCCAAAACTAGGGTCACATGATCGGCCGAAATACATGTCCGTACTCCAAAGCGTACCAAATATGAACCCAAGTGCAAAAATGAATATGACAACCATACATTACCAAATGAGCTTAAAGATAAACAACTCAGAATATCAAAATAAATATGTTCATGTTCTACAATCGATGACTCGAAGGAAAAATGCAAAACATTCTAAGACTCCACTACAACCACTCGTCACGAGATCTGCATCTTGAGCTCGCCACCCTAGCTATGTCTCGCATGCCACAATACCTCTACTATTTAGGAGCTGAAACAAAAACATAAACAAATATGAGTGAGTTCATGAAGAACTCAATGAATAGCTCATCCCCAAGCCCTCTCTAAGTCATCATCCAAAACATATAATCATGCGAGATGTCAATTATACAACCATAAGCTAGTATCTCAAATTACATACATCCATATAAATTTAGCGATATGAAGAGCAAACTAAATCATTAGGATAATCCATTACACCTGCACCCGAGTTATTCACATACAATGTAAGCATGTATAAATACAATAATAGGGGTCGGTCACTAGGTCACGCCTAGCAGTCCTCACCCATAGTCCCCTGAGATAAGAAGGTCCTGTAGTTTCAGGTAAATCCAGTGGTTGGCAAGAACCCTTCCACCAATGCCACTCCGGGTTTGCCATCAACGTGGCTCACTAACGCATTTCTCGGCCTATAAACCACCACCTGACCAGGCAGGTCATGCACTACTAGAATATACCACATCAGCCACGGGGATCACCGACGGCCGCCAGGGCCGTCAAAATCATTCACGGCTTTGCGTCGGCCACGGCGACCGTGGCTGATGTAACCAAATCAGTCGCGGCTCGCATACGGCCAACCAGTGCCGTCGCTCATAGTTCATGGTGCGCAGGGCGAGCAAAATAAAATAAGTTATTAGCCACGGCTTAGCGGGGGCGCTGGAGCCGTTGGTGATGTGAGTAACCAAATCAGCCGCGGCTCGCATATAGTCATCGCTCATAGTTGATGGCGCGCACGGGGCCACGAAATAAAATAAGTTATTAGCCATGAATGTATGCCGTCGTCGGTGATATGAATTACTCATTAGCCACGGCTGGAGGCGGCTGTCGCTTATTATTTAATGCCACGAACGCAGCGCGAATACTAAAATACTCTTAACTGATGGCTCGTGTAGCCATCGGTGATAATAAAATTACAGATCCACGGTGTTTCGATGACCCTCGAGCCGTCGGTGAAAATCCTTTTTATTTACGTTCGTGCCCGACCCTTCCTCTTTCTTCTCTGCTCGCCGTTGTCGCCTATTGCCGCCGCCGTCATCCGTCGCTACCGAGTTGCCATGGAGTCGCTGCCTGTTGCCGCCATCGTCAATCACCGTCGATGAACCTCTCGCTTCCAGTATGCACCGATCCTCTCCTCCTACCTGTTTCATTCTGATGTTCCTGCTGGGGCCCCAATGCATCGAACATTAGCCGGCAGTGATGTTGGCTACTGCTTGATTTGCGTTAATTACCCTAATCAATTACTTGATTGGGGTAATTAACCCCTAATCAAACTGTGATTAGGGTAATCATAATTTGATTAGGGTTTAATTATTATTTTTTAATTTTTTTATTATTAATTATTAGAAATTAATGGTTAATTAGGTAATTAGTTTGGTTAATATTAATTAATGGTTAATGTTGATTAGGGTTTAATTAGTTTTAGGTTAATTGATGAAATTAGTTTAATGAAATTAGTTTAATATAGTCACGCGAAATCGTCCACTAAGGACTTGCGTCGGAATCGTCCACTGTGGACTCGCGGCCAAATCGTCCACTTTGGACTCGCGGTCAAATCGTCCATGGTGGACTCGCGCCGGAATCATCCATAATGGATGGACTCGTGCCAAAATCGTCTACTTTGGACTCACGCAGAATCGTCCACTATGGACTTGCACCGGCATCCATAAATTTAGAAAAAAATCAAGACGAGTTGATACGTTTCACGTACGATCGATGAATCAAGTTTTAATTTTGCAAAACCTTAGATCCGTTCGGGGGTTGTATGTTCGTGTAAACGAAGTTAATGATCTTTTATACGACGTACAACCCTTGAATTGTCCCTAATTGGACAATTTGGGAACATAGTTATTTATATTGCACTTAGTTTACTTTTTTTTGTCATTATTCATTTTTAAATTTTGGCTTGTATCTCCCTTGTTCTCCGATACGCGCCCAGAAGATATGCGTATCCAGAGAACTGTAGGGAGATGCTGCCGAAATTTAGAATAAAGTTAATGACTAAAAGAAATACTAAGTACAATATGAATAACATGAATCCCGAATGGAATAGGACTATCCCACCTATCCCACCTAAAGACATTACCTAAAGATATTGCAAACTTTTTGACAGAACATGTCGGGCGATCGAAGTTGGATGTACCGATGAATTCATCATGGAGCTATAACGGATGAATTTTGAGTAGGCGTAACTTACTTCTTAAATTTCGCCTACTCGAATGAAAAATTCCTTAGTGGTGATAAAATCTGATGTCTGTGCTGGAAATGTTCGAACATAAGATCTGTGGACCGAGAAACTGTCACAATCCATCTGTATACAAAAGGATTCACACCAAGATATTTTGTATGGAATTGTCACAGGGAGTCACGTCAAGTCGGGACGTTGAGCAATCCTGTTGTCCAAACTCATGGTGAATCTTTTTCTTCTGGTGTTTCTTCTTCCAATCCACCTAATCCTTATAAAACAATTATTCTGGATAGTCTTGGAGGACAATTCCATTTAAATGATAATATTGAGTCAGTTACTGAGATGGTAGTGCCACCAGATACTACGACAGTTGAAGTCACTGAAGAACAACCTGCAATACAGATTGAGTTGCCGAATAAGGAGGCTGCAGAATTTTACGAGATGTTGAAAGCTGCCGATGAACCTTTGTATGAGAATTGTATTAATTATACAAGATTTTCGGCAATGACACAACTCCCGAACATCATGTCTGATTGTAATATCAGTGGGGTTGTGTTTGATCAGATTGCAGGCTTTATCAATGGTATGCTATCTCCAAATAACAAGTTTGATCCAACCTTTTATAAGACAAAAAAGTTGATGAGGAAATTAGGGCTTGGGTACGAAAAGATACACGCGTACCCAAGCTCTATTAAATATATTTTAAAAGTTATTAATATATCCAGGCTTTATTGTTTTGGTGGCAACCTATGCCCCTTATAAATAGATGGCCTAACCTCCTTCAAGGGGGTTAAGCAAATTGGTTAATGATCTTGGAGAAGAGCAAGGGCTTGGTTCTTGAGAGACTTCTTGAAGAGAGAAGCTCCAAGAACTCCTCCTCATCTCCTTGAAGGGCCAACCATCAAAAGCTTCCTTCCCCGATTTTGTGAAATCGAGTGAAGGTCTCTTCCGCTTGGGTGTGTCATCCACTTCATCTTCTTGGATGAGTCCAAGAAGGACAGCGAGGTATTCCTTCATCTTCCTCCTCGTTCCATGGTTTTCTCATCTCCTCTTCCTCCCTTTTGGTGCTCGATTCTTGGTGGAAGGGTGTAATACCCAAAATATTAATAATAATATTTTATTCTTGAGCGGAGGATCGTGGGTCCTAGTTTGCGCGGATTGGCGAGAAGCTTCGGGATTAGACACAGGTAAGCATTTAATGTAAAAAAATTAAGGAAAATTTTATTTGCCTTATCTCTGTGATTTAGCATGCTAGGATGACAGAGGGTCTCGAGGTGAATTTAACAATGCAATCGGATCTCGAAATGGAGTTAGAACGGGTGAGTTATGGGTTGTTTAAGTCGGATAGCTTAAGTAGTGGTATTTTTGGTCATTTGGACCCAACCAGTGTCTATAAATTAGACCCTGGGGTGTGTGGCCAGGGGTTTTAGCCGCACGCCACCCGAGGCAAAGGAGAGAGGAGAGAGAGGGCGCCATCGGAGCCGAATTTTTGCGAGTTTGTTGGTGTCGATTGGGGGAAGATCATGCGCATCTTTTCCTTCCGCTTTCTCTCCATCCGGTGAGTGGATTTAGACCTTCTTTTCTCCAATTCTTGATTCATGTCGTTGTTCTCATGTCTCAGGGGTTTTCGTCGATTTTTGACGTGTTTTTCTCGTATCGAATTGGAAATAAAATACTTGTTCTTCCTTTAGTTGATTTATAAAAAAAATAAATAAATAGAATTTTGTTGTAAATGGAGGGCTAATATTGATTTGGGTGAGATGAATGACTGGATTGAATTGATTGAGATGAAGGGCGGGGATTTGATCCTGTGTTGATGGAGGGTTGAGATTGCATCAGGTTAGATGTAAGACTTAGATTGCATCTGTTTAGATGGAGGGCTGTGATTGCATCTATTTACATGAAAGGCTGTGATTGCATCATGTTAGATGGAAGGCTGAGATTGCATCTTGATAGATGTAAGGCTGTGATTGCATCATATAGATAGAGGGTTGTGATTGCATCTGTTTAGATGGAGGGCTACGATTGCATCTATTTAGATGGAAGACTGAGATTGCATCAGGTTAAATGATGGCTGAGATTCCATCATGTTAGATGAAGGTTTAAGAGTTGATCATGTCAAATAAAGGGTTGAGAGTGCATCATTCGTAACAGTGATTTATTAAATAAATTTAAGATAATTCTTCTATTATTCTAAATAATTATTTGGAGGTCTTAAACTTAGCAAAAATATTCACGTTATATATGAAATTTCACCTAATCGACGTTCTGGATTCATTGGCGAGGTCTGTTTTGCCATCAGACCTCCGGATTTTGAAAGTAGTAGGCAGTTGATGCCTCGTTTTGCATGCCGAGTTGAAAATTCATGTTTTATATGTTTTATTATTCCAATCTAGGTTGATTTGTTGTTTTTAATAGTTAATAAAGTGAATCTCATCCTAGATCAGTATTATCATATGACAAAATATTATCTTGTTGCTCCACTCCATAAATTTTACTATTGAAGTTCCTTTTGGCATTGTTTCATGATTTTAGATTGATCAAGCATTAGGGTAGTACACATCAATTCAGGGAGCTTAAATTTGATGGTAGGAATTAAACTACTCATATATGCTTATACATTCAATTTAGGGGCAAACACAAGAAGGAAGAGGTTAAAGACAAGTAAAAGATAGGTTTCCCTTGACGTGTTGAATATATGGATGATGTTTCCTTATATTTTATAGATGAATGGCATGGTTTGATTTAATTGTGAGCAATAGGATTTATTTTGACTATCTCTTAAATTGTCGTTACTCACATGCTATGAGTAATATGGGACATGCACCCTTTTACTTGGGGATATTAAGGGCTCCGGTGGTCCCAAGATGGTTTACAAGCATGAAGGTGTTACACATTTATATATATACTATGGATTGGTTGTGAATGTTTGGATGTGCTTGTGGATGTGGACCGGGAAGCTCGCGAGCCGCCACACTAGCGTCCAACCCGAGTGGCAAGAGCGTGAAGTACGTTGAGACAGAGGTGATCAGCGTCCGACTCGTAGACCGATGGGTCTCTGGATTACTGGATCGACGGAGCCCTGGATATTGGACCGACGGGTCCTTGGACTGAGAAGCTTGTCAGCACCTCCACACTAACAACCAACTCGGGTGTCTTGTGTGGATGTTGGATGATTCTTATTGATTTGTGGATGCTATATTTATTTATTGTTAATTACTGGTTATTATATACATGCCTGGATGTGTTTGTGATTGTGGACAGGGAAGCTCGTCAGTCGCCACACTGACAACCGACTCGGGTGGCGTGAGCGAGAAGAACGCTGAGACAGAGGTGACCAGCGCCCGACTCATAGATCGATGGGTCTCTGGATTATTGGACCGACGGGTCCTTGGACCGGGAAGCTCATTAGCACCGCCACACCGACGACCGACCTGGGTGGCTTGATTGGATAGTTGGTTAATTACATGATGTTTATATTCGTTAAGATGTTGGATATATGCATTTCACTTGTCATTTATACTTATGGATGATTACACTTGATGAATGTTATATCTTGTTGGATTATTGGATAGGCTCATTATGATTATTATTTATATGGGTGGATGGTTATTCTTGGTGATATTTATATCTCATGCAAATGATTATTATTGCTGATTATTCCTGTCATTGTTGCTTATATTGTATATCTGCTATTTGTTGTTTATGCATGATGATTGATTTGGTGGATTGAGTATTGATCTGCTCACTAAGTCCTAGTTGGACTTACCCTCAAAACTGTTGTTTTGAAACACCTGAGTTAGATCAGAGAGGTACCGGGGTGCAGTAGTGCGGCTGATGGCGGTAGGGCAGCGGGTCTCGTGACATGTCGTGATCAAGGAGGATACCGAGTCCACTCGTTTCTATTTTTGTTGAGTCATGTAGACTCGGTTATTTTGTTTTCGCATTTTCCTTTGTTTGGGGTGTCCTTTTGGGACTTAAAGATTTGAAAATAAATTGAACATTTAGTATTTTTTTATTTAGTGGTTGGGCTTCTTTTAGGATTTGATGTTTTCCTTTAAGTTTTAAATATTATAAAATATTTGGGTTCATTACTTATTTATGCATAGTTGTTTTGGGGTTAGGCTTCGGGGTACGTGGCATACCTTGTTCGGTCATACCGGATTTGGGGTGTGACAAAGCATCGGCTTCACCTTGGTGCGTTTCGAGGTTGAGATTGTCTCTCCGTTGAGTCACAACGAGTCTTGGTGTTCGCTGCCCCTTGGTGTGGACCTTCCTTGGAGGACGTGCACGTGGCCGTCTTGAAACGGGGATAGGAGCAGTCATACCATTCGTAGTATAAGGAATATCTTCTTATACTCGTAGATTGAATTCCTTAAAGATTGCTAAAGTTGATCGTTGTTTTCGGGATGGTTTGAACTTTTAAATCGCTTTTTCCGCTGTGCTTTTCTTCCCATCCCAACAAAGCCTCTGTCACACCCCAACTTAGGGTCACGTGATCGGCCAAGGTATACGTGTCTATACCCCGCAGCCTAAACCATGCACGTGCCAACTCAACAAATAAATATAGCGAAAAAGAAATAACAAGTTTTATTTTAATAAAAACGAACCAAAATAGAGTTTATTTCAAATAGCTCCAATGAAACGAAAAGTGCAGAAATAACATTATAAGTTCAACAATTCAAAAGTTCAAATACATTAAAGTTTGAAGTAAATGACATAAATGCCCTCAGGGTTACAACTCCAAATCAAACTAATACAAGTGCATGACTACTACCAAAAGACTCGACTACGATCCTAACTAGGACTGCTATGAGATCATGTGGCTCCTCTGCCCTCCAGTTGCGCCAAGTGCTCCAGCCCACCTCACCGGTCAGGCTCTGCAAAATAGAAATCAAACGACAATGGGTGAGTTCAAAAAACTCAGTGAGTGGTTCTACCAACCCCCATAAATAAACAGCATAGAGATAAGCAAGAATAACATCTATCTCTATAGGAGGTAAAGTCACGAAGGTGTGACTAGCTAACAGGTCATATGGTCACTACCTTCCGAAGGCAACCAACACCCATTCGGTGAAGAACAACGGGCCTAAGCCTACCATGCCCTAAGGCAACAACACATACTAGGATAATCGGGAAGGCCCTCCGAACTTATCCTAGTATACAAAAATTCGAGAGCAATCGAGAAAGGCCCTCCGAACTTGCTCGACGAGACGCGTAGGGACAATCGGGATTCGCCCATCCGAACATGCCCCTTTAAGATATCATAGGAGTAATCGGAAAAGGCCCTCCGAACTTACTCCTAAAAGATATCACAGGAATAATCGGGAAAGACCCTTTGAACTTATTCCTTAACACCACCTCAGGGATAATCGGGTAGGCCCTCCAAACTTATCCCACGAGGCTAAACCAGAACAATCAGGAAAGACCCTCTGAACTTGTTCTGTAGGTTGGGAATTAGGCATCCAACCTTCTGGGTTTAGACCGCAATCCGGCTCCTCTACGAGCCTCTCCGTCATTTATAAAGATATGGCGCACCATGACCTAAGTCATGACTCTCCTAGGGTGTCTTGGGGGTTATCCTATTGGAAAGTGTCTCAACACTCCAAACCCGACCCCAACTCCTAGACCCGTAATATCATGAACCCGTGTGGTTTTATTTTATGAAAACTTTATGTGTTGGTTCATAATAGATTATGTTGACCCTTAACCCAATTTTAATTATGCAATTAAAATTTAAATCACGAAAATTAGGGTTTTATTTTAGATTACTGTTCTGCCAATAACCGATGTGTCTAACCCGAATCTAGTCTCCAAAGTGTGTCCTATGTTTCCAAACTATGTTTTCTGGTCGAAATGATAGGTTACACGATTATATTCACAGAAATACACACACCACAACAAACAATCTAAAATCAGCACAGATTCGTCATCTCATCATACAATTCCAGCAACATACAATTTTCAGCATACTATGAAATTAAATTCGAAAATTATCAAAAATTAACTCCTAAATTATCATTAGGACAGAATACTAATCTCAAGATTTATTTCACAGAATTCATGCTTTTTAATCAAGATTAAAAAGAATCTACCATGCTTTAATCAAGAAACAATATCAAGATTAAAAATCCCCCTTCTCAAGAATCCTCATGACATAAATTACAAGATCTTGATCCTAATCATGATTCCTATTCAAAAATCATAGATTTAATCCTAAGCATGCAATCCATATATCAAGAACTCAAATTAGGTGAAAAGATCAAGATTTTCATGTCAAGAAAACAAGAAGGTTCATTCGGGCTTTTCATCGAACACCTTGAGGGCGACCCTTGTTCCCCCCTTGGCCGAACACCCCTAGGTTTACCCTTGGGCTGCCGAGCCCCATAGAGGAGAGATTAGGGTCTCCTCAAGCACAAACTCCAAGAAAACACTGCAAGAACTCGAAGAACAATTCAAGAACGAAACATAAACACCAAGCCGCCAAAAACGACTTCAAGAATTCGAATAAAAACCCGAAAAAAGAGGGTAAACCACTCACCTAAATAAGAAGGATGATTAAAGAAGAAATTTCGGACGACGGCCCTCGAATCCGGCTTCAAGAGATGGCGGCTCGACTCAAGAAAGGGGGAGGAGGGGCGGCGGCTCACCTCAAGCCGCCGGCTTGAGAAGAGGGAGAGAGGAAGAGAGAGGAGCTGGCTTGGCTTGGCTCCTCTCGGCTTGGCTCCAAAGGGAAGGAAGAAGGAGAGGAAGGAGAAGGGGAAGGCTCAGTGGCTCGGCTTGGCGGCTGGGGCTTGAGGTCGGCGGCTCCAAGGAAGGGGAGAGGGGCGGCTGGCTCGGCTTGGCTCCTCTCTCCTTTCAGAACTTGTGTGGCTCCAATAGGGAGCCACAAGCCAATGGGAGGGGGGTTTATACTCCCTCCTCAACCCTAACTCCACTAGCCCCTTTATCCAACCCACATCCGCCTCAAGCCGAACCCGAACCCACTAACTTAATTAACTTAATTAATCCTATTCTCCACATAACCATTTAATACATGCACACCCATATGCGACATAATTAAACAATCATGCATACACAACATAAAATTAAATAAATTAATCTACACAAGCAAAAATTTACACAATTCTTATTCTTACTTACCCGAGCTCGCAAGCTCGCATTAGACCATGAGTCGACTCAGCTCAACCTCGAACTAGTCTGCTAGGCTAGCAAACACACACACAATAAACGAAAATTAGAATTAATATATAGGATATTAGAGCCTCCACCCTTACTCATTCCTTAGAAATTTGGATATTGATGTCCTCATCCATTCTAAGAAATCCGGAAACTGAGTCACTACCTTAACCACCGTAATTTCCTAGGAACAACCTTCTCCCTGCGTGTCCCTAATCGGCCGGCTCTAAGAGTTTAGAAAAAACCCTAGGGTAGTCGGCCCTTAGGTGGCGTTTGATGCATTACCTTTGAGATTACCAGACAATCTAAATTATCTTTCAAATAGATTGCCACTAAAAAGATTGCCGGTAATAGTATTTGGTATGCACAAGTAATATTATGATAAAATTGCTAGAATTCACATAGACATATTTGGTATAACAAATATATTACCAATTAGTGATATCTACTTTCCAAAAATACTATTTTCACGAATATATTATAATATATATTATATTATATTGCATTATAATAATACTAGAATATTATATTATAATATAATAATATAATAATATATAATATAATATATTATATTGTATTGTATTGTATTGTATTATATTATTATAATAATATTATAATTAATCATTTTCAAGTCCCTCAAGATTCCAATGGACTGTTGCACCAACCAAGTCCCTCAAGGGACTCCTCTTTCATGCATAATCGAACAAAACAATAAGGTAGCAAGAAACGTTTACCAATCAAGCAAGATTTCATATTTTCATCTTCCTATTCATCTAGGCGCCAACATGGATAAGGCCACTCACCGGAAGAAGGAATCAAGAAGAAAGACAACTTCCCACGACCTTGCGTAGGCGAGCTCCAGTGAGAACAAATTCCGGCCATCTCCAATCTCCCTCCTCCTCTCTCCTTGCATCGCCCTCTTCTTGGGGTGTGTGCGGCACAATGATGAGTCGTACGGTCCCAAGAGGTAGGTTTATATTATTATTATTATTTTCAAATTACCAAAAAAAAAACCCACAATTTAAGTTATGTCTAACTTAATCTATATTCACCCAATTCGTGTCTGATTCGAGTTCCGACCGAACCCCCAAACTCGACTCAAGTTTGACACCCATCTAAGAACCAAACCAACTTAAGAAATAAAAATTATTCGCATGTAAGGACCGTACCTTCAATCACGCCCTCCGGCATTTCCCTTGGCCCAGTCCGACGCGCATCCAAAATTTCCCGTTGAAACCAAACTAATTTAAATTAGAAAATTTACGCGGGTATTACATTCCTGATCATAGATAGGGGTGTGCATAGGTATCGGGTAGACCCAGGACCAGTTGGAACATACCCTATCAGGTAGACCCGAATTAAATTCGAGTAGGGTCCGGGATAAAAATTAAGGAACCGATTAAAACTGATTCCGATTCTGGGTCCAACATATCGGGTACCCGGAACTAGAATCAGTACCCAGAATTTGTACCCTGGAACTTATAACTGAGCAGGTTCCAACAGGGTACTCTATTAGAACCTGTTATGGAACCTGTAGATGAACATGTTCCAACAGCATACCCGCAGCCAGAACTAGAGCCTATGGTTTCGGGTAGAGTCTGATTCCAGATTCCAACAGAGTAGGGTTCGGGTATCATAAAAAATACAGGATACTCAGACCTGCTCACCCTTAATCATGGATATCATATGCTTATCAGTGTCGAACCTAAAATTATTTCTCATAAAACTATAATTCATTGTTTGTTATCATCAAAATCAAGTTAAAAATATTAGGCCATTGATACCTTTCTCTTTTATGCTAACAAACACTCTTTAGGAGTAATTCACTTTTTACACAAAGAGTATCTAAATTGGGATTTCTCCCCTGATCAATATGCATATCTAAATAAAATGTCTCCACATAACTACAAGAATGCAATTTTGATATAATTTTTCTCATTAAAATATATATTCTCCCCCTTTTGGTATCAATTACTAAGGGCAAGAAAGATAATGATTATACTATCAAAGTTGAAATTTTAATGATTTTACAAATTTTTTAAAAGTGTTAACTAATGAGATGTGAAAAACTATATCAGTATGGAATTAAATTAGCTTAACCAAAGTCAAGGTCCAAAATTTATATAATTTTTCAAAGTATCGTAACTTGAACACTTAAAAAGTTAAAAGGATTTTTGAATGCATCGCTCAAAAATTCATAGAAAATCATATACTTGATGGAATTTTTTTAATTTTTCACTGCACAAACTAGATTTATCATGAAATATTGAGCTTTAATAATTTATCAAATAATATTTTATTAAAATTTTATAAAATTCACTGAATTTGCAATGATATTTTTCTAAATATTTGCTATTTTCAAAATATTTTTAGATTTTAGCCAAACTTGAACACAATGATATGATCATTTGAAGCATGTGTATGAAGTGTCGAGTAAAGATAATATTTCTAAGTTCATTTATCAAACTATCACAATTTCAATAAAAAATAAGTAAGTATCAAGGGTTTTGCCCATGTATGAATTTTTCATTTGAACATGTAAGCATAATTTTGAGGTAAATAACAATTATTTTCCAATAATGAAATTTATACCCCATTCCTGACAACTTTTCCAATTATTTTTCATATTTTTCATTTTTCTTTGGCCTTTCATAAAATAAGCATATCTTGCGAGCAAGCTTCATTAGTATCGGAATGAAATTATCGCTACAAGCAAGATAACCCAAACTAGATAGCAAAGAAGGTTTCAAATTTCTTAATTAAATCAAAACTTTGCTAAATAGTTAAAAAATTACTTCAAATGATATAATATGATACCAAAAGAAATTTAAAGAAATTTAAAAACATAAAACCAATTATTTGATAATGAACAAAACAAATAATTCATAGCTTTGGCATTGGCATGAAATAGATCAATTTATTTTTTAGTCCAATTGCTTATATCCTCTAATCATTCAACATTTTTTTGTTTTAACATGCTCCATACATCCAACCCTTGGGTTTTTAAGAAGGCATACATCCTATATTTTCACAACCCAAAATCTAAACAATCAAAGAGTGGTGGTGCATGGGTGGAAGTCTCTTGAGCTAGTGTGGTATTGGAAGCCATAAGTGAAAGAAATAATACCCTTGAACCAATCACATGTTGATGTGCAGGGAACTATTTTTGATTAATGAATAATATGAGACAACTTTTCATCATATGTTGCATCTATATTTTGTCACTACTAGAATTATCGTTGTCACCGACGGCTAAGGTCGTGGCTGAACCGTTGGTGAAAAATAGCAGGACGGTGGGAGCCGTGGAAAAAGACTGTCACTGATGTGTGCGTCTCAGATAAGTTGTGACGGCCAACCGCTGCCATCACAAGTAATCATCAACGACAATGTGCGACTGTCGCTGACTTAAACACATCAGTGATGGCCCTCGGCGACTATCGCTTATTTAAACACATCAATCGCGGTTGTGAGCCGTTAGTGATATTTAGTGCTGCCACAGGCCATCAGTCATTTACGATACGCTTTCAGCCATGGCGTAGTGATGGGCGGCCGTGGGTAAGTCGTGGCTGAAGTTATATCCTGTAACTGAAAAAAAATTAAAATTTTGAAAATTCCTGTATATACAATGATATCATCAATCACATATTACAACTATACATTTTCAATCACAGATTGCAACCACAAAACCTCATACACATACATTTTCAACCAACCATACAAGTTTTACTTAAATATCATCAATCTAAGCCTCAAACCGGAGGCAAACAAGTATCAAAATATCATATATATATACACCTATAAGTATATAAACAACTAGAAGTCTCAAATCAGAGGCAAACAAGTATCAAAATATGAAATGTAAAGTATAAACGTCTATCAAGTATCTAAGCCTCAAATGAAGGCTAACAAGTATCAAAATATAATCAAAATACAATAAATCAAAATCTCACGATTGCGGTGGAGGCGGTGGAGTCAACAGCGACTAGGTCGGGAGCGTCAATTGGGTCGAGGAGGATGACGACTGCGACACCATCGGTAGAAGGCCTGAGTGAGATGCAATTTGAGTGAGGAGGGCCTGCATGTTCTGCGTCGTCTGTCTCAACTCGTCATTCGTGCGTCTTTGCTGTGTTAGCTCGGACTCCAAGGCCGCTATCCGGCTCTAGTCCTGCATCCGCGATGTCGAGGGCCGCTCACCCGCAACAGGAGGGGTCGGTATCCCAAGTGGCCCTAACACGGCGCGTGCAAGGCCACTGTTTGCAAAGCCATAAACATGGTCGTGCTCCTAGCCACCTGCGGCCTCGACCCATGCACCCACGAACGTTGGCCAGTGTCGGCGTCCACGTCGACATTGGTGGTGACTCTAGGGGTGGAGGAAATCTCTAAGTGGGGGCTGGAGGAAAATACCTCACCGAGAAGAAGGGCGACAGTCGGCGAAGGGTCAGAACACTGGCGGCGATGAGCGACAGCAGGCGAAGGCAGCGGCGACACCAGCAGGGAGAGAAGAAGAGAAGTAGAAGAGGAAGGGTCAGGCGCAAACGCAAATAAAAAGTTTATCACTGATAGTCAGATAGTCGTTGGTAAATCGTGGATTATTATTTACTATATCACCGATGGCCCACGTTGGTAAATCTTTTTATCATCGACAACCGCTCCTAGTCACGGCTAATGACTAATTACTATCACCGATGGCCTACCTCGCTCACTCTAAGCCGTGGCTGATAACTTTTATCATTTTGCGCATTGTGCGCGCCAACGGCTATGAGCAACGGTCTAAGGCGACCGTATGAGAGTCGTGGCAGATGGGATCACATCAGCCATGACTTGTGCGACCGTAGGAAAATCGTGGATGTTTCCAATGGCTTGGGCGGACATCGGTGAGCCCCGTTGGTAAAAGCCACTATTCTAGTAGTGTGCATATATTATATTGTGATGAACCCCATGGACCCGGGCAATTGATTCCAAGGCCATGATGAGATCATGCTAGTGAGACTTGGAATCCAAATGCCCATGTTCTAAATGTTCCTAGTCATAGGATCATCAATTAGGGGATTGGTGATTCCGAATAGACTGGTGAACTTGGTACATGACTTATATGATAAGGGGTAGCTACTCTCACAATTATCTATGAGCCGTCATTTAATGTACAAGTGCAGGTGCTCATTAGGAAATAAATTCACTGAACGGACCTACACGAGGAACACATAATGGAATACTTACATGAGTATCGGTAGGATGTTCCTCGGATGATAGTAGGTGCAAGCAGTCCTTGGACCGGAGGTTGTCATGGTTACCTTATGAGTGTCGACCCATAGCTTTGAACTTATCCCTACGTGGCCTTCAGTGTCATGTGCTGGATACCTCTGGGCATGGGAAAGCACCCATGGAGGTATGTGAGCAACTAATATGGAATTAGTTACTCCTAGTAAAAGGAGATAATATCCTATGTGTCCCTGCAAGTGTCGACTCAGGAATCTCTAGCCAGAGTAGATATGAATGTCGGAAAAAAGTTTTCTAACATGTCATTATTGAGACGACGACTTGGCAGGCATAATACATATGAATCGATATTAGGGTTTGATACTTTTTTCGTACCCTAGCCGTAATCGGGACATTGAAACTAAGTGACTTAGTTGCACGGTAACTAATCACCGAAGGGCGTTCGATCCCTGTAGATTGAACTTCACACTATTCGGATAATCATGACACGTTGCTAGATGTCAATCTTGACTTTTGAGTGGAGTCTCTCACGACCACACTAAAGGGGTTTAGTGGTGGCTCGTAAAATTCGAATAAAAGTCATTCTATCGGATCCAACTATCCGTTATGCACAACTTACTGCTCGCTTAGTGTGGGACCCAATGAGTCACACACAACAGGCTAACCTCGTAACGGACCTTATGAGATAAAGTCTGAATACGGCCCTATGTCTACTAGCATGGCCGCAACTCGATCACTGATCTCGTTTACGGGCATAACAGGAAAGTTGTTTCCTATAAGAACGAATGTGCGATGAAGGAGTTCCACAGTAACCCTAATTTATAGGGCATCCCTAAATTATAGGGATTTGCACATGATAATATTTCATATAGTTGATTAAATTTAATTATGAATTAAATATTTAATTAACTTTTGATCGGGAATATATTTAATTATGAATTAAATATAAGTTGATTTTGAATCAAATATACATTGTGAGAAAATTAGTTTCTAACCATGAGCCTAACTGATTAATTGGGAATTAATTTTTTTGAATAAATCCTAATTAATAAGGCTTTGATTTATGAAGATAAATCATAAAATTAATAGATAGATAAATCATAATTCTATTAATTAATAAGAAATTGAATTATTTAGATAAGCCTCTTTCCTATTGTTTAGGGAATATGTTTATTTAGATAATTATCATTCTTGTTTATAGGCTCTTAATTTATGGAGATAAATTGAAATTTATATTTTATTAGATTTAATTAATTTTGAATTAATTATGAAGCCATTAAAATATAAATTATTTTTGAAGACAAACCCCAGAATTTTGAATTGCGGGGAGAGAGTTTCGGGGGCAGGTCTACCTTTGTAGCCCCCCCCCCCTCCTCTTTATAAATTATGGCCGAACACCCCATAGGAGAGGTTGGTGAATTAGTTCTTCATCTTCTTAGAGAAGATAAAGGACTTGATTCTTTAGAGGCTTCCTGAAGAGAAATACTCCAAAAAACTCCTCCTCCACTTCATTGGTGATCGGCCTTCTACTTCCTCCTTCTCGGTCTTTTACGAAGCCAAATTGGAGGTGTCTTTTACTTGGGTGTTCCGCCTACTTCATCCACTTGGAGGATTCTTAAAAAGGATAGCGAGGTATTCTTTGATCTTCCTCCTCATTCCGGTGCTTTTTCATCTCCTCTTCCTCTCGTTTTGGAGCCCGGTTCTTGGTGGAAGGGTTGGTCTAGCTCTTGAGGTTTCAGGGTTCGAGAAAGCATCTCCGTTGAGCCACGACGAGTTTGGTTGTTCGCTGTGTTGGCTTAAGCTTTTCAACCTTGGTCTTAATCTCGGTTTTGATGATAACAAACATGGAACTAATGTTTCATTGAGAAATATTTTCAGGTTCCATATCGGCCAGCGCACGACGTCCGCGATCGAAAAAATCGAAGAAATTGAAAAATCGAAAGGACGTTGGTCGACGCGCTCGAACTCTTCAAGAAGTTAGAGTTTAGGTTTAGGGTGTCTAGATATGTTGTAAATCCTCTTTATGATGCAAAGAACCCTAAAACCAATCCCGAATTCCAAAACATGAAAACCCGGAAACCGCCTTGAATTCACCAAGTCTAGGGAGCTCCTTGGAGGGCTATATGACCTAGATAGTTTCGTGTCAAAAAAAATGGTGATAATTGTTCCTTGGGTTAAAATTAGATAACGAGGTATTTTTTAGGAATTTTTGGAAGCCTTTAGCCTACCCTTATTTGACCCGAAAAATTAAAAAAGTTCTGTTTTCCAAAAATTTGTACTAGACCCCAAAAACTAGATTTTGATTCTTAAGAATTTTGATTTTTTAGATATTTTTATTGAATCCAAATGGGGGGTAATCCTTATATAACATTTATATTTTAAAGTATTAACTGTTATATAAGTTAATAAATGTTATATAAGTAGACTTAGTGAAGACGAAATTAGAAAACGAACAAAAAAAACCAAACTGCCCAATCCAGTCTAGGTTCGGTCGACCGGTCGATCGATCGAATGCTGCCAAAAACTGGCAGCAGGCAATTCGATCATTTGATCGACCCATTGGTCGATCGATCAATGCATTTAAGGCGCAGAAAGCCAGCGATCGATCGGTCGATCGACTGACAAACGATCAAACGACGAAAACGGCTAGTTTTTCGACCGTTGAGCTGCCGTTTCATTGAGGGGTTATAAATACTCCTCTCCATCCTTCATGAACTCTTCTAAACAATTGATCCAAGCTTCTATTAAGCCAATTCTTGATCATTCTAAAGCATTTCTTGAGCCATCCCTCTGCAATCCCTAGTTTCCAGGATAACACATTGATTTAGCCTTTAAGATTTATCGATTCATCATCTTAAGGCATCAAGAGGACTAGGGAGTGTCTTTTGGAGCTAAGTATAGTTTGATTGATTTATTGCTCCAATTATTATTGTATTTTGTTGTTTATTTTGATTGTACATCAAGTGTGTAAACCTAGATTGCTAGGTTTGATTGAGTTGGTGGTTGCCTTGGTGTTAAGGCTTAAACCCACCATTGTAAACTTAGTTTACTATGATTAGTTCTTGTTATCCTTAGGATTCAGGTAGGAGTGTGCTCTCGGTAGGAAGGCAGAGACTTCTGGGTATGGAAGTGCCTTCGGTGTGAGAGCGTAGACTCTTCAGTGAAATCGTCCTCGTTGTAAAGGAAACAAGAAAATCTAGTAAAGTTAGTTTGGAAATCTTAAGCGGGGTGATTAGGTAGTGGAGTAGGCATTAGGGCTGAACCACTATAAATTCTTGCGTTTGCATTGATATCTTGTTTATTTTAATTGCTTTATCATTTATCATTTTCGCATTTAGTCGTCGAATTATAATTTACCTAAAGTAACCAAAGAAATGAATAAAATCGGATTTAGGTTAATTGATTAGTAAACACACTATTCACCCCCCCTCTAGTGTGGCCATTTCCCACAACACGCAGCCCCTTTGTTGCGAGACGCCTGGTGTGGATTATCATTAGAGGACGTGCGTGTGTGCGTCTTGATATGGGAATAGGAGCACCCTATCCAACCGCGGTATAAGGTATACCTTTCTCCTTCTACTCATATATTGAATTCCTTAATTGTTGCTAAAGTAGATAGTTGTTTTGGGATGTTTTGAATTTTTTAAATTACTATTTTCGCTGCGTTTCTTATTCCCATCCCAACAATAAGTGTACGTTAGACGGTTAAACCTAAGCCTACAACCTTACTCTGATACAAAATGTGAAAGAAATGCCCACACTAGAGGGGGGTAAATAGTGTGTACTAAGCTTAATGTCTACTTTTCAATTTCACCTTAGGTATAATGAGAATAAATACTTAGCAAGATAATAAGATAGCAATTGAAAATAAGCTAAGCATGCAAACACAATAATATATATCAATGCTAACAATGAGTTTTTATAGTGGTTCGTCAACCCACCTACTCCACTACCTAAGCACACCGCTTAGAATTTGAAACCTAATCCACTAGATTATGAGTTCCTTTACAATGAGGACTTTTCATCGAAAATTCTCTGCTCTGACACCGAAAGTACACCCACTTTCACACTGAGAGCACTCTCCCACCTCACTCTTGCTAAGGACACTCTAATCTTAGATTACAATAGTGAACTTATGCCTCAACACCAAGGCAACCACCAACCATTCAAGACCTAACCTAGGTCTTACACAAGTTTAAAAGAGAACAAAAATACAAGTAAAAATAAAAGTAAAGAGCATAAATGTAAACAAAACCAGTTTGTGCTATTTCTGCTTCCTCCTAATCCTTCAAGGCCTCAAGATGATGGCACTTTGAATCAAAGCAGACTTGAAGATGAGTAGAAGGCTTTGCTCGGGGATTCCTGTCGGTTGTTTGCCTGCAGTTGTCAAAGGTGCCTGGTGAGGCGAAGTGTCAGGTTCTTTCTTTGGTTCGATCATTCTTTGCATGAGGCATTTATTGTAGCATCGTCGGGCTTTATTCTGGCCAACATGGACTACGCCTACCTCCATTTTTGAAATGGGGAATTTCAATGCCAAATGAGGGGTTGATACGACAACTCTCAAACTATTTAAGGAGGGTCGTCCTAAGATTATATGATAAGGACTGGAGACGTCGATGACCAAGTATTGCACATAGATCGTTTTTGGCTTTGGTTGGGAGTTGAATATTTTCCTTACCCATATGACACCTCATACGTCAACTCTTTCTCTAGAAAAGCCCACCAAGTCTCCCTTGCAGGGTGTGAGGGAGGCTTCAATCAGTTGCATTTGTCCGAATTTAGAGTAGGGGAGGATGTCGGCCGAACTATCTTGGTCCACCAAAACCTTCTTAACAATGAAATTTCCTGCGATCACAAAAATTACGACTAGGTCGTGTAGGTTTTGGTCAATTCCTTAGAAATCGGATTCATAGAACGATATTACAAGGTTTTTAGAGGAGGGTTGATGTGAGTGAGTGGTGTTTTCGACCACCATGATTGCTCGAAGAGATCTCTTTTTGGCCGAGCTCGATTCGCTGCCTCCTGCAAATCCACCAGTGATGTAATCGATAACTCCTCGAAGTTCATTTCTTGAGCGGTCAGCTCGGTTGTTTTCTCTTTGGCCTAAGTGGGGGTTTGGATGTGTCCGACTTTGGCTTCGGTGTTAGCGGTCTCGGCTCCTGCTTCGACCACGCTCCCTTCGATGGTTGTATATATGTTGAGGTGTCCTGCACGGACAATGTCCTCACGTTGGTCTCAGAGCACTCCGCGGTCTTTGGTGGTGTGCCCGTAGTTATCGTGAAAAGCATATTTTTTGCTAATGCTGGCGTTGGGTGGGAGCTTCTGTTTCTCGGCATTTGTAGGATGCCTAAGGAGCTTTAAGTCGTAGATTTCATGAAGGATGATTTCCTTCTTAGTGTTGGATGGAGTGTGCTTTTCATACCGGGCATACGGGCGGGGTGGTGACCTTGCTCCCCGGCCATTGTCCCGTTCACAACGACTGTGATCTTTGCCTTTTTTGTTCGTTTTCTTGGACCTTTTATCTTCGGTAGTGTCCCTGACATTCTGCTTGTCAGCTTTCCTAGCCTCGTGAAGTTCTTCCATTTCAATAAAACTTGCGGCCTTTTCTTGGAACTCGATTATATTTTTTGGTTTCATCACGGCGATCTGGTCGATGAAGTATTCGGGCTTCAGCCCGTATTTGATGGAGTAGAGCTCGACTCGAGGGTCAAGATTTGAGATCTTTGCAGTTGCGACTTGGAACCTCCGCACATAGTTCCTTAGGGGTTCGTATGGCCCTTGCTTGATGTAATGGAGGGCGTCCTTCGTCTTGGAGTAGATCTGAGATGAGGAGAATCGATTGGCGAAAGTGCGAGAGAGTTTTGTTGGGTGAAATGGCCACACTAGAGGGGGGTGAATAGTGTGTTTACTAATTCTTGTTGCTTAAATCCGGTTTTAATTGTTTCTTTGGTTACTTAGGCAAATTACATGTTAGGTGACTAAATGCGGAAGCGATAAATGATAAAGCAATAAAGACAAACAAAATACCAATGCAAACACAAGAGTGTATAGTGGTTCGGCCCCAATGCCTACTCCACTATCTAAGCACCCCGCTTAGGATTTCCAAACTTAGTTTACTAGATTTAAATCGTTTCCCTTACAAAGAGGACTTTGACTCGAAGAGTCTCACTCTCAACCTAAGGCACTTCCACACCCGAAAGTCTCCGCCTTCTTACCGAGAGCACTCTTCCACCTCAACCTAAGGGATAACTCAACTAATCCTAGTAAACTAGGTTCACAACGGTGGGTTTAAGCCTTAACACCAAGGCAACCACCAACTCAATCAAACCTAGCAACCTAGGTTGACACAAGTTTAGTTACAATGAAATAAACAATAAAATACACTAATAAATGGAGCAATAAATCAACCAATGAAGTACTTAGCTCCACAACAAGATTCCTAGCTTCCTCTTGATGCCTTTGATGGTGAAACAATGAGAGTAAGGCTCAATCAAAGGGATGAGATATCAAAGCTAGGGTTTTTCCAAGAATTGACGCAATGAAAGCTTGGAATTGATCAAGGATGGCTCAATAAAGTATAGGAGTGATCAAAAGTTATTTAAGGAAGGCTGAGTTTGGGTATTTATAACCCCCAGCTGAAACAGGGCGTCAACGTGCATAATTTTTACCGTTACAAACGCCCAATCGACGGTCCGGTCGATCGTCGGTCGATCGACTGCCCAGCTTTTTGTGAGTTATTCACGCCATTCGATCGACCGACGGGTCGACCGGCTGTTGCATTTTTAACGATCCCAAATCTGATCGACCGAAGCAGCTATGGCCAGCGCCGCGACTTACGATCTGCAATTCGGTCGATCGATGTAGCTACTACCTATTTTTGGCAACGTTCGGTCGATCGATCGGTCGACCGAACTGCCTTTTCCTTAGGTCGGTCGACCGAACCTAGGCAGGGCAGCAGGGCCGTTTTCTTTGCTTGATTCATTTTCTGATTCTGTCTTCGCTAAGTCTACTTATATAACATTTATTAACTTTAAAACATAAATGTTATATAAGGATTACCCCCCATTTGGATTCAATGAAAATATCTAAAAAATCAAAAACCTTAAGAATCAAAATCTAGTTCTTGGGGTCTAGTACAAATTTTCTGAAAATGAAAATTTTTCAATTTTTCGAGTCAAGTATAGGTAGGCTAAAGGCTTCCAAAATTCCTAAAAAATACCTCGTTATCTAATCTTAACCCAAGGAATAATTACCGCCATTTTTTATGTTAAGAAACTATCTAGGTTATATAGCCCTTCAAGGAGCTCCCTAGGCTTAGTGGATTTCAGGGCGGTTTATGGGTTTTCATATTTTGGAATTCGGGATAGATTTTTGGGGTCTTATGCATCATCATGAGGAATTACAATGTAAACTAGATACCCTAAACCTAAACTCTATCTTTCCTAATGAATCCGAGCGCGCCGAACAACATCATTCCAATTTCCAAATTTCTTTGATATTTTTGATCGAGGACGTCGAGCGCTAGCCGATATGGAACCTGAAAGATATCTCAATGAAACATTAGTTCCATATTTGTTATCATCAAAACTGAGATTAAGACCAAGGTTGAAAACCTTAAGCCAACAAGTTTTGCGAAAGAGTGTATGGATCATGGTGGAAGGAAGGAGAACCATAGTAGAGCGACTTTCTCCAAGAAGGTCGGGAAAGCCGTACAGAGGACGGGGGCAGTTGCTCTGTTGAGGAGCATCATGGACGTGGACATGGGCAGGTGTGTCGTGCATACTATCATAGGGTTTTAGAGTGGTCAGTAACCTGAACTTGGGTCGGAGGCACGTCGCCATGATGTGTTGGTCGAAGGGTCCCGAGTCGACAAGAAGAGGAGTAGCGACCTTTGTGACTTTGGAATCTTTTTCTCTTCCTTGGCGAGGTGTGTTGGAAATCTCGTCTTGAAGGACAAAGACCAGTCCACTTCTCTTTAAGTGGTTGCTTTCTCCATGTTTCGAGCGACGGCGCTCGTGATCGGTCGAGAGTTATTTCGGGACCGTGTCAGCATCTCGACCTGGGCTGCTAACAGTTGGTTCTCCGCCTTTAGGTCGTTTTATCCGACATTGGGGTGCTTTTGGTGGGAGGTTGGTTGGTGCTGGAGCATCGTTCCTCACTGTTTCAGCATTGCTAGGTTGCGGGTGAACATCGTCGTCGGGATATTGCTGTTGGCATGTAGTGGCGATCTCCTGGCTCCGGATTCCTACCACTGCAGGGCGGTAAGTTTGACTCGGCCCTACAGTGGGCGCCAAACGTTCCTGCCTGAGGATATGAGCAGTCTGGTTTGGTTTGGTGTCTCTCCTGGTCAGTGTCAGGCCCCAACTCAGGGTCACGTGACCGTCCAGGCCATACGTACCTATACCTCGCAGCCTAAACCATGCACATGACAACTCAACAATAAAACATAGCGGAAAGAAATAAACAAGTTTTATTTCAAATGAAAAACCAAACCAGAATTCATTATAAGTAAGTTTAGCAAAAATATAAAGTGCGGAAATAACAAATCAAGTTCAATTGATCAATTACAATAAAATATGAAATAACGACATAAATGTCCCCAAGGGACTACAACTCCAAAATACTGAAACATGAGTGCATGACTAACTACCAAAACTTGACTACGACCCCTAACTAGGATTGCTACGAGATCATGCGGCAGGCTCCTCTGCCCTCTAGCCGCGCTAAGTGCTCCAACCCACCTCACCGGTCAGGCTTTGCAAAATAAAAACAAAACGACAAAGAGTGAGTTTAAAAGAACTTAGTGAGCGGTTCTACCAACCCCCATGAGAAGCCAAACACATATAGGAAGCATAAAGCAAAAACTCCTGACTAAAGCAGGAAAGGTCACAAGAGAGTGACCAGCCAACAGGCCATCTGGCCACCACCTGCCCGAAGGCAACCAACACCCAAACGGTGAAGATCAACAGGCCTAAGCCTACCATGCCCTAAGGCAATAAAATATACTAGGATAATCGGGAAGGCCCTCCGAACTTATCCTAATATAAAGAAACTCGGGAGCAATCGGGAAGGCCCTCCAAACTTGCTCCACGAGACGCGAAGGAACAATCGAGAATCGCCCGTCTGAACTTGCCCCTTTAAGATATCACAGAGATAATCGAGATTTGCTCGTCCGAACTTACCCCTTAAAAGCACCTCGGGAATAATCGGAAAGACCCTCTGAACTTATTCCACGAGGCCAAATCAAAACTATCGGGATTTGCCCATCCGAACTTGTTCCTTTTAACACAGGTTCGAAATTAGCCGTCCAACCTTCCGGGCCTAGCCCGCAATCTGGCTCCTAACCAAGCCTCTCCGCCATTCATAAAGATATGACGCAACATGACCTAAGTCAAGTCTCTCCTATGGTGTCTTAGGGGTGTCCCTATTGGGAAGCGTCTCAACACTCCAATGCTTGACCCCAACTCCTAGACCTATAATGTCATAAACCCGTGTGGTTTTATTTCATGCATAAACTTTATTTATTGGTTCATAATAGATTATGCTGACCCTTTGCCCAATTTTAATTATGCAATTAAAATTTTGATCACCAAGATTAGGGTTTTGTTTTAGCTTACTGTTGTGCCCGAAACTGATGTATCTAACCCGAATCTGGTCTTCACAGTGTGACCTATGTTTCCAAACTATATTTTCTAGTTAAAACGATCGGTTACACGACTATGTTTAGAAAAATACAAACACCACAACAAGTATTTCAAAAATAACACAGATTCATCATCTCAGCATAAAATTTTAGCAATATTGAATTTTCAGCACAGTATGAAAATAAATTCGAAATTTACAGAAATTAGATCCTTAATTATCATCAAATAGAATACTAATCTTGAGATAAATCTCTCAAATTTTATACTTATTGATCAATGCTAACAAGCACCAACAACACCATAAACAAGAATAAGCATCATGATCAAGAACCCTTCTTCAAGAACCTTCATGGCATCAATATCAAGATCTTAATTTTATAAAACATGATTTTTATCCAAAAATCACAGATTAATTACAAGGCATGTTTGAATATATAGGAACTCAATTTAATAAGCAATTTAAGGCATGGATCTCAAGAACACCAAAAACTCTCACTTAGGCATTCCACCAAACACCTTGAGGGTACCCTCGTCTCCACCTTGGCCGAGCAACCCTAGGGTCATCCTAGGGCTGCCGACCCCGGTAGGGAAGGGTTTAGGGCCTCCTTAAACACGACAATAAAAAAGAACGACGAAAATTCGAGAGATCGACGGAAAATAAATCAAGAACATCCTAGCCTTCAAGAATTCGAAGAAACCCGAAAAGAAGGAGGGTAAAATCACTCACCCGAATAGGAAGGAGATTAGAGGGGAAATCCCGGACAACGGCCCTCAAATTCGGCTTCAAGAATCGACGGCTCGACTCAAAGAAGGGAGAAAGGGGGCGGCGGCTCACTTCAAGTCGCCGGCTTGAAGAGAGGGAAAGAGGGAGAGAGAGGGGCTGGCTCGGCTTCAGGCAGCTCCTCTCAGCTCGGCTCCAGAGGAAAGGAAGAAGAGGAAGAAGAAGGGAAAGCTCGGCGGCTCGGCTCTTGAGGGAAGTAGCTCCAATGATGAAGAAGAGGGGCGGCTGGCTGGCGGCTCCTCTCTTCAAACTGGTTTGTGCGGCTCCAACGGGGAGCCGCAAGCCAAGGGGAGGGAGTTTTATACTCCCTCCTCAACCCTAACTCCACTAAACCCGTTATCAAACTCGCATCCGCCTCAAGCCGAATCCGAACCCGCTAACTTAATTAATCCTATCCTAATCACATGCTACCGCAAGCACAAATCACATGCATAACATATCAACATAATGAAATAACTCAGGTACACGCAATATAATAATTAAAAAAAATTCACCATTGTAGAAAGAAAATTTTCTTAATTCATGATCTTACTTATCCAAGCTCGCAAGCTCGCACCGGACCATGAGCCGACTCGGCTCGACCTCAAACTAGCCCGCTAGGCTGTCAAACACGCACAATAAATGGAAATTAGAATTAATATCTAGGATATTACAGTCAGGTGCAACTCCGACGAGGGGGGGAGGACCTGCAAAAGTCACTCTGACGCTCAAGTCAATAGGTATTCGAGATAGAGGTAATGGAAATTGGAACTTATACCTAAGGCGTGCTTGTGTTTGTATTTATTGCATGAGGAAATAATGACGCCATCCGATAATCTCGCGGGGACTTTGCTCAGAATGGGTTAAGACTGAGCCCGGAGATGTCGAGCTTGTAATGGTGTATCCCTCGTAATTAAGGAGGACGTGAATATTCTTGTATGACCGGGTGGAGCTCCCCTGATAGAGCCATTTGATTTGTCTTGGATCGGGTTCAAAAGTGCTAGCGCGGTTGAGCCGAATTTGGCCGAGCCTAATAGTACTAGTCAAGTCCAATTTTAAATATATAATAAACATAATTTGTTCATATATAAATACATAGTAAATTATATAAAAATAAATTTATTTGTAAATTAAATATATGTATAATATTTTTGTTGTCATATAATTATATGATATCATATAATCAACGATCAAAATATTATTAGATTTATTAGATTGACATGTACAACATAATTATATAACTATTATAAAATTTAAAAAATAAATAAAATTAAAATAATTAATTAGTTTCTCAATTTTGTATAAAATTACACTTATTCAAGAAGTACAATTTCATTACACTTGCTCGGGAAGCAACTTTTCATATTTTTTTCACTTCTTATCAACTAGATGAAAGAATAAAAAAAAGAATTGTACTCCCTACGTGACTTTATGTCCACTAAACCAGCCCAAAGTATTAAAATTATTGAATACTACAAATTATGTTAATACATAATTGTTATTTTAATAAAATAAAAATAATAAGCAAAAATATTTGACACCCATTTAGACTATTTAGATAAAAGACATAAAAATGATTAAAATATTATTATAATATGTATAAAAAATGAGAAATTATATAAAATATATCGCATCGTCGTATAGAATTCAAAATATAGTGGATTATTATTGTTTATTATTGTTTATTTTATTTTGATAAAATAACATAATAAGTTTATTTTAATTTGTGTCCTTTTGAAAAATTATTTGGAATTTAATATTATTTGCTATACAAACTTTCGATTGTGGGTATAAGGGTATTTGCTATAGTTTTGGCGCAGTCTCACATGGAATTACAAACTGTGTTCGAATTTATGTGGGAGACCGCAAGCCAAAATGCCTAATTACTTAATTAGGGTTTCCATCAGTCGCTTTGCTTGCTTCCACCGCCCTATCCCGTTATTTTGATAGCAGGGTTTGGACTCACAATTAGGGTTAGGGTTAGTGTTTCCCGAACTCGAGTTCCTATCACGCTTCCGATGGGCAAGCGGTTGAAATCCAAGGGGAAGACGGCCCCCAGCCACGGGGACGAGATGGCACAATCCGTCATCATCACCATCAGCAGCGATGACGAGGAGGCCAACGAGGATCTCAGCCTCGCCATCATCGAGAAGGCTCGGCGGCGCGAGGCCAAGCGGAAGAGGAGGGCCGAGAACGCCCTTGGTCTCGGCTCTACACCTGCCACCGTGCTGGCTTCTTCTCCAGATATTTACCCTGTCTCTCCATCGTCCAGGGAGACGACGGATCCCTCTTCTGTCGGAGTCCTGACGACGCCGGCGGATGAGGATAGGAAGAAAAAGCCGAAAAAGCCGAAGAAGCCGAAGAAGCCGAAGAAGAAACAGCAGCAGGAGCAGGAGCAGCAGCCGGCGGTTGAGGAGAGGGAGGCAGTAAGTTATCTGCTTTAAAGTTTTAGGTTTATGGTTTGCAAGAGTTTATGTACGATTGTTTTTGCCGATTTAATTCAGTTTGGTTACAGCTTTTCAGATCTGAATATAAATATTGAAACATTTAGAGAAGAATTTATTCAGATTTTCTGTTGTTAGATATTTAAACTTGTAAATTAAAATTTGGATTAAAGAATCTTAAGTGTATGAACTCCTTTTAGCCGCAGGTTGCTCCTGTAAATAATCAAGAGGAGCCACCGACAAAGTTAGATTTAGTGACCACTGAAGTAAACGAAGCATCCGACAATTTGGTTTTCCGGAAGCTTCTTGTAAGTCTAATATTTTTGCTAATATTTAACTTTACTTTTACGAGAAAGTGGGATTTTGATTTGGTTCTTTGGGGTCTTTGATAAGCGTGGGCCAAGGTATTTTGATCCTGCAGAGAATAAATGGGAGGCATGCTTCAATTGTGGTGAAGAGGGCCATATAGCTGCAAATTGCACAATGGAGAAGCGGCAGAAACCTTGCTTTGTTTGTGGATTATTTGGTCATAACGCAAAGCAGTGCATGCAGGTAAGTAACCACTATGTTTAATGTAACCTAAATATAAATAGTCAGTTGCATTCTGATACTACTTTTCTTGTTCTTGATTGATCTAATAATCTAGGTAGGAACTGCCTGAGACATGATTTTTTCTGATTAGTTTATCATTGCAAGGGCCTATATTAATTGTACAATTGGTATATCAGAGAATGTTAAATACTTTCATGAAGGGTTTATTATTTAAGTTGGTTTTGAATTTTTTTTCAAAATTTTGTTGCTAAAATTTTATATTCAATCATCGTTCCTGTTTAACATTCAGCCTTATTAACATTTTCAAGTAATAACATGTATTTTAATTATTAACTGCACTAATGTAGCAAAAGCAACGGCTCGTCTTATTAGTTCTTGCCATACACCCAACTATTTTAGATCTTTTGCTATGTCAGAATGTGTTTTACATTATACCATTTTTGTGATAAGCAAGATTTTTCCTTCTAACTTTGAACGAAGATTAGTGATTGTTACATGCATTTCTTTCTAAATATTAACAGGGACAATATTGTTTTGTTTGCAAAAAAAAAGGCCACCTTGCAAAAGACTGCCCAGACAAGAATAAAAAAATTACTTGGGATTCTGAAATTTGTCTACGATGTGGAGAGATGGGGCATGTTATGTCATCATGCAGAAGTGACTACTCCCCTGATGATATGAAGGTTTGCAATGCTTCAAAACCTATTTCTCAATACATGTATATAATTTAATTGCACTTGGTCCCGTTAGACGTAAAAAAGATCTGAAATCCAAGTTTTTCATAATATATACAGCCACTTGTTACTTATATTTTGAAGTGATTTTGATAACGCATTATGAGAAGTACACTACTTTTGACACTACTTTCATTTCTAAATAGGAGGTGCAATGTTACATGTGCAAAAAGTATGGTCATCTATGTTGTGTTGATTTTGTGGATACTGGTCCAAGAGAAATCTTCTGTTACAATTGTGCCCAACCTGGTCACAGTGGATTAGTAAGTTTGAATTTTATAAACTGTAATTTATTGAAATGTTGTAGATGGACAAACATGAGATGACATATATTACTGTGTTCACTCAGGGGTGTGCAAAACCACGTGGTGATAATATTTCTGAAGCATCACCATCTTTATGTTACATTTGTCATGAAGAAGGACATTTTGCTCGGGGTTGTACAAAGAAGAAAAAGGTATACAAAATTTCTGACTTCATGTAATTATTGTTTCATTCTCTTAGGATGATTCTAATTTGTATCGGCTATTGTGTCTGCTAAAAAGATGGGTGAGTTATCAACACCTCGGACATTTGACAAGGGGAATGGAAGATCTAGGTGGTCTAAGTCTGTACCTCGTGATTTTGGAAAAGAATCGAGGAAGAAAATGGTATATGAAGAAAGATGGAACATGATACCTGTTAAGTCAAAGATAAAGGGTGGTTGGATTGTTGACGATCCTGGTGATCTTCCTATGAAGAAGTTCAAATCAAAGAATTATACATCTCCCAGAACACCAGTGGAAAAGAGTCAAAGAAACTATTCATCAGGCTTTAGAGCATATTCTTCAAGTTCCTATAGTTATAAGAAAAGGAAATCCTATACTGGAACTCAGGGTTCTTATACTCCAGCAAGGGCATACTATTGAGAATTTTCAGCATAATGATTTGGTAAATTAATTTGAAAAATCGCAAGAGTTGTACAAGAAGTCTTATACTTGCTACTCAACAATTTGAAGTCTTCAATGCTGCCTTTAGATTGAGCAATATCATTATTCTTTATGCCGTCAAGAGTGTTGGATTTCTCCCCATAGCCTATACAAATTTGTATCTGGCCAAGTAAAAAGCGTATGGGCCCTTCATACAAATTGTAGCATCTACTTTCTTAATATTTTTTCTTTGGTTTTCCTGTTATCTTAATATTTTTTCTTTGGTTTTCCTGTTATCTTTTGATTTTAAAGAATTTTCATTTATTCATTCAAAAGCATCAAAAAGTTTCATATAATATTATCGAGAGTATATCGAATGATGTGTTAATTTACATGATTTAATGAGAGAGTTATCATTAACTTGTTAAGTATTTTAATTAGACTGATGGTGGGCTTATATGATGTTGATGGTCTAGCTATCTTATTAAATGAGTCACAACATTCCAATTAATACAAGCACAAGCAGAAGAGAATTGGAGTAAATCGTTGAGTTAGCTGCATGAATAATGCAAATTATAATGCAACTTATTATGATTAACTCTGATTGTTACATATTTCATCACACAGCATCTAGTGCTATTATCAACCCACAATCCGGTACATGTCGGCTTTCGAGAAAACTTATAAGAGGAGAATTTGTTTCATGCCAAAAATGATTGCGGGATGACAAAGATGAGTCGACGAAATCGCGACACGAGGTTGCACGTCGGTTGCAATTGCTGGCCACATAAGGTTGGCCGAGGGGCAGCCATTGGCCTGCGTGGCAACGGCGCGCTGCTGCTCTAGCCGCGATGGCTCACTGTCTACTACAGTGTTGTTGTAGCCACGTTGACCGCATTGGCCAACATTGTGGGGCGATCATCCCAGCCCCAATCGACATGCGGTGGGCTCACGTGGAGTCGATGGTGAGAGGAGGGGGTGGGGGAGTGGCAAGGGACGACTGTCGGTGGTGGATCCAACTAGGAGAGAGAGAATAAGGGAGGGAGATGGATGAGCTCGCGACGAAAGAGGTAGATGATAGCTAGAATGAATAATATTTTTGTCCATTCATGTAAAATTTGATCATTTTTTGTTAATGTTATATGGAGGGTCAATTTTTATGCTTATCATAGAAAGGTCAATCCTCACAATTTGGTCTATCTCAATTAATAAAACATGTGAAACATGGAGAGTTTCATTTAGCATGAGAATGACATTAATTAGTTAGTGATTTTTCGATAATAATGATACAAAAATTAATTTAATAGGTCAAAATGAGATTTCTTTTAAATTTTAGGGGTCAAAGTGAAATTAAAGATAATTTAATTTCATGAGTTAAAATGATACTATCAAAACCTTAGGGGTCTGAAAAAAAAAACCTTAGGGGTCAAAGTAAAAATTGATGTAAATTTTAAGGGTCAAAGTGGAGATGATCCTAAGGAAAATATTGTATATGTAATATTTATGTCTGGTTACTCTAGTGTGTTAAGCACTCAGTTTAGAACTAGTCATGTAATGCAGGGGAATCTACCCGGAAAAGAAGATACTTGAGCACCTAGAAATTTGACATAAAAAGATGTTGATTTACCTTGAAGACAACTTGACTGCAGTGCATGGTTTTCTAAGGATGTTGTAGATTCGCTTTGAAACTAAATTATCTACAGTGAATTGTTTGCTAAGAGTTTCTTTTGTGAAAAGAAATTTGTATTTGTCGAGAGTAAAAATAAATGTAACTATGAGTTAATGAGAGAGAGGAGAGGGAAAAAACAAAACCATGAAAAATAAAAGAGCGCACGCAGGTAGAGCAACCGAGTAACAAAAACAGGTGTTAATACAGTGAGTTCAGTAAAAATTTTAAAATGGGTTAAAATGATTTTTATCTTCGAATTATTAAAAATAGAATAAAAATACTCTTAAATTATTCTTTGATTGATTTTTATTCTTAAATAAATAAAAATAATTAAAAAATGCCATCAAACTATTAGAAATGAGTAAAAATATACTTAAACTTTTTTTTGATAAATTGTTTACTATTAGACAAATAAAAATAGTTGAAAAATATTAGTATTTTTACCCATGTCTAAAGGTAGAAAAAAAAAATTCCTTAGAAATAAGTAAAAATGCTAGTATTTTTCAACTATTTTCGTTTGTCTAAGAATAAAAAATCTATCAAAAAATAATTTTAGGAGTATTTTTACTCATTTCTAATAGTTCGAGGGTATTTTTTAACTATTTTCGTTTGTTTAAGGATAAAAATCAATCAAAAAAAAATTAAGAGTATTTTTACCACATTTTCAATAGTCTGAGTGCAAAAAACACCCTTAACCCATTTAAAAAGCATTGCTCCTTCAATGACGAGTTTTGTTTCTGAGTGTCTCTAGCCTTCAAAACACCTGACATCGTTTTCTAACACTATGTTTGGATAAATTTGAGTTTGAATAGACTTGATTTATAAATTTAGTTTGAAGGCTACTCAAAACTGTCCAGTTCTGCACATAACAGAATTTGTGATAAGTTGAAAGTTTGACGCAATATTCGGAGAACGAATCCTTATCCTATGACAATGAAACTTTGGGAAATCGTTGTGGGGTATATGGACAACCATACGAATCTGCTTTGAGGGAAAAAGAGTAAGAGTTGACTTAGTTATGACTTTTCTAATATAGCAACTCGAACAAATTTTTTTTGCTAGTTGGCAAGTTCGTCACACCGTTTCGTGACCGACTAGTTGTCCAAATGATCCGAAACTTTGTGGTTAGATTGTGTTATATGCAAGCTTGATATTCTACGAGTTTCATAGCCATATCACTTAAAACTAATGGTTTGGTAGAAGTGTCAAAAGTGAATCTGTTAACATTTGAGCAGTGCAGAAATTTAGAAGTGTTGAGTATCGCCTTGAGTATACTTGAGGAATGAATTATTTTGATGTTTATGTTTTGCCATTATGGTATTATTTACATTTATTGCTATTATGAGAATGATAGCTGATATGGATGTGGTTTATGAATTTATATTATTGCTGAACTTTTCTTTTGGGTATTTGATGAATGGCATACCTTCTAGTTACACCAAAGGAAATTCTATTGGTTGGGTGGTAGAGTGTGTAACCGAAATATTTAGGGCCTGAGAGAGAGTTGGGTAGGTGCGCATATGCGCGTACCCGAGATGTCAGCATAATTTTTAAACCACTTGAGAAATCTTTTCGATGTACTTGTACATGTGTGATGTGATTATGCATGTGTTGATTGTGTTTGTGACTGTGTATGAGCGATGGTCGGGCCGAGAAGAGTACCAACTTGGCAAATTGGTCCCGACTCAACGAGTTTGGATATAGGTGGAGAGTTGCCGTCAATAAGCCATGCTGATGATGGACCCGAGGGGCATGATATGGGTCGAGAGTTATCGTCGGTAATTTATGCTAACGATGGACCCGAGTCTTTTGGTTGGAGGGCTATTCCCAACCGGAGTGGACGCTGGAACTAGTAGGCCATCCTAGCTCAGTGGGCCCAGGCGGGAAGCTCGATAGATAGAGATTCTAGTGATCGACTCATGTGCTTGCATGTTTGGGCCATTATGGGCCGAGTGGATGTGGTACTTGATGTTTAGGCCATTATGGGCTGAGTGGATGTGGTAGTCGATCGATGTTTGGGCCATTATGGGCCGAGTGGATGTGGTACTCGATATTTGGGCCACGATGGGCCGAGTGGATATGGTACTTGATATTTGGGCTATTATGGGCCGAATGACTATGGTTCTTCTGAGCACGAGTTTGTGGATGAATGCATTTATCTTACATGTTATTATATTTCAGCACTTCTACAATTTTAATTTATGCTTGATTATGGTTATGCTCGGGGTAGCTATCAGAGGGCCCGGCAGGAGGCTCCCTAAGCGTTGTCCTAGTGATCAAATCGTGGGTTGCTTAAATGTAACATGATGATATGGCCGGTGTAAGCTGATATGGTCAGTTGTGTGAGGATGGACGAGTTGGACAATTATTAATCATATGTATTATCAGGAGAATTTAATATTATGAGAACATATATAAATGCTAAATATTTGGGTTTATCACTTGCGTTGGCTTGGCGAGGGCTTGGTTGAAGCCACTCATTGAGTTCATTGGAACTCACCCCTCTTTTTGTTGTTGTTGTGTAGATCCTGACTAACTGAGGTAGTGTGGTACCCATGTGGCGCGGCTGGGATTGCAGGCTCAGGTAGTGGATATAGTGATGTGTCAAGTCGAGGTCGAGTCGTAGGTGCTATATATACATATGAGCATGTCTTGATTATAGACATGGGTTGTAATCATACTTGATGTTTTTACCTTCAGTTAAAGCATTCATTCATATGATCATTGGTTTCCACATGGTTGTGTCATTTGTTTCGCATTCAGTTGTGTGAGTTGGTAGGCTTCGGAGTACGGGCATGTACTCTGGCCGGTCACGTGACCCTGGATTTGAAAGGAATAGTGCCCTTGAGCCAATCACATGTCGATGTGTTTAGGGACTATTCAAGGGTAATCAACTTAATAAGATAATTTTTTCATTATATGCTGCATCTTTATTCATAAAGATTGTGATAAACCCCATGAACCCGAGCAAATGATTCCGATGCCATGATGAGATCATCGAAAGTGCATCGGTCGACCGATCGATCGATCAGATTATAGATCGCAAATCACGCCTCTGGCTTAACTGCATCGGTTAACCGATCGGTCGATCGGATTGTGGATCAATGAAGTCGTGATCCATTCGGTCGACCCATCGGTCGACCGGACGACGCGAGTAAAGCATAGAAAGGGTAGAGGTCGCAGGAGGTCGATCGATCGGTCGACCGACAATCGATCGGCAAGCAACCGAACGGTTGTAACGACTAGTTTTCCGCCCGTTGAACAGCCCGTTCAGTTGAGGGTTATAAATAACCCTCACCTAACTCCCTTAAGACTTCTTACAGATTTAATTGAGCATTTAAAGGAGAGTTTTAAGCCTTCTAAAGATCGATTAATAGCGCTCGGTTCTTCCGTCGACAACTTCTTCGATCAAGCGCACACTCTTCCTCAACTCGGGCTTCAATTTGAGCTCTACGATATGGTGAGTTGGAGGCTTTGAAGGCTTGTAAAAGAGCATTTAGTCTTGGTTTACTCTTTAAGCTCTTTTCATTGTAATTTTAATTGTTATTTGAACATTGTTTTATTTGGATTTGTGCTTGTGAAGACCTAGGTTGTTAGGTCTTAAAATTGGATGATTGCCTTTGTGTTTGAGGCTTAATTCCACCGGTGTAAACTCAGTTCGCTAGGATTAGTTGAGTTGTCCCTTAGAGTTGAGGTGGAAGAGTTCTCTCGATAAGAAGGCGGAGACTTTCGGGTGTGGAAGTGCCTTAGATTGAGAGTGAGACTCTTCGAGTCAAAGTCCTCTGTGTAAGGGAAACTATTTAATCTAGTAAACTTTGTTTGGAAATCCTAAGCGGGGTGCTTAGGTAGTGGAGTAGACATTTGGGCCGAACCACTATAAAATCCTCGTGTCTGCATTGACATCTTTACTTGTGCTTAATTGGTTTATTTTTGCTTCCACATCTAGTCAATAAATTGCGATTTGCCTAAATAATAAAAAAATGACTAAAATCAAATTTAGGCTAATAAATTAGTAAACACACTATTCACCCCCCCTCTAATGTGCTATTTTACCCAACATTGTGTCGAGTATTACTAGGCATGGGGAAGCATTCTTGGAGGTAGGTGAGCAACCAACATGCAATCGGTTACTCCTAGTGAAAGAAGATAATGTCCTATGTGTCCCTGCAAGTGTCGGCTCAAGAATCTCTAGCCATAGTAGACATGAAAGTTAGGAAGATGTTTCTGGTGTTTCATTATTGAGATGATATCTTGGTAGGCGGAATTCATATGAATTAGTATTAGGGTTTAACACTTCTTTTGTACCCTAGCCGACTTTGGGACATTGTAATCGAGGGATTTAGTTGCACGATAACTAATCACCGAAGGATGTTTGATCCCTATAGATTGAACCTCACACTATTCGGATAGTCATTGCACGTTGCTAGACGCCAATCTTGACTTGTGAGTGGAGTCTCTCATGACCACACTAAAGGGGTTTAGTGCAGGCTCGTAAGATTTCAATAGAAGTCATTCTATCGGATCCGACTCTTCGTTATGCACAACTCATTGCTGGCTTAATAGGGGTAGGGGTGGCAATTTTATCCGCATCCGCTAACTAAAAATCGCATCCGCACCGTATCCGATCTATATCCGCAAGTAAAAATGGATATGGATACAGATACGAATACGAATTTAGAAAACTTATATCCGCGCGAATATGGTGCGGATACGGATATGTCTGTGGATCCGCACTGTATCCGCACCACCTATCCGCGTCTCTGAATTACTATTTTGCCCAAATAAGTTATTAATATATATAAGAGCTCTATGGTAATTTTATGTCAAGATGAACTTTGAAGTATATTATATATTTATTTTGGATCAATGAATTGGTAATTTATTGATTTTTTTAAATTAAATATATTATTTTAATATTTTTTTATTAAATACGGTGCGGATATGGATGCGGTGCGGATATCTGTATTTGAAGCAGTGCAGATATGGATATCCATATTCACATCCGTAGCGGATACGGTGCGGATACGGATGGGCGGATATGGGGTGTAGTGCGGATACGGATAATCCAGTATCTGTACCGTATCCGATCCATTGCTAGCCCTAAATATGAGGCCCAATGGGTCACACACAACAAGCTAACCTTATAAGATGGAGTCCGAATGCGACATTATATGTCTACTAGCATGGACATGCTGTAACTCGATCACGTATCTTGTTTATTGACATAATAGGAAAGATGTTTCCTATAAGAACGAATGCGCGAGGAAGGAGTTCCTCGGTAACCCTAATTTGTAGGGCATCCGTAAATTGTAGGGATTGACACATAATAATATTTTATGTGGTTGATTAAATTTAATTATGAATTAAATATTTAATCAAACACTTGACAGAGATTGTATTTAATTATGAATTAAATATAATTTGATTTTGAATCAAATATACATGGTGAGAAAATTAGTCTCTAACCACTAGCCTAACCAATTAATTATGGATTAATTTATTTGGATAAATCCTAATTAATAAAAATTTGATTTATGGAGATAAATCATAAAATTAATAGATATATGATTCATGAGGATAAATCATAATTCTATTAATTAATAGGAATTCAAATTATTTAGATAAAACTCTTTCCTATGAATTAGGGGATTAGTTTATTTATATATTTATTATTCGTGTTAATAGACTCTTAATTTATGAAGATAAATTAAAGTTATATTTATTTGAATTTAATTAATTTCGAATTAATTATAAATTCATTAAATATAAATCATTGCATTGGAAACAAATTAACCTCGGAATTTTGAATTCTGAAAAGAGATTTTAAAAGGGGGGGGGGCTACCTTGGTAGCCGCCTATGCTCTTTATAAATAGGTGGCCTAACCTTCTTCAAGGGGGTTAAGCAAATTGGTTATTCATCCATGGGTAGTCGGCCATCAAGATCCTCCATCCCCAAGGTGTTTTCCTCTTGGGTGTGCCGCATACTTCACCTTCTTGGAGGAGTCCATGAAGGACAACCAGGTAATCCTTCATCTACCTTCTCGTTCCATTGCTTTCTCATCCCCTTTTCCTCCCTTTTGGTGCTCGGTTCTTGGTGGAAGGGCCGACTTCACCTTGGTGCGTTTCGGGGTTGAGATTGCCTCTCTGTTGAGCCCAACGAGTCCTAGTGTTCGCTGCCCCTTTGTTACTAGGCGCTTGGTGTAGACCTACGTACGTTGGAGGACGTGTGTGTGTGCGTCTTGAAACGAGGATAAGAGAAGCCATACCATACGCGGTATAAGGTATATCTTCTCATTCTACTCGTAGATTGAATTCCTTGAAGATTGCTAAAGAAGATCGTTGTTTTCGGGATAGTTTAAATTTTTTAAATTGCTATTTTCGCAACATTTTCAATTTCTATCCCAACAGAATTTTGGGGCGTGCCAGTTTGGATGAGTTTGGAGGGGTTTGGTAGACCATTATGCCTCATTTATAATAATATTTTTTTTTAAAAAAATACTTTTGTAATTTAACTTTTTTTATTCATTAACCATTCTAACCCCTCCAAAATCCTGAGTTTTGGAAATGAATTCTAGGAGGGGTTTGGAGGGGTTCCAAATCCCTTAAAAAAGTTATCCAAACAGGATATTTTGAACTCCTCCATCTCCAAATCCCTCCAAAATCTCTCAAAATCGTGAATCCAAACATAGTGTAACACTATATTTGCACTATGTTTGGATAAATTTGAGTAAGAGATTTGAAATAGTTTGGAGGGGGGAGATGTTTGAAGGGATTTGGAGGGGAAGAGATTTGGAGATTTTTGAAAAGATTTAAAAAAAATTATTTGGTTAGACTTCATAAGGAGTTTGAAGGGGTTTGATAGATCATTATGCTCTCATTTATAATAATATTATTTTTTTCTTATTTCAAAAATATTTTTATAATTTAATTTTTTTTATTTATTAATCATCCAAATCCTTCCAAAACCTCTCAAAATAAGAGGTTTTGAAAATAAATTCCACCAAATCCCTTCAAATTCTTTTAAAAATATATTCAAATGAGATGTTTTGAATCACTCCGAATCCCTTCAAATCCTCGATCCAAATATAGCCTAAGAGTTAAAACTTAAAACCACATATTTTAAATAAATTGTATAACCACAATGCTCGAACTATATATTTTTTTCAAAAGTTTGATACCGAAATAGTTCCTTTCTCGATTTAGGCAATTGGAAGAGAGATTCAAAGAAGTCATAGTGAGTGAACCTTGAAGACTTGTAGCTACGTAGATGTACTTGAGCATGTGGCATACACTTTGAGTGGTGGATGAGTAAAGAAGCTGAGAAATCTAATGGCTATCATTTACGTACGTAGTGTGGAGGGGAAAAGGGTTTCTTGGCAGAATATTCTTATATAAACTCAATATCTCTGTTGATTAATAATGGGTGCTCTATCATTTGATATAGATTCAAATTCATTGCTAATTTATCATTTATGGGACTTGTTTCAATTAGTCAAACTTATTAAGAGGAGGTGTTTGGTAATCATTTTCATTTAGGATTTCCATTTTTGAAATGATATGTTGTTTGCAAGAGAAAGTATTTGCCATAAAAAGACTCGATGCCTCGCAGGAGAATAACACCTTGACGAAATGATCACCTTACATCTCAATTATTCCTATAGCAAATGGGGAGGGTTAATTAATTTGGACGTACTCGAAATCCATTTTATACATATAGAGAGTATTTGGCATGTATATATATATATATATATATATATAATATTGATCTATCAAAGCATTTTGTTGAGAAAATTATAGAGTTTTTTTTTTTCAGATTTATACAATATTTGCCCAACTTTTCACAAATTAAATTATTATTTTTGTACGCAATATATAGGATGACTTTTGAAAAAATAATCCTAAGACTGATGTGACACCAATTTGTATGTTTATTTTTTATATTTATATTTGACGCTTCACCATGGAGGGGCCCATCTATTATTTAAAATTTGTTTGAAATTTCACAAAATTATATATCAGTTTTCAACAAAACTTAATCAATTTTAAAGTTCATGTTTTAATTTTTTTTCCCCAAATATTATAACTATCATGTCAAGCAAATTAAGTTATTATTTATCTATGCTACTTTTGCATGAGATGAAAGATGAGAAAAAAATAAACAATTTGGTTGATTATTTTCCTGTAGATGATAATGAGTTTATCTATGCTACTTTTGCATGAGATGAAAGATGAGAAAAAAATAAACAATTTGGTTGATTACTTTCTTGTAGATGATAATGAGTTTTTTTTTCTGTATATAAATCTATTGGATCGACTTGTTTAGTCCGAAGTCCAAGTTATTGTTCGTGTATAGGTAAAATTAACAAGGATACCATATTACCCTAAATGTGATACATTACTTAATGTACCCTTCCTTTCATGAAGTTAGGAGTGTCAAGTTCTGAGTTATTGTCAAAACAGGAAAAATAATACTAAAGCAAACACAATGTTTGAGTGCAGTCAAATGCATTTTCAAATATCTTAGGGACACAATTGATTTAGGACTTTGGTATTCTCCATACTCATCTTTTCATTTAATTGATTTTTCCAAGGCTAATTTTATCAAGAATAATTTTATTGTTTGAATTATTCTTGCTTACCTATTTATTGTGATAATATATATTAGTGCAATTAATTTGACAAAAAAATATTTTACATTCTAGAACAAAGTATATTGATTTAAGATATTATTTTCTTTGAAATAATGTAATCAAGCAAAATATTTCAATTGATTTTATGTCTACCAATAAGCAACTTGCAGATATTTTTAGTAAATTATTAAATGAAGAAAGTTTTACTGATTTGACAATACAATGAGGAGTTTGTGCACTTCCCAATGTTTAAAATTGAAAATCCTTTCAAAAAGTCTGTTTCAATGTACATCGACACTTATGAATATGCCTTGTAACGAGGCTTATCACTATTTGTCTTTTATATACCCAAGTTGATAGGAATTGAATGACTATAGCGTTTGATCGTACTTGTATTTCTTGTGCAATTTGGATTCATGATTAACTTATCATTAATAGTACTATGCCTTTTTGCCCTTTTTCGATTGATGCAAACAGAGGGAGATAAGACATGATCACATTAGTTCGGTTGAATGCATATAGGTAGGTGGAGCTTAGGTTAGTGTATTTTAGATATGCATTTTGATAGGGGAGCAGGAATTGCTTTTGATAGCATTGGATTGAAACTTGATAAATTGATACTCTTTTTTATCTTTAAAGTAGTATTTTTATTGAAATATTTGTTATCATCAAAAATGAAAAGATTGTTCGTCCGCGTCGGAGTGAGTCGGGTGGATCACCAGAGCTCACGATCGAAGGTATGCTTGTGCGCATGATAGATTAATTTTAGTCAATTAATTTATGTCTTACTTGGTTGAACCGGGTCCCAGGTTGAGTTGGTGAGGCGCGGTCGAACCACGGGCTTAGTTTGGATGCATACTTAAGTGAAGGACGTGATGGTCTTTTGGACTTTAAGTGGTGACTTATATATACCTAAACTTATGAGAGGAGCACTGGATTCTTGGACTTATACACACATCCCAAGATGAATGCTCGCATCCCTAGGAGGAGGTGCACGCACTTGGAGATGGAGGAATTATTCTCGATAGGCAGTTCTTGTAGCGACAAATCTCATCAAACGTCACGATCAAAGGGGTATTTGTAGTTTGATCTTATTGAAATTTGATCAGTGAGTAGTATACTTATTGTTCTTCATTTTGATAAGTAAAGATTGTATTTGGACAACAAGAACTGTAATTTTGATCAGTGAGGTGTCATCAAATTCGAGTGAAATGTCGAGATTAGTTTGTAGGGTATATGTACAACCCCAATATCTTATTTCTACATATTACAAATTGATAACTGAGGGGTTTATGTAATTAGCAAAAGGACTAATTAAGTGAATCTGCTCATTTCTGTACTTGACAGTCCAATTCTGGATAGGCAAGTTTAACGCGTCATATGGAGGGCGAGAAATCATCCTCTGCTAGTGAAACTTTAGGAAACGCTTATAGGACTTATCGACAAGTGTAGGAACCATTTCTAAGGGAATTTGACCAAGTGTCGATGATTTACGGGCTTGGCCAAATGGCTAAATGAAATTGTGTAAAAATTGCTTGTGATTGCAGAAATTTGAGTAGGCATGTTTGCCACGTGGTTTAACGGTCGTCCAGATAACGTGAAACTTAAGGGATGTTTAATATGATATGTGGTCATGCTAGTTATGTCATTTCGGTAGGGAATAAACTGAAAATGTAAGGATTTTCAAGTGTGACAAAGTGCTATCTAAATATGTTTTTGAAATGTAGAATTTTGACTAAGTGTTGGAAGCATTCTGATTTACCCTTGTTTAAGGGATGTTTTCATGTTATGACTGTCCGCACCTTACCGTGACACTTGGACTTATATATCTACGTTTGAGATGAATATTTAGCCTTATTTTTTATTAGTGTCATATATACTTGTATGAATTTGAGCGCACATTCATTTGTAGTATTCTACATGTTATGCATGTAAATGTTTTGTGACTCCATCCGGTGATATGGGTGAGATGCCCCGAAGAGATGTCTCCAGAAACCCATCCGGTGATGGGGGATGCCCGGAAGAGATGTCGCTAGGTATTGATTCCGATCAGTGACGAGGATTTCTCCGAAGAGACAACTTCGAAAACCCATTTAGTGACGGGGGATAGCCCCGAAGAGACGACACTGGGCCGGGTGGTAGTGCCGGAGGCCACATCGACTACCTACCATATGTTGCTGGCTGAATATACATTTCCTACCATATCAGACAACGATTAAAGGGGCTTATAGCGGCTGCGCATGTTTGGTGAAAGAATAATGTGATATGATGAATTCCATGTAAATAATCTAATTAATAGTATGATAACATAACTGTTATAGTATGCCATGATCTGACGAGCTATATTGAAATTACTATATTATGTGTTTACCCTAGTTACCATGTTATTAATTATTATATTGGTGGTGTTTGAGGGGGCTAGTATTAGCCACTCATCGAGTTATAAACTCACGCCTGCCTGCCTATATGTGCAGGTCCAGGTGAGGCTCGTGGTACCTGATGCGGTTGGCGATGCAAGCTCAGCGAGGAGATTTCCCCGGTCGCGGTTAGAGAGTCTTGAGTCTTGTAGTTGACATTTGAGTCGACATTACATTTTGTAGTCTTGATATTTTCATTTTAGAGTTTGGAACCTAGATGTTGTGTGGTTATCATTACTTATGCATTTCATCATATTTTCATATGTGGTATTGTTATCAGGCTTCAGGATACTTGTGGTATTCCCAGCCGATCACGTGATCCTGAGTTGGGGCGTGACAATCACTGAGTTTGAGAACTCACACCCTCCTATTTTTATATGTGCAGGACTTGAGTCCACAATGGACGATTCTGGCGTGAGTACAAAGTGGACGATTCCGGTGCGAGTCCGAAGTTGACGATTCTAATGAATCTAAATATAAAGATTAACAATACAATTAATCTAATCTAAACATTTATCTAAATTAATCTAAATATTAATATCAATCTAAATTAATCTAATCTAATCTAAACATCTAAATTAACCTAAATATTTAATTAATCTAAACATCTAAACATTTAATTAATCTAAACATCTAAATATTTAATTAATCTAAACATCTAAATTAACCATAAAAGCATTTAATTAATCTAATCTAACATTAAATTAATCTAGAATTAGGATTTAATAAAAGAAAAAAAAGGGTTTATTCCGGCGCTAGAGTCCATTGTGGACTCCGACGCCGGTGTCTAGTGTCCGACATTAGACACTAGACAATGGTCTGGCGGTTGACCGAAACCCTGAATCTAGGGTTTCGGCAGACCCTAGAATAGGAGGAAGGGAACAGTCTACTTACATGGTTTGGAAGCAAGGAAGTAGTGTCAGTGAGTGGCGTCGGTGGGCGCGTCGGCGGGTGTGACTCGCCAAATTCAGGGTCACGTGACCGGCCAGGGTATACGTGCCTATACCCCGTAGCCTAACTCAAGCATATGTCAACTCATAAAAATAGTAGAATAAACAATAGCTTTTATTAATCAAAAGAACCAAAATAGATTTTTATTTCAAAACATCAAAATTTTTAACAAATAGTTCAAGTGCGGAAATAATTTAACCAAAGAGCAACAGTTTTTTTAACAAATAAAATCTGAATAAAAACATGAATGTCCCCATGGGACTACACTCTAAAACATCAAATCGCAAGTGCATGATCAAACTACTACAGACTCGACTACGACCACTAACTAGGACCGTTATGAGATCAATATGACTCCTCTGCCCTCCAGCCGCGCCAAGTGCTCCAGCCCACCTCACTGGTCAGGCTCTGCAAAACAAAAACAAACGACAACGGGTGAGTTCGGAAGAATTCAGTGAGCAGTTCTACCAACCCCAATGAAAAAAAATCCAACACAGATATGATGTATAAAGCAAAACTCCTAACTCCAGCCCACCTCACCGGTCAGGCTCTGTAAAATAAAAACAACGACAACGGGTGAGTTCAAAGAACTCAGTGAGCAGTTCTACCAACCACCATGAAAAACCAAACACAGATGTAAAGCATAAATGCAAACACTTGACTCAAGCAGGAAAGGTCACAAGGAAGTAACTAACTATTAGGCCATCTGGCCACCACATGCCTGAAGGCAACCAACACCCAAACGGTGAAGATCAACAGGCCGAAGCCTACCATGCCCTAAGGTAACAAAACATATTAGGATAATCGGGATTGGCCCATCCGAACTTATCCTAATATAAAGAAACTTGGGAGCAATCGGAATTGGCCCATCTGAACTTGCTCCACGAGACACGTAGGGACAATCGGGATTCACCCGTCCGAACTTGCCCCTTTAAGATATCACACCGTATGAACTTATTCCACGAGGCCACACAAGAATAATCGAGATTTGCCCATCCGAACTTGTTACAAAAGAGATAACGTAGGAATAATCGGGATTCGCCCATCCAAACTTATTCCTTTAAGTATAGAATCTTGGGAATAATCAGGAGTTGCCCGTCCGAACTTGTTCCACAAGATACGCAGGAACAATCGGGATTTGCCCATCCAAACTTGTTCAACAGGTTGGGAATTAGCCATCCAACCTTCCGAGCCTAGCCCGCAATCCGGTTCCTAACCGAGCCTCTCCGCCATTCATAAAAATATGGCGCAACATGACCTAAGTCAAGTGTCTCCTACGGTGTCTTAGGGATGTCTCTATTGGAAAAACTCCACAACACCCAATGCCCGATCCCAACTCTTAGACCCGTAATGTTATAAACCCGTGATGTTTTATTTCATGCATAACATTTATTTATTGGTTCATAACAGATTATGCTGCCTCTTGCATTTTAATTATGCAATTAAAATTTATCATTACCAAAATTAGGATTTTGTTTTAGGGTTTTATTCTCAGTTTACTATTGAGCCCCAAACTAGTGTATCTAACCCAAATCTGGTCTCTAGAGTGTGTCCTATGTTTCTAAACAATGTTTTCTGGTCAAAACGATAGGTTACATGACTATATTCCGCAAAATATGCGCATCACAAATACGATTTCAAAATCAGCCCTAAAATAAATAATTCATCATGCAGTTTTCAGCCTAATTGAGTTTTCAGCATATCAAGGTAAATACATTCGAAATTTACAGAACTTAAATCCTTATTTATCATCAAAACTGTATGACCCAGGAAAATTTCCTAATATAAAAAGTCTATTTTGGTGCAGCGCGCCGGACCCGGGGGTAGTCGAGTCGAGTCTCGGGATTGCCTCGAGTAAAAAGGTATGACTCGACTAATGATGTATGCAATTTAATTGGGCAAATGACTCTTTCCTTTTATGCATTTATACCTTAATCGAGTTTAAATCAACTCATGTTGCGGGTAGAGTCGGAATCCAAGTCGAGCTTGGGTTTAGTTGAGTCTTGAGTAAGAGTCAAGGGCCAATATGGAAGGCTAAATGAGGGATTAAAATCCCTCATCCATGCTGCCGTGCGACTCATCTTGGAGTCGCACAAGGCAGCGCATAGGAGAGGGGGAGAAGAAGCAAGGAAAATGGGATTTTGGTCGATCCGGGATTTCGCGCCGTCGCCGGAAGATTCGAAGTTGTCGTCATCCGATCCTTCATCTTCCTCAATCAAGGTGAGTGGTTAGATTTGAAGTAATGGGGGAGGCGGATAACCAAACCCCTAGCGGTCATAGGATCGTGTTTTCTCGTGAGTTTCCAACGAATCGAGGTTTCGTAGTTGTGTATTCATGGTTTTGTATCAATCCTTGTCGGATCGTTTTGTTTTCCTCGTCGATTTCTCCAATTCTAGGGCTGCCGAATCATGGGAAAAGGGGAAAGGTCATGCCAAAAATTTCCCCAATTCCCTTGACGGAAGTAGAGCCCTTAGATGATCTTAAGTTCATCAATAGAGCATTCTTAATCGTCGATTTCACGTGTTAAGGAGCTTGTCTTCCCTAGAACTCATAGGTGGGGCCGAATGAACCCTAAACTTCATGAGAAAGGTTCGGCCAGGTGTAGGGGAAGGGGCAATCTAGTCCATATGAAATTAAGATATAGCGGAGACAAAGAATTAGGGTCGGGGATTAATTCTTCTTTTCCTTTCCTACCCTAAGAGGCATGGCCGAGCAAGGTTCACCTTGCCCAAGGCTCGGCCAAGCCTAGGGGAGGGAGAGGGACAACTTTAGATGGAAATTTCCATGGTTAGAATGCTAAAACAATAGAGACATGATGACACTTAGGAAGAACACTAACTATAGCAAGTAAATTTTTTGTTTCATGTAATTATAGGAATGATAGCATAGTGACTATCCTTAGCCCATTCCTCTTTAATTTTTGAAATGATGAAATATTTTACCATGCTTAGTATTTCATGCGTTGTGAATTTATGGTTATCTTACCATATTATATAAGTTGCTTCTTATTTAGATAAATTCTAAATGCAGTGTATAAATGATTATTGATGAATCTCGTTGGTATATATAGTAGTTGTTGTAAGTTATTCTTGTTTTTCTTTAAATCATACAAGCTGTCCTAAAATGTTCATGAGTGGAATTCCAAGGTCGGTACATAGAATTCCTCACCCAAGGTGGCGTATAACGTTAGATAACATGTAGGACATTCCGAGATGCTTAGCATATATGGAAACTTAGCTAAGAGATGACACAACTTTTAGGACTTCTAGTAAGCATTTTTGGAAACCTAGAACTATTAGGTGTGCACAATTTTGGAAGGGCAGCATTAATTTGTTGACCCTGTAGCCCGAATTAGGGCGGGATATGGGCAAGGGCCCGAAGTGTATATAAGGAAACCCTAGGGCATTTGATTGTGTGATGTGCTTGAGATGGTCCGCCGAGAAGCGTGGAGGTCGAAAATGACCAATGCTTAGCTCGGCACAGACTATACGACAGCATCAGATGCTAGCCTAGCCATGGCCGCTGAAGAAGATGACCTAGGCCAAGAGTCAATAAATATGATGACTTGCGACTGGTCAGACGATGAAGAAGAACAAGCCGACTGGGATGATATCTACAATGAGGATGAAGACCTAGCAGTCCTCAGACAACTCATGTCATTACAGACAGATGATGACAATCAACAACAACAACAACATGATGATGATCCCCCAAAATGGGATACATCGTGTGAATCAGAAGATCATGATGATGAGAATCCATTTTTCTTTGAACAAGATGAAGTAACAAACAATGAAGCACCACAAACAGCGTACACTGCTGAATTGGACTATCCAATGATCAGACAGCTGACCAAAGTAACGGAGTCAGCCTTTTCTACTGCAGAATCGTCAACCACAAGAATTCCAAAAGAACCCATAATGGGACCAGCGTTATATCCACCAGGCCCAACAACAGCAATGGGCCCAAAAGCAATCCCAACAATCAATACAAGGGTGGGTAGCTTAAGAGGAGGTTATGCAAACTTGCCACTAGCGTAGGCGCATACCCTTTCCATGCTCCTAGGGTCATTCTTTCTGGGTTTCCATTTACAGATCCCTCCCCAGCCATCCATACACCCATCTGTCTCTAGGACTATATACGAACCTGGGGCTGGCAGCTCTAAATCAGGTAGCTTCTGTACAATTTCTTTTATCTGTGCAACGAGATGGAGATTAGACTGCTTTAGTCTCTTATCTCCATGGGGTCCAATCTTGGAGTAAAGGGGTCCAAGTAAGGTTCCAAGGTTCGGAATGTACGACCTCGCGTAATTTAGTATTCCGAGCTATGACCTTAAGCCGGTCTTGCTCTTTAGCTTCTCTTCCTCAAAGCTAATTATCTTTTTAACGATATGGGGTTGCAATTTGATCTTGCTGTTGCCTATTATTGCACCTAAAAACTCAATTTCTTTAGTAGCGATTTTCATTTTAGTGGGCAGGGGTGTTTGGGTCTTGAGATGCACCAGCGGGCCCGCTAGGTGTCAGACCCCAGTTGGGTGGGACTAGCTATCCCTACCCCAAACGATGTCCGGAGACTAGTGGACCATCCTAGTCGATGGCCCGGGATTTCTTGTTTATATCTTGATATAATGTGGTCGATCGGCCAGTGTGATTCTACCTTGTATGGTAGGGCCGGTTGTAGCCGGTATTCTTATACCATAAGTAGGCCCAAGGGCCGGATGCCGAAGGCTTGATAGGCCGAGATGGCAAGTTTTCACATATATGATTTATACGGAATGACCCATAGGATCAGTAGTCACACTAGAAAGTAACTTACCTCCCTGAATATATATTATGTTGCCTTATATGTTATGCATGAATAATTGAGGATTATGTGGAGGTTCGCTAGAATCGCTCACTGAGTCCCAAGTGGACTCACAGTTTGTTTCCTTGTTTTCTTTTGCAGAGCATGAGTAGTGATTGTAACCTGTCGGCATGGTGTAGCTAGAGGGCGGGTGGTGGTGCCATACCTCGTAGCAACATCCTTTGGTTATAGTCCAGTGTATTAGTAGTTGTTTCCTTTTCTGCACTGACAGTTGTGTTTTGGAAAAGTTTGTAAAACTTTGATATTTGAGATGTTCAGTTTGTTCCGATGATGGTTTGCTCTTTGGTTTGAATGCATATATTGTGAACTTTGAAAAACTTTAAATAAAGCTTGTGTTGAGGTTTCTTTTTCATTGATATGTTCTGGTTTCTTATTTGTCAGTGTAGACAGTAGGCTACAGGGTAGGATGTAGGCCCTGGCCGGTCACATTACCCTCAGTTGGGGTGTGACAATAACAGAATTATATCATCGAGTCAAAACTTCTCAAGAATCAAGTCATGATTGTTTAACCAAGAGTAGCATGAACTAAGAAAATCTTCAAGCAAGAATCAACTTACATGATCAAAAATCAAATCAAGAATACTCACGGCTTCAAGATCAATCTTATTTCTTTTAAAACATGCTCCACATCCAAAAATCACATATTTAATTCTCAGGCATGCAACAACAATCCAAGAACCTAAATAGGCAAGCAACTCAAGATATAGACTTCAAGATAAACAAGAACTCTCACTTGGGCATTTCATTGAACATGTTGGTAAAATGGCCACCCTAGAAGGGGGGTGAATAGTGTGTTAACTAATCTTATCGCCTAATTCCGATTTTAATCATTTCTTGATTAGTTAGGCTAAGCACGATATTAATAGCAAGTGAAAGCAATAAATGTGAAGCAATTAACACAAAATAATATATCAATGCTAACACAATTATTTATAGTGGTTCGGCCCCAATGTCTACTCCATTACCTAAGCACCCCACTTATGATTTCCAAACTGAATCCACTAAATTATGAGTAGTTTACAATTGAGGACTTTACACCGGAAAGACCCTACATTCACCTCAAAGGCACTTCCACATCCGGAAGTATCCCGCCTTTCTATCGAGTGAGCTTTCTCACCTCAATTCCTAAGACCTACTCATAACTTAGTTTACACAAGTGACTTTACACCTTATACACCAAGGTTACCACTTACACACAAGACCACACACTAGGTCTTCTTACAAACTCAAGTAAATCAAATCAAAACAAAAAAAAAACACCTTAATCATAAGAAGAGAGTAAAGAAAACTTTTCACAATAAGGACACCTCTTCTTCTTGAGCCTAGCAAGCTTGAATACCCCTTCAATGAAGAACACTTGGGGATGAGGAATCAAGAGCTAGGTTTTATGGATTTGATCATGAAAGGACTTAGGAGATGCTTAGGATCACCCTTTGAGACTTGGAAGCATCAACATATGGCTAGGAATGAGTTTGGAATGAGTATTTATAACCCCCCAAACACCAAGGCTCATCAACGGGCATTTTTTTGCCTGTTGGCGACGCCCGATCGCTTGCTAGTCGATCATTGGTCGATCGATGGATCGACCGCCCAAGCGACCACAACATTCTGCCACTTCTGGGTGCACTTCAGTCGACTGACTGGTCGACCGAATTGGCTACTGCCAATTCTTCACCACATTCGATCGATCGACCGGTCGAACGAACTTGGGCCGAGCGTGATTTTTTCAGCCTTCTTCTTGCGCGCTTCATTTTCGGGTTCCGGCCTTCAATGTGCGTCAACTTGGAGAGCTTTCCATGTGTTCTTTAGACTCGTCCAAGATGTCTTTGGTGCATACGTCGAACTTCGAGAGATTTCCACGACGAAACCGAACGCGTCGATCAATGTCTTTCCAATTTTTTGATTTCTTCAATATTTTCGATCGAGGACATCAAGTGCTAATCGATATGGAACCTGAAAATATTTCTCAATGAAACATTATTTCCATTTTTGTTATCATCAAAACCGAGATTAAGACAAAGGTAGAAAACCTTAGGCCAACAATCTCCCCATTTTTAATGATGACAAACATCCTTAAGAAAATATATATATTAAAGCACAAAGGATATTAACTAAGTGATTTCTCCCCCTATCAACATGCATATCTATGGAAATAAACTCCCCCTATTTATATGCATGGGTTTCCTATATTTTCTTCCCTTTTACCTATATTTTTCTTCCCCTTTTGACATCAATCAAAAAGAGCAAGAAAAATCAATGTAGTCAAAGTTGAGACTCTAAAATTATTTTTCATTAAACATGAAAATCTCAATCAAAGGGATGAAAAACAAATATTTGATATGAGACTAATCAATACATGATATCAAAGAATGATAGATAGAATCCAAAACTAGGAATCATGTATACACTCAAGTATGGATATTTTCGTAAGTATGAGTTCTTTTTCATGATATTTTTAGATTTCATTCAAACTTTTAAAATATCAAGATATGGTCATGTAAAACATGTATATCAAGTTTGAAGTGAAACTAATGTCATTTACCTAATATTTCAACTTAGCATGATTTCAATCAAAAAATAAGCATGTTAACATGAAATTGCTAAGTATCAATTTTTATCCTTTACTCATGGTTTCCAAACTTAGACACATATACACCTAACATGAGTAAATCTAAACATGTTTGTGAAATTTGGTTTCAAAATGAGATATCTAAGTCAAATTGTTGACTTAGGTCAAACTTTTTCAACTTTGAGTCCCCTAAGAAGATCTACACATGAATTTTCAACTCTAAACACCTAGAAGCATGTCATGTGTATATCTAAAAATGTTTCATGAGTTTGTACTTAAAAAGTAAGTCTCTAATGACAAGTTCTAACCTAGGGCAATTTCACTCAATGAAAATTTGCCTAAGTACTAAGAATTTTTCAATTCATGAGATTTCAATCATTTTTCATATTATTTCAATCATGAGTATAGAGACATCAATCGAACATGAAAATTGAGATATTGAACTAGAAATATGCAATAACCAAAGACATACCTCATCTTTGCGAATTTAGTCAAACTTTTTATTTTTTATTGACATAGCATTCCATTCTTAATTACCCATAACTTGCAAGTATACTTCATAAATAGAAAATCAAATCAAATCTACATGCAAGCTATCAAACTAAATAGCGAAGTAAAGAAAACTAAGCAACATTTTCTAAACTCAACTTCACTAAATAGCATAGATTCATTTTCAAATAAATCATTCATGATAACAAAATGAATCAAGAGATCTCAAAATATGAAATATTTGAAAAATACGATCTCCAACCCTTCTTATTGGTTGAAAATCGAAAGTCCACAATGAGCCTATGATTTAGAACGGCAAGGTCGCTTAGGCCCATTATAGGCCACATAGGTCTCTGAAGAGATTGGGAAATCAAAAACAAAAATCAATTTTCAAGTCACATCGTGAGCGGGCAAAACCAACTCAAATTTAACTAGTATCATAACTCCAACTTTAAGATGACAAGAAATATAAAGGAGGTGATACTAAACATACATAGATGTCAATTTTCATACCTATGACATCAGGATGGCTTGAAGTTGCAACCAAAGATGGATTCTTCATTAATGTCCATGGTCAACTTCAATTCTTCAATTTCCTTTACCCTTGTGTGGTTGCTTCCCCTACAAAAGAGCATGAGACATTTGGTACCCAAATGACTTTGGGTCCTTGGGGGTTAGAGGGCTTAGCTACCCAAAGTGTCTTAACATCACTTGGATTCATATTTAAATTCATCTTAAATATAGCATGCCCGTAAACACCACAACAAAAACAATGACCTTGAAATTCTTTCTTTTTGTTATTTTTGTGAACATGAGGTCTAAAGTTAGAATGCTTGACATGAGGAGGATGATGTGTATGAGCATTCTTAGAGGATACATATTTCTTTCTAGGATTTCTAAAAGATGAAACATTAGATAAATTACTAGTTTTCCTACTCAAGAAAATAACCTCATTTTTCAAGACATTAATGGATTTGTTTAGGGCTTGCATTTGAGATTTCATCATACGATTCTCATTTTTCAAAGTCTCATTCTCAAATTTGAAATCATTTTTTAAATCATTTTCTCTAGATTTCATTATAGATTTCAAATCATCATTTTCAAGTTTCAAAGCTTTAAACTCAAGTTCTAAATTATCATGACATGAATCAAATGACTTAGACTTAAACTTTTCATTTTCTAGTTTGAACTCATGCAAATGAGAATTAAGCCTTATATTTTCTTTCTTCAACATTTTATTCTCCTTATCTTTCTTAACAAGCAAGACATACATTTTCCTACACTCATCTAATAATTCATCATAAGGCATATCATGAGAACTAGATGAGTTAATACTATCATTATCATTATCATGACTAGATGAATAAGAGTACCTCATTTTTTGCATCCATGAGGCTAACTTTGGAAGTGACTTCATAGTCATGGCTAGAGGGTGCTTCAAGTGAGTGAGAGGTGGAGGTGGAAGCACTTGACCTCTTCCTTGCTTTGTTCTTCATGCTTGGACAGTTTTTCTTCACATGCCCCTTTTCTTTGCAAGCATGACAGATTAATTTTCTTTTTCGGCTCTTGGAGCTACTTCTTTGACTAGAAGAGCTATGAGCATCAAAACCAAGATTAGGGGTAGGTGAATGACCATTGTCATCACTACCTTCATTAAATGTACCAATTTATTCGGTTTTAGCATGATCGTATAAAACATTCAAACTAGCCCATAGAGCAATGCATGACTTTTCCAAGAATTCCATTTGGTAAGGTGCAAAGAATACAATTCAATGGCATCTCCATTATACTTAAACATTTTCTTATCTAATTCACTCCAAGCATGCATGTCAACCTTAGATTCAATGAATTCTAGTCTTAACATGTTAAAGACATCAAAACCCTTAGTCTTTAAATATGTGTACATCCTGTATTTCCAAAGACCAAAGTTTGAGGCATCGAACCTAGGAGGTGAAGACGCTAAACTCTCTAGTGCCATTTTTCGGATCAAGAGACGATGTAGAGGAGATGGTGAAATCTCAATCTACGACCCGCTCTGATACCAATTATTGGTGAAATGGCCACACTAGAGGGGGTGAATAGTGAGTTAACTAATCTTATTGCCTAATTCCGATTTTAATCATTTCTTGATTAGTTAGGCTAAGCACGATATTAATAGCAAACGGAAGCAATAGATATGAAGCAATTAACACAAAACAATATATCAATGCTAACACAATTATTTATAGTGGTTCGGCCCCAATGCCTACTCTACTACCTAAGCACATTGCTTAGGATTTCCAAACTAAATCCATTAAATTATGAGTAGCTTACAATTGAGGACTTTATACCGGAAAGACCCTACACTCACCTCGAAGGCACTTCCACACCCGGAAGTATCCCGCCTTCCTACCAAGTGAGCTTTCCCACCTCAATTCCTAAGACCTACTCCTAACTTAGTTTACACAAGTGGCTTTACACCTTCTACACCAAGGTTACCACTTACACACAAGACCACACACTAGGTCTTCTTACAAACTCAAGTAAATCAAATCAAAATAAAATAAAAACACCTTCATCACAAGAAGAGAGTAAAAAGAACTTTTCACAATAAGGACACCTCTTCTTCTTGAGCCTAGCAAGCTTGAATACCCCTTCAATGAAGAACTCTTGGGGATGAGGGATCAAGAGCTAGGTTTTATGGATTTGATCATGAAAGGACTTAGGAGATGCTTAGGATCACTCTTTGAGACTTGGAAGCATCAACATAAGGCTAGGAATGAGTTTGGGATGGGTATTTATAACCCCCCAAACACCAAGGCTCGTCAACGGGCATTTTTTTGCCCGTTGGCGACGCCCGATCACTTGTTAATCGATGGTCGGTCGACCGATGGATCGATCGCCCAAGCGATCGCGGCATTCTACCGCTTCTGGGCGCACTTCGGTCGACCGACTGGTTGATCGAATTGGCTACTACCAATTTTTTACCATATTCGATCGATCGACCGGTCGACCGAACCTGGGCTGAGCTTGATTTTTTCAGCCTTCTTCTTGCTTGCTTCATTTTTGGATTTCGGCCTTCAATATGCGTCAACTTGGAGAGCTTTCCATGTGTTCTTTAGACTCGTCCAATACGTCTTTGGTGCATACATCGAACTTTAAGAGATTTCCACGATGAACCCGAATGCATCGATTAATGTCCTTTTAATTTTCCAATTTCTTCAATATTTTTGATCGAGGACATTAAGTGCTTATTGATATAGAACCTGAAAATATTTCTCAATGAAACATTAGTTACATGTTTGTTATCATCAAAATCGAGATTAAGACCAAGGTAGAAAATCTTAGGCCAACAGAACACCTTGAGGGAACCCTTGCTTCACCCTTGGCCGAGTACCCCTAGGGTAAACCTAGGGCTGCCGAGCCACAAAGGAAGACTCTAGGGCCCTCCTCCCACGAATCGGCATAAGAAAATGGTGATCAAACCCACAATTCAACGAAAAATCACAAGAATCAAGAAAATGCCCAAATCAGCTCAAGATTACGAGAGAACCCAAAAAAGAAGAGGTAAAACCACTCACCTAGATTAGGAAGGAGGATTAGAGGAGAAATCCCGATCGACGGCCCTCGAATCCGGCTTCAAGAGATGGTGGATCGACTCAAAGATGGGGGGAAGAGGGGGCGGCAGCTCCACTTCAAGCCACCAGCTTGAAGAGAGGGAAAGCGAAAGAGAGAGAGAGAGAGAGAGAGAGAGAGGAAGGGGCTCGGCTTGGTGGCTCCATGAGGGGAAGGGGAGGGGCGGCTGGCTCCTCCCTTCAAGATACTTGTGCGGCTCCAATAGGGAGCCGCATACCACGGGGCGCGGGGGGGGGGGGGGGGGGGGGGTACTCCCCTCCACAAATCTATTCCACTAACCCTCTTCTTAGCAAACCCGTATCCGCCTCAAGCCAAATCCAAACCCGCTAACCCGACTAAGCTTAAATAATTCAATCTAACCCCATGCCCCACATCAACATAACACACATGCACACCAATGCCATACAAATTTTTAATCAAGGACATGCGACACACAATTTAAATAAATGTATCTAACTAAGAAAAGAATCTGCACAATCCAAATTTTCTACTTACCTGAGCTCGCAAGCTCGCACCGGACCATGAGCCGACTCGGCTCGACCTCAGACTAGTCCGCTAAACTAACAATCACGAACAAGCATACAAAAGAAACATTAATATCTAGGATATCATAGCGGGCAGCATCGGCGATGGGAAGAAGATTCGGTGGCGGCGCCGATAGAGAGGGAAGTAGAAGCAAGGAAAGGGGGCGGGCGCGATCATGGATGAGTTAAATAAACTTATCAGCAATGGCTCACTTATCCGTTAGAAAGCCGTTGCTGATAAATAATATCATCCGCAATAGCTACGCGGCCTTTGCACAGTTGTTGCTGATAAGTATTTTATTTTTACGCTGCGAGCGCGCCATCGAGTAAAGAGTAACAGATACATAAGCCGTAAGTAAGCCGTTGCTAATGTGATAATAACATTAGCAACGACCGACACGGCCTTTAGTCAGCCGTTGCAAATAAGTTATTTCCGTTGCGCGCCGCGTTCGCGCCATCCTCTTCTTAGCAACGGTCCGAACAGCCGTAAATAAACCATTGCAAATATATCACATTTGCAATGGTTTGAGCAGCCGTAAGAAAGTCGTAAGTCATTGCAACAGCGTGAGCGGCCATTGCTGATTAACACATTTCTAGTAGTCATAGGGTTGAGTCTTATTCATGAGTCTTGTTGTAGCATGATAGTCTTGTGTAAACTCTTTGAGAGTTACTTATGTTATTCGTACTTTTGCATATGGGTGTTCATTTAGTCATGACACATTTGGTTTTCTTTATAAATGCTTTTTTGTCATATTATTGTGGTGTACGGTGTTGGTTAGGCTTCATGGTTTAGCGTAGTATTCTTGACCGGTCACACGGCTCAAAGTTTGGGGCGTCATAAAGTCATATTAGAGCATGGTTTAGGTCGTGACTGCGATAGTAGGTTGTTGGCATCGTATGAGGCATTGCTTGCGTGTTGTCATATGGTGTGTCCTGTCCAATGGGAACGGGGAAAAGCTTGCACGCCCGACAGTATGTATGCATTTTTGTACTTAGTATTAGTGTAATACTCCGGTTTAGTCCCACATCATGAGTATGTTGGATGTGGTGTTGGCTTATAAGGCTTGATGGGTGTGCTACCATCAACTTCAGCTTGAGCATTTTAATTAGGCAAATAGGTTGTCTTGTGAAGTTGATGAGTTAGTTATCCCATCAAGCGGGTCGTAACAATTAGTACTTAATGTTGTGAAATTCTTATGATTTTCTCAGACCCTAAAAGCAGGTAGTAACACTGTGTTAAGCGAGGGCAGAAGCAATTTTGTTAATTGACGAGGAGGCCGAGGGCGGGGCCGTGGCCGAGCGAGGACATGTAGTTCTGGAGGAGGTTGAGCAGGATTTGAGGGTAGTTCAGCTTGAGGCTCGAGTCAAGGAATTGGTTGAGGAGCTCCGTCGTGAGTGAGAATTGAGGCACTAGGGTCAGCAACAACCACCTGTTCCCCTAGCACCGACAGTTCAGATGGTAGTAAAGTTGGTTCCGCTTGTGGTGACAGTGATATTAGTTTTATATGCCCTAGAGCTGACGTATGTTTCTGAATAATTCCTATAAATGGTAGTTTGTTATTCTTTTGAGCATAAGTTGTGTATGTTTATTAGAATAAGTCTAGAACATACTTGTTAGATACTTCATTCTCAAGAGTTGAGAATATGAGTAACGAAGTATTATAGTACAAGTTGTTAAAATAGTTCACGATCATAGGAATTCTAACTGGGCATTATTATTCTAGAAGATAGTCATCTCTGTCTATTTCCATGATTAGTATGAGATACTAATGAAGAGGGAGTTGTGATGTAAATCGAATGGTCGACACTAGAGGGGGGTGAATAATGTATTTACTAAAATCTTTATCTTAATTTTAATTTTAATCAATTCTTGATTACTTAGGCAAATACAAATTAAACAATATGTGCGGAAACAAGTAAGTATGACAATTAAGCAAACACAAATAGTATCAATGCAAACTCAACAATTTATAGTGGTTCCGCACCAATGCCTACTCCACTACCAAAGCACCCTGTGTAAGTCGAATAACCTACACTAGAGGGGGGTGAATAGTGTGTTCGTTAAAAGCATAACCGAAATTCGATTTTAATTACTTAGGCAAATTATCAATTCAAGACTAAATGTAGAAGCAAGTGAATATAGTAATTAAGCAAACACAAATAGAATCAATGCAAACACTCGATTATAATGGTTCGGCCCCAATGCCTACTCCACTACCTAAGCACCCCGCTTAGGATTTCCAAACTTTACTTTACTAGATTATGAATGTTTCCTAACAATGAGGACCTTTTACCCGAAGCGAAGACCGAAGTGTCTCCGCTCTCACCCCGAAGGTACTTCCACACCCAAAAGTCTCCACCTTCCTAACTAGAGGACTCTTCCACCTTAAACCCTAAAGTACAATAATCACTAATCATAGTAAATCAAGCTACACCGGGTGGACTTATGCCTCAAACACAAACGCTACCACCCAATCAAACAAAATTAGCAACCTAGGTTTACACACCTTGTAAATTAACAAATAAACCACAAAATAAACAAGTAATAGATAGCAAATAATAAACAACATAAACTTAGCTCTCAAACAATGAATCCTAGCTCCTCTTGATGCCTTGATGATGAATCAAATGAGGCTTGAAGGCTATATCAAGAAATCCAGGCTAAAACTAGGGTTTCACCAAAGAAGTGGCTCAATCAAGCTTGTGGGTGCCAAAGGATGTCTCATGAAGCATTAGAAGGTCATAGGAATGCTTAGAAGGCCTTTAAATAGGCAAAACATCAAATGGGGCTCATGTACCATCAAACACAACGGCTCCAAATCGAGTCGTTGGGGCTGCCGGTCGATCGGTTGGTCAATTGAACCATTGATCGATGATTGACCGAATGGCTACTGGACATTTCCAGCCGCCTTCGATCGATGTCCGATCGACCCTTCGGTCAACCGAACCATCGGCCAAACTAGCGACCGAAACTACTCTGGATGAAATTTTAGCCCAGTTCTTTCTTCGATTCGGGTTTGATTCTTTAGGGGTCTTTGCATCATACTGAGCATTTTACAATTAATCTAGACGCCCTAAACCTAGACTCTATCTTCCCATCGAATCCTGAGCGCATCGACCAACGTCCTTTCGATTTTTTGATTTCTCCAATATTGGAACCTAAAAATATCGCAAATGTAGTGTGCTAATCGACTTGGAACCTGAAAATATTTCTTGCTCAAACATTAGTTCCATGTTTATTATCATCAAAATAGAGATTAAGACTAAAGTTGAAAACCTTAGGCCAACAATCTCCCACTTTTTGATGATGAAAAACAATCTTGCTAAATGAAGTCAATTATGAAATTTCTCTCCCTATCAACATGCATATCTACATACCAAAAGTGAATTCAAAATATCATATTTGAAGTCTCATTCGAAGATTGGACCAAAAATCAAAGTATCATAAAAATGAACAGTTGGGAAGAACTGCTTTAAAGTTTGGAAACCCAATTTCAAAAATCCATATTGAATCATATTCTTCCTGAAAGTTTTTGAAATTTTTACTGGAGAAACTAGATTTTTTACTGAAAATGCAGTTTCAAGAATAAGTCAAAAATCTTTTTTCTACATTTTTCTAAAAATAACTGAAATTTAGTGATATTTTCGTAAATATCAATTTCCCCCCCCAAAAGTTCTCATATTTGATTCAAACTTTCTAGACATAGTTGAATTATGATTTGAGGCATGTATGTCAAGTTTGAAATAAAAATGATGTCATTGGTCTAGATAACAACTTAGCATGTTTTCATTCAAAATAAGCAAATTATCATGACTTGTGCTAAGTATCAAATTTTAACATTTACTCATGATTTTTCAAACCTAGACATATAGACACCTAACATGAGTAAATTTAAACATGTTCCTTAAATATTGATTGAAAATGAGACCTCTAAGTCAATTTATTGACTTGGGCCAGCTTGGTTCAAAAAAGGTTATTATGTAATGGTCTCTATGTCATTTTATCCACATCCATATGAAATTTTCGTTCTAAATGCATGAAAACATGTCATACCTATGCCTAAACATATTTATGAAGTTTGGACGTAAAATGAAGTCTCTAAGTCAATTTATTGGCTTAAGTCAACTCTACTTAACTTTAGGTCTCCTAAAGTAAAATTGTTATCATTTTTTTCATTTACACATGATTTTTCTATTTTAAGCACATGGAAGCAAATCATGAGTATACATAAACATGTTTATCAAATTTTATCTTTATAATGAACTCTTTAATAATGAATTTCAACCTAGCCCAATTTTATTCAACATCATGATAGCATGAAATGGCCTAAGTATCAAAATTTTATCTACTCATGAGATTTCAATCATTTATCATGCATAATCAATCATGAGCATAGAGAAATCATTTTATCAAGAATATTAAGGTATTATACAAGAATTTGCCAAAATGAAAACCATACCTCATTTCTTGAGAATTTTCATTTACTTTTCAATTTTCATCAAAATAGCCTTCCATTTTTAATAATTTGCAAGTAATCATTAGTGGAATAATGAAAATATAGCTACATGCAAGCTATCAAACTAAATAGCCAAGGTGAAATGAAATGTTCATTTGGGAGTTTCAACCTAAACTAGATAGTGAGAGATTCATTTTAAATGGAATCAGCATGAAACTAAAACGAATTAAGAGATCACAAGATATGAAATATTTGAAAAATATGATCTCCAACCCTTCCCAATGGTTGAAAATCGGAAGGCCACAATTAGCCTACAATTTAGAACCGCAGGGTTGTCTGAGCTCGTTATAGGCTACATAGGTCTCCGAATGGACCGGGAAATCAATAATAAAAAATTTGATAAAACCATATCAAGAGGGGATAAAATTATCTCAAATTTGAATGTATTATATACTCCAACATGAATGAAACAAGATAAAGTAAGGAGATGATACCAGATTACTTAGATGCCAATTTTCATACCTATGGCATCATGATGACTTGAAGTTGCAACTTTGAAATGGTATAACATTTGAATCCTTGAGCAACTTCAATAAACCATCTTCATTTCACCCTTAGGTGGTAGCTCCCCGTACAAAAGAACAAGAAATTTTTGGTACCCAAATGGCTTTGGGTCCTTGGAGGTGAGTTGGCCTAGGAATCCAAAGTGTCCTAACAACACTTGGATTTCTCTTAAATGCATAGTCATATATCGCGTGACCAAATATACCACAACGAAAACAATGTCCATTAAATTTCTTTTCATTTTTGTTATGGACATAAGGTTTAAAGGTAGAATGCCTAACATGACAATTAACATGAGCATGAACATTCTTTTTAGAAACACCATTTCTACTAAAATTCTTAAATGAGGAAATATTTTTTATTTCATTTAGTTTCTTGTTTAGGTTTAGAACCTTATTTTTCAAATCAATCATGGAGTTATGCAAAGTAAGTAATTGAGATTTCAAAAGGCAATTTTCATTTAGCAAAGTCTCATATTTAGCTCTCAAATTTTTAGCCTTATGTTTCAACTCATCATGAAAGGGATTGATCATGTTATCTTTCAATTTTTCATTTTCCACTTTCAATTCATCAATCTTATTTATCAATTGTGAATTACTAGTTTTCAAAACATAAATACTATCATGACAATCAACACTTGCGGAACTTAGATTTGTCTTTAAATTTTTATTTTCTAACTCTAGAGCATGTAAATCCTTAGTAAGCCTAGAGTTATCCTTTTTAATTTTCTTGATTTATTTACTCTTTTTCAAAAGCATGGCACACATATTTTGACATTCTTCTACTAATTCTTCATATGATATATTGAGTGAATGTGAAGAACAAGCATCACTATCATAAGCTATATCTTTAACATGACTAGAAGTAGAGTATTGTACCTCATCATGGATACCCATGAGGCATAATTTCGAAGTGGCTTTTTGGTCATGATGAGAGGAGGCTTTCACTAGATTCGATGAAAATTTTTGAAGCATTCTTCCTCTTCTTGCCATTTTTCTTCAAATGGGGACAATTGTTCTTCTTATGTCCCTTTTCTTGACAAAGGAAGCACCTTAGTTTTCTTCTCCGATTTTTTGCGCTTCTTTGACTAGATAGACTTTGGGCATCAAAAACCAAGTTAGTAATAGGTGGATGACCATTGTCATCACCACCTCCATCAAGAGTGGTTAAGTCCTCGGTTTTGACATAATCATACAACATGTTTAAGCATGCCCATAAATCATAAACCGAAGTACAATGCATGATTTTTTCGAGTATTTCATTAGGCAATGAGCAATATATGAAGTTTATGTCTTGAGCATTTAACTTTAACATATCAATATCATTTTGGCTCTAATCATGCATGTCCTTTCTAGGTTCAACAAACTCAATTTTTAACATGTTAAAAACATTCAAACCTTGGGACTTTAGAAAAGTGTACATCCTAAGTTTCCAAGCACCAAAGTTCAAACCATCAAATCTAGGTAGTGTAAATGCTACCGACTCTAGTGCCATTTTTGGATCGAAGCAAAGTGTAGAAGAGATGGTGAAATCTCAAGCTACGAACCTGCTCTGATACCAAATGTAAGTCGAATGGCCTACACTAGAGGGGGGTAAATAGTGTGTTCCTAACAACTTAACCTAAATTCGGTTTTAATCATTTTCTTGGTTACTTAGGCAAGTTATCATTTGAACACTAAATGCAGAAGCAAGTGAATATGTTAATTAAGCAAACACAAATAGAATCAATGCAAACACTCGATTTATAGTGGTTCGACCCCAATGCTTACTCCACTACCTAAGCACCCCGCTTAGGATTTCAAAACTTAACTTTACTAGATTATGAATGTTTTCATACAATGAGGACCTTTTACCCAAAGAGTCTCCGCTCTCACACAGAAGGCACTTCCACACCTGGAAGTCTCCGCCTTCCTAGCGAGAGCACTCTTCCACCTTAAACCCTAAAGGACGATAATCACTAATCCTAGTAAATCAAGCTACACCGGTGGACTTATGTCTCAAACACTAAGGCTACCACCCAATCAAACAAACCTAGCAACCTAGGTTTACACACCTTGTAAATTAACAAATAAACCACAAAATAAACAAGTAATAGAGAGAAAATAATAAACAACACAAACTTAGCTCTCAAACAATGAATCCTCCTCTTGATGCCTTGATGATGAATCAAATGGGGCTTGAAGGCTATATCAAGAAATCTAGGCTCAAACTTGGGTTTCAATAAAGAAGTGGTTGTGTCAAAGCTTGTGGGTGTCAAAGGATATCTCATGAAGCATTAGAAGGTTATAGGAAGGCTTAGAAGGCCCTTAAATAGGCAGAACATCAAATGGTGCTCGGGTACCATCGAACACAACGGCTCTAAATCACGTCGTTGGGGCCGCCGGTCGATTGGTCGATCGATCGAATCATCGACCGATCGATCGATGATCGACCGAATGGCTACTGGACATTTCCAGCAGCCTTCGGTCGATGTCCGGTCGACCCTTCGATCGACCGAACCATCAGCCGAACCAGTGATCGAAACTGCTCCGAATGCAATTTCAACTAGGTTCTTTCTTCGGTTCGGGTTTGGTTCTTTAAGGGTCTTTGCATCATATTGAGGATTTTACAATTAATCTAGACACCCCAAACCTAAACTCCATCTTCCCGATGAATCTCGAGCACGTCGACCAACGTCCTTCCGATTTTCTAATTTCTCCGATATTTTCGATTGCAGATGTCATGCGCTAACTGACTTGGAACCTGAAAATATTTTTTGCTCAAACATTAGTTTCATGTTTGTTATCATCAAAACCGAGATTAAGACCAAGGTTGAAAACCTTAGGCCAATACCCAACTTAGAATTTCATACATAGAGTTCCTTACAATGAGGACTTTACACCGGAGAATCTCGGCTCTCACACCGAAGGTACTTCTACACTCGGAAGTCTCCGCCTTTACACCAATAGCACTCTCCCACCTCTCTATCTCCTAAGGACATTCTAATCCTAAATTACAAGCACACCGGTGGACTTATGCCTCTACACCAAGGCTACCACCAAACCCTTTATAACTTGAATGTTTCCTAAAGAATATAAAGAGGACTTATCCCTCACCCTAGAGGATGCCTCAACTACTATTCTGAAGCCAAACACTCAATTACAAAGTAAACAAGGTGTATCACCTGCACCTTCAAGATAAGCATACAACTCAATGAAAACAAATTTAAAATTCAACAATAATGGAGAAAAAATGTAAACAATAAACTATTTATTTTTATTCTCCATTAACTTTAAAACATGAATATGAATAAGGAAATACCCCTAGACTGGACAAGAACAATTGGGCTCGGTCAGATTAGACCCAGTAACACCCCACAACTTATCTCGAGCCAAACCAAACAGCTTCGCCCGGGGCCTCCACCAGGCCACACTCCTGGGCTAGACTTGGGTCAGACTAGACGGCTCCATCCAGGGACCCCACCCGACCAAACTTGGACATCCAGTCCTTCCTTATCACGAGGGATACGCCATTACAAGCCCACCATCTCTGGGATCAGCCTCGACCAATTTTGAGCAACATCCCCATGAGATTACTGGGTGGCATCATCACCTCCACTTGTAATAGATACAGACACGACATGCCTCAGGTAACCTAAGTTCTATATTCTGTTACCTCCACCTTAGAGTCATACTGACTTGAGCATGGGAGTATCTTTTGCATCCCCCTCGGCATTGAACCTGACCAGGAGAGACATCAAACTAGACTAGAGTACTACGATACTTAAGCGGGAATATTTGGCACCCACCGTGTGGCCGAATAAAACTTACATCCCCCATAATGATTAGAACCTAGAGCCAAGTGACCGCCGCGACACGCCAACAACAACGACCCAACGACAACGATCAACCGCAGCCTGGTGATGCTGAAACAACGAGGAGCGATGCTTTGGTGCCAGCCCATCCTCACCCTGAAGAGCCCCAATGTCGGATAGATGATTTGGAAGCGAAGAACCAACAATTAGCAGCCCAAGTCGAGATGCATGATCCTAGGAAAAACTCTCGATTGACAACGAGCGTTGCCGCTCAGAGCATGTGGAGAGCAATCACTCACAAAGAAGGAGGCCAATTTCCATCCTTCATGACGAAGTCTCCAGTACCCCCCATTCGAAGAAAGAGGAAGATTCCAAGGCCAAAAGGGCCGAGACTACTCTTCCTATTGATGTAGGATCCTTCACTAAACACATAATGTCAACCCGCCTGCCGCCATAGAGTAAGTTGCTTACTGCCCTGGCACCCTACAATGGTACAAGCGACCCCACACTACACCTGATAGCATTTAGGATCATGATGCTCTATCATGGAGCAATTGATCCCGCACTCTAATAGATTACATCAGCAAGTTCAAGGCTATTGCAGCCAAAATTCCCTACCTCGGCCCACGAGTCAAATTCTACCACATCAAACTTGGGCTAAAGCCCGAACTCTTTGTCGACCAAATCGCCCTGGCTGAGCCTAAGGACATAGCCGAGTTTCAGAAGAAAGCCACTAGCTTCATAAAGATGAAAGAACCCCGAGAACCTAAAAAGATCGACAAGCAGAATCCCAAGGCTGCTGTCGAAGATAAAAAATCCAAGAGGGTAGATAGGAAAGGTGAAGACCGCAACCACCATGGGCGGAACAATGGTAGAGGGTTGAGGTCACCACCTCGCCCGAGTGCCCGATTCGAAAGGTACACTCGTCTCAATACTAGGAAGGAAACCATCCTTCGCGACATCTACCACTTGAAGCTTATCAGATATCCCGCCAACGCGGGAAAGTAAAAGCTGCCACCCAATGCTGATATGAGCAAGAAGTGTGCATTCCACGACACCTACAAACACACCACCGAGAATTGTGTAGTACTCGGTGACCAACTTGAAGATTTAGTCTGTACAGGACACTTAGACAAATACATCCACCGCCAGAGAGAGCGAGGTCGAAGTAGGAGCCGTGACCCTCGACGTTGAAGCCGAACACCTCCAAATCCCCACTTGGATCATATGAAGAACAACTGAGTTGATTGCTCGGGAAACAAGCTCCGAGGAGTTATCGACTACATCGCCAGCGGGTTTGTAGGAGGCAGAGAGTCGAGCTTGGCCAGAAAGAGATCTCTTCGGGCAATCATGGTAGTCGATAGCGCCACTCGCCCATACAGGCCTATCTCCAAAACCCCGTTAATATCGTTTTATGAATATGATTTTTGCAGAACTGATTAAAACTTGCACGACCCAATCGTAATCTCTATGATTGCAGGAAACTTCATCACAAGGTCTTAATCAACCAAGGCAACTCTGCCAACATCCTTTTCTACTCCACCTTCGAGAAAATGCAATTAATAGAAGTCTCGCTCACCCCATGCAAAGGAGACTTGGTAGGATTCTCGGGAGAAAGGGTGGACGTCCGGGGAGCCATATGACTAAGGACGACGTTCAACTCTCAACAAAATAATCTTAGTCATCAACATCCCCAGCCCATATCATAGGATCTTAGGACGACCATCCTTGAACAAACTAAGAGTTGTCGTATCCACTCCCCACTTGGCATTAAAGTTTCTTGTTCCGAAAATGGAGGTATAACGTGCTGCATGTCGACCAGAGAGAAGCCCGATGGTGCTATAATGAATGCCTTAAGCCAAAGATGGTTGGACAAAAGGAAGAGACTAATAACCCGCAAGCACTTTCCACAAACAAAGGCAAACAACTGGCAAAAGTTTTTGAGCCAAACCTAGGAGGGGACATGCGGAAACAACCCTGGCTTAATCCTTGAAAGAACCCAGGCCATTATTAAATTGTCGACAAGCACAAATAAAGCTAAGACCGAGCATTTTCCTGTACGCACAATTTCTTTATTACTCAATAAAATTGTTTTTCTTGCATCTTTTCTCTATGAATGCCTAGGGAACTCTACAGTCATCCCGACGATTTAACGAATATTTCATTATTCAAAACCTACTTGAATCTTCGCACACGATTCCACCTTATGCTCCTCGGCGAGCTCGGCCTAAACCCCTGCATGCATTTCTCGACCTTTAGAACCAGCCTCAGAAGCACAGCGCTCCACTCAGCGACCAAAATTCAGTTTACACCAGTTTGGCTCGTCGACCTCGGTGCCTATTATAGCCTCCCACATCCCCAACGACCCCAAGCGTGCTTCTCGCGAGCTCGGTTTTCACCGAGTCTAGTCCTCGACCTCTAGAGCTGCTACTTCCGGCTTGAGTGCCCTTACACGACCTGGACTTGGTTTTCACCAACCTGGCTCATTAGCTATCACGCCACTACTTCCGGCCTCAGAGCTCTTACTCGACTCCTCATGCACAGTCCTACCTTATGCTCCTCGACGAGCTCAGCTTGAACCCTCGAATGCAGTCCTTGGCCATTAGAGCCGCTACTTTCGGCCTCAGCGCCCTTATACAAACAGGACTTGGTTTTCACCATACTGGCTCGTTGGCTATCACACCACTACTTTCGGCCTCAGAGCCCTTACTCAACTCCTTGCACTCGGTCCTACCTTACGCTACTTAGCGAGCTCGGCTTGAATCCTCGAGTACAATCCTCATCCCCCATAGCCGCTACTTTCGGCCTCAGCGCCCTTACACGACCAGGACTTGGTTTTCACCAACCTGGCTCATTGGCTATCACACCACTACTTCCGACCTCAAATCCCTTACTCGACTCCTCGCGCATGGTCCTACCTTACACTCCTCGACGAGCTCGACTTGAACCCCCGAATGCATTCCTCGGCGCCTAGAGCTGCTACTTCTGGCCTCAGCATCCTTACACGACCAGGATTTGTTTTTCACCAGCCTGGCTTGTTGGCTATCATGCCACTACTTCCGGACTCAGAGCCCTTACTCGACTCCTCGCAGCAAGCTCGGCTGGGACCCCTGAATGCAGTACTCGGCCCTGGAGCCACTATTCTTGAATTCATCATCAATACGCAACCAGCCCAGCTCAGCACCAGAAGCCGCCATTATTGCTTAAACCTCCAAAATAACTTCGGAGTTGTTTTAGAAGGTTCAACCTCAAACAAAGATTTCAGAAGGTTCAATGTCAAACAAAGATTTTAGAAGGTTCAACCTCAAACAAAGACTTTAGAAAGTTCAACCTCAAACAAAGATTTCAGAAAGTTCAACCTCAAGCAAATACTTCAGAAGGTTCAACCTCAAACAAAGACTTCAGAAGGTTCAACTTCAAACAAAGATTTCAGAAGGTTCAACCTCAAAGAAAGATTTCAGAAGGTTCAACCTCAAACAAAGATTTTCCCTTCATAAGGAACCAAGCATTATCGACAGCGAGAACTAGGCTACTGAATCAACAAAAGCATGTTGCAAAATAAGCATGTTTAAATAAGCCCACAAAGGAGAAATTGTCAAACAAAATGGGAAATAATTAACCCTAGACAGTTCTCAAAACCCGCCCACACACAGGCAAGCAAAAAATTCAAACATTTACTATGGAGAGACTACATCAGCCTTGGTAGGCATGGCGGGAGCATCCCTCCTCGAAACAATATCCCCCGTGGAGAAAATGAGCACTGATCCAGAGTCATGGCCGAAGTATCTCCTCCAAGGGACCAAGAAAAATCCTCCTCAGCTTCAGGATTAACCAAAACACCATCCCTAACTTCCTTGAGGAAGTCAACTCTAGAGAAGTCGGCACTAGGAGCAAAGAGCTTAGCCTGTTCTATTGCTCTGTCAAAGCCCTCTATATACATTGTGAGAGCATTGTCTCGAAGGCATCTCGTTTCATCCTCAAGGGTTTGCCTTGCCAAATTACACGTCCTAACCTCAGCCTTGGTCTTTAAACGAGAACTCTTTACCACCATCGCAACAAGATCAAGGTAAACCATTTCCAATTCCACCCTAGACTTGCTTTCCACATCCGCTATCGGGGGAACAAACTCGATGACAACGACATTAAGGTGCACAACTTCACCATTTTCCGCCGCCAAGACTCTCTCCACCTTGATCATCTTAAGCCTTAGTGCTTCAAGCTCCTGAGATCGAGACTCAGAATCTCTAGACGCACACTCTCTCAACCTTCTTATCAAGAGTTGGATATATTCCCAGGGATCCACCCCTTTGGGAAAGCCCAATTGATTTCTAGAACAAATCATGCATAAGGCTGAAACAGGCTACTGAATTCTTGGGGAGGCACCAGCTACCACCGCCACCTTTGGCAACACAAACTCATCACCCCGTAAACGAGTAGCCGCTTGAGGAAGCAAGCCTCCGGCGGAGCCCCTAGCTCTTTTCCGACACCTCGAAGGTGAACCAAGGAGGACCAAAGAGTCTGAAGACGCTAACGACCCAACCACCTCTGTTCGAGCCCTAGAAACTCCTAGATTTTGAGACTATGAAGCCCTCATAGGCTTCAATAGACTATCCACTAACAGATTCTTCCCCCTCCCATTTGAAGTGCTCTCTCGTATTTCTGTCAATCGGGCGCGCATGCCTAATACCTTCAGCAATGAAGACATCTCACCTGCATGACGAAAAGATTCTGGACAGTTCATTTTGAAAAATAGTGGAAGAACACCTGGTAGTTACGGAACTACTAAATCGATCATGAAAAAGGCAAACCTAAATCGAACGCCAACAGTACCGAAATTAAAGCAGAACACCAATAATACTTACTGAAGGGAGTCAGCAATGGAAGCAGAAAGAAACCAACCAGGAAAACACCGGCAAAACCTGGTAGGAGCGAATGGCAAAGAATGCTTGAAAGACTCGAAACAAGGAGGGAAAAAGTAACCTTATAGGCCGAAGAATAACCCCTCTATCCAACAACCAGAAGCGAAGACATAATTAAATCTCAACTGACCAGCTCGGCAATCGACGGTTCTCTAGAAATTCCCAAGACACGAGCGGATGCTTTTTTTGCCATGATGCCTCCCCAAAAACGAGGAGGCAAACGCCAATCAACAACTGCCATGCAAGATGAGAAGATCTTCATTATTTAATCAACATGCAATGCACGGAAGTCGAGAGGACAAAGGAACAACAAGGCAAAAATATGCCAATTTGACTTATCCCAAGGCGATACAAAATTTGCTACATACGACCATTATCTCCAACTCGGCTCCTATAGCCGTTCACTGCGCGCCAGCTTGACCTCAGCAGCCACCCACTTCAACTCAACCGTAGAAGGAGGTCTCCATGAGAATGCCCAAGCGGCGGCCTCCTGGGGACTGGACCGGCAACATCAGGAACAATACCCAGCTCAGAGATGAACATCTTTATCCACACTCCTTCCTTAACGGCTTCGTTTACAGCGATGTACTCAGCTTCTGTCATCGAGTCGGCCACAGTACCTTGCTTGGAACTTTTCCAACATACTGCACCACCATTTAGAGTAAATACATACCCAGAAATGGATTTAATGTCATTCGGGTCCGATTGGAAGCTAGAATCTATGTAGTCATCCAGTTTAAAATCTGACCCACCATAAATCAGGAGAACATCTTTAGTCCTTCTTAAGTACTTAGGAATATTCTTTATGGCTTTCCAATGTTCCTCTCCAGGATCTGCCTGAAATCTGCTAGTTACCCCTAGGGCATAAGCGACATCAGGCCGAGTACAAAGCATTGCATACATGATGGATCCTACTGCCGAAATATAAGGGATCTCGCTCATCCTTTTTCTCTCCTCAGGTGTCTTAGGAGACATCTTCTTGGAAAGAGTGATGACATGACTCATAGACAAGTAACCTCTTTTACTGCCTTCCATGCTAAATCTTTTTAGCACGGTATCAATATACCGAGAATGGGATAATCCAAGCATCCTTCTAGACCTATCCCTATAGATCTTAATGCCGAGTACATAGGATGCTTCACCCAAGTCTTTCATGGAGAAGTTTTTGGATAACCATGCTTTCACTAACTATAGCAGATGAACATCATTCCCCATGAGCAGTATGTCATCTACATACAACACAATAAACACAACGTCGCTCCCACTAACCTTTTTGTAGACACAAGGTTCGTCTACATTTTTGATAAAAACAAACTCTTTGACTATCTCATCAAAACGGATGTTCCAACTCCTCGAGGCTTGCTTGAGTCCATAAATGGACCTTTGCAATTTGCATACCTTCTCAGGTCCTACCGGAGACACGAATTCTTCTGGTGGGTCATATAGACCTCTTCCTCAAATTCACCATTTAGGAATGCAATCTTGACATCCATTTGCCAGATCTCATAGTCATGATATGCAACAATAGCTAGCATTATCCTAATGGACTTAAGCATGGCTACAAGAGAAAAAGTTTCATCACAGTCAACACCTTGCCTTTAGGTGAAACCTTTTTGCAACCAACCTGGCCTTATAGGTCTCTACCTTGCCATCTACTCTGATCTTTCTTTCAAATATCCACTTACACCCTATAGGAGTGACTCCTTTAGGTAAGTCAACCAAAGTCCAAACTTGGTTGGTGAACATCGAGTCCATTTTGGATTTTATTGCTTCCTGTCATTGTTTGCAATCAACATCCTTGATTGATTGATCATAGGATTGCATATCAACGTCTTCCTGGTCATTTTCAATTGTTAGAAAGAATTATCAGGTTGTCGACGCAATCTCCCTGATCTACGAAGAGTGTTGGAAGGTAGTGATTTTGTGACTGGTTCAACCTGTGGACTATCCACCGGTTGTTGCAATTCGGTCTATGGTTATTGATCTTCATCAAGTTTAACATTTCTTCCACTCCCACTTTCCTCGATAAACTCTTTTTCTAAGAAAGTGACATGCCTACTAACAAACACCTTTTGTTTAGTTGGTGAGTAAAAGTAATGCCCTAAACTCTCTTTAGGGTCTCCGACAAACCTGCACCTGGTTGATTTAGCATAAAGTTTATCTGACTCCAAATTTTTTACGTATGCATGACAACCCCAAATCTTGAGATGCCTCAGACTTGGTTTCTTGCTACTCCATATCTCATATGGTGTACTAGAGACAAATTTTGTGGGAACCTTATTAAGAAGGTAGATAACGTTTTCTAGTGCATATCCCCAAAAAGAAATCGAGAGATCTGTAAAGCAAAGCATGAATCACATCATATCTAGCAATGTGCAATTCCTCCTTTCAAACACTCCATTATGCTGTGGTGTGCCAGGAGGAGTCCATTCGGAGACAATCCCATTGTCCTTGAGATAACTTAAGAACTCAGTGGATAGGTATTCACCACCTCGATCTGAAGAGTTTTAATACTTTTCCCTATTTGTTTCTCAACCTTAGCCCTATACTCTTTGAACCTTTCAAAAGCATCAGACTTATGTCTCAACAAGTAGATATATCCAAACATCGATGCATCGTCTGTAAACGTGATGAAGTAGGAATACCCACCTCTGGCTTGAGTTGTCATCGATCCACACACATCTATGTGAACCAACTCTAACAACTCAACGACCCTCTCACTCTGACCAGTGAAGGAGGACTTGGTCATTTTTTCCTTGAGACAGGATTCACAAGTTGGCATCGATTCAAAATCGAATGGGTCAAATAACCCATCTTTGTACAACTTGTTGATCCGATTCTCATTAATATTACTGAGTCTCAAATGTCAAAGATAGGTGAGGTTTAAATTATCTCTTCCTCTTTTGTGCGTTTCAACATGAAAAAAAATATCAATTACATCTAAGACCATTAAACCATTCGAAATGTGTCCAGTTCTATATAACTCATCAAAATGATATATGTGGCAACAATTGCCCTTTAAAGATATTTCATGACCTTGTTCAAGTAATAAGGGAACAAAAATAATATTCATTATTAAAATTGGAACGTAATAACAATTATTTAATTCTAAGGTCTTGCCAGAAGGCAGACATAAACAATAGGTTCTTACGACTCAAGCTGCAACTCTGGCGCCATTGCCTACCTGGAGGTCGTAGTCGCCCTTGTTCAGCATTCTACTTATTCTCAACCTTTACAATGAGTTGCAAATGTGAGAACCACAACCAGTATCTAATACCCATGTAGTAGAATTATGTAATAATAAATTTATTTCAATAACAAACACACTTGAGAATAGGGCTTCAAAAGCCCTCTTCTGCCTTACTTCTGTAATGTACTCCTTGTAGTTGCGCTTCTTGTGACCATCTTTACCACAATGGAAATAGGTGCCTTTAGAAGCAGTCTTTTCCTTTTTCTTGATTTCCTTCTTAGGTTTCACAGCTTTGTTTTTAGCTTTGTTCTTAACAGAGCGCTTCTTCACCTTTTTCGGGGCACTACCCACTAACAAGACTTTGTTCTTTTCCTTTAGAAGGTAGGACTCAACATTCTTCAGCATATTAAGGAGCTCGGGAAGTGAGGCATCCAGCTTGTTCATGTGGTAGTTGATTATAAACTGTGAAAATGACCTTGGGAGGGATTGGAGTATTAAGTTCTGACTTAGCCCCTTATCAAAGCTTAGACCCAATTTCTCTAACCTCTCGATCAAATCGATTAGTTTGAGGACATGGGTTTCAACAGGGGTCCCTGTCGTCATCTTGGCCTCGAAGAGTTGCTTTGACAGCTCAAACCTAGCAGTCCAACTCTCTTCACCATACAACTCCTTGAGGTTAGAGAGGATGGCCGTAGCATCCATCTTTTCATGTTGTCACTGCAACACATCGGACATAGAGGCGAGCATAATGCACTGAACAGTAGTGTTGTCATCTTGCCACTTCTTGTAAGTGGCCCTTACTTCCTCGGTAGCCCTTTGGGTAGGCGCATGCGGTGGCCGGTCATCAAGGACATAGGAGAGACACTCCTAGGTGAGGACAATCCTCAAATTTCGTAACCAATTGATGTAGTTTGTTCTAGTGAGTTTATTAGCATCAAGAATGCTACGTAATGACAGTGTGTTTGACATGATGACGATGATATGCTAGAAGCAAAAGGAAAGACATGTATAAGCTATCATTTTACATGCATGATCAATGAGGTCTTTTAATTAATCATGTCTCTCATTAATTTTCGCGGTTCCATAATACCCTCCGGTTTGGAAGCGGGAAGACCTAGTTGGTAGACTTCCTTAGGGGAAAGATGGAACCCCACTTTTCCTACTTGGGTCTCGCGTGTAAAACGAAAAACCCTAATAAGTCTATGGGTAGATAACTCTTTACCGATCACATTACTATGTGACTTCCATATGTTTTTGCCTCTAGGGCAACCAAGGCCTTGTGTGTGCACAACAAACCAAGGAGCCCTAGTTGAGTCGGACCCATCATTCGAATGCCCTAGCAAGAAAACAACCACCCTTGAGTGTAGCTCAACAAGGTAAGTCATGTTCAAGCCGGTAGCAGAGACACAAAAGGGATATGTGCCATATGAGGTGCAATGTGTCTATTAGCACAAAAGGCCTTGTGTGTGCACAACAAACCCGTTGTGACAATAGACACACTTGTCCCTCATATCGATGGAAGGCGTGACCGATATTCTTATAATATCTTAGCCATTCGGACTCAATATTATTGGAGGGTTTCTTCATGCAATTATAATTATTTAAGCTATCAACAATTGAAGCAAAAGTAATAAATAAAAGCATAAAGTAAATAAGGATGATTATGGATGTTCTATGGGTTCCACCCGAGCCACCGGGCGAACCAAGGCCATCATCCAAGGGTTTTTAAGGAGCTCCATCTCGCCCAGGGGCTGCCCAAAACCATCTTGTAGGTTGCCAGTTCCATCAGTGCCTTCCCGGGGTTCTAGTCATCATCAACATGGCGCCGAACACCTCCTCTCCGCGCGTGCGCACCAAAACGGGGCAGCAAGCGTGCTCGTTGAGAATCTACCCCTAAACTTCTAATTTTAAAAAACTAAAACAACCTATGGGGAAAGGTTTAAGGAGAGGGAGAAGTGAATTACAATCAGAATTCCTAAGAGGAAGGCAGAGGTACACAGGCCCTATTTAAAAATCACAATATTGAAATTTCATAAATTTATAAGCAATTATCACAATCACGTTTTACACACAGTCACATGCATATAGGGCTCATCCGTAATCAACCTTTCATGCATCACATCATATATGAAAAAGATAGGAAAAAATAGAATCTGAAATCGCGCAAATCCGATCATGTTTCCACCCAAAATGGTCCAAACTACAAATGCTGAATTTTTTCGGTTCTCAGGGCTGGTCAACCATGAACCCATGGGATTTTTTAGTTTAAATTCTGTCTCAAATCAATATGGATAGTAGGCTTCCACCTCGATTCATCATATGAACCGTGGTGCCAAGAAAATGACTCAAAAACCTCCAAAATCCAAAACCGGGCTGCATGACGTTTAGGGAGCGAACGGTTCGTAAACGTGACCAAAATGCAAAATAAAAATTTCAAAATTTTGCTAAAGGTGGCTCTGATACCACTGTTGGGATGGGAATAAGAAATGTAGTGGAAATAGAGATTTAAACATTCTAAATATCCCAAAACAACTATCTACTTTAGCAATAATTAAGGAATTCAATCTACGAGTAGAAGGGGGAAGGTATACCTTATACCGCAGTTGAATAGGGTGCTCCTATTCCTGTATCAAGACGCACACACGCACGCCCTCCAATAGTCCACACCAGGTGCCTCGCAACAAAGGGGCAGCGAACAACCGGACTCGTCGTGGCTCAACGGAGACGCTTTCTCAAACCCTGAAACATCAAGAGCTAGGCCAGCCCTTCCACCAAGAACCGAGCTCCAAAATGAGAGAAAGAGGAGATGAGAAAATAACGGAACGAGGAGGTAGATCAAAGAATACCTCGCTATCTTTCTTCGGAATCCTCCAAGTGGATGAAGTAGGCGGCACACCCTGTTGGTGAAATGGCCTACACTAGAGGGGGGATGAATAGTGTGTTATCTAATCTTTTTATTTAAATCCGGTTTATCGATTTTAATCATTTTCTTAGGCAAAACACAATATGAGATAATTACGTGTGTCAGCAAATAATAAGGCAATTAAACAAACACAAGAGAGACAATGTTAATACAATGATTTATAGTGGTTCGGCCCCAATGCCTACTCCACTATCTAAGAACCCCGCTTAGGATTTCCAAACTAGTTTAACTTATATATGAACCATGCATATAGATAGGGGGAGTTCCATTATGTAGATATGCAAGTTGATATATAAGTTAATAACTTTAAAACATAAATGTTATATAAGGATTATCCCTCATCTGGATTCAATAAAAATATCTAAAAAATCAAAATCCTTAAGAATCAAAATCTAGTTTTTGGGGTCTAGTACAAATTTTCCAAAAATGAAAGTTTTCTAATTTTTCGGGTCAAGAATGGGTAGGCTAAAGACTTCCAAAAAATTCTTAAAAATATCTCGTTATCTAATTTCTACCCAAGGAACAATTACCGCCATTTTTTATGTCAAGAAACTATCTAGGTCATATAGCCCTCCAATGAGCTCCCTAGGCTTATTGAATTTCAGGGCGGTTCTGGGTTTTCATGTTTTGAGGTTCGGGTTAGGTTTTTGGGTTCTTATGCATCATAAAGAGGATTTACAATATAAACTAGACACCCTAAACCTAAACTCCCCTTCTCGAAGATTCCTGAGCGCCGACGAGCGTCCTTGCCGATTTCTTCGATTTCTTCGATCGGGGACGTCGTGCGCTAACCGATATGGAACCGAAAATATATCTCATTGAAACATTAGTTCCATGTTTGTTATTTTCAAAATCAAGTTTAAGACCAAGGTTGAAAACCTTAAGCCAACACAAACATCCTCAAGAAAATATATCATTTAAGTACAAAGTATATCAAACAAGGGATTTCTCCCCCTATCAACTTGCATATCTACATAATGGAACTCCCCCTATCTATATGCATGGTTTTCCTATATATTTTTTCCCTTTTTCCCTATATTTTTCTTCCCCTTTAGACATCAATCAAAAAGGGCTAGAAAAATCAACTATGGTCAAGGTTGGGACTTGAAAACTAGTTTTCATGAAAACTAAGCCAACCAACTCAAGGGACGAAAACAACATAACCATTCTGAGACAAATCAATACATGATATCAAAGAATTCTAAGTCTAGTATTCATGTATCAAGCTCAAGTAATAATATTTTCATGTATCGGTCAACATATCAAAAACCATTTTAGAAATGATTTTTCATGAGTCAAAATGAGAGCGATACCAAAAAATGAATTCAAAACATCATACTTGAAGTCTCATTTGAAGATTGGACCAAAAATTAAAGTATCGGAAAAAAATGAACATTTGGGAAGAACGATATTTTAAAGTTTTTAAATCCAATTTCAAAAATCCATATCAAATCATATTCTTACTGAAAATTTTTGAAATTTTTATAGAAGAAACTAGATTTTTCAGAGAACATGCAGTTTCTAGAATCATCCAAAAATCAATTTTCTAAAAATAACTGAAATCTAGTGGCATTTTTGTAAATATTAACTATTTTTCAAAAGTTTTCAATTTTCTTTCAAACTTTCTAAATATCAAGATATAATCATTTAAAGTATGTTTATCAAGTTTGAAATGAAAATGATGTGATTTGGTGAAAATTTTACCTTAGCATGATTTCATTCAATTATCATGCAAGATCATTCATGAGCATAGAGAAATCATTTAATCAATAAAATTGAGGTGTTATGCAAGAATTTTACCGAAATGAAACTCATACCGAATTTTCAGAATTTTCACTTTCTTTCCATTTTCCTTTACCCTTCCAAATTTATCATTTTCTCAACTTGCAAGTAGGCTTCATTAGCATCATAATGAAATCTTATACCAACCAGCAAGCTAACATACTAAATAGCAAAGGTTCAATGCAAAGTTTCATTTAAAAATCTCAACATATGCTAGACAGTAAAGATTCATTTTAAAAAAGTTAACATTTTACTAGTTTAGACTTAAAAAAGAAGGTCTCTAATAATGAATATCAACTTTTAAACATTTAAAACATAAATGTTATATAAGGATTAGCCCCCATTTGGATTCAATAAAAATATCTAAAAAAATAAAATTCTTAAGAATCAAAATCTAACTTTTGGGGTCTAGTACAAATTTCCCAAAAACAAAAATTTTATAATCTCCCGGGTCAAATATGGGTAGGCTAAAGACTTCCAAAAAATTCTTAAAAATATCTTGTTATCTAGTTTTTACCTAAGGAATAATTACCGGCACTTTTGGTGTCAAGAAAATTTCTAGGTCATATAGCCCTCCAAGAAACTCCCTAGGCTTAGTGAATTTTAGCGCCTTTTCTAATTTTCCGGGTTTTCGTATTTTGGGATTCGGGTTTAGTTTTTGGGTTTCTTTGGATCATCATGAGGATTTACAACACATTCTAGACACCCTAAACCTAAACTATATCTTCCCGAAGAATCTCAAGCGTCGACGAGTGTCCTTGTCGATTTCTTCGATTTTTTTGATCGACGACGTCGAACGCTAATCGACTTGGAACCTGAAAGTATTTCTCAATGAAATATTAGTTACATGTTTGTTATCATCAAAACCGAGATGAAGACCAAGGTAGAAAACCTTAGGCCAACACACCCGAGTAGAAGACACCTCCAATTTGGCTTCGTAAAAGACCGGGAAGGAGGAAATAGATGGTCAGCCACCAATGGAGAGGAGGAGGAAGAACTAATTCACCAACCTCTCCCATGGGGTGTTCGGCCACAATTTATAGAGAGGGGGGGCAGCAACAAAGGTAGACATGGCCCCCTAAAATCTTTGTCCCTAGAATTCAAAATTTCGAGGTTTGCTTCAAAAAATAATTTATATTTTAATGGCTTCATAATTAATTCAAAATTAATTAAATCCAATAAAATATAAACTTTAATTTATCTCCATAAATTAAGAGCCTATAAACAAGAATGATAATTATCTAAATAAACCAATTCCCTAAACAATAGGAAATAGGTTTATCTAAATAATTCAATTTCTTATTAATTAATAGAATAATGATTTATCCTCATAAATCATATATCTATTAATTTTATGATTATCTCCATAAATCAAATTCTTATTAATTAGAATTTATCCAAATAAATTAATTTCCAATTAATTGGTTAGAAATTAATTTTTCCACCAAGTATATTTGATTCAAAATCAAATTATATTTAATTCATAATTAAATATATTCTCAGTCAAGTACTTAATTAAACATTTAATTCATAATTAAATTTAATCAACTACATGAAATATTATCTTGTGTCAATCCCTACAATTTAGGGATGCCCTACAAATTAGGGTTGCCGAGGAACTCCTTCCTCGCGCATTCGTTCCTATAGGAAATAACTTTCCTATCATGTCCATAAACGAGCTCCTTGGTCGAGTTGCAGCATGTTCATGCTAGTAGACATATAGGGTCGTATTCAGATTTTATCTCATAAGGTCCGTTACGATGTTAGCCTGTTGTGTGTGACCCATTGGGCCTCATACTAGCCAAAGTGAGTTGTGCATAAGGAGAGTCAGATCTGATAGAATGACTTCTATTCGGATCTTACGAGCCATCACTAAACCCCTTTAGTGTGGTCGTGAGAGACTCCACTCACAAGACAAGATTGATGTCTAGCAACGTGTCATGACTACCCGGATAGTGTGAGGTTCAATTTATAGGGATTGAGTGCCCTTCGGTGATTAGTTACAGTGCAACTAAGTCCCTCAGTTATAATATCCCGAATACGGCTAGGGTACAGAAAAAGTATCAAACCCTAATACTGATTCATATGTATTCTGCCTACCAAGTCGTCGTCTCAATAAAGACATGTCAGAAAACCTTTTTTCGACATTCATATCTACTATAGCCAGAGATTCCTGAGCCGACACTTGCAGGGACACATAGGATATTATCTTTTCTTACTAGGAGTAACTGATTCCATATTGGTTCCTCACATACCTCTATGGGTGCTTTCCCATGCCCAGTGGTATCCGGTATATGACACTGAAGGCCATGTAAGGATAAGTCTGAAGCAATGGTTCGACACTCACAAGGTAATAATAACAACCTCTGGTCCAAGGACTGATTGCACCTACCATCACCTGAGGAACATCCTATCGACACTCATGTAAGGATTACATTCTGTGTTCCTCGTGTAGGTCCGTTCAGTGAACTCATTCCCTAATGAGCACCTACACTTATACATTAAATGACGACTCATAGGTAATTGTGAGATCAGCTACCCCTTATCGTATAAGACATGTACCAAGTGCACCAGTCTATTCAGAATCACCAATCCCCTAATTGGTGATCCTACGACTAGGAACATTTGTAACATGGGCTTCTGAATTTCTATCTCACTAGCATGATTTCATCATGGCCTTGGAATCAATTGCCCAGGTCCATGGGGTTCATCACAATCTAATATATACAAAATATAGATGCAGCATATGATGAAAAATTGTCTCATATTATTCATTAATCAAAAATAGTTCCCTACACATAAACATGTGATTGACAGAAGGGTAATATTTCTTTCAAAAACACCATAAAGCATCGAACATAATAGCTCTAGGAGTAACGCCTAAGGGCTCCACGTTCACCGCACCATCAATCATTACTAATTCCACTTTCCAAAAATGAACATGCAATAATCAAGTAATTAAAGATGAATAAAATATTAGAGATATTAAAGCACATCATCATTAATTATAGAAAGTAAACAGTCATCATCATAGTAGCATAACTTCACCACGAAATCCACAGTTATAAGAGTAGTTGTAATTGGTTGAAAACTGGGTAACTTAAGTAAGAACTCCTCATAGACAAAAGTAGTTGCAACAGTCATTTCAACTTAGAACAAATTGGGAATCATTTTGCCAAATATAGACAACACTACAAAAAGCCAAACACCAACAAGACAAAGAACAAAAGTAGCAGTTTAAACTGAAGCATATCAACTGTCAAAAATAGAAGGATAAACATAACAGATAATATCCAAAATCCAACCACCACAATCATCAAAGATTACCACAGTTACCACAACCATCCACAGCCAAACTATTACAACCAACATAAGCACACAGTCAACATATCCACACAAACAAAATATCAAAGTATCACAGTTAAACATCACAGATAGTAAAAAGTCACTAGAACAGTCAAACTTTCTCCCCTTTTTGGCAATATAAGCCAAAGGAGAATATCTGTATCAAGAAGTCACTTCTGCGATTTCTTGATGAATGAAATTTGTTATGAAAAGGTTAAGGCTGTTGCAGGAAAGCATCTAGTGCATATCTTTCTTCATTCAAGAAAAGAATCAGTTAGTAAAAAGTCACTAGAACAGTCAAACTTTCTCCCCTTTTTGGCAATGTAAGCCAAAGGAGAATATCTGTATCAAGAAGTCACTTCAGCGATTTCAGTTGATGAATGAAATTTGTTATGAAAAGGTTAAGGCTGTTGCAGGAAAGCATCTAGTGCATATCTTTCTTCATTCAAGAAAAGAATCAGTCTGAACTAGAAGAACTAGAAGGACTATTAGAAGATGAAGAAGGAACTGAAGGAGCTGCAGTGAAATGCTCAAGAATCTTCTTCACAAGAGAAATAAGTTGTTGAAATTGGGAGACAGTTTCCTTAGCAGTAAAGAGCTCTTCAAGGATAGCTTGTTCACGAGCAGTTGAAGCAGCAAAGATTTTCTTATTAGAACTAGATCCAAGCTAAGATTTTACAGGAATATCAACCTTCTTTAATAGCTTGTGATGAATTTTGAGGCAGGAACCAACTGAATCAAGATATTCTTCGGATGAGCACTTAAATCCTTGCCTTTCCAGAATTCCATAAATCAAATTTGGAAAGATCAGAATGTGAAACATTTTGGATTTAGAATTTAATTTGGATCTAAGAGTAGTTATTTGATCAAAAATTAAACTCCCTAGATCAAACTAAATTCCATTTGCTATCTTGAACAGTAAAATCACCATTTCTTTGCTGAGAAATGTGATGTGTGAGGTAGAGATCCAGTAGTACATTGCAATTAGAAATAATACATCATAGAAAGTATTCAAAGATGCATATTTTATATTATGTTGTCCTGCCCAGTCGAAAATTTTACCATTTGACACTTCTATCCCAACATTTTTTAGAAAATCAGCACTGGAATCATCAGACTGATCGACAGAAGAAGAAAAAGGGGTAAAGCCAAGAAACTCATTAATGACTTCTGGACTGAATGAGTACCACTTCCCTCTAACAAATACTTGATGAAAATGATTGCTTTCAAGATTTGAAATATCCCCAGAAAGATTGTAGTAAAACTCAAGTACTAATAATTTGCAGAAAGCATAAACATTCATGAAAGAGCTAGATAAATTCATTTTCTCTAGAATGCCCAAATTTGGTTTGCATTTCAAAGAAATCTGTGCTAAATCCAGTGGTCTTTGTGAAATAATACCTCTCAAATAAAGAGCCTTCCAAAGAGGGTAGAGGTAATTAGAAAGTAGACATTGATGAAGCTTGCTGGTGATTGTCTTCTTTCCAGCCTTCCTGGCAGATTTAGAGGACTTTTTCTTGGAGACAGTAGTCATGGTCTTCTTAGGTAAGGGAGATTTTTCTTTCTCCTTAGTATCTGTATGATTGAGTTTGCTCTTTTTAGATTTTCTTAGCTCAACCGCCCTTTTTAGTAGGGGCTCATTCGGTGAATCAGTATCCAAATTTACAGATTGTCCAGACTACTGCTTTGATTTCTCAGATAACTTCCTCTTGGAAGTCCTCTTCTTGTCAGTGAGACTTGAGGATTTCATCTTCTTTTTGGCTGAAACTTTCTTGACAGGGGTTATGCTTGACTTTTACTTCAATTCAATTACATTCTCTGAAGACTGCTGCTGCACAGTCTGCACAGATTCCTCAACAGGCACACTTGTGACAAATGGAGCTTGAAGTTCAATCTCAGGCTTTGGTGCAAGAACAAAAAATGCTTTAGGAACTGGGGTAGTGGTTTCAACTGGTTCTTCTACTGTTGTAACTGGGGCAATCACAGGTACAGGAGCAGCATCGAGCCCAGCTACTAGACAAGTAGTTACAACTGATTCTTGTTCAGTTGAAATGGAGGGAATATTGTCAGAAGGACTTGGTAATGGGTCATTTGAGATTGTTTCTAAAACAATAGCAAGTTCTTGATGCTGGTCCTCAGGGACAAAATCTGTAGAAATTATAGAGGGACCAATCTTCACTGGAATTGAGTCATCAACATCATTAGTAACATGAGTATTATCAAAAAGATTTGGACCAGTGTTCACTAGAGACGAAACTAGAAGGTTAGCTTCTAAACAAGCAATTTCAATAGGACCATCATGAGCATTACGACCACTAGAACAGACATTGACATCAACACAACACTCCCCCTCAATAGATAATTTCTCCCACTCAAGAAGTGAAACCCTAGGTGGAGATTTAGGGAGGATAGATATCATACCTCGACTGCTCCTTCTAATTGGTTGGTCAGCCGGACGACGACCAATTTTCTTTCTCATCTTGTGACCTTGAGAAGAAGGAAGAGGCGAAGCTTTATCGACTTGCTATGCTGGAGAAGGCGATTCGACCTTTTCAATAGGATTTGAGGAAGACATTCTTTTAGCCGATGACACATAAACTTTCCTCACAACACACTTCTTCCGCTTACCACTGGTGGTCTTTGATTGCTCCATTTATAAGAGAAGAGAGGCAAATGAGAGGTCGAGAATAGGGGATGAATGCGTCGGTTATGACTTTAGGGATTGAGGAGAGTTGCAGTGCCGCGAAGCATCAAATTGGATGAAACCCTCAGGATTTCAATAAAGAAGATACACATGTTCGGCTCTTCAAAAAGGCAAATAATAAATTAGAATCCTCCCGCCAAGAATTGAATGAGATCTTCTTCAGCCTTCAATGAAACAAGGTAAGTGGAGAAATAAATAATAATGATGTGGAAGCATTTAACCTTTTCTTTGCCTTGTTCTTAATGGAAGGGCAATTTTCTTCACATGCCCCTTTTTCTTGCATGCATGACACACTACCTTCATTTTTCAGCTCTTGGAGCTACTCCTTTGACTAGAAGAGCTATGGGCATCAAAACTAAGATTAGGGGTAAGTGAATGACCATTGTCATCACTATATTCATTAGAAGTATCAATTTCTTTTGTCTTGGCATAATCATATAGCATGTTTAAAGTTGCCCAAATATCAAAAGCCAAAATACAATGCATTACCTTTTCAATGATATTATTTTTCAAAGAACAAAATATGCAATTCGTAGCTTTAGCATTTAATTCAAACATATCAATTTGTTCTTGGGTCCATGCATTCATGTTTTCCTTAGGTTCAATATATTGAATTTTTACCATGTTAAAAACACCTCAACGTTGAGTCTTTAGAAAGGTGTACATCCTAGACTTCCAAAGACCAAAGCTTGATTCATCGAACCTAGGAGGTATGGAAACAACCGACTCTAGTGTCATTTCGGATCGAAGCAAAGTGTAGAGAGATGGTAAAATCTCAAACTATGGACCCACTCTGATGTTGGTGAAATGGCCTACACTAGAGGGGGAGTTAATAGTATGTTTACTAATCTTTTCACCTAATTCTGGTTTTAATCGTTTACTTGATTACTTAGGCAATTAACAAATCGAGTAGCAAGCGGAAGCAAAGTAAATATGCTAATTAAAAATACACAAGTAGAAGCAATACAAACACGGTAATTTATAGTGGTTTAGCCTCAATGCCTACTCCACTACCTAAGTACCCCGCTTAGAATTTTCAAACTAATTTAACTAGATTAATTAGTTTCCTTACAAAGAGGAATTTTCACCGGAGAGTCTCCGCTCTCAAACCGAAGGCACTTCCACACCCGGAAGTATTTTGCCTTCCTACAGAGAGTACTCTCTCATCTCAACCCTAAGGACAACTCAACTAATCCTAGCAAACTACATTTAAACTAATGGAATTAAGCCTTAACACCAAGGCAACCACCAACCATTCAAGATCTATTAACCTAGGTCTTCACAACCTCAAATACAATGTAAATAACAACAAAATACATAAACAATGGAGCAAATAAATCAAACAACAAATACTTAGCTCCAAAAGAATCACCTAGCTCCTCTTGATGCTTTGATAGGGTAAATCTTTAAGGATTCAAAGGCAAGATCAAGAATAAAGGTTCAAGGCTAGGGTTTGATCAAAGGTGTCTCAATGAAAGCTTTGGAATGATCAAAGATAGCTCAAGTGAGTGTTGGATGATCATGGAAGGTAGTCAAGGGCATGTATTTATAAGCCATGAAAGAAGGGACCCAACACAGCTCACCCGTCGATCGGTGGCCGACTAATGGATGATCGACCGGCCGAGCGACCGGCCATCGATCGGAGGCCACTGTCCATTTTGGTCCATCCTTGGTCGGTGACCAGCTGATGGGTCGATCGCGGCCGTCGACCGCCCATCGACCGACACCCTAAAAATGACCTGATTTTGCTGATTTTTATACGCGATGATCGTTTTCGGGTTTCATCTTCGGGTTTTGGTTCTTTTGGGATTTAAGCATCATGTCGAGGATATTACATATTATCTAGACACTCTATACCTAGACTCTATCCTTTTCGATGAATCCGAGCGCGTCGACCAACATCCTTCCGATTTTTTTGATTTCTCCAATGTTTTCAATCGTGGACGTCAAGCGCTAACCGATTTGGAACCAGAAAGAATTTTTCCATGAAAACATTAGCTCCATATTTGTCATCATCAAAACCAAGATTAAGATCAAGGTTAAAAACCTTAGGCCAACAGTGACTTCTTCTTGTAGTGGGTTGTTGTCCACTTGAAGAACCCCTCTGAAAGTTTCTCAATTGAGTAGGCAGTTGAGACCGGGGTTTCAACTGGGATGGACCAGTGTATCCTAGTCCATTGTGAATAGAAGGAAATTTTTCTGCACTCAAAATTTTGTTAAGAGTACCACTAGAATTCATCATTCTAACCTCTTTCTTTATCTTTTCAAGTTCTTCAATCATCTTGGATTCTTTGTCTTCCTTTTCGGCAATCTGAGTTTGAAAATATTGAATTTTTTGTTCCAGGTTCTTCTTTTCTTCAATCAACAACTTGTTTTGATTACTGAGATACTTGTTCAGCTTTGCCACTTCAACCCATTTATCACACATCTCCTAGTAGGCTTCCTCAAGACTGTCCGCATATTGAACTCTACTGTGATCATCTTTTGCATCTGAGCTTTTTGAAGTTCTAACTGAGTCACCAATACTAGCTGTGAATGCTATAAAATTGCCTGACTGTTTCCCAGATTCTTCATGGTCATCTTGCTCATCATCATCATTCTAGGTGACGGTAAAAGACTTCTTGAGCTTCTTTTGAAGATTAGGGCATTCGGATCTTACATGACCATAACCTTCACATTTAAAACATTTAATACCTTTGATTTTCTGTCTTGAATCATTTTTTAGTGCAGAAGACTGACTACTTCTATTTTCTCCTGTAGAAAATTTAGACTTTGAACTGTTTGAACCAGTCGATTGAAACATTGATTGGAACTGAGAGTTCTGATTTTGCTTATTCATGGCTCTCAGAAATATTTTGAAGTTCTTCGTCATGAGAGCAAAGACAACATCCATCTCATCTTTAAAACACTCTTCGGACCTAACCTCATCCTTAGTGACACTGAAAGCAAGGGTTTTCTTCTTCTCCTTGTGGGAGTATTTTTTTGAGAGTTCTAACTCATATGTTTCTAGTTTTCCCATCAACGTATGAAAAGTTATTGTTGATGGGTCATGAACTTCACTAATGGCTGCAACTTTCATATCAAATTTTGAAGGCATAGATCTAAGAACTTTTCTTACCACTTTTTCTTCTGAAAATGATTCTCCAAGATTGGTTGCATTGTTCATAAGATCTATGATACGCCCATGGAAGTCTTGAATGCTTTCATCTTCTCCCATGTTTAGATTCTCAAATCTAGTGTTGAGGATTTCAACTTTGGACTTCCGAAGCATCAGGGATCCTTCATAATTAGTTTCTAAAATTTCCCGGGCCTACTTTGCCAAGGTACAAGCCGAAATTAGTTTAAACTGAGAAGGATCAACTCTACTAAAGATAGAATTAATGGCTTTATTGTCATAATTTGTTGCAACAATTTTTGCTTTAGTATACTGGATGTTATGGGAGGAGTGTAGCTGTAAGACCCGGAAAAATTTTCTAATATAAAAATCTATTTTGGTGCAGCGCGCCGAACCCGAGGGTAGTGGGTGATTAATGGAATCTATGTGGGTGATTAACTTTCCTTTTATGAATTCATTCCTTAAATCAAGTTAAATCGATTCATTATGGGTTGAGTCAGAACCCAAGTTGAGTTCGGGTTTAGTCGAGGTTCGAGTATGAGTTAAGTGAGTCATGGAGCTATCTTTGGAAAGCTAGATGAGGGATTAAAACCCTCATCTTGCAGCCGTGCGACTCATCCCTTGAGTCGCACAAGGCTGCCAAGGGGGAGAGAGGAAGAAGAGCAAGGGAAAGCTTGGAGGACTTGGGTCGATCCGGGATTTCGCGTCGTTGCCGGAAAATTTCAAGTCGTCGTCGCCTGATCTTTCATTCTCCGCAATCTAGGTGAGTGGTTAGAGTTAGAAGCATGGGTGAGGCGGGTAGCCTAACCCCTAGTTGTGATAGGACGAGTTTCTCGCGATCTTTTCGTCGGATCTTGGTTTTATCGACGTGTAATCGTTGTTTTGTATGATTTCTTGTCGGAGTACCTTGTTTCTTCATCGATTTTCAATTGTTAGGGTTGTCGAGTCATGGGAAAAGGGGAAAGATCATGCCAAAATTTTCCCCAATTCCCTTGACGGCAAGAAGGCCCTTAGATGATCTCATGTTCATGATTGATGTAGTTCAAATCGTAGGTTTCACGCGTCATGAAGCATATCTTCCCTAGATCTCTCTTGATGTGGCCAAATGAACCCTACACCTCATGAAGAGGATTCGGCCAAGGGTAAGGAAAGGGGTAAAACAATCCATTGATAATAAGTTATACTCGGAATCGAAGAATTAGAGGTATAGCTAGAGTCTCCTTTCCCTTTCCTACCTTAAGGGCCATGGCCGAGCAAGGTTCTTCTTGCTCATGGCTCGGCCAAGACTAGGGAGGGGAGAAGAGAGTAGCTTTAGATGGAAACTTACATGATTATGAGATTCGCACATATAGGAATGACAAAACTTATGAAGAACACCAAACATAGCAAGTAGATTGATTGAATTGGAATTGTAGGAATGCTAGCCTTATGACCATCCTTAGCATTAGATGTTTAACTTTGAAATGTTGAAATTGTTTACCATGCTTAGTAATTCCTACCTTTTTGAATTTATTATTACCGTGTCATGCTAGATAATTGCTTCTTATTGTGCTAAATTCCTAAGGTAGTGTAAAGTTGTTACGCATATATATTTTTTGACCATATATAGTAGACGTTACAATACTTGAATATTTTCTTGAGATTATACATGCATGCTGCCCAAAAATGTTCATGGGCAGAATTCCCAAGTCGACGCAAGGAATTCCTCACCCAGGGTAGTGTAGAAGGTTAGATAACGTGTAATGCGTCGCTAGACGTTCATCATACTTATATGGAAACTTAGCTAGGAGATGATAACACTTCTATGACTTATTGTATATTTTTGGAAACCTAGAACTCGTAGGTGTACACAATTTGAAAGGGCGACATAAATTATTGATCCTGTAGCCGGATTAAGGCCAGATACGGGCAATGGCCCGAAGGGTATATATAGAAACCCTAGGATATTAATTGTGTGGTGTGTTTGAGATGGTCCGCCGAGGAGCGTGGAGATCGGGAATGACCAATGCTCTACTCGGCCAGTATAGGGACTTAAGGTGCGCCAGCGGGCCCGCTAGGTGCCAGACCCCAGTTGGGTGGGACTAGCTATCCTTACCCCAGACGATGTCCGAAGACTAGTGGACCATCCTAGTCGACGGCCCGGGATTGTTTGCTTACACCTTGAGGTGACGTGACCAATGGCCAATATGATACTACCTGATATGGTAGGGATGGCTATAGCTGAGATATTATTCCATAAGTAGGCCTAAGGGCTGGATGTCGGAGGCCTGATAGGCCGAGATGGCAGGTTATCATATTCAATTGTACAGATTGACCCATTGGGGGCGGTAGCTGTATTAGAAGTATTTTACCTCCTTGTTCATTCATTTTGTTGCCTTATATGTTATATGTTTGACTGAGGCTTATGTGGAGGTTCACTAGAGCCACACACTGAGTCCCAAGTGGACTTATAGTTTATTCTTTATTTTTGTAGAGCATGAGCAGTGAATTAGCTTATCGACATGGTGCAGGTGGTGGGCGAGAGGTGGTGTCATATCTCGTAGCGGCGTCCATGAGTCTTAGACCAGTGTCTAGTAGTGTTGTTTTGTTTCTGCACTGATAGTTGTATTTGAAAAGAGTTGTAAAACTTGTTACTTGAACGTTTAGTTATTTTGATGTTGGTGTTCATACTTGTTTTGGAAAACATAAAAATTATGACTTTGAAAACTTTTAATAAAGTGTGTTGAGATTTTTTTTATTCGATATGTCTTGGTTTTCTTTGTGTCAGTGTAGACAGTAGGCTACATGGCAGGATGTAGGCCCTGGCCGGTCACACTACCCTCAGTTGGGGTGTGATAGTAGCCAATCTTAATAGTGTCCCAACAACGATCATCCAAAGACTTGATAAAAGCTCTCATTCGAGCCTCCCAATAAGTATACTTTGTTCCAATGAGCAATGGTGGAACATTGACATAATTTCCCATAGGCATTCCTTCCATCTTAAGACTGAAAGGTTAGAGACACTTCAAGGATCTGTGCAGGTAAAGGTTAGCACAACCGCTCTGATACCAATTAACAGAATAGTCTCTAAGGGAGATTTTGTTAATGGACGGTTACACAGGAAGTTGCAACGGTTATTGCAACTGCTTGAAAGAAACAGAGTGAGTACCAAGATAAAATAATCATGGGAAAACATGCAAATACGATGATTTGTTTATGCAGTTCAATGATAAACATGTCACCAAATCTATGGGGCTATCATTGGACAAATGCCCAATTCACTATCAATAAAGTACAATATTAGCTCCAGGATCTCACACTCTGAAATCCAACTATCAGTACTATAGTGAATAGAAAATAACAAATAACCACTGATGGGTTATGGGGAATCGTTGTTGATGGGTTGATTAGCTGAGATTTATTCTGCTGTCGGAGTATGACTGTTAGCCGTCCGAAGAGGAGTTATACCTCTTGGCCTTTAAAGTCATCTTCCTTCCCTCATTTCGATCTTTCTTGCGCCCCACGTTCTTGCCTCTTTCACGCTCGTGCTTTGGAGGTTTTCGCTAGTGACGTTGCTGCTCTAATCATTTCGTTCAACCATCGTTGCCTCTTCTTGGTAGGCCTTTTTGACTCTGCCCTTGGCTTTTTGCATCGTCGGGTCGACCTTAGGTTGATAGGCTATACTGATTTGTCCCCTCGTTCATTATGGTTTCCAATATTCGCCGGGTCGATAGGGAAGAAGGGTGATAATGTTGAGTTGGTGGTAGGTGCACCGGGTGGAGCCTTGGATTCATACTTGTGAGTCCATGACGAAATAAGGCAATAGAGCTCAGTGATGACCAGCTCTAGCAGTATCAAGTCCTTCGACAAGAGCGTGTTGGTTTCTCATTCCGATGACGAAGAAGCCTTCGAGTGTCTCCCCTATTGTTAGGAGGATAGGGTTTACCATTGTAAGAGGGATCCTAAGTTCTTTTTCATGTACCGAACAATATTTGAAGACCATGAGTTCTGATTTCATTTTACTAACTTTGAGTGTGGGGTGCTGATTTAGGCAAATATTGGTGCGACAAAGTTGCATCCAAACAGCTGTGCATTTGCCCACTGCTTTGAGATTCTGATGGAGTTCCTTGGTGTTGAGACGAGTCTTAATGTGTTCTTTTCTTTCTTTCAAGTGAAAGGGACCTAGAAGGATCTGTGGGTGTCCATTAGTAGCACCACGGGGAGGAGGCTTTTTGGCTTGTTCAAAAGCTCTTACAAGAACTTCAAGAGGCACTTCTTCAAAGTGAGGTCGCGGCCGGATATCTGCAGTTCTTCTTGGATAGGGCATCTAACATGGAGATGTTCTCGCTGAAATAAGAGGCGGAGTCCGACCCCTATCTTGTCCTTGGAGGAGGAGGGTATCTCGCTCGAGGATAGGTTGGTGGTTGAGTATCTGGACTAGTATTGCCCCTCTGTTCCCTTTTCATGGAGGAGGAGTGATATTGATACATACCTGGAGTGGGAAATGAAGGTTGATATGATATTTGAATATCACAATTACACTGAAGAAAAGAAAGTGAAACTAGTTGTCATTGAGTTCATCGATTATGCCTTGGTTTGGTGGGACCAATTCTTGATTTCTAGAAGAAAAAATAGAGAAGGATATGTTGTTCATGGGTTGAGATGAAAAGGATTATGAGGAAGCATTTTGTGCCTTCTTAGTACTATAGGGATCAACACCAAAAGCTCCGTTGAAGATTATTACAAGGAGATGGAGATGACCATGATCAAAGCTAATATTGTGGAGGATAGAGAGGCTACCATGGCAAGATTCCTTAATGGTTTGGATAGAGAGATAGCGGATGTTGTTGAACTACAACACTATGTGGAACTAGAGGATATAGTGAACATGGCTATGAAGGTTAAAAGGCGGCTTAAAAGGAGGACTACTACAAGGGCAGCCATGGGCTCAAGCAACACATTGAGTTCTAAGTGGCCTAAGCAAGATGAGAAGCCAAGAACCAAGCCTAGCCTTGATGTGAGAGATTTAGCCAAGGTGAAAAGTGACAAAGCCGAGATCCAAGCTACCCCAATTACCTCCAATTCAACACAAAGGCAGCGAGATATCAAGTGTTTTAAGTGTTTGGGCGGGGGTCACATAGCAAGTCAATGTCCAAACAAAAGAGTCATGATACTCAACAATGAAGGTGAACTTGAAAGTGATGATATGCCTCCATTGGAAGATATTTCAGACAATGACATGGAGATGGCGGTTAAAGGTGAAACTTCGATGGTGCAAAGAGCTTTGAGTGCTGAAGTGGTGGAAGATGGTTGGAGCAAAGAGAAAATATATTTCACACTAGATGTCACATTGGTGGTAAAGTAGGTTATTTGATTATTGATAATGGTAGTAGTATTACTAATGTGGCTAGTATTGTTTTGGTGGAAAAGTTAGGTTTGAAGTGTGAGAAGCACCCATGGCCTTACAAGCTTCAATTGTTGAATGATTGTACTGGAATTAAGGTGACAAGGCAAGTGATGGTTTCTTTTACTATTTTGAGGTATTCAGATGAGATTCTTTGTGATGTGATACCTATGCAAGCTAGCCATATCTTGTTGGGGCGTCCATGGCAATATGATAGGAAGGTTATGCGTGATGGGTTCCATAATAAATACACTTTGAGCTTAAACGGTGGAAAGTTTACATTGGCACCTTTGGACCTTTGACACCAAAGGAAGTGTATGAAGACCAAATTCGAATGATGAAGTACTTTAAAGAAAAGAAGCAAATAGAGGCTGAGAACAATGTCGAAGAGAGTGAGAGAGCAAAAATAGAACTTGTGAAAAAAAAAAAATGTAAAAGAGGTCGAAAATAAAAGAATAGAAAATAATGGCCCAATTGTGAGTGATAACAGAAGAGAGATAACAAAAATGAGGCAAAGTTTCTAAGCAAAAGAGAGGGAAATAAATCATGCTCTTAATGGGCAGAAAAAGCTTTTCTTGATTATGTTTAAAGATGTTTATCTAACTTTGCATGAAGCTAATCAAAATTTGCTTAGTGTTGTTCTTTTTCTGTTACAGGAATATGAAAATATGTTTCCAGATGACTTGCCTAAAGGATTGCCACCCTTGAGAGGCATAGAATACCAAATTGACTTTATGCCCGGATCCACAATTCCAAACCGACCAACATATAGAGCAAACCCGGAGGAGACTAAAGTGTTGAATCTGAAACTAGAAAGGGGGTTGAATAGTGTTTGTCCCCTTGTTTGTTTTAATCAATTTTTCTTTTTGCTCAATTTAACTTCAATCAAATGCAAGTGTATCTTAATAGTGGATGTGATCAAATATCAAGATCAATAATAAGCAAATATTGAAAGCAATGCAAACACGATCAATTATAGTGGTTCGGCCAACCGCCTACTCCACTACCTTGGCTCCTCACTAAGGATTTCTAACCAACTACTTTATAAAACTTGTGTTTCCCTTTGAATACAACTGAGGAAACTATTCTCACCTCTTTGAGAACTCCTCGAACCTATTCACCTAGGCAAAACACAAATCTACAAAGTCTACCCTAAGTGTTTCTCTAGCACACCTAGCAGGCTATTACAGATGAAAAACAAGTTTGAAATAAATCTTCAAATACAGTGAAAAGGAGCTTAAGAATCGTAAGAAGGAACCATTGTTCTTTTCCCAAGCCTTCAAGCCTCCAACTTGCCAGAAGATGAACTTGAGTTGTAGCAGAGTTTAGGGAAGCAGACGCTTTAAGAAGGATGTTGACGGACGAGTAGGGCGCAGCAAATCAATCTCTTTAAAGGCTCAAATCACTTCTTGAATGCTCAATTAAATTTCTAAGAAGCTTTGAAGAAGTTAGGTGAGGGGTATTTATAACCCCTCAGCTGAACGAGTGATTCAACGGGTAGAAAACTAGCCGTTACAGTTGTTCGGTCGCTTGTCGGTCGATCATCGGTCGATCGACCAATCGACCGCTACCCTTTCTGTTCTTTACTTGCGCTGTTTGGTCGACCGAATGAGTCACAGCTTCATCATTCCCAGATCTGATCGACTGATGCAGTGAAGCCAAAGGCGCGATCTGTAATCTACAATCCGGTTGACCAATGCACCTTCTGCCAAATTTTGGCTTCGGTCGATCGACCGACATAGCCTACTACCAAATTTTCACCAACTTCGATCGATCGACAAGTCGACCGAATGGCTACTGCCATTTTGCGGCATCATGGGTTTAGTTACCAAGTTTCAACTTGGATAACTTTACAATTTAGCTTGGGATAAAATCATCCTAGGGTTATATTACATGATTTCTACTTGATCTAAACCCGAGCCTTTCTTTGATGTTTTCTTCTTCCGTTTCTTTGACGGTCTTTTCTTTCATTTTGTTTGAACGAACTTCGCATGCTTATCGCAGCCTCAACTTGAACTCAAAACTTCACACATAGATTAAATACATGTTTGTTATCATCAAAATAAAGATCGATCGAAGCTTGAGAGAGACCCTTAAGCCAACATAAAGAGCTTCAAAGACAAGTGGAAGAGTTGCTTGACAAAGGACTTGTGAGGGAAAACCTTAGTCCATGTGTTGTTCCACTTCTCTTAGTGCCTAAAAAGGATGGTTCATGGTGCATGTGTGTTGATTGTAAAGCCATTAACAAGATTACGGTAAAGTATCGTCATCCCATACCTAGGTTAGATGATATGCTTGATGAGTTGCATGGTGCTAGCATATTTACTAAGATTGACTTGAAAAGTGGTAATCATCAAATTCGCATGAAATCGGGTGATGAATGGAAAACTACATTTAAAACTAAATATGGTTTGTATGAGTGGTTGGTAATGTCATTTGGTTTAACTAATGCACCTAGTACATTCATGAGATTGATGAATCATGTTTTGCGAGATTTTCTTGGTAAATTTGTTGTTGTGTACTTTGATGATATCTTGATCTATAGCACTTCATTAGATGAGCATGTTATACATATCAAATCTATTTTGGATGTTTTAAGAGAACAAAAGTTGTATGCTAATGCTAAAAAGTGTGATTTTTGCATGGACAAACTTGTTTTCTTGGGATTTGTTATTAGTGCTAATGGAATTGAGGTTGATGATGAAAAGGTTAAGGCTATTCAAGAATGGCCTACACCTAAGTCCATTAGTGAGGTTAGGAGTTTCCATGACTTAGCTAGTTTTTATAGGCGATTTGTTAAAGACTTTAGCACCATTGCTGCACCCTTGAATGAAATTTAAATGAAAGAACCTGGTTTTAAGTGGGGCAAGGCTCAAGAGAATGCACTTAATTTGTTAAAAGAGAAATTGTGTTCAGCTCCTATTTTGAAATTACTAGATTTTGTTAAAACTTTTGAAATAGAATGTGATGCTTCTGGGATTGGTATAGGTGTTGTTTTGATGCAGGAAAAGAAGTTGATTGCCTACTTTAGTGAGAAACTAAAAGGAGCTCAACTTAACTATTCCATCTATGACAAGGAGTTGTATGCTTTGATCAGAGCTTTGGAGGTGTAGCAACACTACTTGCTGCAAAGGAGTTTGTGATTCACACTGACCACGAATCATTCAAGTACTTGAAAGGACAATGCAGGTTGAACAAGCGGCATGCAAAATGGGTGGAATTCATTGAAACCTTTCCATATGTGATCCAGTACAAGCAAGGTAAGGATAATGTAGTGGCTGATGCACTATCTAGAAGGTATGCATTGATCTCTACTCTTAGTGCTAAATGATTAGGCTTTGAGCAAATTAAAGAGTTATATGCCATAGATTCGGATTTTTCTAGTGTGTATGATGCATGTGAACATATATCTTTTCAAAAGTACTATAGACATGACGGATATTTGTTTAGAGAGAAAAAGCTATGTATTTCGTCATGTTCATTGAGAGAATTGCTTGTGAGGGGGCACATAGTGGGGGATTAATGGGACACTTTGGTGTGCATAAAGCTCTTGATGTTTTGCATGAACATTTTTATTGGCCTAACATGAGGAAAGATGTAGAAAGAATATGTTCTAGATGCATTGCATGTAAACAAGCCAAATCTAAGTCTATGCCACATGGTTTATACACTCCTTTACTTATTCCTAGTGCACCTTGGATGGATATTAGTATGGACTTTGTTTTAGGACTGCCTAGAATTAAAAGAGGAAAAGATAGCATATTTGTTGTTGTTGACAGATTTTCTAAGATTACACACTTCATTGCATGTCATAAAAAAGATGATGCAACAAACATTGCTACTTTATTCTTTCAAGAAGTTGTTAGATCGCATGGTGTTCCTAGTACTATTGTGTTTGATCGTGATGTAAGGTTTTTTAGTCATTTTTGGTGTGTTTTGTGAGGTAAACTTGGTACTAAACTTCTTTATTCTACTACTTGTCATCCACAAACTGATGGACAAACAGAAGTGGTTAATCGAACACTAGGAGCTTTGTTAAGGGTTGTTGTAGGTAAGAATTTAAAGACATGGGAAGATTGCTTACCTTAATTTGTTGAATTTGCTTACAATAGAAGTGTTCATTCTTCCACTATCTACTCACCCTTCGAAATTGTGTATGGATTTGATCAATTGACTGTTCTAAATTTAATTCCTTCACCTTTGAATGAGATAAAAAGTATAGATGGACCAAAGAAGGCAGATCGAATTGGTGAAATCTATCCATGAGAAAGCAATGCTGCAAATTGAGAAGAGGAACCAAGCAGCTGCACAAAGAGCAAACAAAGGTCGCAAGCTAGTGACCTTTGAATCCAATGATTGGGTTTGGGTTCATATGAGGGAAGAAAAATTTCCAACTCAAAGGAAGTCTAAGTTGGATCCTAGAGGAGACGGACCATTTCAAGTCTTGGCCAAAATCAATGACAATGCTTACAAGATAGATTTACCAGGTGAGTATGGTGTAAGTGCTACTTTTAATGTTTCTGATCTTTCTCCTTTTGATTTTTCATATTCGAGGACGAATCTTTTTGAGGAGGGAGGGAATGATGCAAGCACAGAAGTAAGCTATGGAGCTAGCATGGAGAAAAGTTCAAGGCCTAGAGATAAGTTAGAAGTTCCACAAGGTCCAATCACTAGATCCAAGTCCAAGAAAATTAGAGAAGCTTATCAAGCTTATGTGCAATGTTTGATGAGCAATGAACTTAAAGATCCAATTCAAAGGATCTTGCTTGGAGATGAAGAACAAGTCCATTATGTCACTCTTATTGGACTTGTAATGAACGACCATGATGATTAGTTGTTGCTCAAGTTATCCATTTAGTTTCCATTGTTAAAGACCTTAAGTTATGTCATTTCATGTTTTGGATAAGTTATTTGTTCTAAGGCCGAGTCTTTATGTTTTTAATTAGGTTCGAATTGTTGAGCAAGTAAATTTGTTTAAGGCTTGTTTTATAGTTATGGAAAGTCTTTTATTGAGGTCTAGGGTTTGAGGTCTATAAATACCTCATTATTATGTATTTTTGAGGAACCTTTGAATACATTACTTTGCTTATGCAAATTGTGAGGAATTGATCTTCTCATCGTTTCCTTGCCAAACACCCATCCGGCCATACCCATCTTCACTTACCCTCTTTCAAAACCGACCCAAACCTCAAACACTCACCTTCTCCTTGCTATAGCCATCAAGATTTGTATCACAGTGTCTTAAGAATTGCCCGCCTATGGGTCATATGTGAAGTTGTAACTAGTGTTGCTGATATGGTGGATTGCTGCCATTTGGGACCTTTTTGATTTTTGCCTGTTGAGGGTATCTGACATGATTGCCTTCACGGGTTCGCAAATATGCCTTTGGATGTTATGTTTTCCTACTGCGCTGCTTTGTGTTTATGTTGAGTGTGAACTAAATGATTTGGTGGGTGCAACCATCTTTTGCTTGGTTTTTGGATTAACACCGCATGATTGATAAGTAGTGGTGTTAGAGGGTGTTCTGGTGCTTCTTGGCCGACATCGATCAGATTGTGGCCACTGTATGGAGCAGTGGTCTCGAGTTTTCCTTCTATCAGATTTGTTCACATCCTGGGTGAGGAGTTGTCTTTGGCGGCTAAAGGCCCCATTTGGAGTTGAGCATGGCGTTGTGCTTCCCGGACTTAGCGTTCCCGGGTGGTTGGCTGTTGTGACCTTTGTCGATGGGCCTTTGGATTTGGATTGGATTCCTATCATGGCAGTGTAAGGACCGAGGTTGCCTTTCTGGTGACTGTTGATTTTCCTCAAAATGGTTCGAGTTTGTTAGTGGGGTCTCTGGGACTGAGCATCGTGGCGATGTTGGCGACTGCCGAAGTTGTGATGGCAATGATTAAGGCCGAGGACCACACCTAGGGTTATTAGGGTCTTCAATGGCGTAAGGTCGTAAGTAGTGGCGCTCAGGCCAAGGATCGTGCTTGGGGTCAAGACGAGCTCGCGGGGAGCGTAAAGCAAGACCACGCTTGGGGTTGTTGAGGCCTTCAAGGGTGCTAAGGCTGTATGTAGTGGTTGCTGAGACCGAGGACCGTCCTTGGGGTCAAGTCGAGCTCGCGGGGAGTGTAAGGCAGGACCACTTGGGGGCATTGAGGGCGTTGAGCCCAGGTCTTGAAGGGTACTGAGGCCGAGGACTACGCTTGGGGTCAAGCCGAGCTCGCGGGGAGTGTAAGACGAGACCACGCTTGGGGTCATTGAGGGCATTGAGCCTAGGTCTTCAAGGGCGTTGAGGCTATAAATAGTAGCATCGAGGTCGAGAAACGCACTTGGGGTCAAGCCGAGCTCATGGGGAGCATAAAGCGATACCACGCTCGGGGTCATTGAGCCCAGGTCTTCAAGGGCGTTGAGGTCGTAAGTAGTGGTGTTGAGGTCGAGGACCATGCTTGGGGTCAAGCCAAGCTCGCAGGGAGTATAAGGCGAGACCACACTTGGGGTGGTTGAGAGCGTTGAGCCTAGGTCTTCAATGGTGCCGATGCCATAAGTAGTGGCATTGAGGCTGAGGACCATGCTTGGGGTCATTAAGGGCGTTGAGCATAGCTAGGTCTTCAAGGGTTCTAAGGCCGTAAGTAGTGGCCCTAAGGTTGAGGATCGCGCTTGAGGTCAAGCTAAGCTCGCGGGGAGTGTTAGGCGAGACCACACTTGGGATCGTTGAGGGCCTTGAGCACAAGTCTTCAAGGGTGCTGAAGTTATAAGTAGTGGCGCTGAGGCTGAGGACCGTGCTTGGGGTCAAGCCGAGCTCACGAGGAGCGTAAGGCGAGACCAAGCTTGGTGTCATTGAGGGCATTTAGCCCATGTTTTCAAGGGCGCTGAGGCCGAGGAGCGCGCTTGGGGTCAAACCGAGTTCGTGAGGAGCGTAAAGTAAGACCACGCTTGGGATCATTGAAGGCGTCCGTCTGTCATGCATGGCAAGACAGCTTGTAAGTTTCCTGGATGCATACACAGAGAAGTAAAGAAAAGGGGTGACCTTTATTAAATGTAAAAGAAGTTGGTAATACAATAAAGTTCCCTCAGATGAGATGTTCAGTTTGTGTGGAGTTAGGTCTCGTTAAGACTTAAGAGGGGAAAAGGGAAAAACCCCACGTCGTCCATTTATGGCTGAAGGAGGGCGGGTTGCTTCTTCTCAATCCGAGCAAGCTTTCATTTGTCGGCTCGATTCTTCTTGCCCGTGTTGGTTTCAGAGCTTGGGAGCCGATGCATTCTCTGGTGGGGAGCTGCACCGTGCTTTATGCTTGACTCGGGACGAGCTCTGGTGAGTGTCGTTTGCTCGGGTAGTGTTCGGACTTCAAATTGTCTCTCTATATTGAGGCTGCGTCCTCAGCTACTATGCACCGAGGGATACCGACGGGGCCTGACGGGGTGGGACACCCGACTCCTCCTCTAGCTTAGCCACCTTTTGTTTCAAACATTCGTTGTAGCACCGACAAGCTTCTTTTTGGTCGGCGTGGAGCACCCCCATTTCTATCTCCGGAATGAGAAATTTGAGCGCTAGATGGGGAGTCGACACCACGGCTCCCATGTTGTTCAGCAAGGGTCGCTCCAGAATCATATGATAGGACTGAGAACCTCTTTGCCTTCAGTTGGGAGTCGAATGTCGTTCTTAACTACACAAAACCTCGGACGTTGGTCCATTCCCCCGAGAAGCCTACAATTAAGGTCTCCGTTATAGTGGCGAGCAAGGCCTCAGATAGCTGCATTATTTAGAACATGGAATGAATGAGTATGTCGGCCAAGCTGCCTTGATCTACATGGACTTTCTTGACAATAAGGTTGCCGATTAAAGATATGATACAGGATCGTATAGATTTTTATCAATCCATCGAAAGTCGGATTCAAAGAATGATATTACTGATGCTTTAATGATGGGCCTCTGTGGGCGAGCTGCGTCGTCTATTGCCATGATGGCATGCAGGGATCTCTTCCTAGCCGAGCTTGTCTCGCCTCCCCTACGAAACTGCCGGCTATATGGTCGATGACCCCATGAATCCCGTTGGCAGGCTTGGTAGTCTTGCCATCATTTTGGTGGCCTCAAGGGTGGACCTGGGACATTTTGCTCCAGCTTTGGCTTCGATGGTCGTGGCTGTTTCGATCTCAGTTACATCCTATCCCACGATCGATATAGCGATCGAGTCGCCCCTCCCGAACTAGGTCCTCGATTCTGGTCTCCTAACACCATACAGTCCTCGGTGGTGTGTCCATAGGTGTCATAGAATGCACACCTCTTGCTTTTATCGGCGTTGGTGGTACTTTCTACTTTCCGACATTAATGGGGTGTCTGAGAAGCTACAAGTTATAAATTTATCGGAGGATGATTTCCTTCTTCGCATTTAGCAGAGTATATTTTTCTTATATGGCGTTCGGCTGGGGCAGTGACTTCGCCCATTTGTGGTTGTATCGGTCACGACGATCTCAATCTTCGCCCTTATTGTCGGGTTTCTTGGATTTCGTGTCCTCAGCACCGTCTTTGGTGATTTGTCTGTCGGTCTTTCTAGTTTCTTGGAGTTCTTCTATCTCTATGTAGCACATGGCTCGTTCTCGAAACTCGGCCATGCTTCTTGGTTTGGCTAGGGCGATTGATCAGCAAATTGTCCAGGTTTTAGGCCGTGCTTGATGGAATATAACTCAATGTACGGGTCGAGGTTGGGAATCTCCATGACCACAACATGAAATCTTTTCAAGTATTCTCTCGGCGACTCATGTTGCCCTTGCTTGATGTAGTGGAGCAAGTCCTTAGTTTTGGAGTATATCCATGATGAGGAGAATTGGTTGGTGAAGGCTTGGGAGAGCTCCTAGAAAGTATGTACGGACCCTGGCGGGAGGGTGGAGAACCAAAGTAGCACTGCCTTCTCCAAAAAGGTAGGAAAGGCTTGTCAAGAAGATGCACTACCATAATATGATTGGCGAAGGGTCGCGAGTCGACGGTGGGGCGAGGAACTGAACCCGTGACCCTTGTTTCCTCCTCTCTCTAATGGTGTGTGCGGGTGGCCTCGTTTCGAAAAGCAAAGGTCGGCCTCCTCGTTATTTCCAATGGATGTCTTCATCATGCTCCTAGAGGTGGCAATGGGCTGGGCCAGCCCATGGGCGGCACAGACCCGACTCGACTGGGGTCGTGCCTAACTTGGCCCGAAAATTTTTGGGCTAGGCCGGGCACAACCCCTCTGTGCCCAAGGGGTGGGCTAGACTCGCCCCCTTGGGCACGTGGACTGTGCTAGGCCCGGCATGCATGCTAAGCTCGGCACGGCACGGGCCTGACCAGGGCCGACCCTGTGCTAGCAGGCTAGGCCTGGCGCCACCTGTTGTCTTAAGGTTTTCAACCTTGGTCTTAATCTTGGTTTTGATGATAACAAATATGAAACTAATGTTTTATTGAGAAATCTTTCAGGTTCCAAGTTTAATTATTTTAATTATCAGCAACGGCTTGCTAACGGCTTTCTGACGGAAAGGCGAGCTGTTGCTGATATTTTAATTATCAGCAACGGCTTGCTAACGGACAAGTGAGCCGTTGCTGATGATAACTTATTAGCAACGGCTTTCTAACGGGCGAGTGAGCCGTTGCTGATAAGTTTATATAGGGCACACTCTCGCGCCCGACCCTTCTTCCTCCCGCTGCTGCCGCCGCCGCTCCTGCCGACGCCTCTCGCCGCCGCTGCCGCTGCTGCCGACGACGCCTCTTCCTCCTCTCGCTGCTGCCGACTTATTCAGGTATGTTGATCGGCCGGCCGTCTCTTCCCTGCGGCCGGCAGGAATCAATCCGACCGAAACCCTATATCTAGGGTTTTGGCCGACGGCGGGCGGCCGATGGCCGCCGCCAGACCTTCTACAGTGGCCGGACAGTGTGTCCGGCCACTATACGCCGGCGCCGGAGGGTGGACTCCGGCGCCAGAATTTATAATTATATATATTTTTTATTTTGTTTGATAATTGTTAATTAATTGTTTAGATTAATTATTTAATTTGTTAGATTAATTATTAGGGTTTAGATTAATTTCGGACGCGCGCCAGAATCGTCCACTTCGGACGCGCACCGAAATCGTCCAATTCGGACTCGTGCCGGAATCGTCCACTTCGGACGCACGCCGGAATCGTCCAATTCGGACTCGCGCCGGAATCGTCCACTTCGGACGCGCGCCGGAATCGTCCAATTCGGACTCATGCCGGAATCGTCCACTTCGGACGCGTGCCGGAATCGTCCAATTCGGACTCGCGCCGGAATCGTCCAATTCGGACTCGCGCCGGAATCGTCCACTTCGGACTCGCGCCGGAATCGTCCACTTTGGACGCGCGCCGAAATCGTCCAATATGGACTCGAACTGTCTCGAAACATTTAGAAAATAATCATCCATCCGACGAGTTGATATGTTTCACGTACGCATCGACGAATCGGATATGATTTAGCAAAACCTTAGATCCGTTCGGGAATTGTATGTTCGTGTAAAAGAAGTATATGATCTTTTATACGACGTACAATTCTTGAATTGTCCCTGATTGGACAATTTGGGAATATAGTTATTTGTACTGCACTTACGTTTTTATTTTAACTGTTAACTAATTATTCTAAAATTCGGCAACATCTCTCTTGTTCTCCGATACGCGCCCAGATGATATGCGTATTCGGAGAACTGTAGGGAGATGCTGTCAAAATTTAGAATAATTAGTTAACAGTTAAAATAAAAACGTAAGTGCAGTACGAATAACATAAATCCCGAATGGAATAGGACAATCTCACCTAAAGACATTAACCAAAGAAATTGTCATTGATTGACAGAATCATGTCGGCTGATCGAAGTTGGATGTACCGACGTCTTGATCGTGGAGCTTTAACGAATGAGTTTCGATTAGGCGTAACGTACTTCCTAAATTTCGCCTATTCGAATCGGAATTTCGTTAGCATGGGTGATCAAATCCGATGTTCGTGCCGCATTTGTTCAAATGGACGATATTTGGATCGGGAGACTGTCACTCTGCATCTATATACCAAAGGATTTGCACCAAGATATTTTCTATGGACTTATCATGGGGAGTCATGCGAAGTCGGGACGTCAAGCAATCCTGTCGTCCAGACATATGGTGAATCTTCCTCTGCTGGTGCTTCTTCATCCAGTCAATGTAATCCCTATAGAACTATGATACTTGATAGTCTTGGGGGTCAATTCCACCTGAATGATAATGTTGATCGACCAGATCTTCAGACATCAGTCCCACCAGATACTACAGCGGTTGATATCACAGAAGTAGGGGCTGCGGTAGAGATTGAATTACCGAATAAAGAAGCTGCAGAATTTTACGAGATGTTGAAAGTTGCCGATGAACCTTTGTATGAGAATTGTCCTAAATACACTAGGTTTTCAGCAATGACACAGCTCTTAAACATCAAGGCCGATTGTAATATCAGCGGAGTTGCGTATGATCGGATTGCTGGATTGATTAATGGAATGCTGCCTACTGATAACAAGTTTGAGCCTACTTTTTATAAGACTAAAAAACTAATGAGAAAATTGGGGCTTGGGTACGAAAAAATACACGCGTGCCAAAATAACTGCATTTTATATTATAAAGAAAATGTGCAGTTGGATAAATGCCCTGTATGTCAACACCCTCGTTACAAGGAGAAGAAATCGGTCCGACAGAAAAATATCCCGTTTAAGGTGCTTCGGTATTTTCCACTAACACCAAGGCTTCAAAGATTATTCATGTCGGAAAAGACAGCCCCCTACATGAGTTGGCATGCAAGAAGTCGTGATGATACAGTAATGACTCATCCATCTGACAGTGAAGCATGGAAACATTTGGATACATGTTATCCTTCATTTGCTATGGATACTAGAAATATCAGATTGGGATTGTGCACAGATGGTTTTAATCCGTTTGGACATTCTGCAACTCCTTATTCAGTTTGGCCAGTGCTGCTGACAGTTTATAATTTGCCACCGTCAATGTGCATGAAAGATGAATTTATTTATCTTTCGATGATTATTCCGGGTCCTAAGGGTCCGCGAAAAGAAATTGACATATTTTTCAGACCCTTGATAGATGAATTGAAAACATTGTGGACTGAGGGAGCTGTCACTTATGATTGTCATCGGAAGCAAAACTTCAATTTAAAGGCCGCGGTCTTGTGGACAATCAATGATTTCCCCGCGTACGGCATGTTGTCGGGTTGGAGCACTCACGGCCAACTCTCTTGCCCGTATTGTATGGAACACTCTAAATCAATCAGTCTTCAGAACGGACGAAAAATCTCATTCTTTGATTGTCATCATCGATTCCTACCGGTTAATCACCAGTATCGAAGGAATCGTAATAAATTTACTAAGGGCAGAGTCGAAAGAGATGGGCCACCACCGATGTTGTCTGGTGAACAAATGTTAGCACGTGTTTCAGCACTTCCAGATATAGTATTTGGTCGCAATGAAAGAGTGTCAGGTTTTGGCCAAACACACAACTGGGTGAAAAAAAGTATCTTTTGGGAATTGCCCTATTGGAGTTCATTATTGATTCGACATAATTTAGATGTCATGCACATTGAAAAAAATGTGTTTGATAATATTTTCAACACTGTGATGGATATTTCTGGAAAAACTAAAGATAATGTCAAAGCCCGACATGATCTGAAAATACTTTGTAAAAGACCAGAGTTGGAGTTACAAGAGGTCAACGGACGATATCTGAAACCGAAGGCCCTATATGTGTTAAATAAACAACAGATCAAAGATGTTTGTCAATGGGTAAAAGAACTCAGATTACCTGATGGATATGCTTCAAACTTATCTCGATGTGTGAACGTCGATGATTGCAAAATATCAGGGATGAAGAGCCATGATTGTCATGTATTCATGCAGAGATTACTTCCGATCGCATTTCGAGATCTTCTACCTGATAATATTTGGGGTCCGTTGACTGAATTAAGTATGTTTTTTAGAAGCATCTGTGCAAATGTCCTTCGAGTCGAAGATATGTCTACACTTGAAAATAATATTGTTGAAATCATATGCAAGCTGGAGCAGTTTTTCCCTCCTGCATTTTTTGACTCGATGGAGCATCTACCGATACACTTGGCATACGAGGCACGAGTTGGTGGCCCCGTCCAATATCGTTGGATGTACTTATTTGAAAGATACATGAATCGTTTGAAGAAAAAAGTAAAGAACACCGCAGCTGTTGAAGGATCAATATCTGAATCGTATATCATCCAAGAAATTTCAACATTCTGCTCATTTTACTTTGAATCGACAGTACAGACAAGATTTGATCATCTTCCACGTAACGACGACGGGGGTGTTCGACATTCAGATGGACGTTTAAATATATTTTGTCACTCTGGTCGTGCTTTTGGTTCTCGTCCATCTCGACACTTAAGCGATGAAGAGTATCATTTGGCACACTTGTATGTATTACTCAATTGTCCAGAGATTGAACAATTCATTAAAATATTTGACATTGAGATGGTGCAAAAATACTCTATTCACAACGATCAAGAATTGGAGAGATTACGGAATCGTGATTTCCCTACTTGGATTCAGACTTACAGCAAAGATCACAGAGCTGAAATAGATGAAAGAATATTTGAGTTTGTTAGTGGACCGTCGCGACTTGTGTCGTGCTATAGCGGATATTTTGTTAACGGGTATAAATTTCACACGGTTGAATATTCATTTACAAAGAAGACGATGAATGCTGGGGTCTGCGTGAAAGGGACAACCTATGTTGAATGTGATATGGATTTTTATGGACTGGTGGAAGAAGTGATAGAGTTACACTACTTCGGCTTGAAATCAGTGATCCTATTTAGATGTCATTGGTTCGATACAACAGAAAGGGGCATGAAAGTTCATCCAAAATACAAACTTGTTGAGGTTAATTACAAATCGAAATTGGCAGCAAATGAGCCTTTTATATTGGCATCATAAGCCGAACAAGTATATTACGCGAAGTATCCGGCTTGAAATAAAGATAGAGCAGATTGGCGTGTAGTCTGTAAGACAAAAGGTAGAGGAAAAATTGATCCGATAGTAGGAGAAAATGATCCTCCTGGTTTCTATCAAGAAGATGATCTTCCTGCTGTGGATCGTATTATTCCAATACTCGAGGATGCAGACACAACGTCAATTCAATTAGAAGTTGAATATGCTGATGATGACGATCATGAAATTGAGGAAGCTGGAGATGAAGAAGATGAAGAAGAGGAAGAAGAGGAAGAAGAAGAAGAAGAATTCGAAGACTATTATTCAAATGATGAGGAATAATTGTAAAGTATATATTTTATTAAATATATCTCTACTATTTATACAATAATCTGATTATATGTCTGTTCGACAGATATGTCTGGTCGTGGTTATCGACGCAGGAGAGCTTCGGAGTCTCCGATCGGTGAGACTCCAGCACTTACTCATGCTGCTGATCCTCCTGTTGCTGATCCTCATGAGGATGATACTGCCGAGGCTAGTACATCCAGACGCAGGCGGCCACGCGGGCCGAACAGGTGGCAGCCTCCACCAGCCACAGAGTCACGTAGATTGATTAGCGTGATTGGGCAGCGGTAATATATCATGAATTATGAATCATTACAAATTTATTATATCATAATATAATATTAAAATTTATTTTTGTTGTGCAGGTTCGAGCAAGAAGAAGTGCCGAGGAGCATTTCTTCTACTATTCGACGATACATGCACGGGGCATGGCCTACGTGGTCTCACGTGTCTAGCGAGCACGTCGACATGTTATGGCGCGAGTTTGAGGCACGTATTATTATTATTTTTACATGCATGATGATATATTAATATTGGTACTGATATTATTATTTTGCAGGCTCGCTATACATGGGCCGAGGACCAGAGGCCCTTCATTTACGCTACCTGGGAGGCTATTTCCCGGGCAAGGTACAACGGGCAGCTAGGGCAGGTTCGGTCCCAAGCGATGGCCCGAGCTGGGACCACTAACATCGCGGAGACTCGGGGATACAGCCCCGGTTGGATTACTCCGGATATATGGGACCAGCTCGTGGGGATATGGTCGACGGATCGATGGCAGGAGGTTTCTCGAAATGCGGCTAGAAATCGCATGTCGGGGAGCAGCGCGTCACACCGGCGGCTCTGTTGCATTTGCAGTGCACGTGAACCGTATAGTAAGTATATCTTTTAATTATATATTTTATTTGTTACTATGTGTACTAATTAATGTATTTGTTTTGTAAATGTAGACGACGGTGTCGGATGACGGGAGTGTCCAGCGACCCTCCCCGATGGCGGTGTTTGAGCGGACTCACCGTCGAGCACATGGGACGGGGGAGTACATCGACAACCGCGCTGCATACATTATGGTAATTATATATTTGTTTAAATTATTCATTATATATTTATAATTTAAGTTTTATGATAAATATTAAACAAAAAATCAAACTCGAGTAGGAGACCTACAGCCAGACGGTGGTGCAGCGCGGGGGTACCCCCGAGGACTTTGACGCAGCATCGTGGGTCGAGGCCGCAGGTGGCTGGGACCATGGCCGCGTATAGGGGTGTAAACGAGCCAAGCCGCTCGCGAGCTACTCGAGATCGATTCGGTAAAAACTCGAACTCGACTCGAACTTATCGAGCTCGAGCCGAGCCGAGCCGAGCCAGACATTCGAGCTAGCCGAGTTCGAGCTAACCTATACTCGGCTCGAGCGGCTCGCGAGCCTAATCGAGCCTAATCGAGCCTTCTATATATATTATATACCGGGTTTGATTTTTAAATTTTATGAACCCGTTACCCTCTAAAATGAACCCGAGCTTAGTCGAGCTCGAGCTCGATCGAGCTCGCGAACGAGCTCGGCTCGTGCGGCTCGACTCATGAGCCTTGATTTTTTTCCCGAGCCGAGCCGAGCCGAGCTCGAGTTGCTTGAATGTAACTCGAGTCGAGCTTGAGCCGATAGACTAAAGCTCGATCGAGCTCGAGCCGAGCTCGAGCTCGTTATTTTCCAAATGAGCCGAGCTCGAGCCGAGCCAAGCTCGGCTCGGCTCGGCTCGATTACACCCCTAGCCGCGTATATGGCTTCGCAGATAGTGGTCATGCGCGAGCCGTGCTAGGGCCACTTGGGGCACCGACCCCTCCGGTCGCTGGTGAGCGGCCGTCCACCTCTAGATCCAGTTATGATCATAGTAGCAGAATAAGGACTCTAGAGGAGACGGTCGCGCGTCAGACTCAGATGATGGAGGAGATGCATGCTATGCTACGCAACATGTCAGGTCATCCTGAAGCAGGCATCTCTTCGGCATCATCTAATCCATCATCCTCGAGTCAGTCCACGCCGGTGTACACTCAAGCACTCCAGACCCCGCCATATGATCCAGACCATCCTCCATCGTGATCGTGAGATTTTTTGTTTGGATATTGAACTTGTTACTGAGATATTGAACTTGTTTAACTTATTTTGTTTGGATATTGATACTTCAATTTTGCATTTGAATTGTTTTTATACTATCGTGGATAATTATCAATATAAATATAATTGTTTTGATGTATATCTTGGTGTGTTTGTGATGTGTGAATGAATGTGTGTATGAGGGTATGGGTGTGTGAGTTATGTATCAGATAATGTATCAATGTATCAATGGAAATTTGAAATTTTTAATTTTTCTGTTCCCAGGTATGCGTCATCAGCAACGGCTTTCTCACGGCCGTCCGTGGGAAAGCCGTTGCTAAAAGTGTATCGAAAGCCGTTGCTGATGACCTACAGCAACGGCTTAGCGACGGGGTTTTACTAATGGCGTTGCTATGGACTCAGCGGCCGTTGCTATTAATGTTATCAGCAACGGCTCCGGGTCTGTGGCAAAACCGTTGCTGATAATGTTTTTAGCGACGGCCCGAGCGGCCGTTGCTGATAATGTTTTGAGCGACGACCCGAGCGGCCGTTGCTGATCCGTTGCTAAGTCATCAGCAACGCGACTTTCTGTCACGACTCTATTGCAACGGCGCGGCCGTTGCTGATTCTCTTCAGCAACGGCATCAGCCGTTGCTGATGACCATTTTTCTAGTAGTGAAATATAGTTTATTAGGATTAATTCTAGTTGTCCCTTAGGTTGAGGTGAGAGAGTGCTCTCGGTAGGAAGACGGGATACTTCCGGGTGTGGAAGTGCCTTTGGTTGGAGAGTGGAGACTTTCCGGTGTAAAGTCCTCATTGTAAGGGAAACAAGATATAATCTAGTAAATTTAGTTTGGAAATCCTAAGCGAGGTGCTTAGGTAGTGGAGTAGGCATTGGGGTCGAACCACTATAAATCTATGTGTTAGCATCGTTACTTTTGTTCGTGTTTATTGCTTTATATTTATTGCTTTATATTTATTACTTCTGTTGCTATAAATATCGTGCTTAGCCTAACAAATCAAGAATCGATTAAAATCGGAATTATGCGAAAAATTTAGTTAACATACTATTCACCCCCCTCTAGTGTGCCATTTCACCCAACACCACCCAGGCCTAGCCTGGTCTCGTTAGCCTGGCAGGCAGGCAGACTTTGCATCACTTACTTTACTCGGTAAAGATGTATAAAAATAGATAATGAGTTATAGTGTAGTGGTAAGTTTACCACAATTGAAAGTAAAAGTTGGTGGTTCAAATCTCATCGCCAGTTATATGATTGGTATTTTTAATATTTGGGCCGGCTAGACCGCCTCTTTGTGCAACCGGGTCGTGCTAGGCACGGCCCGGGCATGCCTCCCTGAATCTCGCAAGCATATGCTTAGAATGTGTCGAGATCTATTCCGGAGATGTTAGGTCCATTATTGTCGAATTCCTGATAATTAATGATAGCGTTGGTGTCCTTGTATGGCCGGGTGGAACCTTTGGGCCGAGTAGTATATGACTTGACTTGAGTCTAGTTCATACATGTGGGCGCTTTTGGGCATAATTCGACCAGACCTAAAGTGCTAGTTCAATCTGTCTTATATTTTAAAATCAAATTATCTTGTGTAGAAATAATGCTAGAAAAATATTATGAAAATATGCAATTGAATAGAGATGTTCAAGAAAAGAAACGAAATTTTCATATTTATACTTTTTTGTGTGTTTATAATTGGAATTGATAGTAGACTTGGTCAAAATGTGGTGATACAAAATTTTAAGTGCAGCGGTAGACTATCCAGATGACTATATTATTTTAAATAGTTGGTCCAAGTTAAAAATGTAAAATAACTACGTAAGTTTGATCCTTTAACCAAACAAAAATATAAAAGGCATGCAGATAGGGTTTTTTTTTTCTTCTCATTTATATATATATTTTTAAATTATGACCCCTTCGATTTTCAAGGCCTACTAAATCTTATTCATTCGTTTTACTTTTTATTTTTTTATTTTTTTTTCGGCACAATTCATCACGTGAATATTTATTATTTCAACAATACATGAAATCTCTCTTATATTATCAAGTCTTTAAGGATCTAACCAACTATGGGTAGCACAAATGATGACAATATAATATATATTATTTAAAGATCTAGAGTTTGATCTCTGATATGATCATCTAGTATGATTTTTTATCCTGGTTAAAAATAAAATAAAAAAGTCTTCAAGGATCTTTATGAAACAACACATGTCACCTCTTTTAATTCCAGCCGTCCATCTAATTCAGCCAAATCATTGTTTTAGTAAATATTTTTAATTCAATTGGAAGTGGCAGATTAGAATTAATGGCTGCGATTAGACAATGCTCCTTCAAGATTTGCACAAGCAATTTGATGCCAGCAGCTCTTGATACAAATAGAATGGAAGAGAAGTAGAGAAGTAGCAAACTCCACTACACGACATACTCTAAATTGCTACGTTGAGAAGCCATTCCAATAGAAGGACAAGGAAGAGAACGCACAACTCATCCGCGCTACTTTTTCTCTTCGGCTACCTGTAGAGACTAGTAAAGAAATCGCCGCCTACGCCAAATACCTCGATCGCCGGCGCCAGAATGCTCTGCTCCGTCATCTCCTCTCAGCCGGCGCCGCTGCCGTCAGGAAGCGCAGTCGCTGGCCGTTTCCCTCGCGATGCGACTCGTCCTCTCGTCGTCCCTTCTATGCACTCTGCTGTGAGTTTCCTTGCTCTGTATACCCATTTATTTTATGTCGCCGGTGCCGAGCAATAGGCATTAAGATCAGCAAAAGAGAATGGGAAAGAAAGTCTTTTTAATTGCCTTTGTTTTGAACAAAAGAAACCTTGTTAGTTCCAATTGGAAACTGTTCCCTCGCCAAGAAAACAATAAGTGAAAGCTATTTCGTACAGAGTATGTTCTTATCGAAGTTATCGACTAAACTGGAAAGCTGTTTTGCTTTTTAGTTGTTTTTGGCATCTTGTGGTCGTAACCATCACCAAAAGTTCTGGTGAAGTTTGAGGTTGAAGAATTCAATCGTTTCTTGCATTTTGTGTTTTTTCTTTAGTCCTTCTTCTCATCAAATGCAATTCTTTGCTCTTGCTTCCCCCCTTTTTCTGGTAGGTTATACCCTTCCAATCAACTTACAATTGAAGAAAGCATAACATTGTTGTTTGTCATGTGTATTTCGTTCATGATCTTGTAATAACGTTTGTACTTGACTAGTTGAGTTAATGATGAAACACTTTGCTTCTTCTTGGACATTTGGGGCTTCTTCCGTCAACTGATTCGTAGCTTCTAAACAGTGCTGGATAAATTTGTCCTGCCCCAATTTATAAGAAATATTCAAAACTAAGACCTTGATAAAAAGATTAAAAACACAGGTTTTTTCATCAATTTTTGTTTGTATGAATATTATAAAATATTTGCTTTTTACATGTTGAGGCAACTAAAACCTGGTATGTTTTTGTAGAAGGCTCCATGTTCACATCTTTTTAGATGTTTATCTCTTTAATGGGAATCAATAAATGTATTTCTCTACTTAAGTGAAGGAGTTTATGGAAAAGGATACATAGTCACTAGTTGCCTTGATACATGGTGAATTTTACCTTTGATTTAATTTCGGAAACATCCAAAGGCAGTCTCTGCTTAGGGATTATCATGGAAGAAGGCATGTTTCATTTGTTCGCTTTTGTTTTTCTGGATAGTTTTGGTAGAAACTGAAAATCTTGTTGTTAATATGCTTCCCCCTGAAGCTTTTTTTTAGCCTTCTAAGCATAATAGTTGTGGACAAGTTAATCTTAGTGATATTGATTTCTATGAGTTGCTTTCATGAAGAGGTTTTGTAATGCTGCCTACCCTAGTACATTGGTGAGTTTATTATCAAACAGCAAAGGGAACCAAAGGCTCTTCATAAGAGTTCGAAGCAGCATTTTTGAAGGACATGGTCTTAGCCATGGAGATGATGAGTTTACCACTGATGATCCTGTTAAGGATTCTGTTAAACAGAGTGAGAAAGTTTTGGAAATGGAGAGGAGACTTCGGCAAAAGGTTTCGTTTTATTTAAGGATGCAATTTTTTTTTTTCATGTGATTTAGTTGCACTTGAATATATACATGGTATGCTCTAGTTATCATTGATATATGCATATACAATCTGTTTAGTTTCTCATATATCATTTAACAAGGATATTCTTTATGATGTGTCTTATAAAATAATCTTTTTCAATCATGTTATTTTGCTCATTGCCTAGGAGTCTATCTGCATGCATAAATAGAAATAAACTGAAAAATTTTGGCAATTCATTTTTATGTTTTTAACCATGTTGCTATAGTTATCACTCTTAACAAAAATTTTTGTATCAAAAGTTTGTCTTTACATGAGAAAAAATAGATATCTTGGTATAATCAAACATATCTTTGGACATCAGAAAGGCAAGACATTAAAGATGGACACATTCTCCTTCATGATATGCAAAGATGGATATACTATTAAATGAGATTTACTGTTTTACATCTCTTAATTTCCTTTCAGGACAAAGTAGAAAAGTCATTTCTGTGTCCTCCTATGTTAGGTGAGAATTATTCTCATCCATTTAGTTTATGTCCTGCTAATTAAAATACTCAACCCAATCAGATTAGTTCATAACTTTCAGTTATGTGATTCCTATCCCATTGGAGGTTTTAGCATCCCTTCAATTTATCTATGTACTATTTAAATTCATGAAGGCAATTACTCTTTTTTTGTTTGATGAAGAAATTGAATGCAAAAAGAAAGTATTACCAGATTCCGAAGAGATCCTAAATAGAAGTTCATGAGAAAAACTCTGGGGAAGTTACATGGCGAAAATTTGTGGAACCTATTTTGACATTTAAAGTACGTTTGAACAAATAGGATGTACGCCTGCTTCTCAGATCATAATAAGCATCTTAAATGTTGAGCATAATCCATAATGTGCTAGTAACCTTGTTGTTTAGTTATTAGCACGTTGTCATAGTTGACAATCTGTATATATCTTTTTTTATAGGAAAAGCGAAGGGGGACCCCAACATAAATTTTTTTATTAAGATAATAGATATTTACAATAGAAAGTTGGGAAGAAAAAAAAGATTAAGAGAAAAGAAAAAAGAAAAAAGAAGAAATAAAGATAAAAAGAGAAAAACAAAAGTAATTGACACTCTAAATGTACATTAAGAAAAAAGAAAAGGAAAAACTATTGTGACGTCCAAAAAGCATATTCAAAATACAGTTGGCAAAGGACAGCTTATCTTTGAGAATTGTTGAAGATATGGTTATTTTGTTCCTTCTAGATAAGAATATGTCTGTCCCGAGAAGAGTCCTTGAAGACAGGGATTTTGTAGTTTATTTAAGTGTCCCCAGATCATGTTAATGATGGTATCACAATAGAATGATTGTTTAAGTGTGGAATTGAAGATCCTTTTCCAATCTGAGCATCATATGGGCATTCAAAGAGGTGTTGGTCTCCATACTGTGTTTTTGGATCTTGATGGCTCCAAGGTTATTAGAGGATTTTGCTCTTCACACCAATGAAACTTACATTTTACTCCAGTAGCCTTATCAGTGCCGACCTAGGGGAATGACCTTCAGATGGAGTGAATTTTGTTATCACTCACTTTAGTAGTTTGTAAATGCTCATAAAGAAAGTGGGGAGGTTGGATAGGGTACTGTTTACAAGTATAAGACATTGTGCTTGTGAGAGGGAGTGTGCATTTCGGGGGGTTTGTCTTTAATTTTATCGAGTTTGTATCATGCAGTGGTAGTTGTGGAGTTTTCTAAGTGTTAGGGAAAGGGTAAGATATTTGGCTGGGAGAGTTTCACAGTTGCATTCAAAGAGGTTTGCAATTTGTTGTCCCCATTGCCATTAGTGGTCCAAGGTGAGGATGCTACTCTTGTGAAAATTGATTTGTAGTCCTCTGGCCAACTCAAAAAGTTTAACAACTTGATGTTATTTAGGTGGGTAATATTACCCTTGCAGAAGATGATTGTGTCATCTGCAAGTTGGATCAATTTTATTTCCCCACACAAGGTGTCACCCACAACACAAGAAATGAGGCTATTTAATCATGTAGTAGATATAATCCAAAAGAGTAGCTAAAAACTAATAAGGAAAATGTATAAAGATAGAGAATCTCCCTGACACATGCTCCTTTTGCAGTTGAACCACCTTCCAAGAATCCCATTTGTGAGAATAGTTGATTTCTGAGTGGAGAGATTCTTAGAGATCTGTCTAATTCATATGACATCATAACCCAGAGCGTATATAGTATTCATGAGTGTATCCCGGTGAATTGTGTGGAATGCTTTACAGAAATCTTGTTTGACTGCATACATGGGAGCCTGAGGCGAAAAATGGTGTAGAGTGGTAACTGTATTATGGTAAGAGTCTCCAATCGATCGATGTTTGAGGAAAGCATTTTCAGTGGAGCTGATTGAGTATTCTAGGTGGGGCTTAAGGTGGTTTATGAAGATCTTGGATATACTTTTTGGAATGAAGGGCATAAGGCTAATGGGGCTAATGTGTGTAAGAAAGAGAACATTAAAGGAAAGAAGAGAAAAAAGAGGAACAGAAAATTATTCAAGTCGGGAATATGTACATCTAAAACTAACAAACCAACTCCAATTTATTCAAGAATCCGTAGGCTGTGCAGCTCAAATCCTCCCAAGTCCCTCGGTTGCTCGTGAGACAATGCTGGTGCTGGGTTCCCTTCATTTCAAAGCACCCATCTTCAAACCATGAGAACAGAAAACCTCAAGTTCAATTCCTTTGCTTTCATCAATCAAAGGTTTGAAGGTTAGATGAAAGAACAAAAGATTAATACTCCTAAGGAACATCATCAAGCCTTGCTAGGTATATGTACAACCTTTGAAATCCTCATGCTCTCCACTGCATAGAACACAATCTTCAGGAACCAAGATCCCTTTTGCAACTAGACGATCCTGAGTTTGTAAATATTGCCACAGCTAGCCGTATCTTTTAAAAGTGATAATTGAGCTATCTGTTGGATGGACTGACTGGTGCTTTCTCATTCTATTTAAGAGCACTTCATATTTGCTTGATTTATTACTGTGAAGTTAATAGATTTTACTCTTTTGTTTCATATTAAATTTGTAACAAAGTTAAATCTCCTTATTATGATGCAGATTATTGAAAATAGAAAAATCATAAGGTCATTTCTAGATGATAGTACATTTACAAAAGAAAAGATATCAGCTCATGATAAGGTCCATAGTTCTCTCTCAGATCGCAAGATATCTACGGAAGAAAATGGTTCAGATGAGCAACAAGAGAGGCCACCTGATGAAAGGGAGCTTCACACCTCTCAGCCTTGTGCGGTGCACCCAGTAAGAGTTGAAATGTCTAATTCTTTTGTTGAGATTGATGACAACCTCGAGATATCTGGAGAAACAAATAATCAGGGTTCAGATGAGCAACAAGAATTGCCACCCAAGGAAGGAAACCTAGACACCCTTTCTCAGTCTCATACCAATATGCTCCCAGTTCTACCTGAGGACCCTGAGGTGTCTTATTCTTTTGTTGCCATAGATGACAACCTCGAGATATCTGCAGAAACAAATAGTCATGGTTTAGATGAGCAACAATTGGTGCCACCAGCAGAAGGGAACCTAGAGTTCCCTCAGCATCATATCATGGTCCCAGTGCTACCTGACATATCTGATACTTTTGTTCTGATAGATGAAAACCTTCAGATATCTGCTGAAGCAAATAGCCAAGTTTTATCCAAGAGACAAGAGGAGACACTTGAGGAAGAAAACCTAGAATCCTCTCCTTTGGCTGGATCAAATGTCATGAATGTCATACTTGTAGCTGCAGAATGTGCTCCATGGTCCAAAACAGGTACTTATATTCACTTTTATTTTTCTTTTTTGTTTGTTGAGAAAAGTACTTATATTCTACTTTAACATAATAAAGTCATCCCTTGTTAATAAATCAAATACTAAATATTGCAGAAAGATTTCTTCTATTCATTTCCTTCTTCATCCTTTTTTTAATACTTCTTTGTGAAGTCTTTTGCTTGTTGTTGGTGACTACTACAATAATGAAGACTTGTTTCTTAGTAGTGACATGTAAATGATTTTATATAGGTGGGCTTGGAGATGTTGTTGGAGATTTACCTAAGGCCTTGGCGAGGAGAGGACATCGAGTAATGGTACTTCCTTCTATGATCATTATTAGTTTGTGCTAAATCCACATAAAAGTTAGAAGAAGAAACAAAGGACTTGGTGAATGTCAACAGCAATTTTTTTTTCCATAAAAAGCATGAATTGGAAATTCTTGTCTTTCTTTTTTCTGTGCTGCACTTGAACAATCATCTAATTTTACTGGGTTATTTATTGCTTTAGGTAGTGGTGCCAAAATATGGAAATTATCTTGAAGCAAAAGAAGTTGGAGTTCTGAAAAGGTACAAGGTTGATGGGCAGGTATTTATCTGTTCAATTTGATGTTCTTTTCATACATTATGTGGACAAAATTTAAGTATTACATAATTCTATCTGTAACTTCTGTTTTCACAGGACTTTGAGGTCAGATATCATCATGCCTATATTGATTCTGTTGATTTCGTCTTCATTGAGAGTGCTGCTTTTCGGCACATTGGAAATGATATATATGGTGGAAATCGACGGGTGATCCTTGCTCTTGTTCTTCATCATCATTGTTAGAATATATCTTTATTTATTTCCTATTTTGTTACTCTATGTATTAGGTAGATCTTCTATTTATTAGGAGTTTAGTTAGGCTATTTTTTCTCCATGTTCTTCTCCTACTCATATTATAAATAAGGGTCTGATACTCAATAATATCATGGTTTTTGGTTTTTCTGTGAACTTGGTATCAGAGAAGGGGATCCTTCGGGTTCCTCTCTCTCAAGCAATGCCGCCTCTCTTCCATCCTTCAACTCCCCATCACCACATAGGGTCATTGCCCTAGGGCAGCCATCTTTTAACCACCTGCAGCATCTATTTCAGCAGCAACAAGGGGCAATTTTAGATTCCAGAAGTTTCAAAATTTCCAGAATATCAAAAATTTCAGAAATTCCAGAATTCAGACATTTCAGAATTCCAAAAATTTCAGAATTCCAGAAATTCTAGAATTCCAAAAATTCGAAATTCCATAATCCAAAATTCTAAAATCCGAAATTCCAGAATTCCAACTTGAGCAGCCCGTTCATTTTTTTTCCTTTTCCTATCAGCCACTGGCCCTTTTGTGATAAGCAACCCTTGAGAATATCTCTTTTGTTTATTTGAGAATCACTTTTTTTTATTTATCTATTGGATTGATTTGATTATGGCGTCCTCTCTTCCAAATTCGAAAACCGCTCCTCTTGGTACCACCATCAAATTCAATGGTACCTATTATCTTCTCTAGGTTCAAGCATTTGGATAACTCGTGGGATCTCATAAGAATACTAATACCTTAATAAATATCCGCCAAAAGAGACCAATCCATCATCTCATAATTGAAAGACGGATGATTGCGTTGTTCTCACAAGGATGCCAAATTTATCAGGAGTTTATTTAGGCTATTTTTTCTCCATGTTTTTCTCCCACTCTTGTATTATAAATAAAGGGTTGGCACTCAATTAGAGGTGTCAATGGGTCGGGTCCGCCAAGCACGGCCCGTGTGCCGCGCCAAGCACGATACAGGTGCCGAGGCCGACCTAGCGTTGGGCTGACCCGAGCCCGAATGGGCGGGGCATGTGCCAGGCTGGGCTGCTCTTTTGGAAATCTGAGGCTTGCCCGGGCCCGGGCCCGGGCCCGGGCCTAGGCCGGCCTGGGCATGGCCCTTTGCCACCTCTACACTCAATAATATGATGGTTTTTTTATTTTTCCCTCATCATCATCATTATTTTTTGGTTCCTGTTAGTTTGTTTGTTTCCACATATGTGGATATATTAATCAAATAACATACTGGCTGATGTTTCTTTTAACATCTAAATGCAGGACGTTTGGAAAAGGATGATTTTATTCTGCAAGGCAGCAGTTGAGGTACTCTTGATCGCCTTCATTGTTTGTGTTGCATTGCACTCTAGTTACTACTATAGTAATGCAAGTTCCCTACTATCCTGTGTTTCTTGGGGACCAAAGATAAATATTGGGGCATACGTCGTTGTTGAACATCTGTCTTATTTTGATATTGTATTACTTAAACTATCCCCAATGGGCAGATGTATTAGCCCTATGTTGACACTCTCGCAAAGGTTTCCACATCTTAGATACCTTGAGTGACCCATGACAATGTAGCAAACTGGATTCCCTTCATGCTGTGATTCTATTTTCCTTAAGAATAGTTGCATCTTAGAAAATCTATGGAGCTCAAGATTCATAAATTCATAATGTAGAATAACTTCACACATGAAAAGTGCAAATCTAATCAAATGGCTTAGTTATTAATGTCACATGTGAACTTACAAACCAGGTGACTAGACTAGAAAACATTCAGATTCCAACATATCCAATTATGCAAGGAAGAAGTTTTAAAGCTGGTGAAACTATTAAAGGAACCAAATCATGTGAGAATTAATTGTACGAAATATTCGTATATCTCCTGTTGAAACTATAGCTTTCCATATTAAACACTAAATTATAATTTAGAAAAATGCATATACTGCAATTTAATTTAATTGTTAGAATTGTAATATTAACAGTATGTCACTCTTTCATCAATGTGTGTGTGTTCATTTCTAATATCTACTATTAAGCCCCAGGAAAAGTAATTCATTAATGAGAAAAGAGGCCTATTTAAAGGCCTAGAACAAGATAAGTTATACTAGGGGGAGTGGGGGACAACATAAGTTATCCAATACCAACATAAATAAACATAATAAAATACTTTCTTAACACTCCCCCTCAAGTTGGAGCATAGATGTCAGTCGTGCCCAGCTTGTCACATAATAATTTGAACCGAGTTGAGTTGAGGGCTTTAGTGAAGATAACAACAATAGCATCCCAGATAAAATAACAGTCGACTTCAATATGTTTTGTTCTTTCGTGGAAGACAAATTTGTTAGCAATATGAATGGCGGACTAGTTATCACAGTGCATGACCATCGTCTTATCAGAAGAGAACCCTAGTTCTCCCAGTAGACTTTTGACCCACATTAGTTCACATGTGGTATGAGTCATGGCCCTATACTCGGCCTCGGCACTTGAACGAGCTACCACATTCTGCTTCTTACTCCAAGTGACCATGTTTCCTCCAACATACGTGCAATATCCTGTGGTGGATCTTCTATCACGAATAGACCCGACATAATCTGCATTAGAGCATGGTTTAAAATACCGATACCGGTCATCATCTCGGTGGATGACCGGTAGCGGTACGTACCGGTACCGTACCGTACCGACACACGGTACGGTCCGGTACGTAAATGGCATACCGAGCCTTTTTTTTTTTTTTTTTTTTTTTGATTTTGTGCTAAAAATAACTCCAATAACCCATGATTGATCAAGAAATACTTAAATTTCATATCCAAATATCAAATACATGAATACAATGTTTAAAATGCGGACGAATGACGTCCATCGTACTCGTACATATCTTGGGGACATACACGACTAAGGTCAACACCGTAAGTCTCCAATGCCCATATCTGAAAATGATCCCATGTCATCATGTCTTGGTATCCATTATACCACATACCCATAAGTGTTTCTTTGTTGACCGTCCAAGAACTAGTCCCTGTATCATCAGTTGAGTAGGTACTTGATACAGAGTGGGTTGATTCGGAAACTTCTTGCAAGCTACTCATCATATCGTGGTGGTAATCTTGCAAAGCTGTCGGTCCACCTCCTCGACGCCGGCCTTTCTTCTCGTACACCCGAGTTGTTTGTCTGGTTCTAGCACCGTGATCCTGATCTTGGGTGGAGTGGTCGAAGTATTGCTCATTCGTCCACAGATCGGTAGGTGCTAGTGTTGATGGTACGACAGTGTCTTCTTCCCCAACTCCATCATCATCTCCTCCGTCTTCTGTGCTGCTACTGCTACGAACCGAGGGCTCGTCTTCTTCGTCCTCTTCCGCTTCTGCAATCACGTCCAAATGATCAATCACGGCCAACTTATCCCGCTGGAATAATTAAATAAACATTAAAAAAAAACTTTCGGGTACATGTCGGCTTGAGAGAGTCGGCTTGGAGCCGCCGGCTTGGAGATTAGTCGGCGCCCGTCAAAAGAGGCGCCCAACAAAAGAAGAAACAACGTGTCTTGCTTTGTCGATTGTGCCTTTCTCTCTGGCACGAGAAGATGGGGCGAAGAAGTGGCGCATGAGGGAGGCGGTCAGCCCTCGGGGAACCTGCCTTCTCTCTGGCACGTGAAGAAGTGTGGTGTTGAACATGAGTGAGGCGGACATAGAGTCGTAGGAAAAAAAAACAGAGCGCGAAGTAGGTTCTCTAGACGCACGTTGACGCCCCCGTCTCGGGACGCGGAGGCGACGCGATAGATGCGTAGACAATGCTTCAAACAAGAGCAGTGAGGGAAACACGAGGACGTCGATGATGCCTTCTCATCGGCTCGTGGGGAGGAGAATGCGCACGCCGGGCAAGCCGCGTGAAGACGCGGTGCAGAAAACAGATGCAGGAGAGAGCCGCCAAGAGGTATGCGGCGCAGGGAAGAAAGAAGAAAACAAAACTGGAAAAAAACCTAACCCTAGGGCTGCTCTGATACCATGTTGATCCCCAGGAAAAATAATTCATTAATGAGAAAAGAGGCCTACTTAAGGCCTAAAACAAGATAAGTTATACTAGAGGGACAACATAAATTATCCAATACCAACATAAATAAACTTAATAAAATACTATCTTAAGTCTTAACATCGACAAACTCAAAAAATATATGATTTAGTTAGGATTTTATATATAAGAAAAAAATAGAAAAAAATATGTAATTGTCAATTCCTTCATATTATTGGTTGGATGGAATTATAGTATGGTAGATGAGAAAAATATAATCTATGATAGAGGTGTGAGAAAGAAAAAGAAGTGTTGTGAGATCTCACATTGATTATGACGTGTTAGAAACTCATGCATTAAATAATGTATTGGAACCTCATGCTTTAAATAATATGTTGGTAACTCATGCATTTAATGTAATATTGGAAACAACAAGAATCGTAGGAAATAGTCTAATATTTCTTGTAAATGTAAGTTACTTTTATTTCTGCCTGTATATAAATATCAGTGGGTTGAATAAGAATTTAATCAAGCCATTCAGTCAAACTCTCTATTATTATTTTTTCTAGCTCTTTTCTAGTTGGTATCAGAGCACTAGTTGTAGTGACTTGGTTTGCTTCCGCAATATACTAATTAGCCTTTATTGCTGATTATTCCTTAATCAATTGCTATCCTAGTCATTAGTTTGGTTACATTGTTCCTACCTTCATTGTAGGACATTGGATTTTTCATAACCAGTACCAAAGCCCTTCTCTTAACCAAAGATAGTCTCACCTCTCCTGCCTATCATGTCAAACACCAGCTCTTCTACTTCTATCCATACCAGGTCTGCAGTCTCCAATCCCATTAATCCCAATGACCTACCCGTCATGCATTCTACTTACTGCCTTAATGGAAAAAATTATTTACAACGGGCACAAGTTGTTCGTACCACCCTCAAAGGTCGTCGGAAAGTAAGCCACATTGAAGGAGAAGCACCTGATAAGAAGAACCCCAAATTTGATGAGTGGGATGAAGAGGATTCTTTGATTATGTCTTGGCTTTGGAATTCAATGATTCCTGAAGACACTAAAAATTGTATGTTCCTTCCTACTGCTCGTGATATTTGGGACAACCTTCGAAAGACTTATTCTATGAAGCAAGATGTAGCCATCTGTTATGAACTGAAGACGAAAAATTTTTGCTACTAAGCAAGGTAATTCTTCTATAACAGATTATTATGGACTACTTAATGGGTTTTGGATTGAATTGGACTAGTACCAAAATCTGAAAATGGAATGTAGCAAGGATGCAACTACATTGAATTCTTTTGTGGAAAGAGATCGAATTTTTGAATTTCTCTCTGGTCTGAACTCTCTGAATATGACCCAATAGACCCTATTAGGGTCCAAATTTTGGGAAAGGAGAAGTTACCTTCAATTTCTGAAGTCTTCCATATTGTTTGTGGAGAAGAAAGTCGTAGGTTAGTAATGCTTGATGAGAAGGCAACTAATGGATCGGCCATGATGATAAGTAAATCCTCTAAACCAGCCACCAAAAGCCCACCTACAGCAGCATTTGCACCTAATACCTTCAAGCCTAATAAAGACAATCGTTGGTGTAACTATTGCAAAAACTCTGGCCATACCAAGGAGAATTGCTTTAAGCTTTATGGAAAGGAACAAGTTCTGAGTCGTGCAGGTGGATTTAAAGGGATCCAACATGGCAAAGCAAACTTGGCTTCATCGGATGATACTAATGATGGAACTTCCAAGACTGTTGAAGATATTCAAAGTTTTAGCAAAGAAGAGCTAGAACAATTAAGATCCTTTCTTGATTCATTCAATAAGACTACCGGTACTTGTTCTCTTGCCTTGAATGGTATGCATCTGAATTCTCAATCTTTCCATGCTTCAAGTACAACATTTTCTACAGAATCTTGGGTTATTGATTCTGGTGCAACTGACCATATGACCTTCAGCCCAAATAATTTTTTGACATATCACCCTTCCTCTGATAATCAAACAATTTTGATTGCTGATGGTTCTTATACCACAGTAGCAGGTCGTGGTAAAATCAACCTTCAGCCCTCATTACCTTTAAAAAATGTTTTGCATGTCGCAAAGCTTACCACCAATCTCCTCTCTATTAATAAACTCACCAAAGACCTAAATTGTGCAATAACTTTCTTTGACACCCATTGTGTTTTTCAGGACCTTGCTACGGGGAGGACGATTGGGATTGCTAAGGAATAGGGAGGGCTTTACCACCTGATTGGAATACATGATAAAGGTAATCAAGACGAGATGGATGATTTCTTGTTCTCAAGACCCCATGTTAGAAACCAATTCATCTTCTTCTGAAATTTGGCTTCAATATAAGCGTCTAGGCCATCCTCCCTTTAATGTCCTCAAATCTATGTTTCCTTCATTATTTTCAAATGTTTTAGTTGAGTCATTCCGTTGTGATGTTTGTGAATTTGCAAAGCATCATCGTGTATCCTTTTACCCTAGCTCAATTAAGAGTGTTCAACCTTTCTCTCTCATTCACTCTGATGTTTGGGGCCCTACTAAAGTCTCTAATATCACTTGCGGTAAATGGTTTGTCTCTTTTATTCATGACTGCACTAGAGTCACATGGATCTTTTTAATGAAAGATAAATCTCAAGTTTCTCGGTTGTTCATCAATTTTTATAACATGATTCAGACTCAATTTGGGACCTCAATTAAACGCATTCGTTCAGATAATGGTAAAGAGTATGTTAACCAAACCCTTTCGAGCTTCTTTAAGGAAAAAGGTCTTGTTCATGAACTCACATGTGTTGATACTCCTCAGCAAAATGGTGTCGCTGAAAGAAAAAATAGACATTTACTTGAAGTTACCAGATCCCTATTGTTCCAAATGTCGGTTCCAAACTCGTATTGGGGGGAAGCTATTTTAACTGCTGCCTATTTAATAAATAGGATGCCTTCTCGTGTCCTTGATTATAAAAGTCCAATAGAAATAATGTCATCTTTTTTTCCTTTTGTCCATATTATGAAAAGTCTTACATCTCGTGTTTTCGGGTGTGTTGCTTTTGTTCATATTCACAAACAACATCGCAATAAGCTTGATCCGTGTGCTCTCAAGTGTGTTTTCCCAGGTTATTCACATGATAAAAAAAGGTATAAATGTTATCATCCTTCTAGTCATCGTTTTTTTGTTTCTATGGATGTCACCTTTCATGAAAATGAATCTTTCTTTGCTGCTCCTCACCTTCGGGGGGAGAGTAATAGGGAAGGCTGAGTTATTTGAATTGGGTAACTTAAATATAAATCTTCATTCGGAATCTCCTTTACACTCTAATGCAACTAAAGGTACTAGCCCAATAACTCCACCTCCCCTGAGTTAGGTACAATTGAACAAGTTGAAAATGAGCCCACCACTCTTCCTTCTCATGCCCTAATTGTACCAGCAACTTTATCTGAACCAACAACTATATCTAAACATGTCCCTCACACCTCATCTAAATCATCAACAGATGAACTGTCGAGATCACCAATTCTGGTTTACAAGAGGAGGAAAGAGCCCAAGCTGGTCCAACAACAATCTCAAACGTCCAATCCTAGCGTAAGTGAATTATTGCGGTTGAAGATTGTCTTGGATGATTTAAGGGTAAAATGTAGTATTCCCTTGGAGGTACTTTGTGACAATAAATCTGCTATTAGCATTGCTCACAATCCAGTTCAGCATGACAGAACTAAGCATATTGAGATTGATCGACATTTCATAAAGGAAAAGTTGGATAGTGGTTTGACTACCACTTCATTTATTCGCTCTAATCTTCAGTTAGCAGATGTGTTAACAAAGGGATTGCCCACAGAAAAATTTCAGAATCTCACTAGCAAGCTGGGAATGTTTGATATCCATTCACCAGCTTGAGGTGAGTGTTGTGAGATCTCACATTGATTATGACGTGTTAGAAACTCATGCATTAAATATTGTATTGGAACCTCATGCTTTAAATAATATGTTGGTAACTCATGCATTTAATGTAATATTGGAAACAACAAGAATTGTAGGAACTAGTCTAATATTTCTTGTAAATGTAAGTTACTTTTATTTCTGCCCTGTATATAAATATCAGTGGGTTGAATGAGAATTTAATCAAGCCATTCAGTCAAACTCTCTATTATTATTTTTTCTAGCTCTTTTCAAGTAGAAGCAATAAGTAATCTATACAAATAGAAATATTTTAGGTATTGAAAAATAATTAATTGTTATATTCATGGTTTTGTAATAAGTATCTTAAGATTATCTGACAATTTCTAACCATAATGGCATTTATAAAGGATTAGTATACTCACTGGCGGATCCAAAAAAATTTACTAGTGGGGGCAAATTGATATGTAAAAATTCAAAAATCGATGCTTCAAATTTGCACCGACACTTCAAATCGACGCTTCATATATTTAATTGCTAAAAGAATTATATTCATATATCTGGTTATCTATTCGACAAATTTATTACAAAAATTTTCATGTCTTTAAAAAAAATTAAAATTAATTAAAATCATAATTATAATAAAAATCTTAAAATATAATTGGTAAAAAATTTAATCAAATTCAAATAAAAAATTAAAATTAATCAAGAAGAAGCAACAACAACAACAAGGTAATGATGGAAGCTAATTAATGAGGTAAGTAGTAGAAGCTTGCTGCTGAAGAAGTAGCAGCAAGCTATGGTGGAAGAAGTGGAAGCTAATGAGTAATGATAGCATCAAGCTAATACGAATAAGAAGAAGCAGCTTTAGAAGAAGCAATAGCTGCTAATGATGGAAGAAGAAGTAGAAGCTAATGATAGCAGCAAGCTAAGAAGAAGAAGAAGCTAATATATATAGCAGCAAGTTAATAAGAAGAAACCTATTGCTAATGATGAAGAAGAAGTAGAAGCTAATGATAGCAGCAATCTAAGAAGGCTTGCTGCTGGAGACTTTTCTATATATATCTTGATGGGGACAACACTCAAGCCGGTCTGCGGGCATTTCTTTATAATTTGATCTCTTTAGTTTCTGAATCAGTATACTCCTTGTTGGCATATTCATATTTCAGAAAGCAAAACAGAAGATTTTTCATAACTATGTTTGTTACAAGATTGAACTGTATATTTAGGTTTATGATAGTAGAATAAAATTCACATTACCCCCTTGTGGCTAACCACTCTTGAATTTTGTTCCCTTCTAAAAATTTTTACATTACTAAGCTCCCCTGTGATTTCATCCCTTAGTCCGTTATTCGGTTGTATATTTTGTTTTCTATTATGTGGCTTTATGCAGATAATATGATTTTATTATTTTAAAAAAAATATCTCGGCCTGGGATTTCAAGATACTTAAAAGGGAACCTACCTTTATGCTTACCCAATATGCTATAGATTTTGTCTTTAGATAAGTCATTAATATTTCTAGAAAATAAGTATTCAATTTTCACAAATTGATTTTTTACCCAGTTATCAGCTCATAAGTTTGGAAAACCTTAATTATGTTAAAGCACCACTTTCTATTATATCTTCAAGAAAACTCAACTTTCTAATGCCTATAAAGCATAACATCCCACTTTTAGTAGTTTGTGTCTTCTTATTTATTTATATATATATATATATATATCTTATAATTAATAGTTCTTAAACATTTTACTTATGCATTAAATGATATGCCAGTAGATTAATGTTCGAATCAGTAGTTTTTTTAGTTTTAATTTGTTTGGACAGTGATAATGTGTATATTTGCAGTCACTGATCCAATTACCCACTAAAAACTCATTTAATATCATTAACTTAAGTAGATTGGATCTAAAATTAAAATAGATGAGCTTTTGTACAAAAATGGCCCAAAGTTTACCAGAACTATCAATTTCATACACAATCTGTTTTTTATGTCAATTTGTGGCGTTATGTTTTGTTGACTAATGAAATCAATTATGCTGATTTCTAGGCGCGCTAATTTATTGTGATTTGATTATGATTTGATTGTGACTTATTATAATTTATTGTAATTTATTTACTACCTTACTTGTAAACTTTCCTAGATAGGCTTTATTTCTTGTCTATAAATTGGGTCTTGTATACCGATTGTACACATAATAGAGAAGAATAAAAATATTCTCTTCTTCAAATTCTTCATGGTATCAGAGCCTTATGCCTGATTTAGGGTTCCAATTGAAAACATTCCTTTTTTGGATCTCTTAAACCCTAGAAAATCGAATTGGTACTCTCCCATCTAGACCTTTTTTTGTTCTCACCACCACCCCCAGACGAGTTACAGCCCTGTTCACGCGCGTGGAGCTCACCCCACTGGAGTTTTTCTTCCGGTCATCAACGTTGGCTTCGTTGCTTTGTTTCCGGCCTATCTTTGTTGTCTTTGGCTCTGTTTGGTGCTGGTGAGAAAGTCCTTTGTTCTGTTACTTTATTGAAAAATGACGGATGGCAAGAAAATTATGATCTCTAGTTCCGATAACCCTTCACTGCAAATTAGTCCCGTAAAGCTTGATGGTAAGAACTATCTTGCATGGTCAAGGTCTTGTTTATTGTTTATCAAAGCTAGAGGATTGCAGGGTTATGTTACTGGTGATACAAGAAAACCAGCCACTACTGATCTCACCTATAATCAATGGGAATCAGAAAATTCGCTTGTTATGTCATGGCTCATCAACTCTATGCAACCCCAAATTGCTAGAACATATTTATTGCTCAATACTATAACAAAGATATGGAATGCTGCCTCCCTCACCTACTTACGAATAGGTAATGATGCTCAGATCTATGAGATTCGGAACAAAGTCCATGGCACAAAGCAAGATGAGATGACAATTTCTCAATATTTTTCTGAACTAAGTGGCTTGTGGCAGGAGCTTGATTATTATCAAGACTTCCAAGCAGATTGTCCCGGGGACGCAGTCAAATTTCAGAAACTGATTGAAAAGGAACGGGTCTATGATTTTCTTGCCGGTTTGAACAATGAATATGATCGGATAAGGGTTCAAGTCCTCGGTAAAGATCCTTTTCCATCTCTTGAGCAAGCATATTCTTATGTTCAGCAAGAAGAAAGTAGGAGAAGTGCCATGCTCTACATAACACCAGTTGAAAAAGCTGGGTTGGCTGCTAGTTCGTCACATGAGCAAGTGAAAGCCACTGCTTATACTTCTGATAAAGATCATCTGCGTTGTGATTATTGTGGAAAGCCACGACATACCAAGGAGACTTGCTGGAAGTTACATGGTCGACCTACTAAAGGTCGTGGAGGAAAACATGTAAACTCAACAAGGGCTCAAGCAAATTTGTCAAAAACAACGGAACCATCCGAGGAGATAGCTTCCACTGAGGCCTTTTCTAATGATGAAATACAAAATCTGAGGCGTCTTTTGTCCCAGCTTAACTCTTCCTCCATTGCAACATCCAATTTTGTGAAGTCACGTAATGCTTTTATTGCCAACCTTGACACTAATTCATGGATTATAGATTCTGGAGCAAATAGACACATGACAGGCTCTTCTAAAGGCTTTCTTAACTACTCTCTGATCCTTAATAGAGACAGTGTCAGAATAGCAGATGGCTCTTTTACCCCTTACTTGGAACAGGTTCTATTGATTGTGCTCCCAATATTAAGCTATCCTCTGTATTACATGGTCCTCATTTTCAGTTAATCTTTTATCTGTTAGTACCATCACCAAAGCTCTTAACTATAAAATTGAATTTTTTCCAAACCATTGTATTTTCCAAGACCTTTAAACAGGGAAGAGGATTGGCACGGGTAGACTGCAGGATGGCTTATATATGTTAGAAGGGAGTCAAAGTTCAGTTCCTAATCAAGCCCTTTTTGGAGGAAATAAGGATGTTAACCGGGAAATAATTCAGTGGCATAGACGGTCAGGGCATCCATCTTTTTTTGTCTTAGAAAAATATATCCCAATTTGTTTTCAAGGACTCAATCTGATTCTTTGTTTTGTGATGCTTGTGAGTATGCAAAACATACAGAAACTCTTACCCTTTGAGTAATAATAAAAGTACTGTTCCTTTTATGACTATCCATTCTGATGTTTGGGGACCTACTCAGAATACCTCATTATCTGGTAATCGATGGTTTGTCACGTTTATTGACTGTTGTACTAGGTTAACTTGGGTTTATTTGATGAAAGCAAAGAGTGATATTTTTTCGTGCTTTCAATCTTTTCATAGAATGGCCTGTACTCAATTTGATGCTAAGGTAAAAATTTTGAGAACTGATAATGGCACAGAATACATGGATAGTAAGTTTCATACCTATTGGAGTCCAATGGGATAATACATCAAACTAGTTGTTCTTACACTAGTGCGCAGAATGGTGTTGCCGAGAGAAAAAATAGGCATCTATTAGAAGTTGCTAGATCCCTTATGTTTACCATGAATCTCCCAAAACCCTATTGGGGAGATGCAATTCTTGCCGCTGCTTATCTTATCAATAGAATGCCACTCAAAGCTCTCAACTTTAAAAGTCCTTTAGAGGTCTTGCAAGGGAAAAATGCTTATACCGTTCCCCCTAAAGTGTTTGGGTGTGTTTGTTTTGTCCACACTAGAAATGCTGGGAAACTGGATCCTCGGGCTCTTAGATGTGTGTTTATTGGGTATTCTCCAACACAGAAGGGCTACAAGTGTTACCATCCTCCTAGGATATACTTTGTTATTATGGATGTTACTTTTAGAGAAACTGAGCCTTACTTCAGTACACCCCAATCACCTCTTCAGGGGGAGAGTAATGGAAATGAAGAGGTGATTCCTTGTTGTGTAACTCTTGATATTCTTACTCAGGGGGAGAATTCTATTCAAGGGGAGAATTCTATTCAAGGGGAGAATATTGGGTGTTTGAATAGACTAGATTTAAAGAGATACTTGAGGAGAAACAGGACAGAAGAAGCCATCCTGCAGCCTAATCTGTGTCAAGAATCTTCTAGTGAGGTATCTCTAATCCTTGATTCCACCAGTGATTTAGAAAACCTATTCCTCAAAGGAAAGGTGTAAGGTTCTGTACCAAGCACCCTATATCTAACTTTGTCTCCTATAACTCATTGTCCTCCTCCTATAGAGCCTTTGCCTTGTCTATTTCCTCTGTGTGGTGTCTATTCCACAGGATTGGAGAGAAGCTCTAAGAGATCCTAAGTGGGAAGAAGCGATGGTTGACGAAATGAAAGCTCTGGCTAAAAATGAGACTTGGGAGCTTGTCACTCCTCCATCAGGGAGAAATTGGTCTGCTGCAAGTGGGTGTTCACCGTAAAACACAAGGCTGATGGTTCGATTGAAAGATGCAAAGCCAGATTGGTAGCTAAAGGGATTCACTCAAACTTATGGAATGGACTACCAGGAGACATATGCCCCTGTAGCTAAGATGAACACTATCAGAATCCTGCTATCTTGTGCAGTCAACCTTGATTGGGACTTACAGTAGTTCGATGTGAAAAATGCATTCCTCCATGGAGATTTAGAGGAGGAGGTGTATATGGAGATTCCTCCTGGATTTGATAATGAAAGAACGCAAGGAAAGGTGTGTAGATTAAAGAAGGCCTTGTATGGATTGAAGCAGTCTCCCAGAGCATGGTTTGACAGATTCAGCAAAGTTATGATCTCTTTTGGCAATCGGCAGAGCAATGTTGAGCATACCCTATTTATCAAGCATCACAAGGGTAAGATCACTCTTCTTATAGTTTATGTTGATGACATGGTGATGACAGGAGATGATAAAGAAGAGATGGCTCAACTAAAAAGGCTTCTAGCACAGGAATTTGAGATCAAAGATCTAGGAAAACTACAATATTTCCTTGGAATTGAAGTTGCCAGATCAGAAAAGGGAATCTTCATTTCACAGAGGAAATATATCCTGGATCTCTTGGAAGAAATTGGTATGTTGGGTTGTAAATCCGTAGAATCTCCTATTGAAAGCAACCATAAGCTACAAGCAGGAACCGGTGAGTCAGTTGACTTGGGAAGATATCAAAGATTGGTCGGAAGACTGATTTATCTCTCGCACACTAGACTCGACATTGCATATGCAGTTAGCTTGGTAAGCCAATTTATGCATGATCCTCGTGAGCCTCACATGCAGGCTATCTTTCGCATTTTTCGATATTTGAAGTCTGCTCAGGAAAAGGTCTTCTTTTCTCCAAATATGGTCACCTCCGGATAGAAGCATTTACTGATGCAGATTGGGCTGGATCTCCAGATGGTAGGAGGTCGACATCCGGTTACTGCACGCTTATGGGAGGAAACTTAGTCACTTGGAAAAGCAAGAAACAAAGTGTGGTTGCTCGATCAAGTTGTGAAGCAGAGTATAGAGCTATGGCTCAAGGTGTTTGTGAGTTATTGTGGTTGCGGAAGTTATTGGAAGAACTGAAGTTGTTAGAAAAGAATAATCTATCCTTGTTTTGTGATAACAAAGCTGCCATCAGTATAGCTCATAATCGTGTTCAACATGACCGAACAAAGCATATAGAGATTGATCGGCACTTCATTAAAGAAAAACTGATAGATGGTTCCTTGAGCATATTCCATGTGACGTCTGACAAGCAGCTAGCTGACGTATTTACAAAAGGAGTCGGCAATAGGACCTTTCATACATTGGTCTGCAAGTTGGGCATGTGTGATATCTATGCACCAACTTGAGGGGGAGTGTTGACTAATGAAATCAATTATGCTGATTTCTAGGCCCTAATTTATTATGATTTGATTGTGACTTATTGTAATTTATTGTAATTTATTTACTACCTTGTAAACTTTCCTAGATAGGCTTTATTTCTTGTCTATAAATTGGGTCTTGTATACTGATTGTATACATAATAGAGAAGAATAAAAATATTCTCTTCTTCAAATTCTTCATGTTTTAAATTATATCAATTTAGTCCTACCATTAAATTTTCATTATGTTCTTCATTAAGGTGATGACATGATAATCTATGTTACATTTTCTGAAACCTGAAATTTCATGCCAGATTATCAATTTAGTTTTGAAGGAAACTTAAAAATTAAGGTGAGCCCAACATGATGATGTATATAAATCTATTGTTAAGGCGATGATTTGGTATTTTAGCTTTCAAAAAATCGAACATGCATCGTCGCATTAACATGCATGAGATAAAAAAAAGAAATTTGATGGTAGACGTAAATTGATATACATTTAAAACATAAGGCCACAATTGATAAAAGAAATAGGTTGTGTATGAAATTGATAATTTTGATAAATGATGGACCATTTGTTAATAAAAAGATGACAAGTCATGACTAATTCATATGTTGTAACTAAGAAACAAATAGGAAAAGTAAAGATATATTCTGCTATCTGAATTAATTATTGCTCTCAATGAGATGTCAATTAATGAGAACAACTTATTTTTTAAATCTATGTTCAAGATAAGATGAATTCAATGGAAAAACAAGACTTAATATTCTACAAAAAAGAAATTTTGATTAATAATATGTGTATATTATATACTCGAATAAGAAAGAAAAAAACACGCGGAAGAAATCACATGGGGGTTTAGTGATACGAAAATTAAGCGGTTAATGTGAATTCTTGTGTGTGAATTCTTTGCATTTTTTCTTTTTTTTTTGCCAAAAGTTATCCTAAATTTTCTTTGCCAGTTATGAAATGTTCTCATCACATTGGTTATCTACTGTCTGGTTATTCCTTTCATCTTAATGTGTCATCTGAGGCAAAAAGAAACTGTATTTTCAGATTCCTTGGTACGTTCCATGTGGTGGTGCCTGCTATGGAGATGGGAATTTGGTTTTTATTGCAAATGATTGGCATACTTCCCTGCTTCCTGTATATTTGCAGGCATATTATCGTAATAATGGTCTGATGATATATGCCCGATCTGTCTTGGTGGTACACAACATAGCACACCAGGTAAATTACTGTTCTCTGTTTATTCTAATTTCCATAATCACATGAATCCATCTGTTCCTATCTATACATGCATTGTTTATTCAAGAGTCCATAAATAAAACCGTAGAAGGTTCATGGGCTATATTCTTTGCCAAACCCATCCCTAATTATTTGGGATAGGTTAAATAGATACTTTTTCCTCAGGGTAAGTTCATTGTCTAATTCAACATCAAATCCTCTATCTTGTTCCCAACAAAAGATTTTACTCTTCTCTACTTCTGCCACTACTAATGAATTTATCTCTTCTTTTGTATGTATAGTGCATTTATAGATATCTTCTGGATTTGAACAATGTAGGAAATGATTTTCCTTTATTTATGGGTTAATTGGAAAGTTGGACTTACCTCAACAATTATAAACATGTAGTATTCAATCTTGTCTTGGTAACACTATTTATCTTACTCACCTTTACGCTGAGTCAATTTTAATACTAAGTTTCTGAATGTATTGTTTTAGCACTCAAAGATTCTAATCCTTTATACACAATTGTTTTACCTTTTGCTTTTACTTTAGAAATGTACTTGCAATCACATAACACTCTGAGAATCCCTCTTCATACTAAGCAAATTTACTGTCCCTCTTCATTCTGGTTTGCTAATGATTATTTCATATTTTCAGAAAGGTTTCATAGGTTTTACTATTTTTTATATTTGTATGATGATTATTTCCTTATATTTAATCCTCCTGAAGAAAACCTCTCAGTGGAAACTTGGTGAGCTTCTTGATTTTGTAGCAGCACCTGCTCATGTACCCTTTCTGCTCCTTAGTGAAGCCTGTCCAACTATCTTACACCGTGATGAAAATTACTCGACACATACATTCCTAAAAAATTGCAACCAATAATAAAATCCAGGAGTTGTTAAAATCAAATTTCAGATTGTATTTAATCATGCAAGCTAGTCCCTTCCAGGGTCGGGGCCCACTAGAAGACTTCTCCTGTTTGAATTTGCCAGACCACTATGTGGACCTTTTCAAGATCTATGATCCAGTTGGAGGTGAACACCTTAACATGTTTGCAGCTGGGTTGAAATGCGCCGACCGTGTGGTTACTGTCAGCCACGGTTATGCATGGGAGCTCAAAACATCCGAAGGTGGTTGGGGACTCGATCGAATTATTAAGGAGATTGACTGGAAATTTCAAGGTATTGTTAATGGGATTAACACCAAGATTTGGAATCCCAAGTTCGATTCGCACCTAACTTTTGATGGCTACACCAACTATGATTTGGAAACTCTTCAAGTAGGAAAGGCACAATGCAAGGCTGCTCTTCAACGTGAACTCGGCCTTCCAGTTCGTGATGATGTTCCCATTATTGCTTTCATTGGAAGACTAGATGGTCAGAAAGGAATAGATCTCATAGCAGATGCCATGCATTGGTTTGTTGGTAAGGATTTGCAGTTAGTCATGCTGGGAACCGGAAGAGCAGACCTCGAATATATGCTCCGGAAATTTCAAAATGAGCATCCTAACAAAGTGAGGGCATGGGTTGGGTTTTCTGTGGAGTTGGCTCATCGAATCACAGCAGGCGCAGATGTCCTATTGATGCCGTCAAGGTTCGAGCCTTGTGGGCTGAACCAACTTTATGCGATGATGTATGGCACTGTTCCTGTGGTGCACGCAGTGGGTGGTCTTAGAGATACCGTACAACAGTATGATCCATTCAGTGAGACTGGTTTAGGTTGGACTTTCGATACAGCAGAGTCACATAAGATGATAGATGCAGTGAGTCATTGTTTGAGGACATACCAGAACCACAGGGAGAGTTGGGAGGCACTACAGGTGCGAGGGATGCTACAAGACTTCAGTTGGGATAACGCGGCTCAGCAGTATGAACAAGTCCTTGTTGCTGCAAAGTATCAGTGGTGATTAGCCTTGCAGGCGCTCTTGTTCATATCAATCTATAAATTTTCAGATACAGTGATAGAGGAGGGTAATTAATGAGAAATAACTTGGATGAATTAAAGTAGTTCACAAATTGGTCATTTTGTGGTGAACTTTCTACATCCTTCACTATTTCATTTCTTTTTTGTGGATATGGGTTCATAACTGATGATTTGTTCTGCTACAAGTTGTCTTTATGAGGACTTGAATTTCTTCAGTTCAGTAGAAAGTATGGCAATCCTTTTGGTTTTTAGACAATGACTTCAATAAGTTTATGAGTAGCAAAATTGTTCTGGATTTGTTGATATATATATGTCTTCCATTAGATTTGAGGATTTTGCTGTTGTAGATACTCTGTCATCTTTTCTTACACTAGAAGGGAATAACATACATTGAACTGGATACTCGTGATGGTGGGCCATGTTGGGCTTCCTAAAATATCTAGTCTTAGCATCATTTTGGAAACGCCTAGCCGTAACATTGCACTACTGAAAAAAAAATGCTTGAATATTTTAGATCTTTAATTACCTTGTTTGTTATTCTATGGAAAATGCAGCTAGTAATATGATCTATTGCAATGGTTATTAAATAAAAAACCCTTTTTGCAATTGATTTAATCTTCAATTATGTAATTATTTTTAATCCTTACATTATAAAGATTTACGGAAATAGGAAAGTATTATAGGCTTTCAAAAGATTAAGATCAAATTTGATTCTTCTTTCATAAACAAACAATTTTTTAGAAAAATTTAAAAAGAAAAGTTTGAATTGAAAACTTATTATGCAAGAAGGGAAGCCATTTAGTCTAGGCGCACAAGAATGAACACAGATCAATAAGAAGAGTGCAAAGGAAACAAAGAACCTTCCTTTCCCTTGTGCTTTGAGTTTGAGGTGACCCAATCCAAGTGAAATCCCCACCGAAATTAAATGGAATAAACCCAGCAATTGGAAGAACTAAACCACAAGAAAACAACATAATTTATCCGTCCACAAGCTTATATAAAGCCCTTGCATTTGTGTCCCTCTCTTCATCCACTAATCCAACACCTCAACCAAACCAAACTCTTCCATCTCGATTGAGCAATACTTGAGAGCTTCAAATGGCCGAGACGACAGCGCGGCGTGTTTATGTAGATGTCGACCCTTCGTATGATCTAATTGAAGATGAAGAAAATAATACATTCATTATTCATCTCGCAGGTATTCTTCGACTTATAAGTTTTGCTTAAATTTGATTGCTTTTTTAATTCCATTTCCTGAAGAATTCTAAGGTCTTAATTTTGTGTGCTTATATAATCATATACAGGCTTCAAGAAGGAGCAACTCAGAGTTCAACTCACCACGAGCAAGAAGCTACTCATCACCGGAGAGCGCCCCTTGTTGGAAAATCGGTGGACTCGCTTCCGCAAGGAGCTCCAAGTGCCAACAAACTGCAATGATGAGAAAATTCGCGCTAGGTTTGAGGACCAACTTCTTTATATTGTGTTGCCAAAGTTGATTCCCGGGCAACAAAAAGATGATAAGTTGAAGCCGAGTTTCAGTAAAGCTGAGACAAGCAAGAAAGAAGGCATGAGCTCGATGAAGCGCGAAAGGTCCAATGCAGCAAAGTCGATGGTGGAAGAAAAGGAGAAGGAGCAAGTGAAAAAGCACAAGGAGATGGACAAAGTCACTGAGAAGAAGAATCAAGTTGAAGATGGTGAGAAGGGAGGAGAGAAAGAAAGCTTGAAAGAGAAAATGAAGTTTAAGGTAGCTAACAAGGAATTTGAGTTGAATCAGACCAAGAAGCTCATGATAGGTTTGTCCGTGGCTGTTGTGGTTTTGGTGTGCTGGTATTTGCATCATAAGCTGACTTCCATGGAAGGTGGTGATGCTCCAGAGTTGTGAGTGTGCATATGTATAGCCCTTTCACTCAAGGGATTATGGTTGCAAATTATAAATAAATCAAGAAAATAAAGATTTAATTTGTAATAAATATTGCCTATGAATGAACTTGTACCTCTGATTTGATGTACATGTGAATAACCTTCCAGTGAACCAAATTGCCAAATGGTTCCCAAGTCAATTGGTCGAAGTGTTTTAACCCATCAGGATCATCAATATATTTTATTTCATAAATATAAAAATACATGAAAGTAGATATAATTGATCATGATTTTCAACTTGGAGCTCAAGAATAACAGTGATGGTCTCAATGAACTGAGAAGAATGAGAGGAAGTGGTTGATGAAACTTGACATATGACATTAAAACAAAAAAAAAAGACTTCCCTGAAATTCATAAAAGCTTATAATTATTTGTGAAAATCATAACTGCTATTTAGCATTTGAAAAAACTATAATTTTTCAAAAAAGTCATCAATTGCCCTCAATATTCAAATGGGAAAATACGTAAATATAGTCTATACTTTCAGGTTTTTCTCAATTGTGGTTTGTACTTTTTGTTCTCAATAAAGCATATACTACGATATTTGTGTCAATTGTGGCCCGCCGTCTAATTTCCATCGATAGTCCTTTAGTGATACGCTGATGTGTAATAAATATATATATATTAAAATTTTATAAATTGAAAACTGGATCCATCTCTTTGGTTTGAGGCATCGTCACGCGCGATGCGTAGAAACCGACAAAGAATACAGCTTTGGAAGTCGCGCTGGCAGCCGAGGCGCGGCAAAGGCAGGGGAGAAGAAGGCCGAGGCAGAGGCGGCCGCCAAGGCTGCCAGCATCCTCCTAGCTATCTCCTTTCAAGAGGAGAGCAACCTCGTTTCTGAACTTGAAGATCTTGAGAAGAAGGCACTTGATGAGCTCAAGCAGCTCGGCCAAGTCGCCCTCGCTAATAACAAGTTCAACCCTCACTACAACAAAAAAATTATTTATCAACGGACTTTTTTTTGACGGAAGACATAGACGTCGAAATGTTAAAGAGAATTTTTTTTTTAAAAAAAAGAAAATTTTGACGCCTGCTGCAGGCGTCGAAATAATTCGGTGCCTAATCCAAAGGCGTCGAAATATTTCGGCGCCTCGGGCACCGCGACGACTGACGCCTCGGGTTAGCGGGCATGCAAACTCGCACTCGCATCCACTAGCGCCAGCACCGCGGGTTAGCGGGCGCGCTAACCCGCGCAGGCTGGAGGCGGAAAATCTCTAACCTCCTGCAAATTTTTCTTAAAAATTTTCAATTTTTTTTTAAAAAAATAATTTTCTACTTTTATTTATATCTCTATTCTTCTTCATTCTTCTCATCTGTCATTTTTATTTTTCTTTCCTTCTCTTCTTTCTCTTCATCTATTTTTACTTTTATCCTCTCCTCTTTTATTTTTTTCTTTTCATTTTTTTTCTTCACTAATCTTTTTTTATCTTTTCAGGTTATCAAAGTTGTTCAAATTTTCGATTCGAATCATCAAAATTTTTAAAAGGTTAGTATATAGTTTTTTTCTTCACCTCATATTTCTATTTAATTAAATTTAAAATTCTGTTTAATTAAATTTAAATTTTTGTTTAATTATATTTATTTAAAATTATTTAGTATTTAAAAAAATTTGCAATGCGGAATTCAAAACTTGAATTCCGCACTACAGAATTGGAACAGGCACGAACTGCGCCTACTTGATTTTCGCCACGCAATGGAAATCGAGCAAGCGAGGTTCCGGCCTACTTGATTCCCACCACGCGACAGAAATCGAGCAGCGTAGGCCCCGACCGTTCGATTTCTGACGCGTGGTGGAAATCAAGCAGGCTGGAACCCCCGGTTGCTCGATTTCCACCACGTGGCGGAGATCGAACGGGCGGAACCGGTTCCCGCCCGTTCCGCCCTACTTGATTTCCGCGTGCAGTGGAAACGAGCAAGCGCCGCGCCTGCTCATTTCCGCTACACGCGGATTTTTAAAAATAAAAATAAAAATAACATACCGGCGCCTCTAACAAGCGCTGGTATGTTTAAAAAATTATTTTTTTAAAGCATCGAAATGTAACATTTCAATGTGTTTTTGATGCCCATGCAGGCATCTAAATTTTTTTTTTCGGCGGAAGAAATATCAAAATTTTAATATATTGTTGCGGTGAAGAGAAAACTGTTGTTGTTCCGGTGGAAGAGTCCCCGAACGCCGTGATGGAGGAGCCAACACCGGTGGCAGCCGCCAAGGTGGAGGAGCCGAACCCTGAAGGCGAGCCTGCTGCTGTCCCGATGGAAGAGCCCCGGAGGCTGTGACGGAGGAGCCACCGCCACCAACCAAGCTGGAGGAGGCAACGGCTGAAGACGAACATGTTGCTGTCCCTGTAGAAGAGCCCCTGAAGACGATGGTAGAGGAGCCGGCACCTATGGCTAAGGAGGAAGAGGCCAATAAGCCTTCGCCGGCCACTTCCACAGACGAGAAGAAGGTTGTTGTGGTGGACGATGACAGTGCCAAAACCATTGAAGCCATAGAGGAAATTGTTGTCCCTGTCGCCACTCCAACACCTGCAAAAACTAAGGCATCGACAGTTGAAGCAGCGCCTAAGGCAGAAAAGGAAGATGAAAAGAAACCTACTCCGCCTCCGTCAACGCCGGAGGAGGTCTTTATCTGGGGCGTATCGCTCCTCGGCGACGAGCAGAGCGACACCGTCCTCCTCAAGTTCCTCCTCACCCGAGACTTCAATGTGAAGGAAGCCATGGCCATGCTCAAAAACGTCGTCCTCTAGAGGAAGGACTTCAGCATCGACACTCTCTTGGAGGAGGACCTCGACATCTCGGAGATGGAGTAGGTGGTCTTCATGCACGACATCGACAAGGAGGGCCACCCGGTGTGCTACAATGTCTACGAGAAGTTCTAAAACAAGGAGCTTTACGCCGCAGCTTTCGCTGACAAGGAAAAGAGGAAGAGATTTTAGTGATGGTGTAGGTCACTAATGTCAAGAACTCAATTGGCTTGGTGAAGGAGTTCCGCCAAGCTCTCGACATTCTCAACATCATCCGTTAAACGAGCTACCGATGAAAATTAAATGAGATGCCACAATTGACACAAATTTCTCCAAATCATGAGTTATTTACCTGTTGAATAAAGCATTAAATGAATCGGTTGGGAACCTGATAGAACCATGAGTTCCAAACTTGTTTTGTATATATATAAATTGCTAGGGGATCTAATCGTGCTCCCCCACGAGGCAATTAGTGAATGACCTCTAATCATGCTCCCCATCATGTGTTTTGCTCGACCTCTTCGGCTGTGGACTGCTATAAACATGGGCAACTCTATGATTTCAAATGTTGTGAGAAAAACTTACGTGCCCATATAAATATCTATGAACGAGTGGATATGAGTTTTAAGCGACTAAACATAAATAAAAAATGAATGAATATGAATATGAATAGAAAAAGAATGAATATGAACATATCCATTCCTTTTCTATTTATGTTCAGTCGCTTAAAGCTCATATCTACTCATTCATATATTTTCTATGGGCAGCCTGCCCATAGAAGTTGCACTCGAATGTTGTACGGATCAATAGTATGTAATGCTCCTCATCCCCGTAGCTCCTCTGTGCTTCAAAAGGCCATCATGCTGTGAAGATGATCCTCTTCTACAAACAAAATGATATACTCACCCCTTGCGAATGATGCTTCCCATGCTATAATACAAATGATTTGTAGTTGTTCTCGTCTGAGATCGAAAATGTTGCAAGTCCTCTTGGCTGGATGAGACTCCGGGGCGACCTGCAAAGACACTCAGACACTCAAGTGAGGATGTATTCGAGATGTGTTTGTAAAGAATTGGATTCGAGAGGATATATGTAGGTGTAGGATATGGTTTATAAGGTAGGTCTTCGATAGAAGGTATTCGGCAAGAATTTCTCCTTAATTACCATGGGGATATACCTTGAATTAGTGAATTGTCGAGTTTTGCCCCTAAATTGTGCTATGATTATGTTTGAACCTTCGGGTATAGGCCAAAGACGAAAATGCCCTCGGGATACCCGAGCGAAAAACCCTGCCCGAGCTTAAGCCAGCTTGGCACAATGTAGGTCTCTAAAAGGCTAGGCCGAGGAGTGCTTCATGGGTCTATCAAACGAACCTGAGGAATTAGTCCAGTCCACAACCCCTGAGTTTGGTCGTGATATGAGGATTACATGCCGAGCTCTAATCATGTGTCGACCTCTGCTTGCTCGCCGAGCTCTACTTGCATGTCGAGTTGCGATCATATACCGAACTCTGACCTTGAGCCGAACTGTAATCATGTGTCAAGCTCTTACATTGAGCCAAACTCCCACCATGGTCGAGCTCGAGGTATCGTGATTTTTGACACTTTGTGGCGTTTAGGCTTCTGCTCGTTACATAGTGGCTACAGGAAAAAGTGCTTTTTCTACGTGTCTACTCCCCATTCGCGCTTTCTTTTCAAAATATTTAATTCTAGCAGGGAGAAATCATGATGCAGAGATCCAGCTGTTAATTTCAAAGTGATTGAACTTCTGTCATTGATGGGGTGTTCAGCCAGGATTTGTTATGCTGACTGGCCATGAATGTCGTTTATTGGATAGAGAGGCCATCGTCTGCCAGGCTTTAAAACTCCATCTACCCTCTCAATTCGACTCTTTGTACATTTCGTTCTTCTTGATCTCAAACTCTTTTGTTGCTTGTCTCTAGCTTTTGATGTTGGGATGCGGAGAGAAAATGCAGCAGAAAATAGCGAAAAAAATAGATTTCAAAAATCTTAAAAGAATCCCAAAAATAGCGATCTACTTTAGCAATGTAGAGTAATTCAATAGGAGAGCGCGGAGCAGATTTATACCTTAGCCAAAAGGGAAAAAGAGATGCTTTGATCCCAACTCCGAGGCGCACACGTGCGCTTCCTCCAACGATAATCTACACTGAGCACCTCGCAACAAGGGGGCAACGACCATTCGACCTCGTCGTGGCTCAATGGACGAGCTTCTCAATCTCTAGTTTGCACCAAACAGGGGCCGACCCTTCCACCAAGAACCAGGCAGCAGGCAAAGGGAGAAAGATGACGAGAAACCATAGAAGGAAGTATCTTGCTGGAATTTTTGGACTCCACTAAATCTCCAACTCGGCAGCAATTTTCGATGACGAAAACTCCGACAATACTTCACAAGGCTTGCGGCCATTGGAGGGGTGGAAGAGAGGAAGGTGTAGCTGCAATATGTGAAGTCTTGGTAGTAGTGTGCCCTGGGCCAATAGAATAATATTGTTATTGTTGTTTTCCTTTTGAATAATTGGAACACTTGCTTTATCTTGTTATTTATTGTGAGCGTATTTAACTTGATAATAGACTCATTGAATAGTTGATTCTGCCTAATGGTCATCAAGTACGAGACTTGATAGTAAAACCCTAAGGCAATTGGAATCATGTTCTAAACAGTCCCTAGTCGGGCATTATCATTGGAATGATAATGAATGGAGACTAGTATACAGTCTGATTGACGATGATCATGTTTTACTGATCATGAATATGTCATATTAAAGTCATATGATAGACACATGTTGGCGAACATGGTGTTGGACAAACCCACCGCGAGAATACTGCATGGATTTATATCGTTAGTATATCTCACAGCAGTAGTGATATGTCAGCCCTCCGACCTGATGCCACCATGGAATTCTGTGTTTTGACCGAGTCTAACATCATCTTTAACTGGATTGTAATAAAGATTGCAGTTAGATATAGAATAAGTCATACAGAAGAATATGTGTAGTCGTGAAGGAATTTGTCCCTCTCGTATATGAGAGAAATCTTTAGGCCCCTTGATGTGTATGACTAAGGAAATGCATGGTCACGCTCAAATGAATTGATAGGAGTATCAATGTCATGTGTTAAGTCAGTATGCTGAAGAATCAAGAAACCAAATTGAACAATATAAGGATGATGTTCATGTCTTATGCTCGATCCAAATATCACATGACAAAAGGACAGAATATCATATTGTGTTACGTTGTTCGGATCTCCGACTTCACTTGACTTGGGTAGTCATAATATCTTGCTAGAGGTGGCTTATGATTTGTGGTTTTCAAAAGAGATTTGGACTTACTGCCAATGTTAAGTGAACCTACAGGGTTGCACACATAGGGTGTGTTGGGATGAGAATAAGAAATGCAGCGGAAATAAAAATTTAAAAAATTCAAAACATCCCAAAACAATGATCTACTTTAGCAACAATTAAGGAATTCAATCTATGAGTAGAAGGAAAGATATACCTTATATCGCGGTTGGATAGGGTGCTCCTATTCTCGTATCAAGACACATACATGCACGTCCTCCAATGATAGTCCACACCAGGCGTCTTACAACAAAGGAGCAGCGAACAACCGAACTCGTCGTGGCTCAACGGAGATGCTTTCTCAAACCCTTGAAACCTCAGAGCTAGGCTGGCCCTTCCACCAAGAACCAGGCTCCAAAACGAGAGGAAGATGAGATAAGAAAACAACGGAACAAGGAGGTAGATCAAAGAATACATCGTTGTCCTTTTTCAGAATCCTCCAAGTGGATGAAGTAGGAGGCACACCCAAGAAGAAGACACCTCCAATTTGGCTTCGTAAAAGACTTGGAAGGAGAAAGTAGATGGCCGGCCACCAATGGAGAGCAGGAGGAGTTCTTTGGAGCCTTTCTCTTCAACAAGCCTCTAAAGAATCAAGTTCTTGATCTTCTCCAAGAAGATGAAAACTAATTAACCAACCCTTCTTATGGGGTGTTCAGCCATAATTTATAGAGGGGGGGCTACAAAGGTAGACCCAGCCCCCTAAAAACTCTCTCCCTGTAATTCAAAATTTCGGAGTTTACCTCCAAAACTAATTTATATTTTAATGGCTTCATAATTAATTCGAAATTAATTAAATCTAATAAAATATAAATGTTAATTTATCTCCATAAATTAAGAGCTTATAAACAAGAATAATAATTATCTAAATAAACTAATTCCCTAAATAATAGGAAAAATGTTTATCTAAATAATTTAATTTCTTATTAATTAATAGAATTATGATTTATCCTCATAAATCATATATCTATTAATTTTATGATTTCTCTCCATAAATCAAATTCTTATTAATTAGGATTTATACAAATAAACTAATTTCCAATTAATCGGTTAGGCTCATGGTTAGAAAATAATTTTCCCACCATGTATATTTGATTCAAAATCAAATTATATTTAATTCATAATTAAATATATTCCCGGTCAAGTAGTTAATTAAATATTTAATTCGTAATTAAATTTAATCAACTACATGAAATATTATCATGTATCAATCCCTACAATTTAGGGATGCCCTACAAATTAGGGTTATCGAGGAACTCCTTCCTCGCGCATTCGTTCTTATAGGAAACGTCTTTCCTATTATGTCCGTAAACAAGATACGTGATCGAGTTACAGCATGTTCATGCTAGTAGACATATAATGCCGTATTCGGACTCCATCTCATAAAGCCCCTTTACGAGGTTAGCCTGTTGTGTGTGACCCATTGAACCCCACACTAAGCCATCAGTGAGTTGTGCATAACGAAGAGTTGGATCCGATAGAATGACTTCTATTCGAATCTTACGAGCCACCACTAAACCCCTTTAGTTTGGTCATGAGAAAATCCACTCACAAGTCAAGATTGACATCTAGCAATGTGTCATGACTACCCGGATAGTGTGAGGTTCAATCTACAAGGATCGAACGTCCTTTGGTGATTAGTTATCGTACAACTAAGTCCCTCGATTACAATGTCCCAAATACGATTAGGGTACGAAAAAAGTGTCAAACCCTAATACCGATTCATATATATTCTACATGTCAAGTCGTCGTCTTAATAATGACATGTCAAAAAACCTTTTTTCGACATTCATATCTACTCTGGCCAGAGATTCCTGAGTAGACACTTGTAGGGACACATAGGAGATTATCTCTTCTTACTATGATTAACTGATTCTATATTGGTTGCTCACATACCTCCATGGGTGCTTTCCCATGCTCAGAGATATCCAACACATGACACTGAAGACCATGTAAGGATAATTCCAAAGTAATGGATCAACACTCAGAAGGTAACTATGACAATCTCAGGTCCAATGACTACTTGCACCTACTATCACCTGAGGAACATCCTATCGACACTCATATAAGGATTCCATTATGCGTTCCTCGTGTAGGTTCGTTCAATGAACTCGATCATTCCCTAATGAGCACCTGCACTTATACATTAAATGATGGCTCATAGGTAACTGTAAGATCAGCTACCCCTTATCGTATAAGGTATGTATCAAGTGCACCAGTCTATTCAAAATCACCAATCCCCTAATTGGTGATCCTACGACAAGGAACATTTAGAACAGGGGCATCTGGATTCTTAAGTCTCATTGTCATGATCTTATCATGGCCTTGGAATCAATTGTCCGAGTTCATGGGGTTCATCACAATCTAATATATAATAAATGTAGATGCAACATATGATGAAAAGCTGCCTCATATTATTCATTAACCAAAAATAGTTCCCTACACATCAACATGTGATTCGCTTAAGGGCACTATTTCTTTCAATCTCCCACTTGCACTTATAGCCAATCATTGTGATATTATTATAAAAAAAAAATCATTGCGGTATTTAATACCCATACAACTAAAGTGGTGATCGAACTGCTGCTATGGTAATGGCTTTATGAATGGATCTGCTATATTATATTTCGTGTTGACACGTTCGACATTTATATCACCATGTCCAACGATCTCTCTGATCAGGTGATACCGCCTTAGGATGTGTTTTGATTTATGATGGGATCCAGGTTCCTTTGCTTGAGCAATAGCCTCGGTGTTATCACAATAAATAGGGATTGGACTGGCAACCTCAGGAACAACACCGAGCTCAGAGATGAACTTCTTTATCCACACTCTTTCCTTGGCGACTTCACTTGCAGCGATGTACTCAACTTCTGTCACTCAGTCGGCCACAGTACTTTGCTTGGAACTTTTCCAACATACCCAGAAATATATACCCAGAACTTTTCCAACATATATTTACTCTGAATACTATGCCACTATTCAGAGTAAATATATACCCAGAAATGGATTTATTATCATCCGGGTCCGATTGGAAGCTAGAATCTGTGTAGCCCTCCAGTTTAAAATATGGCCCACCATAAATCAGGAGAACATCTTTAGTCCTTCTTAAGTACTCAAGAATCCGCTTGAAATCTGCTAGTTACCCCTAGGGCATAAGTGACATCAGGCCGAGTACAGAACATTGCATACATGATGGATCCTACTGCCGAAGCATAAGAGATCTTGCTCATCCTTTTTCTCCACTCAGATGTCTTAAGAGACATCTTCTTGGAAAGAGTGATGCCATGACTCATAGGCAAGTAACCTCTTTTACTGCCTTCCATGCTAAACCTTTTTAGCACGGTATCAATCTACCGAGATAGGGACAAACCAAGCATCCTTTTCGATCTATCCCTATAGATCTTAATGTCGAGCACATAGGATGCTTCACCCAAGTCTTTTATGGAGATGTTTTTGGATAACCATGCTTTCATTGACTAGAGCACAAGAGCATCATTCCCCATGAGTAGTATGTCATCTACATACAGCACAATAAACACAACAGCGCTCCCACTAATCTTTTTGTAGACACAAGGTTCATCTACATTTTTGATAAAGCCAAACTCTTTGACTGTCTCATCAAAATGGATGTTCCAGCTCCTCGAGGCTTGCTTGAGTCCATAAATGGACCTTTGCCATTTGCATACCTTCTCCGGTCCTACCGGAGACACGAATCCTTTTGGCTAGGTCATATAGACCTCTTCCTCAAGTTCACCATTGAGGAATGCAGTGTTGACATCCATCTGCCAGATCTCGTAGTCATGATATGCAACAATGACTAGCATGATCCTAATGGACTTGAGCATGGCTAAAGGAGAAAAAGTTTTATCATAGTCAACACCTTGCCTTTGGGTGAAACCTTTTGCTACTAGGCTAACCTTATAGGTCTCCATCTAGCCATTAGCTCCAATCTTTCTCTTAAAGATCCACTTGCACTCAAGTAAGTCCTTCGGGTAAGTCAACCAAAGTCCAAACTTGGTTGGTGAACATCGAGTCCATTTCAGATTTCATTGCTTCTTGTCATTGTTTGCAATCAACATCCTTAATTGCTTGATCGTAGGATTACGGATCAACTTCTTCCTAGTCATTTTCAATGGTTAGGAAGAATCTCTCAGGTTGTCGATGCAATCTCCTTTATCTACAAAGAGTGTTGGGAGGTAGTGATTATGTGACTGGTTCAACCTGTGGACTATCCATCGGTTGTTGCGATTGGGTCTGTGGTTGTTGATCTTCATCAAATTCAACATTTCTTCCACTCCCACTTTCCTCGATAAACTCTTTTTCTACGAAAGTGCCATGCCTACTTACAAACACCTTTTATTCAGTTGGTGAGTAGAAGTAATACTCTAACTCTCTTTAGGGTATCCCACAAACTTGCACCTGGTTGATTTAGCATAAAGTTTATCCCGCTCCCCTATGCCACAGATACGAAGGCCAAGAAGGATTGGCAACCGCCTAGAAGTAACTTCTGGGCCTTGAGAGCTGAAATGGTCACCAACGAATCTCCCCTTACCTCACCCTAGAAGGTAAACTAGGGCAATCCGGGCTTACTAAAGGTCACAGTCTTAGCCCTGCAGTCCACTGAGGTGAAATGGTCCGTCAACCAGTCAATGCCCAAAATCACATCAAGCTCTAGCATCGACAGGAGTGTCAATTCGGTTTTGGTGCCCACAAATGACCACATCATAGCCCTGAAAGACTATCTCTGCCAACACAGAATAGTCCGTAGGCATAGACACAACAAGAGGCAAATCAAGAATAGAGGGTTTCCCTAACAACTTAGCAGCAAACAATGCAGATACAAAGGAGTGTGTAACACCTAGATCAAACAAGACATACGCAATAGCAGAACCAGCAACAAGGTTATCTGACACTACTGTCTTGGACGCCTAAGCACCCTCTTGGTGTAAAGCAAACACCCGTGCAGCGGGTCTCTCTGCACCGCCAGCCCGCTAGCCTCCTCCCTAAGTCTAACCCCTCTGAGCCACAGAACCTACTAACATCAGTGCCTTTCATCTGGTCTGATCAGGCTGCTGACTGCCATTGCCAAGACAATCCTTTCTGTAGTGCCCAGTCTGCCCACAGCTAAAACATACCTCCGAACGTCCCCAGCAAGCTCCCCAGTGCTTCCTGTGACATCGGTTACACGGCTGCGGCCCAAGCCTTCGCTGCAAGCCTCCCGATGATGCCCTTGGTCCTAAGCCCCTGTGGTCTTTGGAACTATTAAGACCTCTGTCATGTTGTTGATTCGCTGTCCTGTGAGTGCCCTCAAAGTGAGATCGCCGACCCCTCGAGTGCTGGGGCCGAAACTTTTTCTTCTGGGGTCCATTATGCCTGTCTGTCGGTACCAGTGCCTCCTTCCAGAGAGCCTCATCCACAACCCAAGCAAAAAAATTGTCCTCAGTGTAGTGCATAAGTCTGGCGATCTACAACCTTAGCCCCTCGACAAACCTCTTGACCCTGGCGATCTCTGTGGCTATCAAGGTGGGATGGTACTTTGAGAATCGAGTGAACTCCATCTCATAGTCCATCATTGACATACTGTCGGTCTGATGAAGCAGCTCAAATTCTTTCGCCCGCCTGTCCCGGACGCTCAATGGCAGGTACTTCTCCACCATTAGCTCTGAACTCCTCCCAGGTAGGGGGTGGTGCATCTGCTGCTCTGCGATCCCTCCAGGTGTGAAGCCAATCCTTGGCTGGTCCTCTCAGCTGTAACCCGATCAGTCGAGCGGTCGTCTCAGAAGAACAACCAAGCTCCCTGCACACCTCAAAGCAATCCCCTAGGAAACTAGTGACCTCCACCCGCTGATCTGTCCCTGTATACTCCGGTGGCCTGAATGCAACAAAATCTACATATGAAGGTGCTCTAGGGGCTCTGACCACCAGTTCCACTGGTTGGACCACCTCTGGTACTACGGGTACTGCCGACACCTGTTGTGGCTGTTGTCTTAATTCTTGCTCCCTGCGGAGTGCCTCAGTCAGCTCAGCCACTTGGGCCTGCAACTGCACAACCATGGGATCCTATCCCACCTCCTCCCGGGCCTGCGGTGGTCTCCCACAACCCCAGCCCCGGCCTCGGCCTCGGCGCTCAGTGGAGTTGCTATCACTACCGCTCCTTGCGGCATTAAATGCCTCCATCAATCTGGAATTACCAAAAAGAAAAATATCATAATTAGATAATTTAATTTACCCTAACATTTTTGCAAACTTAACCACAAGTCGTGCTGAGGTGTAGTCTTAGCCCATTAATCTTATAACATAACCCTACCGTATACCGACACGCTAGCAATGCCCTATACGACAACAACTCTAGGTCGAAGTCAGATGGAACCACATGCTTTGATACCACATTGTCACACCCCAAACTCAGGGTCACGTGACCGGCCAGGGTATACGTGCCTATACCCCGCAGCCTAACTCATGCACATGCCAACTCATAAAAGATAGTGGAAGAAATAACAGTTTTTTTTATTATTATAAAGGAGAAACCAAATAGACTTCATTTAAACAGTAAAGTTTTAATAAAAAGTTCAAGTGCGAAAACAAACGAATCAAAGTCCAACAGTTTATTTTAACCAATAAAATCTGAAACGAAAGACATGAACATCCCCAAGGGACTACAACTCAAATCACCAACATGGGTGCATGACAAACTACCAAAAACTTGACTACGACCCCTAACTAGGATTACTATGAGATCAATGTGGCCCCTCTGCCCTCCAACCACGCCAAGTGCTCTATCCCACCTCACCAGTCAGGCTCTGGAAAACAAAACAAAACGGCAACGGGTGAGTTCAAAGAACTCAGTGAGCGGTTCTACCAACCACCACGAGAAACCAATCACAGATATATAGCATAATGTAAAACACATATCTCAAACAGGAAAGGGTCACAAGGGAGTAACTAGCTAACAGGCCATCAGGCCACCACATGCCCGAAGGCATCCAACACTCTAACAGTGAAGTATAACAGGCCTAAGCCTATCAGGATTTGCCCGTCCGAACTTGCTCCATAAGACGCGAAGAAATAATAGGGATTCGCCCATCCGAACTTGTCCCTTAAAGATATCACAGGAATAATCAAAATTTGCCTGTCTGAACTTATTCCTTAAAAGAAACTCGGGAGCAATCGGGATTTGCCCGTCCGAACTTGCTCCAATGAGACGCAAAGGAACAATCGGGATTCGCCCGTCCGAACTTATCCCTTTAAGATATCACAGGAATAATCGGGATTTGTCCATCCGAACTTATTCCTTAAAAAAAACTTGAAAACAATCGGGATTTGCCCGTCCGAACTTGTTCCACGAGGAAACACAGGAACAATTGGGATTTGCCCATCCGAACTTGTTCCAAAGAGATAGCGTAGGAATAATCGGGATTCGCTCATCCGAACTTATTCCTTTAAACACAAGTTGGGAATTAACCATCCAACCTTCCGGGGCAAGCCCACAATCCGACTCCTATGCCGCGTCTCTCCGTCATTCATAAAGATATGACGCAATATGACCTAGGTCAAGTGTCTCCTACGGTGTCTCAAGGATGTCTCTATTGGAAAAACTCCACAACACTCAATGCACAATCCCAACTCCTAGACACGTAATGTCATAAACTCGTGAGGTTTTATTTCATGAATAAACTTTATTTGTTGGTTTATAATAGATTATGCAGCCCCTTTAATTTTTAATTATGTAATTAAAAATTATCATTACTAAATCAGGGTTTTGTTTTAGGGTTTTATTTTCAATTTACTATTGAGCCTGAAACTGGTGTACCCAAGTCGAATCTGACTTTTACAGTATATCCTATTGTTCCAGACTATATTTTCTGGTCAAAATGATAGGTTACACTACTATGTTTAGAAAACTACACTCATCACAACAACGTTTCCAAAATCAGCCCTGAATCATCATTTCAGCAAGGAATTCCAGCAAGTCTGAGTTTTCAGCATATCATAAAAATAAATCCGAAATTCACATAAATTAGATTCCTAATTATCATCAAAACAGAATACTAATCTTGAGACAAATCTCACAACTTTCCTATTTCTTAAACAAGGCTAACAAGCATCAACATCATCTTTAAACAAGAATCCAGCATCATGATCAAGAACTCATCTCAAGAACACACATGGCATCAATATCAAAATCTTAACTTTGTAAAACATGAGTTCTATCCCAAAATCACAAATTAATTACAAGGCATGCTTTGACGTATAGGAACCTAAATTGATAAGCGATTCAAGGCATAGATCTCAAGAACACACAAGAACTCCCACTTAAGCACTTCATCGAACATGTTGAGGGCACCCTTGTTCCCACCTTGGCCGAGCATCCCTAGGGTCATCCTAGGGCTGCCGAGCCCCTTAGGAGGGGGTCTAGGGCCTCCTCTTACACGGTAATTAAAAGGAACGACGAGAATCTAGGAGTTAACGGAAAATGGCTCCCATAGATATCCGAATTCAAGAACGGCTCACAAGGCTCAAAATAAGAGAAACCACTGAAAAGGGGAGGGAAGATCCACTCACTTGAATAGGAAGAAAGATTAGAGGAGAATTCCCGATCGGCGGCCTCCGAATCCGGCTCCAAAAGGTGGCGGCTCGGCTCAACAAGGGGAAAAAAGGGGCGGGGCTCCACTCCAAGCCGTCGGCTTCAAGAGAGGGGAAGAGGGGGGGGGGAGAGGGCCTTGGCTCAGGCGGCTGGTCCTTTGGCTTAGCGGCTCCAAGAGGGAGAGAGATGGGGAGGGGCGGCTTGGCTCCTGCTCGGTGGCTCCTTTCCTTTCTCAAGTCGGCTGGTGCGGCTCTAATAGGGAGCCGCCTAGCCCTAGGGGGGTGTATAATCCACTCTCATCAACCCGGACCAGCAACCCGCTAACCCAAAAATTACTCCATGCTAATTACAAGCATCACAGACATGCACACCCATATGCAATAAATCAAACGCACGCACGGAAAAATTAAATAAATTTATATATGCTGGGAATGGAATTGCATAATTCAACTCCTACTTACCCGAGCTCGCAAGCTCACAACGGACCATGAGTCGACTCGGCTCGACCTCGCACCAGCTCGCTAGGCTGTCAATCACAATTAATGACAGAATTAATTATTAATATCTAGGATATTACAGTCGGCATCCGAAAAACCAATTAAATCAAAGGATGCATTACATGGATACCATAATCCTAAGTCAACCGTGCCCTTCAAATATCTCAATATGCGTTTAACCGTACTTAAGTGAGATATTTTAGGACAAGATTGAAACCTAGCACATGCACAAACACTAAACATGATATCAGGTCTACTTGCAATTAAATAGAGAAGACTACCAATCATACCTTGATATCGTTTTTCATCTACTTTGACACCATCTTCATGTCATGCCCCAAATACAGGGTCACGTGACCGGCCAGGGTATATGTGCTTATACGCCACAAATAGCAAAATAAACAACAACTTTTAATAATAAAAAGAACCAAAATAGATTTTCATTTCAAAATAGCAAGGTTTTAAATAAATATCTCAAGTGCGGAAATAAATAAATCGAAGAGCAACAGTGAATAAAACATGAATGTCCCCACGAGACTACAACTCCAAATACCAAAATAAAAGTGCATGACAACCTACAACAGACTCGACTACTACCCCTAACTTGGACTGCTATGAGATCATGTGGCTTCTCTGCCTTCTAGCTGCATCAAGTGCTCCAGCCCACCTCACCGATCAGGTTCTACAAAACAAAACAACGACAACTGGTGAGTTCAAAGAACTCAGTCAGCGGTTCTACCAATCCTCACAAGAAAAAACATCACAAAATAGAAAGCATAAGGTAGAACTCCTGACTCAAGTAGGAAAAGGTTACAAGGGAGTGACCTACTAACATGCCATCCGGCCACCACCTGCCCGATGGGCAGCCAACACCTAAACGGTGAAGAATAACATGCCTAAGCCTACCATGCCCTAAGGCAACAACACATACTAGGATAATCAGGAAGGCCCTCCGAACTTATCCTTGTATAAACAAACTGAGGGTAGTGTGATCGGCTAGGGCCTACATCCTGCCCTGTAGCCTACTGTCTACACTGACATAAGGAAAACCAAATAGTACCGATAAAAGAAATCTCAACACACTTTATTAAAAGTTTTCAAAGTCACAATTTTATGTTTTCCAAAACAAGTAAGAACACCAACATCAAAATAACTGAACGTTTCAAGTAACAAGTTTTACAACTCTTTTAAATACAACTGTCAGTGCAGAAACTAAAAGCAACTACTAGACACTGGTCTAAGACTCATGGACGCCGCTATGAGATATGGCACCGCCTCCCGCCCGCTAGCTGCACCATGTCGACATGCCAAAGTCACTGCCCATGCTCTGCAAAAATAAAGAATAAACTGTGAGTCCACTTGGGACTCAGTGAGTGGCTCTAGCGAACCTCTACCTAAGCCTCAGTTATGCATGCATATCATATAAGGCAACAAAATGAATGTACAAGGAGGTAAACTACTTCTAATGGGACTACCGACCCCAATGGGTCAATCTGTACAAACTGAACATGTGAGAACCTGCCATCTCGGCCTATCAAGCCTTCGGCATCCGGCCCTTGGGCCTACTTATGGAATAAATATCTTGGCTACAGCCGTCCCTACCATATCAGGTAGTATCATACTGGCCATCGGCCACATCATCTCAAGATGTAAGCAAACAATCCCGGGCCGTCGACTAGGATGGTCCACTAGTCTTCGAACACCGTTTGGGGTAAGGATAGCTAGTCCCACCCAACTGGGGTCTGGCACCTAGCGGCCCGCTGGCGCACCTCAAGACCCAACGCTGGCGGAGCTGAGCATTGGTCATTCCCGACCTCCACGCTCCTCGACAGCCCATCTCAAGCACATCACACAATCAATGTCCTAGGGTTTCCATATATACACTTCGAGCCATTGCCCGTATCTGGCCCTAATCTGGGCTACAGGGTCAACAATTTATGCCACCCTTCCAAAATGTGTACACCTAAGAGTTCTAGGTTTCCAAATGTTTACAAAAAGTCCTAGAAGTGATATAATCTCCTAGCTAAGTTTCCATATAAGTAAGATGAACGTCTCGCGATGCTTTACATGTTATCTAACCTTCCACACTACCTTGGGTGAGAAATTCCTTGTATCGACTTTGGAATTTTGCCCATGAACATTTTTGGACAGCATGTATAATCTAAAGAAAAATATTCAAATGTTACAACATCTACTATATATAACCATAATATTCATGCATAACAACTTTACACTACCTTAGGAATTAAGCTCAATAAGAAACAATTATCTAGCATGGCAAGGTAGCAATGAATTCAAAAATGTAGGAAATACTAAGCATGGTAAACAATTGCAACATTAAAGATCTAATGCTAAGGATGGTCATAAAGCTAGCATTCCTACAATCTCATAATCAATCAATTTACTTGCTATGATTGGTGTTCTTCTTAAGTATCGTCATACATCTATTGTTGAACCTTATAACCATGAAAGTTTCCATCTAAAGCTACCCCCTTTCCCCCTCCCTAGTCTTGGCCAAGCCATGAGCAAGGAAAACCTTGCTCGGCCATGGCCCTTAAGGTAGAAAAGGGAAAGGGGACTCTAACTATGCCTCTAATTCTTCGATTCCGATATAACTTAATATCAAGTGGACTATTTTACCCCTTCCCTTACCCTTGGCCGAACCATCTTCATGAGGTGTAGGGTTCATTCGGCCACATCAAAGGTTTCTAGGGAAGACATGCTTCATAACACGTAAAATTGACGATTAAGACTACATCATTCATGAACATGAGATCGTCCAAGGGCTTTCTTTCCGTCAAGGGAATTGGGGGAAATTTTGGCATGACCTTTCCCCTTTTCCCATGACTCGGCATCCCTAGTACTTAAGAAATCGGCGAAGAAACAAGATGATCTGACAAGAACTCGTATAAAATAGTGAATACACATCGATGAAACCAAGATTCGTCGAAAAGATCGCGAGAAAACTCATCCTATCACATCTAGGGGTTCGGCTACCCGCCTCCCCCAAGCTTTCAAATTCTAACCACTCACCTTGATTGTGGAGAACGAAAGATCAGATGACGACGACTTTGAATCTTCCGGCGATGGCGTGAAATCCCGGATCGATCCAAGTCCCCCTTCTCCTTGCTCTTCTCCCTCTCTCCCTAGGCTGCCTTGTGCGACTCCAAGGATGAGTCGCACGGCACAAGGATGAGGGGTTTTAATCCCTCATCTAGCCTTCCATATAGGCTCTTGACTCACCTGACTCATACTCAAAACTTGACTAAACCCGAACTCAACTTGGGTTCCGACTCAACCCACAACATTAGTCGATTTAAACTTGATTTAAGGTATGATTGCATAAAAGGAAAGTCAATCACCCAATAAAATTCCATGCATCATTAGTCAGGTCATACATTTTCACTCGAGGCGATCCTGAGGCTCGACTTGACTATCCCCGGGTTCGGCGTGCTGCACTAAAAATAGATTTTTATATTAGGAAATTTTCTCGGGTCTTACAAAACTCGGGAGTAATCGAGAAAAGCCCTCCGAACTTGCTCCACGAGATGCGTAGGGACAATCGAGTTTTGCCCGCCCGAACTTGCCCCTTAAATATATCATGAGAGTAATCAGGTAGGCCCTCCGAGCTTACACTTAAAAAATATCACATGAATAATTGAGAAATGCCCTCCAAACTTGTTCTACAGGTTGGGAATTAGTCATCCAACCTTCCGAGCTTAGCTCGCAACCCGGCTCCTCTACGAGCCTCTCCGCCATTCAAAAATATGGCACACCATGACCTAAGTCATGACTCTCCTATGTTGTCTTAGGAGTGATCCTATTGGAAAGCGTCTCAACACTCCAAAACCCGACCCCAACTTCTAGACCCGTAATGTCATGAACCCGTGTGGTTTTATTTCATGCAAACTTTATGTGTTGGTTCATAACAGGTTATGTCGACCATTAATCCAATTTTAATCATGCAATTAAAATTTAAATCACCAAGATTAGGGTTTTATTTTAGCTTTCTGTTGTGCCCAATACTGATGTATATAACCCGAATCAAGTCTCCAAAGTGTGTCCTATGTTTCCTAACTATGTTTTCTGATCGAAACGATAGGTTACATGACTATATTCAGAGTAATACACACACCACAATAAGCAATCAAAAAAATAACACAGATTCATCGTCTCATCATAAAAATTCCAGCAACATTCAATTTTCATCATATTATGAAATTAAATCCGAAAATTAACAGAAATCAAATCCTTAAATGTGTCCCCCGAATCAAGTCTCTAAAGTGTGTCCTATGTTTCCAAACTATATTTTCTGATCGAAACGATAGGTTACATGACTATATTCAGAGTAATACACACACCACAATAAGCAATTTAAAAACAACACAGATTTATCGTCTTATCATAAAAATTCCAGCAACATTCAATTTTCAGCATATTATGAAATTAAATCCAAAAATTAACAGAAATCAAATCCTTAACTATCATTAGGACAAAATACTAATCTCAAGATTAATTTCACAGATTTCATGCTTATTAATCAAGATTAACAAGAATTAATAATATCAAGAACAAGAATTAAGATCAAGAACCCATCTTTCAAGAACCCTCATGGCATCAACCTCAAGATTCAATTTTTCTTAAACATGATTTTTATCTAAAATCACATATTTAATACTAAGCATGCTTGAACATAAGAACTCATTTCAAACATCAATTGGAGATATAAACCATAAGATAATCAAGATCCCTCACTTAGGCATTCAATCGAACACCTTGAGGGCACCCTTGTTCGACCCTTGGCCGAGCACCCCTAGGGCTGCCGGACCACATAGGGAAGGGCTTAGGGTCTCCACAAATATGGAACACAAAAAGAACGTTGAGAATTCAAGGAATTATCAAAAAAATAAATCAAGATTTCAATAGCCTTAAAGATTGGCTTCTAGAACTCGAAGAAACCCGAAAGAAGGAGGGTAAAACCACTCACCTAATTAGGAAGGATGAATAATGGAGAAATCCCGGATGACGGCCCTCGAATCCGGCTTCAAAATATGGCGGCTCGACTCAAGGGAGCGGACAAGAGGGGCGGCGGCTCACTCCAAGCCACCGGCTTGGAAAGAGGGAGAGAGAGGAAAAGAGAGGGGCTGGCTCCTCTCGGCTCGGCTCCAAAGGGAAGGAAGAGAGAAGGAGAGGAAAGGGAAGAAGGCTTTGGGCGGCTGCGGCTCCAAGGGGAGAGGGAAGGGGGGGCGGCTGGCGATTGGCTCCTCTTCTCAAAATTTTGTGTGGCTCCAAATAGGGAGCCACAAGCCAAGGGGAGGAGGTTTTATATTCCCTCATCAACCCTAACCCCTCTAAATCCTTTTAACCAACCCGCATCCGTCTCAAGCCGAACCCGAACCCACTAACTTAAATCAACTTAATTAATCCTACTCTCCACATAATCAACCAATACATGCTCATAATTAAACAATCATGCAACATAACATATAATTTAATAAATCTATTTATGCAAGAAAAATTCACATAATTCATATCCTACTTAACCGAGCTCGCAAGCTCGCAAAGGACCATGAGTGGACTCGGCTCGACCTCGAACTAGTCCGCTAGCACTACTAGAAAAATGGGCATTAGCAACGGCTGATGCCGTTGCTAAACCGTTGCTGAAGAGCATCAGCAACGGCCGAGCCGTTGCAATGGAGCCGTGGCAAAAAATCGCGTTGCTGATAACTTAGCAACGGATCAGCAACGGCCGCTCGGACCGTTGCTAAAAATATTATCAGCAACGGTTTTGCCACGGACCCGGAGCCGTTGCGGATAACATTAATAGCAACGGCCGCCAAGTCCGTAGCAACGCCGTTAGTAAAATACCGTCGCTAAGCCGTTGTTGTAGGTCATCAGCAACGGCTTTCGATACACTTTTAGCAACGGCTTTCCCACGGACGACCGTGGGAAAGCCGTTGCTGATGATGTGAACCTGATAACGAAAAAATTTAAAATTTAAAATTTCCATTGATACATTGATACATTATCTGATACATAACTCACACACCCATACACTCATACACACATTCATTCACACATCACAAATACACCAAGATATACATCAAAACAATTATATTTATATTGATAATTATCCACAATAGTATAAAAACTATTCAAATGCAAAATTGAAGTATCAATATCCAAACAAAATAAATTAAACAAGTCCAATATCTCAGTAACAAAGTCAATATAAAAAAAATCTCACGATGACGATGGAGGATGGTCTGGATCATATGGCGGGGTCTGGAGTGCTTGAGTGTACACCGGCGTGGACTGACTCGAGGACAATGGATTAGATGATGCCGAAGAGATGCCTGCTTCGGGATGACCTGACATGTTGCGTAGCATAGCTTGTATATCCGCCATCATCTGACTCTGGCGCTCCATTACCTCAGTCTGACGCGCGACCGTGTCCTCTAGCCTTATTCTGCTACTATGATCATAACTGGATCTAGAGGTGGACGGCCGCTCACCAGCGACCGGAGGGGTCGGTGCCCCAAGTGGCCCTAATACGGCTCGCGCATGACCACTATCTGCGAAGCCATATACGCGGCCATGGTCCCAGCCACCTGCGGCCTCGACCCACGTTGCTGCGTCAAAGTCCTCGGGGGTACCCCCGCGCTGCACCACCGTCTGGCTGTAGGTCTCCTACTCGAGTTTGATTTTTTGTTTAATATTTATCATAAAACTTAAATTATAAATATATAATGAATACTTTAAATAAATATATAGTTACAATAATGTATGCAGCGCAGTTGTCGATGTACTCCCCCGTCCCATGTGCTCGACGGTGAGTCCGCTCAAACACCGCCATCGGGGAGGGTCGCTGGACAGTCCCGTCATCCGACACCGTCGTCTACATTTACAAAACAAATACATTAATTAGTACACATAGTAACAAATAAAATATATAATTAAAAGATATACTTACCATACGGTTCACGTGCACTGCAAATGCAACAGAGCCGCCGGTGTGACGCGCTGCTCTCCTCGACATGCGGTTTCTAGCCGCATTCCGAGAAACCTCCTGCCATCGATCCGTCGACCATATCCCCACGAGCTGGTCCCATATATCCGGAGTAATCCAATCGGGGTCGTATCCCCGAGTCTCCGCGATGTTAGTGGTCCCAGCACGGGCCATCGCCTGGGACCGAGCCTGCCCCAGCTGCCCGTTGTACCTCGCACGGGAAATAGTCTCCCAGGCAGCGTAAATGAATGGCCTCTGGTCCTCGGCCCACGTAAAGCGAGCCTGCAAAATAATAATATCAGTACCAATATTAATCATATGCATGTAAAAAATAAAATAATACGTGCCTCAAACTCGCGCCATAACATGTCGACATGCTCGCTAGGCACGTGAGACCACGTAGGCCATGCCCCGTGCATGTATCGTCGAATAGTAGAAGAAATGCTCCTCGGCACTTCTTCCTGCTCGAACCTGCACAACAAAAATAAATTTTAATATTATATTATGATATAATGAATTTGTAATGATTCATAATTCATGATATATTACCGCTCCCCAATCACGCTAATCAATCTACGTGACTCTGTGGCTGGTGGAGGCTGCCACCTGTTCGGCCCGCGTGGCCGCCTGCGTCTGGATGTACTAGCCTCTGCAGTATCATCGGCATGAGGATCAGCAACAGGAGGATCAGCAGCATGAGTAAGTGTAGGAGTCTCACCGATCGGAGACTCTGAAGCTCTCCTACGACGATAACCACGACCAGACATATCTATCGAATAGACATATAATCAGATTATTGTATAAATAGTAGAGATATATTTAATAAAATATATACTTTACAATTATTCCTCATCATCTGAATAATAGTCTTCGAATTCTTCCTCTTCTTCCTCTTCTTCCTCTTCTTCATCTTCTTCATCTTCTTCATCTCCAGCTTCCTCAATTTCATGATCGTCATCATCAGCATATTCAACTTCTAATTGAATTGACGTTGTGTCTGCATCCTCGAGTATTGGAATAATACGATCTACAGCAGGAGGATCATCTTCTTGATAGAAACCTTGTGTCATATCAGGTATCAGCTCATTTTCTCCTACTATCGGATCAATTTTTCCTCTACCTTTTGTCTTACAGACTATACGCCAATCTGCTCTATCTTTATTTCGAGCCGGATACTTCGCCACTACTAGAAAAATGGGCATCAGCAACGGCTGATGCCGTTGCTGGGCCGTTGCTGAAGAGGATCAGCAACGGCCGAGCCGTTGCAATAGAGCCGTGATAGAAAGTCGTGTTGCTGATAACTTAGCAACGGCTCAGCAACGGCCGCTCGGGCCGTTGCTAAAAATATTATCAGCAACGGTTTTGCCACAGACTCGGAGCCGTTGCTGATAACATTAATAGCAACGGCCGTTGAGTCCGTAGCAACGCCGTTAGTAAAAGCCCGTCGCTAAGCCGTTGTTGTAGGTCATCAGCAACGGCTTTCGATACACCTTTAGCAACGGCTTTCCCACGGACGGCCGCGGGAAAGCCGTTGCTGATGATGTGAACCTGGTAACAAAAAAATTTTAAATTTTAAATTTCCATTGATACATTGATACATTATCTGATACATAACTCACACACCCATACACTCATACACACATTCATTCACACATCACAAACACACCAAGATATACATCAAAACAATTATATTTATATTGATAATTATCCACGATAGTATAAAAACAATTCAAATGCAAAATTGAAGTATCAACATCTCAGTAACATAGTCAATCTAAATTAAACAAGTTCAATATCTCAGTAACAAAGTCAATATAAACAAAATCTCACGATGACGATGGAGGATGGCCTGGATCATATGGCGGGGTCTGGAGTGCTTGAGTATACACCGGCGTGGACTGACTCGAGGATGATGGATTAGATGATGCCGAAGAGATGCCTGCTTCGGGATGACCTGACATGTTGCGTAGCATAGCTTGTATATCCGCCATCATCTGACTCTGGCGCTCCATTATCTCAGTCTGACGCGCGACCGTGTCCTCTAGAGTCCTTATTCTGCTACTATGATCATAACTGGATCTAGAGGTGGACGACCGCTCACCAGCGACCGGAGGGGTCGGTGCCCCAAGTGGCCCTAGTACGGCTCGCGCATGACCACTATCTGCGAAGCCATATACGCGGCCATGGTCCCAGCCACCTGCGGCCTCGACCCACGATGCTGTGTCAAAGTCCTCGGGGGTACCCCCGCGCTGCACCACCGTTTGGCTGTAGGTCTCCTACTCGAGTTTGATTTTTTGTTTAATATTTATCAAAAAACTTAAATTATAAATATATAATGAATAATTTAAACAAATATATAATTACCATAATGTATGCAGCGCGGTTGTTGATGTACTCCCCCGTCCCATGTGCTTGACGGTGAGTCCGCTCAAACACCGCCATCAGGGAGGGTCGCTGGACAGTCTCGTCATCCGACACTGTCGTCTACATTTACAAAACAAATACATTAATTAGTACACATAGTAACAAATAAAATATATAATTAAAAGATATACTTACCATACGATTCGCGTGCACTGCAAATGCAACAGAGCCGCCCGTGTTACGCGCTGCCCCCCCTCCGACATGCGATTTCTAGCCGCATTCCGAGAAACCTCTTGCCATCGATCCGTCGACCATATTCCCACGAGCTGGTCCCATATATCCGGAGTAATCCAACCGGGGCCGTATCCCCGAGTCTCCGCGATGTTAGTGGTCCCAGCTCGGGCCATCACCTGGGACCGAGCCTGCCCCAGCTGCCCGTTGTACCTTGCCCGGGAAATAGCCTCCCAGGCAGCGTAAATGAAGGGCCTCTGGTCCTCGGCCCATGTATAGCGAGTCTGCAAAATAATAATATCAGTACCAATATTAATATATCATCATGCATGTAAAAAAAATAATAATACGTGCCTCAAACTCGCGCCATAACATGTCGACGTGCTCGCTAGGCACATGAGACCACGTAGGCCATGCCCCGTGCATGTATCGTCGAATAATAGAAGAAATGCTCCTCGGCACTTCTTCTTGCTCGAACCTGCACAACAAAAATAAATTTTAATATTATATTATGATATAATGAATTTGTAATGATTCATAATTCATGATATATTACTGCTCCTCAATCACGCTAATCAATCTACGTGACTCTGTGGCTGGTGGAGGCTGCCACCTGTTCGGCCCGCGTGGCCACCTACGTCTGGATGTACTAGCCTCGGCAGTATCATCCTCATGAGGATCAGCAACAGGAGGATCAGCAGCATGAGTAAGTGCTGGAGTCTCACCGATCGGAGACTCCGAAGCTCTCCTGCGTCGATAACCACGACCAGACATATCTGTCGAACAGACATATAATCAGATTATTGTAAATTCATCTTTCATGCACATTGACGGTGACAAATTATAAACTGTCAGCAGCACTGGCCAAACTGAATAAGGAGTTGCAGAATGTCCAAACGGATTAAAACCATCTGTGCACAATCCCAATCTGATATTTCTAGTATCCCTAGCAAATGAAGGATAACATGTATCCAAATGTTTCCATGCTTCACTGTTAGATGGATGAGTCATTACTGTATCATCACGTCTTCTTGCATGTCAACTCATGTAGGGGGCTGTCTTTTCCGACATGAATAATCTTTTCTGACATGAAGTGGACGATTCCGGCGCGCGTCCGAAGTGGACGATTCCGGCGCGCGTCCGAAGTGGACGATTCCGACGCGCGTCCGAACTGGACGATTTCGGCGCGTGTCCGAACTGGACGATTCCGGCGCGCGTCCGAACTGGACGATTCCGGCGCGCGTCCGAAGTGGACGATTCCGGCGCACGTCCGAATTGGATAATTCCGAAATTAATCTAAACCCTAAAAATTATTCTAACAAATTAAATAATTAATCTAAATAATTAATTAACAATTAAAAAACAATAAAAAAACAATAAAAAATATTAAACTACAAATTCCGACGCCGGAGTCATGTGGACTCCGGCGCCGGCGTACAGTGGTCGGACACACTGTCCGGCCAATGTACAAGATCCGGCGGCGGCCATCGACCGACCGTCGCCGGCCGAAACCCTATTTTTAGGGTTTCGGTCGGATTTTCTTCCGGCCGCAACAGGAAGAGACGGCCGGCATGAGGGCACATACCTGACAGTGTCGGCAGCAGCGGGAGGCGTCATCGGCGTCGGCAGCGGCGGCGAGAGGCAGGAGAGGAGCGGCGGCGGCAGCAACGGGAGGAAGAAGGGGGGCGGGCGCGATCTGCGACCTATATAAACTTATCAGCAATGGCTCACTCGCCCGTTAGAAAGCCGTTGCTGATAAGTTATCATCAGCAACGGCTCACTTGTCCGTTAGCAAGCTGTTGCTAATAAGTTATCATCTGCAACGGCTCACTTGTCCGTTAGAAAGCCGTTGCTGATAATTAACATCATCAGCAACGGCTCGCATGTCCGTTAGAAAGCTGTTGCAGATACAACATATCTGCAACGGCTCGAGCAGCCGTAAGAATGCCGTTGCAAATAGCAACGGCTTGAGCGGCCGTTGCTGATAGCCGTTGCTGAAGACCAAGTTTCTAGTAGTGCGCGTAATATACTTGTTCGGCTTGTGATGCTAATATAAAAGGCTCATTTGCTGCCAATTTAGATTTGTAATTAACCTCAACAAGTTTTTATTTTGGATGAACTTTCATGCCCCTTTCTGTTGTATCGAACCAATGACATCTAAATAGAATAACTGATTTCAAGCTGAAGTAGTGCAACTCTATCACTTCTTCCACCAGTCCATAAAAATCCATATCATATTCAACATAGGTTGTCCCTTTCACACAGACCCCAGCATTCATCATCTTCTTTGTAAATGAATATTCAACCATGTGAAATTTATACCCATTAACAAAATATCCGCTATAGCATGACACAAGTCGCGACGGTCCACTAACAACTCAAATATTCTTTCATCTATTTCAGCTCTGTGATCTTTGTTGTAAGTCTGAATCCAAGTAGGGAAATCACGATTCCGTAATCTCTCCAATTCTTCATCGTTGTGAATAGAGTATTTTTGCACCATCTTAATGTCAAATATTTCAATGAATTGTTCAATCTCTGGACAATTGAGTAATACATACAAGTGTGCCAAATGATGCTCTTCCTCGCATAAGTGTCGAGATGGATGAGAACCAAAAGCACGACCAGAGTGACAAAATATATTTAAACGTCCATCTGAATGTCTAACACCCCCGTCGTCGTTACGTGGAAGACGATCAAATCTTGTCTGTACTGTCGATTCAAAGTAAAATGAGCAGAATATTGAAATTTCTTGGATGATATACGATTCAGATATTGATCCTTCAACAGCTGCGGTGTTCTTTACTTTTTTCTTCAGACGATTCATGTATCTTTCAAATAAGTACATACACCGATATTGAACGGGGCTACCAACTCGTGCCTCGTATGCCAAGTGTATCGGTAGATGCTCCATCGAGTCAAAAAATGCAGGAGGAAAAAACTGCTCCAGCTTGCATATGATTTCAACAATATTATTTTCAAGTGTTGACATATCTTCGACTCGAAGGACATTTGCATAAATGTTTCTAAAAAACATACTTAATTCAGTCAACGGACCCCAAATATTATCAGGTAGAAGATCTCGAAATGCGATCGGAAGTAATCTCTGCATGAATACATGACAATCATGGCTCTTCATCCCTGATATTTTGCAATAATCGACGTTCACACATCGAGATAAGTTTAAAGCATATCCATCGGGTAATCTGAGTTCTTTTACCCATTGACAAACATCTTTGATCTGTTGTTTATTTAACACATATAGGGCCTTCGGTTTCAGATATCGTCCGTTGACCTCTTGTAACTCCAACTCCGGTCTTTTACAAAGTATTTTCATATCATGTCGGGCTTTGACATTATCTTTAGTTTTTCCAGAAATATCCATCAAAGTGTTGAAAATATTATCAAACACATTTTTTTCAATGTGCATGACATCTAAATTATGTTGAATCAATAATGAACTCCAATAGGACAATTCCCAAAAGATACTTTTTTTCACCCAGTTATGTGTTTGGCCAAAACCTGACACTCTTTCATTGCGACCAAATACTATATCTGGAAGTGCTGAAACACGTGCTAACATTTGTTCACCAGATAACATCGGTGGTGGCCCATCTCTTTCGACTATGCCCTTAGTAAATTTATTACGATTCCTTCGATACTGATGATTAACCGGTAGGAATCGACGATGACAATCAAAGAATGAGATTTTTCGTCCGTTCTGAAGACTGATTGATTTAGAGTGTTCCATACAATACAGACAAGAGAGTCGGCCGTGAGTGCTCCAACCAGACAACATGTCGTACGCCGGAAAATCATTGATTGTCCATAAAACCGCGGCCTTTAAATTGAAGTTTTGCTTCCGATGACAATCATAAGTGACAGCTCCCTCAGTCCACAATGTTTTCAATTCATCTATCAAGGGTCTGAGAAATATGTCGATTTCTTTTCGCGGACCCTTAGGACCCGGAATAATCATCGAAAGATAAATAAATTCATCTTTCATACACATTGACGGTGGCAAATTATAAACTGTCAGCAGCACTGGCCAAACTGAATAAGGAGTTGCAGAATGTCCAAACGGATTAAAACCATCTGTGCACAATCCCAATCTGATATTTCTAGTATCCCTAGCAAATGAAGGATAACATGTATCCAAATGTTTCCATGCTTCACTGTCAGATGGATGAGTCATTACTGTATCATCACGACTTCTTGCATGCCAACTCATGTAGGGGGCTGTCTTTTCCGACATGAATAATCTTTGAAGCCTCGGTGTTAGTGGAAAATACCGAAGCACCTTAAACGGGATATTTTTCTATCGGACTGATTTCTTCTCCTTGTAACGAGGATGTTGACATACAGGGCATTTATCCAACTGCACATTTTCTTTATAATATAAAATGCAGTTATTTTGGCATGCGTGTATTTTTTCGTACCCAAGCCCCAATTTTCTCATTAGCTTTTTAGTTTTATAAAAAGTAGGCTCAAACTTGTTATCAATAGGCAACATTCCATTAATCAATCCCGCAATCCGATCATACGCAACTCCGCTGATATTACAATCGGCCTTGATGTTTAGGAGCTGTGTCATTGCTGAAAACCTAGTGTATATAGGACAATTCTCATACAAAGGTTCATCGGCAGCTTTCAACATCTCGTAAAATTCTGCAGCTTCTTTATTCGGTAATTCAATCTCTACCACAGTTTGTACTTCTGTGATATCAACCGCTGTAGTATCTGGTGGGACTGATGTCTGAAGAACTGGCCGATCAATATTATCATTCAGGTGGAATTGACCCCCAAGACTATCAAGTATCATAATTCTATAGGGATTAGATTGATTGGATGAAGAAGCACCAACAGAGGAAGATTCACCATATGTCTAAACGACAGGATTGCTCGACGTCCCGACTTCGCGTGACTCCCCGTGACAAGTCCATAGAAAATATCTTGGTGCAAATCCTTTGCTATATAGATGAAGAGTGACAGTCTCCCGATCCAAAAATTGTCTATTCGAACAAATGCGACACGGACATCGGATTTGATCACCGATGCTAACGAAATTCCGATTCGAATAGGAGAAATTTAGGAAGTACGTTACGCCTAATTGAAACTCATTCGTTAAAGCTGTCGATCAATGATAATTTCTTTGGTACATATCATTCGTTTTGCTAAATCATATCCGACTCGTCGATGCGTACGTGAAACATATCAACTCATCGGATGGATGATTATTTTTAAATGTTTCGAGACAGTTCAAGTCCATATTGGACAATTCCGACACGAGTCCAAATTTGACGATTTCGACGCGCGTCCGAAGTGGACGATTTCGGCGCGCGTCCGAAGTGGACGATTCCGGCGCGCGTCCGAAGTGGACAATTCCGAAATTAATCTAAACCCTAATAATTAATCTAATAAATTAAACAATTAATCTAACAAATTAAACAATTAATCTAAATAATTAATTAACATATAAAAAAACTTTAAAAAATATAAATCTGCAATTTTCGGCGCCGGAGTCTGGTGGACTTCGGCGCCGGCGTACAGTGTCCGGACACTGTAAAAGCTCCGGCGGCGGCCATCGGCCGACCGCCGCCGGCCGAAACCCTAAAAATAGGGTTTCGGTCGGATTTCCCGCCGGTCGCAACGGGGAGAGACGGCTGGACGGCGATAATTACCTGAAATCGGCGGTCGAGGATGGACGGCAGCGTCGGCAGCGGCGGCGAGAGGCGGCAGGAGGAGGCGGCGGCGACAGCAGCGAGAGGAAGAAGGGTCGGGCGCGATCTGTGACCTATATAAACTTATCAGCAACAGCTCACTCGCCCGTTAGAAAGCCGTTGCTAATAAGTTATCATCAACAACGGCTCACTTGTCCGTTAGAAAGCCGTTGCTGATAATTAAAATAATCAGCAATGGCTCGCGTGTCCGTTAGAAAGCCGTTGCAGATACAACATATCTGCAACGGCCTGAGCGGCCGTAAGAATGCCGTTGCAAATAGCAACGGCTTGAGCGGCCGTTGCTGATAGCCGTTGCTGAAGACTCAATTTCTAATAGTGTAGGCTGGCAAACACAAACCATAAAAGGAAAATAAAATTAAAATTTCTAGGATATTACACTTCATCTTTGTCAAGCTTTATGGATGTGCTCATTGGTGTAGAAGCTATCTTGGCTTCATTCATTCCAAACATTTTGATGAGCTCCTTTGTGTACTTAGCTTGATTTATGAAGATTCTTTTGTTGGTTTGGTTGATTTGGTGACCAAGCATGAATGAAAGTTCTCCCATCATGCTCATCTCAAATTCTTCTTGCATGCACTTTGCAAACCACTTACAAAGCAATTCATTAGTAGCACCAAATATTATATCATCAACACAAATTTGCACGAGTAAAATATCATTTTTATTATTTTTTATAAAAAGAGAAACATTTGTGGGCGAAATGGCGACACTAGAGGGGGGTGAATAGTGTGTTTACTAAATAATTAACCTAAATCCACTTTTAATAGTTTCTTAGATTAGATTAGGCAATTTGCAATTCGATGATTTTATATACGGAAGCAATAAATGATTTAGCAATTAAAGCAAATAATAAATCAATGCAGACACAAGATTTATAGTGGTTCGGCCCCAATGCCTACTCCACTACCTAAGCACCCCGCATAGGATTTCTAAACTAGTTTTACTAGATTAATTTATGTTTCCCTTACACATGAGGACTTTTCACCGAAGAGACGCACTCTCGACCTAAGGCACTTCCACACCCGGAAGTCACCGTCTTCTTATCGAGAGTCCTCTTCCACCTCAACCCTAAGGGACAACTAAAATAATCCTAGTAACAACTACGTTTTACAAAAGTGGCTTTACACCTAACACCAGGTAACCACTTATACACAACAAGACCTAACAGCCTAGGTCTTCACACAAACCCAAATAAAAAAATAGTTTCGAATAACAGTTAAAATTACAAAGGAAAAGAGCTTAATGTAAAACAAAATTATCTACTCTTTTCCAAGCCTTAAAACCTCTAACTCGCCTGAGTCGTTGAGCTAGAATTAAATCCCGAGTTGAGGAAGCAGACGGCGCGTGAAGAAGAACTCGATGAAGAACAGGGCGCGCTTCAATCAATCTTTTGGAAGGCTCAAATCTTCCTTTTAATGGCTTAAAAAATCTATATTGAACAAGGAAGTAGATTAAAAGAATCATATGACGGTGTATTTATACCCTCGCGAAGAAATGACACTCAACGGATACATTTCTATCCGTTGCAGGCTGCCGGTCGAATGGTCGGTCGACCGACCTGTCGACTGGTCCTTCGACCACTTCTATTACTCTTTGGTCGGTCGACCGACAGGTCGATCGCCCAAACGCAAGAATCGCGATCCCGACCTTCAGTCGACCAGTCGATCGACCGACGCGATCTCGCGTCTTCATCAAACGCAGGTCGGTCGACCGACCGGTCGATCGCCAAGCCTACTACCCAAAACTAGCCACTGTCGGTCAACAGGCTGGTCGATCGAAGTGCCCACTACCATTTTTCGATAATATTCGGTCGACCGAAATGGCTGGGCCTTTCTTTCTTACCCTATTCGGTCGACCGCCCGATCGATCGAACATAGGCTGAAATTGTTTTTTCAGCCTATTTCTTCCGCGCTTGGTTTCCGGGTTTCGGCTTTCAACAAGCATCATCTTGGAGAGCTTTTGACTTGATCTTTGGACTCATCCAAGCGACTTTGGTGCACTCATCCATCTTTGATAAACTTTCGCGACGAACCCGAGCGCGACGATCAATGTCCTTTCGATTTCTTCCGATATTTTCGATCGATGACATCGAACGCTAATTGATATGAAACCTGAAAGATATTCTCAATGAAATTATTAGTCTCATGTTTGTTATCATCAAAACCATCAAAACCGAGATTAAGGCTAAGGTTGAAAACCTAAAGCCAACAACATTGAATTTTCCAATGCTAAAGCCTTATCTATCAAAAATGTGGAAAGTCTTTCATACAAAACCCTAGGGGGCTTGTTTTAAGCCATATAAAGCATTTTTAAGTTTAAAAACATGATTTGGAAACTCAAAACTTATAAATCCAGGGGGTTGTTCAACATAAATTTCTTCATCGATAAAACCATTTAAAAATGCGCTTTTAACATACATTTGAAAAAGTTCAAAGCCCTTAAAACTAGCATAAGTCAAAAGCATGCGAATTGCCTCTAATCTAGCTACGAGAGCATAAGTTTCATTATAGACTATTCCTTCTTCTTGATTCTACCATTGGGCCACTAATCTAGCTTTATGTCTAATGACTAAACCTCCTTCATCTAACTTGTTTCTAAATACCCATTTAGTCACAATCATGGTTTATCCGCTAGGTCTAGGTACTAAGTCTCATACTTCATTCCTAACAAATTGATTAAGTTCTTCTTGCATTGCTATTACCCAAAATACATCTTCTATTGTTTTCTTAATATTTTTTGGCTCTACTTGAGATATGAATGCTATATATTGACAAATATTCTTAAGTTTACAGCGTGTTACCACTCCCGTTGATGGTTCTCCAATGACTTGATCCATTGAATGATCTCTTATCAACCGGTACCCTTTGGAGAGAGGTGGTAGAGCTTCCTCTTCTTCTTCTTCTTCTTCTTCTTGAGGTAGAGTTGATGATGAAGGTTCTTCATGGTGAGTTTTCCTCATTGTTTTCATCTTCAACTTTTTTTGTCATGAAGTGTTAATTTCTCAAGTTCCACACCCACATTCACAATCTTAACATTTCTAGAAAAATCATTAGTTTCATCAAAAGTAACATACACAGATTTTTCAACAATCATAGTTCTACGATTATAAATTTTGTAGGCCTTAGAACTATTAGAGTAACCTAGGAAAATGCCTTCATCGGATTTAGAATCAAATTTTACTAGATGCTCCTTAGTGTTTAAAATAAAGCATTTACATCCAAAAACACAAAAATATCTCACACTTGGGATTTTATCATTCCAAAGCTCAAAATGTGTTTTCTTGATTTTAGGTCTTAATAAAACACGATTAAGTACATAGCAAGAGGTATTTATGGCTTCGGCCCAAAAATACTTGGGTAAATTATTTTCACAAAGCATGATCCTAGCCATCTCTTGTAAGGTTCTATTTTTCCTCTCAACCACTTCATTTTGTTGAGGATATCTAGGGGAAAAGAAGGTATGCTCAATACCCAATTCGTCATAAGATTCGAAAAACTTTTCATTTTTAAATTCTCCTCCATTATCACTTCTAATTTTTAAAATTGAAGTTCCTTTCTCATTTGTAACTTTACTAGCAATTTTTTTTGAAAAAAATCAAAAGTTTTATTTTTCTTAGCTAAGAAGAAAACCCATGTAAATCTCGAGAAATCATCAACCAAAAGCAATATAACTTCCCATCGCTACATCACAAGGACCAAAAAGATCCATATGCACTAGCTCAAGTGTTCTCGATGTACTCACTTGATTAATGCTATGAAATGAAGACTTAACTTATTTTTCATATTGACATGCATCACAAAGTTTATCTTTTTCAAATTTTATCTTAGGTATTTTTTTAACTAAATTCTTTTTTGATATTTCTTGGATGAGGCTCATGCTAGCATGCCCTAACCTTCTATGCCACAATCAAGTATCATTTTCCATGACAACTAAACATTTAACATGAAGATTAGACAAAACATTTAAAATTAATGTGTAAATATTTTCTTGCTTATTTTTAATAAATACAGTATCATATAATAAAATTCATTCTAGGCTACAATTATTTAACTGCGATTTATTAAGCCAGCGATTTTTTTTATGCGATCCCAAAAAATATTGAACCCGTGGTTTTTAGTTAACCGCAGTTGAAGAGATATAATAGGCTGCGGTTCAAGGCAACTCAGCCTATTTTTGACCCATGATTTTCTTTATGCTCCGCGCGCAGCTCATCTTCCCTTTTCATCTCTCACATCTTCTTCCCTTCCCTCTTCATCATCTCCACTTCCTCTTCCCTTCCCTCTTCCCTCTTCAATTTGAGAAATCAATAGCGAGCGACGCAGCAGTCCTCATGTTCTTCTCCTCCTCGGCTCTACCTCTCTTGCTCTATATTAAGGTCGCATGAAAAGGTTTCTAGATTCCAATGGGCGCGTCAGAATCCCTTCTATCCAAACAACAACTGCAACAACAAGTTACTTCCGAAACCCTTGTGCCCTTTTCTTCCATCCTCTCAATTGATTTCTCACCTCAATTTGTGTTATTTTCCTCATTCTCAGCCAATCGATGAGATCACCACCGTCTCCGAGAGGATCGAGGGCATAGATTCCCTCCTGGAGCGCGTCAGGGCCCTCAAGATCGTAAAATCACGCGCCTCCCAATCTATTTTTCACTTCTTGTTTTATTTTTTATCAAATCGATCGATAGTATATGATTGTTTATTGTTGCAGGCCAATCCGCTGCTGAACTCGCCACCCCTAGCTGAGTCCATCTTTTCGGATATTCTTATTAGGAAGCCCTCATCCAACTCTTCCAACCCTATTTCAAGTGATATTTTCAAAGATAAATTCTTTGCTACTATTTTGATGCTCAAAATAAGTTCTGACAGCCTTGAATTTGAGAATGCACATGTGCTCAAATTTTAATATTACCCATTTCTTTAAAGTCATTTTTGTTGACTCTATGGCGGCCAGAGTTCAAGCTTTTGTTGGCGACCCTCGAGGAGAAGGGATGCAAGTACTACACGAAGGTATACCTCCACTGCCGAGATTGATCCATTGGTTCTTCTTAACCCATCAAAACACCTAATCATGCTTCAATTAAATGCAGGATTTCAGAGGAAGTTTAGATGGATTTGCTGTCAATACAGTGGACACGACCGGAGCAGGGGATGCATTTGTTGGTGCCTTTCTTTGGAAGCTTGTGGATGACCAATCTGTGCTGCAGGTCAGTCAAAGATGAGGGCTTTGAGTCTATTTCACTATTTGTTGAGGGTGAAAAAAAATCCCCAAAAATATCTCATTTTTCTCTTCGGTCACTTGATTGGCTACACATCTATTAATATTGAATTAGAAGTGGGCAATTATTGAAACATATAAAACTGATCGACATGAACCTACCCATCTATAAATTCATGCTAAGCATAGATTCTTAGATAGAATCTAAGAAGAACTAACTGCAAATGCATGAACAACTTGGTGACTAGATATAAGAAGATAAATTTGTCTTTGTTGGAATTACAATCACCTGAAAAGCAGTGTTCCACGCTAGATTAAATGATTTGGACAGTCAGATATATTTTTTAGAATCCTTTAGAAAACTGAGTTGTTTGTTCACTTGTGGGAGAGGAAGTTTCCTGTCATTTCTGCATCCAGATTTAGAGATTCAAGGACATTGCTTCTACCAACGGGATACAGCCATTCAGGAATCTGGAAGCAAATTTAAAGCTAAATGGTAGAAAGAGGCTATAGTTGATCGCCAACTTTCACATGATTAGTATTTGTCTTGCTTTAGTTAATCGTCAACTTTCATTTTGTTGAATCTCTCTATTTTATATATGTTGATCAGCTAGTGGAGATCATCAAGGTTTTATATTTGTTGATAATGTTTTTGATTATTTGCTCTAGTAAGATTTATGCACTATTTTATCTCATTTCACATAATTCTTGTTGCTCTGCAGATTTTAGGTACTCCAACACGTGAATCCTAATTACACAATCCAAATTTCCTCACATCAAAGCTCATCCTTGGCACAAGGTTTGTTGATTTCATGTGATAATAAAAGTCCTCCAACTATTTAAGTATATAGAAAATATTAAATCTCAGTGCCTATTATATGCAGCTTTTTCAGAAGTGGATACCTACTGAAGCAGTTGATCTTGGGTCTAGGCTGCTTAAGTACTCACCTAATTTGCGTTTTACAGCTGTAAGTATGCATTCTGTTTAGATTAGATATATTGTTGTTCTGTATAGATTATATTAGTGTTATCAAAGACAGTATGTCTTTGGTTCATCTTATAGTAATGTCTTTAATTTGCTAGTCAGTTTGACAGTCATTACTTTGAACATTTTTATTTGAGATAAATAGTTACTTTTTCTTCATATCTTACTTAGTTCCCTTATTTTTGTTCTGGATCAGATTTAAGTCATAGCATGTCTATTTAAGTCATAGCATGTCTCTTGTCTCTGAGAAAGCCTAGAGTTTGTATCTTTTTAGTCAATGATGTATGATGCAGTTTCCCATAGTATGAGGCAACCAATTTTCTATATCATTAAGTTTTTGTTCTCAATGATACAGATGGCAGCGTGTGCCCATCCATTCTTTGATGAGTTGAGAGACCCTAACACATGTTTGCTGGATGGAAACCCCCTTCCTCCTTTATTTAACTTCACCCCTCAAGGTATGATCCCTCTTACCTTTCTTTGAGTCATAAGGGGTTATTCACATCTATATTTGCAGAGCTTGAAAGCTGTTCCCCTCAATTGATTCAACGCTTCCTTCCTGAGCACATGAAGCACAATCAGTAAATAGAAATTCAAGTCCGGAGGTTGTTTGCAGAACTCAAAAAGTGGATGTCATCACATCCATAATATCCTTAGCAATTAGCATTTATGCAACCTTATCTTCATTAATTTCATACTTTGTATCGTATCTTATTAGCACATGTAGATGACTAACCTTATTGAGCCATTTTTTGAGGGAAATGATTAACGTTAATAACACATGGACCATGAATTAAGTAGTTTAATTGCAAATGCAAGCTCAAGTTTGACGTACAGCACATTTGTGTTATAATAAAACCCGGCAGACTGCACCTTTTGTTAGGCATCAATAACACTAGTACTTCTCTGTACTCATTTAGGCACCCATACAAGTGAACAAACTTCTTGCATAAAGTGATGGTGTGAGACTAGCTGAGACACCTAAACTAGCAGTGACAATTGCTCCAGATGGCATTCTGTCCACAAAACTTGATAGGTAAAAATATTTTAAATGCTTATCATGCTTTATATACTAGAACCACAACAAGATGCGACAAAAACTACTATTGAAGAAAATATATTTATGTGTTTCTACTTTGCTAGATATGTGTATTAAAGAATGTAAATGCATGAAAGCTTTTAGGAAAAGTAGTCACCTAATCAAATTTCAAATTTAACATGGTATCAATGTACAAGGTCATGACTTAATAGTATGCTTACTTTCTGTTCATTCTTTTTTCTTTTAGTTTGATCTTGATCCTTATGGATTGCTATCGTATTTTTGGACTCGGCTATACAATCAGTTCCTGATGGAGACATTTTAATTTGTACAGCTACACATATGGCAGTGTTATCTATAAAAAAAGGTCTTTTCTCCCCTCTCTTTAATATTGACTATGGTGCTTATTTATGTTTATCCCCAGCTGCTAATTGAATTAGATGGTGTGGAAGCTTTGATAGGGGTATTTGTTTTTGCTGCCACTCGGTAAGTCCTCTTGGAGGTCATTTATCCCGAATATAATTGACAATTCAGTATGTTGTACCTTCTTACTATTTTTCTTCTCCAATGTGATGATTTTTTGTTTTAACATATCAGTTTCGTAGATGTAATTTTACTATTCAAAAACTGATATGCAGTTATAAGTAAACGTTCAGAAACAACATAATTTTATGTATTTGGTTATTCTTCTACAAAGTTCAGTCCTAGATACTAGTTTCTAGTTTCTAGTTTTTGATTTCTGATAGCAAGTTGATTGAAAGCCTTTTGAATCAACATGTTTTTGCTGCCACTATGTAAAATTATAAATTCTAAACTTTCATTATATAGCTCTCTCCCTCTTTTTAAGAACACTATGTTGTGTTGCAACAGCTCTTGGAAGATGATGAAGAAGAAAGAGAATATTCTAGATTGAGGTCCAAGCTTGAAGTGCCCATCCAGGTACAGTACGTAGTGAGATTCCATGGTGTTTTTTTTTTTGTTAAATTTTGTAATTAAACAAATTTGCGAGGGTAACAATTGATTCCTTCCTTCATTGCATTCCTCACTATATAGGGGGTACATAGATCCAAAAAGACCCAATTAAAAGCATATCCTGGTTGTATCAAGATTGCAAGGGCTTGATTGCCTTGCATATGTTCAAACACCTTTCTTTATTTAAGAAAATGCATTATGCAGGCACAAAATGGGCTGACAGGTTCTTGCGTGAGGGTTTGTCTTTGATATTTAGATTGGGATATCACTCGGTATGTTCACCCTCTAATGTAGAATCTCTACCAATCATTTAGTACTTCTTTACCTTGCCATTCGGTCTTCTTTACCTTGTCATTCAGTCTTATTTAGATCTATTGTGGTTGTCATCAAGGTTCCATCCATGCGACAACTACATCTTCATGTCATAAGCTAGGATTTTGATTCAACACACTTGAAGTACAAGAAGCATTGGAACTCTTTTAACACCTCATTCTTCTGTGATTCTACTGATGTGCTCGAGGAGATTGAAAAGCATGGTGTATTAACAGTAAATGATGATGAGAAGTTATTGACAAAGGAGCTTGCTGCCACAAGTGCTGCAGTGCACATCCCAATATCCCCAGACTCAAGTCTCACATAACCAATTGCAAAGCTCCCCTTCCAACTCACCTTCATAATGGCAAACTTGTTTATGCGCTGTCAAATGGTGCAAGTGGAACCTCAAGCAATCTCTCTTGAATCTACCTCTTTTTGTGCATCCTCTTTTGGACATCCAATTAGTTAATGTCTTAATGCAGAGCTTTTGTTGTTTTTGTTATGAATATGCCAAATAGTTAATGCCAGTAGTGCTTATTTAAGCAGTATATGGCAAGACATTAATCAAAATAAATAGCTGCTTACAAAATTTATTTGAAGAATCTGTAACTTTTGGGATTGAAAGGTTTCAACTTTACATTTCAACAAAGAAAGGAGAAAAATAAAGCCCACAATAGTAGATTTCTCTACTTTTGTAGCTATATATTTCATCTTCATTGCTTTGTCATTAGATCCTTTCACATTTTGCAAAATTTATATAGCCTAATTGCAATTGCTAAAATCGGAATTAAAGAAAGTTCTCTCTATATAGCACTATTTCCTACAATTTTTTTGCATGGAGAAATGACCTTTTCCCGCAGTTTACGCGTTGGGAGAAATGATTTTTTCTTGCTCTTTATGCTTCAAGAAAAACTGCTAGAACAAGTAATTATTTCTAACATTTTAATCTGCTGAGAAAAATACCTTCCTCGACGATTGAAATTGTTGGCACAAATTGCTTTTCCATGCGGTTTACGCTGCAGTTTTAACTATTGGAAAAAATATGTTTGCGCTGCAGTTTATTAACTACAGCGTAAAAACCACTTTAACCTACGACCAGCGAACCGCAGGAAAAGAAATTCCCCACGGCAGTTTAGGCTGCGGTTTTGAAGCCGCAGGTGAAGCCTCTACCGCTCTTAAAACTGCAGCGCAAAGTCCGAAAAAACTGTTGGCTAAAATAAGCTCTGTTGTAGTCATTAGATGGTACACTTCTAATGATGCATTTAGATGCTTCAAAAATGACTACATATTCATTGTCACACAATTGAGATATGCTAATCAAATTATGTTTTAACCCATCAACTAGTAAGACATTTTTAATGCATGGGTAGGGGAGTATACCTATCTCACCAATGCCAACAATCTTACCTTTGGCATTGTCTCCAAATGTCACATGTCCATTATTCTTACTTGATAGGGTTGCGAAAAGATTGATATCACCCGTGATGAGTTTTGAGCAACCGCTATCCAATATCCATGTGCTTCTACTTGCTTGAGGATGCTTCTTCATCTACAAAAGGAGAAGAGACAATTTTAGGTACCCAAATCTTCTTGGGTCTTTGAGTGTTAGTCATCTTAGGAACCCAAGTGAATCTAGCATGAGGGTTCCTCCTTAGTGCATAATCTCTAGCCATATGGCCAAAAACACCACATGAAAAGCAACTTCCATTAAATTTTCTTGGGCTGTGTGTGAGCATGGAAGTGTGCATAAACATGATTGTTTGATGACTTTCTAGCATGTACAACTGTAGGCATGATATTTTGTAAGATTGTCATTTTTTCATTTAGCATGTAAAGTTCCTTTTTTAAGTTTAGCATGCTATCATTCAAGTGCTCTACTTGATCACTTAAGAACTTGTTTTCATTCTCCAATTTTTTGTTTTCATTTTCTAAGTTTTTCTTAGCATCATCTAAGACATGCTTTTCCTCCTTAAGGGTATCTACTTCTTTTTTTAATGCATTGCATGAAAGTAGCAAGTTATCATTTTTTAATGCATTGCATGAAAGTAGCAAGTTATCTAGCTCTAAAGATTTGTTGTCCTTTTTAAGCTCTTTAAACTTTTTCCTAATAGCATTGAATTCATCATACATTTGATCAAATTCATTTTCTAGTTCTTCTTGCGTAAATGAAAGCTCGCCGAAAGTAAATCTTACCTCATTGTTATTTGCCATGAGGCAAAGATTTGCCTTTTCACTTTTGGAGTCTTCTTCACTTGATGAAGACTCGCTTTCATCCCAAGAAGCCATCATCGCCTTCTTCTTCCTCTTGTATTTGTATTTGTTGTGAGGGTTGGAGGTAGAAGTCATCTTGAGAAGTGGGCAATCGTTCCTTAGATGCCCGATTTTGTTGCAATTGAAGCATGTGTAGCCTCTTTTTCCTTTTCTCATGCATCCTCTCATGAAACTCATGAATCTCCTTGCCAACATTGTCATTTCTTCAAAATCATCTGTCTCTTCCTTGGATGATGAGGGTTCTTCACCCCGGTGTGATGCTTTTAAGGCAATGGTCTTGCCTTTGGGGACATCTTCCTCCTTATATTGCTTCATATGGGTCTCATGTGTCATGAGAGACCCAATGAGCTCGGTGATCTTTAAGGTGCTCATATCCTTTGCTTCTATGATTGCGATGACCTTGGGCTCCCAAGCTTTTGGAAGGGAACGAAGGTGCTTCCTTACCTTCTCTTCTTCCCTTATGTCTCTACCAAGGTTAGCTAATCCATTTGTAATATTTTGAAAGCGAGCATACATGACATCAATAGATTCATGCGATAACATTTTGAACATTTCATAATCATGCATGAGTAGGTTTATCTTAGATTCCTTAACTTGTGAAGTTCCTTAATGTATAGTCTCTAGGACTTTTCAAAGTTCATATGCAGACTCACAAGTGGAAATCCTATTAAACTCATTAATTAATAGACCACAATATAGTGCATTGACGGCATTTGCATTTGCATTAAAGAGTTTAATTTCCTCTTGATCCCACTCATCCATATCCTTAGTTGGTTGCTTATACTCTACTTGAATCACTCTCCATACATCCATGCCTAGTGATTGAAGGAAGCCATTCATGCGTATCTTCCAATAGGCATAGTTATTTCCATCGAACAATGGTGGAGTAAGAGTAGAGGACCCTTGAGCTAGTTGAATTTTACTATACATTCTAAATTGTAGGATAGATGGTTAAATCTAATCCTACGACCTTGCTATGATACCAATTGTTGAGTGAATACCCACACTAGAAGGGAGGGTTGAATAGTGTTGGGTGAGTTTTAGTTTTTATTCGATTTCTTTCAAGTTCGATTTGTAATGCAACCAAAATTAACGTGCTACTAGATAGAAATGCTTGATGAGTAATAAATGGCAAATAAACACAATCAAATAAGCAATGCAAAGACGAGTAGTTATAGTGGTTCGGCCAACCGCCTACTCCACTACCTTGGCTCCACACCAAGAATTTCTAACCAAAACTTTATAGACTATGTGTTTCCCTTTGAATAAAACCGAGGCCTTCCTTCTCAACCCCTTGAGAATGCCTCGAACCTATTCACCTAGGCAAAACATAATTCTATAAAGTAAACCCTAAGTGTTTACACTAGCACACCTAGCAAGCTAATAGTAGCGATTACAATTTAAGAACAATGAAGAATAACAAGAAGGAGCTAAAAATGAAACCAAGAGTGTAAGCTCCTTCCAAAGCCTTCCAAGTCTCCAACTCTTAAAGACGGTGAGCTCGAATTGTTGCCGGAGTTGAGACGAGATGATCGCTTGAAGAGGATGAACCAATCGATGGAGCAAGCGAGCACAAATCAATTTTTGAGGGCTTGGATCTATCTTAGAAATGCACTAATGATCATTAAGAAGGGATAAGAGAGGTTGGTGAGGGGTATTTATAACACCTCACCCGGAATAGCTCTCCAATGGGTGTTTTTCTGCCCGTTGGATGTCGATCGGTCGCTTGTCGGTCGATCGTCGGTCGACCGACCGATCGATCGCCTAGTGACCGCTGGTGTTCTGGCCTTTTACAATCATATTTGGTCGACTGAATTAACCCCTGCTCATTCCCTCTGTTGTTCGATCGACCGACCGGTCAACCGAATTTGCCACTGCCAATTTTTGGCTTTGTTCGATCGACCGGACCTGGGCTGAGGCTATTTTTTTCATTTGTTTTGTTACACGTTTTTTCATGGGTTTTGTTACCAAGTTTCGACTTGGATAACTTAACAAATAGACTTGGGATGAGATACTAGGGATATATTACATAGAATCTATTTGATAATCTACGAATTCTACTTAATCTACATCCGAGCCTTTTTTGACAATTTTTGTGTTTCTCCAAGCGAAGTTCGCGTGCGTATCGTAACCTCAACCTGAACTCAAAACTTCACACATATATTAAATACATGTTTGTTATCATCAAAATAGAGATCGAAGCCTAGGGAGATCCCTTGGGCCAACAATGAGGTGCAACGTGTCTATTAGCACAAAAGGCTTTGTGTGTGCACAACAAACCCGGTGTGACAATACATACACTTGTTCCTCATAACGATGGAAGACGTGACCGATATTTTTAATATCTTAGCCATTCGGACTCAATATTATTGGAGGGTTTCTTCATGCAATTATAAATATCTAAGCTATCAACAATTGAAGAAAAAGCAATAAATGAAAGCATAAAGTAAATAAACATGATTATGGATGTTCTAAGGGTTCAACCCGAGCCACCGGACAAACCAAGGCCATCATCCTAGGGTTTTAAGGAGCTCCATCTCACCATGGGGGTGCCCAAAACCATATTGTAGGTTGCTGATTCCATCAGTGTCTTCCCGGGGTTCTAGTCGTCATCAACATGGCATCGAATACCTCCTCTCCGTGCGCACACCAAAACGGGGCAACAAGCGTGCTCATTGCGAATCTGCCCCTAAACTTCTAGTTTTACAAAACTAAAAGAAGACCCCAAAAAACCCATGGGGAAACATTTAAGGAGAGGGAGAAGTGAATTACAATAAGAATTGTCAAGAGGAAGACAGGGGTACGCAAGCACTATTTTAAAATTACAATACTGAAATTTCATAAATTTACAAGCAATCATCACAACCACGTTTTACACACAGTCACATGTACATAGGGCTCATTCATAATCATCATTTCATGCATCATATCATATATGAAAAAGAAAGGAAAAAACAGAATCCAAAATTGCGCAAATCTGATCACGTTTCCACCCAAAACGGTTCAAACAACACATGCTGAATTTTTCGGTTTCTCGGGGCTGTTCAACCATGAACCCACGGGATTTTTTAGTTTAAATTCTATCCAAAATCAATATGGATAGTAGGCTTCCACCTCGATTCATCATATGAACCGTGGAGCCAAGAAAAAGACTCAAAAAACCCCGAAAACTAAAATCGGACAGCATGACATTTAGGGAGCAAACAATTCATAAACGTGACCAAAACGCGAAATAAAATTTCTAAAATTTTGCTAAAGGTGGATCTGATACCACTGTTGGGATTGGAATAAGAAACGCAGTGGAAATAGCAATTTAAAAAATTCAAAACATCCCTTATACCTTATAACAACAATTAAGGAATTCAATCTACGAGTAGAAGGGGAAGGTATACCTTATACCACGGTTGGATAGGGTGCTCCTATTCCCGTATCAAGACGCACACACGCACGTCCTCCAATGATAGTCCACACCAGGCGCCTCGCAACAAAGGGGCAACGAACAATCAAACTCGTCGTGGCTCAACGGAGATGCTTTCTCAAATCCCGAAACCTCAAGAGCTAGGCCGACCCTTCCACCAAGAACCGGGCTCCAAAATGAGAGAAAGAGAAGATGAGAAAATAACGGAACGAGGAGGTAGATCAAAGAATACCTCGTTGTCCTTTTTCAGAATCCTCCAAGTGGATGAAGTAGGCGCCCAAGAAGAAGACACCTCCAATTAGGCTTCGTAAAGGACCGAGAGAGAGGAAGTAGATGGCCGACCACCAATGGAAAGGATGAGGAGTTCTTTGGAGCCTTTCTCTTCAACAAGCCTCTAAAGAATCAAGTCCTTGATCTTCTCCAAGAAGATGAAGAACTAATTAACCAACCCCTCCTATGGGGTTTTCGGCCACAATTTATAAAGAGGGGGGGGGGCAGCTACAAGGATAGACCCGGCCCCCTAAAAACTCTCTCCTCGGAATTCAAAATTTCAGGATTTGCCTCCAAAAATAATTTACATTTTAATGGCTTCATAATTAATTCAAAATTAATTAAATCCAATAAAATATAAACTTTAATTTATCGCCATAAATTAAGAGCCTATAAACAAGAGTGATAATTATCTAAATAAATCAATTCCCTAAACAATAGGAAAAATATTTATCTAAATAATTTAATTTCTTATTAATTAATAGAATTATGATTTATCCTCATAAATCATATATCTATTATTTTTATAATTTTTCTCCATAAATCAATTTTTTATTAATTAGGATTTATCCAAATAAATTAATTCTCAATTAATCGGTTAGGCTCATGGTTAGAAAGTAATTTTTCCACCATGTATATTTGATTCAAAATAAAATATATTTAATTCATAATTAAATATATTCTCAGTCAAGTAGTTAATTAAATATTTAATTCATAATTAAATTTAATCAACTACATGAAATATTATCATGTGTCAATCCCTACAATTTAGGGACACCCTACAAATTAGAGTTTCTAAGGAACTCCTTCCTCGCGCATTTATTCCTATAGGAAATAACTTTCCTATCTTGTCCGTAAACGAGATCCGTGATCGAGTTGCAGCATGTCCATGCTAGTAGACATATAGGGCCGCATTCGGACTTTATCTCATAAGGTCCGTTATGAGGTTAGTCTGTTGTGTGTGACCCATTGAGCCCCCACACTAAGCCATCTGTGAGTTGTGCATAACGGAGAGTCGGATCTAATAGAATAACTTCTATTCGAATCTTACGAGCCACCACTAAACCCCTTTCATGTGGTCGTGAGAGACTCCACTCACAAGTCAAGATTGACGTCTAGCAACGTATCATGACTACCCGGATAGTGTGAGGTTCAATCTACATGGATCGAACGTCCTTCGGTGATTAGTTACCAAGCAACTAAGTCCCTCAGTTATAATGTTCCAAATACGATTAGGGTATGAAAAAAGTGTCAAACCCTAATATCGATTCATATGTATTCTGCCTGCCAAGTCGTCGTCTCAATAATGACATGTCAGAAAACCTTTTTCCGACATTCATATCTACTCTGGCCAGAGATTCCTGAGTAGACACTTGCAGGGACACATAGGACATTATCTCCTCATACTATGAGTAACTGATTCTATATTGGTTGCTCATATACCTCCATGGGTGCTTTCCCATGCCCAGAGGCATCCGGCACATGACACTGAAGGTCACGTAAGGATAAGTCCAAAGCAATGGGTCGACACTCACAAGGTAACCATGACAACCTTAGGTCCAAGGACTGCTTGCACCTACTATCACCCGAGGAACATCCTATCGACACTCATATAAGGATTTCATTCTGTGTTCCTCGTGTAGGTCTGTTCAGTGAACTCATTCACTAATGAGCACTTGCACTTGTACATTAAATGACGACTCATAAGTAACTATGAGATCAGCTACCCCTTATCGTATAAGGCATGTATCAAGTGCACCAGTCTATCCAGAATCACCTATCCCCTAATTGGTGATCCTACGACTGGGAACATTTAGAACAGAGGCATCTAGATTCCTAAGTCTCACTGGCATGATCTCATCATGACCTTGGAATCAATTGCCCGGATTCATGGGGTTCATCACAATCTAATATTTACAAAAATTAGATGCAACATATGATGAAAAGTTGCCTCATATTATTCATTAATCAAAAATAGTTCCCTACACATCAACATGTGATTGGCTCAAGGGCACTATTTCTTTTAAGGCGAACCAAATTGGGCTTAGGGTTATAACTCATCGAATTGGATCCGCGTGATAATTAACCGACTAAATCTCTTTTGTTAATTTTGGAAATTAATTCAAATTTGAAAAGAATTTTTTAAATAAAAATTAATTATTCTCAATTTTAAATGAGATTTAAAATTTGAATTACGCTAATTACAATTTAGGTAATGTATCTTTAACAATCGTTATTAAAGGATATATTATAATCGAATCTTGAATTTAGGAAATTCATCCTTGGTAATTGTTATTATGGATATATTTTATTCGGGTATTAAAATAGTTTTAAGATTCCAAATATGGATTTAAATTGATCAACGATCAAGATAATGCGATCTTTATTTCATGATATGTCTATAAATACACACCTATGGTTTAGATAGGTAGATGATCTATTCTTGGTGGCTACGAACCTTATTGTGATAGGAAGCCGACCTCCTTTTGAAGGAAGCTGAGCTCCTATTGTGGCAGTCGACCTCCACCCAAGAGAGAGAGAGAGAGAGATCGAAAGGAGTTTCATGCTCAATTAGATCGAAAGGAGTTTCGATATAGCCGAGCTAGCACTCGAAAGCCGCCCAGTTCATCGCGTTCATTCGTGTGCTAACCGTAGAGGGTGTTCATCGTTGGCAGCACCTTGGATCCGAAGTCAAATAGAGATGTTGGATTCGTAGAGCAGAAGACGGATCTTGGCCTTGAAAGTTATAAATCTCGAACCTAGTATTGATTTAACTGAGATGCATGGATGCACTTGGGTAGAGGATTGGTTTTCATTTTCCCACGGTGTAAATTTTTATTGCTTGTCTGGTCCTCGATGGCCCAATAGTGGTATCATAGCCTCTTGCTTTCTCGGTTAAATTGATGTTTGTGTGATTTATCTTATTCATATTATTCTTGTTATGTGATGGTTTGCATAGTTAAATCATGTGGATATTCATGTGGATTTATCCACATGAATAACAAGAATAACAAACATCAATATGGGCCATATAAATGAGAAGCACATTTCTAAACTCCATTAGGATGGATTTTTTGATTTTTTTGATTTTGAATCATTTGAAATATATGAATCATGTTTACTTGGCAAGATGACTAAAACACCTTTCACAAGGCATGCTAAGAGGGCTAGTGACTTTATTAAGTCTTGTATATAGTGATGTATGTGGACCATTAAGTGTATTAGTTAGAGGGGGTTATCAATACTTCATTACCTTCACTAATGACTTCAGTAGATATGGGTATGTCTACTTAATGAAGCATAATTTTGAAACATTTGAAAAGTTCAAAATATTCAAGAATGAAGTACAAAAGCAACTTGGCAAGAATTTTAAAGCACTTCAACCAAATCGAGGTCGAGAATATTTAAGCCAGGAGTTTATTGACCATCTTAAGGATTGTAGGTTTGTCTCACAACTTACTCCACTCGGAACACCAGCTTGAATGATGTAACTGAATAGAGAAACCAAACCTTATTGGATATGGTTCGATCCATGTTGAGTCATACAACTCTTCTGACATCCTTTTGGGGATTTGCCTTGGAAACTGCTACATTCCTATTGAATCGAGTTCCATCTAAAACGGTTCAAAAGACTTCATATGAGATATGGATTGAGAAGCGTCGCAGTATGTCTTTCTTCAGAATTTGGGGTTGTGAGGATTATGTGAGACATCAAGCCTCTGACAAATTAGCGCCCAAATTAATAATTGCTTGTTTGTGGGATATACAAAGGAAACTAAAGGATACTATTTTTACGTTCCAATTGAGAACAAAGTGTTTGTTGCTTGGAATGGTGTAGAAAAGTTCATCTTGAAGAAGTTCGAGAACCACAAATCACTATTGAACCAAATGTGGTTACTCAAACTGGCTCTCAAGCAATTTATGAATCTGTACCCCGTGACACAAGGGCCATGAAGGTCTGGTAGGATTCGTCATGAACCTGAGAGATATGGATTTCTCGTCACTGACGATCACAACGTGATGCTCGTTGATCACAATGAGCCCACTTCCTACCAAGAGGCCATTTAGAGTTCGAATTCTAAGGAATGGCTAGAAGCAATGAAATCTGAGATGCATGCAATCCATGTATGATAACAAGGGCCAAGAAGGTTTGGTAGGATTCGTTACAAACCTAAGAGATATGGATTTCTCGTCACTAACGATCACAACTTGATGCTCGTTGATCACAATGAGCCCACTTCCTACCAAGAGGCCATTGAGAGTTCGAACTCTAAGGAATGGCGGGAAGCAATGAAATTTGAGATGCAATCCATGTATGATAATTAGGTATGGACCTTGATTGGTCCACGAGAGGGTTTTAGAACCATCGGCTGCAAGTGAGTTTTTAAGAAGAAAACCGACATGGATGACAATGTGCATACCTATAAAGCATGGTTAGTCGCAAAGGGTTTCAGACAAATTCATGGTATGGACTATGATGGGACCTTTTCACCAGTTGTCATGCTAAAGTCCATTCAGATTCTCTTTCCATAACCACGTATTATGACTACGAGATTTGGCAAATGGACATCAAAATAGCGTTCCTTAATGGGAACTTACTCGAGGATGTGTACATGACACAACCTGAGGGTTTTGTGAGTCCTAGGAATCCTAAAATGGTTTGCAAGCTTAAAAGATCCATTTATGAATTGAAGCAGGCGTCTCAGAGCTGGAATCTTCGCTTTGATGAGATAGTCAAAGAGTTTGGCTTTATCAAAAAAGAAGATGAGCCTTGTGTTTACAAGAAAGTTAGTAGGAGTGCAATAGTTTTTCTGGTGTTTTACGTTAATGACATATTGCTCATTGGAAATGACATTCGTACCTTGCAGTGTGTAAAAACCTGGCTAGGGAAATGTTTTTCAATGAAGGACTTGAGCGAGGCCGCGTATATTATAGGCATTCGGATCTATAGAGATAGGTCTAAAAGACTAATTGGCCTAAGTCATAGTGCATATATTGACAAGGTATTGAAGAGGTTCAGTATGCAGGATTCTAAAAGGGGATTCCTAGCAATGTTCCATGGTATTAAGCTTAGCAAGAATGAGAGAGCATGAGCAAGATCCCATATGTGTTATGTATGTTATGTATGTCATGTATGTCATGTATGTCATGTTATGGTATTAAGCTTGGATATGTCATGTATGTCATGTTATGTACTCGACTAGATGTCTCATACGCATTGAACATGACTAGTAGATACCAGTCAGATCCCGATGAATGTCACAGGGAAGCAGTTAAGAGCATTCTTAAGTACTTGAGAAGGACTAATTAAGGATGTCTTCTTGGTTTATGGAGGATTGGAATGTGAGCTGGTTTTAAGTGGTTACACTGATGCTAGCTTCTAGTCTAACATAGATGATTTTAGATCGCAATTAGGTTTTATGTTTTGTTTGAATGGAGGTGTGGTTAGCTTGAAAAGTCCAAAGCAAGACACCGTGGCTAATTCTACTATAGTGGCCGAGTACATAGCTGCCTCAGATGCAGCTAAGGAGACCGTTTGGATTAAGAAGTTCATCTCTGAACTGGGTGTTGTTCCTAGCATCTAAAACCTAGTGGATCTCAATTGTGACAACAATGGAGTCATTGCGCAGACTAAGGAACCCAGATCACATCAGTGATTCAAACACATTCTCGGACGTTTCCATCTCATTCGAGAGATCATTGAGAGGGGAGATGTGAAGATATGCAAAGTACATATCGATCAATGACAACATTGTTGATCCATTGACTAAACCACTCCCGCAGTTAAAGCATGGTAGTCATTCTAGATCATTGGGTACGAAATACATGGATGATTGCGTCTAGTGCAAGTGGGAAGATTATTAGTAGTGTGCCCTAGGCTAATGGAATAATAATAATATTATTATTTTCCTTTTGAATAATTGGAACACTTTCTTTATCTTGTTATTTATTGTGAGTGTATTTAACTTGATAATAGACTTCTTAAATAGTTGATTCCGCCTAATGGTCATCAAGTACAAGACTTGATAGTAAAACCCTAAGGCAATTGGAATCAGAACAGTCCCTAATCGATCATTATCATCGGAATGATATATAATGAATGAGGACTAGTATGCAGTCTGACTGACGATGATCATGTTTTACTGGTCATGAATATGTGATATTAAAGTCAGATCATAGACCACATGTTGGAGAACATGGTGTTGGACAGACCCACCGTGAGAATACTCCATGGATTTATATCATTAGTATATCTCACAGCGGTAGTGATATGCCAGTCCTCCGACCTAATGTCATCATGGATTCCTACATGAGGAATTCTGTGTTTTGACCTAGTCTAACATCTGAAAGGAATAGTGCCCTTGAGCCAATCACATATCGATGTGTTTGGGGACTATTCAAGGGTAATTAACTTCATGAGGCAACTTTTCATCATATGCTGCATCTTTATTTATCTAACATCTGTCCATGCATCTAAAGGCCATGATGAGATCATGCCAGTGAGACTTGGAATCCAGATGCCACTGTTCTAAATATTCCTAGTCATAGACCGACTAAGGGATTGGTGATTCCGAATAGCCTAGTGCACTTGGTATATGCCCTATACGATAGGGGGTAGCTGATTTCACAATTACCTATGAGCTGTTATTAATGTACAAGTGCATGTGCTCATTAGTGAATGAGTTCACTGAAAGGACCTACACGAGTAACCCATAATAGAATCCTTACATTAGTGTCAATAGAATGTTCCTCGGGTGATAGTAGGTGCAAGCAGTCCTTGGACTTGAGATTGTCATGGTTACCTTGTGAGTGACGACCGATTGCTTTGGTTCAATCCCTACGTGGCCCTCAGCGTCATGTTCCGAGTATTACTGGGCATGAGGAAGCATTCATGGAGGTAGGTGAGCAACCAACATGGAATCAGTTACTCCTAGTAAGAGGAGATAATGTCCTATGTGTCCCAGCAAGTGTCGACTCGGGAATCTCTGGCCAAAGTAGAAATGAAAGTCGGAAAGATATTTCTGACCTTTCATTATTGAGACGACATCTTGGCAGGTGGAATACATATGAATCAGTATTAGGGTTTGACACTTCTTCCGTACCCTAGCCGACTTCGGGATATTGTAACCGAGGGATTTAGTTGCACGATAACTAATCACCAAAGGGCGTTCGATCCCTGTAGATTGAACCCCACACTATCTGGGTAGTCATGACAAGTTGCTAGACGTCAATCTTAACTTGTGAGTGGAGTCCCTCACGACCTCACTAAAGGGGTTTAGTGGAGGCTCGTACGATTCAAATAGAAGTCGTTCTATCAAATCCGACTCTCTGTTATGCACAACTCACTGCTCGCTTAGTGTGGGCCCAATGGGTCACACACAACAGACTAACCTCGTAACGAACCTTATGAGATAAAGTCTGAATGCGGCCTTATATTTCAACTAGCATGGACATGCTGCAACTTGATCACGGATCATGTTTACAGACATGATTGGAAATGTGTTTCCTATAGGAACGAATACACGGGGAAGGAGTTCCTCAGTGACCCTAATTTGTAGGGCATCCCTAAATTGTAGGGATTGACACATAATAATATTTTATGTGGTTGATTAAATTTAATTATGAATTAAATATTTAATTAACCACTTGACTGGGATTGTATTTAATTATGAATTAAATATAATTTGATTTTGAATCAAATATACATGGTGGGAAAATTAGCTTCTAACCATGAGCCTAACCAAATAATTAGGAATTAATTAATTTGGTTAAATTCTAATTAATAGTAATTTGATTTATGGAGATAAATCATAAAATTAATAGATATATGATTTATAAGGATAAATCATAATTCTATTAATTAATAGGAATTTTAATTTATTTAGATAATTATAATTCCTATTGATAGGCTCTTAATTTATGGAGATAAATTAAAGTTTATATTTAATTGAATTTAATTAATTTCGAATTAATTTTGAAACGATTAAATATGAAATATTTTTTGGAATCAAACCCCGGAATTTTGAATTACGGAGAGAGTTTTTTAAGGGGGGCAGATCTACTCTTGTAGCCGCCCATGCCCCCTATAAATTGGAGGCCAGCCCTCCTTCAAGGGGAGGAAGAACTTGATTCTTGAGAGGGTTCTTGAGTGGAAAAGTTCCAAAGAATCCCTCCTCCTTTCCCTTGGTGGCCGGCCATCTTTCCCTCCTTCCCCGGGCTTTTGGTGAAATCAAATTGAAGGTGTCTTCTACTTGGGTGTGCCACCTACTTCATCTTCTTGGAGGAGTCCAAGAAGGACAGCGAGGTATTCTTTTATCTACTATCTCGTTTCGTTGTTTTCTCATCCCCTCTTCCTCCCTTTTTGGTGCTTGGTTCTTGGTAGAAGGGTCGGCTTGCCTAGGTTGATTCTAGGATTGAGAAAGCTTCTCCATTGAGCCACAACGAGCCCTAGTGTTCGCTGCCCCTATTGTTACGAGGTGCTTGGTGTGGACTATCATTGGAGGACGTGCACGTGTGTGTCTCAAGATGGGGAAAGGATCAGACATATCAACCGCAGTTTGAGGTATACCTTCTCCCATATCTCCGATGTTGAATTCCTTAATATTGCTAAAGTAGATCGTTGTTTTCGGAATGATTTCAAAATTTTAAATTGCTATTTCCGCTGCGTTTCTTATTCCCATCCGAACAACATCATCTTTAATCGGATGGTAATAAAGACTACAGTTGGATATAGAATAAATCATACAGAGGAATATGTGTAGTCGTGAAGGAATTTATCTCTCTCATATATGAGAGAGATATCTTGGGTATTAAAATCGTTTTAAGATTTCAGATATGAATTTGAATTGATCAACAATTGAGGTGATGTGATCTTTATTTCATAGTACGTCTATAAATACCCGTCTATGGTTTAGATAGGTAGATGATCTATTCTTAGTGGCTATCAATCTTATTGTGATAGGAAGCCGAGCTCCTATTGTGGCAGTTGACCTCCACCCAAGAGAGAGAGAGAGAGAGAGAGAGAGAGAGAGAGAGAGAGAGCTCAAAAGGAGTTTCGTGCTCAACCAGATCGGAAGAAGTTTCGATACAAACGAGTTAGCACTCGGAAGTTGCCCAGTTCATTGTGTTCGTTCATGTGCTAATCATAGAGGGTGTTCGTCGTTGGCAGCACCTTGGATCCAAAGTCAGATAGAGATATTGGATTCATGGAGCAGAAGACTGAGCTCGGCCTTGAAAGGTATAAATCTTGAACCTAGTATTGATTTAACCGAGATACATGGATCTGCATGGGTAGAGAATTGGTTTTTGTTTTTCCTTTGCGCAAATTTTTATTACTTGACCGGTCCTCGTCGACCCAACAGAGACCAAGGGTGGTCAGCCGCAAGAGCCAGCCCCTTTTTATAGGTGGTTCCAAAACCCCTAGGTCGGCTACAATGTAGCCGGCTTAGTCTAGATGAGGTTCGGCCATTCAAACTGGCCAAGCCTCATCTCCTTTAAATCGGGAAGCCTCTAAATCCGACTCCCCACCTTTTAGGGAGTGAAAGAACCAACTCCTTACAAGTTAGGGAGTCAAAAATCGACACCCTAATTATTAAGCAGTCAAAGCCACACCTTCGACCAAGTCATAAAGGGCATGGTCCCTTGTTTCGAATTCGAATTTGAAAGTAGGTGGCTACTCTAAATAGCCGCCCATTTTTCCCACCAAGCCTCAACCGACCCAACCCAAGCCATGGGATGGTTCATCACATGAACATGACCGGGGGTTTGGTTTGGTTCATCCCATGAACCAGAACGAAGGGTTGGTTGAGATGAATCACATGCCAAACCCTAATAACTAGGGTTTCGAGGAACTCCTTCCTTTGGTACATTTAATTTATTCGAATGAGAAACGCCTTTCTTGATTTTGTTCATAGACGAGAATAGTGATTGTATCATAGCATGTCCGTGCTAGCAAACATTAAGTGTCGCGTTCGAGCTTTATCCCATAAATCCTGTTACGAGAGAAGCGTGTTTGTGTATGACCCATTGGGCCCCACACTAAGCCAGCAGTGAGTCATGTATAACGGAGAGCCAAATTCGATAGAACATCTTCCATTCGAATTTCCATGAGCCACCACTAAACCCCTTTAATGTGGTCGTGTGAGACTCCACTCGCAAGTCAAGATTGACGTCTAGCAATGTGTCATGACTACCCGAATAGTGTGAGGTTCAATCTATAGGGATCGAACGCCCTTAGGTGATTAGTTCCCGTGCAATCAAATCCTTTGGTTACACAATGTCCCGAATGCAGCTAGGGTATGGAAGTCATGTCAAACCCTAATACTAATCCATATGTATTCAACTCTCTCAAGTTGTCGTCTCAACCATGAACAGTCGAAAACCCTTTTCCAACTTTCATATCTATTGTGGCTAGAGATTCTCGAGTCGACACTTGTTGGAGCACATAGGACATTCTCTCCTCTTACTAGGAGTAACCAATTCCTTGTTGGTTGCTCACCCATCTCCATAAAATCCTCACTATGCCTAGAGTACCTGACACACGACTCTACGAGCCATGAATGGAATACACCAAAGCGATAGATCGTCAATCACAAGATGACCATGACAACATTAGGGCCGAGGATTACTTGCACCTACTATCACCTGAGGAACATCATATTGACACTTATGTAAGGATTCTATTTGGCGTTCCTCGAGCGGGTTCGTTTAGTGAACTCATTCTCCAATGAGCACCTACACTTGTACATTAATGACACCTCATAGGTAACTATGAGATCAACTACTGTAATATATATATATATATAAAATTAAATTTTGGCTTCAACGGGAAAGATGTGATGGGTGGTCGGAGATACTACTCATGCGCAAATTAATAAGTTTAATTAGTTGTTTTTGGTCTAGTTTGGTTGAGTCGGGTCCCGTGATGTTTTGGTGCGGTTCGGTAGTGTTAGGTTTGGTTTGGGTGCAAGCTAAAGTACGAGGGCATTACAGTCTATGGGCATTAAGTGGTAACTAGAGATTAAATACATAGGCTTGAGAGAGAAGCCGGTTTTGGAACTTGACGGCACACGCATCTTAGGAGGAGGCGCACACATGGAGAGGGAGGAAGAGAAACCTCGGCAGACTGCTCCTACAGCGTCAGACGCCATCAAACTTTGCAATCGGAGGAGCGTCCATGGTCGGATCTTGTTGAAGTTTGGTTAGTAAGTTTTAGACTTCATTTTTTAGATTTGGATCAGTGGAGATTACGTTTTGACGGTCGGATATGTCACTGTGATGAAAATACCGAAGCATTGTTCTTGGTTTTCTTCTTCAGATTTCTACTACGTCGAGTTTCACCTAATCGAGCGATCGGGATACTATCCAGGGTCTGATCGAACTAAAATTTGGTGAGCATGTTAGAGAACCCCTTGCTTCTTAATAGGAATGGTGGAGATATGATTTGGATGGTTAGTTTTAGGGATACACGAGGAGGAAGAAGGGGCGACACCTTGAAGAACGAGATCCGGCGCGAGAGATCGATATTTGTCGAAGATCGTCAGAATACTCTCCTCAAAGGGATATGATTTGAGGTGAGTGGTTTCCTTGCCCTTAACAGTATGCTCCCATGTTGTCCTAGCCGCCCCTTATAGTTGATGATTTTACCGAAATTTATCTTGAATTATTGTGATTTCTCGGATGCTTGATATTAGATTGTGTCGTATTTTACGGTCCTTGTTTCCTTATGCCAGTTTAAGGGTTTGGTAGGGCCCTAGAGAATTAGGGTTGACCGAGTCATGAAAAGGGGAGGTTTTGCCTTGAAATCTCGATTAAGATTTATATTGTTTCATCCCCTCTATGTTGCTTAAATTAAACACCCTAGTAGGAATGACAAGCGGGCGGCCGCGTAGGGCTACCCTAAACCTAGGGTAGAGCCGAATCATTTAGGGCCATAAAATTCACAGAAATACCTCGTTTAAATCCTAGATATACTCCTTATGATGTTCATAAATTTTCTTGTATTTTATTACATGAAACGGGAATTAATAGTGTTGGTGAAATGACCACACTAGAGGGGGGGTGAATAGTGTGTTTACTAATCTTTTTGCCTAATTCCGGTTTTAATCGTTTACTTGATTACTTAGACAATTAACAAATTGAATAACAAGCGAAAGCAAAGTAAATATGCTAATTAAGAAAACGCAAGTAGAACAATGCAAACACAGTGATTTATAGTGGTTCGGCCCCAATGCTTACTCCACTACCTAAACACCCCGCTTAGAATTTCCAAACTAGCTTTACTAGATTATGTCGTTTCCCTTACAAAGAGGACTTTATACCGAAAAGTCTCCGCTCTCAAATCGAAGGCACTTCCACACCCGGAAGTATCCCGCCTTCCTACCGAGAGCACTCTCCCACCTCAACCTAAGGGACAACTCAACTAATTCTAGTAAACTAAGTTTACAATGGTGGGTTTAAACCTTAACACCAAGGCAACCACCAACTCAATCAAACCAAGCAACCTAGGTTTACACAAATGATATACAATGAAAATAACCAAGAAAATACAATAACAATTGGAGCAATAAACAAATCAAACTATACTTAGCTCCAAAAGAAACTCCCTAGTCCTCTTCATGCCTTGAGAAGATAAATCTTGAAGGTTCAAAGGCTAGATCAAGGTTTTATCTTGGAAACTAGGGATTGCAAAGAGATGGCTCAAGAAATCCTTTAGAGATGATCAAATATGGCTCAATGAAAGCTTGGATGCATCATGGAAAACTTGGAAGAGAGTTTAGGGTGGGTATTTATAACCCCCAAACGAAATGGCTCATCAACGGGCGTATTTTTGCCCATTGCCGACGTCCGATCGCTTGCCGGTCGGTCGTCGGTCGATCGATGGATCGACCGCCCAAGCGACCGTGGCATTTTGTCCCTTCTGGGCATACTTTAGTCGACCGAATTGGCTATTGCCAATTCTTCACTACATTCAGTCGATCGAACCTAGGCTGAACTTGATTTTTTCAGCCAACTTCTTGCGCGCTTCATTTTTGGGTTCCAGCCTTCAACATGCGTCAACTTGGAGAGATTTCCATGTGTTCTTTAGACTCGTCCAAGACGTCTTTGGTGCACACGTCGAACTTCGAGAGATTTCCATGACGAACCCGAACGCGACGATCAATGTCCTTCCGATTTCTTCAATATTTTCGATCGAGGACATCAAGAGCTAATCGATATGGAACCTGCAAATATTTCTTCATGAAACATTAGTTCCATGTTTGTTATCATCAAAACTGAGATTAAGACCAAGGTAGAAAATCTTAGGCCAACAAATAGGGCTAACCACACTAGGGTTACCCTAGACTGTTAGTGTAGGCCGGGGTAGAGGCATTTGTGTAATTTAGAGACATATATGACATCATTGGCTCTTAGTACACTTATTAATGGCATTACCTGTTGGTGAAATGGGCATACTAAAGGGGGGTGAATAGTGTTTCAATTAAATCTATTTACCTAAATTTGATTTTAAACTTTTCTTAAACTACTTAGGCAATTTACAATTCAACGACTAAATGGGGAAGCGAGTAATGAAGATAACCAATGCGATACACAAAGAGAACAATGCTAACACAATTATTTATAGTGGTTTGGTCCCAATGCCTACTCCACTACCTAAGCACCCCGCTTAGGATTTCCAAACTAAGTTTTACTAGATTAATCTTGTTTCCCTTACAACGAGGACTTTGACCCGAAGAGTCTCGCTCTTAACCTAAGGCACTTCCACATCCGAAAGTCTCTGCCTTCTTACCGAGAGCACTCTTCCACCTCAACCATAAGAGACAACTCAACTAATCCTGGTAAACTATATTTACACCGGTGGAATTAAGCCTCAAACACAAAGACAACCACCCAATTTTAAGACCTAACACCCTAGGTCTTTACAAGCTCAAAAATAATGAAATAAATCACAAAAATACACAAATAATAGAGCAAATAAATAATACAACAAATACTTAGCTCCAAACACGAGTCCTAGTTCATCTTGATGCCTCAATGATGAATCGTTCAAAGCTTGAAGGCAAGATCAAGGATGTATAATGGAAACTAGGGTTCTCAAAGGGATGGCTCAAGAAATGCTTTGAGAATGATCAAGAATGGCTCAATGGAATCTTGGATGATAGAGGAAAGACTCCCATGGCTTGGTATTTATAAGCCATGAAGAGTTGGCATGAAACACCCAACTCAACGGCTAGGAAATTAGTTGTTTTCGTCGTTCGATCGCAGGTCCGATCGATCGTTGATCGATCGACCGAAGGCATACTGCCATTTTTCGGCACACTTCGGTCGATCGACTTGCCTATTGCCAGTTTTTTGCAGCATTCGATCGACCGACTGGTCGATCGAAATTGGGCAGACTGCTTGGTTTGGCTCATTTCTAGGTTTCATCTTCACTAAGTCTACTTATATAAGGCCTGTCCCGGACGCTCATCGGTGGGTACTTCTCTACCATAGCAGCTCTAAACTCCTCCTAGGTAGGGGGTGGTGCATTTGCTACTCTGTGGTCCCTCCAGGTGTGAAGCCAATCCTTGGCTAGACCTCTCAGCTATAGCCCGATCAGTCGAGCGGTCATCTCAGAAGAACAACCAAGCTCCCTGCATAGCTCATAGCAATCTCCCAGGAAACTGGTGACCTCCACCTGCTGATCTGTCCCTGTATACTTCAATGGTCTGAATGCAACAAAATTTGCATATGAAGGTGCTTGGGGGCTCTGACCACCGGTGCCACTGGCTGGACCACCTCTGCTGCTGCGGGTACTGTCGGTACTGGTTGTGGCTGCTGCCTCAGCTCCTGCTCCCTATGGAGCGCCTCAGTCAGCTCAGCTACTCGGGCCTGCAACTGAACAACCATGGGATCCTGTCCTACATCCTCTCGAGCTTGCAGTGGCCTCCCACGACCCCGGCCTCGGCCTCGGTCTCGGTCTCAGCGCTCAGTAGAGTTGCTGTCACTACCGCTCTTTGCGGCATCAAAGACCTCTATCGATCTAGAATCACCAGAAAGAAAATATCAAAATTAGCCAATTTTTTCATCCACCCTAAGTCATTAAGTAATTATACGACAAGTCGCGCTGAGATGCAGACTTAGCCCATTGATCTCATAACATACCCCTACCATATACTAACACGCTAGCAATGCCCTATACGGTGATAACTCTAGGTCGTAGTTAGACCAAACCACATACTCTGATACGACATTGTTACGCCCTAACTCAGGGTCACATGACCGGCCAGGGTATACATGCCTATACCCCGCAGCCTAAACCATGTACATGCCAACTCAACAATAAAACATAGCAGAAAGAAATAAATAAGTTTTATTTCAAATGGAAAACCAAACAGAATTCATTATAAGTAAGTTTAGCAAAAGTACAAAGTGCGAAAATAATTAATCAAGTCCAATAAGACCACCAATAATGAAATTCGAAATAAATGACATAAACGTCCCCAAGGGACTAAAACTCCGAAATGTCAAAACACAATTCATGACAAACTACTACAGACTCGACTACAACCCCTAACTAGGACTGTTATGAGATCAATGTAGCTCCTCTGCCCTCCAGCCGCGCCAAGTGCTCCAGCCCACCTCACCGGTCAGGCTTTGCAAAACAAAAACAAACGACAACGGGTGAGTTCGGAAGAATTCAGTGAGCAGTTCTACCAACCCCCATGAAAAAAAAACCAACACAGATATGATGCATAAAGCAAAACTCCTAACTCAAGCAGGAAAAGATCACAAAGGAGTGACCATCTAACAGGCCATCTGGCCATCACCTGCCCGAAGGCATCCAACACTCAAACGATGAAGATCAACAGGCCTAAGCCTATCATGTCCTAAGGCAACAAAACATACTAGGATAATCAGGAAGGCCCTCCGAACTTATTCTAATATAAAGAAACTCAGGAGCAATCAAGAAGGCCCTTCGAACTTGCTCCACGAGATGCGAGGGAACAATCGGGAATCGTTCATCCGAACTTGCCCCTTTAAGATATCATAGGAATAATCGGTAGGCCCTCCGGACTTATTTCTTAAAAGCACCTCAGGAATAATCGGGTAGGCCCTCTGTAATATCCTAGATATTTAAATTTATTAATTTTCCTCTTATGTGTGTTTGCCAGCCTAGCGGACTAGTTCATGGTCGAGCCGAGTTGACTCATGGTCCGGAGCGAGCTTGCGAGCTTGGGTAAGTAGGATATAAATTTATGAATTTTAGGCTTGGGTAGTTGAAATTATTTAATTTGATGTTGTGTGTGCATAATTGTTAATTATGTTCATATGGGTGTATTTAATTAATTGTTTGTGATTTATTAGAATAAGTTTAATTAAATTAATTAAGTCTATCGGGTTAGCGGGTTTGGTTTTGGCTTAAGGTGGATGTGGGTTTTGGATTAAGGTGTTTAAGGGGTTGGGGTTGAGGAGGGAGTATAAAACCCCCTCCTCATGGCTTGTGGCTCCTATTTTGGAGCCACCCAAAGAATTGAGAAAGGGAGCCAGCCGCCAGCCCCCTTTACCTTTTCGCCTTGGAGCTGTCGCCACCCAGAGCCGAGCCAAACTGCCTGCTTTCTTTTCCTGTTCCTTTCCTCCTTCCTTTCCTTTGGAGCCGAGCCGAGAGGAGCCAGTCGAAGCTAACCCCTCTCCTTCCCCTCTCTCCCTCTCTCCAAGCTGGCGGCTTGGAGTGAGCCGCCGCCCCCTGGTCCCCTTTTCTTGAGTCGAGCCACCACCCTTTTGAAGCCAAATTCGATGGCCGTCGTCCAGGATTTCTTCTTTAATCTTTCTTTCAATTAAGGTGAGTGGTTTACCCTCTCTCTTCGGGATTTTAATCGGATTCTTGAAGCCATTCTTGATGACTTGGTATTTATGCTTTGTTCTTGATTTATTCTTCGAGTTCTTGTCGTGTTTCTCAGAATTTGTGCTTGGGGAGACCCGAATCTCTCCCCTATGGGGCTCGATAGCCCTAGGGCAAACCTAGAGGTGCTCGTCCAAGGGGGAAACCCGAGTCGCCCTCAAGGTGTTCGATGAAAAGCCCGAATGAGTTTTCTTGTTTCCTTGATATGCAAATCTTGATATATTATCCTAATTTGGGTTCTTGATTTATGGATTGCATGCTTATAATTAAATCTGAGATTTTTAGGTAGAAATCATGTGGTAGGATTAAGATCTTAATATTGATGCCTTAGGGATTCTTGAGAAGGAGGTTCTTGATCTTAATGCTTGCTTTTTGATTTAAGTGTTGTGGGTTCTTGTTAATCTTGATTAAAAGCATGATTTTTGTGAATTAATTCTTGAGATTAGTATTATATCCTAATGATAATTTAGGGGTTAATTTCTATTAATTTTCGAATTTAATTCTATAGTATGCTGAAAATTGCATGTTGCTGGAATTGTATGCTGAGATGATGAATCTGTGCTGATTTTGGTTCGTTTGCTGTAGTGTGTGTATTTCTGTGAATATAGTTGTGTAACCTATCATTTTGACCAGAAAGCATAGTTTGGGAACATAGGACACACTTTGGAGACTAGATTCGGGTTAGATACATCAGTTCTAGGGAGAACAGTAACCTAAAATAAAATCCTAATCATGGTGATCTAAATTTTAATTATATAATTAAAATTTTGTTAAGGGTGAGCATAATCTGTTAGAACCAACTTATAAAGTATTCATGAAATAAAACAACACGGGTTCATGACATTACAGGTCTAAGGGATAGGGTTCTGGTTGGAGTGTTGAGACGCTTCATAATGGGGACACCCCTAGGACACCGTAGGAGAGTCTTGACTTAGGTCATGATGCGCCATATCCTTGCGAATGGCGGAGATGCTCAATTAGGAGCCGGATTGCGGGCTACGCCCGAGAGGTTGGACGCCAAATTCCCAACCTGCAGAACAAGTTCAGAGGACCTTTCCCGATTATTCTGGTTTGGCCTCGTGGGATAAGTTCGGAGGGCCTTTCCCGATTATTCATGTGATGTCTTAAAGAGTAAGTTTAGAGGGCCTGCCCGATTACTCTTGTGATATCACGTCTCATGGAGCAAGTTCGGAGGGCCTTTCCCGATTGCTCCCGAGGTTCCTTATACTAGGATAAGTTCGGAGGGCCTTTTTTGATTATCCTAGTATGTGTTGTTGCCTTTGGGCATGGTAGGCTTTGACCTGATGCACTCTACTATGGAGGGTTAGATGCCTTGGGGCATGTGTGGCATGTTAGCTAGTCACACCTTCGTGACATTGCCCTCTTTAGAGATAGATTTTATTCATGTCATCTCCGTGTTTTTATTTGTGAGGGTTGGTAAAACTGCTAGCTGAGTTTTTTGAACTCACCCGTTATCATTTGATTTTTGTTTTGTAGAGCTTGACCGGTGAGGTGGGTCGGATGCACTTGGCATCAATGGAGGGCAGATGAGCCACATGATCTCATAGCAGTCCTAGTTAGGGTCGTAGTCAAGTTCTTTGGTAGTAGTCATGCACTTATTTTAGCTTGATTTGGAATTGTAGCCCTGATGGCATTTATGTCATTTATTTCATGTTTTATTGTATCTGAACTTTTGAACTTTTGAACTTAAAACGTTATTCTGCACCTTTTGTTTCATTTGAGCTACTTGAATTAAACCTTGTTTTGGTTCGCTTTTCATTAATATAAAACTTGTTATTTCTTTCCGCTATATTATTTGTTGAGTTGGCATGTGCATGGTTTAGGCTGCGGGGTATATGCATGTATACCATGGCCTGTCATGTGACCCTGAGTTGGAGCGTGACACCCTCCGAACTTATTCCACAAGGCTATCCAGAACAATCGAGATTTGCCCATCCGAACTTGTTCCACTGGTTGGGAATTAGCCGTCCAACCTTTCGGGCCTAGCCCGCAGTACGGCTCCTCAACGAGCCTCTCCGCCATTCATAAAGGTATGACGCATCATGACATAAGTCAAGTCTCTCCTACGGGGTCTTAGGGGTGTCAACTTTATTGGGAAGCGTCTCAACACTCCAATACCCGACCCCAACTCCTAGACCCATAATGTCATAAACTCATGAGGTTTTATTTCATACATAACTTTATTTGTTGGTTTATAACAGATTATGCTGACCCCTTGCTCAATTTCAATTATGAAATTAAAATTTAGATAACCAATATTAGGGTTTTATTTTAAGATTTTGTTATAGATTACTGTTGTGCCCGATACTGATGTATCTAACCCGAATCCGGTTTCCAAAGTGTGTCATATATTTCCAAACTATATTTTCTGATTGAAACGATAGGTTACACGACTATGTTCCACAAATTATGCACATCACAAACAGGATTTCAAAATCAGTCATGATTGTTTAACCAAGAGTAGCATGAACCAAGAATTCTCCAAACAAGAATCAATTTACATGTTCAAGAATCTCATATCAAGAACACTCAATGCTTCAAAATCAAATTTTATTTTTACAAAACATGCTCCATATCCAAAAATCACAGATTTAAATCTAAGGCAAGCACAACAATTCAAGAACCCAAATAGGCAAGCAACTCAAGATATAAGCTTCAAGATAAACAAGATCTCTCACTTGAGCATTTCATCGAACACCTTGAGGGCACCCTTGCTTCACACTTGGTCGAGCACCCCTAGGGTAAACCTAGGGCTGTCGAGCCACAAAGGGAGAATCTCGGGCCCTCCTCCCATAAAACGGCACAAGAACACGACGATCAAACCCATGATTCAGCAAAATTTACAAGGAACAAGAAGATGCCCAAATTGGCTCAAGATTACGAGAGAACCTGGAAGAGGAGAGGTAAAACCACTCACCTAAATAGGAAGGGTGATTAGAGGAGAAATCTCGGACGACGACCCTTGAATCCGATTTCAAGAGCTGGCGGCTCGACTCAAGAAGGGGGGAGAGGGGGCGGCGGCTCCTCCTCAAGCCGCCGGCTTGAAGAGAGGGGAAGAGAGGGAAGTAGGGCTTGGCTTAGGTGGCTGGCTCGCTGCTCGGCTCCAAGGGAAAGGAAGAATGAGAGGAAGGCTCGGCTCGACTTGGCGGCTCCAAAAGGGGAAGGGGAGGGGCGGCTGGCGGTTGTGGCTGTCGGCTTGGCTCCTCCATTCAAAGATTTTGTGCGGCTCCAATTGGGGAGCCGCACACCAAGGGGGGTAGGGGTGTTCACGGGTCGGGTCGGGTCGGATTTAGGGAAAAAATTGATCCGACCCGACCAAGTATAATCGGGTCGGGTCGGGTCAGGTCGGGTTGAAAATTTTTCACCTCTCAAACCCGACCCGACCCAACCCGACGGGTTGGGTCGGGTAGTCAAGTTTACCCGTTTAGGAAAAAAATAAGTTTTTAACAATAATTTTTTAAAATAATTAAAAATAAATATTTTTTAATATAAACATTTTAAAAATAATTAAAAAATATAAAAAGTTCGGGTAATCGGGTCGGGTCTCGGGTCATCGGGTTTTAAATATTAAAACCCGAACTCGACCCGATTATAATCGGGTTTCAAATATTTGAACCCGACCCGACCTAATTGGTTCGGGTAGGGTCGGTTTTTCGGGTTCATTGGGCCGGGTTTGACCCATGAACAGCCCTAAGGGGGGGGGGGTTATACCCTCCTCCTTAAATCTAAATCCACTAACCCTCTTAGCAACCCCACATCTGTCTCGAGCCAAATCCAAACCCGTTAATCCAATCTAACCCAAAAATAAATATAAGCAACAAGCATACGCACATCCACATGCAACATAATTAAATCAATGTCACGCCCCAAGTCAGGGTCACGTGACCGGCCAGAGTATACGTGCCTATACCCCGAAGCCTAACCCATGCACATGCCAAAACAAATAATGTAGCGGAAAGAAAATGACAAGTTTTATTTTTAAAGGAAAAGCGAACCAATACCAAGTTTAGATTAATAGCTCAGAAGTAAAAAAAATGCGAAAATACGATTAGATTCAACAGTTCAAAAGTTCAATCAAATAAAACCTATAATAGATAACATAAATGCCCTCAGGGCTATAACTCCAAATCAAGCTAATACAAGTGCATGACAACTACCAACAAGACTTGACTACGACCCTAACTAGGACTGCTATGAGATCCAGCGGCTCCTCTACCCTCCAGCGACGCTAAGTGCGTCCAACCCACCTCACCGGTTAGGCTCTGCAAAACAAAAATCACACGACAACAGGTGAGTTCAAAGAACTCAGCGAGCGATTTTACCCACCCTCATAAATAAACACAGAGATAACATAAATAAATTCTATCTCTAAAAAGAAACCACTTCACAAAAGTGTGACTAGCTACCAGGCCCACAGGTCATCCATGCCCACGACATCTGACTCTCACAGGGGTGCATCAGGCTGAAGCCCTACCATGCCCGAAGGCAACATCACCCACAAAACGTGCATCGGGCCAAAGTCCATCATGCCAAAGGCAACATCACATACTAGGGAAGTGCATCGGTCCGAGCCCACCATGCCGAAGGCAACAGAACATACTAAGGAAGTGCATCGGGCCGAAGCCCACCATGCCGAAGGCAACAACACATACTAGGGAAGTGCATTGGGCCGAAGTCCACCATGCCGAAGGCAACAACACATACTAGGATATTCAGGAAAGGCCCTCCGAACTTATCCTATAGGTTGAGAATTTTGGCGTCCAACCACTCGGGCGTAGCCCAAACCCGGCTCCTAATCGAGCCGCTCTGTCATTCCCAAGGATATGGCGCATCAAGACCTAAGTCAAGATTCTCCTACGGTGCCCTAGGGGTGTCCTCAATATGAAACGTCTCAATACTCCAAACCCGACCCCTATCCCTTAGACCCGTAATGTCATGAACCCATGTGGCTCTATTTCATGAATTCCTTGTAAGTTGGTTCATAACAGATTATACTCACCCTTAAACCCAATTTTAATTATAGAATTAAAATTTAGATCATCTCAATTGAGATTTTGTTCTGCCCAGAAGTGCCGTGTATACCCCGAATCTACTCTCCAAAGTGTGTCATATATTTCCAAACTATATTTTCTGGTCAAAACGATAGGTTATACGACTATAATCAAAGATCTAATAACATAATAATAGAGAAATCAAAAATCAGTCTAGATTCAATAAACAACACATAAATTTCAGAAAGCTGAAATTTCCAGTACAACATGAAATAAAATCCGAATTTTACATAATTAAATTCCTAGATTTCTAACATCACGGATTCATATCATCAAGCCAATCATGCATACAATCTCATAATTTTTACTTAATAAAAACTAGCATATATATCAAGAATCCCTAAACCAAGAATCAAGGAGATTAAATTAATTCTTTAGCATCAAGAACATCTAGAACTCCAAGATGAGGTTTGCACCCAAGATTCACAAGATTTAATTATAAAATCACAGATTTTCCCTTAAACATAAGTGTCATGATATGAAATCAAAATTTCAGATCTAAACATGGCATAGAAACCTAGAAAATCTCAAGAACAAAAATAAACATCTTCAAGATCAAGAATCTTCAAGGCGGCTCAAGAGAATTCGAAGGAAACCCGAATAGGAGGGATAAAACCACACACCTTAATTTGGAAAAATATTAGGAGAGAAATCCCGGACGATGGCCCTCGAATCCGGCTTCAAAAGGCCGACGGCTCTCGAATTCGGCTTCAAAAGGCCGACGGCTCAACCCAAAAAATGGCTCCAAGGGGCGGCGGCTCACTCCAAGCCGCCAGCTTGGAGAGAGGGAGAGAGGGGAAGGAGAGGGGCTGGCTCCTCTCAGCTTGGCTCCAAAGGGAAAGAAGAGAGGAAGAGGAAGCAGGCGGCTCGGCTCGGCTCCAAAGAGAAAGAAGGAAGAGAGAAAGAGGAAGAAAAAACAATGGCTCGGCTTGGCTCTGCGTGGCGGCTCCAAGGAGAAAGGAAAAGGGGGCTGGCGGCTTGGCTTGGCGGCTAGCTCCCTTTCTCAATTTTTAGGTGGCTCCAAAATAGGAGCCACAAACCATGAGGGGGGGTTTTATACACCCTCCTCAACCCTAACCCCTTAAACCATTAATTCACAACCCACATCCACCTTAAGCCAAAACCAAAATCCGCTAACCCGATAGACTTAAATAATTTAATTAATCTCATTCTAATAAATCACAAATAATTAATTAAATACTCATATGAACATAATTAGCAATTATGCACACACAACACCAAATTAAATACTATCAACCACCCAAGCCTAAAAAATTCATAAATTCATAAATTTATATTCTACTTACCCAAGCTCGCAAGCTAGCTCCGGACCATGAGTCGACTCGACTCGACCATGAACTAGTCCGCTAGGCTGGCAAATACACATAAAAGGATAAATAATAAATTTAAATATATGGGATATTACAATCAATTAGTTACATAATTATAAATCATAATTCAACTCACCCGAGCTCACAAGCTCACATCAGACCATTAGTCAACTCGGTTCGACCTCGGACTAGCCCGCTAGGCTGACAAGCACAAATAATAAGAAAAGATAAATGAAAAGGAAAAATATCTAGGATATTACACTTGTGGTATCCGGTATTAAAATTTATGATGCTCTTTATATGTTGTGGATATTTGCAAATGAATTCCTTGAGTTGTAAATCAAGGACACATGAGTTCCTCCGCTAGAGGACTGAAGGCTAGGATGGGGCTGAGTTGGAAACACTACTAGAAATGTGATAATCAGGAATGACTATCAGCAATGGCCGCGCAAGTCATTGCTATTTCTAACGGCGTTCTTACTGCCACTCGAGTCGTTGTAGATGTGATATATCTGCAATGGCTTTGTTACGGCCGCTCGAACCGTTGCAGATATATTATCACATTAGTAATGACTTAGTTACGGCTACGACATCCGTCACTCTTTAGCCGATCGCACGCTTGCGGCCCGAAAATAAAATACTTATCAGCAACGACTTTCTATTTCGAGAAGTGCTATTAATTCCTTGAATTATAGAATGTTTCTTTATTTATGCCGCTCTTAATTTATTTATATTACCTGCATGTGATGTGGATGTGTATGTACTTGTATGACTGGGATATTGCTAGCTTGATCAGCTGGTGGATTATGATTGGGATTTTGCTAGCTTGGTCAATTGGTGGCCGGGTAGCGCGTCGATGAGCCACACTAACAGACAGCCCCATAGTGGCATTAGTGGGAGGGTCTTACCCAACCACTGGATCATTTTTGTGGGTTCATCTCAGGGGCTCATGCTCGAGGGTCGCTAGTCTTGAACTAGCCAAATGATCCCTAACCCGATCATGGTTATATTATTATCAGCATAAGGGTGATTGGCGCGGGGCGCCGTCTCAAGCTCGAGGGTCGCTAGTCTTGAACTAGCCAAATGACCCCTAACCTCATCATGGTTACATTATTATCAGCATGAGGGTGATTGGAGTGGGGCGCTGGATTTGTTTGAATTGTATGGATGCATGGATTATATGCATTGGTTTACTACTTGTATCATTTAATTATAGTTATTCTGTTATAAATGTAATTAAATGATGGCTTAGGGACGGCTCAAGGATGAGCTGAGTTCCTTTGAACTCACCCTCATTTTCTTTATTATTTTTGCTTCAGCTCTAGAGCAGTAGAGGTATTGTGGCACATGATCGAGGCGCAGCTGGGGTGGCAAGCTCATGGCATGGATCTCGTGATACGAAGTCGTAGTGGTGTATAGGACAGTTGTTTATTTTTCAGACATGATGTAGTAGAGATCTACTTTTCAGAGTGTTCAAGATTTGTTATAGTATCATGTTATTTTTATTTTAGTAATTGCATGGTTGTGTATCTTTATTTACGCATCATGGTCATGTTTAGGTAGGCTTCGGGGTACAGACGTGTACTTTTGCCGGTCACACGACCCTAGGATTTTGGGGTGTGACAGCTACCCCCTACGATAAAGCATGTACCAAGTGCACTAGTCTTGCCAGAGCCACTGATCCCCTACTCGGTGATCCTACGACTAGGAATATTTATATATAATCGGAGCCTTCGGATTCTAAGTCTCACTGGCTTGATCTCATCATGGCCCTAGAATAATTTGCCCTAGTTCATGGGATTCATCATAATCTATTAACAATATAAAGATGCAGCATATGATGAAAAGTTGCCTCGTATTTTTCATTACCCTTTAATAGTCCCTCAATACATCGACATGTGATTGGCTTGAGGGCACTATTCCTTTCAATCTCCCACTTGCACTAAAGCCAATCACCCTCGTATCTCATACTCGTATTTTCAATGGCGATTGAATCTACTGCTATAGTAATTAGTTTGGTCTGCAACAATGTCTTTTGTCATCTCCTCTTCCCAATGATGAGGTGATACCGCATTAGGAAAAGCAACGATTTTTCTTGGGATCTCTCAATTCTTTTACTTTGAGCAATAGCCCTCGGTATTGTGACACAATATGGGCATTGAACCGACAACCATAGGAACAACTCCCACTAAATGATAAACTCCTTTATACACTATCCTTAGAGGCTTCGCGAGCGGCAAAGCATATAGCCTTTATCACCTTATCAGCTATAGTACCCAGCTAGGAATTCCTGCTTACTACACTGCCAAATTATCGAATCGACTACAGTACCTCGCTTGGAACTCTTTCCAGCTTGCTACGCCACCATTCAGGGTATCTCCATACCCATACCCTGATAGAGATACCTTGATATGAATTTACTACTGTCTAGATTTGATTAGTAGCTAGTATCAGAGTAGGTCTCAAGTTCAGATCTTCCATGAATAAAAAAAACATGGCTTTCGAATGTTCTTCTCTAGGGTCTACATGAAACCTGCTTGTCACCCCTTGGGGATAAGCTACATCATGGCAAGTAACCTCTTTTACTGCCTTCCATGTTAATCTCTTTTAACATCAATATACTTTGATCGGAATAACCTTAGCATCCTTTTAGACCTATCCCCTATATATCTTTATGCGGAGCATATAGGAGGCATTTCCCAAATATTTATAGAGAAGTTTTTGGGTAACAAACTAAAGCATGGGAATATTTTTCCCAATGAGTTGTATATCATCCACATACAGCACTACTACGCTCCCACTAACCTTCTTCTATACACAAGGTCCATCCACGTTTTTTATAAAGTCAAACTCTTTTGATTGTCTCATCAAAATAGATGTTCCAACTCCTCGATGTCTGCTTGAGTCTATAAATGGACCTCTGCAGTTTGCATACCTTGCTCGGTCCAACCGATGATACGAATCCCTCTAGTTGTGTCATATAGACTTCCTCCTCAAGTTCTCCATTAAGGAATGCAGTTGTGACATCCATCTGCCAGATCATGTAGTCATGGTATGCAGCGATGACTAGCAATATCCTGATGGACTTGAGCATAGCTATCGGCGAAAATGTTTTATCATATTTATCTCCTTGCCTTTGAGTGAAACCTTATGCAACTAGTCTAGCCTTATAGGTCTCCACCCGACCATCTGCTCCAATCTTTTTCTTAAAGATCCACTTGTTCTCTATCAGAGTAACTCCTTTGGGCAAGTCAACCAAAGTCCATACTTGGTTGTACATTGAGTCCATTTCGGATTGCATCTTACCATCGCTTGCGATCAACACCCTTGACCGCTTCATCAAAATATTACGAATTGTTTGAATCTAGGTCATTCACAATGGCTAGATTTAATCTCTTAGGCAATCTATGCAGTCTACTTGATCTGCGAAGAGTGGTGGGAGGTGGTGTCTCTTGGATTGGTTCAACCAGTGGACTTTCCACCGATTGGTGCGAATTTGTTTGTGGTTTCTAAAATTCGTCAAGTTCAATATTTCTCACACACCCACTTTCCTCAATAAACTCATTTTCTAAGAAAGTGGCGTACCGACTAACAAACTCCTTTTGTTCAGTTAGCGAGTAGAAGTAATACCCTAAACTCTCTTTAGGGTATCCCACAAAACTACACCTTGTTGACTTTGCACTAAGCTCCCTAAAAGGATATCAGGAGATCGGTAAAGCACAACATGGACTACACCATATTCAATAGGGTGGAATTCCTCCCTTCAAACACTCCATTATGCAGAGGCAACCCCATTGTCCTTGAGATAATTCAAAAACTCATTGGATAAGTATTCACTGCCTCGATCCGATCAATGGCCTATAATACCTTTACTAATTTATTTCAGTCCTTGAACTATTCAAAGGTATCGATTTTGTGTCGCATCAGACATTGTACCTCAACATATCGTAGGAGTATACTCCTGTAGCATGAGTTGTCATCGGTCTACATACACCTATGTGAATTAACTCTAACAACTCAGCTGCCCTTTCACTAGGTCCGGTGAATAGAGATTCGATCATTTTGATCTTGAGACACGATTCACAACTTGGCAACTATTCATAATCATATGGGTCAAAGCACCCATTTTATGTCCAAGTCTTAAAAGCATGAGATTCATGAAGTTTAGATCATCCATTTTCCTTTTATGCATCCGTTCGATATGAAATATATTATCACTAACATTTAAAACCATTAAGCCATTCACAATGCGTCCAGTAGCATATAGCTCATCAGAATGGTATATGAGACAACTATTGCCTTTTAAAATCATAACCTTGCAACAAAACAATATTAATACTGGAATGTAATATCAATTATTAAGCTCAATAGTTTTGCCAGATGACATATCTAAACAATAGGTTCATACGGCTAATGTTGTAACTCTTTGTGCCATTACCTACCTGCAGGTTGTGGTCACCTTTGCCCAACCTTCTACTTCTTCTCAGCCCCTGCAACGCTTTGCAAATGTGATAACCACAACCGATATCCAATATCCATGAAGTAGAATTAGTTAATGACAAATGTATCTTAATAACATATGCACCTAAAGAAGTGGCTTCAGAAGCCCTCTTCTGCTTTACCTCTACAATATACTCATTGTAATTTCGCTTCCAGTGGCCATTATTACCACAATGGTAGTAGGTGCATTTGGGAACATCCTTTCTTTCTTCTTGATATCTTTTTAGGTTTCAACCTTTATTCTTTGCTTTGTTCTGAATAGATCATTTCTTTGCCTTTCTCTTAAAGGTACTTGCCATTAACAAGACTTTTCCCTTATCCTTCACAAGGTGGGACTCAACAGTCTTCAGCATATTAAGGAGTTCGGGCAGTGAGACATCCAGTTTGTTCATGTGGAAGTTTGCAATAAACTATGAGAATGATTTTGGGAGGGATTGGAGTACAAAGTCCTGACTTAGCTCCCAGTCCATAACGAAGTTGAACATTTCTAACTCCTCAATCAAATTGATTAGTTTGAGGACATGAGTCTCGACATGAGTGTCTTCCTCCATTTTGACATGAGTCTCGTACCTAGGAATCCTTCTCTGCTCACCATATAGCTCGTACCTAGCAGTCCTGACTTAATATCCATTGTTTATTTAGTGCATAGATTAGAAGAAAATATGAATAGAAGAATATAAAATTGATAATATATTCGATGTACACTAGATTTAAAAAATTCATATCCAATCCTCCCTCATTTATTATCCAATACAATCTAATCCTATCCAATGAAGCAAACATATCATAATGGCATGTTTGCTACATAGGATAATGAATGGATTAAAATATTAATTATTTGTATAGTGTATGGATTAGAAGAAAATGCGAAAAATAAAATAAAATAGATATTATATTTGATGTACACTAGATTTAAAAAAATCATATTCAATCATTCTTTATTTATTATCTAATTCAATCATATCCAATGAAGCAAATATATTTTGCTAAGAAAAGTAACATCTTTTACAAGAATAATACTGAAGCATATATAAAGTTTGGAAAACTAAATTAGATTCTTTTTATACTTTGAGAACTAAATTGTAATTCACATCAATGTATGAAGCCTAAATGGAAATTAACTCAATTTTAAACTACACAGTATAATTGATGAAATTTGGATTAAACTAGCTATAGTACCCGTGCTTTGCACGGTTAAAATGTGGTTTTAAAAATAAAATATTTTAAAATTAAATTTTATATTTTAATATATTATTATATATTTCGTGATTTTATAAATAAAAAAGTTTAAATTGTTTTTTTATATTTTAGTATATTATTATATATAAATAGAAGAGTTTATCAAAAATTTTTATATTTTTCATATTTTCTAACATGATTTCAATTTCAAATTATATAAATTTAGATATAAAATAAAATTTTAAAATATTAGAAAACAATTATTTTAAACTTAAATTGTAAATTAATTTTTAATTTAATTTTTAACTTAAATTTGCAACTATAATTTAATATTCTTAATAATTTAAATTATAATTTAAATTTAAATATTTGTATATCTAGATTTTTAAAAATAAGTTACCATATTATTATCATATTAAAAAAGAATTATATTTTTAAGAATAAAAATCGATACTTAATTGGAAGTGAAAACTATTTAATTTAATGGATTCGAAAAATTTCCAATTAATCATACATATACATGGAAGGAAAATAAAATTTAAAATTAAATATGCACAATTATAATATATAAAATTTGAAAATTAAGTAGACATAATTAATTTAATTATAACCAAATAGAAATTAATAAAATTCAAAATTAAGCATGTTTAATTAAGCAGACATAAAAAAATTCGAAACTAAGATTTAATTTATTTTTAAAAAAATTGAAATTTCATAAATAATTCTCAACATTTGTAATTAATTAAATTCGAAAATTTTAAAAATTAAACATTATTAATTGAAGAGAAAATAAAATTCACCATTAATAAAATTTAAAATTAATTTAATATGAAAATTAATTTTGAAATTGAAATTAATTTAATTCAAAAATTTAAAAGTTAAACATGATTAATTAAGAAAAAATAAAATTCAAAATTAATTTAGTATAAAAATTAATTTAATATAAAAATTAATTTTGAAAATTAAATTAGAAGAAAATTAGAGTAGTTTCATGTAGAAATTAAAGTTGAAGATTTAAAAATTAAATATATAAAAATGAAAATATAATTGTGATAAAAATAAATATAAATAATTGAGAAATAAATATAAATAGTTGAGGAAGTGGAGGGAATTTAGATGAGAATAAATTGTTTCTTGTTTATATATATATATATATATATATATATATATATATATATTAGAAACAATTGTTAGATTAAAGGATTAAGATATTAAAATTTTAAAAGGTCAAAGGAAGAAAAAGACCAAAATTAAACTAATTATTATTGAGAGTACGTGTAGTCAAAAGGAGCACTTCACCGTAGTTCAGCCTACTCAGTAGTTCATCTCGGATTAGGTCTCCTTATATTATATTCTTGTTTATTGGTTGAGATATATATTAGGTAACACTCTCATAAAAAGTAATTTTTTTCTCCTTATATTATATTCTCTCAGTAGTTCATCTAAGGCTCAAAGGTGAATGACATGAATAGTACTCCAGTGCATGAATGCCTGTTGGATGCCTTCAATTAATGGGAAAGGTTCACATCATGAATAATATTCACACTTTGTCTTTCATGGGAACCCGAAACCATGAGCTCACGCATGTCTGTTGGCGAAACGAATCTTGTTCAAGGCCAAGGCACAAATATATAAATAAGGACCAAAGAAAATTCTTAAATGAGTTGTCTCTTTCTGTTGCTGTTGGGGTTTTGTCTTTCTACCAAGCAGAAGAAACCCATTAAAGAAAAAGCACTGCTCACGATGCTGATCGATTACAGGACACGCATAAGCACTTACCCTTGAGGATAAGACTTCTCGTTGGTCATCTTCAGTAACTCTATGTTTGTCCTCCTTTCATGTCTTCCTCCCTCTCGCATATATAATGGAAAGGATATATTGTTGAGTGACACAGAGTTATTTGTGATTGAGGCATATTAGCAAAGATTTGCTGGGTTGGTTGAGAGACTCCACTGATAATGGGTAATTGCTGGTTCGGAGGGCCTCTAGCCAAGTGCAGAATTTCTTCCAATATCAAACCAGGTCAGTTTCTTAATTTATTTGCTGCTGTTTGATTTTAACATTAGCCTTTTCCCCCAAACCTTTCACCTCATTCTCACATGTTGGTTTTATTTTCATTATTTGGAACCCTAAAGATGTTGGACCATGATATTACGAGTTCTTTGTTCTTGCTTTCCCTTAAATGATTTTTAGCTCTCAACTAGCTTAGATGTAAAGCTATCTGACATACGCACACAAAAGTATTGTTTTTTTCTCCCGTTTTTATATTAGAGTCTCCAAAAGCAGTAAAAGAAGAGGGGAAGGAAAGCAGATTGCCCTCAAACCCAGAGGAAGTGGAGGACTTGAGAGGGAAAACTGCCACAAACCCACTGATAGCATTCACTTTCAACGAACTTAAGGTGATTACAGGGAATTTCAAGCAGGAAGATATTTTAGGTGGAGGTGGATTCGGTAGTGTTTACAAGGGATTTATCACTCAAGATCGTAGGAAGGGGCTTCAACCTCTTCAAGTAGCTGTCAAGGTTCATGATGCTGATAACAGCTTCCAGGGTCACAGAGAATGGCTGGTAACCTAATTTTTATCAGCTTAATTCTGAAAAAGCAAAGGATCACAAGCTCATCAATGCTGATTACATTTACTGGTTCATCGTTTGTTTGCAGGCTGAAGTTATATTCCTTGGGCAACTTTCCCACCCCAATTTGGTAAAACTGATTGGTTATTGCTGTGAAGATGAGCATCGAGTTTTGATTTATGAGTTCATGGCTCAGGGCAGTGTGGAATCAAAACTCTTCACAAGTAATTCTCTGACAATTTGCTTTTCTAGTACTCTGGGTTCATTAAACTATATGTCAAAATAATATATGAATTTGGTACTTAAAGAGTTGTCCTAAGTAATTTTTGTCGTATGTGCTTTTTGTCCTTTCATATTTTTTAAAATAAAATAATAATTGAAGAGCTGATAAAAAGTAAAAGTAGTCATGTTTTATCCTTCTTTAGAGAAGTTTCTTGACTTCTTCAAGAGTAAGATATTAATAGGTTGAGATCCTATACATCACAAAAATAAATTTAGCATCATCATACTTTCTGTTTTAATACTTAAGATTCCAATTTGCAAGTTGTGGTCGCTGGTGGGGGTATATTTGTCAATTCAACCCTTTTTAGGGGTGAGCATGGACCGATAACCGGTCCATTAACAATTTTTTAAAGCAGACCATTGACACGAGTTTTTAAAAACCATTAACCATAAATCGGTCCATTAACTTCGGTTAACCGGTACTTCAGTTTCGGATTTTGCGGTTTGGTCAACTAATAATTTTTGGTTAACTAATAAATTTTTTTAACAAATAAAAATAATAAAACTATACAAATTGCAAAGTCCATTTCAATTGTTGAAAGTACTTCAAAATAGAAAATACAAATCAAACATAATACTTATAAATAAAAATCCAAAAGAAGGATAATATCCTCATAAACAATTACAAGAATTGAATATGTTCAACATGAATTTCAAATATTTATTTAGTGAAAGTGTATCATAATACTTGTGTATCATAATATTTATTCATATTTAAAAAATATATAATTGGTCAAATATTGGAGAATGAAATATAATTTAAATATACTTCGATGTATTACTTTATATAACTTCTAGAGAGAAAAACATAAGAAGAAAAAGTTTGGGGTGTAGAATTAAAATATTATATATATGAACCAATTAATCGCGGACTAACGGTTAACGGGTACTCAAAAATCGAAATCAAAAACTGAAAATAAAAAAAATAAAAACCAAAATCATCATATCGTTTAATCCCCCTAACCCTTGTTGTAACGGGGTTAACACCTCTCATCCAACACTTTAACCTCGTTTCACGTCCCACCCGTTAAACCATTTAATTTAAATGCATTATAAAATCACCAAAGAATCATAGAAATTCTAATTTACTGAATAAAATGAGGTCCACAACTTAGATCGAAAATGAGTGTATAGAAACAAAACTGTTTAAACCACTTAAACAGTTTCAATTTCATTTAAATAATTTTAGTGGAAGTGTTTAAATAGATCATTTACGGTTAGAAATACATCAAAAGATGACAAAAAAATCACAAAAAATCTAATTTACTGAATGAAATGAGGTCCGTGAGACTTGAGTGTGTACAAGTCCCAGAATAAAATTGTTTAAACCATTTTAGTAAAACTGTTTAAATAGGTCATTTAAGTTTAGAAATGTATCATAAAATCACCAAAAAATCAGAAAAATTCTAATTTACTAAATGAAATGAGATCCACAACTTGGATCAGTGAAAGTAAGTGTGTACAAGTTTCGGAATAAAACTGTTTAAATCTTCACATTTAGAAATAGTTTTAGAGTCAGATCAATTAAATGACTCGATCTGTTGATATTGTTTCTATAGCTTAGAGTAAGATCAATTAAGTGAAATTAAGTGACTATGTTGTTGTTTTTGTGAATCTTTAGAGGCTAATTTGAAACAAATTTTGTGTCTATTAATTTCTAAATGTGAAGATTTAGAAACAAAAATTTAATTTATCTCTAATTTTGTGTCTCTATAGGCCAATTGTGTTGTAGTGAGAAAATCTTAAAAGAGTAACAAATTTATGCTTAAATAAATTGTACAAGGAAACAAGTTGAAAGACAAAATAAAGCAATACTAGAGAAATAATTGCTAACTCGATCTTCTATATGCCCTTTCCACCTACTACTCAGTAAACCAGGTTTACATCTTACTTTGACTGATTATTTACTGTTATGAATAGGAGTACTGTGTCCCCTTCCTTGGTCTATCAGAATGAGAATTGCATTTGGAGCTGCTAAAGGACTTGCTTTTCTTCATGAAGCCGAAAAGCCAGTAATTTTTCGTGATTTTAAGACATCCAACATTTTGCTAGATCAGGTTAGTATGCTGAAACTCCTCTACTTCCTCTTTCATTACTTCATCTAACTAGCTATTCCCAAAAGTCTTAATTGAAGACATTACACCCTAAACAACGGAAGAATAGAGAACTCTTCTTCTGAAGAATATTAAATTAGATCTTGTTACAATGAAATGATAAACTGATTTAGTCAGCTTTATTCTGGTTTTTTCCCTACTAGCTAGAATATATATAGTTTTTATAACTCTATATTTATTAGCGATGTTTCTCCCAGTTGCTAGTTTTTCTGATAATATATACTTGTTTTAATTCGGATAAAGGGAAGATGCATGCTTTTTCTCTCTCTTAAAGTAATTAAACTGTAAATAACTTAGAGTAACTAAAAATTCAACCGGTACAACTAGTTTGCTATCTTTTTTTTTTTACAAAAAATAAGACTATATTAGGCACTTGGCCAACCGAAAGGGAGTCATGATACAAAAAGGTTTCTAGCTCGGGAGGGCGAGATGATGTCCAAACAATGGACTCTTTACGACTCCTGGCTAGATTTGCTACCCAATGGGCAACTTGGTTTGCGTTTCAATTTACATGTGAAAATGTAACATGATTAAAATTTTAAAGAATTGAAAGAATGTCTTCAAAGGGTGAGCCCATGCTTTGAGGGAGATCCGCATGACTATTGATGGAGTCTACTAGTGGCTTGTAATCTGATTCACATGAAAGATAGCAATTGCTTCTGAATAAATAGTAGAGGAAGAAAAGAAATAATAACTTGAGGCAAAAATACAGTTGAATTTAAGCCAAGGATCAGGAGGAGGGATCCAAACTTGAACATTAAATTTCTTATGCAAAGTACCCTCAGGAGTGTAAGTATTCTGGGAATTGGTTCGTGAAAGCCAATATATAAGTCATTGCCTTACTAATGGAAGGCTTAGAATCACCATGCATTATAGAATTTCTGAAGAACCAAATAAACCAAAGGACATTGGCAAAATGGCTTTGGAGTCCAGGTTTAACCCCGGACTCAACAAAAACCAGCTACCCGAATGCCACCCGAATGCCAGGAACTTCTTTGAGAAAAATCCAGCTTAAGATGTATAAACTCAAAGCATGCCAAAGTTCACAAGAAAAAACACAATCAAAAAATAAGAGGTGAAAAGTTTCAGAATAGGAGTTACAGAGAAAACACATAGGTAAATGTAAATCGCAACGAACCTTGGATTTAGACCACTATTTAAGACATAATCGTCTTTCGAGGGCCAATTGTTTATTATATAAACTTCTTAGTTTAACATGAATATTAGGAGGAGCAGAATGTAAATGTTCCATAGGTTCAAGCATGACAATATCTTCATTAGTGGTTCTAAGAAGGGATTCAATGTTACAAAAAGAATGCTTATTCTTGTGTGCAAGGGCAGACCTAGTAGCATTGAGCTTTAGGGTAACAATAGAGTGATTGAGAACATTAGAAGGAGTATTCCAAGGATCATTTATGATATTTTTACTATCCTCATATTCAGTCCAGAAGTACTGAAAACGAAATAATTTGTTTCTACTTTGCTTATGACTAGGAATAGTAACAAGCATAGGACAATGATCTGAAATAATTCTAGGAAGATGTTGAATAGAAGAATGCCCCAAAAAATGTAACCATGTGGAGTTAGCAAATATCCTATCCAAACGAATAAGAACCCTGCATATTGTTTGACCAAGTATATTTACAACCATTAAACCAAGATCAGTAAATCCACAATGAGCAATAACAGATGTAAATTCACGCATAAAAAGAACACCACATTTATCCTCAGGATCCAAAATGGAATTCAAATTACCAAGCATAACCCAAGGATAAGCAGATAAATCATATTGCATCAAGGAGTTCCATAAGAGACTTCTAACATTAGGATCAGTGCTTGCATATACACCACAGAGAGCATAAAAGGTTGAGAATCCTCAACCTGAATTACAATATGAATCACTTGGGGTTGAGAAGAGATAACCTGAGCTTTAATGGAAGAAGAATTCCAAGCTAATAAAATACCTCCAGAAGCACCATAACTAGGCTGAATTGTAGCATTCCAATTGCGGCCAATGGACCTTACCAGCTTGTTAGATTGTATCAAATTCAATTGAGTTTTTTACAAAGTTATAACATTTACATGAGAATTTCTAATTTTAACAGAGATAGAATCTCTAACAGGCCTTCTCTAAGCCCTTCTCGCATTCCAATTACGTAGATTCATCTAAAACAAAGAAAGTATTTGAAGTTTTAAAATCCACGGGGGGTAGGATTGCTTGAGGGGGGAGGCTCAAGAGCAGGTAGGGATCTAGACCTTTTAGGTTTATTTTGACCCTCAATAAGGGGGATGTGATAGATAGGGGGTTTAGGAGGCTTGGTGTCTCTTCTACGATTGACTCTAGAAGTGAGGGCAGTAGAAGAATCAATAGCAGGGGCATTAAAAACAGTAGGTATTTCTTTTGCCATTGCATTAAAGGATTTTGGAGTGGCTAAGGGTGAAAAATCCTTAAGTAGAAAACCAGAAGAGGAAGATGCTCGAGGATTAATGAGAGGGGAAGCGATCACAGAGGGATGAGATGGGGAATTAGGGTTTGCGGAAGGGGGTTCAGAAGTGGTCGGAATAGACTGAGACTCCAAAATGTCCTCTCTACCTGAACCCACAGAATTGACCGAGTCCATAGCATCTTCGTTATGAGGGATCAAGGGTTCAGAGGTGTTTTGGGTAGCCTGAGCATCTTCTAGGGTTCCGTCAACGTTGCCGACGTTGAACCTGGACCCAAGGTCCACAAGTAGGTTCCGGAGGAGAGGACATAGGAGGAGAGGCTTTAGAATCAACCGACATCATAGAAGAATCACCATCAACAACCATATTTTTAACGAGCGAAACATTTAAATCAATCCTCGAAGGATCATTCAAAGAAACCTTAGAAACATTTTTGAATTGAAAAAACGTCGGATAGTTAGAATCTTGGTGACCAATCACACCTCATTGGAAGCAAAGAATGGGGATGTTTTCATAAACCACCGGTTGAAAAAACTCGAAACCCTCGCTTGAAAGCCACACTCCCTGTTGATGGGGATGACAAGATTGATTTCCACACACGCGGATATAACGCTTGCGTTCACAAGAGAAAGATCTTTCATCAATTTTAATAAATCTACCAAAATGTTCAACAATGAGAGTAACAAAAATCGGGTTCCAAAATTCAATCGGCAGCGATTGGAAATGAATCCACACCGGAGCGGTGTTAAAACTTTCATCCCAAGGCCGGAAAAGGGGTTTCCCAGAACATCGCCACGAAAGGTCCAAGGACCACTCGAAAGAATATAGTTTGCGGAATCAACAGAATCAAACTGAAAGACAAAACATTGATCGTCAAGATCAAGAACCCATTGAAATCCGTATTTTGACCAAGAACGAGAAGCCCAGCGGCGAAGAATCTTGAGCGGAGGAGGGTTTCCAAGAAATTTACCTATTATGGATCTCTCCCATGCTATTTCCAAGCAGTGGTTTGATCAGTCGAGAAGGTCATACAATCGGGAGTTGAAGATTGAATCTTCAAAAGGGTAGACGACGAATCACCCTTTTTTGAATTATGGTTTTCCCCTTTCAAAATCTAGGCCTAAGAAAGGGGCACCAGTTTCACGATGTTGACAGGGGCCTTCGCCTCTCCTGAAGGCGGCAAAGGAGGCAGATTGGGGCGGCCATCCACAGAGGGATCATCAAGCCGATACGGAGGGGGGGCGTTGAGAGGAAGGGGAGGGAGGAGGGGAACGGGCGAGAGAAGAGGAAAGGGCACTCATCACACTTTTAACTAGTCTGTTATCTAGATCTTCTGTTTATCACTTCTTGTTTCATTAATTATCTCATTTTTTTTGTAACTAATTAATTATCTCATCCTTATTATCCAGAATTTTCTCCTGAAATTACTTCAAAACTAGTGAATAATTAGTATCATTAATTTGTCTCGTTCTTATTAATTGAATCATGCACTACAAATGAAATTTCAACAATAAATGCCTTGTTTTATGGAATATTTGCATTTAGTCAAGAAGACATTCGACTCCGTTAATTGGAGTTTCATTTTGCAAATGCTCAAGGCTAGAGGGTTTCCTTCGAGATGGATTCTGTGGGTTCATAATCTCCTTAGCTCGGTTGAATCAGCTTTATTGACTAATGGCTCTGAGGGCAGACCTTTTATGCACAAACGAGGTGTTAGACAAGGCAATCCTCTCTCTCTCCTTTTCAATCTGGTTTGGTTTGAGATGTTCTCTCTCGTTTGATTACAAGGGCCGCAATTATGAGTTGGTGTTCGGGGCTCTCTTTGAGCATTTCCCCGGAGGTATCACTCATATCTTTTTTACAGATGATTTACTCCTGTTTAGCAAAGATATTGAGGCTTCAATAAGATCTTTTGGTCTTCTCCTATCTTGCTTTGAACTCTGCACCGGGCTTAAACTCAATGTTCTCAAGACAAAGGTCACCCCCCTCCCCACCAAGGCGATCTCGGCGGCGGCTATCTTGTGTTGTGCGGTTGGTTCATTCCCTATCGATTATTTAGGTTTGCCACTACGTCTTAACAAACCCACTAAAGCAGATTAGACTAAGATCGTCATCAAAATTGATAGAACGTTGGATTCATGGCAAGGCCCGTTTATCTCACGGGCCGGTCGCCTTATGCTTGTTAATAGCATTCTCATGAGTCAAGTATCTTATATCTTCTCCAATTTCATAGCTCCCTGTTGGGTCATCAATTTGGTGGACAAAAGAAGAAGAACTTTCTTCTGGATCGGGAGGTGCGATATCTCTTCCAGATGTAAATGAATGGTGAGCTGGGATTCTATTACTCGCAGTTGGGTGGACGACGGTTTGGGCGTTTTGGACCTTTCCTCTCATAATGCGGCTCGTATTGGCAAGTGGCTTTGGAGACTTCTTCAGCCCGAGGTTATGCCTTGGCATGACATTCTCTTGACTCTCTATCCGGCTCTTAGATTATGGGAACCACCAGGGCCTCTCACATATTTGGAAAAATATTGGTGGCCTCCTCGACATCTTTGGGATTTCTCTGACTCACATTGCTGGCGAAGACTCGTCTTTTAGACTGTGGCATAATCCTTTGGCTTAATGGCGCTAGACTGCAGAACAAATATCCACTCCTCTGCTCGGCCGCTAGCAACCCTGATATCTCCTTAGCTGAGGCCTGTTCATGGAACCCTTCCGGCATTGTGGAGGGTTGGAGCATTCAGTTTCATCACTTGGTACCCTCGGGAGCCCTGCGCAACCTTGCCGGCGAGTTGGCTCCCTTCCTTCACTGCTCAGGGGATGATCAAATACTCTGGAAATGGAACAGTAGCGGGGTATTCTCTACAAGCTCTCTATACTGGCTCCTCAACTACAAAGGAGTGGCTGAGCCTTGGGTCAATTTCATTTGGCAAAATGACTGTCCGTCGGGTATCTCCATGCATAGCTGGTTGGTTGAAAAAGAGCGGCTTCCGACGAAAGATAGGCTTGTCTCTAGAAATCTTCAGGTCACGGGCACTTGCCCGCTCTGCAATATCCTTAATGAATCTCACTCCCATTTATTCAAGGACTGCATCTACTCTCGCAACGGTTGGTCAATTTTCTTGAGGCTTTCCAACACCAACCTCTTTCCTCTTGACTTTAAACCTTGGGACCGGGTCCCTACGTTGACGGCCTATAAAGCCCGCCATCTCTTTCGTTTGGTAATGTTTTGGAGATCTTGGATTTGGTTCGAACGGAATTTGAGGGTATTCGGTGGAAATTGCAGATCCTTTTTTGAGCTTGCTTCTAAGGCGGCATGAGTCTTTTCGCTTCTACTTTAGAACCATCTGTGTTGGGCTGTAATTTGGTGTTATTTTATTTGTACGTTGGGTCCCCCGTTGGACCGTTTTTTTTCCCTCCCCCCTCCCCAACTTGTATCCCCGCTCAATACTCTTGAATCGAATACAAGTCTTCTTTGTTCAAAAAACAAAATTGTACCTATTGTTCACCTTTGCCTCCATGGACAATGTCACTCAAACTACACAGATTTTAAAATCCATTTCTTTTGGTCCTTACAATAATCCTTCCACTGTAGAAAAAAAAGGAGAAAAAAGATGCAATAAAATTGGCGTCTGGCACTAATGCTAGAATAAACTAGCACCATTTGTTGATTGATGTCGGTTTCCACACAGACACCGATATTAGCATCGATTTCTCTTCATAATTCCATGCACATGGATTGTAAAAGAAATTCAGCTGAATTAACTTTTTATAAATTAAATTACATATAAATCAATTGTTAACTAAAATTCGGGGATAACGGTCCAAATGAAGACTAAATATATTTTCTAATCAAGGTTTAATCTCATATCGGCGAAAGAAAAAAATTCCTTGTTGGTATTTAGTTCAAATAGGAAAAAAAAGTTATAGATACCATTGCCAATACTGGAGGTGCTAATATGATAATTTCCTTGATAAAAAAATTGGGAAAATACCTAAACATAGCATATACTTTGAGCCGTTTGAGGTTTTTCTCATTTGCGACATGTACTTTTATTTTTTTCAATTCAGGCATATACTACGACATTTGTTTCTATTGTGGCTTGTCGTCTAATTTCCATCGAAAGCCCCATTAAGCTGAGGATGTGGCATGCAGTCGTGTAGAAAAAAGCCATTTTTAATTCCATTAGTAACCTAGGTTTCACATAATCACTTTTGGGGTTATTAATTTTTTATTAATTTATTATTTCAAAATTTCCACATCATAATACTTTTATTGACTGCCTCTTAATACACCTACTTCCATACCCCACCGCTCAACAACCACTAAAACATCCCTTTCGATAGTTATCTCGGTGACAAGGAACATTGCAATCCGCCTGCTCATCTCCAGCAACTTCTTCGGCGACTTCTCATTCGGTCAAATTGGGGAAAGCCCTCTTGTTCTTGCTTGAGAGTTGGGGACTTCCAATCCGGTTCGGTGTCTCTCCTTGTCTAGTTCGACGTCGGTGGGGGGATTTGCAAAAGACACTCCGACGCTCAAGTTAGGGGGGACTCTAAGATGGAGGTAATGAAATTGAAACTTAAGGCTACCTGGGTGCGCCGTGTCTATTTGTATTGTAGGGAAGGACGGTGTTGCCGTCCAAAAATCTTGTAGTGAGGTTGCCTAGAATAGGTCGAGGTCGATCCCGGGAATGACACGCGTATATTGTCTGATAAGGTATGATGTAGATATCCTTATGGAGCCAAGTGGGACACTAGGCAGAGCCGTTTAGTCTGGCTTGAGCATGACTCAGGGACGCAGTCGGGCGGAGCCCCTTGGATGGGGTCGCGCGGTCTGGTTCGAAAAGAGGGATGGGGCATTGCTGGGTCTAGTTCGACCGGGCCCAGTAGTTCTAGTTTAGTCCACCTATTTATTCAACGCCCACAACCATGGTCGTGCACAATGAGCAGTTTGTTCGACACTCTAATCGTGTGCGGAAGAGCATTATTCCATCATATAGTGGTAGGTCGCGTGCACCATCACAAGTAAGAGCTTTCCCTTGTTTGTCATTATTTTCTATTCGAGATTTGGCATTATGGATTTGAAACTAAAGTTAGGGTTTATAGGTTGTAATTGATTAGTTTTTAGGCTTTGCAAAATCATGCAGCCAGTTGTTTAGAAGGTGCGAAATAATGTTTTTTGATTGGTTTTTAGAGCATTGTCATTACTGGTTGTAAGTCAATTGATGGGTTGTTGTAAGTCGAATGACCTACATTTCAAGGGGGTAAATAGTATGTTTACTAAAACTTAATCCTAAATTCAATTTTAATCAATTCTTAAGTTACACAACAATTCACAAATTAAGTAGCAAGCGGAAGCAAAGTAAATATGTCAATTAAGCAAACAAATAGAGACAATGAAAAATAATCTTTATAGTAGTTCGATTCCAATCCCTACTCCACTACCTAAGCACTCCGCTTAGGATTTCCAAATTTAACTTTACTATATTGTAATTGTTTCCAACCAAGAGTCTCCGCTCTCACACCGAATACACTTCCACACCCGGAAGTCTCCGCCTTCACACCGAGAGCACTCTTCTACCTAAACCCTAAACGACAAAAATCACTTATCCTAGTAAATCAAGCTACACTGGTAGACTTATGCCTCAAACACCAAGGCTATCACCCAATCTAACAACCTAGTAACCTAGGTTCTTACAAGCTCAAATACAATGAAATAAATCACAAAAATACAAGTAAATGAGAGCAAAACATAAACAATTACAAACTTAGCTCTCAAATGAAGAATCTTAGCTCCTCTTGATGCCTTTGAATATGAAACGATGAATTCAAGGCTCAATCAAGAAATTTTGGTTCAAGGCTAGTTTTGATGAAAAAGTGGCTCAATCAAAGGCTCAATATCTTGTAGAATAGTTCAATAAGTGTTAAGAGAGGTAAGGAAGGCCGGGGAGGCTTATTTATAGGGAATCAAAGGAGTATGGCTCTGATAAAACCACACAACAGCTCAAAATAGAGTCGTTGCCTTCCGCCGGTCGATCACTGGTTGATCCTCGATCGATCGACGATCTGCTGAGGGTCGACCGATAACCTGCTGCTGTTAAGGCAGGTTGCTGATGTTTCACAAACCTTATTTACATTTCTTAATTTAAAACATAAGTGTTAAATTAGGAACTACCCCTAATTTGGATTCAATAAAAATATCAAAAAAAAATCAAAATCCTTAAGGATCAAAATCCAAATTTTGGGTTCTAGTACTAACTTGCAAAAACATAGAGTTTTAAAATCTCCCAGGTCAAATATGGATATGTTAATGATTTTCAAAAATTCATTAAAATCAGTCTTTAACTTGTTTCTATCCATCCCGAACAATTACCAAACTTTTGGTGCCAAGGAAATGTCTAAATCATGTAGCCCTCCAAGGAGCTCCTTAGACTTCGAAAATTTTTGGGTTGTTTTGTGATTTTTATGGTTTTCAAGATTTTGGAGTTCAGATTTCGATTTTTGGGTTCTTATGCATCAAATAGAGGATATAGTGACTAGATTAGTACTATTGGACCTGGTCGAATTTGGTTCAGACGCGCCCACACTTCTAAACCCGATCCAAGCTAGACCAAATGGCTCCACCCGGATACTAGGACATCAATGTCCTCCTTATTTAGGAGGGATACACCATTATAAGCTCGAAGATCATCTTCGGGATTAGTCTCGACCCATTCCGAGCAATATCCCCGCAAGATTTCGGAGTGGCATGTTTACCTCCACCTGCAATAAATACAAACACAACGTGCCTCGAGTAATCTAAGTTCCAATTTCCATTACCTCCACCTTGAATACCTACTAACTTGAGCGTTAGATTTTCTTTTGCAGGTCCCCCCGTTGGAGTTGCACAAACTAGGAGAGACACCGAACCAGATCAGATTGCTCCGATCCTTACGCAAGAACATTTGGCGCCCACCGAGGGAACGAGTAAAGCTTACCTACCCCGCAATGGTTGGAACCCGGAGCTAGGTGATCGCCGCTGCACGCCAACGCCCCGACAATAATGTTCACCTGCAACCTAGTGATATTGAAACAGTGAGGAGCGACACTTTTGCACCAACCAACCTCCCACCAGAAGTATCCCAGCGTACGTCGGATAACCGACCTGGAGGTTGAGAACCAACGATTAGCAGCCCAGGTCGAGATGTTGACACAGTTCTGAGAACAACCCCGGCCGATCACGAGCACCACCACTCAGAACATGAAGAAAGCAACCACTCGGAAAGGAGATTAGTTTCCGTCCTTCGAGACATGATTTCCAGCACATCTGATTGAGGGAGAGAGAAAGATTCTAGAGTCATAGAGGTCACTACTCCCCATCCTATCGACTCGGGATCCTTCGTTGAACATATCATGGCGATCCGCCTCCCACCCAGCTTCAACTTGCCGAACTACTCTAAAGCCCTACAATGGTATGGGTGACCGGACCATACACCTAACGATGTTCAGGTCCATGATGCTCAACGGAGCGACCAATAACGTCCTCTAGAGGGCTTTCCCAACCTTCTTGGAGAAAGGTGCTCTACTGTGGTTCTTCCTTCCACCGGGATCCATACACTCTTTCGCGGAACTCTCCCGCGCCTTCGCCAGCCGATTCTCCTCATCCCGGATCTACTCCAAGACGGAGGACGCCCTCCACTATACAAGCAAGGGATTACAGGCCGCAACTGCAAAAATCTCTAATCTCGGTCCCCGAGTCAAGCTCTACTCCATCAAATATGGGCCGAAGCCCGAATACTTCGCTGACTAAATCGCCCTGATGAAACCAAAGGATATGACCGAGTTCTAGGAGACGGCTGCAAGCTTCATAGAGAGATGGAAGAGCTCCGTGAAGCTAGAAAGGCCGACAGGAAAATCGCCCAAGAGCCGCTGAGAACAGAAAAGGCAAAAGGTCCGCCGAGGGAGGCGAAGACAGAGACCGTCGTGATCGCGGTCACAGCAGAAGAGAGAGGTCGCCCTCTAGGCCCATTCCTAGGTTCTACGAGTATACTCCCCCTCAACACTTGACGAGGTTCATCCAGAACGCAACCACTCCATGCCATCATGGCAGTCGACGATGCATCTCATCAACGAAGGCTACATACGCCCACCCTGGTAATATCTTTCTATGATACTGACAAGAAATTAACAAAAATTTACATGACCTTGTTGTTATTTATGTAATCGCTGGTAATTTCCTTGTCACGAAAGTCTTGGTAGATCAGGGGAGCTCAACTGACGTCCTTTTCTACGTACATAGTCCAAGTTTCGACGATGAAATTTGCTAATGCTTGGGCTTTGATGGGGCTCCTGGGCTGGTATTGGATACTTAACTCTGAGAGCTCTACTGACCAAGATATCATTCGTCCAGCAAGTTCGGGCTTGGCCAGGACTTGAGTTTTAAACATTCATTGTAGCACATGCGAACTTCCTTGTGGTCTGCATGTACCATCTTTACTTCTGTCTTAGAGATGGGCAATTTAATAGCGCGGTGGGGAATCAACACAATGACTCCTAAATTGTTCAGCGATGGTTGGCCCAAGATCATGCGGTAATGGTTGGAGCATTGGACGACGAGGTACTGTACATCCACCGACATAGTCCTCGGAGGGGACACGAATGTCGTTGTCAGCCACAAGTAGCCTTTGACATTGACTCGCTCTCCTAAGAAGTCGATGAGATCCCCATGGTAAGGGTGGAGTGAGGTTTTGTTGACGCGCATCTTTTTGTTGGGTAGAACATGTCACGCCCCAAACTCTGGTCACGTGACCGGCCAGGGTATATGTGCCTATACCCTGCAGCCTAACTCATGCACATGCCAACTCATAAAGATAGCAGAAGAACAACTGCTTTTAACAATAAAAAGAACTAAAACAGATTTTCATTTCAAAAACATCAAAATTTTTAATAAATAGTTCAATTGCGGAAATAAATAAACCAAAGAGTAACAGTTCTTTTAACAAATAAAATCTGAATAAAACATGAATGTCCCCACGGGACTACAACTCTAAAACATCAAATCACAAGTGCATGACCAAACTACTACATACTCGACTACAACCTCTAACTAGGACTGCTATGAGATCATGTGGCTCCTCTGCCCTCCAGCCGCGCCAAGTGCTCTAGTCCACCTCACCGGTCAGGCTTTGCAAAACAAAAACAAAACGACAACGGGTGAGTTCAAAGAACTCAGTGAGCGATTCAACCAACCCCCACGAAAAACCAAACACATATATGATGCTTAAAGCAAAACTCTTGACTCAAGCAGGAGAGGTCACAATGGAGAGGTCACAGAACTAAGGAGAGGCCATCTGGCCACTACTTGCCCGAATGCAGCCAACACCCAAATGGTGAAGATCAACAGACCTAAGCCTACCATGCCCTAAGGCAACAAAACATACTAGGATAATCGGGAAGTCCCTCCGAACTTAACCTAATATAAAGATACTCAGGAGCATCGGGATTGGCCTATCCGAACTTGCTCCACGAGACGCGTAGGAACAATCGGGAATCGCCCATCCGAACTTGCCCATTTAAGATATCACATGAATAATCGGGATTTGCCCGTTCGAACTTATTCCTTAAAAGCACCTCGGGAATAATCGGGATAGGTCATCCGAACTTATTCCACGAGGCCAAACCAGAACAACCAGGATTTGCCCATCCGAACTTGTTCCAATAAATAACGTAGGAATAATCGGGATTCGCCCATCCGAACTTATTCCTTTAGATATAGAATCTTGGGAACAATCGGGATTTGCCCGTCCGAACTTGTTCCACAAGATACGCAGGAACAATCGGGATTTACCCATCCGAACTTGTTCCATAGGTTGGGAATTAACCATCCAATCTTCCGGGCCTAGCCCGCAACCCGGCTCCTAACCGAGCCTCTCCGCCATTCAATAAGATATGGCGCAACATGACCTAAGTCAAACCTCTCCTACGGTGTCTTAGGGGTGTCCTTATTGGAAAGCATCTCAACACTCCAATGCCCGACCCCAACTCCTAGACCCGTAATGTCGTAAACCCATGAGGTTTTATTTCATGCATACTTTATTTGTTGGTTCTTAACAGATTATGTTGACCCGTAATGTCTGAACCCCTCTTTAACCAAGAACCAACTTTTATACTCAAGAATTTAAATCAAGAACCCTCATGCCTTCAAGATCAAACCCATCTTTGAAACACATGATATATTTTCAAAAAACTCACAGATTTAATATCAAGCAGGCATTTAAATTATAAGCATCAAGATTGAGGAACAAATTGAATCATAGAAGGCAAGAAAAATCTACACCCTTCACTTAGGCAATTCATCGAACACTTGGAGGGCACCCATTTTCTCCACCTTGGCCGAGCATCCCTAGGATCATCCTAGGGTTGCCGAACCCCATAGGGGAGGGTTTAGGGCCTCAAGCACGGCACACAAAAAGAACGATGAGAATTCGAGAGATTGTTGGAAAACAAATCAAGAACATCTTTGCCTTCAAGAACGGCTTCAAGAAATCGAAGAAACCCGAGAAGGAGGGGTAAAACCACTCACCTAAATAGGAAGGAGGATTAGAGGAGAAATCCCGAACGATGGCCCTCGAATCCGGCTTCAAGAGATGGCGGCTCGACTCAAGGGAGGGGGAAGAGGGGGCGGCGGCTCCACTTCAAGCCTCCGGCTAGAAGAAAGAAGGGAGAGAGAGAGGGTGGCTGGCTCAGACGGCGGTTCCCTGCTCAGCTCCAAAGAAAGGGAAGAAGAGGAAGGAGGGGGAAGGTTCAGCTCGGCTTCAGGCGGCTGGGCTTGGCGGCTTCAAGAGGGGAAGGGGAGGGGCAGCTGGCGGCTGCGTTTGTCGGCTTTGCTCCTCCCTTCAAGAATTATGTGCGGCTCCAATGGGGAGCCGCACACCAAGGGGGGGGGGGGGGTTATACTCTCCTCCTTAAACCTAAATCCATTAATCCTCTTAGCAAACCCGCTAACCCGACTAAGCTTAATTAATCCAATCTAAACCCAAAAATAAATATTAAATATAAGCAACAAACACATGCACATCCACATGCAACATAATTAAATCAATTAGCTATATAATTATAAATCATAATTCAACTCACCCGAGCTCGCAAGCTCACACCGGACCATGAGTCGACTCGGCTCGACCTCGGACTAGCCCGCTAGGCTGACAAGCATAACAACAAGAAAAGATAAAAAAATATATATCTAGGATATTGCAGAACAGGACGTCGGCTGAGCTCCCTTGGTCTACCAAAACTTTCCTGACAACGAAATATTTCCAATGATTACAAAAATAACAATAGGGTCATGCAAGCATTTGTCACTCCCCTGGAAATCAATTTCATAGAAAGATATTACCAGGGTAGGCGCATGTGGCCTTTGTGGATGAGTTGCATCGTCGATTGCCATGATGGCTTGGAGTGATTCCTTTCTGTCCGAGCTCGTCATGCCTCCTCCAGCGAATCCTCCTGCTATATAGTCGATGACTCCATGGATTTCGGTATTCGGCTGTTGGCTCTGCGATCATTATGATTGCTTGTTGTGTCGCGTGGCGGTGGTGTCCTACTCGGACCTGCCGATCTCGACTGCGGCTTCGTTTGCAGCCTTCTCTGATTTGGCGCTCGATTTGATCCCAGAGTACCACACACTCCTCAATGGTGTGTTTGTAGGTTCGATGGAACTCGCACCTTTTGCTTTTGCCGATGTTAGACGAGGGTTTTGGCTTCTCCGCGTCGCTGGGAGGTCTAAGCAATTGTAGGTTACGAATTTTTCGAAGGATGGTTTCTCTCTTGGTGTTCAGAGGAGTGTATTCGTCGAACCTAAGGAGATAGGGGGGGGGCATCTCCCTCTCCTTCCATGATCTTGGTCACGACAGTCTTTGTCTTTGCCTCTCCTGTTTGGCTTCTTAGCCTTTTTGTCCTTGGCGGGATCTTTGGTGTTCTATCTGTCGGCTTCCTGGCCTCTGAGAGTTCTTCCATCTCTATATGGTTCATGGCTTTCTCAATGAACTCGGCCATGTCCTTTGGCTTCCCGGGCTTTGGGCCATGCTTGATGGAAAATAACTCGACTTGTGGGTCGAGGTTTGGGATCTCTATGGCCATGGCCTGAAATCTATTTATGTAGTCTCTTAATGACTCGTGTTGCCCCTCCTTGATGTAGTGGAGGGCATCCTCGGTCTTGAAGTAGATCTGTGGCGAAGAGAACTAGTTGATGAAGGTGTGGGAGAGCTCTTTGAAGGTGTATGGACCATGGTGAAAGGGTAGAGAACCAAAGTAGTGCGGCTTTCTCCAAAAAGGTTGGAAAGGCTTAGAAAGGATGGGATCGGTTGTTTCGCTAAGGAGCATCATGGACTTGAACATCATCAGGTGTGTTGTTGGGTCGCCCGTGCTGTCGTAGGGTTGGAGTGTGGTCGACAGATTAAAATTGGGGGGAAGACAGACTGCCATTATGTGCTCGATGAAGGGTCCTGAATCGACAGCGAGAGGAGGGGTGGCCGGCCTCCGTGACCTTGGTGTCCTCTTCTCTCTGACGTGTGCGGGAGACCTCATCTCGGAGGGCAGAGGACGGTCTCCCAGGTCTTTCCAATTGACTGACTTCATTGCACTCTAAGCGGTGATGCTCGTGTTTGGCTGACCGGTGTTGTTCCGAGGACTACGTCAGCATCTCGACCTAGGCTGCTAACCGTCAATTCTCCGCTCGTAGGTCGTTTATCAGATGCTGGGATTCATCTGGTGTGAGGTTGGCTGGTGATGGAGCGTCACTCTTCACTGTTTCAGTGTTTCCAGGTAGCGGGGGGACGTCGCTGCTAGGATGCTGCTTGAGACACGTAAGTTGAATGACCTACACTAGATGAGGGGTGAATTGTGTTTACTAAACTTTATTCTAAATTCGATTTTAGTTAATCTTTAATAACTTAGGCAAGTACAAGATTAAACGATGTGCGGAAGCAAGTAAATATGATAATTAAGCAAACACAAATAGTATCAATACGAACACAATGATTTATAATGGTTCAGCCCCAATGCCTACTCCACTACCGAAGCACCCCGCTTAGGATTTCAAACTCTAGTTTACTAGATTAAGTGTATCATATAAGAGGATTTACAAGCTAAGGCACCGACCCTTACAATCAACAGGTAGAAATTCAAAATAGAGCCGTTGGGGGCATTTTGGGAATTTTGGATAGTTTGACTAGATGATTCTGGGAATACTTGGGAAAGTACGGGTACTTTCCAAGCTATTCTGGATTGTTCATCTGGGTTGTTCCGGGTTGTTCCGGGATATTGTTTATGACTTGGAAACTCTTGGTAATATATTTGGCTCATGTCTTAGGGATATTTGCATCATTATGAGGATTAATTCTAGACATCCTAAACCTAAACTCTATTTTTTCTGAATAGTCCGAGCGCGTCGACCAACGTCCTTTCGATTCATCGATTTTTCGATATTTCCGATCGCGGACGTCGTGCGCCAACCGATATGGAACCTGAAAATATTTCTCCATGAAAACATTAGTTCCATGTTTGTTATCATTGAAATCGAGATTAAGACAAAGGTTGAAAATCTTAGGCCAACAAGACAATATGACACTCAAGTAAAAATGTGTTCATGGTGGAGGTAATAGAAATTGGAATCTAGGGTACCCGAGAAGCATCGTGTTTGTATATGAGGGATGTTTAGCGATGAAGCGCCCCGGTAATCTCGTATGGACGTTGTTCAGAATGAGACATGGCAGATCCCGACGATGTCGGGCTAGTAATTGTCGAATTCCTTGTAATTAATGAGAATGCAAGTATCCTTGTATGGTCGTGTGGAGCTCCGGGCTAAGCTGTCTGACTTGACTTGAGTGTGATTTATAAACGTGGGTGCTTCTGGGCCTAATGCGGCCAGGCCCAGAGGTAGTCAAGTTTAGATACATTCCAAAATGTTCAGGATATATTAGCTATATTGTATAACCTCATCTAGTTGTCATTTTCAACAGTCATACTCTGTCAAATAGATTAAAATAGCCGCATTTCATACACTGTCAAATAATTCCATACACGGTTTAAATGCATTGGACACCCAAAAATTCCATACACTGTCAAATATTCCATACACTATCAAATAATTCCACACACTGATTCATTAAACATAATTCCATAAATTAAAGCAACACCGGTAAAGTATTAATTCCATAATTCCATAATTTCATTAAACATTAAACAATGGTAGAGTATCAAAACTTCACATGGGAGAATAAAAGCAACATTACACAAACAATTCAGTGTCAAGCCTTGCACTATCCAAGCATCATCCAAGCACAAACAATAACAGAAATATACATCTTTATTCTCGTATTATGCAATTTGAAATGTTCATATTTGTGCTCAAGTAGGTTGATCTTTTGTTGAATAACTTAAATATCCTTTTTTTGATGCTATATAACTTCCATTCCTCGTTATGAAAATTCGGAGTCTTGCCAAGCAAAAAGTCCACAATCATCTTGACCCTACAAAAAAAATGTTAGAATGAGTCCAATCAAGAAAATGAATTGAACCAGACAAATAATACTACCTTTACAACAAAAAGAATACATTCTAATTAAAGGACACATCTCCAAAATTTTCTTCCAGGATTTATTTTAGGTTTTTGAAGTTAACAACATAGCTTCAATTGAAACAAATGTGTTTCAATTGTCGTAGTATATGTCTAAATTGAGAAAACATAGAAGTACATACCACAAATGAGAAAAACTTCAAAGTACAAGATATATTTAAGTATTTTTCTTAAAAAATTTCTGCTCGAATTTATTTATTTTCTAGAGCACCTAAATAATAATTAAATATGGTGTTTATTTTTAATTGAATTTTTATAGTGTTCTAGAACCTATTTATTAGTATTGATTGTTTGATTGAGACTTTCTCATGGCAAATCTAGCTCTATGTTCTATCATTTTAGCTTATCTACTTTGGCGTGCGATCTTTAACATTTATTATTAACATCATCATTTTCTTTTGGTCAATTAATAGAACTACAATGCGAAACTTTCTGATTTTGGGCTTGCAAAAGATGGACCAGTTGGCGACGAGTCTCATGTTTCTACTCGAATAATGGGAACACGTGGATATGCTGCACCAGAGTATATTATGACTGGTAATATGAATGAGAACTTCATTTTTTCTAGTGAATAATTCTTTATGCTTTTCTGTTTTAGTAAATTTCACAATATTCATGATCAAGAGTTTCTTACAATTGAGATCTAGGTTCTTACAATTTTACTGAATATCGATATGAAATCATTATTCTCACTGCATTTGTATGTATTATACACGTGTATAATTGATTCAAGGATTTCAAGTTGTTATATGAATCATATAAGTCTCAGGGAGCAAATGCTTAGTTGAGGTTTTCTTTAAGGAACAGAAGACATATATTTTAGCAATATATAATTATGAAGATCTGAAGATTCTGAACTGTTGGTTTCTAAAGAATTTTAAATTTTCAGGGCAGCAAATGCTTTATGAAAGAAAGCATAAATATTTGAAGTGTTTGGTAATTGGTACAATAAAAGTCACAAAAATGTGACTGTTTCTTTACGCCCTCCAATTTGTTATATATATTTCATTGGCGTTTTGATCTTTCGTTTATAATAACAAAGAATCCTTGTTTGTTTTACATTTAGTGATGGTTAAGTCCGACCTAATGTTATTGAAGGTATCAGTGTTAAACTAACTGGCTGAGACCTTGCTTGTTGATATATCGAAGGTCTTAGGGTTGAGTCTTGTCTTCATCCTAGAAAATAACTATCTAATGAATGCATGTAGGGCATCTCACTCCGATGAGCGACGTTTACACCTTTGGTGTTGTCCTACTTGAGCTCCTCACCGGAAGAAAGTCATTAGACAGATCGCGCCCAGTCCGAGAACAAACACTTGTTGATTGGGCCACTCCGCTGCTCGATCAGAGGAAGAAAGTGCTTACCATTGTAGATCCCAGACTGGGAGGAGACTATCCCCAGAAAGCTGTTCGAAAAATAGCAATTTTGGCTAATACTTGTCTCAGCCGCAACCCGAAAGCGAGGCCTCTCATGAGAGACATTGTGGATACCTTGGAACCTCTTCAGATAGATGTTGAAATCCAGAGCGCTGGTGCCAATTAATCTCTAGCCTGTGGTTTGCTTAGAAGGAAGTTTTTGTATACTGTATTTTGACTCAGTCGTCGATTCTTTCTAGAACGATATTATGATATATTAATTACCATTAGTTGCTTCTACCAAGGAAATTAGCTTGAACATACTTTGAATATTATATATTTATTCTAACCTGTAAATTTTTGCCTTCGAAAGCCATTGTAACTGTACATAAAGAGTGCCCGATGTGTTCTTGAAGAGTCAATTCAAGAGGCCCACTCTACTTGGTTGAGAGAATATTCAAAGTGTGTTTTCCAATTTTAGGAGCAAGGCTTGCAGTAAGAGCAGTGTTCATGATCAGTTTACTTGGTTCTTTTTAATCCAAGTTTACTTGGTTTTTCACATAAATGTTGTTTTTAGGATCAGTTTGTGCTCGCTGTTTGTAGCTTTTATTTGTCCCTGCCTTGGGGTTTTTATCTAATCTTTTGGCCCTATATATACCTTGTTATATGTCGGTGCTCAATTATCATGCATATCTGAGCAAACTAATAGAAGAATAAACATGAAACAGAGTCCACAATATTTAATTACCTAAAGTATTAAAAAATGTATAAATTTACTTTTAATTTTTTTTTTCTTCAAAAATATCATTGCCGTCCAAATTTTGGGCAAAAAATATTATTGCTTGTAACGGTTTGAGTGAAATTGCTTATGTGGCAAGGATATGTTGAGTGAAATTTCACACTAGAAGGGGGTTGAATAGTGTTGGTTACTTTACCAATGTATTTCAATTTTTTTTTTGATCAATTCCAACTTTAACCAAATGTAAGCGCAACTAAGTAATGTTCGTTAGCGAATATGAAACAAAATTATAGACAAACACACAAGGCAATGCTAACTCACGAAAGTATAGTGGTTCTGCCAACTGTCTACTCGACTACTTTGGTTCAACACCAAGGATTTCTAATCAAGTACTTTATAGATTTTGTGTTTCCCTTTGAATACAACCGAGGACTCGATTCTCAACTCTTTGAGAAATCCTCAAACTTATTCACCTAGGCAAAACACAATTCTACAAAGTAAACCTTAAGTATTTACACTAGCACACCTAGCAAGCTAACCAATGAAAATAAGTTCAAATAACAATTAAAATTACAATGAAAAGAGCTAAAGAATAAACCAAGACAAAGTGCTCTTTTCCAAGCCTTCAATGCCTCCAACTCCCCAAGACGTTGAGACAAGATGAGCGCTTGAGAAATTGTTGATCGGAGAAACGAGCGCAAGCCAATCAAGCTCTAGAAGGCACACATCACTCATTTGGAAGCTTATCTTAGTTGTTAAGAAGGATTAAGAAGTTAGGTGAGGGGTATTTATAACCCCTCAACAGAACGGCTCCTCAACGGGCGTTTGTTCGCCCATTGAACGCTGATCGGTCGCTTGCCGGTAGATCGTCGGTCGACTGACCAATCGACCGCCCAACGACCGCTGGCATTTTGCCCTTCTGCCGCTCTGTTCGTTCGACCGAATGTGTCGCGTTTTAGCTTCTTTGTTGTCCGATCAATCGATCGGTCGACCGAAGTAGACACTACCAGTTTTTGGCCTCATTTGGTCGACCGACCGGTCGACCAAAGTAGCCACTGCCAATTTTTGGCATAGTTCGATCGATCGACCGGTCGACCGAAGTAGCCACTGCCGATTTTTTGCATTGTTCGGTCGACAGAAGTGGCTATTGCCATTTTTCTACCTTGTTCGGTCGATCAACCAGTCGACCGAACTTAGGCTGAGGCTGATTTTTACCTTTTCTTTGTTACATGCTTTTTCATGGGTTTAGTTACCAAGTTTTAACTTGGATAACTTTATAAATAGGCTTGGGATGATATCCAGGGATATATTACAAGGTATCTACTTAACCTACATCCGAGCCTTTCTCGACGATCCTTTCTTTCGTATCTCCGAGCGAAATTCGCCGAAGTTTGCATGCATATCGCAACCTCAACCTGAACTCAAAACTTCACACATATATTAAATACTTGTTTGTTATCATCAAAATGAAGATCGAAGCCTAAGGGGGAACCCTTAAACCAACAATCTCCCCATTTTTGATGATGACGAACATGGAATTTGAGGAAAACGATAAATATTATTTGTGAGTTTGAGTTAAGGCATAAACAACTTAACATATGCTCCTCCTATCAATGTGCATATCTTGCTTGTAACTCCCCCTATCTATATGCATCATAAAACAAATGTGATCTTACTTTTTCTCCCCCTTTTGACATCAATCAAAAAGGGCAAGAGCTAAGGTACAATTAATGAGTTTCATCATTAAAACCAAGAAAGCCATAAAACCGAGTATCATCTACCACTATAGTCCTTCATATTAATGTAAACCTATAGAAGACAATCATCAATAAGTCGCAAAGCCCCATTATAAGGCAATACATAAGTGTGATGATACCATGCAATTTTTTTTAAAAAGAAACATGTATGTTTTGAATACTTTTAACCACTAGGAAAAATATAAATTCCTAATTGCATTCTTAAGTTTGTAAAGCTTTCCTCACTTAAGGGTTTTGTAAATATGCGTTTGACCGCATTTAAGTGAGACATTCTAGGACAAGATTGAAACCTAGAACATGCACAAACACTAAACATGATATCGGGTCTACTTGCAGTTAAATAAAGAAGACTACCAATCATACATCGATATCGTTTTTCGTCTACTTTGACACCATCTTCATCTTTGTCAAGCTTGATGGATGTGCTCATTGGTGTAGAAGCTATCTTGACTTCATTCATCCCAAACCTTTTGATGAGCTCCTTTATGTACTTGGCTTGATTTATGAAGATTCCTTTGTTGGTTTGCTTGATTTGGAGACCAAGCATGAAGGAAAGTTCTCCCATCATACTCATCTCAAACTCTTCTTGCATACACTTTGCAAACCACTCACAAAGTAATTCATTAGTAGCACCAAATATTATATCATCAACATAAATTTGCACAAGTAAAATATCATTTTCATTGTGTTTTATAAAAAGAGAGACATCGGCTTTTCCATTTTAAAGCCTTGATCAATCAAAAACGTGGAAAGCCTTTGATACCAAGCCTTAGGGGCTTGTTTTAAGCCATATAAATCTTTTTTATGTTTAAAAACATGGTTTGGAAACTCAAAACTTTCAAATCCGGGGGGTTGTTCAACATATACTTCTTCATCGATAAAACTATTTAAAAATGCACTTTTAACATCCATTTGAAAAAGTTCAAAGCCTTTAAAACTAGCATAAGCCAAAAGCATTCGAATTACTTCTAATCTAGCTACGGGAGCATAGGTTTCATTATAATCTATCCCTTCTTCTTGATTGTACCCTTGGACCACTAACCTAGCTTTGTTTCTAATGACTAAATCTCCTTCGTCTAACTTGTTTCTAAACATCCATTTAGTCTCAATCACGATTTGTCCGCTAAGTCTAGGTACTAAGTCTCATACTTCATTTCTAACAAATTGATTGAGTTCTTCTTGCATAGCTATTACCCAAAATTCATCTTCTATTGCTTCCTTAATATTTTTTGGCTCTACTTGAGATATGAATGTTACATATTGACAAATATTTTTAAGTTTAGAGCGCGTTACCACTCCCGTTGATGGTTCTCCAATGACTTGATCCATTGGATGATCCCTTATCAATCGATATCCTTTGGGGAGAGGTGGTAGAGCTTCCTCTTCTTCGTCTTCATCTTGAGGTAGAGTTGAGGATGGGGGTTCTTCATGTTGAGTTTTCTCATTGTCTTCATCCTCAACCTCTTTGTCATGAAATGTGAGTTCCTCAAGTTCCTCACCTACATTCACAATCTTAATATTTCTAGAATAATCATTAGTTTCATCAAATGTAACATGCATAGATTCTTCAACAATCATAGTCCTACGATTATATACTCTATATGCCTTAGAATTGTTGGAGTAACCTAGGAAAATACCTTCATCGAATTTAGAATCAAATTTTCAATAAAAGCTCCTTAGTGTTTAAGATAAAGCATTTACATCCAAAAATACACTTAGGATTTTATCATTCCAAAGCTCAAAAGGTATTTTCTTAATTTTAGGTCTCAATAAAACATGATTAAGCACATAACAAAAGGTATTTATGGCTTCGGCCCAAAAGTACTTGGACAAATTATTTTCGCAAAGCATAGTACTTGGGCAATTTTAGGTCTCTTGTAAGGTTCTATTCTTTCTCTCAACCACCCCATTTTGTTGAGGGGTCATAGGAGAAGAAAAAGTATGCTCAATACCCAATTCATCACAAAATTCGAAAAACTTTTCATTTTTAAATTCTCCTCCATTATCGCTTCTAATTTTCAAAATTGGAGTTCCTTTTTCATTTGTAACTCTCATAGTAAATTTCTTTAAAAAGTCAAAAGTTTTATTTTTCTTAGCTAAAAAGAAAAACCCTTGTAAATCTTGAGAAATCATCAACTAGCACATAGCAGTATAGTTTTCCACCTAGACTAGCTACATCACATTGACCAAAGAGATCCATGTGCACAAGTTCAAGAGTTCTGGATGTGCTTACTTGATTAATGCTATGAAATGAAGACTTAACTTGCTTACCTAGTTGACATGCATCACAAAATTTGTCTTTTTCAAATTTTATCTTAGGTAATCCTTTAACTAAGTCCTTCTTTGATATTTCTTGGATGAGGCTCATGCTAGCATGTCCTAGCCTTCTATGCCACAACCAAGAATCATTTTCTATGGCAACCAAGCATCTAACATGGGTATTAGGCAAAACATTTAAATCTAATGTGTAAATATTTTCTTGCCTATTTCCAATAAACATAATGTCATTAGATGGTGTGCTTCTAATGATGCATTTAGATGCTTCAAAAATGATTACATATCCATTATCACACAATTGAGATATGCTAATCAAATTATGTTTTAACCCATCAACTAGTAAGACATTTTTAATGCATGGGTAAAGGAGTATACCTATATCACCAATGTCAACAATTTTACCTTTGGCATTGTCTCCAAATGTCACATGTCCACCATCTTTGCTTGATAGGGTTACGAAAAGATTGATGTCACCCGTCATGTGTTTTGAGCAACCACTATTCAATATTCATATGCTTCTACTTGCTTAAGGATGTTTCTCCATCTACAAAAGGAGAAGAGACTATTTTAGGTACCCAAATTTTCTTGGGTCCTTGAGTGTTAGTCATCTTAGGAACCCAAGTAAATCTAGCATGTGGGTTCCTCCTTAATGCACAATCTCTAACCATATGGCCAAATATACCGCATGAAAAACAACTTTCATTAAACTTTTCTTCTATTGTGTGTGTGAGCATGGAAGTGTGATGACTTTCTAACATGGACAACCTTAGGCACGACATTTTGTAAGGTTGTCATTTTTTCATTTAGCATGTAAAGTTTCTTTTTCAGACTTAGCATGCTATCATTCAAGTGCTCTACTTGATCACTTAAGTACTTGTTTTCATCTTCCAATTTCTTGTTTTTATTTTCTAAGTTTTTCTTAGCATCATCTAGGGCATGCTTTCCTTCCTTAAGGGTATCTACTTCTTTCCTTAATGCATTGCATGAGAGTAGCAAATTATCATTTTCAAGCTCTAAAGATATGTTGTCCTTTTTAACCGCTTTAAACTTTTTCCTAATAGCATTAAATTCATCATGCATTTGATCAAATTCATTTTCTAGTTCTTCTTGTGTAAATGAAAGCTCACCAAATATAAATCTTACCTCATTGTCATTTGCCATCAAGCAAAGATTTGCCTTTTCACTCTTGGAGTCTTCTTCACTTGATGAAGGCTCGCTTGCATCCCATGAAGCCATCATTGTCTTCTTCTTCTTCTTCTTGTATTTGTTCTTTTTTGTGAGGGTTGAAGGTGGAAGCCATCTTGAGAAGTGTGCAATCCTTCCTTAGATGCCCGGTTTTGTTGCAATTAAAGCATGTGTAGCCTCCTCTTCCCTTTCTCATGCCTCCTCTCATGAAGCTCATGAATCTTCTCGCCAACATTGCCATTTCTTCAAAGTCGTCCGTCTCTTCCTCGGATGATGAGTATTCTTCACCCCGGTGTGATGCTTTTAAGGCAATGGTATTGCCTTTGGGAGCATCTTCCTCCTTGTATTGCTTCATATGGGTCTCATGTGTCATGAGAGACCCAATGAGCTCGGTGATTTTCAAGGTGCTCATATCCTTGGCATCCATGATTGCGATGACCTTGGGCTTCCAAGCTTTTGGAAGGGAACGAAGGAGCTTTCTTACCTTCTCCTCTTCCCCTATCTCTCTGCCAAGGTTAGCTAATCCATTTGTAATATTTTGAAATCGAGCATACATGGCATCAACATATTCATGCGATAACATTTTGAACATTTCATAATCATGCATGAGTAGGTTTATCTTAGATTCCTTAACTTGTGAAGTACCTTCATGTGTAGTCTTTAAGACTTTCCAAAGTTCATATGCGGACTTACAAGTAGAAATTCTATTGAACTCATTAATTGATAGGTCACAATATAATGCATTGACGGCCTTTGCATTTGCATTAAAGAGTTTAATCTCTTCTTGGTCCCACTCATCCATATCCTTAGTTGGTTGCTTATACTCTACTTGTATCATTCTCCATACATCCATGCTTAGTGATCGTAGGAAGCTATTCATACGTATCTTCCAATAGGCATAGTTGTTTCCATTGAACAATGGTGGAGTATGAGTAGAGAACCCTTGAGCTAGTTGGATTTCACTAGTCTTTCTAACTTGTAGGGTAGATGGTTAAATCTAATCCTACGACCTTGCTATGATACCAATTATTGAGTGAAATCCTACACTAGAAGGGGGGGTTAAATAGTATTGGGTTACTTTACCAATGTACTTCAATTTCTTTTTTGATCAATTCCAACTTCAACCAAATGTAAGTGCAACTAAGTAATGTTCGTTAGCGAATATGAAGCACAATTATAGATAAACACATAAGGCAATGCTAACACACGAAAGTATAGTGGTTCGGCCAATCGCCTACTCCACTACCTTGGCTCCACACCAAGGATTTCTAACCAAGTATTTTGTAGATTTTGTGTTTCCCATTGAATACAACCGAGGACTCGATTCTCAACCCTTTGAGAACTCCTCAAACCTATTCAACTAGGCAAAACACAATTTTACAAAGTAAACCCTAAGTGTTTTCACTAGCACACCTAGCAAGCTAACCAATAAAAACAAGTTCAAATAACAATTAAAATTATAATAATAAGAGCTAAAGAATAAACCAAGCCAAAGTGCTCTTTTCCAAGCCTTCAATGCCTCCAACTCCCCAGGACGTTGAGATCGAATCGAAGCCGGAGTTGAGAGAAGATGAGCGCTTGAGAAAGCGTTGATCGGAGAAGCGAGCGCAAGCCAATCAAGCTCTAGAAGGCACAAATCACTCTTTCGGAAGCTTATCTTAGTTGTTAAGAAGGACTAAAGAAGTTAGGTGAGGGGTATTTATAACCCCTCAATAGAACGGTTCCCCAACGGACGTTTTTTCGCCCGTTGGACGCCGACCGGTCGCTTGCAAGTTGATCATCGATCGATCGACCGATCGGCCGCCCAACGACCACTGGCATTCCGCCCTTCTGCCGTAGTTTTTGGTCGACCAAATGTGTCACGTTTTTGCTCATCTACTGTTCGATCGATCGATCGATCGACCGAAGTAGACACTGCCAATTTTTGGCCTCGTTCGGTCGACCGAAGTAGCCACTGCCAATTTTTGGCATAGTTCGGTCGATCGGTCGACCGAAGTAGCCAATGCCGATTTTTTGCATTGTTCGGTCGATCGACCGATCGACCGAAGTGGCTACTGCCATTTTTCTGCCTTGTTCGGTCGACCGACTGATTGACCAAACTTAGGCGGAGGCTGAGGCTGATTTCTACCTTTTCTTTATTACATGCTTTTTCATGGGTTTAGTTACCAAGTTTTAACTTGGATAACTTTACAAATAGGCTTGGGATGAGTTCCTAAAGATATATTACAAGGTATCTACTTAGCCTACATCCGAGCCTTTCTTAACGATCTTTTCTTTCGTATCTTCGAGCAAAGTTTGCCGAAGTTTGTATGCTTATCGCAACCTCAATCTGAACTCAAAACTTCACACATATATTAAATACTTGTTTGTTATCATCAAAATGAACATCGAAGACTAAGGGGGAACCCTTAAATCAACAAGTGTCATATTTGCCCCTAAAGTATTCGAAAAAGTACAAATTTGCCCTTAATTTTTTTTAAAACAAAAATGTACTTGTCGTCCAAATTTTGGGCCATATTTGCCCCTAAAGTATTCAAAAATGTACGAATTTGCCCTTAAATTTTTTATTTTTTGAAAAATACCCTCATCGTCCAAATTTTAGGCCAAAAATCCCTCGCGCTCCTGAGGGATGATATATAAATACTAAAACCCCAATCGTCAAAAGACCAAAGTGCCCCTTAACTTAAGTTGTGTCTAAAACAAACTATAACTCAACCAATACAAGTCTGATTCGAGTTCCACTCGAACCTTCAGATTCGTCTCGAACCAAGCAACCTATCTAAGGACTAATCAAACATAGATGAATTAATTTCCTCTCACGCAAAGGTCAATCTTCAATTCAAGCCCTTTAGTGTTTCATCTGGTCCATCCTGGCGCGCGATTAAATTATCCCGCTGAAATAATTAAATAAGCATTTTAGAAATTCTTGGGTATTACAAAGAAGTGATGGGACGTATTTTGGCAGCACCTCTTAATCGGTTAGTTTTTGCAGCCGGCTGGGCTACCTTATTTTCCTTTTCTTATTTTTTCTATCTTTTCAGCTCGTTAAATTTGACGCGTGTTTTAATGGCTTGTAACTAAAAACTAGGATATATACGAACTCTATATGTCGCCCCTAATTAATTTAGGTTGTGAATATATTGTAATACCTGGGGTTTCCTAATATAAATTTTTTCGTGGTGCAGCCATCGAGTCGGGAGCTAGCCGGGTCGAGTCACGTGATCACCTCGAATAGTAGGTAAAATTAATTTAAATCATAACCTGTTGGTTTAAGGTTTTCAACCTTAGTCTTAATCTCGGTTTTGATGATAACAAACATGGAACTAATGATTTCATGAAGAATTATTTTCAGGTTCTATATTGGTTAGCGTGCGATGTCCACAATCGAAAAATCGGAGAAATCAAAAAATCGAAAGGGCATTGGTCGTCGCGCTCGGATTCGCCGGGAAATTAGAGTTTAGGTTTAGGATGTCTAGAGTTTAATGTAATTCTCATGATGATGCATAAGAAACCCAAAAACTAATCCCGAACCCCAAATCGTGAAATCCCGGGACCGCCCTGAAATACACTAAGCCTAGGGAGCTCCTTGGAGGGCTATATGACCTAGACATTTTCTTGGCACCAAAAGTCTCGGTAATTATTCCTTGGGTCAAAACTAGATAACGAGGTATTTTTAAGGATTTTTTGGAAGCCTCTAGCATACCCATACTTGACCTTGGAAATTAGAAAAGTTTCGTTTTCGGAAAATTTGTACTAGACCCCAAGAACTAGATTTTGATTCTCAAGGATTTTGATTTTTTAGATATTTTTATTGAATCCAAATGGGGGGTAATCCTTATATAACATTTATGTTTTAAAGTTATTAACTTTAAGTTAATAAATATTATATAAGTAGACTTAGCGAAGACGGAACCAAAACAAGTAGAAAAACCCAAGCAAAATAGCATACTGCCCTGTTCAGCCCAGGTTCGGTCGACCAACAGAAGCCAGAAATTGGCAGTAGGGTCATCGGTCGACCGAATTGAGGATCGCTGATTCGCGAACCAGCGGTAGCAGCGTCGGTCGATCGATCGGTCGACTGGATTGCAGAATGCAAGTCGCGGAGCTGGCTTCGATCGACCGAATTGGAGATCAATAAATTAGCGACACTCGGTCGACCCGTCGGTCGATCGATCAGCATAAAAATTTCACAAAAAGCCAATGGTTGATCGGTCGGAGACCGACGATCGATCGGACCATCGACCGGGCATCTGTAACGATAAAAAATATACCCGTTGATGCCCTATTTCAGCTGGGGGGGTTATAAATACCCATCCCAATCCTTATCCAAGCCTTCTAACAATGCTTCCAAGCCTAAAAGAGTGATCTTAAGCATTTCTACAAGCCTTCATTGAGCAATCCTTTCAAGAACCCTAGTTTTGATGTACACATCTTGGTTTAGCCTTCAAGATTTACCGATTCATCATCTCAAGACATCAAGAGGACTAGGGAGTGTCTTTTGGAGCTAAGTTCTTAGTGTTTGATTTATTGCTCCAATTGTTATTGTATTTTATTGTTTATTTTATTGAAATTCAACTTGTGTAAACCTAGGTTGCTAGGTTTAATTGAGTTGGCGGTTGCCTTGGTGTTAAGGCTTAAACCCACCGTTGTAATCATAGTTTACTAGGATTAGTTCTAGTTGTCCCTTAGGTTGAGGTGGGAGAGTGCTCTCGATAGGAAGACAGGATACTTCCGGGTGTGGAAGTGCCTTCAATTGGAGAGCGGAGACTTTCCGGTGAGTCCTCGTTGTAAGGGAAACTCAATATAATATAGTAAAGCTAAGTTTGGAAATCCTAAGTGGGGTGCTTAGGTAGTGGAGTAGGCATTAGAGCCGAACCACTATAAATCAGTGTGTTTGCATTGATACTTGTTTGTTTTAATTGCTTTATCATTTATCGCTTCTGCATCCAATCGTAAAATTGCAACGTGCCTAAACAATTTGAGAAATGAGTAAAATCAGATTTAGGTTAACTAATTAGATAACACACTATTCACCCTCCCCCCCCCTCTAGTGTTGCCATTTCGACTACATAACCAATTGTTGGTAGTTGGGTGGATGGAAATTGGTTGACTCAAGTTGGGTTGAGATTGGGTTCGTGGATCGAGTCGGAACTCAATCTGGGTTAGGTGGAGTCGGATGAGGAGGTAAGTAATTGGTAGGGGGCATTTTAGTCAAGAGATGAGGGGAATAAAACCCCTCACCCAAGCGAGCCGTGCGACTCAAGAGGAGAGCCGCACGCAGCCCAAGAGGAAGAGGGAGCGAGAGGGATCTTGTCGGCGCCAAGTTCGCGTCGATGCTTGAGGAAATCAGAGCTCGTCTTCATCGATGTTACCTTGTGATCCGATCAAGGTGAATGGTTAGTGTGATTGTGAAGGGAGGCGGGTGGTCGACCCTAGGAGTTTTGAAATCGGATTTCTTTCGCGAGTTTCTTGTCGATCATCGTGTTTTCTCGTGTTAGAACTCTAAACGATTGATGTACCTGTGATCTCATGTTTTAAATTGTGGTTTCTTTGTGTTTTATGGGCTGGCCGAGAAGAGGAAAAAGGGGAAAGGTCATGTCGAAATTTCTCCAATTTCCTCGATCGTCTTGCAACTCATGGATCATTTATGTTCGTTATATTTTAGATCTTTGGATTGATGCTTGCGTTGTTGTCGTAAACATGGCCACTTTTCCTAGAGGGCTCGGCCGAGCAAGGTATTACCTTGCTTGAGTCGGCCGAGCAAGGGCAAGGGTGGAAAAGTCAGGACTGTTCAGATTAATATGCTAGGTTTCATGTTATGTTGTCTTGATTCACACTTACATGCTTAGTATTAGGTTGAAATTATATTATATGATTGTTGTTCATCTTAGGGCTGGTTAGTAACTACATATTATTCTTATGGTTATGGAAATATTCTTACTAATGCATAAATGGATAGGTTTGTTATGGCATATGAATCAAAGGAAATGTTTCATTAATTTTTAAATATTATGTTCAATTGTTGCTATGTATATTGCATGTTCCTTATCAGTTTAATTAATGGAATTTATTCTCTTCAATTTGTCTTTCACATGGTAATTGTTGTTCATGATTATTTTTGGCAAGTGTCGTTGACAATAGTAGATCGAGCATTTATCTATAGTCGATAAATTCTAATAACTCTAGAAAGAATGGTTCCGGTACCTAGCGGTGACATTTAACCTAGAGACAAAGTACACTTACTAGGTTCTACACCTAGGGATAGTTAGCGGATATCAATATCCTAGTAGTGCGACCCGAGGGGGAGGGTCGGATATGGGCAACGCCCGGAAAGCAAAACACATGAAAACGTGCACAACCTAGTTCTGGTTGTGGTTGAGATGGTCTACTGAGGAGTGTTATTAGCCGAACAGCTACCACACGACTCAGCGGTTTATAGGGTCTTGAGATTGCACCAGCGGGCCCCGCTAGGTGTTAGAGTCAAGTGGTGGAGGGTCTTGAGATTCCGTCAGTGGGCCACGCTGACGGTAGACCCGAGTTGGGTGGGACTAGCTATCCCTAACCCGGAGGATTCCTGAGGCTAGTGGCCAATCGACGGATCCGAGACATGAAAGTTCATATTGAGATGCCCTTATGGGCTGGTTTTGGGTAGGCCGACCGGCCTAGTTATGTAGAAGGAAGAACTGAACCTTCCATATATATTTTTAGGCCATTAGTGGCCAAGCTAGTGAAATGGATAAGGGCCCGAGAGGCCGGTTCATCAATTCTTCTGTCTTGGCAAACTGATTAACTTCTGTGGTGTGAGCATATTTTAATTCCTTATTTGTATCATACCTTGTATATGTTATCTTGCCGAGGTTTTAAGTGCAGGTTCGAAAGAATCGCTCACTGAGTTCCTCGTGAACTCACGGTTTATTTATTGTTGTTTTGTAGAGCCCGACCAGTGAGGTACAACTTAGTGGCATGGCGTGCAGGAGGGCAGACGTGGGTGCAGATCTCGTAGCTGGCAGCTTTATAGTCGTAGTCATGGTTGAGTAGAGTTTTGTGTATGCACTGAGTTGGTTTTGTAAAACATCGAGATGTTTCTTTGCAAACCTTTAGATGTTTATTTAAAAACCTTGTGATGTTTTCGAACTTGGTTTGGTTGAACTGTTTTCAATAACAAATAAAGTTTGGTACTGTTGCTTTTGTTTATGATTTCTATGTCGGTATGGTTGTGTCTTACGAGTCATTGGTCAGTGCATATGGTAGGCTTCGGGATACTAGCACGTACCCTGGCCGGTCACGCGTACCCTGAGTTGGGGCGTGACATATATTGGGTATTACATGTTGGCAGCTTAAAATCCAATGTGGCTTGATGATGTGACTTATTTTATTTGCAACATAAGCAATTATTTGCTGATTTGTCAAACCGTTACAAGCAGTGATATTTTTGACCCAAAATTTGGACGACGAGGGCATTTTTCAAAAAATAAAAAGTTCAAGGGCAAATTTGTACCTTTTTGAATACTTTAGGGGCAAATATAACCCAAAATTTAGACAACGAGGGCATTTTTTTATAAAAAAGTTTAATGGCAAATTTGTACCTTTCCGAATACTTTAGGGGCAAATATGACCCTTATACATGCAGTGGTATTTTTAGCCCAAAATTTGGACGGCGAGGATATTTTTGAAAAAAAAAATAAAGTTTGAGGGAAAATTTGTACCTTTTCGAATACTTTAGGAGTTTAGGGGCAAATATTAACAGAAAAACTATTTTTTTTATGTTAGTGTGATGGAGACCTATAATGTTGCACTGAGTGGTAGCGGCAGCAATTCCACCGAATGTTGGGGCCGAGGCCGAGGCCGGGGACGGAGCCGGGGAAGGGAACAGTTAGAGGAAGAGGGACATGACTATGTAGTTGTTCAGCTGCAAGCTCAGGTAGCTCAGCTGACAGAGGCGCTCCGTAGGGAGCAGGAGTTGAGGCAACAGATGCAATAGCAACAACAACCGCAATAGCAAACACAGCCGGTACCGGTGATACACGTGATACCTGTGATACCAGAGGTGATGGATCCAATAATGCCGACGATCAGGGTTCCAGGGGCCCCCACCTATGCAGACTTTGTTAAACTAAGGCCGCCGGTGTTCACCGGGATAGATAAGCAAGTAGAGGTCACCGATTTTCTGGGTGACTACTACGAGCTGTGTGTGGAGCTTGGATGTTTGTTTGAGGCAGTGGATCGTATGGTAAGCCTACAGCTCAAGGGACCGGCCAAGAACTGGCTACACATGTGGAGGGACCGCAGGTCAGCAGATGCACCACCCCCTACGTGGGAAGAGTTCAGGGCGACTGTAGTGGAGTAGTACTTACCACTGAGTGTCCGCGATAAGCAGGCAAGGGACTTTGAGATGCTACGTCAGATGGGTGGTATGACCGTGTCAGACTACGAGATGGAATTCACCAGGCTTTCTAAGTACCATCCAACCCTAGTGGCCACTGAGATCGCCAGGGTCAAGAGGTTCGTTAGGGGGTTGAGACCACAGATCAGCAAGCTCATCTATTATACCGAGGACACCACATTTGCTCGGGTAGTGGATGAGGCACTCAGGAAGGAAGCATTGGTGTCGTTCGAGAAATTTGACGGACCCGCAAGGAAGAAGTTCCGCCCTCAAGGATCTAGAGGTCGACCGTGGCATTCAGAGGGGATGTAACCACCACAAAGTGCCAGCAAAGTCGTGGGTACAGTAGTAATCGGGGTTGTGGAGGCCCAGGGTCAGGGGCGGTGAGGCAAGCAGAGACAAGGGGCGCCACCCAGAAGACAGACATGCCGCAGTATGGTCGTTGTAATAGGAAACACTGGGGGGCTTGCTATGGCCGCATAGATGCATGCTTCCGATGTGGGCAGGTTGGACACTTTAGGAAAGATTGTCCGGACAAAGGTGGCCAGAGATTTGAGTCGTCGAAAGTAAAAGCGCCAATGTTAGTGGCACAGAAAGGTTAGATGCAGAGTAGGGGGCGCATGCTAGCCATTCTAAGAGACCGTCTGCTAGAGTCTACGCCATGAACCTAAGGCGGATGCATCTAAGGCAGTGGTAACATTTTAGTCAGTTCATCTGCTGCTTATGTTCTGTTTGATCCGGGTGCCAAGCACTCGTTTGTATATGCCAAATTTGCTGCTGGATTACCTATGGCGCCTTCCTTGCTTGACGTGCCGTACGTGGTATCAATGCCTACGGGCTATGCATTAATAGCTAAATCAATTTTCCGAGAATGCGAGGTGCTCATCTGCGGCCATGCATTGAGGGAAAAATTGACACTCCTGCCAATGCTTGAACTCGATGTCATACTCGACATGGATTGGCTGACGGAGCACTTTGCGTCAGTGGATTGCGGGGCTAAGACTGTCACATTCAGCAAGCCCGGGTTGCCACTATTCACCTTCCAAGGAGAAGGAAGGGGTGAGTCGATGGGAGTCATCTCAGCCCTTAAGGCTCGTAAACTGCTTTTGGGCGGCTGCTAGTCTTTCCTGGCCTTCATATCTGTGGCCGAGGAAAAGGGAGGCGCGGCAGGGGATGTCGGAGGAACTCAGGTGGTCTGTGAGTTCCCCGATTTGTTTCTAGAGGAGTTGCCGAGATTGCCTCCTAGCAGAGAAATTGAATTCTGCATCGAGTTGCAACCTGGAGTGAAGCCGATTTCCATCCCACCCTATCGGATGGCGCCGACCGAACTTAGGGAATTAAAGGTGCAGTTGCAGGAACTGCTAGACTTGGGTTTCATTCGCCCAAGTGTGTCTCTGTGGGGTGCTCCGGTTCTATTTATGAAGAAAAAGGACGGGATCATGCGCATGTGCATCGAGTATTGGCAGCTTAACAAGGTGACAATCAAGAATCATTACCCGCTGCCAAGAATCGATGACCTGTTCGACCATTTGCGGGGGACAAAATGGTTTTCAAAAACCGGTTTGAGGTCTGGATACCATCAGCTAAGAATCCGAGACTGTGATGTGCCCAAGACTGCCTTTAGGACTCGCTATGGCCACTATGAGTTCCTGGTAATGTCGTTCGGGTTGACTAATGCACTTGCAACTTTTATGGATCTGATGAACAGAGTATTCAAGGAATACCTGGACAGATTCGTGATCGTCTTTATTGACGACATCCTAGTGTACTCCAAGAGCAAGGAGGAGCACTTCGAGCATTTGAGGATGGTTCTAAAAACCCTTAGAGAACATCAGTTGTATGCCAAATTCACCAAATGTGAGTTTTGGTTAGAAAGTGTGGGGTTCCTAGGTCACATAGTGTCCAAGAAAGGAATAAGCGTTGACCCCGCCAAGATAGAGGCGGTAAGAGATTGGAAGCGGCCAACCAGTGTGACTGAAGTCCGCAGTTTCTTGGGGTTAGTCGTGTATCACAGAAAATTTGTAGAGAATTTCTCCAGGATTGTAGCCCCTCTGACACGGTTAACCCAGAAGAAGGTCAAATTTGATTGTGACAAGAAATGTGAGAGCTTTCGGAAGCTCAAAGAATGCTTGACGTCAGCACCAATATTGGACGTACCTTCAGGCTCGGGAGAATTTGTGGTCTACTGTGATGCCTCTCGGGTCGGCTTGGGTGTGTTCTGATGCAGTATGGCAGAGTAATTACTTATGCGTCCCGCCAGTTGAAGATTCATGAGAAGAACTACCCAGCACATGATTTGGAACTGGCAGCAGTAGTATTTGCTCTGAAGTTATGGCGCCACTACTTGTATGGTGAGGCTTGTGAGATTTATACTGACCACAAAAGTCTCTAGTACTTGCTCACTCAAAAGTAGCTGAATTTAAGGCGAAGGAGGTGGCTTGAACTTTTGAAGGATTACGACTGTACCATCATGTACCATCCTAGGAATGCCAATGTGGAGGCGAACACTCTGAGCAGGAAGTCCATGGGCAGCTTGGCCCATTTAGCGATCAGGAAGAGGCCGCTAGCTCGGGAGTTGGCACTGTGCTTGGATGGGGGAGCAGTTCTAGCAGTATTAGCTTCAGGTGCCCTAGTGGCGCATCTGCGGGTACAATCAACCTTGGTGGATATGCTACGTACCGCGCAGGGGGAGGACTCCTTCTGTTCTCTGACGAAGGACCTGGTCCAGAGGGCCGATGCAGATGATGGCTTCAGGATTGACTCAGATGGTGTCTTGAGGTTCAGAGACCGGATCATGGTGCATGATATGGCAGAGGTGCGTAGGCAGGTTCTGGAGCTGGGCCACCGTTCCAATCATACGATGCATCCGGGGGCCACCAAAATGTACCGAGACTTAAGGCAGCACTACTGGTGGAAGGGCATGAAAAGAGAGATAACAGAATTCCTATCCAAGTGTTTGGTCTGCCAGCAAGTGAAGGCCGAACACTTGAAACCCGCAGGGCTGCTTCAGAACCTCGAGGTGCCCGAGTGGAAGTGGGAGAAGATCACCATGGACCTAGTGACTGGGCTGCCTAGGTTAAGAGGAGGGCTTGATTCCATTTGGGTGGTAGTGGATCAGTTGACTAAGACCACGCACTTCATTCCAGTCAAAATGACTTTTTCTGCTGAGCAGTACGCCATACTATTTTTAGACAGGATTGTGGCATACCATGGTATCCCAGTGATGATCATATCAGATCGAGGTACCCAGTTCACAGCCCGATTTTGGCAGCCCTTCCAGGAAGCCTTGGGTACTCAGGTGCAGTTCAACACAACTTTCCATCCGCAAACGGACGGACAGTTAGAGAGAACCATCCAAACCCTGGAAGATATGCTGAGGGCATGCGTTCTGGACCTGGCTGGTGGTTGGGAGAAACACCTACCATTGATTGAATTCGCCTACAACAATAGCTATCACAATAGCATTGGTATGGCCCCTTTCGAGGCCTTGTACGGGCGGAGATGCAGATCACCAGTGGGCTAGTTTGAGACAGGAGAGATTCTCATGGTGGGTCCTGACTTGATTGAGGAGGCAGTGGAGAATGTGAAGTTGATAAAAGAAAGGTTGTTGGCGGCTCAGAGCCGCCAGAAAATGTATGCGGATAAGAAGGCCAGAGAGTTGGAGTTCGCTGAAGGCGACTTGGTGTTCTTGAAGGTTTCCCCCATGAACAACACTACAGGAATAACAAGCATCAGCAACGGCTCCAACCGTTGCTGAAAGCCATCAACAACGGTGTGCAACGGCCCGGCCCATTGCAATGCAACCGTGGCAGAAAATCGCGTTGTTGATAGCTTAGTAACGGATCAACAACGGCCGTAGGGGCCGTTGCTGATAACATTATTATCAACGGTTCTGCCACGGCTGCAGGGTCATTGTAGATATATACATCAGCAACGGCCCAGTTGTCGTGGCAAGGCCCTTAGTGAAAGCCTATTGCTAAGCCGTTGTTAGATGTCATCAACAACGGCTTTGAGGTTGCGGCCTAGAAAATACGATACACTTGCAGTAACGGCTTTCCCACGGACAACCGTGGGAAAGCCGTTGTCGATGATGTTAACCTGTAGCTGAAAAGTTTTAAATTTTCTAATTTCCATTTATACATTGATACATTTAACTTGATACATAACTCACACACCCATTAATACATTAATACACTCATACATAACATACACATCACAGATACACCAAGATATACATAAAAATAATTATACTTATGTTTATATTATCCACAATCATATAAAAACTATTCAAATTCAAAACTATCGTATCAATATCCAAACAAAACAAGTCAATCAAGTAGTATCCAAATAACAAAGTCAATATCCAAACAAAACAATAAATCTCACGACGACGGTGGAGGAAGGTCTGGATCGTAATATGGCGGGGTTTGGAGTGTTTGGGTGTACACTGGCGTGGACTGGCTCGATATAATATATCTTGGTGCAAATCCTTTGCTATAAAGATGCAGAGTGATAGTTTCCTTATCCAAAAATCGTGCATTCAGGCAAATGCAGCACGGACATCGAATTTTATCATCGGTGCTAACGAATTTTCGATTTCGAATAGGCAAAATTTAGGAAGTAAGTTACGCCTAAGCGAAACTCATTCGTTAAAGCTCCACGATCAAAACGTCGGTACATCCAACTTCGATCGCCCGACATGATTCTGTCAATCAATGATAATATCTTCAGTCAATGTCTTTATAGGTGAGATGATCTTATTCCATTCGGGATTCATGTTATTCATATTGCACTAAGTATTTCTTTTAACCGCTAACTTCATTCTAAATTTTGGCAGCATCTCCCTATAGTTCTCCGAATACGCATATCATCTGGGTGCGTATCGGAGAACAAGAGAGATACAATAGCTAAAATTTAAGAATGAGTTAACGGTTAAAACAAAAAACTAAGTGCAATACAAATAACTATGTTCCTAAATTACCCAATTAGGGATAATTCAAGGGTTGTATGTTGTATAAAAGATCATCTATGTTTTTTACACGAACATACAACCCCCAAACGGATCTAAGGGTTTGCTAAATCATATCCGACTCATCGATGCATACGTGAAACGTATCAACTCGTCGGATGGATGATTATTTTCTAAAATTTTCGATGCCGATTCGAGTCCACGGTGGACAATTCCGACATGAGTCCAAAGTGGACGATTCGAGCGCGAATCCAAAGTAGACGATTCTAATTAATCTAAATCTAAATATTAATATTAAAATTAATCTAAACTAAAATTAATTAACAGATATAATCTAAAACTAAATCTAAATCTAATTAACATTAAAATACATTAATCCAAACATGAAAATAAATCTAAACATTAAATATTAAACATTTAACTAGATTAATCTAAACATGAAAAATTAACCTAAAACATAAAAAATTAATCTAAAATATGAAAAATTAATCTAAATAGTAAACAATTAACATAGATTATTAAACCCTAATCAAATTTTATTAGGATTTAATTAAACCCTAATAAACTTTTGATTAGGGTTTAATAAAACTCTAACCAATAGTGTTCTGGCGTCGTTGTCCAGTGTCCGACATTGGACACTGGACATTGGTTCGGCGGCCGGCCCTAGTAAAGCAAAAGGGAAGAGGGGAGCTAATACCTGGAAATGGTTCAACGTCGAAGGGCGCGGCATTGGCAGGCGGCGTCGGCGGAGGAAGACGGCGGCAGGCGTCGACGGCGTCGGCAGAGAAAGAAGAAGCAAGGAAGAAAGGGGTCGGGCGCGATCGCGAGTTAAATAAACTCATCGGTAACGGCTCACTTAGCCGTTGCAAAGTCGTTGCTAATAAATACAAGACATCACCAACGGCTCACTAATTCGTTGCAAAGCTGTTGCTAATAAGTATTTCATTTTCGCGCCGCGAGCGCCCCATCGACTAAAAAGCAACGGATACAAAAACCGTAAGTAAGCCATTGCTAATGTGATAATATCATTAGCAACGGCCGACGCGGCCGTACGTAAGCCGTTGCTGATGAATTATTTCATTTGCGCACCGCGTTCGTGTCATCTACTTGTTGGCAACGACCCGAGCGACCGTACGTAGGCCGTTGCAGATGTGATATAACTGCAACGATCGTAGCGGCCGTTGGTAAGCCGTTAGTGATTGCAATAGCTTGGGCGGCCGTTGCTGATGGCCAATGTTGAAAACCATTATTCTAATAGTGGAAAGGGCACTATAAGAAATCCGAGCTTTAGTGAGGGTCGCGACCCTCACTAAAACTTCATATGACCCTCACAAAAGGCTTTTAGTGAGGGTCACCCACTCCTCACACGTCGTCAGGAAAAGTCTCGTCACTAAAAGGCTTTTAGCGAGGGTCGTTGATGACCCTCACTAAAAGATAGTTTTTGTGAGGCTGAACTGACCCTCACTAATTCTCATATGAGAATTAGTTAGGGTCAGCTTTGCCTCACGAAATATGAGAATTAGTGAGGGTCAGTTCGGCCTCACAAAAACTACTTTTTAGTGAGAGTTGAGACATGACCCTCACCTATATTTTTAGTGACGAGGCTTTTCCTAACGATACGTGAGGACTGAGTTTGACCCTCACTAAAAGCCTTTAGTAAGTGTCATATGAGGTTTTGGTGAGAGTCGTGATCCTCACTAATTCCTACATTTTGTGAGAGTCGCTGACCCCCATTAAAATTTTTATATATATATTTATATCTTTTCGTGAGGGTCTCCTAACCCTCACTAAAAATTATTATAACATGCATATAAAATCTAATATTTTTTATAATTTAATTATATTTACATAAATCTTAAGAAGCATATAAAGACTAGAAAAATACATGTCATCATTTAACATATAATATATCTATTACAAAATTCATAAAGTATCACTACCATTTAAAAAAATACATCTAATAAAGTATAAATCTCATTACATAAAAATTTCAACTTCAAAATAAAATTTAGACATGTCCTACTATTCATACATAAATCAAGATCATTATCTTCGCAAATTCTTTCCTTTCTTCCCACCTTACATCTCGTCCATGAAAGCAACTATCATATACATCTTTCTTCTATTATCTTCAAATTGTTCTTCCATCTTCTTTCTCCTCTTCCATCCTCTTTCTCTCATGTTCCATCTTCTTCTTCTTTTTTCTTTTTTTTCTTCCATCTGCCAAAACTAGCTAGTGTTAAACTGTTAACAAGTGCTTGTATATAAATATTTCGAGATTAGTGTAAAACTGTTAACAACAACAGCACAAGCAGTTAAAAATGGAGCATTAGTAGGATATAACATGGAAGAAGCAAAAGATGATATTACAACTAGAAGCCTAAATTGTGTTGTAGAAATAAAATATAATCAAAGTGTAAGTGAAGCATGGACATGAAGATCGAATATCTGACACAATAACTGACAACACATGAATATATAGTCACAACTCACAAGTGATGAAATAACTTAGGGACAATCTTTGCCAACTTCAAACCTGGATATTCCAAAGCAACAAATACTATTTGGATGTGGAAAGGAGAAAGATTCAACTTCTTGTAGTACTTTCCTCTTTACTATCAGCACATGAATTTCAAACCTTTGTTCAAGTGGATCTATTTGAGCAATCTAAATGAATGCGAAAAAGAGAGAGCATATTATGTTCCAAAAACAAAACTTTATTCTTCTGCCTCTGCTTCCTTAGAGGATAAGAACATAATGCCTTCTGAATTACATACCAACAGAAATAATGCCTAGTGCTGCCTTTTAAATAATGCTTATATATATAAATCACTATTGTTTGAAGTTAATGTAAAAGGGAAATGAAGAATTAAAAAGGAAAAAAAACCCAATATCATATAGCACATGGCATCATTTTTATCTTGATGAACTATGCACAGAGGATGGCTATATACTTGTTTATATCAGTTCGAATACCTTGAGCCAAGGACTGCAAAGAATAATCTTTTATTTCTATAATATCCTAGATATTAATTCTAAATTCCATTTATTGTGTGTCTGTGCCAGCCTAGCGGACTAGTCCGAGGTCGAACCGAGTCGACTCATGGTCCAGTGTGAGCTTGCAAGCTCGGGTAAGTAGAAATATGTGTTATAGAAATTTTACTTGCATAGATAAATTTATTTAATTCTTTGTTGTATATGCATGATTGTTTAATTATGATGCAAGTGGATGTGCGCATGTTGGTTGCTTGTAATTTAGCAAGAGATTAGAATAGGATTAATTAAGTTAGCAGGTTCGAGTTCGGCTTGAGGCGAATGCGGATTTGATAAAGGGTTTAGTGGAGTTAGGGTTGAGGAGGGAGTATAAAACCTCCCCTTGGCTTGCGGCTCCCAATTGGAGCCGCACAAATCAAATTACAAGAGAGGAGCCGCCAGCCAGCCACCCCTCTCCTTCCCCTTGGAGCCGCCGCCCTCAAGAGCCAAGCCAAGAGGAGCCGCCGAGCCCTTCCCATCCCTTCCCCTCTCTTCCTCTCTCTTCAAGCAGGCGGCTTGAGGAGGAGCCGCCACCCCCTCTTCCCCCTTCTTGAGTCGAGCCGCCATCTCTTGAAGCCGGATTCGAGGGCTGTCGTCCGGGATTTCTCCTCTCATCATCCTTCCTATTCGGGTGAGTGGTTTTACCTCTCCTTTTCCGAGTTCTCTCGTAATCTTGAGCCAATTTGGGCATCTTCTTGTTTCTTGTGATTTTCGCCGAATCATGGGTTTGTTCGTCGTATTCATGTGCTGATTTGTGTGAGGAGGGCCCGAGATCCTCCCCTTGTGGCTCGGCAGCCCTAGGTTTAACCTAGGGTGCTCGGCCAAGGATGAAGCAAGGATGCTCTCAAGGTGTTCAATGAAATGCTCAAGTAAGAGATCTTGTTCATCTTGAAGTTTATATCTTGATTTGCTTGCCTATTTAGGTTCTTGAATTGTAGTTGCATGTCTTAGAATTAAATCTGTGATTTTTGGATTAGAAATCATGTTTAATAAATTAAGATCTTGATGTTGATGCCATGGAGGTTCTTGAAGAAGTGTTCTTGATCATGATGCTTGTTTCTTGATTTAGGTGTTGTTGATACTTGTTAGTCTTGTTTAATAATCATGAAATTTGATAAATCTATGTCAAGATTAGTATTCTATTTAAATGATAATTAATAATCTAATTTCAGTAAATTTCGAATTTTATTTTCATGCTATGTTGAAAAACTTAATATTGCTGGAATTTTATGCTGAGATGATGAATCTGTGTTGTTTTTAAAATACTTGTTGTGATATATTTATTTCTCAACCCATCGTTTCGACCATAAAATATAGTTTAGAAACATAGGACACACTCTGGAAACCATATTCAGATTAGATACATCAGTATTGGGCACAACAGTAAGCTATAACAAAACCCTAATCTTGGTGATCTAAATTTTAGTTGCATAATAAAAATTTAGCAAGGGGTCAGCATAATCTGTTATGAACCAACAAATAAAGTTATGCATGAAATAAAACCTCACGGATTTATGACATCACGGGTCTAGGAGTTGGGGTCGAGTATTGGAGTGTTGAGACACTTCCCAATAAGGTTGACACCCCTAAGACACCGTAGGAGAGGCTTGACTTAGATCATGTTGTGTCATATCTTTATGAATGACGGAGAGGCTCGTTGAGGAGCCAAATTGCGGGCTAGGCCGGGGAGGTTGGATGGCTAATTCCCAACCTATGGAATAGGTTCGGATGGGCAAATTCCGATTGTTCCGGTTTGGCCTCGTGAGATAAGTTCGTATGGCCCACCTGATTATCCCCGAGGTGTTTTTTTTAAGGAATAAGTTCGGAGGACCTACGCGATTATTCCTGTGATATGTTAAAGGGGTAAGTTCGGAGGGCCTACCCAATTACTGTTGTGATATCTTAAAGGGGCAAGTTCGGATGGGCGATTCCCGATTGTTCCTTCGCGTCTCGTGGAGCAAGTTCGGTGGGCATTCCCGATTGCTACCTAGTTTCTTTATATTAGGATAAGTTCGGAGGGTCTTCCCGATTATCCTAGTATGTTTTGTTGCCTTAAGGCATGGTAGGCTTAGGCCTGTTGACCTTCACCGTTTGAGTGTTGGGTGCCTTAGGGCAGGTGGTGGCCTGACGGCCCGTTAGCTAGTCACTCCGTTGTAACCTTTTCCTACTTGAGTTAGGAGTTTTTGCTTTATATCATTATATTTGTGTTGATTTTCGTGGGGGTTGGTAGAACTGCTCACTGAGTTCTTTGAACTCACTCGTTGTCGTTGTTTTATTTTGCAGAGCCTGACCGGTGAGGTGGGCTGGAGCACTTGGCGCGGCTGGAGGGCAAATGAGCTATATTAATCTCATAGTAGTCCTAGTTATGGGTCGTAGTCGAGTTTTGGTAGTTAGTCATGCACTTATGTTTTGGAGTTGTAGTCCATTTGGGGACATTTATGTCTTTATTTCAGATTCCATTGTAATTGAACAGTTGAACTTGTTTTGTTATTTTCGTACTTTATATTTTGCTAAACTTACTCATAATGAATTCTAGTTTTGGTTTTTTTTTTTGAAATAAAACTTGTTTACTTCTTTCCACTATGTTTTATTGTTGAGTTGGCATGTGCATGATTTAGGCTGCAGGATATAGGCACGTATACCCTGGCCGATCACGTGACCCTGAGTTAGGGCGTGACAATTTCACTTCCTTAAAATTGTTGAGCAATTTAGTTAAGAGAACAGTAAGGATTGATAAAGAGAAAATATGAATGATCTGTTCATCTAGTGATATTATTGAATCATATATCAGTGCTAACAAAGAAATGCCAATAATAAATACAATTGTCATCCCCACTAGAAACATAGTTATTCTTAATGTATTAAATACCTGCTAAAGGGTTTCATGTTAGTATCATCCAATTCAAGCAAAATATATACTCATGCATATATGGATCTAGTGTAGAGGCTCACTTGATATTCTTTGAAATATACAAATCCTGTACAGATAGAAAAGAAGGTCCATGCAATATGAAATATGGGGACAATAAGGATTGCATCGAAAAACTGTATCAGACATCTCAGACTAAACAAGTGCCAATATATAATACATTTAAGTTTATGAACACAATTACCCAAAATGTTGATGTGCTAAAGAACAGCAGCAATATACAATATGTAAACCAGCTATGGAACTTATAGTTGCTGCTCATGGTCAATCTTAACAGACCTGGAAAATTGGTTATAGAAAAATGATAACATGAAAGTATGTCAAACAAACAAATCAAATCATCTTGCAGAATTAATGGCTGAAACCTTTATTAACTTACAAGGATTTTGCGAATAGCGCTGAGTAGGAACCCAGAGCACCAGAAACAGTCGCATAGAAAAGTGGAAGTAGTGTGCGCCAATAGGGACTATCGTGGCTAGAAATTGAAAGATATTTTTCTCCTTTCCTGGTGGCTTTAATAGTTAGGACTTAGGACAATCATAGCTTAGCGCAAATGGTAGATTATCAAAGGCTTTTTCAGTCTTCACCAAGAATAAGTTCTTCAAATGGTAGATTATCAAAGGCTTCAGTCTTAAGATATCTCTAGCAATTCCAGCCCATCCATCAACCAAGACAGGTCATGAAGAATGTTGCTTTCTGGGGAATAGATACACCTATTCTCTTTGCAATTCTACATAATAGGACAAGCTCAAGTAACATTTCATGCGTGACTGTATATGATCAAAAATTGATAAACAAAACAGGTATGAACAAATCATTAATATGGAAGATTTCAAAGTTTTGTCAACCAACAAATCAACAACAAGATCTCTTAGTTTATGTATGCTATATTTTATAGCACAAGAAACCAAGAACAAAGAGAAATGCAGTTAATAGAGATGAATAAGTAACTAATACTATCTATCTTGTGATTCACCCAAGATAAAGATGCAACCCAGCAGATCATTAATCTGGTAAGTCATCCAACAGTGTTAACAATTAAAGAGAATTCTAATGGCATAATCAAAATAACCTATGTACAACCAAAAGTAGACTCAATTTAATTACAAACTACTAGCTAATTAAATGTGTGCTTAAGTTATTCAGATGATACAAGAACATCACATGTCATCCCATTATTAGCTTCAATATGATAATGTTAATAAGATGAAGGAATTGGGCCAAATTTACACTACAAGAAAACTGGTTTTTAGTGACGAGATTTGGTGGGGGTCTCGCATCGACCCTCACTAAATCAACCTATTTATGGGGGTCGCTAGTTGACCCTCACAAAAACCTGTCACTAAAAGAACACTTTCGTGAGGGTCGCATATGACCCTCACTAAAAAGTATATATAGTAAGGACAACATGGTGACCCTCACGAAATCCTACATTTTGTGAGGATTGAATATGACCCTCACTAAAAAGAATATTTTGTGAGGGAATCGAAATCCTGCATTTAGTGGGGGTCTAATATGATCCTCAGTAAAAAATACATATTGTGAGGACCACATGGTGACCCTCACGAAATACTACATTTTGTGAGGGTCGAATATGACCCCCACTAAAAAGAATATTTTGTGGGGACATGTGACCCTCACGAAATCTTGCATTTAGTGAGGGTCTAATATGACCCTCACTAAAAAGTATATATTGTGAGGACACACTAAATCCTACATTTTGTGATGGTAAAAAATGACCCTCACCGTTTCTTACTTCTCACTTCTAAATCTGGAATAAATAAAAATTAATTTAAAATTAAAATAATTTTAAACAATTAAATAATTGATTAAATATATTTTAAAAATCTCAAATATTATTAAGTAAAAAAATAAATTTTTTACCTCTCATCCTTCAAAATTATTTATTTAATAAAATTATTATTAAATAACAATTTTAATAATAAAATTATTAAAAAATTAAAATAATAATTGATTAAAATTTAATTGATCACTTATATATATATATTTAAAATTGATTAAAATATAATTAATCAGTTATATATTTAAAGGCAATTGAATAATTGATTAATCAGTTATATAGTTTAGCTGGGGGCTAAGAGTCGACCCCCAGAAAAAGATAGTTTTTCCGGGGGCCAAGAGCCGACCCCCAGCAAAAGATAATTTTACCGGAAAAGCTTCGTCGCGACACGTTTCCCTCAATAAACTTCTCTACAATCCCGCCACTCTCTTACTCTCCACCCCACTGCAATCCCTAATCTCCTCTCCACCGGATTCTTCTCTCCCCCCATACAAAAACCGCAATCCCTAAGATTAGGGATCACTTCAGTGAAGTGATTCTTCTCTGCGATCACTTCACTCGATCACCGCAACATCATCTTCTATATGAATGATGTATCGAATTAAGAAGTGTTGGGCGGAGGAATTGAAGAAACGAAGGAAGGAGAAGGAAGAGATGGTGGAGCATTTGCTGGGCCCACTGAAGGTGCGAGTGGCGCGGGGAGTCAACCTCGCCGTCCAAGATGTCACCACCAGCGACCCCTACGTCGTCCTCCGGATGGGCAAACATGTTTCATTATTCATCATCCCCTAATACTCATGCAATCTGATTAAGTCATGATCTCAAAATCTCAACCTTGTCATTCTCTGCAGAAACTGAAGACCAGAGTAATCAAGAAGAATGTCAATCCAGTTTGGAACAAATACTTGACTCTGTCTGTTGAAAACCCTTCACTTCCTGTCAAGCTTGTATACATCTTTTCTTCTTTCTCGTGATGATAATATAGTGATCAAGCTCTTTTCATCTTCTTCTTCGATTTGATAGATCATGGATGTGCTTGTGTATTGCATGCGCAGCAAGTGTTTGACAAGGACACGTTCAGCATGGATGATGCAATGGGCCATGCGGAGTTCAACATCCGGCCATTTGTGGAAGCGGTGAAGATGAACTTGAAAGGGGAATTAGGCATCCCTGATGACACCGTAATCAGGAAGTTGGTGCCGAACAGGCAAAATTGCTTGGCCAAGGAGAGTGTGGTGAGGTGGTCGGATGGGCAGGTGATTCAAGATCTTGTTCTCAGGCTGAAGAATGTGGAATGTGGTGAGGTTGAACTGCAGCTGCAGTGGGTCAACATTCCAGGTGCTAATTTGCTGTCTTGTAATGTGGATTAAGTAGTTCATTTTCTACAGATATGCAAGCTTACAAATAAATAGATAACAAATAGATAACATCCATGATGGGTTCTGTTGCATAGGCAATTGATACAAGAGATAAATTTGCAATTGATACTTACCCAAGACTTACCTGGGAAGCATTGACAGGTTTATAGGCAATTGAGATGCATAAGGAAATGGAGATGCAATTGATACCAACATATGTTGTTTCATATTTTTTTCCTCCTACTGTTGGTCCCATATTGTTTCATTTGTTTCTGTGCATAATATGCCTATTGGCCCTATTGTGATCCAGGTTGAAGTATATATCCTTATTGTGTTTCTGGTTCAAATTCCAGATACCAGTTCAGCAACATTGGCAAAATCAGTAGGTAACTTGAGCACACTTAAAGGCTTGTGGTTGATGGTGTATCACTTTCAATATTTATTTTATTTATTCTTTACTTTTAGTCTTTACTGGATATATCAAAGATACCTAGTCAGAGCAATCAGATAGTGTGATTTCAGGCAATCAGACAGACCAGCACCAGATGTGTGACTCTTCAAGCAATCAATCCAGTGGAGAAGTTCAGGTTAATAAGTGAATTGTCTTCATCCAGTTGATAGTGTGATTTCTTTTATGCAACTATATTGCTTATAGCTTAATTACGATGCTAGGTGTTTGCAAGATTGATGGTTCCAATCTGGTAAACAACAGTGGAGCCCAATCTTTTGGATGAAATATCACTCGTGGCTTGTATTGTCTTGTGCAATTCCTGCTAGGTTAGATGGTAGAATCAGAATCAGAATCAGTGCTCAAGTTCTTAATATTGTTGGGAGCAGGTTAGTTGTAAAACCATTTCAAGTAACATTATTCATCCAATGGTTCTTTTGAGAGGCATTAGCCTTGTGCCTGTTCTTGGGTTGGTGTAGCACTTGTTGCTTCTCATGCATATATGCTAGCATATTGGCACTCAAACCAATGCAATGCTTGGTGAAAAATGCTTGCATTCTTTATGATTGAAACTTAAATATTCTTTTATGCCTCTTGCCTTGTCATTAATGTTTATGTTACTATTTTCTTCGTGAAAGTGAAATGCAAACATTATAGTGAATAATTGATCCATAATATTCCTTTGATTTGCATATTTAGGTGAACCACTTGAAGCTAGCATGTTTTTAGTTAGGAGAGGTGACAGCTGGCCACTTCCTGGGTTTTGAGAGGTTGTCTCGGGTGTTTGCTTTGGTGCCAGGAACAGCTTAAATGAAGCAGCATCGCTGGTCAAGAAAGGAGTGCTTAGGCCACTGGATTTCAGATTTTTTGTTGGGTATGCTAAGTGGCAGTTTGATCAATTGCTCGATGAAATGGACTCAGGCTATTGGGTCGTTGCAGTTTGCAGCTCACATTTAATTAATGAAGTCACTGCTAATCGTTCATCCGGTCTATGGAAGGAGATTTTATTGCTTATGGGTGGGAAATATCCAGATTTGAGCAAAAAGCCAAAACGTGACCCTTGAAAGATCACTTCAAGTTTACAAAATGATGTTAGGTATAAAATGAGCTATTTGTACATAATTTTCTAAAACAACACTTGTTACAATGGCCATTATCTGCTACTTCAATAAAACATGTGTATTTTTGTGATGTGGAAACGAAGGAAACTATTCTCAAAGGAGAGTATTTTTGTGCCGTGGAAACGAACGAAACTATGATGATGATATGATCATTCTGCCATTATTGCTTTGGTTTATCAATGAGCATAATAAATACCTTTTGCTGTTTGTTGGCAACAATCGAATATTCGTTTTGAATATTTTGCTAATTGATAAATATATTATTGGTTTATCACAAGAGAAGTTATCTTTTCCTGGGGGTCGCAACCCCCAGGAAAAGATACATTTACCGGGGGCCGCTCACTAACCTTCAATAAAGAGCAGATATACCATTACCGAGACATTCTTTCCTGGCGACATATGGGGGCCGCGAGGCCCTCGCTAAAAGGCTTTACCAGGGTTGTGGTTACTTTTAGTGGGGGTCACAGCCCCCGGGAAATATAACATTTCTTGCAGTGAATTATCATAAACTCATACCAATTAATATACAGAATCAATTTCTAATCCAAATTCAATTGGAAATCCATTGCAATTTCTAAAGTTGCATAAGTTTGTATATTCTACATTGTAATATGACCACAAGATGAACCCTAATTAGTCAATCGCTCAAGTGCAAAAGAAATCGATACTAAACAAATTGAAACACACAAAGAAATGATGGGGAAACACCTCCCTTTAAGTCAGTGAGCGGCACCTTAGCTTTGGAGATGACCTTGACGACCACCAAGCTGTCCCTCGTCCTCCTTATCCTCGCCGAGCATACTTGCACAAAAGGCCCCCTCCCGACCTCCTTGTCGAGCTCGTGCTTGGCTGCGAAGTTCCTTTCATACCCGAAGTTCTTATCCAGTGGCTACTCCGCCTCCGGCACTCCGCCGACGCCGCCTCCGGCACTCCGCCGACGCCGCCTCCGGAGACTTCATCTAGAACGACGCAACTGCCGAGGACAGGCACGGCTGGTCTGTGCAGACGCCTGGCGATGGCGGACTTGATGTGCAAGAGAGGATGAACCGAGGGGGGAGATCGAGATCGACGAGAATGCAAGAGAGGGAAGGCAAGGATGAACCGAGGGGGGAGATCGAGATCGATGGTACGCCATCCGTCGAGCAAAGACTGCGGCCTCAAGCAGCACAAGAGGTGAGGTGAGGGGAAGCCAGCAACGAGATAAGGGTAAGAGATTAGGGATTGCTGATTAGGAGTGGGGAAGGGAATAACCTGGCAAATGGGTACTCAGGTATGTAATTGGGAAAATAAGTAATTGGGTGAATGGGTAAGTAATTTTTTAATTTAAATTATTTAAAATTATTTAAATATTATAAAACTTATTATTTAATATGAATAATATTGATTATTAAATTACAAAGTAGTATTTAATATCAAAAATTAATATTATAAAATATTAATAATTAGCGTCGTCCGTCGAGTGCTGACTACGTGTAGAATGAGGGTGAGGCGAGGGGAAGTCGAGAACATGACTATCGTTCGTTGTTCGCCAAGTATGCATGAAGCATGAGGGTGAGGCGAGGGAAAGTCGGGAAGGAAATAATCGGGTAAATAGGTAATCAAGTAAAATGGTAATTAGGTAAATGGGTAAGTATTTTAAATTTGAACTATTAAAAAATACTTAAATAAATATTTAATTCAAGACTAATTAATTTTTAATTATTTTATTATTAACTTAATAATATTTTAATTGCCTAAAACTATTTTTAATTTTTAAATTATTTTTTATTTATTTTCAAATTTAGAAGTGAGTTGTAGGAATTAGTGAGGGTCATTTCTTATCATCACAAAATATAGAATTTAGTGAGGGTCATCATGTTGGCCTTACAATATATACCTTTTAGTGATGGTCATATTAGACCTTCACTAAATGTAGGATTTCGTGAGGGTCATGATGTCCTCACAAAATATACTTTTTAGTGAGGGTCATATTCGACCCTCATAAATCCATGATTTCATGAGGGTCATGATATTATCCTCACAATATATACTTTTAGTGAGGGTCATATTAGACCCTCACTAAATGTAGGATTTCGTGAGGGTTATGATGCCCTCACAAATATACTTTTTAGTGAGGATCATTTTTGACCCTCATAAAATGCAGGATTTCATGAGGATCACGATGTTATCCTCACAATATATACTTTTTAGTGAGGGTCATATTCGACCATCACAAAATGTTTTCTTTTAATGACAAGTTTTCGTGAGGGTCATGGTGTTGTCCTCACTATATATACTTTTTAGTGAGGGTCATATTCGACCCTCACAAAAGTGTTCTTTTACTGACAGGTTTTCATGAGGGTCGACTAGTAACCCCCATAAATAGGTTCATTTAGTGAGGGTCGATGCATGACCCCCACCAAATCTCGTCACTAAAAACCAGATTTCTTGTAGTGGGGGTAGTCCGATTTGGGAAGAAGGGAAAGTTGAGCCATAGGTTCATTGGGTCTTTCTCTCAAGTAGAGGGGCGCGGTGGCTTACGAGCTGGCTTTGCCCCCTAGCCTGAGCAGAGTTCACCCAGTTTTTCATGTGTCAATGCTCAGGAGATATGTGAGGGATGAGTCCCACGTGATCGAGCCGACTGCGGTTGAGGTGGACACGGTAGTCTCATATAAGGAGAGGCCAGTAGAGGTGCTTGACCGACATATCAGGAAGCTAAGATCGAAGGAAGTTCCTTTGATAAAGGTTAGGTGGGAGCACCACACTGGGCAGGAAGCTACTTGGGAAGTGGAGCAGGACATGAGGGAGCACTACCCCTCCTTGTTCGAGGGTATGGTGAGTCTCTATACTCTACTAAATTCGATGACGAATTTTCCTTAAGGGGGAAAGGTTGTAATACCCGAGGTTTCCTAATATAAAAATTTTAATTGGTGCTACGCACTGGAATCGGAGAATAGTTGGGTTGAGTCGCAAAAATCAACGCGAATAGAAGGTATAATTCAATTTGTTTGACTCGCGAATTATGCTTTTGTGATTTATGTGTTAGATTGATTCGAGTCGGGTTGAAATCGGGTTCGCAGATCAAATCGGGACTCAGTTTAGACTTAGGTGGAATCAGGTAAAAGAATTAGTGAAGGAAGGGTATTATTGTAAAAAAAAAGAGGGGGACTTAACCTATCATCTCAAGCCGTCGTGCGGCTCAAGACAAGTCGAGCCGAACGCAGCCCAAGGAGAGGAGGAGGAGAAGAGGAGTTCTTGGGCAGCGCCGGATCTGTATCGTTGTTGGAGAGATTGGGATCGTCGTCATCTCATCCATCTTCTTCCCTAGTCAAGGTGAGTGGTTGAACCAAGATCTCAAGGGTAGGCGGGTAGCCGACCCAAGTTATGAGGATTTGTCGATTTCTTGTAGTGATTCCGTCGATTCACCGAGTTTTCTTCCGTGACTTGATCCTATTGTGTTGGCCTAAGATTTTCTACCTTGGCCTTAATCTCGATTTTGATGATAACAAACATGGAACTAATGTTTTATGGAGAATTACTTTCAGATTCCATATCGATTAACATTCGATGTCCTCAATCAGAAATATCGAAGAAATTAGAAAATCGAAAGGACATTGATCGACGCATTTTGGTTCGTCACAGAAATCTCTAGAAGTTCGACATGTGCACCAAAGATGTCTTGGACGAGTCTAAAGAACACATGGAAAGCTCTCCAAGTTGACGCACGCTGAAGGTCGAAACCCGAAAATAAAGCGCGCAAGAAAAATTCACAAGAAAATTGCCCTGCCCAGATTCGATCGATCGACGGAAGAGGAAATTGGACATAAGGCAATTTAGTCGACCGGTCGATCCATCGAATGTGGCAAAAAAATTGGCAGTAGCCAATTCGGTCGACTAGTCGATCGACTGAAGTATGCCCAAAAGCGGCAGATTGCCTTCGGTCACTCGACAGTCGCTCGGTCGGTCGACCAACGATCGACTGGCAAGCGATCGGGCGTTGGCAATGGGCAAAAATATGTCCGTTGACGAGCCATTTCGTTTGGGGGTTATAAATACCCACCCCAAACTCTCTTTCAAGCCTTCAATGATACTTCTAAGCCTCAAAGAGCCACTCCTTGCATCTCTACAAGAATTCTTGAGCCATCTTTGCAAAGAGCCCTAGTTTTGATCTCCATTTGTTGATTTAGCCTTCAAGCTTCATAGATTTATCTTCTCAAGGCATCAAGAGGACTATGGAGTTACTATTGGAGCTAAGTACTTATTGTTTGGTTTATTTCTCCTATTGATATTGTATTTTGTTATTTATTTTCATTGTATATCATTTGTGTAAACCTAGGTTGCTTGGTTTGATTGAGTTTGTGGTTGCATTGGTGTTAAGGCTTAAATCCACCATTATAAACATAGTTTATTAGGATTAGTTGAGTTGTCCCTTAGATTGAGGCGGGAGAGTGCTCTCGGTAGGAAGACGGGATACTTCCGGATGTGGAAGTGCCTTCGATTTGAGAGCGGAGACTTTCCGATGTAAAATCCTCTCTGTAAGGGAAACAATATAATCTAGTAAAGCTAGTTTGGAAATCCCAAGCAGGGTGCTTAGATAGTGTAGTAGGCATTGGGGCCGAACCACTATAAATCATTGTGTTAGCATTGATATTTTGTTTATATTAATTGCTTTATTATTTATCAATTCCACATTTAGTCATTCAATCGTAAATTGCCTAAGTAATCTAAGAAATATTTAAAATCAAATTTAGGCAAATAGATTTAGTTAACACACTATTCACCCCCCTCTAGTGTGGTCATTTCTCCAACATATTGTGTGTATGCTGTTAATTGATGAAGTTTCTCGAAGTTTTCCTCGATTTTAAGGGTCGGCTGAATGAAGAAAAAAGGGGCAAGGTCATGCCGAATTTTCCCCCAATTTTCTAGAGTGGCCACACCCTCTCGGATCGAGTTCTTTTCAAGATTGGTGACTTGGTTATCCTTGACCATTGCCAAAGGTCCTCCCTTTTCACCCGGGTTAGTCTCGGCCGAACATGATAAGCCTATGTAACCTATGTTGGGTTCGGCCGAGCGGGTATGAGGGGGAGAAGAACTCGAGTTGGTTCATACTTTCATCCAGAGATTTTATTCGTTAACTTATGTTATAGATTAATCACTTGATGGATGATTTGCTAGTAGTGGTAGATTAGATTAACATTTATAAGGAAATGTTCTTGAATAAACACATATGGTTAGGGTCTAGTATGGTAGGTGAATCATGGAAATTCTTCATTTATTTTCCAATTGTTAGTGTCAAATCCTTGCCAAGCCTGACTACTTGTTTCCTTATTGAATTTAGGGATTAATTGATGATTTCAATCTTTTTATTTTGGAAAACATATGTACTTGTTTCCTTACTGAATTTAATGATTAATTGTTGACTATAATCTCTTTAGTTTGGAAATCATATGGTTATTATTGTCGGTAATTGTTGATCAAATTTTCATATCTTCTATGAGCTGAGATGAATTAGAAATTTGGTATTTTCATGCTTAGAAATTGTAGTGGTACTTAAGAGACTGAATGCATAAACTAGGTTCCACACCAAGAGAAGGATAGCAGACACTAGTGTCCGACTAGTGTGACCCGAGGGAAGGGTCAGATATGGGCAGTGCCCGAAAAGCTAAATGGAATTATTATAGAAACTTTAATTGTGTATTGTGATTGAGATGGTCTACTGAGGAGTGTTATTAGTCGAATGGCTACCACACGACTCAGCGGTGATTTGGGGTCTTGAGATTGCACCAACGGGCCCCACTAGGTGTTAGACCCGAGTGGCGGAGGGTCTTGAGATTTTGTTAGTGGGCCACGCTGACGGTAGACCCGAGTTGGGTGGGATTAGCTATCCCTAACCCGGAGGGTTCCTGAGACTAGTGGCCATCGTAGTCGACGGACTCGATAATTTGATTGTTTGAATAATATCTGCCTTATTGGGGCACTCGCGGAGGCCGACCCCGACCTGGTTTCGTAGAGAGGGGAAGTTAGGCATGGCCGAACCTTCTACATAGTTTAGGCCCACAGTGGCCGAGTGATACCGAGTGTGGTAAGGGTCCAAGAGGTCGGGTTATGTACTAGTATGGCACAATAATCTGGTTAGCTTAAATTCCTTAACTATATCGTACTGTTATATATGTTAACTTACCAAGGATTTAAGTGGAGGTTCGGAAGAACCGCTCACTGAGTTCCTCGTGAACTCACGGTTTGTTGTTTTGTTTTTATAGAGCCCGACCAGTGAGATACGACCTGGTGGCATGGTGCAGCTAGAGGGTAGGTGGAGGCATAGATCTCATAGCTGGTGTCCACATAGTCGTAGTCATGTCATTTAGAGTTGTTGGTCATGCACTGAGTGGTCTTTTGTAAAACATTTACTGCTTTCAAAAACTTGAAATGTTTACTTGAAAAGTTGAGTTGTTTTATCTAAACTTAAAACTGTTTTGAATATAATAAAGTTGGTTGCCGTTTTAGTTTTTTGATTCTCTTGTTGGTTCAGTGTTGATTCTTTATTTGGTTGGTCAGTGCATGTGGCAGGCATCGGGGTATTGACACATACCCTGGCCGGCTCACGCGACCCTGAGTTGGGGCGTGACATTAGTATTGTATTTTGTTGTTATTTTTATTGTATTTGAGTTTGTGTTAAACCTAGAGTGTAGGTCTTGAAATTGGGTGGTAGCCTTGGTGTTTGAGGTTTAAATCCACTGGTGTAAACATAGTTTGCTAGGATTAGTTGAGTTATCCCTTAGGGTTGAGATGAGAGAGTGCTCTCGGTAGGAAGGCGGGATACTTCCGGGTGTAGAAGTGCCTTCGGATTGAGAGTGAAGATTCTCCAGTGACAACATCCTCATTGTAAGGAAACTAATTAATCTAATAAATCTAGTTTAAAAATCCTAAGTGGGGTGCTTAGGTAGTGGAGTAGGCATTGGGGCCGAACCACTATAAATCGCATTGTATTAGCATTGCTTTTCTTGTGTTGTCAGTTATTATTGCTTCCACACTTATTCATCTTGATCAATTTGTGAATTGCCTAAGTAATTGTAAGAAACATTTAAAACTGCAATTAGGTTAAAGTTTAGCAAACACACTATTCACCCCCCTCTAGTGTAGGTCATTTCACCAACATTTGGTATGAGAGCGGGTCGTAGATTGAGATTTCACCATCTCCTCTACATCTTGCCTCGATCCGGAGAATGACACTAGAGAGTTTAGCGTCTTCACCTCCTAGGTTAGAGGTGACACAATGGGTCGGCCCGGCACGATAAGGTAGCGTTCGGGTCCGCTAACTCCATCGGCTGAGAATTCTTGGCTCGGCCTGGCCCGGCCCGACCCGCAATATTTTGCGGGCCGCCCGGCACGGCTCACGAGCCCGTTTATCAACTAAAAACTTGTAAAAAAAATTAATTTAAAATATTTGAGAGACTATATAAACACCAAATAAGACATTTCACATGAAAAGCTCCATGGATTAATTTCACCTTCATTTTTAAAGCACTAAACAAGCACTAAACTAGACTTCAAATTAAATTTTTTAATGCTTAGCGGGCCAAATGGGTTGGCCCGATCCGATAAGAGTCGGCCCGCGTCGGCTCGCAATGTTATCGTGTCAGGCCGGCCCGACCAGTAGTTATCGTGTCGTGCTCGTGCCGTGCTATCGTGCTGTGCCCATTTCTTGTCATGCCCCAAACACTAGTATGTCAAATGACAATAATATATAGTATGTCAAATGAATGCGGATGTCAAATTAATTATATAAGGAATGTGCTCTCATCCGACTCTATGAAAAGTGTCCTCTAATTTCTGAATCCCAATTAAACACTCTTCTTAGTTTCACTAATCTAGGAAGGCCCTCTAGACTCAATGTCCAACTGATTCTCCCCTCGGGCTCACTGGTCTAGGAAGACCCTCTAGAACCAGTACCCAACTGTATTTCTGCTCAGGTTCACTTGTCTAGGAAGGCCCTCTAGAACCAGTACCTACTGTGTCTCTGCTCGGGTTCGCTGGTCTAGGAAGGCTCTCTAGAACCAGTACCCAACTCGGTCGGGAAGGCCCTCCGACCCATGATCGCTTGTACGCTATGCGTACCACTCGACCTGCATGCGGCCCATAGTCATCACGTGCGCTACGGGCACTACTCGGCCTATCCGGCCCAATGTCATCTCGTGCGCGGAGTGCACCACTCGTCCTAATAAGGCCTATAAATACCTCGTGCGCCATGCACACCACTCGGCCCAATATGGCCCACCAAATGTCCATTTAACCTCTCATAAATTCACTCGAGGATTACACCCTCATGTCATCACGCGATAGCTTGCTTTGCTACCAATGTCAGCCTAAAGTCTCAATTGTTTACAGCGACTCTAGAACAGGGTGCGGGGTCCGCAACCCGGTTCACTTTTCACATACAAAAATAATTTCAGCCTAGTGTAAGTAACCACTTTCTACCCGTACACATCTGTTCAGGTTACCAAAACATTTCGTATATCTCCAAACTATAGTTTACATGAAAATCGATAGGTTACATCGATATATTATACCACAGACTCGCAACACTACAACAATATAAATCTCAGCCTATGCATAACACATTTCAACAATTCAGCATGTAGTATATATTTTCAGCGCACACTATATAATTACAACATCATTACTATAATATTTTCACCATGCAATTTCAGCAAAAATATCAGTTTAGCAACTAAAATTCAGCCAAGTATAAATTAAGGATGGTAATTCGTTTTTTTCAAAGCTATACAATTCAATATACAAACCCATCTCTTAGTGACCATCACAAGAAGGTTCATATTTATAACATGGAGTACAGAGATAATAGGAAAGTAGATTTACTTTGCAAGTGGGAGTGATAAAAGTAGGCGATAACTAATTATTTGTAGTGAACATGCCCATGTACAGGGAGTTCAGAAAGTATATCTACATTCACAATAAATTATTCAAGGCTAAAATGTGTTGATCCTCTAGCTTTAGCTTTTACGTTGGACAAGCCTCCAATGTTTAGCATACTGCTCTTGATTATAAATTTATAACTCCCAACATGAATCATACGGACAAGCGTGAACAATTAACAACTCGACATTAACATCGTCTAAATTGATTTGTTCAGTGTGCATAGCATCCCGAGCAAATTTATCAATCATATCCTCTGTGCAATAAATGACCTTCAGAAACTCACGACAACAATGTGCCATCGATCGAAACATAGATTTTTACTTTGTAGCCTACCCAATGTGTATGAACCGGCCCTTCAATCACTCCTATCACTGCCCCTTCTCATAGCCAAACCCCAAGAGATCTTTTCCCCATCCAAAATATCCAATTCGGATCTAGATTTCAACCATATCTGAAAACTCGACAAAAATTTCAGATTTGCATCTCACGATCAAAAACATGGCAGCAGCCTAGGGATTCACCTAAAGAGAACTTTGGGTTCCAACCACTCACCGGAGAATGAAGATCGGAAGGAAGACGAGATTCCTTCTCTCCACGACGCTCGATCACCGTACTCTTCGCGAAATCTGGCCAAACCTCTTCCGCCTCCTCCCTTGCTCGCTTGCCCTCTTTCTCTCGGGTTTCGTGCGGCTGTAGCAGCCGTACGGTGCCCCACTTTTTTTTTTCTCAATCGAAAGACTAAATTACCCCTATCTTAAGTTATCTACTAAACCGCCTCTAATTTACTCGATTCAAGTCCGAATCCGGATCCAATTGAACCATCGAACTCCACTTGAAGCCCTCTTTAAACCCATGACACATAAAATATTTTGCACTTAAAATTCATAATTAATTTTTTTTCCAAAGTATTCGGGTTTTACCTCAAGTTAAGCGCCAACGCTCAAACCTGCGCACACCATCTCGCGTCACGCACAACCCGCTGAAATCAATACACATAAAATATTTTAGCGGATATTACATTTCTGCCGCCCCTATCATAGGTTCGACGACTCAAACTTTGATTTTTGAAAATATAGGATGTACACATATTTAAAGACTAAAAATTTTGGTGTCTTTAACATGTTATGATTAGAATTCATTGAACCTAAGGTTGACATGCATGATTGGAGTGAACTATAGAAGAAAATGTTTAAATTTAATAGAGATGTCATTAATTGCATACTTTCCACATTACCAAATGACATCCTAGAAAAAGTCATGCACTCTTAAGCTTGTAATTTATGATCAATTTTAAATGTTTTATATGATCATGCCAAAACCGAAGAGATTTGCACTTTTAATGAAGGTGGTAATGACAATGGTCACTCACCTACTATTAATCTTGGTTTTGATGCCCATAGTACTTCTAGTCAAAGAAGCAATTCTAAGAGCCGAAAATGAAAGGTAATTTGTCATACTTGCAAAGAAAATGGGCATGTGAAAAAAAATTGCTCAATCATGAAGAACAAAACAAGGAAGATGTCAAGTGCTTCCACCTCCACCTCTCACTCACTTGAAGCATCCTCTAGTCATGACTATGAAGCCACATCCAAGTTAGCCTCAAGGATACTATTGATGAGGTACACTCTCCTTCACCTAGTCATACTAATGATAATGATGATGCTAGCTCTACCAGTTCTCATGACATGCCATATGATGAGTTAGTAGATGAATGTAGGAAAACATATGTCTTGCTTGTCATAAAAGATAAGGAAAATAAAATATTGAAGAAGGAAAATGTGATGCTTAATTCTCATTTGCATGAATCCAAATTAGAAAATAAAAAATTGAAGTCTAAATTATTTGATTCATGCCATGATAGTATGGAATTTGATATTAAGGATTTGAAACATGAAAATAAAAATTTAAGGAATGAAAACTACAAATTGAAATCTCAATTACATGCATTGCATAAATCCATTAATGACTTGAAAAATGAGGTTGTTTTCTTGAGTAGAAAAATCAAGAGTCCACCAAATGATTCATCCTTTAAGAATCCAAAAAGGAGAAATAACACCTTTAAGAAAACTCATACATCTCATGCTTATCATGTTAAGTATTCTACCTCTAGACCTCATGATCATAAGAAGATGAATATTTCACTTAAGAATGTTCATGCTCATCTTAGTTCACATGTCAAACATGCTAATGATAAATCTTATGTCCATAGCACAAATGAAAATAAATTCAATGAACATTATTTTTGTTGTGGTATTTTTGGTAATGCCATATATGATTGTGCATTTAAAAGAAATCAAAGTGTTGCTAAGACACTACTACATTTTGACTTTGTGGCCATGCTAATTTTGGGATCAGTTAAAAAAGTGTTCCCATACATCACTTATAGGAACGGTTTTGGAAACCGTTCCCTTAGCCAATATACTTTGGGAACACAAAAAAACTGTTCCCGTAGCCAATATATGGGAACGGTTTTCGAAAATGTTCCCTTAGTCAATACACTATGGGAACACAAAAGAAAATTGTTCCCGCAGCCAATATATGAGAATAGTTTTCGAAACTATGAGAACACAAACAAACCATTTCCTTTAAAATACCCTAAAGCAATACTTAAATACCTAAAACCGTTCCTATACTTAAAATATCCCGCTCCTTCTTTTGCAGCTGATAAAAATTCCGCCCCACTCTTTCATTTTTCCCTCTCTGCGACAAAACCCCCAAAATCCCATCCTTAAGAGTTTGCGGTGATCAGGCGACAAAAACTCTATTCCCCTTTCTTCACCTCCCCTCAAACCCTCAGCGTCCACCTCGTTACATCGCGATCCGAAACCAGGTTCATCTCTCCCTCTATCTCTCTCACTTGGCGGCGGTGACGCCGCCACATTGCGTCTTGCAGTCCTCCGCCGCCCTCTTTCGGAAGCCCGAGCTCATTCAATTTTTCAATGCCGAGACCGTTGAATTCGCCATCCGCGCCAACGACGATTCTGTTGAGGGCTCTATAACCATATGGAGCCGCACCTCGCCCGACAAGCCACCTCCGGCGATAGATTCATCGGGATTCTCAAATCCCTCAAAACTGAACGTGGAGACAAACACATGTCCTTAGTAGATGAGTACTGTACAATAAGAGATTAACTTCTTGGTTCGCTCTATGAGGTTTCAAAAAGATTAACAGAATTGAGGTTGCTAGGGATCTCTACATGGATCAAATATTTATACTTTGTCTTGGAATGATATATTTTCTTTGCACATGAGTAGAGCTTTGAGTTGATATGACATAATATGATTATGAAGTCTTTTGATCGTTTTTAATTATTAATTGATTTGTGCAGTAAAATGAAGATTTGGGAGATGAAAGATGAACTTTACGGAGGAGATGATCATCAAGAGGACTTGGCTAATTTGGAAGGGGAAGATATAGATTAATTTCACATGTAATAGTAATACCTTAATTGTGAACATTTTTTTATTTTTGAATGGATTAATTTCAAATGGGACGCTTATGAATGGAAATTGTTTGGAATTATTTAATATTATGTTTTAGGAGATTTTATCTCAAACTATAGTCTTATGAAACCTTTATAAATGTTATAGGAACACACTAAAATTGTTCCTAAAATAAAAACAATACATGAACGCTTAAAACTAAGTTATAGGGTCTATAGGAACGGTTTTACATACAAGAATATTTTTTGAAACTGTTCCCATAAGCTATAGGAACGGTTTTCGAATCGTTTCCATAGGCTTAAGCTATAGGAATGGTTTTGAAAACCGTTCCCATTGGCTCAAGCTATAGGAACGGTTTTGGAACCATTTCCATAAGCTTGGCCTATGAGAATGATTTTTTTTGCAGCGTGGCCATAGTAAGGAAAATCATTCCTATAGCCTAGTGGAACGACGGATTTTAGTACACATGGGGAAACCGTTCCCATAGATCTATGGCCACGGTTTTTTATATTTTGGGAACAGTTTTCGACCGTTCAAACAGATCAAAAATGTTGTAGTGAGACACTTTGGATTCCTAGACCAACTTATCCCCAAGGACCCAAAGCCATTTGGGCACCAAAGGTTTCTTGTTCTCTTGTTGGGGGAGCAATCACACAAGGGGAAAGAGAAATGGAATATTGAAGTTGACCTTGGATTCAAACGAAAAATCTCCAAGAGGTTGCAACTTCAAGTAATCATAATGCCATAGGTACGGGAAATTGACATCTAGGTATATTTCGTATCATCTCTTTACTTTGCTTGATTTCATTTAAGTTGGAATATATGATACATGTTTAATTTGAGTTGTTCTCTTCGCTCTTGATAAAAGTTTTTTTAAAAATAATTTTTGTTTTTGATTTTCAGTCTCTTCGGAGACCTATATAGCTTATAACTGGCTCATGTGACCTTGCAGTTGTAAATCGTAGGCTCATTGTGGCCTTTCGGTTTTCAACCAATAGGAAGGGTTGAAGATCATATTTTCATTTATATTCCACTTGTGATCTCTTAAAATTCATTTTGGTATCACTCGATTTCATTTTGAAACGAATTTGAAACTATTTAGCAAAGTAGACTTTGATATCGATAATTGATTCTTCCTCTTTTCTACTTAGTATGATAATTTGCTTGGTGTGTTTTCATTATACTACTAATGATTGTTGCTTGCAAGTTATAAAAGGTCTAATGGAAGACTAGTAGGAAGAAATCTGAAAAGAAAGTTGACAAGTTTGGTAAAATTTTCTAGAATAAGGTATGATTTTATTTTTGCAAAAATCTTAGTATAATACTTGAATATTTATGCTTTCATGATGACTCTATGCTCATGATTGTTTTTGCATGATAAATCTATGAAAATTCATGAGTAGGTAAAATTTTGATAACTTAAACAATTTCATGATATCTTGATAGAATGAAACATGCTCTAGGTTTAAACTCAGATTAGAGACTTCATTTTAAGGTTGAAATTTGATGAACATGTTTAAGTTTGTTTGTGATTCATTGTCATGTATTTAAAATTGAAAAATCTTGAGTAAATGAACAAAGTGATAACTAATCCACCTCAGGGGACTTAAACTTGGAAAGATTTGACCCAAGTCAACAAATCGACTTGGACACTTCATTTTAAGTCCAAACATTATAAACATGTTTAGGAATAGGTATGACATATTTTCCATGCATTTAGAATGAAAAACTCGTATGGATATGAACAAAATGATATAGAGGCCATATAATGATAACCTCACTTGAGCATGTTTGACCCAAGTCAACAAATTGACTCAGACGACTCATTTTTAATTTATATTTGAGGAACATATTTAAATTTACTCATGTTAGGTATCCATAGGTTTAAGTTTGAAAAATTATGAGTAAATAACAAAGGTTGTCACTTAACTAGTTTCATGTTATCATAGGTTAGTTTTGAATGAAATCATGCTAGATTGATATCTTGACTTAAGGATATAATTTTCATCTCAAATTTGACATACACTTTTTACATGACCATTATGTGGTGTCATAAAAGTTTGAAGGAAAACTGAATATATTTGAAAAAATAGTTGATATTTACGAAAATATCATTGAAAATTTTAGCATGTTTAGTTATTTTTAGAAAAATATAGAAATATTATTTTTAACTAATTCTTGAAAATGCACTTTCATTAAAAAATCTAGTTTGTTGTGTAAATTTTTTAAAAATTTTCATCAAGAATTTGATTTATAATGGAATTTTGAAATTGGATTTCGGAAACAAAAAGTATCACTTATTTGAAATATCCATTTTTCGGATACTTTGATTTTTTGTCAAAAATATCAAATAAAAACTCATGTATACCACTTTGATTCAATGTCTAATATCATTCACATCATTGCTTGAGTACAGTCATTTCTACGAATGATTTTGATAACTTGAATGATAGCTAGAAATATCGATTTTTCATTGAAATCAAGATAGGATGAAAAATGAATTTGGTAAATCTCATTTTAAACTCAAACTTAACTCACATACTTAGATTCACTCATGTTAGATGCCTAGATGCCTAAGTTAGAGAAAACATGAGTTGATAGCAAAATTTGATATTTAGTCATTTTCATGTTTTCATACTTATTTCGAATGAAACCGTGCTAAGTTAAAATTTTCACCAAAATGACACTATTTTCATTTCAAACTTGATAAACATGCTTTAAATGATTATATCTTGATATCTGGAAAGTTTGAATGAAAACTAAAAACTAAAAACTTTTGAAAAATAGCTAATATTTACGAAAATGCCACTGGATTCAGTTATTTTTTTAAAAAAGGCAAAAAATTGATTTTTGGATGATTATTGAAACTGCATGTTCACTGAAGAATCTAGTCTCTTGTATAAAATTTTCAAAAAATTTCAGCAATAATATAATTTAATATAGGTTTTTGAAATTGGATTTCAAAACTTTAAAGTATCGTTCTTCCCAAATATTCATTTTTCCGATACTTTAATTTTTGGTCCAATCTTCGAATGAGACTTCAAGTATGATAATTTAAATTCACTTTTGGTATCGGTCTAATAATTCAGAAAGAAAAATCATTTCTAAACTGATTTTTAACTCCTTGATCGATACTTGAAAATATCGATACTTGAGTTAGTACATGATTCCTAATTTTGGATTTTGACTATCACTTCATGATATCATGTATTACTTAGTCTCTCATTCGATATGTTGTTTTCGTCCCTTGGGTTGGTTGACTTCGTTTTCATGAAAACTAATTTTCAAGTCTCAACTTTGACCATAGTTGACTTTTCTTATCCTTTTTAATTGACGTCAAAAGGGGGAGAAAAATATAAGTAAAGGGGAAGAAAATATAGGAAAATCATGCATATAGATAGGGGGAGTTCCATTATGTAGATATGCATGATGATAGGGGGATAAATCCCTTGTTTGATATCCTTTATGCTTAATTGTAGATATTTTCTAAAGGATATTTGTCATCATAAAAAAGGAGAGATTGTTGGCTTAAGGCTTTCAACCTTGATCTTAGTCTCGGTTTTGATGATAACAAATATGGAACTAATGTATTTGTGAAGAAATATTTTCAGATTCCATAGTGATTTGCGTGTGTCATCTCTGATGAAAAAATCAAAGAAATCAACAAGGACGATAGTCGACGCTTGGATTTCGTCAGGAAGATAGAGTTTAGGTTTATGGTGTCTAGCATGTGTTGTAAATCCTCTAATTGATGCATAAGAACCCAAAAACTAAAATCCGAACCCCAAAACATGAAAACCCAGAAAATAAAAAAATGGCCATGAAATTCACTAAGCCTAGGGAGCTCCTTGGATGGCTATATGACCTAGACATTGGCACCAAAAGTCGCGGTAATTGCTCCTTAGTTAAAAACTAGTTAACAACATAATTTTAAGGAATTTTTGGAAGCCTTTAACCGATTCATATCTGACCCGGGAGATTATAAAATTTTCGGTTTTCAAAAATTTGTACTAGACCCTAAAAGTTAGATTTGGATTCTTAAGGATATTGATTTTTTAGATATTTTTATTGAATCCAAATAAGGGGGAAATCCTTATATAATATTTATGTTTTAAAGTTATTAACAAGTTGTTAAGAAATGTTATATAAGACTTAGCGAAGACGAAACTCGATAGCGAGCAAAAAAATCATCCAAAACTGGATTATTTTCAGGGTGTCGGTCGATGGGCAATCAACAACCTATCGACCGGCCATCAGTCGGCCACAGACCGGGCGACACCAATACGCAGAAATTCGCCCGTTGGGTACATTGGCTATTTTGTGTCCTCTCTTCATGCCTTATAAATACAAGCCATGAGAGTCTTCCAAGAGTGACTTTGATCACTCCTACTACTCTTGAGACATCTTTTGATCAATCACAAGCCTCATTGATCCATTCTCTTGTGAAAACCTAGCTTAAGCCAAAAACCCTTTATCTTGCCTTCATTCTTTCATTGTTTCATCATCATGGCATCAAGAGGAAGCTATGAATATTGTTGTGGAGCTAAGTACTTTATTGTTTGATTTATTGCTCCATTGTGTTGGGTTTTGTTGTTATTTTCATTGTATTTGAGTTTATGTTAGGCCTAGAGTACAGGTCTTGAAATTGGATGATAGCCTTAGTGTTTGAGGTTTAAATCCACCGGTGCAAATGTAGTTTGCTAGGATTAGCTGAGTTATCCTTAGGGTTGAGGTGGGAGAGTGCTCTCGGTAAGAAGACGAGATATTTTCGGGTGTGGAAGTGCCTTCGGGTTGAGAGCGGAGACTCTCTAGTGAAAACGTTCTCATTGTAAGGAAACTAATTATTCTAGTAAAGCTAGTTTGGAATTCCTAAGCGGGGTGCTTAGGTAGTGGAGTAGGCATTGGAGCCGAACCACTATAAATCGCATCGTGTTAGCATTGCTTTCCTTGTCTGTTGTCATTTATTATTGCTTCCGCACTTATTCATCTTGATCAATTTGTCAATTGCCTAAGTAGTTGTAAGAAACGTTTAAAACCGAAATTAGGTTAAAGTTTAGCAATCACACTATTCACCCCCCCTCTACTGTAGGCCATTTCACCAACAATGATCACACACATATTGGTCATTATGAGGCTGTGGTACATGATCGAGTTTGGTGATTTATTAGAGGTTACTCCAAATGTGAGGGTCATGCGTGAGTGCATTAATAAGTTCATTGTCATCTTCTTCCTCCATACAATGAGACCTGAGTATGAATATGTGAAACAACAAATTGTGGGGGGAGTACCTTATCTACCCTTGATGAGACCTATGGGAGGGTGATCTATGCTGCCACTATTCCATTATCTTCTACGAAGTCTGGGAGTGATAGATTTGCTTTCGCAATCCAATCTCCTTCTTATCAGCCTCGTCATGCTTCTCAGTATGGATCTAGAGAGGAGCATGGTGGATGTGGCCGTGGACGTGGTTCTGGTCAAGTCTGTCACGCCCCAAATACATGGTCACGTGACCGACCAGGGTATATGTGCCTATACCCCGCACCCTAACTTATGCACATGCCAACATCATAAGATAGCGGAATAAACAACAACTTTTTTTAAAAAAAAGAAAAGAACCAAAACAGATTTTCATTTTCAAACAGCAAGGTTTTAGATAAATATCTCAAGCGCGGAAATAAATAAATCAAAGAGCAACAATTCTTTTAATAAATAAAAATTGAATAAAACATGAATGTCCCCAAGGGACTACAACTTCAAATACCAAAACAAAAGTGCATGATAACCTACTACAGACTCAACTACGACCCCTAACTAGGACTGCTATGAGATCATATGGCTCCTCTGCCCTCTAGCTGCGCCAAGTGCTCCAGCCCACCTCACTGGTCAGGCTGCAAAACAAAACAACGACAACGGGTGAGTTCAAAGAACTCAGTGAGCAGTTCTATCGACCCCCACAATAAAACAACACAGAGATAAACAATAGCATAACATCCAACTCTACAGGAATACGATCACGAAAGTATGACTAGCTATCAGGCCATCTGGTCACTACCTGCTCGAAGGTAGCCAACACCCATATGGTGAAGATCAACAGACCTAAGCCTACAATGCCCTAAGGCAACAACGCATACTAGGATAATCGGGAAGGCCCTCCGAACTTATCTTAGTATACAAAAACTCAGGAGCAATCGGGAAAGGCCCTTCGAACTTGCATGATGAGACGCGTAAGGACAATCGGGATTCGCCCATCAGAACTTGCCCCTTTTAGATATCATAAGAGTAATCGAGTAGGCCCTCTGAACTTACTCCCCTAAGATATCCCAGGAATAATCGGGTAGGCCCTCCGAACTTATTCCTTAACAAACCACCTCGGGGATAATTGGGTAGGCCCTCCGAACTTATCCCATGAGGCCAAACCAGAACAATCTAGAAAGCCCCTTTGAACTTGTTCTACAGGTTGGGAATTAGCCATCCAACCTCTCGGGCTTAGCCCGCAATCCAGCTCTTCTACGAGCCTCTCTGCCATTCACAAGGATATGACGCATCATGACCTAAGTCATAACTCTCCTACGGTATCTTAGGGGTGATCCTATTGGAAACTATCTCAACACTCCAAATCCGACCCCAACTCCTAGACCCGTAATGTCATAACCCATGTGGTTTTATTTCATACATAAACTTCTCATGTTGGTTCATACCAGATTATGCTGACCCCTTTCTCAATTTTAATTATACAATTAAAATTTAGTTCACCACAATTAGGGTTTTGTTTTAGCTTACTGTTTTGCCCGAAACTGATGTATCTAACCTGAATCAAGTCTCCAAGGTGTGTCCTATGTTTCCAAACTATGTTTTCTGATCGAAACGATAGGTTACATGACTATGCTCAGATAAATACACACATCATAGCAAATAATTTAAAAACATCACAGATTCATCATTTCAGCATGCAATTTCAGCAACATCAAATTTCAGCATAGCATAAGAAATCAATCCGAAATTTCCAGAATTTAAGCACTTAATTATCATTTAAACAGAATATAAATCTTGAGATAAGTTTCTTAATTTCCATGCTTAACAAAAAGGCCAACAAGCACTAATAACATCATGAACAAGAACACACATTAAGAACAAGAACCCCTCTTTCAAGAACCCTCATGGCATCAATCTCAAGATTCAATTTTTTTTCTTAAACATGATTTTTATCTAAAATCACAGATTATATACATGACATGCTTGAACATAGAGGAACTCAATTTCATAAACAATATAAAATGCGGATCTCAAAAATACCAAAAACGTCCACTTACGCATTTCATCGAACACCTTGAGGGCACCCAAGATTCACCCTTGGCCGAGCACCCCTAGGGTAAACCTAGGGCTGCCGAGCCACAAAGGGAAGATCTTGGCCCTCCTCCCATGATTCGGCACAAGAAACCGACACTCAAAATCCACGATTCATAGAGAAAACACAAAAATCAAGAGATAACCCAAAATGGCTCAAGCCAAGAAAGAAACCTGGAAAGGAGAGGTAAAACCACTCACCTAGATTTGGAAAGATGATTAGAAGAGAACCCCGGACAACGGCCCTCGAATTGGCTTCAAGAAACTCGGCTCCATTCAAAGGAAAAAGAAGGGGGGCGGCGGCGGCGGCGGCGGCTCACTCCAAGCCGCCGGCTTGGAGAGAGGGAGAGAGGAAGAGGGAGGGGCTGGCTTGGTTGGCTTGGCTCCTCTCGGCTTGGCTCCAAAGGAAAGGAAGAAGGAGAGGAAGAAGAGGAAGAGGGTGGCTGGCTCAAGCGGCAGCTGGCTTGGCAGCTCCAAGCAGGAAAGGGGAGGGGCGGCTGGCGGCTGGCTCCTCTTCTCAAAATCTTGTGTGGCTCCAATTAGGGAGCCACAAGCCAAGGGGAGGGGTTTTTATACTCCCTCCTCAACCGTAACCCCTCTAAACCCTTTATACAATCCGCATCCACCTTAAGCCGAACCCGAACCCACTAACTTAAATTAACTTAATTAAACTTATTCTAATCTCATAATAAATCATAAACAATTAAATAAGCACATCCACATAAACCTAATTAAACAATTAGGCATACACAACATCAAATTGAATAAATTTAACTACTCAAGCCTAATTTACATATTTCATATCCTACTTACCCGAGCTCGCAAGCTCGCACCGGACCATGAGTCAACTCGGCCCAACCTCGCACTAGTTTGTTAGGCTTGCAAACACAAACATAAGAGGAAAAATAAAATTAAAATATCTAGGATATTACAATCCTCCCTCCTTAAAGAAATTTCATCCTCGAATTTCAGAAAAGCAAATTAAGGACTCACCAAATCATTAAACAATGAAGGATAACACTCCCTCATATCCTGCTCCACCTCCTAGATGGCCTCCTGGCCGGAATGGTGCTCCCATTTGACCGTAACCAAGGGGATCTCCTTGGACCTCAACTTTCTGATCTAACAGTCTAGCACCTCAACTGGTCGCTCCTCATAAGAGACTGCTGAATCCACCTCCACTGCGATAGGCTCGATCACATGGGACTCATCCCGAATGTACTTCTTCAGCGTAGAGACATGGAACACTAGATGCACTTGGTCCATACTAGGAGGTAAGGCCAACTCATAGGCCACAGCTCCCCTGCGTCGGAGAATAGGAAACGACCCAATGAACCTAGGGTTTAACATTTCTTTCTTAGCAAATATCACCACCCATTTCATAGGGGATACCTTGAGGAACACCATGTCCCCCTCAGCAAACTCTACCACCCTAGCATTTCCATCAACATACATCTTCTGGCGACTCTGAGCTGCTAACAATCTCTCTTTGGTTAGCTTCACCTTTTCTACCGCCTCCTCCACCAGGCCGGGTTCCATCATGAGGGAATCTCCTGCCTCAAACCAACCTATAGGCGACTTGCATCTCCGCCCATACAATGCCTCAAATGGGGCCATCCTGATGCTGCTGTGATAACTATTATTATAGACAAACTCAATCAGAGGTAAGTGCCTCTCCCAACTGCCCTCTAAATCCAGGACACATGCTCTCAGCATATCATCCAGCATCTGAATAGTCCGCTCCGACTGACCATCTGTCTGAGGGTGAAATACTATACTGAATCGAATCTGAGTGCCCAAGGCCTCCTGGAATGACTGCCAAAAATGAGTTGTGAATTGAGTACCCCGATTTGAGATGATCATCACAGGAACACTATGATATACGACGATCCGATCCAAGAACAACCTTGTATACTGCTCAGCTGAAAAGGTCATCCTGACCGGTATAAAATGCGAAGTCTTGGTTAGGCGATCCACCGCTACCCAGATAGAATCATTGCCATTCCCAGACTTTGACAATCCTATCACAAAATCCATGGTTATCTTCTCCCATTTCCACTCTGGTACCCCTAAGTTCTGGAGCAACCCTGCTGGCTTCAGATGTTCAACCTTCACTGCTGACACACCAGGCACTTAGACACGAACTCGACCACCTCTCTTTTCATGCATTTCCACCAATAGTTTTGCCTGAGATCTTGGTACATCTTTGTGGCTCCCGGGTGCATAGTGTATGTAGATCGATGAGCAACTCCAGCACCTGTCTGCGAACCTTGACCATATCACGCACCACTATTCGATTCTTAAACCTTAGGACGCCCTCCGAGTCAACACTGAACACATTATCTGCATCTCCCCTCCTGGCTAGATCCTTAGTGAGTGCACAGAAAGCATCCTCCTCCTGCGCTGCTCGCAGCATGTCAACCAACGTGGACTGCACCCTCAAGTGAGCCACTAGTGCACCAAAATCTGATACTGATAAGACTGCCCCACCATCCAAACATAGGGCCAAGTCCTGAGCCAACGGCCTCCTCCTGATCGTCAAATGCGCCAGACTGCCCATAAACTTCCTGCTCAAAGCATCAACTACCACATTTGCCTTCCCTGGATGGTACATGATCGTGTAGTCATAGTCCTTCAACAGCTCAAGCCATCTTCTCTGCCTCAGGTTCAACTCCTTCTGGGTGAGCAAATATTGGAGACTCTTATGATCAGTGTATATCTCACAAGCCTCGCCATAAAGGTAGTGATGCCACAGCTTCAATGTGAACACCACTACTGCCAGCTCAAGATCAAGGGTTGGATAATTCTTCTCGTGAACCTTCAACTGCCTAGAGGCATAAGCTATCATCCTGCCATTCTGCATCAACACACAACCCAAGCCGACTCGGGAGGCATCACAATAAACAACAAATCCTCCCGAGTTCGAAGGTACTGCTAGAATTGGCGTCGACGTTAAGCGGTCCTTGAGCTTCCGAAAGCTCTCCTCGCACTTACTGTCCCATTCGAACTTGACCTTCTTTTGAGTCAGGCGAGTCAAAGGCGCTGCAATCCTAGAGAAATTCTCCACAAACTTTCTGTAGTAACCTTCCAACCCCAGGAAACTACGAATCTCAGTGACACTAGTCGGCCTCTTCCAGTTCTGAACGACTTCTATCTTTGCAGGGTCCACTTTTATTCCCTCCTTGGACACCACATGGCCAAGGAACCCAACACTTTCCAACCAAAACTCACACTTGGAGAACTTAGCATACAAGCGGTGCTCCCGGAGAGTCTCTAGAACCATCTTCAAGTGCTCAACATGCTCCTCCCTGTTCACAAAGGGAAACACTTGGGCAATCCGGGCTGGAGCACTAGAGCACCCCAAGGAGAAACACTTGGGCGAATGAAACACAACTCAAGCAGCTCCTACAACTGGGACTTCAATTCCCTCAACTCAACTGGTGCCATTCGGTACGGTGGAATGGAGATCAGCTTCACCCCTGTCTGTAAATCAATGCAGAACTCGATCTCTCTAACTGGAGGCAACCCTGGCAACTCCTCCGAAAACACATCAGAGAACCCGCACACCACGCGCGTCTCCCTGATGTCCCTAGTTGCACCTCTGCATTCCTCTGCCACAAACACAAAGGCCAAGAAGGACTGGCAACCGCCCAGAAGTAGCTTCCGAGCCCTAAGAGCTGAAATTGTCATCAACAGCTCTCCCCTTCCCTCACCCTGGAAGGTAAACTGGGGCAATCTGGGCTTACTGAAGGTCATAGTCTTAGCCCTGCAATCCACTGAGGTAAAATGGTATGCCAACCAGTACAGGCCCAAGATCACATCAAGTTCCAGCATCGGCAAGAGTGTCAAGTTGGCTATCAACACATGCCCACAAATGATAACCTCGCAGCCCTGAAAAATTGTCTCTGCCATCACAGAAACGCCCGTAGGCGTAGACACCACAAGAGGTAACTCAAGCACAGAAGGTACCCCTGACAACTTAGCAGTAAGCAAAATAGATACAAAAGAGTGCGTAGCACCCGAATCAAACAAAATATATGCAATGGCAGACCCGACAATAATATTACCTGAAACCACTACCCTGGACGCCTCAGCGCCCTCTTGCTTCATAGCAAACAACCGTGCAGCGGGCCTCTCTGAACCACCAGCTTGCTGGCCTCCTCCCTAAGTCTGACCCCTCTGAGCTACGGAACCCACTGACATTGGTGCCTTTCCTCTGGTCGATCAAGCTGCTGACTGCCCTTGCTAGGATAATCCTTTCTAAAATATCTAGTCTGCCCACAGCTGAAACATACCTCCGAACATCCCCAGCAATCCCCCCAATGCCTCCTATGACATCGGTTACACTGCTGCGGCCCAGATCTCCACTACGAACCTCTAGATAACGCCCCTGGTCCTAAACCCATGTGGTCTTTGGAACTGTTATGACCTCTGCCCTACGATAGATCTGCTGTCCTAGGAGTACCCTCAGAGTGAGCTAGCCGACCCCTTGAGTGCTGGGGCTGAAACTTTTTCTTCTAAGGTCCATCATGCCTGTCTGTCAGTACTAGTGCCTCCTTCCAAAGCGCCTCATCAACGACCCAGGCAAATGAAGTCTCCTCCGTGTAATGGATTAGTTTGGCGATCTACGACCTCAGTCCCTCAACAAACCTCTTGACCTTGGTGGTCTCTGTGGCTATCAAGGTGGGATGGTACTTCGAGAGTCGTGTGAACTCGATCTCATAATCTATCACTGACATACTACCCGTCTAACACAGTAGCTCGAACTCCTTCGCCTGCCTGTCCCAGATGCTCATCGACAGGTACTTCTCCACCATAGCAGCTCTAAACTCCTCCCAGGTAGGGGGTGGGGCATCTGCTGCTCTACATTCCCTCTAGGTGTGAAGCCAATCCTTGGCTGGACCTCTCAGTTGTAGCCCGATCAGTCGAGTGGTCATCTCAGAAGAACAACCAAGCCCCCTACACAGCTCATAGCAATCTCCTAGGAAACTGGTGATCTCCACCCGCTGATCTATCCCTGTATACTATGGCGGCCTGAATATTACAAAATCTGCATAAGAAGGTGCTCTGGGGGCTCTGACCATCGGTGCCATTGGCTGGACCACCTCTGGTACTGCAAGTTCTGCCGGAACTGGCAGTGGCTACTACCTCAGCTCCTGCTCCCTACGAAGCGCCTTAGTTAGCTCAGCCACTCGGGTCTGCAGCTGAATAACCATGGGATCTTGTCCCACCTCCTCTTGGGCCTGCGGTGGTCTCCCACAATACCGGCCCCTGCCTCGGCCTCGACGCTCAGTAGAGTTGTTGTCACTACCGCTCCTTGTGGCATCAAAAGCCTCTATCAATCTGGAATCACCAGAAAGAAAATATCAAAATTTAAACAATTTAATTCACCCTAAGTCGTTAAGTAAATAAACCATAAGTCGTGCTGAGGTGCAGACTTAGCCCTTTGATCTCATAGCATACCCGTACTGTATACTAACACGCTAGTAATGCCCTATACGGTGATAACTCTTGGTCGTAGTCAGATTGAACCACATGCTCTGATACCATATTGTCACACACCAAATACAGGGTCACATGACCGGCTAGGGTATATGTGTCTATACCTCGCAGCCTAACTCATGCACATGCCAACATCATAAGATAGCGGAATAAACAACAACTTAAAAAAAAGAAGAACCAAAACAGATTTTCATTTTTAAACAGCAAGGTTTTAGATAAATATCTCAAGTGCGGAAATAAATAAATCGAAGAGTAATAGTTCTTTTGATAAATAAAAACTAAATAAAACATGAATGTCCCCAAGGGACTACAACTCCAAACACCAAAATAAAAGTGCATGACAATCTACTACAGACTCGACTACGACCCCTAACTAGGACTGCTATGAGATCATGTGGCTCCTCTACCCTCCAGCTGCGCCAAGTGCTCCAGTCCATCTCATTGGTCAGGCTCTACAAAACAAAACAACGACAACGGGTGAGTTCAAAGTGTTGGCTTAGGGTTTTCAACCTTAGTCTTAGTCTCGATTTTGATGATAAAAAACATGGAACTAATAATTTCATGAAGAGTTTCTTTTAGGTTCCATATCAATTAGCGCACGACGTCCTCGATCGGAAATATTGGAGAAATCAGAAAATCGAAAGGACGTTGGTCGACGTGCTCGAATTCGTCAGGAAGATAGAGTCTAGGTTTAGAGTGTCTAGTTTATGTTGTAAATCCTCATGATGATACATAAGAACCCAAAAACTATCCCCGAATCCCAAAACATGAAAACCCAAAAATCGCCCTGAAACTCACTAAGCCTAGGGAGCTCCTTGGAGGGCTATATAACCTAGATATTTTCCTGACACAAAAAATGGCGGTAATTATTCCTTGGGTAGAAATTAGATAATGAGGTATTTTAAAGGATTTTTTAGAAGCCTTTAGCCTACCCATTCTTAACTCAAGAAATTAGGAAATTTTCGTTTTCCGAAAATTTGTACTAGACCCCAAAAACTAGATTTTGATTCTTAAGGATTTTGATTTTTTAGATATTTTTATTGAATCTAAATGGGGGTTAATCCTTATATAACATTTATGTTTTAAAGTTATTAACTTTAAGTTAATAAATGTTATATAAATAGACTCAGCGAAGACGGAACCAGAAAACGAACAAACCAAGCAAAGAAATCTGCCCTGCCCAGGTTCAGTCTACCGACTGAAGAAGAAGGCATTTCGGTCGACCGAACAATGCCAGAATTTGGCAGTAGCCAATTCGATTGACCGATAGGTCGACCAAAATTGGTAAAAAATTAGTAGTAGCCAATTCGGTCGACCGGTTGATTGACCGAACTGTGCCCAGAAGCGACAAAATGTCGCAGTTGCTTGGGCGGTCGATTCGTTGGTCGACCAACGACCGATCGACCTGTGATCGAACGGCGAAAACGGCTTGTTTTCCGCCCGTTGATGAGCCATTTCTCGTGGAGGGTTATAAATACCCATCCCAATCTTATTTCTAGCCTCACAATGATGCTTCTAAGCCTAAAAGAGCCACTCCTTGCATCTCTACAAGATTCTTGAGCCATCTTTGAAAAGAACCCTAGCTTTGTGCCTAATAACCTTAAGATTGACTTTAAGCTTGCCTTGATTCATCTTCAAGTCATCAAGAGGAGCTAGGACATCTTGTTTGAGAGCTAAGTTTACATTGTTTATTATTTGCTCTCATTATTGTTGTATTTTGGTGTTTATTTCATTATATTTGAATTTGTGTAAACCTAGAGTGCTAGGTTGATTGAGTTGGTGGTTGCCTTTGCGTTGAGGCTTAAATCCACTATTGTAAACTTAGTTTACTAGGATTAGTTGAGTTGTCCCTTAGGTTAAGGTGGGAGAGTGCTCTCGGTAGGAAGGCGGGATAATTTCGGGTGTGGAAGTACCTTCGGTTTGACAGCGGAGACTTTCCGTTGTAAAGTCCTCTTTGTAAGGGAAACGATATAATCTAGTAAAACTAAGTTTGGAAATCCTAAGCAGGGTGCTTAGGTAGTGGAGTAGGCATTGGGGCCGAACTACTATAAATCACCGTATTTGTATTGTTTCTTCTTGCGTTTGCTTAATTAGCATATTCACTTTGCTTCCGCTTGTTATTGGATTTGTTAAATTGCCTAAGTAACCAAGTAAATGATTAAAATCGGAATTAGGCGAATCGATTAGTAAACACATTATTCACCCCCCCCTCTAGTGTGGCCATTTCACTAACAATTGGTATCAAAGCGGGTCGTAGATTGAGATTTCACCATCTCCTCTACATCGTCTCTCGATTCGAAAAATGGCACTTGAGAGTGTAGCATCTTCACCTCCTAGGTTCGATGCCTCGAACTTTGGTCTTTGGAAATATAGGATGTACACATATTTAAAGACTAAGGGTTTTGATGTCCTTAACATGTTAAGACTAGAATTCATTGAACCTAAGGTTGACATGCATGCTTGGAGTGAATTAGATAAGAAAATATTTAAGTATAATGGAGATGCCATGAATTGTATACTTTGCACATTACCAAACGGCATCCTAGAAAAAGTCATGCATTGCTCTTGGGCTTATGATTTATGGGCCACTTTAAATATTTTATATGATTATGCCAAAACCGAAGAGATTGACACTTTTGATGAAGGTGGTGATGACAATGGTCACTCAACTACTACTAATCTCAGTTTTGATGCCCATAGTGCTTCTAGTCAAAGGAGCAACTCTAAGAGCTGAAAACGAAAAGTGATTTGTCATGCTTGCAAAGAAAAGGGCCACATTAAGAAGAATTGTCCTTAATTAATAAACAAGGCAAAGAAGAGGTCAAAAGCTTCTACATCATCATCCCATTCAAATGAAGCATCCTCTTGCAATGACTATGAAGCCACTTCAAAAGTTTGCCTCATGAGTACTAATGATGAGGTACACTCTTAATTTCCATGCTTAACAATAAGGCCAACAAGCACTAATAACATCATGAACAAGAACAACCATTAAGAACAAGAACACCTCTTTCAAGAACCCTCATGGCATCAATCTCAAGATTCATTTTTTTTTTCTTAAACATGATTTTTATCTAAAATCACAAATTACATACATGACATACTTGGACATAGAGGAACTTGATTTCATAAACAATATAAAATACGGATCTCAAAAACACCAAAAACTTCCACTTACACATTTCATCGAACACCTTGAGAGCACCCAAGATTCACCCTTGGCCAAGCACCCCTAGGGTAAAGCTAGGGCTGCCGAGCCACAAAGGGAAGGTCTTGGCCCTCCTCCCATGATTCGGCCCAAGAAATCGGCACTCAAAATCCACAATTCATCAAGAAAACACAAGAATCAAGAAATAGCCCAAAATGGCTCAAGCCAAGAAAGAAACTCGGAAAGGAGAGGTAAAGCCACTCACCTAGATTTGGAAAGATGATTAGAAGAGAACCCCGGACAACGGCCCTCGAACCGGCTTCAAGAAACTCGGCTTGATTCAAAGGAAAAAAGAAGGGGGAGCGGCGGTGGCTCACTCCAAGCCGCCGGCTTGGAGAGAGGGAGAGAGGAAGAGAGAGGGACTAGCTTGGCTCCTCCCTAAAGGAAAGAAAGAAGGAGAGGAAGAAGAGGGAGAGGGCGGTTGGCTCACGCGGCGGTTGGCTTGGCGGCTCGAAGCAGGAAAGGGGAGGGGCGGCTGGTGGTTGAGGCTAGCGGCTGGCTCTTCTTCTCAAAATCTTGTGTGGCTCCAAATAGGGAGCCACAAGCCAAGTGGAGGGGGTTATATACTCTGTCCTCAACCCTAACCCCTCTAAACCCTTTATCCAACCCGCATCCACCTTAAGCCGAACCCAAACCCGCTAACTTAAATTAACTTAATTAAACTTATTCTAATCTCATAATAAATTATAAGCAATTAAAGAAGCACATCCACATAAACATAATTAAACAATTAGGCATACACAACATCAAATTGAATAAATTTAACTACTCAAGCCTAATTCACATATTTCATATCTCACTTACCCGAGCTCGCAAGCTCGCACCGGACCATGAGTCGACTCGGCTCGACCTTGCACTAGTCCGTTAGGCTGGCTAACATAAACATAAGAGGAAAAATAAAATTAAAATATCTAGGATATTACAAAGGCCTCTTTAAGTGCACTCACCATTGGAAGACGGGTCACTATAAGATCATTGTTATTCCTTACATGGTTATCCCCTAGTCATCCATCTCACACTACTGGTCTCCTACAGTCTGAGCAGCCCTCTTTGGATGGTATTCTAGGTAGTCAGCCACGATCTATGATCACTATTTCATCATATGACTACACTCAATTACTACAGTATCAACCTACTCAAAACTCACAGTCACAACAATGAGTCTCTTATTCTACTCACTTAGGTACTCCTACTGCATATCTATTGTATACTTCTGGTGGACACCCTTAGATTTCAGATTCAGGAGCATTTGATCATATGTTTGGTAACATGTATGCTTTCTCTAATCTAGCCACCTTCACCACCTCAACCGGTGTCACTCTCGCTAATGGGTTACTCTCTTTGGTTAAGGGCATTGGCCACATCTCACCCATATTCTCCCTCCCACTTAAACGTTGGTTGCAGATTCATAGTCAGTTAGGACACCCTCATTTGCAGAAAATGAATAAAATGTATCCTCATCTCTCTTTCATTTCTAGTCTTGAGTGTGAGTCGTGTCAACTGGGTAAACATTCCTGGTCTTCCTTTCCTCGTAGTCCTAATAAGCATGCTGTGGCTCCTTTTTCTCTTGTTCATTCTAATATTTGGGGTCCTAGTCGTGTTTCTTCTAAGTTGGGTTTCAAATATTTTGTTGCTTTCATAGATGACTACTCTCGTATGACATGGTTATTTCTATTAAAAGATAGGTCTGAACTCTTTCATGTATTGTCCACTTTCTATGCCGAAATAAAAACTCAATTTGGTGTTTCCATTCGTGTCATACGCAGTGATAATTCTAAAGAATATTTTTCAAATGCCTTTTAGTCTTTCTTCTCTACGCAAGGTCTTCTCCACCAGTCCTCATGTTCTCATACTCCTCAGTAGAATGGAATTGCTGAACGGAAGAACCGTCACTTACTTGAGACAACTCGTACCCTTCTACTGCACATGGGTATGATGATATTCTCACGACATGTTATCTTATTAGCAGGATGTCATCTTCTATTCTTCATGACTAAATTCATTTTACCATTCTCTTTCCTCGTGATCCTCTATATAGTCTTCCTCCTCGTGTGTTTGGATGTACCTATTTTGTTCATCATCTTTCCGTGGGTAAAGACAAGTTATCTCCAATGTCCATTAAATGTGTTTTTCTTAGCTATTCTCCTATGTAGAAAGGTTATAGTTGTTACTCACTTGAGCTGCGACGTGTCTTTATCGCCGTTGTTGTCACTTTCTTTCACTCTACACCATTTTTCTTAAATCAGTCTACCACCCCTGAGTTGGTCACTGAGATCCTTCCCATTCTTATTCCACTATCGATTCTTGAGGTCACATCTTCTCCGACTGTTGAGGATCCACTGCTCCCCAGGCATGAACCCACCAGGTTCTTCACTCATCGTGCTCCTTTTGAGGCAGCTCCAGCTCTCCCCTATGACTCTATTGTCCTACTAGATCCCTCGTCACATCCTTCCCCACCGTTTGATCTTGACCTTCCAATGGCTTTTAGGAAAGGTATCCGTAAGTGTTCCACTTCTTATCCTATATCTTGTTACGTTTGCTACGATACCTTATCTTCAAAGTACTATGCTTTTATCACTATTCTCACCAATGTTTCCATACCCCAAACAATGTCAGGTGCCCTTTCTGCTGATCCAGAGTAGTGCATGGCTATGATTGATGAGATGATTGTATTGCATTCTAATAGCATGTGGGAGTTGGTTCATCTTCCTTATGGGAAACCGACTATTGGCTACAAGTGGGTTTTCACAGTCAAGACAATTCCCGATGGTTCTATTGATCGACTAAAGACTCGGTTGGTAGCCAAAGGATACATACAATAGTACGGTGTAGACTATTGTTCAAATACCCACACTAGAAGGGGGGGGGTTGAATACTGTTGGGTTAAAACTACGTTAAATTCGATTTCATTTTGATTCGACTCCGGATGCAACCAAGTCGATGTGCTACTAGTTTACGATGCTTGACAAGTAATAATAGCAAGTAACAACAATCAAACAAAGCAATGCAAACACGAGTAATTATAGTCATTCGGCCAACCGCCTATCCACTACCTTGGCTCCACACCAAGGATTTTAACCAAATCCTTTATAGACTATGTGTTTCCTTTTGAATACAACCGAGGACTCACTTCTCAATACTTTGATAATGCCTCAAACCTATTCACCTAGGCAAAACACAATTCTACAAAGGAAACCCTAAGGTGTTTAACCTAACACACCTAGCAAGCTAACAAAGAAAAAACTAGCATAATAACAAGTAAAAACACAACAAAAAGGAGCTAAAGAGTAAACCACAATTTCTTTAAACACGTTGTTGATCCAAATTAAGAGTATATGCTTTAGAGAAAATGAAATCTAGCACTAAATGAAGCAATGCTAACACACCAAGATTTATAGTGATTTGGCAACACCGCCTATTCCACTACCCAAGCATCATGCTTAGGATTTCATGTTGGGATGGGAATAGAAAGCGCAGTGGAAATAGTAATTAAAAAAATTCAAACAATCTCGAAAATAGCGATCTACTTTAGCAATATTAAGGAATTTAACATAGGAGAAGAAGGAGAAGATATACCTCAACTCGTGATTGGTATGACTACTGCTATCCCCATTTTGAGATGCACATGCGCACGTCCTCCAACGTAAGTCCACAACAAGCACCTCACAACAAAAGGGGCAGCGAACACCGGGGCTAGTTATGGCTCAACGGAGAAGCTTTCTCAATCCCGAAATCCACCAAGGCAAGGCCGGCCCTTACACCAAGAACCGGGCACCAAAGAGGGAAGGAGAGAGGATGAGAAAACACCGGAATGAAAGAGAAGAAATGAAGATACCTCACAGTCCTCTTGGACTCCTCCAAAATGATGAAGATTGCAGCACACATAAGAAAAGAACACGGGAGGATCAAGAAGGAGGAGGCCGGCCACCAAGGAGAAGAACTTAGGGTTCTTGGAACTCTTCCACACAAGAAGCCCTCTCAAGATTCACAATCTTTTTCTCTCTAGATCTTTTCCTTTCTCTCTATTTTCATCACAATGGTTCGGCCACCCTTCAACCAATTTAAAGGGGGCGGCCACAAGAGAGAATAATGGGGGCCGGCCACTTGAGTTCAATTTTGAACTCACTCTGGATTTCAAAAATTTAGGATTTGCCTCCTTTTTAATTTTCATATTTAATGGTTTTATAATTTATTCAGAATAAACCAAAAACCAATTAAATAGAATATTAATTTATCTACACATATTAAATGCTTATCAATAGGAATTATATTTATCTCCTAAAACCAATCACCTAAAGAATAGGGATGAGATAAATCAAACTCCTATTTATTAATAGAACCAAGATTTGTCCAAATAAATCAATTATCTATTAATATATATGACTTATCTAAATAAATCAATTACCTATTAATTATGATTTATCTAAATAAATCAATTCCTAATTAATAGGTGTAGGCACATGGGAAAATCAAAATTTTCTCTCCATGTAATTATGTTTAATTCTTAATTAAACATAATCCCCATCTAATGGTTAATTAATTACTTAATTTATAATTAAGTTTAATCAATCCGAAAAAATAATATTGCGTGTCATACCCTATGACTTTAGGGTTACCCTACCAAATAGGGCTACCCTACAAATTAGGGTTACCGAGGAATTCCTTCCTCGCGTATTCGTTCCTACAAGAAACACCTTTCCTATTATGTCCGTAAACGAGATCCATGATCAAGTTGCAGCATGTCCATGCTAGTACCCACATTCGAACTCTATCTCATAAAGCTCGTTACGAGGTTAGCCTGTCGTGTATGACCCATTGGGCCCCACACTAAGCCAGCAGTGAGTTGTGCATAACGGAGAGTCGAATCCGATAGAATGATTTCTATTTGAATCTTACGATCCTCCACTAAACCCCTTTAGTGTGGTCGTGAGAGACTCCAATCACAAGTCAACATTGATGTCTAGCAACGTGTCATGACTACCCGGATAGTGTGAGGTTCAATCTACAAGGATCAAGCGTCCTTCGGTGATTAGTTACCGTGCAACTAAATCCCTCAATTATAATGTCCTAAAGTTGGCTAGGGTACAGAAGAAGTGTGAAATGGTAATACCAATTCATATGTATTCCACCCACCAAGATGTCATCTCAATAATGAAACGTCAAAAATATATTTCTAATTTTCATGTCTACTATGGCCAGAGATTCCTGAGTCGACACTTGCAGACACAAAAGACATCATCTCCTCTCACTAGAAGTAATCAACTCCATGTTGATTGCTCACCTACCTCCGTGAATGCTTCCGCATGCCCAGTAATACCCGGCACATGACATTGAGGGCCACGTAGGGATTGAATCATTAAGTTGATTACCCTTGAATAGTCCCTAAACACATTGACGTGTGATTGGCTCAAGGGCACTATTCCTTTCATTTCACATACAAATCCACTAAGTTGAGAGTTTCTTACAGTCAAAGACTTTTCACCGGAAAGACTCAACACTCACCTCGAAGGCACTTCCTCACCCGCAAGTCTCCGCCTTCACACCGAGTGCACTTTCCCACATCAACTCCTAAGGAACACTCCTAACGTAGTTTACACAAGTGGGTTTATACCTACCTCTAAACCAAGGTGTGTTGGCCTAAGGTTTTCTACCTTGGTCTTAATATCGGTTTTGATGATAACAAATATGGAACTAATGTTTCATTGAGAAATTCTTTCAGGTTCCAAGTCGGTTAGCGCACGACGTCCCCAATCGAAAAAATCGGAGAAATCGGCAAGGATGCTCATCGACGCTCGGGATTCTTCGGGAAGTTAGAGTTTAGTTTTAGGGTGTCTAGCATGTGATGTAATCCTCTTTATGATGCAAAGAACCCAAAAAATCAAACCCGAACCCCAAAACATGAAAACCTAGAAACTGTCCTGAAATTCACTAAGCCTAGGGAGCTCCTTGGAGGGCTATATGACCTAGACATTTTCTTGACACAAAAAATAGCGGTAATTGTTCCTTGGGTAAAAACTAGACAACGAGGTATTTTAAAGGAATTTTTGGAAGCCTTTAGCATACCCATATTTGACCCGGGAGATTAGAAAATTTTCGTTTTCCGGAAATTTGTACTAGACCCCAAAAACTAGATTTTGATTCTTAAGGATTTTGATTTTTTAGATATTTTTATTGAATCCAAATGAGGGGTAATCCTTATATAACATTTATGTTTTGAAGTTAGTAAATGTTATATAAGTAGACTTAGTGAAGATGAAATCCAAAAAATGAACAAACAAGTAAAGGAATCTGCCCTGCCCAGGTTTAGTCGACCGAGCGAAGGAGAAGGCATTTTGGTCGACTGATCGGTTGACCGAATGTTGCCCAAAAGCCATAGATTGCCATCAGTTGCTCAGCGGTCGCTAGATCGGTCGACCGACAATTGACCAGAAGGCGGAAAATGACTAGTTTTCGAGCCGTTGAGCGGTGCTTGACCCGAGCCTTCTTCATGGCTCTATAAATACCTATGCCTCAGCCTTCCTTTGATACTTTTGATCACTCCTACACTTCATTGAGCCATCCTTGATCACTTCCAAGCTTTCATTGAGTCATTACTTGGAGAAATCCTAGTTTGATCTCTCATTCCTTGTGTTTGCCTTCGAGCTTGATTTAATTCATCATCAAGGCATCAAGAGGAGCTAGGATTCATTGTGTTGGAGCTAAGTATTTGTGTTGTTGTATTTTTGCTCCATTACTTATATATTTTCTTGTTTATTTCATTGTATTTGAGCTTGTGAAGACCTAGGTTGTTAGGTCTTGAAATTGGGTGGTTGCCTTTGTGTTTGAGGCTTAATTCCACCGGTGTAAATGTAGTTTACTAGGATTAGTTGAGTTGTCCCTTAGGGTTGAGTGGAAGAGTGCTTTCGGTAAGAAGGCGGAGACTTCCGGGTGTGGAAGTGCCTTAGATTGAGAGTGAGACTCTTGGGGTCAAAGTCCTCGTTGTAAGGGAAACAAGATTAATCTAGTAAAACTTAATTTGGAAATCCTAAGCGGGGTGCTTAGGTAGTGGAGTAGGCATTGGGGCCGAACCACTATAAATAATTGTGTTAGCATTGTTTACCTTGCATTTCTTATTGCTTATCATTTATGTCTTGCTTCCGCTTACTACTCGATTCGTGCGTAGCCTAACTAATCAAGAAATGATTAAAACCAGAATTTAGGCAAATAGATTTAGTTAACACACTATTCACCCCCCCCTTCTAGTGTAGGTCATTTCACCAACAAGGTGACCACCAAATTATAAGACCAAACACTAGGTCTGCTTACACACTTGAATATACAATAACAAAATGAAACAAAACAACATTTATCATAAGGAAAGAGGGTAGAGAACTTATCACATCAAAGAACAGCACATCTTCTTGCCCCTAGCAAACTTGAACAGCCCTCCAATGATGATGCACTTTGGGATGAAGGATCAAGAGGCTAGGTATGAGAGATTTGACCAATAAAAGCTTGGAGATGCAAAGATTTACTCGAGATGGACATAGGGCATCAGTAGTGGCTGAGGAGAGGTTTTAGGGAGGTTTATATAAGCTTTTGAGAGAGGTGTCGAATAGAAATCGGCTCAACGGATCTATTTTTTTGTCTGTTACGACGTTGGTCGATCAATTGGTCGATGGGCCGATCAACCGACCATTAGACCACCAATCGATCGAATGGCTACTGGATGTTTTTGACCACATCCGGTCGACTGACCATTCGATCGATAGACAGTCTGCAGGTTGATTTTGTCATTTTGGGTTTCGGTTTTTGGGTTCTTGAGATTTCCGAAGTGCATACACCCTGGAAACCTACCCAAGAAGTTTTACAATCATTCTATGTACTAGCTTCCTCAATCTCTTTGGTGAGATCATTGTCTATTTAGGAAACTCCACGAATACTTGACTTTTCGAGACGATGCCACATGAGACGATATCAACTTCACAAGAAGTTTTACAATCATTCTATGTACTTCCTAAATCTCTTTGGTGAGCTCATTGTCGATTTAGGAAACTCCACGAATACTTGACTTTTCGAGACGATGCCGCATGAGACAATATCAACTTCAACCTGTAACTTTCATGCTTAAACTTTGTTAGACATAGTTTGTTATCATCAAAATATTTATTGTGAGAATCAGAGTTCAAGGATGAAACACTCGGCCAACATTCTCCCCCTTTTTGATGATGATAAACCAATAACAATAAACATTTAAAACATAGGCATTTTGGTTATCATAAGCATGAATACAAAATACATGAGTGAGAGCAAGAGAAGGATATAACAGATAATTCAAGTGCTCCACCTATCAACATGCATATCAATAAACCTTAACTCCTCCCTATCATCATACCATACATTTCATGTTATAAATACAAGAGTTGGCATGATAACCAACACTTTCTTCTCCTCCTTTTGACATCAATCAAAAAGGGTACATAAACAAAAAAAAAAAGCGAGAGGATAAAAATGCATATCGAAGCAAGAGGATAAGGATAGTAAATTTAGTTCATATGCCACAAAAGATAATCCATAAAGTCGACAAAGCAACCATAGTTTCTGAAAGAAAAGTGCACCCATATCCAACTAGATAAGTACAACCATAATGACAACACAAGTCCATAAAAAGAAACTAGATACGAGTTGTGTTCATAACTCTTTAGGCAGTGGTGGCTGATGAGCCTGATAGTACTACCACATTTGATCGACACGGCCATACATCTCATCAACATGGCTACTAATCTGATCAATGCGAGTAGTCATGTTGGTGTTCCATGCGACTTGATCAAAGTGCAGTTGAGCTAACCTTGACTCTATCATATCAAAATGTTCATCTAATGGAGGATGCGATGAGCTACCACCTTCATCATCATCGTCGTCGTCGTCGTCGCCATCATCATCATCCTCTGGATCGGATGGATCTCCTACTCGTGCACGCTTCCCTCGCTGATCTCCCAAAATCTTCAGACGAGTGAGTGTCAATGTATCAATTGCCTTAGGTGTAGGCTCGATCTCAAATCTCGATATGTTTACCCCAGATAGGTAAATGAAGTATGATATGACATATGCAAAGGGAAGGGCTTGTTTGGTAGATGCATGTACTATTGGCCTAAGGTTTTCTACCTTGGTCTTAATCTCGGTTTTGATGATAACAAATATGGAACTAATGATTTCATGAAGAGTTATTTTCAGATTCCATATCGGTTAGCGCACGACGTTCATGATCGGAAAAATCGAAGAAATCAGAAAATCGGAAGGACGTTGGTCGACGCGCTCTTCAAGAAGTTGGAGTTTAGGTTTAAGGTGTCTAGATATGTTGTATATCCTCTTTATGATGCAAAGAACCCTAAAACCAAAGCAAAATACCAATCTGCCCAGTCCAGTCTAGGTTCGGTCGATCGGTCGGTTGACCGAATGTTGCCAAAAACCGGCAGCAGGCAATTCGATCGACCGAAGTGGGCAGAAAAGTGGTAGTGTGTGCATCGGTCGACCAATCTGTGGATGAAAAGAATCACGAGTGCATCGGTGGACCGATCGGTCGATCAAATTGCGGATCGCTCATCTCACGACTCTGGTGGCCGACCCTCCGGTCGACCGATCAGTTCTATTAAAGCACAAAAAGGCCAGCGATCATGGGTGGTCGATCAGTCGGTCGACCGACGATCGATCGGCAAGTGACCGAACGACGGAAACAACTAGTTTTCCACTCGTTAATGCACTATTTCCGTTGCAGGGTTATAAATACCCAAACACAGCCTTCCTTAAACAACTTTTTGATCACTCCTAACTTCATTGAGCCATTCTTGATCATTCTAAAGCTTTTCTTGAGCCATCCATTTGATAACCCTGGTTTCCAGGATAACACCTTGATTTAGCCTTCAAGATTTATCGATTCATCATCTCAAGGCATCAAGAGGACTAGGGAGTATCTTTTGGAGCTAAGTACTCATTGTTTGATTTGTTGCTCCAATTGTTATTGTATTTTCTTGTTTATTTCATTGAATTTGAACTTGTAAGAAGACCTAGTATTAGGTCTTGTGATTGAGTGGTATCCTTGGTGTAGGAGTAAAGCCACTTTGTAAACATAGTGTACTAGGATTAGTTGAGTTATCCCTTAGGTTGAGGTGGAAGAGTGCTCTCAGTAAGAAGGCGGAGACTTTCGGGTGTGGAAGTGCCTTAGTTGATAGTGAGACTCTTCGAGTCAAAGTCCTCTGTGTTAGGGAAACATCATTAATCTAGTAAACTTAGTTTGGAAATCCTAAGCGGGGTGCTTAGGTAGTGGAGTAGGCATTGGGGCCGAACTACTATAAATTCTTGTGTTTGCATTGATATTCTGTCCGTGATTAATTATTTATTATTGCTTTCGCATTTAGTCACTCAACTTGTAATTTGCCTAAGTAACCAAAGAAATGATTAAAACCGGATTTAGGCTAATTGATTAGTAAACACACTATTCACCCCCCTCTAGTGTAGCTATTTCACCCAATAATTGGTATCAGAGCGCGTCGTGGATTGAGATTTCACCATCTCATGTACATCTTGCCTCGATCCGAAAAATGGCACTAGAGAATACAACATTTGCACCACCTAGGTTTGATGAGAAAAATTTTGGTGTTTGGAAAAGTAGGATGTATACTTTTCTCAAAACACAAAGTTTAGATCTATTGCGCATGCTAAAGAATGAATATGTTGAGCCCACCATTGACATTAATGATTGGACTCAAGATCAAATTAGATTGTTTGAATTGAATACTAAAACAACGCACTTTCTATATTGCTCATTCTCAAATGATATACTTGAAAAAGTTATGCATTGTTCATCCGTATTCGATATTTGGGCTTGTTTAAACATGCTTTACGATTATGCAAAAACTGAGGAGCTTATTACTTTCAATGAAGGAGGTGATGACAATTATCATACCTCTAGTCCTAATGAAGTTTTTGATGTCCAAAGATCATCTAGTCAAAGGAACACAAAAAATCGGAAAAGAAAACTTAGGTGCTTCCTTTGCCAAGAGAAGGGACACAAGAAGAAGAATTGTCCACTCTTGAAGAAGAAATCCAAAAAGAAGAATTGTGTTTCATCATCCACATCCAAATCAAGTGAAACCACTTCTAGACATGACGATGAAGCTACATCAAACTTTTGCCTCATGGGTCTTCAAGATGAGGTATATTCTCCATCATCTAGTCATGTTCAAAATGTTAATGATAATGATTCTAGTAGCTCAAAATCCCTTGATATGTCGTATGGAGAACTACTAGAAGAATGTAAAAAGATGTATAACTTGCTCATGAAAAAGAATAAGGAAAATAAGAAATTAAAGAAGGAAAATTTAAGGCTTAGTTCTCATGTGCATGAATTAAAAAATCAAAAATTGAATACTATTCCGTTTGATTCTTGCCATGATGCTATAAAACTTGAAATTAAGGACTTGAAACATAGAAATGAAGAATTAGAAATTGACAATGATGAGTTGTTAATTAAGATTTCAAAAATTAGAGATGAAAATGAAAACACAAAAAATAATGTGAATCTCAATGGTAGGATTGTACAAGTGATTTCCAATTTGAGCATGATATTTTGAGAAATGAAAATTGCTTGTTGAAATCTCAAATACAAGCTTTACACAAATCCATTAATGACATTATCATATGCTTCATCTTATAGAAATCCTAGGAAGAAAAATGTTTCATCTAAGAATGCTAATGTTCATCATGTTTCTCATGCCAAACATTCTAACATTAGACCTCATGATCATAAGAGTGGTAAAAAGAAAGAATTCCATGGTCATTGTTTTTGTTGTGGCATGTATGAGCATGCAATTTATGATTGTGCTTATAAAGTGAACCCTAGTGTTGTCAAGACACTTTGGGTACCTAAGCCCACTAACCCCCAAGGACCCAAAGCCATTTTGGTACCAAAAATTTCATGCTCTATTGTAGGGGGAGCTACCACACAAGGGTGAGATGAAGCTAGTTGATTGAAGTTGCTTGAGGATTCAAAGATTATATCATTTCAAAGTTGCAACTTCAAGTCATCTTGATGCCTTAGTAAGGTTGGCATCAAAAGTACTTTGGTATCATCTCCTATACCCTATTGCTTAAATTATAGTTGGAGTTTGATATATGCTTAATATTAGTAGATTTTTCGCTCTTGATAAGTTTCAAAAATATTTTTGACTTTTGATTTCCCAGTCTCTTCGGAGACCTATGTAGCCTGTAATGGGTTCATGCGACCTTACGGTTTTAAATCGTAGGCTCATTGTGGCCTTTCAGTTTTCAACCAATAGGAAGGGTTGGAGATCTTACTTTTCAAAAAATTCATATTTTGAGATCTCTCGATTCGTTTTGGTTTCATGATGATTCTACTTGAAACGAATCTTCCACTATCTAGCTTAGGTTGAAATTCTCAAATGAAGATCTCTATTTTCACCTTCGCTATTTAGTTTGATCGCTTATATGTAGCTTTGATTTCACATTCTACTAATGAAGTCTACCTGCAAGTTGAAAATAATAATGGAAGGCTATGCTATCATGAAGAAAATTGAAAAGTAAATGACAAGTTTGGCAAAATTCTATTGAAAGAGGTATGAGTTTGATTTTACAAAAATCTTAGTATAATACTTGAATACTTGTGCTATAATGATGTCTCTATACTCATGATTGTTTTTGCATGATAAATATATGAAATTTCATGAGTAGGTAAAATTTTGATATCTAGGCAACTTCATGATATCTTGATTGAATGAAACTTGCTCTAGGTTAAAATTTTTCTTTAGAGACTTCATTTTAAGTTGAAAATTGGATGAACATGTTTATGTGTGTTAATGATTAGTTGTCATTTGCTTAAAATTGAAAATTCATGAGAGATTGAGCAAATTGAAAACTAGTTCAATTTAGAGGACTTAAGCTTGGAAAAGTTTGACCCAAGTCAACAAATTGACTTGGACACTTGATTTTCAGTCCAAACTTCATAAACATGTTTAGGAATAGGTATGACATATTTCCATGCACTTAGAATGAAAAATTCATATGGATATGGATAAAATGACATAGAGGTGGTTTCATGAAAATCTCTTTTGAACCAAGTTGACCCAAGTCAACAAGTTGACTTAAAGGTCTCGTTTTCAATCCATATTTGGGGAACATGTTTAGATTTACTCATGTTAGGTGTCCATAAGTGTAAATTTGAAAAACCATGAGTAAATGATAAGATTGACACTTAGCAAGTTTCATGATAACTAGTCTAGTTTAGAATGAAACCATGCTAGGTTGATATCTTGACTTAAAGACATAATTTTCATTCCAAACTTGACATACACTCTTTACATGACCATTATGTTGTGTCATAAAAGTTTGAACGAAAACTGAGCAATTTTTGAAACTAACTAAAAATTACAAAAATGCTATTGAAAATTGAGCATTTTCAGTTATTTCTAGAAAAATATAAAAAAATCATTTTTAACTGATTCTTAAAACTGCACTTTCACTGAAAAATCTAGTTTCTTCAGTAAAAATCTCAAAAAGTTTCACTAAGAATCTGATTTATAGTGAAAATTTGAAGTTGGATTTAAAAAACCCAAAGTATCATCTTATTGAAATATCAATCATTCTGATACTTTAATTTTTCGTCGAAAACTTCAAATGAAACTTTGTGCATATAATTTTGATTTCATTTATAATATCATTCTCACTATTCCTTGAGTGAAATCATTTCTAAAAATGATTTTGATATCTTGAGCGATATCTTAAAAATGAGTTTTTAGTTGAAATCAAGATAGGATGAAAAATAAACCTAGAGAATTCATTTTCAGCTCGAACTTGACTTATATACTTGTATTCACTCATGTTTGATGTCTAGATGCCTAAGTTAGAGAAAACCTAAGTAGATAGCAAAATTTGATACTTAGCATTTTCATGTTTTCAACCCTACTTTGAATGAAATCATGCTAAGTTCATATTCTGATCAAATGACATTCTTTTATCTTCAAATTTAATATACATGTTTTACATGACCATATCTTTGTATTTTGAAAGTTTGAATGATTTATGAAAATGTCATAAAAATCTCATTTATTTACGAAAATGCCACTAAAGTGTCACTCTTCTCAAGTTGCCCATTTTTTCGATACTTCAAAATTTCATTAGATTTTTTCAAATGAGACTTGAAGTATGATATTTTAAATTCACTTATGGTATCGTTCTACTCAATTGATGAGAAAATTATTTCTAATATGATTTTTTATTATTTGACCGATACTTGAAAATATCTATACTTAAGTTACTACATGATTCTTGATTTTGGATCTCATTTATTATTTGACCGATATCATGTATGACTTAGTCTCTTATTCGATGTTTGGCTTTCATCCCTTTAGTTGAGACTTTCACGGTTTTGAAAAACCTTTTAGAGCTTCAACTTTGACTTTTGATTGAATTTTCTTGCCCTTCTTGATTGATGTCAAAAGGGGGAGAAAAATATAGGAAAAGGGAAGAAAATATAGGAAAACCATGCATATAGATAAGGGAAGTTTATTTTCATAGATATGCATGTTGATAGGGGGAGAAATCTCGGGTTTGATATCCTTTGTGCTTTAATATATATTTTCTTAAGGATGTTTGTCATCATCAACAAGGGAGAGATTATTGGCCTAAGGTTTTCTACCTTGTTCTTAATCTCGGTTTTGATGATAACAAACATGGAACTAATGACTTCATGAAGAGTTATTTTTAGATTCCATATCGGTTAGCGCACGACATCTGCGATCGAAAAAATCAGAGAAATCGAAAAATCGGAAGGACGTTGGTAGACGCGCTCTTCAAGAAGTTAGAGTTTAGGTTTAGAGTGTCTAGATATGTTGTATATCCTCTTTATGATGCAAAGAACCCTAAAACCAAACCCGGAACCCAAACGAGTAGAAAAACCCAAGCAAAATATCAATCTGCCCAGTCTAGTCTAGGTTCGATCGACCGGTCGGTCGACCTAATGCTGCCAAAAACTGGCAGCAGGCAATTCGGTCAACCGAAGTGGGCTAAAAAGTGGTAGTGTGTGCGTCGGTCGACCGAACTGCGAATGAAAAGAATCGCGAGTGCATCGGTCGACCGAATTGCGGATCACTCATCTTGTGACTCTGGCGATCGACCGATCAGTGCTATTAAAGCACAAAAAGGCCAGCGGTCGCGGGTGGTCGATCTGCCGGTGGATCGACGATCGATCGGCAAGCGACCGAATAGCGGAAACGGCTAATTTTTCGCCCATTGACGCGCTGTTTCCGTTGCAGGGTTATAAATACCCAAACCCAGCCCTCCTTAAATAACTTTTTGATCACTCCTAACTTCATTGAGCCATTCTTGATCATTCTAAAGCTTTTCTTGAGCCATTCGTTTGATAACCCTAGTTTCCAGGATAACACCTTGATTTAGCCTTCAAGATTTATCAATTCATCATCTCAAGGCATCAAGAGGACTAGGGAGTGTCTTTTGGAGCTAATTACTCATTGTTTGATTTGTTGCTCCAATTGTTATTATATTTTCTTGTTTATTTCATTGAATTTGAACTTGTAAGAAGACCTAGTGTTAGGTCTTGTGATTGAGTGGTATCCTTGGTATAGAAGGAGTAAAGCCACTTATGTAAACATAGTGTACTAGGATTAGTTGAGTTGTCCCTTGGGTTGAGGTGGAAGAGTGCTCTCGGTAAGAAGGCGGAGACTTCCGGGTGTGGAAGTGCCTTAGTTGATAGTGAGACTCTTCGAGTCAGAGTCCTCTGTGTAAGGGAAACATCATTAATCTAGTAAACTTAGTTTGGAAATCCTAAGCGGGGTGCTTAGGTAGTGGAGTAGGCATTGGGGCCGAACCATTATAAATTCTTGTGTTTGCATTGATATTCTATCTGTGATTAATTGTTTATTATTGCTTCCGCATTTAGTCACTGAACTTGTAATTTGCCTAAGTAACCAAAGAAACGATTAAAACCGGATTTAGGCTAATTGATTAGTAAACACATTATTCACCCCCCCCTCTAGTGTAGCCATTTCACCCAACATGTACCTCAGCAATGTAATTCAGCATAAGATCAGAGATATCAATAACCCGCCTGGTCATGGCATTTAATAGTACCCTAAGACTAGTACTAATCACATCATTATAATGCCTCGCTCTAGGAAGGATGTTATGTGCTATGATAAGATGCATAATGCCCCGCTCCACAATATCCCTAAGGGCAGATAGCTGATGTCACTTCAGATGTAGGATGGTCTTCGTTAAATGCATGAGTGGACATAGTGTATGCACGAACACCAATGAGAGGAAAACCAAATGCTTCCCTAATGGTTGATGCAGTGATAACTATGGGTTTTTCTAAGATTTCATAACAAAGAACTGGACAATCATCAATAGGAGGAGGATCAATCGTAAGATTTGCAAAGATGGCTCTAATGAGTACATGACATACTGGAATTGATCTCCCTAAGAACTCTACCCAACCTAGTGCACTCAATAAGCTCCTGATGTCGAATTGTTCAAGATCCCCAAAACTGTCTATACGGGTTTGTAGTACGGTATAGGTGCTAAACTGTGTTGCTTGGGTTTTTCCCAAGCGAGTAAGAAGGTTATCGAGGAGACTAGGTTTCTTGGTTCGGGGTGCCATCTGCAAGATATTTTGAGACAATGCATAAATGATTAATCATGAATAAGTGATGCATGCAACCTAGGGGTGTAAGCGAGCCGAGCAATTCATGAGCTACTCGAGATCGACTCGATGAAAACTTGAACTCGACTCAATCTTATTGAGCTCAAGCTGAGCTTTACATATAAGCGAGCCGAGCTCGAGCTAAGCAATACTCAGCTTTAGCGGCTTGTGAGCCTAATTGAGCTTCACATATTTATATCTAATCATATAAATATTAATGTTTCATATCAGGTCGAGCATAAACCTGAATCGAGCCGAGCTGAGCTCGGTCAAGCTTGAGAAAAATAAACGAACCTAAACAAGCTTAAACGAGCCAAGCTCGAGTTGTTCGAGCCGAGTTCGAGCTCGACATTTCTTAAATGAGCCGAGCTCGAGCACAAGCAAGCTCGGCATGGCTCGACCCGATTACACCCTAATACAACCTAGAGCTAAAATGGGAGTGCATTTTGTTTAAAACAAAGTGGATGCACTTTTTAAGTGAGAACAAAGAAAGCATGATTTTTAAACAAAAATGAACCCTTCAATTTTTAAATGATATTGACATGATAATTTCTATATCGCGAAAATAAACAAAGAAAAACAAAATATCTTTTTTCTCTTTTCTTTTTCATTTCTTTTAATAGTCACAATACTCAACTCAAAGAAATACCTCATAAATTTTTAAAAAAAATATGAAAGTGGTTGAAATGAGGCTTCTAAACTTGATAAAATTGTGAAACTTGCATTTTCTATGTACTTATGTTAACATAAATCATGAAAATAACAAAGTACCTTGATGAATGCATGAGGTAAAAGGGAATGAGCCTAACAACATGTAGAAACCAACATGTGGGAGTGAAAAGAGAGGTATCTACACCACTATCATGAAGAAATCTCATACAACTAGCTAGGGCATGAGATTCTTACCTCTAGAATGCAAGGGGAGACTCCAGAACCAAGCAAAGAGTCGGCTGATAAGGGTGGAGGAGCCCTTAAGAAGTTTAGGTGAGTGGTTGGGATGAAAAGACTCGATCAATTGGACAATCCAGAATTTATTTCTGTTCGCCAGTCGATGCGGCGGTCGCATGTCGAGCAACCGGCCGATATAAAAATGGTTTTAAAGCTAATGTATGGAAAATTTTATAGAAATTTACCTACATCATAATTTTACGAAAATTTTACCACTCAAACTAGGTTTCATGAGGATTGCATGGACTCAAGAATCACTCAAAAATGACTCTTCTACATTTTTCTAAAAAACCCTGAATAAAAAATGACTCTTGCAAAAATTCTCAAAATCTAATCATAACGTTTATGGAATCGACAAAAAATTATTTGAACCTATTGTAATAGGTTTTATGTCCAGCTAAAATTTTCGACAAGGTTTTTGTGCGATTTTAGTCAAGCAGTCAACACGTTAACCTAGCACACTTTTATTCATACTTAAGCATGATAACATGAAGGTGCTAAGTATCACATTTGATCTTTTACTCATGGTTTTTCAAGTTTAATCACATGAGGAAAAATTATAAGCAAACCAAACCATGTTCATCAAGTTTCAACTTAAAAGAGAATTCTCTATTATGAATTTCTACCTAGAGTAAATTTTATTCACACAAGGTATCATGAAATTGCCTAAGTATCAAAAATTTAACTACTCATGATATTTCAATAAATTATCATGCATAATCAATCATGAGCATACCTCATTTGGGGTATCATATTAGAGTTTTGCCAGAATGAAAACCATACCTCATTTCATGAGAATTTCCATTTTCATTTCCTTTTTCTTTTAGACTTTCAATCAATTGTTAATGACTTGCAAGTAATCTTCATTAGTATCATAATGAAAATACGAATACTAGCAAGTTAATCAACTAAATAGCAAAGTGAGAAATCAAGTATCATTTCCAAAATACCTACTTTGATAAGTAGTAAGGATTCATTTTAAAGAAGTCAACATGATATTTAAAATAAAACAAGAGATCTCAAAAATGTGAAATTTTGAAAGGTAAAATCTCCAACCCTTCTTATTGGTTGAAAACCGAAAGGCCGCAATGAGCCAATGATTCATGTAATATCCTAAATATTTTAATTATATTTTTCCTCTTATGGTTTGTGTTTGCCAGTCTAGCGGACTAGTCCGAGGTCGAGCCGAGTCGACTCATGGTCCGGAGCAAGCTTAAGAGCTCGGGTAAGTAAGAATATGAATATGAAAATTTTGTTTGTATAGATAAATTTATTTGATTTCATGTTGTGTGCATGATTGCTGAATTATGTTGCATGTGGATGTGGATGTGCATTGTGCTTATATTTATTTATGGGATTAATTTGAGAGTAATTAAGCTTAGCGGGTTAGCGGGTTGAGAAGTTAGTAGGTTTGGATTTGGATCAAGGCGAATGCGGGTTGCTAAGAGGGATATTGGATCTAGGTTTAAGGAGGAGGGTATAACCCCCCCCCCCCCCCCCCCCCCTTATGGTGTGCGGCTCCCCATTGGGGAGACGCACAGGAATTGAGAAGGGAGGAGCCAGCCCTCTCCCCCCCCCAGTTATGGTGTGCAGCTCCCCATTGGAGACGCACAGGAATTGAGAAGGGAGGACCCACCCACCCCCCCACCCCCTTCTTCTCTATCTTGCAAGCCACTGTCCTTAAGCCCAGCCGCTGAGATCTTCTATTTCCTTCCCCTCTTCCTTCCTTGAAGCCGAGCAGAGAGGAGCCACCAGCCAAACCGAGCCGCCCCTCTCTCTTCCCCTCTTCCTCTCCACAAGCCGGCGGCTTGAGATGAGCCGCCGCCCCCTCTCTTCCCCCTCTTGAGTCGAGCCACCATCCTTTGAAGCCGGATTCAAGGGCCATCGTCTGTGATTTCTTCTTTGATCGTCCTTCCTATCTAGGTGAGTGGTTTTACCCTCCTTCTTCGGGATTTTTTTGAGTTTCTTGAAGCCGTTCTGGGAGGCTTGATGCTCTTGATTCATTTTCGACGATTTCTCAAATTCTCGACGTTCTTTTGTGTGCCGTGTTTGAGGAGGCCCTAAACCCTCACCTTTGGGGCTCAGCAACTCTAGGGTAATCCTAGGGGTGCTCGGCCAAGGTGGAAAAAGGGGTGCCCTCTAAGTGTTCGATGAAATGCCTAAGTAAAAGGATATAGATTTTTCTTACCTTCTATAAATCAATTTGATCATCAATCTTGATGTTTGTAAATTTAAATGCATGCTTATTATTAAATCTGTGATTTTTGGAAATATATCATGTGATTTTAAAATGGGTTTGATATTGGAGGCATTAGAGTTCTTGGTTTAAATTCTTGAATATCAAGGTGGGTTCTTGATTAAGGAGAGTTGTGATGATTGTTATTCTTGTTTGTTAAGCATGATTTATGTGAGATTATCTTGATGATTATAAATCTGATGTGATGGTAATTAGGGAATTAATTTCTGTAAATTTTCGGATTTAATTTCATGATATGCTGAAAATTCAATGTTGCTGAAATTTCATGCTGAGATGATGAATCTGTGCTATTTTCGTAATATTTTCTGTGATGTGTGTATTTCTCTGAACATAGTCGTGTAACCTATCGTTTCGACCAGAAATTATATTTTGGAAACATAGGACACACTCTAGGAATCAGATTCGGGTTAGATACATCAGTTTCGGGCAGAACAGTAAGCTAAAACAATACCCTAATTATGGTGAACTAAAATTTAATTGCATAATTAAAATTGGGAAAAAAGGTTAGCATAATTTGTTATGAACTAACATGAGAAGTTTATGCATGAAATAAAACCATACGGGTTTATGACATTACAAGTCTAGGAGTTGGGGTCGGGTATTGGAGTACTGTTGAGACACTTTCCAATAGGAACACCCCTAAGACAATATCATTATGAATGGCAGAGAGGCTCGTTGAGGAGCCGGATTGAGGGCTAGGCCCGGGAGCTTGGATGGATAATTCCCAACTTGTAGAACAAGTTCGGAGGACATTTCTCGATTGTTCTGTTTTGGCCTAGTGGGATAAGTTCAGAGGGGCTCCCTGATTATCCCGTGGTTGTTTTTAAGGAATAAGTTCGGAGGGTCTACCCGATTATTCCTGACATATCTTAGAGGAGTAAGTTCAGATGGCCTACCCGATTACTCATGTGATATCTTAAAGGGACAAGTTCGGAAGGGATTAATCCTGATTACCCCTACGCGTCTCGTGGAGCAAGTTCGGAGGGCCTTCCCGATTGCTCCCGAGTTTCTTGTACTAGGGTAAGTTCGGAGGGCCTTCCCGATTATCCTAGTATGTGTTAATGCCTTAGGGCATGGTAGGCTTAGGCCTGTTGATCTTCACCGTTTGGGTGTTGGCTGCCTTCGGGCAGGTGGTGGCCTGATGGCCTAATAGCTAGTCATACCTTCGTGACTTTATTCCTATAGGGATCGATGTTATGCTATTGCTTATCTTTGTGCTATTTTATTGTGGGGGTCGGTAGAACCGCTCACTAAGTTCTTTGAACTCATCCGTTGTCGTTGTTTTGTTTTGTAGAGCCTGACCGGTGAGGTGGGCTGGAGCACTTGGCGCGGCTAGAGGGCGGAGGGGCTACATTGATCTCGTAGCAGTCCTAGTTAGGGGTCGTAGTCGAGTCTGTAGTAGTTTGTCATGCACTTTTATTTTGGTATTTGGAGTTGTAGTCCCATGGGGACATTAATATTTTATTCAGACTTTTATTTGTTAAAGAACTGTTGCTATTCGATTTATTTATTTTCGCACTTGAGCTATTTGTTAAAAACTTTGATGTTTTGAAATAAAAATATGTTTTGGTTCTTTTTATTAATAAAAGCTGTTGTTTATTTCATTATTTTATGAGTTGGCATGTGTATGAGTTAGGCTGCAGGGTATAGGCACGTATATCTTGGCCGGTCACGTGACCCTGTACTTGGGGCGTGACAATTTAGAATCGCAAGGTCACATGAGCCCGTTATAGGCTACATATGTCTTCGAAGAGACTGGAAATTAAAATCAAAATTCGTTTTCATAAAGCTATCACTACAACATAATTAGCCTATAGATACACATAATTAAAGACTAATTAGATTTTTTATTTCTAATTCTTCACATTAAAAACTAATAGAGAAAATATCTCAATAGTTAATTTTATTTGTCTCTAATTCTTCACTTTTAGATACTATTTGTTAATTAGTCTCTATATGATATATATTATTTGCCTCTATTCTATTTAATAAAGATATATTTCTTATTTGTAAATTTAAATTTAACATAATAATATTTAGCATAATATGTCACTTAATATTTAACATAATAATAAGATACATAATATTTAACTTAAATGATAACTTTATCAGTACAATAAATTTAACATAATATTTCACATAATTTAAATTTTTAAATGATAAATTTAACTTAAATAATAAATTTATATATACATTTTGATTAGTTAAATATTGTGTATCTTATTATTTCCATTACATATTAATAGTGTATAGATAGTCAACATTGTCCTAATTAATATCAATTTTACATTAACTTTAAACAAGCACCACACATTATGTGAAAGTATCAATCTTATCCTAACTTCGTTACCCTAACTTTATTTCCATTACATATTAATAGTGGCATGTATCAATCTCCAATTTGTAATCAATTTACTTTATTATTGTTAGGTTCATTTTATTATATTTTGCCCCACTAGCATTTTGCCCGCCATTGCCATTTTGCCCGTCGATGCTCCTCTCTATTACCCTAACTTTGGCCGCCACTCACTACAACAATTTTAAAAGAAAGCGGCGGATTAAAATCGACGCTTGTGATTAGGGTCGGTTTTAATCGCGCTAATTATGTTTAGTTTAGCTTAAGACAGACACAATATGAATGCGCCCGGTTTTTTATTTAATTTTTTTTCGCGCGATCTAAATATCCTGCTCCCTTCGCTCTGTGTTTTCGCGAAAAATTTCTTCCTATCTCCGTGAAAGTAAAAGTATAATCTTCTCTCTATTTCTTCTTAACTTCGTGAAAGTAAAAAATAAAATTTCTTACTATACAATCTGCGTTTCTTATCTCCCATAAAGAAGATTTAATTTTTTTTACTTCCAATTGTCTATTTAACCAGTGAAACCCTATTTCCTATCTCCATGAAAAATTTCTTCCTATATCCGCCACATTCCTTCTCTGCCCAGTCTCTCAAAACCAGCAAAACCCTATTTCCTATCTCTGCGCCTCATTCCTTCTCTACAGATACAACTCGCTTTCCCTTCTCTAATCCAGTGAAACCCTATTCTCCACATTCTTTGTTCCAGCTCATTTTCACTTCCTCCTGAAACTAGTGAAACTATTCTTCACATTCGAAGAATATCCTTGGATTGCAGCCCTTAAACCCCTTTGAGCGGCTGCGACCTCGGCGCGGAGCGCGGAGGAGTAACTTGTTGGATGATTTCCCTTGTTGGCTTGTCAATCTTAATCAAATATTGGAAGGAGATGCTTCGTTATAGAGTAATTGATCACCTCCTTACATATTTGTTTTGGTTTATTATGCTTCCCTGGTGAATTCTTCTGCTTTGTCTTTTATCTCTCTTCCTTTTCTTTTAATCAGCATTCTCATCATGTCTACTTCACGGCTGTGCTACTAATAATAGGGTGAGGCTTTGGAATTATTTTAATATGATGCTAAGTACTTCAACTTCATTCTTAGGTGTTTGACAATGACTGAGCTTACCTTATTAAATGGAGAATGAGTTTACATCGGAGAATAGCCACTACAGGAAATCAATAAAGTACGAGCGCTTATTATGGGATAAACCGGCGCTTTTTTTGCATCTAAAAATAAGTTTAGACTCATCCACAAGCGCCGATTTAAAGGTAAAACTTAAAGAGTGAATTGTTGGCCTAAGGATTTCAACTTTGTCACCATCTTGATTTCGATGATAACAAACTTATTCTAAAGAGTTTATCAAGTGTTAGGTCTCAGGTTGAGCGATTGTTGCGCGCACGAAGTTAGTCGGAAAGTTACCAAAAAATTGCAAGATTCAAGTATCGACGGCTTCGGAGATGATCGAGTCAGAAGTTAGGTCTAGAACTTTGAAATGGTTGTAAAATTCTTCTGAGGCATTAAATCAATCTATTTGTAACATGTCCGAAGTCAAAACCCGAAAATGGAACCTAGAAACGAACATTGTGGAGAAAAATCAGCAAACCAAGCAGGTTTTAGGTTGTCGGTCGATGGTCGATCGACTGGACCATTAGCCGGTCACCGACCGACAGAGGCCCAAATTAGATAGTCCATCCTAAGAGTTTTTGAGCCTAAAAGAGTTGATCTTGTGCCCTAATCCTGAAAGGAACACTGCCCTTAAGTCAATCACATGTCGATGTATTTAGGGACTATTCAAGGGTAATCAACTTAATGAGGCAAGTTTTTCATCATATGTTGCATCTTTATTCATAAAGATTGTAATGAACCCCATGAACCCAAGCACATGATTCCGAGACCATGATGAGATCATGCCACTGAGACTTAGAATCCAAATGCCCATGTCCTAAATGTTCCTAGTCGTAGGATCACCAATTAGGGGATTGGTGATTCCAAATAGACTAGTGCACTTGGTACATGCCTTATACGATAAGGGATTGGTGATCCCACAATTACCTATGAGTCGTCATTAATGTACATGCAAGTGTAGGTGCTCATTAGGGAATGAGTTCACTGAACGGACCTGCACGAGGAACACAGAATGGAATCCTTACATGAGTGTCAATAGGATGTTCCTTGGGTGATAGTAGGTGCAAGCAATCATTGGACCTGAGGTTGTCACAGTTACCTTGTGAGTGACGATCCATTGGTTTGGTTCTATCCCTACATGGCCCTCATCATCATGTGTCAGGTATTACTGGGCATGGGGAATCATTCATGGAGGTAGGTAAGCAACCAACATGGAATCAGTTACTCCTAGTAAGAGGAGATAATGTCCCTATGTGTCCCTACAAGTGTCGACTCGGGAATCTCTGGCTAGAGTAGACATGAAAGTGAGGAAGATGTTTTTGACATTTCATTTTTGAGACGATATCTTGGCAGGTGGAATACATATGAATTGGTATTAGGGCTTGACACTTCTTTCGTACCCTAGCCGACTTCGGCCCATTGTAACCGAGAGATTTAGTTGCTCAGTAAATAATCACCAAAGGGCGTCCAATCCCTGTAGATTGAACATCACACTATCCGGGTAATCATGACATGTTGCTAAACGTCAATCCTGACTTGTGAGTGGAGTCTCTCACGACAACACTAAAGGGATTTAGTGGTGGCTCATAAGATTCAAATTGAAGTTGTTCTATCAGATCCGACTCCATTATGCACAACTCACTGTTGGCTTTGTGTGGGGCCCAATGGGTCACACACAATATGCTAATCTCGTAATGGACCGTATGAGATAAAGTCTGAATGCGGCCCTATATGTCTACTAGCATGGATATGCTGCAACTCGATCATGGATCTCGTTTACGGACATGATAGGAAAGATATTTTCTATAGGAACGAATGTGCGAGGAAGGAGTTCGTCAGTAACCCTAAATTGTAGGGAATCCCTAAATTATAGGGATTGACACATGATAATATTTTATGTAGTTGATTAAATTTAATTATGAATTAAATATTTAATCAACGACTTGATTGGGAATGTATTTAATTATGAATATAATTTGATTTTGAATCAAGTATACATAGTGGGAAAATTAGTTCCTAACCATGAGTCTAACTAATTAATTGGGAATTAATTTATTTGGATAAATCCTAATTAATAAAAATTTGATTTATGGAGATAAATCATAAAATTAATAGATATATGATTTATGAGGATAAATCATAATTCTATTAATTAATAGGAAATCAAATTATTTAGATAAACCTCTTTCCTATTAGGGGAATGGTTTATTTAGATAATTATATCATTCTTATTTATAGAATCTTAATTTATGAGGATAAATTAAAGTTTATATTTAATTGGATTTAATTAATTTTGAATTAATTTTGAATTAATTATGAGGCCAATAAAATATAAATTATTTTTGGAGGCAACTCTGAAATTTGGAATTCTGTGGAGAGAGTTTTTAGGGGGCCGGGTCTACCCTTGTAGCTGCCCCCCTCTCTATATATAGTGGCCGAACAGCCCACAGGGAGGAGTTTGTTAATTAGTTCTTCATCTTCTTGGAGAAGATGAAGGACTTAATTCTTTAGAGGCTTCTTGAAGAGAAATGTCACGCCCCAACTCAGGGTGACGTGACCGGCCAGGGTATACGTGCCTATACCCCGCAGCCTAAACCATGCACATGCTAACTCAACAACAAAACATATGTGAAAGAAATAAACAAGTTTTATTTCAAATCGAAAACCAAACTGGAGTTCATTATAAGCAAGTATAGAAAAATAACAATAAAGTGAGGAAATAATAAATCAAGATCACATGTTCAATTACAATGAAATCTGAAATAAAAATATGAATGTCCCCAAGGGACTACAACTCTAAAATACTTAAACACAAGTGCATGACTAACTACCAAAACACGACTACGACCACTAACTAGGACTGCTATGAGATCAATGTAGCTCCTCTGCCCTCCAACCGCGCCAAGTGCTCTAGCCCACCTCACCGGTCAGGCTCTGCAAAACAAAAACAAACGACAATGGGTGAGTTCATAGAACTCAGTGAGCGGTTCTACCAACCCCCACGAAAAATCAAACACAGATATGATGCATAAAGCAAAACTCTTGACTCAAGCAATAGAGGTCACAAGGGAGTGACCAACAAAAAGACCATCTAGCCACAACCTACCTGAAGGCAGCCAACACCCAAATGGTGAAGATCAACAGGCCTAAGCCTACCATGCCCTAAGGCAACAAAACATACAAGGATAATCGGGATAGGCCCTCCAAACTTATCCTAATATTAAGAAACTCGGGAGCAATCGAGATTGGCCCATCCGAACTTGCTCCACGAGACGCGTAGGAACAATCGAGAATCGCCCATCCGAACTTGCCCCTTTAAGATATCACGGGAATAATCGGGATTTGCCCATTCGAACTTATTCCTTAAAAGCACCTCAGGAATAATCGGGATTTGCTAGTCCGAACTTATTCCTCGAGGCCATATCAAAACAATCGGAATTTGCCCATCCGAACTTGTTCCAAAAAGATAAAGTAGGAATAATCAGGATTCGCCCATACGAACTTATTTCTTTAAACATAGAATCTTGGGAACAATCGGGATTTGCCCATTCGAACTTGTTCCACAAGATACGCAGGAACAATTGGGATTTGTCCATCTGAACTTGTTCCAAAAGTTGGGAATTAGCCATCCAATCTTCCGGGCCTAGCCCGCAACCCAACACCTCAACGAGCCTCTCCATCATTCATAAAGATATGGCGCAACATAACCTAAGTCAAGTCTCTCCTACGGTGTCTTAGAGGTGTCTTTATTGGGAAGCATCTCAACGCTCCAATACCTGACTCCAACTCCTAGACCCGTAATGTCATAACCCGTGAGGTTTTATTTCATGCATAACTTTATTAGTTGGTTCATAATAGATTATGCTGACCTCTTGCTCAATTTTAATTATGCAATTAAAATTTAGATCATCAAGATTTGGGTTTTGTTTAGCTTACTATTATGCCCGAAACCGATGTATCTAATCCGAATCTGATCTTAAGAGTGTGACCTATGTTTCCAAACTATATTTTCTAGTCAAAATGATAGGTTACACGACTATATTCAGAAATCTATTCACATCACAATAGATATTTCAAAATCAAGTACAGATTTGACAATTCTGCATGAATTTTCAGCATAGCATGAAAATAAATTTGAAATTTTACAGAAATTAGATCCTTAATTATCATCAAAACAGAATACTAATCTTGAGATAAATCTCACAACTTTCATACTTATTAAACAAGGCTAACAAGCATCAACAATATTTTTAAACAACAATCAAGCATCATGATCAAAAACCCATCCCAAGAACACTCATGTCATCAATATCAAAATCTTAATTTTTTTAAAACATGAGTTCTATCCAAAAATCACACATTAATTACAAGGCATGCTTTGACATATAGGAACTCAATTTGATAAGCAATATAAGGCATGGATCTCAAGAACACCCAATAACCCTCGCTTAGGCATTTCATCGAACACCTTGAGGGCACCCTCATCTCCACCTTGGCCGAGCACCCCTAGGGTCATCCTAGGGTGGCCGAGCCCCATAGGGGAGGGTTTAGGGCCTCCTCAAGCACGGCAACAAAAAGAAACGGCGGGAATTCGAGAGATCATCGAAAAACAAATCAAGAACATCAAGCCTCCAAGAACGACTTCAAAAATTCGAAAGAAATCCGACAAGAATGAGGGGTAAGACCACTCACCCGATTAGGAAGAAGATAGACGAGAATTCTAATTTAACGGCCTCCGAATCCGGCCCCAAAGGATCGGCTCCTAGGATAAAGAAAGGGGCGGCAGCAGCTCCTTGCTTGGCGGCTCCAAGAGAGGGGAAAGGAAGGGGAGAGGGCGGCGGCTCCTCTTCAAGTCGGCTGCCCAAGAGAGGGAAAAGGGAAGAGAGGCAGCTCATCTCTTCCTCAAAGGCTCGGCGGCTCAAGAAAGGTAAGGAGAGGGGCAGCTGGCTCCTCCCTTCCTCAATCGGCTGATGTGGCTGCAATAGGGAGCCGCCTAGCCAAGGGGAGGGGGTTTTGTACTCCCTCCTCAACCCTAACTCCACTAAGCTCTTTAGCAAACCTGCATCCGCCACAAGCCAAACCCGAACCCGCTAACCCGATTAAACTTAATTAAACCCACTCTAACCCCATGCTTCACATAAACACCATATGCGACATAATTTAATAATCATGCACATGCAATAACACAATTAATTAAATTTATCTAATCAAGAAATAATCCACTTAAACCAAACTCCTACTTACCCGAGCTCGTAAGCTCACACCGGACCACGAGTCGATTCGGCTCGACCTCTGACTAGCCCGCTAGGCTGACAAACACAAACAATAGAGGAAAAAAAAAATCTAGGATATCATAATCCTCCCTCCTTAAAGAAAATTCATCCTCGAATTTCAGAAAAGAATATTAAAGACTCACCAGATCATCAAACAATGAAGGAAAACGCTCCCTCATATCCTGCTCCACCTCCCAAGTGGCCTCCTACCCGGATTGGTGCTCCCACCTGACCTTAACCAAGGGAATTTCCTTGGACCTCAATTTTTTGATCTGCCGGTCCAGCACCTCAACTGTTCGCTCCTCATAGGAAACTGTTGAATCCACCTCCACTGCGGTAGGCCCAATTACATAGGACTCATCCCGAATATACTTCTTTAGTATAGATACATGGAACTCTGGATGCACCTGGTCCATACTGGGAGGTAAAGCCAACTCATAGGCCACAGCTCCCCTACGCCTGAGAATAGGAAACAACTCAATGAACCTAGGGATTAGCTTTCCTTTCTTACCAAATCTCACCACCCCTTTCATAGGGGACACTTTGAGGAACACCATGTCCCCCTCAGCAAACTCTACCTCCCTGGTCTTTCCATCAGCATACATCTTCTAGCGACCCTGAGCTGCCAATAGCCTCTCTTTGATTAGCTTCACCTTTTCTACTACCTCCTCCACCAGGTCAGGTCCCATCATAAGGGAATCCCCTGTCTCAAACCAACCTACAGGCGACCTGCATCTCGGCCCATACAATGCCTCGAATGGGACCATCCCGATGTTGCTGTGATAGCCGTTATTATAGGCAAACTTAATCAGGGGTAAGTGCCTCTCCCAACTGCCCTCCAAATCTAGGACACATGCTATCAATATATCCTCCAGCGTCTGAATAGTATGCTCTGACTGACCATCTATTTGAGGGTCAAATGCAATACTGAACCGAACCTGAGTGCCCAATGCCTCTTGGAAAGACTGCCAAAATCGAGCCGTGAACTGAGTACCCCGATCTGAGATGATCATAACTGGAATACCATGACAAGCGACGATCCGATCCAAAAACAACCTTGCATACTGTTCGGCTGAAAAGATCGTCCTGACTGGTATAAAATGTGACGTCTTGGTTAGGTGATCCAACACTACCCAAATAGAATCATTGCCCTTCCCAGACTTTGGCAACCCCGTCACAAAATCCATGGTTATCTTCTCCCATATCCACTATGGTACTTCTAGGTTCTGGAGCAACCTTGCCAGCTTTAAATGCTCAGCCTTAACTTGATGACACACCAGGCATTTAGACACGAACTCGACCACCTCTCTTTTCATGCCTTTCCACCAATAATTTTGCCTTAGATCTCGGTACATCTTTGTGGCTCCCGGATGCATAGTGTATGTGGATCGATGAGTCATCTCTAGCACCTGCTTGCGAACCTTGGCCATATCTGGCACCACTATCATGTTCTTAAACCTCAAAACGCCCTCCGAGTCCACATCGAAAATATTATCGGCATCGCCTCTCCTGGCCAGGTCCTTAGAGAGTGCACAGAAAGCATCCTCCTCCTGCGCTGCCCGCAACATGTCAACCAACATGGGTTGCACCCTCAGGTGAGCCACCAGTGCACCAGAAGCTGACACTGACAAGACTGCCCCGCCAACCAGACAGATGGCCAAATCCTAAACCAACGGCCTCCTCCTAACTGCCAAATGCGCCAGACTGCCCATAGACTTCCTACTCAAAGCATCACCCACCACATTAGCCTTCCCCGAATGGTATATGATCGTGCAGTCATAGTCCTTCAAAAGCTCAAGCCATCTTCTCTGTCTCAGGTTCAACTCCTTCAGGGTGAGCAAATTCTAGAGGATCTTATGATCAGTGTATATCTCACAAGCCTCGCCATAGCTTCAATGCAAACACCACTGCTGCCAGCTCAAGATCATGAGTCTCTCATGAATCTTCAACTGCCTGGAGGCATAAGCTATCACTCTGCCATTCTGCATCAACACATAATCCAAGCCGACCCGGGAGGCATCATAGTAAACAACAAATCCTTGAGCTTCAGAAAGCTCTCCTCAAACTTACTGTCCCACTCGAACTTGACATTCTTCTAAGTCAGGCGGGTCAATGGCGTTGCAATCTTGGAGAAATTCCCCATAAATTTTCTGTAATAACCTGCCAAACCCAAAAAACTATGAATCTCAGAAACATTAGTCGGCTTCTTCTAATCCTGAACTGCTTCTATCTTTGCATGATCCACTTTAATTCCTTCCCTGGACACCACATGGCCAAGAAACCCTACACTCTCCAACCAGAACTCACACTTGGAGAATTTGGCATACAATCTATGCTCCCTGAGAGTTTCCAGAACTACCCTCAAGTGCTCAGCATGCTCATCCCTACTCCTGGAATAAATCAAGATGTCATCAATAAACACAATTATAAATTTATCCAAGTATTCCCTGAACACTCAGTTCATCAGATCCATAAATGCAGCAGGTGCATTAGTCAGCCCGAAGGACATCACCAGGAACTCAAAGTGCCCAAAGCTCGATCTGAAAGCAGTCTTGGGAACGTCACTGTCCCAAATCCCCAACTGATGGTACCCTGACCACAGGTCAATCTTAGAAAACCACTTAGCTCCCTAAAGTTGATCAAATAAATCATCAATCCTGGGCAGCGAGTATCGATTCTTCACCGCTACCTTATTGAGCTGTCGGTAAACAATGCACATCTGCATAGACCCATCTTTCTTTTTCACAAAGAGCATTGGAGCACCCCAAGGTGAAACACTTGGGCGAATGAAGCCCAACTCAAGCAGCTCCTGCAACTGGGACTTCAAATCCCTCAACTCAACTAGTGTCATCCGATATGGTGGAATAGAGATCGGCTTCACCCCTAGCTGCAAATCAATACAACATTCAATCTCCCTCTTTGGAGGCAACCCTCGCAACTCCTCTGGGAACATATCAAAGAACCCACATACCATAGGCGTCCCCCCGATGTCCCTAGCGCACCTCCGTCTTCCTCTGCCATAGACACGAAGGCCAAGAAGGACTGGCAACTGCCCAGAAGGACTGGGAACCGCCCAGAAGTAGCTTCCGAGCTTTGAGAGATGAAATTTCTATCAACGAATCCCCCCTTCCCTCACCTTGGAAGGTAAACTAGGGCAATCCGGGCTTATTGACGGTCACAGTCTTAACCCTGCAATCCACTGAGGCAAAATGGCCCGCCAACCAGTCCATGCCCAAAATCACTTTAAGCTCCAGCATCGGCATGAGTGTCAATTCGGCCATCAATACATGCCCACAAATGATAACCTCGCAGCCCCGAGAGACTGTCTCTGCCATCACAAAAACACCCATAGGCATAGACACCACAAGAGGCAAATCAAGCACAGACGGTTCCCCTTCCAACTTAGCAGCAAACAAAGCAAATACAAAAGAGTGTGTAGCACCCGGATCGAACAAGACATATGCAATAACAGAACCTACAACAAGGTTACCTTACACTATTGCCCTCAATGCCTCAGCGCCCTCTTGGTTCAAAGCAAACACCCATGCAACGGGCCTCTTTGAACCACCAGTTCGCTGGCCTCCTCCCTGAGTCTAAACTCTCTGAGCTACGGAACTCACTAACATCGGTGCCTTTCCTCTAGTCTCATCAGGCTACTGACTGCCCTTTCTAGGACAATCCTTTTTGCAATGCCCAGTCTGCCCACAGCTGAAATATACCTCTGAACGTCCCCAGCAAGCCCGCCAGTGCTTCCTGTGACATCGGTAACACTGCTGCGGCCCAGGTCTCCGCTGCGAACCTCTAGATGACGCCCTAGGTCCTGAACCTATGTGGCCTCTGGAACTGTTATGACCTCCGCCCTGTGGTGGATCTGTTATCTTGAAAGTCCCCTCTATGTGAGCTGGTCGACCCATCGAAGGCTGGGGCCGAAACATTTTCTTCTGGGGACCATCATTCCTGTATGTCGGTACCAGTGCCTCCTTTCGGAGCGCCTCATCTACGACCCGAGCAAAGGAAGTGTCCTTCGTGTAATGGATGAGTCTGTCGATCTGCGGCCTCAACCCATCGATAAACCTCTTGACCATGGCGGTCTCTGAGGCTATCAAGGTGGGATGGTACTTCGAGAGCCGTGTGAACTCCATCTCATAGTCCATCACTAACATACTACTGGTCTGACGTAGTAGCTCGAACTCTTTCGCCCGTCTGTCCCGGATGCTCAGCGGCAAGTACTTCTCCACCATAGCAGCTCTAAACTCCTCCCAGGTAGGGGGTGGTGCATCTGCTGCTCTGCGGTCCCTCCAAGTGTGAAGTCAATCCTTGGCTGGACCTCTCAGCTGTAACCCGATCAGTCGAGCGGTCGTCTCAGAAGAACAACCAAGCTCCCTGCACAGCTCGTAGCAATTTCCCAGGAAACTGGTGACCTCCACCCGCTGATCTGTCCCTGTATACTCCGGTGGCCTGGATGCAACAAAATCTACATATGAAAATGCTCTGGGGGCTCTGACCATTGGTGCCACTGGCTGGAGCACCTCTGATGTTGCGAGTGCTATCGGTACTGGTTGTGGCTGTTGCCTCAGCTCCTGCTCCCTGCGGAGCACCTCAGTTAGCTCAACCACTAGGACCTGCAACGGTACAACCATGGGATCAAGTCCCACATCCTCTCAGGCCTGCGGTGGCTCCCGCGACCCTAGCCCCGGCCTCGACCACGGCCTTGGCGCTCAGTAGAGTTGCTGTCACTACCGCTCCTGGCGGCATCAAAGGCCTCCATAAATCTAGAATCACCAAAAAAACAAATCATAATCAGGCAATTAAATTCACCCTAACATTTTGCAAACTTAACCACAAGTCGTGCTGAGGTGCAGACTTAGCTCATTGATCTCATAACACAACCCTACCGTATACCGACACGCTAGCAATACCCAATACGGTAACAACTCTAGGTCATAGTCAGACCGAACCACATGCTCTGATACCACATTGTCACGCCCCAACTCAGGGTCACGTAATCGGCCAGGGTATACGTGCCTATACCCCGCAGCCTAAATCATGCACATGCCAACTCAACAATAAAACATAGCGGAAAGAAATAAACGAGTTTTATTTCAAATGGAAAACCAAACCGGAGTTCATTATAAGTAAGTTTAGCAAAATAACAAAAAGTGCAAAAATAATAAATCAAGTTCACATGTTCAATTACAATGAAATCTGAAATAAAAACATGAATGTCGCCAAGGGACTACAACTCCAAAATACTGAAACACAAGTGCATGACTAACTACCAAAACTCGACTACGACCCCTACCTAGGACTGCTATGAGATCAATGTAGCTCCTCTGCCCTCCAACCGCGCCAAGTGCTTCAGCCCACCTCACAGGTCAGGCTCTGCAAAATAAAAACAAACAACAACGGGTGAGTTCAAAGAACTCAGTGAGCGATTCTATCAACCCCCACTAAAAACAAAACACATATATGATGCTTAAAGCAAAACTCCTGACTCAAGCATGAGAGGTTACAAGGGAGTGACCAACAAACAGACCATCTGACCACCACCTGCCCGAAGGCAGCTAACACCCAAACGGTAAAAAACAACAAGCCTAAGCCTACCATGCCGTAAGGCAACAAAACATACTAGGATAATCGGGATAGGCCCTCCGAACTTATCCTAATATAAAGAAACTCGGGAGCAACCGGGATTAGCCCATCCGAACTTACTCCATGAGATGCGTAGGAACAATCGGGATTCGCCCATCTGAACTTGCCCCTTTAAGATATCACAGGAATAATCGGGATTTTCCCATCTGAACTTATTCCTTAAAAGCACATCGGGAATAATCGGGATTTGCCTGTCCGAACTTATTCCTCGAGGCCATACCGAAATAATCGAGATTTGCTCATCCAAACTTTTTCCAAAAAGATAACGTAAGAATAATCGGATTCACCCATCCGAACATATTCCTTTAAATATAGAATCTTGGGAACAATCGAGATTTGCCCGTCCGAACTTGTTCCACAAGATATGCAGGAACAATCGAGATTTGCCCAACCGAACTTGTTCCACAGGTTGAGAATTAGCCATCCAACCTTCTGGGCCTAGCCCATAATCCGGCTCCTCAAAAAGCCTCTCCGCCATTCATAAAGATATGGTGCAATATGACCTAAGTCAAGTCTCTCCTACGGTGTCTTAGGGGTGTCCTTATTGGGAAGCGTCTCAACTCTCCAATACCCGACCCCAACTCCTAGACCCGTAATGTCATAACCCGTGAGATTTTATTTCATGCATAACTTTATTTGTTGGTCCATAATAGATTATGCTGACCTCTTGCTCAATTTTAATAATGCAAGTAAAATTTAGATTACCAAGATTAGAGTTTTGTTTTAGGGTTTTGTTTAGTTTACTATTATGCCCGAAACTGAGGTATCTGGCCCGAATATGGTCTCTAGAGTGTGACCTGTGTTTCCAAACTATATTTTCTGGTCAAAACAATTGGTTACACGACTATATTCAAAAATCTATTCACATCACAATAGAGATTTCAAAATCAGCACAGATTTGACAATTCAGCATGAATTTCCAGCAACATTGAATTTTTAGCATAGCATGAAAATAAATCCAAAATTTTACAAAAAATAGATCATTAATTATCATCAAAACAGAATACTAATCTTGAGATAAATCTCATAACTTTCATACTTATTAAACAAGGCTAACAAGCATCAACAATATCTTTAAACAAGAATCAAGCATCATGATCAAAAACCCATCCCAAGAACACTCATGGCATCAATATCAAAGTCTTAATTTTTTTAAAATATGAGTTCTATCCAAAAATCACACATCAATTACAAGGCATGCTTTGACATATAGGAACTCAATTTGATAAGCAATATAAGGCATGGATCTCAAGAACACCCAATAACCCTCGCTTAGGCATTTCATCGAACACCTTGAGGGCACCCTCATCTCCACCTTGGCCGAGCACCCCTAGGGTCATCCTAGGGCGGCCGAGCCCCATAGGGGAGGGTTTAGGGCCTCCTCAAGCATGGCAACAAAAAGAAACGGCGGGAATTTGAGAGATCATCGAAAAACAAATCAAGAACATCAAGCCTCCAAGAACGACTTCAAAAATTCGAAAGAAATCCGACAAGAATTAGGGGTAAGACCACTCACCCGATTAGAAAGAAGATAGACGAGAATTCTAATTTAACGGCCTCCAAATCCGGCCCCAAAGGCTCGACTCCCAGGATAAAGAAAGGGGCGGCGGCAACTCCTTGCTTGGCGGCTCCAAGAGAGGGGAAAGGAGGGGGAGAGGGCGGCGGCTCCTCTTCAAGTCGGCTGCCCAAGAGAGGGAAAGGGGAAGAGAGGCGGCTCATCTCTTCCTCAAAGGCTCGGCGGCTCAAGAAAGGGAAGGAGAGGGGCGGTTGGCGGCTGGCTCCTCCCTTCCTCAATCGGCTTGTGCGGCTCCAATAGGGAGCCGCCTAGCCAAGGGGAAGGGGTTTTATACTCCCTCCTCAACTCTAACTCCACTAAGCCCTTTAGCAAACCCGCATCTGCCTCAAGCCGAAGCCAAACCCGCTAACCCGATTAAACTTAATTAAACCCACTCTAACCTCATGCTTCACATAAACACCATATACGACATAATTTAATAATCATGCACATACAACAATACAATTAATTAAATTTATCTAATCAAGAAATAATCCACATAAACCAAACTCCTACTTACCTGAGCTCGCAAGCTCGTACCAGACCACGAGTTGATTCGGCTCGACCTCGGACTAGCCCGCTAGGCTGATAAACACAAACAATAGAGGGGAAAAAAAATCTAGGATATCACAGGAAAGGCTCCAACGAACTCCTCCTTCTCTCCATTGGTGGGCGGCCATCTATATCATCCTTCCCCGGTTTTCGCGAAGCCAAATTGAAGGTGTTCTCTTCTTGGGTGTACTGCAATCTTCATCTTCTTGGAGGAGTCCAAGAGGACAGCGAGGTATCTTCACCTCTTCTCTTTCGTTCCGGTGTTTTCTCATCCTCTCTCATTCTCTCTTTAGTGCACGGTTCTTGGTGGAAGGGCCGGCCTTGCCTTGGTGGATTTTGGGATTGAGAAAGCTTCTTCGTTGAGCCACAACGAGCCCCAGTGTTCGCTGCCTCTATTGTTGCGAGGTGCTTGGTGTGGACTATCATTGGAGGACGTGCACGTGTGCATCTCAAGATGGGAATAGGATCAACCATACCAACCGTGGTTTGAGGCATATCTTCTCCTTCTTCTCCGATGTAGAATTCCTTAATATTGCTAAAGTAGATCGTTATTTTCGGAATGATTTGAATTTTTTTAAATTGCTATTTTCGCTACGTTTCTGATTCCCATCCCAACAAATCCCTCCTCACTTCATCAAGCATTGCTTTCACCGATAAATTCATACTCAAAGCCTTGAAGTGCTCGGAGGAGACGTGTTGGAGCTTCATCAAGTTTGTCTTTACATTTAAGCTCCATTAATATTGTATTCCTATTGCTTTGTATCGATTTTAAGGGTAACTTGCAAGGTGTGCATGTAAACATCTTGGTGCCCGGTAGATTCTTGTTTTTGCTAAAGAATAGGTGTTGAGACTCGCTTCTAGGGTTGAGGGATAAGTCTTCATTGTATCTTAGAAAACTACCAATCTATAAATTGTTAAGGTTAGAAATCCTTCGTGAGGAGCCAAGGTAGTGCAATATGCGGGTTTAGCCTACTATATATTTTCTGTTTGCATTGCTATCTTGATTGCTCTATTTTGATTCTTACTTGTGCTCGATTTAATTGTAATTTCATCTAGTCGCACTAAGAATCAAAAAACTTGAATCAGGTAGTTGAGTTGATTGAAATCGAAATTTTTTTAATTAAACATAAAAGTACATACACACTATTCAACCCCCCTTCTAGTGTAGACATTCATCCAACACGAACAAATTAAAAAAATTGACATCATCAATAGCATCGGGTATTAATTACCCGACGCCTTTATTAATGGCGCCTGATATGGTATACTCGGCGCTATTAACTGGTGGCGCCTGGTATACCATTTGAGGTGCCGAATAATTAATTTTCGGTGCCATTAATATGGTGTTGGGTATTAATTACTCGTTGCCATTAATAATTGCACCGGGTATTTAATACTCGGCTATTAATGCCGAACTATTAAGTATTTTATATTTATATATTAAATATATTTAAATCAATTAATATTTTATTTTATTTTAATTAATTAAATAATATATTAATATATAGATATATTAATTTATATATTATATAATAATACGATATATATTATTATATTATGCATATAATAGTGAATTATATATATATTATAACTAAAATATTTTATAAATATACATTTTATAATAATATATAGTTAATATAAATTGTACATATTTCCTATCATCTATGCTATTCATTTAATAAATTAAAAAACTTAGTCTAATAATTATTAAATCATAAACTCATTTTTAAAATTATTTACTGATTTATCTACAATGAAGATCTTAAAATTTACAATACATATGGATCAGAAGCAAAAGATATGAATGATATATTATTGAGAAAATCTAATTCACTTTCATTAATGTGTTAAAAATGATTACTCATCAAACTAATGTTTCTTCGTGGGAACAAAATATACAAGTAAACCACTAAAAGATTTAAATAAGTAAAGCTTTAGATGTCAACATTTGTATAAATATTTTGTTTTAGTTTTGTTGTTTAGATTTAAATGACAACATCAAGATTACAAGAATCCGGAGGAAAGCCCACTAAATTGTGTAAGAATTCAAACTTGCTTTTGAGTTAATAAATTGACCCATATCTTCCTTGCAGCTATATCAAATTAAACTAGAAATGATACTCACTAATTGTATGCTCTGTATGTTCATGGACGACCACCTTTAAGAGAATCACAATCACATACTCATTGCTATCCAGATAAAGTATATAGATTTATATTTTCATTAAAATATAGATGAACAAAATAGGAATATATACTTCAATGTTTCAATTTAATTTGTCAATCAAAATTCTTGTCTTAGGAATTTGCTTGCCTTGTAGCTACATAGAGATGCCCTGATTGAGTATCTTGACTTGATATCATTAGATTCTACACTCATAAGTACCTGTGCCAACCCAGAAAGGCCACCATTAGGCTCCATGAACTATTTCTTAGAAGTAGAATACTAATTAAACACTCATTTTTGAAGCAGAAAGACCACCAGTAACGTTCATCATGTTTGAACTAATTAAACACGGTTCATTTCCTACATTCTATCTGCAAGAGTCCACATTTTCAAATTATCGTATTTCATGTACCTCCCCTGCTACAATTAATAGTGCTACGTACATGTGATTAAAAATGTCACATATTAATTAGATTGAAAGAAGAAAAAGGTACCGAATTTAAAAGCATTTCCTTGTTGCAATAATCATTTCCTTCTTGATTGAACTATTTTGTCCAGAATAATGGATATGTGCTCACTGTTATTGTTGTGACCATATAACAATCGAATGAAACACAAAGAAGAAACAAAAACATACACCAAAAATTAAGAACACAAATTATGACAAAGGAAACATCTGATTTATATGTTTGCACTTTAAAGGACACGCTTGGGGCTCATATTACCTAATCTTTTATTACTTCATTATATTTTCTTTCCTATTAAATCATATTCATGATTTATTGTGTTTAAAGTTGGTATTAAGATGCTTCGTACAATTGTAACCGATCTCTTAATTTTGCTTCAATAGGCTTAATACTTGTTTGGAATTTATAGGTGGTCTGAAAAATCAATCAAAATATTCAAACAATGATAATACCATCCACCATCAAGAAATGCTACTAAGTAAAAACATTTAGTTTGAGTAAAATCATCTTGACCGTTGTTCAGAAGATGATGTGGAACCAGCACAACCATCTGGAATGTTAGATTGGCAACCTGGAGCACCTCCAACATGTGTGAGGTTCCATGAAGTATCCTGGCCATCATAAATCATCATTGATCTGAAAATAAGGCGATTAGCTACTTGAGAATTTGAACTTTGACTAAACCTTTCAAGTATTTGTACAAAATAATCAACAAATAAGCAGAATAGGTGTTTACATCTTTCTCTAAAGCAAGTCTTGGTGCTGGTGCATTCTGCAGATTGTTTCAATCAATTCCTTTGAAAAAGGGATGCTTCTTGAGAGAAGCATAACCATCAGGTCTAGCACTAGGTCTTTTAGTGGGATTTGTATCCTGCAATGAAGCTTGGATCAAGGCACGAAGTTTATGTCTTAAACTTAAATATCAATGTATGAATTAAATCTCTAGATAATGCAGAAATAATCTGGAAAAAATGAACTAAAATAATTCATCCAATTTAGCAAAATCTTCTGAAATCAAAAGTAAGTTTTCACAAAAAATAATAAAATTCAGGTTGGCAGGAAAATATTCACTACCGAAATTGATCATATCCATGTTATCCCATTGTGAACATTCAAATTAAGTCAAATTATAAAATATGTGTGATTGTTAGCATTTAGCTTCTAGCAATAGAATTATCAATATCAGATGCACCCGATACTCATAAATGTGCAAGTCATAGGAAACTAATTAGAGCAACATTCAGCTTCTATCAAAGGAATTAGATGCTTAGATACATGAGCATGACAATACTTTTTTGGTAAAGTTAGCATACTGATAATTCATGGCCATTCCTACACAATTTGTAAACCCAAATCAATTTAGATAAGATAAAGAGAAAATAGTTGAGTGACTACAGTAAAAATTATAGTAAAAATTATAGAAAATGAATTATTACTTACCAATAACTTATCAATAAGGTCTCTTGCTTCAGGTGTGAAGTGTGAAGTATTCAGGGAACTTGAGGTCTCTTGCAATGATTCTTTGGAAAATAAGCCATTCACTAGCATCTTTAAAAGGAGATGAGCCAGAGAGCATCTAGTATTCGGGGTGAGCAAAAAAAACTGGCTTTTTGATTAATCGGAAAATCGTCCAAAACCGAACCGGTTTTTGTGGTAAACTGAACGGGTTTTTTCAGTTTCGGGTTGTATTTTTGAAAATTTTGATTTTCGAGTTTGGGTTCGGTCCAAGGTTTAAAAAGTCCACTGATTTCGGTTAACCGACCGGTAGACATATTTTTTAATATATATAATATTATATTAAATAATACTTTACAAATAAAAAATAACTTATGAAAAGTTGAAAACTTAATTAGAAACCCTAAGTTCTCTTGTATCCCGCCGCTACGCCTGATACTCTCGCAAGTCACAAGTCGCACCCTCCTCTCTCGTTCTCCTGCACGCCGTTACCACTCCAATCGCCGGCCTTCACCGTCCCAAATCCTCCCTCACCAGTCGGCGCCGGCGAGTCGGAGCACTGCACGGCGCCCTGCTCTTCTCTCTCCACCTCTCCCCATCATCAACCGGCGAGTCGATGCATTGCTCTTCTCTCTCCGCCTCTTCTCATCTTCCACCAGCTAGTCGGCCCTCTGCTCTTCTCTCTCTCGTGTCTCTACCTCTCCGACATTGGGTATGTATAAACCGTCAGCCTCTCCTTCCCATCTTCACTGCGCAAGTCGGCTCAGTGCTTCTTCATGTCTAAGTCTCCGCTTCATGTCTTTGTCTAAGTCTCTAAAATCATGAGTGCAGCAATTACCGCATTATGGTTGATTGGTTTCTTGTTTTCATCTGGAGTCTATAATCTTGCACTTAACTGTTGATATATTTGCTCACCGCATTATGCTTGTGAATTATATATTTGCTGTAAATTGACACTATCAATAATTATTTTTATGCTAAAAAGATGGTTATGTATCAATACTATCCAAATCCTGCACCTTATTTTCTCCAATTGCTAATTTCCATACAACCTTAGCTTCTTTATCTATGTTGGTTGGTTCTGTACCAATTGCTAATTTTCTCCAAATCCTGCACCTTAATTTTCTCCAATTGTATCAATGCTAAAAGATGGTTCTGTTTCAATATCTATGTTGTTCCTTTGCTGCTGTAGAACAGCTTTAGTTTCTTTCTTGGTCACATAATAACATGTACCTGCTGTTGAGAGTCTAAATTACCTCTCTTAGCATTGCATTCTTTTTAATTACCTTTTTGTATATGATTGATTTTCATGTGTTAAGTAGAACAGTTACCTGCTGTAGAAGTGATGCAGGATGAACAGGCCCAGGAAGCGCAGAAAGTCCAAGTATTGGCTTCCAGCTCAAGTGTGCACCTCTGTGCAGCGGCAAACATTTAAACAGTACTTTGAAAGTGGAGCTGACGCGTGGCGTATCCGATGGATCCTTTAAATGTTTTACTTTCTTTTTGCTTTCGCCACGTGTAACGAGGGAATAAAAATAACCCTCTTTGAATGTAATTTTTCATTCTTCTTCCGCTGTCTTCTTTGGACCAGTTTAACTGAGATCGCTTTTCCGATCGAGATTAAATAAATGGATCTGATTCAGGGCATTGCCTGAGTCTTATTGTTCCATTGGATTTCTTAGTTGAGATCGATATTTGTTACTACATCAGGTGGTATCAGAGCCGGAACTCACCTGGCGATGGTGAATCCTGAAGAAGAGAAGGGGCCTCTGCCGACGGCGGCGTTCACCCTAGAAACCCTATGGAGGGAGATCCAGATCATGAGTCGCAAAATGGATGACCTCGTCGTTGAGATGCGGTACGCAGCAGCTCGATTCGTTCCCCACAATGAAGCAGTCGCTACCTCCAGTCGATTGCGAGCTCAAGAGCCTGCACGGATCATAGAGTCAGACTACCTCAATCCCAATCGGAGATCTGACCGCATCTATCAGGAAGGCTCCACCTCCCATCAGATCGGGCATCCTTTCCCTCCACCCAACATGGATTCCGACGATGAACTTGAAGCAACATTTGCTGGTCTATCATCCCACAACTCTTAGTCAAAGCCACAATACAGAAGCCCTCTTCCCCTTAATCAGCAGATTAGGTACAATTCCAACTCAGAACACTCTCAGTATAAAATGAAATTAGACATTCCTTTCTTTGATGGGCATCTACACATTGAAGATTTCTTAGATTCGTTACACTGCGTAGAAACTTTCTTTGATTACATGAACATTCCTGAACATCAACAATGTAAGTTGGTGTCCTATAAATTATGTGGTGGTGCATCTGCTTGGTGGGATCAATTTCAACAGAACAGATTGAGAGAGGGTAAGGACAAAATTAAAGTTTGGCCTCACATGAAACAGCTGATGAAGGCCTGGTTTTTACCTACCAATTATGAACAAGTGTTGTATCAGCAATTCCATCATTGCCAGCAAAGAACCAGGACAGTGACTGAATACACTGAAGAGTTTCATAGACTCAGCTCCCGCAACAATTTGCAGGAGTTAGATACTCAATAGGTCGCAAGATACATTACTGGGCTCATTACTCCAATTCAAGAGAAACTAGAACTGAGCATAGTGTGGAACCTTAATGAGGCTGTGAATTTGGCTTTGAGGGTGGAGAAACAAGTGAATAGGAGCTCCAACAAAGGAACTGCCAGATGGAAACCACCTCCTGAAGGTTTCAATGATAAGTTCAGGCAGATGCCCATTCCAAGCCAGTTGGCTTCCCATGACAAACCTCAGGTCACTGCAGTGACCAAGCCAATTGACAATCCACCATTCGAAAAGACTCCATGACAGTCAACCAGGCCTACCAATCCTTATTTGAAGCCATTTCCACTCAAATGCTTTAAATGCAATCAGCAAGGGCACAAATCCAGTGATTGCCCTAAAAGGAGATTCCTACACTTGGCAGAACATGTAGAAGGAGAAAATGAGCAGTGTGATGAATATGGTATTCATGAGACTGATAGTGAAGCCCAACTAGAAGGGGATGAAGGTGATCCCCTTATATGCATACTACAGAAGCTACTGATCACTGAGAAGCAACCAGTGAACTCTCAGAGAAATGAAATCTTCAGGACTAGGTGCACAGTCCAAGGAAAAGTATGTAATTTGATAGTAGATGGTGGCAGCTGTGAGAATGTTGTGTCTAAGGCCATGGTCAAAGCATTGAAACTGTCAACACTACCTCATCCCAGCCCTTATAAAATAGGATGGGTAAAGAAAGGAGTTGACATAACAGTGAACCAACAATGTCAGGTATCATTCTCCATTGGTGCAGCTTATAAAGACCAAGTTACCTGTGATATCCTAGACATGGATGTTTGCCATATCTTACTTGGTAGACCATGGTTATATGACAGAAATGTGAGCCACAATGGTAGGGACAACACCTATTCCTTCATATGGAATCAGAAGAAATTGACACTCATGCCACTCCTGGCAGATTCTAATAAAGCTGAGCAAAACAAAAACTTGTTCTGCAGTCACCTCTACAGTCCAACAGAATCTTCCAACAAAAGATGCTATCATGGCACTAGTAGTAAAGGACCCAGGACCAGTGAATCCATACACAGGACCAGAGAAAGTTAAACCCCTACTGGCAAAGTACTCAGACTTGCATCCAGAGCTACCATCTGAACTTCCACCATTGAGAGATATTCAACATGGAATAGACTTTATTCCTGGTTCAAGTCTGCCAAACTTACCACACTATAGGATGAGTCCAAGGGAACATGATATCCTGCAAGGAATTGCTGATGATTTGTTATTGAAGAGACTCATAAGGCAAAGCATTAGTCCTTGCGCAGTGCCTGCCATATTGGTGCCAAAAAAAGATAACTCTTGGAGAATGTGTGTGGATAGCAGAGCCATCAATAAAATCACCATAAAATACAGATTCCCTATTCCTAGGCTTGAGGACATGTTGGATAAACTAGAAGGGTCTAAATTGTTCTTCAAATTGGATCTAAAAAGTGGTTATCACCAAATCAGGATCCAATAAGGTGATGAATGGAAAATAGCCTTCAAGACAAGAGAAGGCTTGTATGAATGGCTTGTAATGCCATTTGGGCTTCGTAGTGCACCGAGTACATTTATGAGACTCATGAACCAAGTTCTTAAGCCCTTCATAGGCAAATTCCTAGTGGTTTACTTTGATGATATTCTAATAAATAACAGGACTGAAGCTGAGCAGTTGCAGCAACTGAGAGAAGTGTTTCCAGTGCTTGAGAGCCAACAAACTATATCTCAGCCTACACAAATGTGAATTCTTAACTGATGAACTGCTATTTTTGGTCTTTGTTATCAGCAAAAATGGCATCCACACTGACCCTAAGAAGATACAAGCAATTGTTGAATGGCCACCCCCTAGTAACATCACTGAATTAAGAAGTTTCTTAGGGCTAGCAACCTTCTACAGGAGGTTCATAATTCAGTGAACTTGCAGGCCCCCTCACTAATAGTTTGAAGAAAGGGCAATTTGAGTGGGACACAAAGTAGCAAACCAGTTTCCACATCTTGAAGAGCAGGCTGACTGAAGCTCCAGTCCTTGCCTTACCTAATTTTGACAAAGTCTTTGAGGTTGAAACTGACGCATCTAAGGTGGGGATAGGGGCAGTCTTAATGTTCACTCCTATCTGGTATAAGGTGCACCCAAGAGCTTGAGAGCATCTTTTTAATCTTAATCATGCATTATTTGGTTCAGCATTCCATTCATTCCAATAAAGTAACCCTCTCTGGGAGCTCAACCTCTAAACAAGATATGCGATGATTATTATGGTAGTCGAAATGATTTATACCTGGAGCTCAAGGGATAGCTAAATGATGATACTTCTCCACATAGTACTTCCTAAGCATTTATTCAAAGCATCATAATCTGGAAGGCAGCAAAGGGACAAAGCTAGTCAACAAGATTTTTTATTTTTCACACGAAATAATAAGTGAAGGACACAAAGGAAAATACAGAACAAATAGGGAAGAGAGCTTAGCTTCAGAAAAGTCTAAAGAACAATTCAGAACCAATCAAATATTTGTAGTGAGCAAAATTAAACATTTGAGAGCTTCCCTTAAAAAAATAGAAAATGTACCCGTCCTCTAGTGGCAAAGTTGGAGCCTGAGACTTTATAAAATTAAACATTTGAGAGCTTCCCTAAATCATCAAATTCGCGGTCGAGAAGAGCAAGTTGGAGCCTGAGACTTTGTAAGCATCCTCAAGTGGCAAAGGCTATTGATGGCGTAACATGCAACTGCAACTCTGTGTGCCCAAGCAAACCACTAGCAACAGCAGCAGCATGAGCTTGGGCTTGGGCTTGGGCATGTATTTGCTGGCAGGTTGCATACATCCTAAGGATGGTGTCCGTGAGAAACACTCCCAAAACGAGCCAAAGTTACAAAGCACAATAAACCCACAGAGCGCATAGTCAATTGAAGATTACTACTGGGAGATTGGGAATGAAAAATACTCACATGTAAAAACCCGCATTATCCACTATGAAATACCAGAAAGTTGGGTGACATCGGATGTGAGTTCAATATCATGAGCAGCACAAGAACTGCAATATAAGCATGCACAAGAAAATAGAACGAACATAGTATCTATAATTAACCACACTGTAAGCACAGAAAATCCCTAGATCTAACAGTGTCAGACATACCAGTGACAAGAAAAGCCATCGAATTGTTATTAACAGGATGGCTGCCTGCATGGATATGCTATGCCAAAATAACAACAAATAGTCAGAAAAAGTTGCACTATCCACCAAGACTGCAGTTTAGAAAATGAATGCACTTCAGAGAAAATGTTTAAGAGAATTACCACCGATCGCTTATCAAGTATAAATCCAGGTTGTGCCTAGATGGGGGTACAACCCTGACGATGTTATTCTCAGGTACCTTGGTGGCATACCTACGGGTACAATCCACAATGGTGGATATATTGCATGCCGGGCAGGGAGAGGACGCCTTCTGTGCGCTGATAAAGGATTTTGTGCAGAGAGGCGATGCAGAGAATAGATTCAGGTTGGACTCAGAGGGTGTGCTAAGGTTCAAAGATCGGATTGTGATGCCGGATATGGCAAAGGTGCGCAGGCAAGTCCTGGAGTTGGGTCATCGCTCCACTTATATGATGCATCTGGGACCACCATCATGTACCGAGATTTAAGGCAGTATTACTGGTGGAAAGGTATGAAAAGAGAGGTAGCAGAGTTTGTCTCCAAATGTCTGGTCTGCCAGCAGGTGAAGGCCGAACACCTCAAGCCCGCGGGACTACTACAGAACCTCGAGGTGCCGAGTGGGAGTGAGAGAAAATCACCATGGACCTAGTGACTAGGTTGCCTAAGTCAAAAGGCGGCTTTGACTCCATTTGGGTGGTAGTGGACCGATTAACCAAGACCACGCACTTCATCCCAGTGAAGACTACCTTCTCTGCAGAACAATACGCCCGACTATTCTTGGACACAATTGTGGCATACTGTTACACCCATAGATTTGATGGCATTTGGACTCGGCGCGGGGCGTGCCTCAGGCTCGCGCTGAGCTGCGGAGTTGCAACTGAGGAGCAACAAGTGTGTTCACACTTGGCGACGGATATTGCCTGCCATGGCGAAGGATTTGCCCGCCCGGGCGAGCGCCCAGCTGGGCAATGCATTGCAACAGGCTGAGCGGTGGACTGCTCATGCGCCCCTGGGCGTGGGCGCGACTTGGCGGGGATTTGGGCCGTCTGTGGGCGCGGTGACACGGAGCGATGGCCTCGTGGAGCAATCTGTCCCGTGTGCGCAATGGCGCGGGACTTGACATTTGCATTTGCCTGCCCGGGCTGGAGCGTGGCGGAGCGAACTCTCGCCATGCCTTGGCCCTGGCGGGGCGAACATTGCGGACTGCCTGTGTGCGCGGAGGCACAGGCTTGGCGCATGGAGCACATGGTTGATGCGGAGCGGCACATCCTGCTGTGATGAGTCCGCGAGCCGGGACGGACATTGTGCGAGGCGGACGCTGAGCAGAATACCAATGCAAAATCATGTGAGTGGGCAGACGACAGCCGTGTAGGCACCATTTGGGCTACAACGTGCACTGCCGCATTCTGCCCCGCGCACTGGCCTCATGGCCATGGACTGAGTGGTGCACTTAGTCGCTTGGGAGACTTGGACTCGACCAGATGGTCCAGGCTCCTCCCTACTCGACTTGGGTCGGCAGTTGATGGAAGTTGGACAGTTTGGGGCGAGCCAAACTACCACCCCTTGGACTGGCTGGCTGAGATGATACTTGGCCTTAACTGTATGGCCAAGATTGAAGGCATGGGCGACCAGCAGCTCTATAAAAGAGGATGGTCGACCACTGAAGGAGGCTGCTAGATATTTTGAGAGATCTGGAGTCTGTACTTGGTGTATTACACTTCTGTTGAGAGACCACTGTGTGAGTGTCTGTGCAAAGTGTAATCCGGGTTTTGTATCTTGTAACATTTTGTATAATGAAGCAAGTGATTTCCCTTTGAGATGCCTTGTAATTGCTCCATCATCATCTAGTGTGTTGCTGTGATCTTGCGGTCTATGTGTGTGTGCTCGTTTCGTTGAGACGTTGCAAACGACCCGTTGGTGCGGAAGAAGGCTGGCTGATAGTTCTGTGCACTGATCAGCACCATCATGTGGTTGGAAGGTGAAAATTTTGAAGCCTCGTCGATTCAAACCCCGTGACAATTGGTATCAGAGCCAGGTTAGGGCTCATTCGACAGTAAAGGTTGGTGAATTTACTGCATTCGAATTGCATTTGGTGGCAGTCGACACTGCTATTTGTTCCTTTCTTCGAAGATCAAAATCATAGCAAAACAACTCGTTGTTCTATGCTGAGAATGGATGCGTTAAGAGAACGCGTGGCGACCCTTGAGGCAGCGGTCGGGGATGGCTCCGACCTTGACGGAACTCTGGTGGAACAATACGGGTCGCTAGCCAATGATGTGACTAACCAAAAAGCACTGCTCTCGGATGTGTTGAATGGTCATGTTGCACTGAAGGCGCAGATGGCAGAAATGCTGGCCAAGGTGACAAAGATGGAGGCCATCATCACCGAACAGCGGGCGGAATTGGTGCTGCTGCGCACCAAAGAGGGCAAGATGGAGACGGTCCACTCTAAAAGCAGATTGAAGTATCCGGAACCTGTGCCTTTCTCGGGAGTCCGGGATTCCCGGGAACTTGAGAACTTCATCTACGACATCGAGCACTATTTTGATGCTGCGAATGTCGACGTCGGTGAACAGCTCAAAGTTGCCACTATGTACTTGGCCGGGGATGCCAAACTATGGTGGCGAACTTATGAAGCGGAGATCAAGTCGGGTGGCCGTTCCAAACTTGAAGACTGGAACACACTGAGGGCCGAACTGAGGAAGCAATTCTTGCCCAGCAATTCCTCCTGGATGGCTCGTGATTCACTGACCCGTCTGAGGCAAACGGGTTTTGTGTGTGCATACGTGACGGAATTCAGATCGCTGCTGCTACAAGTTGAAGACATGTCGGATTCCGACAAAATCTACAACTTCTTGCGCGGGCTTCAGCCCTGGGCGCAATTGGAGTTGCACCGACAGGGCCCGGCGGACCTGTCCACTGCCATGGCGCGTGCGGAGGCATTGCTGGACCTTCGTACCACGCCACAGGAGGATGATGCGGTGCGAAAGGGGTGACCTGCTGACAAGCCCCAGAAGTTTGCAAAACCTACAGTCAAGGCGGCCAAGAAATTCCCAACTCGTGCAGAGAAGGGGAAGGCCAAGTTTGCTGACAAGCAGCCCCGGAAGGACCCAAAGATGCAAGCGGGATGCTTCATTTGCAATGGACCGCACCGTGCCCGCGACTGTCCAAAGCAGGAGAAACTCACGGCGCTGGTGAACGGGGAGGACTCTGCGGCCAATGGAAGTCCCACCCGGGTGGCACCACTGCAGGCTCTTGGAGCGCTGTGCACTGGGAGGAAAACCCAGAGTGATGGACTGTGCTATGTCCGGGTCCTTCTGAACGGACAACCGGTGGATGCCATGATCGACACCGGAGCCACGCACAACTTCCTCGCAGAACGGATGGTGGACTGCTTGAACATGAAGTTGCAGTCCCACTCGACCCAAATTAAGGCGGTGAATTCTGTCAGCCGCCCTGTGGTTGGCATTGCCAAAAATTGTGTTGTAAAAGTTGGACTGTGGATTGGGAACGTTGATGTTCTTGCTATCCCTTTGGATGATTTCGATTTCATATTGGGAAACAACTTTTTAGTTGCTGCAGGTGCCTCTGTGATCCCTCATCTGGCAGGACTGATGATCTCGAATCCTACCCAGCCTTGTTATGTTCAAGGCTACAGAAGACGCAGCCAGGCGAGTGGTGCGCCTACAGAGTGCGTCTCAGCCATGCAGATGGCTAAGGGCTGGAAGAAGGGCCAACCGACCTTCCTCGCTGCCGTCTTTGAGGCAGATACGGAGGAACCCAACACCCAGGTTGCTGCTGCTGTTCCAGACACTGTTCTGGAGATCTTGGAGTCTTTCCAAGATGTGATGCCTGCTGATCTGCCGGCAGGCCTTCCACCGAGACGGGCGGTGGATCATCAGATCGAGTTGCTGCCGGGGACGCGACCTCCTGCTAAGGCCCCCTACAGGATGTCCCCGCGAGAGTTGGAGGAACTCTGTAAGCAACTTGCGGAGCTCCTGGATGGCGAAAAAATTCAGCCTTCAAAGGCTCCTTTCGGAACACCAATTCTGTTTCAACAGAAGCAAGACGGCACACTACGTCTCTACGTTGATTACCGTGGGCTGAACAAGGTGACGATCAAGAATAAGTACCCAGTCCCTCTCATTGCTGACCTCTTTGATCGCCTCAGCGGAGCCTCTTTCTTTACAAAGCTAGACTTGCGCTCGGGATATTGGCAAGTCCGCATTGCAGAAGGGGATGAACCAAAGACTACGATGGTGACTCGTTATGGTTCTTATGAATTCCTGGTCATGCCATTTGGCTTGACCAATGCTCCTGCAACCTTCTGTAATTTAATGAACAATGTTTTCCATGATATAATAGACAAGTTTGTTGTGGTGTATCTTGATGACATTGTTATTTACAGTGCATCTTTGAGTGAGCACTTGAAATATTTGAGTGTGGTGTTGTAAAAGTTGAGATAACACTAGTTGTATGTAAAGAAAGAAAAGTGTGAGTTTTGTGTCCAGGAAATCAAATTTCTAGGCCACATTGTTGGCAAAGGGATCGTCCAAATGGATCCCTGGAAGGTGAAGGCTATTGAAGATTGGCCGGCGCCAACTTCAGTCACCGAACTACGGAGCTTTCTTGGGTTATCAAACTACTACAGAAAGTTCCTAAAGGGCTACTCGAGGGAGGTAGCACCCTTGACAGATCTGTTGAAGAAAGATCAGGGCTGGGACTGGTCTGAAGCTTGCCAAGAAGCCTTCAGTAGAATTAAATAAAAGATCATCTCTGAACCTGTGCTAAAGTTACCAGATTTTGGCAAACCCTTTGAGGTGCATACAGATGCTTCAGATAAGGCAGTAGGAGGAGTCCTTGTACAAGAGGGACATCCTGTTGCATTTGAGAGCTGGAAGTTGAAGCCAGCAGAGCAGAAGTATTTTGCTCATGAGAAGGAAATGCTAGCTGTTGTGCATTGCCTGCGGGTATGGAGGGTGTACCTGCTCGAGACAATGTTCGTAGTGAAGACGGACAATGTTGCAAACACCTTCTTCAAGACACAGAAGAAGCTGAGTCCGAGGCAGGCAAGATGGCAGGAATTCCTTGCGGAATACGAGTTTCAGTGGGAGCATAAACCTGGGCGACATAACCAGGTAGCAGACGCTCTCAGCCGGAAGGTGACGGAAACCATAGCGGTTGTGACTCAGTTGGAGGCTGGATTCACTGACACACTCAAAGAACTCGCTGCCCATGACACTGCATACTAGAAGGTCATCTCCCAAGTTAAAGAGGGGATTGTGCGGAGGTACTGGGTTCAGGATGGGCTGCTCTATGCCAAGGGCAGTCGAGTATACGTCCCTAGCGGAGGGGACTGCGGAGTCAGCTCCTGTGTGAATGCCATGACACGCAGTGGGCTGGACATCCAGGACAAGATAGGATGAAGGCGTTGCTCGCGCGGTCCTATTTCTAGCCTAAGATGGATGTGGATATAGAGCTTTATGTTAGCACTTGCCTTGTGTGCCAACAAGACAAGGTGGAACGGAGAGCGGAGGCAAGACTGCTTCAGCCACTGCCCGTTCCAGAGAAGCCATGGACTTCTGTCTCCATGGACTTCATCACTGGCTTCCCGGAGGTGCAAGGCTATGATGCTATCATGGTGATTGTTGATCGGTTTTCCAAGTATGCTGTTTTCAGACCGGTGAAGAAAGCATGCACTGCAGAGATGGCTGCAGAAGAGTTCTATAAGAACATTGTGAAGTTCTTTGGGTTGCCTACTGATATTGTGAGTGACAGGGATGGAAGATTCACAGGCAAGTTTTGGACTTACCTGTTCAAACTGATGGGAACAGAGCTAAAATTCTCCACTGCCAATCACCCCCAAACTGATGGGCAGACGGAGCGAGTGAACCAGATGCTTGAAGAGTATCTCAGGCACTATGCCACTGCAAGTCAGCGGAATTGGCTGGAGCTACTTGATACAGCCCAGTTTTGCTACAACCTGCATCGTTCCTCAGCCACTGGTTTCAGCCCCTTCGAGTTGGCGATGGGCTACCAGCCCCTCACTCCCCATGAAATAGCATTAACCAAGAAGGAAGGGCCTTGCCTTGCTGCTTACAGATTTGCAAGGAGTAAGCAGGAACTGCTTGAAGAGGCACGAGACAGTCTTGATAAAGCTGCCCGGTGCATGAAGAAATATGCGGACAAAGGGCGTCGTCCATTGGAGTTCAATGTAGGCGACAAAGTGTTGCTAAAGCTAACACCACAAATCTGGAAGAAGGTTACCAACAAGAGATGGCACAAAGGTTTGATTCAACGGTATGATGGGCCGTTTGAAGTGATTAAGCACGTAGGTGCTGTTGCCTATCGCTTAGCACTGCCTGAGCGGATGAAGATCCACCCTACCATTCATATAAGTTATTTGAAGCCTTTCCATGAAGATCACTCCAACCCAAAGCGCGCGAAGGCCAAGCGTGCACCACTCACTGGAACAGGGAGCTGGGCAGGGAAGTCGATCGCATTCTGGACCACAGGACGCTGGGGTAAGTAAAATGAATAGGTGGACAGAATACTTGGTGTCTTGGAAGGGGCATCTTGAATCTGAGAATTCTTGGCAAAAGGCTGCAGAGCTGTGGGAGTTTGAAGATAAAATCAATGACTACCACCGATCTGTTCCGACGAGGGCGTCGACTTCTTCTGGTGGGGGTGGTCTGTTACACCCCTAAATTTGATGGCATTTGGACTCGGCGCGGGGCGTGCCTCAGGCCTGCGCTGAGCTGCGGAGTTGCAACTGAGGAGCAACAAGTGTGTTCACACTTGGCGACGGATATTGCCCGCCATGGCGAAGGATTTGCCCGCCCGGGCGAGCGCCCAGCTGGGCAATTCATTGCAACAGGCTGAGCGGTGGACTGCTCACGCGCCCCTGGGCGTGGACGTGACTTGGCGGGGATTTGGGCCGTCCGTGGGCGCGGTGACACGGAGCGATGGCCTCGCGGAGCAATCTGTCCCGTGTGCGCAATGACGCGGGACTTGACATTTGCATTTGCCTGCCCGGGCTGGAGCGTGGCGGAGCGAACTCTCGCCATGCCTTGGCCCTGGCGGGGCAAACATTGCGGACTGCCTGTGTGCGCGGAGGCACAGGCTTGGCGCATGGAGCACATGGTTGATGCGGAGCGGCACATCCTGCTGTGATGAGTCCGCGAGCCGGGACGGACATTGTGCGAGGCGGACCCTGAGCAGAATACCAATGCAAAATCATGTGAGCGGGCAGACGGCAGTCGTGTAGGCATCATTTGGGCTACAACGTGCACTGCCGCATTCTGCCCCGCGCACTGGCCTCATGGCCATGGACTGAGCGGTGCACTTAGTCCCTTGGGAGACTTGGACTTGACCAGATGGTCCAGGCTCCTCCCTACTCGACTTGGGTCGGCAGTTGATGGAAGTTGGGCAGTTTGGGGCGAGCCAAACTACTACCCCTTGGACTGGCTGGCTGAGATGATACTTGGTCTTAGCTGTATGGCCAAGATTGAAGGCATGGGCGACCAGCAGCTCTATAAAAGAGGATGGTCGACCACTGAAGGAGGCTGCTAGATATTTTGAGAGATCTGGAGTCTGTACTTGGTGTATTACACTTCTATTGAGAGACCACTGTGTGAGTGTGTGTGCAAAGTGTAATCCGGGTTTTGTATCTTGTAACATTTTGTATAATGAAGCAAGTGATTTCCCTTTGAGATGCCTTGTAATTGCTCCATCATCATCTAGTGTGTTGCTGTGATCTTGCGGTCTATGTGTGTGTGCTCGTTTCGTTGAGATGTTGCAAATGACCCGTTGGTGCGTAAGAAGGCTGGCTGATAGTTCTGTGCACTGATCAGCGCCATCACGTGGTTGGAAGGTGAAAATTTTGAACCTCGATTCAAACCCCGTGACACATACCATGGTACCCCTATGATGATCATATCCGATCGAGGTACCCAGTTCACAGCCCGGTTTTGGCAGTCCTTCCAGGAAGCCTTGGGTACCCAGGTGCATTTCAGCACAGCTTTCCATCCGCAGACTGACGGTCAGTCAGAAAGGACCATCCAAACCTTAGAGGATATGCTGAGAGCTTGCGTCCTGGATATGGCCGACGGCTGGGAGAAACACCTACCACTGATAGAGTTCGCCTATAACAATAGCTATCACAGTAGAATTGGCATGGCTCCCTTTGAGGCCTTGTATGGGCGGTAGTGTAGGTTTCCGGTGGGCTGGTTTGAGGCCGGGGAATCACTCAGGGTCGGTCCTGATCTGGTTGAGGAGGCGGTAGAGAAGGTGAAAGCCATAAAGGAAAGATTGCTGGCGGCCCAGAGTCGACAGAAAATGTATGCCGACAAGAAGGCCAGAGAATTGGAATTCGCCGAGGGTGATTTAGTCTTCCTAAAGATCTCCCCTATGAAAGGGGTGGTCCAGTTTGGGAAGAAGGGAAAGCTGAGCCCCAGGTTCATTGGGCCTTTCCCTATTCTCAAGCGGAGGGGCGAGATGGCTTATGAGCTGGCTTTGCCTCCTAGCCCGAGCAGAGTACACCCGGTCTTCCATGTATCCATGCTTCGGAGATATGTAAAAGATGATTCGCATGTGATCGAACCTTCTTCTATTGAAGTAGATTCGGCCGTCTCATTCGAGGAAAGCCCGGTAGAGATCATTGACCGCCAAGTCAGGAAGCTGAGGTCCAAGGAGATTCCCTTGGTAAAAGTTAGGTGGGAGCACTACTCCGGCAAGAGGCCACTTGGGAGGTAGAGCAAGACATGAGAGAGCACTACCCTTCCTTGTTTGAAGAGCCGGTAAGTTCTGGTAACCCAACTAAATTCGAGGACGAATTTTCCTTAAGGGGGGAAGGTTGTAAGACCCGAAAAAATTTCCTAATATAAAAATCTCTTTTTTTGGTGCAGCGCACCGGATCGGAGGTTAGCTGGGTCGAGCCACGGTTAAATCGCCTCGAGTAGAAGGTATAAGCCCACCCATGGAAATATGAAGTTGAATTAGTTCAATGGTTATTTCCTTTCTTGCTTATGATGTCTTATTAAAGTCGAGTTCGACTCTTGAGCGCGGATAGGATCGGAGTCCGAATCGGACTCGCATCGAACCGAGAAGAAGTCAAGTGAGGGGCAAATGGGTCATTGAATGAGGGGAATGAAACCCCTCACCCAAGCCACCCGTGCGGCTCAAAGAGAGAGTCACACGCAGCCCATCAAGAGGGAGAAAGGGAGAGAGGAGGAGGAGATCTTATCGGCGTCGAGTTCGCGACGACGCTCGAGGAGATCAGAATCTCGTTTCATCAAGATTTCTTCGCGATCCAATTCAAGGTGAGTGGTTAGAGTAGATGTTAAGGGGAGGCGGGTGGCCGGCCCCATAGATTTTGAAATCAAGGTTTTCTCCATGAGTTTTGCCGATCGGGTTGTTTCCCCATGTTAGATTTTTAAATCGTTGTACATGCTATGATTTCATGTTTGGAAACATGTCGATTTCTCGCTTTAAGGGGCTAGTCGAGTCAAGGAAAAAGGGGGAAGGTCATGCCAAAATTCTCCCCAATCTCCTTGCTCGTCTCGCAACTCGCGTATCGACTTGTATTCGTTTTGTTTTCGGTTTTGGATTGATGCTCGAGTGGACGCCGCAGCTAAGTCCACCACCTCTAGAGGGTTCGGCCAAGCATGGTCATCATCCTGCTCGAGTTGGCTAAGCAGTAGAAGGGGGAAAAGTTGGGCTATTTATATTGGATTGTTGGATCTCTTATTTTATCGCATTAACTCGCACCTTCATGTTTAAATGTTAGATTAAATTTAAAGTTTATGTTTACTGTTCTATTTGTTAATATGCATAAATTCCAGCCCCTTCCCACATGGATGGTTCGACCGAGCAAGGTTTACCTTGCTCGAGGTTCAGCCGATCAAGGGAACAGGGGGAGAAAACGAACGATTTTGTGTAGTTGTTCATATCCCTCTGCTTAATGTTTATTCATATTCATGTTGTGATTTGTTGGGGTAGATCTATATTATCATTTTGAAAATGTTCTTGCCAATGCTTATATGGTATATGTAGTCAAGAAAGGTTTCATTTAATTGCTCATATTATGTTTAATTGTTGCTATGCTTAGTGTATATTCCATATTGGTTTAAGCTCTACATTACTTACTTTTTATTTCGGTTCTTCATGATGTTAGTATCCGTAATTAATTTGGTAAGTGATGTGGAAATGGTAGGTCGAGTGCCTACATAGTCGGCGAGTTCGCTCGTTCTAGGAAGAATGGGTTAGATAATATGTAGGACGTTGCAAGATGCATAGTATATATGGAAACCTAGCTAGGAAATGACACAACTTCTAGGACTTCTAGTATTCATTTTTGGAACCTAAAACTGTTAGGTGTACACATTTTTGGAAGGGCAGCACTAATTTGTTGACCTGCAGACCAGATTAGGGGCCGGATACGGGCAATCGCCCGAAGTGTATATAAGGAAACCCTAGGACATTTGACTGTGTGACGTGCTTGAGATGGTCCGCCGAGAAGTGTGGAGGTCGAAAATGACAAATGCTTAGCTCGGCCAGTGATTGGGTCTTGTGATGCACTAGCGGGCCCACTAGGTGTCAGACCCGAGTTGGGTAGGACTAGTTATCCCTACCCCAGATGGTGTTCGGAGACTAGTAGACCATCTTAGTCGATGGCCCGGGATTCCATGTTTATATCTTGATATGGTGTGGCCGAACGGCTAGTGTGATTCTACCTTGTATGGTAGGGCCGGCTGTAGCCAGGATTCTTATACCATAAGCAGGCCTTAAGGGCCGGATGCCATGTGGCAAAGTTAGGCCGTTATGGCAGGTCTCTCCTATATGGTCTATACAGAATGACCCATGGGGTCGATAGTCACACTAAAAAGTAGCTTACCTCCCTGATTATATTCTATGCTGCTTTATATGTTATGCATGACTAATTATGGATTATGTGAAGGTTCGGAAGAACCGCTCACTGAGTCCCAAGTGGACTCGCGATTTGTTTCCTTTGTTTTTGCAGAGCATGATCAGTGATCGAGGCTTGTCGTCATGGTGCAGCTGGACGGCAGGTGGTGGTGTAATATCTCGTTAGCGGCGTCCTTTGGTCATAGTCCAGTGTTTTGTAGTAGTTATTTTTCGTTTCTACACTGATAGTTGTGTTTTGAAAAGTTTGTAATAACTTTGATACTTGAGACGTTCTATTTGTGACGATGTTGGTTTTCTTCTTTGGATTGAAAAATATATAATTGTGAATTTCGAAAACTTTAAATAAATATTGTATTGTGGTTTCCTTTCTCGATATGTTCTATTTTAATGTTAGTCAGTGTAGACAGTAGGTTACAGGGCAGGATGTATGTCATGGCCGGTCACACTATCCTCAGTTGGGGTGTGACATTAAAACCCTAAAATTTTTAGTTTACTTTCTTTGAAAATTACGATATAAAATGCTACTGGACTAAGTAAGGAAATTATTACTTGTGTTTAATGGAACCTACTTCTATCATAGTAGTTTGAGAAATGAAACATATTCTGCTGGCATGTTAATTTAACTTGTAACCTGAAGGAATAAATATAATTAAGTTGAGAAAGGAGACATATTAACACTTGATTTTTTCCAATGTATGATGGAACTCTGGTTGCGTTATCTCCTGATATAAGTGGTTGAACAAAACACTTCAAAGTTAATGCTAGCTGCAAAACTTATTTGCTCGAGCTTATTTGCTTTCAACCATGGACAGTCAAACTTTATGCTACATTCTGTTAAATCATTTAATGGTCGAGACATGACTTCTTATATGTATAAATTTATTTCCTTGCTTGTCTCTCTTATTCATTAATTTCATTATTTGAAATATTGATTCCACCTGATTTTGCATTCCTGTTCAAAATGTTGATTCCACCTCTTCATGATGCATTTCATAAATTGACCTTTTCGTTCATTTGATTTCAGCAGTTAGTTAAATGCTATTGATCAGTTAAATACTATTGATCTATACCTTATTATGTTTCTAGAATAGATAGATACATTGAACTAATTGACTAGGCTTCAAATAAAGTATTTTCTAGAATAATATCAAAACAAGGAACTAGGCTTCAAATAAAGTTATGGAAATTAGAATTCATATATCTACGTTTGTCTTTGTCTGCTAACTTTTAGCTTCTAATGATTGTCTCATAAATGAGATATGGATTTAGTCCTATGCAAAACTCTTTCAATGAAAATTTTGGTACCAGAACAATATCATAACTTGGACACTTGTCTAATATACAACAAGAGGAAGAGGAAGCATTAGTCAGCATGAATCTTTTCCCAACTATACATGAATCTTTTCCCATCAGTCAGCTCTCTGTAAGTCAAGTCTATGGTTATATAAAAGCACTTAAAACACCTTTTTTGTTCAGCTTAATTAAAATATTCCAATTGATTATGAACCTTTAAAACGAAGATTGCATGAAGCTTGATATTTATTAGGATATATTCACCATCTCTTGTTGATGCATTCTAAGTTCCAGTTCATTGAATTCTTTTTTGTCAATACTACGAAGCTTAATTAAGCACTTTCATAAAATAGCAATATCAAAGTCGTAAAGTACCCAACTATTTATCGTCAACAATCAAATACCTTTATGGTTTTTCCCCTACGTATTAGCTAAGATTTTCTCTTAGGTGAACACTTCTATTTTCTTATTTATTCATGGTGGGATCAAAAGGAGCAACCCGATAAGTATATTGACACTTGAACTCATTTGGTTCATACTCCATTTGTCTCTTTTTTTTAGTTTTTTCTCTGCAGAGGAGATGATATCTTCCATTATCTAATCTTTTAAGATTTGTCACTAAACTAAATTTCTCATGAATACAAAATTTGTCCCATTGTTTTTATTTATTTGCTTAATTATCTATATGTGAGCTTGTTATTGTATATATGTAGGCCAGTGAGTCGATCAGCATGCATGTTTTGAATCCTATTAGTGCATGTTTGTTTCATAGGATAAGGAAAGATAAGATAAGAGATGGATTAATATCTCTTGTTTGTTTAGTGCATGGATTAGAAGAAAATGAGTATAAAATTGATATTATATTCGGTGAATACCGGATTTAAAAAATTTATATCCAATCCACCATCATTTATTATCCAATCTTATCATATCCTATCCAATGAAGCAAACATAGTGTAATAGTTTTGCTTTGTATAGATTAAGATCTCTGGTAGCATCTTAAGCATTTAGGATAAATGGTTAGTCTAATAATTCTTCGCATCTACTAAATTAATTGCTACCTTCCAAATTAATATATAATATGTCTGGATTAAGAAAGCTATTTCACTATAAAGATCAAGCTATTTCACTACAAAGATCATGCTATCTATATAATATATAGTAGTGGCGTATACACATTGACAAATGGGGGGGGGGACATTTTGTCCCCTATTTTTTTTCAAAAAAAAAAAAAAATTTAGTAAATTTTATAGAGGTTTTTTTTTTAACAATAAGCTATGTGAAAAATAGAGTGTGCAATAATATGAGCGATGAATAATTGTTTAGTAATTTTTATAGAGGCTGAAATTTATTCAAATGTTACTAATAATGCTATCATTAGTCGTTTCCAAAATATGAGAAACCATTGAGGATAATTGTGAGATGTAGTAGGTCGTTTCTCATTCATTAAATTATGTAATTAAGTTCTTTTGATGAATTATTTCTTTCGATTTTTTATATAGAATTATATATATTGTGTATTATTATACAATTATATTGTACCGTACCGCGGGAACAAGTCCTCGCACTCCTAAATTATAGCTGAACGCCCTAATTTTAATTTTAATTTTTTTATGTCCCTCATTTTCAAAATCCTACATACGCCCCTAATAGGCCAGTGAGTCAACATGCATGTTTTGAATCCTATTATAGTTTTGCTTTGTATAGATTAAGATTCCTGGTAGCATCTTAAGCATTTAGGATAGATGGTTAGCCTAATAATTCTTAGCATCTACTAAATTAATTGCTACCTTCCAGATTAATATATAATATGTCTAGATTAAGAAAGCTATCTATATAATATATAGATGTCCTTTGGAGTCTGATACAATTTGGAACTTTTAAAAGCCAAGCCTCAGTAGAAAATCCATATAGCATATGCTAGCTCATCTATCTTGCTTGTGCTTGATTTCTTATGTGTTTAATTCATTTGCTTTCTCTTGATGAATAAAATAGTTATAGGACATTCATAAAATAATATAACTTGTTTTTCCATTTTTATTTGGTATGAAAGTACTTTATTTTTCACATGATTAACATTTGAAACTTCAGTTCATTTCCAAATATTGGCGAATTACTAGCTAAAAAGTGGAACTCAAAGAATTAGGGTCTGAATGTAAGAATTATTTGTTTGTGATCTCTGTACCAATGTGGTTATCAAGAATGATTAAACTTTCTTCATCAGTATATATAGATAAATATTGTTTCATTTACTGACTAGTGAGATCTATGTGTTGAAGTTATTTGTGAAGCAAAGGGGATAAAATAATAGATCAAATGACTCATTTGTCATCTCACATGTCTATAATGCAACTTATCTTGCAAAATATCTTATTCCTGCAAAAACAAAAGGAATTGATTTTTCTAAGTCTACTTGTGTTTTTCAGTTCAACCATCATATAATAGGTGGATTTACTCAAAAAAGTATATAGAACGGATGGCTCTTCATAATGAGAAAGGCATCTTGTTCTTGATGTGTTTGTGGCTTCGAGTTCATACTTCATGGTATATCCAATGGTTCATCCATTCATATCTAGTATTTCTGCTAGTAGATTGCATAGAGAATTCCATGGTTTCACAGTTAACACCACATGAATGATTAAAAATTGAATGATAGAATTAGCTATTAAGACGTATGATAACATATCAATAGCATGAGATAGACAATTTAATAGCGTGTCTGGTTAGGTGTTTTACTAATGAAATGTTTTTTAAAAAAAAATAAGTCATGATATTTCTTCATTCAAAAGACAGAGTATATAATTATCCTATCAATTCTCTTATGTATGTTGAATCTCTCATGTTTTAATATCATACTACATCATATTTCAGCTTGATTATGAACATAAGCCTACAACAATGAGTTGTATACCACTCAAACATTCTTTTTGGAATAAGCTACTATATCAAAGGATAGGAATGAGAGAAGGAAGTTGGAATGGTCGCAAAAGATCCATAAACCGGAGGAAATAGAGTATATATGGATTAATGATTAAATCATTATGCGAATATAGCTTAATTTGTCTCATTTTTAAAGTAATGCTTTTATCTTTAGGTGCCTGATGATACATAAAGACTATGTCAGTCTTCATTATCTAAAATGTAGGTGTCTGTAGATTGATCTTATGAACACAGAGTTGCAGGAATCCAAAAAGGACTTGATCCATGAATTAGAGTTACCGTGCACCAGCAGAACTCAGCAATCGACACCAAATAACATGTTTTCCATTATTTGCTCACAAGTGCATATAAGCTAAATATGTTCACTAGTTGTAGATGAGTACAACTAGTGAATATAAGCTAAATATGCTCACTAGTTGTGGATGTGTACAACTAGTGAATATAAGCTTATTTGCTTATTTGAGTACGTTCATGCACTGCAAGTGCCTACAAGCTAAATATGTTCACTAGTTATAGAACTTCTTTTAAGTACACTCAAGGTATTATTTCATACTGAGCATAAATGCACATACATAATGCAATCCTGTTATATACAATGCTCCTCCTTACATTGCATTACTATGTTTTTCAATATATGTGTACCATTTGTTAGTTATGGAGCATTTGAGTTATGGTGGTACTATTTTTTTCATTATACTAATTAATTGAAAATTAGCTTAACTTGACTAATTGATTGGGCTCATCTCGGTAGTCTACATCTTCAATACTACTAATTACTATAACTATTTGTCATATATTTAATTATTTGTTTATTTAAAAACGAAATTACAACTTAATTTCAGTCATATATTAATTGATCTCCTATGTCTTCTTATAAGTTTTGATATAAATACATTACATGCGACTCCTTGGATTTTGTAAGATTACATGGAGATTACATGCAACTCCTTGGATTTTATAAGATTACATGCAGCTTTAATTCTCCTCCTTGGGTTGCTCATTTCTGCTAGGTTATGATCAGGTTGGCAAGGTTGGCATAGTTGTTGTTGTCTTTCCAATTACATTTTTGTCAAGCCTAACCAAGAAAAGTGCTAGGCTATGATCAGGTTGGCATTACACCATGCCGATTATTAAATTTTATATTCTTATCCTTTTTGACCCTTCAACCAGCGCCTTTAGGAGCACCGCCTAAAATTGGATTTCAGACCTTAAAAAATAGCCAGATTTCCCTATAATAAGCGTTGATTTTGCTCCACTTTTTTGTAGTGATGTCACCATTATATGACATATTTTTTCTATTTTTGTTCTTTATGCAGGATAAAAAAGCTTGATGAGTTTAGTATGTTGAAGTCACATGCGGCGGACATGAAATTTTGGAGGAATCTTGCTTTCTGTCTGTATTTTTTTCATAAATACAATTACATAATAGGAGTTGTTATTAACCAATAATAAATTGTGAATGTATATGGGTAATGATAAATTATGAATGAACACCAAGTTAGGTTCCATTATTATCTAGATGGGTAATGGTAAATTATGATTGTGTGATTGTTTTTTTTCTCTTTGGTATAATCTTAATTGCTATATGCTCTAAATGGTATAATCTTAATGGTAAATGCTTTAGTATAACTTTTCTCTATATTTCAAACTAAAGCATGCTCAAAGAAAATGAATTGAAAATCAAATTCAGCTTATTGATATTTATTGAAGCTTATTGATATTTTTAATAATTATTTTTATTTAAATTCTAAAATAAGAGGCTTAGTGATGTGCCTCTAAATACACATTATAGAGACTAATGCATTAGCTTCTTGAACATTGAGACAATTAGATTTGATTCTAAAAAGTAAATAGAGACTAATAAGAATGCTCCTTTTATAACATATACAAGTGTTTGTATCCACTTCTAAAAAGTAAATAAAGACTAATACAAATGCTCCTCTTCCTTGTATACTGCTGTAAGACCCGGAAAAAAAATTTCTAATATAAAAAACTATTTTGGTGCAGCGCGCCGGACCCGGGGATAGTCGAGTCGAGCCTTAGGATCGCCTCGAGTAAAAGGTATGACTCGACTAATGATGTATGCAATTAAATTGCGTAAATGACTCTTTCCTTTTATGCATTTATACCTTAATCGAGTTTAAATCGACTCGTGTTACGGGTAGAGTCGGAACCCAAGTCGAGCTCGGGCTTAGTCGAGTCAGGAGTAAGAGTCAAAGGCCAAAATAGAAGGTTAGATGAGGGATCCAAGCTGCCGTGCGACTCATCCTGGAGTCGCACAAGGGAGATAGGTCTTGGTTGATCCGGGTTTCGTGTCGTCGTCGAAAGATTCAAGGTCGTCAACACTCGATCCTTCATCTTCCTCTAGCAAAGGTGAGTGGTTAGATTTGAAGGATTGGGGGAGGCAGGTAGCCGAACCCCTAGAAGTGTTAGGATGTGTATTCTCGTGAGTTTTCGATGAATCTTGGTTTCGGAGTTGTGTATTCATTGTTTTGTATCAATTCTTGTCGGATTGTCTTATTTTTCTCGTATATTTCTCGAGTTCTAGGGCTGCTGAATCATGGGAAAAGGGGAAAGGTCATGCCAAAATTTTCCCCAATTCCCTTGACGGAAGTAAAGCCCTCAGATGATCTCAAGTTCATGGATAGTGTGTTCTTAATCGTCGATTTCACGTGTTAAGAAACTCATCTTCCCTAAAACTAATAGGATTGGCCGAGTGAACCCTAAAACTTCATGAGAAGAGTTCGGCCGAGTATAGGGGGAGGGGCAAACTAGTCAATATCCAATTAAGATATAGCGGAGACAATGAATTAGGGTCGGGGATTAATTCTCCTCTTCCTTTCCTACCCTATGAGGCATGGCTGAGAAAGGTTCACCTTGCTCAAGGCTCGGCCAAGCCTAGGAGAGGGAGAGGGTGAGCTTTAGATGGTAATTTCCATAGTTAGAGTACTAAAACAATAGAGACATGATGACACTTAGGAAGAACTCTAACTATAGCAAGTTAATTTATTGATTCAGGTAATTGAAGGAATGATAGCGTAGTGACTATCTTTAGCTCATTCCTCTTTAATTTTTGAAATGATGTAATCTTTTTACCATGCTTAGTATTTCATGTGTTGTTGAATTTATTGTTATCTTACCATGCTAGATAAATTGTTTTTTATTGAATTTAATTCTAAATGCAGTATATAAATGATTATTGATGAATCTCGTAGTTATATATAGTAGTTGTTGTAAATTATACTTGTTTTTCTTTAAATTACATATGCTGTCCTGAAATGTTCATGGGTGGGATTTCAAGGTCGGTTCATAGAATTCCTCACCCAAGGTAGCGTATAACGCTAGATAACATGTTGGACGTTGCAAGATGCTTAGTATATATGGAAACCTAGCTAGGAGATGACACAAATTCTAGGACTTCTAGTGTTCATTTTTTTGAAACCTAGAACTATTAGGTGTGCACATTTTTGGGAAGGGTGGCATTAATTTGTTGACCCTGCAGACTGGATTAGGGCCGGATACGGGCAACCGCCCGAAGCGTATATAAGGCAACCCTAGGACATTTGACTGTGTGATGTGCTTGAGATAGTTCGCCGAGAAGCATGGAGGTCGAAAATGACCAAGGCTTAGCTCGGCTAGTGATTGGGTCTTGAGATGCACCAGCTGGCCCGCTAGGTGTCAGAACCCAATTGGGTGGGACTAGCTATCCCTACCCCAGATGGTGTCCAGAGACTAGTAAACCATTCTAGTCAATGGCCCGAGATTTCTTGTTACATCTTTATATGATGTGGTCGAACGGTCAGTGTGATTCTACCTTGTATGGTAGGGCCGGCTGTAGCCAGGATTCTTATACCATAAGCAGGCCTTAAGGGCCGGATGCCATGTGGCAAAGTTAGGCCATTATGGCAGGTCTCTCCTATATGGTCTATACATAATGACCTATGGGGTCGATAGTCACACTAAAAAGTAGCTTACCTCCCTGATTATATTCTATGCTGCTTTATATGTTATGCATGACTAATTATGGATTATGTGAAGGTTCGGAAGAACCGCTCACTGAGTCCCAAGTGGACTCACGATTTGTTTCCTTTATTTTTGCAGAGCATGATCAGTGATCGAGGCTTGTCGTCATGGTGCAGCTGGAGGGCAGGTGGTGGTGCCATATCTCGTAGCGGCGTCCTTTGGTCATAGTCTAGTGTCTTGTAGTAGTTATTTTCCTTTTCTACACTGACAGTTGTGTTTTGAAAAGTTTGTAATAACTTGATACTTGAGATGTTCTATTTGCGACGATGTTGGTTTCCTTCTTTGGGTTGAAAAACATATATTTGTGAATTTCGAAAACTTTAAGTAAAGATTGTGTTGTGGTTTCCTTTCTCGTTATGTTCTATTTTATTATCAGGTAGGATGTAGGCACTGGCCGATCACACTACCATCAGTTGGGGTGTGACAACTGCAGTTTTTTTTGTTATCGTAGTGATATTCTCCATTAATCATCTGTATCAAATTAACAGTCGATTTGGTCATTCATTATGTACATGTACAGAAATAATTGAACCAAAATTCTAGGATGAATCTGATTCACCAAGGACCACCCTTACAATAACGGAAGGGCACTTGTTCAATTTAATTCATCCACTATGATCCAAGGAAGAATTCTGCCAATTGGAAGGAATACAACAACTTTATCTTCCCTAAATGCATATATTTCAATTCTGCACTTAATCTTTCAGTTAAAAGCTAGTGTCTCTTAATGACAGTTTGTGCTGCAATGTAATATCCGCTAAAATATTTTATGTATATTTATTTCAGCGGGTTGCATGTGACGCGAGATTGTGCGCGCGGGCTTGAGCATTGACGCTTAGCTTGAGGTGAGAACCGGATACTCTAGAATTTTTCTTAATTATAAATTTAAATGGAAAAATATTTTATGCGTCACGTATTTAAAGAGGACTCGGAGTTGAATCCAGCGGTTCAATCGGATCCGAATTCGGACTTGGATTGGGTGAGATAGAGAAGGTTTAGTGAACCACTTAAGTTAGGGACATAATTATAATTTCGGAAAATAAATATTACAAAAAAAAGAGGGGCGTCGTACGGCTGCTATAGCTGCACGGAACCCGAGACACGTTTGAGGAAGGGGCGATGAGTGGTCTTGGAGAAGAGGAGAGATCAGACGCCGAATTTCTCAAAGCTCTCGTCTTCCTTCCGTTCTTTTCCCTTCTTGTGAGTGGTTAATCTCTTCTTTCTTGTTTTCTACCCAAGCAGTTACCCTTCTCTTGTTTAGCCGAGTTTATGAAAAGAAATCCCTAAGTTTTGATCAATCTAGATCACAAAAACGAACATGGAATCATTCTTGTTAATGCATGAATTGATATCTGATGATGATCCTTATTGTTGTATATAATTATGAGGGGATTTTTTTTCATGCCGCCCCTTGTCATAGCACGCCCTGTTCTGCCGTGGATAGAGGGATTGAGAAGCTGCAGTATATGGTGTAATTGATACATTAGTTATTGGCTCCTCTTTGATTTCTATAATCGCTTTAGAAATATTGAAAAGCTACTGTATAAAATTTAATTGAAGCACTTGCTATTGGTTCCTCCTTCGACTTCTATCTATTCTTTATTTGTGAACCAAGTGGCTGCTACAAGAGGATCAAAGTTCTTCCTCTTATTTCCTACAGTGGCCGGCTGCCACTTGGGAATCAATTTCCTTTTTCTTTATTTGTTATTTTCCTTGTCCATAGATTACTTTTAATTGGTTGCTTCCTACAATTACAAATTGATACCTTGTAGTAATATCTCTTGGAAATTACCTTGGTAGTATCTTGATGTTTATATATGCTCACATTGAATTGATGTGTATGCTAACTACCTAGATTCATATGTTAAATGTTGGAATTCATATGGTTGGTTGAATGCTGAAATTACCTAGTACTGTACTGTAAAATTTAGTCAAATTCATGCTAAATTGATTTAGCAATTTGGATAATCGGTTTAACGCGTAAAGTACTGATATAACCTATCGATTTGCATGTAAGATATGTTTTGGGAACCTAGAAAGTACTTAGGTGACCCAAACAGTAACGTGCCGATAGAAAATTGATGATTTCAGTATGCTGAAAATTTCCGTAGTGCATGTTAATAGGGTCGGGATGCGGGCTCGGTGTGACATTCCTAATCCATCATAAACAATTGGGGTTTTAGTTAATACCAGGGATAAGTGAACCTTGGGTGTGTTGACACGAGGACGTGACCCTCGGGTAGTGGTCCGGGGCATATTGCGCTGAGTGGTGCGCTCTGCGCACGAGATACATGGGGCCGGTGGGCCGAGTAGTGCGTGTAGCGTACGTGATGACTATGGGCCGCATGCAGGCCAAGTGGTACGCACAGCGTACGAGCGATCATGGGTCAGATGGCCTTCCCGATCGAGCGGCTGCTAGATCTAAAGGGCCTTCCTAGACCAGTGAACCTGAGCAGAAAAATAGTTGGGTACTGGATCTAGAAGGCCTTCCTAGACCAATGAACCCGAGCAGAAAAATAGTTGGGTACTAGTTCTAAAGGGCCTTCCTAGACTAGTGAACCCGATGGGGAGAGTCAGTTGGACACTGAGGGTAAGACCCGAAATTTTTTTTCCTAATATAAAATCTATTTTGCTGCAGCGCGCCGGGTCCGGGGGTAGTCGAGTCGAGCCTTAGGATCGCCTCGAGTGAAAATGTATGACTCGATTAATAATTCATGGAATCTATTTGGGTGATTAACTTTCCTTTTATGAAATCATGCCTTAAATTAAGTAAACTCGATTCATATTGTGGGTTGAGTCAGAACCCAAGTTGAGTTCGAGTTTAGTCGAGTTCCAGGTATGAGTTAAGTGAGTCATGAGGCCATCTTTGGAAAGATAGATGAGGGATTAAAACTCTCATCTTGCAACCGTGCGGCTCACCCTTTGAGTCGCACAAGGCTGCCTACGGAGAGAGGAGAAGGAGCAAGGAGGAAGCTTGGGGCTTGGATCGATCCGGGATTCACGTCGTCGCCGGAAAAATTTCAAGTCATCGTCACCCGATCCTTGTTTCTCCGCAATCTAGGTGAGTGGTTAAGTTTTGAAACTTGGGGGAGGCGGGTGGCCGAACCCTAGATGAGATAGGTTGAGTTTCTCGCGATCTTTTTGACGAATCTTGATTTCAACGATGTATGTTCACTATTTTATGGAATTCCTTGTCGGAGCTCGATGTTTCTTCGTCGTTTTGCAAGTTTTTAGGGCTGCTGAATCATGGGAAAAGGGGAAAGTTCATGCCAAAATTTTCCCCGATTCCCTTGGCGGCAAGAAAGCCCTCGGATGACCTTATATCAATGTTCGATGTAGTTCCACTTGTATATCTCACGCATTATGAAGCATGCCTTCCCTAGGAATCCCTTGAAGTGGCCGAATGAACCCTACAACTCATGAAGGGGGGTTCGGCCAAGGGTGAGGGAAGGGTAAATTAGTCCATTGATATGTAAGCTATATTTGGAATTGAAGAAGTAGAGGTATAGCTAGAGTCTCCTCCCCCTTTCCTACCTTAGGTACCATGGCCGAGCAAGGTCTTCCTTGCTCATGGTTCGGCCAAGGCTAGGGAGGGGAGAAGAGAGTAGCTTTAGATGGAAATTACATGATTATAAGGATCACACATAGAGATATGGCAATACTTAGGAAGAACACCAAACATAGCAAGTAGCTTGATTGATTTTGAATTGTAGGAATGTTAGTCTTATAACCATCCTTAGCATTAGATCTTTAAACTTTGTATGTTGAGATTGTTACCATGTTTTGTATTTCCTACATGTTATTTAAATTCATTACTACCTTGCCATGCTAGATAGTTGTTCCTTATTGTGCTAAAAATTCCTAAGGTAGTGTAAAGTTGTTATGTGTATACATTGTGGTCATATATGATGAATGTTGCAATATTTGAATATTTTTCCTTGGATTATACATGCTGCCCTAAATGTTCTTGGGCGGGATTCCAAGGTCGACACACGAATTTCCTCACCCAAGGTAGTGTAGGAAGTTAGGTAACATGTAAGGCGTCGCTAGACGTTCATCGCACTTATATGGAAACTTAGTTAGGAGACGATAACACTTGTATGAATTCTTGTATACTTTTGGAAACCTGGAACTCGTAGGTGTTCATATCTTGAAAGGGCAGCATAAATTATCGACCCTGTAGCCGGATTAAGGCCAGATTCGGACAAAGGCCTAAAGTGTATATATGGAAACCCTAGGATATTGATTGTGTGATGTGTTTCAAATGGTTCGCTGAGGAGCGTGGAGGTCGAAAATGACCAATGCTCAGCTCGGCCAGTATTGGGTCTAGAGGTGCGCCAGCAGGCCCGCTAGGTGCCAGACCCCAGTTGGGTGGGACTAGCTATCCTTACCCCAGACGGTGTCCGAAGACTAATGGGCCATCCTCGTCGACGGCCCGAGATTGTTTGCTTACATCTTGAGATGATGTGGCCGATGGCCAGTATGATACTACCTGATATGGTAGGGATGGCTGTAGCTGGGATATGATTCTATGAGTATGCCCAAGGGCCGGATTCCGAAGGCTTGAAAAGCCGAGACGGCAGGTTATCATGTTCAATTGATACAGATGGACCCGTTGGGGGTCGATAATCGCATTAGAAATAAATTCTTCCTCCTTCTACATTTCCTTTATTGCCTTGTATGATATATATGCATGACTGAGGCTTATGTGGAGGTTCATTTGAGCCACTCACTGAGTCTCAAGTGGACTCACAGTTTATTCTTATTTTGTAGAGCATGAGCAGTAGCTTGGCATGCCGACATGATGCAGTTGGTGGGCGGGAGGCGGTGCCATATCTCGTAGCGGCGTCCATGAGTCTTAGACTTGTACTTAATTATGTTGGTTTTGTTTCGGCACTGATAGTCGTGATTGAAAAAGAATTGTAAAACTTGTTACTTGAACATTCAATTATTTGATGTTGGTGTTTCTACTTGTTTTGGAAATCTTATAGATTGTGACTTTGCAAACTTTTTATAAATTATGTTGAGATTTCTTTCATTCGATATGTCTTGGTTTTCTTGATGTCAGTGTAGACAGTAGGCTACAGGGCAGGATGTAGGCCCTGGCTGGTCACACTACCCTTAGTCGGGGTGTGACAAAGTTGGTATCAGAGCACTAGGCTAAGTCTTGTCTATGACTCAGTGTTGGGTACCGTATGAGACATATGCTAGCATGCCGACTTACGGTATAGTTATGCTACGAGATTAGGCGACCACTCCTGCACCGAGTGCACCATGTGGTTAGTAAGTTTAAAGAGCTTTGTGTTAAGAATTTCTTATATGACATGCAACTTCTTTTCTTTCCTGTGTTAGTGAAATGGATGCTCATAATGCTGCTCTGAGCGGCAGTGGCAGTAACTCGACGGAACATCGAGGCCGAGGTCGAGGCCGAGGCCGGGCCCGGGGCAGGGATAAAGAGCCGTCTGAGGGACAGGGGCAAGAGTCAGCGGTTGTTCTACTGCACGCTCAGGTGAACCAATTGACTGAGGCGCTCCATAAGGAGTAGGAACTGAGACAGCAAATGCAGCAGCAGCAGCAGTCTCAGTAGCCACCGCCACAACCCGTGCTCGTGTTTTCAGTGGTACCAGAAGTGACAGAGGTGATAGCACCGGTGGTCAGAACCCCAGGGGCCCTGACTTATGCAAATTTTGTCACACTGAAGCCACCAGAGTTCACCAGAACAGATCGTCAGGTGGAAGTGACAGAAATCTTGGGGGATTGCTACGAGCTATGTGTGGAGTTGGGGTGTTCTTCAGAGGCAGCTGCTAGTATGGTTGGTCTTCAGATGAGGGGAGCGGCAAAGGTCTGGTTGCAAACTTGGAAGGCCCACAGGGCAGCTGGCGCACCACCTCCCACGTGGGAGGAATTCCGGGTGGCTGTGGAAGAGCAGTACCTACCCATGAGTGTCCGTGACAAGCACGTCCGTGATTTTGAGATGCTGCGCCAGGCTGCAGGCATGACCGTATCAGAGTATGAGATGGAGTTCAACCGTCTCTCCAAGTACCATCCAACCCTAGTGGCGTCTGAGACTGCCACGGTTAAAAGGTTCGTGGCAAGATTGAGGCCACAGATTGGCAGGCTTATCCACTACACTGAGGATTCTACTCTGGCTCGGGTAGTGGATGAAGCCCTGCGGAAAGAAGCTTTGGTGCAGTTTGAGAGAAATGACGGGCCAGCTAAGAAGATGTTTCGATCGCAGGGTTCTGGTAGTCAGCCTTGGCACTCTGAAGGGGCAATGACTACAGCAGATCAGCAGTAGAGCCAGGGGTAGAATGGCAACCGGGGCCGTGGGGGCCCCGGGACCGGGTCAGAGAGGCCAGCAGTATTAGGAGGTGGTTCTCAAATATCTGAGGCGCTGCAGTGTGGCAGCTGCAGTCGGAGGCACTGGGGGTCCTGTCTTAGTCGCACTAACGCTTGCTTCAAGTGCGGTCGAGTCGGACACTTCAAGAAGGACTGTCCTGAGGGAACTGGTCAGAAGCCTGAGCAATCTAGGGGGAAGGCACCTATGTCAGTAGGGTTAGTAGCTCAGAGAGGGCAGACATAGAATAAGGGGTCGTAGACTAGTCATTCAGAGAGGTCGCCTGCGCGGGTATATGCTTTGAACCGTGATGGGGCAGAGGCATCCAAAGCAGTGGTGACAGGTACTATTTTAGTATGTTCATCTGTTGCATATGTTTTATTTGATCCGGGTGCCACACATTCGTTTGTGTATGTCATGTTTGCTGCAAAGTTGCCAATGGCACCCTCTATGCTCGACGGGCCATTGATGGTATCAACGCCTACGGGCGATGCAATCTTAGCAGACTCAATTTATCAAGGTTGTGAAGTACTCATCTGCGGCCATGTGCTGAGTGCGGATTTGACACTCCTACCCACTCTTGAGCTTGATGTCATTCTTGGCATGGACTGGCTGGCAAAGCACTTTGCAATGTTGGATTGTAGAGCCAAGACAATGATGTTTAATAAGCCTGGGTTGCCACAGTTCACCTTCCAAGGGGAGGAAGGTAGCAAGCCGATAGGGGTCATCTCAGCCCTAAAGACTCGTAAGTTGCTTCGGGGCAGCTGCCAATCTTTCCTGGCCTTTGTATCTGTGGTCGAGGAGGAAAGGGGTGAAGCAAGGGATGTCAGCGGAACCCCAGTGGTTTGTGAATTCCCTGATGTGTTTCCCGTGGAATTGCCGGGGTTGTCGCCCAAAAGGGAAGTCGATTTTTGCATTGACCTGCGGCCCGGGGTGAAACCAATTTCCATTCCACCTTATAGGATGGCACCGGCCGAACTCAAGGAGCTAAAGGTGCAATTGTAGGAAATGTTGGACCTAGGGTTCATCCGGCCGAGTGTGTCACCCTGGGGTGCCCCGGTTCTCTTCGTGAAGAAGAAGGATGGGTCGATGCGCATGTGCATTGATTATAGGCAGCTGAACAAGGTGACTGTTAAGAATCGCTACCCACTGCCGAGGATAGATGATCTGTTTGATCAGCTGTAGGGGGCTCAATGGTTTTCAAAGATAGATATGAGGTCCGGATACCATCAGTTGAGAATCCGGGACTGCGATGTGCCGAAGACGGCCTTTAGGACTCGCTACGGTCACTATGAGTTCCTAGTGATGTCCTTTGGCCTAACCAATGCACCTGCTACCTTCATGGACCTAATAAATAGGGTATTTAAGGAGTACTTGGACAGCTTTGTGATCGTCTTCATTGACGACATTCTGGTTTACTCCAAGAGTGAGGAAGAGAACTCTAAGCACCTGAGAATGGTCCTGAAAACCCTCAGAGAGCACCGCTTGTTTGCCAAATTTTCTAAGTGTGAATTTTGATTGGAAAGTGTAGGGTTCTTGGGCCATGTAGTGTCCAAGGAAGGAATAAGGGTAGATCCTGCCAAGATTGAAGTGGTGCAGAACTGGAAGCGGCCGACTAGTGTGACTGAGGTCCACAGTTTCCTTGGTTTGGCCAGCTATTACCGAAAGTTTGTGGAGAATTTCTCCAGAATTGTAGCCCCTCTGACTCGGTTAACCTAGAAGAAGGTCAGATTCGTTTAGGATGACAAATGCGAGGCGAGCTTTCTGAAGCTCAAGACATGTTTGACATCTGCACCCGTGTTGGCTGTACCTTTCGGCTCAGGAGGGTTTGTAGTCTTCTGTGATGCCTCTCAGGTTGGTCTGGGCTGCGTCCTGATGCAGTATGGTAGAGTCATTGCTTATGCGTCTTGCCAGTTGAAGGTTCATGAGAAGAACTATCCGACGCATGACCTAGAATTAGCGGCAGTGGTCTTTGCCTTGAAGCTTTGGCGGCACTACCTGTACGGAGAGACTTGCGAGATCTACACAGATCACAAGAGCCTCCAATACTTGCTTATCCAAAAGGAGCTGAACCTCAGGCAGAGGAGGTGGCTGGAGCTCCTAAAGGACTATGATTGCACCATTATGTGTCATCCAGAGAAAGCAAATGTGGTAGCAGATGCGCTGAGCAGAAAGTCCATGGGCAGTTTAGCGCATTTGGAAATTAAGCGGAGGCCTCTAGCTCGAGAGTTGGCTTTGTGCCTAGATGGGGGTGCAACCTTATCACTGTCAGCTTCAGGTGCCCTAATGGCACACCTGCGGGTATAGTCCACGCTGCGTGCCGCGTAGGGGGAAGATGCCTTTTGTTCACTGACCAAGGACCTGGTGCAAAGAGGTGATGCAGAGAACGATTTCAGATTGGACTCAGAGGGTGTACTGAGGTTCAGAGACTGGATAGTAGTACCAGACATGGCTGAGGTGCGCAGGCAAGTCTTGGAACTGGATCATCATTCCACTTACATGATGCATCCGGGGGCCACCAAGATGTACCGGGATTTAAGGCAGCATTACTGGTGGAAAGGTATGGAAAGAGAGGTGGCAGAGTTTGTTTCCAAATGTCTAGTCTGCCAGCAAGTGAAGGCTGAACACCTTAAGCCTGCAGGACTTCTGCAAAACTTCGAGGTGCCCAAGTGGAAATGGGAGAAAATCACCATGGATCTAGTGACCGGATTGCCTAAGTCAAAAAGCAGTTTTGATTCCATTTGGGTGGTAGTGGACCAGTTAACCAAGACCACGCACTTCATACATGTGAAAACTACCTTCTTTGCGGAGCAGTATGCCCGACTGTTCTTGGATAGGATTGTGGCATATCATGGTACCCCGGTGATGATTATATCCGACCGCAGTACCCAGTTCACAGCCCAGTTTTGGCAATCCTTCCAGGAAGCCTTGGGTACCCAGGTGCATTTCAGCACAGCTTTCCATCCGCAGACTAACGGCCAGTCAGAGAGGACCATCCAAACTTTGGAGGACTTGCTGAGAGCATGCGTCCTGAATATGGCCGATGGCTGGGAGAGGCACCGCTGATAGAGTTCGCCTACAACAATAGCTATCGTAGTAGCATTGGCATGGCTCCTTTTGAGGCTTTGTATGGGTGGCGGTGTAGGTCTCCAGTGGGCTATTTTGAGGCAGGGGAATCATTCATGGTGGGCCCCGATCTGATCGAGGAAGCAGTAGAAAAAGTAAAGGCCATAAAGGAAAGATTACTGGCGGCTCAGAGTCGATAGAAAATGTATGCGGACAAAAAGACCATGAAATTGGAATTTGCAGAGGGTGACTTAGTATTTCTTAAGGTCTCTCCTATGAAAGGGGTGGTCCGGTTTGGGAAAAAAGGGAAACTGAGCCCTAAATACATTGGGCCTTTTCCCGTCCTCAAAGCGGAGGGGTGAGGTGGCCTATGAGCTGGCATTGCCTCCTAGCCAGAGCAGAGTGCACCCGGTCTTCCATGTATCCATGTTGCGCAAGTATGTAAAAGATGATTCGCATGTGATCGAGCCCTCTTCTATCGAGGTAGATTTGGCCATCTCATTCGAGGAAAGGCCGGTAGAGATTCTTGATCGCCAGATCAGGAAGCTAAGGTCCAAAGAAATTTCCCTGGTAAAGGTCAGATGGGAGCATCATTCCGGGCAAGAGGCCACATGGGAGGTAGAGCAGGACATGAGAGAGCACTACCCTTCCTTGTTCGAATAGCCGGTAAGTCCTTGTTATTCAAGTAAATTCGAGGACGAATTTCCCTTAAGGGGGGAAGGTTGTAAGACCCGGAAATTTTTTTCCTAATATAAAATCTATTTTGGTGCAGCGCGTCGGGTCCGGGGGTGGTCGAGTTGAGCCTTGGGATCACCTCGAGTGAAAAGGTATGACTCGATTAATGATTCATGGAATCTATTTGGGTGATTAACTTTCCTTTTATGAAATCATGCCTTAAATTAAGTAACTCGATTCATATTGTGGGTTGAGTCGGAACCCAAGTTGAGTTCGGGTTTAGTCGAGTTCCGGGTAAGAGTTAAGTGAGTCATGAGGCCATCTTTGGAAAGATAGATGAGGGATTAAAACCCTCATCTTGCAGCCGTGCGACTCACCCTTTGAGTCGCACAAGGCTGCCTAGGGAGAGAGGAGAAGGAGCAAGGAGGAAGCTTGGGGCTTGGATCGATTCGGGATTCGCGTCGTCGCTGGAAAAAATTCAAGTCATCGTCACCCGATCCTTGTTTCTCCTCAATCTAGGTGAGTGGTTAAGTTTTGAAGCTTGGGGGAGGCGGGTGGCCGAACCCTAGATGAGATAGGTTGAGTTTCTCGTGATCTTTCCGACGAATCTTGATTTCAACGATGTATGTCCATTGTTTTATGGAATTCCTTGTCGGAACTCGATGTTTCTTCGTCGTTTTGCAAGTTTTTAGGGCTGCCGAGTCATGGGAAAAGGAGAAAGGTCATGCCAAAATTTTCCCCGATTCCCTTGACAGCAAGAAAGCCTTTGGATGACCTTATATCAATGTTATATGTAGTTCCACTTGTATATCTCACGCATTATGAAGCATGCCTTCCCTAGGAATCCCTTGAAGTGGCCGAATGAACCCTATAACTCATGAAGGGGGGTTCGGCCAAGGCATTATACAGTTGTTATGTGTATACATTGTGGTCATATATGATGAATGTTGCAATATTTGAATATTTTTCCTTGGATTATACATGCTGCCCTAAATGTTCTTGCGCGGGATTCCAAGGTCGACACACGAATTTCCTCACCCAAGGCAGTGTAGGAGGTTAGGTAACAAGTAAGGCGTCACTAGACGTTCATCGCACTTATATGGAAACTTAGTTAGGAGACGATAACACTTCTATGAATTCTTGTATACTTTTGGAAACTTGGAACTCGTAGGTGTTCATATCTTGAAAGGACGGCATAAATTGTCGACCCTGTAGCTGGATTAAGGCTAGATTCGGACAAAGGCCCAAAGTGTATATATGGAAACCCTAGGATATTGATTGTGTAAAGTGTTTGAGATGGTCCGCCGAGGAGCGTGGAGGTCAAAAATGACCAATGCTTAGCTCGGCCAGTATTGGGTCTAGAGGTGCGCCAGTGGGCCCGCTAGGTTCCAGACCCCAGTTGGGTGGGACTAGCTATCCTTACCCCAGACGGTGTCCGAAGACTAGTGGGCCATCCTAGTCGACGGCCCGAGATTGTTTGCTTACATCTTGAGATGATGTGGCCGATGGCCAGTATGATACTACCTGATTTGGTAGGGACGACTGTAGCCGGGATATGATTCTATGAGTATGCCCAAGGGCCGGATGCCGAAGTCTTGATAAGCCGAGACAGCAGGTTATCATGTTTAGTTGATACAGATGGACCTGTTGGGGGTCGGTAATCGCATTAGAAATAAATTCTACCTCCTTCTACATTTCCTTTATTGCCTTGTATGATATATATGCATGACTGAGGCTTATGTGGAGGTTCATTTGAGCCACTCATTGAGTCCCAAGTGGACTCATAGTTTATTCTTATTTTGTAGAGCATGAGCAGTAGCTTGGCATGCCGACATGGTGCAGTTGGTGGGCGGGAGGCGGTGCCATATCTCGTAGCGGCGTCCATGAGTCTTAGACTAGTGCTTAGTTATGTTGGTTTTGTTTCTGCACTGACAGTCGCGATTGAAATAGAATTGTAAAACTTGTTACTTGAACATTCGGTTATTTGATGTTGGTGTTTCTACTTATTTTGGAAAACTTATAGATTGTGACTTTGCAAACTTTTTATAAAGTATGTTGAGATTTTTTTCATTCGATATGTCTTGGTTTTCTTGATGTGAGTGTAGACAGTAGGCTACAGGGCAGGATGTAGGCCCTGGCCGATCACACTATCCTCAGTCGGGGTGTGACACTGAGTCTAGAGGGCCTTCCTAGATCAGTGAAACTGAGAAAAGTGGCTAACTGGGATTCGGAAATTAGAAAGCTTTTTTCGTAGAGTCGGATGGGAGTACATTCCTTACATAATTAACTTGGCATCAGCACCCACTTGATATATTACATGTATTGCCAATACTGGATTCCATTTACTGAGTATTGGGAGACCATTCACTGAGTTTTATACTCAATTTTATTTTCATGTTTGTTTTGCAGAGCGTGAGCTTGAGGTACGGCACAGCTGATGATGGCGGACTCCGGTAACGATCTCGTGAGCTAGTTGACGTAGTCGAGTTGAGTCTTGTTAGAACAGAGTCTGTTAAAACATTAGTGCGATTGGAATGATAGTCTTTTTATTTTCTAAACTTATAAGCAGCATGTTTATATTGTACTCCACAGATGTGTTATTGTGTGGTCATCAGATGTTTATTTCTATGCTATAGTACATTATCTCCTGGTTTTGATGCATATTATATCTAGATGTTTGGTTTAGGCTTCAGGGTGTTCGATCGCACTGTAACCGATCACGTGACTCAGTTTTGGGGCGTGACATGCAATTTCACTCTGGATATCTAGCATATAAATTAAGTTAGTAAAAACTTCAATTTGCAATGTTTTGATCATCAAACATGCTGTAAAAACTCAGATTTGAACTTTAAGCCCAATGATGTCCTGTTTCAGTATTTATAATGAAATTGGTATGCAGAAAGTAAAAGGAGATATTGATATGAAATTAATGTATCAATAGCACACACTCTATAATGCTCACATAGTCACACTGAAAACTTCCATAGCTGGTAACATAGAATATGTGTAGTTATATAATTTAGTTATTGGTATGTTTCAACTTCGAATTTCAAATTGGTATCAACAGCTTTTGATGTTTAGTTATTTTGATGTTCAATTATTATTATGGTATTAGTGTTCAGTTACTTGGATTTGCAGTTATTTTGATGTTGCTTTAATAGTTTCAACTCAGCTTTTATAATCAATATGGTGACACTACTTTGTCTCACAAAATAACTTTTATAATCAACATGGTGACTCTGCTTTATAAATAAGAGTTGCATTTGTTACAGAAAATGTGCGCGCAAAATAAAGAGAATCGATGGAAGCAAGTACTTCCTCATTATACGGGCTCAAAAAGATTGTGGTAATCACTCATGTTAGTTTTTTATATTTATTTAGTTTTATGAGATAAATATAATAAAATTGAACTTTTTTGCAGGATAAGTTCAAGGCTCTAGCTCAAGAGTCGGATTCTTCTACACCTACTACCGAAGATGAAATATATCGCTAGGTTGTTGGACCTGAAAGGCATGGTCGTACTCGTGGTTACGGCTTAGGAACAACTCCAACCACTGTCTTTGGGACTACTTCTGGACGCATTAAGCTTGCCTCCCAACTTCAAATTGCTAACACTCAGAACGCTGAGCTAAAAACAAAGATAGATGAATTGGAGAAGAAAATAGATGGTCATAGGAGGAAGATTGAGGAGATGATGATGGAGGAAAGAATGAAGCTGGAGGAGAGGATGGAAATGAAAAGGAAGAAAATGAAGGAAAAGATGGAAATGGAAAGGAAGAAAATGGAGGAAAAGATGGAGGAAGGTCGAAGGAAGATGGACATACTACTTGCTTTCATGGAGGAAATGAATCGGAGAGGGAACAATTCACGTGAAAAATGATTTGTTGATGTAAGGATAAAGAATCTTATTCTATGAATGATGTACGGATAATTTAGACTCCCATTCTATAGTTTGTAGTAACTAATGTTTCAATGTATACTCTTCTATGAAAATATTCTTTTTATAGTTTGTTTATATGGATTGAGATTTTGGTTGCACTGTAATTAATTGTATTGGTTTTCGAATTAGAAGACTATTATTAGTTTTTGAAATATATGTTATATTTTAGTAATTAGTAGTGAAATTAGATTTAGCTGAATTGGTTTTGGATTTGCACGTAAATAGATTTCCTAGGGGTCTCAGCCCTCAAGATTAAAGATCCTTTTCCTGGGGTCTCGGCCCCCGGGAAATGAAACCATTTCTTGGGGGTCTATATCCCCAGAAAATACTTATGTTCCATGGGGGCAAAAATTACCATTTCCTAGGGGTCCCGGCCCCCGGGGAAAACCCCCATTTCTTGGGGGTCGCGGCCCCTAGGAAAACCCACATTTCTTGGGGGTGGGTTTTCCTGGGGGCTGCGTCCCTCGGGAAAACAATTATTTTTGATGGTCCTGCCTGTCGGTACAAGTTTTTTTTTTCGACGGTCACTAGTTGACCTTCGGATATTCATTCACCGACTGAGTTTTTTCTGGAGACATTTGGGGGCCGGGTGGCCCTCACTAAAATGATTTAATGGGGGCCAAAAAGGGTTTTAGTGGGAGTCTTGGCCCCCATGAAAATTCATATTTCTTGTAGTGGTCTCACTCATCAAGGGGCCCAAAGATATTTCTCTCATACATGAGAGGGACAAATTCTTTTACAACCACACTCACATTCCACTGCTTGATTTATTCCATGTCCAACTGTAATCTTTATTTCCATCCTATTAAAGATGATGGTTCCTCATGTAGGAATCCATGGTGACATGAGGTTGGAGGACTAAAAATTACTACTGTTGTGAGATATATAATGATATTAATCCATGTACGTAGTATCCTCATGGTGGGTCTGTCCAACACCATGTTCTCTAACATGTGTCTATGATCTGACTTAATATCTCGTATTCATGATTAGTAAAACATGATCGTTAGTCAGACTACATACTAATCTTCATTTATTATCGTTCCAATGATAATATTTGACTAGGTACTATTTAGAATAGTATTCCAACTGCATTAGATTTTACTATCAAGTCTCATACTTGATGACCATTAGGCAGAATCTACTATTCAAAGAATCACTTATCAAGTTAAATATACTCATAATAAATAACAAGGTAAAGAAAGTTTTACATTTATTAAAAGGAGAATAACAATAACAAAATTATTCCATTGGCCTAGGGCACAATACTAACATATATTGCTCTTTGCCTAATGAAATTTTTGAAGAAGTCATGCATTGTACATGGGCATTTGATTTATGGGCTACATTGAATATGTTGTATGATTATGCCAAAACCAAAATGCTTAATACATTTGTTGAAGATGGTAATGGCAATGGTCATCCCTCTACCTGTAATCATGATCTTGATGCCCATAGTGCTTATAGTCAAAGGAGAAACTCTAAGAACCGAAAAAGAAATGTCATATACTACTTCTGCAAGGAAAAGGGGCACAATAAAAAAATTTGCCCTTCATTGAAGAAAAAGGCCCAGAAGAAGACAGGTGATTCAACATCCACTTCTGAATATCGCATGAAGCATCCACTTGTCATGACCATGAAGTCACATCTAAATTTTGCGGGATGAGGTAAAATCATCTACTTCTAGTCATGACAAACTTTTTGATAGTGATAATGATGCTAGTAGCTCTTCTTTCGATATGTCCTATGATGAGCTATTAGAAGAATCTAAGAAAATGTATATCGTGCTCATGAAATCAAATAAGGATAATAAGAAAATCAAGAAGGAAAAATTTAAGCTTGTTAGTAGTTTGCATGAGTTAAAGGTTGAAAATTAAAAATTAAAAATTTGCATGATTGATCCTTGTCATGATGCATTAATTCTTGAAGTTAAGAATTTGAAACTTGAAAAAATATAATTTGAAAAGTAAATTGAAGTTTAAAAATAATGATTTGAAAAATGGTTGAAAATTTAAGATTGAAAATTTGAGAATTATAAACTCAAAAACCAAGAATGAAAATTACATGTTGAAATCTCAATTAAATGCTTTATATAAATCCTAGAATGATTTGAAGCATGAGATGTTGTCCTTGAGCAAGAAAGTGAATGATTTAAAACTGTTGGTCCAAGGGTCCAACCTAGGTCTCATTCTCAATTTTGATGATTACAAACATAAAACTTATTCATTTCTCAAGTTTTGAGTTCAAGTTGATACAATGATACACTTGCGGAGTTCTTCGAAAAAATTGTGTGAAATCAAGTCACGACGGCTTCAGAGGACAATCACGTCAAAGTTAGGTCTAGGGTTAGAAATGATTGTAAAAGCATTATAAGGCCTCAAATCAACCAATTCATTGTGTTTATTCAAAGCCAAAACCAAACTAAGGTTCTACTATCTGCTGGAAACTCTTCCATAGGAAATTACCTACTCGACCTCGTCTTCACCACTTTGGAATTCATACTCCTACTTCCTGCCTCCTGTGCGTTGATGCCACTGAGACCTATGGTCATCTCTTCTTCACTTGTGATTATGCCCAATCTGTTTGGCACCTCCTTTCGAATAGGACTGGTCTAAACATGACCAATCATCAAGTTTGGTTGAATGGTGATTGGTTAAGTTCTCCCTTAGTTTTCCACCCTCGCCGCCTATATTTAAACACCCTCGTTGCGAACACTTGCTGGTTCTTCTAGCACGCTAGGAACCTTAAGCTACACGAGCCTAGGCAGCTTGCCCCACCTTGTCTCGTGAATAAAATTTTGAGCTTTACCAGTTCCTACTGGTCAAGCAACTTACCTGAGGGTAAAAGTAAATCTAATTGAGCTTTGGTTAAATGGATTCCCCCAGCACCAAATATTTTGAAAGTCAATTGTGATGCCTCATTATCTGATGGTGTAGGTGGTTTGGGTACTATTATTCGGGACTCACTTGGAAGCTGTGTTGGGGTGGCTGGAGCTCGAGTCAGTGGCGATCATGTCCTAGTCCTCGAAGCTTTGGCAGCACAGGAAAGTATCAAAGTGGCAATTGAGAAGACTTTGCCACCATTCATCTTGGAATCGGATTCTAAGACTCTTATTAATGTATTAAGTAATGTTTGTGATCCACCATGGGTTATTGGTTGTATTATCGACGACATTCGCTTCTTATTAAGAAATTGTAATTGCGTCGGTTTTTCTTTTTTCTTTAGGGAGGGGAACAAAGCTGCTCACTGGGTAGCAAATAGGTCTCGAATTGAGGGAAGTTTTGTTGTTTGGTCGTCTATTCATCCTCCTGAATTGAAGGAGATTTTGCTCGACAACCTTTTTGTATCGGCTCAGGCCGAGTAGTTCTTTCTAATAGAATTTCTTTTCGGTAAAAAAAAACCCAAACTGAAATGTGAAACTCAAACCGAGTCGAAAAATCAAAAATTGGCTATCAATCAAATGTTCGGCTGAATAGTCGGTCGACCGACATCTGACCGACTAGCGAACAAAAATCGACCGATGAGCCCAATAGATCTTTAATTTTTTAATCGTTGAATCGCTCTTTTCTCCTATACATGAATACCAACTCTATAAATACACCATATCCTCCCTTCCTCGGGCACTTTACTATTCATTGAGCCTATCCATATATAGGTGTTTGATCCTTAAATAGTTTATTAAAAGCCATAATCTCCATTTGTTCACTCTCAACCCCTCTTCAATTCATCAAGCCTTGCTTTCAACCAAGAAATTGTTCTTGAGGCCTTGAAGTGTTAGGAGGAATCATAGCGGAGCTTCATTGAGATTGTTTTACATTTAAAGCTCTTCTTTATTATTTTTACTTGTTATTTGTAATACCCACGTAAAATTTAATTTAATTTATTATAATTTCAGCGGGAAAATCGGAATGCACGTTGGAGCAGACCGGCAAGCGCAAATTAAGGTACGGCCCTTACGCGCGAGTAAAATTATTTTTCTTTAGTTGGTTTGGATATTGGATATGAGTTGGGTTCGAGTCAAGTCCGGGGGTTCAAATGAAACTCGATTTGGATGAGTATAGACCTATATAAGAGGGTTCATGGATTCACTTAAGTTAAAGGGCATAATGATAATTCAAAAAAAATATAAAAGAAGGGGGATGCGATCTTACGACTCAAGAAGAGCCGCACGAATGCCGAGGCAAAGCTTTAGGCAACACTTGGAATTTTGTGGCCGGAATTCTCGAGATCGCCGGAGCCGATCGTCGCCAAACTTGAGGGTCTTGTTCTTCCTTGGCCCTTCTTCTGGTAAGTGGATCCTTCCCCTAGTTCCCTAGATGAGGTTTTCTAAGACATGACCGAACCTAGCAAATTGTGGATGATTTTTGAAATTTTATTTCTTCCTTATTGTTTGATTACTTGTAATCCTTGAAACTAGCATATTGATGATGGAAAATTGTTGTTGTTTGAGGGGATCTCTTGTGGCAGCCCCTAGGGAAGGGCTGTCCCCTATCCTTAGGGTAGACGACATGTAGAAGTAAAGGGTGCATTCACTTGAATTGATTCTTCGTGATTTGTAGATTTTTTTATTATTATTGGTTAATTCTTGAAGGGAAATAGTGTTTGAGGCATAGGGTTTAGTTTAGGGCAGCCCTATACTTTTATGGAATGGTTGTGAATGGTAAGGAAAGGGAGGTCATGTTCATGTTGTTTTCGATACAAATTTGAGTGGGTATGATTGTGTGTGTTGGTGGTGAAAACGAGTTTCTTAATAGGGAAATAATCTAGCCTATTTACTGATTTTGATATATGCATGTGCATAGAATACCTTGATAGCTTGGTGTGCAAAGTGAGACCCCTTACTAGGGGTATTGGTGTAAGGAAACGGGTTTGAATCGGGAATGGTAGTATGTCCCGAACTAAGGGTATAGGGATCATGTTTTGGAGAATAATTAAAGGCATTTGACAAGGTTAATTTGACATGTGTTTTCCTTTATCTTACATGGTTGCTATCATTGATTTTAAAAGTACCCATGTTCAAATTAAAGCTTGTTATGAGATGCTAGAAGTACATGATGTAAACTCGTCATTTATTCATGGGTAAATTACACAGAATCCCCCTCGAGTATAGTCAATATGCGCAAAGACTACCTAAACTACCAAGTGTGCACGGAACCTCCCGCGACTACACTTTTTGTTCAAATAACCCCCCTCCGTTAGCATGTCTGTTAGTAACTTAACGGTAAAACTTCCACGTGCACAAAACTCCCCTCTACAGTGCCACGTGGCAACAATTTCCACCATCCATCTCATCCGACGACCATCACTTCTTCTTCTACCTATCCCCTTGCCCTAGACACCGCCGCCGCCACCACCACCACCACCTCCTCCTCGTCCTCCTCTAGATCTCCTCCTCCTCCTCCCACCGCCGCCGCCGCCGCCACCACCACCACCACCTCCTCCTCCTCCCACCACCACCTCCTCCTCCTCGAACCCTCGAGGAGGAGGAGGAGCTGACTGTTGGCTTTAGATTTTCATTGAGAAATCTTTCAGGTTCCATATCGATTAGCGTTCAATGTCCTCGATCGGATAAATCGGAAGAAATAAGAAAATCGAAAGGACATTGATCGTGGCACTCGGGTTCATCGTGCAATATCTCGAAGTTCGACGTATGCACCAAAGACGTATTGGCCAAGCTCAAAGATCACATGGAAAGCTCTCCAAGATGACGCTCGTTGAAAGCCAGAACCTGGAAATGAAGCGCACAAGAAAAATGGATGAAAACTCAATATCAGCCTATGTTCGGTTGACCGGTCGATCGACCGAAAAGGGTTTAAAAAAATGGCAGTAGCCATTTTGGTCGACCGGTCGGTCAACCGAACAGTGCCAAAAATTGGCAGTGGCTACTTCGGTCGACCGGGCGGTCGACCAATTGAAGCCAAAAATTGGTAGACGCATCGGTCAACTGATCGGTCGATCGGACTACGGATCACCAAAGCCGCAACACTGCGTCGATCGACTCATCGGTCGATCGGATTGCGGAATGCAAGAGATGCATCTGGCGATCGACCCATCGGTAGACCGCACAGAGAGAATAGGCTGCGGTCACTCTAAGCGGTCGATCGGTCGGTCGACCGACCAATCGACCGATCGGCTGTAACGGCTAGATTTTAGCCTGTAGAGCTGTTGTTTCTTTGAGAGGGTATAAATATACCTCATCTAACTCATTTAACCCTCTTCTCTCACACTTACAGATTTGATTGAGCATTCTAAAGGGAGATTTGAGCCTTCAAAGGATCGATCAGCAGCGCTCTATTCTTCCGTGAACATTTTCTCAAGCGCACAATTTTCTTCCTCAACTCGGGTTTTAATATGAGCTCTACCTCTTGACTCGTTGAAGGCTTGGAAAAGAGTTGTGGTTCCTCTCTCATTTCTTAAGCTCTTTTGATTGTATTTTAATTGTTATTTGGACATTGTTTTATTTGAATTTGAGTTTGAATAAGACCTAGGTTGTTAGGTCTTGTTGTGTGAGTGGTATCCTCGGTGTAGAAGGACTAAAGCCATTTGTGTAAACTTAGTTCTACTAGGCTTAGTTGAGGTATCCCTTAGGGTTGAGGTGGAAGAGTGCTCTAGGTAAGAAGGCAGAGACTTTCGGGTGTGGAAGTGCCTTAGGTCGAGAGTGCGACTCTTCGAGTCAAAGTCCTCATTGTAAGGGAAACAAGAATTAATCTAGTAAACCTAGTTTGGAAATCCTAAGCGGTGTGCTTAGGTAGTGGAGTAGGCATTGGGGCCGAACCACTATAAATTTGTGTGTTTGCATTGATACTCTATTTGTGCTTAATTGTTTATCTTGCTTCCGTATCCAATCGTAAAATTATAATTTGCCTAAGCGATTTGAGAAATGATTAAAATTGGATTTAGGCTAATTAATTTAGTAAACACACTATTCACCCCCCTCTAGTGTTGCCATTTCTACTACAATTGGTATCAGAGCAGGCCCGTAGCTTGAGATTTCACCATCTCTTCTACACCTTGTCTCAATCCGAGAATGACACTAGAGTTGGTAGCGTCTTCACCTCCTAGGTTTGATGACTCAAACTTTGGTCTTTGGAAATATAGGATGTACACTTATTTAAAGACTAAAGGTTTTGGTGTCTTTAACAAGTTACATTGGGAATTCATTGAACCTAAAGTTAACATGCATGATTGGAGTGAATTAAATAAAAAAATGTTTAAGTATAATGGAGATGCCATGAATTATATTCTTTGCACATTACCAAATGGCATCCTAGATAAAGTCATGCATTACTCTTCGGCTTATGACTTATGGGCCACTTTAAATATTTTATATGATTATGCCAAAACCGAAGAGATTGACACTTTTGATGAAGGTGGTGATGATAATGGTCACTCACCTACTACTAATCTTGGTTTTGATGCCCATAGCTCTTCTAGTCAAAGGAGTAGCTCCAAGAGTCGAAAAAGGAAGGTAGTGTGTCATGCATGCAAGGAAAAAGGGCATGTGAAGAAGAATTGCCCTACCATGAAAAACAAGGGAAAGAATAGATCAAAAGCTTCTACATCATCATTCCATTCAAATGAAGCATCTTCTTGCAATGACTACGAAGCTACTTCAAAAGTTTGTCTCATGAGTACCAATGATGAGGCACACTCCTTCCCTTCTAGTCATAATAATGATAATGATAGTAGCTCTTCTAGTTCATTCAATATGTTATATGAAGAACTAGTTGAGGAATGCCAAAAAATGTATGCCTTGCTTGTTAGAAAAAATAAGGAAAATAAAAGGTTGAAAAAGGAAAATGTAATGCTTAATTCTCATTTGCATGAATCCAAACTAGAAAATGAAAAATTGAAATCTAGGTCATTTGATTCATGTCATGATAATGTAGAACTTGAGCTTAAGGATTTGAAGCTTTAAAATAACAATCTAGAAAATGAGAATTGCATGTTAAAATCTCAATTACATGCATTGCATAAATCCATGAATGAATTGAAAGGTGTTTCTTGAATAAGAAAGTAAATGAATTAAAAAATGCTTCATCTCCTAAGAACACTAGAATAAAAAATGCCTATGTAAAGAATGCCAATGTTCATCATCATTCTCATGTTAGGCATTCCACATTTAAACCTCATGTTCAAAAGAAGAATGTTTCACTTAAGAATGCTCATGTCCATCATCCTTCTCATATCAAGCATTCTAACATTAAATCTCATGTCCATGTTAAAAATGAAAAGAAAAAGTTTCATGGAAATTGTTTTTGTTGTGGTATATATCGCCATGCTATTCATGATTGTGCATTTAAAAAAATTCCAAGTGTTGCTAAGACACTTTGGATTCCTAGGCCAACTCACCCCCAAGGACCCAAAGCCATTTGGGTACCAAAGATCTCATCTTCTCTTGTAGGGGGAGCAACCACACAAGGATGAGTTGATGATGGTTGGTGGGAGTTGCATGAAGACTTAAAGCTTCACCAAATACAAGTTGCAACTTCGCATCGTATGGATGCCTTCGGTATGAAAAATCGGCATCTAGTTAATTTGGTATCATCTCCTATACCTCTTGTTTAAATTAGAGTTGGAGTTTGATATATGCTTAATATTAGTAGATTTTCCACTCTTGATAAGTTTCAAAAACGTTTTTAATTTTTGATTTCCTGTCACACCCCAACTGAGGGGAGTGTGACCAGCCAGGGCCTACATCCTACCCTGTAGCCTACTGTCTACACTGACATATAAGAAACCAGAACATATCGATAAAAAGAAACCACAACGAAATCTTTATCTAATGTTTTCAAAGTTCACAATATATGTTTTTAAACCAAAGAAGAACACCAACATCGTAACAAATAGAACATCTCAAATATCAAAGTTTTACAAACTTTTCCAAAACACAATGTCAGTGCAGAAAAGGAAACAACGACTATAAGACACTAGACTATGACCCAAGGATGCCGCTATGAGATACGACACCACCACCTACCCTCCAGCTGCGCCATGCCGATAAGCCAAAATCACTGCTCGTGCTTTGCAAAAAAACAAAGAAACAAACTGTGAATCCACTTGAGACTCAATGAGCGATTCTTGCGAACCTCCACATAATCCTCAGTTACTCATGCATAACATATAAGGCAACATAATGTATATTCAGGGAGGTAAGCTACTTTTAATGTGACTACTAATCCCATAGATCATTCTGTATACACAATATATGTGAAAACCTGCCATCTTGGCCTATCAAGCCTCCGGCATCCGGCCCTTGGGCCTACTTATGGTATAAAAATCCTGGCTACAGCCGGCCCTACCATACAAGGTGGAATCACATTGGCCGTTCGGCCACATCATATCAAGATGTAAACAACAAATCCTGGGCCATCGACTAGGATGGTCTACTAGTCTCCGGACACCGTCTGGGGTAGGGATAGCTAATCCCACCCAATTGGGGTCTGACACCTAGCAGGCCCGCTGGTGCATCTCAAGACCCAATCACTGGCCGAGCTAAGCATTGGTCATCCCGACCTCCACGCTTCTCGGTGGACCATCTTAAGCACATCACACAATCAAGTGTCCTAGGGTTTCCTTATATACACTTCGGGCCATTGCCCAAATCCGGCCCTAAGCCGGTCTGCAGGGTCATCAAATTAATGCTGCCCTTTCAAATTGTGCACACCTAATGGTTCTAGGTTTCCAAAAATGTTTACTAGCACTCCTAGAAGTTATGTCATCTCCTAGCTAAGTTTCCATATATGTTGAGCATCTCACAACGTCCTACACGTTGCCTAGCGTTATATGCTACCTTGGGTGAGGAATTCTATGAACCGATCTCAGAATTTCGCCCACGAATATTTCAGGACAGCATGTGTACATCACTTACCAAATTAATTTAGGATAGTAACATCATGAAGAACCGAAATAAAAAAGCAAGTAATGTAGAGGTTAAACTCATATGGAACGTACACTAAGCATAGCAACAATTAAACGTGATATGAGCAATTAAATGAAACATTTCTTGTCTACATATACTATATAAGCATTAGCAAGAATATTTCCAATTTGATAATATAAATCTATCCCAACAATTCACAACATGAATATGGATTAACATTAACGTGAATATGAATAAACATTAAACGGAGGGATATGAACAACTACACAAAATCGTTCGCTTCCTCCCCCTTTTCCTTGATCGGCCGAAGCTTGAGCAAGGTCACCTTTGCTCGACTGATCAATCCATGTGGGAAGGGGCTGGAATCTATGCATTTTAACCAATGGAACAGTAAACATAAACTTCAAATTGAATCTAACATTTAAATGTGAAGGTGAGGGTTAAGACAATAAAATACGAGATCCAACAATCCAATACAAACAGTCCTACTTTTCCCCCTTCTACTGCTCAACCAACTCGAGCAGGATGATAACCATGCTCAGCCGAACATCTAGGGTGGTGGACATGGCTGCGATGTCCACACGATTGTCAATCCAAAAGCAAAAACAAGCGAATACAAGTTGATGCGCAAGTTGCGAGACAAGCGAGGAAATTGGGGGAAATTTTGGCATGACCTTTCCCCTTTTCCTCGACTCGGACAGCCCCTTAAAACAAGAAATCGACATGTATAAAACCACAAAATCACAGCATATACAATGATCTAAGAATCTAACATGGGGAAATAACTCGATCGGTAAAACTCGCGAAGAATAATCCCAATTTCAAAATCTATGGGGCCCGGCCACCCGCCTCCCCTCAACATCTATCCAACCACTCACCTTGATTGAGGAGGATGAAATATTAGATGTTGACAACTTTGAATCTTTCGGCGACGGCGCGAAATCCCGGATCGACCAAATCCCTTTTCCCCTTGCTTCTTCTCCCCCTCTCTTAGGCGCTGCCTTGTGCAACTCAAAGATGAGTCGCACGGCACAAGGATGAGGGATTTTAATCCCTCATCTAGCCTTCCATATAGGCTCTTGATTCACTTGACTCCTACTCAAGACTCGACTAAACCCGAACTCGACTTGGGTTCCGACTCAACCCACAACATGAGTCGATTTAAACTTGATTTAAGGTATGATTGCATAAAAGGAAAGTCAATCACACAATTAAATTTCATACACCAATGGTTGAGTCATACCTTTTCACTCGTGGCGATCCTGAGGCTCGACTCGACTATCCCCGGGTCCGGATCGCTTCACCAAAATAGATTTTTATATTAGGAAATTTTTCTGGGTCTTACATTTTCGATCTCTTCGGAGACCTATGTAGCTTGTAATGGGCTCATGCGACCTTGCAGTTCTAAATCGTGGGCTCATTGTGGTCTTTCGGTTTTCAACCAATAGGAAGGGTCGGAGATCACGTTTTCATATTTATTATCTTTGTGATCTCTTAAAATTCGTTTTGGTATCACTTGATTCTATTTAAAACGGATTTCAAACTATTTAGCAAAGTGTATTTTGAAAATGATATTTGAATCTCTCTTTGCTATTTGGTTTGGTTAGCTTGCTAGTAGTCTTATTTTCATTGTCTACTAATGAAGTCTACTTGCAAGTTGAAAATGTTAATGGAAGGCTATGCTATCATAAAGAAAATGGAAAAGAAAATGAAAAGTTTGGGAAATTCCAAGAATGGGGTATGAGTTCGTTTTTGCAAAAATCTTAGTATAGTAGTTGAATACCCATGCTTTAATGATGTTTCTATATACTAATAATTGATTTTGCATGATAAATGTTTAAATTTTCATGAGTAGGAAAAATCATGATAACTAGGCAATTTCATGATATGGATATTGAATGAAATTGGACTAGTTTGAAATTTCTTATTAGAGACCTCATTTTGAGTAAACACCCAATGAACATGTTTAGATACACAGATGATATGATTCTAGGTGTTTAAACTTGAAAATTCATGTGTAAATGAAAAATGTGATAACTAGATCACATTAGGGGACTTAAGCTTGAAAAGTTTGATCCAAGTCAACTAATCGACTTGGACACTTCATTTTAAGTCCAAACTTCATAAACATATTTAGGAATAGGTATGACATGTTTCCATGCATTTAGAATGAAAAATTCATATGGATATGGATAAAATGACATAGAGGTGGTTTTATGAAAACCTCTTTTGAACCAAGTTGACCCAAGTCAATAAATTGACTTAAAGGTCTCATTTTCAATCCATATTTGGGAAACATGTTTAGATTTACTCATGTTAGGTGTCCATAAGTTTAAATTTGAAAAACCATGAGTAAATGATAAGATTGACACTTAGCAAGTTTCATGATAACTAGTTTAGTTTTGAATGAAATCATGTTAGGTTGATATCTTGACCTAAGGACATAATTTTCATTCCAAACTTGACATACATTCTTTACATGACCATTATGTGGTGTCATAAAAGTTTGAATGAAAACTGAGCACTTTTTTAAAATAATTAAAAATTACGAAAATGCCATTGAAAATTGAGCATTTTCAGTTATTTCTAAAAAAATATAGAAAAATCATTTTTAATTGATTCTTGAAACTGCACTTTTACTGAAAAATCTAGTTTGTTGTGTAAAAATTTCAAAAAAAAATCATCAAGAATCTGATTTATAATGGAATTTTGAAGTTGGATTTCGAAAACTCAAAGTATCACTTACTTGAAACACTCATATTTCCGATACTTTGATTTTTCTTCAAAAACTTCAAATAAAAACTAATGTATACTATTTTATTCCATTTCTAATATCATTCACACCATTGGTTGAGTAAATCATTTCTATAAATGATTTTGATACCTTGAATGATAGCTAGAAATATCGATTTTTCATTGAAAACAATATAGGTTGAAAAATGAACTTAGAAAATTCATTTTGAGTTCAAACCTGATACATGCATTTCAAATGATCATTCAACAATTGGTATCAAAAAAATTTCATCCAACAATTGGTATCAAAAATCTTCGTCGAAAATATGATTTTGTATGGATGAAAAAGTTTGATTTTTGAAAATTTGAAGTATAGGTTGGCCTAAAGTCAACAAAGTGACTTAGAAATTTCATCTTAAGCCCAAACTTGATTCATAGACTTACATTCTCTCATGTTTGATGTCTAAATGCCTAAGATAAATAAAACATGAGTAGATACCAAAATTTGATACTTAGCCATTTTCATATTTTCATGCTTAATTCGAATGAAACTGTGCTAAGTTGAAAATTTGATTAAATGACATTAGTTTCACTTCAAACTTGATATACATTATTTAAATGACTATATCTTTGGTATTTTGAAAGTTTGAATGAAATCTAAAAATGTCATGAAAATATATGAGTACATACATTCTTGAGAACATACATGATTTAATTTTGAATTCAGATTTTGTTTTGAACATATCATGTATGATTTTGTTTCATATCAAATATTTGTTTTTCATCCCTTTGGTTGAGATTGTCATGTTTCATGAAAAATCTTTAGTCTCAACTTTATGAAAAAATATTTGTTTCTCATCCCTTTGACTAGATTGACCTTTCTTGCCCTTTTTGATTGATGTCAAAAGCTAGGGGGAGAAAATTATAGGTAAAGGGGGAGAAAAATATAGGTAAAGGGGAGGAAAATATAGGAAGACCATGCATATAGATAGGGGGAGTTTATTTTCATAGATATGCATGTTGATAGGGGGAGAAATCCCTTAGTTGATATCCTCTATGCTTTAATGTATATATTTTCTTAAGGATGTTTGTCATCATCAAAAAGGGGGAGATTATTGGCTTTTGGTTTTCAACCTTGGTCTTAATCTTGGTTTTGATGATAACAAACATGTAACTAATATTTCGTTGAGAAATACTTCAGGTTCCATATCGATTAGCGTTCGATGTCCTCGATCAGATAAATCAGAAGAAATCGAAAGGACATTGATCGTCGCGCTCGGGTTCGTCATGGAATATCTCGAAGTTCGATGTATGCACTAAAGAAGTATTGGACGAGCTCAAAGATCACATGGAAAACTCTCCAAGATGATGCTCGTTGAAAGTCGGAACCCGAAAATGAAGCGCGCAAGAAAAATGGCTGAAAAATCAATATCAGCCTATGTTCGGTCGACCGGTCGGTCGATCAAATAGGGTTAAAAAAATGGCAGTAGCCATTTTGGTTGACCGAATAGTGCCAAAAATTGGCAATGGCTACTTCGGTCAACTGGGCGGTCGACCGATTAAAGCCAAAAGTTGGTAGAGGACGCATTGGTCGACCGATCGATCGACCGGACTGCGGATCACCAAAGTCGCAACACTGCGTCGGTCGACCGAATTGCGGATCGCAAGAGTTGAATCTGGCGGTCGACCCATCGGTCGATCGCACAGAGAGAATAGGCAGCGGTCACTCTAAGCGGTCGATCGATCGGTCGACTGGCCAATCGACCGAGCGGCTGTAAAGGCTAGATTTTAGCCTGTTGAGCTGCTGTTTCTTTGAGAGGGTATAAATATACCTCATCTAACTCATTTAGCCCTCTTCTCTCACACTTACAGATTTGATTGAGCATTCTAAAGGGAGATTTGAGCCTTCAAAGGATCGATCAGCAGCGCTCTATTCTTCCGTGAACATTTTCTCAAGCGCACAATTTTCTTCCTCAACTCGGGTTTTAATATGAGCTCTACCTCTTGACGCGTTGAAGGCTTGGAAAAGAGTTGTGGTTCCTCTCTCATTTCTTAAGCTCTTTTGATTGTATTTTAATTATTATTTGGACATTGTTTTATTTGAATTTGAGTTTGAATAAGACCTAGGTTGTTAGGTCTTGTTGTGTGAGTGGTATCCTCGGTGTAGAAGGACTAAAGCCACTTGTGTAAACTTAGTTCTACTAGGCTTAGTTGAGGTATCCCTTAGGGTTGAGGTGGAAGAGTGCTCTAGGTAAGAAGGCAGAGACTTCCGGGTGTGGAAGTGCCTTAGGTCGAGAGTGCGACTCTTCGAGTCAAAGTCCTCATTGTAAGGGAAACAAGAATTAATCTAGTAAACCTAGTTTGAAAATCCTAAGCGGAGTGCTTAGGTCTTGGACATTGTTTTATTTGAATTTGAGTTTGAATAAGACCTAGGTTGTTAGGTCTTATTGTGTGAGTGGTATCCTCGGTGTAGGAGTAAAGCCACTTGTGTAAACTTAGTTCTACTAGGATTAGTTGAGGTATCCCTTAGGGTTGAGGTGGAAGAGGGCTCTAGGTAAGAAGGCAGAGACTTCCGGGTGTGGAAGTGCCTTAGGTCGAGAGTGCGACTCTTCGAGTCAAAGTCCTCATTGTAAGGGAAACAAGAATTAATCTAGTAAACCTAGTTTGAAAATCCTAAGCGGAGTGCTTAGGTAGTGGAGTAGGCATTGGGGCCGAACCACTATAAATTGTGTGTTTGCATTGATACTCTATTTGTACTTAATTATTTATCTTGCTTCCGCATCCAATCATAAACTTGCAATTTGCCTAAGCGATTTGAGAAATGATTAAAATTGGATTTAGGCCAATTAATTTAGTAAACACACTATTCCCCCCCCCCTCTAGTGTTGCCATTTCTACTACACTGACAGCCTCTTTCTCTTCTTGAGGAGGTGGTGGTGGTAGTGGTGGCGGTGGCGGTGGCGTAGGCGACGGCGGCGGCAGTGGCGGCGACTAGGGCAAGGATAGGTTGAAGAAGAAGTGATGGCCGTTAGATGAGATGGAGGGTGAAGATTGTTGCCATGTGGCACTGAGGAGGGGCGTTCTGCACACGTGGATGTTTTACCGTTAAGTTACTAATGGACATGATAACGGAGGGAGGTTATTAGAATAAAAAGTGTAGTCGCGGGGGGGTCCGTGCACACTTGGTAGTTTAGGTAGTCTTTGCGCACATTGAATATAGTCGAGGGGGGTTCCGTGTAATTTACCCTTTATTCATCATTGTTATGACTGTGAATAATGCTTGTTAGGGCTAATTTAAAACTAGATAAATCGGTACCTTAAGTATATATGAATGTTTTGGTGGTCATAAAGAGATAGTCTTCAAGAATAGAAATTGTCCAGAATTATAATTTTTATGCATAATTGACACTTAGTTCGGAGGCTCAGAAGTCGTCCGATTAGTACAAACTCTTGGGATTAGTTTGTAGGATACTTTGACAACTCCGACACCAAATATCAGCGGATTCTGAGATGAAGTGAAGGGGTTTGTGCAATTAGTTTGAGGGCTACCCAAATCTGTGCAATTCTGCACATAGCATAATTTACAATAAGTTAAAAGTTTAACATGATGTATGAAAGGCGAATCATTGTCCTACTTACAGTGAAACCTTGTAGGGTATGTGGACAAACATACGAATCTAAGTTGAAGAAAAAAGATTAAGAAATGACTTAGTTATGAATTTTATAAGATGACAAGTCAAATAGTAAAATCTGCTAGTGAATGCAAAAATTCTGGGATGACATGTTCATCACGTCGTTTCGTGACCGATCCATTGTCCAAATGATATGAAACTTTGTGGTTAGTTAGTGTGATATGTATGCTGACTAATTTATGATTTCAGTAGCTATATATTTCCCTAAAGACTAAGGGTTTGGTAGAGGTGAGACAAGTGAATATGTTAACATTTGATAAGTGCAAACACTTGGCTAAGTGTTGGAGGACTTGCCTTGACTTTACTTAAGCGGTAAATTACTTTGATGTTTATGTTTTGTGATTATGGTAGACTTTGATCTACACTTCTATGATGAAAATTTTAATTGATAAACAATGTAACCTATTTGCATATCTTTATTGTGTTGTTCCACCCCTATTGGGTGTGGCCGATGACTTGAGACTCCGACAGGTGACGGGAATGGTCCCGAAGAGATGGCTCCGAAAACCCATTCGGTGATGGGGGATGCCCAAAGAGACGACATTGTGTATATGAGGTTCCGACCAATGACGGGGAAGGTCCTGAAGAGACGGCTCAGGAAGTCCATCCGATGATGAAAAATGACTCGAAGAGACGAATTAGGGGCGGGTGCTACGTCGGGAGGCCATCCTGACAGTCACCCTTATAAGTGGCTTACGTTGGTGGGAGATTCTCGACCTGTGTTGGATCGTGACTAGAGGGGTAGGTGGCGGTAGTGTGCGTATCCCGGAGATAAGGCCGAAATGTGCCTAATATATGCTTTGTGATGTTATGGTTCCCTAAGATACACGATGATATATTCACGTGGTTAATTGATGTCATGGTTTGTTGTTGAATTAATTCAATACGTATTATTGTCATTTTATTCATTTATATGATTATATAGTTTTGTTCTTTTGAGGGTGGGTATCACCCTACCACTCATTGAGTAATATGCTCATGCCCTCCTACCTGTGTGTGTAGGTTCAGGTGCAGCTCATGAAGCCTGATGCAATTGGCAGTGTTAGCTCAGCGAGAGGATTTTCCCCAGTCGTAGTTAGAGAGTCTTGATGTCATGTTTGAGCATTTGGATATTTTTGTAGCATTGGTAGTATCTTGTGAGACTTTTCATCTATCTTCATATTTATGTTTGGAGTGGTGTTCTTTAATGTTTGGAGTATTAAATCATTTGTCTTCATATTTATATATGCATTTTGGTTGTATCCTTTATCAAATTATGTTTGGTTGTGACACTTTGGGGTACGTGGGTGTATTCTCAGGCGGTCATGCTACCCCGAGTTTGGGGCGTGACATTATTGATTGATACTTGTATTGTGGGTTTGAAGGTGTAGGTGTTACACCTTGGGGTGTATCCTTTTTCTTTCTCTTCTGTTGCGTGTGTTTGCCAGCCTAGCGGACTAGTTCGTGGTCGGGCCAAGTCGACTCATGGTCCGGAGCGAGCTTGCGAGCTCGGGTAAGTAGAATATAGATTTTGGAATTTATGAAATTAGGCTTGAGTGGTTGACATTATTTAAATTGATGTTGTGTGTGCATAGTTATTATTTATGTTCATGTGGGTGCACTTAATTAAATGCCTATGATTTATTTTTGTATTAAATCAAGTCTAATTAAATTAATTAAGTTTATCGGGTTAGCGGGTTGGATTTGGCTTAAGGTGGATGCGGGTTTGGATTTAGGTTAGAAGGGGTTAGGGTTGAGGAGGAAGTATAAAACCCCCTCCCCTTGGTTGTGGCTCCAATTTTTGGAGCCACCCAAATTTGTGGGAGAGGAGAGCCAGCCAGCAGCCGGCCCTCCCTTCCCCCCTTAGAGATGCCGCCTGTGAGCCAAGCCGCCTGCCTCCTTTCCTCCCCTCTTCCTCTCTTCTTTCCTTTGGAGCCGAGACAAGAGGAGCCAGCCGAGCCGCCCTCTGCTTCCCCTCTCTCCCTCTCTCCAAGCCGGCGGCTTGGAGTGAGCTGCCACCTTGCTTTCTCTTCTTTGGGGTTGAGCTGCCAGATTTCAAAGCCAAAATCGGAGGCCGTTGATTGGATCCTCGTCTCCAATCCCTTCCTTAATTAGGTGAGTGGTTTTATCCCTCCTATTCGGGTTTTCTTTGAATTTTCTTCAAGACGCCTTGAAGATTCTTGATCTTCATGATGTTGTTTTTGTGTTCTTGAAATTTTCTTGATTTCCATGCCATGCTTAGATTTTAAATTTTGATCTCATATCATGGGGCATATGTTAATGGAAGATCTGTGATTTTATAATTTAATCTTGTGAATCTTGGATGCAACCTCATCTTGGAGTTCTAGATGTTCTTGATGCTAAAGATTAACTAATCTCCTTGAATCTTGATTTAGGGATTCTTGGTATATATGCTAGCTTTTATTTGGTGAAAATTTTGAGATTGTATGCGTGATTGGCATGATAACATGAATCAGTGATGTTGGAAATTTAGGGATTTAATTCTGTAAAATTCGGATTTTATTTCATGAGGTGCTAGAAATTTTAGCTTTCTGAAATTTATATGTTGTTTGTTGAATCTGGGCTGATTTTTAATTTCTAAGTTATTATGTGCTTAGATATCTGAACATAGTCATATAACCAATTGTTCCGACCAGAAAACATAGTTTTGAAACATAGGGCACACTTTGGAGACTCGATTCGGGGTAGACACGGCAGTTCTGGGCAGAACAATACCCTAAAACAAAACCCTAAAAAAACCCTAATTGAGATGAACTAAATTTTAATTCTATAATTAAAATTGGGTTAAGGGTGAGCATAATCTGTTATGAACCAACTTGTAAGGTATGCATGAAATAAAACCACATGGGTTTATGACAATACGGGTCTAATGGGTAGAGGTCGGATTTGGGACGTCGAGACTCTTCATGATAAGGACACCTCTAGGACACCGTAGGAGAATCTCGACTTAGGTCTTGATATGTCATATCCTTGAGAATGACGGAGTGGCTCAAATTGGAGCCAGGTTACGGGCTACGCTCGGGTGGTTGGACGCTAAAATCCCAACCTGCAGAACAAGTTCGGAGGATCTTCCCGATTATCCTAGTATGTGTTGTTGCCTTCGGGCATGGTAGGGCTTCGGCCCGATGCACTTCTTTTGTTGGTGATGTTGCCTTCGGGCATGGTAGGGCTTCGGCCTGTTGCACCTCTTTTGTTGGTGATGTTGCCTTCAAGCATTGTAGGGCTTCGGCCCGATGCACCACTTTTGTTGGTGATGTTGCCTTCGGGCATGGTAGGGCTTTGATCCGATGCACTTCTTTTTTTGGTATTGTTGCCTTCGGGCATGGTAGGGCTTTGGCCCGATGCACCACTTTTGTTGGTGATGTTGCCTTCGGGCATGGTAGGGCTTCGGCCCGATGCACCACTTTTGTCGGTGATGTTGCCTTCGGGCATAGTAGGGCTTCGGCCTGATGCACCTCTTGGAGAGTTAGATGTCGTGGGCATGGGTGGCCTGTTGGCCTAGTAGCTACTCACACCTCTGTGACTTTGCCTTTTTAGAGATAGAATATATTTATGTTATCCCTGTGTTTATTGTGAGGGTGGGTAAAACCGCTCGCTGAGTTCTTTGAACTCACCCGTTGTCGTTGATTTCTGTTTTGCAGAGCCTGACCGGTGAGGTGGGTTGGATGCACTGGCGTCGCTGGAGAACAGAGGAGCCGCTGGATCTCATAGCAGTCCTAGTTAGGGTTGTAGTCGAGTCTTTTTGGTAGTTGTCATGCGCTTGTATTAGTTTGATTTGGAGTCGTAGCCCTGTGGGCATTTATGTTATTTATTTCAGGTTTTATTTGACTGAACTTTTGAACTATTGAACTTAATCGTATTTCTGCATTTTTTCTTTACCTCTGAGCTATTGAACTAGACTTGGTGTTGGTTTGCTTTTCCTTTAAAATAAAACTTGTTATTTTCTTTCCGCTATATTATTTGATTTGGTATGTGCATGGGTTAGGCTTCGGGGTATAGACACGTATACCTTGGCCGATCATGTGACCTGAGTTGGGGTGTGACAACGGTGTTGCCGAACCACTATAAATTGAAGAGTTTGTATTGCCTTACTATTATGTTCTTGCTTAATATTGTCTTTTGTTCAATTACTATTGCACTTTGTGAAGTCAAAAATCAAATTAGTAAAACTTAGATAGATAGCTCGACTAGAATTAAAGATTGGAATTGGACTTGGTGTTTAACGTACACACTATTCACCATCCTCTAATGTGGATAGTTGGTTCACAGAAAAATGCATCTTCCTTCAAGAATTTGAGAAACAAAAATGTTTCATTCAAGAATGCACATATTCAATCTCATGTTAAGTATTCAACTTTTAAGCCTCATGACCATAAAAAGAATGAAAACAAGAAAAAATTTCATTGTAATATCCTAGATATTTAATTATATTCTTTTCCTGTTTGTTTCTATTTGCTAGCCTAGCGGGCTAGTTCGAGGTCGAGCCGAGTCGACTCGTGGTTCGGTGCGAGCTCGTGAGCTTGGGTAAGTTGAGTTGTGAGTTATAATTATGTAGCTAGTTTATTTGATTATATTACATGTGGATGTGCATGTGTTTATTATTTGTATTTCTCTCTTAGGGATAGTTTGGGTTAGCGGGTCATGGATCTGGGTCGAGAAGAGTGCGGGTTAGGGTGGGGTTAGGTGGAAGTGGGAGAGGATTATAAATTCTCTCCCCCCTAGGGCCGGAGGCTCCCTATTGGAGCCACCGAGCCGATTGAAGGAGAAGAGAAGAGCCAGTCGCCTGAGCTACCGCCCCTCCCTTCCCCCTCTTGGAGCCGCTGAGCCGCCAGCCGTCGCTTCCCTTCTTCGCCTCTCCCTTCCTTGGAGACGAGCAGTGTCACGCCCGAAATCAATTGTTGGCGTGTAGGCCTGGCGGGCCGAGTCAGCAATCTTGCTCGTGGCGGATAGGCCTGGTGGGCCGAGTCACACTAGACGCCGAGGGCGCTCAGGTCTGCTACGGTATAAGGTGAAGGTGCGCCCATCCCTCACACAAATTGGTTTGGGGGTCATTGGTTAGCGCCGGAGTCCTGGGAGCTGGTATCAGAGCCGGGTCCCGGGTTCGAGTCTCAGCGGTGATTGCTGAGGGGGAGATTGTTGGCGTGTAGGCCTGGCGAGCCGAGTCAGCAATCTTGCTCGTGGCTGATAGGCCTGGTGGGCTGAGTCACACTGGACATCGGGGGCGCTCGGGTCTGCTACGGTATAAGGTGAAGGTGCGCCCTTCCCTCACACCAATTGGTTTGGGGGTCGTTGGTTAGCGCCGGAGTCCTGGGAGAAATGTTGGCTTAAGGGTTTCTCTTAAGCCTCGATCTTTATTTTGATGATAACAAACAAGTGTTTAATCCAGATGTGAAGTTTTGAGTACAGGTTGAGGTTGCGATAAGCATGTCAAGTTCGTTCAAACGAATCAGAAGAAAAGACCGTCAAAGAAACGAAAGAAGAAAACGTCAAAGAAAGGCTTGGGCATAAATCAAATATATATCTTGTAATATACCCCACAATCCTATCGGTCGATCGAAGTTGGTGAAGAAATCGCAGAGGGTTGCGTCGGTTGACTGATCGAAGCCAAAAATTGGCAGAATGCTCATCGGTCGACCGGATTAGAGATCACAAGTCACGCGACCCTGGCTCCACTGATTCGGTCGATCGACTGGTCGATCGAATGTGGGATTGATAGAGTTGCGACAGTCGATCGACCCGTCGGTCGATCGAACACTCACATAAAGCCCGCGGTCGCATTGGCAGTCGATCAGTCGGTCGACTGACGATCGACAGGCAAGCGATCGAATGACGTCAACGGCTATTTTTTTGCCCGTTGAACATTCCGTTCGGCTGAGGGGTTATAAATACCCCTCACCTAACTTCTTTAATCCTTCTTGGAGATTTCATTGAGCATTAAAGAAGTGATTTGAGCCTTCATAAGAATTGATTTGCTGCGCACCCTTCGCCTCCGTCGACAACATTCTTCGAGCATCTGCTTCCCTGCTTCCCTCAACTCTGCTGCAACTCAAAGAGTCATCTTCCTACAAGTTGGAGGCCTGAAGGCTTGGGAAAGGATCTTTGGTTCATCTTTAAATTCTTAAGCTCTTTCCATTGTATTTGAAGTTTATTTGAAACTTGTTTTCCATCTGTAATAGCTGCTAGGTGTGCTAGGGAAACACTTAGGGAAAACTTTGTAGAATTATGTTTTGCCTAGGTGAATAGGATTGAGGGATTCTCAGAGTGGTGAGAAGAGTATCCTCAGTGTATTCAAAGGGAAATATAATCTCTATAAAGTAGTGGTTAGAAATCCTTGGTGATGAGCTAAGGTAGTGGAGTAGGCAGTTGGTCGAACCACTATAATTATTCTTGTTTGCATTGCTTTCTTGTTTATTCTTGTTTGCCTATCATTGTCATTAATATTTGATCACATCTACTGTTAAGAAACACTTGCACTTAAGTTAAGATAAAATTGAGTAAAAAGAAAAATATACAAAAAGGGGGATAGACACTATTCAACCCCCCCTTCTAGTGTCGGGTTTCACACAACAATTGATAGGGGGAGCATAAGTTGAGTAAGTTGAGTTATAAGTATTTGTATGCATGTGTTGAGTTTTATATCTTGTATACCTTAGACTCATGTATGCCTTAACTCAAACTCACAAACACTTATGCATATGCTTTCTTAAAAAAAAAATCATGTTATGTTTGTCATCATCAAAAAGGAGGAGATTGTTGGCTTAAGGGTTTCTCTTAAGCCTCGATCATTATTTTGATGATAACAAACAAGTGTTTAATCCAGATGTGAAGTTTTGAGTTCAAGTTGAGGTTGTGATAAGCATGCCAAGTTCATTCAAATGAATCAGAAGAAAAGACCGTCAAAGAAACGGAAGAAGAAAACATCAAAGAAAGGCCCGAGCATAAATCAAATAAATATCTTGTAATATACCCCTAGGACGATCTTATCCCAAGCCTAATTGTAAAGTTATCCAAGTTAGAACTTGGTAACTAAATCCATAAAAAAAGGCATGTAAAAAAATTCAAGTAGAAAACAGCCTTAGCCTGAGTTCGATAGACCGGTCGGTCAACCGAACAAGGCAATATCGTTGGCAGCAGCCAATTCGATCGATCGGTCGGTCAACCGAATGCTGCAAAAATATGGTAGTAGCCATTTGGTCGACCTGTCGATCGATCGATGTTGGTGAAGAAATCGTAGAGGGCTGCATCGGCCAACCGGTCGGTCGACTAATCGAAGCCAAAAATTAGCAGAATGCTCATCTGTCGACCGGATTAGATATCATAAGTCGCGCGACCCTGGCTCAACTGATTCGGTCGACCAACTGGTCGATCGAATATGGGATTGATAGAGTTGCGACAGTCGGTCAACCGAACACTCACATACAGCCAGCGGTCGCATTGGCGGTCGATCAGTCGATCGACCGATGATCGATAGGCAAGCGATCGAACGGCGTCAACAACTATGTTTTTGCCCGTTGAACATTCCATTCGGCTGAGGGGTTATAAATACCCCTCACCTAACTTCTTTAATCCTTCTTGGAGATTTTATTTGAGCCTTCATAAGAATTGATTTGCTGCGCGCCCTTTGCCTCCATCGACAACATACTTCGAGCGCCTACTTTCCTGCTTCCCTCAACTCTGCTGCAACTCAAAGAGTCATCTTCCTGCAAGTTGGAGGCCTGAAGGCTTGGGAAAGGAGCTTTGGTTCATCTTTAAATTCTTAAGCTCTTTCCATTGTATTTGAAGTTTATTTGAAACTTGTTTTCCATCTATAATAGCTGCTAGGTGTGCTAGGGAAACACTTAAGGAAAACTTTGTAGAATTGTGTTTTGCCTAGGTGAATAGGATTGAGGGATTCTCAGAGTGGTGAGAAGAGTATCCTCAGTGTATTCAAAGGGAAATATAATCTCTATAAAGTAGTGGTTAGAAATCCTTGGTGAGGAGCCAAGGTAGTGGAGTAGGCAGTTGGCCGAACCACTATAATTATTCTTGTTTGCATTGCTTTCTTGTTTGCCTACCAGTCATTAATATTTGATCACATCTACCGTTAAGAAACACTTGCACTTAAGTTAAGCTAAAATTGAGTAAAAAGAAAAATATACAAAAAGGGGGACAGACACTATTCAACCCCCCCTTCTAATGTTGGGTTTCACACAACAAGGGTCACATGATCCGTCAGGGTATACGTGCCTATACCCCGCAGCCTAAGCCATGCATATGCCAACTCACGAGAATAACAATAGCGAAAAGAAATCAACAAGTTTTTATTTCAACTAGAAATCAAAACAGAGTTCATCATGAACATGTTTAAGCAAATGAATAAAATGCAGAAATAATACATCTAGTCCAACAGACCAAATACAATAAAATCTGAATAAAATGACATAAAATGCCCTCAAGGACTACAACTCCAAAACCAACAAAAGTGCATGACACACTACCAAAAGACTCGACTACGACCCTAACTAGAATTGCTATGAGATCATGCGGCTCCTTTGCCCTCCAGCTACGCCAAGTGCTCCAGCCCACCTCATCGGTCAGGCTCTGCAAAACAAAACAACGACAACGGGTGAGTTCAAAGAACTTAGTGAGCAATTCTACCAACCCTCAGGAAAAAAATATCACAGATAAGATGCATAAGGTAAAACTCCTGGCTCAAGCAGGAAAAGGTCACAAGGGAGTGACCAGCTAATAGGCCATTCGGCCACCACCTGCCCGATGGCAGCCAACTCCCAAACGGTGAAGAACAACAGGCCTAAGCCTACCATGCCCTAAGGCAACAACACATACTACGATAATCGGGAAGACCCTCCGAACTTATCCTAGTATAAAGAAACTCGGGCGCAATCGGGAAGGCCCTCCGAACTTACTCCGGGATTCGCTCATCCGAACTTGCCCCTTTAAGATATCACAGGAGTAATTGGGTAGGCCCTCCGAACTTACTCCTCTAAGATATCTCAGGAATAATCGGGTAGGCCCTCCGAACTTATTCTTTAAAAATCACCTCGGGGATAATCGAGTAGGCCCTCCAAACTTATTCCACGAGGCCAAACCAGAACAATCGTGAAAGGCCCTCCGAACTTGTTCTACAGGTTGGGAATTAGCCATCCAACCTCCCGGGCCTAGCCCACAATTCGGCTCCTCAACGAGCCTCTTCGCCATTCATAAAGATATGACACACCATGACCTAAGTCAAATTTTTCCTATGGTGTCTTAGGGGTGTTCCTATTGGAAAGTGTCTCAACACTCTAATACCCGACCCTAACTCATAGACTCGTAATGTCATAAACCCGTGTGATTTTATTTAATGCATAAACTTCTCATGTTGGTTCATAACAGATTTGTTGGCCTAAGATTTTCTACCTTGGTCTTAATCTCGGTTTTGATGATAACAAACATGAAACTAATGCTTCAATGAGAAATCCTTCAGGTTCCAAGTCTGTTAGCGCACGACGTCCTCGATCGGAAAAATCAGAGAAATCGAAGAAATCGGCAAGGACGCTCATCGTCACTCGGGATTCTTCGAGAAGTTAGAGTTTAGGTTTAGGGTGTCTAACATGTGTTGTAATCCTCTTTTATGATGCAAAGAACCCAAAATCTAAACCTGAAGCCCAAAACATGAAAACCCGAAAATCGCCCTGAAATTCACTAAGCCTAGGGAGCTCATTGGAGGCTATATGACCTAGATATTTTCTTGACACAAAAAATGGCGGTAATTGTTCCTTGGGTAAAAACTAGATAACGAGGGATTTTTAAGGATTTTTTGAAAGCCTTTAGACTACCCATATTTGATCCGAAAGATTAGAAAATTTTTGTTTTCCAGAAATTTGTACTAGACCCCAAAAACTATTTTTTTGATTCTTAAGGATTTTGATTTTTTAGATATTTTTATTGAATCCAAATGGGGGGTAATCCTTATATAATATTTATGTTTTATGTTATATAAGTAGACTTAGTGAAGACAGAAATAGAAAACGAACAAACAAAGCAAAGAAATATGCCCTGCCCAGGTTCGGTCGATCGATCGAAGGAGAAGGCATTTCGATCGACCAATCGGTCGATCAAACGATGCCAGAATTTGGCAGTAGCCAATTCGGTCAATCGGTCGGTCGACCGAAGTGCGCCCAGAAGCGACAGAATGTCGTGGTTACTTGGGCGGTCGATCCATCGATTGATCGACGATCGATCCATCGATTGACCGACGATCGATCCATCGATTGACCGACGATCGATCCATCGATTGACCGACGATCGATCCATCGATTGACCGACGATCGATCCATCGATTGACCGACGATCGATCCATCGATTGACCAACGATCGATCGACAAGCAACCGGGCATCGGCAACGGGCAAAAATACTCCCGTTAACGAGCCATTTCATTTGGAGGTTATAAATACTCACCCCAATCTCTCTTCCAAGCCTTTAATGATGCATCCAAGCTTCCATTGAGCCATATTTGATCATCTATAAAGTATTTCTTGAGCCATCTCTTTGCAATCCCTAGTTTCCATGATAAAACCTTGATCTAGCCTTTGAACCTTCAAGATTTCTTCCCAAGGCATCAAGAGGACTAGGTAGTTTCTTTTGGAGCTAAGTATAGTTTGATTTATTTATTACTCCAATTATTATTGTATTTTCTTGGTTATTTTCATTGTATACCACTTGTGTAAACCTAGAGTGCTAGGTTGATTGAGTTGGTGGTTGCCTTGGTGTTAAGGCTTAAACCCACCATTGTAAACGTAGTTTACTAGGATTAGTTGAGTTGTCCTTATGTTGAGGTGGGAGAGTGCTCTCGGTAGGAAGGCGGGATACTTCTGGGTGTGGAAGTGCATTCGGTTTGAGAGCGGAGACTTTCCGGTGTAAAGTCCTCATTGTAAGGAAACTAATTAATCTAGTTAAATTAGTTTAGAAGTCCTAAGCGGGGTTCTTAGGTAGTGGAGTAGGCATTGGGGCCGAACCACTATAAATTATTGTGTTAGCATTGAGATATTTGTGTGTGCAAAAATGTTTTATTATTGCTTCCGCATTTAGTTGATAAATTGCAACTTGCGTAAGCAATTAAGTAAACGATTAAAATCGAAATTAGGCGAAAGATTTAGATAATACACTATTCACCCCCCCTCTAGTGTGGCCATTTCACCAACAAGATTATGCTGACCATTTTTGCCCAATTTTAATTATGCAATTAAAATTTAGTTCACCGCAATTAGGGTTTTATTTTAGGATTTTGTTTTAGCTTACTATTCTGCCCGAAACTGATGTATCTAATCTGAATCTGGTCTCCAGAGTGTGACCTATGTTTCCAAACTATATTTTCTAGTCGAAACGATATATTACAGAACTATGTTCAGAGAAATACAAACACTACAGCAAGCATTATAAAAATAGCACAAATTCATCATCTCAGTATGAAATTCCAGCAACATTGAATTTTCAACATATCATGAAATTAAATCTAAAAATTAACTCCCTAATTTCCATCACATCAGATTTTAATCACCAAGATAAATCTCACAATAAACCATGCTTAATAAACAAGAATATCAAGCATCCCAACTCTCCTTAATCAAGAACCCACCTTTATATTCAAGAATTTAAACCAAGAACTCTCATGCCTCCAAAATCAAACCCCTTTTAAATCCACAAGATATATTTCCAAAAATCACAGATTTAATAACAAGCATGCATTTAAATTTACAAACATCAAGATTGTTGATCAAATTGATTTATAGAAGGCAAGAAGATGTACATCCTTTCATTTAGGCATTTCATCAAACACTTGGAGGGCACCCCTTTTTCCACCTTGGCCGAGCACCCCTAGGATTACCCTAGGATTGCCGAGCCCCATAGGGGAGGGTTTAGGGTCTCCTCAAATACGACACATAAAGAATGATGAGAATTCGAGAGATCATCGAAAACAAATCAAGAACATCAAGCCTCCAAGAACAGCTTCAAGAAACTCGAAGAAATCCCGAAGAAGGAGGGTAAAACCACTCACCTTGATTTAGGAAGAAGGAGTACGAGGAACTCTAAATCGGCGGCCTCCAAATCCGACCTCAAGGGGGGGGGGGGGCTTGGCTCAACAAGGGGCGGCGGCTTGGCTCCAAGGAGAGGGGAAGAGAGAGAGAGGAAGAGAGGGGAAGGAGAGGGGCTCGGCGGCTGCCTCAAGGGTGGCAGCTCCAAGGAAGAAGAAGAAGAGGAGAGAGGGGCGGCTGGCGGCTGCTCCTCTCTTCAAGTGGCTTGTGCGGCTCCAAATAGGGAGCCACAAGCCAAGGGGAGGGGGTTTTATACTCCCTCCTCAACTCTAACCATTCTAAACCCTTTATCCAACTCGCATCCGCCTCAACCCAAACCCGAACCCGCGAACTTACATTAACTTAATTAGTCATGTTCTCCACATAACCATCCAATACACGGACACCCACATGTGACATAATTAAACAATCATGCATACACAATATAGAATTAAATAAATTAATCTACACAAGCAAAATTACATACCTCATTTTCTTACTTACCCTAGTTCGCAAACTCGCACCGGACCATGAGTCGACTCGGCTCAATCTCGAACTAGTCTGCTAAGCTGGCAACACAACCATAAAAGAAAAGAATATAATTAAAATATATAGGATATTACAAGCACTGAGGAGCCGCCCAACCCAGTCGAGCCAGCCCCTCTCCTTTCTCCTTTCCCTCTCCTCAAGCTGGCGGCATGAGGTGAGCCGCCGCCCCCTCTTTCCCCCTTCCTTGAGTCGAGCCGCCATCTTTTGAAGTCGGAATTGAGGTCCGTCGTTCGGGATTTCTTCTTTAATCATCCATCCTATTTAGGTGAGTGGTTTTGCCCCTCATTCTCGGGTTTTCCTTCGAGTTCTTGAAGCCGTTCTTGAAGGCTTGGATGATTTTGTTTTATTTTTCGATGATCTCTCGATTTATCGTTGATCTTTTGGGTGCCGTATTTGAGGAGGTCCTAAACCTTTCCTTATGTGTCTCGGCAGTCCTAGGATGACCCTAGGGTTGCTCGGCCAAGGTGGAAAAGGGGGCGCTGTCCAAGTGTTCGATGAATTGCCAAAGAGAAAGGTGTAGATTTTTCTTGCCTTCTATGCTTTTAATTTGTTCATCAAATCTTGATGCCAAAGAGAAAGATATTGATGCCATGAAGGTTCTTGGAGAAAGTTTCTTGATCATGATGCTTGGTTCTTGTTTATAGTATGGTTGGTACTTGTTAGCCTTGTTGTTAAGCATGAAAATTGAGAAATTTATCTCAAAATTGAGAAATTTCTGTAAATTTCATATTTATTTTCATGCCATGCTGAAAATTTGATGTTGCTGGAAATTTCATGCTGAGATGATGAATCTGTGCTATTTTCCAATTGCTTGTTGCGGTGTATGTATTTATGTGAACATAGTCGCGTAACCTATCGTTTTGACTAAAAATCATAGTTTGGAAACATATGACACACTTTGGAGATCTGATTCGGGTTAGATACATCAGTTTTGGGTACGATAGTAAGCTAAAATAAAACCCTAATCTTGGTGATATAAATTTTAATTGCATAATTAAAATTGGGCAAATGGTCAGCATAATCTGTTATGAACCAACAAGTAAAGTTTATGTATAAAATAAAACCACACGGGTTATGACATTATGGGTCTAGGAGTTGGGGTCGGGTATTGGAGTGTTGAGATACTTTCCAATAAAGACACCCCTAAGACACCGTGTGAGAGACTTGACTTAGGTCGTGTTGCGCCATATCTTTATGAATGACGGAGAGGCTCGTTGAGGAGTCGGATTGCAGGCTAGGCACAGGAGATTGGATGACTAATTCTCAATCTGTGGAACAAGTTCGGTTGAGCAAATCCCGACTAATCTGGTTGGCCTTGTGGGATAAGTTCGGAGGGCCTACCCGATTATTTCTGTGATATCTTAAAGGGGTAAGTTCGGAGAGCCTACCCGATTACTCCTGTGATATCTTAAAGGGGCAAGTTCGGATGAACGAATCTCGATTGTCCCTACGCGTCTCGTGGAGCAAGTTCGGAGGGCCTTCCCGATTATCCTAGTATGTGTTGTTGCCTTAGGGCATGGTAGGCTTCGGCATGTTGATCTTCACCGTTTGGGTGTTGGATGCCTTCGGGCAGGTGGTGGCCAGATGGCCTATTAACTGGTCGCTCCCTTGTGACATTTTCTTGTTTGAGTCAGGAGTTTTGCTTTACACATCTTATCTGTGTTGTTTTTTTTGTGGGGGTTGGTAGAACCGCTCACTGAGTTCTTTTGAACTCATTCATTGTCGTTGTTTTATTTTGCGAGCCTGACCGGTGAGGTGGGCTGGAGCACTTGGCGCAGCTTGAGGATAAAGGAGTCACTTGATCTCATAGCAGTCCTTGTTAGGGGTCGTAGTCGAGTCTGTAGTAGTTTGTCATGCACTTATATTTTGATTTTTTTAGAGTTGTAGTCCCGTGGGAACATTCATGTTTTTATTCAGATTTTATTTAAATATCAGTATTGATACTCTTTGATTCATGTTATTCCTCACTCGTGCTTTTGACAAAAACTATATTGTTTAATGAAATCTGTTTATATTTCTCTTTATAAATAAAACTATTATTTCTTTCCGCTATCTTTTGTGAGTTGGCATGTGCATGAATTAGACTGCGGGGTATAGGCACGTATACCCCCTGGCCGATCACGTGACCCTGAGTTTGGGGCGTGACATTTATGGTCATTGTTTTTGTTGTGGTTTTTATGGTTATTTTATATATGATTGTGCTTGCAAGAGAAATCCAAGTGATGCTAAGACACTTTGGATTTCTAAGCCTAGTTACCCTCAAGGACCCAAAGCCATTTGGGCACCAAGAGTTTCATGTTCAATTGTAGGGGGAGTTACCACACAAGGTTGGAGAATAGATGAAGTGTTGAAGTTTACCAAAGTCTTCATTGGTGAATCTTTACATGGTTGCAACTTTAAGTTATCATCATGATGCCTTAGTTATAAGAAATGACATCTAAGTGAACTTGGTATCATCTCCTTTACCTTATTCATTTGAGTTGGAGTTTTATGATACTTGCTTAATTGGAGTTGGTTTTATCCGCTCTTGACACACTTTGAAAAATAGATTTTGATTTTTGATTTTCGATCTCTTCGGAGACTTTGGTGACCTCTAAGGGTGTTTGTGACCTTGCAGTTCAAAACCCTAAGCTTATCGTTTGTCTTTCGGTTTTCAACCAATGGAGAGGGTCGGAGATTTATTTTCTCAAAATATTTAATATTTTTGAGATCTCTTTGATTTATTTTGGTATCTTATCGTACTTTTTAAAATTAATCTTTAGCTATTTATTAAAATTTTGATTTGAATAAAAATTTAAAAGCTTACTATGCTATTTAGATTGATTAACTTGCTTGAAATGATTGTGTTATTATGTTATTAATTATTTCTTCTTGTAAGTTAAATTTAAGTTAACATAGAAGGCTAATTCAAAAGAAATAGAAAAAGTTTGGCAAAATTCTCAAGAATGAGGTATGATTTTCACAAAAATCTAATATAATACCTCAATATATATGCCATAATGATTGTTCTATGCTTATAATTTGATTTGCATGATCATTGAAAATTCATGAGTAGATAGAATTTTGGTACTTAGTTAATTTCATCATATATACCATACTTATACATTGATTAAATGATATAATTTTTAGTTTAAACTTGATATACATGGTGTCGATGATCATTGATATATATATAGATATTTACGAGAATGCCACTATGAATTTAGTAAATTTTATAAAAATGTAAAAAGTAATTTTTGATTTTTTCTTGAACTTGCACTTTTATTGAAAAATCTAGTTTATGCAGTTAAAAATTAATTTTTTTATATAAAAAATATGATTTTCTATGCATTGTTTAGATTTTGAAATTTTAAAGTATCATTTTATTCATAGAAAATCATAGAAAAATGATTAGTGATAAGTATTGTGGTTTAAAGTTTAATGAATAGAACGATACTCTAAAGTTTCAAAATCTAAACGAAAAAATGCAAGTTCAAGAGTTTTGGTGTGACACTCGTACGCTATCGTAAATGATGATCCAAGTAGTACAAATCATTTACTTCATTATTTTAAAATTATTGTGATTTTTAGTAATTTTTTGATACATTTTTAGTGAGAAATGACAATTCAAGAATTTCATTGAAATTAGTTGAAAAGTTTCATTGAAACTAGTTGAAGAGTTTCGGTGGGACACTCGTACACTATTATAAATGATGATCCTAATTGTACAAGTTATTTACTATATTATTTAGGAACTATTGTATTTTAGTGATAAATGATCATATTCAAGAGTTGAAATTAAATATAATATGAAAGAACGTACAAAACTCGTTGGGAAGGTGGAACGCCAACCGTTAATGGGATTAACATCTGGTGTTAACGGTAGCTAGGACGAGAAGATATTTTGAAGAGTTTTTGAATTACTTTTCGGTTTTGATAATTTCAATGATCTTATTCTAATTTCGGAATTTTTTTTTGAAAATAATTCGATTTTGAAAAATTCCTGAATTTATTTCCTCATATTTAAATTAGGGGTGAGCGGGTCCGGGTACCCTGTAATTTTTAGGATACCCGGACCCTACCCTATAGGGGACCGGTTCCAAGATTCCGGACTCGGACCCTACCCGATGGAATCTAGAACCGGACCCTACCCGGAACTTGTCGTTCTGTTTCCGGTTCCGGTTCCGGGTATCCTAGAATCTGTAGTAACAACTCCCTATTTCATATTGCAAACAGAGAGGGAGAAAATAATATGGCCAACGAGAAAGAGGAGACACGCGCGGTGTACCTGGCGAAAGGGAGGAGGTGCGGCGGCTGTGGATCTTTGGTTCGCCGTCCGCCGAGATGTGGATCTCCATCGCCCGCCGGGATGTGGACCTCCGCCGCCCGTTGGGATGCAGTGGAGATGAGAGAGACGCGATGACGCGTGCGTGAAGACGGGAGACGGGAGAGACGCAACGCACGCGAGAGGTGAGAGAGATGGCTGGCGAAAGGGACGGGTGCTGGTGAGGGCGTGAGGCGGCTGTGGAGACGCCGATACGGGAGAGGGCGAGAGGCGACACGTGCGTGAGGGAGGTGAGAGAGATGGGAAGTTAGGGTTACTGGGTTTAATTTAGAGGGTTAATGGGTTTGGATTAATGAGTTTTAAATATTTACTCTATTAATACCGGATTCGGGTTATATATATATAATATTAAAAAACCGATTCCGGTTCCGATTTCGGGTACCCGAAACTATGGAACCGGAATCGGAACCGAATTTAACCGGTTCCAAAATTCGTTACCTGGACCCTACCTGAATTTTTTTGGGTCTATCCGGAATCTACCCTATCGGGTAGGTTCTAGCCGATTCCGGGTTTATCCGGTATCCGTGCACACCCCTAATTTAAATGCCCATAATAGTTGAAATAAAGATAGCATTTATTAAAACTTTAAATTCACTGAACGAGACTTAGCAATTAATCCATTTAGAAAACTTCAGCGTCCATGGAAACGTGTCGCATCGAGGAAGTTTCCATGCTTACGCGTATTTCCCAACCAACCACCGCGTCAAGGAGTCTGAACCCGTTCAAGTCACTCCTTGTGGGTCCTACGTATGCGTTGGTTGCCTTCCTCGGTCACAATCTGCCGTCGAAATAATGAAGAACTTTCACTTGTTAAATTCTCCGGGAACAATAGCAGCTTCGCTCTTCCGTTTTCATTTACTCACCTTTCCCATACCCAATACTTTTTGTATGGAAAAGGTTTGTTTGCTTCGTCCCCCTCTCTCTATCTGATTGGGGCCCACATACGACTCCTCGTTTGCTTCTTCCCCCTCTCTCTTCGAAGCACGCGTCTTGTTTGCTTCTTCTCCGCTCTCTCTATCTCTCTCCTTTCGAAGCACGCAAAGAACAAGAAAACAAGAGCGAAGTGCAGAAGAAACAGAGCGTATAGGCGATGAAGAATATTTTTAGGATCAAGAGGCACGCCCATCGGTCAAACGATGTCCAGTCACTCTCTCCCACACCTGGCGCGGCGTCGGAGGCGTCTCTCACTCCGTCCTCGTCGGCCGCCGCCGCCCCACCCACTTTTTCTGAGGCTGACAACCATTCCAAGGCAGAGGCGGAGGCAGCATCCGTGAGCAACAAACGGACAGAGTACATCTCATCGGAGGAGGAGTTCCAGGTCCAGCTGGCCCTGGCACTTAGCGTCTCCAACTCTGATTTCAGGGCCGACTGCGACGGTGACCAGATCCGCGCGGCGAAGATTCTGAGCATGGGTAACCATTCGATCGCACTCCAGGAAGATGGCTCGCCGGATTCGCTCTCGCGGCGCTATTGGGTCAGTGGTAGCTGGTCTTTGTTCCCCTCATCTTTCTTTTATGTTGCTTGTATGGAGTTGAAGCGTATTACATCCTTAGAAATGAAGTTTGGAGTTAGACCTTATTCCTCGAGAAGCTTTTGAAATAGGGGAAGTTTAGAAATCGGAATTTATTGTGATAATTGAAGAAACTGGCATCTAATATTTTGGTTATATTAGGCTTGCCTTACATGTGCTTGTCATCATAAAGACATGATAAACACATTTTAACTAGCTAGGTCCTAAATGTCTCAATCTGGTAATTGATCAAAGCTTTATCAAGATATTGATTTGAATGTGCTGCTGGTTCCAGGACTATGGTGTGCTTGATTATGACGAGAAAGTTGTGGATGGATTTTATGACATATTTGGGCTTTCAGACAATTCCACAAACCAGGCAAAGATGCCATCAATTTCTGATCTACAAACAAGCAATGGTGGGCTGGGGTTTGAAGCTATTATAGTCAATCGTGCAATAGATCCTGCACTAGTGGAGTTGGAACAAGTTGCACAGTGTATTTTGTTAGATCACCTTGTTTTCAAAACTGGGCTTTTGGTGCAAAAATTATCTGAACTTGTCATGGAACATATGGGTGGTCCTGTGAAGGATGCAAATGATATGCTGATGAGGTGGATGGAGAAAACCACAGAGTTAAGGATCACACAGCAAACATGTTTAATACCACTTGGTTGCATAAGAGTCGGATTATCTCGGCACCGTGCTTTACTTTTCAAGGTTGGCTACCCTTCTTGCCTTTAGTGCACGAATTCGTACTCATTTGTTTTTTATTTATTGAAAAATTATATATGAGATGCTTTAATGAGTTACTTTAGCTTAGGTAGAATTATCATACATGTGATACAAAAGATTGAATGTATATATGTTAGATTTGAAGATGACTCCACCATGACACTAGTACTTTTCCAATTACCATCAACGTCGAATAATGTATATTCATTTGGGAAAAGATAACACAATGTCTTGTTTATCTACGACACTTAAGAGATGCAAATCTATACCATATTGTTCCTTTCCCTCTAACCACAACAACTAGATGGAAAGTCCCAACTATTTGAGGTCAGCTCCATCATTGGCGTGCCTCATCAAGGGCTAAGGCGCGCCAGATGCGCGCCTCGGCTCGGGCCCAAAGCGCGCCAGATGCGCGCCTCGGCTCGAGCGCAAAGCATGCCAAACACGCGCCTTGGCTCGGGCGCAAGGTGCGCCAGGCGTGCGCCATCTACAGGTATGGCACAGATGCCCTAAGTTAGAAACTTAGAGCACCCAAAACCCTCCCCAAGCCACCACCTCTCTTCCTCAACCACCACCTCTCCTTTTCTTCCTTCTTCAGTTTTGGCTTTCGAAGAGTCTTCTTCTTTGCTCCGTCCAGTACTCCTCAATCGGGTTTCAGTGCCAGCCCTCCTCCATCAAATTTCAGCTCCGACGGCGGCTAGTCCTCCATCAACTTTCGGTGGCTAGTCCTCCATCAAGTTATCCTTTTTTATTCTCTCCTCTCCTTTCTACTCGATAGCCCTCCTCTCCTTTCTCCTTTCTACTCGGCAGTCGCTGCTCTCCTTTCTACTCAGTAGCAACGACAGTTCGACATCCATCATCTCCTTTTTTTTCGTGTTCTTTTCTAGTGGAATCATACACATACTCATCTTGTTTCTTCCTCTTGTTTTTTCTTCTCATCTTCTTTTCTGATTTTTTTCTCATTTTTCAGCCTTTAAAGTTTAAATTATGGAATCTTTTTTAATGATGTTGAAATTGATGAGTACTTATTTAGTTGTTTTTTAAGAAAAAAATTGACTTATTATCTTTATTTAATTGGATGCTAAATTAGACTTATTATCTTTATTTCATTAGATGCTAATTAAGTGATTTTATTTTAGAAATATATATTTTTGTTAGAAATTAAACCTTGGACCTAATTGTACCCCAAAAGCTAGCTTTGAAGGGAGGATTGCCCAATCTATTTAAATGTTATCTAGACCACAACCTCAACCTCAACCAATATGGAACTTTAACACACCCTCTCACGCCCAGGATCCACATTTGGAGTGTGAAGTTACGAAGGTGGCCCAATATCAACTATAGGTTTGGCTCGGATACCATGTTAAATTTGATTGGATGACAAATTTTCATAAAAGCTTAAGCTGTTAGGAAAGAGACCAATCTATGCAATTATATTCTTAACACCCCCCTTCACTTGTGGGTACGTGAACTTGAGGAGACTGACCCAAGCCCAACAAGTGGATCGACTTAAGGTGAGAGATATTTTTTTTTAATGTTGACGCTAGGAGGATTTGAACTCAAGAGCTCCGTTTAGGGATATATGGAAATACTTGAAGGCTTTAGTAAAAATGTCTACGAGGAGCAGCGAAATCCGGTGAGAGACTGTGAGGAGCATCCAGAGCCCGTGAGAGGCTGCGAGGAGCATCAAGAACCGGTGAGAAGCTGTGAGGAGTAGCGAGATCTGGTGAGAGACTGCGAGGAGCAACGAGATCCGGTGAGAAGAGGGCTGGTAGGAGAAGCATCAAAATCGCCTTGGAGATATGCAAGATCAGCCGTCAAGATGAACCCTAAAAGGGGCAGCCCACCAGGAGAGGCTAAGCATGGATGACTCGTGGAGACGCAATGCTGAGACGACCCTCGTCGTCTGTGCCTCCCCAACAGGAGAGAGGAGTCGAGTCCCCCTTTTTTTCCTTGAGCCGAAAAAAAGGAGACTTTCTTTTCCTTCTTGAGTCGAGACATGGACTAGATGAGCCACCGCTCGGTGCAGATTTTGAGGGCGATGCATGGAGACACGTCGCCGGAGACGAGGGAAAAAAATTTCCCGGTTGTGCCGCAGATGTCGGCACAGGAGCAGGGAAAGAAAGGAAAAAAATATTTGTGAAGAACAAGGCTCCGATAGAGGGGAGGAAACCCTAAGCTCTAATACCATATTAGAAAATCAGCCTTGGATCTAACTCCACCCCAAAAGCTAGCTCATGGAGGGAGGATTGTCCAATCTATTTAAAGGGTATTTATACCACAACCTTAACCAATGCGGGACTATAACAATTTTCATGTGCAATATATTTTAGATATTTTTTTTTGCGCCCCGCCTCGTTATTTCGCGTGACATAACCTTGTGCCTTGCGACATGGCTCCAAAAGCCTTTTGTGCCTTGGTGTGCCTCGCGCCATTTACAACTATGGGCTATATGGATCTTTTCTTGCTGTTTACAACTGTGGCCAAATCTCGTTTAAATCAATTTTTATCCTTTCAAGCATATTTTTCTTAGGTCTTCCACTACATTTTTTCATCCTATTAACCATAATCAATTCACATTGTCTAACTACAAAATCTATAGGTCTCATTAGTCTCATTTAAACATGTTGGTAGCCTCTCATTTTATTTTCTCTCTTTTCTAGTAATACCACTTATTGATCTCAAACATTTTTTAGCTACACCTAATTGTTCATGAATGATTAACATTTTTTATTTTATCTTTTCTAGTAATAGCACTTATTGATGTCAAACATTCTCATTTTTTCTACACAAACCTTTTGCATATGCCGTTTCTTAATTTATCCAATATTTTGATCACCTAGCTACACTCTTACAGTAAAGTCTTTTTTTATGTAAGGGGAACATGAAGATCATACAATATACCGAATCTGCTCTACATTTTCAGAATCCAGCTTCTATTCTATGTATAATATCTTCTTATATTTCTCCATACCATTGAATTATAAATCCAAGATACGTAATTACCTCCTGATTTCTTCTTCTGTTAGGATTACTAAAATTACATTTTTATATTCAGTCTTTGTTCTACGTAATCTAAATTTCATAGTTTCTAAAGTTTGCCTCAATTATTCAAGTTTAAAATTAATTCCAGCTACATTCTCATCAACCAAAACAATATTTTCAGCAAGTAACATACATCATGGGTTTATCTTAAATATGAACAATAAGTTTGTCAAGTACTTGCAAGGACATGAAAGTTGATCCTTGATGTAATCCTATAGCTATACAAAATTCACTAGAGACACTTTGTATGGTCCTAGTAAGTATATCCTCATATGCATCCTTTGTCATATTTATATAATTATTCGATACTCATATTTTTTCTAAAATATACCATAATAAATCTCGAGACGTTTTATCCTAGGCTTCTAAATCAATATAAACTATATGTAAATCCTTTTTCTTTTATCTATATCTTTCAATTAATTATCTTAATAAATTGCATTTATGGCATAAGATCAAATCAATTCTTGCATATATTTATTTCTGCTTCTATCTTTCAGTCACTCTTTCTCAATGTTTCATAATTTGATTATTAGCTTAGTTCCTCTATAATTAGAACAATTTTGTATCTCTTTTATTCTTATAGATTGGCAATAAAAAAATTTTCCTTGATTTGTCTAGCATCTTTTTGAACTTCAAATTTTATTAAACAAGTTAGTTAGCCAAATTTATTTTTTAGTCTCCTAGGATCTTCCCGACATCAATATGAATACCATCATGTCCTAAACTCTATTACTTACTTTCATCCATTATTAGAACATCTTTTACTTCTCTTGATCTATATTTATTAACAAATCTATGATTTCTAAACTTACCATTCCCATGCATGTTTAGGGTTAACTTATTTACAGGGTGTTCATTAAAAATTTATAGAAACAACTTCTCCATCTTTCTTTGATCTCATTATCATCTACAGGAACCTTTTGATCTTCGTCCTGAATACACTTAATCAGTACCTAAATCTATACTCTTCTTTTGTATAGCTTTAGTAATGTTATATATCTTTTGCTTGGTTCTTCATACCAAATTTACTATAAAATTTATCATAAGCTTTATATTTTGCTACATTTGCTGCTCTTTTTGCCTTCCTTTTTAGCTATTGTGTACTTGATAAATTTTATCATCATCTTTATGATTTTGCCAATCTTTAAAGCATTCCCCTTTTGTACCTATAAAAACTTCTATTGACTATATTATTTCCATTCTTATATGTAATCCAATGCTCATTTCTTTTCTTTAATTGTGTATTAACAGTTATAAGATCATAAAAGTTAGGAAAATTTAAAATAATATTACCCTCTTCATTTCCTTGCCTACTTTCCAAAACCTGCACGGAGGCCTTTAAATTCTCCATGACATCTACCTACATGACCATCTAAATCTCCTCCAATGCTAAGGCCTCGTTTGGTTGACATGAGAAGTAAAATTCTTTTGCAAGTTGTAATTCCTATAAATTAACTTTCCATCTATACTTATCTGGAAGTACCAAAAATGTGTTTGGTTGATAAAAAATTAATTGATAGGAAGTGTAACTTCCCACCTGTAATATGTTTGGTTGACATGAGTATTTCCTAAGAGTATATATCAAATGACCAATATACCCTTCTCTCTATAAATTAATATTTTATTTATATATTAGAATATATGGAAAATTAAATTTTTACAAATAAATTAATATTTTAACACGTATGTAAAATATAATATATTTTTTCATATATAACTAATATAACATATAATAAAAAATTAATTTTTTACTTGGAATTAATATAAAAAATTACATATTTTGCTCAAAAATAAATTAAAATAAAATAAATAAGTCAAGAATTTATGAATTATATAATTTCATAATGTTGAAAACATAAATTATGAATTTAGAGTTAAATGCAAATATGAGTATACAATTGTCTTTTTCTTTCAAATATAATGCAGAAGTGCAACTTACCTAGTACCTAGTACCCCCTAGGTAAGTTACTTATTCCACGAAGTCATACTTTCTAAGAAAGTTATACTTCTTGTAGGAAGTGTGTCAACCAAAAAAGACTAAAAAATATAATTTCATGGGAAGTACAACTTCCTGTATGAAGTTGTGTCAACCAAATGACACCTACGTTTTCAAACAATGATTCTCCTTACACAACTTCATCTGAAATTTTCCAAAAAATCCTTTTGGTTTGAGTTTGACCATCCAATCCTTAATTCAATGTCCTTTCCTAACACAAATTTTAACATTATTGTTCTATCCTTAATTCTTTAACCTGTACAACATTATCCTTATGATCCTTATCCATCATGATACCTACATTTTTATTTTTATTTGTAATTTTCACATTGTCTGATAGGCTAAAATTTAAATTAGTTATTGTCAATCTCCGTGACTTCTCTCTGATCCATCACTACACAAATAATTGATATACCTTCACCATCGAGCCGACACCTACAAAACAGGTTTAAAAGTAAAAAATTTAAACATGGGCGCCTTTTACGGCACTAGTATATGACAAATTGGCGCCAGTGGACACCGGTTTAAAAAAAAATAATTTTTTTTAAGAAAACCTGGTGCCGGGTTTACCAATGAAATTAGCTTTTTTTAGTCCAACATCTCTTAATTTTTTTTCCTAATTATTCTTAACTATTATAAATATCATTTTTTGTCCCACATACGTTAATTTTTTTTCCTACCACTTTTAACTATTACATATATTTCCTTAAACTTATAAATTTTTAATCATACTCGATATATATTATAATATTATTATAAAACATATTATTTTTTTATAATCTTATATAATATAAATATTATAGTAATATTATAACATAATATAGAGTAAATACCAAAAAAAACACGGACTTTGGACCTTTTCCCATTTTTAGCAAAAACTTTTTCCGTTAGCAAGGAAATACATGAACTATCATTCCGTTACCCCATTTAGCACGCATCATCATTTTTGACGAATTTGGCTTACGTGTCACTTAACGGCGATGACGTAAAATTTTTTATCCTACTTGGATTATTATTTTATTATTTTAATCAATTTTATTATTATTTTATTATTAAAAAAGTTATTATTATTTTTCTTCTCTCCTCTGCTTCCTCCTTGTCTTCTCCCTTGATGGCCGCTGCCGTCGAGTGAATCCTCCACCCACCTCATCGTGGATCCGCCACCCACGTCCTCGTTGCCGCCAGCACCTCGTAGACCTTCACGTGAGCCTCGGCGGTGTCCCTCATGGCGACATTGTGGAGGAGCGTGCTTTGCAGAGAAGCAAACCACCTCAAACTTCAAACCTGCGCGGAAGAAGATGTCTAAAATTAGTTCAGTATATTATTTTCTTCTTTGGAGATTCATGTGAATAATCCCCTAAAGAAGCTTTACATACTATGAGATGAGGCTTATATAAATGTGTAGTGATTTTTGAACCTGTGCCTTGCAGGAAGCTATGAGGAAAGCTGAAGCCGCAGGAAACAATGATTGTCCTGTGAAGATCAAACTAGTTGTCCCTCCTCTTTATGTTCTCACTACACAAACTTTTGATAAGGTGCTTGCAAGTTCCTTGATCTTTTTAACCACTACTTAATGTGAACCTGTGAAATGTGCCTTGAAGAAGAAGAACAAGATACCCGATCGGGATATCTTTTTACCTGATTGGGAAGATCTTTACTCGATCGGGAAGCACGAAGAAGAAGAAGATACCCGATTGGGATATCTTTTTATTTGATCGGGAAGAGCTTTACTCGATTGGGATATCCTTCGAATATATTGATTTGTTTACTTCCAGAATTATCTGTACGTGATACTGAGTTTTTTGGGAGATTTTTTATAGGGATTTCGGAAGGTAGTGCCGGATCGATGGGAGTTCGCCAACGATTGCTTAGGAGAGGCGAAAAGAGATTCCTTTTTGGCATCCAGCGAAAGAAGACCTCGGCGGCAGCGACTTTGCCGCCTTCCGCCGCTGCTACTTCTGCCGTAGCGAGATCGCCGACGAACTCGGGGGACGATCAGGTTTTGTCGTCAAACTCCTCCTCTGGGCCGCCGCTGAAGGCGGGGGGCGGTAGTCGACGCTGCAGCGGACCCGATGGAGGAGAATGAGTTGTTGAGGAAGGAGAACAATCGGCTCTCTCGCTAGGTGGCGCAAATGAAGCGCCTCTGCGGCAACATCGCTGTGCTGCGGGAAGTGGCTCGATGGGCGAAAGCTCTTCGTGTTGCGGCGGCCGCCGCCGGGGCAGTGGGTGGTGGCATGAGTTGGAAGGGGGAAGTGGGAACACAGCACAAGAGAATAATACTCTTTGGTCAATATTTTTGTTAATAATTGAGTATATGTGGTATTATTTATCCTACGTGGCGTCAGTCAAAGATAAATACTTGCTATGTCATCGCCGTTAAGTGACACGTCAGCCAAATCCGTCAAAAATGACGGTGCGTGCTAAACGGGGTAACAGAATGATAGTTCGTGTATTTCCCTGCTAACAGAAAAAGTTTATGCTAAAAATGGGAAAAGGTCCAAAGTTCGTATTTTTTTGGTTATTTACTCTATAATATAATATTATTTTATTATGTCTTATATATTTTAATAATGTTATAATCTTAGATTATAATATTTAGAAGAGTTGGAATTCTAATTCAGACACCTATTATAGATGTCGGTACTATCGATGTCCACGCTCTTTCTTCATAATTTTTTGACTCCTATTTAGACCCATTTAGAGGAGACAGAATTAGAGTTTCGACACCTATATTTTCTTTTTAAATGTGTCAGAATAGGTGACAAAATTCTAATTTCTTTTAGTGAATGTTTTCTATTGAGCATTGGCACTGTTAAAGCCCCACATTGCTTAAGGTTGTGGTCTACATAGCCTTTAAATAGATTGGGTAATACTTCCCCCTTGAGCTAGCTGTTCGGGTGGAGTTAGATACAAGGTTGATTTTCTAACATAGTATTAAAGCCATACCTGTGGTTGATATTGGGCCACCTGCAGAACTCCACGTTTCAGATGTGGTTGACAAGTTCAATCCTGGGCATGACTGCATGAGGAGGGTGTGTTAAAGTCCCACATTCTTAAGGTTGTGGTTTAGATAACATTTAAATAGATTGAATAATCCTCCCCTCTTGAACTAGTTTTTGGGGTGAAATTAGGTCGAAGGCTGATTTTCTAACATACATGATCACATCATGACTTGTTGCATAATTCCTCTAAGTTTCTGGAAACATTAATTTTAGATAGATTTTAGAAAGTTGAAGTTGATATAGGTGAAATTGATCTAAAGTATGATATTGTGTTTTCTCTTTCTTTTTGGTGCATTATTTTTCCAAAATTCTTTTGTTTGTCAAAGGATGTTTTAGCTTGCATGGATTCCCAATAAATTGTTAGTTTTATATATTTGTGATACACTTGTAATTAGAATTATCGAGGAAATGTTTAACCCTGTCTGTTTTTGCTACACCCTAATGCAGGTTCTTGCAGATACTTTTAGCATTCCTTGCAGACTAGTTAAAGGAAGTCATTACACTGGTATAGATGATGATGCTGTCAACATAATAAAGTTGGATAATGATAGGTTGGTATCTCAAATTTTCATTGAATGCATATATTTTTATCAATATTTACTATGACATTTCAATTTGGCTCTAGCTATAGAATGGATCATTGGAAGAACTTTTTATGATCATGTTCCTTGTATCAAGTAAGATGAGTATTTTGACATATGGGCTAATGCCCGTAGCTTTTTTCTTATGACTTCCTTATATCTTATATTATATTACTATTATGATGATTGCTATTATATATTTTATTATTTGTTATGTGTCTAAAATTATATAATTTTTATTCTTTGAGAAAAGTCAAAAACTCTGAATGGAAATGATTGTAAGTTATTTGTAAATGTTAAATGTATAATTATTTCTTTTAACTTTCGTCTTATCTTTGCCAACTGTGAATAGCATAGTTGGTGATAACATCATGGATGTTTTCTAGAGGTCTGGTTTTTGATCCCCAGTAAGTCCTGTACTTGATTGTACAATTAATTCTCATTCTTGTAATGAACTTGCTAACCTTTGCCAAAAAAAACTAGGGATGACAATTATATCTGTACCTGCACCGTGCAGATGGATTATTTTGTCAACTGTAGGTAGCACAGGTGGTGGTAACATGTTGTATGTTGCATAGAGATTTAGTGTTTGAATCCTAGTATGGTCACCTATTGTGACTTTCTATCTTTATTAAAAAAAAAATTCTCGTCTTATCTTTTTCTTGTATATTATACATATATATATATTATATTTTGTTATGTTATATACTGATTATTACTAAAAAAAATCATTTAATTTGTTTCAATTTCTGTTTGATAGTCTAAAACACTCAACCAAGTCGATTATATATATTAGTAAATAATGAATATATAATTATATATGTTAACTTTCTCACAGATTCCGTAAATTATGTATAATGTGGAATTATGATTGAAAAAAAATTAGAAATCGGCGTCGCAAGCAGTTGGGTGCCGATTTTCAATTTATCTTTCTCTTTTTTATAGTGAAAAGGCGTTGCTCAGGAACTTAATCAGGAGTTCATTTGTCAGCAAACTGAAAGTACACTTCTAACTTATTGAAGAGTTTAAATGTGACTTCACCTCTACTTTAACTCATCCAGCAACTAATTAATTATGCACCCAGACAAGTGGGCACTGTTCATCTTCCTTTTCCATAATCAATGCCCGCAATCGGCCTGCCCTTCTTTCTCACCTCCAACTATGTATCAAATGATGCCAGTGGCAACACCACCACCACTACCTCATCCTCCTCCTCCTGTCAGAGAAGTTGGATTGCCACCACCCATTGGTGGCTGCCACGTGGCACAACGCTATTGCCAAGCATAGCCGTGGACCATCATGTGCAAAACCATTGTCTTTTCTTTGCATGTTGAGTCTTATCACGACTAGAAAAAGAATGCGAGAGGAACCCTACCTAGGAAATCAACAATGATGATGACAATGAAAAGTCCTCTAGTGCACACTTGCTCTAAATAATGAATTATATTTGTGGAAAATAAGGGAGAAAAAACCTATCTTGGTAGTCCCCCTTTCACCAATATATAATACATGCCATTTTACATTTTAGTCCAATGATACAATAGTATTTATATTTTGGTCATTTAACACTCGTCCTCAAGTTGGAGCAAATATATCATGCATGCCCAACTTGTTACATATGTAGATCATTTTTGGACCTCTTAATGATTTGGTCAATACATCAGCTAATTGACCATTGGAACTCACAAATGGCACGACTATCTCCTTGGATTTTTATCCCTGATGAAATGACAATCGATTTCAATGTGTTTTGTTCTCTCATGACTCAAGATTGTAGGCAATATGCATAGCTGCCCGATTGTCGCAGAATAACTTCATTGGTTCTACTTGAGTGATACCAAGTTCTCCCATCAATTGCTTGAGCCATATCAGTTCACATGTTATAAGGGCCATAGCCCTATATCATGCCTCTGCACTAGGCTTGGCCACAACAGTTTGCTTCTTACTTTTCCATAAGATTAGATTACCACCAAGCATTACACAATATTCGGAGGTTGATCGACGATCAGTAGCTGAGCCATCCCAAACAACATCACAATAACCTGTCACCTGTAGGTGTCCTCAGTCACTATACAAGAGTCTTTTTCCCGGTTTAGCCTTGAGATAACGAAGAATCCTTAATGTAGCTTCCTAATGACCCTCACATGGTGAATCAAGGAACTGACTAACTACACTTTCAACAAAAGAAATATTAGGCCTTGTAATTGTAAGATAGTTTAGCTTGCCTACTAATCTACGATAGGAACCTTGTAATTGTAAGATAGTTTAGCTTGCCTACCAATCTACGATAAAAACCGAGATCAACTAAAGGCTGTCCTCTAGCAACTTTGTATTTGGATTCATGGGAGTGTCCACATGTCGTGCTCCCTGCCTCCTGTAGCATGTCAAACCATGGTTTAAAATCTCGGTACCGGTACCAGTTTCGGTCACCGGCCGGTACCGGTACATACCGGTACCGTACCGTACCGACACACGGTACGGGCCGGTATGAAAATGCATACCGGCCGGGTTTTTTTTTTTTTTTTTAAAAGAACTAACTCTAATTCTCCAATAACACATAATTGATGAAGAAATGCTTAAAATTAATATTCAAATGTCAAATACATGAATACAATGTTTAAAATGCGGACGAATGACATCCGTCGTACCCATACATATCTTCGGCTTCGGGACATACACGGCTAAGGTCAACACCGTAGTTCTCTAATGCCCATATTTGAAAATTTTCCCATGGCATAATGCCATGGTATCCATTATACCACATTGATATTAGCGTTTCTTTATTGGGATTCCAAGAACTAGACCCTGTATCATCAGTTGAGTAGGTACTGGATACAGAGTAGGTGGATTCAGAAACCTCTTGCAAACTACTCATCATATCGTGATGGTAATCTTGCAAAGCTGTCGGTCCACCTCTTCGACGCGAGCCTCTCTTCTTGTACACCTGAGTTGTTTGTCCGGTACTAGCACCATGGTCATCATCTTGGGTGGCGTGATCGAAGTATTGCTCATTTGTCCATAGATCATCATGTGGCAATGTTGATGGCACGACGGTGTTTTCTCCACCAGCTCCATCATCATCATCATCTCCTCCGTCTTTTGTGCTGCTATTGCTATGAATGGAGGGCTCATCTTCTTCGTCCTCTTCTGCTTCTGCAATCGCTTCCAAAGGATCAATTGGTTGTTTACCTTTGGCTTTGCCTTTTGCCTTTGAAGGTGTTGCCTTCTTTTTTCCCTTTGATTGGGAAGATGGAGAGTCCGATTTGGATCGGCGTCTTGCTTGCCGAATTCGTTGAGAGTCCAAGGGAGTAATGGCTATGTCTTCTGGTTGGCTCTCAGACTCAAGTGCATCAGATATAATTGGTGAAGGCTGAGGTGGTTCGCCTGGTTCATCAAGAAGAGGCTGGTCGCTCTCCATTGCACTCCACCAATCAATTATCGGGTCGGCATCGTCTTGGACGAACTCAACATCGAACGGATCTACATGTCGAATATCTTCGTTTTGTAATGTCCGCATTCGAAGCCGCATGTTGTAATGAACATATACTAGCTTCTCTAATCGGGCATATGAAAGCCGATTGCGCGGCTTGGTATGAATTAAGGAGAAGGTCGACCAATTTCTCTCGCATCCACTTGCTGATGTGGTTTGCGAGAGGATACGTGTTGCAATCTTCCGAAGAGTTGGAGCTTCGATTCCAAATTGCAACCACCATTCGACTGCAATAGATTTAAAATTGATTTTAGTAACGAGATTACCAATTTTATAATTAATAAATAAATTGAAAAAAATTATATCTACCTGGATCCATAGAATCTCGGCACGATATTGCAAATGGATCTCCGAAATTGCCACTTGAATCTCGAAAATATTTTGATTCATTTAGAGCTTGCGCCGCTTCTCTGGTTGTTGCCGACATTCGTTGTATGACCTTGCGAAGCGGATATAAGAAACTATCCGTCGTTCCAAGATCATATCGATACTGGTATGCGGGATTTAAATAATACGCTACAAAAAATTATCAATTTAATAAGTAATTTAGCATAATGAATTAAAATTAAATAAATTTTAGAAAATTAAATAAAAAATTACCCGCGATGTGTATGTCACGACCCATTTGATCCTCCCACCTCTGGGAGATAATGTCGATGAAGGGTTTATACTTGGTCTCCGAAATCAACACCCTCTTGATTTCTTCTTGTGCTTGATGGATGTAGTAGTAGAGATGACCCATTTGAGGCGTCTTTTCCATCTCCACCTGTTGTAGAACCTTGTACAATGGTTCTACGGCGACGACTATCTCCGCAATGCGATCCCAGAACCGCGTGTTGAGGACGTTCTTCTCGGTTTGCTTTCCATCATTAGTTCCGACATATCTTGATGTAGACCATTCATCACTTGTAAACATTGATCGAAGGCCCACCTTACGTTGTTGGAGCGACCTTAATGCGATGAAATTGGTTGCAAAACGAGTCGCTCCCGGTCGAAGAATTTCACCTAAAATATGAAATTATTATTAGTAATTATCACCTAAACTAATTAATACATAAATACTATAAATTATTTTTAAAAAATACCTTCTGTAAATTTTCTCATAAGGGCGTGTACCCATGTGTGGTTGTATATGAAGCGCGTAATTTGTTGCCCCATTTTTACCGTCTTATTGACCATCGATATATCACCGATATCTTTCATCATTAGGTCTAGACAATGCGCTGCACATGGAGTCCAATATATGTGAGAATAATCCAGTTCAATTATCTCACCAGCCCTTTTGAAATTAGCTCCGTTGTCGGTTATAATTTGAACAAAGTTCTCGGGTCCATTCTCCTCGATCACCTCCTTCATCAGCTTCGAGATGTAGAGAGAACTATGGACTTCATCAGATGCGTTCACCGACTTGTGATAGATAACCCTCCTGTTGCAATAGATGAGGAAGTTGATGATGCTCATTCGGGTTGGACCGGTCCAACTATCGCACATCAAAGTGCATCCGTAATCCCCCCATTGCCGCTTGATTCTGTCGATCCATTGATTTATTTCCTTGACCTCTTCTTCAAGGAAAGGTCCTGAAATTTCATACGGAGTTGGAGGGGTAATACCTGGGCCTACCTTTTGGATGGTAGACACCATAGTTCGGTAGTACGGGTTGTTGGCTGCATTTGCGGGAATCCGGCTGAAGTGGAACCATTTGGAGATGGCTTTCCCCAACTCCCACTTCTTGTTCTTGGCCCAAGCATCGTCTATGCGCGGTTGCTTTGATGATGGAGGAGGAAATGCCCTGGGATCAAGATCAGAAACATCAACATTAGTTTTCTACCACTTGCTCCGAGGTTTGTGAAGAATCCACGAAGGCCTCCTCTGCTTCCTCTGCTCTGAGTTTGAGGTGCTCTCATGCTAGAACTCCGACCAATATAAGGACCGGAGGGAATTGGACCGCTTCGGTCCATTGCTCCGGCAGCCGAAGTTGAGCCGACGCTGCTTATCCCACCGTTGCCACTGCCGCCGCCATATTCGAATTGAGATTCAGGATAATACATCCGTTCTCGTTCGAATTCAGCATGCTCCAATGAAGCTCGGATACCGGCTTGAAGTTCCGCCTCCTCGTCGTAATGGTCACCTCGAGCCTCATAATGGCCACCGCTGACATCTTGGGTAGCTCGTCGGTCGAACTCGGCTTGTTGAGCTGCAGTCTTAAGACGTTGCTCCTTCTTGTTGTTGAGTTGCGCTTTGAACATCTTCCGAACTTCGGCCGGTACTTTGGTGCAATTGACGACGTCGGAATATCCTCTGGCCAAGTGTTGCTTCAATCGAGTGATGCCTCCACCACGTCAAATCATATTACAGTGGAGGCATTGCTAGTGATGAGCCTTCTCCAACCGACGACCGTGCTGCCATGCGGGGTCGGCTTGAGATTTCGGCGCCATTTCGACGTAGAAATTAATAAAGAGAGAGATTGAGAGTTTAGATGGGTAGAGGGGTGAGTGAGGGTGAAAGAAGTGTTTTGGGGGCTTTATATAGCCCCCCAAACAACCCAAACCTGCCCCAAACGACTATAGAGCCGTTTGGGGTCACTATTGATCATACCGGGCGGTATACCACCCGGTATGCATGTAATACCGCCCGGTTTGGGCGGTATGATTCCGGAATGTGGCCGACAGCCCTTTCGGGCTGTCGGCCACAGCGTCGTTGGCGTTGCCAACGGCATTGTCGTGACATACCGCCCGGTATCGCCCATACCGGGCGGTATGAGCCATATACCGCCCATACCGGGCGGTATAAGCCATATACCGCCCATACCGGGCGGTATATGGTATCATACCGCCATATACCGCCCGGTATACACAATATGCCCGATTTTTTCAAATACCGGGTATATCGTATACCGGAAACCTAAAAAACCGGTAAATACCGGACTTATCGTACCGTACCGACCGAGATTTTAAACCTTATGTCAAACACATCCTCTGGGAGATATAGATAGCTCCCCCTGACCCAACTACTTCAATGCAAATCTATAGTTTGAAACTGCTGGTGTAAATGAGATTTCAACCTCTGTATCTCTTCTATATCATCTTCAGTAATAATGATATTATCTACACAAACAATAAGAATCACTCGTTTCCCAACACAAGAAGTGAAAGAAGATTGAATGATCTAAAGTACTCCTGATTATGCCAAACTTGGTGATAGCAGAACTGAACATGCCAATCCAAGCACGTGAAGATTGTTGTCACGTGACCGGTCAGGGTATACGTGCCTATACCCCGCAGCCTATCCCATGCACATGCCAACTCATAATAAAACATAGCGAAAATATGAGACAAGTTTTATTATAACTGAGAAACCAAATCAGTTTTCATTTAAAAAAAATAAAGTTCAGCAAGCCAAATAGAGTGCAGAAATAAATAATGAAAAGTTTATCGGTTTTTCTCAAGAAACGTAATCTGAAATAAAACATATGAATGTCTCAAAGGACTACAACTCCAAGAATGCTAAAATACCAAATGCATGATCAAATACTAAAAAGACTCGACTACGACCCATAACTAGGACTATTATGAGATCAATGTAGCTCCTCTGCCCTCCAGCCGCGCTAAGTGCTCCAGCCTACCTCACTAGGCAGGCTCTGCAAAAAAAAATAGAAAGAAAAACAAGAGTGAGTTCGGAACTCAGTGAGCGGTTCTACCAACCTCCACTACAAAAACCAACCACAAAATAAGGTATATATGCGCCTGTATGATACAAGAAAATGCAAGACTCGTGATATGACTAACTAACCGGCCACTTGGCCATCTTATGCCCAAAGGCAACCTATTCACAAAACCGTGAATATACAATAAGCCTATCTGCCTACCCATGTCGTAAGGCATACAGGTCACCCACAAGGGTTATGAGGATAATCGGGTTTTTACCCATATAAACTTATCCCATAACATACCCTTAAAGAAGAAAATATGGGAATAATCGGGGTTCGCCCATCCGAACTTATTCCAAATAGAAACGGGAATAATCGGGATTTGCCCATCCGAACTTATTCCAGATAAAAACGGGAATAATCGGGATTCGCCCATTCGAACTTATTCCAGATAGCATACGGGAATAATCAAGATTCGCCCATCCGAACTTATTCCTTTTAAACACATGTTTGGATTTAGACATCCAACCTTCCGGGCCCAAACCTGCAAACCGACACCTGTCCGGACCTCTCCGCCATTCATGAAAGATATGACGCCAACAAGACCTAAGTCAAGTGTCCTTCACGGTGTCCGTGTTCTTACTAGGAAAATGCCGCAACACACTATGCCCATTCCAACGCCCCAGACCCGCAATATCATCAGTCCATGAGGCTTTGTTTCATGCAATTAAATTCTTTTGTTGGCTCTTTAACAGTTTATTCTGCCCATTGAATTTTAATTCTACAATTAAAATTTAAATTCTTGAAATTAGGTTTTGTTTTAGGAGTTTTGTTTTCAGCCTACTGTTTGAGCCCACTTCTGGTGTACCCAAGCCGAATTTGGTTTTCAGAGTGTGTCCTATGTTCCAAGTTATGTTTTCTGGTTAAAATGATAGGTTACACGACTTCAGTAATCGTCACGCATCGCAACAACAATTTCAAATCTCAGCATCATTAATGATAATCTAGCATGAAATTTCAGCATGCTTTAGTTTTCAGTATGTCTAATTAATTAACACGAAAATCACAGCAATAATTATTCTTGAATATTGCCAAACCAGATTACATTCATCACAAACAACAATTAAAAAGTCTTATCTTCTAAACATAATTTAGCATGCATCCAATCCTTACATCAATATCAAGATTCATGCTTTCATAAATTAAAGAACCATCAAGAACATAAAATCATGCCATTAAGATCAAATCTTTTCATATGAAATCATAAATTTAACACGCTGAGATTCATGATTTTGACATTAAACATGATTTAACATCGTAAGAACATAACAAGATTCATCATGAAGGAATCTAAACCTCATTAAATATATATCACATGCTCTCTTAGGCAATTTCACAAACACCTTGAGGGCGTCCCATTACCTACCTTGGCCGAGCACCCCTAGGACAATCCTAGATTCCTAGGGCTGCCGCACCACAAAGGGGGGTCCTCGGGCCTCCTCTTTCATGGCAACACGAGAAAACGGCAAGAAATCACAACTTCAACGAAAAATCGACAAGATTTCTCAATACTCAAGAAAACGGCTCAAGAACACAAGAACAAGAAAGAGAGATAGGAAGGAAAAATCACTCACTTGATTAGGAAGAAGGGAGAAAGAAACTCCCGAAGACGGCCTCCGAAATCCGGCACACGAGAGGCGGCGGCAGCGGCGGCTCGAAGAGAGCCGCCTAGCCCTAGGGGGGATTTTATAATTCCCTCCCAAACCCCCATTTACACCCTACCCCTTTAGCTAACTCGCATTCGCCTTAAACCCGGATCCAAAACCCGCTAACCACAAGCATCAATAATAATGCTCAAACATATGCAATACAAATTTAATTAACAAATAAAGAAAACACACAACTTATGTTTCTACTTACGTGAGCTCTCAAGCTCGCATCGGACCATGAGTCGACTTAACTCGACCTCGAATCAGCCCGCTAGACTGGCAACACAAAATGAATAATTGAAATTAACCATAATATCTCGGGTATTACAATTGTTTCAAACCATAAAGGGATTTCTTCAGTCGGCAAACCAAGGTGGACTCCCCCTGAGCAACAAACCTAGGAGGTTGCTCCATATATACCTCCTCGTCAAGATCGCCATGCAGAAAGGCATTCTTGATATCAAGTTGATGAAGTCGCCAACTAGAAATAGCTGCAAGTGTGAGGAGCAGACGTACGAAAGCAATTTTAGCAATCGGTTATCGTTGTTACTACACCGTACTCTTGTGTGTATCCTTTGGCTAGCAACCGAGTCTTAAGTCGATCAATAGAACCATCGGGAGCCGTCTTGACTGTGAAGACCCACTTGTAGCCAATAGTGGATTTCCGAAGAGGAAGAGGAATCAACTCCCACGTGCCATTAGAATGCAATGCAGTCATCTCATCAATCATGACCTGACGCCACCCCAAATCAGAAAGGACTCCTAACACAGTCTTAGGTATGAAAACATTGGAGAGAGCAGTGATAAAAGAATAGTATTATAGAGATAAGGTATCGTAGCAAACATCATGAGATATAGGATAAGAAGTGGAACACTTACGAATACATTTCGCGAAAGCAATTAGAAAGTCAAGATCAGAAGGTGGGGAAGGATCTGGTAGGACAGCGGAGTCAGAGGGGAGAGCCAGAACTGCCTCAGGAGGAGCACGGCCAGTGAAGACCTGGTGGGTTCACGCCTGGGGGCATTGGATCTGCAGATGAGGGTGTCCCAACTGACTATGAATCCAAAATGGAGAGGAGTCAACCACCAATGCGGATGAGGAAGGCACCGCTCGCTGGTATAACCCTCGAGACTCATGTCCTATGCCAATCACATTGCGAGTTCGAGAATGTTGAATAAAAACATAATTGAAGGTAAATGTAACAGAATAATGCAGATCTCAAGTGAGTTTGCTAATTGAAAGTAACTCAAAGAAAACTTAGGTATATAAAGAACATGTGGGTGAGATGTGGCCAATGCCCTTAACCGATGAGAGTGACCCATCTGCGAGAGTGACACTAGTGGAGGAGGTGGGGGTGGCTAGATTAGAGAAAATAGAAATGTTACCAGACATATAATTAGATGCTCCCGAATCTAAAATACAAAGGTTGTCCACCAGAAGTATGCGGCAGATATGCACTAGGACTACCTTTGTGAGTAGAAGAAGAGACTGACTGATGTGACTGTGAGTTCTGAGTAGGTTGATACTGTTGTAACCGAGTGTGCTCATCTGATGAAATAGTGATGTAGATCGTAATTGACTGCCTAGAATACCATCCGAAGAGGGCTGCTTAGACCGTACAAGACCAGCAATGTGAGATGGATGACCAGAGGGATAACCATGTATGGAATAACAATGATTTTGTTCCTGCCTGAAGGTCGGAGCGGTGTAGTGCGTCTCATGATTAGGTGCAACTCCGGCGGGGAACCTACAAAATACACTCTGACGCTCGGAGGACACATCAGCCCACTCTCGTAATGGGCCAAACTGTTATCACGTAAAAATTGGATCATGACATCATGTAGCTCTTGTATAAATATTTCACTAATGAAATGGAATGTATTACATGAGCAGAATTATAATTTCCATTTCATTCTCTCCCTATCTCTCTCTATCTCTCCTATCTTCAATCTCAGCATCTCCACTTTGTATCTCCACTCTGCCACATACTACTATGTTTCTGTCTTCCACCATAGGGAAGAAGAATAGAGGACCATCTTCCTCTCCGTTGGCTGGAATCAATGACGAACCTTCCTCCTCGCTAGATCCTCCAAGGCTGCATACACGATCCTTCACAAGAGCTGCAACATGGAGATAATAGAAATTGGAATCTGGGTTACCTGAGGCATGGCGTCTTTATATACTGCAGGATGATGGATGATTAGCAATGATGTCGTCCGGTAATCTCGTAGGGATGTTGCTCGGAATGAGTCGAGGCTAAGGCTTATCCCGGAGATGTTGGGCTCGTAATAACGAATCCCTCATAATTAATGAGGACGTGGATGTCCTTGAATGGTTGGGTGGAGCCCCCGGGCTAAACTGTCTGGCTTGACTTGAGTATGGTTCAAGAATGTGGGCGCAATTGGGCCTAATCCGGTCGGGCCTAAAGTATTAGTCAAGTCCAAATTTTTATCATGACCCGTCTTCCCATAGTAGTGCACGTAAGGCGGCCTTGACTAGAACCACGACCCCCTCGAGATCCATGCTGATAAGGATGAGGCTGATAAGGAGATTGGATTGCAAAAGCAGATCTATCACTCCGAGGCTTCGTAGAAGATAATGTAATAGTGGCACCACAGATCCTCCCATAGGTCTCATTAAGGGTAGGTAAGGTACTCCCTCCATAATTTGTTGTTTCACTAATTCATACTCGGGTCGCACTTTATGGAGGAGGAAGATGGTGGGGAACTTATCAATGCGCTCATGCATGACCCTCACATTTGGAGTAACCTCTAATAAATCACTAAACTCGGTCTCCATAGCCTGATAACGACCAACATGTGTGATCATATCCTCATTTGTCTATCGCAACTGATAGAGTCTGCCAATCACATCATATGAGCGAGAGAGGTCACCCATGTATAGACTGCGAGCACGCTCCCATGTAGCACAATAGGTGTGAATGCTTTGAAAAATTCCTATAAGTGAGGGATCAATAGATTGCCAGATCAGCTTTTGCCAAAAGCTGAGCATCTAATTTTGCCCAAACAGCCTGATTCACCTTATCAATATCTAATATCTGAAAGTGTTTTGGTAAGATGATCAGATTGTCCTTGCCCCATAAACCACACCTCAACTGCAGCAGACCATGAAGCATAGTTTTGCCATTCAATTTTTTTGATGTGATGACCATGTAGCCTGTCAATGACATAGTGACGGAGGCAGCAGTCGAAGGAAAATTGTCCGATGATGAGGACGACATAATAGAGAACAAAAATCACCCAAAGAAGGAAACAGATGAAGGATTTGAGAATTTGACTCTATCCTTCGATGAGAAGCCGACGGAGTGACAGAATCGCCAAGATGAGAAATCGGAAGCCGATAGATGAGAAATCGCCAAGATGTCGCTGGATGAACAGTGTCGCGATGAGAAAAAGAGATTTTTTTTTTAGGGATTTCTTGGCTCTCATACCACGTGGAAATTAGGGGAGAAAAAAACTATCTTGGTAGCCCCCTTTCACCAATATATAATACATGCCATTTTACTTCTTAGTCCAATGATACACTAGTATTTTACATTTGGTCCTTTAACACTATTAATAGCTCTGAATAATGGGTTTGATGTTTCAAAGTGAGAAGCAAACTTCTCATTATGTAATTTGTCCTATTCATGGTTTATATCTCAGTCCTGTACCAAAACCAGTTCAGGTTTGGACAATTACTAATGGGCACCACTTTGTACTAACACAATACTGCCTGGTATGGAAACACTAGCTAGTCTCTATACATCTTGAACAAATCCACCCTTCTTGTTCATTCCCATTAGGGGTGAGCATAGTTTACCGATTAACCGATCGAACCGAAATTGAATAAACCGAACCGATTTTTTCGATTAATTTTCGGTTCGGTTAACGGTTAAAAAATTTTAAGATTTCAGTTTTCGGTTCGGTTCAGTAAATTAACCGAACTGTAATATAAGATATGTAAAATATAAATGTATAGCATATAACAATGTTTGGCTTGGTGGTCATGTAAAGATTTTACCATGCTAGTTGCCACGGTTTGAATCCTGGTGGCTTTTATTATTCTTATTTTATGTTGTACATATTATACTTTTCAGGTTAGTTGGATATAGATCAGTAAAGTAATTTGCTAAGATGGTTAGTCATATATGTAATTGTTATTGGCCTAGGTTCGAAACTTAGGGATGATGTTTTTAGTTTTATAAATTTTCTAATTTTTTTTTGGTAAATTCGGTAAATTAACCAAACCGAAAAATTCAGTTAATCGAACTGAATTAACCGAATTTTTTCGGTTCGATAAACGGTTAATCGATTTTTTTTATTTCGGTTCGGTTATTAACCAAACTGAACCGTTGCTCACCCCTAATTCCCATAAAGCTTGTTTTATCTGCTTTACCATCAAAAACAAAACCTGTTAGTTCTAAGTCTAATTTGGGTGAAACATAAGCCAAATGTTGCAAAACCCAGAAGTAATAAGATAATTTAGAAAATATACGATTCATCTTTACAAACTCTGTGCAACATGCTAAGATCGGTTACAAATATACGATGCATCTTTGCAAAATCTTTGCAACATACTAGTGGTGCAAGGAGAAAGTGATTTAGTCCTTGCATTTCTAGTATCTAACAATTTGTAAATGATGTTTGGAATTTTAGATTAACCCATTTAATCAATTGAATAGTTAGATCATCAAGGACGAGATTTTCTATGAGGCAACATTGAAATGCACGAGTAGAGAAAGGGACACTTGGTAGTTGTTTAGGCCTCAATTGATACTACACCTTGGTCTTCGTGCCAAGAGTGGCTTAGATTGGTAAATAATATTCTGTAACTACAATATTAGTCAATATTTGCTCCTTCACATAGAATCTTAACTATGGTTTGATAATTTTCACTTGGTGATTGTTAAAATTCACATGGTGAAAGAACTTTCTCTTCACCAGTGTAATATAATTTGACTCATGATGAATATATTATATAGTTTCTAATTACATTTTCTTTCTAGGGAATTTTTGGTTGATCTCATGGCTGCTCCAGGAACCTTAATCCCAGCAGATATTCTGAGCCTAAAGGATGCTTCCTTGAATTCTTCTAATCCAAGGGTAAACCTACCTTCATCGACAACAAACAACCCAGAGGATAATTTAATCAGGGTAGAGGCATTATGTGATGTGCATATAGGTGGAAATGGAGCTAGTTTAGGAGATAACGGCGAAATGGATAAGAGATCAAAATATGAGAATGTGATTTCATTTCCTTCTGGCCTAACCAGTGATTTTTGTGCATCTTCTGAAAATATTGGCAACAGCTTTAGTGCAAATTCTGGTAATTTTACTCAACAACCTAGTGAATTTATGACTTCTACTATGGCAGCATCTTCAAAGCAAAGGGAGACTATTGCTACTCCAATGGCTGATGACAACATTAGGGAAGAAAAGCTAGATACTGTGCTGAGTTCACAAGACAGACAGCAAAATATGGAGAATCCCATTGGCTCCAGAGAACTTTTTGCTGAATTGAACCCCTTCCATCTAATTGGAGTTCGGAAACCTGCCGTGGTGGTCGAACCTATCAATAATAGAAACAGTGCATACCATAGGCATACTGAAAATACTACAACTCCATTAGTTTGGAAAGGTCGATCTGCATACAATGAGCCTCAAAATACAAAGCAGAATAATTTCATAGAAGAATTATTTCCCAGAAAAAATATTGGACCAAATGGATCATCTTTGCAAATGCAAAGCCCAATTTGGGAAGTGCACTCTAATAAATTATGTGATACTTCTGGACACACTCCTACTTCCTCAGAAGACAATAAGAAAGGAATTATTTTAGATAAAAATCAGCTTTGCAGGTTGGATACTCACTGCCTTAATGATTCAGCAGCTATGTCAATTTCTTCCCTTAAGCCCTCTTCTCCAGTTTCAAAAGTGAAGAATGCAGGTGATATGCATCAAGATGGTGTGAGTTTACAAAGTAGCAAGACTAATGAATCAATGGAGCTTGGGCAAAATGTCAATGGCAAACATCCAAGTAAGTACTTGGATGACGGGTTTTTGGAAATAAATACAAACTCTAAAAATTCAGAAACTTCATATTCTCTTTCACAAACCAAGCCCATAAGCCTTGGCCCTATGCTAGAAGATGTAACAGAGTGTGAGATCCCATGGGAGGACCTAGTAATTGGAGAAAGGATTGGATTAGGTACTTCTTCATCTGAAGTTTCATTTGAAGTCTTCTTAATAGCATTTGGTTGTTTATTCAATTCTGAGCATATACTATTAATAGCAGTTGGTATAACATGTCAAAGGGTTTTTTTGTGTAGTATAATTCTTGCTCATGGTTCATGAGTGTTTGACTGTATCCTAGTTCTCTATGTTTTACTACATGGTTTGCATAGGTATCTTACTATGTTGAAACTTTGAACTTTCCCAATCAAGTTCTTTTGCATCATATTCTGGAGTTGCCTTCCACAATGAAAACATCTTTTATTCACTTATCAGTATAGTACTTTAAGAGTTTAAGGTCACATTTCATGTCATAAGACCAAGGCTTGAAGTATTGGTCTTGGGTCCATCCCTGTTATCTTAATACCATACCACCCATACTAGTAATAAAATAACAACAAAAAAGAGAACTGGTTATCTTTGATTTAAAGTTGTTTTAAATTATTTAAATAGGATAACCAATCTAAATATGTTAATTTGATGTTTGACATTGTTTACACATAAATGAAAGTTTATTATATCTACTAGCTGATACCTGTTCATTATCAGACTAGTATGCATGCTACAAAATTGTACACAACATGTTACTTTGGTAATTTCTTAAGCCTGTCAATTCAAGAGAACTCAACCATGGTTCTTAGTTCTGTTTATTTTCTTTGATGTCTTGTTTTCAGGAATTAATGTGGCATTTATTTTGCTTTTGTGAATAGGTTCATATGGAGAAGTGTATTTGGCAGATTGGAATGGAACTGTGAGTGCCTTTCATGATATAAGGACATGCTTATGCTTGTTATCTGGGTCTTGTTTATGATCACATAGTTTTTTTTTGTTGCATTAATCAATCCAACATATCAATGTAAAATTAACTTCTCTATTCTATATTTCTATCCATTAATATTTTCATGTTACATAGCTTGGGTCCTCCTGATGGTGACATCAGAGTCAGCCTCTTGTTGATTCTGATGCACTAACTGATAACTATTCATTATCTACATACTAGCTAAATTGTGCATAGAGTTACCATAGACTAGATTATTTATTGTACATTCCTTCCTCACCAACTAATATTCTGCTTTGAAATATAATTTCTATTTTCTCATTAGGTCCTTGCAATTAATTCAGTTTTAACTCACATTAGGCTTACAACTAAGATATCTTTTAGTTTTTCAAATGATTATATGAGACTGATCTCTCAATTTTTAACATACACAAATATCGATATGCTTTTACCATTGACAACTTTGGATGAAATCTATATAAAATATTAATTTCGAACATAACAAAATATTTAACGTACAGATCGAATGTGTGACTTAGTTTTGTTCATTTACATGTATTATAATGCAGGAAGTAGCTGTCAAGAAGTTCCTGGACCAAGATTTTTATGGGGATGCTCTGGATGAGTTCCGAAGTGAAGTATGTAATGTACCTGGCATAATTTGTATTTTCTATTTGAAGTTTGATCTTTTCGTAATGGTCACCTAGAATTAATTTTGCATATCTGTTTAGGTTCAGATAATGCGTAGATTGCGTCATCCTAATGTTGTACAGTTCTTAGGTGCTGTGACTCGCCCTCCTAACCTCTCTATTGTTTCAGAGTTTCTTCCCAGGTGAAGTAAATTATCTTTCTAGTCATATATTTTTCATCTTTTTGACTAATTAAGCAAGATTGCTTAGTAGTCTTTATGTTTTAGCATGCCAATCAAGAATTTATTGTTTTGACTGATGAAGTATGTGTTAGTTGTTATTTATGTTCCAGATTATTTTTCTTCTGGATTTGTGATTTCATGATGGAAACTTTGCCTTTTTTCTAATCTCCTAAGCAAAAAATTATCTAAAATCAGCATCTTCATATTTTATTGTCTTAAGAAGTTAAGACTTAAGAATTTATTTTATTTCATCATTTGTTGGATATTTCCAAATGGAACATGTCTTTTAATATTACCTTACATTTTAGATTATTTTCAATGAAGTGATGGCAAATGAAACCATTATTCTTGAGGTTGCTGGTGCAAAGATGGAGGTTAACCATGACAATTCTGCATGTACCTCATGTGGTAGGATATAAGCCTCTGCTGCTGCTAACAGGTCAATATATGATGCATCCTGGTCAAACATGTTTAGGTTAAGCCGTTAAGGTGTAAGAATGAGTCTAGGTTAGTCCTAATGTGAATTTTATCTAATTTAGACAATCTTTCTTTTCTATTCATGCCAATTGTCATAGGTCTCCCTTGTTGCAAAAATAGCTTTGGTGTAATTCAAGTCTCTTTTTGAGTTAATAGTTGATTTTGTTGTTGGTTAATCCATTATGCTACTTGGTAAAAGAATTTTGCTAGTTTAAGTGTTATCTAGAGCATTCTTTTCTAGTGTAGATATCTAAATGGACTTTGAGTGCATCAAGTGTAAATGGACCGAGTCACACAGGGGATGAATTGTGTGTTTATAGATTCAAAGTTAATGATCCATTCGATGAATATGAAATGCAAGAATTTAAATAAGCAAGAAGAGAGTAAAGCCATGTGAGACACATACAAGAGATATAAGGATTTATAATAGTTCGGCAACCTTGCCTATATCCACTCCCTATGATTCTCACCTAGGAATTTCCATAACTATCAAGTAGATACACCTAGGAATTGCAAGGGTTTCACACACACCTCCTCAACCTATAGGATACAATACGTTTCATCTCATCCCAAGGATTTCACATAAACTTCCTCAACCTTGAGGAGAATACAAGTAGTAGAACACAGTAAGTAAAGAAACAAAGATACAAGAAAAATATTAAGTAAAAGAAAGCTTATTCAAATCTGTTGTCTTCTTGTTGATGTTCTCAAGCATCCTCTTGCAACCTCCATGTAGTAAGGCAAAATGTATTAAGGGGAAGGAGTGGCTAGGACAAGGATTAATTAAAGTGTTGGAGTTTATGTAGATTTTGCTCTTAGGCTTGCTTAACAAACAAGGGATGCTTATATATAGCCTTGACCGGGTTGGTAGGTAGACAAAATCAGTTTGAAAACTCTAAGCATTGTTTGGGATATAGGTAGGTTAAATATGGTAAGTGGGGTACACAAAAGATGTTTGGGTGCGAAGAGAACATGCAACGGAAAAGGGTGGAAAAACAGATTTCAAAAATCACAGAGCACCCCGAAAAACCAGTGGTCCCTTTAGCAACGATAAGGAATTCGGAGAGGAGAGGAAGGGGCAAAATATTACCTTAACCGAGAGGAAGAAGGTGCTGCACCAATCCCAAACTTTAAAGCGCACACAGTATCACGCCCCAAACTCCGGGTCACGTGACCGGCTAGGATTACAGGTCCATACCCCGAAGCCTACCATACACCATGCACAACATAATGGAAAGATGCAATTTTTATAATATAATGAACATGTCAATGTATCAGTGCCGGTGTGGCCCTCTAGTGACTCGTACCGAGCCCCCGCCCTGCTAAGCAAAACATAATATAAATACAATCATGCAACCATATAAGAGAGCATGCATAGTAATGAGCCAAGTAATGAATCCAACTCGCATGCTAAGCCAATGTCCACAAATAGCATAATAAGCACGAAATAAACAATCACACGGGTTGGTCGCTAGGATGGCCCTCTAGCGAGCTTCCCGACCCGAGCCTCATGAGCTAGGATGGCCGACTAGTCTCGTTACCCCTCTAGTTGGGAATATCCCTCCAACCAATGCTACTCCAGGTTGGTCGTCAGTATGGCTCTCTGACAAGCTTCCCAGCCCATAAGCCATACTCGTTGAGTCGGGCATTAGCTTAGCCTACTAACGTGCTTATCGGCCCGGCCATCAATCATATCACAAGCACAATCATGATCATACAAAATATGTATGCATATTGCATATTCACAATCAAACTAACTTGAGTGGTTATGGTATTCTGTCGAACACTCCAGGTGCACCTATAAATACACCCAATCCAGCCCTCCCTAGGGCCCCAAACAACCGGCCACACACCACACCACCTCATACCAATCAACAATCAATTTCAGATTTGACAAGTTTTTCAAAATCAGAAAATTTTCAACCATACATTCAACCCACTTCTAGATGGCAAGATTCAATGCCCAAAAGTAGAAAATTTTCAGCCATAGGGCTGCCCCAAACTAACCATGGCAGTCCCACCCTTTGGCTATATTCAGCAAACTTTCAATCCAGATTTTGCATTTTGACTCTCCCTCAATTACCTTAAGGTTAACATCAACAACTAAGCCAAAGAAATCATATACAACACCGAATTTTTCAGCTACAGCAGTACACATTCAAATCTGAAAATTTCAATATGCTCTTCCTGAATTTTCAGATTTTGAAACTGGAATACCCGTGTATCGACACCACGAGAATTCAGAAATTAACCTCAGAATTGAACATGCAATTAACTAGATTAACCACAGAAAATATCAGTAAGAACAGTCCCTATTTATCCATAACATCACCACATTTTCCACCCTAGTATCACATGTATAAACTGAAATTTCAGCATGTTGTCTACCCGGTTTCAACCCCTTAATATCTCAATCAAAACAAGTATAAAGAACCTAGAAATCAGAATAAACCAATATGCTTTCACCCTAATGTTTCGGTCAAATCAGCCCCCAAACAACAATGAAAATAGACTCCTCAAACTGGAACTTTCAGCAATGAACATAGAATTCTCAACTGGAAATTTCAGTAATGAAAAATAGAATTCTCAACTGGAAATTTCAGTAATGAAAAATAGACTTCTCAACTGGAAATTTCAGTAATGAAAAATAGATTTCTCAACTGGAAATTATAGTAATGAAAAATAGACTTCTCAACTGTAAATTTCAGTAATGAAATAGACATCAAACTGGAATTTTTTTGCAATCTGATAACTGATTTCATAGCATCAGAAAGAGTGATTTATTCGGCCACAACCTCACCCTAGTTGTAGGGTTCATGGCCGAACAACACCTCTCCCCAAACAGTCCCAATCGCGAATCAATATCCAAAGAAAACATGAGAACCGGAAAATTTCATAACATGGAGGCACACCCTCCCCAAAAAATCCTCATTCACGAAAAGTACGAGCATATGAAAACAAAAATCTGAAATTTCAGAATCAATTCTTTATCAAAATGAAATCCGACCAAACCTAGGGTGGCAAGCCACCATGAGGCCGGCCCTAAGCCACTCACCTTGAAATAGTGTCCATGAGATGGAGAATTTCGATGAGCAAGTGCGACGGTGACTCCCTGCAATGACCCCCTCCGTGCACACGGCTTCCTCTCTTATCCTAGGGCTGCATGTGGCTCCTCCTCTCTTGGAGCCGTACGGTCAATCTTACCCCTTTTTTATTTTTTTTTTAAGTTAAGGCTGAAATGTCCACAATGCCTAGAACTTGTGTCTACACTTAAGTTGATCCAAAGACTCAACCAAACTGCATCTAATATGATCCCTGGACCCGACTTGAACTCGGATTTGAAATTCCTACAAGATTAAGTTAAATTTTTCATGCGCAAGGGCCATACCTTCAATCGCGTCCTTCGGCGATCCACTCGACTCGCTCCGACGCGCATCACGGGTTTCACACTAAAATACCAAAATCGAATTATAATTAGCGCAGGTATTACACAGGTGCACGCCCTCCAATGCAAATCCACACCAGCTTCGCAACTTTGTGAAACAACTTTCTCGGGCAGCAGTCACTCCGGGCTAGTCGTGGCTCAACGGACACACTCCGCAATCTCCGACTTGCATCAAAAGTGTTCGACCCTTCCACCAAGGATCCGAGCAACAAGGAAGGGGAGAAAGATGGTGAGAAACCACAGAATGAACTCAAGAAAGTGGCTTGTACGATGAGAGAAGGGCTGGAATTCGCTGCCGAGTAGGCCCTTCGGCCTTCGCATTGCTGAGAAACCAAGGAACAAACTGAAGTCGTCGTCTCAACGCTGAAAGGTTGGAAACCCCTTTCCAATTCTTATATCCACTTTGGCCAGGGATTTTCCAAGACGACACTTGTTGGCCAGGGACATTTTTATTAGTAGTGTGCCCTAGGCCAATGGAATAATATTGTTATTGTTGTTTTCCTTTTTAATAATTGGAACACTTGCTTTATCTTGTTATTTATTGTGAGTGTATTTAACTTGATAATATACTCTTTGAATAGTTGATTTCGCCTAATGACCATCAAGTACGAGATGGGACTTGATAGTAAAACCCTAAAGCAATTGAGATCGAATGTAGACTAGTATGCAGTCTAATTGACGATAATCATGTTTTACTAGTCATGAATATGTGATATTAAAGTTGGAGAACATTGTGTTGGACAGACTCACCTTGAGAATACTACGTGTATTTATATCATTAGTATATCTCACAACGGTAGTGATATGTCAGTCCTCCGACCTGATATCACCATGGATTCCTACATGAGGAATTTTATGTTTTAACCTAGTCTAACATCATCTTTAACTGGGTGGTAATAAAGACTACAGTTGTACATGGAATGAATCATACAAAGGAATGTATAGTTGTGAAGGAATTTGTCCCTCTCGTATATGAGAGAGATATCTGTGGGCCCCTTAATGAGTGTAACTGAGGAAATGCATGACCGTACTCAAATTAATTGATAGGAGTATCAATATCATTTGTTAAGTCAGTTGTCTACTTATGAATCAAGAAACCAGATTGAGCAATATAAGGATGATGTAATCTATGTCTTATGCTCGATCCAGATATCACGTGCAAGCTTATTATGGCGACAAATTTTTTTTTGCGGTAGCGAACCTTGATATCGATAATTATTTCGCGACATATCGACAATGAACCATAAATTATCAAGTAGCAAAAGTAATCAAAATTAAACCACCCATACAAATAGGTTTTTTCAATTCATCACAAATGATAATAAGTATTAAAAATTAACTCCAATCTAAAAACGATTAACAAAATCATCTTCAATGTCTTCATGAGGGATATTATCCGTTGGAGGAGTCGTTGGTTTGAGCCCAAAATCGTCTTCTACGTCTTCATCATCATTTGGAAACATCTCTCTTTCATCTCTTGAATCTTCATCCACCAATCTTGAAGTAGAACCACGATGACGTCGATTATAAGTGACAAACTCTTTATCTCCACGAGCCCTTCTTGGAAAATTACGACCCTCAAGGGCATTCAAAGCACTAATGGCTTCATCAACAAGGTCAAAAGCAATACTACCTTCCATAGTTTCTCCATCATCATTATTGAACCACACATTTGTCCCCCAATCAAAATCATCAAGTACAAGTGGATCATAGTTTTTGCCACCTTCACAAATCTTTTAGAATCTCGTGGCAATCTTTCGATTGTATTGGACATATACCAAATCATTCAATCTCCGGTGCAACAATCTATTCCTTTTCTTTGTGTGAATCTATACAAAAGAAAAATAATTAACATAAAAATAATTAGTAATAAAGCACTAAGAAAGTATTAAGTACTTATTTTCTTACAAACTCAAAAGTGCTCCAATTTCGTTCACACCCGGAGGACGAACAACAAAGATTTCTATCCACCGAAAACTCGGGAGTATGTCCACCGAAAGATTTCCACTATTCAACTAACATTAAAAATATAAAATATTAAAATTCAAAAATATGTAAGACAATAAATATTAATAATATACAATATACTTATGAGAAATCCTATTTGAGCGCTCTCTAATCACCACCTCTCTTGCGAAAGGCCCTCGATCTTCATCATACATATCAACATCTAAAGTATCTTTAATCGCATTGCATCATCCAATACTAATTTCTCAAGTAGAGGCTATGATGCTCTAATGCAATCTTCAACTGCCTCCCAAAATTTAACCGCATGGATTAACTCATAAATTTTCTGTCCCGCTTTAGTCTTGCACAATTTTGAATGAAACCAATCTTGACTTACAAACAGCTGATGCAACTCATGCTTAAATTTTCTCAAACATGACAATGTTAGAAATTCAATGGTGAATCTACTAGCCCTGGATCTAACAAGATCATGTCCGTTGGTGTGCACCCTCATCGTATTAAGAAGACGATCATGTTTGTAAATGAATGTGGTCAAGGTTCTTGCTCTTATGATTGTTGGCTTGAATTCTTTCATCTTTCCCACGTCTTCTAACAAAAGGTCCAAATAGTGTGCGACACAAGGGGTCCAGAACAGTGTAGGCAACCTTTGCTCCAACAATTTCCCCGCTGCCTTATAGTTGGCAGCTTGGCGCCATTATCTATAACCATTTGAACAACATTACTTGGGCCAATTTCTTCAATCTTGGTCTCAAGTAAGTCGGCCAACATGTGAGCATCATGACACTAACCGGAAGCATCAATGGAGCCAAGAAAGATAGTCCCTTGCGAACTATTTATAAGAAAATTTATCAACTGTTTGCCTTCTACCTCTTGTGTCCGTCCACCCATCCGACATAAGAGTGCACCCATCCCTTTCCCAAACCTCTTCATGTTTGCGCTTTAACTCTTCTATTTATTCCTTTGCCTTTTTCAATAAAGAAACCCGCAACTCATGATATGTGGTTGGTTTGTATCTTGATCCAATTTGTGCTATGCCTTGAACCATCAATTCATAACTTCTTGAATTTGCAGCGTTGAAAGGAATGACATTCAAATAGGAGAAGTTGGCTACATACATGTTAACATTTTCTATAGCCTCTTTTGTCTTCAAAGAATTTTCAATGGTCTGTTGGCTAGGACCTTTAGAGTGTTTTTCATCCACAATTTCTTTAGGGGTTCTCCGCAGCAATTCACCAATCTTGGTTTGTTTGAGTGGTGGGGCTTGTGACACTTGTGACACTGCTCCAAACCGGATAGCAACCTATTTTTTTTTTCTTATAAATTGTTCCCGAGCCTGCCGTGGTACTTGGCACGGAATTGGAAGCACAATGCTTCTTCATCATCCAAACTGAATGGTGTCTTCCTCTTAGCTGCAAGGGCAGTTTGCATTTCTCTCCTTATCAACATTGTGGTTTTATCACATTTTTTTATGTCTCCATAGCCACTCGCCAAATGTTGTTTACATCTTGTGATTCCTCCGTTCATTTGGTTGTCGCACTGTGAACATGCGATCGATTGTCTTTTGTTTAAATCCAGCCAATATCCGTATGTCCATCCAATATCCTTCGAGTTAGGTTTCCGTTTAGAATCTTTAGAAGGATCATAAGGCGTTTCACCAGTCCTGGAATTTCCCTCCATAATTTACTGCACAATATAAACATGCACACAAAAATACAAAACTTTGATTCCGGAACAGTTCTGGAATCATATTAATTTGATTCCAATCTTGTTTTGCAATCAAAGAAGGCAGAAGCAAAGACTTTAAAGGCGGAAGCGAGGAAGGATAGCTGAAAACATACATGGTTGCCGAAAAATAGGAAAGGAACGCCGGAATTGAGGCGCCGAGCGAGAGAAGTGAGGCGCTGAGTGGGATGCGAACTGAATTAACCGATTAACCAACCGAACCAAACCCGAATTAACCGAACTGAATTTTCCGAATAATTATCGGTTCGGTTAATGGTTAAAAAAATTTAATTGTTTGCCCCTTTGGTTAGAGAGGCATTTTTCCATCCGAGTTGCCCAGGTTCGAATCCTGGTGGGCACTATTATAATTATTTTATCTTGTATATGTTATATAATCATTGTTAGTCAAGTATAACTCAATATTGTAGTTTGCTAAGTTGGTTAAAGTGTTAAGTATATATGTTAAAGGTGTTGGGTTCGAACTTTTGCATTGGTGTATATATATATTTTTAAAATTTTTTTGGTGAATTCGGTAAATTAACCGAACCGAACCAAATTAACCGAATTTTTCGGTTCGGTAAACGGTTAATCCAATTTTTTTTTTCGGTTGGATTAACCGATGGTTAATAACCGAACCGAACCGTTGCTCACCCCTAATTAAGTGAACCTACAGGGTTGCACACGTAGGACGAATTGAATTGGTCTTGGTGTTATGACTCATCGGATTAGATCCATATAACAATTAACAGACTAAATGTCTCTTGGTAATTTTAGAAATTAATTTCAAATTTGAAAAAAAGTGTTTTCGAATCGGAATTAATTATTTTGAATTTAAAATTGGAATTACGTTGATTATAATTTAGGTAATGTATCTTTGATAATCTAAAGGATATATTATTTTCGGCATCTTGAATTTAAGAAATTCATCATTGGTAATTGTTATTAAGGATATATTTTAGAGTAAATACTCAAAAAAACATGAACTTTTCCTATTTTCTCAGTTTTTGCAAAATTTTTTTTCCGTTAGCATAGAAATGCACGAACTTTTGTTCTATTACCACGTTTAGCACACCCTGTCAGTTTTGACGGATTTGGCTGATGTGTCACTTAACGGAGAATATGTGGCAAATACTTATCCTACATGACAAGTATTTAATGAAAAAAGGACAAATTGATAATTTTACATGAGAATGATGACGTGGTCCTTCTTCTCAAAGACCTTGGCGCTGGCGCGCGGGGTCTAGGCGGCCAAGTCGTGACTGCACTCCATGGAGAGGAGCTCGTCGTCGTCGTTGTCATTTCTCATCGATGCCTACCTTGAACCCCATGAATGCTCAAGTAGAGCTCTTGCAGCTTGCTGGCTTCGCAGTGCTTGCACGAAGCTCTGCAGCTTTATGAGGATAACTTCATATTTTTCCCAAGTCTTTGGTCGTTCATTTTATCTGAAGCAAATTCAAAGTAATACGCGAAGCAATCCCTGTGTGTTACTCATCCTTCTTCTCCCTTCTCATGTCGAAGCATGCTGTTAAATGACAAGCAAGTAATGCATGAAATGAAATCTTCTCCATGAATCAACTCATTCATATCATATCATGAGCCTCCACAAGTACACCAACGCCTCAGCCAACATCCCCTTGTCTTGGGAGAACTAGCCGGGATTTTCGAAGGTCGCTACCAAGGGGAAGGAGGCTCTGACGACGTCGACACCGGAGCACGTCGAGCTGCTGCTGCCTCCGCCGTTGGGTAAATCAGTGAGCCCGAGGATGGCTGCGCACGGGCTGCATCTTCCTCTTCCGCCGTCCATGTTGATCCAGCAGCTGCCCTCTTCTCGGAGCTCCCCCAAGAAAGGCTTCAAGAAGGAAGAAGACCCCTTCTTCGCAGCTTACATGGAGTGCACCAAGGGGAGAAGGGCTTCCAGGGAGGAAAAGAGATAGCTTACTTGGGTTAATCTCCTGTAAGGGCAGCAGTGGAGTTTCCTAGAACGCCAAGGTCAGGTTATCTCAGCTTCCTCATGTGAGGAGATAAGAAGCTTGGAAGCTAAAGTTGATCTTTTAATTGTTCCTCTTAAGAAAATTATATTTACGCAGGTTTGAAATGATTGTTGTTATGATATAACAAGCAGGCAATCGTTGTGTTGCACTTATATTGATATTAATATGATATACTATTATATTAAAACATAACAGTAATGCAATGATGGATTGATTGGCTGCGAGTGGGGAATATTTATTAATTAAACCTTCATCAACGTGCAGCTCAAACACAGACGTCTTCTTCTTGCTGTTCTCGAAGAAAGCATAAAACTTGCTAGACCCACTCCTCTTCCTCCTCATAAAGCTGTAGAGCTTCGTGCAAACATTGCGAAGCCAGCAAGCTGCAGGAGCTCTACTTGAGCATCCATGGGGTTCAAGGTAGGCGTCGATGAGAAAAGGTTCTTCTTGCTTCTCTTCCAACAATTGGAAGAGTCGCCGCCGGTTCTGCATTGGCTTGGACACAGTTGCCATTGGAATTGTCGCTCGATTGCACCCGACTCGATGACGACGATGAGGAGAAATCTGTGTCGGGAACATATCCAAGTGTCTTCCACGGCGACGACGATGAGCTCCTCCCCGGCGACGACGACGAGCTCCTCTTCATGGTGTGCAGTGATGACTTGGCCGCCTAGATCCCGCGCCCTAGCGTCAAGGTCTTTGAGAAGGACCACGTCATCATTCTCATATAAAATTATCAATTTGTCCTTTTTGCATTAGATACTTGCCATGTAGGATAAGTATTTATCACGTATTCACCGTTAAGTGACACATTAGCCAAAAGTTTTTGCTAAAATTGAGAAAATGGGCAAAGTTCGTGTTTTTTTGGGTATTTACTCTATATTTCATTCGGTCATTTAAATCCTTTTAAGATTCTGGATATGGCCTTGAATTGATCAGCGATTGAGAAGACTCGATCAATCATGATTGATGTGTCTATAAATACTCGCCTATGATTTTGATGGGTAGATGATCAACTCTTGAAGGCTGCCAACTTCATTGTGAAAGGAAGCCGACCTCCTTTTGAAAGAAGCTGAGCTCCCTTGGCACTCGACTTCCACACAAGAGAGAGAGAAAGAGTGAGAGGAGAGCTCGGAAGGAGTTCCTTGCTCAACCAAATCGGAAGGAGTTATGAGATAACCAAGCTAGCACTTGGAAGCCCCTTAGTTCGTTGTGTTTGTCCGTGTGCTAACCGTAGATTGTGTTCGTCGCTGGCAGCACCTTGGATTCGAAGCAAGATCGTGATTTTGAATTCGTGGAGCAGAAGATGGAGTTCAGTCTTCAAAGGTATAAATATTGAACCTAAATATTGAACCTAGTATTGATTTAACCGAGATGCATGGATCCGCTTGGGTAGGGAATCGATTTTGTTTTCCGCTGCGCAAATTTTTGTTGCTTGATTGGTCCTCGCCGAACCCAACAATTCTCTCATCTTACTAGGAGTAACCAATTTCTTGTTGGTTGCTCACCCACCTTCATGAAAGCTTCACTATGCCTAGAGTTTCCAACACACGTCTCTGCGAGTCATGCTAGGGAATACACCAAAGCGATAGGTCGTCAATCACACAACCTGAGGTCTGAGGATTACTTGCACCCGCTAACACATGAGGAACAACCTATTGACACTCATGTAAGGTTCCATTTTAATTTTCTCGTGCGGGTCTGTTAAGTGAATTCATTCTCCAATGAGCACCTACACTTATAAATTAATGACTCATCATAGGTAACTGAGATCAACTACCCCCTATAATAGAGCATGTACCAAGTGTACTAGTCTTACCGGAGTCACCTATCCCCTACTCGGTGATCCTTCAACTAGGAACATTTTGAATAAGGACTTCTAGATTCTAGGTTTCACTGGCATGATCTCATCATGGCCGTGGAATCATTGCCCTGGTTCATGGGGTTCATCATTGTTAAATATCTTATATTTATCCCGTTATTATTATGCATTTATCTCTTTATTATTGATGTTTATCTTATGCAAGGATAGCTTAGCCTATTCTATGCTTTAGGCTTATCTCATTCTCATGCAAACCTATATATCTCCTCATATTGAGATGAATAATATACTTTTGGACTTTGAGACTCAACCATCATAATCTATTAACAACTATAGATGTAGCATATGATGAAAAGTAGCGTCATTTTATTCATTACCCTCGAATAGTCCCTCAATACATTGACATGTGATTGGCTTGAGGGCACTGTTCCCTTCAAAAGATTCTAAGTTGGAGACTCCAACATCAATTTGGAAAATAGGTAAATTTAACATGGTAAGTGGGGTAGATAGAAAATTTGAGTTTCTTTTCTTCTTTTCTCCCTAGAATTGGCTGGTCGATCTGTGTGGGTAACTAGTCATTCTTTAGGTCACTTAATAATGACCTTCTCTAGTTGCATTGGTGTTTCTTCTGATTGCTTTAGAAGTCTTCCTTCTTTTCTTTCAAATGATGTTTCATGTCGCTTGCTTTCCTCGCTTCGAGCTTGCACTTACACTTGGCTCTTTTGACTCCCTTGCTCCCTTGCTTATGAGATTGATACACAAGGACTCAGTAGTTGTTTTGTTCTTGCTTACATTCGAGAGCTAATGACATTTGTTTGTTATCATCAAAATATAGGTTTTAACTTAGGATGAGATACCTTGGGCCAGTATGGAGTTCACATCATTGAGGTGTCTATGGATGGTTATTGTGTATTCTTAGTCTAAGTTGTTTTGTACAAAAGACTTGTTGTCACAAGAAAAGAAGAATAGTATTGTCTGAATCATAACAAGGAAAAAGCATTGTTTAGTCATTTCCCTTTTCTAAATTTCATGAAGGTGACATACTGAGTCTATTAAGGATTCATGTTTTTGTTAAAGTCCCACGTTGGTTAAAAATATGGCTAAGATAACCTTTAAATAGTTTGGACAATCTTCTCCCCACGAGCTAGCTTTTGGGGTGAGTTAGGCCCACTAATTTCTTAACAGTTTTGATTGTGATGATACTATATGTTTTAGGAACTCTAATTTTCCAAGAGATGCTGCAGAATAAACTGCAGATTTTTTGCCTACTTTTTGCATCCCTTTATTTTCTTACTGGATGTCCTTATTAGTTCTTCCCAGGTAACAATCTAGAATCAAATACTCTTATTTTAAAATTATTTAAACATGACTTTCATAAACTTTATAGGACTTGAAAAGTCCACCAGTGCTTTTTCGGGTGCTCTGCACTAATCCTGAATGACTTAAGTAATAGGTCCAAATTGCACATAGTGACCAATGATTGAGCTAATAGGTCACCTAAGTGACATATTTCCACATGTCAACCCAATCAAATAACTCAGAATTGATTGTAGATCTATTTTAATATATGTCATATTGGTATGCAAAATTTGGACTTAAGATTGCAAAAGTAATTGTCATCACACAAGAGTATGAAAATAAGAGAAGAATAGGGGGAAGAAACCAAATTTAGTTCATAATTCACTATATACCATAGCCATAAGAGGTGTGAGAGGTACAAGAGTTGATCTATTTCTTGTTCTTATCTAGAATAAAAGAGAAGAGGGAGAGAGGAATTACAATATTATATAGGAACAATTGGTAGGGGAACTGAATCTATTCTACTCAATTGTTGTGTAACTTTCTATTCTACTCATTGTGTCATTCACGATCCAAAGACGAGGAGGATAACTGGTACGGGAACTGAATCTGGAGGGATTTATTTGCTATATTCTGTCTTCTGTTCGTGTTGTTGCTCATCCTCCACCATCACCACTTCCTATCAATGGCACTGTCGACTTGGTCATCCGTCCATTGATAAATTGAAGGGTCTTCTTCCTAAGTCTCAGTTTTTTGTCCGAAAAGTGTGAAGCTTGTGAACTGGGTAAAAACCATTGTGTGTCTTTCCCTCTCAGCTCACACAATCGTAGTGAGTCACCTTTTGCTCTTGTTCATTCTCACATTTGGGATCCTAGTCTGTCGTTAGTCGTTTGGGATACAAATACTTTGTTACTTGTAGATGACTTGACTTTGATACCATGTGAGAGGTAAAATAGTTCATCTATTTCTTGTTTTTCTCTAGAATAAAAGAGAAGAGAGAGGATACAATATTATGTAGGAACAAAATAACAAAGCCTACACGATACCAAAAAGGCAACTACTGATAATTCTAACAAGAGGCATACAAATTTAAAGACCTAATTTGCGTGCCTCACAAAATAAGAAACACAGAACTAAGGAAATGTTAAAAAAGGAACATTGAAAATTTGAAATGTAAAATACATTAATATCTAAATGAAGTAAAATCATTCAACTAAGGCAACCAAAATCATAATATAAGGGTATTTCTTGAGACTGGTTTCACACAATAGAAAGGGGTTCACAGTGCATTATTCTCCTGCACTAGGAAAGAACTCAACCATCAGTTGAATAGTTGACTATTAGTATAGTAATCAAGTTTGCAACTTCCATTAACAATTTCCAAAGGAGTTTCTAAAAGTTACTGTGATTTGGAAAAAGGAAGATGCCTAATAGAGCCCTCTCTACCGGTATTTATATATTATCTTTACAAATAAGTACATAGAGATAATATATATTTTCAACTAGGTCCTTAATCAATACTCCCCCTCAAGTTGGAGCAAAGATATTATATAAGCCCAACTTGTTACAAATGTAAGTTATTCTAGGACCTTTTAATGATTTAGTTAGCAAAGATATTATATAAGCCAACTGATCATTAGAACTCACAAATGACATAACTATCTCCTTGGATTTTACTTTTTCTCTGATGAAGTGACAATCAATCTCTATATGTTTTGTCCTCTAATGAAAACAGGATTAGAGGCAATATGCATGGCGGCCTGATTGTCACAAAATAACTTCATTGGTTCTCTTTGAGTGATTCCAAGTTCTTCGAGCAATTACTTAAGCCAAATTAATTCACATGTAACAAGGGCCATAGCCCTATATTCTGCCTCAGCACTAGACCTAGCCACAATAGTCTGTTTCTTGCTTTTCCATGAGATCAGATTACCACTAAGCATAACACAATATTCTGAAGTCGATCTATGATCAGTGGGTGAACCTGCCCAATCAGCATCAGAATAGCCTGTCACCTCTAGATGACCCCTGTCATGATAGAGAAGCCCCTTTCCTAGAGCTGTCTTGAGATAACGAAGAATTCTTAATGCAGCTTCCCAATGACTCTCACAAGGTGACTCAAGAAACTGACTGACTACGCTTACAGCGAATCAAATATCAAGCCTTGTGACTGTTAGGTAATTCAACTTGCCTACCAATCTGCGGTATGGACCCGGATCAGCTAAGGACTCCCCCTGTCTTGGTAGGAACTTTATATTTGGATCCATAGGAGTGTCTACCGGTCGGACTCCCAACATGCCTGTCTCCTGTAGCATGTCAAGGACATACTTCCTCTGAGAAATGTAAATAGCTCCTCCTGACCGAGCTACTTCAATGCCAAGGAAGTATTTTAAGTCACCTAGATCTTTGGTCTGAAAATGTTGATGCAAGTGAGATTTTAACTTCTGTATCCCATCTATATCATCCCCAGTAATAATAATATCGTCCACATAAACAATAAGATGACTCGTTTCCCAGTAGAGGAGGTGGAAAAGAAGACCGAGTGATTTGAAATACTTCTCGTCATGCCAAACTGAGTAATAGCAGAGCTAAACTTGCTGAACCATGCACGAGGGGACTGTTTCAAACTATAAAGAGATCTCTTCAGCTTGCAGACTAAGGTAGACTCCCCCTGAGCGCTCCATATAAACCTCCTCACCAAGATCACCATGCAGAAATGCATTCTTGATGTCAAGCTGATGCATTCGCCAACCAAAAAACGCAACAAGGGTGAAAAGTAATCGAACAAAGGTAATCTTGGCAACAGGGGAGAATGTATCCAAATAATCAACTCCCTATTGTTGTGTATATCCTTTGGCAACTAATCGGGCTTTGAGCCGGTCAACAGAACCGTCAGGAGTTGTCTTATCAGTGAACACCCACTTGCAACCGACAGTGGACTTTCCTGAGGGAAGAGGAACAAGCTCCCATGTCCCATTAGAATGCAATGCCGTCATCTCATCAATCATGGCCTGACGCCACCCCGGATCAGATAGGGCACCTGAAATAGTCTTCGGAATAGAAACAGCAGAAATGGAAGAAAGAAAGGCGTAATATTGAGGTGATAAAGCATCATAGCAAACGAAGTGGGAGATAGGATAAGAAGTAGAACACTTATGCACTCCCTTCCCTAAAGCAATAAGAAGGTCAAGATCCGATGGTACAGGAGGATCTGAGACTGGTAAAGCACCGACACAAACAGCGAAGTCAGAAGGGGCGACCTGGGTAACCGCAGGAGGAACACGTCAAGTAAAGAACTTAGTGGGTTCTTGTCGGGGTGGCAATGAGTCATCGGTAATTTGAGAAGATGTGGCCTCATGAATGGATAATGGAATGGGAATAGGGAGGACCTCAACAACTGATATAGGTGTAGTAGACTCATATGAGAAGAATGGTGTGGACTCAAAGAAAGTAACGTTGGCTGAAACAAAGGCATGACGCAACTCAGGTGAGTAACAACGGTACCCTTTATGGAGACGAGAATAACCAAGAAAGACACACTTGATAGACTTGGGGGACAACTTGTCATTGCCTAGGGAAAGATGATGAACAAAGCAAGTACACCCAAATACACGAGGTGGAAGACGGTATAGAGGGTCCCGTGGGAAGAGAATAGAAAAGGGAACCTGGTAATGGAGAACGAAAGAAGGCATCCTGTTAATAAGGTAACAAGCAATGAGAACTGTATCATCCCAAAACTGCAATGGGACGCCTATATGCAATAAAAGGGTGCGAGCAGTCTCAACCGGATGGCGATTCTTCCATTCTGCAATCCCATTCTGCTAAGGTGTATGAGGACATGAAGACTGGTGAAGGAGACCATGCATGGAGAAAAAAGATTGAAATGCATGTGAAAAGTACTCTTTTGCATTGTCACTTCTTAGCACACGAATAGGAATACCAAATTGGGTTTTTATTTCGGCATAAAACATAGTAAATATATGAAAGAGTTCAGAGCGATCCTTCATGAGGAATAACTATGTCATACGAGAATAGTCGTCTATGAAGGTTGTTAAGCCCCAAGAGTTCATTCTATTCATCTCAATGTGAGGAGAAATATATAGATGTACAAGAGTGTAAGATAATCCTGAGGTATAATATAAGTAAACCTATACTAGCATAATAACATAGCAAAATAACATAAGGTATTTAACAAAGGTGACAAAGTATCTAAACCCCAATTTGGAGGAAACACGACTATGCCCCCATACATCTGAATGAATAAGAGAGAAAGGTGCTGAAGCACGTTTATTGACACTACGTGGGAAAGAGGACCGAGAATGTTTACCCAGTTGACAAGACTCACACTCAAGACTCGAAATGGAAGAAAGACTAGGACACATCTTCTTCAGATTCTGCAAATGAGGGTGCCCCAACCGGCTGTGTATCTATAGTGGAGTTGAATCGACCACCAAGGCAGATGAAGATGCTACAGCCAGGTGATACAACCCCCGAGACTCATGTCCTGTGCCAATCACCTTGCTAATCTGAGAATCCTAGATAAAAATAGAATCAGAGGTAAATGTGACAGAACAATGTAAATCCCGAGTTAGTTTGCTAATAGAGAGCAAACTCAAAGGAAATTGAGGTATATAAAGCACATGCGTAAGTGGTATGGATGGTGTGGGTGAAACATGGCCAATGCCCTTTACTGCTGAAGAGGAACCATCGGCAAGGGTGACACTAGGAGATGAGGTAGGGGTGATTAAATTGGAGAAACTTGACAAGTTACCAGATGCGCTTGAGTCTAGAATCCAAGGGTGTGCACCAGTAGTATGTGTCAAACACGCAGTAGAAGTACCTTCAGACTGACTGCTTTGACTGAGAGCTTTGTGCAAACTGATACTTAAGAAACCGAGAATGCTCATCTATAGGAGGAATACTAGTATTGACGATAATCCTAGAAGGAAGAGGCTGGTTGCCCAAAATACCATCAGAAGAAGATGACTGTTGCGAATGTGCTAGACCTCTCTTTCCACAATGAGTACATTTGAGTCGTCCTCTATCAGATCCATGAGACATGGACGATGGAATCGGCATAGCGGAGACATCTGCTGGGGAGGACATGGACTTGTTAGTTAGGAATTGCAGCAAGTATTGATCTAAAAGTACTGTCGGAGATCGGAGATGAAACCAAAATGGAGAAGCGATATGCGTGCAGGCAAAAGGTTTGTGGACAAAAGAGCCTTGGATGAACAGTAACACGTGATAGAAAAGAAGAGAAAAAAAAAGGTTTTAGGGATTCAAAGAGGCTCTGATATCATGTGATTTGGAAAAAGGAAGATGTATTTATATATCATCTTTACAAATAAGTACATAGAGATAATATATATTTACAACTAGGTCCTTAATCAAAAGTTAATGTTGAGCTTGATGACTCTTGTAACTTAGCAATTTCCAAAAAGAGCAACTTATTGTGGATGAGGGAATAAACATGCTATTTTTCACAATCTACACACAGTGACTAAGATAAAATCATGTGCTTGAGCATGTCCCAGTGGTCCTATGACAAGTTCTATTATTATATCTTTTTAAGGTTCATGTAGAATAGGCCAATGCATAATAAGGTATTATTCTGCTTCTTAATCTCAAAGGGAGGTTTGACATAAAAATCAGGGGTTTCTTTTACCTGAACAGATGAGTCATGAGTATATCAGGGCTTCCTTAACATTGAAGGAGGGTGAAATGGGTACATTAGGGGATTTCTTGTCTTCAAAAGCGGGGTTAATGGGTACATTTAGGACTTTTTTGTTCTCAAAATCGAGGGGCTCCTACCACATTGAGAGTTTGAGACCACTACGGCACTACCTCCTTCTTTGATATTACATGTCTGATTTTAAAGGGGGGAATCCAATCCTCCTATCTCGATTTTTCTTTTGCTAGGCCAATAGCTAAAAAACCTACTTTTGTTACAATTATGAGGTTTATTCGAACATGAAATCCAATCCCAGAAATACAGCATACCACTTTTTTTACTACCAATATGTTCTTATACTATGTTGCTCCAACTTTCTTCTAGAGGGTTCTCTTCTTCTCCACCAAGCACACAAGTTTAAGGATAACTGTAGGTCGGTGACTACCTAAGGAAGCTCCCATCCAATCCGCCCCCCAACTGGGAGGCATCTACCTGATCCCGATCACAAAGAGAGGTTCACCATGATGGGGGATAAGGCACTTGAATTCCATCTGTTCCGGAAAGAATGAAATGCATAGGGGACCATCCTTTTTTTGCGGCATGCTTTCATATTTACGGATTCGAAGGGGGCATAGTTGACTGACAATGGCAAAGGCTTGCGAAACAAAGTAGCACCTTTGAAATCACTTCAGAGGCTTTGGAAGTGGTCTGGATGTTGTATGGTTGTTGATCCTTATTAGTAATATCCTACTTACTAACCTAGTCTACCATATATTCCTGCTCATCATTAGTACATTCATCCTTATAAATGTGCTCTATATGTTGGGTGGCAATAGGTACCAACACGTGGACTAGGGAACCTATCAAGCACTAAGGATCTCCCAGTAAGACTCTCGCTGACCTGGGCCCTCTCTTGCTGTCATTGACCTATACGTTGATTCTCATAGCACCTATGCTCATGCTAATAGGCTCCTAATTTGTCAACCTCATCTCTAGGTGAGTCTCAACCCTGGAAATACTTAATAATAATGGTGTGTTATCTGTCAGGTCTATTACTATTCTAATAATATCTAGGTGACTTGCTCAATGCATTTTTTTTATTATCACCATCAGATTGGTCACCACAAAGTTGTTTCCACAACTTTTGGGATCAAAATCATGTCGCATCAAGACTTTAGATACCGTAAGATGGATTTCTTGTGTCTATTATAGTTTGTTTTATTTTCCCTGGGATAACCTCTTTTTCTAAATGGTATAATATTTAGGATATATTTCCGAATATAATATTATGTCAAAATTATTGAAAGTTTGATCCAAGCTTTGTGAGTTTGCATATGATGTTTAGCTGTATTCCAAATGCATAATGAGGGCACAGGGGTATTTTGGTCACTGCAAGGAAATCTTGGGGCAAGAGCAAAGGAGATCTATTGTGTGTTACCAATTTTATTTAAAGAGGACATCTAATACATTATCTAAATCTATTCTGACCATTCAAACATGCATAGGCTTTATGGAAAATCTAATAGAAAGCAGCTTAAACCTGGTTCCTGCCAGGCAAAGTTAGGGCCAAAGCATAATTCAGACAAAAGAATAGTTGGTTTACCAACAGAAGTTGGATTGTGTAAAGAACCATGTTGATCATATTTAACTGACGATCAACTGAAATGTATGTTTGACTGGCAATCTGATAATATTTTAGTTGTTAAACATATTATCCATCCATCTGTAATTTAGCTTTTTATCTTGCTTATGTTAAATTTGTTATTGTTCTAATGTCATTTCTAAATAATCCTATGTGCAACTAATTTTCAGGGGAAGCTTATACCAGATTCTTCACCACCCTAATTGCCAAATTGATGAGAAGCATCGGATAAAGATGGCCCTTGATGTGGTATAGTTGCTGACTATTTATATATTGACCTTCATGCTACTGTTTCTTCGAAGATTTTAACTTATGTTTCTTTTTGTTTCTTAGGCTAAAGGCATGAACTGTTTGCATACCAGTGTACCTACTGTTGTCCATAGGGACCTCAAGTCACCCAATTTACTAGTAGACAATAATTGGACAGTAAAGGTATTTCATGGTCTCAGAAGTTTGATACATACACTACTTTTATCTATTACTCTCCAGCTTGTTGACTTGCTAGATCATCAAATGGTCAAATGCTTGATGCTATGATTATTACCTAAAATAACACAAGATAAAAATTTAATTACATTTCATCCAACATATGATACTGATTACAAAGTATGTCACTAACAGGATATGTCAAGTATATCAGAAGTAGTCAGTTCATGACAATTGAATGAAGCAAACTAGTGTAGCTCCAGGGAAGCAGATAGTATAGCTCATGGTATTAAATTTCGTAACATACCGGGTGGTACGTACCGGAATTTTAATTTTCCCATATTTGGTACGTACCGCCTGGTATTTACTGCGTACCACCCTTACCGGGCGATACACTAACCCAGGGGAAACTAATCCGTATTGGTGGAGGATTGAAGATCTAAGGGTTTATTTTGGCGGTAAATGATGGATCAAAATCATGATGGGGATTTAATTGATAAAGATTACAGAGAGATCTTGGGTCCAATTATTTATACAACCAGCTCTGTTTGGGTGATGATGATTGCCAAAAGCTTAAGCCCTTGTAGAGGGACCAATTTACTCTTAACAATTTACTTACAACATGGGATATGCAGCATGGTTGCATTATTTGTTGCGTCTGTTTTCAATAGTGTTCTGTTGCTGAAATATTTTGGTTCTCCTTTTGTGCTTATCCAAGCATCTATAACTGGCTTTTCTGTTACACTTGTTTGGTGCATGATCACTCATCTTGAAAAATGATTTTTATGCACATCTAGATGTCTAAGCAAGCTCTAAAATGATATTGAACCAAATGTTGTCATTGTTTGATCCCCTGTTGTCTTCATCTCAATTAAAAATGTCTTGCAGGTTTGTGATTTTGGACTTTCGCGCTTGAAACATAGTACATTTTTGTCATCCAAATCCACTGGTGGGACGGTAAGAAACTTTTGGATCAGTTACTTATCAGTTATATAGCCAAATGTGGAGTTACTTCATATTTCACTCTCATGTATTCAAGATACTGTCATCAAATGGGTACCCACCATTGTGCACAGAAAAATTAAGTGGATATGACCCCCTTCATCTACCCTCTTGCTTTTGTAAATCAGACTTCAATTAACTACCTGTTAATTTTTGGGAAAAAAAATCTCAGTTCTAACTCTGTTCCCTTCTATGTTATGTCAGCCCGAGTGGATGGCTCCGGAAGTCCTCCGCAACGAACCATCAAATGAAAAGTTTGTATCCTATCTAATATTCTTAACAAGTATTAGTATTTACTCTATTTTATTTCTTGCAAGTAGGATTCCATAAAAAGCATTTTCTTTTAGATACGAATTTAGTAGGGTTATTCTGTCTCATATATCTTAAAGTGAATCTATGTTGCAGTAAATCATTGTGAAATAAAAAATAAGCTGATTCCACGCAAATAATAATTCAATTGTAAATTTAAAAATATAGATTGTTTAATCTTTCAACATATGAGGTATTCTGAATCTTGACATTAAACACATCCAATATTTATTAACAAGGAAAAAGTTGATATATTTCCCTCTCAAAAAAAAAGTTGATATTCTGCATACTTGGTCAAGATAGTGTCATGTAGACCAAGGAATAAAATTAGGAACCATGGTAATCTAGGAGAAGGGCAAGTATATTAATATGAAATAAATTCAGTTATGTAACAAATAAATGCAGTTTTTTTTTGAAGAACGGTGAGTCATTGGTTGGTCCCACGAAGTTATTTATTTTGAAGATCTTTTAAAACATGGGGTGGGGTGGGGGTGTTTGAGAAGAAAGAGGAAAATGAAGGGAGATATACCTACGGACTTCCTTTGTAGGTATTCCCAATAGTTATTACAGATTTGTATCACAGTTTATTTCGTGTTTCTTCTCATGGATCATTATGCTGTTTCAAATGAACCACATGAACTAGCACCACACCATGGTTAAGGAAGTCAGCGTGGAGCTTCGATTGTTCCAGTCGTCATTATTGATTGGAACTACCAGGCTTGCATGCCATTTGTGCAGCACAGGGAATCCCAACCTGCTTGAGTCACCGGGCAAGCCTGAAAGAGATGTGATAGGGACTCCTCGGCGCTTTTGCAAAATACAAAGGAAACATCCTCAATCGGGTCCGTGTGGTGAACCTGCTGGAGCTGCTCCAGTGCCACAAGGTGGCGTCTTGCGCGTCAAATAGAGAGGGAGGGTCACCTAGAAAGGCGAAGAGGTCATTTTGTCTATCGGATTGTGTCGGTAGATGCCATAAGAGATGCCAAGCAGTTTTAGTGGCACCCAAAGCCTCAGCCACCTTTAGTTGTCTTCAATGGCTAGCCTTGAACAGTGCTAGTGTTGTTGTGCCAACGATCAAGCCAAAAGAGCGTTTCTTGGTCGTCGCCTAAGTGCGACTCTAGACCGAGGCTAAAAGGGGCTTTGCTGTGTAAATGCCTTTCCGGACACTGGACCAAGACGCTGAAGAGAATGTGTTTTTCCATCTTATGCAACTAAAATACTTATGGCTGATGATTCGGACCCATAAGTTTTCCTTGCGCTGTGTCAGCTCCCACCACCATCTGTCTAATATGGCAATATTATGCAGTCCAAGGTTGGTGATGCCTAAGTCACATTTCTGATAAATACATTGATCTGAAGCATTCTCAATGGACTTAAGGGAGGTAACAATCTCATCAAACTTTAGATACCACTGCCTTGAAGCTTGCTTCAGCCCATATATAGATCTTTTCAATTTGCACAACATGTGCTCTTTCCCAGATTCAGCAAAACCATCGGGTTGAACCATATAAACTTCCTCAATCAAGTCTCCATTTAGAAAGACAGTCTTGACATCCATTTGGTGAAGTTCAAGATCGAGTTGTGCAACAAGAGCCATGACAACCTTAAATGCATCTTTAGTAGACATCGGAGAGAAGGTTTCTGTGTAGTCAATGCCTCTTTCTCATTGTAGCCTTTAGCTACAAGTCTAGCTTTATATCTTTCAATTTCACCGATTTGCAACCCATTTGCAACCCAACATGCTTAAGAACCCATTTGGTCTTAAGAACCCATTTGCAACCAACATGCTTGTAGCCATCAGGCAATTCAATAAGTTCCCAAACACGGTTATGATGCATGGAATCAATCTCATCATTCATAGCTTTCAACCATTCAAAGGAGTGAGGACCTGATGTTGCTTGCTCAAAAAAGATAGGATATGTGTCATCAACGACACCAGATTCACACTCCTGTAGATAAATCATGTAATCAAGGTTTAAAATCTCGGTACCGGTACCGGTTTCGGTCACCGGCCAGTACCGGTACATACCGGTACCGTACCGTACCGACACACGGTACGGTTCGGTATGGAAAATGCATACCGGCCGGTTGGTTTTTTTTTTTTTTTTTTTTTTTTTTTTTTTTTTAAAAAAAAAGAACTAACTCCAATAACACATAACTGATGAAGAAATGCTTAAAATTAATATTCAAATCATCAAATGTCAAATACATGAATACAATTTTTAGAATGCGGACGAATGACGTCCGTCGTACCCATACATATCTTCGGCTTCGGGGCATACACGGCTAAGGTCAACACTATAGTTCTCTAATGCCCATATTTGGAAATTTTCCCATGGCATAATGCCTTGGTATCCATTATACCACATTGACATTAGCGTTTCTTTGTTGGGTTTCCAAGAACTAGACCCTGTATCATCAGTTGAGTAGGTACTGGATACAGAGTAGGTGGATTCAGAAACCTCTTGCAAACTACTCATCATATCGTGATGGTAATCTTGCAAAGCTGTCGGTCCACCTCTTCGACGCGAGCCTCTCTTCTTGTACACCTGAGTTGTTTGTTCGGTACTAGCACCACGGTCATCATATTGGGTGGCGTGATCGAAGTATTGCTCATTTGTCTATGGATCATCATATGGCAATGTTGATGGCACGACGGTGTCTTCTCCACCAGTTCCATCATCATCATCTCCTCCGTCTTTTGTGCTGCTACTGCTATGAATGGAGGGTTCGTCTTCTTCGTCCTCTTCTGCTTCTGCAATCGCTTCCAAAGGATCAATTGGTCGTTTACCTTTGGCTTTGCCTTTTGCCGTTGAAGGTGTTGCCTTCTTTTTTCCCTTTGATCGGGAAGATGGAGAGTCTGATTTGGATCGGCGTCTTGCTTGCCGAATTCGTTGAGAGTCCAAGGGAGTAATGGCTATGTCTTCTGGTTGGCTCTCAGACTCAAGTGCATCAGATATAATTGGTGAAGGCTGAGGTGGTTCGCCTGGTTCATCAAGAAGAGGCTGGTCGCTCTCCATTGCACTCCACCAATTAATTATCGGGTCCGTATCGTCTTGGACGAACTCGACATCGAACGGATCTACATGTCGAATATCTTCGTTTTGTAATGTCCGCATTCGAAGCCGCATGTTGTAATGAACATATACTAGCTTCTCTAATCGGGCATATGAAAGCCGATTGCGCGGCTTGGTATGAATTAAGGAGAAGGTCGACCAATTTCTCTCGCATCCACTTGCTGATGTGGTTTGCGAGAGGATACGTGTTGCAATCTTCCGAAGAGTTGGAGCTTCGGTTCCAAATTGCAACCACCATTCGACTGCAATAGATTTAAAATTGATTTTAGTAACGAGATTACCAATTTTATAATTAATAAATAAATTGAAAAAAATTATATCTACCTGGATCCATAGAATCTCGGCACGATATTGCAAATGGATCTCCGAAATTGCCACTTGAATCTCGAAAATATTTTGATTCATTTAGAGCTTGCGCCGCTTCTCTGGTTGTTGCCGACATTCGTTGTATGACCTTGCGAAGCGGATATAAGAAACTATCCGTCGTTCCAAGATCATATCGATACTGGTATGCGGGATTTAAATAATACGCTACAAAAAATTATCAATTTAATAAGTAATTTAGCATAATGAATTAAAATTAAATAAATTTTAGAAAATTAAATAAAAAATTACCCGCGATGTGTATGTCACGACCCATTTGATCCTCCCACCTCTGGGAGATAATGTCGATGAAGGGTTTATACTTGGTCTCCGAAATCAACACCCTCTTGATTTCTTCTTGTGCTTGATGGATGTAGTAGTAGAGATGACCCATTTGAGGCGTCTTTTCCATCTCCACCTGTTGTAGAACCTTGTACAATGGTTCTACGGCGACGACTATCTCCGCAATGCGATCCCAGAACCGCGTGTTGAGGACGTTCTTCTCGGTTTGCTTTCCATCATTAGTTCCGACATATCTTGATGTAGACCATTCATCACTTGTAAACATTGATCGAAGGCCCACCTTACGTTGTTGGAGCGACCTTAATGCGATGAAATTGGTTGCAAAACGAGTCGCTCCCGGTCGAAGAATTTCACCTAAAATATGAAATTATTATTAGTAATTATCACCTAAACTAATTAATACATAAATACTATAAATTATTTTTAAAAAATACCTTCTGTAAATTTTCTCATAAGGGCGTGTACCCATGTGTGGTTGTATATGAAGCGCGTAATTTGTTGCCCCATTTTTACCGTCTTATTGACCATCGATATATCACCGATATCTTTCATCATTAGGTCTAGACAATGCGCTGCACATGGAGTCCAATATATGTGAGAATAATCCAGTTCAATTATCTCACCAGCCCTTTTGAAATTAGCTCCGTTGTCGGTTATAATTTGAACAAAGTTCTCGGGTCCATTCTCCTCGATCACCTCCTTCATCAGCTTCGAGATGTAGAGAGAACTATGGACTTCATCGGATGCGTTCACCGACTTGTGATAGATAACCCTCCTGTTGCAATAGATGAGGAAGTTGATGATGCTCATTCGGGTTGGACCGGTCCAACTATCGCACATCAAAGTGCATCCGTAATCCCCCCATTGCCGCTTGATTCTGTCGATCCATTGATTTATTTCCTTGACCTCTTCTTCAAGGAAAGGTCCTGAAATTTCATACGGAGTTGGAGGGGTAATACCTGGGCCTACCTTTTGGATGGTAGACACCATAGTTCGGTAGTACGGGTTGTTGGCTGCATTTGCGGGAATCCGGCTGAAGTGGAACCATTTGGAGATGGCTTTTCCCAACTCCCACTTCTTCGACTTGCCGTACATATCGTCTATGCGTTGTTGCTTTGCCGATGAAGGAGGAAATGCCCTGGGATCAAGATCAGAAATATCAACATTAGTTCTCCTACCACTTGCTCCGAGGTTTGTGAAGAATCCACGAAGGCCTCCTCTGTTGCTTCCTCTGCTGCTTCCTCTGCTCTGAGTTTGAGGTGCTCTCATGCTAGAACTCCGACCAATATAAGGACCGGAGGGAATTGGACCGCTTCGGTCCATTGCTCCGGCAGCCGAAGTTGAGCCGACGCTACTTATCCCACCGCTGCCACTGCCGCCGCCATATTCGAATTGAGATCCGGGATAATACATCCGTTCTCGTTCGAATTCAGCATGCTCCAATGAAGCTCGGATGCCGGCTTCAAGTTCCGAATCCTCGTCGTTATCGCCACCTCGAGCCTCATAATGGCCACCGCTGACATCTTGGGTAGCTCGTCGGTCGAACTCGGCTTGTTGAGCTGCAGTCTTAAGACGTTCCTCCTTCTTGTTATTGAGTTGCGCTTTGAACATCTTCCGGACTTCGGCCGGTACTTTGGCGCAATTGACGACGTCGGGATATCCTCCGGCCAAGTGTTGCTTCAATCGAGTGATGCCTCCACCACGTGAAATCATATTACAGTGGTGGCATTGCCAGTGATGAGCCTTCTCCAACCGAGTACCGTGCTGCCATGCGGGGTCGGGTTGAGATTTCGGCGCCATTTCGATAGAATTTCGACGTAGAGGGGTGAGAGATTGAGAGATTGAGAGAGATTGAGAGAGATTGAGAGTTTAGATGGGTAGAGGGGTGAGTGAGGATGAAAGAAGTGTTTTGGGGGCTTTATATAGCGCCCCCAAAACAACCCAAATCTATCCCAAACGGCTCCTTAGCCGTTTGGGATCACTATTGATCATACCGGGCGGTATACCGCCCGGTATGTATGTAATACCGCCCGGTTTGGGCGGTATATATCAAATACCGCCCGATATCGGGCGGTATGATTCCCCATGTGGCCGACAGCCCTGTCGGGCTGTCGGCCACAGAGCCGTTGGCAACGCCAACGGCATTGCGGTGACATACCGCCCGGTATCGCCCATACCGGGCGGTATGAGCATATACCGCCCATACCGGGCGGTATATCGCATCATACCGCCCGGTATACACAATATACCCGGTTTTTTTCAAAACCGAGTATATCGAATACCGGGAAACTCAAAAACCGGTATATACCGGCCGGTATATACCGTTTCGGGCGGTATTTAAAACCTTACATGTAATCACTCGAAATTGCGGGTCTGTGGATTCTCTGAGACCGTCTTAACTCAATAACTGGTTCCTTAGCAATTGTCATAGGAGGTTCGACTTCAACATTAACTTGATTCTCAACAATAACCTCATTTTTATCAGCCAATGGAGTTGATAAAATAGGTATAGGCAAAAGAATGCTTTCATCACGTAGATCAATAGCCTTAGGCACGAGACTCCCACTATCACGTCGAATTCTTTCATCACTGGTTTGCTCGTAGGGGGAAAACCTCACTGTTTGCCTCGTGGGGCGAGTCGGGACTATGGCGCATGCTAGCCATGCGGCGTGCGCTCGCAGGGGAAAAACCCCTTTCGAAATACCATGCACCTCGTGCGGCGTGCTTTGACGACACCAGTCTCTGCACGCGCTGCAAGGTGCACTTGGAGCTAGGGCTGGCAATGGAGCGGATACGGTGCGGATACGGATTATCCGTATCCGCACCGCACTCCATATCCGCCCATCCGTATCCGCACCGTATCCGCCACGGATGTGAATATGGATATCCATATCCGCACCGCTTCAGATACGGATATCCGCACCGCATCCGTATCCGCACCGTATTTAATAAAAAAATATTAAAATTTTATATTTAATTAAAAAAATCAATAAATTACCAATTCATTGATCCAAAATAAATATATAATATACTTCAAAATTCATCTTGACATGAAATTACCATAGAGCTCTTATATATATTAATAACTTATATGGGCAAAATAGTAATTCAGAGATGCGGATAGGCGGTGCGGATACAGTGCGGATACGGTGCGGATCCACAGTCATATCCGTATCCGCACCATATTCGCGCGGATATAAGTTTTCTAAATCCATATCCGTATCCATATCTATTTTTACTTGCGGATATGGATCAGATACGGTGCGGATGCGGTTTTTAGTTGGCGGATGCGGATAAAATTGCCACCCCTACTTGGAGCAGGCAAATTGTCTCGCATTTCGAAATCTAAAACTGATCGAAAGAGGAAGGCCAAAACAAATGATTCGAAAAACTGGCTCTAATACCATTGGATAGCATATGGTGGGAGATAGAAATAAAACATGTGTAGCAAATCCGAGAAATGCCATGGAAGTGATGTATGAAGAAGATCACGAGGGATGATTGCAACCTGCTAAGCCCCCAAAAATATTGCTGTCACACCGGTAGAAATGAGGTTAGGGCTCCCTTTTAAAGCAAACCCTAACTCTCTTGGCCCAATCACATGATAGATAACTAATTGACCACAAAACGGACTGCAGGTTGGGCCTCTCTCCAATGAGCTTATGAGTGATCCAACCTATCATGGATCACTCACAATTAACAAGAACTGAGTATTGATTCATGGCTTAAGTCAAAAAACTGACTACTTAAATTTGATAATAGACTAATAATTAATTAATGCCAATTCACATAAAATTAATCAAGTTAATTCAACATCTTCTCCATTTTTTGTAAATCCTGCATTTTTTAAAAAGTGAAGTTTTATGTTCCATTTCAGTGTAAGACATTTATTGGTTTCTCAAGAAAGAAAAACCATCTTATCTTATTCAATTTGGATTATGTACAGGTGCGATGTTTATAGTTTTGGTGTAATCCTATGGGAGCTTGCCACACTAAGGATCCCCTGGAGTGGTATTAACCCAATGCAAGTAGTTGGTGCTGTTGGGTTCCAAGACCGACATCTTGACATTCCAAAGGAGGTTGATCCCCTGGTTGCAAGAATTATTCGGGAATGTTGGCAGAAGTAAGCATTTTGTGATAAACTTCTATGATCAGTATAATGCTATTGACTATTTTTACTAACATGGAGTCAGAATCTCTTCTTATGTGATTCAATTTTCTGTTTCTAACCAATGGCTATTTGTACTATGTACTTATTTCCTTGAAGTTTCTGAATATTTCTTTTTACCAGAGACCCAGGCCTGCGCCCTTCATTTGCAAAACTGATAAATGTTCTCAAGTCCTTACAGTGCCTTCTCATCCCAACATATCATGACAAATAGAGCCCACTGGTGCCACAAGAGATGTCAACTGAACACCATAAGTTAATCCGTTAACTATAGACGATACTAAGATGACTTTGCAGACGTAGAAAACCATAATGTGAATTCTTGTTCCTTGGAAGAAGACATCGTAGCCTGTACAGACAATCAGTCATCTCACTGCCACTCAGGCATTTTTTGGCAGTGATTTCTTACAGATAACATTTCAAAAGTAAACAGATTTATAATCTTTCCACTATCTTGCACGTCAAAGCCGCCCACCTCTAGAGATAATTTTTGCTGGCTGAGGGCAAAGGGTGTGTGCTTTTTGTCATTGTTGTGAAATTCTATTTTCTGATGTCTCATAGCCATCTAGTGCTGTTTTCTTTTCACAGCTGGAAGCTGCTTGTAAATATGTAAAAATACTCGTGACAGTTTCTAATTTCAATTTGATTCAACATTTCTGGGTCCAGTTAACTATTCTTTGAGGTATTGATGCTGATCAGTGATCAGTTTCTATTCCTTCTCTTATCGCTTGTTGTGATTTAGTGCTACAATTCCACTTTCTTTGCCTCGTAACTTTTTTGATTTTTAAGTACAGTTCTACCTTGTGAAATTAGGTTCATGGTGATGTGGAGGAAAAATGGCGGCATTCTTGAAAGTAGGAGATTTTTTTTCTTGGCTGTGAAATTAGGTTCATGGTGATGTGGAGGAAAAATAGCGGCACGCCTTAACTCTAGACACAGACTTCCCTTACGAAAATGCATTCATGGTCACAACCACCGAGGGAGGCGGAAACTGGAGAACAACTATTACCCTTCCAGAAGTCATGAATACATGTAGTCATGTATGGGAGGATAATAATCAGGACATCACAGAAGGCTCTGAAAGGTGCACATGTTGCAAGGAATTCACCAATCCGAATATGCGTGCACATTGCCGAAAATGTCTCCTCACAGCATGCCCGATGTGCTCAAGATTTCATCTTGGGCGAAAACTCAAATTATTGAAAGTAGGAGATTTTTTTTCTTGGCTGTAACATAATTGAATTGTAATTGATCAAAGCACCAAAGAGTAAATAAACAAAATCCTATAGTTAAAAACATATTCGCTAATCTCTTTCTGGGACGAGGTTGGCTTTTGTTCTTGTCGTGCTTGGCATTTGTAATAATTTTTTTGTCAAAAGAGAATACATGATCTTTTAAATATACTAGTCTTAGTAGTCATGCTTAGCTAATTAACAATGATAAATTTAATTAAACTCAAAACATAAAGCAAACCATAAATATTGTAAGTATTTAACCTACAAATCATAAGTCTAGGACCAATCACAAACAGAGAACTAGTTTTTTAACTCAAAAAGTCTTGGATATAACGAGAGGAGAGAATAGAGAAAGCGGGAAAGAGTGTCTTAATTTTCAGCGATTTCCTCGTACCGAAACAAGGACTACGTTTATTCACTATACCCAAATCGCGAATGAAACTTTGGAAATACCGGAGCTACCCCTCGCAAGGCTCAACGGGATTAATTGGTTGAATTCCCTATGCCCAAATCAATTTCAGGTTGAATTTAAGCATTAAAATTCAACCAATCAGTTTAAAATTCCTAATTTAACCTAGTTTAAAATGTCTTCAACCAGTTTAATAGGTCTCCATCCAATTTAAAATACCTAATACAACCAGTTTAAAATATCTTCAATCAATTTAAAATATCTAACGCAACCCGTTTAAAATGCTTTCAACATGTTTAAAATTCTAGCGGAGGCTGAGGTGACTTATTATCAAAATATTTCCCTATTCTATAGCATTTTGCTACGATGAACCAGTTTAAAATTCTAAGAAATCAGTTTAATATGCTTTTCAAGTAGTTTAAAATTCTAGGAAACAAGTGGAAAATGCCTACAATCAGTTTAAAATGTCTAATGCAACCAGTTTAAAATATCTTCAACCAGTTTAAAATGTCTAATGCAACCAGTTTAAAATATTTAATGCAATCAGTTTAAAATGCCTTCAACCAGTTTAAAATGTCTCTAACTAGTTTAAAATTCTAGGAAACTAGTTTAATGTGATTTTCAAGCAGTTTAAGGTCTTTATTTTACACTATTTAACATGCATTTATAAGCATTTAATGAACCAATTTAAAATGCCTTGAACTAGTTTAAAATGCTTTGGAACAATTTAAAGTATTTATTTAAAGAAAAAGAAGAGCACTCCAAAAAGAGGACGATGTCATGTTAGAACACTTTATTTGATTTACTTTGAACAAAAAATTTCAATAGTTGACATTCTCATTGAATCTTCTTATTATTGTTGTAGCTAAAACCCATACTTCAAACTAAAAGAAAAAGAAGTGTCATTTCCACCCACTCCTATTGTTCACATGTTTTGTAGAACGTTTTAGAAGATTCTTAAGTAGGGGGGAGATGAACAATATCTCTCTTACTGAGAGGCACAGGAAAATCATCCAGAAAACTTCATTTTCTATCTTCCTAACAATAGGAGATTTCCCTACTTCAAAAAATATAGTGGATCTTATCTTGAAGCAATGGGTCAAAGACTCCACTTTTGAATTCAAAGGTGTCCCAATGGACATCACGTCTATTGATGTTGCTCTTCTACTGGGACTACCTGACCATGGAAACCCAATCCCAACCTCGTCCTCTTAATCATCAAAGAGGGGCATTCTAAAATTTTTTGGAGATACATCATCAATCAATAGGGCAATGATAGAGCACCATATGTCTAGACTTCATAAGTCAGAGAAGGAGGAAATCATGGATTTTTATAGATTATATATTCTATATGTATTTTGTTGTATTTTATTTTGCACTTTCGGGTATATTGTGCTTGGATTTCTCCTTAAATATGTGGAGAATATAGATGAATTGTATAAATACAATTGGGCTTATTGTATATATGATTACTTCGCTTCAAAACTGCCATCAATATGCAAAAAAACTCAAGATCATTATGCAGTTGATCAAGTGAAGGAAGGTTTTTTTTATATATTTGTGGTTTTGTTATTTTACTCATGGTAAGTAATGATTAATTTGAGCCTAATTTTATTTTTAAATTCATTTATTTAACTGAATTTTTATTTTTCAGGGATGATTTTTTGAACATGTTCCGATAATTCTTTCAAAAATTGGAGCAAACCATCCTAGAATTTTGAACTGGGAAGTGCCTTATTGGCATAACGCTACTGATGTTGGACATAGTGCCTTATTGGACATCACGTCTATTGATGTTGCTCTTCTACTGGGACTACCTGACCATGGAAACCCAATCCCAACCTCGTCCTCTTAGTCATCAAAGAGGGGCATTCTAAAATTTTTTGGAGATACATCATCAATCAATAGGGCAATGATAGAGCACCATATGTCTAGACTTCATAAGTCAGAGAAGGAGGAGGAAATCATGGATTTTTGTAGGTTATATATTATATATATATTTTGTTGTATTTTATTTTGCACTTTCGGGTATATTGTGCTTGGATTTCTCCTTAAATATGTGGAGAATATAGATGAATTGTATAAATACAATTGGGCTTATTGTATATATGATTACTTCGCTTCCAAACTGCCATCAATATGCAAAAAAACTCAAGATCATTATGCAGTTGATCAAGTGAAGGAAGGTTTTTTTTATATATTTGTGGTTTTGTTATTTTACTCATGGTAAGTAATGATTAATTTGAGCCTAATTTTATTTTTAAATTCATTTATTTAACTGAATTTTTATTTTTCAGGGATGATTTTTTGAACATGTTCCGATAATTCTTTCAAAAATTGGAGCAAACCATCCTAGAATTTTGAACTGGGAAGTGCCTTATTGGCATAACGCTACTGATGTTGGACATAGTGCCTTATTGGACATCACGTCTATTGATGTTGCTCTTCTACTGGGACTACCTGACCATGGAAACCCAATCCCAACCTCGTCCTCTTAGTCATCAAAGAGGGGCATTCTAAAATTTTTTGGAGATACATCATCAATCAATAGGGCAATGATAGAGCACCATATGTCTAGACTTCATAAGTCAGAGAAGGAGGAGGAAATCATGGATTTTTGTAGGTTATATATTCTATATGTATTTTGTTGTATTTTATTTTGCACTTTCGGGTATATTGTGCTTGGATTTCTCCTTAAATATGTGGAGAATATAGATGAATTGTATAAATACAATTGGGCTTATTGTATATATGATTACTTCGCTTCCAAACTGCCATCAATATGCAAAAAAACTCAAGATCATTATGCAGTTGATCAAGTGAAGGAAGGTTTTTTTTATATATTTGTGGTTTTGTTATTTTACTCATGGTAAGTAATGATTAATTTGAGCCTAATTTTATTTTTAAATTCATTTATTTAACTGAATTTTTATTTTTCAGGGATGATTTTTTGAACATGTTCCGATAATTCTTTCAAAAATTGGAGCAAACCATCCTAGAATTTTGAACTGGGAAGTGCCTTATTGGCATAACGCTACTGATGTTGGACATAGTGCCTTATTGGACATCACGTCTATTGATGTTGCTCTTCTACTGGGACTACCTGACCATGGAAACCCAATCCCAACCTCGTCCTCTTAGTCATCAAAGAGGGGCATTCTAAAATTTTTTGGAGATACATCATCAATCAATAGGGCAATGATAGAGCACCATATGTCTAGACTTCATAAGTCAGAGAAGGAGGAGGAAATCATGGATTTTTGTAGGTTATATATTATATATATATTTTGTTGTATTTTATTTTGCACTTTCGGGTATATTGTGCTTGGATTTCTCCTTAAATATGTGGAGAATATAGATGAATTGTATAAATACAATTGGGCTTATTGTATATATGATTACTTCGCTTCCTAACTGCCATCAATATGCAAAAAAACTCAAGATCATTATGCAGTTGATCAAGTGAAGGAAGGTTTTTTTTATATATTTGTGGTTTTGTTATTTTACTCATGGTAAGTAATGATTAATTTGAGCCTAATTTTATTTTTAAATTCATTTATTTAACTGAATTTTTATTTTTCAGGGATGATTTTTTGAACATGTTCCGATAATTCTTTCAAAAATTGGAGCAAACCATCCTAGAATTTTGAACTGGGAAGTGCCTTATTGGCATAACGCTACTGATGTTGGACATAGTGCCTTATTGGACATCACGTCTATTGATGTTGCTCTTCTACTGGGACTACCTGACCATGGAAACCCAATCCCAACCTCGTCCTCTTAGTCATCAAAGAGGGGCATTCTAAAATTTTTTGGAGATACATCATCAATCAATAGGGCAATGATAGAGCACCATATGTCTAGACTTCATAAGTCAGAGAAGGAGGAGGAAATCATGGATTTTTGTAGGTTATATATTCTATATGTATTTTGTTGTATTTTATTTTGCACTTTCAGGTATATTGTGCTTGGATTTCTCCTTAAATATGTGGAGAATATAGATGAATTGTATAAATACAATTGGGCTTATTGTATATATGATTACTTCGCTTCAAAACTGCCATCAATATGCAAAAAAACTCAAGATCATTATGCAGTTGATCAAGTGAAGGAAGGTTTTTTTTATATATTTGTGGTTTTGTTATTTTACTCATGGTAAGTAATGATTAATTTGAGCCTAATTTTATTTTTAAATTCATTTATTTAACTGAATTTTTATTTTTCAGGGATGATTTTTTGAACATGTTCCGATAATTCTTTCAAAAATTGGAGCAAACCATCCTAGAATTTTGAACTGGGAAGTGCCTTATTGGCATAACGCTACTGATGTTGGACATAGTGCCTTATTGGACATCACGTCTATTGATGTTGCTCTTCTACTGGGACTACCTGACCATGGAAACCCAATCCCAACCTCGTCCTCTTAGTCATCAAAGAGGGGCATTCTAAAATTTTTTGGAGATACATCATCAATCAATAGGGCAATGATAGAGCACCATATGTCTAGACTTCATAAGTCAGAGAAGGAGGAGGAAATCATGGATTTTTGTAGGTTATATATTATATATATATTTTGTTGTATTTTATTTTGCACTTTCGGGTATATTGTGCTTGGATTTCTCCTTAAATATGTGGAGAATATAGATGAATTGTATAAATACAATTGGGCTTATTGTATATATGATTACTTCGCTTCCAAACTGCCATCAATATGCAAAAAAACTCAAGATCATTATGCAGTTGATCAAGTGAAGGAAGGTTTTTTTTATATATTTGTGGTTTTGTTATTTTACTCATGGTAAGTAATGATTAATTTGAGCCTAATTTTATTTTTAAATTCGTTTATTTAACTGAATTTTTATTTTTCAGGGATGATTTTTTGAACATGTTCCGATAATTCTTTCAAAAATTGGAGCAAACCATCCTAGAATTTTGAACTGGGAAGTGCCTTATTGGCATAACGCTACTGATGTTGGACATAGTGCCTTATTGGACATCACGTCTATTGATGTTGCTCTTCTACTGGGACTACCTGACCATGGAAACCCAATCCCAACCTCGTCCTCTTAGTCATCAAAGAGGGGCATTCTAAAATTTTTTGGAGATACATCATCAATCAATAGGGCAATGATAGAGCACCATATGTCTAGACTTCATAAGTCAGAGAAGGAGGAGGAAATCATGGATTTTTGTAGATTATATATTCTATATGTATTTTGTTGTATTTTATTTTGCACTTTCGGGTATATTGTGCTTGGATTTCTCCTTAAAATATGTGGAGAATATAGATGAATTGTATAAATACAATTGGGCTTATTGTATATATGATTACTTCGCTTCCAAACTGTCATCAATATGCAAAAAAACTCAAGATCATTATGCAGTTGATCAAGTGAAGGAAGGCTTTTTTTTTATATTTGTGGTTTTGTTATTTTACTCATGGTAAGTAATGATTAATTTGAGCCTAATTTTATTTTTAAATTCATTTACTTAACTGAATTTTTATTTTTCAGGGATGGTTTTTTGAACATGTTCCAATAATTCTTTCAAAAATTGGAGCAAACCATCCCAGAATTTTGAACTGGGAAGTGCCTTATTAGCATAACGCTACGTTGTCCAAAAAATGGGAAGATTTAAAACCCACTGAGGTAAGTAATCATGATCTTATTGGTTGGTTATATTTTAATTTTCTTGTTCTTTTTTTGTACCTAATTAATATTATGCATAGGTTGTTCAAATTTTGCAACCTTACGAGAAAGAAAGGACCTTGCTGCCTACTACTGTAGCATATGATTCATCTAAGAAGATGATATGTAGTTTTATGTTGCTTGGTATAAACTAATTTTCATTGATCTAGTGTTGAATATAGTTTAACATCTTCATTTAATATATTTCAGGATTAAAATAAAATACTGAAATTAGTTGAGGAACTAATTTTTGCTAATGTACAACAGCTGGTATGTATTTATATGTTTCTTGGTATAAAGATTTCTTTTAACATGCTCCATATGATTATCAAGTTTGCATTCAATTTTTTTCATTCATTGCTGCAAACTTTGTAAAAACCGTCGCCTATTACTTTAAAAACCGGCGGTTTTTTAGAGTCAAAATAAATTTTTAGGCGTATTTGACTACGTCGATTCCTTCGTAAAAACAAGGAGTGAATAAAAAATAAAACCGACACCCAAAAAAATGCCGGTTACAAATTATCCGGCTCACCACAGGGCGTCGGGTAATTAATACCTGGCTCACCACAGAGACGCAGGGTAATTAATACCCGACGCCCCTCATTAAGGGGTGACGAGTATTAATTACCCGGCGCCCTTAGTGACGGACGCCGGTTATTAATTACTCGGCGCCTCTTAATGAGGGGCGTCGGGTATTAATTAACCGGCACCCATTAATGAGGGGCGCCGGGTATTAATTACCCGGCGCCCTTAATGACGGACGCCGGTTATTAATCAGCTTTTTAATTAATTATATATTTAATAATTATTAATTAAATTAAATTATAAATGATATATTTATATAATTGTATAAATATATAATTAAATCTATTTAGTAACAAAATTAAATCTCTAAATGTCACATAATGTACATAAAAACTGGGATAAAAATAATGATTAAAGTCATCCTTTACCATTAAATATTGTTATAAAATTAATTCAAGTACTATTCCAACACTCATTCTTTCATAAAAATGATATTAAAAAAATCAAACAATGTTTTGCAAATCAAAAATCAACTAAACATAAACTACATATGAAAAAAAAAAAACAATTGCCTCCTCTTCGGGAGTGAAAGCACTGCGCTTTAGACCTGGTCTGAGGTAATTGATCCACCACAATCTGCAACTCTTTCCATTTCTTTGCAATCCTACGGGAAAGCAAAAAGTGAATTAAATTATTATTGTTTTGTATAATTGAAGAAATAAGTATTCTGCAATAATCTTTGCATAATGTGATTGGAAGAAGATGTTTTCAAGAACAGGAAGTAGGCAATGACATACACTGTTATGAAATTTTATTTTTTCTAAAGGATTTTATGTGACACCAATAGGAATTCAATAATCAAAGATAACTAGATAAGAATACAATGTTAAACTTCCAAAGCTTAAAAGCGGAGAATGTTTTCACAATTGAGGTCTTTTTCTCCTACCATATCTGTTTAAACACATGGTAAATGGAAATGGAAGCATCATTCTCAGATAACAAGCAATTGTTATCTATGGCATCATTTTAAGGAGAGCCATACAAGATGACCCAAAAATTCATCAACATCTGTCAGTGCAGATGAGACTGACTCAAGAAAATGAAATCTACAAGAATAGGCCTAGCAATAGCCAATTGGATCAATCAAGTAATCAACCCAAAGTTCTCTAACATGATTGTACATTTTTACAGTCAAAATATCGCCTACAATAAATCAGTCACCATTATAATCACCCTTTCAAATTCTAATAAATGGAGAAATACATCCACAAGGATCTGAAGTCTGGTAACATACAGACATGTTATTCTACCATTAGTAGATTTTTGGTTGGTGTTGAATATATTTACAGTAGGTACAGAGAATAACATAGCAATATAATTAAATTCATATGCAACTTGGATTATGTGGATGAACTTAAACCATTTTCTTACCTGTGAGGAACATGGAGATCTTCCCAATGGCCTGGCCTTTTCATGGTTTTCACATTTGCAAGTTGTGCTATATTCCTGCATTCATAACACCAGAGTTATCAAACAAGATATATGCAAAGCTCAACTGGTCAATGCTCATCAGCAACATAGTTCTATTTTTGGAAACAAGCTCATTTTAAAGCTATATATGTTCACATGTACAATTGAAATTATTCAAAAATTGATCCGAAGTTAGTTAGCATTTATTTAAATTTAGTAGCATTTAGTAAGATTAGCTGGAATCAACTGAGATCACACTCATTTAGCAAAATAAACAAGCTAACATGAGCTGGAATCAAGCTTGACGAGATTCAAACATGTGATATCCAGATTGATTTTTGCAATTAAGATTAGTTCAAGCTTAACCCAAAAGATGATGTGCTGAATATGAACAAGCAAAATCTGGACTTGGCTAGGTTCAGCTCATTACAGACCCATCAGCAGTGGGGGCAAAATAAAGGCATAATTAAACATATTATACTAAGTTTTGAAGAGTGAAAAACATAAAAAATAAACACTAGTTGCACAAATTATCCTCATTCTGGCAAGACCATAAATTTGAACAATTGAAAGAACAGTGCAAGCACTTAGGGTAAGCTGCAAAAAAATTACATATATAGTGTCTTACCACATTAAGTGAGTCAGAACTTGATACACGTTGAAATGCATGCAGTGAATGTGGTAACTCAAGTGGAGCAATTGGATCACAAGTGCCATCCTTGGGAGTTCTCATCCTCATGACAATATGCCAGCTAAAGTAAACCATAGAATAAATTATTCGAAAAACCATGCATAGAGAATAAATATGTGTGGATAAGAGAAATATGCCTTTTTGCCCCTAACATTTGCAAATATCATCGGTAGGTCATTCCAGGTCATGCAGATATCCTCTGCTGCCCAATTGCTGTTAACAGATTATCTGCACTAGATATCATGTCATGCAGAACCAATGCTCAAATTTCATGATGCAAATTAGATCTCTGTTCCTTGGTAACATGGTAAGCATCCTTACAACATCAGTTTAAGGAAAATATTTAGGTCCCATGAGAATGGAATTGCGAAAAGAAAATATTCAACATACTGAAAATCAAGTAAACAAAGCAAAGAATTGCCAACACTGTTGAAATGAAAGGAAATCTATATCGGCAAGCTCTATATAAAGGCTTAACAAGAAACTTTACAGTAAAAACCAGCATGTAATGTAGCTCGAATTACTTGAAATAAATAATGTCGGCTTAATGAAATTAAAATAATGTCCTCAGCAGAGTCCAGGACAATTATATTCTGCTAAAAATTGATGTAAGTTGAATATTGGAACTCTCTTTGAGCTACATTTTATCATCAGAATACCTTGTTTTTCAATTTTAGGTAAATGCCTACTGGTTGGTTTGTCTTGTCCATCATTAATAACTCGAAATATAATTCTAGGAAGGTCTCAGCTATCAAACCTATGTAAATCAACAAAAAGAATATGACAACTTCTTTATCAATTTCATTCTTTCCTAAATCAATGCGTGCTTCTGCAATTATGGAAAACCATGTCAAAAGAGGGAAATGACATATAGAATAGTAAATATCACTTATATAACAGAGATGCCAGGCTTGTAAAATATCAAGAAACTCAATATAGTAATTATAGGTTAAAAGGGCCCACCACCTCTTCTTCTTCTTCTTCTTCTTCTTCTTCTACTACTACTACTACTACTACTACTACTACTACTAGTACTACTACTACTACTACTTTTTCTTTTCCTTTTTCATGATCTCTGTCTGCACAAATATTAGTAGCATTAGTATACAAAATAAACAAATAAACATTTTAATTTAGAAAATAAATACTCGCAAGTGGAAAAAGAATCTCTTGCATTGCCTCCTGGAGGGGAAATTTCAGGCACGTTAGAGTACTGAGACATATTAGCATATTGAGGCACATTAGCATACTCAGACTGTAATAAAAAAATATTTTAGTAATCAAGTTGAACAAAATAACGTTAGAATATTTTTTTTGACAAATACTTACGAAACCAAGATGTGAATGAAATAAATTGGCTTGATTCATTATCGAAGTCAAACCCAATTGTGGTGGTGCACCAAATGTTCTTGGTTGTTGTTGCAGTAGTTGGTTGAACATAGCCCATTTTTCATTCAACGATTTTATTTGTGCCTCGTACTCACTCATTCGGGCTTGATTTGCTCTTCTTTCCGCCTCAAGTTCTTTTCTTTCCGCCTCACGTTCTCTTCTTTCTTCCTCTAATTTTTGAGTTAATTCATCAATAGTTAATTTATTTCTTGCTTCTTGAGATGATGTCGGTCGATGCTGTTGTCCATATAATTGCCGCGGTGTGACCCCAATCCCATATAGTCGAACTCGAGAATGATGCTCTGGTCCTGCGAGTTCATGATAGACCTCATTCTCAACTTGCACTCGGTCTACCGTTGGGGCCATCTCGAGCCGCTCATTAATAGTTTGTTCTGCGGTGGCCTATATTTTCTCAAAGGATAATTATCAAATAAGTTACAAAAAATTAATTTCTATTAAAATGCATATAGTTAAGTATATCACCATAAACTGTGCAGCATCTTGATGTACATATCCCTCTCCACCTCTATGGGTATGTGTCATTTTGTATATTTCAATGCCACTAGGCTCTCTATCATGCTCTCGTCGCTTCACACAATTTAATTAAGAATTTAATAATATTCATCATATTGATTGTACTAACAAATACAAAAATAATTGGTTTTAAAAAATTACTTGATTTTAACTCTTCTTTGCACGAAAGGGATTGCTCCACTTGTATGCAAACAAGAAGAAGTTGCATTTCTTGCCCTCTTACCCCAATCGGATGCAGCCTATAATATTTATTATTAGTATATAATGAATAAATAGACACAATATAATGAATAAACAGACAAAAAAAAATCTTACTCGACCACTCGATGAATGCCAATAGTCGATCATTCTAATCCAAGATTCACGACTTATATATTCTGGTCGACGATCAATATTAATTTCTTTGGAGTCCTCAATCTTGAAATATATTTTTTTCAAGTCCACTTTAAATTTTTTGAATTTTTTATCAAGAACTTTCGTCGTTGTGTTCTTGATGCGATCCCTATTATCTTTAGGAATAAAAAATGTCTCTGCATAAAAATAAAATAAAATAAATATGCATTTAATTCACACAAGTTTACTACTTATATACAAAGAAATTACCAATATTTCATCCCACATTTCATTATTATATATGGAAGATATTACATTCGAGGACTCCGGAGTTAAGGGCAAAAATGATTGGTCACTCACCAACATGCCCAGCTAATGTGAAAAATATCTATGACCAATGTCATGACTTTGCCCCCACTCTGAAAAATCAACAATGATCAACTGATCTGGCCTCAACATATGAATATGTGATGCAGACATATAAGGTGATCCTTCTTCTCTCGTATGCATCGTGACATCTATTAAATAATGAAATATGAATATGTGATGCAGACATAAGACATATATTAATAGAATATAATTAATTGGACACATATTGAACATGACATACTCCAAATGTAAAATGGTCGATATTGCTTTGGTATGGGTCCCTGGGATGAACCATCAGTCGATGTCGATGTCCCAACCCGATCCTTAGCATCAGATGCTACTCGTGATGTGGATCTCGACATCCTATATTTGACAAATTCAATAAATAAAAACATATCTATATATTTGAGAAAGAATTTTGAATTAATAATTAAATACATTACCCATATCAAATAAATCTCTAGGGTGTACATTTATAACATGTGACCAGTCGTTGTTTTTTGGATCCATAATATAAAATACTTGTTTTGCTTGTGACAAAAAAACATATGGATCATCTTTGAGTTGTACACCAGTGTGAAATAGTCGAGAAAGATTAACCAGTGAGTATCCATCATCTTTCTACTCGTAATCCACGTGTATTTCTAATATCAACCCAATCTGCACGAAAAAGAACTACCTTGAATGTCCCATGGTAGTCTAATTCGATTACATCAGTTAGAACACCATAATATTGACGACCATCAGCCTCAACCATCAAGCCACTATTTTGTGTTTTACGAGTTGTGAAATCTATATCCATTTATAATCATTCCATCATATCTTTTGACACTCGACGATGGACCCCTAGCCAACGCAATTAGTCTAACATCAACATTACTTTGCACAATTTCTGGCACTTTAGCTTGCAACCACTATATGAATTCCTCTACAATCCATCTTTCTTGTTGAACTTTTGAAAGAACCAATAAATTGCATTGCCTATATTTTTCCTTGATAAATTGCCTTTTGTATGGCTCAATCAACGGACTATGCAAGACTACATATCGATGAGCTTGTGCATGTGCATAAAAGTCCAACTTATCAATTCATGCTTTGCCAATTAATCGACCACCGGTGGAAAATAAGTAATCTTCAACATTTTCAACATCATAATTTCTCGGTGTCCGACTGAATACACTTTCAATATTAGTGAAGTATCTTGAACAAAAGGTGAGACATTCGTCTGCGATGTATACCTCAGCAATAGATCCCTCTGGTTGTGCTCTATTCCGAACATGAGACTTATATCTCATAAACAATCTTTCAATTGGATACATCCAACGATAATAGACAGGTCCACCAAGTTTTGCCTCTCTTGGAAGGTGAATCATCAAGTGGACCATAATGGTAAAAAACTTGGTGGAAAAATTTGCTCCATGTGACATAAAAGCAAAGGCACATGTGACTGTAATTCGTCTAATGTACTTATTTCTAAATTATCACTGCATGATTTCTTAAAAAACATTGAGATCTCTTTAATTATAAAGAGAACATCATTGTGCACAAGTCCTCGTAAAACATGTGGAATGACATCCTGTATCAGGACATGTGAATCATGACTCTTCAAATTTTGCAATTTATGATCCTTTAAATTCACATATCTCGAAATATTTGATGAGTATCCATCCGACACTTTCATATTTTGTATGCATGTTAGCATCAAATCTTTTTCTACAACAGACATTGAATAGATAGCCGATGGAATATCATATTTGTCATTCGGTAACAGTATAGGATGTAGATGGTGTCGTATATTCATGTCTTGCAAGTCTAATCGTGCATTGAGATTATCTTTTCCTTTCCCATCCATATCTAGCAAAGTACCAATCAAATTATTGCATATATTCTTCTCGATATGCATTACATCCAAATTATGTCGTAATACATTATTTTGCCAATAAGGTAACTCAAAAAATATGCTTTTTTTCTTCCACATTTCACAATCTTGCTTATAAGAACTCTGCTGACTTTGCGTCTCAAAACTTCTTTCAGACCGACTGACCAAATTGTCATCAATTCGTGTGCGTTTTCTTCCTGTGATTTTGATTTTTCCATAAACATGATTAATATCTTTGACTTGTTCATAAATAATTGATGAATCGACTGGGAAAGGTGCATCATCATTTTCAATTGTTCCGTCAAATAGTTCTGTATCTTGACGAAACTGATGTCCTTGCAGCAACCATCTACGATGACCCATATAACAAAATTTTTTACCATATTTGAGCCAACGAGAATGTGTTCAGCTAGTATATATGGGACATGCACAGTGTCCTTTCGTACTCCAACCGGATAACATTGCATAAGCTGGAAAGTCACTAATTGTCCACAACAAAGTTGCACGCAAGATAAACAGTTCTCCGGAGATACTATCATACGTAGGTACTCCGTTCCATAACAACTTCAACTCTAAAATAAGAGGTTGTAAGTAGACATCAATATCATTTCCTGGCCCTTTATCACCCGGTATTAACATACAAAACATTATTGAAGACCTCTTCATGCATGCCCAGGGTTCCATATTATAAGGTATCAATACAACGGGCCAAGTACTGTAAGTTGTGTTCATTACTCGAAATGGATTAAATCCATCACTTGAAAGACCCAACCTTACATTACGTGGATCAGCAGCAAAGCAGCAAAATCTGGATGTCTTTTATCAAAATCTTGCCATGCTTGAGCATCTGCAGGATGTCGTAAGATGCCATCTTTGATGCGTTTATCAAAATGCCATCTCATAGAACCTGCTGTCTTCAATGACATGTACAAATGAGTCAACCTTGGGATTAATGGAAAATAGCGCAATATTTTAACAGGTCTTTTTTTTTGTTTGAATTGACTCGTCGTTTGATCATCAGTGGAAGATGGATGCCATCGAGACACTCCACATACATTACATATTGATGCTTCTGTATTTTCGTCCATATACAATATACAATCATTTGGACAAGCATCTATCTTTTGGTAGAACAAACCTAAATCTTTGACATATTTTTTGGTTTGATAACATGTTGACGGAAGGGTATTACCCTCTCGAAAAGCCTCTTTCAACAATTCTAGCGGCATTGAAAATGATTTCCCGGACCAACCATTAAGAACCTTTATATGATATAATTGAATGATAAATGATGCTTTACTGTATTTTACACAATTCAGGTATAGAGGAACATCAAAATCATCCATCATATGATGTTCCGAAGGTTCTTGCACGAACTCTACTTGTTCGGGTGTATTTTGAGGTTGATTTGAATTAACATCAAAATCATCGGCAATGACATTAAAATCAGCATTTATCGCTATCATCGGAATCAACATTAACAATGAGATCCGAATTTGATGTGCCCAATACCTCTGTAACTAAGGTTGGTATATTACTAGCACCAACTCTATGTGTTCGATGCTCTTGTTCAATGAGATCTGAATTGATGTGCCCAATACCTCTATAACTAAGGTTGGTATATTACTAGCACCAACTCTATGTGTTCGATGCTCTTGTTCAAAATTTACTGCATCATTTTCAATATGTTCTCTTATAGGTTCACCATGATAGTACCAAATTGTATATTTTGGTAATATTCTAACAAGTGTGCTTTAACGTCTTCTGATTTTTGATGTTTTATGTTAAAACATTTCTTACATGGACATTTCATCGTGTCATTCTCATCCAATCCATGTTCAATTGCGAAATTAACAAAATCTTCTATGCCTCTAAAATAAGCTTCAGATGCTCGAGGTGCTGACATCCAACTCTTATCCATCCTAGAATTCAAAATTTAATTTTAAATTACTATTAAGGGTATGGTCATATAGGTAGGGTGATCCTATTCCATTCAGGAACACATCATTTATATTGCATCTATATCTCTTTTAATCACAACAAGTCATTGAAAATTTTGACAACATCTCTCTTTAGTTCTCCAAGTACGAAAAACATTTGAAGCGTACTAGAGAACGAAAGAGATGCTACCGAAATTTTAAATGACATGTGTTTTTAAACGAGATTAAATTTGCGATATAAATAATTATGCTCCTAAACTGTCCAATAAGGGATAATTCAGGAATCGTTATTTGATATTTATAAATTTGGTTAATATAATTTAGTAAATATTAAATAAAATATGAATTTGTTAAATTCATATTCAATCTAATATTTTAACTAAATTTTATCAACAAAATTTATAAAGCCAAATAACATTTCCCAAACGGATCTAAGGTTTTCATAGAAAATTAGAAATCCTAAAAAAGTATTAAAGCCAAATAACCTTAGCATAAATTAATTTATTAGTTATATGAACAACATATAAAACTATCCAACCAGCTCCTTACTTATAGATTCTCCTAATGTGATCAACAATGAGAACACACACTTGAATATATCTCATTCTATGGATGGAAAGGGACAAATATGGAAAGCTACAAGATAACTAAAGTGAATCAATAATCAGTAATCCCACCAAGCTACAAGCTACAAGATAACTAAAGATATAACAGAGGACAAAAAATTACATGATCAAATAGTTACCAAGCATCAAACTTCATAAAAAAATTAAAAACAGGACAAAAAACAAGCATGACCAATCAAATAAAAAGCAGCTAGATTCATATGCAGCACTAACAGAAAACAAACAGTAGCTATAGATCAATATGTTCCATGCTACTTACAGTACCTACATACCTTTAGTTTGAAGTAGCTATAGATCAACATGTTCCATGCTAACATACAGTAGCTACATACCTTTAGTTTGAAGTAGGTTACAAGTAGATGTTTATCCAGCTATATATCTCCAAAGAAGTTTCCTTATGGTGGGATCTTGTTGTTATTTGTTAACATAGAACCTTGCAAAATAAATTATGAAACACGAAATCAATTAGGAGCAACACAACAGGAAATCCATTAGAAGCAACACAACAGCTATAGATCAATATTTAAAAACCAGCCTCTAAAACTGGTTTGCAATTAACTTACTGGGAGAATATATGCACCTTGGAAACATTGGTTAAATATGAAGGATTGTGCTAGGCCTTTCGTATAGAGCCACCCGAAACATTGGTTAAATATCTCAAATTAACATGGATTTAAACCATTGTTGTTGTTGTCATTGTTAAATTTAGCATTGGGCATAGTTCAATGGTGGGAAGAGATCCATATATGCAGTCACCATCAAATAGTTGGAATCTAATGGTCTACTGTTGTTATAGATTTTCCCTGTTGTTTACAGTCAATCGTAAGTTTGCTTAGTGTCTCTCTGCAACAACAAGCTTCTTCTTCTTCATGGACTGTCAACCTCAGGTTGACAACTGGTGATAATGTCACACCATTTCTGCCTTTGGGCCAAGATCATGTACTTTTACAGGTAGCTCTTGGCATCAGTTCTAGTCCAAGGCCGGATTAGAACACTAAACATGAAATATGCTCATTTGATAGTAGGATTAAATGAATTATATGGATTCACATGAAACACATGCAGAAAATTTCTGAGAGCATTTTATTTGCTGTTATTGGATAGCAAACCTGCTTTAACTATTTGTTTGGCAGCAAATCAACCCAAAGAATACATTAATGTCGAGTCATGCAATAAACTTACAAACTGGTTTGCAATAAACAACTATAGATTCAAAATAAAAATTTGAATGAACATTACATCCACAAACTATGGTGTAAGGTTTGCAATAAACTTTAATCAAGGTATTTGAGGATACATAAGAGAAGATATTTATCCTGCAAATATTTTTAGGAAGTTCCATAAGGACACTTGTTACTGTAATTGATGCATGACATCAATCAGACTCTTGACACTTAAACAATAATTTTCAACTAAACAAATATTCCCTTAAAATTCATATCTCGAGTACAGAACTGAACCAAAAGCATTTGAACAAATAATTAGAAGTACATGAGAATTGCTCATCTTCCTAACTAAAATTATTGTGACATCATATATGCTGCTCAGATTCTTTTCCTCCATTTCACAAACACCTACTGTTAATATGTGAGGTGTTAGCCTCAAATCTGTGGAAACTACTGTTAGCATCTCAATTTATGCATGTTAATATGTCAATAATCCCTAATATATTACAATTAAATGCAAGCTCCTCACTAGTTTCCACAGCCTTATGTTGCAGTAACATTTAAACCAAAGCATATGGCTTATTGCCATTAGTTATGATCTTGTGATTCCTCTTCTCTGTTCCTACCTTTTGTCTGGCAACATAGGTGACAAAAAAAACTCAAATAACAAAGCATAGGTGACAAAAAAAACTCAGCGATAAAAAAATAGGTGACAAAGCGCACACATAAACCTAGGAATCGACATGCACGCAAATAACAACAATCAATCAATCTACCATTGTTCCGGATCAGAGTAGAAAATTGGATGCGAGAGATGGTCTAAGACGAACCATTGTTTCGGATCTCGGGCTTTCCCCTGCGCCGCCGCTCAAGAACTCAGAAGAGCTGAAGCGACCTCTCTCTCAAATACGAGGTCGCTCTAAAGGACCTTGGAGTTGAAGCAGATCTGGGAAAAGGAAGCAGATCGGGGAATGGATTAGGGTTTAGGTTTTTGAAGGAGAAGGGTTGAGGAGAATGGAGCTGTAACGATTGGGGATAGGGATGCCTGTAGTCGATCGGAGAGAAGGAATGCAGTATACTCGATCGGGGAGAAGGAATGCAGGACTCGATCGGGAGTTGGAAACGGGAATGAGAGCTGGAATCGGGGGAAGGAAGAAAGAAAGCGGGAACGGGAGTTGGAATCGGGGGATGGAAGAAAGAACGTGGGAATGAGAAAAGGGGAGCGGGCAAATCGGGAAATAAAAAAAATACTATTAATGACCGGCGTCCTTCGCTGACGCCGATTATTAATTTAATTAAGCATGCTTAATTAAATTAATAACTGGCGCTAGTGAGGGCGCTGGTCATTAATCGCCTCTATCCACTACTTTTGTTGTAGTGATTTAATTTTTAGGATGCCCAAAGGGTAGTCCAATTAAATAATTGAACATTCTATTGATCAACATTATTATGTGGAAAGTAGGGTGAAAGAAGACCCTTCCACTCCAAGCACCAAGAAAGGCTCTTTGCATGGGCATGGGTGTGGAAATGGACTCTCAAAGCATATCAATTAGGAGGGACTTGTTTTCAAAATCCATACTTCACACGAAAAACCATTTTCAAAAAAGCCCACAATTATAACTTGAGGGAGATGGTAAAAAAGAAAGTATAGCTTAGACTTTTACTAAAAAAGAGGAAAACCAAAAAATTGTTTAAGGGAGAGGAGGAGGAAGAAAAGGAGGAGGACAAAGGGAGAGGAGGAGGAAGAAAAGGAGGAGGAAAAAGAAGAAAAGGAGGAGGAGAAGAAGGAAGATGATATGAAAGGAGGAAGAGAAGGAAGAGAAAGTGGAGGAGGAGAAGGAAGAGAAGGAAGAAGAGAAGTAAAAATAGAAAGGGAAGGAAGTGGAGGAGATAAGAGGAAGAGGAAGAGGAAGAGCAAGAAAAAATGTACGTCCAACAAAATTTGGCCCGAAGGCAACTGACAAAAAGGAAACTATTACCTATACAAGACAAGGAAAATAAGGAAGAAAAGAAAGAAAAAATTGAGCAACTTGATTTACCAACAGTACAAGAAATAGAAGAAAAAGAAAGTGATGAGGAGGCTGAGAAGGCTAAGAAGGCTGAGAGGTGTTGAACAAATACCCAACCTAGAAGAGGGGGGGTTGAATAGTATTGGGTTAAAACTATGTTAAATTCAATTTTGTTTTAATTTGATTTCGAATGCAACCAAGTCGTCGTGCTACTAGTTTACGATGCTTGACGAGTAATAATAGCAATTAACAACAATAAAGTAAAGCAATGCAAACACAAATAATTATAGTGGTTCGGCCAATCGCTTACTCCACTACATTGGCTCCACACCAAGGATTTCTAACCAAAACCTTTATATACTATGCGTTTCCCTTTGAATACAACCGATGACTCGTTTCTCAATCCTTTGAGAATCCGGCCCTTCCCGTGCGAGTCAAATTAATCTAGAGCATCGCTTTGCTCAGTTTTAGATTAATCAGATGGAATGGAACAGAACATCATCAGCGCACATGGAAGCGATCGACTGTCAAATCGACGTGTTTGGCACCATGATCGGTGACCATGGCCGGCGCATTGACCAGTATGGTCAGCAAATAGATGAGTACGATCGTCGAGTTGATGAAATGTATGGGAGAGTGGATGAGATGTGACAATATTATCAGTTGCATCTACCACCTCCTCCATCACCTGAGGACAAGTAATCCTCCTTGATGCTCTGATGTATTGATATATTGACATTAGGGATGATTGATGTATTGGATGTATTGGTATTTTCCATCCTATGAACATGTCTTTAATTAACTATGTGATGTATTGACACTTTCATCTTTATGAACATGTGTTTAGTTAACCTTGTGTTGATTAGTAATGTTCATCTTTGCATCATGTATTTGTTTTTTGATGGATGACAAAAGGGGGAGAGTACATGGATATATGCTTATCGATAGGGGGAGTAAATATATCGATAAGGGAAGTAGAATAATTGAATACATTCATGACAAAGTATCACACAAAATGATAAAAGAGAATTTAGAAGATACATGCATATAGATAGGGGGAGCTTAAATTGATAAACATTGCTTTATTTCCTTAATGCTTCCTTGTATCTTGATATTAATCGTCATTGGTTTGTCATCATCAAAAAGGGGGAGATTGTTAGCTGAAGGGCTCTTCCTTCATGCTTTATTTTTCTCATAATTATTTTGATGATAACAAACCCATTTAACAAGTGTTTAAACATGAAAATTGTAGGATCGATGAAAGATTCGTCAAGTCTATCGTATCTCGATCAATCCTCAAAATAGGTCAATGCGTGCATCAACAATGTGTTGGGAAGCATGGAGAATCCTTCAAAGATAAAGCACGTTGAAGAACGAAGCCGAAAATCGAGCGCAAAATGAAAAATCCAAGCTAGAAAAATTTCTAGCTCTGTTTTGATCGACCAATCGGTTGACCGAATGGAGTAAAAGCATTGGTAGCAGCCAATCCGGTCGACCGATCGGTCGACCGAATATTGCCAAAAATTGATAGAAAGTTCATCGGTTGACCAAATTGGTCGACCGGATGACAGAGCGCGAGGGCTTCACTGAGTCAGTCGACCGGTTGGTCGATCGCGCCAAGTCTCGCGACAATCGGTCGACCCGTCGGTCGACTGAATGCTTATAAAAGCTGGCTTCGGTCGACCGAATGGTCGACCGATTTTGAAGCAGACATTTTTCCGTCGAGCGATCGACCCATTGGTCGACCGATCAAAGGAAAAATGTTACAGTGAGCCAGCGATCGAATGACCGGTCGACCGATGCTTTGACCGAACCATTGACCGGGCATCTGTAACGGTCGAAAATAATCCCGTTGACGCCCTGTCTCAGCCGGATGTATATATACTCCCTTCTAATTCATCTCTTTAACTTCTCCCTCAGATTTTTGATGATAAAAGCTTCAAAAGAGTGATCAAATTGCATCATCCAAATCTTCAAAGCGCCAAGTTTTCATCTGCTAAGTCTTGATCCCTTGCCTCCAAAAGTGTTTTACTTCAAAGGGTTGATCAAGCTGATCAGGCGCAAGAAGAAGATGCGGTTAAGCGTGATAATCTCCATTCCTCTTCTTGTAACAAGTTTTCTTTAATTTGTTGTTCAACTCTTGTATTTGATTTGTAGGAAGACCTAGGTTGATAGGTCCTGTGTGGAATGTGGTTTCCTTGTTGTGAAGGAGTAAAGCCACTTGTGTAAATTAAGTTTTACTTGGATTAGTTAAGTTGTCCCTTAGGGTAGAGGTGGAAGAGTGCTCACGATAGGAAGGCGGAGACTTCCGGGTGTGGAAGTGCCTCAGGTTGAGAGTGCGACTCTTCGAGTCAAAATCCTCGTTGTAAGGGAGACTCAAATTAATCTAGTAAAATTAGTTTAGAAATCCTAAGTGGGGTGCTTAGGTAGTGGAGTAGGCATTGGAGCCGAACCACTATAAATCTGTGTGTTCGCATTGATATTGTGCTTGTTCTTAATTGCTTAATTATTTATTGCTTTTGCATCTAATAGTCGAATTATAAATAGCCTAAATAATCCAAGAATTGATTAAGATCCAATTAGGCAAATAGTATTAGAAAATACACTATTCACCCCCCCTCTAGTGTGCCATTTTTCTCAACAGAACTCTTTGGTGATGACGGATCAAGAGCTAGGTTTAGTGAATTTTGTCACTTTGAAACTTGGAGGATGCAAGGAATCACTCTTTGAAGGCTTTTTGCATCACAAATTATCTGAGAGAGAGGGTAAAAAGAAGTTAGAAGAGGGATATTTATAACCCCTCAATAAAACGACAGCTCAACGAGCGGAAAACTAGCCGTTTCTGCCGTTCAGTCACTTGCCGGTCAATCGTCGATCGACCGCCCAGTGACCGCTGGCTCTCTGTGAGTTAATCACACTGTTCGGTCGACCGAATGTGTCATGACTTCAGCGATCTGCAATCCGATCGACCGGTTGGTCGATCGAAGCACCTTCTACCAATTTTTGGCATTGGTCGGTCGATTGACATAGCCTTGAGCCGATTTCTTCACCATCTTCGATCGACCGACAGGTCGACCGATTGGCTATTGGCATTTTGTGGCATCATTCGGTCGTCCGACAAGGCTACTGCCAATTTTCAACACCATTCGGTTGACCGACCAACCGACCGAACCTGGGTTGGAAATTTTTATCTTGGCTTTCTCATTCCGCGCTTTCTTTTCCGGCCTCGTTCTTCAGCGTGCTTTAACTTTAAAAGATTCTCCATACTGTCCAAGTCATTTCTGGTGCCCGCATTGGTCTGTTTTGGAGACCGATTGAAAGACATGAGGCTTGACTTATCTTTTATCGATCCTGAAATTTTCAGGATGTGAAACTGAGCAAAGAGATGCTCTAGATCACCTAAACGCGAAAGGGGAGTGCCGGATGATGAACTTCCACCAGCTTCGCCCTCCTCCATGCCTATGTCATGCTCAGTCTGCTCCATAGGTTCTCCTCGCATTCTTTTGCCGGGCTGATTTTCAAGGATCTTCATGCGGTTGAGAGAGGATGAATCTATGGCTTTGGGTATGGGCTCTACTTCAAATCTAGACTTATTTACCCCAGCAGCATATATAAAGTGTGAAATTAGGGAGGCATATGGTAAGGCTTGTTTTCTGGAGGCATGAACATCAGCTATATATCGAAGGATGAGATTAGGGACATCTATGGGTATGCGAGACATGGCAAAAAAGAGTACCCTAGAACTCATAGTAGTGACCTCATCATAATGACCTGCTCTAGGAAGAATATTATATGAAATGATTAGGTGCATAATCCTGGCAGTGGTTGAAAGTTTGATGCTTTGGGTAGAGATCATTCCCTGATAATCCTCAAGATAGATGGCCGATACAACTTCATGAATAGGAAAGTCCTCATGAAAGCGGTGTGTGGATATCTTATAAACTAGTCTTCCTAATAGAGGAAACCCAAATGCATCTTTAATGTCTGATTCAGTGATTACTATAGATTGTCCTAAGATTTTAGATCGAAGAATTAGTTCATCACCGTATCTTGCCTTCTCTATCATAAGATTGGAGAAGAAAGCTTTTATTAGGATGGGGCATACAGGTACTTGCTTTCCTATAAACTCTACTCATCTAAGTTAACTGGACGAGTTTGTAGAATGGCCCTATCTGCAAACCTAGGAGCTTGTTTCTTGCCTAAAGAGGTCAAAAGGTTATCAGGCAGACATGGGAGCTTTGTCTTGGGTGCCATTCTGCAAGACAATTTGGGTGATGTGTAGATGATTAGTTTTGATGAGAGATGTATGCTTTTAAAGTAAAGAGAGGAAGCATTTTTAAGATCGACGTAGATTCATGCAAGACCTCCTAAAAAAAAAGGATTTTAACATTAAATCTCAGTATGTGAGTAAAAAAATAAAAAAATAATAAAAAAAGATAGGATCCAAAAATATCAAGTGAGCCATAAATAAAAGTGCACACATACATTTGAGTCATTTATAAAAAAAACTTTTATTTTGGCTAGATAAGAATGAACAAATTTTCTAATTAAAAAATCCCTCCTTTTTTAAGAAAGATAAAATACATGTTGAGGATAACTCATGAGAGAAAGCAAGAAAAACTTGTTTTTTGAGTCATTTAAAAGAAAAACGAAATAAATGTTGAATCATTCAAAGAAAACATGAGATATTTGATTATTCTTCTCCTAAAACTTATTTTTGAGGTAAACAAGTCAAAGAAAATCATCATCCAAGAAAAAGAAATATGAATCATACTTTTTATGGATGAATCAAGACATTGAGAGAAAAATAGATGAGGGATCCACTCAACATTGAGTATAAACTTATGAATGAGAGCTAAAGATCAAGTATTTTACCTTGGAGAGGAAGTAGAAAGGAAAGAAGAGTTTAGCAGCCGGTTGAATGGGCAAGGAAGCCCTAGTTTCGGGTTTAAGAACTTGAGTTGAGGGGTCTGGATTAAATCTGGCAGAAAAATGGACGAACCAGATGGTTTTCCGTCCGCCGGTCGATTGGGCGGTCGCACATCGATCGACCGCTCGATCTGCCATGAGTTTTTAACCCTTAAAGAAAAATTATTTTTGAGAGATGTGTATGTTCAAATTTTATGAAATTTTTTTCACATGAACTAGACTTCATGAGGATTCCAAAAAATCAAGAATCTCTCAAAAAGAATATCTCTACAATTTTCTAGAAATTCTACATGTTCTCAGTGGCATTTTTGTAAATATGAGTCATTAGTCCAACGATTTCAGATTTTGTTCAAACTTTCTAGATACCAACATATGATCATTTGAAGCATGTATGTTATGTTTGAGACAAAGGTAATGTCATATGGTCAATAATTTTATCTTAGTTTCATTTCGTTCAAAAGACAAGCATATTACTATGAAGTTGCTAATTATCAATCCTTAACTTATACTCATGGTTTTTCAAGTATAGACACATGAGCACTTAATATGAGCAAATCTAAATATGTTTTCCAACTACTAGCTCAAAATAATAGTCTCTAATGTGAATTTTAACTTAGAGCAAATTTTAATCGATCAAAATATCATGAAATTTCTTAAGATATCAAAGTTTTACCTACTCATGTAATTTCAAAGATTTAGCATTCAAGAATAATCATGAGTATAGAGACATCATGAGAGCATGAACATTCAATATTCTACAAAGATTCTGCCAAATTTAAACTCATACCTCATTCTTGGATTCTTGCCAAACTTGTCATTTACCTTTCAATTTTCTTCATGACAGTTTAGTCTTCCATTAACATTCATAACTTGCAAGTAGATTTTATGAAAGCAAATCTACTAGCAAGTAGCCCAAACCAAATAGCAAAGGGAGAAATCAAGTGTCATTTTCAAAGTCCGCTTTGCCGACTAGTTTGAGATTCGTTTTAAAATATGTTGTCATGAGTCCAAAACGCATTTTAAATAGATCATAAATATAATATTAATGAAAACATGATCTCCAACCCTTCCTATTGGTTGAAAACCGAAAGGCCACAATGAGCCTATGATTTAGAACCGCAAGGTCGCTTAGGCCCATTACAGGCCACATAGGTCTCCGAAGAGACCGGGAAATCAAAAATCAAAATCATTTTTATTTTTAAAAGACTCTTGTCAAGAGCGAGAAAAGCTCAACCGAATTATGCATAGTATCAAAAACTTCAACTCAGGTAGATCAATGATGATTAGAAGATGATACCAAAGTATTTGATGCCAACTTTACCATAGGCATCTTGTCTAGGTGAAGACTTTGAAGTTGCAACCATGTAGGGATCCTTCCTTCAACTTATTGGTCAACTTCAATTCTTCAATCTCCTTTACCCTTGTGTGGTACCCAAATGGCTTTGGGTCCTTGGGGATTAGTTGGCCTAGGTATCCAAAGTGTCTTAGCAACACATGGATTCCTCTTAAATGCACAATCATAGATTGCATGGCCATATGTCCCACAACAAAAACAATGTCCATGAAACTTTTTATTTTCCATATGGACATGTGATTTATCACTAGAATGCTTGACATGTGAGCTATGATGAACATGAGCATTCTTAAATGAGACATTCTTCTTTTGAACAAGAGGTTTAATGGTGGAATGTTTAGTATGGGAGTGATGATGAACATTGGGATTCTTTACATAAGCATTTCTCATTCTAGTATTCTTAGTAGACGAGGCATTTTTGAGTTCATTTACATTCTTATTCAAGAAAATAACCTCACTTTTCAAATCATTCATGGATTTTTGAATAGCATGCAATTGAGTTTTTAACATGCTATTTTCATTTTTTAAATTATCATTTCTATGTTTTAAGTCCTTCATCTCAAGTTTCATATCATCATGACATGACTCAAAAGACCTAGATTTCAATTTTTCATTTTCCAATTTTGACTCATGCAAGCAATAATTAAGCGTCTCATTTTCTTTCTTTAACCTTTTATTTTCCTCATCCTTTTTAATTAGCAAGGCATACATGTTTTTGTACTCATCCATTAATTCATCATAAAGTAAATCATGAGAGCTAGATGAGTTAGTGCTATCATTAATACGACTAGAAGGAGAGTGGTGTACCTCATTGTTCTCATTCATGAGGCAATCTTTTGATATGGCTTCATAGTCATGGCAAGAGGATGCTTCACTTGAATAAGATGATGATGTCGAAGCGTTTGACCGCTTCTTTGCCTTGTTCTTCATGGAAGGATAGTTTTTCTTTACATGCCCCTTCTCCCTACATGCATGACATATTACCTCTCTTTTTCGGCTCTTGGAGATACTCCTTTGACTAGATGAGCTATGGGCATCAAGATTAAGATTCATAGCTTCTCCATTAAATTGAAACATTTTCTTATCAAGTTCGCTCCAATCATGCATGTCAATCTTAGGAAAGGTGTATTCAAATTTTAACATGTTATACACACCAAAACCTCTAGTCTTCATGTAAGTGTACATCCTAGACTTCTAAAGACCAAAGTTTGATTCATCGAACCTAGGAGGTGAAGATACTACCGATTCTAGTGCCATTTTAGGATCGAGACAAATTATAGAAGGGATGGTGAATTCACAATCTACAACCTGCTCTGATACCAATTGCTGGATGAAATGGCACACTACAGGGGGGGTGAATAGTGTGTTTACTAATTCTTATTGCATAATTTCAGTTTTAAACATTTCTTTGATTACTTAGGCAAATTGTTATTTATTGACTAGATGCGGAAACAAAAATACGACAATTAAGCACAAACCAAATATCAATGCTAACACACTAATTTATAGTGGTTCGGCCCCAATGCCTACTCCACTACCTAAGCACCCCGCTTAGTATTTCCAAACTATGTTTACTAGATTAAATTGGTTCCCTTACAAAGACGACTTTGATCCGAAGAGTCTCACTCTCAATCTAAGGCACTTCCACATCCGGAAGTCTCCACCTTCTTACTGAGAGTACTCTTTCACCTCAACCCTAAGGGACACCTCAACTAATCCTAGTAAGCTATGTTTACACAAGTGGTTTTACACCTTCTACACTAAGGTAACCACTTACATCCAAAGACCAAACACTAGGTCTTCTTACAAATTCAAATACAATGAATTGAAAAACAAATTAAAACAAGTTTTATTACAAGAAGAGGAATAAAAACTTATCACAAATAAACACCTCTTCTTTTCCGACCCTAGCACCCTTGACGAACCCTTTGAAGGAGAACTCTTTTATGATGAGGGATCAAGAGCTAGGTTTAATGAATTTTGCCACTTTGAAACTTGGAGGATGCAAGGAATCACTCTTTGAAGGCTTTTTACATCACAAATTATCTAAGAGAGAGGGCAAAAAGAAGTTAGAAGAGGGATATTTATAACCCCTCAATGAAACTACCGCTGGTTCTCTGTGAGTTAATCACACTGTTCGGTCGATCGATTGAGTCGCGACTTTAGCGATCCGCAATCCAGTCGACTGATCAATCGACTGAAGCACCTTCTGCCAATTTTTGGCATTGGTCGGTCGACCGACGTAGCCTTGAGCCAATTTCTTCACCATCTTCGGTCGACCTGTCGGTCGACCGATTGGCTACTGCCATTTTGTGGCATCATTCGGTCGACCGATCGGTCGATTGACAAGGCTACTGCCAATTTTCAACATCATTTCATCGACCGACCGGTCGACCGAACCTGGGCTGAAAATTTTTATTTTGACTTTCTTGTTTCACGCTTTGTTTTCTAGCTTCATTCTGTAGCGTGCTTTAACTTTAAAAGATTCTCCATGCTGTCCAAGTCATTTCTAGTGCACGCATTGGTTTGTTTTGGAGATCGATCGAAAGACATGAGGCTTGACTTATCTTTTATCGATCGTGCAATTTTCATACTTCAAGAACTTGTTAAATAGGTTTGTCATCATCAAAACCTTCAGCCAACAAACTTAAGCATTTGGCAAAGTACAAATTCCTAATTGCATCCTTAAATTTGTGAACTCTCTTCATTCAAGGGTTTTGTAAAAATTTCCGCAAGTTGTTTATCAATGGATACAAATTCTACAGATATATTAGCCTTAGCTACATTATCTCTAAGAAAATGGTGCGTTTGTAATACCCGGGGTTTCCTAATATAGAATTCGTTGGTGCAGCCCATCGGATCGGGAACTAGCCGGGCCGAGTCATGAGATTGTCGTGAGTAGCAGGTATAATTTAAATTTTAGGCACATGGTTAATGTTTTTGGAATGCATGTGTTGGTTGACTCAAGTTGGATTGAAATTGGGTTCACGGATCGAGTCGGGGCTCAATCCAGGTTTCGGTGGAGTCGAATGAGTGTGTTTAAGTGAAGAAGGGCATTATTGTCAAAAGAGAGAGAAAAGAATAAACCCCTCACCCAAAGCCGCTGTGCAGCTCAAGACAAGTGAGCCGCACGCAGCCCGAGGTGAGGAAGGGAGGAGAAGAGAAGCTCTTGGGCGGCGCCAGATCTGCGTCGTCATTGGAGAAATCGGGATCGTCTTCATCTCATCCATCTTCTTCACTAGCCGAGGTGAGTGGATTGAACCTGGTTATGTAGGGTAGGCGGGTAGCCAACCCAAGGTTTTAGGGATTGTCGATTTCTCGAGTAATTCCGTCGATTCACCGAAATTTCTTCCGAGATTCGATTCTAGTATATATGTATGCTATTAATATGAAGTTTTCTCATAGTTTTCTTGATGATTAGGGCCGGCCTCATGAAGGAAAAAGGGGAAAGGTCATGCTGAATTTTCCCCCAATTTCCTAGAGTGGTCGTAAACCCTCGGATTGAGTTTCTTTCATGATTGATGGCTTGATTCTTCTTGATCATGGCTGAGAATCCTTTCCTCCTACCCTGGTTAATCTTGGCCAAGCATGAGTAACCTAGGTTAGGCTCGGCCGAGTGGGTGTGAGGAGGGGAAGGGGCTCGATTTGGTTCATACGTACATGTAGAGTGTTAAATCATTGATTACGTAGTGGTAGATTGGGATTATCATACTTTAAGGAAATGTTCTTGACAGTACATACATGGTTAGTCTTTAGTATGACATGTGAATCATGGAAATGTTTCAATTATTTTTTATGTTAGCGCCCATTCTTTGCCTTCTTATACTACTTGTTTCCTTACTGAAATTTAGAATTTAATTGCTGAATTAATCTCCTTATTTTGGCATTCACATGTAATTATTGTTGGTAATGGTAGACCACATTTCCTTTTCTATGTATCATTTACCCTTGAGAAACAAAGTGCATAAACTAGGTTTCACACCTAGGGATAGATAGCGAACATTAGTGTTTGGCTAGTGCGACCCAGGGGAAGGGTCGGATATGGGCAATGCTTGAAAAACTTTAATGGAATTATTATAGAAACCCTAATTGTGTATTGTGTTTGAGATGGTCTACTAAGGAGTGTTATTAGTCGAACGGCTACCACACGACTCAGCGGTGATTAGGGTCTTGAGATTGCACGAGCGGGCCCGCTAGGTGTTAGACCCGGGTGGTGGAGGGTCTTGAGATTTCGTCTGTGGGCCACGCTGACGGTAGACCCAAGTTGGGTGGGACTAACTATCCCTAACCCGGAGGGTTCCTGAGACTAGTGGCCATCCTAGTCGACGGACCCGTGATTTGATTGTTTTACATATTATATGCCTCATTAGGCTGGTTTAAGGAGGCCGGTCTAGCCTAGTTTTGTAGAGAGGGAAGCCCGGTATGGCCGAACCCCCCTCACACATGCTTAGGCATATAGTGGCCGAATGACATAGAGGTTGGTAAGGGCCAAGGAGGCCGGTTTAATTACTTAGATGACTTGGCAAATTGGTTAGCTTAAATTCCTTATATGTATCATACTTTAATATATGTTACCTTACTGGGATTTAAGTGGAGGTTCGGAAGAACCGCTCACTGAGTTCCTTGTGAACTCACGGTTTGTTGTTTTTTTTTTGCAGAGCCCGACTAGTGAGGTACAGCCTGGTGGCATGGTGCAGCTGGAGGGCAGGTGGAGGCACAAAACTTGTTGCAGGCGTCCACATAGTCGTAGTCGTGTCGTTTAGAGTTGTTGGTCACACACTGAGTGGTCTTTTGTAATACATTTACTGCTTTCAAAAATTTGAAACGTTTACTTGAAAAGTTGAGTCATTTTCTCTAATCTTAAAACTGTTTTGAATATAATAAAGTTCATCACCATTTTACCTTTTGATTCTCTTGTTGGTTCAGTGTTGACTCTTTATATGGTTGGTCAGTGCATGTGGTATGCTTCAGGGTATTGACACATATCCTGGCCGGTCACGCGACCCTGAGTTGGGGCGTGACAACCTTAGATTAATGTGTTTGGTCCTAGAGTGTAAAATATGATTTTTAGTCAAGTTGATTGCACAAGTGTTGTCACAATGTATAGGTATACATGAATATCTAAGTCCATAATCTAAAAGTGTTTGCTTCATCCAAAGGACTTGTGCACAACAACTAGCCGCGGCCATGTATTTTGCTTCGGTACTTGAAAGTGCAACCAAGTTTTGTTTCTTTGAAAACCAAGAAACAAGACTCATCCCTAGGAATTGACAAGGGGGTTAACGTGGTTCGGACTCGGCGGGGTGCCGATCCTACGTCCACAGGGAGAAGAGGAGACAACTTTATTAAATCCAGAAAAGAACTTTTACAATAATCTAAATCCCCTTTAGAATATAACAAACTTTCTTAAATTAATTGAACCTGAAACTAGTACGGAGTAGAGGCATTATCTCTGCAAGATCTGCCTTGAAACTGAACTCCTACTGCTGTATATCAGAAACTGAGAAGGGGCTGTCCTTAGGAAAAAGGGTTGTAGCGGCACTCTTAATTTCTGGATCTCTGAAACTCTCACATGGGGGGATTTTCTCTTGGTGTGGGATTGTTCTTAGAACTACATATTAGGCCCCTATTTATAATAGAGGGGGAGAGCTGATTCATGACTGCTTTAGTGGAGAAAAAATCTCCAAGAAATTTGCTGCTCCGTCTGATTTATTCGGATGGTTGAAATGCTTCTTTTGACCAAAGAAACTTGCAAAATGCTTGGTGGCTTTACGTGATGCCTCCACCTTTTTCTCCTTTTAACTAGTCAAAAACAATATTTGATTTTCACATCATCAATTTGAAAGTTTCTAAAGTTATCATCAATTTGAAAACTTTTACGTGTACTGTTGCAATATTGGCATGAGTATCTTGAGAAGATGGTGGGCTGGGCTCCCAGGCCCATGAATCATGGTTTATTTTGATCGAGTCCGGTTCAACATGGTTCAATCAAATTGGCAAATCGGTTCAAGCATATCATAATCAAATCAACTTTGATTTGAATCCGGTCGGACTCGTTGGATTCGATTCAGACCCAATTTGAGTCAATCTCTAACAATTCCTCCTTTGATGAAAATTGGGGCCGATGCAATCCTCAAAAGTTGTCCTCCTCTCCCTCAAGGCCCGTACAGGGCCTACGTCGAATCAGTGCTCAAGTGGGCCAAGTCAGCTTCCTGCTTCGACTTAGGAACCCACATAGTCCTCCAAGTCTCCTCCTTCTTTGTGCATATCTGAGAAGGGATTGCCCTTAAAGCAAAATTTATACCTGACCCGGTGTTTGATTTTGCTGTGTTTTGCCTCAGAATCTGAACTACTTCACGAAAGATGGATCCGTCCACCTTGTACAAATTATTCGACATCCTTATAGCCTTCAGTACCGTCGTGGCTCCATCCTGTACCTCCAAGACTCCTCCTGCAGAGGATGTCGTATAGCCCCTAGTGTCAAGAACTCCAAGAAGCACTAAATTCCTTCCTAGCTTCGGGACATGGCGAACATTTGCTAGGATCTTTGTCGAGCCATCATGCAATTTTAACTTCACTGTTCCGATTCTGATAACTTGGCAAGGTATGTTGTTGCCGACACGAACTATTTCGCCATTGGTGCATCGATAATCCACAAAGGCCGTCCGGTGTGGAGTCATGTGATAGGAACACCCAAAATCCAGGAACCACTCATTAACACTATTGGTGGTTGACCCGTTCGCCTACTGACCTAGATTGCATGTTGCATGATCAGACATATCAGAAGAAGAGGAAGAGGAATTTTGACCTAAGGTGTGTTGTCGCTGACGAGACCGTCATCGCCCACGGCGTGTCTTAGCAGTGCTTGTGCCATCTGTCACGACCAATACCTCTACTTTCTCAAAATCTGCATAAGAGACCTCCATATGTGCGTCTTGAGACTGCGATATTCTGACTTGATGTGACCTCATTTCTTGCAGTAATAACAAGTGACATTTGATTTGTTACCTCCTCCTACTTCATTAGAGTAGAGAGCTTCTCATTTCCCTCCACCAGAGGAATTTGCTGTCAGATGTGTGTCCATAAGCTCCTTAGACACAAGAGCAGTGATCACCTGTTCTAGAGTAATAGTAGTCTTTCAAAAAGCATAGTTTCACGAAAATTTTTAAAAGAAGTAGGAAGTGAACATAAAAGGAATAAAGCCTTATCTTCCTCTTCATTTTTGACACCCATATTCTCCAGGTCCATGATGATTGTCTGAAAAGTATTGATATGTTCTTTGACCGATGTGCCTTTTGCCATACGTAGGAAATGGAGCTTCTGCTTTAAAGCCATCTTACCGGTGAGAGTTTTGTCCTGATACAAGGATGCGAGCTTGTCCCAAATACCTTTAGCTGTCTTTTGGGATGCAATTTCTCGAAGTGCTTCATTTGACAGACTTAGGTAAAAAACTGCAATTGCCTTTTGCTCCTTATATTCTTTTTCCTCCTCGGTCCCCTGCATCTTATCCTTACCAAGAATAACATCATGTATTTTCTCCATAGTTAAGATCACTTTCATCTTCATTGACCAAAGTGCATAGTTGACATTGCGATCTAACTTCTCAATATCAAATTTGGTGCTCAGCATGATTGGGGAAGTAGGCTCTGATACCAACTGTTAGGAAATTTGGGGTAATTTCCTGCAGGATCTACAAAACCCGAACCCAGTGAGGAAAATGGAAAACCAAATCCGATAATAATAATGCAGAAAAACAAAAGACAAGGGGGCGGGGTGCCGATCCTACATCCACAGGGAGAACAGGAGACAACTTTATCAAATCTAGAAAAGAACTTTTACAATAAGAGTGCAATAATCTAAATCCCCTTTAGAATACAACAAACTGTCTTAAATTGATTAACCCTGAAACTGGTATGGAGTAGAGGCACTATCTCTGCAAGATCTGTCTTGAAACTAAACTCCTGCTGCTGTATGTCAGAAACTGAGAAGGGGCACTCCTTAGGAAAAAGGGTTGTAGTGATACTCTTAATTTCTGGATCTCTGAAACTCTCACATGGGGGGATTTTTTCTTGGTGTGGGATTGATCTTAGAACTACATATTAGGCCCCTATTTATAATAGAGGGGGAGAGCCGATTCATGCATGCTTTAGTGGAGAAAAAATCTCCATAAAATTTGCTGCTTTGTTTGATTAATCGGATGGCTGAAATGCTTCTTTTGACCAAAGAAACTTGCAAAATGCTTGGTGGCTTCACGTGATGCCTCCACCTTTTTCTCCTTTTGACTAGTCAAAAGCAATATTTGATTTTCACATCATCAATTTGAAAGTTTCTGAAGTTATCATCAATTTGAAAACTTTTACGTGTACTGCTGCAACATTGGCATGAGTATCTTGAGAAGATGGTGGGCTGGGCTCCTAGACCCATGATTATAAAATCATTGTTTATTTTGATCGAGTCTGGTTCAACATGGTTCAATCAAATTGGCAAATCGGTTCAAGCATATCTTGATCAAATCAACTTCGATTTGAATCCGGTCGAACTCGTTGGATTCGGTTCGGACTCAATTTGAGTCAATCTCTAACACTTCCTCTTGATTATACCCTTGGACCACTAACCTAGCTTTCTTTCTAATGACTAAACCTCCTTCATCTAATTTATTTCTAAACACCCATTTAGTTCCAATTACGGTTTGTCCACTAGGTCTAGGTACTAAATCCCAAACATCATTCCTAACAAATTGATTTAGTTCCTCTTGCATGACAATTACCCAAAATTCATCTTCTATGGCTTCCTTAATGTTCTTAGGCTCTACTTGAGATATGAAAGCTACATATTGACAAATATTTTTGAGTTTAGAACGTGTTACCACTCCCATTGATGGTTCTCTAATGACTTGCTCAATTGGATGATCTCTTATCAATCGGTAACCTTTTGGGAGAGGTGGTAGAGCTTCCTCTTCTTATTCTTCTTCACCTTGAGGTAAGGTTGAGGATGAAGGCTCTTCATGATGAGTTTATTCATTGTTTTCATCTTCAACCTCCTTGTCATGAAATATCAATTCCTCAAGTTCATAACCTACATTCACAATCTTAACATTTCTAGAAGAATCATTACTTTCATCAAAAGTAACATGCATGCTTTCTTCAACTATCATAGTCCTACGATCATAAACTCTATAAGCTTTAGAACTAGTAGAAAATCCTAGGAAAATGGCCTCATTGGATTCAGAGTCAAATTTTCCAAGATGTTCCTTAGTGTTTAATACGAAACATTTACATCCAAAAACTCAAAAATATCCCACACTTTGGATTCTATCATTCCAAAGCTCAAAAAGTGTTTTCTTAATTTTTGGTCTTATGTCACACCCCAACTGAGGGTAGTGTGACCGGCTAGGGCCTACATCCTGCCCTGTAGCCTACTGTCTACACTGATTGACAATAAAACCGAACATATCAAGAAAGGAAACCACAACACAATCGTTAATTAAAGTCTTCGAAATTCACAAATATATGTTTTTCAACCGAAAGAAGAAAACCAACATCGTCGCAAACAGAACATCTCAAGTATCAAAGTTATTACAAACTTTTCAAAACACAATTGTTAGTGTAGAAAAGGAAAACAACTACTACAAGACACTGGACTATGACCAAAAGGACGCCGCTACGAGATATGGCACCACCACTTGCCCTCCAGCTGCACCATGACGGCAAGCCTCGATCACAAACCGTGAGTCCACTTGGGACTCAGTGAGCGGTTCTTCCGAACCTCCACATAATCCATAATTAGTCATGCATAACATATAAAGCAGCATAGAATATAATCAGGGAGGTAAGCTACTTTTTAGTGTGACTATCGACCCCATGGGTCATTCTGTATAGACCATATAGGAGAGACCTGCCATAACAGCCTAACTTTGCCACCTGCCATCCGGCCCTTAAGGCCTACTTATGGTATAAGAATCCCAGCTACAACCGGCCCTTAAGGCCTACTTATGGTATAAGAATCCCAGCTATAACCGGCCCTGCCATACAAGGTAGAATCACACTGGCCGTTCGGCCACATCATATCAAGATGTAAACAAGAAATCCCGAGCGATTGACTAGGATGGTCTACTAGTCTCCGGACACCGTCTGGAGTAGGGATAGCTAGTCCCACCCAACTGAGGTCTGACACCTAGCAGGCCCACTGGTGCATCTCAAGACCCAATCACTGGCCGAGTCAAGCATTGGTCATTTCCGACCGCCCATTCTTCTCGGAAGACCATCGCAAGCACATCACACAATCAAAATATCCTAGGGTTTCCTTATATACACCGTGGGCAGTTGCCCACATCCGGCCCTCACTCGGCCTATAGGGTCAACAATTCAATGTCACCCTTCCGAAAAATGTGTACACCTAATAATTCTAGGTTTCAGAAAATGAATACAAGAAGACTTAGAAGTTGAGTCATTCCCTAGTTATGTTTCCATATCTAATATGTACCTTGCAAAGTCCTACATGTTATCTAGCGTCATACGCTATCTTGGGTGAAGAATTTCGTGTACTGGACTTGGAATTTCACCCATTAACATTTTCGGACAGCATATATATAAAAGAAATGTAATTATAATTCACAACAACTACCATGAATAACTACGAGATTCAACGATAAAAAATTATATACTGCATATAGAATTTATTTCAATATGGAACATCGTATCTAGCATGGTAAAATATCAAATAATTCCCACAAGGAATATACTATCTAGAATGGTAAAAATATCCCAACGATACTTACCAAATTTAATCATGAGCAACAAACATCATGAGGAAGCCGAATTAAAGAGGTAAATAATCCATTGATTACACCAATAAGTAACATGCAATAAACATAGCAACAATTAAACATGATATCTAAAATTTAATGAAACCTTTCCTTTGATGCATGTACCATAACCATCATGTCCATGTGAGCATTAGCAAGAACATTTCCATATTCATGAGAATGTAGATTAACATTTGCTATTAATTACGAAGATGAACAGTAATCATGTATTATAATTTGAACCTAACATTAAGCATGAAAGCGGGAATTAAGACGACATAACACGAGATCCGGCGTATCGATCTGAACAGCCCCAATTTCCCTCCCCTATCCACTGCTTGGCCGACTCAAGCAGGGTAATAACCAGCTCGGCCGAGCCCTCTAGGGGTGGTAAACATGGTTGCGGCAACAACACGAGCATCAATCCAAAAGTCTAAAACATATCGAACACAAGACGATCCATTAGTCGCTAGACGAGCGAGGAAATTGGGGAAAATTTCAGCATGACCTTTCCTCTTTTTCCTCCACTCGGCCAGCCCACAAAGAAATGAAATAAATCCGATTTAAACCATCAAATCGCAGGTATACATATCTATTAAGGTTCTAACATGAGAAGACGCGTAGATCGGCAAGAAACTCGCGAAAAGAACCCAATTCAAAACTGCTAGGGTCGGCTACCCGCCTCCCCTCATAAAACTCTAACCACTCACCTTTGCTTGATGAAAAGTAAGGATCGGATGCTGGCGATCTTGAATCCTCCGGCGACGACGCGATCTCCGGCCGACGAAGATCTCTCTTCCCTTCTCTCCTTTCTCCCTTGCTCGGGCTTCGTGCGGCTCCTAGATGAGCCGCACGGCTCAATGATGAGGGAAATTCCCTCATCAACAATGACTTAAATGCCCCACTTACACGACTTAACCTTGACTCGACTCAGTCCAAGTCCGACTCTAACCGCAACACGAGTCGATCTTAACTTAACTAAAGCGTCAATGCATAAAAGGAAAGGGTCACTCACCCAATTTAATTGCATACATCATTAGTCGAGTCATACCTTCTACTCGAGGCGATCTTGAGGCTCGACTCGACTAACCCCGGGTCCGACGCGCTGCACCAAAATAGATTTTTATATTAGGAAATGTTTTTTTTTCGGGTCTTACATCTTAACAAAACACGATTGAGCACATAACAAGAAGTATTTATGGCTTCGGCCCAAAAGTACTTAGGCAAATTATTTTCACGAAGCATGGTCCTAGCCATTTCTAGTAAGGTTCTATTCTTCCTCTCAATCACCCCATTTTGTTGAGGGGTTATAGGGGAAGAAAATGTATGCTAAATACCCAATTCACCACAAAATTCTGAAAACTTTTCATTTTTAAATTTTCCTCCATTGTCACTTCTATTTTCAAAATCAAAATTCCTTTTTCATTTATAACTCTCCTAGCAAATTTGTTAAATAAATCAAAAATTTCATTTTTCTTAGCTAGGAAGAAAACTCATGTAAACCTCGAGAAATCATCAACCAAAACATAGCAATATAATTTTCCATCTAAACTTGCAACATCACAAGGACCAAAGAGATCCGCGTGCACAAGTTCTAGTGTTCTAGATGTAGTGACTTGATTTATACTATGAAAGGAAGACTTAACTTGTTTACCATGTTGACATGCATCACAAAGTTTGTCCTTTTCAAATTTTATCTTAGGTATACTTTTAACTAAGTCCCTTTTTGTTATTTCTTGGATGAGGCTCATGCTAGCATGTCGTAGCCTTCTATGCCTCAACCAAAAATCATTTTCCATAGCAACTACGTATCTAACATGAGGATTAGGCAAAACATTTAAAACTAGTGTATAAATATTTTCTTGCCTATTTCCAATAAACACAATATCATTAGATGGTGCACTTCTAATGATGCATTTAGATGCTTCAAAAAAAACTACATAACCATTATCACATAATTGAGATATACTAATCAAGTTTTGCTTTAACCCATCAACTAGTAAGACATTTTTAATGCATGGGTAGGGAAGTATACCTATATCACCAATGCAAATAATCTTACCTTTGGCATTGTCTCCAAACGTCACATGTCCACCATCCTTGCTTGATAGGGTTGCAAAAAGATTGATATCACCCGTCATGTATTTTGAGCAACTACTATCCAAAATCCATGTGCTTCTACTTGCATGAGGATGCTTCTCCATCTACAAAAGGAGAAGAGATAATTTTAGGTACCCAAATCTTCTTGGGTCCTTGAGTGTTAGTCATCTTAGGAATCCAAGTGAATCTAGCAGGGGGTTCCTTTTAAGTGCACAATCTCTAGCCATATGGCCAAAAATACCACATGAAAAGCAACTTCCATTAAATTTTCTTGTGCTAGTGTGTGAGCATGGAAGTGTGCATGAGCATGATTGTTTGTGGTTTTTCTAGCATTTACAACCTTAGGCATGACATTCTGTAAGGTTGTCATTTTCTCATTTAGCATGTATAATTCTCTTTTTAAGTTAAGCATGCTATTATTCAAGTGCTCTACTTGATTACTCAAGAATTTGTTCTCATTTTCTAACTTTTTATTGTCCTTTTCTAAACTTTCTTTAACTATTTCAAAGCCACACTTTTCTTCCTTAAGGCTATCTACTTCTTTTCTTATGACATTGCATGAGAGTAGCAAGTTGTCATTCTCAATTTCCAAAGATTTATTGTCCTATTTAATTTCTTTAAATTTCTTTCTAATAGTATTGAATTCATCATGCATTTGATCAAATTCATTTTCTAGTTCTTCTTGCGTAAATGAAAGCTCACCAAAAATAAATTTTACCTCGTTGTCATTTGCCATGAGGCAAAGATTTGCCTTCTCACTTTTGGAGTCTTCTTCACTTGACGAAGATTCGCTCTGATCCCAAGAAGCCATCATCGCCTTTTTCTTCATCTTCTTCTTCTTCTTCTTCTTCTTCTTCTTCTTCTTGTATTTGTCTTTCTTGCGAGGGTTGAAGGTAGAAGCCATCTTGAGAAGTGGGCAATCCTTCCTTAGGTGCCCGATTTTGTTGCGATTGAAGAATGTGTAGCTTCCTTTGCCTTTTCTCATACCGCCTTGCCATCATCACCATTTCTTCAAAATCGTCCATCTCTTCCTCGGGTGATGGAGGTTCTTCAACCCGGTGTGATGCTTTTAAGGCAATGGTCTTGCCTTTGGGGGCATCTTCCTCCTTGTATTGCTTCATATGGGTCTCATGTGTCATGAGAGACCCAATGAGCACGGTGAGCTTTAACTTCCCTAAATCCTTTGCCTCCATAATTGCAATAACTTTTGGCTCCCAAGCTTTCGGAAGGGAACGGAGGAGCTTCCTTACCTTCTCCTCTTCCTTGATGTCTCTACCAAAGGTTAGCTAAGCCATTTGTAATATTTTGAAATCTAGCATACATGACATAAATTGATTCATGTGATAACATTTTAAACATTTCATAATCATGCATTAGGAGGTTTATCTTAGATTTCTTAACTTGTGAAGTGCCTTCATGTGTGGTCTCAAGGACACTCCAAAGTTCATAGGTCGACTTACAAGTAGAAATCCTATTAAACTCATTAATGGATAGACCACAATATAGTGCATTGATGGCCTTGACATTTGCATTAAAGAATCTAATTTCTTTTGGACTCCACTCATCCATATCCTTAGTGGGTTGCTTATACATTACTTGGATCATCCTCCATACATCCATGCCAAGTGATTGAAAGAAGCTATTATACGGATCTTCCAATAGGCATAGTTGTTTCCATCAAATAGTGGTAAAGTATGAGTAGAGGACCCTTGAGCTAGTTGGATATCGCTAGACATTCTAAATTGTAGGGTAGATGGTTACATCTAATCTGATGACCTTGCTCTGATACCAAATATTGAACAAATACCCAACCTAGAAGGGGGTGGGGGGGTGGGTGGGGGGTTGAATAGTGTTGGGTTAAAATTACGTCAAATTTGATTTTGTTTTAATTTGATTCCGAATGGAACCAAGTCGTCGTGCTACTAGTTTACGATGCTTGACGAGTAATAATAGCAGTTAACAATAATCAAGTAAAGAAATGCAAACACGAATAATTATAGTGGTTTGGCCAACCGCCTACTCCACTACCATGGCCACACAACAAGGATTTCTAATCAAATCCTTTATAGACTATGTGTTTCCCTTTGAATACAACCAAGGACTCGTTTCTCAACCCTTTGAGAATTCCTTAAACCTATTCACCTAGGCAAAACACAATTCTAGAAAGGAAACCCTAAGATGTTTAACCTAGCACACCTAGCAAACTTACAATGAAAAATCAAGTCCAAATAACAAGTAACATTATAATGAAAGGAGTTAAAGAGTAAACCACAACAAAGAGCTCCTTTCCAAGCCTTCAACGCCTCCAACTCCACAAGATGGTGAGGTCAAATCGAAGCTGGAGTCGAGGGAAGATGAGCACTTGAGAGGAATTGTCATGCCCCAACTCAGGGTCACGTGACCGGCTGGGGTATATGTGCCTATACCCCGCAGCCTAACCCATGCACATGCCAACTCATAAAGATAGCAAAAGAACAACATCTTTTATCAATAAAAAGAACTAAAATAGATTTTTATTTCAAAAAGAAAAACTCAAAGTTTTTAATAAATAGTTCAAGTGAGGAAATAAATGAACCAAAGAGTAACAGTTCTTTTAACAAATAAAATCTGAAATAAAACATGAATGTCCCCATAGCACTACAACTCTAAACATCAAATCATAAGTGCATGACCAAACTACTACAGACTCGACTACGACCCCCAACTAGGATTGCTATGAGATCATGTGGCTCCTCTGCCCTCCAGCCGCGCCAACTGCACCAGCCCACCTCACCGGTCAGGCTCTGCAAAACAAAAACAAAACGACGACGGGCGAGTTCAAAGAACTCTGTGAGTGATTCTACCAACCCCCTCGAAAAACCAAACACGGATATGATGCATAAAGCAAAAATCCTGACTCAAGCAGGAGAGGTCACAAGAGAGTGACCAGGTAACAGTCCATTTGGCCACTACCTGCCCGAAGGCAGCCAACACCCAAAATGGTGAAGATCAACAGGCCTATGCCTACCATGCCCTAAGGCAACAAAACATACTAGGATAATCAGGAAGACCCTCCGTACTTATCCTAATATAATGAAACTCGGGATCAATCGGGATTGGCCCATCCGAACTTGCTTAACGAGACGCGGAGGAACAATCGGGAATTACCCATCCCTACTTGCCCCTTTAAGATATCACATGAATAATCGGGATTTGCTCGTCCGAACTTACTCCTTAAAAGCACCTTGGGAATAATTGGGTAGGCCCTCCGAACTTATTTCACGAGGCCAAACTAGAACAATCGGGATTTGCCATCCGAACTTGTTCCACAGGTTGGGAATTAGCCATCCAACCTCTTGGGCCTAGCCCGCACTCCGGCTCCTCAACGAGTCTCTCCGCCATTCATAAAGATATGGCGCAACATGACCTAAGACAAGTCTCTCCTACGGTGTCTCAGGGGTGTCCTTATTGGGAAGCGTCTCAACCCTCCAATACTCGACCTCAACTCCTAGACCCGTAATGTCATCACCTGTGAGGTTTTATTTCATGCATAACTTTATTTGTTGGTTCATAATAGATTATGCTAACCCTTTGCTCAATTTTAATTATGCAACTAAAATTTAGATCACCACGATTAGGGTTTTATTTTATCTCACTATTATGCCCGAAACTGATGTGTATAACCCGAATCTGCTCTTCAGAGTGTGTCTTATATTTCCAAACTACGTTTTCTGGTCAAAACGATAGGTTACACGATTATATTCAGTAAACTATATACACCATAACAAGTATTTCAAAAATAACACAGATTCATCATCTCATCATGGAATTCCAGCAACATTGAATTTTCAGCATATTTTGAAAATAAATCCGAAAATTCATAGAAATTAACTCCCAAAATTTCCATCACATCATATTCATAATCATCACAATAAATCTTATAAAACCATATTTAATATGCAAGAACAACAAGCATCACAACCCTCTTTACCCAAGAACTCACCTTTATGCTCAAGAATTTAATTCAAGAACCCTCATGCCTTCAAGATCAAACCCATCTTTGAAACACATGATATATTTTCAAGATAATCACAGATTTAATATCAAGCATGAATTTAAATTACAAGCATCAAGATTGATAAACAAATTGATTTATAGAAGGCAAGAAAATATACACCATTCACTTAGGCAATTTATTGAACACTTGGAGGCACCCCTTTTCTCCACCATGGCCGAGCACCCCTAGGATCATCCTAGGCTTGCCAAGCCCCATAGGGGAGAGTTTAGGGCCTCCTCAATCACGGCACACAAAAAGAATGACGAGAATTCAAGAGATCATCGGAACAAATCAAAATCATCCTAGCCTTCAAGAACCGCTTCAAGAACTCGAAGAAAACCCGATAGGGGTAAAACAACTCACCCAAATAGGAAGGATGATTAGAGGAGAAATCCCGGACGACAGCCCTCGAATCCGACTTCAAAAGATGGCGACTTGACTCAAAGAAGGGGGAGAGGGGGCGGCGGCTCCTCCTCAAGCCGCCGACTTGAAGAGAGGGGAAGAGAGGGAAGGAGGGCTTGGCTTGCAGCTGGCTCACTGCTAGGCTCCAAGGGAAAGGAAGAAGGAGAGGAAGGAGAGGAAGGCTCGGCTTCAGGCGGCTGGGCTTGGCGGCTCCAAGAGGGGAAGGGGAGGGGCGGCTGGTGGCTGTGGCTGTCGGCTTCGCTCCACCCTTAGAAAATCTTGTGTGGCTCCAATTGGGGAGCCGCACACCAAGGGGGGGGGGATTCATACCCTCCTCCTTAAACCTAAATCCACTAACCCTCTTAGCAACCCCGCATCCGTCTCGAGCCAAATCCAAACCCACTAACCCGACTAAGCTTAATTAGTCCAATCTAACCCAAAAATAAACATAAGCAACAAGTATATGCACATCCACATGCAACATAATTAAATCAATTAGGTACATAATTATACATCATAATTCAACACACCCGAGCTCGCAAGCTCTCACCGGACCATGAGTCGACTCGGTTCGACCTCAGACTAGCCCGCTAGGCTGACAAGCACAAAGAACAAGAAAAGATAAATAAAAAGGAAAAATATATAGGATATTACAATCCTCCCTCCTTAAAGAAAATTTGTCCTCGAATTTCGGAAAAGAAGATTAAGGACTCTCCAGATCATCGAACAATGAAAGATATCGCTCCCTCATGTCCTGCTCCACCTCCCAAGTGGCCTCCTGCCCTGAATGGTGCTCCCACTTGACTTTAACCAAGGGAATCTCCTTGGACCTCAATTTTCTGACCTGTCGGTCTAGCACCTCAATTGGCTGCTCTTCATAGGAAACTGTTGAATCCACCTCCACTGCAGTAGGCTCAATCACATGGGACTCATCCCGAATATACTTCTTCAGCATGGACACGTGGAACACTAGATGCACTCAGTCCATACTAGGAGGTAAGGCCAACATATAGGCCACAAGCTCCCCTGCGCCTGAGAATAGGAAATGGCCCAATGAACTTAGGGCTTATCTTTCCTTTCTTACCAAATCTCACCACCCCTTTCATAGGGGACCCCTTGAGGAACACCATGTCCCCCTCATCATACTCTACCTCCTTGGCCTTTCCATCATCATACATCTTCTGGCGACTTTGAGCTGATAATAGCCTCTCTCTGATTAGCTTCACCTTTTCTACTGCCTCCTCCACCAGGTCAGGTCCAATCATAAGGGAATCTCCTGCCTCAAACCATCCTACAGGCGACCTACATTTTCGCCCATACAATGCCTCAAATGGGGCCATCCCGATGCTGCTATGGTAGCTGTTATTGTAGGCAAACTCAACCAGAGGTAAGTGCCTCTCCCAACTACCCTCCAAATCTAGAACACATGCTCTCTGCATATCCTCCAACGTCTGAATGGTTCGCTCCAACTGACCATCTGTTTGTGGGTGAAATGCAGTGCTGAATCGAACCTGAGTCCCTAATGCCTCCTGGAAAGACTGCCATAATCAAGCTGTGAATTGAGTACCCCGATCTAAGATGATCATAACCGGGACACCATGATAAGCGACGATTTGATCCAAAAACAACCTTGCATACTGCTCTACTGAAAAGGTCATCCTGACATGTATAAAATGTGAAGTCTTGGTTAGGCGATCCACCACTACCCAAATAGAATCGTTGCCCTTCCGAGACTTTGGCAACCCTATCACAAAATCCATGGTTATCTTCTCCCATTTCCACTCTGGTACTTCTAGGTTCTGGAGCAACCTTGTCGGCTTTAAATGCTCAGTCTTAACCTGCTGACACACCAGGCACTTAGGCACGAACTTGGCCACTTCTCTTTTCATACCTTTCCACCAATAATTCTGCCTTAGATCTCGGTACATCTTTGTGGCTCTCGGATGCATAGTGTATGTGGACCGATGAGCCATCTCTAGCACCTGCCTACGAACCTTCGTCGTATATGGCACCACTATCCGGTTCTTAAACCTCAAAAAACCCTCCGAGTCAACACCGAACCCATTATCGGCATCACCCCTCTTGGCCAGATCCTTAGTGAGAGCACAGAAACCATCCTCCTCCTGCGCTAATTGCAACATATCAACCAACATGGACTGCACCCTTAGGTGAGCCACCAGTGCACCAGAAGCTGAAACCGACAAGACTGCCCCGCCATCCAAGCATATGGCCAAATCCAAGGCCAACGGTCTCCTCCTGACCGCCAAATGCTCCAGACTGCCCATAGACTTCCTGCTCAAAGTATCAACTACCACGTTAGCCTTCCCCGGATGGTACATGATAGTGCAGTCATAGTCCTTCAAGAGTTCAAGCCATCTTCTCTGCATTAGGTTCAACTCCTTTTGGATGAGCAAATACTGGAGGCTCTTATGGTCAGTGTATATCTCACAAGTCTTGCCATAAAGGTAGTGACACACAGCTTCAATGCGAACACCACTGCTGCCAGCTCAAGATCATGAGTCGAGTAATTCTTCTTGTGAACCTTCAACTGCCTCGAGGCATAAGCTATCTCCCTGCCATTCTGCATCAACAAACAACAAATCCTCCCGAGCCCGAGGGTACTGCTAGAACTGGTGCCGACGTCAAGCGGTCCTTAAGCTTCAGAAAGCTCTCCTCGCACTTACTGTCCCATTCGAACTTGACCTTCTTCTGAGCCAGGTGGGTCAATGGCGCTGCAATCCTGGAGAAATTCTCCACAAACTTTTTGTAATAACCTCCCAAACCCAGGAAACTACGAATCTCAGTGACATTAGTCGGCCTCTTCCAATTCTGATCTGCTTCTATTTTTACGGGTCCACCTATACCCCTTCCCTGGACACCACATGGCCAAGTAACCCCACACTTTCCAGCCAGAACTCGCACATGGAGAATTTGGCATACAAGCGGTGCTCCTGGAGAGTCTCTAGAACCATTTGCAAGTGCTCAACATGCTCCTCTCTGCTCCTGGAATATATCAAGATATCATCAATGAACATTATCACAACTTTATCCAAGTATTCCCTGAACACTCGGTTCATCAGGTCCATAAATGTTGCAGGTGCATTAGTCAACCCGAAAGACATCACCAAGAACTCAAAGTGCCCATACCTCGACCTGAAAGCAGTCTTAGGGACGTTAGTGTCTCGGATCCTCAACTGATGGTACCCTGACCGTAGGTCAATCTTAGAAAACCACTGAGCCCCTGAAGCTGATCAAATAAATGATCAAACTTGGGTAGCGGGTATCGATTCTTCACCGTTACCTTGTTAAGCTGCCGGTAGTCAATACATATCTGCATGGACCCATCTTTCTTTTTCACAAAGAGCACCGAAGCACCCCAAGGTGAAACACTTGTGCGAATGAAACCCAACTCAAGCAGCTCTTGCCACTGGGACTTCAACTCCTTCAACTCAGCTGGTGCCATCTGATACTGTGGAATGGAGATCGACTTGACTGCTGGCTGTAAATCAATACAAAATTCAATCTTCCTCTCTGGAGGCAACCTTGGCAACTCCTCTGGAAACACATCAGAGAACCTACATACCACGGGCATTCCCCCGACGTCTCTAGTCGCACCTCTGCCTTCCTCTGCCACAGACACAAAGGCCAAGAAGGATTGACAACCACTCATAAGTAGCTTCCGAGCCTTGAGAGCTAAAATCGACACCAGCGAATCTCTCCTTCCCTCACCCTGAAAGGTCAACTGGGGCAATCAGGGCTTACTGAAGGTCACAGTCTTAGCCCTGCAATCCACTGAGGCGAAATGGTCCACCAACTAGTCCCTGCCCAAAATTACATCAAGCTCTAACATCGGCAGGAGTGTCAATTCGGCCATCAGCACGTGCCCATAAATGACAACCTCGCAACCCCGAAAAACTATCTCTGCCATCACAGAAATGCCCGTAGGTGTAGACACCACAAGAGGCGAATCAAGCACATAATGTTCCCCTGCCAACATAGCAGCAAACAAATCAGATACAAAAGAATGTGTAGCATCCGGGTCGAACAAGATATATGCAATAGCAAAACCAACAACAAAGTTACCTGACACTACTACCCTGGATGCCTCAGTGCCCTCTTGGTTCATAGCAAACACCCGTGCAGCGGGCCTCTCTGAACTACCAGCTTGCCGGCCTCCTCCCTGAGTCTGACCACTATGAGCTACGGAACTCACTAACATCAGTGCCTTTCCTCTGGTCTGATCAGGCTGCTGACTGCCCTTGCTAGGATAATCCTATTTGTAATGCCTAGTCTGCCCACAGCTGAAACATACATCTGAACGTCCCTAGAAAGCCCCCCCCCTAATTCTTCCTGTGACAACGATTACACTGCTGTGGCCCAGGTCTCCGCTATGAGCCTCCAGATGAGGCCCCTGGTCCTGAACCCAAGTGGCCTCTAGAACTATTATGACCTCCGCCCTGTTGTGGATCTGCTGTCCTGAAAGTCCCCTATGAGTGAGCGGGTCGACCCCCCGAAGGCTGGGGCCAAATCTTTTTCTTCTAGGGACCATCATGCCTATCTGTCGGTACCAGTGCCTCTTTCCGGAGCGCCTCATCTGCATCTCGAGCAAAGGATGTGTCCTCTGTGTAATGGATGAGTTTGGCGATCTGCGGCCTCAACCCCTCAACAAACCTCTTGACCGTGGCGGTTTCTGTGGCTATCAAGGTGGGATGGTACTTTGAGAGTCGAGTGAACTTCATCTCATAATCTGTTATCAACATACTTCCCGTCTAACGCAGCAGCTCAAACTCTTTCGTTTGCCTGTCCCGGACGCTCATCGGCCGATACTTCTCCACCATAACAACTCTAAACTCCTCCTAGGTAGGGGGTGGTGCATCTGCTGCTCTGCGGTCCCTCCAGGTGTGAAGCCAATCCTTGGCTGGACCTCTTAGCTATAACTCGATCAGTCGAGCGATCGTCTCGGAAGAACAACCAAGCTCCCTGCACAGCTCATAGCAATCTCCCAAGAAATTGGTGACCTCCACCCGCTGATCTGTCCATGTATACTCTGGTGGCCTGAATGCAACAAAATCTACATATGAAGGTGCTCTGGGGGCTATGACCACCGGTGCTACAGGCTGGACCACCTCTGGTGCTGCGGGTGCTGCCGATACTAGTTGTGGCTACTGCCTCAGCTCCTGCTCCCTACGGAGCACCTCAGTCAGCTCAGCCACTCGGGCCTGCAACTAAACAACCATGGGATCCTGTCCCACATCGTCTCGGGCCTGCGATGGTCTCCCACGACCCCGGCCCCAGCCTCGGCCTCAGCCACAACGCTCAATAGAGTTGCTGTCACTACTACTCCTCGGGCATCAAAGGCCTCCATCAGTCTGGAATCATCAGAAAGAAAATATCAAAATTAGACAATTTAATTCACCCTAATTCATTAAGTAACTAAACCAAAGTCGCGCTGAGGTGCAGACTTAGCCCATTGATCTCATAACATACTCCTACCGTATTTTGACACGCTAGCAATGCCCTATACGGTGACAACTCTAGGTCGTAGTTAGACCGAACCACATTCCCTGATACCACATTGTCACGCCCCAAATTAGAGTCACGTGATCGGCCAGGGTATACGTGCCTATACCCCGCATCCTAACTCATGCACATGCCAACTCATAAAGATAGCAAAAGAACAACATCTTTTATCAATAAAAAGAACTAAAATAGATTTTTATTTTGAAAAGAAAAACTCAAAGTTTTAAATAAATAGTTCAAGTGCGGAATTAAATGACCAAAGTGTAACAGTTCTTTTAACAAACAAAATCTGAAATAAAACATGAATGTCCCCACAGGACTACAACTCTAAAACATCAAATCATAAGTGCATGACCAAACTACTACAGACTCGACTACGACCCCTAACTAGGACTGCTATGAGATCATGTGGCTCCTCTGCCCTCCAACCACGCCAAGTGCTCCAGCCCACCTCACCGGTCAAGCTCTGCAAAACAAAAACAAAATGACAATGAGTGAGTTCAAAGAACTCAGTGAGTGGTTCTACCAACCCCCTTGAAAAACTTAACACAGATATGATGCATAAAGCAAAACTCCTGACTCATGCATGAGAGGTCACAAGAGAGTTACCAGCTAACAGGCCATCTGGCCACTACCTGCCCAAAGGCAGCCAACACCCAAAATGGTGAAGACCAACAGGCCTAAGTCTACCATGCCGTAAGGCAACAAAATATACTAGGATAATCGGGAAGGCCCTCCGAACATATCCTAATATAAAGAAACTCAGGAGCAATCGAGATTGGCCCATCCGAACTTGCTCCACGAGACGCAAAGGAACAATCAGGAATCGCCCATCCGAACTTGCCCCTTTAAGATATCACAGGAATAATCAAGATTTGCCCACACGAACTTACTCCTTAAAAGCACCTCGGGAATAATTGGGTAGGCCCTCCGAACTTATTCCACGAGGCCAAACTGGAACAATCGGGATTTGCCATCCGAACTTGTTCCACAGGTTGGAAATTAGCCATCCAACCTAGGGCTGGCAACTGATCGGATACGATGCGGATACTGGATTATCCGTATCCGCACCGCACCCCATATCCGCCCATCTGTATCCGCACCGTATCCGCTACGGATGTGAATATGGATATCCATATCTGCACCGCTTTAAATACGGATATCCGCACCGCATCCGTATCTGCACCTTATTTAATAAAAATATATTAAAAAAATATATTTAATTAAAAAAATCAATAAATTACCAATTCATTGATCCAAAATAAATATATAATATAATTCAAAAATCATCTTGACATGAAATTACTATAGAGCTCTCATATATATTAATAACGTATATGGGCAAAATAGTAATTCAGAGACACAAATAGGCGGTGCGGATACGGCACGGATACGATGCAGATCCATAGTCATTTCTGTATCCGCACCATATCCCCGCGGATATAAGTTTTCTAAATCCGTATCCGTATCCATATCCATTTTTACTTGCGGATATGGATCGGATACGGTGAGGATGCGATTTTTAGTTAGCGGATGCGGATAAAATTGCCACCCCTAATCCAACCTCCCTGGCCTAGCCCGCACTCCGGCACCTCAATGAGCCTCTCCGCCATTCATAAAGATATGGCGCAACATGACCTAAGTCAATTCTCTCCTATGGTGTCTCTGGGGTGTCCTTATTGGGAAGCGTCTCAACACTCCTGTTGAGTGAAAACTAACACTAGAGGGGGGGTGGGTTGAATAGTGTTGGGTTACTTTTTACTTCTTCTTCAATTTCTTTTAAATGAATTCCAACTTCAACCAAAAGTAAGTGCAACTAAATGATGTTCGTTAGCAAGTATGAAACACAATTATAAGTAATCACATAAGGCAATGCAAATAAAAGAGTGTATAGTGGTTCGGCCAACCGCCTATTCCACTACCTTGGCTCCACACCAAGGATACCTAACCAAATCCATTATAGACTTTGTGTTTCCCTTTGAATACAACCGAGGACTCGGTTCTCAACCCTTTGCGAACTCCTCAAACCTATTCACCTAGGCAAAACATAATTCTACAAAGTAAAACCCTAAGTGCATATTTGCTTCATAGGATAGGGGAGGATAGGATAGGAAATGAATTAATATCTATTGTTTGTTTAGTGCATGAATTAGAAAAAAATGTGAATAGAAGATTATTTATATCTGATGTACACCGGATTTAAAAAATTCATGTCTAGTCCTCCTTCGTTTATTATCCAATCCGATCATTTCCTATCCATCAAAGCAAACATACCATAAGTGTTTACACTAGTACACCTAGCAAGCTAATCAATGAAGAACAAGTTCAAGTAACAAGTAAAATTACAAAGAAAAGAGCTAAAGATTAAACCACAACTAAGAGTTCTTTTCCAAGCCTTCAATGCCTCCAACTCCACAAGATGTTGAGGTCGAATCGAAGCCGGAGTTGAGGGAAGATGAGCGCTTGAGAGAAATCGTCGATCGGAGAAGCAAGCGCGAGCAAATCAAGCTTGGAAGGCACAAATATCACTTTGAAAGCTTTAATGAATGGTTAAGGAGGATTAATGAAGGTTGGCGAGGGGTATTTATAACCCCTCACATGGAACGACACTCCAACGGGCGTGTTTTTGCCCGTTGGACGCCGACCAATCGCTTGTCAGTCGATCGTCGCTCGACCGCCCAGCGACTGCTGGCGTTTTGCCCTTCTACAGCCATGTTCGGTCGACCGAATTGATCATGATTAATTCCTCTATTGTCCAGTCGACCGAATTAGCCACTGCCAGCTTTTGGCCTTGTTCGATCGACCAATGTGGCTACTGCCATTTTTCTGCCTTGTTCGGTCGATTGAACCTGGGCTTAGGCTAATTTTTTATATTTGTTTTGTTACACACTTATTCATGGGTTTCCATCAAAGCAAACATACCATAAGTTTACACTAGCACACCTAGCAAGCTAATCAATGAATAACAAGTTTAAGTAACAAGTAAAATTACAATGAAAAGAGCTAAAGATTAGACCACAACTAAGAGCTCTATTCCAAGCCTTCAATGCCTCCAACTCCACAAGATGTTGAGGTTGAATCAGAGCCGGAGTCGAGGGAAGATGAGCGCTTGAGAGAAATCATCGACCGGAGAAGGAAGAGCGAGCAAATGAAGCTTGGAAGGCACAAATCTCACTTTGAAAGCTTTAATGAATGGTTAAGGAGGATTAATGAAGGTTGGTGAGGGGTATTTATAACCCCTCACACGGAACGACACTCCAACGAGCATTTTTCTGCCCGTTGGTCGCCGACCGATCGCTTGCCGGTCGACCAACCGATCGACCGCCCCGCGACTGCTGGCATTCGGCCCTTGTTCAGCCATGTTCGGTCGACCGAATGGTCGACCGAATTGATCAGGATTAATTCCTTTATTGTCGGATCGACCGATCGGTTGATTGAATTAGCCACTGCCAATTTTTGGCCTTGTTCGGTCGACCGACCAATCGACCAAAGTGGCTATTGCCATTTTTCTACGTTGTTCGGTTGACCGACCGATCGACCGAGCCTGGGCTGAGGCTGATTTTTTATATTTGTTTTATTACACGTTTTTTCATGGGTTTTGTTACCAAGTTTTGACTTGGATAACTTTACAAATAGGCTTGGGATGAGATCCTAGAGATATATTACATAGAATCTACTTAATCTACATCTGATCCTTTTTTGATGATTTTTGCGATTCTCCGAGCGAAGTTCGCGTGCTTATCGCAACCTCAATCTGAACTCAAAACTTCACACATATATTAAATACATGTTTGTTATCATCAAAATAGAGATCGAAGCCAAAAGGGAACCCTTGGGCCAACAATCTCCCCCTTTTGATGATGACAAACATAACATGAAATTTTTATATAAAAGAAGACTTTAAGTATCATTTGTGATTTTGAGTTAAGGCATGCGCAACATAGTTCGCAACTTAACATATGCTCCCCCTATCAATATGCATATTATGCTTGTGACTCCCCCTATCTATATGCATCATAAAACAAGTGTGACCTTACTTTTGCTTCCCCTTTTGACATCAATCAAAAACGGCAAGAACTAAGGTATTGTTAATGAGTTCCATCATTAAAACCAAGAAAACTAGAAAATCGAGTATCATCTACCACTATAGTCCTTCCTATCAATGTAAGCCAATAGAAGGCAAACATCGATAAGTCGCAAAGCCCCATTACAAAGCAATACATAAGTGTGATGATACCACATGAAATGCAATTTTTCAAAAGACACATGTATATTTTGAATATTTTTAACCACTAGGAAAAACACAAATTCCTAATTGCATTCTTAAGTTTGTAAAGCTTTCTTCACCTAAGGGTTTTGTGAATATATCTGCAAGTTGTTTGTCAGTGGATTAAAATTCCACGTATATATTTTCCTTAGTTACAATATCCCTACGAAAATGATGCCTTAGATCAATGTGCTTGGTCCAAGAGTGTAAAACTGGGTTTTTTTGTTAAAGTGATTGCACTAGTGTGATCACAATGTATATGTATACATGAATACTTAAGTCCATAATCTAAAAGGGTTTGTTTCATCCAAAGGATTTGTGCACAACAACTAGCCGCAGCGATGTATTTCGCTTCGTTAGTTGAAAGTGTAACCGAGTTTTATTTCTTTGAAAACCAAGAAACAAGACTCATCCCTAGGAATTGACAACACCCACTAGTGCTTTTTCGATCTACTTTACACCCGGCAAAATCGGCATCCGAAAAACCAATTAAATCGAAAGATGCATTACATGGATACTATAATCCTAAGTCAACCGTGCCCTTCAAATATCTCAATATGCGTTTGACCGCACTTAAGTGAGACATTCTAGGACAATATTGAAACCTAGCACATGCACAAACACTAAACATGATGTCGGGTCTACTTCCAGTTAAATAAAGAAGGCTGCCAATCATACCTTGATATCGTTTTTCATCTACCTTTACACCATCTTCATCTTTATCAAGCTTAATAGATGTGCTCATTGGTGTAGAAGTTATCTTGGCTTCATTCATCCCAAATCTTTTGATGAGCTCCTTTGTGTATTTAGCTTGATTTATGAAGATTCCTTTGTTGGTTTGCTTGATTTTGAGACCAAGCATGAAGGAAAGTTCTCCCATCATGCTCATCTCAAACTCTTCTTGCACGCACTTTGCAAACCACTCACAAAGCAATTCTTGATTTTAGGTCTTAATAAAACACAATTAAGCCCATAACAAAAGGTATTTATGGCTTCGGCCCAGAAGTACTTGGGCAAATTATTTTCGCAAGCATGGTCCTAGCCATCTCTTGTAAGGATCTATTCTTCCTCCTAACCACTCCATTTTGTTGAGGGGTTCTAGGGGAAGAAAAGGTATGCTCAATACCCAATTCATCACAAAATTCGAAAAACTTTTCATTTTTTAAATTCTCCTCCATTATCACTTCTAATTTTTAAAATTGAAGTTCCCTTCTCATTTGTAACTTTCCTACCAATTTTTTTGAAAAAATCAAAAGTTTCATTTTTCTTAGCTAAGAAGAAAACCCATGTAAATCTCAAGAAATCATCAACCAAAACATAACAATATATTTTTCCACCTAGACTAGCTACATCATAAGGACCAAAGAGATCCATGTGCGCAAGTTCAAGTGTTCTAGATGTACTCACTTGATTAATGCTATGAAATGAAGACTTAACTTGTTTACTATCTTGACATGCATCACAAAATTTGTCTTTTTCAAATTTTATCTTATGTATTCCTTTTACTAAGTCCTTTTTAGATATTTCTTGGATGAGGCTCATGCTTGCATGTCCTAGCCTTCTATGCCACAACCAAGAATCATTTTCCATGGCAACTAAGCATCTAACATGAGGATTAGGCAAAACATTTAGAACTAATGTGTAAACATTTTCTTGCCTATTTCCAATGAACACAATATATCATTAGATGGTGCACTTCTAATGATGCATTTAGATGCTTCAAAAATGACTACATATCCATTGCCACACAATTGAGATATACTAATCAAATTATGTTTTAACCCGTCAACTAGTAAGACATTTTTAATGCATGGGTAGGGAGTATACCTATATCATCAATGCCAACAATCTTACCTTTGGCATTGTCCTCAAATGTCACATGTCCACCATCCTTGCTTGATAGGGTTGTGAAAAGATTGATATTACCTGTCATATGTTTTGAGCAACCGCTATCCAATATCCATGTGCTTCTACTTGCTTGAGGATACTTCTCCATCTACAAAAGGAGAAGAGACAATTTTAGGTACTCAAATCTTCTTGGGTCCTTGAGTGTTAGTCATCTTAGGAACCCAAGTGAATCTAGCATGAGGGTTCATTCTTAGTGCACAATCTCTAGCTATATGGCCAAATATACCACATGAAAAGCAACTTCCATTTAACTTTCTTGGGCTATGTGTGTGAGCATGGAAGTGTGCATGAGCATGATTGTTTGATGACTTTCTAGCATGTACAATCTTAGGCATGACATTTTGTAAGGTTGTCATTTTTTCATTTAGCATGCAACGTTCCTTTTTTAAGTTTAGCATGCTATAATTTAAGTGCTCCACTTTATCACTTAAGTACTTGTTTTCATTCTCCATTTTTTTGTTTTTGTTTTCTAAGTTTTTCTTAGCATCATCTAGGGCATGCTTTTCTTCCTTAAGGGTATCTACTTCTTTCCTAGTTATCATTTTCAAGCTCTAAAGATTTATTGTCCTTTTTAAGTTCTTTAAACTTTTTCATAATAGCATTAAATTCATCACACATTTGATCAAATTTATTTTCTAGTTCTTCTTGCGTAAATGAAAGTTTGCCAAATGTAAATCTTACCTCGTTGTCATTTGCTATGAGGCAAAGATTTGCCTTTTCACTCTTGGAGTCTTCTTCACTTGACGAAGACTCGCTTTCATCCTAAGAAGCCATCATTGCCTTCTTCTTCTTCTTCTTCTTGTATTTGTCTTTCTTGTGAGGGTTGGAGGTGGAAGCCATCTTGAGAAGTGGACAATCCTTAGATTTCCGGTTTTGTTGCAATTGAAGCATGTGTAGCCTCCTCTTCCCATTCTCATGCCTCCTCTCATGAAGCTCATGAATCTTCTTGCTAACATTGCCATCTCTTCAAAATCATCCGTCTCTTCCTCGGATGATGAGGGTTCTTCACCCCGGTGTGATGCTTTAAAACAATGGTCTTGCCTTTGGGAGCATCTTCCTCCTTGTATTGCTTCATATGGGTCTAATGTGTCATGAGAGACCCAATGAGCTCGGTGATCTTCAAGGTGCTCATGTCATTTGCTTCCATGATTGCGACGACCTTAGGCTCCCAAGCTTTTGCAAGGGAACGAAGGAGCTTTCTTACCTTCTCCTCTTCCTTTATATCTCTACTAAGGTTACCTAATCCATTTGTAATATTTTGAAAGTAAGCATACATGACAACAATAGATTCTTGTGATAGCATCTTGAACATTTCATAATCATGCATGAGTAGGTTTATCTTAGGTTCTTTAAGTTGTGAAGTCCTCTCATGTGTAGTCTCTAAGACTTTCCAAAGCTCATATGCAGACTTACACGTAGAAATTCTATTAAACTCATTAATTGATAGGCCACATTATAGTGCATTGACGGCCTTTGCATTTGCATTAAAGAGATTAATTTCTTCTTGATCCCACTCATCCATATCCTTAGTTGGTTGCTTATACTCTACTTGAATCATTCTCCATACATCCATGCCTAGTGATTGCAGGAAGCCATTCATGCGTATCTTCCAATAGGCATAGTTGTTTCCATCGAACAATGGTGGAGTATGAGTAGAGGACCCTTGAGCTAGTTGGATTTCACTAGTCATTCTATATTGTAAGGTAGATGGTTAAACCTAATCCTACGACCTTGCTCTGATACCAATTGTTGAGTGAAAACCCACACTAGAAGGGGTTGAATAGTGTTGGGTTACTTTTTACTTCTACTTCAATTTCTTTTAAATCAATTCCAACTTTAACAAAAAGTAAGTGCAACTAAATGATGTTCGTTAGCAAGTATGAAACATAATTATAAGCAATCACACAAGGCAATGCAAACACAAGAGAGTATAGTGGTTCGGCCAACTGCCTACTCCACTACCTCGGCTCCACACCAAGGATTTCTAACCAAATCCTTTATAGACTTTGTGCTTCCCTTTGAATACAACCGAGGACTCGGTTCTCAACCCTTTGAGAACTCCTCAAACCTATTCATCTAGGCAAAACACAATTCTACAAAGTAAAACCCTAACTGCATATTAGCTTCATAGGATAGGGGAGGATAGGATAGGAAATGAATTAATATCTATTGTTTGTTTAGTGCATGGATTAAAAAAAAATGTGAATAGAAGATTATTTATATCTGATGTACAACGGATTTTAAAAATTCATGTCTAGTCCTCCTTCGTTTATTATCCAATCTGATCATTTCCTATCCATCAAAGCAAACATACCACAAGTGTTTACACTAGCACACCTAGCAAGCTAATCAATGAAGAACAAGTTCAAGTAACAAGTAAAATTTCAATGAAAAGAACTAAAGATTAAACCACAACTAAGAGCTCTTTTCCAAGCCTTCAATGCCTCCAACTCCACAAGATGTTGAGGTCGAATCGGAGCCGGAGTCGAGGGAAGATGAGCGCTTGAGAGAAATCGTCGATCGGAGAAGCAAGCACGAGCAAATCAAGCTTGGAAGGCACAAATATCACTTTGAAAGCTTTAATGAATGGTTAAGGAGGATTAATGAAGGTTGGTGAGGGGTATTTATAACCCCTCACACGCAACGACACTCCAACGAGCATTTTTTTGCTCGTTGGACGCCGACCGGTCGCTTGCCAGTCGATCATCGATCGACCGTCCAGCGACCGCTGGTGTTCTGCCCTTCTACAGCCATGTTCGGTCGATTGAATGGTCGACCGAATTGATCGCGATTAATTCCTATATTGTCTGGTCAACCGATCGGTCTACCGAATTAGCGACTGCCAATTTTTGGCTTTGTTCGGTCGACAGAAGTGGCTACTGCCTTTTTTCTGGCTTGTTCGATCGACCGAACCTGGGCTGAGGTTGATGTTTTATATTTGTTTTGTTACACTCTTTTTCATCGGTTTTGTTATCAAGTTTTGACTTGGATTACTTTACAAATAGGCATGGGATGATATCCTAGGGATATATTACATAGAATCTACTTAATCTACATCCGAGCTTTTCTTGATGATTTTTGCGATTCTCCGAGCGAAGTATGCGTGCTAATCGCAACCTCAACCTAAACTCAAAACTTCACACATATATTAAATATATGTTTGTTATCATCAAAATAGAGATCGAAGCCAAAAGGGAACCGTTGGGCCAACAACTCCAATACCCGACCTCAACTCCTAGACCCGTAATGTCATCACCCGTGAGGTTTTATTTCATGCATAACTTTATCTATTTGTTAATAACAGATTATGCTAACCCTTTGCTCAATTTTAATTATGCAATTAAAATTTAGATCACCAGGATTAGGGTTTTGTTTTAGCATACTATTATGCCCGAAACGGATGTGTATAGCCCGAATCCGGCCTTCAGAGTGTGTTCTATGTTTCCAAACTATATTTTTTGGTCAAAACGATAGGTTACATGACTATGTTCATTAAACTATATACATCATAACATGTATTTCAAAACCAACACAGATTCATCATCTCATCATGGAATTCCAACAACATTGAATTTTCAGTATATCTTGAAAATAAATCTGAAAATTTACAAAAATTAACTCCAAAAATTTCCATCACATCAGATTCATAATCATCACAATAAATCTTATAAAACCATATTTAATATGCAAGAACAACAAGCATCACAACCCTCTTTATCCAAGAACCAACCTTTATACTCAGGAACTTAAATCAAGAACCCTCATGCCTTCAAGATCAAACCCATCTTAGAAACACATGATATATTTCCAAAAAATCACATATTTAATATCAAACATGCATTTAAATTACATGCATAAAGATTGATAAATAAATTGATTCATAATAGGCAAGAAAATCTACACCCTTCACTTAGGCAATTTATCGAACACTTGGAGGCAACCCTTTTCTCCACCTTGGCCGAGCACGCCTAGGATCATCCGAGGCTTGCCGAGCCCCATAGGGGAGGGTTTAGGGCCTCCTCAAGCACGGCACACAAAAAGAACAACGAGAATTCGAGATATCCTCGGAATAAATCAAAATCATCCTAACCTTCAAGAACGGCTTCAAGAACTCGAAGAAAACCGGAGAAGGAGGGGTAAAACTACTCACCTAAATAGGAAGGATGATTAGAGGAGAAATCCCGAATGACGGCACTCGAATCCGGCTTCAAAAGATGGCAGCTCAGCTCAAAGAAGGGGCAGAGGGGGCGACAGCTCTTCCTCAAGCTGCCGGCTTGAAGAAAGGGGAAGAGAGGGAAGGAGGGCTTGGCTTAGGCGGCTGGCTCACTGCTCGGCTCCAAGGGAAAGGAAGAATGAGAGGAAGGCTCGGCTTCGGGCGGTTGGGCTTGGCAGCTCCAAGAGGGGAAGGGGAGGGGCGGCTGGTGGCTGTCGGCTTGGCTCCTCCCTTCAAAAATGTTGTACGGCTCCAATTGGGGAGCCGCACCCCAAGGGGGGGGGGGTTCATACCCTCCTCCTTAAACCTAAATCCACTAACCCTCTTGGCAACCCCGCATCCGTCTCGAGCCAAATCCATTCCCGCTAACCCGACTAAGCTTAATTAATCCAATCTAATCCAAAAATAAACATAAGCAACAAGCATATGCACATCCACATGCAACATAATTAAATCAATTAGCTACTTTATTATACATCATAATTCAACTCACCCGAGCTCGGAAGCTCACACCAGACCATGAGTCGACTCGGTTCGACTTCGGACTAGCCCGCTAAGTTGACAAGCACAAACAATAAGAAAAGATAAATAAAAAGGAAAAATATCTAGGATATTACAGGAATCGTCGATCGGAGAAGCAAGCGGGAGCAAATCAACTTTGAAAGGCTCATATCACACTTAGAAAGCTTTTAAGAGTTGTTAAGAGAGGTTGAGAGAGGTTGATGAGGGGTATTTATAACCCCTCACTCGGTAGTTCACTCCAACGGGTATTTTTCTGCCCGTTGGGAGCCGCCCGGTCGCTTGCTGGTCGATCGACAGTCGACCGATTGATCGACCGCCCAAGCGACCGTAGCACTCTGCCAATTTTGGGCATCATTCGGTCGATCGGGCGGTCGACCGAATACCCCATTGCTCTTTTCTGGTTTTGGCGGTCGACCAATCGGTCGACCGAATCTGGGCTGAGGCTGGATTTTGAAGTTTGCTTCTTACGCGCTTCGTTTTCGGGTTCCGTTACCAATTTTTGACTTGAATATCATTACAATTAGGCTTGGGATAAATTCCTAGAGTCATATTACATAAACTCTAATCCTAACTCTAGATCATCTATTTGATCATTTTCGAAGCTATTTTTGCCAATTTTTGTATTTCTCCAAATGAATTTCGTGCGCGTATCGTAACCTCAATCTGAACTCAAAACTTCACCAATATATTAGTTTCATATTTGTTATCATCATAATAGAGATCGAAGTCTTAGGGGCAACCCTTGGGCCAACAAGAAGGACAAAGCAAATGAGGCCTCAAAATAGAAAGTTTTTAAGCAGATATTTATTTAAATTGAAATTCTTGTTCACTTAATATATATGAAAAAAGATGTTTAACGAATACATTATATTTCCATGCAGATTTATAAGGATAAGAGGATATCCAAGAATAACATCGATGTAGCAAACATTATTCTTTCATTAAACAAGCTCGAGTGAGTTTGTTTGAATATTTTGTTTTAATTTTCATTTAACAATAACTTGTGTCATTGAGAGTGATTATTTTCTTGTTGAATTTTATATTCTTGGCCTATGTTGTACCTATGTATGCAATAATATCATTTGGTAGTGTGAAAATAATTGTTGGCCTATGTTATACCAAACAGTTTCACCCTAATGTAATGTCCAAACTATATAAATATTTCAATTGCTTCACTGAAGCTCTTTAAATGTCAAAACTATAGAATTCATTTCAACAGTTTGAATACTTCAACTATTTCACTGAAGTTACTTAGTACTAACTTTCACATACAATTTTTGTTGCATATTTAGTTTGTCAAAGGCATTGGATTGGCAATGTGGAGCACACAGTCTAAGAATATTCTCTCTTTTCAATCTTGTTGATCTGTACGCCTACCTTGACGAAGATGCAATTGATACCTTTGTTTCAATGTCCTTTCGAAAATGAACATCCCCGTACGGTTTTGTATACTTTTGATGCATTTTTGAGGTAACATGGAGATATTTAAGTTTTAGTTTGAAGCTCTGAAATTCTAATGCCTACCTACATGTACTAACTTTATTATTTATTGTATAGATATGTTAGATGTCATCGCAATGGAGCATTTCAACTGATACAAAAATCATTTTTAGAAGGCAATCCGCAGTCCACCAACATTAAGTACTTTTTCATGCCAATTAACAATAGCCACAACAGACATTCGGATCCAATGAACGACACTGGAGGCCATTGGTATCTTTTAGTCGTTGATTTACCAGAAAAAATATTTTGGCACTATAATTCAATGTTGTCTTATATTGGTACGGCACAATATTTTCAAGAAAATGTAAGTATTCTTTGGGTTTCATTAGTTAGATTACTTTGTTACTATATTGACCAATTATATTTTTGTCAATGTAGTGCAATTTAATTTCCAATATGTGAATGACTGAACTAAATATGATATCACCCACCAAGTGGCCTCCAAAATTAAAAAAGATGGATGGAAAAGAATGGTGGCTAGTTGCCCGTTACAATTTGCAAGTGTGAACTGCAGGATCTTTGTAATGAAATACATTGAATACTTGATAAAAGATTTGGAATTTGATTTCTGTCAAGATGATATGATAAAAATTCGTTGGAACTATGCTCAGGATCTTTTGCATGATGAGTACCATGAACAACCAATGTAAATAACTATGATTTATGTGATTTATTTTTATGTTAGTTTGAGAGTTTATATTATTGCGCTCTGTGCTTTTATATTTTCCTTGCATATATGTTGATTTTAGAATGCTTTTGAACCATATTAAATGTTAGAACTAAACTGTTGTTGTGCTTTATGCTTTTATATGAAGCAGTTTAAAATGTTAGAACTAAACTGGTATGCCACTCAAAAGCACTTATTCCACTGTAAAAAACTTATTTTTCTGATCCAAGTTAAGGATCACATTATTTTGGTGAATTTAGATGGCCTAAAACAAATAGCCGAACTAGTTTAAAATTGTAAAAAAAAATTGTTTTTCCACTCAAAATCACTTCATTTGTTGATCCAAGTTATGGATCACATTTACTTATTAATTATAGTTTTTTTTGTGATTTTATGATGATTTTAGGATGGATTTCCACAACTAGTTTAAAATTGGCCGAATCAGTTTAAAATAGTAAAAAAAATGATTTTCAACTCTAAAAAATTATTTTGCTGATCCAAGTTATGTATCATATTTACTGAATCATTATAGATTTTTTGTGATTTTATTGTGATTTTTAAGATGCATTTACTTTCATAAAAGACCTAATAAGTGAACTAGTCTAAAATTGGCCGAACCAGTTTAAAATGGTAAAAACAAAAAATTCAACTCTAAATTACTTATTTTTCTAATACAAGTTATGGATTACATTTACCTATGAATAATAGATTTTTTTGTTATTTTATTGTGATTTTAGGATAGATTTACAAAACTAGTTTAAAATGGTAAAAAAAGTTGATTTTCCAGTCTAAAAAAATTATTTTTCTGATCCAAATTATATATCACATTTACTTAATCATTATAGATTTTTTATGATTTTATTGTGATTTTTAATATACATTTACTTTCATAAAAGGCCTAATAAGTGAACCGGTTTAAAATTGACTGAACCAGTTTAAAATGGTGAAAAAAAAATATTTTTTAACTCTAAAGAACTTATTTTTCAGATACAAGTCATGTATCACATTTATCTTTGAAAAATATATTTTTTATGATTTTATTGTGATTTTAGGATAGATTTACAAAACTAGTTTAAAATGGTAAAAAAAGTTGATTTTCCTCCCTAAAAAAATTATTTTGCTAATCCAAGTTATGAATCACATTTATATATGAATAATTTTTTTTTTGAGATTTTATGGTGATTTTTGAGATGCATTTACTTTCTTAAATGGCCTAATTAGTGAACCAATTTAAAATTGGCCAAACTAGTTTAAAATGGTAAAACAAAATTGATTTTCAACTCTAAAAATATTATTTTGCTGATAAAAGTTATGGATCACATCTACCTACGAATAATAGATTTTTTGAGATTTTATGGTGATTCCTAAGATGCATTTACTTTCATAGATGGCCTAATAGGTGAAGTAGTTTAAAATGGTAAAAAAATTGTTTTTTAACTCTAAAAAAATTATTTTGCTAATCCAAGTTAAGTATCACTTTTACCTATGAATAATATATTTTTTAAGATTTTATGGTGATTATTGAGATGCATTTTCTTTCTTAAATGGCCTATTAAGTGAACTAGATTAAAATTGACCAAATTCGTTTGAAATGGTAAAAGAAATTAATTTTCCACTCTAAAAAACATTTTTTGCTGATATAATTTATGGATAACATTTGCCTATGAATAATAGATCTGTTAAGATTTTATGGTGATTTTTGAGATGCATTTACATTCTTAAATGGCCTAATAAGTGAACTAGTTTAAAATTGGCCAAACTAGTTTAAAATTGGCCAAACTAGTTTAAAATGGTAAAAATTGATTTTCAACTCTAAAAAATCTATTTTGCTGATACAAGTTATGGATCGCATTTGCCTTTGAATAATAGAATTTTTGAGATTTTATGGTGATTTTTGAGATGCATTTACTTTCATAAATGGCCTAATAAGTGAAACAGTTTAAAATGAGAAAAAAAAATAATAATTTCCACTCTAAAAATTTCTTTTGCTGATACAAGTTATGGATCACTTTTACCTGAGCATTATATATTTTTTATGAATTTATGGTGATTTTTAAGATGCATTTACTTGCATGCATGGGCCGAGAGTATGTGTCACGCCCTAACTCAGGGTCACGTGACCAGCCAGGGTATACGTGCCTATACCCAGCAGCCTAAACCATGCACATGCCAACTCAACAATAAAACATAGTGGAAAGAAATAACAAGTTTTATTTCAAATGGAAAATCAAACAGAATTCATTATAAGTAATTTTAGCAAAAATATAAAGTGCGGAAATAATAAATCGGTTCAACTGTTCAATTACAATGAAATCTGGAATAAAGACATGAATATCCCCAAGGGACTACAACTCCAAAACACTAGAACATAAGTGCATAACTAACTACCAAAAACTCGACTACGATCCCTAACTAGAACTGCTATGAGATCACGTACCTCCTTTGCCCTCTAGTCGTGTCAAGTGCTCCAGCCCACCTCACCGGTCGGGCTCTACAAAACAGAAACAAAATGACAACGGGTAAGTTCAAAGAACTCAGTGATCGAGCGATTCTACCAACCCCCACGAAAAACCAAACACAGATATGATGCAATAAGCAAAACTCCTTAGTCAAGCAGGAAAGGACAAAAGGGAGTGACCAGCTAACAGGCCATTTGGCCACCACCTGCCCGAAGGCAGCCAACACCCAAATGGTGAAGATCAACATGCCTAAGCCTACCATGACCTAAGGCAAAAACATACTAGGATAATCGGGAAAGCGTCCGAACTTATCCTAATATAAAGAAACTCGTGAGCAATTGAGATTGGTCTATCCGAAGCTCCACGAGACGCGAAGGTACAATCGGAAATCGCCCATCCGAACTTGCCCCTTTAAGATATCACAGGAATAATCAGGATTTGTCCGTCTAAACTTATTCCTTGAAAGCACATATGGAATAATCGGGTAGGCCCTCAAAACTTATTCCACGAGGCCAAACTGAAACAATCGGGATTTGCCCATCCGAACTTTTTCCAATAAATAATGTAGGAGTAATCGGGATTCGCCCATCCAAACTTACCCCTTTAAATAAGAATCTTGAGAACAATCGGGATTTGCCTGTCCGAACTTGTTCCACAAAATACGCAGGAACAATCGAGATTTGCCCATCCGAACTTGTTCCACAGGTTGGGAATTAGCCATCCAACCTTCCGGTCCTAGCACGCAATCCGGCTCCTCAACTAGCCTCTCCGTCATTCATAAAGATATGGCGCATCATGACCTAAGTCAAGTCTCTTCGACGATGTCTTAGGGGTGTCCTTATTGGGAAGCATCTGAACACTCCAATACCCGACCCCCAACTCCTAGACCTGTAATGTCATAAACCCGTGAGGTTTTGTTTCATGCATAACTTATTTGTTGGTTCGTAACAGATAAATGCTCACCCCTTGCTCAATTCTAATTATGCAATTAAAATTTAGATCACCAAGATTAGGATTTTGTTTTAGAATTTTATTTTAGCTTACTTTTATTCTTGAAACTGATGTGTATAACCCAAATCTAGTCTCCAGAGTTTGTCCTATGTTTCCAAACTATGTTTTCTAGTTAAAACGATAGGTTACATGTCTATGTTCCATAAACTATATACACCACAACAAGCATTTCTAAAACAACACAGATTCATCATCACAGCATGAAATTTCTAGCAACATTGAATTTTCAGCATATCTTGAAAATAAACCCAAAAATTCAAGGAAATTAACTCCCACAATTTCCATCACATTAGATTCATAATAATTAAAATAAATCTTACAAAAACCATATTTAATATGCAAGAACAACAAGCATCACAACCCTCTTTACCCAAGAATCATCCTTTATACTAAGAATTTAATTCAAGAACCCTTATGCTTTCAAGATCAAACCCATCTTTGAAACACATGATATATTTTCAAGATAATCAAAGATTTAATATCAAGCATGCATTTAAATTATAAGCATCAAGATTGATGAACAAATTGAAATCATAGAAGGCAAGAAAAAGCTACACCCTTCTCTTAGACAATTCATCGAACACATGGAGGGTACCCCCTTTCTCCACCTTGGCCGGGCACCCGTAGGGTCATCCTAGGGCTGCTGAGCCCCATAGGTGAAGGTTTAGGGCCTCCTCAAACACAGCACACAAAAGATCAATGATAATTCGAGAGATCATCGGAAAACAAACCAAAATCATCCTAGCCTTCAAGAACGGCCTCAAGAACTCGAAGAAAACCCGAGAAGGAGGGTTAAAACCACTCACCTAAATAGGAAGGATGATTAGAGGAGAAATTCTGAACAACGGCCCTCGAATCCGGCTTCAAAAGATGGCGGCTCTACTCAAAGAAGGGGGAAGAGGGGGCGGCGGCTCCTCCTCAAGCCACTGGCTTGAAGAGACCGAAGGAGGGCTTGGCTTAGGCGGCTGGCTCACTGCTCGTCTCCAAGGGAAAGGAAGAAGGACAGGAAGGAGAGGAAGGCTCGCCTCTAGGAGGTTGGGCTTGGCGGCTCCTAGAGGGGAAGGGGAGGGAGGGGCGGGGCGGCTGCAGCTGTCGGCTTGGCTCCTCCCTCCAAAAATCTTGTGCGGCTCCTATTAGGGAGCCGCACACCAGGGGGGGGTTTATACCGTCCTCCTTAAACCTAAATCCACTAACCCTCGTAGCAACCCCGCATGCGTCTTGAGCCAAATCCAAACCCGCTAATTAATCCGACTAATCTTAATTAATCCAATCTGACCCAAAAATAAATATAAGTAACAAGCATATGCACATCCACATGCAACATAATTAAATCAATTAGCTACATAATTATAAATCATAACTCAACTCACCCGAGCTCGCAAGCTCACACCGGACCATGAGTCGACTTGGTTCGACCTCGGACTAGCCCTCTAGGCTGAAAAGCACAAACAATAAGAAAAGATAAATAAAAAGGAAAAATATCTAGGACATTACAATCCTCTCTCCTTAAAGAAAATTCATCCTCGAATATCGAAAAAGAAGATTAAGAACTCACCATATCATCGAACAATGAAGGATATCGCTCCCTCATATCCTGCTCCACCTCCCAGGTGGCCTCTTGCCCGAAACGGTGCTCCCACCTGACTTTAACCAAGGGAATCTCCTTGGACCTCAATTTTCTGACCTGCTGGTCGAGCACCTCAACTGACAGCTCTTCATAGGAAATTGCTGAATCCACCTTCACTGTGGTAGGCTCAATTACATGGGACTCATCCCGAATGTACTTCTTCAGCATAGACACATGGAACACTGGATGCACTTGATCCATACTAGGAGGTAAGGCCAACTCATCGGCCATAGCTCCCCTGCGCTTGAGAATAGGAAACATCCCAATGAATCTAGGGCTTAGCTTTCCTTTCATACGGGACACCTTGAGGAACACCAAGTCCCCCTCAGCAAACTCTACCTCTCTGGCCTTTCCATCAGCTTATATCTTTTGGCGACTCTAAGCTGCCAACAACCTCTCTCTAATTAGCTTCACCTTTTTTACTGCCTCCTCCACCAGGTCAGGTCCCATCATAAGGAAATCTCCTGCCTCTAACCAACCTACAGGCGACCTGCATTTCTGCCCATACAATGCCTCGAATGGGGCCATCCCGATGGTGCTGTTGTAGCTATTATTGTAGGCAAACTCAATCAGAGGTAAGTGTCTCTCCCAACTGCCCTTCAAATCTAGGACACATGCTCTGAGCATATCCTCCAGCATCTGAATAGTCCACTCTGAGTGACCATCCGTCTGAGGATGAAATGCGATACTGAACCGAACCTAAGTGCCCAACACCTCCTGAAAAGACTGTCAGAAACGAGCTATGAACTGAGTACCCCGATCTGAGATGATCATAACCGAAACACCATGATAAGCGATATTTTGATCCAAAAACAACCTTGCATACTGATCGGCTGAAAAGGTCATCTTGACTGCTATAAAATACGAAGTCTTGGTTAGGCGATCCACCACTACCCAGATAGAATCATTGCCCATCCCAGACTTTGGCAACCCCGTCACAAAATCCATGGTTATCTTCTCCCATTTCCACTCTAGTACTTCTAGGTTCTGGAGCAACCCTAGCGGCTTCAAATGTTCAGCCTTAACCTGCTGACACACCAGGCACTTAGAAACGAACTCTGCCACTTCTATTTTCATGCCTTTCCACCAATAATTCTTCCTTAGGTCACGGTACATCTTCGTGGCTCCCGGATACATAGTGTATGTGGACCGATAAGGATCTCTAGCACCTGCCTGCGAACCTCAGCCATATCTGTAACCACTATCCGGTTTTTAAACCTCAATACGCCCTCCAAGTCAATACCGAAACCATTATCGACATCACATCTCCTGGCCAGATTCTTAGTGAGTGCAAAACAAAAAGCATCCTCCTCCTGCGCTGCCCGCAGCATGTCAACCAACGTGGACTGCACCCTCAGGTGAGCCACCAGCGAACCAGAAGCCGACACTGACAAGATTGCCCCACCATCCAAACATATGGCCAAATCTTGGGCCAACGGCCTCCTCCTGACTACCAAATGCGCCAGACTTCCCATATATTTCCTGCTCAAAGCATTAGCCGCCATATTAGCCTTCCTCGGATGGTACATGATCGTGCAGTCATAGTCTTTCAAGAGCTCAAGCCATCTTCTCTGTCTCAGATTCAACTCCTTCCAGGTGAGTAAATATTGGAGGCTCTTATGATCAGTGTATATCTCACAAGCCTCGCCATAAAGGTAGTGACGCCATAGCTTCAATGCGAACACCACTACTGCCAGCTCAAGATCATGAGTTGGGTAATTCTTCTCGTGAACCTTCAACTGCCTAGAGGCAAAATCTATCACCCTGCCATTCTGCATCAACACACAACCCAAGCCGACTCGGGAGGCATCATAGTAAACAACAAATCCTCCCGAGCCTAAGGGTACTACTAGAACTAGTGCCGACATCAAGTGGTCCTTGAGCATCAGAAAGCTCTCCTCGCACTTACTGTCCCATTCGAACTTGACCTTCTTCTAAGTCAAGCGAGTTAATGGCACTACGATCCTAGAGAAATTCTCCACAAATTTTTTGTAATAGCCTGGCAAACCCAGGAAACTGGGGATCTCAGTGACATTAGTCGACCTCTTCCAATTCTGAATTGCTTCTATCTTTGCAGGGTCCACCTTTACCCCTTCCCTGGACACCACATGGCCAAAGAACCCCACACTCTCCAGCCAAAACTCGCACTTGGAGAATTTGGCATACAAGCGGTGCTCCTGGAGAGTCTCTAGAACCATCTACAAGTGCTCAGCATGCTCCTCTCTGCTCCTGAAATATATCAAGATATCACCAATGAACACTTTCACAAATTTATCCATGTATTCCCTGAACACTCGATTCATCAGGTCCATAAATGCTGCAGGTGCATTAGTTAGCACAAAGGACATCACCAGGAACTCAAAGTGCCCATACCTCGACCTGAAAGCAGTTTTAGGGATGTCACTATCCCGGATCCTCAACTAATGGTGCCCTGACCACAGGTCAATCTTGGAAAACCACTGAGCTCCCTGAAGCTGATCAAATAAATCATCAATCATGGGCAGCGGGTATCGATTCTTCACCGTTAACTTGTTAAGCTGTCAATAATCAATGCACATCCGCATGGACCCATCTTTCTTTTTCACAAAGAGCACTGGAGCACCCCAAGGCGAAACACTTGGGCGAATGAAGCCCAACTCCAACAGCTCCTGCAACTGAGATTTCAACTCCCTCAACTCAGTTGGTGCCATCCGGTACGGTGGAATAGAGATCGACTTCACCCCAGGCTGCAAATCAATACAGAACTTGATCTCCCTCTTTGGAGTCAACCCTGGCAACTCCTCTGGGAACACAATAGAGAACCCGCATACCACAAGCATTTCCCCGTTGTCTCTAGTCGCACCTCAGCCTTCCTCTGACATAGACACAAAGGCCAAGAAGGACTGGCATCCATCCAGAAGTAGCCTCCGAGCCTTGAGAGCTGAAATTGCCATCAATGAATCTCTCCTTTCCTCACCCTAGAAGGTAAACTGGGGCAATCCGGGCTTACTGAAAATCATAGTCTTAGCCCTGCAATCCATTGAGGCAAAATGGTCCGCCAACCAGTCCATGTCCAAAATCACATCAAGCTGTAACAACGACATGAGTGTCAATTCGGCCATCAGCACGTGCCCACAGATGACGACCTTACAACCCCGAAAGATTATCTCTGCCATCACAAAAACGCCCGTAGGTGTAGACACCACAAGAGACAAATCAAGCACAGGAGGTTCCCCTACCAACTTAGCAGCAAACAAAGCAGATACAAAAGAGTGCGTAGCACCCGGATCAAACAAGACATATGCAATAGCGAAACCAACAGTGAGGTTACCTGACACTACTGCCCTGAACACCTCAGCGCCCTCTTGGTTCATAGTAAACACCCGTGCAGCGGGCCTCTCTAAACCACCACCTTGCTGGCCTCCACCCTGAGTCTAACCTTTCTGAGCCACGGAACCCACTAACATAGGTGCCTTTCCTCTTATTTGATCAGGCTACTGACTGCCCTTGCCTGGACAATCCTTTTTGTAGTGCCTAATCTGTCCACAGTTGAAACATACCTCTAAACGTCCACAGCAAGCCCCCAGTGCTTCCTGTGATATCAGTTACACTGCTGCGGCCCAGGTCTCTACTGCGAACCTCCAAATGATGCCCCTTGTCCCGAACCCTTGTGGCCTCTAGAACTGTTATGACCTCCACCCTGCTGTGGATCAGCTATCCTAAAAGTCCCCTATGAGTGAGCTGGCTGACCCCTCGAAAGCTAGGGCCGAAACTTTTTCTTCTGGGGATCATCATGCCTATCTGTTGGTACCAGTGCCTCCTTTCGGAGCACCTCATCTACCACCCGAGCAAAGGAAGTGTCCTCTGTGTAATGGATGAGTCTGTCGATCTGCGGCCTCAGCCCCTCAACAAACCTCTTGACCCTGGTGATCTGCTACTCTGCGGTCCCTCCAGGTATAAAGCCAATCCTTCGCTGGACCTCTCAGCTGTAACCCGATCAGTCAGTCATCTCAGAAGAACAACCAAGCTCCATGCACGACTCATAGCAATCTCTAGGAAACTGGTGACCTCCACCCACTGATCCATCCCTGTATACTCTGGTGGCCTGAATGCAAAAAAATCTTCATATGAAGTAGCTTTGGGGGCTCTAACCACCGGTGCTACCAGTTGGACCACCTCTGGTGTTACGAGTGCTGCCGGTACTGGTTGTGGCTGCTGCCTCAGCTCATGCTCCCTATGTAGCGCCTCAGTCAACTCAGCGACTCGGGCCTGCAACTGAACAACCATGGGATCCTGTGACAACTCTAGGTCGTAGTCAGACCGAACCACATGTTCTCATACCACATTGTCACGCCCCAAATACAGGGTCACTTGATCGGCCAGGGTATACGTGCCTATACCCCGCAGCCTAACTCATGCACATGACAACATTATAAGAATAAACAGTAGCGAAAAGAACTCAACAAGTTTTTATTTCATATAGAATCAAAACAGAGTTCATCATAAACCAGTTTTAACAAATGAAATAAAAGCGGAAATAATACTTTAAGTCCAACAGACCAAATACAATAAAAGTAGAATAATATGACATAAATGCCCTCAAGGGCTACAACTCAAAAGGACCAGCAAAAGTGCATGACAACTACCAAAAGACTCGACTACAACCCTATCTAGGACTGCTATGAGATCATGCGACTCCTCTGCCCTCCAACTGCGTCAAGTGCTCCAGCCCACCTCATCGGTCAGGCTCTGCAAAATAAAACAACGATAACGGGTGAGTTCTACCGACCCCCACAAAAAGAATAACACAGAGATAAGCAATAACATAACATCCACTCTACCGGAATAAGATCATGAAAGTATGACTATCTATCAGTCCATCTGGCCACCACCAGCCCGATGGCAGCCAACACCCAAATGGTGAAGATCAACAGGCCTAAGCCTACCATGCCCTAAGGCAACAACACATACTAGGATAATCGGGAAGGCCCTCCGAACTTATCCTAGTATAAAGAAACTCGGGAGCAATCGAGAAAGGCCCTCCGAACTTACTCCACGAGACTTGTAGGGACAATCAGGATTCGCCCATCTGAACTTGCCCCTTTAAGATATCATAGGAGCAATCGGGTAGGCCATCTGATCTTACTCAAAGATATTAGGAATAATCGGGAAAGACCCTCTGAACTTATTCCTTAAAACCACCTCGGGGATAATCAGGTACGCCCTCCGAACTTTTCCCACGAGGCCAAACAAGAACAATCGGGAAAGGCCCTTCGAACTTGTTCTGTAGGTTGGGAATCAGCTATCCAGCCTTCCGGGCATATCCCGCAATCCAGCTCCTCAATGAGCCTCTCCACCATTCATAAAGATATGACACACCATGACCTAAGTCAAGTCTTTCCTACGGTGTCTTATGGGTGTTCCTATTGGAAAGTGTCTCAACACTCCAATATTTGATCCCAACTCCTAGACCCGTACTATTATAAACCCATGTGGTTTTATTTCATGCATAAACTTCTCATGTTGGTTCATAACTGATTATGCTGACCCCTTTGCCCAATTTTAATTATGCAATTAAAATTTAGTTTACCACAATTAGGTTTTTGTTTTAGCTTACTGTTCTGCCCAAAACCGATGTATTTAATCTAAATCTGATCTCCAGAGTGTGTCCTATGTTTCCAAAAAATGTTTTCTTGTCGAAACGATAGGTTATATAACTATGATTAGAGATCTAATTACATCATAACAGTGAAAACAAAAATTAGCCCAGATTCAACAAACAACATATAAATCTCAGCAAGCTAGAATTTTCAGCACAACATGAAATAAAATCTGAAGTTTACATATTAAATCCCTAAATTCCTAACATCACAGCTTCATGTCATCATGCCCATCACACATATAATTGCATAATTTTTACTAATTAAAAATTAGCATACATATCAAGGTTTCCTCAATCAAGAATCAAGGTAACAAACTAGATTATAACATCAAGAACATCTAAAATTTCAAGATGATATTACAAATCAAGATTCAACAAGACTAAATCTAAAAATCACAGATCTTACATTAAACACATGCGCCACAATACAAGATCTAAAATAATAATCTAAGCATGGCATGAAAAATCAAGAAAAACCCGAAATCATCAAATAGGCATTTCATCGAACACCTTGAGGGCACCCTAATCTCTACCTTGGCCGAGCACCCTTAGGAGAGTTCTAGGGTTGCCGAGCCACCTAGGGGAGTCCCCGGAGTTCCCTCCCACAAAACAACACAAGATTCGACGGCTAAAACACGAGTTTCAACGGAAAAACAATTCAAGAAGAACATGAGCCGTATCGGCTCAAGAACACGATGAAGAAACCCAAGAAGGAGGGGTAAAACCACTCGCCTAAATAAGAAAGGGGTTGGAGAAGAAAATCCAATCGACGGCCTCCGATTTCGGCTCTGAAATTTGGCAGCTCAACTCAAAGGAGAGGAAGTGCAGGCGGCGACTCCTCCCAAGCCGCTGGCTCCAAGGGGAAAAGAAAAGAGAGCAAGAGGGGGCAACTGGCTTGCTGGCGGCTCCCTCGGCTCAGCTCCGTAGGGGAAGGGAAAAGGGAAGGGGGGTAGGTTGGCGGCTCAGGCGGCTCCAAGGGGCGCAGGCAGCTCCAAGGGGAGAGAGGAGAGGAAGGGGGCGACTGACGGCTGGCGAGAGAGAGAGAGAGAGAGAGAGTGGGGGCGGCTGGCTGGCTCCTGCAACTGGCTACTGCCCTCTTTCCCAAAGCTTGGGTGGCTCCAAAATAGGGAGCCACAAGCCAAGGGGAGGGGGTTTTATTCTCCCTCCTCAACCCTAACCTCTCTAAACTCTCTATACAACCCGCATCCGCTTCAAGCCAAACCCGAACCTGCTAACTTAAATTAACTAAAGTAATCCTATTCTCCACATAACCATCCAATACATGCACACAACATAGAAATTAAATAAATTAATCTACACAAGGAAAAATTACATAACCCATATTTTTACTTACCCGAGTTTGCAAATTCGCACCGAACCATGAGTCTACTCGACTCGACCTCGAATTATTCCACTAGGCTGATAAACACAATCATAAAGGAAAAGAATAAAGTCAAATATCTAGGATATTACAGCCTCGTAGGATAAGTTCGGAGGGCCTACTCGATTATTCCTGAGATATCTTAGAGAAGTAAGTTCGGAGGGCCTATCCGATTACTCCTATGATATCTTAAAGGGGCAAGCTCGGATGGGTGAATCCCGATTGTCCCTACGTGTCTCGTGGAGCAAGTTCGGAGGGCCTTCCTGATTGCTCCCGAGTTTCTTTATACTACCATAAGTTCGGAGGACCTTCCCGATTATCCTAGTATGTATTGTTGCCTTAGGGCATGGTAGGCTTAGGCCTGTTGTTCTTCACTGTTTGGGTGTTGGCTGCCTTCGGGCTGGTGGTGGCCGGATGACCTGTTAGCTGGTCACTCCCTTGTGACATTTTCTTGCTTGAGCCAGGAGTTTTACCTTATGCATCTTATCTGTGATATTTTTTTTTGTGAGGGTTGGTTGAACTGCTCACTGAGTTCTTTGAACTCACCCATTGTCGTTGTTTTATTTTGCAGAGCCTGTTCGATGGGGTCGGCTAGAGCACTTGGCACAACTGGAGGGCAGAGGAGCTGCATGATCTCAAAGTAGTCCTAGGTAGGGTCGTAGTCGAGTCTTTTGGTAGTGTGTCATGTACTTTTGTTGGTTTTTGGAGTTGTAGCCCTTGAGGGCATTTTATGTCATTTTATCCAGGTTTTATTGTATTTGGTCTGTTGGACTTGATGTATTATTTCCACATTTTATTCGTTTGCTAAAACTTGTTTAGATGAACTCTGTTTTGATTTCTAGTTGAAATAAAAACTTGTTGATTTCTTTCCGCTATTATTTATTCTTGTGAGTTAGCATATTCATGGCTTAGGCTGCGGGCTATAGGCACGTATACCCTGGCCGATCATGTGACCCTGAGTTGGGGCATGACACTCTCTAAGTTGACGCACGCTAAAGGCCAAAAATAGAAAATGAAGCGCACAAGAAAAATACACAAGAATTTAACCCTGCCCAGATTCAGTGGATCGACTGGTCGACCAACAAAAAGTGAAAATATGATGAAGACATTTCAATTGATCGACCGATCGATCGAATGATGCCCAGAATGGGCAGAATGCCTTCGGTCGCTCGGTCGGTCGATCGATGATCGACCGACAAGCGACCGGTCGTCGCCAACGGGCAGAAAAATGCTCGTTGATGAGCCCTCTTGTTTGGGGGGTTATAAATATCCATTCCAAACTCACTCCTAAGTAGTGATTGATGCTTCCAAGCATTAAAGTGTGATCCTAAGCATATCTACAAGCTTTTATTGAGCCATCCTTGCAAGAATCCTAGTTCTGATCTCCACTCCTTGATTTAGTCTTCAAGCTTCACCGGTTCATCATCTTGAGGAATCAAGAGGACTAGGGAGTTTTCTTTGAAGCTATGTATTTGTTGTATTATTTATTTGCTCCATTGTTTGTGTATTTTGTGGTTTATTTTCATTATATATCACTTGTATAAACCTAGGTTGCTAGGTTTGATTGAATTGGTGGTTGCCTTGGTGTTAAGTCTTAAATCCACCATTGTAAACTTAGTTTACGAGGACTAGTTGAGTTGTCCCTTAGATTGAGGTGGGAGAGTGCTCTCGGTTGGAAGGCGGGATACTTTCGGGTGTGGAATTGCCTTTTGTTTGAGAGCGGAGACTTTTTGATGTAAAGTCTTCTTTGTAAGGGAAACGAAATAATCTAGTAAAGCTAGTTTGGAAATCCTGAGCGTGCTTAGGTAGTGGAGTAGGTATTGGGGCTGAACCACTATAAATAATTGTGTTAGCATTGATATATTATTTTGTGTTAATTTCTTTATCATTAATCGCTTCCATATTTAGTCGCTAAATTGTGAATTGCCTAAGTAGTTTAAGAAAACGTGTAAAATCAAATTTAGGTGACAAGTTTAGTTAACACACTATTCACCCCCCTCTAGTGTGGCCATTTCACCAACACCCTCCGATTTGGAAGCAGGAAGCCCTCGTTGGTAGACTTCCTTAGGGGAAAAATGGAACCCCACTTCTCCTACGCAGGTCTCGCATGTAACACGACAAACCCTAATAAGTCCATGGGTGGGTAACTCTTTACCGATCACATCACTATGTGACTTCCATATGTTTTTGCCTCAAGGACAACCAAGGCCTTGTGTGTGCACAACAAACCTTGGAGACCTAGTTGGGTCGGATCCATCGTTCGTATGCCCTAGCGAGAAAACAATCACCCTTGAGTGTAGCTCAACAAGGTAAGTATTGTTCAAGCCAGTAGCAGAGACACAAAAGGGATATGTGCCATATGAGGTGCAATGTGCCTATTTGCACAGGAGGCCTTGTGCGTGGACAACAAACCCGTTGTGACAATAGACACACTTGTCCCTCAAAACATTGGAAGGCATGATCGATATTCTTAATATCTTAGCCATTCTGACTCAATATTATTGGAGGGTTTCTTCATGCAATTATAATTATCTAAGTTATCAACAATTGAAGCAAAAGTAATAAATAAAAGCATAAAGTAAATAAGGATGATTATGGATGTTCTAAGGGTTCCACCCGAGGCACCGGGCGAACCAAGGCCATCATCGTAGGGTTTTTAAGGAGCTCTATCTCGCCAAGGGGCTGCCCAAAACCATCTTGTAGGTTGCCGATTCCATCAGTGCCTTCCCGGGGTTCTAGTCGTCATCAACATGGTGCCGAACACCTCCTCTCCGCGCGGTACCAAAACGGAGCAGCAAGTATGCTCATCGCGAATCTGCCCTTAAACTTCTAATTTTACAAAACTAAAAGAAGAAGACCCCAAACAACCCTTGGGGAAAGGTTTAAGGAGTGGGTACGCAGGCCTTATTTAAAAATTACACTGCAGAAATTTCATAAATTTACAAGCAATCATCACAACCACATTTTACACATGGTCATGGTCACGTGCACATAGAGCTCTTCCATAATCATCCTTTCATGCATCACATCATATATGAAAAAGAAAGGAAAAAAAAATCTGAAATCGCGAAAATCCGATCACGTTTCCACCCAAAATGGTCCAAACAACACATGCTAATTTTTTTCGATTATCAGGGTTGTTCAACGATGAACCCACGGGATTTTTGAGTTTAAATTTTTTCCAAAATAAATATGGATAGTAAGGTTCCACCTCGAATCATCATATGAACCATGGAGCCCAGAAAATGACTCAAAAATGCCTGAAAATCAAAATTGAGCAGTATGACGTTTAGGGAGCAAACAGATCATAAACGTGACCAAAACGCAAAATAAAAATTCCAAAATTTTGCTAAATGTGCAACACTACAAGTAATCTAGCTTTTAGTGACGAGATTTGGTGGGGGTCGGCACCAACCCTCACGAAAGCAACCTTTTTATGGGGGTCGCTAGTCGAGCCTCACAAAAACCCGTTAACGGAGAGTCGGATCCGATTTAATGACTTCTATTCAAATCTTACGAGCCACCACTAAACCCCTTTAGTGTTGTCGTGAGAGACTCCACTCACAAGTCAAGATTGACGTCTAGCAACATGTCATGACTACTCGAATAGTGTGAGGTTCAATCTACAGGGATCGAACGCCCTTCGGTGGTTACTTACCGTGCAACTAAGTCCCTCAGTTACAATGTCCCAAATACAGCTAGGGTACGGAAAAAGTGTCAAACCCTAATACTGATTCATATGTATTCTGCCTGCCAAGTCATCGTCTCAATAATGACATGTCAAAAAACCTTATTCCGACATTCATATCTACTATGGCTAGAGATTCCTGAGCTGACACTTGTAGGTTCACATAGGACATTATCCCATTATACTATGAGTAACTGATTCCATCTTGGTTGCTCACATACCTCCATGGGTGCTTTCCCATGCCGAGAGGTATCCGGCACATGACACCGAAGGCCGGGTAAGGATAAGTCTAAAGCAATGGGCCAACAATCATAAGGTAAGCATGACAACCTCAGGTCTAAGGACTGCTTGCACCTACTATCACCTAAGGAATATCTTATCGACACTCATGTTAGGATTCCATTCTATGTTCCTCATGTAGGTCCATTCAGTGAACTCATTCCCTAATGAGCACCTGCACTTGTGCATTAAATGATGGCTCAAAGGTAACTGTGAGATCAGCTACCCCTTATCGTATAAGGCATGTACCAAGTGCACTAGTCTATCCGGAATCACCAATCCCTTAATTGGTGATCCTACGACTGGGAACATTTAGAATAGGGGCATTTGGATTCCAAGTCTCACGGTCATGATCTCATCATGGACTTGAAATCAATTGCCCGGGTTCATGGGGTTCATCACAATCTAATATATACAAAATATAGATGCAACATATGATGAAAAGTTGCCTCATATTGTTCATTAACCAAAAATAGTTCCCTACACATCAACATATCATTGACTCAAGGGCACTATTTCTTTCAATCTCCCACTTGCACTTTTAGCCAATCATTGCGGTATTTGATACCTATCCAACTAAGGTGGTGATCGAACTACTATTGGGGTAATGGCTTTGTGAATGGATCTGCTATATTGTCTTTTGTGTCGACACGTTCGACATTTATATCACCACGTCCAATGATCTCTCTGATCAGGTGATACCGCCTTAGGATGTGTTTTGATTTGTGGTGGAATCTAGATTCCTTTGCTTGAGCAACAACCAAGTGTTATCATAATAAATAGGGATTGGAACAGCAACCTCAAGAACAACACCTAGCTCAAAGATGAACTTCTTAATCCACACTCCTCCTTTGGCGGTTTCGCTTGTAGCGATGTACTCAGCTTCTATCACCGAGTCGGCCACAGTACCTTGCTTGGAACTTTTCCAGCATACTGCGCCACCATTCAGAGTAAAGACATACCCAAAAATCGATTTACTATCATCCGGGTACGAGTGGAAGCTAGAATCTGTGTAGCCCTCCACTTTAAAATTTGAGCCACCATAAATTAGGAGAACATCTTTAGTCCTTATTAAGTACTTAAGAATGTTCTTTACGACTTTCCAATGTTCCTCTCCAGGATTCGCTTGAAATTTGCTAGTTACCCCTAGGGCATAAGGGACATCAAGCCGAGTACAAAGCATTGCATACATGATGGATCCTATTGCTAAAGCATAAGGGATCTCGCTCATCCTTTTTCTCTCCGCAAGTGTCTTAAGAGACATCTTCTTGGAAATAGTGAAGCCATGACTCATCGGCAAGTAACCTCTTTTATTGCCTTCCATGCTAAACCTTTTTAGCACGGTATCAATATACCGAGATTGGGACAAACCAAGCATCCTTCTAGACCTATCCCTATAGATCTTAATGCCGAGTACATAGAATGCTTCACCCAAGTCTTTCACTGACTGGAGCATAGGAACATCATTCCCCATGAGCAGTCTGTCATCTACATACAGTACAATAAACACAACAACGCTCCCACTAACCTTTTTGTAGACACAATGTTCGTCTATATTTTTGATAAAGCCAAACTCTTTGACTATCTCATCAAAATAGATGTTCCAACTTCTCGAGGCCTGCTTGAGTCCATAGATGGACCTTTGCAATTTGCATACCTTCTCCGGTCCTACCGGAGACAAGAATCCTTCTAGCTAGGTCATATATACTTCTTCCTCAAGTTCACTATTGAGGAATGAAATCTTGACATCCATCTGCCAGATCTCGTAGTCATGATATGTAGCAATGGCTAGTATTATCCTAATGGACTTGAGCATGGCTACAGGATAAAAAGTTTCTTCATAGTCTACACCTTGCCTTTGGGTGAAACCTTTTGCAACCAGCCTGGCCTTATAGGTCTTTACCTTTCCATCTGCTCCGATCTTTACTTTAAAGATCCACTTACACCCTATAGGAGTGGCTCCTTTAGGTAAGTCAACAAAAGTCCAAACTTGGTTGGTGAACATCAAGTCCATTTCCGATTTCATTGCTTCCTGCCATTGTTTGCAATCAACATCCTTGATTAATTGATCATAGGATTGTGGATCAACATCTTCCTGGTCATTTTCTATCACACCCCAACTCAGGGTCGTGTGACCGGCCAAGGTCTATATACTACCTTATAGCCTAGTACCTACACTGACCAACGAGAAATCAGAAACACATCGAATAAAAAGAAACCACAATGCAATTTTATTTAAAGTTTCAAAAGTTCACAATTTTTATGAAAAGAGAAGAGTAACTAACATCATCACAAACTAAAACATCTCAAGTTCAAAGTTGAGTACAAGCTTAAAAGACAACAACTATCAGTGTAGGAAAATGAAAACATCTAGACCACTAGACTATGACTAAAGGACGCCGCTACGAGATTGACACAACCGCTTGCCCTCCAGCTGCACCATGACGTCAAGCCTCAACTGTTAACCTATGAGAAATCATTCTAACCCATCTACATTTGAGTTTCCATAATTAACATACACTTTAAAGTTTTCTACTATTTGTCTAGTGTCATTTGCTACATTACACTAGCGTGGGCTACCTGTCACAAGTGTAGAATGACTATATATGGATGTGCCATAGCCCTCAGGTGATAGGAAAGTTAACCTACCACTACTACCATAAATAAACATAAAAGTGCATCAAATAAGTAAGTAAATTCTGCATTTAACAAAAATTTCCAGCAAGGTAACATTAGAGCTATCATGGCAATGCTCTACTAGAAATAGCAATTAATAAGGAAAAATATTGAAAGCAATTACTACTTTTTAATGTCGCTAAGTGTAGATGTACATATGCAATAGGGTGGTGCCTTAGTTGGTGTCTTTCCTATTTCTCCTCTCAATTCGACTAGACGATCAAGGTGACCCTCGCTTTCTAATGTTCAAATGTTTCTATTTATGAAAACTAATCCTCTCCGATTACCTTTCCCCTACTTGGCTTGGCTGAACCTTGAGGAAGGCATGCCTTACTCGGCCGAGCCTACAAGGGTAGGAGAAGGTGATTGATCCTTGTTGTTTGATCACAACCTCTAGCATTTAACCTTATGAACTACCCTAGATGAATTGTAGACCAATCCTCTCCCCCTCACTGTTCGGCCAGACCTTGATCAAGGCTTCCCTTGATTGGCCGAACACTAAAATCTCCTAGGGAGAAAGAATCTCAAACAACTATGGCATCAATTGAATCGCGAATGATACAAATTTAAATCTACACGAACTATAGGGGGGTTTAGGCCAAGCGAGGGAATTGGGGAAAAATTCGGCATGACCTTTCCACTTTTCCCTCATCTAGCCGACCCCTAGATCTAAGAAAAACAACGTGGAAACATTCATCGCGTGATTACAACATGCAATAAAAACCATAATCATCGAGGAAACCTCGGATTCACAAGATCCGACGAGAGAGAACCCATGATTCACCATTCTAAGGGTCGGCCACACGCCTACCCCTCTAACTAGGATCGACCACTCACCTTTGCTTGAGGAAGAAGAATAATTGGACATTGGCGATCTAGAATCTTTCGGCGTCGACGCGATTTTTGGACCGACCAAGATCCCTCCTCCCTCTTTCTCCCCTCTCTCTTGCTCGGGCTTTGTGCGGCTCCTAGATGAGCCGCACGACTCAATGATGAGGGATTTTATTCCCTCATCTAAAATGCCTTATTTGCCCCTTACGACTTAACCTTGACTCGACTTAGTCCGAGTCTGACTTGGGTTTCGATTCTATTCGCAACACGAGTCGATCTTAACTCAATTAAAGCATCAATGCATAAAAGGAAACGGTCATTTAACCAAATTTAAACTTCATACTACATTAGTCGAGATATACCTTCTACTCGAGGCGATTCCGAGGCTCGACTCGACTAACCCCGGGTTCGACGCGTTGCACCAAAATAGATTTTTGTATTAGGAAATTTTTTGAGTCTTATATTTTCAATGGTTATGAAGAATCTCTCAGGTTGTCGACACAATCTCCCTCATCTACGAAGAGTGTTGGGAGGTAGTGTTTCTGTGACTGATTCAACCTGTGGACTATCCACCCGTTGTTGCGATTCAGACTGTGGTTGTTGATCTTCATAAAGTTAAACATTTCTTCTACTCCGACTTTCCTCGATAAACTCTTTTTCTAAGAAAGTAGCATGCCTACTTACAAACACCTTTTGTTCAGTTGGTGAGTAGAAGTAATACCCTAAACTCTCTTTAGGGTATCCCACAAACCTGCACCTGGTTGATTTAGCATAAAATTTATCTAACTCCAACTTTTTTACGTACGCAAGACAACCCCAAATCCTAAGATGCCTCAGACTTGGTTTCTTGCCACTCCATATCTCATATGGTGTACTAGAGACAGATTTTGTGGGAACCTTATTAAGAAGGTAGATAGCGGTTTCTACCGCATATCCCCATAAAGAAATTGGGAGATCAGTAAAGCAAAGCATGGACCTCAACATATCTAGCAATGTGCAATTCCTCCTTTCAGACACTCCATTATGTTGTGGTGTGTCATGAGGGGTCCATTCGGAGACAATCCCATTGTCCTTGAGATAACTTAGGAACTCAGTCGATAAGTATTCACCACCTCGATCTGATCGAAGGGTTTTAATACTTCTCCCTACTTGTTTCTCAACCTCGGCCCTATACTCTTTGAACCTTTCAAAAGCATCAGACTTATGTCTCAACAAGTAGACATATCCAAACATCGATGCATTGTCTGTAAACATGAAGAAGTAGGAATACCCATATCTGGCTTGAGTTGTCATCGGTCCGCACACATCTGTGTGAAGCAACTCTAACAACTCAGTGCCCTCTCACTATGACCAATGAAGGGGGACTTGGTCATTTTTCCCTTGAGACATGATTCACAAGTTAGCATCGATTCAAAATCGAATGGGTCAAATAACCCTGTTGGGTGAAATGGCCACATTAGAGGGGGGGGTAAATAGTGTGTTTACTAATATTTTCGCCTAATTCTGGTTTTAATCATTTAGTCAATTACTTAGGCAATTAACAAATTGAATAACAAGTGGAAGCAAAGTAAATATGCTAATTAAGGAAACGCAAGAGGAAGCAATGCAAACATAGTGATTTATACTGGTTCGGCCCCCAATACCTACTCCACTACCTAAGCACCCCGCTTAGGATTTCTAAACTAAATTTACTAGATTATCTTGATTCCTTTACAATGAGGACGTTTTCACCGGAGAGTCTTCGCTCTCACACCGAAGGCACTTCACACCCGGAAGTCTCTGCCTTATTACCAAGAGCACTCTCCCACCTCAATCCTAAGGACAACAAGAACTAATCCTAGCAAACTACATTTACACAAGTGGCTTTACACCTTCTACACTAAGGATACCACTCACACACAAGACCTAACACTTATACGCTCAAATACAATGAAATAGATAACAAAATACAATACGGAATGGAGCAATAAATCAAACAATAAAGTACTTAGCTCCACAACAAGATTCCTAGCTTCCTCTTGATGCCTTTGATGGTGAAACTATGAAGGTAAGGCTCAATCAAAGGGATGAGATATCAAAGCTAGGGTTTTTCCAATAATTGACGCAACGAAAGCTTGGAATTGATCAAGGATGGCTCAATGAAGTGTTGGAGTGATCAAAAGTATCTTAGGAAGGCTTAGGCATGGGTATTTATAGAGCCAAGAAGAATGGAATGAAACAGCTGGCTCAACGGGCGGAAAACTAGCCGTTTTCATCGTTCGGTCGCTTCCCGGTCGATCGTCGCACGACCGACCGATCGACCGCCCAATGACCGCTGGCTCTAATTGCACTATTCGGTCGACCGACGGGTTGATTGAATGTGTCGCGACTTCAGTGATCCACAATCCGGTCGACCGACGAAGCTTGAAGTCTGATTCGAAGATTGGACAAAAAATCAAAGTATCAAAAAAATGAACATTTGGAAAGAACGATACTTTAAAGTTTTGAAATCCAATTTCAAAAATCCAAATCAAATCACATTCATATTCAAGATTTTTGAAATTTTTATGCCATAAACTAGATTTTTCAAGAAAGATGCAGATTTCAAGAATTAAGAAAAATTTATTTTTCTGCATTTTTCTAAAAGTAACTAAAATCTAGTGACATTTTCATAAATATTAGCAATTTTTCAAAAGTTCTCAGTTTTCATTCAAACTTTTCAGATATCAAGATCTAATCATTTAAAGCATGTTTATCAAGTTTGAAATGAAAATAATGTCATTTGGTCAAAATTTTACCTTAGCATGATTTCATTCTAAAATAAGCATTGTATCATGGAATTGCTAAGTATCAAATTCTAACCTTTACTCATGGTTTTTCAAATTTAAACATATGGACACCTAACATGAGTAAATCAAAACATGTTTGTGAAGTTTGGACCTAAATGAAGTTTCTAAGTCAATTTGTTGACTTAGGTCAACTCTACTCAACTTTAGGTCTCCTAAAGTGAAGTTGTTATCAATTTATCCATTTTCTCATGATTTTTCAATTTTAATGACATGGAAGCAAATCATGAGTGAACTCAAACATGTTTATCAAGTTTCAACCTAAAATGATGTCTCTAAGATAGATTTCTACCTAGAGCACATTTCATTCAATCTAGATGACATGAAATTGCCTAAGTATCAAAATTTTATCTACTCATGAGATTTCAATCAATTATCATGCAAAATCATTCATGAGCATAGAGAAATCATTTTATCAAGAAAATAGAGGTGTGATGAAAGAATTTTACCAAAATGAAACTCATACCTCATTTCTTGAGAAATTTCAAAATTTCTACTTTCTTTCCATTTTCCTTTAGCCCTCCAAATTTTACCACTTTCTTAACTTGCAAGTAGGCTTCATTAGTATCATAATGAAATCATATACCAACTAGCAAGCTAACTTACTAAATAGCAAAGGTTTAATGCAAAGTTTAATTTAAAAATCTTAGATGGCGGTCAGGAAGATGCCACTGGCTCGGGATTTGGCCTTGTGCTTAGATGGCGGGACCGTTCTGATCGTATCAGATTCTGGGGCTTGGGTGGCACACTTGCGAGTACATTCCACTATGGTAGACATGTTGCGGGCCGCGCAAGACAAGGACACATTTTGTTCCTTGACTAAGGATTTGGTTAGAAGAGGCAACATTGATGATGGCTACAAAGTCGAGTCTGAGGGTGTCCTGAGATTCAGAGATCGGATTATGGTGCCTGATATGGCGGAGGTTCTCATGCAGGTACTAGAGATGGGCCACCATTCCACATACACGGTGCATCCGGGGGCATGTACCGAGATCTGAGGCAACATTACTAATAGAAAGGGATGAAAAGAGAGGTAGCCAAGTTAGTGTCTAAGTGTTTGATCTGCCAGTAGGTAACTGCCGAACACTTGAAGCCTGCAGGGTTGTTTCAGAACTTGGAAGTGGCCAAGTGGAAATGGGAGGATATCGGCATGGACTTTGTGACCGGGCTACCAAGGTCTAGAGGGGGCAAGTACTCTATTTGGTTGTAGTAGATCAGTTGACTAAGACCACACACTTTATATCGGTCAAGACGATCTTTTCAGTTGAGAAGTATGCCAGAATATTTCTAGACCGGGTTGTGGCATACGATGGTATTCCTAAAGGTTTTTCCAATGAAAGGGAGTGGTGCAATTTGGGAAAAAGGGGAAGCTGAGCCCTAGGTTCATCGGGTCGTTCCCTATTCTCAAATGGAGGGGCGCTGTGGCATATGAGCTGGCCTTGCCTCTAGCATGGACAGAGTTCGCCCGGTTTTTTCCACGTATCGATGTTCAAGAGATAAATCTGAGATGAGTCCCATGTGATCGACCCTACTGCAGTTGATGTGGATGCGGCGGTCTCATATGAGGAGAGGCCGGTTGTGGGGCTTGATTGACAGATCAAGAAGCTGAGGTCCAAGGAAATTCCCTTGGTAAAGGTCAAGTGGGGGCACCACACCGGATAGGAGGCTACTTGGGAGGTGGAGCATGACATGAGAGAGTGTTACCCCTCCTTGTTTGAGGATCTGGTGAGTCCTTATACCTTACAAAAAAATTCGCGGATGAATTTTCCTTAAGGGGGGAAGGTTGTAATACCCGAGGTTTTCTAATATAATATTTTAATTGGTTCAGCAAGCCAGATCGGGGACTAGCAGGGTGGAGTCGCGAGATCACCGCGAGTAGAAGGAGTAATTTAATTTGTTGGACTCGTAATTAATGCTTTCATGTTTTATAACTTGAATTGACTCAAGTCGGGTAAGGGTTGAGTTGAGTAGGGGTTTAAGTGAGTATTGAAATATATATATATATATATAAGGGCCCATTAGTTGCCGTACAGCTAAAGAAGAGTCGCACGAATACCGAGAAGGGCGAGAGAGAGAAAAGGGAGAGAGGCGATAAGGGGGGCGGCGCCGGAGTTCGTGGTCATCGTTGGAGGCCGAGACATCTTCGGCCTTCTTCCCTTTTCCTTCCATTAAGGTAAAGGTGAGTGGTTGAACCTTGGATTAGGGTGAAGCCCTTGGCCGAACCCTTGGGTTTATGAAGTTGTCAATTTTCCGTGATGATTCGTCGTCGATTCTTGTGGTTCTAGATATGGTATTTCCCTCATGTTGTAAATGTCTGATCTTGTGATTTCCCCCCCATATTTTCTTGATTCATAGTGCTAGCCGAATAGAGGAAAAAGGGTAATGGTCATGCCGAAATTTTCCCTAAGTTCCTCGAGTGCTTAAATCCTAGTAGATCTATTCTTAAGCATGATTATGATCATAGGAGAAATTTGTAGAGACCTTGGTCGAGGGTTTGGTTTTCCCCAAAATCCCTAGGGCCGGCCATGTGAGGTTCTTCCCCAATTTGAAGGGGTCGGCCGAGAGGGGTAAACCAAGGCTCAGCTTTGGGAATGAAGAGGGGAAAATAAAATATATGACTTAGCTTGTTGAGATCATAGCATTGAGAACATGGATTTGATGTAGTGTTAATTAAGATCATCGTTTATTAATTGGTGTAGATTGTTTCTTGTCTTGAGATGTATTAGATGACTCTCTACATATTTTTATGCTTGCTGGAATTTATTTCTATATGCTGTAATTAAATAATTATATGCTATAAGTAATTATTTAATTGATGAAACTATTGCTCATTGGCTTCCATCAAAGTATTGTTTCTAAAATTAAATTTTCACATGCTGCAATTAAATATTTGAATGTAGGAATTTAATGTTTAATTGCTATGATTATGTAGGAAATTGTGGTGATATAATTGTTGAATCCTCCTACTTCTAGTATGTTGTGATTTATTAATTATTGCGAATATTATGTCAATGATATGCCTAATATTGATGAGCATGTTTGGTATATGACATGAAACTAGGTGGAGGAAAATTTGCTGTATTTGTTTAGTACCTCGGACATGAGTACGAGACGTGAAACTCCGCTAGTAAATGACATATGTTATTAGGAGTTAAATGAAATAAACTTCGCACATAGATACATTAGGTATTCGTGCCTAGGGAGGGTAACTTAGAGCTATTGACCTAACTGGGCCCGAGGTAGGGCCGGGTACGGGCGAAAGGCCAGGAGATGTATAGTAACTAGTGTAATACATTGTATGTGTATTGTGTTTGAGATGGTCGGGCTGAGAGGTGTTTATAGCCGACACGGCTAATATCCGACTCACCGGGTTCTTAGGGTGTTGAGATTGCACCAGCGGGCCACGCTAGGTGTTAGACCCGAGTGGCAGAGGGTCTTGAGATTCCGTCAGTGGGCCACGCTGACGGTAGACCCGAGTTAGGTGGGACTAGCTATCCCTAATCCGGTGGGGTTCCTGGAACTAGTTGACCATCCTAGTTGATGGACCCGGTGATTGAATCGCTAAATGCGGAATTTATGTAAGAATATATAACTTATTGTGATTAGTGTACATACTTGTATGATTGTGTGGGCCAGTGTGGCTGAGTATTGTAACGAGATGAAGGCCGGGCACAGCCGAACTAATTATGCAGGGTAAGGCCCGTAGTGGTCGAGTGATACTTATTGTGTAGAGCCATAATTGGCGGGTTTATTTACTCGCAGGGAATGGCCAACTGGCCGGTTATTGTGTTACGACCAATATAAATTTTTTGCACATGTTTTATTGCTATATATGATATTATACTCAGGACTTAGGTGGAGGTTCGGAAGAACCACTTGTTGGCCTAAGATTTTCTACCTTGGTCTTAATCTCGGTTTTGATGATAAGAAACATGAAACTATTGAGAAATATCTTCAGGTTCCATATCGATTAGCTCTTGATGTCCTCGATCAGAAATATTGAAGAAATCAAAAAATTGAAAGGACATTAATCATCACGTTCGGGTTCATCATGGAAATCTCTTGAAGTTCGACGCGTGCACAAAAGACGTCTTAGTCGAGATTAAAGAACACATGGAAAGCTCTCCAAGTTGACGTACGTTGAAGGCCGGAACCCAGAAACAAAGCGCGTAAGAAGAAGGCTGAAAAAATAAAGTTCAACCTAGGTTCGGTCGACCGAATGTAGTTAAAAAATGGCAGTAGCCACTTCGGTTGACCGGTCGGTCGACCAAACAATACCAAAAATGGCAGTAGCCACTTTGGTTGACCGAACGAGGCCAAAAAACTAGCAGTGTTTACTTCGGTCGATCGATCAGTCGACCGAATAGTAGAGGATCAAAAACACGATATAGTCGGTCTATATAGTAGAGGAACAGAGTGACAGAAGCGCAGAAAGCCAGCGGTCGCTGGGCAGTCGATCGGTCAGTCGACCGATGATCGACCGACAAGCGACCGGGCGTCGACAATGGGCAAAAATGCGCCCGTTGACGAGCCGTTTGGTCGCATGGTTATAAATACCTTTTTCTCTCTCTCTCCTAGGTAACTATTGATGCCAATAACCTTCAAAGAGTGATCTTCAGCATCCTCCACGCTTCTCAATTGATCAAATTATTCAAACCTAGCTCTTGATCCCTCATCTTCAAGAGTTCTTCATTAAAGGGTTCATCAAGGGTGCTAGGCTCAAAAAGAAGAGTTGTTTACATTGTGATAAGTTCTTTTCTTCCTCTTCTTGGAATAGATTTTTTTTTTGATTTGTTTTTACTTAAATTTACTTGAGCTTGTAAGAAGGCCGTGTGTGTGGTCTTGTGTGTAAGTGGTTACCTTGGTGTATAAGGTGTAAAGCCACTTGTGTAATCCAAGTTAGGAGTAGGTCTTAGGAATTGAGGTGAGAAAGCTCACTTGGTAGGAAGGCGGGATACTTCCGGTTGTGGAAGTGCCTTCGAGGTGAGTGTAGGGTCTTTCCGGTGCAAAGTCCTCAATTGTAAGCTACTCATAATTTAGTAAATTTGGGTGTGAAATCCTAAGCACGGTGCTTAGGTAGTGGAGTAGGCATTGGGGCCGTACCACTACAAATAATTATGTTTGCATTGTCTCTTTTGAGTTTGCTTAATTTCCTTACTTATTGCTTCCGCATTGAATATTAGAATTGGGAATTGCCTAAGTTGTAAGAAACGAATAAAAATGGAATTGAGCGATAAGATTTAGTTAACACACTATTCACCCCCCTCTAGTGACCATTTCACCCAACAATTGGTATCAGAGCAGGTCGTAGATTGAGATTTCATCATCTCCTCTACATCTAGCCTTGATCCAGAAAATGGCACTAGAGTCGATAGCGTCTTCACCTCCTAGGTTCGATGAATCGAACTTTGGTCTTTGGAAGTCTAGGATGTACACCTTCTTAAGGACTAGAGGTTTTGGTGTTTGTAACATGTTGAAATTTGAATACACTTATCCTAAGGTTGATCGACATGCATGATTGGAGTGAACTTGACAAGAAAATGTTTCAATTTATTGGAGAAGCCATAAATTGCATATTTTGTGCCATACCAAATAACATCCTTAAAAAAGTCATACATTGTTCTACGGCTTTTAATTTATGGGTCACTTTAAATGTTTTATATGATTATGCCAAGACCGAAGAGATTGACACTTCTAATGAAGGTAGTGATGACAATGGTCATTCATCTACCCGTAATCTTGGTTTTGATGCCCATAGCTCTTCTAGTCAAAGGAGTAGCTTTAAGAGCCGAAAAAGGAAGGTAGTGTGTCATACATGCAAGGAAAAGGGGCATGTGAAGAAAAATTGCCCTACCATAAAAAACAAGGCAAAGAAGAGGTCAAGTGCTTCCACCTCCACATCTTACTCAAGTGAAGCACCCTCTTTTCATGACCATGAAGCCACTTCGAAAGTTTGCCTCATGAATGCTAATGATGAGGTACACTCTTCTTCTTCTAGTCATGCTAATGATAATAACAATGCTAGCTCTACTAGTTCTCTTGACATATCATATAATGAGTTAGTACATGAATACAAGAAAATGTATACCCTGCTTGTTAAAAAGGATAAAGAAAACAAAAAAATGAAGAACAAAAACCTAAGCCTTAGCTCTCAATTACATGATGTAAAATTAGAAAATGAGAAGCTAAAAATTAGTGTCTCTAATCCATGCCATGATACCTTAAGTATTGACACTAAGGATTTGAAATCAAAAAATGTCATCTTAAAGAATGAAAATAGCATGTTGAAAACTCAATTGCATGCTATTCATAGATCCATGAACGATTTGAAAAATGAGGTTGTGTTTTTTAATAAGAAAGTAAATGAATTCAAAAATGTTTCTTCTCCTAAGAATACAAGAATGAAAAATGCTTATGTAAAGAATGCCAATGTCCATCATGTTCAAAATGCTAAGCATTCTACCATTAAACCTCATGTTCAAAAGAAGAATGTTTCCTTCAAGAATGCTCATGTTCATCATAGCTCACATGTCAAGCATTCTAGTGTTAAATCTCATGTCCATATTAAAAATGAAAGGAAAAAGTTTCATGGACATTGTTTTTATTGTGGTACATATGGCCATGCAATCTATGATTGTGCATTTAAGAAGATCCAAATGTTGCTAAGACACTTTGGATACCTAGGCCAACTAACCCCCAAGGACCCAAAGCCATTTGGGTACCAAAAAGTTTATTGCTCTCTTGTAGTGGGAGCTATCACACAAGGGTAAAGAGAAGTGAAGAGTTGGAGTTGACCATGAACTTAAATGAAGTATCATTCCTTGGTTGCAACTTCAAACCATCATCATGCCATTGGTATGGAAATTGGCATCTAAGTATACTTTGTATTATCTCCTTACTTTGGTTTGTTTTATTTAAGTTGGAGTTATGATACATGTTTAATTTGAGTTGTTTTCCCCGCTGTTGTTAAGAGTCCTTTGGAAAATGTTTTTGATTTTAGATTTCCGGTCTCTTCGGAGACCTATGTGGCCTATAACGGGCCTAAGCGATCTTACGGTTCTAAATCGTAGGCTCATTGTGGCCTTTCGGTTTTCCACCAATAGGAAGGGTTGGAGATCTTATGTTTCAAAATTTTATATTTTGATATCTCTCGATTTGTTTTGGTTTCATGACGATTTTTCTTGAAACGAATGTTTCACTATCTAGCTTAGGTTGAAATTCTCAAATAATGATTTCTATTTCACCTTGCTATTTAGTATGATAACTTGCTAGTAGATATGATTTGATTACCATTAATGAAGTATACTTGCAAGTTACTGTAAATGGAAGGCTATTATGAAGAAAATGAAAAGTTTGGGAAAATTTCCAAGAATGAGGTATGAGTTCGTTTTTGCAAAAATCTTAATATAATGCTTGAATATTCATGCCTTAATGATTGACTTTGCATGATAGATGTTTGAATTTTCATGAGTAGGAAAAATCATGATAACTAGGCAATTTCATAAAACCTTGGTTAAATAAAATGAGCTCTAGGTAGAATTTCATCTTAGAGACTTCATTTTAAGTTAAAACTTGATAAACATGTTTAGATTTACTCATGTTAGGAGTTCATGTGTCTATACTTGAAAAACCATGAGTATAAGTTAAAGATTGATACTTAGCAATTTCATGTTAACATGTTTGTTTCTTGAATGAAATCATGCTAAGGTAAAATGTTGATCAAATGACATTATCTTTGTCTCAAACTCAATATACATGCTTTAAATGGTCATATTTTAGTATCTAGAAAGTTGGGACAAAATCTGAAAACGTTTGACAAATGACTCATATTTACAAAACTGCCACTGAGAACCCGTAGATTTTCTAGAAAATTGTAGAGATATCATTTTTGAGTGATTCTTGACTTTTTGGAATCCTCATGAATCCTAGTTCATGTGGAAAAAATTTCATAAAGTTTCAATATATAGATCTCTCAAAAACAATTTTTTTTATGCTTAAGAAAACCCATGGCAGCTCGAGCGATCGCACGACATGCGACCGCCCGATCGACCGGCGGATAGAAATTAATCCTGTCCACCCATTTGGCTGCCTGTCTTAATCCGAACCCTTCAAACCAAGTTTTTAAGCCCGAAACTAGGGCTTCCTTGATCATTCAACCGGCCACTCTCCCCTCTCCTCTTGGTTTTAAGCTTTCTTCTTCTCCTCCAAGGTAAAAGATTCAACTCTTAGCTACCATACATGAGTTAGTTCATAATGTTGAGTGGATTCTTCATCTTTTCTTCTCTCCTTATATAGATTCACTCATAAAAATCATGGTTCATGTTTTTTTTTGTTCTTGGATGATGATTTTTCTTTGGTATTTTTACCTCAAAAACAAGTTTTAGGGAAGGAAAATCAAATTTCTCATGGTTCTTGTGTAAGTAAAAGTTTGTTTTCCTTCATGAGATATCTTTACTTTGTTGTCTTTCTTAAAAGGAATTTTTTTCTTTACTTTTGTTAATTAAAGTTTCTCATCTTCATCTTCATCTTTATTTGTGACCCATTTTATATTTTCTTTGCATCCTATCTTTATTTTTTTTATCTCTTTTCGGACTCACATATTGATATTTAATGTTAAAATTCAATTTTTTTGTATGAATTTATGTCAATCTTAAAAGTGTTTCTTCTCCTTGCTTTAAGAGCATGCATTACACATCAAAGCTAATTATCTACACATCATCCTAATTGTCTTGTAGAATGGCACGCAAGACAAAGCTTCCAAGCTTACCCGATAATCTTTTGACCACTATAGGCAAGACTCAAGCCCCTAGGTTTGTGGACAGAGCTGTCTTACAGACTCGTCCAGTTAACTTAGGTGACCTAGAGCAGTATGACACTAGAGGTAAACTTGCAAGCCTGGGATGGGTAGAGTATATAGGAAAACAAGTACCAGTATGTCCCATCTTGATAAAAGATTTTTTCTCCAACCTCGTGATAGATCAGGCTAGATTAGGTGACTCACTAGTTCTTAGATCTGAAATTTTAGGCAAATCCATAGTAATCAACAAATCAGCCATTAGAGATGCATTTGGGTTTACTCTGCTAGGAAGATCCATATAAAAGATTCCCACACACCTCTTTCATGAGGATTTTCCTAGTCATGAAGTTATATCAGCCATCTGTCCTGAGGACTAGCAGGGGATGCTTCCTACCCAAAGCATAAAATTCTCAACCTCAGCTAGGATCATGCACCTTTGCATATTATATTCTTCCTAGAGCAGGTCACTATGACGAGGTAACCAGTATGAGTACTAGGGTACTCTTCTTTGCTATGTCCCGCATACCCATAAATGTTCCTGATCTCATGCTTCGCTACATAGCAGATGTTAAGTGATTTGTCACTTTATCTATGCTGCTGGGGTAAACAAATCTAGATTTGAAATAGAACTTGTGACCAAAGCCATAGATTCATCCTCTCTCAATCGTATGAAAATTCTTGAAAATCAGCGCAGTAAAAGAGTGTGAGGGGCATCGCGGAACTCACTGATCAGGACATAGTCATGGAGGCGGGAGATGCTGGTGGAAGCTCGTCAACCGGCACTCTCATTGAGCCTCTAGGTGATCTAGAGCATCGCTTTGCTCAGTTTCATATCGACCAGGTGGAATGAAATAGAGGCACAAGAGAACGCCTAAATGAGTACGACCGACAAATCGATGAGTATGGTCAGATGATTGATGAGCATGGCCAGCGTATGGATGAATATGGTCAACGTGTTGACCAGTACGGTCAGCAAGTGGATGAGTACGGTCATCGGTTTGATGAGATGTATAGTCAGGTGGATGAGATGTGGCAATACTATCAGTCGCATCTACCACCTCCCCCACCCAAGGATGATTGGAACTATTTGATGTTTGATGTTATTCATTTTATGAACTTGTATTAACACTACACTTTGCTTGATTGAGTTTATATCTGTATTTGAAACTCCTTATCTGTAAGTATTATGTGATGATTGAATGACTTGTTATATTTGAAACATGGTAATGTTTACACTTGGTCATTCAATGAAATCATGTATTGATTAGTCTCACTTGTATGTATGTTTTCCTCCCTTGAGTTGAGATCTTCATTCTTCATGAAAACTAATTTTAGAGTCTCCACTTTGACTAGGTGGACTTTTCCTGCTTTTTTTTTTATTGATGTCAAAAGGGGGAGAAAAATATAGGAAAAGGGGAAAGAAAATATAGGAAAACAATGCATATAGATAGGGGGGTTCCATTATATAGATATGCATGTTGATAGGGGGAGAAATCCCATGCTTGATATCCTCTATGCTCAATTGTAGATATTTTCTTAAGGGTGTTTGTCATCATCAAAAAGGGGGAGATTCTTGGCCTAAGGTTTTCTACCTTGGCTTAATAAAGAACATATGGAAAGCTCTCCAAGTTGACGCACGTTGAAGGCCAGAACCCGAAAATGAAGCACGCAAGAAGAAGGCTGAAAAAATTAAGTTCAGCCTAGGTTCGGTCGACTGGTCGGTTGAATGTAGTTAAAAAATGGCAGTAGCCACTTCGGTCGACCGGTCGGTCGACCGAATGAGGCCAAAAACTGGCAGTGTCTACTTCGGTCGACCGATTGATCTACCAAATAGTAGAGGATCAAAATCATGATATAGTCGGTCGACCGAATAGAGCGGCAGAAGTGCAGAAAGCCAGCGGTCGTTGGGCGGTCAATTGGTCGATCGACCGACGATCGACAGGCAAGCGACCGAGCATCGGCAATGGGCAAAAATGCACCCATTGACGAGCCGTTTGATTGCAGGGTTATAAATACCCTTCTCTCTCTGTCTCTCTCCTAGGTAACTATTGATGCCAATAACCTTCAAAGAGTGATCTTTAGCATCCTCCAAGCTTCTCAATTGATCAAATTCTTCAAACCTAGCTCTTGATCCCTCATCTTCAAGAGTTCTTCATTAAAGGGTTCATCAAGGGTGCTGGCTCAAAAAGAAGAGGTGTTTACATTGTGATAAGTTCTTTTCTTCCTCTTCTTGGAATAGAATTGTTTTTTGATTTGTTTTTACTTAAATTTACTTGAGCTTGTAAGAAGACCTTCTGTGTGGTCTTGTATGTAAGTGGTTACCTTGGTGTATAAGGTGTAAAGCCACTTGTGTAATCCAAGTTAGGAGTAGGTCTTAGGAATTGAGGTGGGAAAGCTCACTCGGTAGGAAAGCGAGATACTTCCGGGTGTGGAAGTGCCTTCGAGGTGAGTGTAGGATCTTTCCGGTGCAAAGTCCTCAATTGTAAGCTACTCAAAATTTAGTAAATTTGGGTGTGAAATCCTAAGCACGGTGCTTAGGTAGTGGAGTAGGCTTTGTGGCCGAACCACTATAAATAATTGTGTTTGCATTGTCTCTTTTGAGTTTGCTTAATTTCCTTACTTATTGCTTCTGCATTGAATATTAGAATTGGGAATTGCCTAAGTTGTAAGAAACGAATAAAAACGGAATTAAGGGATAAGATTTAGTTAACACACTATTCACCCTCCCCCCTCTAGTGTGACCATTTCACCCAACACCACTCATTGAGTTCCTCGTGGACTCATGATTTTATTTGTATTTGTTTTGCAGTGCCTGACCAATGAGGAATGGTTTGATGGCATGGCGCGGCTACAGTGCAGGTGGTGACACAGATCTTGTAGCAGGCAGTTTCATAGTTGTAGTTGTGTAGGGAGAGTTTTAGTTCATGCACTGAGTCGTGTTCTTTGATCGTTGAGTTGTAAAATTTGTTTTCAACATTTAATAAAGTTTAGCAGACTTCATTTATATTGTCTATGTCAGTCTGATTGCATATTGTTATTTTGTTGATGAGTGCATGTGGTAGGCTTCGGGGTACAAACACCTACCCTGGCCGGTCACGCGACCCTAAGTTGGGGCATGACAAATTAACACAAAATAATATATCAATGCTAACACAATTATTTATAGTGCTTCGGCCCCAATGCTTACTCTACTACCTTACCATGCACCCTGCTTAGGATTTCCAAACTAGCTTTACTAGATTATATCATTACCCTTACAAAGAGGACTTTACACCGCAAAGTCTCCGTTCTCAAACTGAAGGCACTTCCACACCCAAAAGTATCCCACCTTCCTATCAAGAGCACTCTCCCACCTCAACCTAATGGACAACTCAACTAATCCTAGTAAACTAAGTTTACAATGATGCATTTAAGCCTTAACACCAAGGCAACCACCTACTCAATCAACCTAGCACTCTAGGTTTACACAAACTCAAATACAATGAAATAACAAGAAAATACAACACTAAATGGAGCAATAAATCAAACAATAAAATACTTAGCTCCAAAACAAGATTCCTAGCTTCCTCTTGATGCCTTTGATGGTTAACCAATGAAGGAATGAAGGCAAGATCAAGGTTTTTGGCTCAAGCTAGGGTTTTGCAAAGAGTGGCTCAATGAGGTTTGTAATTGATCAAAAGGATGTCTCAAAGGCAGTAGAAGTGATCAAGATCAGGGAGGAAGGCTCTCATGACCTTGTATTTATAGGCCATGAAGAGAAGAGCAACACCTCTCTTCTCAACGGGGAAATTTTTTTCCCGTTACCGATCGTCGGTCACTTGCCGGTCGATTGTCGGTCGACTGACTGAGCAACCGCCGAGCGATCGATGTGCTGTTCTAGTTCTAGGCACTAGTTGGTCGACTAGTTGATCGACCGAATATCCTACTGCCCATTTTTGGCTTCTGTCGGTCGACTAGTCGGTTGGCCGAACCTAGGCAAATTGCTTGGTTTGGCTGATTTTTCTGCTTGTTTGTTTTTGGGTTCCGTCTTTGCTAAGTCTTTAAAACATAAATGTTATATAAGGATTACCCCCCATTTGGATTCAATAAAAATATCTAAAAAATTAAAATCCTTAAGAATCAAAATCTAACTTTTAGGGTCTACTACAAATTTTTCAAAAATGGAAATTATATAATCTTCAGGGTCAAATATGGGTAGGCTAAAGGCTTCCAAAAAATCTTTAAAAATATATCGTTATCTAGTTTTTACCTAAGGAATAATTACCTACACTTTTGGTGCTAAGAAAATGTATAGGTTATATAGCCCTCCAAGGAGCTCCCTTGGCTTAGTAAATTTCAGGGTCCTTTCTAATTTTTCGAGTTTTTGTGTTTAGGGGTTCGGGATTGGCTTTTGGGTTTCTTTGCATCATCATGAGGATTTACAACACATTCTAGACACCTTAAACCTAAACTCTATCTTCCCGACGAAATCCGAGCGACGACGAGCGTCCTTGCCGATTCCTCTGATTTTTTTAATTGAGGACGTCGAGTGCTAACTGATATGGAACCTGAAAATAATTCTCCATGAAACATTAGTTTCATATTTGTTATCATCAAAACCGAGATTACGACCAAGGTAGAAAATCTTAGGCCAACACTAAACATATTTTTGCAGCCATGAATGTTTGTTGATAGAGAAATAATGTTAACACAACAGTATTATTCAAAATCGGAACAATAAAATAGTTGCAAATTTGGTCCTAACTCTATTCATTAGCTAGTAAGAAAATCAACCAAAATAAGATAAAATACCCTTGTTGCAGATTAGAACACTAACAAATCTAACACGATAATGGAACCAAAAGCCAAACAGTATAATAACAGAACAGTAGGACACCATTGCTTAGCAATGTGCACTGTGACTTCTTAACCCTGAATGTTACTAAATGGAATCAAAACAAGTTTTTTTAAGAAACTATTCATGAAATACTAGTTTCAGTTGTCTTTCTAATAGGGAAGTTTCAGCTTTTGCTCTCTCCACTGAACTGTCTCATTTTCATTCATCTGAAAATCTTCAAACTCTATTGTCAGCAGCAGTAATTTTATTTTAATTGATCCTTCAAAATCACCTAATGCTTGATGGATAATGCACAATGCATTAGCATCCTTCTCTTTCTTCTTTTTTAACCCATTTCTTTGTGCATCAGTGATCCTTTCTTTTGTCTCATCTAAGTCTTCGTAAATGATCTATAGGCAGTGATCTTCGATGCTACAACCATAAATGAAAAATATCCTTTCTGTTAGCCCATATAGAAACAATATGATCTATAGGCGGTGATCTTCGATGCTACAAATGAAATATATAATGAAGTACAAGAGCACAATGGTTGCAAGACAAGCAAACTAGTTCAATGCCAATAGCTCGATGGTGGTAGTAGTAATCGCATAATCCAAACGAGGTTACTATAAATGTAGATCACCATAGTTAGACACTTAAAGCATATATAAAGGTGTTGGTCAAATGGCCACACTAGAGGGGGGTGAATAGTGTGTTATCCAATCTTAAACCTAATTTTGGTTTTAAACATTTTCTTGATTACTTCAGGTTAATGCTCAATTCAATAAGATAAATGCGGGAGTGAATAAACGAGTAAACAAAAACAACCAAGATAAGCAATTAGACAAGCATAAATATAAACAATGCAAACACGGTGATTTATAGTGGTTCGGCCCCAATGCCTACACCACTACCTAAGCATCACGCTTAGGATTTCACACCCAAATCCACTAAATTACGAGTAGCTTATAATCGAGGACTTTTACAGCGGAAAGACCCTACACTCACCTCAAAGGCACTTCTACACCCAGAAGTATCCCGCCTTACAAGCTCACCTTCTTTACCAAGGATACCACTCAATCACAAGACTAAACGCTAGGTCTTCTTACAAGCTCAAGTAAATCAATTCAAAACAAAATAAAAACACCTTAATCAGAAGAAGAGAGTAAAGAGGACTTATCACAATAAGGACACCTCTTCTTCTTGAGCCTAGTGAGCTTGAATACCCCTTTAATGAAGAACACTTGAGGATGAGGGATCAAAAGCTAGGTTTTGTGGATTTGATCATGGAAAAGCTTAGGAGATGCTTAGGATCACTCTTTGAGGCTTGGAAGCATCAATAGTGAGCTAGGAATGAGTTTGGGATGGGTATTTATGACCCCCCAAACACCAAGGCTCGTCAACGAGCATTTTTCTGCCCGTTAGTGACGCCTGGTCGCTTACCGATCGATCGTCGGTCGACCGAGCGAGCGACCCAAGGTATTCTGCCCATTATGGGCATCGTTCGGTCGACTCGAAATGCCTTCTGCCCGTTTTTGCCTTCTGCCGGCCGACCAGTCGGTAGACCGAATCTAGGAAGTGCTGATTTTTTGCGTATTTTTCTTGCGCGCTTCATTTTTGGATTCCGGCCTTCATCGTGCATCAACTTGGAGAGCTTTCCATATGTTCTTTAGCTAGACATAATTCGATAAAGAAGAGGCTCAATTTTGTTCCGTTCTCTAGCTAGTGTAAATGTTATATCGATAAAGAAGAGAGCCTTAACCTTGGATTTTATATTGTAAATGTTATTATGTATCCCTGCACTTAACATAATTTTGTTCTGTTCCATTCTTATAATTTAAGATGTTTGTGGAGCTATGCAACTATTAAGCTATTTAAGTAAGTAGTTATCATGCTTTATGTTCAGCATTCTGCTATACTGGATATGATTTTTTGAATACAAATATGAAGTTTGATGTTCAATATCTACTTTTCGTGAACTTGTATTAATGTTTTCTTTTTGTAGGCCCGATATACCTGGGATCCCGCCATTGAGGCTCAGGTGAAGGATGCTTGGGAAGCTTATAATAAGAAACTTTTCAAGGATATCCTCCATCGGGCGCGGGATGAGGCGCGCATGAGTATAGGCGGTAACAGAGATACGCCTATGGATGCGCTCAAGGGACACAGGCCAATCTAGATGTAGGTCGACGTATGGGATCGGCTATGCGACATATAAGAGTCAGAGGGATGGCAGGGTGTCTCCCGGATGGCGCACCAAAATTGGATGACGTTAGTCGAGGGATCCGTCGCCCGACATACCGGTGGGTCCATCCCATTTATCAACCATGAGCGTCGATTGGTAAGTAATTTAATAATAATTTTTATTATTTATTATTATAGAAAAACTAATTATATTTATTTTATTGTAGGGGACGCTAGACGAGCATGGGACGCTCATCCCTGCTAATCCTCTAAGGGTGTTCGAGGAGACACATAGATACTAGCGTGGTCCTCACCAAGGTGAGTTCATCAGCAGGAGGCCGGAGACGGTACTGGTAAGTTAATATTTTTTAAAAAATATCTAGTTCTATTATGTATAATTAATTTAATTAATTAATTTACTTTTATTTAAATTAAAGGCCACGTATAGTAAGTTGCTGAACCAGCGGGGAGGTGATCCTGCGCAGCATCAACTTGATGCTGAAGCATGGATGCAGGTGGCAGGCGTCGGCCACGGCTGTGTATATGGCATTGGCACAATGGCCCACGCACGAGCATTGTTGCAGCCACATGGTGCAGAGCCGTCTGCTTTCACCTCCTCCATTGCTCGTCCATCAACATCACGTGCGGATCAAGACCGATTAGCGGTCGTCGAGATTGCTTAGGCACGTCTCAGCGCCGACATGGCTGATATGAGAGATACTGTTAAGTTGTATATGGCGCAGATGACCCAGTACATGACACATATATCTTCAATCATACCTGGTGATTTGGCTCCTCCACCTCCCCCATCCCTCGGCACGACGACATCAGCATCAGATCCATCATCATCATCGACGCCGACTAATGTGCTCCCCATGCAGCCCCTCTCCATGCCGCCACCTGATGTGCCTGATCATTGATGTACTGTTTGATATTTTATTTTGATATGATGTAAACATTATTGTTTTGATACGAAGTAAATAATATTTTGATATCCATATATTATAATTTATTGTCTTCTGTTTCATATGTATTTTTAATTAAATATTGGAACCAGAATTTATATTTTTTTCTTTAAATATATATATATATATATATATATATATATACCTCTGCGACGGTTCTGCAATCGCAGGGCCGTCGTAGATGCTCTTCGACCTGGTCACCAAATGCGGTCACAGTTGGCGACCAGTTATGCGACGGTATTCACGGTCGCACTACCGTCGTGGATCTACATTTTACGATGGCGGCTACGGTCGCCATACCGTCACAGATATAAAGTGCGACGGCTTATGTGCATCGCAGATGTCACGCGACCACAATTCTACGACGGTAAGATACCGTCGCCGAATGGTCGCAGGAAGTTTTTACTTGCGATTGCGGCGGTTGCGGTCACAACACATCAGCAACTACTTCTTTTGCGACCATCTTTTGCGACCACTTTATGCCGTCGCAGATGGTCTTTAGCGACCGTTTTGCAACGGCTTTGTCCATCACAAATGACCAATTTTTTAGTAGTGTAGACTCGTCCAAGATGTCTTTGGTGCACATGCGAAACTTCTAGAAATTTCTGCGATGAACCCGAACACGTCGACCAATGTCCTTCTGATTTTTTGATTTCTCCGATATTTCCGATCGAGGACATCGAGTGCTAATCGATATGGAACCTGAAAATATTTCTCAATGAAACATTAGTTCCATGTTTGTTATCATTAATACCAAGATTAAGACCAAGGTAGAAAACCTTAGGCCAACAATCTCCTCCTTTTTGATGATGACAAACATCCTTAAGAAAATATATCATTTAAGCACAAATGACATCAAACATGGGATTTCTCCCCCTATCAACATGCATATCTATGAAGATAAACTCCCCATATCTATATGCATAGTTTTCCTATATTTCTTTCCTTTTTACCTATATTTTTCTTCCCCTTTTTACATCACTCATAAAGGGCAAGAAAACTCAACTATGGTCAAAGTCGAGACCTAAAAAACTAGTTTTCATGAAAAACATATAGATCTAAACTCAAGGGATAAAAACATACATACAAGTCAGACTAATCGATACATGATATCATAAAATGATAAACATAATCCAAAACCAAGAATCATGGAGTAACTTAAGTATCGATATTTTCAAGTATCGGTCAAATAGTCAAAAATCACTTTAGAAATGATTTTTCTCATCAAATGAGTAGAACGATACCACAAGTGAATTTATAATCCTTTTAGAAATGATTTTTCTCGGGTAATAGTGAGAACAATACCATAAGTGAATTTAAAATATCATACATCAAGTCTCATTAGAAAATCTAATGAAAATTCAAAGTATCGAAAAAATGAGCAATTTGAGAAGTGATACTTTGGTGGCATTTTCGTAAATAAATGAGATTTTTATGACATTTACAAAAATCATTCAAACTTTTAAAATACAAAGATACGGTCATATAAAACATGCATATCAAGTTTGAAGTGAAAAGAATGTCATTTGATCAAAATATTAACTTAGCACGGTTTCATTTGAAACGGGCATGAAAGCATGAAAAGAATGGCTATGTATCGAATTTTGCTATCTACTCATGTTTACTCTAGCTTAGACACTTGGACATCTAACATGAGTGAATCTAAGTGTATCAATCAAGATTGGGCTTAAAAAATAGGTTTCTAAGTCACTTTGTTGACTTACGTCAAAGTATACTTCAAGTTTACAAAAATCAAACTTTTAAATCCATATAAAATCATATTCTTGATGAAATGTTTTAAAACTTTAACTGGACAAACTAGATTTTTCAAGAAATCTACAAGTTCAAGAATCAGTCAAAAATTAATTTTCTATAAATTCATAAAATTCTTGATATTCTAGGGGCATTTTCGTAAATTTTAGGTATTTTTTCAAAAGTTGTGAATTTTGCTTCAAACTTTCCAAACATCGCTGAATGATCATTTAAAATGTGTGTGCCAAGTTGGAGCTCAAAAAGAATTCTATAAGTTCACTTTTCATCCTATCTTGATTTCAAGGAAAAATCGATATTTCTAGCTATCATTCAAGTTATCAAAATCATTCCTAGAAGTGATTTTAATCAAACAATGGTGTGAATGATATTAGAAATGAAATCAAAATGGTATACTCAAAGTTTCAATTGAAGTATTGGAAAGATTGATATTTCAAGAGGATGATACTTTGTATTTTTGAAATCCAACTTCAAAATTCAGCTATAAATTTGATTCTTAATGAAATTTTATGAAATGTTTACTCAAGGAACTAGATTTTTCGATGAAGATGCAGTTTTAAGAATCAGTTAAAAATAATTTTTTTATATTTTTCTAGAAATAACTGAAAATATTAAAATTTCAATGACATTTCCGTAATTTTCAATTATTTTTCAAAACCTGCTCAGTTTTCATTAAAACTTTTATGACACCACATAATGTTCATGTAAAGTGTATATGTCAAGTTTGGAATGAAAATTATGTCCTTAATTCAAGATATCAACCTAGCATGGTTTCATTCAAAACGAAGCTAGTTATCATGATACTTGCTAAGTGTCAATCTTATCATTTACTCATGGTTTTTCAAATTTAAATCTATGGACACCTAACATGAGTAAATCTAAACATGTTCCTCAAATATGGATTAAAAATGAGACTTCTAAGTCATTTTGTTGACTTGGGTCAACTTGGTTCAAAAGAGGTAAGCATGAAATCGCTTCTATGTCATTTTATCCATATCTATTTGTCATATCTATTTTCCATATCCATATCTATTTGTCATATCTATTTTTCATTCTAAATGAATGGAAACATGTCATATCTATTTGTCACGCCCCATGTTTGGATCACATGACCGGCCAGGGTATACGTGCCTATATCCCGCAGCCTAAACCATGCACATGCCAACTCAACAAATAAATAATAGCAGAAAGAAATAACATGTTTAATTTCAAATGAAAAGCAAACCAAAACAGAGTTTATTACAAGTAGTTTAACTGAAACGTTAAGTGCGGAAATAACAAATTAAGTTCAACATTTTAAGAGTCCAGATACAATAAAGTTTGCATTAAATGACATAAATGCCCTCAGGGGCTACAACTCTAAATTAAACCAATAAAAGTGTATTACCACTACCAAAAGACTCGACTACGACCCTAACTAGGACTGCTATGAGATCATGCGACACCTTTGCCCTCCAATGGCACCAAGTGCTCCAACCCACTTCACCGGTCAGGCTCTGCAAAATAGAAATCAAACGGCAACGGGTGAGTTCAAAGAACTCAGTGAGCGGTTCTACCAACCCCCACAAAAAAATATCACAGAGATAACAAGAATATATCTATCTCTATAGAAGGTAAAGTCACAAAGGTGGGACTAGCTAACAAGCCAACTGGCCTCACATGCCTCAAGGCATCCAACCCTCCAAGAGTGGAGTACATCAGGCCGAAGCCTACCATGCCCGAAGGCAACAACACATACTAGGATAATCGGGAAGGCCCTCCGAACTTATCCTAGTATAAATAAACTCAGGAACAATCGAGAAAGGGCCTCTGAACTTGCTCCACGAGACGCGTAGGGATAATCGGGATTCGCCCGTCCGAACATGCCCCTTTAGGATATCATAGGAGTAATCGGGTAGGCCCTCCGAGCTTACTCCTAAAAGATATCACAGGAATAATCGGGAAATGCCCTCCGAACTTATTCCTTAACACTACCTCGGGGATAATCGGGTAAGCCCTCCGTACTTATCCCACGAGGCCAAACCAGAACAATCTAGAAAGTCCCTCCGAACTTGTTCTGCAGGTTGGGGATTAGCCATCCAACCTCCCGGGACTAGCCCATAATCTGACTCCTCAATGAGCCTCTCCGCCATTCATAAAGATATGGCGCATCATGACCTAAGTCAAGTCTTTGCTACGTACGGTGTCTCATGGGTGTTTCTATTGCAAAGTGTCTCAACACTCCAATACCCGATCCCAACTCCTAGACCCATAATGTCATAAACCCGTATGATTTTATTTCATTCAAACCTTATATGTTGGTTCATAATAGATTATGTTGACCCTTAACGCAATTTTAATTATGCAATTAAAATTTAGATCACCAAGATTAGAATTTTGTTTTAGGGTTTTGTTTTAGCTTACTGTTATGCCCAGTACTGATGTTTTAGGTTACATGACTATATTCAGAGTAATACACACACAACATCAAGCCATCTAAAAACAACACAGATTCATCATATCAGCATAAAATTCCAGCAACATTAAATTTTCAGCATATGATGAGATTAAATCCAAAAATTAATAGAAATTAAATCCTTAATTATCATTAGGGCAGAATACTAATCTCAAGATTAATTTCATAGATTTTATGCTTATTAATCAAGATTAATAAGAATCTACAACACCTTAATCAAGAAAAAAACATCAAGATTAAGAACCCCTTCCCAAGAATCCCCATGGCATAAATATCAAGATCTTGATCCTATAACATGATTTGTACCCAAAAATCACAGATTTAAATCAAGAACCTATTTAGGTAAAGAAATCAAGATTTACACATCAAGGTAACAAGAATGCTCATTCGGGCATTTCATCGAACACCTTGAAGGCAACCCCGATTTCCCCCTTGGCCGAGCACCCCTAGGTTTACCCTAGGGCTGCCGAGCCCCATAGGGGAGAGTTTAGGGCCTCCTCAAGCACAAACCACAAGAAAACACGGCAAGAACTCGAGAAATCATCGAAACAAATCAAGAACGATAAGCCACCAAGAGCGACTTCAAGAATTCGAAGAAATCCTGAAAGAGAGAGGGTAAAACCACTCACCTAATTTGGAAAGAGGATCGGAGAAGAAAATCCAATCGACGGCCTCCGATTTCAGCTCCAAAATCCGATGCCTCGACCCGAAAGAAAAAGGGGCAAGCGGCAGCTCCTCCCAAGCCGCCGGCTCCAAGGGGAGGGAAGGAGGGCAGTCGATTTGTTGACTTGGGTCAAACTTTTCCAAGTTTAAGTCCCCTAAAGTGATCTAGTTATCACCTTGTTCATCTACACATGAACTTTCAAGTTCAAATACCTAGAATCATGTGATATGTGTATCTAAACATGTTTGCCAACCACTAACTCAAAATGAGGCCTCTAATATGAATTTCAACCTAGAGCAAGTTTCATTCAATCAAGATATCATCAAATTGCCTGAGTTATCAAAATTTTACCAACTCATGAACTTTCATATATTTATCATACCAAACCAATGATGAGTATAGAGACATCATTAAAGCATGAATATTCAACTATTATACTAAGATTTTTGCAAAATCAAACTCATACCTCATTCTTGGAAATCTTCCCAAACTTTTCATTTCCTTTTCCATTTTCTTCATAATAGCCTTCCATTTCAATAACTTGCAAGTATACTTCATTAATAGTAATCAAACCATATCTACTAGCAAGTTATCATACTAAATAGTAAAGATGAGGATCAAATATCATTTTCAAATACCTACTTTGCTAAGTAGTAGAGATTCATTTACAAATAAATCAAAGTGATACCGAAATGAATCAAAGAGATCTCAAAATGTGAAATTTTGAAAAATAAGATCTTCAACCCTTCCTCTTGGTTGAAAATCGAAAGGCCACAATGAGCCTACGATTTATAACCGCAAGGTTGCATGAGCCCTTTATAGGCTACCAAGGTCTCCGAACAGACCCGAAATAAAAATCAAAAATATTTTTGAAATCATATCAAGAGTGGACAAAGCTCAATCGAATTATGCATAGTATCAAAAACTTCAACTAAAATGGATCAAAGTTAGATAGAAGATCACACGAAAATATTTGATGCCAATTTTACCTAAGGCATCAAGGTAGCTTGAAGGTGCAACCAAGGGAGGATTCATCATTCAAGTCCATGGTCAACTTCAATTGTCACGCCCCAAACTCAGGGTCATGTGATCGGCCAAGGTATACGAGCCTATACCCCGCAGCCTAACCCATGCACATGCCAACTCATAAAATAGCGGAATAAACAACAACTTGTATTATCTAAAAAGAACCAAAACATATTTTTATTTCAAAACATCAAATTTTTTAATAAATAGCTCAAGAGCGAAAATAAATAAATCGAAGAGCGACTGTTCTTTTAACAAATAAAAATATGAATGTCCCCACAGGCCTACATCTCCAAATACCAAAACAAAAGTGCATGACAACCTACTACAGACTCGATTACGACCCCTAACTAGGACTGGTATGAGATCATGTGGCTCCTCTGCCCTCCAGCTGCGCCAAGTGCTCCAGCCCACCTCACCGGTCAGGCTCTGCAAAACAAAACAACGACAACGGGTGACTTTAAAGAACTCAGTGAGCGGTTCTACCAACCATCACAAAAACAAATATCACAAATAAGATGCATAAGGTAAAACTCCTGACTCAAGTAGGAAAAGGTCACAAGGGAGTCCACCTGCTAATAGGCCATCCGATCACCACCTGCCCGAAGGCAGCCAACACCCAAACGGTGAAGAACAATAGGCCAAATCCTACCATGCCCTAAGGCAACAACACATACTAGGATAATCGAGAAGGCCCTTCGAACTTATCCTAGTATAAATAAACTCGAGAGCAATCGGGAAAGGCCCTCTGAACTTGCTCCATGAGATGCGTAGGGACAATTGGGATTCGCCTGTCCGAACTTGCCCCTTTAAGATATCATAAGAGTAATCGAGTAGTGTAAGACCCAAAAAATTTCCTAATATAAAAATCTATTTTAGTGCAGTGCACCGGATCGGGGGTTAGCCGGGTCGAGCAACGGAAATCGCCTCGAGTAGAAGGTATAACTCGACCCATGGAAATATGAAGTTTAAATTATCTCAATGGTTATTTCCTTTCTTGCTTATGATGTCATATTAAAGTCGAGTTTGACTCATGAGTGCAGATAGGATCGGAGTTCGAATCGGACTTAGATTGAATTGAGTAGAAGTTAAGTCGCTTGAGGGGTAAATAGGTCATTGGATGAGGGGAATAAAACCCCTCACCCAAGCCATCTGTGCGGCTCAAGGAGAGAGACGCATGCAGCCCGACAAGAGGGAGAAAGGGAGAGAAGGAGGAGGAGATCTTGTCAGCGCCGAGTTCGCGGCGACACTCGAGGAGATAGAAATCTCATTTTCTTCAACGCTTCTTCGTGATTCGATCAAGGTGAGTGGTTAGAGTAGATATTGAGGGGAGGCGGGTGGCCGACCCCATAGGTTTTGAAATTGGGGTTTTTCTTCGCGAGTTTTGCCGATCGAGTTATTTATCCATGTTAGATCTTTAAATCATTGTACATACTATGTTTTCATGTTTGTAAACGTATCGATTTCTCATTTTTAAGGGTTGGCCGAGTCGAGGAAAAAGGGGAAAGGTCATGCCAAAATTTTCCCCAATTTCCTCGCTCATCTCGCAACTCGCGTATTTGACTTGTATTCATTTTGCTTTTGATTTTGGATTGATACTCGAGTGGATGCCGCAACCAAGTCCACCACCCCTAGGGGGTTTGGCCGAGCATGGTCATCACCCTGCTCGAGATGGCCGAGCAATAGAAAGGGGGGAAAAGTTGGGCTGATTGTATTGAATTGTTGGATCCCTTGTTATATCGCCTTAACTCGCACTTTCATGCTTAATGTTAGATTAAAATTGAATTTATGTTTACTGTTCTACTTATTAGAATGCATAATTTCCAGCCCCTTCCCACCTAGATGGTCCGGCCGAGCAAGGGTTACCTTGCTCAAGCTTCGGCTGATCAAGGGTAACGGGGGGAAACGAATGATTTCGTGTAATTGTTCATATACTTCCGTTCAATGTTAATTCATATTCATGCTATGAATTGTTGTTGATAGATCTACATTATCATTTTGGAAATGTTATTGCCAATACTCATATGGTATATGTAGTCAAGGAAGGTTTCTTTTAATTGCCCATATCATGTTTAATTGTTGCTATGCTTAATGTATGTTCCATATTGGTTTAATCACTGCATTAATTACTCTTTAATTCGATTTCGTCATGATGTGCTATCCATGACTAATTTGGTAAGTGATGTGACAATGGTAGGCCGAGTGCCATCGTAGTCGGCGAGTTCGCTCATTCTAGGAGGAATGGTTTAGATGACTAGTGGTATCATTTAACTTAGATATAAGATACATTCACTAGGTTCTTCATTGTTTCCTTTTAAGGAAACAATGAGACCCTAGGGTAAGGGGTCGGATATGGGCAATACTCGAAAAGCAAAACACAACATACTTGCGCAACCTGGTTTTGGGTTGTGGTTGATGGTCTACTGAGAAGTGTCACTAGCCGAATGGCAAGCACACGACTCAGCGGTTTATAGGGTCTTTAGATTGCACCAGCGGGCCCGCTAGGTGTTAGACCCTAGTGGCGGAGGGTCTTGAGATTTCGTCAGTGGGCCACGCCGATGGTAGACCCGAGTGGGTTGGGACTAGCTATCCCTAACCCAGAGGATCACTGAAACTAGTGGTCATCCTAGTTGACGGATCCGGAGTATAAAAGTTTCTAAATGAGGAGCCCATAGGGGCTGGTTTGAGTAGGCCAACCGGCCAAGTTAAGTAGAGGAAGGACTGAACCTTCCATATATATTCTTTAGGCCACTATTGGCCGAGCTTGCATCATGGATATGGGCCCGAGAGGCCGGTTCATCCATTCATCCATTCTGGCACACTGATTATTTATAGAATGTGATTTGATAACTTTCTTATATATGTGATTATCGAGGTTTTAAGTGGAGGTTTGAAAGAATCGCTCACTGAGTTCCTCGTGAACTCACGGTTTTCCTTTATTATTGTTTTGCAGAACTCGACCAGTGAGGTACGACTTGGTGGCATGGCGCGTAGTAGAGCAAGAGTGGGTGCAGATCTCATAGCTGGCAGTACCTAGTCGTAGTCGTGTTTGTTAGAGTCTGATGTATGCACTGGGTTAATTCTGTAAAAACTTTGAAATGTTTTATTTGGAAAAACTTTTAGATGTTTATTTGAAACTTGTGGTGTTTTAGAACTTGGTGTGATCAAACTGGTTTTAAACTTTTAATAAAGTTGTTATCGTTTGTTTGGTTATTACTTGATGTGTTCCGCTTATGTTTTTGTGAGTTGTTAGTCAATGCATAGGGTAGGCTTCGGGGTACCGACTCGTACCTTGGCCGGTCATGCGTACCCTGAGTTGGGGCATGATAGGTAGGCCCTCCAAGCTTACTCTTAAAAGATATCACGGGAATAATCGAAAAAGGCCCTCCAAACTTATTCCTTAAAACCACCGTGGGGATAATCAGGTAGGCCCTCCAAACTTATCCCACGAGGCCAAACCAGAACAATTGGAAGAGGTCCTTCGAACTTTTTCTGTAGGTTGGGAATTAGCCATCCAACCTTCCGGGCCTAGCCCGCAATCTGGCTCCTCGACGAGCCTCTCCGCCATTCATAAAGATATCGCGCACCATGACCTAAGTCAAGTCTTTCCTACAGTGTCTCATGGTTGTTCCTATTGGAAAGTGTCTCAACACTCCAATACCTGATCCCAACTCCTAGACCCGTAATGTCATAAACCCGTATGGTTTTATTTCATGCATAAATTTCTCATGTTGGTTCATAATAGATTATGCTGACCCTTTTACCCAATTTTAATTATGCAATTAAAATTTAGTTCACCATAATTAGGGTTTTGTTTTAGCTTACTGTTCTGCCCGAAACTGATGTATCTAATCCGAATCTGGTCTCCAGAGTGTGTCCTATGTTTCCAAACTATATTTTCTGGTTGAAATAATAGGTTACACGTCTATGTTTAGAGAAATACAAACACCACAGCAAGCATTACTAAAATAACACAGATTCATCATCTCAGCATGAAATTCCAGCAAGCATTACTAGAGGAGCTGCATGAAATTCCAGCAATATTCATCAACTAGCTCATCATAAGACATGTTAAATGAGATTGAATTGCTAGAATAACTATTATGACAAGAAGCGGAAGACTTTACCTCATCGTTAAGACCCATGAGCCAAAATTGTGAGGTGGCTTCATTGTCATCACATAAGGAGGCTCCACTTGATTCCGATGTGAAATTGGAGACCTTCTTCTCCTTCTTGGATTTCTTTCTCATCAAGGGACATTTTTTCTTGATATGTCCCTTCTCTTGGCAAAGGAAGCACTTGACTTTTCTTTTCCTACTTTTAAGCGTGCTTCTTTGACCAGGAATGCTATGGGCGTCACAAAAGACGTTAGTAGTGAATGAATGACCATTGTCATCACCACCTTCAACATAAGTAGTAATCCCTTCGATTTTCGCAAAATCATATAGCATATTTAATGTTGCCCAAATATCAAATGCGGAAGAACAATACATAACATTTTCAAGTATATCATTTGAAAATGTGTAATATAGAAGATGTGTTGTTTTAGCATTTAATTCACACAATTTAACTTGTCCTTGGGTCCATGTCAAATATAGAAGATGTGTTGTTTTAGCATTCAATTCATGTTTTTCTTAGGTTCAATATATTTTGTCTTTACCATGTCAAATACACCTTGAGTCTTTAGGAAAGTATATATACATTCTACTCTTCCAAAAACCAAAGTTAGACTCATCTAACCTAGGAGGTATAGACGCTACACTCTCTAGTGTCATTTTCCAGATTGAGGCAAGATGTAGAGGAGATGGTGAAATCTAAATCTACGACCCACTATGATACCAAATGTTGGTGAAATGGCTATACCAGAGGGGGCTGAATAGTGTGTTATCTAATCTTAAACATAATTCTGGTTTTAAACATTTTCTTGATTACTTTAGGTTAATTCTCAATTCAATAAGATAAATGCAGAAGCGAATAAACGAGTAATCAAAAACAACCAAGATAAGCAATTAGACAAGCATAAATATAAACAATTCAAACACAGTAATTTATAGTGGTTCGGCCCTAATGCCTACTCCACTATCTATGCATCACACTTAGGATTTCACACCCAAATCTACTAAATTACGAGTAGCTTATAATGAAGGACTTTTACACTGAAAAGAACCTACACTCACCTTGAAAGCACTTCCACACCCAGAAGTATCCCGCCTTCCTACCAAATTTGCATGATAACATCTTGAAATCTCATGAGTAGGATGAATTTTAGTACTTAGGCAAATTTCATTGAATGAAACTTGCTCTAGCTAGATTAAGATTTGTCCTTAGAGACCTCGTTTTTAAGTCTACACCCGATAAACATGTTTAGATAAACACATGACATGGTTCTAGGTGTTTAAACTTAAAAATTCATGTGTAGATGAACAAGGTGATAACTAGATCACTTTATGGGACTTAAGCTCGGAAAAGTTTGACCCAAGTCAACAAATCGACTTGGACACTTCATTTTAAGTCCAAACTTCATAAACATGTTTAGGAATAGGTATGACATATTTCCATGCACTTAGAATGAAAAATCCATATGGATATGGATAAAATGACATAGAGGCCATTTCATGATAACCTCTTTTGAACCAAGTTAAACCAAGTCAATAAATTGACTTAGAGGGCTCATTTTCAATCCATATTGGAGGAACATGTTTAGATTTACTCATGTTATGTGTCCATAGGTTTAAATTTGAAAAACCATGAGTAAATGATAAGATTGACACTTAGCAAGTTTCATGATAGCTAGTTTAGTTTTGAATGAAACCATGCTAGGTTGATATCTTGACTTAATGACATAATTTTTATTTCAAACTTGACATACACTCTTCAAATGGCCATTTTATGGTGTCATAAAAGTTTGGATGAAAATTGAGCACATCTTGAAAAATAACTGAAAATTATGAAAATGCCATTGAAATTTTAGCATTTTCAGTTATTTCTATAAAAATGCAAAAAATTATTTTTAACTGATTCTTGAAAAAGCATATTCATTAAAAAATGTAGTTTCTTAAGTAAAAATTTCATCAATTTTTATTAAGAATCGAATTTATAGTGGATTTTTGAAGTTGGATTTCAAAAGTGCAAAGTATCACCCTCGTGAAATATTCCTAGAATAAGATCCACATTTATTAAGTTTTAAAAATTTGTTTGTAGGATAAAGATGATTCTAGATGAACTCAAGAAGCTCGCAGACTTTCCGATACTTCGATTTTTCGTCGAACACTTCAAATGAAACATTGTACATACTATTTTGATTTCATTTCTAATATCGTTCTCACTATTCTTTGAGTGAAATCATTTCTAAAAATAATTTTGATACCTTGAGCGATATCATGAAAATGAGTTCTTGGTTCGAATCGAGATAAGTTTAAATATGAACTTAGATAATTCATTTTTGAGCTCAAACTTGACACACGCATCTTAAATGATCATTCAGCAATGTTTGAAAAGTTTGAAGCAAAATTGACAACTTTTGAAAAATACCTAAAATTTACGAAAATGCCCCTGGACTTTCAAGAATAATATGAATTTCTAGAAAACTAATTTTTTACTGATTCTTGAACCTGTAGATTCCCTGAAAAATATAGTTTCTACAGTTCAAGTTTTAAAAATTTTCATCAAGAATATGATTTGATAGAGATTTAAGAATTTGATTTATGTATACTTAAGTATCCCTTTGACCTAAGTCAACAAATTGACTTAGAAACCTTCTTTTAAGCCCAAACTTGATCAATATAATTAGATTCACTCATTTTAGATATTCAGGTGTCTAAGTTAGAGAAAACATGAGTAGATAGCGAAATTTGATACTTAGCATTTTCATGTTTTCATGCCTATTTTGAATGAAACCGTGCTAAGTTCATATTTTGATTAAATGACATCCTTTTCATTTCAAACTTGATAAACACGCTTTAAATGATTATATCTTGATATTTGGAAAGTTTGAATGAAAACTAAAAATTTTAAACAATAGCTAATATTTACGAAAATGCCACTAAAGTATCTCTCTTCTCAAAATTACTCATCTTTTTCGAATACTTTGGATTTTCATTGAAATTTTCAAATGAGACTTCAAGTATGATATCATAACTCTATTTTTGGTATCGTTCTCACTATTACCCCAAAAAAAATCATGTCTGAAATGATTTTTGATATTTTGACCGATACTTGAAAATATTAATACTTGAGTTAGTACATGATTAATAGTTTTGGATTTTGACAATCTTTTCATGATATCATGTACTACTTAGTCTCTCATTCGATATGTTATTTTCGTCCCTTGGGTTGGTTGACTTCGTTTTCTTGAAAACTAGTTTTCAAGTCCCAACTGTTAATAGGTTGATTTTTCTCGTCCTTTTTGATTGATATTTGATTGATGTCAAAAATGGGAGAAAAATATAGGTAGAAATAGAAGAAAATATAGGAAAACCATGCATGTTTTTTTTCATAGATAGTAGGAGTTTATTTTCATAGATATGCATGTTGATAGGGGGAGAAATCCAAGATGATGTCAAACTCTTTAATGCAAATGCCAAGGCCATGAATGCTTTGTATTATGGTCTTTCTATTAATGAGTTTAATAGGATCTCAACTTGTAAATCAGCCTTTGAACTTTGGAATGTCCTAGAGACTACACATGAAGGTACCTCACAAGTTAAGAAGTCCAAGATAAACCTCCTCTTGCATGACTATGAAATGTTTAGAATGCAATTGCATGAAACTATCGATGAAATGTATGCACGCTTTAAAAATATTACTAATGGTTTATGCAATCTTGGTAAAGATATTAGAGAAGAGGAGAAGGTAAGGAAGCTCCTTCGATCTCTTACCAAGACTTGGGAGCCAAAGGTGATTGCTATCATGAAAGCCAAGGAATTGGCAACTATGAAAATCACCAAACTCATTGGATCTCTCATGACTCGTGAGATCCACATGAGGGTACACAAGGACGAAGATGCCCCCAAAAGCAAGACCATTGCTTTAAAAGCATCACACCGAGCCAAAGAACCCTCATCATCCGAAGAAGAGTTTGATGAGCAAGAAGAGATGCCAATGGTGGCAAGAAGGTTCATGAGATTCATGAGAGGTGGCTTGAGTAGTGGCAAAGGAGGCTACACTTGCTACCATTGCAACAAGCCAGGAACCTAAGGAAGGATTGCCCACAACTCAAGATGGCTTCTACCTCCACTCCTTACAAAAGGGACAAGACCAAAAAGAAGAAGAAAGCCATGATGGCTTCATGGGATGAAAGTGAATCCTCATCAAGCGAGGACATCAAGAGTGAGAAAGCAAACCTTTGCCTTATGGCAATTGACAATGAGGTAAGATTTACTTTGGGTGAACTTTCATTTACTCAACAAGAACTAGAAGTATAATTTGAACAAATGCATGGTGAATTCAATGCTATTAGGAAGAGATTTAAAAGGACAACAAATCTTCAGAAGAAGAGAATGATAGCTTACTTCTTTCATGCAATGCTTTAAAAAGGGAAATAGAAAATCATAAGGATGAGAAACACACTTTTGAGAAAGTCAAAAATGAGTTAGAAAATGAGAATGAGAAGTTAGAATGTGAAAACAAGTTTTTGAGTTCTCAAGTAGAACACTTGAACGATAGCATATTTAGCTTAAAAAGGGAATTATGCATGTTAAATGAGAAAATGATAACATTACAAAATGACATGCCTAAGGTTGCTCATTTTAGAAAAACCACACATGCTAGCTCATGATTATGCACACTTCTATGCTCACACTCATAATACTAGAAGATTTAATGGAAGTTGTTTTTCTTGTGGCATTTTTGGGCACATGGTTAGAGATTTTGTACACTTAAGAGGAAGCCCCATGCTAGATTTACTTGGGTTCCTAAGATGACTAACAATCAAGGACCCAAGAAAATTTGGGTACCAAAAGTTGCCTCTTCTCCTTTTGTAGATGGAGAACCATCATCAAGCAAGTAGGAGTACTTGGATCTTCGATAGCGGTTGCTCAAAGCATATAACGGTTGATATCAATTTATTTGCTACCCTATCAAGCAAGGATGGTGGGCATGTGACTTTTGGAGACAAAGTTGGGATGGGAATAAGAAACGCAGCGGAAATAGCAATTTAAAAAATTCAAACCATCCCGAAAACAACTATCTACTTTAGCTATTTTTAAGGAATTCAATCTACGAGTAGAAGGGGAAGATATACCTTATACCGCGGATGGTATGGCTGTTCCTATCCCCGTGGATGGAGGATGTAGATGGCCGGCCACCAATGGAGAGGAGGAAGAGTTCTTTGGAGCCTTTCTCTTCACGAAGCCTCTAAAGAATCAAGTCCTTGATCTTCTCCAAGAAGATGAAGAACTAATTAACCAACCCCTCCAATGGGGTGTTCAGCCACAATTTATAGAGAGAGGGGGGGATACAAAAGTAGACCCGGCCCCCTAAAAACTCTCTCTCTGGATGTAATATCCTAGATATTTTTATTTATTTTTCCTTTTATTGTTTGTGTTTGCCAGCCTAGCGAGCTAGTTCGAGGTCGAGCCGAGTCGACTCGTGATCTGGTGCGAGCTCGGGTAAGTTGAATTATGAGTTATAATTATATAGCTAATTTATTTGATTATGTTACATGTGGATGTTCATGTGTTTATTGCTTGTATTTTATCTTGGGGTTAGTTTGGGTTAGCGGGTTGCGGATCCGGGTTGAGAAGAGTGTGGGTTAGGGTGTGGTTAAGTGGAAGTGGGAGGGGATTATAAGAAACCCCTCCTAGGGCTGGCGGCTCCCTATTGGAGCTGCACCAGCCAAGAGAGAGAGGAGAGCAACCGCCGAACCAAGCTAGCAGCCGTCGCCCCTCTCCCCCTTCCCTTGAAGCCAGCCGCCGAGGAGAAGAGCCAAGCCAAGCCTAGCCGAGCCCTTCCCCCCCCCCCCCCCCCCTCTTCTTCTCCCCTTTGGAACCCAAGCCGGCGGCTTGGTAGAGCCACCGCCCCTTCCTCTTTGTGGAGCCGAGCCACCACCGCCACCTTTGAGGCCGGATTCGGAGGCCGTCGATTGGGAATTTCCCTGATTTCTTCTTCCTAATCAAGTGAGTGGTTTTACCCTCCTTCTTTTTGGGTTTCTTCGATTTCTTGAAGGCTAGGATGTTTTGATTTGTTTTCCATCGATCTCTCGAGTTTTCATCATTCTTTTTGATTGCCGTGTTTGAGGAGGCCCTAAACCCCTATGGGGTTCGGCAGCCCTAGGATGACCCTAGGGGTGCTCGGCCAAGGTGGAGACGAGGGTGCCCTCAAGGTGTTCGGTGAAATGCCTAAGTGAGGATTTTTGGTGTTCTTGAGATCCATGCCTTAAATTGCTTATTAAATCGAGTTCCTACATGTTCAAGCATGCCTTGTAATTAATCTGTGATATTTTTGGATAGAAATCATTTTTATAAAATTAAGATCTTGATATTGATGCCATAAAGGTTCTTGAAGAAGGGTTCTTGATCATGATGCTTGTTTCTTGATGAAGGTGTTGTTGATACTTGTTAGTCTTGTTTAATAAGGATGAAATTTGAGAAATTTATCTCAAGATTAGTATTATGTTTTAATGATAATTAAGGATCTAATTTCTGTTAATTTCGGATTTATTTTCATGCTATATTGAGAAACTAAGTGTTGCTGGAATTTCATGCTGAGATGATAAATCTGTGCTATTTTTAAAATACTAGTTGTGGTGTGTGTAATTCTTTGAACATAGTCGTGTAACCTATCTTTTCGAGCAGAAAACATAGTTTGGAAATATAGGACACACTCTGGTAACCAGATTCGGGTTAGATACATCAGTATCGGGCCCAACAGTAAGCTATAACAAAACCCTAAAACAAAACCCTAATCTTGGTGATCTAAATTTTAATTGCATAATTAAAATTGAGCAAGGGGTCAGCATAATCTGTTATGAACCAACAAATAAAGTTATGGATGAAATAAAACCTCACATGTTTATGACATTACGGGTCTAGGAATTGGAGTCGGGTATTGTAGTGTTGAGATGCTTCCCAATAAGGTTGACACCCCTAAGACACCGTAGGAGAGACTTGACTTAGGTCAAGTTGCACCATATCTTTATGAATGGCCGAGAGGCTCGTTGAGGGGAGCCGAATTGCAAGCTAGGCCTGGAAGGTTGGATGACTAATTCCTAACCTGTGGAACAAGTTTGGATGGGCAAATTCTAATTGTTTCGATTACCCTCGTGGAATAAGTTCGGAGGGCCTACCCGATTATTCCCGATGTGCTTTTAAGGAATAAGTTTAGAGGGCCTACTCGATTATTCCTGTGATATCTTAAAGGGGCAAGTTCGGATGGGTGATTCCTGATTGTTCATTCACGTCTTGTGGAGCTAGTTCGGAGGGCCTTCCCGATGATCCCGAGTTTCTTTATATTAGGATAAGTTCAAAGAGCCTTCCCAATTATCATAGTATGTTTTGTTGCCTTAGAGCATGGTAGGCTTAGGCCTGTTGATCTTCACCGTTTGGGTGTTGGATGCCTTCGGGCAGGTAGTGGCCAGATGGCCTGTTAGCTGGTCACTCCCTTGTGACCTTTTCATGCGTGAGTCAGGAGTTTTACTTTAGGCATCATATCTGTGTTATTTTTTTTTTGTGGCGATTGGTAGAATCGCTCACTGAGTTTTTTTGAACTCACCCGTTGTCGTTTTTTTTTTGTTTTGCAGAGCTTGACCGGTGAGGTGGGCTGGGGCACTTGGCGCGACTGGAGGGCAGAGGAGCTACATTGATCTCATAGCAGTACTAGTTAGGGGTCGTAGTCGAGTCTGTAGTAGTTTGTCATGCACTGTGTTTTGGCATTTCGGAGTTGTAATCCCTTGGGGACGTTTATGTCATTTATTTATTTCAGATTTCATTATTGGCGGTCTATTGGACTTGATTTATTATTTCCGCACTTTGTACTTTTGCTAAACTTACTTATAATGAATTCTATATGGTTTTCCATTTGAAATAAAACTTGATTATTTCCTTCCGCTATGTTTTATTGTTGAGTTGGCATGTGCATGGTTTAGGCTGCGGGATATTGGCAAGTATACCCTGGCCGATCACGTGACCATGAGTTGGGGCGTTACACCGAAATTCAAAATTCGGAGTTTACCTCCAAAAATAATTTATATTTTAATAGGTTCATAATTAATTAAATCCAATAAAATATAAACTTTAATTTATCTTCATAAATTAAGAGCCTATAAACAAGAATGATAATTATCTAAATAAACCAATTCTCTAAACAATAGGAAAGAGGTTTACCTAAATAATTCAATTTCTTATTAATTAATAGAATTATGAATTATCCTCATAAATCATATATCTATTAATTTTATGATTTATATCCATAAATCAAATTCTTATTAATTAGGATTTATCTAAATAAATTAATTCCCAATTAATCGATTACGCTCATGGTTAGAAACTAATTTTCCCACCATGAATATTTGATTCAAAATCAAATTATATTTAATTCAAAATCAAATTATATTTAATTCATAATTAAATATATTCCTGGTCGAGTGGTTAATTAATATTTAATTCATAATTAAATTTAATCAACTACATAAAATATTATCATGTGCCAATCCCTACAATTTAGGGCTGCCCTACAAAGTAGAGTTACCGAGGAACTCCTTCCTTGCGCATTCATTACTATATGAATGTTATCTTTCTTATCATGTCCCTAAACAAGATATGTGATCGATTTGTAGTATGTCCTTGCTAGTAGACATATAGGGCCACATTCGGACTTTATCTCATAAGGTCCGTTACGAGGTTAGCCTGTTGTGTGTGACCCATTGGGCCCCCCACTAAGCTAGCAATGAGTTGTGCATAACGGAGAGTCAAATCTGATAGAACAACTTCTATTCGAATCTTACAAGCCACCACTAAATCCCTTTAGTGTGGTTATGAGAGAATCCACTCACAAGTCAAGATTGACGTCTAGAAATGTGTCATGACTACTCAGATAGTGTGAGGTTCAATCTATAGGGATCGAACGCCCTTCGGTGATTAGTTACCGTGCTACTAAATCCCTCGATTATAATGTCCTGTAGTCGGCTAGGGTACGAAAGAAGTTTCAAATCCTAATACCGATTCATATGTATTCCACCCGTCAAGATTACGTCTCAATAATGAAACGTCAGAAATATCTTCCTGACTTCATGTCTACTCTGGCCAAAGATTCCCGAATCAATGCTTGCAGGCACACATAGGACATTATCTCCTCTTAGTAGGAGTAATAGATTCTTTGTTGGTTGGTCACCTACCTCTATGAATGCTTCCCCATGCCAAGTAACACCCAGTACATGACGCTGAGGGCCACATAGGGATAAAACCAAAGCAATGGGTCGTCACTCACAAGGCACTACTATAATTTGGACTTTTACCGGTATGTGATTGTTATGACGTTGGCTAGAAATTGTAAATACTACAAAATCCTTTACTAGCAATTAATGAATTCTCACTAGATCCATTGACGTTAAAGTCTTTAGAAGTAATTTATACAATTGCTAGTAAAGATAAAAATAATCACCACTAAATGTATACATATATATTGAAATCAATAACTTTTTTGTATAATTTTTAATAATAGTTGCTAAATGATATACCTCTAACTCATTTAACAACAATTATCTTATTGCTACAAATTAATTTCCACTAAAGAAATAATCTCTTGTAGCGAGGCACCATGACAATCTCAGGTCAAAGGACTACTTGAACCTACTATCACCCGAGTAACATTCTATTGACACTCATGTAAGGATTCCATTGTGTGTTCATCGTGCAGGTCTGTTCAGTTAACTCATTACCTAATAATCACCTGTATACATTAATGATGACTCGTAGGTAACTGTGAGATCAGCTACCCCTATCGTATAGGGCATGTACCAAGTGCACTAGTCTATCCGGAATCACCGATCTCGTAAATGGTGATCATACGACTACGAACATTTAGAACATGGGCATTTGGATTCCAAGTCTGACTGGCATAATCTCATCATGGCCTTCGAATCATTTGCCCGGGTTCATGGGGTTCATCACAATCTTTATGAATAAAGATGCAGCATATGATGAAAAAGTTGTCTTATTAAGTTGATTACCCGTGAATAGTCACTAAACACATCGACATGTGATTGGCTCAAGGGTACTGTTCCTTCCAATCTCCTACTTGTACTTTAGCCAATCATCCTAGTATTTGTATACCAAATTTCATTGGTGATCGAATCTGCAGTGGTAATCAGTTTAATCTACATCAATGTCTTTAAGTCATCACCTCTTTCCAACGATGAGGTGATACCACCTTTTAAGAAAAGCAATGGTCTTCACGGGATCGTAGTTCCTTAACTTTGAGCAACAGTCCTAGTATTGTCATACAATATCGGTGCTGAATTGGCAAACTCAAGAACAACTCCCACTGAATGATAAACTCCTTTATCGGATGCTATCCTAAGTGGCAGAGTAAGTAGCAAAGCACAACAATCCTTGGTCACCTTACCAGTTACAGTACCTAGCTAGGAACACTTTCCTATTTACCGCACCACCATTAAAGGTATCCTTGTATCATCATATGGTTTCATCGTCGTATAGAACACCTATCATCCTTCTCAAGTGCCTGAGAGAGTTCTCCATTTGCTCTTCAATGTTATTCTCCAGGGTTTGGCCCAAAATTTGCTATATACCTATAAGGTATAAGCAATATCAAGCCAAGTGCAAAGCATCGCATGATGGATCCCACTGCCGAATCATAATGGATCTCACTCATCTTTTGTCTCTCCTTAGGTGTCTTAGCAGACATCATTTTAGAAAGATTGATGCAATGACTCTTAGGCAAGTAACCTCTTTTACTACCTTCTATGCTAAAACTCTTTTATCACTGTATCAACATATATGGGCTTGGGTAAACCAGGCATCCTTTCACACCTAACCAAATAGATCCTAATGTCAAGCATATAGGAGGCCCTTCCCAAATGTACCATAGAGAATCAATATGGGAAATAACTGGAGCATAAGAACGCTTTTTCCACAAGTATGTCATACAATATGACTACACTCCCGCTAAATGCCTTGTCTTCACAAGGTTCATCAAAACCTTTTTTAATATCTCATCAAAATGGATGTTTTAACTCTTCGATGCTGGTTGTAGTCCATTAATGGACCTCTCTAGCTCACATATCTTACTCGGTCCTACCGAGGATACAAACTCCTCTAGCTATGTTATATAGACTTCTTCATAACGGAAGAACATAGTCTACACACCCACTAGCCAAATCTCATATTCATAGTACGCATCGATGGCTAGCAATATCCTGATGGACTTGAGCACTGGAACTGGTGAGAATGTCTTATTGTAAACAACCTATTGTCTGGGTTAGATCTCATTCACAGCCATTCTGGTCTTATAGGTCCACACCTTGCCAGTTGCTCAGATCTTTCCTAAAGATCGACCTGCAACCTATAGGAGTCATCCTTTTGGAGTCGGTCAACCAAAGTTCGTACTTGGTTAGAGTGTAGTTTGGATTTGTATAATGCCACCGCATAGTGTCAACACATTTGACCATTAAGGGTCCGTTCATTTCACAAATAGTTTAGTACAGAACAAACTAGTCAGTACTTTATAAGGTTGTACAAGACAACATAACAAATAGTCCCATGTTCGTTACGCATGGTACTAGGAATCAAATTTAGTACTATCTTGTGTTCGGTATGTTGTAATACCCGAGATTTCCTAATATAATTTTTTTAATTGGTACAACGCACCGGATCGGGAACTAGTTGGGTCGAGTCACGAGATCGTTGCGAGTAGAAGGTATAATTTAAATTGTTGGACTCATGATTAATGTTCTCTCTACGATTTATAAGTTGGATCGACTCAAGCCGAGTTGAAACCGGGTTCGCGAGTCGAGTCGGGGCTCAATTCGGGCTCAGGTTGAGTCGAATGAAAGAACTTAAGTCTTGAGGGCAAAATTGTCAAAAAAAGGGAGGGATAAAACCCACACCCATTGGCTGCCGTACGGCTCAAGGAGAGCCGCACGGAACTCGAGAAGGGCAAGCGCAGGAGAGGGAGAGGTGATCAAGGGGAGGGTGGCGCTGGAGTTTGGTGTCGTCGTCGGAGATCGGGAACGCCATCATCTCGTTCTTCTTTTTCTTCTAATCGAGGTGAGTGGTGCAGATCTTTGTTTCTTGGGTTGTATATTTGGCCGAATACCCCATGAAGGGGGGATTGTTTTCTTGATCGTTCTTGATCGATTTTTGTGTCTCTTGATCCTAAACTTTTCCTCCTTTCTCGATGATGAGATTCTTGCGAATTTATGATGGTGTTTTTGTTGAGTTTGGGGTCGGCCGAATGAGGGGTTTTAAGGGGAGGTCATGCCAAAATTTCTTTAATTTGTATTTGATTGAAATTGATGATTTCTTGATCGAGTTATGGCTTGAAGATCTTTGATGAAATACCTCGTGTGGATCACCTTTGATAGAAAGTATGTGTTAGAACCCTATGAGAAGGGCCGGCCATGGTGATTAAGGCTTGGTTCTTGAAAATTTTCCTGAGTTCTTGTATCATGGAGATTCCAAGCTTTGAAGCTATTTTGTGGTGCTTATAATTAATCGATCATTATCTAATTGTTAGAACCTTGTGGTATCCCTTTTATGTTTTCTTTTTTCTGTTGCAAGTGCGTTGCCAGTATGGGAGTTAAGGTTATATTGAATTAACACTACAACAAATCGGTTGTAATTCGACGGCAAAATATGAATAAATTTTGACGTCTATTAAAGTCGATTTTTACATATTGACGTTGGTAAATCCGACGAAAATGCGTGTGAAACGACGACAGTCGAATTCTACATATTGACGCCTGCGGAGGCGTCAATATATTCAAGACATATTGACGTCTTTGATTAGGCGTCGTCTATGGTAGAAAATTACATATTGATGCTCGCGGAGTCGTCAATTACGCAAACATATTGACGCCTCTATTAGATGTCACATGGAGTCGAAAATAATATATTGACGCCAACTGGCGTCGATATAGCAGCTATTGATGCCTGTGAAGGTGTCAATATTTCGCATCAATATGGCTACCATATTGACGCCTCACAGGCGTCAATATGAGGCGTCAATATGGGCCACCATATTGACGGCTGTGTATTGATGCCTGTGAGGCGTCAATATGGCCATCATATTGATGTCTTCACAGGCGTCGCTATGTTTATTTTTTTTTAAAAAAATAAAATATTGCGTCAGTAGTGTGTTCTTTAAAATTAATTAATTAACCGTGAAATCGAATAAATTCTAATGAGAATTACACATTTAAAAAACTTCAACCAGCTAATTAATTTAAAGATAATCAATTAAATTTTTTAATTACACATTAATCAATTTTCCTAATTACACGTTAATCAAATTATACATAACATTAAATCAAATAATATTATACATATTAGTTTTACAAATAAAATTAAATAATCTAATCTTCATCATCCATCTCCTCCTCCTCCTCCTCATCTTCTTGTTCTTCCTCATCGTCTTCTCGATTGACATCTCTATCTATACATCAATATCAATTATAAACATACAAGTTTGAATATTATCAATTAAAATATTTAGTATTATAATAAATAAATTTACTTACAGTTTAAAAATGGATCTTTTACTTGTACCTTCTCCGATATTAGCCGGCGGCATTTCATGAGGAAGACTTTTAGGAACACACAATTGACTCTGTTAGAAAAGCATATTTAATTAAATACAATGCTAAAAAGATCAACTAGAAATAAATTAAATAAATACTTACACAATCAATTGGTGAAGAAAATATATTAGCTTGATTAATATACACTACAACACAATCGACCTATAGAGACACATAATTGGAGACAAATTAAATTTTTGTTTCTAAATATTCACATTTAGAGACTATATATGAGAAACTTACCATAACGGCCTAACCTTGCCACCTGGCATCCGGCCCTTAAGGCCTACTTATGGTATAAGAATCCCGGCTACAACCGGCCCTTCCATACATGGTAGAATCACACTGGCCGTTCGGCACATCATATCAAGATGTAAATATGAAATCCTAGGCCATCGACTAGGATGGTCTACTAGTCTCCGGACACCGTCTGGGGTAGGGATAGCTAGTCCCACCCAACTGGGGTCTAACACCTAGCGGGCCCACTGGTGGATCTCAAGACCCAATCACTGGCCGACCTAAGCATTGGTCATTTCCGACCTCCACGCTTCTCGGCGGACCATCTCAAGCACATCACACAGTCAAATGTCCTAAGGTTTCCTTATATACACTTCGGGCTGTTTCCCCTTCCATAAATGTGTATACCAAATTGTTCTAGGTTTCCAAAAATGAATACTAGAAGTCTTAGAAGTTGTGTCATTTCCTAGCTAGGTTTCCATATACACTAAGCATCTTGCAACGTCCTACATATTATCTAACGTTATACGCTACCTTGGGTGAGGAATTCTATGAACCGTTCTTGGAGTTTCACCCATGAACATTTCAGGACAGCATGTGTAATCTAAAGAAAAGTAAGCATAATTTACAACATCTACTATATATAACCACGAGATTCATCAATAAACATTTATACACTGCCTTCAGAATTAAACTCAATAAGAAACAATTTATCTAGCATGGTAAGATAACAACAAATTCAACAATGCATGAAATACTAAGCATGGTAAAATATTACATCATTTTAAAAATTAAAGAGGAATGAGCTAAGGATGGTCACTACGCTATCATTCCTACAATTACATGAATCAATAAATTAACTTGCTATGGTTAGAGTTCTTCCTAAGTATCATCATGTCTCTCTTGTTTTAGCACTCTAACTATGGAAATTTCCATCTAAAGCTCACCCTCTCCCTCCCCTAGGCTTGGCCGAGCCTTGAGCAAGGTGAGCCTTGCTCGGCTATGCCTCTTAGGGTAGGAAAGGAAGAGGAGAATTTAATCCCCGACCCTAATCCATTGATTCCGCTATATCTTAATTTCATATTGACTAGTTTGCCCCTCCCCTATACTTGGCCGAACCCTCATGAAGTTTTAGGGTTCACTCGGCCAATACTAGGAGTTTTAGGGAAGACAAGTTCCTTAACACATGAAATCGATGATTAAGAACACACTATTCAAGAAATTGAGATCATCCGAGAGCTCTACTTCCGTCAAGGGAATTGGCGAAAATTTTGGCATGACCTTTCCCCTTTTCCCATGATTCGGCAGCCCTAGAACTCGAGAAATCAATGAGAAAAACAAGACGATCTTACAAGGATTGATACAAAACAACTAATATACAACTCCGAAACCAAGAATCGTCGAAAACTCGTGAGAAAACACATCCAAACATTGCTAGGGGTTCGGCTACCTGCCTACCCCAATCCTTCAAATATAACCAGAGTACCTTTGCTAGAGGAAGATGAAGGATCGAGCGTTGACGACCTCGAATCTTCTGACGACGACACGAAACTCGGATCGACCAAAATCTATCTCCCATGCTTCTTCTCCCCCTCTCCCTATGCGCTGCCTTGTGCGACTCCATGATGGGTCACACGGCAGCTTGGATGAGGGATTTTAATCCCTCATCTAACATTCCATTCTCACCTTAGCCACTTACTACAAACTCGACTCAGCCCGAGTCTGACTTGGGATCCGACTCTACCCGCAACACAAGTCGATTTAAACTCGATTAAGGTATAAATGCATAAAATGAAAGAGTCATTTGCCCAACTTTATTGCATACCACATTAGTCGAGTTATACCTTCTACTCGAGGTGATCCTGAGGCCTGATTGAACTAACACCGGGTCCGGCATGTTGCACCAAAATAGATTTTTATATTAGGAATTTTTTTTCCGGATCTTACACTACCGCATCCTTCCAAACCCCAAGGTGCACCCTATAATCCCCGATCAACGCATACAATGCGGAGAATGATACAATTTGCAAGAAATTTCATGAACTCGACCTCAAATTCAAGAACGTCACACGATAGTCCCTATTTATGATTTCTAAGGATATTTAGGGAGGATCCACTCACCGGAGAAGAGGATCAGAGTGGAAGAAGAGTCTTGAGGGCCTCACGGTACTCGGCTCCGACGAACTCGCGAACTTCGGCCGGTTGTCTCCCTCTCCCCCTTGCTTTGGCTGCCGCTCCTCTCTTCCAAGGCGTCTTGGGTTCCGTGTGGCTACTGTAGACATAAGGACCCAAGTGCTTATATATATATTACATAGTAATTTACATGTTTGCTCCTCTCCCCCTAAGTCATCCCAAACCGCTTAAAACGAGTCCGATTCGAGCTCCGATAGCGCCCTTGGACTCGGCTCGAACCCAACTTAAGTTTAGCACATTAATGAACTCATAATTAAGGGTAATTACAAAGTGCAAGGGTCTCACCTCAAGTTATGCGCTATCGCTCAACTCCGCACGCGTTGTTGCGTGTCACGACCAACCCGCTGAATTCAATACACGTAAAAATATTATTAAATTTTTAGCGAGTATTACAAATTAAGGATATTTCCAAAGTGCAAGGGTTTCACCTCAAGTCATGAGCTACTGGTCAATTCCGCGCACACCGTTACGCGCCACGATCATCCATTGAAACCAATACAGACAAAATATTTATTAAATTTTAGCGAGTATTACAGATTGGTAACTAACTTAGCATTAGGATGATCGATGATGAAGCTAAAGAACATTTTGTGGATATCACAATTAAGTTAATGTATTTTTTATCTCCTAATGGTTATCCACTTGATTGCCACATGATCAATTGTTGATAATCTTTTGAATAGGTCCTATTTTTAAAATCAATCCAATAGTTAAGATGAAAACTAGTCTTATTTTTTATCCACATATTAGAGGAGGATAAGGAATTTGTCAACTCTTTCGGTGACGTAAATTTATCACATTCCACGATTAAATTGTATCCATAGAACTTTATCCAATAGGATTTTATCCATTAATCATATTCAACTTTTATTAAATAGATATTTTTGAGACATCTTTATCGAAGTACAGCATCCATTGTACTCCTCTATATATACATATGCATAACTCATACTCTCAACGCCTCGTAGCAACTTTTCATAGTAACCACCGGAAATGGGTCACTTGCATTCGTCGTTTGTCTTCCTCTTTTTTCTTTTATTGTCACCCCTTTTCACCTTGGCACATAGCGACGAGGAGGAGGAGTTTGGCAACACTTCCAATGCATGTAAATTATGTCGTGGTAGTTTTCCAAAGGGCTTTTTGTTTGGTACTGCAGCATCCGCTTACCAAGTTGAGGGAATGGCACTTAAAGGAGGCAAAGGGCCAAGCATTTGGGAAGAATTTGTTAGAATACCTGGTACGTAATTTATATGCATTATTTGCTTTTGTATATTATTTTTTTGAAGATGTAAGATATATTAATATTCATTTAACGGATACTTTGATATGATTAATATAATATGTGTAGGTATAATACCAAATAATGCAACTGGAGATGTATCAGTTGACGAGTATCATTTCTATAAGGTTAGTCAAATACTCTCATGTCTTGAAATGTATATAATGTTGTGTTGCCCTTGTTCTTATATGTTTGAAAGTTAGTATGAGAGATAATTGCATCTCTCTCTTTTGCTTAAAGAAAATGGTATCTTATAGTATTACTTCTCTTAATTGGGAAAACAGAATGAATTATATTTTTCATCATCTCATATGATATAATCTTTTATAGATAATCTTATATTAATGACATAACGTTAAGTGTATGTCTTGTGTACCAGTGTTTTTGATATTTGTTAAACTTGAGCTTTATCTTGCAGGAAGATATTGACATCATGAAGGAATATAACTTTGATGCATATCGATTCTCAATCTGCTGGAGTAGAATTTTTCGAAGTAATTGATAGCATATGATTCATTATTTAAATTACTAATATTCATCTTATGTCAACACAAGTTTGTATATTTCGATAATTCTTATGTGAAACACTTGTTGACGTTAACTTGTATTTTTAAAGATGGTAATGGAGAAGTTAATTGGCGAGGTGTAGACTATTATAATAGGTTGATTACTTGTTAATGCAAGGTAATCTATCCTTATTGTTTAAAAACAACAAGGTTTTATCAATTTCTTAGGGTTTTTTTATTGAAATATTTGATGATTTGGCATGTTTTTCTATAGGGATTACTCCATATGTAAATCTATATCATTATGATCTTCCATTAGCACTTGAAGATGAGTACTTAGGTTGGTTGAGCCCAAAGATAGTGTAAGTATTATAGTTCAAGATGTATGATAGTTCTTATTATTGCCTTAATGTATTATATTCGTAATATTAAATAAATCATGTATGTGAACAATGTATGAGATTAATATTTTATTAACAAATTTGATTTTTGTTTAGGGATACATTCGCAGACTATGCTGACTTTTGTTTTGAGAGATATGGTGATAGAGTTAAGAATTGGTTTACGTTCAATGAGCCTAGAGTTGTGGTAGCTCTTGGTTATGATATTGGATTTCATGCTCCTGGAAGATGTACCGGTTGTAGGTTTGGTGGAAACTCAAGCACAGAACCCTATATTGTGGCTCATAATCTTATCTTATCATATGCATCTGCTGTGAAGAGATATCATGAAAAGTATCAGGTAAATTTTTCATATATAGTTATTTTTATTTGCAAATAAATGAAATATATGACTTGCACTGTAACGATGGCTAATTCAATACTTCATCATCCAGATTTAGTAAAACCATCACAATCTTTAGGAACAAATCTAATGCAATTCTATGTAACAAAGATTTTGCTTGATTTGGTTTAATAATTATGTCTAGGTACCATTAATTTCGTAACCTTTTCTCTTTAGATTTTCATTTGAAGACATTTTTTCCTTTTTTTTCATGATTATATTAATGAAGGTCTGTTTGCTCATATATTCAATATCTTAGGAACATCAAAAAGGGAAAATTGGAATTCTTTTAGATTTTGTTTGGTATGAACCTCTCACTTACTCAAACGAAGACGAAGTTGCAGCTCAAAGAGCAAGAGATTTTCATATTGGATGGTATTAAACATGTCATTATTAGCTAGGAAAATAATTTTAATTACAATTACTTATTTTGTGAAAATTTTCCTAATATTTGTTACAGGTTTCTTCATCCTTTAGCATATGGACAATAACCGAAATTCATTCAAGAAATTATTAAAGATAGGCTTCCTAAATTCACTTGTGAAGAAATAAAGATGGTGAAGGGATCATATGATTATCTTGGTGTCAACCAATACACATCTTACTATATAAAGGATCATAATGTTACCAATACAACAACCTTGAGCTACCAAGATGATTGACATGCCGATATTAAATGATAGATTGTCTAATAATTTCTTAGTTAATAGATTAATTGATGGGTGTTGATTCATTTGCTTTAGAAATCTTACTTTGATATTCCTTATCTTGCAGATGATAGAGATGGCGTGCCAATTGGTCCGAGGGTAAATTGTTGTTTATTAATCATTTTATTATTCTAATATACTTGATTGCTTAATCATATTAAGTTAAATTTAATTATATTTAAGTTAATTTCTTCATTTCGTATGAATAAAAAACTTGTTTAAGCTAAATCTATTGTATCTTTAGCTCAACATTAACCTTCTTCATAACATCCAAGCATTTTCCTCTCTCAAGATGTCCTCGAATTTAGAATTACAATAGACTAATACTTGTAGATCATTTACATATAATCTAAAGATATATAATGAATAATTTTATTCAGGCCTTTTCAGATTGGCTATACATTGTTCCGTGGGGAATGTATAAAGTAGTGACATATGTCAAGGAAAACTATGGCAATCCAATTATCATTCTCGCTGAAAATGGTATATATGAGTTAGTATATTCTCATCATTGGATTAGTATTTTTTTGTCTCTTACTAGCTTCTTAACAATGTGAATATTAGGAATGGACCAACTAGGAAGTGACACTCTACCAAGGGGGTTGCATGATACAATAAGGATCAACTATTACAGAAGCTACTTTGAGGAGCTAAAAAGGGCCATGAAAGATGGTGCTACAGTAATAGGATACTTTGCTTGGTCTCTTCTAGATAATTTTGAGTGGAGACTAGGATATACATCAAGGTTTGGATTGGTCTACGTGGACTTTGACAATAACAAGCGATACCCGAAGGCGTCAGCTAAATGGTTCAAGGAAATCTTGAAGAAGTAAAATAAAAAGAGTGATTATTTTTTTTATTTTTCTTAGACGAGCGATTCAATTTTTCTAGTGTAGATTTAATAGTAATGCTAGAATCTCAATAAAACATTTCGTTCATTTGAATAAAGCATTTTTGTTGCTGTTCCAATTTCATCTGATAAAATTTAGCCTCTCGTCTGATTATTCACATACCAACTTTACTGAAATATCTCTTCTCCTTGAAAATTAAAAATATGCAACTAAGAAAACTTATATTTTATTAAATTAGTTAATTCTTGAAGTCATATTTATGTTTTCAGTCTCCATAATAAAATTCCCAAAGAGATTGCAATAGAATTAGGATGAAATAGAATTTTTTTTTAAACAAAGATAAAAAATCATAATATATGACAATACTAGGATTTGAACCTTAAATCTCTAAAAAACATCCAAGATGTTGCCAACAACTGTGCTAGTCATAGTTAGAGGATGAAATAGAATTCAAGATTAAACAATTAGATAACTTCTTATTCTAGTTAAATTAATTAAACTTAGAGTTAATTAATTTGAAATTGTTTAGCCAATTAATATAAAATTGGTCCAGTTAATTAATTAAAAAACTATTTATTTTGATATTTGTGGTTTAATTTATTGTTATTAAATTTAGATGATTAATTAAAATAATCCTGTTATATAAATCAAATATGTTTTTAATTGAATTAAACCAATATTTATTACTAAACAATCTTATTGAAATATAATAAAATAGATATATTTTCAATTAATTGAACTATATTATGTAAATTAAACAATATCTTAAATAATATTTTAGTTACAATTCCATTGATCTAAATTAATTTTGAAATCGATTTTCACTTTGAACCAAATATAGTTTACTTATAAAATATTGTACATATGAAATTAGTAACCCGGAATTAATTTTGAAACCCGGAGGTTGGATAGCTCCTCCCTCTTCTCGTAGATAACCTGAAGCTTGGTGTCCACCATCCAACCGAGGGCAGAGGAATCCTCGATGCTGTTGTCAAGAAGCGTGCCATCATCTGCCCTGTGTCCACAAGCGATGCCCAGGCCACTTGCTCGTGGTCCTATGGCGCACACATCACCATGCATGCGTCGAAGCAGCAAAGGATGTTGATGTAATATCCTAAATATTAATATTAGTTTTCCATTTATGTTTATGTTTGTCAGTCTAACGGGTTAGTGTGAGGTCGAGCCGAGTCGACTCATGGTCCGGTGCGAGCTTGCGAGCTCGGGTAAGTAGGAATATGAATTATGTAATTTCTTGCTTTTGCAAATGAATTTATTTAATTATGTTGTTGCATGTGCATGATTATTAAATCATGTTGCATATGGGTGTGCATGTGTTAGTATGGGGTATTTTGGGTTAGCGGATTGTGGATCCGGGTTGAGGCGGATGCAGGCATAAGGAGATTAGGATTGAAGAGGTGGGAAGGGATTATAAAATCCCCCCCCCCCCTAGGGCTTGCGGCTCCCTATTGGAGCCGCACAAGCCGTGAGAGGAGAGAGGAGACAAGCCGAGCCAGCTACCCCTCCCTACCTCTCTATTGGAGCCGCCGGTAGAGCCAAGCCGAGGAGCTAACCTTCCTTCCTCTCTCTCTTCTCTCCCTTCCTCTCACTTGGAAGCCAAGCCATTGGCTTGGTGGAGCCGCCGCACCCTTCTTCCCTTTTCTTGGAGCCGTCGGCTTAAGGTGAAGCCGCCGCCTCCCTCTTTTCTCTTTGACTTGGAGCCGAGTGCTTGAAGGCCAGATTCAGAGGCTGTCGATTGAAAGTCTTTCTCTATTTCCTTTTCCTAATCTAGGTGAGTGGTTTTACCCCTCCTTTCTTAGGTTTTCTCGTGTTCTTGAGCCGATATGGGCATAGTTTTGTTTGTGGTTTTTCGTTGATTCGTGCGTTTTGATCGTCGAGTCTTGTGTCGGTTTGTGGGAGGAAGGCCCGGGACTTCCCCTTGTGGCTCGGAAGCCCTAGGTTTACTCTTGGGGTGCTCAACCAAGATGGAATAAGGGGTGCCCTCAAGGTGTTCGATGAAATTCCTAATTGAAGGTTTTTGACTATCTTGATATCTATGCCTTGAATTGTTCATCAATTTAAATGTCTATAATGTTAATGCATGCTCGAAATTAAATCTGTGAGTTTTGGGAATTTAATCATGTTTATAAAAATAGGATTTGATCTTGAAGCCATGAGTGTGTTTGATATGGGTTCTTGATCATGTACTTGGATTCTTGTTTAAAGATTATCTTAATGGTTGCTAATCTTGGCTAAACAAACATTATTTAATTCTTGTGAATTTTGTCACAATGTTATAATTCTGTTTTAAGAGTGATTAAGGATTTAATTTCTGTAAAATTCGGATTTATTTTCTTGATGTGCGGGAAATTCACTTTTGTTGAAAATTTTATGCTGAATTGTTGATTTAGGGCTGATCTTGAAATCCATATTATGGTGTGTATAGTTTACTAAACATAGTCGTGTAACCTATTACTTTGACTAGAAAATATAGTCTGGATCCATAGGGCATACTTTGGGAGTCAGATTCGACTCGGGTGCACCAGTTCGGGATCAACAGTAAACTGAGAATAAAACCCTAAAACAAAACCCTAATTTTGGTGATGATAAATTTTAATTGCATAATTAAAATACAAGGGGCAGCATAATCTGTTATGAACCAATAAATAAATATTATGCATGAAATAAAACCTCACGGGTTTATTACATTACGGGTCTAGGAGGTGGGATCGGGAATTGGGTGTTGTGTAGTTTTCCCAATAGAGACATCCCTAAGACACCGTAGGAGACACTTGACTTAGGTCATGTTGTGTCATATCTTATTAAATGGCGGAGAGGCCCGGTTAGGAGCTGGATTGCGGGCTAGGCCCGGAAGGTTGGATGGCTAATTCCCAACCTGTGGAACAAGTTCGGATGGGCAAATCTCGATTATCTTGCGTATCTTGTGGAACATGTTCGAACGAGCAAATCCTGATTGTTCCCAAGATTCTATATTTAAAGGAATCAGTTCGGATGGATGAATCCTGATTATTCCTACGTTATCTCTTTAGAACAAGTTCGGATGAGCAAATCCCGATTGTTCCTGTGTTTCTCGTGGAACAAGTACGGACGGACAAATCTTGATTGTTCCTGAGTTTCTTTCAAGGAATAAGTTCGGATGGGCAAATCCCAATTATTCATATGTTCCTTAAAGGGACAAGTTCGGACCGGCGAATCCCGATTGTTCCTTCGCGTCTCATGGAGGAAGTTCGGACGGGCCAATCCTGATTCCTCCCGAGTTTCTTTATATTAGTATAAGTTCGGATGGGCCAATCCCGATTATGCTAGTATGTGATGTTGCCTTAGGGCATGGTAGGCTTAGGCCTGTTGTTCTTCACCGTTTGGGGTATTGGATGCCTTGGGGCATGTGTGTTCAGGTGGCCTGTTAGCTAGTCATACCCTTGTGACTTTTCCTGATTGAGATAGATGTTTCATCTCCATGCTTTATATCTGTGTTTGGTTTCTCGTGGGGGTTGGTAAAACCGCTCACTGAGTTCTTTTGAACTCACCCGTTGTCGTTGTTTTTGTTTTGCAAAGCCTGACCGGTGAGGTGGGCTGGAGCACTTGGCATGGCTGGAGGGTGGAGGAGCTACATTGATCTCATAGCATTCCTAATTAGGGGTCGTAGTCGAGTTTTTAGTAGTTAGTCATGCACTTGTGTTTTAGTATTTTGGAGTTGTAGTCCCTCGGGGACATTCATGTCTTTATGTCAGATTTCATTTGTAAATGAACAGTTGAACTTGATTTATTATTTTCGCGCTTTATTATTTTTCTAAACTTACTTATAATAAATTCTGCTTTGGTTTTTCATTTGAAATAAAATTCGTTATTTCTGTCTGCTTTGTTTTTTTGTTGAGTTGGCATATGCATGGGTTAGGCTGCGGGGTATAGGCACGTATACCCTGGCCGATCACGTGACCTTGAGTTGGGGCATGACAATGTGGTATCAGATCATGTTAGGGTGAACTAAATATTGTTTAATCATGATATTTTCTTTCTGGTGATTCCAAATTGATGGAGGCCTTTGATGTCGCAAGGAGCTGTAGTGATAGCAACTCCACTGAGCACTGAGGTCGAGGCCGAGACCAGGGCCGAGGTCGTGGGAGACCACCGCAAACCCGAGAGGATGTGGGACATGATCTCATGGTTGTGAAGTTGCAGGCTAGAGTGGCTGAGTTGAAAGAGGCACTCCGTAGGGAGCAGGATTGAGACAGCAGCCAAAGCAGGTGTCGGCAATACCCGTAACATCAGAGGTGGTCCAGCTTATAGCACCGGTGGTCAGAGCTCCGAAGCCCTTCATATGTAGATTTTGTTGCATTCAGGCCACCAGAGTATACAGGGACAGATCAGCGGGTGGAGGTCACCAGTTTCCTAGGAGAATGCTATAAGCAATGCACGGAGCTTGGTTCTTCGTCTTTGATGACCGCTCGACTGATCGGGTTACAGTTGAGAGGACCAGCCAAGGATTGGCTCCACACCTGGAGGGATCGCGGAGAAGAAGATACACCGCCCCCTACTTGGGAGGAGTTTAGAGCTGCTATGGTAGAGAAGTACCTGCCGCTGAGCGTCCGGGATAGGTGGGCCAAAGAATTCGAGCAACTTCATTAGACCGACAGTATCTCAGTGATGGACTATGAGATGGAGTTCACCCGACTCTCGAAGTACCATCCCACCTTGATAGCCACAAAGATCGTCAGGGTCAAGAGGTTTGTTGAGGGGCTGAAGCCGCAGATCGCTAGACTGATCCATTACATGGAGGACACTTCCTTTGCTCAGGTTGTAGATGAGGCACTCCGAAAGGAAGCACTGGTACCGACGGACAGGCATGATGGACCCCAGAAGAAAAAGTTTCAGCGCCAGAACTCGGAGGGTCGGCCAGCTCACTTTGAGGGTACTCTCAGGACAGCGGATCCACAGCAGGGTAGAGGTCCTAACAATTTGAGAGACCACAGGGGTTCAAGACCAGGGGAGTCATCTGGAGGCTCGCAGGGGAGGCCTGGGCCGCAGCCATGTAACCGATGTCTCAGGAAGCACTAGGGAGCTTGCTGGAAACATTCAGAGGTATGTTTAGCTGTGGGCAAATTGGGCACTACAGAAAGAATTGTCCTGGTAAGGGCAGTCAGCAGCCTGATCAGACCAGAGAAAAGGCACAGATGTTAGTAGGTTCTGTGGCTCAGAGGGGTCAAACTCAAGGTGGAGGCCAGCGAGCTGGTGGTTCAGAAAGGCCCGCTACATGAGTGTTTGCTATGAACCAAGAGGTCGCTGAGGCATCCAGGGCAGTAGTGTCAAGTAAACTGATTGTTGGTTCTGCTATTGCCTATGTTTTGTTTGATCCGGGTGCTACGCACTCTTTTGTATCTACTTTGTTTGCTGCTAAGTTTAATAAAACCCTAACCAACATTCCAACGCCGGCGTCCACTATGGACTTCGGCGCCGGTGTCTAGTGTCCTACATTGGACATTGGACATTGGTCTGGCGTTCGGCGGCTGGCCAAAACCCTAATGTTTAGGGTTTTGGCCGGCCCTAGTAAAGGAGAATAGAAGGGGGGAGCTAATACCTGGAAATAGTTCGGCGCTGAGGGCGCGGTGGGGGGCGTCAGCGGGCGAAGAATCGGTGGCAGCAAGTGTTGGTAGTGTCGGCAGAGAAGGAAGAAGGAAGCGGCGAGGAAAGGGGTCGGGCGTGATCGCAAGTTAAATAAACTCATCAACAATTACTCACTTATCCGTTGCAAAGCCGTTGCTAATAAATACTGATCCTAAGCAACAGCAGCTCATCCTATGTAATGCTGTTGCTGATAAGTATTTCATTTTCGCACCGCGAGCGCGCCATCGATTAAAGAGAAATGGTACATAAACCGTAAGTGATTAGTTGCTAATTTGATAATATCATTAGCAACGACCAACACGGACTTTAGTAAGCCCGTTCTGATAAGTTATTTCCTTTGCGCACCGCGTTTGCGTCATCCACTTGTTAGCAACGACGTGAGCGGTCGTAAAGACACCGTTGCAAATATATCACATCTGCAACGGCCCGAGCGGCCGTAAGAATGCCGTTAGTCATTGCAACAACGGTGGGTGGCCGTTGCTGATGGCCGTTGCTAATTAACACATTTCTAGTAGTGTTTGAATCGATGTCAACTTGTGAATCCTGTCTCAAAGGAAAAATGACTAAGTCCCCCTTCACTGGGGATAGCGAAAGGGCTATTGAGTTGTTAGAGCTGGTACACATAGATGTTTGCGGACCAATGACAACTCAAGGCAGAGGTGGGTATTCCTACTTTATCACGTTTACAAATGATAGATCTAGGTATGGATATGTCTACCTGTTGAGACATAAGTCTAATACTTTTGAAAAGTTCAAAGAGTATAAGGCTGAGGTTGAGAAGCAAGTAGGGACAGTATTAAAACCCTTCGATCAGATCGAGCTGGTGAGTACTTATCCACTGAGTTTCTACATTATCTAAAAGAAAATGGGATTGTCTTCGAATGGATCCCTCCAGGCACACCACAACATAATGGAGTATTTGAAAGGAGGAATTGGACGTTGTTAGACATGATGCGGTCCATGCTTTGCTTTATTGATGTCCCGATTTCCTTTTGGGGATATGTGCTTGAAATGACTATCTACCTTCTGAATAGGGCTCCCACAAAGTTTGTCTCTGGTACACCATATGAGATATGGAGTGGCAAGAAACCAAGTTTCAGGCATCTCAAGATTTGGGGTTGCCCCGTGTGCGTCAAAAAATTAGAGTCAGATAAGCTTTATGCTAAATCAACTAGGTGCAGGTTTGTGGGGTATCCTAAAGAAAGTTTAGGGTATTACTTCTACTCGCCAACTTAACAAAAGGTGTTTGTCAGTAGGTATGCCACTTTCTTAGAAAAAGAGTTTATCGAGGAAAGTGGGAGCGGTAGAGATGTTAAGCTTGATGAAGTTCTACAACCATAAGCAAAATCGTAACCACCCGTGGAAAGTCCAGAGGAAGAACCAATCGAAGAAAAACTACCCCCCACCACTCTTCGAAGATTAGGGAGATTGCGTAGACAACCTGAAAGATTATTCCTGACTATTGAGAATGATTAGGAATTCGTTGATTCGCAATCCTATGATCAAGCAATCAAGGATGTTGATTGCATACAATGGCAGGAAGCAATTCAATCCGTAATGGACTCCATGTTCACAAACAAAGTCTGGACTTTGGTTGACTTACCCGAATGAGTTGATCCTATAGGGTGTAAGTGGATCTTCAAAAGAAAGATTGGAGCTGATGGCTAGGTGAATACCTATAAGGCCAGGCTGGCAGCAAAAGTTTTCACTCGAAGGCAAGGTCTTGACTATGATGAAACTTTTTCTCCTACAGCCGTGCTCAAGTCCATTAGGATAATGCTAGCCATTGCTACATATCATGACTACGAGATCTGGCAGATGGATGTCAAGACTGCATTCCTCAATGGTGAACTTGTGGAAGAGGTCTATATGACCTAGCTGGAAGGATTCTTGTCTCCGGTAGGACCGAAGATGGTATGAAAATTGCAAATGTCCATTTATGGACTTAAGCAAGCCTCGAGGAGTTGGAACATCCATTTTGATAAGACAGTCGAAGAGTTTGGCTTCACCAAAAATATAGACGAACCTTGTGTCTATAAAAAAGGTTAGTGGGAGCACCATTGTGTTTATTGTGTTGTATGTGGATGACATACTGGTCATAGGGAATGTTGTTCCTCTGCTCTAATCAGTGAAAGCATGGTTATCCAAAAACTTCTCGATGAAAGACTTGGGTGAAGCATCTTACGTACTCGGCATTAAGATGTATAGGGATAGGTCTAGATGGATGCTTGGTTTGTCCCAGTCTCGGTATATTGATACCATGCTAAAAAGGTTTAGCATGGAAGGCAGTAAAAGAGGTTACTTGCCTATGAGTCATGGCATCACTCTTTCGAAGAAGATGTCTCCTCAGACACCTGAGGATAGAAAAAGGAGGAGCGAGATCCCTTATGCTTCGACAATAGGATCCATCATGAATACTCGGCCTGATGTCGCTTATGCCCTAGGGGTAACTACCAAATTTTAGGCGGATCCTGGAGAGGAACATTGAAAGGTCATAAAGAACATTCTTAAGTACTTGAGAATGACTAAAGATGTTCTCCTGATTTATGGTGGGTCAGATTTTAAACTGGAGGGCTACACAGATTCTAGCTTCCAATCAGACCAGAATGACAATAAATCCATTTCTGTGTATGTATTTACTCTGAATGGTGGTGCAGTATGCTGGAAAAGTTCCAAGCAAGGAATTGTGGCTGACTCGGTGACAAAAGCTGAGCACATCGCTGCAAGTGAAATCGCAAAGGAATGAGTGTGGATAAAGAAATTTATCTCTAAGTTGGGTGTTCACTACTAGAAAATAGCTCTTATGCGATGGCTAAAGCGGTTGTGGAGCCGTCGCAGAAGGTCTTCAATGGAGGAGACAAGCAGTCGCACTCTTCCATCATAGAAGCTATGGTCGCAGATACTGTGCGACCAGAGCCGAGGCGGTCACAATAAAAAAATTATTGCGACGGCCTACACCGTCGCACAACAATTGTGGCCCCTGTGCTGTGCGACCAGCTCATCAACCTTCTACGACGGCAAACGAACATCGTAATACCATCACAAAAGTATATATATATTTTTAAAATAGTAGAAAATTATAAATTCCCGTTTACAATTTATAATTACGATGAAATTGTTCTAGAACTTCCCTCTTCATCCAAACTCGAACAGGATGTCAATATTTTGACGAGATTACGATGCCTTATTGGAACTTCCCTCTTCATCGAAACTCAAAGAGCATGACGGCAAGCTAAGTTCTGGAAGACCTCCGTAAAGATCGATTTCTATTTTCGGCAATCGAAAAAGTGCTAGCATTCTTAAAATGCAATTGAGAACTTCACCATTGAAATTGTTGTAGGAAAGATTGAGATAAGATTCGATATGAAAACTATGAAGAAAATGCGTTTGACAGAGAGAACTTCACCATTGAAACTACGAAGAAACACGTTCGATAGAGAGAATGCGTTCGCAAAGATTGAGATTGAGAAAAGGCGCATCTATTAAAACCCTAGCTGGCAGCGGCTAGGGTTTCGATGACGAGAGAGAGAGAGAGAGAGAGAGAGAGAGAGAGTACCGGCAGTACAGAGAGAATGCATTCGACAAACATGCGACGGGTGGACGTGCGGTGGGCGACGCGCAGCGAGTGGTGGATATGCGGCGGGCGACGAGCAATGGGCGGTGGCGATGAGCAACGGGCGGCAGGTGACGAGCAACGTGCAACATGCGGCGGGCGACGAGCAGCGGGCGGTGGCAGAGATTGAGATCAAGTGATCGAGTGAGCAGGGAAAGAGAAATAACGGGTGGGGAATTTTAATAACATTTGCGACGGCATACGTGATCGCAAAAGGGCGATCGCAGGTGGTGATCGCAAGTGGTCACCAAACTATCACCGGGTTATTACCTCTCCGACAGAATAACTTGCGGTCATAGAACCGTCGCAGAGTAGGACATGGTGCGACCCCCTATGACTAGCGGTCATAGAACCGTCGCATTTGCGACCGCTACCGCTGTCGTCGCAGAAACGCCGTCACAAAAAGGTTGATTTTTAGTAGTGGTTGTTCTTGAGGTTGCTGGTCTAGTCCCCGTGTATTGTGATAACACTAGGGCTGTTGCTCAAGCAAATGAACCTAGATCCCACCACAAATCAAAACACATCTTAAGGTGGTATCACATGATCAGAGAGATCGTTGGACATGGTGATATATATGTCAAACGTGTTGACACGAAAGAAAATATTGCATATCCAGTCATAAAGCCATTACCACAACAGCAGTTCAATCGCCACTTAAGTTGTATGGGTATTAAATACCGCAATGATTGGCTACAAGTGCAAGTGGGAGATTGAAATAAATAGTGCCCTAGAGCCAATCACATGTTGATGTGGAGGGAATAATTTTTTGGTTAATGAATAATATGAGGCAACTTTTCATCATATGTTGCATCTATATTTTGTATATATTAGATTGTGATGAACGCCATGAACCCGAGCAATTGATTCCAGGGCCATGATGAGATCATGCCAGTGAGACTTAGAATCTAGATGTCCTTGTTCTAAATGTTCCCAGTCGTAGGATCACCAATTAGGGGATTGATGATTACGGATACACTAGTGCACTTGGTACTTGCCTTATACGATAAGGGGGAGCCGATCTCACAGTTACCTATGAGCCGTCATTAATGTACAAGTGCAAGTACTCATTAGGAAATGAGTTCACTGAACAAACCTACACGAGGAACACAGAATGGAATCCTTACATGAGTGTCAATAGGATGTTCCTCGGGTGATAGTAGGTGCAAGCAGTCCTTGGACTAGAGGTTGTCATGGTTACCTTGTGAGTGACGACCCATTGTTTTGGTTCTATCCCTACGTGGCCCACAGCATCATGTACCAGGTATTACTGCGCATGGGAAAGCACTCATGAAGGTAGGTAAGCAACCAACATAGAATCAGTTACTCCTAGTGAGAGGAGATAATGTCCTATGTGTACCTACAAGAGTCGACTCGGGAATCTCTGGCCAGAGTAGACATGAAAGTCAGGAAGATATTTTTGACGTTTCATTATTGAGACGACATTATGACGGATGGAATACATATGAATCAGTATTAGTGTTTGACACTTCTTCCTTACCCTAGCCGACTTTGGGACGTTGTAACCGAGGGACTTAGTTACACGGTAACTAATCACCGAAGGGCGTTTGATACCTAGAGATTGAACCTCAAACTATCCAGGTAGTCATGACACGTTGCTAGATGTCAATCTTGACTTGTGAGTGGAGTCTCTCACGACCACACTAAAGGGGTTTAGTGGTGGCTCGTAAGATTCGAATAGAAGTCATTCTATCGGATCTGACTCTCTGTTATGCACAACTCAGTGCTAGCTTAGTGTGGGCCCAATGGGTCTCACACAATAGGCTAACCTCGTGATGGACCTTACGAGATAAAGTCCGAATGCGGCCCTATATATCTACTAGCATGGAAATGCTGTAACTCGATCACAGATCTCGTTTATGGACGTGAGAGGAAAGATATTTTTTATAGGAACGAATACGCAAGGAAGAAGTTCCTCGGTAACCCTAATTTGTAGGGCATCCCTAAATTATAGGGATTGGCACGTGATAAATCCTAATCAATAAGAATTTAATTTAAAGCTTATATTTGGTATGATTTAATTAATTTTGACTTAATTATATATCCATATCTACCTTGGTAGCAACCTATGCCCCTTATAATAGCCTAACCTCCTTCAAGGGGGTTAAGCAAATTTGTTATTGACCTTGGAGAAGAGCAAGGGCTTGGTTCTTGCGAGACTTCTTGAAGAGAAAAGCTCCAAGAACTCATCTTGATTTCCTTGGGTGGCCGGCCATCTAAAGCTTGCTTCCCCGATTTTGAAAAGCTGATTGAAGGTCTCTTATTCTTGGGTGTGTCATCTACTTCATCTTTTTCGAGGAGTCCAAGAAGGACACCGAGGTATTCCTTCATCTTCCTCCTCGTTCCGTGGTTTTCTCATCCCCTCTTTCTCCATTTTGGTGATCAATTCTTGGTGGAAGAGCAGTCTTCACCTTGGTGCGGTTCGGGGTTGAGATTGCCTATCCGTTGAGCCACAACGAGTCTCGGTGTTCGCTGCCCCCTTGTTGCGAGGTGGTTGGTGTGGACTTTCCTTGGAGGACGTGCACGTGTGCGTATTGAAATGGGGATAGGAGCAGCCATACCATCCGTAGCATAAGGTATATCTTCTCCTTCTACTCGTAGATTGAATTCCTTAAAGATTGCTAAAGTAGATTGTTGTTTCCGGGATGGTTTGAATTTTTAAATCGCTTTTTCTACTGTGCTTCTTATTCCCATCCCAACAGCTGGGACCATGGCCATGTGCGAGCCGTGCTCGGGCCACTTGGGGCACCGACCCCTCCGGCAGTCGATAAGCGGCCCTCCACCTCCAAGATCAATGATCAGTGCAGGAGGATACCGATACTAGAGGAGACAGTCGCACGGCATAGTGAGATGATGGCTCATTAGAGTCAGATAATGGCTGAGATGCATGCCATATTGAGACAAATGACAGGTCAGTCCAGCGGTGTACAGTCAAATCCATCGTCGTCGACTCAGTCCATGCCGGTGTACACTAAAGCACTCCAACCGCTATCCAATATCCAAGTGCTCCTACTTGCTTGAGGATGGTTCTCCATCTACAAAAGGAGATGAGGCAACTTTAGGTACCCAAATCTTCTTGGGTCCTTGATTGTTAGTCATCTTAGGAACCCAAGTAATCTAGAATGGGGGTTCCTCTTCAGAGTGCAATATCTAGCCATATGTCCAAAAATACCACATAAAAAGCAACTTCCATTAAATTTTCTAGTACTATGTGTGTGAGCATGGAACTGTGCATGAGGATAACCATTTGTGGATTTTCTAACATTCCCAAATTTAGGCATGGCATTTTGCAAAGTATTCATTTTCTCATTTAGCATGCATAATTCCTTTTTCAAGTTAAGCATGCTATCATTCAAGTGTTCTATTTGATAACTCAAGAACTTGTTCTCATTTTCTAGTTTTTCGTTCTCATTTTTTAGATTTATCTTAACATCCTCAAGGGCATGCTTTTCTTCCTTAATGCTATCTACTTCTTTCCTTAAGGCATTGCATGAAAGTAACAAGTTATCATTCTCTATTTCTAAAGATTTGTTGTCCTTTTTAAGTTCTATAAACTTCTTTCTAAAGGCATTAAATTCATCATGCATTTGATCAAATTCTAATTCTAATTCTTCTTGCGTAAATGAAAGTTCACAAAAAGTAAATTTTACCTCGTTGTCATTCGCCATGGGGCAAAGATTTGCCTTCTCACTTTCGTTCTCCTCTTCACTTGACGAAGATTCACTCTCATCCCAAGAAGCCATCATTGTGTTCTTCTTCTTGTTGTACTTGTCTTTCTTGTGGGGATTGGTGGTAGAGGCCATCTTGAGAAGTGGGCAATCCTTCTTTAGGTGCCCGGTCTTGTTGCAATTGTAGCAAGTATAGTCTCCCATGCCTCTTCTCATGCCGCCCCTCACAAAGTTCATGAACCTTCTTGCCATCATTGTTATTTCTTCAAAACTATCCATTTCATCCTCGGATGATGAAGGTCCTTCAACCCGGTGTGATGCTTTTAAAGCAATGATCTTGCTTTTGGGGGCATCATCCTCCTTTTGTTGCTTCATGTGCATCTCATGGGTCATGAGAGAACCAATGAGCTTGGTAAACTTCAATGTGCCCATGTTCTTGGCTTCCATGATTGCAATCACTTTTGGCTCCCAAGCTTTAGGAAGGGAACATAGCAACTTCCTTACCTTCTCCTCTTTCTTTATGTCTCTTCCAAGGTTAGACAAACCATTTGTAATATTTTGAAATCGAGCATACATGGCATCAATTGATTCATACAATAACATTTTAAACATTTCATAATCATGCATGAGGAGGTTTATCTTAAATTCCTTAACTTGTTAAGTGCCTTCATGTGTAGTCTCTAGGACACTCCAAAGTTCATAGGTGGACTTACAAGTAGAAATCCGATTAAACTCATTAATAGATAGACCATAATATAGTGCATTAATGGCCTTGGCATTTGCATTAAAGAGTTTAATTTCTTCCGGGTTCCACTCATCTATGTTCCTGGTTGGTTGTTTAGACTCTACTTGGATCATCCTCTAAACATCCATGCCTAGTGATTGAAGGAAGCTATTCATGTGTATCTTTCGATAGGCATAGTTGTATCCATCGAGTAGTGGTGGAGTATGAGTAGACGACCCATGAGCTAGTTGGATATCGCTAGACATTCTAAATTGTAGGGTAGATGGTTAAATCTAATCCTACGGCCTTGCTTTGTTACCAAATGTTGTTCAAATACCCACACTAGAAGGGGGGGTTGAATAGTGTTGGGTTAAAACTACGTTCAATTCGATTTCTTTAATTCAATTCCAAATGCAACCAAAACTAAGTGCTACTAATTGAGATGTTTTGACAAATATAAATATCAAATGAGAGCAAGCAAACAAAGCAACACAAACGCAAATAGTTATAGTGGTTCGGCCAACTACCTACTCCACTACTTTGGCTCCACACCAAGAATTTCTAACCAACTCCTTTATAGATTAAGGGCATGTTGTCTTCATAGGATAAGGAAGGATATGGTAAGGGATGGATTAATATCCATTGTTTGTTTAGTGCATGGATTAGAAAAAAAATGAGTATAAGTTTGATATTATATCTGATGTACACCGGATTTAAAAAATTAATATCTAATACATCCTCATTTATTATCCAATCCTATCCTATCTTATCCAATAAAGAAAACATACTATAAGTGTTTCCCTTTAAATACAAATGAACGATTGTCGAAGCTTGTGCATTGAAACCCACTTAGGAAGGCTCAAATCTCTCTTAGGAGTGCTTAGTGATTGATTAAGAGGGTTTAATGAAGGTTGGTGAGGGGTATTTATAACCCTTCACTCGGTTGTGGCACCCAATGGGCATTTTTCTGCCCGTTGGCGCCGCCCGGTCAATGGTCTGGTCGAACGCCGGTCGACCGAGCAAGCTACCGCTCCAGCGACCGGAGCACTCTGTGCAATCCAGGCTCCGGTCGATCGACCGCCCTTGCAAACGAATGTGGGAATTAGTTTTTACTTGCTAATTTCTTCTTGCAACCTTCGTTTACGGGTTCTGTTTCGTAGATTTGACTTGGATACAATCAAGCTTGGGATATATTCCTAGAGTCATATTTCATGATTTCTATTTCTAATCCTAGATTTTCTATATGATCATCCTCGAAGCCATTTTTGACATTTTTCAATATTTCTCTGAATGAAGTTTGCACGCGTATCGCAACATCAACCTGAACTCAAAACTACACAAATGCATTAGTTTCACGTTTGTTATCATCAAAATAGAGATCAAAGCCTATGGGCAACCCTTGGACCAACATAATGGCCAAGCCGACCGCCCCCAACAAGCCTCCCAACTCGGGCTCACTGACCTAGGAAGGCCCTCAAACATCAGTGCCCAGAATTCGGTCGGGAAAGGCCCTCCGACCTAAGTCACTCGGGTCCGTTGTCGGCGTGGCTCACCAACATATGCCTCGACCCAAAATCACTCGTACGCTAAGCCTACCACTCAGCCGAATACAACCCAATATCACCTCATGCGCGATGCGCACCACTTGGCCCATCCGGCCTAATAAAATCTCGTGCGCGATGCGCATCACTCAGCCCATTTAGCCCAGTAACATCTCGTGCACCACTCGGCCCATCCAGCCCAATAACATATCGTCTGAGTTTATGAGTTTTGCGGACAATGAAATTATTACTAATCTGCCTAAGGATTTCGACTTAGAAACCCACCAAACACCTAAATCTCTTTTCTTTCTCATGTCTCGCGAAATTTCAGTCCTTCTATGTCTAACTTTCTAAATTATTTACTCAAGGGCTATACCCTCATGTCGACATGTAATAGTTCAACTTTCCTACTGTTCACATGGTTGAATTCCTAATATTTATAGCAAGCTAGGGAATGTCGCATCGGGCTCGTAACCCGACTCGTTTGATAGGTACAACAACAATTCCAACCTATTGAACTCATTCGTTTTCTACTCGTACACTACTGTTCAGGTGACAATAGTATTTTCTAAATTCGTAGAACATAGTGTATATGAAGATTGATAGGTCATATCAGTATTTCACAACCTGCGTTACTATCTCAAACAAGATAAGCAATTTAAGCATACATTAAACGAAAATTCTAGTATATAAGAAATATTCATTTGAATAATTTAAGCACAATATAATGGCAATATATAATCAAAGGAAAAACCCATCTAACTTCTCTTAAGGGTACCCAACACCCGTAGGGTTGCTCGGCCACCCTAGGCCACAATAAAATTTGAGTTTCTAGCATGCTATAATTCATGGAATTAATTATAGAATTTAATCAGTAAATAATTCAACAATAAATCCTAAACATCATTATAAAATTACCTACAGTAGGGACGGCCCTCCCTACGATTTGGGGGCATGTCCTAGGGCTGCCTGTCACACCCCAATTGAGGGTAGTGTGACCGACCAGGGCCTACATCCTGCCCTGTAGCCTACTGTCTACACTGACTAACAAGAAACCAGAACATATCGATAAAAAGAAATCACAACGCATTCCTCATTTAAATTTTTCGAAGTTCACAAATATATATTTTTCGACTCAAAGAAGAAAACCAACATTGTCACAAATAGAACATCTCAAGTACCAAAGTTATTACAAACTTTTCAAAACACAAACTGTCAGTGAAAAAAAGTAAAAGACACTACTACATGACACTGGACTATGACCCAAAGACGCCGCTACGAGATATGGCACCACCACTTCCCTCCAGCTACACCATGCTAACAAGCCTCAATCACTGCTCATGCTCTGCAAAAACAAAGGAAACAAACTGTTGTGAGAAAGCCTAGTGCAACCGCTCGTAGCTGAGAGAGGTCGGTTGACCGATGGGTTGACCGCCAACCAATCTTCCGACATTCGGTCGACCGAATTGCTATAGTGAATCACGCGATTGAGGCTATCTTTAGATCGGTCGACCGCTACCTTTCTGCCAAATTTTTGCCTCTGTCGGTCAACCAACCGGTCGACTGACGCAGCCCAGCTGTTTGCCCTACGCCACATTCGGTCGACCAACTGGTCGACCGAATGGCTTCTGCCAGATTTTTGCGATCTTCGGTCGACCAGGTGGTCGACCGAATGGGCTGCATCGCCATTCTATTGCCTTGTTCGGTCGATCGATCATAGGCTGAGGATGATTAATTCATTGTATTTTTTCATGCCATTTCTAAGGATTTGGTTACCAAGTTTCAACTTGGACAACCTTACACTTTTGGCTTGGGATAAACTATCCTAGGGACATGTTACATTAAATCTACTTGATTCAATCCCGAGCCATTCTTCAACAATTCTTCTTTCGTTTATTTGACGATCTTTTCTGTCGTCCCGTTTGAACGGATTTGGCATGCGTATCGCAACCTCAACCTGAACTCAAAACAACACACTTGGATTAAATACATGTTTGTTATCATCAAAATAAAGAGCGAGGCTTAAGAGAGACCCTTAAGCCAACAATCTGCCCCTTTTTGATGATGACAAACATAACATTTAAATTTTAAGAAAATCAAAAGCATTTGTGAGATTGAGTTAAGGCATTCAAGAGTTAGGGTATGCAAGACAAGTACTTTAGCCTATGCATTCAACTTTCTAACTTAGCATATACATCCCCCTATCAATGTACATGTTCAAATTATCTATAACTTGACCTATGCTCCCCCTACCATTGTGCATGTCATTTTTAACTACCCTAACTATATCTCTTCCCCTTAACAATAAAACTCACTCTACCTATATGCATCTTGAAAACCAAGTGTGACCTTATATTTTTCTCCCCCTTTTGACATCAATCAAAAAAGGGTAAGAATTAAGGTACAATTAATGAAATTTCATCATAAAGCCAAAACAAAAAAAATGAGAAAGCCACAAAGACCAAGTATCATCTATCACTATAGTCCTTCCCATTAATGTAAGCCTATAGAAGGCAAACACCAATAGGTCGCAAAGCCCCACTACAGAGCAATACATAAGTGTGATGATACTTTTTATAGAATGCAAGTTTTGAAAATATGTAAATTTTGAAGAAAATACCCTTTAATCACAAGGTAAAGCACAAATTCCTAGTTGCATCCTTAAAGTTGTGAAACTTTCTTCAACTAAGGGTTTTGTAAATATATCGGCAAGTTGTTTATCGGTGGATACAAATTCTACCGATATATTTCCCTTAGCTACATTATCCCTAAGAAAATGATGTCTCAAATCAATATGCTTAGTTCTAGAATGTAAAATGGGATCTTTGGTTAAATTAATTGCACTAGTATTATCACAATGTATAGGTATGCAAGAATACCTAAGTCCATAGTCTAAAAGGGTTTGTTTCATCCGAAGGACGTGCGCACAATAACTAGCCGCGGCGATGTATTCCGCTTCGGTAGTTGAAAGCGCAACCGAGTTTTGTTTCTTTGAGAACCAAGAAACAAGACTTGCTCCTAAGAATTGACAACACCCACTAGTGCTTTTCCTATCTACCTTACATCCGGCAAAATCAGCGTCCGAAAAACCGATTAAATCAAATGATGCATGACATGGATACCATAATCCTAAGTCAACCGTGCCCTTTAGATATCTCAATATACATTTTACCGCACTTAAATGAGACATCTTGGGGCAAGAATGAAACCTAGCACATACACATATGCTAAACATGATATCGGGTCTACTTGCGGTTACATAGAGGAGACTACCGATCATACCTCGATATCATTTTTTGTCCACTTTAATGCCCTCTTCATCTTTGTCAAGCTTGATGGATGCGCTCATAGGTGTTGAAGCTATCTTGGCTTCATTCATCCCAAACCTTTTGATGAGCTCCTTTATGTACTTAGCTTGATTGATGAAGATCCCTTTGTTGGTTTGCTTGATTTGGAGACCAAGCATGAAGGAGAGCTCTCCCATCATGCTCATCTCAAATTCATCCTGCATACACTTAGCAAGCCAATCACAAAGCATTTCATTAGTGGCACCAAAAATTATATCATCAACATAGATTTGAATTAGTAGCATGTCATTTTTATGGTGCTTAATGAAAAGTGAAACATCCGCTTTTCCTATATCAAAACCTTGTTCAATTAAGAAGATAGAAAGTCTTTCATACCAAGCCCTAGGGGCTTGTTTTAAACCATATAAAGCCTTTTTAAGTTTGAAAACATGATTTGGAAACTCAAAACTTTCAAAACCGGGGGGTTGTTCAACATAAACTTCTTCATTTATAAAACCATTTTAAAAGGCACTTTTTACATCCATTTGAAAGAGTTTAAAACCCTTAAAGCTAGCATATGCTAAAAGCATCCTAATTGCTTCTAAACTAGCTACGGGAGCATATGTTTCATTATAGTCTATTCCTTCTTGTTGGTTGTACCCTTGTGCCACTAGCCTAGCTTTGTTTCTAATAACTAGTCCTTCTTCATCTAGCTTATTCCTAAAAACCCACTTGGTTCCAATATGGTTTGATCACTAGGTCTAGACACTATGTCTCATACATCATTTCTATCAAATTGGTTGAGTTCTTCTTGCATAGCTAATACCCAAAACTCATCTTCTGTGGCTTCCTTAGCATTCTTAGGCTCTATTTGAGAAACAAAAGCTACATATTGGCATAAATTTTTAAGTTTATAACGTCTTACCACTCCCGTTGAAGGCTCTCCAATGACTTGGTCCATTGGATGATCTCTTACCAATCGGTATCCCTTAGGGAGAGGTGGTAGAGCTTCTTCTTCTTCTTCAACTTGAGGTTGACTTGAGGATGGAGGTTCTTCATGTTGGGTCTCCTCATTATCTTCACCCACCACTTCCTTATCATGAAGTGTGAGATCCTCAAGCTCCTCACCTACATTCACAATCTTCACATTTCTTGAAGAATCATTAGTTTCATTGAAAGTAACATGCATGGATTCTTCAACAATCATTGTCCTACGGTTATAAACTCTATAAGCCTTAGAGTTAGTAGAATAACCTAGAAAAATTCCTTCATCAGATTTAGAATCAAATTTTCCTAAATTATCCTTAGTATTTAAAATGAAACATTTACATCCAAAAACATGAAAATATCCCACATTTGGGATTTTACCATTCCAAAGCTCAAAAGGTGTTTTCTTTATTTTTGGTGTTAATAAAACTTGATTAAGAACATAACATGAAGTATTTATGGCTTCGGCCCAAAAATATTTAGGCAAATTATTTTCGCATAACATGGTCCTAGCCATTTCTTGTAAAGGTCTATTCTTCCTCTCAACCACCCCATTTTCTTGAGGGGTCCTAGGGGAAGAAAAGGTATGTTGAATACCTAAATCATCTCAAAACTCGAAATTTTTTTCATTTTTAAATTCACCTCCATTGTCACTCCTAATTTTTAAAATAGAAACTTCGTTTTCATTTGAAACTTTCTTTGCAAATTTTTTGAAAAACCCAAAAGTTTCATTTTTCTTAGCCAAGAAGAAAACCCAAGTACATCTAGAAAAATCATCAACCAATACATAGCAATAAAGCTTTCCACCTAGACTAGCTACATCTCATGGACCAAAGAGATCCATGTGCACAAGCTCAAGAATTCTAGATGTACTAACATGATTAATACTTTGGAATGATGATTTTACTTGCTTACCTAGTTGACATGCATCACAAAGTTTATCTTTTTCAAACTTTATCTTAGGTAATCCTTTTACTAAGTCTTTCCTAGATATCTCTTGGATGAGGCTCATGCTAGCATATCCTAGCCTTCTATGCCACAACCAAGAGTCATTTTCCGTGGCAACTAAGCATCTAACATGAGGATTGGGCAAGACATTTAATTCTAAGGTGTATACATTTTCTTGCCTATTTCCTATGAACATAATATCATTTGAAGGTGTACTTCTAATAATGCATTTAGATGCTTCAAAGATAATTATGTACCCATTATCACATAATTGGGATATGCTAATCAAATTATGCTTTAAACCATCAACTAGCAAAACATTTTTGATACATGGGTAAGGGAGTGTACCTATGTCACCAATGCCAACAATCTTACCTTTGGCATTGTCTCCAAATGTGACATGTCCACCTCTTTACTTGATAGGGTTGGAAACAAATTGATGTCTCCCGTCATGTGCTTGGAGCAACTGCTATCCAATATCCAAGTACTCCTACTTCGTTGAGGATGCTTCTCCATCTACAAAAGGAGAAGAAACTTCCTTAGGTACCCAAATTTTCTTGGGTCCTTGGGTGTTAGTCAATTTTGGAACCCATGTGAATCTTGCATGTGGGTTCCTTCTTAACGCACAATCTTTGGCCATGTGGCCAAAAATACCACAAGAAAAACAATTTCGATAAAATTTTCTTTGTGTGTGTGTGTGAGCATGGGAGTGTGATGATTTCTTTTTATTGACAACTTCTGGCATGGAATTTTGAATAGTTGTCATCTTCTCATTGAACATGCAAAGATCCTTTTTTAATGTAAGCATGATATCATTTAAATGCTCCACTGTATCACATAAATACTTATTTTCTTTTTCTAGTTTATCATTGCCAATCTCTAGGTCCTTCCTAGCCTTTTCTAGGGTGCAATTTTCTTCCTTAAGGTTCTGTATTTCCCTTATCTCCCTGTCGAGGTTAGCTAAGTCATTCGTAATATTTTGAAACCTAGCATGCACAACATCAATAGACTCATGTGAAAGCATTTTAAACATTTCATAGTCATGCATGAGTAAATTGATTTTGGATTCCTTTACTTGCGAAGTCCCTTCATGGGTGGTCTCTAGGACCTTCCACACTTCGTATGCGGACTTGCATGTAGAGATCCTATTGAATTCATTAATTGATAGGCTGCAATATAGAGCATTGACGGCCTTGGCATTAGCAATAAAGAGCCTAACTTCCTCTTGGTCTCATTTATCCATGTCCTTATCAGGTTGTTTATACTCTACTAGGATCATCCTCCATACATCCATGCCTAAGGATTAAAGGAAGTCATTCATGCGGATCTTCCAATAGGCATAGTTGTTCCCATCGAATAGTGGTGGAGTGTTAGTAGAGGACCCTTGAGCTAATTGAATTTTACAAGACATGATGATTTGTACGGAAGATGGTTAAATCTTAGACTACTACCTAGTTTTGATACCAAATGTTGTGAGAAATCCGACACTAGAAGGGGGGGGATTGAATAGTGCCAGTCCCCTTTTACAATTTTCTTTTACTAAATTTTATCTTAGCTTAATGCAATTGTTCCTTGATGGTTGATGTGATCTCAATTCAATGTGAATGACAAAAGCAAGTAAATCAACAATGCAAACAACAATATTTATAGTGGTTCGACCAACCGCCTACCCCACTACCTTGGCTCCTTATCAAGGATTTCTAAACACTACTTTATAGAATTTATGTTTCCCTTTGAATACACTTGAGGACACCCTTCTCCCTCACTTGGAGAACACCTTAATCCTATTCACCTAGGCAAAACACAATTCTACAAAGTTTACCCTAAGTGTTTCCTAGCACACCTAGCAAGCTATCTCAAACTAGAAAGCAAGATACAATAAAGATTAAATACAAGGAAAGAGCTAAAGAATCAAAGATTAAACCAAGCTCCTTTCCAGCACCTTCTTGTATTCAACTCGTAAAATGATGACGCCAAGGATTGCAGCCAAGTTGAAGCAGAAAGAAGTAGCGCCTGGAATTGCTGTTGAGAATGGAAGCAGAGGGCGCGCGCAGGTGTAGGTCTTTGCGGGCTTTAATGAACTCTTTTAATGCCCAAGTAAGATTGCAAAAAAAGTATCTAATGAAGTTTGGTGAGGGGTATTTTTAACCCAAAAAGTCGACCGTTGAGCCTGTTCGATCGCGGCCAGTCGATCATCTTACGAGGTGAGAGAGGTCGTTCGACCAACGGGTGCAAGGGTCCTAGTGCAACTATCTGTCGAAGCGATCACCTAGTGCAACCGCTCACAGCTGAGAGAGGTCAGTCAATCGACGGGTCGACCGCCAACCAATCTTCCGACATTCGGTCGACCCGTCGGTTGACCGAATTGCTGGAGCGAATCGCGCGATTGAGGCTATCTATAGATCGGACGCCAATTGGTCGATCGCTAACTTTCTACCAAATTTTTGCCTCAGTCGGTCAACCAACAGGTCGACCGACACAGCCCAGCTGTTTGCCCTTCGCCAAATTCGGTCGACCGACTGGTCGATCGAATGGCTTCTGCCAGATTTTTGTGATCTTCAGTCAACCAAGCGGTCGACCGAATGGGCTGCATGGCCATTCTATTGCCTTGTTCGGTCGATCCCAGGCTGAGGATGATTAATTCCTTGTATTTTTTCATGCCATTTCTAAGGATTTGGTTACCAAGTTTTAACTTGGATAACTTTACACTTTTGGCTTGGGATAAACTATCCTAGGGACATGTTACATTAAATCTACTTGATTCAATCTCGAGCCATTCTTCAACAATTCTTCATCCGTTTCTTTGACGATCTTTTCGTCGTCCCATTTGAACGGATTTGGCATGTGTATCGCAACCTCAACCTGAACTCAAAACTACACACTTGGATTAAATATATGTTTGTTATCATCAAAATAAAGATCGAGGCTTAAGAGAGATCCTTAAGCCAACACAAATTGTGAGTCCACTTGGGACTCAATGAGCGGTTCTTTCGAACCTCCACATAATCCACAGTTAGTCATGCATAACATCTAAAATAGCATAGAATATAATCAGGGAGGTAAGCTACTTTTTAGTGTGACTATTGACCCCGTGGGTTATTCTGTATATATCATATAGGAGAAACTTGCCATAACGGCCTAACCTTGCCACCTGGCATCCAGCCCTTAAGGCCTACTTATGGTGTAAGAATCCCGACTACAACTGGCCATACCATACGAGGTAGAATCACACTGGCCATTCGGCCACATCCTATCAAGATATAAATATGAAATCCCGGGCCATCGACTAGGATGGTCTACTAGTCTTCGGACACCATCTGGGGTAGGGATAGCTAGTCCCACCCAACTAGGGTCTGAAACCTAGTTGGCCCGCTGGTGCATCTCAAGACCCAATCACTGACCGAGCTAAGCACTAGTCATTTTTGACCTCCACGCTTCTCGGCGGACCATCCCAAGCACATCACACAGTCAAATGTCCTAGGGTTTCCTTATATACACTTCGGGTCGTTGCCCGTATCCGGCCCTAGTCCGGTCTGCAGGGTCAACAAATTAATGCTGCCCTTCCAAAAACGTGTACACCTAATAGTTCTAGGTTTCCAAAAATGAATACTAGAAGTCCTAGAAGTTGTGTCATTTCCTAGCTAGGTTTCCATATATACTAAGCATCTCGCAACGTCCTACATATTATCTAGCGTTATACGCTACCTTGGGTGAGGAATTCTTTGAACCAATCTTGGAATTTCACCCATGAACATTTCAGGACAGCATGTGTAATCTAAAGAAAAGTAAGCATAATTTACAACATCTACTATATATAACCACAAGATTCATCAATAAACATTTATACACTGCCTTTAGAATTAAACTCAATAAGAAATACTTTATCTAGCATGGTAAGATAACAATAAATTCAACAATGCATGAAATTCTAAACATGGTAAAATATTACATCATTTCAAAAATTAATGATGAATGAGCTAAGGATGGTCACTACGCTATCATTCCTACAATTACATGAATCAATAAATTAACTTGCTATGGTTAGAGTTCTTCCTAAGTATCATCATGTCTCTATTGTTTTAGCACTCTAACTATGGAAATTTCCATCTAAAGCTCACCCTCTCCCTCCCCTAGGCTTGGCCGGGCCTTGAGCAAGGTGAACCTTGCTCGGCTATGCCTCTTAGGGTAGGAAAGGAAGAGGAGAATTTAATCCCCGACCCTAATCCATTGATTCCGCTATATCTTAATTTCATATTGACTAGTTTGCCCCTCCCCCTATACTTGGCGAACCCTCCTCTTGAAGTTTTAGGGTTCACTCGGCCAATCCTAGGAGTTTTAGGGAGACGAGTTCCTTAACACATGAAATCGATGATTAAGAACACACTATTCAAGAAATTGAGATCATCCGAGAGCTCTACTTCCATCAAGGAATTGGGGAAAAATTTGGCATGACCTTTCTCCTTTTCCCATGATTCGGCAGCGCTAGAACTCGAGAAATCGACGAGAAAAACAAGACAATCCGACAAGGATTGATACAAAACAACGAATATACAACTCTGAAACCAAGAATCATCGAAAACTCGTGAGAAAACACATTCTAACATTCCTAGGGGTTCGGCTACCCGCCAACCCCAATCCTTAAAATCTAACCACTCACCTTTGCTAGAGGAAGACGAAGGATCGAGCGTTGATGACCTCGAATCTTCCGGCAATGACATGAAACCCGGATCGACCAAGATCTATCTCCCTTGCTTCTTCTCCCCCTCTCCCTATGCGCTGCCTTGTGCGACTCCATGATGAGTCACACGGTAGCTTGGATGAGGGATTTTAACCTTCCATTCTCACCTTAGCCACTTACTACAGACTCGACTCAGCCCGAGTTCGACTTGGGTTCCGACTCTACCCGCAACACGAGTCGATTTAAACTCGATTAAGGTATAAATGCATAAAAGGAAAGAGTCATTTGCCCAACTTAATTGCATACAACATTAGTCGAGTCATACCTTCTACTCGAGGCGATCCTGAGGCCCGACTTGACTAACCCCGGATCCGCGCACTGCACCAAAACAAATTTTTATATTAGGAAAAAAAAATTTGGGTCTTACACTGCCGCACCCTTCCAAATACCAAGGTGCACCCTATAATCCCCGATCAACGCATACAACGCGGAGAATGAGACAACTTGCAAGAAATTTCATGAACTCGACCTCAAATTCAATAACATCACACGATAGTCCCTATTTATGATTTCTAAGGATATTTAGGGAGGATCCTCTCACCGGAGAAGAGGATCAGAGTGGAAGAAGAGTCTTGAGGGCCTCACGGTACTCGGCTCTGACGAACTCGCGAACTTCGGCCGGTTGTCTCCCTCTCCCCCTTGCTTTGGCCGCCGCTCCTCTCTTCCAAGGCATCTTGGGTTCCGTGTGGCTACTGTAGCCGTAAGGACCCAAGTGCTTATATATATATATATTACATAGTAATTTACAAGTTTGCCCCTCTCCCCCTAAGTCGACCCAAACCGCTTAAAACGAGTTCGATTCGAGCTCCAATCGCGCCCTTGGACTCGGCTCGAACCCAACTTAAGTTTAGCACATAAATGAACTCATAATTAATGGTAATTCCAAAGTGCAAGGGTCTCACCTCAAGTTATGCGCTATCGCTAACTCCGCACACGTTGTTGCGTGTCACGATCATCCCGCTAAATTCAATACACGTAAAAATATTATTAATTTTTTAGCGGGTATTACAAATCTATGTATATATAAAAACAATAAATTGTTCTTTCCCACCTAAACTCCCCCTACTCCTCAATTTTTTACTTTTATTTTTACTTCATTTATATTTTTATTTTTACCCATCCCCTCAAATTTTTCCCACTTTCCTCACCTAAATTTTTCCTCCCAAATTTTTACTCCACTTATTTTCTCTATATGCACCTATTTTGATATTTTTAATTTTATATTTACTATTTTTTGAATAATAATTGTAAATATTTTTTAATTATTGATTTTTTTTATATTAGTTTGTGAGTTTTTAAATATTATTTTTTGACTTTATTATTGAAAAATAGTATTTCAAAACCAAAAGAACTTATGCAGTTTAGAGTATTTCTATTTTTTTCAACTTATTATCTTATACTTATATTATATTATATTTTTATTCATAAAAAAATTATTATTTTTGCATTTTTAAATTTTTTGATCATTGAAATTCATATAAATTAAATTTTTAATGTATTTAATTATTTTTTATATTACAAATTTTATATAAAAAAATTTGATGCACTATTCTATTTGTATATAAACATATATTAAAATATAACATTCAATTTCAATTTTTTTATTTTTAAAATTATAAGTGCGGGTACTGTGCAAAGGGCGGGTACTGCAGCTAGGGGTGAGCATGGACCGGTTAACCGGTCCATTAGCAAAAAAAAAACCGGTCCATTAACTTTGGTTTTTCAAAAACATTAACCGTAAACCGGTCCATTAACTTCGGTTAACCGTCATTTCGATTTCGGTTTTTCGGTTCGGTTAACCAACAATTACCGGTTAACCAATAAATTAATTAAATTTTTTACCACAATTTAATTAGATGTTAATATTAGAAGAAATTTAGCTAAAACCAGGGATTCTTGCAAATATATGTTAATATTAGACCATATTCTTCCTCCAGTTTAGCATATTTCAAATATATTGGCTTCACCTCATTTGCAGGTGCCTGATTACAATTAAAAGAGACATTCATGAATTAGCTTCTATTCCGACAGTAGAAATTTAAGTATGTAGTTCTCGAAATCTCTAGAGAGCTTAATCCTAACCAAAAATATGAAATGGGCATACACAAACATTTAAATAGAACTAATATTCTGATTCGACAAAGTTAATCAAAATTAATCATATGCAAAACATTATATGTTACTTATTAGTTAGAAGGAAGAAAGGTTCTTACTTCTCCCTACACAGTGTACCATATCATACTTTAGCAATGAAAATATTGAAGCTGAAGAAACATTATGCTATTTATCATTGGTCAAGGAAGCAATTGGATCGAGATCAGCATTATTTGGAAAAAGGGATTCTGCCTACACAAACTACTACATCATACTAGATATAGCACATCAATATACAGAAGCTGCAAATAGCTCATGCTTGCTTTGCATTCGGGCTTTTTTTTTAGGAAAAAGATACATAAACTACAATATTAGGAATCAAGACGTAGATCCTGATAAAAAAATTTAGTGCAAGTGTGTCCATATAGTTCAGAGGTAGAGCTTGGAGGCTACAATAACATCATGTCATGTAATATTGCAAATAAATATGAAAATATTAGCCCGCACTCCAAAACATACCCAATCGGCGAGAGAAGGCCGCAATCGCGCAGTGGAGCCTGAGTGAAGGCTGGCGGAGAGATCCGCACCATGGCAAACGCGGAGACGCGGAGTAGCGGAGACGCGGAGACGGCGAGTCGCGTCTCGCACCGAGAGGGCGAGAGGGCGGAGAGAAGAGAAGAGGGGAGAGGCGGAGACAGCGAGTTGCAGAGAGCGTAGAGCACCGAGACACCAAGAGGGCTCGGGGCGAGAGCGAGAGAGAAGAGAAGAGGGCTCGGGGCGACGGGGAGAGTGGGCGACTCGGCGGGCATAAAACTTAGGGTTTTAAGTTTATACTTTATACTTTATATTTTATAACTATAAGTATTAATTTTAAATTATTAACTTATTATTAAAAAGTATTATATAATATATATAATATATATAATATAAAATATATGTCCACCGGTCGGTTAACCGAAACCGGTGGACTTTTTATACCCCGGCCCGAACCCGAACCCAAAAACCAAAAATTTTAAAAATCCAACCCAAACTCGCACAGACCGGTTCGGTTAACCGCAAAAACAAGTTCGGTTTCGGACCGGTTTTATGGTTAACCGAAAAACCGGTTTTTTTTTCTCACCCCTAACTGCAGCTAGTTAAGGATATTTCCAAAGTGCAAGAGTTTCACATCAAGTCATGAGCTACCAGTCAATTCCACGCGTGCCGTTACGCGCCACGACCATCCGTTGAAACCAATACACACAAAAATATTTATTAAATTTTAGCGGGTATTACAGATTGGTAACTAACTTAGCATTAGGATGATCAATGATGAAGCTAAAGAACATTTTGTGGATATCACAATTAAGTTAATGTATTATTTATCTCCTAATGGTTATCCACTTGATTGCCACATGGTTAATTGTTGATAATCTTTTGAATAGGTCTTATTTTTATAATCAATCCAATAGTTAAGATGAAAACTAGTCTTATTTGTTATCCACATATTAGAGGGGGATAAGGAATTTGTCAACTCTTTCCGTGATTTAAGTTTCATCACATTCCACAATTAAATGGTATCCATAGAACTTTATCCAATAGGATTTTATCCATTAATCATATTCAACTTTTATTAAATAGATATTTTTGAGACATCTTTATCGAAGTACATCATCCATTGTACTCCTCTATATATACATATGCATAACTCATACTCTCAACGCCTCGTAGCAACTTTTCATAGAAACCACCGGAAATGGGTCACTTGCATTCGTCGTTTGTCTTCCTCTTTTTTCTTTTATTATCACCCCTTTTCACCTTGGCACATAGCGACGAGGAGGTGGAGTTTAGCTACACTTCCAATGCATGTAAACTAAGTCGTGGTAGTTTCCCAAAGGACTTTTTGTTTGGTACTGCAGCATCCGCTTACCAAGTTGAGGGAATGGCACTTAAAGGAGGTAGAGGGCCAAGCATTTGGGACGAATTTGTTAGAATACCTGGTACGTAATTTATATGCATTATTTGCTTTTGTATTTTTTTTTTTTTAAGATATAAAATATATTAATACTCATTTAAAGGATACTTTGATATGATTAATATAATATATGTAGGTATGATACCAAATAATGCCACTGGAGATGTATCAGTTGACGAGTATCATTTCTATAAGGTTAGTCAAATACTCTTGTGTCTTGAAATGTATATAATGTTGTGTTGCCCTTGTTCTTATATGTTTGAAAGTTAGTATGAGAGATAATTGCATCTCTATCTTTTGCTAAAGAAAATGGTATCTTATAGTATTACTTCTCTTAATTGGGAAAATATAATGAATTATATTTTTCATCATCTCATATGATATAATCTTTTATAGATAATCTTATATTAATGACATATCGTTAAGTGCATGTCTTGTGTACTAGTGTTTTTGATATTTGTTAAACTTGAGTTTTATCTTGCAGGAAGATATTGACATCATGAAAGAATATAACTTTGATGCATATCGATTCTCAATCTCCTGGAGTAGAATTTTTCCAAGTAATTGATAGCATATGATTCGTTAATTAAATTACTAATATTCATCTTATGTCAACACAAGTTTGTATACTTCGATAATTCTTCTGTGAAACACTTGTTGACGTTAACCTGCATTTTTAAAGATGGTACAGGAGAAGTTAATTGGCGAGGTGTAGACTATTATAATAGGTTGATTGACTACTTGTTAATGCAAGGTAATCTATCCTTATTGTTTAAAAACAACAAGTTTTTAATCGATTTGATGATTTGGCATGTTTTTCTATAGGGATTACTCCATATGTAAATCTATATCATTATGATCTTCCATTAGCACTTGAAGATGAGTACTTAGGTTGGTTGAGCCCAAAGATAGTGTAAGTATTATAGTTCAAGATGTATGATAGTTCTTACTATTGCCTTAATGTATTATATTCATAATATTAAATAAATTATGTATGTGAACAAAGTATGAGATTAATATTTTATTAACAAATTTGATTTTTGTTTAGGGATGCATTCGCAGACTATGCTGACTTTTGTTTTGAGAGATATGGTGATAGAGTTACGAATTGGTTTACGTTCAATGAGCCTAGAGTTGTGGCAGTTCTTGGTTATGATACTGGATTTCATGCTCCTGGAAGATGTACTGGTTGTAGGTTTGGTGGAAACTCAAGCACAGAACCCTATATTGTGGCTCATAATCTTATCTTATCACATGCATCTGCTGTGAAGAGATATCGTGAAAAGTATCAGGTAAATTTTTCATATATAGTTCTTTTTATTTGCAAATAAATGAAATATATGACTTGCACTGTAGCGATGGCTAATTAAATATTTCATCATCTATATTTAGTAAAATCGTCACAATTTTTAGGAACAAATCTAATGCAATTCTATGTAACAAAGATTTTGCTTGATTTGGTTTAATAATTATGTCTAGGTACCATTGATTTCTTAACTTTTTCTCTTTAGATTTTCATTTGAAGACATTGTTTTTCCTTTTTTTTCATGATTATATTAATGAAGGCGTGTTTGCTCATATATTCAATATCTTAGGAACATCAAAAAGGGAAAATTGGAATTCTTTTAGATTTTGTTTGGTATGAACCTCTCACTTACTCAAAGGAAGACGAAGTGGCAGCTCAAAGAGCAAGAGATTTTCATATTGGATGGTATTAAACATGTCATTATTAGCTAGGAAAATAATTTTAATTACAATTACTTATTTTGTGAAATTTTTTCTAATATTTGTTACAGGTTTCTTCATCCTCTAGCATATGGACAATATCCGAAATTCATTCAAGAAATAGTTAAAGATAGGCTTCCTAAATTCACTTGTGAAGAAATAAAGATGGTGAAGGGATCATATGATTATCTTGGTGTCAACCATTACACATCTTACTATATAAAGGATCATAATGTTACCAATACAACAACCTTGAGCTACCAAGATGATTGGCATGTCGATATTAAATGTTAGATTGCCTAATCATTTCTTAGTTAATAGATTAATTGATGGGTGTTGATTCATTTGCTTTAGAAATCTTACTTTGATATTCCTTAACTTGCAGATGATAGAGATGGCGTGCCAATTGGTCCGAGGGTAAATTGTTGTTTATTATTCTATTAATTGATCATTTTATTATTCTAATATACTTGATTGCTTAATCATATTAAGTTAAATTTAATTGTATTTAAGTTAATTTCTTCATTTCGTATGAATGAAAAACTTGTTTAAGCTAAATCTATTGTATCTTTAGTTCAACATTAACCTTCTTCATAACATCTAAGCATTTTCCTCTCTCAAGATGTCCTCGAAATATAGAATTACACTAGACTAATACTTGTAGATTATTTACATATAATCTAAAGATATATAATGAATAATTTTATTCAGGCCTATTCAGATTGGTTATACATTGTTCCGTGGGGAATGTATAAAGCAGTGACATATGTCAAGGAAAACTATGGCAATCCAATTATCATTCTCGCTGAAAATGGTATATATGAGTTAGTTTATTCTCATCATTGGATCAATTTTTTTTGTCTCTTACTAGCTTCCTAAAAATGTGAATATTAGGAATGGACCAACCAGGAAGTGACACTCTACCAAGGGGGTTGCATGATACAATAAGGATCAACTATTACAAAAGCTACATCGAGGAGCTAAATAGGGCCATGAAAGATGGTGCTACAGTAATAGGATACTTTGCTTGGTCTCTTCTAGATAATTTTGAATGGAGACTAGGATACACATCAAGGTTTGGATTGGTCTACGTGGACTTTGACAATAACAAGCGATATCCGAAGGCGTCGGCTAAATGGTTCAAGAAAATCTTGAAGAAGTAAAATAAAAAGAGTGATTATTTTTTTCATTTTTCTTAGACGAGCGATTCAATTTTTCTAGTGTAGATTTAATAGTAATGCTAGAATCTCAATAAAACATTTCGTTCATTTGAATAAAACATTTTTGTTGCTGTTCCAATTTCATTTGATAAAATTTAGCCTCTCTTCTGATTATTCACATACCAACTTTACTGAAATATCTCTTCTCCTTGAAAATTAAAAATATGCAACTAAGAAAACTTATATTTTATTAAATTAGTTAATTCTTGAAGTCATATTTATATTTGTAGTCTCCATAATAAAATTCCCCAAGAGATTGCTATAGAATTAGGATGAAATAGAATTTTTTTTTATAACAAAGATAGAAAATCGTAATATATGACCATACTAGGATTTGAACCCTAAATCTCTAGAAAACATCCAAGATGTTGCCAACAACTGTGCTAGTCATAGTTAGAGGATGAAATAGAATTCGAGATTAAACAATTAGATAACTTCTTATTCTATTTAAATTAATTAAACTTAGAGTTAATTAATTTGAAATTGTTTAGCCAATTTATATAAAATCGGTCCAGTTAATTAAATAAAAAACTATTTATTTTAATATTTGTGGTTTAATTTATTGTTATTTAATTTAGATGATTAATTAAAATAATCCTGTTATATAAATCAAATATGTTTTTAATTGAATTAAACCAATCTTTATTACTAAACAATCTTATTGAAATAAAATAAAATAGATATATTTTCAATTAATTGAACTATATTATGTAAATTAAACAATATCTTAAATAATATTTTAGTTACAATTCCATTGAACTAAATTATTTTTGAAATCGATTGTCACTTTGAACCAAATATATGTTTACTTATAAAATATTGTACATATGAAATTAGTAACCTGAAATTAATTTTGAAACCCGGAGGTTGGATAGCTCCTCCCTCTTCTCGTAGATAACCCGGAGCTTGGTGTTCACCATCCAAGCGAGGGCAGAGGAATCCTCATTGCTGCTATCATGAAGCGTGCCATCATCTGCCCCACGTCCACAAGCGATGCCCAGGCCATTTGCTCGTGCTCCTATGGCGCACACATCACCAAGCATGCGTCGACGCAGCAAAGGATGTTGATGTAATATCTTAGATATTAATATTAGTTTTCCATTTATGATTATGTTTGTTAGCCTAGCGGGCTAGTTCGAGATCGAGCCGAGTCAACTCATGGTCCGGTGCGAGCTTGCGAGCTCGGGTAAGTAGGATATGAATTATGTAATTTTTTGCTTGAGTTGCGAGAGTTGAAATCTCTGTTGGAGGAGTTGCTTGAGTTGGGCTTCATTCGCCCAAGTGTTTCGCCGTGGGGTGCTCCAGTTCTCTTTGTGAAAAAGAAGGATGGACCCATGCAGATGTGCATAGACTACCGGCAGCTTAATAAGGTGACGGTGAAGAACTAGTACCTGCTACCCAAGATCGATGATTTATTTGATCAGCTTCAGGGGGCTCAGTGGTTTTCCAAGATTGACCTGCGATCAGGGTATCATCAGTTGACAATTCGGGACAGTGACGTCCCTAAGGTTGCTTTCAGGTCAAGGTATGGGGACTTTGAGTTCCTGGTGATGTCCTTCGGGTTGACTAATGCACCTGCAGTATTTATGGACCTGATGAATCGAGTGTTCAGGGAATACTTGGATAAATTTGTAATAGTATTTATTGATGACATCGTGATTTATTCTAGGAGTAGGGAGGAGCATGCTGAGCACTTGAGGGTGGTTTCTAGAGACTCTCAGGGAGCGCCGCTTATATGCCAAGTACGAGTTCTGGCTGGAGAGTATGGAGTTCCTTGGCCATGTGGTGTCCAGGGAAGGGGTAAAGGTGGACCCCGCGAAGATAGAAGTAGTTCACAGTTGGAAGAGGCTGACTAATGTCATAGAGATTCACAGCTTCCTGGTGTTGGCAGGTTATTATAGGAAATTTATGGAAAATTTCTCTAGGATTGCAGCGTCGTTGACCCGCCTGACTCAGAAGAAGGTCAAGTTCGAATGGGACAGTAAGTGTGAGGAGAGCTTTCTGAAGCTCAAGGACCGCTTGACGTCGGCACCAGTTCTAGTTGTATCCTCAGGCTCGGGAGGATTTGTTGTTTATTATGATGCCTCCCGGGTCAGCTTGGGTTGTGTGTTGATGCAGAATGGCAGGGTGATAGCTTATGCCTCTCGGCAGTTGAAAGTTCACGAGAAGAATTACTCGACTCATGATCTTGAGCTAGTAGTAGTGGTGTTCGCATTGAAGCTGTGGCGTCATTACCTTTATGATGAGACTTGTGAGATATACACTGATCATAAGATCCTCCAGTATTTGCTCACCCAGAAGGAGTTGAACCTGAGGTAGAGAAGATGGCTTGAACTCTTGAAGGACTATGACTGCACGATCATCTACCATCCGAGGAAAGCTAATGTGGTGGCTGATGCTTTGAGCAGGAAATCCATGGACAGTCTAGTGCATTTAGCAGTCAGGAGAAGGCCGTTGGCTCAGGATTTGGCAATGGGTTTGGATGGCGGGGCAGTCCTGTCAGTATCAGCTTCTAGTGCGCTGGTGGCTCACCTGAGGGTGCAGTCCACGTTGGTTGACATGGTGCAGGCAGCGCAGGAGGAGGATGCTTTCTGTGCACTCGTTAAGGATCTAGCTGGGAGAGGTGATGCCGATAATGGTTTTGGTATTGACTTAGAGGGCGTTCTAAAGTTTAAGAATAGGATAGTGGTGCCAGATATGGCTGAGGTTTGCAGGCAGGTGCTAGAGATGGCTCATCGATCCACATACACCATGCACCCGGGAGCCACAAAGATGTACTGAGATCTATGATAGAATTATTGGTGGAAAGGCATGAAAAGAGAGGTGGCTGAGTTCGTGTCTAAGTGCTTGGTGTGTCAGCAGGTTAAGGTTGAGCATTTAAAGCCGGCAAGGTTGGTCCAGAACCTAGAAGTACCATAGTGGAAATGGGAGAATAAAACCATGAATTTTGTGACAGGGTTGCCAAAGTTTGGGAAGGGTAATAATTCTATCTGGGTAGTGGTGGACCACCTAACCAAGACGTCGCATTTCATACAAGTCAGGACAACCTTTTCAGCCAAGCAGTATGCGAGGTTGTTCTTAGTGTTCTTGTTATGATCATCTTAGATCGGGGTACTCAGTTCATGGCTCGATTCTAGCAGTCTTTCCAGGAGGCATTGGGCACTCAGGTTCAGTTCAGCACTACATTTCACCCTCAGATAGATGGTCAGTCGGAGTAGACCATTCAGATATTGTCTTAGATTTGGAGGGCAGTTGGGAGAGGCACTTACCCCTGATTGAGTTTACTTACAATAACAACTATCATAGCAGCATCGGGATGGCCCCTTTTGAGGCATTGTATGGGCGGAGGTGTAGGTCGCCTAGGCTCGTTTGAGGCAGGGGATTCCCTTTTGATCGGACCCAACCTGGTTGAGGAGACAGTGGAAAAGGTGAAGCTAATCAGGGAGAGGTTGTTAGCAGCTCAGAGTCGCCAAAAGATGTATGCAGATGGAAAGGCTAGGGAAGTAGAGTTTGTTGAGGGGGAAATTGTGTTCCTCAAGGTCTCCTTTATGAAAGGGGTGGTGAGATTTGGTAAGAAAGGAAAGATAAGTCCTAGGTTCATTGGGCCATTTCCTATTCTTAGACGTAGGGGAGCTGTGTCATATGAGTTGATCTTACCTCCTAGTATGGACCGAGTGTATCCAGTGTTCCATTTATCTATGCTGAAGGAGTATCTTCGGGATGAGTCCCATGTGATTTAGCCTACCGCAGTGGAGGTGGATTCAGCAGTCTCATATGAGGAGCGACCAGTTGAGGTGCTAGACCGTCAGATTAGGAAATTTAGGTCCAAGGAGATTCCCTTGGTTAAGGTCAGGTGGGAGCACTATTCTGGGCAGAAGGCAACCTGGGAGGTGGAGTAGGATATAAGGGAGTGATATCCTTCGTTGTTTGAAGATCTAGTAAGTCCTCAAGTTCCTTTTCCCGAAATTCGAGGATGAATTTTCTTAAAGGAGGGAGGATTGTAATATCCTAGATATTAATATTAGTTTTCCATTTATGTTTGTGTTTGTCAGGCTAGCGGGCTAGTCCGAGGTCGAGCAGAGTCGACTCATGATCTGGTACGAGCTTGCGAGCTCGGGTAAGTAGGAATATGAATTATGTAATTTCTTGCTTGCGTAGATGAATTTATTTAATTATGTTGTTTAATGTGCATGATTATTAAATAATGTTGCATATGGGTGTGCATGTGGTTGAAGCATGTGTTAGTATGAGGTATTTTGGTTTAGCGGGTTGTAGATACAGGTTGTGGGGGATGCAAGTTAAAGGAGATTAGGATTGAAAAGGTGGGAAGGGATTATAAAATCCCCCACTAGGGCTTGCGGCTCCCTATTGGAGCTGAACAAACCGTTAGATGAGAGAGGAGCCAAGCCGAGCCAGCCGCCCCTTCCTTCCTCTCTCTTGGAGCTACCGGGTAGAGCCAAAACGAGGAGCCAGCCATCCTTTCTCTTTCTCTCCCTTCCTCTCCCTTGGAAGCCAAGCCATTGGCTTGGTGGAGCCACCGCACCCTTCTTCCCTTTTCTTGGAGCCACCGGCTTAATGTGGAGCCGCCACCCCCCTCTTTTCGCTTTGCCTTGGAGCCGAGTACTTGAAGGCCGGATTCGGAGGCCGCCGCTTGGAAGTCTTTCTCTATTTCTTTTTCCTAATCTAGGTGAGTGGTTTTACCCCTCCTTTCTCGGGTTTTCTCGTGTTCTTGAGCCGATATGGGCATAGTTTTGTTTTTGTGGTTTTTCGTCGATTCGTGGGTTTTGATCGCCGAGTCTTGTGTCGGTTTGTGGGAGGAGGGCCCGAGACTTCCCCTTGTGGCTCGGCAGCCCTAGTTTTACCCTAGGGGTGCTCGGCCAAGATGGAAGAAGGGGTTGTTGGCTTAAGGTTTTCAACCTTGGTCTTAATCTCGGTTTTGATGATAAAAAACATAGAACTAATGTTTCATTGAGAAATCTTTCAGGTTCCATATCGATTAGCTCTTGATGTCCTCGATCGAAAATATTGAAGAAATCGGAAAATCGAAAGGACATTGATCATCGTGTTTGGGTTCGTCGTGGAAATCTCTTGAAGTTCGACGTGTGCACCAAACACGTCTTGGACGAGTCTAAAGAACACATGGAAAGCTCTCCAAGTTGATGCACATTGAAGGTCGGAACCCGAAAATGAAGCGCGCAAGAAGTTGGCTGAAAAAATCAAGTTCAACCTAGGTTCGGTCGACCAGTCGATCGATCGAATGTAGTGAAGAATTGGCAGCAGCCAATTTGGTCGACCGGACGGTCGACCGAATGTGACAAAAAATTGGCAGTAGCCAATTCGGTTGACCGAAGTTCGCCCAGAAGCGATCGGGCGTGGCCAACGGGCAGAAAAATGCTCGTTGACGAGCCTTGGTGTTTGCGGGGTTATAAATACCCTTCCCAAACTCATTCCTAAATAGTTGTTGATGCTTCCAAGTCTCAAAGAGTGATCTTTAGCATCCTCTAAACTCCTCATTGATCAAATCCTTCAAACCTAGCTCTTGATCCCTCATCTTCAAGTGTTCTTCATTGGAGGGCTCATCAAGGGTGCTAGGCTCAAGAGGAAGAGGTGTTCTTATTGTGATAAGTCATCTTTACTCTCTTTTTGTGATTAAAGTATTTTTTTTTTTTGAATTGATTTACTTGAGCTTGTAAGAAGACCTAATGTTAAGTCTTGTGATTGAGTGGTATCCTTGGTGTAGAAGGTGTAAAGCCACTTGTGTAAACTTAGTTTATTAGGATTAGTTGAGTTGTCCCTTAGGTTGAGGTGGGAGAGTGCTCTCAGTAGGAAGGCGGGATACTTCCGCGTGTGGAAGTGCCTTTGATTTGAGAGCGGAGACTTTCCGGTGTAAAGTCCTCTTTGTAAGGGAAACGATATAATCAAGTAAAGCTATGTTTGGAAATCCTTAGTTGGGTGCTTAGGTAGTGGAGTAGGCATTGGGGCCGAACCACTATAAATACTTGTGTTAGCATTGTTTTATTTCTTTATCGCATTACTTATCTTTATTACTCACTTTCACATTTAGTCATACAATTGTGAATTACGTATGTAATTTAAGAAATGATTACAATCGGATTTAAGCTAATTTTATTAGTTAACACATTATTCATCCCCTCTAGTGTGACCATTTCACCAACAATTGGTATCAGAGCGGGTCCGTAACTTGAGATTTCACCATCTCTTCTACACATTGTCTCAATCCGAGAATGGCACTAGAGTTGGTAACATCTTCACCTCCTAGATTCGATGACTCGAACTTTGGTCTTTGGAAATATAGGATGTACACATATTTAAAGACTAAAGGTTTTGGTGTCTTTAACATGTTACATTTAGAATTCATTGATCCTAAGGTTGACATGCATGCTTGGAGTGAATTGGATAAGAAAATATTTAAGTATAATGGAGATGTCATGAATTGTATACTTTGCACATTACCAAATGACATCCTAGATAAAGTCATGCATTGCTCTTCGGTTTACGATTTATGGGCCACCTTAAATGTTTTATATGATTATGCCAAAACCGAAGAGATTGACACTTTTGATGAATGTGGTGATGACAATGGTCACTCACCTACTAGTAATCCCAGTTTTGATGCCCATAGTGCTTCTAGTCAAAGGAGTAACTCTAAGAGCCGAAAATGAAAGGTGATTTGTCATGCTTGCAAGGAAAAGGGGCATGTGAAAAAAAATTACCCTACCATGATGAACAAAGCAAGGAAGAGGTCAAGTGCTTCCACCTCCACATCTCACTAAATTGAATCACCCTCTAGCCATGACTATGAAGCCACCTCCAAAGTTTGCCTCGTGGTTGCAAATAATGAGGTACTTTCTTCTTCATCTAGTCATGATAATGATAATGACAATACTAGCTCTTCTAGTTCACATGATATGCAATATGATGAGTTAGTAAGCGAATATAAGAAAGTGTACACCTTGCTTGTTAAAAAGGATAAAGAAAACAAAAAAATTGAAGAAAGAAAACTTAAGCCTTAGCTCTCAATTACATTATGTAAAATTAGAAAATGAGAAGATAAAAATTAGTGTCTTTAATCCATGCCATGATACCTTAAGTATTGACACTAAGGATTTGAAAACAAAAAATGACATCTTAAAGAATGAAAATAGCATGTTGAAAACTCAATTGCATGTTATTCATAGATCCATGAACGATTTGAAAAATGAGGTTGTGTTTTTGAATAAGAAAGTAAATGAATTCAAAAATATTTCTTCTCCTAAGAACACAAAAATGAAAAATGCTTACGTAAAGAATGCCAATGTCCATCATGTTCAAAATGCTAAGCATTCTACCACTAGACCTCGTGATCATAAGAAGATGAATGTTTCTCTCAAGAATGCTCATGCTCATCTTAGTTCAAATGACAAGCATTCTAATAATAAATCTTATGTCCATAGCAAAAACTAAAGGAAATTTAATAGACATTGCTTTTGTTGTGGTGTTTACGGGCATGCTATATATGATTGAGCATTTAAAGTGAACCCTAGTGTTATTAAGATACTTTGGGTACCTAAGCCCACTAACCCCCAAGGACCCAAAGCCATTTGGGTACCAAAAATTTCATGCTCTATTGTAGGGGGAGCTACCACACATGAGTAAGATGAAGTTGCTTGATTAAAGTTGCTTGAGGGCTTGAAGGATACACCACCACAAGGTTGCAACTTCAAGTCATCATGATACCTTAGGAATGAAAATTGGCATCTAAGTAAACTTGGTATCATCTCCTTTACTTTATTTGAATTCATTCAAGTTGGAGTTTATGATACTTGCTTAATTCGAGTTGATTCTTACCGCTCTTGATATGGTTTTATCAAATGATTTTTGATTTTTGATTTCCCGGTCTCTTCGAAGACCTATGTAGCCTATAACGGGCTCATGCGACCTTGCGGTTTTAAATCGTAGGCTCATTGTGGCCTTTCGGTTTTCAACAAATAGGAAGGGTTGGAGATCATGTTTTCATTTATATTTCACTTGTGATCTCTTAAAATTCGTTTTGATATCACTCGATTTCATTTTGAAACGAATTTGAAACTATTTAGCAAAGTAGATTTGATATCGATAATTGATCCCTCTCTTTGCTAGTTAGTTTGATAACTTGTTAGTAATTATATTCTCATTATCCTACTAATGAATATTGATTGCAAGTTATGATAAAATGGAAGGCTTTAGAAATTGGAAAGAAAAAGGCAAGTTTGGCAAAATTTCCAAGAATGAGGTATGAGTTTGAGTTTGGCAAAAATCTTTGTATAATAGTTGAATATTCATGCTTTAATGATGTCTCTATACTCATGATTGATTTTGCATGACAAATCTATGAAATTTCATGAGTAGGTAAAATTTTAATAACTTAGGAAATTTCATGATATCTTGATTGAATGAAATTTGCTCTAAGTTAAAATTCATATTAGAGACCTCATTTTGAGATAGTAGTTGGCAAACATGTTTAGATACACACATGATATGATTATAGGTGTTTAAACTTGAAAACTCATGTGTAGATGAACAAGGTGATAACTAGATCACTTTAGGGGACTTAAGCTTGGAAAAGTTTGACCCAAGTCAACAAATCGACTTGGACACTTCATTTTAAGTCCAAACTTCATAAACATGTTTAGGAATAGGTATGACATGTTTCCATGCACTTAGAATGAAAATTTCATATGGATATGGATAAAATGACATAGAGGCCATTTCATGATAACCTCTTGTGAACCAAGTTGACCCAAGTCAACAAATTGATTTAGATGTCTTATTTTCCATCCATATTTGAGGAACATGTTTAGATTTACTCATGTTAGGTGTCCATAAGTTTAAATTTGAAAAACCATGAGTAAATGATAAGATTGACACTTAGCAAATTTCATAATAACTAGTTTAGTTTTCAATGATACCATGCTAGGTTGATATCTTGACTTAAGGACATAATTTTCATTCCAAACTTGACATACAATCTTTAAATGACCATTATGTGGGTCATAAAAGTTTGAATGAAAACTGAGCACTTTTTGACAATAACTAAAAATTATGGAAATATCATTGGAAATTAAGCATTTTCTGTTATTTCTAGAAAAATGTAGAAAAATCATTTTTAGATGATTCTTGAAACTGCACTTTCACTGAAAAATCTAGTTTGTTGTGTAAAACTTTCATCAATAATCTGATTTATAATGGAATTTTAAAGTTGGATTTCGGAAACACAAAGTATCACTTACTTGAAATACTCATTTTTTCGATACTTTGATTTTTCTTCAAAAACGTCAAATGAAAACTCATGCATATGAAGGTAATCATTGGCACACGAGGCAGCGGAAAACAAAATTGATTTTTGCTCCTCCTCTTCTTGTTATCTACGGCTGTACCCTAGGAGTGGAAATATATACTCCTAGGGTTAGTGTTTCAAACCAATAAGAGGGCTCAAGATGGATCAAATCCATCTCATGTGCCCACGGGTTTAAAACAAGATGGATCAAATCCATCTAACGGGTTTGAGTGTTCTAAATGGACTCAACTAAATGGATCAAATCCATCTCATGTGCCTCGCAAGCCATCTTCTCTCTTCTTTCTCATGGACCTAATGACATCTTATGCCATATATGTCATTGTAAATTTACATTTGTATCCTTCCTATATGTGTGTGACCTTATGGGCTTCTGAAACATGTTGGTAGTATATAGTGAATTATAATTCTCACTGAAGTGGAATTACATGATTTAAACTCTTTAAATTATTATTCATTCTCAATGAACAAATTCACTTATACAGTCAAGAGAGGCTTCTTGCCAAGCATCATGACTATCCAAATGTCAGAAGGTCAGTGGTTTGACCATTTCACCCTTTTATATGCAGTTATCGTGCAATAAACTCCTTTCACCACTCTTTATCTCATCCAGGTTAATCAAGTCCTGGATGTATAGATTCTTGTATCTTAAATCTTTATTCCAAAAATTCCCTTTATGAATCACATTCATAAACGCATACTGCTCTGGCCAAAGACTCCTGAATAAAGAGATTGTACAAGAAGAGTGAGATAAACTCCCCAAATAAATATGGGGTGGTGAATCCTATGTTGATCACTCAACTATCTTCAAGTGATTCATGCTATACCCAATCTTCAAGCTATGAACACCCAAAGGTGAACCATAAGTAATGAAGTCAAAGTATAACACTAGGCACTTAAGATACTTTGGTGATCTCAAGTCCAAGGATACTTGCACCACTGATATGATGAGATGCTTTCACAAACATAGATTGAACATTCTTGTGAAGATCTCATGATTAGGTCTCCAATGAACTTGTTTCTCAAACAAGCATCCACATGTTAACTCTGAGCATCGCAATGCTCACAACTTGTGAGAACTATTGCTTGAACGAGTCATGAGGTATAACATGTGCTAGTCTATCCGTATTAACAATGTCCTATCTTGTTAATATTGCGACTAGGGATAATTTAGGTATAAACACATTTACATGCAATAAGAATCTCACATCATGAACTCTTCATGATTTCCTTGGACTGTGTCATCTACCAAGGACTTTATTACATAGTTTAAGTCTTTAATTATGAAAGCAAATGAATTAACATGAGCACTAAGTAATAAAGATAGTCTTTCATAAATAAGTAAAATGTACATGAAGAGTTCCAATTATATGAGGGCTCTAGGGCATATCACTAACAGTATATCATTTTGATTCCATTTCTAATATCATTCACACCATTGCTTGAGTAAAATCATTTCTAGGAATGATTTTGATAACTTGAATGATAGCTAGAAATATACATTTTTTCATTGAAATCAATATAGGATGAAAAATGAACTTAGACAATTCATTTTGAGCTCAAACATGACAAACACATCTTAAATGATCATTCAGCGATGTCTGAAAAGTTTAAAGCAAAATTGATAATTTTTGAAAAAATGCCTGAAATTTACAAAAATGCCCCTGGAATTTTAGGAATTTTATGAATTTATAGAAAAACTAATTTTTGACTGATTCTTGAACCTATAGATTCTTTGAAAAATCTAGTTTGTACGGTTAAAGTTTAAAAAAATTTCGTTAAGAATATAATTTTATAAGGATTAAAAAGTTTGTTTTTTGTTAACTTGAACTGTACTTTGACCTAAGTCAACAAAGTGACTTAGAAACCTCATTTTCAGCCCAAACTTGACTCATATACGTAGATTACCTCATGTTAGATGTCTATGTGCCTAAGTTTCAGAAAATATGAGCAGATAGCAAAATTTGGTACTTAACATTTTCATATTTTCATGTCTATTTTGAATGAAACCATGCTAAATTCATATTTTGATCAAATGACATTAGTTTCACTTCGAACTTGATATACATGCTTTACATGACCATATCTTGATATTTTGAAAGTTTGAATGAAATCTAAAAATGTCATGAAAAAGAACTAATACTTACGAAAATATCCATACTTGAGTGTATACATGAATCCTAGTTTTGTATTCCATCTATCATTCTATGATATCATGTACTGATTAGTCTCATATCAAATATTTGTTTTTCATTCCTTTGGTTGAGATTTTCATGTTTCATGAAAAATTTTTATGAGTCTCAACTTTGACTAGATTGACATTTCAAGCCCTTTTTGATGGACGTCAAAAGGGGGAGAAAAATATAGGTAAAAAGGAAGAAAATATAGAAAAACCAGGCATATAGATAGAGAGAGTTTATTTTCCATAGATATGCATGTTGATAGGGGGAGAAATCTCATGTTTGATATCCTTTGTGCTCTAATGAATATATTTTCTTAAGGATGTTTGTCATCATCAAAAAGGGGGAGAATGTTGGCTTAAGATTTTCAACCTTTGTCTTAATCTCGGTTTTGATGATAACAAATATGGAACTAATGTTTCATTGAGAAATCTTTCAGGTTCCATATCGATTAGCTCTTGATGTCCTCGATCGAGAATATTGAAGAAATTGGAAAATTAGAAGGACATTGATCGTCGCGTTCGGGTTCGTCGTGGAAATCTCTCGAAGTTCGACATGTGCACCAAAGATGTCTTGAACGAGTCTAAAGAACACATGGAAAGCTCTCTAAGTTAACGCACGTTGAAGGCCGGAAACCGAAAATGAAGCACGCAAGAAGTAGGCTGAAAAAATCAAGTTCAGCCTAGGTTCGGTCGACCTAATGTAGTGAAGAATTGGCAGTAGCCAATTCAGTCGACCGGTCAGTCAACCGAATGTGGTAGAAAATTGGCAATAGCCAATTCAGTCGACTGGTCGGTCGACCGAAGTTCGACCAGAAGCGGCAGAATGCCGCGGTCTCTTGGGCGGTCGATCCATTGGTCGATCGATGATTGACTGGCAAGCGACCGGACGTCGCCAACGGGCAGAAAAATCCCCGTTGACGAGCCTTGGTGTTTGGGGGGTTATAAATACCCATCCCAAACTCATTCCTAGATAGTTGTTGATGCTTCCAAGTCTCAAAGAGTGATCTTTAGCATCCTCTAAGCTCCTCATTGATCAAATCCTTCAAACCTAGCTCTTGATCCCTCATCTTCAAGTGTTCTTCATTGGAGGGTTCATCAAGGGTGCTAGGCTCAAGAAGAAGAGGTGTTCTTATTGTGATAAGTCATCTTTACTCTCTTCTTGTGAATAAAGTGTTTTTATTTTTTTTGAATTGATTTACTTGAGCTTGTAAGAAGACCTAGTGTTGCGTCTTATGATTGAGTGGTATCCTTGGTGTAGAATGTGTAAAGCCACTTGTGTAAACTTAGTTTACTAAGATTAGTTGAGTTGTCCCTTAGGTTGAGGTGGGAGAGTGCTCTCGGTAGGAAGGTAGGATACTTCTGGCTGTGGAAGTGCCTTCGGTTTGAAAGCGGAGACTTTCCGGTGTAAAGTCATCTTTTTAAGGGAAACGATATAATCTAGTAAAGCTAAGTTTGGAAATCCTAAGCGGGGTGCTTAGGTAGTGGAGTAGGCATTGGAGCCGAACCACTATAAATACTTGTGTTAGCCTTATTTTCTTTCTGTATCGCATTGCTTATCTTTATTACTCGCTTTCACATTTAGTCGTACAATTGTGAATTGCCTAAGTAATTTAAGAAATGATTACAATGGGATTTAGGCTAATTTTATTACTTAACACAGTATTCACCCCCCCTCTAGTGTGGCCATTTCACCAACAGGGGTGCCATCAAGGTGTTCGATGAAATGCCTAAGTGAAGGTTTTTGACTATCTTGATATCTATGCCTTGAATTGTTCATCAATTTAAATGCTTATAATGTTAATGCATGCTTGAAATTAAATTTGTGATTTTTGGTAATTTAATCATGTTTATAAAAATAGGATTTGATCTTGAAGCCATGGGGCTGTTTGATATGGGTTCTTGATCATGTATTTGGATTCTTGTTTAAAGATTATCTTGATGCTTGCTAATCTTGGCTAAACAAACATGATTTAATTCTTGTGAATTTTGTCTTAATTGTTCATCAATTTAAATGCTTATAATGTTAATGCATGCTTGAAATTAAATTTGTGATTTTTGGTAATTTAATCATGTTTATAAAAATAGGATTTGATCTTGAAGCCATGAGGCTGTTTGATATGGGTTCTTGATCATGTATTTGGATTCTTGTTTAAAGATTATCTTGATGCTTGCTAATCTTGGCTAAACAAACATGATTTAATTCTTGTGAATTTTGTCTTAATGTTATAATTTTGTTTTAAAAGTGATTAAGGATTTAATTTATGTAAAATTCGGATTTATTTCCTTGATTTGCTGGAAATTCACTTTTGCTGAAAATTATATGCTGAATTGTTGATTTAGGGCTGATCTTGAAATCTATGTTGTGGTGTATATAGTTTACTGAGCATAGTTGTGTAACCTATCATCTTGACCAAAAAATATAGTCTGGATCCATAGGACACACTTTGAGAGTCAAATTCGACTCAAGTGCACTAGTTTGGGGCTCAACAGTAAATTGAGAATAAAACCCTAAAACAAAACCCTAATTTTGATGATGATAAATTTTAATTGCATAATTAAAATACAAGGGGAAGCATAATATGTTGTAAACCAACAAATAAATGTTATGCATAAAATAAAACCTCATCGGTTTATAATATTACGGGTCTAGGAGGTGGGATCGGGCATTGAGTGTTGTGTAGTTTTCCCAATAGAAACATCCCTAAGACACCGTAGGAGACACTTGACTTAGGTCATGTTGTGCCATATCTTATTGAATGGCGGAGAGGATCGGTTAGGAGCAAGATTGCGGGCTAGGCCCGAAAGGTTGGATGGCTAATTCCCAACCTGTGGAATAAGTTCGGATGGGCAAATCCTGATTGTTCCTACGTATCTTGAGGAATATGTTCGGACGGGCAAATCCTGATTGTTCCCAAGATTCTATGTTTAAAGGAATAAGTTCCGATGGGCGAATCTCGATTATTCCTACGTTATGTTTTTGGAACAAGTACGGATGGGAAAATCCCTATTGTTCCTGTTTTTCTCGTGGAACAAGTTCGGAGGGGCAAATCCTGATTATTCCTGTGATATCTTAAAAGGACAAGTTTGGACAGGCGAATCCTGATTGTTCCTTCGCGTCCCGTGGAGCAAGTTCGGACGGGCCAATCCTGATTGCTCCCTAGTTTCTTTATATTAGGATAAGTTCGGATGGGCCAATCCCGATTATCCTAGTATGTGATGTTGCCTTAGGGCATGGTAGGCTTAGGCCTATTGTTCTTCACCTTCTGGGGTGTTGGATGCCTTGGGGCATGTGTGGCCAGGTGGACTGTTAGCTAGTCACACCCTTGTGACTTTTCCTGGTTGAGATAGATGTTTCATCTCCAAGCTTTATATCTGTGTTTGGTTTCTTGTGGGGGTTGGTAGAATCGCTCACTGAGTTCTTTTGAACTCACTCATTGTCGTTGTTTTTCTTTTGAAGAGCATGACCGGTGAGGTGGGCTGGAGCACTTAGCGTGGCTGGAGGGCAGAGGAGCTACATTGATCTCATAGCAGTCCTAATTAGGAGTCATAGTCGACTTTTTGGTAGTTAGTCATGCACTTGTGTTTTAGTATTTTGGAGTTGTAGTCCCTTGGGGACATTCATGTCTTTATGTCAGATTTCATTTGTAAATGAACAGTTAAACTTGATTTATTATTTCCGCACTTTATTATTTTGCTAAACTTATAATAAATTCTGGTTTGGTTTTCCATTTGAAATAAAACTCGTTATTTTTGTCTGCGGTGTTTTGTTATTGAGTTGGCATGTACATGGGTTAGGCTGCGGGGTATAGGCACGTATACCCTGGCCGGTCACGTGACCTGAGTTGGGGCATGATGGTTGAGCTCCTGCACCTTCTTTATTAGCCCCTTGCGGCGATTCTCGAGGGTGGCATAATTGGCAATTCCTACGAGCTTCATTTTGTTCCTCGCCATGGCCTGGTGGAGAAGCTATCTTATGATGATAAGGTGAAACAATGACTTAGTCTATTATCGACATTGTTTTAGATTAAGTCGAATTTGGCAGAAGCAGGGGTCGAAGCAACTCGACGACGATGGCATGCTAGTCGAAGTGTTTTGGAACTCATGGTCGAGCTACGCCGGAGGGGAGGAAGAAGCCATGAGATCTCGGTGGAATGCAGGGTATATGTGGTAACCTAGATTATTTTAAATCCAGTCAGCACTTGAATATACAATAAACTAATAAATAGTGGATGATGTGGCATAGGTGTAATTACTACCAAAACTTCAAAATAAGTCCCATACCAGAACCATTCAACATTTGCACCCAGCATAGAATATTTCCACATGACACAAACTGAATTTGTCACGCCCCAAAATCCAAGGTCATGTGACCTGCCACAGCACATGTCCGTACTCCGAAACCTACCAACTCATACAACTGAATGCGAAACAAATGACAACCATGTGGAAACCAAAGATCATATGAATGAATGCTTTAACTGAAGGTAAAAACATCAAGTATGATTAAGACATGATCATATGTATATATACCACCTACGACTCGATGTTGGTGAAATGGCCACACTAGAGGGGGCTGAATAGTGTGTTAACTAAATATATTTGCCTAATTTGATTTTAATCCTTTCTTAGAACTACTTAGGCAAATTACAATTTAACGACTAAATGTGGAATCGATTAACAATAAAGCAATTAACACAAGCAATATATCAATGCTAACACAATTATTTATAGTGGTTCGGCCCCAATGCCTACTCCACTACCTAAGCACCCTGCTTAGGATTTCCAAACTAGTTTTACTAGATTATATTGTTTCCCTTACAAAGAAGACTTTTCACCGGGAAGTCTCTGCTCTCAAACCGAAGGCACTTTCACACCCAGAAGTATCCCGCCTTCCTACCGAGAGCACTCTCCCACCTCAACCTAAGGGACAACTCAACTAATCCTAGTAAACTAAGCTTACAATGGTGGATTTAGGCCTTAACACCAAGGCAACCACCAACTCAATCAAACCTAGCAACCTAGGTTTATAAATATGATATACAATCAAAATAAACAACAAAATACAATAAAAATTGGAGTGATAAATCGAACAATAATTACTTAGCTCCAAAAGAAACTCCCTAGTCCTCTTGATGCCCTGAGAAGATAAATCTATGAAACTTGAAGGCTAAATCAACAAGTGGAGATCAAAACTAGGGCTTTTGCAAGGATGGCTTAATGGAAGCTTGTAGAAATGCTTAGGATCACTCTTTGAGTCTTGGAAGCATCATAGAAGGCTTGGAAGAGAGTTTGGAGTGGGTATTTATAACCCCCCAAACAAGATGGCTCATCAACGGGCTAATTTCTGCCCATTGGCGACACCCAGTCGTTTGTCGTTAGATCGTTGGTCGACCGACTAAGCGACCGAAGGCATTTTGCCCATTGTGGGCATTGTTCGAGCGAACGGTCGGTCGACTGAAATGCCTTCACCATCTATTGGTCGACCAGTCGGTTGACCGAACCTAGGTAGACTGCTTGGTTTGGCTGATTTTTTTTCTGTCATTTCTGGGTTTTGTCTTTGCTAAGTCTACTTATATAACAATTATTAACTTTAAGTGAATAAATTTAAAATATGAATGTTATATAAGGATTACCCCCCATTTGGATTCAATAAAAATATCTAAAAAATCAAAATCCTTAAGAATCAAAATCTAACTTTTGGAGTCTAGTACAAATTTTCAAAAACTGAAACTTTTATAATCTCCCGGGTCAAATATGAGTAGGCTAAAAGCTTCCAAAAATTCCTTTAAAATACCTTGTTATCTAGTTTTTACTTAAGGAACAATTATCGGCATTTTTGGTGCCAAGAAAATGTCTAGATTATATAGCCCTCGAAGGAGCTCCCTAGGCTTAGTGAATTTCAGGGTCTTTTCCAATTTTCCGGTTTTTTGTGATTTAGGATTTGGGTTTGGATTATGAGTTTCTTTGCATCATCATGTGGATTTACAACACATTCTAGACACCCTAAACCTATACTCTATCTTCCCGATGAAATCCAAGCGACGACGAGCGTCCTTGCTGATTTCTCTTATTTTTCCGATCAGAGGCGTTGAGTGCTAACCGATATGGAACCTGAAAATAAATCTCCATGAAACATTAGTTCTATGTTTGTTATCATCAAAACCAAGATTAAGACCAAGATAGAAAACCTTAGGCCAACAATCTCCCCCTTTTTGATGATGACAAACATCCTTAAGAAAATATATTCATTAAAGCACAAAGGATATCAAACACGGGATTTCTCCCGCTATCAACATGCATATCTATGGAAATAAACTCCCCCTATCTATATTCATGGTTTTCTATATTTTCTTCCCTTTTTACCTAGATTTTCTCCCCCTTTTGACATCACTCAAAGAGGGCAAGAAAAGTCAATCAAAAGTCATAGTTGAAACTCTAAAAGATTTTTCAAAATCGCAAAAGTCTCAACTCAATGGATGAAAGCCAAACATCGAATAAGAGACTAAGTCATACATGATATCGTGAAATGATAAATGAAATCGAAAACCAAGAATCATGTAGTAACTTAAGTATCGATATTTTCAAGTAGCGGTCAAATAGTCAAAAATCACTTTAGAAATGATTTTTCTCATCAAATGAGTAGAACGATACCATAAGTGAATTTAATATATCATACTTCAAGTCTCATTTGAAAATCTAATGAAAATTTAAAGTATCGGAAAAATGAGCAACTTGAGAAGAGTGATATTTTAGTGGCATTTTCGTAAATAAATGAGATTGTTATGACATTTCCAGAAATCATTCAAACTTTCAAAATACAAAGATATGGTCATGTAAAACATGTATATCAAGTTTGAAGTGAAAAGAATGTCGTGTATATGCTAAGAGTCGTGATGGGGCAGAGGCGTCCAAAGTAGTGGTGGCAGGTACTATTTTAGTATGTTCGTCTGCTGCATTTGTTTTATTTGATCCGGGTGCCACGCACTCATTTGTGTTTGCCAAATTTGCTGCGAAATTGTCAATGGCACCCTCCATGCTCGACGGGCCATTGATAGTATCAATGCCTACGGGCGATGCAATCCTAGCATATTCCATATACCAAGGCTGTGATGTGCTCATCTGCGGCCATGTGCTGAGTGCGGATTTGACACTCCTACCCACTCTTGAACTTGATGTCATCCTTGGCATGGACTGGTTGGCAGAGCACTTTGCGATGTTGGATTGTAGAGCTAAAATAGTGATGTTTTAATAAACCTGGGCTGCTGCAGTTCACCTTCCAAGGGGAGGGAGGTAGCAAGTCGATAGGGGTCATCTCAGCCCTAAAGGCTCGTAAGCTGCTTCGGGGCGGCTGCCAATCTTTCCTGGCCTTCATATCTATGGCCGAGGAGGAAAGGGGTGAGGCAAGGAATGTCAACAGAATCTCAGTGGTCTGTGAATTCCCTGATGTGTTTCCCAAGGAATTGCCCGAATTGCCGCCCAGAAGGGAAGTTAATTTTTGCATTGACCTGTAGACCGGGGTGAAACCAATTTCCAATCCACCTTATAGGATGGCACCGGCCGAACTCAGGGAGCTAAAGGTGCAGTTGCAGGAAATGCTAGACTTGGATTTCATCCGGCCAAGCGTGTCACCCTGGGGTGCCCCTGTTCTCTTCATGAAGAAGAAGGATGGGTCGATGCGCATGTGCATCGACTATAGGCAGCTGACCAAGGTGATTGTCAAGAATCATTACCCACTGCCGAGGATAGACGATCTATTTGACCAGCTGCAGGGGGCACAATAGTTTTCAAAGATAGACCTAAGGTCTGGGTATCATCAGCTGAGAATCCGGGACTGCGATGTGCCTAAAACGGCCTTTAGGACTCACTATGGTCACTATGAGTTCCTAGTGATGTCCTTCGGCCTAACCAATGCACCTGCTGCCTTCATGGACCTAATGAATAGGGTATTTAAGGAGTACCTTGACAACTTTGTGATCGTCTTGATTGACGACATTCTGGTCTACTCCAAGAGTGAGGAAGAGCACTCTAAGCACCTGAGAATGGTCCTGGAAACCCTAAGAGAGCACCGCTTGTTTGGAAAATTTTCCAAGTGCGGATTTTGGTTGGAAAGTGTAGGGTTCTTGGGCCATGTAGTGTCCAAGGAAGGGATAAGGGTAGATCCTGCCAAGGTAGAAGTGGTGCAGAAATAGAAACGGCCGACTAGCGTGACTGAGATCCACAATTTTCTTGGTTTGGTCGGGTACTACCGGAAGTTTGTGGAGAACTTCTCCAGAATTGTAGCCCCGTTGACTTGGTTGACCCAGAAAAAAGTCAGGTCCATTTGGGATGACAAGTGCAAGTCGAGCTTTCATAAGCTCAAGCAATGTTCGACATCTGCACCCGTGTTGACTATACCTTCCGGCTCAGGAGGGTTTGTAGTCTTCTGTGATGCCTCTCGGGTTGGCCTGGGCTGCGTTCTAATGTAGTTTGGCAGAGTTATAGCTTATGTGTCCCGCCAGCTAAAAGTTCATGAAAAGAACTATCCGATGCACGACCTAGAGCTAGCAGCAGTGGTCTTTGCACTAAAGCTCTGGCGGCACTATCTGTATGGGGAGACTTGCGAGATCTATACAGATCACAAGAGCCTCCAGTACTTGCTTACCCAAAAGGAGCTGAACCTCAGGCAGAGGAGGTGGTTGGAGCTCTTAAAGGATTATGACTACACCATTATGTACCATCCGGGGAAAGCAAATGTGGTAGCAGATGCTCTGAGCAGAAAATCCATGGGCAGTTTAGCTCATTTGGAAGTTAAGCGGAGGCCTCTAGCTCGAGAGTTGGCGTTGTGCCTAGATGGGGGTACAACCTTATCAGTGTCAGCTTTAGGTGCCTTGGTGGCACACCTGCGGGTACATTCCACGCTGGTGGACATGCTGCATGCCGCGCAGGGGGAGGATGTCTTTTGTGTGCTGACCAAGGATCTGGTACAAAGAGGCGATGCTGAGAACTGTTTGAGGTTGGACTCATAGGGTGTACTGAGGTTCAAAGACTGGATCGTGGTGCCATATATGGCCGAGGTGCGTAGGCAAGTCCTAGAACTGGGTCTTCGTTCCACTTATACGATGCATCCGGGGGCCACCAAGATGTACTGGGCTTTAAGGCAGCACTACTGGTGAAGGGTATGAAAAGAGAGATAGCATAGTTTGTCTCCAAATATCTGGTCTGCCAGTAGGTGAAGGCCGAACACCTCAAGCCTGTGGGACTACTGCGAAACCTCGAGGTGCCCGAGTGGAAGTGGGAGAAAATCACCATGGACCTAGTGACTGGGTTGCCTAAGTCAAAAGGCGGCTTTGATTCCATTTGGGTGTTAGTGGACCGGTTAACCAAGACCGCACACTTCATACCAGTGAAGACTACCTTCTCTGCGGAGCAGTACGTCCGACTATTCTTGGGTAGGATTGTGGCATACCATGGTACCCCGGTGATGATTATATCCGACCGCGGTACCCAGTTCACCGTCTGGTTTTGGCAGTCTTTCCAGGAAGCCTTGGGTACCCAGGTGCGCTTCAACACAACCTTCCATCCGCAGACTGACGGGCAGTCAGAGAGGACCATCCAAACTTTGGAGGATATGCTGAGAGCATGCATCCTAGATATGGCCGACGACTGGGAAAAGGACCTACCGCTGATAGAGTTCGCCTACAACAATAGCTATCACAGTAGCATTGGCATGGCTCCTTTTGAGGGCTTGTATGGGCGGCGGTGTAGGTCTCTGGTGGGCTGGTTTGAGGCCGGGGAATCACTCATTGTGGGTCTTGATCTAGTTGAGGAGGCGGTAGCTAGAGAAGGTGAAAGCCATAAAGGAAAGATTGTTGGCGGCCCAGAGTCGGTAGAAAATGTATGCCGACAAGAAGGCCAGGGAATTGGAATTTGCCGAGGGTGATTTAGTCTTTCTGAAGGTCTCCCCTTTGAAAGGGGTGGTCCAATTTGGGAAGAAGGGAAAGCTGGGCCCTAGGTACATTGGGCCTTTTCCCATTCTCAAGCGGAGGGGCGAGATGGCCTATGAGCTGGCTTTACCTCCTAGCCTGAGCAGAGTACACCCGGTCTTCCATGTATCCATGCTTCGGAGATATGTAAAAGATGATTCGCATGTGATCGAGCCTTCTGCTATTGAGGTATATTCGGTCATCTCATTCGAGGAAAGGCCAGTAGAGATCCTTGATCGCCAAGTCAGGAAGCTAAGGTCCAAAGAAATTCCCCTGGTAAAGGTCAGATGGGATCACCATTCCAGGCAAGAGGCCACTTGGGAGGTAGAGCAGGACATGAGAGAGTGCTATCCTTCCTTGTTCGAAGAGTCGGTAAGTCCTTGTTATTCAAGTAAATTTGAGGACGAATTTCCCTTAAGGGGGGAAGGTTGTAAGACCCGAGAAAATTTCCTAATATAAAAAAATCTATTTTGGTGCAGCGCGCCGGACCCGAGGGTAGTCGAGTCGAGTCGTGTTAAGGAGCTTGTCTTCCCTATAACTCATAGGTGTGGCTGAATGAACCCTAAACTTCATGAGAAAGGTTCGGCCAGGTGTAGGGGAAGGGCAATCTAGTCCATATGAAGTTAAGATATAGCGGAGACAAAGAATTAGGGTCGGGGATTAATTCTTCTTTTCCTTTCCTACCCTAAGAGGCATGGCCGAGCAAGGTTCACCTTGCCCAAGGCTCGGCCAAGCCTAGGGGAGGGAGAGGGAGAGCTTTAGATGGAAATTTCCATGGTTAGAATGCTAAAACAATAGAGACATGATGACACTTAGGAAGAACCCTAACTATAGCAAGTAAATTTATTGTTTCATGTAATTATAGTAATGATAGCATAGTGACTATCCTTAGCTCATTCATCTTTAATTTTTGAAATGATGAAATATTTTACCATGCTTAGTATTTCATCCGTTGTGAATTTATGGTTATCTTACCATTCTATATAAGTTGCTTCTTATTGAGATAAATTCTAAATGTAGTGTATAAATGATTATTGATGAATCTCGTAGGTATATATAGTAGTTGTTGTAAGTTATTCTTGTTTTTCTTTAAATCATACAAGCTGTCCTAAAAAGTTCATGGGTGGAATTCCAAGGTCGGTACATAGAATTCCTCACCCAAGGTAGCGTATAATGTTAGATAACATGTAGGACATTGCGAGAAGCTTAGCATATATGGAAACTTAGCTAAGAGATGACACAACTTCTAGGACTTCTAGTAAGCATTTTTGGAAACCTAGAACTAGTAGGTGTGCACAATTTTCGAAGGGTAGCATTAATTTGTTGACCCTGTAGCCCGAATTAGGGCCGGATACGGGCAAGGGCCCAAAGTGTATATAAGGAAACCCTCGGGCATTTGATTGTGTGATGTGCTTGAGATTGTCCGCCAAGAAGCGTGGAGGTCGGAAATGACCAATGCTTAGCTCAGCCAGTGTTTGGGTCTTGAGATGCACCAGCGGGCCCCCTAGGTGTCAGACCCCAGTTGGGTGGGACTAGCTATCCCTACCCCAGATGGTGTCCGGAGACTAGTGGACTATCCTAGTTGATGGCACGGGATTTCTTGTTTACATCTTGATATGATGTGGCCGGTCGGCCAGTGTGATTCTACCATGTATGGTAGGGCCGAGATGGCAAGATTTTACATATATGGTTTATACAGAATGACCCATAGGGTCAGTAGTCACACTAGAAAGTAACTTACCTCCCCGAATATATATTATGTTGCCTTATATGCTATGCATGAATAATTGAGGATTATGTGGAGGTTCGCAAGAACCGCTCACTAAGTCCCAAGTGGACTCACAGTTTATTTCCTTGTTTTCTTTTGCAGAGCATGAGCACTGATTGTAACCTGTCGGCATGGTGCAGCTGGAGGGTGGGTGGTGGTGCCATACCTCGTAGCAGCGTCCTTGGGTCATAGTCCAGTGTCTTAGTAGTTATTTCCTTTTCTGCACTGACAGTTGTGTTTTGAAAAAGTTTGTAAAACTTTAATATTTGAGATGTTCAGTTTGTTCCAATGATGGTTTTCTCTTTGGTTTGAAAACATATATTGTGAACTTTGAAAAACTTTAAATAAAGCTTGTGTTGAGGTTTCTTTTTCATCAATATATTCTGGTTTCTTATATGTCAGTGTAGACAGTAGGCTACAGGGTAGGATGTGGGCCTTGGTCAGTCACACTACCCTCAGTTGGGGTGTGACACAAAGTATCGAGAAAATGAGTATTTCAAGTAAGTGATACTTTGTGTTTCCGAAATCCAACTTCAAAATTCTATTATAAATCAGATTCTTGATAAAAATTTTTGAAATTTTTACACAATAAACTAGATTTTTCAATGAAAGAGGAGTTTCAAGAATCATCGCAAAATCAATTTTCTATATTTTTCTAAAATTGTCTGAAAATGCTAAAATTTCAATAACATTTCCGTAATTTTCAATCATTTTTCAAAACATGCTCAGTTTTCATTCAAACTTTTATGACACCACATAATGATCATGTAAAGAGTGTATGTCAAGTTTGGAATGAAATTATGTCCTTAAGTCAAGATATCAACCTAGCATGGTTTCATTCAAAACTAAACTAGTTATCATGAAACTTGCAAAGTGTCAATCTTATGATTTACTCATGGTTTTTCAAACTTAAACCTATGGATACCTAACATGAGTAGATCTAAACATGTTCCTCAAATATGGATTGAAAATGAGACCACTAAGTCAATTTGTTGACTTTGGTCAAACTTGTTCAAATGAGGTTAACATGAAATGACATCTATATCATTTTATCCATATCCATATAAATTTTTCATTCTAAATGCATGGAAACATGTCATACCTATTCCTAAACATGTTTATGAAGTTTGGACTTAAAATGAAGTGTCCAAGTCGATTTGTTGACTTGGGTTAAACTTTTCCAAATTTAAGTCTCTTGAAGTGATCTAGTTATCACCTTGTTCATCTACACATGAATTTTCAAGTTTAAGTGCCTAGAATCATGTGGCATGTGTATCTAAACATGTTTTCCAACCACTAACTCAAAATGAGGTCTCTAATATGAATTTCAACCTAGAGCAAGTTTCATTAAGTCAAGATATCATGAAATTTCCTAAGTTATCAAAATTTTACCTACTCATGAACTTTCAAATATTTATCATGCAAAATTGATCATGAGCATAGAGACATCATAAATGCATGAATATTCAAGTATTATAATAAGATTTTCGCAAAACCAAAATCATACCTCATTCTAGAAAATTGTGAAACTTGTCATTTTCTTTCCAAATTCAATCTACTAGCCTTCCATCAAATTTTTGATAATTGCAAGCAATATTCATTAGTAGCATAATGGAAATGTGACTATTAACAAGTTATCGTACTAGATAGCAAAGAGGGAATCAAGTATCGATTTCAACATCTACTTTGCTAAATAGCTTTAAATCCGTTTCAAAGTGAATCATCATGAAACCAAAATGAATTAAAAGATCTCAAAACATGAAATATTTGAAAATTAAGATCTCCAACCCTTCCTATTGGTTGAAAACCGAAAGACCACAATGAGCCTACGATTTAAACTGCAAGGTTGCATGAGCCCGTTATAGGCTACATAGGTCTCTGAAGAGAATGGAAATCAAAAAATCAAAAATCATTTGAAATATATTAAGAGCGGAGAAAATCAATCAATTTTAAGCATGTATCATAAACACCAACTTCAAATATACAAGTAGAGAAAAGATGATGATACCAAGTGATTTAGATGCCAATTCTTAAACCTAAGGCATCTAGTCTAGGTGAAGACTTTGAAGTTGCAACCATGTAAGGATCCTTCCTTCAATTTCTTTGTCAACTTCAACTCTTTAATTTCCATTATCCTTGTGTGGTGGCTCCCCCTACAAAAGAGCTTGAAACTTTTGGTACCCAAATGGCTTTGGGTCCTTGGGGGTTAGATGGCCTAGGAATCCAAAGTGTCCTAGGTACACTTGGATTTTTCTTGAATGCACAATCATAAATAGCATGGCCAAAAATACCATAACAAAAACAATGTTCAATGAATTTCTTTTCATTTTTGCTATGGACATTAGATCTATCATTAGAATGCTTGACATGTGAAACATGATGAGTATGAGCATTCTTAGAAAAATCACTCTTCTTCTTATGATCATAAGGTCTAATATATGGTAGAATGCATAGCATGGGAATGATGATGAACATTGCCATTCTTAGAAGATACATATTTATTTCTACGATTTCTAAAAGATGAAATATTAGATAAATTATTTGCTTTTCTACTCAAGAAAACAACCTCATTTTTCAAGACATTAATGGATTTGTTTAACGCTTGCATTTGAGATTTCATCATAAATTTTCATTTTTCAAAGTCTCATTCTCAAATTTGAAATCATTTTTTGATTTTAGATTTCAAATCATCATTTTCAAGTTTCAAAGCTTTAAGCTCAAGTTGTAGATTATCATGGCATGAATCAAAAGGCCTAGTCTTTAATTTTTCATTTTCTAATTCTAGGGCATGCACATGTGAACTAAGCTTAGAGTTTTCCTTCTTTAGATTTCTATTTTCCTTGTTCTTCTTCACAAGCAAGGCATAGATTTTTTGATAATCCTCAACTGGTTCTTCATATGGCATATTAAATAAACTAGAAGAGCTAGTACTATCATTATCATTATCATGACTAGATGAAGATGAAAGTACCTCATTATTTGCAATTTTGAGGCTCACTTTGGAAGTGGCTTCATAGTCATGGGTAGAGGATGCTTCATGTGAATGAGATGTAGAGATGAAAGCACTTGACCTCTTTCTTGCTTTGTTCTTCATGTTAGGACAATTTTTCTTCACATGTCCTTTTTCTTTACATGCATGTAAAATTACCTTTCTTTTTCGGCTCTTGGAGTTGCTTCTTTGACTAGAAGAGCTGTGGGCATCAAAACCAAGATTAGGAGTAGGTGAATGACCATTGTCATCACTACCTTCATTAAATGTACCAATTTCTTCGATTTTAGCATGATCGTATAAAACATTCAAACTACCCCATAAATCAAAAGCTATAGAGCAATGCATACTTTTTCAAGAATGTCATTTGGTAAGGTGAAAAGTATGCAATTCATGGCATCTCCATTAAATTTAAATATTTTCTTATCTAATTCACTCCAATCATACATGTCAACCTTAGGCTCAATGAATTCTAGTCTTAATTGTAATAATCTAGATATTTATAATTATTTCTGTCATTATTAGTGATTGTCAGCCTAGCGGGCTAGTTCGAGGTTGAGCCGAGTCAACTCATGGTCCGGTGCGAGCTTGCGAGCTCGGGTAAGTAGGAATTTGAATTATGCGGTTTCTTTTCTTGGTTCGGTAAATTTATTTAATTATGTTGTTGCGTGTACTTGATTGTTAAATTGTATTGCATGGGTGTGCATGTGTTTGATGTTTATGTGGGGCATGGGGTTAGATTGAGTTAATTAAGTTTAGTCGGGTTAGCGGGTTTGGATTCAGCTCGAGACGGATGCGGGTTTGCTAAGAGGGTTAGTGGATTAGGTTTGAGGAGGGGATTATAAAATCCCCCACCCCTTTTGGCTTGCGGCTCCCCATTGGAGCCGCACAAGCCGCGTGGAGAGAGGAGCCATCCAGCCAAGCCAAGCCGCCCCTACTATCCCCTCTTCCTCTTCCTTGGAGCCGCCGACCTCAAGCCCCAGCCGCCGAGCCATCATCCTCTCTTCCCTCTCTCTTTCCCTTCTCTTGGAGCAGTCGGCTTGAAGTGGAGCCGTCGCCCCTCTCTTCTTGATCTAGGAGCCGCCGCCCCCTTGTTGAGCCGAGCCGCCCCCTTGGAGGCCGGATTCGGAGGCCGCCGATTTAGAGTTTCTCGTATTCTTTCTTCCTAGATTGGGTGAGTGGTTTTACCCCTCCTTTCTTGGGTTTCTTTCGTTTTCTTGAGCTATTTTTTTGAAGGTTGAGAGTTCTTGTCAAATCTTCCATCTTTTCTTGAGATTTCTCGTCGTTTTCACGTGTTTCCTTGAAGGAGGAGGCCCGAAACCCCCCCTATGGGGCTCGGCAGCCCTAGGATGACCCTAGGGGTGCTCAACCAAGGTGGAGAAAAGTGTGCCCTCCAAGTGTTCGACAAAATGGCTAAGATACCTATTTGTTGTGTTCTTTGAAATCTAGGCTTTAATAAATCTTCTTAATTAAATTCCTTTGATGCCAATGCATGAGGTGTGTTTAGATATGAAATTTCAGTTTATAAATCTAAGTTTGCTTGTGAAAAGGGTAATCTTGATGCCATGAATGAATTCTTGATTTAAAGCATGAGTCTTGTTTCTATGATGATGTGGATGCATGTTAGTTCTTGATTAGAAAATTATGAAACTTGTTTTGTACGAGGGATTTGATGTTATGGATCTGTAATGGCAGTAATTAAGGATTTATATTATTTAAATTTCGGATTTATTTCCAAGTCATGCTGAAAAATCAATCTTGCTGGAATTTCATGCTGAATTGTTGAATCTGAGCTGATTCGGAATTCTCTGTTGAGATGGGAATAGTTCTCTGAACATAGTGGTGTAACCTATCGTTTTGACCAGAAAATATAGTTACGAATCATAGGTCACACTCTGAAAACTAGATTCGGGTTAGATACATCAGTTTCGGGCACAACAGTAAGCTAAAACAAAACCCTAAAACAAAACCCTAATCTTGGTGATTACAATTTTAATTAAAATTTAAAAGGGATAGCATAATTTGTTATGAACCAGCAAATAAATTTTATGCATGAAATAAAACCTCACGGGTTTATGATGTTACGGGTGTAGGGGTTGGGATCGGGTATTGATTGTTGTAGCGTTCCCAATTAGGGCATCCCTAAGACACCTTAGGAGAAACTTGACTTAGGTCATGTTGTGCCATATCTTTATGAATGGCGGAGAGGCTCGGTAAGGAGCCGGATTGCGAGCTAGGTCCGGAAGGTTGGATGGCTAATTCCCAACCTGTGTTAAAGGAATAAGTTCGGATGGACGAATCCCGATTATTCCTACGTTATCTTTTTGGAACAAGTTCAGATGGGCAAATCCCAATTGTTCCTCTGTGACCTCGTGGAATAAGTTCAGATGGGCAAATCCCAATTATTCCCGAGTTGCTTTTAAGGAATAAGTTCGGATGGGCAAATCCCGATTCTTCCTTCGCGTCTCGTGGTGCAAGTTTGGACGGGCAAATCTCGATTGCTCCCAAGTTTCTTGGTTATAGGATAAGTCCGGATGGACCAATCTCGATTATCCTAGTAATCATTTTATTTGTCATGTTGCCTTAGGGCATGGTAGGCTTAGGCCTGTTGTACTTCACAGATGGGGTGTTGGATGCCTTCGGGCATGTGGTGGTCGGAGGGCCTTTTAGCTAGTTTCTCCCTTGTGACCTTTCCTGCTTGAGTTAGGTGTTTGCATTATGTTATATATCTGTGTTTGGCTTCTCGTGGGGGTTGGTAGAACCGCTCACTGAGTTATTTTGAACTCATCCGTTGTCGTTTGTTTTTATTTTGCATAGCTTGACCGCTGAGGTGGGCTGGAGCACTTGGCGCGGCTGGAGGGCAGAGGAGTTACATTAATCTCATAGCAGTCCTAGTTAGGGGTCATAGTCGAGTTTGTAGTAGTTTTGTCATGCACTTGTGGCTTGGTGTTTTGGAGTTGTAGTCCCGTGGGGACATTCATGTCTTTGACTCAGATTTTATTTGTTAAAAGAATTCTGTTAGACTTTGATTCATTATTTCCGCACTTGAACTTTCTGCTAAACATTTTACTATTATAATAAAACCTATTTTGTTTTCCCTTTTATAATAAAAAGATGTTATTTCTTTTGCTATCTTTTTATGTGTTAGCATGTGCATGAGTTAGGCTGCGGGGTATAGGGGCGTATACCATGGCCCGTCACGTGACCTTGTGTTGGGGTGTGACATTTTAACATGTTAAGGACACGAAAACCCATAATATTTAAATATGTGTACATCATAAATTTCCAAAGACCAAAGTTCGAAGCATCGAACCTAGGAGGTGAAGACACTAAACTCTCTAGTGTGATTTTCTGGATCGAAAGACGATGTAGAGGTGATGGTGAAATCTCAATCTACAACCTGCTTTGATACCAAATGTTGGTGAAATGGCCACACTAGAGGTGGGATGAATAGTATGTTAACTAAATCGATTTGCCTAATTCGATTTTAATATTTCTTAGAACTACTTAAGAAAATTACAATTTAATGACTAAATGTGGAAGCGATTAATGATAAAGCAATATATCAATGCTAAAACAATTATTTATAGTAGTTCGACCCCAATGCCTACTCCACTACCTAAGCACCCCCCACTTAGGATTTCTAAACTAGTTTTACTAGATTATTTCATTTCCCTTACAAATAGGACTTTACACAGGAAAGTCTCATCTCTCAAACCGAAGGCACTTCCACACCCAGAAGTATCCCGCCTTTCTACCGAGAGCACTCTCCCACCTCAACCTAATGGACAACTCAACTAATCCTAGTAAACTAAGCTTACAATGGTGGATTTAGGCCTTAACACCAAGGCAACCACCAACTCAATCAAACCTAGCAACCTAGGTTTATAAAAATGATATACAATCAAAATAAACAACAAAATACAATAACAATTGGAGCGATAAATTAAACAATAATTACTTAGCTCCAAAAGAAACTCCCTAGTCCTCTTGATGCCCTGAGAAGATAAATCTATGAAACTTGAAGGCCAAATCAACAAGTGGAGATCAAAACTAGGGCTTTTGCAAGGATGGCTCAATGGAAGCTTGTAGAAATGCTTAGGATCACTCTTTGAGGCTTGGAAGCATCATGGAAGGCTTGGAAGAGAGTTTGGAGTGGATATGTATAACCCCCCAAACAAGATGGCTCATCAACGGGCTGATTTTTGTCGATCGATTGTCGATCGACCAACCGAGCGACCGCCGAGCGACCGAAGGCATTCTTCCCGTTCTGGGCATCGTTCGGTTGACCGAAATGCCTTCACCGTCTGTCGGTCGGACAGTCGGTCGATCGAACTTGGGCAGACTGCTTGGTTTGGCTAATTTTTTTCTGCTTGTTTGCTCGTTTCTAGGTTCTGTCTTCGCTAAGTCTACTTATATAACATTTATTAACTTCAAGTGAATAACTTTAAAACATAAATGCTATATAAGGATTAACCCCCATTTGGATTCAATAAAAATATCTAAAAAACCAAAATCCTTAATAATCAAAATCTAACTTTTGGGGCCTAGTACAAATTTCTGAAAACCAGAACTTTCATAATTTCTCGGATCAAATATGGGTAGGTTAAAGGCTTCCAAAAATTCCTTTAAAATACCGCGTTATCTTGTTTTTATCTTAGGAACAATTACCGATATTTTTGGTGCGAAGAAAATGTCTAGGTCATATAGCCATCCAAGGAGCTCCCTAAGCTTAGTGAATTTCAGGATCTTTTCTAATTTTTTGGGTTTTCGTGTTTTGGGGTTCGAATTTGGTTTTTGGGTTTCTTTGCATCATCATGAGGATTTACAACACATTCTAGACACCCTAAACCTAAACTCTATCTTCCCAACGAAATCCGAGTGACGACGAGTGCCGATTTCTCTGATTTCTCTTATTTTTCCGATCTGGGATGTTGAGCACTAACCGATATGGAACCTGAAAATAATTCTCCATGAAACACTTGACACATATTTGTTATCATCAAAATAGAGATTAAGACCAAGGTAAAAAACCTTTGGCCAACACTTGACACATCACGAGATACGCTGCATAACCTACAACCCCAACCGCGCCACATTAGTACCATCGTAACTCAGTGAGTTCCAATAATTAGTCAGGATCTACAAAATAACGACAAGAAGAGGGGTGAGTTCCAATGAACTCAGTGAGTGGCTTGAACAAAGCCCTCGCCAAGCCAACGCGAGTGATAAACCCAAATATTTAGCATTTGTATAGGTGCTCATAATATTAAATTCTCCTGATAATACATATGATTAATAATTGCCCAACTCGTCCATCCTCGCACAACTGACCATATCATCCTACACTGGCCATATCATCACGTTGCATTTAAGCAACCCACGATTCGGTCACTAGGACACCACCTAGCGAGCCTCCCACCCGGGCGCTCTAATAGCTACCCCGAGGATAACCATAATCAAGCATAAATTAAAATCATGGAAGTGTTGAAATATAATTACATGTAAGATAAATGCATTCATCCACAAACTCGTGCTAAGGAGCACCAGAGTCATTCGACCCATATTGGCTCAAACATCGAGTACCACATCCACACAGCCCATAATGGCCCAAACATCGAGTACCACATCGACTCGGCCCATAATGTCCCAAACATGCAAGCACACGAGTTGGTCACTAGAATCTCTATCTAGCGAGCTTCCCGCCCTGCTGAACTAGGATGGCCCATTAGTTCCGGCGCCTACTACGATTGGGAATAGCCTTCCAACCAAAAGACTTGGGTCCATCACTAGCATAAATTACCGATGACAACTCTCGATCCAAATCATGCCACTCGGGTCCATCGTCAGCGTGGATCACTAACGACAACTCTCGACCCGTATCCAAACTCGCTGAGTGAGGACCAACTTGCCAGGTTGGTATGCTTCTCGGCCCGCCCATCGCTTATACACAATAACAAAACACAATCAACACATAATCATAGCACACACGGGTACATCGACAAGATTTCGCGGGTGGTTTAAAAATTATGCCGATGTCTCGGGTACGAGCATATGTGTCCCTAACCCGGCCCTGTCTCGAGCCCCAAATATATTGGCTACACACTTTACCACCAAACCAATAGAATTTCCTTTGGTGTATCTGGAAGGATATCATTCTCATAACAGCAGTAAATGTAAAGAATACCATAATGGCAAAACATAATATCAAAATAATTCATTCCTCAAGTACACTCAAGGTGATACCCAACACTTGGCTAAATTTCTGCACTGCTCAAATGTTAACCGATTCACTTTTGACATTTCTACCAATCCACTAGTTTTAAGTGATATGGCTATGAAACTCACAGAATATCAAGCCTGCATGTCACACAATCTAACCACAAAGTTTCATATCATTTGGACAACTGATCGGTCACAAAACGGCGTGACCAACTTGCCATCCCGAAATTCCTGCATATGACAATTTAACCACAAAGTTTCATTTTTTTTTTCTGTTCGAGTTGCTATCTTAGAAAATTCATAACTAAGTCAACTCTTACTCTTTTTCCCTCAAACCAGATTCGTATGCTTGTCCATATACCCCATAAGGATTTCCCAAAGTTTCACTGTCATAGGACAAAGATTCATTCTTTGAATATCGCGTCAAACTTTCAACTTATGACAAATTTTGTTATGTGATGAACTTGACAGTTTTGAGTAGGCTCCAAAATAAATTTATAAACCCAATCTATTCAATCCGGAATTCGCTCAAATTTGATGTGGAAGCTACTCTAGTATCCTACAATCTTACCCCAAGAGTTTGTACAAAACGGACAGCTCCTTAACCTCCAAACCATGTGTCAATATATATATATATATATATATATATATATTTCAGAACAGTTTTCCATTCCCATAGACCTCCTTATGACCACTTAAAGGTAGGATTTCCAGCTTTTAGCTCGGCCACATCATCCCTAGTTTAATCCCACACACAGTACACACAACAACATAGGGGTTCACCGAAGAAAAATTAGGAATTTGACATGGTCACATGGTTGTGGCATTTCACCAAACACTTGGTGGGCATGTTTATGCCACACCTTGCCATACAACATAGGATTTCCACCTAGGGCAGTTCAATCAGTCCATATTAAACAAGCTTAGGCCCTTACCGATCATGATCTATCATCCTACCATTTAGAACCACAAAACAGAGGGTTTACCCTCCAAGTTAGGGCTACATACCCTAAAAAGGTCCAATGGACATCCTCCCCCAAATCCAACCAAAGATTATGCTAAAACACACCATGTCAAGAGAGTTAGTCTACCATAATCTTAAGTCATGAAAAAAAAACAGTCCAAAATCCCCACATTTAGGGTGCAAAAATTCGGCCCTAGCCGTTATAGGGATGCCCTACACCATTCGCACCACTACCACACAAACCGACACAAGGAGTTCATCAAGAATCCATAGAAAACATCACGAGAAACCAAAATTTTGGATTCAAATCACATCCAAACTTCGGACTTAAAGGTGGGCAAATACCTAGAGTCTTAAGACCACTCACCGACAAGGAGAACGAGAAGGAATCGAGGTAGGAAACCTCCGATCGTCACGACGATCGACTTCAAGCGACGATGAATCACCCGCTGCCAATCTCCTTGTGCGCGTCCCTCTCCCCGTCGCCTATGTGTGACTCCAAGGAGGAGCCACGTCCTAGGTGAGATATATTATTATATATATTTTTAGAATTTATAATTTTACCCTTATGGCTTAAACGGACCATAACTCCACCTATACTCGTCGGAATCGAGTTCCATTTGAACCTATGGACTCAACTCGACCCAACCTGCCATCCCAACTCAAAGGAAATACATTTCCTCATACATAATGGTCATATCACAAATTGCACCCTCCGATGATTTCTTGGCTCACTCCGACGCGCATCCCGGCTTTCCCGCTAAAGCCAAAATAAATTAATTAAAGTTTTATTTCTATTTTTCATGGGTATTAAAGTCTTCCCCCTATGGAAATTGGGGAGAAAAAGATTATATCTGGTAGCCCCTGTTGGCTTTAGGTTTTCAACCTTAGCCTTAATCTCGGTTTTGATGATAACAAACATGGGACTAATGATTTCATTGAGAATATGTTTCATGTTCCATATCAATTAGTGTTCGATGTCCTCGATCGGAAAAATAAAAAAATTTATAAATCGGAAGAACATTGATCGTCGCACTCGGGTTTGTCGCAGAAGTTTCTCGAAGATCGACGAGTGCACCAAAGTCACTTGGACGAGTCCAAAGATCACGTCAAAAGCTCTCCAAGATGATGCTCATTGAAAGCCGAAACCCAAAAATGAAGCGCGGAAGAAATAGTCTGAAGAAATAAACTTCAGCCTAGGATCGGTCGACCGGGCGGTCGACCGAATGAAGGTAAAAAGTAGCAGAGCTACTTCGGTCGACCGAGCGGTTGATTGATGGAAGACCAAAATGGGCAGTAGCTTGGGCGATCGACCCGTCGTTCGACCGAGCTATTGATACCCGAAGACGCAGATTGCATCGATCGATCGAAAATCGCGGATCGAAGAAATTGCATCAAGCGGTCGACCCATCGATCGACTGCCCACGGGGAGAATTGCAGTAGTCGAAGGACCGGTCGACAAGTCGGTCGACCGACCATTCGATCGGCAGCCCGTAACGGATAGTTTTCTATCCGTTGAACACCCGTTTTTCGCGAGGGTATAAATACACCATCGTACACTTAATTTAACTCTCTTCTCCTAATCTTACAGAATTTATTGAGCATTTAAAAGGAGATTAAAGCCTTCCAAAAGATTTAAAGCTTGCGCTCTGCTTCTCCGTCGAGTTCATTTCTCAAGCGCCAGCTACTGCTTCAACTCGGGTTTTGATCAAGCTCATCCCTTGAAGAGTTGAAGTCGCCAAAGGCTTGCAAAAGAGCTCTTTCTATTGGTTTTATTCATAGCTCTTTTGATTGTAATTTTACCTATTTTTTAAACTGTATTTATTTGTGCGTGTGAAGACCAGGTGTTTGGTCTTGAGTGTATAAGTGGTTACCTGATGTTAGGTGTAAAGCCACTTTTGTAAACTTAGTATTTACCAGGATTAGTTTAATTGTCCCTTAGGGTTGAGGTGGAAGAGGACTCTCGATAAGTAGGCGGTGACTTCCGGGTGTGGGAGTGCCTTAGGTTGAGAGTGTGTCTCATCGGTGAAAAGTCCTTGTGTGTAAGGGAAACATAAATTAATCTAGTAAAACTAGTTTGAAAATCCTAAGCGGGGTGCTTAGTTAGTGGAGTAGGCATTGGGGCCGAACCACTATAAATCTTGTGTTTGCATTGATTTACTATTTGCTTTAATTGCTAAATCATTTATTGGTTCCGCATATAAAATCATCGAATTGCAAATTGCCTAAACGACTTATGTAAACGATTAAATTACGATTTAAGAAAAGTATTTAGTAAACACACTATTCACCCCCCTTCTAGTGTCGCCATTTCGCTAACAATTGGTATCAGAGCGGGTCGTAGGTTGTGATTTCACCATCCCTTCTACAATTCGTCTCGGTGTAGAAATAGCTCTAGAGAGTTTAGCGTCTTCACTTCCTAGGTTTGATGAATCAAACTTTGGTCTTTGGAAATCTAGGATGTACACTTACCTAAAGACTAGAGGTCTTGATGTTTACAACATGATTAAACTATAATACATTGAACCTAAGGTAGACATGCATGATTGGAGTGAACATGACAAAAAATTATTTCAATATAATGGAGATGCTGTGTATTCCATATTTTGTACCTAACCTAATAGCATCCTTGAAAAGGTCATGCATTGCACTTCGACTTTTGATATATGGGCAACATTGAATATGTTATACGATTATGCTAAAACCGAAGAGCTTACTACTTATGTTGAGGGTGGTGATGACAATGGTCATCCCCCTAGTACTAACCTCGGTTTTGATGATTTTAGTGCTTCTAGTCAAAGAAGCAAATCAAAAAGCCGAAAAAGAAAAGTGATTTGCCATTTGTGCAAGGAGAAGGAGTATATCAAGAAGAATTGCCCATTATTAAAAAACAAAGCAAGGAAGAGGTCAAATGCTTCTACATCGTCCTCCGAGTCCCTTGAAGCATCCTCTCATCATGACAATAGAGCTACTTCTCAATTGTGCCTCATGGGATTAAAAAATGAGGTAAATCCCTCCACCTCGTGTCATGATAAAAATTTCATTGATAATGATAGTCATAGCTCCTCTAGTTCATTTGACATGCCATATGAGGAACTAGTTGAGGAATATCAAAAAATGTATGCCTTGCTTGTGAAAAAGAACAAGGAAATAAAAAATTAAAGAAAGAAAATTTAAGGCTTAGTTCTCATGTGCATGAATTAGAGAAAGATAAATTGAATACTAGTGTTGTTAATTCTTGCCATGACAATTTGAAAATTGAAATCAAAGACTTAAAAAGTGAAAATATGGATTTAAAAAATGAAAATGATGATTTGAAAAGTGAATTGAAAAATATCTCAAAAGTTGAGATTGAAAAGTTGAGAGTAGAGAATACAAAGATCAAAAATGAAAATAGTATGATGAAATCTCAATTGCATGCTATTCACAAATCCATGAGTGATTTGAAAAATGAGGTTTTATTCTTAAATTGGAAAATAAATGATTTATCAAATGCATCTTCCTTTAAGAACTCTAGAAATAAAAATGCTTGTGTAAAGAATGCTAATATTCATCATCATTCTCATATCAAGCATTCCTCATTTAAACCTCATATTCAAAAGAAGAATGTATCTTTTAAGAATGCTCATGCTCAATCTAGTTCAAATGACAAGCATTCTAAAGATAAATCTCATGTCCATAACAAAAACAAAAAGAAATTAAGTTAATGGACATTGCTTTTGTTGTGGTGTATTTAGGCATGTCATCCATGATTACGCATTAAAGAGAAATCCAAGTGTTGCTAGGACACTTTGGGTACCTAAGCCCACTCACCCCCAAGGACCCAAAGCCATTTGGATACCAAAAATTTCTTCTCCTGTAGGGGGAGTCACCACACAAAGCTAAGGAGAATTGAAGAATTGAAGTTGACCTTGGATCTATAAGAGAAATCATCCCTTGGTTGCAACTTCAAGCTACCTTGATGCCTTAGGTAAAGTAGGCATCAAAATTATTCCGGTATCATCTCCTATATCCCATTGCTTAAGATTATAGTTGGAGTTGATATATGCTTAATATTAGTTGATTTCTCCGCTCTTAATATATTTCAAAAATATTTTTGATTTTTGATTTCCCGGTCTCTTCGGAGACCCAGGTGGCCTGCAATGGGTTTAAGCGATCTTGCGGTTCTAAATCATAGGCACATTGTGGCCTTTCGGTTTTCAACCAATAGGAAGGGTTGGAGATCATGTTTTCATATTTATTTCATTTGTGATCTCTTAAAATTCATTTTGATATCACTCGATTTTATTTAAAATGGATTTCAAACCATTTAGCAAAGTGATCTTTGATAATGATACTTGATGCTTCTCTTTGCTTTTTGGTTGAGTAAGCTTGCATGTAGATTTGGTTTTATTTTATATTGATAAAGTATACTTGCAAGTAATTGTAAATGGAAGGCTAATTAAAATAATAATAATAAAAGATTAGTTTGGCCAAGTTATCATGAATAAGGTATAACTTGGATAAATTCAAAATCTTAGTGTTATACTTAAATGTTTAAGCTTAAATTAATGTCTCTTGATTAGATTTGCATGTTAACACACTTGAATTCTCATGAGTAGGTAGACTATTAGCACTTAGGCAAATTTCATCAAATGAAACTTGCTCTAGGTTGATACTTGCTATTAGAGACATTTCTTTAAGACCAAACTAGTTAAACTTGTCTAGGGACCTTATGCCTCAAATGGTTCACATCTTGATCCCTTAGATTCATTATGATATCATGTAAATTTTTCTTTAAATGGATCTCTAGTATCTAGCATAGGTTAAAGCGTTTAATGAAACTTACCTTGCTATTTAGTTTGTTAGCTTGCTAGTAGTCATAATTATTTCATTATGATACTAATGATGTCTACTTGCAAGTTGTGAATGTAAATGAAGGATATGCTATCTAAAAAGGAAATGAAAAGTTGGGTAGATTTTTAAGAAAAATGTATGAATTTAATTTTGCAAAAATCTTTGTAAAATAATTGAATTTTCATGTTGATGTCTCTATACTCATGATTGATGTTGCATGATAAATGTTTGAATTTTCATGAGTAGAAAAAATCTTGATAACTTAGCTCATTTCATGATATCATGATATTTATGAAATTGAACTAGGTTAATACTTTTCTTTAGAGACTTCATCTTAAGTTGAAAATTTGATGAACATGTTTATGTGTGTTGATGATTAGTTGTCATTTGCTTAAAATTGAAAATTCATAAAAGATTAAGCAAACTGAAAACTAAGTCAATTTAGAGGACTTAAGCTTAAGAAATTTGACCCAACTCAACAAATTGACTTGGACACTTGATTTTAAGCCCAAAACTTCATAAATATGTTTAGGAATAGGTATGACATGTTTCCATGCATTTATAATAAAAAATTCATATGGATATGGATAAAATGACATAGATGTGGTTTCATGAAAATCTCTTTTGAACCAAGTTGACCCAAGTCAACAAGTTGACTTAAAGGTCTCATTTTCAATCCATATTTGTGGAACATGTTTAGATTTACTCATGTTAGGTATCCATAGGGTTAAATTTGAAAAATCATGAGTAAATGTTAAACATGTTCCTCAAATATGGATTGAAAATGAGACCTCTAAGTCAATTTGTTAACTTGGGTCAACTTGGTTCAAAAGAGGTTATCATGAAATGGCCTCTATGTCATTTTATCCATATTCATATGAATTTTTCATTATAAATGCATGAAAACATGTCATACCTACTCCAAAACATGTTTATGAAGTTTTGGGCTTAAAATCAAGTGTCAATGTCAATTTGTTGACTTGGGTCAAATTTCTCAAGCTTAAGTCCTCTAAATTGACTTAGTTTTCAATTTGCTTAATCTTTTATGAATTTTCAATTTTAAGCAAATGACAACTAATCATTAACACACATAAACATGTTCATCAAATTTTCAACTTAAGATGAAGTCTCTAAAGAAAAGTATTAACCTAGTTCAATTTCATAAATATCATGATATCATGAAATGAGCTAAGTTATCAAGATTTTTTCTACTCGTGAAAATTCAAACATTTATCATGCAACATACTAGTTTGGACTTTCAAGAAGGTCTCTAATAATAAAATTCAACTTCACTAAATAGCATGGATTCATTTTCATAATAATCATTCATGATAACAAAATGAATCAAGAGATCTCAAAATATGAAATTTTTGAAAAGTAAGATCATTCATGATATTTATGAAATTGAACTAGGTTAATACTTTTCTTTAGAGACTTCATCTTAAGTTAAAAATTTGATGAACATGTTTATATGTGTTAATGATTAGTTGTCATTTGCTTAAAATTGAAAATTCATAAAAGATTAAGCAAATTGAAAACTAAGTCAATTTAGAGGACTTAAGCTTGAGAAATTTGACCCAAGTCAACAAATTAACCTAGAAACTTGATTTTAAGCGCAAAACTTCATAAACATATTTAGGAATACGTATGACTTATTTCCATGCATTTATAATGAAAAATTCATATGGATATGGATAAAATGACATAGAGGTGGTTTCATGAAAACCTCTTTTGAACCAAGTTGACCCAAGTCAACAAGTTGACTTAAATGTCTCATTTTCAATCCATATTTGTGAAACATGTTTAGATTTACTAATGTTATGTATCCATAGGGTTAAATTTGAAAAATCATGAGTAAATGTTAAGATTGAAACTTAGCAAGTTTCATAAAAACTAGTTTAGTTTTGAATGAAATTATGCTAGGTTGATATCTTGACTTAAGGAGATAATTTTCATTTCAAACTTGACATATACTCTTTACATGACCCTCATGTGGTGTCATGAAAGTTTGAATAAAAATTGAACAAGTTTTAAGAATAACTGAAAATTACATAAATATCATTTCAATCTACAATTGGTATAAATTTCAGTTATTTATAGAAAAATATAGAAAATTAATTTTGAGATGATTATTGAAACTACACAATCATTAAAAAATCTAGTATGTTGTGTAAAAATTTCAAAAAGTTTCATCAAGAATCTAATTTATGATGGAATTTTGCAGTTGGATTTTGAAAACACAAAGTATCATCATTCTTGAAACATTAATCTTTCCGATACTTTGATCTTTCCTCAAAAACTTCAAATGAAAACTCATGAATACCATTTGAATTGCATTTCTAATATCATTCACACAATTTCATGAGTAAAATTATTTCTAGGAATAATTTTGATATCTTGAATGATAGATAGAAATATCTATTTGTTTTTTATTAGAATCAATAAAGGGTGAAAAATGGTCTTTGAAAATTCCTTTGAGTTCAAACTTTATACATGCATTTCAAATGACCATTCAATATTTGGTATCAAAAATTTTCATCCAAAAATTGGTTTCAAAAACGTTTTAAAGATATGATTTTATATAAATTTAAAAGGGTGATTTTTGAAAACTAAAAGTATAGGTTGACTTATGTCAACAAAGTAACTTAAAAATCTCATCTAAAGTCCAAACTTGATTCATGCACTTACATTATCTCATGTTTGATGTCCTAATGACTAAGTTATGAGAAAACATGAGTAGATAGTAAAACTTGAAACTTAGCATTTCCATGGTTTCAAGCATACTTTGAAGGAAATCATGCTAAGTTCATAATACTTGAGTGCATACATGATTTAGTGTTGAATTGTATCTATTTTCTATCATGTATAATTTTGTTTCTCATTAGATATTTGGTTTCCATCCCTTGGTTGAGATTTTCATGTTTCATGAAAAATACTCCTTAGATTCTCAACCTCATGTATGTATTTATTTTCATCCCTTTGAATAGATAGACCTTTCTTGCCCTTTTTGATTGATGTCAAAAGGAGGAGAGAAGTATAAGAAAAAGGGGGAGAAGTGTATAAGAAAAAGGGGGAGAAAAGTATAGGTCAATAGGGAGGAAAATTTAGGAAATCCATGCATATAGATAGGGAGAGTTTATTTTATAGATATGCATGTTGATATGGGGAGAAATCCCTAAGTTGATATCCTTATGCTTTAATGATATATTTTCTTAAGGATGTTTGTCATCATCAAAAAGGGGGAGATTATTGGCTTTAGGTTATCAATCTTAGCCTTAATCTCGGTTTTGATGGTTTTGATGATAACAAACATGGGACTAATGATATCATTGAGAATATATTTCAGGTTCCATATCAATTAGCGTTCGATGTCCTCGTTGGAAAAATCAAAGAAATCAATAAATCGGAAGGACATTGATCGTCGCGCTCGGGTTCGTCGCGGAAGTTTCTCGAAGATCGACGAGTGCACCAAATTCACTTGGACAAGTCCAAAGATCACGTCAAAAGCTCTCAAAGATGATGCTCGTTGAAAGCCGGAACCCAAAAATGAAGCGCGGAAGAAATAGACTGAAGAAATAAACTTCAGCCTAGGATCGGTCGACCAGGCGGTCTACCGAATGAAAGTAAAAAGTAGTAGAGGTACTTCGGTCGACCGGACAGTCGACCGATGGAAACCCAAAACGGGCAGTAGCTCAGGCAGTAGCTCGGGCAGTCGACCCGTCGATCGACCGACCTATTGATACCCGAAGACGCAGATCGCGTCAGTCGACCGAAAGTTGCGGATCGAAGAAATTACGTCAAGCGGTCGACCCGTCAGTCGACCGTCCACAGGGAGAATTGCAGCGGTCGAAGGACCGGTCGACAGGTCGGTCGACCGACCATTCGACCGGCGGCCTATAACAGATAATTTTCTATCCGTTGAACAGTCGTTTCTTCGCGAGGGTATAAATACACCCTCGTATACTTCATTTAACTCTCTTCTCCTAATCTTACCGAATTTATTGAGCATTTAGAAGGAGATTAAAGCCTTCCAAATGATTTAAAGGTTGCGCTCTGCTTCTCCGTCGAGTTCATTTCTCAAGCGCCAGCTACTGCTTCAACTCGGGTTTTGATCAAGCTCATCCCTTGAAGAGTTGAAGTCGCCAAAGGCTTGCAAAAGAGCTATTTCTATTGGTTTTATTCATAGCTCTTTTGATTGTAATTTTACCTATTTTTTAAACTGTATTTATTTGTGTGTGTGAAGACCAGGTGTTTGGTCTTGAGTGTATAAGTGGTTACCTGGTGTTAGGTGTAAAACCACTTTTATAAACTTAGTGTTTACCAGGATTAGTTTAATTATCCCTTAGGGTTAAGGTAGAAGAGGACTCTCGATAAGTAGGCGGTGACTTCCGGGTGTGGAAGTGCCTTAGGTTGAGAGTGCGTCTCATCGGTGAAAAGTCCTTTTGTGTAAGGGAAACATAAATTAATCTAGTAAAACTAGTTTGAAAATCCTAAGCGGGGTGCTTAGTTAGTGGAGTAGGCATTGGGGCCAAACCACTATAAATCTTGTGTTTGCATTGATTTACTATTTGCTTTAATTGCTAAATCATTTATTGCTTCCGTATATAAAATCATCGAATTGCAAATTGCCTAAATGAGTTAAGTAAACGATTAAATTGCGATTTAGGCAAAGTATTTAGTCAACACACTATTCACCCCCCCTCTAGTGTCGTCATTTCGCTAACAGCCCCATCTACCAATATTTATATAATTGAAATGTTTTTTACATATAGGTACAAGGCATAATAATAATTACGATTAGGTCCTTGACACTCCCCCTCATTCTGGGGCAAAAATATCATATAAACCCAACTTGCTACACATGTAAGTTATTCGATGACCTCTCAATGATTTAATTAGCATATCAGACAACTAATCATTGGAACTCACAAATGACATAGTTATCTCCTTGGACTGTACTTTGTCACTAATGAAGTGACAATCAATTTCTATATATTTTCTCATCTCATGAAAAATTGGATTAGAAGCAATATCCATGGCAACCTGATTGTCACAAAACAACTTCATTGATTCTGCTTGGATAATGCCAAGTTCTCTCATCAATTGCTTAAGTCATATTAGTTCACATGTCATAAGGATCATAACTCTATATTCTGCTTCAGCACTAGACCTAGCCACAACAGTTTGTTTCTTACTTTTCCATGAAATTAGATTACCACCAAGCATCATGCAACATCCTGAAGTAGATCTACGATCACTAGGTGAGCTAGCCCAATCAGCATCTAAGTATCCAGTTACCTGCAGATGGCCCCTGTCACAATAAAGAAGTCCCTTTCATGGAGCTGCCTTGAGCTAACGAAGATTCCTCAGCACAGCTTCCCAATGACTTACACAAGGTGACTCAAGAAATTTACTAACTTCACTCACAACGAATGAAATATCAGGCCTTGTGATGGTAAGATAATTAAATTTGCCTAGTAGTCTTCGGTATGAACCCGAATCAACTAAGGACTCCCCCTGTCTTGGTAGCAACTTTATATTTGGATCTATGTGAGTGTCTACTAGTCACGCACCTAACATGCCAGTCTCCTCTAGTATGTCAATAACATACTTCCTCTGAGAAATGTAGATAACTCTCCCTGACCAAGATACTTCAATACCAAGAAAGTATTTCAAATCACCCAAATCCTTGGTTTGAAATTGCTGATGTAAGTAAGACTTTAATTTATGTATCCCATCAGTATCATCCTCTGTAATAATGATATCATCTACATAGACTATGAGAATCATCGTTTCCCAACAGATGAAGTGCAAAAGAAGACCGAGTGATCTGAGGTACTCCTAACCATACCAAACCGAATAATAGCATAACTAAATTTGCTGAACCAGGCAAGTGGACACTGTTTTAGACCATAAAGAGATTTCTTCAGCTTACAGACTAAGGTCTCCCTGAGCAACAAACCCTGAAGGTTGCTCCATATAAACCTCCTCATCAATATCATCATACAGAAATGCATTCTTGAAGTCAAGCTGATAAAGTCGCCACTTCGGTGAGAGACTCCACTCACAAGTGAGATTCACGTCTAGCAACGTGTCATGACTACCCGGATAGTGTGAGCTTCAATCTATAGGGATTGAACGCCCTTCAGTGATTAGTTACTATGCAACTAAATCCCTCGGTTACAATGTCCCGAAGTTGGCTAGGGTACGGAAGAAGTGTCAAACTCTAATACCGATTCATATGTATTCCACCCGCCAAGATGTCGTCTCAATACTGAAATGTTAGAAACATCTTCCTGACTTTCATATCTAATTTGGCCAGAGATTTCCAAGTCGACACTTGTAGGGACTCATAGGACATTATCTCCTCTCAATAGGTGTAATTGATTCCATGTTGGTCGCTCACTTACCTCCATGAATGCTTCCCCATGCTCAGTAATACCCAACACATGATGCTGAGAGCCACGTAGGGATAGAACCAAAGCAATGGGTCGTCACTCACAAGGTAACTATGACAACCTCAAGTCCAAGGACTGCTTGCACCTACTATCACCCGAGGAACATCCTATTGAAACTCATGTAAGGATTCCATTTTGTATTTCTCGTGTAGGTCCGTTCAGTGAACTCATTCCCTAATGAGCACCTGCACTTGTACATTAATGATGGCTCATCGATAACTATGAGATCAGCTACCCATTGTACCAAGTGCACTAGTCTATCCGGAATCATCGATCCTCTAATTGGTGATCCTACGACTAGGAACATTTAGAACATGGGCATTTGGATTCCAAGCCTCACTAGTATGATTTCATCATGGTCTCAGAATCGTTTGCCCGAGTTCATGGGGTTCATCACAATCTTTATGAATAAAGATGCAGCATATGATGAAAAAGTTACCTTATTAAGTTGATTACCCTTGAATAGTCCCTAAGCACATCGACATGTGATTGGCTCAAGGGCACTATTCCCTTCACATCACTGGGTCCCCATGGTAAGCTACGATCTGATATAGAAATAATCTTAAATACTGCTCTGCAGTGAAGGTCGTCTTAACCGTAGATGAAATGTGTCGAATTAGTTAGTCTGCCCACTATCACCAATACAACAAGCAGCTTTCTCGTTAAGGGTCCCCTTGTGGCAGTTAAATACACCAAACTTCCCATAAGCATCAATGCAGAAAACATTAAATCCAAAAATGAACCTATTAGGTAGATTCCTTGATACATTCTATCTGGGCTCCCCTTTCACTTAACCACATGTCTTTCATTACTACCAATATTAATTGGACTATTACAGTGTTCACCTACATCAGCTAGGAATACTCGTTCACCCACACATCCATTGGCCCACCTCGGCCAAAATCAACAAGTGATCAAGAATCACAATCCATAATTTGCATGTCGTTCAGTAGGCTGGCCTCCCTAGTGATCTTCTGCCTTGGGCCTGCTGAGCTAAGAAGACCCTCTAGACTCAATGCCCTCAATCCTTGGTTGGAAAAGGTCCTGCAACCAGTGCAACTCAAGTCAATCGTCAGCGTGACCCACCAACAAGTATCTCGACCCCAAAACAACTCGTTGGGTCGGGCATTAGCTTCACATGCTAACACACTTCCCAGCCCAGCCAATAACAAGCACAAGCATAATCAAGGAATGGAAAATGGAAATATGAATATGCACACATGTGAGTACTCGGGTGGTTAGGCATTTTTGCCAACTTGCACGGCGTTCATACAGCCATACAAAGCTCGACCTGTACTCAGCCTCATACCCTTGGCCATGCACCCAACCACCCCAAAACCAAAGCAATCAACCAGATGTGCTCACACAACGATTCCCAGATCAAATATCCAGTGAACCGAAAAAATTCAGCAACTCATGGTGCATTAACTATAAAATTTCAGCAACTAATATAAGCCAATAGTATAAAATTTCAGTTTATCCATACAACTCATTCCATCCAAAATTTCAGCCCCTATCTCAAGAAATTTCAGCATGCATAAACTCATTCCAATCTAACCTTCCAATGATCACATGTCAACATATCTTAACAATAAATCGTAAGTTTATTGTACTTGATACATATAACGATATTAACATAATTTAACATCCAAAATTAGTAATTTAAAAACTGAAATTAGACACCACTCTTCATGATCATAAACTATTATACGTTATATTTTCCCAGGTTGAGAGTTGAGCCTTATGACCAACTCTTCCCTCTTCTCTAATACTTAGGGTATGGCCGAATAGGCCCTATAAGCTATCTCCCTTTCGAGGTGAGACAATCGATGTTTCCCATTCAACATTCTAACTTGAGTTTCATTTGAACCAACCATAAGGCCCTTACACCGACCAAAATATGACCCACACTCTTAAGGTCATTCGGCCCCCTAGACTCACAAAGTAGTCACCAACCGGATCCCCTAATATGAAGTTTCTTTCAATCACTAACCCAAACAATCACACGAACATAAATTCGTACCGAAAACAACAACAACCATGGCCATCCCCCTATCACGAATGGCCAACCCTTAAGGGGCACCCCTATCACCAATGGCCGCCCAATCTTAATTCCTATCAAACCATTATCATTTTCCTTTCAAAGAATACCAATTCAAGAGGGAATCATAGCCTAATTTAAGGAGGAGATAAAATTTTCAACAACCCAAAGCCTTACTCAAGCTGCCGGCCTTAGGAAAAAGGGCACCCCTTCCCAAGGGCTGCCACACTTCAATCTCAAATCAATACTCTCATCTTCTATCCACAAATCATGGATTCATTAAGAGTATATCACCAAAATGATGGAGAAAGAAATTTTCAGCATCAAAATCTCATGAAGGGTTTGGCCATGGCAAGGGAAGCAAATCATGGAGGGTCGGGTTAAAATCCACTCACAACCTGGAATAAAATTTTAGCAATAACAGGAAGGAAGAAGGTAAATTTATGCATACCATTTCTAGCTTTCCAAAGAGAAATTCTTAACATATAAATAAAAAGCTTTAATCAAGTACGACGACTACAAGAATAACGTAGATCACATAAGAGTTTTAGCAAAATCTTATTTATTTTAAAACACCTCACATTAGCCCCTTTCTACCCTATACGTTTGCAACCCGCAATAACTCCCGAATTCTCACCCATTTCTTTACACCAATTCTAAATTCTCGTGCTCCAGAAATGATCCTTCACCCTAATGGTGGGTTCCTCGTAATTACAAATTCATCCGACACATCAAGCATAAACTCATGTCGGAAGCAAAAAGTCAACATAGCCCCTTCCTCACATCAAGTTCGCCCTCCTATACCTGAACCTATAGCCGGTACTTAAACTCCACAATCTACAACAATAGGCACTTGATTCTAAAAGAACAACAATACTACATGCATAGATAATTTCAGGTATAGGAGGGCACATGTTTTGGAATTTATGCCAATTCACAAATGTCCAACCTGATTTATTGATATTAAAGTGGTGCTAAACAGTACACATCACAAGGTTATGTATATGTTCATAAATTTCAAGCATTCATCAAATTAAAGGATCACATGCGTGGGTTTTGAAATATTTTCATATGAAGTCGTGTGTCACTAGAGGCATAAGATAAGAGCTTAATCCATAGGGATTTGAAGAAACCCCACTCGGCTACACATGATTTCTTCGTAACAAAACAACGAGGTAGGAAAAGATTGAAGAAAAACATGATTCCTGGACAAAAACTCATTGAAACAGTAGCTTTTATGAAAATTTCTAGAAATCCTTTTTCTCTGCCTAATCCGTCAGTCCTAATGGAGATCAGCCCTAGATCCAGAACTAACCTGTACTATTCGGCCGGCCCTAGAACCTAAGGTTCAATAAAAAAATAAGGTAGAGAATCAATCCAAGAAGAGACCAATTGAACAATGAAAATTTCAAATGCAGACATCTAGGATCATGTTAATGAGCGGCTACAAGGGAAAATCCTACGTCTAGGATCTCAAATCCACTTACACAGCATTGTCATTTGACTACCAAAAAATCATACAATAATCAATTTAAGCATTTTAAATTTTACAATTATTAAATAGCCATACATACAGCCGCTAGAGCGCAAGCTCAATCGCCCGATCTCGTGACTAGGATACACGGTATGCTGACACGTTAGCAATGTTCATACAGTACTCTATGCCCTAATGTCGTAGTCAGGACCTAACCATGCTCTAATACCACTTTGTCACGCCCCAAAATCTAGGTCACGTGACCGGCCAAAGTACGCGTTCGTACTATGAAGCTTACCAACTCATGCTAACTAAATACGAAATAGATGACATAATATATAGGAAACAATGAACATCATAATGTATGCTTCACAAAAAATATAAATATCAATTATGAATACCATCCATGTTTACAATTGACTCAATATCATATACATATATACATGACACCTACAACTCGACTATGACGTGTCACGTCACGAGATTCACTACTTGGGCCTGCAACCCTAGCCGCACTGTGTTGGTGCCACCGTACCTCTAATAGTCAAGATCGCCAAAACAACAACAAAAATAAAGTGGTGAGTTCCAAGAAACTCATTGAGTAGCTCTACGCAAGCATAAATGTCATCAAGCATAAATTATACATACAAAGTACTCAAATATAATAACATGTAAAGTAAAACATTTATCCGCAAAGCTCGTGCCCAGAAGCACCATAATCATTCGGCCCATAATGGCCCAAACATCGAGTACCCTATCCAGTTAGCCCATAATGGCCCAAACATCAAGTATCATATCCACTCGGCCCATGATGGCCCAAACATTAAGTACTATATCTAGTCGGCCCATGATGGCCCAAACATCAAGTACCATATCCACTCGGCCCACAATGGCCCAAACATCAAGTACCATATCCACTCGGCCCATGGTGGCCCAAACATGCAAGCACACGAGTCGATCGCTAGAATCTCTATCTAGCGAGCTTCCCGCCCGAGCCAGCTGAACTAGGATGGCCTACTAGTTTCGGCACCCACTCTGATTGGGAATATTCCTCCAACCGATACCACTCTGGTCCATCGTCAACGTGGCTCACTGACGGCAACTCTCGACCCATATCATGCAACTCAGGTCCATCGTCAGCATGGTTCACTGACGGCAACTCTCGACCCGTATCCAAACTCACCAAGTCGAGACCAACTGGCCAAGTTGGTACGCTTCTCAGTCCGACCATTGTCGATCGACAATCACAAGCACAAGCAATGTCTAATCAAACACAGGAATATATAAACATCTCTCAAGTGATTTTATTATTTTAGCCAACCACTAGAGTACACGCCGATGTGCCCCCAACTCGACCCGGGTATATGTCATTTCAAAATGGATATAAGTCATTTCAGGATGAATATACATCAACTTAGCATATATAAGTAATTCATGTTGAAATAAATAGTGCCCTTGAGCCAATCACATATCAATGTGTAGGGAACTATTTTTGATAATTAATAAATGATGCAACTTTTCATTATATGTTGTATCTATATTAAATTGTGATGAACCCCATGGACCCGGGCAAATGATTCCAATGCCATGATGAGATCATGCCAGTGAGACTTTGAATCCAAATGTCCTTGTTTTAAATGTTCCTAGTCGTAGGATCACCGATTAGGGGATTAATGATTCTAGGAAGACTAGTGCACTTGATACATGCCCTATATGATAGGGGGTAGCTGATCTCACTGTTATTTATGAACCGTCATTAATGTACAAGTGTAGATGCTCATTAGCAAATATGTTCATTGAACAGACCTACACGAGGAACACAGAATGAATCCTTACATGAGTGTCAATAAGATGTTCCTCGGGTGATAGTAGGTGCAAGCAATCCTTGGACCTGAGGTTGCCATGATTACGTTGTGATTGATGACCCATTTCTTTGGTTTTATCACTACGTGGCCTTTAAGAGTAATGTGTCGGATACTTCTGGGCATGGAGAAACATTCAAGGAGGTAGGTGAGCAACCAATATGTCATTGGTTACTCCTAGTGATAGGAGATAATGTCCTATGTATCCCTAAAAGTGCCAACTCAGGAATCTCTGGCCAGAGTAGATATGAATGTCGAAAAAGGGTTTCTGACATGTCATTATTGAGACGACAACTTGGCAGGTGGAATACATATGAATTGGTATTAGGGTTTGACACTTTTTCCATACCCTAGCCGGCTTCGGGATGTTGTAACCGAATGATTTAGTTGCACGGTAACTAATCACTGAAGAGCGTTCAATCCATGTAGATTGAACCTCACACTATCCGGGTAGTCATGACACGTTGCTCGACGTCAATCTTGACTTGTGAGTGGAGTCTCACATGACCACACTAAAGGGGTTTAGTATTGGCTCGTGATATTTGAATAGAAGATGTTCTATCGGATCCGACTCTCTGTTATGCACAATTCACTGCTGGCTTAGTGCGGGCCCAATGGGTCACACACAATAGGCTAATCTTGTAACAGGCTTTATGAGATAGAGCTCGCCCGCCGCACTATATGTCTACTAGCATGGACATGTTGCAACTCGATCATGAATCTCGTTTATGGATAAGATAGGAAAGATATTTTCTATAGGAACGAATGCACGATGAAGGAGTTCCTCAAAAACCTTAATTTGTAGGAAAACCCCTATTTTATAGGGTAACCCTAAAGTCATAGGGTTTTGGCACGCAGCTATTCTATATGGTTGGTTAAAATCTTAATTATGAATTAAGAAATTAATTAACCATAAATCGGGGATATGTTTAATTAAGAATTAAACATAATCAATTTGATTTTTGAAATTGATTTTCCCCATGCGCCTACACCTATTAATTTGGAAATTTATTTATTTAGATAAATCATAATTAATAGGAATATGATTTATTTAGATAAATCATAGAAGGGGAGTTTTGAATAGGGCCTGCGTACCCCTGCCTTCTCTTGAGAATTCTGATTGTAATTAACTTATCCCTCTCCTTAAACCTCTCCCCAAGGGTTGTTTGAGGTCTTCTTCTTTTAGTTTTGTAAAATTAGAAGTTGAGGGGCTGTTTGACGATGAGCATGCTTGCTGCCCCATTTTGGTGCGCGCGCGGAGAGGAGGTGTTCGGTGCCATGTAGATGACAGCTTAAACCCCGAAAAAGCACTAATGGAACCGGCGACCTACAAGGAGGTTTAGGCAACACCTTGGCAAGATGGCTCTCCCTAAGAACCCTAGGATGAATGGCCTTGATTCGCCCAGTGGCTCGGGTCGAACCCTTAGTACATCCATAATCATCCTTATTTACTTTATGCTTTTACTTATTGCTTTTGCTTCAATTGTTGACAGCTTAGATACTTTTAATTGCATAAAGAATCCCTCCATTAATATTGGGTCTGAATGGCTAAGGTATTTAAAATACCGGTCATGCCTTCATTATGGGGCACAAGTCTCTATTGTCACAACGATTTTGTTGTGCACACACAAGGCCTTTTGTGCTCATAGACACGTTGCACCTCATATGGCACAAACCCTTTTGTGTCTCTACTACCGGCTTAAACGTGACTTACCTTATTGAGCTACAGTCAAGGGTGGTTGTTTTCTTGCTGGGGTATACGAATAATGGGTCTGACTCAAATAGGGCTCCTTTGTTTGTTGTGCACACATAAGGCCTTGGTTGCCCTAGAGAAAAATTCATAGAAGTTACATAGTGATGTGATCGGTGAAGAGTTACCTACTTATGGACATATTAGGGTTTATCGTGTTACATGCAAGACCCGAGTAGGCGAAGTGGGGTTCCATCTTCCCCTAAGGAAGTCTACCAATGAGGGCTTCCTGCTTCCCAACCGGAGGGTAATTGGGAATCGCAAAAATTAGTGGGAGACATGATTAATTGAAAGACCTCAATAATCATGCATGTAGAATGGTAGCTAATTTATGTCTTTCTTTTCCTTGTAGCATTTCATCGTCACCATGTCATATACACTATCATTATGTAGCATTCTCGATGCTAATAAACTCACTAGATCAAATTATGACGATTGGTTGCGAAATCTGAGGATTGTCCTCACTTAGGAGAGACTTTCCTATGTTCTTGATAACCAGCCACCAGATGTCCCTTCTCCAAGGGATACGTACCAGGGAAGTAAGGGCGACTTACAAGAAGTAGCAAGATGACAACACTATTGTTCAGTGCATTATGCTCGCCTCTATGTCCGATGTGTTGTAGTGACAACATGAAAAGATGGACGCTAGGGCCATCCTCTCTCACCTCAAGGAGTTGTATGGTGAAGAGAGCCGAATTGCTAGGTTTGAGCTATCAAAGCAACTCTTCCAGGCCAAGATGACGACAGAGACCCTGTTGAAACCCATGTCCTCAAACTAAACGATTTGATCGAGAGGTTAGAGAAATTGGGCGTAAGCATTGATAAGAGGATAAGTCAGGACTTAATACTTCAATCCCTCTCAGGGTCATTTTCATAATTTATCATCAACTACAACATGAACAAGCTGGATGCCTAGCTTCTTGAGCTCCTTAATAGTCGTTAATCACGCATACGTGGTTCATACCTCAGACCGAGTCTGCCATCATCCCAGTGGTTGGGCAAAACCCGAACACCAATGCCACTATTTGAGTCTGCCGTCAACGTAGCTCACCGACGCATTTCTCGGCCCATATATAAACCACCAGCTGTCGAAGCTGGCCATTCTCTAGTCTCAAAGCACAACCACGAAACACAACATGACTAAGACAAATAACAACACATAAATAAACATATGATTTAATCAAAATCAAAACTACTAGGACTATTGTAGCACTGGGCATGCGCATGCGCATCCCGAAATTGGCCCTACCTCGAGCTCTAATCTCTTGACGATGTAACCAACCATTACATCCAATGCAACCCATTACTAAGTGTATCCTAGTACACTACAATTTATTCATCATAATGCTATATCTATCATGTGCAACCCATTACTAAGTGTATCCTAGTACACTACAATTTATTCATCATAATGCTATATCTATCATGTCCCAGTTTCAGCCTAACTAATAGCATACAGTTTATTATCCATAAATCTGAAACTAAATCATGTTGTAGACTGAAAATATACACACAATAAATCTAAAATATATCGTTAATAATTCACATAATTTCCTTAGTTGGGCAGACCTTCCTTTCTCTACTCCAACCTTCCTTTGTCTACTCATCTATTTCTTTTTTTCAATGAATCTATCCATAAATGTGTCCTAAAGCTCATGTAAATTTAGAATTTAGAATTTCCATTAAACTGAAAACAAAACCCGGATTTCTAATCAAGATGTCCCTCTACAAGGATTCGTTCGGCCGTATGGATTTAGGGACAACCCTAGGGCTGTTGTATCTTGAACACTACAAGAATACCCACTATCATAACCATTCATACCAAACAAGGTGAAATTTCCTCTACGATTCATATTAAAGAATTATCTAAAAATATGAGAAATTCGGAATTAAAATTCCACCCAAGCCAAACCAGAATTTACATGAAAACCCCTCTTCTTATACCTTATTTGGCTGGCCATAAGGGCCTAGTGTTCCCTCTAGGGGCTGTGGCACCCTATCCTCTCCTCAAGGTCTCAATCTCCATCAATAAACACCACATGCATTCAATCAAGTAAGAAATTCAAGAAGTCAAATAATTTTTAGATATCACTCAATGCAAAGGGGCGGCTACAAGAGATGGGGAGTCCTAAAACTAGGGTACAATAACCACTCACCTTGGAGAAGAAGACAAGGAGGAAGTATATCCCCCGCATCCTCGCGCCGACGATCTCCGGCGTCTCCTTGGATTCCGGCCTCCACCAAGTGTCGCCTCCCCTCTTCATTCGCTCGCCCAAGGCCTCTATTGGGATGCGTGCGGCTCTATCAAGAGCCGCACAGTCCCAAGTTATTTTATTTATTTTTCAAATTTACAACTTTGCCCCTTGACTCAAGTTAAATCTATTTCACCCATTACTTAGACAAAACTCATCCGATTCGAGTTCCGAGTGAACCCCCAGACTCGACTAGAGTCGAACTCACATCTAAGGACCATAACTACTTAAGTAATAAAATTTACTCTCGCGTAAGCACCATATCCTTAGTCGGCCTCAGCTTTTTACTTGGTCAGCTCCGACGTGCATCCTGATTTTCTCGTTGAAGCTAAATAAAATTAATTAAAAATTCGCGAGTATTACATTACATTAATTATCTTTGATTTATTTGTATGCCATTAAAAGGATTATAAATAATTTAGTATATGTTCCATATCGATACATTTACATACTTGGAGTCGTTTGAATAAAGTGAAACCTTGCTTTGATGGTTTTTGGTTCAATATTTCTATACTCTATAACATATATGTTTGTTCATGCGCCTTTGTACATATATAAGTACATAGTAAAGAGATTGGTAACTAACTTAGCATTAGGATGATAATGAATCTAAATTAGAACATTTTGTGGACATCACAATTAAATTAATATATCATTTATCTCCTAATGGGTTATCCACTTGATTGCCACATGGTTAACTGTTGATAATCTTTTGAAAAAGTCTTATTTTTATAATCAATCCCATAGTTAAGATGGAAACGTGTCTTATTTGTTATCCACAAGGAATTTGTCAACTCTTTCCGTGATTTAAGTTTCATAACATTCCACAATTAATGGTTTCCATAGAACTCTATCCAATAGGATTTTATCCATTAATCATATTCAACTTTTATTAAATAGATATTTTTGAGATATCTTTATCGAACTACATCATCCATTGTACTCCTCTATAAATACATATGCATAGCTCATACCCTCAACGCCTTGTAGCAACTTTTCATAGTAACCACCAGAAATGGGTCACTTGCAATCGTTATTTTTCTTCCTCTTTTTCCTTTTATTGTCACCCCTTCTCACCTTGGCATATAGCGACGAGGAGGAGGAGTTTAGCTACACTTCCAATGCATGTAAACTAAGTCGTGGTAGTTTCCCAAAGGGTTTTTTGTTTGGTACTGCAGCATCCGCTTACCAAGTTGAGGGAATGACACTTAAAGGAGGTAGAGGGCCAAGCATTTGGGACGAATTTGTTAGAATACCAGGTATGTAATTTATATGCATCATTTGTAATATTGCTTCTGTATATTATTTTTTTGAAGATGTAAAATATATTAATATTCATTTAAAGGATACTTTGATATGATTAATATAATATATGTAGGTATGATACCAAATAATGCCACTGGTGATGTATCAGTTGACGAGTATCATTTCTATAAGGTTAGTCAAATACTCACATGTCTTGAAATGTATATAATGTCGTGTTGCCCTTGTCCATATATGTTTGAAAGTTAGTATGAGAGATAATTGTATCTCTATCTTTTGCTTAAAGAAAATGATTTCTTATAGTATTGCTACTCTTAATTGAGAAAACAGATTGAGTTATATTTTTCATAACGTTATAGTTTTTTATAGCTAATCTTATATGAATGACATATCGTTAAGTGTATGTCTTGTGTACCAGTGTTTTTGATATTTGTTAAACTTGTCTTGCAGGAAGATATTGACATCATGAAGGAATATAACTTTGATGCATATCGATTCTCAATCTCCTGGAGTAGAATTTTTCCAAGTAATTGATAACATATGATTCATTATTTGAATTACTAATATTCATCTAATGTCTACACAAGTTTGTATATTTCGATAATTCTTATGTGAAACACTTGTTGACATTAACCTGTATTTTTAAAGATGGTACTGGAGAAGTTAATTGGCGAGGTGTAGACTATTATAATAGGTTGATTGACTACTTGTTAATGCAAGGTAATCTATCCTTATTGTTTAAAAACAACAAGTTTTTAATCAATTTCTTAGAGTTTTTTTATTGAAATATTTGATGAATTGGCATGTTTTTCTATAGGGATTACTCCGTATGTAAATCTATATCATTATGATCTTCCATTAACACTTGAAGATGAGTACTTAGGTTGGTTGAGCCCAAAGATAGTGTAAGTATTATAGTTCAAGATGTATGATAGTTCTTAGTATTGCCTTAATGTATTATATTCATAATATTAAATAAATTATGTATGTGAACAAAGTATGATATTAATATTTTATTAACAATTTTTTTGTTTAGGGATGCATTCGCAGACTATGCTGACTTTTGTTTTGAGAGATATGGTGATAGAGTTAAGAATTGGTTTACGTTCAATGAGCCTAGAGTTGTGGCAGCTCTTGGTTATGATACTGGATTTCATGCTCCTGGAAGATGTACTGGTTGTAGGTTTGGTGGAAACTCAAGCACAGAACCCTATATTGTGGCTCATAATCTTATCTTATCACATGCATCTGCTGTGAAGAGATATCGTGAAAAGTATCAGGTAAATTTTTCATATATAGTTCTTTTTATTTGCAAATAAATGAAATATATGACTCGCACGGTAACGATAGCTAATTCAATACTTCAACAATCAGATTTAGTAAAACCATCACAATTTTTAGGAACAAATCTAATGCAATCCTATGTAACAAAGATTTTGCTTGATTTGGTTTAATAATTATGTCTAGGTACCATTGATTTCTTAACTTTTTCTCTTTAGATTTTCTTTTGAAGACATTTTTTTTCTTTTTTTTCATGATTATATTAATGAAGGTGTGTTTTCTCATATATTCAATATTTTAGGAACATCAAAAAGGAAAAATTGGAATTCTTTTAGATTTTGTTTGGTATGAACCTCTCACTTACTCAAAGGAAGACGGAGTTGCAGCTCAAAGAGCAAGAGATTTTCATATTGGATGGTATTAAACATGACATTATTAGCTACGAAAATAATTTTAATTACAATTACTTATTTTGTGAAAGTTTTCCTAATATTTGTTACAGGTTTCTTCATCCTCTAGCATATGGACAATATCCGAAATCTATTCAAGAAATTGTTAAAGATAGGCTTCCTAAATTCACTTGTGAAGAAATAAAGATGGTGAAGGGATCATATGATTATCTTGGTGTCAACCAATATACATCTTACTATATAAAGGATCATAATGTTACCAATACAACAACCTTGAGCTACCAAGATGATTGGCATGTCGAAATTAAATGTTAGATTGTGTGATCATTTCTTAGTTAATAGATTAATTGATAGGTGTTGATTCATTTGCTTTAGAAATCTTACTTTGATATTCCTTATGTTGCAGATGATAGAGATGACGTGCCAATTGGTCCGAGGGTAAATTATTGTTTATTATTCTATTAATTGATCATTTTATTATTCTAATATACTTGGTTGCTTAATCATATTAAGTTAAATTTAATTGTATTTCAATTAATTTCTTCATTTCGTAGGAATAAAAAACTTGTTTAAGCTAAATCTATTTTTTCTTTAGTTCAACATTAACCTTCTTCATAACATTCAAGCATTTTCCTCTCTCAAGATGTCCTCGAAATATAGAATTACACTAAATTAGTACTTGTAGATTATTTACATATAATCTAAAGATATATAATGAATAATTTTATTCAGGCCTATTCAAATTGGTTATACATTGTTCCATGGGGAATGTATAAAGCAGTGACATATGTCAAGGAAAATTATGACAATCCAATTATCATTCTCGCTGAAAATGGTATATATAAGTTAGTGTATTCTCATCATTGGATTAATATTTTTTGTCTCTTAATTACTAACTTCTTAACAATGTGAATATTAGGAATGGACCAAGCAGGCAGTGATACTCTACCAAGGGGCTTGCATGATACAATAAGGATCAACTATTACAAAAGCTATATTGAGGAGCTAAAAAGGGCCATGAAAGATGGTGCTACAGTAATTGGATACTTTGCTTGGTCTTTTCTAGATAATTTTGAGTGGAGACTAGGATATACATCGAGGTTTGGGTTGGTCTACGTGGACTTTGACAATAACAAGCGATACCCAAAGGCGTCAGCTAAATGGTTCAAGAAAATCTTGAAGAAGTAAAATAAAAGAGAGATTTTTTTTTTATTTTTCTTAGACGAGCGGTTCAATTTTTCTAGTGTAGATTTCATAGTCAAGCTAGAATCTCAATAAAACATTTCGTTCATTTGAATAAAACATTTTGGTTGCTGTTCCAATTTCATTTGATAAAATTTAGCCTCTCTTCTGATTATTCATGTACCAACTTTACTGAAATATCTCTTCTCCTTGAAAATTAAAAATATGCAAGTAAGAAAACTTATATTTTATTAAATTAATTAGTTAATTCTTGAAGTCATATTTATATTTGTAGTCTCCATAATAAAGTTCCCCGAGAGATTGCAATAGAATTAGGATGAAATAGAATTCGAGATTAAACAATTAGATAACTCCATATTCTAGTTAAATTAATTAAACTTATAGAGTTAATTAATTTGAAATTGTTTAGCCAATTTATATAAAATCGGTCCAGTTAATTAATTAAAAAAAATATTTATTTTGATATTTGTCGTTTAATTTGTTTTTATTAAATTTAGATGATTAATTAAAATAATCCTGTTATATAAATCAAATATGTTTTTAAGTGAATTAAACCAATCTTTATTACTAAACAATCTTATTGAAATAAAATAAAACAAATATATTTTCTATTAATTGAACTATATTATGTAAATTAAACAATATCTTAAATAATATTTTAGTTACAATTCAATTGAACTAAATTAATTTTGAAATCGATCGTCACTTTGAACCAAATATATGTTTAGTTATAAAATATTGTACATATGTAATTAGTAAACCATGATTAATTTTTAAACGATTGAGAAAATTATAATATTAAAATAACTTGATTTTTTAAATAAAGTCAATCATATATAATTGAAATAAAAATTATATTGATATCATCATATATATAAAAGACGAACTATTTTTCTTCTAAAATGATTAATTTTATTAAGATGATAATTGAAGAAAACTTAAGTTTCAACTTATATATCAAATAATTTAATTGTAACATATAAATAAAAAAAGTTATTTATCAAAGATATAAAAATATTTAATTAGTATATTATAAATTATACAAACTTTATGTTAACTAATCAAGAAGTTCATCGGTTCTCACTTGAAGTTGGAGGTCCTGCAAGCCTTCGCGTCTCTTAGTCCAGCACGATTCCGGTGGTGATCTGCAAAGACACTTCGACGCTCAAGTGAGAAGGAATCTCAAGTAATGGGTTTAGAATTGGAACATAGAGTATACCTGATGTGCGTTGTGTCTATTTTAGGAGGCAAATCTGGGTGTTTGGGATTTTGTCTCCCGAAATATCATGGGGCTATGCCCTGAATGGATCAGGCTCTTTACTGTTAACCCTTAGATCACGGGCTCTTTACTGTTGAATCACTTGTAATAATGAACGATGTTGATAACCTTGTTTGGCCGGGTGGAGCCCCCGGGCTAAGTTGTACGTAGTTAGTTCGATCTGAGTCTGGTTCATGAGTCTAGTTTATGAGCCCTTGGGATAAGTTATAGTTGGTTCATTTGGTCCGACCAGGACCAAATAGCTAGTCCAGGCCACATTCCACGAGCTTGGTCAAAGTTTGAGGACTTCGTGCCGAGCTCTAATAGTGTGCCGACTTTTATTTGTTTTCCGAAATCTTCGTATGTTCCGAGTATCTAACCTCGGTTGGACTTTGGTATGTGAGCACGTGTTGGGTTCTGCCCTTAGTTGAATCACCGAGGTAGGTGGGATCAGTGTATCACGGTCTTGTCATTTTTTGACTTTTCGATTTATGCGCTCAATATGGTGGCTGCAGGAAGAAGGAGAGTCTTTTCCATGTGTCCACCTTCTATTAGTGCTTGATATTCCATCATTTAATTCTGGCATGCTAGGAGTAATCATGGCATGTAGATTAGGTTGTTCCTTTTCGAGGCACTTGGACACTTACTGCCAGTGGCCAAGATTTGTTCCGTTAATGGCGGGTGGCCATCAGCTGTTAGATGGGGAGGTTGCCTCTTCTCAGGTCTTTTAAAAGCCCCTGCCCTCTCCCTTTCCCTTGCGTCTTAAGTTTTGGCATGGAATTAATGGGGAGTGCTGCGCATTTTCATGTCTCCGGCTCTTGCCCTGGAGATTTTCTTTCATCATCCTGTCAGCCCTCGACTATCTTTCATGAGTCTCTTTGACCTTGTGTCTTCACTTTACTTTTGTCGAGGTTTGCCCTGAGTGGGTGTAGACTCATCATTCGTCTATCTAGATTCCTCATTTTGTTGGTTTGATTGGGAAGGACATCAGCCTTGAGTTGGCAATAAGTAGATCAGGGATGGATTTGGATTCGCACTATGAGGCTTATGAAGAAGATGAAGTGGGAGAGGCAGTACTAGAAATCTTATTTTCTACGACGGCATTTCCAGCGATGGCAAATGTGACGGCGCCACGACGACTGCTATAAAATATCGTCGCATTATATGAAAACTTGCGACTGCTCGGCTACCGCAGCGATTGTCATCGCAAAGGAAACTGCACAACGACAGCACCACGACCGCTTAGCGACCACATATTGCGACTGCCTAGTGTCATCGCAGAACCATCAGAGTGTGATTGTTTTTACCCCGATCACACCCAAATCTCAGTCTCGCGCCCTCTCTATCTCTCTTTCTCTCTCGCTCGCTCTATCGCTCTCTCGCGTCCAGATTGCCGCCGACGTCGGTAACCCTCGCCTCTTCCCAATCACCGGTAGCTCTCTCTCTCTCTCTCTGGCCAAAGCCTTAGCCGCCAGCTATGGTTTTGGTCGGGATTAAAGGGGAGGGCTGCAGCCCTCCCTTATTTGGATTACTAAGATTAGGGTTTAGCATTTTATCCTAGAAACAGGCCTAAGCTTATTCGGATTACTAAGATAACAGACCTAAGCTTACCATGCCCTAAGACAACAACACATACTAGGATAATCAGGATTGACTCATCCGAACTTATCCTAATATAAAGAAACTCGGGAGCAATCGGGATTGACCCTTCCGAACTTGCAACACAAGACGCGAAGGAAGAATCGGGATTCGCCCGTCCGAACTTGCCCCTTTAAGATATCACAGGAATAATCGGAATTTACTCGTCCGAACTTATTCCTTAAAAGCAACTCGGGAATAATTGGGATTTGCCTGTCCGAACTTATTCCACGAGGCCACACAGGAACAATCGGGATTTACCTATCCGAACTTGTTCCAAAAGATAACGTAGGAATAATCGAGATTCGCCCATCAGAAATTAATCCTTTAAATATAAAATCTTGGGAACAATCGGGATTTGCCAGTCCGAACTTGTTTCACAAGATGCACAGGAATAATCGGAATTTGCCCATCTGAACTTGTTCCACAGGTTGGAAATTAGCCATCCAACCTTCCGGGCCTAGCCCGTAATCCAGCTCCTAACCGAGCCTCTCCGCCATTCAATAAGATATGACACAACATGACCTAAGTCAAGTGTCTCCTACGGTGTCTCAGGGATGTTCCTATTGGGAAAACTCCAAAATACCCAATGCCCGACCCCAACTCCTAGACCCGTAAAGTTATAAATCCGTGAGGTTTTATTTCATGCATAACATTAATTTGTTGCTTCATAAAAGATTATGCTGCCCTTTGCATTTTAATTATACAATTAAAATTTATCTTTAACAAAATTAGGGTTTTGTTTTAGGGTTTTATTCTAAGTTTATTGTTGAGCCCCAAACTGGTGTATCTAACTCGAATCTGGTCTTCAAAGTGTGTCCTATATTTTCAAACTATGTTTTCTGATCAAAACGATAGGTTACACAACCATATTCCGCAAACTATTCACATCACAAACATGATTTTAAAATCAGCCCTGATTTATCCAACCAGCATAATAAAGAATTAAATCCGAAAATTCACAGAATATAACTCCATAATTACCATCATATCAAAATTATAATCATCAAGATAAATCTCACATAGACCATGCTTAATAAACAAGAATAACAAGCATCACAACCCTCATTAACCAATAACCAACCATGTTCAAGAAATTAAATCAAGAACCCTCGTGCCCCAAATCCATCTTTGAAACACATAATATATTTCCAAAAATCACAGATTTAATATCAAAGCATGCATTTAGATTATAAGCATCAAAATTGATGATCAAATTGAATCATAGAAACCAAGATAATCTACACCTCTCACTTAGGCAATTCATCGAACACTTTCAGGGCACCCTTTTCTTCCACCTTGGCCGAGCACCCCTAGGGTATTCCTAGGGCTGCCGAGCCACAAAGGGGAATCCCTGGGTTCCCTCCCACAAGCCGTCACAAGATTCGGCGAACAAAACCCATGATTTGAAGAAAAACACAAGAATCAAGAACGTCGCCCAAATCGGCTTAAGAACACGAGGAAAATCCGAGAAATGAGGGGTAAAACTACTCACCTAGATTAGGAAAGAGAATTGGAGAAGATCTTCCAAGCAGCGCTCTCCGAATCCGGCCTCAAGGAAAATGGCTCGGCTCCACCAAGGGGAAAGAGGGGGCGACGGCTCATCCTCAAGCCGCCAGCTCCAAGAAGAGGAAGAAGAGGGGCGGCGGCTCCTCCTCAAGCCAACGGCTCGGCTTCCAAGGGAGAGGAAAAGGAAGAGGAAGAAGAGGAAGGGGGCTTGGCTTGGTGGCTGGGCTTGGCGGCTGACGGCTGGCTCCTCTCTTCAAAAGGTTTGTTCAGCTCCAATAGGGAGTCGCAAGCCAAAGGGGAGGGGGTTTTATACTCTGCGCTCAACCCTAACTCCACTAAACCCCTTAGCAAACCCGCATCCGCCTCAAGCCAAATCTGAACCGCTAACCCGACTAAACTTAATTAAACCCATTCTGACCCCATGCTCTACATAAACACCATATGCGACATAATTTAATAATCATGCACAAGCAACAACATAATTCATTAGCGAAATAATTTGCATAAACCAAACTCCTACTTACCCAAGCTCGCAAGCTCGCACCGGACAACGAGTCGATTCAGGTCGACCTCGGACTAGCCCGCTAGACTGACAAACATAAACAATAGAGGAAAATAAATAAAATACCTAGGATATTACAATCCTCCCTCCTTAAAGAAAATCCGTCCTCGAATTTCAGAATAAGAAGATTAAAGACTCACCAGATCATCGAACAATGAAGGATATCGCTCTCTCATATCCTGCTCCACCTCCCAGGTGGCCTCCTGCCCGCAATGGTGCTCCCATCTCACTTTAATCAAGGGAATCTCCTTGGACCTCAATTTTCTGATCTGCCAGTCTAGCACCTCAACTGGTCGCTCCTCACAGGAGAGTGCTGAATCCACCTGCACTGCAGTAGGCTCAATCACATGGGACTCATCCCGAACGTACTTCTTCAGCATAGATACATGGAACACTGGATGCACCCAGTCCATACTCGGAGGTAAGGCCAAGTCATAGGTCACAACTCCCCTGCGCTTGAGAATAGGAAACGACCCAATGACCCTAGGGCTTAGCTTTTCTTTCTTACCAAATATCACCACCCCTTTCATAGGGGACACCTTGAGGAACACCATGTCCCCCTCAACAAACTCTACCTCCCTGGCCTTTCTATCATCATGCATCTTCTGGCGACTCTGAGCTGCCAACAGCCTTTCTCTGATTAGCTTCACATTTTCTACTGCCTCCTCCACCAGGTCAGGTCCCATCATAAGGGAATCCCCTGCCTCAAACCAGCCTATAGGCGAATTGTACCTCCGCCCATACAATGCCTCAAATGGGGCCATCTCGATGCTATTATGGTAGTTGTTATTGTAGGCAAACTCAATCAGGGGTAAGTGCCTCTCCCAACTGCTCTCCAAATCTAGGACACATGCCCTCAACATTTTCTCCAATGTCTGAATAGTCCGCTCCGACTGACCATTTGTCTGAGGGTGAAATGCAGTGCTGAACCAAACCTGAGTGCGCAACGCCTCCTGGAAAGATTGTCAAAATCGAGCTATGAACTGAGTACCCCGATCTGAGATGATCATAACCAGAACATCATGATAAGCGACAATCCGATCCAAGAATAACCTCGCATACTACTCGGCTGAAAAGGTCATCCTGACCAGTATGAAATGCAACGTCTTGGTTAGGCGATCCATCACTACCCAGATAGAATCATTTCCCTTCCCAGACTTTGGCAACCCCATCACAAAATCCATGGTTATCTTCTCTCGTTTCTACTCTGGTACTTCTATGTTCTGGAGCAACCCTGTCGGCTTTAAGTACTCAACCTTAACCTGCTGACACGCCAGGCACTTAGCCACGAACTCGACCACCTCTCTTATCATGCCTTTCCACCAATAATTTTGCCTTAGATCTCGGTACATCTTTGTGGCTCCCGGATGCATAGTGTATGTGGATCGATGAGCCATCTCTAGCATATGCCTGCGAACCTCAGCCATATCTACCCGCAGCATGTCAACCAACGTGGACTGCACCCTCAGGTGAGCCACTAGCGCACCAGAAACAAACACTAATAGGACTGCCCCGCCATCCAAACACATGGCCAAATCTTGAGCCAACGGCCTCCTTCTGACTGCCAAATGTGCCAGACTGCCCATAGACTTCTTGCTTAAAGCATCGGCCACCACATTACCCTTCCCCGGATGGTACATGATCGTGCAGTCATAGTCTTCGAAGAGCTCAAGCCATCTTCTCTGCCTCAGGTTCAAATCCTTCTAGGTGAGCAAATACTAGAGGCTCTTATGATCAGTGTATATCTCACAAGCCTCGCCATAAAGGTAGTGACGCCACAGCTTCAATGCGAACACTACTACTACTAGCTCAAGATCATGAGTCGAGTAATTCTTCTCATGGACCTTCAACTGTCGGGAGGCATAAGCTATTATCCTGTCATTCTGCATCAACACACAACCTAAGCCAACCCGGGAGGCATCACAATAAACAACAAATCATCCCGAGCCCGAGGGTACTGCTAGAACTGGTGCCGACGTCAATTGGTCCTTGAGCTTCAGAAAGCTCTCCTCGCACTTACTGTCTCATTCAAACATGACTTTCTTCTGAGTCAGGTGGGTCAATGGCACTGCAATCCTGGAGAAATTCTCCACAAATTTCCTGTAATAACCTGCCAATCTCAAAAAGCTGCGAATCTTTATGACATTAGTCGGCTTCTTCCAATTCTGAACTGCTTCTATCTTCGCGGGGTCCACCTTTACCCCTTCCCTGGACACCACATGGCCAAGGAACCCCACACTCTCCAGCCAGAACTCGCACATGAAGATTTTGGCATATAAGCTGTGCTACCTGCGAGTCTCCAAAACTACCCTCAAATGCTCAGCATGCTCCTTCCTACTCGTGGAATATATCAAAATATCATCAATAAATATTATCACAAATTTATCCAAGTATTCCCTGAACACTCGATTTATCAGGTCCATAAATGTTGTAGGCGCATTAGTCAGCCCGAACGACATCATCAGGAACTCAAAGTGCCCATATTCTTGACCTGAAAGTAGTTTTAGGGACGTCACTGTCCCGGATCCTCAGCTGATGGTACCCTGACTTCAGGTCAATCATGGAGAACCATTGAGCCCGCTGCAGCTGATCAAATAAATCATCGATCCTGGGTAGCGGGTACCGATTCTTCACCGTCACCTTATTAAGCTGCCGGTAATCAATGCACATCCTCATGGATCCATCCTTCTTTTTCACAAAGAGCACTAGAGCACCCCAAGGAGAGACACTTGGGCGAATGAAGCCCAACTCAAGCAGCTCTTACAACTGGGATTTCAACTCCCTCAACTCAGCTGGTGCCATCCGGTACGGTGAAATGGAGATCGGCTTCACCCCATACTGTAAATCAATACAGAACTCAATCTCCCTCTCTTGAGGCAACCCTAGCAACTCCTCTGGAAACACATCGAAGAACCCGCATACCACGGGCGTCCCCTCGATGTCCCTAGCCGCACCTCCGCCTCCCTCTACCACTGATACAATGGCCAAGAAGGACTGACATCCACCCAGAAGTAGCTTCCGAGCCTTGAGGGCTGAAATCGAAACCAACGAATCTCCCCTTTCCTCGGCCTGGAAGGTAAACTGGGGCAATCCGAGCTTACTAAAGGTCACAGTCTTAGCCGTGCAGTCCATAATTTGGTCATCAACACGTGCCCATAAATGACCACCTCACGCCCCGAAAGACCGTCTCTGCTAGCACAGAAACGCCCGTAGGCGTAGACACCACAAGAGGCAAATCAAGAATAGAGGATTTCCCTAATAACTTAGCAGCAAATAATGTAGATACAAAAGAGTGTGTAGCACCCGGATCAAACAACACATAAGCAATAGCAGAACTAACAACAAGGTTACCTGACACAATTGCTTTGGACGCCTCAGTGCCCTCTTGGTTCAAAGAAAATACTCATGCAGCGGGCATCTCTGAACCACCAGCTCGCTGGCCTCCTCCGTGAGTCTGACCACTCTGAGCCACGGAACCCACTGACATCGGTGCCTTTCCTCTGGTCTGATCAGGCTGATGACTGCCCTTGCCAAGACAATCCTATCTATAGTGCCCAATTTGCCCACAACTAAAACATACCTCTGAACGTCTCCAGCAAACTCCGTAATACTTCATGTGACATTTGATACACGACTACGACTCAGGCCTCCACTGCGAGCCTCCAGATGATGCCCCTGGTCCTGAACCCCTGTGGTCTCTGAAACTGTTAGGACCTCCGCCCTACTACGGATCCACTGTCCTGAAAGTACCCTCATAGTGAGGCGGGCCGACCCCCCGAGTGCTGGGGCCGAAACCTTTTCTTCTAGGGTCCATCATGCCTGTCTGTTGGTACTAGCGCCTCCTTTCGGAGCGCCTCATCTACAACCCGAGCAAAGGAAGTGTCCTCCGGGTGTCTCAGGGATGTCTCTATTGGGAAAACTCCACAATACCCAATGCTCGACCCCAACTCCTAGACCCGTAATGTTATAAACTCGTGAGGTTTTATTTCATGCATAACATTTATTTGTTGGTTTATAACAGATTATGCTGCCCCTTGCATTTTAATTATGCAATTAAAATTTATCATCAACAAAATTAGGATTTTGTTTTAGGGTTTTATTCTCAATTTATTGTTTAGCCCCAAACTGGTGTATCTAATTCGAATCTGGTCTCTAGAGTATGTCATATATTTCCAAACTATATTTTCTGGTCAAAACGATAGGTTACACGACCATATTCTGCAAACTATTCACATCACAAACATGATTTCAAAATCAGCCCTGATTTATCCAATCAGCATGAAGTTTCAGCATAATAAAGAATTAAATCCCAAAATTCACAGAATATAACTCCATAATTACCATCATATCAAATTTATAATCGTCAAGATAAATCTCACATAAACCATGCTTAATAAATAAGAATAACAAGCATCACAACCCTCTTTAACCAAGAATCAACCATGTTCAAGAAATTAAATCAAGAACCCTCATGCCCTCAAGATCAAATCCATCTATGAAACACATAATATATTTCCAAAAATCATAGATTTAATATCAAAGTGTGAATTTAGATTATAAGCATCAAAATTGATGATCAAATTGAATGATAGAAAGCAAGATAATCTACACCTCTCACTTAGGCAATTCATCGAACAGTTTGAGGGCACCCTTTTCTTCCACCTTGGCCGAGCACCCCTAGGGTATTCCTAGGGCTGCCGAGCCACAAAGGGGAATCCCCAGGTTTCCTCCCACAAGTCAACACAAGATTCAATGAACAAAACCCACGATTTGAAGAAAAACAAAATAATCAAGAACGTCGCCCAAATCGGCTCAAGAACACGAGGAAAAGCTGAGAAAGGAGGGGTAAAACCACTCACCTTGATTAGGAAAGAGAATTGGAGAAGATCTTCCAAGCGACGTTCTCCGAATCCGGTCTCAAGGAAAACGGCTTGGCTCCACCAAGGGGAAAGAGGGGGCGGCGGCTCCTACTCAAGCCGCCTGCTCCAAGAAGAGGAAGAAGAGGGGCGGCGGCTCCTCCTCAAGCCAACGGCTTGGCTTCCAAGGGAGAGGAAAAGGAAGAAGAAGAAGTGGAAGGGGGCTTGGCTTGGTGGTCAGGCTTGGCGGCTCCAAGAGGGGGAAGGAGAGGGGTGGCTGGCTCCTCTCTTCAAGAGGCTTGTGTGGCTCCAATAGGGAGCCGCAAGCCAAAGGGGAGGGGAGTTTATACTCTCCCCTCAACCCTAACTCCACTAAACCCCTTAGCAAACCTGCGCGCATCCGTCTCAAGCCGAATCCGAACACACTTACCCAACTAAACTTAATTAAACCCATTCTAACCCCATGCTCCACATAAACACCATGTGCGACATAATTTAATAATCATGCACAAGGAACAACATAATTAATTAAATTTATCTAATCCAAAAATAATTTGCATAAACCAAACTCCTACTTACCCGAGCTCGCAAGCTCACACCGGACCACGAGTCGACTCAGCTCGACCTCGGACTAGTCCGCTAGTCTAAAAAATACAAATAATAGAGGAAAATAAATAAAATATCTAGGATATTATAATGAAAAGAAGAGAAATTTTATTTATTCAAGAGTTTTCTCCCAAAATGCACAATTCTGCTCTTGTATACAGAGCAAAGTAAAGATGGAAAATTACAATACTGCCCTCAATAGTTACAGGTTTACATCTCAATATCTAATGCTATGCTATGTTACTACATCAAGATTAAAATGCTATTGCTGCTACTTTATACATATGCTTTATACTAATTACAAGTCATAAACCGTAAAGTACATCATTCTAATGGATTCTCCATGCCCAACTTGCTTAGCAATTGATGGTGTTGTTGTGCTGGTAAACTGTTGGTCAGAATGTCTGCAAGCTGCATTTTACTTGGGACATAAACTGGCTTAATTGTTCCTTCCTGATACTTCTCTCTTATGAAATAGCAGTCAACCTCCGAATGTTTAGTTCTTTAATGAAAAACTGAGTTTGCTATGATATGCATTGCACTTTGGTTATCACAATAGAGAGGTATAGGAAATTGACATTTTATACCCATATCAGATAGGATTTTTTTACCCAAATGATCTCAGCTGATGCACTTGACATGGCTCTTAATTCACTTTCAACACTTGACCTGCTGACAATGTTCTATTTTTTGCATTTCCAGGAAATCAAGGAAGCTCCAAGCTTTACAAGATATCCTGATATAGACTTCCTACTTAAACTGCAACTGGCCCAGTCTGCATCACAATATGCAGTGACAACAGAAGTGTTTTTTGCAGGGTAAAATAAATCTAGCCCTGGAGCTCTTTTGAGATATTTCAAGATTCTTAAGGCCCCTTTGTAATGTGATTACCTAGGTTGTTGTGTGTACTAGTTTAGATGATGTACACCATAGGCAATGTCTGGTTTTGTAATTGTGATATAGAGTAGCTTACCAATTAAACTCTTATATCCTGTTACATCTTCAAGATAAGGGTCTCACTATTTTCATTCCCTCCTTTGCCATTCTTCATCAAAGGTGTTTCATTAGACTTACTATCTTTCAAATTCATTTCTGTTAATACATCAATGATGTATTTCCTTTGCCTCACACGTAAGCCCTTCTTAGTTCTTTGCACTTTCAAACCAAGGAAGTATGTTAGCTCCCCTAAATCTTTGATCTTGAATTGAATATTGAATTGAGTTTTTAATTCTGAGATACCTTCGATATCAGTCCCAGTCAATATAATGTCATTCACATATATGAGCACAATTGTTGTCTTACCTTTATTATTTCTTTTAAACATGCAAGAGTCGATTATAAGTGCTTCTAGTTCAACATTCATGGATTTTATCCACTTAGGATCTTTAACAACAGCTTCAAAAGTTACAGAGTCATGTTGTGAATCTATATAGGCTAGAAAACTTTGGTGTTCAAGTGAAATGTTGGATAGCCTGAGGTATTTTGACAAAGGATAGGGTATGACCTTGTCATGATGACTTGGTTTTGGCATTGAAGTCAATGAGTTGCAATGATAATCTTTGAACTTTGCAGGTTTTTTATGCACTCTTTGGCTTTATCTGGTAGGGTCATTATTTCTCTCAAGTGAAACAACCTCTAAGGGTACTTCAGTGGATTAGATTTCAGGTGTATGTAAGATAACTTCTAAAGGCACTTCACTGGAAGTGTTTTCAGCTTCTACTCTAATATTGTGTTCATTGTTTCTACTAACTGATTCATTGACTTCAGTGGATGCTTTCTCAACAAGCTTACGGGTTACATGAGTGGGTGTTTCAAAACAAGTGTCTTGATGAATATTTAATGTGGGTAATGGAAAGATGGTGTTTTGAGAGGTTTTGATGTTGAATGGAAAAATGTGCTCAACAAAAATCACATCTCTAGAAATGAATATGGAGTGTGTTGTATGAAATCCGACACTAGAAGGAGGGGTTGAATAGTGTATGTCCCTTTTTTTTGTTTTAATTAATTTTTATTTTTGCTCAATTTAACATCAATCAAATGCAAGTGTATCTTAACAGTGGATGTGATCAAATATCAATGAACAATAATAAGCAAATATTGAAAGCAATGCAAACACGATCAATTATAGTGGTTCGGCCAACCGCCTACTCCACTACCTTGGCTCCTCACCAAGGATTTCTAACCAACTACTTTATAGAACTTGTGTTTTCCTTTGAATACAACTGAGGACACTCTTCTCACCTCTTTGAGAACTCCTCAAACCTATTCACCTAGGCAAAACACAAATCTACAAAGTCTACCCTAAGTGTTTCTCTAGCACACATAATAGGCTATTACAGATGAAAAACAAGTTTGAAATAAATTTTCAAATACAATGAAAAAGATCTTAAGAATCGTAAGAAGGAACCACTGCTCTTTTCCCAACCCTTCAAGCCTTCAACTTGCCATAAGATGAACTTGAGTTGTAGCAGAGTTGAGGGAAGCGGGAGATTTAAGAAAGATGTTGACGGACGAGTAGGGCGCAGCAAATCAATCTCTTTGAAGGCTCAAATCACTTCTTAAATGCTCAATTAAATTTCTATGAAGGTTTAAAGTAGTTAGGCGAGGGGTACTTATAACCCCTCAACTGAACGGGCGATTCAACGGATAGAAAACTAGTCGTTACCGCCATTCGATCGCTTATCGATCGATCGTCAGTCGACCGACCGACCGACCGCTACCCTTTCTATGCTTTACTCGCGCCGTTCGGTCGACCGAATGGATCGTGACTTCATCGATTCGTAGTCCGGTCAACCGATGTAGTGAAGGCAGAGGCGCGATCTGCGATCTGCAATTCGGTCGACTGATTGGTTGACTGATGCACCTTATGCCAAATTTTGCCTTCGGTCGGTCGACCGACGTTGCCTTCTACCAATTTTTCACCAACTTTGGTCGACCGACAGGTCGACCGAATGGCTACTTCCATTTTGTGGCATCATCCGGTCGATCGACCGAATAGGCTACTGCCAGTATTCTGCCTTATTCGGTCGACTGACCGGTCGATCGAACTCAGGCTGAGCCTAATTTTTACTTTGAATTTGTTACATGCTTTTTCATGGATTTAGTTACCAAGTTTTAACTTGGATAACTTTACAATTTGGCTTGGAATAAAATCATCCTAGGGGTATATTATATGATTTCTACTTGATCTATACCCGAGCCTTTCTTTGACGTTTTCTTCTTCCGTTTCTTTGACGATCTTTTCTATCGTTTCGTTTGAGCGAACTTTGCATGCTTATCTCAACCTCAACCTGAACTCCAAACTTCATACATAGATTAAATACATGTTTGTTATCATCAAAATGGAGATCGAAGCTTGAGAGAAACCCTTAAGCCAACAATCTCCACCTTTTTGATGATGACAAACATAACATGAAATTTTAAGAAACATTATGCATATTTTTTGTGAGTTTGAGTTAAGGCATACAAGATATATAACTCAATATATGCATACCAATACTTATAACTTAACCTATGCTCCCCTTATCAATGTGCATATTATTTTTGTAACATTTTTGTAACTCCCCCTAACTATATGCATCGTAAAAACCAAGTGTGACTTTACTTTTTCTCCCCCTTTTGACATCAATCAAAAAGGGTAAGAATTAATGTACAATTAATGAGTTTCATCAAAAATAAATAAGAAAGCCATAAAACCAAGTATCATCTACCACTATAGTCCTTCCTATTAATGTAAGCCTATAGAAGGCAAACATAAATAAGTCGCAAAGCCCCACTACAGAGCATTTCAGAAACACTTTATAGAATGCAAGTTTTAAAAACCATATAAATTTTGGAGAAGAACATATTAACTACTAGGAAAAGCATAAATTTCTAATTGCATCCTTAAATTTGTGAAGCTTTCCTCAACCAAGGTTTTGTAAATATATCGGCAAGTTGTTTGTCAGTGGATACAAATTCTACCGATATATTTCCCTTAGTCACATTATCTCTAAGGAAATGGTGCCTTAAGTCAATATGCTTAGTCCTAGAGTGTAAATTAGGATTCTTTGTTAAATTTATTGCACTAGTATTATCACAATGAATAGGTATGCAAGAATACTTAAGTCCATAGTCTAAAAGAGTTTATTTCATCCGAAGGACTTATGCGCAGTAACTAGCCGCAGCGATGTATTCCGCTTCGGTAGTTGAAAGTGCAACTGAGTTTTGTTTCTTTGAGAACCAAGAAACAAGACTCACTCCTAAGAATTGACAACACCCACTAGTGCTTTTTCTATCTACTTTACACCTGGCAAAATCCGCGTTCGAAAAACTGATTAAATCAAATGATGTATGACATGGATACCATAGTCCTAAGTCAACCGTGCCCTTTAAATATCTCAATATGCATTTGACCGCACTTAAATGAGACATCCTAGAGCAAGACTGAAACCTAGCACATGCACAAACGCTAAACATGATATCGGGTCTACTTGCGATTAAGTAAAGAAGACTACCAATCATACCTCGATATCGTTTTTCATCAACTTTGACACCCTCTTCATCTTTGTCAAGCTTGATGAATGTGCTCATTGGTGTAGAAGCTATCTTGGCTTCATTCATTCCAAATCTTTTGATGAGCTCCTTTGTGTACTTGGCTTGATTGATGAAGATTCCTTTGTTGGTTTGCTTGATTTGGAGACCAAGCATGAAAGAGAGCTCTCCCATCATGCTCATCTCAAACTCATCTTGCATACACTTAGCAAACCACTTACAAAGAATTTCATTAGTAGCACCAAAAATTAGGTCATCAACATAAATTTGTACTAATAACATATCATTTTCATGATGCTTAATGAAAAGTGAAACATCGGCTTGTCCAATATTAAAATCGTGTTCAATTAAAAAATTTGAAAGCCTTTCATACCACGCCCTAGGGGCTTGTTTTAAACCATATAATGCATTTTTAAGTTTGAAAACATGGTTTGGAAACTCAAAACTTTCAAATCCGGGGGGTTGTTCAACATAAACTTCTTCACTAATGAAACCATTTAAAAATGCACTTTTAACATCCATTTGGAAAAGTTTAAAACCCTTAAAGCTAGCATATGCCAAAAGCATTCTAATTGCTTCTAATCTAGCTACTGGAGCATAAGTTTCATTATAATCTATCCCTTCTTGTTGATTGTACCCTTGTGCCACTAACCTAGCTTTGTTTCTAAGGACTAATCCTTCTTCATCTAGCTTATTTCTAAATACTCATTTAGTCCCAATTATAGTTTGTTCACTAGGTTTAGGCACTAAGTCTCATACATCATTTCTAACAAATTGGTTGAGTTCTTCTTGCATAGCTAGTACCCAAAACTCATCTTCTATTGTTTCCTTAATGTTCTTAGGCTCTACTTGAGATATAAAAGCTACATATTGACAAATATTCTTGAGTTTAGAGCGCGTTACCAGTCTAGTTGAAGGTTCTCTAATGATTTGATCCATTGGATGATCCCTTACCAACCGATATCCTTTAGGGAGAGGCGGTAGAGCTTCTTCTTCTTCATCTTCAACTTGAGGTAGATTCGAGGATGGTGGATCTTCATGTTGAGTTTCCTCATTATCTTCATCCTCCACCTCTTTGTCATGAAGTGTGAGATCGTCAAGTTCCTCACCTACATTTACAATCTTCACATTTCTAGAAGAATCATTAGTTTCATTAAATGTGACATGCATAGATTCTTCAACAATGGTTCTACGATTGTAAACTCTATATGCCTTAGAATTAATGGAGTAAGCTAGGAAAATCCCTTCATCGGATTTAGAATCAAATTTTCCTAAATTCTCTTTAGTATTTAATATGAAACATTTGCATCCAAAAACTTTGATATATCCCACATTTGGGATTTTACCATTCCAAAGCTCAAAAAGTATTTTCTTAATTTTAGGTCTTAATAAAACTCGATTAAGAACATAGCAAGAGGTATTTATGGCTTCGGCCCAAAAATACTTAGGTAAATTGTTCTCACATAGCATGGTCCTAGCCATCTCTTGTAAGGTTCTATTCTTCCTCTCCACCACCTCATTTTGTTGAGGTGTCGTAGGGGAAAAAAAAGTATGTTCAATACCCAAATCATCACAAAACTCAGAATATTTTTCATTTTTAAACTCTCCTCCATTATCACTTCTAATTTTTAAAATTGAAACTCCTTTCTTATTTGGAACTTTCTTTGTAAACTTTTTAAAAAACTCATGTAAATCTAGAAAAATTATCAACTAATACATAACAATATAGCTTTCCACCTAGACTAACTACATCACATGGTCCAAAGAGATCCATGTGCACAAGCTCAAGAATTCTACATGTACTCACCTGATTAATGCTATGAAATGAGGATTTGACTTGCTTACCTAGTTGACATGCATCACAAAGTTTGTCTTTTTCAAATTTTATCTTGGGTAATCCTTTAACTAATTCTTTCTTAGATATTTCTTGGATAAGGCTCATGCTAGCGTGTCCTAGCCTTCTATGCCACAACCAAGAGTCATTCTCCATGGCAACTAAGCATCTAACATGGGGATTTTCTAAGACATTTAAATCTAAGGTGTACACATTTTCTTGCCTATTTAATTCCAATAAACAAGATATCATTTGATGGTGCACTCCTAATGATACATTTAGATGCTTCAAAAATAATTATGTATCCATTGTCACATAATTGTGATATGCTAATCACGTTATGTTTTAACCCATCAACTAATAAAACATTCTTAATGCATGGGTAAGGGAGTATACCTATATCTCCAATGCCAACAATCTTACCTTTGGAATTGTCTCCAAATGTGACATGTCCACCATCTTTGCTTGATAGGGTTGCAAATAAGTTGATGTCACTCGTTATGTGCTTTGAGCAACCGCTATCCAATATCCAAGTGTTTCTACTTGCTTGAGGATGCTTCTCCATCTACAAAAAGAGAAGAAACTATTTTAGGTACCCAAATTTTCTTGGGTCATTGAGTGTTAGCCATTTTGGGAACCCATGTAAATCTCGTATGTGGGTTCCTCCTCAAAGCACAATCCTTAGCCATATGGCAAAATATACCACAAGAAAAACAGTTTCCATTAAATTTTCTTCTATTGTGTGTGTGAGCATGGAAGTGTGATGATTTCTTTTTATGGACAACCTTAGGTATGACATTTTGTATGGTTATCATCTTTTCATTGAGTATGCAAAGTTCATTTTTTAATGTTAGCATGCTATTATTCAAGTGCTCTACCTGATCACTTAAATACTTGTTTTGATCTTCTAACTTTTTGTTATCATTTTCTAAGTCCTTCTTAGATTTCTCTAGGGTGTGTGTCTCCTCCTTAAGGGTGTCTACTTCTTTTCTTAAGGAATTGCTTGTGAGTAATAAACTATCATTCTCAAGCTCTAAAGATTTATTGTCCTTTTTAAAGTCTCTAAATTTTCCTCTAATAGCATTAATTTCATCATGCATTTGTTCAAATTCACTCTCTAACTCTTCTTGAGTAAAAGAAATTTCACCAAAAGTAAATCTAACATCATCATTATTTGCCATCAAGCAAAGATTTGCCTTTTCACTCTTTGTGTCTTCTTCACTTGATCAAGCCTCGCTTTCATCCCACGAAGCCATCATTGCCTTCTTCTTTTTCTTGTATTTGTCCTTCTTGTGAGGGTTGGAGGTAGAAGCCATCTTGAGGAGTGGGCAATCCTTCCTTAGGTGCCCGGCCTTGTTGCAATGATAGCATGTATAGCTTCCTCTTCCCTTCCTCATGCCTCCCCTCATGAAACTCATTAATCTTCTTGCTAGCATCGCTATTTCTTCAAGGTCATCTATCTCTTTCTCGGATGATGATGACTCTTCTGCTTGATGTGATGCTTTTAAGGCAATGGTCTTGCCTTTGGGGGCATCTTCCTCCTAGTATTGCTTCATGTGGGTCTCATGTGTCATGAGAGACCCAATGAGCTCGGTGATCTTCAAGGTACTCATGTCCTTTGCTTCCATGATTGCTATGACCTTGGGCTCCCAAGATTTTGAAAGGGAACGGAGGAATTTCCTTACCTTCTTCTCTTCCTTTATTTCTCTGCCAAGGTTAGCTAAGCCATTTGTAATATTTTGAAATCTAGCATACATGACATCAATGGATTCATGTGATAATATTTTAAATATTTCTTAAGACCGGAATGCAATTGACAATGCTTAAGAAATTGCCGACCAGGCAAGAAATTTTTTTGACAATGATTGGAAGGATGACCGAAGACCTCGCAACCAATGAGGGATGGTCATAAGAAAGTTTACAAGTCATTTTCATTTTCAGATGTAATTGAAGGCAAAGAGGAAAGTTTACCATTATGATTCCATTGTCAACTATCCATTTACTAGATAAAAAATATTTAGATGAACTAAAAGATGAATCATAATGGTTACCTGCCATGTTAACCATGTAATTGGCTGAAATTTTGCTGCTGATGATGCTCACCAAGTTGTTGAGCTGCTCCTCTATAAGACCAGTAGTGTTGGCCACACTTGAGCTGCTTTCTTCACTCTTAGCTTCAGCTGATGACTAAATGCTATTTGCTTTCCTTTTTAAAGCTTGTGTCCTGGAGGAAAATCATGGATTTTGTAGCTTACATCTTTTGTATGTCCAGGTCTTTGACAGAATTCACAGAACTTCCTTGTGTTGTATTGTGGTTTATTTTTATTTGGCTTTGCATTGCTTCCACTGTCATATGACATGTTGTTTAGTGCTATTCTTTCAAATCCTGAACTTGTATTTATGCCAACAGCTCTTTGAGTCTCTTCTTGCTCCAGTAATGAGTAAGCTTGATTTATATCTGGCAAGGGCTTCATTAATGGCAATTGGCCCCTAATCCCCCCACATAGCTCTTATTGAGACCCATCAGAAAAAACATTAACCTGTTTCTATCCATGTTTTCCTTCCTAATAGTATAGTTACAGTAAGAATTGGCATCTATAGCATCATCCCATGATGCTTTTAATCTAGTAAAGTAAGCTACAATTTTCATGCTTCCTTGACGGGTGTTATAAATCTAGTTCTGGATTTCAAAAATCCTAAGGTGATTGCTCTTACCAAGCCTAGTTTCTAAATCCTTCCACATTTTTGCAGTTGTTCTTGCATACATTACGCTTGAACTCAGCTCTGGTGAAATGGACTGCAAGATCCAGGATCTCACCATATCGTTACACCTTTCCCATACACGATATTTAGGTCAGTTTTCTTCTGGAGTCTTAATGGAACCATTTACGAAACCAATTTTGTTCTTGGCAGATAGGGCAATTAGCATTGCCTGCTTCCATTGAAGGTAATTCTCGTGACCAATCAAAGGGGCAGACACTAGTGTCATACCTAGGTTGTCGCTGCCCTGAAGTGTGAAGGGATTGTCTTCAATCTCGTTGATCTTTCTTGACGATCCAGTCTCATTGTTGCTCCTGGACTCGCCTGTCACAGATCTCGCAGGGGAATTGTGACAATTTCTGGCCATCTCAGCGCCGATTGCTCTTGGACTTCAAACTCGATGGGAAGATTGCCTCGACTCCAAGCTTGAAATCAGGATCGATTGATCCCCTTTTGAGTCTTAGATATGGCGACGAAGATAGCTCATTGAAGAGATGGGTTCCCTCAATCGATCTGCTATGATACCATGAGAAGCTTTAAGCCCTAATTGCATTGGCAATGAACCAAAGGATGAAAAGAAGAGGAATTTTATTTATTCAAGAGTTATCTCCAAAATGCACAGTTCTGCTCTTATATACAGAGCAAAGTAAAGATAGGAAAATTACAATAATTCCCTCATTAGTTACAAGTTTACATCTCAATATCTAAGGTTATGCTATGTTATTAAATCAGAATTAGAATGCTACTGCTGCTACTTTATTACATATGCTTTATACTAATTACAAGTCATATACCGTGAAGTACATCATTCTAATACCTTATCTCATTTTCCAAGGATTATTTCCTAGTCTAATCCAATCTCATTTTACTTTTATCGACACATGATATATTGCAAAAAAAATAAGACAAACATGAAACATTTTATTCTGTTACAACAGAAAAGATAGAGAGCGATAAGTTCTAGGCATCTAAGTTTCTTGTGCACTGGCCTTGTAGAGCCTTGTGATTTTTGCGAGACAGTTGTGGGTGGGCCGAGGATGAGGCAAGTATCTGACTCGATCGGCAATGCGGGTTCTCTTGTGAGCCTGAAGATTTTGGCAAATTATCAGTCATATATACTAATTTGCTCTTGTGATGATTTGCTTCGAGCAGTGATCAATAACATTATAAATGTCAACCTTTTTGAACCAAAGAAGATGCAAGTTTATAGATTCAAATAAAAGTCAAACGAACTTACTGGTAATCAAGTAGAAAATAGTACTGTAGGAAAACAGAGATCTCCAGTTTGGCAAGATCATTTCCTGGGCACAGCCTGCTTCCTCTCCAAAGGCAAGAAAACTTCCTGCTTTAGGTGTGAAGTTCTGGACCAAATAAATCCATAAATGTAGTTCTACAATAATAAAGAGAAATGAAAGATCCATATCCAAATATGAACAGTAAAAAGACACAGCAATTGCAGTATAAAAGGGAAGAAATGTGACTTCAACTTAAATTCCACCTTAGCCACCTAGATGGATTGAACTTCTTGGGCTCAGGGTAAACTTGAGGATCCAAGTTCACAATTATGTACCACAGCTGAACTCTCCAACCCTTGGGTATTAAGTAACCTCCAATTCGACATATTATACAATTTATAATATGCAATTTTTTAAAATCGGATTTTGAAAGAAGAAAATTTTCATATCTGAATTTTAGGAATCAAAATTTCTAAAATCAGACCCTAGTGGATTGGATACTCATTGACTCTTGGGCCAAAGTCTCTAACTAGTTGGTTAGAGACTTTGGTCAAAAATTAAAAAAAATATGAAAATATATAAAAATATATAAAAATATATAAAAATATATAAAAAATTATAAAAATAATTTAAATTTATAAAATATTTTTTATGATAAAAATGAGATATTATAGTATAAAAAATATATTAAAGACTTTTGCACAAAATTTATAAATTTAAATTTAAATTAAAAATTATGAAATATTTTGATGTAAAATATTTTTTGGATTATAGTACCACTTTTGTATCATTAAAAATTATTTTATGAATTCAAATATTTTTTAAAAAAATTATGAAGCTAATGAGTTAGAGATTTTTGTTTATAATAATTTTTTAATTATAAAAATAAAATTTAATTCATAAAAAATATATATGTGATATAAAAGATGTGATAGAGTCTATCAAAATATTTTGAATAAAAAATATTTTAATATTTTTATTTTAAATTTAATTTTATAGACATTGGGCAAAAGTCTCTAATGTATTAGAGACTTTTGCCCCAAGTCTATAATATCTTTATAATTTAAAAATAATAATTTTAATTAATGAAATATCTTTTTTTTAAATACAAAAGATGTGTTGTGGTTAAAAAAATATTTTTCATCAAAATATTTCATAATTTTTAATTTAAATTTAGTTTTATAGACTTTATGCAATCGTCAGTAATGAATTAAAGAGTTTGAAAATATATTTTTTGACTCTAAAATTTTTTTTTTATTATAATTTTTTAAAATTTAAAATTATATATATATATATATATTTTAAATTTTTAACCAAAGTTGTAATTGATTAGAGATTTTGGCCCAGGGGAAATGGGTGTCAAATTTACTAGATTCCGATTTTAAGAATTTTAACCCTCAAAATTTGAATCTGAAAATTTCTCTCTTTCAAAATTTCATTTTGGAAAATTCCTTATTTATATTTGTACATATTTGATCGAATCTTAAAGGACTAGTGTTGTCTTCTGGCAAGTTAGATGCAAACCATTGAGATACATGTCTTAGGCACGTGTGATGAACTAACGCGGCAACAATTTCGTATGCACGTTCTCAATGCTCTAGCGCTTGGTAGATGAATAAAGTTCTAAGTAAAAGCTTTGTGTCAAGTTTGTAAAAGATTTTAGGGTACAGATTGTCAAGAAAAATGGAAATTTTTTAACCATGGAATAATTTATGATATGCAATTATTTGTGCAGTATTATTATATATATGACTCAAAATTATTTCTTTTAAACATTTCAACCAAAACAGAAATTTTGTTCCATAATGACAACTCATTTTTGAATAAAATGCTACCCTTAAAAGATGACTTCCCGAATAAGTATCTCTTTTCTATTCAGAAAATAAACTAATGGTATATTGACATTGTCAATTTTTTAGTTGCAGGCACATTCTCAAACGAGTTATCTTGAGTTGAAAAAGATAAAATCAAAAAAGATGTTAAGTACTATGTCTAGGACGACCGATACCTATAGAAATATTGTTCTGATAAGATTATTAGAAGGTGTGTTTCTGAAATAGAGGTTCATTCCATATTATAATTCTGTCATTCATATGTGTGTGGAGGTTATTTTGGTCCTAAGAGAATAGCTCGCAAGGTGTTGGAAAGTGGTTTGTTTTGGCCCTCTCTATTCCGTGATTCATATCTATTTTAAGTCTTGTGAAAATTGTCAACGAACTAGAAATTTAGAGCACAAAGATCAAATGCGACTCACCCCTATCTTAGTTAGTGAAATATTTGATGTGTGGGGTATCGACTTTATAGACACATTTTCCTATTCGTTTGGTTATATTTACATCATTTTGGTCGTAGATAATGTCTCAAAATGGGTGGAAGCTAAAGCTACTCGGAATGACAACGCTAAAGCCGTTGTGGATTTTTTCAAATCCTAATTTTTTATCAGATTCGAAACACTAAGAGCTATAATCAGCGACCGAGGAACCCATTTCTGCCACAAGGTGGTGGAAGCCATCTTGAAAAAATACAATGTCACTCACCGCACCTCCTACGGTTTATCACCCTCAAACTAATGGTCAAATCGAGGTATCCAATAGGAAAAATCAAATCTATACTTGAGAAGATGATCAACTCCAACAGAAAAGATTGGATTTTGCAACTCAATGATGCGTTATGGACCTATTGGACAGAATACAAGACCTCTATAGGAATGTCTCATTTTTTTTAAGTGTTTGGCAAACCATGTCACCTCCCTATTGAATTGGAACACAAGGCATATTGGGCTGTTAAAAATTGTAACAAGAAGATGGTCGAGGCAGGGGAACACAGAAAATTACAGCTTTAAGAGTTGGAAGAAATTCGAAATGACGCTTATGAGAGCTCAAGAATTTACAAAGAGAAGACAAGAGTCTTCCATGATCAAATGATTTCCTCTTGCTTTACAATTCTCGCTTGAAGTTATTTCTTGGTAAGTTAATGTCAAGATTGGTAGGTCATTTTATTGTTACTAACGTATTTCCCTATGGTGCAGTAGAGATTAAGAGCTTGGATACTGACAAGACCATCAAAGTTAATGGATATCGCTTGAAACCTTTCTACGATGGACTCCAAGTACAGAAAGTCGAAGAGATTAACTTGGAGTACACAACTGAAGACACCTAAATTGCAATAGTGTCTGACCCAATAGTGCACACTCTTTGTTCCTTCAACTTACTTAAAATTTCCTTAGCATTTGGCGTGCCCGCGCCTAAACCTTATTCCACAATTCCTCCTCTAACTCAATTTTGATTCCTTTCTCTATAGTTAGAAGAATGAGTACCGGTGGTGGCAAAAAAAAAATCAAAAAAATAGAAGGCGAGAAAATAGTGGTTATTGGCATTAGCAAAAAATAAAAGGTTAATGGGTTAACGGGCGTACCCGTGCCCAGTTCAAATGGCAACAAGCACACCCTAACCCCTTTTCCTCCTCTTCAACCTGACACCACACTGTTAGGGACTTTTTTATTTGTCCGAGCAACGACGAATCATGGCAGAATGTTCCCCACATGTTTGTAAATATATTTTCGCGTCCATGTAATTTTGGCTTTTATTATAGTTTGTACTTGTAAAATGTCACGCCCCAAATACAGGGTCACGTGATCGGCCAGGATATATGTGCCTATACCCCGCAGCCGGCCAAGGTATATGTGTCTATACCCCGCAGCCTAACTCATGCACATACCAACATCATAAAATAGCGGAATAAAAAACAGCTTTTACTAATAAAAAGAACCAAAATAGGTTTTTATTTTAAAACAACAATATTTTAAATAAATATCTAAAATGCGGAAATAAAAAAATCGAAGAGCAATAATTCTTTTAATAAATAATAACTGAATAAAAGATGAATGTCCCCATGGGACTAAAACACCAAATACCAAAATAATGTCCATGACAACCTACTACAGCATCGACTATGACCCCTAATTAGGACTGCTATGAGATCATGCGGCTCCACTGTCCTCCAGCTACGCCAAGTGCTCCATCCCACCTCAATGGTCAGGCTCTGCAAAATAAAACAATGATAACGGGTGAGTTCAAATAACTCAGTAAGCAGTCCTACCGACCCCCACAAAAAAACATCACAGAGACATACAGTAGCATAATATCCAACTCTACATGAACAAGATCACGAAAGTGTGACTAGCTATCAGGCCATCTAGCCACTACCTGCCGAAGGCAGCCATCACCCATACAGTGAAGAACAATAGGCGTAAGCCTACCATGCCCTAAGACAACCAACACATACTAGGATAATCAGGAAGGCCCTCCGAACTTATCCTAGTATAGATAAACTCGAGAGCAATTGTGAAAGGCCCTCCGAACTTGCTCCATGAGACGCATAGGGACAATCGGGATTCGCCCATCCGAACATGCCCCTTTAAGATATCATAGATTAATCGAGTAGACCCTTCGAGCTTACTCTTAAAAGATATCACAGGAATAATCGGGAAAGACCCTCCGAACTTTTTCCTTAAAACCACCTCATGGATAATCGGGTAGGCCCTCCGAACTTATCCCACGAAGCCAAACCAGAACAATCGGGAAAGGCCCTTCTAACTTGTTCCGCAGGTTGGAAATTTGCCATCCAACCTCCCGGGCCTAGCCCGCAATCCGGCTCCTCGACAAGTCTCTCCACAATTCATAAAGATATGACGCATCATGACCTAAGTCAAGTCTTCCCTACAGTGTCTCAGGAGTGTTCCTATTGAAAAATATCTCAACACTCCAATATCCGACCCCAACTCCTATACCCGTAATGTCATAAACCTTGTGTGGTTTTATTTCATGCAATAACTTGATTCGTTGGTTCATAACAGATTATGCTGACCCTTTTCACAAATTTAATTATGAAATTAAAATTTAAATCAACCATATTAGGGTTTTGTTTTAGCTTACTGTAGTGCTCATTACTGTTGTATCTAACCCGAATCAAGTCTCCAACGTGAGGCCTATGTTTCCAAACTATATTTTTTGGTCGAAATTATAGGTTACATAACTATGTTCAGAGAAATACATATACCACAGCAAACAATCTAAAATCATCACAGATTCATCATCTCAGCATATAATTCCAGCAACATACAATTTTCAGCATGCTATGAAATTAAATCCGAAAATTAACAAAAATAAATGCCTAAATTATCATTAGGACGGAATACTACTCTCAAGATTTAAATCACAGAATTCATGCTTTTTAATCAAGATTAAAAGAATCTACCATGCTTTAATTGAGAAACGAAATCAAGATTCAAAAATCCCCTTCTCAAGAATCCTCATTGCATAATTTACAAGATCTTGATCCTAAACACGATTTCTACCCAAAAATCACTGATTTAATCCTAAGCATGCAATCCATAAATCAAGAACTCAAATTAGATAGAAAGATCAAGATTTGTACATCAAGGAACAAGAAGGCTCATTCGGGCTTTTCATCGAACACCTTGAGGGCGACCCCGGTTTCCCCCTAGGCCGAGCACCCCTATGTTTATCCTACGGCTGCCGAGCCCCTTAGGGAAGAGGTTAGGGCCTCCACAAGCACAAACTATAAGAATCACGACAAGAACTCGAAAGAACGTCGAAACAATTCAAGAATGAAACAAGAACGCCAAGCCACCAAGAACGGTTTCAAGAATTCGTAGAAAACCCGAAAGAGAGAGGGTAAAACCACTCACCTAAATTTGGAAAAATGATTAGAAGAGAACCCCGGACAACAACCCTAGAATCGTCTTCAAGCAACTCGGCGACTCAACCCAAGGAAGATGAAAGACAGACGGCGGCTCACCTCAAGCCGTTGGCTTGAGAGAGGGAGAGGGGAAGAGAGAGGGGCTGTCTCTCAGCTTGGCTCCAAAGGGGAGGAAGAGGAGAGGAGAGGGAAGAGAAGTGGTCTTTGGGGTGGCGACTCAGCTCTTGGTGGCGGCTGCTCCAAAGGGAGAGGGAAGGGAGCCAGCTGGCGGCTGGCTCCTCCTCTCAAATTTTTGTGTGGCTCCAAATAGGGAGCCGCAAGCCAAGGGGAGGGGTTTTTATACTCCCTCCTCAATCCTAACCCCTCCAACCCTTTATCCAACTCGCATCCACCTTAAATCGAACCCGAATCCGCTAACTTAAATTAACTTATTCTAAAATAAATCATAAGTAATTAATTAAATACACCCACATGAACATAATTAACAATTATGCACACACAACGTCAAATTAAATAATTTTAACTACTCAAGCCAAAATTCATAAATTTCATATCCTATTTACTCGAGCTCGCAAGCTCGCACCAAACCATGAGTCGACTCGGCTCGACCATGAACTAGTCCGCTAGGTTTGCAAACACAATATAAGAGGAAAATAATGAAATTAAATATCTAGGATATTACATAAAATCTATTGTACGATCCCCGAGGGCCCACGGTATGAGTTGGATGCATTTCAAGGTCATTCGACACTTGGTGCGTGCGCTATGGCTAAGCGGAGCAGTTTTCTTGCATTCGTCATGGCCGTGGCCATAGAAAATCACCATATCGCATGACCACATTTTTGTCATGCTCCTCGTGCTTTTGGGAACCTTGGGGGTGGCACTTGGGGATTAGGGGTCTCATGTATAATGTAGGAGAGCGTTGGCAAACAAAGCGGTTGCCTTGGGCAGAGACGAACGAGCAGCCCATATGGGCGTGCGACCACTCGATCTTCGCCTAAGACAATTGTGGAGCTCGTTCTACTCCCGGTTTTATATTTTGTTGCGTCCATAGTCCTGTAATTGTTGTTCAATACCATTCGACTAACATGGTCTTTTGGGGTGCGGATATGGAGCGCGAGGTTGGCACGTGGACCAATGCATGCCCCGCGATATTAAGTCGGGAAGCCCAATTCGGGAAGGATTTAGGATGATAGGCTTATCCCTTGCACGGGATGCATGGGTGCTGCACGAGTTCTTCCACACAAAACAATTGGCCAATGACAGTTGGTATCAGAGTGAGAATTGCAAGGCTCCAACTGAGAAAGCCCTCGATGCAGACATAGCCAACGTACATTCTGTCTGTGGTGCTCAAGTTGCTGATGCAGTGAACCCAGTCGATGGACATTCTTATTGTTTTATTCAGGGAGGCAAGCATTTGATGATCAATGTGAAGATCATGACTTTTACGCAGGCCATATGGGCCCCTAAGATGCAAAGTCATTTGCACGCATAGATGATGTCTCTTAAGTCGTGTGCGCACTGTCATAAAATGCAAAGTCCTGCGCATAGTAGATCTCTCGTAAGATGCACATTGTGCACAAAGCAGACTATCCCTTAAGATGCAGCACAGAACCGATGGCTCATGAGTCGCCAAGGATGGTGCGCAGGGTGGATATCCCCTAAGATGCAGCACAGAGCCGATGGCTCGTGAGTCGCTAAGGATGGTGCACAGGGCTAATGACCCCTAAGATGTAGTTCAGAGCAGATGGCTTGTGAATCACCAAGTTTGTGCGCAGGGATGATGACCCATAAGACACAGCGCAGAGCAGATTGCTCGTGAGACGCCATGTTGGTGCGCAGGGTTGATGTCCCCTAAGTCACAAGGTTGGTGCGCAAGGCAAGATGGCCTCTAAGATGCAAGATTTGTGCACAGAGCAGATGGCTCTTAAGATGCAAGATTGATATGTCCGAACCAAGCACTAGTGAAGAACAACTGTGGTGTGGAAGCAATGCTCTTAGTGTGGAGAGTTGGTGGACACCGTGGTCAGATTAGAACAAATCCCTCAAGTCGTGATCCGAGGGCGCGGTGTAAGATTTGGCTCATTGTGGTGGACTCGGTGGTGGGTACCATGGCCCTGCAGGGGCGAGTGGAAGCAACAATCAATGTAAGTCTTGGCTTGTTGAGATGGACTCGGTGGTGGGTACCATGACCCTGCGGGGGCATGTTGGAGCAGTGATCGGCCTGTGCTCTTGCTGAGGCAGAGCCGGACAAGGCAGCGGTGGAGGCAATGTTCTAGTATGGTGCGGCCAAGGAACTACTCATCACTTGGGTGTTGCACAATGACACCCAGATGTTACTCGAGATGAGTGTTGTTCAACAGCGCTCGTATGCTCTTCAAGTCTGGGACTTTTCATTGCCCAGCAAGACCGAGACTTGATGAATTAAGTAGCCTCTTCTTGGTGTCCCTTCAAGCAAGCATTGCTCAACGTCATTGGTGCCCCTTCAAGCGAGCGTTGCTCAACGACACTCGTTTGCTCCACAAGTCTGGGACTTTCATTGCCGAGCAACGAGTTTGGGAATCTCGAAGACCTTTCTCGCAATAATAGGAGATGATGAAACTCAATGATGTTACAAGTAGTCATTTCCTGGTGGCGGACTTCATACGGCGAAACCTGACATGTTGTGGCCCCACTGCGGCATGTCACTACTCAGGTAGTGTTCCCTTCGACTACTTGTGAAGAATTCACTTCAGTAATTACAGCCTATGTAGAAAGGCAGTGCGGCCGAGGCAAGTTCGACGAGGACGTTGAAGTTTGAGGTGGAGGAGGATGTTAGGGACTTTTCGATTTGCCCGAGCAACGATGAGTCTGTCACACCCCAACTGAGGGTAGTGTGATCGGTCAGGGCCTACATCCTGCCCTGTAGCCTACTGTCTACACTGACATCAAGAAAACCAAGACATATCAAATGAAAGAAATCTCAACATACTTTATAAAAAGTTTGCAAAGTCACAATCTATACGTTTTCCAAAACAAGTAGAAACATCAACATCAAATAACCGAATGTTCAAGTATCATGTTTTACAATTCTTTTTCAATTATGACCGTTAGTGTAGAAACAAAACCAACATAACTAAGCACTAGTCTAAGACTCATGGACGCCGCTACGAGATATGTCACCGCCTCTCACCCACCAGCTGCACCATGTCGGCATGCCAAACTACTGCTCATGCTTTGCAAAATAAGAGTAAACTGTGAGTCCACTTGGGACTCAGTGAGTGGCTCAAATGAACCTCCACATAAGCCTCAATCATGCATATATATCATACAAGGAAATAAAGGAAATGTACAAGGAGGTAGAATTTATTTCTAATGTGTTTACCGACCTCCAACGGGTCCATCTGTATCAACTGAACATGATAACCTACCGTCTCGGCTTATCAAGCCTTCGGCATCCGGCCCTTGGGCCTACTCATAGAATCATATCCCTGCTATAGCCATCCCTACCATATCAGGTAGTATCATACTGGCCATCGGCCACATCATCTCAAGATGTAAGCAAACAATCACGGGCCGTCGACTAGGATGGTCCACTAGTCTTCAGACACCGTCTGGGGTAAGGATAGCTAGTCCCACCCAACTGGGGTCTGGCACCTAGCGGGCCCGCTGGCACACCTCTAGACCCAATACTGGTCGAGCTGAGCATTGGCCATTTCCGACCTCCACGCTCCTCGGTGGACCATCTCAAACACATCACACACTCAATATCCTAGGGTTTTCATATATACACTTTGGACCTTTGTTTGAATCTGGCCTTAATCCGGCTACAAGGTTTATAATTTATGCCTCCCATTCAAGATATGAACACCTACGAGTTCTAAGTTTCCATAAGTATACAAGAAGTCATAGAAGTGTCATCGTCTCCTAACTAATTTTCCATATAAGTGCGATGAACGTCTAGTGACGCCTTACATGTTACCTAATCTCCTACACTGCCTTGGGTGAGGAATTCCCGTGTGCCGACCTTGGAATCCCACCCAAGAACATTTAGGGCAGCATGTATAATCCAAGGAAAAATATTCAAATATTGCAACATTCAATATATATGACCACAATGTATACACATAACAACTTTACACTACCTTATGAATTTTTAGTACAATAAGGAACAACTATCTAGCATGGCAAGGTAGTAATGAATTTAAATAACATGTAGGAAATACAAAACATGGTAACAATCTCAACATATAAAGTGTAAAGATCTAATGCTAAGGATTATAATACTAGCATTCCTACAATTTAAAATCATTCAAGCTACTTGCTATGTTTGGTGTTCTTCCTAAGTAATGCCATATCTCTATATGTGATCCTTATAATCATGTAATTTCCATCTAAAGCTACTCTCTTCTCCCCTCCCTAGCCTTGGCCGAACCATGAGCAAGGAAGACCTTGCTCGGCCATGGCCCTTACGGTAGGAAAGGGGGAGGAGACTCTATCTATACCTCTACTTCTTCAATTTCAAATATAGCTTACATATCAATGGACTAATTTACCCTTCCCTCACCCTTGGCCGAACCCTCTTCATGAGTTGTAGGGTTCATTCGGCCACTTCAAGGGATCCCTAGGGAAGACATGCTTCATAATGCGTGAGATATACAAGTGGAACTACGTCGAACATTGATATAAAGTCATCCAAGGGCTTTCTTGCCGTCAAGGGAATCGAGGAAAATTTTGGCATGACCTTTCCCATTTTCCCATGACTCGGCAGCCCCAAAAACTTGCAAAACGACGAAGAAAAAGTGAGATGCGACAAGGAATTCCATAAAATAGTGAACATACATCGTTGAAATCAAGATTCGTCGAAAAGATCGCGAAAAACTCAACCTATCTCATCTAGGGTTCGGCCACCCGCCTCCCCCAAGCTTCAAAACTTAACCACTCACCTAGATTGTGGAGAAACAAGGATCGGGTGACGACGACTTAAAATTTCTCCGGCGACGACACGAATCCAAGATCGATCCAAGCCCCAAGCTTCCTCCTTGCTCCTTCTCCTCTCTCCCTAGGCAGCCTTGTGCGATTCAAAGGGTGAGTCGCACGGCTGCAAGATGAGGGTTTTAATCCCTCATCTATCTTTCCAAAGATGGCCTCATGACTCACTTAACTCTTACCCGAAACTCAACTAAACACGAACTCAACTTGGGTTCCGACTCAACCCATAATATGAATCGAGTTAACTTAATTTAAGGCATGATTTGATAAAAGGAAAGTTAATCACCCAAATAGATTCTATGAATCATTAATCGAGTCATACCTTTTCACTCGAGGCGATCCTAAGGCTCGACTCGACTACCCCTGGACCCGGCGCGTTGCACCAAAATAGATTTTATATTAGGAAATTTTTTCGGGTCTTACAGAGTCATGGCGGAATGTTCCCTACATGTTTGTAAATATGTTTTCGCGTCCATGTAATTTTGGCCTTTATTGTAGTTCATACTTGTAAACTTCTTTGTGCGATCCCGAGGGCCCACGGTACGAGTTGGATGCATTTCGAGGTCATTCGACGCTTGGTGCGTGCGCTATACGGCTAAGCGGAGCAGCTTTCCTGCATTCATCATGGTTGTGGCCATGGAAAATCACCATGTCGCATGACCTTGATTTTGTCATGCTCCTCGCGCTTTTGGGAACCTTGGGGGTGGCACTTGGGGGTTAGGGGTCTCATGTATAATATAGGAGAGCGTTGGCAAACATAGCGGTTGCCTTGGGCGAAGACGAATGAGCGGCCCATATGGGCATGCGACCAGTCGATCTTCGCCTAAGATAATTGCGGATCTCGTCCTACACCCAGTTTTATGTTTTTTTTGCGTCCATAGTCCTGTAATTATTGTTTTACTTTATGCCTTCAATACCATTCGGCCAACATGGTCTTTTGGGGGCGCGGATATGGAGCGTGAGGTTGGCACGTGGACAAACGCATGCCCCGCGATGTTAAGTCGGGAAGCCCAATTCAGGACGAATTCAAGATGATAGGCTTATCCCTTGCATGGGATGCAAGGGTGCCGCACGAGTTCTTCCACACAAAAGAATTGGTCTGTGACAACACACACACCCCACATACCTCGCCACGTCGCCACCCATCCTCACCGAAAACCGCCTAGTTTCTCGCCTAGTCCCCTCGACTCCTTGCTGCACTTCTCACCTAGCCACCGACCTCGTGTCGTCGTCGCCCCTCTTCACTAGAAGTGACAGCCTCCTCAACACTAGGAGGACACCTCGTTGCACTGTTCACCTCTACGCCGCTCGCCTTCACCAAAAATCGTTGACCCCTCACTCTAGCCACATTGACACCTCGAGCTGCTCGTCTGCCGACCTCACATCGTCACCACCGGTCCTCACTAGCCACCAATCCACCTCTTCACTGGAAGCCACAGTCTCTTCGGTCTACATCAGATGAGGACCCACAGCCAACCGCGACGGCCACCCATGTGGGAAGCCAAGGCCAAACGACCTCGGCTCCCCCATAGTCGATGATCCTCACTAAACTAGCCCCGATAGACATCTCATCCGACTCCTCATGCCATCAAGAGACGAAGGCTGAGCTCGAGCCTCATCAACACTAGGAGACAACAGCCGAACCCCAGCCTCAACAAGAAGAAGTAGAGGACAACATCGAATCCCAACATCAAGAGACCCCAACAACCAGTGAACATGCAACCACAACCATCACAATTGAAACCTCCCAACCCCGCAAACAATGATTGTACATAAAAAAGGAAAGCAAATCCTCATGCCACCAGAGCATTGGTTGATCATACTTTGAGATAAATTGTGCTACATTTGTTGAATTGGTTAGAGAATTCTATGCAACACTTAATTTTGAAAAATCTGCTGAATTTAATGTCACCACCCCTGCATTGGTAATGTTTAGATTCATGGGAAAGGAATTCAATCTTTCCATCATTAAGTTCAACATTGCACTAGGTTTCATTAATGTAGAAAATGCAAAATCAAAAGAATATCCTAGCAGCCTTTATGATTTCAACAATGACTTTGACCTAACTAAAGTGTATAAAGACTTAACTGGGAGCCTCACAACCTCATATGACCCTAGCAAAACAAAGGACTCTTACATACATGACCTTGCACTTAAGTACATTCATCATTTCCTTGCTTTCTCATTCTCAATGATAAGATTAATTTTAATATAGAAATTTAGCATAGATTATACTCTAATTCACTATAATATTTTTGACCTATAGGAACGGTCGAAAAGTATTCCTAAAACATAGAAAACAGTGGCCCTAGACCTTTGGGAATGGTTTCCCCATGTGTACTAAAATCCATCATTCTGTTAGGCTATAGGAACGATTTTCCTACCTATGGCCACGCTGCAAAAAAAATCGTTCGCATAGGCCAAGCTTATAGGAATGGTTCCAAAAAGTGTTCCTATATGTAAAACCGTTGCTATAGGCCAAACATATAGAAACAGTGTGCAAAGCATTCCTTTGCGCCAAACTTATAGGAACGATTTGGAAAGCGTTCTTATAGGCCAAGACTATAGGAACAGTTTTCAAACCGTTCATATAGTTGACACATATGGGAATGGTATGTAAAATCGTTCCTATAGGTCGTGCTCCTGTAATAGAAATAGTGTAGAACTGTAAAATTTCATAAACGCAAATTCCAAAACATAAATTATGTTCATAAACGTAAATTTCAAAACATAAATTTCATTCACAAATGTAAAATATATTATTGTTGACTCAAAAAAATAAAGTTCACAATTAAGGTACTACTATTACATGTGAAATTAATCTATCAAGCCTAGTCTTCCCCTTCCAAATTAGCCAAGTCCTCTTGATGATCATCTCCTCAAATTCATCTTTCATCTGCCAAATCATCATCTTCCTGCACAAATCAATTAATAATTAAAAATGATCAAAAGACTCCATAATCATATATTAAACTAAAATTACCTAATTTTGTGGATAATATGTGGAAGTGGAAGAACCAAAGATTCTATTGGCGTCCCTTGGAGTAGTTGGTGGTGCCAACAAAGTTGCTATAGCCTTAATGTCCAAATTTGGGTTCGCTTATTTAATAAAGGTCTTCAAAAGAGATTGCATTCCTTACATTTGGTCTTGCATCTGGTTCTGTCTCTCTACCATTATTGTATATCTCTCTACCCTTATTGCATGTTGCTCTTTCAAAGACTTCACCTCATGATCATGTTTTTCCTGCATTGCTGTCATTTCTTCATTCTTTTTTATGATTGTAGGTGTAATTGTTCCTCTATAGCAATGCACCCTTTCTGACTTCTCTTTCCCAAATAAAGATTGATAGGCCTCAACAACAAGTTTCCCGTCATGCTCAATCATGGTTTTAAGCTTTTCCTAAAACATACATCTAATAATGTTAGTCATAATAGTAAATAATTAAGTAAAATAATAACTATAATGAAGAAGAGCTCACAATTACCTCTTCAGTTCAGCATCTAAGGCTTTTCCATCCTTAGTTCGAGTTTCAACAAGCATCTCAACTTGAATGGGTTCTTCATTCTTCTTAGCATGCTTTATATAAATCACAAGAATGAGTTAAACATAATATCAACAATTACTTTAAAATTCAAAATATGCATCTGTTTATGCAAAAAAAATGTTACCAATTTATCTTTGATTTATAAAATCTTTTAATGCCGAAGGAATAGGATCCACAAAAAATAAGAAGATGGCTTCTCTCCCACCTCTCCTCCCTCTTCCTCCCTCTCCCGCTTGCCATCCTTCCTCCTCTTCCTATCCACCAGCCTCACTATCCTTGCCTCAGCCACCTTTACCCTCTCCTGTAGTTGTTCTCCATTCTGCCTCGCCTGTAGCTGCTCCACTTCCACCTGTTACTACACCTGTGGTTGCACCTGCCGATGATGGCTGGACTCTTGTCCAGCCTCCACTGCTTCTAGGGCCATCTACCGTGCGCAATGTTGTGTGGTGGTCTCCATCAGGGGTCAAATGCACACTAATTTGGATGCCGTTGGCATCATTGGACACCGCTTCAGTGTGAACAAGGACTATGCTCGTCTCTGGAAGCACTATCAACTAGTCGATGGACATTTTCTGTTGATTACTCCGAACTCCGGCGATCGTCTTTATAAAGACCGTGTGCTCTTGATGGGTCAGTTCCGTTGGAGGCATCTCCATTTCTTCTTCTCCATATGGCGGCGGAACGACCCCTACACTTCGGTTCCGGCCTCGAGTCTCAAAGTCGGGTTGGAACTCCGTGGTTTACTATACCTATTTTGGAATTTGGAGAGTCTCTCGGTGCTGGTCAACTCTTTTGGTTTACTGGAAGTAGTAGATGATGATTCCCTTTGTTGGTCGGAGCTGAGTGTTTGCCGATTGCAAGTGAGAGTCCATGCGCTCGTCGATATCCCAACGTTCCTCCTTGCGGACGCGTCGAACTGCAGGTATAGGGTGGAAATTATCGCAGTTGTCATCAACATTGTTACCATGTGCCAATGAATAGCTCATCGAACGACCTCCCTGATGATTGGGATGAAGATGATACTGACCAAGCTCTCCCACCGAGTTTCGGTGGCTAGCTACCTCCTCTGGGCAATAGTGTTGCGCCTGCGGCTTCTCCGCCTGGGCCGGACATGCCTCCGCACGATGATGGCCATTTCCCATCGATGGTGATGGATTCAAATGCGGACATTGTTGAATTCCTGAATGATATCTAGGGGGTGACTGCTCCTTCCCCTTGATCGGCAATCGCTCTCCTTCACTAGAGTGTAGTCACCGCCTTCCACCGCTGGGATTTTCTGTCATCATTTTTGTCGAGTTGCGTTTGTCTGAGCTCTAGGTGTTGGGAAGGAAGAAGAAGCACAGCGGATAAAGCGATTTTAAAAAAAATACAAACCATCCCAAAACCATCGATCAAATTTAGCAATCTTTAAGAAATTCAATCTACGAGTAGACGGAGAAGATATACTCTATACCGCGGATGGTAAGGCTGCTCCTATCCCCGTTTCAAGACGTCCAGCACACGTCCTCCAAGGAAGGTCCACACAAAGCACCTCGCAACCAAGGGACAGCAAACACCAAGACCGGTTGTGGCTCAATAGAGGGGGAAACTCAACCCGAAAACGCACCTAGGTGAAGCCAGCCCTTCCACCAATAACCGAGCACCAAAAGGGAGGAAGAGGGGATGAGAAAACCATCAAACAAGGAGGAAGATGAAGAAATACCTCGCTGTCCTCATTGGACTCCTCCACGAAGATGAAGGAGATGACACACTCAAGAGGAAGAGACCTCCAAATCGGCTTCACAAAACCGGGAAGGAGGAGCTTGATGGCCGGCCACCCATGGAGATCAAGAGGAGCTATTTGGAGTCTTGGTCTTTAGGAAGCTTCTCAAGAATCCAAGCCTTTACACCTCTCTAAGATCTCTAACCAATTTGCTTAACCTCTTTCTAGATCCTCTCATCGGAATTCAAAATTCTGAGGTTTGCCTCCAAAACAATAATTTATATTTAATGGATTTATAATTAATTTGAAATTAATTAAATACAACTAAATATAATCTTTAATTTATCTCTATAAATTAAATTCTTATTGATTAGGATTTATCATGTGTCAATCCCTATAATTTAGGGATGCCCTATAAATTAGGGTTACCGAGGAACTCCTTCATCGCGTATTCGTTCCTATAGGAAACATCTTTCCTATCATATCCGTAAATGAGATTCGTGATCATGTTGCAGCATGTCCATGCTAGTAGACATATAGTGCCGCATTCAGACTTTATCTCATAAGGTCCGTTACGAGGTTAGCTTATTGTGTGTGACCCATTGGGCCGCACATTAAGCCAGCAGTGAGTTGTGCATAATGGAGATTCGGATCCGATAGAATGACTTCTATTCAAATCTTACGAGCCACCACTAAAACCCCTTTATTGTGGTCGTGAGAGACTCCACTCACAAGTCAAGATTGACGTCTACCAACGTGTCATGACTATCTGGATAGTGTGAGATTCAATCTATAGGGATCGAACACCCTTCGGTGACAAGTTATCGTGCAAATAAGTCACCCGGTTACAATGTTCGAAAGTCGGCTAGGGTATGGATGAAGTGTCAAACCTTAATACAGATTCATATGTATTCCACCAGCCAAGATCTCATCTCAATAATGAAATGTCAAAAACATCTTCCTGACTTTCATGTCTACTCTGGCCATAGATTCCTGAGTCAACACGTGTAGGGACACATAGGACGTTATCTCCTCTCACTAGCAGTAACCGATTCCATGTTAGTTGCTCACCTACCTCCATGAATGATTCCCCATGCCCAGTAATATCCGGCACATGACGCTGAGGGGCATGTAGGGATAAAACCAAGGCAATGGGTTGTCACTCACAAGGTAACCATGACAACCTCAGGTCTAAGGATTGCTTGCACCTTATATCACCCGAGGAACATCCCATTGACACTGATGTAAGGATTCCTTTATGTGTTTCTCGTGCAGGTCCGTTCAGTGAACTTATTCTGTAATGAGCATATGCACTTGTACATTAGTGACGGCTCATAGGTAACTGTGAGATCAACTACCCCTTATTGTATAAGGCATGTACAAAGTGCACTAGTCTATCCGAAATCATAAATCCCCTAATTGGTGATCCTATGACTTGGAACATTTAGAATAGGGGCATCTAGATTCCAAGTCTCACTGTCATGATCTCATCACGGCCTTAGAATCTGTTGCCCGAGTTGATGGGGTTCATCACAATCTAATATATACAAAATATAGATGCAGCATATGATGAAAAGATGCCTCATATTATTCATTAACCATAAATAGTTCCCTACACATTAACATTTGATTGGCTCAAGGGCACTATTTCTTTCAATCTCCCACTTGCACTTGTAGCCAATAATTGCGGTATTTAATACCCATACAACTTAAGTGGCGATCGAACTACTGCTATGGTAATGGCTTTATGAATGGATCTGCTATATTGTCTTTCGTGTCGACGCGTTCGATATATATATCACCACGTCCAACGATCTCTCTAATCAGGTGATACCGTCTTAGGATGTCTTTTGATTTGTGGTGGGATCTAGGTTGCTTTACTTGAGCAATAGCCCTAGTGTTGTAACAATAAACAGGGATCGGACCGGCAACCTCAGGAACAACACCCAGTTCGGAGATAAATTTCTTTATCAACACTCCTTCCTTTACGGCTTCGCTTGTAGAGATGTACTCAGCTTCTGTCACCGAGTCGACCACAGCTCCTTGCTTGGAACTTTTCCAGCAGACTGCGCCACCATTAAGAGTAAATACATACCCAGAAATGGAGTTACTATCATCCGAGTCTGATTGGAAGCTAGAATCTATGTAGCCCTCCACTTTAAAATCTGACCCACCATAAATTAGGAGAACATCTTTAGTCCTTCTCAAGTACTTGAGAATGTTCTTTACGGCTTTCTAATATTCCTCTCCAGGATCCACCTAAAATCTGCTAGTTACCCCTAGGGTATAAGCGACATCAGGCCGATTACAGAGCATAGCATACATGAAGGATCCTACTGCCGAAGCATAAGGGATCTCGCTCATCCTTTTTCCCTCCTCGGATGTCTTAGGAGACATCTTCTTGGAAAGGGGTGATGCCATGACTCATTGGCAAGTAACCTCTTTTACTGCCTTCTATGCTAAACTTTTTTAGCACAATATCAATATACCGAGATTGGGACAAACCACCAAGTATCCTTCTAGACCTATCCCTATAGATCTTAATGCCGAGTACATAGGATGCTTCACCCAAGTCTTTAATGGAGAAGATTTTGGATAGCCATGCTTTCACTGATTGGACCAGAGGAACATCATTCCCCATGAGCAGTATGTCATCCACATACAGCGCAATAAACACAACGACGCTCCCACTAACCTTTTTAGAGACACAAAGTTTGTCTACATTTTTGATGAAGCCAAACTCTTTGACTATCTCATCAAAACGGATGTTCCAACTCATCGAGGCTTGCTTGAGTCCATAAATGAACCTTTGCAGTTTACATACCTTCTTCGGTCGTACCGAAGACACGAAACCTTCCGACTGGGTCATATAGACCTCTTCCTCAAGTTCGACATTGAGGAATGCAGTCTTGACATCCATCTGCCAGATCTCGTAGTTATGATATGCAGCAATGGCTAGCATTATCCTAATGGACTTGAGCATGGCTACAGGAGAAAAAGTTTCATCATAGTCAAGACATTGCCTTTGAGTGAAACCTTTTGCTACCAGCCTGGCCTTATAGGTCTCCACCTAGCCATCAACACCAATCTTTCTTTTAAGGATCCGCTTACACCCTATAGGAGTAACTACTTCGGGTAAGTCAACCAAAGTCCAAACTTAGTTGGTGAACATGGAGTCCATTTCCGATTTCATTGCTTCCTGCCATTGTTTGCAATCAACATCCTTGATTGCCTGATCATAGGATTGTGGATCAACGAATTCCTAGCCATTCTCAATGGTCAAAAATAATCTTTTGGGTTGTCTACGCAATCTTCCTAATCTTCGAAGAGTGGTGGGAGGTAGTGTTTCTGTGATTGCTTCTTCCCGTGGACTTTCCACGGGTGGTTGCGATTTTTCTTGTGGTTGTTGAACTTCATCAAGCTCAACATCTCTCCCGCTCCCACTTTTCACGATAAACTCTTTTTCTAAGAAAGTGGCATGCCTACTGACAAACACCTTTTGATCAGTTGACGAGTAGAAATAATACCCTAAACTCTCTTTACGATACCCCACAAACCTACACCTGGTTGATTTAGCATAAAGCTTATCTGACTCTAATTTCTTCACGTACGCGGGGCAACCCAAATCTTGAGATGCCTCAGACTTGTTTTCTTGCCACTCCATATCTCATATGGTGTACCAGAGACAAACTTTGTGGGAGCCCTATTCATTAGGTAGATAGCCATTTCAAGCGCATATCCTCGAAATGAAATCGGAAGATCAGTAAAGCAAAGCATGGACCGCATCATGTCTAACAACGTGTGATTCCTCCTTTTAGATACTCCACTATGTTGTGGTGTGCTGGGAGGGGTCCATTCGGAGACAATCCCATTGTCTTTTAGATAATGTAGAAACTCAGTGGATAAGTACACACCACCTCGATCTGATCGAAGGGTTTTAATACTTTTCCCTATTTGTTTCTCAACCTCAGCCTTATACTCTTTGAACTTTAAAAAAATATCAGACTTATGTCTCAATAGGTAGACATATCCATACCTTGATCTATCATCTATGAACGTGATGAAGTAGGAATACCCACCTCTGGCTTGAGTTGTCATTGGTTCGCAAACATCTGTGTGAACTAACTCTAACAACTCAGTAGCCCTTTCACTTTGCCTAGTGAAGGGGACTTTGTCATTTTTCCTTTGTGACAAGATTCACCAGTTGGCATCAATTCAAAATCGAACGAGTCAAACAACCTGTCTTTGTACAACTTGTTAACCTGATTCTCATTAATATGACCCAGTCTCAAGTGCCAAAGATAGGTGAGGTTCAGATTATCTCATTTCCTCTTGTGCGTTTGTTCGATATGAAAAACATTATCAGTTACATCTAAGACCATCAAACCATTTGAAATGTTCACAGTTCCATATAATTCATCAGAATGATATATGTGGCAACAATTGCCTTTTAAACTCATTTCATAACCTTGTTCTAGCAACAAAGCAACAGAAATAATATTCTTTATTAGAACTGGAACGTAATAGCAATTGATCAATTCAATGGTTTTGCCTGATGGCAGATACAAACAATAGGTTCTTACGGCTAAAGCTGCAACTTTTGGGTCATTGCCTACCCGAAGGTCGTAGTCGTCTTTGTTTAGCATTCTACTCATTCCCAAACCCTGCAAAGAATTGCAAATGTGAGAACCCAACCGGTATCCAATACCCATGAAGTAAAATTTTTTAATGATAGATTTATTTCAATAACAAACGCACTTGCGGAGGGGGCCTCAGAAGCCCTCTTATGTTTCAATATACTCCTTGCAGTTGCGCTTCCAGTGGCCATCTTTACTACAATGGAAATAGGTGTCCTTAGGAGCCTTCTTCCCTTTCTTCTTGATATCCTTTTTGGGTTTCACATCTTTGTTTTTCGCTTTGTTCTTAACAGAACACAGCTTTGCCTTTTTAGGGGCACTACCCACTAACAAGATTTTATCCTTTTCCTTTAGAAGGTGGGACTCAGCAGTCTTCAGCATATTAAAGGGCTTGGGAAGCAAGGCGTTCATCTTGTTCATGTGGTAGTTAATGATAAACTGTGAAAATGACCCTGGAAGGGATTGGAGTATTAAGTCCTGACTTAGCCCCTTATCAATGTTTACGCCCAATTTCTCTAACCTGTCGATCAAATCAATTAGTTTGAGAACATGGGTTTCAACAGGATCCCTGCCGCCATCTTGGCATAGAAGAGTTGTTTTGACAGTTCAAACCTAGTAGTCTAGTTCTCTTCACCGTACAACTCCTTGAGGTGAGAGAGGATGGCCCCTGCATCCATCTTTTCATGTTGTCGCTGCAACAGATCGGACATAGAGGCGGGCATTATGCACTGAACAGTAGTGCTGTCATCTTGCCTCTTCTTGTAAGTGGTTCTCACTTGCTTGGAAGCCCTTTGGGAAGGGGCATCTGGTGGCCTGTTATCAAGAATATAGGAAAGTCTCTCCTGGGTGAGGACAATCCTCAGGTTTTGCAACCAATCGACATAGTTTGGTCCAGTGAGTTTATTTGCATCAAGTATGCTTCGCAATGACAGTGTACATGACATGGCGACAATGAAATGCTACAAGGAAAAGTAAAAACAAACATGAGCTACCATTCTATATGCATGATTATTATGGTCTTTTAATTTATCATGTCTCCCACTAATTTTTGCGGTTCCCAAATGACCCTCCTATTCAGAAGCGGGAAGCTCTCGTTGGTAGACTTTCTTAGGGGAAGATGGAACCCCACTTCTCCTACTCGGGTCTCGCATTTAACACGACAAACCCTAATAGGTCCATGGGTAGGTAACTCTTTACCGATCACATCGTTATGTGACTTCCATCAGGTTTTGCCTCTAGGGTTACCATGGTCTTGTGTTTGCACAACAAACCAAGGAGCCCTAGTTGAGTCTGACCCATCGTTCATTTACCCTAGCGAGAAAACAACCACCCTTGAGTTTGCTCAACAAGGTAATAGACACACTTGTACCTCACAACGATGGAAGGCGTGATCGATATTCTTAATATCATAGCCATTCGAAATCAATATTATTGGAGGGTATCTTCATGCAATCATAATTATCTAAGCTATCAACAATTGAAGCAAAAACAATAAATAGAAGCATAAAGTAAATAAGGATGATTATGAATGTTCTAAGGGTTCCACACGAGCCAACGGGCGAACCAATGCCATCATCCTAGGGTTTTAGGGAGCTCCATCTCGCCAAGGCACTGCCCAAATTCATCTTGAAGGTTGCCGGTTCCATTAGTGCCTTCCCGGGGTTCAAGTCGTCATCATCATGGCATCGAAACCTCCTCTCCGCGCGCGCACCAAAATGGGGCAGCAAGCGTGCTTGTCGTGGATCTGCCCCTATACTTCTAATTTTACAAAACTAAAAGAAGAAGACCCCAAACAACCCATGGGGAAAGGTTTAAGGAGAGGGAGAAGAAAATTACAATCAGAATACTCAAGAGGACGACAGGGGTACGCAGGCCCTATTTAAAAGTTACAATGCTGAAATTTCACAAATTTATAAGCAATCAGCACAACCACGTTTTACACATAGTCACAGCACATAGGGCTCATACATAATCATCCTTTCATGCATCTTAGCAATTAAGAAAAAGAAAGTAAAATAGAATCCGAAAATGCGCTAATTGGGTTATGTTTCCACCCAAAATGGTGCAAACAATACATGCTAAAAATTTCAATTTTCGGGGCTGTTGATCCATGAACCCATGGGGTTCTTGAGTCCGAAATCTGTCCAAGACAAGTTTGGACAGTAGGCTACCACCCCGATTCATTGCATGAGTCTTGGAGCCAAAAGAATGACTCAAACCCCACGAAAATAAAAACCGGGCAGCTTGACGTTTAGGGAGCGAAGGGTTCGTAAACGCAATAATAACGATTTTAAAGATGGCTCTAGTACCACTGTTGGGATGGAAAAAGAAGCACAGTGGAAAAAACGATTTAAAAAAAAAAATACAAACCATCCCAAAACCAACGATCAACTTTTGCAATCTTTAAGGAATTCAATCTACGACTAGAAGGAGAAGATATACCCTATACTGCAGATGTTTAGGGAGCGAATGGTTTGTAAACGCAACAATAACGATTTTAAAGATGGCTCTAGTAAAGATGGCTATGGTATCATTGTTGGGATGAAAAAAGAAGCACAGCGGAAAAAATGATTTAAAAAAAATACAAACCATCCCAAAACCAGCGATCAACTTTAGCAATCTTTAAGTAATTCAATCTACGACTAGAAGGAGAAGATATACCCTATACCGCAGATCGTAAGTCTGCTCCTAACCTCATTTCAAGATGTCCAAGCGCACGTCCTCCAAGGAAGGTCCACACCAACTGCCTCGCAACCATGGGACAACGAACACCAAGACCCGTTGTAGCTCAATGGAGAGGGAAACTCAACCCCAAAACACACCTAGGTGAAGCCGGCCCTTCCACCAAGAACCGAGCACCAAAAGGGAGGAAGAGGGGATGAGAAAACCAAGGAACGAGGAGGAAGATGAAGGAATACCTCACTGTCCTCCTTGGACTCCTCCAAGAAGATGAAGGAGATGACACACCCAAGAGGAAGAGACCTCCAAATCGGCATCACAAACCAGGGAAGGAGGAGCTTGATGGCCGGCCACCCATGGAGATCAAGAGGAGCTCTTTGGAGTCTTGGTATTCAAGAAGCTTCTCAAGAATCCAAGCCTTTGCTCCTCCCCAAGATCTCTAACCAATTTGCTTAACCCCTCTTAAAGGAGTTTAGGCCATCTATTTATAAGGTGAGTAGGTGGCCCCTATGGTGGATCCGGCCCCTTCTTTTTAAATCCTTTCCTCGGAATTCAAAATTCTGGGGTTTGCCTCCAAAATAATAATTTATATTTAATGGATTTATAATTATCTCAAAATTAATTAAATCCAACAAAATATAAACTTTAATTTATCTCTATAAATTAAATTCTTATTGATTTGGATTTATCATGTGCCAATCCCTACAATTTAGGGATGCCCTGCAAATTAGGATTACCGAGGAACTCCTTCCTCGTGTATTCATTCATATAGGAAATATCTTTCCTATCATATCCGTAAACGAGATCTGTGATCGTGTTGCAGCATGTCCATGCTAGTAGACATATAGTGCCGCATTCAGACTTTATCTCATAAGGTCTGTTACGAGATTAGCCTGTTGTGTGTGACCCATTGGGCCGCACACTAAGCCAGCAGTGAGTTGTGCATAACGGAGAGTCGGATCCGATAGAACGACATCTATTTGAGTCTTACGAGCCACCACTAAAACCCCTTTAGTATGGTCGTGAGAGACTCCACTCACAAAGCAAGATTGACGTCTAGTAATGTGTCATGACTACCCGAATAGTGTGAGATTCAATCTACAGGGATCGAACGCCCTTTGGTAACTAGTTATAGTGTAACTAAGTCCCTCGGTTACAACGTCCCAAAGTTGGCTAGGGTACGGACGAAGTGTGAAACCCTAATACCGATTCATATGTATTCCACCCACAAAGATGTCGTCTCAATAATGAAACGTCAAAAACATCTTCTTGACTTCCATGTCTACTCTGGCCAAAGATTCCCAAGTCGACACTTGTAGGGACACATAGGACGTTATCTCATCTCACTAGGAGTAACCGATTACATGTTGGTTGCTCACCTACCTCCATGAATGTTTCCCCATGCCCAGTAATATCCGGCACATGACGTTGAGGGCCATGTAGGGATAAAACCAAGGCAATGGGTTGTCACTCACAAGGTAACCATGACAAATTCAGGTCCAAGGATTGCTTGCACCTAATATCACCCGAGGAACATCCCATTGACACTCAAGTAAGGATTCCATGCTGTGTTCCTCGTGCAGGTCCATTCAGTGAACTCATTCCCTAATGACCACCTGCACTTGTACATTAATGATGGCTCATAGGTAACTGTGAGATCAGCTACCCCTTATCGTATAGGGAATGTACCAAGTGCACCAGTCTATTCAGAATCATCGATCCCCTAATTGGTGATCCTACGACTGCATACATTTAGAATAGGGGCATATGGATTCCAAGTCTCACTGGCATGATCTCATCACAGCCTTAGAATCAGTCTCCCGAGTTCATGGGGTTCATCACAATCTAATATATACAAAATATAGATGCAATATATGATGAAAAGATGCCTCATATTATTCATTAATCATAAATAGTTCCCTACACATCAACATGTGATTGGCTCAAGGGCACTATTTCCTTCACCGGGTATGGCTCGTTTTTAAAATCTGCATCCTTGGAAGCTGAAGCTTCTGTTGCTTTGCGTCGGGAGCTTGAACACCTCATGACAAACATTTTTGGACACGCGTCATTTTCCCATCTGAAGGAGTTTCTTTAATTTGTCTCTGCTAATGGAGTTTGTCACTGTTTCATCTGGGGGGACACTTGTCGCGTGGGCAGCAATCCCTCTTGCCTCTTCACTTACCCTACTCCCCATCCAGCAACTAACGTGTGGCATGGGGACCATTAGTTCTCGGCAGCTGGCGGACTCATTCCTGTTGGACAAATGGCGTACACTAGAGGGGGGGTGAATAGTGTGTTAACTAATACTTGTCGCCTAAATTTGATTTTAATCATTTTCTTAAACTAATTAGGCGATTAATAATTTAACGACTAAGTGCAGAAGCGATAAATAATAAAGCAATTAATACAACCAATAAATCAATGCTAACACGATGAGATTTATAGTGGTTCGGCCAATCGCCTACTCCACTACCTTGGCTCCACACCAAGGATTTCTAACCAACTACTTTATAGAACTTGTATTTTTCTTTGAATACAACTGAGGACACAATTCTCACCTCTTTGAGAACTCCTCAAACCTATTCACCTAGGCAAAACACAAATCTACAAAGTCTAACCCTAAGTGTTTCTCTAGCACACCTAGCAAGCTATTACAGATAAACAACAGGTTTAAAATAACTTCAAATACAATGAATAAGACCTAGGAATTTTAGTGAGGAACCAATGCTCTTTTCCCCTTCAAGCCTTCAACTCGCCAGAAGATGATCTTGAGTGGTAGCAGAGTTGAGGAGCTGCGTGCGCTTGAAGAAGAACGTTAAAAATGGAGCGCGCAACAATCGATCTGTTTGAAGGCTTTTAAACACTTCTTGAATGCTCAATAAATTCTCTAACCCCTTTTAAGAAGGTGGGTGAGGGGTATTTATAACCCCTCAGCTGAATGGCCACGCAATAGGTAGAAAAATAGCCGTCACAGCTCATTCGATCGATCGTCGGTTGACCGACCGATCGACCGCTACCCTTTCTATGGGTTTTTAGCTCTGTTCGGTCGACCGAAGGAGTCACAGTTTTATTTATCCCGAGTCTGGTTGATCGATGCAAGGAATCCAGGCACGCGATTTGTGATTTTTGATCCGGTCGATCGATGTAATGAAGGCTAGTCGCACGATTGGTAATTTGCAGTTCGGTCGACCGACGAGCCTTCTGCCAAATTTTGGCTTCGGTCGGTCGACCAACCGGTTGACCAACACAGCCTTCTGTGTTTTCTTCACCAACTTCAGTCGACCGACAGGTCGACCGAATGGCTACTGCCATTTTTTTGCAACATTCGGTCGACCGAATTGGCTGCTGCCAAAGATTTGCCTTGTTCGGTCGACCGAGCTCAGGTTGAGGTTTATTTTTACTTTAAATTTGTTACATGCTTTTTTGGGGTTTAGTTACCAAGTATCAACTTTGATAATTTTACAATTTGGTTTGGGATAAAATCATCCTAGGGGTATATTACATGATTTCTACTTAATTATACCCGAGCCTTTCTTTGACGTTCTTTTCTATCGTTTCTTGACGATCTTTCCTTTCGTTTCTCCGAATGAAGATAGCATGCTTATCGTAACCTCAACCCAAACTCAAAACTTCACACATAAATTAAATACTTGTTTGTTATTATCAAAATAAAGATCGGGGCTTAAGAGAAACCCTTAAGCCAACAGATCCAACCTTCTCTTGGGTTTGACTGCGATAGTGGCTCAACCTTCTCCTTGGACTGGCCTAGGAGTGGTCTTGGAATGTTCTCTGGCGGCCCACTTATGAGCCCATCATTGTTATGCTTGGACTTCTTCTCATGGGCTTTCAATGTGGGCCGCGGTTCGGCCCATTTGGGTGTTCTTGATCATCATAATTTGATTGATATTGATACGACCCAGCTTGATCCACCAAATGACCCACATCCACATAAAAATTAGGGCACCTCGCGTGGGGGTTGTATGGAAGTCGAAGGGTTGGTAAGAAGAAGTGCATGCTTAAGCCACAAATCCTCTTACAAGGCTAGTAAATTTGTAGAAAGGCGAAAAGCGGCCAGTTTTAGCAACCGGGAATGCAGTGTTTCGCAAAGTCTTATCGAGCCTTTATCCTTGGGTACAATGCTTATTCCTACTGTTGATAATCTCAACTCTAACATTATGAAGACTATTGAGACCATGGATTTCATTGCACTACGGATCCCAGAGTTGTTCTGTGCAAGGTGACGGTAGTCTAGAGCCTTGGGGCTTAGTTATCTTTGCTTCTGTTATGATGTTGTTGTTTCCTGCTTTATGAACTATCTTAATGTTAATGTACTATTCTAGAATGTTCGCCGTCTTAACCGCTTATCAAAGCGCTACATGGTGAAATAAACAGTGAGGGACTTCAATATTGGTGCTCTTTTTGTTTCTGAGACTAAATATTGGAGGTTTCTTTCTGAGATTTTCCTGGAGGTGTAATAGGCATTTGCAACCCTGCAATTTGGTCCTGAAATTCGGTGGACATGGGCCTTTTCTTCATTCGAGTTTCTCTTACACATCTTCATTCCTCCACCCAGATTTCTTTGGTGGGGGTTTATGGCCCACCTTCATGAGATTAGAGGCAACCATTCCTCGCTGAACTTTATACATCATATGAGAATATATCAGAGCCTTTTATTCTAGGGGGTGATTTTAATATCACAAAGTATGAAGGAGAAAAGCGAAATTGTAGAGGCAATTCTAGAGATGCAAGGAACTTCTCACAATTCATAGCAGATCAGGGATTTCTGGACCCCCTATTTTTGGAACTGAATTCACCTGGACTAACAATCAAATCAGACCTGTTCTTGCTAAATTGGACCGAGTGCTTCTCAGTGTCGACTGTGCTATCATTCTTTTAAATTTCAAGGTGATAGGACTCCCACGAAAATTATTGGACCACAACTCTATCCTCTTCAGCAACTCCCTCACGGGTTTCTAAGGGTCTCAACCTTTCAGGATGGAATCATTTTGGTTTAAAATGCAGGATTTCAAAAATATTGTGGGTCATGGACTTTTCACTCCTTTAAACTCTTCTCATGGTTCGGCCGCCCCCTTACCTTTGTGGATCTTATTGTGGAAACAAAGGCGCCCTGTTCTTCGATAGTGTTATTTGGGTAAAAAAAAGTAAGAAGATCAAGAAGGAAAGAATTAGAGGCTCGCATATGCCTTCTCTCTCTATTGACTGATGAGGAACACTTATCTCAATTGGAATTCACATAGTTCAAACAACTCAAAGAATAACTTGCCAAGCTTTATCATATTGAGGATATGCATTGGCACCAAAGGGCCAAAAAACTATTGGCCTAAGGTTTTCTACCTTGGTCTTAATCTCGGTTTTGATGATAACAAACATAGAACTAATGTTTCATGGAAAATTATTTTCAGGTTCTATATCGATTAGCACTCGAAGTCCCTGATCGGAAAAATCAAAGAAATCGAAGAAATCGGCAAGCACGCTTGTCGTCGCTCGGATTTTGTCGGGAAGATAGAGTTTAGGTTTAGGGTGTCTAAAATGTATTGTAAATCCTCATGATGATGCAAAGAAACCCAAAAACCAAATTCGAACACCAAAACACGAAAACTCGGAAAATTGGAAAAGGCCCAGAAATTCACTAAGTCTAGGAAGCTCCTTGGAGGGCTATATAACCTAGACATTTTATTGGCACCAAAAATGCCGGTAATTGTTCCTTAGGTAAAAACTAGATAACGAGATATTTTAAAGGATTTTTTGGAAGACTTTAGCCTACCCATATTTAACCCGAAAGATTATAAAATTTCTATTTTTCAAAAATTTGTACTAGACCCCAAAAGTTAGATTTTGATTCTTAAGGATTTTGATTTTTTAGATATTTTTATTGAATCCAATTGGGCGGTAATCCTTATATAACATTTTTGTTTTAAAGTTATTGACTTTAAGGTTGTATTATTTATTATATTATTGATTTGCCCCATTGTTTGTGTATTTTGTGGTTTACTTTCATTGTATATCATTTGTATGAACCTAGGTTGCTAGGTTTGATTGAGTTGGTGGTTGCCTTGGCGTTAAGGCTTAAATCCACTATTGTAAACTTAGTTTACTATGATTTGTTGAGTTATCCCTTAGGTTGAGGTGGGAGAGTGCTCTCGGTAGGAAGGTGGGATACTTCCGAGTGTGGAAGTGCCTTTGGTTTGAGAGCGGAGACTTTCTGGTGTAAAGTCCTCTTTGTAAGGGAAATAATATAATCTAGTAAAGCTAGTTTGGAAATCCTAAGTGAGGTGCTTAGTTAGTGGAGTAGGCATTGGGGCCGAACCACTATAAATAATTGTGTTAGCATTGATATATTATTTTGTGTTAATTGTTTTATCATTAATCGCTTTCGCATTTAGTCGTTAAATTGTGAATTTCCTAAGTAGTTTAAGAAAACGTGTAAAACCGAATTTAGGCGACAAGTTTAGCTAACACATGATTCACCCCCCTCTAGTGTGGCCATTTCACCAACAAAAATGGTTGCTCAAGGAGGGGGACCGAAACACGAGATAGTTTCACTTATGTTCAACAATCCGAAGAAATCATAATCGGATTCATTGTATCAAATCTGGTGACATCTTACTACATGAGCCTTCCTTGATCGCAAGTTGCTTCAGAAATTTCTATGTACAACTACTTGGTACCTCTCGTAGAACTTCCCTATCTCTTAGGCGGCAGGATTTCTATTAGGCAGGCTCTTCTAATATGGACCACTTGTCCTCCACATTTACACATGATGAAATCAAAGAAGTTATTAAATGAACCACAGCTCTGGGACCTGTTGGTATATTAAATGAATTCTTCAAATTCTTTTGGAATAATGCTAATTCAATACTTCTTACAATTCTCAACGACTTGCTTAACCATCCTGAAGAGATAGATTGGATTAATAATGCCTTCGTATCACTGATTCCAAAAAAGAATGGGGCTGTTGATGCCGCTGACTACAGACCAATAAGCCTTGAAAACAACCTGGTTAATTTTTTTTCAAAATTACTTGCAAAATGACTGGCCGCCTTAATGCCAAATCTCATTGACAATACACAAGGAGCATTCACTGAGGATAGAAGTAGTCTAGATTGCTACATGACCGTAAATGGGACTATTTGGGGTAGCAAAGCTAGAAAAGAGAATACATGCTTTATTAAAGTTGACTTTGATAAAGCCTTTGACTATGTGGATCACACATTCTTACATGACCTTCTTAAGGCTCGGGGGTTTCCTTCTATTTGGATTAACTATGTGGCATCCCTTCTACAGTCAGCTTCTTCCTCTATTCTTATTAATGGTTCAGTTGTGACTCCCTTAAAGCTTAAAAGGTGACTGCGCCAGGGTAACCCACTCTCACCCTTACTCTTCAACCTCGTGATGGACTCCCATTCCAAAATATTGAAAAGAGCTTGTGCAGTTGGTCTAATTCTAGGGGCTCTTTCGAGCTCTTGCCAAGTGGGATTAGTCATGTAATTTTTGCTAATGACCTGGTGATTTTTTGTGAGCCAATGACAGGGCGTTCAGGAATCCAGACTACTACTGAAGTGTTTTGAACTTTCTTCGGGTCTTAAAATAAATACGGGCAAAACAAAATTGATTCACTTAGGAGATGACACCTCTATAGCGTATGAGATGGCCCTCCTTCTTGGATGACCGACTACTACCTTCCCTATTGATTATTTAGGGCTCCCCTTGCGGATTAGTCATTTACTCAAGGAAGACTGGATCAAAGTTATCGCAAAATTTGATGGGGTACTATCATCATGGCAAGGGTCCCTTATTTCTAGAGCGGGTAGACGCACTATCTTTAACAGTATCCTATCTAGCCATGTAGCTTACTTTTTCTCCATTTTTGCGGCCCCAACATGGGTAATTCATCTTATTGACAAAAGAAGAAGGGAGTTTTTTTGGGTAGGTGATCGTGAAGCAAATATCCGAGGTAAATTTTTGGTTAATTGGGATACCTTGATGGGGAATTTAGAGAAGGGCGACCTTGGTCAACTTAATCTACACTCACACAATCAAGCCAGATTTGGGGGATGGCTATGGGAACTCTGTCAAAACAAAGAAAAACAATGGGTCGATATTCTCAAGGCCATCTTTATTGACTTTGATCATCTTTACGCTCGTTGTGGCAGACTCTCTCCTGTATGGAGAGGTATCATTAGGGGTGTTGACTTCTTCAACTCTTCTTTGAGCTTTCAAGTTGGAGAAGGTAGATCGACTTGCCTTTGGACAGATCCGTGGCTAAACGGCTCAAAATTGACAAACATATTTCATGACATTTTCCCTTTTGTGACCAATCCTTCAACTTCAATTGCAAATGCTAAAGAGATAGACATTGATGGTAGCGTAAGGGGATGGAATATTCAGATTGAAAATCAAATCCCCTTGGTCAGGTTAGCACAATTGGTGGGTATTCTGAATCCTCTTCTAGTTAGTTGGGGACATGATATATTCAATTGGAAATGGAGTATAGACGAATATTTTTTCACCAAGTCGGCCTACTAGGTACTTTCATATTGTGGCATTAAAGACCCATTATCCTCCTATTTGTGGTCCAAGTATTGTCCAGAATCAATCTCCATCTTTTCTTGGCTCATGATGAAAAAGCGTTTATTGACAAAAGATAGAATCATTAAGTGGCATGCACAAGTTGATCCAAATTCCTTATTATGCCTATCAGATGAGGAAAGCCAGATCATCTGTTTTTGTCATGCCCCTACATTGTACAAGGTTCGACACAATTATTGTCTATTTGCCACATTTCTTTCTTCGTTCGGTCTTGATTATAAACCATGGCGCCGCATATAAAGAAGGCTATCACCAACAACAAGACTTAGAGTTCTCCTTCTAATGATGTGGAAGGGGAAGATTTGATTCGAGCGCAACAATCGTATCTTTAACAACAAGTCAAATTTTTTTGTTGAGCTAGCATTGGAGGCCTTCCTACTCGTCTCTAACCGCATCTCTTAGTACCCCACAAGGGGGCTTGTAAATGTTTTACACATAATCACCTCTTGTATTCATTAAACCTTATGATTAATACAAGCTTCTTTAGTTAAAAAAAAGAAAGAAAATCTATTATTGCCCACTCAATGCCTCCATTTTTGGTGTGATCTGTTCAATATATTTTGTTGGCACATATCGTACATTAATAACATAGAGACTAGATATATCCAACCAGAAAAAAATTACAAGTATCAATGCACAATCATATAAAAAAGCATGGTGTGGGATACAATCAATTTTGTTGAAGCCATAAGCCAAAAGTCAAAGGAGGTGTAGATATGGACATTTATGTACTACTAGGAACCTGAGCTATTTAGGGTTCATTAAAAGGTCAATAAATTAAAAAATTGAACAATCAATATTAATCTGGATATATTTTCAAATTAAAAAATTGAACAATCAACATTAATCTGGAACCAGGAGCCTAGCGGAGTGGTTCCCACATATCTTCATTAAGTGAAGAAACTGAACAATGAATTAATTAAAAATTGACACTATAACTCTGGATATGTTCCACATGCACATCAACAAATTAAAACATCAATTTTTTAATCTGGATATATTTCCAAATGCTCTGTTGTTGTACCAATACTTTCCAATTAATTACATCTAAAAGTTAAAGTAAAGATGTAGTTAAATGCAATGAGTATTATATATAAACAACAGATCTGCCAATTGATTTAAAAAATAATCTACAGTTCACTCTTTATGCATTTACAACCTCACTTCCGGTGAAAATCATAACTAAGTGCCAAGAAAAAAAATCATAACGAGTGAAATATTGAAATATTGAAATGTCATAGTCCAGGACTAAGTAGGACTAAGTGGATCTGCAAAAGCCATAAAAACTTAGAATACCATAAAAGAAGAGAGTTACCTTCGAGAGAATCAAATCAACTAGTTTAATCCACACATTTGGTATATCCTAAGACACAGTAAGTAAATTAGCATATTATAGGGCACATAGTATGCCAGCAGTTAGTTATTGCCTAGCTTAAGCAACACAAACCTCAATAAACAAAAGAAACATTTAAAGTCCATCCATCCCAAGTGTGCCTTTTTCTGAGATACCATTTTGTGCAATACAAGGTCAACATATATGAAAATGAATGTTCTGGAGTCTATTTTCTGTCAGATCACCATGATCCATATTTCTTGTTGCCACATCAATAACCATATTAGATGGCCAAGAAAAAAGCTTGTACAGATCAATGAATTACAATATTGGCATTTGAAATATCTGGTGGGCTTTTAGGAATCATGTATTACAAAAAAACAGAGTTTTGCCTGTCTGTGAAGTTAACAATAAATATTCAAATTGTTGGAAATAACTTGGAAATGTTATGAATACACAGTTTGTTGAGCTCTCTTCTGCTTTATTTCTGAAATCAGGCTTTCTCTTTTGACCTAAAGTTGCGAATGTGATGTGCCTTTATCCTACTTAGGGAAGAGAAACTGGGAGGCAAGGCCTAACAAATGGTGGTAACATAGCAGGTAATAACAACCATAGATTCAATGAAGTTGTGGTTTCTCATAATAACCATAAAGTTGAAGGGAGGAGGGCGAATTATCACCAAATGGAGATTTTGAAGAGGATAATTTTGTGGCTTTTGAAGATTCTTCTATAAATATTAGCCCAAGAGGTAAGGATAATTCTTCTAGTAGAGTGTGTCGAGTCAGATTTGGACAAATAGAGTCCTCTCATGGTGAAACTGCCGGAGAGAATGATGATGATGAGTGTGAGGAAAGTGCTCATCTGTCTATGGATAGTCCAGATGCATCTGAGGCTGTTGAGGATGCATCAGTCAGTGAATCTACAGATGGCGATGAGTGAATCCCATGACGATCATGAGGAAGAGGATGAGGCTGAAGTAATAGCTGATGGACAAGATGCTGAGGGAGCAATTTTATCATTGCCATTTGCAGAACGATTTCTACTTACTGTGAAACTTCCATCCCAACTAACATAAATTTATTCATGACAAAAATAAGAAGAGATACTAAAGTAAAGAAATCGCATGTCAAACATGCACCAGAGGTAAATATATAGACAGCTTCTTTTCATCAGAATTTATGTTCCCTTCTAAAATTCAAGTTACCTACTGCAACCAATTCCTACATCAAAGAATCAAAGCGCAAGCAAATCCAAAGACAAACACATCCATATCTACATTTTCAATAGATGTTACTACTGAAAGCAGCGAACGAGTTTAAATATGCAGCAGAAATAAAGAGACGAGGGAGAGGGAGAGGGGAGAGGGGAGAGAGGAGAGGGGAGGGTTTATCGGTTAGCGGGATGCGACGACTGATTCGAGCGGAGAAGATGATAGGGGGGATCGAACGGAGAAGACAGCAGGAGGGATTCGACACAATACGCAGTGGGCTCGATAGTGTTTAGGGGCGGAAGGAAAGAGTGAGAGGGAGAGTGTTTACACAGATGATATGACAGTAATATAATTGCACACGAATATGTATGAACGGGTTTATATGTTTTTTCTTTTAACAAAGATAGAAAGTCACAATAGGCGACCATACTAGGATTTGAACCCTAGACCTCTAGGAAACATACAAGATGTTGTCACCAATTGTGCTACTCACAGTTGGCAACGGGTTTATATGTTTACAGGAATATAATTGCAATATAATAGGATGGCTTAGTGTCAAACATGATATTGCCTTAGGAATATAATTGCACAATAATATAATAGGTTTATATGATATTAATATAAACGGGTTTTAGGAACAATTTTTGGTATAGAATTTTATTCAGGCCATAGTGGGAGAGGAATATTTTTCAAGCATAGTATAGCAAAAGTATTTTTCATAAAGATTTAAGGAAAATATTTTTATTGTAGAGAAGAAAAAATAAATTACAGAGTTTATTTTTATTGTTCCATTTTTTATATAGGTTTTAAAAGATCATTGCTCCCCTAGTATATAGGCTAAGGGAACGATTTCTTTATGTTCCGATAGTATATAAGCTAAGGGAACGGTTTTTAAAATTGTTCCCATATATTGACTACGGGAACGGTTTTTTGTGTGTTCTTATAAGTGATGTATGGGAACACTTTTTCAACCATTCTCAAACATGGCGTGGCCATTGAGCCAAAATGTAGTAGTGATTCTATTGCTTTTGTGGTTAATTCTAGGTGAAAACAAGGTTGCTGGTGCTTTTATGGAAAACAAATCTCGTTTTCAATTTTTTCACTCAACGAGAGTACTTTGACTTAAATTGGGCATAACTTTGTTTACAGAGGTCAGAATGACACGCCGTTTGATGTTTTAGAAAGGTAAGAGAAATAGCTAAAACTCTCATGTTGACCACTTGAGCCAATTGTTGTGTTGAAGGCCTCGGAATTGCAGCCCAACTTACATCATATTTTGTCATCAAAAAGAAAAAAAATAGGAATGCAACACACAAGATAGGAAGGTTGAAAACAAGATAGGAAGGTTGAAATTTGAGTGATTGTTGCACAAAAACAGGTGGTAGCCGACTCTAATGAAATGGAGAGGGCAGCACACAGGAGGAAGATGGGAAGAAAAAGGTGGAGACCGTAGCTAATCAAAAGGGGGGATTTCCAAGGTGTTCGACAAGTTGGAGAAGTCCTTCATCAACAAGTCAAGCTAGTTTCATCTTCTCATTGTTTTCATAGTGTCCTTCTCTTTTCTTTCATCTTTCATCTATTTTAGTTGTTTAATTTCATCCATTATGAACTAAATTTCTTAGCTAGGGCGTTGATGTAGCCAACTATTTGGTTTTGATACTATGCTTTTACTTTATAATTAAGTGTTTATAATTGTTCTTAATGCTATTGAGTGCTTGATCACGACTTAATTGATTTGTTTGGAAACTTTCTTTCTTGTTTCTCTCTTCTTTTTTTTCATGTGTTATGAAACTTTCCATGAATTGTAACTTATCTTTTCACGCGAATACCAATATTTGTGATGAAAGCACCCGGTTACTCAACAAAAAAATGCTCAAGGTGCTTTGCATACTCATACTTGAAGTTACTGTTTGTCATAAAAGTACACATGGATCCCATGCATACTCCTAGTTACTAAGTAACTCAAAGTAGCAGAGTAGATATTGCATAACCTTTCCATTATAATACTTTGGCCTGCCTTTTATTTGTCTTAAGCACAAAACAAGTTATAGAGATTTATCAACGAAATCAAACAAAATTATATCATGTAGTCATATTTACCCAAATGAACAAAGTAAGAACGTTGTTGAGTGCTCAAAGTTATTCAAGAACAAAGAATTACATGTTATGATTTCAAATTATGTCATCATTAAACCAAAATCAATCCTTACTTTTCACTTACCCAAATACATTAGTGAGGCATAATGATTTTTTTTTTCACACAAAAAGACATACCCAACTTAAAACAGTTAATACTATAGCAAAATCAATCTAGCTTCAGCTCAACATTTTTCAAAAAATTTTGATTTCCCACCCCCCAAACTTAAAATAAACATTGTCCCCAATGTAAAAATGAAAGCAAAGAAGGGTAAGGAAAGTTACTCCCCAGCCACTAGGCTTGATTCGTTGCATTTTCTTCTTCTTATTCCTCCTCTTTCACCTCCTCTAAAGCTTCATGTTTAGGATCCTTGCAAAATAAAATTAAAGCGCACTAAAATAAAGTTAGGGAAAAGAACTAGTACTTAAAAGAAATGCAAAATAAAAAGAAAGAGATAGAAAACTTGGGTTGTCTCCCAAAAAGCACTTTGGTTTAAGGTCCCTAAGTTGATCATGATTCTTGCAATCAATTGGAAGAGTAAAGAGGGATTGGAGCCTTGATTTTGTCAAACTCCCCAACAATCTTTGCCCATTAACCTTGAAAGTGCCTTTTGTTGGGTGATTAACCTCTATAACACCAAATGACAAGACTTTGGTAACTTCAAAAGGTCTAGACCATCTTGATCTCAATTTTCCTAGAAAGAGCTTGAGTTTGGAGTTGAACAGGAGCACTTTTTGGCCTTCATAGAAGCTTTTCCTCGAGATATGCTTGTCATGCCATGTTTTAGTCTTTTCTTTGTAGAACTTAGCACTCTCATGAGCATCACATCTAAACTCATCAAGCTCATTTAATTGTAGCATTCTCTTTTCACCAATTTCCTTGAGATCAAAGTTGAGAAGCTTTGTTGCTCAATATGCTTTGTGCTCGAGCTCTACCGGAAGGTGACATGCCTTACCAAAAACCAACCTATAGGGAGACATCCCAATTGGGGTTTTGTAAGCAGTCCTATAATCCCAAAGAGCATCATCAAGCTTGGTAGCCCAATCTTTCCTAAACTTTCTCACTGTTTTCTCAAGGATCATTTTCAATTCTCTATTGGAGACCTCAACTTGGCCACTTGTTTGCAGATGATACGGAGTAGAAATTTTGTGAGTAATTTCATACCTTGCAAGAAGAGTTTTAAAATCTTTTGCAAGAAATTTTAGTGATGACCTCAACTTGGCTTCTATCACTAATTATTGCTCTTGGTGTGCCAAACCTTGAAAATATATTCTTTTTGAGGAATTTGGTGACAACCCTAGCATCATTGGTAGGTGAAGCAATGGCTTCAACCCATTTAGACACATAATCTACAACCACCAAGATATACTTGTTGAAAGATGAAGGGAAGGGTCCCATGAAGTCAATGCCCCAAACATCGAATAATTCACACACTAAGATATTGTTTAGTGGCATCTCCTTGAGATATTCCCAGCCCTTTGACATTCATTGCATCTCCTCACAAACTCATTTGCATCCTTGAAAAGTGATGGCCAGTAGAATCCACATTGCAAAACCTTTGTTGTTGTCCGTGTAGCTCCAAAGTGACCTCCTAACAGTGAAGTGTGACATCTCCTTATGATTTGATTAGCACAATGCTTGTAAAGAAAGGGCTCCTCCCAAAAGTTGTCACACCCCAAATCCAATATGACCGGGCAGAGTACGCCACGTACCCCGAAGCCTAACTCAACTCAAACCACAAATACAATAAATAACCTGAACAGTTTATGACGTTTCAAAAGACTTAGAATAGACATTTAATTCCAAACCAAACCAAACCAAACCAATCAACTCAATAAATATCAAATGTTCAAATTACTTAAAAAGAAACTTAAATCTACAAACCAAGACACCTATATGTAAGAAAATGCGGAAAAAAAATAACCCGAGTCTACATGACTCCATAACTCATAAGAAAATCAAACGACTCAGGTATCCCCCTCGACCACGACATCTCACGAGACCCGTTGCCCTACCACTCTACTGCATCCCGGTACGTCTCTGATCTTGCTTGCTAAGGTGCTGAAAAACAACAACAATGAGGGGTAAGTCCAACTAGGACTTAGTGAGTAGATCAGTCCTCAATCATCCATATCATCATTACGCAAAACCAATAACAAGCAGGCATATAATATAAGAAGTAAATGACAAGAACAATATCATAAGCTTATCCACTACACTGCGTATCATAAAAGCATCCATCAACAAATATATAAATAACCATATACATCAAGGTATGGTGAATGCAACATCTAAATCACATGAATGCTCACCAAACCCGTCGGTCTCACATAACCACGTAGGGTAGGTAGATGGTGTGGCCGCCGAACTACCACCCAGCTCAGTGCCGTCTCTTTGGGGCATGCTCTCCTCACACCGACACTAGCTCTTCTGATCCGTCTCTTTGGGGAATGAGTTCCCCTCACCGGTCGGGTCTCCTAACTATCTCTTTGGGGTGTGATCTCCCCTCACTAGCCAGACTTCCGAAATATGACCAACGCTGTCTCTTTGGGGCATACCCTCCCCTCACCAACGAAGCTTTCGGGAAATGCAACAAGCACATCACGCACACAGGTATATATATAATGAAAGATGCGTTACTCTACAGATGATCAAGGATATGTTAAGGACATACCGCAACCTCCACTTCCTCATACCATACGTTACAACCCCACATATATCATAATGATGCTCACAATTCATAATTATTCAACATAAATAAGCAAACCATAAATAAAGAAATATAGCGCATCCAACAACGTAGGAACATGCCAATCCGTCTAAGAATATACAATAAACATAACACCATAAGTATACAACATAAGCACGTAGGTAAGGAGAATAAACACCATAAGTGACCCTAGAATAAGAAAATATCACTTAGAGACCCTACGCAAGTTAAACCCGCCATAGTGTCCCTAACCGTGTACCCTAGGGTAAGCCTACCTCCCTCACCCGAATGCCCTAAAGGCAAGGAGGGTTCGGCCCCCTTGGGTTTCCTTAGGGTCAACTAATCCAAGTGTCATCCTAGGGTTCCAATGTCTCTAGGTGTCCCTAGGATCCTTAATTTCCTAATTGTAGGTCTTGCAATTTTACAACTATTAGATATAATTTAACATACCCTAAAAGTGTATTTCCTAGGTGTGAAATTATATCTAGGACTCCTAAAAATCATCCCTAACATGGCCGGCCACCCAAGGGTTCATAAGGAACCACCTAAGGAACCACCCAAGGTGTTGGCATACCCTAAAACGGTCAAATCTTCCTTCTTTCACCAAGACACCAACCAAGCATCAAGATTACCTAACAACCAACAAGAAAAGATAAGATTTCCTCAAGAAATCAAAGAAGAAGAGGGGTGACACAGCAAGGAAAGGGGCAGCCAAATCATCCAAAAATTAATCCGACGAATTCACGACGACGACGACTACGAGAAAATCCTCAATTCGAAGATCAATCTGATACGATAAAAACACATAAAAAATCGACGAAATCTCGGATGGATGAAGAAATTGGGGGAAAATGGCTAAGTCCAATCACCTTTTTGGAGAAGTAAAAAATGAAGAAGGCGCTAAGGATCTTCCTACAATCGACGCCGACAAACTCGCAAAATTCTGGCTCCGTATTGAATCTTCCCCTCTTGGCATCGCCCTCTCTCTCCTCTCTCAATGCCTCGTGCAACATGCAGCTAAACCCCTCGCCACACGCCCCAGGTTCATTTTTATAGGGCCTGGTTGGGCCCCAAATGTCCAATTTGCCCCTCCATAAGTAAATCGACTTATAAAGTTCATATATAACCCGTTCTAACTCCGATTTGAGTTCCGATTGAACCGCTAGACAGGACTCGAGACCCTCTATTATCTTAGCATGCTAAATCATAGATTAATTGCTAAATTAATTAGTATTCGGGGAGGCAAGCATTCGATGATCGATGCGAAGATCGTGACTTTTGCGCAGGGCAGGGCACAAATAATATTTTCCTAAATTTTTCTACATTAATTGCTTACCCGGATTTAATCCCGAAACTCTTCGCCAGTCCGCGCTAACTCAAGTCTATGATCCCCTACTTAAGGATAAAATATTATTATCAGAATTTTAGGCATTACAATTTCCTCCCCCCTTAAAGAAAATGTCACGCCCCAACTCTGGGTCACGTAACCGGCCAGGGTATACGTGCCTATACCCCGCAGCCTAACTCATGCATATGCCAACTCACGGGAATAAACAATAGCGGAAGAAATCAACAAGTTTTTATTTCAACTAGAAATCAAAATTGAGTTCATCATAAACAAATTTTAGCAAACGAATAAAATGCGGAAGTAATACATCAAGTCCAACAGACCAAATACAATAAAATCTGAATAAAATGACATAAAATGCTCTCAAGGGCTATAATTCCAAATACCAACAAAAGTGCATGACACACTACCAAAATACTTGACTACGACCCTAACTAGGACTGCTATGAGATCATGCGGCTTCTCTGCCCTCCAGCTGCGTCAAGTGCTCCACCTCACCTCATCGGTTAGGCTCTGCAAACAAAACAACGACAACGGGTGAGTTCAAAGAACTCAGTGAGCGGTTCTACCAAACCCTCACAAAAAAACATCATAGATAAGATGCACAAGGTAAAACTCCTGGCTCAAGCAGGAAAAGGTCACAAGGAAGTGACCAGCTAACAGGCCATCTGGCCACCACTTGCCCAAAGGTAGCCAACACCCAAATGGTGAAGAACAACATGCCGAAGCATACCATGTCCTAAGGCAACAACACATACTAGGATAATCGGGAAGGCCCTCTGAACTTATCCTAGTATAAAGAAATTCGGGAGCAATCGGGAAGGCACTCCAAACTTGCTCCACGAGACGCGTAGGGATAATCGGGATTCACGCATCTGAACTTGCCCCATTAAGATATCATAGGAGTAATCGGGTAGACCCTTCAAACTTACTCCTCTAAGATATCTCAGGAATAATCGGGTAGGCCCTCCGAACTTATCCCACGAGGCCAACCAGAACAATCGAGAAAGGCCCTTCGAACTTGTTCTGTAGGTTGGGAATTAGCCATCCAACCTCCTGGGCCTAGCCTGCAATTCGGCAACTCGACGAGCCTCTCCGCCATTCATAAAGATATGGCGCACCTGTTGATGAAATGAGCAGACTAGAGGGGGGTTTGAATAGTGTGTTATCTAAATCTTTCGCCTAATTTTGATTTTAATCATTTACTTGATTACTTAGGCAAGTTGTAATTTATCAACTAAATGCGGAAGCAATAATAAAACAATTAAGCACAAACAAAGATAACAATTCTAACACAATGATTTATAGTGGTTCGACCCCAATGCCTACTCCACTACCTAAGCACCCCGCTTAGGATTTCCAAACTAGTTTAATTAGATTAATTAGTTTCATTACAATGAGGACTTTATACAGGAAAGTCTCCGCTCTCAAACCGAAGGCACTTTCACACCCGAAAGTATCCCGCCTTCCTACCGAGAGCACTCTCCCACCTCAACCTAAGGATAACTCAACTAATCCTAGTAAACTACGTTTACACCGGTGGATTTAAACCTCAAACACCAAGGCTACCACCAACTCAATCAAACCTAGCTACCTTGGTTTACACAAGCTCACATACAATGAAATAACAAGAAAATACAACAAAAAATGGAGCAATAAATCAATGAAGGTAAGGCTCCACAACAAGATTCCTAGCTTCTTCTTGATGCCTTTGATGATGAAACAATGAAGGTAAGGCTCAATCAAAGAGATGAAAGGTTCAAGCTAGGGTTTTCACAAGATTGGCTCAATGAGGGCTTAGGATTGATCAAAAGAATGTCTCAAACGTAGCAGAAGTGATCAAGATTTGGGGAGGAAGGCTCTCATGGCCTTATATTTATAGTCCATGAAGAGAAGAGAAACACCTCTCTTCTCAACGGGCGAATTTTTGCCTGTTACCGACCGCCGATCACTTGTCCAGTCGATCGTCGATCGACCAACCGAGCGATCGAAGGAAATTTTCTGCTTTTGGACAATGTTCGGTTGACCTAAATGCCTTCTCCTTCGGTCGGTTGACCAGTCGATCGATCGAACTTGGGCAGAGCAGATTTCTTTGCTTGTTTGTTCATTTTCTAGTTCTGTCTTCGCTAAGTCTACTTGTAACATAAATGTTATATAAGGATTACCCCTCATTTGGATTCAATAAAAATATCTAAAAAATCAAAATCCTTAAGAATCAAAATCTAGTTTTTGGGGTCTAGTACAAATTTTCTAATCACCCGGGTCAAATATGGGTATGCTAAAGGCTTCCAAAAATTCCTTAAAAATACCTTGTTATCTAGTTTTTACCCAAGGAATAATTACCGCCATTTTTTGTGTCAAGAAAATGTCTAGGTCATATAGCCCTCCAAGGAGCTCCCCACGCTTAGTGAATTTCAGGGTGGTTTCCAAGTTTTCATGTTTTGGGGTTCGAGTTTGGTTTTTTCGGTTCTTTGCATCATAAACAGGATTACATTACATGCTAGACACTTTAAACCTAAACTGTAACTTCCCGAAGAATCCCGAGCGCGTCGACCAATGTCCTTCCGATTTTTTGATTTCTCCGATATTTCCGATCGAGGACATCGAGTGCTAACTGACTTAGAACCTGAAAATTTTTCTTCATGAATACATTAGTTCCATGTTTGTTATCATCAAAATAGAGATTAAGACAAATGTTGAAAACCTTAGGCCAACAGCACCATGACCTAAGTCAAGTCTTTCCTACGGTGTCTTTTGGGTGTTCCTATTGGAAAGTGTCTCAACACTCTAATACTCGACCCCAACTCCTAGACCCGTAATATCATAAACCCATGTGGTTTTAATTCATGCATAAACTTCTCATGTTGGTTCATAACAATTTTTTTATCATTTAATAACAAGCATTCTATTTAACAACATCATGAACAAGAACAAGCATCACGATCAAGAACCCCTCTTTCAAGAACCCTCATGGCATCAACATCAACATTTAATTTTTTATTAAACATGATTTCATCTAAAAATCACAGATTAAACACAAGGCTTGCTTGAACATATAGGAACTCGATTTCATAAGCAATACAAAACATGCATCTCAAGAACACCGAAAACTTTCGCTTAAGCATTTCACCGAACACCTTGAGGGCACCCTAGATTCACCCTTGGCCGAGCACCCCTACGGTAAACCTAGGTCTGCCGAGCAACAAAGGGAGGGTCTTGGCCCTCCTCCCATGATTTGGCACAAGAAATCGGCACTCAAAATCCATGGTTCGTCGAGAAAACACAAGAATCAAGAATAAGCCCAAAATGGCTCAAAACCAAGAAAGAACCCAGAAAAGGAGAGGTAAAATCACTCACCTAAATAAGAAGGATGAATAAAGGAGAAATCCCGGATGACGACCCTCGAATCCGGCTTCAAAAGATGGTGGCTCGACTTAAGGGAGGCGACAGGAGGGGCGGCGACTCACTCCAAGCCGCAAGCTTAGAGAGAGGGAGAGAGGAAGAGAGAGGGGTTGGCTTGGCTGGCTCCTCTCGACTCAGCTCTAAAGGGGAGGAAGAAGGAGAAGGAGATGGGAGGAGCTCGGCGGCTAGTTGGCTTGGGGGCGGCGGCTTGCGAGAGAGAGAGGAAGGGGGCGGCTAGCTGGCTCATGCGGCTGGCGGCTGTCCTCTCTTCTATTGCATGGGTGGCTCCAAATAGGGAGACACAAGCCAAGAGGAGAGGGTTTTATACTCCCTCCTCAACCCTAACCCCTCTAAACCCTTTATCCAACCCACATCCGCCTCAAGCCGAATCCGAACCCGCTAACTTAAATTAACTTAATTAATCTTATTCTCCACGTAACCATCCAATACATGCACACACATCATGCATACACAACATAAAATTTAAATGAATTAATCTACACAAGCAAAATCACATAACCCATATTCTTACTTACCCAAGTTCGCAAACTCGCACCGGACCATGAGTCGACTCGGCTCGACCTCAGAGTAGTCCGCTAGGCTGGCAAACAAAAACCATAAGAGGAAAAATAAAATTAAAATATCTAGGATATTACAGAAAATTCGTCCTCCAATTTTTTGAGATGGAGAAAAGAAGCTCACCTGAGCATCAAAAAGGTATGGATACTTCTCTCTCATGTCCTGCTCGACCTCCCAAGCGGCCTCCTGCCCTGAGTGATGCTCCCAACGAACTTTCACCAAGGGGACCTCTTGGGACCTCAGTTTCCCAAGTCTCTACAGGCCTTTCCTCATAAGAAATGGTCAGATCAACCTCCACTGTAGCAATATCTAGGATATGGGACTCGTCCCGAACATACCGCTTAAGCATGAATACATGAAAAATAGGATGCACCCGGTCCATGCTAGGCGGTAGAGCCAACTTATAAGCAATCGCTCTTCTACGCTACAAGATAGGGAAGGGCCCGATGAAACTGGGACTCAACTTTCCCTTCCTCCCAAAGCGCACAACCCCCTTTATAGGGGACACCTTCAGGAAAACCGAATCCCCTTCCTGAAGCTCCACATCGCTGGCTTCACCACCGGCATACATATTCTGACGACTCTAAGCTGCTAGAAGTCGTTCCTTGTTCAATTTCACTTTCTCAATGGCGTTGTGAATCAAGTCTGGCGAAGCATCTGGGACTCACCGGCCTCAAACTAGCCCATCAGTGACCTACACCAGCGCCCATACAATGCCTCAAATGGGGCCATGTCGATACTGCTTTGGTGGTTGTTATTATAGGCAAACTCTATCAAAGGTAAATGCCTCTCCAAACTACCCTCTTTGAACGGTCCTCTCGGATTGTCCATCAGTTTGAGGATGAAAAGGTACTGAACAATACTTGCATACCCAGAGCCTCCTGAAAATGACTGTTAGAACCGAGCGGTGAACTATGTGCCTCGATCGGATATGATCATCACTGGGATCGCATGATAAGCCACTATACGATCAAGAAATAACCGCGCGGACTGCTCCATAGAGAAAGTTGTCTTCACCACAATAAAATGTGCCGATTTGGTCAGGCGATCCACCACTACCTAGATAGAGTCATTTCCTTTCCTTGACCTCGGTAATCCGGTAACAAAGTCCATAGTGATTTTCTCTCATTTCCATTTTGGCACCTCAAGATTCTGCAATAACCCTATGGGTCTCAAGTGTTCGGTCTTTACCTGTTGGCAAACCAAACATTGAGATACAGACTTTGCCACCTCCTGTTTCATCCCTTTCCACCAGTAGTGCTGTCTCAGATCTCGATACATCTTTGTGGCCCCCGGATGCCTAGTGTAAATGGAACAGTGGGCCAACTCAAGTACCCGCTTACAGACCTCTGCCATATTTCGTACCACAATTATGTCTCTGTATTTGAGAACCCCCTCGGAGTCCACTCTGAAACACTCTACATCACCCCTCACAGTCAGATCCTTCGTTGGGGAATAGAAAGCATCCTCACCCTGAGCTGCTCGTAGCATATCAAGCATGGTGGACTGCATGCGCATGTGTGCTACCAATCCACCCAAATTAGCCACATATAACAAATCCCCTACATCTAGGCTCACCGCCAGCTCTCTTACTAGGGATCTCCTACTCAGGGCCAAGTGTGCTAAGCTACCCATCGACTTTCTGTTCAAAGCATCTGCTACCACATTTGCCTTCCCCGGATGATACTAGAGGTTCTTGTGATCTGTAGTGATGCCATAGCTTCAAGGCAAAGACTATGGCCGCCAACGCCAAATCATGAGTCGGGTAGTTCTTCTCATGGGTTTTCAATTCTTTGGATGCGTATGCGATCACCCTGCCATACTGCATCAGTATGCACCCCAATCCGCTCCCATAAGCATCACAATATACTGCAAATCCTCCCGACCCCGATGGTAGTGCCAATACATGAGTGGTAGTCAAGTGGTCCTTGAGCTTCTGAAAGCTCTCCTCGCATTTGTCATCCTAGATAAACTTTACTTTCTTCTGTGTTAGGCACGTGAGTAGGGTGGCAATCTTGGAAAAAATTTCCACGAACTTCCTATAGTAACCGGCCAACCCGAAGAAACTACAGATCTCAGTCATGCTGGTCGGCCTCTCCCAGTTCTGGACTGCCTTAATCTTTGCAGAGTCAGCTTTTACACTATCTCAGGATATTATATGACCCAAGAATCCCACACTGGTCAACCAGAACTCACACTTTGAAAACTTTGCAAAGAGCTGGTGCTGCCTAAGGGTTTCTAGAATTACCTTCAAATGCTCCCTGTTACTGATCAAATAAGTCATCTTATTGAGCTGTCATTAATCTATACACACCTGCATGGATTCATCTTTCATTTTCAGAAACAACACTGGTGCCCCCGTGGTTGAGACACTTGGGCGAATGAACCCAATGTCCAACAGCTCCTACAATTGTACCTTAAGCTCCCTCGACTCAGTGGGTGCCATTCGGTATGGAATAATTGATATAGGCTTCACCCCCGGCTACAACTCAATGCAGAACTTGGTCTCCCGCACCGGTGGTAGTCCCGACAACTTCTTAGGAAACACATCAATGAAGTCCATGACCACTGGAGTATCCTCTATGCTGCTGGCTGAGTCCTCGCCGATAACATCTACAGAAACAAAAGCCAAGAAAGACTGACAACCACCTACCATCAACTTATGGGTCTGGAGAGGAGAATCACCATGATAGAGTCTCCTCTCCCATCGCCCTAAAGGGTGGTATCCCTAACTTGCAAAATGTGACCACCTTTGTCTTGCAATTAAGAGATGCATGATGGACTGATAGCCAATCCATGCCTAGAATCACACCCAACTCTAGGGTTGGTAATAGCCTTAGCTTCACTTTCATATCGTCCCCACCTATAGAGATATCATAGTCCCTAAAGACCGTCATAGCAATAACAATATCGCTTGTCGGTGTAAACATCACTAATGGTTCAACCAGCCAACTTTTGTCCTTCCCTAGCCTTGATGCCAGCAACTCAGATAAAAATGAATGTGTAGCACCTGGATCAAACAATGCATAAGAAGGTAATGTTCTAACTGAATTGATATCTGTCACCACTGCATTGGACACCTCCATGCACTTGGGAGTCAATGCAAAAATGCGAGCAGGTGGCCTCCCTGGACCCGCCGTGCGCTGTTGCCCTGTCCCATGAGTCTGAGTCCGTTGCGCCACTGAAGTTGTTGAGATAGGAGCTCTCCCTCTAGGTGGTACTACTGCTTGATTGCCCCCTACAGAGCAGTCCCTCCTGATGTGGCCTCGCTAACCACACCAAAAATAGGTACTCGGACCGTAGCAAGCTCCTCTGTGCCTCCTCCCGCACTGCCCACACTTTGGCACCTCGCCTCTCTACCCTCCTGGTACTGTAGCACTCTGATTATCCGTCGGTGGTTTCGTTCGCGTACGGCCTCTAAAATTTCCCTATCCCTGGATCTACGGGTGTGCTATCCTAGTGCCGGCACCCTCAGACTAGGTACACCTGTCCTCCTGACAATGCTGTCTGAAACTCTTTCGGGCTGGTCCATCCTGTCGGTCGGTAGGTACATGGCTTTCTTTCACATCGCCTCATCCACCAACAGAACAAAGATAGTGTCCTCAGTATAGTGTATCAATCTACCAATCTATACCCTCAGACCCTCGACGAACTGTCTCACATGGTCTGCCTCAGTCACCACCAGAGATGGGTCGTAAAGCGACAACCGTGTGAACTCGATCTCATACCACGACACCATCATGGTTCCTGTATGGCGAAGCTATTCGAACTGCCTTGCCCGCCTTTTCGATGATAGCAGTCAAGAATTCTCTCCATGTAGGGGCTGGTGCATGAGTCCCCCTACGTGCCCTCCATGCCTGGTGCCACTTGAATGCAAACATCTCAATCATTCATGCTCACCGGACCTGTTGGTCTCACATAGCCACGTAGGGTAGGTAGACGGTGTGGCCGACAAACTACCACCCAACTTAGTGCTGTCTCTTTGGGGCATGCTCTCCCCTCACCGACATTGGCTCTTCCGATCCGTCTCTTTGGGGCATACGTTCCCCTCATCAGTCGGGTCTCCAGACTGTCTCTTTGGGGTGTGATGTCCCCTCACCAACCTGACTTTCGGAATAAGTCCAACGTTGTCTCTTTGGGGTATACCCTCCCCTCACCAGCGAGGCTTCCGAAAAATGCAACAAGCACATCACACACATAGGTATATATATAATGAAAGATGCACTACTCTACAATAGTCAAGGATATGTTAAGGAGCGGTGGCATATGAGTTGGCTGTACCACCTAGCATGGATCGGGTGCATCCTATTTTTCATGTATCCATGTTGAAGAAGTACGTTCGTGACGATTCCCATGTTCTGGATGTCATTGCAGTGGAGGTTGATCCGGCCATTTCTTTTGAGGAGAAGCCCATTGAGATCCTAGATAGGCAGATAAGGAAACTAAGGTCCAAGGAAATCCCCTTGGTGAAAGTTCGTTGGGAGCACCATTCGGGACAAGAGGCTACTTGGGTGGTCGAGCGGGACATGAGAGAAAAGTACCCATATCTCTTTGAGGACAAATTCGAGGACAAATTTTCATTTTCTACACCTCAAAATTTGAGGACAAATTTTCTTTAAGGGGGGAGGATTATTGTGATGAAAATTTTAATAATTATAAATTTTCCTTCAGTAGGAGATTGTAGGCTCATGTTAGCGCGGGCTAGCGGAAAATTTTGAGATTTATTTCGGGTAAGTGTTCGACGTGAAAAATTATGGAAAATAATTTTTATAATTTCTCTGTGATTTAGCATGCCATGATGATAGGGGACCTCGAGTCGAGTCTAACGGTTCAATCGGAACTCGAATCGGAGTTAGAACGGGTTAGATATGGATTTTATAAGTTGGGTTGCATGTAGGGGGCATTTTAGTCTTTCAGGGTTCAATTAAACCCATATAATCTCACCTGGGGCGTGCAGCTTGGGGTTTAGCCGCATGCCACCCGAGGTGAAAAGAGAGAGAGAGGGAGACGTGACGCTGAGTAGGGAGGGAGCCGATTGGAGGCCAATTTCCGCGAGTTCGTTGGCATTGATCGTGGGAAGATCATAAGGTCCTTCGTCCTCTCTGTTCCTTACAAAAAGAAGAGTGGAATAGACCTCTTTCCCCCATATTCCTCTTCTTGCCGCCGCCCCCATGAAAAGGAATTTTGTCGGATTTTGTGTGTTTTTCTCGCATTGGATTCAAACAATAGGGTTATAGATTAATGCATCATCGTCGTGGATTTTTGGTTTGGGTTTTTGAGGTCTTTGGCCGCGTGGTTCATGGCGGAATTTGAAGGAGCCACCCCTTCCTCCTTGATTTCTCGATGAGGATTCTTGTGTTCTTGATATTTATCTTGGTTTCTTGATAGAAGGGAGGGCAAGGAGGTGGATCCTTAGGGTGTGCCGCCCCCTCCTAGGAAGTTTCCCTAGGATCCTAATGTTGGGATGGTAATAAGAAAACGCAGCGGAAATAACAATTTAAAAATATGAAACCATCCCGAAAACAACGATCTACTTTAGCAATATTAAGGAATTCAATCAACATCGGAGATGTGGGAGAAGGTATACCTCAAACCGCGGTTAGTATGACTGATCCTATCCCCGTCTTGAGACACACATGTGCACGTCCTCCAACGATAGTCCGCACCAAGCACCTCGCAACAATAGGGGCAGCAAACACCGGGGCTCATTGTGGCTCAACGGAGAAGCTTTCTCAATCCCGAAATCCACCTAGGCAAGGCCGACCCTTCCACCAAGAACTGAGCACCAAAAAGGGAGAAAGAGAGGATGCGAAAACCACGGAATGAGAGGGTAAATAAAAGAATCCCTCATTGTCCTTCTTGGACTCCTCCGAGAAGATGAAGTAGGCGGCACACCCAAGTAGAAGACACCTTCAATTCAGCTTCACCAAAAGCCCCAGGAAAGAGGAAGAAGATGGCCAGTGCCCACCAATAGAGAGGAGGTAGAACTAATTTACCAACCCCCACCAATGGAGTGCTCGGCCATCATTTATAGAGAGGGGGGCGGTTATAAGGTAGACCCGACCTCCCCTAAAAACTCTCTCCCCGGAATTCAAAATTCCGGGGTTTGCCTCAAAATATAATTCATATTTTAATGGCTTCATAATTAATTTGAAATTAATTAAATCCAATAAAATATAAACTTTAATTTATCTCCATAAATTAAGAGCCTAAAAATAAGAATGATAATTATCTAAACAAACCAATTCCCTAAAAGGTAGGAAAGTGGTTTATCTAAATAATTTAACTTCTTATTTATTAAAAGAATTATGATTTATCTTCATAAATCATATATCTATTAATTTTATGATTTATCTCCATAAATCATATTCTTATTAATTAGGATTTATCCAAATAAATTAATTCCTAATTAATTGATTAGGCTCATGGTTGAAAACTGATATTCCATCCTTGTATATTTGATTCAAAATCAAATTATATTTAATTCATAATTAAATATATTCCCTGTCAAGTTGTTAATTAAATATTTAATTCATAATTAAATTTAATCAACTACATGAAATATTATCATGTGTCAATCCCTACAATTTAGGGATGCCCTACAAATTAGAGTTACCGAGGAACTCCTTCCTCGCGCATTCGTTCCTATAGGAAACAACTTTCCTATCGTGTTCGTAAATGAGATCCGTAATCGAGTTGTAGCATGTCCATGCTAGTAGACATATAGTGCCGCATTTAGACATTATCTCATAAGGTCCGTTACGAGGTTAGCTTGTTGTGTGTGACCCATTGGGCCCCATACTAAGCCAGCATTGAGTTGTGCATAAATAGAGAGTCAGATATGATAGAACGACTTCTATTCGAATCTTACGAGCCTCCACTAAACCCTTTTAGTCTGGTCATGAGGGACTCCACTCACAAGTCAAGATTGATATCTAGCAACGTGTCATGACTATCCGGGTAGTGTGAGGTTCAATCTACAGGGATCGAACGCCCTTCGGTGATTAGTACCATGCAACTAAATCCCTCGATTACAATGTCCTGAAGTCGGCTAGGGTACAGAAGAAGTGTCAAACCCTAATACTGATTCATATGTATTCCACCCGCCAAGATGTCGTCTGAATAATCAAACGTCAGAAACATCTTCTTGACTTTTATGTCTACTATGGCTAGAGATTCCCGAGTCGACACTTGCAGGGACACATAGGATATTATCTCCTCTTACTAGGAGTAACTGATTACATGTTGGTTGCTCACCTACCTCCATGAATGCTTCCCCATGCCCAGTAATACCCGACACATGATGCTGAGGGTCACGTAGGGATAGAACCAAAGTAATGAGTCGTCACTCACAAGGTAACCATGACAACCTCAGGTCCAAGGACTGCTTGCACCTACTATCACCCAAGGAATATCCTATTGACACTCATGTAAGGGTTCCATTCTGTGTTCCTCGTGTAGGCCCGTTTAGTGAACTCATTCACTAATGAGCACCTACACTTGTACATTAATGACGACTCATAGGTAACTGTGAGATCAACTACCCCCTATCGTATAGGGCATATACCAAGTGCACTAGTCTATCCGGAATCACCAATCCCCTAATCGGTGATTCTATGACTAGGAACATTTACAATAGGGGCATCTGAATTGTAAGTCTCACTGGCATGATCTCATCATGGCCTTAGAATCATTTGTGATTGGCTCAAGGGCACTATTCCTTTCACCTAAGTGTAGGCTAGCCCCTAATGGTCCTTGTAGACAACCTTGAGACGGTGAAAAATATTGAGACTTCACATTAGGGAGATATCTATATGTCATTAGGGTATGGTCAAGCGTAGAGACCTATACTTAGGGAAATTATGGAGCTTATATATATGGTCCCTAGGATGAACACTACAATGAGGTGACCCCATGGAGGGCGTGTAGGGGTCGGACCACCTTTTTTTTTGGAAAATACCCGGGTAAGGGTAGGTCGGCCCTATGAGTTATTGGTAGGGTTCACAAGGAGCTTAGCTTACTATCGTTATGTGCTAACTATGCTTTAATGGTGCCTTGTGTAATTATTCTTCATGCTTAATATTGTTATTGTATACATGTCATTTTATGTTGATACATGCCTATGTCACGCCCCTATGATGGTATATGGGTATAAGATATGATTATTTTCCTTATGACATGTGTTATGGTGTTGTATGGTTATAATGACATATGTATTCATGGCATGTTCGTATTATGGTTTATGATATACCTGTGCAAGGAACACTAAGGACCTTAAGTGTCCTAGAGCACTATTACTGGTTATGTGGATGTTATTTATTTCCATGGTATGTTAGTGTATGTGTGTGTGTGCTAGGTTTGAAGCGTGATCCTGGAAGCCCCACCGGTGATGGGAGGGTATGTCCCAAAGAGATGTTGTTGGGTACTATTTTCCGAAATCCCGACCGGTGAGGGGAGGGTATGCCCCAAAGAGACAGTCCAGAATGTTGGTGAAATGGCCTACACTAGAGGGGGGGGGTGATGTTAACTAATCTTTTCGCCTAATTCTGATTTTAATCGTTTCTTGATTAGTTAAGCTAAGCACGATATTAATAGCAAGCGGAAGCAATAAATACGAATCAATTTAACACACAAAGTATCAATGCTAACTCAATGTGATTTATAGTGGTTCAGCCCCAATGCCTACTCCACTACCTAAGCACCTCGCTTAGGATTTCTGAACTTGACTTCACTAGATTATGAGTGTTTCCTTATAATGAGGGATTTACACCGAAGAGTCTTTGCTCTCAACCTAATGCACTTCCATACACGGAAGTCTCCGCCTTCTTACCGAGAGCACTCTTCCACCTCAAACCCTAAGGTACAACAACCACTAATCCTAGTAAATGAATATACCTGATGGACTTATGCCTCAAACACAAAGGCAACCACCCAATCTATCAAACCTAGCAACCTAGGTTTACACAAGTTTAAATACAATGAAATAAACACAAAAATACAACAACAAATGGAGGAATAATCGAAATAATAAAGTACTTAGGTTCACAACAAGATTCCAAGCTTCCTTTTGATGCCTTTGATGATAAAACAATGAAGGAAAGGCTTAATCAAAGAGATGAGAGATCAAAGCTAGGGTTTCCACAATATTGACTCAATGAAGGCTTTGGATTGATCAAAGGGGTGTCTCAGGAGAGGTAGAAGTGATCAAGATCATCTTGGAAGGCTCTCATGACTTTGTATTTATAAGCCATGAAGAGAAAAGCCAAGAAACACATCTGAATGGGCGTTTTTCTGACCATTGGACTCCGCCTGATCGATGGCCGGTCGAAGGCCGGTTGGTGGCCCAACAGGCAGATTTAGTATCAGCGCGGGTCGTAGCTTGAGATTTCACCATCACTCCTACACTTTGTTTTGATCCGGAAATATCAGTTGTTTCCATACCTCCTAGGTTCAATGAATCAAACTTTGGTCTTTGGTGTTGGCCCAAGGGTTCGCCCGAGGCTTCGATCTATATTTTGATGATAACAAACATGTATTTAATATATGTGTGAAGTTTTGAGTTCAGGTGAGGTTACGATACGCGCGCGAACTTCGCTCAAAGAAACACAAAAATCGTCAAAAAGGCTCGGATGTAGATTAAGTAGAGTTCATAGATCATCAAGTAGATTCTATGTAATATATCCCTAGGATCTCATCCCAAGCCTATTTGTAAAGTTATCCAAGTCAAAACTTGGTAACGAAACCCATAAAAATAGCGTGTAACAAAACAAATGTAAAAAGCAGCCTCAACCTAGGTTTGGTCGACCGGTCGGTCGATCGAACGAGGCAAAATATTAGCAGTAGCCAATTCTGTCGATCAATCGGTCGACCGAACCAAGCCAAAAATTGGCAGTGACCAATTCGGTCGATCGAACGGTCGATTGGACAATAGCACAAATCAGCAGTAGCCATTACGACCAACCATTTGGTCGACCGAATATGGTTGAGAAAGGGCAGAAGCCCAATGGTCGACTGACGATCGATCGACAAGTGACCAGTCGGCATCCAATGGGCAGAAAAATGCCCGTTGGAGAGCTGTGTCGAGTGAGGGGTTATAAATACCCCTCACCAACCTCTCTTGCTTCTTCTTAATGATCATTAGTGCACTTCAAAGAGAGATTTAAGCCCTCAATGATTGATTTGTGCTCGCTTTCCTCATTGTTTGCTTCATCCTCTTCAATCGATCTTCTCGACTCAACTCCGAAGGCTTGGGATAAGCTTACAGTCTTGGTTTCATTTTTAGCTCCTTATTGTCATTCTTCATTGTTCTTAAATTGTAATAGTTACTATTAGCTTGCTAGGTGTGCTAGTGTAAAAACTTAGGGTTTCCTTCATAGAATTATGTTTTGTCTAGGTTAATAGGTTTGAGAAGTTCTCAAAGGGTTGAGAACCGAGTCCTCGATTGTATTCAAAGGGAAACACAAAGTCTATAAAGTATTTGGTTAGAAATCCTTGGTGTGGAGCCAACGTAGTGGAGTAGGCGGTTGGCCGAACCACTATAACTATTTGTCTTTGCATTGTTTATTTCATTGTGTGGGTTGCCTAATTATTACTTGTCAAGCATCTTAACTTAATTGCATGATCAATTTGGTCGCATTAAAAATCAAACTCGAAAGAAATCAAGTAGAAGGTAAAAGTCACCCAACACTATTCAACCCCCCCTTCTAGTGTGGCTATTCACTCAATAATTGGTATCAGAGCAAGGTTGAAGGATTAAATTTAACCATCTACCCTACAATTTAGAATGTCTAGTGAAATCCAACTAGCTCAAGGGTCCTCTACTCATACATCACCATTGTACGATGGAAACAACTATGCCTATTGGAAGATACGCATGAATGGCTTTCTTCAATCACTAGGCATGGATGTATGGAGAATGATTCAAGTAGACTATAAGCAACCAACTAAGAATATGGACGAGTGGGATCAATAAGAAATTAGACTCTTTAATGCAAATGCAAAGGCCGTCAATGAGTTTAATAGGATTTCCACTTGTAAGTCTGCATATGAACTTTGGAAAGTCTTAGAGACTACAAATGAAGGGACTTCACAAGTTTAGGAATCTAAGATAAACCTACTCATGCATAATTATGAAATGTTCAAAATGTTATCGCATGAATCTATTGATGCCATGTATGCTCGTTTTCAAAATATTACAAATGGATTAGCTAACCTTGGTAGAGACATAAAGGAAGAGGAGAAGGTAAGGAAGCTCCTTCGTTCCCTTCCAAAAGCTTGGGAGCCCAAGGTCATCGCAATCATGGAAGCAAAGGACATGAGCACTTAAAGATCACCGAGCTCATTGGGTCTCTCTTGACACACGAAACCCGTATGAACCAATACAAGGAGGAAGATGCCCCCAAAGGCAAGACCATTGCCTTAAAAGCATCACACTGTGGTGAAGAACCCTCTTCATCCGAGGAAGAGATGGATGATTTTGAAGATATGGCAATGTTGGCAAGGAGGTTCATGAGTTTTATGAGAGGAGGTATGAGATAGGGAAAATGAGTCTACAGATGCTTCAATTGCAACAAAACCGGGCATCTAAGGAAGGATTGCCCACTTCTCATGATGGCTTCTACCTCCAACCCTCACAAGAAAGAAAAATACAAGAAGAAGAAGAAGGCGATGATGGCGTCTTGGGATGAAAGCGAGTCTTCATCAAGTGAATAAGACTCCAAAAGTGAAAAGGCAAATCTTTGCCTCATGGCAAATGATAACGAGGTAAGATTTACTTTTGGCAAGCTTTTATTTACTCAAGAAGAACTAGAAAATAAATTTGATCAAATGCATGATGAATTTAATACTATTAGGATAAAGTTTAAAGAGCTTAAAAAGGACAACAAATCTTTAGAGCTTGAAAATGATAACTTGCTACTCTCATGCAATCCATTATGGAAAGAAGTAGATACCCTTAAGGAAGAAAAGCATGCCTTAGATGATGCTAAGAAAAACTTAGAAAATGAAAACAAAACATTGGAAAATGAAAACAAGTTCTTAAGTGATCAAGTAGAGCACTTGAATGATAGCATGCTAAACTTAAAAAAGGAGCTTTGCATGCTAAATGAAAAAATGACAACCTTACAAAATACCATGCATAATCATAATCATAAAGCATGTTTAAATAAGCCCAAATATCGAATGCGAAAGTACAATGCATAACCTTTTCAAATATATCATTTTCCAAAGAGCAAAAAATGCAATTTGTAGCTTTAGCATTTAACTCAAACATATTAATTTGTTCTTGGGTCCATGCAAATGTATTTTCTTCTTAGGTTTGATATATTTGGTTTTCAACATTTCATAAATCCCTAAACCTTGGGTCTTCAAAAAGGTGCACATCCTAGATTTTCAATGACCAAAGTTTATCCTATCAAACCTCGGAGGTGTAGTAACTACCAACTCTAGCGCCGTTCTCATATCGAGGCAAGTTGTAGAAGAGATGGTGAAATCTCAATCCACGACCCGCTCTGATACTAAATGTTGGTCAAATAGCCACACTAGAGGGGGGGTGAATAGTGTGTTAACTAAACTTTTTGCCTAAATTCGATTTTTATCATTTCTTAAGTTACTTAGGCAATTCATAATTGTACGACTAAATGCGGAAGCGATTAATGATAAAACAATTAACATAAACAATATATCATTGCTAACATAATAATTTATAGTGGTTCGGCTCCAATGCCTGCTCCACTACCTAAGCACCACGCTTAGGATTTCACACCCAAATCCACTAAATTATGAGTAGGTTACAATGAAGGACTTTACACTGGAAAGACCCTACACTCACCTCGAAGGCACTTTCACACCCGGAAGTATCCCCTCTTCCTACCGAGTGAGCTTTCCCACCTCAATTCCTAAGACCTACACCTAACTTAGTTTACACAAGTGGTTTTATACCTTCTATACCAAGGATACCACTCAATCACAAGACCAAACACTAGGTCTTCTTACAAGCTCAAGAAAATCAATTCAAAACAAAATAAAAACACTTTAATCACAAGAAGAGAGTAAAGAGGACTTATCACAATAAAAACACATATTCTTCTCGAGCCTAGAAAGCTTGAAGACCCCTTTAATGAAGAACAGTTGAGGATGAGGATCAAGAGCTAGGTTTTATGGATTTGATCAAGCAAGAGGTTAGGAGGTGCTAAGGATCACTCTTTAAGGCTTGGAAGCATCAACAACTAGCTAGGAATGAATGTGGGATGGGTATTTATACCCCCCCAACTCTCAAGGCACGTCAACGGGCATTTTTTTGCCCGTTTCCGATGCCCAGTCGCTTGCCGGTCGATCGTCGGTCGACCGACCGAGCGACCGAAGGCATTCTACTAATTTCTAGCATCATTCGGTCGACCTACTTGTCGACCCAATAGAATTTTGTTCATTTTTGCCATCTGCCGGTCAACCAGTCGGTCAATCGCATCTGGGTAGGTGCTAATTCTTGTGTACTTTTCTTGCGCACTTCATTTTAGGATTTCAGCCTTCAGCGTGCGTCAACTTGTAGAGCGTTTTAGATGTTCTCTAGACTCGTCCAAGACATCTTTGGTCCACAAGTCGAACTTCAAGAAATTTCTGCAATGGACCCGAACGCGTTGACCAATGTCCTTTCGATTATTTGATTTCTCTGATATTTCCGATCGTGGACATCGAATGCTAACCGATATGGAACCTGAAAATATTTCTCAATGAGACATTACTTCCATGTTTGTTATCACCAAAACCGAGATTAAGACCAAGGTAGAAAACCTTAGGCCAACAATCCCTACAATTTAGGGATGCCCTACAAATTAAGGTTATCGAGGAACTCCTTCCTTGCACATTCGTTCCCATAGGAAACAACTCTCCTATCATGTCCGTAAACAAGATCCATGATCGAGTTGCAGCATGTCCATGCTAGTAGACATATTGGGCCGCATTTAGACTTTTTCTCATAAGGTCCGTTACATGGCTATCCTGTTGTGTGTGACCCATTGGGCCCCACACTAAGCCAGCAGTGAGTTGTACATAACGGAGAGTCGGATCAGATAGAATGACTTCTATTCAAATCTTATGAGCCACCACTAAACCCCTTTAGTGTGGTAGTGAGAGACTCCACTTACAAGTCAAGATTGACGTCTAGCAACATGTCATGACTACCCAGATAGTGTGAGGTTCAATCTATAGGGACCAAACACCCTTCAGTGATTATTTACCATGCAACTAAGTCCCTCAGTTACAATGTCCCGAATACGGCTAGGGTACGGAAAAAGTATCAAACCCTAATAGTGATTCATATGTATTATGCCTGCCAAGTCATCAACTCAATAACGACATGTCAGAAAACCTTTTTCCGACATTCATATCTACTATGGCCAGAGATTCCTGAGCCTACACTTGTAGGGACACATAGGACATTATCTCCTCTTACTAGGAGTAACTGATTCCATATTGGTTGCTCACATACCTCCATTGGTGCTTTCCCATGCCCAGAGGTATCCGACACATGACATTGAAGGCGACGTAAGGATAAGTCCAAAGCAATGGGTCGACACTCACAAGGTAACCATGATAACCTCAGATTCAAGGATTGTTTGCACCTACTATCGCCCAAGGAACATCCTATCGACACTCATGTAAGGATTCCATTTTGTGTTCCTCGTGTAAGTCCGTTCAGTGAACTCATTCCCTAATGAGCACCTGTACTTGTTCATTATGATGACTCATAGGTAGTGAGATCAGCTACCTCTTATCGTATAAGGCTTGTACCAAGTGCACTGGTCTATCCAAAATCACCAATCCGCTAATTGGTGATCCTACGACTGGGAACATTTAGAACAGGGGCATTTGGATTCCAAGTCTCACTAGCATGATCTCAACATGGCCTTGGAATCAATTGCCCGGGTTCATCACAATCTAATATATACAAAATATAGATGCAACATATGATGAAAAGTTGCCTCATATTATTCATTAACCAAAAATAGTTCCCTACACATCAACGTGTGATTGGCTCAAGGGCACTATTTCTTTTAGCAACTTCAAGCTATCATGATGCCATAGTTATGGAAATTGTCATCATAGACTTTGGTATCATCTCCTATACTCACTTGCATAAAATTAGTAGATTTTTTGTTCTTGATATGAGTTTAAAAAAATGTTTTTGATTTTTGATTTCCGATCTCTTCGTAGACCTATGTAGCCTATGAAGGGCTAATGCAACCTTGTGGTTCTAAATCGTAGGCTCATTGTGGCTTTTTGGTTTTCAACCTTAGGAAGGGTTCGAGATCTTGATTTTAAAATGTTTTCACTTCGTGAGATCTCCTTGATTCATTTTGATTTCATTTTTGATCGTATCTTGAGAAGTGAATCCCCACTAGTTAGCAAAACTTGATTATTGAGAAATAAACTTGACTTCTCTTTGCTATCTAGTTTATGAACTTGCTAAGTAAGAAAATTCTTATGGTGCTATCTATGACTCATTTACTTGCAAGTTGAGCATTGATTAGGAGGCAATTTTTTTCATGAATACATGCTAAACACTTGAAAATTCTATGAGGTATTAGTTTCATCCTTGTACTATGTCGTATGATACCTCATAAAGCATGTAGAGACTCTTGCACCTTGCTCATTGTAAAGTACTTAATTGTGTCTATATGAAAATTCATGAGTATTTAGGAAAATGACATGTAGATAATTCCTTGATATACATGTTGACTCTTGATTGGAATTGTACTAAGTTTGGGAATTTTTGTAGTGATTCAAACTTAGTATACATACTTTCAATGATTACATCTTAGTAATACTTAAGTTTGAACAAAACTTGAAAGTTTCTTGAAAAATAAATATCTTTCGATAAAGCAAAAATCTGGAAATTTCAGCGATTCATTGATAAATGCAGAAAATTAATTTTTGGAAAATTCTTGTTTTTGCACTTTTCTTGAATAATCTAGTTTTCGTTGAAAAAGTTTCAAAAAGTTTCATTGAGAACTAAATTTTATATGATTTTGGATTCATCTTTATCAAAATTCGGAAACTTAGTGTTTATTGAGTAAATGACTTTTAGATATCCCATACACTACTAGAATTGTGGTCATCAGCGACGGCTGATACCGAGGCTGAACCATCGGTGATGAATATAACGGATGGCGTTAACCATGGCAAACAACCGTCGCTGATGTGTGCATCTCAGATGTGTTGTGACGGCCTAGCTCGGTCATCACACATAGTCATCAGTGATAGCCCAGTGCGTTGTCGCTGATTTAAAAACATCAGTGACGGCTCGGAGCGTTGTCACTGATAACAACCCATCAGCCACGGTCGAGTACCATCGGTGATGTTATTAGCAATCATGATATTTGGTGCTGCCCAGGCCATCAACCATTTACGATAAGCTTTTAGCTATGACTAAAGATGTATCCTATAACTGGAAAAACTAAAAAATTTATAAATTCTTGTATACAACGATATATCGACTACAAATAATTTTCAATCGCATATTACAATCAGAAAACATCATACACATGCATTTGAAATAAAACATACAAGTTTTACATAAATATCATCAATATTAGCCTCAAACCGGAGGCAAACAATTATCAAAATATTAACTCGTGCATCCAAGTTTCAAAATATAAACAAAATACAAAAATCAAAAGCTCACAACTGCGGTGGAGGCGGTGGAGTGGACAACGACTGGGTCGGGAGCGTCGATTGGGTCGAGGAGGACGACAGCTACGACATCATAGGTAGAAGCCCAGCATGAGACACAATCTGAGTGAGGAGTGTAACCGGAGGCAAACAATTATCAAAATATTAACTCGTGCATCCAAGTTTCAAAATATAAACAAAATACAAAAATCAAAAGCTCACAACTGCAGTGGAGGCGGTGGAGTCGACAACGACTGGGTCGAGGAGGACGACAGCTACGACATCATAGGTAGAAGCCCAGCATGAGACACAATCTGAGTGAGGAGTGTCTATATGTTCTGGATCGTCAGTCTCAACTCGTCATTCGCCTGTCTATGCTCCTGCATCTGCTCCTCCATCGTCAGCCTTTGCACCTCCATCGCCTGCCTCTGCTCCTCCATCGCCTGTCTCTGTTGGGTGAGCTCCGACTCCATGGCATATCTTAACACGTGTTATCTTTGTGTTTTTTACTTAAAAGCATCATTGATAACATGTATGCTTAAATCTTGTCATTGGGTAACTTAAGGGGAGCCTAGAAATGCTTAACTTAGGCTCCTTTATGATTAATGTCAAAAGGGGGAGAAGAATTTAGACATTGGCATGCATATAGTTAGGGGGATTTATTCTAGATGTGCATGTTGATAGGGGGAGCATACACTCACTTGATAAAATGTTGTGCTTGTTGATATTTACTCTAATGCATTTATTGAGAAGTTTGTCATCATCAAAAAGGGGGAGATTGTTGGCCTAAGTTTTTCAACCTTTGTCACCAGCTTGATTTTGATGATAACAAACTTATCCTAATGAGTTTATCAAGTGTTTGATCTCAGGTTGAGCGATCGATATGCGTGCGAAGTTCGTCGAAAAATTATGGAAATTCAAGTGTCGACGACTTTGGAGGCGATCGAGTAAGAAGTTAGGTCTAGAACCTTGAAAAGATTGTAAAATCCTTCTAACACATTAAGTCAACCTATTTGTAATATGTTCGAAGTCAAAACCCAAAAACGAACATCGCGCAACAAATCAGCAAAAATCAGCAAAACATCAGGTTTCTAGGTTTCCAAGTTTCCGGCCGATGATTGGTCGACGATCAGTCGACTGGACCATCAGCCAGCCATCGACCGGCCGTGACCGAAAATGGGCAGAAGGCCCCGGTCGATGGCCGATTTCTCAGCCGATCGACCGGCCACCGACCGGGCGGCGACCAACGGGCAGATTTTCGCCCGTTGGGTTGAGTGTGAGGTGTCCCCTCACCTTGGCATATAAATAAAAGCCTCATACTTGCTTCCCAACCTCTCTTGAACTTCATTGAGTCCATCCTTAGAGATTTCATGCCTAAAGGAGTTGATCTAAAGCCCTAATCTCCATTTTCATACTCTCAATCTCTCCTCACTTCATCAATCTTGTCTTCACCGAGTAATTCACATTTGAAGCCTTGAAGTGCAAGGTGGAGACACGTTGGAGCTTCATCAAGTTTGTTTTTATATTTAAGCTCCATTACTTGTGTTTTACCTATTGTTTTTTGCTACTTGTATGTGTGTATGTGTAGGTGTAGTGTACACCTAGGGTTATTTTGTAATTGAGTGTTTTTGCTAGAGAATAGGTGTTGAGGCTCGCCTCTAGGGTCGAGGGATAAGTCCTCATCGTATTCTTAGAAAAATATGAGGAGGAGCCAAGGTAGTGGAGTAGTGGTTAGAAATCCTTGCTATATCATGTATGGATGAGTAGATATGCATGTCGGTAATTTTCTTATGAGTTATGCTCTTACCCATTATATGCTTACTTACTCGCTGAATTTATTATTGATAGATATGATGGTTTGAGGACTGATTTGCTCAATAAGTCCTAGTTGGACTTACTCTTTATTATGTTGTCTTTATCAACATCTGAGCGTGATTAGAGAGGTGCTGGGATGCAGTAGCGCAGCTGGTGGCAGCGGGGATAGTGAATCTCATGACATGTTATGGTTGGGGGTGCATACCCGAGTCTTAGGGATTTTCATTATTCATTGAGTCATGTGGATTTGGGTTTTAGAGTTTATTTCTGAATTTGATGTTGAGGATTCATTTATGTTTTAAATGACTTTGTTCTTAAAGGGTTTGAACATTTGAATACAATGAACTATTTGGTTGGAAATTTTAGAATTATTCTATTTATGTTTTCCGCAAAACATATTGGTTTATAAAATGATCAGGACTTGTATTTGCATCTGTTGGGTTAGACTGTTGGGATGGGAAGAAGAAGCACAGCGGAAAAAGAGATTTAAAAATTTAAACCATCCTGAAAACAACGATCAACTTTAGCAATCTTTAAGAAATTCAATCTACGAGTAGAACGAGAATATATACCTTATACTACGGATGGTATGGATGCTCCTATCCCTATTTCAAGACGTACACACGCACGTCCTCTAAGAAAAGTCCACACCAAGCGCCTCGCAATAAGGGGGCAGCGAACACCGAGACTCGTTATGGCTCAACAGAGCGGGAATCTCAACCCCGAAACACACCAAGGTGAAGACGACCCTTCCACCAAGAACCGAGCATCATCTTGGAGGAAGAGGGGATGAGAAAACCACAAAACGAGGAGGAAGATGAAGGAATACCACGTTGTCCTTCTTGGACTGCTCCAATAAGATGAAGTAGATGACACACCGAAGAGGAAGAGACCATCAACCTGAAGGCAAAATGGCAACACTAGAGGGGGTGAATAGTGTGTTTACTAATTCAATCAGCCTAAATTCTAATTTTAGTCATTTACTTAGATTACTTAGGTAATTTGCGATTGAATGATTATATGCCGAAGCAATAAATGATAAAGCAATTTAAACAAATAAAGAATCAATGCAAACACAAGATTTATAGTAGTTCGGCCCCAATGCCTACTCCACTACCTAAGCACCCCGCTTAGAATTTCCAAACTAGGTTTACTAGATTAATTCTTGTTTCCCTTACAATGAGGACTTTGACTCGAAGATTCGCACTCTCGACCTAAGGCACTTCCACACCCAGAAGTCACCGCCTTCTTACCGAGAGCACTCTTCCACCTCAACCCTAAGGGACAACTTAACTAATCCTAGTAAAACAAAGTTTACACAAGTGGATTTACACCTTTTCACCAAGGTAACCACTTCCAATTTCAAGACCTAAATAGCCTAGGTCTTCACACGCACAAATCCAAAAATAGTTCAAATAACAGTTAGAATTACAATTGAAAAGAGCTTAAAATAAAACCAAGGAATCATGCTCTTTTCCAAGCCTTGGAGCCTCCAACTCGCCAAAAGATAGACTCGAATCAATTTCAAAGTTGAGGAGTAGATGGCGCTTGAAGAAGAACTTGACGGAAGAACAGAGCACGTTCCAATCAATCTCTTTGAAGGCTTTAATCTCCTTTTAGAGTGCTCAAACATCTGTAGGAGTGAGAGAGAGAGAGAGTTAAGAAACTATCCGTTACACCATTTCACCAAGGCTTTATATATGAATGATATATATAACCTCTCAAAGGAACGACAGCTCAATGGATAAAAAACTATCCGTTATAGCCGCTCGATCGATCGGTCGATCGCGACCGATCAACTGCTAATGCGACCACTGCCCTCTTCTCTCTGTGAGGTCGACTGACGGGTCGATCGCTAGACGCAACTTTGCGTTCCCTCAATCCGGTCGACCCATCGGTCGACCGACGCAGGGGAAGCAGAGATGCGCGATCCTTAATCCGATCGACCGCTCGAGGTATTGCCTATATTTGGCCTCTGTCGGTCGACCGAAGTAGCCACTGCCAGTTTTTGGCAGTGTTCGGTCGATCGACCAGTCAACCGAATTGGCTACTGCTAATTTTTTACCCTATTCGGTCGACCATCCGATCGACCGAACCTAGGCTGAATTTGATTTCTTCAGCCTTTTTCTTCCGCGCTTCGTTTCTGGGTTCCGGCTTTCAACGAGCATAAACTTGGAGAGCTTTTCATTTGATCTTTGGACTCGTCCAATGCGACTTTGGTGCACACGTCGATCTTCGAGAATTTTCCGCGATGAACCCGAGCGCAACGATCAATGTCTTTCCGATTTTCTAATTTCTTCCGATTTTTCCGATCGAGGACATCGAAAGCTAATCGATATGGAACCTGAAAGATTTCTCGATGAAATATTAGTCACATGTTTGTTATCATCAAAACCGAGATTAAGAGATTAAGACCAAGGTTAAAAACCTAAAGCCAACAATCTCCCCCTTTTTGATGATGACAAACATCCTTAAAAAATATATTCATTAAAGCATATAGGATATCAACTAAGGGATTTCTCCCCCTATCAACATGCATATCTATGAAAATAAACTCCCCCTATCTATATGTATGGATTTTCTATATTTTCCTCCCCTTTATCTATAATTTTCTCCCCAATTTTCTTATACTTTTCTCCCCCTTTATACCTATACTCTTCTCCCCCTTTTGACATCAATAAAAAAGGGCAAGAAAGGTCAATCTAGTCAAAGGGATGAAAAACAAATATTTTTTCATGAAGTTGAGACTCTAAAGATGTTTGATCATGAAACACAATAATCTCAACCAAAGGGATGGAAAACAAATATTTAATATGAAATTTAAATCATACATGATATGTTCAAAACTAAATATTTGAATTCAACATTAAAACATGTATGTTCTCATATTTTTTTCATGACATTTTTGGATTTCATTCAAACTTTCAAAATATCAAGATATGGTCATTTAAATCATTTATATCAAGTTTGAAGTGAAAATAATGTCATTTGATCAAAATTTTACCTTAGCATGATTTCATTCAAAAACAAGCATGAAAACATGAAATTGCTAAGATCAAATTTTAATCTTTACTCATGGTTTTTCAAATTCAAGCACATGGACACCTAACATGGGTAATTCTAAACATGTTTGTGAAGTTTGAACTCAAAATGAGATTTCTTAGTCAAATTGTTGACTTAGGTCAAACTTTTTCAATTTTGAGTCTCCTAAGATGAGCTAGTTGTCATTTTATCCATTTACATATGATTTTTCAATTTTAACCACATGTATATAAATCATGAATAAGCTCAAACATGTTTATAAAATTTCAACTTAAAATGAAGTCTCTAAGATGAAATTCTACCTAGGGCATATTTCATTCAAACAAGGTTTCATGAAATTGCCTAAGTATCAAAATTTTATCTACTTATGAGATTTCAATCAATTATCATGCAAGATCATTTATGAGCATAGAGAAATCGTTTTATCAAGAAAATAGTGGTGGTATGTAAGCATTTTACCAAAATGAAACTCATACCACATTTCTTGAGAAATTCTAAAATTTCCAATTTCTTTTAATTTTCCTTTAGCTTTCCAACTTTTACCACTTTCTTAACTTGCAAGTAGGCTTCATTAGTATCATAATGAAATCATATACCAACTAGCAAGCTAACATACTAAATAGCAAAGGTTCAATGCAAAGTTTCCATTTTAAAAATCTTAATCTATGCTAGATAGTGAAGATTCATTTTAAATGAATTATATATCATGATATCAAAATGAATCAAGGGATCTTAATTAAGGTCCCTAAACATGTTTAACTAGTTTGGACGTAAAAAGAATGTCTCTAATAGAGAGTATCAACCTATAGCAAGTTTCATTCAATGAAATTTACCTAAGTACTAAGATTCTACCTACTCATGAAAAATCAAGGGTTTTACATGTAATTACCATCATGATTATAGAGACATAATATAAGCTTAAATATTTAGGTATAGCACTAAGATTTTAAATTTATCCAAGTTATACCTTATACTTGAAACTTTAGCCAAACTAATCTTTTTCATTCACATAGCCTTCCATTCTTAATTACCAATAACTTGCAAGTATACTTCATAAATAGAAAATGAAACCAAGTCTACATGCAAGCTATCAAACTAAATAGCGAAGTGAAAAACCAAGTATCATTTTCCAAATTCAACTTCACTAAATAGCATGGATTCATTTTCATATAAATAATTCATGATAAAAAAATGAATCGAGAGATCTCAAAATATAAAATTTTGAAAAATAAGATCTCCAACCCTTCCTATTGGTTGAAAATTGAAAGGCCACAATGAGCCTACGATTTAGAACCGCAAGGTCGCATGAGTCCATTACAGGCTACATAGGTCTCCGAGGAGACCGGAAAATCAAAATCAAAAACATTTTTGAAATTCATATTGAGAACGAAAAATCTACTAATGTTAAGCATGTATGAAAAACTCCAACTCTAATTTAAGTAAGAGAATATAGGAGATGATACCACAGAGTTTGATGCCAACAATTTCGTTACCCAAGGCATCAAGATGACTTGAAGTTGCAACTTTGAAATGGTACAATATTTGAATCCCCAAGCAACTTCAATCAATCAACTTCATCTCACCCTTGTGTGGTGGCTCCCCCTACAATAGAGCATGAAATTTTTGGTACCTAAAAGGCTTTGGGTCCTTGGGGGTTAGTGGGCTTAGGTACCCCAAGTGTCTTAACAACACTAGGGTTAATTTTAAAGGCACAATCACGGATGGCATGCCCATAAACACCACAAAAAAAACAATGTCCATTAAATTTCTTCTTTTCGTTATGGACACGAGCTTTATTATTAGAATGCTTGTCATGTGAAACATGATGAGTATGAGCATTCTTGGAAACATCATTCCTCTTCTTATGATCATGAGGTTTAAAAGTGGAATGTTTAACATGAGATTTAACATTAGCATGAACATTCCTTTTTGAAAAATCATTTCTATTAAAATTCTTAAATGAGGAAATATTTTTCATTTCATTCATTTTCTTGTTTAGGTTTAGAACCTCATTTTTCAAATCAATCATGGAGTTGTGTAAAACATGCATTTGAGATTTCAACATATAATTTTCTTTTTTGATTTTTCAGTTTTCATTTTTCAAAATCTCATTCTCAATTTTGAAATCATTTTTCAACTTTTCATTTTCGAGCTTTAGGTCCTTAAGCTCAAGTTTCAACATATCATGACAAGAATCAAATGAGCTAGATTTTAATTTCTCATTTTCTAATTCTAGAGCATGCACATGTGAACTAAGTCTTGAATTCTCATTTTTAATCCTTTTGTTTTCCTTATCCTTTTTCAAGAGCAAGGCATACATATTTTTATACTCATCCATCAATTCATCAAAATCATGAGAACTAGATGAGTTAATACTATCATTATTATTAACATGACTAGAAGAAGAGAAGTGTACCTCATTGTTATCATTCATGAGTCATTCTTTTGAGATGGCTTCATAGTCATGAAAGGAGGATTCTTCACTTGAGTAGGATGATATTGAAGCATTTGACCTTCTCTTTGCCTTGTTTTTTGTGGTAGGGCGGTTCTTCTTCACATGCCCTTTTTCGTTGCACACATGGCAAATCACCTTCCTTTTCCGACTTTTAGTGCTCCTATGACTAGAGGCACTATGGGCTTCAAAAACCATATTAGTATTGGGTGGATGACAATTGTCATCACTTCCCTTATCAAACGTATTGAGCTCTTCGGTTTTTGCATAATTATAAAGCATGTTTAAGGTAGCCCAAATATCGAATGCGGAAGTACAATGCATGATCCTTTCAAAGACATTATTTTCGAAAGAACAAAAGATGCAGTTTGTAGCTTTAGCATTTAATTCAAACATATCAATTTGTTCTTGGGTCCATGCATTCATATTTTCTGTAGGTTCTATGTATTTTGACCTTACCATATTAAAAACACCTAAATCTTGAGTCTTTAGGAAAGTGTACATTCTACCCTTCCAAAGACCAAAGTTAGACTTATCGAACTTAGGAGGTGAAGATGCTACCGACTCCAGTGCCATTTTCCAGATCGAGGCTAGACGTAGAGGAGACGGTGAAATCTCAATCTACAACCCACTCTGATACCAAATGAAGGCGAAATGGCAACACTAGAGGGGGGTGAATAGTGTATTTACTAATTCAATCAGCCTAAATTCCAATTTTAGTCAATTACTTAGATTACTTAGGCAATTTGCGATTGAATGATTATATGCGGAAGCAATAAATGATAAAGCAATTTAAACAAATAAAGAATCAATGCAAACATAAGATTTATAGTGGTTCGGCCCCAATGCCTACTCCACTACCTAAGCACCCCGCTTAGGATTTCACAACTAGGTTTACTAGATTAATTCTTGTTTCCCTTACAATGAGGACTTTGAATCGAAGAGTCGCACTCTCGACCTAAGGCACTTCCACACCCGGAAGTCACCGTCTTCTTAATGAGAACACTCTTCCACCTCAACCCTAAGGGACAACTTAACTAATCCTAGTAAAAAAAAGTTTACACAAGTGGCTTTACACCTTTTCACCAAGGTAACCACTTCTAATTTCAAGACCTAAATAGCCTAGGTCTTCACACGCGCAAATCCAAAGATAGTTCAAATAACAGTTAAAATTACAATTGAAAAAAGCTTAAAATAAAACCAAAGAATCGTGCTCTTTTCCAAGCCTTGGAGCCTCCAACTCGCCAGAAGATAGACTCGAATCAATTTCAGAGTTGAGGAGCAGATGGCACTTGAAGAAGAACTTGACGGAAGAACATAGCGCGCTCCAATCAATCTTTTTGAAGGCTTTAATCTCCTTTTAGAGTGCTCAAAAATCTGTAGGAGTGAGAGAGAGAGAGTTAAATGAGTTATATGAATGATATATATAACCTCTGAAAGGAACGGCAGCTCAACGAATAAAAAACTATCCGTTACAGCCGTTCGGTTGATTGGTTGGTCGACCGACCGATCGACCACCAATTCAACCGCTGCCCTCTTCTCTCTGTGCGGTCGATCGATGGGTCGACCGCCAGACACAACTTTGCATTCCCTCAATCGGATCGACTCATCGGTCGACCGACGCAGGGGATGCAGAGATGCGCGATCGTGCAATCCTCAATCTGGTCGACCAATCGATCTACCGCTCGAGGTACTGCCTATATTTGGCCTCTGTCGGTCGACCGACCAGTCGACCGAAGTAGCCACTGCCAATTTTTGGCAGTGTTCGGTCGACCGACCGGTCGACCGAATTGGGTACTACCAATTTCTTGCCCTATTCGGTCGACCTTCCGGTCGACCGAACCTAGGCTGAATTTGATTTCATCAGTCTTTTTCTTCCGCGCTTCATTTTTGGGTTCCGGCTTTCAACGAGCATCAACTTGGAGAGCTTTTTCATTTGATCTTTGGACTCATCCAATGTGACTTTGGTGCACACGTCGATCTTCAAAAAATTTCTGCGACGAACCCGAGCACGACGATCAATGTCCTTCCGATTTTCCAATTTCTTCCAATTTTTCTGATCGAGGACATCGAACGCTAATCGATATGGAACCTAAAAGATTTCTTGACCAAATATTAGTTCCATGTTTGTTATCATCAAAACCGAGATTAAGAGATTAAGACCAAGGTTGAAAACCTAAAGCCAACACAACCGTCTTCATAAAATTGGGGAAGGAAGCTTTAGATGGCTGACCACCCAAGGAGATGAAGATGAGTTCTTGGAGCTTTTCTCTTCAAGAAGCCTCTCAAGAACCAAGCCTTGCTCTTCTTCAAAGATCATTAACCAATTTGCTTAACCCCCTTGAACGAGGTTAGGCCATCTATTTATAAGGGGCATAGGTTGCTACCAAGGTAGACCCGGCCGCCCCTTTTAAATCCTCTCCCCGGAATTCAAAATTCTGGGGTTTGCCTCCAAAACAATAATTCATATTTAATGGATTTATAATTAATTCGAAATTAATTAAATCCAACCAAATATAAACTTTAATTTATCTCTATAAATTAAATTCTTATTGATTAGGATTTATCATGTGCTAATCCCTACAATTTAGAGATGCCCTCCAAAACAATAAGGAACTGTTACTGAGGAACAATTTCCTCGCATATTCATTTCTACAGAAAACATCTTTCCTATCATGTGCATAAATGAGATCTGTGATCGAGTTGCAGCATGTCCATGCTAGTAGACATATAGTGCCGCATTCGGACTTTATCTCATAAGGTTCGTTACGAGGTCAGCTTGTTGTGTGTGACCCATTGGGCCCCACACTAAGCCAGTTATGAGTTGTGCATAACGGAGATTCAGATCCGATAGAATGACTTCTATTCGAATCTTATGAGCCACCACTAAACCCCTCTAGTGTGGTCGTGAGAGACTCCACTCATAAGTCAAGATTGACGTCTAGCAACGTGTCATAACTACCAGATAGTGTGAGGTTCAATCTACCAGGATCGAACGCCCTTCGGCGATCAGTTACCATGCAACTAAGTCCCTTGATTATAATATCCCAAAGTTGGCTAGGGTACAGAAGAAGTATCAAACCCTAATTACCAATTCATATGTATTCCACTCTCTAAGATGTTGTCTTAATAATGAAACGTCAGAAACATCTTCTTGACTTTCATGTCTACTCTAGCCAGAGATTCACGAGTCGACACTTGCAGGGACACATAGGCCATTATCTCCTCTCACTAGGAGTAACCAATTTCCATGTTGGTTTCTCACCTACCTCCATGAATGCTTCACCAAGCCTAGTAGTACCCGACACATGACGTTGAGGGCCACGCATGGATATAACCAAAGCAATGGGTCGTCACTCACAAGGTAACCATGACAACCTCAGGTCCAAGTACTATTTGCACCTACTATCGCCTGAGGAACATCCTATTGACACTCATGTAACGATTCTATTTTGTGTTCCTCGTGTAGGTCCGTTCAGTGAACTCATTCTCTAATGAGCACCTGCACTTGTACATTAATGACGGCTCATAGGTAACTATGAGATCGGCTACCCCTTATCGTATAAAACATGTACCAAGTGCACCAGTCTATCCAATTGGTGATCCTACAACTGGGAACATTTAGAATAGGGGCATTTGGATTTCAAGTCTCACTAGCATGATCTCATCATGGCCTTGGAATCAATTGCCCGGGTTCATGGGGTTCATCACAATGTAATTTATATATGATGCAGCATATGATGAAAAGTTGCCTCATATTATTCATTAACCAAAAAAAGTTCCATAAACATCGGCATATACGTGGTACTCTAGCCGGTCATGCCCAAGTTTGGGGTGTGATAGCTTCCCCATACCCAGAAGTATCTGACACATGGTCATAAAGGCCATGTAGGGATAAAACCAAAGCAATGGGTCATCAATCACAAGGTAACCATGACAAGCTCAGGTCTAAGGATTGATTGCATCAACTATCACCCAAGGAACATCTTATTGACACTCATATAAGGATTCCATTATGTGTCCTCGTGTAGGTCTATTCAGTGAACTCATTCCCTAATGAGCACCTGCACTTGTACATTAATGATGATTCATAGGTAACTGTGAGATCAGCTACTCCCTATTGTATCGGGCATATATCAAGTGCACTGGTCTTCCCGAAATCACCAATCCCCTAATCGGTGATCCTACGACTAGGAACATTTAGAACAAGGGCATCTTGATTCCTAGTCTCACTAGCATGATCTCATCATGGCCTTGGATTCATTCGCTCGAGTTCATGGGGTTCATCACATTCTAATACAAAAAATATAGATGTAGCATATGATGAAAAGATATCTCATTTATTCATTATCAAAAATAGTTCTCTACACATCAACATGTGATTGGCTCAAGGGAACTATTTCTTTAAATCTCCCACTTGGTAACCAATCATTATGGTATTTAATACCCATACAATTTAAGTGGCGATCGAACTGCTGCTTTGATAATGGTTTTGTGAATGGATCTGTTATGTTGTCTTTCATGTTGACACGTTCGACATTTATATCACCTCGTCCAACAATCTCTCTTAGGATGTGTTTTGACATGTGTTGGGATCCAGGTTCCTTTGCTTGAGCAATAACCCCAGTATTATCTTAATAAATAAGGATTGGACCGGCAACCTTAGGAACAACAACCAACTTAGTGATAAACTTCTTTATCCACACTCCTTTCTTTGCGGCTTCGCTTGCAGCGGTATACTCTGCTTCTATCATCGAGTCGGCCACACTACCTCGCTTGGAACTTTTCCAGCAAACTGCGTGATAGTATAATCTCTAAGGGAACTTTTATTAAGTGATAGTTACACAGGAAGTTACAACTGCTATTGCACTAACTGTTTATAAGAAGCAAAGTATGAACCAAAACAAAAATAACAAGGAAGCACGCAAATTAACCCAATGATTTGTTTACGCGGTTCAGTGACAAAGCTTGTCACCTAATATGCGGGGCACTCACCGGACAGATGCCCAATCCACTATCAACAAGTATAATATTAGCTTCAGGATTTCACACTCCGAAATCCAACTATCAGTACTATTGTGAATTGGAAATAACAAATAACCTATTTGCTATTACAAGAAGTAACCAACTTGCCTCTCTATGACACCTCGGTCATAGAGTTATGTCCTCCACATAGTCCTTGTGTTGTAATGAGTTAACAACCCAAATCCATCATGGCTTGAAGATAAGGAAAGTAGTTCATTGCCGTCAAAAGCACTCAGCAGTCTCAACTCCTCATATAATTGGCAACATGCATAGTGTATGCACATAGAAGAGTTTTTACATTCAGATCTTCTCGTCAGTATTTATATGTGGAAACCAACCAATATGAATAAATGCCTGCTTAATCAATGATCAACTTAAACCCAGCATGCAGTTATGAAACTCCATAAGGCATCGATCTTTAAACCTCTAAGAGTAACGCCTGGAAACATCAATGAAGACCACTCCACTATCCATAAATGATCAAGCAATAAACATGTATTAAAGATGATAAAAATATATGAGAGATAATAAATAAGATCATCATTAATTAGAGTAACCAAATGTCATCATTGCAGCAACAGCCCCATCCTGAAAACCATAGTTACATAAGCAGTTGTAACTGTCTCACTACTGAGTAACATAAGTAGAACTCCTCATAAACAAACGCAGTTGTGACTGTCTATTCAGTTGAGAACAACCTAGAATACTTTTTGCTCAATATAGCCAACACTAACAATCTCTCCCTTTGGCTTATTTGGCAAAACCCAAACTGTCAGAAAAACTCAGCAAGACAGATAAAAAGAAGGTGGTTTAAATTGAAATATACTAACTGTCAAAATATAACAGATAATATCCAAATCCAGTCATCACAATCACAACCATCATCACAGTCAAGACAAAAAATTACAACCAGATAACCATCAGTCACACAAACAAACATCATAGTCAATCTAGTCAAACAACCAAGTTTAAGACACCACCATAGTTAAGTCACGTACCAAAAATGTAGTTGCAACCATCAAATAGATAAGATAAATAGGTTCCAATGATATCCCCTTTTTTGGCATAATAAGCCAAATGAGAAACTAGTCAAAATCAGTCTGAAGAGGAAGAATCAGAAAGACTACCAGATGAAGGAGAACCAAGACCTGCTGATGCTGCTGTGAATAGCCCAATAACTTTATTCTCAATAGAAATGAGCTATTGTTGGAGCAGAGACACTTGTTTCCCTTGCATTGAATAGTTCCTCTAGAATAGCTTGTTCACTAGCATTTGAGGCAGCAAAAGATTTCTTGTTTGAACTGGTACCAGCCTGAGACTTTCTAGGTGAACTAACTCTCTTCAGTAGTTTGTGGTGAATTTTAGGTATGAACAACAAGTTCAAGAAACTCCTTAGATGAACATTTAAAGCCTTGTCTTTCTAGAATTCCATAGATAAAATTTGGAAAGATTAGAAATATTCTTGATTTTGAGTTCAGTCTAGATCTAAGAGAGGTAATCTATTCAAAAATCAAACTACCAAGATCAAAACCAATCCCATTAGTAATCTTGTGCAACAACATCACAATTTCTCTATTCACAAGGGTGATGTGAGAAGTAGTGATCCAATAAACTCATTAATTATCTCATGACTGAAGGAATACCATTTTCCTCGAACAAAAACTTGGTGAAAATGACTGCTCTCAGAATCAAAAATATCGTCAGCAAGATTGCAATAAAACTCCAAAATAGGTAATTTGCAGTAAGGAGTAACGGTCATAAAAGAGTTAGACAAATTTCTCTTATCAAGTATGCCCAAAATAGGTGTGCATTTTAGAGAAATCTGAGCTAAATCTAGAGGTCTTTGGGAGATTATACCTCTTAATTGAAGAACCTTCCAAAGGGGATAGACATTATCTGAAAGAAGTCCTTTGTGCAGCTTGCTGGTTACTATTTTCTTTTCAGACTTTTTGGCTGATTTGGAGGGCTTTTTCTTGGAGGCAGATGACATTGTCTTCTCAGGCAAAGAAGCTTTTCCTTTTTCTTTAGAATCTTCAGGATTAGGTTTTCTCTTCTTAGATTTCCTCGGCTCTGCAGCCCTATCCATCAAGAGCTCATTATCTGAATCTATATCCAAATTCACAATATATCCAAACAACAATTAAGACTTTCCAAAAAACTTCCTCTTTGAACTCCTCTTCTGTTCAGTGAGTCTAGAGGATTCCTTCTTCTTTTTGGATGAAACTTTCTTGACATGAGTTGAGCTGGATTTCTTCTTTAGATCAGTAGGGTTCTCAGAAGTCTATTGTATTGTTTCCTCAACGGGGACAATGACTGGAGGAGCTTGGTGTTCATTCACATTCTCAGGAACCGAGATAGAATATGCTTTTGGAGTACAGGTGTGACTGTTTCAACTGCATCAGAGACTGTAGTAGGAGTTTCAACTGCTTCAGGAATAGGTTCAATTGGGACCATCAGGCACAAGAACTGGAGTAAAATCATCCTCAGGAACTAGACAAGCATTTTTAACTTGTTGTTCCTCAATTGTAACTGGAGGAATACTATCAGTAGGAACTATGGCAGAGACATTAGTGAGTCTCTTGCGCAGAAGTAGGATCTCATTTCTGATAATTAGGACCAGAATCTGCAGAAGGTAAAGAAGGACCAGTCTTGACTAGAATAGAGTCATGAAAAACATCAGAATCATGAGCAATATCAACATGAAGAGGACCAGTATTCACTAGAGTTCAAGATGGTAAGTTAACATAAAAAATTACTGTTCTAACTATATCATTATGAGCAATAGAACCAGAAGAGACATCAACACAACACTTCCCCTCAGTTGATTATTTCTCCCCCTCAGGAACTAAAACCCTAGGTGGGGATTTGGGGGGGTTAAATGCTATACCTCGACCACTCCTTCGCAGAGGTTGGTCTACTGGACGACGACCAGATTTTTCTCAACTTATGTCCATGAGAAGTTGGAGGAGTTGAGACTTCATCACAAGGCTGCTCCGGAGGAAGTGATTCAATCTTTTCATCCGGATTGAGCGAAGACATTTTCTTTGATGCAGATGCACTAATCTTCCTCACGTAACCCTTCTTCCTTTTTCCACCAGACATCTTTGATTGCTCCATTTAAGAGATGAGGAAGGCAGTTGAGAGGTCAAGAAGAGAGACGGAGCAGCACCGAAAGCAATGAATTATAAAACTCCATGAGACCAGAGAAGGAGCAGCACCGAAAGCAATGAATTTGGGGGTTTGGGATTCCAAAAAGAGAGGTCGCACGAGTGAGACTCCAAAAAGGTGGGCAGTAAATTATAAAACTCCCACCCATAAATGATATTCTTTCAAAAAAATAGTGATAAGAGGAGGATTAAATAAAATAAAAATAACTGAAAACTACTCATATTTTCAATTTTTTTTGGAAAAATACCTAAATATAGCTTGTACTTTAGACTTTGTCTCAATTGTGGCCCATACTTTAATTTGTCTCAATTGTGTACATGTACTAAGACATTTGTTCTAATTGTGGCATTCCGCCAAGACTCCGTCGATCGCGCCGTTAACCTGACGACATGGCATGCTGATGTGTATTAAATAAATATTTTTTAATACCCCCTTGCCATGTCATCAAAGTTGGATCATTATTTTTTTTTTAATCCCAAACACCACGTCATCAAGTCATATCTTTTTTTTCAAATGCCACGTCACCAAGTCAACCCAGCTTCTTTATACCCCACCCAACTCCTTCCTCAACCCTAAATGTTGCCCATCTCTCCACATCGCCGATCGCCACATCCTGTGCCAGTCACCGGACTCTCTCGTCGAAGCTAGTCATCGAAGCATTGCTCGACGAAGGTTTTCCACCAGCTAAAGGTTAGCCACTCTTGTTCCTTGTTTATATTCTAGGGCATAATCTATCCACATTCATTGTTGTGTTTTCCACCAGCTGACTTCAGTCATATGGCATCAAGAGCAAGAACAGAGATTGAGGATGCATCTGTATCCTCAGGTTTTGCTAGGCCTAAGTGCTTTCATGAAATTGAAGCAAAGTTGTTAACTTAAAAAACTCGAAAAAATCCTTAAAGAAAATTTTGGAGATGTGGACATTGGCATGTAGGGATACTTACTTACTCACTTACCATTTTTTTGTAGATATTGTGTATATTGTGGCATTTGGGTTTTAAAAAAAAATTAATGATCCAACTTTGATGATGTGGCAATTGGGTAATAAAAAATATTTATTTAATACACATCAGCATGCCACGTCGTCAGGTTAACGGCGAGGCCGACGGAGTCTTGACAGAATGCCAAAATTGGAACAAATGTCTTAGTACGTGTACACAATTGAGACAAATTAAAGTATGGGCCACAATTGAGACAAAGTCCAAAGTACAGGCTATATTTAGCTATTTTTCCTCGTTTTTCTATAAAAGAAAAAAATAGTGTCAAATAACACATAATCCCAGAGCAGATCGCAACTGCTCAATTCTCCCTCCATCCAATGCTTTTGTGAAAATGTCTACAACTTGTTTATCTATAGAAATGTATTCCAGTTGTAACTCCCTTCTTTTAACTAACTCTCTCATGTAGTGAAATTGAATATCAATGTGTTTAGCGCGAGTGTGCACAACTAGATTCTTTGAGATATTTATAGCATTGGTATTATCACAATATAAAATCATTTCCTCCTGTTTAAACCCATAATCTAACATCATGTTTCTCATCCAAATTAACTAAGTGCTACAACTGCCTACTACCAAAATATTCTGCCTCTGTAGAAGAGAGAGAAATAAAATTCTGTTTTCTACTGAACCAAGCCACCAGATTGGAACCAATATAAAAACATCCACCTGTAGTACTCTTTCTATCATCAATATTACAAGCCCAATCTGCATTAGTAAACCCTACTAGACAGGGATTAGATTCAATTGAATACTAAAGACCAAAATTTAGGCTACCTTTGACATATCTCAAAATCCTTTTAACTGCCTAAAGATGAGACTCCTTAGCATTTGCTGATATCTAGCGCATAAACCCACACTAAAACATAGGTCAAGTTTGCTAGAAGTCAAATATAAGAGACTATCAATCATACTTCTGTAGAGACTGGGATCAACATGAAAGGAATAGTGCCTATGAGCCAATCAAATGTTGATGTGTTTAAGTACTATTTAAGGGTAATCAACTTAATGAGACATCTTTTTCATCATATGCTACATCTTTATTCATAAAGATTGTGATGAAACCCATGAAACCGAGCAAATGATTCCAAGGCCATGATGTGATCATGCCAGTGAGACTTGAAATCCAGATGCCCCTTTTATAAATGTTCCTAGTCGTAGGATCACCAATTAGGGGATCAGTGATTCCGGATATACTAGTACACTTGGTACATGCCCTATACGATAAGGGGTACCTGATCTTACAGTTACCTATGAGCCATCATTAATGTACAAGTGCAGGTGTTCATTGGGGAATGAGTTTACCTGCACGAGGTAAACAAAATGGAATCCTTACATGAGTGTCAATAGGATGTTCCTCGGGTGATAGTAGGTGCAAGCAGTCCTTGGACCTGAGGTTATCATTCTTACCTTGTAAGCGACGACCCATTGCTTTGGTTTTATCCCTATGTGGCCCTCAACTTTATGTGCTGAGTATTACTGGGCATGGTGAATCATTCATGGAGGTAGGTGAGCAACCAACATGGAATCAGTTACTCCTAGTGATAGGAGATAATGTCATATGTGTCCTTACAAGTGTCGACCTGGGAATCTCTGGCTAGAGTAGACATTAAAGTCAAGAAGTTGTTTTTTACGTTTCATTATTTAGACGATATCTTGGCGGGTGGAATATATATGAATCGATTTTAGGATTTGACACTTCTTTAGTACCCCAGCCGACTTCGGGACATTGTAACTGAGGGATTTATTTGCACTGTAACTAATCACCGAAGGGCGTTTGATCAGTGTAGATTGAACCTCACACTATCTGCGTAGTCATGACACGTTGCTAGACGTCAATCTTGACATGTGAATGGAGTCCCTCACGACCACACAAAAAGGGTTTAGTGGAGGCTCGTAAGATTCAAATAGAAGTCATTCTATCGAATCTGACTCTCCGTTATGCACAACTCTTAGCGTGGGGCCCAATGGGTCACACACAATAGGCTAACCTTGTAACAGACTTTATGAGGTAGAGTTCGAATGCGGCACTATATGTCATCTAGCATGGACATGTTGCAACTCGATCACAGATCTCGTTTATGGACATAATAGGAAAGGTATTTCCTATAGGAACGAATGCACGAGAAAGGAGTTCCTCGGTAACCCTAATTTGTAGAGCATCCGTAAATTGTAAGGATTGCACTACTAGAATTGTCGTTTTCACCGACGGCTCAAGCCGTGGCTGAACCGTCGATGATGACTATTACGGATGATGTGGACCATGGTAAAATGGCGTCACTAATGTGCGCATCTCAGATAAGTTGTGACGGCCGCCCTCAGCCGTCACAAGTAATCATCAGCGAGAGTCGCAATGCTGATTTAAAGACATCAGTGATGACCCTAGGCGGCTGTCACTGATTTAAACACATCAGCCGCGACTAAGAGCCGTCGATGATATTATTAGCAACCATGATATTTGGTGTTGCCCCGGCTATCAGACATTTATGATACGCTTTCTGCCACGGTGTAGTGACGGTCAGTCGTGGGTAAGCCATGGCTGAAGTTATATACTGTAACTAAAAAATTTTAAAATTTTGAAAATTCTTGTATACAATGATATTTCTACATTATAATTGATTTTCAATCACATATTACAACCACAAAACATCCTACACATACATTTTCAACCAACCATATAAGTTTTACTTAAATATCATCAATCTAAGCCTCAAACCGGAGGCAAACAAGTATCAAAATATCATATAAACAACTAAAAGTATATAAACAACTTTAAGCCTCAAACCGGAGGCAAACAAGTATCAAAATATGAAATATAAAGTATAAACATCTATCAAGTATCTAAGCCTCAATTGGAGGCTAACAAGTATCAAAATATATACAAAATACAGTAAACCAAAATCTCACGGCTTCGGTGGAGGCGGTGGAGTCAACAACGACTAGGTCGAGGAGGACGACGGCTGTGACATCAGTAGAAGGCCTGAGTGAGACGCAATCTGAGTGAGGAGGACGACGACTGCAACTCATCATTCATGCGTCTCTACTCCTCCATCGCTTATCTTTGCTCCCCCATCGGCTATGCTCCCCCATCGCTTGTCTCTGCTCCTCTATCGTCGCTCTCTACTGTGTTAGCTCAAACTCCAAGCCCGCTATCTGGCTCTGGTCCTGTGTCCCCTATGTCGAGGGCTGCTCACCCGCAGTGGGAGGGGTCGATGCCCCAAGTGGCCCTTAGACGGCGCGTGCATGATCACTGTTTGCAAAGCCATAAACACGGTCGTGCTCCCAACCACCTGCGGCCTCGACCCATGCAACCGCGTCAAACTCCTCCAGCGTGCCTCCACTATCGATCACGGTCCTTGTGTAGGTCTCCTACACGCGTTTATATTTTAAATAGTACATATATATAAACAATAAATAAAAATTGTGTAAATCAAATAGACATAAATACTTATCATGATGATCGAGGCCCCGCTGTCGACATAGTCCCCTCCTCCTCGTCGCCGAAGGTGAGTGCGCTCAAACACCTCCATCAACGAGGGGCATTGGACGGTGTCATCCTTCGCAACTCGCATCTTACATTAGAAAACAAATACATTAGTATCATTATACAAAATATATAATATTTTAAGTAAAAGTAAGGAAATTATACATATCATACGATGCTCATTCACCGCAAAAGACATGGAGCCACTAGTGTGGCGTGCCCCCGTTTCGTCCCCCCCGGGACATGCGGTTTCTCAACACTGCCTGGGAGACCTCTTGCCACTCAGGCGTATCCCATCGCTCAAGAAATTGGTCCCACACAGGTCCAGGAAACCCCTCGGGGGCGTGTCCCCGAGTTTGCCCAATCTTTGTGGACCCGGTTGTCTCATCACGGTCTTATGGGCCTGCTGAAATAGCCCGTTGTAGCGAGCACAGGCAACGCGCTCCCACGCACTCTCTACCAAAGGAGTCTGGTCCTCCGGCCATGTATAATGAGCCTGCAAAAACATAAATTTATTATTACCGATCGATATTTTACATTATCATTAATTTAATAAATATACTTACCGAGAACTCTTGCCATAGTAGATCAATATGCTCACGGGGCATGTGAGACCATGTAGGCCACGCCCTTGCATAAACTTTTGCATCATCCCCGCTATCGTGCATGGGACGTCCTCCTGCTCAAACCTGCACCAAATATAGTACAATCCTATATTATGATATATTGAATTATAAATAAAATTATAAGGGATAATTAATGCATCTATTTACCTTCTACCGCGTACACTAATCGATCTGCACGACTCTTCCTCGGCTGTCAAAGGGAGAATTTTGTTAGGCCGTCATGGCCTATGTCTCGATGTCGACGGGCTTCGATCGGCTGAATGGATGGTGGCTGGAGGTGGGGGGATGGTAGCTAGATCATTTGGGGGATTGGTGGATGGATCAGGTGGGGCAATGGTGGATGAATCAGGTGGAGGAACGGTACCCGAATCAGGTGGGGGGATGGTGGCCGGAGGTGGGGGGATGGTAGCCAGAGGTGGGGGGATGGTGGTCGAAGGCGAAGGGTCGGTGGGTAGAGGGGTGGCAGGTGGTAATCGTTGGGGGATAGTCGTACGAGGAATGCCTCCTCGAGCACGCATTTCTCGAACCATAGCTGTCAAATATGAATATAATTAGTATATATATAACAGATTAATAGATACATTTAATAATTGTAAATATACTTCACATTTATAATTATTCATCATCATCAGTATCATCATCCGTGTAATACTATTCTTCTTGTTCTTCTGTATCGAAATCTTCAAATGCTTCTTCTTATCCCTCATCATCGTTTTGTCCTTCTTCCTCAAGACGGTTATTGTTGTCATCAACATATTCTACTTCCAATTGAACTAACTCGCTCCACTTCGGCAAGATCCTCTTCTTTATAGAAGTCATTTGTTGGCTCATTCGATCCAACTACCGGGTCAACTTTTCCTCTGGCTTTAGTCTTATATATTACACGCCTATCTGCCATATCTTTCTTTCGAGATGGATACTGCATATAATATACTTGTTCAGCTTGAGATGTCAATATAAATGGCTCATTTGAAGCCAATTTTGATTTGTAATTGACCTCGACAAGTTTATACTTTAGATGAACTCTCATACCACTATCGCTTGTATTGAACCACTGATATTTTAAAAGGGCAACTGATTTCCATCTGAAAAATTGCAATTCTATAACTTCTTCCAATAGTCTGTAAAAGTCAATATCACATTCAGCGTACGTTGTCCCTTTGACGCAGACACCGACATTCATAGTCTTCTTTGTAGATGAATATTCAAGTGTGTGAAATTTATATCCATTAACAAAATAATTGTTATAACACTATACAAGTCATGCCGATCCGCTAGCAAACTCAAAGATTTGGTTATCTATTTCGCCTCTGTGTTCTGTATCGTAAGCTCAAAACCAATTATGGAACTCACGATTCCGTAATCTCTCTAATTCCTCATCGCTGTAAATTGAGTATTTTGTCACCATCTCGACGTCAAATATTTCAATGAACTTTACAATCTTTGGTCAATTTAGTAAAATATACAGGTAGGTCAAATGGTACTCTTCGTCGTTTAAGAATCGAGATGGACGAGAACCCAAAGCACGACCAGGGTAAGAAAAGATATTTAAACAACCATCTAATGGTCGAGATCCCCCATTTGATGGTCGAGCTCCCCCGTCGTCTATGTGGATAGATCTGAAAAGGATGCCTGGTTTACCCTAGCCCATGTATGTTGATACAGTGCGAAAAGAGTTTTAGCATCGAAAGCAGTAAAAGATGTTACTTGCCTAAGAGTCATTGCATCAGTCTTTCTAAGATGTTGACTGCTAAGACACCTGAGGAGAGACAAAATATGAGTGAGATCCATTATGCTTCGCCAGTGGGATCCATCATGCGATGCTTTGCACTTGGCTTGATATTGCTTATACCTTAGGAGGCGATTGGTATGAGGCAATCCATCCAGATTGCTGGCAATCTTGTCTTTAAATTACTTGGACCCCACACATTGCCTTATTTGGTGTCTCACTTGTGCAGGTAATGTGGATTGCCATAAAAGTGGTAATTCAGATTGCTCAATAGAGAGGCGACTATGTGGATTACCTCTGAAGTGGTAATCTTGAATTAATTTTTAGGACAAAATTGTCCTCCTTAAACTCTAGTTTTTTTATATGTTCTTTGCTCCTCCCACGACTTCTCCCATGACATAATATTATAATAATATTATTATATTATATTATACATATTCTTTATATTATATTATATTATATATTTTATTATGTTAATATATATAATATATTATATAATATGAATAATTATAATATTATAATATACTTGTGAAAAGGGTATTTTCGAAAAGTATATGTTATTACTTAGTAATGTATTTCTTATACCAAACATGTCTATGTGAATTCTAGCAATCTTTTCATAACATTACTTGTGCATACCAAATATTATATTCTACGTCATCGACAATCTTTTTAGTGGCAATCTATCTAAAAGTTAAGGAACTAAGATCCCATGAAGATCATTGCTTTTCTTAAAAGGTGGTATCACCTCGTCGTTGAAAAGAGGTGATGACTGAAAGACATTAAGGTAGATTTGTGTATGGAAGTCGTATGGCAGCCATGGCCAGAAAAAGTCTTATGGAAGAAACTTTTGCTACAGGAGAAAATGTATACCCGTAGTCAAGACCATAGATTTGTGTATATCCTTTGGCCACGAGACGAGCCTTGAGATGACCAATCTAGCCATCGGTTCTGACTTTAATAGCATACACCCACCGACATCCAACAATAGTCTTGCCTGGGGGAGAGAGACCAACTCCCACGTGCCATTGTGTTCCAAAGTGTAAGACCCGGAAAAGTTTCCTAATATAAAAATTTGTTTTCATGCAGCGCGCTGGACCCAGGGGCAGTCGAGTCGAGCCTCAGGATCATCTCGAGTGAAAAGGTATGACTCGGCTAATGATTCATGAAACCTATGTGGATGATTAACTTTCCTTTTATGAAATCATACCTTAAATTAAGTTAACTCGAGTCATGTTATGGGTTGAGTCGAAACCCAAGTTGAGTTCAGGTTTAGTCGAGTTCCGAGTATGAGTTAAGTGAGTCTTGAGGCCATCTTTGGAAAGATGGATGAGGCAATAAAACCATCTTATTGCAGTTGTGCGACTCACCCTTTGAGTCGCACAAGGCCACCTAGGGAGAAGAGGAGAAGGAGCAAGGAGGAGGCTTGGGTCTTGGATCGATCCGGGATTCGCGTCGTCGCCGGAAAAATTTCAAGTCATCGTCACCCGATCCTTGTTTCTCTGCAACCTAGGTGAGTGGTTATGTTTTTGAAGCTTGGGGGAGGCTGGTAACCGAACCGTAGATGAAACAGGTTGAGTTCTCGCGATCCTTCCGACGAATCTTGATTTCCAACGATGTGTGTTCACTGTTTTATGAGTTTTCTTGTCGGAACTCACTATTTTCTTCATTGTTGTGCAAGATCTTGGGGCTGCCGAATCATGAGAAAAGGGAAAAGGTCATGCCAAAATTTTCCCCGATTCCCTTGACGGCAAGAAGGCCCTTAGATGACCTTATATCACTGTTTGATGTAGTTTCCTTTGTACATCTCGCGTATTATGAAGTATGCTCTCCCTAGAAATCCCTTGAAGTGGACGAATGAACCCTACCACTCATGAAGAGGGTTCGGCCAAGGGTGAGGGAAAGGTAAATTATGTCATTAGTATTTGAGTTGTATGCGGAATTGAAGTGGTAAAGGTATAGCTAGAGTCCCCTCCCTCTTTTCCTACCACAAGGGCCATGGCCGAGCAAGGTCTTCCTTGCTAATAGTTCGGCCAGGGTTAGGGAGAGGAGGAGAGATTTGCTTTAGATGGTTATTGCATGATTATAAGGATCATACATAGAGATATGACAATACTTGGGAAGAACACCAAACTTAGCGATTAGCTTCATTGATTTTGAATTGTAGAAATGCTAGTTTTATAACCATTCTTAGCATTAGATCCAATTTTGACATTGTTACCATGTTTTGAATTTCATACATGTTATTTAAATTCATTACTACCTTGCCAAGCTAGATAGTTGCTCCTTAATGTGCTAATATTCCTAAGGTAGTATAAAAATTGCTATGTATATACAATGTGGTCATATATGATGCAGGTTGCAATATTTGAATATTTTCCTTTGGATTATACATTATGCCCTAAATGTTCTTGGGTGGTATTCCAAGGTCGACACATGGAAATTCTCACCCAAGGCAGTGCAGAAGGATGGGTAAAATGTAAGGCGTCACTAAACGTTCATAGCACATATATGGAAACTTAGTTAGGAGACGATAACACTTCTATGACTCCTTATATACTTTTAGAAATTTAGAACTCGTAGGTGTTCATATATTGAAAGGGTGGCATAAATTGTTGACCCGGTAGTCGGACTTAGGCCTGATATGGGCAAAGGCCCGAAGTGTATGTATATGGAAACTCTAGGATATTGATTGTGCGATGTGTTTGAGATGGTCCGCCGAGGAGCGAGGAGGTCTGACATGACCAATGCTCAGCTCAGCCAGTATTGGGTCTAGAGGTGCGTCAGCGGGCCCGCTAGGTGCCAGACCCTAGTTGGGTGGGACTTGCTATCCTTACCCACACGGTGTCCGAAGACTAGTGGACCATCCTAGTCGACGGCCCGGGATTATTTGCTTACTTCTTGAGATGATGTGGCCAATGGCCAGTATGATACTACTGGATATGGTAGGGACGGCTGTAGCCGGGATATTATTCTATGAGTAGGCCTAAGGGCCGGATGCCGAAGGCTTGATAAGCCGAGATGGCAAGTTATCATATTCAGTTGGTAGAAATGGACCCGTTGGGGTCGGTAATCGCATTAGAAGTAAACTTTACCTCCTTGTACATTTTCTTTAATGCCTTATATGATATATGCATGATTGAGGCTTATGTGGAGGTTCATTCGAGCCACTCACCGAGTCCCAAGTGGACTCACAGTTTACTCTTATTTTTGCAGAGCATGAGCAGTGACTTGGTATGTCGACATGGTGTAGCTGGTGGGCAGGAGGCGGTGCCATATCTCGTAGCGGCGTCCATGAGTCTTAGACTAGTGCTTAGTAGTGTTTGGTTTTATTTCTGCATTGACAGTTGTAATTTAAAAAGTATTGTAGAATCTCGTTTCTTGAACCTTCGATTTCTTTGATGTTGATGTTTCTATTCATTTTGGAAAACATATGGATTGTGACTTTGCAAACTTTTTATAAAGTATGATGAGATTTCTTTTACTCGATGTGTCTTGACTTTATTGGTGTCAGTGTAGATAGTAGGCCACAGGGCAAGAAGTAGGCCCTGGCCGGTCACATTACCCTCAGTTGGGGTGTGACAAAGTTGGTATCAGAGCACTAGGTTAGGTCTTGTCTATGACTAAGTGTTGGGTACCGTACGAGGCATATGCTAGCGTGCCGACTTACAGTATAGTTATGCTATGAGATTGGGGGACCACTCCTGCACTCAGTGCACCATGCGGTTAGTAAGTTTAAGAGCTCTATGTTAAGAATTTATTTTGTGACATGCAAGTTCTTTCTTTCCCGTGTTATAGAATGGAAGCTCAAAATGCTGCTTTGAGCGGCAGTGGTAGTAACTCGACAGAATGTCGAGGCCGGGGGTGAGGCCGAGGCCGGGGGTGAGGCCGAGGCCGGGCCCGGGGCAGGGATAGAGAGCCGTCTGAAGGTCAGGGGCAAGAGTCAGTGGTTGTTCAACTGCAGGCTAAGGTGAATCAACTATTTGAGGCGCTCCTTAAGGAGCAGGAACTAAGATAGCAAATGCAGCAGTAGCACTCTCAACAGCCACCGCCACAACCCGTGCTCGTGATTTTAGTGGTATCAGAAGTGCTAGAGGTGACAGCACCGATGGTCAGAACCCCAGGGGCCCTAACTTATGCAAATTTTGTCACACTGAACCCACCGGAATTCACCGGGACAGATCGTCAGGTGGAGGTGACAGAATTCTTGGGGGATTGCTACGAGCTATGTATGGAGCTGGGGTGTTCATCAGAGGCAGCTGCTCGTATGGTCAGTCTTCAGATGAGGGGACTGCAAAGGTCTGGCTGCAAACTTGGAAGGCCCACAGGGTAGCTGGCGCACCACCTTCCACGTGGGAGGAATTTCGGGCGGCTGTGAAGGAGCAGTACCTACCCATGAGTGTCCGCGACAAGCGCGCCCATGATTTTAAGATGCTGCACCAGGCTGGAGGCATGATAGTGTCAAAGTATGAGATGGAGTTCAACCCTCTCTCCAAGTACCACCCAACCCTAGTGGGGTCTGAGACCGCCAGGGTTAAGAGGTTCGTGGCAGGATTGAGGCCGCAGATTGGCAGGCTTATCCACTACACTGAGGATTCTACTCTGGCTCGGGTCGTGGATGAAGCCCTGTAGAAAGAAGTCTTGGTGCCATTTGAGATAAATGACAGGCCAACTAAAAAGAAGTTTCGGTGGCAGGGTTCTGGTAGTCGGCCTTGGCACTCCGAGGGGGCAATGACTACAGCAGAGTAGCAGTAAAGCCGGGGGCAGAATGGCAGCCGGGTCAGTGAGGCCAGCAGTGTCAGGAGGGGTTCTTAGAGATCTGAGGCGCCGCAATGTGGCAGCTATAGTCGGAGGCGCTGGGGGTCCTGCCTCAGCCGCACTAATGCTTTCTTCAAGTGTGGCTGAGTCCGACACTTCAATAAGGACTATCCTGAGGGAACTGGTCAGAAGCTTGAGCAGTCTAGGGGAAAGACACCTATGTCAGTAGGGTCAGTAGCTCAGAGAGGGCAGACACAACATAAGGGGCCGCAGACCAGTCATTCAGAGAGGCCGCCTACGCAGGTATACGCCATGAACCGTGATGGGGCAGAGGCATCCAAAGCAGTGGTGACAGGTACTATTTTAGTAGGTTCGTCTACTGCATATGTTTTATTTGATCCGGGTGCCACGCACTCGCTTGTGTCTGCCATATTTGCTACAAAGTTGCCAATGGCACCCTCTATGCTTGACGGGCCATTGATGGTATCAATGCCTACGGGCGATGCAATCTTAGCAAATTCAATATATCAAGGTTGTGAAGTGCTCGTTTGTGGCCATGTGTTGAGTGTCGATTTGACACTCCTACCCACTCTTGAGTTTGATGTCATACTTGGCATAGACTGGCTAGCAGAGAACTTTGCAATGTTGGACTGCAGAGCCAAAACAGTGATGTTTAATAAGCCTGGGCTACATGGTTCACCTTCCAATGGGGGGGAGGTAGCAAGCCGATAGGGGTCATCTTAGCCTTAAAGGCTCGTAAGTTGCTTCGGGGCGGTTGCCAATCCTTCCTAGCCTTCGTATCTGTGGCCGGGGAGGAAGAGGGTGAAGCTAGGAATGTCAGCGGAACCACAGTGGTATTTGAATTCCCTGATGCATTTTCCGAGGAATTACCGGGATTGCCTCCCAGAAGGGAAGTTGACTTTTGCATTGATCTGCAACCCGGGGTGAAACCAATTTCCATTCCTCCCTATAGGATGGCACCGACCGAACACAGGGAGCTAAAGGGAAAAATGTAGGAAATGTTAGATCTGGGGTTCATCCGGCTAAGTGTGTCACCCTGGGGTGCCCCGGTTCTCTTCGTGAAGACGAAGGATGGGTCGATGCGAATGTGCATCGACTATAGGCAGCTGAACAAAATGACTGTTAAGAATCGCTACCCATTGTCGAGGATAGACGATCTATTTGACTAGCTACAGGGGGCTCAATGGTTTTCAAAGATAGATCTGAGGTCTGGATATCATCCGCTGAGAATCCGAGACTGCGATGTCCCGAAGACGGCCTTTAGGACTCGCTATGGTCACTATGAGTTCGTAGTGATGTCCTTTGGCCTAACCAATGCACCTGCTGCTTTCATGGACCTAATGAATAGGGTATTTAAGGAGTACGTGGACAGCTTTGTGATCGTCTTCATTGACGACATTCTAGTTTACTCCAAGAATGAGGAAGAGCACTCTAAGCACCTGAGAGTGGTCTTGGAAACCCTCAGAGAGCACCTCTTGTTTGCCAAATTTTTCAAGTGTGAATTTTGGTTGGAAAGTGTAGGGTTCTTGGGCCATGTAGTGTCCAAGGAAGGAATAAGGGTAGATCCTGCCAAGATTGAAGTGGTGCAGAACTGGAAGCGGCCGACTAGTGTGACTGAGATCCGTAGTTTTCTTGGTTTTGTCGGCTATTATCGGAAGTTTGTGAAGAATTTCTCCAGAATTGTAGCCCCTCTGACTCGATTGACCCAGAAGAAAGTCAAGTTCCTTTGGGATGATAAATGTGAGGCGAGCTTTCAAAAGCTCAATGCATGTTTAACATCTGCACCCGTGTTGGCAACACCTTCAGGCTCAGGAGGGTTTGTAGTCTTTTGTGATGCCTCTCGGGTTGGCCTGGGCTACGTCCTGATGTAGTATGGCAGGGTCATTGCTTATGCGTCTCGCCAACTGAAAGTTCATGAGAAGAACTATCTGACGCATGACCTAGAATTAGCGGCAGTGGTCTTTGCACTGAAGCTTTGGTGGCACTACCTGTACGGAGAAACTTGCGAGATCTACATAGATCACAAGAGCCTCCAGTACTTGCTTACCCAGAAGGAGCTGAACCTCAGGCAGAGGAGGTGGCCAGAGCTCCTAAAGATTATGATTGCACCATTATGTATCATCCGGGGAAGGCAAATGTGGTAGCAAATGCTCTGAGCAGAAAGTCCATGGGCAGTTTAGCTCATTTGGAAGTTTAGCTCGAGAATTGGCCTTGTGCCTAGATGCGGGTGCAACCTTATCAGTGTCAGCTTCAGGTGCCCTGATGGGACACCTGCGGGTACTGTCCATGCTGGTGGACATGTTGCGTGCCGCGCAGGGGGAAGATGCCTTTTGTGCACTGACCAAGGACCTGGTGCAAAGAGGTGATGCAGAGAACGGTTTCAGATTGGACTCAGATGGTGCACTGAGGTTCAGAGACTGGATAGTTGTACCAGACAAGGCTAAGGTACGTAGGCAAGTCCTGGAACTGGGTTATCGTTCCACTTATACGATGCACCCGGGGGCCACCAAGATGTATCAGGATTTAAGGCAGCATTACTGGTGGAAAGGTATGAAAAGAGAAGTGGCGGAGTTTGTTTCCAAATGTCTAGTCTGCCTGCAGGTGAAGGCCGAACACCTTAAGCCTGCAGGGCTTCTGCAAAACCTCGAGGTGCCCGAGTGGAAATGGGAGAAAATCACCATGGATCTAGTGACCGGATTGCCTAAGTCAAAAGGCGGTTTTGATTCCTTTTGGGTGGTAGTGGACCAGTTAACCAAGACCGCGCACTTCATACTGGTGAAGACTACCTTCTCTGCGGAGCAGTATGCCTAACTATTCTTGGATAGAATTGTGGCATATCATGGTACCCCGGCGATGATTATATCCGACCGCGGTACCCAGTTCACAGCCCGGTTTTGGCAGTCCTTCCCTGAAGCTTTGGGTACCCAGGTGCGTTTCAGCACAACTTTCCATTCGCAAACTAGCGGGCAGTCAGAGAGGACCATCCAAACTTTGGAGGACATGCTGAGAGCATGCGTCCTCGATATGGCCGACGGCTGGGAGAGGCACCTACCGTTGATAGAATTCGCCTACAACAATAGCTATCATGGTAGCATTGGCATGGCTCCTTTTGAGGCCTTGTATGGGCAGCGGTTTAGGTCTCCAGTGGGCTGGTTTGAGGCAGGGGAATCACTCATGGTGGGCCCCGATCTGGTTGAGGAAGTGGTAGAAAAAGTAAAGGTCATTAAGGAAAGATTGCTGGCGGCTCATAGTCGACAGAAAATGTATGTCGACAAAAAGGCTAGGGAATTGGAATTTGCAGAGGATGACTTAGTATTCCTGAAGGTCTCTCCTATGAAAGGGGTGGTCCAGTTTGGGAAGAAGGGGAAGCTGAGCCCTAGATACATTGGGCCTTTTCCTGTTCTCAAGCGGAGGGGCGCGGTGGCCTATGAGCTGGCATTGCCTCCTAGTCTGAGCAGAGTGAACTCGGTCTTCCATATATCCATGTTGCGGATGTATGTAAAAGATGATTCGCATGCGATCGAGCCCTCTTCTATCGAGGTAGATTCGGCCATCTCATTCGAGGAAAGGCCGGTAGAGATTCTTGACCGCCAGATCAAGAAGCTAAGGTCCAAAGAAATTCCCCTGGTAAAGGTCAATTGGGAGCACCATTCTGGGCAAGAGGCCACATGGGAGGTAGAGCATGACATGAGAGAGCACTACCCTTCCTTGTTCGAGGAGCCAGTAAGTTGTTGTTCTTCAACTAAAATCGAGGACGAATTTCCCTTAAGGGGGGAAGGTTGTAAGACCAGGAAAAGTTTCCTAATATAAAAATCCTTCTTGGTGCAGCGCGCCAGACCCTGGGGCAGTCGAGTCAAGCCTCAGGATCGTCTCGAGTGAAAAGGTATGAGTCGGCTAATGATTCATGAAACCTATGTGGATGATTAACTTTCCTTTTATGAAATCATAACTTAAATTAAGTTAACTCGAGTCATGTTATGGGTTGAGTCGGAACCAAAGTTGAGTTCGGGTTTAGTTGAGTTCCGGGTATGAGTTAAGTGAGTCTTGAGGCCATCTTTGGAAAGAAGTATGAGGGAATAAAACCCTCTTATTGCAGCCGTGCGACTCACCCTTTGAGTCGCACAAGGCCGCCTAGGGAGAAGAGGAGAAAGAGCAAGGAGGAGGCTTGGGGCTTGGATCGACCCGGGATTCGAGTCGTCGCCAAAAAAATTTCAAGCCATCGTCACCCGATCCTTGTTTCTCCGCAATCTAGGTGAGTGGTTATGTTTTTGAAGCTTGGGGGAGGTGGGTAGCCGAACCCTAGATGAAATAGGTTTAGTTCTCTCGATCCTTCCGACAATCTTGATTTCCAGTGACATGTGTTCACTGTTTTATGAGGTTTCTTGTCGGAACTCATTGTTTTCTTCATCGTTTTGCAAGATCTTGGGGCTGCCGAGTCATGGGAAAAGGGGAAAGGTCATGCCGAAATTTTCCCCGATTTCCTTGACGGCAAGAAGGCCCTTAGATAACCTTATATCACTGTTTGATGTAGTTTCCTTTGTACATCTCGCGTATTATGAAGTATGCTCTCCCTAGAAATCCCTTGAAGTGGCCCAACGAACCATACCACTCATGAAGAGGGTTTGGCCAAGGGTGAGGGAAAGGTAAATTAGTTCATTAGTATTTGAGTTGTATTCATAATTGAAGATGTAAAGGTATAGCAAGAGTCCCCTCCCTCTTTTCCTACCACAAGGGCCATGGCTGAGCAAGGTCTTCTTTGCACATGGTTCGGCCAAGGTTAGGGAGAGGAGGAGAGAATAGCTTTAGATGGAAATTGCATGATTATAAGGATCATACATAGAGATATGACAATACTTAGGAATAACACCAAACTTAGCAAGTAGCTTGATTGATTTTGAATTGTAGAAATGCTAGTTTTATAACCATTCTTCGCCTAAGATCCGATGTTGACATTGTTACCATGTTTTGAATTTCATACATGTTATTTAAATTCATTACTATCTTGCCATGTTAGATAGTTGCTCCTTAATGTGCTAATATTCCTAAGGTAGTAAAAAAATTGTTATGTATATACATTGTTATGTATATACATTGTGATGAAGGTTGAAATATTTGAATATTTTCCTTTAGATTATACATGCTGCCCTAAATGTTCTTGGGTGGTATTCCAAGGTCGACACATGGAAATTCTCACCCAAGGCAGTGTAGAAGGATGGGTAACATGTAAAGCGTCACTAAATGTTCATAGCACATATATGGAAACTTAGTTAGGAGACGATAACACTTCTATGACTCCTTATATACTTTTGGAAATTTAGAACTTGTAGGTGTTCATATATTGAAAGGGTGGCATAAATTGTTGACCCGGTAGCCGGACTTAGGCCATTTACGGGCAAAGGCCAAAAGTGTATATATATATGGAAACTCTAGGATATTGATTGTGCGATGTGTTTGAGACGGTCCGCCGAGGAGCGAGGAGGTCTGAAATGACCAATGCTCAGCTCAGCCAGTATTGGGTCTAGAGGTGTGCCAGCGGGCCCGCTAGGTGCCAGACCCCAATTGGGTGGGACTACCTATCCTTACCCCAGACGGTGTCCGAAGACTAGTGGACCATCCTAGTCGACGGCCCGGGATTGTTTGCTTACTTCTTGAGATGATGTGGCCAATGGCCAGTATGATACTACCGGATATGGTAGGGACGGCTGTAGCCTGGATATTATTCTATGAGTAGGCCTAAGGGCCGTATGCCGAAGGCTTGATATGCCGAGATGGCAAGTTATCATATTCAGTTGGTACAAATGGTCCCGTTGGGGTTGGTAATCGCATTAGAAGTAAACTTTACCTCCTTGTACATTTTCTTTAATGCCTTATATGATATGCGCATGATTGAGGCTTATGTGGAGGTTCATTTGAGCCACTCACTGAGTCCCAAGTGGACTCACAGTTTACTCTTATTTTTTGCAGAGCATGAGCAATGACTTGGTATGTCGACATGGTGCAGCTGGTGGGCGGGAGGTGGTGCCATATCTCGTAGCGGCGTCTATGAGTCTTAGACTAGTGCATAGTAGTGTTTGTTTTTGTTCCTGCACTTACAGTTGTAATTGAAAAAGTATTGTAGAATCTCGTTTCTTGAACCTTCGGTTTGTTTGATGTTGATGTTTCTATTCGTTTTGGAAAACATATGGATTGTGACTTTGCAAACTTTTTATAAAGTATGATGATATTTCTTTTACTCGATGTATCTTGACTTTATTGGTGTCAGTGTAGACAGAAGGGTACAGGGCAGGAGGTAGGCCCTGGCCGGTCACACTACCCTCAGTTGGGGTGTGACACAAAGCCTGCATTTCATCAATCATGGCTTGTCGCCATCTGGGATGATCAAGTGCCTCACGAACATCTTTTGCTATTGAAATAGAATAGATGGATCCAACAAAGGAAGAATAGGAAGGTGATAAACGTCAAAGGAATAGTGCCCTTGAGCCAATCATATGTCGATGTTTTTAGGGACTATTCAAGGGTAATCGACTTAATGAGGCAACTTTTTCATCATATGTTGCATCTTTATTCATAAAGATTGTGATGAACCCCATGTAACCGGGCAAATAATTCTGAGGCCATGATGAGATCATGCCAGTGAGCTTGGAATCCAGATGCCCATATTCTAAATGGTCCTAGTCGTAGGATCACCAATTAGGGGATCGTTGATTACGAATAGACTAGTGCACTTGGTAAATGACATATACGATAAGGGGTAGCTGATCTCACAGTTACCTATGAGCCATCATTAATGTACAAGTGCAAGTGCTCATTAGAGAATGAGTTCACTGAACGGACCTACACGAGGAAAAACAAAATAGAATCCTTACATGAGTGTCAATAGAATGTTCTTCAGGTGATAGTAGGTTCAAGCATTCCTTGGACCTGAGGTTGTCACGGTTACCTTGTGAGTGACGACCCATTGCTTTGGTTCTATCCCTACGTGGCCCTCAACATCATGTGTCGGATATTACTGGGCATGGGGAAGCATTCATGGAGGTAGCTGAGCAACCAACATAGAATCGATTACTCCTAGTGAGAGGAGATAATGTCATGTGTCCTTGCAAGTGTCGACTCGGGAATCTCTGGCTAGAGTAGACATGAAAGTCAGGAAGATGTTTCTGACATTTCATTATTGAGATGACATCTTGGCGGGTAGAGTACATATGAATTGGTATCGGAGTTTCACACTTCCTCCGTACCCTAGCCGACTTTGGGACATTATAACCGAGGGATTTAGTTGCATGGTATCTAATCACCGAAGGGTGTTCCATCCCTATAGATTGAACCTCATATTATCCGAGTAGTCATGACATATTGCTAGACATCAATCTTGACTTGTGACTGGAGTCTCTCACGACCACACTAAAAGGGTTTAGTGGAGGCTCGTAGGACTCAAATAGAAGTCATTATATCGGATCTGACTCTCCGTTATGCACAACTCACTGCTGGCTTAGTGTGGGGCCCCATGGGTCACACACAACAGGCTAACCTCCTAACAGACTTTTTGAGATAGAGTCCGAATGCGACACTATATGTCTACTAGCATGGACATGCTGCAACACGATCACGGATCTTGTTTACGGACATAATAGGAAAGGTATTTCCTATAGGAATGAATGCGCGGGGAAGGAGTTTCCTCGGTAATCCTAATTTGTAGGGCATCCCTAAATTGTAGGGATTGTCACGTGATAATATTTTATGAGGTTAAATATTTAATTAACCACTTGACAGAGATTGTATTTAATTATGAATTAAATGTAGTTTGATTTTGACGGGGAAAATTAGTTTCCAACCATGATCCTAACTAATTAATTAGGAATTAATTTATTTGGATAAATCCTAATTAATAGAATTTTATTTATGGAGATAAATCATAAGATTAATAGATATATGATTTATGAGCATAAATCAAAATTCTATTAATTAATAGGAATTCAAATTATTTAGATAAACATTTTTCCTATTGTTTAGGGGATTGGTTTATTTAGATAGTTATCATTCTTGTTAATAGGCTATTAATTTATGGTGATAAATTAATGTTTATATTTAATTGGATTTAATTAATTTTAATTTAATTATGAAGACATTAAATATAAATGATTTTTTGGAGGCAAACCTTGGAATTTTGAATTCCTGTGAGAGTTTTTAAAGGAGGTCGGGTCTACTCTTGTAGCCGCCCATGCCCTCTATAAATTGGTGGTTGAACCTCCTTCAAAGGTTGATGAAAGTGAATTAGTTTTTTGATCTTGGAGAATGTTAAGAGCTTGATTCTTGAGAGGGTTCTTGAGAAGAAAAGTTCCAAAGAATCCCTCCACTCCCTTGGTGGTCGGCCATCTTCTTCCTCCTTCCCCGGGCTTTTGTGAAGTCAAATTGAAGGTGTCTTCTACTTGGTTGTGTCGCCTACTTCATCTTCTTGGTGGAGTCCAAGAAGGACAGTGAGGTATTCCTTTATCTACCTTCTCGTTTCGTGGTTTTCTCATCCCCTCTTCCACCCTTTTGGTGCTCAGTTCTTGGTGGAAGGGCCGGCTTTGCCTTGTTGTGATTCGGGGTTGAGATAGCCTCTCCGTTGAGCCATTACGAGTCCCGGTGTTCGCTGCCCCTTTGTTGCGAGGCGCTTGTTGTGGACTTTCGTTGGAGGACATGAGCGTGTGTGTCTTGTAATGAGGATTGGAGCAGCCATACCAACCGCGCACAGTATAAAGTATATCTCCTCCTTCTACTCATAGATTGAATTCCTTAAATATTGCTAAAGTAGATCATTGTTTCGAGATGGTTTGAATTTTTAGATTGCTATTTCCACTACGTTTTTAGAATCTCATCCCAACAAAACGATGATAATTGAGAAAATTATAAATAGGATAAGAATTTATAGTAGATCGAGTACCTTTTCGGAGAACAATGGGTAAGTCTATATTATCTTATGGATGGTCCGCGGTAGAGACAACTGACGAAGTAGGACATGTGTCATCTTGCTGATCAACTATTTCCAATGCTGGGTTAGGAATGCGAGAACAATGTTGATATGTAATCAAAGATAAAGTAGATGTTTGGGTTGGAGAATTTCCAGGAGTTGCTTCAATTGAAGTTGATGGTTCCTGTGGAGAAGGGAGAGAAGGACCAAAATAGGGAACGGGCAAAACATCGAGGATCTTGTTTGACTCTTTTATAGAAGAAGAGAAATATAAGGTTTCTTCAAAGAATGTGACATTTGCAGACATGTAGTAATGGTTATTGGTTGGACAGTAACAATGATATCCATTTTGTAACCTGGAATACCTAAGAAAAATACATTTGATAGCACGAGCAACTAGTTTATCCAGTCCTAGGGAGAGATCATGAACAAAATAAATGCATCCAAATACTCGAGGAGCAACATGAAACAATGGTTCTTTAGGGAATAAAATGGACTAAGCACCCTTATTGTTAAGAGATGAAGAAGGCATTCGACTTATCAGAAAACAAGACGTTAAAACTCCATCACCCCAATGTCGAACAGGGACATTTGGATGAAGCAACAAGGTCTGAGCAGTTTCAATAAGGTGTCTATTTTTCTATTCTGCTATCCCATTTTGCTGGGGTGTATGGGGACAAGTAGATTGATGCAAAATACCCTGCGAGGACAAAAAAGAAGAAAAAGCAGAGGAAAAATATTCTTTTGCATTGTCACGTCGAAGGATTTTAATTTTCTTGCCAAATTGATTTTCAATCTCAGTGCAAAAGGCAAAAAAAATGGAAAGGATTTCAGAATGTTCTTTCATTAAGTAAACCCAAGTACATCTGGAGAATTCATCAATGAAAGTAACAAAAATATCTAAAACCGAAAGAAGACACATGACTTGGACCCCATATATCATAATGGACAATAGAAAAAGAAGAGTCAATTTTACTTTCGACCTTTTTAGGAAAATAAGATCGAACATGTCTCCCCAATGGACACGACTCACTGTTGTTCAAATATCCACACTAGAAGAGGGGGTTGAATAGTGTGTAGCTAAAACTCGGTTTAATTGGATTACTTTCCGATTCAAACCCATTCACAACCAAATCGATATTTGTCTAATTACGATGCTTTGAGAATTAACGATATAAAATAAAAGCAAGCAATCAAAGCAATGCAAACACAATTAGGTATAGTGGTTTGGCCAACTGCCTACTCCACTACCTTGGCTCCACACCAAGGATTTCTAACTAAACCTTTTTATAGACTAATGGTATGTTTGCTTCGTTGGATAGGAAAGGATTGGATTGGATAATAAACGAGGGAGGATTGGATATAAATTTTTTAAATCCAGTGTATATTGGATATAAATATCCTTCTATTCACTTTTTTTTATAATCCATGCACTAAACAAATAATGGATAGTAATCAATCCCCTATCATATCCTCCCTTATCCTAAGAAGCAAAGATGCCCTAAGTGTTTCCCTTCGAATACAATGAGGACTCACTTCTCAACCCTTTGAGAAAGCCTCAACACCTATTCACGTAGGCAAAACACAAATCAACAAAAAAACCTTAAGATGTTTACCTAGCACACCTTACAAGCTATTGATGAAAAAACACTTTAACAATACTGAAAACAAGATCTAAAGGAGCAAGGAAGTAAACCAAGCTAGAGTGCTCTTTCTTAGCCTTCAAAGCTTCCAACTCCTCAACTCGATGAATGTGATTTGAAGCTGGAGTCGAGACGCAAAGAACTCTCCGAGTAGAAGATCGATCGTCGAAGCCCAGGCGTGGAAATCAACTTTGGAGGGCTTAGAAATCTCTCTTGAAGGCTTAGTGAATATTAAGAGAGGTTAGGTGAGTGATTATGAGGGGTATTTATAATGCCTCACTCGGATATGGCTCCCAACGGGCATTTTTCTGCCCATTAGACGTCACTCGGTCGATAGGGATGAGCAGGATTCCCCGATTCACCGAAACCGAACCAAAACCGACCGAACTGAAATTGATTTAACCGAACCGAATTTACCAAATTAATTTTGGTTCGGTTTTCGATTAAAGAAAATTTAAGATTTTGGTTTTCGGTTTGATTCTATAAATTAACCGACGATTCAGTTAATTTACCGAATTAACTAAATATATATATAAAATAAAATTTTTATCATATAATGTTGTTTGACTAACCGGCTAAAGAGAGATTTTATGCTCCCCACTGCCCAGGTTTGAAACCTGGTCTTTGCGATTTTATTTATTTTATATTTGATTCATTATGTAAGATGCATTAGTTAGATATAAATTGGTAATGTAGTTTGCTAAGATGGTTAGAGGGATAAATATAAAGTTGAATGAGTTGGGTTGCCTTAGTTCAAGTCTTGGCAATTGTAATAATTTTTTTTTGTCTTTTAATCATTATTTGGTAAATTAACCGAACCGATCCGAACTGAAAAATTCAATTAACCAAATTTTTTCGGTTCAGTAAATGGTTAACAGATTTTTTTGTTTCGATTCGGTTCAGTTATTAACCGAACTGAACCATTGCTCACCCCTACCGATCGATCGACCGAGCGATCAGCCATCGATCGAAGTCCTCTATTCGTTTTGGGACTCCTCCGATTGATGGCTGGCTGATGGGCCGATTGACCAACTGTCGACCGCCCATCGGCTGGCCATCAACCGGAGTCCTCTATTCATTTTGGGACTCCTCCAATCGATTGCCAGCTGATTGGGTCGGTCGACCAGCCGTCGATCGCCCATCCGCTGGACCCTTGCTGATTTCTTCTTGCAATGCTCTTTTTCGGGTTTCGTTTCTGAGTTTTGACTTGGAAAATATTACAATCAGGTTTAGGATGAATTCTATTTCTAATCCTACCAATGTGGGCCTATGGAAGACAAACATCGATAAGTCGCAAAGCCCCACTACAAGGCATTACATGAGTGTGATGATACTACCAAAATCAATTTTTCAAAAGGCATGCAAATTTTTGAAAACTTAAGCATATGGAAAATTGCAAATTCCTAATTGCATCCTTAAGTTGGTAAAACTTTCCTCATTTAAGGATTTTGTAAATATATCCGCAAATTATTTATCGGTAGTTACAAATTCTACGGAGATATTACCCTTAGCTACATTGTCTCTAAGAAAATGGTGCCTTAGGTCAATATGTTTAGTCCTGGAATGTAATACTGAATTTTTGGTTATGTTAATTGCACTACTGTTATCACAATGTATAGGTATGCATGAATAGCTAAGTCCATAACCCAAAAGATTTTGTTTCATCCAAAAGACTTGTGCACAACAACTAGCCACGGCGATGTATTCCGCTTCGGTAGTTGAAAGTGCAACTGTCACGCCCCAAATCAGGGTCACGTGACCGGCTAGGATATACGTGCCTATACCCCGCAGCCTAAACCATGCACAAGCCAACTCAAAAATAAAACATAGTAGAAAGAAATAAACAAGTTTTATTTCAAATGGAAAACCATATAGAATTCATTATAAGTTTAACAAAAGTACAAAGTGTGGAAATAATAAATCAAGTCCAATAGACCACCAATAATGAAATCCGAAATAAATGACATAAACGTCCCCAAGGGACTACAACTCCGAAATGCCAAAACACAGTGCAAGATAAACTACTACAGACTCGACTACGACCCCTAACTAGGACTGCTATGAGATCAATGTAGCTCCTCTGCCCTCCAGTCGCGCCAAGTGCTCCAACCCACCTTGCCGGTCTAGCTTTGTAAAACAAAAAAATAAACGACAACGGGTGAGTTCGAAAGAACTCAGTGAGTGGTTCTACCAACCCCCATACAAAAAATAACACAGACATGATGCCTAAAGAAAAACTCCTGACTCATGCAGGAAAATGTCACAAGGGAGTGACCAGCTAACAAGCCATCTGGCCACTACCTGCCCGAAGGCATCCAACACCCAAATGGTGAAGATCAACAGGCCTAAGCCTACCATGCTCTAAGGCAACAAAACATACTAGCATAATCGGGAAGGCCCTCCGAACTTATCCTAATATAAAGAAACTCGAGAGCAATCGGGAAGGCCCTCCGAACTAGCTCCACGAGACGCGAAGGAACAATCGGGAATCACCCATTCGAACTTGTCCCTTTAAGATATCACAGGAATAATCGGGTAGGCCCTCCGAACGTATTCCACGAGGCTAACCGGAACAATCGGAATTTGCCCATCCGAACTTGTTCCATAGGCTGGGAATTAGTCATCCAACCTTCAATACCCGACCGCAACTCCTAGACCCGTAATGTCATAAACCTGTAAGGTTTTATTTCATGCATAACTTTATTTGTTGGTTCATAACAGATTATGCTGACCAAGATTAGGATTTTGTTTTTGGGTTTTGTTATAGCTTACTGTTGTGCACGATACTGACGTATCTAACCCGAATATGGTTTCCATAGTGTGTTCTATGTTTCCAAACTATATTTTTTGGTCAAAACGATAGGTTACATGTCTATGTTCAGAGAAATACACACACCACAGCAAGTATTTTAAAAATAGCACAGATTTATCATCTCAGAATGAAATTCCAACAATACTTAGTTTCTCAACACAACATGAAAATAAATCCGAAATTAACAGAAATTAGATCCTTAATTATGATTAAAATAGAATACTAATCTTGAGATAAATTTCTCAAATTTCATGCTTATTAAACAAGACTAACAAGTATCAACAACATCTTAATCAAGAAACAAGCATCATGATCAAGAACCCTTCTTCAAGAACCTTCTTGGCATCAATATCAAGATCATAATTTTATAAACATGATTTCTATCCAAAAAATCACAGATTAATTACAAGGCATGCTTGAACATAGATCTCAATTACAAGGCATGCTTGAACCTTCTTGGCAAGCTCAATTTATTACAAATAAATTAGCTATATAATTGTAACTCATAATTCAACTTACCCGATCTCGCAAGCTCGCACCGGACCACGAGTCGACTCGGCTCAACCTCGAACTAGCCCGCTAGGCTGGGAAATACAAACTGTAAAAGGAAAAATAAATAAAAATATCTAGGATATTACAGCAATCGAGTTTTGTTTCTTGGAAAACCAAGAAACAAGACTCATCCTTTGGAATTGACAACATCCACTAGTGCTTTTTCTATCTACTTTACATCCGGCAAAATCATCATCCGAAAAATCAATTAACTCAAAAGATGCATCACATGGATACCATAATCCTAATTCAACCATGCCTTTTAGATATCTCAATATGAGATTTACCGCACTTAAATGAGACATCTTTAGGCATGATTGAAATCTAGAATATGCACATACACTAAACATTATATTGGGTCTACTTGCGGTTAAGTAAAGGAGACTACCGATCATACCTCGATATCGCTTTTCATCTACCTTTACTCTATTTTCAACCTTATCAAGCTTGATGGATGTGCTCATTGGTGTTGAAGCAATCTTGGCTTCATTCATCCCAAATCTTTTAATGAGCTCCTTTGTGTACTTGGCTTGATTGATGAAGATGTCTTTGTTGGTTTGCTTGATTTGGAGTCCAAGCATGAAGGAAAGTTCTCCCATCATACTCATCTCAAACTCTCCTCTTGCATGCACTTGGCAAACCACTCACAAAGCAATTCATTAGTAGCACCAAAAATGATACTATCCACATAGATTTGTACAAGTATAATATCACTTTTATCATTTTTAATAAAAAGAGACACATCGGCTTTTCCAACGCTAAAACCTTGTTCAATCAAAAAGTTGGAAAGCCTTTCATACCAAGCCCTAGGGGCTTGTTTTAAACCATATAAAGCCTTTTTAAGTTTGTAGACATGATTTGAAAATTCAAAATTTTCAAAACTGGAGGTTGTTCAACATAAACTTTTTCGATTATAAAACCATTCAAAAATGCGCTTGTAACATCCATTTGAAGAAGTTTAAAACATTTAAAACTTGCATAAGCTAAAAGCATGTGAATTGCTTCTAATCTAGCTACAGGAGCATAAGTTTCATTATAGTCTATTCCTTCTTCTTGATTATACCCTTGGGCCACTAACCTATCTTTGTTTCTAATAACTAAGTCATCTTCATCTAATTTATTTTGATAAACCTATTTAGTCCCAATTACGGTTTGTTCAATAGGTCTATGGACTAAATCTCAAACATCATTCCTTACAAATTGATTTAGTTCCTCTTGCATGGCAATAACCCAAATCTCATCTTCTATGGCTTCCTTAACATTTTTAGGCTCTATTTGGAAAATGAAAGCTACATGTTGACAAACGTTTTTAGTTTAGAATGCGCGCATTACCACTCCCGTTGATGGTTGTCCAATGACTTGATCAATTGGATGATCCTTTATCAACCGGTATTCTTTTGGGCTTCTTCTTCTTCTCCAACTTGAGGTAGGGATGAGGAAGAAGGATCTTCATCATGTGATTCCTGATCATTGAGTTCATTTTCAACCTCCTTATCATGAAAGGTCTCCTCAAGTTCCTCACCTACATTCATAATCTTAACATTTCTTGAAGAATCATTAGTTTCATCAAAAGTAACATGCATGAATTCTTCAACTATTGTAGTTCTACGATTATACACTCTATAAGCCTTAGAACTATTATGGTATGTTTGCTTCGTTGGATAGGAAAGGATTGGATTGGATGATAAACGAGGGAGGATTGGATATAAATTTTTTAAATCCGGTGTTGATTAGAGTTGCATCCCTTGTTTAGAGTTGCATCCCTTGATTAATATATAAATACTATTTCTATTTCCAACAGATACTACTATGCCAAATTTCAGCCTACACTAATAGGAAATTTCAGCATGTAGATTTTAAAATTTCAGCACACTGCTCCATAACAATTTCAGCATTTGCTAACATAAATTCCAGCATATAGAGTACGCAAATCTCAGCAAGCATCCTCATGAAATTTCAGCATGTTTAAATGTGAATTTCAGCATACACGAGTAGAAAAATTTCAGCATATAAATCCTGTCAATTTCAGCCCTTTCACAAGGTAAAATTCGGCACCTGATAGTAGGTTCCGATCTAGGTATATTCCTACATAAAATCATACCATGATTACCCTACAAGTTAAGGATTATTCGACCCACCCTTCGGCCAAAATTTTCAAAATAAAAATTCAGCCACAAGGCACTAAGGCATTTCTATAGTTGAACATCAAACTCTAGGTTTACATGACTCAAGGGTAGCTTCAATAACATAGGATTTCACTATACCCAAGAGTGAGAAAATCGTAATCTCAACTAGTTCTCGAACCAAAGCCTCAAGCTATACCACTCTGGGTTCTGCTCAACCTTGGACGCCCATTTATCACAGCATTAACAATGGCCTCCATTAGCCATAAGGTAGCAACAAGTAATTAAATATAAAAACTATAATTTACAAATATCAACAGACCATACATACCGCCGTTAGTGCGCAGATTGAGTCGCCCGATCTCGTGACTTGGACACACTGTATGCCAACACGCTAGCAATGGCCATACAATACTCTATGCCCTATGGTTGTAGTCGGGACCTAACCATACTTTGATACCACTTTGTCATGCCCCAAAGTCTAGGGTCATGTGACCAACCAAAGTACACGACCGTACTTCGAACCCTACTAACTTATACAATACAACTGAATGCGGAACTAATGATCATATGAATGAATGCTTTAACTGAAAGTAAAAACATCAAATATGATTACAACCCTTGTCCATAATCAAGACATACTCATATGCATATATAGCACCTATGACTCGACTACGACTTGACACATCACGAGATCCACTGCCTGAGCCTGCAACCCCAGCCGCGCCATATGGGTATCACCATACCTCTATTAATCAGGATCTGCAAAACAACAATAAAAAGGAGGTGAGTTCCAACGAACTCAGTGAGTGGCTTGAACCAAGCCCTCGTCAAACCAATGTATGTGATAAACCCTAATGTTTAGTATTTATATATGTGCTCATAATATTAAATTCTCATGATAATACATACGATTAATAATAGCCCAACTCATGCGTCCTTGCACAACTGACCTTATCGGCCCACACCGGCCACATCATCACATTGCATTTAAGCAACCCACAATTCAGTCACTAGGACACCGCCTATCGAGCCTCTCACCCGGGCCCTCTAATAACTACCCCGAGCACAACAAAATTCAAGCATAAATTTTAATTATAGAAGTGCTGAAATATAATAACATGTAATGCAAATACATTCATCCACAAACTTGTGCTTAGAATCACCACAGTCATTCAACCCATAACGGCCCAAACATCAAGTACTATGTCCACTGGACTCATAATGACCCATACATCGAGCACTGTATCGACTCGGCCCATAATGGACCAAACATCAAGCACTATCTCAAGAAGAGAAATACACAATAACATAGGCCAATGAATTTTACTCAAGTGGTTTAGACATTTTTGCTAACATAGATAGTGTGTGTGTGGACACACCGAGTTCAGCCTATCCCCAGCCTCAACCTCTTGGCCACGCCTCCCACCACTCAAATCAAAAGATCCAACCCAAGCATATGTGTTCTTGACAATTTACTAACCAACCGTCCAAGAGGACTCTAGCAACCCATTATTACCTAACGAGTTGAGATTTCGACGCAAGTATGTGTGCCTCCAAACTTGGACTTTTTATGATGCTACAATACTCGTCACCGCCCATGAGTTATACATCATGACTCATTTAAATGTGAAATCAGTCCCTTTCTCAGTCACAAAAGTAGTTTATTTAGTCCGAAAATTTCAGCCACCTAGGGTCGCACGTTCTTGTCTGAATTCCAGCCCTACGTGATTCGTACCATGCTGAAATACTCACACTTGAAGTGTTTCATACTAACGCCTCTAATACTAATTTTTCTCTAGTATTTAATCAGTTATGTCTTGTATAATTTCAATCTATAACAGTAAGAAAGGAATCACCATTCTCAGCACATTACATCTAGCATTTCATAGCAAACTTTAGCATAAGCAAGAGCAACATAAGCAAGTACCACAACTATGAAAATAAGATAAAACACATGGCAAGTAGCAACCATAAGTACCCACCAAACATCTCCAAACAGTCCTCTATATCTTTTGTTTGAGACATGCCTCAGTTACCATGTTCTACGCTTTTCCTTACATCAACATCTAGGTTCACCTTAAGCCGGGATAAAACCTTCGTCTTTAGGACCATTTAGCCCTTAACACTTAGGGTAGGGTCTCTAACCAAGTACCCCTAATAAGGAGTCTCTTACATCACCAAGTCATGCTAACTATCGCACATGAATGTATGTAAAAATAGTGATTTACCGATGTCATTTCTCTATCACCAACCACTGTTACCCTATAGCCGTAGGTACTACCCCAAACTGCCCTGCATCGGCTCCTATCCTTAAGGAACCAATTTCTCATTCACTTAGTGTCAATTTATAAATAAAACAGTGACTTAACAGTATATAAATGAGAATTTTCAACAATCAGCATCTTTCCCAAGCCGTCAGCCCCTAATCCCTAGGGCTGCCCTAATCGGCCCTACACCGATTCTTACTGACAGAGAATCGTTTCTCCTCCATGTCACGTCCACTCAACACAAAAATAGTGGACAACCATAAAATAATAAAAATCTCAGTGTGTAACCTTTCCCCTAGACCATCAGCCCTTAATCCATAGGGCTGCCCTATCCGGTCCTGCATCGATTCTTACCGAGCATAATTAGACGTCTAGGCATACCATAATTAAGCATATAAATCATCCCAATTCATACTAGTACAACAAGTAAGTGCACAATAGTGACTTAAAATATATATACATCACCCATGAAATTGCACCTAATGAGGCACTACCCTAGTTGCTAGATTCGGCCAACCCTAATTGACCTTTAGGGTTGCCACCTAATTCGATCACTTCTTCCTTAAATTAGAAATTAGATTTCATTCACCAATTTATCAACATCAACTAATACTTCCAATACCTCAATGGGACACCTCAATTCCCATGTTTCATGTGTCTGTAGCATGCGGTCACAAGAGGAGAGTAGCCCTGGCTAGTTTAGGGTTTTAATTTAACACTAAAGCACTCATCCTCGCGTCAGCTTAAATTAAAGAAGCAACCCAATTCATACACACAATTCCCAGATTTCTTCATTGTGATGTGCGGCTAACAAAGTGAAGGAATTCCCAAAGTCTAGGTTCCCAATTCTACAACAACACATGTCATAATCAAAGCCAATGAGGATTCCACCTACAAGACATATCATTCATCTAAAATCAAATAAGAAATTGAACCAAAGTTTTCCAAATTCTCAACAACAGTAGCGGCTGCAAAAATGAAGTTTCCCCATGCCAAGCTTTCATACATTAAATCCCTAATGCTAGGGAAGAATCGACACAAAGACCACGAACCCCAAATTCCGATTGAAGAAAGGATCAAAATTTTCAAGAAGAACTCCAGATTTTCAAGAGGGAAGAGGGAAATCAAAATTTTTGACAAGGAATAGCCACGTACTCAGCCGAAGAAGGAAACAAGGAGAAGAAGATGGTGACAACACCTCGCGACGACGAAGATCCGGCCAAAAACGGATTGTGCCTCCTTCTTCTTCTCTCGCCTATGCCTAGGGATGTCTGCGATCTATCTCCAGCCATACCGTCCCTCGTAGGTATAATAATTTTTTTAGAATTACCTTTTTGCCCCTGTCGACTTAAGTAGACATAACACGACCCATACTCATCTGAATCGAGTTCTGTTTGAACCTACGGACTCGACTCGACTCAACCTTTCATCCTGACTTGATCGAAATAATTTTCCTCATCTATAGAAGTCACATCAAAATCTTGGCCTCCAAAGGCTTCTCGACCATCTCCGACGCGCAACTCGGCTTTCCCGCTGAAGCCAAAATAAATAAATTTTTATTTTTTATTTTTCTGTGGGTATTATAAGTCCGCAAACATCTATGTGGACCAACTCTAACAACTCAGTGGCCTCTCACTATGCCCAGTGAAGGGGGACTTCGTCATTTTTCCTTTAAGGCAAGATTCACAAGTCAGAAATCGATTCAAAATCGAATGGGTCAAACAACTCGTCTTTATACGGCCCGTTGATTCATTTCTCATTAATATGACCAAGTCGCAAATGCCAAAGATAGGTGAGGTTCAAATCATCTCTCTTTCTTTTGTGCATTTGTTCAATATGAAAAATATTATAAATTACATCCAAAACTATTAAACCATTTGAAATGCGTCCAGTTCCATATAATTCATCAGAACGATATATGCGGCAATAATTTCCTTTAAAAGACATTTCATAATCTTGTTCAAGTAACTAAGGAACAAAAATAATATTGTTTATTAAAATTAGAACGTAATGACAATTATTTAATCTAATGGTCTTGCCAGATGACATATTTAAACAATAGGTTCCTACGGCTAAAGCAACAACTCTTGCACCATTGCCTACCCGAAGGTCGTAGTTGCCTTTGTTCAACATTCTACTTATTCTTAGCCCCTGCAACAAATTGCAAATGTGAGAACCACAATCGGTATCCAATACCCATGTAGTAGAATTATTTAATGATAAATTTATTTTAATAATGAACGCACTTGCGGAGGGGGCTTCAGAAGCCCTCTTCCGCCTTACTTCTACAATATACTCCTTGTAGTTGCGCTTCAAGTGGCCATCTTTACCAAAATGTAAATAGGTGCCCTTAGGAGTTGTCTTCCCTTTCTTCTTGATATCTTTCTTAGGTTTAAAGGCTTTGTTTTTCGCTTTGTTCTTGACAGAGCGCTTCGTTGCCTTTTTAGGGGCACTACCCACTAACAAGACATTGTCCTTTACCTTCGGAAGATGGGACTCAATAGTCTTCAGCATATTAAGGAGCTCAGGAAGTGAGGCATCCAACTTGTTCATGTGGTAGTTGATGATAAACTATGAAAATGACCCTGGGAGGGATTGGAGTATTAAGTCTTCACTTAGCCCCTTATCAATGCTTACGCCCAATTTCTCTAACATCTCGATCAAATCGATTAATTTGAGGACATGGATTTCAACTGGGGTGCCTGCCGTCATCTTGGACTGGAAGAGTTGCTTTGACAGCTCAAACCTACCAATCTGGCTCTCTTCACCATACAACTCCTTGAGGTGAGAGAGGATGGCCCTAGCGTCCATCTTTTCATATTATCGCTACAACACATCGGACATAGAGGCGAGCATAATACACTGAACAATAGTGTTGTCATCTTGCCACTTCTTGTAAGCGGCCCTTACTTCCTCGGTAGCCCTTTGAGAAGGGACATCCGGTGGCTGGTTATCAAGAACATAGGAAAGTCTCTCCTGGTGAGGAGAATCCTCAGATATTGCAACCAATCGACATAACTTGGTCTAGTGAGTTTATTAGCACCGAGAATGCTACGTAATGATAGTGTATTTGCATTGTGACAATGAAATGCTACAAGGAAAATAAATACATAAATAAGCTACCATTCTACAAACATGATTATTAAGGTCTTTTAATTAATCATGTATCCCACTAATTTTTGTGGTTCCCAAGTTACCCTCCGGTTGGGAAGCAGGAAGCCCTCGTTGGTCGACTTCCTTAGGGGAAGGTGAAACCCCACTTCTCCTACTCGGGTCTCACTTGTAACAAGACAAACCCTAATAGGTCCATTGGTGGGTAACTCTTTACCAATCACATCGCTATGTGACTTCCATCAATTTTGCCTCTAGGGCAACCAAGGCCTTATGTGTGCATAACAAACCAAGGAGCCCTAGTTGAGTCAGACCCATCGTTCGTATACCCCAGCGAGAAAACAACCATCCTTGAGTGTAGCTCAACAAGATAAGTCACGTTCAAGCCGGTAGTAGAGACACAAAAGGGTATGTGCCATATGAGGTGCAATATGTGTTGGGCTATGGTTTTCAACCTTGGTCTTAATCTCGGTTTTGATGATAACAAATATGAAAATAATGTTTTCATGGAGAAATATTTTTAGATTCCAAGTCAGTTTGCGCATAACGTCCCCGATCGGAAAAATCGAAGAAATCGACAAGGATGCTCGTCGGCGCTCGGGATTCTTCAGGAAGTTAGAATTTAGGTTTAGGGTGTCTAGAATGAATATGTAATCTTCTTTTATGATGCAAAACCCAAAACCCAAAACATGAAAACCCAAAAAATCATAAATAGCTATGAAATTCACTAAGCCTATGGACCTCCTTGGAGGGCTATATGACCTAGATATTTTCTTGGCACCAAAAGTCCCTGTAATTGTTCCTTAGGTACAAACTAGTTAACAACATATTTTTAAAGAATTTTTGGAAACTTTTAACCGATTCATATTTGACCCGGTCAACCGACCATCAGCCGACCACCGATTGGCAAAGCTCCAAAATAGGTAGTGAGCTCCGGTCGGTGGCCAATCGACCGACCGATCGATCGACCATCAGCCTGCCACCGACTGGGCGGCACCAAGGGCAAAAATATGACTGTTGGGTGAGTTGTTTTGGTTCTCTCCTCTCTTGGCTTATAAATATAAGCCCTTGACTGCCTTCCTTAGTGATCCAATACTTCATTGAGCCATTCTAACATCCTTTGCAAGCTTTTCTTGAGTCATCTCTTTTGCAAACCCTAGTTTCTATGATAAAACATTGATCTTGCCTTAGAACCTTCGAGAGTCATCTTCTCAGGGCATCAAGAGGACTAGGGAGCTTCTTTCAGAGCTAAGTATTTATTGTTTGATTTATTTTCTCCATTGTTTGTGTATTTTTGTGATTTATTTCATTGTATTTGTGTTTGTGTTAGACCTAGAGTGTAGGTCTTAAAATTGGGTGGTAGCCTTGGTGTTTCAGGTTCAAATCCACCGGTGTAAACGTAGTTTGCTAGGATTAGTTGAGTTGTCCTTGGGATTGAGGTGAGAGAGTGCTCTTGGTAGGAAGGCAGAATACTTCCGGGTGTGGAAGTTTCTTCGATTTGAGAGCGGAGACTTTTCGGTGTAAATTCTTCATTGTAAGGAAACTAATTAATCTAGTTAAACTAGTTTGGAAATTCTAAGCATGATGTGATACGGATCTTGATGGGGAAAACAAGGAGAAGGTGAGAGTTGAGGTTTAGGTCGGTTTTGGAAGAGGGTTTGTGAAGATGGGTATGGCCGGATGGGGTTTTGATGAGGAAACGATGAGAAAACGAAGAGAAAACAATGAGAAAACAAGAAATTAAAGATAGGTATCCTACTAGACCTCCATCTAACAACGTAGAAGGCAATCTAGATAATGGGATTGAGTTTTTCCTACTAGACCTCTAATTGACATGCAATTAGCAACCTAGATCAAAGGAACAAGAACCAAGAAACGCCACAAGCACAAGACTTGATAAGTTAACAAGCTCTTGGAATAAAATGGGAAGATCAATTCCTCACAATTTGCATAAGCAAAGTAATGTATTCAAAAAGTCCTCCAAAATACATAATAATGAGGTATTTATAGACCTCAAAACCTAGACCTAAATAAAAGACTTTCCATAATTGTAAAACAAGCCTTAAACAAGTTTGCTTGCTAAACAATTCAGACCTAATTAAAAACATAAAGACTAGTGGACTTAGCATCATAAGGCCCAAAAACAAATAAGTATTCGGCCTTAGAACAAAATAACCTATCCAAAACATGAAATGACATAACTTAAGGTCTTTAACAATGAAAACTAAATGGACAATTTGAGCAACAATTAATCATCTTGGTCGTTCATAACAAGCCCAATAAGAGTGACATAATGGACTTGTTCTTCATCTCCCAGCAAGCTCCTTTGAATTGGATCTTTAAGTTCGTTGCTCACCAAACGTTGCACATAAGTTTGATAAGCTTCTCTAATTTTCTTCAACTTGGATCTAGTGATTGGACCTTGTGGAACTTCTAACTCATCTCTAGGCCTTGAACTCTTCTCCTTGCTAGCTTCCGTGCTTGCATCATGATGCTTAGGTAGTGGAGTAGGCATTGGGGCCGAACCACTATAAATCGCATTGTGTTAACATTACTTATCTTGATTGTGCTTGATTACTCATTTATTCGCTTACGCATTTATCTTATTGAATTGAGCATTAACCTAAAGTTTGTAAGAAGCGTTTAAAACTGGAAATAGGTTAAAGATTAGCAAACACATTATTCACCCCTCCCCACTCTAGTGTAAGCCATTTCACCAACATTTGGTATCATAGCGTGTCCGTAGCTTTAGATTTCACCATCTCTTGTACACTTTTCTTCGATCCAGAAATGACACTAGAGTCAATTGTTTTCATACCTCCTAGGTTTGATGAATCGAACTGTGGTCTTTGAAAGTCTAGGATGTACACCTTCCTAAAGACTCAAGGTTTAGGTGTTTTTAACATGATAAAAATTCAATATATTGAACCTAAGGAAAACATGAATGCATGGATCCAAGAACCCAAATTGATATGTTTGAATTAAATGCTAAAGCTACGAATTGCATATTTTGTTCTTTGGATATCTTTGAAAAGGTCATGCATTGTATTTCGGCTTTTGATATTTGGGCAACTTTAAACATGCTATATGATTATGCCAAGACCGAAGAGATTGACACTTCTAATGAAGGTAGTGATGACAATGGTCATTCATCTACCCCTAATCTTGGTTTTAATTCTCATAGCTCTTCTAGTCAAAGGAGTAGCTCCAAGAGCCAAAAAAGGAAGGTAATGTGTCATGCATGCATGGAAAAGGGGCATGTGAAGAAAAATTGCCCTTCCATGAAGAACAAGGCAAGGAAGAGGTTAAATGCTTCCACATTCTCATCTCACTCAAGTGAAGCATCCTCTTGCCATGAATGCTAATGATGAGGTACACTTTTCTTCTAGTCATGATAACAATAATGGTAGTATCAACTCATCTAGTTTTCATGACATGCTTTATGATGAATTAATGGATGAATGTAAAAACATGTATGCCTTGCTTGTTAAAAAAGATAAAGAAAACGAAAAATTGAAGAAATAAAACTTGAGTCTTAGCTCTCATTTACGTGATGTAAAATTAGAAAATGTGAAGCTAAAAATTAGTGTCTCTAATCCATGCCATGATGTTTAATTTAAGTATTGACACTAAGGATTTGAATAACAAAAATGACATTTTAAAGAATGAAAATAGCATGTTGAAAACTCAATTGCATGCTATTCATAAATCCATGAACGACTTGACAAATGAGGTTGTTTTTCTAAACAAAAAGTTAATAATTTATCTAGTAATTCATCCTCTAAGAAATCTAGAAATATAAATGTTTCAAGTAAGAATGTTCATGCACATCATCATCTTCATGTCAAGCATTCTAACATTAAATCTCATGAAAAGAAAAAGTTTAATGGTCATTGCTTTTGTTGTGGTATCTTTGGCCATCCGATTTATGATTGTGCTTTTAAAAGAAATTCAATTGCTAAGACACTTTGGATTTCTAGGCCAACTCACCGTCAATGACCCAAAGTCATTTGGGTACCAAAGGTTTCTTGTTCTTCTGTAGGGGGAGCTACCACACAAGGGTGAAAGAATGATGGTGTGTTGAAGTTGACCAAAGAGTTGAACGAAGGATCTTTATATGGTTACAACTTCAAGTTTTCACCTAGATGCCTCAGGTAAAATTGGCATCAAATATTTTGGTATCATCTTCTATCTAACTTTGATCCATTTTAGTTGAAGTTTATGATACTATATTACTATGCATAATTCGGTTGAAGTTTTGTCCACTCTTGATATGATTTCAAAAATATTTTTTATTTTGATTTCCGGTCTCTTCAAATACCTTGGTAGCCTATAAAGGGCTAATGCGACCTTGGGTTTCTAAATCGTAGGCTCATTGTGGCCTTTCAGTTTTCAACCAATAGGAAAGATTGGAGATCTCAATTTTCAAATATTTCATATTTTGAGATCTTTTGATTCATTTTGAATTCATGAAAATTTATTTTGAAACGGGTTTCAAACTATTTAGCAAAGTGGACTTTGAAAATCATACTTCATTCTTCTCTTTACTATTTTGTTTGGGTTGCTTGCTAGTAGCTTTATTTTCATTAAATCTACTAATGAAGTCTACTTGCAAGTTGAGAATGTTAATGGAAGACTATGCTATCATGAAGAAAATTGAAAAGTAAATGACAAGTTTGGCAAAATTCACTTGAAAGAGATATGAGTTTGACTTTTGTTAAAATCTTACTTAATTAACTCAATAATTATGCTTGAATGATTTCTCTATGCTCATGATTGATTATGCATGATAAATGTTTGAATTTTCATGAGTAGGAAATTTTTTAATAACTTAGGTCTTTTCATGATATCATGATATTAATGAAATTGCTCTAGGTTGAAATTCATATAAGAGACCTCATTTTGAGTTAGTGGATGACAAACATGTTTAGATACACATATCACATGATTGTAGGTATTTAAACTTGAAAATTCATGTGTAGATGAACAAGGTGATAACTAGATCATTTTAGGGGACTTAAATTGAAAAGTTTGACCCAATTCAATAAATTGACTTGGACACTTCATTTTAAGTCCAAACCTCATAAACATGTTTAGAAATAGGTAATGACATATTCCCTTCCATTTAGAATGAAAAAATCATATGGATATGGATAAAAATGACATAGAGGTGATTTCATGATTACCTCTTTTGAACCAAGTTGACCCAAGTCAACAAATTGACTTAAATGTCTCATTTTCAATCTATATTTGAGGAACATGTTTAGATTTACTCATTTTTGGTGTCCATAGGTTTAAATTTGAAAAACCATGAGTAAATGATAAGATTGACACTTAACAAGTTTCATGATAACTAGCTTAGTTTTGAATGAAACCATGCTAGGTTTATATCTTGACTTAAGGACATAATTTTCATTCCAAACTTGACATAGACTCTTTACATTATCATTATGTGGTGTCATAAAAGTTTGAATGAAAACTGGGCACGTTTTGAAAAATAACTAAAAATTACGAAAAAGCCATTGGAAATTTCAACATGTTCAGTTATCTTTAGAAAAATATAGAAAAATCATTTTTAACTAAATCTTAACACTATACTTTCATTGAAAAATCTAATTTGTTGTGTAAATTTTCAAAAAATTTCATCAAGAATATAATTTATAATGAAATTTTGACATTGGATTTTTGAAACACAAAGTATCACTTCAAATACCCATTTTTCGAATACTTTGATTTTTGTCAAAAACTTCAAATAAAAACTCACGTATACCACTTTGATTCAATGTATAATATCAATCACATCATTGCTTGAGTAAAATTATTTCTAGGAATGATTTTGATAACTTGAATTATAGCTAGAAAATATCAATTTTTCATTGTAATCAAGATAAGATGAAAAATTAACTTAGAAATATCTTTTTAAGCCGAAACTTGACTCATATACGTAGATTCACTCATGTTAGATGTCTAGATGCCTAAGCTAGAGAAAACATGAGTAGATAGCAAAATTTGATACTTAGCCATTTTCATGTTTTCAAATCTATTTCGAATGAAACAGTGCTAAGTTAAAATTTTGACCAAAATGACATTATTTTCATTCCAAACTCGATAAACATGCTTTAAATGATTATATCCTGATATTTGGAAAGTTTGGATGAAAACTGAAAACTTTTGAAAAATATCTAATATTTATGAAAATGCCACTAGATTTTAGTTATTTTTAGAAAAATGCAAAAAATTGATTTTTGGTTGATTCTAGAAACTGCATGTTCACTGAAAAATCTAGTCTATTATATAAAATTTCAAAAAAATCAGCTAAAATATGATTTATTAATGGTTTTTGAAATTGGATTTCCAAACTTTCAAGTATCATTCTTCCCAGATGTTCAATTTTCCGATACTTTGATTTTTGGTCCAATCTTCGTATGAGACTTCAAGTATGATATTTTGAATTCACTCTTGGTATCGTTCTAATTATTTAGAGAGAAAAATCATTTCTAAAATGATTTTTGATATTTTGACCGATATTTGAAAATATCGATGCTTGAGTTTATACATGATTTCCGGATTCAGATTTTAGCTATCATTCCTAGCTATCATGTATGAATTAGTGTTATATTAGATATTTGGTTTTCATCCCTTGAGTTGAGATCTTCATGCTTTATGAAAAATTCTTTTAGAGTCTCAATTTTGACTATAGATTGGCTTTTCTTACCCTTTTTGAGTGATGTCAAAAGGGGGAGAAAAATATAGGTAAATGGGAAGAAAATATAGAAAAACCATGCATATAGATACGAGTAGTTTATTTTCATAGATATGTATGTTCATAGGGGAGAAATCACATAATTGACTTCCTTTGTGCTTATATGAAAATATTTTCTTAAGGTTGTTTGTCATCATCAAAAAGGGGGAGATTGTACTAGACTCCAAAAGTTAGATTTTGATTCTTAAGGAATTTGATTTTTTAGATATTTTTATTGAATCCAAATGGCGGGTAATCCTTATATAATATTTATGTTTTAAACTTAAACTTAAGAAATATTATATAAGAAGACTTAGCGAAGACGAAACCCAGAAACGAACAATGAGTAGAAAACTCAGCCAAAACCATACTGATTTCTGGGTGCCGATCGATGGGTAGTGGACAGTTGATCTGTTGGGTGAATGTCCAAACTAGAAGGAGGGATTGAATAGTGTAAGACTCGGAAAAAATTTCCAAATATAAAAATCTAATTTGGTGCAGCACGTCGGACCCAGGGTTAGTCGAGTCGAGCCTCGGAATCGCCTCGAGTAGAAGGTATGACTCGACTAATGATGTATGAAGTTAAATTAGTTAAATGACTCTTTCCTTTTATCCACTTATACCTTAATCAAGTTTAGATTGACTCGTGTTACGGATAGAGTCGGAACCCAAGTCGAACTTGGGCTGAGTCAAGTCAGTATTAAGTTGTACGGGGTAATTAAGGCATGTTAGATGAGAGAATAAAATCCCACATCATAGTTGTCGTGTGACTCATCTAGGAGCCGCACAAGGCAGCGCATAGGGAGAGGGGGAGAAGGGGCAAGGAGGAGAGATCTTGGTCGATCCAGGATTCGTGTCATCGCCGAAAGATTCGAGGTCGTCAACACCTGATCCTTCATCTTCCTCAAGCAAAGGTGAGTGGTTGAATTCGGTGGATTGGGGGAGGCGGGTAGCCGAACCCCTAGATTTGCTAGGCTTCATTTTCTCGCGAGTCTCCGTCAATCCTTGGTATCGGGATTGTTTATTCGCTGCTTTCCATTGATTATTGTCGGATCGTCATGGTTTCTCGTTGATTCTTTGAGTAATAGGGCTGCCGAACCAAGGGAAAAGGGGAAAGGTCATGCCAAAATTTTCCCCAATTCCCTTGACAGAAGTAGAGCCCTCGGATGATCTTAATTTCATGAATAGTGTGTTCATAGTTGTTGTCTACAAGTGTTGATGGAACTCATCTTCCCTAAGGCCTATAGGTTCAGCCGAGGAACCTCAAAGATCTATGATCAAGGCTCGGCCGAGTATAGGGGGAGGGGTAAATTGGTCAAAGCGCAACTAGGATATAGCAGAGATAATGAATTAGGGTTGGGGTTAATCCTCCTCTTCCCTTTCTACCCTAAGAGGCACGGCCGAGCAAGGTTCATCTTGCTCAAGGCTCAGCCGAGCCTAGGGGGAGGGAGAGGGTGAGCTTTAGATGGTAAATTCCATAGTTAGAGTCGCAAACAATAGAGACATGATGACACATAGGAAAGACTCTAACTACATAAAGCTATTTTATTGATGCGTGTGATTTTAGGAATGATAGTATAGCGTCCATCCTTAGATCATTCCTCCTTAAATTTTTGAAATGATGTGATATTTTTACCATGCTTAACAATACATGCCTTGTTGAATCCATTGCTGTCGTACCATGCTAGATAAGCTGTTTCATATTGAATTTAATTCTGAATGCGGTATTAAATGTTTATCGTTGAATCTCGTAGTTATACATGGTAGTTGTTGTGAATTATAATTACATTTCTTTTATGTAAATGGGTGAAATTCCAAGTCCGATTCACAAAATTCTTCACCCAAGGTAGCGTATGACTCTAGATAACATGTAGGACTTTGCAAGGTACATATTAGATATGGAAACTAATCTAGGAAATGACACAACTACTAGGACTTCTTGTATTCATAATTGTAAATCTAGAATTATTAGTTGTACACATTTTCGGAAGGGTAACATTGAATTATTGACCCAGCAGGCTGGATTGGGGCCGGTTACGGGCAACTGCCCGAAGTGTATATAAGGAAACTCTAGGACATCTTGATTGTGTGATGTGATTGCGATGGTCTGCCGAGAAGCATGGGTGGTCGAAAATGACCAATGCTTGACTCGGCTAGTGATTGGGTCTTGAGATGCACCAGCGGGCCTGCTAGGTGGCAGACCCCAGTTGGGTGGGACTAGCTATCCCTACCCCAGACGGTGTCAGGAGACTAGTAGACCATCCTAGTTGATGGCCCGGGATTTCTTGACTACATCTTGATATGGTGTGGCTCGAGCGGCCAGTGTGATTCTACCTTGTATGGTAGGGCCAAGTATATTCGAAAATTCTAGACCATAAGTAAGCCCTAAGGGCTGGATGCCAAGTGGCTTAATTAGGTCGTTATGGCAGGTTTCTCTCAAATATGGTCTATATAAAACGACCCATGGTATCGGTAGTTATATCAAAAGTAACTTACCTCCATGTCTACATACTATGTTGCCTTATATGTTTATGCATGCTTAATTGAAGATTATGTGGAGGTTCGGAAGAACTGCTCACTGAGTCCCAAGTGGACTCACGGTTTGTTTCTTTTTGTTTTGCAGAGCATGATCAATGATTTGAGGCTTGTCGTCATGGTGTAGCTAGAGGGCAGCGGTGGTGCCAAATCTCGTAGCGGCATCCTTTAGTCATAGTCCAGTTGTTGTGTTGTCATTTTTCATACACTAAGAGTTATTGTTTTTTTTAAAAGCTTGTAATAAACTTTGAACTTGAGATGTTGCAGTTGTGTCGATGTTAGCTTTTCTCCTTTGGTTTGAAAAACATATTTGTGAACTTTGAAAATTTAAATAAAAATTGCATTGTGTTTTCTTTTATTCGATGTGTTCTGGTTTTCTTGATGGTCAGTGTAGGTAGTAGACTACAGGGTAGTATGTAGACCCTGGCCGGTCACACAACCCTCAAATGGGGTGTGACAAATAGTGTGTATGTACTTTTGCATTTAGTTGAATTCGTTTTGGTTTTAATCAACTCAAACTACCTTATTCAAGTTTCTTGATTCTTAGTGTGACTAGATGCAATTACAATTAAATCGAGCACAAGTAAAAATTAAACAGAGTAATCAAGATAGCAATGCTAATACGAAATATATAGTGGTTCGGCCAAACCCGCCTACTCCACTACCTTGGCTCCTCACCAAGGATTTCTAACCTTAACACTTTATAGATTGATAGTTTTTCTAAGAATACAATGAGGACTTATCCCTCAACCCTAGAGGCGGGTCTCAACACCTATTCTCTATCAAAAACAACAATCTACAGGACACCAAGTTGTTTACTCTCACTCCTTGCAAGCTACCCTTAAAATCTATACAAAGCAATAGGAAAACAATATTAATGGAGCTTAAATATAAAGACAAACTTGATGAAGCTCCAACGCGTCTCCTCCGAGCACTTCAAGGCTTCGAGTATGAATTTCTCGGTGAAATCAATGCTTGATGAAGTGAGCAGGGATTAGGGCACAAGATGAACCCTTTTAGGCAAAAAAACTCTTAGGATGGACTCTATGAAGATCAAGAGAAGTGGGGAGGCTGTAATAGGACTCCTATTTATAAGCCAAGAGGAGGAGGCCAAAGAAAGAGCCGTTGCAATGGGCAAAAAATTGCCCGTTGACTCCGCCAGGTTGGTGGCCGACCGATAGCCGATCGATCGACCAAGCAAACTACCACCGAACCGGAGCCTTCTGTCCGATTATGGGCTTCATCAGTCGATGGTCGGCTGATGGGCCGGTCAACCGGCCATCTATCGCCCATCGACCACCCATCGACCGAAACCCAAGATTTGCTAATTTTTGCTGATTTGTCGCGCGATGTTTGTTTCCGAGTTTCGCCTTCGAGATTTGACTTGGAATTTATTACAATCAGGTTTGGGTTGATATCCTAGAGGCATATTACATTAATTTCTATTTCTAATCTTAAGAATCTACGTGATCGTCGTCAGAGCCGTGTTTCTCGTTTCTTAGCATTTTTCGAACGAAGTTTGCACACGTATTGTTCCTATCAATCTGGACTCAAACACTTGATAAACTCATTAGAATAAGTTTGTTGTCATCAAAATCAATATGGTGACCAAGGTTGAAATCCTTAGGCCAACAATCTCCCCCTTTTTGATGATGACAAACTTCTTAATAAATTAATTAAGGAATGTATCAACAAGCATAGCATTTTATCAAGTGAGTGTATAATGCTCCCCCTATCAACATGCATATCTAGAATAAGCTCCCCCTAACTATATGCATGTCTATGTCTAAATTCTCTCCCTTTTGACATCAACCAAAAACGGCCTAAGTTAAGCATTTCTAGGCTCCCCTTAAGTTACCCAATGACAAGTATTAACCATACAGATTCTCGAGAATACTTTGGAATAATAAGCAGAAAGATATCATAAGTGTCAAGATATATCAAGAGGGTTATAAACAATCGACTATGGGATATTCGAAAGCCATTTAATCGATAAAGACTAAGTTTTTAATTTTTGATAAAGATGAACCCAAAATCATAAAGAATTGAATTCTCAATGAAACTTTTTGAAACTTTTTCAGCGGAAACTAGATTTTTCAAGTGAAGTGCTAAAATAGGAATTTTCCAAAAATTTATTTTTTACATTTTTCAATAAATTGCTGAAATTTTTAGATTTTTGTTTTATCGAAAGATACTCATTTTTCACAATAATTTCTAATTTTGATCAAACATGTATATGACTAAGATATGATCATTCTAACCATGTATACCAATTTTGAATTGCTAAAAAGAGTCCCAAATATTACTCAAATGACTTGACACAATTTTGATCAAGAATCAGCATGATATATCAAGAAATTGTCTACATGTCAATTTCCTAAGTACTCATGAATTTTCATATAGACACAATTAAGTACTTTATCATGAGCAAGGTGCAAGAGTCTCTACATGCTTTATGAAGTATCATACTACATGATGCAAAGGTGAAACTAATACCTCATAGAATTTTCAAGTGTTTAGCATGTGTTCTCTATAACATTTGCCTCCTAATTAATGCTCAACTTGCAAGAAATTGAATCATAAATAGCATAATAGATATTTTCTTACTTAGCAAGTTCATAAACTAGATAGCAAAGGAAAGTCAAGTTTATTTCTCAAAAGTCGATCAAGTTTTGCTAACTACTGGGGATTCATTTCTCAAAATACAATCAAAAATAAAATCAAAATGAATCAAGGAGATCTCAAGAAGTGAAAATATTTTAAAATCAAGATCTCAAACCCTTCCTAAGGTTGAAAACCAACACGGCCACAATTAGCCAAGATTTCAAAACAAAAGGTCGCATAGACACATTATAGGTCAAAATGGCCTCCAAGGAGACCGAAAATAAAGTGAAAAATTAAAATTCAAACTTGATACCACAAAGATGTTAATCAAAGATAAACAAGTAGAATCAAGTATCAAGTGAATACTAAATAAAGCAAATTCACAATTCATCAAACACCAATAGTAATGTAGGCAAGAATAGAGTTAGGAGCTAATACCGATTATATTTGTCACGAAGTTGCAATCAAGTTAATTCCTCTTTCTTTAATTCCCAAGCAACTTCAAGCCATCATTGTGTGATTGTGTCTTCATTTAAGAGTAGTGTCTCCCCCTATATTCAAGCATGAAAACTTTGGTATGCAAAAATTTTTGGGTCCTTGGGGGGTTAGAAACTTTTGGAACCCAAAGTGATTTAGCAGTGGAGTTCCTTTTCAATACACAATCCCTAACCATATGTCCAAACATGCCACAACATAGACAATGACCCTTAAATCTAGTAGATGCATGAGGATGGACATGAATATGAGAATGAGCATGAGAGGATGCTTTAGCATTTGAACCATAAGTAATCTTAGAGGAAAGATTTTGCAGATGATTCATTTTATCATTTAAAGAATATAACTCGATTTTTAATGATAACATGCCAACATTTAAATTTTTAATTTGTAAGCATAATGAGGCATTTTCAATTTTCAATGAGTCATTCAAATTTTGTAGATCTATATTTTTCTTTTCTAAGGAACTTTTATCATTTTCCAAGAATCCAACTTTTCTTTTCAAATCATTACAAGAAAGCAAGAAATCATCATTTTCTTGTTCTAACAACTTATTTTCCTTTCTAAGTTCCTTAAATCTTTTTCTAATAATATTAAATTCTTCATACATATGTTCAATTTCATTTTCCAATTCTATACAGGTAAAAATATTTTCACCTATAGTAATAGTGGGTACCTCATTGTCCTTTGTCATGAAGTAAAGGTTTGCATTCTCCCTTGAGCTTTCTTCCCCACTTGAAAGTGATGATGACTCACTTTCATCCCAAGTGGCCATTAGTGCTTTCTTCTTCATCCTTCTTCTTTTATCTTTCATTGAGGATGATGGGGAGGTAATCTTGGACTTAGGACAATCGGTTTCCAAATGTCCAGGCTTGTTGCATTGGAAGCACATGTGTCTATTTTTGCCCTTCTTCTTCTTGAGAGGCTTTCCCATAAGTTCCATCAACATCCTCCCAATGTGGATCATCTCTTCTTGGTAATCGGATTCTTCATTCTCCAATGATGATGATGATGTCCTATCACCATATGATGCTTTTAAGGCAACGTTTTTGTCCTCCCTTTTTCCCCTCATATGAATCTCATGGGTCATGAGAGATCCAATGTGTTCAGTGAGCTTCATGGTGCCAAGATTCTTGGCCTCCATGATAGCAATCACCTTTAGCTCCCATGCTTTGGGAAGCGATCGAAGAATCTTCCTCACTCTTTCTTCTTCTTGTATGTCCCTTCCAAGGTTAGTCAAAGCATTCACAATATTTTGAAAGTGGGCATACATGTCATCTATGGTATCATGAGTATGCATTTTAAAGAGTTCATAATCATGCACAAGCAAATTAATTTTAGACTCTTTAACTTGGGAAGTCCCCTCAAGAGTAATTTCTAAAACATGCCAAATTTTAAAAGCGGATCTACAACATGATATTGTATCGAATTCATTTATAGATAAACCACAATGTAAGCATTCATTGCTTTAGCATTAGAATTAAATAATTTGATCTCTTCTTGAGACCAATCATCCATGCTCTTGGAGGGTAGTTCATAATCTACATGGATAGTTCTCCAAGCATCTAATCCAAGGGATAGCAAGAAAATACTCATCCTAGTATTCCAATAAGGGTAGTTGTTTCCATCAAATAGAGGAGGTACATGAGTTGAAGACCCTTGACCTAGTGTGATATTTGATGTCATAAGTGTAGGATAGATGGTTAAACCTAAGCCTACAACCTTGTTCTAATACCAAATGTTGGATGAATGTCCACATTAGAAGGGGGGGTTGAATAGTTTGTATGTACTTTTGCATTTAATTGAATTCTTTTTAGTTTTAATCAACTCAAACAACCCGATTCAAGTTTCTTGATTCTTAGTGCGACTAGATGCAATTACAATTAAAACGAGCACAAGTAAGAATTAAATAGAGCAATCAAGATAGCAATGCAAACACGGAATATATAGTGGTTCAGCTAAACTTGCCTACTCCACTACCTTGGCTCCTCACCAAGGATTTCTAACCTTAACACTTTATAGATTGATAGTTTTTCTAAGAATACAATGAGGACTTATCCCTCAACCCTAGAGGCGGGCATCAACACATGTTCTCTAGCAAAAACAATAATCTACAAGACACCAAGTTACACGCACACCTTGCAAGTTACCCTCAAAATCGATACAAAGCAATAGGAAAACAATATTAATGGAGCTTAAATGTAAAGACAAACTTGATGAAGCTCCAACACATCTCCTCCGAGCACTTCAAGGCTTCGAGAATGAATTTCTAGGTGAAATCAACGCTTCATGAAGTGAGGAGGGATTAGGTCACAAGATCAACTCTTTTAGGCTCAAAAACTCTTAGGATGGACTCTATAAAGATCAAGAGAGGTGGTATAGGACTCCTATTTATAAGCCAAGAGGAGGAGGCCAAAAAAAGAGTCATTGCAACGGGCAAAAAATTCCCCATTGACGTCGCCCGGTTGGTGGCCGGCCGATGGACGGTCGATCGGCCGAGCGACCGGCCACCGACTAGAGCCCTCCATTTGATTCTAGGCTTCTTCGGTCGATGGCTGGCTGATGGGCCGGTCGGTTAGCCGTCGACCGCCCATGGGCCGAAACTATGGCTTTGTTGAGTTCTGCTGATTTGTCGTGTGATGTTTGTTTATGAGTTTTGACTTGGAATTTATTACAATCAGATTTGAGTTGATATCCTAAAGGCATATTACATTAATTTCTATTTCTAATTCGAGGGATCTACGCGATCATCGTCGAAGCCATTTTTGACGTTTCTTGGCATTTTTCGAACAAAGTTCGCACGCGTATTGTTCCATCAACCTCAACTCAAACACTTGATAAACTCATTAGAGTAAGTTTGTTATCATCAAAATCAAGATGGTGAACAAGGTTGAAAACCTTAGGCCAATACGGTCGATCGACCATCAGTCGACCATCGACCGACAAAGCTCTAAAATAGGTAGTGAGCTCCGGTCGGTGGCCGGTCACTCAACTGGTCGACCGGCCATCAGTCGGCCATCGATCGAGCGATGCCAACGGGCAAAAATATGCCCGTTAGGTGAGCTGTTTTGGCTCTCTCCTCTCTTGGCTTATAAATATAAGCCCTTGACTGTCTTCTATAGTGATCCAATACTTCATTGACCCATTCTAACATCCTTTGCAAGATTTTCTTGAGCCATCTCTTTGCAAACCCTAATTTCTATGACAAAACCTTGATCGTGCCTTTGAACCTTCAAGATTCATCTTCTCAAGGCAGCAAGAGGACTAGGGAGTTTCTTTCGGAGCTAAGTATTTGTTGTTTGGTTTATTTGCTCCATTGTTTGTGTATTTTTGTGGTTTATTTCATTGTATTTGAGTTTGTGTTAATCCTAGAGTGTAGGTCTCGAAATTGGTTGGTAGCCTTGGTGTTTGAGGTTAAAATCCACCGTGTAAATGTAGTTTGCTAGGATTAGCTGAATTGTCCTTAGGGTTGAAGCGGGAGAGTGCTCTCGGTAAGAAGGAGAGATACTTCTGGGTGTGGAAGTGCCTTCGGCTTGAGAGCGGAGACTTTTCGGTGTAAATTCCTCACTGTAAGGAAACTAATTAATCTTGTTAAACTACTTTGAAAATCCTAAGCGGGGTGGTTAGGTAGTGGAGTAGACATTGGGGCCAAACCACTATAAATCGCATTGTGTTAGCATTGCTTATCTTGATTGTCCTTGATTACTTATTTATTCGCTTCTGCATTTATCTTATTGAATTGAGCATTAACCAAAAGTTTCTAAGTAACATTTAAAACCAAACTTAGGTTAAAGATTAGCAAACACATTATTCACCCCCCCTCCCCCCTAGTGTAGGCCATTTCACCAACAACGTGTCTATCAACACAAAAGACCTTGTGTGTGCACAACAAACCCGTTGTGACAATAGACACACTTGCGTCCCATAACAATGGAAGGCATGACCGGTATTCTAAATACCTTAGCCATTCGGATGCAATATTAATGGAGGTTTTCTTTATGCAATTAAAATTGTCTAAGCTATCAACAATTGAAGCAAGAGCAATAAATAAAAGCATAAAGTAAATAAGGATGATTATGGATGTACTAAGGGTTTGACCCGAGCCATCAAGCGAACCAAGGCCATTCATCCTAGGCTTTTTAGGGAGAGCCATCTCACCAAGGTTCTTCCCAAAACCTCCTTGTAGGGTGCTGGTTCCATTAGTGTTGGCCCAAGGGTTCCCCTTTGGCTTCGATCTCTATTTTGATGATAACAAACATGTATTTAATATAAGTGTGAAGTTTTGAGTTCAGGTTGAGGCAACGATACGCTCGCGAATTTCGCTCGGAGAATCGCAAAATCATCAAAAAGGGCCCGGATGTAGATTAAGTAGAACTCGTGAAATTATCAAATAGAATCTATGTAATATACCCCTAGGATCTCAACCCAAGCCTATTTGTAAAGTTATCCAAGTCAAAACTTGGTAATGAAACCCATAAAAAAGCGTGTAACAAAATAAATGTAGAAAACAGCCTACTTTAGCGAGTTTAAGGAATTAAGCATAGGAAGAAAGTATACATTCAACCGTGGTTGACGGAGCTGCTCCTATCCCCGTTCAAGATGCACACACGCACATCCTCCAATGCTAGTCCACACCAATCATCTCGTAACAAAAGGGGCAGCGACGAATGGGGCTCGTTGTGGCTCAACAGAGTGGCTTTCTCAACCCCGAAAAGCACCAAGGCTTGGTCGGCCCTTCCACCAAGAACCGGGCTCCTAAACGAGAGGATAAGGGGATGAGAAAACCACATAACGAGGGGATGGAAGAGAGAATACCGTGCTATGCTCTCTTTTTTTCCTCCAAGGAGAAAAAATGGCGGCACACAAAGGTGGAGAAGAACACCACTCTGGCTTCTCGGAGAACTCAAGGAAGGGGAGGAAGACGGCCGGCCACTCAAGGAAGAAGATGAAGGTTCTTTGGAACTTCTTTCCACCCAAGAACCTCTCTCTTGTTCTCACCCAGAAGATGGGAAACAAAATTTTAACTTCTTCTTGCCCCTCATGGGGTATTCGGCCACATTAAAAGGAGAAGGAGAGGGTGGCCACAAGAATAGACCCGGCCCTCCCCTAAAATCTCGCACGGAATTCAAATTTCCGGAGTTTGCCTCCAAAATATATTTCATAATTAATTCAAAATTAATTAATTCCAATTAAATAGAAACTTTAATTTATCTCCATAAATTAAAAGTCTATTAATAGGAATCTAATTTATCTAAATAAGTTAAATTCATATCATATAGGAATTATATTCATGTAGATAAATTAAATTCCTATTTATAGAATCATGATTTATCTAAATAAATAAAATTCCAATTAATTATGATTTATCTAAATAAATCAATTCCAAATTAACAGGTGTAGACGCATGGGGAAAATCAAATTTCCCTCCATGAATTTTTTATTTCAAAAATCAAATTAATTATATTTAATTCTTAATTAAACATATCCCCTATGTATGGTTAAATAATTTCTTAATTCATAATTAAGATTTTAATCAACCATATAAAATAGTATCGCGTGCCAAAACCATACGACTTTAGGGTTACCCTACAAAATAGGGTTTTCCCTACAAATTAGGGTTTTCGAGAAACTCCTTCCTCGTGCATTCGTTCTTATAGGAAACACCTTTCCTATCTTAACTATAAATGAGATCCGTGATCAAGTTGCAACATGTCCATGCTAGTAGACATATAGTGCCGCGGGCGAGCTCTATCTCATAAAGTTCATTACGAGGTTAGCCTGTTGTGTGTGATCCATTGGGCGCTGCACTAATCCAATAGTGGGTTGTGCATAACGAAGAGTCGGATCCGATAGAATATCTTCTATTCAAATCTCACGAGCCAACACTAAATCCCTTTAGTGTGGTCGTGTGAGACTCCACTCACAAGTCAAGATTGATGTTTAGCAACGTGTCATGACTACCCGAATAGCGTGAGGTTCTATCGATAGGGATTGCACGCCCTTCGGTGATGAGTTACCGTGCAACTAAATCCTTCTATTACAATGTCCTGAAGTCGGCTAGGGTACGAAATGAGTGTCAAACCCTAATACCGATTCATATGTATTCCTCCTGCCAAGTTGTCATCTCAATAATGACATGTCAAAAACCCTTTTCCGACATTCATATCTACTCTGGCCAGAGATTCCTGAGTTGACACTTGCAGAGATAGATAGGATATTATTTCCTCTCACTAGGAGTAACTCATTCCTTATTGGTTGCTCACATGCCTCCATGAATTCTTCCCCATGCTCAGAAGTATCCGGCACATGATTCTTAAAGGCCACGTAGGGATAAAACCAAAGCAATGGGTCATCAATCGCAAGGTAACCATAACCCGAGGAGCATCTTATTGACACTCATGTAATGATTTCATTTTGTGTTCCTCGTGTAGGTATGTTTAGTGAACTCATTCCCTAATCTTCCCGGAATCACCAATCTCCTAATCAGTGATCCTACGACTAGGAACATTTAGAACAAGGGCATTTGGATTCCAAGTCTCACTAGCACGATCTCATCATGGCCTTGGAATCATTCACCCGGGTTCCTTGGGTTCATCATAATCTAATACAAAAAATATAGATACATCATATGATAAAAAGTTGCCTCATTTATTTATTATCAAAAATAGTTCTCTACACATCGACATGTGATTGGCTCAAGGGAACTATTTCTTTCATTTAAATCAAAGGGGAGAAACTAATATTGTGTTCAATGATGATGAACACAATGAACAAGTTGCAACTAAAGACAGTCAAACACCTCAGAGGTGTAGATCTCTAGAAGGCTTATACGAGCAGACTCAGGTGTGCAATGCAGCACAAGTAACTTAGCCCTTAAATTTTGAAGAAGCTTCAAGAGATCAAAGATGGAGACAAGCTATGGAGGAAGAAATTGCTTATATAAATAAAGACAAGACCTCAAAATTGGTTAAGTTACATGCTAATAAGAAAGCAGTAGGTTTAAAATGGATCTTTAAGATCAAATATAACGCAGATGGCTCAATTTCCAGATACAAAGTCCAGCTAGTTGCCAAAGGCTTTATGCAATAGGAAGGGGTCGACTTCCAGGATACATTTGCTCCAATATCCAGACTGAAGACAATACAACTGGTATTAACCTATGCTACCAATTGGATGGCGCGAACATGGCGCGCAAATGATATAACTGATCAACAATGGCGTTCATAAGGCCGCATCGGCTGTTGTTTATGATATTATCACATTAGCAACGGCTTCCTTACGGGTCCTATACCCATTGCTCTTTAGTCGATGGAGCGCTCACGGCATGAAAATAAAATACTTATCAGCAACGGCCTTCTATAGGACCTGCGGTCATTGCTGATGATATGTATTCATCTCCAATGGCTTTATAACGGATGAGTGAGCCACTGTTGATAAGTTTATTTAACTCGCCTGCGATCGCGCCCGCCCCCTTTCCCTGCTTCTTCTTCCTTCTTCTGTCGACACCGCCGCCGACTGCTGTCGATCTTCGTCTGCCGATGCCACCTGCCGACTTCCTTCCCTTCCAAGTACTCTGCGCGCGCCCCCCTTCCTCCTTTAGTAGGGTCGGCCAAAACCCTAAGTTTAGGGTTAAGGCTGGCCACCGACCATCAGAGCTTTGTCTAGTGTCCAATGTCGAAAACTGGACTCTGGCGCCAAAATAGTAATTTAAGGTTAAACCCTAATTTTTTTTCTTTTATTAAACCTAATAATTTAGGGTGAATTAGATTAATTTAGATTATGGGTTAATTAAATATTTAGATTAATTTAGATTAATATTTAATGTTTTTTTGGGTTAAATGTTTAATGTAGGGAGTTTATAATGTTTAATGTTAATATCTGTTAATTAAATTTAGTTTAAATTAATTAGATTAATTTTATTATTAATCTTTAGATTTAGATTAATTAGAATCGTCCACTTTGGACTCGCGCTAAAATCGTCCACTTTGGACTCGAATCGGCATCGAAAAATTTAGAAAATAAACATTCATCCGACGAGTTGATACGTTTCATGTACGATCGACGAGTCGGATATGATTTAGCAAAACCTTAGATTCGTTCGGGGGTTATACATTCGTATAAAATAACTAGATGATCTTTTATACGACGTACAATCCTTGAATTGTCCCTAATTGGACAATTTGGGAACATTGTTATTTGTATTGCACTTAGTTTTTTTTAACCGTTAACTCATTAATTCTTAAATTTTGGTTATTGTATCTCTCTTATTCTTAAATTCTTAAAACCCCTCATCTAGGCAGCCGTGCGACTCAAGGGAGAAGCCGAACGCAGCCCAAGGAGTAGAGAGAGATCGGTGCTAAGCTCGCGTCGACGTTGGGATCTCGGAGTTTGTCTTCTTCGATCTTGTCTTTAGATCAAATCGAGGTGAGTGGTTAGTGTAGCTTTTGAAGGGAGGCGCGTGGCCGGCCCTAAGAGATTTGAAATTTGATTTTTCTTCGCAACTTCTTGTCGATCAATGTGTTTCTTAGAGTAGAGTTTTAAATCGATGTATGTATATGTGATTTTATGTATTAGATCGTGTTAATTTTCTCACATTTTGTGGGCTGCCGAGTTGAGAAAATAGGGGAAAGGTCATGCCGAAATTTTCCCCAAAATTTCCTCGTTCGTTTCGCAGCCCGTAGATCACTTTGGTGTTCATGATATGTTAGATCGATGGATTTATTTTGTGTTCTTGTTGCAGCCATGCCCCTTCATTTTGAGAACTCGGCCGAACAAGGGTTTACCATGCTTGAGTCAGCCGAGCAGTGGTATGAGTGGGGAGTGTGGTCTGCTTTAGTTAAAATGCATGGTTCTGAGTTATGTTTTCTTATTAAACATTAGATCCGTAGACCAATGCATATAAATTATGGATGAAATTTCAGCCCCTTCCCATCTATAGGGTTTGGCCGAGCAAGGGTTACCTTACTCAAGCTTCGGCCGAGCAAGGGTAAAGGGGGAAACCGAATGATTTTGAGTAGTTGTTCATACCTTCCCGTTCGATGCTAATTCATATTCATGTTACAAAATTTCTCGCTTGTCATATGAATTGTTTAGTGATAGATCTACATCATAACATTTTGGAAATGTTCTTGCTAATGCTTATGATGGTTATGGTATGTGTATTCAAAGAAAGGTTTCATTTAATTCCTCATATCATGTTTAATTGTTGCTATGCTTAGTGTATGTTCCTTATTGGTTTAATCACTAAATTATTTACCTCTTTAATTCGGTTTCTTCATGATGTTGCGACCCATGATTAATTTGGTAAATGACGTGACAATGGTAGGCCGAGTGCCTTCATAGTCGGCAAGTTCGCTCAATCTAGGGAGAATGGTTTAGGTGACTAGTGGTGACATTTAACCTAGATACAAGATATACTTACTAGTCTCTTCCTATAAGGAAACAATGTGACCCTGGGGTAAGGGGTTGGATATGGGCAATGCCCAGAAAGCAAAACACAATATACTTGCACAACCTGATTTTGGTTGTGGTTATTGGTCTACTGAGAAGTGTCATTAGTCGAATGGCTACCACATGACTCAGCGGTTTATAAGGTCTTGAGATTGCACCAGCAGGCCCACTAGGTGTTAGACCCGAGTGGTGGAGGGACTTGAGATTTCGTCAGTGGGCCATGCTGACGGTAGACCCGAGTGGGTGGGAATAGTTATCCCTAACCCGGAGGATCTTTGGAACTAGTGGCCATCCAAGTTGACGGATCTGAAGCATAAAAGTTTCTAATTGAGGAGCCCGTAGGGGCTGGTTTGAGTAGGCCGACCGGCCAGGTTAAGTAGAAGGAAGAACCAAACCTTCTATATATACTTTAGGCCATTATTGGCCGAGCTTTCATCATGGATATGCGCCCGAGAGGCCGGTTCATCCACTCATCCGTATTGGCACACTGATTATTTATGGAATGTGATTTTATATTAATTCCTTATATATGTGATTACCGAGGTTTTAAGTGGAGGTTCAAAAGAATCGCTCACTGAGTTCCTTGTGAACTCACGGTTTTCCTTTATTGTTGTTTTCCAGAGCTCGACCAGTGAGGTACGGCTTGGTGGAATGGCGTGTAGGAGAGCAGGCGTGGATGCAGATCTCATAGCTGGCAGTTGTTAATCGTAGTCGTGTCTATTAAAGTCAGATGTATGCACTGTGTTATTTTTTGTAAAACTTTGAAATGTTTTATTTGGAAAAAAACCTTCGGATGTTTATTTGAAACTTGTGATGTTTTAGAATTGGTGTAATCAAACTGATTTCGAACATTTAATAAAGATAGTATTGTTGTTTTGGTTATTACTTGATATGTTCTGGTTATCTTTTTGTGAGTTATTGGTCAGTGCATAGGGTAGGCTTCGGGGTATTGACTCATACCTTGGCCGATCACGCATACCTTGAGTTGGGGCATGACAGAAGTACAACATGTGGTAGAGATTGAATTATTGAATAAAGAAGCCGCAAAATTTTACGAGATGTTGAAAGCTACCGATGAACCTTTGTATGAGAATTTTCCTAAATACACTAGGTTTTCAGCAATGACGCAACTCCTGAATATCAAGGCCGATTGTAATATCAACGGGGTTGCATTTGATCAGATTGCGAGATTGATTAATGGAATGCTGCCTACTAATAACAAGTTTGAGCCAACTTTTTATAAGACTAAAAAGTTGATGAGAAAATTAGGGCTTGGGTACGAAAAAATACATGCGTGCCAAAATAACTGCATTTTATATTATAAAGAAAATGTGCAGTTGGATAAATGCCCTGTATGTGAACATCACCGTTACAAGGAGAAGAAATCGGCCCAATAGAAAAATGCCCTTATATTTTGTTTAAGGTGCTTCGGTATTTTCCACTGACACCGAGGTTTCAAAGATTATTCATGTCAGAAAAGAAGTCGTGATAAAACAATAATAACTCATCCATCCGACAATGAAGCATGAAAATATTTGGATACATGTTATCCTTCATTTGCTAGGGACACTAGAAATATCCGATTGGGATTGTGCACGGATGGTTTTAATCCATTTGGACATTCTGCAACTCCTTATTCAGTTTGGCCAGTGCTGCTAACAGTTTATAATTTGTCGCCGTCAATGTGTATGAAAGATGAATTTATTTGTCTTTCGATGATTATTCCGGGTCCTAAGGGTCCGCGAAAAGAAATTAACGTGTTTCTCAGACCCCTAAAAAATGAATTGAAAACATGGTGGACTAGGGAGTTGTCACTTATGATTGTCACCAGAAGCAAAACTTCCATTTAAAGGCTGTTGTCTTGTGGACAATCATTGATTTCTCGGCCTACGTCATGTTTGTTGGTGAAATGGCCACACTTATAGGGGGAGGGGGCGTGAATAGTATGTTTACTAATCATTTTGCCTAAATCTGGTTTTAATCATTTCTTTGGTTACTTAGGTAATTAGAAGTTGAGTAGAAAGTAGAAGCAAAGTAAATATCGCACACCTGAAATTCGGTATGACCGGACAGGATACGCCACGTACCCCGAAGCCTAACCCAACTCAAACATAACAACAATAACCTAAACAGTGGGAGAAATTTTTTTTTAAAAAAAAGAATAGACATGACATCACGAACTAAACCAAACCAAAACTCAATATGAATACACTGAACAAGTAATTAAAAAGGAGTTCAAATAAATAAACAAGACTCCTAAAATAGAAATAAAATGCGGAAATCACAACCCGAGTCAACATGACTCAACAACTCAAAGAGACACTAAAACGACTAAAGTATCCTTCTCGATCACGACATGTCACGAGACCCGCGGCCCTGCCGCCACCACTCGCGCTACAGCACCTCGGTACCTCTATGATCTAACTTGGGTGCTGTAAAACAACAGTAATGAGAGGTAAGTTCAACTAGGACTTAGTGAGTAGATCAATCCTCAATTCCCCAAATCAATCATCATGCATAAAAACACAAATAGCCGATACATAATGAACAACAACGTCAGAAGAAATCAACAATAATATATCCACAACTCTATGCATGAAATCAACATCTGTCAACTAGTATAAAATATCTTTAAAAATGACGGAACAAGCATCAGAAACACATCCACCACTCCACTCATATCCACAGCAATAAGTATAAGCATATCCACAGCAATAAATATAACCATCCATCAATAAGTATAAGCATATCCACAGCAATAAAATAGGATGGATACAACACCGCAATCATATGCATGCAATGCAACACCTCAATCGTATGAATGCAATGAAACACCTCAATCATATGCATGCTCCCTGGACCTGTCTGTCCCACATAGCCACATAGGGTAGGTAGACGTGTGGCCACCGAGCTACCACCCAGCTCAGTGCCGTCTCTTTGGGGCATGCCCTCCCCTCACCGGCACTGGCTCTTCCGAGCTAGCCTATTGGGACATACGTTTGCCTCACCTGCTCGGGTATCCAGACTGTCTCTTTGGGGTATGATCTCCCCTCACCAGTTGGACTTCCGAAATAAGGCCAATGCTGTCTCTTTAGGGCATACCCTCCCCTCACCAGCGAGGCTTCCGGGAAATGCAACAAGAGCATCACAACACCACACACACAGGTATATAAGCATAAACAAGATGTACTATCAACAAATAAAATAAAGGGTATGTCAAGTGCATACCTCATCCTCCACCTCCTCATGCCATGCATCACAACCACATCAAGGGTATGCCCAACACAAATAAACAATTATAAAATAGAATTATAGCATTGTAAGAAAGGATGCACGTATATCATGAAAGTAGTGCAAAAAGAAACTTCAACTGTAAATTAATGGACTGGAACAACAGGATAACATAACTCGTCGTAGGAATCACTGAACTAGGATAAGATTCACCTCATTAACTACTATATCCATGAATCATCTCAGATTGAACCATAAAAACATGTAAAATATGATTTTTCAACTTGGCACGCAAAACGAGGCGATGTCCACCTACTAATTTCAAAATTCAAAGGTTTGATGGTGAAACAGACCTCGTCAATGAATCCAGAACGTCGATCGGGTGAAATTTCATGTATAACATGAATATTTTTGCTAACCTTAAGGCCTCATAAATAAATTGTCTTAAATTTATTTAATAAATCACTATTACGAACGAATATAATGGTGATACAATCAATAACTCAGTAATGAAATCTCAGCCCTTCATTTAAACATGATCAAATCACAGTCTTTCATCTAATATGATGCAATCACAGCCCTCTACTTAACATGTTGCAATCTCAGCCTTACATCTAACCTGATGCAACCACAGCCCTCCATCTACATGATGCAATCACAGCATTACATCTAACCAGATGCAATCACACCTCTCCATCTACATGATGTAATCACAGCCTTACATCTAACCAGATGCAATCACAACCCTCCATCTAACCATACGCAATCACAGCTCTCCATCTACATGATGTAATCACAGCTTTACATCTAACCAGATACAATCACATCCCTTCATCTATATGATGCAATCACAGCCTTACATCTAACCAGATGCAATAACAGCTCTCCATCTACACAAGATCAAATCTCTGCCCTTCATCTCAACCAATTAAATCGAGCCCTTCATCTCAGCCCTCCATTTCATCTCCTCACCTATGTCATCTTCATCTCCTCCTTTCCTCACTCACCGACGCCGCCCCTTCCCCAGCCGCCGCTGCCGCGCACAGTCGGCGATCCGGTCGGACGAGGTCCCCGTGGGGTCCCCTGTAGTCTGACGATGGCTCGCCATCACTTGGCATTCGGCGGTGGCCCCAAGCCAGCGGCTAAGCTGGCTGCACAAGCAAAAGAGAAAATATATTTATTTATTTATTCTTTTTTATATATAAACCAACAAAATGAAGAACGACGATTTTATTTCCGATTCGATATGAGAAAAACACGCCAAAAATTGATGAAAAACCCCGAGACATGAGAACAGCGACATGAATCAAGAATCGAAGAAAAGAAGGTCTAAATCCACTCACCGGACGGAGAGAAAACGGAAGGAAAAGAAGCACACGATCTTCCCTCGATCGACACCAATGAAGTTGCAAAAATTCGGCTCCGGTGGCTCCTCCTCCTCGACAACGCCCTCTCTCTCCTCTCTCATTTGCCTCGGGTGGCGTATGGCTAAAAGCCCCTGGCCGCACACCCCAAGGTCTAATTTATAGACACTGGTTGGGTCCAAATGACCAAAATATGCATACCTAAGTTATCCGACTTAAACAACCCATAACTCATCCGTTCTAACTCCGATTCGAGATCCGATTGCACCGCTAAATTCGCCTCTATACCCTCTATCATCCTAGCATGCTAAATCATAGAGATAATACAAATAAAATTTTCCTCAATTTTTCTACATTAAATGATTACCCGGGTCTAATACTGAAGCTTCCCGCCAATCCGCGCTAACTTGGGCCCACGATCTCTTGCTCAAGAATAAAATATTATCATTAAGATTTTGGGTATTACAACTCCCTCCCTCCTTAAAGAAAATTCAACCTCCAATTTTGAGATGAAAGAAAGAAGTTCACCTCGGCATCAAAAAGGTACGGGTACTATATACTTCTCTCTCATATCTTGCTCGACCTCCCAACCACACCTAATTTTTCCATGATTACATTAAAACCAATAATTGAATCTATCAACAATAACTCAATGCTTAAATAAGAATCAAATCATTTAAACACTTAGCCTAACAATTGGTATTAAAAATCAAATATCAACACATATGATCAAATCTGCTTCATTTGTTTCTTATATTCCTTCAATTAAAATCTGCCAGCAAACCTTTGCAACATCAACCATTTAATAATATTCTAAAATAAATTAATTGCTAAACCTCACCTATAAGGTGTAAAACTCATGCACCTAGGACCAATAGTTAATCATTAACCCTAAATCCAATAGGTGAATATCTTACATTTGAGACCACAACTCCAATGGGTAATATCTCATTTCAAATATGTCGAGTCACAATCTCAACTAGGCATTCTCATGGACATCAATGATTATCTTTCCTATGTAGTGCCAAAACATATGACATTGTAGAACATCATCATCCACAACGAGTACTTGTATTTTATTTTATTATTTTATTTTATTTTATTTATTTATTTATTTTAACTTAAACCTTCCAATGTCTAACATTCTTTTACCATGCTATATACAATCATAATGAATATTGAATATCAGATTTAACTTAATTCTAATTCAAGATAAGCTAAACATATTCTATCACCTACAATATGCTTCCTACAAATGTATGGATGCTTGTCTAACTTACTCAGTTATGCATTTATCCCACCAAATTTACCACTATTTCCATACCCTCTGCCAAGAGGCCTTCCCTTTCCTTTAAACAATTTCAACTAAGGAAAACCATGCATGAATTTAAGATAACATAAATATATATTCAAGCCTTCCCCTTATACGGGTCGGCCAAACAAGAGAAGGTTCTACCAAGGAAATTAAATCCCTAAACCTCTCTTACTACATTGCCAATTGACTATCAAGAAAACATACAATAAATAAATAAAACATCATTACGTGTCTACATTTCTAGAAATAAGAACACAATAACCACACAATTAATCATATAAATAATTAACTTAAACCAAAAATACGTACCGCCGCTGGCTTGCACGTGCAGCTCGATCTCGTAACTAGGACGTACCATATGTGAACATGTTAACAATGCCCCCATATGATACCTACCATCCTATTGTCGTACCCGCTCCGATACCAACTTTGTCACACCCCAAATCCGGTATGACTGGCCAGGATACGCCACGTACCCCGACCCAAAGCCTAACCCACTCAAACACAACAACAATAACTTGAACAGTGGGATAAATTTTTTTTTTTTGAAAAGAATAAACATGACAACACGAACCAAACCAAACCAAACCAAACCAAAACTCAATATGAATACACTGAACAAGTTATTAAAAAGAAGTTCAAATAAATAAACAAGACTCCTAAAGTAAAAATAAAATACGGAAATTACAACCCGAGTCAACATGACTCAACAACTCAAAGAGACACTAACACGACTCAGGTATCCTCCTCGATCATGACATGTCACGAGACTTGCAACCCTGCCACCACCAGTCGAGCTACTACACATCGGTACCTCTCTGATCTAACTCGGGTGCTGCAAAACAACAGTAATGAGGGATAAGTCCAACTAGGACTTAGTGAGTAGATCAATCCTCAATTCCCCAAATCAATCATCATGCATAGAAACACAAATAGACGATACATAATGAACAACAACGTCAAAAGAAATCAGCAATAATATATCCACAACTCTATGCATGAAATCAACATCCGTTAACTAGTATAAAATATCTTTAAAAATGACAGAACAAGCATCAATAACACATCCACCACTCCACTCATATCCACAGCAATAAGTATAAGCATATGCACAGCAATAAATATAAGCATCCATCAATAAGTATAAGCATATCCACAGTAATAAATATAAGCATCCATCAATAAATATAAGCATATCCATAGCAATAAAATATTATGGATGTAACACCGCTATCATATGCATGCAATGCAACACCTCAATCATATGCATGCAATACAACATCTCAATCATAATCATGCTCCTCGGACCCATCGGTCCCATAGCCACATAGGGTAGGTAGACGGATGGCCGCCGAGCTACCACCCAGCTCAAGGTCGTCTCTTTGGGGCATGCCCTCCCTTCGCCAGCACTGGCTCTTCCGAGCTAGCCAATTTGGGCATACGTTCCCCTTACCTGCTCGGGTATCCAGACTGTCTCTTTCGGGTATGATCTCCCCTCGCCAGCCGAACATCCGAAATAAGGCCAACACTGTCTCTTTGGGGCATACCCTCCCCTAACCAGCAAGGCTTTCGAAAAATGCAACAAACACATCACAACACCACACACGCAGGTATATAAGCATAAACAAGATGTGCTATCAATAGGTAATAAAGGGATGTCAAGTATAAACAACACCACACACGCAAGTATAAGCATAAGCATACCTCATCCTCCACTTCCTCTTGCCATACATCACAACCACATATAAATATATATGTAGAAATAGTGTTGATAAATCATGAATGCTCAACACAAATAAACAACCATAAAATAGAATAATAGCACTATAAGAAAGGATGCACATGTATCATGAAAGCAATGCAAAAAAAACTCCAACAGTAAATTAATGGATTGGAACAACAGGATAAAATAACTGGTCATAGGAATCACTGATCTAGGATAAGATTCACCTCATTAACTACTATATCCATGAATCATCTCAGATTTAATCATAAAAACATATAAAATATGATTTTTCAACTTGACACGAAAAATGAGGCGATGTCCGCCTGTTGGTTTCAAAATTCGAAGCTCTGATGGCGAAACAGACATTGACAATGAATCCAGAACGTCAATTAGGTGAAATTTCTTATATAACATGAATATTTTTGCTAAACTTAAGGCCTCATAAATAAATTGCCTTAAATTTATTTAATAAATCACTATTATGAACTAATATAACGGTGATACAATTAATAACTCAGTAATGAAATCTCAGCCCTTCATTTAAATAGGATCAAATCACAGCCCTTCTATCTAATATGATGCAATCACAGCCCTCTACTTAACATGTTGCAATCTCAGGCTTACATCTAACCAGATGCAATCACAGCCCTCCATCTACATGATGCAATCACAGCCATACATCTAACTAGATCCAATCACAGCTCTCCATCTACATGATGTAATCACAGCCTTACATCTAACCAGATGCAATCACAGCCCTCCATCTAATCAGATGCAATCACAGCTCTCCATCTACATGATGTAATCACATCTTTACATATAACCAGATACAATCACATCCCTTCATCCATATGATGCAATCACAACCTTACATCTAACAAGATGCAATCACAACTCTCCATCTACACAAGATCAAATCACTGCCCTTCATCTCAACCAATTAAATCCAACTCTTCATCTCACACAAATCGATCTCAGCCCTCCATTTCATCTCCTCACCTAGGTTATCTCCATCTCCTCCTTCCCTCACCCGCCGCCGCTGCCCCTTCCCCAGCCGCCGCTGCCGTGCACCGACGGGGATCCGGCCAAACGGGGTCCCCTCCGGGTCCCCCGCCATCCGGCGATGGCTCGGCTCCAAATCCAGTGGCTAGACCGGCTACCCCAAGGGTAGGGCAGCCGCCCCAGCCGCGGGCCGCGCTCGACGACGCCGACCTAGGCAGGCCAAGGCCCGGCCTAACCCACCACCGCCTGGCAGTGGCCGCGTCGGCGGCGGCTGCACAAGCAAGAGAGAAAATATATTTATGCATTTTTTCTTTTTTTTTATAAACCAACAAAATGAAGAACGATGATTTTATTTCCGATTCGATACGAGAAAAACACGCCAAAAATCGATGACAAATCCCGCGACATAATAACAATGACATGAATCAAGAATCAGAGAAAATGTCTAAATCCAGTCATAGAACGGAGAGAAAATGGAAGGAAAAGACGCACACGATCTTCCCCCGATCGACACCGATGAACTTGCGAAAATTCGGCTCCGGCGGTCCTCCTCCTCGACGGCGCCCTCTCTCTCCTCTCTCCTTTGCCTCAAGTGGTGTGCGGCTAAAATACTCTAGCCGCACACCCTAGGGTCTAAATTATAGTCACTGGTTGGGTTCAAATGACCAAAATACCCCTACCTATGCTATTTGACTTAAACAGCCCATAACTCATCTGTTCTAACTCTGATTCGAGATCCAATTGCACCGTTAAATTCGCCTCGATACCCTCTATCATCCTAGCATGCTAAATCACAGAGATAAGATAAATAAAGTTTTCCTCAATTTTTCTACATTAAATAATTACCCGGGTATAATCACGAAGCTTCCTGCCAATCTGCGCTAACTTGGGCCCATGATCCCTTGCTCAAGAATAAAATATTATTATTAAGATTTTGGGTATTACAAAATACGATAATGAAGTAAATACAAGTAGAAGTAGTGCAAACATAATTATTTATAGTGGTTCGGCCCCATTGCCTACTCCACTACCTAAGCACCTCGCTTAGGATTTCCAAACTAAACTTTACTAGATTAATCTCGTTTCCCTTACAACGAGGAGTTTGACCCGAAGAGTCTCGCTCTCAACCTAAGGCACTTTCACACCCGGTAGTCTCCGCCTTCTTATTGAGAGCACTCTTCCACCTCAACCCTAAGGGACAACTCAACTAATCCTAGTAAACTACATACTACATTTACACCGATGTAATTAAGCCTCAAACACAAAGGCAACCACCCAATCTATCAAACCTAACAACCTAGGTTTACACGAGTTCAAATATAATGAAATAAACACCAAAATACAAGTAATGGAGAAAAAATACAACAACACAACTACTTAGCTGCTCTTGATGCCTTGATGATGAATCAAATGAAGCTTGAAGGAAAACTCAAGAAGGAAGGTTCAAGGCTAGGGTTTTTTCAAATGATGGATCCATCAAAGATTAGATGGTGTAATAAGTGTCTCAATAGGCTCAACAACAACAAAGGAAAGCTCTCTTGCCTTCTATTTATAAGCCATGGAGAGTTGGCATGAAACAGCCAACTCAACGGCCGGAAAACTAGCTATTTTCGCCGTCTGATCACAGGTTCGGTTGATCATCGGTCAACCGACCGAGCGACCGCATCTGCCAATTTCTGGCAACATTTGGTCGACCGACTGGTTGACAAAAGCTAGGCAGACTGCTTGATTTGACTGATTTTTTTGCTCGTTGTGTTTCTGGGTTTGGTCTTTGCTAAGTCTACTTATATAACATTTATTAACTTTAACTTTTAAAACATAATTGTTATATAAGGATTACCCCCCCCCCCCCCCCCCATTTGGATTCTATAAAAATATCTAAAAAATAAAAATCCATAAGAATCAAAATCTAACTTTTGGGGTCTAGTACAAATTTTCCAAAACTAAAAATTTTATAATCTCCCAAGTCAAATATGGGTAGGCTAAAGGCTTCCAAAAATTCCTTAAAAATATCTCGTTATCTAGTTTTTACCTAAGGAACAATTATTGGTACTTTTGGTGTCAAGAAAATGTCTAAGTTATATAGCCCTCCAAGGAGCTCCCTAAGGTTAGTGAATTTCAGGGCCTTCTTAAATTTTCCGGGTTTTCGTGTTTTGGGATTCGGGATTGGTTTTTGGGTTTTTTTGCATCATCATGAGGATTTATAATTTATCTAGACACCCTAAACCTAATCTTCCTGACGAATCCGAGCGCGTCAACCAACGTTCTTACGATTTTTCGATTTCTCTAATATTTCCGATCGTGGACGTTGAGCGCTAACCGATATGGAACCGGAAAATAATTCTCCATGAAACATTAGTTCCATGTTTGTTAACATCAAAACCAAGATTAAGAGCAAGGTAGAAAACCTTAGGCCAACAATATTGTCTGGTTGGAGCATTCACGGCCGACTCTCTTGTCTGTATTGTATGGAACACTCTAAATTATTCAGTCTTCAGAACGGATGGAAAATCTCATTCTTTGATTGTCATCGCATATTCCTGCCATCTAACCATCAGTATCGAAGGAATCATTATAAATTTACTAAGGGCAAAGTAGAAAGAGATGAGCCACCACCGATGTTGTCTGGTAAATAAATGTTAGCACGTGTTTCAACACTTCCAGAATAGTGTTTGGTCGAAATGAAAGAGTGTCGGTCTATGGTCAAACACTATTCAGGAATTGGAGAGATTGTACGTATTACTCAATTGTCGAGAGATTGAACAATTCATTAAAATATTTGACATTGAGATGGTGACAAATACTCTATTCACAACGATCAGGAATTGGAGAGATTACAGAATCATGATTTCCCTACTTGGATTCGAGCTTACAACAAAGATCACAGAGTTGAAATAGATGAAAAAATATTTGAGTTTGTTAGTGGACCGTCACGACTAGTGTTGTGTTATAGCAAATATTTTCTTAATGGCTATAAATTTCACAAGGTTGAATATGCATTTACAAAGAAGACGATGAATGCCAGGGTCTGCGTGAAAGGGACAACGTATGTTGAATGTGGTATGAATTTTTATAGACTGTTGGAAGAAGTGCTAGAATTGCACTGCTTTGGCTTGAAATCAGTTATCGTATTTAAATGTCATTGGTTCGATACAACATATAGGAGTATGAAAGTTTATCCAAAATACAAACTTGTTGTGGTTAATTACAAATCAAAATTGACAGCAAATAAGCCTTTTATATTGGCATCACAAGCCGAACAAGTATATTACGCAAAGTATCTGACTCAAAATAAAGATAGAGTAGATTGGCGTGTAGTCTGTAAGACTAAAGCTAGAGGAAGAATTAATCCGATAGCGGGAGAAAATGAGCCGATACCTGATGTGACAGATGATTTCTATCAAGAAGGGGATCCTCCCGCAATATACCGTATTATTCCAATACTCAAGGATGCAGACACAACATTAGTTCAATTAGAAGTTGAATATATTGATGCTGACAATCATGAAGTTGAGGAAGGTGGAGATGAAGAAGTAGAATTTGAAGAAGATGAAGAAGAAGAATTTGAAGACTATTACTCAGATGATGAGGAATAATTATACAGTATATCTTCTATTAAATCTATCTCTACTATATATATAATCTAATTATATTCTTATTCGACAACTATGGTGGGTCGAGGTTATTGCCGAACAAGAGTTATAGAGTCTCCAATCGGCTAGACTCCCAATTCAGCCACACCTGCTCCTGCCGCTAATCCTCCTGCCGCCGAGGCTAGTATATCTAGACGCAAGCGGCCACGCGAACCGAACAGGATTCAGCCTCTGCCAGCCACGAAACAATGCCGACTTATTTCTGTGATTGGCGAATGGTAATGTATTATGAATTATGAATTATATATAATTCATTATATCATAATATAATATTGTACTTTATTTTTGTTGTGCAGGTTTGAGCAGGAGGATGTCCCTAGGACTATATCGGGGACAATCCGACAATATATTCAAGGGTCCTGGCCCACTTGGTCTCACATGCCCCGTGAGCACATGGACATGCTCTTACGCGAGTTTGAGGTACGTATTTAATATTTTTATATACATGTATTTAAAAAATTTTAATCAGCTTGATTATTATTGGTACTGATATTATTATTTTGCAGGCTCGCTATACTTGGCCAGAGGAGCAGAGACTATTCATTTATAATGCGTGGGAGGCCATTTCCCGGCAGGCCCGGGCACAAGCGATGGTCCGAGCTGGGGCTACAAACATAGCGGAGACTCGGGGATACGACCCCGATTGGATTACTCCAGATATTTGGGATCAACTCATGTCGACATGGTCGACCAAGCAGTGGCAGGAGGTATCTAGGACTGCGGCTAGAAACCGCATGTCGGGGGGCGGAGCGCGTCAGACTGGCAGCTCTATTTCATTTATCGTTCATGCGAGATGCATCGTAAGTATTATACCTTATTTTGAATTATATATTTAATTGTTACTCTGTGTACTACTTAATGTATCTGTTTTATAAATGTAGATGACGGTGACAGATGACGGGACTATCCAGCGACCCTCCCCGATGGAGGTGTTTGAACGGACTCACCATAGAGGATATGGGGCAGGGGAGTACATCGACACCCGTGCTGCAATCATCATGGTAAGTATATTTATTTCAATTATGCATTATTTATTTATAATTTAAGTTTTAGGAAAAATATGAAACAAAAACCAAACTTGTGTAGGATACCTACACTCAGATAGTGACACGGCGCGGGGCCACCCCCGAGGACTTTGACGCTGGAGCGTGGGTCAAGGCTGCTGGTGGTTAGGACCACGGCCACGTCTATCGCTTTGTTGATAGTGGCCATGCGCGAGCCGTGCTCGGACCACTTGGGGCACCAACCCCTCCGGCAACCGATGAGCGGCCCTCCACCTCCAGGATTAATGATCAGAAGAGGAGGATATCGACACTGGAGGAGACAGTCGCACGATAGAGTGAGATGATGGCTCATCAGAGTCAGATGATGGCTGAGATGCATACCATACTGAGACAGATCACAAGTCAGTCCAGCGGTGTACACTTAGATCCATCATCATCGACTCAGTCCACGCCGGTGTACACTCAAGCACTCCAAACCCCATCGTATTGATATGTTATATACTTGTTATTTGGATATCTTAGAGTTACTTGTTTTGTGACTTGATATATTGATTTGTATCATGTTGATACGAAAGTTTTAATTTCATATATTTTTTATACGAGTGCGGATAATTATAATTATAAGTATAATTATTTTGATGTATATATGGGTGTATCTGTGATGTGTGTGTGAATGTATGTGTATCTGAATGGATGTGTTTATGGGTGTGTGAGTGAATGTATGTATATCTGAATGGATGTGTTTATGGATGCGTGAGTTATGTATCAGGTTATAAATGTATCGATCGAAATTTCTAATTTTGAAATTTCTCAGTTACAGGTTAACATCATCAACAACGGCCTTTCCACGGTTATCTGTATCAAAGCCGTTGCTGAAAGTGTATCGTAATTCCTGGGCTGCAAACTCAAAGCCGTTGCTGATGAACTACAGTAACGGCTTAGCAATGCCCTTTCAACAAAGGCTTTGCAACGGGTAGTGGGCTGTTGCTGATGGCAACATCCACAACAGTCGACACACCATTACAGAACCGTTGTTGATAAAAGTAGCAGCTACAACAGCGCCTCGTTGCTGAGCCGTGGATGATAATGTATCAACAACGGATGTAGCCGCAGTTCTACAAACCTCGTACCATCGATCCGTCGACCATGATGCCATGAGCTGGTCCCATATATCCGGAGTAATCTAATCGGGGCTGTATCCCTGAGTCTCCGCGATGTTTGTGGTCCCAGCTCGGGCCATTGCTTGGGACCGGGCCTGCCCCAGCTGACCGTTGTACCTCTATCGGGAAATAGCCTCCCAAGCAGTATAAACGAAGGACCTCTGGTCCTCAGCCCATGTATAGCGAGCCTGCAAAACATTAATATCAGTACCAATATTAATCATCATGTATATAAAAAAAAATTAATGCGTGTCTCAAACTCGTGCCATAGCATGTCGACGTGCTTACTGGGCACGTGAGACCATGTGGGCCATGCCCCATGCATGTATCGTCGAATGGTAGAAGATATCGTCCTGGGCACTTCTTCTTGCTCGAACCTGCACAACAAAAATAAAGTTCAATATTATATTATGATATAATGAATTTGTAAAAATTCATAATTCATGATATATTATGTACCGCTCCCCAATCACACTAATGAATCTACGTGACTCTGTGGCTGGTGGAGGCTGCCACATGTTCGGCCCGCGTGGCCGCATGCGTCTGGATGAACTAGCCTCGGTAGTATCATCGACAGGAGGATCAACAGCAGGAGTAAGTGCTGGAGTCTGACCGATCGGAGACTCCGAAGCTCTCGTGCGACGATAACCACGACCAGACATATCTGTCAAATAAGCATATAATTAGATTATATATATATATATAGTAGAGATATATTTCATATAAGATATACTTAACAATTATTCTTCATCATCTGAGTAATAGTCTTCGAATTCTTCCTTTTCTTCCTCTTCTTCATCTTATTCATCTTCTTCATCTCCAGCTTCCTCAATTTGATGATCATCATAATCATCAATATATTCAACTTCTAATTGAACTGACTCTGTGTCTGCATCCTCGAGTATTGGAATAATACGATCTACAACAGGAGGATCATCTTCTTGATAGAAATTATCTGTCACATCAGGTATCGGCTCATTTTCTCCCACTATCGGATCAATTCTTCCTCTAGCTTTAGTCTTACAGACTACACGCCAATCTGCTCTTTCTTTATTTCGAGCTGGATACTTTGCGTAATATACTTGTTCAGCTTGTGATGCCAATATAAAAGGCTCATTTGCTGCCAATTTCGATTTGTAATTAACCTCAACAAGTTTGTATTTTGGATGAACTTTCATGCCCCTTTCTGTTGTATCGAACCAATGACATCTAAATAGGATAACTGATTTCAAGCCGAAGTAGTGCAACTTTATCACTTCTTCCACCAGTCCATAAAAATCCATATCATATTCAACATACGTTGTCCCTTTCACACAGACCCCGACATTCATTGTCTTCTTTGTAAAGGCATATTCAACCATGTGAAATTTATAGTCATTAACAAAATATCCGCTATAACACGACACTAGTTGCGACGGTCCACTAACAAACTCAAATATTTTTTCATCTATTTCAGCTCTGTGATCTTTGCTGTAAGCCCGAATCCAAGTAGGGAAATCATGATTTTGTAATCTCTCCAATTCTTGATCGTTGTGAATAGAGTATTTTTGCACCATCTCAATGTCAAATATTTCAATGAATTGTTCAATCTCTAGACAATTGAGTAATACGTACAATTGTGCCAAATGATACTCTTCATCGCTTAAGTGTCGAGATGGACGAGAATCAAAAGTACGACCAGAGTGACAAAATATATTTAAACGTCCATCTGAATGTCGAACTCCCCCATCGTCGTTACGTGGAAGACGATCAAATCTTGTCTGTACTATCGATTCAAAGTAAAATGAGCAAAATATTGAAATTTCTTGGATGATATACGATTCAGATATTGATCCTTCAACAGCTATGGTGTTCTTTACTTTTTTCTTTAGGCGATTCATGTACATTTCAAATAAATACATCGACCGATATTGAACAGGGCCACCTACTCGTGCCTCGTATGCCAAGTGTATCGGTAGATGCTCCATCGAGTCAAAGAAGGCAGGAGGGAAAAACTGTTCCAGCTTGCATATAATTTCAACAATATTAATTTCAACTGCTGATATATCTTCGACTCGAAGGACATTTACACAAATGTTTCTAAAAAACATACTTAATTCAGTCAACGGACCCCAAATATTATCTTGTAGAAGATCTCGAAATGCGATCAGAAGCAATCTCTGCATAAATACATGACAATTATGGCTCTTCATCCCTGATATTTGGCAATCATCGACGTTCACACATCGAGACAAGTTTGAGGCATATCCATCGGGTAAGCTGAGTTGTTTCATCCATTGACAAACATCTTTGATCTGTTGTTTATTTAACACATATGGGGCCTTCGGCTTCAGATATCGTCCGTTGACCTCTTGTAATTCCAACTCCGGTCTCTTACAAAGTATTTTCAGATCATGTTGGGCTTTGACATTATCTTTAGTTTTTCCGAAAACATCCATCAAAGTGTTGAAAATATTATCAAACCCTTTTTTTTAATGTGCACGACGTCCAAATTATGTCGAATCAGTAATGAACTCCAATACGGCAATTCCCAAAAGATACTTTTTTCCACCCAGTTATGTGTTTGACCAAAGCCCTGCACTCTTTCATTCCGACCAAACACTATCTCTGGAAGTGCTGAAACATGTGCTAATATTTATTCATCAGACAACATCGGTGGTGTCTCATCTCTTTCGACTTTGCCCTTAGTAAATTTATTACAATTCCTTCGATACTAATGGTTAGCCGGTAGGAATCGACGATGACAATCAAATAATGAGATTTTCCGTACATTCTGAAGACTGAATGATTTAGAGTGTTCCATACAATACAGACAAGAGAGTCGGCCATGAGTACTCCAACCAGACAACATGTCGTACGTCGGAAATTGAAGTTTGGCTTTCGATGACAATCATAAGTGACAGCTGCCTCGGTCCACAATATTTTCAATTCATCTATCAAGGGTCTGAGAAACACGTTAATTTCTTTTTGCGGACCCTTAGGACCCAGAATAATCATCGAAAGATAAATAAATTCATCTTTTATACACATTGATGGTGGCAAATTATAAACTGTTAGCAGCACTGACCAAACTAAATAAGGAGTTGAAAAATGACCAAACGGATTAAAACCATATGTGCATAATCCCAATATGATATTTCTAGTATCCCTAGCAAATAAAGGATAACATGTATCCAAATGTTTCCATGCTTTACTGTCAAATGGATGAGTGATTACTATATCATCATGACTTCTTGCATGCCAACTCATGTAGGCGGCCATCTTTCTCGACATGAATAATTTTGAAGCCTCGGTGTTAGTAGAAAATACCGAAGCACCTTAAACAGGATATTTTTCTGTTGGACCAATTTCTTCTCCTTGTAACGAGGATGTTGACATACAGGGCATTTATCCAATTGCATATTTTCTTTATAATATAAAATACAGTTATTTTGTCATGCGTGTATTTTTTCGTACCCAAACCCTAATTTTCTCATCAACTTTTTAGTCTTATAAAAAGTTGGCTCAAACTTGTTATCAGTAGGCAACATTCCATTAATCAATTATGCAATCCGATCAAATGCAACCCCGTTGATATTACAATCGGCCTTGATCTTTAGGAGCTGCATCATTGCCAAAAACCTAGTGTATTTAGGATAATTCTCATACAAAGGTTCATCGGCAGCTTTCAACATCTCATAAAATTCTACAGCTTCTTTATTCGGCAATTCAATCTCTACCGCAGTTTGTACTTTTATCATATCAACACCTGTAGTATCTGGTGGCACTGACGTCTCAGTAACTGGCCGATCGATATTATCATTCAGGTGGAATTAACCCCCAAGACTATCAAGTATCATAGTTCTATAGGGATTAGATGGACTGGATGAAGAAACACCAGCAGAGGAAGATTCATTATGTGTTTGAATGACAGGATTGCTCGACGTCCCGACTTCACGTGACTCCTCGTGACAAGTCCATAGAAAATATCTTGGTGCAAATCCTTTGCTATATAGATGCAGAGTGAGAGTTTCCTGATCCAAAAATGCGGCACGGACATCGGATTTTATAGACGCTAATGAATTTCCGATTCGAATAGGCAAAATTTAGGAAGTACGTTATGCCTAATCGAAACTCATTCGTTAAAGCTCCACTATCAAGAAGTCGATACATCCAACTTCGATCACCCGACATGTTCTGTCAAAAAGTTGACAATATCTTTAGGTAATGTCTTTAGGTGGGATGGTCCTATTCTACTCGGGATTCATGTTATTCATATTGTACTAAGTATTTCTTTTAACCACTAACTTCATTCTAAATTTTGGCAGCATCTCCCTACAGGTCTCCGAATACGCATATCATCTGGGCGCGTATCGGAGAACAAGAGAGATGCTGTCGAAATTTAGAATGAGTTAACGGTTAAAAGAAAAAACTAAGTGCAATACAAATAACTATATTCTCAAATTGTCCAATCAAGGACAATTCAAGGGTTGTACGTCGTATAAAAGATCATCTACTTCTTTTACACGAACATACAACCCCCGAACGGATCTAAGGTTTTGCTAAATCATATCCAACTCGTCGATGCGTACGTGAAACTTATCAACTCGTCGGAGGGATGATTATTTTCTAAATATTTCGAGTCAGTTCGAGTCCATAGTGGACAATTCCGATGCGAGTCCAAAGTGGACGATTCCGGCGCGAGTCCGAAGTGGACGATTTCAGCGCGAGTCCGAAATGGACGATTCCGGTGCGAGTCCACTAAGGACGACTCTGGACTAATTAATATTTTAACTAATTAATATTAATCTAAACATTAATCTAAAACATAACATTAATCTAAAACATAACATTAATCTAAATAGATTAATCTAAAAATTAATCTAAACCCCTAACAATTAATCCAACAAATAATCTATAAATTAAACAATTAATCTAAAAAATATTATTTTAATCGATTTTCGACGTCGGAGTCCAGTGTCCGGCGTCTAGTGTTTGGACACTGGACAATGATCCGGCCGGTGGCCAGTTGGCCACCGGTCGTTGGACGCCGGCCGAAACCCTAAATATAGGGTTTCGACCGGATCTACATTGAATAGAGGGGAGGATAGCCGGCGAGACTTACCTGGATCAGTAGAAGACGACAGCGGGATCTGGCGGTCGAGGACGGGGTGGCGACGTCGGCAACGGCAATAGGCAGGGGCAGCGACGGCGGCAGTAGAGGAACAGGAAGAAGGAGGAGGAAGGGGCGGGCGCGAACCCTCAGCCTATATAAACTTATCAGCAACAGCGTTGTTACGGCTCACTAGTCCGTTAGAAAGCCGTTGCTGATAAGTAATATCATCAGCAACGGCTCACTTGCCCGTTAAAACGTCGTTGCTAATAATTATTTTATTTTCGTGCCGCGGGCGCACGATCGGCTCAAGAGTGACGGATGTCGTAGCCGCAACTAAGCCATTGCTGATGTGATTATATATCTGCAATGGCTCGAGCGATCGTAACAAAGCCGTTGCAGATACAACACATCTGCAACAGCTTGAGCGACCGTTGCTGATAGTCGTTGCTGAAGCACCTATTTCTAGTAGTGCCCATAGCTTCAAAATTTTGATTTTAGTCTCCACACTTTATTTTCGTTTAGGATTTAGTCCCTACCGTCACATGAGGCATAAACGGAGCTGACGTGGATAATAGATGCTGATTGGACATTGCTGACGTGTACCTGCAGGGACCAACTTTGTAAACTATGGGGACTAAACTAAAATGTTGTAAACTATGAAGACTAAAATCAAAATTCAAGTAACCTTTAGGGACCAAAATTATTATTTTGCTTAAAAAAATATAAAAAATCACAAGATATTTTTAAATTTATTTATAAATAATTATAATATTTAAGAATATTAAAATTGCACACACCACAGTAATTTAGGTTTATTTGATTGGATTTAAACTAACACCGTCATTAGACGTGAATTCCGCAGTGGTTGCAGAATTCGAAAACCTGCTCTCCCGATCTGCTCATCTCTTCACTGATCACCTCCTCACCTCCATTTTGATCCTAAGTTTAGTGCATTCAAAGCAGTTTAAATTAGATTTCGAACGTCAAAAAGTGTTAGATTTTCACTCTAATATATATCGATTTTTCATAAATATCCCTTAACAATGCCCACGAAATCGTAGCAATAATATTGTATTATGGTGTTGCCACTACAACAAATGTATGGAAAATCGACATCTATTAGAGTGAAAATTAATACTTTTTGATGTTCGAAATCTAATTTAAATCGCTGTGAATGCGCCAAATTTAGAATCAAAATTGAGGTGAGGAGGTGATCAATGAAGAGATGAGCATATTGGGAGAGCACGTTTTCGAATTCTACCATCATTGCGAAATTCACGCTAAATTAGAGTAATTAACGGATAAAAACCGACGCCTAATGACGGCGTTGATTTAAATCCACATAAATTAATGTAAATTATCGTAGTGTGCTCAATTTTAATATTTTTAAATAAATTTAAAAATATTTTGTGATTTTTTATATTTTTTTAAGAAATATAATAATTTTGATCCCTATAGTTTACTTGAATTTTGATTTTAGTCCCCATAATTTACAAAATTTTAATTTTAATCCTCATAGTTTATAAAGTTGGTCGCTATAGGTCCATGTTAGCAATGTCCAATCAGCATCTGTTATCTACGTCAGCTCCGTTTAGACCTCATTTGACGGTAGAGATCAAAACCTAAACGAAAATAAAATGTGAGAATTAAAATTAAAATTTTAAAATTACGAAGATTAAAATCAAAATTTAAATAAATTGTGAGAATAAAAGTATAATTTTTCCTCTAATGAATGATCTCCACGAGTACAAAAGTCAAAAGGATGAAGCATGGACAATTCTGCACATGATCTACTGCCTTGAACTATCCAGTTCAGAGGCCTATCAAAATAGCTTCTTACACGCCATGCATGCAGCCATTGCATCATATCGAAACTTGCAAAATTCACTGCTATATTTCCACCACTACCCCTCACTAGCATGATCAATTAATATCTCCATCTGCTCATTGTACACTCTATGCGTAGTGGTAACATGCATGAGAACAAAAACAAATCAATGTGGGCGGATTCGCCATGTCCTGCCATCGCAAAGCTCCTGTTTTAAAGGCTATTTGCTCGCCGCCGTCGTCGTCGTTCTTCTGCTGCTTGCATGTTTAGGCAATGAAGTTGCTCGCAGAGTCAAAGTTGCAGATTGTTTTGAGTTAAATGCATTCGGCAGAAGACTGTACCAATGTGACCCAGTGCCCACAAGTTGCTTTTTTTTTAATTAATTTGATATATGTATATATATATATATATATATATATATATATATAATACATCAAATTGTGTTTATATGTGCAGTAAGAATTTAATGAATTATCAATTAACTTTAAGTTTTGGGGAAAATATAATAATGCCAAATTAATTTGTTTCTTTCTGCCTCGAAAGTAGAAAGGGTTTTTGAAACCCCATCTGAGTTGCATGCGGTACGACCCTATGTGAAGTCCTGTTCAAATCCTTCCTTGACCTTCGCCCAATCGCAGCAGTGCTACTCTTTTGTAGTCTGAAATGTCTACTGCATAGTCTACACGTCTTTATGGCTTACCAACCTGATCGACTTTTGCATTCAAATCCATCTTGTGGTTGTCATTTTCCCTTTTATTTATTTATTTCCTTCCTTGTGATCCACTTCTTCTGGCTATAAATCGAGTGGGGCTCGCTATGATCACTCACCTTTGCCCAATGATATGTTTCCTCATAACCATGGCTTCCCCTTATATTTTCTCTTTCTGTTTTGGATATTCTTTTGTCTCCTATGATGAGTCTTCAAAGATTTTTTCTCTTCTTCTTTCTTCTTCATCGTCTTCTTTCACATGTATAGAGTATTGAAGCATTTGATTAATTATCATGTAGGTTCTCTTGTTTTCAAATCTTCACTTCCTTTCCCTAAGGAAAGGAAAGAAAGAGAACTGGCCAAGAAACAATTAAAATTTATCTTCTTTTTGTTTCTCTGTCTTATTTATGAAGTTGGTTTTAGTTATTTACACCTAATTTTCTTGCGACAAAATCATTTAACTATTCTCCTTCCTTACGGAATTGGAGTTGAATTCTACTTATAGTTTTATCTGCTTCAAAAATTAGGCTCGTGGCTCTTCAAGATTTATATATTGTCCTCTCTCTCTCTACTGTGTATGTATCTATTCATTTCATTCAAATGGACATGTGGTTTCCAGAAGTGCCCAAAGGAATGAATGAAGCTGCCAGCATGATCTAGCTCAGATAAGGATCCAAACTGGAGTTAATTAATTTGTGAGTAAATAGTTATCATATATATTATATATTGATGAGGATGAGCTTGTTGTAAAAATAAACAAGATAAATTTGAACTCCCCAATAACTCTTCTAGATGTCATTTCTCTTGAAGTCTTGCCAAAGAGTGAAAATATATTATGACATTATATATCAAATTAATGGAATAATTAATATATATGGATCCTGGCTAGGTCATGCTCTGGCAGCTTCATTTGTTCCTTCATGGGCATTAAAAGTACACTCCGTTGACAACACGAAGAAACCATCGGTGTAAGTATGTTTAATGTTTTTCATTGCCTGTACGTATATTAATTTTGTGAAAATCCAATCTATATTTGATCATGTATTTATGCAAGAATGATTCTCTTACCAGCAGGCATATATGAAATGTACTATATTTATCTGGCTACAAATATTTTTCCATTATTTTTTCCACAATATATATTTGTTCTATTGTTTTATATGATCATTAATTAACTACCAAAAACCCTAGCTAGGTGGTCGAAAAGTCATGAATTGATCATCTATATTGGATAAATATACTTCTAATCGACTAGTGTATATATGTGTTATTGGCATCAGCTGTAATTAAGTAATAGATTGAAGTTTGGATTATTTTTCAGCTCTTATACGTACAGAGCTGCATGAATGTAGCTAATACTTTACTTTGTTATTGTTCATGAATCAGGCATGAATGTCTTAATTTGTTGATATATCTTAAATCGACCGATTGTTGGATAAACTTGCATACATATATTATTGGACTCTTGCAAATTAAGAGATATTATAGATTCCCTTTTCATGTTTGTAAGTGCATCTAAGCAATTAAAAGTAATGAGGATTATCCAGTTGCATGTAACATGAATCTACTCATGTCCAAAATGAAAGTTTTTGGAAGCAAAGAAAGGGGAGGAATGCACATATATTAATTAAAAGAGAATCAAAGCACATATATAATATCTAGAGATTTAATTCGTGGAGAGTTCTGATTATAATCTTACTTCATGGAATTGAGAAATAGTCAGTCAGTAAGTCAGTCATAAATTATGATATTTGTATCTAAAAATTACATGAAAATAAAAACGAAAGAATTGGATGTTAAGATTGATCACCTTGAGATGTGATCACACAGGTCACAGAGAGTAATTTGAAAGAGGTCAAGAAGACTAACAAAGAATGAAGAAAGAAGTGTATTGCACTTGCATATTATCCAAGGTACATTCAAGACAAGTATTTATAGATGCATGCAACGGTTAATTAAGTTGCTGCCGTTATCAGAAACTAATGAATACAACTTCTATAACAAGAGAATAATCTCATAGCTTCTGGAATCATTAATTAAAGAATTAAACTAGTTCACGAATTAATTAACTCCTAACATTTGAATTATACGTAATAAAATTTCCATCACTTTGCATCCTCCTCAAATAATTATTGATCTATGATTACTCTAATTTCTGTTATGTTAGAAAGCCAAACAATCAAATGGTAAATTTCAAAGTTCTTGGAAAGGATAAAGAGAAAGGATGATTGGAGAATAAAAAGAACATAACCGTTCCGTTGTAGTTTAGGAACAAGTAGCATAAGTTGTCATGAATGTAACAGAGATAGCGTTTTCAATTCCTAACAACATTTATTACTCGCAAACCCTACCAGAAATAAGGTGGTTAAATCTCTATTTAATGTTATTATCCTTCAGCCGATGACATAAATTCTTAACCTGTACTTTAGAGCAGATAATTAGACAATTAACACTGGATAAATATATATACATACACAACACCCTAGCACTGCAGATTAGATCCATGTTACCACCCAGTGACATTCCTAGCTAGAAACCTGGGTCCTAGGGAAAATGCATTTTACATCGATAACAGAGAACACCTTTTGAGCCTTGCTCAGCATGAGACCATGCCTAGGAGATACCAAGAATATATATAGGGATGACCTTGTTGGTGTGGAAGAACTCCTACGACATGCCCAGATTAAGCCTCCGACTATTGAGCACTACAACAAACCGCTTATATTTTGACGTCAAAGTAAGAAAGTATTTCGACGCCAACAATAGTCAAAAATGATATATTGACGTCAAAAAAAACGACGAAAGCGAGTGCAAAATAACGAGAGCTGAAACGAACATTTCGACGCCTGCTTAGATGTCAAAATGCTCGACATATCGACGCCTATTGATAGGCGTCAGCAGGCGTCAATATCAACATAGCGACGTACAATGACAGACGTCAAAATATTTTTTTAAAAAATAAAAGTTTGCATATCGACGCCTTAACAAGCGTCGATATGCAAAAAATAAAAAAAATAAAAAATTTGAGCCGCCACTGCTGCATCACCAACGTGGCCTTGGTGGCGTGAGCATCTCCAAGCACTCCCCGCTCGCGCCGTCCCCTCCCGCCGCTGCCCAGCGCGGCCTTGGTGGCGTATGCGCTGACGCCGCGCCGCACCTGCTCCATCCTCTTCATCACTGAGCACTCCGCGGCGACGGGAGGCGGCGCGGCGCCCTCGAACGTCTTCCTCACAAGGAGGCTCTCAATGTCTCGCTGCCGACGTCGGGCACCCAGAAGTCCCCTTCCGGCACGCGGTCGCCCTCCGGCGTCGAGGACTGCCTCGAGCTGCTCGAGATCACCCTCAACCAGCTCAACTCCGTCCTCCACCGACAGAAGACCGCCACCTTCCACGACTCCCACACCTGGCTCAGCGTTGCGCTCACGAACCAGGCCACCTGCTCGGAGAGCCTCGAGGCCGTCCAGGCCCTCAGCGATATCAGCGCGCAAGTGCAAGTCTTGGCGGAGCACATCAGGAACTTGCTGGCGCTGCACAAGATGGTCGCGGACAAGATCGAGGAGGATGGGGAAGCGCCGTCGGCAACCGAAAGCTGCTGTCAGTCGACGATGGGTTCCCCGAGTGGCTGTCGGCGGGAGACCGGAGGCTCCTGGAGGCCTCGCTAGAGGAGATTCAGGCCGACGCGGTGGTGGTGCAGGACAGCAGCGAGACGCACTCCACTATCTGCGAGTCGATCGCCTTTGTCTTCTTGGCATCGAACGGCGGTGGCACGAAGGTGAAGAAGAGAAGAAGAAGAAGAAGAAGAAGAAGAAGGCGGTGAAGAAGAAATCTGCAGACGTCAGCCTGCCTGGGAAATCTCCAGTGAGAAATTATTATTTTTTTTAAAAAAAAAAGAGCAGAGGCGGGAAATCTCCCGCCTCCTACCTAGGCGGGCAAGCGCGCCACACACGCTCGCCCGCTTACCCACGATCTAGCGCCAAATTGTTTCTTGGCGTCTGCTGTGGCGTTTCGACGTCTGAGAGCAGACGTCGAAATTTTTTGACGTCTAGTCTCAGGCGTCAAAATTTATAATATTAAAATATTTAATTGCTTTACTTTTCGATTCTTATTATAAGCGCCAAAAAATTGACGTTAGAACAGGCGTCAAAACACCACAGCAGCGAAAAAAAATTTAGACGTTGATGTCAGAACATTCGTCGAAAGATTTTGACGTCAGAACAGTCGTCGAAAGATTTCGACGTCTGTTCTCAGACGTCGAAATGCTACAGCAGACGAAAAAAATTTCAACGTCTTTAAGTTAACGTCAAAATAGACGTCGAAAAATTTCGACGCCGGTGAGAGATGTCGAAATTTATCGTATTAAAATATTTTAATTGTTTTACATTTCGACGCTTATAATAAGCATCAAAAATTTAACGTCGATATAAAAGGATTTTGTTGTAGTGGAGGGTACGTAGTTGTAATCCTAAAGTTTATTTATAATGGGTTTGACACACGAACGAGTAGTTCAAGTATTACACTATTTGAGCTTGAAATGGTTGGGTTAGCCAAGGTCTATTTGATTGGGCAAGCCAAATACTTTTGGCTTAACTTGAAGAAAAAGAACCCGAGGCATTTGAGGCAACCACCAATTGAATAAGGGGCTATATCATGAAAGAACAAATGCACGCTAGATATGTTCCAACATCTTATTTCAAACACCTTGAGAACTAATTGCTAATGGTTAGGTAGGGAATGAATTAGACATGCTTGAGAAAATGGCCTCGAATCATTCCAGACAATATTACAACCACCGACACACTTGCGGAGGCAACAAATCGAGATTGTCTTTAAGCATCAAGGCAAGAAATTAAGTTAGGCTTGTATCCTCCGAGCTTAAAGAAGTGAAGACTAGCACTCAAAAGCACCATTGTCACACTAAACTCGAAATTTGCTTAGCCTTTGCATGTGTTGTGGAAGGACCATTCCTCCAAGATTCCGTTTATTTATTGATTAGGGGATTGTTTACACCTTAATTGATAATCTAAAAGGTGGAACCAAAGCCTAAGGAAGAGATGGAGTCTGTGGAGGAGTTTCCAACCAATGTGAGGACTTTATTGGATGAGTTCAAAGATATATTTCCAAAGGAGCTTCCTAAAGGTCTACCCTCTGAGGGACTAGCATGTTATTGATCTTGCCTCAGGTCATCTCTCCCTTATTTACCGCATTACCAAATAAACCCTAAAGAGCAAAGTGAGCTTAAAACCCAAGTTGACAAATTGTACAAGCAAGGTTAGGTTCAAAAAAGTTTGAGCCCATGTGTCTTCTTAGCTCTTTTAACACTTCAAAAGGACAGTAGTTAGGGGAATTGTCACAGGTAACAGGATCGAACTAGGAGATTGAATGAGCACAAATCTCTTTATTCTTTAACAGCACTAACTTTTTCTTTGCGGGCCAGCTACTTAACAGAATTAGCTTCTTCCAGTTATGAATTAGTTTCGCTAACACTCCTCTAATTCATAACTTGATCTACATCAAGTTTACTTCGGAAGCTTACAAACCTATCAAAAGGCAGTGCTTTGGTGAAGACATCTGCAAGTTGTCTTCTGCTTTCGCAAAATTTAATATCAATCAATAAAGCTCCAACAAATTCACGAATAAAGTGAAGTCGAGTGTCTATCTTCCTTGACTTTGAATGATAAATAGGATTCTTTTTTTTTAACAAAGAGAAAATCACAATAGGTGACCATACTAGGATTTAAACCCTAGATCTCAAGATGTTGCCACCAACTGTGCTACCCACAGTTGGCATGATAAACATGATTCTTAATCATAGCTTTAGCAGATTGGTTATCACACCAGATAATAGTAGGCAACTTACACTCCCAATTAAGATCTTAAAGGATTCGTCTTAGCCATATTCCTTGACATGCTGCAGTTGTAATAGCTACATACCTACTTAGTTTTCGCTGTAGATAATGTAGTATAACATTGTTTCTTTGTTCCCCGGCACACAACCCCAGAGCCACAATAGAAAACATAGTTTGAAGTACCCCTTCGATCATCAACAGATCCTACCCAATCCGAGTCAAAAAAACTAGTTAATTCAAATATGCATCCCTTTCTTTAGAATATACTAAATTTGGCAATCCCTTTAACATATATGAGGATCCTTTTTGCAGCAGACAAGACAAATGATGAGAGTTAGGAGTGTGCATGAATGAAGACAAAATGCTTACAGAAAACATGACATGAGATCTAGTATTACTCAAGTACATTAAGCAACCAATTTCAACACCTTCAATTTGTTTACTCAACTTTAATCTTGTCTGGGAGTAAGCACAGGATTACAGCTTAGCATCCCAAACTTCTTTAGTTAGTCCTGAGCATATTTGTACGTGTTAAGAGATATGATTCCATCATCAGTTTGCTTAACTATCAGCCTGAGAAAATAACTCAGTTTGCCCAGGTATGTCATCTCAAATTTTTGAGATGACCATCAACAATATGATCGATTATCCACATAAAGACAAATTACTAGTGATGACCCTTTGGATGTATGCTGAGTATATAAAGTATGATCACTTAAACTGTGATTCATACCTTGTTCATAAAAATACGCATCAATTTTGGAATACAAGGCATGAGGTGCCTGTTTAAGACCATATAAAGCCTTCTTAAGTACATGGACCTTAACTTCCACAAGCTCAAATCCTTCTGGTTGAAGAACATATACTTCTTCAGCTAACTTACTATTTAGGAATGCTAATTTTACATCCAATTGGTATACACTCCGGCTTCTATGAGTTGCGAGAGCTAAAACAACTAGAACTGTTTCCAACCTTGCAATAGGTGCAAAAGTTTCTTGATAGTCAACTCCTTCCTATTGCAAAAATCCTCTAGCTACAAGCCGTGCTTTATATGAGAAATTTTTCCATTTAGATTAAACTTTATTTTCTATATCCACTTTAGGTTGATTCACTACAACAAAGCTTATTTTAGCTAACAATTTTTTGGACCTTGCGTTGTAGTTTTAACTACAGCAGAAGCTTCACCTGCGGTTTCAAAATCGTAGCTTAAACTACCGTGGATAATTTCTTTTCCTGCGATTTGCTGATTGCAGGTTAAAGCGGCTTTTATGCTGTTAGTAAACCGCGCGCAAACATATATTTTTCCAGCACTTAGAACTACAAGGATACTACAGGAATAGAGGTTTTTTTTCTTACAATTAAAACTGCAGCGTAAACCGCAGGGAAAAGCTATTTCTGCCTATAATTTCAACCACTGAGAAAGGTGTTTTTCCCTGCATATTAAATTGTTAGGAACAATTATTTGTTATAGTTGTTTTTCTTGAAGCATAAAAAATCATTTCTTCCAACGCGTAATCTGCGGAAAAAGCCATATCTCCATGCAAAAAAATTGTAATTTATAAAATCATATTGAATAGTAAAGAATGTCAACCATGTGAAAATCTAAATTAAGAGTAACTATCTCGAAATTGATTCCAGAATAACAAGTTGAAAAGATTAGTATCTTTCGTCTATAATGTGCAACATCTTCCCAACTATTTCTTCAAAAAGAACATAATAACAAAAAATTAGATCATCTAGCCAAAAGTATTCAAACGTAAATAACTATTGAAGAACAAAATAACTCTCTCAACAGAAACCATTCCCTCAATATTAAAGAACATAATATCTCTCCCAATGGAAACCATTTCCTTCTCTGTCTCAGTGAAACTTGTAAAAAAGCCACTCAACAATGATACTATTGGTGCTGCATAAGAAGTGCCAATCCTACCTACAACCATATGAGATATGATCATAAAAAGATATTATTCTCCACATTTAAAAATGAAAACATTTTTTAGTTCGTAGACTTACCAAACCAGGTGTAACATAGCTAAGTGAAAAATCATATCTGCTACTAGTGATAGCCATCTCACCAATAAATAAAATAATGGATGCCGCCAACAACTAGATAAAAGATGTCACTACTCAATTTACAAAGTCTAAAAACATCATACATCCAGCAGTATTTCAATATCATTTGGTAACTTAAACTGAAGACTTTCAATGATAGGACAATTAGGTCAAAATAAAAACTAAGAAAGAATAATACCACTTTAATTTGCGAGAATTTGACAGCTAAAAAAATGACTGATGTGTAGAGAGAAGTGCACCAACTTCTCACAGAACTATGTAAGCTCTGCTTCAAACCTGGGAACATAAGAATCAAGTCTAGGGGACTTCTCAAAACTGCAACAAAGAAAATTTATGAGAACTAAGAGAATAAAAAGAAACCATACGCTTAAATAGTGATAAATCTCACTCAAGCTTTCTTGAGGCACAAACAAAAGAACATTACCAACGGTAGTTTCAAATTTCCAGAATCATTCAACTACAAGTTGAAAATAGTAGTGAAGAACACTATGACAATATCAAATAAAGAACCTTTCCAAATAATGGATTCTATTTTTTGTACAACATAAAAACTATGGAATCAAATAATACAATGACAGAAGTATACACAAATAGCAAAAAATGCCTGAACAATGCAAATAATACATCACAACTATCCAGCCCTATTTTTCCTAGCATCACTACAAAAAAGTGTAGCAAAACCGACGCTTATTGTAGGAAAATTTGGCATTTTTAGGCCTAAAATTCAATTTTAGGCCCTCGCTGGTTTTGGAGTAAACAAGGAGAAGAGTATAAAATTCAATAACGGCTACAAATCCATCACTCACGAAGATAGAAATACATATATATATGCTCTATAGCTCATACCATCATGTTATATTACATCACCAATATCTACTTTAAGTTTCCTAATTATCTAGTACCCTTGAATAATTATTTTAAGGATCTAAATTAAGTTTCCATGTAGACTTTTATTTTCAATTGTCAGAATATCATTATTAGGATGGATGTAACTCTTCCATGGCGTAGAGTGATAACATAGTTTAAAAAGTATATAGATGATTTAAAATTTACTGAAGCTGCCACACTAGTGTTACAGAAATTTGAAACTTACAAAAAAAAAACTAAAATTTGCAAGTTTTTGGTTTATTGAAGTTGTAGGGGATGCTGCTGCTGCATAACCTCATTGACATAGAGTAGCTTCTCCAACAAGGATTGGATTTCCATCTCCATGGACTTCCATGATATGTTGGATTCCAAAGTTGATGATCCATTGTCTTCATAACCTGAAATGCCTTTGAAAAATCATAATCAATCAAATTTCAAGGACATATAATCAACAAAATGATGTCTATTACATATTTTTTTATGTATCAAGAACATTAGATAGTCCAATAAAACCATATTCCTAGCTTTAAATTAACAATATTTCCTAGCTTTAAACTAACCAATTGGGCACTTGAGTTATTAGTACGAAGAATTGCAATTCAGTAGCCACCAAAAAGGATCTGCTTAACCATATGGCTATTTCCCAGATTACTCACCACACATATGATACCTATCACAAGTAATCAACAAGCTATATGAATGTAAAGATACTGAAAGAACAAAAATTGCAAGCATTCTCACTTCAGTCTATAAACATTCCACACTTCCTGAAGGAATTGACATCTACTCGAACTCAATCATGTACATGCTCACCTTCAAAGCTTTTTGGTGGCATTAACCTACTCCACTTTAATTAGCTCGAAGCCTCAAAGAGCTAAACCTTTGCTGAGTTGAGTTGGCCTCTAGCTCAACATCCTTCATCTTCTCTTCTTCTATCTTGAACATAAGGTCGTCAATGGAAATATTATCTCGTAATCTTGAGTATGATCAACTACTGTGACCAAAAGATGGTGACCCTAGAATGACAAAAGCACACATAAAATGCTTGTCTTACAGAAATTTGAAGATCAAGAGAGTGCAAAAAAGGATCTTACATAAGAAAGGTGATGCATAGTCTTAGCATTCAAGACGTCGACGCTTGTAATGGAATGTTGTAGAGATTCTTAATAGTGCTTGGTAGGAGAAGTCCCCCAGCTTTAGTCCACTGAATTAGCGAGTGACGCTGATCAAAGCACATTAAGGTCAAGGATATGTAAATGTCTAGTAAAGGTGCACCCATGAGGTGGGGAGCATAATTGATAATTGATATACACATCAAATTACCATAAACGAGAATTTGTCCATGTCTAACATACACTACTAGAATATTAGCTATCAGTCACGGGGCTCACCGACGCCCGCCTGGGCTATCGGAACCATTAACGGCTTTTCGACGACCGTAGGGGCCGTGGCTGATGTAACCCAATCAGCAGCGGCTCGTATACGGCTGCCCAAGGCCGTCGCTCATAGGTGATGGCGCGCACGGGGCGCGAAATGAAATAACCTAGTAGCGACGGCTTAGCGGGGGCCAAAGGGCCGTCAGTGATATAAGTGAGTAATTAGCCACAGCCAGAAGCGACCATCGCTTATTAATTGATGGCGTGAACGCAGCGCGAAAATAAAAAATACATCACCAACCGCTGAGAGAGGACAACACGACCATCGTTGATACTATTATTAGTTGTCCACGGTTTACCGACGGCCGAGGGGCCATCAGTTAAAAACCTTTTTATTTGCGTTTGCGCCCGACCCTTCCTCTTTCCCCCGCTCTCTTCTCTCTCCATCGCTGCCGATCGAGTTGTCGCCGCCGCTGATTGTCCTCTGTACCGACTTCGCGCGCCGTCGACGTCGTCTTCTCGTCGTTGACAGAGACGCCGCCCTCGCCCTCGCCGCCTATTACCTCACCCTCGCCCCCTGTTCTCAATCGCCGCTTGCTCCCTCTCCCCTCTTCGCCACCACCAAGGTGAGTTCCTCCCCTCTCCCTTCTCTGGGCCGGCGCCGCCCTGAATGACAAGTTGAGACAGACGATGCAGAACATATAGGCCCTCCTTACTCAGATTGCATCTCACTCAGGCCTTCTACCGATGATGTCGTAGCCGTCGTCCTCCTCGACCCAATCGACTCTCTCGACCCAGTCGCTGTCGACTGCACCACCTCCACCGCAGTCGTGAGACATTTATTTTGATTATATTTTATCACTTGTTAGCCTTCGTTTGAGGCTTAGATACTTGATAGATGTTTATACTTTACATTTCATATTTTGATACTTGTTTGCCTCTGGTTTGAGGCTTATAGTTGTTTATATACTTATAGTTGTATATATGATATTTTGATACTTGTTTGTCTCCGATTTGAGGCTTAGATTGATGATATTTAAGTAAAACTTGTATGATTGGTTGAAAAAATATGTGTATGATATTTTGTGGTTGTAATATGTGATTGTAAATAGATTGTAATATATAAATATCATTGTATACAAGAATTTTCAAAACTTTAATTTTTTTCTACAAGATATAACTTCAGCCACGGTTTACCCACGGCTGCCCGTCACTACCCTGTGGCTGAAAGCGTATCATAAATGATTGATGGCCTGGGCAGCACCAAATATTATAGTTGCTAATGATATCACTGACGGCTAGTAGCCGCGGCTGATGATATCAGCGACAGCCGCCGTGTGTCGTCACTGATATGTTTAAGTTAGCGACACACGCGGCTGTCGCTGATGACTAGTTGTGACGATAGAGGTCGGCCGCCACAACTTATCTGAGACGCGCACATCAGTGACGGCGATTTGCCACGGTCCGCACCGTCCGTGATAGTCTTCACCGAGGGTTCAGCCACGACCCAAGCCGTCAGTGACAACGACAATTCTAGTAGTGATATTTGGCTACCAAACAAGATCTGTAACTATATTTTATAAATAAGAATGACTTAAAAATCCTGAACTTGTTATGGGAAAGTACTTGTCATCATGGAAGAAATCACAGAAGTTAGATTTGCAAAAGAAAACAATCTCCGAAGACTCTTAATATACCATGGAACAGACATACAAGAAAAGAGGGCATTTTTTTTAGCAATTTGCTAAACCCTTAGCCCTTTAAAAATACAAATAGCATGGAACACAATCCCCAATAGCAAAGACCATTTAACACGGAAAAAAGTAAGCAATTAATAATTTTCAAGACATTCAATTTTATTTACCATCGATCAAATTAGAAGATGACACAATTCCACGATCAAATTAGAAGATGCGGAAATCACAACACCCAAGCTTCAATTCTTCAAGCTTCCAGCCTTCCAGCTGCTTGCAACAACAGAGAAGGTGAAGAGATCATCTGTTTGCAGATCACCTAGTTGAATTTCAATCGAGCCCAATCCAACAAAACAGAAGATGAAGAGATGCAAACCCTAGAAGTAGGGAATCACCTACTTCAAATGGGTTTCCTTTCATAGGGTTCTTCAAATTATTATTGTTATTTTTTAAAAAAGTGGAAAATGACATTTGAGAATTATCAAATTTAATTTGAATTCTCTTCAACATATTTGTAGCTCAAACAACAACATGTAGGCAAAATCAGAAACATCGCAACCTCTTAAGATTTCTTAGTTTTACCATCATGAGGATAAGCATTATGCTACCTTCAATGACTTCATTTCCATGACCTAAACATTCAGTTTCTTAAAAAAACAAAAAAAAACATGATTAGCTTGATATCAAGAATTAAGAAAACAAACACAAAAGATGATATGTTCCGTTCATCTAAAAATGATATCTTATTATATAATATATAAGGTAAATTACACTGATCTTCCCTGAGTTTTAGTGAAATTACACTGACATCTTCTCTATTTGTAATTTTGTCTTGTGACCCCCTTGAGTTTTGTAAAAGATTACACAAATCTCCCATACTAACGGAAATTATTAGTGGAGTGTGTGTCATGCTTACTAATGACAAAAATACCCTTATGTCATTTAACCATTATTTTATTCTCTCATATTTTTACCCATGAGTGCTTAACATTTAATTTTCACATTCAATTAGCGTTAATTTCATGAAAAATATTAAATAATAAAATGATTTCGTAAATTTTTATTTTTATAATATTTATTCAATTATTTTATGTGTACCTTCTAATGATTTTTTAGTGAGGGACATAAGGGAGAAATAACATGTTGTACCTTCTAATGATTTATGTGTACCTTCCACCTTTGCGTTGCAGGTTCAATACAGAGGCAGCCATCTAATCAGGGGAATGGCCAGAGAAAAAACCCAGCCAGACCCAACAATTTAAGCATGCAAGTTGGTACAAAAAAGTACCTAGCAATTTAAATTGACTAAGGCATTGGTGTAACCGATGAAATAACTTGAGCAATATATAACAATTTCATATGGCAGTGCATGAAGACTCAAATACTATAATTTCTACAATTGCCAAGAGGATGAAATGCATAAAATATTTGAAGCGGCAAGAATAATTTGAAGAACCCTATGAATGGAAACCAAGAAAGGAGAAATGGAGCTGAGAATAAAGGCCGAAGAAGTAGTAGGAAAGTTCTTAATCACTGAATTGCATTACAAACCAAATAAATTACATATAAGTTATGGGTGATTTAACACTCATCACAAACCTTTTATCATCAGACCAAAAATGGACAATAAAGAACAAACTAAATGAAATCAATATACACCCAACACGAAAAGGGGAAAGATTTCGAGCTGTGAGGACCAAAGGGGAAATATTAAAACGATCCGAATAGGTTGAAGCCAAAGAGGACGACTCACCTGCTCCCATATGTTCGTCGAGGAGAGCTCTTTGCGCATCGATGCTGGGAGCAAACCCTAAGTGTGCGGGTGGTGGTGGAGGCGACACGATGAGGAGCTCAAGAGAACAAAAATCTGCATGCATCAGTCCCATTGCATTAAGTCCTACCACTATAATGTTATATGACTAGGTGAAAGAATGGCGGTGCGCCCTCAGCTGAGGGCGGCGGCGAGGAATGGGAAGAGGGAAGAGTGTGTAGGGGAAGAGGATGTAGAGATAATGAAGAGGGAAGATGAGTTCTGCACGCGGAGAAGTGAAGATGGAGTGGGAGAAAAAAATTGCCGGAGAAAAATAGGCTGCAGTGGTCTAAACCGCAGCCTATTAATATCATTTCCAATACGGTTCGTTAAAAATCGCAAGTTTAATAATTTTTTGGACCGCGAAAAAAATAAAATCAAATTTTGTTGTAGTTTAAAAGAAATTTTGTTGCAGTGATTGCATTTTTACCACTAGGCAGATCTACAAGCTTCCATGTATCATGTTTATTGATTGAGTCAATTTCCTCCTGCATTGCCAGCCTCCAATTTGAATTTTGAGCTGCTTCTTCATAGTTGACAGGTTCACTTACTTGAGCAGAGTTACACACCTGAGATCTTTCATATATGTCCTGAATTGATCTAAACTTACATGGAACATAATCTTCATTATTAGGCTCGAAAACATTTGTCATCAAATATGTCTTGAGCAGAGTTACACACCTGAGATCTTTCATATATGTCCTGAATTTTAAATCAGATGCGCAATATAAATTGCGTCTCTAATTTTTTTAATTTGGAGACACAATATAAATTGTGTCTTTCATTTTTAAGAAATTGGGGACGCAATTTAAATTGCGTCTTTAATTTTGAGATGCTCGTAATAAAGCGTCTCTAATCGAAAAATTGTGATGCTAATAAAAAATGTGTCCCCAATTACAACAGAAATGATGATGCTTTTTTTAGCATCTCCAAATAATATGAATTTCAAAATTTTGGCAACGCTAATAAAAGCGTCCTTGCAATTGCGCCCTTAAAGGTTCATTTTCTTGTAGTGAATACAACATCTTTGCTAATAACAATTTTCTTTGTTTCAGGATCAATTAAGCTGTAAGCTTTGGATTCCTGACTAGATCCAATCAGAATATGTTAGTGTATGTTCTTGTATGTTGGTTGTATTTGGCAAAAGAAGCTCTTAGCTCTACTTATGTATTGATAGTCTCAAGCAGTTCAACTTCCTATGCAACTAGCATTTATAGAGGTTCCCTAAGAGACCTATATTGTCATTTGGTATCAAAGCGATTGTGCTAATCTCTACCTGCACAAGATCCTTGGTGTGTCCCTATTTTCAGATTCAAGATGGAAGGAATGCCAATAGGAAATTCTGTCAATATTCCTCCACTTCTAGTTGGAACTAACTATGCTTATTGGAAGGCTCAGATGAGGGCTTTCATCAAGTCCATTGATGATTGTTGTTGGGACTCTATAGAAGAAGGCTATACTCCTTCATTTATTGATGGGACTGAAAAGAAGCCAAAGAACTAGTATACTGAAGTAGAAGTTATTGCTGCAAACCATGATAATAAGGCCCTGAATGCCATTTTTAGTGGGATTGATCCCTCTCAATTCAAACTTATCTCCGCCTGCACTCTTGCAACGCAAGCATGAGAAATTTTGGAAACAAATCATGAAGGATCCTTAACTCTTCGTAAGTCAAAAGTCAAAATTCTTAACACCGGATTTGAGAACCTGAAAATGAGGGAAGATGAAAGCATTCAAGACTTTTATGGACGCATCAAAGATTTGGTGAACAATGCTTCCAACCTTGGAGAATCATTCTCTGAAGAAAAGGTGGTAAGAAAAGTTCTAAGATTCATGCCTACAAAATTTGACATCAAAGCTGCTGCTATAGGTAAAGTTCATGATCCCTCAACCATTACCCTTGACAGCTTAATGGGTAAACTTGAAACATATTAGTTAAAAATGTCAGAGAAATACTCTCACAAAGAGAAAAGGAGGAATTTTGTTTTCAAAACTACTGATAATAAAAATAAGTCTGAAGATTGTTCTGAAGAAGAGATGGATGCAGCATATGCTCTTATGACAAAAAATTTCAAAAGATTTCTAAGGGCTAAGGATAAGCAAAATCAGAATTCACAGTTGAAACAGTAGTTTCAACCACCTAGTTCAACCGGCTCCAAAACAAGTTCTCCCCTAGGTGAAAATAGAAGAAGTTAATCTTCTACTAATAAGTTTGACCTCAAACAAAAGTCTAAAGGTGCCAAATGCTTTGAGTGTGAAGGATATGGATATGTCATTTCTGAATGGTCTAATGTGCAGAAAAAACTCAAGAAGTCCTTTACTGCTACCTGGAGTGATGATGATAACGAATCTGAGCAGAAACTATACAGCCTTTACTGCCTGCAAAATTGACATAGTTCAAACTACCTGTAACCCAAACATTGATGATGAACAAAACAAGACTCAATGTGCCAACCGTCGTGAAGAAGCCTATCAAGAGATGTTTGATAAATAGGTTAAAGTGACAAAACTCAACAAGACCCTCAAAAATCAAAACAAACTCTTGGTTGATCAAAAGAAGAAACTTGAGGAGGAGAAGGAAGGAAGCATGAAACAAAATTACAAATTGTTTCAAGTTTGCTACCAAACTAAGGAGAAGGAAGCATGAAAATCCTCTAAAGCAAAAAGATAAACAAGTCTAGGTAAGGAAAATTGATCTTAATTGCAAAGTTGCTTTTATGTCAAAAATTGTTTATTCTCTTGGATCACGGTATTTTGATAGTGGTTGTTCTCAGCATATGACAGGAAATTCAAAAAATTTGAAAAATATCCATGAAGGTGTAACTATAAGATTTGGAGATGGAAGACATGGAAATGTTATAGGAGTTGGAACACTCGATGTTCCAGGAATTCCCAGTTTGAAATATGTCCTGTTGGTGGATGGTCTCAAGGCCAATCTTGTGAGTATTAGTCAATTGTGTGACCAAAATTTAAATGTTCAATTCAACAAAAATAATTGCAAGGTCTTTGATAAAGATAGTGATTGTATTCTTGAAGGGAGTAGATCTAGAGATAACTGCTATTAGATTGCCTATTCTTCAATTTGTCTTTCAGTTATTTCTTCTCATATAAATTTGTGGCACAAAAGGTTAGGTCATGTCGATTACAGGGACCTAAAGAAATTTGTTAATCATGGAGCTGTGAGAGGAATCCCTAAACTTTCAGGAGAACCAAAATTAGTTTGTGGTCCTTGTCAAGTAGGAAAGCAGACAAGGCAGTCTCATAAGCAGTTGCAACTAGTGATTACATCAAAGCCTCTAGAACTTCTGAACTTGGACTTGGTTGGTCCTTTTGTCACACCCCAAGTCAGGGTCGTGTGACAGGCCAAGGGCTATGTCCTACCCTGAAGCCCACTACATGTTGGCTTAAGGGTTTCTCTTAAGCCTCCATATTTATTTTGATGATAACAAATATGTATTTAATCCAAGTGTGAAGTTTTGAGTTCAGGTCGAGGTGGCGATACGCATGCCAAATCCGTTCAAACGGGACGACGAAAAAGATCATCAAAGAAACGGAAGAAAAAATCATTTGAAGAAAGGCTCGGGATTAAGTCAAGTAGATTTAATGTAATATGTCCTTAGGATAGTTTATCCCTAGCCTAAAATGTAATATCCAAGTTGAAACTTGGTAACCAAACCCATAGAATAGGCATGTAAAAATACAAGGAAGGAGTCATCCTCAGCCTGGGTTCGGTCGACCGAACAAGGCAATAAGTATAGCATTGCAGCCCATACAGTCGACCGGAGATCGCAAAAATTTAGCAGAAGCCATTTGGTCGACCAGTCGGTCGACCGAATGTGGCGAAGGCCAATCAGCAGGGCTGCGTCAGTCGACCGATTGGTCGACCGCAGAGGCAAAAAATAGGTAGAAAAGGTAGCGGTCGACCGACCTAAAGATAGCCTCATTCTCGCGATTCGCTGTAGCAATTCGGTCGACCAAATGTCGGAAGATTTGTTGGCGGTCTACCCGACGGTCGATCGACCTCTCTCAGCTGCGAGCGGTTGCATTAGGCAGTCGATTTGTCGGTCGACCGACAGATCGACCGGCCGCGACCGAACAGGCTCAACGGTAGACTTTTCGCCCGTTGAACGGTCCGTTCGGGTGAGGGTTATAAATACCCCTCACCAAACTTCATTAAACACTTTTTTTTGCAATCTTACTTGAGCATTAAAAGAGATCTTTAAAGCCTTCAAAGACCTTCACCTGCGCACGCCCTCTGCTTCCATTCTCAACAGCAAATCCAGGCGCTGCTTCTTTCTGCTTCAACTTGGCTGCAATCCTTGGAGTCATCATCTTGCGAGTTGAAGATAAGAAGGCAGTGGAAAGAAGCTTAGTTTAATCTTTAATTCCTTAGCTCTTTCCTTGTATTTGATCCTTATTGTATCTTGTTTTCTAATTTGAGATAGCTTGCTAGGTGTGCTAGGAAACACTTAGGGTGAACTTTGTAGAATTGTGTTTTGCCTAGGTGAATAGGATTGAGGTGTTCTCCAAGTGAGGGAGAAGGGTGTCTTTAAGTGTATTCAAAGGGAAACATAAATTCTATAAAGTAGTGTTTAGAAATCCTTGGTAAGGAGCCAAGGTAGTGGAGTAGACAGTTGACAAACCACTATAAATATTGTTGTTTGCATTATTTATTTACTTGCTTTAATCATTGACATTGAATTGAGATCATATAAACCATCAAAGAACAATTGCATTAAGCTAAGATAAAATTGAGGAAAAGAAAATCGAAAAAGAGGACTGACACTATTCAACCCCCCCTTCTAGTGTCAGATTTCACACAACAATTGGTATTAGAGCTAGGTCGTAGGTTAAGATTTAACCATCTTCCCTACAAGTCAAGATGTCTAGTGAAATCCAATTAGCTCAAGGGTCCTCTACTAACACTCCACCACTATTCGATGGGAACAACTATGCCTATTGGAAGATCCACATGAATGGCTTCCTTCAATCCTTAGGCATGGATGTATGGAGGATGATCCTAGTAGAGTATAAATAACTCGATAAGGACATGGATAAATGGGACCAAGAGGAAGTTAGGCTCTTTAATGCTAATGCCAAGGCCATCAATGCTCTATATTGCGACCTATCAATTAATTAATTTAATAGGATCTCTACATGCAAGTCCGCATACAAAGTGTGGAAGGTCCTAGAGACCACTCATGAAGGGACTTCGCAAGTAAAGGAATCCAAAATCAATTTACTCATGCATGACTATGAAATGTTTAAAATGCTTTCACATGAGTCTATTGATGCCATGCATGCTAGGTTTTAAAATATTACGAATGACTTAGCTAACCTTGGCAGGGAGATAAGGGAAGAGGAGAAGGTAAGGAAGCTCTTTCGTTCCCTTCCAAAATCTTGAGAATCCAAAGTGACGACCATCATGGAAGCCAAGGATTTGAGCACGCTAAAGATCACTAAGCTCATTGGGTCTCTCATGACACATGAGACCCACATGAAGCAATATCAAGAAGAAGATGCTTCTAAAGGCAAGACCATTGCCTTAAAAGCATCACATTGGGCCAAAGAGTCATCATCATCCGAAGAAGAGACAGGTGACCTTGAAGAAATGACAATGATTGCTAGAAGGTTCATGAGCTTCATGAGAGGAGGCATGAGGAAAGGAAGAAGTGGCTACACTTGCTACAATTTCAACAAGACGGGGCACCTAAGGAAGGATTGCCCGCTTCTAAAGATGGCCACTACCTCCAACCCTCACAAGAAAGAAAAGTACAAGAAGAAGAAGAAGACAATAATGGCTACATGGGACGAAAGCGAGGCCTCATCAAGTGAAGAAGAGGCAAGGAGTGAAAAAGCAAACCTTTGCTTGATGGCAAAGGATGATGAGGTAAAATTTAATTTTGGTGAAAATTCATTTACTCAAGAAGAATTACAAATTGAATTTGAGCAAATGCATGATGAGTTCATTACAATTAGGAGAAAATTTAGAGATCTCAAAAAGGACAATAGATCCTTAGAAATTGAAAATGATAGCTTATTACTTTCATGTAAAGACCTTAGGAAAGAAATAGACAATCTTAAGGAAGAAAATTGCACCCTAGATAAGGCTAAGAAAGACCTAGAGATTGACAATGAAAAACTAGAAAAAGAAAATAATAGCATGACAAAGACCTACAGTAGAGCATTTAAATGATAGCATGCTTATATTAAAAAAGGAACTTTGCATGCTCAATGAAAAGATGACAACTATTCAAAATGTCATGCCAAAAGTTGTCAATAAAAGGAAATCATCACACTCCCATGCTCACACACACACAAAGAAAATTTCATGGAAATTGTTTTTCTTGTGGTATTTTTGGCCACATGGCAAAATATTATGCATTAAAAAAGAACCCACATACAAGATTCACGTGGGTTGCAAAACTGACTAACACCCAAGAACCCAAGAAAATTTGGGTACCTAAGGAAGTTTCTTGTCCTTTTGTAGATGGAGAAGCATCCTCAACCAAGTAGGAGTACTTGGATATTGGATAGCGGTTGCTCCAAGCACATGACGGGAGACATCAATTTGTTTGCAACCCTATCAAGTAAAGATGGTGGACATGTCACATTCGGAGAAAATGCCAAAGGTAAGATTGTTGGCATTGATGACATAAGTATACTCCCTTACCCATGTATCAAAAATGTTTTGTTAGTTGATGGTTTAAAGCATAATTTGATTAGCATATCCCAATTATGTGATAATGGGTACATAATTATCTTTGAGGCATCTAAATGCATTATTAGAAGTACACCCTCAAATGACATCTTGTTCATAGGAAATAGGCAAGAAAATGTATACATCCTAGAATTAAATGTCTTGTCCAATCCTTATGTTAGATGCTTAGTTGCCATGGAAAATGACTCTTGGTTGTGGCATAGAAGGCTAGGACATGCTAGCATGAGCCTCATCCAAGTGATATCTAGAAAAGACCTAGTATTAGGAAAATGACTTTTGGTTGTGGCATAGAAGGCAATTCATTACTAATATTAATAATTGATAAGGAAAAAGTCTTTGAAGTAATTGCTACCTTCTAATGTCGCTAAGTGTATGTGTACATACATTTACTAGGGTGGTAGTTTTCCTTAATTGATGTCTTTCCTAATTCTCTTCTTAATTCTACTTGCCAATCTAGGCAACCTTCATTTCCTATTGTTTTGAGTATTCCTAAACATGAAGTTTAGTTTCTAGAGGTCACCATTTCCTCCATCCTTGCTCGGCCGAGCATTCAAGGATAGGAACAAGGGGGAGGGACTAACGTCAAACCCTAATATCTTGTTTCCAATTTATCTTAATCAAGACATTGATCAAGCCGCACACCCCTTGCTCGGCCAAACCATTGACATGGAGTTTTCCCTTTGCTTGGCCAAGCCTACTAGGCTTTAGAGGAGGAGTTTCAATCATCACTTCCAGTAAGTAATTTATAAATCCACTCGATATGGATTTAAGATTGTTCAAAGGAGGTTTACATCCGTCAAGGGAATTCAGGAAAATTTTGGCATGACCTTACCCCTTTTCCCTTGACTCGGCGGCCCCTAAAACATCAAGAAAAAACTGCTGAGATCCGACGTAATAACAATTAAAACAGTGGTAAGAAGGTCAAGGTACCATGAATCGACGAAAACTCGTGAGAAAATCGTCACCTAGCAGTCCTAAGGGTTCGGCTACCCGCCTCCCCCAATCAACGGAAAACAACCACTCACCTTGATTAAGGAAGAAGAAAAGATGGACGTTGGCGATCTCGATCCTTCCGACGATGACACAATTTCCGGTGCCGACCCAAGATCTCCCCTCCTCCCTCTCGTGCTTGGGCTGCATGCGGCTCCGAGATGAGCCACATGGCTATAGATGAGGGGTTTTATTCCTTCATCTACAAAAGACCTCTACGCCCTTCATCATGATGTCTCCCATCATGTGCTTGGAGCAACCGCTATCCAATATCCAAGTACTCCTACTTGGTTGAGGATGCTTCTCCATCTACAAAAGGACAAGAAACTTCCTTAGGTACCCAAATTTTCTTGGGTTCTTGGGTGTTAGTCAGTTTTGTAACCCACGTGAATCTTGTATGTGGGTTCTTTTTTAATGCACAATATTTTGCCATGTGGCCAAAAATACCACAAGAAAAACAATTTCCATGAAATTTTCTTTGTGTGTGTGTGTGTGAGCATGGGAGTGTGATGATTTCCTTTTATTGACAACTTTTGGCATGACATTTTGAATAGTTGTCATCTTTTCATTGAGCATGCAAAGTTCCTTTTTTAATATAAGCATGCTATCATTTAAATGCTCTACTGTAGGTCTTTCTAGTTTTTCATTGATATGTTGAGGTTTCTTTTTCATCGATATGTTGTGGTTTCTTATATGTAAGAGTAGACACTTGGCTACAGGGTAGGATGTAGGCCCACTGGACAGTCACACTACCCTCAGTTGGGGTGTGACATCTAACATGAGTGAATCTAAGTATATGAGTCAAGTTTGGGCTGAAAATTAGGTTTCTAAGTCACTTTGTTGACTTAGGTCAAAGTATACATTAAGTTTACAAAAATCCATATAAAATCATATTCTTGACGAAATTTTTTGAAACTTTAACTGGACAAACTAGGTTTTTCAAGGAATCTACAGGTTCAAGAATCAGTCAAAAATCAGTTTCCTATAAATTCATAAAATTTCTGAAAGTCCAGCGACATTTTGGTAAATTTTTGATATTTTTTTAAAAGTTGTCAATTTTGCTTCGAACTTTCCAGATATCGCTCAATGATCATTTAAGATGCATTTGTCAAGTTTGAGCTCAAAATAAATTCTCTAAGTTCATTTTTTATCCTATCTTGATTTCAACCAAATACTCATTTTTAGGATATCGCTCGAGATATCAAAATCATTTTTAGAAATGATTTCACTCAAAGAATAGTGAGAATGATATTAGAAATGGAATCAAAATAGTATGCACAAAGTTTCATTTAAAGTTTTCGACGAAAAATCAAAGTATCAGAAAGATTGATATTTCAAGAGGATGATACTTTACATTTTTGAAATTTAACTTCAAAATTGCACTATAAATCATATTCATAATGAAACTTTTTGAAATTTTTACTGAAGAAACTAAATTTTTCAGTGAAGGTGCAGTTTCAAGAATTAGTTAAAAAATAATTTTTCTTCATTTTTTTTAGAAATAACTGAAAATGCTAAAATTGTAATGGGATTTCCATAATTTTTAATTATTTTTCAAAACATGTTCAGTTGCCATTCAAACTTTTATGACACCACATAATAGTCATGTAAAGAATGTATGTCAAGTTTGAGATGAAAATTATGTCCTTAAGTCAAGATATCAACCTAGCATGGTTTCATTCAAAACTAAGCTAGTTATTTGCTAATTGTCAATCTTATCATTTACTCATGGTTTTTCAAATTGAAACCTATGAGCACCTAACATTAGTAAATCTAAACATGTTCCTCGAATATGGATTGAAAATGAGACCTCTAAGTCAATTTATTGACTTGGATCAACTTGATTTAAAAGAGGTTATCATGAAATGGCCTCTATGTCATTTTATCCATATCCATATGAATTTTTCATTCTAAATGCTTGGAAACATGTCATACCTATTCCTCGATATGTTTATGAAGTTTGGACTCAAAATTAAATATCCAAGTCGATTTGTTGACTTGGGTCAAACATTTCAAAGCTTAAGTCTCCTAAAGTGATCTAGTTATCACATTGTTCATCTAGACATGAATTTTCAAGTTTAAATACCTAGACTCATGTGATATGTGTATCTAAACATGTTTACCAACTACTAACTCAAAATGAGGTCTCTAATATGAATTTCAACCTAGAGCAAGTTTCATTCAATCAAGATATCATGAAATTGCCTAAGTTATCAAAATTTTACCTACTCATAAAATTTCATATATTTATCATGCAAAATCAATCATGAGCATAGAGACGTCATTATAGAACAAGTATTCAAGTATTATACTAAGATTTTTACAAAATCAAACTCATACCTCATTCTTGGAAATTTTCCCAAACTTTTCATTTCCTTTTCCATTTTCTTCATAATAGCCTTCCATTTTCAATAACTTGCAAGTATACTTCATTAATAGTAATCAAACCATATCTACTAGCAAGTTATCATACTAAATAGCAAAGATGAGGATCAAATATCATTTTCAAAGACCTACTTTGCTAAGAAGTAGAGATTCATTTATAAATAAGTCAAAGTGATACCGGAATGAATCAAAGAGATCTCAAAATGTGAAATTTTGAAAAATAAGATCTTCAACCCTTCATATTGGTTGAAAACCGAAAGGCCACAATGAGCCTATGGTTTAGAACCGCAAGGTCGTATGAGCCCATTATAGGCTACATAGGTCTCCGAAGAGATCGAAAATCAAAAGTCAAAAATATTTTTGAAACTTATCAAGAGCAGAAAATCTACTAATATTAAGCATATATCAAACTCCAACTACAATTTAAGCAAGAGAGTATAGGAGATGATACTAAAGTCTTTGATGTCAATTTCCATACCTATGGCATCATGATGGCTTGAAGTTGCAACCTCTTGGAGATTTCTCGTTTGGATTCAAGGTCAACTTCAACATTCCATTTCTCTTTACCCTTGAGTGGTAGCTCCCCCTACAAGAGAGGAAGAAACCTTTGGTACCCAAATGGCTTCGGGTCCTAGGGGGTTAGTGGGCTTAGGTACCCAAAGTATCTTCACAACACTTGGGTTGATTTTAAAAGCACAATCATTGATGGCATGCCTATAAACACCACAACAAAAATAATGTCCATTAAATTTCTTCTTTTCATTATGGACATGAGATTTAATGTTAGAATGCTTGAAATGAGAAGGATGATGGACATGAGCATTCTTAAGTAAAACATTTTTCTTCCTAGAATTTATAAAGGATGAAACATTGGATAAATTATGTGTTTTCTTACTCAAGAGAACAACCTCATTTTTCAAGTCATTAATGGACTTATGCAATGCATGAGATTGAGATCTCAACAAACAATTTTCATTTTTCAAACTCTCATTTTCCATTTTGAAATCATTTGAAGAATCACTAACCTTAAGTTTTAAACTATTTTTCAAGCTCTCATTTTCATTTCTAATTTTGGAAGTCTTATTTAATAATTCATCATTTTCAATATCTAACTTTTCATTTCTATGTTTTAAGTTCTTAATTTCAAGCTTCAAATTATCATGGCATGTATCAAGCATACTAGTGTTCAATTTTTCATTTTCAACTTCTAAGGAATGCAAGTGACTAGTAAGCTTAGAATTCTCCTTTTTAATTTTCTTTATTTCCTTGTTCTTTTTCATGAGCAATTCATACATTTTTCTACATTCATCAACTAGCTCATCATAAGACATGTTAAATAAGCTTGAATTGTTAGAATCACTATTATGACAAGAAGCGGAAGACTTTACCTCATCGTTAAGACCCATGAGGTGGCTTCATTGTCATCACATGAGGAGGCTCCACTTGATTCCGGAGTGAAATTGGAGACCTTCTTCTCCTTCTTGGATTTCTTTCTCATTATGGGACAATTTTTCTTGATATGTCCCTTCTCTTGGCAAAGGAAACACTTGACTTTACTTTTCCTACTTTTCAGCGTGCTTCTTTGATCAGAAATGCTATGGGCATCACAAGAGACGTTAGTAGTGGATGGATGACCATTGTCATCACCACCTTCAACATAAGTAGTAATCTCTTCGGTTTTTGCAAAATCATATACCATGTTTAATGTTTTCCAAATATCAAATGCGGAAGAACAATGCATAACCTTTGCAAGTATATCATTTGAAAATGTGCAATATAGAAGATGCGTTGTTTTACCATTAAATTCAAACAATTTAACTTGTTCTTGGGTCTATGCATTCATGTTTTCCTTATGTTCAATATATTTTGTCTATACAATGTCAAATGCACCTAAACTTTGAGTCTTTAGGAAAGTATACATTATACTCTTCCAAAGACTAAAATTAGACTCATCGAACCTAGGTGATATAGATGCTACACTCTCTAGTGCCATTTTCGGATCGAGACTAGACGTAGACGTAATGGTGAAATCTCAATCCACGACCTGCTCAGATACCAATTGTTGGTGAAATGGCCACACTAGAGGGGGGGGAGTGAATAGTGTGTTAACTAAATTTTTTGCCTAATTCAAATTTTAAACATTTTCTTAAACTACTTAGGCAATTAACAATTCAACGACTAAATGCGGAAGCGAGTAATGAAGATAAACAATATGATACACAAAGAGAATAATGCTAACACAATTGTTTATAGTGGTTCAGCCTCAATGCCTACTCTACTACCTAACCACCCCGCTTAGGATTTCCAAACTAGTTTCACTAGATTAATTAGTTTTCTTACAATGAGGACTTTACACCGGAAAGTCTCCACTCTCAAACCGAAGACACTTCCACACCCGGAAGTATCTCGCCTTCCTACCGAGAGCACTCTCCCACCTCAATCTTCAGGACAACTCAATTAATCCTAGCAAACTATGTTTACGCCGGTAGATTTAAACCTCAAACACAAAGGCAACCACCCAATCTATCAAACCTAGCAACCTCGGTTTACACAAGTTCAAATATAATGAAATAAATAAGAAAATATACAAGTAATGGAGCAAAAATACAACAACATAAATACTTAGCTCCAACACAATGAATCCTAGCTCCTCTTGATGCCTTGATGATGAATCAAATCAAGCTTGAAGGCAAACTCAAGAAAAACAAGGTAGAAAGCTAGGGTTTCAACAAAGATGACTCAATCAAAGCTTGTAGGTGTCAAAGGATGTCTCATGAAGCATTAGGAGATTATAGGAAGGCTTGGTATGTGTTTATATAAAGAGCCCAAGAGGTAGGCTAAGATGAAACACACCACAACAGTTCAGAAAAGAGCTGTTGTCGCCAGCCGATCGCAGGTCCGTTCGATCGTTAGTCGACCGACCGAGCGACCACTGAATGACCAAATGGCTTCTGCCCATTTCAGGCACCATTCGATCGATCTACTGGTCAACCGAAACTAAGCAGTCTGCTTGGTTTTGGCTGATTTTTCTGCTCATTTGATCGTTTCTGGGTTCCGTCTTCACTAACTCTACATATATAACATTTACTAACTTTAAGTTAATAACTTTAAAATTATATAAGGATTACCCCCCACTTGCATTCAATAAAAATATCTAAAAAATAAAAATCCTTAAGAATCAAAATATATATTTTGGGGTCTAGTACAAATTTCCGATAACCAAAAATTTTATAATCTCCTAGGTCAAATATGGGTAGGCTAAAGGCTTCCAAAAAATCCTTAACAATATGTTGTTTACTGGTTTTTACCTACGAAACAATTATTGGGAGTTTTGGTGCCAAGAAAATGTCTAGGTCATATAGCCCTCCAAGGAGCTCCCTAGGCTTAGTGAATTTCATGACCTTTTCTAATTTTTTGGGTTTTCGTGTTTCAGGGGTTCGGGTTTGGTTTTTGGATTTCTTTGCATCATCATGAGAATTTACAACACATTATAGACACCCTAAACCTAAACTCTATCTTCCTGAAGAATCTCGAGCGTCGACGAGCGTCCTTGCCGATTTCTCTGATTTTTCTGATTTTTCCGATCGTGGACGTCGTGCGTTAACCAACTTGGAACCTGAAAGTATTTCTTAATGAAACATTAGTTCCATGTTTGTTATCATCAAAACCGAGATTAATACCAAGGTAGAAAACCTTTGGCCAACAGAAAGTGCAACCGAGTTTTGTTTTTTTGAAAACCAAGAAACAAGAGTCATCCCTAGTAATTGACAATACCCACTAGTACTTTTTCTATCTAATTTACACCCGGCAAAATCGACATGCGAAAAAGTAATTAAATCGAAGGATGCATTACATGGATACGATAATCCTAATTCAATTGTGCCTTTCAAATATCTCAATATGTGTTTGACCGCACTTAAGTGAGACATTTTAGGACAAGATTGAAACCTAGCACATGCACAGACACCAAACATGATATCGGGTCTACTTGCGGTAAAATAGAGAAGGCAACTGATCATACCTCGATATCGTTTTTCATCTACCTTTACACCATCTTCATCTTTATCAAGCTTAATAGATGTGCTCATTGGTGTAGAAGCTATCTTGGCTTCATTCATCCCAAACCTTTTGTTGAGCTCCTTTGTGTACTTGGCTTGATTTATGAAGATCCCTTTGTTGGTTTGCTTGATTTGGAGGCCAAGCATGAAGGAGAGTTCTCCCATCATGCTCATCTCAAACTCCTCTTGCATGCACTTTGCAAACCACTCACAAAGCAATTCATTAGTAGCACAAAATATAATGTCATCCACATAGATTTGCACAAGCAAAATATCATTTTTATCATTTTTAATAAAGAGAGAAACATCGGCTTATCCAATGTTAAAACCCTGATCAATTAAAAAAGTGGAAAGCCTTTCATACCAAGCCTTAGGGGCTTGTTTTAAAACATACAAATCATTTTTAAATTTAAAAACATGGTTTGGAAACTCAAAACTTTCAAACCGGGGGGTGCTCAACATAAACTTCTTCATCGGTGAAACCTTTCAAAAATGCACTTTTGACATCCATTTGAAAAAGTTTAAAACCTTTAAAACTTGTATAAGCTAAAAGCATACGAATTGCTTCTAATCTAGCTACGGGAGCATAAGTGTAATCTATTCCTACTTCTTGATTATACCCTTGGGCCACTAACCTAGCTTTATTTCTAATGACTAAACCTCCTTCATCTAACTTGTTTCTAAACACCCATTTAGTCCCAATTACGGTTTGTCCACTAGGTCTAGGTACTAAATCTCATACATCATTCCTAACAAATTGATTTAGTTCCTCTTGCATGATAATTACCCAAAATTCATCTTCTATGGCTTCCTTAATGTTTTTAGGGTCTACATGAGATATGAAAGCTACATATTGACAAATGTTTTTGAGTTTAGAACATGTTACCACTCTCGTTGATGGTTCTCCAATGACTTTCTCAATTGGATGATCTCTTATCAACTGGTATTTTCATCAAAAGTGACATGCATGGATTCTTCAACTATCATAGTCCTACGATTATAAACTCTATAAGCCTTAGAACTAGTATAATATCCTAGGAAAATGCCCTCATCGAATTTAGAGTCAAATTTTCCTAGATGTTCCTAGTGTTTAATATGAAGCATTTACATTCAAAAACTCAAAAATATTCCACACTTGGGATTTTATCATTCCAAAGCTCAAAAAGTGTTTTCTTGATTTTCGATCTTAATAAAACATAATTAAGAACATAACAAGAAGTATTTATGGCTTCTGCCCAAAAGTACTTAGGCAAATTATTTTCACAAAGCATGATCCTAGCCATTTATTGTAAGGTTCTATTCTTCCTCTCAACCAACCCTTTTTGTTGAGGCGTTCTAGGGGAAGAAAAGGTATGCTCAATACCTAATTCATCACAAAATTCGTAAAGCTTTTCATTTTTAAATTCTCCTCCATTGTCACTTCTAATTTTCAAAATTGAAATTCCTTTTTCATTTATGACTCTCCTACCAAATTTTTTAAAGAAATCAAAAGTTTTATTTTTCTTAGCTAGGAAGAAAACTCATGTAAATCTTGAGAAATCATCAACCAAAATATAGCAATATAATTTTCCACCTAGACTTGCCACATCACAAGGACCAAAGAGATCCATGTGCACTAGTTCGAGTATTCTAGATGTACTAACTTGATTAATGCTATGAAATGAGGACTTAACTTGTTTTCAATGTTGACATGCATCACAAAATTTGTCCTTTTGAAATTTTAACTAAGTCCCTTTTTGTTATTTCTTGGATGAGGCTCATGCTAGCATGTCCTAGCCTTTTATGCTAGAACCAAGAATTATTTTTCATGGCAACTAAGCATCTAGCATGAGGATTAGACAATACATTTAAAACTAGTGTGTATATATTTTCTTGCATATTTCCAATAAACACAATATCATTAGATGGTGCACTTCTAATGATGTATTTAGATGCTTCAAAAATAACTACATAACCATTATCACATAATTGAGATATACTAATCAAATTATGCTTTAACCCATCAACTAGTAAGACATTTTTAATGCATGGGTAGGGAAGTATACTTATATCACCAATGACAATAATCTTACCTTTGGCATTGTTTCCAAACGTCACATGTCCACCATCCTTGCTTGATAGGATTGCAAAAAGATTGATATCACCCGTCATGTGTTTTGAGCAATCACTATCCAAAATCCATGTGTTTCTACTTGCTTGAGGATGTTTCTTCATCTACAAAATAAGAAGAGACAATTTTAGATACCCAAATCTTCTTGGGTCCTTGAGTGTTAGTCATCTTTGGAACCCAAGTGAATCTAGCATGGGGGTTCCTTTTAAGTGCACAATCTCTAGCCATATGGCCAAAAATACCACATGAAAAGCAACTTCCATTAAATTTTCTTGTGCTATGTGTGTGAGCATGGAAGTGTGCATGAGCATGATTGTTTATGGTTTTTCTAGCATTTACAACCTTAGGCATGACATTTTATAAGGTTGTCATTTTCTCATTTAGCATGCATAATTCCTTTTTTAAGTTAAGCATGCTATCATTCAAGTATTCTACTTGATCACTTAGGAACTTGTTCTCATTTTCTAATTTTTTGTTTTCATTTTATAAGTTTTTCTTGACATCATCTAAGGTATGCTTTTCTTCCTTAAGATTTACTACTTTTTTTCCTTAGGGCATTGCATGAAAGTATCAATTTATAATATTCTAGCTCTAAAGATTTATTATCCTTTTTAAGCTCTTTAAACTTTTTCCTAATAGCATTGAACTCATCATGCATTTGATCAAATTCATTTTCTAGCTCTTCGTGCGTAAATGAAAGATCGCCAAAATAAATTTTACCTCATTGTCGTTTGCCATGAGGCAAAGGTTTGCCTTCTCACTCTTGGTCTCCACTTCACTTGATGAGGTTTCATTCTCATCCCATGAAGCCATCATCGCCTTCTTCTTCTTCTTATACTTGTCCTTCTTGTTGGGGTAGGAGGTGGAAGCCATCTTGAGGAGTGGACAATCCTTCCTTAGGTGCCCGGTTTTGTTGCAATTGAAGCATGTGTAGCCTCCTTTGCCATTTCTCATACCACCCCTCATGAAGTTCATGAACCTCCTTGCCATCATTGTCATTTCTTCAAAGATGTCCATCTGCTCCTCGGATGATGGAGGTTCTTCAACCCGGTGTGATGCTTTTAAGGCAATGATCTTGCCTTTGGGGCATCTTCCTCCTTGTATTGTTTCATATGAGTCTCATGTGTCATGAGAGACCCAATGAGCTCGGTGAGCTTCAATGTCCCCAAATCATTTGCTTCCATGATTGCAATCACTTTTGGCTCCCAAGCTTTCGGAAGGGAATGAAGGAGCTTCCATACCTTCTCCTCTTCCTTGATGTCTCTACCAAGGTTAACTAAGCCATTTGTAATATTTTGAAATCTAGCATACATGGCATCAATTGATTCATGTGATAGCATTTTAAAAATTTCATAATCATGCATGAGGAAGTTTATCTTAGATTCCTTAACTTGTGATGTGCCTTCATGTGTGGTCTCTAGGACACTCCAAAGTTCATAGGCCGACTTACAAGTAGAAATCCTACTAAACTCATTAATAGATAGGCCACAATATAGTGCATTGATGACCTTGGCATTTGCATTAAAGAGTCTAATTTCTTTCGGACTCCACTCATCCATGTCCTTAGTGGGTTGCTTATACTCTACTTGGATCATCCTCTATACATCCATGCCAAGTGATTGAAGAAAGCTATTCATACGAATTTTCCAATAGGCAAAGTTGTTTCCATCAAATAGTGGTGGAGTATATGTAGAGGACTCTTGATCTAGTTGGATATCGCTAGACATTCTAAATTGCAGGGTAGATGGTTATATCTAATCCTACGACCTTGCTCTGATACCAATTGTTGAACAAATACTCACACTAGAAGGGGGGGGTTAAATAGTATTGGGTTAAAATTACATTATATTCGATTTCATTTAGATTCAATTCTGAATGCAACGAAGTCAACGCCCTACTAGATTACGATGCTTGACAAGTAATAATTAGCAAGTAAACACAATCAAATAAGCAATGCAAAGACGAGTAATTATAGTGGTTCGACCAACCACCTACTCCACTACCTTGGCTCCACACCAAGGATTTCTAACCAAATCCTTTATAGACTTTGTGTTTCCCTTTGCATACAATCAAGGACTAACCCTTTGAGAACGCCTCAAAGTAATTCACCTAGGCAAAATACAATTCTACAAAGGAAACCCTAAGGTGTTTAACCTAGCACACCTAACAAGCTTACAATGAAAACTCAAGTTCAAATAACAAGTAATATCACAATGAAAGGAGCTAATGAGTAAACCAAAGCAAAGAGATTCTTTCCAAGCCTTCAATGCCTCCAACTCCACAAGATGTTGACGTAGAATCGAAGCCGAAGTCGAGTAAAGATGAGCGCTTGAGAGGAATTGTTGACTGGAGAAGCAAGCGCGAGCAAATCAACTATTGAAGGCTCAAATCACACTTAGGAAGCTTCTCAGAGTTGTCAAAAGAAGTTAAGAGAGGTTGGTGAGGGGTATTTATAACAACTCACACGGCAGTTCATTCCAATGGGCATTTTTCTGCCCGTTGGACGCTGTCTGGTTGCTTGCCAGTCGATCGTCGATCGATCGACTAACCAATCGCCTAACGACCACAGGTACGACCGACTACTTGACCACCCAGCGACCGCAAGCCTACTACCACTTTCTAGCCACATTCGGTCGACTAACTGGTCGACCAAATTCCCTCTGTTCTTTTCTGGCATCGGGTGGTCGATCGAGTACTGAGTTGCTGCTTACTACTAGTTTTTTGCTTCCGCCGGTCAACCAGGCGGTCGACCGAATCTGGGCTGAGGCTTCTTTTTCCAACCATCTTCTTGTGCGCTTCATCTTCGGGTTCCGTTACCAAGTTTTGACTTGTATAACATTACAAATTGGCTTGAGATAAAATACCCAGAGACATATTAAATAAAATATATTCCTAAACTAGATTTTCTACTCGCTCATTTTCGAAGCCAAAAGCCATTTTTGCCGATTTTTGTATTTCTCCGAACGAATTTTGCGCGCGTATCGTAACCTCAACCCGAACCCAAAACTTCACAAATATATTAGTTTCATGATTATTATCATCAAAATATAGATCGAAGCCTAAGGGCAACCCTTGGGCCAACAAAATTGAAGGTTTGGATTATGATGTAACCTTTGCTCTTGTTGTAAGGTTAGAGTCCATCTGGTTGCTTCTTGCCTTATCTTGTTGTATGAAGTTCAAACTATTTCAAATGGATGTTAAGACTGCTTTTTTGAATGGTATTCTCAATGAAGATGTTTATGTTGAACAACCAAAAGGGTTTGAAGATTCTGCTCATTCTGATCATGTGTACAGACTGGAGAAAGCATTATATGGTCTCGAGAAGGCACCTAGAGCTTGGTATGATAGACTAACTCAGTTTTTACTCTTGAAAGGTTACAAAAAAGGAAGAGCTAATCAGACCTTATTCATTAAGAAGAAGGAGTCTCATTTGATAATTGTTCAGATTTATGTTTATTGTTTTTGGTTCAACTTCTGAAATGTTTGTTAAACAATATGTGGATGATATGAAATCTGAGTTTGAGATGAGCATAGTTGGGGAAATGAGCTATTTTCTCAGTCTTCGGGTTAAGCAATCAAAAGAAGGAACATATTTATTTCTCAGAGTAAGTATGCTAAGAATCTAGTTCACAAGTTTGGACTAGACAGTTCTAAGGCAGTTAGAACTTCTATCTCAACTCATGAGAAACTGAGAAAAGATGACGAGGGGAAGAATGTTGATCCTAGTCTCTACAGAAGTATGATTGGGAGCTTGTTGTATTTAACTACTAGCAGACCTGACTTATGTTTTAGTGTTGGATTATGTACCAGGTATCAAGCAAATCCTAAGGAGTCTCATCTTAAGGCAGTTAAGAGGATTCTCAAGTATGTCAAAGGTACTTTGGATTTTGGCCTTTGGTATTTAGTTGATTGCAACCCTTGTCTAGTAGGATTTATAGATGCAACTTGGGCTAGTAATATTGATGACAGAAAGAGTACTTCATGTGGTTGTTTTTATGTTGGAACAAAATCTTGTGGGTTAGTTAAGCAAGACGCATAATTCTTTTCCTTTTTCTTTAGTAGAGGCAGAATACTTGGCAGCAAGTAGTTGCAGCACATAGTTGATCTGGATGAGGAGCATGTTACATGATTATGGTATTAATCAAGTAGAGATGATACTTTATTGTGACAACAGAAGTGCAATAAATATTTCAAAAAATCTTGTTATGCATTCTCGTACCAATCACATTGATATAAGGTTTCAATATATCTTTATAAAGGGAGTTGAAAGAAGGGAGTAGCAACTGGAGTACATTGCAATAGAGAAGTAAGTGGCATATATCTTTACAAAGGCATTAAATGATGAAAGGTTTGAGCTGTTAAGGTCTGCTCTTGGAATATGTGTTATTTACTATATTTCATCTTAGGATGAAATAAATGAATAAAGTATTTATTGAAAAAAAACACTGAAAGGGCTTTTTTTAAAGGCTAACATCTATGCTTTTTGCATTAAATGTCGACAAGAGTTTGACTACTCGTTTGAATCCCCCACGTGTGCCCCCTAAAAGTTAGTGGAGTTTTTATTTCGCCCTAAAAGTATTGGGCGTTACTTGTCTACCTCTTCTGATCGATTGCTAATCGGCAACAAATTCTTCTCCACTACTTCCTTGTCCTTTCAACTGCTATTTCCTCTTATTAAAGATGGACGGAGGGAAGGGAAAGAAAGGCGTTGTGAGAAAAGTGTACGTTTCCTCAACCAAGAAGATGCATTCTCAAATCCCTCCCGGAGAGCCTGAACCATTTGCTGGACCTTCAACCGAGGAAATGCCACCGCCTCCTTCTCCTTCAACTAGTCAAGGACACAAGTTGAGAAAGAAAACTAGCAGGAGACCGACTAACCAACCGCTAAGGAGAAGCAGTCGAGGTATGACTCCCAAATCTCCTCAACCCTCTTCTAGATTTTCTCAAATTGAGGGGGAGTTTATTTTGGCTGAGGGCTCCGCTTTAAGGGATATCAGTTTACTTTTTGATTTTATCTCATAGTGATGTTTAGACAAGAAATCTTGAATGAGTCTTTGGCAGTTTCTTCTCCGGTACACTCTAGTCCTATCTTTGATAAATATTGCTATCACTAATATTGTTTGACTCCTTTCCAGTCAAAACTAGACCATCTAATATCTCTACAGATTCTATTTTGAATGCGCAAGAGGATAAAAATAATATTGAACAAGAAAACACTATCAATACACCAGACTGCTATGAGACTGCCTCAGTTGAAACTGCGGCCGAGACACCTGTTGCTGAGAACCTTGAAGCTCCATCTAAAATGGTTACAAATGTGACTGAAGCAGTTTAGAGTGCTGAAATTGCACCTGTTGTTGCTGACTTTCCATAGTCTCCCATTCGTAAGCCGACTGCTATGGATCTGAATCAAGTTCCAATCGATGAACCTATGATTCATGAGGCTTCTACACCTCACCCGAAAGATGTTCCATCTATTCCTGAAAATACTACCCTCTCCAAAAGGAAAAAAGAAAGTCTTGTATGAACATGAGATGAAAAGAAGTTCAAAAAGGAAAGTGCCAATCATATCCAACCTGATTTTTGGAGAAATAGTGAACCTAGAAATTGATTGTGATAATGAATTTCTGTCCCAAAGAGCTATTGAGCTGAGAAAATTCGAGATAAGAATGCACAACCCAGAATTGTCAAAAGAAAAGAAAGCCCCTGTTCCTGAACAAAGAATAACTCAAACTCCCAAGAAGAAACTCTCAAATTCTGAGAAGAAAACTCTTGTCAGCAAACTACACAAGGGACTGCTTTCAGATGACCTCTATCGTCTTTGGAAAGCTCTGTAGTCCAAAGGTATCATTTCTCAAAGAATTCCTGACTTAAAACAAATCTCTTTAAAGTGCAAACCAATCCTTGATATTCTTGAAAAGAGAAACCTGTCTAGTTCTTATAAGAAAGTTAGACCTTTTTGCAAGTAGCCTATACTAGAGTTCTATTGCAACTTCTCTAATGATATTTCAAATCCTGATAGCAACCATTATCATGAAGTGTTTCTTAGAGGCTGTTGGTACAATTTTAGTCTAGATGTGATTAATGATTTTATTGGCTTCTCTGAGTTTACTCCTTCTACTCTTAGGTCTCGTTTGGTTGACATGGGAAGTAACTTTCTATAAAAAAATATAATTCCCATGAATTAACTTCCCATGTGTATTTCCCAGGAAGTACCTAAAAAGTGTTTGGTTGACAAAAAGTTAATTCATAGGAAGTGTAATTTTTTACCTATAATATGTTTGGTCGACATGGGTACTTATAGGAAGTACATATGAAATGACCAATATACCATTCTTTTTATAAATTAATATTTTAATTTATATGTTTTTGTATATATATAAATATAAATTTTATTTATAAATAAATATTGTAACATATATATGTAAAATATAATATAATATTTTTCATATATAATTAATATAATATATATTTTATTATATAGAAAAAATAATTTTTATTTATAATTAATATGAAAAATTACATATTTTTCTAACAATAAATTAAAATAAAATAAATATGTGGAGAATTCAAAGATTATTTAATCTCATAATGTTGACAATATAAATTATAAATTTTGCATTAAATGCAAATGTGGGGCTAATATTGATTTTTTCTTTCAATTACAATGCAGGAACGGCAACTTACCTAGGTCTCCCTAGGTAAGTTACTTCCTGTGTTTTGTAGGAAGTTGCACTTGCTGAGGAAGTTGTACTTTTTGCAAAATGCAGGAAGTGTGTCAACCAAACAAAAGCTGTTTTGGCTACTTCTTGGGAAGTACAACTTCCTGCAGGAAGTTGTGTCAACCAAACGAGGCCTTAAATCTGATGAGACTGATGAATTTTTGAATATTATTGGGAAAGAGGTTTCAAATGGTGATGTTCTTTGTTGGACCGGAAGCCATGACATCAGGTCCTCTTCCTTGAACACTTTTTATGCAGTCTTGTTCCACATTGCTAGAAATTACTAAATTCCTACTTCTCACATTACTTTTCTGAGTAAGGAAATGATATTGTTACTTTATAAGGTCTCAAATGGAATTTCATTCAACCTTGGCAGTCTTATTTTTGAGCAAATTATCTCAATTAGGAATAGGCTTCTGTCTAAATCCAAGATGTTTTTAATTTTTCCAAACTTGATATATGTAGTTCTAGAGAAACATGGATTTAAATGCTCATCTGATGAAGCTCTGGAACCCTTGGGCACATCTCTAAAGATTCTTAATAAAATTCTCAAGAGGGCTAGTTCTTCAAGAAGAAATCTGCTAAGTCCAAGATTTGAAGAGAAGACTAAACCAAGATCAGGACCACTCACCACTTTCACTACTGAGAAAGAGATTATGGATGAGCTGGCCAAGCTTAAACAATAGATAATTACATTTGAGAAGAAAGTTGTAAAGTTCTTTACTACAGCTTTTGTAGGACCTGCCTCCTCTTCTTTTGGAAGTTTATCTAATTCATATGAAGGTTCTGACAGAACTATACACTATCTTGTTCTACTCCTTTGGCTTATTATGCCAAAAAGGGGGAGAACAAGTAGTTTCAACTTTGTAGTTTTAACTGTTCTTTGACTGTGGTTGTGATACTTGTCAGTGGTGATGATACTGTTATGATACTTAATGTTGACCTAAGGTTTTCAACCTTGGTCATCATCTCAATTTTGATGATAACAAACTTATTCTAATGAGTTTATCAAGTGTTTGATCTCAGGTTGACGTTACGATATGCGCGCAAAGTTCGTTCGGAGAAAAACAAGAATCGACAAAAATGGCTTCGTCATAGATCGAGTAGAAAATCTAGAGTTAGAAATAGAATTCATGTAATATGCCTCTAGGTATATATCCCAGGCCTAATTGTAATATTATCCAAGTCAATACTTGGTAACGAAACCCGGGAGCGAAGCGCACAAGAAGAAAAACTCGAAGAAAAAGTCTCAGCCCAGGTTCGGTCGACCGAATGTGGTGAAAAATTGGCAGTAGCCAATTCGGTTGACCAGTCGGTCGATCGAAGTTCACCCAAAAGCGGTAGATTGCCACGATCGATCAGTCGGTCGATCGACGATCGACGATCGATTGGCAATCAAGCGACCAAGCGTCCCCAATGGGCAGAAAAACGCCCGTTGGGTGGAGATACCGAGTGAGGGGTTGTAAATACCCCTCACCATCCTTCCAAGAGGTCCTTAACCATTCATTGAAGATTTTCTAGAGTGTTCTTGAGCCTTCCCAAGTGGATTTCATCGTGCAAAGCTTCGACGATCGTTCATCTACTCGAAGCATTCTTTTTGCCTCATCTCCGACTTCACTTCGAGCTCTATATCTTGACGAGTTGGAGGCTTTGCAAGGGAGCTCACTTCTGTGGTTTAAATCTTAGCTCATTTGTTGTTATTTTTCTTGTTATTAAACTAGGTTTCCATTGTTAGCTTGCTAGGTGTGCTAGGTTAAACACCTTAGGGTTTCCTTTGTAGAATTGTGTTTTGCCTAGGTGAATAGGTGTGAGTGTCATGCCCCAAGTCAGGGTCACGTGACCGGCCAGGGTATACATGCCTATACCATGCAGTCTAAACCATGCACATGTCAACTCAACAAATAAATATAGCGAAAAAGAAATAACAAGTTTTAATGAAAAGTGAAGCAAACAGAGTTTATTTCAATAGCTCAAATGAAACGAAAATGCGGAAATAACATTTTAAGTTCAACAATTCAAAAGTTCAGATACAATAAAGTCTGAAATAAATGACATAAGTGACATAAATGACATAAATGCCCTCAGGTCTACAACTCCAAATCAAACTAATACAAGTGCATGACTACTACCAAAAGACTCGACTACGACCCTAACTAGGACTGCTATGAAATCATGCGACTCCTCTGCCCTCCAGCGGCGCCAACTGCATCCGACACCTCATCGATCAGGCTCTGTAAAATATAAATAAAACGACAATGGGTGAGTTCAATGAACTCAATGAGCTATTCTACCAACCCTCACAAAAACAAACATCACAGATAAGATGCATAAGGTAAACCTCCTGACTTAAGCAGGAAAAAGGTCACAAGGGAGTGACATACTAATAGGCCATCTGGCCACCACCTGCCTGAAGGCAGCCAACACCCGCGCGGTGAAGAATAACAAGCCTAAGCCTACTATGCCCTAAGGCATAAGCACATACTAGGATAATCGAGAAGGCCCTCCGAGCTTATCCTAGTAAAGGAAACTCAGGAGCAATCGGGAAGGCCCTCCGAACTTGATCCACGAGACGCGTAGGGACAATCGGGATTCGCCCATCCGAGCTTGCCCCCTCTTTAAGATATCACAGGAGTAATCGGGTAGGCCCTCCATACTTACTCCTCTGGGATATCTCAAAAATAATTGGGTACACCCTCCGAACTTGTTCCTTAAAAACCACCTCGGGGATTATCGGGAAGGCCCTTCGAACGTATCCCACAATGCCAAACCAGAACATTCGGGAAAGGCCCTCCGAACTTGTTCTGCAGGTTAGGAATTAGTCATCATACCTCCTGGGCCTAGCCCGCAATCCGGCACCTCTACGAGCCTCTCCGTCATTCATAAAGACATGGCGCATAATGACCTAAGTCAAATCCTTCCTACGGTGTCTCTGGAGTGTCCTCATTAGGAAGCGTCTCAACACTCCAAACCCGACCCCTATCTCCTGGACCCGTAATCTCGTGAACTCGTGTGGTTTTTATTTCATGCATACTTTATAAGTTGGTTCATAACAAATTTTGCTCACCCTTAACCCAATTTTAATTATGCAATTAAAATTTAGATCACCAAGATTAGGGTTTTGTTTTAGCTTACTGTTCTGCCCATAACTGATGTGTCTAATCCGAATCTAGTCTCCAAAGTGTGTCCTATATTTCCAAACTATGGTTTCTGGTCAAAACGATAGGTTACACGACTATATTCACAGAAATACAAACACCACAGCAAATAATCTAAAATCAGCACAGATTCATCATCTCAGCATACAATTCCAGCAATATACAATTTTCAGCATAGTATGAAATTAAATCCGAAAATTATCAGAAATTAAATCCTAAATTATCATTAGGACAGAATACTAATCTCAACATTTATTTCAAAGAATTCATGCTTTTTAATTAAGATTAAAAAGAATCTACCATGCTTTAATCAAGAAACAATATTAAGATTAAAAATCCCCTTCTCAAGAATCCCCATGGAATAAATTACAAGATCTTGATCCTAATCATGATTTCTACCCAAAAATCATATATTTAATCCTAAGCATGCAATCCACCTATCAAGAACTCAAATTAGGTGAAAAGATCAATATTTTCATGTCAAGGAAACAAGAAGGCTCATTCGGGCTTTTCATCGAACACCTTGAGGGCGACCCCGGTTTCCCCCTTGGACGAGCACCCCTAGATTTACCGTAGGGCTGCCGAGTCCCGTAGGGGAGAGATTAGGGTCTCCTCAAGCAAAAACTCCAAGAAAACATTGGCAAGAACTCAAAGAATAATTCAAGAACGAAACATAAACACCAAGCCGCCAAGAACGGCTTCAAGAATTTGAATAAAAACCCGAAGAGAGAGGGTAAACCACTCACCTTAATTTGGAAAGATGATTAGAAGCGATCCCGGATGATGGCCCTTGAATTCGGCTTTAGGAGAAAGGGAGAGAGGAAGGGAGAGGGGCTGGCTTCGGCTGACTCCTCTTGGCTCCAGAGGTGAGGAAGAAGGAGAGGAAGGAGAAGGAGAGGGCGGCTAGCTTAGGCGGTTTGGTTCCTCCTCTCAAAAATTTTGTGTGGCTCCAAATAGGGAGCCACAAGCCAAGGGGAGGGGGTTTTATACTCCCTCATCAACCCTAACCCTCTTAACTCTTTATCAGACCCGCATTCGCCTAAAGCCAAATCCAAACCCGCTAACCAGTTTAGACTTAATTAAACTTCTAATCATAAGCAATTAATTAAGCACACAACCACATAAACATAATTAAACAATTATGCGCACACAACATCAAATTAAATAATTTTAACTACTCAAGCCTAAATTCATAAATTTCATATCCTACTTACCCGAGCTCGTAAGCTTGCACCGGACCATTAGTCGACTCGGCTCGACCTCGAACTAGTCCGCTAGGCTGGCAAACACAAACATAAGAGGAAATAATTAAATTAAATATCTAGGATATTACAATCCTCCCTCCTTAAAGAAAATTTATCCTCTTATTTCAAAAAGAAAAATAAGGACTCACCACATCATCAAACAATGAAGGATAATGCTCCATCATATCATGCTCCACCTCCCAGGTGGCCTCCTGGCCGGAATGGTGCTCCCATCTGACCTTAACCAAGGGGATCTCCTTGGACCTCAACATCTAGATCTGCCGGTCTAGCACCTCAACTGGCCGATCCTCATAAGAGACTGGTGAATCCGCCTCCACTGCGGTAGGCTCGATCATATGGGACTCATCCCGAATGTACTTCTTCAGCATAGACACATGGAACACCGGATGTACTTGGTTCATAGTAGGAGGTAAGGCCAACTCATAAGCCACAGCTCCCTTGCGCGTGAGAATAGGAAACAGTCCAATGAATCTAGGGCTTAGTTTTTCTTTCTTACCAAACCTCACTACCCCTTTCAAAGGGGACACCTTGAGGAACACCATGTCTCCCTCAGCGAACTCTACCTCCCTGGCCTTTCCATCAGTATACGTCTTCTAGCGACTCTGAGCTGCTAACAGCCTCTCTCTGATTTGCTTCACTTTTTTCACAGCCTCCTCCACCAAATCAGGTCCCATCATATGGGAATCCCCTGCCTAAAACCAACCTACAGGCGACCTACATCTCAGGCCAAACAACGCCTCAAATGGGGCCATCCCAATGCTGTTGTGGTAACTGTTATTGTTGGCAAACTCAATTAGAGGTAAGTGCCTCTCCAACTGCCCTCCAGGTCTAGGACACATGCCCTCAGCATATCCTTCAGCGTCTGAATAGTTCGCTCTGACTGAAGATTTGTCTGAGGGTGAAATGCGGTACTGAACCAAACCTGAGTGCCCAATGCCTCCTGGAAGGACTGCCAAAATCGAACCGTGAACTGAGTACCCCGATCTGAGATGATCATAACCGGAACTCTATGATAAGCAACTATCCGATCCAAGAATAACCTCGCATACTGCTCAGCTGAAAAGGTCATCCTGACTGGTATGAAATGCAACGTCTTGGTTAGGTGATCCCTCCACTACCCATATAGAATCATTGCCTTTCCCGAACTTTGGCAACCCAGTCACAAAATCCATGGTTATCTTCTCCCATTTCCACTCCGGTACCCCTAAGTTCTGGAGCAACCCTGCCGGCTTCAAATGCTCAGCCTTCACCTGTTGATACACCAGGCACTTAGACATGAACTCGACCACCTCTCTTTTCATGCTTTTCCACTAATAGTTCTATCTGAGATCTCGATACATCTTCGTCTCTCCCGGATGCATAGTGTAGGTAGATCAATGAGCCATCTCCAGCACCTGCCTGCGAACCTCAGCCATATTGGATAGCATAATCTGGTTCTTAAACCTCAGAACACCCTCCGAGTCCACACTGAACCCATTATCTACATCTCCTCTCCTGGCCAAATCCTCTCCTGGCATCCTCCTCCTGCGCTGCCCTTAACATGTCAACCAATGTGGACTGCACTCTTAAGTGAGCCACCAGCACACCAAAATCTGATACTGATAAGACTGCCCGTCATCCAAACATAGGGTCAAATCATGAGCCAACGACATCCTCCTGACTGCCAAATGCGCCAGACTACCCATGGACTTCCTGCGCAGAGCATCAGCTACCACATTAGCCTTCCCTAGATGGTACATGATCGTGCAGTCATAGTCCTTAAACAGCTCAAGCCATCTTTTATGCCTCAAGTTTAACTCCTTTTGGGTGAGCAAATACTAGAGGCTCTTATGATCAGTGTATATCTCACAAGCCTTGCCATAAAGGTAGTGACGCCACAGCTTCATTGCAAACACCACCACTGCCAGCTCAAGATCATGGGTTGGGTAATTCTTCTCGTGAACCTTCAACTGCCTAGAGGCATAAGCTATCACCCTGCCATTCTGCATCAGCACACAATCCAAGCTGACCCGGGAGGCATCACAATAAACCACAAACTCTCCCGAGCCGAAGGTACTGCTAGAACTGGTGCCGACGTCAAGCAGTCCTTGAGCTTCAGAAAGATCTCCTCACACTTACTGTCCCATTCAAACTTGACCTTCTTTTGGGTCAGGCGGGTCAATGGCGCTGCAATCCTTGAGAAATTCTCCACAAACTTTCTATAATAACCTGCCAACCCCTGAAAATTGCGAATCTTCGAGACATTAGTCGACCTCTTCCAATGCCGAACTGCTTCAATCTTTGCAAGGTCCACTTTTATTCCTTCCTTGGACACCACATGGCCAAGAAACCTCACATTCTCCAGCCAGAACTCGCACTTGAAGAATTTGGCATACAATCTGTGTTCCCTGAGAGTTTCCAAAACTACCCTCAAGTGCTTAGCATGCTACTCCTTGCTCCTGTAATAAATCAAAATATCATTAATGAACACAATCACAAACTTATCCAGGTATTCATTGAACTCTCGATTCATCAGGTTCATAAATGCTGCAGGTGCATTAGTCAGCCCGAAGGACATCACCAGGAACTCAATGTGCCCATACCTAGACCTGAAAGCAGTCTTAGGGACGTCACTGTCCCAAATGCTCAACTAATGATACCCTGATCGTAGGTCAATCTTAGAAAACCACTGAGCTCCTTGAAGCTGATCAAACAAGTCATCAATCCTGGGCAACGGGTACCAATTCTTCACTGTTACCTTGTTAAGCTGTCGGTAATCAATGCACACCCGCATGGACCCATCCTTCTTTACAAAGAGCACTGGTGCACCACAAGTCGAAACACCAGGGCGAATGAAACCCAAGTCAAGCAACTCCTGCAACTTGGACTTCAACTCCCTCAACTCAGCTGGTGCCATCCGATCCGGTGGAATGGAGATCGGCTTCACCCCTGGCTGTAAATTAATACAAAATTCGATCTCTCTTTTTGGAGGTAACCCTAGCAACTCCTCTGGGAGAACATCAGAGAACCTGCATACCACGAGAGTCCCGCCGATGTCCCTGGCCACACCTCCACCTTCCTCTGCCATTGACACAAAGGCCAAAATGGATTGACATCCACCAAAGAGTAACTTCCGGGCCTTAAGAGCCGAAATCGCCATCAATGGCTCACCCCTTCCCTCACCGAGGAAGGTAAACTGGGGCAATCCGGGCTTACTGAAGGTCACAGCCTTAGCCCTGCAATCTACTGAGGTGAAATGGTCTGCCAACCAATCCATGTCCAATATCACATCAAGCTCCAACATTGGCATGAGTGTCAAATCGGCCATCAGCACATGCCCACAAATGATAGCCTCGCAGCCTCGAAAGACTGTCTCTGCCATCACAGAAACACCCGTAGGTGTAGATACCACAAGGGGCAAATCATGCACAGAAGATACTCCTGACAACTTAGCAACAAACAAAATTGATACAAAAGAGTGCGTAGCACCCTGATCAAACAACACATATGCAATGGCAAATGCAACAATAATATTACCTAACACCACTGCCCTGGATGCCGCAGCGCCCTCTTGGTTCATAGCAAACACTCGTGCAGTGGGACTCTCTAAACCACCAGCCCACTAGCCTCCTCCTCGAGTCTGACCCCTCTGGGCTACATAACCCACTAACATTGGTGTCTTTCCTCTGGTCTGATCAGGCTGTTGACTGCCCTTACTAGGGCAATCCTTTTTGTAATGCCTAGTCTGCCCGCAGCTGAAACATTCCTCTGACCGTCCCCAGCAAGCCCCCTAGTGCCTCCTATGACATCGGTTACACTACTGTGGCCCAGATCTCCACTGCAGACCTCCAGATGATGCTCCCAGTCCTGGACCCTTGGAACTATTATGACCTCTGCCCTGCGGTGGATCTGCTGCCCTGGGAGTACCCTCAGAATGAGTTGGCCGACCCCCAGAATGCTGGGGCCGAAACTTCTTCTTTTGAGGTCCATCATGCCTGTCTGTTGGTACTAGTGCCTCATTCCGGAGCGCCTCATCAACGACCCGAGTAAATGAACTCTCCTCCATATAATAGATCAGTCTAGCAATCTACAGCCTCGGTCCCTCAACAAACCTCTTGACCCTGGCGGTCTCTGTGGCTATCAAGGTGGGATGGTACTTCGAGAGTCGTGTGAACTCCATCTCATAACCTGACACTAACATGCGACCAGTCTGACGCAGTAGCTCGAACTCCTTCGCCCGCCTGTACGGAACGCTCATCAAGCTCCAACATTGGCATGAGTGTCAAATCGGCCATCAACACATGCCCACAAATGATAGCCTCGCAGCCTCGAAAGACTGTCTCTGCCATCACAGAAACACCCGTAGGTGTAGATACAACAAGGGGCAAATCATGCACAGAAGATACTCCTAACAACTTAGCAACAAACAAAATTGATACAAAAGAGTGCGTAGTACCCTGATCAAACAACACATATGCAATGGCAAATGCAACAATAATATTACCTAACACCACTGCCCTGGATGCCTCAGCGCCCTCTTGGTTCATAGCAAACACTCGTGCAGTGGGACTCTCTAAACCACCAGCCCACTAGCCTCCTCCCTGAGTCTGACCCCTCTGGGCTACATAACCCGCTAACATCGGTGTCTTTCCTCTGGTCTGATCAGGCTGTTGACTGCCCTTACTAGGGCAATCCTTTTTGTAATGCCTAGTCTGCCCGCAGCTGAAACATTCCTCTGACCGTCCCCAGTAAGCCCCCTAGTGCCTCCTGTGACATCGGTTACACTGCTGTGGCCCAGATCTCCACTGCGGACCTCCAGATGATGCTCCCAGTCCTGGACCCTTGGAACTATTATGACCTCCGCCCTACGGTGGATCTGCTGCCCTGGGAGTACCCTCAGAATGAGTTGGCCGACCCCCAGAATTCTGGGGCCGAAACTTCTTCTTTTGAGGTCCATCATGCCTGTCTGTTGGTACTAGTGCCTCATTCCGGAGCGCCTCATCAACGACCCGGGTAAACGAACTCTCCTCCATGTAATAGATCAGTCTAGCAATCTGCAGCCTCGGTCCCTCAACAAACCTCTTGACCCTGGCAGTCTCTGTGGCTATCAAGGTGGGATGGTACTTCGAGAGTCGTGTGAACTCCATCTCATAACCTAACACTAACATGCTACCAGTCTGACGCAGTAGCTCGAACTCCTTCGCCCGCCTGTCCGGGATGCTCATCGATGGGTGCTTCTCCACCATTGTAGCTCTAAACTCCTCCCAAGTAGGGGGCAGTGCATCTGCTGCTCGGCGGTCCCTCCAGGTAAGGAGACAATCCTTAGCTGGTCCTCTCAGTTGTAACCCAATCAGTCAAGCAGTCGTCTCAAAAGAACAACCAAGCTCCCTGCACAGCTCATAGCAATCTCCTAGGAAACTGGTGACCTCCACCCGTTGATCTATCCTTGTATACTCCGGTGGCCTGAATGCAACAAAATCTACATAAGAAGGTGCTCTAGGGCTCTGATCACTAGTGCCACTGGCTGAACACTGCGGGTGCTGCTGGTACTGGCGGTGGCTATTGCCTCAGCTCCTGCTCTCGACGGAATGCCTCTGTCAGCTCAGCCACTCGGGCTGCAAATGCACAACCAAGGGATCCTGTCCTACCTCCTCTTGCACCTGTAGTGGTCTCCCACGACCCCGGTCCCGGCCTCGGCCTCGGCGCTCAGTGGAGTTGCTATCACTACCGCTCTTTACGGAGTCAAAGGCCTCTATCGATCTGGAAACACCATAAAAGAAACAATTCATGATTAAGCAATTGAATTCACCCAACATTTTGCAAACTTAACCACAAGTCACGCTAAGGTGCACATTTAGCCCATTGATCTCATAGCATATCCCTACCGTATACTGACACGCTAGCAATGTCGTATATGGTGACAACTTTAGGTCGTAGTCAGATCGAACCACATGCTTTGATACCACATTGTCACACCCCAAGTCAGGGTCAAGTGACCGGCTAGGGTATACATGCCTATACCCCGCAGCCTAAACCATGCACATGCCAACTCAACAAATAAATATAGCAGAAAAGAAATAACAAGTTTAAATGAAAAGCGAACCAAACAGAGTTTATTTCAATAGCTCAAATGAAAAGAAAAGTGCGGAAAAAACATTTTACGTTCAACAATTCAAAAGTTCAGATACAATAAAGTATGAAATAAATGACATAAGTGACATAAATGATGTAAATGCCCTCAGGGCTACAACTCCAAATCAAACTAATACAAGTGCATGACTACTACCAAAAGACTCGACTACGACCCTAACTAGGACTGCTATGAGATCATGCGGCTCCTCTGCCCTCCAGCAATGCCAAGTGCATCCGACCCACCTCACCGGTCAGGCTCTGCAAAACAGAAATCAAATGGCAACGGGTGAGTTCAATGAACTCAGTGAGTGGTTCTACCAACCCTCACAAAAACAAACATCACGAATAAGATGCATAAGGTAAACCTCCTGACTCAAGCAGGAAAAAGGTCATAAGGGAGTGACATGCTAACAGGCCATCCGACCACCACTTGCCCGAAGGTAGCCAACACCTGCGCGGTGAAGAATAACAGGCCTAATAAGCCTACCATACCCTATGGCATCAGTACATACTAGGATAATCGGGAAGGCCCTCCGAGCTTATTCTAGTAAAAGAAACTCGGGAGCAATCGGGAAGGCCCTCCGAACTTGATCCACGAGACATGTAGGGACAATCGAGATTCACCCATCCGAGCTTGCCCCCCTCTTTAAGATATCACAGGAGTAATCGGGTAGGCCCTCCAAACTCACTCCTCTGGGATATCTAAAGAATAATCGGGTAGGCCCTCCGAACTTATTCCTTAAAAATCACCTCGGGGATTATCGGGAAGGCCCTCCGAACTTATCCCACAAGGCCAATTCAGAACATTCGGGAAAAGCCCTCCGAACTTGTTCTGCAGGTTGGGAATTAGTCATCCAACCTCCCGGGCCTAGCCCACAATCCAGCTCCTCTACGAGCCTCTCCGCCATTCATAAAGATATGACGCATAATGACCTAAGTCAAATCCTTCCCACGGTGTCTTAGGAGTGTCCTCATTAGGATGCGTCTCAACACTCCAAACCTGATCCCTATCTCCAAACCCGTGTGGTTTTTATTTCATGCATACTTTATAAGTTGGTTCATAACTGATTATCCTCACACTTAATTCAATTTTAATTATGCAATTAAAATTTAGATCACCAAGATTAGGGTTTTGTTTTAGCTTAATGTTCTGGCCCGAACTGATGTGTCTAACCCGAATCTAGTCTCCAAAGCGTGTCCTATGTTTTCAAACTATATTTTTTGATCGAAATGATAGGTTACACAACTATATTCACAGAAATACACACACCATGGCAAACAATCTAAAATCAATACAGATTCATCATCTCACCATACAATTCCAGCAACATACAATTTTCAGCATAGTATGAAATTAAATCCAAAAATTATCAGAAATTAACTCCTAAATTATCGTTAGGACAGAATACTAATCTCTAGATTTATTTCACAGAACTCATGCTTTATTTTAATCAAAATTAAAAAGAATCTACCATGCTTTAATCAAGAAACAATATCAAGATTAAAAATCCTCCGTCTCAAGAATCCCCATGGCATAAATTACAAGATCTTGATCCTAGTCATGATTTCTACCCAAAAATCATAGGTTTAATCCTAAGCATGCAATCCACATATCAAGAACTCAAATTAGGTGAAAAGATCAAGATTTTCATGTCAAGGGAACAAGAAGGCCCATTCGGGCTTTTCATCGAACACCTTGAGGGCGACCCCGGTTTCCCCCTTGGCCGAGCACCCCTAGGTTTACCCTAGGGCTGCCAAGTCCCAAAGGGGAGAGATTAGGGTCTCCTCAAGCACAAACTCCAAGAAAACACGACAAGAACTCGAAGAACAATTCAAGAACGAAACATAAACACCAAGCCGCCAAGAACGGCTTCAAGAATTCGAATAAAACCTCAAAGAGAGAGGGTAAATCACTCACCTTAATTTGGAAAGACGATTAGAAGTGATCCCGGATGATGTCCCTCGAATTCGGCTTCAATAGGTGCCAGCTCAACTCAAGAAGGGGAAGAGAGGGGGGGCGGCAGTTCACCTCAAGCCGCAAGCACGAGGAGAAAGGGAGGGAGGAAGGGAGAGGGGCTGGCTTTAGTTGGCTCCTCTCGGCCCGGCTCCATAGGTGAAGAAGAAGGAGAGGGTGGCTGGCTCAGGTGGCTTGGCTGGCTTGGTGGCTCCAAGTAGAAAAAAGGAAGGGGGCTGGCTTAGGCAGCTTGGCTCCTCCTCTCAAAAATCTTGTGTGGCTCCAAATAGGGAGCCACAAGCCAGGGGGAGGGGTTTTATACTCACTCCTCAACCCTAACCCTCCTACCTCTTTATCAGACCCGCATCCGCCTAAAGCCAAATCCAAACCCACTAACCCGATTAGACTTAATTAAACTTATTCTAATCATAAGCAATTAATTAAGCACACACCCACATAAACATAATTAAACAATTATGCACACACAACATCAAATTAAATAATTTTAACTACTCAAGCCTAAAATCATAAATTTCATATCCTACTTACCCGAGCTCGCAAGCTCGCACCGGACCATGAGTCGACTTGACTCGACCTCGAACTAGTCTGCTAGGCTGGCAAACACAAACATAAGAGGAAAGAATAAAATTAAATATCTAGGATATTACAGTAAGGCATTCTCAAAGGGTTGATAAGCGAGTCCTCGTTTGTATTCAAAGGGAAAGGTGGTTGCTTTCATGGAGGCCAAGAATCTTGGCACCAAAAAGATCACCGAACTCATTGGATCCATCATGACCCATGAGATCCATATGAAGGCAAAAAAGGAGGAAGATGCCCCCAAAGGCAAGAATATTGCCTTAAAACCATCATTTGCTGATAGGACCTCATCATCATCATCATCATCATCATCATCGGAGAATGAAGGATCCGAGTACCATGAAGATATGATTCATCTTGGACGGATGTTGATGGAGCTAATGGGAAAGCCTCTCAAGAAGAGGAAGGGCAAAAATAAAATCATGTGCTTCCAATGCAACAAGCCCGGACAGTTGGAGAGTGATTGTCCTAAGACGAAGCTCACCTCCTCATCATCTTCAAAGAAATATAAAAGAAGAATGATGAAGAATAAAGCACTAATGACTACTTGGGATGTAAGCGAGTCATCACCACCTTTAAGTGGGGAAGAAAGCTCAAGGGAGAATGCAAACCTTTGTTTCAAGACGAAGGATAATGAGGTACCCACTATTACTATAGGTGGTAATACTTTTACATAAGTATAATTAGAAAATGAAATTGAGCATATGTATGAAGAATTTAGTAGAGTTAGAAAAAGATTCAAGGAACCTAAAAAGGAAAACAAAATGCTACAACAAGAAAATGATGATCTTTTGCTTTCTTGTAATGAGTCAATAATGAAGATTGAACTTCTAGAAAACCATACAAAATCCTTAGAAAATAAAAATATAGATCTACAAAATTTGAATGACTCATTGAAAATGGAAAATGCCTCATTATGCATATAAATTGAAAAATTGAATGTTGGCATGTTATCATTAAAATATGAGTTACTTTCATTAAATGAGAAAATAAAAATTATGTATGCCCATGCCTCTTATGCAAAATTATCTAAAGTATCTTCCCATGCTAATCCACACATTCATGGCAATCATCATGCTTCTATTTAATTTGAAGGCCATTCTTCTTGTCGTGGCATGTATGGACATATGGTTAGGGATTGTGTATTAAAAAGGAACCACAATGCTAAATCACTTTGGGTTCCAAAATCTTCTAACCCCCAAGGATCCAAAGAAATTTGGGTACGAAAGTCATCATGAATAAATGTAGGGGGAGACACTACACTTAAATGAAGACGTATTGATGGCTTGAAGTTGCTTGGAAAGTAAAGAAAGAGGAATTAAAATTGTTGCAACTTCTTGACTAATGTGATCGGTATCAACTCCTAACTCTACTCTTGCTTGCATCACTATTGGAGTTTGATAATTAGTGTATATGCTTTATTTAGTACTCACTTGATACTTGATTGTTCATGTGTTCACCTTTGATTAACATCCTTGTGACATCAAGATTTTGGATTTCAATTTTTCATTTTATTTTCGGTCTCCTCGGAGACCATTTGTGACCTATATTGGGTCTATGCAACCTTTGGTTTTAAAACCTTGGCTAATTATGACCGTATTGGTTTTCAACCTTAGGAAGGGTTTGAGATCTTGATTGTAAAATGCTTTTCACTTCTTGAGATCTCTTTGATTCAGTTTGATTTCAATTTTGGTTGTATATTGAAAAATGAATCCCCATTAGTTAGCAAAACTTGACTTTTGAGAAATAAACTTGATTTTCCTTCGCTATCTAGTTTATGAACTTGCTAAGTAAGAAAATGTCTATTTTGTCTTTTATGTTTCAATTACTTGCAAGTTAAGCATTGATTAGGATGCAAATGTTGTTAGAGAACACATGCTAAATACCTGAAAATTCTATGGGGTAGTAGTTTCACATTTGCACCATATAGTATGATACCTCATAAAGCATGTAGAAACTCTTGCACCTTGCTCATGATAAAATAGTTGATTGTGTCTATATGAAAATTCATGAGCATTTAAGAAAATGACTTGTAGACAATTTCTTGATGTACCAGGTTAATTCTTGATCAAAATTGTGCCAAGTCATTTGAGTAATCTATGGGACTGTTTCTAGTAACTCAAACTTTGCATGATTAGAATGATCATATCTTAATCATATACAAGTTTGATCAAAATTAGAAATGATTATGAAAAATATGTATTTTTCAATAAAACGTGAAATTTGAAATCTCAGCGATTTATCAAAAAATTCAGAAAATTAATTTTTGAAATTTTTTTGTTTATGCACTTTGCTTGAAAAATCTAGTTTTTGCTGCAAAAGATGAAAAAAGTTTCATTGAGAATTTGATTTTACATGATTTTGGATACACCTTTATCAAAAATTGGAAACTTAGTCTTTATTGAGTAAATGCATTTTGGATATCCCATAATCGATTATGTATAACCCTCTTGACCTATCTTGAAACTTGTATTTATTATTTCAAAGCATCCTTGATAACATGTATGCTTAAATCTTATCATTGTGGAATTTAAGGGAAGTCTAGAAATGCTTAACTTAGGCCCTTTATGATTGATGTCAAAAGGGGGAGAAGAATCTAGACATAGACATGCATATAGTTAGGGGGAGTTTATTCTAGATATACTTGTTGATAAGGGGAGCATTATACATTCACTTGGTGAATATCTTTGCTTGTTGATATATTTCTTAATGCATTTATTGAGAAGTTTGTCATCCTCAAAAAGGGGGAGATTGTTGGCCTATGGTTTTCAACCTTGGTCATCATCTTGATTTTGATGATAAAAAACTTATTCTAATGAGTTTATCAAGTGTTTGATCTCAGGTTGAAATTACAATATGCGCGTGAAGTTCGTTCGGAGAAAAACAAGAATCGACAAAAATGGCTCCGTCATAGATCGAGTAGAAAATCTAGAGTTAGAAATAGAATTCAAGTAATATGTCTCTAGATATATATCCCAAGCCTAATTGTAATATTATCCAAGTCAAGACTTGGTAATGGAACCCGGAAGCGAAGCGTGCAAGAAGAAAACTCGAAGAAAAGTCGCAGCCCAAGTTCGGTCGACCGGTCAGTCGACCAAATGAAGCCAAAAATTGATAGTAGGCAATTCGGTCAACCGAATGTGGTGAACAATTTGTAGTGTCCAATTCGGTCAACTAGTCGGTCGATCGAAGTGCGCCCAAAAGAGGAAGATTGCCGGGGTCGATCGACGATCGATCGGCAAGCGACCGAGCATCCCCAACAGGCAAAAAAATACCCGTTGGGTGGAGCTGCCAAGTGAGGGGTTATAAATACCCCTCACCAGCCTTCCAAGAGGTCCTTAACCATTCATTGAAGATCTCCTAGAGTGTTCTTGCGCCTTCCCAAGTGGATTTCATCACCCAAGCTTCGACGATCGTTCATCTTCTCGAAGCATTATTTTTGCCTCATCTCCGGCTTCACTTCGAGCTCTACATCTTGACGAGTTGGAGACTTTGGAGGCTTTGCAAGGGAGGTCACTTGTGTAGTTTAATTCTTAGCTCCTTTGTTGTTATTTTTCTAGTTATTAAACTAGGTTTCCATTGTTAGCTTGCTACATGTCCTAGGTTAAACACCTTAGGGTTTCCTTTGTAGAATTGTGTTTTGCTTAGGTGAATAAGTGTGAGGCATTCTGAAAGGGTTGAGAAGCGAGTCCTCGGTTGTATTCAAAGGGAAACACATTATCTATAAAGGAGTTGGTTAGAAATCCTTGGTGGGGAGCCAAGGTAGTGGAGTGGGCGGTGTTGGCCGAACCACTATAATCTCTTGCGTTTGCATTGCCTTGTTTCAATGCTTATAATTGCTTTTCATATTTGCTAATGAATATCATTTAGTTGCACTTAGTTTCGATTGAAGTTTGAATTGATTTTAAAAAATTGAATTGAAGTTAAAATTAACCAAACACTGTTCAACCCCCCTTCTAGTGTGGGTATTCACTCAACAATCGGTATCATAGCAAGGTTGTAGTAATAGATTTAACCATCTAACCTACACTTATGGAATCTAGTATCACACTAGGTCAAGGGTTTTCAACTCATGCACCACCTCTTTTTGATGGAAACAATTATCCCTATTGGAAAACTAGGATGAGTATTTTCTTGCAATCCCTAGGATTAGATGCTTGGAGAACTATTCATGTTAATTATGAGCTACCCTCCAAGAGCATGGATGATTGGTCTCGAGAAGAGATCAAATTGTTTAATTCAAATACCAAAGCAACGAATGCATTACATTGTGATTTATCTATAAATGAGTTCAATAGAATATCATGTTGTAAATCTGCTTTTGATATTTTGCATGTTTTAGAAACTACCCACGAGGTAACTTCCCAAGTTAAAGTGTCCAAAATAAATTTGCTTATGCATGACTATGAACTCTTTAAAATGCATACTCATGAGAACATAGATCAAATGTATTGTCAATGCTTTAACTAACCTTGGAAGAGACATACAAGAGGAAGAAAAATGAGGAAGCTTCTTCGATCATTTCCCAAAGCATGGGAGCCAAAGGTGGTTGCTATCATGGAGGCCAAGAATCTTGGCACCATGAAGATCACCAAACTCATTGGATCTCTCATTACCCATGAGATCCATATGAAGGCAAAAAAGGAGGAAGATGCCCCAAAGGCAAGAATATTGCCTTAAAAGAATCATTTGGTGATAGGACATTATCATCATCATCATCATCATCTTCATCGGAAAAAGAAGGATCTGAGTACCACAAAGATATGATTCATCTTGGACGGATCTTGATGGAGCTAATGGGAAATCCTCTCAAGAAGAGGAAGGGAAAAAATAGAATCATGTGCTTCCAATGCAACAAGCCCGGAAACGTGGAAAGCGATTGTCCTAAGACCAAGCTCACCTCCTCAGCATCCTAAATGAAAGATAAAAGAAGAAGGATGAAGAAGAAAGCACTAATGGCTACTTGGGATGTAAGCGAGTCTTCACCACCTTCAAGTGGGGAAGAAAGCTCAAGGGAGAATGCAAACGTTTGTTTCATGCCGAAGGATAATGAGGTACTCACTATTACTATAGGTGGTAATATCTTTACACAAGTAGAATTAGAAAATGAAATTGATCATATGTATGAAGAATTTAGTAGTGTTAGAAAAAGATTCAATGAACTTAAAAAGGAAAACAAAATGCTAGAACAAGAAAATGATGATCTTTTGCTTTCTTGTAATGATTCAAGAATGAAGGTTGAACTTCTAGAAAAGGATAAAAATTCCTTAGAAAAGAAAAATATAGATCTACAAAATTTGAATGATTCATTGAAAATAGAAAATGCCTCATTAAGCTTACAAATTGAAAATTTGAATGTTGGCATGTTATCATTTAAATATGAGTTACTTTCATTAAAGGAGAAAATAAAAAATGTGTATGCCCATGCCTCTTATGCAAAATTCTCTAAAGTATCTTCCCATGCTCATCCACAAATTCATGTCCATCATCTTGTATTTGTTAAATTTGAAGGTCGTTGTTTTTGTTGTGGCATGTATGGACATATGGCAGTAGCCAATTCGGTCGACCAAATGTGGTGAAAAATTGGCAGTTGCCAATTCGATCGACCAGTCGGTCGACCGAAGTGCACCCAAAAGAGATAGATTGTCGTGGTCGCTTGGGCAGTCGATCATTCGATCGATCGACGATCGATTGGCAAGCGACCGAGTGACTCCAATGGGCAGAAAAATGCCAGTTGGGTGGAGATGCCGAGTGAGGGGTATCACCAGCCTTCCAAGTGGTCCTTAACCATTCATTGAAGATCTCCTAGAGTGTTCTTGAGCCTTCCCAAGTGGATTTCATTGCGCAAGCTTCGGCGATCGTTCATCTACTCGAAGCATTCTTTTCGCCTCATCTCGGCTTCACTTCGAGCTCTACATCTTAACGAGTTTGAGGCTTTCAAGGCTTTGCAAGGGAGCTCACTTGTGTGGTTTAATTCTTAGATCCTTTGTTGTTATTTTTCTTGTTATTAAACTAGGTTTCCATTGTTAGCTTGCTATGTGTGCTAGGTTAAACACCTTAGGGTTTCCTTTGTAGAATTATGTTTTGCCTAGGTGAATAGGTGTGGGGCATTCTCAAAGGGTTGAGAAGCGAGTCCTTGGTTGTATTCCAAGAGAAACACATTATCTATAAAGGAGTTGGTTAAAAATCGTTGGTGGGGTGCCAAGGTAGTGGAGTTGGCGGTGTTGGCCGAGCCACTATAATCTCTTGTGTTTACATTGCCTTGTTTGATTGCTTCTAATTGCTTTTCATATTTGCTAACGAATATCATTTAGTTGCACTTAGTTTCGATTGAAGTTTGAATTGATTTAAAAGTGTGGGTATTCACTCAACACTTAAGACTGTTGGTTGTGTATATTTGATACTCTGGATGATTCGCTGGGTGTAATCTTTTTTTTCTCTCCGTGGTCATAAATATGGCTGACTGTGTTTTTTTTTGTGGTCTAAACAATGACCATGACTGATGGATACTTTTTGTTAACTGTTGAATTATCTCTTTCACAGTTATTATATTTCAATTGAAACTTTCTTCTGTCTTATGATCCTTTCTGGTTGGGTTTTCCAAATTGTAATACCCAAAATCTTAATAATAATATGTTATTCTTGAGCGGGGGATCGTGGGCTCTAGTTAGCGCGGATTGGCGGGAAGCTTCGGGATTAGACCCGGGTAAGCATTTAATGTAGAAAAATTAAGGAAATTTTTATGTGCCTTTTCTCTGTGATTTAGCATGATGTGATGTTAAAGGGTCTCGAGGCAAATTTAGTGGTGTAATCAAATCTTGAATCGGAGTTAGAACGGGTGTGTTATGGTCTGTTTAAGTTGGATAGCTTAGGTAGGGGTATTCTAGTCATTTGGACCCAACCAGTGTCTATAAATTAGACCCTGGGGTGTGCTTCCAGAGGTTTTAGCCACACGCTACCTGAGGCAAAGGAGAGAGGAGAGAGAGGGCGCCGCCGAGGAGGGAGAACCGCCAAAGTCAAATTTTCACGAGTTCGTCGATGTCGATCTGGGGAAGATCATGCGCGTCTTGTCTTTCCATTTTCTCTCCATCCAATGAGTGGATTTAGGCTTTCTTTTCCCCAAATCTTGGTTCATGTCGCTGTCCCCATGTCTCGGGATTTTTCGTCAATTTTTGACCTATTTTTCTCGTATCGAATCAGAAATAAAATCGCCGTTCTTCCTTTTGTTGATTTATAAAAAAAATAGAATTTAAACAATCCTTTTTCTCTCTTGGCCTTGTGTAGCCACTGCCAGGGGCGGCCGTTGCTAGGTAACGGCGCCACCGGCCGGGCCCTGGCCTGTCCAGGTCGGCACTACCAGGTGCGGCCCACGCCTGGGCTAGAGGCTACCGACCTAGCCGTGATCTTTGGGGCCGCCGCCGAGCGAAAGGCGGTGGCGAGCTACCATTGGATAGCGCGGGATCCAATGGGGACCCCGTCCAGCCGAATCCCTAACAGCAAGCAGCGACAGCGGCTGGGGTAGGGGCAGCGGCGACGGGATGGGTGGAGGAGGAGATGTAGATGGTGACCTAGGTGGGGAGATGAAATGGAGGGCTGAAATTGATTTAGGTGTGATGAAGGGCTAGATTGAATTGGTTGAAATGAAGGGTAGGGATTTGATCTTTTTTTTTAAACAAAGATAGAAAGTCACAATAGGTGACCTACTAGGGTTTGTACCCTAGACCTCTAGACAACATGCAAGATGTTGCCACCAACTATACTACTCACAGTTGGCTGTAGGGATTTGATCTTGTGTTGATGGAGGGCTAAGATTGCATCAGGTTAGATGTAAGGCTTAGATTGCATCATGTAGATGGAGGGCTATGATTGCATCATATTAGATGAAGGGCTATGATTGCATCATGTTAGATGGAAGGTTGAGATTGTATCATGATAGATGTAAGCTTGTGATTGCATCATATTAGATGGAAGGCTGAGATATCATCATGTTAGATGAAGGGCTATGATTGCATCGTGTATTGATGAAGAGCTGTGATTGCATCATGTTAGATAGAAGGCCGAGATTTCATCATGATAGTGCCATGCCCCAACTCAGGGTCACGTGACCAGCCAAGGTATACGTGCTTATACCCTGTAGCCTAAACCATGCACATGCCAACTCAACAAATTAATATAGCGAAAAAGAAATAACAAGTTTTATTTTAATGAAAAGCAAACCAAAACATAGTTTATTTCAAGTAGCTCCAATGAAACGAAAAGTGCAAAAATAACATTTTATGTTCAACAATTCAAAAGTTCAGATACAATAAAGTCTGAAGTAAATGACATAAATGCCCTTAGGGCTATAACTCCAAATCAAACTAATACAAGTGCATGACTACTACAAAAAGACTCGACTACGACCCTATCTAGGACTGCTATGAGACCATGCAGCTCCTCTGCCCTCCAGCGGCGCCAAGTGCATCCAACTCACCTCGCTGGTCAGGCTCTGCAAAACAGATTTCAAATGGCAACGGGTGAGTTCAAAGAACTCAGCAAATGATTCTACCAACCCTCACCAATAAACATCACAGAGAAAACAAGAATATAAATCTATCTCTACAGAAAGGTAAATGTGACTAGAGTAATCGGGAAAGACCCTCCGAACTTGCGCCGCGAGACGTGATATCACAAGAGTAGTCGGGCAGGCCCTCCGAACTTATCCCAAGAGGCCAAACAAGAACAATCGTGAAAGGCCCTCCGAACTTGTTCTGCAAGTTGGGAATTAGTCATCCAACCTCCCGGGTTTGGCCTGCAATCCGGCTCCTAATCGAGCCGCTCCGCCATTCGCAAGGATATGCCGCATCATGACCTAAGTCAAGACTCTCCTACGGTGTCCTAGGGGTGTCCTCATTAGGAAGAGTCTCAACACTCCATACCCGACCCCTATATCTTAGATCCATATTGTCATGAACCCGTGTGGTTTTATTTCATGCATACTTTATAAGTTGGTTCATAAAAGATTATGTTCACCCTTAACCCAATTTTAATTATGTAATTAAAATTTAGTTCACCAAGATTAGGATTTTGTTTTAGGTTACTGTTCTGCCCAGAACTGATGTGTATAACCCGAATCTAGTCTCCAAAGTATTCCTATGTTTCCAAACTATGCTTTCTGGTCGAAATGATAGGTTACGCGACTATATTCACAGAAATACACACACTACAGCAAACAATCTAAAAACAACACAGATTCAACATCTCAGCATAAAATTCCAGCAACATACAATTTCAGCATATCATGAAATTAGATCCGAAAATTTACAGAAATTAGCCCATTAATTATCTGTAGGACAGAATACTAACCTCAACATTTATTTCACATAATTCATGTTTTTTAATCAAGATTAAAAAAAAAGAATCTACCATGCCTTAATCAAGAAATAACATCAACATTAAAAATCCCCCTTCTCAAGAATCCCCATGGCATAAATTACAAGATCTTGATCCTAATCATGATTTCTACCCACAAATCACAGATTTAATTCAAGCATGCAATCTACATATCAAGAACTCAAATTAGGTGAAAAGATCAAGATTTTCATGTCAAGGAAACAAGAAGACTTATTTGGACTTTTCAACGAACACCTTGAGGGCGACCCCGGTTTCCCCCTTGGCCGAGCACCCCTAGGTTTACCCTAGGGCTACCGAGCCCCATAAGGGAGAGATTTGGGTCTCCTCAAACATGAATTTCAAGAAATAGGACATGAACTCGAAAAACATATCTAGAATAAAACATAAACACCGAGCCACTAAGAACGGCTTCAAGAATTCGTACAAAAACCCGAAGAGAGAGGGTAAACAACTCACCTAACTTAGAAAGAAGATTGGAGAAGAAAATCCAATCGACGACCTCCAATTTTGGCCCCAAAATCCAGTGGCTCAACCCCAAGGAAGAAGGGGGTAGACGGTGGCTCCTCCCAAGCTGCCAGCTTGAGGAGAAAGGGAGAGAGGATGGGAGAGGGGCTGCCTTCGGCTGGCTCCTCTCGGCTCGGCTCCAGAGGGAAGGAAGAGAGAAGGAGAGGGAAAGGGGCTTGGCTCAGGCGGCGGCTCAGCTCTAGGGTGGCGGCGGCTCCAAGGGGAAAGAGGGAGAGGGCTAGTGGCTGGCTCTGTTCTCTCATAATTTTGGGTGCCTCAAAAAATATGAGCCACAAGCCAAGGGGAGGGGGTTTTATACTCCCTCCTCAACCCTAACCCCTCTAACCCTTTTATCCAACCCGCATCCACCTTAAACTGAATCCAAACCCGCTAACTTAAATTTAATTAAACTTATTCTAATACAAAAGCAATTAATTAAATACACCCACATGAACATAATTAACAGTTATGCACACACAACATCAAACTAAATAATTTTAACTACTAAAGTCTAAATTCATAAATTTCATATCCTACTTACCCTAGCACGCAAGCTCGCACCGGACCATGAGTCGACTCCGCTCGACCATGAACTAGTCCGCTAGGCTGGCAAACACAAACATAAGAGGAAAATAATAAAATTAAATATCTAGGATATTACAGATAGATGAAGGGCTAGGATTGTATCGTGTATAGATGAAGGGCTATGATTACATCATGTTAGATGGAAGGCTGAGATTGCATCTGAATAGATGTAAGGCTGTGATTGTATCATATTAGATGGAAGGTTGAGATTTCATCATTTTAGATGGAAGGCTGAGATTGCATCAGGATAAATGTAAGGTTGTGATTGCATCATGTTAGATTGAAGGTTGATATTTCATCATGTTGGATGGAAGACTAAGATTGCATCAGGATAGATATAAGGCTGTGATTGCATCATGTTAGATGGAAGGCTGAGATTGCATCCAGTTAGATGGAGGGCTGTGATGGCATAATATTAGATGGAAGGCTATGATTTGATCATGTTTAGATGAAGGACTGAGATTTCATTACTAATTTATTGATTGTAACACCATTATATTCGTTCGTATCAGTGATTTATTAAATAAATTTAAGGTAATTCTTCTATTCTTCTAAATAATTATTTGGATACCTTAAGGTTATCAAAAATATTCATGTTATATATAAAATTTCACCTAATAGACGTTCTGGATTCATTGGCGATGTATGTTTCGCTATCAAACCTCCGGATTTTAAAAGCAGTAGGCAGTCGACGCCTCATTTTGCGTGCCAAGTTGAACAATCATATTTTATATGTTTTATGGTTCAATCTGAGATGATTCATAAATATAGTAGTTAATGAGGTAAGTCTTATCCTAGATCAGTGATTTCTATGACGAGTTATTCTATCCTATTGTTCCAGTCCATTAATTTATGATTGTAGTTCCTTTTTGCACTATTTTCATGATACACATGCTTTTTTTCTTACAATGATTGGGCGTGCTATAATTCTATTTCATGATTGTTTATTTATGTCGAGTATTCATGATTTACGAGCACTATTTCTACATATATATCTGTATGTGGTTATGATGTATTGTAGTTAGAGGTGGAGGATGAGGTATGCCCTTGACATACCCTTTATTACCTGTTGATAGCACATCTTATTTATGCTTATATACCTGTATGTGTGGTGTTGTGATGTGCTTGTTGAATTTCTGGAAGCCTCGCTGGTGAGGGGAGGGTATGCCTCAAAGAGAGCGTTCGCCTTATTCCGGAAATTTGGCTGGTGGGGGGAGATCATACCCCAAAGAAACAGTCCAGAGACCCAACAATGAGGGGAACGTATTCCCCAAAGAGACAAATCGAAAGAGCTAGTGTCGGTGAGGGGAGGGCATGCCCCCAAGAGATGGCACAGAGCTGGGTGATAGTTCAGCGGCCACCCGACTACCTACCCTATGTGGCTATGTGGAACTGACGGGTCCGGGGAGCATGTATATGATTGAGGTGATGCATTGCATGTATATAATTGAGGTGTTGCATTCATCCTATTTTATTACTATGGATATGCTTATACTTATTGATGGATGCAGTTATCATGAGTAGAGTGGTGGATGTGTTACTGATGCTTGTTCTGTCATTTTTTTAGGATATTTTATACTTGTTGACAATGATGATGTCATGCATAAAGTAGTGGATATATATTATTGCTGAATTCTTTTGACATTGTTGTTCATTATATATTAGCTATTTGTGTATTTATGCATGATGATTGATTTGGTGAATTGAGGGCTAATCTGCTCACTAAGTCCTAGTGGACTTACCCCTCATTTTCTGATATTTTTCAGCACCTGAGCAAGATTAGAGAGGTACCGGGGTGCAGTAGCACGGCTGGAGGAGGCAGGGCAGCGTGTCTCAACTCAGTTATTTCATTTTCGCATTTTCCTTAGTTTGGGGTGTCCTTGTTGGGACTTTAAAGTTTTAAAAGTAAATTGAACATTTAACATTTTTTTTAGTGGTTGGGGTTTCTTTTAGGATATGATGTTTCCTTTAAGTTTTGAATGTCATAAAATGTTTGGGTTCATTACTTGTTTATGCATAGTTTGTTTTGAGGTTAGGCTTCGGGGTACGTGGCATACCCTGGTCGGTCATACCGGATTTGGGGTGTGACACAAATAAACCAAAGGGGGAGAATGTTAGTGTCTGTTCTTGTATTTTGGCTATATTTGGCCAAAGAAGCTCTTAGCTCTACTTATGTATTGGCAGTCTCAAGTAGTTTCAACTATGGAGAGATAGTTTTTCATCTGCCTGCAGTCTATGGTATTCTGGACAATTTTTGGTGCGAATATGATGGCTGATGAACTTCTGGTTTAATGATGATTCTCTTGATATTTCTGATCATTTAATCATCATTATTTATATCTGCGTTCAATTGAGTTTTGAAGAGTTTTTGTTCTTTATTTCCAGGCATTACTGTTGCTTAAATGATCATATGTTTTGTGATGCCTATTTATGTTGACTGTTTCAAACTGAAGTCTGCGAAGAGGTGTGTGATTGAAGTCAGCATTTCTTCAGATCATTCAGTTGTCACACATAAATATTGGAGAAGGGATTTGTTGTCGATATCTTCATTGTGCAAATACTATGTTGCCAGTTTTAGAGTAGTTGAGGCTGCTTAGTGCAACGAAAGCAACATCCTACTCAAAATATATTCATGCTGAGATGATTGTGGGTTGCTAACTCATCACAACACAATGATTGTGTGGAGGACAGAACTCTGTGGCTGGGACACGTCATAGACAGAACTCTATGTACTTGTAATAGCAATAGGTTTTGTTATTTCCAATTCACTGGAGTACGGATAGTTAGATTTCGGTGTGTGAAATCTTAGAGCTAGAAGTTGTACTTTGTGATAGTGTATTGGGCATCTGTCCAGTGAGTGTCCCGCAGATTAGGTGACATATTTTTGTCACTGAACTGTGTAAACAAATACTTGTGTTTGTGTATATTTATTTTGGTTCTTAGTTTGCTACTTAAGGTAGTTGTTATAGCAGTTGCAGCTTCCTATGCAACTGTCATTTACAGAAGTTCCCTAAGAGATCTATATTGTCAGAATATACTTAGAGCAATTGTCATCTAGTTTTTGTCTTAATTGATGATTAGGTTTAAGAACAAAAGCTAGACATCTGAATACTCTAAAATGCGCTACAGAAGGTTTAGTTCCAAAACATGCTTCATAAGGGATTTTACCTTCCACAGCTGTAGTATAACACGTGTTCATGATATATACTGTAGTCCTTATAGCTTTAGCGCAGAAACTCTTTGGTAAAGACTTCTCATTCAGCATACATTTGACCATCTCAACTACACACCTATTCCTTCTCTCCACTACTCCATTATGTTGTGGAGTATATGGTGTAGTGAGTTGTCGATCAATGTAGTTTTCTTTGCAAAAACTAGCAAAATTATTAGACATAAATTCACCACCTCTATCAGTCCTGGGACATTTAATTTTACATCTGTAGTCTATTTCAAGTTGCTGCTTTAATTCTCTAAATTAAGCAACACATCACTTTTCTATTTAAGAAAGATAATCCATGTATATCTGCTATAATCATCTACAAACAAGGCAAAATTAATACCCGTGACCACTAAGAGAATTTATTTGCATGGGTCCATAGATATCAGCATGCAGAAATTCTAAAGGATGATCAACTCGAAAAGTTGGCTTTTTGGGAAAAACAACACGATGTATTTTTCCATACACACAGCTTTCACAAGTCTTCCTTTGATACTAGTCAAACCTTCTACCATCGAATTATCTTCAATATACTTAAGACATTTTGAATTGAGATGACCACACCTGTAGTGCCAAAGAAGATCTGGATATGCAATAGTTGCCTTGAGTGCACAATCACTACAAGAAATATGACATTTCCTAGGAGCCAAGACCCCACTAAAATCCTTTTTGACCCCATTAAATCCTTTTAGTGAGGGCCACCCGGTCCCCAAATGTCCCTAGAAAAAAATGCATCGATAAATGAATATCCGACGGTCAACTAGTGACCCTCGAAAAAAAGTACTTGTACCGACAGCCACGACTCTCAAAAATAATTGTTTTCCCAGGGGCCACGACTCCCAGGAAAGGTAGTTTTACCAGGGGTTGCAACCCAAGGAAAGGTAGTTTTCCTGGGGACCGCGACCCCTAGGAAAAGGTAGTTTTCCCAGGGGCTGTGACCCCCAGGAAGTAGTTTTACCACCATTCAAAATAGCTCCCGCCGAATCGTATTGATGATGAATAAATTGTTTCCTTGATGGTGATCAAAATAATAAGAACAAGAGGCATTAAATTTATTCCAACAATTGTGACATATTTCGAATAGGATAATTTAAGTAAATGTTCATCAAGCGGTCCCCCTTCCTACTCTAATGAGTATGAAGAAATGGTACAAGCATTCTGAGAAGGAAAACTATAAGCTAAGGGGAGACACAAGCAATTGTAACAACAATGGGCTTCACTATTGCAATCAATAAGTTGCTTAATAGAATGATGATCATTTTTCTAAAATCAATGGAAAGATAGGCAAGAAGCAGAAGTGGCAACAACAGCTACTTTCTCACAGAAGTTGAACTTCTTGGATATTCGTGGGCGAACATCATTGGCACCAACCAAGCTCTCTAATAAGGGAAGTAATGTGAGCAGCTCCCTGTCGTCAGGGTTGTCAAACCAGCTCTCAATTGGAATGCTATTGTCCAATTGAAATCCAAATGCCTGATAATAAACACACAATATCAGAATATGCACAACATCCGTATTTTTTCATGGAAAATACATAATATCAAACATGATAATGCTAAATGTTATTCTATTTAAGAATTTGATCAATCTTCTTGTGTCTCATCCAAAAAATAAAGTATATCAAATATATATTCTTTGAAAAAGGGGCAAATGACTACAATTATTCAACAAAGCCTTGTGATGATCCAACATAAGAAATATATATACAAATCCTCCTACAGTAATTAGTTTAGACCTATCTACATGATACACTAAATCAGGAATAAGAGAAAAAATGAAGAGATATTTCCAGATATGAAGGATGCCCTGGACTTTTATTACCTGATAAGGATGTAGAGAGATGTTTACTAATTGCCTAGTAATAAGTACTTAAGTAATCAGTACTCTCATCGTACGTAATTTTGAAAAGGAAAGGTACAAAAATGCCCCTGTCATTTTCTCGCGGGTACTAAAATACCCTAATATTTTTTTGGGATAAAAAATACCCCTCACATTATGAATTGGTTACAAAAATGCCCCTATAGGTAAACGGTGTTAGTTGAGAGATAACGAAGCTGACGTGGCTGATGACTAGGATTGATGACATGGACATCTGACACGCATGCGGGCCAAGATGTTTTCTCATGAATACTAAAATGCCCCTGACATTTCTCACGGGTACTAAAATGCCCATAACGTTTTCTCACAGGTACAAAAATACCCCTAACATTTTCTCATGGGTACAAAAATACCACTAACGTTTGTTTTGGACCTAAAATACTCCTGAGGTTATTGAAAATGATATAAAAATGACATAAGACTAACTTTTGTTATGTGAGACTTAACGGAGATGTCATGGATGCTAACAAAGATGTTGACTTTACACGTGGCGCATATGTAGAGAGTAACTTGCCACGCAATCGTAGGGGTGAATAAAAAAATCAATAATTTGGATTATTAAAAAACCGGTTTGAAATCGAACCAAATTTTGCAATTTTTGATTTATTATGTGTCGCTTACGTGGCAAGTTGCTCTCTACAAATGTGTCACGTGTAAAGTTAACATCTTTATTAGCATCCATGACATCTTCGTTAAGTCTCACCTAACAAAAGTTAGTCTGATGTTATTTTTGTACCATTTTCAATAACCTCAGGGGTATTTTAGGTCCAAAACAAACGTTAGGGGTATTTTAGTACTCGTGAGAAACTGTTAGGGGTATTTTTGTACCTGTGACAAACGTTAGGGGCATTTTAGTACCCGTGAGAAAACGTCAGGGGCATTTTAGTACCCATGAGAAAATATCTTGGCCCGCATACGCGTCAGATGTCCACATCATCAATCCCAGTCATTAGCCACGTCAGCTCTGTTATCTCTCAACTAACACCGTTTACCTATAGGGGTATTTTTGTACCCAATTCATAACGTGAGGGGTATTTTGGATCCCAAAAAAGTGTTAGGAGTATTTTAGTACCCGCGAGAAAACGTCAGGGGAATTTTTGTACCTTTTCCAATTTTGAAACTGTAGGTCATCCAAGATACACTGCATGTCTGCATACGATAGAAAAACAAAAAGATACATAAGCACTTCAGAGTATGAATTGCCTAGTTGAAAGTTTTGGGCTTAAATCTAGAAAAATGAGCTTGACTAAACACCTTTATAAATTCTAAAAGAACATATAAGAACACGGAAGAACCAAACCCAAAAATGCCGTGTGTAACATCAAATGTATGTTTATAGACTATAGTTCAATATTATAACATCAAATAAACTAATACAAACTTTAAGAAAAGAAATACATGCAAACATGCATGCAAAGAAACTGATCAATCTATCATACATTTATAGTTACATAGTACTCAATCGCTGTCATCGTGCCACAACAATGAGTATATCAACTAACCACAGGACTTCAAATACACCATATTCTTGATAAATCTTTTTGCATACAAAACCAGAGAGTTGGAGTTCGCTGAGGGCGACTTGGTGTTCCTGAAGGTTTCCCCCATGAAAGGGGTAGTCCGGTTTGGGAAGAAAGGGAAGTTGAGCCCTAGGTTCCTTGGGCCTTTTCCTACTCTCAAGCGGAGAGGCGCAGTGGCTTACGAACTAGCTTTGCCTCCTAGCCTGAGCAGAGTTCACCCAGTTTTTCATGTGTCAATGCTCCGGATATATGTGAGGGATGAGTCCCACGTGGTCGAGCCGGCTGCGGTTGAGGTGGGCACTATAGTCTCATATGAGGAGAAGCCAGTGGAGATACTTGACCATCAGATTAGGAAGCTGAGGTCGAAGGAAATTACCTTGGTGAAAGTTGGATGGGAGCACCACTCCGGACAAGAAGCCACTTGGGAGGTAGAGCGAGACATGAGAGAGCGCTACCCTTCCTTGTTTGGAGAGCTAGTAAGTCTTTATATTTCATCAAAATTCGAGGACAAATTTCATTTAAGGAGGGAAGGTTGTAAGATCCGAAATTTTCCAAATATAAAAATCTATTTGGTGCAGCACACCAGACCTAGAGTTAGTCGGGTCGAGCCTCAAAAATTGCCTCGAGTAGAAGGTATAACTCGACCTATGTAGTTTATTTGGTTAAATGGGCATTTCCTTTTATGCATTAGTCTTATTAAAGACGAGTTCGACTCGTGTATGCGGATCGAATCGGAGCCCGAATCGGACTCGGATTGAGTCGAGGAAGGGCTAAGTCATGATGAAGGGCATAGAGGTCGTTTGTAGATGAGGGAATAAAACCCCTCATCTATAACCATGCAGCTCATCTTGGAGCCGCACGTAGCCCGAGAAAGAGAGGGAGGAGGGGAGATCTTGGGTCGGCGCCGGAAATCGTGTCGCCGTCGGAAGGATTGAGATCGCCAACATCCTTCTTTTCTTCTTCCTTAATCAAGGTGAGTGGTTGTTTTCCGTTGATTGGGGGAGACAGGTAGACGAACCCCTAGGACTTCTAGGTGACGATTTTCTCGTGAGTTTTCATCGATTCATGGTATCTTTACCTTCTTACCACTGTTTTAATTGTTATTACATCGGATCTTCGTAGTTTTTTTTCGAATTCTTGATGTTTTAGGGGCTGCCAAGTCAAGGGAAAAGGGGTAAGGTCATGCCAAAATTTTTCTCAATTCCCTTGACGGATGTAAACCCCCTTTGAACGATCTTAAATCCATACCGAGTGGATGTATAGATTACTTACTGAAACTGATGATTGAAACTCCTCCTCTAAAGCCTAGTAGGCTCGGCCAAGCAAAGGGAAAACTCCATGTTCATGGTTCGGCCGAGCAAGGGGTGTGCAGCTTGATCAATGTCTTGATTAGGATAGATTGGAAACAAGATATTAGGGTTTGGGGTTACTCCGTCCCCCTTGTTCCTATCCTTGAAGGCTCGGCCGAGCAAGGATGGGGGAAATGGTGACCTCTAGAAACTAAACTTCATGTTTAGGAATACTCAAAACAATAGGAAATGAAGGTTGCCTAGATTGGCAAGTAGAATTAAGAAGAGAATTAGGAAAGACATCAATTAAGGAAAACTACCACCCTAGTGCATGTATGTACACATACAGTTAGCGACATTAGAAGGTAGCAATTACATTCAAGACTTTTTCCTTATCAATTACTAATATTAGTAATGAATTGCCATGATAGAATTAATGTTACCTTGGTAGAATTTTATGATTTAATGCAAAATTTAATTATTTACTTGTTGCAATCATGTGGTTACTCATGGTAATAGAGGTAGGTTAACTTCCTTATAACCTAAGGGTTGTGACACATATATACTTGAACATTCTACACTTATGACATGTAGCTCACACTAGCAAAAGTAGAAATTGACGCTAGATGACTAGTAGGAAACTCTAAAGTACGTTTTACGTATGGAAACTCGAATGTAGACGAGCTAGGTTACACACTCAGGGAACGACCAGTGTGTAGTGGTGTGCGGATGGTGAGGCCCGAAATAAAGGGTTGAACACGGGTGGACTCCCGGGATTTTATATAAGGAAACTCTAGACACTTTGCTTGTGTGATGTGATTGTGATGATCTGTCGAGAAGCATGGATAGTCGAAATGACTAATGCTTGACTCAGCCAGTGATTTGGGTCTTGAGGATGCACCAGTGGGCCCGCTAGGTGTCAGACCCCAGTTGGGTGGGACTAGCTATCCCTAACCCAGTAGGTGTTCGGAGACTAGCAGACCATCCTAGTCGATGGCCCGGAGATTGCCTTGATTCACTTGTGTGTTATGTGGGCCGAACGGCCAGTATGTTACTATCTTTGTGTGATAGGCTGGTTATAGCCGGACCACTAGATCATGAGCAGGCCCTAAGGGCCGGGTGCTATGTGGCTTAATTGGGCGGTTATAGCCGGTTGTATTTATGTTTGGTCTATACAAAATGACCCTTGAGGTCGGTTGTCATATCAGAAGCAAATCATACCCCTAACTTAATATTATGCTGCTATATATATATGTGTGTGTGTGTGTGTGTGTGTGTGTGTGTGATTACTGGGGATCTACGTGGAGGTTCGGAAGAACTGCTCACTGAGTCCCATATGGACTAACGGTTTATTTTTCTATTTTGCAGAGCCCAATCAGTGAGATGAGGATTGGAGTCATGGTGCAGTTGGAGGGCAGTCTGTGGCGTCGATCTCGTAGCAGCGTCTAGTAGTCATAGTCTAGATGTCTAGGACTGTTGTTTTCATACACTGAGAGTTGTTTGTTTTAAAAGCATGTATTCGACTTTGATCTCGAGTTGTTTCATATTGTGCTGATGTTAGCAACTTTTACTTTTTATAAAAATTGTGGACTTTCTTGAAATTCAAATAAAGCTGCATCGTTGTTTCTATTTATGTGTTTCCGATTTCTCGTTAGTCAGTGTATGTAGTAGGCTTCAGGTAGGACATAGACCCTGGCTGGTCACAAGACCGTAACTTGGGGTGTGACAATGCGGCTCCCTATGCCGCCCTTTCTTCCTCTCTCTTGGAGCTGCTGGGCAGAGCCAAGCCGAGGAGCCAGCTGCCCTTCCTTCCTCTGCTTGGAGCCACCAGCTGGGTAGAGCCGCCGCCCCCTCCCCCCCCCCTCCCCACCCCCACCCCTTTTCCCTTGTTCGAGCCGAGCCACCACCCTTTAAGGCCGGATTCGAAGGTCGCCGATCGGAGAATTTTCATCTAAGCTTTCTTCCTAATCAAGTGAGTGGTTTTACCCCTCCTTTTCTCAGGTTTTCACTTGTATTCATGAGCCGCGATTTGGGTATTTGTGAGTTCTTGATCGTTTCCCTTTGAAATTGTGTTTTGATCATCGAAATCTTGTGTCGACTTGTGGGACGGAACCCGAGGATTCCCCTTTGTGGCTCGGCATCCCTAGGAATACCCTAGGGGTGCTCGGCCAAGGTGGAAGAAGGGTGCCCTCGAGGTGTTTGATGAAATGCCTAAGAGAGGACTCTTGTGCATTCTTGAGATCTATGCCTTGAATTGCTTATCAATTTAGGTTCCTATATGTTAATGTATGCTTTGTAATTAATCTGTGATTTTTGGATACTAATCATATTTTCCAAAGATAGGGTTTGATCTTATTGCCATGTGAGTTCTGGATGTGGGTTCTTGGTCGTAAAGCTTGATTCTTGTTTATTGGTGATAATGGTTCTTGCTAGTCTTGTTTAATAAATATGTATGTTGTGAGATTTATCTCAAATTTTATAATTCTGTTATGATGGTAATTAAACATTTAATTTATGTGAATTTCGGGTTAGTTACCATCGTATGCTGAAAACTTAATCTTGCTGAAATTTCATGCTGAGTTGTTGATTATGGGCTGATTTTGAAAACGTTGTTGTGATGTGTATAGTTTACTGAACATAGTTGTGTAACCTATCATTTCGACCAGAAAATATAGTTTTGATCCATTGGTCACACTTTGGAAGTCAGATTCGACTTGGGTACACCAGTTTCGGGCTTAACAGTAAATTGAAAACAAAACCCTAATCTTGGTGATGATAATTTTAATTGCATAATTAAAATTGAAGGGGCAGTATAATCTGTTATGAATCAACAAATAAAATTTATGCATGAAATAAAACCTCATGGGTTTTGTCACACCCCAACTCAAGATCACGTGACCGGCTAGGGTATACGTGCCTATACCCTGCAGCCTAAACCATGCACATGCCAACTCAATAAATAAACATAGCGGAAAAAATGTAAAGAGTTTTATTTCAAAAGAAAAACCAAATCAGATTTCATATAAGCAGTAAAGCTATTATCAAAAGTTCAAGTGCGGAAAGAAAAATGAATCAAAAAGCAACAGTTCTTTTAACAAATAAAATCTGAATCAAAGACATGAATGTCCCCACGGGACTACAACTCCAAAACACCAAGCCACAAGTGCATGACAAAACTACTACAAACTTGACTACGACCCCTAACTAGGACTGCTATGAGATCAATGTAGCTCCTCTACCATCCAGCCGCACCAAGTGCTCCAGCCCACCTCACCAGTCAGGCTCTGCAAAATAAAAACAAACGACAACGGGTGAGTTCAAAAGAACTCCGTGAGCGGTTCTACCAATCCCCACGAGAAACCAAGCACATATATATAGCATAATGCAAATACTTGACTCAAGCAGGAAAGGTCACAAGTGAGTGACTAGCTAATAGGCCCTCTGGCCACCATGCTCGAAGGCATCCAACACCCCATCGGTGAAGTACAACAGGCCTAAGCCTACCATGCCCTAAGGCAACATGACATATAAAAGGGTTACTAGGATAATTGGGAATGGCCCATCCGAACTTATCCTATAACCAAGAAACTCGGGAGCAATCAGGATTTGCCCGTTCGAACTTGCTCCGCGAGACGCGAAGGAACAATTGGGATTCGCCCGTCTGAACTTGTCCCTTTAAGATATCACATGAATAATCGGGATTTGACCGTCCAAACTTATTATTTAAAAGCAACTCGCACTACTAGAAATCATGATAATTGCAACGGCCTAATTATGACGGCACGGATAGCTGTCGCAGATGCTACGAGTCTGCGACCGCACACATAAGCGGGTCGCAACGAGGTGATGTGGGCGACTGCAGGAGTTATCGTCTCAATATTAACAACACGGCGACAGCATAACTACAAGTTTGTGACCGCCTATGGCGACCACTATGTGCCGTCGCAAACACCATCAGAAATTAAAATCTATAACCCCGCGCGATCCCTTTTTTTTCCTGCTCACTCGCTCTCTCTCTGATTTCTCTGCCGCTCGTCGCCCGTCGCTCGCCACTGGTATTCTACCCTTCTCTCTCTCTCTCTAGGGCTACTGAAACCTTAGTAGTCGCCTGCTAGGGTTTCGGCCGGCGGCAAGTGGAAGTGCCGCCGGCTCTCCCCGCCCATAAAATGATTTAGAGGCAGAACTTATTGGTCTTCTTATGGATAGACATTTTGAGCACATCAAGAAGTGTGAATAAGATACGAATCGTGCCCTTTAACATTTCATATAGGTATTCGTGATATATATACACAACACAATAAGCTTTTTAAAATGTAGGTTCCTTTTCTTTTAACAAAATCCAGATAACCAAGATCTTTTGGGATTTCTGCTTGTGTGGGTTACCGCTATCAGTGGGTAGTAGAATAATATTTGCAAACAGCAGTAAGAGTTCCTTTCACTATAGAAAGCATTAGTTTAAGCTCTCTCTTTTTTCTTGTTCATATAGCACATAACATAAATAAATCAATAGATTATTAATCTGGTTGGGGAACAGAGGCAGTGTTTACTTGTTGGAATATCTCCTTCATCAACTCTGTTGAAGTTGTGCAAATTCTTGCGTTGAGGGAATATCTTTGTGTCACTGAAGATACCTCCAGCGACGATATAATTAGATGGAGATGGTCGGCCAATAATATTTTCTCCACTCGCTCACTCATCATATCTTGATCTTCTTTGGAATTTAAGACTATGCAACTACATTCATACGACACAAGGGAATTCTCAATAAGATTTTGATTTTTCATTGGCTTTTAAATTAGAGAAGATTAGATCCGTCATCCATTAGGCCAATATGGTTATTGCCTTAGGCTCCAAATTGATGGGTCATCACTTGGTTGCAAGTGCAAGTACCTATATATCTATGTTGAGGTCTAGCTACATAATCCTTTAATACATGATCACAAATAAACGTAGAAGACTACAACAAGTTTTATGTACAGCGGAATTCTAATTAAGGTCATATATTTCCTGATGGCACATTTTTCTATGCACACATCACTCAATTTCAATTGATGAATCTGATTCTCTTCAACATTTTGTGAGTATTGAAGCCTTTACAAGTATCATAGATAACCTTTAGCATATAATGACAAGAGAGCCACATAATGTTGACCAATCAAACACATAAGGACATTGATTTGAAACTCCAAACTAAACAACTGATGCAATACTGCTCAATTGAATGAAATTTAAGATCATGACATCTTCAATTACATTTAGCCAGAAAAGATCCACCCTCCCCCCTTATTATTATTCTTCTTCCTCCTCTTTAGCTCCCTTGAACTCCATGAGAGGCTGCTCCACAACCGAATTCTCTCTCTCCTTAATGTGCATGCAGAGACAAAGAAGAAGAAAGAAGGAGAAGAAGAAGAGGAGGAAGAGAAAATAAAATAATAATAAGAAGCAAGACAAAGGCTAAAAGCTAAAAGCTCAGTCTTTTCCATCCCCAAAAGAAAAAGAAGTGAAGTATTTTTCCAGCCGAAAGAGAAAAATGATGCAGCCCATCCCCCCCTTCATTTACTCTCACCCTAGTTAATTAATTGCCTCTACTTTTTAATTAATTATTAGCAAAAGTGGATTTGGCTTCGGAACTTATTCTATGGATTGGAAGCACATGAGCTCTTGTTATTAATTCCTTTTGTAATGACTACTCTTGGTGAATTAAGTTAATTAAATGGAGGAGGACATGAGTCGGCTTAATATTTTAAATATTAGCATATATGTTTGTTTATATAGTTCAATGTTTAATTTTCTATATTTCTTATTATCATTGTTGAATTATGGCCACAAGGGTTTGAATATAATTGTAATGATGATTTCTACTTCCTAATTCATATGTTTGTTTATATAGTTCAATGATGTCATAATCTTAAATTTCATAAATTTCATTCAATTTCCCTATTGATAATCTATATAGTTTTATTTTTTTTATTTCAGGTTTAATATATAGTGCCATAATCTTACGAGACAAGTGAAGATGTCGGGACCTTCCACGCCCGCCGCAGTGGCATCGCCACCACCACCACAACCACTGGCCCCGAAGGCTTGAGGTCATCGTAGGCCTCGTGGGCCTAATCGGGGGGCTCATACACCTTCATCGACCAACCAACATCAGCGGATATCACTGCACAGTCTAAAGTAAGTATCAAAGTTTTTTTTATATAATTATTAATTAATTAATTACTACTTATGTTGTTATACTTGAGTTATAGATTCGAGTAGGACGATGCTGCTCACAACATCACCTCTATTATCAAGATGTTCTTTCGAGAGCCGTGGCATTCATGGACCCACGTCCCGCAACATAATCGAGATTCATTATGGTCTGAGTTCGAGGTACGTAGTTTATTAATTTCCACCCCGCCCCTCGGAATTGGATCTTTTAGATGATAAGCAATGACGCCAATATATTTATTTGATATCTTTTAGATGTCTTAGGTTGCTCTTGAACCATCTTATTTGTTTGCTAAAACTATTGATATCAATTATCAATTGATAAAGAACTTAAAAGAGATGCATGCTGCATAGATATATCGAAAGGTAATTGGTAGGATGGCCCATTTCTTGTTGAATAACCCTATTTGCAGCATAACCATATGTTGATGTATGCTGGTACTTTTAAATTGTAATTTTTTTTTCTGCATTGTTAGGGCTTCGCAGTAGATATGTGAAGAGATTGAGAAGATGTTCTATTATCCTTCTTGCTGATCAGTTAAAGGAAGCATGATCGGTTGTAACTTTTAAAAAGCACAAGCACAAGCATGATCAGTTGTGCTTTATTTGGAGACTAAATGAAACTTTTAAATGTAACTTTCCTATTAACTTTGGAGACTAAATGAAACTTAGCTATTAACAAAGATGTATATAGCATGTTGCTTTACTCAGTGTCTTTGCGTTCTTTGGGATAGAGGTGTATATAGAATGTTGCTTTACTCAGTGTCTTGCAAGTTAATAGAAGTACCTTAAGTGCATCCTAAGCTGTATGGTGACAGTACTGCCTCCAAACTGCTTTCTAAATGAGTGACCAATTGGTCTCTACTCACAAGAAAAACAAAGAAAGCAAGAAGAGTAGCCTGTCTTGACTTTGATAAATAGAATGGCCTAAATAACAAAGATGTAAACAGAATTGCAATGAAGAAAGAACATGTAGCATATATGTTTTATCTTCTCATTTACTAGTAGAGATGTAAAATGTGAGGATGTTCCTCAGTTACCTGGTCATTTTTCTACAGATCTGATTAGAGTTATTCATGTTGTAAGCATCATGATATAGAATGCTTTGACACAAGACTTTAATAACATCATGATATAGATCTGGCCATTAGGGACAACTCTTTATTTACTTCTTCCTTTGTATCATTTGAGTTGTACATTCTCTGAATTTTGATAACTCAGTGATATATTTATGGACACATGTTGGTTTCATTTGAGTAGTAGCTTTTAGGATTTATGAAACAACTTTTATTAAGATATTAAAGTAAGTAGTTATCATGCTTTATGTTTAGCATTCTAAAGCTATACTAGATATAATTTTTCAAGCTAATATTTTCTTTTTATAGGCCTGATATACCTGGGATCCGGCCATTGAGGCTCATGGGAAGGATTCTTGGGAAGCTTACAATAAGAAGCTTTTCAAGGATATCCTCCATCGGGCGCGGGATGAGGCACGCACGAGTATAGGCGGTAACAAAGATACACCTATGGATGCGCTCAAGGGACATGGACCAATCTGGATGGAGGTCGACGTATAGGGTCGGCTATGCAACATCTGGGCATCGGAGGGATGGCAGGGTGCCTCTCTGATGGCGCACCAAAACTGGATGACGCTGGTTGAGGGATCCGTCGCCTGACATACTGGTGGGTCCATCCCATTTATCAGCCATGAGCGTCGATTGGTAAGTAATTTAATAACTATTGTTATTATTCATTTATTATTATAGAAAAACTAATTATATTTATTTTATTGTAGGGGATGCGAAATGAGCATGGGATGCTCATCCATGCTGATCCTCTGAGGGTCTTCGAGGAGACACATAGATACCAGCGTGGTCTATATTTTAATTAAATATTAGAATAAGAATTTATATATTTTTTATTTGTTTCAAAATATATATATATTTATATGTGACGGTTTTGTGACCCACATGCCGTCGCAGATCCTATCTACATGGTCGCATGAAAGGATCGCAAAAATTGTACGACGGCTTATTGCAACAGTCAGGTGCGGTCGCCATTTCGGTCGCAAAACACTATGCGATGATTTTTGCGATGCAAGTCTGCAGTCTCAATATATGCATCTTTGGCGACAGTGATGTGGGGGTAGCATAGAATCTGTGATGAGCATATCCACGACAGATATTGTTCAACTGCTGATGAGGTCGTAATTGACATTCTGCGATGGCGTTGTGACCGCTTTAGCCATCGCAGATGATGAAGTTTTTAGTAGTGTTGGGAATAATCGTGATTTGCCCGTCCGAACTTATTCCCCGGGCCACACAGGAACAATCGGGATTTGCCCATCCAAACTTGTTCCAAAAAGATAACGTAGGAATAATCGGGTTTCGCCCATCCGAACTTATTCCTTTAGCACAGGTTGGGGATTAGCCATCCAACCATCCGGGCCTAGCCCGCAATCCGGCTCTTCACCGAGCCTCTCCACCATTCCTAAAGATATTGCGCCACATTACCTAAGTCAAGTTTCTCCTACGGTGTCTTAGGGATGCCCTAATTGGGAACGTTACAACAATCAATACCCGATCCCAACCCCTAGACCAGTAACATCATAAACCCATGAGATTTTATTTCATGTATAAACTTTATTTGCTAGTTCATAGCAAATATGCTGCCCCTTTTGAATTTTAATTATGCAATTAAAATTGTAATCACCAAGATTAGGGTTTTGTTTTAGCTTACTGTTGTGCCTGAAACTGATGTATCTAACCCAAATCTGATTTCCAGAGTGTATCCTATGATTCCAAACTATGTTTTCTGGTCAAAACGATAGGTTATATGACTATGTTCAAAGAACTATTCCCATCTCAACAAAAAATTCCAAATCAGCCCAGATTCAACAATTCAGCATGAAATTCCAGCAAGATTGATTTTTCAGCTTGACATGGAAATTGTTGGCTTAAGGGTCACTCTTAAGCCTCGATCTTTATTTTGATGATAACAAACAAGTATTTAATCTGTGTGTGAAGTTTTGAGTTCAGGTTGAGGTTGCGATAAGCATGCCAAGTTTGTTCAAACGAAACGAAAGAAGAGATTCTCAAAGAAACAGAAGAAGAAAATGTCAAAGAAAGGCTCGGGCTTAGATCAATTAGAAATCATGTAATATACCCCTAGGATGATTTTATCCCAAGCCAAATTGTAAAGTTATCCAAGTTGAGACTTGGTAACTAAACCCATAAAAAGGCATGTAACAAAAATCAAGTAGAAGTCAGCCTCAGCCTGAGTTCGGTCGACCGGTCGGTCGATCGAACAATGCAGATCTTTGGCAGCAGCCAATTCGGTCGACCGATCGATCGACCGAATGTTGCAAAAAATGGCAGTAGCCATTCAGTTGACTTGTCGGTCGATCGAAGTCTATGAAGAAATCGGAGGAGGCTGCGTCGATCGATCGGTCGGTCGACCGATCGAAGCCAAAAATAGATAGAAGGCTCATCGGTCGACCGGACCACAAATCACATATCGCGCGACTAGCCTTCCCTGCATTGGTCGATCGATCGATCGACCAGATCAAAAATTGCATGTCGCAATTCTGGCTTCACTACATCGATCGATCCGATTTGGGATTGACTAAACTACGACTCATTCGATCAACCGAACAGTGCAAAAAATAGACAGAAAGCCAACGGTCGATCGGTCAGTCGATCGACGATCGACCGACATGCGACCGAATGACTGTAACGGGTATTTTTCTACCCGCTGAGTCATCGTTCAGCTGAGGGGTTATAAATAGCCCTCACCTACCTTCTTAAATTCTTCTTGGAAATATTATTAAGCATCTATAAGAAGTAATTCAAGCCTTTAAAGAGATCGATTGTTGCACGCTTTGCTCTTCATTTTTAACGTTCTTCTTCAAGCGTCTGTTGCTCCTCAACTTTGCTACCACTCAAGCTCATCTACTGGCAAGTTGAAGGCTTGAAGGCTGGGGAAAAGCGCATTGGTTTCTCTCTTAAATTCCTAGCTCTTATTCATTGTATTTTAAGATTTATTTCAAACCTGTTTTATCTATAATATTTTGCTAGGTGTGCTAGAGAAACACTTAGGGTTAGACTTTGTAGATTTGTGTTTTGCCTAGGTGAATAGGTTTGAGGGGTTCTCAAAGAGGTGAGAATTGTGTCGTCAGTTGTATTCAAAGGAAAGCACAAGTTCTATAAAGTAGTTGGTTAGAAATCCTTGGTGTGGAGCCAAGGTACTGGAGTAGGCGGTTGGCCGAACCACTATAAACACTTGTGTTAGCATTGTCAGTTGCTTGTGCTTATTGCTCTGTATTTATTGCTTTTGTGTGCTAAAAATATCATACTTAGCCTAACCAATCAAGAAACGGTTAAAATCGAAGTTAGGCAAATTAATAGATTAACACACTATTCACCCCCCCTCTAGTGTGTCATTTCAACCAACATTTGGTATCAGAGCGGATCGTAGATTGTGATTTCACCATCCCCTCTACAATTTGTCTCGATCCTAAAATGGCACTAGAGTTGGTATCGTCTTCACCACCTAGGTTCGATGAGTCAACTTTGGTCTTTGGAAAGGAAGAATGTATACATTCTTAAAGACTCAAGGAATAGGTGTGTTTAATATGGTTAAGTCAAAATACATAGAACCTAAGAAAAATATGGATGCATGGACCCAAGAACAAATTAACAGATTTGAGTTAAATGCTAAGGCAACAAATTGCATATATTGTTCTTTGGAAAATAACATTTTTGAAAAAGTCATGCATTGTACTTCGGCATATGATATTTGGGCAACATTGAACATGCTTTACGATTATGCCAAAACTGAAGAACTTGTTACTCTAAATGAATGAGACGATGACAATTGCCATACTCCTATATCTAATGAAGTTCTTGAAGCTAATAGTGTATCTAGCCAAAGAAGTACAAAAAGTCGAAAGAGAAAGGTGATATGTCACCTATGCAATGAGAAAGGGCACGTGAAGAAGAATTGTCGTAGTAAGAAGAGGTCAAATGCTTCCACTCACTCACGTGCATCAAGTGAAGCATCCTCACACCATGATCACCAAGCTAACATCATGAACGTTGATGAGGAGGTAAGCTCTTCTTCTAGTCATGATGATCATAATTATAGATCTAATTCATCTAGTTCCTTGGATCCTCTTTATGATGAATTATTAGACGAATGTAAAATTATGTATGCCTTGATGGTTAAAAAGAATAAAGAAAACAAAATATTAAAGAAGGAAAACTTGACTCTTAGCTCTCATTTACATGATGCTAAACTAGAAAATGAGAAGCTAAAAATTAGTGTCTCTAATCCATGCCATGATGTTTTAAGTATTGACACTAAGGAATTGAAAAACAAAAATGACATGTTAAAGAATGAAAATGATATGTTGAAAACTCAATTGCATGCTTTACATAAATCTATCAATGATTTGAAGAATGAAATGTTGATCTTGAGTAGAAAAGTTAATAATTCTTCTCTTAATTCAAAAATTCAAAATGTCTCATTTAGGAAACCTCAAAAGAAAAATGTTTCCTTTAAAAATGTTCATGCTCATCATGTCTTTCATGCTAAGCATCCTAACATTATGCCTCATGTCCAAAAGAAAAATGAAAAGAAAATATTTAATGGACAATGTTTTTGTTGTGGTACATATGGGCATGCAATTTATGATTGTGCTTTTAAAATGAACCCTAGTGTTGTTAAGACACTTCGGGTACCTAAAAGCCCACTAACCCCCAAGGACCCAAAGCCATTTGGGTACCAAAAATCTCATCTTCTTTTGTAGGGGGAGCTACCACACAAGGGTAAACAAAAATGGAATATTGAAGTTGACCTTGGATCCAAATGAGAAATCTCCAAGAGGTTGCAACTTCAAATCATCATGATGCCTGAGGTATCGAAATTGGCATCTAGGTATATTTTGTATCATCTCCTTACTTTGATCTACTTTTGTCACACCCCAACTGAGGGTAGTGTGATCGGCCAGGGCCTAGATCCTACCCTGTAGCCTACTGTCTACACTGACATATAAGAAACCAGAACATCTCAATAACAAGAAACCTCAATGTAAACTTTATTTAAAATTTTTCAGTTCACAATATATGTTTTCAAACCAAAGAAGAAAAACCAACATCGTAACAATACGAACATCTCAAGTATCAAGGTTTTACAAACTTTTCTAAAACACAAGTGTCAGTGCAGTAAAGGAAAACAACTACTAAGACACTGGACTATGACCCAAGGACGCCGCTACGAGATATAGCACCACCACCTGCCCTCAAGCTGCACCATGCCGACAAGCCGCAATCACTGCTCATGCTCTGCAAAAATAAGTAAACAAACTGTGAGTCCACTTGGGACTCAGTGAGAGGTTTTTCCGAACCTCCACATAATCCTCAGTTAGTCATGCATAACATATAAGGCAGCAATGTATATAATCAGGGAGGTAAGTTACTTTTTTTTTTTAATGCGACTACTGGCCCTATAGGTCATGTTGTATAAACAATGTAGGTAAAAACCTGCCATAATGGCCTATCAAGCCTCTGGCATCCGGCCCTTGGGCCAAATCATGGTATAAGAATCCCGGCTATAACTGGCCCTACCACACAAGGTAGAATCACACTGGCCGTTCAGCCACATCATATCAAGATGTAAACAATAAATCCTGGGCCATCGACTAGGATGGTCTACTAGTCTCCGGACAGCGTCCGGGAAAGGGATAGCAAGTCCCACCCAACTGGGGTCTGACACCTACCGGGCTCGCTGGTGCATCTCAAGACCCAATCACTGGCCGAGCTAAGCATTGGTCATTTCTGACCTTCACGCTTCACGACGGACCATCTCAAGCACATCACACAGTCAAGTGTCCTAGGGTTTCCTTATATACATTTCAGGCCATTGCTCGTATCCGGCCCTAATCCAGCCTGCAGGGTTAACAATTCAATGGTGCCTTCCAAAAACGTGTACACCTAATAATACAAGGTTTCCAAAGATGAATACTGGAAGTCCTAGAAGTTGTATCATTTCTTAGTTCAGTTTCCATATCTATTATGCACCTTACGATGTCCTACATGTTATCTAGCGTTATACGCAACCTTGGGTGAGGAATCCTGTGAACCGAACTTAGAATTCCACCCCTGAACATTTCCGGACAGCATATATGAAATAAAGAATGGTAAACATAATTCACAACAACTACCATGTATAACTACGAGGTTCAACGATAAAAATTTATATACTGCATATAGAATTAAATTCAATATGGAACATCGTATCTAGCATGGTAAAAATATCCCAATGGCACTTACCAAATTAATCATGGGTAGCAACATCATGAAGAACCCGAATTAAAGATGCAATTAATTCAGTGATTAAAACAATAAGGAACATACATTAAGCATAGCAACAATTTAACATGATATGAGGGATTAAATGAAACCTTTCTTTGAATACATATACCATACTCATCATATCCATAAGAGCATTAGCAAGAACATTTCCAAAATATGATAATGAAGGTCTATCACTAAACAATTCATATGATAAGCGAGAAATTATGTAACATGAATATGAATTAGCATCGAAAGGAAAGGTACGAACAAGTACTCATATCATTCGGTTTCCCCTTTTTTTTCCCTTGCTCGGCCGAAGCTTGGGCAAGGTAATTCTGGCTCGACTGAACCCTATGGATGGGAAGGGGCTGACATTTCATCCATAATTTATATGCATCAGTCTACGGATCTAATGTTTAACAAGAAACAAAACCATGATTTAATTCATAAGATCACATGCACATACATCGATTTAAAACTCTACTAAAAGAAACTCGTCGATCGGCGAAAACTCGCGAAGAAAATGCTATTTCAAATCTCATAGGGCTGACCACCCGCCTCCCTTCAAAAGCATGATAACCACTCACCTAGATCGGATCACTAAGAAATCATGAAGAAAACATGCTGCCGATCTCCTCGCGCATCGTCGCGAACTCGGCACCGACAAGATCTCCACCTCCTGTCTCCCTTTCTCCCTCTTGATGGGCTGCATACGGCTCTCTCTTTGAGCCGCACGGATGGCTTGGGTGAGGGGTTTTATTCCCCTCATCCAATGACCCAAATGCCCCTCACTTGACTTGACTTCTACTCGGTTCAATTCGAGTCCGATTCGAACTCCGATCCAATCCGCACTCATGAGTCGAACTCGATTTAATAAGACATCATAAGCAAGAAAGGAAATAACCATTGAACCCATTTAACTTCATATTTCCATGGGTCGGGTTATATCTTCTACTCGAGGCGATTCCCGTGACTCGACCTGGCTAACCTCCGATCTGGTGCGCTGCACCAAAGATAGATTTTTATATTAGGAAAAAATTTCGGGTCTTACAACCTTCCCCCCTTATGGGAAATTCGTCCTCGAATTTTGGTGGGTTACAAGGTCTTACCGGCTCTTTAAACAAGGAAGGGTAGCGCTCTCTCATGTCCCGCTCTACCTCCCAAGTGGCCTCTTGCCCAGAGTGGTGCTCCCACCTAACTTTTACCAAAGGTATCTCCTTGGATCTCTGCTTTTTGATCTGTCGGTCAAGTATCTCCACTTGCCTCTCTTCGTACGAGACCACCGTGTCCACCTCAACCGCAGTCGGCTCGATCACATGGGATTCATCCTACATATACCTCCGGAGCATTGACACATGGAAAATTGGGTGAACTCTGCTCAGACTAGGAGGCAAAGCCAATTCATAAGCTATCGCGCCTCTTCGCGTGAGGATAGGGAAAGGCCCAATGAACCTAGGGCTCAACTTCCCATTCTTTCCAAATCGGAGTATCCCTTTCATAGGAGAAACCCTTAGGAATACCAAATCACTCTCGGCGAACTCCAGCACCCTTGCTTTCTTATCAGCATCATTTTCTGACGACTCTCGGCCGCAAACAACCTTTCCTTTATCAGCTGCACTTTCCTCACTGCCTCCTCTATCATGTTAGGGCCTACCATGAGGGCCTCTCCGGTCTCAAACCAACCCACAGGAGACCTACACTACCGCCCATACAAGGCCTCAAAGCGAGCCATACCAATGCTACTATTGTAGGCAATTTAAATCAATGGTAGATGCTTCTCCCAACCGCCTGCCATATCCAAAACACAGGCTCTCAGCATATCCTCCAGAATTTGGATGGTTCTCTTAGACTTTTCGTCTGTCTGTGAATGGAAGGCTGTGCTGAACCACACTTGGGTGCCCAGGGCTTCCTGGAGAGATTGCCAAAACCGGGCTGTGAACTGGATACCTCGATCTGATATGATCAGCACTGGGGTACCGTGGTAAGCCACAATCAGCACCTCTCTGCACTAAGTCCTTCGTCAGCACAAAAAAAGCGTCCTCTCCCTACGCGGCACGCAACATACCCACCAGTGTGGATTGTACCCGTAGGTGTGCTACCAAGGCACCTGAAGCTGACACAGACAAGGTTGTACCCCCATCTAGACACAGCGCCAGCTCTCGAGCTAAAGGCCTCCGCTTGGATTCCAGATGAGCCAAACTGCCCATAGATTTTCTACTGAGAGCATACGCTACCACATTGGCTTTCCCCGGGTGGTACATAATGGTGCAGTCATAATCTTTTAAGAGTTCTAGCCACCTCCTCTACCTGAGGTCCAGCTCCTTTTGGGTAAGCAAGTACTAAAGGCTCTTGTGATCCGTGTAGACCTCGCAAGTCTCCCCGTACAGATAATGCCGCTAGAGCTTCAAGGCAAAAACCACCGCCGCTAACTCTAGGTCATGCGTCGGGTTCTTTTCATAAACTTTCAACTGGCGAGACACATATGCTATGACCCTGCCAAACTGCATCAAGATGCAGTCTAGGCCAACCCGAGAAGCATCACAGTAAACCACGAACCCTCCTGAGTCGGAAGGTACGGCCAATATGGGTGCCGACGTTAAGCATTCCTTGAGCTTCTAAAAGCTCTTCTCACACTTGTCGCCCCAATCAAATCTGACCTTCTTCTGGGTCAACCGAGTCAAAGGAGCTACAATTCTGGAGAAGTTCTCCATGAACTTTCGGTAGTACCCGGTCAACCCAAGAAAACTGCGGATCTCAGTCACGCTGGTTGGCCGCCTCCAATTCTGCACAGCTTCCACCTTTGCAGGGTCCACTTTTATACCTTCCTTGGACACCACGTGTCCCTGGAATCCTACACTCTCTAGCCAGAACTCGCACTTCGAGAATTTAGCAAACAACTGGTGCTCTCTGAGGGTTTCCAGGACCATCCTCAAGTGCTCGGAGTGCTCCTCCTCACTCATGGAGTATACCAAGATGTCGTCAATGAAGACGATCACATAACTGTCCAAGTACTCCTTGAATACCCTGATCACCAGGTCCATGAAGGCAGTAGGTGCATTGGTCAGACTAAAGGACATCACTAGAAACTCGTAGTGACCATGACGAGTCCTGAAGGCGGTCTTAGGCACATCGCAGTCCCGGATTCTCAACAGATGGTATCTGTACCTCAAGTCTATCTTAGAGAACCATTGCCCCCTGCAGCTGGACAAACAGATCATCACCCTGTTCAACTGCCTATAATCGATGCACATGCGCATAGATCTATCCTTCTTCTTTACGAAGAGCACCGGAGCACCCCATGGGACACACTCGGTCGGATGAAAGCCAGGTCTAGCATCTCTTGCAACTGCTCTTTTAGTTTCCTGAGTTCGGCCGGTACCATCCTATAGGGTGGAATGGAAATGGGATTCATGCCGGACTGCAATTCAATGCAGAATTCAACATCTCTTCTAGGCGACAATCCCGGCAACTCCTCGGGAAACTCGCAAACTACCTGAGTTCCACCGACATCCCTTGCCGCTTCCCCCTTCTCTCCAGCCACAGATTCGAAGGCCAGGGAGGACTGACAGCCCCCCCTCCTGAAGCAGTTTACGAGTCTTAAGGGATGAGATGACCCCCAATCGGCTCGCCCCTCCCCTCTCCTTGGAATGAGAACTACGACAAACCGGGCTTGTTGAACATGACTGTCTTAGCCCTGCTGTCCAGCATTGCAAAGTGCTCCGCCAGTCAATCCAAGACAAGATTGACATTGAGCTCAAGCATGGGCAAGAATGTCAAATTTGCCTTCAGTGTATGGTCGCAGATGAACACTTCGCAGCCTTGAAAAAAAAAATTAACTTGGCTTTGATTTCATCACCCGTAAGCGTTGATACTACAAATGGCCCGACATGCAAGGAAGGTGCCATCAGAAACTCAGCAGCAAACTTGGCAGATACAAACGAGTGTGTGGCACCGGGATCAAATAGAACATAAGCAGTAGATGATCATACTAAGATAGTACCTGCTACAACTACTCTAGACGCCTCTGCCCCCTCACGGTTCATAGCAAATAATTTGGCAGACGGCCTCTCTGAATGAATAGCCCGCGGCCCCTTGTTCAGTGTCTGCCTCTCCGAGCCATTGACCCTACAGACATAGGTGCCTTTCCTTTTGGCTGCTCGGACTTCTGGCCAAATCTCTCCGGACAGTCCTTCTTGAAGTGCCCAACCCAACCGCATTCATAACAAGCATCTGTGCAGCCAAGACAGCGCCCCCAGTGCCTCCGACTGCAACTGCCACACTGCAGTACCTCCACCTTCTGATAAGCACCTCCTGACCCTACCGGCCTCACTGATCCTGACCCTGGGCCCCCCACCCCCCCGGCTACCACTCTGACCTCTGGTCTACTGGTGGTCTGCGGTGATCACCGCCCCCTCCGAGTGCCATGGTCGACTCCCAGATCCCTACGGCCGAAATTTCTTCTTGGCCGACCCATCATTCCTCTTGAAAACACCCAGGATTCCTTTCAAAGGGCTTCATCCACTACCTGGGCAAGAGTGGAGTCCTCAGTATAGTGGATGAGCCTGCCAATCTGAGGCCTCTAGCCTCCAACGAACCTCTTGACCCTGGCGGTCTTAGATGCCCCTAGGGTCGGATAATAATTGGAAAGACGATTGAACTCCATACTAGCTCCCAAAATCAGGTGCTACCCTCATCTTATACCGAATAGAAGCCCGAGCGCCCCCCGCGTTCGAATGTGACTTGGCCAAACCCGGCCTCTGCCACGGGACAATTGCTGACACAACCCAGCCAACAATCTCCCCCCCTCAGCAATTACCTGCTAGAGTTTGAACTCGGGACCCCAGCCTCGACGTTCTGTCGAATTACTGCCACTGCCACTCAGTGCAGGATTATGAGCCTCCATTATACTATCACATAAAAGAAAAAAAATTTGCCTGTCACATAAAAAATTCTTAACATAAGCTTTTAAAATGTACTAAACCGCATGGTGCGCTGAGTGCAGTAGTGGTCGCCCGATCTCGTAGCATAACTATACTGTATGTCGACACGCTAACATATGTCTCATACGTTATCCAACACTTACTCATAGTTAAAACCTAACTTAGTGCTCTAATGCCAACTTTGTCACACACCAACTGAGGGTACTGTGACCGACCAGGGCCTACATCCTACCCTGTAGCACACTATCTACATTGACATACAAGAAACCAGAACATCTCGATAAAAAAAAACTTCAATGCAAGCTTTATTTAAAAATTTTCAAAGTTCACAATATATTTCTTTAAACCAAAGAAGAAAACCAACATCGTAACAATACGAACATCTCAAGTATCAAGGTTTTACAAACTTTTCCAAAACACAACTGTCAGTGCAGAAAAGGAAAACAACTACTAAGACACTGGACTATGACCCAAGGATGCCGCTACGAGATATAGCACCACCACCTGCCCTCAAGCTGCACCATGCCGACAAGCCGCAATCACTGCTCATGCTCTGCAAAAACAAGTAAACAAACTGTGAGTCCACTTGGGACTCAGTGAGAGGTTCTTCCGAACCTCCACATAATCCTCAGTTAGTCATGCATAACATATAAGGCAGCAATGTATATAATCAGGGAGGTATGTTACTTTTTTTTTAATGCGACTATTGGCCCTATTGGTCATGCGGTATAAACTATGTAGGTAAAAACATGCCATAACGGCCTATCAAGCCTCTGGCATCCGGCCCTTGGGCCTAATCATGGTATAAGAATCTCGGCTATAATCGGTCGTACCATACAAGGTAGAATCACACTGGCCGTTCGACCACATCATATCAAGATGTAAACAATAAATCCTGGGCCATCGACTAGGATGGTCTACTAGTCTCCGGACACCGTCTGGGGTAGGGATAGCTAGTCCCACCCAACTGGGGTCTGACACCTAGAGGGCCCGCTGGTGCATCTCAAGACCCAATCACTGGTCGAGCTAAGCATTGGTCATTTCCGACCTCCACGCTTCTCGGCGGACCAACTCAAGCACATCACACAATCAAGTGTCCTAGGGTTTCCTTATATACATTTCAGGTCGTTGCCTGTATCCAGCCCTAATCCGGCCTGCAGCGTCAACAATTCAATGATGCCTTCCAAAAATGTGTACACCTAATAATACTAGGTTTTCAAAGATGAATACTGGAAGTCCTAGAAGTTGTATCATTTCCTAGTTCAGTTTCCATATTTATTATGCACCTTACGATGTCCTATATGTTATCTAGCGTTATACGCTACCTTGGGCGAGGAATCCTGTGAACCGAACTTAGAATTCCACCCCTGAATATTTCCGGACAGCATATATGAAATAAAGAACGGTAAACATAATTCACAACAACTACCATGTATAACTACGAGGTTCAACGATAAAAATTTATATACTGCATATAGAATTAAATTCAATATGGAACATCATATCTAGCATGGTAAAAATATCCCAATGGCACTTACCAAATTAATCATGGGTAGCAACATCATGAAGAACCCGAATTAAAGACGCAATTAATTCAGTGATTAAAACAATAAGGAACATACATTAAGCATAGCAAAAATTTAACATGATATGAGGGATTAAATGAAACCTTTCTTTGAATACATATATCATAACCATCATATCCATAAGAGCATTAGCAAGAACATTTCAAAAATATGATAATGAAGGTCTATCACTAAACAATTCATATGATAAGCGAGAAATTATGTAACATGAATATGAATTAGCATCGAACGAAAAGGTACGAACAAGTACTCATATCATTCGGTTTCCCCTTTTTTTTTCCCTTGCTCGGCCGAACCCTATGGATGGGAAGGGGCTGACATTTCATCCATAATTTATATGCATCAGTCTATGGATCTAATGTTTAACAAGAAACAAAACTCAGAATCATACATCTTAACTCAAACAGTCCACACTACCCATTCATACCACTGATCGGCCGACTTAAGCAGGGTAAACCCTTGCTCGGCCGAGTCCTCAAATTGAAGGGGGCATGGCTGCAGCAAGAACACCATATGAAGTCGTAGATCTAGCATATCATGAACACCAAGCGATCTACGGGCTGCGAAACGAGTGAGGAAAATTTGGGGAAATTTTTGGCGTGACCTTTCCCCTATTTCCTTAACTCGATAGTCCATAAAAATGCAAGAAAAACCATGATCTAATACATAAGATCACATGCACATACATCGATTTAAAACTCTACTCAAAGAAACTCGTCGATCGACGAAAACTCGCGAAGAAAAATCTAATTTCAAATCTCATAGGGTCGGCCTCCCGCCTCCCTTCAAAAGCATGATAACCACTCACCTAGATCGGATCATGAAGAAATCTTGAAGAAAATGGGCTGCCGATCTCCTCGAGCGTCGTCGCGAACTCGGCGCCGACAAGATCTCCACCTCCTCTCTCCCTTTCTCCCTCTTGATGGGCTGCTTGCGGCTCTCTCTTTGAGCCGCATGGGTGTCTTGGGTGAGGGGTTTTATTCCCCTCATCCAATGACCCAAATGCCCCTCACTTGACTTGACTTCTACTCGGTTCAATCCGAGTCCGATTCGGAGTCCGATCTAATCTACACTCATGAGTCGAACTCGAGTTAATAAGACATCATAAGCAAAAAAGGAAATAACCATTGAACCAATTTAACTTCATATTTCCATGGGTCGGGTTATACCTTCTACTCGAGGCGATTCCTGCAACTCGACCCGGCTAACCTCCGATCCGGTGCGCTGCGCCAAAGATAGATTTTTATATTAGGAAAAAAAAAAGGGTCTTAAAACTTTATTTAAGTTGGAGTTGTGATACATGTTTAATTTGAGTTGTTTTCCCCGCTCTTGTTAAGTGTCCCTTAGAAAATGTTTTTTGTTTTTTATTTCCTGGTCTCTTTGGAGACCTATGTGGTCTGTAATGGGCCTAAGCGACCTTGCGGTTCTAAATCATAGGCACATTGTAGGCTTTCTATTTTCAACCAATAGGAAGGGTTGGAGATCATGTTTTCATTAATATTATGTTTATGATCTCTTAAAAAATTCGTTTTGGATTCATGACAACATATTTTGAAACAGATTTCAAACTATTTAGCAAAGTAAATTTTGAAATCGATACTTGATTTTCTCCTTGCTATCTAGTACGATAGCTAGTTAGTGGTCACATTTCCATTATGTTACTAATGAATATTACTTGCAAGTTATCAAATATGTGATGGATGGGTAGTAGAATGAAATTTTTTTTTAAAAAGGGGGGGTGGCAACTTTGCCGAAACTTCAAGAATGAGGTATGAGTTCAAGTTTGGAAAAATCCTTGAAAAATATTGAATATTCATGATTTCATGATACTTCAATACTCATGATTATTTTTGAATGCTAAATCTATGAAATTACATTAGTAGACAAAACTTTGATATCTTGAGAAATTTTATGATTGCTCTAGGTCAAAATTCACATTAAAAGCTATCATATTAAGTTAGTGATTGGAAAACATGTTTAGACTTACTTATATTGAGTGCTCATATGTCTTCTCTTAAAAACCATGAGTAGAAGTTAAGGATTGATATCTAGCAACTTTATAGGAATATGCTTAACTCCTAAACAAAATGAGGCTAAGAAAACCTTTGAAATGACATTATATTTGTCTCAAGCTCAGCATACATGCCTTAAATGGTCATATATTGGTATCTAGAAAGTTTGAACAAAATCTAAAATCGGTGGATAAATGACTCATATTTACAAAAAAGCCACTGAGATCTTGTAAAATTTCTAGAAATTTGTAGAGATATCCTTTTTAAGTGATTCTTAAATTTTTGGAATCCTCATAAAGCCTAGTTCATATGGAAAAAGTTCACAAAATTTAAATGCTCACACCTCTCAAATTTTTTTTTTTCTTTAAGGATTAAAAACCAAGGGCAGATCGAGCAGTCGATCGACCTACGACCGCCCGATCGCCCGGCGGGCGAAAATCGATCTGGTACGCCCATTTTTTTGCCAGATTCAATCCTGACCATTCAAATGAAGTTTTTAAGCCTGAAACTAGGGCTTCCTTGCCCATTCGACCGGCTGCCAAAACCTCTCTTCTCATCTTATAGGCTTTCTACTTCCTCTCCAAGTTCCTCTCCAAGGTAAAAAGCTTAATCCATATCCATCATTCATGAGGTTATACTCAAAAATGTAGTTTCTTCATCTCTTATTCTCTTAATGTATCTTGATTCATTCATAAAAATGTGATTCATGCTTACTTTACTTGGATGATAATTTCTCTTTGGCATGTTTACTGCAAAAACAAGTTTTTTTAAGAAAAATCAGAATATCTCATGTCTTCTACAAATGATTCAACATTTACTTTTTAATAAAAAAAATTTAGTCAAGAACTAGTTCTCTCTTGCTTTCTTTCACGAGCTTTTCTCAACATTCATTTGGCCCTTCTTAAAAAAAAAATTGTATTGGTCAAATAGAAAAATGTTTCTCATCCTCATCTAGCCAAAACAAGTTTTTTTTTTAAAAAAAAAAATGTATGCTCTTTCCATTTATGGATCATTTTATTCAACCTTACCTTTTATTTTTATTTTTTTTGTTTGTTTATTCTTTATTTTGAAATTTAATGATAAAATATTTTTGGCCTTGCATGAATCTATGCCGTTCTTAAAAAAAAATTGTTTTCTTTTATTTGCGTTAAAAGCATGCATCTCTCATCTAAAGCTAATCATCTACATCATCATCATAATTGTCTTGCAGAATGGCACCCAAGACTAAACTCCCAATCTTACCCGATAACCTATTGACCCCTTTAGGCAAGAAATAAGCTGCTAAGTTTGTAGATAGAGCTATCCTGCAGACACGTCCAATCAATTTAGATGACTTAGAACAATTTGACATTAAAAGCAAACTTGTTAGCATGGGATGGGTAGAGTTTCTAGAAAAGCAATTACATGTTTGCCCCATCTTGATAGAAGCCTTTTTCTCCAACCTTGTGATAGAAAAGGCGAGGTATGGGAGAGGGGCGGCTCGGCTTGGCTGGGCAGCTCCTCTCTGCTCGGCTCAAGAGAAAGGGAAGAGGGGGAAGGAGGGCCTCGGCTCAGGCAGCTGGCTCTCTGGCTCGGTAGCTCCAAGAGAAGAGATGGGGAGGTGCAACTTGGCTCCTGCTCGGCGGCTCCTCTCCTCTCTCAAGACGGCTGGTATGGCTCCAATAGGGAGCCACCTAGCCCTAGGGGGTTTTTATACTCCCCTCCTCAAACCCTAAATCCACTAACCCTATTAACAAACCCGCTTCTGCCTCGAGCCTGAATCCAACCCGCTATCTCAACATAACCCTGGGATAAAAACAATCATTAATCACATGCACACCCATATACAACATAATTTAACATTCGAGTACACGCAACAACACAATTAATTAAATTTACCGAACCAAGAAAAGAAATCGCATAATTCAAATTCCAACTTACCCAAGCTTGCAAGCTCGCACCGGACCACGAGTTGACTCAGCTCGATCTTGAACTAGCCCGCTAGGCTGACAATCACAAATAATGATAGAAATAAATATTAATATATAGGATATTGCAGGTTTATGATGTTACAAGTCTAGGAGTTGGGATCGAGTGTTGGGTGTCGTAGCGTTCCCAATAAAGACAATCCTAAGACACCGTAGGAGATACTTGACTTAGGAGGCAGAGTGCAGGCTTGGCCCGAAAGGTTGGATGGTTAATTCCCAACCTGTGTTTAAGGGAATAAGTTCGGATGGGCGAATCCCGATTATTCCTACTTTATCTCTTTGGAACAAGTTGGATTGGCAAATCCCGATTGTTCCTGTGTTTTCTCGTGGAACAAGTTCGGACGGGCAAATCCCGATTGTTCTCGAGTTTCTTTTAAGGAATAAGTTCGGATGGGCAAATCCTAATTATTCCTACGTTATCTTTTTGGAATAAGTTCGGATGGGCAAATCTCGATTATTCCCGATCTTCCTTTAAGGAATAAGATCGGACGGGCAAATCCCGATTATTCTTGTGGTGTCTTTAAGGGACAAGTTCGGACGGGCAAATCCTGATTGCTCCTGAGTTTCTTTATTATAGGATAAGCTCGAATGGGTCAATCCTGATTATCCTAGTAACCCTTGAGTATGATTTGTTGCCTTAGGAAATGGTAGGCTGAGGCCGGTTGTACTTCACTGCTTGAGTGTTGGATGACCGCAAAAGAATTGTCATCTGTCGCTACCGAGCCTTGTGTTGTTTCCCTCGAGAGAGTTCCAGAGAATGCTGAGGTCTAAACATTTTATAATTGTCCTTGTGTGGGTCATATGTTGTTTGTAATGCATTGAAACTTCTGTTGAAGTACCTGACTATTGCCCTTTTGTGGGTTTATTTATGCATACGATTGTTCTATTTTGCTTTGTCTGTAGTACTTTCTTTATGCTGATTGGAGGATCTCTATCTAAGGCTTAACTTTCTCTGACAGCCCCGAGCTAGTCGTTACGTCATACTTTAGTGTCGGGTTAGGCTGGTCCTATGTAGAGTTGGGAATTAGAGCCCCAGGGTCGAACAAATTTTTCTGAGGCTGTTCATAAGTGCAAGTAGCGGCTCGGAGGGTGGGGGACTTTATTCGGGGTTTTAGGTGAGCTCGGTGAGGAGTGTAAGGTAAAAACCATGAGAGTTCTGAGGCAGGAGATAATGGCTTTATGGACCGAGGACCGCGCTCGAAGGCTCAAGCCGAGCTTGCTTGGGAGCAAAAGGCGAAATAGCTCGCGAGGAGTCGTGTAAGGGCTTTGAGGCCAGAAGCAATAGCTCTAGGGACCAAGGACCGCACTCAGTGGTTCAAGCCGAGCTCGTTGGGGAGCGTAAGGCGGAACCTCTCGCGAGGAGTTGTGTAAGGGCTCTGAGGTCGGAAATAACGGCCCTAGCAGCCGAGAACATCTGCCCACATTTGAAGCACGCATCTATGCGGCCATAGCAAGCTCCCCAGTGCTTTCGGTTACAACGACCACACTGCAGCACGTCCGACTTCTGCGTAGCGCCCCTTGACTCTTCCTGTCTCATCGCCCCTGACCCTGAGCCTCCGCGGCCCTGGCTACTGCTGTGCCCATGACTCTGTTGGTGACCTGCGGTGGTCACAGTTCCCTCCGAATGCCATGGCCAACCTCATGACCCTTGAGACCGAAGCTTTTTATTAGGCGGCCCATCTTTCCTCTCGAACGGCACCAGTGCTTCCTTCCGGAGGTCCTCATCCACTACTCGAGCAAATGTGGAGTCCTCGGTGTAATGGATAAGAAAATGACTTGTAGACAATTCCTTGATATATCATGTTAATTCTTGGTTCAAATTGTGCCAAGTCATTTGAGTAATCTTTGGAACTCTTTCTAGTAATTCAAACTTTGTATACATGACTAGAATGATCATATCTTAGTCATATACAAGTTTGATCAAAATTAAAAATGATTATGAAAAATGAGTATTTGTCGGTAAAACGTCAAATCTGATATTTCAGCGATTTATCAAAAAATGCTGAAAATTAATATATGAAAAATTCTTGTTTCTGCACTTTGCTTGAAAAAAATTTAGTTTTCGCTGAAAAAGTTGCAAAAGGTTTCATTGAGAATTCGGTTTTATATGATTTTGGATACATCGTTATCAAAAATTGGAAACTTAGACTTTATCGAGTAAATGACTTTCAGATATCCCATAATTTATTGTGCATAACCCTCTTGACATATTTTGACGCTTGTGTTATCTTTGTGTTTTTTATTTCAAAGCATCCTTGATAACATATATGCGTAAATCTTGTCATTGTGTAATTTAAGGGAAGTCTAGAAGTGCTTAACTTAGGCCCCTTTTTGATTGATGTCAAAAGGGGGAGAAGAATCAAGACATAGACATGCATATAGTTATCGGGAGTTTATTCTAGATATACAAGTTGATAGGGGGAGCATTATACATTTGCTTGATGAAATGCTATGCTTGTTGATACATTTCTTAATGCATTTATTGAGAAATTTGTCTTCATCAAAAAGGGGGAGATTGTTGGTCTAAGGTTTTCAATCTTGGTCACCATCTTTATTTTGATGAAAATAAACTTACTCTAATGAGTTTATCAAGTGTTTGAGTTGAGGTTGAGGCTTCGATACATGCGCGAACTTCGTTCGAAGAAATACCAAAAATCGGCAAAAATGGCTAGGTCATCGATCGAGTAGAAAATCTAGAGTTAGAAATAGATTTCATGCAATATGACTCTAGGGATATATCCCAAGCGTAATTGTAATGTTATCCAACTCCAAACTCGGTAACGGAACTCGAAAATGAAGTGCACAAGAAGAAAACTCGAAAAAATAGCCTCAGCCCAGGTTCAGTCGATCAGTCGATCGACCGAATGAAGCCAAAAATTGGCAGAAGGGTATTTGGTTGACCGACAGACACCCAAAACTGGCAGAATGCCTTCGGTCACTCGGCGGTCGATCGGTCGAATCCCAACGGGCAGAAAAACGCCCATTGGGTGGAGCTGCCGAGTGAGGGGTTATAAATACCCCTCACCAGCCTTCTAAAAGCCTTTTAACCATTCATTGAAGATCTCCAAGAGTGTTTTTGAGCCTTCCTAATTGGATTTCATAGCACAAGCTTCGTCGATCATTCATCTCTCGAAGTATTCTCGAAGTATTCTTTCATAGAACAAGCTTCGTCGATCTTTTTGCCTCACTCCGGCTTCATTTCAAGCTACATCTTGAGGAGTTGGAGGCTTTCCAAGGGAGCTCACTTGTGTGGTTTAATTCTTAGCTCCTTTGTTGTTATTTTCCTTGTTATTAAACTAGGTTTTCATTGTTAGCTTGCTAGGTGTGCTAGGGTAAACACCTTAGGGTTACCTTTGTAGTCTTGTGTTTTTCCTAGATGAATAAGGTTGATGTACTCTCAAAGGGTTGAGAAGTGAGTCCGTATTTGTATTCAAATGGAAACACATTATCTATAAAGGAGTTAGTTAGAAATCCTTGGTGAGGAGCCAAGATAGTGGAGTAGGCGGTGTTGGACGAACCACTATATATTTCGTGTTTGCATTGCTATCTTAATTACTTTATTTGATACTTGCTTGTGTTCGATATAATTGTAATTGCATCTAGTCGCACTAAGAATCAATAAACTTGAATCGGGTAGTTGAGTTGATTAAAACCGAAAAAGAATTTGATTAATCGTAAAAGTAGATATACACTATTCAACCTCCCCTTCTAGTGTGGACATTTATCCAACAGTGCAAGTTGGCACGATGCACTCCATATAGCACACGAGATGTGTTTCTGCTACTGACTTGAACGTAATTTACCTTGTTGAGCTACACTGAAGGGTGGTTGTTTTCTCGCCAGGGAATAAGAACGATGTGTCTGAATAAACTAGAGTTTTACGGTTTGTAGTGCACACACAAGGCCGTAGTTACACTAGAGGCATAACTTGATGGAAGTCACATAGAGATGCCATCGATATCTACCCATGGACCTATTAGGGTTTGTCGTGTTACATGCGAGACCCTAATAGGATAAGTGGGGTTCCATCTTCCCATAAGGAAACCTACCAATGAAGGCTTCCCGCTTCCCAACTAGAGGGTCATTTGTGAACCACAAAAAATTGTGGGAGACATGATTAATTAAAAGTCCTCAATAATCATGCATGTAGAACATATGCTTATCTGTATCTTTCTTTTCGTTGTAGCATTTTCGTCATCACCATGTCGTCATTGTCGTTGCGTAGCATTCTCGATGAAAATAAATTAACTAGACCCAACTATGTCAATTGGTTGCGAAACTTGAGGATTGTCCTCACTCAAGAGAGACTTTCCCACATTCTTGATGCTCCGGGACCGGTGCAACCCGTTGGGGAAGGGGATTACACTGAGGAAGAGAGTGCAACTTATCATAAGTTGCAAGAAAAATGGAAAGATGACAGCACTACCATTCAAATTGAATGCATTATGCTTGCATCCATGTATGATGAGTTGCGAAGGCAGCATGAATGTATGGATGCAAAAGCTACCCTGCTCCACCTCAAAGAGTTGTGTGGTGAGCATAGTATGATTGCAAGGTTCAAGCTGTCCAAACAACTCTTCCGTGCCAAAATGGAGGAAGGCATTCTAGTCGAGACCCAGGCCCTCAAACTAATCAATTTGATTAAGGAGTTAGAGAGGTTGGGCTTTGCCATGGACGAGGAGCTAAGTACTCCAATCCCTCCTAGATACGTTCTCACAACTTATTGTAAACTTCTACATTAACAAGCTGGATCCATCGCTTCCCGAGCTCCTTAATATGCCAAAGACTACTGAGTCTCACCTTGTGAAGGATAAGGGCAGAGTCCTATTGGTGGGTGATGCCTCTGACGCAAAGAAACTCTCTGTTCATAAGAGTCACTTCTGAAGCCGCTTCTTCAGGTGCGTTTGTTATTTTGACATAATTATCATTAACTAACTCTACTCCATGGGTATTTGATATCGGTTGTGGTTCTCACACTAGCAAAGTGTTGCATGGGCTGAGAAGAAATAGAAAGCTGAACAATGGTGACTACAACCTACGAGTAGGCAATGACGTAAAGAATTGCGACATTAGCCATAGGAACCTATTGTTTAGATATGCCATCTGGCAAAACTATCGAGCATAATAATTGTTATTACATTCTAGTATTTACATTCCTTTGTTGCTTGAACAAGGTTATGAAAAAAAATGCTACTGGACATAATTCGAATGACTTAATCGTTTTAAATGTTAGTGATAATGCTTTTAATATCAAATGAATGTATAAAAGGCAAAGAGATATAATGAGCTTCACCTACCTTTGGCTGTTGAGACTAGGACATATCAAAGAGAATCAGATCAATTGGTTGTATAGAGATGGGTACTTTAACCCATTCGATTATGAATCGATGCCAACCTATGAATGGCCACACTAGAGGGGGGGGGGGTGAATAGTGTGTTTACTAATCTTTTTGCATAAATCCGGTTTTAATCATTTCGTTGGTTACTTAGGCAAATTATAAGTTGAGTAGCAAGCGGAAGCAAAGTAAATACGATAATGAAGTAAACACAAGTAGAAGCAATGCAAACACAACTATTTATAGTGGTTCGGCCCCAATGCCTACTCCACTACCTAAGTACCCCGCTTAGGATTTCCAAACTAAACTTTACTAAATTAATCTTGTTTCTCTTACAATGAGGACTTTGACCCGAAGAGTCTCGCTCTCAACCTAAGGCACTTCCACAATCGGAAGTCTCCGCGTTCTTACCGAGACCACTCTTCCACCTCAACCCTAAGGGACAACTCAACTAATCCTAGTAGACCATGTTTACACCGGTGGAATTACGCCTCAAACACAAAGGCAACCACTTAATTTCAAGACCTAACAACCAAGGTCTTCACAAGCTCAAATACAATGAAATAAACAAGTAAATACACAACTTAATGGAGCAATAAATCAAACAACTTATACTTAGCTCCAAACAAAGTTTCCTAGCTTCCTCTTGATGCCTTTGATGGTGAATCAATGAAGTCAAGGCTTACTAAAGGAGTTGAGAGATCAAAGCTAGGGTTTGCAAGAATGAGGTGGCTCAATCAAGCTCAAGGATCATCAAAATATGGCTCAAGGTATGTTGGATAAGGGATGGAAGGCTTGCTAAGGCTTCTATTTATAAGCCATGGAGAGTTGGCATGAAACACCCAACTCAATGGCTAGGAAACTAGCCATTTCCGCCGTCTGATTGCATGTCCGATCGATCGTCGGTCGACCGATCGAGCGACCGAAGGCATACTGCCGCTTTCTGTCACACTTCAGTTGACCATTTGGTCGACTGACTTGCCTATTGCTAGTTTTTGGCAGCATTTGGTCGATTGACCAATCAACTGAAATTGGGCAAACTGCACTTCTTGGTTTGGCTGAGTTTTTGCTAGTTTGCTCGTTTTTGGGTTCCGTACGTCTTCACTAAGTCTACTTATATAACATTTCTTAACTTTAATTTTATAATCTTAAAACATAAATGTTATATAAGGATTACCCCTCATTTGGATTCAATAAAAATATCTAAAAAATCAAAATCCTTAAGAATCAAAATCTAACTTTTGGGGTCTAGTATAAATTTCCGAAAAGTAGAAATTTTCTAATCTTTCGGGTCAAATATGGGTAGGCTAAAGGCTTCCAAAAATTCTTCAAAAATATCTCGTTATCTAGTTTTTACCTAAGGAACAATTACCGGCATTTTCTGTCCCAAGAAAATGTCTAGGTCATATAGCCCTCCAAGGAGCTCCCTAGGGTTAGTGAATTTCAGGGCCTTTTCTAATTTTCTGGGTTTTCATGTTTTGGGGTTCGGGTTTGGTATTTTGGGTTCTCTGCATCATCATGAGGAATTACAACACATACTAGACACCCTAAATCTAAACTCTATCTTCCCGACGACGAGCGTCCTTGCTGATTTCTTCGATTTTTCTGATCGAGGACGTCGTGTGCTAACTGATATGGAACTTGAAAATAACTCTCCAAGAAATCATTAGTTCCATGTTTATTATCATCAAAACCGAGATTAAGACCAAGGTTGAAAACCTTAGGCCAACATCATGCCCCAAAGGGAAAATGACCAAGTCTTCCTTCACTGGGTGAAGTGAAAGGGCCACAATGTTGTTAGAGCTGGTCCGCACAGATGTTTGCGGGCCGTTGACAACTCAAGCTAGAGGCGGATATTCCTACTTCATCACATTCACAGATGATGTATCGAGGTACGAATATGTCTACTTGCTGAGACATAAGTCCGATGCTTTTGGAAGGTTCATAGAGTGTAGGGCTAAAGCTAAGAAACAAGTAGGAAAAAGTATCAAAGCCCTTCGATCGGATCAAGGCGGGGAATACTTATCCAGTAAGTTTCTTAATTATCGCTAGGACAATGGGATTGTCTCTGACTGGACCCCTCCTGGCACAGCACAACCTAATAGAGTGTCTGAAATGAGGAACTACACCCTATTGAATATGATGCATGTGGATCATGCTCTGCTTTATTGATCTTCCGAACTCCTTTTGGGGATATGCACTTGAAACAACTATCTATCTTTTAAATAAGGCACCCAAAAAGTCTATCTCTAGTACACCATATAAGATATGGAATGACAAGAAATCGAGTCTGACACATCTCTAGTATTGGGGTTGCCCAACATATGTCAAGAAATTAGAGTTAGACAAGCTTTATTCTAAATCAACCAAGTATAGGTTTTTGGGATATCCTAAGGGGAGTTTAGGGTATTACTTCTACTCCCCAACTAAACAAAAGGTGTTTTCCATTAGGCACGACACTTTCTTAGAAAAGGAGTTTACTGAGGAAAGTGAGAGTGGAGCAAATGTTGAACTTAATGAAGATCAGCAACCACAAACAAATTCCCAACAGCCCGTGGAAAGTCCACAAGTTGAACCAATTACAGAAACACTACCTCCCACCACTCTTCTTAGATCAAGTAAATTGCATAGACCACCTGAAAGATTAAATTTGGCCATTGAGAATGTCCAAGATTCAGGTGATCTGCAATCTTTTGATCAAGTAGTCAAAAGAGTTATCTGTAGGCGATGGCAAGATGCAATGAAATCTGAAATGGACTCGATGTACACCAACCAAGTATGGACTTTGGTTGACTTACCTGAAGGAGTCATTCCTATAGGGTGTAAGTGGATCTTTAAGAGGAAGATCGAAGCTGATGGCCAGATGGAGACCTATAAGGCGAGGCTAGTTGCACAAGGTTTCACTCAAAGGGAAGGAGTTAACTATGATGAAACTTTTTCACCTGTAGCCATGCTCAAGTCCCTTAGGATATTGCTAGCCATCACCGTGTACCACGACTATGAGATCTGGCAGATGTATGTCAAGACCACGTTCCTCAATGGAGAGCTTGGGGAGGAAGTCTATATGACACAGAGAGAGGGATTCGTATCCTCGGTTGGATCGAAGAAGGTATGCAAGCTGCAGAGGTCCATTTATAGACTCAAGCAAACATCGAGGAGTTGGAACATCCATTTTGATGAGACAATGAAAGAGTTTGGCTTTATAAAAAACGTGGATGAACCTTGTGAATGACATACTCAGGTACTTGAAAAGCACTAGAGATATTCTAGACGATAGTAAATCCATATCAAGGTATGGGGATACCGTGAATGGTGGCACAATAAGCTGGAAAGAGTTCCAAGCGGGGGTACTATAGCCAATTTGATTATTAGATGCTACAGTTATCTGGAAAGAGTTCCTGTCTGGGTACTATAGTCGATAAGGTGATAAAAGCTTTATGCTTTGCTACTTACGAAGCCGCCAAGAAAAGTATCTGGATAGTGGAGTTTACCATTTAGTGGGAGTTGTTCCTAAGGTTGTCAGTTCAGTGCTCGTATTGTGTGACAATACTAGTGTTGTTGCCCAAAGTAAAGAAACAGAGATCGCGTGAATAATCATTGCTTTTCCAAAGGCGTTATCACCTCGACGCTAGGAAGAGGTCATAACAAAAGACATTGTTGCATATCAAACTAATTACCGCAACAACAGATTCAATGCCCACTCAAAATATTGATATGAAGATACCGGGGTGATTGGCTAAAGTGCAAGTGGGAGATTCAAAGGAATAGTATCATTAAGCCAATCACATGTTGAGATGACAGCTTGCTAGAGTGGAACACATATGAAACAATATTAGAGTTTGACATGACTTTCATACCCTAGCCGCATTTGGGACATTGTAGTCGAAGGATTTAGTTGCACGGTAAGTAATCACCGAATGATATTCCATCCAGTAGACACACAGTCAAACAAACAGTCACTGAAACAAATCCAGACAAACAAACAAGTTAATGTCACCACCATAATACAATTGCAACCAAAGAATATACAAGATAAATAAGGTTGCAACTGTTAGAGTATTCAGACCTTTCTCCCCCCATTTGGCACAATAAACCAAAGGAGAAAGAGTCAATATCAATTTGAACTAGATGAATCCGAAGAACTATTAAAGGATGAACAAATAGGTTGCAACCGAAGCATACTCACCCTTGTCACAAGCTTGTGATGAATTTTTAGAGATGAACAAATTGGTTCAAGAAACTATTTAGATGAGCATTTGAAGTCTTGCTTTTCCAGAATTCCATTGATCAAATTTGGAAAGATCGGAAACATCTTGGATTTTGAATTCAGTCTAAATCTAAGAGTTGTAATTTGATCAAAAATTAAACTTCCTGGATCAAAGGGGATCCCATTGGTAATTTTGAACAGCAACATCACCATTTCTTTGCTGAGATATGTGATGTGAGAGGTTGGAATCCAGAGAAACCTTGCGATTACAAACAATATGACATAAGAAGTATTCAAGGATGTAGATTTTATATTATGCTTTCCTGCCCAATTGGAAATTTCACCACTTGGCACTTCTTCACCAGCAGTTTTCAAAAAATTTGTACTTGAATCATCAGGCTGATTAGCAGAAGAAGAAAAAGGTGTAAAACCAAGAAACTCATTTATGACCTCAGGACTAAAATAGTACCATTTTCCTCTGACAAATACTTGATAAAAGTGACTGCTTTTAGGATCTGATATATCCTCAGCAAGATTACAATAAAACTCCAAGACAGGTAATTTGCAGTAAGGAGTTACAATCATGAAAGAACTAGGTAGATTTCTTTTCTCAAGAATGTATAAAACCGGTATGCCAAAGAAAATTGGGCTAAATCTAGAGGTCTTTGTGAAATAATACCTCTTAATTGAAGAGCCTTCCAAATAGGATAGAGATCATCAGAAAGATGTCATTTGTGAAGTTTGCTGGTGATTGTTTTCTTTTCAGTCTTCTTGTAAGATTTTAAGAAAGATTGTTTTCTTGTTTTCTTCTTGGCAACAGGAGACGTAGTCTTCTCAGGCAGGGGACCTTTTTCTTTCTCCTTAGAAACTTCAAGATTAGGTTCTCTCTTCTTAGTTGACCTCAGTTCAACATCTCTATCCATCAAAGGCACATTGTTTGAGTCAATATCTAAATTTACAGTTTGTCCAGAAGGCAGTTTGGACTTCTCAAAAACCTCCCTCTTGGAACCCCTTTTCTGTTTAGTGAGGCTTGAGGGATTTTTCATCTTTTTGACTGAGTCTGAATTTGTGCTAAATTTCTTCTTCAATGTTGCAGCATTCTCAATAGTTTGCTACATTGCTTCCTTAAGTACATGAGCTCGGTGTTCTAATGGAGCTTGGTGATCAATGTCAGTCTAACGAACATGAACAGATACTGCTTCAAGAACTACAATGGTAGTTTCAACTACTTCTGGTATAGTTGTAACCTCGGTGGTCTTTGGTACAAAAGTAGAATCACCCTTAGGTACTGTACAAACGGTTTCAACTAGTTTTTCCTTAGTTGAAATTGGGGGAATACTAATAAAAGGACTTGACACTAAGTCCTTTGAGGTTGTTTCAGTGACAGGAGTAGGATCTTGTTGCTGGTCTTCAGGAGCAGAATCTGTAGAAGGTAGAGAAGGACTAGTATTGACTGGAATTGAGTCAAGAACATTGTCATAAACAAGATCATTAACAATATGAGCAGGACCATAGTTCACTAGAGTTAAAACAGGTAAGTAACATCAAAAATGGTTGTTCTATCTAGATCATCATGAGCAATAGCACCAGAAGAGACATTTACAACAAAATAACACTCCCCCTCAATTGACGATTTCTCCCCCTCAAGAACTGAAACCCTAGGTGGGGATTTAGGGAGGGAAGATGTCATACCTCGACCACTCCTTCGAAGAGGTTGGTCTGTCGGACGTCGACCCGATTTCTTCCTTAACTTATGCCCATGAGAGGTAGGAGGAGGTGAGACTTCATCATGAGGTTGTGTTTGAGGAGGCAATTCTTCCTTTTCATCAGGATTGGACGAAGATATTTTCTTTGTTGTCGACACAAAACCTTCCTCATGTAACTCTTCTTCCTTTTTCCACTGGACTCCGATTGCTCCATTTAAGAGAGGAGAATGACAGTCGAGAGGTCAATGAGATTGTGACGATGACCTTTGGTTACAATGGGAAATCGAAGTAGGTAGCAGCGCCGAAAGAAATGAATTTGGGGCAAAATCTTTGGGATTCGAATAAGGGAGACCACACGTGTGAGACTGCAAAAAGGTGGGCAATTAATTCCAAATCTCCTGCCCATAAATGATATTTTATCAAGAACCTTCAATAAAATAGAGGTAAGTGTAGGAATAAATGGAATAAAAAACTGAAAGCCTTTCAAATTTTCTTCCTTTTTTTTATGTAAAAAAAAAGTGTCATATAACACATAGTCCCAGAGCAGATCGAAACTGCTCAAATCTGCCTCCATCTAATGCTTTTATGAAAATGTCTGCAACTTGTCTAGATTGTTTCACATCTTTAGACTTCAAAACAATCTAAGTCTAGCTATCAACATGGGCTTCTTCATTGAGAAACCTGTTCAGGAAGGTAGTTTTAACGTCCATCTAGAACAGTTTGAATTTCATACAACACGATATGGCAAGAAGCAATCTGATGGATTCCAGCCTTGCAATGGGAGCAAATGTTTCATCATAGTCTAGTCCTTAAATTTGATTAAAGCCCCAAGCAACTAGTTTGGCTTTATTTCTTCTAATGTTCCCTGCTTCATCAGTCTTACTCTTTTAAACTCATTTGGTTCTAACAGCATTGACCCCTTTAGTTCTTGAAACAAGTTCTCATACTTCATTTCTGATGAACTGTTGTAACTCCTCTTGCATAGGAGAAATCCAGAATTCATCTTTCAAGACTTCCTTCACATTTTTTTGTTCGATTGTAGAAGTGTAAAAGGAGTACTTGAACATATCCTGGTGATTTTTCTTACATTGATTCCTGGTCTTGACTCCATTATTTACATCTCCAATCACATTTTGCAATGGATGATTCTTGAGAGTTGTCACGCCCCAACTCAGGGTCCCGTGACCGGCTAGGGTATACGTGCCTATACCCCGCAGCCTAACCCATGCACATGTCAACTCAACAGCAAAACATATTGGAAAGAAATAAATGAGTTTTATTTCAAATGGAAAACCCAACTAGAATTTATTATAAGTAAGTTTAGCAAAATAATAACTTGACTTCTAAGGGAGAGGAAGGGAGAGAGAGGAAGGAAGGTGGCTGGCTCCTCGGCTTGGCTATGCCCGGCGACTTCAAGAGAGAGGAAGGGAGGGGTGGCTGGCTCGGCTTGGCTCCTCTCTCCTCTCACGACTTGTGCGGCTCCAATAGAGAGCCACAAGCCCTAGGGGGGAGGGGATTTTTATAATCCCTTCCCCACTTCTTCAAACCTAAGATCCTTTAACCTTCATCCGCCTCAATCAGGATCCAAACCCGCTAACCCACCTTAGCTTAATCTAACCCCATGCTAAACACATGCATAAACCATTATGCGACATAATTTAATAATTCAAACACATGCAAAGGTAAAATTAAATAAATTCATCTACGCAAGAAAAGAAATTACAAAAATTATATTCCTACTTACGCAAGCTCGCAACAGGCCATGAGTCAACTCGGCTCGACCTCGGACTAGCCTGCTAGGCTGACAAACACAAACATAAATGGAGAACTAATATTAATATCTAGGATATTACAAGAGTTTTTTTGGATTTTCTAGTTCTGATGACATGACTTTCATCGTCTTGTTCAGTATTAGTCTCAGTGTCAATTGGATCAGTAGTTTCAACTGATTGATTAGAGACCTTGGTAGTGTTCTGGGCAGTTTTGTCCATAGTTATAATTCTCTTCTCATCAACAGTCAGAGTCTAGCTGATTTGAGAGTCATCTACCTTCACATTTGCTGACTCCATCACAGTTTGTGTCTGTTTGCCGATAAGCCTAGCTATTAGTAGAATAGCCTAAGAATGTGGCTTCATCACTCTTGCTTTGCATCTTCCCGAGGTACTCCCTATCATTTAGACCAAAGCACCTGCTACCAAAAACATGAAAATATGTAAGGTTAGGCTTTCTTCCCTTCCATAATTCTAATGATGTTTTAGTAGACTTCGGTCTGAGATACACTCGATTGGTGATGTAGCATGTCGTGTTGATGGCTTCAGCCCGGAATCTCTCAAGAATTGTTTGGAATTAAGCATTACTCGAGCCATCTTCTAGATAATGCAGTTCTTTCTCTCAACCACACCATTCTACTGAGGAGTCTTAGGGGCTGAGAATTCACGAAGGATACCATTCTCATCACATAACTCGGAGAATGAAATATTCTCAACTTCCCTTATGTGATCACTTCTTATTCTGATCACCTTCATAATGGAAAGTTCATGCTCATTTTGGAGCCTTAAGCAAAGAGATTTGAAATTGTTAAAATGAGAGGTATTGAAGCTCTTAGAAATTTTGTCTAGTTAAAATGAGAGAAATCATCAACACAGACAAGAACATATTTTTTACCTTCAATACTTTCCACTTGCAAAGGTCCAACCAAGTCCAGGTGAAGAAGCTCTAGAGGTCATGATGTAGCAACCAATTGTAACTAGTGATGAGACTGCCTTGTTTGCTTCTCTTCTTGACATGGGCCATAAATAGCCTCAAGTTCTCCAGTCAGTTTAGGAATTCCTCTAACAGATCCGTCATTTACAAAGTTCTTGAAGTCACTATAATTAACATGGCCAAGCCGTCAATGCCACAAGTTGATGTCAGATAAAACAGCAGAAAAACAAGAAGGTGAATAAGCTATTTTGTAGCAGTTGTCATTTGATATTTTTCCTTCAAGCTAGGATGCAGTCACCATCCTCATAAAAAACATTGTAGTTGCTCTTGGTAAATTGAACATTCAAATTTTGATCCCAAAGCTAAGTTATACTTACAAGATTAGCCTTGAGACATTCAACAAGTAGGACATTTTCCAGATTCAGAATTCTTCGAATATTAGGAGTTCCAGCTCCTTCAACGTTCCCGTGTCCCCCATCTCCAAAAGTAATAGTTGCTCCTCCATGTTTTTTAATATCTTTTAGATTATCTGGACTCCCTATCATATGCTGAGAACATCCACTATCGAAATATCGAGAGCCAAGAGAGGAAATAATCTTTGACATAAAAGCAACATGACAGTTAAGATCAGCCTTCCTTACCCAAATTTGCTTAACTTTCTGCCTTGGGGATTTCTCATGATTCTTTCTTTTAGTTTGTTGGACAGTTTGAAGCAGTTTGCTACATTGTGCCCCTTGCATTTGGAATAATTGTCGGCCTATGGTTTTTAACCTTGGTCTTATTCTCAATTTTGATGATAACAAACATGAAACTAATGATTTCATAGAGAGTTTATTGGATAAATGGTCACACTAGAGGGGGGGTTAATAGTGTGTTAACTAAATCTTGTCGCCTAAATTCAGTTTATCGATTTTAATCGTTTTCTTATAACTTAGGCAATTCGCAATCAGATGATTAAAAACAAAAGTGATAAATAAAGCAGTTAAGCAAGCGCAAGCAGAACAATGCCAACACAAAATAATTGAAATTTATAGTGGTTCGGCCAACCGCCTACTCCACTACCTAAGACCCGTGCTTAGATGATTAAAAATGAAAGTGATAAATAAAACAGTTAAGCAAGCGCAAGCAGAACAATGCTAACACAAACTAATTGAAATTTATAGTGGTTCGGCCAACCGCCTACTCCACTACCTAAGACTCGTGCTTAGAATTTCACACACAACTGCTCTAAATTAAAAGTGAAGATATTGGAGTTTCTTTTCATTATAAATTTCTTACTTGTGCTATTTTACTCAAACAACATGCAAGATCTTTCATAAGCATATGGAATTCATTTAATCAAGAGAAGAGTGATGTCATGCAAGAATTTTTGCCCAATTTAAGCTCATACCTCATTTCTTGAAGAATTCCATACATTTATTTACTTTTCTCCATTTTCTTCACGATAGCCTTTCGTTTTCAATAGCTTCCAAGTGATATTCATTAGTAGGATAATTAAAATGTAATTACTACCAAGTTATCAAACTAAGTAGCAAAGAGAGGGATCAATTATCGATATCAAAGTCTACTTTGCTAAATAATTCAAATTCGTTTCAAAATGAAATCGAGTGATATATATATGAAAACATGATCTCCAACCCTTCCTATTCGTTGAAAACCGAGAGGCTACAATTAGCCTACGATTTAGAATCGCAAGGTTGCATTAGCCCGTTATAGGCTACTAAGGTCTCCTAAGAGACCGGGAAATCAAGAATAAAAAAGATATTTTTGAGAAATATAACGAGAGCACAGAAATCAACCAAAGTTATTTATGTATCAAAATTCCAACTATAATATAGGAATTGGGTGATAGGAATGGTACCGATGTATTTTTGATGCCAACCTTACTAAGGCATCATGATGACTTGAAGTTGCAACCTCATGAAGATTTTTTTCATTCGATTAAAAGATCAACTTCAATATTTTATTTATCATTCATCCTTGTGTGGTTACTCCTCCTACAAAAGAACAAGAAACTTTTGGTACCCAAATGGCTTTGGGTCCTCGGGGGCTAGATGGCCTAAGAATCTAAACTGTCCTACCTACACTTGAATTTTTCTTGAAAGTACAATCATTAATGGCATGGCCAAAAATACCACAATAGAAACAATGTCCATTAAATTTCTTTTTATTTATACTATGGACATGGGATCTAGCATTGAAATGCTTAACATGTGAATTATGAAGAACATGAGCATTCTTTGAAAAAGCATTTTTGTTTTGGGGTTTCCAAAATGGATCATTTTGATTTCTAGAAGTTTTAAGAGAGGAAGCATTAATCTTCCTATTCAAAATCAACATCTTATTTTTTAAATCATTCATAGATTTATGCAATGCATGCAATTGAGTTTTTAACAACCTATTTTCTATTTTCAAAGTGTTATTTTTGTTTTTCAAATCCTTAGTGTCAATGTCTAAGATATCATGACATGAATTAGTGACACTAATTTTTAGTTTCTCATTTTCTAGTTTTATTTCATGTAAATGAGAACTAAGTGTCAAATTTTCTTCTTTTAATTTTTTATTTTCTTAATCCTTTTTAACGATCAAGGCATACATAATTTTACATTCGTCTAATAATTCATCATAAAGAAGATCCGAGGAACTAGATGAATTAGATCTATGATTATGATTATCATGGCTAGAAGAAGAACAAACCTCCTCATCGACATTCATGATGTTAGCTTTGTGATCATGGTGTGAGGATGCTTCACTTGATACATGTGAGTGAGTGGAAGCATTGGACCTCTGTTTTACCTTGTTCTTCATACTAGGGCAATTCTTCTTCACATGCCCTTTCTCATTGCATAGGTGACATATCACTTTTCTCTTCCGACTCTTTGTACTTCTTTGCTAGATACACTATTAGCTTTAAGAACTTCATTAGATATAGGAGAATGACAATTGTCATCGTCTCCTTTATTTAGGGTAACAAGTTCTTCAGTTTTAGCATAATCATAAAGCATGTTCAAAGTAGCCCAAATATCATATGCCGAAGTACAATGCGTGACTTTTTCAAAAATGTTATTTTTCAAATAACAATACATGCAATTTGTTGCCTTAGCATTTAACTCAAACCTATTAATTTGTTCTTGGGTCCATGCATCCATATTTTCCTTAGGTTCTATGTATTTTGACTTTACCATGTTAAACACACCTATACGTTGAGTCTTTAAGAATCTATACATTCTTCCTTTCCAAAGACCAAAGTTTGACTCATGAAACCTAGGTGGTACAAATGCTACCAACTCTAGTGCCATTTTTTTGGATCAAGACAAGATGTAGAGGAGACAGTGAATTCTCAATCTACGACCAGCTCTGATACCAAATGTTGGATAAATGGTCACACTAGAGGTGGGGTGCATAACGTGTTAACTAAATCTTGTCGTCTAAATTTGGTTTATCGATTTTAATCGTTTTGTTATAACTTAAGCAATTCACAATTAGATGATTAAATGCAGAAGTGATAAATAAAGCAGTTAAGCAAGCGTGAGTAGAACATTGCTAACACAAAGGAATTGGAATTTATAGTGGTTTGGCCAATCGCCTACTCCACTACCTAAGACCCGTGCTTAGGATTTCACATACAAATGCACTAAATTAAGAGTGGCTTACAATCAAGGACTTTACACCGGAAAGACCTTACACTCCCTTTGAAGGCACTTCCACGCCCAGAAGCATCCACCTTCACACCGAGTGAACTTTTTCACCTCAATTCCTAAGAACAACTCCAAATCTAGTCTTACACATGTGGCTTTACACCTTACACACCAAGGTTACCACAAATTCACTAGACCTTACAGAAGGTCTATTACACAATCAGTTTAATACAAAGAAAAACAAACTAAAAACACTTTAATCGCAAGAAGAGAAAAAAGAGGATTTATCACAATAGGATCACCTCTTCTTGTTGAGCCTAGCAAACTTGAAGAACCCTCAAATGATGAACACTTAAGATTGAGGGATCAAGGCTAGATTTTGAGGATTTGATCAAGAGAGAACTTAGAAGATGCTTAGGATGACTCTTTGGGGCTTAGAGGCATCAACAATAGCTACGGAGAGAGTTTAGGGTGAGTATTTATAAACCCCCCAACCAATTGACTCATCAACGGGCATATTTGTGCCCATTACCGACGCCCGATCGCTTGTCGGTCGATCGTCGATCGACCGACCGAGCGACCACGGGCATACTGCCGCTTCCAGGCAACAATCGGTCGATCAAACTGAGCTTGTATTTTCCAGCTTTCTTCTTGCGCGCTTCCTTCAGCGTGCTTTAATTTGAAGAGCTTGCCATGTGTTCTCTGAACTCCCCCATGACGTCTTTGGTGCACACGTCAAACTTCTATAGGTCATCGTAAATGTATGTCGTATCGAGATAAATGTCGCAAACTACGAAACAGGCTTCCGCCTTTTGTCGAACCTACGACCTTCATGCTTCAAGAACTTAGTTCGGTAGACTTGGTTTGTTATCATCAAAATAATCATGAAGAGAGTAGAGCACAAAGAAGAATCCCTCGGCCAACAAAGTTATTTTTAGGTTCCATATCGATTAGCGAACGACGTCCCCAATCGAAAAAATTTGGGAAATCGGCAAGGACGCTCGTCGTCACTCGGGGTTGTTCAGGAAGTTAGAGTTTAGGTTTAGGGTGTCTAGCATGTGTTGTAAATCCTCATGATGATGCAAAGAAACCCAAAAACCAAACCCGAAAAATTAGAAAATGCCCTAAGCCTAGGGAGCTCCATGGAGGGCTATATGACCTAGACTTTTTCTTGGCACCAAAAGTCCCGGTAATTGTTCCTTAGGTAAAAACTAGATAACGAGATATTTTTAAAGATTTTTTGAAAGTCTTTAGCCTACCCATATTTGAGTCGGAAGATTATAAATTTTTTATTTTTTGGAAATTTGTACTAGACCCCAAAAGTTAGATTTTGATTCTTAAGGATTTTGATTTTTTAGATATTTTTATTGAATCCAAATGGGGGGTAATTCTTATATAATAGTATATAAGAGGACTTAGTGAAGATGAAGCCTAGAAATGAACAAACGAGCAAAAAAAATAGCAAAATTATCTTGATTTTCCAGTTTCGGTCGATCGGTCGGTCGACCAAATGATGCTAAAAAGTGGCAGAATACGTTCGATCGCTCGGCGATCGCTAAGTCGGTCGATCGACGATCGACTGGCAAGCGACTGGCGGTTGGTAACGAGCAAAAATCTGCCCGTTGAGAAGAAAGGACTTGTCTCTTCTCTTCATGGTCTATAAATACAAGACCAAAAGAGCCTTACTCTAGTATGTTGATCACTTCTAACCTCCTTGAGCTATCTTTTGATCAATCCTAAGCCCTCATTGAGCCAATCTTGTGAAAACCCTAGCTTGAACCTTTCATCTCTTTGATTGAGCATTTACTTCTTTGCTTAATCATCAAAGGCATCAGGAGGAAGCTAGGAATCTTGTCGTGGAGCTAAGTATTTTATTATTTGATTTATTGCTCCATTTAGTGTTGTATTTTCTTGTGATTTCATTGTATATCATTTGTGTAAGCCTAGGTTGTTAGGTTTGATTGAGATGATGGTTGCCTTGGTGTTAAGGCTTAAATCCACCATTGTGAACTTAGTTTAGTAGGATTAGTTGAGTTGTCCCTTAGGATGAGGTGGGAGAGTGCTCTTGGTAGGAAGGCAGGATACTTCTGGGTGTCGAAGTGCCTTCGGTTTGAGAGCGGAGACTTTCCGGTGTAAAGTTCTCTTTGTAAGGGAAATGATATAATCTAGTAAAGCTAGTTTGGAAATCCTAAGCGGGGTGCTTAAGTAGGCTTAGATAGTGGAGTAGGCATTGGGGCCAAAGCACTAAATCATTGTGTTAGCGTTGTCTCTCTTGTGTTTGCTTAATTGCCTTACTCATTGCTTCCGCATTTAATATTTGAATTGTGAATTACCTAAGTTGTAAGAAACGATTAAAACCAATAAACCGCATTTAGGCGAAAATATTAGATAACACACTATTCACCCCCCTCTAGTTTGGCCATTTCACCAACAATAATAGCATATGGGCACCCTATCGCTTCTCCTTCTAGTAGGTTGTTGACGACTTGAAGAACCTCTCTGAAAGTTCCTTAGTTGAGTAGACCGTTGAGATTGAGGTTTCAGCTGGGATGAACTAGTGTACCCTAGTCAATTGTGATTAGAAGGAAATTTTCCTGCACTCAAATTTTCATTAAGAGTACCACTAGAATTCATCATTCTAACTTCCTTCTTTACCTTTTCAAGTTCAACTATCAACTTATATTATTTATGCTCCTTATCAGCAATCTAGGTTTGAAGATGTTGAATTTTCTGTTCAAGGTTCTTCTTTTTTGTAATCAACAACTTATTTTGATCACTAAGAGACTTGTTCACCTTTGCCACTTCAATCCATTTGTCAAACATCTCCTGGTAGGCTTCACCAAGACTATCAACACATTGAACTTTGTAGTGATCATCTTCTGCATCTGAGTTTTCTAAAGTTCTAACTGAGCCACCAATAATAGCTGTGAAAGCTCTAAAATTTCCTTTTTCAGATTCTTTTGAGTTATTTTCTTCATCGCCATCACTCCTGGTGACATTAAATGACTTGTTGGACATCTTCTGAAGATTTGGACATTTTAATCTGACATGTCCATATCCATCACATTCAAAATATTTGATACCTTTGGACTTCTGTTCTGAATCATTTTTGAGTCCTGAATATTGACTCCTATTTTCTCTAGCAGAGAAATTTGATTTAGAACTGGTCGAACTGGTCGGTTGAAACTGCTATTGGAACTGTGAATGCAATTGCGAGTTCTGGTTTTATTCTTGGCTCTCAGAAATCTCTTGAAGTTCTTGGTCATAAGGGCAAAGACAACAGCCATGTCATCTTCAGAACACTCTTCAAACTTAATCTCATCCTCAGTAGCACTAAAGGCAAGATTTTGTTGATGAAATGGCCACACTAGAGGGGGGGGTGAATAGTATGTTTACTAATCTTTTTGCCTAAATCCGGTTTTAATCATTTCTTTGGTTACTTAGGCAAATTACAGGTTGAGTAGCAACCGAAAGCAAAGTAAATACGATAATGAAGTAAACACAAGTAGAAACAATACAAATAATTTATAATGGTTCGGCTCCAATGCCTACTCCACTACCTAAGCACCCCGCTTAGGATTTCCAAACTAAACTTTACTAGATTAATCTTGTTTCCCTTACAACGAGAACTTTGACCCGAAGAGTCTCACTCTCAACCTAAGATACTTCCACACCCGGAAGTCTCCGCCTTCTTACCGAGAGCACTCTTCCACCTCAACCCTAAGGGACAACTCAACTAATCCTAGTAAACTACGTTTACACCAGTGGATTTAAACCTCAAACACCAAGGCTACCATCCAATTTCAAGACCTAACAACCTAGGTCTTTACAAGCTCAAATACAATTAAATAAATCACAAAATACAAAAATAATGGATCAAATAAATAATACAACAAATACTTAGCTCTAAACACGAGTCCTAGTTCCTCTTGATGCCTCAATGATGAATCGATCAAAGCTTTGAAGGCAAAATCTAGGTTGTATCATAAGAACTAGGGTTGCAAGGAAATGACTCAAGAAAGGATTTAGAATGATCAAGAATGGCTCAATAGAATCATGGATCAAAGGAGGAAGACTCTCATGGTTTTGTATTTATAGACCATGAAGAGAAGAGAGAACTCCCCTCTTCTCAACGGGCGGATTTTTGCCCATTACCGACCGCCGGTCGTTTGTCAATCGATCGTCGGTCGACCGACCGAGCGATAGCCGAGCGACTGAGAGGCTTTCTGCCGCTTCCTGGCAACCTTTGGTCGACCGACCAATCGATCGAATTGGCTACTGCCTAATTTTGACCCTATTCGGTCAACCAACCGGTCGACCAAACCTATGCTGAGCTTGATTTTTTTAGCCTTCTTCTTGCACGCTTTATTTCCGGGTTTCTGCCTTCAACGTGCGTCAACTTGGAGAGCTTTCCATGTGTTCTTTAGACTCGTTCAAGACGCCTTTGGTGCACACGTTGAACTTCTAGAAACCTCCGCGATGAACCCGAACGCGTCGACCAATGTCCTTTCGATTTTCCGATTTCTTCCAATATTTTCGATCGAGGACATCGAGTGCTAACGAATATGGAACCTAAAAATATTTCTCAATGAAACATTAGTTCCATGTTTGTTATCATCAAAATCGAGATTAAGACCAATGTAGAAAACCTTAGGCCAACAGATTTTTCTTCTTTTCTTTGTGAGAATATTTTTCGGATTGTTCTAACTCATAGGTTTCAAGCTTTCCCATAAAGGTGTCAAGAGTAATGGTTTATGGATTGTGAACTTCATTGATGGATGCAACTTTCATGTCGAATTTTGTAGGAATGGACCACAAAGAGACACGCAAACACAGAATTTTTTATGTAGTTCAGTGACAAACTTGCCACCTAATCTGCAAGGCCCTCACCGGATAGATGCCTGATCCACTATCAACAAGAACAATACTAGTTCCAAGATTTCACACTCTGAAATCCAACTATCAGTAGTACAATGAATTGTAAATAACAAATAACATATTTGCTATTACAAGTACTAACCGACTTGCCTATTTATGACATCACAATCATAGAGTTTCGTCTTCCACACAGTCTCTGTGTTGTAGTGAGTTAAGAACCCAATTCCATCTTGGCTTGAAGATAAGTGAAGTAGTTTGTTGTTGTCTATACACTCAGCAGTCTCAACTCTTCATATAACTGGCAACATAATTTACACACATAGGAGACTTAAGAAACTTCAGATCTTCTTTTTCAGTATATATAAGTGAAAACCAATCAATCTGAATAAATGCCTATATAATCAATGATTGTAACATCATCAGTTCAAACCGAACAAGCAGCCATGAATCACCATAAAACATCGATCATAATAGCTCCAACAATAACACCTAGATCATCAATGAAGACCACATCCTCATTCTAGAAATGAACAGGCAATAAAATTGTAACTGAAGATGATAAAAATATCATAGAGGTAATAAAGAAAATCATCATTAATTTCAGCAACCAAAAGCCATCATCGCAGCAGCAACTCCATACTGAAATCCTCAGTTACTAAAGCATTTGTAACTAGCTTATAATAGAGTGACTTAAACAGAACTTCTTATAGACAAAAGCAGTTGTAATTGTCAATTCAAGAGAGAACAACCTGGAATACTTTTTCCAAATATAGCCAACACACAAAAGCCAATACTAACAAATTTTTCCCTCGCCTGAAATCGATGTTGTGTTGGATCTTTGGAGATTTAAAATTGCAGCATGGTACTTTAATCTTGTGTCAATTTGTTTTGAGTTTTTGCATCATCTTCCTCCCTTTGCTCGCAGCCAGGTTCTTGGTAGAAGGGTCGACCCCTATTTGGTGCAAATTAGAGATTGAGAAAATAGTCTGTTGAGCCACAATGAGCCTTGAGAGGTCGTTGCCCCCTTTGTTATGAGGTGCTTGGTGGAGGACGTGCACATGTGCGTCTCGGGTTTCGGATCGGAGCAGCTCACTCACCTTCTCAGCTTAAGGTATAAAAGTTGTTCATTCCTCATGTATTGAATTCCTTAATGTCGCTAAGGTAGATCGTTATTTTCGGGATGCTTTTAAAATTTTAAATCGCTATTTTTCGCTGTGGTAGTGTTTGGCTTATGAGTGTTGGCTATATTTGGCAAAAGTATTCCCAAATTATTTTTAGTTGAAAAGACATTTACAATTGTTTTTGCCTATGAGGAGTTCTATTAAGTTCTCAGTTGTAGAGATAGTCACAACTGCTCTGTTTGCTAAGTAGTTTATGTTGAAGCTTATGATGCTATGTGTGATGCCTATGAGGAGTTGCTTAAATGTTGTGACTGGGATATACTCTCAATATTCTCTTCACAGCTTGTGTTTTGCCAAATAAGCCAAAGGGGGAGATTGTTGGTGTTTGGCTTATGTTGTGTTGGCTGTATTTGGCAAAAGTATTCCGAGTTATTCTCAGTTAAATGGACAATCACAATTATGAGACAGTCACAACTATGAGGAGTTTTGGTTATGTTGAAGGCAGTTACAATTGTGTGAGGACAATTTTAACTACTCTTGCAGTCTATGGTTTTCTAGATGGGGATGCTGCGCAAATGATGACCTTTGGTTTTCAGTATTAATGATGATTCTATTTTATATCTCAAATATTTTTAAATCATCTTTAATTACTTGTTTATTGCCTATGGAAGAAATGAAGTAGTATTCATTGATGGGTTGTTAGTTATCTTGAAGCCTTTTTGACCAAAGTCAATTATGGAAGAAATGAAGTGGTCTTCATTAATGGGCTGGCGGTTTTTAAAAGGTTTTGTGGTGGCAATTTTTCTTGAAGCTTTTATGCCCGAAGTATTATGATATGTTGGTTGTCTTTTGAGTTTGAAACTGCTGAAGATAAGATCTTTTTCTTGAGTGGCATTTATGGAAGTTGATTGGCCTTCTCTATTTATGAGGAAAGAGAAGTTATGTATCTGCAAGTCTCCTATGTCAACACAGTCTTAACTGCTCATTGCTCAGTTATAACTATTCTTGCTGCAATGAATTTTATACTGTTGCGATGTTTATCCTACTGCAATGTTGCTTGAATGTTGCCGAGATTATTATATATATATATATATATCCTGATGATATATATTATATATATTTGGTGGAGTTAATCTTGATTGATCATTTATGGTGACTTTTGGACTTGATCATTTATGATGACTTTTGGACTTGGTCTTTTATGATGCTTAATGGAGTTTTGGCCATCATGGAGCTACTACTTTATGGCCTTGGTCGTTCACTTTGAGTGAGTTATAGTCATCATGAAGCTTCATGGTCTTGATCATTCACTGGTGGAGTTAATGGTCATTAATGGAGTTAATGGTCATTAATGGAGTTAATGGTTATCATAGAATTAAGAGTTTCTCTTTTGGAGTAATGGCTATGTCTTTTGGGTTGCCTACTCTGCTTATAAAAGGAGTGAGAGAATATTTGAGATGATTGACCATCTCTGATGGATCCACTCCTATCCACTCCAATGCGGATCCTCCCCTATTGACCACTTCTATTGATCCACTTCTATCAATTCCTATATGCTTAAACTGTGTTGCCAGTTATTTGAGGAGTTGAGACTGTTGAGTGCAGATCGCTAAGTGTAGATTGCTGAGTGCAAGACTACTGAGTACAGACAGCAACAATATATCATTCTTATCTTCTGTGTGAAGTTTAGTTTTGGCTGATAACTCGCTACAACACAAGGATGTGTGGAGGACGGAACTCTGTGGTTGGGATATCATAGAGAGGCAAGTTGGTATGTACTTGTAATAAAAAAAAGGTTTTTGTAATTTCCAGTTCACTGTAGTACTGGTAGTCGAATTTCGGGTGTGAAATCCAGAGGACTTATACTATACTTGTAGAGAGTGGATTGGGCATTTGTCCGGTGAGTGCCCCATAGATTAGGTGACAGGTTTTTTCACTAAACTGTGTAAACAAACCTTTTATGTTTGCGTGTGATTTGTGTTTTAGTTCTTACTTTGCTTCTAGTAGCAGTTGCAACTTCTTATTCAACTGCCTTTAATAGAAGTTCCCTGATAGACACTATATTGTCACGCTGTGTTTCCTCTTCGCACCCCAACACAATCCTCTTGCTACCTCTAAGAGATGACTATGTTTCCTTTCTACTACAACATATTATTGTGGGGTTTCCACACAAGAGCTTTAATGAACTATATGTTGGCTTGATATGTAGGTGTATAGGGTAGGATTGTAGAACTCTCTTCCATTATCAGTTCTCGACACTCTCATCGTCTTTGAAAATTAGGTTTGTATCAATTTGATGAAGTTTATGAGTAGGTTTAGCACTTGGTTTTTGTATGTGAATAGAAAAGTCTAGCAAGCTCTAGTGAAGTCATCCACCAAAGTCAAAAAATAGTAACAACCTTCATATGTTGGGACTTTTTGAGGTCTCCATACATCACAATGTAGAATTTCAAAAGGTTTAATGCTTTTATTCAATCTTTTAGGAAAAGGAGAAGTACAATTTGCTTTGCAATAGGGTAAACATTACAGAAAAAGTTTGAAACTTTACCCATTTCAGGAACCTAACCGAAAATGCCAACGGGCTAATTTATCTAATGAGGCAACTGAAGCTTGAATGATGTTGTCCCTTTTTTCAGGGTTGAAGAGGCTCCAGATGTCAAATATAATCCATTTCTCTCCTCACCCAGAACCTTCTTCGTAGCAAGGTCCTCGATAACAAAATTGGAGGGATTAAATGTTACTCAACAATTTAGTTCCTTTGTGAGTTTACTTACTTACATGAGATTAAATTTAAAAGTTGAGACAGATAAAGTGTGCTTTAGGTTTTTGTTTATATATGTAGTACCTTGCCTTGTAGACATGACTCACAAGTTGGAATAGGTTCACAACCTAATGGGACTAAGAGCCCCATTTTCTCCAACTTATTTATCCTATCATTAGCAATATGACCTAATCTAAGGTCCCAAATTGTTTAAGACCAAGGGTTGAATTCATCATGGCATTAATCTCCACTGCCTTTGGAAGTGTTTCATTAACTCTGAGAAAATAGAGACCATCTTATATATAACCAATGCCTACAATAATATTTCCAAAATAAATATTGCAAACATCATCTATACAGTCTATAATTATTCCTAGTCAAACTAGAAACAGAGACAATGTTTTGATAGGCATTTGGTAAAACTAAAATATGATCTAAAAGCAAAACATGATTTTCTAAAATCAATGAAGTCGATCCCACGGCTTTGGCCACAACACTTGCTCCATTGCCGATCTTTAGAATGATTTCATTTCTTCCAAAGACCCTACTGCTTTCCAATTCCTGCACCAGGGTACAAATGTGAGAACTTGCATCTGTATCAAGAACCCAATCAATAGTAGCTCTACATAGACTATGGGATTTAGAAACAGGAAATAGATTTACCTTCCGAAGATTTGTTGTGTCCTTTATGTGCCTTCAATGACTCCAAGTATTGATGGAAATTTCTTTTCCATTGACCAACCTTGCCATAATGGAAATATTTTCCTTTGCTTGCAATATCCTTCTTCTTGCCCTTTTTCTTGGACACTCCACCCGATGGTTATAACCTTTTTGTTCTTCTTTTTCTTCTTGGTCTTACTAGAAGTGGAAGCTACACGAATGGTCTCCTTCCGTTTGTCAAGCATGGCCTTATGGGCTGTGACTAACATATTGTGTAGATCAGCAAGCATACACTCAATCTTGTTCATGTGAAAATTTAGAATGAACTGGGAGAAAGAACCAAGTAGAGAATGAAGGATCAAATCCAAATGAAGACCAAAATCCATGTATAATTCAAGATTCTCAAGTTATTCTATTAGCCTGATCATCTTCTACATATGAGCTCCTACATCAGCCCCTTCAGACATCTTGGCTTGGACCAATTCCTTAGATATCTCATATCTAGCAGTTCTGCTTTGCTCATCATACAACTCTTTGAGGTGTAGCAAAATTCCTCTAGCAGTGTAGATGTTTTCATGCTGCTTTTGCAACTCATTGCTCATGGAAACTAGTATGTAACAACAGCTTGCCACTTCTCATAAGCGGCCTTTTTCTCATCTGTGGCCCCTTCTGCTAAGGGCTCCGTATGAGTGTCCACAACGTATCCAATACACTTAGCATTAAGGATAATTTTAAGGTTGCGGAGCCAATCCACATAATAAGGTCTAGTAACCCTATTTGAGTCGAGTATGCTAGTGAGGGGGGTTTGAGATTTCATATTCAAAATAAGTACAGAAAATAACAAGTTTAAATTAGTTGTATGTTTTTCATCATAATGATTATGGACTTTAAATCAAAATGATCTCCCATTAATTTTACGAATCCTAAACTTCCAAAATAGGAAACATGAATACAAGTCAAGAAGGGTTCCTAGTAGGTGATTGAATTCTTACAAGTCACTAACCCTCCTCAGGTACATTCATTCTTGGAGAATTAATGCCCTATAAGTGAACAACTCTTGTTCAATACTTCTTATGTACGGCTATATCAACTTGGCTCCTGGTCTTATGGACCTCAGGTACATCCATTCTTGGCCTGTCACACTTAATTAAGTCTAACCCACTAAACCTTAGATATTAGTTACCTCAGGTACATCCACTCTTGGTAACAAAATACCTATAACATCTCATGTTAAAAATTAACTCTTAGAGATCTCTTAACCTTATATGTGCCCCTATATAACCATAGCCGACAGTGTAACGTTTTAAGACTCTTAGTTAATGCTTTAATGGAGAGTCATGACATAGTTTCTTAAACTACACCTGGACTGGACTAGAACTATTGGATCCGATCGGATTAGACCCAACAGCGCCCCACAACTTACCTTGAGCCAAACTAAACGGGTCTCCCTAGGGGATCCACCGGCTAAACTCCTAAACTAGACTCAAGCTAAACCAAGATGGCTCCATCTACGGACCCCACCCGGTCATACATGGACATTCATGTCCTTCCTTATCACGAGGGATACACTATTACAAACCCGCTATCTTCGGGATTAGCTGCGACCCATTATGAGCAACATCCTCGCATGATTACTAGACGGTGTCATCACTTGCACCTACGATAAATACAGACACGACACACCTCAAGTAACCCGAACCAGACCAGGGAATTCTAATCCCTTGATAGAAACATTTGGTGCCCACCAAGGGGCCAAGTAAAATTTACCTTCCCCACAATGGTTGGAACCCGAAGCCAAGCGACCACCGCCGCACGCGAATGGCAATGACACGTCGGCGACGATCGACTACAACTTGGTAACGCTGAAACAACGAGGAGAGATGTTGTGGCACTAACCAATCCTCCCCATGAAGACCCCGAACGTAAACAATTTGGAGGCTGAAAACCAACGGGCTGTTGGAAAACCAACGACTAACAGCCCAAATCGAGGCGCTAACGGGATCTCAAGGACAATTCTGAGCTGACCATGGTCGTTGTTGCTGAAAGCATGGAGAAAGCAACTAGTCCAAAAAGAATCAACTGATCCCCGTTCTTCACGACGAAGTCTCTAGCACTCGTGGCCCAAAAAAAGTCGAAGAACCCAAAGTCAAAAAGGCTGGAACTACCCTCACTCTCGATGCGGGACCCTTCGTCGAGCACATCATGACAACCCGCCTCCCACCGAGATGTGAGTTGGCTACCACCCTAACACCCTACAACGGTACAGGCAATCCCGCACTACACCTGACGGTGTTTAGGACTACGATGCTCTATCACGGGGCAACTGATCCTGCACTCTGCAGAGCCTTTCAAACTTTTCTAGGAAAAATTGCTTTGTTGTGATTTGCCTCCCTCCTGTGGGATCTATTCACTCCTTCAAAGACCTCTCCCGCATCTTCCTCAATCGGTTCACCACAATGCGGGTATATCACAAGATGGAGGCTACCCTCCACTATGTCAGGCAAGGGTAAATGAGCCCTTAAGAGAATACTTGAATAGGTTTCAGGCCATAGTGGCCGAAATTCTCAATCTCGACCCACAGATCGAACTCTAGTCCATCAAGCTCGGGCTAAAGCTTGGACTCTTTGCCGACCAAATCGCCCTGATAGAGCCTAGGGACATGGTCGAGTTTCAGATGAAGGCCACTAGCTTCATAAAGATGGAAGAACTCCAAGAAGCTAAAAAGACCGATTGGCAAAATCTTAAAGTCACAGTCAAAGATAAAAAAATCCAAAAAAGGAGACAAAAAGAGTGAAGATCGCAACCGCCCCGAGTAGAGCAATAGTCGAGGGCCGAGGTCACCACCTCGGCTGAATGCCCGGTTTGAAAAGTATACTCCTCGCAACACTAAGAAGGAAATCATCCTTCGCGATGCAGATATCTACCACTTCTAGCTCATTAGATACCCCACCAACGCGGAAAGCAAAAGCTACCACCCAACGCTGATAAGAGCAAGAAGTGCACATTTTACGACACATACAGTCACACCACTATGGAATGCATAGTACTCATTGACCAACTTGAAGATTTAGTCCGTACATGACACGTGAACAAAAACGTCCATCGCCAAAGAGAGAGAGGTCGGACCAGAAGCCGCGGCCCTAGACAACGAAGTCGGACACCACCGAAACCCTACTCAAGTCATAGGGAAGACGGCAGAGTTGATCGCCCAGAAAATGAACCTCGAGGGGTCATCAACCATATCGCGGGCAGACTTACAAGAGGCAAAGAAGCGAGCTCGACCAGGAAGAGATCTTTTCAGGCGGTGATGGCAGTCGGTAGTGCCACTTGCCCCTACCGGCCTGCTCCTAGAACCCCGATAATATCATTCTATGAATATGATTTTCACAAAACTAATCAAAACTTGCATGACCCAGTCGTAATCTCTATGATTGTAGGAAATTTCATCATCAAAAAGGTCCTAGTCGACTAGGGCAGCTTTGCTGATATCCTTTTCTACTCTACCTTTGAGAGAATGCAATTGATAGAAGCCTTGCTCACCCCGTGTGAGGGAGACCTGGTAGGCTTCTTAGGAGAAAGTGTCAACGTCCAAGGAGACATATTGCTAAACACAATGTACAACTCTCAGCCAAGGGCCAAAACCATTGATGTACAGTACCTAGTCATCAACATTCTCAACCCATATCATATGATTCTAGGACGACTGCCCTTGAATGAACTATGAGTTATCATATCCACTCCCCATATGGCAATAAAATTTCCTTTTTCAGAAACAAAAGTAGGCATGCTCCATGCCGACCAGAAGAAAGCCCAAAGGTGCTACAATCAATGCCTCAGGTCAAAATCAAAGAAAGATTCTAATGACCTACAGACATCTTCCACGGTCAAAGGCAAACAGTCGGTAAATGGCTCTGAGCCAAGCCCAGGGTAGGACGCATACAAACTACCCCAACTCAAATCTTGAAAGAACTCAAGCTGCGATCAACTCACTACTCTTTATGTACACATAATTCCCTAATTACATAATAAAATTGAATTTCTCGCATCTTCTCTCTATATATGCTCAGGAAACTTAGCGGCAATTTCCCTGCTTTAACGAGTACCTCATTATTTAAAAGACATCCTACGTTGTCCCGCCTAATGCTCCTGAGCGAGCTCAAAACACTCGCACACTTTTTTGACTAGCAGAGCTGTCACATCTGGTCTCGAAGTATAAATACTCTACTGCGACCAGAATTTGGTTTACACTGATCTGGCTTGCCAGCCTCGATGCCTTTTACATGACTCCTCGCAAGCAGTTCCTCCTTACGCTCCCCAGCGAGCTCGTCTTGAACCCCCGAGGAAGGCTAGAGAACTGAGCTGTCAAGGGGAAAAGCGCCGATGCCAGTGGGGTCAATGGCACAAAAGGGTCAGATGCAGAGCAGAGGGCCGCAGGCTAGTCACTCTAAGAAATCATCTGCCCGATTTTTTGCCATGAACCAAGATGGGGTAGAAGCATCTAGAGCAGTGGTAACAAGTACTATTTTAGTATGTCCATCTGCTGCTTATGTCCTGTTTGATCCGGGTGCCACGCACTCGTTTGTATCTGCCAAATTTGTTGCTAAGTTACCAATGGCACCTTCTTTCCTCGATGGGCCATTTCTAGTATCAATGCCTACAGGCGATGCAATCATAGCCAAATCAAGTTTTCAAGGCTGTGAAGTGCTCATCTACGGCCATGCATTGAAGGCAGATTTGACACGCCTACCCATCCTTGAACTCGATGTCATTCTTGGCACGGATTGGCTGGCGGAGCACTTTGCGTTGCTGAATGAAAGGGGGGGGGGTTGAATAGTGTGTATCTACTTTTACAATTAATCAAATTCTTTTCCGATTTTAATCAAATCAACTACCCGATTCAAGTTTATTGATTCTTAGTGCGACTAGATGCAATTACAATTATATTGGACACAGGCAAGAGTCAAATAAAGCAATTAAGATAGCAATGCAAACATGAAATATATAGTGGTTCGCCCAACACCGCCTACTCCACTACCTTTGCTCCTCACCAAGGATTTCTAACTAACTCCTTTATAGATAATGTGTTTCCCTTTGAACACAAATGCGGACTCACTTCTCAACCCTTTGAGAATGCCTCAACCTTATTCACCTAGGCAAAATACAAGACTACAAAGGTAACCCTAAGGTGTTTACCCTAGCACACTTAGCAAGCTAACAATGAAAACCTAGTTTAATAACAAGGAAAATAACAACAAATGATCTAAGAATTAAACCACACAAGTGAGCTCCCTTGCAAAGCCTCTAACTCGTCAAGATATAGAACTCGGAATGAAGCCGGAGTTGAGGCGGAAAGAATACTTCAAGAGATGAACGATCGTCGAAGCTTGCGCGATGAAATCCACTTAGGAAGGCTCAAAAACACTCTTGGAGATCTTCAATGAATGGTTAAAAGGCTTTAAGAAGGCTGGTGAGGGGTATTTATAACCCCTCACTCGACAGCTACACCCAACGGCCATTTTTCTACCCGTTGGGGACGCCCGATCGTTTGTCGATCGATCGACCGACTGATCGACAACCGAGCGACTGAAGGCATTCTATCAATTTTGGGCGTCTATCGATCAATCGAATACCCTTCTGCCAATTTTTGGCTTTATTTGGTCGACCGACCGGTCGACTGAAACTGGGCTGAGGCTATTTTTTTTAGTTTTCTTCTTGTGCGCTTCATTTTTGAGTTCCATTACCGAGTTTGGACTTGGATAACATTGCAATTATGCTTGGGATATATTCCTAGAGTCATATTACATGAAATCTATTTCTAACTCTAGATTTTCTACTCGATCGATGATCTGTCCATTTTTGCCAATTTTTGGTATTTCTTCGAACGAAGTTTGCGCGCATATCGAAGCCTCAACCTCAACTCAAACACTTGATAAATTCATTAGAATAAGTTTGTTATTATCAAAATCAAGATGGTAACCAAGGTTGAAAATCTTAGGCCAACATGCACAACAAGCCTTGTGTGTACAGAACAAACCCCCTGCGTTCGTAGACACACTCTACTCTCCATAACGACAGAAGGCATGTCTAGTATTCTTAATACCTTAGCCATTCAGACTCAATATTTGTGGAGGGTATTTTTTGTGCAATTATTTTAATGCTAACAACTATTTTGCAGCAAAAAATAGTAAATAAAAGCATAAAATAAATAAAGATGATTATAGACATTTCCAAAGCAGTCCACCCGAGCCACAATGTGAACCAAGGTCATCATTCTAGGGTTCTTGGTAGCACCCTCTCATCAAGATGCTCCCAAGAACCCACATATAGGTTGCCGGTTCAATTAGCGCCTTCACAAGCTTCAAGCTATCATCTCCATGGACTTGGACTCCTCCCCGCGTGCATTGAAACAGGGCAGAAAGCATGCTCAAGTTAACTTGCCTCTAAACTTCTAACTTTACATAATTAAAAAAAGAAAACCCCAAACAACCCTTGGGGAGAGGTTTAAGGAGAGGGAGAAGATATTTACAATCAGATTTCTCAAGGTGGAGGCAGGGGTACACAAGCCCTATTTAAATGATACAATGCTAAAATTTTCAGGAATTACAAGCAATCATCACAACCAAATTTGCACCCAGTCACATGCACATAGGGCTAGTCCATAATCATTCTTTCATGCATCTTATCTAATAAGCAAAAATAAAGGAAAAAATAAAACCAAAAATTGCGCTAATCGGGTTACGTTTCCATCTAAAACGTGTCGCGCGAAGCATGCTGAAAATTCAACTTTTCGAGGTTGTTCAAGCATGAACCCGAAGGGCCTTTTGAGTTTGTTTTCTGTCCCTGAAGGACACGAATAGTAGAATTCATCCCTGACTCAACGCTTGAGCCATGAAGCCAACAAACAAATCAAAAAGCATCCCAAAAACAATGATCTACTTTAGCGACATTAAGGAATTCAATTCATTAGGAAGGAGCAGTTTTTATACCTTAAGCCTAGAAGGTGAGTGAGTTGCCCCAATCCCAAATCCGAGATGCACACGTACACATCCTCCAATGATAGTCCACACCAAGCACCTCATAACAAAGGGGGCAGCGACCTCTCGGGGCTCGTCGTGGCTCAACGGACTATTTTCTCAATCTCTGATTTGCCCCAAACAAGGGCCCACCCTTCTACCAACGACAATATATGTCTATAAAGGAACTTCTATTAAGGGCAGTTGAATAGGAAGTTGCAATTGATATTGCAACTGCTGCTAGTAGCAAAGTAAGAATCAAAATAGAAACACGCGCAAACACAAGAGGTTTGTTTACGCAATTCAGTGACAAAACCAGTCACCAAATTCGCAAGGCACTCATCGGACAGATGCCCAATCCACTCTCTATAAGTACAATTTTAGTTCTCAGGATTTCACACCCGAAATTCGACTACTAGTACTACAGTGAATTGGAAATAACAAAAACTTATTGGCTATTACAAGTAAATACCAACTTGCCTCTCTATGACATCCCAGCCACAGAGTTTCGTCCTCCACACAGCCTTGTGTTGTAGCGAGTTATCAGCCTGAAACCTTCTTCTCCTGAAGATAAGAAATGTAGATCGTTGTCGTTCTGCACTCAGCAGTCTCAACTCCTCTCAATAAATGGCAATGTAGTGTTCGCACATGGAGAGAGTTGCAGATCAGATCTTTTCATCGAAATTTATATGAGACAACTGAAAGATCTGAATCAATGTTGTTCATAACTATTTTGTTTAATGAACCCATCAATTTAACAACCAACAGTTATCGATTTGAATAGCCAACATTAAAAACATCATAAAGTATCAAACAGTAACGCCCAGAACACAAAGAGTATGAAACTCTCCACTACTCATAACACCAAAACGAACAAAGGACATATAAATAATGATGATTAATAATACCAAAGATATCAAGAGAATCATCATCAATATTGAAGACCAACAGTCATCTCATTCATAACAAACTTATCCAAAAAACCTCAGACTATAGAAGCTGTTGAAATTGTCCTCACACAGTTGAAATTGTCATCATATAGGTAGAGCTCCTCATAGTTGTGACTGTGAAAAAACTAAAATTTAACGTGGAATATTTTTGCCAAATATAGCCAACATATAAAAGCCAAACACTTACAACCAAGAACCTGGCAGTGAGCAAAGGGAGGAAGAGGTTGACAAAACCCAAAACAAATTGACACAAGATTAAAGTTCCTTGCTGGAATTTTATATAGGACTCCTCCAAAGATCCAACACGGTAGAGATTTCTGACGAGGGAAAGATTCGGCAGAGCTTCTCTAAGCTTGCGGATGTCTAAGAGGTGGAAATAGGGGGTGCGGAGGTTTGGCCACCCCCTTTAAATAATTCTCCTAGGGGCAACTACTACAATCGACCCTAATAAATATGAATTAACCTCGTAATTCAAAATTTTGGGGTTTGCCTCCAACTGAATACCTATCAAATGGGGATTCAAAATTAGGCTCCCTATCAAATAGAGAGTCAAAACAAATTTCCCTATTTAAAAGGGAGACTAGGCGCATGGGGAGACCAAGCTTGGTTCCCCCTGATTTGGAATTCGAATTCGAACCAGATTTCTACCATGCTTGAGCCGACCCACCTTAAACCATGGGCTGGTTCACTCCTAGAACTAGACCATGGGTTCAGTTCGATTCAACACTGGAACCAAAGTCGGGGTTGGTTTAAACCTATTGTGTGTCGGACCCTACAAATTAGGGTTCCGAGGAACTCCTTCCTCGAGTACTTATAATTCGTTCGAATGGGAAACCCTTTCTTGATTTTGTGCATAGATGAGAACCGTGATCGTATCGCGACATGTTCGTGCTAGTAAACTTTAAATGTCGTGTCCGAGCTCTATCCTATAAAGCCCGTTACGAGGGAAGCATGTTTGTGTGTGATCCATTGGGTCCCATACTAAGCCAGCAGTGAGTCTTGCATAACAGAGAGTCTAATTCGAAAGAACACCTTATATTCAAATTTCAACGAGACACCACTAAACCCCTTTAGTGCGATCATGCGAAACTTCACTCACAAGTCAAGGTTGACATCTAGCAATGTATCATGACTACCAGATAGTGTGAGGTTCAATCAGCAGGGATCGAACGCCCTTCGGTGATTTGTTACCATGCAACTAAATCTCGCGGTTATATCATCTCGAATGCGGATAGGGTACGAAAGTCATGTCAAACTCTAATACGATTCATATGTATTCCACCCTGTCAAGTTGTCGTCTCAACAATGAACAGTCAGAAACCCTTTTCGACTTTTATATCCACTTTGGCCAGAGATTCCCGAGACGACACTTGCAGGAGCACATAAAACATGCATTCTATCCTCTACTAGGAGTAACTAATTCCATGTTGGTTGCTCACCTACCTCCATGAAAGCTTCAGTATCCCCAGTAGTACCTCACACATGACTCTGCGAGCCACTTAGGGAATACACCAAAACTATACATCGTCAATCACAAGGTTATACTTTGACAACCTCATGTCCAAGGATTGCTTGCACCTTCTATCACTTGAGGAATAACCTAATGACACTCATGTAAGGATTCCATTTGGCGTTCATCGAGCGGGTCAATTCAGTGAACTCATTCTCTAATGAGCACCTGCACTTGTACATTAATAACGCCTCATATGTAACTGCAAGATTAGCTACCCCCTATGAAATAGGGCATGTACCAAGTGCACTAGTCTTATCGGAATTACCGATCCCCAACTCGGTGATTCTACGACTAGGAACATTTAGAACTGGGGCCTCTGGATTCTAAGTCTCATTAGCATGATCTCATCATAGCCTTACATTCATTTTCAGGAGTTCATGAGGTTCATCATAATCTTATTAACAACTAAAGATGTAGCATATGATGAACAGTTGTCTCATTATATTTATTACCCTTGAACAGTCCCAAAATACATTGACATGTGATTGGCTTAATGGCACTATTCATTTCAGATTGAAATATTAGTCTCAACTTCCTTTGAAGTACCAGGGTGAATACATCATGACAGCCACCTATCTTGTCAATAGACTACCTAGTCCAATTCTTGGCTATCAAAGTCCTTTTGAGTTACTTTACAATAAACAAAAGTCTTGATCACCAGAGAGTCTATGGTTGCCTTTGTTATGCCAATACTCTCAAACAAGGCAGAACCAAGTTTGGTCCAAGGGCAAGTGAATATGTGTTCTTGGGCTATCCATATAGAAAGAAGGGGTATAAGGTTTACAATATGAAGACACATTCAATCAGCATAACCGAAAATGTTACCTTTGTTGAAAACATTTTTCCGTTTCATTCTCAACCTACTCCACCAGAAATTAGGGTCTCTGCAACGGCAATTTTGCAACTGCAGCACAACCGTCACAGACAGTGACAGTTATGCGACCGCTAGCATCAAGGGTCACATAACCGACGACATTGCGATGGTATTGCGACCGCGCACGTCGCCGTTGCAAATTTGAAACCTCCGTGACGGTGCAACGATCGTCCAACTATCGTGATTTGCGATCGCGTCGTGCGATCGCAACACCGTCAGAGTGTAATTTTTATTCAGCCCACCCTATTTTTCTCTTCCCTCTCTCTCTCTCTCTCTCTCTCTCTCTCTCTCTCTCTCTCTCTCTCGGGCCGCCAAAACCCTAGCCATCGCCGGCTTGGGTTTTGGCCAGCCGGCGACGGAAAAAGAGGAGGGCCGGTCGGCATTGTTTTTCTTGCGCGCTGTAGTTTGCTTTATATGGAGTGAGACTTTGATTTATTTTTTTTTGCTTAATTTTCTAAGAACAACTAGCTTGTTTGTCTTCTGCAAGCTTATAATTGAGTTATAACTGCTAAATTTCAGCTTACGGACCAAGTGCAAAATGAAACAGCGTTTCTCGACTTCTAATTTCTTGCTCATAAAGAGAAAATGAAATAGAGTTTCCTATGTTGTCTTCGGAGCTTTAATCAATTTATCGAGCTTGTGATGTGTTCTTCGTAGTTTAAATCCTGAATACTAAATTTAGATTAATTCCGAAAGCTCATTTATATCATCCAAAGCTTGGAGTTAACTAATGTAGATTAATATCAGCTAATTGAATTTTCTCATATTAATATATGCTCGTAGAGACAGAGGAGTAAAAGGTGTTAGAAAATAGCCTTGGACCTAATTCCACCCCAAAAACTAGCTCAAAGAGGGAGGATTGCCCAATCTATTTCAAGGCTATCTAGCCCACAACCTCAACCAATGTGGGACTTTAACACACCCCCCTCACGCCTAGGATCCACATCCGGAGCGTGAAGTTTTGTAGGTGGTCCACAATCAACAATAGGTCTGGCTCTGATACCATGTTAGAAAATAGCCTTGGACATAACTCCACCCCAAAAGCTAACTCAAAGAGGAATGATTGCCCAATCTATTTCAAGGCCATCTAGACCACAACCTTAAGCAATGTGGGACTTTAACAAAAGGGATGAATTAAAACAATGAGGTTTAATTGTCAAATATTTCATGCTTTATGGCAGTTCATGGTTTTAATTTATGCAAATGGATTTAATTTTTCTTCTTATGTTAAATTATTTCTTTTTAATTGCTTCAAAGTAAAGCAAAAGGAGAAAGAATTTGCAATATATATATATATATGTTAGAAAATAGCCTTGGACCTAACTCCACCCCAAAAGCTAGCTCAAAGGGGAAAGATTGTAACAATAGGTCTGGCTCTATACCATATTAGAAAATCAGCCTTGAACCTAACTCCACCCCAAAAGCTAGCTCAAAGCTAGCTCAAAGGGGGAGGATTGTCCAATCTATTTATAGGCTATCTAGACCACAACCTCAACCAATGTGGGACTTTAACACACCTCCCTCACGCCCAGGATCCACATCTGAAGCGTGAAATTCTGTAGGTGGCCCACTCTCAACCATAGGTTTGGCTCTGATACCATGTTAAAAAATCAGCCTTGGACCAAACTCCACCCCAAAAGCTAGCTCAAAGGGGGAGGATTGTCCAATCTATTTAAAGGTCATCTAGACCACAACCTCAAGCAATGTGAGACTTTAACAATATATATATATATATTTATTTATTTATTTATTTATTTATATATATATATGAACAATGTATCTGAGAATTTCTAAAATATTTCTCAAATTCACTGTGCGCCTGTGTATATAAAGAGTTGGAATTTGGTTCATATTATGAGGGGCTTCCATTTTTATATTATTTTTGAAGTGCATCAAGTATTTCAATGAATGTTTCCTGTAGCTGGATTTCAGGTTTCCACAACTTGTGTGCATACTTATTTATGGAATGCTAGATCAAAAAATAACCTAGTGGATATGCTTTATGAGTTTGAGTTCTCTGATAAGCCTATACTCAGACATCAAATTAACCAACATAAGTTGTGGTTAATTCATACATTAAGCACTGATTGGATGAGCTTATATACAATTTTTGAGTTGCATGCACTCTTGTTCTATTTCCTTATGCTTTCAGTTAATTAATTTCTCTTCATTAGATAATTACTTGGACTTCAAGGCCCTTATCTTACATAACAAATGCATTAATCATACATAACAAATGCATATAACTCAGTAATTAGTTGGAAACCACAAGAGCCGCAATGCTCACATGTCTTCATCTAACTGAGCTTCGACCGTAAGGTCTGCCCACATTAGGGCTTCAATTTATGCATTTGGCAACTAGAGTGAGAAGAACTTTGTACTTAAGGAAGCTATCTGATTTGTAGTTTGTGACTGATTTGTAGTTTGTGACTTTTTAATATATAACTCAGTACTTAAGGAACTTTGTCGAATCTTTCATTGTTTCTTGAGGTTTCTCGTCGTTTTCACGTGTTGCCTTGAAGGAGGAGGCCCAAACCCCCCCCCCCTAAGGGGCTCGGGCAGCCCAAGGATGACCCCGGGGGTGCTCGGCCAAGGTGGAGAAAAGGGTGCCCTCCAAGTGTTCGACAAAATGCCTAAGAGACATAATTGTTGTGTTCTTTGAAATCTAGGCTTGGATTAATCTTCTTAATTAAATTCCTTTGATGCCAATGCATGAGGTGTGTTTAGATATGAAATATTCAGTTTATAAATCTAAGTTTGCATGTGAAACGGTTAATCTTGATGCTATGAATGAATTCTTGATTTAAAGCATGAGTCTTATTCCTATGATGATGTGGATGCATGTTAGTTCTTGATTAGAAAATTATGGAACTTGTTTTGTATGATGGATTTGATGTTATGGGTCTGTGATGACAATAATTAAGAATTTATATTCTGTAAATTTTGAATTTATTTCCATGTCATGCTGAAAAATCAATCTTGCTGGAATTTCATGCTGAATTGTTGAATCTGGGCTGATTTGGAATTCTCTTTTGAGATGGGCATAGTTCTCTGAACATAGTCATATAACCTATCGTTTTGACTAGAAAACATAGTTTAGAATCATAGGAAACACTCTGGAAACCAAATTCGGATTAGATACATTAGTTTCTGGCACAACAGTAAGCTAAAACAAAACCCTAATCTTGGTGATTACAATTTTAATTGCATAATTAAAATTTAAAAGGGGCAGTATAATTTATTATGAACCAGCAAATAAATTTTATGCATGAAATAAAACCTCACGGGTTTATGATGTTATGGGTCTAGAGGTTGGATCGGCTATTGAGTGTTGTAACGTTCCCAATTAGGGCATCCCTAAGACACCGTAGGAGAAACTTGACTTAGGTCATGTTGCATCATATCTTTATGAATGGCAGAGAGGCTCGGTGAGGAGCCGGATTACAAGCCAGGCCCGAAAGGTTGGATGGCTAATCCTCAACCTATGTTAAAGAAATAAGTTCGAATGGGCGAATCCAGATTATTCCTACGTTATCTTTTTGGAATAAGTTCGGATTGGCAAATCCCGATTATTCATGTGTAGCCTCGTGGAATAAGTTCGGACGGGCAAATCCTAATTTTTCTTGTGAAATCTTAAAGGGACAAGTTCGAACAGGCGAATCCCGATTGTTCCTTCGCGTCTCGCGGAGCAAGTTCGGACGGGCAAATCCCAATTGCTCCCAAGTTTCTTGGTTATAGGATAAGTTCGGATGGGCCAATCCCGATTATCCTAGTAACCCTTTTATATGTCATGTTGCCTTAGGGTATGGTAGGCTTAGGCCTGTTGTACTTCACCGATGGGGTGTTGGATGCCTTCGAGCATGTGGTGGCCACAGGGCCTATTAGCTAGTCACTCCCTTGTGACCTTTCCTGCTTGAGTCAAGTATTTGCATTATGCTATGTATTTATGTTTGGTTTCTCGAGGGGGGTTGGTAGAACCGCTCGATGAGCTCTTTTGAACTCAACTGATTCCTAGGGGATTGCTATGAGCTGTGCAGGGAGCTCGGTTGTTCTTCTGAGACGACCACTCGATTGATCGGGTTACAACTGAGAGGAACGACCAAGGATTGGCTCCACACCTAGAGGGATAGCAAAGCAGCAGATGCACCACCCCCCTACTTGGGAGGAGTTTAGAGCTGCTATGGTGGAGAAGTACCTGCCGTTGTGCGTCCGGGATAGGCGGGCGAAGGAATTCGAGCAACTGTGTCAGACCGATAGTATGTCAGTGATGGACTAAGAGATGGAGTTCACTCAACTCTCGAAGTATCATCCCACCTTGATAGCCACAAAGATCGCTTGGGTCAAGAGGTTTGTCGAGGGGCTGAGGCCACAGATCGCCAGACTTATCCATTACACTGAGGATAATTCTTTTGCTCAGGTTGTAGATGAGGCACTCCGGAAGGAGGCACTGGTACCGACAAATAAGCATGATGGACCCAGAAGAAAAAGTTTCGACCGCAGCATACGGGTCAGCCAGCTCACTCTGAGGGTACTCATAGGATAGTAGATCACCCGGAGGGCGAAGGTCATAATAGTTCCAGAGGCCACATGGGCTCAGGACCAGGGGCGTCATCGGGAGGCTCGCGGCAGAGGCTTGGGCCACAGCCGTGTAACCGATGTCACAGGAAGCATTGGGGAGCCTGCTGGGGACATCCAGAGGTATGTTTCAGCTGTGGGTAGATTGGGCACTACAGGAAGGAATGTCCTGGCTAGGGCAGTCAGCAGTCTGATCAAACCAGAGGAAAGGCACCGATGTTAGTCGGTTCTGTGGCTCACAGGGGTCAGACTCAGGGAGGAGGCCAGTGAGCTGACGCGTCCAAGGCAGTAGTGTCAGGTAACCTTGTTGTTGGTTCTGCCATTGCATATGTCTTGTTTGATCCGGGTGTTATGCACTCTTTTGTGTCTGCTTTGTTTGCTACTAAGTTGTTAGGGAAACCCTCTGTTCTTGAGTTGCCTCTTGTGGTGTCTACGCCTACGGGCGTTTCTGTGCTGGCAGAGATAGTCTTTCGGAGCTGAGAGGTGATCATTTGTGGGCACATGCTGATGGTCGAATTGACACTCCGACCAACGCTGGAGCTTGATGTGATTTTGGGCATGGATTGGTTGGCAGATCATTTCACCTCAGTGGACTGCAGGGCTAAGACTGTGACCTTAAGTAAGCCCGGATTGCCCCAGTTTTCCTTCCAGTGTGAGGAAAAGGGAGACTCGTTGGTAGCCATCTCAGTTCTCAAGGCCTGGAAGCTACTACTAGGTGGATGCCAGTGCTTCTTGACCTTTGTATCGGTAGCAGAGGGAGGTGGAGCTACAGCTAGGGACATCGAGGGGACGCCCATGGTATGCAGGTTCTCTGATGTTTTTTCGTAGGAGTTGCTAGGGTTGCCTCAATAGAGGGAGATTGAGTTTTGTATTGATTTGCAGCCTAGTGTGAAGTCGATCTCCATTCTGTCGTATCGGATGGCACCAGCTGAGTTGAGGGAGTTGAAGTCCCAGTTGCAGGAGTTGTTTGAGTTGTGCTTCATTCGCCCAAGTGTTTCTCCTTGGGTGCTCCATTGCTCTTTGTGAAAAAGAAGGATGGATCCATGCGGATGTGCATAGACTACCGGCAGCTTATTAAGGTGACGGTGAAGAACCGGTACCCGCTGCCCAGGATCGATGATTTATTTAATCAGCTTCAGGGGGCTCAGTGGTTTTCCAAGATTGACCTGCGGTCAGGGTATCATCAGTTGAGGATCCGAGATAGTGACGTCCCTATGACTGCTTACAGGTCGAGGTATGGACACTTTGAGTTCCTGGTGATGTCCTTTGGGCTGACTAATGCACCTGCAATATTTATGGACCTGATGAATCGAGTGTTCAGGGAATACTTGGATAAATTTATGATAGTGTTTATTGATGACAACTTGATTTATTCCAAGAGCAGGGAGGAGCATGCTGAGCACTTGAGAGTGGTTCTGGAGACTCTCAGGGAGCAACGTTTATATGCCAAATTCTCCAAGTGCGAGTTCTGGCTGGAGAGTGTGGGATTCCTTGGCCATGTGGTGTCAAGGGAAGGGGTAAAGGTGGACCCCGCGAAGATAGAAGCAGTTAAGAATTGGAAGAGGCCGACTAATATCATAGAGATTCGTAGTTTCCTGGGGTTGGCAGGTTACTATAGGAAATTTGTGGAGAATTTCTCCGGGATTGCAGCGCCATTGACCCGCCTGACACAGAAGAAGGTCAAGTTCGATTGAGATAGTAAGTGCGAGGAGAGCTTTCTGAAGCTCAAGAACCGCTTGACGTCGACACCAGTTCTAGTAGTACCCTCGGGCTCGGGAGGATTTGTTGTTTATTGTGATGCCTCCCGGGTTGGATTGTGTTGTGCGTTGATGCAAAATGGCAGGGTGATAGCTTATGCCTCCCGGCAGTTGAAAGTTCATGAGAAGAATTACCTGACTCATGATCTTGAGCTAGCAGCAGTGGTGTTCGCATTGAAGTTGTGGTGTCTCTACCTTTATGGCGAGACTTGTGAGATATACACTGATCATAAGAGCCTCCAATATTTGCTCACCCAGAAGGAGTTGAACTTGAGGCAGAGAAGATGGCTTGAACTCTTGAAGAACTATGACTGCACGATCATGTACCATCTAGGGAAAGCTAATGTGGTGGCTGATGCCTTGAGTAGGAAGTCCATGGGCAATCTAGCGCATTTAGCAGTCAGGAGGAGGCCGTTGGCTCAGGATTAGCCATGTGTTTGGATGGCGGGGCAATCTTGTCAGTATCAGCTTCTGGTGCGCTAGTGACTCACCTGAGGGCGCAGTTGTAATATCTTAAATATTTTATTTATTTATTTTCCTTTATTGTTTGTGTTTGCCAGCCTAGAGGGCTAGTTCGAGGTCGAGCCGAGTTGACTCATGGTCCGGTGCGAGCTTGCGAGCTCGGGTAAGTTGAATTTTGGTTTGTAATTATATAGCTAATTTATTAGGCTATGTTGTATAAGGGTGTGCATGTGTTTTATGCTTATATATTTATCAAGGGGTTAGTTTGGGTTAGCGGGTTGAGGAGAATGCGGGTTAAGTGTTGTTAGGTGGAAGTGGAAGAGGATTATAAAATCCTCCCCCTAGGGTTGGCGCCTCCCCATTGGAGCCGCACTAGCCGATTCAGAAGGAGAGGAGCCGCCAAGCAAGAGCCAAGCCGTCCCTCCCCAACTCTCTTCCTTGGAGCCGCCGAGCCAAGCCTTTCCCCTTCTTCTTCCCTCTCTCCCTCTCTTCCTCTCCCTTGGAAGCCAAGCCGTTGGCTTGAGGAGAAGCCGCCGCCCCTCCTCTTCCTCTTCTTGGAGCCATAGGCTTGAGGAGGAGCCGCCGTGTTGGTGAAATGGTCACACTAGAGGGGGGTGAATAGTGTGTTAACTAAATTTATTGTCTAATTTCAATTTTAATCGTTTACTTGATTGCTTAGGCAATTTACGATTGAATGACTAAATGCAGAAGCGATAAATAATAAAGCAATTAATACAAACAAAATATCAATGCTAACACAAAGATTTATAATGGTTCGGCCCTAATGCCTACTCCACTACCTAAGCACCCCGCTTAGGATTTCCAAACTAAACTTTACTAGATTAATCTTATTTCCCTTACAACGAGGACTTTCACCCGAAGAGTCTCGCTCTCAACCTAAGGCACTTCCACACCCGAAAGTCTTCACCTTCTTACCGAGAGCACTCTTCCACCTCAACCTAAGGGACAACTCAACTAATCCTAGTAAACTAAGTTTACACCAGTGGAATTAAGCCTCAAACACAAAGGCAACCACACAATTTCAAGACCTAACAACCTAGGTATTCACAAGCTCAAATCCAATGAAATAAACAAGAAAATATACAAGTAATGGAGCAAAAATACAACAACACAAATACTTAGCTCCAACACAATGAATCCTAGCTCTTCTTGATGCCTTGATGATAAATCAAATCAAGCTTGAAGGCAAACTCAAGTAATGAGAGATCAAACTAGGATTTCTCCAAGTTATGGCTCAATGAAAGCTTGGAAATGATCAAAGATGGATCAATGATGTGTAGGAGTGATCAAAAGTATCAAAGGAAGGCTTAGGCATAGGTATTTATAGAGCCAAGAAGAAGGCTTGGGTGAAGCAACGCTCAACGGCACGAAAACTAGCCATTTTCTGCCTTCCGATCGATTGTCGGTCGATCGTCGGTCGACCGACCGAGCGACCGCCGAGAGACCGAAGGCATTACTATCACTTTCTGGCATACTTCGGTCGATCGACCGGTCGACCGAATTGGCTATTGCCAATTTTCTACCATATTCGGTCGACTGAATTGGCTACTGCCAATTTTCAACCCTATTCGGTCGGCAGGTCGACCGAAAACACGCCGCCCCCTCTTCCCTCTTGGTGGAGCCGAGCTGCCACCTCTTGGAGCCGGATTCAGAGGCCGTCAATCGGGATTTCTCCTCTAATCTTCTCTCCTATTTTTGGTGAGTGGTTTTACCCCTCCTCCTCGGGTTTCTTTGAATTCTTGAAGCCGTTCTTGAAGGCAAAGATGTTCTTGATTTGTTTTCCGACGATCTCTCAAATTCTCATCGTACTTTTTGTTGTCGTGCTTGAGGAGGCCCTAAACCCTCTCCTATAGGGTTCGGCAAATCCCGATTGTTCCCAAGATTCTATATTTAAAGGAATAAGTTCGGATGGGCGATTCCCGATTATTCCTACGTTATCTTTTGGAACAATTTCGGATGGGTAAATCCTGATTGTTCCTGTTTGGCCTCGTGGAATAAGTTCAGATGGGCCAATCTCGATTATTCCCGAGTTGCTTTTAAGGAATAAGTTCGAATGGACAAATCCCAATTATTCCTGTGATATCTTAAAGGGGCAAGTTCGAATGGGCGAATCCCGATTGTTCCTTCGCGTCTCGTGGAGCAAGTTCGGATGGGCCAATCCCGATTGCTCCCGAGTTTTCTTTATATTAGGATAAGTTCGGATGGGCCAATCCTGATTATTCTAGTATGTATTGTTGCCTTTGGGCATGGGAGGCTTAGGCCTATTATACTTCACTATTAGAGCGTTGGTTGCCATTGGGCATGTGGTGGCCAGATGGCTTGTTAGCTAGTCACTCTCTTGTGACCTTTCCTGCTTGAGTCAGGAGTTTTGCTTTATGTTTCATATATGTGCTTGGTTTCTCATGGGGGTTGGTAGAACCGCTCACTGAGTTCTTTCGAGCTCACCCGTTGTCATTTGTTTTTGTTTTGCAGAGCCTGACCGATGAGATGGGCTGGAGCACTTGGCGCGGCTAGAGGGCAGAGGAGCCACTTTGATCTCATAGAAGTCCTAGTTAGGGGTCGTAGTCGAGTTTTTGGTAGTTGTCATTCACCTGTGTTGGTGATTTGGAGTTGTAGTCCCTTGGGGACGTTTATGTCTTTTCATTTCACCTTTTTTTGTTAAAAAGAACTATTGGTCTTTGATTCATTTTTGTTTCTGCACTTGAACTTTTTGATAAAACTTTACTACTTAAATGAAATTTGTTTCGGGTTCTCTTTTATAATTAAAAGTTGTTTATCTTTCCGCTACATTTTATGAGTTGGCATGTGCATGAGTTAGGTTGCGGGGTATAGGCACGTATACCCTAGCTGGTCACGTGACCCTGAGTTTGGGGGCGTGACAGCAGTCCATGTTGGTTGACATGCTGTGGGCAGCACAGGAGGAGGATGTTTTTTGTGCCCTCACTAAGGATCTTGCCAGGAGAGGCGATGCCAATAATGGGTTCGGTATTGACTCGGAGGGCGGCTTGAGGTTTAAAAACTGAATAGTGGTGTCAGATATGGCTGAGGTTCGCAGGCAGGTGCTAGAGATGGCTCATCGATCCATATACAATATGCATCCGAGAGCCACAAAAATGTACCAATATCTAAGGCAGAATTACTGGTGGAAAGGCATGAAGAGAGAGGTGGCCGAGTTCGTGTCTAAGTGCTTGGTGTGTCAACAAGTTATGGCTGAGCATCTAAAGCCGGCAGGGTTGCTCCAAAACCAAGAAGTACCAGAGTGGAAATGGGAGAAGATAACCATGGATTTTATGACGGGTTTGCCAAAGTCTGGGAAGGGCAATGATTCTATCTGGGTAGTAGTGGATCGCCTAACCAAGACATCACATTTCATACCAGTCAAGATGACCTTTTCAGCCGAGCAGTATGCGAGGTTGTTCTTGGAATAGATCGTCACTTATCATGGTGTTCCTGTTATGATCATCTCATATCGAGGTACTCAGTTCATGGCTCGGTAGTATTTCCAGGAGGCATTGGGCACTCAGGTTCGGTTCAGCACTGCATTTCACCCTCAGACAGATGGTTAATCGCAGCGGACCAATCAGGCGTTGGAGGATATGCTAAGAGCATGTGTTATAGATTTGGAGGGCACTTGCCCCTGATTGAGTTTGCCTACAATAACAGCTATCATAGCAACATCGGGATGGCCCCTTTTGAGGCAGTGGATTCCCTTATAATGAGACCCGACCTGGTTGAGGAGGCAGTAGAAAAGGTGAAGCTAATCAGGGAGAGATTGTTGGAAGCTCAGAGTCGTTAGAAGATGTATGTTGATGGAAAGGCCAGGGAGGTAGAGTTTGCTGAGGGGGACATGGTGTTCCTCAAGGTATCCCCTATGAAAGGGGTGGTGAGGTTTGGTAAGAGAGGGAAGCTAAGCCCTAGGTTCATTGGGTCGTTTCTTATTCTCAAGTGTAGGGGAGCTATGGCATATGAGTTGGCCTTATCACCCAGTATGGACCGGGAGCATCCAGTGTTCCATGTATCTATGCTGAAGAAGTATGTTCGGTATCAGTCCCATGTGATTGAGCCTACCGCAGTAGAGGTGGATTCAGTAGTCTCATATGAGGAGCGACCAGTTGAGGTTTTAGACCGGCAGATCAGAAAATTGAGGTCCAAGGAGATTCCCTTGGTCAAGGTCAGGTGGGAGCACCATTTCGGACATGAGGCCACCTGGGAGGTGGAGCAAGATATGAGGGAGCGATATCCTTCATTGTTTGATGATCTGGTGAGTCCTTAAGTTTCTTTTTCCATAAAATCGAGGATGAATTTTCTATAAGGAGGGAGGATTGCAATATCCTAGATATTAATATTTATTTTTGTCATTATTTGTGATTGTCAGCCTAGCGGGCTAGTTCGAGGTCGAGCCGAGTCGACTCATGGTCCGGTGCGAGCTTGCGAGCTCGGGTAAGTTGGAAATTGAATTATGCGGTTTCTTTTCTTGGTTTGGCAAATTTATTTAATTGTGTTGTTGCATGTACTCGAATGTAAAATTATGTTGCATATGGGTGTGCATGTGATTAATGATTGTTTTTAGCCTGGGGTTATGTTGAGATAGCGGGTTAGCGGGTTGGATTTGGGCTCGAGGCGGAAGCAGGTTTGTTAAGAGGGTTAGTGAATTTAGGGTTTGAGGAGGGGAGTATAAAAACCCCCCCTAGGGCTAGGCAGCTCCCTATTGGAGCCGCACCAGCCGTCTTCAGAGAGGAGAGGAGCCGCCATGCAGGAACCAAGCCGCCTCTCCCCATCTCTCTCTCTTGGAGCCGCCGAGCCAGAGAGCCAGCCGCTTGAGCCGAGCCCCTCCTTCCCCCTCTTCCCTTTCTTTTGGAGCCGAGCAGAGAGGAGCCACCCCTCTCCCTCTTCTATTTTCTTGAAGCCGGCGACTTGGAATGGAGCCGCCGCCCCCTTTTCCCCTTGTTTGAGTCGAGCCGCCACCTTTAGGAGCCGGATTCGGAGGCCACCGATCGGGAATTCTTCTCTAATCCTTCTTCCTATTCAGGTGAGTGGTTTTGCCCCTCCTTTCTCAGGTTTCTTTCATTTTCTTGAGCTGTTCTTGAAGGTTGAAAGTTCTTGTCGAATCTTCGATCGTTTCTTGAGGCTTCTCGTCATTTTCACGTGTTGCCTTGAAGGAGGAGACCCGAAAACCCCCCCTATGGGGCTCGGCAGCCCTAGGGTGACCCTAGGGGTGCTCGGCCTATTGGCCTAACATTTTCTACCTTGGTCTTAATCTCGGTTTTGATGATAACAAACATGGAACAAATGTTTCATTGAGAAATATTTTTAGGTTCCATATCGGTTAGCGCTCGACGTCCCCGATCAGAAAAATTGGAGAAATTGGAGAAATCAGAAAAATCGGCAAGGACGCTCGTCGATGCTCAGGATTCTTTGGGAAGTTAAAGCTTAGGTCTAGGGTGTCTAGTTTATGTTGTAATCCTCTTTATGATGCAAAGAACCCAAAAACCAAACCCGATCCCCAAAACATGAAAACCCGGAAACCGCCCTGAAATTCACTAAGCCTAGGGAGCTCCTTGGAGGGCTATATGTTACGGTGCTTGTAACCATAACATATCTAAGAGGTAGGAAGGGGAAAGACAAAAGAAGAACAGAGGAGAAGGGAAGAAGAAGTTAAGAGGAATCACTTGATATTATTCATCCATGCCTTTTTGTTTACATTCCTTACTATTTATAATGCTCTGTCCTGTGTACACTTCATTTATTTAATGCAAGATGTAATCATTTAAATGACACAGCTGCCTTCTTGCACGTGTCTGGGCTCTATTGGCCGCTTCAGACTCGACAAGACTTGCGTCTACGTACGCAGTTTGCGTTGCGGATCCCTCGTGTGCCTTGCTCGTGACAATACCCCCATGTGCCAAACGAACTTGTCCTCAAGGTTAAAAGAAGAATCTTCATCTTCTTCGTTGTGATCTCTTGGAGGAAGTTCCTCTGCTAATTCATCTGATGCACCTTCAGTAGGAAATGGTGCCAGCAACGGAATGGGAGTGACCTGAATCTCTGGTTGTCCCCGACAAGGTTTGAGCTTGGAGGCATGAAACATTGGGTGTAAAATTGCCAATGTTGGCAAATCGACCTTATAGGCTATAGCTTCAACCTTCTTTAAGATCCGGAAGGGTCCAAAAAATCTTGGACTCAACTTGTGTTGGTTTTGTAGTCTTACAGACAACTGTCGATAAGGTTGTAGTCGGATGTACACCCAATCGCCGACTTCGTAATCGACCTCCCGCCTGTGTTGATCTGCTTGAGCCTTCATCCGCTGCTGCGCTTGGAGGAGATTTGCCTTGAGATGCTTTAATACCTCGTCTCTTTGTCCCATTTCCCTGTCTACTACGCTATTAGTCATCGATCCAAAGATATAGCGCAGAAGAGTTGGAGGGTCCTACCCATAAACTGCTTTGAAGGGCGTCATCCCTACGACCGACTGGTAAGCTGTGTTATACCAGTATTCAGCCTAGGGTAAAAATTTCCTCCATGTCTTCGGTTCATCAAAAGCAAAACTATAGAGGTACATCTCCACGTAGCGATTTAAGGCTTCAATCTGTCCATCCGTTTGGGGATGATAGGCTGAGCTGAACTTAAGCTCGGTTCCTTGTAGCCGTGCAAGCTCCTTCCATACTTCACCGATGAAATGGGAATCACGATCACTTACTATGGAGCGAGGAATTCCATGCAGCTTAATGACTCCTTCAACCAGCGTTTTTGTCACTTTCTCACTGGTGTAGCTCCTCGGCAGCGCATTGAAGTGTCCATAATTCATGAGTCTGTCGACGAACACTAAGATATCAGTCTTTCCTTCGGGGGGTAGAAGATTGGTGATAAAATCCATCGCAATGTCCTCGAAGATTTCTTCTGGAATGGGCAATGGTTGTAGGAGCCCAGCCAGTGATAACTGCTCGACCTTCATCCTCTGACATACTTGGCATTCCTTGACAAAATTTTCAACATCTCTGCGCATAGCCTTTCAATGGAAACCCGCAGCGAGTCGACGATAGGTTCTATCTCGTCCGGCATGGCCTCCTACCACCGAGCTATGGCACTCCTTCAGAAGGGCAGTACGTATAGCTTCATATTTTGGCACCAGAACTCTCCTTTTGTACATGATAATGCCATTCTGTACAGTGTATTGCCCATTGCTTTCTCTGCCATTTTCAATGTCCTCCTGTAGCTTTTGCAATTAAGGATCCTTTTGGATGGCCTGCTTAATCTCTTCGAGTACTCCATATATGGGTTGTATCAAAACCATACACTGACTGACGAACTGCCGTGATAAAGCATCAGCGATTGTATTCAGTTTCCCAGCTCAAAATTTAACTTCAAAGTCATAACCCAGCAATTTACTCAGCTACCTTTGTTGCTCGGGTGTCTGAATAACCTGGGAAGTCATTTCTTTCAATGCCTGTTGATCGGTGATGATGGTAAATCTGCGCCCAAGTAAATATTGATGCCACTTGCCGACCACCTGTGTAATCGCGTACTTCCACGATGATATGCCAACGATCCCTGTAGGCGAGGTGATAACTTTTGGCTGAAATAAGCAATCGGCTTACCTACCTGTGTTAAGACCACACCAATCCCCACCCCAGAAGCATCTGTCTCCATCTCAAACCCTTTACTGAAGTCAGGCAGAGTCAAGATTGGAGCTTTACTTAACAACTCCTTAAGCTGCTCAAAAGCTTGTTGCGCCTTGGTTTTCCAATAGAAGTCGCCCTTGCGTAGCAAGTCGGACAGGGGAGCGGCGCAACTAGCAAACCCTTTGATGAAGCGGCGATAGTACCCTGCCAGTCCGAGGAAGCCCCTAACACCTCGGATATCTGTTGGTGGAGGCCATGCTTGGATGGCGGCCACCTTATTGGAGTCTACCTGTAACCCGTCGGTTGATAAAAAATGGCCCAGATACTCTATTGTGGCACACCAAAAAGAGCATTTGCTCTGATTCGCTACCAAGTTGTGTTGCTGCAATGTGTATAGAACTGTCTCCAAATGCTCGAGATGTTCACTGAAGGCGCGGCTGTAGACGAGAATGTCGTCAAAGAAAACCAATACGAATTTGTGAAGATACGGCTGGAAAACATGATTCATCGTGGCTTGAAACGTCCAGGGAGCGTTAGTTAGGCCAAATGGCATAACTAGGAACTCGTAGTGTCCCTCATGAGTTCGGAATGTCGTCTTCGATATATCAACAGCCGCGACTCTTATCTGATGATAACCAAAAAGCAAATCCAATTTGGAAAATACCATGGCTTTCCCTAATTCGTCAAAGAGCTCATCGGCGGTGGGAATGGGAAATCGATCCTTCACCGTCACCGCGTTCACTGCGCAGTAATCCACGCAGAATTGCCAGGTGCCATTCTTCTTTTTAACCAATAACACCGGCGATGAAAATGGGCTACTACTATGCTGAACTATTCCCTCCACCAGCATCTGTCACACCTGACACTCAATTTCAGCTTTCTGGTAATGTGGATAGCGATAAGGCCGCACATTCACTAGGACTTGTTGCGGAGGTAGGTGAATCTGGTGATCGGTAGTTCTCGTCAGGGGAAAACCATGAGGCTTCGTAAATACCTTCGGATACTTCTCTAGTAGCCTGTTTATTTCACTATCTTCCTCGCCTTCCCTCGACAGACCAATAGGTCGCATTTCCAGGTGATACAACTCTGCTATCGCCTGTGTCCCATACATCCGACGCAATGTCAGATATGGTATTTGTTCAGCCGAACTGCTTTGCTCCCCTTTCCACACACACTTACAGCCTTGGAATTGAAATTCAAATTGGAGCTACGCATAGTCCATCATAACTGGACCGAGAGTGGCCATCCAAGCCACCCCAAGCACTACTTCAGACTCTTTGATGGGTAATACATCGAAATCAGCTTCGATTGTTACCTCCTGTATCATCAATTGTAAGCCCCGAATGATTCCTTCACATTGCACTCGAGCTCCTTGCCCACCCTGACTCCGAAGTTTGGCGCCGACTCGATGGGTAATCCCGGATGCTTAGCTACGCGAGACTGTATGAAGTTGTGGGTGCTTCCCCCATCTAAAAGAGTTTGCACTTCCCATCCTTCAATTGAGCCTCGGAATCGTAATGTCGTAGGGAGGAAGCATCCTGATAACGCGTTGAATGAAATTAATGACTGCTCTGTAGATTCAACTTCTCCAGCTTCCTCCGATAGATCCAACTTCGTCGTCTCTTCCACATTGTCTGATCTTAATCTATCATCCAACATGAATATCTGGGGAGACTGACATTTGTGTCCCCATGTGTACTTGTCATCACAGTAGAAACATAATCCCTGCTCCTTTCTCTTTTGAGCCTCTGCCGATGAAATCTGTCGCATGTTGGGTCGTACCCCTTTTGCCTAGCCACTCGACATTGACCGACCCCCATCCGATGATGTCGGGGTCACCTTATCAAGGGTTCCCACTGGGGAAAGGCTTCGAACTAGCGTAGGAAGTAGTCTTGCACCTCTGGATGGCATGCTCGCTCTTTGAAATCTTCTGGTGGCCATTAATTTTGCCTCCTGCCTTTTTGCAATGGTCAGAACTTCATGCATGGTATTAGGTTAATGTGTTAATACCTCCGTTTTGATGTCAGCTCAGAGGACAGAGATGAAGCAAATGATCAAGAAGGATTCAGGCAGCTGCGTGGTGCGAAGAGCCATGTCCTCGAACCTGCCTTCGTACTCCTCAACCATTGTCATTTGTATTAATTTTGTGAGTTGGCCTTCAGGTGACTCCAAGTCCGTAGGATCAAATTGCCTACGGATCGCATCCACGAGGTGTCACCACCCAACGAGTTGCTTCCGACGTTGCATCCAACAGAACCATTTTTTTGCGGTTCCCTCCATGCGAAAGGAAGCCATCACTACTCGGTGTTGATCTTCCGTCGCATAAAACTCAAAAAAATCCTCAGTGGAAAGCGATCCAATCCTCCGCATTATTTCCATTGAAGATTGGCAACTCCACTTGCGGTGGTTTCGGAGGGAATGGAAACTCGTCTTCGTCCGTCTCCCCTCGAGTTCCCTTGCCTCGATTCGCCCATCTGCCACCACCCGATCAAGATACGAAGGCCTCTCTTTTGGGCTTATTCAGCTGAACTAGCTAGGAATTCATGAGAGCAATCTGCGATGTTACTCCCTGAAGGAGCTTCTACTGTGATTCCATAGATTGACGCTGCAACTCCAAGGTCTGCTGCTGAGCTTCGAGATTCGCTTGCAGACTCCCCAGGATCTGATCGTGTCGAGAGCTTGCTTCATGAAGGACTTCTAGCGATTCTGCCACAGCTTGCCCTCGAGTCTCCATCGTCTTGCGACGATCTAGTTCAATCGACGTCTGCTGCTAGTCGATCAACTCTCAATGAAAGTACCAAATGTTACGGTGCTTGTAACCGTAATAGATCTGAGAGGTAGGAAGGGGAAAGACATAAGAAGAACAGAGGACAAGGGGAGAAGAAGTTAAGCGAAAACACTTGATATTATTCATCCGTGCCTTTTTGTTTACATTCCTTACTATTTATAATGCTCTGTTCTGTGTACATTTCATTTATTTAATGCAAGATGTAATCATTTAAACGATGCGGCTGCCCTCAGACTCAACAAGACTTGCGTCTACGTACCCAGTTTGTGTTGCGGATCCCTCGCGTGCCTTGCTCATGACACTATATGACCTAGACATTTTCTTGTCACAAAAAATAGCGATAATTGTTCCTTGGGTAAAAACTAGATAACGATGTATTTTTAAGGAATTTTTGGAAGCCTTTAGCATACCCATATTTGACCCGGGAGATTAGAAAATTTTTGTTTTTCGGAAATTTGTACTAGACCCCAAAAACTATATTTTGATTCTTAAGGATTTTGATTTTTTAGATATTTTTATTAAATCCAAATAGGAGGTAATCCATATATAACATTTATGTTTTAAAGTTATTTACTTAAAGTTAAGAAATGTTATATAAGTAGACTTGAAAAATGAGGTTATTTTTCTAAGAAAGTTAATAATCTATCTAGTAATTCATCCTCTAAGAATTCTAGAAATACAAATGTTTCTTTCAAGAATGCTTATGCACATCATGTTTCTCATGTCAAGCATTCTAACATTAAACTTCTTGTTCAAAAGAAAATTGTTTCCTTTAAGAATGCTCATGTTCATCATAGTTCACATGTCAAGCATTCCAATGATGAACCTCATGTCCATAGTAAAAATGAAAAAAAGTTTAATGGACATTACTTTTGTTGTGGTACTTTTGGCCATGATTGTGCGTTCAAGAAAAATCCAAGTGTAGCTAGGACACTTTGGATTCCAAGGCCATCTAACCCCCAAGGACCCAAAGCCATTTGGGTACCAAAAGTTTCATGCTCTTTTGTAGGGGGAGCTACCACACAATGATATGGGAAAGTGATGTGTTGAAGTTGGCCAAGAATTCAATGAAAAATCCTTACATGGTTGCAACTTCAAGATTTCCACCTAGATGCCTACGGAAATGAAAGTTGGCATCTAAAAGGTTTGGAATCATCTCTTAACTTCAATTGATCCATTAATAGTTGGAGTTCATAATACTTGCTTAAACTATTTTTTTTTTTTTCGCTCATGATATGCTTTCAAAAATGTTTTTGATTTTTGATTTTCGGTCTCTTCAGAGACCTATGTGGCCTATAACGGACCTAAGCGACCTTGCGGTTCTAAATCGTAGGCTAATTATGACCTTTTGGTTTTCAACCAATACGAAGGGTTAGAGATCTTAATTTTCAAATTTTTCATATTTTGAGAACTCTCGATTCGTTTTGAATTCATGATTGTTTACTTTGAAACGAATTTAAAACTATTTAGCAAAGTAAATTTTGAAATCGATACTTGATTCTCTCTTTGCTATCTAGTACAAAAACTTGTTAGTAGTCACATTTCTATTATGCTACTAATGAATATTGCTTGCAAGTTATCAAAAATGTGATGGAAGGCTAGTAGATTGAATTTGGAAAGAAAATGAAAAGTTTTAGAAAATTTCCAAGAATGAGGTATAAGTTCATTTTTGCAAAAATCTTAATATAATACTTGAATATTCATGCTTTAATGATGTCTCTATATAGTCATGATTGATTATGCATGATAAATGTTTGAATTTTCATGAGTAGGAAAAATCATGATAACTAGGCAATTTCATGAAATTAGACTAGATTGAAATTCCTTATTAGAGACCTCATTTTGAGTAAACACCCAATAAACATGTTTAGATACACACATGATATGATATGATTCTAGGTGTTTAAACTTGAAAATTCATGTGTAGATGAACAAGGTGATAACTAGATCACTTTAGGGGACTTAAGCTTGGAAAAATTTGACCCAAGTCAACAAATTAACTTGGACACTTCATTCTAAGTCCATACTTCATAAATATGTTTAGAAATAGGTATGGCATGTTTCCATGCACTTAGAATGAAAAGTTCATATGGATATGGATAAAATGACATAGAGGCCATTTCATGATAACCTCTTTTGAACCAAGTTGACCCAAGTTAACAAATTGACTTAGATGTCTCATTTTCAATCCATATTTGAGGAACATGGTTAGATTTACTCATGTTAGGTATCCATAGGTTTAAGTTTGAAAACCATGAGTAAATGATAAGATTGACACTTAGCAAGTTTCATGATAACTAGTTTAGTTTCGAATGAAACCATGCTAGGTTGATATCTTGACTTAAGGACATAATTTTCATTTCAAACTTGACATACACTCTTTACATGATCATTTTGTCGTGTCATAAAAGTTTGAATGAAAGCTGAACATGTTTTGAAAAAATAACTAAAAATTACGGAAATACCATTGAAATTTTAGCAGTTTTAGTTATTTTTTGAAAAATATAGAAAAATCTTTTTTAACTGATTCTTAAAACTGCACCTTCACTAAAACATCTAGTTTCTTCAGTAAAAATTTCAAAAAGGTTCATCAAAAATTTAAAGTTGGATTTCAAAAATGCAAAGTATCATCCTCTTGAAATATCAATCTTTCTGATACTTTGATTTTTCGTCGAAAACTTCGAATGAAACTTTGTGCATACTATTTTGATTCCATTTCTAATATCGTTCTCATTATTCTTTGAGTGAAATCATTTCTAAAAATGATTTTGATATCTTGAGCGATATCCTAAAAATGAGTTTTTGGTTGAAATCGAGATCGATTGAAAAATGGACTTCAAATGACCATTCAGCGATATCTGAAATTTTATTTTGAGTTCAAACTTGACACATGAATTTCAAATGACCATTCAGCGATATCTGGAAAATTTGAATCAAAAATGATAACTTTCGGAAAAACACCTAAAATTTATAAAAATGCCCCTGGACTTTCAAGAATTTTATGAATTTATAGGGACCTGATTTTTTACTGATTCTTGAACCTGTAGATTACTTGAAAAATATAGTTTGTCCAGTTAAAGTTTCAAAAAAAAAATTCAAAAATGTGATTTTGTATGAATTTAAAAGTTTGATTCTTGAAAACTTGAAGTATACTTTGACCTAAGTCAAAAAGTGACTTAGAAACCTCATTTGCAGCCCAAACTTGACTCGTATACTTAGATTCACTCATGTTAGATGTCCAAGTGCCTAAGTTAGAGAAAACATGAGTAGATAGCAAAATTTGATACTTAGCATTTTCATGCTTCCAAGCCTACTTTGAATGAAATCGTGCTAAGTTCATATCTTGATTAAATGACATTAGTTTCACTTCAAACTTGATATACATGCTTTAAATGCTTATATATTGGTATTTTGAAAGTTTGAATGAAATCTAGAAATGTCATGAAAGATTCACTTATTTACGAAAATGCCATTAAAGTATCATTCTTCTCAAGTGCTCATTTCTCGATACTTTAGATTTTCGTCAAAATCTTTGAAAGAGACATCAAGTATCATATGGTAATTCTATCCTTGGTATCATTCTCCTTATTATTTAAGAAAAACTCAAATCTAAAATGATTTTTGAAACTTTGACCAACACGTGTAATATCAATACTTGAATTAGTACATGATTTCTAGTTTCAGATTATATTGACCATTCTATGATATCATGTATTGATTAGTCTCACTTGTATGTATGTTTTCATCCCTTGAGTTGAGATCTTCATGCTTCATGAAAACTAATTTTAGAGTCTCAACTTTGACTAGATTGACTTTTCTTGCCCTTTTTTATTGATGTCAAAAGGGGGAGAAAAAATATATGTAAAGGGGAAGAAAATATAGGAAAACCATGCATATAGATAGGGGGAGTTCTATTATATAGATGTGCATGTTGATAGGGGGAGAAATCCCATGTTTGATATCATTTATGCTTAAATGATATATTTTCTTAAGGATGTTTGTCATCATCAAAAAGGGGGAGATTGTTGGCCTAAGATTTTCTACCTTGGTCTTAATCTCGGTTTTGATGATAACAAATATGGAACTAATGTTTCATTGAGAAATATTTTCAGGTTCCATATCGGTTAGCGCTCGACGTCCCCGGTCGGAAAAATTGGAGAAATTAGAGAAATCGGCAAGGACGCTTGTAGACGCTTGGGATTCTTCAAGAAGTTAACGTTTAGGTCTAGGGTGTCTAGTTTATGTTGTAATCCTCTTTATGATGCAAAGAACCCAAAACCCAAACCCAATCCCCAAAACATGAAAACCCAAAAATCGTCCTGAAATTCACTAAGCCTAGGGAGCTCCTTGGAGGGCTATATGATCTAGACATTTTCTTGACACAAAAAATGGCGGTAATTATTCCTTGGGTAAAAACTAGATAACGAGGTATTTTTAAGGAATTTTTGGAAGCCTTTAGCATACCCATATTTGACCCGGGAGATTAGAAAATTTCCGTTTTTTGAAAATTTGTACTAGACCCCAAAAACTATATTTTGATTCTTAAAGATTTTGATTTTTTAGATATTTTTATTGAATCCAAATATGGGGTAATCCTTATAAAACATTTATGTTTTAAAGTTATTGACTTAAAGTTAATAAATATTATATAAGTAGACTTAGCGAAGACGGAACCCAGAAACGAGCAAACGAGCAGAAAAATTAGCAAACTGGGCCGATTTCTCCAGTTTCGGTCGACCGAATATGGCAATAATCCTTATGTAACATTTATGTTTTAAAGTTATTAACTTAAAGTTAGTAAATGTTATATAAGTAGACTTAGCAAAGACGGAACCCAATCGAGCAAAAAATCTAGCCTAACCAAACTGACCTGCCTAGGTTCGGTTGATCGGCTGGTCAACTAGTGGCATTTTGATCGATCGAGCATTGCCTAGAACGGGCAGAATGCTTCGGTCGCTCGGGCAGTCGCTTGGTCGATTGACCGACGATCGATCGGACAAGCGATCAGCCGGCTGTAACGGGCAAAAAATTGCCCATTGAGAAGAGAGAGCTCTCTCTTCTCTTCATGGCTTATAAATAGGAAGCCATGAGAGCCTTCCTTCATAATGTTGATCACCTCTAACCTCCTTGAGCCATCTCTTAATCAAATCTAAACCTTCGTTGAGCAAATATTGTGAAAACCCTAGCTTGAACCTTTCATCTCCTTGATTAAGCCTTTACTTCATTGCTTCATCATCAAAGGCATCAAGAGGAAGCTAGGAATCTTGTTGTGGAGTTAAGTAATTTATTGTTTATTTATTGCTCCATTTAGTGTTGTATTTTTTTATTTATGTCTTTGTATTTGAGTTTGTGTAAGACGTAGAGTGGGGGTCTTGAAATTTAGTGGTAGCCTTAGTGTTTGAGGTTTAAATCCACCGGTGTAAACGTAATTTACTAGGATTAGTTGAGTTGTCCCTTAGCTGGAGGTGGGAGAGTACTCTCGGTAGGAAGGCGGGATACTTACGGGTGTGGAAGTGCCTTCGGTTTGAGAGCGAAGACTCTCCGGTTGTAAAATCCTCTTTGTAAGGGAAACGATTTAATCTAGTAAACTTAGTTTGGAAATACTAAGCGGGGTGCTTAGGTAGTGGAGTAGGCTTTGGGGCCGAACCACTATAAATATTTGTGTTAGCATTGATATATTGTTTTGTATTAATTGCTTCATATTTATTGCTTTCGCTTGCAATTAATATCGTGTTTGGCCTAACCAATCAAGAAACGATTAAAATCAGAATTAGGCGATAAGATTAGTTAACATACTATTCACCCTCCCCCCCTAATGTGGTCATTTCACCAACACGGCCAATGTGTAGAAAAGCGTGCCCTCCAAGTGTTCGACAAAATGCCTAAGAGACATAATTGTTGTGTTCTTTGAAATCTAGGCTTGGATTAATCTTCTTAATTAAATTCCTTTAATGCCAATGCATGAGGTGTATTTAGATATGAATTTTTCAGTTTATAAATCTAAGTTTGCATGTGAAACGGTTAATCTTGATGCCATGAATGAATTTTTGATTTAAAGCATAAGTCTTATTCCTATGATGATGTGGATGCATGTTTGTTCTTGATTAGAAAATTATGGAACTTGTTTTGTATGATGGATTTGATGTTATGGATATGTGATGACAGTAATTAAGGATTTATATTCTGTAAATTTCGGATTTATTTCCATGTCATGCTGAAAAATCAATCTTGTTCGAATTTCATGCGGAATTATTGAATCTGGGCTGATTTGGAATTTGATGTTGAGATAGGAATAGTTCTCTAAACATAGTCATGTAACATATCGTTTTGACCAGAAAAAATAGTTTGGAATCATAAGACACACTCTAGAAACCAGATTCGGGTTAGATACATCAGCTTCGGACACAACAGTAAGCTAAAACAATTTTAATTGCATAATTAAAAATTTTAAAATTTAAAAGGGGCATCATAATTTGTTATGAACTAGCAAATAAAGTTTATGCATGAAATAAAACCTCACGGGTTTATGATATTACGGGTCTAGGGGTTGGGATCGGGTATTGAGTGTTGTAATGTTCCCAATTAGGGCATCCCTAAGACACCGTAGGAGAAACTTGGCTCATGTTGCGCCATATCTTTATGAATGGCAGAGAGGCTCGGTGAGGAGCTGGATTGCGAGCTAGGCCCGGAAGGTTGGATGGCTAATCCCCAACCTGTGTTAAAGGAATAAGTTCGGATGGGCGAATCCCGATTATTCCTACGTTATCTTTTTGGAACAAGTTCGGATGGGCAAATCCTGATTATTCCTGTGTGGCCTCGTGGAATAAGTTCGGACGGGCAAATCTCGATTATTCCTGTGATATCTTAAAGGGACAAGTTCGGATGGGCTAATCCCGATTGTTTCTTCACATCTCGCGGAGCAAGTTCAGACAGGCAAATCTCGATTGCTCTCGAGTTTCTTGGTTATAGGATAAGTTCGGATGTTGCCTTAGGGCATGGTAGGCTTAGGCCTGTTGTACTTCACCGATGGAGTGTTGGATGCCTTCGTGCCTGTGGTGGCCAGAGGGCCTATTAGCTAGTCACTCCCTTGAGACGTTTCCTACTTTAGTCAGGTATTTGCATTATGCTATATATTTGTGTTTGATTTCTCATGGGGGTTGGTAGAATCGCTCATTGAGTTCTTTTGAGCTCACCTATTGTCGTTTGTTTTTATTATGCAGAGCCTGACTGGTGAGGTGGGCTGGAGCACTTGGCGCGGTTGGAGGGCAGAGGAGCTACATTGATCTCATAGCAGTCGTAGTTAGGGGTCGTAGTCGAGTTTGTAGTAGTTTTGTCATGCACTTGTGGCTTGGTGTTTTGGAGTTGTAGTCCCGTGGGGACATTCATGTCTTTGATTCAGATTTTATTTGTTAAAAGAACTGTTGCTCTTTGATTCATTTTTCTTTTCGCACTTGAACTTTTGATAAAAGCTTTACTGCTTACATAAAATCTGGTTTGGTTTTTCTTTTGAAATAAAACTCGTTATATTCTTTCCGCTATGTTTATTTATTGAGTTGGCATGTGCATGGTTCAGGCTGTAGGTATAGGCATGTATACCCTGGTCGGTCACATGACCCTGAGTTGGGGCGTGACACGAAGAAGCAAATCAAAAAGTTGAAAAAGAAAGGTTATATGCTACTTGTGCAAGGGAAATGGGCACATTAAAAGGAATTGCCCTTCATCAAAGAAGAATGCCAAGAAGAGGACAAGTGCTTCAACATCCACCTCCGAATCACAAGGAGCTCCTCTTGTCATGGCAATGAAGCCACCTCTCAACTTTGCTTCATGGGATTTGATGATGAGGTAAATTCTATCCCTTCTTGTCAAAATAGTTATTCTAGCAGCTCAAGCTCATTTACCATGTCATATGATGAGTTGATTGAAGAATGTAGAAAAATGTATGAATTGCTCATGAAAAAGAATAAAGAAAATAGGAAAAGAAAGAAAGAAAACTCTAAGTTTAGTTCTCACATGCATGCTTTAGAGCTAGAAAATAAGAACTTAAAGTCTAAGTATTTTGTTTCATGCCATGACAATTTGGAACTAGAGCTTAAAAACATGAGACTAGAAAATGAGGATTTGAAATCAAAAATGAAGCTTAGAAGTAATTATTTGAAAAGTGATTTCAAACTTGAGAATGAGAATTTAAAAAATGAGAATTGCATATTGAAATCTAAAGTGTGTGCCTTGCATCAATCTATTGATACCTTGAAAAATGAGATTGTAGTTTTAACACTACAAGAATATACGCTATCAGCCACGGGGCTCGCTGACGGCCGCCTAGGTCGTTAGAGGATTTCACAGTTCTCCGACTGTCGCACAAGTCGTGGCTGATATGACACCATCAGCCACGGCTCGCATACGGCAGCCTTAGACCGTCGCTCATATCCAATGGTGGGCACGGTGCACGAAATGAAAAAAGTTATCAGCCACGGCTTAGAGAGGGCTATGGAGGCCGTCGGTGTTATTATTTAGTAATTATTAATGGCTAGGAGCCGCCGTCGGTGAAAAAATGTTGGCGCATACTCGACGCAAAAATGAAAAACAAATCACTGACGGCTCAGAGAGGACCGCATTGGCCGTCAGTGCTATAGTAAATATTTACCCACGATTTACCAATGGCTGGCGAGCCGTCAGTGAAAAAAGTTTTTATTTGCGTTCACACCTGACCCCTCTTCTTCTCCCGCTCGAAGCCTTTCTTTCTACCACCAAGAAATCACCGTCGAAGCCCTCGCCGTCATTGTCGTTGATCACCGCTGCCTCTCGTCCTCGCCACGCGCTGCCTCTTGACCTTGCTACCCGACGCTCAATCATCGCTGCCTCTCGACCTCGCCGCGTGCTGCTTCTCCGCCCGATCGCCGCCACTGCCGGTCGTTGCTGCTCCGCCCAATCGTCGATCACTGCTGCCTCCTCACTATTCAGGTAACTAGTTGCTCCCCCTCTTCGGCTGGTTGTGGCCGAAACCCTAGGTTTCAGCCACTATCAGCCGATTGTAGTTTAGGGTTTTTTTTAATTTGTTAAGTTAGATTAATGTTGATTAATTGTTGTTGATTGTTAGGTTAATTGTTATATTAGTGTTAATTTTTATTGTTAATTTTGTAGATTAATTATTAGATATATTAATGTTAGATTAATTTTTTAGATAAAATTGTACATAAATTTAGAATAATTAGTTAAAAGATTAGTTAGTATGGAATTGTCCATTGTGGACTCGCGGCCAAATCGTCCACGGTGGACTCGTGCCGGAATCATCCACTTTGGACTCGCGCGGAATCGTGAACTGTGGACTCGCACCGGCATCCACAAATTTAGAAAATAATCATGACGAGCTGATACGTTTTACGTACGCATTGACGAGTCAAGTTTTAATTTTGCAAAATCTTATATCTGTCCGGGGGTGTATGTTCGTGTAAACGAAGTAAAAGATCTTCTATACGACGTACAACCCTTGAATTGTCCCTAATTGGATAATTTGGGAATATAATTATTTATATTGCACTTAGTTTATTTCTTTTAGTCATTATTCATTTTTAAATTTTGGTTTATATCTCCCTAGTTCTCTGATACACGCCCAGATGATATGCATATTCGGAGAACTGTAGGGAGATGCTGCCGAAATTTAGAATGAAGTTAATGACTAAAAGAAATACTAAGTACAATATAAATAATATGAATCTCGAATGGAATAAGACCATCCCACCTAAAGACATTACCTGAAAATATTGCCAACTTTTTGACAAAACATGTCGGGCGATCGAAGTTGGATGTACCGACGAATTCATCGTGGAGCTATAACTGATGAATTTCGAGTAGGTGTAACTTACTTCTTAAATTTCGCCTACTCGAATCAAAAATTCCTTAGTTGTGATAAAATCTGATGTCCGTGCCGGAAATGTTCGAACATAAGATTTTTGGATCAAGAATCTGTCACAATGCATCTGTATACAAAAGGATTCACACCAAGATATTTTGTATGAAATTGTCACGATGAGTCATGTCAAGTCGGGACTTCGAGCAATCCTATTGTCCAAACTTATGGTGAATCCTCTAATATGGTTGTTTCTTCTTCCGATCCACCTAATCCTTATAGAACAATGATTCTGGATAGTCTTGGTGGACAATTCAATTTAAATGACGATGTTGAGTCAGAGACTGAGACAGTACAGCTACCAGATACTACAATTGTTGAAGTCATTAAAGAATAACCTACAATACAGATTGAATTACCGATACAGTTGAAGCCATCCGAAAGTTTATGCACGGGGCGTGGCCTACATGGTCTCACGTGCCCCATGAGCATATGGATTTACTATGGCGAGAGTTCTCGGTAAGTATATTTATTAAATTAATGTTAATGTTAAATATCGATCGGTAATAATAAATTTATTTTTTTGCAAGCTCATTATACATGGCCGGAGGACCAAACTCCTTTCGTAGAGAGTGCCTAGGAGCGCATTGCCCGCGCTCGCTACAACGGGCTGCTTCAGCAAGCCCGTAAGACTATGATGAGACGGCTGGGGGCCACATAGATTGGGGAGACTCGGGGACACATCCCCGAGTGGATTCCTGGACCTGTGTGGGACCAGCTTGTTGAGCTATGGGACACGCCATAGTGGCAGGAGGTCTCCCGGACAGCGTCGAGAAACTGCATGTTCGGGGGGTACGACACGGGGGTGCGCCACACTGGTGGCTCCGTGTCTTGTGTGGTGCATGAGCATCGTATGGTATGTATACTTTCCTTAATTTTAATTAAAATATTATATATTTTGTATAATGATACTAATGTATTTGTTTTGTAATGTAAGATGTCAGTTACGGAGACCGTCCAACGCCCCTCGCTAATGCAGGGCCTCGATCATCATGGTAAGTATTTATGTCTATTTGATGTACGCAATTTTTATTTATAATATATATATATATATATATATATATATATATATATATATATATATATATATATATATATATAATTTAAAATATAAACACGTGTAGGAGACCTACACAAGTATCGTGATCGAGTGCGGGGGCACAACGGAGGAGTTTGACGCGGGTGCATGGGTCGAGACCGCAGGTGGCTAGGAGCACGGCCGTGTTTATGGCTTTGCAGACAGTGGCCATGCACGCGTCGTGTTAGGGCCACTTGGGGCACCGACCCCTCCCGCTGCGGGTGAGTGGCCCTCCACATCGCGGACGCTATCCGGTTGAAGAGAGCGATGATAGAGGAGCAAAGACGGGCGATGGAGAAGCACAGACATACGACGGAGGAGCAGAAACGCATGAATGACCAGTTGAGACAGACGATGCAGAACATGCAGGCCCTCCTCACTCAGATTGCATCTCACTCGGGCCTTCTACCGATGATGTCACAACCATCGTCCTCCTCGACCCAGTCGACACTCCTGACCCAGTCGCTGTCGACTATACCGCCTCCATAACACCCGTGAGATTTTGGTTTAATGTATTTTGTTTATATTTTGATACTTGTTAGCCTCCTTTTGAGGCTTAGATACTTGATAGATGTTTATACTTTACATTTCATATTTTTATACTTGTTTGCCTCCAGTTTGAGGCTTATAGTTGTTTATATATTTATAGTTGTATATATGATATTTTGATCCTCACAAAACTTGTATGGACATTGTGATATTTAAGTAATACTTGTTTGCCTCCGGTTTGCAGGTCGAATTACCCCCACTAAAAAGTATATTTTGTGAGGACATTGTGATCCTCACGAAATCCTACAGTTAGTGAGGGTCTAATATGACCCTCACTAAAAAGTATATTTTGTGAGGATAACATGGTGACCCTCACCAATCGTACCTCTCACTTCTAAATATAAAAATTAATTTAAAAATAAAAATAAATTTAGACAATTAAATAATTGATTCAATATATTTTAAAAATCTAAAATATTATTAAGTAAAAAATAAAATAATTAAAATTCTCACGCCTCACCCCTCAAAATTATTTACTTAATAAAATTATTATTAAATAAATAACAATTTAATAATAAAATTATTAACACTATGAAATAATAATAATTGATTAACTATATTTTAGAATCTGAAATAAAATTTGCCTTTAGAATTTGCCTTTAATACTATATTTACATTTTGTGATGATAAACAATGACCCTCACCATTTCCTCTCTCTCATTTTTAAATCTAAAAATAAATAAAAATTAATTCAAAAATAAAAAATAGATAATTAAATAATTAAAATAATAAAATTATTAAAATTCTCACCCCTCAACCCTTAACCCTCACCTCTCACCATGTTTAGTAAATAATTAATATATATTATATATAATATAAATATATAGATACATATAAATATATAGACATACATAGATACACATAGATATGATATATATATTGATGTAGATGGTTAAAATATAATAATGTTAATTATGTTTTCTTAATAAAATATATATATATTTACTTAATAAAATTTATATATTTAATTATGTTATAAAACTTAAAACTAAAACCCAACCCCCGATCTCTATAAACTCCCTCGTATTTTCCTAATCCCGCGCATCATCTCTCCAATCTCCCTGCAATCTTGCCTCTCTCACGCGCCGCTTCCCATCTCTTGCATTGATTTATAAAAATCCAACTAATTACACGGTTGCCTGCTGCTGGCTTCCTCCAAATGGCCGCCGCCGACACTACGCAACCCTCGCCCTCCCTCGCCTCGGATTCCCTCCCCGCCCCTCTCCCTCAGTCGCATCTCCTCCCCACGGGCCTCCACGGACTCCTCCGGTTGCTGGTGGTGGACCCCGCTGCCGCTCCTTGGTGATCGGCGGATGAGGCGGAAGAGAGTTGTTGCCGACGGCGGCGGGAGTGCTGGTGGTGGAGCCAAGGGATGGCAGAGGAGGAGGACGAGGGGGATTCTTCTATGGTGTGGCTTAGTTGTGTTCTTCTTCCTTGTGAATTGGTGGATGTTCTCCCGGCTTCAGGACACGCCCATTCCATTGCGTCGCAGGAGTCCTTCGTCCCTGTTCTTGCCCCGGTTGTTCATCATGGTATTTCGTGCTGCATTCCTTGATAAATTAATTTGGTGGCTGATTTCGTTAATGGTGAAAAATTGATGTATCATAATGTAATGATGTCTAGGGTTTTTCAGTAACTAGTAACTAGTAACAATTTTTTTGTTCTTCACCACCAGTTGGTTTTTGGCAAATCACACCCAGCGATGAGTTTCGAACAGGAGGGCCAGTCAAGCAACATCTAACATCTCATGTTGGCCCCACCACTTTAGATGTAAGTATTATGTTCTTATCATTATTCCCAAACTTTTAACATCTTTTAATAAATATGGAACCCTGTTGTGAGAAGAAGCATACAGATGGAACCCTGTTGTGAGAACCATATAAAGATCTTTTGACAGTAGATCATGTGTTCATTAATTATGAGAAACAATTCTACGATAGAACTAAGATGTTAGTTTATTTCTGAGGGGGAGAAACTATATATCCTTTTTAAAAATCAAACACTAAGGTATTGTTTGGTTTACACAGGAAGTAAGTTCCTCTAGGAAGTTGCATTTCTCATGAATTAAATTCCTTTATGAATTACCTATGAAATGGTAAAAACATGTTTGGTTGACATATTTAAATGGTACTTGCAGAAAATTTCCAGTAACATTTCACACCAACTAAAAGCAATGATATCCAACAAGCATGGATCATTTACATATTCTTTCTGCTTGTGTACCATCTGATGCAGTCTTTCTTAAGTATTCTAATAAAGAGATTCTTTGGTTCTGTTTTTTTTCTCTTCCTATCTTTCTTTGTATCTAAAATGGTAATTGATGGCTTTAGTATATCCTTACTAAATACTAAGTAGTCTGATGTTTTGTTTATACTATTGCAATTACAATAATTTGGTTATTCAAATTTTAAGTATTGCAGGTGTGACTGTACTATTGGACCATGGATCATGGTAGTTATATATGAAATGCCAGCTTTACCCTTTATTCTATACTCCTGCAGTCCTGCTATTTTGAGACACTGAATCGATCCTTTGATACTGATGTGATAGCAACGTGGAATTCACATCATTAATATCTTTTGAAGCATGCTTATTAGAGCCACCATATTATCTCACCTTAATATTAGCACCATCTGATGAAAGCTCGTGACAAATGGCATCTGAATTGATATTGTGTCTCACATATCTAAAATTTTTATGGTTTTATGGCATAAGATATATTTTGAATGTTTTGCAAAGGGTACACATAAGAGTAACCCTTCTTTTTCTACCATTATGAACTTGTATTCTTTTAAAAGACTCCTATTATCTTTTATTCTAATATTGCATTCCTCCAATCAATTTTGCAGATATATTATTGTCATATTCTATAATGATGAGAGTACCTGAGTTAGGCCGTCATTCTGATTGAGCTCTCCTACGCGTTTGGATGGTCGATCGGATTCCGGTGCACACTCGATTGAAGGAAGAAAAGGGGATCTGGATAAGGGAAAGAGGGAAGAAGAAGTAGAGAGAGAGAGAGAGAGGGAAATTTGTACTCAAATATTCATATCCCCTCTATTTCTTATTTTTCCTCTTTATAGTTTCATTACAACATAATTACTCAATTAAAATGAATATTAAAACTCATAATCACGGCCCCACTGAGGCAGCTGTTTCATACGTGAGCTCCTACGTGGCATTTCCTTACGCTTTCCGTAGTCGATCGCAGCTCTCACCTCCGTGGCGTGATCCTCGCCCTCTGATTCTGCATGCGGCCTGATGTGGCCATGCTTCCTTTCTTCCCTGCGCGTAACAATACCCCGCTGCTCAATTAGAACCTTGTCCTCAAGGTTATGGTTAAGACGTCACTGCTGCTCTTTCTCCTCGTCGGCGTTAATAGCAACATCAACTGCATCAATATCTTTCGCTGATCCACCAGTGTTCTGCAGTAGAGGTAGAGGGATTACTTGCATCTCAGGCTTTCCCCACCACTACTTGAGGATGGAGATGTGAAAAATAGGGTGTATCCGTGCAGTCTCCGGCAGCTCAAGTTTATATGCGACCTTTCCGATCCTCTTGGTAATTCAGAAAGGTCCAAAATATCGAGGCCCGAATTTTTGGTTCTTGAGCAGCCGCGCCGACATCTGGCAATAAGGCTTTAGCCAGACGAATACTCGGTCGCCCTCTCCTAACTCCAATTCCCTCCTACCTTTGTCTGCCTGAGCTTTCATCCTTGCCTGAGCTTTTCCCAGATTAGCTTTTAACTGTTCCAAGATTTTATCCCGAGTCGTCAATTCTCTATCGACTCCGGAGTGCTTTGCGGCTTCCCCCAAGTAGCGAATTAACAATGGAGGTGGTCTCCCATACAAGGCTCGAAATGGTGGCATGCCGGCAGAATTCTGGAAGGATGTATTGTACCAATACTCGGCCCAGGGAAGAAATTTCACCCATTCCGATGGTTCCTCATGTACGAAACTTCTCAAATACATCTCAAGGCATCTATTGAGCGCCTCGGTCTGCCCGTCGGCTTCCGGGTGATAAGCCGAGCTGGATCCCAATGTTGAACCCTACAACCTCGATAGTTCACGCCATAGAGCACCAGTGAAGTGGCTATCCCTATCGCTAATAATCGATCTGGGCACGCCATGCAGCTTAATAATACCATTTAGAAATACCTCAGCAACTTTTTGTCGAAAATTCCTTGGCAGCACAAAGAAATGACCATATTTGGGCAATCTGTCGACGACCACCAGAATTGCCGACTGTCCCCTTGAAGCTGGCAGACCAGTAATAAAGTCCATGGAGATGTCTTCAAAGACTTCCTTCGGGATAGGCAGCAGCTGAAGTAATTCGGCTGGAGAAAGCTGCTCATTCTTCATTCGTTGACAGATTTGGCAATCTCTAACATACCTCCGCACATCTTGCCTCATACCCTTCCAAAAGAAGTTTGCAGCGAGACGATGGAATGTTCTGCTAGCACCAGAATGCCCTCCCCATACTGAATCATGGAATTCCTTTAATAGAAGAGCCTTGACATCATTGTCCTCTGGTATAAAAATTCGACCTTGAAATAAAAGAACTCCATTTCTTTCTTCGTATTTTTCGATGAGTTCATTCTGATTCTGCACTTGCTGTCGAAGAGCTAGCAGATCATCATTCTCTTGGTTAAGCTTTTTTATCAGCTCTAACAAGTCAAACACTGACCTAGTTATTGACATCACTGAGAATTATGGTTCCCTCGATAAGGCATCTGCTACTGTGTTCAATTTTCTAGATCTGTATTTGATCTCAAAATCATATCCCAAGAGTTTAAATACCCATTTTTGTTGCTCGGGTGTCTGAATCACCTGATGTTGCAGCTCCTTGAGTGGTCCATGATCTGTAACAATGGTAAATTTCCTCCCCAACAGATATTGACGCCATTTTTGAACTGCCCGAACCACTGCATACAGCTCGCGATGATATGTTGAATTCGCTTGCAAGTGTGGTGATAACTTCTGGCTGAAGAAAGCAATAGGTTGTTTTTCCTATGTTAAAATTGCACCTATGCCCACACCCGAAGCATCAGCTTCAATGATGAACTCTTTACTGAAATCAGGTAGCTTCAGAACTAGTGCTTTGTTCAATTTCAGCTTGAGGTTTTCAAAGGCATGTTGAGCTTCACTCGACCACTTAAAAGCGTCTTTTTTAAAAAGATCTGTCAATGATGCCGCAATCTGTGCAAAACCTTGAATAAATCTCTGGTAGTAGCCCGCAAGGCCTAAGAATCCACGAAGACCTTTAATGTTGCATGGCACCGGCCAACTGTGGATGGCATCCACCTTCGAAGGGTCCACTTGCAACCCAGCTGCCGAAACCAGGTGACCCAAATATTCAATTTTTTAGCAACCAAAAGAGCATTTTGATCTCTTTGCAATGAATTTATGTTCCCTCAGAATCTGTAGTACCTTCTTAAGATGTTTCTTGTGCTCCATAATGGATGCACTATATATGCACGATATATCAGTATATCATCGAAGAACACCAAGATAAATTTCTTGAGGTATGGCCAAAATATCTTATTCATCGTCGCCTGAAAAGTCGACGGTGCATTTGATAAGCCAAATGGCATTACGAGAAATTCGTAATGGCCATCATGCGTGCGAAACGCTGTTTTGGGTACGTCACTTGTATGCACACGAAACTGATGGTATTCGGCCAGCAGATCGAGCTTGGAGAAGACCTGAGCACTTCCCAGTTCATCAAATAGTTCATCTGTCGTGGGGATGGGGAACCGATCTTTAATCGTAGCAGTGTTCAATGCCTGGTAATCGAAGCAAAATCTCCATGTACCATCTTTTTTTCTTCACCAATAGTACTGGTGAAGAATACAGACTGTTACTGGGTTGAATCAACCCTTCACTCAACATCTATTTTACCTATCGTTCAATCTCCTCCTTCTGATAATGAGGATACCGGTAAGGTTTAACATTGATTGGCTGTTGTTGTTCCGGTAGGTGAATTCTATGATCAGTGCTTCTTTCCGGTGGCAATCCCTGCGGTGGTGTAAAGACATCTCTGTATTCTTCTAACAGGTATTGAATGCCTTCATCTTGACACTGCGGGTTTCCATTTCCGACACCCTATATCAACTCTAAATGGTACATTTCCATTATTGCATGAGCTCCACAAAGATTGCGTAATGCATTACATTGAATTGGCTCTGCCTACAATGGAGTTTCTCCTGCCCATGAGCACTTCTTGTCTTGCAGCTGAAACTCGAAGCGTAAATTGGCAAAGTCCATAACGACTGGGCCCAAAGTTGCCATCCAAGCAATACCCGGCACAATATCCGAGCCTTTGATCGGGAGGGAATAAAAATCTGTAGTGATTTTGGTACCCTGAATCAACAGTGGCAAGTTTCGAATTAATCCTTCACTTTTCATTCTAGCTCCACTTCCAACCATCACCCCGAAGGTTGCAGTTGGCTCTACTGTGAGTCCTAAATGTTTAACAACTCTTGTTTGAATAAAATTGTGGGTACTGCCCCCATCGACTAATATCTGCACCTCTTTGCCATGTATCAGACCTTTAAATCTCAGAGTTGTGGGTGAGAAAAACCCGGCTAGCGCATTGAAGGATATGAGAGACTGTTCGCCACCTTCTTCCTCTTGAAGATCTGGTGGAGAGTTCACTGTTTCATCCTCCTCCTCAGCAGAACCGCCGTCATCCAGCATAAACAACTGCGGCGCTTTACATTTGTGCCCCCACGAGAATTTCTCATCACAGTAGTAGCACAAGCCTTGCTCGCGCCTCTTTTGAGCTTCACTCGAAGAAATTCAACGAGCCATGGGCCGTGTATTTGTGGAAGCTGGCGGTAATGATGTTTTCATAGATGGAGTAACTGTGCTTGAATTCTTATTATATTGGTAAGGAAGCATTGATGTTCCCTTCGGAGGTGTCGGCAGAAGTCCTCCCTGATTTCTCGGACCTATCGAAAACCCAGAAAACCTTCATGCTGCTGATATTTTGGCCTCACATCGCTTGGCCACGGTAATAGCTTCATGCATGGTACTCACCTGCGTCGCCAAGACATTTGCTTTAATATCAGATCGCAGGCCTGAGATAAAACAATGCACCAGGAATGATTCTGATAGATCTGTTGTCCTCAGAGCCAACTCTTCAAATTTGCCTTCGTATTCCTCCACACTGGTACGTTGGATGAGTTTTGTCAGTTGCCCTTCCGACGGTTCCAGCTCTGTGGGCTCAAATCTCCAGCGAATAGCTTCTACTAAATGCCGCCAACCCGCCAATTGCTTTCTTCTCTGCATCCAACGGAGCCACTTCCACGCAATCCCTTCCATTCTGAACGACGCCATGGTCACTCGATGCTGGTCATCTGTGGCGTAAAATTCAAAGAAGTCCTCTGCCACTGCAATCCATTCTTCGGCGTCCGTTCCATTAAATAATGGCAACTCAATCTACGGCGGTTTAGGGGGAAATGGAAACTCCTCGTCCTCCCCAGCTCCGCCCCTCCATGCATTCTTCCAACGCGGCGGTTGGATACTCACATTCGATGAGGATGGCTGCTCTAGCTTTACTCTCGACCACTGCGCCATTTGATTATTCAATAGATTGATCTGAGAAGAAATCGTCTACAAGATTTATTGCTGGCCTTCGATCGCTTGTTGCTGAGATTCCAAATTTGATTGAAGCGAACCCAGCAGCTGATCATGATGATCTGATGATTCTTGTAATGACTTAACATCTTCAGCCAATACAGGAGAATGCGTCTCCATGTTTTGTGATCGGCGATCGAACAGCAGAAATCCAGATAGTAGGTACAATGAAAGCACCAATGTAATGATGAGAGTACCTGAGTCAGACCATCATTCTGATTGAGCTCTCCTACGCGTCTGGATGGTCGATCGGATTCCGGTGCACACTCGATTGAAGGAAGAAAAGGGGATCAGGAGAAGGGAAAGAGGGAAGAAGAAGTAGAGAGAGAGAGAGAGAGAGAGAGAGAGAGGGAAATTTGTACTCAAATATTCATATCCCCACTGTTTCTTATTTTTCCTCTTTATAGTTTCATTACAACGTAATTACTCAATTAAAATGAATATTAAAACTCATAATCTCAGCCCCACTGAGGCTGCTGTTTCATACGCGAGCTCCTACGTGGCGTTTCTTACGCTTTTCGTAGTCAATCGCAGCTCTCGCCTCCGTGGCGTGATCCTCGCCCTCCGATTCTGCATGCAGCCTGATGTGACCACGCTTCCTTTCTTCCCCGCGCGTAACATATTCATTGAGGCTGAGGAGAAGAGGCTATTATAAGAATTATTCAATTTCCTATCATTTACGTTTGAATCCTGGTTTATACCTTGTTTCTTCATCAAGCCAGACACTGACTGAAGTGGAGAGTTGGCCTTACTGAATTTCCATTTTTGGAAGACTTCCAAAAAAGTGAGCAAAGAGGGTCTGTTGCTGGGAGATTACTTGTTCGAGATAAGTATGATATGCTTTCTTAAAATGATTGACTGAATATAGCAGATCCATTTAATTCCTAACCTTAAAATATATTCCGTAGTTCATTCATACTTCTGGAAACTGCAACAAGAACATAGTTCATTCATTAAATGTGTGACCTAATTAGTTAATTCCACTTGTGAAAATATACTTTCTCATCCAAAATTTTCACGAGTAACATAGGTTGGTTTTGTTGGGAAATAAAGATTTAATCATTTTTTCTAGTTAGGTTCATAGATGAAGATGATTTTTACGGGAGCGCTGCTTTTGTTGGTTTGGCTTTACCTGGAGAAGCTGGGTCCTGGCAAAGAGAATGCAAGGTTACCATGGACATGAAATCTCTCTCGTGTGTGTGTATTTGGTACTCATACAGTCATACCTCTACTTTTGTTTAATATACTCATAAATTAGGATATTTCAGGGATACCAGTTTTGGACTAGAGGTGATGATGAAGCAACTTCTTTATTAAAAATGTACGAACAGGATATTATAATATTTATGCATGGGTTCCTGGTGTTATTGGTGATTACCGATTGAATATGACTATAACTATTACTTTAGGTAGATGTGTTCCTTTATCTAGTCATTTCAATCACACACTCAATTTCTTTACCGATTGGATATGCATGGGTCTCTGGCGGTCGCAGAAGGCCTTCTACGATGGTTTTGCTACCGCTGTAGCCGTCGCAGAAGAGCAATTTTCTAGTAGTGAGTGTGGAGCTTGGGTTCCTAGAGAAGCTTACCTTCATGGAGAGTTCAAGCCAAAATAAGTATGGCTCAGAGGTTTTGTTGGTAACTTTACGGCCCTTCTTGTCATTTTTTTTTAGCCTCAGTTGTGATATCTGCTATTGCTCCTTCAAAAATTGATGCACCACATGGTTACTCTGCTATACCAGAGAATTAGCTTATATATTTATGTGGTTGCAATTTGTGTAACAAACTTAATTAGTTGTTGTGTTTGGAAGCTCATCTAGTCTGTAATGTTTGTTTGACATGGATAACAAGAACCATGCGCTGCAAGGTCATAATTTCTCTCATTATTCTTCCTATGAATGTATATCTGTTTTGGTTGGACATGACATTCACTTTTAATTACTTAAGTTCAATTAAGTGATTTCATCACAATAGTTATGCATTACATGAAAATAACTTACTAAACAGAAAATAATTTACCTAGGTCAAACCAAGTGGTGAATATATAGTAAGCTATAAAATAGATAATAAGCTATAAAGCATAAAAAAAGTTTGAAAACATCATATTCAAAGTGGAGGAGGGTACTTGCACCGACATATCATTCAAATTACTATTTATTTTAAGTTGCAATAACACTTGCATGCACTCACATAGTTCAACCCTAAAGTGATACTTGACACATTCCATATTTGTCGGCAAGCAGTACTTAGTTACCTACACACATTCCTTAAATAAACAATCTCAATCAAAATGAGCATGCATTGCTCTATAAATAGCAAGTATTTTTTTAAGATAGTAAATAATAGTATTATTCACAGCAAGATTTGCAATTTATATAGGATAATTTCACCATCTCTTTTCTTGATAGCTACTCTACAAGTGAGGACATGAACTAGCTCAATTTCTAGTGCTAATTATGTATTGTTTTGTGGACTTGTATGGTACTAGTAAACCCAGATGAACCAGATCTATGATTACATCTGGGAAGGCTGCTGTTGTGTGAATGATTGTGTTGATAATGGGATAAAGAGAGAAAGGAAAAAAGACAAGGGTAGAAAAGAAAGGTCTTCTAGTAGCAAACGTTTCACTTTCGCAGAGGGGAGGGATAAAGAGAGAAGACAATGGCGCTTCCTTTTGCTCACTAGTATTTAGGCAGTGATGATAGCAATGGGTCCATTAAAAGCTAAACTAGCATACTGTATCTCTACTGGTCTTGTAGAATTCCAAGACATATAACGAGGTAAGTGGATAAGAAAAATACATGTTTGCTTTCTTCTTGATTGAAACCATGACCACAACTCCCTCGTGGGACTGAATTAGAAAAGTTGTACATGTTTGCATTTGATGAATCCCCAGGCCATATGTAATTAGTGAATCTATGATGCTATGGATTTCATTAAGTTGTCAGAGCATATTTTATCATACGAATATGTGTGTGGTTTGGTTTCTTTTAAGACTTGTTTTTCTCTTTTTATTTACACTGGTTTTTCTTGCACATCAGATGTTCAACAATCCATACCTATTTTAAAAAAAGGTTATGGAGATAGTATGTGGAAGGTTTTGTAATTATTTTCATCAAATTGTTGCTTATTAGTTGAAGAGAAAAAGGTAGTATTAAAAGAATATGCAACATAAAGCTTTAGTATATCTGTTGTGATTATATACTTTGTGCGAACTTTCTTTAACTACATATACTAGCACCGGGTACCTCTCCTTCCATGCTAACTGGATTGCTTAATTTTTTGTATCTTGTCACTTTATTTTGCTAAAATTTTCTATAACTTTACATATGATGATAGTGCATAAAGAATTCCAATCTCCTTCCATTATAGGAAAAACACTACATTAGTTGTTTTGGAGGTTCCTCTTGTTAGCCACACAAAGGACCTAATATAGATAACCTTCCATCCATATTGCACAGTAAGATCCTATACTTGGTAAAAATTTATTCCAATGCTCTTTCCACTCCGAATCCGTAACCTGATTTTATGTGCTAATACTTTATTCCCCCTTGAGCTAATTTTAGCTTTTTCTCTCCTAGACTTATAATTATGGCTTCACAAATATACTAGTTGTGACTTATAATCTAAGACATCACTCTTTGCGAAGGTAACTGGTTTGGGGAAAAATTGTAAAGAAAATCAGATGGTTGAAAAATGGCTTGTTGCAAGTGTTGTTTTATAATTTTTTTCTTGTGTATAAAATAAGAAATCCTTGCTACTGATTGTTGAATGTGTCTTTCTTGTTGTGACAGTTCAATGATCATATATTGGTTGCCATGATGTTCTAATGATCCCAAATGCCACAATGTAGCCCATGGAAGCAATGACCACAACGGTACTTGTGATTGATGCAAAGATTTGGCTAAAGGCTGGGAGAATTATTTTACTCTTTACAGGCTCAACAGCTTGGCACTAGGACCAACCATTAATTGGTTCCAAGGTTGTAAAGGAAAAAATATTAAAGATAGAAAGCTACACTTCATCTAGCTTGGAATGGCAATGACATATTGACAATGGCAATGACATATTGACAATGGCAATGAGGAGGAAGCTGATGATAACTTCGCATGTTCCAACTAGGCAAAATCTATGTTACAAGCTGATGATAACTTTATTATGTTCATACTAGTAGGTGTTGGCTTAAGGTTTTCAACCTTGGTCTCAATCTCGATTTTGATGATAACAAACATGGAACTAATGTTTAATTAAGAAATACTTTCAGGTTCCATATCGATTAGCGCACGACGTCCTCGATCGGAAATATCGAAGAAATCGGGAAATCAAAAGGACGTTGGTCGACGCGCTCGGATTCATCGAGAAGATAGAGTATAGGTTTAGGGTGTCTAGTTTATATTGTAATATCCTCATGATGATGTTCATACTAGTAGGTGTTGGCTTATGGTTTTCAACCTTGGTCTCAATCTCGATTTTGATGATAACAAACATGGAACTAATGTTTAATTAAGAAATACTTTCAGGTTCCATATCGGTTAGCGCATGACGTCCTCGATTGAAAATATCGAAGAAATCGGGAAATTGAAAGGACGTTGGTCGACGCGCTCGGATTCGTCGAGAAGATAGAGTATAGGTTTAGGGTGTCTAGTTTATATTGTAATATCCTCATGATGATGCATAAGAATCCAAAACCTATCCCCGAATCCCAAAATATGAAAACCCGAAAACCGTCCTAAAATAACCTAGGGAGCTCCTTGGAGGGATATATGACCTAGATACTTTCTTGACATAAAAAATGGCGGTAATTGTTCCTTGGGTTAAAATTAGATAACGATGTATTTTTTAGGAATTTTTGGAAGCCCTTAGCCTACCCATTCTCGACTCGAAAGATTGCGGATCTCTGAAGTCGCAACTCATTCGGGTGATCCGTCAACAGTGTGATTAAAGCCCAGAAAGCCAGCGGTCACTGGGTGGTCGATCGGTCGGTCGATCGACGATCGACCGACAAGTGATCGAATGGCAAAAACGGCTAGTTTTTCGCCCGTTAAGCTGCCATTTTGTTAAGGGGTTATAAATACTTCTCTCCATCCTTCATTAAGCCGACTTAACAATTGATCTAAGCTTCCATTGAGCCATATTTGATCATCTATAAAGGATTTCTTGAGCCATCCATTTGCAATCCCTAGTTTCCATGATAAAACCTTGATCTAGCCTTTGAACCTTTAAGATTCATCTTCTCAAGGCATCAAGAGGACTAGGGAGTTTCTTTTGGAGCTAAGTATAGTTTGATTTATTTATTGCTCCAATTGTTATTGTATTTTCTTGTTTATCTTCGTTGTAATTGAACTTGTGTAAACCTAGGTTGCTAGGTTTGATTGAGTTGGTGGTTACCTTGGTGTTAAGGCTTAAATCCACCGGTGTAAACGTAGTTTGCTAGGATTAGTTCTTGTTGTCCTTAGGATTGAGGTGGGAGAGTGCTCTCGGTAGGAAGGCAGAGACTTCCGGGTGTGGAAGTGCCTTCGGTGTGAGAGCGGAGACTCTCCGGTGAAAACGTCCTCACTGTAAAGGAATCAAGATAATCTAGTAAACTTAGTTTAGAAATCCTAAGCGGGTTGCTTAGGTAGTGGAGTAGCGGGCCGAACCACTATAAATCATTGTATTAGCATTGTCTCTTTTGTATTTGCTTAATTATCTTACTTATTGCTTCCGCATTTAATATTAGAATTGTGAATTGCCTAAGTAACCAAAGAAACGATTAAAATCGGATTTAGGCAAAAAGATTAAACACACTATTCACCCCCCCCCCCCCCCTCAAGTGTGGCCATTTCCACCAACAGTAGGCTCAGATCAGTTTCTTGTATGACATAAATCTATTACATTTATATGGGCTCAGTTCAGTTTCTTGTATGACATAAATCTATTGCATTTCTTCTTATAATTTTATGTTGTAGGATATATGTAAGCAAAATAAGTCCAATCGTACAAAGCAATTTCTTCCTCATTAGATGTGTTTTTTGTAATGAACTATGTAGTGATACTTTATGAATTTTGTAATAGATATATTACAAAATAAATGATGATATGTATTTTTTGTCTTTATATGCTTCTTAATATTTATGTAAATATAATTAAATTATAAAAATATTAGATTTTATATGCATATTATAATAACTTTTAGTGGGGTCATGAAAAAAAATAAATCTATAAAAAAGATTTTAGTGGGGCCAGCAACCCTCACAAAATGTAAAAATTAGTAAGGGTCTCAAATGTATGAATTAGTGAGGGTCGCGACCCTCACTAAAACCCCATATGACCCTCACTAAAAGCCTTTAGTGAGAGTCACCTAGCCCTTAAACGTCGTCGGGAAAAGTCTCGTCACTAAAAGTATAGGTGAGGGTTGTTGGCTTTAGGTTTTCAACCTTGGTCTTAATCTCTTAATCTCGATTTTGATGATAACAAACATGGAACTAATATTTCGTCGAGAAATCTTTCAGGTTCCATATCAATTAGCATTCGATGTCCTCAATTGGAAAAATTGGAAGAAATCAAAAAATCGAAAGGACATTGATCGTCGCGCTCGGGTTTGTCGCGAAACATCTCAAAGATCGACGTATGCACCAAAGACGTATTGGACGAACTCAAAGATCATATGGAAAGCTCTCCAAGTTGATGCTCGTTGAAAGTTGGAACCCAGAAATGAAGCGCGCAAGAAAAAGGGCAAAAACTCAATATTAGCCTATATTCGGTCGACCGGCCAGTCGACCGAAGAGTGTAAGAAATTTGGTCGACCGAACACTGCCAAAAACTGGCATTGGATACTTTAGTTGACCGGTCGGTTGACCGGTCGATTGACCAGTCGGTCGATCGACAGAGGCCAAATATAGGTAGTAGCTCGAGCGGTCGACCAATCGACCAAATATAGGCGATCGCGCGTCTCTGCTTCCCCTACGTCGGTCGACCGATGGGTCGATCGGATTGCAGGAATGTGGTCTTGCGTCTGGGCGGTCGACGGCACACAAAGAGGAAGGCAGCGGTCGTTCGAGCAGTCAATCGGTCGGTCGACCGACCAATCGACCGAGCGGCTGTAACGGCTAGATTTTAGCCCGTTGAGCTGCCATTTCTTTGAGAGGGTATAAATATACTTCATCTAACCTCTCTAATCATCTTCCTTCACTCTTATAGATTTAATTGAGGATTTTAGAAGTGATTTAAGCCTTCCAACGATCGATTACAGCACACTCTGCTCTTCCGTCGAGTTCTTCTTCAAGCGCCAACTGCTTCCCTCAACTCTGCTGCAACACAAGATTCATCTTCCAGCAAGTTGAAGGATTGAAGGCCTGAAAAGAGTAGTTAATCTTGTTTTATCCTTTAGCTCTTTTCATTGTAATTTTAACTGTTATTTAAATCTGTTTACTTTGGATTTGTGCATGTGAAGACCTAGGGTGTTAGGTCTTGTTGTGTGAGTGGTATCCTCGGTGTAGAAGGAGTAAAGCCACTTGTGTAAATGTAGTTTTCTAGGATTAAGTGAGTTGTCCCTTAAGGTTGAGGTCGAAGAGTGATCTCGATAAGAAGGCGGAGACTTCCGGGTGTGGAAGTGCCTTAGGTCGAAGGTGAGACTCTTCGAGTCAAAGTCCTCTGTGTAAGGGAAACTGATTTAATCTAGTTAAACTAGTTTGGAAATCCTAAGCGGGGTGCTTAGGTAATGGAGTAGGCATTGGGGCCGAACCACTATAAATTATTGTGTTAGCATTGTTATTTATTGTTGCTTGTGCTTAAATGTTTATATCGTTTCCGCATCAAATCATTCAATCGTAAATCGCCTAAACGATTTGAGAAACGACTAAAATTGAATTTAGGCTAATTAATTTAGTTAACACACTATTCACCCCCCCCCCCTCTAGTGTTGCCATTTCGACTACAAGAGTCATGTCCGACCTCACTAATTCTCATATTTAGTGAGGGTCGCGACCGACCCTCACAAAATATGAGAATTAGTGAGGGTCGGTTCTACCTCAAGAAAGCTAACTTTTAGTGAGGGTCACTAGTGACCCTCGCTAAATATAAGAATTAGTGATGGTCAATTTTGCCTCACGAAAATCACTTTTTAGTGAGGGTTGGGACATAACCCTCACCTATACTTTTAGTGACGAGACTTTTCCTGACGACGTGTGAGAGCTGGGTGACCCTCACTAAAAGTCTTTAGTGAGGGTCATATGGGGTTTTAGTGTGGATCGCGACCCTCACTAAAACCCAAATTTCTTGTAGTGTAGCCACGGCGGAAAGCGTATCATCAATGGCTAATGGCCTGGGCAGCACCAAATATCACGGTTGCTAATAATATTACCGATGGCTCCTAGTCGTGGCTGATGTGTTTAAATCAGCGACAACTCGAGCAGTTGTCGCTGATTATTACTTGTGATGGCTGAGGGCGGCCGTCACACCTTATCTGAGACGCGCACATTAGTGACGGCGTTTTGTCACGGTCCGCACCATCCGTGATTGTCACACCCCAACTGAGGGTGGTGTGACCAGCCAAGGCCTACATCCTACCCTGTAGCCTACTGTCTACACTGACCAACAAGAAAACCAGAACATATCGAGAAAAGAAACCAGAATGCAATCTTTATTTAAATTTTCAAAGTTCACAAATATATATATTTTTCAAACCAAAGCAGAAAAAAAAATAACATCGTCACAAACTAGAACATCTCAAGAATAAAAGTTCAATACAAGCTTTTCAAAACACTAACTGTCAGAAAAAGAAAAGAAACTACAACATGACTCTGGACTATGACTAAAGGACACCGCTACGAGATATGGCACTATCACCTGCTCCCCCCCCCCCCCCCCCCCAGCTGCACCATGACGATAAGCCTCAATCACTGATCATTCTATGCAAAAACAAAGGAAACAAACCGTGAGTCCACTTGGGACTCAGTGAATGGTTCTTCCAAACCTTCACATAATCCTCAATTAGTCATGCATAACATATAAGGCAGCACAGTATATATATTCAGGGAGGTAAGCTACTTTTTAATATGACTACCGACCCCATGGATCATTCTGTATAAACCATATATGAGAAAAACTTAACATAACGGCCTAATTAAACCACCTAGCATCCGGCCCTTGGGGCCTACTTATGGTATAAGAATCCCGGCCATAACCAGCCCTACCATATAAGGTAGAATCACACTGGCCGCTCGGCCACATCATATCAAGACGAAGTCAAGAAATCCCAGGCCATCGACTAGGATGGTCTACTAGTCTCCAAACATCGTCTCACCCAACTGGGGTCTGACACCTAGCGGGCCCGCTGGTGCATCTCAAGACCCAATCACTGGCCGAGTCAAGCATTGGTCATTTCCGACCGCCCATGCTCCTTGGCAAACCATCTCAAGCACATCACACAATCAAAATGTCCTAGGGTTTCCTTATATACACTTCGGGCAATTGCCCGTATCCGGCCCTAATCCGGCCTGCAGGGTCAACAATTAATGTTACCCTTCCAAAACATGTACTCCTAATAATTCTAGGTTTCCAAAAATGAATACTAGAAGTCCTAGAAGTTGTATCATTTCCTAGTTCAGTTTCCATATCTAATATGTACCTTGCGATGTCCTACATATTATCTAGCGTTATATGCTACCTTGGGTGGGGAATTCTGTGAACCGAACTTGGAATTCCACCCATGAATATTTTCGGACAGCATATATAAAATAAAGAACGGTAAACATAATTCACACAACTACTATGTGTAACTACGATAGTCAACAATAAATATTTACATACTGCATTAGAATTAAATTTAATATAAAATAGTTTATCTAGCATGGTAAGATAGCAATGAATTCAACAAGGCATGTACTATTAAGCATGGTAAAAATATTACATCATTTCAAAAATTAAAGAGGAATGATCTAAGGATGGTCACTATGCTATCATTCCTACAATCACATGTATCAATAAATTAGCTTGCTATAGTTAGAGTTTTGCCAAAGTGTCATCATGTCTCTATTGTTTTAGCACTCTAACTATGGGATTTACCATCTAAAGCTCACCCTCTCCCTTCCCTAGGCTTGGCCGAGCCTTGAGCAAGGTGAACCTTGCTCAGCCATGCCCCTTAGGGTAGGAAGGGGAGAGGAGGATTAACCCCCAACCATAAATCATTGTCTCTGCTATATTCTAGTTACATATTGACTAGTTTGCCCCTCCCCCTATACTCAGCCGAGCCTTGCTCATGGAATTTTGGGGTTGCTCGGCGAAACCTTTGAGCCTTAGGGAAGATGAGTTTCCTTAACACTTGAAATCAATGACTATGAACACACTATTCATGAAATTGAGATCATCCAAGGGCTCTACTGTTGGCTTAAGGGTTTCTCTTAAGCCTCGATCTTTGTTTTGATGATAACAAACAAGTATTTAATCTATGTGTGAAGTTTTGAGTTCAGGTTGAGGTTGCGATAAGCATGCGAAGTTCTCTCAAACGAAACGAAAGAAAAGACGGTCGAAGAAACAAAAGAATAAAATGTCAAAGAAAGGCTCGGGTTTAGATCAAGTAGAAATCATGTAATACACCCTTAGGATGATCTTATCCCAAGCCAAATTGTAAAGTTATCCAAGTTGAAACTTGGTAACTAAACCCATAAAAAAGCATGTAAAAAATTCAAAGTAAAAATTAGCCTCAACCTGAGTTCGGTCGACCGATCAGTCGACCGAACAAGGCAAAATTTTGGCGGTAGCCTATTCGGTCGACCAAATGATGCCAAAAAATGGTAGTAGCCATTCGGTCAACCTATCGGTCGATCGAAGTTGGTGAAGAAATCGCGGAGGGCTACGTCGGTCGACCGACCGAAGCCAAAATTTGGCAGAAGGCGCGTCAGTTGACCAGTCGGTCAATCGGATTGCAAATCGAAGATCGTGCATCTAGGCTTCACTGCATCGGTCGATCGATCGGTCGACCGGATTGAAAATCATAGGTTGTGCCTTTGGCTTCACTGCATCGGTCGACCAATTCGGTCGACCAGATCTGGGATTGAGGAAGCTGCGACTCATTCGGTCAACCCGTCGGTCGACCGAACAACGCAAAAAATACACAGAAGGCCCGCGATCGATCGGTCGGTCTACCGATGATCGACCGACAAGCGACCGAATGACGGTAACAGCTAGTTTTCTACCAGTTGAACCACTTGTTCAGCTGAGGGGTTATAAATACCCAATTGGCTTTAGGTTTTCAACTTTGGTCTTAATCTCTTAATCTTGGTTTTGATGATAGCAAACATGGAACTAATATTTCATCGAGAAATCTTTCAGGTTCCATATCGATTAGCGTTCGATGTCCTCGATCGGAAAAATCAAAAGAAATCGGAATATCAAAAGGACATTGATCGTTGCGCTCGGGTTCATCGCTGAACATCTCAAAGATCGATGTATGCACCAAAGACGTATTGGACAAGCTCAAAGATCACATGGAAAGCTTTCCAAGTTGATGCTCGTTGAAAGTCGGAACCCGAAAATGAAGCGCGCAAGAAAAAGGGCTGAAAAATCAATATCAGCCTTTGTTCGGTCGATCGAAGAGTGTAAGAAATTGGCAATAGCCAATTCGGTCGACTAGTCGGTCGACCGAACACTACCAGAAACTGGCAATGGCTACTTCGGTCGACCGACAGAGGCCAAAAATGGTCAGTAGACCTAGCGGTCGACCGATCGGTCAACCGGATTAAGGATCGCACAGTCGTGCGACCCTGGCTTCCTTGCGTTGGTCGACCAATGGGTCGACCGAATGTGGGATCGCCAGTTTTGCGTCTGGGCGGTCGACCACACACAGAGAGGAAGGCAGCGGTCGTTCAGGCGGTCGATCGATCGGTCGACCGACCAATCGACCGAGCGTCTGCAACGGATAGTTTTCTATCCGTTGAGCTATCGTTTCCTTGAGAGGCTATAAATATCATTCATCTAACCTCTCTAAATTTCTTCCTTGATGATTACAAATTTTATTGAGCAATTAAAAGGAAGATTTGAGCCTTCTAGAGATTGATTAAGCACGCTCTGCTCTTTTCGCGAACATTTTCTCAAGCGCCAACTGCTGCCTCAACTCGGAAATTGAATCGAGCTCTACTACTCGGCGAGTTGGAGGTTCCAAGGCTTGGAAAAGAGCTTTTACTCTTGGTTTTATTCTTAGCTCTTTTGATTGTAATTTTTATCTGTTATTACAACTGTTGTCTCTTGGATTTGGGTTTGTACAAAGACCGGGTGTTAGGTCTTCTTGTGTGAAAGTGGTTACCTTGTTGTGAGGGTGTAAAGCCACTTGTATAAACTTAGTGTTTACTAGGATTAGTTTAGTTATCCCTTAGGGTTGAGGTGGAAGAGTGCTTTCGGTAAGAAGACGGAGACTTCCGGGGGTGGAAGTGCCTTAGGTCGAGAGTGCGACTCTTCGGGTCAACGTCCTCATTGTAAGGGAAATGAGAATTAATCTAGTAAACCTAGTTTGGAAATCCTAAGCGGGGTGCTTAGGTAGTGGAGTAGGCATTGGGGCCGAACCACTATAAATTTGTGTGTTTGCATTGATACTTTATTCATGCTAAATTGTTTTATCTTGCTTCCGCGTTTGATCGCATAATTGCAACTTTCCTAAATGATTTAAGTAAACGATTAAAATTGAATTAGTAAACATACTATTCACCCCCCCCCCCTCTAGTGTTGCCATTTCGACTACAATTGGTATCAGAGCCAGGTTCGTAGCTTGAGATTTCACCATCTCTTCTACACCTTGTCTCGATTCGAGAATAGCACTAGTGTGTGTAGTGTCTATACCACCTAGGTTCGATGAGTCTAACTTTGGTCTTTAGAAGAGTAGAATGTATACTATTCTAAAGACTCAAGGTTTAGGTATCTTTAACATGGTAAAAATCAAATACATTGAACCTAAGGAAAATATAAATGCATGGACCCAAGAACAAATTAATATGTTTGAATTAAATGCTAAGGCAACAAATTACATATATTGTTCTTGTGAAAATAATATCTTTGAAAAGATCATGCATTGTACTTCGGTGTTTGATATTTGGGCAACTCTAAACATGTTATATGATTATGCCAAGACCGAAGAGATTACTACTTTTGATGAAGGTGATGATGACAATGGTCACTCACCTACTACTAATCTCAATTTTGATGCCCGTAGTGCTTCTAGTCAAAGAAGCAAGTCTAAATGCCGAAAGAGAAAGGTGATTTGTCATGTGTGCAAAGAAAAAAGGCATGTGAGGAAAAATTGCCCTTCCATGAAGAACAAGGCAAAGAAGAGGTCAAACACTTTCACATCATCATCTTACTCAAGTGAAGCATCCTCTTACCATGACGATGAAGTCATCTCAAAAGAATGCCTCATGAATGATAGCAATGAGGTACACTCCTCTCCTTCTAGTCATGTTGATAATAATGATAGTATTAACTCATCTAGTTATCATGATTTTGATGAATTGATGGATGAGTATAAAATCATGTATGCCTTGATGGTTAAAAAGGATAAAGAAAACAAAAAATTAAAGAAGGAAAACTTAACTCTTAGCTCACATTTACATGATGCTAAACTAGAAAGCAAGAAGCTAAAAGTTAGTATTTCAAATTCATGTCATGATGCTTTAAGTATTAACACTAAGGATTTAATAACAAAAAATGACATCTTAAAGAATGAAAATAGCATGTTGAAAACTCAATTACATGCTATTCATAAAACCATGAACGACTTGAAAAATGAGGTTGTTTTTCTAAATAAGAAAGTTAATAATCTATCTAGTAATTCATCCTCTAATAATTTTAGAAATACAAATGTTTCTTTCAAGAATGCTTATGCACATCATGCTTCTCATTTCAAGCATTCTAATATTAAACCCCATGTTCAAAAGAAAAATATTTCACTTAAGAATGCTCATACTCATCATGCTTCACATGATAAGCATTCTAAAAATAGATCTAATGTCCATAGCACAAATAAAAAGAAATTTAATGGACATTGTTTTTGTTGTGGTGTTTATGGGCATGCCATCTATGATTGTGCCTTTAAAATGAACCCAAGTGTTGTGAAGACACTTTGGGTACCTAAGCGTACTAACCCCCAAGGACCCAAAGCCATTTGGGTACCAAAAATTTCATGCTCTATTGTAGGGGGAGCTACCACACAAGGGTGAGATGAATTTGGTTGATTGAAGTTGCTTGAGGATTCATAGATTGTACCATTTCAAAGTTGCAACTTCAAGTCATCATGATGCCTATGGTAAAGTTGGCATCAAAGACTTTGGTATCATCTTCTAACTATCATTGTTTTACCTTAGTTGAAGATTATGATACTATGTTTAATTTGAGTTATTTTCCTCGCTCTTGCTAAAGAGTTCTTTTGAAAATACTTTTGAGTTTTGATTTTGATTTCCCGGTCTCCTCGGAGACCTATGTAGCCTGTAATGGGCTCATGCGACCTTGCGGTTTTAAATCGTAGGCTCATTGTGGCTTTCGGTTTTCAACCAATAGGAAGGGCTGGAGATCTTATTTTTCAAAATTTCATATTTTGATATCTCTTGATTCATTTTGTTATCATGAATTATTTATATGAAAATGAATCCATGCTATTTAGTGAAGTTGAATTTGGAAAATGATACTTGATTTTTCACTTCACTATTTAGTTTGATAGCTTGCATGTAAATTTGGTTTCATTTTCTATTAATAAAGTATACTTGCAAGTTATTGTAAATGGAAGGCTTATTAGAATAAAAAGGATTAGTTTGGCTAAATCATCATGAATAAGGTATAACTTTGATAAATTCAGATCTTAGTATTATACCTCAATGTTTAAGCTTAAATAATGTCTCAATACTCATGATTAGAATTGCATGGTAAACCCTTGAATTTTCATGAGTAGGTAGAATCTTAGCACTTAGGCAAATTTCATTAAATGAAACTTGCTCTAGGTTGATACTTAAAATGTTTAGAGACATTCCTTTAAGTCCAAACTAGTTAAACATGTTTAGGGACCTTATCCCTCAAATGTTTCACATCTTAAGATCCCTTAGATTCATTTTGATATCATGTTAACCTCCTTAAAATGAATTTTTACTATCTAGCATAGGTTAAGGTGTTTAAATGAAACTTTGCATTGAACATTTGCTATTTAGTATGTTAGCTTGTTAGTTGGCATATAATTTCATTTTGATAATAATGAAGCCTACTTGCAAGTTAAGAAAGTGGTAAACATTGGAAGGATATGCTATCATAAAGAAAAGTGAAAAGTAAATGACAAGTTTGGCAAAATTTCTAAAGACTAAGGTATGGATTTAATTTAGCAAAAAAAATTTGATATAATAATTGAATATCCATGTTTAATGATGTCTCTATACTCATGATTGTTTTTGCATGTTAAATGTTTGAAGTTTCATGAGTAGGCAAAATTTTGATAACTTAGGCAATTTCATGATATCTTGATTGAATGAAACTTGCTCTAGGTTAAAATTCTTATTAGAGACCTCATTTTGAGTAAACACCAAAGAACATGTTTAGATACACATATCACATGAATCTAGGTTGTTAAGCTTGAAATTCATGTCTAGATGAACAAATGTGATAACTAGATCATATTAGAGGACTTAAGCTTGAAAAGTTTGACCCAAGTCAATAAATCGATTTGGTCATTTCACTTTAAGTCCAATCTTCATAAACATGTTTAGGAATAGGTATGACATGTTTCCATGCACTTAAAGTGAAAAATTCATATGGATATGGATAAAATGACATAGAGGTCAATTCATGCTTACCTCTTTTGAACCAAGTTGACCCAAGTCAACAAGTTGACTTAAATGTCTCATTTTTAATTCTTTTGAACCAAGTATGATTTAAGTTTACCTCTTTTGAACCAAGTTGACCCAAGTCAACAAGTTGACTTAAATGTCTTATGATTTAAGTTTCATATTAAATATTTGTTTTCCATCCCTTTGGTTGAGATTTTCATGTGTCATGAAAAATATTCTTTAGAGTCTTAACTACATAAAAATATTATATTTGTTTTTCATCCCTTTGACTAGATTGACCTTTCTTGCCCTTTTTTGATTGATGTCAAAAGGGGGAGAAAAGTATAGGATAAAGGGGGAGAAAAGTATAGGTAAAGGGGAGGAAAATATAGGAAATCCATGCATATAGATATGGGGAGTTTATTTCATAGATATGCATGTTGATAGGGGGAGAAATCCCTTAGTTGATATCCTCTATGCTTTAATGTTATATTTTCTCAAGAATGCTTGTCATCATCAAAAAGGGGGCGATTGTTGGCTTTAGGTTTTCAACCTTGGTCTTAATCTCTTAATCTTGGTTTTGATGATAACAAACATGGAACTAATATTTCGTTGAGAAATCTTTCAGGTTCCATATCGATTACCGTTCGATGTCCTCGATCGGAAAAATTAGAATATCGGAAGGACATTGATCGTCGCACTCGGATTCATCGCGGAACATCTCAAAGATCGACGTATGTACCAAAGACGTATTGGACGAGCTCAAAGATCACATGGAAAGCTCTCCAAGTTGATGCTCGTTGAAAGCCGAAACCCGAAAATGAAGCGTGCAAGAAAAAGGGCTAAAAAATCAATATCAGCCTTTGTTCGGTCGACCGATCGATCGACCGAAAAGTGTAAGAAATTGGCAGTAGCTAATTCGGTTGACCAAATTGAGGATCGCACAGTCGCGCGACCCTAGTTTCCTTGCGTCGGTTGACCAAATGTGGGATCGCTAGTTTTGCGTCTAGGCGGTCGACCGCACACAGAGAGGAAGGCAGCGGTTGTTCGGGTGGTCGATCGGTCAATCGATCGATCGACCGACCAATCGATCGAGCATCTGCAACGGATAGTTTTCTATCCGTTGAGCTGTCGTTTCCTTGAGAGGCTATAAATATCATTCATCTAACCTCTCTAAACTTCTTCCTTCATGATTATAGATTTTATTGAGAAATTAAAAGGAAGATTTGAGCCTTCTAGAGATTGATTAAGCGCTCCCTGCTCTTTCCGTGAACACTTTCTCAAGCGCCAGGTGCTGCCTCAACCCGGAAATTGAATCGAGCTCTACTACTCAGCGAGTTGGAGGTTCTAAGGCTTGGAAAAGAGCTTTTACTCTTGGTTTTATTCTTAGCTCTTTAGATTGTAATTTTTATCTGTTATTTGAACTGTTGTCTCTTGGATTTGGGTTTGTACAAAGACCGGGTGTTAGGTCTTCTTGTGTGAAAGTGGTTACCTTGTTGTGAAAGTGTAAAGCCTCTTATGTAAACTTAGTGTTTACTAGGATTAGTTTAGTTGTCCCTTAGGGTTGAGGTGAAAGAGTGCTTTTGGTAAGAAGGCGGAGACTTCCGAGTGTGGAAGTGTGTTAGGTCGAGATTGCGACTCTTCGGGTCAAAGTCCTCATTGTAAGGGAAACGAGAATTAATCTAGTAAACCTAGTTTGGAAATCCTAAGCGGTGTGCTTAGGTAGTGGAGTAGGCATTGGGGTCGAACCACTATAAATTTGTGTGTTTGCATTGATACTTTATTCATGCTAAATTGTTTTATCTTGCTTCCGTATTTGATCACATAATTGCAACTTGCCTAAACGATTTAAGTAAATGATTAAAATTGAATTTATGCTAATTGAATTAGTAAACACACTATTCACCCCCCCCCCTCTAGTGTTGCCATTTCGACTACATACCCCTCACCTAACTTCTTTAAAGACTCTTAGAAAGTTAATTGAGCATTCAAGAAGTAATTTGAGCCTTCAAAGAGATTGATTTGTTGCGCCCTAATCGTCCGTCAACATCTTTCAAAAAGCGCCTGATTTCCTCAACTTTGCTACAACTCAAGTTCATCTTCTGGCAAGTTGGAGGCTTGAAGGCTTGGGAAAAGAGCAGTGGTTCCTTCTTATAATTCTTAAGCTCTTTTTATTGTATTTCAAGATTTATTTCAAACTTGGTTTTCATCTAAAATTGCCTACTAGGTGTGCTAGAGAAACACTTAGGGTAGACTTTGTAGATTTGTGTTTTGCCTAGGTGAATAGGTTTGAGGGGTTCTCAAAGAGGTGAGAAGAGTGTCCTCAATTGTATTCAAAGGGAAACACAAGCTCTATAAAGTATTGATTAGAAATTCTTGGTGATGAGCCAAGGTAGTGGAGTAGGCAGTTGGCCGAACCACTATAATTGATCTTGTTTGCATAGCTTTCAATATTTGCTCATTATTGTTCCTGATATTTGATCACATCTATTGTTAAGATACATTTGCATTTGATTAAAGTTAAATTGAGTAAAAAGAAAAATTGAGTAAATTAAGAAGGGACAGACACTATTCAACCCCCCCCTTCTAGTGTCGAATTTCATACAACATCTACTTCCGTCAAGAGAATTGGGGGAAATTTTGGCATGACCTTTCCCCTTTTCCCATGGTTCGGAAGCCCTAATACTCAAGAAATCGACGAGAAATCATGACAATCCGACAAGAATCGATACAAAACAGCGAATATACAATCTCGAAACCAAGAATCGTCGGAGATTCATGAGAAAACACATCCTAACAATCCTAGGGGTTCGGCTATCCGCCTCCCCCAATCCATCAAATCTAACCACTCACCTTTGCTTGAGGAAGATGAAGGATCGGATGTTGACAACCTCGAATCTTTCGGCGATGGCGCGAAACCCAGATCGATCAAGATCTCCCTTCCTTGCTCCCTCTCCCTCTCTCCCTATGCATTGCCTTGTGCGACTCCTAGATGAGTCGCACGACAGCTTGGATGAGGGATTTTAATCCCTCATCTAACATTCCATACTTGCATTTGACACTTACTACTGACTCGACTCAGCCCGAGTTCGACTTGGGTTCCGACTCTACCTGCAACACGAGTCGATTTAAACTTGATTAAGGTATAAATGCATAAAAGGTACTTGATTCCCTCTTTGCCCGCAACACGAGTCATTTTGGTTTCATGATGATTCACTTTTAACATATTTAAAGCTATTTAGCAAAGTAGGTTTTGAAATCGATACTTGATTCCCTCTTTGCTATCTAGTACGATAACTTGTTAGTAGTCACATTTCCATATTGCTACTAATGAATATTGCTTGCAAGTTATCAAAAATGTGATGGAAGGCTATAGATTGAATTTGGAAAGAAAATGACAAGTTTGGCATTTTTCTAGAATGATGTATGATTTTGGTTTTGCAAACATCTTATTATAATACTTGAATATTCATGCATTAATGATGTCTCTATACTCATGATTGATTTTTCATGATAAATCTATGAAATTTCATGAGTAGGTAAAATTTTGATACTTAGGTAATTTCATGATGTTGATATTGAATTAAATTGGACTAGGTTGAAATTACTTATTAGAGAACTCATTTTGAGTAAATACTTGGTAAACATGTTTAGATACACATATCACATGATTCTAGGTATATAAACTTGAAAATTCATGTGTAGATGAACAAGGTGATAAATAGATCACTTTAGGGGAGTTAAATTTGGAAAAGTTTGACCCAAGTCAACAAATCGACTTGGACACTTAATTTTAAGTCCAAACTTTATAAACATGTTTAGGAATAGGTATGACATGTTTCCATACATTTAGAATAAAAAATTCATATGGATACGGATAAAATGACATAGAGGCCATTTCATGATAATCTCTTTTGAACCAAGTTAACCCAAGTCAACAAATTGACTTAGAGGTCTCATTTTCAATCAATATTTGAGGAACATGTTTAGATTTATTCATGTTAGGTGTCCATAGGTTTAAATTTTAAAAATCATGAATAAATGATAAGATTGACACTTAGCAAGTTTCATGATAACTAGCATAGTTTTGAATGAAACCATGCTACGTTGATATCTTGACTTAAGGGCATAATTTTCATTTCAAACTTGACATACACTCTTTACCTGACCATTTTTTAGTATCATAAAAAGTTTGAATAAAAATTGAACATGTTTTCAAAAATAACAAAAAATTACGAAAATGTCATTGAAAATTCAGCATTTTCAGTTATTTCTAGAAAAATATAGAAAATTCCTTTTTAACTAATTCCATCTTCATTGAAAAATCTAATTTTTTTAATAAAAATTTCAGAAATTTACATTAATAATCTGATTTATAGCGGAATTTTCAAGTTGGATTTCAGAAATGCAAATGCGAAGTATCACCCTCTTGAAATATCAATTTTTTTGATACTTTGATTTTTCGTCAAAAACTTCAAATAAAATTTTGTCTAAACTATTTTGATTACATTTCTAAAATTGAGTTTTCACTATTCCTTGAGTGAAATCATTTTGATATCTTGAGCGATATCTTGAAATTACATTTCTAAAATTTCGTTCTCACTATTCCTTGAGTGAAATCATTTTGATATCTTGAGCGATATCTTGAAATTGAGTTTTTGGTTGGAATCGAGATGGATTTAAAAATAGACGTAGAAAATTTATTTTGAGCTCAAACTTGACATGCGCATCTTAAATGATCATTTAACGATGTCTGAAAAGTTTGAATCAAAATAGACAACTTTTGAAAAAAAAAATACCTGGTATTTACGAAAATGACCATGGACTTTCAAAAAATTTATGAATTTATAGAAAATTTATTTTTGACTGATTCTTGAACTTGTAAATTCCTTGAAAAATCTAGTTTGTACAGTTAAAGTTTCAAAACTTTTCATCAATAATATGATTTGATAGGAATTTAAGAGTTTGATTTATGTATACTTAAGTATCCCTTTGACCTAAGTCAACAAAGTGACTTAGAAATCTCATTTTCAGCCCAAACTTGACTGACATACTTAAATTAACTCATATTAGATGTCTAGATGCCTAATTTAGAGAAAACATGAGTAGATAGCAAAATTTAGTACTTAGCATTTTTATGTTTTCGTGCCTACTTTGAATGAAACTGTGCTAAGTTGAAATTTTGATAAATCAATATTATTTTCACTTCAAACTTGATACACATGCTTTATATGACCATATCTTTGCATCTGGAAAGTTTGAGTGAAATTTGGAAACGTTTGGAAAAATTCTAATTATTAACGAAAATGTCACTAGAACTTAATGAATTTTAGAAAAATATAGTAAAATGATTTTTTGGTTGATTCTTAAATCTGCATCCTCCTTGGAATATCTAGTGTATGGCATAAAAAAATTTCAAAATCTTGGGTATAAATATGATTTTATATGGATTTTTGAAATTGAATTTCGAAACTTTAAACTATCATTCCTTCCTAGTGCTCATTTTTCGATACTTTGGATTTTCGTTGAAATTTTCAAATGAGACTTCAAGTATGATATCATAAATCTATTTTTGTTACCGTTCTCACTATTACCCGGGAAAAATCATTTCTAAAATGGTTTTTGATATTTTGACCGATACTTGAAAATATCGATACTTGAGTTTATACATGATTTCCGTATTTGGATTTTAGTTATCACTCCTTGCTATCATGTATGATTTAGTCTCATATTAAATATTTGTTTTCCATCCTTTAGTTGAGATTTTCATGATTCATGAAAAATAGTTTTAGAGTCTTAACTTTGACTATAGGTTGACTTTTCTCGTCCTTTTTGATTGATGTCAAAAGGGGGAGAAAATATAGAAAAACCATGCATATAGATAGAGGGAGTTTATTTTCATATATTTGCATGTTGATATGGGGAGAAAGCCCATGTTTAATATCCTTTGTGCTTAAATGATATATTTTTTTAAGGATGTTTGTCATCATAAAAAATGGGGAGATTGTGGGCCTAAGGTTTTCAACCTTTGTCTTAATCTCGGTTTTGTTGATAACAAACATGGAACTAATAATTTCATGGAGAATTATTTTCAAGTTCCATATCGGTTAACGCACGACGTCCATGATCAAAAATATTGGAGAAATCAAAAAATCAAAAGGACGTTGGTCGACACGCTCGAATTCGTCAGGAAGATAGAGTCTAGGTTTAGGGTGTCTAAATAAAGTAAAAATCTTCATTATGATGCAAAGACCCCTAAAGAACTAATTCGTAATTCGAAACCCGAACCGGAGAAAGAAATCGGCTGAAACTCAATGTAGAGTAAAAGTACAATATGTAGAGTACTAGTACTCTACGGCTGGTCGATCGAAAGGACCCCAAAAAGCACAGAGGGCTCCGGTTGATGGACCGATCGCTCGGTCGATCGACCGGCCTTCGATCGGACCAGCAATCGAATGGCAGAAATGGCTCTATTTCGAGCCGTTGAGTGGTGTTTCACTTCATGGCTCTATAAATATTGATGTCCCAGCCTTCCTTTGACACTCTTAATCACTCCTAAACTGCATTGATCCATCTTTGATCATTCCCAAGCTTTCATTGAGTCATTACTTGGAGAAACCCTAGTTTGATCTCTCAAACTCCTTCATCTTGCCTTCAAGTTTTCATCAATTCATCATTGAGGCATCAAGAGGAACTAGGACTCGTGTTCGGAGCTAAGTATTTGTTGTACTATTTATTTGCTCCATTGTTTACGTATTTTATCATTTATTTCATTATATTCTCAAGTGTGTAGACCTAGAGTGCTAGGTTGATTGAGTTGGTGGTTGCCTTGGTGTTAAGGCTTAAATCCACTGATGTAAACATAGTTTGCTAGGATTAGTTGAGTTGTCCTTAGGGTTGAGGTGGGAGACTACTCTCGGTAGAAAGACGGGATACTTCCGTGTGTGGAAGTGCCTTCGGTTTGAGAGCGGAGTCTTTCCGGTGTAAATTTCTTAGTATAAAGAAACTAATTAATCTAGTTAAACTAGTTTGGAAATCATAAGAGGGGTGCTTAGGTAGTGGAGTAGGCACTGGACCCAACCACTATAAATCATTGTGTTAGCATTGTTATTCTTGTTTGTGTTAATTGCTTTATTATTAATCGCTTTCGCATTTAGTCGTTAAATTGATAACTTGCCAAAGTAGTTTAAGAAAAGATTAAAACCAAAATTAGGCGAAAAAATTTAGTTAACACACAATTCACCCCCCTTCTAGTGTGGCCATTTCACCAACAAAGAGTACTTGGCGCATATAGCTTCTATCATACCTGGTGCTCGTGCCCCTCCGCCTCCCCCCATCATTCGGCGTGACGACATCAGTATCAGATACATCATCATCGTCAACGCCAACTCATGCCCTCCCCACGCAGCCCCTCTCCTTGCCGCCTCCCTCGCCGCCATCTGATACGCCTGACCAGTGATGTATTTATTTGATGTTTTATTTTGATATGATGTAAATATTATTGTTTTGATGCGATGTATATAATATTTTGATATCCATTTGATGTATATAATATTACAAGTTGATGCCTCTTGTTTGATTGATATGCATTTTAATTAAATATTATAAATAGAATTTTATATTTTTGTATTTTTTATTAAAATATAAAATATAATTCTGCGACGGTATTGCGCCCGCCCTTACTGTCGCAAAAGGTTTATGACCTGGTTGCACATAGAGGTCGCAGTTACTCTGTGATGGCCATGCGCGGTCGCAATACCGTCGCAATAAATTTTTATTGCGACCACTGAGCTGCGATCGCACAAATTTTGCGACCATGGCTTCGGCGACAGACTCGTGCGACCACCACGAACTGTCATAGAAGTGCTTTTGTGACGGCTCTACAACTGCGATGGCCATCGCAGAAGATATTTTTTTTGTGGTGCTCCAAAAACAATCTTTCCTATACCAATGGCTAATTCATATGGCAAATTGGATGAAAATATTCATCAGTCCACTTTCCCAAATCAGTCCAGCTGTGTGAAATAGTTTATTCAAGTCAATGAATAGGAAACAACCACAAACATCTTTGATAAGTAGCCACAAAATGAGGGTTATCAATTGAGAGGAGAGGATGACTTACATGTTGAATCACCAAGCATTGAAAATTCTTCTAGCTCACCTGAATTCCATATTGAACTCCCAAACATTGAAAATTCCTCCGGGCCACCTCAACCTCGAAAAAGCTCCAGGACTACAAATGTAATTCATCTACTCAAATCATTAAACCTAGAACTACCACCAAAACAACACCATATCCAATTGAAAACTATTGCACTATTTCAGAAATACCACCTAAACACAAAGCTTTCTTAGCAACCTTAGATTTTCAACAAGACCCTCCAAACAATGAAACTGCTATAAACAATCCAGTTTGGGTTGAATCAATGCAAGATGAAATTAAAGCATTGGAAGAAAATCATACATGGAAATTATGTGAGTTACCTCCAAAGAAAAAAGCTATAAGCTGCAAATGGGTGTTTCGTACAAAATTCAAACCAGATGGGAGTATAGAAAGGTACAAATCTAGGTTGGCGGCTAGAGGTTTCACATAAATTGAGGGCATAAATTACCAAGAGACATATGCGCTTGTGTCTAAATTAGCTACTGTTAGGGTCATACATAACATACTAGATGTAGTAGCAAGTTTCAAATGGCCATTGTACCAATTAGATGTGAACAATGCATATCTCCACGGTCAATTAGAAGAGGAGGTTTATATGCACAAACCCCCTTCACATGGAAATTTGAATGGTAACAAGGTGTGTAGGCTTGTAAGCACATGGAAATCTGAATGATAACAAGGTGTGTAGGCTTGTTAAGTCCATTTATGGACTTAAACAAGCAGGTAAGCAGTGGTTTCACAAGTTGTCAAACAACATAACATCTCAAGGTTTCAAGCAATGTTCAGCAGATGTATGTGTCTTTGTTAAAAGGAGAAGAAATTTAATTTCCATAATGTTAGTATATGTAGATGACATTATACTAACATGAACAGATGAGGAAGAATTAGATATTTTAAAGAAACACTTAGATAAACGATTCAAAATCAAGGACATTGGTGAAATGAAATATTTTCTTGGATTGGAAATTCAAAGGTCCGATGAAGGTATACATGTTAGCCAAAGGAAGTATATTATAGACCTGCTTACTGAAATGAATATGAAGGAGTGTAAGCAGCCCAAAGGCATACTTATGCGAGTAGGAATCAAATTAAATGAAGAAGTATCCGAGTCTGGTCCATTCTTAGAAGACTGCACAACTTGCAAAAGGCTGATTGGCAAACTCCTATACATAACCATCACAAGACTAAACATTTTATATGGTGTACATGTGTTGAGCCAATTTGCGCAAAGACTAAAAATGTCACATTTCATCGCAGCAATCAGAGTATAGAATATCTGAAAAGGTAACCTGGCTTGGGTTTGTTCTACCCAACAAATACTTTACCTGAACTAGTTGGATACAGTGATTCCGATTGGGGGCAACTGTTGCATGACTAGAAGATCAGTGTCATGATACTTAATGAAATTTGGATCAGCATTGGTGACTTGGAAGTGCAAAAGGTAGGCCACGGTTAGTAAGTCTAGTGCAAAGAGTGAATTGAGAGCATTGTTAGGAGCAACATCCGAATTAATTTGCATGTTGAAATTTCTGAATGAAATAAATGTGGAAATTAGAAGTACAACACCACTTTACTATGACAACATGAGTGCATTGCATATTACAACAAACCCTATTTTCCATAAGAGAACCAAATATTTAGAGATTGATTTCTATTTTGTAAGGGAAAAATATCAAGCAAGAATCGTAAAGCCAATATATATATATCAAGTCAAAATCAACCGGCTAATATCCTTACCAAAGCTCTTTCAAAGGAACAACATAAAGGTTGAAACACAAGTTGATTTTGGAGAACCCATTCTCCATTCCCAACTTGCGGGGGAGTGTTGAAGCAAGTAACACTTGATTCATAGCAGCAAATATATACATGTGATGGAATCAAATACTGTTATGTCATAACCTATTTTGTAGTAGGTGTTTTAGTCTTTTGCTTTATGTTGTACTGTAGTATAAAAAGACAAATGCATGTATTTTTGAATTCGAATAATAGAAATAAACTTTTCCCTCTTCCTCTTCCTTGCTAGCTTCTCAGGTTCTCATATGTAAGATAAATCCAACTATTCCTGCTTGATGACCGGAGCAGTCTAGTCTGGTGCAACTCTAGCAGGGGGACTTGCAAAAGATACTCCGACGCTCAAGTTAGTAGGTAAGTGAAGGTAATTGAAATTGGAATTTAGATTACTTGAGGCGTGTTGTGTCTAGTGCAGGTGGAGATAATGATGATGCTCGATAATCTCGCGAGGATACTTCTCATAATTGGTCGAGGCTGATCCCGGAGATGTTAGGCTCGTAATGGTGTATCTCTCGTAATTAAGGAGGATGTGGATGTCCTTGTATGGTCGCGTGCAGCCCCCGGGCTTAGCTATTTGGTTTGGCTCAAGTCGGATTCGAGAGTGCGGGGTGCTACTGGACCCAATAGTACTAGTCCAGTCCATAGCCCCCCTAGCTTGGTTGGAGTGTGGACGACTGCGTGCCGAGTACTAAGTGATGTCGACTTTCTTGCGATCTAAAGGATTTCTGGGAGTGTTTTGACAAGCTATATCAAGTTACCGTAGAGGTCAAGTTCGCCTGCAAGCTGGCATGTGATGACCTCATTTTTGTTTCGGGTGGATCGGATTGGCGTATCTTTACCGTGTCATTTTGTGCCTCTTCGGCTTGTGCGTCTAGCATGGCGGTTTAGTAACGGGGATTTCTCTCTTCCGTGGTGGCTTCTCATTGGCGCATGTCTTTTTTTTTTGGAAGAGTAATCATGGAGGAGAAAGTGTTCGAACGTGCCTTGTTGTTTTCTAGGAAACCACCGCTTGGCAGGCTGGTCGGCTGGGATTTGTTTGTGGTGCGATTAATGGCCGTTCGATGAGGGGTTTATCGATTGTGTGCCTATAAAGCAATTTACTCCCTTTTTTTCTAACTTTTTATCACTGTCGGCGCTCGGTGCTTTGAAGGTCTTCTTCCGCGATAGCTTTATTGATTGTTTGTTCAATCGTCATCGTCCTCTTTTCTTCTCCGGTGAGTTTCATGATGTCTTGCTTCAACTTTTGTAGGTCTGGCCTTAGGTCAATAGGTTTGTACTAACTTATCTCCATTTTAAGGTTTTTGTGATCCTTGTTGGGCCGATGGTGAAGAAAGGTGCCATCGTAAAGTCAGGGTTTGGGTTGTCGGGGGAGGACCCAGATTCATATTCCTGGGTTCAAGAGGAGATAAACTTGTAAGGTTCTGTAATAACTGACCTAGACAACATCTTATCTTTTCGAGAGAATATGTCCATTGCCCGCGAGGGTGCTGAGGAGGACTATGAATTGTTGGCCTAAGGTTTTCTACCTTGATCTTAATCTCAGTTTTGATGATAACAAATATGGAACTAATGTTTCATTGAGAAATCTTTCAGGTTCCAAGTCGGTTAGTGCATGATGTCCCCGATCGAAAAAATCAGAGAAATCGGAGAAATTGGCAAGGACGCTCATCGATGCTCGGGATTCTTCGAGAAGTTGAAGTTTAGGTCTAGGGTGTCTAGCATGTGTTGTAAATCCTCATGATGATGCATAAGAATCAAAAAACCAAACCCGAACCCCAAAACTTGAAAAATCGGTAAATTAGAAAATGACCCTGGAATTCACTAAGCCTAGGGAGCTCCTTGGAGGGCTATATAACTTAGACATTTTCTTGTCACAAAAAATGTAGGTAATTGTTCCTTGGGTAAAAACTAGATAACAAGGTATTTTTAAGGAATTTTTGGAAGCCTTTAGCATACCCATATTTGACCCGGGAGATTAGAAAAATTTTCGTTTTTCGGAAATTTGTACTAGACCCCAAAAACTAGATTTTGATTCTTAAGGATTTTGATTTTTTAGATATTTTTATTGAATCCAAATGGGGGTTAATCCTTATATAACATTTAGATTTTTTAGATATGTTTCAAAGTTACAAACTTAAAGTTAAAAAATGTTATGTAAGTAGACTTAGCGAAGACGAAACCAGAAACAAGTAAACAAGTAGTCTGCCCTGCCCAAGTTCGGTCGACCGATTGGCCGACTGGTGGCATTTTGGTCGATCGAACATTGCCCAAAAGTGGCAGATTGCCTTTGGTCACTCGGTCGGTCGATCGACGATCGACCAGACAAGCGACCGGCCGGCTGTAACGGGAAAAAATCGCCCGTTGGAAAGAGGGAACTCTCTCTTCTCTTCATGGCTTATAAATAGGAAGTCATGAGAGCCTTCCTTTATACTTTTGATCACTCCTAACCTTCTTGAGCCATCTTGTGATCATTCCCAAGCTTTATTGAGCAAATTCTTGTGGAAACCCTAGCTTTGATCTCTCATCTCTTTGATTGAGTCTTACCTTCATTGTCTCATCATCAAAGGCATCAAGAGGAAGCTAGGAATCTTGTTGTGGAGCTAAGTACTTTATTGTTTGATTTATTGCTCTATTTATTGTTGTATTTTGTTGTTTATTTCATTGTAATTGAACTTGTGTTAGACCTAGAGTGTAGGTCTTGAAATTGGGTGGTAGCCTTGGTGTTTGATATTTAAATCCACCGGTGTAAACATAGTTTACTAGGATTAGTTGAGTTGTCCCTTAGGGTTGAGGTGGAAGAGTGCTCTCGGTAAGAAGACGGAGACTTCCTGGTGTGGAAGTGCCTTAGGTTGAGAGTGAGACTCTTCAGGTAAAAGTCCTCGTTGTAAGGGAAACAAGATTAATCTAGTAGAGCTAAGTTTGGAAATCCTAAGCGGGGTGCTTAGGTAGTGGAGTAGGTATTGGGGCTGAACCACTATAAATCACCATGTTTGCATTGCTTCTTCTTGCGTTTGTTTAATTAGCATATTCACTTTGCTTCCGCTTGTTATTGGATTTGTTAAATTTCCTAAGTAACCAAGTAAATGATTAAAACCAAAATTAGGCGAATCGATTAGTAAACACACTATTCACCCCCCCCCTTCTCTAATGTAGGCCATTTCACCAACATGAATGCCTTCCGTGTTCGTCATTGGACCGAGTGTATCACCGTACTAACTCGGAGTTCGTCTTCGCATACCGAACTCTTTTTGATGAGTTGGGGGTGTGTCTTCCATTTACTGATTTTGAGCACAACATTCTGAATTAGGCGAATGTCAATCCCACCCAATTGCACCCAAACAATTGGGCCTTCGTTCGTTGTTTTGAAATTGTGATGGAGTGTCTCGAGATCAAGCCGAGCCTTTTTGTGTTCTTTTCTCTCTTCCAAGCAAAGGGGGCGCAAAAGGAATTGTGGTTGTCGTTTAGTGGTATTCCTGGGAGAAAGCTCTTCGGTTTGTACAAGAGTTTGTACAAGAACTTCAAGACCCGCTTTTTAGAGTTAAGTCACGAGAGCGCATTTTAGTCATTCTAGGAGGAACCTTACTGCATGAAGAGGTTCCCTTTATCCAGGAGGTCGGAGCCCCGTTCGATCTAGCATTTTGAAAACGAAGGTATTCCCTCTAGGAAGAAGGACATGGTTGCTTTTTGGAGAAAAATTGTCCTCCTGTCCCTCTGGCTCTGAAGGAGATACTTGAGCAGAGCTGTGATGAATCTTTGGTTTTGGAGTATATAGGTGGGTTTGAGGCATGGGGTATTTGTTGTTTCCTTTGCTCAAAACATACTTATCTGATTCCTTTTTGTTCGCACAAGAGAAATGTATTCGCTGTTAAAAGCTCCTTGAGCTCATGCGCGACTAGCGGAGATGTAGAGGAGTGTTCCAAGAAGTAAAGAGAAGAATTTGTTGGCGAATAGTCACAGGCTAATTGTTTTGTGCGGAAGAACCCATGCGGCACCCTTGCATCCCGTCAAAGGGATAAGCCTATCATCCAGAATTTGTTCCGAATTGGGTTTCCCGACTTAACATCGCGGGGCATGCGTTGGTCCACGTACCAACCTCGCGCTCCATATCCGCGCCCCCAAAAGACCATGTTGGCTGAATGGTATTGAAGGCGTAAAGTAAAACAACAATTACAGGACTATGGACGTAAGAAAACATAAAACCCGGTGTAGGACGAGCTCCACAAATTGTCTTAAGCGAAGATCGACTGGTCGCACGCCCATATGGGCCGCTCGTTCGTCTCCGCCCAAGGCAACCACTTTGTTTGCCAACGCTCTCCTACATTATACATAAGACCCCTAACCCCCAAGTGCCACCCCCAAGGTTCCCAAAAGCACGAGGAGCATGACAAAATCGTGGCCATGCGAGATGGTGATTTTCCATGGCCACGGCCATGACGAATGTAGGAAAACTGCTCCGCTTAGCCGTAGCGCACGCACCAAGCGCCGAATGACCTCGAAATGCATCCAACTTATAACGTGGGCCCTCGGGGATCGCAGAAAGAATTTTACAAGTACGAACTATAATAAAAGCCAAAATTACATGGATGCGAAAACATATTTACAAACATGTAGGGAACACTCCACCATGATTTGTCATTGCTCGGGCAAATCGAAAAGTCCCTAACATCCTCCCCCACTTCAAGCTTCAACGTCCTCGTCGAACTCGCCTCGGCCGCACCGCCTTTCTGCATAGGCTGCAATTGTAGAAGTGAATTCTTCACAAGTAGATGAAGGGAACACCGCTTGAGTAACGACACGTCGTAGTGGTGCTGCAACATGTCGAGTTTCACCGTGAAGTCCGCCACCAAGAAATGACTACTTGGAACATCGTTGAGTTTCATCATCTCCTATTGTTACGAGAAAGGGTTTTGAGATTCCCAAACTCGTTATTGCTGGGTAATGAGAGTCCCAAACTTGTGGAGCAAACGAGCACCGTTGATCAATGCTCGCTTGGATGGACACCGAGAAATAGGTACTTGGTTCACCAAGTCTCGTTGTTGCTGGGGTATGAGGGTCCCAGACTTTGTGGGGCACACGAGCGCCGTTGAGCAACGCTCACGTGAAGGAGCCCGAGAAATGGTTACTCAATTCACCAAGTCTCGTTTTTGCTGGGCAATGAAAAGTCCCAGACTTAATGAGCATACGAGCAACGCTCATCTCGGATAACATCTGGGTGTCGTTGTGCAACACCCAAGTGATGAGTTTCGTGGATGCACCACATTAGAGCATTGCCTCCATCGTCGTCTTGAGCCGATCACTGCTTGCTCACTCACTCCCCGTAGGAGTCATGGCTCCTCCGAGCCCATCTCAACGAGCTTCAAGTCTTACGGATCACTGCTTGCTCACTCACCCCCTGTAGAGGTCATGGCGCCCTCCTCCGAGCCCATATCAACGAGCTTTAAGACTTACGCTGCTCCTCGAATCATGACTTGAGGGATCTTCTCCAATCGGGTCACAACGTCCACCAACTCTCAGCGCTACGAGTATTACTGCCACACCATAGTTGTTCTTCACTAGTGCTTGGTTCGGATGTGTCAATCTTGCATCTTAAGAGCCATCTATTCTGCGCACAAATCTTGTGTCTTAGAGGTCATATTGCCTTGTGTACCAACCTTGAGACTTAGGGGACATCAGCCTTGCGCACCAACTTGGCGTCTCACGAGCAATCTGCTCTGCGTTGCGTCTTAGGGGTCATCGCCCTGCACACAAACTTGGCGACTCACGAGCCATTTACTCTGCACTGTGTCTTAGAGGTCATCAGCCCTATGCACAAACTTGGTGACTCACAAGCCATCGGCTCTGTGTTGCGTCTTAGGGGACATCACCCTGCGCAACATTCGTGGCGACTCACGAGCCATCGGCTTTGCGCTGCATCTTAGGGGACAACGCCCTGCGCACTATCCTCGTGTCTTATGAGAGAGTCTGCTTTGCGCACAATGTGTGTCTTACTAGAGATCTGCTCTACGCGGGACTTTGCATCTTATGAGAGAGTCTGCTCTGTGCACTACTTTGCGTCTTATGAGAGATCTGCTCTGCGCACACGACTTAAGAGCCATTTGCTCTGCTTGCAAACGACTTTGTGTCTTAGGGGCCCATCCGCCTTGTCCAAAAGCCATGGTCTTCACATCGATCATCGAATGCTTGCCTCCCCGAATATAATAGTCGGAATGTCCATCGACTTGGTTCACTGCATCAGCAACTCAAGCACCAAAGACGTAATGCACGTCGGCTATGTCCGCATCGAGGGCTTTCTAGTTGGAGGCTTGCAATTCTTGCTCTGATACCAACTATCACGGGCCAATTGTTTTGTGCAGAAGAACCCATGCGACACCCTTGCATCTCGTGCAAGGGATAAGCCTATCATCCTGAATCTGTCCCGATTGGGCTTCCCGACTTAACATCGTGGGGCATGCGTTGATCCACGTGCCAACCTTGCGCTCCATATCCACGCCCCCAAAATACCATGTTGGTCGAATGGTATTGAAGACGTAAAGTAAAATAATAATTACAGGACTATGGAAGCAAGAAAACATAAAATCAAGTGTAGGACGAGCTCCGCAAATTATCTTAGGCGAAGATCGACTGGTCGCACACCCATATGGGCCGCTCGTTCGTCTCCGCCCAAGGCAACCGCTTTGTTTGCCAACGCTCTCCTACATTATACATGAGACCCCTAACCCCCAACTACCACCCCCAAGGTTCCCAAAAGCATGAGGAGCATGACAAAATCGTAGCCATGCAAGATGGTGATTTTCCATGGCCACGGCCATGACGAATGCAAGAAAACTGCTCCGTTTAGTCGTAGCGCACACACCAAGCGCCGAATGACCTCAAAATGCATCCAACTCATATCGTAAGCCCTCGGGAATCGCACAAATGATTTTACGAGTACGAACTATAATAAAAGCCAAAATTACATGGACATAAAAACATATGGACATGGTCTCGGGAACATTCCGCCATGATTCGTTGTTGCTCGAGCAAATCAAAAAGTCCCTAACAATAGGGTCTCTAGCTCCAAGGACCTCAGTACCTCCTGCCCCGGAGGCAATCAGGCAATTTACGCCTTCAGAATCCTCGATTCCTCCTAAATCACCTTTAAAATGGCGGAAGAGGGTTAGAGGTGTTGGTGAGGGTCCGAGCCCTCAAACGGTTGTGCTTCCGCTTGCATCTCTGCAACCAACTGCTCCTTCTCATGGAGGTAACTGCATTCGTCTTAGTGTCCAGGTGGAGTTTCCTGACGGGGCAAACCCGTGGGAGTTTTTCCAAACTCGACTTTCTGGCCTAACCGACGGACTGAGGAGGTCTTTGTCAAGGGTGTTGGAGGCCCAGTCCCATGAGATCGAGCCATAGAGGAAGGCCTTGGAGTCCAAGGCTGGCAAGATTGATTGTTTGAATGCTCTGGTAAAGGAGGTGGAAAGCCAGTCCATGGCAGAGCTGGCAAGACTCTATCAAGATTTGGCTAGAGCCAAGGTGGAAAGTTCTCGTTTGTAAGCCGAGACCGAGGTGGCTAGAGATGAAGTGGAAAAGTGGAGGTTTTCCTCGTGTCGCAGTAGTAGGGTTGAGTCTTATTCATGAGTCTTTGATAGTTACTACTCTCATTCATACTTTTGCATACGGATGTTCATTTGGTCATGACAAAATTGATTTTCTATAAAAATGCATCTTTTCATATTATTGTGGTGTACGATGTTGGTTAGGCTTCGGGGTACGACGTAGTATTCCCGGCCGATCATGCGGCCCAAAGTTTGGGGTGTGACAAAATAGCAAATTTACATTCGGTGTTACTTAGCAAAGGACTTCCTTGCACAATTGGTTGACATCCACTGCAATAGTAGACGCCCAGTCCGAGGGGCCCTCCCGTTGATCCAACGCCACAAGTTCCTCGATGTACCTCAAAGTTATTTGTTCCCGCACTGGCCTAGGAGCGCTAGTTGTAGAACAATGTCCTGGAGGATCCAGATTGAGGTAACCTTTGAGGTCTGAAGCGTGCACTTGATTGCAGTCCACTAAACTTCTAATGACCCAAGCCAATGCAAGAGAAGTCGACATCTTCGAAAAAGACATAGTAGGTAATAGAAAGGCTCCAGGAGAAGAATCCAAAGTGGGAGCGACCATCGTCGAAGGTGGTATAAGGGTCATGACCTCTAACGAAGGCGGGGGAGGGGTGGCGATAGAAACAACTTGGGCAAAGGTGGATGAGGGGTGGAATTATCCGGTAAAGGGATGGTAACCTCAGGAGGAGACGGCATATGGGTGGAGGAATACGGGTGGGGAGTTGAGAAGCAAAGGGTGGGTCTTCCTTGGTCATGATCGAAGCTTGGGGAAGGAGTGAAGTAGGGTCCATCTTTACTTCAACTATCTATACAAATCATTTTTAACTATTTTTTAAAAGTTAACCTTTTCTATATTAGAAAATTAGAAAAGTTTTATGGAAATTACAAATGGTATTATTTTTTCGTAACAAAAATAAGAATAAAGTATAAGATTTGTTTTAAATTTTAATAATATACTAGAAAGATTCATGAACAATTCGAGACCCGGTCAACCTTTTGAATAGATGGTTCCTCATAATTGATTCCAAATCAATGTCCCTTAATGATTCCTAATAATTAAGGCACTCTCAATGGATATATAGATGGTTCTAGACAAGGTAACACACCTCAGATTAGAGGATTAACGTGTTAGGTTCCTCCATCAATTGGGAGATGAACCTAGTAAAATACATGTACAAATTAAGGGGGGCATGTATATCTTAAGGGGTGCTACTAAGAGGTGCATCCATTATTAAGATGCGCTTTTTGTGACTCCTCCACACTATAAAAGGAGAAGAGGTGAAGGAAGTTCACCATCACAAAAACCAAGTAGAGATCCACCAAATAGAGTGAAGAAGTTTGAGTTCTCCCTAAACTCAAACTTGTGAGAAAGCCGGTTTATACCAAAGAAGTTTGTGTGAGTTGTTGTAATCCACCTAGTTGAGTGAGGAAACATTGTAAACATATTTGTATAGTGCAAGTCATTTATTTATTATTGCTATTGGTCAAGCTCATTCTTAATCACATGACAAGGTCCAAATTAATTTCCGCTACAGTGGTATCAGGGCCAGGTTCACGTCATGTGATTCAAGATGGAAGGAAGTGGAGACATGTTCAAATTGATAGCCGATAACTATTCATACTAGAAGCCAATGATGGAGGACCATCTATATTGCAAGGATTTGTACGAGCCATTTCTTCAACAGTCGAAGCCAAAAGAGAAGAAAAATATGACTGATGCACAATGGGATATTTTGAACCGGAAAGCCATAGGTACAATTCGTAAATTTATTGATAGAAGTTTATTTGAGCATGTGTCAAATTTTACGAATGCCTGTGAGCTTTGGACAAAGCTTGAATCTATGATTCAAAAGAAGACCCCTTGAAACAAAGTCTATCTTATGAAGCGGCTAGTGAAGTTGGAATATAGAGATGATCAAAGAATGATTGAGCACTTGAACACTTTCAAGGGGCTTGTGAACCAGTTGGAGAAATCTAATATGAAGATAGATGACGAAATGCAAGATTTGCTACTAATAAGCTCACTGCCAAAGAGTCGGAAGGTGATATATCTAAGAAATTTTGGTCTTGAAGGAAAGTGCACCATGGATCTTATCACAGATAGTTTGATAAGTGAAGAAGTGAGGAGGAAGGAGAGAGGCACTTATGGACAGTTAGAAGCAAATGTTATCGACAACCAAGGGAGAAGTGAAAGCCAAGGAAGAGGCTTTAGCCAAAGTGCAGAAAAGTCGAGAGGGCAATCCATATCACGCCCAAGGTTGACCTGCTACTACTGTAGAAAGTTAGGTCATAAGAAAATGGAGTATCGGGTCTATAAGAGAGACTAGAAGATCGAAAAAGTCAAAGCCGGCCATGATGGGTCGAACAAAGTAGAGGCAAAGACTGCTACTACTATTACCACAACTAAAGAAGTATTTCCAATTTCATGGTGAAGAATATTTGGAACATTGTGCAGGGTGAATGTTCATGGGTTGTTGATTCAAGCGCATCATTCCATGTCATGCCACATAAAGAAGTGTTCTCATCCTACCAAAGTGGCGATTTGGGTAAAGTCAAAATGGGGAACCAAGCATCCTTAGCTTGAAAGATGTACGACATGTTCCTGATATGTGACTAAATTTGATATTAGTCAAAAAGCTTGATGATGCAGGAATGACAAGTTAATTTGGCAGTGGAAAGTGGAAATTGACCCATGGTAATTTGGTAATGGCTCGAGGAAGAAAGGAAGGCTCCTTGTATGTTATGCAAGGAAAGTTAAACAAGTGAGAAGTGAATGTTGTAGCTGATAAAGAAAAATTGGAACTATGGCACAAGAGGCTCGGGCACATGAGTGAAAAGGGGTTGTAAATCCTCGCACGAAGAGAAATCCTCCCTAATACTCTTGGTAAGAATCTTGAGCCTTGTATTGATTGTCTTGCTGGAAAACAATATAGAGTTTCATTTACTAGAACGGGTCATCCAAGTAGAAGAAATCATGTGTTAGACTTAGTGCACACTTATGTTTGTTCTATGACGGAGAAATCTCTTGGCAGAGCATTATACTTTGTTAGTTTTATTGATGACCATTCAAGAAAAGTTTGGGTGTTCTTGTTGAAAACTATAGACTAGGTTTTGGAGGCTTTCAAGGAGTTTCATGCTCGAGTTGAAAGAGAAACCAGCAATCAACTAAAGTGTGTTCAAGCCGATAATAGTGGAGAGTATCACGGTCCATTTGAGGCATATTGCAAGTCACATGGTATCAGACTTGACAAGAACCCGGCAAAGACAAAGACACCCCAATTAAATGGAGTAGCTGAGAGAATGAATAGAACAATTGAAGAAAGAATCGGATGTATGTTGTCACATGCGAAGCTGGCCAAGTGATTCTGGGGGGAGCACTAATGATCGCGGTGGACATCATAAATTTGTCACCATCCGTTCCTTTGGAAGGAGTTATCCCAGAGGAGATTTGGTCGAAGAAGAATGTTTCTTACAACCATTTAAAGGTATTTGGTTGTAGAGTATTCATGCATATTCCCAAGGATGAAAGAGCTAAACTTGAAGAAAAAGGAGTGTATTTACCTCGGGTCATTGAGAGATGAATTTGGCTATGGACTATGGGATCCTGTCAACAAGAAGATTGTCAGAAGTCGATATGTAGTATTCTTTGAAGAACAAATAGTCGAGGATATAAAGAAGGCTAAGAAGTCGATACCCGGAGTTGTTGATGACTCTGAAGATGTTCCAGTCCCTGAAATAGTCAATGATGATAGGGGAACCATGAACAATAAGAATGAAGCCAGAAATGATGATGCTGGAGAAATTGATGATCAATGGGGAGTTGAGCCGAGTGAGTCGACTAATTTGACTAGTACTCAAGAAGTTCCAACTGAACCCCAATTAAGGCGATCCACTAGAGAGAGACAACCCTCGGTGAGATACAATTCTGATGAGTATGTGATTCTGGCAGAAGAAGGAGAACCTCAGAGTTATGCGGAAGCCATGGTTGATGAACACAAACAAGAGTAGATAAAAGCCATGAAGGATGAGATGTGGTCATTGCATGATAACCATACCTACGAGCTGGTGAAACTTCCTAAAGGTAGGAAAGCTTTAAAGAACAAATGAGCATACAAGTTGAAGGCTGAAGAGAACACCTCAGCCAAGGTACAAAGCTTGATTAATTGTGAAGGGATTTGGTCAAAATAAAGGAGTTGATTTTGAGGAGATATTCTCCCCAATTGTGAAGATGTCATCAATCCGGATTGTGCTTAGGCTAGCTGCAAGTCTTGATTTGGAAGTTGAGAAGCTTGACGTCAAAACGGCCTTTCTACATAGAAATTTTGATGAAGAAATCTTTCTGGAGCAACCTGAAGGTTTTGAAGTTCCAAGCAAGGAAAAGTTGGTTTGTCGATTGAAAAAGAGTCTATATGGATTGAAGCAAGCTCCTCAATAGTGGTACAAGAAGTTCAACTCTTTATGAGTGAACATGGCTTCAAGAAGACACTAGCTGATCATTGTGTTTTTTATAAAAAGGTATGATAAAGGTGATTTCCTTATCCTCCTATTATATGTTGATGACATGTTGATAGTAGGAAACAATTCTAAAAGAATTACTGCATTAAAGAATGCATTGAGCAAGTCTTTTGCGATGAAAGACATAGGAGCAACAAAGAAGATTCTTGGCATGCAGATCAGCCGAGCTGTGTCGAAGAAGCTATTATGGTTATCTCAAATTACCATAATAGCTTGAAAGGTTCTTTGAATTGTTTGGTTTGAGATAACACACCAAATTGAGTGGACATTTCAAATTGAGTGACAAGCAGAGTCCAATAGCAAAGAAGGAACACAAGATGATGAAGAATGTTCCATATTCGTCGGTTGTTGGTAGTCTTATGTATACGATGATTTGTACCCGACCATATTGCGCATGTTGTTGGTGTTGTCAGTCGATTCTCATCAAATCTGAATAAAAGAGCATTGGGATATTAAGATATCTCTAAGGAACAACCAACAAATGTTTATGTTTTGGAAAACTTGTGCTTGAAGGATACACATATGCTGACTTAGCCGAAGATGTTGATTCCAGAAAGTCAACTTTTGGATACTTAACTACTTTTGCAGGGGGAGCTATTTCATAGCAGTCGAAGTTAAAAAAGTGTGTTGCATTATCGACTACCGAGGCAGAGTATATTGCTACAACCGAAGCCTGCAAAGAGATGCTATGGATAAAAGAGCTTCTTATTGGAGTTGGGGCTTAAACAAGACATGTATGTCTTGTATTGTGATAATCAAAGTGCCATTCGTTTACCGATGAATGACAGCTTCCACTACTTAAAAACAAGTAAGTGTGATCCCCCTTAAATAATAAAATATGTTGACATGAGGGGGAACATATTTACTAGTTATATCATCTGCAATCGCCTGAATCTCGAGACGTTCCTCAAACCAATCATATACTTTATTGAGATAGGTAACCCAAGGGAACTCCCCCTCTGAGAACCGTATATGAGAATTTCATCTCGTACGGCTCAAGCAGAAACACACAAATGCTTATTTCAACGGATCTATAAATATAATAAGATAATAGAAAGTTCAAAAAAAAATAGCTTAGCCGCTTGATTTGCTCCGACCCGAAGATACAAAGTAACAAAAATATGAAATCTCTTCTTTGTATGATAATGCCCAAAAATATCAAGTTGGCTCATTTGTCTTTTTTGGTGTTGATCATTACAGGCCTCTTGAATCTTCTCTTCCCCACTTTTTATTTGTTATTGGATTTCTCATTTTTTTGTGTAATGCAGATTGACTTTTGTTTTACTATTGATAGGGTGGGAATTTACTTGTTGAGACCCTATGAATCAATTGAAACTCAGATTCATACTAGAACCACGATGATTTAAATAAAGCAAAGCCTCAAGCTAAACTCAAAGATTCTCTGAGTAAGAACCCTTCGATGATCACTTATTCAATGAATGTAATGACTCAACAAAATCTAGAAAAAGAGTTGTCCTTCGGTCAAAAAAAAGTCTGAAGGAAGAAAATCGTTTGATTTAGGAAATATTTATTTGAAATTTTTTTAGTCCGATTTCGAGGTCTGAATAGTAGGTATGAATCATAGTTTTAATATTTCTTTTCTTGGTCTATTCTCATTCTCTATTATATGGATTCTATGCTCCATATACTAGAATAACTATCCGACGAAATAGAATCATCTTGATAGAGATGACAGGACCGTTCTCTGTATTATCAATAGGATCAATTATAACAAGTCACACACTCATATTTCGGAGATACCAAAACAAATAAATTCCACGATCGAACTACTAGAATAGTCTAGAAATCTGAGTCTTAAGTTGTAAGTAAAGTAATTTTTTTGATTGAAAACTAGGACTTCATAGTTCTTCTAAACTTATAAACTTAACTCATTGTAATTCCATCCAGTAAAACGGAAGAATTATACATTTCCAAAATAATAGATAAGAATATCGCAAATAGGGCCATTGCGACCCCTATTAATGGTGTAGTACCATAGCCCGGAGCTACTTTACCATATTCCGAATTCAATGGTTTCAATAAATTCCCTACAGTAGTTCGTCTTGGCCCAGATCTAGAACTATCCTCAATGGTACGAAGCATATTGATTCTCGATATCATTGGATTCGAGATATACTTGAAAAAAAGCAGTAGCAGCTTGAGAAAGTCCACACCGAAGAGAATTGGTCGGATATGTTAACTAAAGTTGTGTCGACCAAGAAATTTGAAGATTGTTGCAAGGGAGCCAATGTGGCAACCTCTCCCAATTAAGTTGGAAGGGGGAGATTTGTTAGGCTCCTCCATCAATTGGGAGATGAACCTAGTAAAATACATGTACAAATCAAGGGCTGCTACTAAGATGTGCTTTTTGTGACTCCTCCACACTATAAAAGGAGAAGAGGTGAAGGAAATTCACCATCACAAAAACCAAGTAGAGATCCACCAAATAGAGTGAAGAAGTTTGAGTTCTCACTAAACTCAAACTTGTGAGAAAGCTGATTTATACCGAAGATGTTATATGCTGGTTAAAAAAAAACTATAGGACCTAGTTGTAATTTGAGAGAGTGTGGGGGGGGGGTTTGCAAAAATACCTCCCCATCGCCTCTTCCACCGGGGCACTCGGAACCGACTCTTTAATTTTACAAGAGTCAGCTCCTTCCCTTCCCTCTACCACCGGAGAAAAGAGTGATAGGAAGAGGGAGAGTGCGAAGAAGAGGAGCTTGCCGGAGATTACCTTCGTCGTCACCAGAGCCAGACTTGAGGTAGGATTCTTCCCCTCATTTCATTTGTTGTATCCATCGTTTTACTAATGTGATCAACAGCGAGATGGAATCAGAGGCGAGGGAGGAAGCTGAAAGTGGCCAGAGGCCGTCAGAGCACGGCTTGATGCCGCTGTGCGCTCTAGTGACCAGGCCGCGGCATGCAACGTGCGCAGCACGCACAGCGTGCTGTTGTCGCGCCTTTCGACATTGTCTTTAGCTCCACCGGGGGCCGTAGGCCAACAGAGGAGGCGGCGAGGCCGCCGGGGTAGGTCGCCGGCCGGCGACGGATTGGGGTGGAGGCAGGGGAGTCGAGTATGAAACGGAGGAAGGGAAGAAGAAAATGACTGGGATTTGGTGCAATGGACTGGGATTTTGTGTAGGGATAAATAGTATATTAAATTATTTATTAATAGTTAATTAATAATTATGGTAAGTACCATAAAATAAATTAATTGGACGATTTAGAGTTGTCGGATGGAGAAGGAGTGAATACCAAAATTGTAAGTTTTCACGTGTTGAACACGATGGTGGTATTGAATTTCAAATCGGAAATCGTTTGGTATCACTTTTATATTTTTCAGTATTATATTATAATTAAAAAATTATTAATTTAATTTGATAAATAATTAAATGCTATAAAAATATTGTATTAAATTAAATGGTAACTTGGGACATGCATGAGTGGTTAGTTTGGATCTGGGGATCGATTCCATCTTTGCCGATGAATTATTGCTGCATAAAATGACAAATTTACCCTTTTGCCTCAATCTACTTGTTGTTGCTCCTAAACTCCATTGAACTCATATTGCATATTATTGTTGGACATGTCATGTAGAGAAATGCATGTGTTACATTTTATTGTCATGTATTGATGTTAATATTTGATCATGATATGTCATGCTAGTTATGGTGCGTTGAATAATTATTTCATGCATAATATTATATTGTTATATATGGTGTTATCCTTTTGATCATGTCATCATCATTCGGAGTTGTTATATTGTTGATCATGGTGATGTTATTTTATTGATTATGGTGATATACCTTGTTGCACTGTTGGAGTTGAGTTGCATGATTACTGTCGACCTAGAGGCTACGATCTTGGAGAGGACTTCGGTCCAGGACCATTTTATTGTGGTACCCTCCAGACATGGGTGGGGGTATGCATATTGACTAGTCACACTTTGGCTACCTCCGGGTGTGGTGATGTCAGATACGACATCCGTCGGGCTACCTGCTAGATGGGGTAGTCACGTCACTATTGGAGTGGGCAATTGATGTCACTCTGTGGGTGGTAGAGTGCGAGGTGTTTACCCAACGGTCCAAACGCTCTTTGACTTGGTCGACGTTGATTAGGAGTAGGTGTGGAGCATTTGTTGTATATATTGTCTTTGACTGTATCTTAGTTCATATTGTTGTTTACTGTTGAGTTGACACTTTATACATGATGTTGATCATATTGTGATACTCCTACTCAGCATCCGCTCATTCCTGTTGTTATTGCTTCAAACTTGCAGGGGTGAGCCTTTGATCTATAGGTCGAGGTGTAGATAGTTGATAGACAATCTCTAGATGTTGAGCTCTAATGGCGATTGTTTTAGTATTTTGTTCTATTTTATCGTCTTTACATACTTTCATTTTGATACTGATAATTTTGGAGTTTTGTAAAATATATATTATTAAATACTATGTTTAATCTTGTATCTGAATGAATTATCTTTTGTCATATGTATCGTTCGACTTTTTTATTGTAATTATTTGTTTCATGAGATGTCGGATTATGATTTTGCGATACGAATTGGTGGTTTCCTTCAGTTGCCTAGTTTTCGAGTCGCCTACTGTCACTTTCGGAATGGAGCCACCTCGGGGCATGGTGGTGGATCCGAATCGGGGCGTGATAGTATTTATTGGTATCATAGCATAGGATTAAAGGTTAGGTTAAGGTTAAGAGCTTAGGTGTCTTACCTTAACGATAATAGTTTATGTTGTAGGAGTTAAGTCGTAAGCTTTATTTAAAATTGTTGTTCTACTTGTAGAGAGATGGCATCGAGGGGCTGTGTTGGGCCTATGAGGGAGGGGTCTTGAAGATCCAGGTGGAGATCATGATCGGGTGGTTGTTCCTCGATGAGCACGTACTACTCAAGTGGCAACTCCGACTGTCAAGGGTCGAGGTGGACAAGCTAGTCGGGGTGCTCATCGGACTGGTCGTACTACTGGTGGCAGGGGTCGCAGTCATGGCACCTCGGTGCATGTTAATATAGAGGAGATGCATGATTTCACTCCTAGGGCTGGAGTGGTAGTGGAGGAGGGGCTAAGGCCGTACCAGTAGTCCCTCAAGCTGTTGGAGAGGGCTCGGCGGCGCATGTTCCTGCTATGCATGTTCCTACTGTGCCCCAGCCACAGTATGTGATGCTTGTACCGGGACCGCAAGGAGTCCCTACTAGAGCAGAATCATGGGAATCTCGCATGCTAAAGTTCCAACAGCTTGGCGAGGAGCATTTTGATAGTTTTGGGGGCAGTACAGATCCGATGATAGCTAGGAGATGGTTGGCAGGGGTGGAGGATACCTTTAAGGCACTTAGGTGCAAGGAGGAGGAAAAGGTGGAGTTGGTCATGTTTTACCAGATTGATGGAGCCAAAGAGTGGGGAGAGCACGGGTTGCTACTAGAGATGGAGCTGATATTTCGTGGGCAGAATCCAGAGCAGCATTCTTCAGATACTTCCTAGTGAAATTTCGCCAGCAGAAGAAGCAAGAGTTCCTTGACCTGCGACAGGGGAGTCGTACCGTGGCAAAGTACGAGGCATAATTTGATAGACTGTCAGATTTTGTCTGCAAATGGTGGCCTCCGAGGACGCCAAGGCAGAGCACTTCTTCAGAGGGCTGAATTTTGCTATTCAGGATCGAATGTCCAGTTGTGACAATTTGGGAAACTATAGTCGGATTGTGGCTCGAACACTTTTAGTTGAGTGTATTCACTCGAGGATCACACAAGAGAAGCAAAAGGATCATCATGGTCGATTGCCACTTCCACTGGCTGCAGGAGGACAGGATAGGGGCCAAAGAGGCCATAGAACTCAGGCCCAGCCATCCTAGAGTGGATCTATTAGTGGTTATTTCAGGCCGCAGAAGAAGGCAAATACGTACTCCTCTCAGGCATAGGGATCGTCCCAACCTTCACAGGCAACTCGAGATCACATATAAGAAGTCACTCCTGGACCTGGAGATCAGATAGGAGTCAGGACCAACCACTACTTTAGATGTGGAGACAATGGACATTTTGCGAGAGACTATCCCAGAGGCAGCAGTGTGTGCTATCACTACAAGCAGTTTGGCCACATCAGTAGGAGTTGTCCAGCTAGGGGGATACCTAGGACTTCACAACAACGATCGAGAGGACATAGTCAGGGTCAAAGACATACTAGTCATCAGAGACAGACCAATCAGTAGAGGCAGACTAGTCATACTCAGGCTCGAGCTTTTGCGTTGACATGGGAAGAGGCACGTCAGGCGTCAGGATCAGTGGTTCGAGGTATTATTTTAATTTTTGATTTACTTGCTCATGCACTAATAGACACTGGTAGCACTCATTCTTTTATATCTCCGTTTATGGTTGCCAAATTGAGGAGAGAGCCTACACCCAAGGCAAGTGGTTTATCTATACTCACAGCGTCAGCGTCAGGTGATGCGATACAATTGAACCACGAGTTAAAGGGGTGTAGACTCAAGTTGGAAGATGTTGAGATTTTGGTAGATTTGCTTGTGCTAGATTTCTCCGATTTCAACATTACCTTGGGCATGGATTGGCTTGCTGCCAACCATGCTAGAGTCAATTATCGAGAAAAAGTGGTTGTGTTTTCTCCCCCTAATGAGTTGTCGGGCCTACCACTAGAGCCAGCCTAGCACAGCTCCTAATTTGAAGGCACCCTACCATATGGTGCCTAAGGAATTGGAGGAGCTAAAGGGATAGTTGTAGGAACTTCTAGATAAGGGATTTATCCGTCCTAGTGTGTCACCTTGGGAAGCTTTAGTTCTATTTGTGAAAAAGAAGGATGAATCTTTGAGGCTCTACATCGATTACAGACAATTGAATGTAGTGACTGTTAAGAACAAGTACTCGTTGACTCAGATTGATGACTTGTTTGATCAATTATGGGATACTTGTGTGTACTCAAAAATTGATTTGAGATCCGGGTATCATCAGTTGAGGATGAGCAGGATGTGTAGAAGACTACTTTCCATAAGATTCGGGCATTTCGAGTTTTTGGTTATGTCATTTGGGTTAACGATTGTACCTGCAACATTTATGGATCTGATGAATTGTATCTTTTTGAACTATTTAGACCGGTTCGTGATTGTTTTTATTGATGATATTCTGGTGTACTCCAAGTCAGAGGATGAGCATGAAGAGCACTTGAGGATTGTTTTGGGTGTATTGAGGAGGGAGTGATTGTTTGCTAAATTCAGTAAGTGCTTATTCTGGCTCAGAGAGATTGGCTTCTTGGGGCATGTAATTTCTGGTGCTGGTATATTAGTGGATCCTCATAAGATTGAGGCAATAATGAACTAGCAGATGCCTAAGACGATGCATGAGATTCATGACTTTTTTTACTAGCAGGCTACTATTGTAGTGTTGGCATAAGATTTTCAACCTTGGTCTTAATCTCGGCATAAGATTGAGGCTACTAATGTTTTCATGGAGAAATATTTTCAAGTTCCATATCGGTTAGCGCACAACGTCCGAAATCGGAGAAATCGGCAAGGACGCTCGTCGTCGATCGAGATTCTTCGGGAAGAATAGAGTTTAGATTTAGGGTGTCTAGAAAGATTGTATTAATCCTCTTTATGATGCAAATATCCCTAGGACATGAATCTAATCTATTACCAAGAGTTTTGAAGTCATAAACAACATTCCGGATGTGATGTTGTAACATCCCAGAATAGCCCGAAACATCCCGGATGGACATTTCGGAATAGCTCGAAACATCCCAAATGGACATCCCAGAATAGCTCGAAATAACCCGGAACATCCCGGAATGGCCCGGAACATCCCGGTTCGATATTCCAGAATAGCCCGAAATATCCCAGATGAACACTCCATAATAGCCCGAAAAGTACCATTACTTTCCAGCTCAAACTATCCAGAATGCCCTCACCGACTCTATTTTGAATTTTTACCCGTTGAGCTTGTTGGAAATCGAGCCCCTACCCTTAGGATCTCTATATAAGCTCTCAAACTTGCTTTTCCAAGTAATCTAAAGGGGTGTAGTTGACAAGTAAAGGGGTGCAATTTGTTTGGGATGAGAAGAGTGAGGCTAGCTTCGAAGAGCTTAAAAAGAGGCTCACTACTACACCTATATTGGTGATTCCTTCTAGGAAGGATGGTTTTATCTTGTACACTAATGCATCCATCCAAGGTCTTGGTATTGTTCTGATGCAATATGGGCGGATGGTAGCTTATGCTTCTAGATAGCTTAAAGAGCATGAAAAGGACTACCCAGTGCATGATTTGGAGTTAGCTGCCATCAAATTTGCCCTAAAGATATGGCGACACTATCTCTATGGTGTTACTTTTGAGATATTCACAGATCATAAGAGCCCTAAGCACCTATTCACTCAGAAGGATTTAAACATGAGATAGAGGAGATGGATGGATTTTCTTAAGGATTATGACTGCACTATTAATTATCATCTTGGCAAAGCGAACGTTGTGGTGGACACCTTAAGGAGGAAATATGTGGGGATGTGTTAGCATCTCAGAGTTACAAAGTCAGAGCTGATCAGACAATTGTCATAGCTTAGCTTGGACTTGGTGGGCTAGACTCATAGCAGACTGCTTGAAGAGTTGACTGCACAATCGTCGATAGTGGAGCGGATTCGATAGTGTCAGATGGAGGATCGTTACCTTCGGGTCATTGCACAAGAATTGGAGCAAGGCACTCAATTGGACTTCTCAGGGGACAATGATGGCACCTTGCAATTTTGTGGAAGGTTGTGTGTTCCTGAGAAGCACCCAGTGAAGGAGGAGTTGTTGGAAGAGGCTCACATGTCTCGTTTTTCTATACACCCAGGAAGTTCGAGGATGTATAAGGACTTGCGGAAGTCTTATTGGTGGCGTGGGATGAAGAGAGATGTTGCTAATTATGTGGCGAGATGTTGGGTCTGTCAGCAGATAAAGGCCAAGCATATAGACCGGCAGGAAAGCTCCAGAACCTCCCTATTCCTGAGTGAAAATGGGAGCACAGCACTAAGGACTTTGTGACTAGGCTTCTGAGGATGCAGAAGGGGCACGACTCGATTTGGGTGATTGTGGATCGATTGACGAAGTTGACCCACTTTTTGTCGGTTAAGAAGACTTATTCCTTGGACATGTTAGCTCGGTTGTACTGTATAGAGATAGTGAGGTTGCATGGTGTACCTGCTAGCATCATTTCAGATAGGAACCTCTGTTTCACTTCACAGTTTTGGCAAAGTTTACAAAGGGCTTTGGGTAACGAGCTTCGGTTCAAGACAACATTCCATCCACAAACTGATGGACTGTTCGAGCGCACTATTCAAACATTGGAAGATTTTTTGCGTGCTTGTGTTCTAGACTTTGGGGGAAACTGGGAGAGTCATCTACATTTGGTGGAGTTTGCTTATAATAATAGATATCATTCAGCTATTTAGATGGCTCCATTTGAGGCTCTTTACGGACGAATGTGTAGGTCCCCGATGCAATGGGACGAGGTGGGTGAGCGACGTCTTTTGGGACTGAAGCTGGTCCAGTGAGATGTCGAGTTGGTCCAGAGGATCAGGCAAAGGTTGCTTACAGCTCGAAGTCGATAGAAGAGCTATGCAAATCGACGAGGGAGGCTTGGAATTCTCAGTCGGGGATCATGTGTTCCTCAAGGTGTCCCTGACTAAGGGTGTAATGCGATTTGGCAAGAAAGGCAAGCTTGCACCGCGATACATTGGTCCTCTTGAGAACCTGGAGAGAGTTGGACCTCTTGCTTATCGGCTAGCATTGCCACGATCATTGGCAGGAGTGCCAACGTCTTACATGTTTCTATGTTGAGGAAGCATGTGCCAGATCCTTCTCATATACTACAGGAGCCGACATTATAGATTAGAGAGGATACCAGTTATTAAGAGATGACAATGAGGATCCTTGACAAAAAGGAGCATCGACTTCGCAACAGGGTGGTCTCGTTGGTCAAGGTTGGTTGGCAACACCATTCAGATGCAGAGGCCACTTGGGAGCATGAGGAGGATATCAGAGATCACTTCCCACACTTGTTCAACACTACAGGTACATAAATTTGGAGGACCAAATTTCTTAAGGTGTTGAGGATGTAATATGCTGGTTCAAAGAAACTACAGGACCGAGTTGTAATTTGAGAGAGTGTGGGTCGTTATTTCCAAAAATACCTCCCCACCGCTTCTTCCAACGCCACTCAGAACCTCTTTAATTTTATAAGAGTCGGCTCCTTCCCTTCCCTCTACCACCGAAGAAAAGAGTGATAGAGAGGGAGAATGCGAAAAAGAGGAGCTCGCTAGAGATTACCTTCATCTTCACCGAAGCCAGACTTGAGGTAGGATTCTTCCCCTCATTACATTTGTTGCTTCCGTCGTTTTACTGATGTGGTCATCGGCGAGATAAAATCAGAGACAAGGGAGGAGGCCGAAAGTGGCTAGAGGCCATCGGAGCATGGGTTGATGCCGCTGCGCGTCGGCACAGCTGCGCACTGCAGCGACCAGGTCGCAGTGTGCAGCTATGCGTGCTGCTGTCACGCCTTCTGGCACTGTCCGGAGCTCCATCGGTGGCCGTAGGCCAGTGGAGGAGGCGGCAAGGCCACCGGGGTAGGTCGCCGGCGGCAATAGGGCCGGTCGGTGACGAATTGGGGTGGAGGCAGGGGAGTCGGTATGAAACGGAGGAAGGGAGGAAGAGAATGATGGCGATTTGGTGCAATGGACTAGGATTTGGTGTAGGGATAAATAGTATATTAAATTATTTATTAATAGTTAATTAATCATTATGGTAAGTGTCATAAAATAAATTAATTGGACGGTTTAAAGTCGTCGGGTGGAGACGGAGTGAATACAAAAATTGTAAATTTTCGCGTGTTGAACGTGATGGTGGTATCGGATTTCAGATCAAAAATCGTTTGGTATCACTTATATATTTAGAAGTTTGTGTGAGTTGTTGTAATTCACCTAGTTGAGTGAGAAAATATTATAAATATATTTGTATAGTGCAAGTCATTTGTTTATTATTGTTATTGGTCAAGCTCATTCTTAATCACATGACAAAATCCAAATTTCAGCTGCACAACCAACTTACACAACTAAGATGTGTTGGCTCGATGAAGTTGTTCCCTAACTAGCACCCATGTGCACGTACCAATGTCACCATACCAACTTTGAAGGACTCAAAAGGTCCAAATATTTTGTGTTGATCAACTTCAATTAGAGTAAGCATGTATATATATTAACGTGGGATATATTCTTGTATCATGCATATTGGCAGTCAAACATTATAGTTTACGTGGGATATATTCTTGTATCATGCATATTGGCAGTCAAACATTATAGTTTGAAGGGTGATCTAGAGGTGCTCAAGGCATTGAGGTAACCCATTCCGTTTGGCATTGACGACATACACCTGCACCACATCTTCAATTCCACTCACACTGGTTTGATTGCATAATCTTCAATTCCACTCACACTGGTTATTGTCTTTGGTACCAGGGAAACGCATCGCCTACTTATCAAGTGCGTGTCTGACTCCATATTATCTAATTGTAAAATGTATACTGTATCAATTACCATTAGCTTTTGTTACATAATTTTTTATAAATGTACGTGTACAACATGCACAAGGAGCTGATAACGTTCTTCTGCATCGTACAAAAGATGCGATTAGGATGCAAAAGATGCTGCATAAATGTTAAGAGAAGATCGATGCAATTCAACGATAACTGAAAATTACACATTTTTATTATAATGCAATGTTATAGTAACTCAAGTGTAACATTTGATGATTCATTCAAATTGTAAACAAGTTCTTAGAATGCTCATTTCATCGAGCTGATTTTTCAGGTATTTCTGTTGACAGTTTTGGAGTTTATACAAGCCTTTGTTTGTATCAAATTACTATGTGATTGATGAATTCCGAATGCTAGTTAGTTTACTTTGGATTCATCTTCAATCTTGTATTCCTACTTTCATCTTCTTCATTGCTTTCTTGAAGTATGCCTGCAATCCTGCATTGCTTCGCTAGCAAAGGTTTGAAATCAACAAGTGGCACCCACTGGAGAAGATGGCTGAATTCATAAATTCCATGATCCGATGGGATGGAATTTGAAGACTGGATTAGAATGATGCAAATGCTCTTTGTTTCCAAGATCTTTGGGATATGGCTAATGTCGATGGGCTGTGGAGTTGAGGCTTTTGCACGAGAGAATTAAGGATGTCCGTAAGTGCTATACTTCATTCAACAGGCAGTGGTGCCGAAGGTGTTCAAAAGGATTTCTTCTGTTAGAACCTCAAATGCTGCTTGGAACATCCGAAAGAATGCATTCCAAGGAAATGCAAAGGTTCAGAAAGTTTGAAAGCTTGTTCATGAAGGATGAAGACCTGAACTTGTATTTCTCCAATGTGTTGGAGATAGTAAATTTTGGAGAAGAGGTGGTTTGGAGAAGAGGTGGTTGAGTAAAAAAATTTGGAGAAAATTCTTCAAAATCTTCCACAAAAAAATACGACCATTTCTCAAGGGAATGATGCGGCTAATGAATTTCTCGAGTCCTTGCTTTCTCATGCTTACAAAATGAACAGATACAAGGAAAAGAAAGAGGAAAGTGCATTACAATCTCGCTTCAATAACAACAAATTAAAAAAAATAAATTTATCTGGAAAGGGCAAATCAAACTTCAATATATGGAAGGAGTTTGAAAAACAATGAATAAAAGGAGGACAAAAATCAAGTATCTGATTCCTCTAATTCTAAAAAGCAATCTTCTTTTCATAAGAAATTGCAATGTTATTACTGCACTAGAGAAAAAACTGCAATGTTATCACACATATTAAAAGAAACTAGAGACTGATGTCTAAACACACCAAACAAGCTAATCTATTTGAGGAAAATGATATAGAAAAAATTAAAGTTTTGCTTATGGCCAACAACAAGCATGCATGAAAGGTATTTGGTATACTGATAGTGAGTGTAGTAACCACATGATAGATCTGTCTACTAAGACTAATAGAACACATTTGGTTGATGTGAAGTTGGGATGGGTCTGTTAGAAAAGCCCTGAGAAAAGGAGATGTCAAAGTCCATAATGACATATCCAAGCTATCACCAATATGCTATATGTCCCTGAGCTTAACCTAATTTTTCTTAAGTATTGAGCAACTTATGAAAGAGGGTCACTTCCTAGTTTTTGTGGACCAAGCTTGCACAATTTTCACTGATAACTCAAAGAAAAAACTATTGAATAGAGTGCCAATTGCAAGAAACAATTTATTTGCTTATGATCTTGGATTTTCAAGAAGAGCATTGAAGGTGGCAGTGAATGATGAAACCTTGTTATGGTAATGCAGATTCGGACATGCTAATTTTGATTATCTGGTCCATGAGTAATAATTCATTAGTGATAGGCATGCCTGACTTGAAGGATTCAAGCTTGAATTCATGTGTAGGATGTGTTTTGGAAAGATGTACAAGCTACCATTTCCTAAAGGAAAGGATAACAAAGCTACATAGCCTTTGCAGTTGGTACATGCTGATGTTTATGATTCAAGTCAAGCCGAATCCTTGAGTGATGAAAAGTATACTGTGGTGTTTGTTGATGACTGCATTAGATATATATTTAGGTATATTTTATCAAACAGAAATCAGAAGTTGTATTTAAAAACTTCAAAACTCGTGTTAACAAGGAATTCAATTAACCATTGAAAATTCTTGGGACTAACAAAGGTGGAGATTCTTGTCGAAGGAGTCCACTAAATTCTATGGGACTATTGGTTTAGAAGGCAATTTACCACTATTTATACTCCTTAACATAATGGTTCCACTGGAAGGAGAAATAGAAGCACAATGGGGATGGAAAAATGCTTAAATAGATATTTTACTTCAGCATTGGAGAGTAACACTCCGGATGAATCCTTTTACAAAATTAAGCCTAATGTTGCTTATCTTTAAGTATTTGGCAAAGTAGCACTTGCCTATATACCTTCACAACTGCAATAAACGCTTGATGGCAATTGCATCAAGCCTACCTTCTTAGGCTATAACAATGAATCAAAGGGGTGCAGATTGCTCAACCCTCTAAGCATGACTTTGCTTGTTAGCAGGGATGTTATAGTAGATGAAGCTTTGGCTTGGAATTGGACTAAGAAGAAAGTTGACAATAAACATCCTAGTTACAGTAACTACACTACACTGGTACTTTAGTAATCATTACTGAACATGGTGATAATGACGATCAAACCTTCAATCCTCCTTCAAATCCTACTGGAAATTATGAAATAAGCAATGATGACTCTTCTAAAAGTGGTGATGATTTTCTTGCTAGAAGATATGGGAGTTTGAGAGAAATCTATAACATAACACTGAACATGTCAAGGAGCTAACTAGTTTTGTTGAAGCTATTTCTTATAAGCATAACTAATCACAACACCTGGAAACTAGTTGATCTACCTGAAAGAAAATTTGTTGTGGTTTGAAGTGGATCTTTTAATCAAATATAATTAGGATGGATCCATTCAGAGGTCACACTTGTTGCCAAAGAATTCATGCAATCTAAAGGAATTGATTACCAAGAAACATTTACCCCTATGGCAAGATTAGAGAGCACAAGAACTCTATTTTCTATTTTTACTCCAAAGAGATGGACCATGATCCAACTTGATGTCAAATCAGCCTTTCTCAATAGTGAATTGGTCGGGGAGGTGTATACTCAGCAACCTGAAAGTTATGTTGAAATTGGGAATGAAAACAAGGTGTATTTGCTAAGAAAACACTATATGAGCTGAAACAAGCTACAAGAGTTTGGTACGAGAAGATAGACTTTACAAGAAGTATCAATGAGCATACCTTATATGTGTCCAAGGTTGTGCAAGCAGAAATTGTTTGGTTGTATGCCTCTATGTGCAAGACTTCTTTACTGGAAATCATGAAGAATTGATACATAAGTTAAAAGCAAGCATGTCTCAAACCTTTGAGATGATTGACCTTGGAAAAATGAGTTTTTCCTTTGTCTAGAGATCAAACATTGGGATTGGAGTCACTCAGATCAAATACACCTGTGATTTGCTAAAAAGGTTTAGCATGGATCAATGCAATCTAGTGGGTACTCCTATGGTCGCCAATTTGATGCTAAGTTCTGCTCGCCCAAGGGTATCAACCACGAGCATGCATTTTGTTGATGATATCAAATGAATATTTACTATCAAGTTAATATCTCAGTTTAGTGTATGATACGTGCGTAAAGTTGACATTTGAAAACAAATAAGCTCTATAAAAAGGCAAGAATGGTGACTTAGAGCAATAGCCATGTAAATGATAGATTTAGAACTTAGTAATCAAAATGTTATCCTTAGATGTCTTGGGCTGATCCCAATGCCTCAAAGCCTAGTATTGACCTAAAATGGCCCATTTTGGAAAAAACAAATAGTAGCTTTTCCAATCAAAATTCATACCAAGGTCAGACACCTTTTGGCCCAAGTTGAACGAACATTAATGGAACTTTGCTCGAACTCTCAACAGATCAATCTTCAACTATTGCTAGCATCCACTACCTATTGCTACTTAACCGAAATAGCTATATAACCTCCTAAAATTTTATTAATCATGTTCATGCAATTTTAGTATCTTTTACTTGTCATTTACTAAATCTATTTATTAATTGGTTGCTATGTATAGTGATTGTAAAATCGTTCCTTAGCACAGCATCTATCACTATCACAACGACTGATAAATATATATCCGATAGAGATGCAACTGGTCAACCGCATACCCCCAGCCACATCATCATCAAGTCAACCTTTCTCAGCCACATCAGCAAGTCAAACCAACCACTCATTAGATGCACCTCGCTGGGGACTCTACTATCAAAGAAGAGGCAAAAACCAAACCAAACACTTCAACCATTAAAGTGCTTGGGAAGTATGAGATATGGGGAAACATCATGCATTTAATTCTTTTGGAAAACATCATCTATTTAACTCTCTTCTATTACCCATGTAACAAATTCCAAGCACTTAGTTGGCTGGAATTATGACACTATTGTGCCCTATAAATACCTATGGAAAAGAATGAAATGGCAAGTTGAATTTGATCTCTCTCTCTCTCTCTCTCTCTCTCTCTCTCTCTCCACCCATTCTGGAATCAACAGGATAGGTGATCCTACCCCTTCAAATCGTCCTCAAACGAGGGCCTATACGCGCGGACGTAACAAACTGGTATCAGAGCTACCAATGGGGGAAAACTTCCAAAACCAAGTGCTGGAAATCCTCAAGGGTGTGACTGAATCACAAGCACGACTGGAAGCACGACAGGAAGCTGAACGGGAGAAAATGATGCTACAACTCGCAGCACTCTCAAAAGAAGTCGAGGCGCTGCGATCCTTTCCATGCATCGAAGGAGGCAACATCAACAATCTACCACCAAGAGAAGGTCCCTTTGCTGCACCCGAAGGCAACAGCCTTCTCGGACGACATCCAACAGCCCCATGATGAACAATCAATGGGAAGATACTAGTGGCAGAGGTGCGATTCTATACCGCCGCAATCTTCGCTTTGATTTTTCATGCTATGACCCCTCTGAGGACCCTCTACCTTGGCTAGCTCGCTGTGAGCATTTCTTTCACCTCAACCGAATTCGCGACGACTCAAAGGTGGATATTGCGGCCTACCATATGACGAAGGACGCCGAATTTTGGGTACTCAAACTCATGACCGACTTCCCTCGCATCACATGGCTTGACTTCCAAGAACACTGCCACATAAGGTTTGGGCCTCCCAATCGAGGAAACAAACTTGGGGAGCTCGCCAGCCTCCATCAAAATAGATCTGTCAACGCCTATCAACGACAATTTCAAATGCCCCTCTCCTGTACTGGCCCGTTCACACCAACTCAGGAGGTGGAATTGTTCCTCCGCGAACTCCAGTGCAACCTAAGGGTAATGGTCCCCGCCTTGAACCCTATGGACCTCTCCGAGACCATGAAACTTGCTCATCTTTACAAACAGGCAGCTTGGAACCAAGAACCGGATCGGGCATCCTTTGCTCACACTTCACACCCGCCCGTGTTCCCTGCTCGTGCACACCGCCCGCCCCTTCTTCTCGGTCGCCTGCTGCTTCCAACAGCCAGATCTAGCAACCACACATCCCCAGGCGTTCCTGTCGATAACCGCCAGCCAGCTGTTCGCTGGCTGTCCAATTGGGAAAAAGCATTTAGACACGAGCAGCCGGGCTCTGTTTTCACTGTGACAAGCTTTGGTCACCCGAACACAAATGTAGCCACCTTTATATCTTAGAGGTGACACCGAATGAGGCTCGCAACGCACCAGAAGAGGCCAACGATCTCGCTGCCGATGATGCTGACCCGCCAGCCATCTCTTTGATGGCCCTTGAAGGCACCCCCAACCCCCGCACCATGCAACTTGCGGGCACAGCGGACGGCCTTCCTGTTCGCATCCTGTTGGATTCAGGAAGCACCCACAACTTCATCTCCGCTTCCGTCGTCGATCGATTGCAGCTTCCTATCACTCCTTGTAGCAGCCTTTCAATGGTCATTGCTTATGGCGATCGTCTTCGCAGCACCGGCCAGTGCAGCGCTGTCAAAATGCAAATCGACACCGAAGTCATTACAACTGATTTCTTTGTTCTCCCATTAAGCAGCTTTGACGCACCTCGAGCCCCGTCGTTTGGGATTTTGTGCAGCTTACAATCTCCTTCTTCCAGCATCACCACAAAGTCCTCTTAAATGGGCTACATCGTGAACAAAACTCAAAATCATCACTTGTTACTGCTGCCCTAGTTCATCAACCAGACCCAAGAGCCTCATGGTCTGCCGCCTCTCCATCCAGCCGACCATCGCATCCGGTTGCTGCCCAACACGGCCCCAATCTCTGTTTGACCATATCGATACCCCTATCACCAAAAAGATGAGTTGGAGCGTCAATGTATGGAGATGCTGCGAAAAGGTATCATTCGCCTTAGTCAATCTCCATTTTCAGCCCCTGTGCTTGTCAAAAAAAGGACGAGACTTGGTGTTTTTGTGTCGACTACCGGACCGGGCACTAAATGCGGTAACAATCAAAGACAAATATCCTATTCCTCACATTGATGAATTACTCGATGAACTCCATGGGGCATGCATCTTCTCAAAACTCGACATCCGCTCAGGTTATCATCAAATTCGCATGCTCTCTCTCTCTCTCTCTCTCTCTCTCTCACACACACACACACACACCTTTCCCCTCCACCCATTCTGGAATCAACACGATAGGTGATCCTACCCCTTCAAATCGTCCTCAAAAGAGGGCCTATGCGCGCGGACATAACAATATCACTATCACATAACGATAAATATAACATATTCATATATTTCATCGAACAGCAAAGTGCAGGTTCAAAACAAAAATTATATCATACGCAAAATTAGAAAGACAACTATGAACAAACCAACATCAGCAGACCCAACAAAAGAGTCAGCACCATCTCATTAACTTTGCTGAAAAATTATTCATACTTTCTCTACTCTCATGTTGGAAATTATATATGGCACATTCACAGCCCAAAGCCCACTGAAGTATAAAACCACAAGTACAAAAATCTAGTCTAATACTTACACCAAACGAAGCCAAGGGAAGGGATCAAGGTGCTTTCGTAGTACTTGGAGCCTCTTTTTTCTTTATATTCCTCCATTTGTCTTTTAGGTCTACAGGTTGACGAGTCCTATGAAACACATGGGAACCATATTCCAATATATTAACCCATGGGATATGGCCATTGGATTTTTCACCAAATCTATGGACTGCCTCCTGCACAAGCAAAAGCATTGTTAAATGACAACATGAGAATTATCTTAATGAAACACAAAGCAAATATGGCTTAAAAATTAGGTAAAATGGTCCTCTAAACGAATTACAAAACCACAAAAATTTTCTTCCAAGCCAAAAGAGTCCATTTAAATGATTATATAAATTCATGGTCTAGAACATTAGATTTGTCCAACGTTAAACATTGAGTTGTCTATTAATAACGTAAGAACTTTATAGCATCAAATGCCAATACTTTTCTATTCATGATCATATTGATTGTCTGATTAAATTGTCTAGTCCAACAGGAATAAGAAAAAAAAATAACCTTTAGAAAATCTTCCTCCTCCACGGTCCAAGGGAGATTGTTTCGCCTAAGACCAGGAATTATCGAATTGGAGCTGCAAAATAGGAGGATAAAAGCATTCACTTTCAAAAAACAGCAATTGGTATGAAATAAGTACTTCAAGACAATTCTGAAAAAACTTACTATTAGATAAAAGAAATTACATTAAACTTCGGAATTTGAAATGACTAAAAGAGGAAAAGAAATAATGTATACTTATTTGGAACAATTTTTCTGGATCAATCTCTTTCTCAAGGAGACTAAGCCATCTAGACAATCAAAACACAATGTCCATTGACTCATTAATAGCTCAATCTAAAAGCTGATGAGTGAAGGCTGAACAATTATTATAGGTTGAAAGAAAGCTTCTAAGAAAAAGCTACACCCGACAATAATAAACAACCTTCATAATTAAAAAAAATCAACTACTTTGACCTTACCATCATCTAAATAGCAATAAATGATTAGTTTATATAACTTTTCACAAGAGAGTGGTGAAACAAGAAAGAGCACAAGGCTAAAGACATTAAAATCCAAATATGTAAGATGGAAATAGGTGTTAAATAACTCTAGTTTCCATCAACATATCTTTCTGAACGGTAATTTAAGAGGGCAAAAATCCCTGCCAAACCCAAACGATATGGAGATAAAACTTAATTAGCTTAAGCTACTACATCTAGAGCTTACACATGATCTACCAAATAGTTGGATGATAGTTCCACTTAAGGATATTTACTTAATAAAAAGTTTGATCAAATTTCTTGGTTTTATTGCTGGTACTTTGAAAGATAGAAACTCAAACCATCAAATAATTCAAAATTGGAAAAGGTACATCTTATCTGGATCAATAAATTCCCAATTCAATGCTTTAGTAACATTCTAGAATCACAATTTTATATGACATTTCATATCCATGTTTCCTTTAACTGAACCATGTGTTGTATTTTAAAACTGAATTAACCTTTACAACCAGGAAAATATCATAATGAACATCCTTATCATAAGTATCCCAAATAGTTTGTATGGTCATATGAGATTCACAAGATTTCTCAAGCATCCTTCAAGGGAGAGTAATGCTTACCAAAAAACTTAGGATTCCCCTAGAATGTCATAATGTAGTAGCTTAAGATTTCTCAAGCAACCATTTTTTTGTTGGCCATCAGCCTGGTGCCAGAATTTGGTAGTCAAGTATTATATTCTATTCTCATGTCTTAACTAGGGCCAAAATTAGACTCAAATGAATTTGGTAGTCAAGTACAGCAGGTGACAGTTAACCTTTTGAAAAGAGAAAACTTTGATGAGAAGCTGATGAGGTTTTAATGGAAGATCTCATAATGTCATTTGCTGATTTATAGTAACAAAACATTGATATAGAGGTGATTTACTTGCAAACACTCTCTTCTTTTATATCTATTAAAAATACCAGAAATGATGAGACAAACAAATCTAATTCCCAACAATATCTATGACAACCCAAACTATTTTGATAGACCTCCTAACTTGGCAGTCATCAACCACTAGCTCAAAACACTTAACCCCAAGTAAACATTAGTGGACCAACCAAGGCTTATGTACCAACGCACTTAATCATGAATGAATTAGAGTTAATTGTTGGAACAAACTCCAATAATTTTGTGTTAAGAATTTTGACAAGAAAAAATAGAATATGACAAGAATCACCATTAATATAGGTTTTGTTCAAGTTTGCTTAGGTGTTTAACATATCAAATTTAGCACAAGGGTTTACTAGTTAGTGTAAACAAGAGCCACAAAAGAAAATTGTTGTGTAGAAAAAGTTGATAATGATTTTCTCGTTCACCATTATTTACTCATTTTCATACAGAATGTCATCTTATACTTTCAGTATCTATTCTACAAAGTCTTTGGTCCTTTTCTTGAGTCTATATGATTATTAAGGGACCAAAGTGGATATAGTTCAAAGTGAGTTAAATTTTCTTCTAATTTGTTCTCTATCTCTCTTGGAAAATGTTTTCTTCTTAAATTGAAGAGAACCCTCAGTTCCAATAACAATAAGATCCTTAATTAAAGGTTTTGTATCTTAATCTGGTTATCTAAATTTGAATCTGACATATACTAACGAAAAAAAATCAGAAAATTATAATAAGTGTAACTTAAATACTTACTAACGTTTGGTGCGAAATTTAGACCTACGAGGCTTGCCCAGTGAAAACTTGTTGCCCCCAAGGTTATGAAGTACCACTTCATCTTGTTCTTGTTTATTCTCATTCTTTTCACTTGATGATTCCTTGCTGGATGATTCGTTGATGATAGGAGAATGGTCTTCTTCCTTCTCATACATAAATTGTTCAATAGGTGGGTTTTCATTATCACCTTGCACAACATTGTGACCATCTTTAGCATGACAGGAATCCTCCTTGCAAGCTAAGTGAACATATCTACAGTGTTCTACCAGTTGCTGGTGCTCAACAATACCAACTTGTTCACCATTGTTATGTGAAACAATCTCCTCATTTGTGGGGTCTGCATTAGAACAATGGGTGGCAGATAAAACTTCATTTACAACCTTACCATCATTTACCTCAACTAAACAATGAGAAGTATGGAAGATCCTTTCATTTCCAAGAGCTTGTCCTTCTCTAAAGGGAGATTTGCAAACGTCACCAGATTGTGCAACTTCTAATTGATGAGTTTGTTCATTGTCAACTTTCAAACTCTTATTTAGCTTATCCCTTGTAAATTGACATGAGTGTGCATTTTGTTCACCACATGGGTCATTTCTCATTGCAATTCCTTCAGTCACATCACAAAATGATGACCACTTACTTTGATGGTCGAGAACACAATCCCTACCAGTGAAAGCAGAAAGGAATTTGCTTGCTTGAAAGAAATTTTGCATTGCTTTTCTGTATTCAACAGCAGCTCTTGCAAATGTACAGAAAGGGCAGAAGAAAAGGCTTGACGTATTGAACTTTGGCGAAGACGCTAAACAAGTTTCATGAATACATATCACACAATCAGTACTATTGCAAGTCAACATTTCACCTCCTTTATTGCACTTTATACATAACCCTCTTTCTATACAATCTTCTATTGCATAATGATTATTGATATTAGCTTGGCAGCTCAAATGACAGTGTTTCTCACTAGCAAAGGTGTCCACATCTGTGTCCGCATTAGAAGGCATATCACATAAGTCATCAACATCTCCTACCATATCTGGTGTAACACTAATCTGAACATTTAAAGGGTCCTTCTCATTCAAAGCATTAGGCAAATATTGTCCATCACCAGAAGCATCATTTTGCACAATTATATTACCATTAGCATGAAGTGATTGTTGAATTTGAAAATTACCAGCTTTGATGTTTTCTTGATCAGATTCCTCATGCATGGAACCCTGTTGATTAGCCTGAAGATCAAGAGCTCTGGTGCTTACAGTTTCAGCATATTCATCATTTTTCTTAAATAAATGATTCATTGATTCTGAAAAATCTTTATTAATTGACTGTAAATGATACTGTTCAGTGCTTAACTTGGTCCCTTTTGACCTTTCAGTCTCAGTAAAACCATCAATTCTTTCTTCATTGACTCCATTATTCAGATCACCTCTTTTTAACAATGTGGCAAGGCCAAAAACATTCTGCTTCAAAAACTGCTGATTGGATCTAGGGTCATTTTCTTGTTCTGGTCCAATGCAATTACCAGGCGCGAGGGCAGTAGGGTTATCCACCCTTTGAGATGTAGCATTATCAATATTGCACCGAGGATAAACACCTTCCCTCTGTACTGGAAAGCCAAAGTCCTCAAACAATGACAAGAGAGCTGGGCAATTTCCTTGTACAATGGCTTCCTTTATCTAACATAAATAAACACACTATAATATATTTTGTAGATAGATTTCTTTAGCACTTTGATACATAATAACTTCCACAAACCTTGTCCAAAGAAGATTTGGGTAATGAATTCCGCTTTTCAACAATAAACTCTTGAAGGTCAGGAGTGAGCAGGTTTACAGAGTCCTTTTCAAGATTAAACAATCTTGCTTCCTGACAAAACTGCACCAACAGTAACCAGTCACGTTCCACACTTACAAACAATACCAGACAAAATTAAATCAAAAGCTGCCAAATAACAATGAAGAGTTAGCAATATCAAGATTTTAAAATGTGTATAACCAGTAGTGCATTAGATTAACTAATTGTCTAAATAAACAAAAACTAATCTGAGACAAAAATACGAAAAAAGAAAGATAAAAGAACAACCCTGTGCACAAGGTTTTCCTAGTTCAGAGTTTAGGGAGGGTAAATGGTGTATTTATTGCACTCAATTGATGTTATTTGCTGCATTTCATTTGTAGCTATTTGTTGCAAACTAGACAAACTAATTATTTACATTTGAATATTTCTCCATGAAGTAAACCCACTAACTGGAAGCGAAATAGTAGTCCACGTCTTTATGAAGCAAATCCTCTTATGATACAGATCAATAAGAGAAGGCTTGCCTTCAATTGGTCCATTGGTTTCTGAATGTCAGATATATATTTCTCCAAAAATTATGTTTTTTCACATTTCATCTTCTAAATTGTAAGGACATTTGCAGCTTGGCTGTATCGAATTAAATAACCATTTTCAATTGCATTACGGGTAATTATGATAAACTTTCTTGGGCTATGAAGAAATTCCTCATTATAACCACCACCAGGGAAAGGCGCTTGGACCACAATTAAAAATTAAATGGTCAAGGAGAATGATATAATAAACCCATTGTTCTACAAATTAGGTATAGAAGCATTAGTCAAAAACTCCACATAGAGATTTAGAGATTAAAACAGTTGCATAGAAAATAAGAAGCAACATGAATGCAAGCAAGTTCTACGAAAGTGAAAAGACTTTTTTTTCTTTAATACGAACATTTCTCGAGTCCATATTGGGTTTATTATGAAAGTACTTTAAATTTGGTCCATAAATATTTGGTTTCTTTAAATAATTTTGGTAGTTATTAAAAGGGCGAGCAAATAACTGAATAGAGTCAATACATCCCTCTGAGGTGAGAATAATAGAGCCACCTTCAAACCATTGCATATTAATTTGTTTTGTCAAACTAGAAGTTAGTATATAAAGTTGATCTCAAAATCAATCAAACTAGTGCAACCGAACAGCTAATGAAGATAAGGCTCAACGTTTCACCCAAAACAAACAAAAAAGATATTCCCCAAGTTGACAATTTGGTACAACAGCATGCTACAGGTACCACCAAAGAGAAGCGGAAAGCTCCTGTCATTTTTACACAAATAGCAAAATTAACCTTTCTTTTTGTCCGAAAAAAAGGGGGGTGATAAAAGCAATTCGAAGGCAACATGAATACAAAGAAATCAAAAAACATAGAAACATCTCCAGGCAAATCATGCATTCACATCTAACAGAAAATCCTCCAGTGCGAAAATTGTGATACATCATTAAAGGGAAAGCAGAAAACATAGAAACATACCTTCCCGAGGACTTCCTCACATGATTGGCTGACATCGATTCCGATGGTAGATGCCAAATCGGAAGGTCCCTCCCCTCGACCCATGCCCACAAGTTCCTCCAAGATCCTCAAAGCTACCCGTTCCCGCAGTGACCTGGGAGCACTAGTTTTGAAGTCCGGATAACTGTGGATCAAAGCTGCAAAAGAGGGGGGAAATGAAGAGAATAGTCAGCCCTGACATTTGAGCGGAACGGCGTCCTGAATATTGCAGATCAAGGTAACCTTCAAGGTCGCGAACGTCAACTTGCTTGCAGTCCACTAGGGATTCGATGACCCAAGACCATGCGAGAGAAGTCGAAGAAGACATAGCGGGTAAAGAAAAGGCTCCTGGAGAAGAATCCGAAGGGGGAGCGACCTCCGTGGAAGGCGGTAGAGGAGTTGCGACCTCTGTCGAAGGTGGGAGAGGGGCGGCGGCAGCAACGACCTTCGGCGAAGGTGGATGAGGGGTAAATTTATCCGGCGGAGGGATGGCAACCTCTGGAGGAGACGGAATATGGGTGGAGGCATCGGGAGAAATCGGCGGGGGAATGAGGGCCTCCGGCGAAGGCGCCATAGGGGTCGGGAGCGGCGAAGCAAAAGGTGGTTCTTCCCTGGTCATGATCGATACATCGATTCTTGGGGAAGTAGCGAAGTAGGGTCTTGACTTTAACAATATATTAGAACTAAACATAAAGATTAATCTTGTAATATATATATATATTATATATAACATTCACCTCAGCCACGACTTCTCCTATGAAAGTTTATTGGCATGATATTTTCTCAATTTTTAAATTTTTTTAGAATTTTTACATGATTTTAAATGCATAGGCGATTCCTAAATATTTAATGCTGCTTTATTTGAAATTTTAACAGGATTTTAAATGCATAGGCGATTCCTTAATTATTTAATGTTGCCTTATTTGATGGAAATAAAAAAAGGCAGTAGTCTTTATTTCTTTATTATTTGGGATTTTTTTTTTAAAATGTCCGGGTGATTTCTTAATATTTAATGCTGCCTTATTAGATGGAAATAAAAAATGCAGCAGTTTTTACTTCTTTATTTGACGTGGCATTTTCTCAATTTTTAGGTTTTTTAGAAATTTTTACATGATTCTAAATGTATAGGCGATTCCTTAATATTTAATGATGCTTACTTAAAAATTTTACTGGATTTTAAATGCATAGGTGAATAGGTGATTCCTTAATATTTAATGCTGTCTTATTTGATGGAAATAAAAAAGTAGCAATTTTTGCTTCTTTATTTACGAATAAAAGAAAATGACATTGAATGAATTTTTTTAATGAACAGGTGATTCCTGTTTTACTTGATTCGAATTTTATTTTCAATGCATGCAAAATAATGTAATTAAATTCAAATTGATTTAATTTGCGACGGCCGATTTAAACCATTGTTTAATTTCTTTTTTTGTTTCAATTAGTAATAGTAGCATTTATACGTAATTTATTGCAATCGGCAGTAATTTATTTCCATTGCTAATTGCTAATTGCTTTAATTTATGGTTGCCGATTTAAATCATTATTTTTTTTTACAAGAACAAAACAAAAAAAAGGAAAAATTATTCAGCCGAAGTTGATTACACTAGAGAGATCAAATCAAGGGGTCACTCCTTGGTCCGGACGAAATTTTGCTGCTTGAGCTTCGAACTTTTGACCAGCCAATCAGCTGCTTGGTTATAGTCACACGTAATGAACTGAAATTTGACATCCACAAGCTTGCCTGCAAGAATCCTAATATCAGAAATTATGTGTTTAATCTTTTAAAAAATAGTTGATTGTTTATTATATATATCAATTACAGAGGCAAAATCACTCTCAATGACAACTTTCTCAAAATTATGCTTCCAAGCATGATTTAATGCTTCTTTAATTGCTAAGGTTTCATTTATAAGAACAGAACAGTTAAAGTTAAAGAAATCAGCAACCACAAAACATATGCTCAAATCATTCCTACCAATAAAAGCATAAAATCCAATATGCAAATTACTATCAGAAGCATCATCAGTGTTATATTTAACTCAGCCCAGTGAAGGCAATTTCCAGCTAACACACTCCTGGGAAGATTTATTACTAAAGTTGCCCTCAGATTTATCAATGTGCGAGTTCTCAACATAGTGAGTTGTTAGGGCCAATGTACTTGAGAAAATGGACTCGATGTGAGGGTTAATATTCTTAAAAACAACACTATTCCTAGCCATCCAAAGAGAATAGATAGCATTCAAACAAAGCGCCAAAGCAGGAGAATCATACTTACCTCCTCCTAGATTGGACACTCCATTTAAGCTAACTAAACTTAAAACTGATTTTATTCCAGCAAACCTTCCTTCAATCAATTCCCAAAGGGCCCTAGCTACCTCACAATCAAGGAATAGGTGAGAACTAGTTTTCTGATGGCTGCCGCAAAGGGCGCAACCTTGGGAATTGACCATCCCAAATCTAAATAGTCTCTCAAAAGTAGGGAGACGATTATGCATTGTTGTCACACCCCAAACTCAATATGATCGGTCATGATACGCCGCGTACCCCGAAACCTAACCCAACTCAAACAAAACAACAATAACCTGAACAATGGAAGATTTTTTTTTGAAAAGAATAGACATGACACCACGAACCAAACCAAACCAAAACTCAATATGAACACATTGAACAAGTTATTAAAAAGGAGTTCAAATAAATAAACAAGACTCCCCAAATAAAATAAAGTGCGGAAACCACAACCCGAGTCAACATGACTCAACAACTCAAAGAGACACTAAAATGACTCAGGTATCCTCCTTGATCACGACATGTCATGAGACCCGCTGCCCTGCCATCACCAGCCGCGCTATTGCACCCCGGTACCTCTCTGATCTAACTCAGGTGCTGAAAAATAACATAAATGAGGGGTAAGTCCAACTAGGACTTAGTGAGTAGATCAGTCCTCAATTCATCAAATCAATCATCATGCATAAAAACACAATATAACCGATATAAATAATGTAACAACAACATCAGAAGAAATCAGCAATAATATATCCATAGCTCTATGCATGAAATTAACATTCGTCAACAAGTATAAAAATATTTTTTTTTAAAAATGATGGACAAACATCAATAACACATCCGCTACCCTACTCATATCCACAACAATAAGTAGAAGCATCCATCAATAGTTATAAACATATCGACAATAATAAAATAGGATGAATGCAACACCTCAATCATATGCATGCAATGCAACACCCCAATCATATGCATGCTCTTCGAATCTGTCGGTCCCACATTGCTACATAGGGTAGGTAGATGGGTGGCCGCCGAACTACCACTCAGCTCAGTGCCATCTCTTTGGGGCATGCCCTCCCCTCACCGACACTGGTTCTTCCGAGCTGGCTTGTTGGGGCATATGTTCCCCTCACCTGCTCGGGTCTCCGAATTATCTCTTTGGGGTATGATCTCCCCTCACCAGTCGGACTTCCGAAATAAGGCAAACCCTATCTCTTTGGGGCATACCCTCCCCTCACCAGCGAGGCTTCCGAGAAATGCAACAAGCACATCACAACACCATACACGCAAGTATATAAGTATGAACAATATATGCTATCAATAAGTAATAAAAGGTATGTTAAGTGCATACCTCATCCTCAACCTCCTCCTGTTACACATCACAATCACATACCGATATATATGTATAAATAATACTCATAAATCATGAATGCTCAACACAAATAAACAATCATAAAATATAATTATAGCACTATAAGAAAAGATGCACATGTATCAAGAAAGCAGTGCAAAAAGAAACTCCAACTATAAATCGATGAACTGGAACATGATAAAACAACTTATCATAGAAATCACTGATCTAGGATAAAATTCACCTCATTAACTACTATATCCATGAATCATCTCAGATTGAATCATAAAAATATATAAAATATGATTTTTCAGCTTGGCACGCAAAATGAGGCGACACTCGGCTACTTTTTTCAAAATTCGAAGGTCTGATGGTGAAACAAACCTCACCAATGAATCTGGAACGTCGATTAGGTGAAAATTCATATTTAACATGAATATTTTTGCTAACTTTAAAGCCTCCAAATAATTATTTAGAATAATGGAAGAAATATCTTAATTTATTTAATAAACCACTGTTACGAATAAATATAACGGTGTTACAATCAATAAACCAGTAATGAAATATCAGACCTTCATCTAAACATGATCACATTATAGTCTTTCATCTAATATGATGCAATCACAGCCCTCTATTTAACATGATGCAATCTCAGTCTTACATCTAACCAGATGCAATCACCACCCTCCATCTACATAATGAAATCATAACCCTATATTTAATCAGATGCAATCACAGCCCTCTATCTAACCAGATGCAATCACAGCTCTCCATCTACATGATGCAATCACAGCCTTACATCTAACCAGATGCAATCACAGCTCTCCATCTAACCTGATGCAATCTCCACCCTCCATCTACATGATGAAATCATAACCTTACATCTAATCAGATGCAATCATAGCCCTCCATCTAACCAGATGCAATCACAGCTCTCCATCTACACAAGATCAAATCCCTGCCCATCATCTCAACCACTTCAATCCAGCCCTTCATCTCACCCAAATTAATCTCAACTCTCTATTTCATCTCCTCACCTAATCTCTTCACCTTCTTCTCCCCTCACCCACCGCCGTCCCCGCCCCTTCCCCAGCCACTGCCGCCGATCATCGACGGGGTTCGGCCAGACGGGGACCCCGCTGGGTCTCCTACCGTCCGACGCCGGTTCGCCACCGCTTGGCGCTCGGCGGCGGCCCCAAGGGAGGCGGCTAGGCCGGTTGCCCCAAGGGGGCGGGCAGTCGCCTAGCCCAGCCGCGAGCCACGCCCGACGGCGCCCACCTGGGCAGGCAACAGCCCGGTCGACAGCGTTGTCATCGGCCTGATCCATCGCCGCCTGACATCGACCGCCACTAGCGGCGGTCACGCCGGCGGCAGCTGCACACGGCAACAAGGGGTTATTATTATTATTATTATTATTATTATTATTATTATTATTATTATTATTATTATTATTATTATTATTATTATTATTATTATTATTATTATTATTATTATTATTATTATTACAAAGGAAGAACCCCGATTTTTATTTCCTATTCGATACAAGAAAAATGCGTCAAAAATCTTGAAACATAAAAACAGCGACATGAATCAAGAATTAGAGAAAAGAAAGCCTAAATCCACTCACCGGGCGAAGAGAAAACGAAAGAAAAAGACACGCAGGATCTTCCCCCGATCAACATCGACGAACTCGCGAAAATTCGGCTCCGATGGCTCCTCCTCCTCGATGGCGCCCTCTCTCTCCTCTCCTTTGCCTCGGGTGGTGTGCGGCTCAAAACCCCTGGCTGCACATCCCAGGGTCTAATTTATAGACACCGGTTTGATCCAAATAACCAAAATACTCCTACCTAAGCTATCCAACTTAAACAGCCCATAACTCATCCGATCTAACTCTGATCTGATATCCGATTGCACCACCAAATTTGCCTCGAGACCCTCTATCACCCTAGCATGCTAACTCTATCACCCTCGAGATCCGATTTCTACATTAAATGCTTACTCGGGTTTAATCTCGAAGCTTCCCATCAATCTTTGCTAACTAGGGCCCACGATCCCCTGCTCAAGAATAAAATATCATTATTAAGATTTTTGGGTATTACAATTGCTTTCCAAACGAATATTTTAACTCTAGGGGCAACTGGGGAATTCCAAAGGAATTTCCACTTATGGAGGCTAGATAGGTTGGGATGTAAATTTTTACTAATAAAAGAATAGGTTGATTTAGAAGTAATAACCCCTTTATTATCAGGCCACCAAATCCAGTCATCATCACAGGGCTTTCCAGGCAGCATAATACCGAAAATAGCCTCCACCAAAGATACACCGAAGAGGTCATAGAGCATAGCAACATTCCATGAACCATTATCAATCAAACAATCCACATTAAGATTTGCATCAAACAGACTTATATTAACAAAAGAAGGCATCCAAAACAGAGGAACATCAAATAACCCGCTATCAAACAGAATTGATGTATGATTACCATTACCAATTACTTTCTTAAAACCAATTTTCAAAGCATCAGAGGCAGAGCAGATCAACTTCCAAGAGTTACTTCTAACAATTTTACTACAAGAACTCCATAAAGAAAAACCATACTTAGCTTTAATTACTGAAGTAAAAATACTTTCAAATCCAGTAACAAGTTGAGAGACTCTCTTGGCATTTAGAGACAAACACATAATACTTAAATCTTTAATACCAAGGCCACCACAACTTTTAGGCAAAGTAACATCACCCCAAGAAATTAAATGAAGACCTTTATCATCATTATTTGATGACCAAAGAATTTTTTTAATTAAGGCAACATTCTTACTCATAATTTTCTCAGGAAACCAAGTTACACTAAGAGCATGAAGAGACATTGAATTGAGGATAGAATTTATTAATACTAGCCTGCCTGCTTGGGATAAATTCCCTCTACTCCAATTATTTAATCTGCTAAGAAGCTTATCAATGATGTCATTACAATCATTCATTTTTAAGCATCTAGGAGAAATTTTTGCACCTAAGTATTTTAAAGGAAACATACCAATGCGCATATTGAAAGCCCTAGCAATTCTATTTTTAACAGATAAGTCAACATTCTTGGGGAAGTAGATCTCAGATTTACTAAGATTCATAATTTGATTTGTAGCTTTACCATATTTTTCAAAAAAAATCTTAATATTCTTGATTGATTTATCATTTGCTCTAAAAAAAAGCAATATATCATCAGCATACATCAAATGACAAATATTAAAAGCATTTTTAATTTTGACAGGGGAAATTAAACTAGCTTCCATATCATGATTCAACATTACAGATAAGAGTTGACTAACAACCAAATATAAATAAGGGGATAAAGGATCCCCCTACCTAACACCACAATAAGCTTGAAAAGTATTCGAGCAACAATCATTAATGCAACAATTAAAGGAGGCGGAATTAATACAACATTTAATCCAACTTATAAACTTATCAGGAAAACCTAAAAGATTAAGCATACCAAGAATATCATTCCAAGAAACCATATCATGGACTTTTTCTAAATCAATCTTAACAATCACATGGATTTTTCCCTCTTGAATTGTAAATAGAATGAATGATTTCTTGTGCAACAATAATATTATCATGAATTGATCTACCATACCACTAATAAAAGCAGTTTGGTTGAAGGAAATTAAATCATTCAATAAAGACTTCATCCTACTAGCTAAGACTTTAGATAAAATTCTGTAATTGACATTACACAGGGAAATAGGTCTATAGTCTTTAATACAATTGGGACTACTAGTTTTAGTAATGAAAATTAAGTCGGTTTTATTCCAACCAATAGGAAGAACAGACTTATCCTAGAATTCAGCAAAAGCTTGAACAAAAGAATCAGAAACAATATTTCAATAATTTTGATAAAATTCCCATGTATAGCCATCAGGCCAGGGCTTTTCCCTTTTCCTAAAGATTTCACAACCACATAAATCTCATCCAAAGAAAATGGAGCAATTAAGGAAGGAATCATGCTATCAGATATATTAGGCATATCAGGAGGAATAATAGTATTAAAAAACACATTATCATCATATGACCATAAAGATGAATAATATGCAGCAAAACATTCACAAATCTCAGCAGATTTAGATACACAAGAATTATTATTATTAATAGAAAAAATCCAGTTTCTCCTTTTATTTTTAATAACAGTTCTATGATAAAACCTAGTATTAAGATCTCCTTCCCTAAACCATTCTCTTTAGACATAGCCCACCATTTAAGATTAATTTATCTTATAATGGCCTTAGATTTATTATATAGACGGGTTAATATCAAATTTTCAGACTCATTAAGAGGGGACAGGTCCTCCTTAGCTTCTAATTCATTTATGAGCATTAACAATACTAAGGCTAGATTCTAACTCACCTAAATGAAATTTATCCCAAAAAGATATCTTTCTTCTAAGGATAGCAAGAACTTTAGGAATAGAATCTAGCATATTATTGGTGGCAATATTCAAATTCCAATAATTTTTTATAATCTCAGTAACTTGAGGGTACTGGGTCCAAAAGTTTTGGAATCTAAATCTATTTATGCCAGAAGAACACGAAGAAACATCATTCAGAACAATAGGACAATGATTAGAGACAGATCTATTTAAATGCATAACATAAGATTTATGAAACAAAGACAACCATGCAGAGTTTGCATAAGCTCTATCAAGTCTAACAAGAATCCTATACAAGTCTTTTCTATTATTGCACCAAGTATACTTTGGTCCAGAAAAATCAAGATCAGTAAAATCACAGTTCTCAATACATTTTCTTAACATAAGAACATTATTATTTACATGAAATTCAGAGCCACCAAGTTTATTAGAAGAACTAACAACACAATTAAAATCACCAATTAAAAGCCATGGCATGTTATCAAATTGTAAATTTCCTAAATAATTCCATAAGAAGTTTCTGTTAATAGGATTAGTATGAGCACACAAATCAGAAAAAATTCAGGGCTTCAAATCCTTAAATTGAACAACAACAAACATAATATTTAAGGATTTGGAAACTACTTGATTCTTAATCACAGAATTATTCCAAGCCAATAAAAGACCTCCCGAGGCCCCCTCAAAACTAACAGCAGAGTCAGACCAACTTTTACCCAAATAGGAGATAAAACTAAGAGCAATTTCCTCATGCACATGAGTTTCTTGAAGAAAAATGATATTAACAGAATTAAACTTCACATAAGATCTAATAAATTCTTTCACGGTCTTCTCCTAATACCTCTACAATTTCAGTTAAGAATCTTCATGAGTAACATTTAAAACATCAACACAAGAAGACCCAGAGCCCAAATTTAAACTAGGGCAACCAACATCCATTCCAGAAGAAAACTTAACAGGAATAGCATTAACTATATTATCAAGCTCATTTTTAAGAAGAACATTCTCTTTCTTGGCCTTCTTTTTCTTCTGAGTATGCATAATATTGTCAATCTTAGCAAGATTTTTAGAGATCTCAGCTTTAACAAACCTACCTTTCTTAGCTTGAGTTCTGAATTTGCCAACCCCCTTATGAGCCGGGACAAAAGGTTTCCTGGAATTAATATCAATATCTCATAGATTGGAAGAGACTAAATTAACTAAGCTGGAAAAGGTAGATTTAGCCTTCTCACTATTAGAATCCACCTTATCCAATTTAGGAGTACTAGTTTCACATTCCATACTAATCACCCTAGGGCTATTCTTGACACTGATAGAAGCTTCCTTAATGGGAATATTAACTAAGGAAGAGTCATCAAATTTAGGTTGAGCATTAGAATCAAATAAAGGATTGTCAACCCTGGATTCATTAGGATGGTTATGACTTTTATCCATGTCATCCAACTGAAATTCTTCAAAAGATTGATTTGCTTCCATATCCTCATCATTTAGACTTAACTTAGGGCTAGTTAAATGACTAGAAGGCAAATCACTATTAGGAAGGAAGGGATCTAGTCTAGATTCTACACCTAAGTTGAATCCTCTAGGTTTATTACCATTCCTACCTTTCCTAATGACCTTAATCCAAGGACCATAGTGTTGGCTTTAGGTTTTCAATCTTGGTCTTAATATCTTAATCTCGGTTTTGATGATAACAAACATGAAACTAATATTTCGTTGAGAAATCTTTCAGGTTCCATATTGATTAGAATTTGATGTCCTCGATCGAAAAAATCGAAAGAAATTGGAAAATCGAAAGGACATTGATCGTCGCGCTCAGGTTCGTCGTAAAACATCTCAAAGATCGACGTATGCACCAAAGACGTATTGGACGAGCTTAAAGATCACATGGAAAGCTCTCCAAGTTGATGCTCATTGAAAGTCGGAACCTGAAAATGAAGCGCGCAAGAAAAAGGGCTAAAAAAATCAATATCAACCTATGTTCGATCAGTCGGTCGATCGACCGAAGAGTGTAAGAAATTGGCAGTAGACAATTCGGTCAACCGAACACTGCCAAAAAACTGGCAGTGGTTACTTCGATCGACCGACAGAGGCCAAATGGAGGCAGTACCTCGAGTGGTCGATCGATCGGTCGATCGAATTGAGGATCGCTCGTCTCTGCTTCCCCTGCGTCGATCGACCGATGGGTCGACCGAATTGAGGATTGTAGGTTTTACGTCTGGCGATCGACCCGTCGGTCGACCACACACAGAGAGGAAAGCGGCGATCGTTCGAGCGGTCGATCGATCGGTCGATCGATCAATTGATCGAGCGTCTGTAATGGATAGTTTTTTATCCGTTGAGCTGTCGTTTCCTTGAGAGGCTATAAATATCATTCATCTAACCTCTCTAAACCTTCTCCTTGATTCTTACAGACTTTATTGAGCACTCAAAAGGGAGAATTGAGCCTTCTAGAGATTAAATCGCGGCACCCTAATCTTTCGTCAAAATCTGCTTCAAGCGCACTCTGTCTCAACTCGGGATCTGATTTGAGTTTATCTCCTTGGCGAGTTGAAGGCGTTGAAGGCCTGAAAAGAGCATTGATTTTTTGTTACATTCTAAGCTCTTTTTCATTGTAATATTAACTGTTACTTTTCTTGGATTTGAGATTGTACGAAGACCGGGTGTTAGGTCTTGTTGTGTGAAGTGGTATCCTCGGTATAGAAGGAGTAAAGCCACTTGTGTAAATGTAGTTTTACTAGGATTAAGTAAGTTGTCCCTTAGGGTTGAGGTGGAAGAGTGCTATCGGTAAGAAGGCGGTGACTTTCGGGTGTGGAAGTGCCTTAGATTGAGAGTGCAACTCTTTGAGTCAAAGTCCTCATTGTAAGGGAAACAAGAATTAATCTAGTAAACCTAGTTTGGAAATCCTAAGCGGGGTGGTTAGATAGTGGAGTAGGCATTGGGGCCAAACCATTATAAATTATCGTGTTTGCATTGATAACTTGTATGTATTTATTGCTTTATCATTTATCGCTTCCGCATTTAATCATTCAATTGTAAATTGTCTAAACAATCTAAGTAAACGATTAAAATTGAATTTAGGCTAATTAGTTTGGTAAATATACTATTCACCCCCCTCTAGTGTTGTCCTTTTGCCTACACATAGATGGTACTATTCTCATTCAAATTATTAGACTTATTGGTTAGATTAGACTCAGAATTGCAAGCCTCAGTATTCATGGGATTCATCATAGTATTATTTGCAACATTAGTATTAGTCATAGAATCATTAATAGGAGCAGATTTACAAGCAGAATTAATCAAAGCACACTCTTTAATATTATGACTAATAATGCCACAATTAAAGCAAAAAATTGTGAGACGTTCATTCTTGATAGCTTGGAATATTCCAATACCCGATTTTCCAATCCATAAACCTTGCTTCAAAGGTTTATTAAAATCCAACTCCACACAAATACAAACGAATTTACCACGAAGCCAACTAAAAGACTGTTCATCAACTTTTATGGGTCTACCGATTAAAGAAGCAATACGGAAAAGGCTAGAATTCTGCCAGTACTCCATAGGGAGGTCCGACAATTGAATCCAAACAGGAGCAGAGAATATTTCTTCGATCAGGGCTTTAAAATTTGGTTTCCATGGTCTGAGGTTTATAAGATCACCTCTAAAAGACCATGGTCCAGTAGTAAGAACCTTGACTGCATCCTCCTCAGAAGAAAACTGGAACAAAAAGAAACCATTCTCAAGATCAATTACATTCGACAGATTGTAAATAGACCAAATCGCAAAAGCTCAATCCCTAACTTGGAAATGCGCAGGAGATTTACGAATAAAACGATCAATTAACGAAGAAAACCAAGGTTTACGCAAATCTTTAAGCTCCGACTCTTCAAACTCCACAAAATCAGAAGTAGACGACTTGATATTCGATAAAACTTCGAAAGACAAAAATGAACGAGAATCAAAAGAACTAGCTTTAAATAAATTCGCCCAAGAAGTGTTCCCAGGAAGGATTTTGGGATCACTAGAAAAATTACTATTTCGGACATGATCTTTATTACTAGGAACTGTAGAGTTAAGATTATCCTTACCTCTGGCCTGATTAATCTCCATTTCTTCTTGAAGAGTCATATCCCCCGAAACCACAAGGGCAGGAACAGCAGCGCTTAAAGATCTCACATCCACAAACTCATTATTAGAGGAAACATGCATAGATCTTAAAGGAGAAGAAGAAATCTCAGATCTAACTATTGCTTGATTCAACGAGATAGATGAATCTTTCGGACAATCAGTAAGATCGGGACAAAGGGACGATGAGATCAGGGGAGAAAGCTTACTATGCTTAGATGACGAACCAGCACCCAAATTAGCCACTACAGGAGAAGCACACTTACCGTGATCCACGATTGTTTCAAGATTTTTCATCTTTACCTTAGGGTTTCCCATCTCGGATCGCTGCCGAGAGGGATACCCCCCACCACACCAATCGGCCGACGTCGCAGCCCCAAGAAACCCTAGGCGAAAAATTCTACCCCAGGTTCTTATATGCAGCGTCGTGTGTCCGTCAGATTAACTCCACGTATTAGTTATCTCTGTCGTTCTTTATCGCACCTTCAGCCACACGTAGGGATGACAATATTACCCGTACCCGTGGATATTTACCCGACACGGATCGGGTTTGGTAAACATATGATACTCACGAGTACATGTACGGGTATAAATTTTTGCCCATTTAATAAACGGGTACGGGTACGGGTACGGGTACGGGTACTATACTATCCACACCCGCGGATACCCGCTACCCGCCAATATATATAAAAAATTGAATTTATAATTTTATATATTAATATCTAATGAAAAGTTTAAAAATAAATCTAAATATAATATATTTTTAGGGACATCAATTTTCAATTTTAGTTGAAAGTACTTTGGTTTTAAATTTAATGTTGCATAAATGATAATTGCTATTTGTTAAGATAATGTTATGATTTATAATTTAATTGTTACGTAGTTTATTTTATGGATTAATGTTTCTCAATCAAATTATTAATATTGGTGAAATGAGAATCATTGGTGGTATACTATTATAATAAAATAAAAATTCTTGTCATATATTAAATGGATATCCGCGGGTATCAATTACCCGCGAGGGTATGGGTGACGGATACCCGTCGCGGGTGCGGGTGCGAGTACGGGAGACGGGTTTAGTAAATTGGTGCAGGTGCGGGTGTGACACTATTCGCCCCGAACTCGCCCCGTTGACATCCCTAGCCACACGGGTGAGCCCGCCGAAGCCCAGGGAGCACCCAGCCCAGGATTCTTTCTTGTTTAGGATATTGTTTAATTTTTTATTTTTTATTTTAAAAAAAATTGTTTAGTTTTTTTTTATTCAATCGGTATTAATGGGTAATTTATTACAAATTAATGCTAATTGGTTTAATTTGTGTTTGTCGATTTAAATTATTATTTAAGTTTTTTTAATCAATCGATAATAGTGAGTCATTTATTGCAATTGGCTGCAAAATAATATAATTAAATGCTGATTGCTTTAATTTATGGATGCCTCATTGTTTGATGGAAATAAAAAAAGCAGCAGTCTTTACTTATGACTTCACTAATAATGACATTGAATGGGTTTTTTTTTAATGCATAAGCGATTTCCATTCTAATTTATTCGAATTTTATTTCCAATTTATGCAAAATAATATAATTAAATGCTAATTGATTTAATTAACGGTTGCCGATTTAAATTATTGTTTAACTTCTTTTTTTTCAATCAGCATTCATTAAGTCAATTTGCATTATTTCGAATCTAACTGTTGTCAACGTGATTCTATTTTAAAGCTGCATTAAATCATTAGAAGAAAAGAATTATGGTTAATTATTTCGAATTGTAACAGCTGAAATTTATTGCTAATGCATGTAATTCAAGAAGAAAAGAATTAGATTTAATTTGCAAATTTTTTAAAAATTGAAAAGAAACATTACAAAAAGGTTTTCCTTCAATGTGTGAGTTTTTCTTATTTTAATTTAAATTGTAATTGAATTGAAGTTTTATAGTTTTTTTTATTTAAGTTGTTTAAATTTTAAAATATTTGCAATTAAATTTGGGATATCTCAAAATTTTGCATACTTTTTACATATCTCAAAAAAAAAAATTTCCGGAGTAATTTTTTATGAATATCGCTTTTAATGGCTAAAAGTTATTATTAAGATATAATTTTTATAGTTGAATTTATTTTTTATTGTTGAACTTTTTGCAGATTGATCTTAAAGATTGAGAAACGATGAAAAGAATAAGTTTCTTTAATGATTCGATCATAATTTTAAATTATTATTATCAATTTTTTTCTTCTAACAATTTGAAGTTATGATTATTTAATTTTATTTTATTTCAAATGCTGCATTAAATCACTTATGCATAAAATTTATTGTTAATGCATGCAATTTAAGAAGAAAAGAATTAGATTTGATTTGCATATTTTCCACGTAATTTGAAATTTGAAATTTGAAAAGAACAGTTGAGAAATAAAGTATTGGATTTAATTGTAATTGGATTTAATTTTTATAGTTCTTTTTTATTTGGATTTATGTTTACAATTAGATTTGGAGAAGTTTTACATATTTTTTACATATCTCAAAATTTTTTGTAATTTTTTTATGAATATCGCTACTAATGGCTGAAAATTATTATTGAGATATAATTTTTATAGTTGGATTAAATTTTTGTGGTTGAAACTTCCACAAATTCATCTTGAAGATTGAGAAGCGACAAAAAAAACAAGTTTCTTTAATAATTCTGTCATAATTTTTAATTATTATTCTAAAAATATTTCTTCTACCAATTTGAATTTATGATTGTTTGATTTTTTTTTTCAAATGCTGCATTAAATCACTTCTACGTGAAATTTATTGCCAATGCATGCAATTAGCAATATTCCCAAATTATGGTTGTTTGATATTTTTTTTTGTCCACGTCAATATATTCCCAAATTAGTATATTCACTCATTAATTGTTCTCACCGTTTTTTTGAAGGAGTGCATGGACTCTTTTTAAATTAGTTGGAAAGTATTACTTCCTTATTTTTTTAAACACTCGGACTTTTTAAAATATTTTTTGAGATTGTGTTACTACCTCATATTTAATCTTGCTCGTATCAAAATCTATTGAAGTGAAAAAATTTGTATGTTTTCCACATATTTTAAAATTTTAAAATATTTCATTATCAATCATTTTTTAAAGTAACATTCACTTATGCCGTGTTGCACTTTCCCAGTGAAAGTTTGCATTATTTGTATTTAATACGCATTTGCATTGAAATTTTTTATACAATATAGTATTTATATTTAATACGCATTTGCATTGAAAATTTGTATTCAATATAGTATTTGTATTTATTATATGTATTTATATTTGATTCGTGTTTTGATATGTTTTCAATAAAATTTGCATGGTTTTGTATTAAATATTTAATGCTGTCTTAAAATTGTATTTGTATTTAATAAGTATTTGCAAGGAAAATTTATTTAATATTTAGTGTTTAATAAGTAGAATGATTGTATTTGTGATTAATCAATAGGGGTGCCTAGTGTTCGGTTCAAATAACACCGAGCCGAAAAACCGAACCAAATTTTTCGGTTCGATTCGATTTCAGCGATTGCAGGTTCAGTTCTTGACTCGAACCGAATCGAATTTTGAGTTTCGGTTCGGATTCGATTTCGGGAACCGACCCGAATCGAAAACCGGATAACTAAAAAATAATATTTTTTTAAAATTTTAACCCAGGTAATTAAAATTTCGGTTTTCGGGTTGAAAACCGAACCGAACCGAATCGAATAATTTCGGTTCGGGTTAGATCGGTTTAGGCATAATTCAATTCATGTTCGAATTGGAATTCAGGTATGAAAAAAATTTCGATTTAGTTAATTTTGATTCGATTCGAGTTGAACCGAATGGACAGCCCTATTGATCAACGCAGACTTTTCAAAATCTATTTAACTAAGGGACTTAAATTTGTATTTATTATTTAATAACAATGTCTTAAATGCTGCCAACGCCTACCTTTGTTCTTAAATGAATTTGAAAGGGACAATGTCTCTTTGCTAATAATTATAAATTTATTGAATAATTGTTCAAAATATTTTTTTATGTTTGAATTTTTTTATATTAATTTTATGCTTTTTAAATTTGATTTTTCCTCATTTGTTTTTAAATAAAATTTATAAAATTTAGATTTTTTATTTTTAAAATTAATTATATATATTTATGCAAATTTAATCGGCATTGTTTACTTTATATTTGTATATTTGTGTTGTATTTGATGTTTTTCTCAAATTTATTAATATTTTTTAATTTTAATTTTATATATTTTCCATATATTTTTATTATAAAGTATTGTTTGTTTCAAAATAATTAACTTTTTTATTCAAAAATTAATTATTATTTTAATTTTTTATAGATAAAAATAAAGATATTATAAACTGAAAGCATACTAGTATATAAAAACATTATTTATGTGTTGAAGTCAAAAATTTTTCCCTTAAAAATATTAGTTTCGATTCTAGATTTATATTTTATTAATATTTTAATTTTTTGTGATTATAAATTTTACTTTATTTATGTTTATATTTCCATATTTAATCTTTGAACCTAATTTTTTATGTTAATAATTATAAATTTATTGAATAATTATTGAAAGTATTTTTTTATGTTAGAATTAGTTTTATATTAGTTTTGTGCTTTTTTAAATTTGATTTTTTTCACCTTTTTATTTAAATAAAACTTATATAATTTAGATTTTTTATTTTTGAATTAATTATCTATACTTATGCAAATTTAATTGGCATAGTTTACTTCATATTTGTGTTATATTTGATGTTTTCCCTCAAATTTTTTAATAATTTTTAATTTTATTTTTATATATTTTTCATATATTTTTTTATTATAAAGTATTATTTGTTTCGAAATAGATGACTTTTTATTCAAAAATTAATTAATATTTTAATTTTTTATAGATAAATATATTCTCTAAATATGACAAAAAAAAGAGAGGAAATAATAGTATATTACGAGCAATTGGGGTCCATAACTGATTTGCCCAATAAAATAAAATTTACAATAAAAATTATATTAAAATAAAATTAACTATTAATTCATAATAGGAAATTTTTAATTTAAAGTATTTTAAAGATTATTTAATTTTAAATAAATTCAAGAGTCATGAATTAACTATCTCATAATAAGTTAAAAGTAACCTCCAAGATCTTAGAAATTTTTTATTTTTGAATAATTAATTAATTTAATGATTCTTTTAAATTGGGAAATGCCACCTGGGTCATGTGCTAAAAAGTAAAGTAAAATAAATAAATATTTAATTCTTGGTTATAATATTCTTATTACCTAGATTAAATATTCGGCATTGCAAATACGAAAACATATACATGTTACTAAAATTGGATGGATTTAGTTTAAGAAAATTGACTTTTGCTTGATAATTTTAAGGAACTTAAATTCTAGTTTATGTGAGAAAAAATCTTATGCTACCGACAAAAATATTATATAGATTTATTTTATACAATTAATAATTCAACTATCAATATTATAATTATCACATTCAAATATAAAAATTCATTATGATGAGTATAATTTAGACACTTATTTATATTTTACGTATATATTGATGTATTTGGTTAAATTTTGATTTCTAAGTTAAATTAAAAAATGCAAATTATATATATTATAATTTTATAATTATATAAATTAAATTAAATTAATATTTATTATTTTTCTCCATGCTTATATTTTTCACATATATGATATATGTTATTATTTTTAATTATTTAGGTATAAATATTGCTATTTAAAGTATAATTTCATTTAAAATTAATTTTAATATGTTTTTGTCAAAAATTTTAAAATATTGCTATTATGTAATTATGGATATTACTATCTAAAGTATGATTTCAATTTAATTTAATTTTAATAATTTTTTTCATGATGTAATTTATTACTATTTTGCAACTTTACTTTTTAAAAAAATTATTTTAATTATTATATATGATTAAATTATTTTAATTTAAATTATATGCACACAAAATTACGCAACCGATGAGTTTTTGACTAGTAGTAAATTAAGATTCAATAATAATAATAAATTTTTAATAATGTAAATATATAAATAAGTGAAAATATAATAAAGATAGATATAATTTTTAAAAAATAAAATATAACAATATAATATATGAAAATAAAAAATAATAATAAGTAAAATAACTTACTTACTATATATATATATATATATAAGAAACGACTCCTTCCACTACCTAAATAATTAAAAATATTACGATTTTAATAATATTGTCTTTTAGTTTTGTTATTGAAAAATACTATTTCAAAATAAAAAAATATATGCAATTTTGAATAATTTAAATATCTTATTTTTTATTTTTTTCAACTTATACTTTTATTATATTATATTTGATTTTTATCTATAAAAATTATATTGTTTTTGTTTTTTTTAATTTTTTATCATTGAAATTCATATAAATTAATTTTTTAATGTATATAATTATTTTTTATATTATTTTTGTGTTTATGAAATATCATTTTTTCTTTATTTTTGAAAAAACTTAAATAATTTCAAGTTTATTATATATATATATATAAACAACTTATCATTCCCGCCTAAACTATCTTCCCTCAAAATTTTGTCACTTTCTCTACCTAAATTTTTTCTTCTCAAATTTTTATCTCACTTATTTTCTTTATATGCACCTATTTTGATATTTTTTAATTTTGTATTTATTATTTTTTGAATAATAATTATAAATATTTTTTTATTGAAGTTTTTTATATTAATTTTTGGGTTTTGAAATATTATTTTTTGGGTTTGTTAATGAAAAATAGTATTTCAAAATCAAAAAAATTATGTAGCTTAGAATAATTTAAATATTTTATTTTTCTATTTTTTTTCATTATGTTATCATATATTTATATTATATTTGATTTTATCCATAAAAATATTATTATTTTGTATTTTGTATTTTGTATTTTTTATCATTGAAATCTATATAAATTAATTTTTAATGTATATAATTATTTTTTATATACTTTTGTATTTATGAAATATCATTTTTTTCTTTATTTTAAATAAAATAAAATATTTCAAATTTTTTATTTTTGAATTAATTATCTATACTTATAAATTTATGAATTAATGCATTATATTTGATGTTTACCCTTAAAATTATTAATAGTATTTTATTTTATTTTTTCTATATATTTTTTTGTTAAAAATTTATAGGGCCCGTTTGATTTGCAAATTATCAGTCACAGGACACTAGACAGGAACATGGATAGGACACCAGGTGTCCCGAGATAATAGCTATACCATGTTTGTTTCGTCATGCGTTTGTTTCACTATTACATAGTACTGTATAGGACAAAATGATCAAAATACTCTTTTATATTTTTAATGTTCAAATAGAATTTTATATTTTTTTCTTAAAATATTATAAATTTAATAGAAATTAAAAATTAAGTAAAAACCAAAATATACTTTTTTGTTCAATTTTCTTTAAACTTAACAAAATTTTAAACTGAGTTAAATGTTAAAATTAATTCCATTTGAAACTTGATCCAAACCCATGGTTTTAAGAAAAAAAAATTAATGAATCCTAATTGAGTTTAGATCCAGTTACATTACCTGACAAATACATTCTTTAAATTAACTAATAATGTACAGATGATGAATCTGACAAGGAAACACACACTAAACATGAGTTTCTTCACATGCAAAGGAATTGTTTTGAATGCAGAGGGTTATGACGTTTGTTCACATCTCAAGAGCATGTATTTCAAATATGATCATATATGAAATTGTTATTTCACTCTATAACAAAAAACAGTTGCAGTGAGAAATTGCAAGTCAAAAATTGTGATTGCTTTGGCAACCACATTTCTCATAAATTCTCTAGAATGATCAAAACCAAATTTAGTATAAGATCCCAACTTCTACTTCACATTGTCTGCTATTAATATAATATCCCACAGATATGAAACTTTTCAATGAATTTTTAAGATATTGCCACCATGGACATCTAACAAGAACTGGGTAGAAAGCAAAAGGTACACTTGAAATATTAGAAAACCTGGAACAATGAACTACCAATCAACCAAAATAAGTACGAAATTTGTTAGATATAATTAGTCGAAGAAAGACAAAATATCATTAACTTAGAGAGATGCTACAAAAGAGGGCCAAATAACTCAGCTCTTACCTTGAGGCCATCCATAGAGTATGAATTCTTTGAGGGATGCCACGGTGGTGGAAGGATCATACTTATTAGGACCAATGTCGGTGCCATCAGAGAGCCTAAATTTGAGCTCAACAAAATCTTCTTTTTCCATTCCCAATCACCTCGAAGAAAATTATAAGCTTAGATTTAGTTTCGTATCTTATCCTTCCTCAATCCAAATCCAATCTCGAGGAAAGTAGAAACTTTGAACAGAATATATACATTACACACAAATGACTTCAGAATCCAAAGCAAAAACTGATCTTTACAACAAGTTTGAACACCCCGACGAAGCACCTTCAAACTTAGCAGTAGAGAACCCCCTCTTGACGATAAGCAACCTTGATAAGACCAACGAGCAAGGGTCTCATCAAGCGTTAAGATAGAAATCTGCCGACTCCCGCAGAATAAGCCAAGATGAATCCTTTACTATGGGGGCATCCCTCGGCTAAAAGAATGGATCTTGATAGGTTCGAGCATGCCAAAGAGCAAATCCGCAATAAGGAGTCTCCTCTTTTGACATAGGCCGAGGGGGCCCTTCTGGAGGACGAAAGGGTCGACGAAGAACATGCGTCGCTCCTTTCCGGCCTCGAAGCGCACTGGCGGCTCCGGGGCATCGATTGGGGGGGGGCGAGAGAGGGCGGAAAAATCAGCGAGAGAGAGAGGTACTTGGAGACGAGGCAGCGAGAGGAAGTGTCATTTTGTTGCTGTGTCTCCGCCTCATTTCGGGGCTTATTTTGCAAATAAACAGGGGATATGGGCCGGTGTCATGGAATAGAACTTGTATGAGCGGCCTACTCATGCAAGTTTGTATGAGCAGGCCGCTCATCGTCCGCCACGCCAGCCCAGTACGCATCCCTTTGAGTTCGGGATGCGTGCCAGCACACAGCTCAGACTGCATCACGAATTTGAGCACGCATCACGAACTTGGGCACGCATCCCCATGACTTCTGGCTGGCGTGGCAGAAGATGAGCGGCCTGCTCATACAAACTTGTATGAGCAGGCCGCTCATACAAGTTCTATTCGGTGTCATGTCTGATCCTTCATTTTTTTACAAAATAAATGAGTTCATATAGTATTATTTATTTTAAAAAAATTTTAATTTTTTTAATTTTAAAATTATTAATTTAAATTTTTATTCAAAATTTTTTAATTTAAAGATGTATGCATTTTGAAATAAATTAATATAATTATATTAAAAAAATTATTGCCACTTTTAGATTTATATCATATTGATATTTTATTTTGTATGTCACACTAGATTATAAATTTTTATTTATTTTTATTTTTTCTATATGAGCATATTATTTTAAGCGTTAAAAATATAAATATTTTATTTTTTATTTTATTAATTAAATTATATAAATATATGTAAATTTTTTTATAATTATATAAATTAAATTAAATTAATATATATTACTTTGTTGTATGTTTATATATTATTATTTAAAATTATAATTTAATTTAAATATCTTCCTATTGATTTTTACTAGCTAAGTAATGTGATTTTAAAAATAAAATATTTTAAAATTAAAATTTATATTTTAATATATTATTATAAATTTTGTGGTTTTATAAATAAAAAAAATTAAATTAAATTTTAATATTTTAATATATCATTATATATAAATAGAAGAGTCTATCGATTTTTTTTTGATATTTTTCATATTTTCTAACATGATTTTAATTTGAAATTATATAAATTTAGAATTAAAACAATTTTTTAAAATTTTAGAAAAATAATTATTTTAAACTTAAATTGTAAATTAATTTTTAAATTAAATTTGTAACTATAATTTAATATTCTTAATAATTTAAATTTAAATTTTAAATTAAAATATTTGTATACCTAGAATTTTAGAAATAAATTATTATATTATTATTATATTATAAAATAATTACATTTTTAAGCATAAAAGCCGATACTAAAAAAAAATAAAAGCCGATATTTAATTGAAAGTGAAACCTGTTTAATTTAATGAATTCGAAAAATTTTCAATTAATCATACATATATACGAAAGAAAAATAAAATTTAAAATTTAATATGCATAATATAATATATAAAATTTGAAAATTAAATAGATATAATTAATTTGATATAATCAAATAGAAATTAATAAAATTTAAAATTATGCATGTTTAATTAAGCAAACATAATAAAAATCGAAACTAAAATTTAATTTAATTTTTAAAAATTGAAATTTCATAAATAATTCTCAACATTTGTAATTAATTAAATTTTAAAATTTTAAAATTTAAGCATTATTAATTGAAGGAAAAACAAATTCACCATTAATAAAATTTAAAATTGGTTTAATATGGAAATTAATTTTGAAATTATAATTAATTTAATTCAAAATTTTAAAAGTTAAGCATGATTAATTGAAGAGAAAATAAAATTCACCATTAATAAAATTTGAAATTAATTTAATATGAAAATTAATTTTAGAGAAAAATTAAAGTAGTTTCGTGTGGAAATTAAAGTCGAAGATTTAAAAATTAAGACATATAAAAATGAAAATATAAGTGAGATAAAAACAAATATAAATAATTGAGGGAGTTGAGAGAATTTAGGTGGGAATGAGTTGTTTCTTATTTTTATATATATACTAGGATGACACACGTGCTACGCACGATTTAATTATGCTATAAGAATTATTTGAATAAGAATAAATTAATTAGTTATATGCATTTATATATTTAATTGTAGAGTAAAAGTAATTGTATATACTTTTTTGAATGAAAATTATATATACTAAAATAATATTGAATTAGATATCATCATTTATTACATATGTAGAGATTTAGAAATGTAATAAGTTATAGAAAATATATTTTGGGTGTAAAATTTAAATTTTTAAAAATAAATAAAAGAAAAAAATTAAATGATTTTTGTAACAATAATATTGAATTATATATCAACTTATTAGATATTAAATTATTTACAAAAGAAAAATTAATATTTTATTTTAAATTAAAATATAACTAAAGATAAAATATACACTACGAAAAATTTTCTTGTAAACTAACCTCTCAAACAAATTAAAATAATTTATTTATTATATATTATGAAAGACTTCCTCTTAACAACATTTATAGTGCTATTTTTTTCATTATCATCGTTGTCATGTATAAGAAATTTCAAACCACGATTGCTGGTTACTCTAGAAATATCAACATATAGTTGACCATGAGAGGACACATGTTTCTAGATATACTTCAACGTGTTTAAGGTTTTGACCTTGACTCTTATTTTTTGTCACAGCAAAACAAACATATATTGTAAACTATCTCCGTTGAAATTTTAAAAGAACTTTTATATCTGATGGCGTCAATATCAATCTTGGAATAAAAATCTTATCCCATATATTGGTTTTTGATATTATTTTTCCTTTCAACATATGTTGACCTATTCAAATTATCTCAAGTCAAGTCTCATTGCATAAACCTGAAAATTGATCTATGTTTCGCAAAAGCAGCATGACAGGAACACCGACTTTTAGCTTCAATTCGTATGAATGTCATTAATTGAATCAAATCTATCATCCGATGAACAGGGGCTGTCAAAGCTGAGATAAATCTTCATTTCACTAGGTACTAACATAGCTCTGTGGTGCAAGTAATTGAGATCACCCATGTTGTTCAAAAATAATAGATAAATAATATTCACAATTGTAGCAAGTGGATCACCAATTTCTTCTATGAGCAAATCATCAAGAATCTTTATGTTGACATCCCCATCATTAGCATCACTAAGGGTCTCATTTCTAATGCTTGATACGATGAGTTTCCTAAGTGCAACCTCATATATATCTTGTTAATGTTAGCATCTCATAGTATCTTCACAAATAAGATGAATTAATGGTAGCATGCACAATATCTTATCTTGACCCTTTGGGTACAACATACAAAATCTCTTTGAAATCACCCCATAAAAATATTCATTTTCCTTAAAAAGATTGCTCAAAGCTTGATTATATCCCTCAAGGTTCGATCAACAGCTTCAAAATAATGCTTCTTCATCGTTGGAGTTTCATCATATATAATAAGTTTCGCTTTTATTATCAAGTCAGCCAATGGACTACCTTGATTCATATAACAGGTGGAGTCTTCGTCAACATTTATGAAAATTGCAAATCTTGGATGTAGCGTACTCCCACTTGGAATGAGCAAAGACATTATTCCACTCAAAGCAACTGTTAAAATAATTTCACCTTTGGATCTCAAAGTTGCCGAAAGAGTTCTCTAAATGAATGTTTACCCAGTGCCACTAAATCCATATAGAAAGTATAATCCTTCACGATTTTTAGCGATTCTAAGCATAATCTTATCGTATATATTTCTTTGCTCAACTATGAGATTAGAAAGGAGTTGGGCATGTTCTGTAGCTAATGATCGTTTATCATAGTTAAGCTCATTCTAAATAAGTCTATTTCTGCATTTTAGAAGGAATGAGTTATATATATCTAGAAATGATATTTCGGGTAAATCAGCTAGACTCCTATTGTTACTTCTTAACATATTCTCAATCTCTGCAAGAGCAAAGTTCTTCAACTCATCTTCACTTAGATCCAATCTTCACAAAAAAAATTCATTCATAAAAAGTCCAAAAATTATTATTTTTATAATTTTTAGAGATCTTAGAATGTGTAACACGTTGCAAACTTTTGCAAAAAAAAAATTAAAGAAAAAAAATAAAAATATTTGAAAAATATTTATTATAATAAACATATATTTTAGGGGTCTAAAAAATGAGGCCCGGAAATCTCGAAAATATTATTTTTAAAAATTTCGAATCGTAAATTAAAAAACATTTCTAAAATTTTGGGTAATAAAATTATATTTTTACTTTAATAGAAAAAGAAAAATTTTATGCCAAAATAATTAATGAGAATAGTATAGTAATTTCTTTTTACCAAAAAAATAATTTAAAATTACTAAATTATGTGTAGTAATAAAGTTCGAACGTAATTTGCCAAGAATAATTAAAAATCTTTTTTGAGTTTTTTTACGATTAAGATTTTTGTGTAGCTTTTTTTTTTGGAGATTTTATGATACATTTACAAAATCGTTTTTAATTATGAATTCGAAACTTTTAAAAAAAACTTAAAATACATGCTAAAATCCTCCAAAACTCACAACAATTCTAATTTGAATTTTTTTATGAATGAATTTTTTAAAAGATTTTGCGATACATTTCACAATTATTTTTAATATAAAATTCAAAATTTTCAAAATTCTAATTTAATGAAATTTTAGACCCAATTTTTTTTATATGTGAACATGCTACATTAACTTATAAATTTAAATAAGTAACTAAGTAAATTTGTTATAAAGATAATAGGCAAATTTATCTAATTTGATTATAATTTGATATAATGATGTAATATCTATCTAATCAAATTTTAAATTTCAAATTTATTTACATTAATTTTTTTTATAAATTTTAGCAAAAGCATAATTTATTTAATTGGGTAAATCAATTTGATATAATTAACTACCTATATTGGTTAATAAATTTCAATAAGCAAATTAATTTGATATGTCAATTTAAAATTATATAGAAGTGCAACGAAAGTTTTATACGTTTTAAATTTTTTGGACTTAAGTCCTATAAATTTTATTTTGGTATTTTCAGTCCTATATGTTTGCTACGTACCACAGATTTGGTTTTATTCGTGATGATCCGTTAACTCTCTGTCCACGTGGATATACTGTCATTCATACAAGTTGACAAATTTGATCCTATAAATTTTATTTCAAAATTTTCAGTCCTATATATTTTCGTAGATTTGGTCATATTTGTGACGGTCCATTAATTCTTCGTCCACGAAAAATAAACGACTTTATATCCATAATGACAGAGTTAATGGACCATTATGTATATGATCAAATATGTGTTGCGGTGCAAATTTATAGGGCTGAAAACTCCGAAATGAAATTTATAGGACTAAATTTTAAAAAATTTAAAATTTATAGGACTTCTGTTGCACTTCTCTCTTTAATAAAATATCAACTATATAGTTTATATTTATATTTATATGTAAATGTAAATTAAATTTCAACAATGCTTATTAAAATCATATTCTTTATGCTCCAATCATATTCATTTCTATACCAACATAAATTTATATTAAAATGACATAAAAAATATCTTTTTCTTATTAAATTAAAATTATAGTTTTATTAAACCGAAATTTTAAAAATGAATTTTAATTTAGGATCCAAAATTTTCAGGCCACATTTTTTTATACAAATCTATTTTTATTATAATAAATATAATTCATATATTTTTTTGGATTTTTTTACTTTTTTATTTTTTTTCAAAAAATTTGTGACGTGTTACTCACTTTTATGCAAAATAGAATATTTTTTCTAACTCATTTTAGGACTATTTTCCGCTTATTTCATAGATACTTTTGTAAAAATTTCTAAAAAAAATTCAATCATAAAAAATCCTAAAAAGAATTTTTGTGAATGAACATTACATAAATGTCCATTTAATAATTTTATAAAAATATTCATAAAAACTTCTTTTTTTATTAAATGAGCGGGAATAGCCCAAAATGAACGAGAAAATTTTTCTTTTTTTATTAAATGAGCGGGTAAGAACAAAAAAAAGAGCGAAAAATTACTACCTTATTTATTTCAGACTTAGTTATTTTTATTATGTAAAGATAGATTATCAAAAATATATATTTTTATAATTTGATAATAATACTGTAACTAATTTCTAAAAATATTGGTATAAAAATATTTAATTTTATAATTAAGATTTATTTATTATGAATATTAAATTATTGTTATAAAATTAATTTAAAATTTTAAAAAATTATAATTTAAGTTTAAAATAATCATTTTTCTAAAAATATAAAAAAATGTTTTTAAATTTAAATTTATATAATTTTAAATTAAAATTACGTTAAAAATATGAAAATATCAAAAAAAAATTGATAGATTATTTTATTTATATATAATAATATATTAAAAATACAAAATTCAATTTCAAACTTAGTTGTAAAATGTTAATAATATAGTAACTTATTTTTAAAAAATAGGTATACAATTATTTAATTCTAAATTTTTTATTTAAATTATTAAGAATATTAAATTATAGATAAAATTTAATTTATAATTTAAATAGTAAATTAATTCACAATTGGAATTTTGAATAGTCATTTTCTGAAATTATAAGAATTAGTTCTAAATTTAAATTTATATAATTTCAAATTAAATTTATATTACAATATATGAAAAATATCAGATTTTCTTGATAAACTATTCTATTTATATATAAACATATATTAAAATATATCCTTCAATTTCAATTTTTTTTTTAAACTACAAATTAATCGTGCAAAGAGTGGGTACTGCAGCTAGTTAAATCTAATTAGAGTTTACATAAGTAAATTTCGGAAGAAAAAAAAATCACATTTCGACGGAATAAAATATTATATCAAATATTTTTATCTAAAATTATGAAATTAATTATATATTAAAATATCTAATAGATAAAATATAATTAAATATTATGATATGAATATAAAATCATGCAATAATAGATCTTAAAATAAACATCAATCTTACTATGATCAAATTTAAATTCAACTATATATAATAGTAAATTTGAATATACACAATATAAAAATTAGTGAATATTTAATAGAGGTTGATACAATTTTTTAAATCATTAAACGCTAACACTCAAAATAACTGACTTAATAAATTAAAAAATTAATAGCTTATGAAAATTACAATTTTGATAAAAGATTAAAAAAAAGTAAGAATAGAAAATTAAGAACAAAATGGCTAAGCGATCCTACGTATAATGTATTACTTTATTATATTATTAATCTCACTGTAATATCTAAAATAAAAATGACATATAACGACTTAAAAATTATATAAATGGAAAAACAATATTCTCTTCGTACGTGGTAAATAATAGAGAAAGTAACTAAATTAAAATTTATAACAGTAATAATATAAAAATATATAAAATATATAAGAAAAACAAATAATAATTATTATAAATACTTTTTAAAACTTAACTTAATAATTCTTGATCTTCAGTATTTTTTAAAAAATTATAAAATAAAAATAATAATTTTATATTATTTTATTATAATTTTATAATTTTATAATAATATTATAATATTTTATTATAATCTTATATGTTATAATATTGATATAGGTTTATATCATAATATTTAAAAAGAGTCGGAAATTTAATTCCTTCACCTATCATAGGTGTCAATATTTGTGTTGGTACCACGTTCTTTCTTAATAAATTTTTGACTCCGATTTAGACCCATTTAGAAGAGTCATAAATAGAATTTTGTCACTTATATTTTTCTTTTAAATGTGTTGGAATTCTTTTTTTTTTTTAGTGGATAAAACTATCTAAACGAAAAAATTTAATGAAAAAAAATTAAAATTTGAATAAAATTAAGGATAACAAAGGTAAAAGTTTAGATTTTTAATAAACTATAAAACATAGTAAAAAAATAGCAGTAATAATTAAAATAATATATAATTATTTTTACAATATATATTCAATAAAAAATTATATACTAAAATATACTAATAATATATAATTATTTCAATCATATTTGCTAAAACTAAAAATAAAATAAAATAAAGTAAAAAATAAAATAAAAAATAAAATAAAAAATAAAAAAATAAAAAATAAAAATAAAAATAAAAATAAAAATAAAAATAAAAATAATTTTAAAACAAAAAGTAAAGCAAAACAAAAAATTTAGGATCCGTTCGTTTCGCAAACAGTTTAGTACAGAACAGACTAGTGTGTATAAGATTATACGGAACAACATAACAAATAGTCCCATGTTCGTTTCGCACGGTACTGAACATCAAATTTAGTACTATATTGCGTTTGTTTTGTATTATCATAACGCATGATAAGATAATTTGACGAAAATACCATTTGTACTAATTTTTTTTCTTCATTTCTTCGTATAAAGCATACTAGACAATATTATATATTGTTATAATAAAATATTTATTTTAATTAACATAACGATTATAAATCTAATTAATATATTTTACTACAATTATATTACAAGTAGATTAATTAACTAACATATTGCGACATGAAGGCCCCGACGTTGTTGACAACGCAGCCACACCACCTACCACACTGAGTATACATGCTAATACATAGTGAGTATACCTGACTGTATAGAAAGTATACATGATCATAATATTTTATTTGATTAAAGATCAATTTTTGATCCAAATATACTCTCGATAAATAGAGATATAGCTCATTTGAATATATTATATTTTAATCCAAATATACTATTCCTAAATATAGATACATACTCAATTTCTATCAAAATATACCCACTTTGAGTCTAAATATACTCTTTTTTAATCCAAGTATTTAATCTAAACATGAATATATACCCAGTTTCTACCAAATTATACTATATTTGAGTCCAAATGTACTTTATCTAAATATAGATATATACTCAATTTCTATTAATTTTTTTTTGAGTCTAAATATACTTTTTTTTGATTCAAATATACTTTATTTAAATATATATACTCATTTTTATCAAAATATACTCTATTTTAATCCAAATATATTATCTTTCAATATAAATATATTTAGTTTTGAAAAATTGAATATTCTTGAAAAAAATTTATGTATATTAAAAATATGAACATGACTATTATTGTCATTTTCAACTTTGTACCAAAGTAATAAGCCATTGTTACTCCAATTTACAGTAACAAGGAAATATTCTTGGTGTACTGTACCGAGATAAATTTTTATCCTGTACTTGGTATATTTTTGTAAACGAACACCGGACAACATATGTTATTATGTGCTGTACCTTAAAATATTGTGAAACAAACAGACCCTTAATAAAATAAAAATAAAATATAAAAATAAAAGTCCAAATAATTAAAAAAAAAGGAATAAAAGAGAGAATAAAATATATAAAAACTACAAAACAAAAAAAGGGAGGATGGGCAGCCTGCCCTTCCTTTAACAAAAAAGTTGCAGCAACGAGAGAGGGTTCTCTCAGCGCCACCGTACGATTCAATAAAAAAAAAAGGGAGAGGGGGGCTGCGTTGAGTAGGGGTGTCCGTTCGGTTCGAACCGAACCGAATAAGACCAAACCGAAATTTTTTTTAAACTCAAACTTCAACCCGAACCTGAACCGAACAATTCCTAACCTGATTTAACCCGAACCGAAATTGTTCGGTTCGGTTCGGTTCGGTTTCAACCCGAAAAAAACTGAAATTTGCTGGACATGAAGCGCTGCCGCGCTGGAGTAGATGTCGCCGCTCGGAGTCGTCGCTTGTCGAGTAGATTCGGGACTCGGGAGTCGCAGATTGAGGGAGAGTCGGCGCTCGTTGACGCTTGCTCGGCGCTTGTTGATGCTCGCTCGGCGCTCGACGGCACTGGCAGACGCTCGGCAGGGAGTCGGGAGTGAGTCGAACGACGGGAGCAATCGAGCAAAGCAGGGAGGCGGGATTGATGAGATCTCGGCGCTCGACGGCACTAGCAGACGCTCGGCGCTCGTTGATGCTCGCTCGGCGCTCGACGGCACTGGCAGACGCTCGGCAGGGAGTCGGGAGCGAGTCGAACGACGGGAGCAGTCGAGCAAAGCAGGGAGGCGGGATTGATGTGATCGACTGATCGAGTATTGGATTTGGAGGGCGCCGAATCGGAGAAATGACCTAAGTACCTAACGGATGAATGATGAATCTCTGACCCGAACCGCCGATCCGGCAATCCCCGACCCGAATCCGAAAAAACATAATATTGGGTATTCGGTTTTCGGTTTTTGGTTCGGGTCGGTTCCCGAATTCCGGGAACCGGACCCGAACCGATATAATAAATCGGGTTCGGTTCGGGTCAAGAACCGAACCCCGCAGCATTTGAACCGAACCGAACCGAAAAATTTGGTTCGGTTTTTCGGTTCGGTTCGGTTTGAACCGAATACTGGACAGCCCTAGCGTTGAGCGCTGCCCGCTGTTTTTTTCAAAAGAAAAAAAATGTAGAGCACTTTCGTACTGGATCCGACAGTACATATTAAAATATAGTAATAATATATAGTTAATCATATTTGCTAAAAATAAAAATAAAATAAAATAAAGTAAAAAAATAAAATATATAATAAAATAAGAATAAAAATTTATTAAAAAGAAAAACCAAAACACTTTGAAAACAAAAAGTAAAGCAAAAAAATTAATAAAATATAAAAAAGAAAATTCCGAACAATTAAAAACAAAAATAAAAGATAAGAATAAAATATATAAAAAGGAAAAAACAAAAAAAGGGAGAAAGGGCAGCAGTGCCCTTCCTTTTATAAAAAAATTGCAGGTCGTACGATTCAAGGGAGGGGGGGCGAGGCGTTGAGCGCTGCCCGCTAATTTTTTTTTTAAAAAAAAGAAAAACAAAAGAAACAAATGTAGAGCACTATCGTACTGGATCTGGCCGTACGCCTTCTCCAAACATCCAAAATTACTATATGATAGATACGTAAGTCATTTTTAAGTATTTTTTTAAAAGTTAATAATTTATATATTAGAAAATTAGAATTGTTTTATGAACATTACAAAAGATATTTTTCACAATAAAAATAAAATAAAATATAAAATTTGTTTTTTAAAAATTTTAATATATGTGATAAAAGTATCAATTTTGAAATTTTTACTTAAAACTGAAATGAAAAGACTCAAGTAAATACAATCTTTACCGAGAATAAAATAAATTTTTTTTTTTATTAAATAGTTTATTTTAATAATTTAAAAATTCGACAATGCAGATTAATTTCTGGACTTAATTTTTTTTCTTATCTAGATATATAAAAATAAGATTCACATATGTCACATGGTATTTTCCTAAGAAAAGTTTGTTGATATGATATTTTTAAAATTTTTTGACAAATTTTAAATTTTTTTACCATTGTTCATCCAATTAAGATTAATACTAAATGTGTCATTTAATTTCAATGTCCTTTATGTGTCTGATTGCCTACAAATTAATTTCGCATGTTCTTATAATTCAAATTATTATATATATATATATATATATATATATATATAAAAGAAAATACTCTAGCATTCTTATATATCAAGTATCATGATAAAAATTATGCCAAATGATAAGTTGTACTCTTCATATTTAGCAATACAAAAACATTAAATAATGCATTAGTAACAAACTCATGTATTTTTTTAGGTAGAAAAATGATGATATTTAATTAGTCATATTTAATTAGAGGAGAGGGGAAAATGAGGTATTTAATTAAAAGGGAGAAAGCTTTTTTTTTAAAAAATAAAAGTAAATTCAAAAATAGCAGCAGACCTGATTAAGAGTACATTGATTAAAAATTAAATATCAAAACAGATATTAAAATTTAAGAAATAATTGTAGGGAGCAATTAATAAAGCTGATAAAAATATTATTTTATTTTGATACAATTACATATAGTAACATTTAGTCCAGTAAATTACGTGCATATAATGATTTTTTAATAAATTATGATAAAAATATTATTTTATCAAAATATAATTACATAAAGTAACAAATACTTAAAGCATACATTAATCATAAAAATAAATTTTTAACTACGCATATAACAACTAAGCATAAAAAATCGGATTTATTATAAAATTAAATTTATAACATTATTTATGTTGTATTTTTTTATAACAAAATTAAATTTGATTTAGAAATATGTTATTTTATAAAAATAAAAATAATTTAATTACGGAAAACTTATTGGTACATACCTTTCCAAATAAACACACTATAGTTTTCAATGATGATGACCAATAATTAATGAATCTCAATTTTTAGCTTGGGTCGAAGCTAACAAATATTTCTCAAAGGCAATAACACTACTAAAAAACTAGATATCTGCGACGGACATTACCGTCGCAAAACGGTCGCTAAAGATCTTCTGCAATGGTAGGAAGCGATCACAAAGTGCGATATCAAAAGAACTTGTCGTAGAAAATGTATGACGGCAGAAGCAGCAGTCGCAAATGAAAATATTCTGCGATCGTTATGCGACGGTATACAACGGTCGTAGAATTTGGTCGAGTAACATCTGCGACATTCTTTGACCGTCACAACTAATAAATCAACGACGACATTGCAACAATGATCCTCGTCGTAAATATTATATCCACGACGATTCTGCGATCGCGTTTGCCGTCGCATAATGGTCGTAATTGTAATTGCGACCGCTTTTTGGCGACTAGTTCGATATACCTTTTGCGATGGCTAGCGGTCGCACAACCGTCGCAAAGGTGCATTTTTTTAAAAAAAAATAATTTATAATAATATTTTTTTTAAAAAAATGTATGTTTATAATATTTGACATCAAATTATATCAAAATGCAATGCCACAACGAGGAAATATACAAGACATCGATTATATCAAAATGCAATGCCACAACGAGGGAATATACAAGACATCAAATAATGTTTATACATATTTATATCAAAATGTAATTCACGTTTACATCAAATTATCGTATCAAAATATGTTTACACCAAAATAAAAAATAAAGTACATCAATCATGAAGTGCATCATGTGGCGGCGAGGGATGCAGCGAGGAGAGGGGTTGCGTCGGGAGGGCATCAGCTGGCGTCACGTCGAATGACGGGGGAGGCGGAGGGGCCGGAGCACCTGACATGGAAGAAGCAATATGTGCCATGTACTCCCTCATAGTGGCCACCTCACTGATGAGGCGTGCATGAGAAGCCTCTAAGGCTGAATGAGAAGACTGTAATTCTGCGTGCGAAGCCTCTAAGGCTGCAAATCGATCCCGCACCATGTGGTTGCAATAATGTCTGTGCATGGGCCATTGTGCCAATGCCATATACACGGTCATGGTCGACTCCTGTCACATGCATCCATGCGTCAACATCAAGTTGATGCTGCGCAGAATCACCTCCCCGTTGGGTCACCAACTCAGTATATGTGGCATTTAAAGATTGATTAATTAAATTAATTATACATAATTGAACTAATATATATATTTTTAAATACGAACTTTATTAAATATTAACTTATCAAGATCGTCTCCGGCCTCCCGCTGATGAACTCACCCCGGCGAGGACCATGTCTATATCTATGTGTCTCCTCGAAGACCCTCAAAGGATCAGCCAGAATGAGCGTCCACCGCTCGTCTCGCGTCCCTTGCAATAAAATAAATATAATTAGTTTTTCTATAATAATAATAAATAATAAAAACTATTATTAAATTACTTACCATGCGACGCTCGTGACTTAATGGGATGGACCCACTGGTATGTGTCATGCCCCAATTGTAGGGCCACGTGACCGGCCAGGGTATACGTACCTATATCCCTCAGCCTAACTCATGCACATGTCAACATCATAAACAATAAGTAAATAACAACTTTTAATAATAAAAGAACCAAAATAGATTTTCATTTCAAAATAACAAGATTTTAAATACATATCTCAAGTGCGAAAATAAATCGAAGAGCAACAATTCTTTTAATAAATAAATCTGAATAAAACGTGAATGTCCCCACAGGACTACAACTCCAAATACCAAAACAAAAGTGCATGATAACCTACTACAGACTCGACTATGACCCCAAACTAGGACTGCTATGAGATCATGTGACTCCTTTGCCCTCCAGCTGCGCAAAGTGCTCCAGCCCACCTCACCGGTCAGGCTTTGCAAAAACAAAACAAAACAACGACAACGAGTGAGTTCAAAGAACTTAGTGAGCAGTTTTACCAACCTCCACAATTCAACACCACAGAGATAACAAGAATATATCTATCTCTACAGAGGCAATGTCACAAAGGTGTGACTAGCTACCAGACCAACATGCCACCCATGCCCACGGCATCTAACTCTTAAAGAGATGCATCAGGCTGAATCCCTACCATGCCCGAAGGCAACATCACCGACAAAATGTGCATCAGGTCGAAACCCTACCATGCCGAAGGCAACAACACACACTAGGAAAGTGCATCGGGCCAAAGCCCACCATGCTGAAGGCAACAACACATACTAGGAAAGTGCATCGGGCCAAAGCCTACCATGCCGAAGGCAACATCACATACTAGGGAAGTGCATCGGGCCGAAGCCCACCATGTCGAAGGCAACAACACATACTAGGGAAGTGCATCGGGCCAAAGCCCACCATGCCGAAGGCAACAACACATACTAGGATATTCGGGAAAGGCCCTCCGAACTTATCCTGCAGGTTGGGAATTTTGGCGTCCAACCACCCGGGCGTAGCCCGAACACCCGCTCCTAATCGAGCTGCTCTGCCGTTCCCAAGGATATGACGCATCAAGAACTAAGTCAAGATTCTCCTACGGTGTCCTAGGGTGTCCTCATTATGAAGCGTCTCAACACTCCAAACCCAACCCCTATCCCTTAGACCCGTAATATCATGAACTCGTGTGGTTTTATTTTATGAATACCTTGTAAGTTGGTCCATAACAGATTATGCTTACCCTTAAACCCAATTTTAATTATAGAATTAAAATTTAGATCATCTCAATTAGGGTTTTATTTTAGGATTTTATTCTGCCCAGAAGTGTTGTGTATACCCCGAATCTACTCTCCAAAGTGTGTCCTATGTTTTCAAAATATATTTTTTGGTCAAAACGATAGGTTACACGACTATAATCAGAGATCTAATCACATAATAACAGAAAAATAAAAAATCAGCACAGATTTAATAAGCAACACATAAATGTCAGAAAACTGAAATTTTCAGCACAACATGAAATAAAATCCAAATTTTACAGAATTAAATTCCTAAATTTCTAACATCACAGATTCATGTCATCAAGCCAATCATTCATACAATCTCATCAGCCTAGATTTAATAAACAACACATAAATTTTAGAAAGCTGAAATTTACAGCACAACATGAAATAAAATTCGAATTTTACAGAATTAAATCCCTAAATTTCTAACATCACAGATTCATGTCATCAAGCCAATCATGTATACAATCTCATAATTTTTACTCAATAAAAACTAGCATATATATCAAGAATCCCTAAACCAAGAATCAAGGAGATTAAATTAATTCTTTAGCATCAAGAACATCTAGAACTCCAAGATGAGGTTTGAACCCAAGATTCACAAGATTTAATTATAAAACCACAGATCTTCCCTTAAACATAAGTCTCATGATATGAGATCAAAATTTAAGATCTAAATATGACATAGAAACCAAGAAAATCTCAAGAACAAAAATAAACATATTCAAGATCAAGAATCTTCAAGGTGGCTTCAAGAGAATTCGAAGAAAATTCGAAAAGGAGGGATAAAACCACTCACCTTAATTTGAAAAAATATTAGGAAAGAAATTCCGAACGACGGCCATGAATCCGGCTTCAAAAGACCGATGGGTCAACCCAAAAATGGCTCCAAGGGGCGGTGGCTCACTCCAAGCCGCCGGCTTGGAGAAAGGGAGAGAGGGGAAGAAGAGGACAGCTCGGCTCCAAAGGGAAGAAGAAAGAAGGAAGGAGCGGCTCGGCTCGGCTCCTCTCGGCTCGGTTCCAAAGGAAAGAAGAAAGAATGAAGGAGAAGGAGGCAACGACTCGGCGGCTTGGCTCATAGAGTCATAGGCGGCGGCTCCAAGGGGAAGAGGGAAAGGGGGCTGGCAGCTTGGCTTGGCTTGGCGGCTGGCTCCCTTTCTCAACTTTTTGGGTGGCTCCAAAATAGGAGCCACAAGCCATGATGGAGGTTTTTATACACCCTCATCAACCCTAACCCCTTAAACCCTTAATTCACAACCCGCATCCACCTTAAGTCAAAACCACAACCTGCTAACCCGATAGACTTAAATAATTTAATTAATCTCATTCTAATAAATCATAAATAATTAATTAAATACTCATATGAACATAATTAGCAATTATGCACACACAACACCAAATTAAATACTCTCAACTACCCAAGCTTAAAAATTCATAAATTCATAAATTTATATTCTACTTACCCGAGCTCGCAAGCTCGCTCCGGACCATGAGTCGACTCAGCTCGACCACACTAGTCCGCTAGGCTGGCAAATACACATAAAATGAAAAATAATGAATTTAAATATGTGGGATATTACAGTATGTCGGGCCACGAATCCCTCAACTAACGTCATCCGATTTCGGTGCGCCATTCAGGAGGCACCCTGCCACTCCTCGGACGCCCAGATGTTGCATAGTTGATCCCATACGTTGCTCATTATCCAGTTGGGCCCATTTCCCTTCAGCGTATCAATAGACGTATCCCGATTACCACTTACATTTGCCCGCACCTCATCCCGTGCATGATGGAGGACATCCTTGAAAAACTTTTTATTGTAAGCTTTCCAAGTATCCTCCACCTGAGCTTGAATGACGGGATCCCATGTGTATTGAGCATACAAGAAGAAAATATTAATACAATCATTTTAAATCTTAATTCAACACAAATGCAAATTGTTACTATTTTTCTTTCCGTTTCACTTACACAAAATTTTTGCAATATATTCCTCCTGAATATATTCATAGTAGATTAAAGATCTAGAGAGCTGAAGTTGATTTATTTACTGAATAATTTTATTGGGTGCTGGTAGTAACCAAATTGATTAAGGCAAATTCAACAACATATCATGAAGTAGACAAATTAACAAATCTATCTTACCTTTTCATATACACCAAATGTATCCCAAATTTCAAATACATATCAATTGTACTCCAAAGATCAACGTTTCATTGTTAGTCATCTCTCAAAATAACACATTAAACAAACTTCATGATGATGAAGTTTCATTGGTAGTACGGTCTTCTCAAAATAACTTCACAGAAATTACATAATACTGCATTAACCACACAACAGAACATGATATAGTTGGTACCACATTGACACTGCAAATAGTAAGGTCAGGCTGCCATTATACTACTAAAAATCACACATTGAACACTTGCATATTATCTACTTCATTAAGCATTCTAATAGGCTGATGGAAATTTATGATGATGAGAGCAGAAAAAAAAATCTCTAAGTAGTATCAGCTGATGTATGATTAAGTAAACAGAGGAAAAAACATACACAAATTCCTATACTTCACAAATTGAAGCAGATTTTATAATGCAAGATGATAACTTGTGATCAACGTATTAAGATGCAAAATGCAACAATTAGAAAATCAAGTAGATTCAACATTTAAACACTTTGTTCATCTAAAAATCTCAAGAAACTAAACACAGATAGCATGAGATAAAAAGAAATCCCTCATCATCTTCATCTTTTCTCATCATCCGCACTCCATTCCTCCAGCCCCAACTAAAAAGAGGGAATAAAAGCTAACATTCCTCCTGACTGGTTTATGTTCTATGTCCAGAAGAGATATGTAGCATAGTTATTTTCGTGTTTCAATGCTCTTTGAGTCATCTAATCACACTAGTCATCATCTAATCATTTAACATCTGCTGTTTGATCCTGTGCTTAGTCCTTAAACCCTACATAGTGCATAAGTCCTTTTCTTTGAGGGGACTATATAGTGCATTAGTCCTAGTGAGTGTGCCTAAGTTACACTTCCTAGCTCACGATGTGCCTAGCTTATTTAGTTGACCATTCAACTAAACTTAAACTTATCCTAGCCCACTCACGTCAGGTGCAAACATTTAACAAAGCATATTAAACATTATCAACATTAATTTGTAGAAGACAAAATTATTTCATATGCTAAATTTACAACTCAACTTTGAAAACCATGAAAACCAGAACATGAAAGCCATATGAATGTATAACCATTCTACTCTTTTATCCAAATTAAGCTCAGCAGATATTCCTGCTTGCATATGAATAAAAATTCAGCTTCATGGATCAATAAACTTGTAATGGAATTGGGACAAATTATTTAACCATGCGAAGATAAATACTATATGGGGATGAAAAAAACTGGCAGATCGAATGTGGAAGAAGATAAATGCTACAAGTTCATGAATTAAGAACAAAGATTCAAACACACCACTTGAATCAACATTCATTAAATTAAAGTAACTTGAACTACGTACCTCGAACTCATTCCATAATAAATTTTGATAATGGTCCGACATCCTGGTCCATGAAGTCCACTTGTCATATAATATAAATTAATCATCGATAGTATAATATAAATTAATCATCGATAGTATAAATTAATTTTGATAATGGTCCGACATCCTGGTCGAACTCAACCAATAGTATAATATAAATTAGTAGAAAAAAGATGAAAAAAATATATATATTACACATTAATCATCGATATCATCTGAATAAATAATCGATTTAGTCATTTTCTTCTCCACTTGTCTCTTCATCTTTACAACTATTCTCATCTTCTGCATCATCTGGTTCAACATCAACACTTTCTTCAGCTAGACCTTGTTCAACGACTAAATTTTTATCTTCAAGTGTTTGACCCACAACTTCAACTACTGGAGGATCATCCTCCTGATAAAAAATCACCTAATACAAATCTTGTAGTATCATTATCCTCTGTCATTGGATCAATCCTCAATCATGCCTTAGTCTCACACACTTCCCGCCATTCCGATCTATCTCTTCATCTTCTTGGATACTTTGCGTAATATACTTGTTGAGCTTGTGATGCCAAAATAAAAGGCTCGTTCGACGCCAACTTTGATTTAAAATTAACATCAACAAGCTTATACTTTGGATGAATTTGACTCACTCGAGATGATGTGTCAAACCAGTGACATTTGAATATCACTATTCTTTTGCACCCAACATATTGAAGCTCAAGTACTTCCTTAAGCAGTGCGTAGAAATCACAATCACAATCAATCCAAGTGGAGCATTTAACATAAACATCGACATTTATTGTCTTCTTTGTGGTTGAGTACTCCTTTGTATGAAATTTATATCCATTCACAAAGTATCCGTTATAGCATAAGACTAGTCGTGACGGTCCACATGCTAACTCGAGTAATTTGTTGTCTATTTCTTGAATATGTTCACTCGACCAAGTTTTGAACCAATTTGGAAATTCTATGCTACGTTTATCTTGTAATTCTTCCTCGGATATATTCAGTGTTTGTGTATGAACTTCCGTGTCAAATTTTTGAATGAAAGGATCAACCTCGGGGCAATTCATCAGTACATATAATTGTGCAAGATGGTACTCATCTTCAGTTAAATATCTCGGTGGACGTGGAGCCCAAACCACGACTAGGAAAATAAAATATTGGTAGAAAACCTACAGCATTCACATTTCCCCATCATCATTTCGGGGAAGATGAGTCAACGTACCTTGTGTGCACATTGGACTCGAAATAGAAAGAACAGAAAGTTGATATCTCCTGAATTATATAAGCTTCACTTATTGAACCTTCCACCGCAGCTGTATTTTTTATTTTTCTTTTTAACCTCTGCATATACCTCTCGAATAAATACATCCACCGATACTGAACCGGACCACCAACTCTTGCCTTGTATGCTAAGTGAACCGGTAGATGTTCCATCGAATCAAAAAATCCAGGTGAAAATATCTGCTCTAATTTGCAAAGAATCTCTACAATATTTTTTTCAAGCTTTTCCATAACTTCGATACGGAGGGCGTTGGCCCAGATATCTCTGAAGAACAAACTAAGCTCGATTAACGGCTCCCAAATTTTGTCTGGTAAAATATCGCGGAATGCAATAGGGAGTAGTCTTTGCATGAATACATGACAGTCATGACTTTTCATTCCTGATATTTTACCTTCGTCTACATTGACGCATCGAGCTAAATTAGATGCATAGCCATATGATAATTTGAAATCTTTTATCCACTGGAAAATATCTTTTTGTTGTTGCTTACTGAGAACATAAGAGGCTTTTGGTTTCACTTATTTGTCGTTCACCTCCTATAGATCTAAATCTGGACGTTTGCAATATACTTTTAAGTCAATTCTTGCCTTCACATTATCTTTTGTTTTTCTTGCAAAATCCATCACTGTATTAAAAATATTCTCAAACACATTCTTTTCAATGTGCATCACATCTAAATTATGCCGAACTAGTAATGAGCTCCAGTAAGGCAGTTCTCAGAATATATTTTTTTGACCCAATTGCGTCTTTCTCCGAAATCACTAATTATGTCAACCTCTCCGAATGTGATATCCGATAATACAAAAACCCGAGCTAATATTTGATTACCAGACAAACGTGGTGGTGGTCCGTCTTTTTCCACTCTGCCCCTGATAAATTTATCTCTATTTCTCCGGTATGGATGATCAAGTGGCAAAAATTTACGATGACAGTCAAAGTATGAAATCCTTCGTCCATGCCGAAGACTGAATACTTTTGTTCGTTCCATACAATATAGACAACCAAGCCTCCCGTATGTGCTCCAACCAGACAACATAGCATATGCCGGGAAGTCACTAATTGTCCACAACAATGCGGCCCTTAAGTTGAAATTTCTTTTTTGATGAATATCATAAGTGATGACTCCGTCGTCCCACAAGTTCTTTAAATCGTCAATTAATGGTCGAAGGAACACATCCAATTCTTTTCTTGGTCCCCTTGGTCCTGGTATTACCATACTAAAAAATATGAAATCATCTTTCATGCACATCGACGGCGGTAAATTGTAGACTGTGAGGAGCACCGGCCAAACAGAATATGAAGTGGATGATTGACCGAATGGATTGAACCCATCAGTACATAACTCTAGTCTGACATTTCTAGGATCACTTGCAAACGATGGATAGCACCGATCAAGATATTTCCATGCTTCACTGTCAAACGGATGAGTCATAACATTCGGATTACGACTCTTAGTATGTCATATCATATGTTGGGCTATTTTTTCAGACATGAACAACCGCTTCAATCTGGGAATTATTGGGAAATACCGAAGAACCTTAAACGGTATATCTTTCTGCCTACTCGAAGATTTCTCTTTGTACCATGGATGTTCACATGTTGGACATTGGGTCAAGTCTGCGTATTCACGGTAATAGAGAATGCAGTTGTTCTGACATGAATGAATTTTCTGATACCCTAGACCAAGTCTCTTCATCATCTTTTTCGTCTTATAGAAATTGTCCTCCAGTTTGTTATCTTTAGGCAACGCTTTGTGAAAAAGCTCGGACAATCGATTATATGCTATCTCAGTTACTTTGCAGTCAGACTTAATGTTTAACATTTGAGTCATTATTGACAACTTTGAATATTCATCACAGCTTTCATATAATGGTTTATCTGCAGCTTTCAGTAAATCATAAAACTGTGTTGCTTCTGGATTTGGTAACTCCATTTGAATTTTCGGTTCTACTTGTGGCTCACATTCTATATCCATTGTCACTTCAGTACTTGACGATTGACCTCCTAATTTTGTGTGAGGCATTGACAACATTTGGAATTCACGACCGCCCAGAGCATCTAAGACCATATTTCGATACGGCTGCTCAACAGATATTGTATGAGTTGCGGACGAAGACCCAATATTAGACGACTGGCCTCCTAATTCATACGATGACATGCCTATGAATGACTCCCCGTGTGAAATCCATCGATAGTAACGATTCATGAAACCATTTCTGTATATGTGCAATGTCACTGCCTGTCGGTCTAGGAAAAATAAGTTGACACACCGACGACACAGACATCTGATTTTGTCAACATTAACAAATTACAGATTTGAATATGCGAAGTTCAAAAATTCCTGAACACCGCTCTTGAATTCTTCAAGTAAATCTCCACGGTACATCCAACTACGATCTTCCGTCATGATTCTGTACGTGATATATCACAGCAATTACTTCTTTAAAAATCTTTATAGGTGGGGTGGTCCTATTCCATTCGGGAATCAAATTATTCTACTTGCATTTAAATATTTTTTTTAACATTCAATTTCAATCGAAATTTCGGCAGCATTTTTCTATAGTTCTCCAAGTATGCATATCATCTGGGCGCATACTTGGAGAACAAGGGATATCTGCTAGAATTTCAAACTGAAATGAATGTTAAAAAAATATTTAACTGCAAGTAAAATAATTTTGATCCCAAACTGTCCGATCAAGGATAATTCAGAAATAGTAAAGAATCTATAAATTTTGTACTTCTTATAGACAACGATACGATCTCCGAACGGATCTAAGGTATTGTAAACAAAATTATGATTCAACGATTGATAAGTTCGTGTCTCTTTATCAACTCGTGAATCATAATATTATTTTTTCAGTTTCAAGCTCACCAACATAAAATTATACACTAATACTATTGAATACTAAAACAAAACACTATAGTCATATAGCAATATTAATTTCAATATATTAAACACTACTCATTCAATATATAAATTACATATAAATATTAATGAACAACAATATTAATACTATTTCAGATTAAAAATTTTCATTCTCAAACACAACAAGGAGAATAAAGTTATGTTTAAGTTAAATATATTTTATTTTTTATAATAAATTCCTTTTGCTTATCATATAATAAACTTGCATAACATCTACCTATAATTATGGATGTTCTTAGCATGATGGGCAGTGAAGGTGGTCCAAACCTATAATAATGGATTTTCTTTGCATCCATGGGCAGTCAAGGTGGTCCAAGAAGTAGTGATACACAATTTTTAATTCTTCCAACTAAATTAATAGCCCTTCATTTTCCACCATTTACAAAAATTGATACACAATAAAGTCTAATAAAATGGCCAAGTCAAACTACAGCACCAATGCAATCCCAATAAAGGAAACAACAAGAACACATCAACACAACTACGGTAGATAAAAACTGCTTTGACTTAATCTACTAGAAATGGTTAGATCTTTACCTCTATAATTAGAGCCTCTCCCTTTCTTAGGAGAGATTATAAATGCTAATTTAATATATAAGTCGTCTTTTTGCTGATTTATTAATCAATTAGTAGGTTGATAGGTGCAAGCTCCATGAATGAGACTGCTTCAATTAATAAGAAATTGAAGAACATTATCTCTGATTTAAAATAAAAAGATTGAAGAAATAATTTTATCCTCATTTCCATGAATGAATATCATTGCTTATGTACAATAATGTATGGTTAGTATTGCTTATATAGACAAAAATCAAGCAGAATACATTGAGCTCCATGTGTATATGAGCTAATTATAATGAAATTGTTCATTGCACATATTAGCATATTGACAGTAATAATGTTTATATTCAAGTTTAGTGAACGTATTTCGTAGAGTTAAATTTCACATATTAGCACGTATTAGCATATTGAGTTAAATTTCTCAACCACTAGAGTCATTTCACTTTTAGCTTTAGGAATCCATTTAGTCCGAATGCTAGGCCAACTATAAAGGTCCTATGTATTATTATCATGTACAATTCCTTGGGTACTAAGTGTGACACATAGCATTTCACTCAAAGGAAGATTTTATGTTATGAAATCATGTAATTGTGTAGATTCAGTACTATATGTGTGCATGTAATAGCCACATGGATAATATTTATGCTTAATAGAAACCACTTGATTGCAACATGAAAATGTATGATAGTAACGTACTAACATAGAAATTATAAGCTATGTCTTGAGTACACTGTTTAGGCATCATAAGCAAGGAAGTTTGTAGAATGCAAATGACCTTTTCAATCACTAAGACATTTTAATAGCAGCGAGCAGTTGGATATTTTTAACAGAGTTCTACCAAGGAAATAGATAAAATACTATTGGATATTTTTGATGTATAACACCAATGAAGAAAGTATATACATAGGCATGGGCAAAACAAGTATGTGTGTTTGAGTTTCTAATCCGGCAAGAAGAAGAATAGAAGGGGATGTGATCACTAGGAAAGGAATTAAGATAAATGTAAAACAATTGACAGTTCGATAGCTCCATAATACTAGAATATCCAACGGTTAGGCCCAAATAGTCTAATGCTAGGTTAATAACCAAATACAACATACCATATGTATCTAACAGGATTTATCATCTACAAGATGATGGCCAGCACCATGGTAGGACCCGGCAAAATACAAGAAGGAGCCTTGGTTTCTCATCAATAACATCAAATTAACAGTACAATTCTAGTTGTAAGATTAATAATTCATTCCACTAGAGTCGTTGCACAATTTTAGCTTGCGGATAAGAGAGAGAGAGGGGAGAGAATACCGTTGGCTAGGGTTCGACGGGCCTGCTTGCGACGGGCGACGAGCACGGGCGACGACCAATGAATAGCGGGCGGCGGGCGACAGAGATCGAGAACAAGAATGAGAGGCTAGGGTTGATCGAGCAGGGAAAGTGAAAAAAAGGGATTGAACGAGGAATTTAATAACATTTTGCGATGACCTTAACGGTCACAAATAAGCGGTCGCAACATGATTGTCGCAAATGATCGCCAAACCGTCGCCATATTGCGATGACACTCTATGCGATTGCAGTGTTAATTTTGTTGCTATTTTGCGACGGCATTCTATGCGGTCGCAACCCCGACCAGTCCGCGACCCCAATGGACGGCGGTCGCAGACCTGTCGCATCTGCGATCGCATCCTGTGCCGTCGCAAAAAGCCATTTTTTTAGTAGTGTAAGTTTAACATATGTCGAATTTCTTTTGTTATTTGCATGAAAGCAAAACATTAAACATTAGACTTGAAAAGAGATAAGACAATTTTCGATTGGAAGAATATTCTTAATTTATTCCCTCAGGAATGAGTGAGTTATACTATTTGAGAATTTTACTGAACGTGGTCAAGGGTCCACATCTTTCGAGGATATTAGAACTGTCAATGGTAAAGTTTACCCAACTTTCATATATACATGTTATACTTTAGGGTTGATTGACGATGACAAAAATTATGTAGATGCAATTAAAGAAGCAAATGCACGAGAATCATGTTTTTCTCTTAGAAAAGTGTTTGCTACATTATTATTATCAAACTCGATGTCTAGACTAAAATTCATTTGAGAGGATAATTGAAAATTATTAACTGAAGACATACCTTATTTGATAAAGCAAGTGTTACAACAGAAGGTACGAAAGCTATATCTCTGTTATATATATTTATTATGATTAGTATGTTTCATAATGTATTATTTTTTCTTACCAATTAATATATTAAATTAATATATTTTTGAATTGTAGATGTTGTCATTACTGATGATGAACTCAAAGATGATTGTTTGGAGAAAATTGATTTAGTTCTACGAGCATGTGGTAAGAGTTTGGGTGACTTTCCTATAATGCCAAAATCATATTCTAGGAGCATCTACAAATATTAACAATCGCTTAATTGCTCAGGAGTCGTGCTACAATCAGAGGAGATTGACAGAGGAAAATCAAGAAGAAGTTCAACACCTAACTTCGGAACATAGACAAGTTTATGATAAAATATTGGATAATGTTAAAAGAAAAAAGGGATGTGTGTCTATGGTTATGGTGGAATTGGAAAGACATTTATTTGGTAACTCTCGCATATGCACTTCGGTTCGAAGGAGAAATTATTTTAACAGTTGCGTCCAATGAGATAACATCTTTACTATTACATGATGGAAGAACAACACATTCTCGATTTGCAATCCCTCTTAATCTGGATGCGGATTATACTTGCAATATTAAACAAGGTTCTCCGCTGACTTATTTATTGGTCAGAACAAGTTTAATTATTTGGGATGAAGCTCCAATGATGAAATAAGTATTATGCAGTTATCTATTTAATTTATATATTTATTAAATTTCATAAATACAAATGTAATAGAATATTGCATGATGTTATGCGTTTTAAAAATCCAAATAACAATGATAATTTTTTTTGGAGGTAAGACTATAGTATTTGGGGAGACTTCAGATAAATTTTATCTGTCATTCCTAAGGGAACCAGACAAAATATTTCAATGCTACACTTAATTCCTTTTACTTATGGACGACTGTGAAGTTTTGGAGCCAACGAAAAATATGTGTCCCACTGTAAACAACTCCGATGATAATACAATTGATTTGAAAAGTTTTTCGGATTGAATATTGTTAATTGGTGACGAAAAGATAGGTGATCTTGGTAATGGTTATGGGGTAGTTCGAATTCCAGATGGTAACTTGATTTTGGATGCAAGCATGACCATATTACTGTGATTGTTGATGCAATTTATCTTGAACTTATAACAAATACCAATATTTGCAACAAATGGTTATATTAGCTGTCACTCTGAAAATGATTGAAACGATTAATAACTACATGATTTCTCTAAATAAAAAAGAGTCAGCGATATTTTTTAGCTCAAATAACACATGCTTATCAAATTCTAGAGGGAGTTTGTTGGATCAGATCCATATACCAGACTTTGATTTGCAATTCAGAAAATCATATTAAAAAAGAAACTACAAATGTTGTGTACCAAGAAGTTTTTCGTAATTTTTAAAAAAATATTTTTTATATTATTTTTTATTTCTACACAATATTATTTTTCAAATATTGATATATATATATATATATATATTAATAGCAAAATTATTAGATCTAATATGAATTAAGATCACCGCGGGTAATTAAACTAGTATATATAAAAAAGAAAGCACTCTAGTCTTCTTATCATGCCAAGTGTCATAATAAGAACTATGCCAAGTGGCATAAATATAAGTACTTTAATAGTTTTTATAATTATTTAATGAGTCATGAATTTTGAATATTAATAAATAATAGTTTATAATATTAATGTATATGCTTTGAGAAAAGGAATGTATTCATTGCATTGATTTTTTTTATGACATGTAATATTACCACTCCTGGATGGCATATGATATTACCTCTTTTAATTATATAATATTATATTTCTCAAATATTTAATATTTAATTGGCCAAGATTCGCATCATCCTTGATGAGCCGATTGAAGAAATGTAATTGAAATATATTAGATTTAATTTAAATGTATTGATATATAGATATTAGATTTAATTTAATATTTTTTTTTGTTATTAGCGTTACCTTGTAAAACATTAGAAAAATATAATATTTTTGAACGTCGGCCCACCACATTTATGTGTTATTTAATGTTATTTATGATATATATTCTTAATGCAAAATAACTAATAAAATAATTAATCCTTTCTTTTTTTGTTTGCTTCTTAATGCAGTCCATGTAGCAGAAATGTGGACTGCCACATGCTCACATCGTATTATTTCTACATAAGAATAACAAGTACCCAATCGGTGATGATATTGACAAGATAATATCTGCTGAAATTCCGAATAAATCGACTGATCTTTATTACTATGAAGCTATTTAATGATGCATTACCCGTGTGGTGTTGCACAAAAAAATTATCCTTGCATGCAAGATGCTAAATGTTTACGACGTTTTCCGAAGAAGTTTGTAGACAGAACAATCATCGACGAGGATGGATATCTAGTTTATAGAATAAGAGATAATGGCCGAACAATTGAAAAAAGAAAGATTGATTTGGACAATCGTTTTGTTGTGTCTCATAATAAATACATGTTGTTGAAATATAGTGCACATATTAATGTTGAATGGTGCAACCAATCAAGATCAATTAAATATCTTTCCAAATACGTGAATAAAGGCCATGATCGTGTCACTACCACATTTGTCGACTCAGCCTCACAGTCTGAAATACAAGCTCTTGGTTGATGAGATCAAAATATTTTATAATTGCCGATATATCTATCCCTGTGAAACAATATGGAGAATTTTTAGTTTCGACATTCATTACAAATATCCATTTGTGCAACGATTGTCGTTTTTATCTTCCAAATGAATAGATTATAATTTTCAATGATGACGATCCAATATCTGAAGTGGTAAATCGACCAACAATTAATGAGTCTCAATTTTTAGCTTGGTTCAAAGCTAACAAATATTTCCCAAAGGCAATAAGCTTAACATATATTAAATTTCCTTTGCAAGGTAACAAGGAAGCAATATATTAGACATTGGACTCGAAGAGAGACAAGCCAATTTTAATTTCGATTTGAAGAATATTCTTTGTTCCCTCATGAATGTGTGAGTTATACTATTTGATAATTCTACTTAACGTGGTCAAGGATGCAACGTCTTTCGATGATATTAAAATAGTAAATGGTAAAGTTTACCCAAACTTTCAGAGATACATGTTATAATTTAGGGTTAATTGACGATGACAAAGAATATGTAGATGCAATTAAAGAAAAAAGTACACTGGGATTAGGTTTTTCTCTTAGAAAATTATTTGCTACATTATTATTATCGAACTCGATGTCTAGACCAGAATTCGTTTGGGAGGAGACTTGGAAATTATTAACTGAAGATATACCTTATTTGATAAAGCAAGTGTTACAAATGAAAGGTATGAAAACTATATATTTGTTATATATATTTATTGTTATTTTTTTTTTATTACCAATCAATATATTAAATTTATATATGTTTGAATTTCAGATGTTGTCATTACCGATGATGAACTCAAAGATGATCGTTTAGAGAAAATTGATTTAATCATAAAAGGATGTGGCAAAAGTTTGGATGACCTTCCTACAATGCCAAAATCATCCTGATCATCTACAAACATTAACAATCGCTTAATTGCTGAGGAGTTGCGCTACAATCGAAGGAGATTGAGAGAGGAAAATCAAGAACAAGTTCAACACCTAACTTCGGAACAAAGACAAGTTTATGATAAAATATTGGATGTTGTTAAAAGAAAAAAGAGATGTTTTTGTCTACGGTTATGGTGGAACCGGAAAGACATTTATTTGGAAAACTCTTGCATCTGCACTTCGATCCGAAGGGAAAATTATTTTAACAGTTGCGTCCAGTGGGATAACATCTTTACTATTACCTGGTGGAAAAATAACACATTCTCAATTTACGATCCCTCTTAATCTAGATGAGGATTCTACTTGCAATATTAAACAAGGTGCTCTGTTGGCTAATTTATTGGTGAGAATAAGTTTAATTATTTGGGACGAAGCTCCAATGATGAATAAATATTATTCAGTTATATATTTAATTTATATATTTATTAAATTTCATTAAATACAAATCTAATAGTCTGATTATCTTAATTTTAGATATTGTTTTGAAGCGCTTGATAGAACATTGCGTGATGTTATGCATTTTAAGAATTCAAACAACAATGGTCTTCCTTTTGGAGGTAAGACAGTAGTATTTGGGGGAGACTTCAGGCAAATTATTTTATCTGTCATTTCTAAGGGAAGCAAACAAGATATTGTTAATGCAACACTTAATTCGTCTTATTTATAGGATGCCTGTGAAGTTTTGAAGCTAACGAAAAATATGTGTCTCATTGTAAAAACTCCGATGACAATACAAATGATTTAAAAAATTTTCGGATAGGATATTATCGATCGATGATGGAAAGATAGGTGATCATGGTGATGGTAGTCCGAATTCCAGATGATAACTTGATTTTGGATGCAAGTGACCCTATTGCTGCAGTTGTTGATGCAATTTATCATGAGCTTATAACAAATGCCAATAATTTACAATATTTGCAACAAATAGTTATATTAGCTCTCACTTTAAATATGGTTGAGATGATTAATGATTATATGGTTTCTCTAAATCAAAAAGAGTCAACGACATTTTTGAGTTCATATAGCACATGCTTATCAAATTCTGGAGGGAGTTTGTTTGATCAGATCCACACACCAGATTTCTTGAACTGCATGATGTTCTGGTATTCCTAATCATTCTTTGATATTAAAATTTGGCTCAATCACTTCCAAACGTCGACATTTTTCTCAAAAAAATCAGTCTTTACTCATGGACAACTTTATGTCGCAGTGTCTAGGGTAATCAATAGGAAAGATTTAAAAATTTTGATTTGTAACTCAGAAGATTATATTGAAAAAGAAACTACAAATGATGTATACCAAAAAGTTTTTCATAATTTATAAAATATTTATTTTTTTATTAAGTTATTTATGATTTATGCACAATATTATTTTTTAAATATTGATATATATTAATAGCAAATTTATTTGATCTAATGTGAATTAAGACCGTCGCGCATTGTGCGGGTCTTATACTAGAATATAATATAATTGCATGTGGTTATGTTCCAATTTGCAAGTGCTGCATTCATTTGAGTTGTTTCGAAATCAATTGTAACTGCTGCATTCAATTGTAACTGCTGAATAAATTAAAAACATTGCTTTAAATCCTAATTGTTCAATCGGCAGGGCAATGGTTGCCCGTTAAAATTTAATTTCAATTATTTTTAATATTCAATGCAGCATTATTAATTCCAATAGTTAATAATTACTATATTTTAAAAATTTCAATTGGATTAATTATAACCCTTTTGACATTACAACCGTTTCGACTCTGGCAACACACAGGGCGACGAAAAACCCTAGTTTTCCTTCACCCCCATCGCCGCCGCCCCGTCCGCCCGACCCCCTGGATCGGCCTCCCCGATCCTCCTCTTCTCCTCCCCCTCTTCTAAAGTCCCTTTCGAACCCTTCAACTTTGACTATCCCTTCGAAAGGTGACTCCATTCGCTCGTCGCCCTTGCCATCGACGATCCTAGCTTCCCCTCAAGCCTCATCGTCTCAGAATGTCTCCCAAAGAGTCCAACAACCATAATCTTGGGCGCAAATCCTCCGACGGGAAAACCCTAATTCTAAAATTAGGGTTCCGTCGTCTACCCTTTCCAAAATCAAATCTTCCATCGCTGATAGGGTTTCCTTCACTTCAGATCAGATCAAATCATGGATTCAACAGTGGGAAAAATTCTTAATAGGAAAATTTCTTTCAAAACCCCCTTCCCTGGACGTCGTTAAGTCCTGGGCCTCTCGAATATGACTTTTATCGGGCTTTTAGTTAGTATTAGACTTAGAAGAAATTTTTTTCGTTTTCCGATTTGATTCTATTGAATATGCTAATCTTGTCCTCACTGGAGGACCGTGGATTTTTCGTGGGGATGTTTTGCGCCTCATGCCGTGGAAACTGTGTTTTCGGCCGTGGGAAGAGAAGTTTACCACTTCTCATGTATGGATTCGTTTTCAATCGCTTCGGTTGGAATTTTGAAATCGTGATTCGGTGGCTTCTATAGCCCATCATTTTGGCCGTGTCTTGCGTTTTGACGATCGCTCCTTTCAGTATGAACGCGAAAGATATATCCGCGTGTGTGTTGAAATTAATCTTTCCATGCCTATTAAACAAGGCATATGGATTTCGATTGATGATTACGAATTTTTTTCAACCGGTGGTATATGAAAATCTTCCAATAATTTGTTTCCAATGTGGAGTTGTCGGGCACCAGGATTTCAACTGCCCTCTTACGACAAAAAAAAAAAGATTCTTCCCAACACAATGTTTCTATCGATTCTTCGAAAGTTTTTGCCCCTTTGGAAATATGGATTTAAATAAATCTTCTCCTGCGAATCTGGATGCCCCTGTGTCTGGTTCTGAGCCCCCAGACCCTGTATGTGGCCCATGGATTCAAGTCCAACGCCGTAGCTTTGCACGGCGGAGCCCTCGTAGTGCGCAAGTTCCTTCATGGGACTTCCGTGCTCGGGCTAGTGAGCAGGACTTATCCAAGCCCGGGCAGCCCCGCAAATCCTCAAGCATCTCTCACAAAAGCAAATCATCCCCTGCTCCTCCTCCGGATAAGGGTAACTTCTCTTCTAGTTCTCTATCTTACTCAAATTCTACTTCTAAGAATAAAATGATTTGGAATGCAAAACAGTCTAATATTTCTGATAAAAATATTTCATTAAATAGCTCTTTACCAATCCCTGCTTTAAATATAGATGTTGTAGATGATCCTGTCACTGCTGAAAATATGAATGTTGTAAATGTTCCTATTTCTGTTGATAAAAACTCTATATCTGTGAATGAAAATTAAAATTCAACTTTTGCTTTTAATCCTCCTATGTCAAAATCCTTAGATGAATTAGCCAATCATGTGGATAGGATTTTTAATTCTTCTGAGGTCTCTAGTGTAAATGCTCCATCCTCTTCCCACTCAGGAAAAAGCTCCCTAAACCTACTAAGGCCAAAATCCATCTTGGCCCAAAAATTGGAAAAACTAGTAAATTTAAAAGGCAGAAGCCTCAGAATGATAATGACTCAAATGCTCATGAAGAAAATAATTCCCTCTCTAAGTTTCAAACTTCCAACTCCTTTACATTATTAAATGAATATACTTAACTGGAATATTAGGGGGGCCGGTAGGAAACCAGCCAAGGAATTTCTATTTCTTTAAATTAAAAATTCAAATGTAAAAGTAATCTCTCTCCAAGAGACTCGCCTTGATGAAGCCCAAGCTAAGAGGCTAGTTAGAACCTTTGGTCGTTCTTGGCAGGCTGTCATTCAGCCTAGCTCAGGAGCTTCTGGAGGCATTTTTGTTGCCTGGGACTCAAATATTATCAAAACTAAGTTGATTTTTATTTCTGCTCAAATAATCAATCTTATTATTCAATTAGATAAATCTGAACCTTTTCTCCTTTCTAGTATTTATGCCAGCACTGACCCTAGGATTAGGAATAATTTATGGAATTCTTTCTCTAATATTGATTGTTCTAGCCTTCCATGGTTAATTATGGGTGATTTTAACTGCATTTTGAATGCTGAGGATAAATTTGATGGTCTTCCTTTCAAATTTACAAAACCCATTCTGGATTTCTCTGCTTTCATTATGCATGCTGGTTTAATTGACTTTGGCTTTTTTGGTTCAAAATATACTTGGTCAAACAACCGTAAGGGTGCAGCTAGAATTTTAATTAGGCTGGATAGATGTTTTGCAAATGCAGCATGGCTTCATTTTTTTGGTAATTATTTTATCAATCATTTAAATAGAGGCATCTATGGTCCCTTTATCCATCTTTATTCCCTCCTCCCCTCAAGCTAGAAATAAACTTTTTAAATTCCTAAAGCTTCTGGTTAGAGTATGAAGAGAGTCATGACATTGTTAAAAGAGTTTGGTCCCCATTACTCTATCAAAACCTTGACTCTCTTTTCAATCAAAAACTAAAAAACACTAGAGGTGCTTTAGCTCATTGGAATAAAATAATTGTAAAAAACTTAGAATCTCAGCTTCAAAGCACTCTGAGTGATATCTCCCTCCTGGAATCTCTAGATGATTCTCCTTCTAGACCTCCAATCCTAGACATCAAACTTAAGGAATTAAATAATAGGTTTATTGCTCTACAAAGATAAATTTGCCTCAAGTGATAGTCTAAATCAAAAGTTAAATGAGCTTCTGAGGGTGACCTTAATACTGCTTATTTCCATCGCGTAGTCACCACCAGAAGAATAATTAACTATGTTCATTCTATCATCAATTCTGATAACTCTATTATTACTGACTCAAAAGATATCATGCTTATATTTGTTAATCATTATGCCAATCTTTAGAGTGAAAATGTTACCATATCAAATGTCCCAAATAATTGGCCTTCTATTAATCACATTGATGATCATACAACTTCTTCTCTTATAACCCCTATTTCCATGAATAAACTGTGGGAGACTATTAAGTCATTTAAAAATGGAAAGAGCCCTGATTTTGATGATTTCACCATAGAATTCTATAAGAACTATTGGAATACCATTTCAAATGATTTTTACAACTCCATTCTCTACTTCTTCCAACACTCTTCTCTTCCAAATGATTGGAATAAAACCCTTCTTACCTTCATCCCTAAAGTAAAAAATTCCAAAATTGTTAGAGATTATAGACCCATTGCCCTTTGCAACATCTCTTATAGAATTTTAGCAAAACTCCTTGCAAATAGGCTCAAACAGTGCCTCCCCTCATTAATCTCTTGTGAGCAATCTGCCTTTGTAAAAGGCAGGAACATTCAGGATAATATTTTGATTGTACAAGAGCTTGTTCACTCCTTCTATGATTCTAAATGTAAAACTTCTTATATTATTGTGAAAATTGATGTAGAAAAAGCCTTTGATATGATAAATAAAAATGCTATCATTGAGATTCTTAAGCTTTACAAATTTCCTGATCAATTCATTCAATGGATTAAAACTTGTATATCCTCTCCTACTTTTGCTTGCTTAGTAAACTCTCAAGCATCAGATTTTTTCCCATCTCATAAAGGAATTAGACAGGGATACTCTCTCTCCCCATTCCTATATATTTTAGTTGCCCAAATCCTTACTCACCTAATAAATAAAGTTGTCAACCTCAATAAACTTACCCCTTTCAGTTTTAAAAACAATCTTAAAGTAAGTCATCTCATGTTTGCAGATGACATCATTCTAGTGTTCAAAGCAAACTCCAAAAGCATAACCTCTGTGAAAAATATCTTTGCTTCATATGAATCTCTTACAGGACAGAAGATAAACTTTACAAAATCTGAAATCTTCTTCCCTAAGCATACCTCTCTTTCTGTTAAGCATAATATTTCCTCTAATCTAGATATGAAGGCTGGTACATTCCCTTTTAAATACCTTGGAGTTATGATGTCTCCAAGAAGACCTACTTCATCCATTAATTCCCATATTCTTACCCAAATGGAATCTAAGCTCTCCAATTGGAAAACCAATCTTCTCTCTTAAACTGGGAGACTTGTTCTTATTAAATCTGTCCTAAATTCTATCCATACTCACACTATCTCAGTTACCTGATTAAGTAGTGAACTTAGCAATGAAATTGATAAATCTATTAGAAACTTTCTTTGGAATCACAACTCTTTCAAAAATAGTATTCATCTCTTCAATTGGGATACTGGGATACTGTTACCCTTCCAAAGAAACTAGGGGGTCTAGGTATCCAAGATATTCCATCAAAAAGCATTGCCCTTCAGGCAAAAAGAGTGCATGCTTACCTAAACAATTCCAATTCCTCGTGGGTAAAGATTGTTAAAGCAAAGTACCCTTTAATTTCCTCCTCAAATCTCCTCCCTCCCTCAAAGTCCTCTTAGAGCTGGAAATTATTCTGTAAAGCCTACTCCAAGCTATTTCTTGGCTTCAAATTAATAATATCATTGGTAATGAAAATAGTACCTTTATTCTCAATGACTTTTGGACTCTTGACCTTCCCTTAGCTTTGAAACCTACCTTCATTAATATAAACCTTATTAACTCTGTCACTCAAGTTAATCATTTATTGTATAATTATACTTGGTCTGGCTTTCTGGGTTTATCTTTTTGCAGTGCTGAATTGTGGGAGACCATTTCTAATATTGAGATTGTGGATTATCCCAATGATGATACTATAGTTTGGACAACTAATGACAATGGTATGACAATCGCATCATCAGCGTACTTATTTTTGAAATCAAATAACCTGCTTTCTGATAGTATTAATCCAATTTGGAGTTTGACCTGGAATCTTCCTATTGCTCCAAAAACTAAACTATTTTTATGGAAATTTTTTCATGGCAGATTGCTTACTAAATTCAGATTATTGAGTTTTGGTTTATCATCAAATTCTTTATGTGCTTTCTGTAATAATGATGTGGAAACCATTTTGCATATTTTCCTTGAATGTCCTTATGTTTCAGATATCTGATCTTCTTTGGGTCAAAATCATAATTTGGATTTTTCTATTAGAAATGGATGGCACTTGGGTAGCTTGCTTAAGCCTCGTATGAACTCAAAATTGAGTTTAGAGACTAAAGCTATTGTTGCCCATGCCTTATGGTATATTTGGCATTTTAGAAATAGTATGACTCATGGTGAAAGACGGCCTGCTATATCAACTACTGTTATGAGAATCTTAACATTTTCTATGAACAACAAGCTCTATATTTCTCCTGAGGGCAATACTCCAAATATCATTAATGTTATGAAATGATCTCTTCCTCCTTCTGGATGGCATAAAATCAATTGCGATGGTGCTTTTTTAAATCTAGAAGGTGGTGCTGGTTTTGTAGTAAGAAATGATGAAGGTAACTGTATATATGTCTCAGCTAATTACTTTAAATCTTCTTCAGTTTTATTTTTGGAAGGTACAGCTATTTTGAATGCTATTTGTTGGGCAGCTTCAATAAATCTGGATCATATCATTGTTGAGATGGATAGCAAAATTCTAGTGGATATGATTAACGGGAAATCTTCTCCCCCTTGGCGGAGTCGGAATCTCTTTAATCTTATTTGTAATCGTATTAAGTGCTTTGATCATTTTTCTTGTAATTTTATAAAAAAAATAGTGAATGAAGTTGCCCATTGGGCAGCAAACTATGCTAGGAAACGTAAGAAATCCATTGTTTGGACGTCCATACGACCTCATGAGCTAGATATCATTTTGTATAACTATGCTCAACATCAGATTAGTTAAGTAATCTATGTTTTGTTTTGGCAAAAAAAAAATCAATTGGAATATCAAATGACAACCGAAAATTTGTAATTATTATATTTATATATTAAATGCAGCATTAAATCGGCAGTTATTTTTTTCCTTTTTTATCAATAAAGAAAATTATATTACTAATCTAAATAGGCCAGGACCATAAAATCATGTTGTATGATATTAAGGAGGTCAGGAGGCCTACCACAGGACCAACATAAACTAGAGAGTAGGGACCTGCCTTTGTTTGCTACCTAGTGGACAGTTTTGTTATATTTTTTTAAATAAAATGATACAAAATACAATCACAATGAGCAGCTTCATTATCAATCTTGCGAAAGTTCAACTTCAAGGAAATGAGAATTGGAACAGTCTTGTTAAGAATATCCACCAGGATCTTACTGTCTAATTCAATAATGATAAATTTGAGACCTTGAACAGCTGCAAAAGAATTTCGGGAGTGATTTCTAATGCATACAATTTAAGAAGAAAAGTATTGAATTTAGAAATGTTACATTTAATTTGCAAAATTTTTACATGTTAAAAAGAATGGTTAAGAAAGGAAGCATAGGAAAAAGGTTTTAGAGAGTTTCTTTTAATTTTGATTTAAATTGGTTTAATATCAAAATGTATGCAATTGGATATAATTTATCCAGTTGAATTTAATTTGGATTTCTATTTTCAAATTATTTTCTCTTACCATTTATTTCAAACGTTATCTTCTTATTAAATTCTACCTCTCTCTTTACTTTTAAATCACATCTTCCTCTCTCTTCATTAAATCCCTCCTCATTTTTTTTTTTGCCCTTTGGATTGAAAGTTTCATAAAATTTTAAAGGAATTTAAAAAAGAAAAAATTTGAAAGAATTTTCTTATCTCGTTTGAATAATTTTTTTCAAAAAATTTGAAAGAATTTAGAGGAGTTTCAAACCCTTTCAAACTCCTCGTAAAATTCATTTTTAATTTTAAAAAATTTAAAGAATTAATAAATTTTTAAAAAATAAATTATAAAAATATTTTTTAAAATAATAATATATTATTTCAAACGAGATATAGTGGTCTATCAAATTCCTCCAAATTCTTTATAAAATCTAACCAAACAATTTTAAAAATCTTTTCAAAAACTTTCAAACTTTTTTCTCTCCAAAATTCTTCAAACTCCTTCCTCTTCAAATTCCTTATTAAAAATTATCCAAACATAATATTAGTCATGTATTAGTTATCCAAAGATACTCCGTTGTCGTTCCCATCTCCGTGGTTGTAAAATGAAGCGGGGGTTCGCCGTGGAGAGCATTGTTTTCTTTGAAATTGAGACGGTATGCGAACATCGTTTGCTTTCCAAGTCACAGTGCGGAGATTTGACACCAAATTACTTTTTCTAATGAACCAATTAAGAGGTATGCTGACCCGTGCAGATCCAATGTCCTATTTGAGGACTTTGATCAATTTAAACAAACACAAGCAATATGAAGCATTGCCTTCAGCCTCGGAGCATGGCTCTCTTGCTTCTGTAGCTTCTGAGAAATTCTGCAAGACTGATGATGTGCCCATTAGTGATGCACCACGATTGGTCAGTCCTTACTACGATTCTTGTAATGACGAGATCAAAAACTCCTCTCTGAAGGTAGTTGAAATAATTGAAAGGAGTATTGATCAACTTGATCTTGAGGCTAAGGCTGGAGGCAATCATTCAGGTGGCAGGACATTCTCTCTGAGCCGCCTCAAGCCCATGGGTCCCTATCACATCTGATCGCTTCGATGGATCGAGTCACTCTATCGGAGCTTCTTCATCCTGTGAAAACTTTGGTTCAAGTTTTTATTGCAACATTTACATGTGATGTTTCTTGATGTGTTGGAACCTCAACCATAGGAATGACAATGGTTCGGTTAATCGCACTTTTAGGGATTAACCGAAACCGAAACTGAATTCCATACCCACTAACCGAAACCGAAACTAAAACCGATCGATTTCAAAAACTTGTATCCGAAATCGAAACCGGCTCGATTTTGATTATCCACGAATAACCGAAACCGAATTATTCAGTCCGGATAGAACCGGTTATCCATTTACTAACCGGTTAATCGGTTAGTAAATGAATAACCGGTTCAAAAATTAATAATCAAACAGTGATTAAAAGATAGTAATTAAATAATTCATCAATATTAGAGTAGAAATTACATTGAAATAAATAGTTCATCATCAGAAAATGCATTGAAGTTGTTGATTAGAAAAATTTCAAAAGATTATACAAAACAACAAATTAACAACTCAGTAACAGGCCTTGTTTACATCATTGATAAGGGTGGTTGATAGCAAATTACATCCCAGACAGTGTGCAGTTCTCGTCGTAGCAAATTATCCAACCTAAACTGTTTCGGCAAAAAGGATCATGAATCACATGAGCAAAACATCCCTGTTGTCACTGACACATGCATTTTAGAGAGCAAAGTCAGCAGCACATAAGATTTCAAGGTAAACCTTAGATGGGTAAGAGTGGTTGAGGTGATGAAGCCCATATTAGTAGCTGTGGCTTTAAAGCTTCACAATGGCCTACCATGGTTTGAAATACTAGTCAAATAAGTGCAACAGAAGCAGTATTTACTGATTGAAATAAAGAATGGTAGTAAAGCATATAACTTATACATGTCAGTATCATCTTTTCAAAACTACTTCGAGTTTTTTTCAGTGATAATGGGTGGCATGGGTCAGTATTTTGCCCAGCACAAATTGCAGAATAGCACCATATTATCCTCAGAAGTTGTTGAAATTGTATTGTGTAAGATTTTGAGATTCAGTCAAACAAAAACTTCCCATGAATATGCAATAATACATATTAGCAAAGCAATCAACAAAATTCACATAAAATAAGAAGCAGCAGCTAATAGTGAAAATGAGAGAGTCTACTGAGAGCTAGTTCAACCAAACGATAAGGCATTATAATAAGAGGCGAAAAAAAAGTGGGTCATACTAGAACATGCATCCTTTAAGAGACGAAGAGGCTTTATATATTAAGACAAACACAATATCTTCCCAAAGTAAAGCAATTTCTTCCTGCCTAGTTACAATACTTTATCAAAAATCAGAACCAGTGAAACCAGTCCCAGGGACACTAACGCTAGCAATGGACCAACAAGAGAGAAGATCACAAATTTCTTCAATAAAAAACTCGTTCTTTCAGGGAAGCCAGGGATCCGGACTGCCTGCCAGGGAAGCCCCTGTAGCTCCGTAATAGATCCCGACCTCCTGACAGGGAAGCCAACAGATGAGGCGTACTTCTCAAAACTCGTTCTTTCATCCTTAACCATCTCCTATCGACAATCAGCGAGAAAGATAAGCGAAAAAAAACCCCCCAAATTGCCCTATCCAATGCAGCCCAAAAATGAAAGCACGCCGCCTAATCACACATCGTCATCAGGTGACCAAGCAAAAATTTTCAAAAGAAAAAAAAAAGACAAAAAAACGAATCATTCGAAAGGGGGAAAGTTTTTGAGAAATACTTACAGCGACTGTTCCGCTCGACGGCTGCGCGCGTGATACTGGAGGCGATCGCGACGGCGTACAACAAGAAATCTTTCACCTTCAAATAAGAATACCGAACTAGAAAGAAAAAGGCGGAGCAGAAAAGCAATAAGCGTACCTCCTCAACTGTAGACAGCTCAGGCGTACCTCCTTAGGCGTCGACTGTCGGGGAAGAGCCAGGGCTGCCGGGCTACGGAGTGCAGGCTGCCGGCTGCGGAGTGCGGTTGTGGAGTTGCCGAGGGCTGGAGCTTGGAGGGGGAAGTCGGTCGAATGACGGAGACGCGGAGATTAGGGTTAGAGTTTAGGTTATATATGTAGGGGTAAACGGGTAGTGGATAAGTAGGTAACGGGTACGGAGTTTATATTTGATATATAAATATATATATACATTAATCGTTTCGGGTGCCGGTTAATCGCAAAAAACCGATAATCGAAACCGATTTTATTTCGATTTCGGTTACCGGTTAACCGCGGTCCAATAACCGAAATCGAACCGATTTTAATTAATTTTTAATTTTTACTATTTGAAACCGAAACCGAACCGCAAATCTACTATCCGAAATCAAATTTTACCGTTCGGTTAACCGGTTAACCGCAGTTAACCGGTTAACCGGTTTGAATTGCCATCCTTACTCAGCCATTGCCATTTAAACATGAATTATACATTTATTTTACATAATTTTTTCACTTCATACTTAATGAATGCGACCATCATAGGTTTTTATCAAATTGTCAAGTGCCAAATCACCTGCAGGAACAATTGTATGCCATAATATTGAAAGATGTTGGAGTGCTAGCCGTGACATAGGATAATAGCACCGTATGTAAATTATAATATTAACATTTTAAAATTAATATTAGTAGCATGAGAGTAATAATTGTCACAACCTTCTGGGATCGTCAGAGGTACACTGAATTTTGATATGAATAATATAATTTATATAATTTATTTTATATTTAATATTTTGCAAATAAGAAAGTTAGTTTTAGATATTTGACTTTCTTAATAACTTTATATCAATGAGCTTAGATTTCAGTCTAAGTGAGAAAGAAGATTATATATATATATATATATATACTATTTTATATAATTAATAATTAAACATTAATATTATAATTATCATATTCAAATATAATAATTAATTATGATGAGTTTAATTTAATTATTTTTTTCCCATTATATATATATATATATATATATATCGGTGTATTTGGTTAAGTTTTGATTTCTAATTTAAAGTAAAAAAAAATGCAAATCATATTTAAAAAACATATCTATATTTTTATTTTATAATTATATAAATTAAATTAAATTAAATTAATATTTATTATTTTTCTCTAAACTTATATTTTTTTCACACATGATTTTTATTATTATATTTAATTATTTTAGGTATAAATATTATTATTTTAAGTATAATATAATTTAAATTAATTTTAATAATTTTATCATAATATTAATATTATCTATATTTAAATTTAAATTGTATGTACATATAATTACGTGAGTTTTCAACTAGTTATATATCTGTTGGGTGAAATGATCACACTAGGGGGATGAATAGTGTGTTATCTAATTAATTAGCATAAATTCGATTTTACTCGTTTATCAAATAGTTTAGGCACATTGCAATTTTACGATTTAAATGTGGAAACAAGATAAACTAATTAAGCACAAACAACAATAGATAACAATGCTAACACACAAATTTATAGTGGTTCGGCCCCAATGCCTACTCCACTACCTAAGCACCTCGCTTAGGATTTCCAAACTAGATTTACTAGATTAATTTTTGTTTCCCTTACAATGAGGACTTTGACTCGAAGAGTCGCACTCTCGACCTAAGACACTTCTACACCCGGAAGTCTCTGTCTTCTACCGAGAGCACTCTTCCACCTCAACCTAAGGGATACCTCAACTAATCCTAGTAAAACTAGGTTTACACAAGTGGCTTTACACCTTCACAGTAAGATAACCACTTCCATACAAGACCTAACAACCTAGGTCTTACTCAAACTCAAATCCAAAATAAACACGTTCAAATAATAGTAAAGATTACAATGAAAAGAGCTTAGAAATGAAACAAAAAATCAATGCTCTTTTCCAGGCCTTCAACACCTTCAACTCGCCAAGACGAAGAGCTCGGATTAAATCCCGAGTTGAGACAGAGTGTGCGCTCGAAGCAGATTTTGACAGAAGATTAGGGCGCACTTCAATCAATCTTTAGAAGGCTCAAAACTTCCTTTAGAATGCTCAATAATTTCTATATCAGTGAGAGAAGAGGAGTAAATGAGTTAGACGAGGTATATTTATACCTCTCAAAGAAATGACAGCTCAACTGGTAGAAAACTATCTGTTACAACCGCTCGGTCGATTGGCCGGTCGACCGACCGATCGACCGATCGACCGCTCAAGCGATCGCTGCCTCAATGTCTCTGTGCGGTCGACCAACGGGTCGACCGCCAGACGCAATTCCTGCGTTCCGCAATTCGGTCAACCGATCGGTCGACCGACGCAAGTTGCGGCTTCAGCGATCTGTAGTCTGATCAACCGACGAAGCTGTTGTCAATCTTTGGCCTCAGTCGATCGATCGCCCGATCGACCGAAGTAGCTACTGCTGCTTTTTACCTTCGGTCAATCGACCGCCCGATCAACCGACGTAGCCTTTATGTGATTTCTTCCCTATCTTCGATTGATCGAATGGCTACTGCCATTTTTTTGCGACATTCGGTCGATCGTCCGGTCGACCGACAAGGCTACTGTCATTTTTCTAACTACAGGTTGACTGAGAAGGCTACTGCCATTTTTCTAACTACATTCGGTCGACCTCCCGGTCGACCGAACCTTGGTTGAAATTGATTTCTTCAACCTTTTTCTTGCGCGCTTCATTTTCGGGTTCCGGCCTTCAACGTGCAACATCTTGGATAGCTTTCCATGTGATCTTTGGACTCGTCCAATACGTCTTTGGTGCACACGTTGATCTTCGAGAAATTCCACGACGAACCCGAGCGCAACGACAATGTCCGTTCGATTTTTTGATTTTTTCTGATATTTCCGATCGAGGACATCAAACACTAACCAAAATGGAACCTGAAAGATTTTCTCAGTAAAATATTAGTTTCATGTTTGTTATCATCAAAACCGAGATTAAGACCAAGGTTGGAAACTTTAAGCCAACAATATATATATATATATAAAAGCAAGATTCAAAAGTGCCACGTGACACTTTCACAATCCATTATTGTTGACTTGGCAATTTTATCATCACCCATGTGCCCGCCAGTATCGTACGTGTAACCGAGGACTTGGGTTGTCTCCTTGCACACCCTCGACAGCAGCAGGTGAAAGGCCAGACCGTCATCATAGGATCAAAGTGGGGAGGAAGAAGACGAACCTAATGTTCATTGGCGACGTCAAAGGCCAGACCGTGACCATCATCATTGTTGAAGAATGATTCAAAGTTAGTGGTGGAATTTATCTCCCTATATATATTTTTGGGAGTGCTAAACATGGATGCTAATCTATGTAGTGGGTTTAATGAGTTTATGGATGTAGTGTGTTTGAAGTAATTAGTAGGCTTAGTGAGTTTAGTGTTTATCTTAAAATGGTTTTAGTGGTTGTAGTTGCATTAGTTGCAGTTGTGCATGTCATGTTTTTCATTATAAGCCTATAAATAGACATATTTGCTTTGTTTCTAATCATCAAAAACATTCCAAATTCTTTTTCTACAACCTATGTTCTTACCTTTACCTTAATTATTGTGTGTGTTTCTCCTCTATCTTCTACAAATTTAGTATCAGAGCCTTCTTGAGAAAGTGAGTAGAGAGAGAAACCAATGGGAAGTAACGACAATGCAATGAGTGCAACACAACCGCTCATCCCTATTTTTAAAGGAGAAGACTACGAGTTTTGGAGTATCTGGATGTAAACTCTACTCAAATCTCAAGATCTTTGGGACTTGGTAGAATAAGGCTATGAAGATATTGATGAAGAAATCAAATTGAAGGAGAACAAGAAGAAAGACTCTAAGGCGTTGGTGATTATTCAGCAAGCTGTCCATGATAGCATCTTCTCATGAATTGCAACAGCAGCCACGTCAAAAAAGGCTTGGTCAATTTTGCAGAAGGAGTTTCAAAAGCGATCGTGGTAAGATTGCAATCACTTCGACATGAGTTTGAAACCTTGTATATGAAAAGTGGAGAATCAATTGTTGATTTTTTGTCTCGGGCAATGGCAATAGTCAGTCAAATGCGGTCCTACGGCAAAAAGATTTCTGATGAAACAGTTGTAGCAAAGGTATTGAGAAGCTTAACTCCAAAATTTGATCATGTAGCTGCTACTATAGAAGAATCTAAGGACTTGTCAATTTTCTCATTTGATGAACTAATGATGTCTTTGCAAACACATGAGGCAAGAATTAATCGATCACTTGAAAAGAATAAAGAAAAAACATTTCAAGTGAAGGAAGCATGCATTAAAACAAAAAGAAAGTGACAACTCAACAAGCAGGGGCCGTGGAAGAGGAGGACTCCGCAGTCGAGGTCGTTGTTATGGAAGAGGAAGATGTCGCTTTGATGGGCAATGACAGTCAGGTGAGCAAAGAAATAACAAGAGTGACATTCAATGTTATCATTGTAAGAAGTATGGTCATATAAAAATCGATTGTTGGTACAAAGATCAACATGTGAATTATGCAACCGAAGATGGAGAAGAAAGTAGTAAGCTTTTAATGACTCATTTTGATACTAACAATAAGTCAAACAATGCGTGGTTTGTAGATAGCGGTTGTTTGAATCATATGACATGGATGAAATCTCTATTTAAGGAGCTTGATGAAACATAGAAGTTGAAAATGCAGCTTGGGAATGGCAAAGAAATGCAAGTTGAAGGGAAAGGAACAGTCGACGTTGAAACTACTCATGGTAAAGTAAAGCTCTTGCATAATGTTCAATTTGTACCAGATTTGGGACATAATTTGTTAAGTGTTGGGCAATTAATGGTTGTTGGATATTCAATCTGAAAGGAATAGTGCCCTTGAGCCAATCACATGTCGATGTGTTTAGGGACTATTCAAGGGTAATCAACTTAATAAGATAACCTTTTCATCAATATGCTGTATCTTTATTCATAAAGATTGCGACGAACCGCATGAACCCGGGCAACTGATTCCGAGGCTATGATGAGTACATGCCAGTGAGACTTGGAATTCAGATGCCTATGTTCTAAATGTTCCTAGTCGTAGGATCATCAATTAGGGGATCGATGATTTCAGATAAACTAGTGCACTTGGTACATGCCCTATACGATAAGGGGTAGCTGATCTCATAGTGACCTAAGTCGTCATTAATGTACAAGTCTAGATGCTCATTAGGGAATGAGTTCACTGAACGAACCTGCATGAGGAACACAAAATGGAATCCTTACATGAGTGTCAATAGGATGTTCCTCGGGTGATAGTAGGTGCAAGCAGTCCTTGGACCTAAGGTTGTCATGATTACCTTGTGAGTGACGACCCATTGTCTTGGTTCTATCCCTATATGGCCCTCAGCGTCATGTGCCGAGTATTACTGGGCATGGGAAAGTATTCATGAAAGTAGGTGAGCAACCAACATGGAATCGATTACTCCTAGTGAGAGGAGATAATGTCCTATGTGTCCCTGCAAATGTCGACTCGAGAATCTTTGGCCAAAGAAGACATGAAAGTCAGGAAGATATTTTTGATGTTTCATTATTGAGATGACATCTTGGCGGGTGGAATACATATGAATCGATATTAGGGTTTGATACTTCTTTCATACCCTAGCCGACTTCGGGATGTTGTAACCGAGGGACTTAGTTGCATGGTAACTAATCGCAGAAGGGCATTCGATCCCCTGTAGATGGAATCTCACACTATCCGGGTAGTCATGACATGTTGCTAGATGTCAATCTTGACTTGTGAGTGAAGTCTCTCACGACCACACTAAAGGGGTTTTAGTGGTGGCTCGTAAGATTTGAATAGAAGTCGTTCTATCGGATGCAACTCTCCGTTATGCACAAGTCACTACTGGCTTAGTGTGGGGCCCAATGGGTCACACACAACAGTCTAACCTCATAACAGACCTTATGAGATAAAGTTTGTATGTGACACTATATGTCTACTAATATGGACATGCTGTAACACGATCATGGATCTTGTTTACGGACATGATAGGAAAGATGTTTCCTATAGGAATAAATACACGAGAAAGGAGTTCATCGATAACCCTAATTTGTAGGGCATCCCTAAATTGTAGGGATTGGCACATAATAAATCATAATCAATAAGAATTTAATTTATAGAGATAATTTAAAGTTTATATTTAGTTGGATTTAATTAATTTCAAATTAATTATAAATCCATTAAATATAAATTATTATTAGTTGGGCGTAAGCATGGCTAAGGGGCTAAGTCAGGACTTAGCACTCCAATCCCTCTTGGATTCGTTTTCATAGTTTGATGATAAGTTCTACATAAACAAGCAGGATGACTCGCTTCCCGAAGACTACTGAGTCCCACCTTATGAAGGATAATGACACAGTTTCATTAGTTAGAGATACCTTTGAGGCAAATTTATACTCTATTGAGAACAGAGTAAAAATAAAGCTGTGAAACCTTTGATTAATATCAAGAAGAATGAGAAAGTTGTTCCCAATTGCACCTACTACCATTATGGTAAATATGGCCACTGGAAGCGCAACTACAAGTAGAATTTTGTAGAGATGAGACTGAATATGGTTTTTTTTATAAAAACTACCGCTTTATGTGCGCACATTATAAGAATATTTCGTCATTGACTCTATTGAGTATTTCATACCAATTATCATCTACAAGATATTGCAGGATAAGAGAAAAAGTAGAAGATTTGACAAAAGGCAACTACGACCTTCGGGTAGGCAATGGCGTAAGAGTTGCAGCCTTAGATGTAGAAACCTATTGTATAAGTCTTCTATTCGACAAGACCGTTGATATTGATTTGATCCGATGTTAACAAAAGAACATCCTTTCCTTTGTTCTCTGAACAAGGTTGTGAAAAGTTCTTTAATAGACAATAGTTTCCACATGAACCATTATGATGAGTTATATGTGACTGGACCAATTTAAATTTGTTCAATGGTTTTTGAAGTTAATGATAAATATTTTTGAACAAACGCACAAAGAGATAAAATTAACCTCACCTATTTCTGAGTTTTATGACTTTGGGCGATTATGAATAATAGTCAGAACTTGAGATGTGTGTCTCAAGGAGATTCTGATCGAGTCTCTGTTCACCAGACCTCGCGAAAGGCTCGATGAGTTGATTAGAATTGACCTACATAGGTGTATGCAGACCGATAACCACTACTAGAAAAATGGGCATCAGCAACGGCCGCGCCGTTGCAATAGAGCCGTGACAGAAAGTCGCGTTGCTGATAACTTAGCAACGGATCAGCAACGGCCGCTCGGGCCGTCGCTCAAAACATTATCAGCAACGACTGCTCGGGTCGTCGCTAAAAATATTATCAGCGACGGTTTTGCCACAGACCCGGAGTCGTTGCTGATAACATTAATAGCAACGGCCACGAGTCCGTAGCAACGCCGTTAGTAAAACCTCGTCGCTAAACCGTTGCTGTAGGTCATCAGCAACGACTTTCGATACACTTTTAGCAACGGCTTTCCCACGGACGGCCGTGGGAAAGCCGTTGCTGATGATGTACACCTGCAAACAGAAAAATTTAAAATTTAAAATTTCCATTGATACATTGATACATTATCTGATACATAACTCACACACCCATACCCTCATACACACATTCATTCACACATCACAAACACCTCATACACACATTCATTCACACATCACAAACACACCAAGATATACATCAAAACAATTATATTTATATTGATAATTATCCACGATAGTATAAAAACAATTCAAATGCAAAATTGAAGTATCAATATCCAAACAAAATAAATTAAACAAGTTTAATATCTCAGTAACAAGTTCAATATCCAAACAAAAAATCTCACGATCACGATGGAGGATGGTCTGAATCATATGGCGGGGTCTGAAGTGCTTGAGTGTACACCGGCGTGGACTGACTCGAGGACGATGGATTAGATGATGTCGAAGAGATGCCTGCTTCGGGATGACCTGACATGTTGCGTAGCATAGCATGCATCTCCTCCATCATCTGAGTCTGACGCGCGACCGTCTCCTCTAGAGTCCTTATTCTGCTACTATGATCATAACTGGATCTAGAGGTGGACGGCCGCTCACCAGCGACCGGAGGGGTCGGTGCCCCAAGTGGCCCTAGCACGGCTCACGCATGACCACTATCTGCGAAGCCATATACGCGGCCATGGTCCCAGCCACCTGCGGCCTCGACCCATGATGTTGCGTCAAAGTCCTCGGGGGTACCCCCGCGCTGCACCACCGTCTGGCTGTAGGTCTCCTACTCGAGTTTGATTTTTTGTTTAATATTTATCATAAAACTTAAATTATAAATATATAATGAATAATTTAAACAAATATATAATTACCATAATGTATGCAGCGCGGTTGTCGATGTACTCCCCCATCCCATGTGCTCGACGGTGAGTCCGCTCAAACACCGCCATCGGGGAGGGTCGCTGAACACTCTCGTCATCCGACACCGTCGTCTACATTTACAAAACAAATACATTAATTAGTACACATAATAACAAATAAAATATATAATTAAAAGATATACTTACCATACGGTTTGCGTGCACTGCAAATGCAACAGAGCCGCCGGTGTGACGCGCTGCTCCCCCCGACAAGCGATTTCTAGCCGCATTCCGAGAAACCTCCTGCCATCGATCCGTCGACCATATCCCCACGAGCTGGTCCCATATATCCGGAGTAATCCAACCGGGGCCGTATCCCCGAGTCTCCGCGATGTTAGTGGTCCCAGCTCGGGCCATCGCTTGGGACCGAGCCTGCCCCAGCTGCCCGTTGTACCTTGCCCGGGAAATAGCCTCCCAGGCAGCGTAAATGAAGGGCCTCTGGTCCTCGGCCCATGTATAGCGAGCCTGCAAAATAATAATATCAGTACCAATATTAATATATCATCATGCATGTAAAAAATAATAATAATATGTGCCTCAAACTCGCGCCATAACATGTCGACGTGCTCGCTAGGCACGTGAGACCACGTAGGCCATGCCCCGTGCATGTATCGTCGAATAGTAGAAGAAATGCTCCTCAGCACTTCTTCTTGCTCGAACCTGCACAACAAAAATAAATTTTAATATTATATTATAATATAATGAATTTGTAATGATTCATAATTCATGATATATTACCGCTCCCCAATCACGCTAATCAATCTACGTGACTATGTGGCTGGTGGAGGCTGCCACCTGTTCGGCCCGCGTGGCCGCCTGCGTCTGGATGTACTAGCCTCGGCAGTATCATCCTCATGAGGATCAGTAACAGGAGGATCAGCAGCATGAGTAAGTGCTGGAGTCTCACCGATCGGAGACTCCGAAGCTCTCCTGCGTCGATAACCACGACCAGACATATCTGTCGAACAGACATATACGCATATCATCTGGGCGCGTATCGGAGAACAAGAGAGATGTCGCCAAAATTTAGAATAATTAGTTAACAGTTAAAATAAAAACGTAAGTGCAGTACAAATAACTATATTCCCAAATTGTCCAATCAGGGATAATTCAAGAATTGTACGTCGTATAAAAGATCATCTACTTCTTTTACACGAACATACAATCCCCGAACGGATCTAAGGTTTTGCTAAATCATATCCGACTCGTCGATGCGTACGTGAAACATATCAACTCGTCGGATGGATGATTATTTTCTGAATGTTTCGAGACAGTTCGAGTCCATATTGGACGATTTCGGCGTGCGTCCGAAGTGGACGATTCCGGCGTGCGTCCGAAGTGGATGATTCCGGCGCGCGTCCGAAGTGGACGATTCCGGCGCGAGTCCGAAGTGGACGATTCCGGCGCGCGTCCGAAGTGGACGATTCCGGCGCGAGTCCGAATTGGACGATTCCGGCGCGCGTCCGAAGTGGACGATTCCGGCGCGCGTTCGAAGTGGACAAACCGGCGCGCGTCCGAAGTGGACGATTCCGGCGCGCGTCCGAAATTAATCTAAACCCTAATAATTAATCTAACAAATTAAACAATTAATCTAAACAATTAATTAACAATTATAAAACAATTAATTAACAATTATAAAACAATATAATATATATATATATATATAATTATAAATTCCGGCGCCGGAGTCCACCCTCCGGCGCCGGCGTACAGTGGCCGGAAACACTGTTCGACCACTGTACAAGGTCCGGCGGCGGCCATCGGCCGGCCGTCGCCGGCCAAAACCCTAGAAATAGGGTTTCGGTCGGATTGATTCCCGCTGGCCGCAACGGGAAGAGACGGCCGGCCGGCGATGCATACCTGAACAAGTCGGCAGCAGCGGGAGGAGGAAGAGGCGTCGTCGACGTCGTCAGCGTCGGCAGCGGCGGCGAGAGGCGAGAGCAGCAGCGGCGGCGGCAGCAGCGGGAGGAAGAAGGGTCGGGCGCGACCGGTGCCCTATATAAACTTATCAGCAACGGCTCACTCGCCCGTTAGAAAGCCGTTGCTGATAAGTTATCATCAGCAACGGCTCACTTGTCCGTTAGAACGCCGTTGCTGATAATTAAAATATCAGCAACGACTCGCCTTTCCGTCAGAAAGCCGTTGCTGATAATTAAAATAATCAGCAACAGCTCGGGTGTCCGTTAGAACGCCGTTGCAGATACAAATATCTGCAATGGCTCGAGCGGCCGTAAGAACGCCATTGCAAATAGCAACGGCTTGAGCGGCCGTTGCTGAAGACCAAGTTTCTAGTAGTGAACAAATCAAGCGAGAAAAGGATACTCCTACGATATGATTAGGCACGAGTACGTCCGCCTGTTTTAGCACAAACCCGATATCTTTGAATCGTTTAAGGAGTATGAAGGTGAAGTTAAAGAAATATATTGGAAAAAGTATTATAGACCTTCAATTGGATCGAGACAGAGAATACTTATCCACTAAATTTGTGAATTATCTCGAAGACAATAAGATTGTCTATGTATGGACCCCTCCTGACACAATGATGTGTTTGAAAGGAGGAATCACACCTTATTGGATATGAATTGATCCATACTTAGCTTCCATCTCTTTTTAGAGGATAAGCTATTGTAGCGGCCATAATTTTGTTTGTCTCTGATACACTATATAAGATATGGAATGATAAGAAATCGAGTCTGAGACATCTCGTGATTTGAGGTTGCCTAGCGTATGACAAACTTGACCAGGTGCAAAATTTTGAGGAATACCCTTAAAAGTGTTTTGGGTATCAGGTTCTTTAACTGAACAAAAGGAGTTTTGTCACCATTTTTTAGAAAGGGAGTTTGTCGAGGAAAGTGGGAGTGGAAGATGTGTTGAACTTGGTGAAGTTCAGCAACCACGAATAAATTCGCGACAACTAGTGGAAAGTTCATAGGTTAAACCAATCCATGTAATTATTACTTCCCATCACTCTTCTAGGAGACTACGTAGAGTTCCCAAGTGATGATATCTAGCCATAGGGTATGACCTAAATTCAGACAATCCACGATCTCTTAATGGTCAAATGTATTGACACCATGCAGTAGCATTAGGTAAATCCAAACTGGATGCAAACCAAGTGTGAACTTTGGTTGATTGGCTCTAAAAGGATGACTCCTATAGGGTGCAAATGGATCTTTAGGAAAGATCAGAGCAGCTGGCAAGATGTGGATTTATAAGGTCAGACTGGTTGTGAATAAGATCTAACCTAGACAATAGGTTGTCTGCAATAAGATATTCTATCCAGTTTCAACGCTCAAGTCCATCAGGATATTGCTAGCCATAAGTGCATGCTATGAATACGAGATATGACTAGTGGGTGTCTAGACTGCGCTCTTCCATTATGAAGAAGTCTATATGACATAGTCAGAGGAGTTCGTATTCGATTGGACCGAGTAAGGTATGCAAGCTGCAAAGGTCCATTTATAGACTACAGCTAGCATCGAAGAGTTGAAACATCCATTTTTGATGAGATAGTCAAATGGTTTTGATTTTATCAAAAATGTGGATGAACCTTGTGTAGACATGGTGTTTAGTGGGAGTGTAGTCATATTATATGACATACTTGTGGGAAAAGTGTTCTCAGGCTCCAGTTTCAATTCCCATACTGATTCTCTATGGTACATCTGGGAAAGGCCTCTTGTATGCTTGACATTAGGATCTATATGGATAGGTCTAAAAGGATGTCTGGTTACCCCAACCCATGTATGTTGATACAATGCTAAAAGAATTTTAGCATCGAAGTCTGTAAAAGAGGTTACTTGTCTAAGAGTGATTGCATCAGTCTTTCTAAGATGATGTCTGCTAAGACACCTGACAAGAGATAAAAGATGAGTGAGATCCATTATACTTTGGAAGTGGGATCCACCATGCGATGCTTTGCACTTAGCTTGATATTGCTTATACCTTAGAGGTATCTAGCAGATTTCAAGAAAAACCCTGGAGAATAACATTGAAAAGCAAATGGAGAACTCTCTCAGGCACTTGAGATGGATGAGAGGTGTTTTATACGATAAAGAAATCATATGATGGTATGAGGATACCTTTAATGGTGGTGCAGTAAGCAAGAAAATGTTTCTAGCTAGGTACTGTAATCGGTATGGTGACTAAGGCTTTGTGCTTTGCTACTTACTTTGCAGCTTAGGATAGCACCAGATAAAGAAGTTTATCATTCAGTAGGAGTTGTTCATGGGGTTGCCAGTTCAGCATCGGTATTATATGACAATACTAGGACTGTTGCTCAAAGTTAAGGAACTAACATCCTGTGAAAATCATTGCTTCTCTTAAAAGGCGATATCACCTCGTTGTTGGAAAGTGGTGATAACTGAAAGACATTGATGTAGATTAAACTGATTACCTTAGCAGTAGATTCGATCGCCACTGAAATTTGGTATATAAATACTAGGTTGATTGGCTAAAGTGCAAGTGGGAGATTGAAATGAATAGTATCCTTGAGCTAATCACATGTTGAAGTGTTTAGGGACTATTCATGGGTAATCAACTTAATAAGGCAATCTTTTCATCAAAATGCTGCATCTTTATTCATAAAGATTGTGATGAATCCCATGAACCCGGATAACTGATTCCGAGACAATGATGAGTTCATGCCAATGAGACTTGGAATCCAAATGCTCATGTTCTAAATGTTCCTAGTCGTAGGATGACCAATTAGGGGATCGGTGACTCCGAATAGGCTAGTGAACTTGGTACACTCCCTATACGATAAGGGGTAGTTGATCTCATAGTTACCTATAAGTCGTCATTAATGTACAAGTGCAGGTGCTCATTAGGGAATGAGTTCATTGAACGAGCCTGCACGAGGAACACAAAATAAAATCTTTACATGAGTGTTAATAGGATGTTCCTCGGGTGATAGTAGGTGCAAACAGTCCTTGGACATGAGGTTGTCATGATTACCTTGTGAGTGACGACCTATTACGTTGGTTCTATCCCTATGTGGCCCTCAACGTCATGTGTCGAGTATTACTAGGCATGGGGAAGCATTCATGAAGGTAGGTGAGCAACCAATATGGAATCAGTTACTCATAGTAAGAGGAGATAATGTCCTATGTGTCCCTACAAGGGTCGACTCGGGAATCTCTGGCCAGAGTAGACATGAAAGTCAGGAAGATATTTTTGACGTTTCATTATTGAGACGACATCTTGGCGGGTGGAATACATATGAATCGATATTAGGGTTTGACACTTCTTGCGTACCCTAGCCGACTTCAGGACATTGTAGCCAAGGGACTTAGTTGCACGGTAACTAATCATTGAATGGCGTTTGATCCCCTGTAGATTGAACCTCACACTATCCAGATAGTCATGACACGTTGTTAGGCGTCAATCTTGACTTGTGAGTGGAGTCTCTCACAACCACACTAAAGGGGTTTTAGTGGTGGCTCGTAAGATTCAAATGGAAGTCATTCTATCGGATGCGACTCTCCGTTATGCACAACTCACTGCTGACTTAGTGTAGGGCCCAATCGGTCACACGCAACAGGCTAACCTCATAATGGACCTTATGACTAAAGTCCGTATGTGGCACTATATGTCTATTAGCATGGACATGCTGCAACACGATCATGGATCTCATTTACGCACATGATAGGAAAGATGTTTCCTAAAGGAATGAATACGCGAGAAAGGAGTTCCTCGATAACCTTAATTTGTAGGGCATCCCTAAATTGTAGGGATTGACACGTGATAAATCCTAATCAATAAGAATTTAATTTATAGAGATAAATTTATATTTATATTTAGTTGGATTTAATTAATTCGAATTAACTATAAATTCATTAAATATAAATTATTATTTTGGAGGCAAGCCTTAGAATTTTGAATACCGAGGAGAGGATTTTAAAGGGGGGCTAGGTCTACCAAGGTGGCAACTTATGCCTCTTATAAATAGATAGCCTAACCTCCTTCAAGGGGGTTAAGAAAATTGGTTACTCATCGTGGAGAAGGTTTGGGGTTAAGCAAATTGGTTACTCATCGTGGAGAAGGTTTAGGATTTCATTCTTAAGAGACTTCTTGAAGAGAAAAGCTTCAAGAACTCATCTTCATCTCCTTGGGTGGTCGGCCATCTAAAGCTTCATTCTATGGTCTTGTGAAGTCGATTGAAGGTCTCTTCCTCTTGGGTGTATCATCTACTTCATCTTCTTGGAGGAGTCCAAGAAGGACAGCGAGGTATTCCTTCATCTTCCTCCTCGTTCCGTAGTTTTCTCATCCCCTCTTTCTCCCTTTTGGTGCTGGTTCCTGGTGGAAGAGCCGAGTTCACCTTGGTGCATTTCGGGGTTGAGATTGCCTCTTCGTTGAGCCACAACGAGTCTTCGTGTTCGCTGCCCCCTTGTTGCGAGGCGCTTGGTGTGGACTTTTCTTGGAGGATGTACGTATGTGCGTCTTGAAACGGGGATAGGAGCAGCCCATACCATCCGTAGTATAAGGTAAATCTTCTCCTTCTACTCGTTGATTGAATTCCTTAAAGATTGCTAAAGTTGATCGTTGGTTTAGGAATATTTTGAATTTTTAAATTATTTTTTTCGCCGTGCTTCTTCTTCCTATATCAACACAATCATATTTGATAAAGATACATGTATTATTAAAGACAAGCACTCAGGATATGTGTTGATTAATATCAACATGACTTACAACAGAATGTTTCCATTGAAAGTTTCAAGCATAGAGAATTTTGTTTTTGCTGCTTGTGGAATGGATGACTCAAAGCTATGACATCTACGATTTGGACATCTTATCATTAAGGGGCTGAAATTGTTAAGTGAAAAAGGTATGGTTTTTTGACTACCAAAAATTGATTCTATTGAATTATGTGAATGATGCATATATGCATTTATGGGAAACAAACTAGAAAGTCCTTTCCCATTGAAAAGGCTTGGAGGGCTTCAAAGTGTCTTGAGTTAACACATGCTGATTTATGTGGGCCTATGCAAACTACATCTTTAGGTGGAAGTCGATATTTTTTACTGTTTAGTGATGACTATAGTCGCATGAGCTAGGTTTATTTTTTGGAAAACAAGTCAGAAATATTTTAGAAATTCAAGCATTTTAAAGCTAAGGTTGAGAAGCAAAACAGTTGTTATATTAATGTTTTTCGCACTGATAGAGGTGGAGAATTCTTGTCTACAGAATTTAATCATTTTTGTGAAGCTAATGACATTCATATGGAATTGACAACTCCTTACACTCCGGAGCAAAACGACATTGCCGAGCAGAAGAATCGAACTGTGGTTGAAATGACAAGAAGCATGCTGCAAACAAAAAACCTTCCAAATCAATTCTAGGCTGAAGCTGTGGCAACATCAGTCTATTTATTGGACCTCTCTCCCACAAGGGTTGTCATGAATCAAATTCCATTTGAAGCTTGGCATGGAAGAAAACCATCTATAAGTCACTTAAGAATCTTTGGGTGTATTGCTTATGCTTTGGTAAATCCTCAATTTTGTCATAAGTTCGATGAAAAATTTGAAAGATGTATTTTTATTGGTTATTGTGCACAATCCAAAGCATATAAATTATATAACCCTTTGAGTGATAAGTTTTTAATTAGAAGGGATGTAGTATTTGATGAAAATGCAAGCTGGAATTGGGGTGAGAGTGATGAAAAGATGCAGCAACAAGTTCATCAATGGAATCTCTTCAAATGAAAGCCGAGGACCAGTTCCTATAGGTTCATTAGCTGGTTCCTCAATGAGTTCTCCAAGCTCATCATCCTTGCCATCACCAAATCAAAGCTCTTCATCCACTCCCAAAGTGTCATCGGATGAGACACCATGCACCTAGGAAGTTTAGGTCCCTAAGAGACATATATGAATCTTGCCAATTTGCTCTTATTATTTCAAATCCCCTACCTATGAAGGAGCAGCCGCAAAGGAAGAATGACAAAGAGCAATGAAGAAGGAGTTGATAGCAATTGAAAAGAATGGAACATGAGAGATGGTGGACTTACCAAGAGACAAAAACTCGACTTGTGGCAAAAGGGTATTCACAGCAACATGATATTGATTTTGAAGAAAAAATTTCTCCGGTAGCTCGTTTCGAAACTGTGAGAATAGTTTTAGCATTGGCTGCACAATTACAATGGCTTGTTTATCAATTTGACATCAAGTCAGCCCTTTTGAATGGAGATTTGCATGAAGAAGTTTATGTAACTTAACTAGAAGGTTTCATAATTGAAGACAAAGAGTCAAAGATGTACAAGTTGAGAAATGCATTGTATGGATTAAAGCAGGCTCCTTGGGCATGGTATAACAAAATTGATGGATACTTTCAGCAAAATGGATTCTTGAGTAGTGAAAATGAGCCCACTCTCTACATAAAGAAGAAAGGTAAAAATGATTTCATCATTATTTGTCTTTATGTCAATGATATCATCTATACAAGCTCCTCTAGTTCTCTTGTTGCTGAACTTAAATCAAGTATGATCCATGAGTTTGAAATGTCAGACATGGGTTTATTGCATTATTTTCTTGGCCTTGAAGTTCAACAAGTAGAAGACGGAATTTTTATTTCCCAAAGAAAATATGCGAATGATCTTCTTAATAAATTTGACATGCTCAATTGTAAACCAGCAGCTACACCTATGAATATCAATGAAAAATTACAGCGTGAGGATAAGGTAGAGATGGCTGATGTCGAAAGATTTAGAAGCTTAGTTGGAGGATTAATTTATTTAACCCACACTCAACCCGATATTGCATTTTTTGTTGGTGTGATTTCCAGGTTTATGCAACATCCTTCAAAGCTTCATTTTGGAGCAGCAAAGCAAGTCATGCGTTACATCGCTGGAACTATGGATTATGGGATTTGGTACTCAAAAGTTTTCAATTTCAAGTTATGTGGGTTTACAGACAGCGATTGGGCTAGTTCGTTGGATGATAGGCAAAGCATTTTGGCAAATGTTTTTACTCTTGGATCGAGCTCAAAGAAGCAAGCTACAACATCATTGTCTTCCTCAGAAGCTGAATATATTGCAACCACTTTAGCAGCTTGTCAAGCCATTTGGTTAAGAAGAATATTAGCAAAACTTCAACAAAGTCAAGAAGGAGCAACAGAGATATTTTGTGACAACAAAGTAACAATCTTCATGACAAAAAAATCCAATTTATCATAGCAGAACAAAGCATATTGACATTCGCTTTCATTTTATTCGTGATTTGGTTACAAAGGATGAGATTACACTTAAGTATTGCAACACAAATGACCAATTGGCTGATGTGCTTACCAAGGCTTTACCAAAAGAAAAATTTATCTATTTCAGATATTTGCTTGGTGTCAGCAACTTTGAATCAAGGGGGAGTGTTAAAGAATGATTCAAAGTTAGTGGTGGAATTTATCTCCCTATACTTTTGGAGTGCTAAACATGGATGCTAATCTATGTAGTGGATTTAATGGGTTTATGAATGTAGTGTGTTTGAAGTAGTCTATGTAGTAGGCTTAGTGAGTTTAGTGTTTATCTTAAAACAGTTTTAGTGGCTGTAGTTGCATTAGTTGCAGTTGTGCTTGTCTATCACGTTTTTCATTGTAAGCCTATAAATAAGTATTTCTTTTGTTTCTAATCATCAAAAACATTCTAGATTCTTTTCTACAACCCATGTTCTTACTTTTACCTTAATTATTGCGTGTGTTTCTACTCTACCTTCTACAATCACCTGATAGCGAAGCGTATGACAACTTCACCACCTTCCACACCACCACCTCCGATACGCCATTTAATTAATTAACCATTACCGAATCTTGTTGATGTCAATTGAATTGAACATAGGAATTAATGAATTGCCAGCGACGACAGGGACCGACTTGATAATGAGGGACACGACGATCAAGAACTGGGTGGGGCCGGAGAAGCACTAGGTAGTGGCGCTTCACGTCGGAGCCTACTGCTCGATGGTGTACCGCTGCAACATCATTGGTTACCAGGGTACGCTCTACGTGCACTCTCAGGTTCTTCTAGGTGTGGTTTCTGCTTATAAAAGGAAAATAAAAAAAAAATGGTTTCTCTTATTATCAAAACTGAACACATTTTGTAGAGCAATTAAGAACATATATATGGACATTAGTTTAATGATTTAATTAATTAATTAGGCTACCAGGAAAGACATTTGCAAAGCAGCGACATATTTGGCTAACCAGAGCTAGTGAGGTCGATCGATAACAAAGTATTTAAGAGTCATTCTTGCAAAGGTGCTAATTACTTAATTAATTATATCCTCAGCATCTTTTCTAATTAAAATAAGGGCTAATTGACGTATCTAACCTAAATTATAATTCTTTTCAAAAATCTAGCTCATTCTTTAATTTGTATCAATTACATTTCGAATTATTGAATTGATATCAATTCTAGCCCGATGTCAAATACCTATTAATGCCACTGTTAGGTGCTGACGTGACATCTGACTTAACATATTAAAAAAATATTTTTTATTAATCACTTTGTCACGCTAGCATTTAGTTACCTATTTTATAAAATAAAAAAACTATTTTTTAACTTACCCTCCATTGCCGCGTCAACTATTAAAAAATTATTTTTTTAAAAAGTAATTAGAATCATCACCCAGTATCCCTGGACGCAGTTTGGATCATCAACGCAACGCCGCGACCTGCGCCCGAGCGCAGCCACCGCTGCCCTGGTTGGTGAGCCGCACTGCCGCCATCGCCTCCCGTACAGCGGCCACCGCTGCATAGGCTGCAGCAGCTGTGGTCGCCGTCACCACAATGGCGTGCTTGCTCTACTCCACCCTGGTGTCGGCATTTTGCGACCTCCTAAAACTCCACCTTTTCTTCTCGACCCTGGCCTCGCCGGCGGCGTAAGTTCTGGTCTCCTTGGTCTCCTTGTTGTTGCTGCTCGAGTGCTGCCGCAACCACCGGGTTGCCCGACTCATTTCTCCGCCGCCAAAACCTTGTTAATTCCTTGGGGAAATGAAATCAGTGGACCGAGTTTTCGCCCGACGCATCATGTGACTCCGCTTTGTTCTAATCCTCTTTTTAACTTCTCTGGTGTTTGCAGGTGTGTGTTCCCTACACAAGTCTCTTCAAGATCGTGACTGTACGATGCGGCCACTGCATGAACCTGCTCTCCGTCAACATGCGGGGTCTTCCTCTTCCTACCGCCAACCAGCTCCATCTCAGCCATACCTGCAGCGTCCACCACCGCTCCGAATTCCAATTCAACAGTCGCATACTGACATATCAAACTCTTATTTAAGCTCAAGAAGAATAACGAAGGAATGAGGCAATCAGCTGGTACGACAAAAATGCCTTCTACCATGAGATTTCAGAGCTCGTCTTCCCCACTTCCCGCCCTCCTCCTCTCCTCCCTCAACCTTATCCTCATCGTCCTCGCCTCCGCCTCCTTCGCCCCGGTCTTCATCCTCAAGACCTGCCCCACCTCCTTCGGCTGGCCCCTCTTCGCCGTCTCCTCCACCACCGCCGTCTCCTCCCTCTTCGGCTTCTTCTCCCAGCTCACCCACCTCTGCTCCTCGCCCACGTGTGCTTCGTCCTCGCGTCCTGCGTCGGGTAGGCCCTCAGCTTCCTCGCCCTCTTCCTTCGGTCCGAGCCCAGCTTGCAACTGCTGGCCTCGGCGAGGAGCAGGAGGGAGCAGCGGGTGTTGCTGAGGGTGGAGGAGGCACTGCTGCTGGGCATGTTCCTGGTGCAGTCGCTGGTGTTGGTCTCCGCTTGCATGTTGCAGCGGTGGTGGGCGCGGCAGTACGAAGAGGTGGTGATAATGACAAGGTTTTGAAATGCAAGAACAACATTCTTGCAGAAAGAAAAAGATTAGATTTTACAGTTGCATCTATCTTGATTGGAGTGAATGAAAGTAAAGGTGGAGTTTTAGGAGGTCGCGAGACGAGATCAGGGTGGAGTAGAGCAAGCACGCCATTGTGGTGACGGCTGCCACAGCTACCGCAGCCGGTGCAGCGGTGGCCGCTGCGCGGGAGGTGGTGGCGGCAGTGCGGCTCACCAACCAGGGCAGCGGTGGCTGCGCTCGGGCGCAGGCCACGGCGTTGATAATCCAAACTGCGTCCAGGGATACGGGGTGATGATTTTAATTATTATTTTTTTAAAAAATAATATTTTAATAGCTGATGCGGCAACGGAAGTAAATTTAAAAATAGATGATTAAATGTTGAAATGGCAAAATGATTAATAAAAAAATATTTTTTTAATATTCTGAGTTAGATACCACGTCAGCACGTAATAATGATATTGACAGACATCATGTAATTATACAGATTAAAAAATAAATTAAATTTGTGAATAAGATCATATTGAGTTAGATACATCAATTAATCTTTAAAATAAAATAGTTAATTAGAAATGATTGTGTTTATATATACGAAGAATTACTATATATCGATCTAATTAATGGCAACTGATATCTTCTTAACCAGTTGCTTAATATAGAATGATTCATGCATGACATCAAATTCTGCTAATTGACATTGACTCCAAAATTATTTTGCTCATGTATAGATATTAGGTTGACTTAATTAATGCTAATATATATATATATATATATATATATATATATTCATTTTCATACGTGGGTTTATCCTAATGCTTCCAAATAATTGGGAAACTTATGCTTATATATTTCGAAATTCATTTATGTTCTTATATTAAAGTTCCATGATATATTAAATCTTCTATTTTTGTCATGTTAACAGTTGTATGTATCCCTGTACGTCATGGATGGAATCCTTGAACTACGCAATCTAGAAAAGATTTGTATACATAGTTTCATTCGTTAGAAGCCATCAAACTACATATACCTTTGTATTATATTATTATTAAAATCATATGAACTTAATCTAAAAATATGTAAAATTAAACAAAATTATTAAGTTCTTATATCAAATTATTATGAAACCCATGATCAAATGGAATTTTAACTAATGATCATACGTTATAACACATACAAGCTTAAGGTATTTAATTAGTTTGAAAAGAAATATGTAATTAATTATTAGTGAAATTTGTTTAATGTTTGCCTTATATAGCTTTGATACAACATGCGAAGAGATTCTTCATGGAGTACTCCAATTATATGATGCACACACAAAGTGAGCCCTTTCCAAGCAGTCCACTTCTGATCCATTCAAAAGCACTGCCGACCATCACCCTCTCTTCCAATAACAAGCAATGTTGCATCAAATGCACATTGCACAAGATCCCGGTCACGCCATTACTCATTATTATCATTATGATACAAATGTTGACGACGCTCGTCGAACAAATTAAACCACGACAATGATGACGGCGACGACGAAGGAGATAAGATAGAGGATAGTTCAAAATTAGAACTAAAACAAGTGAGATACGTACGGCAGGACTACAGTGGTAGCAGGTGTCGAGGAGACTATTAGGGACTTTTCGATGCGCCCGAGCGACGATGAATTATGACGGAATGTTCCCTACATATTTGTAAATATATTTTCGCGTCTATGTAATTTTGTCTTTATTTCTAGTTTGTACTTGTAAAATCTCTTGTGCGATTCCCGGGGGCCAACGGTACGAGTTGGATGCATTTCGAGGCCATTCGACACTTGGTGTGTGCGTTACGGCTAAGCGGAGCAATTTTTCTGCTTCATCATGGCCGTGGCCATGGAAAATTACCATTTCGCATGACCACGATTTTGTCACGCTCATCGTGCTTTTGGAAACCTTGGGGGTTGCACTTGGGGTTAGGGGTCTCATGTATAATGTAGGAGAGCGTTGGCAAACAAAGCGGTTGCCTTGGACGGAGTCGAACGAGTGGCCCATATGGGCATGCGACATGTCGTTCTTCGCCCAAGATAATTGCGGAGCTCGTCCTACACCCGGTTTTATATTTTCTTGCGTCCATAGTACTGTAGTTGTTGTTTTACTTTACGCCTTCAATACCATTCGGCCGACATGATCTTTTGGGGGCGCGGACATGGAATGCAAGGTTGGCACATGGTCCAACGTATGCCCCGCGATGTTAAGTCGGGAAGCCCAATTCAAGACGATTTCGGGATTAAGGCTTATCCCTTGCACGGGATGCAAGGGTGCCGCACGGGTTCTTCCGCACAAAATAATTGGCCCGTGACAATTGGTATCAGAGCGAGAATTGTAAGCCTCCAACTGAGAATGCCCTCGAAGCAGACATAGCCGATGTACATTCCGTGTGTGGTGCTCGAGTTGCTGATGCAGTTAACCCAGTCAATGAACCTTCCGACTATTGTATTCGTGGAGGCAAACATGCATTGATGGATCTGAAGATCTTGACTTTTGCGCAGGGCGGATGGGCCCCTAAGACGCAAAGTCGTTGGCACACAAAGCAAATGGCTCTTAAGTCGTGTGCGTAGAGCAGATCTCTTGTAAGACGCACATTGTGCGCAAAGCAGACTATTTCATAAGACGCGAGGATGGTGCGCAGGGTGTTGTCCCCTAAGACGTAGCGCAGAGCCGATGGCTCGTGAGTCGCCAAGTTTGTGTGCAGGGCGTTGTCCCCTAAGTCACAGCGCAGAGCAGATGGCTCGTGAGACGCCAGGTTGGTGCACATGGCTGATGTCCCTTAAGTCGCAAGGTTGGTGCGCATGGCCGATGGCCTCTAAGACGTAAGATTTGTGCGCATGGCAAGATGTCCTTTAAGACGCAAGGTTGGTGCGCATGGAAAGATGACCTCTAAGATGCAAGAATTGTGCGCAGAGCAGATGGATCTTAAGTCACAAGATTGAAATGTTCGAACCAAGCACGAGTGAAGAACAACTGTGGAGTGACAACAATGCTCTTAGTGCGGAGAGTTCACGGACGTTGTGACCCGATTGGAGAAAATCCCTCAAGTCGCGATCGAGGAGCAGCGTAAGACTTGAAGCTCGTTGAGATGGGCTCGGTGAAGGGCATCATGACCTTTGCGGGGGGCGAGTGAGCAAGCAGTAATCTGTAAGACTTGAAGCTCGTTGAGATGGGCTCGGAGGAGGGCGTCATGACTCCTGTGGGGGGCGAGTGAGCAAGCAGAGATCGGCTCAAAGCGGCGGTGGAGGCAAGGCTCTAGTGTGGTGCAGCCACGGAACTACTCATCACTTGGGTGTTGCACAACGACACCCAGATGTTATCTGAGACGAGCGTTACTCGTATGCTCCTTAAGTCTGGGACTTTTCATTGCCCAGCAAAAATGGGACTTGGTGAATTGAATAACCATTTCTCGGGTTCCTTCATGTGGGCGTTGCTCAACGGCGCTCGTGTGCCCCACAAAGTCTGGGACCCTCATAGCCCAGCAACATCAAGACTTGGAGAACCCAGTAGCTATTTCTCGGTGTCCATTCAAGCGAGCGTTGCTCAACGATGATGGTTCCCCTTCAAGCAAATGTTGTTCAACGGCACTCGTTTGCTCCACAAGCCTGGGACCCTCATAGCCCAGCAACATTGAGACTTGGTGAACACAGTAGCTACTTCTCAGTGTCCATTCAAGCGAGCGTTGCTCAACGACGCTGGTGCCCCTTCAAGCGAAAGTTGTTCAACATCACTCGGTTGCTCCACAAGTCTGGGACTTTCATTGCCCAGCAACGAGTTTGGGAATCTCAAAGCCCTTTCTCGCAATAACAGGAGATGATGAAACTCAAAGATGTTCAAAGTAGTCATTTCCTGGTGGCGGACTTCACACGGCGAAACTTGACATGTTGCGGCCCCACTGTGGCATGTCGTTACTCAGACGGTGTTCCATTCAACTACTTGTGAAGAATTCACTTCAGCAATTGCAGCCTATGCCAGAAAGGCGGTACAGCCGAGGCGAGTTCGACGAGGACATCGAAGCTTGAAGTGGGGGAGGATGTTAGGGACTTTTCGATGTGCCCGAGCAATGACGAATCATGACGGAATGTTCCCTACATATTTGTAAATATGTTTTCACGTCCATGTAATTTTGCCTTTATTTCTTGTTCGTACTTGTAAAATCTCTTGTGCGATCCCCGGGGGGCCCACGATATGAGTTGGATGCATTTCGAGGCCATTCGACGATTGGTGCATGCGTTACGGCTAAGTGGAGCAGTTTTCCTGCTTCGTCATGGCCGTGGCCATGGAAAATCATCATTTCGCATGGCCACGATTTTGTCATGCTCCTTGTGCTTTTGGAAACCTTGGGGGTGGCACTTGGGGGTTAGGGGTCTCATGTATAATGTAGGAGAGCGTTGGCAAACAAAGCGGTTGCCTTGGGCGGAGACGAACGAGTGGCCCATATGGGCACGCGACATGTCGTTCTTCGCCCAAGACAATTGCGGAGCTTGTCCTACACTCGGTTTTATATTTTCTTGCATCCATAGTCCTGTAGTTATTATTTTACTTTACGCCTTCAATACCATTCAGCCAACATGGTCTTTTGGGGACGCAGACATGAAATACGAGGTTGGCACGTGGTCCAACGTATGCCCCCCGCGATGTTAAGTCGGAAATCCCAATTCGGGATTAAGGCTTATCCCTTGCACGGGATGCAAGGGTGCCGCACAGGTTCTTCTTCACAAAACAATTGGCCCGTGACAAGACGGTGAATAATAATAATTCGACGATTGAGGATAGTGAGTTGATGCAACTTGCACTACAACATAATTCACCTATAAAGACACAAAATTAGAAACTAAATATATTTTTATTTCTAAATTTTCATATTTAGAGACTAACAAACACAAAATTTATTCCTAATTAATTTCTAAAGATCTATAGATACAATAACAACAGAGTCACTTAATTAATTTGACTCTAAGCTATAGAAATACCAGCAACAGAGTCACTTAATTGATCTGACTCTAAAACTATTTTTAGAGGTAATTAGGAATAAATTTTGTGTCTATTAATCTTTAAATGGGAAGGTTTAAAAATAAAAATCTAATTTATCTTTAATTATGTGTCTCTATAGATTAGTTGTGTTACTCAAGTGTGTGGAGATGTTTGAAGATGTGAGGGTTGGATCGATCTGTGATTGTTCTAATAATTTGGACGTGGAAGAAATGCCTGCTGCTGGAGTTTGTGATTGATAGTCTTCTAAAAACCAACAAGGCAAGATGAATTCTACAGAAACTGGTATTTCCTACTTGAAGATCTTGATAATGGATATCAACAATCATTAGGTATGATATTATCACTTGAGTCATATATATATTTAATTAGAATGTCTTATTTATGAAGTTATATATAATTAGCTTTTAAATAAACTTGATATCATCAAATTCTATTCCAGGAACTCAAGTTCAAGAGTTTTCTCCGAAGGATGCTCACTATTGACTATTATCTCCACGATCGTAAGACAACTTAAAGAGATGGGTTGACTCAACTTCTTATAGCAGTTGTCTGCTTCATCACTATAATTTTGATAAGAATTCAGCATTTTCCAAGTTTAAGAATTTATTTCCTTTGGGAGTTTGATCACAAGTGTACTGCTTTTAGTAGCTTTTAGTTGGTTTGAGTACCTAATTATTTGCAAAAGTAATTTAATTTGCGTCTTTAACTTCTCTATGTAATTGAATTTTTTAGTGAAGTATAAGTTAATTGACGAGCTTGATTATGATTGCAGTTATACACTGCAAATAGATTGTATTTATGTTTATAGACGGCGATGTTCATGCTTACCTCTTCGAACTATGCTTTGGCCATTCCTACTTCTATATTTTATCTTGGAACCAAAGAAGCAAAACTTCAAACTTTTTGCCCTATATAATCATTTGGAGTTGGTTACATAAATTGTTTCCTAGCTTTAATTCCTATCTAACAATTGGAGTTGGCAATTTCCATCGTAACTTCTCTATAATAGTTGTGCTTCGAATGATGGAATTTGATACCCAGATTAGCTTTGGTTGACTCATAACTAGATTCGAAAAAGGCTTGTCAGCAGAATCAAACAGGTCAAATGTGTTTGGCGTCCCTTTAGTTTATGTTGTTCTCAATTTAGGTCAACTGTGCTTTCTTAAATCGTAGCATTGTCAAATCTTATCTATATCTTTTTTTCAACGTATAAGCGGTTTTTTTAGTTAGGGCAACAAAATTTGATGTTTATGCTATGTATGACTACAAAATCCGTATAATATATTAATAGTAATAATCTTTATGAGATTGCAATGATTGGAGAAAAATCAACGAAAGTGGTTACAAAACGGTTAATAATTAAATATATAGATATAATGTGTTTGAGTACGACAAATGATTCTGTAGTGCATGTGCAGGGTGTTGTGTGGCTCTCCGCATATTTCGCTCTCTGTACGTGTCTACTTTTTGGTTAAGTAGGGTTTTAAATTTATGTCTATATTATTTTGTGTCACACCCCAACTGAGGGTAGTGTGATCGGCCAGGGCCTACATCCTACCATGTAGCCTACTGTCTACACTGACCGTCAAGAAAACCAAAACATATCGAGAAAAAGAAAACCACAATGCAATCTTTATTTAAATTTTTTCAAAGTTCACAATTATATATTTTTCAAACCAAAGTAGAAAAACCAACATCGTCACAAACTTGAACATCTCAAGCATCAAAGTTTAATACAATCTTTTCAAAACACTAACTGTCAGTGTAGAAAAATAAAAGAAACTACTACATGACACTGGACTATGACCAAGGGACGCCGCTACGAGATATGGTACCACCACCTGCCCTCCAGCTGCACCATGACGACAAGCCTCTATCACTGATCATACTCTGCAAAAATAAAGAAAACAAACTGCGAGTCCACTTGGGACCCAGTGAGTGGTTCTTTCGGACATATAAGGCAACATAGTATATATATTCAGGGAGATAAGCTACTTTTTAATATGACTACTGACCCCATGGGTCGTTCTGTATAAATCATATATGAGAAATACCTGCCATAACGGCCTAATTAAGCCACCTAGCATCCGGCTCTTGGGGCATACTTATGGTATAAGAATCCCGGCTATAACCGGCCCTACCATACAAGGTAGAACCACACTGGCCGCTCGGCCACATCATATCAAGATGAAGTCAAGAAATCCCGGGCTATCGACTAGGATGGTCTACTAGTCTTTGGACATCGTCTGGGGTAGGGATAGCTAGTCCCACCCAACTGGGGTCTGACACCTAGCGGGCCCGCTGGTGCATCTCAAGACCCAATCACTGGCCGAGTCAAGCATTGGTCATTTCCGACCGCCCATGCTTCTCAGTAGACCATCGCAAGCACATCACACAATCAAAATATCCTAGGGTTTCCTTATATACACCGCGGGCAGTTGCCTGCATCCGGCCATCACTCAGCCTATAGGGCGATTTACCCTCTTTTGCTATCAGTTTCTCTACAGCACCTGTTGCTCTAGCTAATTGTCCACCCTTTCCAAGTGTGATTTCTATGTTATGTATGGCCGTAGATTCTTCTTTTTTATCAATAAAAACCCCTTCCCAAACTGTACAAGCTTCTTCCAAAGCATACGACTTTCTAGATGTATATTATATGATGATATCATTATATGATGATATCTAGACAAATGGATCTTCTATAAATCGTATGATGAAGTACCACATGAGTGGATATATAGGAATCCAAATCTGCTGAATCACTCATGTTATGATCTTCTACATCCTAGGTCTCCCTGTTTCGTCATCTGGCTTATGTTCTTCATGTATCATTCAGACCGAATGACTCTATGAAATTATGTCGATACTTCCATATATTACGGGTAACGTAGGAGACATCTCTCTTTTTCCCCGGGGGGTCTTAATTACCACTGCTTAGCTTTTAATTCGCCTCTGACCATCAAATTAAATGTGAATAACCCGTCCTCCTCTCTTTGAAACAAGGGGCGCTTCCGGTTCTGTGCGTGCTTCAAACAATTTTGTCTTCTCCATATTACCATATCTGTAGAGTCAATAATTTTCTATGAGGAACTACTGAACTCAATCACTTGCTGCCATTACTCAACAGTTTTCAGTTGAGGTCTATCCCGTAGAGGTACTCAAATTGGATCAGTGATCGATTTCTAGGTTTCGTCGTAAACCTAATTGGTTACTTCCAATTACGTAAATCAATAGTTCAAACCGCACTCAAAGGTAGGGCATTTCCCATTGATATAGGAACTTCTGTACCGGAAACAATGGTATCTCCAATTATAGCCCCTCTGGGATGTAAAATATATCTCTTCTCACCATCCCCATAGTGTATGAGATAAATGTATGCATTTCGATTAGGGTCGTATTCTATGGTTACGATTCTACCAGATATGTCTTTTTTATTCCGTCGAAAATCGATTTTACGGTATAGACGCTTATGACCTCCCCCTCTATGCCGTGCGGTAATGATTCCTCTGGCATTACGACCTTTATTACAACGATGCTGTCCATAGATCAAATTATTTCGTGGATTGGATTTCACTTGACTGTTTACGGCTCCACTGCGTGTGCTCGGGGTAGAAGTTTTGTATAAATGTATCGCCGTGTTATTAAGTATTTTGCTTTAAGTTCTTTTCTCTATAAGAGGTGGAATAGAATAACCCAGTTGAAGCGTAATGATCATACGTCTGTAATGCATTGTATGTCCCATTCTTCTACCCTTTCCCGGGAGTCGATGACTATTCATAGCTATTACCTTGACACCAAAGAAAAGTTCGACCCAATGCTTTATTTCTATCCTAGTTGATCCTGATTCGACATTAGAAGTATATTGATTGTTCCCCAATAACCAAATACTTTTTTCTGTAAATACTGCATATTTGATTTCGTCCATAAATCCATTTTCTTCCCTATGAGTTCCAGTATCGATAAGAATTTTAGTTCTTACTGTTCATATGTTATGGTATGAATATACCATACCAATTCATTATGGTATGTATGGATGATGAGATTCCATTGATATAGAGCCAATTCCAATAGACTTATTAAATTAAATGTTCCCGCTGGCGTGCATCCAGCAGGAATTGAACCTACGAGTTTGCCAATTATGAGTTGGGCGCTTTAACCATTCAGCCATGGATGCTTAACAGAGATCATCGCGAATAACCAAATTCTAATTAAAATGAAATCTTTAGGAGGAATCAAATCAATGAAAGGACATCAATTCAAATCCTGGATCGTCGAATTGAGAGAGATTAAGAATTCTCACTATTTCTTAGATTCATGGATCAAATTCAATTCAATGTCACCCTTCTGAAAAATGTGTACACCTAATAATTCTAGGTTTCCAAAAATGAATACAAAAAGTCTTAAAAGTTGAGTCATTCCCTAGTTATGTTTCCATATCTAATATGTACCTTGCAAAGTCCTACATGTTATCTAGCATCATACGCTATCTTGGGTGAAGAATTTCGTGTACCGGACTTGGAATTTCATCCATTAATATTTTCGGACAGCATATATATATAAAAGAAATGTAATGAAACTTTTCTTTTGATGCATGTACCATAACCATCATGTCCATGTGAGCATTAGCAAGAACATTTTCATATCCATGAGAATGTAGATTAACATTTGCTATCAATTACTAAGATGAACAGTAATCATGTATTATAATTTGAACCTAACATTAAGCATGAAAGCGGGAATTAAGATGACATAACATGAGATCTGATGTATCGATCCGAATAGCCCCAATTTCCCTCCCCTATCCACTGCTCGACCGACTAAAGCAGGGTAATAAGCAGCTCGGCCGAGCCCTCTAGGGGTGGTAAACATGGTTGCGGCAACAACACGAGCATCAATCCAAAAGTCCAAAACATATCGAACACAAGACGATCCACGAGTCGCTAAACGAGCGAGGAAATTGGAGAAAATTTTGGTATGATCTTTCCCCTTTATCCTCCACTCGGCTAGCCCACAAAGAAATGAAATAAATCTGATTTAAACCATCAAATCACAGGTATACATATCTATTAAGGTTCTAACATGAGAAGACATGTAGATCGGCAAAAAACTCGCGAAAAGAACTCGATTCAAAACTGCTAGGGTCGGCTACCCACCTCCCCTCATAAAACTCTAACCACTCACATTTGCTTGATGAAAAAGAAGGATCGGACACTGGCAATCTCGAATCCTCCGGCGACAATGTGATCTCCGGCCGACCAAGATCTCTCTTCCCCTCTCTCCTTTCTCCCTTGCTCAGGCATTGTGCGGCTCCTAGATGAGCCACACAGCTCAATGATGAGGGATTTTATTCCCTCATCAACAATGACTTAAATGCCCCACTTACACGACTTAACCTTGACTCGACTCAGTCCGAGTCCGACTTGGGTTCCAACTCTAACCGCAACACGATTCAATCTTAACTTAACTAAAGCATCAATGCATAAAAGGAAAGAGTCATTCACCCAATTTAATTGCATACATCATTAGTCGAGTCATACCTTCTACTCGAGGCGATCCTGAGGCTCGACTAGACTAACCCCGGGTCCGACGCACTGCACCAAAATAGTTTTTTATATTAGAATTTTTTTTTCGAGTCTTACACTTTGAATGAAACATTTTGTAAGAGAGAAGTTAATTACAAAAGATAGGTTTTAATGTTGTTGCGCGCTTTTGTCAAGAGAAATTGACTACATGCTACCCTTAAATAGTCAGGGTTAATTTAGGACACAGCACATGCATGCCTCTCTTGAATTTGGTATTCCATCACCTCAACAACGCTTTAAAACCCACACACGCTTTACAACCCACACAATATTTTAAATAGAAATTGTAATATTATATAATTTTTATTGAAATTATTTAATAAAAAACTAAGAAGTCATAAAATATTTAAAAAATTATCTAATGGAAATTTTAGATTTTTTTTGAATTTATTTATAAAAAGTCATAAACATCTATTCATATACTAAAATTTTAAATAATAAATTGACAAGAATATTATATATTTAAATAAAATACTATTTACAAATTTTAAATAAATCATTACATTCATTTTATTTTTCATTGTTGTTTAAGTAAAACTATATTTATTTATATATATTTGCGCAACACGCGGGTTCTCAACTAGTTTAATATAAAATATGTCCGCTTTTTATAATAAGTTAACTAATTTTACAATATAAAATGTAACTATAATATAACATTCATCATTTATATTTTTAATTTTGTAATTAAAATACAATTATATTTTTTAAAGAACTATGAGGTAATTCATATATATATAATCTTGTTCTCACTTGAAGTCGGGGGTGCTGCAAGTGTAATACCCGCTAAAATTTAATAAATATTTTGTGTGTATTGATTTCAGCGAGATAATCGTGACGTGCAACAACACGTGCGAAGTTGATCGGTAGCACATGAGTTGAGGTGAGACCCTTGTATTTTGGAAATCTCCTTAATTATGAGTTAATTTATGTGTTAAGCTTGAGTTGGGTTCGAGCTGTGTCCGAGAGTGCGATCGGAGCTCGAATCGGACTCATTTTGAGTGAGTTGGGTCGATTTAAGTGGAGAGGGGCAAAATAGTAAATTGATATTTAATTTATATATATATATATATATATATAATGTCTACTTGGGACCGTACAGCTCCAAGGAGGACCCACACACATCCCTAGGTGGCAAGTAGAGGAGGAGCTCTCAGGTGGAGATTTCAGTTAGGAATCGGAGCTTCGCCGGAATTGATTCGTCGCGAGGCTTCATCATCGCCTTCTCTTCCCTTGAACCCGGTTGTAAGTGAGTGGATCTTCCCTAAGAATCCCTAGAGTTGATCATAAGGGGCTGACGAACCATATTTGTGAAATTAGAGTCGAGTTTGTATGCTTTCTTGCGAGTTGAATGTTCTTTATGTTTGTCTGCATCGATTGTCGTTTGTAGGGTGCCCCTTGAGGTTTGGAAGGGGGTGGCAACCCTAGGGCATGCCCCCAAACCTTAGGGAGGGTCGGCCCTAGTAGGAGAACTCAATGTTGATGTAAAAAATATATTTCTATATTAATTACTGATTAATTTCGAAAATTCTATGTATTATAGCATGCTAAAATCTCATGTTTCATTGTGGCCTAGTGTGGCCGAGTGACCCTAAGGGTGTAGGGTACCCTTAAAGGGCAAATAGATAAGTTCCCTTTATGATATGTTGCCATGTTGTTGTGCTCGGGGTGTTAAAAAAAGGAATTTTCTCAATGTATGCTGAGATTTTCATTATGTGTATACTGAGATTATTTTGTCTTGTTAGAGATAGTAATGCGGTCTGTAAAATACTGAAATAACATATCAATCTTTATGTACGCTATATTCTGTGAACTTTGAATTCATTAATTTGACATGAACAGTAGCGTATGAACAAGAAATGGATTGGTTAAGTAGGCTGGAATTGTCGTATTGTTTATTAAATGAGTCGGGTTGCGAGCTCGGTGCGATACATTCAATCTTGCTGTAGTTATAGGAGTTTAACCTTGTGAACAGTAGGATATTTGAACACTTCCATGTCGGGATGAGGGTATAGCCCTCAAGTGGAAAATTTAGGAAAGTGCCCGTTGAGGGGTTGAAATTCTGGATGCGGACTGACGTTCCGCGAGACATGGGAAAGTAAGAAAATTTAGAAGTTGGTTCATTTCACTAAATTCAGAATCCTTGGGCAGATTTGGTACTCTTTTCATTATCTGAGAAATTTCGTAAATTCGGACGAGACTTCGAACGATAAGTGGTGATGAGTGGTACGTCATGCGAAAATTGCTCAGTGAGACATAGCAATCCGCTACGCGACGGCCGTCACGGGTATTAGGTTCTTAAAGAGTAGTGCACATCGTGCACGAGTTGAGATTGTGCTGGATGGGCTGAGTGGTGTGCATCGCGCACAAGTTGATATTGGGCCGGATAGCCTGAGTGGTACGCATCGCGCACGAGTTACTATTGGGTCGGATGGGCCGAGTGGTGCGCATCGTGCACAAGTTGATATTGAGCCGGATGGGCTGAGTGGTGCGCATTGCGCATGAGTTGATGTTGGGTCATATTGGGCCGAGTGATACACCTAGCGTACGAGTGATTATGGGTCGAGACATACGTCGATGAGCCACGCCGATGATGGACCCAAGTGACATGGGTCAGAGGGCCTTTCCCGATCGAGTTATGGGCACTGAGGCTAGAGGGCCTTCCTAGCTCAGTGAGCCCGAGTTGGGAGGTTCGCTGGGGGTGGCCGGCCTAGCGAGCACCTTGTGAGTTGTGGGCGAGTAACTAGAGGATTGTTGAAATTGGGCTGAGCCAGGCCGTGTGGCATGTGTAGCGTACAAGTTACTGATGCAATATGTTACGTGATTTATATATGATATTTGAACACAGAGTTAATTACTGCATTATTTATTTATTTTGGTTTGTCTTGGTGATGGTCGAGGTGGCCACTCACTGAGTTCTTTGAACTTACCCTCATTTTCTGTATACTATTTTGCAGAGCGTGATCACTGAGGTATGGCGCGGCTAGTGGCGGCGGACTCCGATGTCAGTCTCGTGAAACTCGTTGATGTAGTCGAGTCGAGTCGAATATGAGTTCATTAAAAGACATAGAGTGTAATTAATGCTGAGTTGTTACTTGGATGTTAAATGTGTATGTTATAGTATTTTAAATTGGCTATGTTGCATGGTTACATGTAATTGTTTGGTCTAGGTTTTGGAGTGCATGTTCGCACTTTGGTCGGTCGCGTGACCTGGTTTTGGGGCGTGACAAAGTGGTATCCGAGCATGTGGTTAGGTCCTGACTACATCATTAGGGCATAGAGTACCGTATAGTCAAGTGTTAGTATGTCGGTATACGATGTGTCTTATTTCACGAGACTGAGCTATGAAGCATGTGCACATCAACATCGGTATGTATGATCACTGCATATAATTAGAATTGTACTTAATACGATATTTTTATGTTTTCTTTATAGTGATGGAGGCTCAAGGTAAGGCAGTGATGAGCGGTAGCGGTAGTAATTCCACGGGATAGAGGGGCTGAGGTCGAGGCCGAGGTAGGGGCCGCACTGGGGGTCGGGGCCATGGATGCCAAGCCTAGGAGAGGGCAGAGAAGGACCCTCGAGTGGCTCATCTTGAGGCCCAGGTGGTCGAGTTGACTGAGGAGCTCCATAGGGGGCGAGAGATGAGGGAGCAGCAGCCTCAACCCGAGCCAGTTGCACCAGCGGCTCAAGAGTCTGAGGAACCAGTGCCACCAACGATCAGGGCAGTAGACCATTAGGAAACTACATGACACGAGGTTCCGTACCTGAAGTTTGTTAGATTGAGGCCCCCAGAGTTTACTGGCACCGATTTGACAGTGGAGGTCACCAACTTTCTAAGTGACTACTACGAGTTATGCGATGTGATGGGGTGTTCATCTGAGGCAGCAGCACACATGGTGGGACTGCAACTGAGAGGGCCAACAAAGGAGTGGCTCCATGCTTGGAGGGCCCGTAGAGGGGTTACCACTCCATACCCTATATGGGACGAGTTTAAGGCCACAGTGATAGAGAGGTATTTGCCCAGGAGTGTCCATGAGAGGCGAGCAAGGGAGTTTGAGCAGCTCCGCCAGACTTGCAGTATGACAGTTCAGCAGTATGAGATGGAATTCACTCAGTTGTCCCGCTACCACCTTACATTGGTGGCTACAGAGATAGCCAGGGTTAGGAGCTTTGTCGAGGGACTGCGACAACAGATTGGCCGTTTGATTCATTACACTAAGGGCACATCTTTTACTGAGGCTGTTGATGAGGCTATGTGGAAGGAAGCTCTAATACCTTTAGAGCGACCTGAGGGGCACTCGAGGAAGAGGTCTAAATCTCACATACCACAAGAGCAACAAGCCTATTATGAGGGTGTTGTCGTGAGGCCAGGCCAGTAGGCGAGCAGAGGGTAGAGTATGGTTAGGGGCCGCTCAGGGCCGAGTCCAGCGCAAAGGGCAGTGACAAGGGACACATCTGTGCAGAAGAAATTTGAGGCAGCGCCGTCATGTGGACAATGTGGCAGACAACACTAGGGTGTGTGTTGTGGCCGTACGGATGCCTGCTTCGGATGCGGTCAACTTGGGCACTACAAGAATGACTGTCTGATCAGTGGAGGTTAGAGGGCAACCCAGTCTCAAGGGAAGGCACTAGCGTCAGCAGTTTATATGGCTCAGAGGGGTCAGGCACATGGCAGGGGGCAGCAGCCGAGTGGTTCTGGGAAGGTTCCTACCCAAGCATTCTCTCTTACACCAGCCGGCGCAAAGGCGTCGAATATTATGGTAGCAGGTACACTTTTAGTTTGTTATGCTAGTGCTTATATTCTATTTGATCTGAGGGTCACCCATTCATTTGTATCTGCTTCTTTTGCATCTCTCTTGCGAAAAGAAAAAAAGTTATTGGAGGCATCGTTAGTGGTGTCGACGCCTACGGGGGATGTGGCCGTGGCTGAGTCGATCTTTTTGGACTGTGAGGTCTATGTCTGCGGCCACCTTCTGGTAGCTAATTTGGTTCTACTCCCATTGCTAGAGATAGATATTATTCTGGGCATGGACTGGTGTAATGCCCAAAGATCTTATATCAATATTTTATCCTTAAGCATGGGACCGTGGGCTCGAGTTAGCGCAGATTGGCGGAAAGCTCTGAGATTAAACCCGAGTAAGCTTTTTAACGAGAATTTTTTTAAGGAAAATTCTATTTAATTTATCTCTGTGGTTTTTCATGCTAGGGTGATAGAGGGTCTCAAGATAAATTTATTGGTTCAATCGAAACTCAAGTAGGAGTTAGAATGGGTTAGATATGGGTTGTTTAAGTCAGAAAACTAAACTAGGGGTATTTTTGTCATTTGGACCCAATAGGGTTCATAAAAAGACCAAATGGCACATAACTACGGGTTTAGCCGCACGCCACCCTAGGAGGAGAGAGAGAGGAGGCGCCGCCCCTTTGGTTTGGAGGACAAGATGATTCGAGGCCAAAATCCGCGAGTTCGTCGACGCCGATGAGAGGAAGATCCCTACAGTCTTCTTCCCTCTTGTTTTCCCCAAAAAAGGTGAGTGGATTTGTCTTCTTTTTCCCTGTTTTCCTCAGATTCATGCTGCCCCTATGTCATGGGGATTTGTGGATTTTTATCTCATTTTCTTTGTATCGTTTTGAAGATTTATGTCGAAGGTTTTGTAATCGACGTCGTGTTTTCGTCGGATAGGATTTTGGGGGTGTTCTTGGCCGCCCAACCCATGCTGTGCCGCGCCCCCTTCTTGTGTCAATTCTTCATGGTTTCTTGATGAATTCTTGTGGGTTTCTTGGGGGTTGTTGAGGGATCTTGGCTCTTGTTTGGAGTCTTGAAGAAAGATGGAATTTTGGGGATGAACTAGGTGTGCCACCACCTTCCCTTAGGGATTTTGGGACCCTAGGGTAGTCGGCCACCCAAAGATCCAAGTTCTTATGATTCCTAACAGGTTTTTGCATCTAGAAATTAAACTTTAGGGCATGAATAAATTAGTCCTAATGATTTACAAGTTGTGGGAAACTACACCTAGGGATTTAGGACCTTAGGGGTACACTAGAAACCCTTGAACCCTAAACTAAACTTTGGAAGAGCCGACCTTGAGTTTCCTAGAGGCTACGAACCCTCCCTACCCCTAGAGCACTCGGGTGGGAAGGTAGGCCGAACCTAAGGTACTCGGATAGGGTCCTTAAGAACGAGTTTACTTGTGTAGGATTGCTAGGATTCGATACCTTGTTTTTAGGTCAGCTTGTGTATGCTTTGTGTTCACTTTTTGTTATGCTTATGGACATGATATGCTACTGTTATTCGTTGTGATTTTGTGTTAAGCATACATATATGGCTTGCATGGTTGTGATTTATAACAGGTGGATGCGGAGATTGAGGTATGCCCTAGACATAACCTTTATTACTAGTTATTAGCTTATGTTGTTATGTTATACATACTTGTATGCGTGGTGTTGTGATTTGCTTGTTGCATTTTCCGGAAGTTCGACTGGTGAGGGGAGATCATAACCCAAAGAGATAGCCCGGAGACCCGACCGGTGAAGGGAACGTATGCCCCAAAAAGACGGTTCGGAAGAGCCAGTGTCGATTAGGAGAGAGCATGCCCCAAAGAGACGAAACTGTGCTGAGTGGTAGCTCGGCGGCCACACTGTCTACCTACCCTCTGTGGCTGAGGGCCGATGGGCCCGGAGAGGATCATGTGGTTGCGGCATGCACGCATTGTGGTGTATATATGTGGATGTGTTATTCCCTAGTGGTGATGCTATTACTAGTTATGTTAGCATTGATATAATTCTATTTACGCGTTATGTTTATCTTTGAGATGATGCCATTTCTGATGACATGCTTATAGTAATGAACATACTTACTAGATGACATGATTCTACTCGTTGATGTATTTATATTCATAGCATGATGATGATGATGATGATGTGGTGAAATTGAGGACTGATCTACTCACTAAGTCTTAGTTGGACTTACCCCTCATTTCTGTTATTTTGCAGCACCTTAGTTAGATCAACAAGGTACTGGGGTGCAGTAGCGCGGCTGGTGGCAGGGCAGCGGGTCTCGTGACATGTCGTGGTCAGGGAGAGGATACCGAGTCTTTATTTCTATTTGAGTCGTTGAGTCATGTAGACTCAGGTTTTATTCCGCATTTATTCTTACTTTAGGAGTCTTGGTTTATTTGTTGAACCTCATTTCCTAAAAATAACTTGTTCAATGTTTTATTTATTTTTATTATTTATTTAGACTCTAATTTGGTTTGATTCAGTATGTGGTGTTATTTCTAATCTTTTAAAATGTTTATAAATATTATTTCGCTGTTCAGGTTATTGTGTTTGAGTTGTATTTGTGTTGGATTAGGCTTCGGGGTATGTGGCGTACCTTGGCCGGTCACATTGGTTTTGGGGTGTGACAATGTGGTATCAGAGCAGGTACGACAATAGGATAGTGGGTATCGTATGGGGGCATTGCTAGCGTGTTCACATATAGTATGTCCTAGTCACAAGATCGACAGTTGAACATGCGCACCAACAACAGTACGTATTTTTATTTACAATTGTTATGCTTATGTTACATTGTGTAGTATTTGCTTCTTATTGACAGAAATGGAGGCATATGATGATGTCGTGATGAGCGGAAGTGGAAGTAACTCCGCTGGCAGGTGAGGCCGAGTCCAGGGTCGCGGTCGAGGTAGAGGCCGTGCTACCATTCAGGTGGCCCAGGAGGAGGCAATGCGGGATCCTAAGGTTGTACTACTAGAGACCCAGGTGACAGAGGTGACCGAGGAGCTTCGCAGAGAATAAGACGAATTCTGTAGAGAACGAGAGGAGTTCCGTAGGGAGCAAGAGGAGCTTCTCAGAGAGCAGGAGCTGGCGCAGCAGCGGACCCCACCCATACCACTAGTAGTACCTGCGGTGATCTAGGCGATCGAGCCGGTTCAGTCGAGATTCGTGGAGGAGGATCGGCGAGATCCAGTGGTATGCGGCTCGTTGTACATGGACTTTGTAAAGCTAAGGCTGTCGACATTTACAAGTACATTTCAAGCAATGGAGGTGACGACATTCCCGAACGACTACACAGAATTATGCTCAGTCTTGGAGTGTTCCTCGGAGGTGATGGCGCACATAGTCGGGCTGCAACTTAGAGGCCTAGCAAAGAAATGACACTAGACATGGAGAGCACGTAGGGAGACTCATGCACCAGCCCCTACGTGGGGAGAATTCCAGACGACTATCATTGAAAAATATTTAACTAGGAATGTCCGTGAGAGGCAGGTGAGAGAATTTGAGCAGCTTCACCAGATAACCACCATGACAGTGTTAGAGTACGAGATTGAGTTCACACGGTTGTCCTGCTACCACCCATCCCTGGTGGTGACTAAGACGGACCGGGTGAGGGGGTTCGTGGAGGGTCTGAGGGTACAGATTGGTAGACTGATACACTACACCGAGGACACTACCTTTGTGTAGGTGGTGGACGAGGCGGTGCGGAAGGAAGCCATGATACCTACCGAACAACATGACGGACCAGCCCAGAAAAGATCCAGGCAGCATCATCAGGAGGACAGGCGCGCGCAGTCTGAGGGTGCCGGCATCAGAGCAGCACACCCGCAGAGCCAGGGATAGGGACATTTGAGAGGTCATACGAGAACAGGACCACCGATGGCTATCCAGAGTACCACTGTACCAGGAGGCCAGAGAGGCGAGGTGCCAAAGTGTGGACGGTGTGGGAGGAGGCACAGAGGAGCTTGCTATGGTCCGGGTACCTATTTTGGGTGTGGCTAGCCAAGTCATATCAGGAGGGACTACCCTTCAGGTGGTCAGGCAGCAGCACCACCCAGAGGGAGAGCCGCTATGTCGATAGCTTCAGTGGCGCAATAGACTTAGACTCAGGGAGGAGGGCAGTAGCGCACAGTGGATCCGGGGAGGCCGTCTGCTCGCGTCTTCACATTGACTCTCGAGGGCACAGAGGCATCCAATGCAGTGGTGACATGTATTATTTCAGTCAGTTCATTACTTGCTTATGCGTTGTTTGATCCAGGTGCTACACATTCCTTTCTATCTGAATTATTGGCATTGAGATTGGGAAAGGACAAGAGTTGGCTAGTGGAACCTTTAGCAGAGTCTACACCTACTAGCGGTACCGTGATTTCTAAGACGATCTTCAAGGACTGTGATATCTCCATAGGTGAGCACAGTTTGAAAGTGGAGCTGATGTTGTTACCGACCTTAGAGTTGGATGTAATTCTAGGCATGGATTGGCTATCTCCCCATTATGCGTCGCTTAATTGTAGGACAAAGATGGTTACATTTTGCAAGTCAAGAATACCACATTTTACCTTTCAGGGCAATGGGAGAGGAGACTCCACTAGAGTGGTCTCTTCTCTTTAGGTCCGTAAGCTAATAATCGGTGTATGCCAGTCTTTCTTGGCTTTTGTCTCTCCAGGTGTTACTGGCGAGGGCTCGACCAGCAGCATAGAGAGTACTCCGATCATCATGGACTTTCCAGACGTATTTCCAAAGGAGTTGACAGGACTTCCACCGGTGCGGGAGACTAAGTTCTGTATCGAGCTGTAGCCGGGGGTGAAGTCTATATCGATTCCTCCATACCAAATGGCACCCGCTGAGCTAAGAGAGCTTAAAGTGCAGTTGCAGGAGCTGTTGGACATTGGGTTCATTCACTCAAGTGTCTCACCCTGGGGAGCACCGATGTTGTTCGTGAAAAAGAAGGATGGATCCCTACGGATGTGCATCGATTACCGACAGCCTTCATGGAGCTGATGAATCGGGTATTCAAGGATTTCCTGGATAGATTTGTCATAGTTTTTATTGACGATATTCTAGTGTATTTCAGGAGCAAAGCGGAGCACAGAGAGAACTTGAGGGTAGTTCTAGAAACCCTTAGGCAACACCAGCTCTTTGCAAAATTCTTAAAGTGTGAGTTCTAATTGAATAGTGTGGGATTCCTGGGGCACATTGTATCCCAGGATGGTGTGTAGGTTGACCCTACAAAGATTGAGGTAGTTCATAAATGGGAGAGGTCGACCGGTGTGATCGAGATCCGCAGCTTCTTGGGATTGGTCAGCTACTACAGAAAGTTCGTGGGAAATTTCTTCAAGATTGCCACTCCGCTCACGCGTCTAACTCAAAAGAAAGTAAAGTTTATCTGGGATGACAAATGCGAGGAGAGCTTTCAGAAGCTCAAGGACCGCTTGACTACCGCTCCTGTACTAGCACTATCGTCAAGATCAGGAGGATTTGCAGTCTATTGTGATGCTTTCGGGGTCGGGCTAAGGTGCGTACTAGTGTAGCATGGAAGGGTGATAGCGTACGCATTTAGGCAGCTAAAAACTCATGAGAAGAATTATCCGACTCATGATCTGGAGTTGGCAGCCATAGTATTTGCCTTGAAGCTGTGGCGCCATTATCTATATGGGGAGGCATGTGACATTTACACAGATCACAAGAGCCTTCAGTACCTCCTTTCTCAAAAGGACCTGAACCTGAGGCAGCAGAGATGGCTCGAGCTGTTTAAAGATTACGACTATACCATCCATTACTATCTAGGAAAGGTAAATGTTGTGGCAGATGCTCTGAGTAGAAAATCCATGGGCAGTTTGGCTCATATGTCCGCAGGGAGGAGACCATTGGTGCGGCAGCTTGCGGTGTGCCTAGATGGCGGAGCAGTTCTATCAGTGTCAAACTCCGGGACCTTGGTGGCGCATTTATGGGTGCAATCCACTTTGGTGGACATGTTGCGGGCAGCGCGGGCAAAGAACGCTTTTTACTCACTGACGGAGGATCTAGTTTAGAGGGGAGATGCAGACAGCAGGTTCGGTCTGGATTCAGCGGGTGTCCTGGGATTCAAGGACAGGATTATGGTACCAGATTTGACAGAGGTTCGTAGGCGAGTACTAGAGGCGACCCACCATTCCACTTACATTATGCATTCAGGAGCTACGAAGATGTACCGTGATCTGAGGCAGCACTACTGGTGGAGAGGGATGAAGCGGGGAGTGGCAGAGTTCGTGTCTAAATGTTTGGTCTGCCAGCAGGTAAAGGCTGAACACTTGAGATCGATAGGGTTGTTGTAGAACCTTGAGGTATCAGAATGGAAATGGGAGAAAGTTACTATGTATTTTGTTATAGGTTTACCCAAGTCATGGAAAGGAAATGACTCTATCTGGGTAGTGGTGGATCGCTTGACCAAATCGACGCACTTCATTCCGGTGAAGACCACTTTTTCTGTCGAGCAGTACACGAGGTTGTTCCTGGACCAGATTGTTGCATATCATGGGATTCTGGTGATGATTATATTTGATTGGGGCACTCAGTTCACCGCTCGGTTCTAGCAATCATTCCAGGAGGCTCTAGGTACTCAAGTGCGGTTCACTACCACTTTTCATCCTCAGACAGACGGACAGTCAGAGAGGACCATTCAGACACTTGAGGACATGTTGAGGGCGTGCGTGCTTGACCTGGAGGACGAATGGGAGAGACACCTACCCTTGGTGGAGTTCACCTATAATAATAGCTACCAGAGTAGTATCGACATGGCACCATTGAGAAAGTGAGGATGAAAGGCACCAGAGTAGAGGCCTTGTACGAGCGAAGATGTAGGTCGCTGGTAGGATGGTTCGAGGCTGGTGAGTCCTAGATATTGGGGCTGGATTTGGTTCATGATGCAGTTGAGAAAGTGAAATTGATCAAGGAGCGGTTTTTCGTAGCTCAGAGTTGTTAGAAAATGTATGCAGATGGGAAATCTCGAGATGTAGAGTTCCAGGAGGGAGAGTTAGTTTTCCTGAAAGCGTCTCCTAAGAAAGTGGTGGTTCGCTTCGGGAAAAAAGGGAAATTGAGCCCCAAATACATTGGGCCTTTCCCTATATTGCTGCGTAGAGGAGCTGTGTCTTATGAGTTGGCATTACCGTCTAGCATGGACCAGGTGCATCCTATTTTCCATGAAGCCATGCTTAAGCGGTATGTTCAGGACAAGTCCCATATTCTAGATGTTGCTGCGGTGGAGGTTGATTCAGCCATCTCTTATGAGGAGCGGCCTTTAGAGATCCTAGATAGGCAAGTGAGGAAGCTGAGGTCCAAGGAGGTCCCCTTGGTGAAGGTCCATTGGGAGCATCACTAAGGGCAGGAGGCCACATGGGAGGTCAAGCAAGATATAAGAGAGAAGTACCTGTATCTTTTTGATGCCGAGGTGAGCTTCTTCTTTCATCTCAAAATTCGAGGATGAATTTTTTTTAAGGGGGGAAGAAATTGTAATGCCCAAAAATCTTATATCAATGTTTTATCCTTAAACAGGGGATCGTGGGCCCGAGTTAGTGCAGATTGGCGGAAAGCTCTGAGATTACACCCAGGTAAGCTTTTTAATGAGAAAAAAATTAGGAAAATCCTATTTAATTTATCTCTATGATTTTAGCATGCTAGGATGATAGAGGGTCTCGAGATCAATTTAGTGGTTCAATCGGAACTCGGATCGGAGTTAGAACAGGTTAGATATGGACTGTTTAAGTCAGATAACTAAGCTAGGGGCATTTTGGTCATTTGGACCCAAATAGGGTCCATAAAAAGACCAAGTGGCACATAACTATAGGTTTAGCCGCACGCCACCCTAGGAGGAGAGAGAGAGGAGGCGCCGCCCCTTTGGTTAGGAGGACAAGACGATTCGAGGCCGCAATCCGCGAGTTCGTTGGCGCCGATTAGAGGAGGATACCTATAGTCTTCTTCCCTCTCATTTTCCCCGAAAAAGGTGAGTGGATTTGTCTTCTTTTTCCTGTTTTCTTCAGATTCATGCTGCCCCTATGTCATGGGGATTTGTGGATTTTAGCTCATTTTCTTCGTATCGTTTTGATGATTTATGTCGAGGGTTTTGTAATCGACGTCGTGTTTTCGTCGGATCATATTTTGGGGCTGTTCTTGGCCACCCAACTCATGCTGTGCCACCCCCCTTCTTGGCTCAATTCTTGATGGTTTCTTGATGAATTCTTGTGGATTTCTTGGGGGTTGTTGAGGGATCTTGGCTCTTGTTTGGAGTCTTGAAGAAAGATGGAATTTTGGGGATGAACTAGGTGTGCCGCCCCCTTCCCTTAGGGGTTTCGGGACCCTATGGTGGCCGGCCACCCAAAGATCCAAGTTTTTATGATTCCTAACAGGTTTTTGCATCTAGGAATTAAACTTTAAGGCATGAATAAATTAGTCCTAATGATTTACAAATTGTGGGAAACTACACTTAGGGATATATTTAGGACCTTAGGGACACAAGAAACCCTAGAACCCTAAACTAAACTTCAGAAGGGCCGACCTTGAGCTTCCTAGAGGGGCTGAACCCTCCCTACCACTAGAGCACTCGGGTGGGAAGATAGACCGAACCTAAGGTACTTGGATAGGGTCCTTAAGAACGAGCTTACTTGTGTAGGATCGCTAGGATTCAATACCTTATTTTTAGGGCAGCTTCTGTTTGCTTTGTGCTCACTTTTTGTTATGCTTTTGGACATGATATGCTACTGATTTACGCTGTGATTTTGTGTTAAGCATGCATATATGGCTTGCATGGTTATGATTTAGAACAGGTGGATGCGGAGATTGAGGTATGCCCTAGACATACCCTTTACTAAATGTTATTAGCATATGTTGTTATGTTATACATACTTGTATGCGTGGTGTTGTGATGTGCTTGTTGCATTTCCCGAAATACCCGCGGGTGAGGGGAGGGTATGCCCTAAAGAGACAGCGTTGTGCCATATTCCGGAAGTCTTGCTGGTGAGGGGAGATCGTACCCCAAAGAGATAGCCCAGAGACCCGACTGGTGAGGGGAACATATTCCCCAAAGAGATGATTCAGAAGAGCCAGTGTCGGTGAGGGGAGAGCATGCCCTAAAGAGACGACACTGTGCTGGGTGGTAGCTCTGCGGCCATACTATTTACCTACCCTATGTGGCTGAGGGCCGAAGGGCCTGAGAGGATCATGTGGTTGCGGCATGCATGCATTGTGGTGTATATATGTGGGTGTGTTATTTCGTGGTGGTGATGCTATTACTTATAGTAATGAACATTGATATGATTCTATTTACTCGTTATGTTTATCTTTGAGATGATGTCATTTCTGATAACATGCTTATAGTAATGAACATGCTTACTAGATGACATGATTCTACTCATTGATGTATTTGTATTTATAGCATGATGATGATGATGATGATGATGATAATGATGTGGTGATATTGAGGATTGATCTACTCACTAAGTCATAGTTGGACTTACCCATCATTTTTGGTTTTTTGCAGCACCTAAGTTAGATCAGCAAGGTACTGGGGTGCAGTAGCGCGGCTGGTGGCGGCAGGGCAGCGGATCTCGTGGCATGTCGTGGTCAGGGAGAGGATACCAAGTCTTTATTTCTATTTGAGTTGTTGAGTCATGTAGACTCGGGTTTTATTCCGCATTTATTCTTACTTTAGGAGTCTTGGTTTATTTGTTGAACCTTATTTCCTAAAAATAACTTGTTTAGTGTTTTTTTTGTAATTATTTATTTAGACTATGATTTGGTTTGATTTAGTATGTGGTGTTATTTCGAATCTATTAAAAGATTTATAAATATTATTTCACTGTTCAGGTTATTATGTTTGAGTTGTATTTGTGTTGGGTTAGGCTTCGGGGTACGTGGCGTACCCTGGCCGGTCACACTTGTTTTGGGATATGAAAATTGGCTGGCCACCCATTACACGAAGGTAGACTACAGGGCTAAGACTATCATTTTCAATAAGCCCAAGTTGCCGCAGTTTATCTTCCAAGGTGATGGAAAAGAGGATTCTTGTAGATTGATTTCAGCCTTGAAGGCTCAGAATCTACTATATGGAGGTTGCTAGTCCTTTCTAGCTTTTGTGTTGGTGACCGAGGAATCCGGAGTGTTGGCTTAAGGTTTTCAACCTTGGTATTAATCTCGGTTTTGATGATAACAAACATGGAACTAATATTTCATAGAGAAATATTTTTAGGTTCCATATCGGTTAGCGTACGACGTCCTCGATCGGAAATATAGGAGAAATCGGAAAATCAGAAGGACGTTGGTCGACGCGCTCGGATTCGTCGAGAATATAGAGTCTAGGTTTAGGGTGTCTAGTTTATGTTGTAAATCCTCACGATGATGCATAAGAACCAAAAAACCAAACCCGAACCCTAAAATATGAAAACTCGGAAACCGCCATGAAATTCACTAAGTCTAGGGAGCTCCTTGGAGGGCTATATGACCTAGACATTTTCTTGACACAAAAAATGGCGATAATTGTTCCTTGGGTTAAAATTAGATAACGAGGTAGTTTTAAGGATTTTTTGGAAGCCTTTAGCCTACCCATACTTGACCCGGAAGATTAAAGAATTTCTATTTTTCGAAAATTTGTACTAGATCCCAAAAACTAGATTTTGATTCTTAAGGATTTTGATTTTTTAGATATTTTTATTGAATCCAAATGAGGGTTGATTCTTATATAACATTTATTTTTTAAAGTTATTAATTTAAAGTTAAGAAATGTTATATAAGTAGACTTAGCGAAGACAGAACCAGAAAACGAACAAACAAAGCAAAGAAATCTGCCATGCCCAGGTTCGATCGATCGACCGAAGGAGAAGGCATTTCGATCGACCAACCGGTCGACCGAACGATGCCAGAATTTGGCAGTAGCCAATTTGGTCGACCGATCGGTCGATCGAAGTTTGCCCAGAAGCGATAGAATGCCGCGGTCGCTTGGGCGATCGATCCATCGGTCGACCGATGATCAACCGACAAGCGATCGAGCGTCGACAACGGGCAAAAATACGCTAGTTGATGAGCCATTTCTTTTGGGGGGTTATAAATACCCATCCCAAACTTATTTCTAGCCAACTAATGATGCTTCTAAGCCTCAAAGAGCCACTCCTTGCATCTCTACAAGAATTCTTGAGTCATCTTTGCAAAGAGCCCTAGTTTTGATCTCCATTTGTTGATTTAGCCTTCAAGCTTCATAGATTCATCTTCTCAAAGCATCAAGAGGACTAGGGAGTTGCTTTTGTAGCTAAGTACTTGTTTGATTTATTGCTCCAATTGTTATTGTATTTTGTTGTTTATTTTTTATTGTATATCAATTTGTGTAAACCTAGAGTGCTAGGTTGATTGAGTTGGTGGTTGCCTTGGTGTTGAGGTTTAAACCCACCATTGTAAACTTAGTTTACTAGGATTAGTTGAGTTGTCCCTTAGGTTGAGGTGGAAGAGTGCTCTTGGTAAGAAGACAGAGACTTCAGGGTGTGGAAGTGCCTTAGGTTGAGAGTAAGACTCTTCGAGTCAAAGTCCTCGTTGTAAGGGAAACAAGATTAATTTAGTTAAACTAGTTTAGAAATCCTAAGCGGGGTGCTTAGGTAGTGGAGTAGGCATTAGGGCCGAATCACTATAAATCATTGTGTTAGCATTGACATTTTGTTTGTCTTTATTGCTTCATATTTATTGCTTCCGCTTGCTATTAATATCATGCTTAGCCTAACTAATCAAGAAATGATTAAAAGTTGGATTAGACGAAAAGATTAGTTAATATACTATTCACCCCCCTCTAGTGTAGGCCATTTCACCAACACGGAGGGGCGGCTGGAAAGCTGAGAGAGACTCCGGTGATCAGCGAGTTCCCTAACGTGTTTGTTGAGGAACTTTCGAGATTGCCACATGACACGGAGATTGAATTCTACATTGAGTTACAGCCGGGGGTGAAGTCGATATCCATTCCCCCTTACCGGATGGTGCCGGTCGAGCTGAGGGAGCTCAACGCCCAGCTGCAGAAGCTCTTGGATTCGGGCTTCATTCGCCCAAGTGTTTCCCTGTGGGGAGCTCGGGTACTCTTCGTTAGGAAGAAGGATGGGTCCATGCGGATGTGCATCGAATACAGGCAGCTGAACAAGGTTACCATTAAGAACCTATATTCGCTGCCGAGGATTGATGATTTGTTCGATCATCTTCAGGGGCACAGTGGTTCTCCTAGATCGACTTACGGTCCGAATACCATCAACTGAAGAGTCAGGATCCGGATGTGGCTAAGATAGCTTTTCGGACGAGATATGGACATTACGAGTTTTTCGTCATGTCGTTTGGACTGACGAATGCACCTGCCTTATTTATGGACCTGATGAACCGTGTGTGTTGATGGACTTTTAGATAAGTTTGTTATCGTCTTCATTGACGATATTCTAGTGTATTCTCATAGCAGAGAGGAGCGCTGTGAGCACTTGACGGTGGTTCTGGCAACTTTCAGGAGGCATTAACTTTATGCAAAGTTCTCCAAGTGCGAGTTTTGGATGGAGAGCGTGGGTTTTTTGGGGCATATGGTGTGATGGCATATCCCTCGTGATAAGGAAGGACGTGGACGTCCATGTATGGCCGGGTGGATCCCCCAGGTGCAGCCATCTAGTTTGGCTCGGGTTGGGCTGAGGGGTGCTACTGGGTCTAATCCGATCGGGCCCAATAGTTCTTGTCCAGTCCAGTTTGCATTGCTCGTATTGTGTATTGTTTACTTGTTTTATTTACTAGCTTCTGCATTCATCTAGTTGAATTGAGATCTAACCTAAGTAATCAAGAATTGATTAAAATCATATTTAGGTTATGTTTTTAGTAAACACACTATTTACCCCCCTAAAGTCTAGGCCATTCGACTTATATTTGGTATCAGAGCGGGTCGTAGATTGAGATTTCACCATCTCCTCTACATCTTGCCTCAATCCGGAGAATGACAGTAGAGAGTTTAGCGTCTACTCCTCCTAGGTTCGACGACTCGAACTTTAGTCTTTGGAAATATAGGATGTACACATATTTAAAGACTAAAGGTTTTGGTGTCTTTAACATGTTAAGATTAGAATTAATTGAACCTAAGGTTGACATGCATGCTTGGAGTGAACTTGGCAAGAAAATATTTAAATTTAATGGAGATGTCATGAATTGCATACGTTGCACCTTACCAATGGCATTCTTGAAAAAGTCATGCATTGCTCCACAACTTTTGATTTATGGGCTAATTTGAATGTTTTATACGATCATGCAAAAATCGAAGAAATTGGTACATTTAATGAAGGTAGTGATGACAATGGTCATTCACCTATCTTTAATCTTGATTTTGATGCCCAAAGTTCTTCTAGTCAAAGAAGCAACTCCAAGAGCCGAAAAAGAAAGGTAATTTGCCATGCATGTAAAGAAATAGGGCATGTGAAGAAAAATTGTCCTAGCATGAAGAACAAAGCAAGGAAGATGTCAAGTGCTTTCACCTCTACCTCTCATTCACTTGAAGCACCCTCTAGCCATGACTATGAAGTCACTTCCAAAGATAGCCTCATGAATGGTAATAGTGAGGTACACTCTCCTTCATCTAGTCATGTTAATGAAAATAATAATGTTAATTCTTCTAGTTCTCATGATATGCCTTATGATGAATTAGTATATGAATGCAAGAAAATGTATGTCTTGCGTGTTAAAAATGATAATGAAAATAGAAGATTGAAGAAAGAAAATTTAAGGCTAAGTTCTCATTTGCATGAATCCAAGCTAGAAAATGACAAGTTGAAAACTAGTTCCATTAGTTCTTGTCATGATACCTTAAGTAGTAAAATTAAGGATTCGAGAACAAAAAATAAAAAATTGAACAATGAAAGTTGCATGTTGAAATCTCAATTACATGCCTTACATAAATCTGTGAATGATTTGAAAAATAAGATTTTGATCTTCAGTAAGAAAGTTTATGTTCCTTCTTTTAAGAACTCTAGAAATCAAAATGTCTCATTTAGAAAATCTCAAAAGAAAAATATTTTCTTTAAGAATGCTCCTACTCATTATAATTCACATGTCAAACATTCTAATGATAGATCTCATGTCCATAGAAAAAATGAAAATGACACTAGAGAGTATAGCTTTTGTGTTGGCCCAAGGGTTCGCCCTAAGGTTCGATCTCTATTTTGATGATAACAAACATGTATTTAATATATGTGGAGTTTTGAGTTCAGATTGAGGTTACGATATGCGCGTGAATTTCGCTCGGAGAAACACAAAAATCGTCAAAAAGGCTCGGATGTAGATTAAGTAGAGTTCATAGATCATCAAGTAGATTCTATGTAATATATCCCTAGGATCTCATCCCAACCCTATATGTAAAGTTATCCAAGTCAAAACACGGTAACAAAACCCATGAAAGAAGCGTATATCAAAACAAATGTAAAAAATAGCCTCAGCCTAGGTTCGGTCGACCGAACGAGGCAAGATATTGACAGTAGCCACTTCGGTCGATCGGTCGGTCGATCGAACGAAGCCAGAAACTGGCAGTGGCCCATTTGGTCGACCGAATAACAACGGAAATTGGCAGTAGCCAATTTGATCGACCATGCATTTGGTTGACTGAATATGGCTGAGAAAGGGCAGAAGCCCAGCGGTCGCTGGGCGGTCGATCGATCGGTCGACCGATGATCGACCGACAAGCGACCGGTCTGCATCTAACGGGCAGAAAAATGCCCGTTGGAGAGCTATGCCAAGTGAGGGGTTATAAATACCCCCCACCAACCTCTCTTACTTCTCCTTAATGATCATTAGTGCACTTCAAAGAGAGATTTAAGCCCTAAGAGATTGTTTTGTGCTCGTTTGCTTCATCGATTGCGTCATCCTCTTCAAGCGATCTTCTCGTCTCAACTCCGGCAACGATTTGAGCTCACCATCTTGAAGAGTTGGAGATTTGGAAGGCTTTGGAAGGAGCTCACACTCTTGGTTTCATTTTTAGCTCATTCTTGTCATTCTTCATTGTTCTTAAATTATAATCATTACTATTAGCTTGCTAGGTGTGCTAGTGTAAACACTTAGGATTTCCTTCGTAGAATTATATTTTGCCTAGGTGAATAGATTTGAGGAGTTCTCAAAGGGTTGATAACCGAGTCCTCGGTTGTATTCAACGGAAAACACAAAGTCTATAAAGGATTTGGTTAGAAATCCGTGGTGTGGAGCCAAGGTAGTGGAGTAGGCAATTGGCCGAACCACTATAACTATTTGTTGAGCCCACCATTGACATTAATGATTGGACTCAAGAACAAGTTAAATTGTTTGAATTGAATGCTAAAACAACGCATCTTTTATATTGCTCTTTTTCAAAGGATATACTTGAAAAAGTTATGCAGTGTTTCTCCGCATTTGATATTTGGGCCACGTTAAATATGCTTTATGATTATGCCAAAACCGAAGAGATTGACACTTTTGATGAAGATGGTGATGACAATGGTCACCCCCCTAGTACTAACCTTGGTTTTGATGCCCAAAGCACTTCTAGCCAAAGGAGCACAAGAAATAATCGGAAACGAAAACTTAGGTGCTTCCTTTGCCAAGAGACGGGACACAAGAAGATGAATTGTCCTCTCTTGAAGAAGAAATCCAAAAAGAAGAAGTGCGCTTCTCCATCCACATCTTAATCAAGTGAAGCCTCTTCAAGGCATGTCGATGAAGTTACATCAAACTTCTGCCTCATGGATCTTCGGAATGAGGTATATTTGCCATCTTCTAGTCATGATCAAAATAGTGATTCTAGTAGCTCCAAATCTCTTGACATTTCTTATGAGGGACTATTAGAAGAATCTCAAAAAATGCATGCCTTGCTTACGAAAGAGAACAAAGAAAATAGAAAACTAAAGAAGGAAATTTTAAGACTTAGTTCTCATGTGCATGAACTAGAAAATGAAAAATTGAATACAAGTATACTTGTTTCTTGCCATGATGATTTTAAGCATGAAATTGAGAATTTAAAAAGTGAGGTAAAAGATTCGAGAAATGAAAATGAAGATTTGAAATAAAAAATGAAACTTAGGAGTAATGATTTAAAAAATGGTTTCAAACTTGACAATGAAAAATTGAGAGTTGAGAATTGCATGTTAAAATCTCAACTACATGCATTGCATAAATCTATGAATGAGTTGAAAAATGAGATGTTGATTTTGAGTAGGAAAGTTAATGCTCGCTCTTTTAAGAATTTTAGAAATCAAAATGTCTCATTTAGGAAATCTCAAAATAAGAATGCTTCCTTTAAGAATGCTCATGCTCATCATAGTTCACATGTTAAGCATTCTAATGATAGATCCCATGTCCATAGCAAAAATAAAAAGAAGTTTAATGGACATTGCTTTTGTTGTGATATTTTTCACTATGCTATCCATGATTGCGCATTGAAGAGAAATTCAAGTGTTGCTATGACACTTTGGATTCCTAGGCCATATAACCCCCAAGGACCCAAAGCCATTTGGGTACCAAAAGTTTCATGCTCTTTTGTTGGGGGGCTACCACACAAGGATAATGGAAGGAGATGTGTTGAAGTTGGCCAAGAATTGAATGAAAGATCTTTACATGGTTGCAACTTCAAGTTTCTCACCTAGTTGCCTTTGGAAATGAAAGTTGGCATCTAAAAGGTTTGGTATCATCTCCTAACTTCAATTGATCCATTAATAGTTAGAGTTCATGATACTTGCTTAGATTGATTGTTTTCCCGCTCATGATATGCTTTCAAAAATGTTTTTGATTTTTTATTTCCGATCTCTTCGGAGACCTTGCTAGCCTATAATGGGCTCATGCGATCTTACGGTTCTAAATCGTAGGCTCATTGTGGCCTTTCAGTTTTCAATCAATAGGAAGGGATGGAGATCTTAATTTTCAAAATTTTCATATTTTGAGATCTCTTGATTCGTTTCGGATTCATGATAGTATATTTTGAAACAGACTTTAAACTATAATTTAGCAATGTGGACTTTGAAAATGATACTTGATTCTTCTAGTAGCTTTATTTTCACTAAATCTACTAATGAAGTCTACTTACAAGTTGAGAATGGTAAATTAGAAGGCTAAAAGAAAATGGAAAAGAAAATGATAAGTTTGGAAAATTCCAAGAATGAGATATGAGTTCGATTTTGCAAAAATCTTAGTATAATAGTTGAATATTCATGCTTTAATGATGTCTCTATTCTCATGATTGATTTTGCATGATAAACTTATGAAATTTCATGAGTAGATAAAATTTCGATACTTAGGCAATTTCATGATGTTGATATTGAATAAAACCGGAGTAGGTTGAAATTCTTTATTAGAGACCTCATTTTGAGTTAATAGTTGGTAAAACATATTTAGATACACATATCACATGATTCTAGGCATTTAAACTTGAAAATTCATGTGTAGATGAACAAGGTGATAACTAGATCACTTTAAGGGACTTAAACTTGAAAAAGTTTGACCTAAGTCAACAAATCGACTTGGACACTTCATTTTAAGTCCAAACATCACAAACATGTTTAGGACTAAGTATGACATATTTCCAAATATTTAGAATGAAGAAATCATAAGAATACATATAAAATGATATATAGGTCATTTCATGATAACCTCTCTTGAGCATGTTTAACCCAAGTCAATAAATTGACTTAGAGGTCTCTTTTTCAATCCATATTTAAGAAAAATATTTAGATTGACTCATATTAGGTGTACATAAGTTTAAGTTTGAAAAATCGTGAGTAAATGATAATATTGACACTCAGCAAGTTTCATAATAACTAACATATTTTAGAATGAAACTATGTTAGGTTGATATCTTGACTTAAGGATATAATTTTCATCTCAAACTTGACATACACTCTTCAGATGACCATTATATGGTGTCATAAAGTTTGAATGAAAACTGAGCACATTTTGAAAAATAACTAAAAATTACGAAAATACCATTGAAATTTTAGCATTTTCAGTTTAGCGTCTACTCCTCCTAGGTTCGACGACTCGAACTTTAGTCTTTGGAAATATAGGATGTACACATATTTAAAGACTAAAGGTTTTGGTGTCTTTAACATGTTAAGATTAGAATTAATTGAACCTAAGGTTGACATAACTGAAAATAACTGAAAATGCTAAAATTTCAATGGTATTTTCGTAATTTTTAGTTATTTTTCAAAATGTGCTCAGTTTTCATTCAAACTTTATGACACCATATAATGGTCATCTGAAGAGTGTATGTCAAGTTTGAGATGAAAATTATATCCTTAAGTCAAGATATCAACCTAACATAGTTTCATTCTAAAATATGTTAGTTATTATGAAACTTGCTGAGTGTCAATATTATCATTTACTCACGATTTTTCAAACTTAAACTTATGTACACCTAATATGAGTCAATCTAAATATTTTTCTTAAATATGGATTGAAAAAGAGACCTCTAAGTCAATTTATTGACTTGGGTTAAACATGCTCAAGAGAGGTTATCATGAAATGACCTATATATTATTTTATATGTATTCTTATGATTTCTTCATTCTAAATATTTGGAAATATGTCATACTTAGTCCTAAACATGTTTGTGATGTTTGGACTTAAAATGAAGTGTCCAAGTCGATTTGTTGACTTAGGTCAAACTTTTTCAAGTTTAAGTCCCCTAAAGTGATCTAGTTATCACCTTGTTCATCTACACATGAATTTTCAAGTTTAAATGCCTAGAATCATGTGATGTGTATCTAAATATGTTTTACCAACTATTAACTCAAAATGAGGTCTCTAATAAAGAATTTCAACCTACTCCGGTTTTATTCAATATCAACATCATGAAATTGCCTAAGTATCGAAATTTTATCTACTCATGAAATTTCATAAGTTTATCATGCAAAATCAATCATGAGAATAGAGACATCATTAAAGCATGAATATTCAACTATTATACTAAGATTTTTGCAAAATCGAACTCATATCTCATTCTTGGAATTTTCCAAACTTATCATTTTCTTTTCCATTTTCTTTTAGCCTTCTAATTTACCATTCTCAACTTGTAAGTAGACTTCATTAGTAGATTTAGTGAAAATAAAGTTACTAGAAGAATCAAGTATCATTTTCAAAGTCCACATTGCTAAATAGTTTAAAGTCTGTTTCAAAATATACTATCATGAATCCGAAACGAATCAAGAGATCTCAAAATATGAAAATTTTGAAAATTAAGATCTCCATCCCTTCCTATTGATTGAAAACTGAAAGGCCACAATGAGCCTACGATTTAGAACCGTAAGATCGCATGAGCCCATTATAGGCTAGCAAGGTCTCCGAAGAGATCGGAAATAAAAAATCAAAAACATTTTTGAAAGCATATCATGAGCGGGAAAACAATCAATCTAAGCAAGTATCATGAACTCTAACTATTAATGGATCAATTGAAGTTAGGAGATGATACCAAACCTTTTAGATGCCAACTTTCATTTCCAAAGGCAACTAGGTGAGAAACTTGAAGTTGCAACCATGTAAAGATCTTTCATTCAATTCTTGGCCAACTTCAACACATCTCCTTCCATTATCCTTGTGTGGTAGCCCCCCAACAAAAGAGCATGAAACTTTTGGTACCCAAATGGCTTTGGGTCCTTGGGGGTTATATGGCCTAGGAATCCAAAGTGTCATAGCAACACTTGAATTTCTCTTCAATGCGCAATCATGGATAGCATAGTGAAAAATATCACAACAAAAGCAATGTCCATTAAACTTCTTTTTATTTTTGCTATGGACATGGGATCTATCATTAGAATGCTTAACATGTGAACTATGATGAGCATGAGCATTCTTAAAGGAAGCATTCTTATTTTGAGATTTCCTAAATGAGACATTTTGATTTCTAAAATTCTTAAAAGAGTGAGCATTAACTTTCCTACTCAAAATCAACATCTCATTTTTCAACTCATTCATAGATTTATGCAATGCATGTAGTTGAGATTTTAACATGCAATTCTCAACTCTCAATTTTTCATTGTCAAGTTTGAAACCATTTTTTAAATCATTACTCCTAAGTTTCATTTTTTATTTCAAATCTTCATTTTCATTTCTCGAATCTTTTACCTCACTTTTTAAATTCTCAATTTCATGCTTAAAATCATCATGGCAAGAAACAAGTATACTTGTATTCAATTTTTCATTTTCTAGTTCATGCACATGAGAACTAAGTCTTAAAATTTCCTTCTTTAGTTTTCTATTTTCTTTGTTCTCTTTCGTAAGCAAGGCATGCATTTTTTGAGATTCTTCTAATAGTCCCTCATAAGAAATGTCAAGAGATTTGGAGCTACTAGAATCACTATTTTGATCATGACTAGAAGATGGTAAATATACCTCATTCCGAAGATCCATGAGGCAGAAGTTTGATGTAACTTCATCGACATGCCTTGAAGAGGCTTCACTTGATTAAGATGTGGATGGAGAAGCGCACTTCTTCTTTTTGGATTTCTTCTTCAAGAGAGGACAATTCATCTTCTTGTGTCCCGTCTCTTGGCAAAGGAAGCACCTAAGTTTTCGTTTCCGATTATTTCTTGTGCTCCTTTGGCTAGAAGTGCTTTGGGCATCAAAACCAAGGTTAGTACTAGGGGGGTGACCATTGTCATCACCATCTTCATCAAAAGTGTCAATCTCTTCGGTTTTGGCATAATCATAAAGCATATTTAACGTGGCCCAAATATCAAATGCGGAGAAACACTGCATAACTTTTTCAAGTATATCCTTTGAAAAAGAGCAATATAAAAGATGCGTTGTTTTAGCATTCAATTCAAACAATTTAACTTGTTCTTGAGTCCAATCATTAATGTCAATGGTGGGCTCAACAAATAGTTATAGTGGTTCGGCCAATTGCCTACTCCACTACCTTGGCTCCACACCACGGATTTCTAACCAAATCCTTTATAGACTTTGTGTTTTCCGTTGAATACAACCGAGGACTCGGTTATCAACCCTTTGAGAACTCCTCAAATCTATTCACCTAGGCAAAATATAATTCTACGAAGGAAATCCTAAGTGTTTACACTAGCACACCTAGCAAGCTAATAGTAATGATTATAATTTAAGAACAATGAAGAATGACAAGAATGAGCTAAAAATGAAACCAAGAGTGTGAGCTCCTTCCAAAGCCTTCCAAATCTCCAACTCTTCAAGATGGTGAGCTCAAATCGTTGCCGGAGTTGAGACGAGAAGATCGCTTGAAGAGGATGACGCAATCGATGAAGCAAACGAGCACAAAACAATCTCTTAGGGCTTAAATCTCTCTTTGAAGTGCACTAATGATCATTAAGGAGAAGTAAGAGAGGTTGGTGGGGGGTATTTATAACCCCTCACTTGGCATAGCTCTCCAACGGGCATTTTTCTGCCCGTTAGATGCAGACCGGTCGCTTGTCGGTCGATCATCGGTCGACCGATCGATCGACCGCCCAGCGACCGCTGGGCTTCTGCCCTTTCTCAGCCATATTCAGTCAACCAAATGCATGGTCGATCAAATTGGCTACTGCCAATTTCCGTTGTTATTCGGTCGACCAAATGGGCCACTGCCAGTTTCTGGCTTCGTTCGATCGACCGACCGATCGACCGAAGTGGCTACTGTCAATATCTTGCCTCGTTCGGTCGACCGAACCTAGGCTGAGGCTATTTTTTACATTTGTTTTGATATACGCTTCTTTCATGGGTTTTGTTACCGTGTTTTGACTTGGATAACTTTACATATAGGGTTGGGATGAGATCCTAGGGATATATTACATAGAATCTACTTGATGATCTATGAACTCTACTTAATCTACATCCGAGCCTTTTTGACGATTTTTGTGTTTCTCCGAGCGAAATTCACGCGCATATCGTAACCTCAATCTGAACTCAAAACTCCACATATATTAAATACATGTTTGTTATCATCAAAATAGAGATCGAACCTTAGGGCGAACCCTTGGGCCAACACAAAAGCTATACTCTCTAGTGTCATTTTCATTTTTTCTATGGACATGAGATCTATCATTAGAATGTTTGACATGTGAATTATAATGAGTAGGAGCATTCTTAAAGAAAACATTTTTCTTTTGAGATTTTCTAAATGAGACATTTTGATTTCTAGAGTTCTTAAAAGAAGGAACATAAACTTTCTTACTGAAGATCAAAATCTTATTTTTCAAATCATTCACAGATTTATGTAAGGCATGTAATTGAGATTTCAACATGCAACTTTCATTGTTCAATTTTTTATTTTTTGTTCTCGAATCCTTAATTTTACTACTTAAGGTATCATGACAAGAACTAATGGAACTAGTTTTCAACTTGTCATTTTCTAGCTTGGATTCATGCAAATGAGAACTTAGCCTTAAATTATCTTTCTTCAATCTTCTATTTTCATTATCATTTTTAACACGCAAGACATACATTTTCTTGCATTCATATACTAATTCATCATAAGGCATATCATGAGAACTAGAAGAATTAACATTATTATTTTCATTAACATGACTAGATGAAGGAGAGTGTACCTCACTATTACCATTCATGAGGCTATCTTTGGAAGTGACTTCATAGTCATGGCTAGAGGGTGCTTCAAGTGAATGAGAGGTAGAGGTGAAAGCACTTGACATCTTCCTTGCTTTGTTCTTCATGCTAGGACAATTTTTCTTCACATGCCCTATTTCTTTACATGCATGGCAAATTACCTTTCTTTTTCGGCTCTTGGAGTTGCTTCTTTGACTAGAAGAGCTTTGGGCATCAAAATCAAGATTAAAGATAGGTGAATGACCATTGTCATCACTACCTTCATTAAATGTACCAATTTCTTCGATTTTTGCATGATCGTATAAAACATTCAAATTAGCCCATAAATCAAAAGTTGTGGAGCAATGCATGACTTTTTCAAGAATGCCATTGGTAAGGTGCAACGTATGCAATTCATGACATCTCCATTAAATTTAAATATTTTCTTGCCAAGTTCACTCCAAGCATGCATGTCAACCTTAGGTTCAATTAATTCTAATCTTAACATGTTAAAGACACCAAAACCTTTAGTCTTTAAATATGTGTACATCCTATATTTCCAAAGACTAAAGTTCGAGTCGTCGAACCTAGGAGGAGTAGACGCTAAACTCTCTACTGTCATTCTCCGGATTGAGGCAAGATGTAGATGAGATGGTGAAATCTCAATCCCTGACCCGCTCTGATACCAAATATTGATGAAATGATCGACACTAGAGGGGGGGGGTTGAATAGTGTGTTTGCTAATCTTAAACCTAATTCCCATTTCAATCATTTTCTTGATTACTTAGGTTAATGCATAATTTAACTATTAAATAAATGTGGAAGCGAATAAGCAAGTCGAGTAATCAATACACAAAGTAAGCAATGCAAATAAAGAGATTTATAGTGGTTCGGCCCCAATGCCTACTTCACTACCTAAGCACCCTGCTTAGGATTTCCAAACTAAATTTTACTAGATTAATTGTTTTCTTTACACCCGGAAGTCTTCGTCTCCCTACAGAGAGCACTCTCCCACCTCAAATTCTAAGGACAACATAACTAGTCCTAGTAAAACTAATCACACCGGTGGATTTAAGCCCCAAACACAAAGGCTACCATCCAACTCAATCAAACCTAGCAACCTAGGTTTACACACTTGATATACAATAAAAATAAACAATAAAATACAATAACAATTGGAGCAATAAACAAACCAAAGTATACTTAGCTCCAAAACAAATTCTCTAGTCCTCTTGATGCCTCAAATTGATGAACCGGTGAAGGAACAAGGCTCAATCAAGAATGGATGATGAAACTAGAGTTTGGAATGAAAAGTGGCTTAATCAAACACAAGGATCTTCAAAATATAGCTCTAGGAAAGACGGAAGGAGTGTGGAAGGTTTCTCATGGCTAGTATATATAAGCCATGAGGGGAGGGAGCCAAAAATAGCTCACCCAACGACCTACCGAGCGACCAGATCATCGACCGGATCCCACTGTTGATTCTAGGGGTATTCCCATTGACCGGCCTAGCGGCAGAACCCTGGAAATCAAGGCAGTTTGCTGATTTTTGTTCGTTTTTGGGTTCCGTCTTCGCTAAGTCTTCTTATATAATATTTCTTAACTTTAACATAATAACTTTAAAACATGAATGTTATATAAGGATTACCCCCATTTGAATTCAATAAAAATATCTAAAAATCAAAATTATTAAGAATCAAAATCTAACTTTTAGGGTCTAGTACAAATTTCCAAAATCAGAAAATTTTATAATCTCTCGGGTCAAATATGTGTAGATAAAAGGCTTTCAAAAAATCCTTTAAAATATGTTGTTTACTAGTTTCACCTGAGGAACAATTACCGGGACTTTTGGTGCAAGAAAATGTCTAGGTCATATAGCCCTCCAATGAGCTCTTTAGGCTTAGTGAATTTTAGGGTTGTTTTTTATTTTTCCGATTTTTCATGTTTTGAGGTTCGAATTTAGTTTTTGGGTTCTTTGCATCATAAGAGAGGATTACATATTCATTCTAGACACCCTAAACCTAAACTTTAACTTCCTGAAGAATCCCAAGCGTCGACGAACGTCCTTGCCGATTTTTTCGATTTTTCTTATTTTTCCGATCGGGGACGTCGAGCACTAACCGACTTGGAACCTGAAAGTATTTCTCAATGAAAATATTAGTTCCATATTTGTTATCATCAAAAAAGAGATTAAGACCAAGGTTGAATACCTTAGGCCAACACACACATTCTTCGATGGTATGTTTGGAAGTTCAGTGATGTTCACACATCTTGCCTTTGTCGCATTTGAATGAATATTTTAACCTTTCAGGGTTGTTAGGGGGTCTGAGCAGCTGTAGATGGTAGACCTCTTGCAGGATGGTCTCTCTCCTGGTGTTGAGAGGTGTGTGCCTTTCATATCGGGCGAGATGGATACCTAGGCCCTCTGTTATTACTCTATTCGCAACGGTTGCAGTCTTCGCTTTTTTATCCGCCTTTTTGGATTTTCTGTCTTCGATAGTGTCTTTGATGTTCTGCCTGTTGGCCTTTTTGGCCTCACAGTGTTCTTCCATCTCTATGAAGGTGGCAACTTTCTCCTAGAACTCGGTCATATTTTTAGGCTTTGTCAGGGCGATTTGGTCAGCAAAGTATCCGGGGCTTCAACACGAATTTAATGAAATAGAGCTCGACTTGAGGGTCGAGGTTGCGAATTTCAGCCATTGTAGCCTAAAACCTGCATATTTATTCCCTTAAGGGCTCATGTTGCCCTTGCCTAACGTAGTGGAGCGCGTCCTCTATTTTGTAGTAGACCCGAGATGTGGAAAACAAGTTGAGGAACGTACAGGAGAGATCCACGAAGGAGTGAATAGACCTCGGTGGATGGGAAGCAAACCACATTAAAGCAATTTTCCCAAGGAAAGTTGGAAAAGCATTTTCTAATTTTCCCATAAGGTCACCATAAACCTAATTTACAAAGGTGGACTTATGCCTGTACACCAAGGCAACCACCCAAACTTAACCTAAAATACAATGAAATAAACCATAAAATACAACATAAATGGAGCACAAATACAACGGTTAAATATTTAGCTCTAACAAGTGTCACCTAGCTCCTATTGATGCCTTTTGATGATGAATCTTTCAAGACAAAGACACAATGAAGAAACAAGTGGTAGAAAGCTAGTGTTTTGAGAAATATAGCTCAAACAAACTTCTTTGGTGTCAAATGATGGCTTAATGCACATTAAAGGGCATGTTTGCTTCATAGGATAAAGGAGGATAGAATAAGGATGAATTAATATTCATTATTTGTTTAGTGCATGAATCAGAAGAAAATGTGAATAGAATAATATAAAATTAATATTATATTCGATGTACATCGAATTTTAAAAAATAATATCCAATCTTCCCTCATTTATTATCCAATCGAATCATATCCTATCCAATGAAACAAACATACCAAAAGGGCTCATAGGAAAGCAAGGAACCAAGTTATATATATGCAGAAATGAAGTGACGGTTGGGGTTCAACGGATAAAAACATCTATTTTTTGAGTCATTGGACATTTCGGTCAAATCTCGACTGAAGTTAGGTCGGTAGGCGATCGGCCTAGGGTCGGCAGGCGATCGGCCTAGGGTCAGTAGGCGATCGGCCTAGCGTCAATCGATGATCGGCCCAGGGTTGACCGATGATCGGCCCGAGATCGACCGATAATCAGTATTCAAGCTGATTTGTCGATTTTTGTTTTCTCAGGTTTTGGGTCTCAATTTTGGGTTTTGGGGTTCGTCAACATCATTTAGAGGATACACATTGGTTCTAGACTCCCTAACCAAGACACAAGCTTCTCGTCGGTGTTTGCACACCGATCGACGTCCATTTGATTTTTTTCGATTTTCGTCGATCTTCCGATCACAGACTTGCAACTTGAAATTGTTTCTCAATGAAACCATTAGTTTTGAGTTTGTTATCATCAAAATCGAGATTAAGACTAATGTTGAAAATCTTAGGCCAATATCTAGAAGCAAAAATGAAGGACTTAGTATTGATATGTGCAACAAGGTTTTCACGCCCAAATCAATAACTTTGTATGGATATCTTTGACAAAGTTGTTAAGAAAGTTTTAATAAAGGCCTTGTTTGCTTGCAAGAAATGATGTGAGAACTTGTACTCCCCGAGAAGTAGAGTTTTCCCTCTTGTTTCATTGATAATAAATAAAAAATGCAAAAAGTACAAGGAAGTATAACTTCTTTTAAGTTGTATTATTTTGCATTTTGTAAAATGTAAAAATACAATTTTACCCTTCTATTTTTTCCATGCTTATTTCTCTCCTAGTTAGTTGTTGACTTATACTTCGTGGAAGTACATAATTGAACTCAACGAGATATGGAGAAGTGGATTTTATAAATAGTTATAGTTCCTTACCAACTAAATATATCTTTGTTATTTTCCATGTGAACCAAATGAGCTTTAACAAGATGTTTTATTTTTTGCACTAGTAAGAAAGCACTACTATATTTTGGTTATGTGAACATGCCACTTTTGGGAACAATCAAGAAGGTGTTCTCATACATCACTTACAGGAATGATTTTGAAAATCATTCTCTTCAATAATATACTATGAGAACACAAAAAAATTGTTCTCTTAGCTAATATATGGGAACGATTTTGAAAATTATTTCCTTAGCTAATATACAATGGAAATATTAATATAAAAAAATTAAAATCCCAAAACAATTCCTATAGGTCAGAAACGAAAAAATAAAAATAAATCATTCCTAAATTTGCTACCTTGAACAATTCCGAAATTTAAGTTAAATACTTAACTACCTAAACCTAATAGGCTAATACCTGAATCAACCACTCCCTACCGACGCTGCCACTCCCTCTTTCATGACCGATCTAGGAAAGTAATCTTATTGCATTCTGTCACGTCTTTAAATTTTTAGTCGATAAAATTTTCATATCCGCATTGCATATTCATGGCTTTAAATTATTATTTTGTTCATATAAATTATTAACATATATGATGTTTGTATGGTAATTAATTTCATGTCAACTATATATTAAAAATTTCTCTACTTCTCCTCTTAAATTTGCTGATTATCATCCGCTATTTTCACTAAAAATATTTTTTTGCTGAACATGGACAAATCATACACTTCTTTAAGAGTGCAACTAAAAAAGAAAACATAAGAGTACTATATTATATATTTAAAACAAGTCAGTTGTACATATAGAAGAAGATATATAGTGCTTGCACCTTTAAAATCCCACCGAATAACAATAAATTATAAGAACAGTCTGATAGAAGATATATATGATCAAAGACCAGGTACAGTACTGTTGTGGTATATTTGCTTCGTTGAATATGATATGATAGGATTGGATAATAAATTATGATGAATTAAATATAAATTTTTAAAATCCGGTATACACCCCTTATCAATGAATATTAATCCATCCTTTATCATATCCTTTCTTATCCTATGAAGCAACAATGCACTTGGAGTCTTGCTTGACCAAGTGGGCATCTAATCTGAAAAAAAAAAGATTCGCAAAGTAAAAAAAACTATTAGTAATGAAAAAAAGATTTATGCAAACATTATGGTAAGGAAATATTATAGACAACCGTGATAATGTCACAAATTGACTGACCTGAGGTGATCTCTGTTGAGTTCGATGAGCCCAGATGAACTTGTTGTCTTCATCTTCGAGACACAATCGGATATGCGTTCCACTGACGATGGATCGACACGATCGGAAGTAGAGAGAAGTCCCCGAAACGATAGCAGGAGGAATAGGAAGAGAGAACAAGAGAGTAGATGAATGAGAAGGAGATTTAGTGTCACACCCCAACTCAGGGTCGTGTGACCGGCCAGGGTCTATGTCCTACCCTGAAGTCTACTACATACACTGACTAACGAGAAATCGGAACACATAATAGAAAACAACAATGCAGCTTTATTTAAAATCTTAGAAAAGTTCACAAATTTTTTTATAAAAAGGAAGTAGCTAACATCAAACACAAATGAAACAACTCGAGTTCAAGTTCAATACATGCTTTGAAAACCAACAACTCTCAGTGTAGAAAGAAAAAAAAAAGAACAAATCTACACATCTAGACTATGACTATCGGACGCCGCTACGAGATCGACGCCACTGCCTACCCTCCAGCTGCACCATGACTCCAAGCCTCAACTCACTGATAGGGCTCTGCAAAATCAAAAAATAAATCGTGAGTCCACATGGGACTCAGTGAGCGGTTCTTCCGAACCTCCACATAATCCCCGATAAGCAGACATAAATAAATAAGGCAGCATATATAATATAAAATCAGGGATATAATTTGCTTCTGATATGACAACCTGACCCCAAGAGTCGTCCTACATAGACCGTACATTCGTGAAACCCGCCATAACGGCCTAACTAAGCCACTTGGCATCCGGCCCTTAGGGCCTACTCATGGTTTAGAGTTTCGGCTATAACCAACCCTACCATACAAGGTAGTAACATACTGGCCGTTTGGGCCACATAGCACAAAAGTGAAATCAAGAAGTCTCCGGGTCGTCGACTAGGATGGTCTGCTAGTCTCCGGACACCGACTGGGGTAGGGATAGCTAGTCCCACCCAACTGGGGTCTGACACCTAGCGGGCCCGCTGGTGAAATCTCAAGACCCAATCACTGGCCGAGTCAAGCATTCGTCATTCCGACTACTCATGCATCTCGGCAGACCATCACAATCACATCAAACAAGCAAGTGTCTAGAGTTTCCTTATATAAAATCCCGGGTGTCCACCCGTGCTCGGCCCTTTATCCCGGGCCTTACCATCCGTACACTATTACGCTCTGATTATCCCTTGAGAAAGCGTTCTAGTTCACCTACATTCGAGTTTCCATAATTAACACGTACTTAAAGTTTCCTACTAGTCATATAGTGCCATTTGCTACATTATACTGGCGTGGACTACATGTCATAAATGTAGATGTCTAAGTATGGACACGTCACAACCCTCAAGTGATAGGAAAGTTAATCTATCACTGCTACCATGAATGACCATAAGATACAACAAGTAAGTAAGTAAATTCTGCATTTAATCAAAAAATTTCAGCAAGGTAACATTAGAGCTATCATGGAAATTCTCTACAAGAAATAGCAATTGATAAGGAAAAATCTTGAAAGTAATTACTACCTCTTAATGTCGCTAAGTGTAGGTATACATATACGCAATAGGGTGGTGGTTTCCTTAATTAGTGTCTTTCATATTTCTCATTTCAATTCTACTTGTCGATCGAGGTGACCCTCGTCTTCTAATGTTTCTAAATATCTCTAAATATGAAAGTTAATCCCCTCCGATCACCTTTCCCCCAACTTGGATAGGCCGAACCTTGAGCAAGGTATGCCTTACTCGGCCGAGCCTACAAGGGTAGGAGAAGGTGGTTCATCCTTTTTGTTTGATCACAAACTCTAGCATTTAAACTTATGAACTGTCATAGATGAATCCTAGATCAAATTCCCTCCCCCTTATTGCTCGGCCGAGCCTTGAACAAGGTTCCCCTTGTTCGGCCGAACACTCAAGGCTCTAGGGAGAAGGGGTCTTGATCAACTATTACATCGATTGAATCACGAGTCTACATGAATTAAATTTAATCGATCTAGAGGGGTTTAGACCAATCGAGAGAATTGGGGAAAATTTCAGCATGACCTTTCCCCTTTTCCCTCAATTAGCCGGCCCCTAGATTTAAGAAAAATAATGCGGAAACATTCATCGCACGATTACAACATGCAAGAGAAAACCACAACATCGAGAAACCTCATATCCACAAGATCCAACGAGAGAAAAACCCACGATTCACATTTCTAAGGGTCGGCCACCCACCTACCCTGCTAAACTAGGATCGACCACTCACCTTGATTGGATTACAAGGAAGCCTCGATGAAGACGAGTTCTGATTCCTTGAGCGTCAACGCGAACTCGGCGCCGACAAGATCTCCCCTCTCTTCATCTCTCTCCCTTTTCCCTCTTGCTCGGGCTGTGTGCGGCTCCAAGATGAGCCGCATGGCTCATAATGAGGGATTATATTCCCTCATCCACTAATGACTCAATTGCCCCTCTTATGACTTAGCCTCTACTCAATTTGATCTGAGTCCGATTCGGGCTCCGATTCTTTCCGCATGAACGAGTCGAACTCGACTTTAATGAGGCATCTAATGCATAAATGGAAATAACCATTTAACCAATTTAAACTTCATACTTTCATAGGTCGAGTTATACCTTCTACTCGAGGCGATTCCGCGGCTCGACCCAACTAACCCCCGGTCTGGTGCGCAGCACCAAAATAGATTTTCATATTAGGATAATTTTTGGGTCTTACATTTAGAATTTGAATTATTATTCTGATTCCTTACTCGCATAGCTACAACATCTATTTATACTATCTTATTACATTTCATAATCGTTGAAACGACTCGGCTTCTTCGTGGCGTGCTTTGATCGTGGCCATTGATCCGTGCAACTCTCCTAATGTTGTAAGTCGAATGGTCTACATTAGAGGAGGAGGAGGAGGGGGGGGGGGTGAATTGTGTGTTATCTAAAATCTTTAGCCTAATTCCAGTTTTAATCAATTCTTGATTACTTAGGCGAATGACAATTCAATCAAATAGCAGAAGCAATAAATGTAGCAATTAAAAACACAAACATAATAGCAATGCAAACACGATCGATTTATAGTGGTTTGGCCATAATGTCTACTCCACTACCTAAGCATATCCGCTTAGGATTTCCAAACTTACTTTACTAGATTATGAATGTTTCCCTTACAATGAGGACCTTTTACCCGAAGAGTCTTCGCTCTCGAACCTAAGGAACTTCCACACCTGGAAGTTGTTAGTGAAATGGCCACACTAGAGGGGGTTGAATAGTGTGTTATCTAATCTTTTAGCCTAATTTTGATTTTAATCATTTCTCAAACTAGTTAAGTGAATTATCAATTTAAACAACAAGAAGAAACAATTAATACGACAAGTAAGCACAAACACAATAGCCAATGCAAACATCAAGATTTATAGTGGTTCGGCAACACCGCCTACTCCACTACCTAAGCATCGTGCTTAGATTTTCACTCACAAATCTACTAAGTTAAGAGTAGCTTACAATCGAGAACTTTTCACCAAAAAAACCCTACACTCACTTCGAAGGCACTTCCACACTCGAAAGTATCCACCTTCACACCGAGTGAGTTTTCCCACCTCAATTCCTAAGGAACACTTCTAACCTAGCTTACACAAGTGGATTTATACTTTCTATACCAAGGTAACCACCAAATCACAAAACCACACACTAGGTCTTCTTACACACTTGAGTATTCAATTATAAAACAAAACAAAAACACATTTAACACAAGAAGAGAGAGTATAGAACTAGAGAACTTATCACAATAAGAACAACACCTCTTCTTGAGCCTATCAACGTAGAATAGCCCTCCAATGATTATGCACTTTGGAATGAGGGATCAAGAGGCTAGGAATGAAAGATTAGGTCAAATAAAAGCTTGGGGATGCAAAGATCAACTCGATATGGACTTAGGGCATCAGTAATAGCTGAGGAGAGAGTTTAGAGGGGCTTTTATAGGCTGTAGAAAAGTGTGTGTCGAGTGGAGATCGCCCAACAGGCATTTTTTTATGATCGTTGCAGTGTTGGTCGATCATCGACTGATGGCCGGTCGATCGCCCGAGTGACCGACCATCGACTGTGAGGCCACTGCCAATTTTTGGCCTTTGGCGGTCGATCGCTAGTCGATCGGCTATCGACCAGCCAACGATTGGTGCTCAATTTCTGGGATGTTTTCTTTCGTCGTTTGGATTTCAACTTTCGGGTTTTTGATATTTCCAAAGTGTATACACCTTGGAGGTCTACCCAAGTATTTTTACATTCACTCTAGACACTTTCTAAATAACTTCGATGAGCTCATTGAGGATTTAGGAAACGCCACGGAGACTTGGCGTATCGAGACGTTGTCGCATACAACGATATCGATTTCAACTTGTGACTTTCATGCTTAAAACTTGTTAGACATAGTTTGTTATCATCAAAACAATTCTTGGGAGAATTAGAGCTCAAGGGTGAAATCCTCGGCCAACAGAAGTCTTTGACTTCTTACCAAGAGCACTCTTCCACCTCAACCCTAAAGGACAACAATCACTAATCCTAGTAAACTAAGTTTACACCGATGGATTTAAGCCTCAAACACAAAGGCAACCACCCAATTCACTAACCTAGCACTCTAGGTTATCACAAGCTTGAGTACAATGAAATAAAACACAAAAATATACAAGTTGTTAGTGAAATGGCAACACTAGAAGGGGGGGATGAATAGTGTGTTAACTAATCTTTTCGCCTAATTCCGATTTATCGATTTCAATTGATCACTTAGTCAAAACACAATATCAGTTAATTATGTGACTTTTCATCGGAAAGTCACCACTCTTACACCGAAGGTACTTTCACACCCGGAAGTCTCCGTCTTCCTACCGAGAGCACTTTCCCACCTCACTCTCCCTAAGGACACTCTAATCCTATATTACACCAGTGGAATTATGCCTAAACAACAAGGCAAGGCAACCACCACACAATCAACCTAGCACCCTAGGTTTTCACACTTGAAATACAATGAAATAAACAACAAAATACAATAACTAATGGAGCAATAATCAAACCAAAGTATATTTAGGTCCAAAAGAAACTCTCTAGTCCTCTTGATGCCTTGAGAAGATGAATCTATGAAGCTTGAAGGCAAGATCAATGAGTTAGGATCAAAACTAGGGTTTCCAAAGAGGTGGCTCAAGAAAATCTTTAGAAGTGATCAAATATGGCTCAATGAAGGTAAAGATCATTGAGGAAGGAACTCAAGGGCTGCTATTTATAAGCCCAAGAAGAGAGAGCCAAAATAGCTCTCAACGGCTCGAAATATAGCTATTTTCTGTCGTTCGATCGTAGGTCGATCGACCGACCGAGCGACCGAAGCCCCACTGTGCTTTCTGGGCTCATTTCAATCTATCGGTCAATCGACTAGTCGTAGAGTACCGGTACTCTACATAGTGTACCTATACTTTGCATTGAATTTTAGCCAATTTCTTTCTTCGGTTCGGGTTTCGGATTACGGGTTTGATTCTTTAAGAGTCTTAGCATCATAATGAGGATTTTATAATTTATCTAAACACCCTAAACCTAGACTCTATCTTCCCGACGAAATTCGAGTGCGTCGACCAACGTCCTTCCAATTTCCCAATTTCTCTAATATTTCCGATCACGGACGTCGAACGCTAACCAACTTGGAACCTAAAAGTATTTCTCAATGAAACATTAGTTCCATGTTTGTTATCATCAAAACCGAGATTAAGACCAAGGTAGAAAACCTTAGGCCAACAATCTCCCCCTTTTTGATGATGACAAACATCCTTAAGAAAATATATACAATTAAGCATAGATGATATTAAACATGGGATTTCTCCCCCTATCATCATGCATATCTAAATAATTATACTCCCCATATTTATATGGTGGTTTTCCTATATTTCTTTCCCTTTACCTATATTTTTCTCCCCCTTTTAACATCACTCAAAAAGGGCAAGAAAAGTTAACATGGTCAAAGTCGGGACCTAAAAACTAGCTTTCATGAAAAATATGTAGATCTCAACTTAAGGGATGAAAACATACATACAAGTGAGACTAATCAATACATGATATCATAAAATGATAAACATAATCTAAAACTAGAAATGATGTACTAATTCAAGTATCGATATTACACCTATCGGTCAAAGTATCAAAAATCATTTTAGAAATGATTTTTCTCAAATAATGATGAGTACGAAACCAAAAATAGAATTATGATATCATACTTGAAGTCTCATTCGAAGATTGGACCAAAAATGAAAGTATTAGAAAAATAAACATTTGGGAAGAATGATACTTTAAAATTTTGAAATCCAATTTCAAAAACTCATATTAAATCATATTCTTACTGAAAATTTTTGAATTTTTTACTGAAGAAACTAGATTTTTTAGAGAACATGCAGTTTCAAGAATCATCCAAAAATTATTTTTTTGCATTTTTCTAAAAATAACTGAAATCTAGTGGTATTTTCATAAATATTAGCAATTTTCTAAAAAGTTTTCAGTTTTCATTCAAACTTTCATGATATCAAGACACTTAGACACCTTACATGAGTAAATCTAAACATGTTTATGAAGTTTGGACTCAAAATGAGATTTCTAAGTCAAATTGTTGACTTAGATCAAACTTTTTCAAGTTTGAGTCCCCTAAGGTAAGCTAGTTATCATTTTTCCCATGTACACATGATTTTTCAATTTTAGCCACATGGAATTAAATCATGAGTAAGCTCAAACATGTTCATTAAGTTTCAACTTAAAATGAAGTCTCTATGATAAAATTCTACCTATGGCACATTTCATTCAAACTAGATGACATGAAATAGCCTAAATATCAAAATTTTATCTACTCGTGAGATTTTAATCAATTATCATGCAAAGTCATTCATGAACATAGAGAAATAATTCAGTCAAGAAAATTGAGATGTTATGCAAGAATTTTGCCAAAATGAAACTCATACCTCATTTCTTGAGAAATTTCACAATTTTCATTTTCTTTCCCAATTTTCTTCAACCTTCCAAAATTATCACTTTCTCAACTTGCAAGTAGACTTCATTAGTATCATAATGAAATCATATACCAACTAGCAAGCTAACTGTCACGCCCCAACTTAGGGTCGCGTGACCGACCAGGGTATGTGTCTGTACCCCGAAGCCTACCACATGCACTACACAATAATATACATGAAAATACTGTACATCAAGGCAACATGAAATAAGGAAGAGTGGTGCAAATCTTTATTCAAAATCAAAATAGTTTTAAAGGGTTTCAAATTCGAATGAAACAACTCGAGTTTCAAAGTCTAAAACAGTACAAGTTTTCAAGAACAAAACTACTCAGTGCATGTCCAACAACCCTACTCAACACGACTACGACTACATGACTGCCTGCTACGAGACCTGCGCCAACGCATGCCCTCCAGTCGCACCATGCCACCAAGCCGTACATCACTGGTCGGGCTCTGTAAAACAACAACAAACAAAACCATGAGTTCACGAGGAACTCAGTGATCAATCCTTCCGAACCTCCACTTAAATCCCCGATATGATAACATATAAATATATACACAAGCACATATATGAGAAGTCTATACTAGTCATATCATGGTAATTGGCCAATTGGCCATACTATGCAAATAAGTAGGTCTGGCCATATCGGCTCCTTTAGACTGAGTATCATTCGGCCACTATGGCTGCCTGACTGGTCCGGCTCTACCCGGCCTTCACCATAATACAGTACTCAGCCGTACCGGCCTATACAACATACAAGGAATGTCAATAACAATCATCGGGCCCGTCGACTAGGATGGTCAACTAGTCTCAGGATCCCACCGAGTTAGGGATAGCTAGTCCCACCCGACTCGGGTCTACCGTTAGCATGACCCACTGACGAAATCTCAAGACCCTCCGCCACTCGGGTCTAACACCTAGCGGGCCCGCTGATGCAATCACAAGACCCTAATCACCGCTGAGTCGAGTAGTAACCGTTCCAGCTATTGGTACTCCTCAATAGACCATCTCAATCACAATACACAATCAGAGTTTCTCAAAGAAAAACTTCCATCTAAATCCCCGGGCATCAACCCGGACCCGACCCCTTCCTCGGGTCGCACTAGTCAAGTACTAATGTCTGTTATCCTTCCCTAGGTGTGAAACCTAGTGTATGCATTATGTTCCTCAAGTGTAACCACATTTCATAACCATGAAAATGTCAACTTTCGGGTTCATCACAGCATATATAACATAGGAAATTCGTTCTACAATTATCCACATGAATAATCACATGATTTCGAAAAATAAGGAGATTAAATTCAACAATAAATTTCTAAATTTCGATAAGGAAACAAGGAATATAACATGGCAAGGATTGGGCATTTACATTAGAAAATAAATGAAACATTTCCATGATTCACATGCCATTCTAAATCCTAACCATATATGTGCGCTCAAGAACATTTCCTTATAGCAAGATAAACTAAATCTACCACTATTAACAGATCATACATCAAGTGAGAAATCTATAGCATAAACGATGAAATAAAACTCTACATGTAAGCATGAACCAAGTCGAGCCCCTTTCCCCTCCTCACACCCACTCGGCTGAACCTAACCTAGGTTACTCATGCTTGGCCGAGATTGATCAGGGTGGAAGAAGAGGGTTTTTGGCCATGATCAAGAATAATCGAGCCACCAATCATGAAAAGAACTCGATCCAAGAGGTTACGACCACTCTAGGAAATTGGGGAAAAAATTGACATGACCTTTTCCCTTTTTCCTTCATGCGGCCGACCCCTAAATCCGAGGAAAACACCGTGAAACTTCGTCGTTAAACAACATATACACAAGAGGATCAAATCTCGATAAAATTTTTGACAAGACGATGGAAATATAACGAGAAATTGACAAAATCCCCAATACCTTGGGTCGGCTACCCGCCTACCCTATGGATCTCGGTTAGACCACACACCTCGACTAGAGAAGAAGATGGACGAGATGAACACGATCCCGATTTCTCCGACGACGACGCAGATCCGGCGCCGCCCAAGATCTCCTCTTCTCCTCTCCTCCTCACGTCGGGCTGCGTGCGGCTCAACTTGTCTTGAGCCGCACGGCGGCTTGGGGTGAGGGATTAATTCACTATTCTCCCCTTTTTTGACAATTATGCCCTTCTTCACTTAACCCCCTCACTCAACTCCACCTAAGCTCGGATTGGACCCCGACTCGATCTGCGAACCCGATTTTAACCCGACTTGAGTCAACCCAACATATGCATTTCAAAAGCATTAACCATGAGTCTAAAATTTAACTCATAACTCCTACTCGCGGCGATCTCGCAACTCGGCCAGGTTACTTCCCGATCCGATGGGCTACACCAATGAAATTTTATATTAGGAAACCCCGGGTATTACAACCTTCCCCCCTTTAGATAAATTCGTAGGAAACCCCGGGTATTACACTAACTTACTAAATAGCAAAGGTTAAATGCAAGGTTTCATTCAAAAGCCTCAACCTAAGCTATATAGTAAAGATTCATTTCAAGAGTAAATGTCATGATACCAAAATGAATCAAGAGATCTAAAATATGAAATATTTGAAAAATAAGATCCCCAACCCTTCCTATTGGTTGAAAACCGAAAGGCCACAATGAGCCTACGATTTAGAACCGTAAGGTCGCATTAGCCCTTTATAGGCTACATAGGTCTCCGAGGAGACCGGGAAATCAAAAATCATTTGATAAAACCATATTAAGAGCGGTAAGAATTAACCAAAATCATTCATGTATCATAAACTCCAATTTTCAAACTAGACAAAACAAGGAGATGATACCAAATTAACTAGATGCCAATTCTTCATACCGAAGGCATCCAAAAGATGCGAAGTTGCAACTTGGATGTGGTGAAGCTCTAAGTACTCCTCGTGCAACTCCCATCAACCATCATCAACTCATCCTTGTGTGGTTGCTCCCCCTACAAGACAACATGGGATCTTTGGTACCTAAATGGCTTTGGGTCATTGGGGGTTAGAGGGCTTAGCTACCCAAAGTGTCTTAACACCACTTGGGTTCATCTTAAATGCACAATCATATATAGCATGCCCGTAAATACCACAACAAAAACAATGATCATGAAATTCTTTGTTATCATTTTTCTTAGCATATGATTTAACTTTAGAATGCATAGCATGAGATTTATGATGAAGATAAGCATTCTTGAAAGAAACATTTTTCTTTTCAAATTTATTTAAGGAAGTTGAATTTTTCAAATTATTTACTTCCTTGTTCAAGATCAAAATCTCATTTTTAAAATCTTCAATTGACTTATGCATGTCATGTAGTTGAGATTTCAAGACATTGTTTTCACTTTTGATTTTTGAATTCTCAAATCTCAAATTTTCATTTTCCTTTTTCACATCTTTGTTTTTGACTCTCAAATCCTTAATCTCAAGATTTGAGCCATCAAGACAATGATTAATATAACTAGTTTTTAGTTTTTAGTTTTCTAATTCTAAAGCATGCACATGACAATTAAGTCTAGAATTTTCTTTCTTCATTTTCTTATTTTCCTTATCCTTTTTGACAAGCAAGACATACATTTTCTTGCATTCATTTACTAACTCATCATATGGCATATCATGTGAATTGGAAGAGCTAGTATTATTAACATGACTAGAGAAAGAAGGAGAGTGTACCTCATCATTTGCATTTTTGAGGCTCACTTTGGAAGTGGCTTCATAGTCATGGGTAGAGGATGCTTCATGTGAATGAGATGTAAAGATGGAAGCACTTGATCTTTTCCTACCTTTGTTCTTCATGTTAGGACAATTTTTCTTCACATGCCCTTTTTCTTAACATACATGACAAATTACCTTTTTTTTTCGGCTCTTGGAGTTGCTTCTTTGACTAGAAGAGCTATGAGCATCAAAACCAAGATTAGGAGTATAGGTGAATGACCATTGTCATCACTACCTTCATTAAATGTACCAATTTCTTCGATTTTAGCATGATCGTATAAAAACATTCAAACTAGCCCATAAATCAAAAGTCGTAGAGCAATGCATGACTTTTTTAAGAATGTCATTTGATAAGGTGCAAAGTATGCAATTCATGACATCTCCATTAAATTTAAACATTTTCTTATCAAGTTCACTCCAGGCATGCATGTCAACCTAAGGTTCAATGAATTGTAATCTTAACATATTAAGGACAACAAAACCTTTAGTCTTTAAGTATGTGTACATCCTATTATTTCCAAAGACCAAAGTTCGAGACATCGAACCTAGGAGGTGAAGGCGCTAAACTCTCTAGTGTCATTTTTCAAATCGAGAAACGATGTAGAGGAGATGGCGAAATCTCAATCTACGAACCCGCTCTGATACCAAATGTTGGTGAAATGGCGACGCTATAGGGGGGTGAATAGTGTGTTAACTAATCTTTTCGTCTAATTCCGATTTATCAATTTTAATTGTTCTCTTAGGCAAAACACAATATGAGTTAATTATGTGCGGAAGCAAATGGTAAGCAATATAAGTAAGCACATATAATAAAGCAATACAAACACAATGATTTATAGCGGTTCGGCAACTCGCCTACTCCACTACCTAAGCACCACTGCTTAGGATTTCAACCTAATCCACTAGATATTGAGTTCCTTTACAATGAGGACTTTTCACCAGAAAGTCACCGCTCTCACACCGAAGGCACTTCCACACCCGAAAGTCTCTGCCTTCCTATCGAGAGCACTTTCCCACCTCACTCTCCCTAAGGACACTCTAATCCTAGAGTACACCGATGGAATTATGCCTAAATACCAAGGCAACCACCACACACAATCAACCTAGCACCCTAGGTTTTCACACTTGAAATACAACAAAATAAAAAAAACAAAATACAATAACTATTGGAGCAATAATCAAACCGAAGTATACTTAGCTCCAAAAGAAACTCCCTAGACCTCTTGATGCCTTGAGAAGATGAATCTATGAAGCTTGAAGGCAAGATCAATGAGTTAGGATCAAAACTAAGGTTTCCAAAGAGGTGGCTCAAGAAAATATTTAGAAGTGATCAAATATGGCTCAGTGAAGGTGAAGATCATTGAAGAATGCACTCAAGGGCTGCTATTTATAAGCCCCAAGAAGAGAGAGCCAAAACAACTCTCAACGGCTCAAAATAGAGCAATTTTTCGTCGCCCAGTCTGTCACGCCCCAAATCATGGTCACGTGATCGGCCAGGATATACGTGCTTATACCCCGCAGCCTAACTCATGCACATGCCAACTCACGAGAATAAACAATAGCGAAAAGATATCAACAAGTTTTTATTTCAATTAGAAATCAAAACTGAGTTCATCATAAAAAAGTTTTAGTTAACGAATGTGGAAATAGTACATCAAGTCCAACAGACCAAATACAATAAAATTTGAATAAAATGACATAAATGCCCTCAAGGGCTACAACTCAAAAAGACCAACAAAAGTGCATGACACACTACCAAAGTACTCGACTACGACCCTAACTAGGACTGCTATGAGATCATGTGGCTCCTCTGCCCTCCAGCTGCTTCAAGTGCTCCAACTTGTTGTGAGAAATTCGACACTAGAAGGGGGGTTGAATAGTGTATGTCCCCTTTTTCTATATTTTCTTCTTACTCAATTTTAGCTGCACTTAATGCAATTGTCTCTTAACGGTAAATGTGATCAAATATAAATAGCAATGATAGACAAGCAAATAAGTAATGCAAACAAGAGTAATTATAGTGGTTCGGCCAACTGCCTACTCCACTACCTTGGCTCCTCACCAAGGATTTCTAACCACTACTTTATAGAATCTATGTTTCCCTTTGAATACAATGAGGACACCCTTCTCACTACTCCGAGAACACCTCAATCCTATTCACCTAGGAAAAACGCAATCCTATAAAGTTATCTCTAAGTGTTTCCTAGCACACCTAGCAGTTATCTCAAATGGAAAACAAGTTTACAATAAACGTCAAATACAGAGGAAAGAGCTTTAGAATGTAAAATGAACCAAGGCTCCTTTCCCACGCCTTCACGTCTCCAACTTGCAGGAAGATCACTCTTTGTGTTGCAGCAAGATTGAAGAAGTAGGGAATCAGCGCCTGAAATGAATTATCGACGGAAGCAGAGGGCGCGCGCAGCAATTCACTTTATGAAGGCTCAAAAAAACTTCTTTAATTGCTCAATAAATTCTGTAAGAAGGTTTAAAGAAGTTAGGTGTGGGGTATTTATAACCCCACACTCGAACGAACCATTTAATGAGCGAAAAAATAGTCATTGATGTCGTTCGGTCGTTTGGCCGATCGATCGTCGGACGACCGACTGATCGACTGCCAATGCGACCGCTAGCTTTATGAGAGAGTTGGTCGACCGACGGGTCGATCAACAGATGGAAACTTATTGATCCCACATTCGGTCGACCAGTCGGTCGACCGAATCAATGGAGCCAAGTCGCGTGACAAGCGATCTCCAATTCGGTCGACCGATCGGTTGACCCGTGACCATTATGCCCATTTTTTGCTTCGGTCGATCGATGCAGCCTTGCGCAGATTGCTTCGCCAACTTTGGTCGACCGAATGGCTACTGCCAGTTTTTACCATCATTCGGTCGACCGTTCGATCGACCAAATAGGCTGCTTGGCAGACTACTGCATTGTTCGGTCGACCGACCGGTCGACTGAACTCAGGCTGAGGCTGACTTCTTCTTAGATTTTTACATGCTTTTTTTTTTGGGTTTAGTTATCAAGTTTCAACTTGGATAACTTTATAATTTTGGCTTGGGATAAGCTTATCCTAGGGGTATATTACATGAATTCTTCTTGATCTAAACTCGAGCCTTTCTTCAACGTTTTCTTCTTCTGTTCCTTTGACGATCTTTTCTTTCGTCTCGTTTGAACGGACTTGGCATGCTTATCGCAACCTCAACCTAAACTCAAAACTTCACACTTGGATTAAATACATGTTTGTTATCATCAAAATAAAGATCGAGGCTTAAGAGAGACCCTTAAGCCAACACAACCCACCTCATCGGTCAGGCTCTGCAAAACAAAACAACGACAACAGGTGAGTTCAAAGAATTTAGTGAGCGGTTCTATCAACCCTCACAAACAAACATCATAGATAAGATGCATAAGGTAAAACTCCTGACTCAAGCAGAAAAAGGTCACAAGGGAGTGACCAGCTAACATGCCATCCGGCCACCACCTGCCCGAAGGCAGCCAACACTCAAAAAGTGAAGAACAACATGCCTAAGCCTACCATTCCCTAAGGCAACAACACATACTAGGATAATCGGGAAGGCCCTCCGAACTTATCCTAGTATAAAGAAACTCGGGAGCAATCGGAAAGGCCTTCCGAACTTGCTCCACGAGACGCGTAGGGACAATCGGGATTCACCCATCCGATCTTGCCCCTTTAAGATATCACAGGAGTAATCGGGATTCGCTCTCCCGAACTTGTTCCAATAAATAACGTAGGAGTAATTGGGATTCGCCCATCCGAACTTACCCCTTTAAAAGCACCTCGGGAATAATCGGGTAGGCCCTCCGAACTTATTCCACGAGGCCAAACTGGAACAATCGGGAAAGGCCCTCCGAACTTGTTCCACAGGTTGGGAATTAGCCATCCAACCTCTCGGGCCTAGCCCGCAATCCGGCTCCTCAACGAGCCTCTCCGCCATTCATACAATATGGCGACCATGACCTAAGACATAACTCTCCTACGGTGTCTTAAGGGGTGATCTTATTGGAAAATATCTCAACACTCCAAAATCCGACCCCAACTCCTAGACCAATAATATCATAAACCCGTGTAGTTTTATTTCATGCATAAACTTCTCATGTTGGTTCATATCAGATTATGCTGACCATTTTCCCCAATTTTAATTATGCAATTAAAATTTTGTTAACCATAATTAGGGTTTTGTTTTAGCTTACTGTTCTGCCCAAAACCAATGTATCTAATTCGAACCTGATCTGCAGAGTGTGTGCTATATTTCCAAACTATATTTTTTGATCGAAATGATAGGTTACACGACTATATTCACATAAATACACACACCACAGCAAGTAATCTAAAAACAGCACAGATTCATCATCTCAGCATAAAATTCCAGCAACATATAATTTTCAGCATAACATGAAATTAAATCCGAAAATTATATAATTAAATTCCTTAATTATCATCACAACAGAATTATATCATGGAGATAAAATTCACAAGAATTAAATCATGTTTGTTTAGCCAAGATTAACAAGCATCAATATATTCTTTAAACAAGATCCCAACTACATGATCAAGAACCCACATTAAGCATACTCATGGCTTTAAGATCAAAATCATATTTTTATAAACATGATTAAATTCAAAAGATCACATAATTAAGTCTAAGGCATGCCACAACAATACAAGAACCTAGATTGGTAAGAAATCCAAAGTATAGACCTCAAAATAAACATGAACATCTCACTTAGGCATTTCATCGAACACCTTGAGGTCACCCTTGATTCTTCCTTGGCCGAGCACCCCTAGGATCATCCTAGGGCTGCCGAGCCCCAAAGGGGAGGGTTTATGGCCTCCTCAAGTACGACATACGAAAAAAGAACTGCAAGAATCCGAGAGATCATTGAAAAATAAATCAAGAACATCAAGCCTCCAAGACGGCTTCAAGAAACTCGAAGAAAACCCGAGAATGAGAGGTAAAACCACTCACATAATTAGGAAGGATGATTAAAGAAGAAATCTCGAACGACGACCCTTGAATCCGACTTCAAGAGATGGCGACTCAACTCAAGAAATGGGGAGGAGGGGCGGCGGCTCACCTCAAGCCGCAGGCTTGAGGAGAGGGAGAGAGGAAGAGAGACTGGCTGGCTTGGCTTGGCTCCTCTCGGCTTGGCTCCAAAGGGAAGGAAGAAGGAGAGGAAGTAGAAGGGGAAGGCTCGGTGGCTCAGCTTGGCGGCTGGGGCTTGAGGTCGGCGGCTCCAAGGAAGGGGAGAGGGGTGCTGGCTTGGCTTGTCTCCTCTCTCCTTTCACAACTTGTGTGGCTCCAATAGGGAGCCACAAGCCAAGGGGAGGGGGTTTTATACTCCCTCCTCAACCCTAACTCCACTAGCCCCTTTACCCAACCCGCATCCGCCTCAAGCCGAACTCGAACCCGCTAACTTAATTAACTTAGTTAATCCTATTCTCCACATAACCATTCAATACATGCACACCCATATGCGACATAATTAATCAATCATGCATACACAATATAAAATTAAATAAATTAATCTACACAAGCAAAATTTAAACAACTCCTATTCTTACTTACCCGAGCTCGCACCAGACCATGAGTTGACTCGGCTCGACCTCAAACTAGTCCGCTAGGCTGGCAAACACACACATAATAAACGGAAATTAGAATTAATATCTAGGATATTACAATCCACCCACCTTAAAGAAAATTCGTCCTCAAATTTCAGAAAAGAACTAAGGACTCACCAGGTCATCAAACAATGAAGGATATCGCTCCCTCATATCCTGCTCAACCTCCCAGGTGGCCTCTTGCCCGGAATGGTGCTCCCACCTGACCTTAACCAAGGAGATTTCCTTGGACCTCAATTTTCTGATCTGACGGTTTAGCACCTCGACTAGTCTCTCCTCATAGGAGACTGCTGAATCTACCTCCACTACGGTAGGCTCAATCACATGGGACTCATCCCGAATGTACTTCTTCAGCATAGACACATGGAACACTGGATGTACTCGGTCCATACTAGGAGGTAAGGCCAACTCATAGGTCACAGCTCCCCTGCGCTTGAGAATAGGAAACGGCCCAATGAACCTAGGGCTTAGCTTCCATTCTTACCAAATCTCACCACCCCTTTCATAGGAGACACCTTGAGGAACACCATGTCCCCCTCAGCAAATTTTACATCCCTGGCCTTTCCATCAGCATACATCTTCTGGCGACTCTGAGCTGCCAACAGCCTCTCTCTGATTAGCTTCACCTTTTCTACTGCCTCCTCCACCGGGTTAGGTCCCATCATAAGGGAATCCCCTGCCTCAACCAACCAACAGGCGACCTGCATTTCCGCCCATATAATGTCTCAAATGGGGCCATCCCGATGCTGTTGAGATAGTTGTTATTATAGGCAAACTCAATCAGGGCTAAGTGCCTCTCCCAACTGCCCTCCAGATCTAGGACACATGCCCTCAGCATATCCTCCAGCATCTAAATTGTCCACTCTGATTGACCATCTATCTTAGGGTGAAAAGCTGTGCTGAATCGAACCTGAGTGCCCAACGCCTCCTAGAAGGACTGCCAAAATCAAGCCGTGAACTGAGTACCCCGATCTGAGATGATCATAAAAGGAACACCATGATAAGCAACGATTCGATCCTAGAATAACCTTGCATGCTGCTCGGCTGAAAAGGTCGTCCTGACTGGTATGAAATGTGACGTCTTGGTTAGGCGATCCACCACTACCCAAATAGAATTGTTGCCCTTTCCAGACTTTGGTAACCCCGTCACAAAATCCATGATTATCTTCTCTCATTTCCATTCTGGTACTTCTAGGTTCTAGAGCAACCCCAAATGCTCAGCCTTGACCCGCTAACACACCAGGTACATAGACACGAACTCGGCCACCTCTCTTTTCATACCTTTCCACATATAATTCTGTCTTAGAACTCGGTACATCTTCGTGGCTCCCGGATGCATTGTGTAAGTAGATCGATGAGCCATCTCTAGCACTTGCCTGCGAACTTCGGCCATATCTGGCATCACTATCCGGTTCTTAAACCTCAGCACGCCCTCTGAGTCCACACTGAACCCATTATTGGCATCGTCTCTCCTGGTAAGATCCTTAGTGAGAGCACATAAAGCATCCTCCTCCTACGCTGCTCGTAACATATCAACCAACGTGGACTATACCCTCAAGTGAGCCACCAGCGCACCAGAAGCTGACACAGACAAGACTGCCCCGCCATCCAAACACATGGCCAAATCCTGACCTAACGACCTCCTCCTGACTACCAAATGTGCCAGACTACCCATCAACTTCCTACTCAAAGCATCAACCACCACATTAGTCTTCCCCGGATGCTACATGATCGTGCAGTCATAGTCTTTCAAAAGCTCAAGCCATCTTCACAAGAATTAAATCATGTTTGTTTAGCCAAGATTAACAAGCATCAATATATTCTTTAAACAAGATCCCAACTACATGATCAAGAACCCACATTAAGCATACTCATGGCTTTAAGATCAAAATCATATTTTTATAAACATGATTAAATTCCAAAGATCACATATTTAAGTCTAAGGCATGCCACAACAATACAAGAACCTAGATTGGTAAGAAATCCAAAGTATAGACCTCAAAATAAACAAGAACATCTCACTTAGGCATTTCATCGAACACCTTGAGGTCACCCTTGATTCTTCCTTGGCCGAGCACCTCTAGGATCATCCTAGGGCTGCCGAGCCCCAAAGGGGAGGGTTTATGGCCTCCTCAAGTACGACATACGAAAAAAGAACGGCAAGAATCCGAGAGATCATTGAAAAATAAATCAAGAACATCAAGCCTCCAAGACGGCTTCAAGAAACTCGAAGAAAACCCGAGAATGAGGGGTAAAACCACTCACATAAATAGGAAGGATGATTAAAGAAGAAATCTCGAACGACGACCCTTGAATCCGACTTCAAGAGATGGCGACTCAACTCAAGAAAGGGGGAGGAGGGGCGGCGGCTCACCTCAAGCCGCCGGCTTGAGGAGAGGGAGAGAGGAAGAGATACTGGCTGGCTTGGCTTGGCTCCTCTCGGCTTGGCTCCAAAGGGAAGGAAGAAGGGGAGGAAGTAGAAGGGGAAGGCTCGGCGGCTCAGCTTGGCGGCTGGGGCTTGAGGTCGGCGGCTCCAAGGAAGGGGAGAGGGGTGCTGGCTTGGCTTGTCTCCTCTCTCCTTCCACAACTTGTGTGGCTCCAATAGGGAGCCACAAGCCAAGGGGAGGGGGTTTTATACTCCCTCCTCAACCCTAACTCCACTAGCCCTTTTATCCAACCTGCATCCGCCTCAAGCCAAACTCGAACCCGCTAACTTAATTAACTTAGTTAATCCTATTCTCCACATAACCACTCAATACATGCACACCCATATGCGACATAATTAATCAATCATGCATACACAACATAAAATTAAATAAATTAATCTACACAAGCAAAATTTAAACAACTCCTATTCTTACTTACCCGAGCTCGCAAGCTCGCACCGGACCATGAGTCGACTCGGCTCGACCTCGAACTAGTCTGCTAGGCTAGCAAACACACACATAATAAACGGAAATTAGTAATATTTAGGATATTACACGATCGCAGGCCGATCGATCGTCGATCGACCAACCGATCGAGCGAAGCCCCACTATGCTTTCTGGGCTCATTTTGGTCGATTGGTCCTTCGACCAACCGTAGAGTACCGGTACTCTACATAGTGTAACTATACTCTACATTGAGTTTCAGACGATTTCTTTCTTCGGTTCAAATTTTGGATTACGGGTTTGGTTCTTTAAGAATCTTAGCATCATAATGAGGATTTTATAATTTATCTAAACACCCTAAACCTAGACAATATCTTCTCAACGAAATCTGAGCGCGTCGACCAACATCCTTCCGATTTTCTAATTTCTTCGATATTTTCGATCGCGGATGTCGAGCGCTATCCGACTTGGAACTTGAAAGTATTTCTCAATGAAACATTAGTTCTATGTTTGTTATCATCAAAACTGATAATAAGACCAAGGTAGAAAACATTATGCCAACACAAGTAATGGAGCAAATAAACAAAGCAACTTAATTATATTTAGCTCCAACACAAGTTCACTAGTCCTCTTGATGCCTTTTGATGATGAATCAATGAAGGATGAAGGTCAAATCAAGGTTTCTCTATGAAACTAGGGTTTTCTTCAAAGAAATGCTCAAGAAAGCTTAGCAAATGTCAAGGGATGGCTCAATGAAGCATTAGATAGCTAGGAAGGCAAGTTTGTGGTCTATTTATAAAGATCCAAAGGTAGAGACTCAAAAAGAGTCGTTCAATGGATCTAAATAGATCTGTTGGACAATTCGGGCGACCCTCTGTTCACCGAGATTCGACCGCGATTCGGCCAAATAGATTCTGGAAATTTTCCAAAACACTTCTGATCGATCCCCGGGCGACCGTCGCCCGGGGATCGATCGAGGATTGGCCGAGATTCATCCGAAACTGGCAATTTGGGCAGTTTGCTAATTTTTCTAGTTCGATGATTCTTCACAAGTCTTATTTAACATTTCATAACTTTAAGTTATTCAACTTTAAAACATAAATATTAAATAAGGATTACCCCCCATTTGGATTCAATAAAAATATCTAAAAAATTAAAATCCTTAAGAATCAAAATCTAACTTTTGGGATCTAGTACAAATTTGCGAAAACCAGAAATTTTGAAATCTCTCAGGTCAAATATGGATAGGTTGAAGGTTTCCAAAAATTCCTTAAAAATATGTCTTCAACTTGTTTCTACCTAATGAACATTACCGGGACTTTTGTTATCAAAAAAATGTCTAAGTCATATAACCCTCCAATGAGCTCCCTAGACTTAGAGGATTTCTAGACTATTTTCTAATTTTCCAAGTTTTCATGTTTTGCGGTTCGAGTTTCGGTTTTTGAGTTATTATGCATCAAATAGAGGATATACATAAATCTAGACACTCTAGACTTAGACTCAAACTTCCCGACGAAATCTGAGCATCGACGAACATCCTTGCCGATTTATTCAATTGGGGACGTCGTGCACTAACCGACTTGGAACCTGAAAATATTTCTCCATGAAAACTAAGATTAAGACCTAGTTTGAAAACCTTAGGCCAACATGTGCAACCTCGGCCTCCAACGTCGAAGTCCGGGCAGGACAACACCGCGCCCGTGGCATGACAAACAACTGCGATGACTAGCCCCACACTGAAATCCGCGGAGTCATTGATTACATAGTAGGCGGATTCACCGAATGAGGTGAGACGAGCTCAGCTAAAGCGGAAACACTCCAGGCCACCATGACAACTAACGATGCAACTCGTCCACGAAGGCCGCACATGCCTACCCCAGTTATATCTTTCTATGAAACTAACCTCCGGGGGATTGACAGAAATTTACATGACCCTATTGTTATCTTTGTAACCACTGGTGATTTCCTTGTCAAGAAAGTGCTGGTAGACCAGGGGAGTTCAGCCGATGTCCTGTTCTACCCAACACTTGAAAAGAGCAAGTCGACATCAGAGGTGACTTGTGGCTGGCAACAATGTTCAGCTCCCCACCAATGACTAGGTTGGTGGACATACAATTCCTCGACGTCTAATGTTCAAGCCCCTACCGCATGATCCTGGGATGACCTTCATTAAATAGCTTGGGAGCCGTGGTATCGACTCCCCACCTCGCCATCAAATTCCCTATCTCGGAGACAAAGGTTAGGAGTGGTGCATGCAGACCAAATAGAGGCTCGCGTATGTCCAAGAGAGGCCCTATCCCGCTGATGATTTGGAACATGTACAAGTCGGGGCCTCCCTCAAACATGTTAGCTCGCTCTCTCTCTCTCTCTCTCTCTCTCTCTCTCTCTCTCTCTCTCTCTCCGGCCCCCTTCAAAATATGGTCGGCTACTAGGGGTGAGCAAACTTTATCGATTCACCGAAACCGAACCGAAACCGACCGAACCGAATTAACCGAATTAATTTCGGTTCGGTTTTCGGTTAAAAAAAAATTTGGGTTCGGTTTTCGGTTCGGTTCGGTAAATTAACCGACGGTTCGGTTAATTTACCGAATTAACCGAATATATATGTATATATATATGTATATGTATATATACATATAATAATAGATATTTTAGATCTTGGCATTGTCTTGATGGTTAAGTGTTAACTTTAGTATTTCTGCCGGCCCGGGTTCGAATCCCATCTTTTGTAATAATATTTATTTAACATTAGATATATATATAATAGGTGTTAGTTATATACAAATTGATAGTAATGTTTGCTAAGATGGTTAGAAGGGTAAAAATTAAAGTTTAAATCTCAGCTGGCCGGGTTCGAGTCCTCATACATGCTTTGATTTATTATTATTTTTACCTTTTCGGTTAACCGAACCAAATTAACCGAACCGAACCGAAAATTCGGTTAACCGAACCGAATTAACCGAATTTTTTCGGTTCGGTAAACGGTTAAAAATTTTACTTTGGTTCGGTTCGGTTAACCGAATTTTCGGTTCGGTTTTTAACCGAACCGAACCGATGCTCACCCCTATCGGCTACCACCAAGGATGGATCATCAAATATGAAAACTCATAGGTGGATATTTATAGATGCATCAAGAAACATAGATCGCGTCGTTAGGATCGTTGATCGATTAGGACTATATTCGAAATATTAAAACACTTTTAATAGCCTAATAATATATATCCTTAATAATAGTTATCAACATCAAATTACCTTAATTTGATCTTCCAATTTTAATGTATCCTTTAATAACAATTATAAAAGATACATTATCTAAAATGTGATCAACATAATTCCAATTTTAAAATCTCATTTAAAATTGAGAAACTTATTAATTCTTATTTATAACTCCCTTTTAAATTTGAAATTAATTTCTAAAAATAAATACCAAGAGAAAATTAATCAGTTACTTATCATACGAATCGAATTCGACGAATGTAACCTAAAGTCGAATTCAGTTTGCTTTATGCGTGCGATCCTGTAAGCTCACTTAATATTGATAGTATGCCCAAATCTCATTTGCAGCCCACAAGTCATAAGTGACCTCTAGCAAGACATTATGACTACCCAAGTTAAGTAAAAGTCGGGGATCCGAACAAACCTAACACAGTATAATGATATTTCGCTTATAACTTGTGTGCGATCCTATAGGCTCACTTAACGTTGGCAGTAGGTTCAAATCTCATTTGCAACCCACAAGTCATAAGTGGTCTCTAGCAAGACATTATGACTACTTAAGTCAAGTGAAGTCGGTGATCCAAACAACCTAAGTTACAGTGTGATACTTTGTCCTTTTGTCATGCAATATTTGGATCAAGCATAAGGCATGGATTACTTCATCCTTATATTGCTCAATCTAGTTTCTTGATTCTTGAGTAGATTGACTTAACAAATGATATTAATACTCCTATTAATTCATTTGAGCACGATCATGCATTTACTCAGTCTCACTCATCAAGGGGCCAGAGATATCTCTGTCAAACATGAGAGGGACAAATTCCTTCACGCCTACACATATTCCTGTGCATGATTTATTCTATGTCCAACTGTAGTTCTTATTACCATCCTGTTAAAGATGATGTTAGACTAGGTCAAAATTCAAAACTCCTTATGTAGGAATCTATTGTAACATCAGGTCGGAGGACTGACATATCACTACCACTGTGAGATATACTAATGATATAAATCCATGCAGTATTCTCACGGTGGATTTGTCCAACACAGTGTTCTCCAATATGTGTCTATAATCTGACTTTAATATCACATATGCCTTAGGATTTTACTATCAAGTCTCGTACTTGATGACCATCACACATAATCAATTATTCAAGGAATCTCTTATCAAGTTAAATATGCTCACAATAAATAACAAGATAAAGCAAGTGTTCCATTTATCAAAAGGAAAGTAACAATAATAATATTATTTCATTGGCCTACGCCACACTACTAACACAATCAAGGCCGAGTGGCAGCCCCAAGAAGTGTACAATTCGGCCTATAACATCAGGGTATCTCCGGCCACTCGTGGCCTACAAGTAACCCCAATTTTGATGGCACAATTTCTCACCAACATCCCAAAATTTTCAACAACAGGCTGCACTATTTTGGCCATGGTAATTCCCCCATTGGTCGAACTTTTCAACCATTAAACCACCAAGAAATTTTGACTATAAGTACTTCGAATTAAACATATGATAGTAGTAGGAAAAACACAATCATTTCAGCCAATAATAACATTAAAATTCGGCCATTACCATACATGAACAAAGCTGAAAATTTCAATACAATCTCTACTAGAATTCAACCATTAAACGTCTCGATCGAAAGCAAGTTTAACCCAATAAAATTCAGAAATCAAACAGCCCTTGTCCACCCCAAAACCTTTGGTACAAGCAGCCCAAACTACACTCCAATAATTTCAGCAATGTCATATATGAATGAATCCGAAAATTTCAGCATTTTGGCTACTATAATTCAGCACGAAACCACCTCAAAACAAAGCATGTTTAGACACTTAATAATCAGAATTAAATCAACATTGATTCCACCCGAAATGCCTCAACCAAATCAGTCCAAGAATTCCTTTCAAAAAATTCCGGAAAGGTCTGCAAAGAACCAAAAACAACCATACGGAAACTCTTGTGAAATCGACTCTACAAACTCCAAAAATTCAGCCCTCCATAGGGCATGAATCCGGCCCCAAAACAAATCTTTTATTACACTATAGGTACGAATAGTATAAAGGAAAGCACACCTTCAAAACGGTCACCAAATCGCGAAAACGACGAGCGTCGGAAACCAAAAAATCTAGAATTTTTGAAACAATATCTCCCCAACTAGAATTCGGCCAATAGATGGGCATGGAACCGGCCCTAATCATATCCTAATTCTGCCCTAATCAGCCAAACTGTTGGCCTAAGGTTTTCAAGACCTTGGTCTTAATTTTGATGGAACATGAAACTAATGATTTCGTGGAGAAATATTTTCAGGTTCCATATCGGTTTGCATGTGATGTCCTCGATCGGAAATATCGAAAAAATTGGTGAATATGAAGGACATTGGTTGACGCGCTCGGATTCGTCGAGATAAATAGAGTTTAGGTTTAGGATATCTAGAATGATTGTATTCATCCTCATTTTGATGGCAAGATCCCTAAAGAACCAAACCCAAAACCCGAACCAGAAGAAAGCTGGTTCGGTCAACCAAACTTCAACCGGAATGTACCAATACTTTACAGTAGTACCAAGAGTTTCCAAGTCATAAACAACATTTTGGATGGGATGTTGTAACAACACGAAATAACCTGGATGGACATCCCGAAATAGCCCGGAACAACCCGGATGGACAACCCGGAATAGCCTAGAAAGTACCGGTACTTTGCAGTAAGTATTCCCAGAAGAAATTTCCAGAATGCCACCAACGGTTCTATTTTGAATTTCTACCCGTTGAGCTTGTTGAAAACCGAGCTCCTACCCTTGGGATCTCTATATAAGCTCTCAAACTTGCCTTCCCTTGCCCCCCCCCCCCCCCCCCCCCAACTATTCATTGAGTCATTCTAACAATATTTGAAGCCTTTCTTGAGACATTTCTCTCAAACCCTAGCTTTGATCTTCTACCTCCTTGATTGAGCCTTCAACCTTGTGTTTTATCATCAAAGGCATCAAGAGGAAGCTAGAAATCTGGTTGTGGAGCTAAGTACTTTACTGTTTGATTTATTGCTCCATTATTATTGTATTTTTGTTGTTGGATTCATTGAATATCAAGTGTGTAAAGATCTAGTGTGTAGATATTGAGTTTGGTGGTAGCCTTGGTGTAGAGGCTCAAATCCACCGGTGTAAACTTAGTTTGCTAGGATTAGTGATTGTTGTCCTTAGGGTTTGAGGTGAAAGAGTGCTCTCGGTAAGAAGACGGAGACTTCCGGGTGTGAAAGTGCCTTAAGTTGAGAGCGAAGACTCTTCAAGTAAAAGGTCCTCATTGTAAGGAAACATTCATAATATAGTAAAGTTAAGTTTGAAAATCCTAAGCGAGGGTGCTTATGTAATAGAGTAGATTAAATCTTATTGTTTGCATTGCTTACTTTGAGTTTTGAATTACTTATTGTTTATCTTGCTTCCACATTTATTATCTTATTATGAATTGCCTAAGTAATCAAGAAAAGAATTAAATCTAAATTTTAGGCTAAAGTTTAGCGAATATACTATTCATCCATCCTTTAGTGTAGGTCATTTCACTTACAAAAAACAAAGGGGAGGTTGACCCTCCCAAACAAATCTCCAAAATGCGAAAATAACAAGCATCAAAGCTGAAAAATCAAAATTTCAACACACATAATCATCAAAGCAGAATTCGGCCAACCTAGGGTGAAAAACCACCTAGGGATTGGTCCTAAGACACTCACCCAGGATTGTAAACACCGGAGAAGAAGAATATGATGAGCAAGCATGACGACAAATCCCCGCGACAACGAACCCTCGATTTTCGTTCGCTCTTCCCTCTCCTTGGACTACGTACAGCTCCTTCTCTTTTGGAGTCGTATGATCAATCCTCTCACCTCTTTTATTTTATTTTTATTTTTTTAACTTAAGCCGAAATGACAATCATACCCTAACTTGAGTCTACACTTAAGTTGATCCACAGACTCAACCAAATCGCATCTAATGTAATCTTCGAACCCAAATTGAAATTCCTACATGATTAAGTTAAATTTTCATGTGCATGAGCCAAACCTTCAATCGCGTTCTCTGGCGATCCACTCAACCCGCTCTAACGCGCATCCCGGGTTTCTCGCTGAAATATCAAAATCAATTTTAATACCAAAATTAATTTATAATCAGCGCAATTATTACATTTTCTCATTAGCATTTTGATATGGAATGTTTATAGAGATAAAATAATATATTATTAATAATGTGAAAACATAACTCAACTAAAGTTATAACTTATAAACGTGATACTTGCTAATTGAGATTAATTAGATATATTAATTTAACCAAGTCACATGTCCAATTTAAAATTAACAGAATAAATTGACTTCGCCGCTAAGAAAGAAAATATGAGAAGCTTATCAAATAAAAGTAAAAACTATAAAGTTAAAAATAATAATTCAATTGACCTGCTGGTAATTTAATGGTGAGACTTTTGGATATCAAATAAAAGTAAAATCTATAAAGTTAAAAATAATAATTCAATTGACCTGCTAGTAACCTTAATGATGAGACTTTTGGATATGTTATCAAGAGATCATACATTCAATTTTTAATTGTAGTGTTTGATACATTTATTTTTGTGTCTGTATATACATCTTGTAATGTACCATGGTGTAGCATATTCCCGCGTCTATCTCCTTAACTGCTATCTTCATCTTGGTGGGTGATAGAATGAGACCCCATTTCTCGCAAATTCCTAGCATAGTTGTCAAATGTTTCGCATGGTCCTCCTCTGTTTCCGAGAAAACAAGGATGTCGTCGATGTAGACCGCAATATATTGTTCAGTTCCAGCGAAACACTGATCCATCTTTCTCTGGAAAATCGAGGGCGCATTTTTGAGGCCGAATGGCATCACCAGCCATTCGTAGAGTCCTCCAGGAACTATGAATGCGGTCCATGGAATGGATTCAGTTACCGTCATATGCTTTTGCATATCCTCCTCTCAGACTGCCAATCTTAGCTCTCATCATACTTGAATCTCCTTGATAGATTGGCCTCATGTTGTTGGTGGTACCCGGAGGGTACATGGCTGGTCCCATAACAGGTTCTCTGGGTAATTGGGTAGCCGTGGAGGCGGATGAATCAGCTGTTGTGAAAGCCGATTCTGTCTTCTTTGCGGGGATGGCTGATTCAGCCTTTTTGATGGCCTTATCTAGCTTCTTGAAGACTGGGTAGTCCAATTCTGTGGTGTAAATTGATTCGTTTGCCTCTGAAGGAAGGTTGACGCACTCAATTATTTTGCTTCATCTCTAAGTTTCCTCTGCCTATATAAGGCAGCCAACTATGGAGTTGCAGAATCATCTGACGACCTCAGAGAAACTACTTCTCCCTAAGTTTGTAAAGAGTGTGAGCTTTGTAAGAGTGTTTGAATTAATCAAGCTTTAAGCTTCCTTTTCATCTAAGTCTCATAGTTCCTGCGCCTTTAACGACCCGTGAACTTCGAGCCGATCCATCCATACAACATCCGTTTATCCGCGCACTTTTCACCTTGGTATCAGAGCTTTGCAAATCATACAGGTACGAACTTCTGGTTAACTTCCTTAGACTCTGCAATTTGTTTATGATCTATTGATACGTACGCTCGAGAGCTGATCCTAAACTAAGGTAGGCGATAAAGGGGATAACAGTACTTTTCGTAATGCCTATTATAGAGTCATTTTTCAAAAAAATAATGACAATACAAAATAAATCAGTCAAAATGTTAGAGGTAATGTTAGCAATTAATCCTACACTACAACGATCACATTATAGAAAATAAATACCTAACTACTCATTATACATCAAGAAAGATCATGAGGACATTTCACACTGATTAAATCATTTTATATCCTACACAACAGTATCTTCATTTTTGCAAAATATGACAGAAATATGGAATCGAAACACTTTTTCCAAATTGTACAGAATATAAATGGTACAGTATATTGTTGTTTGCTTGTTTGTGGAATGAACAGGAAAAACATCTTTCCGAAACCTCAGACAATTGAGTCTTCTTCAAAGTACACAGCCTATTTCTCAACTAGCTGGCTTGCCAACTCGCTCACCTATCCATCCCAAACCATCGTACAGTCCCTCACCTGTAAGGGCACAGCAGGCCTGGATATGCCAGTCATGATTCTTGATGCTATGGAGGGAAAGAGCTTCCGTTATCTCAGCAGGGGACATGGCATCCTTGAGATCCTGCTTGTTGGCAAATATGAGAACCACGGTATGCTCAAGGTCTCCATGTTGAAGCAGCCTGAAAAGTTCGTCCTTCATAATACTGATCCGAGTGCGGTCAGTACTGTCAATGACAGCAATAACAGCATGAGTCCCCCGATAGTATGTTGCCCATGACGTTCTGAGTCTTTCTTGTCCCCCTAGATCCCAGACCTGTTCATTAGATAACAGCATTACTAGACATAGGTTAAAATCTAGGTTCAGAATTTGCTGCATCACAAAGGAAAGAATATTCATTACAAGCGGTATAGTCAAATAGCCACCAATGACATGGAAGTAAACTTGCCTGAAGGACCTTAATAGACAAATTATAGTAGAACAAAATTGCTGTTCAGGGTCTAAGAGTGTATGACAACCATAACTAAGGCATACATAGTAATCTCGATATAATATGCAATTTGCACTGTATGAATAAATAGATACCATAAATTGCTTTCTATTTTGCTATTTCACAAAATGTTCAGAAAATTAAATTGCTAGATACAAAATCATCCAGATTTCAGCGGTATATACTTCATAGAACTGTAAGGTTGTTTAATCAAGAATGATTTCACAATACCACGAGGCATTTGTTCATGATTTCCTTGTTCCAAGCAAACAATGCTAGTCACTTAAAGATGTCTGGAGTAAGGTAGAATCAAATGTTGATAGCTTTCAAACTAGCTTAGCTGATCAAGAGCTAGAATTCACAAAGAAAATTATCATGATGCCACAGACATGCACATATTTTTTTTATTTTTTTACCCAAAAGAAGGATACTTATGGCTAGTGTCAATGCCAAAATGGTCATAAGACAAAATGGCCTCCACTTAGGCTAGATAGATGACCAGATTAAAATGTCTTTACGGACTCTCGCCCTGTTTATTACCCAATGGCCAGCTTTATTACCCCTCCGAGACAATTGCTGAAATGATCCACGGCATAGGAGCCTCAGAATTCAGGACGTTGACAATGGACTTGGGAGTCCGTTTCAAGCAAAAAGGGCGGAAGGGCAGAATGAATCGCATATTTGAGCCCTTCTCTCATAGCTAAAGCTTCCAGGTGAATAACTTGATTTACTGGAGAATGAAAGGAACTCACTTATATGAAAGTCTTTACAGGTGCTAGGCCCTACTTTTTTTTTACTAGAATTTTAGACACCTATAGATGATCCCTTGCCTCCATGCGAGAATATATCTTGATTTATAGCTAGAGCATGTGAATAACTTTATTTCCTCAAGAAAAGCTTTCTTATGTCTTCATCTACTGGTCCTCCTACCATTAATCATAATTAATTCAGCCTGTAGTATTGTCTCCTTTTGACATCACCATATCATCTTGGGCTATTTTCTCTCAGCATCTAGATGATGCATTGCCTCTACACAAGGATTTATTTATAGCAAGTGGCTTGAGTTCCTCTGTGCAAGTATTTATTTGTCTCCTTTTGACGTGTCCATGCTATCTTGGTCTATTTTCTCTCAGCATCTAAATCAAACAATTCTAATTTCTCCCAAGCTAAATCAAACCAAGCAGCTTAAAAACCCTTAGAATGCTTGGTAAGCAATGTCATAAAAGCTAAAACTGAACTTAACTTGTTTGCTTGCCTAGCTACCTAAGAAAAATGATTATACTTAAGAAATAATAATTATTCATCGTGAATTACCTAAATATATCCTAAACTTCACGTGTTTTCACAAATCAATCCAATTCTCTTCTCCATCATCGCTCGCGATACTGACTTCCATTCCCCTTCTTTCTGCATTATTGTCACTCCTGCAGATGACAACGACGACTTCTTGCCCTCGACTGCGCTGCTTTCATGTTGTTGTTCGCCCTCTGCGCCACCATCATCGCACCACCTGGATGAGGAGCTGGACCATGCTATCAATCCACTTCATCCGATGCCACGACGGCAATAACAACAACATCTGGTACATGTCATTCCAATGTAGGTTCAGCATCATCATTTTCTTCACCATCTTCTTCCTCATCTATTAACTAGACTCTGGAGAACCTTTTGCATCTATAAGTGAAGCACACAAGTCATGTGTTTAGCTCCTCTTTTCTTGCTGATGAATCACTTGTTCAAAAGTCATCTTGTCAACCATTGCTTGCATTGCAAAGCATTTGTAAGCTCCAGATGAGTTTCAAATGGAGTTAATTGGTGAATCTTAACCACTTCACTATTGCAACGAGGGAAAAGCTTGAAAGAAGCATATTACTAGAAGAGGAAGACTGGCACAGATGACGAAGACCAACGCCATCTTCTTCTCGTTCAGCTTCACCCGCCTTGCAACATCTCTTTCTCCTGGTGGCAAGGCATTGCTTCCCTGTTCGCTTCAGCTCTGCCCATGGCATGCTGCCCTCGTGGGACCCTTCTCACGTTGCGCCCTACAACTAGCAAGGCATCACCTGCTTCTATCAACTTAGATTCATCTCCCTCTCCATCCCCGACACCTTCCTTAACCTAACCTCCATCCCGCCCAAGCTCTTCTCCCTCACCACCTTTGGCATCGCCGCCACCATCCTGAGCATCCTCTCCAGCATAATCCGGGCAGAGTTAGACAATTTGGTGAATCCCCAAATGCTCGCACTCTCACATGAACATGTCTACTTCGATGTTGGGCGCCAAAGGCTTCTCCAGCTTGAGAGAGAGAGAGGTGGGGCCACAACAGATATTATGTTAATATTTTAAATTTTAATATAAAAAATTTATATTTTGTCCATGTCAACATGTCACGTCATCATTTTAAGGGGCAGCTGACGGACAATAGACAAAACAATTCAATCGGAACAAATGTGAGAGTATATGGTACAATTGGAACAAATGAAGGAATTGGATTGATTAGTGAAAACCCGTAAAGTTAAAGATATATTAGTAATTAGCCTTTTCATTTATCCCATAGAATTTAAGAAAGAATTACATCAAATTATGATGCAACAGCTATATAGTTCACTTTCCCCTTATAAATGGAATAAATAGCTGATACAAGAAACATCAATAATGTGGGCAAAACTTATGGTAATTTCTTGTAGACTGAAAGTGTAATAGAGCTCCTATTCATCCATTCTCCCTTAGACTATTCCTTAATTATTTATGCTTATCCAGTTCGGACCTATTCCACCATCTACTTTCGTAAAAGTTGACCATGCAAGTCGATACAAGGTGAAGGTGGATTGAGTTCCTCTTATCACCAAAATGGGCTAGATGAATCCTTACCAGAACATGAAAAACAAAAAGAAAGAGGAAAAAAGAAAATCAAACTCCATGAAAGAGATTGATGGCTAATATGACTAGAATGCACTATAGTTGGGGATATTTACATCAATAGCAGCATCAGCAATTACTACCCTAGAAGAGAGAGAACAATTATGACAAGAACCACAATTTCAGCAGCATTGTAATATGCAATTTAGAAAATGGATTTGGAGCCATCAATGATGGTTTTGTAAAGGAGGATTGGTGGCTGAGGGTGATCAATGGTGTAGATTGAAGTAGCCACAAGCACAAAGGCAGTATGATATTGTGGTTGGTTGCTGATGGAGAATGATCAGTCATTGACAGTGACTATATAGTAAGAGGCTGAGAAAGGATGGAGAGTTTCCTTATGAGCTATGATTTGCTAATTTGAGAAATAAGGAAACCAGGAATCAAATAGTAAGAGATTAGACATAATCTGATATGGAAAGCATCTTATCTGACCCTATAGCCTGATAAAGATTATAATCTAAAACCATACCTGAATCCAACGTAAAGAACAAGGCCCTTCATGCCCAACCAGATGCATATGCATATTCTACTCAGATGCAAATTTGGAGTTATCAACACTGACCAAAGATCATTCCTAAAAGACCTTTGATTAAAGTATTAATTCGTTCAAATATAGGACTGCATTTAGTAGTAGATGATAACCTTTCTAGAAGGCTACTCATGATTGATCATGAGCATTATTAATGCTCTAATCACAATACTTAACATGGTTAATATGAATTCTAAAACTAAAGTTTAATTGGACAATTTTCGAAACTGTCACGTGCAATCTTGAAGAACATATTCTTTGAAACTTTCAGTTACAAAGTTGTTAGAATCACAAGTCGGGGCAATTGACTCGTCTAACTCTACAACTGAATGTAGGTCAGGCTAGTAGAATCCCGCACTGTGGATCAGTTTTGCAGTGGACTCGTTCAACTCATAGAGTTGAGTTGCATACACGATGGGCTCAAACAAGTCCAACCGAGTCACCAACTCATTGAGCTCTCTCTTCTCTCTTCTCCCTTCTCTCATTTTTCTCTTCTTCCAATTTCCATTCTCTCCCTATTCCCTCTTTGAGTACCCTAAACCTCTACCTCTTCCGGTTTAATTAATTGTTAAGCCATAAGTCTTAAGTATTACCATTTTATATAGTTGATTTTAGTTTCATCTAATTAATTTTAGTTCAGTTTAGTTAATTTTAGTTAACATTTTATTTTAATTAACTGTTAAGCATTAATTTTAGTTTTAATGCTTAGCTGTAGATTAGTTTTAGTGTGCTTTACTTAACTGTTAAGTGTTTATTTTAGTTCAAATGTTTAGTTGTAAATTAATTTTAGTTTAGTTTAGTTTAGTTTATTACTGCATTTAAATTTAGTTTAGTTAATTTTAGTTAACTATGTTTGAACTTATACCATCTATGACTTGAAAGATATTTCATTTCATCTTTATTATGTGCTTATATTTTAAATGTTGTGTTTTGTTAACTTATTGTTTCTTTAATATATATTTTACTAAATATTTTTTAAGTGAACTGCACGAGTCTACATTCCAAGTCCATAGGGGTCAACCAAGTCAAGGTAACTCTGGAGTCTGACAACCTTATTTATAAATGCATTAAAGCAATTTAAATAAAATCACTCCTCAAGAATGCACACGTAAAGTTAAAACCTCATGTCAAATAGATTGATTAAACTTTAAAGTTATTTCTCATCCTCATGTTGAAGTTAAAAAACGATGACTCTGGATTAGCTTGAATTAATACTTCATGAGGAAATCTAACTCAAAAGCATTACTAAGTAAGTAAAATTCCAATTCCTTAATTTCTACACATATTTATCAATGTATTAGATATGAGTATACTCCATATTGAGCTGATGAAATTCTTTATAATGTGATCTAGAATTATCTTAAAGAGACAATGAATTAAATGAAATCATTCAAAACAATATGAGAGCATGTGATAGAAAGCACGGCACACCGAATTGATCTCTCTATGTTTGTGGACTCCTCCACGTTTGTATAAGATATCAAATTATGAATTCTGATTGATGGACTTCTGTATGTTAGCATGAGATATGATTGGTATTTAGAATGCTAAAATGCATGTGATTAAATGAAATTCCGGATAAGATCTTTGAGACAAATTTGTTTCATCCCATGTATGCTTGATGGAGATTTCTTTTATAATATTAACAGGAAAGCTACAAATGAAACAACCTGAAGCTTAGCTCAATAAAAGCTCCTCAAGCTTGACTCACTGCCTAAATGTTAAAGCCCGAGCTTTAATTGTAGGTTGATTCCTACACGAGCTGACCTTATTCAGCATAAAACTCAAATCATTATGATTAAGACTCATGCCCAAGCACAATTATATGTATCTTCAGGCTTATGAATAACAAGCTGTCCTCAAAACAATGTGTATATAATATATTCATATACATCATTGTTTACACATGGATTCTTATGTTATTGGAGTTATTTTATATATTTATACAAAATGTATGTAAACATGTATATTGTGTAATCCAAATTATGAAATTGTGCATACAAATATCAAACAGAACATATAAAATAAATTGATCTCGAATAATGGAATTGATTGGAATTAGTGACAAACTTCTATATCAGTTCAAATGAATCCAATTTAATTCTAACTTGGTCCTATTTGATTCAAATTTAATTCAAATTAGTCCTATTCCCAAGATTGCAAGTTTAGCTTTTCTGATCAAGCTTGAACTTGAGCTCGATTAGCTACATAAAAGAGCTAAGACAAGTGGAGCTCAAGTTTGAAAATATTTATAACTGAGCTCAAACTTTCTTTTGTTACAATGTTTAACAAAATTAATAGAAAGTCATGAGTATTATGCTAACTGGATAGACAATTGCACGATCAAAGAGCAGAGTAGTTAGACTAGTTCATTGTTGTATTAATAATATTAGTATGTAAAATTTTGCAAAAGTAAATGTCAATATGTAATCTGTATCACAATCCACAGAGTTACAAATAAAAAGTTACACATGATACAATTTTCTAATTCTAGCAAGGTTTTAAAAAGCGGATGCAATCAGTATAAAGTTAGACTACTACATAATGCATATATGGTAAGCGAGGCGCATATGCAGATGCATACCTTGTCTAAACTTAATATTAAAAAATTATATGATTACAAATACCTTTTAATTATATGATTACAAATACCATATCTGGTTTGTATAAGTTTTGTTTCGTACAAGTTATATTAATAAGTGGGGAGATAAAGCCTGCATATTAGCACCACATATAGAATATGCTATGCGTAATGACAACACATTTGCATATGAGGCCACATAGACTGCTTTTCAAATCAGTGTTTTCTAGTGAAGTGTACCAGGCATAAAAAGGATGACGATCCAGTCCGAACATTTTTGAAAAGTCATATCCAACGTCCAAAATTTAACAGCTTAGGCGTTAGCTAGGTTAGCTACTAAGGACCTTTTCTATTGATAGTAAAGGTCTTGAGATGTAGACCCTCCTTTTACCACTGATCAATGGATCCATTATCAATGGGTCCATTAAGGAATGCAACAACTAAAAAAGTCAATCTGAAACGAGAAAAAAGAAAAGAAAAGAAATGTGACACAAAAATACTGGAAGAGAGAAAGTGTTAGTTAATGACAGAACAAAAAGAAAAAAAACAGAATAAAGATTAGGACATGAAGTTCAAAGGGGTAAAATATATGAGATGAACAAAAGAAGACATTCACACATGCACTCACTAGATGACATGGAGGAGGAGATATCTACTATCCCCATTTCCCAAAAGATTTGTTAGCTAAGCTAGAAGAATGCATTTTAGGTTTGATGGCCCCAATTCTTCAAAACAGAAACTTTAAAATTGACAGCAACTTCTTTAGCATATTTATTAAGCATATTGTTCGCATGATACATACATGAAGTTGATAAATGCCAACAAGTCACATAAGAAAATGAAAATATCTAGAACTTTGACAAATATGAAAATACTCAATACCTAGAGAATACCCAGTGAATACCAGATAAAATGTGAATTAAAAGTATACCATAATGCATTATCCATCTAAGCAGACTCTTCCATTTTATCACCTCATGTTTGCCTATCAGCTTTTGTTTGGTTCCACACTCAATTGCACCCTCTATGCATTTACCAACTTCAAATGCACCAAAAGAAAATTAATGATTGAACATGGAGTAAGGCACAAGTGTTCTGACCTCAAATCGTATGTTCTTATAAACGACCTCTTCCACGTTACTGCCCACGGTAGGACTGGTGTTGACAACCTCCCCCAGATGCAGTTTGTATAGCGTCGTTGTCTTTCCGGCATTGTCCAACCCGACGACCACGATCTTGTACTCCTTTGCAGGGAACCACATGAACCAGAACCTCGACAATAGCGCCCCCATCTCCTCCTCCCTGATCTAATCGCTCCACAAGATCAATCTAGTAAAAAAAGCAATTCTAACCTAAATCCCCGCACCTGGATCAAATGATCAGTGATACAAACCCATCTTAGAAACCCTAGATTCTGCAATCAAGAGCATATTAAAAATCCAACCGATTAATTTCCCAAAACAGAAGCAGTGACGATTAATTGATCCGGAAACCTAACGAAAAAGCTCAGACTAGTGAACGGAGAGCAAGGAATCATAACCTGGAGATGACGAGAGATGATCCGGCGGACTTCGAACGAAAGATAACAGATCGTGGAGCTCCCTTTTGCCTTTCGCAATCGGAAAACGATAGAGAGGAGGGAAACGAAGCAGAAATCCCTAATTTATCGAATGAATTCTCCTGATTTAAATCGAGATTTATGTATATAGTTAAAAAAAAGAAAAAAAAAGATATATGTGTAGGTACGCGTAACAAGAACGCGACAGGGGAGACCGATGTCCAAGCCAGCGGGCAATGTGATGTGGACCCGAAAGAAATGGACCTAAGGCGTCAAGGTGTAAGTTTGAGTCAGAGAGTCATGGTATTATAATGATAGAATAAGAATACTTGCATAGTTTCTGGAGTTTGAGGTGGCATCAACTCCGAACCACTGTCCACATATATATTTCTTCTTTGATAAAACGGCATATTTTATTTTAGCTGCTTCATAAAAGCACTAGTTCCACTAGAAAAAGGACCAAGTTACATACTAGTCTAAACCTGCGCGCTGCCTAATTATACATAAATATAATTTAAATTTAAATAATTATAAAAATTATATGAGAATAAGTTATTAAATTAGTTTAGATTAAATTATAATTTGAATTATAATACTAATACAACTAAATAATTAAGAATAATAATAAATATTACATATGTAAAAATTTATAAGTGGAGAGAAAAATAATAAATATTAACTTAATTTAATTATAATTATAAAATTGAACTATAGATATTTTTTAAGTATAATTTTTATTTTTTACTTCAAATTTGAAACTAAAATTTAATCATAATACATTGATTAAAAAATGCATAAACTAAATTCATTATAATTCATTTCTATAATTAAATGTCATAATTGTAATATCGTATAATACATTATATTTAAGTAATGATAACATATTTATATGAAATAATTATAACTATAATATATAAATGAAATTAATTTAGTAAATTTTTAGTAAATTTTATTTTTGAAAACTGGTATCTCAAATATAGTTGGCATCTCAATATTATTTTTGAAAACTTATAATATCAAACAAATAATTATATGCACTTAACTACTAACAATAATATTATTATTTTTATATTTTATTATTTTTTAATTTTTATATTTTACATAATTATAACATACAATTTTTTCTTTTATTTTGATGCTTTATTTGTCTATAAGAAAAATTTAAAAAAATTGAAATAAAATGATTATGTATAATTATATGTTTCATTTTTTTTCTCTTTTTTTACATTTATTATTATTGTTATTGTTTTCATTATATATTTTTTATTATATTTAATAAAATTAATTATTCTTCGTTAATTTGATTTTATTTTCAAATTTTTTATTGAACTTTTTTATTTACTTTTGATATTTTCTAATTTTTTTATGAAACAACTACAATTTGAATCAAACTAATTATACAATATACATATCTACTCTATCAACAAACTAATTGATATTATAGTGAGATTATCGATACGATAATCAATTGTTAGATGAAAATTCATACGTATTATTTTTTCACTTTCTATTTTTCTATTTTGTATATTCATTTTCTTTAACCTTCATTTAAGTTATATTTTTCTCAAGTTATAAGTATTTTTATTTATTATTTTCTTCTATTAATATTTATATTTTTGTATTTCTTCAAAAAAAAATTAGTAACTTAAATTCATCTTTATCAAATATTCATAATTTTTTATTGGGAAAAGGTACAAAAATATCAATGTCGTTTTCTTGCGGGTACTAAAATACCCATAATATTTTTTTAGGATCAAAAATACCCCTCACGTTATGAATTGGGTATAAAAATACCCCTGTAGGTAAACGATGTTAGTTGAGAGATAACGGAGCTAATGTGACTGATGACTGTGACTGATGACGTGGACATCTGACATGCATACAGGCCAAGACGTTTTCTCACGAGTACTAAAATGCCCTTGACGTTTTCTCACAGGTACTAAAATGCCCCTAACGTTTTCTCACATGTACAAAAATTACTGTTAACGTTTTCTCACGAGTACTAAAATACCTCTAATATTTGTTTTTGACCTAAAATACCCATGAGGTTACTGAAAATGGTACAAAAATGACATCAGACTAACTTTTGTTATGTGAGACTTAACGAAGATGTCATGGATGCTGACAAAGATATTGACTTTACACGTGACGCATATGTAGAGAGCAACTTGTCACGCAATCATAGGGGTGAATAAAATAATCAAAAATTTAGTTAATTAAAAAACCGGTTTGAAACCGAACCAAATTTTATAATTTTTGATTTATTATGTGTCGCTTACGTGGCAAGTTGCTCTCTACATATGCGTCATGTGTAAAGTCAACATCTTTATTAGCATTCATGACATCTCCGTTAAGTCTCACCTAATAAAAGTTAGTTTGATATCATTTTTGTATCATTTTTCAGTAATCTCAGGGATATTTTAGGTCCTAAACAGACGTTAGAAGTATTTTAGTACTCGTGAGAAAACGTTAGGGGCATTTTAGTACCCGTGAGAAAACGTCATGGGTATTTTAGTACCCGTGAGAAAATATCTTGGCCCGCATACGCGTCAGATGTCCACGTCATCAGTCATCAGCCATGTCAGCTTCGTTATCTCTCAACTAACACCGTTTACCTATAGGGGCATTTTTGTATCCAATTCATAACGTGAGTGATATTTTTTATCCCAAAAAAATGTTATGGATATTTTAGTACCCGCGAGAAAATGTCAGAGGCATTTTTGTATCTTTTCCCTTTTTTATTTACTGTATACTGAAGTTTGCTATCATTGTTGGATTTAAGTGTAATTATTATAAAATGGATTTTTATTTCTATGTCTATTAATATATGGTGTTATTTTTGTACCTTAATGTTTATTTACATATTGTTCATTTTATAAATTAATAAATCATAAATTTTATATTTATTATTCATAAAAAATTATTTCAAATTATTTTTTGATCCCATTGCAAAGTGCACATTTTCTCCCAACTTTTTTATATAAAAAATTATAGAATTATTTATTGTAGCTCTTTTTAAAAATAAAACTTCTATTAAAAAATAGTAGAAGATTATTATTTTTAAAAAAATAGGTTAAAACAACAATTTTCATAAAAGTAAATAGCCATAATTAATTTTTCTACGCATTATTTGCTAATCATTTATGAATCTTAAAACTTTATTATTATTATTAGTACAAAAAATAATAAATTTAAGAAAGAACCTTTTAAATATTAAAAGAACCCATTAAGCATGTCAACTATTTATATAATAAACTATTAAATTATTTATTGTATTTTTTCAAAGAAATAAACCTTTTTATTGAAAATTAAAAGATGTCGATTACTTTTTTAAAAAAAATAAGTTCATCTACAATTTTCATAAGTAATTAGTCATTATCTTTTCTAAACATTAAAATTCAAATATATAAGAAATAAAAAAAAATTGTGACGTGCAAATTTGTATTTAATAATTTATTACTTTTCAATTTTAAATGTTAAATAATTTGATAGGGAGAGAGATGAGAAAGAGATAGGTAAAGAAAAATAAATGAGATATAAAATTACAAAAGGCAATAGGGTCAAGCCAATTTTTTAACCGATCAAAGAGAGGAGAGAAAGGGAAAATAGAATAATTTAGGAGAGAAAGAGTAGAAGAGAGAGAATCGAGTGCAAGGAAAAAGAAAAAAATCATTAAAAGAGAGAGGGATAGGAAAGAGATGAAGAGTTAATTTTTTTAAAAAAATGAGGGGCAACATTAATATTTTTTTCCAAAATAATCTATTTTATCCAATAAAATTAATTTATTTATTGTGACTAAATAATTATAAATAATTAAAAATAGAATTTATTTATAATAACATAAATATAATTGCATTTTTTATTTTTAACAAATATAGAAAATCACAATAGGTTATTATACTAGGATTCAAACCCTAAATCTCTAGGCAACGTTCAACATACTGCCACCAACTGTGCTACCCATAGTTGACACATAAATACAATTGCATTGAGTGAACTAAGTTTTGTTTTTGGATATTACTTAGAAATTAACTCTTTTTACTAATAAAAGTAATTAAATAGTTGAATATTTAATTACTATTATTAGGAGAGAGAAATGCCCAAAAATTTCTCTCTCTTAATAATACTAATTAAATAACCGCATAATTAAGGAAGAGAAATAGTAAAAAAAAATCTATTTTAGTAATAAAACTTATTAAATCAACGGAATATTTAATTAGGAAATAGAGAAACTAAATTACTCTGATATTTAATTAGGAGTTGTAAATTTCTCACTTTATTAATAATACTAATTAGATCAACTGAAAATAGCGAAAAATTATAATCTCTCTCTTTTAGTAATAATAATAATTAAATAACCAAATATTTAATTAAAATATAGTAAACAATAAATAATACGAATTAAAAGATAATAAATACGATAATTGAATTGTAAAAAATTTAATCTTATCTTATCTATTATATAAACCGAATCTTCGTATGGACACATGTCACATTCACGTGAATTCATTTTCTCTCCAAAAAAAATTTCATATGTAATCTACTAATTAAATTAATTTTAATTATTATTAATTTTGATTTTTTTTAAATAATTTCATTATGTTTAATTTTTCTAATTTAAAATTCCACTTAATTAACTATGGTTATTTTCCAAACGGTTTAATGGATAATTAATTATTCTTAATTTCCAAATTTTAGCATTTATTAATTATATATTATTTAAATAAATTTTTAAATTACGAAATTAGAAAATTAATATAAATTTCAAAATTTATATAAATTCTTTTTTTTCACAATATTATTTTACTTATTAATTCTAATGTTATCTTATCTTATATCTTATCTTATCTTATCTTAACTTATCTTATCTTATTTTATTTTATCTTATCTTATATCTTATCTTATCTTCTTATATATTATATAAAACACATCTTCACGAGGACACGTATTGCATTCACGTGAATTTACTTTCCCTCCAAAAAGAATTTTCATATATAATTTACTAATTAAATAAATTTTAATCATTATTAATGTTCAACAAAATTAATTTCTTTTTTTAAAAAATATTTTCATTTTGCTTAATTTCCTAATTTCAAATTAGATTTAATTAACTATGATTATTTTTCAAATATAGTCAATTTAAGTTCTAATTAATTATTCATAATTTTACTCATTTATGCATTTATTTAATTATATTAATTAAATAAATTTTACTTGATAATTTCCTAATTCACGCATTTATTTAATAAAAATAATTAAATACATTTTGAAATATGGAATCTTATCTTATCTTATATATTATATAAAATACATCTTCTTGAGAACACGTGTCGCATCCACGTGAATTTGTTTTCCATCCAAAAAGAATTTCCTTATATAATCTACTAGTTAAATAAATTTTAATCATTATTAATGTTCAAAAAAATTAATTTCCTTTTTTTAAAATATTTTCATTTTGCTTAATTTCCTAATTTCAAATTATATTCAATTAACTATTGTTATTTTTCAAATATAATCGGTTTAAGTTCAAAATAATTATTCATAATTTCCTAAATTATGCATTTATTTAATTATATTAATTAAATAAATTTTACTTGGTAATTTTCTTAATTTACGCATTTATCTAATAAAAATAATTAAATAAATTTTCAAATCTCGAATCTTATCTTATCTTATATATTATATAAAACACATTTTCATGAGGACACGTGTCGCAATCCACGTGAATTTGTTTTTCATCCAAAAAGAATTTTCTTATATAATCTACTAGTTAAATAAATTTTAATCATTATTAATGTTCAAAAAAATTAATTTCCTTTTTTTAAAATATTTTCATTTTGCTTAATTTCCTAATTTCAAATTATATTCAATTAACTATGGTTATTTTTCAAATATAATTAGTTTAAGTTCTAAATAATTATTCATAATTTCCTAATTTATGCATTTATTTAATTATATTAATTAAATAAATTTTACTTAGTAATTTCCTAATTTACGCATTTATTTAATAAAAATAATTAAATAAATTTTGAAATCTGAAAATTAGGAAATAAATAAAATTTTTAAATTTATATAATTTTACTTAGTAATTCTAATCATTCTAATTTAAAAAGCACATTGACACGTGTCGCTTCCATATTAATATGTGTCCTCTTAAAATTCTAATTAAATATTCATGATTTCCTCATTCACCTGGAAATTTAATAAAATTAATTAATTAAATTTTGTAACTAGGAAATTAGAAAATAAATAAAATTTCGAAATTAATATGATTTTACTTAGTAATTATATTAATTCATTTATTAATAATCCTTTTACACAATTTAATTTACTTAATTACTTTGATTATTTCCAAAATTATAATTAATTGTTATTAATTATGATTAATTACACAATTAGAAATTATGAAAAAAAGCAATAATCAACACTTAGTAATTATTACCGAAATCAATAACATAATAATGTTATTAATTGTTGTGAAATTTCCTAATTTCAAAATTGTTATTAATTTAGAAATTTTAAATTAATAATCTTTGTAATTATTGAATATTAATTACCAAATTTATAAATAATTCTAATAATTTTTTGATTAATAATACTTTTACACAATTTAATTTACTTAATTACTGTGATTTTTTCCAAAATTGTGATTAATTAGTATTAATTGTGAGTAAATAAAAGTAATAATCAACATTTAGTAATTATTACCAAAATCAAGAATTTAATAATCTAATTAATTGTTGTGAAATTTTTTAATTTTGAATTTGTTATTAATTTTGAAATTTAAAATTAATAATCTTATTAATTATTGAATATTAATTAGTAAATTTATAAATTTTCCAAAATTTGAAGTGTGTATAAAAGTTAGCTACGTGGTTAGTGTAAGATATCAATCGTTCTCTTTTATCTTAATCTTTAGGGTAAATAACACTGACCTCTCCTGAGGTTTAGTGAAATTACACTGACCTACTCTCTATTTATAATTTTATCTTATAACCCCTCTGAGTTTTGTAAAAGATTACACAAATCTCTCCTATTACGAAATAATATTACATAAATCTTTTCTAAAAAGATTACTCAGAGTAGGTGATTGTAACCTGGACAAATAGAGGGAGAGTCAGTGTAATTTCACTAAACTTTAGGGGAGGTCAGTGTAATATACCATAATCTTTATAGTTTATTATTTTCTTCATTTATTTCTCTACCGAAATATTGATCCGTTATGTTTTAGTGAAGAATATCAATGCTGACTCTCAGCATAAGAAATGGAAGATCAAAGTTAGGATCATATGATTGCGGAGAGTGTCCAATTTCAATAATTCTAATTCAAATGAATTTATTAAAATTATTTTTATCAATGAAAAAGTAAGATTTTTATTTTTTGATTTTTTAAATGATTTAATAAATTTTGAATTAATTATTCATTTTATTTTTATATCATTTTATTGGTTATTAATATAGGGTGCCCAATTTGCTCGATTTTTATTTTTATTCATTTTATTCTTATTTTCATTTTATTACTACTCACTTGCAAATCATACTCTTTTAAGTTTTTGAAATATCAATTTTCTGATTTATTTTTAATAGTATTTCAAATACAAAGAAAATTATGAAGATTAAAATAATATTCTAATTTATCTCAATTTGTTATTTTATATCTATATTATATTTGGTTTTTATACATAAAAATATTATTATTTTGCAATTTTTGTTTTTTATATAATTTAATTTTTGAAATGATAGAATTTACCTAATTTTGATGTTTTTAACTTTATATTTATAATATTTTGAATGATTATTGAAAATAGTTTTTAATGTGTTAAATTATTTTTTATTTTAGTTTTTGAGTTTTTTAAATATCATTTTGTAAAGTTGCTTTTAATAGTATTTTCAATTCAAAGAAATTAACGTTGATTATAGACTTATATTTTATTAATATTTTCACTTGCTTTTAAAAATATAGTATTGATTCTAGATTTATATTTTATCAATATTTTACTATCTTATTATTATAATTTGAACCTTTAATTTCTATGGTGATAATTATAAAATTTATTACACTTGTTTTAAATTTTTCATGATAAATATCCTCACTATAAAGATTTTAATTAAAAAATATTCTAAAAAATAAATACATTTTAAAATGAATGCATACATTATATAGAAATATTATTTATGTTTTGAAGTCAAAAAATTCTCTTCAAAAATATTAGTATTGATTCTAAATTTAGATTTTATTAATATTTCATTCTTTTATGATTATAAGTTTTAACTTATTTTTATATTTTTTTTTTTCGAACCTCTATTTTTTATGTTGATAACTATAGATTTACTATATAAATTATTGGAAATAGTTTTTTATGTTAGAATTATTTTTTATATTAGTTTTGTGTTTTTAAAATATGAATTTTCTTTTGTTTTTTAATAAAAATTATATAATTTTGATTCTTTTTTTTTGAATTAGTTATCTATACTAATGCAATTTTAGTTGGTATAGTCACTTTATATTTACTTTATATTTACTTTATATTTGATTTTACCCTTTAAAGTATTATTTGTTTGAATTAGATTTGACATTTTTATCAAAAACAAATTATTATTATTATTATTATTATTATTATTATTATTATTATTATTATTATTATTATTATTATTATTATTATTATTATTATTAAAAAGAATTAGTTTAATAAAAGGTCACACATGGAATGCCTTCCCAAATAAAAGGTCAAATGAATGTGGATCCCATTAATTAAAATTTCATTCTGCATGTCATTAATTAATGTGACTTTTCTATTCGTTTCATATTCTTCATGTTTAATTTTGAGTATTAAAATTTTAATTATTTAATGCACTATACTAATTAAAATTATAATGTACTATACTTATTGTAAATGTAATAAATTAATTGATTGTCATGTTAAATGATTCTCTCTAATGCACCCCACTAATTGATTTTTAATCTCTTATTTGTTTTTATTCATGATTTTAAAAAATAATTAAGATTTATATATTATAATTTAAACGGAATCATATTGGATTAAGTTTTTTTACTATTTTTTATAATTCCTTTTACTTTTCATATAATTTTTAGTTAAATAAAATAATATTGCGTTGGTGAAGTTGTTTAATGCTATTTTTTCTAAAAATATGCAATTTTAATATTTTCTATTTTAATAAACAATTACAAGTATAAATATTTTATATTCAAATAATTATAGCTAATTATTTATTCCACAATCAACTCAAATTATAATTTTTGATTACTTTATTCATTAATATTAATTAAACACTTTCTATTTATATATTGCACTAATTTATTTCTATTTCATCATTTATTAATCTATTTAAGTGAACTTTGTTATCTTAAAAATATGAATATTTAGGTTGGTTCCAGGTTTACATCTTATTAGCATTTTACTCTTTTATTATTATAAATTTAACTATATATATATATTTGATGGTAATATATTATAGACTTATCGAATAATTATTGAAAATATTTTTTAATTATAATTTTTTATATATTAGCTTTGTAATATTTAAATATCAATTTCTTTTTATTTTGAAGAAAATTTATATAATTTAAATTTAAATTTTTAATTTAATTATCTACATAATAATATTTTAATTGATATAGTTTATTTTATATTCGTTCCATTTTATGTTTACTCTTGAAATTAAAAATTAACTTTATATTTTTATAATATCAATTTTTGTTTATTTTGAAGAAATTTTATAAAATTTAAAATTTTCATTTTTAATTTAATTATCTACACATATTGTTTTAATTTATATAGCTTATTTTATATTTGTGTCATTTTATGTATATTCTTGAAATTTTCTACTTTTATATAAATTTTAAAAATAATGACAAACACAATTATCATAATCAGTTTAAATTAAATTATACCATTAAATAACAATAATAATCATATCCAAATAATTAAGAGTAATAATTAATATCATATACATAATTTGTAAATTTAAATTTTTTAATTATGATATAATGGTATTAACTAAGTAATATATGTTATAATTTTTTTAAAATATCAAATATTATGAATGATAATTATTTTTAGCATCCCTTTTTTATTTGATCTAATTTTTTGTAATATACATGAATATATCACTGTTCATGTACTCTATATATGTAACTTAAGTTTATTATTTTTTTATATGAGTTTTTCGTTTCATATATGTTATATCAATTCGAAAAACTCGGACATTGCACGGGTAATTAAACTAGTTATTATTGATAAAATAAATATAAGCATAAGAATAAAACAAAGCCAAAAATTAAATTATTATTGACAAAACAAATGTAAAAAAAATAAGTAATACTAATTAAAAGATAATAAATATAAATAAATATATTTAACTTAAATTAATAATTTTATCTAAAACTATTTATTTCATTTGAAAATTGTAAATATCTATTAAAAATTTCCCTCAAATACAACTTAAATAAATATATCAGAAAATATGCAGTGGATCTAGTGCCAAATAAATTTAATATAAAATTAATAACCTCATTTAAAAGTGTAAATATCTAAAAAAACTCCCTAAATAAAAAGAAGAAGAAATAACGGAGCAATGATCTAGATTCTGATGCCATTTAAAATTTTAAGTATGCATAAAAATACTCCCTCAAATGTAATCTACATTTATTTAAAAATTGTAAATATCTATAAAAGAACTCCCTCAAATATTGTATTCGGTGCCAAAACAAATCATTAAAAAATAATGGAGCGAATGTCTAGAATATGATCATATCATGCATTAAATCTTTGATTCAAATTACAAACAGCAATATGGTCAAATTGATTGTTTGACCGATGAGAGAGAGAGAGAGTTGAACCGGTGAGTAAGGGAGTGTATGAGAGAGAATTAAATTATTAAAAGATGAAGAGTTAAGAGAGATGAAGAGACACATATGATTAAAAAAGAGAGAAAAATTATTTAAAGAGAGATTAATTGCATTGATTGGAATTTGATAAGATTTATATATAATTTATATATTGTGGTTGATTAATTTAGAGTTAAATTCCGATATTATTAAATTTCGATAAGTGAAGTGAGTAAATGTGCAATTATTAATTTTTAGTGGTTAAAGGTAGATTTTTGGTAACTGTTATTCAATTTCGGCACATTAAATATAATATTTAAAGCAATTCAAAAAAATAGTTATTAAATTTCGGTAAGTGAAGTGAGTAAATGCGAAATTATTAATTTTCAGTGATTAAAGATAGATTTTGGTAATTGTTATTCAATTTCGGCACATTAAATATAATATTTAGAGCAATTCAAAATTTTTTTATCAATTTTCGGCACATTAAATGTAATATTAAAGGTAGATTTATTCCATTTTGGAACATTAAATATAATATTAAATGTAGAGTTATTTCATTTCGGAACATTAAATATAATACTTAGAGCAATTAAAATAAAATAAAATAAAATAAAAATTCAAAAAAATCAGAAGATGCCAGGTTATATAAGTATATATATATATATAGATAGATAGATAACTAGTTGAGAATCCGTGCATTGCGCAATTATAGTTTTAAATATATAAGTATATGTAATTTAAAATATATTTTTATAAATTATGATAAATAAAATCATCAAAATTAGTTTAAACTAAATTATAGTTTTAAATAATAGTATTCATATCAAAATAATTAAAAGTAATAATAAATATCGTATATATAAAAAATTATACATGTAAAAAAAGAGTAAATATTAGTTTAGTTTAGTTTATATAATTGTAAAAGTAAACAAATATACATCTCTTCTTAAATATAATTTTTGTTTAATGTTTAAAATTCACCAAACACAATAATATTCAATGTAAATAAAAATTAAATGTAATTCTGATATTGATAATTAAATTATTTTTTATTCTAATCTTATCAATTATGCTATTTATTTTTAATTATATAAAATAATATATTATTAAACTATTCATTTATAGCAATTTTATTATAATATTTTATTAATATTTTTGTTTACATACTATTAAAAATGAGTCAATTTAAAATTTAAAATCTATGCCAAATATGTAATTAAAATAATATTGTTTTTAGGGTATATAAAACAAAGATCAAATATATAATAAATAAATAACTATAGGAATTTACAATATAATTTTCTAAAAATTTAATTGTAAACTTTTATTTAACAACTAAATTAAGGAATTATTCTTTATCTAATATATTTGAAACATATATCATTTGGTTAAAATTATTTTATCATAATTAAAAAATTAAATTGAAAATTATATAAAATATAAAATATTTATTATTACTCTTAATTATTTGGGTATAAATATTATTAGTTAAAAGTATAATTTAATTAAAGCTAACTTTGATATTTTTATTTTTCATCATTTTCAAAATTTTAAAATAAAAAATCTTACGAATAAATATTAAATAACATAAAAATAAAGTAAACTCTACGTATTAAAATTTTATAAGCGTAGATAACTTATTTAAAAATATGAAATTTTAAATTGTATAATTTTTTTAAAAAAATCACAAAGCTAATAACAAATAATATTAGCTTAAGAGAGAGAGAGAGATTTAATTAAAAAAGAATTAAATTTTCTAATGTCATTTCAATTTTGGAGAGAGAGGTGACAAATATTGGAATTAGTGAATTAAATTGGCAGCCACGTGATGAATAGTGGTTTAAATAGAAATCATTAAATTGGAATTAGTGTATAAGATTGCAGTGAATTGAAACTACAATTGTCAATGCTGCAATTAGTGAATTAATGATGCAATTCCCTGCTAGAAAACATAGCATCATCAATAGAATTTTTACCGACGAATCAAATTTGTTGATATTATCAATAAAATTATCAACGGATAAATAATTGATAGGTAAATCAGCATAATTTTTTTTCTCTCTCTCTTATTTCAGCCAATCAATTTATTTTCTCATCTCTCACTCATCAAAATAATTTCTCGCGCTTTTTTTTTTTCAGCCGACCCCGACAAAACTGTTAGCTGAAGGGTTCCTCCTTCGTGCTTTATTCTCCTCATGATTATTTTGATGATAACAAACCTATTTAACAAGTGTTTGAAGTATAAAAATTGCAGGATCGATGAAAGATACGTCAAGCCTTATGTCTCTCGATCAATCTCCAAAACAAATCAATGCGTGCATCAAAAATATTTTGGATAGCATGGAGAATCCTTTAAAGTTAAAGCAAGCTGAAGAACAAAGCCGAAAAATCAAGCGTGAAATGAGAAAGCCAAGACAAAATTTTCCAGCTCTGGTTCGGTCGACCGAATGGTGTTAAGTAGTGGCAGCAGCCTATTTGGTCGACCGGTTGATCGATCGAATGATGCGCAAAAGAGACAGTAGCCATTCGGTCGACCTGTCGGTCGACCAAAATTGGTGAAGAATTCGTAGAAGGGATGCGTCGGTCGACCGACCGAAGCCAAAATGTGGCAGAATGCTCATCGGTCGACCGGATGGTAAATCGCGAGTCGCACGATTTTGACATCACTGATTCGGTTGACCGATTGGTCGATTGGATTCGGGATCGCCAATCTCGCGACAGTCGGCTGACCCGTCGGTCGATCGAATGACGCGTAAATCTTATAGAAAGCTGGGCGGTCGATCAGTCGGTCGATCGACGATCGACCGGACCATCGATCGAGCGTCTGTAATGGTAAAATTTATGTTTGTTGATGCCCTATTTTAGTTGAGGATTATAAATACCTCTTCTAACCTCTTTTGTCTCATCTCTTAGAATTTTTGGATACAAGAAAACCTTCAAAGAGTGATTCCATAACATCCTCCAAGCTTCAACGCGTCAACATTCATCAGCCTAACGCTTGATCCCTTGCCGTCAAAAGAGCTCTCATTCAAAGGGTTCATCAAAGGGTTAGGTGTGGAAAGAAGAGGCGTTTAAGTGTGATAAGCTGTCATTCCTCTTCTTGTAATAAGTTTTGTTTTAATTTATTCTTCAACCCATTGTATTTGAATTGTAGGAAGACCTAGTGTTAGGTCTTGAATTTAAGTGGTGTGTAAAGCCACTTGTGTAAACGTAGTTTACTCGATTAGTTCTAGTTGTCATTTAGGGTTGAGGTGGAAGAGTTCTCTCAATAGGAAGGTAGAGACTTCTGATTGTGGAAGTGCCTTAGGTTGAGAGTGAGTCTCTTCAAGTCAAAGTCCTATGTGTAAGGAAAACTAATTAATCTAGTAAAACTTAGATTGGAAATCCTAAGCGCGGTGCTTAGGTAGTGGAGTAGGCATTGGGGCCGAACCACTATAAATTTGTGTGTTTGCATTGTTACCTTTCATTTGTACTTAATTGATTCATCTTGCTTTCGCATTTAATTGTAAAATTATAATTTGCCTAAACAATTTAAGAAACGAGTAAAACCAAAATTAGACAACAAGAATTAGTTAACACACTATTCAGCCTCTCTCTAGTGTGCCATTTTATACAACAAAAGGTTATTCTTCATCTTTCTTCCCTCTCTCCCACTCGTCATCTTCCTTCCCCAACTGCAGGTTCCTTCCCCACAGTTTCCTTCCCCGCCGATTCCCTCCCCGTAGGCTCCTTCCTCGTCGGTTCCTTCCCCACAGCCGACAAAATAATCGGTTCGAGTCGTCACAAATAGCGCAGGTTCCTTCCCCGCAGCCGATCCGACCTTTTCTTTCTTCCCTCTCCTTCGACAGGTTCCTTCCCTTCCTTGTGCCCTAATCCTCTGAGGTCGTTACAAATAGCGAAGCACATGAAGCGCTCAGTTTAGAGGAAGTGCAAGTTGTCACAGACAACCGACCGACGAGTGGATTCCTTCCCTTCTACGGGTTTCGAGCGCTCTGTTTCCCATTGGATTCTGGAGGTTCGATTTCAGTTTAGATTTGTCGATTTGCTTTTACTTTATTTGGATTGCATGACATGGAACTTCCACACCTCCACATTTGCTTGCAGAGGAATAATTGGTCTTTTTTGCTCAACATTTTTATTACACTTGTTCTTCAATCTATTAGTTATCTTTAAACACAACATGATTCAGGCACAAGTTGTAGGTTCCCCATTCTATTTAGAAGTCATTTAATTGTTAATCTCATTTTATCATTGGGATTAGAACAAGGAGATCTATTCTTCTACTTCCAGATGCTGTACCACATCTTAAGGATGAGCTTGTGACAATATTCAAAGAAAATACACTAAGTGGTCATTACCACATCTTTAAAGGACTTTCTAGTTTCCACCCAAGCCATTTGATTTTGAGCTGTACAAGCAAGCTTGATTGCCCTTTAATTATTTGTGGTCATTACCTTTGATTACATGGTCATGTTTGTTTTATTTGTCAAAAAAAGAAAAGAAAAAGAAAAACGCCCTTTAATTATTGTTGGGTGAAATGACCACACTAGAGGGGGGAGGGGTGAATAGTATGTTAACTAATCAATTAGCCTAAATTCGATTTTAATCGTTTCTTAAATTATTTAGGCAATTCACAATTGTACGACTAAATGCGGAAGCAAGATATATAAATGATAAGCAATAAGAAATGCAAGGAACACGATGCTAACACAATTATTTATAGTGGTTCGGCCCCAATGCCCACTCCACTATCTAAGCACCCACTTAGGATTTCCAAACTAGTTTTACTAGATTATCTTGTTTCCTTTACAACGAGGACGTTTTCACCGGAGAGTCTCCGCTCTCATACCGAAGACACTTCCACACTCGGAAGTCTCCGCCTTCCTACCGAGAGCACTCTCCCACCTCAATCCTAAGGACAACAAGAACTAATCCCAGTAAACTAAGTTTATACCGGTGGAATTAAGTCTTAACACCAAGACAACCACCAACTCAATTAACCTAGCACTCTAGGTTTACATAAGTTCAATTATAATGAAATAAATAACAAAATACAATAACAATTGGAGCAATAAATCAAACAACAAGTACTTAACTCCAAAAGATACTCCCTAGTCCTCTTGATGCTTTGAGATGATGAATCGGTAAATCTCGAGGGCTAAATCAAGGTGTGTAGATCAAAACTAGGGTTTATGCAAGAATGTCTCAATGAAGGCTTGTGGAGATGCTAGGAATGACTCTTTGAGGCTTAGAAGCATCAATTTTTGGCTAGAGGAAGGATTGAGATGAGTATTTATAACCCCCCATGAGAAACAGCGCATCAACGAGCGTATTTTTGCCCGTTGCCGATGCCCGGTCGATGGTCTGATCGATCGTCGATCGACCGACCAATCGACCGCCCAGCGACCGCTGGCTCTCTGTGCTTCAACCGTTCTGTTCGATCGACTAGAGGGTCAACCGAATGAGTCGCGATCAAGCTCTCTACTGTTCGGTCAACCGAAGACGCTACTGCCAATTTTTGGCCTAGGTCGGTCGACCGAAGTAGCCTACTGCCGTTTTTTCACCATCTTCGGCCGATCGAATTGGCTACTGCCGGTTTTTAACACCATTTGGTCGATCGACCAGTCGACCGAACTTGGACTGGGCAGTTTGGTTTGGCTTTATTTTTCATTTTCTGGTTCCGTCTTCACTAAGTCTACTTATATAATATTTATTAACTTAGAGTTAATAACTTTAAAACATAAATGTTATATAAGGATTACCCTCCATTTGGATTCAATAAAAATATCTAAAAAATCAAAATCCTTAAGAATCAAAATCTAATTTTTGGGGTCTAGTACAAATTTTCGGAAAATGAAATTTTTCTAATCTTTCGAGTAAAGAATGGGTAGGCTAAAGGCTTCGATTTTTTTTTTAAAAAATACTTCGTTATCTAATTTTAACCCAAGGAACAATTACCGTCATTTTTTATGTCAAGAATGTGTCTAGATCTTATAACTCTCCAAGGAGCTCCCTAGGGTATTTTAGGACGATTTTCGAGTTTTCATGTTTTGGAATTCGAGGATGGTTTTTGGGTTCTTATGCATCATCATGAGGATTTTATAATATAAACTAGACACCCTAAACCTAGACTCTATCTTCCCGACGAATCCGAGTGCGTCGACCAACATCATTCTGATTCCTCGATTTCTTCGATATTTCCGATCAAGGACGTCGTGCGCTAATCGATATGGAACCAGCTGAAAGATATCTCAATGAAATTTTAGTTCCATGTTTGTTATCATCAAAATCGAGATTAAGACCAAGGTCAAAAATCTTAAGCCAACAATTATGTCTGTGCTTCTTGACAAATTCAAGCCCTTTAATAGAATTGGTTTTATGTTTTTTGGTTTGGTGGGAAGAGAGCTTGAGTTTTGATCTTAAAATTATTCAATCTATTCTGAACATGACTTCTACATTCCTTAAAAGGTAAAGGTGCTCATTTGAAAACTATTATGGAAGAGATTTCCAACCTCAAGTTGGTTTGAAAGGACGGAGGATAATTCATGTTGCTATATATGCAAAAGGAGGATAAGAATATGAAATTACTCCCGGTTAACCTTCTCTCTAAACCGACCTTGTACCTGAAGCTGCAAGACAAAGTTCATGAATTAAGTTTTTAATGGAAAATAAATGTCAGAGAGTTGGTAGAAGATACTTCTAATTAGGCTGAGTCCTACTAATGATCTCATCTCCTATTTCCTTCAACTACAAGCTCAAGTAGCATAAGTCCAGTTAGCATTTCAGAGATAAGACTTGTCAAAATGCAACCCAAACTATTGACCAAAATCTAATGCGTGATTGGATATAGCTTGTTTGACAAATTTGCCACTCAAAAACTTAGAATGCTTCTTCTTGTGTGTGAGACTAATTACACAATTGTGTGACAAACTTAACATCATGTAAATATTACTTTTCTTAGGTCAAAGGTTAATTAGGTCCATAAAAGTTTATGCCCTATTACCATGCTCCTGTTAGATAATAATACCATGGATAATTGGGGCCACCTGTTTGACAATTTGATCAACCATATCATCAACAAATTAATTATAGATGTTCCAATCTTCATAACTTCTTAACTTATTTCCATGAAAAATATTTCCCAAGTAATCTTCTCCAGTAAGTAACTGTTCAACATGTAACCTCGCAGCAGAACATTAAACAATCTCTTGCTTATGATCTTATGATGCCTATCTTGTTATAATTCAATATATATCTAGTAAATTATAAACATCATTTAGGAAGCAATAATATTTTCTTTTTCACGGAGATATTTGATTTATCTTCCTTTCTATCTCAAATGACTCCTCCTGCCAAGTATAAGTCTTTCTACTTCCAACCCCATGCATAAACATCCAATGTACTAGGTCTATGTAGCATAGAAACGGAAATGAAAAACGTGACACGAAACGAAACGAAACGAAGAAACGTTGATCTTAAAAAATATAGGACAGGAAACGTTAAAGAAACATAAAAAAATATTTTTTCTATAATTAATATTATATAATAATTCTAAAATATAAGTATTCATAAAAAATATTTTAAAATATTCATAATATGTTTATAACTTTCACCTTATATTTTTTCTTCTACATCAATTTTTTCACTTTATCAACTATTTTCTACTACTACTTCTTTTCCATCATATTCTGCACTTTATTACAATGCATTCATATTAATTTTTGCACTATATCATAGTGTATAAACTCATCAATTTCCATGACGTGATCGAAAACTCCCTCAAAAGTTTCCGACATGTTTCCTCGAGGCTTCTAAGAGTTTAGGTTTCCGAAACGTTTCCGACATGGAAATGTTAGCCCACGGGAAGTTTTCGTGCTTCATAGTAGTAGGTAACCAGCTCCTACAATGAAGGTGCCACCTGATCATGATGGGCACCACCTCCATCACTACAAATAGGCCATAGTCTTTGCCATGCTTACCTCAATTTCAACTGTATGTTTGGACATAGCATAAGCTAACGCTGGAGTTTCTAACTCTAAGGTTCCCTTTGTATGTTGTGCATGTTAATAATTAATGTGATTAATATTGTTGCTAGGTTGAAAAGAGTTAATCAAAATATATACCGATCGTAGTTGGATGAAACGTCAGATAATTGGAGGAGCGTTGACTTATGAATTTATGGAAGGAGTCAAGGGATTTCTTAATTTTGCATACTCCAAAACTCAATATGTTTCTGGTGATAAAATTAGATGCTCATGTCGACGATGTAATAATATTCAATTTCATTGTCGAGATGAGATGGAATATCACTTATGTTCGAAGGGATTTATATCTGGCTACACACAATGGATTGCACATGGGGAGTTGACAAGTGAAGAAGTTGGCGAATCCTCAAGCATTCCTCAATCAGAAAGCTTTGATGCTCCTCAAAATCCATATAGAACTATGGTGGTGGATGCAATCGGTATTGAAGGTATTGGCTTATCAAATGTAGAAGAAAGACCAAATGATGAAGCTGTCAAGTTTTTTGAATTACTAAATTACGCAGATGAGCAATTGTGGAGTGGTTGTAAGAGTCAAAGTAGGCTATCAGCCATGTCACAGTTGCTTAATTGCAAATCTGAGTTTAACATGAGTGAAGCTTGCTATGATCGACTGATGTTAATAATTAAAGACATGTTACCAGAAGATGCGAAGTTGGAAGAAAATTTTTACAGAACAAAGAAGATGATGAAGAAATTAGGACTTGGGTACGAGAAGATAGATGCATGTCAGAATAATTGCATGTTGTTTTATAAAGAAACAACAAATTTAACGCAGTGCTCAGTGTGTGGACATGCTCGATATAAGCCAAGACTATTAAATAATGGTAGATGAAAAAATATATCGTATAAGGTCTTATGGTATCTCCCTATAACACCAAGACTTCAAAGGCTTTTTATGTCCGAAAAAACTGCAAAGCATATGATTTGGCATGCTAAGAATCGTACTTCTGACGTTGTTGCACATCGTGCACATAGTGAGGCATGGAAACAATTTGATGCTCACCATCCTTCATTTGCTTCTGACCCAAGGAATGTTAGATTAGGATTGTGCACCGATGGTTTCAACCCATTCGAGCATTCTTCTATTCCCTATTCAGTTTGACCCGTGCTCATTACTGTATACAATTTGCCGCCATCTATGTGTTTGAAGGATCATTTTATGTTCTTAAGTTTGATAATTCCTGGACCAAAGAGCCCACATAAAGAACTTGACATATTTTTGAGGCCATTGATAGATGAACTGAACATGTTATGGTCTGATGGAATTTTGACATATGATGTGTTTAGAAAACAAAATTTTCAAATGAGAGCAGCACTTATGTGGACTATCAGCGACTTCCTTGCATATGCTATGTTATCAGGATGGAGCACACACAGGAGGTTAGTTTGTCCCTATTGTTTAGAGCATAGTAAAGCTTTTGTTCTCGAAAATGGGAGAAAGATATCATTTTTCGATTGTCATCGTCAGTTTCTCCCTCTTGATCATCCATATCAACGATAAAGAGATAAATTTATGAAAGGCCGAATTGAAAGAGATATTCCACCTCCACGATTATCGGGCGATGATATAAAGGCACGTGTCGATAAATTATCTGATATTCAATTTCGAAATCAATGTATTAATGCTAGAATTTTTGGATTTGGCCAACAACATAATTGGGTTAAAAAAAGTATCTTTTGGAGTTTACCGTATTGGCATACAAATTTAATTTGACATAACTTAGATGTGATGCATATTGAACGAAATGTATTTGAAAATATATTCAATACAGTGATGGACATCAAGGGGAAAACAAAACACAATGTCAAGGCCAGAGCTGATTTGCCTAAGTATTGCAAGCGCCCCGAGTTAGAATTAGAGCATGTTAATGGGAAAATGTTGAAGCCGAGAGCCTCATTTGTGTTGAACAAAGAACAAATCAAAGTAGTATGTCAATGGGTTAAAGAATTAAAATTTCCCGATGGTTATGCTTCAAACATAAGTCGGTTTGTAAATATAGATGACTGCAAATTCTATGGAATGAAAAGTCACGATTGTCATATTTTCATGCAAAGGCTTATTCCAATTACATTTCGTGATTTATTACCTGATCCAGTATGAGATGCATTAACTGAGCTGAGTTTATTTTTTCGGGACTTGTGTTCAAGTGTGTTGCGAATTGAGGATGTAGAACGACTTGAGTTAAACATTGTTGAGATACTATGCAAGCTTGAGAAAATATTTCCACCAAGTTTTTTTGACTCTATGGAGCATCTCTCCGTTCACTTAGCTTATGAGGCTAAAATTGGTGGTCCGGTACAATATAGATGAATGTATAGATTTGAAAGGTAACACATCTTCCTTTTTATTCTTGATTGAAATTTTTGAAAAAAATTACGTCTTAATTTCTAAGAATATTTTCATGTATATGCTTCAATTGAAGAAAAAGTGAAAAATCGAGCATATGTCGAATGATCAATTTGTGAAGCATATATCATTGAGGAAATTTCTAATTTTTGTTCTTTTTACTTCGAACCAAAGGTACAAACAAGGTTGAATTGATTTATGAAACATATATATATTATATAAGAAATATTAATTTCTTGTTCATTATATTCCTGGACCAAAAGGTACACATAAAGTTGAATCAAGTACCTCGAAATGATGATGGTGGAGTTCCAACTACCATGGGACGTTTATCTATCTTTACCTATCCTGGTCGATCTTGTGGGGCTGTTGGGCATTATAGGAGGGTCGACGAAAATGAGTATAAAGTAATTGAGCTTTACGTACTTATGAATTGTGAAGAGATCTCTCCTTTCATTGAGTACGTATAGTAGTGTTAATTATTTCAAGTATTTACTTTATATTAATGTAAACTTTATTATTTTTTAGTGAGTTTAATAATATCGTTACGCAAAGAGAACCACACTTGATTGACGCAGAGCTTGAGAAGTTACGAGATAGAGTTCCAAAATGGTCGAGAGACTATGTAAGTTGAATAATATAATAATGATTGTCTCAATATGAATAATCATGACTATATTATAAATTGTTCTTTTTCTTCTTTTTGTGATAGGTTAATCATAATATTGACACGATTGATAGTCGAATTCTTACCATTGCACAAGGCCCGCAAAGATTTGTTCGATCTATGAAGGGTTATTTTGTTAATGGATATAAGTTTCACACCAAGGAATATTCACATGGAAAGAAAACAATAAACATTGGTGTTTGTGTTAAGGGCAGTTGTTACAATGATTATAATCGTGATTACTATGGCATCTTGATTGATATTGTACATGTAGAATACTTTGGTGAAGGAAATCAGGTGGTGTTATTTAAATGTGAGTGGTTTGATACCGAAAAAAGAGTTAGGGTACATCCTCGTCATGGACTTGTTGAAATCAATCACAAGTTAAAACTTTATATTGATGCTCCTTTTGTGTTAGCCGAGCAAGCTCAATAAGTTTATTACACGAGTTATCTCTCAAAGAAAAAAAGGAGTGCTTGGTGGGTTGCATGCAAAATTAAAGCAAGAAATAGATATGATTTATTAGACATCGAAGAAACAGACGATAATATCCCTCCACAGATCGATGATTTTTTTCAAGAGGATGAGGTTGAAGCAGTACAACCTATTATGCCTACAACAGAGTTAGATGCATCCAATGTATTAGTTAATGTTGGTGTAGTTGATGAGGTAAATCAACATGAAGAATTTTTCTTGAGAACTCAAACACATGCGTTGAGGAGGATGAAGAAGAAGCAAATGCTGTTGACATTGAAGATGAAGATACTGAAGATGATGAAGTTGATGAGTATTTGTCAAACGAGGAGAATGATGATTGAAACTTTTTAAACTTCTATTATACTTTTTTCAAATGATCTAATATATGTGTTTAGTGGGCCCTGAGGCCTTATAGTTGAGGAGTCACTATTTGTAATTTATTTCTAATGCAGACATGACTGACTATCTAATATGTAGAACTAATAGCTAATGCCAACCTTTTTAGTTTTGACATTGTTTGACATGTTTGAATTATTTGAAGTTTTATGCTTGATGCTTGAGTTCCTTCATAAATTCTACTTTCTCTAAAGGTACATAGTTCAAGTGGTGTTATTGGGTTGTAATTGCTTAAAATTAATCCTTGTAGAGCTACAAGAAGTGGAAGTTGCTGCCAATTGGTATTGCAGAAGTGAAGGAATGCCAAGTTAATTAAGGTTTGCATCTTGTCCAAAAGCAGTCATCAAATTAATATAGTAGTGTTCTATAATTTTCCTGAAGAGAATGTAGCTAGGGGATCATTTCATTCACTTAGAAATATGTCCAAGAGATTATTTCATTCACTTTAAACTTCATTGACTGAAAGTAAGTTGATCCACAATATAATTATCTGCTAATTACTGCACCCATTCTTCTATTAAACAAGTTCTTCTGAAGGATTTGTCAACACTTTGAATTAACTGTATCAAGAACTCAGGGAACCAAGGTATCATGCATAGTATCATGTTTTTAAGTCATTGACTGAATGAACTGTGTCTTTAAGTCAACAACACCTTGGTAAAACTCACCCAGTAGTTTCATACTGCAACAAATTGTACTCATGCATAATATCATGTTTTTGCTAGTTAAGTCATCCAAAGAATATGGAAATTACCATATGCTTAACATCTCTCTACTGTTGTTGATATGTGCATCCAAAGAAAGTGGTTTTCTAAGTATTATGTTTTGTATTTATTTTTTGTCCTTAATAAAAAATTAGCATTCTCTCTGCTCTAACAGATATGCCCAGCAAACCAACACTAGCATACACTAGGTTGAGATCAATTTGATGAGTTCAGGATAGAGGTTGGGCAGTTCCAGTTCTTGGGTACCACTAAAAGTCCAAAACTCAAGAAGTTAACCTGGATTTAACCCAACTCAATACAATCTGACTGAATTATAGATCTATATTATATGGATAATGACTAGAGGATCCAAATAAATCCACCATGAACATAGTAAAAGTGTTTAACATAGAAGACAAGGAAAACCACATTATTTGAAGAAGTATCCAGATCTATGTAGAGGATCTAAATATTTAAGTTACTGTATAATGATCCATGAGATATCTCTCAGTTATCCTCAGTATCACCCTTCTTATAAACGATATTAGCCTATTCTTAAAGCAACTTCAACTCTACCTTGAAAACGATTCTATCAATTCATCTGTTTTGCAAAAGGGAAACTTCCTATTTTTTATGTGAATAACTAACATTAGTCTCTTGAAAACGATATTTGATCCGAGTCTCGAGGAGGTACTTTCTTTTCCTATTTTTTATGTGAATATGTTAGTCTCTTGAGCATTCTGTCAGTTGACAGTGTCCTCCTCTTGCTTCTTTCTGTCAGTTCACAAGTAATAATGTTTTTTTTATTCTTAAACTAAGTAAATTTATTGCATATTACTTTGTTTTTCAGAAGTTGCTATACCAATCAATGTTGGAACCTTTTCTATGAAGTTTATGTTGAATAAATAATATTATAATATTTGATGTGTGAACTGAGATTCTACTTATGGTGGAATTTGCATCTTAGTGGTTGTAGGACTTCAAACCACAGAATCAAAAGATCTACTTGGAGAATTTGACTTTTGAGGATGCAATGGTGTTTATTTTTTCAAATATTTATGCAGGCATGCCATTGAATAATCATGTGTGATAGAAATTAGCAATTGAAACTTGGACTGTCGTTGACTGTCCTGCTTATGCCTACATTATATGTTGGCAGTAGTGAATTGTCTTGTGATCTATGGATTGTAAATATCCAATAATTTCATGTTGTCAAGTACTCTAGTGATGCCAAACTGAGTCAGTAAGCACTTCTGTTTGAGCCTTTAGCCTTTTGTCATGTAAGTTACTAAGAAATAGAAACTAATACAAGGTATAAGCCAAAATACATCAACTAGCAAATTCTCCATGAAATTCTTATATAACCAAACAAATTATTAACCATTTGCTCAACATGGCCAGACACCCTAGGTCTAGGCAATCCTATTAATATATATAGACCCCACAACCTCAAAATAGATGACAATGAATAAGGTATTTTATTCAAGTCTATAGTCTTCAGTTGATGGCAATAGATGGCCAGACACCCACTGTTCTGACATGAGGTAGCTTGGTACATATTCAAGTCTATAATCTCCAGTTGCATAGGAATTTAACAAGTTATAAGGTAATTTATCAGAATTTGGATGACACTATATGTTTATATATCCTTCTAATCATCTTCAATTATTTATATATGCTTCAATTATTTTATTAAGTAATTATGAGTACACGAGGTCGAGGTCGAGGACGAGGACGAGGTCGAGGTCGAGGGCGTCCTCCTTTGAGTCAATACCCTTCTACCACTTCTATACATTCATCATCTGAAGATATACCCGTACCACCTGTGATCATTTCTTCTGCACCCATGATACTTGCACTTGTACCTATGATTGATTCTTCAGCACCCACGATACCTATATATGTACCTGTTACTGTTCCCATAAAAACACCTAGTATTCCTACACCGTCGACGTCGTCAGCATCGTTACCCTCACAACCTTCAGTGAATTTGCCTTTGATGTCATCAGTTCCTATTATACCATCTACGTCTATACATGACACATCTATTCCTACACAAAGTGATGATACTTCACATCAAAGTCGAGGAAGAAGACCAAATCAGCCTTCACAGCCGTCAGAGACACCAAATGATAGACACATACTAATTATTGATAAGAAAAAGTATATATGTAGCCAGATATTCAAACACCATCATTTGTAAATACAAGATATTTTTATTAACATAATTTATAATGTGTTTATTTGTTAACATTCTTTTTTGTAGTTTCCCCGAGACAGAAGTGGTTCGAGATATTTCATCAATAACTAAGGAAAATTTCACGGGTGTATGGCCATGTTGGTCTCAAGTACCATCACATGTGAAGGAATTCATTTGGGATAAATTTAAGGTATTTCCCTATAAAGCAAGTCAAATTTCTTGAATGTAAGTCACCAATTTCCACTTTTTGTTCCAGCATTTGTAGTTCCAGTTTCATTGATGCCAGACTTTCATGTTCTTCCTACACCACTGGAACAAAAAGTGGATAAGTAGTCTAAATAATGTACTTTGTATAGAAATGGAAAAGGTTCACTAGTCTCATCCTTCTTTTTGCAAGGAAAATAGAAATTGAATTACTTTAACAGTCTAATACAAGATGTACCAACAACAATCAGCATCATCTACCAAAATTAACTAAGCACCCCCATGTTCCTCACTAGTAGCACTAATTTTATCCATCATGAATTGATCTGATACATCACTCTTCATTACAGAAATATCTTCTTCTTTCCGAAATAAAACACTCGAGTCTATTACATCTCTACACACACTCTTACTACTTACATTCTCAAACTTCTCAGTATTATCTAGACTACCAATCAACACATTATACATCTCTTTATACCTATTACTATCAGGGCATACCTGATTACCATAACAACACCAAAACAGGGCATCCTTACAAAGAAAACCAACTTTAGCTAAAACATGCGCCTCCTTATTTACACTCATGTTAATATGTTTCCAGCAACTAACCACTCCCTCCTTCATCAGCCTCTTCATTTTATTTATTAGATTAGTAATCCTCATAATGAATACTGCTTTGCTTGGCCTTGCACCTCTTGTCTATTCTCATTAGATACTTTTTTTGACCCCACCTTCATTACTGAACAATACTACAAAGTATCTTCAAATGCATAATTGAACATGCTCTTTAAACCCCACCCCTTCATTTAATCTTATTTATGTTTTTCGAAAGAAGCCATAATGAATTAGCTATAAAAGCCTTTGACCTTAGACTCCTTTTCATATCCACTTCCTTCATTTAGCCAATCACCCTTCTCCCAATTCTGAACATATCTGAATTTAATCTCTAGATGTTCCTCAGCCAAGGTCCAGTACCTCCTTGCTGTTTCACACTTGAAAAAAATATGCTCAATATGATCCTCCTCCTGATTAAAAACCACACACTTTTCAACCTGCTCTTGCTTGTATTTGGCAAATAGGCCTGATACAGGTAACCTTTTCCAAAGCAATTTCCATACAAATAGTTTTGCATTTTGAGAAATCCTCAATTTCCATACATCATTCCAAGAAACTGCAGGACCCTGTTGGGTGAAATAGCACACTAGAGGGGGGGATGAATAGTGTGTTAACTAAATTATTTGCCTAATTTCTGTTTTATTCGTTTCTTAGATTATTTAAGCAAGTTACGAACGAATGACTAAATGCGAAAGCGATAAAAGATAAAACAATAAATACAAACACAATAAATAATGCTAACACAGAGATTTATAGTGGTTCAGCCCCAATGCCTACTTCACTACCTAAGCACACCGCTTAGGATTTCCAAACTAGTTTACTAGATTAAATTGGTTCCCTTACAAAGAGGACTTTGACCCGAAGAGTCTCACTCTCAATCTAAAGCACTTTCACACCCGAAAGTCTCCGCCTTCTTACCGAGAGCACTCTTCCACCTCAACCCTAAGGGACACCTAGAACTAATCCTAGTAAACTACGTTTACAACGGTCGACCGCCAGACGCGATTCCTACGATCTACAATCTAGTCGACCGATGCACTCGTGATTCTTTTCATCCGCAGTTCGATCGACCGACCGATCGACCGACCAATTGACCGACGCACACACTGACACTTTTCGGCCTCTGTCAGTCGACCGCCCGGTCGACCGAAGTAGCCACTGCCAATTTTTGGCACTGTTCGATCGATCGACCAGTCGATCGAAAATGGCTACTGCCATTTTTTAACACCATTCGGTTGATTGACCGGTCGACTGGTCGACCGAACCTAGACTGGGCAGATTGGTTAGGCAGTTTTGTTCATTTTCTGGTTTCGTTTTCGCTAAGTCTACTTATATAATATTTATTTACTTTAAGTTAATAATTTTAAAACATAAATATTATATAAGGATTACCCCCATTTGGATTCAATAAAAATATCTAAAAAATCAAAATTCTTAAGAATCAAAATCTAGTTTTTGGGGTTTAGTACAAATTTTTCGAAAACGAAAAAATCCTAAAGGCTTCCAAAAAATCCTAAAAAATACCTCGTTATCTAATTCTAACCCAAGGAACAATTACCGTCATTTTTTATGTTAAGAAACTATCTAGGTCATATAGCCCTCCAAGGGGCTCCCTAGGTTATTTCAGGACGGTTTTCAGATTTTCATATTTTGGAATTCGGGGATGGTTTTTGAGTTCTTATACATCATCATGAGGATATTACAATATAAACTAGACACCATAAACATAGACTCTATCTTCCCGATGAATCCGAGCGCGTCGACCAACGTCCTTTCGATTTCCCGATTTCTTCAATATTTCCGATCGATGACGTCGTGCGCTAACCGATATGGAACCTGAAAGGATTTCTCAATGAAACATTTGTTCCATGTTTATTATCATCAAAACCGAGATTAAGACCAAGGTAGAAAACCTTAGGCCAACAATCTTCCCCTTTTTGATGATGACAAACATCCTTAAGAAAATATATCATTTAAGCACAAAGAATATCAAACATGGGATTTCTCCCCCTATCAATATGCATATCTATATAATAGAACTCCCCTTATCTATATGGATGATTTTTCTATATTTTCTTCCCCTTTACCTATATTTTTCTCCCCCTTTTGACATCAATAAAAAAAGGGGCAAGAAAAGTAAACCTATAGTCAAAGTTGAGACTCTAAAATTAGTTTTCATGAAGCATGAAGATCTCAACTCAAGGGATGAAAAATCAAATATCTAATATGAGACTAAGTCATACATGATAACATTAGATGATAAATACATTCCAAGACTAGAAATCATGTATAAAGTTCAAGTAATGATATTTCCATGCATCGGTCAACATATCAAAAATCATTTTAGAAATGATTTTTCACGAGTTAAAATGAGAATGATACTAAAAACATGAATCTAACATCATACTTGAAGTCTCATTCAAAGATTTCGACAAAAATCCAAAGTATCGAGAAATGAGCATTTGAAAAGAACGATACTTTAAAGTTTTGAAATTTAATTTCAAAAATCCAAATCAAATCACATTCATACTCAATATTTTTGAAATTTTTATGTTATAAACTAGATTTTTCAAGGAAGACGCAGATTCAAGAATCAACAAAAAATCATTTTTCTAAAATTCATTGAGTTCTAGTGGCATTTTCGTAAATAATTGGAATTTTTTAAAAAGTTTTTAGTTTCATTCAAACTTTCCAGATATTAAGATATCATCATTTAAAACATGTTTATCAAGTTTGAAATGAAAATGATGTCATTTGGTCAAAATTTTATCTTAGCACGATTTCATTCAAAAGTAAGCATGATAACATGAAATTGCTAAGATCAAATTTTAACCTTTACTCATGGTTTTTCAAATTTAAATATATGGACACCCAACATGAGTAAATCTAAACATGTTTGTGAAGTTTAGACTCAAAATGAGATTTCTAAGTCAAATTATTGACTTAGGTCAAACTTTTTCAAGTTTGAGTCCCCTAAGGTGAGTTAGTTGACATTTTATCCATTTACATATGATTTTTCAATTTTAACCATATAGATGTAAATTATGAGTAAGCTCAAACATGTTTACCAAATTTCAACTTAAAATGAAGTCTCTAAGAAGAAATTTTACCTAGGGCACATTTCAATCAAAAATGAAGTTTCATGAAATTGCCTAAGTATCGAAATTTTAACTACTCGTGATATTTCAATCAATTTTCATGCAAAATCATTCATGAGCATAGAGAAATTATTTTATCAAGAAAATAGAGGTGTTATGCAAAAAATTTGCCAAAATGAAACTCATACCTTATTTCTTGAGAAATTCCAAAATTTCCACCTTCTTTCTATTTTCCTTTAGCCTTCCAAATTTTACCACTTTCTTAACTTGCAAGTAGGCTTCATTAGTATCATAATGAAATTATATACCAACTAGCAAGCTAACATACTAAATAGCAAAGATTTAATGCAAAGTTTCATTTAAAAATTTTAACCTATGCTAGATAGTAAAGATTCATTTTAAAAAGGTTATCATGATATCAAAATGAATCAAAGAGATCTTAAGATATGAAATATTTGAAGAATAAGATCTCTAAGCATGTAAAACTAGTTTGGACTTAAAAGGAAGTCTCTAATGACAAGTTCTAACATATGGCAAGTTTCATTCAATCAAGATATCATGAATTTGCCTAAGTTATCAAACTTTTACCACTACTCATGAAATTTTAATCATTTTTCATGTTATTTCAATCATGAGTATAAAGACATCAATCAACCATGAAAATTGAGATATTAGATTAGAAATATGCAATAACAAAAAACATACCTTATCCATGTGAATTTAGCCAAACTTTTCATTTTTCATAGACATAGCCTTCCATTCGTAATTACCAATAACTTGCAAGTATACTTCATAAATAGAAAATGAAACCAAATCTACATGCAAGCTATCAAACTAAATAGCGAAGTGAAAAACCAAGTATCATTTTCCAAATTCAACTTCACTAAATAGCATAGATTCATTTTCAAATAAATCATTCATGATAACAAAATGAATTAAGAGATATCAAAATATGAAATATTTGAAAAATAAGATCTCCAACCCTTCCTATTGGTTGAAAACCAAAAGGCCATAATGAGCCTACGATTTAAAACCGTAAGGTCGCTTAGGCCCATTACAGACCACATAGGTCTCCGAAGAGACCGGAAATCAAAAATCAAAAATATTTTCCAAAAGACTCTTATCAAGAGCGGGAAAAACAACTCAAATTAAACATGTATCATACACTCTAACTTAAATGATACCAACCAAATTAAGGAGATGATACAAAGTGTACCTATATGCCAATTTCCATACATATGACATCATGATGGTTTGAAGTTGCAACCAAAGGATGAATCTTCATTTAAGTCCATGATCAACTTCAACTCTTCACTTCTCTTTATCCTTGTGTGGTAGCTTCCCCTACAAGAGAGCAAGAAACCTTTGGTACCCAAATGCCTTTGGGTCCTTGGGGGTTAATGGGCTTAGGTACCCAAAGTGTCTTAATAATACTAGGGTTCACTTTAAAAACACAATAATAGAAGGCATGCCCATATATACCACAACAAAAACAATATCCATAAAACTTTTTCTTTTCACTTTTAACATGGACATGAGATTTAAAGGAAGAATGCTTGACATGAGAATGATGATGGGTATGAGCATTCTTAAGTAAAATATTTTTCTTCCTAGAGTTTCTAAAGGATGAAACATTGGATAAATTATGTGTTTTCTTACTCAAGAGAACAACCTCATTTTTCAAGTCATTAATGGACTTATGCAATGCATGAGATTGAGATCTCAACAAACAATTTTCATTTTTCAAACTCTTATTTTCCATTTTGAAATCATTTGAAGAATAATTACCCTTAAGTTTTAATCTATTTTTCAAGCTCTCATTTTCATTTCTAATTTTGGATGTCTTGTTTAATAATTCATCATTTTCAATCTCTAACTTTTCATTTCTATGTTTTAAGTTCTTAATTTCAAGCTTCAAATCATCATGGCATGTATCAAGCATACTAGTGTTCAATTTTTTATTTTCAACTTCTAAGGCATGCAAGTGACTAGTAAGCTTAGAGTTCCCCTTTTTAATTTTCTTTATTTCCTTGTTCTTTTTCATGAGCAATTCAAACATTTTTCTACATTCATCAACTAACTCATCATAAGACATGTCAAATGAGCTTGAATTGTTAGAATTACTATTATGACAAGAAGCGGAAGACTTTACCTCATCGTTAAGATCCATGAGGCAAAAATTTGATGTAGCTTCATCGTCATGTCTAGAAGAGGCTTCACTTGATTTGAATATGGATGGAGAAGCACATTTCTTCTTTTTGGATTTCTTCTTCAAGAGAGGACAATTCATCTTCTTGTGTCCCGTCTCTTGGCAAAGGAAACACCTAAGTTTTCATTTTTGATTCTTGCTTGTGCTTCTTTGGCTAGAAATACTTTGGGCATGAAAACCGACGTTAGTACTAGGGGGATGACCATTGTCATCACCACTCTCAACAAAAGTATCAAGCTCTTCGGTTTTAGCATAGTCATATAACATATTTAATGTTGCACAAATATCAAAAGCCGAAGTGCAATGCATGACTTTTTTAAGGATGCTATTAGGTAAGGTACAAAAAATGCTATACATAGCATCTCCATTAAATTGAAATATTTTCTTATCATGTTCACTCCAATCATGCATGTCAATCTTAGGTTTAATATATTCTAGTTTAATCATGTTATAAATATCAAGACCTCTAGTCTTTAAGTAATTGTACATCCTAGACTTCCAAAGACCAAAGTTCGATTCATCAAACCTAGGAGATGAAGATGCTACCGACTCTAGTGCTATTCTAGGATTGAGACAAATTGTAGAAGGGATGGTGAAATCACAATCTACGACCCGCTATGATACTAATTATTGGGTGAAATGTCACACTAGAGGGGGAGTGAATAGTGTGTTAACTAAATTATTTGCCTAATTTTGGTTTTATTTGTTTCTTAGATTACTTAGGCAAGTTACGAACGAATGACTAAATGTGAAAGCGATAAAAGATAAAGCAATAAATACAAACACAATAAACAATGCTAACACAAAGATTTATAGTGGTTCGGCCCCAATGCCTACTCCACTACCTAAGCACCCCGCTTAGGATTTCCAAACTAGTTTACTAGATTAAATTGGTTCCCTTACAAAGAGGACTTTGACCCGAAGAGTCTCACTCTCAATCTAAGGCACTTCTACACCCGAAAGTCAGCGCCTTCTTACCGAGAGCACTCTTCCACCTCAACCCTAAGGGACACCTAGAACTAATCCTAGTAAACTACGTTTGCAATGGTGGAATTAAGCCTTAACACCAAGGCAACCATCAACCAAATCAAACCTAGCAACCTAGGTTTACACAAGTTTTAATACAATGAAAGAAACAAGAAAATATACAAGTAATGGAGCAAAAAATACAACAATACAAATACTTAGCTCCAACACAATGAATCATAGCTCCTCTTGATGCCTTGATGATGAATCAAATCAAATTTGAAGGCAAACTCTAGGAATGAAAGCTCAGACTAGGATTTCTCTAAAAGATAGCGCAATGAAAGCTTAGAGTTGATCAATGATGGCTCAATGAAGGTTAAGAGTGATCAAAAGTTGTTTAAGGAAGGCTAGGTTTGGGTATTTATAGAGCCAAGAAGAAATATAATGAAACGGGCGGCTCAACAGGCGGAAAACTAGCCGTTTCCGCCGTTCGGTCGCATGCCAGACGCGATTCCTACGATCTGCAATCCGGTCGATCGATGCACTCTCGATTCTTTTCATCCGCAGTTCGGTCGATCGACGCACACACTGCCACTTTTCGGCCTCTGTCGGTCGATCGGGTGATGTAGCCACTGCCAATTTTTGGCACTATTCGATTGACCAAAAATGGCTACTGCCATTTTTTAACACCATTCGATCGACCGAACCTGGACTGGGCAGATTGGTTAGACAATTTTGTTTATTTTCTGGTTCCGTTTTCACTAAGTCTACTTATATAATATTTATTAACTTTAAGTTAATAACTTTAAAACATAAATATTATATAAGCATTACCCCCCATTTGGATTCAATAAAAATATCTATAAAATCAAAATTCTTAAGAATCAAAATCTAGTTTTTGGGGTTTAGTACAAATTTTTCGAAAACGAAAATTTCCTAATCTTTTGGGTCAAATATGATTAGGCTAAAGACTTCCAAAAAATCCTAAAAATAGCTCGTTATCTAATTCTAACCCAAGGAACAATTACCGTCATTTTTTATATCAAGAAACTATCTAGGTCATATAGCCCTCCAAGGGGCTCCCCAGGTTATTTCAGGACGGTTTTCGGGTTTTCATATTTTGGGATTCGGGGATAGTTTTTGGGTTCTTATGCATCATCATGAGGATATTACAATATAAACTAGATACCCTAAACCTAGACTCTATCTTCTCGACGAATTTGAGCGAGTCGACCAACGTCCTTACGATTTTCTGATTTCTTCAATATTTCGGATCGAGGACGTCGTGCGCTAACCGATATGGAACCTGAAAGGATTTCTCAATGAAACATTAGTTCAATGTTTGTTATCATCAAAACCGAGATTAAGACCAAGGTAGAAAATCTTAGGCCAACAAACCCTCCTCCAGCTCCTCTCTACTTTTCAAAAACCAGTGTGCATTTTTCATAGACATCTCCCCAGTTCTACTCTCACTCCAGACCCAGGTATCCACCCCTCCTTCCACATCCACTTGAGTATTAATAATTCTCTCCCACAAATCTTCACCAAAGTGCTCCTTGACCATCTCCATGTTCCACTCATCACCTGTTAGCAACTCCTTGACCCACTTACATTTCTCCCCAGTTTACAATAAAACATTAAAGGAACCTCTCCCAGCCAGGGGTCCCTCCAATTGTCAGTAGTTTCAATACATCATTTAATCCATGTGATAAAAGAATCAGGAAATTCCATTAGCTTTAGAATTTTATACATTGCCTCCCATTCCACCTTGCAACAATACTAGTTTCATTCTTATGAACACAACACAATTAAATTAGGCCACTGCCAACCGAAGAAGAGAAAAGATACATGCATAACTTGGAGAGCAAGTCAATAAAGCAATCTGCTATTGACTCTCCTATTGGAATTTACTTGGAGCATTGACATATATCTTAGGCAACTGGGTTGCACCATTGGAATATTTAAAAAAGAAATAAGAAATAAAAAGAGCTTGACACCAATAAAGATTGATTGTATTTTCCTTTCTATGTCTATCAATGTACAAAGAACAAGATTGATTGATTGTGTTATCATATAATTGCATCAAATTGGTACTTCTTTAGAATGTTGTCAACTATCATTTCATTAACTTATTTATCTTTTTCAGATAGTTTATCATTGGGATCCATCTAGGACAAGCGAGGTTCATGAAATATGGGATAGAACAGCTTATCGACACTTTTTTGACAATATGTGTGATGCAAGGAATTATGCGAAAAGAAAGGCTAATACTGATGATATTAGCCGAACTAATGGATTTGACCCTCCATGGATATCTCCAGATGTGTGGAATCAACTTATTAGTGAGCATTGGGTCACGGAGAAGTGAAGGAGAAAATCTGAAGTTGTTCGTCAAAATCGTAAGAAAGAGGTAGATAGTGACGTCACACGACATACAGGTGGATCTATTTCATTTGTGGCTTATCGAAGAAAATTGGTATGATATTAATAGAATTTGTTATCCTATATATTTTTTAAAATATTATTAATTAAATATTATTTGTCATTTTTTGTAGGAAGAAAAGTTGAACCGACCCCCAACACATCTTGAGTTATTTAAGCATACTCATAAGTGTAATAGTGGTGAGGGTGACTATATCGACAACAAATCATAGAGTGTTGCGGTGTGTATTTATTTTATATTTTGCTTCTTTTTAAAATATCATAATTAATTATTTTTATAAAACATTGTACAAGAGACTTATGAGGCATCGATCATAGAAAAGTATGGTACAGATGTAGCATCACAACCCATTTTAGATAATGAAGAATGGATTAATGCCTCTGGACATCCATCTCATAATCGGGTTTACGATTTTGGATGTCGAGAGGATGTTAAATCCATTATGGGGAGTTCTAGCTCAGCAGAATCTAGTACATCGAGTTATGGGCATGGTCGAATGAATGATGAGTGGAATGCGATGCAAACTGTGATGACATCCATGCGACAGTATATTATTGAATTAGAAGCATCAATGCAATCACAACAATCACAAGTGCAGTCGCAAGTACAAGCACAAGTGGAAGCTCAACTTCGGTTGATGTTAACACAACTCGGCTTTCCAGTCAACTCTTTGCAATCAACAGATTCACCTTCAGCTTCCACCGCACCTCCACCTCCACCTCCATCTGGGTTATCATTTTCATGTTGGTTGTTAATTTTGTTGATAATGGATTTGTATTTGGTTAAGATTTATATGTTGGTTATGATTTTGCATTACACAATTCGGTTGATATTAGGGAAGATTTGACTTTTAGTAAGGTTTGTATTTGTTTGATAATATACTCGATTGTAGATGCTCGGTACTTAGTTGTTTTGGTTATGAAAACGGCACTATTATTTGGTTATGAAAATATGAGTTTTTTTTTCTTGACTTATTGTATATATATATTTGTGATTGGGTAATAAGAAATTTGATGTGTGATTTCCCTTCTAGGTTGTATACAGAAAAATGAAAATTTATATGGGTATGAATATTTTAATTATAAAATGTATTACCAACGGATGTTTCTGTTGGTAATACCAATGGATGTCAGTTGGTAATACCAACGGATACCTTTGTTGAACCTATGAATAATACCGACGTCTGTTTTTCTTAGTATTCCCAACAATGTTCTGTTAGTATAAACGGAGATGATATCTGTTGATATTCCCAACAGGATGATATCCGTTGGTATTCCCAACGGGATGATATCCGTTGGTGTTACCAACGGAGTATAATCCGTTGGTGTCACCAACGAATATTGTTTCTGTTGGCATCACCAACAGAGTATATTTCCGTTGGTGTTACCAATGAATATAATAATATTCGTTGGTAATACCTAGCATGGTCAACGCCGACGTATTTACCAACAGATAACCCGTTGGTAATAGATTACCAACGGATTTTTGAGTATCACCAACGGATTTAGTCCGTTGGTGATACCTTTTTTTTTTGTAGTGATTGTTAATGCTGTTGTATTTACAATTATAGAATTAACCATTAGAATTAATATTAAATTGGAATGAAATATAATAAAACACAAGGTAATGGAGGGAATAGTGACTCTCTCTAGTGATGTCGATGATGAAACTGATGTCCGCTTGAGCTCAGGTTTGGGAAGAGCCTCTGGCTTCATTCTCAAACCCAAAAAACCATCGGATCTGATTCTTAAGAAAGCAGATGTTGCTATGTGGAGGAAGAAATCTGAAGCCCCTAAATCCGATGATGTTTCAAAGAAATCTGGATTGGATATGAAGAAACCTCAATATGTGTTTACTCATACAAAAGGTATGATCCCTAATGAAAACTCTAATAGATGTTTTGTAAATGTTAGCAGTGCGTCTGCTCTAGGGGTGGCAATTTTATCCGCATCCGCCAACTAAAAACCGCATCCGCACCGTATCCGATCCATATCCGCAAGTAAAAATGGATATGGATATGGATATGGATTTAGAAAACTTATATCCACGCGGATATGGTGCGGATACGGATATGACTGTGGATCCGCACCGTATCCGCACCGTATCCGCACCGCCTATCCGCATCTCTGAATTACTATTTTGCCCATATAAGTTATTAATATATATAAGAGCTCTATGGTAATTTCATGTCAAGATGAATTTTGAAGTATATTATATATTTATTTTGGATCAATGAATTAGTAATTTATTGATTTTTTTAATTAAATATAAAATTTTAATATTTTTTTATTAAATACAGTGCGGATACGGATGCGGTGCGGATATCCGTATTTGAAGCGGTGCGGATATGGATATCCATATTCACATCCGTGGCGGATACGGTGCGGATACGGATGGGCGGATATGGAGTGCGGTGCGGATACGGATAATCCGTATCCGCACCGTATCCGCTCTGTTGCCAGCCCTAGTCTGCTCTGAATGATTTTGTGGCCCTTGAAAATCCCCTGTTCGTGGCAAGTCGCAAAACAAATGTCTCTCAAACCCAGAATAAGATCAAGCAACCTATATCTTGGGCAGCACTCTTCAGGGAAACACAGTTATCTGAAGAAATGCCTCAGAGAATTGGAATAGAGGAGAAGTTGAAAAAAATTCAGAATGCTTCATGCAATGAAGTTAAAATCGATACTGACTTGATTACTGCAGCCAGGGCATATTGGAACAACAGTCTTTACGAAAAGTTTTATGGGATCACACCATCTCTGATGCTCATTCAGCAAGTTATCCCTAGAATATGGAAGCTTAAGTGCAGTGTTCAAGCTGTGGATCTTGCAGCTGGTTATTTTTGCTTCAAATTTACTTGTGAAGAAGATCGAAACAAAGTACTTCCTGAAGGACTTTGGTTCTTCAGAGGTCAGGCGTTATTGCTTACTCCTTGGAGACCTAATTTCCAGCCCCTAGTTGAGAAGATTGAGGCAATTCCTGTCTGGGTTCAACTGTCGGGAATGCCTATAGAATATTTACATAAAGACATCCTAGTTACAATTGCAAAGAGTATTGGGCAGCCTATAAACTCACCTGGAGGATGACAGCTCTATAATGTGCATTAAAAAGTTTGGTCCTAATTGGAGTGACTTGTATATGCCAGGAGATGGAAGATCCAAAGGCATCATTATTGTTTGGAGGATTGAGGCCATGGATGTTAAGCTTCTATATAAGTGCAGCCAGACAATTCATGTAGCTGTTAGTTTCAAGGGGGGAACACCTTGGTTGCTAACTGGTGTTTACGCAAGTACCAATGCTAAGGAAAGGAAATTGCTATGATAGTTTTTGAAAAGCCTCCAAATTGAGAATTCTCCATGGCTTATGTTAGAGGATTTCAATTGCATAGAAAGTCAGAATGATAAAAGAGGAGGAAGGAATATCAGCTATGGCAATGCTATGAAGATTTTCAAAGAATTGAAATATGAAGCTGGTTTAATTGATCTTGACTTCACTGGTTTCAAATTCACTTAGTGCAACAATAGACTGAGGAGAAAAGGATCATGGCTAGACTTGATAGAATGTATGCAAATGACCTATAGCTTTCGGAATACAATAGAGCAATTGTTTATCACTTAAAGAGGCTTGCATCTGATCATAGACCCATAATGTTAGATTCCAGATGTAATATCAACCGTACTAATAAAGGAAGAAGATTCATCTTTGAACTTTATTGGTTAGAAAATAAGGATATTCATGGACTGATAAAGGAAAAGTGGGGAAAAAATGTTAGGTAAGGGGATAAAGCTGATTATTTCATGAACTGCCTAAGTAATCTAGGTAAAGAGCTCAATATATGGAGTAAAAATGCTTTTGGTTCTTTGGAAAGGAAACTTAAAGAGACCCTATCAGAGCTTGAAATTCTTGAAGCTGCTGATGAGCAGGGAATAACGACTGATGCTGATATTGTTAATATCAGTTGCTTATCCAATAAAGCTATGACACTCAATAAACAACTCCATATTAAGTGGTGGACCAAAGCTAGAACAAGATGGGTAGAGATGAATGACAAGAATACAAAATATTTTCACAATCTTGCAAAATTCAAAAAAAAGAAAAATACCATCCTGAATATTGTTGAAAATGGAAAAGAAATTTCTGATACATGCCTTATTATTGAGGAATTTGAAAATTGGTATAAGAATATCTAGAGGGATGATAGCTATGATCAAAACCATATCAATTTAGATGATCTGAAACTTTTGAATTGGAAGAAAATACCAAAGGATAGCTATAGCAGTCTCACTGGAATGTTTTCAGAACAGGAAATTATGAGTGCAATAAACAACTTAGGCAAAGGGAAAGCATCCGGCCCTGATGGTTATAGCTTGGAATTTTATTTGAAATTCTGGAATATTATCAGTGATTCATATATGGAAGCTATTAGAGTATTCTTCAACGAAGGCAAGCTACCTGATTCTTGGGGCCATACAAGCTTGATTTTTATCTCCAAAGGTGACAATGCCCAAGGAATTAAAGACTATAGGCCAATTGCTCTCTACAATGTGGCCTTTAAGATATTTTCCAAGGTTCTGGTAAATAGAATTAAGCCTTGGATCAGCACACTGATTTCTAAAGAACAAGCAACTTTCGTCAAAAAAAAAAGCATGACAATGTGGTTCTCCTCACTGAAATAGTCAGCATAATTGGCAAATTCAAAAGAAAACACCCATACTTCATACTGAAACTGGATCCCGAGAAAGCTTTTGATAGAGTAAGCTGGGGGACCATCAAGCAAATTTGTCAGCTCATGAACTTACCTAGCACATTAGTTGGATGGTTCATGGCTTGTCTAAATGCTGTGAACTTTAGATGCTGCATAAATGGTTCTTATTCCAAAAACTTTAAGAGCTACAAAGGTGTTAGGCAGGGGGACCTCTTGTCCCCCTACTTTTTCATTATAGTTCAAGAACTCCTGTCACTTTTGATTGAAAGGGAGGTGCAAGAGCATGTCCTTAAGTCATCTCTTTTTTGCAGATGATATTATTCTGATGATCAAATGTTGAAAAAGGTCTTGCAGTACTATTAAAGAAGTGATGAATCATATGGACTCTATACTAATCAAAAAATAAATTACAACAAATCTGAATGCTTCTTTCCAAGTACCTATCCTAAAGCTAAAAGGGATATCTGTAGTCTTCTGGGCATTAAAGAAAGTCATCTTCCTTTGAAGTACCTTAGTGCCCACATTGATAAAGGTAGAACTTCCATTAATATTCAAAGACAATTGATCAGCAAGGCAGAAAACAGATTAGATTGCTGGGCTAGTAAGAACATCTCGCAAGCAGGCAAGGTAGTACTTCTCAATTCAGTTCTAAATTCTATCCCTATTCATACTTTAGCCATTACTTGGATCAGTGAAAAAGTAGTGAAAGAATATGAAAAAAAAGTCAGGAGTTATTTCTGGAAATCTGGCTCAAGCAAGAAAGGCTTTCACCTAACCACCTGGAAAAAAGTCTCTTTAAGTAGACTAAATGGAGGCCTAGGGATAAGAGACGTGAAGATTGTCAAAGTTTCTATCCATGCTAAAAGAATTTTTCCCTTACTGAACAAGAAAAATGTTAAATGGGCCATCCCGCTCAACCAAAGATACATGCACATTCATCTATGGATTGAGGACTACGGAAAAAATAAAAATTGGGCAGTGAAGGGGATCTTCACAGCTATGTTATGGCTTCGTGAGGGTCTAAAAGAAGTATTGGAAATGGTGATGATATCAATGTATGGTATGACCCTTGGATTGGGTGTATTCCCATAGTGAGGTGGCCTACCTTCATTAACATGGAGAAAATTGATGAAGTACAAAAAGTAAGTGATCTCTTCATTGATAAAGAATGGAATATGATGTTGGTAAAACAATTTTTTGGTGAGGAACTTGCTAAGTCAATTGTGCATATTCATATTCCCAAAAAGATGAATTTTGACAAGTGGATTTGAGCTCTTAACAACAAAGGAAAGCTCAATTGTAAAATTGCCTACAATTATCTGAAAAATGATGATTCTATGTTTGCTGATACTCCTTTTGATTGGAGGAAACTATGGAATTTAAAAGTCCTTCCTAAGATTAAAACCTTTATTTGGAAACTGCTTCAGGACAAACTGCCTACTACTTGTCTGCTTTCTAAAAGAAGTAGTATTCCTGAACATTGTTGTTTTGTGTGTGATGATGGTATGGATGACATAAAACATATATTTTTTTAATGTATTCATGCCAACAGACTGTGGAATGCCATGGAAAGTATTTTAGGACAGAATTTTGTTCTTAAAAGCTCTTGGTATCAGGGCAAATGGGTGGACGAAGGTGATCTTCTTGATAAGGACAAGAAGCTGTATTTGATTAGTTGCATTGCTGTAGGACTTTGGTGCCTCTGGAAGAACAGGAATGAGATGTGCTTTAAAGGGAGATGTTTTGGTCATAATTCACTTGTTTCTAAGGTGCTTTCTGAACTACACAACTGTTATCAGTTTGAGAAATGCAATCCTACTCATGTTGACATCCTGGGCACAAATAAGAAAAGAGAAGGTGATGTTCAGACTTTTGATTCTCAACCCAGCAGATACACTAATAACCTGACAGACAAAGAGTGCAATTACTGGATATATAGTGATGTTGCATGGGTTGATCAAACAAAGGAATTTGGTTTGGGTTTCACAATTTTAAAGGATAACAAGATTGAAGTAATGAGAGGTTACTGCAAATCCTTTTCTAAGAACAGTTTATCGGCTGAGCTTGAAGCAGTCTGGCATTGTCTTGTTAAAGCTGAGCTTATCAATATCAAACATCTGAAAATATTTTCAGACTGCAAACCAGCTATTAACACTCTAAACAAGCAGTTGAAGCCTCCTTGGTATGCTAAATCCCTAGTCTCTGACATTCTTCATCTGGCTGAGGTTTTAAAAGTATCTAACTGGTGTTATATCAAGAGAGATGACAACACGAAAGCTCATTGCCTAGCTAAAGCAGGTCTAACTAATATGGAAATTGTTCCTGATAACTCTTTGAACTGGAGCTGCTATGAGGATTATTCTTCAGCCTTTATTTACTGGAGATGTTTTCTAAATAACTGTCAGGTGTCTGCTTCTCCAAAATTGCTTGCTTTCAAAATTCAATTTAATGGTTTGATTGATGTAAATGAAGCTTCTGTTGAGGATATAGTTAGATCTAATATTGATGATGTAATAGCTGATGGAAGCAATGATGTAAATGAGGTCATTCTTAATAAAATTTCTCATCAATTGGAACATGATTGTATGTTGTCCTCTTGACGTGAAGTGCACGGTAAAGTACTCTCTGCATTCTCTGGGTGCAGGGACAGGATATAATCTGATCTTTTGGATGAGTTTTTTCTTTTTTTTAAAAAAAATTGGAATGAAATATAGAAGAGAGAGATAGTAATTATTAAAAGATAGAATTAAGAGCCAAAGTGGAGAAGATGTACCGATCTGAGAGAGAGAGAGAAGGAGAGATAGTAATTATTAAATCAAGACTCAAGAGAGAAAGAGAGAGTTGAAAAGAGTGAAATCATTAAAAAAATAGAATTAAAAGAGAGAAGAAGATGTACCGATCTGTGAGGAAGGGAGAGTGTGTGTATTAAAGCATTAGGAGAGAAATTATTAAAAAGGAGAGAGATAGTTGAGAGATAGGGAAAGAAATGGAGAAAAATTATTAAAATAAATAAATAAATCATTAAAAAGAAGAATTAATATAGAGAGAGAAAGTAGGATAGAGAAAGTTATTTTTTAAAAAATAATTCTATTTTTTTTTTAAATTATCATGTCAGTAAAATTTTATTATTAAAGGTGCCGTATAGTAATTATGAATGTTACTTTTATTTATATATATATATATATATATATATATATATATATATATATATATATATATATATATATATATATATATAATAAAAAGTACTTTGTAATAAATAAAGCATTTTATTTGAAAGATACTTTATTTTATTTTTGCATGAAGGGGCGAAGCTGAATGGGGTATTAGAGATAGCGGCCCAATCCACATAGCACCAAAGGTTCGCTACAATCATCGTCGACACCTTAACTAAGGAGGCGTTTGGTTGCCCGCAAGTGCAAATGCTACAACTCTTATTGCAGTATTTAGACAATAAATTTGTTTGATTGATTACAAAAGTATTTTACAGCATTTATTAGTTGCAACTTGTATTTCTAATATAATTTGCAAGCTGCAAATGAAATTGCAGTCCAAAAAGCCCGCAATATTATATTGCGGGCTGCAAATACAATAATTTAAATATTAAAAAATAATTAATTTTGGCGACTTAGAGTCATCGGATGGAGACAGGATAAATATCAAAGTTGTAGGTTTTCGCGCGTTGGACGCCATGGTTAGTGTCAGATTTTAGATATAATGTCGTTTGATAGATTTTTTAAATATATTTTCAGTATTATACAATAATTAAAAATTATTAATTTATTTTGATAAAAAAATAAATAATATAAAACATATTTTACTAAACTAAATGTTGATTTAGAGTATAAAATAATATTATTATGGGTCGAATTGATTCTGTTGTAACCGATCAATTATTGTTGGGGACTAAAATGACATATTTACTTCTTTACCTCTATTTGACTAACATATTCGTGCCTCCAATGGGCCGTGCTCGAGTCGTTCCAGTCCCGAGCCCGGTCAGACCCGTTGCTAGTTAGGACGTGTCTGGCACGACCCGAATTCCCAGAAGGGCGGCCCAGCCCAGCATGGGGGTCGCCGCTTTGGGCTCGGGCCAGGTCAGACCTACATCCCCTAGCTCGACACGATAATGGGTGCCCTGATCATAATTTTATCATGTCGGGCTATCAAACTAGGTTTGACAAATCGTAGCGGACCTAAATTTTTAGCTCAACCTTGCCCCACCCGCCCCAAAAAAATTCGTGCCCGGTCGAGCCCGTCCCGAAAACACCAGCCCAGCCTGACACAAAAAACAATGGGTCGGCACGACCCAACCCATTTAGCCTGATACCACTAAAAATATTTAAAATCATGTTTAAACCTGATAATTAACAAATTTTAAACTCGATAATACCGATCCGAAGTGTTTATCGGGCTATCGGGTCGGGCCGACCCGATAACACTTGGTCCAACCCGACATGATAAGGGATCGACCTTATCGGATCGGCCCGATAAAAGCCAGCTCGAACCCGATTTTTTTGTGCTGGGTCAGGTTGGGCTATCGAGCCGGGCCAAAAACTGCCACCCCTATATCAGACCGTGCCAAAATTACTAAACCTAGATATGAAGATGCAAGTTGCAAGTGTAATTGCAACTTCTATTTGCGGCTAACCAAACACTTGCAAATAGAAGTTGCAACTCTACTTGCGGGCAACCAAAGAGTAGGTTGCAAATTCTATTCGTGGGCATTTGCACTTGCGGGCAACCAAACGTCCCCTAAAAAAAATATTTTTAATGGACAATTGCCAAAATTCACAACGGATAGGATTGTTCATCAAAGCCAATTGGAACAACTAATTGACCTAGTTACTCTACACCGACGTATCGACCACATGGAGACCAATTGTCACGCCAACCAAATTGACTTTCAAGTCACAAATAATGAGGCCGACTATGAAGCTCTTAGGGCTAGGGGCTCGTCGACTCAAAGCCTTTGACGACTCCCAACTAGTGGTCTAAAAAATCGCTGAAGGTATGAAACAAAGGAACTTCGGCTCTCTTATCACGACTCGCTAGAGGGCTAGGGGCTTGTTGACTCAAAGCCTTTAGCAACTCCCAACTAGTGGTCCTACAAATCACCGGAGGTATGAAACAAAGGATCTAAAGCTCTAGAAAGTGGTTTACTCCTTCTCAAAGTTGGCATTGAGCTGCTAATGGAGACCCAATTGGTGCTCTCCACTGGCAACAATGCTTGTTGCAACCGTGATTGAGGAGTATGTCGCTACCACATAAGAGAAAGCGGGGCTAGAAAGGAAGCGTTCCTAGACCACGTCGATCAGCAAGTCCTCTCAATTGGAACCCAACTGGACAATAATGTCAAAGCTCTGAGGATAAGGAGGAAGGTAGCCCAATACATGCTCTTGGAGGGCGTCTTGTATAAGAGGTCATTCTCAAGGTCATACCTTCGCGGCCTAGAGCTTGCTAAGTCGAGAGAGTGCTATGGGAACTACATAAAGGAGAATGCAGAAGCCACATCGGCAGACGAAAGCTAGCCTGGCCACAAGGGGATCCAACAGGGCTACTTCTGTTCGACCATGCATGACGACACCGCCGAACTAGTGTAAAGGTGAGAAAGTTGCTAGAAGTATGGACTAGGCGTCGATGCCCCCGCCATCCGGGCTTCACAGGTTGGCCCCCCTTAGCCCTTTCACCAAAAGGGGCTCGATATAGTTGGACCCTTCCTGATGGCCACAGGGCAAAGGTGATACATGATAGTGGTAGTCAAACACTTCACCAAGTGGGTGGAAGCCAAGCCCCTCGAAAAGATCATCAGTTCAATGGTGATCAACTTCATATTGAAGTTCGTCCAGTCGCCTACTTGCAAACTAATGGCAAAATTAGGTAACCAATCGGATGATCATTGACAACCTCAAGAAGAAGGTGGATACAACGTAGAAGAAATGGATACAACATCATATGGGCATATCAGACTACTTCGAGGACGACGACATATAAAACTCCCTTTGACTTGGTGTATAGTGTAGAGGTGATCCTTCTAATCAAATATCTTCCCAATCAAGAGAGTCGTCTCATACAACCTACATTAGATTGCTATGGCTCACCTCGATAACTTAGACCTCTTAGAGGAGGTGGGGGAAGATGATGCGAGGAGATCGACGTACTACAAGAGGCGGTTGGCCTAAGGTTTTCAACCTAGGACTTAATCTCAATTTAGATGATAACAAATATGGAACTAAGGTTTCATAATAGATGATAACAAATATGGAACTAAGACTTCATGCATACCCTCTCTTTGATGCAAAAGAATCCTAAAAACCGAACTCGAAACCCGAAAACCCAAAAGCTAAAAAATTAGCTTGAACCCAGTTATTAGTCGAAGTCCGACCGAAGGTCGATCAATCGACGATAGATCGAAAAGTTCAACAAATCTTTTTCTAGATGTTTCCACCTATTGGACTCGAGCCATACTTGGTGTTTTGCCTATAAAACTCCACTACTGCCTACCAACCTTCTTCAAGTGTTGTTGTTGATATTGAGCCATCATATAAACCCTTGAGACCTTTACTTGAGTGAATCCGTGTGAAAACCCAAGTTTGAGCTTTCATTCATGATCTTGCCTTTGAACCATCAATGATTCATCATCTCAAGGCATCAAGAGGACTATGAAACTTGTGTTGGAGCTAAGTATACATTATTTTGTTTATTGCTCCAAACTCCGAGACGCACATGCGCACGTCCTCCAATGATAGTCCACACCAAGCACCTTGTAATTCGAGGAACTCTTTCCTCGAGTACGTGTAATTCATTCAAATGGGATACACTTTTCCGCTTTTGTTCGTAGATGAAAATAGTAATTGTGTCGCGACATGAAAGCTTCACTATGCCCAGTAGTACTAGACACACGACTCCATGAGTCATGTAGGGAATACACCAAAGCATAGATTGTCAATCACAAGGTTACCATGACAACCTTAGGTCTAAGGATTGCTTGCACCCACTATCACATGAGAAACAATCTATTGACACTCATGTAAGGATTTCATTTGGCATTCCTCGAGCGGGTCAGTGAACTCGCACTACTAGAATTCATGCAATCTGCGATGGCCTTTTTTTGATGGCAGCCAAAGCGGTCGAAAATGCGAAGGGTTTGCGACCGCTAGCATTCGGGGGTCGCGAAGGTGTAATATGGGCAACGATTTTGCGACCGCCACCTATGCCATCGCAACCTTAATGACGTCGTGAACGTCTTGCGACGGCACTTTGCGACCACTAGAAGATAATTATTTCTATCTCCCCCCTTTTTTTCTTCCCCGCTCATTCTCTCACTCTCGCTCTCTCCGTGCGATCTCTCTTCTGCCGATCGCCGACCGCCCCCACCGCCCGACGCTTGCGCCTGTGGTATTCCCTGTGCCCCCCTTTGTTTCTTCCCCGCTCATTCTCTCACTCTCAATGCGCTTTCTCAGTGTGATCTCTCTTCCACCGCCCGACGCCTGCGCCGCTGGTCTCTCTCTCTCTCTCTCTCTCTGGCCGTTGAAACCCTAGCCGGTGCCGAAACCATAGCCGCCGGCGGCTAGGGTTTCAACCAGCGACGGAAAAATAGGAGGGCCGGCCGGCCCTCCCTTCTTCCTGTAGAAACACGATGACTTTGTCTAGCCTGGAATGTCATAAACAAGCATATATGTATCTCACATCCTCATCTGGCCTGGAATGTCAAAGCATATATTCCCACACAAAATTCATGCAGGCCTGGAATGATGCTATTATATAATTTATTTGTTCATATGTTTATACATGTTCTATGTAGTACTGGCAAGTTGCAAGCAAAGTTTGTGTTCTTTGCTCTGCTCAAGCTCCATCACATGAAATTATGCAATTATTTATGAATTGAATTGTTATGCTACTTGTTTCTACTTTGTTGATTATACTCTTGTTTACCTCGGAAAACACATCTGATATAGAGTTTATAGTATGTTATCCTGACTAAATTTTCTACACATCATTTGGTTTTTTTTTTTTGTTTTTTTTTTGTTTTTTGTTTTTTTTAAAATTGAACCTTGTTTTCGTATCTTTTGGGTTTGGAGTAATTACCTGAATATATTATGAACTATGAACTTTGTCTCAAATCTATTCTGAACTTTGACTTCTCCAAATTGCATCCTCAACTATCACATTTGTATCAATTGCATCCCCCCGTTAAAATTTCGTCAGCTGCCCCGTTAACCCTGTGACGTGGCATGTACACGTGTATTAAAAAAATATTATATGAATTAAGAATACCAAATATAAAGAAGTAAAGGAAGATCTTACTTGAAGCAAATAGAAATACAGCGGAAGCAATTTTCTGGGTCTTCAGGAATAACTAGGTCTTCCTATACATCACTTTCTCAAAAGGTTCTGCTTTGATGGGAAAAGCAACAATGAGCTAGGGTTTCTAATACATGATTTTATCATGTGTGTAGAGGGGACCTAGCCTCTATTTATAATTGATTAAATGGACCATCTCCATCACGGGCTTCATTAATCAGGGCTACACTTGACTAATCACACCAATGAAGGTTAAGTGTTTCGAGCTCAAGTCACATGGATCAAATTAAATGAGTCAATATGGATCTCAAATAGGATCTTAAGATTAACCCGTTTAAATCAAAAACCATAATTGACCGTAGCCCACAAAAAGAATATTTAAAAATAAAGAAATATATATTTTAATTAAAAAATATTCTAACATTCTCCGACTTGGGCAAGGTCAATTCAATAACTATAATTTGAAAATATTCATTTAAAAAATGACTCTCGGGTTAATCACAAAAATATGATCACAAGAAAAATAGGAGGGCCGGCCGGCCCTCCCTTCTTCCTGTAGAAACACGATGACTTTGTCTAGCCTGGAATGTCATAAACAAGCATATATGTATCTCACATCCTCATCTGGCCTGGAATGTCAAAGCATATATTCCCACACAAAATTCATGCAGGCCTGGAATGATGCTATTATATAATTTATTTGTTCATATGTTTATACATGTTCTATGTAGTACTGGCAAGTTGCAAGCAAAGTTTGTGTTCTTTGCTCTGCTCAAGCACCATCACATGAAATTATGCAATTATTTATGAATTGAATTGTTATGCTACTTGTTTCTACTTTGTTGATTATACTCTTGTTTACCTCGGAAAACACATCTGATATAGAGTTTATAGTATGTTATCCTGACTAAATTTTCTACACATCATTTGGGTTTTTTTTTTGTTTTTTTTTTGTTTTTTTGTTTTTAAAAAATTGAACCTTGTTTTCGTATCTTTTGGGTTTGGAGTAATTACCTGAATATATTCTGAACTATGAACTTTGTCTCAAATCTATTCTGAACTTTGACTTCTCCAAATTGCATCCTCAACTATCACATTTGTATCAATTGCATCCCCCCGTTAAAATTTCGTCAGCTGCCCCGTTAACCCTGTGACGTGGCATGTACACGTGTATTAAAAAAATATTATATGAATTAAGAATACCAAATATAAAGAAGTAAAGGAAGATCTTACTTGAAGCAAATAGAAATACAGCGGAAGCAATTTTCTGGGTCTTCAGGAATAACTAGGTCTTCCTATACATCACTTTCTCAAAAGGTTCTGCTTTGATGGGAAAAGCAACAATGAGCTAGGGTTTCTAATCCATGATTTTATCATGTGTGTAGAGGGGACCTAGCCTCTATTTATAATTGATTAAATGGACCATCTCCATCACGGGCTTCATTAATCGGGGCTACACTTGACTAATCACACCAATCAAGGTTAAGTGTTTCGAGCTCAAGTCACATGGATCAAATTAAATGAGTCATTATGGATCTCAAATAGGATCTTAAGATTAACCCGTTTAAATCAAAAACCATAATTGACCGTAGCCCACAAAAAGAATATTTAAAAATAAAGAAATATATATTTTAATTAAAAAATATTCTAACATTCTCCGACTTGGGCAAGGTCAATTCAATAACTATAATTTGAAAATATTCATTTAAAAAATGACTCTCGGGTTAATCACAAAAATATGATCACAAGAAAAAATATGATCCAAGATGCAACACATATTATGATTCTTATCAACAAACCAATAATATTGGATCATAGCAGTCATTACGTCATTCCTAGACATAAGACTTTCCATGGTCACAAATACCACTGACATTGCCGATAATTGTCATTGGTGTGGAGTGTAGCATGAAAATAGCACTCAAAATGATCCAACAATAATAATGCTATTTTCATTGTCAGTCCTCATATTTTCTCTTATATATATACATTTCGGCAAGAGAAAACGTATGATTTCAAAAAACCATCATGTCCCTGTACTAAAAAATGGTGTCAATCAGTGGACAACTTGATTCATATGACACTGAGTCTCAAATATGCAAAACACATATTTATAAACAAAGTCATGATGTCCTAGACTCAAATATGGTATCAATCAAAGGATATCTTGATTCAAATGACACCGAGTCTCAAATATGGTATCAATCAAGGGACAACTTGATTAAATATGACACAGAGTCTCTAATATGTTGAACACATTATTGTGACAACAAAAAACAAAATGAATATATTATTAAGCGTGCAGTAACATAATATCTAACAATCACGCATTAAATTGCTCAATAATTAGCATAAATAAACATAAAAACTCTCCCTAACCAAGCACATTAAAAGAACTCAAAAAATGCTCATATTTTCAATATGTATTTTAAAGACTACGAGCCTGAGTCCCTTGGCGAAAGGAATATGCTAATATAAAAATTATTTCTATGTGTTCAACAATAATGTCTCATTATTTACAAGATCTCTAACTGTCAAAAATTTGATTCTAAATGTATGGAGTCTTGTAATGAGATATACAATGTGAAGTCATATATTAATATTTTTAGGTCAGATAGCTGGATGTTTAGCTAGATACTAATAGAAAAAATATTTTCCTCCAAGTGACCTTCACACATATATATACTAATCAATTATTTTCTTCACATCCTATGAGTGTCACTATTTGATCAACAAGTGATTTAGGAATCAGTTAATTAATGAGAATGAGAACATATCATCTTTGGGCAAATAAATTTTCTAGACCAACGCACACTTTAATAACTTCATCACAATATAATTAGAATGTGTTAGATTAAATTATAGGGCATATAATAAAATTGAAATTGAGGATAACCAAATATTACATATTCACCATTGGGCAGAACATGTAATCACAAAATAAAGCATCGATGAGTTAAATAATGAGAATACACTGATTTTTGAAAACCTATCACCTTTGGGCAGACAGATTTCTAAACCAATGCACAATCTTCTAACTCTATTACAAAATTTCTAATTAAAACACCCAATAATCCTCCTTTGAGATAAACTATTGAATAAATTAATTTGAAGCATTCCTCGTATGATAAAAAAAACCACTAATCACTACAAGTAATCCCACTTTGGTAGTAATTACAAGCAATAATCAGTGAAAACTTTATACAGGAATCAATTGCCCACATTTCAAATATTCAAATCCACCTAACATAAAATGAATAACAATGCTAACATGTAAATAATAAATTAATCCATGTAAATTCTATATAAAACATATATAGTATAACATGTAGCATGACAATAAAATTGACAGCAATAAATCATTGATTAAATATTGCCAGCAAAATATGGATAATAAATCAATTGTATTGTGTCAATTCTGCAGTATTGTTATAATATCAGGATAACATTGCTGCATTAGGTCTAAATTTAGTAAAAAAATAAGCTTATTTATAGTGTGCAGAACTTTTATTAGCAGCAGGCTGAAAAAATTGGAGATGAACCATTAATAACATTAGGCCCATACAAAAAGTTCAATAGCCTAGTTTAATTCCATCATAAGATAGAAAAATTTTGCAGCCACATTAAAATTTAAAATACTGCAATATAATAAAATCAACGACAATAAATCACGTGATCAATTATAGCATGATATTTAATATGATAAATCACATAACACATATTGGGATCAAAAGTATGATCCATAAATACACAAGGCTTCCAAAAATTAAATACAATGAGAAAGGATTTCAACACAATTTAAATATTGTAAAAGCACTTTCATGAATAGTAGATTTATTTAGAAAAATGACCCACAAATATTACTGGGTCCAAATACATCCAATATGTATTAAAATGAGCAATATACTATCATATTCATTATATCAGCTATGCATGAAGCAAAATATAGCATATCATGAAATATAATGATAAAATAATTAATCAACAATAAATCAAGCCCCCACGTGAGGCAAAATATGTCATGAAGTACAATAATAAATTGATATTCATAAAATTTGCATGAAGTAAAAAAACAAATAATTATGTCAACATCAACCTATAGAAAAATAACATATATGGATTAGTCACATTTCTACGTACAATAGATGTACCATGACAACGACAACAAAATTGACAATAATAAAATATTAAGGTCAATTATAACATATGAACAAAATTAGCAAGATAAATTAATCTATGCTACGATCATATATGCTCATGAGTGGATAGACAATAATGTTGTACGTATTCAAAATTTCATGTCATGATCTAATTCTAAAAAAAATTGGTAAAAAATATAGTGAATTAATCAAAATTATATTGAATCAAAATTGAACCAATCATAAAAGGATCAATTAAGCATGAACTAAATGTAATTGAGCTGAACTAAACATAATTTAAATTGAACCGATAAAAACTAAATTGAACTAATCAAGAAATTTGATGAACCGATTGAAAATTGAATTGAACCGGTGAGAATTATGTTGAACCTGTAAAATAGGGCTGAATCGGCTTATGAACCAAATGAAATTATGCTGAACCAGACCGAATTGGGATGAACCAGATTAATTTCAACAATGAACCGAATTTAAACAGAATTGAACGAGCGTCAAATAAGCTTGAACCAAATTAATTTAACCCAGAACCGGTTTAAAAAATAAAAATGAATCAGAATAATGAACCGACTAATTAAATATGCTGAATCGATTTTAATTTTAAAAAAAATGTACAGGGCCAAGATTCATTGAGCCCTATCGGCCTACTCGGCAGGTCCGAGTGGCTGGGCTCGCTCAGCCCGCCGGGCCCAGTGCCCATTAGGGCACTCCCCAGGCTGCGCACGACACACTCGCTTGTTGCATGCGGAGCGGCGGCTGTAGCTCGTGTCGCGAGGCCACCCTGTACGCGCCGCGCGGCAAGACGCGGGCGTGCATGCCTTGCGAGCGGCGCCTACCATGCGTGGGCGAGGCATGACGTGAGCGATGCATGCCTCGTGAGCCTCGCTTGCCATGTGCGGTATGGCCGCATTTGAGGCGCGCTTGCCTAGGCAAACGACGTGACAACGGAAAAAATAATAAAATAATAATAAAAAAAATCTCATCCCGCAGCAAAGGCGGCGAGCAGAAACAATGCGCACTCAGGAAGATGCACAGGAAAATGAGATAGACACGCTCGCCAAGCCGCTCGCGGCAAAGACGGGAGCGCTATTGGTACTCGCATCGAGGCGAGACAGCTCGCTAACGCGAGTGCCTGGGGGGCACGCACCGAGGCCAAAGGCTTTCGCGTCCCGAGGTGAAAAGCTGAGAGCACCCGAGAAAACCGAGCAAACAACGATAAAAAATTATGGAGAAAGTACGAGATATTTAGATCAAAACAACAGCATGGTATTTTCCGATTAAAAACAGCATATATGATTTCGATTAAAACCTCAGCGGGTATATTTCCTATTATTAAATAATAGGTAATCAACAATCATATACCGGAAAAATCATATTTTCTTTCGCTTATCATTTGAAGCACAATAGCAATTTCGAATTAAGAATAACAATATCGTACAAATTCGAAGAAAATAAACGGCGATGCAAAAAAACCAAACCGACGCAACGATCCAATAGAAACATATATAACCCAAGATCAGAAAAATAAATTCATATTTCAATCGAAATAAATATGAACATCGTCGTATTATATCAAAAGGATTGGATTTTTAATTCATGTAAAAAAAGCTCTAATACCAATTGTAAAAAAAAAATTAATGCCATAAAAAAAAAATTACATGAATTAAGAATATCAAATATAAAAAAGTAAAGGAAGATATTACTTGAAGTAAATAGAAATACAGCGAAAGCAATTTTCTGAGTCTTTAGAAATAACTAGGTCTTCCTCTACATCACTTTCTCAAAAGGCTCTACTTTGATGAAAAAAACAACAATTAGCTAAAATTTCTAGTCCTTGATTCTATCATGTGTGTAGAGGGGACCTAGCCTCTATTTATAATTAATTAAATGGATCATTTTCATCATGGGCTTCATTAATCTAGCCTACACTTGACTAATCACACCAATCAAAATTAAGTGTTTCGAGCTCAAGTCACATGGATTAAATTAAATGAGCTAATATGCATCTCTAATAAGATCATAAGATTAATTCATTTAAATCAAAAATCACAATTGATCGTAGTTGAAAAAAATATATTTAAAAATAAAGAAATATATATTTTAATTAAAAAATATTCTAACAGTTTATTGATATTACTTGCAACTATGGAATAAAAACTAAATAATTATCTGGAGATAGAGATTAACTAGGCTTTGTTCATGTGGTTGATCTAAGAATTACCTTTTATTAGGTCCTGATAGAGTTCAACCTATGGTCCTTCCTTTTAGCCTCTTCATGCTTGGTTTGTTTACCTATATATTGAATGAAAATGATGGTGTGTTTTTCTGATTATACCAAGCAGCTTCTCTTATTAATGTAATACGCCTCTTTGTCATTGTTCTATAATCCCTGAGTTTGGAAATCATACCAACAGTTTCATCACGGCATTAAAGGAGCTTCTTTTTATCATCCTTTGTTTTTTTGTTGCTTGGGGAGAATTGAGAGCCTAGTATTAGCTTATACCTCTCAGTTGTAGCTTGGCATTAAGATTGTGTAAGAATAGAAGAGCAAAGAAATTTCTGGTACACTTGGACCTCAAGTAAGCCACATCACCAGGTATGCCATAACTCCATCACATCATTCTTGCAAGTTTTAGTTATATTTCTTGCCTGAGTTGGAATAATGCGAACTTGTGAAGCATCCTTTATATGAGTTTTTCTTTTATCTACATGGGCATCATAATACTTTCTATTTTTTGGTGTACCATTTTGATGGTTACATGGTTATTTCTGGCTGTTTGCGTGTCTTATATCAGTGTGTCTGAAATGGTAGTGGCAGCTTTCAAGGATTTTAGATATAGTTTTGGAAAAAAATACTTTCTTTTGGGTTTTCACTTTTCATGTTTCAGTTTGAATGCATGTCCTTGAGAGTGGAAGGTCCGTGATGTCTGTCCAATTATCTATATGCACTCTGTTTTTCTTGTCCAATTCATCCTGAAGGTTTGCTATCGTATGCAGCCAAACTGGGAATTCAATGAGTAGGCAATGATCCATTGAAGGGTCATCTTACGCCTTGAGTTAGACTAACTACTGTGTCTGTCGCATTGGTAGCTTGAGAGACCGACACAGTAAACAAGGTCAAATAAATCTTGCCACATAAATATTTGAAATTGTCAAATATTTCACTGTCCAAAATAACTCTTTTGACCTTTAATTACATTCTAATTAACTTATAAGGATAGAACTAAACCCATTATTACATATATATAGTTACTTCTTCACATTGAAGTCATTGTAATTAAGATAGACAGAGTTTAATTCTTTTTGCCCTCCTTTTAAGTAGGAAAGTACAATAATAGATGCCACACAGTTTTTTTTAATAATTCTGTACCTTCCTGCAAATTTATACTTTATGGAAGGAATCTGATTTGTAGTTTGTGAGTTTTTAATAATTTCATGAGGTAATTCTGAGTGTGTATTTAACTTGAGCTTGGTTAGAATTAAACATAATCTTTTTTTACTTCAAAGGTTCTGATTCCGTTTTTTAGTTCAGAGATACTATGGTTATATTTTTTTTTATGGAAACTAGTGTACGTTAAAGATACTACTTATTTTGCTTATATTTTACAGTGTTTTTATCTATTTCCATTTCAACTTACTTTTTGTTGAAGAGACTTTATATGATGTAGATTGCTTAATTTATTAATATATAGTTAGTACTACACATCGGTAGATGTCGCGAGCACCACCACCATCAGCATCGGCAGCTGTGTCATCAGGACCTTCGACGTCCGCCGCAGTGTCGCCACCACCACCACCACCACCACCACCACCGGCCCAGAGGTTCGAGGTCGTCGTAGGCCTCGCGAGCCTAATCAGGGGGCTCATGTACCATCATCGATCGCCCAGCGTCAGTGGATATCGCTGCACGGTCTAAAGTAAGTATAAAAGTTTATTTATTATAATTGTTAATTAATTAATTACTATTTATGTTGTTATACTTGAGTTGTAGATTCGAGCAGGACGAAGTTGCTCGTAACATCACTACTATTATCAAGGGATTGTTTCAGGAGCCGTGGCGGCATTCACGGACCCACGTGTCGGTGCATAATCGAGATTTATTATGGTCCGAGTTCGAGGTACGTAGTTTATTAATTTTAGATACTGTAACTAATTAATACTATAACTTCTTTCTCTATCATTGATGTACTTTTTTTATTTTTGATTTTGATATAACGTAAACATTATTGTTTTGATACGATGTAAATAATATTTTGATATCTATATATTATAATTTGTCGTCTCATGTTTATTTCATATGTATTTTAATTAAATATTGGAACATGAATTTATATTTTTTGATTTTTTTTAAAAAAATATACACATCTGCGACGGTTCTGCGACCGCGAGAGCCGTCGCAGATGCGATCACCCTGGTCGCGTGTGGTCACAGATGCTCACGTGACCACATTCTACGACGACTTTGTACCGTCGTAGAAATTCTTTTTTTGCGACCGCGACGATTGTGATCGCGAACATTCTACGACGACGTCTTTTGCTACCGAATGTTGCGACCGTAGTTGGCCGTCGCAGAAGGTTTTTAGTGACCGTTTTGCGATGGCCTCTTCCGTCATAGATAACCGAGTTTTTTGTAGTGTCATTTTGTAATGAGCACCTATACTTGTACATTAATGATTCCTCATAGATAACTGCGAGATCAGATATCCCTTATCAAATAGGGCATGTACCAAGTGCACCAGTCTTGACGGAATCACCGATCCCCTACTCAGTGATCCTATGACTAGGAACATTTAGTACTGGGGCCTCTGGATTCTAAGTCTCACTGGCATGATCTCATCATGACCTTAGAATCATTTGCTCCAGTTCAGAGTTCATGGGGTTCATGACAATCTATTAACAATATACAAATGCAACATATGATGAAAAGATGTCTTATATTAGTTATTATCTTTGTATAGTCCCTAAACACATCGACATGTGATTGACTAAATGACATTATTCCTTTCGGCCCTAGCTCATGTTAAATTCAAGTGTCCACTATTAGATCAGAATTCAATCAACTAGAACTAATGAAAACTACTATAGGATTAAATATGTGATGATCGCAACCCTGCAAAATGATTCAGAATGTGTTGAAAGGCAACACCTTTGGTTTTAAATTTTCTTTCAAGAGAAAGGATCTCAATCTTTTATCTATTTAAGATATAAGAGATGTATGTCAACGACGAAAGCAAGTTGTCATATGACTGTCTGATGTTTTTTTGAGATCTTAATTCTGGTCGCTTGCTATTTTGCTCCAAAATTGCTGACTATTTTCCTGTTCACTCTATTTTTGAGGACCTAGACAAAGACGTTTGACAAGTGCAGATGTAGAAGCAAAGACTAACAAATATTTTCATTTATACTTGCTTGCTCAATTTAATATCATTTGTATATAACATGTGGGCTGAACCAGGACAATTGGGCATGGTTGGATTAGACCTAGCAACGCCCCACTACTCGCCTCAGATCGAACCGAATATCTCTGTCCAGGGGGCTTCACCCGGCCACATTCCTGAACCTAACTTGAGCCAAACCAGATGGCTTTGCCCAGGGACCTCACCTGGCCATACAAGGACATCTGAAATCCTTCCTTATCACGAGGGATATGCCATTATAGGCTCGCCATCTCTGGGATCGGCCTCGACGCATTTTGGCCAACATCCTCGCGAAATTGCAGGGCAGCGTCATCACCTACACCTGCGATACATAGATACAACGCGCCTCAGGTAACCCTAATTCTAATTTTTCATTACCTCCACCTTGGAGTCTCACTAACTTAAGCGTTGGAGTATCTTTTGCAGCCCCCCCTCCGACGTTGAACCTGACCACGAGAGACACTGAACCGGACCAAATTTCTCCAATCCTCAGGCAAGAACATTTGACGCCCACCGTGGGGCCGAGTAAAGCTTACTTCTTCACAATGGTTGGAACTCGAAACCAAGCGATCGTTGCCGCACGCCAATGACAACTACCTGACGGCGACGATCGACCGTAGCCTGGTGATACTGAAATAGCGAGGAGTGATGCTCCGGTACCAGCCCGTCCTCTCCCTCAAGAGTCCCAACAACGGATAAATGATTTGGAGGCTGAAAACCAACGGCTGACAGCCCGAATCAAGATGCTGACACGGTCCCGTGGACAACTTCCGGCGACCATGAGCACTATCACTTAGAGCATGGAGAAAGCAACCACTCCAGAAGGAGTAAACCAGTTCCCGTCCCTCAAGACGAAGTCTCCAACACCTGCCGCCCAAGAAAGGATGAATATCCCAATGCCCGAAAAATTGAGATTGCTCTCACTCTCGACACGGGATCCTTCGCCGAACACATCATGACAACCCGCCTCCCATCGAGAAGTGAGTTGCCTACCACCCTGACACCTTATGATGGAACAGGCAATCCCGCGTTACACCTGACGACGTTAAGGACCACGATGCTCTATCACGGGGCAACCGATTCCGCACTCTGCAGAGCCTTTCCAAACCGATTCACCACATCACGGGTCTATCACAAGACGGAGGCTGCCCTCCACTATGTCAGACATGGGCAACATGAGCCCCTAAGAGAATACATGAACATATTCCAAGCCATAGCGGCTGAAATTCCCAACCTCGACCCACAAATTGAGCTCGGGCTAAAGTCCGTACTCTTTGCCAACTAGATTGCCCTGATAGAGCTTAAAGACATGGCTGAGTTCTAAGAGAAAGTCGTTGGCTTCATAAAGACAGAAGAACTCCGAGAAGCTAAAAAGGTTGACTGGAAAAATCTCAAAGACACCGTTGAAGACAATAAGTCCAGGAAGGGAGACAGAAGAAGTGAAGACCACAACTGCCATGAGCAGAACAACAACCTAGCGTCGAGGTCTTCACCTCGTCCGAGTACCCGATTTGAAAGGTACACACCTCTCAATACTCTAAGAAAAACCATCCTACAAGAAGTATATTGCATGCAGCTGCTTAGACCTCCTAGCAGCCCCGAAAGGGTGAGATCTTCATTCAAATGTGACAGGAGCAAAAGGTGTGAGTTCCATCGAACCTACGGACACACCATCAAAGAATGTGTGGTCCTTTGAGACCAGATTGAATATTTAATAAGAGAAGGTCGCCTTGACCATTACATCCGGCATGATCGGAATTGCAGCCAAAGCCGATGGAATCGTCGACAACGCCGAAGCCCTAGAAACACGCTGCCATTTGGCGACGCAGATAACTACGATAACTTTGAATGTGAACAATCCCACCACACTATCCAGGGAGTCATCGACTATATAACGAGAGGATTTGCCAAAGAAGGTAGTCCTAAAACACAACCATCCCAAACTGTCATGATTCTCAACGAAGCAGCTTGGCCACAAAGGCCATGCATACCCACCCTGGTAATGTCCTTCTATGATACTGACTTTCAAGGAGTTGATAGGAATTTACATGATCTTGTTATTATTTCTGTAATTGCTATTGGTTTTCTTGTCAAAAAAGTTCTGGTGGATCAAGTGAGTTCCGTCGACATCCTCTTCTACCCTACATTTGAAAAAATGAGCATCAACGAATCTTCGCTACACCCATACCATGGAGAACATGTAAGCTTCTCAAGAGACCACGTAAACGTCAGGGGCTATTTATGGATAGCCACAACATTTAGGTCCACCCCGGGAACAAAGACAATAGACGTACAGTTCCTTGTCGTCCAGTGTGCGAGTCCCTACTGCATGATTTTGGGCTGACCCTCCTTGAATAACTTAGTAGTCATCGTATCGGCCCCTCACATCGCCATCAAATTTTCCATATGGGAGATAGAGGTGGGAGTAATCCATGCAGACTAGAGAGAGGCTCGCGCGTGCTACAACGAGTGCCAGAAGCTCAGGCCGCCTGAACCCCAACCAAGAATATCAGACTCGATCCCAAAGGAGACATCCAAGAGTGGCCCCAGCCCGTTGACGACTTGGAGCCCGTGTAGATCGGGACATCCCCTGAACAGGTAACCTAAATGGGAGCACACCTCCCTAGCAAGCTCAAAGCTCAACTCAACACCCTACTCAAAAGTAACGAAGACCTCTTCGCATGGACGCCTACTGACATGCCAGGAATAGACCCCCAGGTCATCTGCCACAGGTTGGCCATCAACCCTTGTGTCAAACCCGTAGCCCAAATGAAGCAAAAGCTCGGAATCGAACGACAACAAGCATCTCTTGAGGAAACTAGGATGCTGCTAAAGGCAAATTACATCAGAGAAATTTGATTTACATTATGGCTCGTGAACGTTGTGATGGTCAAAAAACACTCAGGAAAGTGGCGAATATCAAAGCCTGTCCAAAATATTCCTACCCATTGCCAAGCATTGACAAACTTGTCGACAACACCTCAGGATACCAATATCTGAGTTTTATGTGTTGGCTTAAGGTTTTCGACCTTGGTCTTAATCTCGGTTTTGATGATAACAAACATGGAACTAATGTTTCATTGAGATATCTTTCAGGTTCCATATCGGTTAGCGCACGACGTCCTCGATCGGAAATATCGAAGAAATCGAGAAATCGGAAGGACGTTGGTTGACGCGCTTGGATTCGTCGAGAAGATAGAGTCTAGGTTTAGGGTGTCTAGTTTATATTGTAAAATCCTCATGATGATGCATAAGAACCCAAAAACCATTCCCGAATCTCAAAATATGAAAACCCGAAAACCATCCTGAAATACCCTAGGGAGCTCCTTGGAGAGCTATATGACCTAGACACTTTCTTGACATAAAAGATGGCAGTAATTGTTCATTGGGTTAAAATTAGATAACGAGGTATTTTTAAGAATTTTTTGGAAGCCTTTAGCCTACCCATTCTTGACTCGAAAGATTAGAAAATTTCTGTTTTCCGAAAATTTGTACTAGACCCCAAAAACTAGATTTTGATTCTTAAAGATTTTGATTTTTTAGATATTTTTATTAAATCCAAATGGAGGGTAATCCTTATATAACATTTTGATTTTTTGTTATATAAGTAGACTTAGTGAAGACGGAACTAGAAAATGAACAAACAAAGCCAAACCAAATTGCCCAGTTCATCATCTGAATGCATCAAGAGGACTAGGGAGTGTCTTTTGGAGCTAAGTATTTGTTGTTTGATTTGTTGCTCAAATTTTTTATTGTATTTTATTATTTATTTCATTATAATTGAACTTGTGTAAACCTAGAGTGCTAGGTTGATTGAGTTGGTGGTTGCCTTGGTGTTAAGGCTTAATTCCACCGGTGTAAACTTAGTTTACTAGGATTAGTTCTCGTTGTCCTTAGGATTGAGGTGGGAGAGTGCTCTCGGTAGGAAGGCGGAGACTTCCGAGTGTGGAAGTGCCTTCGGTGAGAGAGCGGAGACTCTTCGGTGAAAATGTCCTCGTTGTAAAGGAAATAAGATAATCTAGTAAAGCTAGTTTGAAAATCCTAAGCGGGGTGCTTAGGTAGTGGAGTAGGCATTGAGGCCGAACCATTGTAAATAATTGTGTTAGCATCGTGTTCCTTGCATTTCTTATTGCTTATCATTTATATATCTTGCTTCCGCATTTAGTCGTACAATCGTGATTTGCCTAAATAACTTAAGAAACGATTAAAATTAGATTTAGGCTAATTGATTAGTTAACATACTATTCACCCCCCTCTAGTGTGGCCATTTCACCCAACATTATGGACGCCAATTCAGGTGACAACCAGATCCGAATGCACCATAACGATGAGGAGAAAATAGCTTTCATCACCGAGCATGCAAATTTCTGCTACAGGGTAATGACATTCAGACTTAAAAATGCAGGAGCCACCTAGCAGCGATGGATGAACAAAGTCTTCAAAAAGTAAATCGGTCGTAACATGGAGGTGTACGTCGATGACATGGTAGCTAAAACACCGGCCACCAGCGATCATTATAGTGATCTCATCGAGATCTTCAACCAGCTCAAACACTACAACATGAGATCAAATCTAGGAAAGTGCACCTTCGGAGTGCAGGGTGGAAAATCCCTCGGCTTCTTGCTGACACATCGAGAGATAGAAGCCAATCCAGAGAAATGTTGGGCCATTCAAGAGATGTGGAGCTCACGTAACATCAAGGAGGTACAACAGCTCACTGACAGGATGGCCACCTTGTCCAAATTCCTCTCTAGGTCGACAGACCGACTTGCTCCCTTCTTCAATATCGTATGGAAGAAGCAAAATTTTCATTGGGATGAAAAATACGAACATGCCTTTGAAGAGTTGAAAAAATTTCTTGCTAGCCCACCAGTTTTGGATAAACCACGGCCAGGAGAAACCTTGTTTTTTTACCTTACAGTCATAGAGAACTCCCTCAGCCCGGTCTTGATCCGAGAATAGGAAAAAGATTAAAAACCGATCTACTTCATCACTAAAGTCCTCCAAGGAGAAGAAATCATGTACCAAAGGCTTGAAAAGCTCACTTTCACTATGGTCATCTTGGCTCAGAGGTTAAGGCCGTATTTCCAAAGCCACCATATTCAGGTGCACACCGAGTAACCAATCAAGCAGGTATTGGCCAATTCGAACTCGTAGGACGAATGATATCCTGGTCTGTGGAACTTTCAGAATTCAACATCGAATACCAACCCAGGGGTCCCATAAAGGCCCAGGCCCTGGCCGACTTCGTTGCCAAATTCACTAACTAAGAAGGTACTCCTAAACTGGAGAAAACTTAGACGCTATTTGTGGATGACGCCTCCAATGAAAAAGGAGTGGGACATGCATCATTTTGAAAAACTTCGAAGGAATCACCTTGGAACATCCCCTTCAATTCTAGTTCAAAGCCAGCAACAACCAGGCGAAATACGAAAGTTTGATCGCGGGGCTAAAACTTTTCTCAAGAAGTGAAAGATCAGAACATCGTTGTAAAGAGCGACTCACAATTTGTCGTAGGACAAGTCAACAACACTTGCCAAGACAGAGACCCCTCCCTTGAATGGTATCTTGCATTAGTAGTTTCTTTGATCACTAACTTCGATAGTTGTGTGATTCAGCATATACTACATGAAGAAAACACTTGGGCCGACCTGCTATCCAAACTTGCTAGCACCAAAAAGATTCAAAACAACATGTCAGTCATTCAGCAAGTCCTCGAACCGAGCATTCAGTCAGCCAACACCTCGGCCGAAGTCCAAACAGTCGAACAAGGCACATATTGGAGAACTCCTTACATCAATTACCTCAAACGAGGCAAGATTCTGGAACACATCTCTAATCCATGTAGATTTAAAAGAATGACAAGTTATTATACACTCTTTGATAACCAACTTTACAAGAGAGGGTACTCCCGACCGCTCCTCAAGTGTGTCACCCAATCTCGGATAGCCACAATAATGGCGGAAGTTCATGAAGACATCTGTGGCAACCACATCGGAGGAAGGTCTCTAGCGGTCAAAATCATCCGAGCCGACTACTTTTGGCCAAACATAAAAGTAGATTGTATACAATGTGCAAAGTTCAAGAGCTGAGGATGCTGAAAATGAAAAATCAGATTCTAGAGCTCAGTTTAAACAGGAAGGTGTTTTAAAAGGGGTATTTGAAGAACAAATAAATGCTTTGTTGAGCTGGTTGAACCAACATAAGTCTTCCAACCTACCACAAGTCAACATGGTAGGTATATCTTGCAACCAAGTAGCTTTATGTTCAGCTTCATGTTCAATACTCAATAATTGGATTTTAGATAGTGGATCTATTGATCACATTGCTTCTCATCATATGATCCTTGAAAACACCTCCAATCCAACTCTAAACAGTAGGATATCTCTTCCAAATGAGTCATCAACCATAGTTTCTCAGGTAGGGACAGCCTATGTCAACAAGAACCTAAAACTTGCCAACACTCTTTCTATACTAGAATTCAATTTCAATCTTATGTCAGTAAGTAGGTTGACAAGAGAATTGAATTGTTCTGTGACCTTTAATCCTACAAATTTTATCATCCATGACCTTACTACGAAGAAGGTTCTGGGGAGTGATAAAGAAAAAGATGGATTGTACTTAATCTCTGGAGTATCAACCCACATCAGCAACAAAGAAAAAAGTACACAAGCCTTGGCAACTTCATTAGATACAGCAGCCATTTGTCATCTTCGTTTAGGTCATATGTCATTTGTTAGAATGAAATTGTTATCAGGTATCATACCTGAGTTAAATAAAACTTCAAACCTTCTTTGTAATGTCTGTCCATTGGCAAAACAATGTGTACTTCCTTTTCCTAAGAGCATGAATAAAAGTGCAAGTTGTTTTGAAATACTATATTGTGATGTATAGGGACCTCATAGAGTCCTAACATATGATGGTTGTTCTTATTTTATGACCTTAGTGGATGATTTTAGTAGAGCCTATTGGACTTACCTATTCACCTACAAAAGCCAAGTGCCAAATATATATCCTAATCAATTTCATCAAACTAATAAAAACTTATTTTTCAAAAATCATGAAGACCTTGAGAATTGATAATGGTAGTGAGTTTTTCAATCAAACCTCATGCACTTATCTTTCAAATGAGGGTATCTCCCACCAAAGCTCATGTGTGGAAATCCCACATCAAAATTCAGTAGTAGAAAGAAAACATAGGCACCTATTAGAAGTAGCTAGGGGGTTGAAATATCAGTAAAAAATTCCTTTAAAATTCCGGGGTGAGTGTATATTGACTACCACTTACTTTATCAATAGGTTGCCTTGCCCAAATCTTAACAATCTCTGTCCATATGAGTTGTTGTACAACAAAAAACCAAACATAAGCCACCTAAGGGTATTTAGATGTCTTTGTTTTGCAAATACCCTAAAACAAGGTAGGACTAAGTTTGATGCAAGGGCAAATGAGTGTGTGTTCCTAGGGTATCCTTATGGAAAGAAAGGGTGTAAGGTGTATGATTTGAAAACTCAACAAATTAGTATCTCAAGGAATGTTACCTTTTCTGAAACTATTTTTCCTTTCAAAAAACAATCCACACCTCAAACAATCTTTCCTATTTCAATTCCAAACCAAGATTGTTCAGTTCATGAAAACCATGAAACCATTGACAACTTCATTGTTCATGAAAATCCAAGTAACAATAAAGAATCCACTATGGTCAGTGAACAAGATACAACTAAGGGTGTATCAAATACTTCATTAGATAAATGTGAGTTCAAAGAAGGGGATGAGTTGTATGTTGAAATCCCAAAAGTGGAAAATTCAGTAAACATGCCACAACCTAGAAGGAGTCAAAGAGTCATTAGAAAATTAGTGAGATTCCAAGACTTTAAGTGCAATTCATCCAGCAAAGTTATCACTCCCGGAACTACCAATAAAATCACACCATACCCCATAGAAAAATATTGCAATTTTTTAGCCATTTCACCAATTCACAGATCCTTCCTAGCTACAATTGACACTCATAAAGACCCACAAACCTATGAAGCGACTATAAAAATCCAATTTGGGTAGAGTTTATGAAAGCTGAACTTAGAGCATTTGAAACAAATAATACCCGGAAGCTATGTGAATTACCCCAAGACAAGAGAGCCATAAGCTATATATAAGTGGGTATTTCGAACAAAATTCAAACTAGATGAAAGCATAGAAAATCACAAATCTAGATTGGTACCAAGAGGGTTCACTCAGATAGAGGGCATAGACTATCAAGAAACCTATGCCCCTGTTTCAAAAATGGCAACTATTCGGGTATTAATAGTTGTTGCAGCAACTTGCAAATGACCCTTGTACGAATTGGATGTGAATAATGCCTATTTGCATGGGGACCTAGATGAAGAGGTCTACATGCTAAAGCCACCAGGTTATGGAAGACCAGATGACAATAAGGTTTGCAAATTAATCAAGTCCATATATGGACTGAAACAAGCAGGGAGACAGTGGTTCTCCAAGTTGTCAAATAGTATCATTTCTCATGATCTCAAATAGTGCTCCTCAGATACATGTTTATTTGTGAAAAAAAAGAAAACTCAATAGCAATAATGCTAGTTTATGTGGATGATATTATCCTCACCGGGACTGATGAAATGGAACTGTGTAACCTAAGGAGATATTTGGATACTCAGTTCAAGATAAAAGACATGGGTGAATTAAAGTATTTTCTAGGATTGGAAATGCAAAGATCTGACAAGGGCATACATATAAGTCAGAGAAAGTATGTTTTAAACTTACTTGAAGACATGAAATTGAGATAATGCAAACCAAATAACACTCTTATGAAAGTAGGAAGTAAGTTTGATAATGAAATATCAGAATCAGATCCCTTATTTGATGACTGCAGTGCATACAAAAGGCTGATTGGAAAACTTCTTTACATCACAATAACCGGGCCATATATATCTTATAGTGCACAGACTCTGAGTCAGTTCACTCAAAAGCCCAAAAGAACACACTTCATGGCAGCAATAAGGATATTAAAATACCTGAAAAAAGAACTTGGTTTAGGCCTCTTTTATCCTGCAGATAATTCTTTTTCAGTGATAGGATATAGTGATGCTGATCGGGGAAGTTGTGGTATGACTCGTAGATCAGTGTTTGGTTATTTGGTGAAGTTTGGAGCTGCATTAGTTACCTGGAAATGCAAAAAACAAAGCACAATAAGTAGATCAAGTGCAGAAAGTGAAGTAAGAGCTTTGTCTGGGGCAACTGTTGAGTTGATTTGGGTCACCTGATTATTGAATGAGACCAGTATTGTGGTGAAGAACCTAGTGCCTTTATATTGTGATAACATGAGTGCTATGCACATAACGGCAAATTCTGTATTTCATGGAAGAACAAAGCACTTGGAGATTGATTGTTACTTTGTTAGGGAGAAGTATCAAGAAGGAATTGTGGAACCAGTCTACATATCCAGTCAAAACCAACCTGCTTACATTTTAACAAAGACACTATCAAAGGAGCAACATCAGATGTTAATTCACAAGTTAGGATTGGAGAATTTATTCTCCATTCCTAACTTGCAGGGGGGTATTGAGTAATATGTAGAACTTGAGCATAGCTTACTGATTAGTAATTGATGATTAATGTTAGTAATTGATAAGCTGGTTTGGTAGTCAATTAACATTGTTAAAATAGTTGTGTAGTTATTATGATGTAATAAGCTCGGCTAGGTTAAGTCAACAACTAAAGGGCATTATGGTCGCTTTTCCTATTTCTGTTTTGTATTCAGAGTATAAATAGCAAACATTGTACCCTGTTACGATATCATCGAATAAAATTCAAAAGCCATTTCTTTTCCTCTTTCTATTTTCCCTCTTTTGTTCTATTTTTGAGATTTCATTCCAGAAATCAAGTAGGATATCAAATCCTATACCCACAAACATCATGATCCATTCTTGACCGCTACTACTTCGTGCATTTAGTGCAATCATTTAGAAACTAAGTTGAATATTTGTATAAACTTCTTTTTAAATTTTAATTCTTTATGTTCAAAATTGATTAATTTTATACCCTTCAAGCATAGTTACCAATGACAAGATGCATATAAATATTTGTGTATGTTCAAAAACAATTTTTGTGTGTACGTTCAAAAACAATTTGAGAGAAAGAGATGCTCATGAAGTTGAATAGTATCGAAGCACAATTTTGTTTTTCTTCTATTTTTTGTTGTGCCAGTACAAGATGGCATACCTCCTTTGTATACAAGGATTTTTGATAACCCAAGTAACATTCCCAAAAAACTTAAGTTGGCCATTACTGTATTTTTGTCTTGGCTTAGAGGGCAGCATGAGTGGGCACATGAATCATCCATTCATTCCACACTTGATCAATATCCCACTTGTAGAGTAATTCTAACAAAACAACCATCTCTTACAAGTTTCACTCCTCACCAAGCTTAGGAACTCTATAGGATGCCTCTCAACCAACCATGATGTATGATTGAGGCCATGCATAGCCTCAATTACTCTTGAAGGATTGATGTCTACAGATTTCGCTTTATGATAGTTAATTTTGAAAGTAAATTAGGTAGTTGTATCTTCGTATCATGTTGAACTTAAATAGAAACAATCATCAATAAAAAAGGGTGATTTAGAAATAGAAGGATGTGACAATTAAGGTATTAAAAATTGATACCCATACCAATATCCTATCAGATTGGCATACTATACCGCGATATTTGGTATGTTTCGGCATGATCCAAAGCATGCCAAGAATTCTGGCACACTTCAGATCAGTCTCCAAACACTAGGATCTCATCTAATATATCATATTCATTTAAGAAAGCAATAGCTATAGTTAAAATTAGTTGAAACATAGTATTTAATTCATTAATAATTAACACATTACTAGTACCCCATATGCGTTTAGGAGTAGGGATGGCAATGAGTAGAGTACTCGACTAGCTGATATCAGGTGGAGTTCAAGTAGAAAAGTAATACTTTTGGTGGTCGGGTTTAAGTAGGGTATGAAATCTACATCTCATAATTAGTAAACTTATCAATTCCAGTGAGAAGAGAGGCAGAGGGGAATAGTCGTCATGGTAGCTCCTCTATGTCAAAAGATATATATACTAGGTGGGAAGAATACTTTTACATATAGATCTCTAAGAGATACAATGTTTACAAGTTACAAGTAGGTCCTCTAACATGTACTCCTCCTCAAGTTTGGGCAAAGATATGATGTGACCCCTACCAATGTACTGGACCTTAAAACCTCTTAATGACTTCGTTAGTAGGTGTGCTAATTGATCATTATAACTAACAAAGGACATTGATGTTTTTTAACTACACCTTCTTGAAGTAACAATCAATATCTACATGTTTTGTTTTCTCATGGACTGAATGCAATGTGCATAATTGTTTAATTGTCACGGTATAATTTCATTGGTTCATCATGAGAAAAGCCAAGTTTTATCTTTAGTTGCTTTAGCCAAACCAACTCAAAACTTGCAAGAGTCATACCTTGTAGTTTGCTTGTACACTAGATCCTGCCACCATTATTTGTTTCTTACTTTTCCATAAGAACAAGTTTATATATGGCATAACGCGATATTCTAATGTTGATCTAGACTGTAGGTCAAAGGAGATATTTCCCAATCAGCATCATTAATTATACTCCACCTGAAATTGACCTCTACTTCGATACAAGAGGCCCTTGCGTGGAGTTGCTTTGAGGTCGTAAAAGAATTCTCAGAGGAGCCTCTCAATGATCCTCACAAGGTAACTCATGGAACTATCTCACTACAAAAGAGATGTCAAGTGAGATAGTACACAAGTTTAGTTTGATGACAAGTCTATGGTAATGTCTTGAATCAGATAGTCGCTTCCCCTCTCCAATTTATAGCTTCACATTAGGATCCATGGATGCATTTATTGGTATACACCAAACATGCTTGCCCCTGAAGCATGTCAAGATCATTGTTCTTCTTGAATATATAAATATCTCCCCCCTCCCGATCTAGTGACCTCAATAACCACCAAGTATCTTAAGTCACACATGTCCTTTGTAAACTATTGGTGCAAATAGGCCTGCAACCTCAAGATTACATTAGTATCATTCACTTGCGGTATGATATCATCTACATAAATAAAAAAAATAAAGTAGTAGTTCTATAACACCCCCACCTCACCATTTCCACACCATTTCCAGCACTCATCATCACCACTCTATATAATCTCAACCACGTGAGTTTTATATATGTATATAATTAATGCAGAATATTTGACTATATCTGAATTGCAAATTAAAATCGATTTTGGATTGGGGTTCAATGGTTTGATTTTGGTTTTAAATCTCAAAAATTGTTCCAAAATAATTTGACTTTAGATAGCACCTTCCCAATATGCACTATCCATATTAATATTTTAAATTATATATTTGACATACAAACATATAAGTGTATTTTTCTAATAAAATTATATTCAACTATAATTAACTTGATTCTCCTTTAAAAATAATTATATTAGATTATAATTTGCCAAAATTATATGTATTAGGTTTTTATAATGAATTAAGTTGTAGTATAGGTTTTGGCAATTAAGATATTTGACGAATAATAAATAAAAATGGATTTTTCTTTGTCAGGAAATATATTATATATCCAATTAAGATATGGTTTCAATTAGTGAATAGGTAAATGGTTTCGATTTCAAATCTGCACGAAAAATGCAAATATCTGACCGTACGTTAGCATCCTTAAAATGCAGCAACCCCTCTTTCATGTGATCTACCTTATACATTGCTATATATCGTGCATCCCTCTTCGTTCACGTACGTGATCTTGCACACTTCAAAGCCCTACGCACATCATACTGCTGAACAAGCACCATCCACCTACCACCACAACATGTCCGCTAACTTGCAATTAGTGTAGCCCCACCATCCTCAAACTTGTTAATTTGTGCCACCTCCCTATGCAGTCATGTCAACCTAGTTCATTGCATCTTCCTATACAAAAGACAGCCAGGTCCCATTCAAATAAGCCTAAATCTTTAACGAGCAAATTCTCAAATTCATATCTTCAACCTCACTTTTTCTCAAAATCATAATATTGATCTGAATATATATTCTCGGATCCATAACTAAATTTTAAACTTTTCGGTTTTGCCCTCAAAAGTGTTGGGCGGGTTGGTTTGCACGTTGGTCGACCGGTTCAAGAAAAAACGGATCGGTTCAATAGGGTTTTCTAAATGAACCCTGTATTTTTCCCCCGCTCATCTCATCCTTTACTTTTATCGTACCCTTACATCTCTTTACTTTTTATCCCGATCTCCTGACGTAGAGAGCATTTGCAGCATTTGTCATCGCCTCGCCGACATCTTCCCCTCGCCGCCGACATCGTCTTCCCCGCCCAAAGCGCCGGAAGCAAACCCCAGTGTCGCCTCCCCGAATCGACCCCCTCGTCGCCCCAAACCCCGCAGGTTTTGCCGCCCAAATCTCCGCCTGAAATTTTCAAACTGTGCACAAATTTACAGCTCCTAACCCCGCAGGTAAGCTCCCAACTGAAATTTTGAGCTTGTACCCTAATTTTAAAATTCTACACTTTAAAGATTTCTACACTTTAAAGATTTCTACAAACTATTTACTTCCTTGAATTGTTGCACATTTCTTTGTTTACTAATTATTAATAGTTATGAAATAATATCATTTCAATGCGATTCTATACTTTTACAAAAGTATGGAATTGTCATAAATTAGGATAATATTGCATTAATAAGTGTTATATAGACTTCTATATGCATGTATATAATGATTCCATATTTTGAATGAAATCTGGAGTTTTTTTTTCTTAGTTATAGACTTTTAAAGAAGTATGGAATACTATTTTATTGAGTAATATTTGGTTTTATTTGAGTCAAAGCAGTAGTATTTACATAGTAAAATCCTATGACCATATTACAGACATATATGTTGATAAATTTATAAAATAGTTTAATTTCAATGCAATTTCATATTTTTGTAAAAGTATGTAATTCTCATAAATTATGGTAATATTGCATTAATGAACTTTATGTTGACTTGTATATATAATTTCTTGGCAATTTTTTTAAAAATTTTATGAAATATTATAAATTCAGTGCACTTCCGTACTTTTTCAAAAGTATGGAATGATCATAAATTAGATCAATGTTGATTTAATAAGTTTTATGTAGACTTGTATGTATATTATCATACTTTTCTTTGACATAGTTTTTGATAAAGTTTATTAAATATTATAAATTCAGTTCACTTTCATACTTATGCAAAAGTATGAAATTAATGGTCATAAATTGATCATAAATTAGTCCAATATTAAAATATTAAGGCTTATATATGCTTCTATATGTAATTTATAAATGATTCATTTATTTTCAATGAAATATGGTGCTTAGTTTTTCTAGAATTATATTTGGAATATGAGGACCCGACAAAGCATTCGGAAGGTTAGATTTACAGGTATGAGTCTGTTGTTTTCTTTGTTTATTAACAATTAGATCTTCTCTATTTTTTAAATAACAAACTATTTATGTTGCAGAATCAATTGATGATAGAAGTGAGTAAGATAGATATGAACGAGCTCCAACTGAGCAAGATGAAGGTCGTGCAACACAAGAAGCAGAAACCTCTTATGCACCACCCTCAAGAGTAGTAAAAGGACATGCAGATGTCCTTCAATAGACTTGCTACGTTGATAGATTCAGAAGGTTCCTCATATTAGGTTCCGAGCATAATTCGGGCAACCTCCAAAGCATTCACATAAGTCCACAGGAGAAAGCTCTCATACAGACCATCTCATTCGGAATACTCCTGGACATTGGAAAATTCCCAATGTCCAGGAATTTGCTCTTATTAATTATGAAGCAGTGGGTAAAAGAAGTAATTTTCAATTTCAAAGGAAAGGAAAAAAAACTTTAAATGAAAGGAAGTGAGATTCTTGGAATCTGACGTGGCTCTCCTCTTAGGACTGCCTAATCAAGGAGATATAATTCGAATTCCAGAGGAGTCAAGTGAAGCCACTTCCGAGGGCCATATGAAGGACAAATTTTTTTCTTGATGGAGCAGCACCTACTCGGACCCAAATTGAAGACCTGATGATTCAAGTGCATGGTTTTAAGAATCCTGAAGATATCGAGGATTTCTATCATTTGTACATTTTATATGTATTTTCTTGTATATTGCTCTCTACGCCCGGATATCGTGTACCGGATTATTTGTTAGGTTATGTAGATAACCTGAAAGATATTAGTAAGTATAATTGGTCCAATTATATATATTCATTCGTAGATGAACAAATCCTCTCCATTGGGGAAATAATTAGATTAGTAGTTGAACAACAACAAGCCAACCCAACTGCCACCTACATGCGTGGCTATGTTATTTTTTTCTTGGTTAGCATGATATTGCTCTTTTTTGTATGTCAATATTTTGTTTTATATGGTTAATAACCTATTTTGTGGATTATATTGTCATTGACATGGTTGTTTTTTTGAACATGTTCTAATTTTGGTACCAAGAGCCATACAGTATCCATGTGTTGCATCTGGGAAGACATTTCTCACAATAGCTATAATGTCTGGGTTCTGATCACTCACAATACTTAATCCCCTATAACCGGGGATACATCGATAAAGTTCATCCAAAAACCACTCCCATGTTTCTATTTTTTCAATTTCAGTGATAGCAAATCCACGGGAAAAAGTCTATTTTTTGCATCAATAGAAGTTGCAATCATAAGAACCCCTGGGTATTTACCTCTCAGATGTGTTGCATCAATACATAATATAGACCACATATATTCTCTAAATCCACACAAGCTTGCTCCAAAAGCCCAGAAGACATGTCGAAAACGGTGGGTCGGGGAACAACTCGTCAATTTAACTTGTGATTCATAGTCATGAATCATTAATTCCCTAAGATATGCTGGTAAATCTTTGTAGCATTGTCCATAGTCACCACGAACAGAAACAAGAGCAATTTGGAGTGCATTGTACACTTTCTTATAAGATATACGCACTCCAAATACTTTTCTTATCTTAGAGATAACGAAACTACTGGTGATTTTCTCATTGCCCAAAAGATGCTCCTTTATGTTATTCACGACAAAAGTGGCAATGCATTATCGATGGTCCAAGTTCAGCCTTATAATAGTACAATTATGCTCATTGACAAAAGTCACTATTTAAAATTTACCCATGTCGATTACTGACAACGTCCAGCAACAATTGGGTTATTTGCATCCGACTTTGATATAGTGACTATTGTTTTGGATGCGTTTCACTTCAAAATTTCGCTTGATGCAATAATTGGTAAGAACTCTCTTGAAGTTATCTCTATCAGAAAATATCCAAAATTAATATAGGGTATCATATCAACTCATAAACTAATAGATAAAAATAGTAATTTTAGAGTTCAAAACAAGGTCTCATTTCACCAAAGTATGGAATGCCCTTTACATGCTATGATTATTGTAATTTTGCACAGGGTATAATATCAAATCATAAACTAACAGATACTAATAGTCATTGCATCGTCCAAACCTAGTTTTTTTTCCAGTTCCATACTTTCACAAAAGTATGAAATGCCTTTATATGGTATGACTATTATATGGACTCATATAGAATTCAAATATAATCATTAAAAATGATATCTATTAGATTGGTATCCAAAAAAATGATACCTGGACTGATATTTTCTCTAATTCCATACTTTCACAAAAGTATGAAATGCCTTTATATGGTACCTATTATATGGACTCATACATTATTCAAATATAATCATTGCAAATGGTATCTATTAGACTGGTATCCAAAAAATAATACCTGGAGAGGTATTTTATCTAATTCTATACTTTCACAAAAGTATGAATGCCTTATACTAGTATGATTATTGTAGTTTCAAGGTAACATATACAAGAATATATTAACAGATACTAATTGACATTACAGAGAACAAAACTAGTATTTTCTCTAGTTTCATACTTTCAGAAAAGTATGTAACACCTTATACTGTTAGGATTATTTTCAAATGAACTACCTGATGTAGATACAATTATGAAGTTTGTGAATCATCATCAATTGGATAAACCTCCATGGAGTTTACCAGGGTGTTATCCTCTTCTTCGACTTGAAAATCATGATCCCCTATGTCCTTATTCTGACCGTTAGTGAAGTCAAAATCAATGCAATTGACATCTTTAGAAGTGAAAACATCATAGGATTCTAGAGGAATGACATCTTCCTCATTGTTCACATATGTTTCAGCCTCTTCATCGCTTGTGTGGATATTCTCCACACCCTCATCAACTCCATTATTCTCGTACATATATTTCTCCAATGGAAAATGTCTTCCAATTACATCACAAGAAGTAAAAAATTGAATTAGGGAAATCCTCAATTGCCTCCACTTCTTCTCTTGTCCTCTCCTCAACCTGGTTTGACGCTTGTTGTATAGAAGTAAACATGGTGGACTTGTATTTTCTTGAGCTACAATATCAGTGGCAGCTATAGTTTCAACCTGATTTGACGCTTGTTGTGTAGAAGTTTGTACATTGACATATGTATCATGCACAATAAAGTCATCGTCGTCAAGATGCTGCGACCTGCAATAATATAAGTTGATCATTATTTGTTTCTCCGTAGTTAACAATAAGTGAGGAGGAATAACATATATTTCAATAACTCACAGGATATTACCAGCATCAAAATCTTGCACCACAAAATTATGTGCATCAGAATCTTGCACCACAAAATTATGCGCATCAGCCATCACACAATCACCTATAACCAAATGAAATCATAATGAGTATGGAATAGACTATAGAATTTCGTACTTTGTCTAAAGTATGGAATTGAAGAAAAAAGATGATATCATCATTTTTATCTTCAATAATATAGAATGTTTCTACTTAATAAACCAAAAAACCAACGACAGTGATGATACAAACCTGGACGAATATATTTACAGGCTTTTGCAAAAGTCTTGGAACTGACAAGTTACAACTAGAGCTCCTGTTGCATATAATATAACAACCATTCTTGTTTAAAGTGAGTAATAATCAAGAAACATTGCTAATGAAACTATATGAAATGCCGCTAAGTATCCAAAAACTAGGGCATTAGATACTTTCATAAAAGTATGGAATCAAGCAAAAAGAGGATATCATTGGAGATTTGTTCACTAATATGGAATGTGTCTATGTAATAAACAAAAAAACCAGTGAAACAGTTAGGTACAAAACTATGAAGGCTAATTCCAGACTTTGCTGAAAGTGTATAACTGCCAAGGTAGTAGTCGAGGTCATAGAGGAATGAAGAGAAAATGACTCGGCATCAACAAAGCAAGAAATCCTCGGCGTCAACAAAGCAAGCCGCTAGTAGCAACTCGGTCGAGCTACCGTCGAGCACGAGGAAGAGCAAATGACTCGGCGTCAACAAAGCAAGGCGTCAAGAAAATCTCAAGTCTCTAGAAGCTCCAACGCCGGCCGGGGAAGAAGAGGAATAGAAGATGAAGAAGAAGATATGTGCTCCAAGCTCCAACGCCAAGTACATTTAGAACAGTGGCAGTATAGGGTAAAAAGGGCGATATAAAGTAAAAGAGCAGACGGTATAGAATATTAACTGGGTTGAAATGTTTTGAGGTTGAACCACATTTTCCTTGAACCGGGCCATTTTTTCTTGCACCGATCGACCAACGTGCAAACCAACCCGCCCAACACTTTTGAGGGCAAAACCATAAAGTTTGGAATTTAGTTATGGATCCGGGAATATCCGGATCTATGTTATGGTTTTGGGAAAAAGTGAGGTTAAAGATATGGATTTGGGAATTTGCTCATCTTTAATTGGGTCAAAAACAATTATTCGAGTCTGTCGACTCCGCCGGACTCTCTCTGCTGGCTGGCCGCCATCTTCAGGCGGTGGCTGCTCTACCCCGATGTCTTCAGGCAGCAAGTGATCATGGCCCGCCTTCTCCAGGCGGGTCTCTCGATGGTTACAGCCCTCTGCCTCTAGGCAGTAGACATCTCATGCGAACCTTTTTCGGGTGGGCAGCCCTTTTGGGCTTTCTCTTGGCGGCTAATTTCGTCTCGTCGTTTCTAGGCTCTCCTTCTTGGAATGAAAATATAACATCCCTCTTCACTGTAGGATCCTTCAATGTCTTCATCGAGGTATCCCCCCCCTTGATTAGCCACAAGTTATCTTCATATTTCAGCCACCACTTTTACTTTGCCAATTCAAACCGAGAATGTCTAACTCAATGGTGGACCCAAAGATCACCTCCTTTGACTCAAGAAGCTTAATGGTGCCAACTACCTTCTTTGGGTAAGGACCTTCCAAGTCCTATGTGGGTCATAGCACAAAGCTCATCATCTTGATCATGACCCACCAGATCCTGCAAATATATACGAGTATGCCAAATGGGAAGCAAGTGATTGTGCAATGATTGCATGGTTGTTAAATAGTCTCGAGCCTTAGGTCACTTCCACTATCGCCTCCACTATGGTATTCCATTCAAATGCTAAGAGCATGTGAGAGGCCTTGAAAACAACGTATTATCAAGACAAAAATATCTCCCGGATTTATACCCTATATTCAAGCATTTTACAATATGAAGATAGAAGAAGGTGCATCAGTGCTAGAGTACTATGCCATACTACAATCCAAGGCTGATGAACCGGCAAAGTGTCATCCTCTCATTGCTGATGTTTCCATCCTTAAAAAGCAAAGAAAATAATTTCTTGTGGCAAAATTCTTGGACTGGTAGAGTATCATCCTCTCTCATTGTTAATGTCCCGTCCTTAAAAGGTAAAGATAGGAATTTTTTATGGAAAAATTCTTGAATGGTCTTCCACTGTCCCTCCAGAGTGTAAGAACACAACACCATACCTAACCTCAATTGCATCATGGCTAGGGTCCTTAGAGTCACAGAACTCACTCTTGCTCTAGGCACTCATTGCAGGAGGTAGGGGTAGGGGTCATGGAGGCGGCAGGACTCGAGGACGTGGAAAAGGAAGAAACTCAATTCCACTGTCCTCATAGTGGGTGGTCCAATCATCCATCGGACAAATTTTGGCAAAAATTTGGGAGACCACCATAGGCCAAAGCTACTACCTTTACTCGCCAGCTAGCAGTCAGAGTGATGATTTTATTACCACATCTCTAGAGCCGAGTATGACAAATTTTTGCTAGCTGCCTCTTCATCCTCGGCCATGGCCTCCGCCTCGAGGGTTGCAGCTACTATTTCATCTGTTATGCCCTGGATTCTTGACTTTGGTGCTTCCAACATATGTTAGGTCATCGAAACATTTTCTCTAAATTTCATCCCGCCTCTAGCTTACGACATGTTCACTTAACAGATGGCTCAGTTTCACCTATCTATTCATAGTCCTGATTCCATTACAGCCTCAAGCAATTTGAACTTAGAAATAGTCTTTTACTTATCAAAATTTCGTGTCAACCTACTCTCCATTAGTCAACTGACCAAAAGTCATATTTGTTTGGTAACCTTCTTTCCTTCTCATTGTATCATACAAGAACTAAAGACGAGGAAGATATATTGGTGGGGGAGCTGAATCAAGAGGAGTCTACCTGTTGTCCTCGTGTTTTCTTATGGATCAACACTCCACCACCCTCTACCAGTGGCGTTGTTGCTTAGGTTATCCCTCTACCAAGAAGTATAAGTATGTTCTTCCCAAGTCTATGTCCTTTGTTCTCTTCATGTGAAGCTTGTGAGTTAGGCAAACACCATCTGTTGTCCTTTCCACAAAACTCCACTCAGCGTAGTGAGTCTTTGTGATAGTTTAGACTATTCCGATATTTGGGATCCGATTCTTGTTGTCAATCGAATGGGATACAAATTTTTTTATTACATTTATCGATGACCACACTTGTATGACGTGGGTTACCTTTTGAAGTGTCGATCTGAAGTGTTTAATGTATTCCAAAACTTTTATCTAAAATAAAGAATGAGTTTGGTATCTCTCATACTGCTCGTGAATACCTTCACTCAAACATTATCAATTTTTGTGCATCATGAGGTATCATTCGTCAACACATCTTGTATACGTCTCAACAAAATGGTGTGATCGAGCGCAAAAATCGCTATATGTTAGATGTTGCTAGAATATTTTTCTTATTAATGTTCCTTGGTATTTTTGAGAGATACTATCCTAACTGCCACTTACATCATTAATCGTGTTCCATCTTTTATTCTTGGTGACAAATCACCATTCTCTATTCTCCATCCCAATCAGTCACGGTTTAAGGTTCCCTTAAAACATTTGGTTGTATCTTCTGCATTCATAGTATGGGTCCTAATCATGACAAACTATCCTCTACGACTATAAAGTGTATATTTATTGGATACTCTAGCACCCAAAAAGATGTTATGATGCACGGACCAAGAAACTCTTTACATCTGCTGATGCTAGCTTCTTTAGAGATACGCCTTTGTTTACTTCCTCAGTTCCTCCTTGAATCCTCGGGCTCGTACGACAAAGCCACCACCACTACCTCCTCCCGTGGATCCTCCACCTACTATTACTATTAGTGTCCCTCCGTTATAGGTCCATGAGAGGAGAGAAAAAGGCACAAGAGGACCATCCAAACAACACAGCTCAGTACCACCTCCTTAGTCTCAATATCTTAATTTCGAACTTGAGCTTTCTATAGCCCTTCGCAAAGGTAAACGTACTTATAGTGCTCATCCCATCAGTCATTTTATATCCTTCACTCAGTTGTCACCTTTGTTTCGTGAGTTTGCCTTGTCTTTGTGCACTGTGTCTATCCCTAGGTCGCATCAAGAAGCATGATCCCATTCGAAAACATGCTATGGATGAGGAGATGGTTGCACTTAGAGCCCGACACACTTGGGACCTAGTCCATTTACCTACATGAGCAAACATGTTGCTTGCAAATGGGTGTTCACTTTAAAGTATCTACTAGATGGGTTCATTTAGCGATACAAAGCTCACCTTATTGCGAAAGGTTTAACGCAACAATATGGAGTTGATTACTATGAGACCTTCTCACTTGTGGCATGATTAAATTCCGTAAGGATTATTCTCTCCCTCACCATCAATCTATGCCGGAATATGTATCAGTTGGATGTCAAGAATGCCTTTTCATAGAGCAACCACCTGGGTATGTTGCTCAAGAAGAGAATCTAGTCTGCCGATTAAAGAAAGCCATGCATGGCCTCAAACAATGTCATTAGATGTGGTTTGAAGCGAAATTGCCTTTGACATCATAAGGCATACCTCTGTTAGGAGTGTGGTTCTTGCCATTTATGTAGATGATATCTTGTTCAATGGTAACGATCATGAAGAAATTGACGCAGTTAAAGTTCATTAAGAAAATCACTTTGTGACAAAGGACCTGAGTCGTCCAAAGTAATTCCTTGATATTGAGTTTGCCTATAATGTACATGGACTGGACTAGAACTATTGGGCCCGGTTGGATTAGATCCAGCAGCGACCCACCATTCACTCCGAACGAAATCGCACGGCCCGCCCAAGCAACGCCTTTGAGCCAGACTCAAGCTAAACTAGGTGGCCCCTTCTAGGGGACCCACCCGGCCAAACATGGACTCCTGCGTCCTCCCTTATCACGAGGGACATACCATCATAAACTTATCATCTTCGGGATTGGCCTCGACCATTCTCGGCAACAATCCTAGCGAGATTATCGGGCAATATGATCACCTTCACCTGTAATATATACAGATGCGGCGCACCCAGGTAAACCTAAGTTCCAATTTGAGTAACATCCACCTTGGAGTCATCCTAACTTGACCGTCGGAGTGCCTTTTGCAGCCCTACCAGCGTTGAACTAGACACAGAGAAACACCAAACCGGACCAGAAGATCCCGACTCTCAGGCAGGAATATCTGGTGCCCATTGTGGGGCAGAGTAAAGCATTACCTCCCCCACAATGGTTGGAACCCGGAGCCAAGTGATCGCTGCCGCACGCCAATGGCAATGACCCAACGATGATAATCGATCGCAGCTTTGTAACGCTGAAACAGCGAGGAGCGACGCTCCGCTACCAACCCCCTTCGCCCTAAAGAGCCCCGACAGCGGACAAACAAGATAGAAGCACAACATCAACAACCAGCGATGCCTGTCGAGGCACCGGCGCAGCCTCAGGGACAGCCCCAGGCTTAACATGAACACTGTCATTTGGAGCATATAGAGCTCAACCACTCAAAAAGGAGACTAGTCTCCATCTTTCGAGACAAAATCTCAAGCACTCCTAACCGGAAGAAGACACGGCTTCCAGGGCCCTAGAAACCAAGGTAGTCTCTCCCCTTGACGTCGGACCCTTCGCTAGGCATATTATGGCAACTCGCCTTCCACCTAGAAGTGAGCTACCCACTACTTTAACATCCTACGATGGTACGGGTGACCTCGCCCCTACACCTATTGGCATTTTGAACCGCGATGTACTATCACGGGGCGATCGACTCTGCACTCTGCCGAGCCTTTCTAATCTTCCTAGGGAAGGCCGCTCTATTATAGTTCTCATCCCTCCCGCCAGGATTGATCAACTCCTTCGACAATCTTTCCTAGGACTTCCTTCGACGATTCACCACATCGCGAGTATATCACAAAATAGGAGCAGCCCTGCACTACATCAAGCAAGCGCAACATGAGCCCCTAAGAGAATACCTGAACAAGTACCACGCCATAGCATTTGATATCCCCAACCTCGATCCACAAATCAAACTATCCTGCATCGAGCACGGGCTGAAGCCCGAGCCTTTCGCCAAACAAATCCCCTTGGTCAAACCCAAAGACATGGCCGAGTTCCAGGAAAAGACGACAGGTTTCAAAAAGATGGAAGATCAAAGAGAAGTGAAAAAGATCGACTGGAAAAACCTCAAAGCCGCGATCGAAGACAAAAGACCCAAAAAGGAAGTTAGAAAGGCTAAGGACCGCAATCGACATGAACGAGGAACTGGCAGAGGGCCGAGGTCTCTACCTCGCCCAAGTGCCCACTTCGAAGGACATACTCCCCTCAACGCTAAGAAAGAAATTATTCTTCGGGACATCTACCACTTGAAGCTCATCAAATATCCCGCCAACGTAGGAAAACAAAAGTTGCCGCCCAACGCCGACATGAACAAGAAGTCCGCATACCATGACACCTACGGACACACTACCGAGGAGTGTGTTATGCTCAGAGATCAGCTGGAAGATCTAGTCCACACAGGACACCTTGACAAATACCTTCGCCACAAGAAGGAGAGATCGAGGTTGGAGCAGGAATCACAACATTTGGCGGTGAAGCCGCACCCCCGAGGTCCTAGAAAGAGCGTAGTCAACTGAACGAACCCCGAGGGGTAATCAACTACATCACATGCGGATTCACGGGAGGTGGGGAGTCAAGCTTGTCTAGGAAAAGATCCCTTAAGGCAATCATGGCAGTCGACAACGTCTTTCCAGGGTACTGATCAGAATCTACTCGACCCGATCGTTATTTCTGTGATTGCAAGGAATTCCATTGTCAAAAAGGTCCTTGTTGATCAAGGGAGCTCGGCCGAAATTCTTTTCCACTCCACTTTTTAAAAGATGCAATTGACCGAAGCCTCACTCAAATCGTGCAAAGGAGACCTAGTAGGTTTCTCAGGAGAGAGAGTCGATGTCGGCGGAGCCCTATGGCTAAGGAGAATGTTCAACTCTCGACCTACAGCGAAGATGATCGATGTGCCATATCTCGTCATCAACATACCCAACCCATACCATATGATCTTAGGATGATCATCCTTAAACACTCAGGGGGCTGTCGTATGTACTCCTCATCTAGCAGTAAAGTTTCCTATTTCGGAGACAAAGGTAGAAGTATTGCATGCTGATCAAAAGGAAGCCCAGTGGTGCTACAATGAATGCCTCAAGCCGAAGATGGCCGAACTGAGGAACGCACCTATCGGACCACAAACATTTCCCAGGGATAACAACAAGCAGCCGGTCGAAAATCCGAAACCAAGCTCAGGACGAGACACGCAAAAGCAACCCCAGCTCAACCCTTGAAAAGAACTCCAGGCAAGATCACATCATCAATAAAGCTCAAACAAGAGCACTTCCCCTGTACGCATAAATTATTTATCACTCAAATAAAGTTTTATTTCTCACAATTCTCTCTATGAATGATCAAGAAATTATTAAAGCGATCTCGCAAAACTCACTTGAGTCTTCGCGTACAAGCACGTTCTAAACATTCTTAAGCACGAACGTGCATCTTCAAGCTTATGGTCTTTGGTTCCAGAAGCCTAAACTCTCCAAGCAGTGACCAGAACCTGGTCTTCACCAGTTTGGCTCACCGACCTCAGTACCTATCTTGGGCTCTCACGCCCACAATGACCCAAATGAACCCTCTTCACGAGCTCAGTTTTCATTGAGTGCGGTATCTCGCTATCACGCCAACACATTCGGCCTCAGCGCCCTCATACGACTCCTTGCGTGCGGTTCTGCCTTACGCTCCTCGACGAGCTCGGCCCAAACCCCCCGAGTGCAGTCTCTGGCTACCACGCCAACACATTCGGCCTCAGCGCCCTCATACGACTCATCGCGCGCAGTTCCACCTTTAGCTGTTCGGCGAGCTCGGCCCGAATCCCCAAGTGCGGTCTCTGGCTACCACTGTTGGGATGGGAATAAGAAACACATCAGAAATAGTAATTTAAAAAAAATCAAAATATCCCAAAATAGGTATCCACTTTAGCAACGATTTAGGAATTCAATCTACGAGTAGAAGGGGAATGGTATATCTTATACCGCGGTTAGATAGGGTGCTCCTATTCCCGTATCAAGACGCACACACGCACGTCCTCCAATGAAAGTCCACACCAGGCACCTCGCAACAAAGGGGTAGCCGAACAACCGAACTCGTCGTGGCTCATCGGAACGCTTTCTCAAACCCCGAAACCTCAAGAGCTAGGCTGACCCTTCCACCAAGAACCGGGCTCCAAAACGAGAGGAAGAGGAGACGAGAAAACAACTGAATGAGGAGGTAGATCAAAGAATACCTCGCTGTCCTTTTTTTGAAATCCTCCTAGTGGATGAAGTAGGCGACACACCCAAGTAGAAGATACCTCCAATTTCCCTTTAAAGACATTTCATAACCTTGTTCAAGTAACAAGGGAACATAAATAATTTTCTTTATTAAAACTGGAACGTAATTACAATTATTTAATTCAATGGTCTTGCCAAAAGGTAGACATAAACAATAGGTTCCTACGACTAAAGCTGCAACTCTTGCGTCGTTGCCTACCCGGAGGTCATAGTCGCCCTTGTTCAGCATTCTACTTATTCTCAACCCCTGCAACGAGTTGCAAATGTGAGAACCACAACCGGTATCCAATACTCATGTAGTAGAATTATGTAACGACAAATTTATTTCAATAACAAACGCACCTGCGGAGGAGGCTTCAAAAGCCCTCTTTTGGCTTACTTCTGCAATGTAAGCTTTACAGTTGCACTTCCAGTGGCCATCTTTACCACAATGGAAACAGGTGCCTTTAGAAGCAATCTTCTCCTTTTTCTTGATCTCCTACTTAGGTTTCACAGCTTTGTTTTTGCTTTATTCTTAACAGAGCGCTTCTTCACCTTTTTCGGGGCACTACCCAATACCCACTAACAAGATTTTGTCCTTTTCCTTTGGAAGGTGGGACTCAGCAGTCTTCAGCATATTAAGGATCTCGAGAAGCCAGACATCCAGCTTGTTAATGTGGTAGTTGATTATAAACTGTGAAAATGACCTTGAGAGGGATTGGAGTACTAAGTCCTAACTTAGCCCCGTATCAATGCTTAGGCCCAATTTCTCTAACCTCTCGATTAAATCGAATAGTTTGAGGACATGGGTTTCAATAAGGGTCCCTGCCGTCATCTTGGCCTGGAAGAGTTGCTTTGATAGCTCAAACCTAGCAGTGTGGCTCTCTTCACCATACAACTCCTTGAGGTGAGAGAGGATGGCCCTAGCGACCATCTTTTCATGTTGTCGTTGCAACACATCAGACATAGAGGCGAGCATAATGCACTAAACAGTAGTGGTGTTGTCATCTTGCCACTTCTTGTAAGTGGCCCTTACTTCCTCGGTAGCCCTTTGGTTAGGTGCATCCGGTGGCCGGTCATCAAGGACATAGGAGAGACGCTCCTGGGTGAGGACAATCCTCAAATTTTGCAATCAATCGATGTAATTTATTCCAGTGAGTTTATTAGCACCAAGAATGCTACGTAATGACAGTGTGTTTGACATGATGACGATGATATGCTACAAGCAAAAGGAAAGACAAGTATAAGCTACCATTTTACATGCATGATCAATGAGGTCGATCTTTTAAATTAATCATCTCTCCCACTAATTTTTGCGGTTCCATAATACCCTCCGGTTTAGAAGCAGGAAGCCCTTGTTGGTAGACTTCCTTAGGGAAAAAATGGAATCCCACTTCTCCTACTCGGGTCTCGCATGTAACACGACAAACCCTAATAACTCCATGGGTAGGTAACTCTTTACCGATCACATCACTATGTGACTTCCATATGTTTTGTCTCTAGGACAACCAAGGCCTTGTGTGTGCACAACAAACCAAGAAGCCCTAGTTGAGTCGGACCCATCGTTCGTATGCCCTAGCGAGGAAACAACCATCCTTGAGTGTAGCTCAACAAGGTAAGTCATGTTCAAGCCGGTAGCATAGACACAAAAGGGATATGTGCCATATGAGGTGCAACATGTCTATTAGCACAAAAGACCTTGTGTGTGCACAACATACCCGTTGTGACAATAGACACACTTGTTCCTCATAACGATTGAAGGCGTGACCGATATTCTTAATATCTTAGCCATTCGGACTCAATATTATTGGAGGGTTTCTTCATCCAATTATAATTATCTAAACTATCAACAATTGAAGCAAAAGCAATAAATAAAAACATAAAGTAAATAAGGATGATTATGGATGTTCTAAGGGTTCCACCCGAGCCACCGGGCGAACCAAGGCCATCGTCCTAGGGTTTTTAAGGAGCACCGTCTCGCCAAGGGGCTACCCAAAACCATCTTGTAGGTTGCCGATTCCATCAGTGCCTTCCCAGGGTTCTAGTCATCATCAACATGGTGCCAAACACCCCCTCCATGTGCGCACCAAAACGGGGCAGCAAGTGTGCTCGTCGCGAATTTGCCCCTAAACTTCTAATTTTACAAAACTAAAAGAATAAGACTCCAAACAACCCTTAGGGAATTGTTTAAGGAGAGGGAGAAGTGAATTACAATCAAAATTCTCAAGAGGAAGGCAGGGGTATGCAGGCCCTATTTAAAAATTATAAAGCTGAAATTTCATAAATTTACAAGCAATCATCACAACCATGTTTTACACACCACATGCACATAGGGCTCATCCATAATCATACTTTCATGCATCACATCATATATGAAAACAAAAGGAAAAAACAGAATCCAAAATCGCGCAAATCCGATCACGTTTCCACCTAGAACGGTCCAAACAACACATGCTGATTTTTTTTGGTTCTCGGGGTTGTTCAACCATGAACCCACGAGATTTTTGAGTTTAAACTCTGTCCAAAATCAATATGGATAGTAGGCTTCCATCTCGATTCATCATATGAACCATGGAGCCAAGAAAATGACTCAAAAACCCTCGAAAACCAAAATCGGACAGCATGACGTTTAGGGAGTGAACGGTTCGTAAACATGACCAAAACACGAAATAAAAATTCCAAAATTTTGCTAAATGTGGCCCTGATACCACTGTTGGGATGGGAATAAGAAACGCAGTGGAAATAGTGATTTAAAAATTCAAAACATCCCAAAATAGCGATATACTTTAGCAATAATTAAAAATTCAATCTACGAGTAGAAGGGGAAAGGTATACCTTATATCGCGGTTGGATAGGGTGCTCCTATTTCCGTATTGAGACGCACACACGAACGTCCTCCAATGATAGTCCACACCAGGCACCTCGCAACAAAGGGGTAGCGAACAACGTACCAGACTCGTCATGGTTCAACGGAGATGATTTCTCAAACCCCGAAACCTCAAGAGCAAGGTCGGCCCTTCCACCAAGAACCGGCTCCAAAACGAGAGGAAGAGGAGATGAGAAAACTACTGAATGAGGAGGTAGATCAAAGAATCCGTTATGAGGTTAGCCTATTGTGTGTTACCCATTGGGTCCCACATTAAGCCAGTAGTGAGTTGTGCATAACGGAGAGTCGGATCTGATAGAATGACTTCTATTCGAATCTTACGAGCCACCACTAAATCCCTTTATTGTGGTTGTGAGAGACTCCACTCACAAGTCAAGATTGACGTCTAGCAACGTGTCAAGACTATCCGGATAGTGTGAGGTTCAATCTACAGGGATCAAACGTCCTTTGGTGATTAGTTACCGTGCAACTATATCCCTCAGTTACAATGTTCCGAATACGGCTAGGGTAAGAAAAAAAGCATCAAACCCTAATACTAATTCATACGTATTCTGCCTGCCAAGTTGTCGTCTCAATAATGACACGTCAGAAAACCTTTTTTCGACAATCATATCTACTATGGCCAAGATTCCTGACCCGACACTTGCAGGGACACATGGGACATTATCTCCTCTTACTAGGAGTAACTGATTCCATATTGGTTGCTCACATACCTCCATGGGTGCTTTTCCATGCCCAGAGGTATCCAACACATGACAATGAAGGCCACGTAAGGATAAGTCCAAAGCTATGGGTCGACACTCACAAGGTAATTATGACAACCTCAGGTCCAAGGACTGCTTGCACCTACTATCACCCGAGGAACATCCTATCGAAACTCATGTAAGGATTCCATTATGTGTTCCCCGTGTAGATCCGTTCAGTGAACTCATTCCCTAATGAGCACCTGCACCTGTACATTAAATGACGGCTCGAAGATAACTATGAGATTAACTACCCCTTATCGTATAAGGCATGTACCAAGTGCACTGGCATGATCCTATGACTGGGAACATTTAGAACATGGACATTTAGATTCCTAAGTCTCACTGGCATGATCTCATCATGGCCTTGGAATCAATTGCCCGATTCATGGGGTTCATCACAATCTAATATGTAAAAAATATAGATGCAACATATGATGAAAAGTTGTCTCATATTATTCATTAACCAAAAATAGTTCTCTACACATTAATATGTGATTGGCTCAAGGGTACTATTTCTTTTTACCATGCCAATACATTCTGCCTCGGTGCCCTCATACGACTCCTCGTGCGTGGTTCCGCCTTACGCTCCTCGGCGAGCTCATCCCGAACCCCCCGAGTGTGGTATCTAGCTACCATACCAACACATTCGGCCTCAACGCCCTCATACGACTCCTCACATGCAGTTTCGCCTTACGCTCCCTGGCAAGCTCGGCCTGAACCCCTCGAGTGCAGTCTTTGGCTACCACGCCAACACATTCGGCCTCAATGCCCTCATACGACTCCTCGTGTGTAGTTCCACCTTACACTCCTTGGTAAGCTCGACCCAAACCCTCGAGTGCAGTCTCTAGCCACCACGCCAACACATTCGGCCTCTACACCCTCATACGACTCCTCTCCTGCGATTTCGCCTTACACTCCTCGACGAGCTCAGCCCAAACCACCGAGAGTGATCTTTGGCTACTACGCCAACACATCTGGCCACAGTGCCCCTACATAACTCCTCGCACTCGGTTCCGCCTTACACTCCCTAGCGAGCTCGGCCTGAACCACTGAGTATCTGATTCCTCACACCAAATACTTTTTGCCATGACCTCTACATGACGCCTTGCACATGGCCCCAACGTGCACCTTTTGGCAGGATCGACCAAAGGTGCTACTATACACATAACAAGGTTCAATAGTGAACCAGTGTCACACCCCAAATCCGGTATGACCGGAGAGGGTATGCCACGTACCCCGAAGCCTAACCCAACTCAAACCACAACATAATAAATAACCTGAACAATATATAATATTTAAAAAAGATAAAATAGACATTTGTTTTTAAACCAAACCACAGACTCAATAAAATATAAAGTGTTCAAGTTATTTAAATAAAGTTTAATCAATAACCAAGACACCTAAAATTAAGGAAAATTGCAGAAATAATAACCCGAGTCTACATCACTCAACAACTCAAAGAAAGCTAAAAGGACTCAGGTATCCCTCTCGACCATGACATGTCACGAGACCTGCTACCCTGCCATCACCAACCGCGCTACTGCACCCTGGTACCTCTCTAATCTCGCTTAGGTGCTGAAAAATGACAAAAATGAGGGGTAAGTCCAACTAGGACTTAGTGAGTAGATAAGTCCTCATTTCCACCATATCATCATCATGCAATCAATAAAAATAAGGAAGCATAATATAAGTAGTAAATGACAAAATAACAACATATGCTTATCCACTACCCTGCGCATGATAACAGCATCCACCATAGATAAATAATCACAATGCAATAACACAACCACATGAATGATCACCGGACCCGTCGGTCTCTCATAGCCACGTAGGATAAGTAGACGGTGTGGCCTCCGAACTACCATCCAGCTCAATGTCGTCTCTTTGGGGCATGCACTCCCCTCACCAACACTGGCTCTTTCGAACCGTCTCTTTGGGCCATACGTTTCCCTCACCGGTCGGGTCTCCAAACTGTCTCTTTGGGGTATGATCTCCCATCACCAGCCGGACTTCCAGAGCGTACCACCGACTCTCGCCGGTCCTCCTCCCCGTACCCAGACTGAACTGGCTCGACTGGCTCTGTCATTGTGGGTGCGCTGCTACGCCAACTCTCGCTCCTTACGAAGCTCCTCTCCCTCCCTACGGAACTCCTCCCGTTCTCTACGAAATTCGTCTCGTTCCTTGTGAAGCTCCTCGATCAGCTCCGTCACCTAGAACTCTAGCGATACAACTTTGGGATCTCGCACTGCCTCCTCCTAAGCCACTTGGCTGGTAGCACGGCCTCTGCCTCGGCCGCGACCACGTTCTTGGCCACGTCTACCAGCGAAGTTACTTTTGCTTCCACTCATTACGGTATCATCATGTGCCTCCATTCCTATTAATAAGAAAGCAAGTACTACACAATTTAACATGTGAACAAACAACTTAAATAAAAAATACGTACCGCCGCTAGTGCGCAGGTTGTGCTATCGATCTCGTGACTAGGACATATCATACGTGAACACGCTAGCAATGCCCACATACGATACCCACTATCCTATTGTCGTACCCGCTCTGATACCACATTGTCACACCCCAAATCCGGTACGATCAGCCAAGGTACATCACGTACCCCGAAGCCTAACCCAACTCAAACCACAACATAATAAATAACCTAAACAATATATAATATTTAAAAGAGATAAAATAGACATTTGTTTTTAAACCAAACCATGGACTCAATAAAATATAGTGTTCAAGTTATTTAAAGAAAGTTTAATCAATAACCAAGACACCTAAAAGTAAGGAAAATTGCAGAAACAATAACCCGAGTCTACATGACTCGACAACTCAAAGAAAGCTAAAAGGACTCAAGTATCCCCTTCGACCACGACAAGTCATGAGACCCGCTGCCCTGCCGTCACCAGCCGCGCTACTTCACCCGGTACCTCTCTAAACTCGCTCAGGTGCTGAAAAATAACAAAAATAAGGGGTAAGTCCAACTAGGACTTAGTGAGTAAATCAGTCCTCGATCATTTCCACCATATCATCATCATCATCATGCAATCAATAAAAATAAGGAAGCATAATATAAGCAGTAAATTACAAAATAACATCATATGCTTATCCACTACCCTGCGCACGATAATGGCATCCACCATAGATAAATAATCACAATGCAATAACACAACCACATGAATGATCACCGGACCCGCCGGTCTCTCATAGCCACATAGGGTAGGTAGATGGTGTGGCCTCCGAACTACCACTCAGCTCAGTGCCGTCTCTTTGGAGCATGCACTCCCCTCACTAACACTGGCCCTTCCGAACCGTCTCTTTGGGGCATATGTTCCCCTCACCGGTCAGGTCTACGAATTGTCTCTTTGGGGTATGATCTCCCCTCACCAACCAGACTTTCAGAATAAGGCCAACGATGTCTCTTTGGGGCATACCCTCCCCTCACTAGCAAGGCTATCGAGAAATGCAACATGCACATCACACATGCAGATATATATAAACGTAAGATGGGCTACACAATAATAACAAAGATGAGTTAAGAACATACCCCAATCTCCACATCCTCATGCCATATATCACAACCATGCATATATATATATATCATATGAAATGCACAAATTATAATAAAGAGATACAACACATCCAGTATCCGTAGGAAAATAAAATGGAAAGCATATATAACCATAAAATAGTGTAACACCACTTAGCAATCCTACGCAATTTAAACCCGCCTTGGTGACCCTATCGTGTACCCTAGGGCCAGCCTACCTACCTCACCCGAGTGCCCTAAGGGCAAGGAGGGTTCGGCCCCCTTAGGTTTCCTTAGGGTCGGCCCTTCCGAATGTCAATCTAGGGTGCTAATATCTTTAGGTGTCCCTAGGGTCCCTAATTTCCTAAATCATCCAAACTTCCTTCTTTAATCAAGATACTAATCAAGCTACAAGAATCCTCAAAAACCATCAAGAAACCCAAAGAATTCCTCAAGAAACCCAAAGAATTCCTCAAGAATTCAAGGAAGTAGAGGGCTGGCACGGCAAGGGTAGGGGCGTCCAAATCGCCCAAAAATCGATCCGGCGAAATCACAACGACAACGAGAAAACCCTCAATCTGAATATCCAATCCGATACAACAAAAATGATTCCAAAAATTGTCGAAAACCCCATGACATTGGGGGGGCGGCATGACTGAAGAAAAAGGTAAAAGGAAGGCTAGATCCACTCACCTCTTTGGAGAAAACAGAAAGGAAGAAGACGCTAAGAATCTTCCTTCTATCGGCGCCGATGAACTCGCAGAATTTCGGCTCCGACAGCTCCTCCTCCCTCCTTGGTGTCGCCTCTCCCTCTCTCTAAAGGCCTCGGGTGGCGTGTAGCTAAACCCGTGGCCGCACACCCCAGGTCTCTTTTTATGGGGCATGGTTGGGCCCCAAATAACTGTTTTACCCCTCCTTAAGTTATTCGACTTAAAAAGCTCGTAACTAACCCATTCTAATTCCAATTTGAGATTCGATTGAACCGCTAGACTCGTCTCGAGACCCTCTATCATCCTAGCATGCTAAATCACAGAGATATGATAATCCACGCAAAATTGAGCATACGATCCCCAGCTTAAGGATAAAATATTATTATTAGGATTTTCGGCATTACAACCAGATCTCATAAGGTTCAACCATTAACCAGATCTCAGAAGGTCCAATCATGAACTAGATTTCAGAAGGTTCAACCATAAACCTTGAATCATTATGATTCAAGAAGGGGATTTCAATCCGAAACTAGATGGTTTAAACTCCGAAAATATGAACCTCCCCTTTGCAGAAAATCCGAAGCCCGAAGGATTGACAGGGACATCCCCTTTGCAGAATATCAAGCAAGATCTACATACACAAAATATGAACAAAGCTCACAAAGAAGCAACAACTATCACCGAAAAATGATCAACTAAGCCCACACAGGGAATATTCGTCTGAATAAAGATAGTTATAAAAACTTCCAGCTACCAACATTCTTTGGAAGAACATGCAGGAGAATAAACACAAGGCCTGGAAAGAACGAATATTAGCTCTCTTCCTGAGAGGCGGGAACATCTTCCTCGGGTTCGGGATACACTACTGCTCCATCCCAAATCTCTTTAAAACTATCAGCTCTAGAAAAGTCAACTCCAGGGGAAAAGAATTGGGCTTGCTCAATCGCCCTCCTAAAACCATCCACATTATATAAAGTCAAGTTGGCGTCCCTCTAGTGATCCACCTCTTTCTTCTGATATTCTTTTTCCTCGACGTGTTGACGAGCAACCTCCTCTTCATACACTTTCAGTCGAGCAGACAGCTGAGAAATCTCCTCCTCAGTTGCTTTCAGTTGGGCAGCCAACCGAGCCACTTCTCCGTCCTTCGCATCCCTCACCCTGGTCAGCCCATGTTTTAGCAGCTCTATTTCTCGCATCAAAGCCTTGGACTTGCTTAGTTCAAATTGCTCTGCCCTACTATTCATAGCATAAAATTGGACCCATACCTCTAACTTCTCGGACGAATCCTCTGAGTGGTTAGAAGACCCTATAAATGGGACTAAGGCTAACCAATGAGCTAGTGATTCCTCGCCGGACCCCTCACTTGAATCAAAGGCACTTCCGTTGAACCGGTCTCCTCGAGGAGGGGGGAATCCGGAGCCCTGGCCTGTCCCCTGGAACGTGAAAAGGGAGCAGAGGCAGTCGAGTCGAAAGAACTGGGCAACTCCACCAAACTCGACAAACGGGGACTCGGAACCCTCGTGCTCGGAATCTCCAAGTCCCCTGATAAGGGAAAATCCAAGATCAATAACGACAGTGGATGACTTCGCCCTGACGGGGATTCGGCTACAAGTAATTTCTTCCCCTTATCCATAACTGGGGTGCTACATCTCTTTCTCCGGAAGCATCCACGAAAGATTGTCTCATCCAGTATAGACGATGTCTTCCCTGTAATATACCTTTGTTAGAAAAAAAAATGAGAAAAAGAGCTGGCTAACCAAAGTCTTCATACGAACACACTATCTATATAAGTGTGAGAGGGAAGTACGCTAAGACATAGCAGTGATCAACGCCCGACTCATAGGACCGACGGGTCCCTGGATAATTGGACCGATGGGTCCCTGGACCGGGAAGCTCGTCAGCACCGCCACACTGACGACCGATCCGGGTGGCTTGTTTGGATGTTTGGATATTTACCTGATGTTTATATTTTTGTTGGATTATTGAATATGCTCATCATGGTTATTATTTATACGGATGGATGGTTACACTTGATGATATTTATTCTCATACGAATGGTGATTATGCATATTGATTATTGCACATGGTTTATGCATGTCTGTAAATTATTTACCTACTAGATTTGAATTATTGGATATGGTTTTAGAGGGCTAAGCCACTCACTAAGTCCAAGTTGGACTTGTTCTTTATATGTTGAATCTTTTCAGCACCTAAGTGTGATCAGATAGGTACTGGAATGTAGTAGCGCAGTTGGTGATGATAGGGATAACGAATCTCGTGACACAACGTGGTCGGGGGATGTATACCCAAGTCTATATGGTCTTTTATATTTTTCTTTAGTCATATGGGTCGGTGTTTAGATTTGTTTTCCGCATTTCAATGATAAAAACTTTATTCTTGATTAGTTGGTTTATTTAAAGGAGTCTTGAACATTTATTGGCATTGGACTGTTTACTTTAGAATTTGTGCTTGATTATGTTTAAAGCAAGAAAGTTGGTTTCTTTTCTTTATAAATTGTTCAGCATTCTATAATTATTGTTTCTCTTGGTTGGCTTAGGCTTCGGGGTACGTGTAGTACTCTGGCCAGTCATGCCTGGGTTTGGGGTGTGACATTTGGTTTTTTCGCAGAGGAAATATGCTATGGACCTTATTATTGAATAAGGTATGTTAAGATGCAAACCAACTGAAATGCCCATTGATTCTAATGTCACTTTTGAGCTTGAAGGAGACAGTGAGCTTGAAGACCTTGCAAGGTTTCAAAAATTAGTTGAAAAACTAATCTACCATATGTTTCTTCGGATTATTAGTCAGTTCATGCATCAATCCGAAAATTATCACTAGAGTGAGTCTTTAATGTATTGCAAACTTTAATCAATTTGGTATTTCTGTTAAGACTTTATGCACTAACAATGATCGTAAATATCTTCACTCTAAATTTATCATCTTCTATGCATCCCATGGTATCATTCATCAAATATCCTTTTTCTTACACATCTGAGCACAATGGTATGATTGAGCGCAAAAATCGTCATCTGCTGGATATTACTAGAACACTAATGTTTCATATGAATTTGCCTTGATATCTTTGGGGAGATGTTGCCCTAACTACCACTTACCTAATTAATCGTGTTCCATCTTCCGTCCTTGAAAACAAGTCATCATTCTCAATATTGTACCCTAACTGATCACTTTTCAAAGTTCCTCTTAAAACTTTTGGGTGTATATGTTTTGTTCGCACTGTTGATCCTGATCATGACAAACTATCTCCTAGGACTGTGAAATGTATATTTGTTGGATAATCTCATAGCCAAAAAGGATATATATGCTATGATCTAGTGTCCAATAAACTTTTTACATATTGCTAATGTCATCTTTTTTGAAGATACATCATTTTTAACTTCCTCTTTGAATCCTCAAGCGGTCGAGCCCCTATATTTGAGCCACCATCACTTCCACCTCTTGTGGATCCTCCATCTACCACTACTAGGACTCCGCCCTTGTTTATTAGAGGAGACACAAAGGTATCGGAGGACCATCCAAACATCACACCCCACCGCCTCCTCCCGACCTTGAGCTTCCCATAGCACTTCGCAAAGGTAAGCATAATTGTACTGCTCATCCAATCAGCCACTATGTCTTTCACTCATTATTCACCCTTGTTTCGCCAGTTTCCCTTGTCTTTGTCTACTGTGTCCATTCCTAGACCAAACCAAGAAGCACTGCTTGATCAGAATTGGAAACATGCTATGGTTGAGGATATGGTTACCCTTAAAACTAGGCACACTTGGGACCTAGTTAATTTACCTCTTGGAGCTAATCCTTGCCGGTAAATGGATGTTTACTTTGAAGTATCTATCTGATCGGTCTATTGAACGAGCTATTTTTCCGCTCAACGCTCTCCGTTAGTTCATTCTATCGCACAAAAACTGTACTGACTCGTTCGAGACTGTTACAACTGGCTGTGATTAGTTACCACCCAAATGTATTGGGCCTTTCTTGGGCCGAATATAAATCTCCCTCGCGAAACTTGACTTTACCAAGAATGTATTGGGCCCAAAAACTTGACTTTACCAAGACTGTTACAATTAACCGTGATTAGTTACGGCCATGGTTATCGAATCGCAATTCACAACGTGAATCGCGAGGCTAAATTTTGAATCGTGAATCATGAATCGTATCGAATCATAAGATTCAGAAGACACATAAAAAATTACTTATATATGAGTCATATGACATACCATAAATAAAATGATATTATATAAGCTCAAAAAACATAGAGTCATCACTAAAGTCTCAAAAAACAAAAATCTTAGACTCTCAAGTCTCAACTCTCAAAAAACAAAAAATCTTAGACTCTCAAGTACTAGCAAAGTAGCAAGCAAAGCAAGTAGCAATTCATAAGTAATAAGCTAATAAAAATCAAGTATCCCCCTAATCATCAAGGCCAAAGTCATCACTGTCACTATCATTTTTGTCATCATCTAGCAAGACTATTCCTTCATCATCTTCCTCTTCACTCTTACCACCATCTCTCAATTCATTTTCTTCATTTTCCTCTATCAAAATGTCTTTTCCTTTATTATTCTTCTTGGCAATGACATTGTCTTCTACCAAAATGGCGTTGTTGTTGCCTTTTCCTTTATCAATCTTGTAGGCATTAATATTTCTTGGACTTAAAATTATACAAACATAAGTAATTAAGTAAATATATTTTGTAAAGTAAGAAGCATGATTCAAGAACTATAAAATGATTTTTAGAAATGCAAGTGCTACCTCTCTTTCTCTTTTTGCTTGAACCTCCTTCTTCAATATTGAAGCACTCATCTACATCTATCCAAGAGTTCCCTTCTATTAAGCAAGGATCCTCTCGTTCAGTGATCCATTCATCATCGGATTCAAGATCTGACAAGCAAATAGGATCATATGTATCTCCTTTTGCCTCCCTTAGCTTTTGTCTAGACTCAAGTTGAAGGTTGTATTTCACAAACACAAGAGCATTCAACCTTTGTTGCTCTAAGCGGTTTCTCCTTTTAGAATGAATTTGATCAAAGACACTCCAATTCCTTTCACATCCTGTAGCACTACAAGTGAGGCTTAGGACACGAATGGCTAGTGATTGAAGTTCTTTGCACTCTTCTCCATAACTATTCCACCATAAAGCTAGCAAAAAAAAAATGAAAAGTAAAACGCATAATAAAATGAATAATTACTAGTAAAGTAAAGCACATAATTAAATGAGTAAGAATAATTACCAGATTGTTTCTTATCTCTTGTTGCAATCGCCAAGTTATATCCAAATAGGCCCTCAGCCAAATTTCTCAATTTGAGCATCAATTTTGATCCTTGTCTCAAGATTAGCACATAACCTATCCAATGTTTTATACAACCCCATCTTCACCTCAATATCAGCATTGAAATTTGGATCATAATGGAACCTATCAAGATTAGAAATATTTAATAAGAATAATAATAAAGATTAAGCAAATATTACATTAATAATAAATAATATTTTCCTTACTTGGGATTAAGAAAATATGCTGCTGCATGAAGAGGCCTATGGAGTTGATAGTTCCAACGTTTGTCTATGATCTCCCATATTTTTTTGTATCCTTTTTCCACATTATCAAATCTCTTTGCAATTTGTTCCTTTGCTCTATCCATGGCCTCATAAATGTATCCCATTGCCGGCTTTGAATCACACAATTCAAGCAATACTTTAGTGCATTCCAAAACTTCTTTTCAACCAAAATAATGTCTTCCACAACCTTAGCTTCAGCCTTAGAGGCATAGGAACTCTTAGCCCATTGTGGCGATGCAAACATTGATCGAAGCGGAATTTTTTGTTCCAAAATACAATCCATTGTCAAAAATGATGTAGCAAACCTTGTTATTGTAGGCCTTGCTAAGTCTCTACCATTGGAATAACTTCTAAATAAATTCAACACCCAAGTATGCCTATAAACAAAAAATGTAATTTTTTTTGCTTTTCCAATGGTGTCTTGGAATATAGAAAGATCACTAATATCTTCAAGCATCAAATCGAGACAGTGGGCTACACAAGGTGACCAAAAGAGTTGCTTTCTTTTTTCCATCAACTTCTCTCCAGTAGATACAAGGGCGGAAGCACAATCAGTCACCACCTGAACAACATTTTCCTCTCCAATTTCCATGATCATATCATCAAGCAATTCAAATATTTTATTGGCATCTTTGAATAGTCCCTTTAGGACTATTGACTAGAAAGCTAGTAATTGATCTAGTCTTTCCATCAGTCCATCCATTCGACATTAAAGTACAATCGGTTTTCTTTCATTCAAGTTTATACTTTTCCAAATTAGCATGCACAATATCAACTTCTTTCTTCAAGTATGAGACTCTAACTTCATGATAAGTTGGTGGTTTCAAGCCTCTACCATATTCGCTAATTGATTTCACCATGTTAATAAAATAGGGACTCCTTACCAAATTAAATGGCAATGCATTACCATATATGCACCTACAAATATCTCTAACAACGGCATCCCTATCTTTAATCGTTGCATTTAGAGTTTGTTGCTTCATGATAGCCTTAGAGCCACTTCCCTCTTTTTTTTAAAAAGCATCCATGCTACTTTTTTGTGTGAATCATGCTCTTGATTTGTATCATCAAAACACTCAATAACATCATCATCCGCCTTACTTGCATCTTCTAAAATTTTTTACCTCTTCCGATGCTTGATCAAATGGAGCAACTTCTTTGTGTGTTCCGGCTAGATGATGCTTCATTCTAAAAGCTCCACCCCACATTGTTTTCGGACAATAGTTACATTTAACATGTAACCTTGTATCAAGAGATTTGCAATGATCCCAAGTAATATCTTTTTTCATCTTCTTTTTTGGAGCCATTGAGTCAATGAGGATTGAGGAAGGACTGTGCAAATGGAATTATGGAAGCAACTCTGTTGAAGAGAGAACTGTTGAAGCAAGGCTCGGCCAAGGGAAGCAACTCTGTCTGTTGAAGCACTGTTGAAGGATTGAAGGATTGAACAAGGGAAACAAACTGGACTGTTGAAGCGGCTCTGTTGAAGTACTGTTGAATAAGGCTCGACCAGTTAAAGAGATGGAACTATGCAGTCGCGACTCGCGACTGTGTTGGCGAGTGGCGAGTGTAGCAGTCGCGAGACTCGCGACTAAAAGGAGAAGTCGCGACTTGGTTGGCAAGTGAAGAAACCGCGAGCGAGCGAGCGAGCGACAGCTAGCGGTGATTGAAGAAGCTCGGCGACCGGTGGTGGCAATTGAAGAAGCTCGGCGAGAAGATGCAGTCGTGGCGCCGACGAGCGTGCAAGGAAGAAGAAACGCCGCTGCTGCTTTCTTCGAGTGCAAGTAAGAAACACCGCCTGGGAGCGAGCGTGCTGGTTGGCGAGCGTGCAAGGAAGAAGAAACACGTGCAAGGAGTTTTGGAGTGCGATTGAAGGTGAAATGCCGCTGTTTTTGGAAGAAAAAAAACGTCGGCGATTCACAGATCGCGGCGATTCGAATCGAATCGTGTTGAATCGCCGATTCAAACACCGATTCGATGCAATCGGCGATTCAATTGTTCGATTCGAATCGCCGCCTGCATGAATCTAATCGGATCGCACGATTCGCGATTCCGAATCGTGCGATTCGATAACCATCGACCCAAATATATTGGGCCTTTATTGGGCCGAATTAGAGGTGGCAATGGGTCGTGCCTCCAAGCAAGCCCGACCACCTCCACTACTCCGGTCGTGCCAGGCACGGCTCGGCCACTCAAAGGGGAGGCCCAGCCCGAGCCTGAGCCTGTCCCTTCGGGCTCGGGTTGGGCTCGGGCCGGCCTGAATTATCAAAAATAATTTATTAAAGGTCGGCAACAAGACTCAAACCACCAACCTTTAGGCTTTTTTATGGTGAACTAACCACCACACCAAGAATCTTTATATGTATACATACAATTGTATTAAATAAAATAGTTACTCTTCAAGCCTGGCACAAAAGACCAAGTGCAGACCAGGCTAGGCTTGGGCGGCGCTAGGCCTAGCCTGCGGGTGCAGGAGCAAGCCCGACCGGGCTTGACCGGGCCTGGACCCATGCCGAGCTCGGCACGGCCCACGTGCCCAAGGGGTGAGCCCAGCCCAGCCCGGCCCGAAATTCTTCGGGCCGGGTCAAGCACAGTCCAGAGTCGGGCTGGGCCCGGCCCATTGCCACCTTTAGGCCGAATATAAATTTTGACCAAACTGCAACTTGACTTTACCAAGAATCAACTATGGTATGGTCCGTTTGCGGCCATAATCATTATATGATCTTTATCCTTCAATTTAAATTTAAAACATATCTAATTTTTTTGAAATACATAATATTAAATTGTGTTAATAATTCTATTCAATCTGTATGTTTTTGACTAATGTCTATTTTTTTATTGAGTTCGCAACGATTTGGACCTTTCCAAGAAAAAATGTGAGATCTTAATATATATTATAAGTATATCTATAGATTTGTCAAAAGATTTTAGCAAAATGATTTATTTTACATAATAAAATATTTTGCTGATCCATCAAAAAGTCACTGAACATTTAATATGCATAATTTACGTGCAGAACTAGTTTCGTTTCAGACCGCTATTAGATAATATATATGAAAGAGGTGAAAATAAGTCCTGATTACGCCGTTATGGAATATAAATGCAAAAAGTCATGGATAACGAAAGATAATGCTTTCATATTGCAGGACAAACCTGTATATATATTTGATTAATTTGGATCATAATATTAGCTGATTAATTAGTTATGGGTCCAATCAAGAATTCCACAAATAAGCTGTCGTAATCAGCGGCCAACCACTGCCACTGATTACTTTTGAAACCAAACACCTCCTCCTCCTTTTCTTTTGTACGTGTTCTTCGATCGTCTGGCTTCATAACTAGCTAAGTTGGTCAAACATTCAAGTTGCATGCCCGGCTGTACGCTGTCCTAGTCAATATATCGCCCAATAATCTCCAGCATTTAGCTAAATATATATAATCACAAGTAGAGAAATTAAGGCCTGATCATTTGTTTCTACTTAATTGCATCAAAGTTAAATAGATAGAAGAAAAAAAAAAAGACAGAAAGATCATCAGCGTCACCTTATCCTTATAGAATAATGAACATATATGAAATATTTGACTATCATGGTTAGATGAGATGCTTCAATATATATATACGTCGGCATCATTTTACTTGAAGAAAAGTAAAGCTAGTCAACATCTGGTGATGTTAATATATAAAGACTTCTCATCTCAATTTATGCAGCCGAGTAACGTGAGTTGCTTCCAGAAACCAACAACTTAATTTGTCTCCTCTTCATATCAACGTATTACGTATTGATGACGCATATGTGACTATCATAATCTCTGTACATTATTTTTTAAAGTTTTAATTATATTATTCCTTGTTTTATGATTATATATATTATATCACCAGTTCCTTTTGATTAATTAAGCTTAATTCTTCTGGAGAAGCTTAATTAATTTGACCCCCTTTTTTTTTTCTGCACGAGCCCCATGATGTTGTATCACTATTACCAACCTCGCGGAGACTAAGTTTATATGGGAAGTCGGACTTAATCACCATCTCGGAATTGTCTGCAACCCTCTAGTTGTTACCAAGTGAAGACAAAGCCGCGCGTTGACTCGCGCCCCCCTGTTTATATCTCACCTAACTATGAATATGACTGCAGGTAACAGGGGGGGATCCAAATATATGCAGCAATGGGTTGCTGGTGCAGGCCAATGCATCAAGATATACTTGGTTGATGCTGCGTGAAGATATATATAGACATCCAGCATGGCCGGGATGCAGCTCTTCCTTTTTTTACAAATACTAGCAGCAGCAATATCTCTTGTTCTTGGGCAGTCACAGCTGTCAACTGGTATGTATAAATTTTTCCCCCCAAATTTAGCCACCCAGATTTCATTTGGAGCATTCTCTACTAATTTGCAGCATCTTTTTCATCTACTTCTTTTACTGTAAAGGCTACATAAAGTAGAAAGAACAGAAACAAAAGAAGATTTATCAAAAATCTTTAGTAAAACAGAGCATTCTAAATATTTCACCCATGAGGTCGGAAATACAAAGTAAAAAAGCTGAACATGCAATTGAAACAGATATTGAACAATTTTGCAGGAGACAGGTTGACTGCGAACAGCTCAATCGCCAATGGCCAGACCTTGATCTCTGCAGGAGGAGTCTTCGAACTTGGCTTCTTCAGCCTCATTAATGGCTCAATGAACGGATACATAGGAATCCGGTACCACAATCTCCCCGAAACAGAACGCGCAGTAGTATGGATTGCCAACAGGAACAAGTCCCTCGACATCTCCACTGGAATGCTGAACCTAACTTCTAATGGAAATCTAACCCTCTTCGACGGCGAAACCGTGCTATGGTCGACCAGCACATCGGGAGCACGTGATCCTATCTTGCAACTTCGAGACACGGGCAATCTCGTGTTGACCGATGGGGGCTCAACCACAAATAGAACTTTGTGGCAGAGCTTCGATCATCCATGCGACACTCTTCTTCCCGGCATGAAGCTTGGAGTAGATCGAAAGACCAATTATTCGATGCAGCTGGTGTCATGGAAGAGCCCCACTGATCCTTCTCCAGGCGACTACACCTTCAAGGTGGAGGCTCGAGATGTTCCCGAGATCTTTACGTGGAATGCTTCGAAAAAAATCTTTCGAACCGGGCCATGGAATGATCAAGGATTCAGCGGCAATCCAAAAATGGAGAGCAGCCTCATATCGAACCAGATAAGTTTCAGCTTTGGTTCGAGCGACGGTGGGATCTACTACAAAACTGAATACATAAACAAGTCTGCTCTGACACGGGCACTCGTGAGTACAAGTGGAAAGTACGAGAGGTGGAATTGGGACGATAGATCGTGGAACAACTTTTGGGGGGTGCCGGAGGATGACTGCGATCATTACGCTCATTGTGGACGCAACAGCATTTGCACCTGGGTTTACTATGATAGTTCGTGCGCTTGTTTGGAAGGATTTGAAAGGGCGAAGAACGGAAGCTGGGAATGCGAGAGGATAGAAGAGCCTTTGAGTTGTTCATCGAATCAGTTCGCTGAACTGCATAATATGAAGCTGCCAGACACCGAGAACGCAACAGCAAACCCTAGCAAGGGTCTGGATGAGTGCAAGATATTGTGTTTGAAGGATTGTTCTTGCACGGCATATGCTATTTCTGGGCCAAATGGTTGCGTGATTTGGCATGGTGATCTAGTGGATCTTAGGAATTTCACTGATGGAGGCGATGTTCTTTATGTTCGACTTGCGAGTAAGTATTCCCAATTCAAACATTAGGGCCAAATGGTTGCAAGCAGCCGGAGTGTTCGACGACTTGCAATTGCAAATTGCCATCGTGTCTCGGTTTATTGCTTTTTTAGGACGAATGAGCCATAAATTTCTAATTCTATGAAATTCTGTAGAATCTTCAAGGCAGAATGACATTACATTGGCTATAGCACTTCCTGTGTGTCTGGGATTCCTTCTGCTATGTTGTCTATGTGCATTCTTATTGTGGAGGATTAGAAGAACAAAACAAGGTATTGTCGCTCACCATTTACAGTAGTTTAGTTTTTTTTTCAGTAAAAATTCATCTGTTGTGATTTCTTAATGATGAGATGAATAAACTAATTGAATGAAAATTCAGTTTCAGCAAATTAACATGTTTTTTTTCTGAAAAAGAATTATTAAAAGAAGTTTGAAAACACCACGATGAACCTGCTTCCCAACCAGTTTCAACAAACATTACAATTCCAATTGTTACTTTCTCTTCTGATGAGTTATTGTCATGATGCTCAGAGGTTCTCCCAACTGGATCCGAGTCCTCCGTGAAGGATGCTGACTCACAACTGGAATTACCAAAGGTCATGGAGAAAGGTAATTGGCTTTTGGTCCTTTTTTTCTTCAGAATGTACCATTAATGTTTCATTTTGATAAAATTTCAGTTGATATTTGCCCCACCAATTAGAGTATATCTAGCCATTTGCATCTTGTTCCTGCCTATCATTTTTGGTGGGATAAAAGTCTTGTGTAATAAATTTTTATTCCATTTATTTGTTGGATTCTAGCTACACCAATACACCATAGTGCTAAATTGCTAATTTGGCGTATAGCGCCTTCAAAAGCTGCCTTTATGAACATAAGATGCTAAATAAGGTCTATAATAATAAAATAGGACATATATCGAACTTCTTAGAAGCCTATAGTTATGCTTTAATTAGAGGGAGCTAATGGTACCCAGGTTGCTATTTGAACGTTTTGTTTCAAGATGTCCTTTGCAGCATTCTTATAAGGAAGCATCTGTAATCTGATGTTACAGTGTTTTTTTTCAGTCCTTGCTCTGTAAACTAGCCACTCCAAGGACCTGGTTTTACATTGGTTTCTGTAGCTTCTGCTTCATAAACTCAAACTTCATAGTCAACTCTTAATTGGTGCTCATAAACTGAATCAATATCTGTGGTTACATATCCTCTAAATAACAGAGCTATAAGACTTGATTTTACAATATAGTTAAGTAAAATCATCTGTTTTTCTTTCAACTTAAATTACAGGTAGCACGCAACAGTTCTCGACGACAGCTTATGATGCATCAGAACGGAATTACGGTTCAGTCACAACCACTTCTCAGCATTCTAATCTGAATGATGAGGAAGCAGGTATGCAGATTCATTGACTAAATAAGAATCATGCACATAGAGATCGATGCTGAAGTTTCTGATGCTATTAGGGATTAAACTTATAGCAGCAGCATAATTCTAGCTCACATAGTCACATAGTGGCAATTTCTAGCATGAAGAAATATTAAGCAATTTTCTGAATTACTTGGATATATAGCATTAAGTTCAGGAACAAGAAAATAATCTCTCATTCCATGTAATTGGTATGATCTTTAATTTGTACCAGGTGATTGTGAAGTCAACATTTTGGGGTCATTGCCTTCCTATGATTTGTGTACATTAAGGTCTGCAACTAATGATTTCTCAATTGATAACAAGCTCGGGGAAGGTGGATTTGGCGTTGTCTACATGGTATGACTTTTAGCTAGCTTTAAAGGAACATATAAATATATAATTAACATGCAATATTTGGCAGGGTCAATTGCCAGATGCACAAAAGATTGCTGTAAAGAAATTGTCAAGGTACTCATCACAAGGCCCAGATGAGTTCAAGAATGAGATCTCACTAATTGCCCGCTTACAGCACAGAAATCTTGTCCGCCTTATTGGCTCTTGCGTTCAAGGAGATGAGAGACTTCTCATCTTGGAATACTTGGAAAACAAGAGTTTGGATACATTCATATTCGGTCAGTTTCTTATTAATCATCATCAGTTGTCGGACGTTTGAATTGCTCTGCTCTAAACTAACAAGCATTCAAAATTTACTCCAGATAAAACTAAAAGTGCATTGATAAACTGGAAAAAGCGCCTTGATATCATCATCGGCATTGCTCGAGGACTTCTGTACCTGCATCAAGACTCCAGCTTGAGGATAATTCACCGGGATCTCAAGTTGAGCAACATCCTCCTCGACAAGGACATGAATCCAAAGATATCTGACTTTGGAATAGCGAGAATATTTGAAGGAGATGAAGTCCATGAGAATGCAACTACAAGACCAGTTGGAACATTGTAATAAAACTCTAAAATCAAACAATATACTAACCGACCAAATGAATGAGTTGTTCTCATTTTTAATTTGAATTCTGGCATGCAGTGGATACATGGCGCCTGAGTATATATCAAGTGGACTGTTTTCATTTAAGTCTGATGTCTTCAGCTTTGGAGTAATAGTACTAGAGATTCTAAGTGGTAAGAGGAACAGAGTTTTCAATCAGGCAGGCGTACGTTTAAACCTTTTAGGACATGTGAGTAGCTTTCATGAATTAATGTGATCTTAAATGTTGCTTCAGGTTCTTATAAATTTATGGACTTGACTAATTTGTAGGCATATAAGCTGTGGAAAGAAGGGAGGTCTTTGGAGATTCTCGATGATGCACTAGAATGTTCATATCCTACAGCTGAGATTTTACGCTGCATCAGAATGGGACTATTATGTGTGCAAGAAAATAGCGATGATAGGCCAACAATGTCGGAGGCGGTGATGATGCTAGCTAGTGAGGATCAGCTGTTGACTCCACTTAAGCAGCCCATCATCACATCAGCAAGCAATGAAGGAGACTTCTCTTCTAATGAAATTAGCTTCACAGTCACAGGCAGATGACGATCGGCATATACACAATTGGTTTGTTTGATATAGTGAATCGACTACAAATGTTATAAAGCCCGTCTCGGGGGCAAAAGGTTTCACGTAAGAATATGGGGTGGATTACTTTGAAACTTTTTCACTTGTCGCTTGTTTAAACAGAATTATTATCTCTCTTGGTGTTAACCTTGGCCGGAGTATGTATCAAATAGAAGAGACAGTCTTCGTGGAGCAACCACCTGGTTATGTTGCTCAGTGGAGAATCGAGTGATTAAGAAAAGCCATATATGTCCTCAAACAAAGACCTCAGACATAGTTTGATAAGCTAAGCAAAATAGCCTTTGACATTGGACTCAAAGAATGTAACTCAGTTCGTAAGGCATACCTCTGCTGCTGGGGTTGTAAGTCTGGCAGTCTACGTGGACGATATCTTACGAACTGGCAGTGAACGAAGGAATTGACACTGCTAAAGCTCATTTAAAAAATCATTTTGCAAAAAAAAATGTATTTCGTTGATATTGAATTTCTTAACGAAGTAGGCATGATGGGATGCTGAAATACCCATTGAATCTCATGTCACCTCTGAGCGTGAAAAAAATGGTGACTTTGAAGATCTTGCGAGGTTCTGCAAATTAGTAGGCAAACTGATCTACCTCACTGTAGTAGACCAGATATTTCTTATGCAGTTGGTGTAGTCCGTCAATTCATGCATCAACCCAAAAATTCCCACTAGAATGCAATTCTTAACATTCTACACTATATCAAGAGCTCATCAACGAAAGGTTTATGGTTTAAGAAAAATGGGCAGTAGGCACATACGAATAGAGGGGTATTCTGATGCTTATTATACAATATCTACCACAGGATATTGCACTTATGTAGGTGGAGATATGGTTTACCTAGAGGAGGAAAAAACAAAACGTGGTAGCCTGCTCCAGCGCTAAAGCCGAATATAGGGTCATGGCTCACACAACATGTGAATTGATGTGGGTCAAATGCATACTCAAAGAACATTACCCAAAAGATAGATATCTACAACGGCCATAGCGGTAGCAAAATCGTCGCAGAAAGGCTTCTACGACGGCATACGACCGTCATTGGCGTCCGTCGCAAAAGGCCTTGTCGCAAAGAATCTGCGACTATGATTCAGCCGTCGCAACTGCGACCGCGATAGCCATAGCAGATAACCTTAACTGCAACCGCAAATGCCGTAGCAGATAACCTTAACTACAACCGCTCTACAACCATTGCTTTCTGTCACAGAATAATGCTTTGTCGTAGCAGATAGTAATATTATTATAAAAAAAATTAAAATTTTCTATTTATAGCTATATTTAAAAATTAAAATTACAAGTTTATTCAAGCTTACACCAGCTACAAATAATCAAGAAATAGAGTCATTTAAATTTATTTAGGAAGATATATACCACAATATTAATACAACAATATTGCAAGCAAAATGTTATATTGTATACTTTTCAAATTTGATATTGGCATAAGTTTCCAGAACAAACAATCTTAAATAGTCAACTACAAATTTGATCAACTAAGTTGTAACGACTAAGAAAGTAGAAGAAAAAGTCCATGAACATGACAATTAAAGATAGATGTGCCTTTCATTCTTCCTTTACAACGATTTGTTCTGCTAAATCTTGCTCTTGGACTTCTCCATGGCTCTTAAAGCTACAATTGATTTATGAACACAATTAAACACACATTTCAACCTATAAAAAATATATATGTCCAAATAAAAAGTAAGTTTCTAATTAAATTTCTAAATGCTTTCGTATCAATGATAACAACTATAATAAAGCAGTTGATGCTAACTGATAAGATGTGGAGCTGGAGGGAGATGTTGTTCGATCGGGAGCACGGGCGCGAAGAAAGGAAATGAAATTTATTCAAAAGTGGAAAAATTACATCAAAACTGAAGAGTTACCTCAAACTTTATTTACATTGCTATTTATACTTCGGGTTCTTAACAGGTTTCATTCGTTAAGACACTACCCAGAACTTATATGATGTGTAATGACTGAAAGAACCTTGCACTAATTCAACATTTATTGTTGTTACATGTACATTATGGTAAACTACTATTTATCTTCTTCTCCCGCGTCTCTGCAAGTCTTTGGTTTGTGCTCTTCACTTCAGTTCAGGCTACCAACTCGATTCAAGCTGCAAGATGCATAGATGCTCACTCTAACACTCCCCCCGCAAGCTGGAGGATGAGTAAGGGTTACTCATTCCCAGCTTGCTTAGGTTGTGGTTGTGTACGTTGCTGAGATGCTAATGGTTTTGTTAAGATGTCAGCTGGCTGTAGTTTACATGGGATGTAAACTGGTTCAACAATTCCCTGTAAAAACTTCTCCCTTACAAAATAACAGTCGATCTCTAGGTGTTTTGTCCTTTCGTGAAACACCGGATTGGCAGTGATGTGCATCGCACTTTGGTTATCGCAATAAATTGGTACTGGTTGTTTAATTTCAACTCCCAATTCAGATAACAATCTGATTACCCATAATATTTCTGTCGTGACACTGGACATAGCTCTAAGCTCGCTCTCTGCACTCGAGCGACTCACTGTCGCTTGTTTCTTGCACTTCCAAGTCACTAGGGAATCTACAAACTTTACTAGGTAATTAGTTACAAATCTTCTAGTAACGTTGCATCCTCCCCAATCTGCATCACTGTATGCAGACACTGTAAAGTGTTGTTTGGCCGAGTATAGAACAACCCCAATCCAGGTGCCCCTTAATTTGAGGTATCTTAGGATCTTCATTGTAGCCTTGTAATGGCCTTGCTTGGGTGTATTTGAAAACTGACTTAGACAATTGACTGCAAAGCTTATGTCTGGCCTTGTCATTGTCACATAAAGAAGCTTTCCTATCAACTTCTTATATGTTTCAGTATCACTGAATGGTTCATCAGCATCTAGGCTTTGCATGTCAAGTTTCTCATTGTATGACATTGGTGTGCTAGAGGGTTTGCAATCCTCTAATCCCCACTCGCTTAGCATGTCAATTATATATTTACTCTAGCTCAGGTGTATCCCTGCACTTGTTCTCTGAACCTCCAATCCTAGGAAATACATTAGTTTGCCTAGGTCCCTGATTTTGAAATCTTGGTGGAGTCTTCTTTTCATCTCAGGTATCTCTTCCACATCATCACCAGACATGACTATGTCATCAACATAGACTGAGATAATTGCAATCTTGTCATTTTTCCTCTTGACAAAAAGGCATGAATCTGCGGTGCATTGTTTGTAGCCTTGGTTCATGATACTAGATGATAACTTAGAGTACCACTGCCTACCAGCCTGTTTAAGGCCATACAATGATTTTAGGAGCTTACATACTCTAGTGTCACTTGATTTGCCATAATCTGGTGGCCTAACCATATACACTTCCTCATCAAGATCTTCATGCAAGTAAGCATTGCTCACATCTAATTGATATGGTGGCCAATTCCTAGTTGCTGCGGTTGCTATCAGTGTTCTAATGGTTGCCATCTTTGAAACTGGTGCATAGGTTTCATAGTAATCTATACCTTCTATTTCTGTGAAACCTTTGGCAACTAGTCTTGATTTGTATTTGTCAACCTTTCCATCAGGTTTGAATTTGATTTTAAACACTCATTTGCAACCTATTACAGATTTTCTTGGTGGCAATTCAACTAGTTCCCAAGTATTGTTGGCCTCTAGGGCCTCCAATTCAAGTTGCATTGACTTTATCCAATCCGGATTCTTACAAGCAGTAGCATAGCTATTTGGTTCTTGGTGTGTATCAATGATGCTTAGGAATGTTTTATGCTCAGCTGAAATGTTTCTTGTAATTTTCCAGGTCTTTTGATCTCTCTTTTGCTTCTCCTCATGACTGGTTCAATGTGCATGGGTTCTGGCTCAGTGGGCATTGGTGAATTGTTGCTCTCAATGTGGTTTTCAGGTTGTGTTTCAATGGAGTTTTCACTCTCAACATGACTACCAGTTTCATGTATCTCCTCATCATGTTGAGCACACACATTCTCTTGCCTATCAGTTGTTGACTGCAGTAGGTTATCAGTGGTATGTTTTGGATAAGGAGTGATTGATGAATTCTCTGTGGAGCTTTCATCAAAGTGATGAATTGGAAAGATAGCTTTGCTTTTGTGTTCAGTATCAAAAGGATAGTTTTGCTTTGGTGTTCAGTATCAAAAGGAAAGATGTGTTCTACGAATTTGACATCTTTGAATATAATAATGGACTGAGTTTTGAGATTGAAGACTTTGTATCCCTTCTGTCTGAAAGGGTAACCAATGAAAATTCCTTCATTGGCCCTAGGATCAAGCTTGTCTCTACCTCTTTTAAGAGAATTGGTGTAACATAGACAACCAAAGGCTTTGAGGTGTTTGATTTCAGGTTCCTTTTGGTAGAGAAGCTTGTAGAGGCTTTGATTACCTAACATAGGACTAGGCAATCTATTGATTAGGTAAGTGGCAGTCAATAAATAGTCACCCCAGAATTTTTGTGGCAATTTGGCTTGAAATTTAAGACTTTTAGTGACTTGAAGCAAATGTCTATGTTTCACTTCAACTATTGCATTTTGTTAAGGTGTTTCAACACAAGAGCTTTGATGAACTATCCCATGTTTGGAGAGAAAGTCATTGATGGTTGAGTTGAAGAACTCGCTACCATTGTCACTTCGAATGACTTTTATAGTCTTTGAGAATTGGGTTTGTATCAGCTGAATGAATACTATAAGGATGTTGGGTACTTGAGCTTTGGAAGAAAACAAATATGTCCAACAACTCCTAGTGCAGTCATCAACTATAGTGAGTAAATAAGAATGGCCATTGTAAGTGGGTTCTTTGTAGGGACCCAAACAACACAATGAATTAAATCAAATGGAAACTCTGATTTATTCATACTTGGAACAAATGGTGTTCTACATTGGTTTGCAAGAGGGCAGATGTTACAAACAAACTCAGGAATGCATTTTATTTCTGGAATTCTATTTGAAAGAAACTTCATTCTGGAAATAGACATATGACCTAGTCTAACATGCCACAAAGCATGGTTATCATAAGAAGCTGAAAATAAAACCTTGGGTTGAACTCTCGGGTTGCCTGCAAGTTTAGGAGCTCCTTCCATCACATACAGTCCATTTATCTCTCTACCAGCCCCCAAAACTTTCCTCGTTACTAGGTCCTGGATGACAAATGAATGGGGATTAAACTCAACTGAGCAATTAATCTCTTTGGTTAATTTGTTGACTAACATTAGATTGAAATGGAAGGAAGAAACAGCTAGTACATTGTTCAATTGGAGGTGTTTGTTGAGGTACACAGTTCCTGAGTGGCTTACAGGAATTGTGTCCCCATTGGGTAATGAGATTTTGTCATTGGTTTTGGGTTTGCAAAGGTTATCAAGCAACATGGTATCATTGGTAACATGGTCAGTTGCTCCACTATCTAGAATCCAAAAATTAGATAAGTTCAATGACTTGAAATCAGAATTTATACTTGCCATGTTGACAATGTGAGCCTCAGGTCCTTTCTGTCCAAGCAAATTCTGCATTACATCCATTATGGTGGTGTATTGCTCCTCAGTGAAACTTTTGTACTGGCTGCTGATGCTTTCATCATCCATGCCTTGGGTACCATTGGCTTCTCTGTTACCTCCAAAAGTAGCTAAATTCACATTGCTAGTTTGTCTTGCCTCTGTAAAGCTTATGTCCCAGAGGGTAACCATTCAGCCTGTAGCAGTTCTCTCTCAAGTGACCTGGCCTTTGGCAGTAGTCACAGAACAACTTGTTGTTAGGTCCTAACATTTTGAACTTGTTCCCCTTGTATCCATTCCCTGTCGTAGTTGGGTTCTGGTAATTCCAAGTTTGCCCTGAGTTTTGGTGATTCCCAGTCGATGATGCTTCTGATAAATGCTATTTAGAGCGACACTCTCAACAGCTGAATTGGCATTTAATCCTGATTGCCTTTGCAATTCTTCTTGCTCTAACATGGCATACGTTTGATTAATATCCGGGAGTGGCTTCATAATCAGGATCTGTCCCCTGATGCTCACATAAGCTTCGTTTAACCCCATTAGGAATTGTCTGAGCCTTCTTTTCTTGTGGCAATCGCAACCAGTAGTATTGGCATTTAGTGCATCCAATTCATCCCAAAGTGCCTTTAACTTGGTATAGTAGGCTGAAATCGACAGATTCCCTTGTCTGCTGGAGTAAATATACATCTCTAGTTCAAATGTTCTCGGTTCATTCCCCCTTTCGAACCTGTCTTCAAGCTCTCTCCACATTTCAGCGATTGTCTCCGCGTACATCACAGTGTTGCCTAAACTTGGTGCAACAGACTACAATATCCATGATTTGATCATGTCATCGCATCGCTTCCATTTGTTGTATCTCGGTGATGTCTCGTCCGGCCGCTCTAGGGTTCCATTTACGAACCCGAGCTTGTTCTTAGCAGACAGCGAAATCACCATCAATTGCTTCCAGGAGAGGTAATTTTCGTACCCGATCAATTGAACCGATACTAGACTCATACCTGGATTGTTATTTCCGGCTAACACAAACGGATCATCTTGGATCTCTGCTTCTCCGGCGACAGATCCACTCTCTGGATGCGAATGAGTTTCCCCAACCACAGATCGGCTGGCGACTGTCGATCTCCGATTTCTTGCCATTGGATTATCAATCTTTCTTGATTCGAGAGCTTCGTCGATCTGAATCACCAGAGATCAGCAGTACTGCTCTGATACTAGGGGTGAGCATGGGTCGGAACGTCCCGGCCGTCCCGGTCCGGCCCGACCCGAAAAGTCAGGACAAATTCCGTCCCGGTTCAAAATCGGGACGGGACCGGGACAAATATGTCTGTCCTGATTAAAAACCGGGACGGGACCGAGACGATACAAAAAAAATCGGGATTGTCCCGTCCCAACCCGGTTTATAATATAAGTAATATTAAATATATAATATTATTTTTTTGAGAAAAAATATTAATTATTTTAATGGAAATATTGTTTTTATTTTATAAAAAAACAATATTAATAAATTCGGGACGTCCCGATCCCATCCCGGTCCCGTCCCAAATTTTTCGGGGTGGGACAAAATCAGTATGATTCGTATTCGGGACCGGGACGCAATTAAAGGACATACCAAATCCTGGCCCATCCCGGCCCGAGCTCACCCCTATCTGATACCATGATGAGATGTGGAGCTGGAGGGAGATGTTCTTCAATCGGGAGCACAGGCGCGAAGAAAGGAAATGAAATTTATTCAAAAGTGGAAAAATTACATCAAAACTGAAGAGTTACCTCAAACTTTATTTACATTGCTATTTATACTTCCGGTTCTTAACGGGTTTCATACGTTAAGACACTACCCGAAACTTATATGATGTGTAATGACTGAAAGAACCTTGCACTAATTCAACATTTATCGCTGTTACATGTACATTATGGTAAACTACTATTTATCTTCTTCTCCTGCGTCTGACGTCTCTGCGAGTCTGTGGTTTGTGCTCTTCACTTCAGTTCAGGCTGCCAACTCGATTCAAGCTGCAAGATGCAAAGATACTGACTCTAACACTAACAACAGCAGACCATAAAATGCTAACAATAGCATACCATAAAAATAAAAAATAAAAAATTCGTATAAACATCAGTATCTAATCTAGTCAATATATCCATAAATGATTAAATAAGCAACCTTACATTAGATACATCAGTGATATCATGCACTTTTTTCAGAATATGAGTAGACGAACATGCACTTTTTTCAGAATTTGAAGTTAAAACATGCTTCAAATCCATAAAATTATAAGATGCTTTTTCAGTGTATGTTTGGCATGGGACTATGGAACGTGATTCCAGCATGACAGAGCATAGATCGTTTAAAGCTGAAAATTCATTACTGCTGATCGTAGATTGTTGTGCAATGTGTAACAAATAAATACTCAAACTTGAGACTAACTAATATTTGATAAGTTTGATGTCCCAATACAACCAAATTCATCTTATCCAGAACTGCTACAGAACTTACGGATATTGCAGATTTTTTAATTGACCCAGTTGGGGAACCAAAATACCAGATAGCTGAGCATTTCCAAGATCACTGAAAGAGAACAAACATGGTGAATTCATGAAAATTTACTAATGAAAAATTTAAAGCACAAAGATGAAGCCCACTTACACTCTAATAACACTGTTGTCATTATTACATTAACATGGAACCATGTACATGGATTAACCAGAGTTGGGTCCCCCGGCTTTGTAACACATTATTAGGATCATTTAAATTGGTCTTGTGATAGTGCAAAGCATCACCTGCAGACACATAACTTCAGCATGTCATACCAGTAGAAATTGAAAAAAAAGCTACACACGTTTTAGTTACTTCTGTTAAAGTTGTTGCAGAAAAGGGACAGGGAAGAGAACTCTTATACTCATCCTATAAGACAATAACTGACTGAAAAAGCCAACAGTCTAAGAGGAGCGAGGAAAAGTATGAAGAAATAAACCTCCCATTGCTGTGAGGCATAGGTCTCAAGATCCTCTACTGTAGCCTGTAGGCAATCTTACAGCGATATTTGAATGGTGCCTACAAGAAATTAAAGCCATTCTCAATTAACTTCGGAGCTTCATTTTCCCTGAATATATGGTGGTTCATATGTTTAAATTTGCCATATATCATGTGAAATGAAGCATGTATTTGTGGATCCTCAGTTATTAGGATTTAGAAAATGTAAGATATCACATAACAAATACAGTTGCGCTGTAACCTGGAACTCAAAAGGCCTCGTTGGAAAACCTTTATCATAGAAGAACTGAAGCTTGTCAACTTTTCTGCTTGAGATGAATTTATAAGCTGCAATAGAAAGCACTGGATTTGCCCCACAAAAAAAACACAAAAAGAAAGCACTGGATTCTATTTCTACATGAAAACATAAAGCAACAAAGTAATGCCACCAATTGATAACATATATTATTGTAATGTCATTACAAATTAAAGATAACAGTAACAAAATACCACCAATTGATGCATATATTCTTCTTACATCAAGATCAGAATCTCGTGAGTGTTCGCCGACAATTATGCCTTCATATGTACGTCTCGAGACACAAAACAACAGGTAATAACAATGTCAATCAGTAACAAGTGGCAACAGAAATCAAGGAATCACCTCCATTCCGGGTGAGACAAAGAGAGCTCCACGAGCTTCTAAGCTCATTAGTGCATGTGATGTGATGAGGCCTTTGCCGACAGATACCTGTTGAAGCAGCAGACAATAAGATCTAGGAATTACAGAGAATTCAAAGTACTTTCAAGGTTCACTATCAATCAAGCATTTGCCCCAAAGTGGTCTTGTTTGGCTAGGGCATAAAAGGCTCACTATCCCACTTCATTTCATCTTTATATTCAAACAAACAAGTCAAAGTAATATTGAACTAAGCCACTACTCAATAACTGATCTATGACTCTATAAATTGCATATTTTGTCAAAGTTGATACCAATCATGGTGATTGTGATGTACAACGAAATGATTTAAACTTTGCCTCTTTTACTGCAGGATCTTCAAAATATAGGAATAGATGCACTTGGACCAAGAAAGAAGCTTGTGCATGCAATCAATGAGCTTCAGAAAATGAATCATCTAGTTCAAGACGGGGACAAGGACACTTATAGTGCAGCAATTAATGAGACTAGAAAACTACATGGTGCTGGAAATAAGTTAATTACAGAGTACTTTCAAGGTTCTAGTGTTGGCAAACAGAGATTTTAGACCAAGCAAGCCACTAACTGGAAAGACCATTAAGGATACAACTACTAGGAGAATTTCTACTGGAAATAGTAGCAGGAAGGGAAAATTCAGACACACCACTGTGGTGCTATGTACCTGGCACACCATTCCGAGTGGTATGGTATATATGCCTTTGCATATACTATTTAATCATCCACTCCTATTGTTGACTGCATTCTCTTTTGTAGTTTTTCATTACTGTTTTATCATATTATAAAGTTTTTCAAGAGGGTATCAGACATTTTCTACTTTCTAGTATGAATTGCTTATGCTGAACATACATGCTTAAATTGAACCTAATCTGATCATAATTGGCATTAGGCTTGGGGCTTGCTCACATGGTAATGATGCTACATAAGTTATCAGTAGAACTGATTAATTAGGAACATTGAGGAACAATAAAACTCAAGCAATAAATGAAAGTGAGAGAAAATTATATTTTCAAAAGTGTTTTTTGACTTTTTGAGATAATAAGTAGCAGTCACAAATTGACCACTTCATGTACTTTTCATTAATTGCCCCCATTTTGCACCTTTTCTGAAATAAATAAATAACAGGACTCACACTCATGTTTCATATCTCTCTTTCAAACTGTTGAGAACAATCTACTTGTAGCATTCTACGATACTACACTAGGCACCAATGATGGGCATGGACAATATCTAACTATTAGCAGATAATTTTTGTTCTGTAGCAACATTACTTATCTTCTTTTCGTTAATATTGTCATCAAATACTGTATTTGTATTACCTACTCCCGGAGACAACTTATCATCTGTATCTTGCAAAATTTTGTTTTGCTTTTAGATTTTTCTCATATTTCCTCAGACTCTAAAGATGCTGAAATTGATAATTTAATAGTGATTTGAATTTTGATCAATAGTCCCATCTATAAAATATTTTAGGTTTGTGTGTCTCTAGCAGGAAGGAGTTCTAGCAAGTTATTTTAGGTTTATTATTGAGAATTGATGTTCTTAGTCATGGAATGCACTCTATATTCAGATAGAGTTGTAGTAAGTAGTCCAATTAATTCTGATTCTCTGTAGTTACTTTAGTTCAAGCACCTTCCTGGAATATGGCATTATTATAGTTTTCTCCTCTTTTTCTAATATATTCCCACTGTTTTACGGCAATGAGTATGGCAATGGTTTTGAATATACAGTCTCTGTGCTATTTATTGCTTTCTGTAGATCATTATCCAATTTTTATTAAAGTCAGTCCATGGAATAAACTCTAGTCAAATAATTAGTTGGAATAATAAAGACCAATATTCTCATGTGGCAAGACTATGATTCTCCATACAAATGAGAACCCAAGGGACAACCATTAGTTCTGACTTTTGAAGCATATAATGTTATTGAATTTTCATCCAACCTCAATTACTTTTAGCCTGCCGGATGCTAACAGCCTGATTATTTGACTTCTCCACTTGCAGGATGCATTTCGCTATTTAAGAGGAGACTGTTCACATTGGTTTTTAACACACTTCCATATGGATCGTGAGTTAATCATCCCCCTTCATCCTCTGTGCACTTGGTACATTCTATTGTTACATCAATTTAAATAACACAAAACCCACAAGCAGTTATTTTTCTGAGAAGAGTGCTTGTTTAGTTGATAATTTGCATCTTCTCAGAATCATAGTCAGTTATACTCGGCTTTTGATATTAAGCTTCACTGGAATGTCCAAGTAGAAGTTTGACGCACCTATTGGTTTCATCTTACCAAGTTTGGAGTAGTTATGGGAATAGTAAATAGTAAATGGTTTCATCTGCAATGTGATGGTTATACATTAGATTCTTAAATTCACACCACTAAATTTGTTAAATCATTAATGACATCAAAACCCTAGTTTCGAATTGTAATGACATCAAAACCCTAGTTTCGAATTTCAGAAGTCACATAAGTGGAGACTTTTATCGTATTTGTCGATCAAGAAAAGAAACCAAAAAGAGATAAACCCTAACAGAGCACAAGGAATTGATGGATTAACAACAAAATGAATGCTAAAGATCCGAGGAAGATGACCTGGAATCTGCACCGAGGTCCGAGGCGGAGGGATCGTGGACCATCTGGAGTACAAGGGACCTCCGGGTCCCCATCTAGGGCTACGATCTCCGGGATGGGGAGCTTCTCGCCGAATGCTACGGTAGCCCCCTGCAAGCGGTTGTATGCCTCAAACCGGCTCTTGAAATCGACAATGGTGGCACTAGAAATAAAGTTGTCCATCTGGTTAGGCGGCAGAGCTTTCCTCGAGGCGGAGGAGAGGGTCTTAGGTAGAGCTCGGAAGACGCAGGCGGGTTAAAAAAAAGGAACGAGCGAGTGAGCGGGTAAGACATAAAAAGGATTCAATCAGTGACGGTTTTGCGACAGCGAAAAGCGGTAGCAAATGGCGCTCGTCACGCGGTCACCATGCCGTCGCAGGTGGTTTTAAATTTGCGACGGCCATTCTGCGGTCGCAACGCCGTCGCAGATGTGGCATCTCTGCGACCCACATTGACCGCGGTCGCAGAACCATCACATCTGCGACCTCTATCACGGCCGTAGCCAAACTTATCATCTCGTCGCTATCTCGTCGAGATAGCGACAAGATATCGTCGTCTCGGTCGAATCGCCTGTATCGTCTAGACAAGAAAAAAAAAAACAAGCGTAGGATTCGAACCCTGGCCCGCGCGGTGGACCAAGAAAGGTTCCACCGCTGGGCCAGGGTTATTTTTTTGCGATTTTTTCATCCAACTTGTATATAAGTGTTATCTACATTATTGATTTTTTTTAAAAAAACCTAATTTAAACCCTGCTCGATCGGTGCCTCTCTCATTATCTCATCTTCTTCAATCTTCTTCCTCGTTCCTCACATCCCATCGGCGGCTCTCTCGGAAGCTTCCTCGCATCCCATCGGCGCTTCACTTCTCCGGCGACGCTTTTCTATTTTCTGACCAGGTATGTTCCGGCGATCTTTTCTATTTTCCGCCATTTTTGATTCGTTGTTCTGGAATCAAACTGAATTCCAGAACAGCTTAACGGCTTAGCTGTTCTGAAATCAAACCAGAACAGCTTAAGTTGTTCTGGATTTGATTTCAATTAGCTGTTCTGGTTTGATTTCAGAACAGCTAGTTTGATTTCATCAGTTTGATTCCTTGTTTATGCTTGATAAGTTGATAGGATATTTGTATTGTCCTTGTTTAGTTGTGTTCATTTTGTATTGTGTATTTGTGTGCAACATTGTTTATATTGTGCAGTAAATTAAGGAGGGAAATTCCGGTGAAACACCTTATGATCCTTCTAAAGATCCTAAACGAAAACCGAACTCGAAGGATATTGGTTGGAGATATGGATATTGGCCGGATTTAAACAAAAGACAATTGATTGCATGTTCACTTTGTGACAACCAATTGAATGGGGAAATCACAAGACTTAATTGGCGGGTGGTTATGGAGACATGAAAAGTTATGATAAAACCACAACGCTGATAATGAGAGAAATGCATGATGCCCTTGCAGCTAAGAGGAAGACACCATTCAATTTGGATGATGAACAAGAAGCAGTGGCACCAGTAGACCATTCTACAGCTTCCAACTCCGTGCCAAGCTCGGGAACAATTTACAAGAAGAAAAAAAAGAGGCTGCTATCCGGTTTGCAGCAATGTCACAAGTGTCACACTCACAATCCACATCACAAACCAAGATTGGTGGATTGCTATAGAGAACTCCAGAAGAAATTGTGGATGAAAGGCACTCCAAAGGTCCTAGCCAATAGACCATTGAAAGGTCTTTGAAGACAAAAGAGGCTATTGAAAAAGTTAACATGTATGTAGCCAACTTCTATGAGAATGTCATTCCTTTCAATGCGGCAAACTCAAGAAGCTATGAATTGATGGTTGAAGGCATAGCACAAATTGGATTGGGCTACAAACCACCCACATATCATGAGTTGCGGGTTCCTTTATTGAAAAAGGCAAAAGAACAAACAGAAGATTTAAAACGCAAACATGAAGATGTTTGGGAAAGGGATGGGTGTACTCTTATGTCAGATGGGTGGACAGACAGAAGAGGGAGACAATTGATAAATTTTCTTGTAAATAGTCTGCAAGAGACTATTTTTCTTGGCTCTGTTGATGCTTTTAGTCAGTGTCATGATGCTCAGATATTGGCTAACTTACTTGAGACCAAGATTGAAGAAATTGGCCCAAGTAATGTTATAGTTTTGATTGTTTCTATTGCTTACAAAGAGTGTCTTTTCCCTTCTTTAAGAGATAATCCCTAGATCTTCATAATAACCCTTTCTAACTTAGCTATCACCATTTCTAACTTAGCTAAAGCTTGATTATGATAATACAAGCAAAATATACATATCAAGAAGGCAATAAGGCAACATGACATTTTTTAATCATATAACAAGATATTCTAATTCAAACTTGCTTTTGGGTTTTATGTATTAAAGTAAAGCCTATTCCACCAGCAGTTACATAGACTTCTAAAGAAAATAAAGTTACAAAACTGTTACACCTGACACTTTGTCACAGACAACTGTTAAACTACGTAACAAGAAGGAAAAATATATAGTTCAGAAGTGAGATATGTACCCATGGAAAAACAAAGAGACAAGCAAGAACAGATTGTAGACAAGAACAAACACACAAGTATACAACAAACCAAGAAACAAACATGAAACTTACTTCAGAAAAGAAAAAGATGAAAAGTCACCAGTGACAATTTACTTGGCCTTCACTGACTACAATGCTTGTCCACTGGATGAAAACTGGGTAGTTTCATACTCTCTGCCTGCAGCATATATTTCTGTATTTTCATCTTTGCTCTGTCCATATTCATCCTTTGAAGCTCCTTAATTAGAATATTGTATGTATGCTGTTGAGGAGTGAACCCCTTCAACACCATTTCCTCAAAAAATAGACACGACTGAACTATTTTCCCATTTCGACAAAGACCGCGCACCAAAAGACCATATATGCTAAGGTCAAGGCTAATGTCTTGCTTAAACATGTGCCCAAGTAAATACAAGAGGATCTTTACCCATTTCATTTTACAACAAAGTTTCAATAAAGGAGAGTAGGTCTTAATGTTAGGCTTGCAATAGATTTCTTGCATTGAAAATAGTAGCTTCAAAGCATTCTCTACCTGAGAATGGTTACAGGCAGCTGAAATTAAGGTATTGAATGTGGTTATATCGGGAGTGATGCCATTTTTATGCATCTCTTCATAAATGTCATTGGCATCACGCAGTCGCCCTACCTTGCATAATATATAAATCAAAGAGTTATAGAATGAAGTATCTGGAGTGCAGCCATCAGCCTTCATCTTTTCATAAACCATGAAAGCTTCTTGAATCTCCTTGGCCTTCCCCAAGGAATGCATTATGATAGTATAAGTCACAACATTTGGATGACATCCATGTGCACGCATCTCAACAAGAATTTTATCAACCATTCTAAAGTTCTTTTCCAAGCAATAAGCTTCAATAAGAGAAGTATATGTAACCACACAAGGATGAAAACCGAACTCTACCATTTCCTCCATTGTTCTTCTAGCCTCTTCTAGCTTTTGTGCTTTACACCACCCATGAATTAAAGTATTAAAACTACTAGCATTAGGTGGTACTTCATTTTTAACTTCCATAAAGGCATCTCTCGCATGTTTAACACTTCTCTCCTTACACAAGGTGTCCAGCAGTATATTCATGGCTACGGTGTCTTTCTTAATACCGAAGCTGTCAATTCGTTTAAAGGTCGTTATGGCATCGCCCCACCTACCAGCTCCAGCAAGCCTTCTCATAACCTTTGTTATAGTCGCCAAGGACACCAATCCCCCAAGCCTAACCATATCATCAACCAATCTCCACATCACTTCAAATTCTTTTGATTTTCCTAAAATGTCAACCATCATATCATAAGAATCAGGAGAGTGCTTGTAACCTACTTGCATAGTGGCCCACATGAAGAAGCCAAAAGCTGAAATCCAATCATTGCTATATCTCTTGAATATCTTATTGACCAAATCCTCAGAGATATTTACATTGCAACCATCAAAAGCTTCAACGACAGCTTCAACAGACGTGAAGTTCAGTTTCAGAATTCTGCAAATTTTATCAACATCAATGTCATCCTTATCGTGAGACGCCCTTCTGTAATCCAACCTACAATTATCTGCCTTCCAACTGGTACCACTATCTTCCAGAAATTCCAACTTGCTCAGGAGCACAAAATCATCACTATCCACATAATTTTTCTGAGACTCTGGGTATTTGAACCAGTGAGGTAGCTCTGGCGAATCAACAAAGTTGCAGAAGCCAGCAGAAAGGTTGCAGAGCACCAAACTATTTGGTCGCACAGATCGTGATGAAACCATGAAAATTCGGCCATATTGAGCCATCACAAGCTGAAGTGGCATCAAAAGCAAGAAAAAACTAAAAAACATAAACTTTTCTTGATCAGACAAAAAAAAAGAACTTTTATCACTGAACTAAACCATCGAGAAATTTCACATCTTATATATGATGTTTGAATAGTTCAAGAATCATAACCCAGAATCCAAGGATATATAATGCAAGAAAACACGGAAATTTGAGCTAGGAAACAATCTAATTTTGAAGCACATGTTAGCAGTGATTCCTTCAATGTCAAGGCAATGGTCTGGCCACTTGGTATCAATAAATTTATTTACTGAAAACTCAGACATTTAAGATCACTCGTAACAAGTGCTATCAGCCAAGTTCCACGATGAACCAAAATGAAGAAATAGATAGGAGTTTTTGGAAAAAAAAGAAGAAAAAAATTCCTAGAAATTTCCACTTTCTATTTGTTTCTTGTTGGCATTCTAATCACCAAGCGAAGGTCTTCTTCAAGAAATGGAGCTTTGCAACAAACAAGAAAACTTTAATCCCTAAAACAATTTAACGGAAACTAAAGAAGAGTGAGTAGTTGAGCTCCAAGCACAAAAAATTTCATTACTGCAAAACCTTATCATCAGAGAAAAAAATAAGAAGAGTGGGTAATTGACCCTGCGGCAGCACCGAGATGGCTGACCTCGCGGTGGATTGCGGGCGGAATAGCTTATTTCGCCGCCTCCTATACAGCCTGCAGTGGCTGCGCATGCGGGAATCGGAGGCTGGACGCCGGTGAGCGAAGCGGCGCCGGGCGACGGGGTGGCCAGTAGCTATGAGCCTGCGCGTGGGCGGCCACGAGGTAAGGGAGAGGAATTCAGGACTCTAGCAGAAGGGGGTCAGAGGGTTTAAATTTTTAAAAGACTATATTACCCCTCTAGAACATTAAACCATAAAACCACATTAACCCGAAGAAAAAAATACTCCCTCCGTTTCAAAATAAGTGACCTGTTAGATTTTGGCACATATATTAAGATATCTATTAAATAACCTAATTTTTAAATTTTGACACATATATTAAGATGTCTATTAAATAACCTAATTTTTAGCTGAAAAAAATTCTTTTAACTAAATTACCCATGGTGTGACCCTTTAATAGCTTCTAATGAAGATTCTATTAGTTAACCTTTAGTATTCTCTTGTATTATTGATGGTAGAAGCTTTTATTGAAGGTTAAAATTGATAAAAAAAATTTAATACTCCATTAAAAATCTAAAACGTCACTTAATATGAAATATAAAAAAATATATAAAACGTCACTTATTATGGAATGAAGGGAGTAGGAATTTGGCAATACCCAGGGGTCGATTCGTAAACCGTCTAATACTATACAAAATTAATTAGTACAGTATAATATACGAAACAATATAAGAAATAATATCATGTTCGTTTCACACGGTATCAAACATCAAATTTAGTACAATAGTGCATTTATTTCCTATTATCACGGTAGATAAGACTATTTCATTGAAATATTTTTTGTATTATTTTTTATTTATTTCATCATACAAAATATACCGAACAAAATTATATTATAATAATAATAATAATAATAATAATAATAATAATAATAATAATAATAATAATAATAATAATAATAATAATAATAATAATAATATAGTTATTTTAGTTAATATAGTAATTATAAATCTAATTGATGTATTCTAATTAAAATTATATCACAAGTAAATTAATTAATTAATATTTTATAATTTTAGTATTTATCAACCAGCTCTAACATTAATCAATATAAGAAAACATACTATATCATAGAAAATACCAAGCACACTACTAGAACTAATGCAATTTGTGATGGCTCTACGATCGTAGCGAATCGACGTCGCAAAGTCGCAACCCATGAAGAACGATAGATCAATCGTCGAATGATTAAATCATGACAGCACGATGATCGAATGGCGACTACTGCTAGTCCTCGCAACGCCGTCGGAAAACCAATATTTCATTCCCACACAAACCTCTCCCTCTCTCTCTCTCTCTCTCTCTCTCTCTCTCTCTCTCTCTCTCTCTACGCCATTGCAAACCCTAGCGTCGACGGCCCTCTAATCGGAGGGCAATGACTCGATGGGGAGGCAAGGTGGCGCTGGTCACCCCCTACTTTTTATTTTTTTCTAAATTATTATATGGATTGGACTAACACTTTGGGGCCGATCGGATTAGGCCTAGAAGCGCCCACACTCATGAACTAGCTAGATTCAAGTCAAGCTAGACGGCTTAGCCAGGCGGCTCAGCCCAACTATACAAGGACATTCATGTCCTCATTAATTACGATAGATTCGTCATTACGAGCCCGACTGTTGGTGAAATAGCCTACACTAAAGGGAGGGTGAATAGTGTGTAATCTAATCTTTTAGCTTAAATCTGATTTCAATCGTTTCTTGATTAGTTAGGCAAAACACAATGTGAGTTAATTATGTGCAGAAGCAAATTATAAGCAATTAGGCGAGCACAAATATAAACAATGCTAACACGAAATTTATAGTGGTTCGGCAACCCCGTCTACTCCACTACCTAAGCACCCTCGTGTAATATTCGAATATATATTTTTTTTTTAATTATTGATTGTTTGTATTGTTAGTCTAGCGGGCCGATTCAGGGTCGAGCTGAGTCGAGTCGCGATCTGGCACAAGCTTGAGAGCTCAGGTAAGTAATTATGCAAATTGTATGTCTTTTTCTTAATGAATTAATGCATGTGTCATGTTTGAGCATCGGGTTATTTTGGGGCTGAGCCGAGTTCGCGGGTTGGATCCGACCTTGATTTAGGATGCAGTTTAACTAGAGGAGTAGTGTTGGAAAGTTTAAAAAAAAAAAGGTATTTTTTTCCTTTTGGGGAAGGGATTATAAAATCCTCCCATCCCCTTTGAGTCGTGCGGTTCCATTTTCGAGCTGCACAAGCGGATTGGATTGAAGGGAGGAGGAGTCGAGTCACCCCCTGGATCCGAGCCGCCGCCCTCCCGGGAGTTGCGAGCCGTCGTCCGGGATTCCTTTCCTTTCCTCTCCTTTGCATGTGAGTGGATTCTTCCTTCCCCCTCCTTTCTTTCCTGTCTTGAGCCGCCTCCCCCCTACTCTTGAGTTATTGCCGATTTGTGTTTTGATTCGTTGTTTGGTGTTCAATTCTTCGTGTTGGCATGAAAGAGGAGGCCTTTGAATCCTTCTTTGTGGTGCGACAGCCCTAGGATTGCCCTAGGGATGCCCGGCCAAGGTAGGAAGAAAGGTGCCCTCAAGGTGTTTATGAAATTGCTTGAGTGAACCTTCATGTGTTGCATGAGTTTCTTGTTCTTGATTGTGAATCTTTTGGGATTCTAATGGTATTAGATTATGATTGATGCCAATTTTATCATCATAGCATGTTGAATTATTGATATGGATTGTAAATATGAAAATATACTCTTGATGCTTCGATCTTGAATTATGATGCATAAAATCTTGATGCTTGATGAATAATCTTGATGCATGGAAAATATAATTTTGATGGTGAATTTTTTATCTATCTAATGTCGATTATGATGGGTGTGATCTGGTTTATGATAAAAATTTATGAGGATTTTTGCTGTATTTTTTGTTTATTTTGAAATAAGCATGCTGAAAATTTCATTGTGCTGGAATTTATGCCGAATCATGAATCTTGATGCTGAAATCTAAATCTTATGTTGTAATTCATAATGTTCACTAAACATAGCGATGTAACCTATCAATTTGACCAGAAAAGATAGTTATATAACACATGTTGGAAATCAAATTCAGCATGTATGAACCAGAAACGGGCTCAACGGTAGGCTGGGATTCTTAATTACAGAAATAAAGACCTAATTTCAGGAATTGAATTTTAATCTGCAGAATTAAAATTTAAGATGCAGACATAAAACTGTTACAACTGAGAAATTATAAATTTTATGAATTAAAACCCTATGGGTAGGAGATGCTTCGGGCCTAGAATGCCGGGAGCGGGTATGTGTTGATAAGACGGTTCCCGATAAGGATATTCTTAGGACACCACTTCTATACTTGACATAGGTCATGTCCTGGCACCATATCCTTCACGAATGGCGGATAGACTCAGGAATGAATCGGGTTGCGGTCCTAGGCCAGATGGTTGGATGGGCGAATCCCAACTTGTGGTTTTATTGTTATGGTTGGATGGGCGAATCCCAACCGTTATAAGATTATTTTGGTTGGATGGATGAATCCCAACCTTGTCGTTATTTTGGTTGGATGGGCAAATCCCAACCTTTGATTTATTCCACGAGGTCGGATGGACGAATCCCGACCCGATTGGATGAGCGAATCCCAACCGTTATATATACTTTTTTTTGATACGTGATGCCTTTGGGCATATATTGGCCGAGTGGCTTGATGGAAAGTCATACCACTAGATCTTTATTTTCTGCATGGGGCAGACACATTGTTCATATTTGTGGTTGGTTTTGGTTGTGGTGGTTAGTAGAACCGCTCACTGAGTTCTTTTAGACTCACCCTTATTTTCTTTTCCATTTTTGCAAAGCCTAATCAGTAAGTTATGGGCGGGAGCACTTTGTGCGACTAGAGGGCAGAGGAGCACCATTGATCTCATAGCATTCCGAGTTTAGGGGTCGTAGTCGAGTCTTGTTAGTGGTTGATCATGCACATTGATGTATTTGACATTTATTTGAATTGTAGCCCCTTTGGGGCAATCAGTCATGTCCATTTGAGATTTATATTTCTAATACTCACTACAACAAAAATAATAATTAGAGACAACCAAATTTGTCTCTAAAAGTTAAAAATTTGCCTCTATAATTTTTAGAGACAAATAAAATTGTTCGTCTCTAGAGCTCCCGTCTCTAAAAGTATTAGGGACCTATAATGTATTTGTCTCTACAAATATTAATAGAGGCATATATATTTGCCTCTACTACAAAAACTACTAGAGGTAAATAATTTATTTGCCTCTAAAAATATTAATAGAGACAAATTTATTTGTCTTTAATATATAAATACTATTAGGGGCATATAAATAATTGCATCTAAAAATATTAATGGAGGCATATACTTTAACAAAAGTAAATTTTACTACCTCTAAATTATAAATTAGGCTAAATATTTTCGCATTATATTTAATTAATAAATAATTTAATTGCCTATAAAAATTAAGTAGAGCTAATGAATTTTTCTTAAAAAATTGATTAGTATTACAAACAATATATTTTTAACTAAAAATATTACAATTAATAAGAAAATTGATTGCAAAGCATGTCACTTCCAAAGAAATGCTTCTTAAAAGACTAAATTACAAGTTTCATAATAATCCATGTAGACTGCAGCAGAACAAAATCTTATTACAATATTCACATTCTCTACAACAATAGAATGAAGCTTAACATCAACAACCTTGGACAAGAGGGAAGATGACGTAGGTATATATACTTGCACAGAGCTTTGGAGACCCTCCTTTTCTTATTTTTGAAGCTCCAATAGATTGTGTGAGCTTCGCCTCATCCCTATGCTTCAAATGAGATGATGTATCCATCATAGTGATCTTATTCAACATTGCATCCTAATAAACAAGAACAAGAAAACTTCAATGTACTTGCGAAGAATGAACATCATTAATGGATAAGAAAATAGTTAATTCACATATTGATTACACTAAGATTTTTGAGATACCATAAACATATTCGATCATGACAAAAAAAAGCTTTAAAGCTTATCATTCTCCACTAGTGCAAGGCGAGCATCTGCTTATGCAAATTGAATTTATCTAATGCAGAAATGCAATGAGTTGGCACTACCAAGTAGAATGGATGACCACTAAACATTGATAGATAATAAAAACAATACACCCACTGTACATTATCACCGCATGAGTTAATTGTAGTTATGATGTTAATGATTCAATTGGCAAAAGAGCAAGAGGAGGTATTATCACCCGTGATAGTTCTAACTCTAAGAACATAGGAGTTTGCAAAGTTAAGATATAGCAAAAGATGCTAAAAAACAAAAGAAAAACACGTAAACCACCAAGCAGATTTAGAAACCTTGACATAGATACTGCATCCAATGCACAACTCTAAAATGGAAGCAGTTTTTGAGGCATGAGTTACTTCTATGCAAAGTTTTCTTGTCATCCAAAGAAAAAAACAATATAACTCCGAAATGAAAAGAAGGTAAAAAGACAAAATGCATACTAAAAATATGAAAACAAATGCTAATTTACAACAATAGAGGAAATGAAATATTGATAATTGCTAGCAACTAAATGAGAACTATATATTAAAACTCTAGAACAAATTAAAGCATCTAGAGATTCTACTACACGGCTGAAGGGATGTAATTACATACAATATAATGATTCCATCAAAATCAATTACCACTAATATTGTAACAAATAGTTAAAAGAAGCCAGAGAGATGCAGGAAAATGAAATGACTTCCACAGTAGATTTCAATTCAGCTTGCTAATTGCATCTGCACCTTGTAGTTGAGTAAGAGGGAACCAAATTTCTCTTCACTAATTACAAGTTCCAAATACTTACTTGTATCCATTTCAAAATGTCATAACTATTGATACTAAAGGAGAAAGGAGAATGGCGGCATGAGCACTTGTGTGTTTGTCTTCTACAGGCAGCTCATTGCTACTCTTATTTTGCTGGCACTTGCTTTTTGTATTTGAAAGTCTGTTAATTGGGACCAATTTCTTGATTCTAGGAATTTTATTATGAATGATGATGTCCTTAGTATGAATGCCTGTGTATTTATTGAAAGGTTTGCAAGATCTCCAAAATTGCATGTTTATCAAGTGCTGAAATCAAATCTCCTAAGCAGTGTAAGGCATTCAAATCTCACATGTAAATAAACAATAAAGAAAACATCAAACAACAATATATATCAAGAAATAAAGAAAACAATAAATATCAAGTTGAACAATAAAGAAATCAAGACAACTAATAACCACGGACTTGACTTACAGAGCTGAACAATAAATATCAAGAACTTAGAATGCATGTAGTCTTTCTTCTTCATTACTTGCTCTTCCTTATGGATGAATGCATGCATGCGCTTTCAACTTGAAAGAAACTGCTATTGATTGTTGCTTCTTTAAGCAGTAAGCAACAATCTACTCTGTGCTATAATTTGGAAGGTAACAATTAATTTAGTAGATGCTAAGAATTATTAGGCTAACCATCTATCCTAGATGCTTAGGCTAGCTTTATTTTTTTCTTTATCCATTATGAAGCTTAACTTTAGCATCTTAGATGATAGAATGACTTAAATGGCCAACTTTTAATATGAATATCTCTAATAATCTAATGTTTGTAAGTGCAGCCTTATCACTAGTGAACTAACCAAATTATCATTGACTTCTTCTCTGCAGGTAAGACAGTGACGCTTGATAAAGAAATAAGAATCAAAGTTCCTGAATATCTCCACTACAACACAATCGGCCTATAGAGACACATAATTAGAAATAAATTAGATTTTTGTTTCTAAATTTTCACATTTAGAGACTAGTAAATACAAAATTTGTTCCTAATTAGTCTCTAAAACTAGCTTTAGAGTCAGATCAATTAAGTGACTCTGTTGTTGGTGTTTATATAGCTTAGAGACAAATAAAGTGATTTTGTTATTGTTGTCTCTATAGATCTTTAGAGACTAATTAGGAATAAATTTTATGTCTATTAGTCTCTAAATGTGATGATTTAGAAATAAAAATCTAATTTGTCTCTAATTTTGTGTTTCTATAGGTTAGTTGTGTTGTAGTGAGACACATATGGACTATATACTATTGATTGTTTGGAACCAAACATGGTACAATAGTCTCTTTAATCATTCTTACATAAGTGATGAATCCACAATTTAATTTACAAGAAAATTTATTTATGTACATAAGTGATTAAATCATTCTTACATAAGTACAATAGTCTCTTGTATCCCAAGTAAATTTCTCTCTTTCTCTTTCTGAAAACTCTGCACAATATGCATGTGTCTAGCATCCACAACAAACACAAAAATAAGCCAAAACCCTTGGTTGGAACATAATTAAATGATCTGCAAGCGGCCATACAGGCAACACAATCTGAGATTTCCAATCTAATTGATGAGAAGAAGAGTTTGTCACTAGAATTATGCAACTTAGGGAAGCTGAATAATATTTTGGAAGTGGAGCATGTTGAAGTTTTTTTACAAGCCATTGAACTGGATGAGAACCATGGAGTTGAAGTTACTAAGTTATGATCTGGAATCTCTTCATGTGACTGAATGTAATCTTACCAATGAAATTAACAAAATAAATAAGAAGCTGAGTTTGCTTGAGATGGAAAAGATCCACTTCTCTCTAACTCTGTTTCCTATCTGGAGGAAGAGCTGCAAACTCCTATACCGAGTTTTTATTTTGATTTGAGCACTATCACAAGCTTATATGAAGAACTAAATCTTCAAACAGATGCTACAAGTAATAAATTGATAGAAAAGAAAATATAGATAACAGAAGCAAATCAGATGATTAAATCTACCCTAGAAGAGAACATGGTATTTAAAGAACTGCTTGAGGCTTTGAGCTAGATAATGCCGAGGTTAAGCTGATTAACAAAGAGATGGAGGAGATTAGATGTCTTACTGAAGAAACTAAGATGATGCAAAAGGACATCAATGAAACGCATAAAAAAGTTGAAGTTCTTGCAGGTAGGGAGGAACAACTAGTCTCTGAACTTTATAAAGAAGCAAGTGAGGTTCTGCAGTGTGAAGAGGAGATAATAGCAATGCTGACTGAGATAACAGTGGATGCAGCATTTAAAAAGATGATAGTAGAAAGTGAGACCGATGCCATAGTGCAAAAGAAGCTACTAGTTTTTGAACTATCTTTTGCCAAAGAATACATAGAGTTCTAAGTACGAGTCTAATTGCTTGAACAAATTCATTTTTTGTTGTTGTTTTTTTTAGGACAATGATGAGTACTATGATTAATTAACAACCTGTAGAATCTCTTTTAGAGTTCATGAAGCAGAGCATGAAACAACAACAAAGGCAACAACAAAGAACAACTTAAAAACCAAATTAATGAGCATGAAACAAATAATCTTTATTGATGTAGCATGAAACAAACCAAAAGTACTCACAGGAAGAGAAGCTTCAAGCGTCAACGAAGAGGAGATCGGGAGGGAATAAGTCGTGGGCGTCTAGCTATCGGCAGTCAAGCGAAAAGGAGTTACGGAGATTAGGCAGTCAGAGATGAGGTAGTCATGGGCGTCTTTGAGTGAGTGCAGGAGATGAGGAACGATAAGAGGGAGATGAGGCCGAGAGGAAGTCCGGCATTAGGTGAAGGAGATGCCGAGAGAGATGAGGCGGCTCAGATATGCACTTTTGCAGGTTGTGACGACCATTCGCGTCGGAGCCTTGGAGATGGGAGAGAGAAAGGAAGACGGGAGAGTTGGGAGAGGCAAACGGAGAGGGGATTCAAGGGTTAGGGTTCGGTTGGGGGAGTGGGAGGAGAAGGCACATTAGCAAATTAACTAATTAAGTTTATTTTATTTAATTTTAATATGATTAAATTTTAATGGTGATAGATTTAGAGACTAATGTTACTTATAAAATTAGAGTTAAAGACAATTTTGATTGTCTCTAAATCGTATATTTGGAAACAAATAATTATATGTTTCTAAATAATTATCTTTAATCGAGAGTTTTGTTGTAGTGACTATTAGCCTTTAAATTGTTACTATAGACGTTACTCTGATTTGTTGAGTTTCTTTTCAAAGCAAAATCTTAAGTCGATTTCTCATATGAAAATGCTATTTATTTACTTGCTTTGGTTTCCGCTATATTTTATGTTGAGTTAGCATGTGCATGGTATAGGCTTCGGGGTATAGGCACGTATACGCTGGCCGATCACGTGGCCCTATGATGGGGCGTGACAAAGTGGTATTGCTACGACTTAGAGTTGAATATCGTGTGGGGCATTGCTAGCGTGTCAGCATACGATGTGTTTGTGTTATGAGATCAATGAGCTAAGTCTGCACCTCAGCGCGACTTGTGGTTAATAATTTAAATTTCATGGGTCAATTATTTAATATCGATGATATTTCCTTTTCTGATGGCTTTAGTGTGATGGAGGCTTTTAACGCCACATGGAGTGGCAGTGGCAGTAACTCCACAGAGCGCCAGGGCCAAGGCCGGGGTCATGGGAGAGCACAACAGGCTCGGGAGGATGTGTGATAGGATCCCATGGTTGCGCAACTGCAGACCCAAGTGGCTGAGCTAACTAAGGCCCTCCGTAGGGAGTAAAAACTGAGGCAGCAGCACTAGTGGTTATAGTTTTCGGAGCACCCACGTATGCAAATTTTGTCAAGTTCAAGCAGCCGGAGTTTATTGGGACAGATTAGCGGGTGGAGGTCACCAGTTTCCTTGGGGATTGCTATGAGCTGTGCATGGAGCTCAGTTGTTCCTTTGAGACAACGGCTCGGGTGATCGGGCTGCAGCTGAGGGGACCGACCAAGAATTGGCTTCACACTTGGAGAGATCGTAGGGCGGCAGGTGCGCCACCCCCTACATGGGGGGAGTTCAAAACCGCTATGATGGAACGGTACTTTTCGATAAGCGTCCGGGATAAGTGGGCGAGAGAGTTCGAGCTGCTGCGCTAGACGGGCAGTATGTCAGTGATGGACTACGAGATGGAGGTCACCCGACTCTCGAAGTATCATCCCACTTTGGTAGCCATAGAGACCGCTAGGGTCAAGAGGTTTGTTGAGGGGCTGAGGCTGAAGATCGCCAGACTTATTCACCATATAGAGGGCACCTCTTTTGCTCGGGTAGTTGATGAGGCACTCTGTAAGAAGACGTTGGTACCGACTGACAGGCACGATGGACCCTAGAAGAAAATTTTTTGACCCTAACACTCGGGGGGTCGGCCAGCTCACTCTAAGGGGACCTACACAATAGTGGATCCATAACAGGGCAAAGAACACGACAGTTTTAGACGCCGCATGGGTCCGGGACCATGGGCGTCATTAGGAAGCTCGCAGCGGAGACCCAAGCCGCAGTAGTGTGGTTGTTGTCACAGGAAGCATTGAAGAGCTTATTTTGGCCGCTCCGAGGGATGTTTTGGGTGCAGATAGGTTGGACACTTCAGGAAGGATTGTCCTGGCATGGGCAGTCAGCAACCTGAGTAGTCCAGATGGAGGGCACCGATGTCTATGGGTTCTATAGCTCAGAGGGGTCAAACTCAGGGTAGAGGTCAGCGAACCGGTGGTTCAGAGAGGCCTGCTACATGAGTGTTTACTTTGAACCGAGAAGGCTTTGAGGCGTCTACGATAGTAGTGACAGGTAACCTTACTGTTGGTTCCGCTATTGCTTTTGTATTATTTGGTCCAGGTGCTACACATTTCTTTGTATCTGCTTTATTTTCTACTAAATTATTGGGAAAACCCACTTTGCTTGATTTACCACTTGTGGTGTCCACGCCTATGGGCGATGCTGTGCTGGTAGAGACAGTCTTCGAGGCTGCGAGGTGGTCATATATGGGCATGTGTTGTTAGCTGAGTTGACACTCCTGCCAATGTTAGAGCTAGATGCGATATTGGGCATGGATTGGTTGACGGACCATTTCGCCTCAGTGGATTGCAGAGCCAAAATTATTACCTTCAGTAAGCCCGGATTGCCCCAGTTTACCTTCTAGGGTGAGGGAAGGAGAGACCCGTTGGGGGCCATTTCAGCTCTCAAGGCTCAGAAGTTACTCCTAGGCGGTTGCCAGTCCGTCTTGGATTTTGTGTCTGTTGTAGAGGAGAGCGGAGGTGTGACAAAGGATATTGAGGGGACGCTAGTGGTTTGTGGGTTCTCTGATATTTTCCCTGAAGAACTGCCAGGTTTGCCGCTAGAAAAGGAGATTGAGTTCTGTGTTGAGTTGCAGTTTAGGGTAAAGCCAATCTCCATTCCACCTTATCGGATGGCACCGGTCGAGTTGAGAGAATTGAAGTCTCAGTTGCAAGAGCTACTTGATTTGGGCTTCATACGCCCGAGTGTTTTGCCATGGGGCGCTCCCGTGCTCTTTGTGAAGAAGAAGGATGAGTCCTTGCGAATGTGCATTGATTATCAACAGCTTAACAAGGTGACAGTGAAAAATCGTTACCCGCTCCCAGGATTGATGACTCGTTCGATCAACTCCAGGGGGCTCAGTGGTTTTCTAAGATTGATATGCGGTCAGGGTACCACCAATTGAGGATCCGGGATAGTGACATTCTGAAGACTGCTTTCAGGTCGAGATATGACCACTTTGAGTTCTTGGTTATGTCTTTTGGACTAACGAATGCACCAGCAGCTTTCATGGACTTGATGAATCAAGTGTTTAAGGAGTACCTGAATAGATTTGTGATTGTGTTCATTGATGATATCCTGATTTATTCCAGGAGTAGGGAGGAGCATGTTGAGCACTTGAGGACGATTTTGGAAACTCTTATGGAGCACAAGTTGTATGTCAAGTTCTCTAAGTGCGAGTTCTGGCTAAAGAGTGTAGGATTCCTTGGCCACGTGGTGTCGAGGGAAGGGGTGAAGGTGGACCCCACAAAGGTAGAGGCAGTCCAGAATTGAAAGCGATCGGCTAATGTTACTGAGATTCGCAATTTCCTAGGATTGGCTGTCTATTACAGGAAGTTTATGGAAAACTTTTCTAGGATTGCGGCACCATTGACCCACCCGACTCAGAAGAAAGTCAAGTTCATCTGGGTCAGTAAGTGCGAGGAGAGCTTTTAGAAGCTCAATGACTGTTTGACATCAGCACCAGTTCTAGCCGCACCCTTGGGCTTGGGAGGGTTTGTTGTTTACTGTGATGCCTCTCGAGTCGGCTTGGGTTGTATTTTGATGCAAAATGGTAGGGTGATAGCTTATTCATCCCGTCAATTGAAGGTTCACGAGAAGAATTATCCAACTCATGATCTGGAGTTGGCAGCGGTGGTGTTCGCATTGAAGCTGTGGCGTCACTACCTTTATAGCGAGGCCTGTGAGATATACACTGATCACAAGAGCCTTCAGTATTTACTTACCCAGAAGGAACTGAATTTGAGGCAGAGAAGGTGGCTTGAGCTCTTGAAGGACTATGATTGCACAATCATGTACCATCTGGGGAAGGCTAATGTAGTGGTAGATGCCTTGAGCAAAAAATTCATGGGCAGTCTATCGCACTTGGCAGTTAGGAGGAGTCCGTTGGCTCAGGATTTGGTCATGTGTTTGGATGGCGGGGGCAATCCTGACTGTGACAGACTCTGGGGCATTGGTGGCTCACCTAAGGGTGTAGTCCACGTTAGTGGACATGCTGCGAGCAGCGCAGGAGGAGGATGTCTTCTATGCATTGATTAAGGATCTGGTCAGGAGAGGCGATGCTGATAATGGCTTTGGGATTGATTCTGAGGATGTTCTGAGGTTTAAGAATAGGATAGTAGTGCTTGACATGGCCGAGGTTCGCAGACAGGTGCTAGAGGCGGCTCACCGATCCACATACACCATGCACCCGGGGGCCACAAAGATGTACCGTGATATGAGGCAGAATTATTGGTGGAAAGGCATGAAGAGAGAGGTAGCCAAATTTGCGTCTAAATGTCTGGTATGTCAACAGGTGAAGGCCGAACACTTAAAGCCGGCTAGGTTGCTCTAGAACTTAGAGATATCAGAATGGAAATGTGAGAAGATAACTATGGATTTTGTGACAGGGTTGCTGAGGTCTGGGAAGGGCAATGATTCTATCTGGGTGGTAGTGGATCGCCTAACTAAGACGGCACATTTCATACTAGACAAGACGACCTTTTCAGCTGAGCAGTATGCGAGATTATTTTTGGATCGGATCGTGGTATATCACGGTGTCCCCGTTATGATTATCTCAGATCGGGGTACTCAGTTCACAACTCGATTCTAGCAGTCCTTCCAAGAGGCTTTGGGCACTCAGGTTCGGTTCAGCACCACATTCCACCCTCAGACCGATGGCCAGTCAGAGCGGACCATTCAAACGTTGGAGGACATTTTGAGGGCATGCGTGCTAGACTTGGAGGGTAGTTGGGAGAAACACTTACCCCTGATTGAGTTTGCGTACAATAACAGTTATCAGAGTAGCATCGGGATGGCTCCTTTTGAGCCATTATATGGGTGGCGATGCATATCGCCTGTGGGTTGGTTTGAGGCGGGAGATTCTCTTATGATGGGACCCGACCTAGTTGAGGAGGCAGTTGAAAAAGTGAAGATAATCAGGGAAAGATTGCTGGCAGCTCAGAGTCGCTAGAAGATGAATGCAGATGGAAAGGCTAGGGAGGTAGAGTTTGCTGAGGGGGACATGGTCTTTCTCAAGGTATCTCCTATGAAATGAATGGTAAGATTTGGGAAAAAATGGAAGCTAAGCCCTAGGTTCATTGTGTCGTTCCCTATTCTCAAACGAAGGCGAGCAGTGGCATTTGAGTTGGCTTTACCTCCCAGTACGGACTGAGTGCATCCAGTGTTCTATGTGTCCATGTTAAAGAATTATGTTCGGGACGAGTCCCATGTGATTGAGTCTACCACAGTTGAGGTGGATTCGACAGTTTCTTCTAAGGAGAGGCCAGTTGAGGTGCTAGACCGTTAGATCAGGAAATTGAGATCCAAGGAGATTCCTCTGATAAAGGTCAGATAGAAGCACCATTCCGGGCAGGAGGCCACTTGGAAGGTGGAGCAGGATATGAGGGAGCGATATCCCTCATTATTTGGGGATATGGTAAGTCCCTAAGTTTTGCTAAAATTCGATGATGAATTTTCTTTAAGGGGGGAAGATTGTAATATCCGATTTTTTTTTTTAATTATTGATTGTTTGTATCGTAAGTCTAGCTGGCCGAATCAGGGTCGAGCTGAGTCGAGTAGCGATCCGGCGCTAGCTTTAGAGCTCAGGTGAGTAATTATGCAAATTGTATGTCTTTTTCTTAATGAATTAATGCATGCGTCATGTTTGAGCATTGTGTTATTTTGGGGCTGAGCCGAATTCGCGGGTTGAATCCGAGCTTGATTTAGGATGCGGTTTAACTAGAGGGGTAGGGTTGGAAAGTAAAAAAAAAGGGTATTTTTTTTTTCCTTTTGGGGAAGGGATTATAAAATCCCCCCCCCCCCCTTAGTCCTACGGCTCCACTATAGAGCCGCACAAGCCGATTGAAGAGAGGACGAGCCGAGACGCCAAGCCGCCGCCCTCCCGGGAGTTGCGAGCCGTCGTCTGGGATTCCTTTCCTTTCCTCTCCTTTGCATGTGAGTGGATTCTTCCTTCCCCCTCCTTTCTTGAGCCACCTCCCCCCCTATTCTTGAGTTCTTGCCAATTTGTGTTTTGATTCGTTGTTTGGCATTTAATTCCTCGTGTTGGCATGAAAGAGGAGGCCTATGAATCCTTCTTTGTGGTGCGGCAACCCTAGGATTGCCCTAGGGATGCCCGGCCAAGGTAGGAAGAAAGGTGCCCTCAAGGTGTTTGTGAAATTGCTTGAGTGCACCTTCATGTGTTGCATGATTTTCTTGTTCTTGATTGCGAATATTTTGGGGTTCTAATGATATTAGATTATGATTGATGCCAATTTTATCATCCTAGAATGTTGAACCATTGATATGGATTGTAAATTTGAATCTTGGTGATGGTATGAAAATGTACTCTTGATGCTTGATGAATAATCTTGATGCATGTAAAATATAATTTTGATGGTGAGTTTTTGATCTATGATTATGATGGGTGTGATCTGGTTTTGATAAAAAATTATGAGGATTTTTGCTGTATTTTCTATTTATTTTGAAATAAGCATGCTGAAAATTTCATTGTGCTGGATTTTATGCTGAATCATGAATCTTGATGCTGAAATCTAAATCCTATGTTGTAATTTATTATGTTCACTAAACATAGCGTATAACCTATCAATTTGACCGGAAAACATAGTTTGCAAACCATAGTATACACTTTGGAAATCAAATTCAGCATGTATGAACCAGAAATGGGCTCAACAGTAGGCTGAGATTCTTAATTACAAAAATAAAAACCTAATTTCAGGAATTAAATTTTAATCTGCAGAATTAAAATTTAAGATTCAGACATAAAACTGTTAGAGCTGAGAAATTATAAATTTTATGAATTAAAACCCTATGGGGAGGAGATGCCTCGGGCCTAGAACATCGATCGGGAGCTGGTATGTGTTGATGAGATGGTTCTCGGTAAGGACGTTCTTAGGACACCGCTTCTACACTTGACATAGGTCATGTCCTGGGTCATATCCTTCGCGAATGGAAAATAGACTCGGGAATGAGTCAAGTTGCGGGCCTAGGCCTGGATGGTTGGATGGGTGAATCCCAACCTGTGGTTTTATTGTTATGGTTGGATGGGCGAATCCCAACCGTTATAAGATTATTTTGATTGGATGGGCGAATCCCAACCTTGTCATTATTTTGGTTGGATGGGCAAATTCCAACCATTGATTTATTGCACTAGGTCAAATGGGCGAATCCCGACCCGGTGGGATGGGCGAATCCCAACCGTTATATATATATATATATATATTATACGTGATGCCTTTGCGAATCCCGACCCGGTGGCATGTATTGGCCGAGTGGCCTGATGGAAAGTCATACCACTAGAGCTTCATTTTCTGCATGGGGCAGACGCATTGTTCATATCTGTGGCTAGTTTTGGTTGTGAGGGTTGGTAGAACAGCTCACTGAGTTCCTTTAGACTCACCATTGTTTTTCTTTTCCGTTTTTCTAGAGCTTGATCAATAAGGTACGGACTGGAGCACTTGGCGCGGTTGGAGGGTAGAGGAGCACCATTGATCTCATGACAGTTCGAGTTTAGGAGTCGTAGTCGAGTCTTGTTAGTGGTTGATCATGCACATTGATGTATTTGACATTTATTTGAGTTGTAGCCCCTTTGGGGCAGTTAGTCATGTCCATTTGAGATTTATATTTCTAAAACTGTTAACCTTTAAATTGTTTACTATGGACGTTACTCTGGTTTGTCGAGTTTCTTTTCAAAGCAAAACCTTTATTCGATTTCTCATATGAAAATGCTATTTATTTACTTGCTTTGGTTTCCGCTATATTTTATGTTGAGTTAGCATGTGCATGAGATAAGCTTCGGGGTATAGGCACGTATACCCTAACCGGTCACGTGGCCCTAGGATGGGGCGTGATACCCCGCTTAGGATCATTTCAACCTAATCCACTAGATATAGAGTTCCTTTACAATGAGAACTTTTCACTGGAAAGTCTCCGCTCTCACACCAAAGGTACTTCCACACCCGAAAGTCTCTACCTTTCTACCTAGAGCACTTTCCCACCTCACTCTACCTAAGGACACTCTAATCCTAGATTACACCGGTGGAATTATGCCTAAACACCAAGGCAACCACCCACTCAATCAACCTAGCACTCTAGGTTTACACGCTTGAGTAAACAACAAATAAACACAAAAATACAATAATAGATGGAGCATTAATCAAAACAATAAAGTACTTAGCTCCACAATAAAGTTTCCTAGCTTCCTCTTGATGCCTTTGATGGTGAATCAATGAAGTCAAGGCTTACTCAAGGAGTTGAGAAATCAAAGCTAGAGTTTTCAAGAATGGTGGCTCAATCAAGCTCAAAGATCATCAAAATATGGTTCAATAGGTTCAACAACCCTTAAGGAAGGCTCTCATGGCTTGTATTTATAAGCCATCCTAACGGGCATTTTTCTACTCGTTGGCGCCGCCCGATCGTTGGGCCGGTCAACCGACTGAGCGACTAGCCCATCGACCAGAGCCCTCTATGCTTTTTGGGCTCCTTTTGATTAACTGTCCAATCGACTGGTCATAGAGTACTGGTACTCTACATATTGTACACCTCTACTCTACATTGAGTTTCAGCCGGTTTCTTTCTTCGGTTCGGGTTTCGGATTACAGGTTTGGTTCTTTAGGGATCTTACCATCATAAAGAGGATTTTACAATTTATCTAAACACCCTAAAAGTAGACTCTATCTTCCTGATGAATCTAAGCGCATCGACCAACGTCCTTTTGATTTTCAGATTTCTCCAATATTTTTAATCGTGGACGTCGTACGCTAACTGATATGGAACCTGAAAGTATTTCTTAATGAAAATATTAGTTCCATGTTTGTTATCATCAAAATCGAGATTAAGACCAAGGTTAAAAACCTTAGGCCAACACCGACATCTCCAGGATCAACTTCGACCTATTTTGAGTAACATCCTTACGAGATTATCGGACGACATCATCGTTAATCACCCCTTAACCTGCAATATATATAGACACGACACGCCTCAGGTAAAGGAGATTCCAATTTCTAATACCTTCACCTCAAACATATTCTGACTTGAGCGTTGGAGTGTCTTTTGCAGGTCCCCCCAGAGTTATACCTGACCAAGAGACACAGCGAACAAGACTGCACCACTCCGACCTTCTGGCAAGAACATTTGGCGCCCATCGTGGAGCCGAGTAAATCTTACCTGCCCCTCAATGGTTGGAATCCGGAGTCAGGCGAACGTCGCCGCACATAGACAGCACCCTAGCGGCAACATCCCCCCGCTATCTAGAGATGCTGAAATAGTGAAGAGTGACGCTCCGGCTCCGGCCAATCCCTCACCAGAAGAATCTCATCATCTGATAAACGACCTTCAGAAGGAGAACCTGATTATCCTCATAATCCTTATGAATGACTTGTATGCCTTATGACATGGGTAGGCAGATAGGCCTGTTGTAGATTCACTATTATGTGAATAGGCTTGCCTTCGAGCATGGGTCAGCCAAGTGGCCGTTAGTTAGTCATACCACAAATGTTGCATTCCCCTGAATGAGACCAGTGTATTTATGTTTATATGATATATCTCTGTGGTTGTTTTGTGGTGGGGGTTGGTAGAACCGTTCACTGAGTTCCTTCGGACTCACCCTCATTTTTTTTCTATTTTTTGTATAGCCTGACCAGTGAGGTGGGCTGGAGCACTTGGCGCGCCTGGAGGGCAGTAGGGTACCATTGATCTCATAACAGTCCTAGTTAGGGGTCGTAGTTGAGTATTTGGAAGATTTGTCATGCACTTGTGTTTTAGTATTTTGGGAATTGTAATCCCTTGGGGACATTCATGTCTTTCATTCAGATTTCACTTGTTAAAGTAAACTGTTAAACTTTGATTTACTTATTTCCGCACTTTAAATATTTTGCTAAAAAATTTACTTCTTAAATGGAATCTGTTTTGGTTTCTCATTCATAATAAAATGTGTTATTCTTTCCGTTATGATTTATTATGAGTTGGCATGTGCATGGGATAGACTGCGGGGTATAGGCACGTATACCCCGGCCGGTCACGTGACCCTAAGTTGGGGTGTGACAATGTGGTATCAGAGCATGTTGTTCGGTCTAACTATGACCTAGAGTCTGTTTACTATATAGGGCATTGCTAACGTGTCAGTATACAATAGGGCTGTGTTATGAGATCAATGGGCTAAGTCTGCATCTCAGCGCGATATGCTGTTAGTTTATTTTAAGATTCAAGGGTGAATTGAATTATCTTATTATGATGTTTTATTTCTGGTGATTCTAAAATGATGGAGGCTTTTAATGCCGCATGGACCGGTAGTGACATTAACTCCACAGAGCGCCGAGGTCGTGGGAGAGCGCAGGAGGCCCGGGAGGATGTGGGACAAGATCTCATGATTGTGCAGTTGCAGGCCCGAGTGGCTAAGCTGACTGAGGCACTCCGTAGGGAGCAATAACTGAGGCAGCTGCCGCAATCAGTGCCGGTAGCACCGGCAATACTGGAGGTGGTCGAGCCAGTGGCACCAATGGCACCATTGGTTAGAGTTTCCGGAGCACCCTCGTTGGCAGATTTTGTCAAATCCAGGCCACCAGAGTTTACAGGGACAAGAGGCTCACAGCGGAGGCCTGAGCCGCAGCCGTGTAGCCGATGTCACAGGAAGCACTGGGGAGCTTGCTGGGGATGTTCAGAGGTATGTTTTAGCTGTAGGCAGGTTGGGCACTTTAGGAAGGATTGTCCCGGCAAAGACAGTCAGCAGCCTGATCAGACTAGAGGGAAGGCACCAATGTCAGTAGGTTCTGTAGCTTAGAGGGGTCATGTAATATCCTAGATATTTTAATTTAATTTTTCCTCTTATGGTTTGTGTTTGCCAGCCTAGCGGACTAGTCCGAGGTCGAGCTGAGTCGACACATGGTCCTGTGCGAGTTTGCGAACTCAGGTAAGTAAGAATATGGGTTATGTGATTTTGCTTGTGTAGATTAATTCATTTAAATTTTATGTTGTGTATGCATGATGGGTGTGCATGTATTGGATGGTTATGTGGAGAATATGATTAATTAAGTTAATTTAAGTTAGAGGGTTCGGGTTCGGCTTGAGGCAGATACAGGTTGGATAAAGAGTTTAGAGGGGTTAGGGTTGATGAGGGAGTATAAAACCCCCTTCCCTTGGCTTGTGGCTCCCTATTTGGAACCACACAAGTTATTGAGAAAAGGAGCTAGCCGATAGCCAAGCCGCCAGCCGCCCCTCTCCTCTCTCCCCTTGGAGCCGCCGCCATCAAGAGCTGAGCCGCCCAACGCTTTCCCCCTACTCCTTCCTCTCCTTATTCCTCCCCTTTGGAGCCGAGCCGAGAGGAGCCAGCCAAGCCAACCCCTCTCTCTTCCTCTCTCCCTCTCTCCAAGCCGGCGGCTTGGAGTGAGCCGCTGCCCCTTTCTTCCCCCTTCTTGAGTCGAGCTGTCATCTTTTGAAGCCGAATTCGAGGACCATCGTCGGGGATTTCTTCTAATCATCCTTCCAAATTAGGTGAGTAGTTTTACCCTCCTTCTTTCGGGATTTCTCCGAGTTTCTTGAAGCCGTTCTTGGAGGCTTGATGTTCTAGTTTTATTTTTGATGATCTCTCGGATTCTCGTCATTCTTTTTATGGGCCGTGATTGAGGATACCCTAAACCCTTCCTTATGGGGTTCGACATCCCTAGGATGGCCCTAGGGGTGCTCGGCCAAAGGTGGATCGAGCAAGGGTGCCCTCAAGGTGTTCGATGAAATGCCTAAGTGAGAGATCTTGATTATCTTGTAGTTTATGTCTCAAATTGATGATTAAAATGAGTTCTTATAGGTTCAAGCATGCTTAGTGTTTAATCTGTGATTTTTGGAGAAAATCATGTTTTGTGAAAGTTATGATCTTGATGTTGATGCCATGAAGGTTTTTGCAAGATGGTTTCTTGATTTAGATGCTTGATCTTAAAGTTTGTTCATGATTAAAGATGATGGTAGTGCTCGATAATCTTGTTTAAAAATATAGTTTTTGTGAGAATTATCTAAATGTTATAATTCTGATATGTTGGTGAATTAAGGATTTAATTTCTGTGAATTTTCGAATTTATTTCCATGATATGCTGAAAATTTAATGTTGCTAGAATTTCATGATGATCTGTGCTATTTTTGTAATACTTGTTGTGGTATTTGTAATTCTCTGAACATAGTCGTGTAACCTATCGTTTCGACCAGAAAATATAGTTTGGAAACATAGGACACAATTTGGAGACCAAATTCGGATTAGATACATCGGTTTTGGACAGAACAGTAAGCTAAAACAAAATCCTAATTGTGGTGAACTAAAATTTAATTATATAATTAAAATTGGGCAAAAGGGTCAGCATAATCTGTTATGAACCAACATGTGAAATTTATGCATGAAATAAAACCACACGGGTTTATGACATTACGGGTCTAGGAGTTGGGGTCGGGTATTGCAGTGTTGAGACACTTTCTAATAGGAACACCCATGAGACACCGTAGGAAAGACTTGACTTAGGTTATGGTGTGTCATATCTTTATGAATGGCGGAGAGGCTCGTTGAGGAGCCAGATTGCGGGCTATGCCCGGAAGCTTAGATGGAAAATTTCCAACCTGTGGAATAAGTTCGGAGGGCCTACCCGATTATCCATTTATCCCCGAGGTGATTTTAAGGAATAAGTTCGGAGGGCCTTTCCCGATTATTCTTGTGATATCTTTAAGGAGTAAGCTCGAATGGCCTACCCGATTACTCCTATGATATCTTAAAGGGACAAGTTCGGATGGGCGAATCTCGATTGTCTCTACGCGTCTCATGGAGCGAGTTTGGAGGGACTTCCCCGATTGCTCCTGAGTTTTTTTATACTAGGATAAGTTCGCAGGGCCTTCTCGATTATCCTAGTATATGTTGTTGCCTTAGGGCATGGTAGACTTAGGCCTATTGTTCTTCACCGTATGGGTGTTGGCTGCCTTCGGGCAGGTGGTGGTCGAATGGCCTGTTAGCAGGTCACTCCCTTGTGACATTTTCCTGCTTGAGTTAGGAGTTTTACCTTGTGCATCTTATCTGTGATGTTTGTTTTTGTGAGGGTTGGTAGAACCGCTCACTGAGTTCTTTGAACTCACTCGTTGTCATTGTTTTGTTTTGTAGAGCCTGACCGGTAAGGTGGGCTGGAGCACTTGGCGCAGCTGGAGGGCAGAGGAGCCACATGATCTCATAGTAATCTTAGTTAGAGGTCGTAGTCGAGTCTGTAGTAGTTTGTCATGCACTTTTATTTTGGTACTTGGAGTTGTAGTCCCGTGGGGACATCCATGTTTTATTCAGACTTTTTTTTGTTAAAGAATTATTGCTCTTCGATTTATTTATTTCCGCACTTGAGCTATTTATTAAAAACTTTGATGATTTGAAATAAAAATCTATTTTGGTTCTTTTTATTAATGAAAGTTGTTGTTTATTCCGCTATTTTTTTTGAGTTGACATGTGCATGGGTTAGGCTGCGGGGTATAGGCACGTATACCCTGGCCGGTCACATGACCCTGAACATGGGGCATGACAATGTGGTATCAGAGCATGTGGTTCGGTCTGACTACGACCTAGAGTTATCACCGTATAGGGCATTGCTAGCGTGTCAGTATACGGTAGGGGTATGTTATGAGATCAATGGGCTAAGTCTACACCTCAGCACGACTTGTGGTTTAATTACTTAACGACTTAGGGTGAATTAAATTGTTCAAATTTTGATATTTTCTTTAATTCTAGTGATTCCAGATCGATGGAGGCTTTTGATGCCGCAAGGAGCGGTAGTGACAGCAACTCTACTGAGTGCCGAGGCCGAGGCGGGGGTCGGGGTCATGGGAGACCACCGCAGGCCCGAGAGGATGTGGGATAGGATCCCATGGTTGTTCAGTTGCAGGCCTGAGTGGCTGAGCTGACGGAGGTGCTCCGTAGGGAGCAGGAGCTGACGCAGCAACCACAACCAGTACCGACAGTACCCGCAACACCAGAGGTGGTCCAACCAGTAGCACCGATGGTCAGAGCCCCCAAAGCACCTTTATATGCAGATTTTGTTGCATTCAGACCACCGGAGTATACAGGGACAGATCAGCGGGTGGAGGTCACCAATTTCTTGGGAGATTGCTATGAGTTGTGCAGGGAGCTTGGTTGTTCTTCTGAGATGACCGTTCGACTGATCGGATTACAACCGAGAGGTCTAGCCAAGGATTAGCTTCACACCTGGAGGGACCGCAGAGTAGCAGATGCACCACCCCCTACCTAGGAGGAGTTTAAAGCTGCTATGGTGGAGAAGTACCTGTCGAAGAGCGTCCGGGACAAGCGGGCGAAAGAGTTTGAGCTATTGCGTCAGACTAGCAGTATGTCGGTAACAGATTATGAGATGGAGTTCACTCAGCTCTCGAAGTACCATCCCACCTTGATAGCCACAGAGATCGTCAGGGTCAAGAGGCTTGTTCAGGGGTTGAGGCCACAGATTGACAGACTGATCCATTACACTGAGGACACTTCTTTTGCTCGGGTTGTAGATGAGGCGCTCCGAAAGGAGGTGCTAGTACCGACAGACAGGCATGATGGTCCCCAGAAGAAAAAGTTTTGGCCCCAGCCTTCGGGGGGTCGGCCAACTCACTCAGAGGGGACTTTCAGGACAGTAGATCCACTACATGGCGGAGGTCATAACAGTTCTAGAGGCCACATGGGTTTAGGACCAGGGGTGTCATCTGGAGGTTCGCATTGGAGATCTGGGCCGCAATAGTATAACCGATGTCACAAGAGGCACTGGGGGGCTTGCTGGGGACATTCGGAGGTATGTTTCAGCTGTGGGCAGACTGGACATTTCAGAAAGGATTATCGTAGCAAGGGCAGTCAGCAGCCTGATCAAACCAGAGGAAAGGCACCAACGTTAGTGGGTTCCGTAGCTCAGAGGGGTCAGACTCAGGGAGGAGGCCAGCGAGCTGGTGGTTCAGAGAGGTCCATTGCACGGGTGTTTGCTATGAACCAAGAGGGCGCTGAGGCGTCCATAGCAGTGGTGTCATGTAATATTATTGTTGGGTCTGCCATTGTATATGTCTTGTTTGATATGGGTGCTACGCACTCTTTTGTGTCTATTGTGTTTGCTGCTAAGTTGTCAGGGGTACCTTCTGTGCTTGAGTTACCTCTTGTGGTGTCTACGCCTACGGGCATTTCGGTGATAGCAGAGACAGTCTTTCAGGGCTGCGAGGTTGTTATTTGTGGGCATGTGTTGATAGCCGACTTGACACTCCTGTCGATGCTGGAGCTTGATGTAATTTTGGGCATGGATTGGTTGGCGGATTATTTCGCCTTAGTGAATTGCAGTGCTAAGACTTTGACCTTCAGTAAGCTCGGGTTGCCCCAGTTTACCTTCCAGGGTGAGGGAAGGGGAGAGCCGTTGATGGAAATTTCAGCTCTTGGGGCTCGAAAGCTACTTTTGAGTGGTTGATAGTCCTTCTTGGCCTTTGTGTCTGTGGTAGAGGAAGGTGGAGGTGTGGCTAGGGACATTGGGAGGACGCCCGTGGTGTGTGGGTTCCCTGATGTGTTCCTAGAGGAGTTGCTAGGGTTGCCTCCAGAGCGGGAGATTGAGTTCTGTATTGACTTGCAGTCAGGGGTGAAGCCGATCTCCATAATGCCGTATCGGATGGCACCAGCTGAGCTGAGGGAGTTGAAATCCTAGTTGCATGAGCTGCTTGAGTTGGGCTTCATTCGCCCAAGTGTTTTGCCTTGGGGTGCTCCAGTGCTATTTGTGAAAAAAAAGATGGGTCCATGCAGATTTGCATTGATTACTGGTAGCTTAACAAGGTAATGGTGAAGAATCGGTACCCGTTGCCCAAGATTGATGACTTATTTGATCAACTTCAAGGTCCTCAGTGGTTTTCTAAGATTGACCTGTGGTTAGGGTATCATCAGTTGAGGATCTGGCACAATGACGTCCCCAAGACTACTTTCAGGTCGAGGTATGACCACTTTGAGTTCCTGGTGATGTCCTTCGGGCTGACTAATGCACCTACAATATTTATGGACCCGATGAACCGAGTATTTTGGGAATACCTGGATAAGTTTGTGATAGTATTCATTGATGATATCTTGAAATATTCCAGGAGCAGGGAGGAGCATGTTGAACCCTTGCAGATGGTTCTATAGACTCTCCGGGAGCACCGCTTGTATGCTAAGTTCTCCAAGTGTGAGTTCTGGTTGGAGAGTGTTGGGTTCCTTGGCCATGTGGTGTCCAGGGAAGGGTAAAGGTGGACCTCGTAATGATATAAGCAGTTTAGAACTAGAAGAGGCCAACTAATGTCACAGAGATTCGCAGTTTCCTGGGGTTAGCAGATTATTACAAAAAGTTTGTGGAGAATTTCTCCAGGATTGCAGCGCCATTGGCCCACCTGACTCAGAAGTAGGTCAAGTTCGAATGGGACTGTAAGTGCGAGGAGAGCTTTCTGAGCTCAAGGACCACTTGACGTCGACGCCAGTTCTAGTAGTACCTTCGAGCTCGGGAGGGTTTGTTGTTTATTGTGATGCCTCCCGAGTTGGCTTGGGTTGTGTGCTGATGTAGAATGGCAGGGTGATAGCTTATGCCTCCAAGAAGTTGAAGGTTCACGAGAAGAAATACCCGACTCATGATCTTGAGCTAGCAGTAGTGGTGTTCGCATTGAAGCTGTGGCGTCACTACCTTTATGGTGAGGCTTGTGAGATATATACTGATCATAAGAGCCTCCAGTATTTACTCACCCAGAAGGAGTTAAACCTGAGGCAGAGAAGATGGCTTGAGCTATTGAAGGATTATGACTGCACGATCATGTACCCTCCAGGGAAGGCTAACGTGGTAGTCGATGCTCTGAGCAGAAAGTCCATGGGCAGTCTAGCGCATTTGGCGATCAAGAGGAGGCCGTTGGCTCGGGATTTGGCCTTGTGTTTGGATAGCGGGGCAGTCTTGTCAGTATCAACTTCTGGTGCGTTGGTGGCTCACCTGAGGGTGCAGTCTACATTGGTTGATATGCTACGGGCAGCGCAGGAGGAGGATACTTTTTGTGCTCTTACTAAGGATCTGGACAGGAGAGGCGATGTCGATAATGGATTTAGTGTGGACTCGGAGGGCGTTTTGAGGCTTAAGAACATAATAGTGGTGTCAGATATGGTTGAGGTTCGCAGGCCGGTGCTAGAGATGGCTCATCGGTCCACTTACACTATGCATCCGGGAGCCACGAAGATGTACCATGACCTAAGACGAAACTATTGGTGGAAAGGCATGCAAAGAGAAGTGACCGAGTTCGTGTCTAAGTGCCTGGTGTGTCAGCAGGTTAAGGCTGAGCATTTGAAGTCGGCAGGGTTGCTCCAGAACCTAGAAGTACTAGAGTGGATATGGGAGAAGATAACCATGGATTTTGCGATGGGGCTGCCAAAGTCTGGGAAGGGCAATGATTCTATCTGGGTAGTGGTGGATCGCCTAACCAAGACGTCACATTTTATACCGGTCAGGATGATCTTTTTAGCTAAGCAGTATGCGAGGTTGTTGGCAGCTCAGAGTCGCCAGAAGATGTATGCTGATGGAAAGGCCAGGGATGTAGAGTTTGCTGACGGGGACATGGTGTTCCTCGAGGTGTCCCCTATGAAAGGGGTGGTGAGATTTGGTAAGAATGGAAGCTAAGCCTTAGGTTCATTGGGCCGTTTTCTATTCTCAAACGCAGGGGAACTGTGGCCTATGAGTTGGCCCTACCTCCTAGTATGGACCGAGTACATACAGTGTTCCATGTGTCTATGCTAAAGAAGTATATTTGGGATGAGTCCCATATGATTGAGTCTACTGTAGTGGAGATGGATTCAGCAGTCTCCTATGAGAATCGGCCAGTTGAGGTGCTAGACCGTCAGATCAAAAAGTTGAGGTCCAAGGAGATCACCTTCGTTAAGGTCAGATGGGACCATCATTCCGGCCAAGAGGCCACCTGGGAGGTGGAGCAGGATATGAGGGAGCGTTATCCTTCATTGTCTGATGATTTGGTGAGTCCTTAATTTTCTTTTTCTGAAATTCGAGGACGAATTTTCTTTAAGGAGGGAGAATTGTATTGTCCTATATATTTTAATTTTATTTTTCCTCTTATGGTTTGTGTTTGCCCGCCTAGAGGACTAGTCCGAGGTCGAGCCGAGTCGACTCATGGTCCGATGCGAGTTTGTGAACTCGGGTAAGTAAGAAAATGGGTTATGTGATTTTGCTTGTGTAGATTAATTCATTTAATTTTTATCTTACGTATGAATGATGGGTGTGCTTTTATTGGATGGTTATGTGGAGAATAAAATTAATTAAGTTAATTTGAGTTAGCGGGTTCGAATTCGGCTTGAGGCATATGCGGGTTGGATAAAGGGTTTAGAGGGATTAGGGTTGAGGAGGGGAGTATAAACCCCCCTCCCTTGGCTTGTGGCTCCCTATTTGGAGCCACACAAGTTATTGAAAAGAGGAGCCAGTTGACAGCCGCCCCTCTCCTCTCTCCCCTTGGAGCCAACGCCAGCAAGAGCCGAGCCGCCCAAGGCTTTCCCCCTTCTCCTTCCTCTCCTTTTCCCTCCCCTTTGGAGCCGAGCCGAGAGGAGCCAGCCAAGCCAACCCCTCTCTCTTCCTCTCTCCCTCTCTCCAAGCCGACGGCTTGGAGTGAGCCGCCGCCCCTCTCTTCCCCCTTCTTGAGTCGAGCCGTCATCTTTTGAAGTCGAATTCAAGGGCCATCATCCGGGATTTCTTTTAATCATCCTTCCAACTTAGGTGAGTAGTTTTACCCTCCTTCTTTCGGGATTTCTTCGAGTTTCTTAAAGTCATTCTTGGAGGCTTGATGTTCTAGTTTTGTTTTCGATGATCTCTCGGATTCTATCCGTTCTTTTTGTATGCCGTGTTTGAGGATACCCTAAACCCTTCCTTATGGAGTTCGGCAGCCCTAGGATGGCCCTAGGGGTGCTCGGCCAAGGGTAGAGCAAGGGTGCCCTCAAGGTGTTCGATGAAATGCCTAAGTGAGAGATCTTGATTATCTTGTAGTTTATGTCTCAAATTGATGATTAAAATGAGTTCTTATATCTTCAAGCATGCTTAGTATTTAATATGTGATTTTTGGAGAAAATCATGTTTTGTGAAAGTTAGGATCTTGATGTTGATGTCATGAAGGTTTTTGCAAGATGGTTTCTTGATTTAGATGCTTGATCTTAAAGTTTGTTCTTGATTAAAGATGATGGTAGTGCTCGATAATATTGTTTAAATATATAGTTTTTATGAGAATTATCTAAATGTTATAATTCTGATATGTTGGTGAATTAAGGATTTAATTTTTGTGAATTTTCGGATTTATTTTCATGATATGCTGAAAATTCAATGTTGCTGGAATCTCATGCTGAGATGATGGATCTGTGCTATTTTTGTAATACTTTCTGTGGTGTTTATAATTCTTTGAACATAGTCATGTAACCTATCGCTTCGACCAGAAAATATAGTTTGGAAACATAGGACACACTCTGGAGACTAAAATCGGATTAGATACATCAGTTTCAGGCAGAATAGTAAACTAAAACAAAACCCTAATTGTGGTGAACTAAATTTTAATTGTATATATAAAATTGGGCAAAATGGTTAGCATAATATGTTATGAACCAACATGTGAAGTTTATGCATGAAATAAAACCACACAGATTTATGACATTACGGGTCTAGGAGTTGGGGTCGGGTATTGGAGTGTTGAAACACTTTCCAATAGGAACACCCATGAGACACCGTAGGAAAGACTTGACTTAGGTCATGGTGCGCCATATCTTTATGAATGGTGGAGAGACTCGTTGAGGAGCCGGATTGCGGGCTAGGCCCGGGAGGTTGGATGGCAAATTCCCAACCTGTGGAACAAGTTCGGAGTGTCTTTCCCGATTATTCTGGTTTGGCCTCGTGGGATAAGTTCGGAGGGCCTACCCAATTATCACCGAGGTGGTTTTAAGGAATAAGTTTTGAGGGTCTTTCCCGATTATTTTTGTGATATCTTTAAGGAGTAAGCTCGGAGGGCCTACCCGATTACTCCAATGATATCTTAAAGGGGCAAGTTCAAATGGGCAAATCCCGATTGTCCCTACGCGTCTCATGGAGCAAGTTGTAGTCCCGTGGGGACATCCATGTTTTATTCACACTTTTATTTGTTAAAGAACTATTGCTCTTCGATTTATTTATTTCCACACTTAAGCTATTTATTAAAATCTTTGATGATTTGAAATAAAAATCTATTTTGGTTCTTTTTATTAATAAAAGCTGTTGTTTATTCCGCTATTTTTTTTGAGTTGGCATGTGCATGGGTTAGGCTGCGGGGTATAGGCAAGTATACCTTAGCCGGTCACGTGACCCTGAACATGGGGCGTGACAGGTCAAACTCAAGGAAGAGGCTAGCGAGCCGCTGGTTCAGAGAGGCCCGCTGCACGAGTTTTTGCCTTGAACCGAGAGGGCACTGAGGCGTCCAAGGCAATAGTGACAGGTAACCTTACTGTTGGTTCCGCTATAGCTTTTGTGTTTTTTGATCCAGGTGCTACGCATTCTTTTATTTTTGCATTGTTTACTGCTAAATTGTCAGAGAAATTCTCTATGCTTGATTTGCCTCTTGTGGTGTCTACGCCTACAGGTGATGTTGTGCTGGCAGAGACAGTTTTTCGGAGCTGCGAGGTGGTCGTTTGTGGGCATGCAGTTTTCACTCAAAGAATCCAGTGTCAAGTCCCTTGGATTGCCCTTTATCCTATAAGGAAAGACAAGAAAACCAGGAACATATGTCCACCAAATACAAGACATTGCAGAATGCAGATGCTGTTTGACCAAAGAAGAAGCATCATAAATCGAGGTCTGTGTCTATCTATCAGTTAGAAATCACAGTGCCATCAAACATTATCTAAATTTCTCTACAAGCTAGGTCCTCTCACTTGTCTCTCTAACAACTTAGTTGAAATGCCTAGGGTTTTCCAAGAAAAATTCTTTTGCTAAATTGAACTAAATTATCTTGAAAACCCAAACAAAATTCAACACTGATATGTCGTGCAAGAATTTAAACTTGAGGAACTCAAGTTATCATATCACTAAGTTCTAAATTAAATGTATGACAAAATTTTGCGGTAGTCAAGAAGAAGAAGAAGGTGAAGGTTAGAGGAGGTGAAATTAAATGGATTATATTTCTTATGTTAGAGGAGGTGAAGGTTAAATTCAAAACACATTGGCACTTACTGATCTAAAGCCTTGGTTCCTTTTATTTTTCTGCACTTAGTTTTTATGAAATGTTTTCATTCAACCGAAGCAGAGCCAACAATGGAAGGCCTCACATTGGCACATATGAAATCTTATATAGCTTATTATGGAGCAAATTAAAAAGAGGACAAAAAACAAGCATGACCAATCAAATAAAAAGCAGCTAGATTCATATGCAACACTGACAGAAAACAAACAGTAGCTATAGATCAATCAGCATATTGAACTAGGTTGAGGAGATGAAAAGTTAATTAGATTATTCTGCATATCTTTCACTTTAAAAGAACCATAGTCTGACATATTAGTAGGAAAGACAAATATCACGAGATATCCAGGAAAGAAAAATCATAAGTCATCTTCATAACAATTTGGGTTTCCATCCAAAGAACACAATCAATGATAACATACAACAACTACTAAGCCTTAGACTCCAAATTGAAGATATAATAGGCAGCTAATATGGTCAAACAAGAAAACCAAAACAATTAATGATAACATAGAAGAACCTGTGAGTCTAGAGGATTGGCTTCACAGGACACAATATTTTGTTTCGGATCTCGGGCTTTCCCCTGCACCGCCGCTCGAGAACTCAGAAGAGCTTAAGCGACCTCTCTCTCAAATACGAGGTCGCTCTGAAGTGACCTCCGAGCTGAAGGACCTCGGAGCTGAAGCAGATCGGGGAAAAGGAAGCAGATCGGGGAATGGATTAGGGTTTAGGGTTTTGAAGGCGAAGGGTTGAGGAGAATGAAGAGAAGGAATGCAGTTTACTCGTGGATTGGGGATTCCTGTAGTCGATCGGAGAGAAGGAATGCAGTATACTCGATCGGGGAGAAGGAATGCAGTAGTCGATCGGGAGTTGGAAACGGGAACGAGAGTTGGAATCGGTGGAAGGAAGAAAGAAAGCGGGAACGGGAGCTGGGAGATGAGCGGAACGAGAAAAGGGGAGTGGGGGAGTACTCGATCGGGAGCTGGAAACGGGAACGGGAGCTAGAGCGGGAACGGGAAGAAAAAAAGTGGGAACGAGAAAAGGGGAGCGAGGGAATCGGGAAAAAAAATACTATTAATGACCGGCGTCCTTCACTGACGCCGGTTATTAACTTAATTAAGCATGCTCAATTAAATTAATAACCGGTGCTAGTGAGGGCGCCGATCATTAATCGCCTCTATCCACTGCTTTTGTTGTAGTGAACACTTAGCCCAACAGCTTGTCGAAAATGGTCTTGGTAGATCCAGAAGGCCATAATAGTGGTTCATTCTTAATCAATGCTTCTTCAATGTATAAGCTTGGACAGAATAAAAACCATAAAAATAAAAGTTATGAATTACTCAAGTTTAAAAAGTACCTTGGTTTTTTAAGAACAAATAAAAGAAGTGAATACAACCAAGCAAAGAAAATTGACTCAATTATGTGATACTCAAAAAAATTGCTAATGATACTTCGGGAACCTAAAAGGGTAAACATGATAATGATTAGTGATAATGTCATCTATCTAAAACTTTTATTGTCTAAAGTACTTTAATAGAAACACAAAAATCCAGATTTGAACAGTGAACCACCTTCCTTTTCTGGGTGGTGATCAACCCCTAAAAGAAAGATATTTTGTTTATCTTTAGATACTTAGCCTTTCATTTAAATGATTTGAAATCAATTTAATATAACAAAAGGTTTGTAGGCCATCAATTTAAATGATTCCTTCAAGAAAGAACAAGTGACAACCAAAAGTTAAGGTTTTTTGGCTTACTCTGAACAAAGAAGCAAACAGGAATTTGCAAGGATGGTGCATGATGCAGTGCTACCAAGACAACCAAACATCGAAGGGGAAGGTAATAAGTTGCAAGACAGACAAACCATATTTCAAGTGCAGAAAAATATGAACAGTAATCTATTATCTGAACAGGGATATGCATAAAAACACATGTCCACGCAGAGTAAACTAGTTTGTCATTTCTGCATTAAAAAGACAGAACAACTTCATTCATTAGGTTTACACTGAGGGCTAAGACATGGTTTTTTGTGTCAACTTTGAACTTTTTCCGTTGACCTTTCTTTCATATTATGGTCCATCATGCTAGGTTGCATATTAGATGTTGTTGTTGATGGAGCAAATGCTTTAGCAGGTTAATATACAGCTGAAGATAATTTAGAGTTCAGACTAGTAAAATCATAATAAAAGACTTGGAGAAAACTCCTCACAACTTGCAAAAGATAGACACCTTAAACATAAGAGTGGCAAGTATGGTGGCTACGGAGGTAACTCATGATCAACCACACATAACAACTGGTCATACAAACTCTGCAGGAACAAATGTGTGCCAGTATCATTATGCACAGAAGAATCTTCAGATCAAGACACAAATGGATAAATTTGCATAGACATTCAAATTGTACATATACCTTCTTGAGAGAAGCAAATTGATTAAAATAATCAATCATGAGTATAATATTACAAATTGCAGATTGTAGGTTTCAGATTTCAGATCCACTTACATCAATTATAGTGTGACCTGAAGTATTGTTCTTCAATTTCCCAAGAGTCTTAGTCATTGTGTTTACTAGCCAAGTATTTGATTTTCAAGGTCATTTATGCTCAGTGTGGTTCCAAGAAGTGTAATAATTAGATGTCCATTAAGCTTCTAAAGGAGTCTCCTAAATGACATGATGTATGCAGTTTCAAGAAGCATAATCGTAGCAAGAATGGAAACTAGCTCAATAGAGCACCTTACTCAAACATTTAAGAATAAAAATATTATGTAGATATTTACATAACTTACCATGAAATTTAACTATGTAACTCAACCAAGAACTTAGTGCTCAAAAATAATTTAATGCAGAATTCAGAAATTCCTATAATAAATCAAAAAATGATATCTCAGTTGGATTTCTATGAAAAGATTTGGAGAAGTTGTAGTTAAGATGCAAACCACCAATTATTTGTTTGAGCCACAAATTAAGAAACAAAATTGGTATGCTGATCTAGCTTATCAGCCTTACCATTCTAGTTTCAGGATAAAAAACTAGATGATTATCTATCTTAGTGACCCAAGAAGAATTCAAGCAGAGCTGGAACTTCTATAGCCTTAACTGGTAGGCGATGGCACAATGTTATAAGAATTTGGGGTCATATAGGATCACAAATTCAAAAATAAACCAGTAAATGATTTGTTAACCATGATTAAAAGGCTGACCATCACTAACTAGATTAACAGATACTACATATTTTTGAGCTGTCATTGGCAAACAATCTACTGGAGTTATAAGCATCTAATGGTACCAAATGCACCTTTAGAAACCTCTTAATTTGTCTGATATAATTTAAATAAAGTTAAGTAAAAGGTGTATCGACAATTTGTCCAGATTGATTGGAAAGTTAATAACAAAAATAGCGCAAAAGTTATGCACTCCTGTGTCAATACCCCCAAATCTGAATATTTGCCTCTACTGAATGCCTGAACAAGGAAATCAAGTATTTGAGCAAGGAGATTCTACAAATTACTTGTCAAGTTATTGTGAACACAAAAAGAAAATTGACTCAATTCTGGATTACTCCAAAAATCCAGATGTGAACAGTGAACTCAAAATCTTACCTCCTTTTGGATTCTTGAACCAAGTAACTCAGAATCTTCTAAAGAACAGTCTCGATGAGGAATGGTCTTGAACCAAATCTAGTGAATAAGAGAAACCAAATGACCATCTTATTAACAATCGACTAGATAAACTAAGGTATGGAGTAACGAAGTGCTCAATGCCAGCATTATTTGACGGATAAGATTCCTAGAACATAGAAAACACAGCAAATGCAGACAGTTCTCCATATAAAGATCAAGTAAAAAGACAATGAAGTGATAACAATGGGAAAAAGTAAACTCATTAATGTTAAAACTGAAATCTACAACCAAAGTACATGCTCATAGAGGATATAAAATGCTTGTTTCACAGGCAAACTGACATCAATAGCTATGACCTAAACAGTTTATATATTTAGTCAAGAAGTGAAAGAATACACGCTTAGCTACCATTCATGGATGTTTACATGACTCTTAATGTGATCTTAATTGTTCTTCCTGCCATTTTGTCGAGTATATTACTGAGAAATATATATATATATATATATATATATATATATATATATATATATATATATATATAATATTTGCTAGTTTGATCTAGATATCTTTGTATATAACCATGTTCCATTGCCTATATCTGATATGGAATTTGGAGCCACTCTATGAATGTGTATTGATAGATTAGCTCATTAGCACAATTATTTGTTTATGTGCTGGTGGATTCATGAAATAGCTTCACTGTTTCACTGACAAAGGACATCATAAAACATATTATCACATAGCATACTGTCAGTACAACCAACATATAAGCATTAAGTTTGTTAAGAAGAAAATTTACAAAAAAAACATAGCAAGATTCATTAAAAAAGGACACAACAATAACATATTAAGATATGGGAAAGGATGTAGAGAGAGTGTGTAAATCAGTAGCAGGAAAGTTTATTTTGTTGTGGCATGCCAAGTTCATGGTGGTACATTCTTAGTGGCATATTAAAGCAAGTCCGACTACAAGGGGAAAAAATTGGTACAACATAGTGTAGATTGTTCATGTCATGAATTGTGCACATGATAGACACAATACTAGGGTATGCATCTACATATTTCATACCTAGACAAATATGAGTCAACTATGACTTACTAATTGAGTCCTACTTTGACAACCATAAAATTTGATAAGCTAGCAGAAGTACATATTAGGTAGATTTTTAAATATGTTAAGCGATGTTAATCTATTTCCAAAAGGTAGATAAAATGTATACTTGCATAGTGAATCCTAACTGAAACGGTAATCATTCTTCAAAACAATATGTGGACACAAGATGTTGCTAAACCTTTTATTTCTTTAATACTTATATTGATCTTAGTGAACATTAAAATATGCAGTATGCAACCAATTGCTGGAAAAAAGATGAAAGGTGATATATTTCAAATGGCTTGCCTAATAGATTTTGCAAGTGACAATATATAATGCTTTTTAGTTGTTTCAAAGATGAATTACTAGCATCCTCTGATTACAATGCAGTTCCATAAGAAGAACACTTCTCTAATTAAGTTCCAAACCAAGTTCTAGAGAAGCTATAGTTCTAAAGTACTTTGGATTGGATGGAGTTTGATGCTTCAATCCTTACTGTAGACAACTAAAGACACCCTATTTATCTTAATGCTATACACAAAAATGAACTCATAGCTTGTTGTGTAGTAATAATCAAAGGCAAAATCAAAAACTTCATATCTGTTGTTTTTCCATATTAGATTGAATAACAACTAACAATTAAGCAATCTAAATTTTTCATTTAGAAATAATCATTTTTTGGCTTTGTTATATTCAATATATTTGCATCTTGTTGCAAAATTTAAATCCACTATTTTAAATCCACTATATATAGGATGTTTAACAAATGCTCAATTTGGTCTTACAGTGAAGGAAGTTGACTCAATATTGGGAGAATACGTGAAACATGAGCCCTGGTTGACCCTCCTTTGCAGCCATTTGCAGTGAGATTTGTTACTTACGAAACAATCAAATTTTGAATACATTCTACCTCATGATCTCGTAATGTTAATTTTGATATTTTAAATGACTACTTTTCGTTCAATTTGTTTTTAGCTTGGATGTAGCAGAAGCACAAAAGGAAATAGCAAAAACCGATAGAGATAAAAGTTTCCTAGAAATCACTTCACATTAGCATCTCTATGTTTTTGATTAATTGGGGTATAATTTGAATATGTATGTCCAGAGCAAGGTAGGGAATGGAAAGGGCACGCCAAGCAATAGAAAGCAAGCAAAGAAAGAAAAGATAAAAACCGAGTCACAGAACACTAAATATGTGGTCACAAGATCTTACCTCCTTTTGGATTTGTGACTGCTGTGATGGACGGCAGGAGGAGAAGGCTCGTGAGGGGTGCTCACACAAAAAATAGGGCTATGGATTGCGTGAGGTTGGAGGAGAAGGCTCGCAAGTAAGAAATTAGAGGAGATCGACAGTGCGAGACTTGATGAAAGGGCTGCAGAATTGGAGGAGATCAAAGGCACGATACTTGGTGATAGGGCTGTGGAATTGGAGGAGATCAAATGTGATAGGGCTGCAAATTGGAGGAGAAGGCGTGAGTCTTTGAAAAAAATGAGGGAGAAAAAATTTTAGGCGCCGATTGCAGCTAATAAAGTATATGTTTATTTAATTTAGTACGACTAATTAGAATTTAATGGGTGTAGATTTAGAGGCTAATGTTTCTTATAAAATTAAAATTAAAGGCATATATTTTTTATTGTCTCTAAATCATGTATTTAGAGACAAATAATTATATGTTTCTAAATAATTGCCTCTAATTGAGGCTTTTGTTGTAGTGGCATGTACTGATGGCCGAATTGACACTCCTGCCGATGCTGGAATTTGACTGGTTGGTGGACCATTTCGCCTCAGTAGACTGCAGGGCTAAAACTGTTACCTTCAGTAAGCCCGGATTGTCCTAGTTTACCTTCTAGGGTGATGGAAGGGGAGACTCATTAGTGGCCATTCCAGCTCTCAAGGCCCGAAAGCTACTTCTAGGTGGTTGCCAATCCTTCTTGGCCTTTGTGTCTGTGTTAGAAGGAAGCGGAGGTGCGGCCAGGGATATTGAGGGGACATCAGTGGTGTGTGGGTTCACCGATGTTTTCCCTGAAGAGTTGCTAGGTTTGCCCCTAGAGAGGGAGATCGAGTTCTGTATTAACTTGTAGCCTGGGGTAAATCCGATCTCCATTCCACCTTATCGGATGGCACCAGCTGAGTTGAGAGAGTTGAAGTCCCAATTGCAGGAACTTCTTGATTTGGGTTTCATACGCCTGAGTGTTTCGCATTGGGGTGGTCCAGTGCTCTTCGTGAAAAAGAATGATGGGACCTTGGCCAAATTTTTCCAAGTGTGAGTTTTGGCTGGAGAGTGTAGGGTTCCTTGGCCACGTGGTGTCGAGGGAAGGGGTAAAGATGAACCTCACGAAGATAGAGGCAGTTCAAAATTGGAAGCGGTCGGCCAATGTCACAGAAATTCGCAGCTTCCTAGGATTGGCAAGTTATTACAGGAAATTCGTGGAGAACTTCTCCAGGATTGCGGCGCCATTGACCCGCCGAACTTAGAAGAAAGTCAAGTTCATCTGGGACAGTAAGTGCGAGGAGAGCTTTCAGAAGCTCAAGGGCTATTTGACGTCGGCACCGATTCTAGACGTACCATCGAGCTCGGGAGGGTTTTTTGTTATTGTGATGCCTCTCGAGTCGGCTTGGGATGTGTCTTGATGCAGAATGGCAGGGTGATCACTTATGCATCCCGTTAGCTGAAGGTTCATGAGAAGAATTATCTGACGCATGATTTGGAGCTGGCAGCAGTGGTGTTCACATTAAAGTTGTGGCGTCACTACCTTTATGGTGAGACCTATGAGATATACACTGATCACAAGAGCCTACAATATTTACTTACTCAGAAGGAGTTGAACCTGAGGTAGAGAAGGTGGCTAGAACTCTTGAAGGACTTTCACTGCACGATCATGTACCATCCGGGAAAAGCTAATGTGGTGGCAGGTGCCTTAAGCAGGAAGTCTATGGGCAGTCTAGCGCACTTGGCTGTTAGGAGGAGGTCGTTGGCCCAGGATTTGACCATGTGTTTGGATGGAAGGGCAGTCTTGACAGTGTCAGCCTCTGGTACGTTGGTGGCTCACCTGAGGGTGCAATCCACGTTGGTAGACATGCTGCGGGCAGTGCAACAAGAGGATGCTTTTTGTGCACTTACTAAGGATCTGGCCAGGAGGGATGATGCTGATAATGGATTTGGTATTGACTCAGATAACGTTATGAGATTTAAGAACAGGATAGTGGTGCTAGACATGGCCGAGGTTCGCAGGCAGGTGCTAGAGATGACTCATCGATCCACATATACCATGCATCCGGGAGCCACGAAGATGTACCATGACCTAAGGCAGAATTATTGGTGGAAAAGCATGAAGAGAGAGGTGGCCGAGTTTGTGTCTAAATGCCTAGTATGTCAGTAGGTGAAAGCCGAACATTTAAAGCCGACAGGGTTACTCCTGAACTTAGAGGTACTATAATGGAAATGAGAAAAGATAATCATGGATTTTGTGATAGGATTGCCGAAGTTTGGGAAGGGCAATGATTCCATTTGGGTGGTGGTGGATCGCCTATCCAAGACGACACATTTCATACCAGTCAGGAAGACCTTTTCAACTAAGCAGTATGCAAGATTATTTTTGGATCGAATCATCGCATATCATGGTGTTCCTGTTATGGTCATCTCAGATCGGGGTACTCAATTTTTTGGCCTAAGGTTTTCTACCTTGGTCTTAATCTTGGTTTTGATTATAACAAATATGGAACTAATGTTTCATTGAGAAATATTTTCAGGTTCCATATCGATTAGCACTTGATGTCCTAGATCAAAAATATCAAAGAAATCGAGAAACCGAAAGAACATTGATCGACGCGTTCGGGTTTGTCGCAGAAATCTCTAGAAGTTCGACGTGTGCACCAAAGATGCATTGGACGAGTCTAAAGAACACATGGAAAGCTCCCCAAGTTGACGCACGTTGAAGGCCGGAACCTGGAAACGAAGCACGCAAGAAGAAGACTGAAAAAATCAAGCTCAACCCAGGTTCGGTCGATCGAAGGTTGCCAGGAAGCAGCAGAAAGCCTTCGGTCGCTCGGCGATCGCTTGGTCGGTCGACCGACGATCAACTGGCAAGCGACTAGCGGTTGGTAATGAGCAAAAAATTGCCCATTGAGAAGAGGGGAGTTCTCTCTTCTCTTCATGGTCTATAAATACAAGACCATGAGAGCCTTCCTCCCATGATCTATGATTCTATTGAGCCATTCTTGATCATTCTCAGAGCTTTTCTTGAGTCATCCCCTTGATAACCCTAGTTTCCATGATATATCCTTGATCTTGCCTTCAAACTTTGAGCGATTCATCATTGAGGCATCAAGAGGAACTAGGACTCGTGTTTGGAGCTAGGTATTTGTTGTATTATTTATATGCTCCATTATTTGTGTATTTTTGTGATTTATTTCATTGTATTTGAGCTTGTAAAGACCTAGGTTGTTAGATCTTGAAATTGGGTGGTAGCCTTGGTGTTTGGGGTTTAAATCCACCGGTGTAAATATAGTTTACTAGGATTAGTTGAGTTGTCCCTTAGGGTTGAGGTGGAAGAGTGCTCTCGGTAAGAAGGCAGAGACTTCTGGGTGTGGAAGTGCCTTAGGTTGAGAGTGAGACTCTTCGGGTCAAAGTCCTCGTTCTAAGGGAAACAAGATTCATCTAGTAAAGTTTAGTTTGGAAATCCTAAGCGGGGTGCTTAGGTAGTGGAGTAGGCATTGGGGCCGAACCATTATAAATAATTGTGTTAGCATTGTTTTTCTTTGTGTATCGCATTGTTTATCTTCATTACTCGCTTCTGCATTTAGTCGTTGAATTATGAATTGCCTAAGTAGTTTAAGAAAAGATTAAAACTGGATTTAGGCAAAAAAAATTTAGTTAACACACTATTCACCCCCCCTCTAGTGTGGCCATTTCACCAACACAGTTTACAGCTCGATTCTGGCAGTCTTTCTAGGAGGCGTTGGGCACTCAAGTTCGGTTCAACACTGCATTTCACCCTATGACAGATGGTCAGTCGGAGCGGACCATTCAAACATTTGAGGACATGTCGAGAGCATGTGTCATAGATTTGGAGGGTAGTTGGGAGAGACACTTGCCCCTAATTGAGTTTGCCTACAATAACAGCTATCATAGCAGCATAGGGATGACCCCTTTTGAGGCATTGTATGGGCGGCGATGCAGGTCACCTGTAGGCTAGTTTGAGTCGGGAGATTCTCTTATGATTGGACTTGACCTGGTAGAAGAGGCAATAGAAAATGTGAAGCTAATCAAGGAAAGATTATTGGCAGCTCAGAGTCGTCAGAAGATGTATGCTGATGGAAAGGCCAGAGAGGTAGAGTTTATTGAGGGGGACATGATTTTCCTCAAGGTATCCCCTATGAAAGGGGTGGTGAGGTTTGGGAAGAGAGGGAAGCTAAGTCCTAGGTTCATTGGGTCGTTCCCTATTCTCAAACGTAGGGGTGTAGTGGCATATGAGTTGGCCTTACCTCCCAGTATAGACTGAGTGCATCCAGTGTTCCATGTATCCATGCTCAAGAAATATATCCGGGATGAGTCCCATGTGATTGAGCCTACCGCAATAAAGGTGGATTCGGCAGTCTCTTATGAGGGGAGGCCGATTGAGGTGCTAGACCGTCAAATTAAAAAATTGAGGTCCAGGGAAATTCCTCTGGTAAAGGTCAGGTGGGAGCACCATTCCGGGCAGGAGGCCACTTGGGAGGTGGAGCAGGATATGAGGGAGCGATATCCTTTGCTGTTTAAGAATTTGGTAAGTCCTTAAACCTTGCTAAAAATTCGAGGATGAATTTTCCCTAAGGATGGAGGATTATAATATCCGAGATATTATAGTAATTTATTATTTATTATTATTTATCTTTGCCAGTCTAGCGGGTTGATTCAAGGTCGAGCTGAGTTGACTCATGATCCGGTGCGAGCTTGAGAGCTCGAGTATGTAGAAACATAAGTTGTGTGTGTTCTTTACTTGTTAATTAAATTTGTATTGAATATGGTTGAGCATGTAATTTTTGACACTTGTATTGAGCATGGGGTTAGTTTGAGTTGAGGAGTTAGCGGGTTTGGATCTGGGCTTGAGGCAGATGCGGGTTAGAAAGGGGTTAGGGTGTGGATGAGGTTTGTGAGGAGATTATAAAATCCCCCCTAGGTCTAGGCGGCTCCTTGTTGGAGCCGCACAAGCCGTCGAGAGAGAGAAAGGAGCCGATGCCCCTCTCCCCCTCTCTTGGAAGCCAAACCGTAAGCCATCACGGAGGAGCCAAGCCTTCTCCTCTTCCTTGGAGCCACCGCTCCTTTAGGAGCCAAGCCGCCGCCGCCTCGTGTGTGGCTGGATTTCGGAGGCCGCCGATTGGTAATTTTTCCCTTTTTCCTTCTTCCTAATCAAGTGAGTGGTTCATCCTCTCTTTTTCTTTTTTGGATTCTCGTGTTCTTGAGCCGTTCTTGGAAACTTAAGAAGTTTTGACGATTTACCATTTGAATCGTGGTTTCATGTCGTTTTCATTTGTTGTCATGGTAGAGGAGACCTGAGGACCCCCCTTTGTGGTGCAGCAGCCCTAGGATTGTCCTAGGGGTGCTCGGCCAAGGTGGGCAAAGGGATGCCCTCAAGGTGTTTGTCAAATTGCCTAATAGAGCATGTCGGGTTTAATGAGATTTAGTTTTTCTTGGTAATGAATCTTGTTATATTATTATGATGATAAGTCTTGTTTAAGGTTAAACTCATGAATCTCAGCGTGTTGAATCTATGATTCATATGAAAAGTTTAGATCTTGAAGGTATGATTTATGTTATTGATGATTCTTGATTTATGAAGCATAAATCTTGATGTTGGTATAAGGATTTGAAGCATGTTAATTTATGTTTAGAATTTTTTTATTATTATTACTGTTTGGAATGATTGTAATCTGGTTTGGTGATAATTTTGGGATGATTATTACTGTGATTTTCGGATTAATTATTTTGTCATGCTGAAATCTTAAACATGCTGAAATTTCATGCTGGAATATCATTATGATGCTGGGATTTGTAATTACTGTTGTGATGCATAGTGTTTATTGAATATAGTGGTGTAACCTATCATTCTAAGCAGAAAACATAGTCTAGAATCATAGGACACACTCTGGAAACCAGATTCGGCTTGGGTATACCAGAATTGGGCTCAAATAGTAGGCTGAAAACAAAACCTAATTTCGAAAATTTAAATTTTAATTGTAGAATTTAAAATTCAAGGGGTAGAATAAACTGTTTAAGAGTCAATAAGAATTTAAATGCATGAAACAAAACCTTATGGGTTGATGACATTGCGAGTTTGGGACGTCGGGAGCGGGCATAGTGTGTTGCAACATTTTTCCTGTAGGAACGCCCCTAGGACACCGTGGATGACACTTGACTTAGGTCTTGTGGCGTCATATCTTTCATGAATGGTGGAGGGGCTCGATTAGGAGCCGGTGTTGCAGGCTTGAGCCCGGAAGGTTGTATAGGTAAATCCCAACCCGTGTTTAAAAAGGAATAAGTTCGGATGGGCAAATCCCGATTATTTCTGTTTCTCTTTGGAATAAGTTCGGATGGGCAAATCCCGATTATTCCCGTTTCTCTTTAGAATAAGTTCGGATGGGTGAATCCCGATTATTCCCGTTTCTCTTTGGAATAAGTTCGGATGGGCAAATCTCGATTATTCCCATATATTTTTTTAGGGTATGTCATGGGATAAGTTCGGATGGGTAAAACTCGATTATCTTCACAACCCTTGTGAGTGACTTGTATGCCTTACGGCATGGGTAGGCAGATAGGCATGTTGTAGATTCACTGCTATGTGAATAGGCTTGCCTTCAGGCATGGGTCGACCTAGTGGCCGTTAGTTAGCCATACCACAAATGTTGCATTCCCCCTGAATGAGACATGTGTATTTATGTTTATATGTATATCTCTGTGGTTGGTTTTGTGGTGGGGGTTAGTAGAACCACTCACTGAGTTCCTTTGGACTCACTCTCGTTTTTTTTTCTTTTTTTTTTGCAGAGCTTGACCAATGAGGTGGGCTGGAGCACTTGGCCGACTGGAGGGCAACAGAGTACCATTGATCTCATAGGAGTCCTAGTTAGGGGTCGTAGTCGAGTCTTTAGAAGATTTGTCATGCACTTGTGTTTTGGTATTTTGGGAATTGTAGTCCCTTGGGGACATTCATGTCTTTCATTCAGATTTCACTTGTTAAAGAAAACTGCTAAACTTTGATTTACTTATTTCCGCACTTTAAATGTTTTGCTAAAAACTTTACTTCTTAAATGTAATCTAATTTGGTTTCTCGTTCATAATAAAATTTGTTATTCTTTCCGCTATGATTTATTATGAGTTGGCATGTGCATGGGATAGGCTGCGGGGTATAGGCACGTATACCCCGGTCGGTCACGTGACCCTAAGTTGGGGCATGATAGCACCCTAGCGGCAACATCCCCCAGCTATCTAGAGATGCTGAAACAGTGAGGAGTGACGCTCCGGCTCCGGCCAATCCCTCACTAGAAGAATCTGGTCATTTGATAAACGACCTTCAGGTGGAGAACCGATGGTTAGCAACCTAGGTTGAGATGCTGACATTGTCCAGGGAACAACACTCGGCCGAACACGAGCGCCATCGCTCAGAGCATGAAGAAGACAATCACTCAAAAATGAGGAGACTAGTTTTCGTCCTTTAGGATGAGGTCTCTCGCACGTCTCACCAGAGAGAAGAGAAAGATGCCAGGGTCATGGAGGCTACCACTCCTGTCCCCATCGACTCAAGACCCTTCGCCGAGCGCATCATTGTAGCATGCCTTCCACCAAGATTCAAGTTGCCAACTACACTAAAGCCCTACGATGGTATGGGTGCCCCAACTACGTGCCTGACAATGTTCAGGTCCATGATGCCCCTCAACGGAGCAATCGACCACGTCCTTTGCAGAGCCTTCTCTCGACCTTCTTGAAGAAGACCGCACTATCGTGGTTCTCCTCTCTTCCACCAAGGTATATACACACTTTCGCATAGCTCTCTTCCCCCTCACTCTGGTGTGACAACCATAAATTTTCAACAATAATTAATAATCAAATGCCTAATCTTTAAAGAATAAAGTCTGTGAAATCATAAAGAAACTCCTCAACGTAAAAATACGGAATAAAAGATACCCAAGTCCACATGTACTCAAATGACAATAAAATAATAAATAAGCTAAGACTCGGGTATCCACCCCGACCACGACATGTCATGAGACCCGCTGCCCTGCCGTCACCAGCTGTGCTACTGCATCCCAATACCTCTCTGATCATGCTCAGATGCTGTAAAAGAAAGATATGAAAGAGGGTAAGTCCAACTAGGACTTAGTGAATAGATCAGTCCTCAATCCACCATATCCAGTATTATTAAATAAAACACATAATTAAGCATAAAAGGGTAAAACATTATTTAGGTGCATTCATTAAATAACAGATCAATCCTCTTGAATATCATCTAGCAACCTACAGAAAATATGCCACCAAGTATAAAATATATGCTCAAATGCAACATTCCACATGCTCACTCGGACCCGTTGGTCCACATAGCCACATAGGATAGGTAGTCGATGTGGCCGCTGATCTACCAGCTAGCTAGTGTCGTCTCTTTGGGGCATGCCCTCCCCTCATCGACACGGGCCCTTCCAGTCCGTCTCTTTGGGGCATATGTTCCACTCACCGGTCGAGATTTCGGACCATCTCTTTGGGGTATGATCCCCCCTCACCAGCCGGAACTTCCGAAATAGTACCAACACCATCTCTTTGGGGCATACCCTTCCCTCACCAGTGAGGCTTCCGGGAATACGCACCAAGCACAGTACACACATAATAGCATACTAAGAAAAAAAGATCCATCCACATAATAATAAACAAAGTATGCTATGATCATACCTCGGCCTCTCCATAACCTCATGCCATAAATCACCTCACACATATTTATAAGAATAACATTCATGTCATTTAAATTATAAACATAATATCCGCAAGTCATGAATAAACATAACATCACAATGGTGCATCACATAAATCATGTCATAATAAATTAAGAACGTCTCACCTTGCATATAATCACTAGTAAATGACATAGACATGTATCAATGTGCTAGAACATATAAGCTATAGAAATATCTATCAATAAAAAACCCTATGCAAGGTATTAAATGTAGAGAGCATCTACAATGAACCATAATCCCCTTTATGACACTAACCGCACCTCCTAGGGCTGGCCTTCCCCCTTACCCGAATGCTCTAAAAGCAAGGGGGGTTCGGCCCTACAAGCCCTCCATAGGGTCGTCTCAACGAAATGTTCATTCTATTGCCCTATGTCTCTAGGTGTCCCTAAGTGCCTCTAAATTTCTCGTTTTCCTAATTATAGGTTACTACCCTTAAGCATGCTCTAACAACATGTGAAAATATCCTTAAGGTGTAATCTTAATACTAAACATGTTCTCAAGGCCCTCAACACAAGTACTAAGGGCTGGCCGACCCTTAGAGCCCTAGGGAACCCTTAGGGAAGGGGCGGCACACCCTAACTCCCAATCCCCCTCCTATCAAGAAATAAGATTAATTAATCAAGCTACCATCAAGATTCAAGACTCAAGAATTCATCAAGACATCGAAGGAAGAAGGGGGAGGCGCTGGCTCCTCAAGAACTCGGGTTGGGGCATGCGGCTAGGACAAAATTCGGGTCAATAAATTCACAACAACAACGAAAATCCAATCAATTCAATACTCAAATTCGACACGAGGAAAATCACACAAAAATCCGGAAAATCTCCTCTCATAGGGGGCGGCGGCATAATGAGGAAAGAGGGGAAAGAGGACTTAATCCACTCACTTTTTTGGAGAAAACGGAAAGGAAGAAGAAGCTAGGGTCCTTCCTACGATGAACGCCGATGAACTTGCGAATTTCGGCCTCCGAATTGCCTCCTCCCCTCTCGGCATCGCCCTCTCTCTCTCTCCTCTTGCCTCGGGTGGCGTGTAGCTAAACCCCAGGATGCACACCCCAGGTGTATTTTCATGGGGCCTGGTTGGGCCCCAAATGACCATATTGCCCATCCTTAAGTGATTCGACTTGAAAAATCCATATCTAACCCGTTCTAACTCCTATTCAAGTTCCGATCGAACAGCTAGACTCAACTCGAGGTCCTCTATCATCCTAGCATGCTAAATCATAGAAACATTATAGATTAAATTTTCCTAATTTTTTATACATTAATAACTTACCCGGAATCAATCCCAAAGCTCTCCGCCAGCCCGTGCTAACTCGAGCCTACGATCCCCTACTAGAGGACAAAATATAATTATAAATTTTTTGATCATAACACCAGAGATTCCCGAGTCGACACTTGCAGGAGCACATAGGACATTCTCTCCTCTTATTAAGAGTAACTGATTCCTTGTTCGTTGCTCAACCTTTCTAATCCTTCACTCAAATTGATGAGTTTGAGAACATGGGTCTCCACGGAGGTGCCTTCCTCCATTTTGGTTTGTGGTCTGGAAGAGTTGTTTGGAGAGCTCATACCTAGCAATCCTACTTTCTTCACCATACAACACCTTGAGGTGAAGTATGATGGATCTTGCATACATCTTTTCATGTTGCCTCTACAACACATCGGGCATCGACGTAAGCATTATGCATTGGACAATAGCGTTGTCATCTTGCCACTTCTTGTAAGTGACTCTGTCTTCCTTGGATCCTCCCTCAAGGGGTTCTACAGTGGCCGATTATCAAGAATGTAGGAGAGTTTCTCTGGAGTGAGGGCAAACCTCAAGTTTCACAACCAATTCATTTAATTTGGTCCAGTTAATTAATTAGCATTCAGAATGCTATGCAAACGACAGTGATGATAAAATTGCTACAACGAAAAGAAAGACATAGATAAGCAATTGTTCTACATGAATGATTATCGAGGACTTTTAATTAATCATGTCTCCCATAATTTTCGTGGTTCCCAAATGACCCTCCGGTTAGGAAGCGGGAGCCTTCTTTGGTAGACTTCCTTAGGGAAGGATGGAACCCCGCTTCTCCTACTTGAGTCTCGCATGTAACACGATAAACCCTAATAGGTCTATGGGTAGGCAACTATTTACTGATCACATCTCTATGTGACTTCCATCAACTTGTGCCTCTAGTATGAGTACGACCTTGTGTGTGCAAAACAAACCGCAAAACCCTAGTTGAGTCGGACCCATCGTTTTTATACCCCGGCGAGAAAGCAACCACCTTTAAGTGTAGCTCAACAAGGTAAATCGCGTTCAAGTCGGTAATAGAAACAAAACTCATGTGCTATATGGAGAGCATCGTGCCAACTTGCACAACGAGCCTTGTGTGTGGACAACAAACCCGTTGCACTCTTAGATACACTCTACTCTCCATAACAATGGAAGGCATGACCGGTATTCTACCCTCCATAACGATGGAACACACTCTACTTAGCCATTCGAACTCAATATTAGTGGAGGGTCTTTTATGCAATTATTATATCGCTAGCAACTACTTTGCAACAACACAATAAATAAAAGCATAAAGTAAATAAGGATAATTATGGACGATTCTAAAGCGGCCCACCTGAGCCACAGGGTGAACCAAGGCCATCATCCTAGGGTTTTTGGAAGCGTCGTCTCACCAAGATACTGCCAAAACTTTATATGGAGGTTGTTGGTTCAATCAGCGCCTTCACAGAGTTCAAGTCGTCATCTCCATGGACCTGAACTCCTCTCTACGCATACTGTAACAGGGCAGCAAGCATGCTCATGTAACCTGCCCCTAAACATCTACTTCTACATACTTAAAAGAAGAAGACCGCAAACAATCCTTGGGGAGAGGTTTAAGGAGAGGGAGAAGGGAGTTACAATAAGAATTCTCAATGTGAAGGAAGGGGTACACAGGCTCTATTTAAAAAATACAATGCTGAAATTTCATAAATGTACAAGCAATCATCACAATCAGATTTACACCCAATCACATGCACATAGGGCTAATCCATAATCATCCTTTCATGCATCTTATCGAATAAGCAAAAGGAAAGCAAAAAACAAAACAAAAAACCACGCTAATCAAGTTACATTTCTATCTAAAATGCGCCGCACGAACCATGCTGAAAATTCAACTTTTGGGGTTGTTCAACCATGAAGCCAAAGGGCTTTTGAGTTTGTTTTTTTTGTCCCAAAAGGACATGAACAGTATGTGGCCCTGATACCATTATTGGGATGCATAGAGGAAACACAGTGGAAAAAATATATTTCAAAAATCTTAAAAGCATCCCGAAAATAGCGATCTTCTTTAGCGACGTAGAGGAATTCTATAGATGAGCACGAAGCAGTTTTATACCTTTAACCAAAAGGGTAGAAGAGCTGCTCCGGTCTCAAATCCAAGACGCACATGTGCATGTCCTCCAACGATAGTTCACACCAAGCACCTCATAACACAAGGGGGCAATGACCTCTCGGGATCATCGTGGCTCAACAGACGGGCTTCTTAATCACCAATCTGCAACAAACAGGGGCCGACCCTTCCATCAAGAATCGACAGCGAGCAAAGGGAGAAAGACGATGAGAAACCCCAAAATGAATTGACACAAGATGAAAGTACCTTGCTGGAATTTTAGGACTCCTCCAAAGTTCCAACACGACAGCGATTTTCGACGATTGAAAAATCCGACGGATCTTCTCCAAGCTTGCAGATACATGAGAGATGGAAATAGGGGGTGTAGCTAGAGGTTGAAGGTGGGAAAATTATTTCTTGATTACGATAGGGGGTTATATTTATCTCCAAGGTCGGCTACCATAGCCGACTATGTATTTGAATTAGCCCAGGAACTCAAAATTTTAGGGTTAATCTCTAATCGACTCCCCTATAAATGGGAAGTCAAATATTCGGCTCCCTATTAAATAGGGAGTCTAGGCGCATGGGGAGACCAAGCTCTCCTCTGATTCGAATTCAAATTCGAATCAGATTACTATTTAAAATAGTAATTTAATTTTCCCACCAAGCTTGAACCGACCCAACCCAAGCCATGGGCCGGTTCATCCTATGAACTAGACCATGGGTTCGGTCTGGTTCAACACTTAAATCGGACCAAGGGTCGGTTGAAACTTATCGCGTCCCAAACCCTACCAATTAGGGTTCCGAGGAGCTCCTTCCTCGAGTACTTTTAATTCGTTAAAAATGAGAAACACCTTTCCCGATTTTGTCCGTAAACGAGAACTGTGATAGTGTCGCGACATGTTTGTGCTAGCAAACATTAAGTGCCGCGTTCGAGCTCTATCCCATAAAGCACGTTATGAGGGAAGTATATTTGTGTGTGACCCATTGGGCCCCACCCTAAGCCAGCACTGAGTCATGCAAGACGGAGAGTTGAATTCAGTAGAACTCCTTCTGACAGAACTCCTTATTTGAATTTTCACGAGCCACCATTAAACCCCTTTAGTGTGGTCGTGCGAGACTCCACTTACAAGTCAACATTGACATCTAGCAATGTATAATGACTACCCGAATAGTGTAAGGATCAATCTCCAAGGATCAAACGCCCTTTGGTGATTAGTTATCGTGCAATTAAATCCTTCGATTACACAATGTTTCGGATGCGGCTAGGGTACGAAAGTCATGTCAAACCATAATATCGATTTATATCTATTCCACTCTCTCAAGTTGTCATCTCAATCATGAACAGTTGAAAACCCTTTTTCGACTTTCATATCCACTCTGGCCGGAGATTCCCGAGTCGACACTTGCAGGAGCACATATGACATTCTCTTCTCTTATTAGGAGTAATTGATTCCTTGTTTGTTGCTCACCTACCTCCACAAAAGCTTCACTATGCCCAAAGTACCTGATACATGACTCTGTGAGCCTTGTAGGGAATACACCAAAGCAATAGATCGTCAATAACAAAGTTACTATGACAACCTCAGGTCTGAGGATTGCTTCCACCTACTGTCGCCTGAGGAATAGCCTATTGACACTTATGTAAGGATTCCATTTGGCATTCTTCGAGCGGGTTCGTTCAGTGAACTCATTCTCTAATAAGCACGTGCACTTGTATATTAATGATGCCTCATAGGTAACTACGAGATCAGCTACCCCCTATCAAATAGGGCATGTACAAAGTGCACTAGTCTTGCTGGAATCACCAAACCCCTACTCGGTGATCCTACAACTAGGAACATCTAGAACTAGGGCCTCTGGATTCAAAGTCTCACTGGCATGATCTCATCATGACCCTATAATAATTTGCCCGAGTTCATGGGGTTCATCATAATCTTATTAACAGCTAAAGATGCAACATATGATGAACAGTTGCCTCATTATATTTATTACCTTTGAATAGCCCCTAAACACAGCGATATGTGATTGGCTTAAGGGCTCTATTCCTTTCAGGAGAAGGCTACTATATCGATTGTAGAGCGAACAACAAACTACAAACAATCTTTTATTCCAACTGAAATAGAGGAGCAAGTCTAAAATGAACTAAGGGGGCCAAAGAATCTTGCAGGGATGACGACTGCAATTCGTGATATTGAGCAATTTGGACAAACTCGTGTCAAGGAAATTGTACTTTGTGAGAGGGAACAAATGAAATCACATTTTCAAGATAAGTTAGAGCTGTTTGCGAAATGGTCACACTAGAGGGGGGGTGAATAGTATGTTATATAATCAATTAGACTAAATTTGATTTTGATCATTTCTTGTACAATTTAGTCAATTTATACTTTTGAAGCAATAAAATGAAGCAAGTGATTAACAATTAAAGACAAACACAATATGCAATGCTAACACAAGGATATATAATGGTTCGGCAACACTGTCTACTCCACTACCTAAGCACCGTGCTTAGAATTTCACACACAAATTCACTAAGCTACAAGTAGCTTACAATTGAGGACTTTACACCGGAAAGACCCAACACTCACTTCGGAGGCACTTCCACAACCGGAAGTATCCACCTTCACACCGAGTGAGCTTTCTCACCTCAATACCTAAGAACTACTCTTAACCTAGTTTACACAAGTAGCTTTACACCTTGCACACCAAGGTAACCACAACTCACAAGACCCTACACTAGGTCTATTACACAATCAAATTATATCAATGTAAAACAAACCAAAAACAATTCTATCACAAGAAGAGGGAAAAGATGACTTATCACAATGAGACAACATCTTCTTCTTGAGCCTAGGAACCTTGAAGAGCCCTCCAATGAAGAACACTTTAGGATGAGAGATCAAGAGCTAGGATTTATAGTTTTGATCTAGAAAGAGCTTAGGAGATGCTAGAAATGACTCTTTGAGGTTTAGAAGCACCAACAACCACTTAGGAGAGAGTTTGGGGTGGGCATTTATACCCCCCCCCCCAAACACATTGGCTCGCCAACGAGCATTTTTTTGCATATTGCCGATGTTCGGTCGCTAGCTCGGTCGACTGACCAAGCGATCGCTTGAGTGACCGGAGACCTCTGTGAATTCTGGGCTCGGTTCGGTCAATCGCCCCTGCGACCGAAATTGGGAAATTAGCCTTTTGCTAATTTCTTATTTCGTTCTTTGTTTTCAGGATTTGGCTTTCGACGTGCGTCAACTTGAAGAGCTTTTCAGGTGTTTTACATGTTCTCTAGACTCTTCCAAAGCGTCTTCGATGCACTCGTCAAACTTCTATAAGTCGCCATAAGGATTTGTCGTATCGAGACGATGCCGACTTCAACCATTATCAAAACCTGCGACTTTCATGCTTCAAGAACTTTGTTAAAACTTGGTTTGTTATCATTAAAATAATTAAAGAGAGAAGAGAACACAAGGGAGAAACCATCGACCAACATTCTCCCCCTTTTTGATGATGACAAACCATCGACGATAAAAAATGTATATGTGACGTATTAATCATTTTTAGAGTATGAAGCATGAGTTCGTAAATGCATATAAGAGAGCGTTAGAAAATTATGAAGACACATTAGGTGCTCCTAACATGCATATCTATAATTTTAACTCTCCCCCTGTCATCATGCCATAACTATAAATTTTAACTCCCAACATGATGATTGCACTTGATTCTTCTTCCCCTTTTGACATCAATAAAAAAGGGCACAATTATAATAATAAAAAAACTAATACGAGGCACCCAAAAACATAAAATTCATAGCCTCATACACATCCATGGTAAACCACACCCATTAAGTGCAACATAATACAATGGTTTAACCCAAAAAAAAATACAAAAACATAAATGATGTTCAATGTTTGCAAAGCAACTTCATAGACATGAAATCAAACACCCATACATCAAGTCCATGCAAATCAAGTACAACATAGTCTAGACATACAATAAAACATGCATACAAGTCCATAAAGGAGAAGTCATAAAAGAAACAACAATAAGACTCATCACTCCTTAGGTGGTGGAGGTGGCAGATGTGTCTGATAGTATTGTCACATCTCATCTACCTGTCCATACATCTCATCAACTCTATCGTCATACTGATCTATGCATCGACCATACTCATCCATACGAGCAGTCACACGATTATTCCAGTCAAGCTGATCAATGTGAAATTGAGAGAACCGATGCTCCAATACGTCCAAGCTCTCACTCAGAGAAGGGACCGATGTGCTCCCGCCGGCATCTGACTTGTCCCTATCGTCCTCGTCCTCGTCCTTCTCCTCCTCCTCCTCCTCATCATCATCATCATCATCGTCGTCGTCATCATCATCATTATCATCACTATGATCTAAAGGTCCTCCCCGTGCACGCTTGTTGCGCTGATTGTCAAGGATTTTTATACGGGTAAGAGTTAGGGTATCTATCGCTTTAGGAATGGGCTCTACTTCAAATCTAGATCTGTTTACCCCGACATAGTAAATAAAGTGGGAGATCACAGTGGCATAAAGCAAGGCTTGTTTCCTAGAGTTGTGGACGTCAGCTATATAGTGAAGCACGAGATCGGGTACATTTATGGGTCTGCGGGTCATGGCATAAAAAAGAACCCTAGTGCTAGTGCTGGTAACCTCATCGTAGTGTCCTGCTCTAGGCAGAATGTTATATGTAATGATGAGGTGCATAATCCTAGCAGTGGTGAATAATTTTATGCTCTGGGTAGGAAGCATCCCATGATACCCCTCAGGACAAATGGCAGACAATACCTCATGATATGAAAAGTCCTCATAAAAGACTTGTGTGGTCATGTCATACACTTAGGTTCCTAGCAGAGGAAAGCCAGATGCCTCCCTAAGGGCTGAGTTAATAATAACGATTGGCTATCCTAAAATTTTAGACCTAAGTACAAGTGAGTTACAAAGTCGAGAATTCTCTATAACTAGGTTTGAGAAAAATGTCTTAACTAAAATGGGACATACTAGGATATGTTTCCCAATATACTCCACCAAACCTAAGGCAGCAAGTCGGCTTCTTATATCATATATTTCTAGGTCTCCTAAATTAACTGGCCGAGTTTGCAAAATATATAGTCCTATTTGCAAATCGTGGGGCTTGGGTTTTTCCTATTGCAGTTAGGAGATTATTTGGGAGACTTGGTAGCCTTGTTTTAGGTGCCATCTGCAAGGCAATCAAGGTAATGCATAGATGATTATTCTTCTAATGAGTAATGTATGCAACTCAACTCTAATGTGGGAATGCATTTTTGAAATCAATGTGAATGCATCTCTTTTCCTTGACAAAAATCGAAGACAAGGAACAACATAGTTTTAAAAAATTAATATTGGTGAATATTCGAAATGTAGGCTATGCAACTTAATCATCACTCTAAAATGTCTGTCATGCAAGCTCAGAATATTCGAAATGCAATATTAGTGCGTTTTACTAGAGGATTTGGAGATGGTCCATCAACCTCACATGTATGTAACCTATTTCCATAATACTTTTATATATACTTATTCAATGGGTAAATTATTTGATGCTTCTTTTCCTTTTTTTTGTATACAGGGGCATGCATGAAGAAATTGAGTATAAGAAGTAATATGATTAGATTTCTTAATTATATATACATGTTCCAACGTCATATTTCTAGTTTGAGCAAGATTAGATGTATCTAGTGCACGATCTTAAACATGTGAAGTACTTTTGTTGGACAATTTCTAGCGTCATGTGATACCGAGTTTGAGAAGTTACTATGTCATATATACTTCTGAAACTTTCATATGGTTAATTACGAATATTAGTTTTTGTTTTTTTTTTTCAATTTTGTTTCATATTGATTCTAAAATTGTAATAACACATTGAAATGGGTTGAGCAGATGGATTAATTGATTGAATCTGTAAAAGTTTTACAAAAAAGTAGAATTAGAAAAGAATTTTAAAAAATGACAAAATTCAAGAATTGGAGACATTTTTAGCATCGTCTGGTAAATTAAAAATAAATCAGAATTCATATAACGGAGATGCTATTCTTTGTCTTGAATTAATGCTTCCCAATGTTTTTTCAAAAGCAACCTTATTTTTCCACGAAATTTACAATAAAAGCGTTTTTCATAAAATTCTTTGCATCTTGAATTAATACTTGTGGATGCATTTTTAAAAGCGTCCTTTTTTTACCACCAGATTTACAATAGAGATGTTTTTAATATAAACGTCATGAGTTGTATTGGAGGTACAACTAAAAAGCGTCGCTACTAGAAATCACCGACGCTAGACCTTTGCGTCCCGAATATTATTCGGGACAACGCTTGTAAATTGCGTCGGAGAGGTAATTAGCCACATAAAAGAGCGCCCTTGAGAGAAAAAACGACGTCCCCATTTGTGCAGTTTGTTGTGGTGCAATATTTTATTTTCCTGGGTGTGATTTAAGTTCACATCCATCAAGGTATTTAAATGAAGAGGAGTATCATTGGGCACAATTATATTGTATCGAGGAATTGTCCAATGGTTGATGTCTTCATTCAACAATTTGACAAAGATATTTGTACCTAGATGCCAAAGATCACCGAGTAAGAATTAGAAAGAAGGTGTATCACAGAATTCTCAAAATGGTTCAAAACTTGGTCGAACGAATATTTTCAAGAGATAGATAAGAAACTATTCAAGTTAGCATGTGGATCGTCGCGACTGGTCTTATGCAATAAAGAATTCTTTGTAAATGGATATAAATTTTATACAATGGAGTACTCAATCACAAAGAAGATAATGAATGTCGATATTTGTGTGAAGGACTCCACTTGGGTTGATTGTATTGTGATTTTTTACCGTCTGCTTGAGGAAGTACTTGAAAAAAATAGTGTCATCAAGTCAATCGCATGTTGATGTAACATGGAGTATTCTTTGACAATAAATAAAAGAGGCATTTATTTTCATCATATGTTGGGTCTATTAGATTATGATGAAGCACATAAACTCGGAAAATGATTCTAGGGTTTTTATTTTTTTCACTTCATTATTTTCTTTGCTTTGTATTTTTTTTAATTTTTAATTTTAAATGTTTAATGTTTAATTTTTAATTTTTCAATTTATATTCATAATTTTAAATATTTTTATTTTATTGTTTAAATTATTTTGTATGCTATTTTATTTATAATTTTTGTTCTAAAACTTTAATTTCTAACTTATTTTCATATGTTTTTTGTTCATGTTTTTTTTTGTTTAATACTTTTTAATTTTTAATGTTTAAATTATTTTGTATATTATTTTTGTTTTATTTTTTTGTTTTAGAATTTTAATTTCTAACTTATTTTCATATGTTTTTTTGTTCATGGCTTTTTTTGTTTAATACTTTTTAATTTTTAATGTTTAAATTATTTTGTATATTATTTTTGTTTTATTTTTTTGTTTTAGAATTTTAATTTCTAACTTACTTTCATATGTTATTTTATTTTATGTTCATGAGTTTTTGTTTTATACTTTTTTTTTTAATATTTGAATTATTTTGTATATTTTTTTAAAAAAACTAACTTATTTTCATATGTTTATTCTTTTTTCATTTATAGTTTTCTTATTTATTTTCAGAATCTCATATGATATTTCCTCCTTTTTAAATTTTCTTGATTTAATTTTTCAAATTTTATATTTTTTTCTTTTTTTTCTTCCATATTTTGTAATTTCTTTTGATTTTTAAATTTTTAACTTATTTTCATATGAATTTTTTCTATTTTCTTTATTTTTTCATTTTTTATTTATTTCATATGACTTTTTCTTTTTGTTCTTTTTTGTTTTAAATATTTTCATATGTTTTTCCTAGTTTTATGTACTTTTAAATATTTAAAGTGGTTTTCATATGATTTTTCTCTTTTCCTATTTTTATTCTTCATATGATTTTTCCATTTTTAACTTTATTTTTAATTTGAAAACTTTTATATTAACTATTAATTTTGTTTATTAATTATAAGAAGAATTTACATTTTTGGTTTCTTAATTTATTTTAATATTTTTATTTAAAAAATCTTTTGTCACAGCACATCTTAGCCATCACAAAAGAATACGCGATGATGACTTTTTGCTTTTGCAAATGAGTTTCTGCAACGACTAAAGCTGACACTAATGACTTTTTTTGGTAATGTCTACGTCGACATAATTACACAAAGAAACACTCATAATCGGAGAATAACTATAACGATAATTGCTAGAAGCTAGCTAACTAAAAGTAAAATATATCAATAATTTTCATAAAATTAATGACATTAATTACTTTTTCCACAATCTTAAATATATATGTCGAGTCTCTCAACCCCAAAAATTTGAGAAGTTCCGATGTATGTACTGGAGTTGAAAGAATGCAATTAATTAATCCATATATATCAGTTATCTTCTACTACGTCTGGGAAACATGTCGCGTCTCCAAACACAATATTCTTCAGCGGTGGACTTTTTCTCTCAAGGAGATGACCTCGCCCTCTCGACCGTGTCTCACATTTGACGAGCATGAGTCTCTGATTGCGCCGTGCGCTTCCATATATCTCCATCTGGCTGCTACAAAGTCCTGGACAACAACAGTGCGTACTAAATCCGCGGTGCACACTTGTTTGAAAAATGCATGGCTACGCCAGCTTCTTTTTCGGCCTCCGGTTGGTTGATTGAGATATATGAATGTACGGTATTTTACCCTACTTTATGTGGGTGATAGGAGTGGTAATCTATATGTTATAATTAATACAGAGTCTTGGCACTTGGATATATAGCATATTATATTCTTCTATACTGAATGATTACTGATTTTGTCCTCTCCTTTATTGATTCCGGCTTTTCATGAATTAGGAGGTAGGATGAATGAGATCTCGGTGGTTTTCATGATTGATTGTTGCCTCTCAAATGTGTGGCAACATCTGTCACACAAGTTGAGATCCTTAATTGCCTAGACACTATTATCTGGACTATACTATACTCGATCATCCTATTGACATTTTCACTCTCGAAACTATATATGAATATATGTTTCTCGGATACGATCCTGTTATTCTATATATATATATATATATTATTTTCATTAGTATAATTACTAGCATTTTGTATTTTGTAAAATGAAAAAGTCACTATTAAAAATGTGATAATCAGTAACGGCTATCAGCAACGCTCGCTCAAGCCGTTGCTATTTCTAATAGCGTTCTTACGGCCGCTCGGGCCGTTGTAGATGTGATATATCTGCAACGGCTTTATTACGATCGCTCGAGTCGTTGCAGATATATATTATCACATTAGCAATAGCTTAGTTACGGCTACAAAATCCGTCACTCTTTAGCCGATCGCGCGCTCGCGGCGTGAAAATAAAATACTTATCAGCAACGGCGTTCTAACGGACGAGTGAGCCGTTACTGATGATGTTACTTATTAGCAACGACTTTCTAACGGACCAGTGAGCCGTTGCTGATGAGTTTATTTAAGTCGACCTTGATCGCGCCCTCCCCTTCCTCCTTCTTCCTTGCTGCCGATCTCTGCCCGCCGCCGATCTCTGCCCGTCGTCGTCGTCGTCCGCCGAGCCACTCGCCACTCGCCACAGCCGCCCGTCGTCGTCGCCCGCTCCAAGTAACTCGCCCCCTCTCTATTTTATTGTAGAACCAGCCAAAATTCTAGTTATAGGGTTTCGATCGGCGGTCGACTGCCGGAGCATTGTCTAGTGTCCGACGTGTCCAACATATGTCGGACACTAGACGCCGGCGCTGGAGTCCACAGGACTCCGGCGCCGAAAATAGAGTTTTTTTAAACCCTATTTTTTTATTAAATCCTAATTCTAGATTAATTAAATATTTTTATGGTAAATTTACATATGTAGATTAATTAAATCTTAGATGTTTAGATTAATTAAATGTTTAGGTTAATTTAGATGTTTAGATTAATTAAATATTTAGGTTAATTTAGATGTTTAGATTAGATTAATGTTAATTTTTAGATTAATTTAGATTAATTTAGATAAATGTTTAGATTAGATTAATTTAGATTAATTTTATTGTTAATTTTTAGATTTAGATTAATTAGAATCGTCCACTTCGGACTAGCGCCGGAATCGTCCACTTTGGACACGCATCAGAATCATCCACTTTGGATTCGTGCCGGAATCGTCCTGTAATATCCTAGATATTTAATTTTCTTTTGCGTGTGTTTGCCAGCCTAGCGGACTAATTCATGGTCGAGCCGAGTCGACTCTTGGTCCGGAGCGAGCTTGAGAGCTCGGATAAGTAGGATATAAATTTATGAATTTATGAATTTTAGGCTTGGGTAGTTGAAATTATTTAATTTGATATTGTGTGTGCATAATTGTTAATTATGTTCATGTGGGTGTAATTAATTAATTGCTTGTGATTTATTAGAATAAGTTTAATTAAATTATTTAAGTCTATCGGGTTAGCGGGTTTTGGTTTTGGCTTAAGGTGGATGCGGATTGTGGATTAAGGGTTTAAGGGATTAGGGTTGAGGAGGAAGTATACCCCCCCCCTCTCATGGCTTGTGGCTCTTATTTTGGAGCCACCCAAAGAGTTGAGAAAAGGAGCCAGCCGCCAAGCCAAGCCAAGCTGCCAGCCCCCTTTTCCTTTCCTCCTTGGAGCCGCCGCCACCCAGAGCCGAGCCGAGCTACTTGCTTCTTCTTCCTTTTCCTCTCTTCCTTCCTTCCCTTTGGAGCCAAGCCAAGAGGAGCCGAGTCGCCCTCTTCTTCCTCTCTCTCCCTCTCTCCAAGCCGACGGCTTGGAGTGAGCCACCGCCCCTTGGAGCCTTTTCTTGGGTTGAGCCGCCGGCCTTTTTGTAAGACCCGAAAAAAGTTTCTTAGTATAAAAATCTATTTTGGTGTAGCGCGTCAGACCCAGGGGTAGGCGAGTCGAGCCTTAGGATCGACTCGAGTGAAAAGGTATGACTCGGCTAATGAATCATGAAGTTTATTTGGATAACTAACTTTCCTTTTATAAAATCATACCTTAAATTAAGTTAACTCGAGTCATGTTATGGGTTCGGTCGAAACCCGAGTTGAGTTCGGATCTAGTCGAGTTCCGGGTATGACTTAGGTGAGCCTTGAGACCATCTTTGGAAAGATGGTTGAGGGAATAAATCCCCCTTATGGCAGCCGTGCGACTCATCCATTGAGTCGCACAAGGCTGCAAGGGAGAAGAGGAGAAGGAGCAAGGAGGGGGTTTGGGGCTTGGATCGATCTGGAATTCGTGTCATCGTCGGAAAATCTCAAGTCGTCGTCACCCGATCCTTATTTCTTGGCGATCTAGGTGAGTGGTTATTGTTTTAAAGGTTTGGGGGAGACGGGTGGCCGAACCCTAGTTGAAAGGTTGAGTTCTCGCAATTTTTTTCCGACGATCCATGATTTCAATGTCACGTATTCACTATTTTATGAAGCTTCTTGTCGGATCTCACTATTTTAATCATCGATTTATGTATTTTTGAGGCTGCCGAATCATGGGAAAAGGGGAAAGGTCATGCCGAAATTTTCCCCGATTCCCTTGACGGCAAGAAGGCCCTTAGATGACATTATCTCACTGTTTTGATGTAGTTCTTTTGAACACCTCACGTATGATGAAGTATGTCCTCTCTAAAGCCCCTTGAAGTGGTCGAATGAACCCTAAAATTCGTGAAGAGGGTTCGGCCAAGGGTGAGGGGAAGGTTAAGTTGTTCATTGGTATTTAAGTTGTATGCGGAATTGAAGAGACAAGGTATAGTTAAAGTCTCCTCCATCTTTCCCTACCCCGAGGACCTTGGCCGAGCAAGGTTTCCCTTGCTCATGGTTCGGCCAAGGTTAGGGAGAGGAGGAGAGACTTGCTTTAGATGGAAATTTCATGATCTTAGGGATCACACATAGGGACATGACAATACTTAGAAAGAACACCAAGTTTAGCATGTAGCTTAATTGATTTGAATTGTAGTAATGCTAGTTTGTAACCATACTTAGCATTTGATCCTTAAACTTTGGATGTTGACAATGTTACCATGTTTTATAATTCATACATGTTATTTAAATTCATTACTACATTGCCATGCTAGATACTTGCCCTTATTGTGCTAATATTCCTAAGGTAGTATAAGAATTGTTATGCAAGTGAATTATGGTTATATATGATGAATGTTGTAATATATGAGCATTTTTCTTTGGATTATGCATGCTGCCATAAATGTTCTTGGATGGTATTCCAAGGTTGATTCATGGGAATTCTCACCTAAGACAGTGTAGAAGGCTAGGTAACATGTAAGGTGTCACTAGATGTTCATAGCACATTTATGGAAATTTAGATATGAGACGATAACACTTCTATGACTGCTTGTATACTTTTGAAAACTTAGAACTCGTAGGTGCATATATACTAAAAGGGGCGGCATGAACTGTTGAACCGGTAGCCGAACATAGGCTAGATATGGGCAAAGGCCCGAAGTGTATATATATATATGGAAACCCTAGGATATTGATTGTGTAATGTGCTTGAGATGGTCCGCCGAGGAGCGAGGAGGTCGGAAATGACTAATACTCAGCTTGGCCAGTTTGGGTCTAGAGGTGCGCCAGTGGGCCCGCTAGGTGCCAGATCCCAGTTGGGTGGGACTAGCTATCCTTACTCCAGACGGTGTCCAAAGACTAGTGGACCATCCTAGTCGACGGCCCGGGATTGTTTGCTTGCATCTTGAGATGATGTTGCCGATGGCCAGGATGATGCTACCTGGTATGGTAGGGATGGCTGTAGCCATGATATATTTCTATGAGTAGGCCCAAGGGCCGGATACCAGAGGCTTGATAAGCCAAGGTGGCAGGTTATCATGTACAGTTGGTACTGATGGGTCCGTTGAGGGTCTGTAGTTGCATTAGAAACACACTTTACCTCCTTGTACATTCCTTTATTGCCTTGTATGATATATATGCATGTCTGAGGCTTATGTGGAGGTGCATTTGAGCCACTCACTGAGTCTCAAGTGGACTCACAATTTAGTTTTATTTTTGCAGAGCATGAGCAGTAGCTTGGTGTCGACATGGTGCAGCTGGAGGGCGGAGGCGGTGCCATATCTCATAGCGGCGTCCATGAGTCTTAGACTAGTCCTAGTTATGTTGGTTTTATTTCTGCACTCACGGTTGTAATTGAAAAGAATTGTGAAACTTGATATTTGACCATTTGGATTTGATGTTGATGTTTCTTCTTATTTTGAAAAACTTATATATTGTGACTTGCAAACTTTTTATAAAGTATGTTAAGTTTCTTTCAGTCGATATGTTTTGGTTTCTTGATGTCAGTGTAGACAGTAGGCTACAGGGCAGGATGTGGGCCCAGGCCAGTCACACTACCCTCAGTCGAGGTTTTTAAAGCCGGATTTGAGGGCCGTCATCAGGGATTTCTTCCTTAGTTCTTCATCCAATTAAGGTGAGTGGTTTACCCTCTCTCTTCGGGATTTTAATCGGTTTATTGATGTAGGCGAAATGACAACACTAAAAGGGGGGGTGAATAGTGTATTTACTAAATTGATTAGCCTAAATTCGATTTTAATCGTTTCTAGATTAGTTTAGGCAATTTGCGATTGAATGATTAGATGCGGAAACGATAAATAATAAAGCAATAAACACAAACAATAACGCAATGCAAACACGTTAATAGATAGTGGTTCAGCCCCAATGCCTACTCCACTACCTAAGAACACCGCTTAGGATTTCCAAACTAGTTTTACTAGATTAATTCTCGTTTTCCTTACACATAGGACTTTGACTCGAAGAGTCTCACTCACTACCTAAGGTACTTCACACCCGGAAGTCTCCACCTTCTTATCGAGAGCACTCTTCCACCTCAACCCTAAGGGACAACTTGACTAATCCTAGTAATAACTAATTTTACAAAAATGGCTTTACACCTAACACCAGGTAACCACTTATACCCACAAGACCTAACAGCCCAGGTCTTACAAACTCAACTTCAAAGAAATGATAAATTAACCGTTAAAAATACAAGTGAAAAGAGCTTAAGATAAAACCAAGATTATATACTCTTTTCCAAGCCTTGTAGCCTCCAACTCGCCGGTGAGTGTGCTTTGAGTCGAAGCCGAGTTAAGGACAGTTGGCGCTTGAAGACGAACTCAACAGAAGAACAGAGCGTGCTGCAATCGATCTTTCGAAGGCTTAAATCCCTTCTTAAATGCTCAATAAAATCTATAAGATTAAGGGAAGAAAGTTAAAAGAAGTTATATGAGGTATATTTATACCCTCATCAAGAAACGGCAACTCAACGGAAAGAAAACTATCCGTTGCAGGCCGCCGGTCGATTGGTCGGTCGACCGACAGATCGATCGGTCATTCGACCACTGCTTTCTCTCTGTGGTCGGTCGACCGACGGATCGACCGCCCAGACGCGAGATCGCGCGATACCACATTCGATTGACCCATCAATCGACCGACGCGATCTTGCGTCTTCAGCAAACGCAGTCCGGTCGATCGATCGGTCGTCCACTAGGGCTACTGCCCTTTTTAGGCCTTTGTCGATCGACCGAAGTAGCCATTGCCTATTTTTGGCAGTGTTCGGTCGACCGACAAAGCTACTGCCTTTTCTTACCCTATTCGGTCAACCGCCCGGTCGACCGAATTTAGGCTAAATTTTTTTTTTCAGCCTGGTTTTCTTCCGCGCTTTGTTTTCAGGTTCCGGCTTTCAACGACCATCAACTTGGAGAGCTTTCATGTGATCTTTGAGCCCGTCCAATACGTCTTTGGTGCACGCGTCGCTCTTCGAGAAGTTTCCTCGACGAACCCGAGCGCGAGGATCAATGTCCTTCCGATTTTTAATTTCTTCTGATATTTTCGATCGGGGACATCGAACGCTAATTGATATGGAACCTAAAAGATATTCTCAATGAAATCATTAGTCCCATGTTTGTTATCATCAAAACCGAGATTAAGACTAAGGTTGAAAACCTAAAGCCAACAATCTCCCCCTTTTTGATGATGACAAACATCCTTAAGAAAATATATTCATTAAAGCATATAGGATATCAACTAATGGGTTTCTCCCCCTATCAACATGCATATTTATGAAAATAAACTCCCCTTATCTATATGCATGGATTTCCTATATTTTTCTCCCCTTTACCTATATTGTATTCCCCTTTTACCTATACCTTTCTCCCCATTTTCTCCATACTTTTCTCCCCCTTTTGACATCAATCAAAAAGGGTAAGAAAGGTCTATCTATTCAAAGGGATGAAAAACTATATATTTTTTCTTTTCATAAAGTTGAGAATCTAAAGCTTATGTTTCATGAAACCTGAAAATCTCAACCAAGGGATGGAAAACAAATATTTAACATGAAACTTAATTCATACATGATATGTTCAAAACATAATTGGAATTCAAAATTAAATCATATATGATCTCAAGTATGAATGTTTTCATGAATATGGTTATCTTTCATGACATTTTTAGATTTCATTCAAACTTTTAAAATATCAAGATATGGTCATTTAAAGCATGTTTGAGAAGTTTGAAATAAAAATAATATCATTTGATCCAAATATGAACTTAACACATTTTCATTTGAAATAAGCATGAAAACTATGAAAATGCTAAGTATCAAATTTTGCTATCTACTCATGTTATCTCAAACTTAGGCACTTGGACATCTAACATGAGAGAATGTAAGTCTATGAATTAAGTTTGGGTTTAAGTTGGAATTTTTAAATTACTTTGTTGACTTAGGTCAACCTATACTTCAAGATTTGAAAAAAAATCAAACTTTTAAATCTATACAACATCATATTTTTAATGAAAAACTTTGGTACCAATTTTTGGATGAAAATTTTTGATACCAAATATTGAATGGTCATTTGAAATACATGAATAAAGTTTGAACTCAAAAGAATTTTCAAAGACCATTTTTCATCCTATATTGATTTTAATCAAAAGCTTATTTTTAAGATATCGCTCAATATATTAAAATCATTTTTAGAAATGATTTTGCTCAAGTAATAATGAGAACGATATTAGAGATGAAATCAGAATAGCATACACAAAGTTTCATTTGAAGTTTTTGAAGAAAATTCAAAGTATCGAAAAGATTGATATTTCAAAAAAGATGATATTTTGCATTTTTTAAAGACCAACTTCAAAATTCCATTATAAATTAGATTCTTGATGAAATGTTTTGAAATTTTTACTGAAGAAACTAGATTTTTCAGTGAACGTGCAGTTTCAAGAATCATTTAAAAAAGATTTTTCTATATTTTCCTAGAAATAACTGAAATTATACCAATTGTAGGTTGAAATGATATTTTTGTAATTTTCAGTTATTCTTAAAACTTCTTCAATTTTCATTCAAACTTTCATGACACCACATGATGGTCATGTAAAGAGTATATATCACGTTTGAAATGAAAATTATGTTCTTAAGTCAAGATATCAACCTAGCATGGTTTCATTCAAAACTAAACTAGTTTTTATGAAACTTGCTAAGTTTCAATCTTAATATTTACTCATGATTTTTCAAATTTAAACCTATGGATACCTAAGATGAGTAAATCTAAACATGTTTCTCAAATATGGATAAAAAATGAAACCTTTAGGTCAACTTGTTGACTTGAGTCAACTTGGTTCAAAAGAGGTTTTCATGAAACCACCTCTATGTCATTTTATCCATATTTATATGAATTTTTCACTCTAAGTGCTTAGAAATATGTCATACTTATTCCTAAACATGTTTATGAAGTTTTGGACTTTAAAATTAAGTGTCCAAGTCAATTTGTTGACTTGGGTCAAACCTTTTTTAAGCTTAAGTCCACTAATGTGATCTAGTTATCACATTTTCATCTACACATGAATTTTCAAAATTGAACACCTAGAATCATGTCATGTGTGTATCTAAACATGTTCATTGGGTGTTTACTCAAAATGAGGTCTCTAATATGAGTTTTAACCTAGAGCAAGTTTCATTCAATTAAGATATCATGAAATTGCCTAAGTTATCAAAATATTTTCCTACTCATGAAATTTCACATATTTGTCATGCAAAAATAATCATGAGTATAGAGACATCATTAAAGCATGAATATTCAACTTTTATGCTAAGATTTTTGTAAAATTAAATTCATACATTTTTCTTGAAAATTTGCCCAACTTTTCATTTTCTTTTTCATTTTCTTTTAGATAGCATAGTCTTTCATTGTTTACCGCTTTCCTAACTTGCAAGTAAGCTTCATTAGTATCATAATGAAATTATATACCAACTAGGAAGCTAACATACTAATTAGCAAAGGTTTAATGCAAAGTTTCATTTAAAAACCTTAACCTATGCTAGATAGTAGAGATTCATTTTAAATGAATTTGCATGATATCAAAATGAATCAAAGAGATCTTAAGATATGAAACATTTGAGAAATAAGATCTCTAACCATGTTTAACTAGTTTGGACTTAAAGGAATGTCTCTAATAGTAAGTATCAACCTACAACAAGTTTCGTTTTATGAAATTTGCCTAAGTGCTAAGATTCTACCTACTCATGAAAATTCAAGGGTTTACCATGCAATTTTAATCATGAGTATTAAGACATTATTTAAGCTTAAGAATTGAGGTATAACACTAAGATTTGAATTTATCAAAGTTATACCTTATTCATGATGATTTAGCCAAACTAATCCTTTTTTATTCTAGTTTTTAAAGCCTTCCATTTTATCATAACTTGCAAGTAATATTCATTAGTAGGATAATGAGAATATAATTACTAGTAAGTTATCAAACTAAGTAGTAAAGAGAGGGATGAATTATCGATATCAAAATCTACTTGGCTAAATAGTTTCGAATTCGTTTCAAAATAAATTATCGTGAATCCGAAACGAATTAAGAGATCTCAAAATATAAAATTTAGAAAGATAAGATCTCCAACCCTTCCTATTGGTTGAAAACCGAAAGCCACAATTGGCCTACGATTTAAAACCGCAAGGTCGCATAAGCCCATTACAGGCTACATAGGTCTTCGAAGAGACCGAAGATCAAAAAATCAAAAATCATTTGAAATATATTAAGAGCGGGGAAATCTACTAATATTAAGCATATATCAAACTCCAACTCTAATTTAAACAAGAGGTATAGGAGATGATACCAAAGTATTGATGCCAACTTTACCATAGGCATCATGATGACTTGAAGTTTCAACTTTGAAATGGTACAATCTTTGAATCCCCAAGCAACTTCAATCAATCAAATTCATCTCACCCTTGTGTGGTGGGTTCCCTACAAGAGAACAAGATACCTTCGGTACCCAAATGCCTTTGGGTCCTAGGGGGTTAGTGGGCTTAGGTACCCAAAGTGTCTTCACAACACTTGGGTTCATTTTAAAAGCACAATCATATATGGTATGCCCATACACACCACAACAAAAGCAATGTCCATTAAATTTCTTTTTGTTTTTGCTATGGACATGAGATTTATTTTTAGAATGCTTGTCATGTGAAACATGATGAGTATGAGCATTCTTGGAAACATCATTCCTCTTCTTATGATCATGAGGTTTAAAAGTAGAATGTTTAACATGAGATTTAACATTAGCATAAACATTCCTTTTTGAAAAATCATTTCTACTAAAATTCTTAAATGAGGAAATATTTTTCATTTCATTCATTTTCTTGTTTAGGTTTAGAACCTTATTTTTCAAATCAATCATGGAGTTATGTAAAGCATGCATTTGAGATTTCAACATATAATTTTCATTTTTGATTTTTGAGTTTTCATTTTTCAAAATCTCATTCTCAATTTTGAAACCATTTTTCAAGTTTTCATTTTCAAGTTTTAATTAAGTTCTTAAGCTCAAGTTTCAACATATCATGACAATGATCAAATGAGCTAGATTTCAATTTCTCATTTTCTAATTCTAGAGCATGCACATGTGAACTAAGTCTAGAATTCTCATTTTTAATCCTTTTGTTTTCCTTATCCTTTTTCAAGAGCAAGGCATACATGATTTTATACTCATCCATCAATTCATCAAAATCATGAGAGGTAGATAAGCTAATACTATCATTGTTATTAACATTACTAGAAGAAGTGGAGTGTACCTCATTGTTATCATTCATGAGGCATTCTTTTGAGATGGCTTCATAGTCATGAAAGGAGGATGCTTCACTTGAGTAGGATGATGTGGAAGCATTTGACCTCCTCTTTGCCTTGTTATTCATGGAAGGGCAATTTTTCCTCACATGCCCTTTTTCTTTGCACACATGGCAAATCACCTTCCTTTTCCGACTTTTAGTGCTCCTATGACTGGAGGCACTATGGGCTTCAAAAACCATATTAGTATTGGGTGGATGACAATTGTCATCACTCCCCTCATCAAACGTTTTGAGTTCTTCGGTTTTTGCATAATTATAAAGTATATTTAAAGTGGCCCAAATATCGAATGCTGAAGTTCAATGCATGATCTTTTCAAAGACATTATTTTCCAAAGAACAAAAGATGCAGTTTGTAGCTTTAGCATTTAATTCAAACATATCAATTTGTTCTTGGGTCCATGCATTCATATTATTCTTAGGTTCTATGTATTTTGACTTTACCATATTAAAAACACCTAAACCTTGAGTCTTTAGGAAAGTGTACATTCTACCCTTCCAAAGACCAAAGTTAGACTCATCGAACCTAGGAGGTGTAGACGCTACCAACTCTAGAGTCATTTCAAGATCTAGAGACGATGTAGAGGAGATGGTGAAATCTCAATCTATGACCCGCTCTGATACCAAATATAGGCGAAATGGCAACACTAGAGGGGGGGTGAATAGTATGTTTACTAAATTGATTAGCCTAAATTTGATTTTAATCATTTCTAGATTAGTTTAGGTAATTTGCGATTGAATGATTAGATGCGGAAATGATAAATAGTAAAGCAATAAAAACAAACAATAACGCAATGCAAACACGTTAATTTATAGTGGTTCGGCCTCAATGCCTACTCCACTACCTAAGCACACCGCTTAGGATTTCCAAACTAGCTTTACTAGATTAATTCTCATTTCCCTTATATAGAGGACTTTGACTCGAAGAGTCCCACTCTCGACCTAAGGTACTTCCACACCCGAAAGTCTTCACTTTCTTATCGAAAGCACTCTTCCACCTCAACCCTAAGGGACAACTTGACTAATCCTAGTAACAACTAATTTTACAAAAGTGGTTTTACACCTAACACCAGATAACCACTTATACCCACAAGACCTAACAACCTAGGTCTTACAAACTCAACTTCAAAGAAATGATAAATTAACAGTTAAAAATACAAGTGAAAAGAGCTTAAGATAAAACCAAGATTATCTACTCTTTTCCAAGCCATGTAGCCTCCAACTCGCCGGTGAATGTGGTTTGAGTCAAAGCCGAGTTGAGGAGTAGTTGGCGCTTGAAGACGAACTCGACAAAAGAACAGAGCGCGTTGCAATCGATCTTTGGAAGGCTTAAATCCCTTCTTAAATGCTCAATAAAATATGTAAGATTAAGGGAAGAGAGTTAAAAGAAGTTATATGAGGTATATTTATACCCTCATCAAGAAACGCAGCTCAACGGAAAGAAAACTATCTATTGCAGGCCGTCGGTCGATTGGTCGGTCGATCGACCGGTCATTCAACCATTGCTTTCTCTCTGTGGTCGGTCAACCGACGGGTCGACCACCCAGACGCGAGATCATGCGATCCCACATTCGGTCGACTGATCGGTCGATCGATGCGATCTTGCGTCTTCAGCATACACAGTTCGATCAACTGATCGGTCGATCGCTAGGGCTACTGCCCTTTTTAGGCCTTTGTCGATCGACCGACCGATCGACCGAAGTAGCCACTGCCTATTTTCGGTAGTGTTCGGTCGACCGACAAAGCTACTGCCTTTTTCTTACCCTGTTCGGTCGACCGCTCGGTCAATCGAATTTAGGCTGAATTTTATTTTCCAGCCTGGTTTTCTTCCGCGCTTTGTTTTTGGGTTCCGGCTTTCAACGACCATCAACTTGGAAAGCTTTCATGTGATCTTTGAGCCCGTCCAATACGTCTTTGGTGCATGCGTCGCTCTTCGAGAAGTTTTCGCGACGAACCGAGCGCGACGATCAATGTCCTTTCGATATTTTTGATCGGGGACATCGAACACTAATTGATATGGAACCTGAAAGATATTCTCAATGAAATCATTAGTCTCATGTTTGTTATCATCAAAACCGAGATTAAGACTAAGGTTGAAAACCTAAAGCCAACAATTGAAGTTGTTCTTGACGGCTCAGTATTTATATCTTGTTCTTGGATTTTCTTCAAGTTCTTGCCATGTTTTCTTGATGTGCAAATCATGATTTATTCTTCCAATTTGATTTCTTGATTTGTGGATTGTATGTGTAGGATTAAATCTGTGATTTTGGATAGAAATCATGTGATAGGATTAAGATCTTGATAATGACTAATTAAGGGTTCTCACTACTAGAAATTAGGTCTTCAGCAACGGCTATCAGCAACGGCCGCTCAAGCCGTTGCTATTTGCAACGGCGTTCTTATGGCCGCTCGAGCCATTGCAAATATTTGTATCTGCAACGGCGTTCTAACGGACACGCGAGCCATTGCAGATTATTTTAATTATCCGCAACGGCTTTCTGACGGAAAGGCGAGCCGTTGCTGATATTGTAATTATCAGCAACGGCTTTCTAACAGATAAGTGAGTCGTTGCTGATGATAACTTATCAGCAACGGCTTTCTAACGGGCGAGTGAGCCGTTGCTGATAAGTTTATATAGGGCACCAGTCGCGCTCGACCCTTCTTCCTCCCGCTGCTGCCGTCGCCGCTCCTGCTCTCGCCTCTCGCCGCCGCTGCCGCTGTCGCTGCTGCCGACGCCGACGATGCCTCTTCCTCCTCCCGCTGCTGCCGACTTGTTCAAGTATGCCTCGCCGGCCGGCCGTCTCTTCCCGTTGCGGCCGGCGGGAATCAATCCGACCGAAACCCTATTTCTAGGGTTTCGGCCGATGGCCGCCGTCGGACCTTGTACAGTGGCCGGACAGTGTGTCCGGCCACTGTACGCCGGCGCCGGAGTCCACCTGACTCCGGCGCCGGAATTTATAATTTTATATATAATTTATATTGTTTTATAATTGTTAATTAATTGTTTTATAATTGTTAATTAATTGTTTAGATTAATTGTTTAATTTGTTAGATTAATTATTAGGGTTTAGATTAATTTCGGACGCGCGCCGGAATCGTCCACTTCGGACGCGCGCCGGAATCGTCCAATATGGACTCGAACGGTCTCGAAATATTTAGAAAATAATCATGCATCCGACGAGTTCATATGTTTCACGTACGCATCGACGAGTCGGATATGATTTAGCAAAACCTATTATATGTTCGTGTAAAAGAAGTAGATGATCTTTTATACGATGTACAATTCTTGAATTGTCCCTGATTGGACAATTTGGGAATATAGTTATTTGTACTGCACTTACGTTTTTATTTTAACTGTTATCTAATTATTCTAAATTTCGGCAAAATCTCTCTTGTTCTCCGATACGCGCCCAGATGATATGCGTATTCGGAGAACTATAGGGAGATGCTGCCAAAATTTAGAATAATTAGTTAACAGTTAAAATAAAAACGTAAGTGCAGTTCAAATAACATAAATCCCGAATGGAATAGGACAATCTCACCTAAAGACATTAACCAAAGAAATTGTCATTGATTGACAGAATCATGTCGGCTGATCGAAGTTGGATGTACCGACGTCTTGATCGTGGAGCTTTAACGAATGAGTTTCGATTAGGCGTAACGTACTTCCTAAATTTCGCCTATTCGAATCAGAATTTCGTTAGCATGGGTGATCAAATCCGATGTCTGTGCCGCATTTGTTCAAATGGACGATTTTTGGATCGGGAGACTGTCACTCTGCATCTATATACCAAAGGATTTGCACCAAGATATTTTCTATGGACTTGTCACGGGGAGTCACGCGAAGTCGGGACGTCGAGCAATCCTGTCGTTCAGACATATGGTGAATCTTCCTCTGCTGGTGCTTCTTCATCCAGTCAATGTAATCCCTATAGAACTATGATACTTGATAGTCTTGGGGGTCAATACCACCTGAATGATAATGTTGATCGGTCAGTTCTTCAGACATCAGTCCCACCAGATACTACAGCTGTTGATATCACAGAAGTAGGGGCTGCGGTAGAGATTGAATTACTGAATAAAGAAGCTGCAGAATTTTACGAGATGTTGAAAGCTGCCGATGAACCTTTGTATGAGAATTGTCCAAAATACACTAGGTTTTCAGCAATGACACAGCTCTTAAACATCAAGGCCGATTGTAATATCAGCGGAGTTGCGTATGATCGGATTGCTGGATTGATTAATGGAATGTTGCCTACTGATAACAAGTTTGAGCCAACTTTTTATAAGACTAAAAAGCTAATGAGAAAATTGGGGCTTGGGTAAGAAAAAATACACGCGTGCCAAAATAACTGCATTTTATATTATAAAGAAAATGTGCAGTTGGATAAATGTCCTGTATGTCAACACCCTCGTTACAAGGAGAAGAAATCGGTCCGACAGAAAAATATCCCGTTTAAGGTGCTTCGGTATTTTCCACTAACACCGAGGCTTCAAAGATTATTCATGTCGGAAAAGACAGCCCCCTACATGAGTTGGCATGCAAGAAGTCGTGATGATACAGTAATGACTCATCCATCTGACAGTGAAGCATGGAAACATTTGGATACATGTTATCTTTCATTTGCTAGGGATACTAGAAATATCAGATTGGGATTGTGCACAGATGGTTTTAATCCGTTTGGACATTCTGCAACTCCTTATTCAGTTTGGCCAGTGCTGCTGACAGTTTATAATTTGCCACCGTCAATGTGCATGAAAGATGAATTTATTTATCTTTCGATGATTATTCCGGGTCCGCGAAAAGAAATTGACATATTTCTCAGACCCTTGATAGATGAATTGAAAACATTGTGGACTGAGGGAGCTGTCACTTATGATTGTCATCGGAAGCAAAACTTCAATTTAAAGGCCGCGGTCTTGTGGACAATCAATGATTTCCCCGTGTACGACATGTTGTCGGGTTGGAGCAGGCCCTTCATTTACACTGCCTGGGAGGCTATTTCCCGGGCAAGGTACAACGAGCAGCTGGGGCAGGCTCGGTCCCAAGCGATGGCCCGAGCTGGGACCACTAACATCGCGGAGACTCGAGGATACGGCCCCGGTTGGATTACTCTGGATATATGGGACCAGCTCGTGGGGATATGGTCGACGGATCGATGGCAGGAGGTTTCTCGGAATGCGGCTAGAAATCGCATGTCGGGGGGAGCAGCGCGTCACACCGGCGGCTCTGTTGCATTTGTAGTGCACGCGAACCGTATGGTAAGTATATCTTTTAATTATATATTTTATTTGTTACTATGTGTACTAATTAATGTATTTGTTTTGTAAATGTAGACGACGGTGTCGGATGACGGGACTGTCCAGCGACCCTCCCCGATGGCGGTGTTTGAGCGGACTCACCGTCGAGCACATGGGACGGGGGAGTACATCGACAACCGCGCTGCATACATTATGGTAATTATATATTTGTTTAAATTATTCATTATATATTTATAATTTAAGTTTTATGATAAATATTAAACAAAAAATCAAACTCGAGTAGGAGACCTACAGCCAGACGGTGGTGCAGCGCGGGGGTACCCCCGAGGACTTTGACGCAGCATCGTGGGTCGAGGCCGCAGGTGGCTAGGACCATGGCCGCGTATATGGCTTCGCAGATAGTGGTCATGCGCGAGCCGTACTAGGGCCACTTGGGGCACCGACCCCTCCGGTCGCTGGTGAGCGGTCGTCCACCTCTAGATCCAGTTATGATCATAGTAGCAGAATAAGGACTCTAGAGGAGACGGTCGCGCGTCAGACTGAGATGATGGAGCGCCAGAGTCAGATGATGGCGGATATATAATCTATGCTACGCAACATGTCAGGTCATCCCGAAGCAGGCATCTCTTCGGCATCATCTAATCCATCATCCTCGAGTCAGTCCACGCCGGTGTACACTCAAGCACTCCAGACCCCGCCATATGATCCAGACCATCCTCCATCGTGATCGTGAGATTTTTTGTTTGGATATTGAACTTGTTACTGAGATATTGAACTTGTTTAACTTATTTTGTTTGGATATTGATACTTCAATTTTGCATTTGAATTGTTTTTATACTGTCGTGGATAATTATCAATATAAATATAATTATTTTGATGTATATCTTGGTGTGTTTGTGATGTGTGAATGAATGTGTGTATGAGGGTATGAGTGTGTGAGTTATGTATCAGATAATGTATCAATGTATCAATGGAAATTTGAAATTTTCAATTTTTCTATTTCCAAGTATACGTCATCAGCAACGGCTTTCCCACGGCCGTCCGTGGGAAAGCCGTTGCTAAAAGTCTATCGAAAGCCGTTGCTGATGACCTACATCAACGGCTTAGCGACGGGCTTTTACTAACGGCGTTGCTACGGACTCAGCGGCCGTTGCTATTAATGTTATCAGCAACGGCTCCGGGTCTGTGGCAAAACCATTGCTGATAATATTTTTAGCGACAACCCGAGCGGCTGTTGCTGATAATGTTTTGAGCGACGGCCCGAGCGACCGTTGCTGATCCGTTGCTAAGTTATCAGCAACGCGACCTTCTGTCACGGCTCTATTGCAACGGCGCGGCCGTTGCTGATGCTCTTCAGCAACGACTCAGCAACGGCATCAGCCGTTGCTGATGCCCATTTTTCTAGTAGTGTCTTGAGAAGGGAGTTCTTGATCTCAATGCTTGATTCTTAGTTTAAGTGTGTGGTTTCTTGTGGATCTTGATGAAAAATATGATTTATGTGAATTAATTCCTGAGATTAGTATTCTGTCCTAATGATAATTTAGGGATTAATTTCTATTAATTTTTTGATTTAATTCTATAAATATGCTGAAATTGCATGATTGCTGGAATTGTATGCTGAGATGATGAATTTGTATTGATTTTAATTTATTTATTGTGATGTGTGTGTATGTGTGAATATAGGCATGTAACCTATCGTTTCGACCAGAAAATATAGTTTGGAAATATAGGACACACTTAGAAGACTAGATTCGGATCAAACACAGCAATTCTGGGCAGAACAGTAACCTAAAACAAAACCCTAATTGAGATTATCTAAATTTTAATTATATAATTAAAATTGGGTTAAGGGTGAGCATAATCTATTATGAACCAATTTATAAGGTATTCAATGAATAAAACCACACGGGTTCATGACATTGCGGGTCTAAGGAATAGGGGTCAGGTTTGGAGTGTTGAGACGCTTCATGATGAGGATACCTCTAGGACACCGTAGGAGGACCTTGACTTAGGTCTTGATGCGCCATATCCTTGGGAATGGCAAAGTGGCTCAATTGAGAGCCGGGTTACAAGCTACGCCGGGGTGGTTGGAAGCCAAATTCCCAACCTGCAGGATAAGTTCGGAGGGTCTTTCCGATTATCCTAGTGGGTGATGTTGCCTATGGGCATGGTAGGGCTTCGGCCCGATGCACCCCTTGTTATTGGTGATGTTGCCTATGGCATGCATGGTAGGGCTTCGAACCGATGCACCATCTTTTTTTTGTTGGTGATGTTGCCTATGGCATGGTAGGGCTTCAGCCTGATGCACCTTTCTATCGGTGATGTTGCCTTCAAGCATGGTAGGTCTTCGGCTTGATGCACCTTTCTATTGGTGATGTTGCCTTCATGCATGGTAGGGCTTCGGCCTGATGCACCTTTCTATTGGTGATGTTGCCTTCAGGCATGGTAGGGCTTCGGCCTGATGCACCTTTCTATTGGTGACGTTGCCTTCAGGCATGGTACGTAGGGCTTCAGCCTGATGCACCTCTTTGGAGAGTTAGATGCCGTGGGCATGGGTGGCCTGTTGGTCTGGTAGCTAGTCACACCTCTGTGACTTTGCCTTTTAAGAGATAGAATTTATTTATATTATCTCTGTGTTTATTTGTGGGGGTGGGTAAAATTGCTCGCTGAGTTCTTTGAACTCACCCGTTGTCGTGTGATTTCTATTTTGCAGAGCATGACCGATGTGGTGGGTTGGATGCAATTGGCATCGCTGGAGGGCAGAGGAGCCGTTGGATTTCATAGTAGTCCTAGTTAGGATCGTTGTCGAGTCTTTTTGGTAGTTGTCATGCACTTGTATTAGCTTGATTTGGAGTTGTAGCCCTGAGGGCATTTATGTTATTTATTTCTGGTTTTATTTGACTAAACTTTTGAACTGTTGGACTTAATCATATTTCTGCTCTTTTCATTTCTGAGCTATTAAACTAAACTTGGTGTTGGTTCGCTTTTCCTTTTAAAATAAAACTTGTTATTTTCTTTACGCTACATTATTTGATTTGGCATGTATATGGTTTAGGCTTCGAGGTATAGACACGTATATCCTGGCCGGTCACGTGATCCTGAGTTGGGGCGTGACACGTCCACTGTGGACTCGAACCGGCATCGAAACATTTAGAAAATAATCATCCATCCGACGAGTTGATACGTTTCACGTATGCATCGACGAGTTGGATATGATTTAGCAAAACTTTAGATCCGTTCGGAGGTTATATGTTCGTATAAAAGAAGTAGATGATCTTTTATACGATATACAAACCTTGAATTGTCCCTAATTGAATAATTTGGGAACATAGTTATTTGTATTGCACTTAGTTTTTTCTTTTAACTGTTAACTAAATCTTAAATTTTGACTATTGTATCTCTCTTGTTCTCCGATACACGCCCAGATGATATGCGTATTCGGAGAACTGTAGAGAAATGCTGCCGAAATTTAGAATGAAGTTAGCGGTTAAAAGAAATACTTAGTGCAATATGAATAACATAAATCCCGAATGGAATAAGACTATCTCACCTATAAAGACATTGACTGAAGATATTATCATTGATTGACAGAATCGTGTCGGGTGATCGAAGTTGGATGTACCGACATTTTGATCGTGGAGCTTTAACGAATGAGTTTCGCTTAGGCGTAACTTACTTCCTAAATTTTGCCTATTCGAATAGGAAATTCGTTAGCGCCGGTGATAAAATTCGATGTCTGTGCCGTATTTGTATGAATGCACGATTTTTGGATCGGGAAACTATCACTCTGCATCTGTATAACAAAGGATTTGCACCAAGATATTTTATATGGACTTGTCACGGGGAGTCACGTGAAGTCAGGACGTCGATCAATCATGTCGTTCAGACACATGGTGAATCTTCCTCTACTAGTGGTTCTTTATCCAGTCCATCTAATCTGTATAGAACTATGATACTTGATAGTCTTGGGGGTCAATTCCAATTGAATGATAATGTCCATCAGCCAGTTACTGAGATGTCAGTGCCACCAGATACTACAGGTGTTGATGTCATAGAATTGCCATATGAAGTACAACTTGCGGTAGAGATTGAATTGCCAAATAAAGAAGCCGCAGAATTTTACGAGATGTTAAAAGCTGCCGATGAACCTTTGTATGAGAATTATCCTAAATACACTAGGTTTTCGGCAATGACGCAACTCCTGAACATCAAGGCCGATTGTAATATCAGCGAGGTTGCGTTTGATCGGATTGTGGGATTGATTAATGGAATGTTGCCTACTGATAACAAGTTTGAGCCAACTTTTTATAAGACTAAAAAGTTGATGAGAAAATTAGGGCTTGGGTATGAAAAAATACACGCGTGCTAAAATAAATGCATTTTATATTATAAAGAAAATGCGCAGTTAGATAAATGCCCTGTATGTGAACATCCTCGTTATAAGGAGAAAAAATCGATCTGATAGAAAAATATCCCGTTTAAGGTGCTTCGGTATTTTCCACTGACACCGAGGCTTCAAAGATTATTCATGTCGAAAAAGACGCCCCCCTACATGAGTTGGCATGCAAGAAGTCGTGACGATATAGTAATGACTCATCCATCCGACAGTGAAGCATGGAAACATTTGGATAGATGTTATCCTACATTTGCTATGGATACTAGAAATATCAGATTGGGATTATGGATGGATGGTTTTAATCCGTTTGGTCATTCTACAACTCTTTATTCAGTTTGGCCAGTGTTGCTAACGGTTTATAATTTGTCGTCGTCAATGTATATGAAAGATGAATTTATTTATCTTTCGATGATTATTTTGGGTCCTAAGGGTCCGCGAAAAGAAAATTGACGTGTTTCTCAGACCTGTAAGACCCAGGAAAATTTCCTAATATAAAAATATATTTTTGGTGCAGCACGCCGAACCCGGGGATAGTCGAGTCGAGCCTCAGGATCGCCTCGAGTGAAAATGTATGACTCGACTAATGATGCATGGAATTTTATTGGGTGATTGACTTTCCTTTTATGCAATCATACCTTAAATCAAGTTTAAATCGACTCATGTTGTGGGTTGAGTCGGAACCCAAGTTGAGTTCGGGTTTAGTCGAGTTTTGAGTATGAGTCAGGTGAGTCAAGAGCCTATATGGAAGGCTAGATGAGGGATTAAAACTCCTCATCCTTGGAGTCGCACAAGGCAGCCTAGGGAGAGAGGGAGAAGAGCAAGGAGAAGGGGGACTTGGATCGATCCGGGATTTCGCGCCGTCGCCGAAAGATTCAAAGTCGTCATCATCCGATCTTTCGTTCTCCGCAATCAAGGTGAGTGGTTAGAATGTGAAAGCTTGGGGGAGGCGGGTAGCCGAACCCCTAGGTGTGATAGGATGAGTTTTCTCGCGATCTTTTCGACGGATCTTGGTTTCATCGATGCGGATTCACTATTTTGTACGAGTTCTTGTCGGATCATCTTGTTTCTTCACCGATTTCTTAAGTACTAGGGCTGCCGAGTCATGAGAAAAGGGGAAAGGTCATGCCAAAATTTTCCCCAATTCCCTTGACGGAAAGAAAGCCCTTGGACGATCTCATGTTCATGAATGATGTAGTCTTAATCGTCAATTTTACGTGTTATGAAGCATGTCTTCCCTAGAAACCTTTGATGTGGCCGAATTAACCCTACACCTCATGAAGAGGGTTTGGCCAAGGGTAAGGGAAGGGGTAAAATACTCCACTTGATATTAAGTTATATCAGAATCGAAGAATTAGAGGCATAGTTAGAGTCCCATTTTCCTTTTCTACCTTAAGGGCCATGGCCGAGCAAGGTTTTCCTTGCTCATGGCTGGGCCAAGACTAGGGAGGGGGAAAGACGGTAGCTTTAGATGGAAACTTTCATGGTTATAAGGTTCAACAATAGAGGTATGACGATACTTAGGAAGAACACCAATCATAGCAAGTAAATTGATTGATTATGAGATTGTAGGAATACTAGCTTTATGACCATCCTTAGCATTAGATCTTTAATGTTGCAATTGTTTACCATGCTTAGTATTTCCCTAAGCATTTCCTACAATTTTGAATTCATTGCTACCTTGCCATGCTAGATAATTGTTTCTTATTGAGCTTAATTCCTAAGGTAGTGTAAAGTTGTTATGCATGAATATTGTGGTTATATATAGTAGATGTTGTAACATTTGAATATTTTTCTTTAGATTATACATGCTGTCCAAAAATATTCATGGGCGGAATTCCAAAGTCGATACAAGGAATTCCTCACCCAAGGTAGTGTGGAAGGTTAGATAACATGTAAGGCGTCGTGAGACGTTCATCGAACTTATATGGAAACTTAGCTAGGAGATGATATCACTTCTAGGACTTCTTGTAAACATTTGGAAATCTAGAACTCTTAGGTGTACACATTTTGAAAGGGCGGCATAAATTATTGACCCTGTAGCCCGGATTAGGGCCAGATACGGGCAATGGCCCGAAGTGTATATATGGAAACCCTAGGACATTGATTGTGTGATGTGCTTGAGATGGTCCGCCGAGGAGCGTGGAGGTCGGGAATGACCAATGCTCAGCTCGGCCAGTGTTGGGTCTTGAGGTGCGCCAGCGGGCCCACTAGGTGTCAGACCCCAGTTGGGTGGGACTAGCTATCCTTACCCCAGACGGTGTCCGAAGACTAGTGGACCATCCTAGTCGACGGCCCGAGATTATTTGCTTACATCTTGAGATGATGTGGCCAATGGCCAATATGATACTACTTGATATGGTAGGGACGGCTGTAGCGGAGATATTTATTCCATAATTAGGCCCAAGGGCCGAATGCCGGAGGCTTGATAGGCCGAGATGACATATTATCACATGTTCAGTTTGTACAGATTGACCCATTGGGGTCGGTAGTCGCATTAGAAGTAGTTTACCTCCTTGTACATTCATTTTGCTGCCTTATATGATATGCATGCATAACTGAGGCTTATGTGGAGGTTCGCTAGAGCCACTCACTGGGTCCCAAGTGGACTCACAATTTATTCTTTATTTTTGCAGAGCATGAGCAGTGACTTTAGCATGTCAACATGGTGCAGCTGGTGGGCGGGAGGCGGTGCCATATCTCGTAGCGGCGTCCATGAGTCTTAGACCAGTGTCTAGTAGTTGCTTTTAGTTTCTGCACTGACAGTTGTATTTAAAACAGTTGTAAAACTTGTTACTTGAAACGTTCAGTTATTTTGATGTTGGTGTTCTTACTTGTTTTGGAAAACATAAAATTGTGACTTTGAAAACTTTTAATAAAGTGTGTTGAGATTTCTTTTATCAATACGATTTGGTTTTCCTTATGTCAGTGTAGATAATAGGCTACAGGGCAGGATGTAGGCCCTGGCCAGTCACACTACCCTCAGTTGGGGTGTGACAAGACCCCTAATAGATGAATTGAAAATATTATGGACTGAGGGAGCTGTCACTTATGATTGTCATCGAAAGCAAAACTTCAATTTAAAGACTGCGGTCTTGTGGACAATCAATGATTTCTCGGCTTACGGCATGTTGTCTGGTTGGAGCACTCATGACAGACTCTCTTGTCCGTATTATATGGAACACTCTAAATCATTCAGTCTTTAAAACGAACGGAAAATCTCATTCTTTGACTGTCATCGTTGATTCCTATCGGCTAACCATCAGTATCGAAGGAATCGTAATAAATTTACTAAGGGCAGAGTCGAAAGGGATGAGCCACCACTGATGATGTCTGGTGAACAAATGTTAGCACGTGTTTCAACAATTCCAGAGATAGTGTTTGGTCGGAATGAAAGAGTGTCAGGCTTTGGTCAAACACATAACTGGGTGAAAAAAAGTATCTTTTGGGAATTGACGTATTGGAGTTCATTACTGATTCGACATAATTTAGACGTCATGCACATTGAGAGAAATGTGTTTGATAATATTTTTAACACTTTGATGGATGTTCCCGGGAAAACTAAAGATAATGTCAAGGCCCGACATGATCTGAAAATACTTTGTAAGAGACCGGAGTTAGAGTTACAAGAGGTCAACGGACGATATCTGAAGCCGAAGGCCCCGTATATGTTAAATAAATAACAGATGAAAGATGTTTGCCAATGGATCAAAGAACTCGGATTACCCGATGGATATGCCTCAAACTTATCTCGATGTGTGAACGTCGAGGATTGCAAAATATCAGGGATGAAGAGCCATGATTGTCATGTATTCATGCAGAGATTGCTTCCGATTGCATTCCGAGATCTTCTACCTGATAATATTTGGGGTCCATTGACTGAATTAAGTATGTTTTTTAGAAATATTTGTGCAAATATCACTACAAAAAAAATTGGAATTAGTGACAAACTATTTTTGCCACGGTAGTGGCATACAGTGGCAAAATGATAATTCAATGACGAAAAAATGCTCGTCAATCGTTTGCCACATTAGGTCCACCACTAAAAGTCATTTTTGGCTTTTGTGGCAAACTTTAACGGATTGCCACGAATTATAATATTTTTAGTGGCAAATGAAAAAGTCAAACTACCTCCACCCTATTGTGGCAAACTGGGTTTGCTGATGTCACGTATCATTTATGGCAAAATAATTTGTCACTTATTAATAAATATTTGTCATTATTCTACCCTTTCTGAAACCCTTTCCGTGGCAAAAATATATGAAATTTGCCACTAATATCATATTATATTTTGTCATTAAATATCAAATTTGCTATAAAATTATTAAATATCACTACATGTTTGATCCTTTGTCATTAAACGTTAAAATGAATTTGCCACTAAAACGATTTCAAATTTGGATTATTGCTACAATATTAGTGATGATTTTGCCACAATATGTGATAATTTTGCCACAACTTTTAGAATCTATGATGAATAAATTTACCACAAACACACAAAATTTAACAATTAACGATTCATTAAGATAATAATCCACCTGCTAATTACAAAACCTACAACTTTAGTAGGTATACAACCATCCAACCATCAACAAATCCAAAATAAGTTCAACATTAATCCAAACACATCAAAAACAACATTGTCTGCCAACACAAAATAATCCAAAGTATCTAATATCCATTAAAAAGATGTTACAACAAGTACACAAAATAGTCTGTACGCAAAAAAAAACTAGACAACACTACCCTAATGAAAAGAATTGAAGTTACGGCACGTTCGCTAGGTCCGCCTCATTTCTTCTTCTTTTTCTCCTGCAAAAGAAGGGAAGTAAGAACACAAGTCAAAACCATTACGTCAAAGAATCAAACTAATTTAAAAATGGTACTCACTAATTTAAATCAGCTATATCAAACCTTTCATGAGTTCTCATTAATTTTTCATGCATTGCTGTTATGGGTACAACTCTTTTACCATTGGGACAACAATAAGTTGGGAATGTGGTGCTAATCATGTGGTCCACCGGAACATGCTGGAAATTGACACTAATTCTAGTTTATTATGTTGCCTTCTTTGATGGAATGTTGAAAAGGATCCGATTGGGTAGTGAATTGCATGAAAGATTAATTAGATTTACACATGCTGAGATTCAACTTGATGTCTAAATCCTGGTCATGCTGCACTCAATTTTTGGGCATGAAATGTAAGAAGGTCTCTCAACAATTATAAGAAACAATCATAAGCTAAATTGATCCTTATGTTTTGGGCAAAATATAAATTAAATTGAAAAATTCAAATCAGAACTATACATAGGTGGATTGATATAGATGGATGCAAACGTGGACTCAACCAATGGAAGATTCACATTCTGCAAAAAGGAGGATGAACTGAGGCATGCATGCCAACTCTTCAACCTCAATGTAGAACTAATTCTACTCTCAAGATTCCAATTGGTATATCTTCTATCACACTACAACAAGGTACTAAGTGTTTTATTTTTTTTGAAAAGTCACTGTTATTCTTCTTTCAATGCAAGCTAGGAAGATGAGAAAAATATAATTTCTTTTTACTTCACTAGATACCCTATGTTCTTTGAACAGTGCTATAAATTGCAGACATAATGGGAGAAAAAAATACATGTAGAGGCTTTTTGGATCACTAGTTTGGAATATGCTAAATCTTAAACTATTCATAGATATTGTAGAATGGACATAGCATCAGCTTCTTTTTTAGTTTATTCTCAAATTGTAAGACTGGAAATGAACATTGTATGATTATGATATTTGAAGTGAAAAAAAATATTAAGGTGGAACTAGAAATGTTTTGTTTGCAAACTGTGTATGTAAACCAACTAACCATACTAGTGTGTTGAGCTGGAACAAATGGAAGACATTCTTACCTTAGGGGCATTTTGGAGTTTCGATAACATCATCATCATTGCTTTAATCTGAGCCGACATCTCTTCTTGACATTTTTTCATCTCCTCAACTCTAATGTTTGCAAGGGCCGTCTCTTTCCGTGCTTCCTCGGCTTCCATTTTTCCTTTCCCGGCTTGTTCCTTCAATGCCTGGACCTCTTTTCCTACTTGTTCCTTTAATGCCTCAACTTCTTTTTTTGCTAATTCTTTGACCACAAGTACTTCTTTCTCCGCAAGCTGAAGCTCTTTCTCCAACAGTGCCTTCTCTCGCTCAGCCAATTCTTTCTCCCTCGCAGCTAATTGTTGGACTCTCAACCCATCAAGCTTAGGTCTCGGCCCACGACCACGTATATAATTTTTATTTTGTCCAAGAACCTCAGAGTATATCTTATCTTCATCAACTTCCTCGCCGGCTTCTTTTAGAGATTCAATTCTTGCCTTCGCTGTCTCCTAAAAAAAAATTTATAGGTTAAAACCAAAACCTATTGCAACTAATATTTTACTATATAAGGAGAATTATATATCAACTAAACTTACATAATTTGTCCTAGCCTGCTCATTGACCCAATCATTCTTCTTCTTACTCCAGTGAGTTTCATAGTATAATTTGGACATGGAAGGCCGCTCCATTGTATCTTTATTGGTCTGCCATAAAAATAAGATGAACCAAAAATACAGTTCAGTTCTAATTTCAAAAATCAACTCAGTTCTGATTTCTGAAGTCAGAATAGTGTATATTCTGAAATCAAATCATCTGAAGTCAGAATAGTGTATATTCTGAAATCAGATCATCTGAAGTCAGAATAGTTTATATTCTGAAATCAGAACAGCTCAGTTCTGATTTCAGAAATCAGAACAACTCATGTATTTTGGTTTCAGAATCAGAACTGAGCTATTCTGATTTCGAGCTGTTTAGATTTCAGAATCAGAACTGAGCTGAATTGAGCTATTTTGATTTTGAGTTGTTCTGATTTCAAAATCAGAATTGAGCCTGCTCAGTTCTAATTTCAGAAATCAGAACAACCCATGTATTTTGATTTCAGAATCAGAACTGAGCTGGACTGAGCTCAGCTCAGTTCTGATTTTAGAAATTAGAACTGAGCCATTTTGATTTCGAGCTGTTCTGATTTCAGAAATCAGAACAACTCATGTATTCTGATTTCAGAATCAAAACTAAGCTGAACTGAGCTCAACTCAATTCTGATTTCAGAAATCAAAACTGAGCTATTATGATTTTGAGCTATTCTGGTTTCAGAATCAGAACTGGGCTCAGCTCAGTTCTGATTTCAGAAATCAAAACAATCCATGTATTCTGATTTTGAGTATCAAGCATGATGCAAGCGATATCTTATGTATTGATATTAATGAAAGAAGCAACAACAGTGCTCCTTATTCTATAGATGCACCAGAACAGGGCCTCACTTTGAACAATGAGAAGGAAGAGTTGGATGGCATTGTGGCATCCTCTACTACTAATGTTGAACATGGACAGATGTGTCCAGATGAACATGAAGATGGGGCTTTAATTAGAAATGATACTTCTGATGTATTCACTTTTAACATCACTCAATTAGAAATTTCTATACTTCATCTACCCATTTGTCTTCTATCTGTATTCTTATGTCACTACTATATTTTGGCTCTATGGCCACGCCACTTTTTGGAACGGTTGGAAAAGTGTTCCCATAGATCACTTACAGGAATGGTTTCCAGAACCGTTCCCTTAGCCATTACACTATAGGAACACTAAAAAAACTGTTCCCGTAGCTAATATATGGGAACAGTTCTAGTAACCGTTCCCTTAGCCTATATACTATGGGAACAGTTTTAGTAACCATTCCCTTATCTTATATACTATGGGAACATAAAGGAATCGTTCCCTTAGTCTATACTATGAGATGCGAAAAATGGTGAAGAAATCACGGAATGCTACGTCGGTCGACCGATTGAAGCCAAAATTTGGCAGAAGCCAACCGGTCGACTTGTCGGTCGACCGAAGTTGGTGAAGAAATTACGGAAGCCTACGTCGATCGATAGGTCGGTCGACCGATCGAAGCCAAAATGTGGCAAAAGCCATTCGATCGACCTGTCGATCGACCGAAGTTGGTGAAGAAAGTGCGATATGCTACGTCGGTCGATCGGTCGAAGCCAAAATTTGGCAGTAGCCAATTCGGTCGACCGATCGAAGGTAAAATTGGGCAGAAGGCGCGTCAGTCGACCGGATGGCAAATTGGAGTTCGTGCGCCTAGGCTTCACTGCATCGGTCGACCGACCGGTCGACCGATTGATGCGAAAAATTGGCAGTAACCATTCGGTCGATCTGTCGGTCGACTGAAGTTATATTATATATAAGCCAAAAATATATATAAACCTGCTCATATTTAACAACCGTTCCCAAAAATACCCTATACACCGAAATATTTCCTTTCCCGCTCACTCGATCTCTTCTACCCTAAACACTCTCCCGCTCGCTCGTACTGTGTCAGATCGATCCCTCCTACTGTCATATATCTCCGCTCGATGATCTCTCCGCTCGACGTCTTCTCCGCTATTTCCATCTTCTTCGCTCGACGATCCCTCCTGCTGTGTCATCTTCTTCGTTCGACGATCCCACCTGCCGTCTTCTTCGCTCGATCCCTCCCGCCCGTCTTCTCCACTCGAATCAGTCGTCTTCCCCCGTTAACAAGTAAACCCTCCCCTCTCCCTCTCCCCTCTCCCCTCTCCCTTAATTCTCTGCTCGATCCCTCCTGCCGACTTCCAGCCAAACCTAGCTACTATCACCAAATGCTCAATTGAGCTCAATTAACCGATTATTTTGGTTTTTCAATTATTGCAAAATGACTTTACTTCCACCATATTTTGGCTTTTCACATGGAGGCAAAATATGAATTATTCGATTCTTTTCTATTCCAATGCCTTTGCTTGAGGACCATTTCTTGTTATGTAGTAAGGGTTTAATGATTTAAAATGTAAAAAATTCCACAATGATGAAAAGCTTTTAATTTATCAATTTATCAAAGACACTGCATTCAATTTATTAATTTAAGTGATGAAAAGCTTGTTAGGTAGTAAGGGTTTAGCATTCATATGTTTCTACCTTTGTCATCTCGCAGCTCAATTTATCAAAAGACAATGTGTGTATTTAATTGTTTACAATGTACGTTTGTCATCTCACAGCTCAAATCAACACAACAATGAAATATCAATCAAAATTTTAAATTTACTATGTATGTATTTAATTGTTTGGTGTCATTTGTTTGATGGAAGCATCATGGGATAAGAATGCATACATGATCACACAGTATTTTGTGCAACCTTCAGCTTCCACTGCTTGTTTGGATCACCATTATTCCATGTACAGTGAATGAGGTAGATGATTCAAAACAAGCATCAGTTGTCTTCATCTTCATCTCTTTGCTCTGCAAACAAGTGAGGATTCTTGTGTCCTAGATGAGGCCTGGTTGTGTGATGTCAAAACCAAATGGGGGAGGTGGGTTTGATTTCTTACCCAAGAGATGTGTACATCTAACAGAGAAGGTTTGGACCAAATTGGTAGCTTTGGATTTAAGGATCTGTTGACAGCCTTAGCAAGTATCTTGCTTGGATTTAGTGGTGGAAGAAGCTCTTCCATGCTCAGGTATGGCCACATGTTAGGTTTCACTATGAGGTGAAATGGAGGGAAAATTGAATTGATAGGAATGGCAACCAACAAATGGAGTACAAACAAAAAAAATTGTATATATAAATTTGAAGTCAATTAATTATTTAAGTTAATGTGTTTGGAAATGAGCATTTTGTTCTACATATTTTTCTCATAATTACCGTTAAATTTAATTAATGTTGAGTTCAAGATGATCACTTACTTTAAAAATGATCATATTTATGCCTACATGTTCTAAGTGATTTTGCACTATGTTAGAGTTGCATGTATAACTCATCAAGTTGATGTTGTCGTTTCTTACCCTTTGCATTTTTTATTTATGTAGTTAAGTGAAATCAATGGATAAAGAATGGGTTCAAATGCCGAGATATAGTAACAGAGTATATCAATGATGTCCAATGTTTCCTAGATTTTGCTTATAATAATGGAAGACCTCAGGGAGGGGAGATTTTATGCCCATGTGCGAAATGTGGTAATGGTCGTTGGTTGACAAAAGATGTAGTCTTCGAACATTTAATAGACTATGGATTTCTAAAAGGTTACATTGATTGGGTAAACCATGGTGAGGAGTTAACAATGCCCACAGAGGAGGATGATGACATCGATGATGCAGAGAATTGCATGGATGACATGGATGATATGGATGGATTGTTGCATGATAGATTTAGAGAAGTTGCAGAAGAAGATGGAGTTACAGAGGGTCCTAATGAAGATACCAAAAAGTTTTATAATTTATTAGAGGAGGCAAACAAGGAATTGTACCCCGGTTGTAAAAATTTCTCTACCTTGTCCTTCACCATTCAGTTATATTTGATGAAGTATCTCTTTGGTTGGAGTAATGTGTCATTCAATGCACTCTTAGAGCTACTAAAAGAAGCTATGCCAGATTTGAACATCCCCCAATCTTTTAATAAAACAAGAGCCATGATAAGGTACTTGGGCCTTGATTATAAAAAGATTGATGCTTGTCCCAATAATTGTATGTTATATTGGAAAGAGCATGAGAAAGACAAGTCTTGTCATATTTGCGATGCTTCACGGTGGGTTGAGAATTCACAGGCAGAGAATGAGCTAGAAAATCCCAAGCAAGGCCACAAAGTAGCGGCTAAAGTTTTAAGACACTTTCCGCTAATTCCTAGACTTCAAATGTTGTTCATGTGTGAGAGGACTGCAAATTTAATGAGGTGACATGAGGAAGAGCGAATATGAGATGGAAAGTTAAGGCATCCTGCTGATGGCAGAGCATGGAAGGACTTCGATGAGCGTTATCCTGATTTTGCTAGTGACCCACGCAACATAAGACTTGGCTTGACTAGCGATGGATTCAATCCATATAGGACCATGAGTATTTCTTATTGTATATGATCGGCAATACTTATGTCATACAACCTTCCACCATGGTTATGTATGAAATCGGAGTATTTTATGTTGTCTTTAATTATCCCTGGACCACACTCTCCTGGGACTGATTTTGATGTGTACTTGCAACCATTGGTTGAAGAGTTGAAAATTATGTGGGAGTTGGGAGTAGACACATATGATGCTTCAAATAATCAAACTTTTAAGTTGCGAGCAGCCCTTTTATGGACTTTTAGCGACTTTCCTGGATATGCTATGTTGAGTGGTTAGAGCACAAAGGGAAAATTAGCATGTCCATCTTGTAATTATAACACTAATTCGGCTTACTTGAAGCATAGTAGAAAGATGTGTTATATGGATCACCATATTTTCTTGCTGATAAGTCATGATTATAGAAGAAACACATGGAATTTCAATGGAAAAGAAGAATATAGGCATGCTCCTAATTTGTTAGAAGGGACAGAGATCTTGGACTTGTTGCAAGACTTTGTCAATTCATTTGGGAAGATGCAAAAGAAAAGTATTGGTGGTCCTTGGAAGAGGAGGTCCATTTTTTTTGAATTGTCATATTGGAAGCATAATAAACTACGACATAATCTTGATGTCATGCATATTAAAAAGAACATATTTGACAATGTGATAGGGACTTTGTTGGACATAACGGGGAAGACAAAAGATCATGTTAATGCTCGTTTAGATTTGCAAGAGTTGGGAATTAGAAAGAAACTTCATCTGAAACCTGTGGATCAAGGCAAGAAAGTAAAGTATGCAAAAGCATGCTTTAACATGAACAAAAATGAGAAGTCTATTTTCTGTAGCGTTCTCAAGGAAGCAAAATTACCCGATGGTTGTGCAGCAAATATTTCAAGATGTGTTCACCTAAATGGCTTGAAAGTCTCAGGGTACAAGAGTCATGATGCTCATTTCATGCTACACTACTTGCTCCCAATAGCAATGATTAACACACTTCCTCACCAAGTGGTCTATCCTCTTATATGTCTATGTTCTTTTTTTCGTTCCATATGTCAAAGAGTTATTGATGTGAATGATTTAGAGACCTTGGAATTTGAGATTGCTGAAACACTTTGCCAATTAGAGAGGATTTTTCCTCCATCATTTTTTGATGTAATGCTTCATTTGCCCATTCATCTACCAAATGAGATAAGATTGGGTGGCCCTGTTCATTCTCGGTGGATGTATTCACCAAAAAGAGAGTTGGGAAAGTTGAAGGCTTACGTGCGCAATAAAGCTCGTCCTGAAGGTTCAATAGCTGAGGGTTACTTGATTGAGGAATGCTTGACATTTTGCTCAAATTATATGAACTATAATGTGGAGACACGGTGGAACAGAGTGACAAGAAATGCTGACACATGTGAGTCTTTTGATGCTGAGTTGTCTAGTTTTTTTTACCCATGGGTCGTCCTATAGGAGGGAAGAAAAAAGGTAATTTATTTTCGATGGACAACAATGAAAAGAACCAAGCTCACCAGTATATCTTGTTCAATTGTGATGAAGTTCAGCCTTACATTAGGTAAATAATTATTCTTTGCCATTAAAAATTTATTTATAAACTCATTTGAATAATTGTTGTAACAAAATAATTTTTTTGTAGTGAACATAAAAATATCATAAATCAAAAGAGAGGAAGAAAGTGGACCAAAGCAAAAAGTCAAAGCCATGATTTCATTGATTGGTTTAAAAATCGTGCAATGGAGGAGGATGTCCCTGATCGACTGAAGGAGTTGTGTAGAGGCCCAAATAAAGTTATAAGAAGGTTTTTAGGTTATGTCATCAATGGATGTAAATTTCATACTAGGAAGCGTGATGCAAATCGTAGGACACAAAACAATGGTGTCACTTTGGTGTCAATCACTCAAAGTTTTGCTAGTAGTAAGGATCAAAATCCGACGATGAATGCGGTTACTTATTATGGTGCAATTAATGAAATAATTGAGCTAGACTATTATGGTAATTTCAAGTTTGTCTTGTTTAGATGTGATTGGTTTGAAGTAGAATCAGAAAAGTATGGGTTGACTTGTGTTCACTTCGATAAAAAATGGTGCTCGTTTCTCAAGTCCAACAGTGCTTCTATGTTCACGATCCCTCTAATGACATTAGGTATTACGTTATGAAAACTCTTCATAGAGATATTTCTAATATGAATGACCAATCATATTGTGCCGAAGAAATATATAATATTGAGTCATCTGAACCAGCAACTAATTTGTCTTTGCCTGATGATGAAATTGATGTTGAATGGGCACGGGACGACATAGAGCCCATCATTGTTGAAAATTATTCAGCTATTTCAAATGAAATTGAGTCTGAAGAAGAGTCTGACTTTGATGACACACTCTGTGACTACTTTGATTGATATTCATGTATCTGTCTAGCATGATGGATTTGAAGGATTCCTATGCGATGGTGATACTTCAATTCTCTATTTATCCTTTAATAAATGTGACTGATAAGGATTCCAATGCCTTGATGGTTAACTTTTTGGTTGTTCATGCATTAGCTAAATTTCTGTTATATGATGATTGATTGGTGTTCCACATTTGTGCATGTTTTATGATCTTCATGTATTTCTTTGAAGCCTACTTAGATATTCATGCCGCTCATAAATTACCCTTTTTGCAGCCACACCTTGATCCTAATACTAATATATCAGCGGCCTGATATTAATGAAGTATCCTGATAGATATCAGGATACTCATATCAGTATCTTGATAGATATCATGATACTGATATTGATGTATCCTGATATCAGGATACTCATATCAGTATCCTTTATCACTGATACTGATAGATATCTTTGTTGTTTATTATTTTTGGCATGTCATAGATATCTTTGTTGCTCTCTTTACTCTTTCATTTATCCTAAAGAATAAATTTATCCTACTACCAACCATGGAATTGCCATAGAACATGCTATATATTTATGATTTATATAACTAAAAATTGAAAAGTTTTCTATGATTTATGCAGTGAGATGATACAAGGAAGTGATATGGACTTTCCACTACAAGCAAAGTCAAGCAAAGAGTTAGCCAAGCATTACAAAATTAAATGTGAAAAGATTGAACATAATAAGAAGTTAAATTCAAAGAGTCAGCCAGCTGGAAACAAACATACAGTGCTGAAAAGACATGCTTCAGAGGCCAATAAGAAGAATATCAATGTGCAAGAGAGAGGAAAAACACCATATGAAAAGCCAAAGGATGCAGTCCCCACTCAACCTAGTGTTTCTACTATAAGACAGGTCATTTCCAATGTGCAAGATAGAGGGAAAAAACCAATTAATGCAGCCATCACTAAACCCATATCCTCTACTCAAAAGCGAGTTCCTTCCAATTCCAATACAAGATCTTCTCAAGTGCAACAACAAAGACCAATTATTCAATATCAAAGATCTACCCAAGGACCAAAGCAAAAAATTTCAACCATTCAAGATCAACAAAGAGAAATTAACCATGAGCAAGGAGATGAGTATGCAACAACGAAGACAAAGACTGCACCTTTGCGTCCATCAATGTCAGTGGTTGCATATCGTGAGAAGATGGGTATGCAAGTGCTAGAAAAAGATCAACTAGAAGAGGAATGTAGAGACATGGACCAAGTTGAGGAAGAACACAATATACTTGATGAGCTGGTAGAGGAAGCAAATATTGAGGAAGAGCATAATATACCCGATGAGTCGGAACATGATACGTCTGAAGGTTTATTATGTCATTATATGTAATTCTATAATTAGCTTATGTTTAAATCATTATTGTTATGTCAATTAGGAACACCAAAAAAGAAAGCAAGAGGGAAGACAATGTGCTACAAAATTCATGGAAGATCGCTAGAGGAGCGACGAGAAATAATTTTCAATAGTGAAGCACAACCAGTTGAGCCCAATGAGAAAGCTATTTCAGACTTGAGCCAATTTTTAGGAACTGTGGCACGAAATTCAGATTGGTGTCCCTTGATTTACACCAATTAGAAGGTTGTACCAAACAAGGATGACATATGAAAATATATCAATGTATGATTTTTTTATATTGTTCATTTACATTTGCATGTCAATATTAATGCTTGTTTTGCTTCATTTTGTAGAAAAAATTCATCCTTCCGGAAATAGGAAAAGGGGTTGTGTTCAAAATTATGGATGAAGCTTGGAGGAAACACAAATCAAAAATCAAGAAGGAACATTTTGATAATTACGCAACAAACAACGAGAGGATAAAAAATCGTCCTACAGACATTCCTCTCGAACACTTCAAACAAATGATTGATTATTGGAGCTATGAACCCATCCAAGTAAGTAGCTAGCTAGGTTTCTTTTATTTAAACTAATAGTTGTTAAAGAATAAGCTTTATGTCCATTACTTATAGTCTCTACTCTCTAATTGTGTTGACTAATACCTTTATCCCATCTTCTTCCATTTGGAATTATATAGAAGGAGACAAAAGGCACCATATGTGTGGCCAAAGGTACTAATTTGACATTAAAAAGAAGTATACAAGATATCAGTATCAGGATATCAGTATCCTGATACAATATCCTGATACTAATTTTAGGATATCAGTATCGATACTGATATCAGGATATCAGTAATACTAATATCTCCTGAGACTGATATCAGGATATCAATATCCTAATACTGATATCAGGATACTAATATCAGTGTGAAGCTTTTTCTTGTCACTTTTCTAGATTACTTAATGGTGGAAGCAAATGAAAAACAAGTAGAAGCTGGCTTCCTGTAAGATTTTTCCCTTGATCGGTCGACCGACGGGTCGACCGGTTGACAAAAAAATGTCTACTTCCAATCCGGTCGATCAATCGGTCGACCGAAGCCAGCTATTACACGCCAATCGGTTGACCAACGGGTCGATCGATTGTCGCGGGATTCAACCATCTCGGATCCGGTCGACCAATCGGTCGATTGACTCGCGCTATGCCATCCGATCGACCGATCGGTCAACCGATGAGCATTCTGCCATATTTGGCATCGGTCGGTCGACCGATGGCTACTGCCATTTTTTAGCGACATTCGGTTGACCGATCGGTCGACCGAATTGGCTGCTACCAATGCATCACACCATTCGGTCGACCATCTGGTCGACCGAATCAGAGTCAGAAACTTTTATCTTTGGATTTCTCATTTTGCACTTGGTTTCCGGCTTCGTTCTTCAGCGTGCTTTATCTTTGAAGGATTCTTCATGCTATCCAACACATTTTTGATGCACTCATTGATGTAGGATATATGCTCCATGCTATCCAATATGGTTATGCACTGATATATACTTGTAAATTTTTTCTGGTTGCATATATTTAGTTTCTTTGTTATTGATGTAGGATATATGTCAACAAAATAGATTGAACAGATCACAGCAAAAATGGAGGCATCAGATGGGTAATAAAAAAAATTTGTAATAAAAGAAAAATTGGTAATATTTTTTTGCATAAACATATTCATATTTTGAATAGTAATGTCGATATTATGTTTTAACTCATTCTTGTGATTTATATAAAGCATGCTCAAAAAAATGAAGAACCCAGTCAAGTTGAGATGTTTGTTGAAACTCGAACTAAGGATGGAAAAGCCTTAGATGATGAAACTGAAGAGGTAATTATGAGTTTTTCTTCTAGCTATTGTTTTACTTAATTATTTATTATTATCACTAACATTATTAAATGTACATTTAGGAAAAGCTTAAAACCATGGTTGAGCATGATGGGAAACCTGCTGCTGAGGCCTTTCAATCTATGTTTGGGAAAGAGAAGTCAGGAATGGTGTGTTGTTATGGAGGAATAATTACACCCACAATCTTTAAAAAATATGAAGAAATGGCAGCAATACAGGAAAAACATGATCAAGAGGTGAAGTCTTTGAAGGAGCAACATGCAATAATGGAAGAAAGACATACAAAAATGGAAGAGGGACAGAACCATATGCAACGCCAAATGCAAGGAATGCAATCTCTTTTGAAGACATTTATTTCACAGGTGAATCCAAATTTGGACATAGAGGCTATAACAGCTCTATTGGCACCACCAACTACTCCAAGGGATGCCAATAGCATCTTTGGTTCTTCCACTTCCACACATCATCCTCAAAATTAGGTAATTTTAGTTTAATATATGATTATGAAGTCTTTTGAAAATTTTTAATTTTTAATTAATTTTTGCAGGAAAATAATGAATTGAGAGAAGAAAGATGAATTTCACAGAGGAGATGATCAAGAGGACTTGGCTAATGGGAATGCTAGGCTTGATAGAACAATTTCACATGTTTGTGAACTTTAGTTAGACTTAATTGTAAAATTGTGGAATGAGAATACTATAATTGTGAATTTGTTATTTTGTCAACAATTAAATATATTCTACGTTTGAATGAAATTTATGTTTTCGAATCTACGTTTGTGAAATTGTATGATTGTCTGTGAAAATTGTATGGTTTACAGGTTTAGGAACAAATATGAACTGTGCAAGAATTATAGGAACGGTTACTGTACCGTTCCTATAGTTTCGGCCTATATGAACGGTTCTCAACTGTGCCTATATATATGACTTTTAGGAACGGTTAAAAATCGTTCCTATATTTCATCCTATAGGAACAGTTCTAAACCGTTCCTATCGGTTTTACCTATAGGAACGGTTGTGAACCGTTCCTATAGGCTGGGATTATAGGAACGGTTCTTCAACCGTTCCTATAATGTTTACCTATAAGAACAGTTGAAAAACCGTTCCTATAGTCCCGGCCTATAGGAATGGTTTTTCGACAGATCCTATAAGATATTTACAGGAATAATTTTTCAGTCGTTCCTATAGGCATGGTATAGGAACACTTTAACAACCGTTCCCATAGGCTGGACCTATGGGAACGGTTTTTTTTTGCAGCGTGGTCATAGGGATGAAAACTGTTCCTATAACCTAACATAATGGCTGATTTGAGTACACATGGGAAATCGTTCCCGTAGGTCTATGGGAACAGATTTTTGTCTTTTGGGAACGGTTTTCAACCGTTCCCGTAGGTCTAAAATGTTGTAGTGTGTGAAACTTTCTCAGGGAATGGAAGTTGATGTGATTTCTGAAGATGAAGATAGCTCATCAATGATGACGGGAACTTATTCAAGCCCTTCCAATACTGCAGAGGATGAAGGTAAAATTTCTTAGACTGTTTCTTTTCTTAAAATGCTTCACTGAAACTTATATAGTATATTCAGGTCATTTTGAATGCCCAGAGATGGAAGACTACTGTGCAGCAACTAGAGATGCGGTAATAATAATGAGAAAATATCATTTTTTTTCTCTAGCCAATCATCTTCAGTAAACTTTTTTCAATAGGTTAAGGATATTTTAAATTTCTATCATTTCTAACGGTTAATTCATGCATACCTTTTATAATAACATTTCATAGTGTTAATGATTTGCTTTCTATGATGCATACTAACTTAATTGGATGGATATGTCAATTTCAGAATTAGAACTAAGCTGAACTGAGCTCAGCTCAATTCTGATTTCAGAAATCAAAACTGAGCTATTCTATTTTTGAGCAGTTTTGATTTCAGAATCAGAACTAAGCTCAGCTCAGTTCTGATTTCAGAAATCAGAACAACCCATGTATTCTGATTTCAGAATCAGAACTGAGCTGAACAAAGCTCAGCTCAATTCTGATTTTTGAAATCAGAACAGTTCAGTTCCATTACCCTAATTTAATATTTGACTTTTTACCAATTTAAATTCTCGACGAGCAAAACCCATGCTCCCATTTCCATGTATTGTAGTTTGGCAAGCACGATTGCTTCTGTTGATTTCACTTCGCATCTAAGTTGACAGAAATTTAGAAGTAAAACAACATTAGAAAATTATAAAGTAAACACCTAAGCATAAGTAATATATAACAAGTAAATATGGCAAAAAGTTATGGACATCACCTTGAATTCTTCACTATTAAATATTTGGCACAACTGTACCCATCTATCACTATCAATATCTGGAGGGCAATTTTGAAGTGTTGTCTCCATGCTTCCATGTGGCAAGTAGTACATGATATGCATCCTATTTTTCCAGCTTCGATAGCTGTTAGCTAGCTGCTTGTTCACCACATTTTTCACCAATTCATCGTCATCATCCATCTTAAATTTATCCTTGATTTGGAAAAAATAGTTGTTATAATATAAATAAAAGTGGTACAAATAATATAAATAAAAATTATTGCTCTATTAGTGTGTGAATTATGGAGAATAAAGTGTCCTATTAAGTTATAACTTTTGACGATTTTAATCCTTAAGTATAGTTATCAACATTTTAACCTCTAAAGGGGACACAAGTATGATTTCTTAAACAAACTTAGAGGTAAAGCATGTTGACATTCATACTTAGAGGTTCAAAATGTTGAAAGGTGTAACTTAAGGGGACACTTTACCCTTATAATCTCCCACAATTTTAACTTTTCTTCTTCTAGTATTTTTTTCCAAGTAGCATATTGCAATGGAACGAAATTCCTCACAAGTACGCCGCATTCAGTTATCAGATCAGAGGCATTATCCCCACAAATGCGCATCCTATCTGTAGGGATCACTATATCGAGCGACGCATTGTGCTTTCTTTTTTTAGCGAGCTTGATCCCACGAGTCGCTCCCCTCGATTTTTTTTCTACGTCTTTCTTCTCCGTGTTTTCCTTCTCTCCGGTGGTAGAACTTGCCTCCATATTAAGTTGATTAGACCCAACAATATTTGATTGTTCAGTTATCACAACTTCATTTTCTTTCTCTGGCCCGACAATTACCAACTTACGATGGGCAGATGTAGGTCGACTCTCAATTGTTATTTGTTGTCGACTCCTTCCAGCATTTCGAGGACTACGATGAACAGGTTGTTGCAGTTGTTTTGCTTTTTTTATCATCCCAAGCGCACGCATCTTCTTATCATTCTCTTTCATTTGGTTTTCTCTGACTTTCTCATAGTTTTCAAATTTTGGGGCTGCAAAATGGGAACATACTTGAATTAGTGACTTGTGTACTAAAAAAAAATCATTAAAAAGAAAATATGGTTTAAACAATGATTATTTGAAAGCTTATAATTCTATACCTGCATTAGTGGCTAGTTCCTGTGAAATATTCATGTCCACTATCAATTCCATATTTGACCATTGTCCAGCATTATCATCGGGTTCTTTCCTTTCCAAATTCTGAACCATTTCCCGATTTTTATTAAACTCTGGATGGTTCACACTAAGTTGATGGTCCACATAAAGCTCAATTGTTTTGTCTGATCTCATCAAACCAAGTTGTGCAATCTTCCTAACATCCTTATCACACTTCACATATGACAGTCCACTAACAAATGTCTCCCCATCATTTTTGTAGTAAACTTTAGAATCCTTGTGATATTTCAGATGTTCCGCCAAAGTTTCAGTTATCCCTCTCATCATAATCAAATCGGGATCTTGAAATGAAGACCACTTGAAACCACCCACATAGTGCTTCGTCGGCCTATTGATAAACCTTACGGCGTAGTTAACAACAATCTTAATCATATCACTCATAGTTGTTGTCACCATAAAAAATGATTAAGATGGAGACATCAAATAGGACTGCATCAGGTGTAAAATCAATTGGCACAGCCATAGCTTGCCATAAACAAGAATTCAAAGCATTAGAACTTCATTGCAACAACCAAAGCATGGAAGTGTTTTTCCTGATGTTATGTTTACAAAATAAGGTTGATTCGTCTCTAGCTTCTGTATGAATGTCAAGATATGAGAAAGTAAGTGTTTATTGAAAAATATTCTCACTAAGGGGCTGTTTGGTTGCCTGCAATTGATTTGTAGGCAACTAAATTTACAGCATCTATAACTTTTAACTGTTTGGTTGTCTAGGATTTAAATTTTACAGCCTACATTTGTTGACTGCAAAAGTGGTTGCAGGCCCAAAAACCTAGAGCCCTTACTTACAGCCTACAAGTAAGTCTTTGTTAACATCCCTGCTTCATTGTTATTTGCCCCTAAAATATTATGGCAGAACTAGCTTCCCCCCTTGTCATTCATTACAGCTAAGAGATAAATAATATCAAATCATTCTCATCCAAAATTGCTGCTCAAAGCTCAAACTTTTCAGTTCTAAAAGAACATTTAAACTCCAAAAGAACTCAGTATGTGTTTAGGCAAGCAGCCAAAGTGGCATTTGAGTTCAATTAGCTCAACTTTTGTTCAATGATTAGGGTTCAGTGGATCTAGAAGCATTATTAAATTCTTTATATGCATTATATTAATTCAAATTCTTTGAGCAGCCAAAGTTTACCTTAATTATGCTATCTCATTATTTAACTTGACAAGTATTGGTCAAACCAAGTAAATGTCACCTCATGAAAGAAAGCACAACATGATTCCAAGCTGTCACCATATACTTTTCTCCTTGCTTTTATTTATCCCTTCCACTTCCACTTCCACTCTAATTTCATGTTTTAAATTTAATCATGATTTACTATTTTTATATCTATTTTGGAGGACTAAATTGGTTCAGAAATTTTTATATCAATTTATGCTTGCAAATGGAGATCCAAATCTGAAATCACACAGAGTAATTGAGAGCAAGATGGGTGGGCAATAGCCGAGACTGAAGTGGAAATTAGAATAGGAGTCGAGGATTAACTAACAACTAACTATCATAAGATTACTTAATATAATGCAATATTAAGAGTTGATAACAGAATATGTCACTGAAATCCTAGAGCTGCATACACAATACGGGTGTAAGCAAGCCAAGCCGCTCGTGAGCTACTCGAGATCGATTCGGTAAAAACTCGAACTCGACTCGAACTTATCGAGCTCGAGCCGAGCCGAGCCGAGCCAGACATGTGAGCGAGCCAAGTTCGAGCTAACCTATACTCGGCTCGAGCGGCTCGCAAGCCTAATCGAGCCTTCTATATATATTATATACCGGGTTTGATTTTTAAATTTTATGAACCCATTACCCTCTAAAAAGAACCCGAGCTTAGTCGAGCTCGAGCTCGGCTCGTGCGGCTCGACTCGTGCGGCTTGATTTTTTTCCCGAGCCGAGCTCGAGTGGCTTGAATGTAGCTCGAGCCGAGCTTGAGCCGATAGACCAAAGCTCGAGCCGAGCCAAGCTCGGCTCGGCTCGTCTCGATTACACCCCTAATACATAATACACACCATGCAAAAGAAGTGCCAGACAATTACCTATGTGTAAGGAATCAGATTAAAACAACATTAAGGTTCATAAGGTATTATAGTTGTCTCATAGCTTGCAATTGACATGTGACTAGAACACAATATTAGCTTCATGTGCAATCTTATGTTCCGTCTCCAATCTTGAGTTAGAGGACTCTGTTCTTGATCATTGAGGATCCTAAGGTTGATTAATTGTTGCATTTCTTTCATGTATGTTTTCTTTATTCCTATTCCTATTCCTATTCCTATTTTGAATTCTAACCTCTTATGACTTGAGATTTTGGACTGTATTACATCCTTATTTACTACCTGCATGCTAAAATATTAAGATCCTATAGTTTAATGTCATTCCTTAAGCTACATGGTTGTCCATAAGTTTAAATTCGTAGAAAGACTTAGCTAATGTTTAAAGTTTCTATAAGAAATAATGACATGAAAGATGCTATTATTCTACTTGTCTTATAAATAGTATATCCTATTGTTAAATAGAAAATAAGCATCTAAATATTACTTTGCAGCCTAATTTGGTACAATCATGTCCTATAGTCACTCCTACCAATTTGACTTTACTTTACCAAGTATAGTTTTTAATAAAAAGATAACTTACATATGGATTAACTGATAATTGATATTAGATAAAGATAAAAGATAAACAGTATTTGTAGTATGTTTAACTTTAGCATCTCAGAGTTCAAAGATTTAGAACTTAGAAGGCAAAAACAAATATATGAAAAAAAGTAAAACAAATATACTATTGTTCATAGGCTATTTTTGTTAACCATAATCTTAACAATATACTACTGATATTAGATAAAGAGAGATGGTTCAAGGAGTTATATAAGTATATGACAAATTTGGACATAGCTCATCTCTCTATGAATTAAAGAATACTCATAATCAAAATAACTGGTTGGTATTAAAGAATACTTTATTTCTTTCCAATTCATCGCCTTGATAGATCTCAGGCAACATAATTAAAGAATACCTGGTTGGGAAGCTTGTTACAAAATTCATCACTTGATGGATCTCAAGCAAGATAGTTTAATCCAAATCAAGAATAGTATGCCTCAATTATGCAAATAGAAAACCACATCAGGACATAATTAAATGTTGTTGACTCAACTGAGGGACATGGAAAAATCTAGGTCAAACAAACCATACATGAAGAGCAATGTTTTTAAACTCGAAATGAATCTAACATCGATGGAACCATTACTGGGTTGGTTGAGAAGGAGAAAAGCATGATGATCACTGCATCAGCATGCTTGAACTAAATTTACAAACAAGATATTGATAGCTTAGATTAATAGGAAATAAAGAATTTAATTTCCAACCTACTATTGCTGCCGCCTGTTGTTGTCGCCTGTCGGATGAGGAGATGAGACCGAAGGTTTTCGGCGGCGGCGAATGAGAAGGACTAAAGGAGATGAGCAGGAAGTTAGGGCGCAGGTTAGGGCACCAGTGTGAATGAGAGAGGGAGAATGTGAGATTACCGTCCGCTGGAATTGGAAAGAGGAGGTCCGCCTGAGGAGCGACTGGAAAGATATGGGGGAGTGCCGATTGCCAATATGGGGGAGAAGGAAATAGGGGTTAGGAGAGATTTTCGTGGCCGTGTGGGGGAGAAGAGTCGAGAGAGTCGATGATAGACGGCATGGGAAGACGTTGAACTCCGACCAGCATCGAGCTCTTGGGGCACTGCGTCTGCACCGCGCAGCTGCAGTCGACAGATTGGGGAAGAAGAGTCGCCGAGAAGGGAGGAGTCGAGAGAATGAAAAAAAAAAGAGAAAGGTAAAATACCCACCTATTTATTAGTCCATTAGGGTTAGGGATAAGTTAAACTCGGAGGCAAAAATACCCGCATAAAATTTTGCCAATTTTTTATTTTTTAATTATTTTATCATCTATGACACACGTAATTTGCCACAGAATATCGCGATAAATTTGTGGCAAAAAATTTATCGCAAACGTTTGCCACGGTAGAATATTTTGAATTAGTGGCAAAACATGTTGTCATAAATTTAAAAAACTATAAATTTTGAATATTGACTCAATTATTAGTGACAAACATAGTGGCAAAATTAGAAAAATTGTCACAAATTGTTCGAACTTATACTTTTAACCACGAAAATAATTTTGCCACAAATTTTCTCACAGATTACACCTTTTATGGCCATTGTTATTGGTCACTCCAAAATTTTGCCACAAATTCTTATTTTTTTTGTAGTGTGTCCTTCGAGTCGAAGATATGTCAGCACTTGAAAATAATATTGTTGAAATTATATGCAAGCTTGAGCAGTTTTTCCCTCCCGCCTTCTTTGACTCGTCGATGGAGCATCTACCGATACACTTGGCATACGAGGCACGAGTTGGTGACCTCATCCAATACCTGTGGATGTACTTATTTGAAAGATACATGAATTGTCTAAAGAAAAAAGTAAAGAACACCGCAACTGTTGAAATATCAATATCTGAATCGTATATCATTCAAGAAATTTTAACATTCTACTCATTTTACTTTGAATCGACAGTGCAGTCAAGATTTGATCATCTTCCACGTAACGACGATGGGGGAGTTCGACATTCAGATGGACGTTTAAATATATTCTGTCGCTCTAGTTGTGCTTTTGGTTCTCGTCCGTCTCGACACTTAAGCGACGAAGAGTATCATTTGGCACAATTGTACGTATTACTCAATTGCCCAGAGATTTAACAATTCATTGAAATATTTGACATTGAGATAGTGCAAAAATACTCTAATCACAACGATGAAGAATTGGAGAGATTATGAAATCGTGATTTCCCTACTTGGATTCGGGCTTACAGCAAAGATCACAGAGCTGAAATAGATGAAAGAATATATGAGTTTGTTAGTGGACCGTCGCGACTAGTGTCGTGTTATAGTGGATATTTTGTTAATGGGTGTAAATTTCACACAATCGAATATGCATTTACAAAGAAGACGATAAATGTCGGGGTGTGCGTGAAAGGGACAACGTATGTTGAATGTGAAATGGATTTTTATGGACTGGTGGAAGAAGTGATAGAATTGCACTACTTCGGCTTAAAATCAGTTATCCTATTTAGATGTCATTGGTTCGATACAACAGAAAGGGGCATGAAAGTTCATCCAAAATACAAACTTGTTGAGGTTAATTACAAATTGAAATTGGCAGCAAATGAGCCTTTTATATTGGCATCAGAAGCAAAACAAGTATATTACGCAAAGTATCTGGCTCAAAATAAAGATAGAGCAGATTGGCGTGTAGTCTGTAAGACTAAAGGTAGAGGAAGAATTGATCCGATAGCGGGAGAAAATGAGCCGATACCTGATGTGACAGATGATTTCTATCAAGAAGATGATCCTCCTGCTGTATACCGTATTATTCCAATACTCAAGGATGCAGACACAGCGTTAGTTCAATTAGAAGTTGAATATGTTGATGATGGCTATCATGAAGTTGAGGAAGCTGGAGATGAACAAGATGAAGAAGAGGAAGAATTCGAAGACTATTACTCAGATGATGAGGAATAATTGTAAAGTATATCTTCTATTAAATATATCTCTACTATATATATAATCTAATTATATGCTTATTCGACAGATATGTCGGGTCGTGGTTATCGTCGGACGAGAGCTTCAGAGTCTCCGATCGGTCAGACTCCAACACTTCGTCCTGCTGCTGATCCTCCTGTCGATGATAGTCCTACCGTTGATCCTCATGTCGTCGAGGCTAGTTCATCGAGATACAGGCGACCATGCAAGCCGAACAGGTGGCAGCCTCCGCTAGCCACGGAGTCACGTAGACTCATTAGTGTGATTGGGGAGCGATAATGTATCATGAATTATGAACTATTACAAAATCATTATATCATAATATAATATTAAACTTTATTTCGAGCAGGAGGATGTGTCGAGGACTATATCTTCTACGATCCGACGATACATGCATGGGGCATGGCCCACGTGGTCTCACGTGCCCAGTGAGCATGTCGACATGCTATGGCGCGAGTTTGAGGGACGTATTAAAAAAAAAATTATACATGATTATTAATATTGGTACTGATGTTATTGTTTTACAAGCTCGCTATATATTGGCTAAGGACCAGAGGTCCTTCATTTACACTGCCTGGGAGACTATTTCCCGGGAGAGGTACAACAACCAACTAGGGCAGGCCCTGTCCCTAGCGATGGCCTGAGCTGAGACCACAAACATCGCAAAGACTCGGGGATACGGCCCCGATTGGATTACTCCGTATATATGGGACCAGCTCATGGTGTTATGATCGACGGATCGATGGCAGGAGATTTCTAGGACTACGGCTAGAAACTGCATGTCCGAGGGAGGAGCGCGTCACATCGGCGGCTCAATATCATTTGTAGTGCACGGTCGTCGTATGGTAAGTATTACACCTTAAATTCAATTATATATTTTATTTGTTACTCTGTGTAATAAATAATGTATTTGTTTTGTAAATGTAGACGACGGGACTGTCCAACGACCCTCCCCGATGGAGGTGTTTGAGCGGACTCACCGTCGAGGACATGATATGGGGGAGTACATCGACACCCGCACTGCAATTATTATGGTAAGTATATTTGTTTAAATTATTTATTATTTATTTATAATTTATGTTTTAGGAAAAATATGAAATAAAAAATCAAACTCGAGTAGGAGACCTACACTCAGACGGTGATGCAGCGCAGGGGCACCCCCGAGGACTTTAATGCAGGAGCGTGGGTCGAGGCTGCAGGTGGCTGGGACCACGGCCGCGTATATGGCTTTGCAAACAATGGTCATGCACGAGTCGTGCTCGGGCCACTTGGGGCACCGACCCCTTCGGTCGCTGGTGAGCGATCGTCCACCTCCAGGACTAATTATGATCAGAGCAGTAGGATAAGGACACTAGAGGAGACGGTCGCGCGTCAGAGTGAGATGATGGAGCATCATGGAGCATCAGAGTTAGATGATAGCAGAGATACATGTTATGCTACGCAACATCTCAGCTCATACCGAAGCAGGCATCCCTTCGGCATCATCAGATCCATCGTCCTCGAGTCAGTCCACGTCGGTGTACACCCAAGCACTCCAGACCCCGTCATATTATGATCCAGACCTTCCTCCACCGTCGTCGTGAGATTTATTATTTTGTTTAGATATTGACTTTGTTACTTGGATACTATAATTGATTGACTTGTTTTGTTTGGATATTGATACGATAGTTTTGAATTTGAATAGTTTTTATATGATTGTGGATAATTATAAACATAACTATAATTGTTTTGATGTATATCTGGATGTATCTGTAATGTGTATGTTATGTATGGGTGTATTAATGTATTAATGGGTGTGTGAGTTATGTATCAGGTTAAATGTATCAATGTATTAATGAAAATTTAAAATTTTAAAAATTTTCAATTACAAGTTAACATCATCAGCAACGGCTTTTCCACGGTTGTCCGTGGGAAAGCTGTTACTAAAAGCGTATCGTATTTTTTGAGCCGCAACCTCAAAGCTGTTGCTGATGATCTACAATAACAGCTTAGCAACGGGCTTTCACTAACGGCCTTGCCACGACAACCGGACCATTGCTGATGTATTTATCTACAACAGCTCAGCAGTCGTGGCAGAACCGTTGCTGATAATGTTATTAGCAACGGCCGGAGCAGCCGTTGCTGATCCGTTGCTAACTTATCAGCAATGCGATTTTTTGCCACTGTTGTGTTGCAACGGGGCGGGCCGTTGCACGCTGTTGCCGATGCTTGTTAATTATTCCAGTAGTGAGTTTTCTTTTCTATATATATAAACCTATGGATTAGTACTTCAGATTTGTAAAAAGCTAGGGAGACATGAAGAAGAGGGCTGGTGGAGATCCCACGACTGATAGGAAGACTGTAGAGAGAAACAGGAGACTCCATATGAAGAGCCTTACTTTGAAGCTCACCTCCCTCATTCGTAGTAATGGGTGTCAAGCAAAGGTGATCATGCAGTCATGAAGAAATTAATGCATGGATTATTATAAGTTGCTACGGAATTTCTTCTTTTAATTTCCTTTAAATTGAATCAGCGCTACATGACATGTACAGCAGGATCAACTGGATCAAGCTTTAAACTACATAAAGGAGCTGAAGGAGAGAGTGGAAAAGCTGAAGCAGAAAAAGGAAATGAGTAGCGCTGTCATGTGCTTTCACTTGCCTCGAGTAGAAGTAAGAGGCTTGGAATCCAACTTGGTGGTGACTTTGGTTTGTGGAGTGAGATCAAGATTAATTCTTGTTTCGCGAGGTCATCGGCGTCCTCGAGGAAGAAGGTGCTCAAGTTGTTAATGCCAGTTAATTTGAACACCGTGGGTGACAGATCAATCTTCCACGTCATTCACCGTCAAGTAATGATCGACTCGTTAATTAATTCTCCTAATTAGTTTCATCATATTAATCCATCTAGAATTCAACTTGGGTACTTTTCATATATAGTACTCGATTGAATTCAATTTGCAGAATCATATGATATTTCTGCATTGGATATTTTAAAGTAATTAATGGTGCTTTTTTACTTGCGATCTGCATGCAGGCCTATTCTTCACGAATTGGTTTAGATCCATCAAGGGTGAAGCACGGGTTGCAACAGTTATTATATATCTTAGAGGATGCTGCGTTAGGATTAGTCCACAAGAAAATTACTCCTTGAACGAAACTATATATTATGGTAAGTATCCAACAGATTCTGTTAATAATATATACCAACGGGCATACTAACGGAGGTGTATTCATTGGTAATACCAACAATGGTCTATTTGTTGATAATATCAACAGTATCACCGACGGATGTATCTGTTACTAATACCAACGAAAGTTGTTGGTATTGGACACTGTTGGTATTACCAACAGATATACATCTGTTGGTATTATCAACCGAAATATTAATTTTTGTTGGTAATACCAACAGATAAATATTTGTTGGTATTACCAATGGATATATATATATTTGTTGGTAATACCAACAAAAAGAAAATTATGTCGGTAATATCAACAGATTTATCAAAATCTGTCGGTATTATCGAGGAGGCATTTACTGATGGAGTTTACCGATAGTCACTCCGTCGGTAAGACTATTATCAACAGATTTAGTCCTTTGGTGATACCCAGTTTTCTTGTAGTGGTAGGTTTGCTTCATTAGATATGATATGATTGAATTGGATAATAAATGAGGGTGGATTGAATTTCAATTTTTTAAATCTGGTGTATATCAGATATAAGCTCAATTTTATATTATTCTATTGTCATTTTCTTCTAATCCATGCACTAAATAATTAAACAATGAATATCAATCCATCTCATCTTATCATATTCTCTCTTATTCTATGAAGCAAACATGCCCTTATAGCTAATATGACATGTTCATTTTTTAAGTAAGAAACTTATATTTATCAAGAGAATTGAAAAATACAAGTATAGCAGAAGAAGAAAATGTAGGGGTATCAAAATAATAATAATAAATATAATAAAGCGATGTACACGGGATTACATCATGTGCTAAGGCCAAATAGTGTTTCCTTTGATTGCTAATTCATTTGATGGTCGCTTCTTGTTGTCGAAGCATTTGTTGTTATGCTCATGTTATATCTTCCACTTAATGAGAAAGTAATTAAATCGCTTAGCAATTGTCACACCCCAAATTCTGGGCCACGTGACCAGCCGGAAGTACCAACTCGGTACCCCGACCAGAAGCCCCTACAATGGCACAACTATAACAAGGCAATTGAAAAGAGAGATGCACTTAGGGGGCGTTTGGTTACCCGCAAGTGTAAATGCTGCAAAATCTATTTGCATGCAAAAGCAAATGCCCGCAAATAGATTTTGCAGCCTACCGTTTGGTTGCCCGCAAGTAGAGTTGCAACTTCTATTTGCAAGCATTTGGTTGGCCGCAAATGGAAGTTGTAATTACACTTGCAACTTGCAACGTGCAACTTGCATCTTACGAAATTTTTCGGGTCGGGTCGGGCATGAATTTTCTCAACTCGGGCTGAGCCGGGCCGGGATGGGATGGGCCGAGCATGCACGAATTTATCCGGGCCGGGTACAAACTTTTTCGGGCAGGGCCGGGCACAAACTTTTCGGGTCGGGTCGTGCACAAATCTTTTTGGGCCAGGCCGGACACGAATTTTTTTGAGTCGGCCCGAGTCGGACCGGGACAGGTTGGGCAGTGCACGAATTTTTTCGGGCAAGGCTGGGCCGAACACAATTTTTTTTTCGAGTTGGACAGGCCGGGCCGGGCACGAAATTTTTCAGGCCGGGTCGGGCAGGAATTTTTTCGGGCCGGGCCGAGCACAAAATTTTTTTGGCCGGGAACGAATTTTCTCATGCGGGGTCGGACACGAATTTTTTCGGGCAAGGTTGGGCCCGATGCGAATATTTCGGACTGGGCATGAATTTCTTTTCGTGTTAGGTGGGGCTAGGCATAAAATTTTTCGGGTCGGGTCGGGACACGAATTTTTTTGGGCAGGGCTGACCACGAATTTTTTCGGGCAGGGCTAGGCAAGAATTTTTTCGGTCCAGACCGAGCACGAATTTTTTTGGGGCGGGCCGAGCACAAAATATTTTGAGCCGGGTTGGGCACGAATTTTTTGGGGTTGGGCCGTGCACGAATAATTTTGGGCCGGGCAAGGCACGAATTTTTTTGGGTCGGCACGAGTCGGGCAGTGCATAAATTTTTTCGGGCAGGGCTGGGTTGGGCACGAATTTTTTCGGGTCGGGCATGAATTTTTTCGGGTCGGGCCGGGGTACGAATTTTTTTTGGGCAGGGCCGGGCCGACAGTGAATTTTTTCGAGCCAGGCTGAGCACGAATTTTTTCAGGCCTGGCCGAGCACAAATTTTTTCGGGCTAGGCCAGACACGAAATTTTTGAGTCGGGCTGGGCACGAAATTTTTCAGGCCGGGTTGGGCACGAATTTTTTCGGACCGAGCCGGGCTGGGATGGGCCGTGCAGTGCACGAATTTTTTGGGTCGGGTCGGACACAAATTTTTTCAGGGCGGGATGGACACAAATTTTTTCGGGCCGGGCTGGGCACAAATTTTTTCGGGCCAGGCTGGACACGAACTTTTTTGGATCGGGTCGGGCATAATTTTTTTGGGTCGAGCCTGGGACAAATTTTTTCGGGCCAGGCTAAAAACTTAGTCCCGACACGATTTGTCTGACAAATTAATAATTTTTAATTTTTGTATAATACTGAAAATATATTAAAAAATCTATCAAATGACATCAGATGTAAAATCTGACACTACCATCAGGTTCAGCACGCAAAAACCTACAACTTTGATATTTATCTCGTCTTCATCCGACGACTCTACGTCGCCAAAATTAATTATTTTTCAATACTTAAATTATTGCATTTGCAACCCGCAATCTTGTATTGCGGGCTTTTTGGGCTGCAATTCCACTTGCGGCCCGCAAATGATATTTGAAATACAAGTTGCAACTAGTAAATGCTGCAAAATAATTTTACAGTCAACCAAACAAATTTGTTATCTAAATGCTGCAACTAGAGTTGCAGCATTTGTACTTGCGGGCAATCAAACGCCCTCTTAATTTATAAAGTATCTAAAAGTCACAATATGCTTGACAACCAGACTTTATGACCAAAATATTACAACCAACTTAGAGAAACATGCAGTTCAACGTACATAAATCACTACAATAATAATTGAATAAACTAGCGCCTATTAGGTTAATTAATAATCAGCTTTTTTTAAGTCTAAACCATGGTTTATGCATAATTAATTAGGCCAATTTTTTCGTAAAAAGAGACTAGTGAAAGAAAATTTGAAACATACGCTAATGAGAGCTAATGAGAGCGTCGGTTAATATATTAATCCCCAACGGCCTTTATCATCATGGGCGCCGAGTATTAATTACTATTTGGTGCCTTTAATAAAGGGCACCGGATAAATAATACCCAACACTTATTAAGGTTCATATTTTTATTTTTTTGTATTTATAATAAATTATAATTTAACTATATATTTAATTAAGTTATATATTTATTATAATTAATTATATTGAATTAATATAATAACAATAGGTTGTTTTTATAATTAATATATATTTTATTATAAATATACTAAATTATTATTATAATAATTAATATATTAATATATTAAATATATAATTTATATAGGTTGATTATATAAAGTAATATTATACCGTGTGCAGTGTACTTAGGCCTTCAAATTATAAAATAAAAGTTATTATTTCATATCATATATAATTTATGAGACAAATAATTAAATATGTAAAACACACATGTTCCTACAATGAAGATTTTATTTCATCATGTCAATTATTAATCATACAAATCCGCTTGATGAGATAACTAATTCATCAACTTCATAAGTCTTATAAGTCTTATAAGTCAACACCACACTTTATGACCGAAATATTACAACCAACTTAGAGAAACATGCAGTTCAACATACATAAATCACTACAAGAATAATTTAATAAACTAGTGCCTATTGGGTTAATTAATAATCAGCTTTTTTTAAGTCTAAACCCATGGTTTATGCATAATTAATAGGCCAATTTTTCCGTAAAAAGAGACTAGTGAAAGAAAATTTGAAACATACACTAATGAGAGCTAATGAGAGCGTCGGTTAATATATTAATCCCCGACGACCTTTATCATCAAGGGCGCCGAGTATTAATTACTATTCGGTGCCTTTAATAAAGGGCACCGGATAAATAATACCCGACACTTATTAAGGTGCGTATTTTTATTTTTTGTATTTATAATAAATTATAATTTAACTATATATTTAATTAAATTATATATTTATTATAATTAATTATATTGAATTAATATAATAACAATAGGTTGTTTTTATAATTAATATATATTTTATTATAAATATACTAAATTATTATTATAATAATTAATATATTAATATATTAAATATATAATTTATATAGGTTGATTATATAAAGTATATTATACCGTGTGCAGTGTACTTAGGCCTTCAAATTATAAAATAAAAGTTATTATTTCATATCATATATAATTTATGAGACAAATAATTAAATATGTAAAACACACATGTTCCTACAATGAAGATTTTATTTCATCATGTCAATCATGATTAATCATACAAATCCGCTTAATGGGATAGCTAATCCATCAACTTCATAAGCCTTATAAGTCTTATAAGTCAACACCACATCCAACATACTTTCGGTGTGGGACTAAACCGGGGTATTACAATCTTCCCCACTTATGTCTTGACATCCTCGTCAAGACCCAACTCGAGTCTAACACATAGCCCAGAATCACACCCAAGTCGGCGGCATGTGAGGCCTAGCCTAGTAGCGGCTCCACCCCATCACTTGGGCAGCCCTTTCTCACATAGGCTCCCTCACCATGCCTAGGACTAGGTTCTGTTCTAATACCATTTGTTACGACCCGCTTAATGGAATAGCTGACCCATCAACTTCATAGGTCAACCTATTGGCCTAATTAGAATGTTCAAGCTGAAGTTGATGGTAGTACACCCATCAAGCCTTATAAGTCAATACCACATCCAACATACTCCCGATGTGGAACTAAACCGGGGTATTACAAATCATGTGCTCCTCTTGCTCTAAGGAATCTGCTTGCATACGAAGAAGCAAGAATAGATCCCAGACTTGTATATGAAGTTTCAAGAGGGATCGACACTTTTCTTGGATTAATTGACAGGTCTAAAACTAGTCTGGTATATAATTCGTGAAAGTATGTAAGATCGATGCTGAAGATTAATTTAACATGACCAGATGGAGAGGACAAAAGGTTGATGAGCGAGAAAATACATAGAAGTTCTTCGCCATGGTAACAAGCCATTCCTTCACTACTATTATCTGCATAGATCATATATTATGCCAATACAAGTCACCAGGTATTTTATAAAACTCTCAAGCAAGCATGGTCAGACTAATCAAGAATTTAAACAAGGAAAGCATTACATTTGAGCAAAATCAATATAAATTGTATATACCAAAAGCATACTCACTGTGCAATGAAATGCCATAATCAATATATATAAATTGTACATACTGAAAGCATACACATTGTTCATAGTATATACTGAAAGCATACTCACTGTGCAAATGCTCAAAAAGTGTCTCACTTGGAGCATACTCAAACACCAACATTCTAGTGAAAGGCTCTTCTTCCTTGCAATAGCCAAGAAGGTTCATGAAGTTCTTGTGATTGACTTTGGACAACTCTTTCATCTGAAAGCAAAATCAATATAAATTGAGCAAGAACAACATATCCAAATAGTATTTTCAGGAAAGGAAGATAACTAGTATGGTACCTTCTTTTTGAAGTGAGCTTCATCCTGTGTTGACCAATCCTTTGCTGGTGTGATAGTGGTGGATGTTACTGCTATTTCTACTCCATTTGAAAGTGTACCCTTGTATTAAGGAACCAATAATATTGCTGAAATCTTCACATGATGTTTCAAGTTCGTGCGTGTACCTGCCAAGGATACTCGTGCTCATGAATGAAAAAACGTGACAATCAAAAAATAAGTTGCTCCTCCAATAGACATACCAATGACCAAAGAAGATTTTGAAGGTGATCGATGAAGAAGCTGTATGTTAATGTGCTAGGTTTCAATCTTGTCCTAAGATGTCTTATTTGAGTGCGGTCAAACGCATATTGAGATTTTTAAAGGGCACTTTTGACTTAGGCCTTTGGTACCCTAGTAGTGCATCCTTTGAATTGATTGGTTTTCTCGATGCGGATTTTGTCGGTTGTAAGATTGATAGAAAAAATACTAGTGGGTGTTGTCAATTCCCAGTAGACATACCAATGACCAAAGAAGATTTTGAAGGTGGTCAATGAAGAAGTTGTATGTTAATGTGCTAGATTTCAATCTTGTCCTAAGATGTCTTATTTGAGTGCGGTCAAACGCATATTGAGATTTCTAAATGGCACTTTTGACTTAGGCCTTTGGTACCCTAGTAGTGCATCCTTTGAATTGATTGGTTTTCTCGATGCGGATTTTGTCGGTTGTAAGATTGATAGAAAAAATACTAGTGGGTGTTGTCAATTCCCAGTAGACATACCAATGACCAAAGAAGATTTTGAAGGTGGTCAATGAAGAAGTTGTATGTTGATGTGCTAGGTTTCAATCTTGTCCTAAGATGTCTTATTTGAGTGCGGTCAAACGCATATTGAGATTTCTAAATGGCACTTTTGACTTAGGCCTTTGGTACCCTAGTAGTGCATCCTTTGAATTGATTGGTTTTCTCGATGCGGATTTTATCGGTTGTAAGATTGATAGAAAAAGCACTAGTGGGTGTTGTCAATTCCTAGGGATGAGTTTGGTTTCTTGGTTTTCCAAGAATCAAAACTCAATTGTACTTTCAACTACCGAAGCGGAGTATATTGAGGCAGGTAGTTGTTTTCCACAAGTCCTTTGGATGAAACAAACCCTACCTGATTTTGGATTAAACTATTCATGTATACTCATTTATTGTGATAACACTAGCTAGTGCCATAAATTTGACAAAAAATCTCATCTTGCACTCTAGGACAAAACATATAGACTTAAGGCACCACTTTCTTAGAGATAATGTAGATAAGAAAAAGGGAGAAATGCATATTTGATCCTATAAGTTTTCAATTTTTTGTACTTTGGTCATATAAGTTTCATTTTGGTATTTTCAGTCTTATAAGTTTGCTCCGTAGCATAGATTTGGTCATATCCGTGATGGTCTATTAACTCTCCGTCAATGTGGACTAACGTCGTTCATACACGTTGACAGATTTGGTCCTATAAGTTTTATTTCGAAATTTTCAGTCCTATATATTTGCCCCGTAGCAAAGATTTGGTCCTATATGTTTGCCCCGTAGCACAGATTTGGTCCTATCTGCGATGGTCCGTTAACTTTCCGTCCACAAAAAAATAAACAACGTTATGTCCATGTTGACGGAGTTAACAGACCATCGTGGATAAGACCAAATCTATATAACGGACCGGCATATAGACAAGTTGGTATGTTAACTCCGTAACATAGATTTGCTCCGTAATATATATAAGTTTACTTTGTAACATAAATTTGGACTTATTCATGACGGTCCGTTAACTTCGTCAACATGGACATAACGCCGTTTGATTTTTCATGGACGGAGAGTTAACATACCATCACGGATATGATCAAATTTGTATTATAGGGCAAATACCAAAATGAAACTTATAGGACCAAAGTCCAAAAAATTAAAAACTTATAGGACCAAATCTGCACTTCTATCTTTGTTGATTTTGTGTCTACCAATAAGCAATTTGCAGATATATTTACTAAACCTTTAAATGAAGAAAGCTTTATAAACTTAAGAATGCAATTAGGAATTTGTACTCTTTCAGATATTTGAATTTTGGAAAATTACATGTAATATTTTGCTTTCTTGGAACTTTGGTTTTCATGGTATCCTCACACTTGTGTATATGCCTTGTAATAGAGTGTGTTTGCCTACTATAGGCATCCATAGGTAGGAAGGACTATAGTGTTTGATGATACCCGATTTTATAGTGAGATTTTGATTTTCATGATCATATCATTAATAGAACCTTGCATTCTTGCCTTTTTGATTGATGTCAAAAGCAGGAGAGAAGACTTGGTCACACTTGATTTTAACGATGCATATAGATAGGGGGAGTATGGATTTCATGTTTAAATGGTATGCATGTTGATAGGAGGAGCTTAAGCTAGCTTTCAACACCAAGTTCATTAAAATCAAAAATTGGATGTTTAAAATGAACCTTTGGTGTAGTGTTTTTAATGAAATGTTTGTCATCATCAAAAAGGGTAAGAATGTTGGCCCAAGGGTTCAACCTTGGCAACACACTTAGTTTTGATGATAATAAACATGGTTCTAATAGTTTCATCAAGGTTTGGTCTCAGGTTGGACATATGATACACATCGAAAGTTTGTTGGAAAAATCACGAAAAATCAAAAATCGGAGGCTTCGGAGTCAAGCATGTCAAAATTAGTTTAGGACTTAGTTTCTTTTATTTTAAATGCTCCCACTACAACAAAAATGAGTGTTTGCGGCGGAAAATAACCGGCGGCCTTCACTAGCGCCGGTTATTAATCTAAGTAATGTTTAATTACTTAGATTAATAACCGGCGCCAATGAAGGTCACAGGTTATTTTTATTATTATTTATTTTTTCTTTTCCCGCTGCTTCTTGCGTTTGTCATTTCCTTTTCCCGCTGCTTCTCGCGTCCGCCATCCCTTTTTCCGCTAGGTCATTGCGGTCCCGCGCTGTTGAAGAATGTCGTCACCTCTCTATTCGCTAGAAGGTGATCTCACATTTTCTGATCTGTTCGCGTCCGCCATCCTTCTCTAGGTCCAAAAACTCTTTTCTGATCTGTTCACGTCCAAAAACCCTTCATATTTCTTGCGTCCAAAAACCCTTTTCCTAAAACCCTTTTCCTCATCCATTCGCTAGTGATCCACATCTATTTGCCCGAAGGTGATCTCAGTCGGTGACAATCTTCACCCCGACATTGAGTGCAGAGAGCAAAGCCCGACGAGCCGCTCCTCCTAAAGAACCAGATTCCGACGAGAAGAGAGATCTCTTCCCCTGTTCCGAACAGAGGAAGAAGGAGATCAAGCCGACGCTAGATAGCGATCAAGCCGCAGTCACAAGAGAAGAAGAGAAGCAGTTCCAGATCAACCATTAATTAATAAGTATTTTTCTTCTTTTTTCTTCTTACCATCTCAAGTGACAATGAGTTGCATACCTCTTGTTTCTTCCATAGATTGGCTTTATGAACCGCCGTTGTGTTGAAGCTAACTGAGAATGAGTTGATGAGGTTTTCTGATCCCCTATTATAGCACTTAATTTACTTTGGAGAAAGCATTAGCTCGTTGTGCTTGACACCCTGAAACTTATAGATGAATTATTGATAAATAAACAGGAAATGCATGAATAAGCATAGAAGATTTTTGTCTAGGTTTGCTATTCCTCAGATGATAAATTGGAAAAAAATTACTTTTTCTGATATACCTCCTCTTAGAATATGGTTTTAACTTCTCATCCAAATATCAATTCTCCAGGTGTGATAGTGGGGTGAATGGCAGGGCAATTCTCCTTTGGCAGGGATTGCAGTAGCATGCCTTAATGGATAATCTGCTCAACCTCTCTGCTAGAGGAGAACTGCACTATGATTCACACTCCATAATTGTTTTTTCTCTACGAGTCTGAATAGGCTCGAGTTCTCATCTATGGTCATTAGGAGGCACTTATAGTGCATAGGATTTGCAAACAATATCTGGATTTCACCAACTATATACGGTATATAGTTCTTATCTACATTTCATCTACATTTTGTTTATGATGAATTAAATAATATTATATATATTATAGTTGGTGAAATATCTGTGGCCAGAAAATTAAAGAGAGGATGAGATCGATTCAAGCTTGAAACTTGTCAGTATAAGAATAAATGTTGGTTAAACCTAGTATTGTATTCTTCTAAAATTAATTTCAGGATTCTGGTTCAGAAATAAATAAAATAGTTACAATCAAATTTTGGGTTTATCAATTTTATGTTATGCATAATTTTAGTAAGAAACATATCACATATATCGAACCTAAAATGACTAGAGGTTGGTGGACTCAGTTCATCTACTTCCAGACCCCCAATGGCAACTTAGTAGCTTGCTTAGAATAAATAGGAATGGTAGAGATGACAATCTCTGAACTCGAGAGTAATCTTTCAGCCGTAGATAAACTCTCAACATTCCATCCAGTAAACCTATTCTTGACCTTATTCAAAACATCTTTTAGAAGTGTATTTCTTACCAACTCTCTTATGCAGAATAGGCATGCCAAGGTACTGATAACCCAAGGCCTGTGTAGGAAAAGTCACCTACGATCAGTAATGAAAAAACCAGATAGAGTAGAAAACTTCAATTTTGCTTGCATTAATCTCCTCCCCAAAATATCTATTACTCCCCTCATCATGCTCTACAAAAGCCTCCGCAAAACATATGAGATCATCCGTAAATCTCAACTGACGCTACAACAAAAGAAATTGTTAGCGGCAGAGAATAACCGGCGGCTTTCACTGGCGCCGGTTATTAATCAAAGTGATGTTTAATTACTTTGATTAATAACCGGCGCCTGTGAAGGCCGCCGGTTATATTATTATTATATGAATAGCTTCTTAGTTTTTATTTTTTTTCATTTTCCCCGCTGCTTCGCACGTCCGCCATCTCTTTTTCCCGCTGCTTCTCGCGTCCGTATCTCCTTTTCCCGCTACTTCTCGCGTACGCCGATCTCCTTCCCGTTATTGTACGCCGATCTTTCTCGAGCAAACCCTTTTCTTTCTAGGTCATTGTACGCCGCTCTAGGTCGCGCAGCATCCTTTCCTGCTCGATCAAACCCTTCATCTTCTCGCATCCAAAAACCCTTTCCACATCTATTCACGTCCAAAAACCCTTTTCCACATCTATTCGCTAGTGATCTCAGTCGGCGACGATCCTCACCCCGACATTGAGTGCAGAGAGCAAAGCCGAAGGTGTTCTCAGTCGGCGATCCTCCGACATTGAGTGCAGAGAGCAAAGCCGGGCGCCGATTCACCAGTCGCTGCAAACCCTGTTCCGAACAGAGGAAGAAGGAGACGGACCGAAGCTGTCCGCCGGATCCCATCCTAGCTCAATCCGGCGCTAGATCGCGATCAAGCCGTTGTCGCAAGGTAAGAAGAGAAGTACATCAAAATATAATTTTGGGATCATATTTTGATGCTTTAATCTACTAATTTAGCAAGAGAAAATTCCTCTGTGAGTCGAATATATCAATTTTTGTGTACATTTGTTTTCTCTAATTCCTTTAATCTACTAATTTTTACTTAAGTTTATGTATCAGTTGGTGTAATAGTTGCAATCATCAAAATATAATATGTTTTCTCATAAATGTTCTTAATCTGCTGGAACTGCATTTAAAAGATGTTGGCAACATGTTGCTGTATCATTTTCCTTGGAAGAATAGTCGATCTCAATTCTCAAAGATATACAACATCAAGTAGCTAGCTAGGGCTTGTTGTTTGCTTTTTTATGTCATGCCTGCTGTGGTTGCTTGCTTCACTCTAAGTGCATTTAATTCTGCATTATATCATCATCCCTGTTGTTGCTTGCTGCATGCACTCTCAGTTATATTGCTTTGATAGGTTATAGTTCAGTTTTAGTATTAAAACTTTAATACTGCTTTAATAGTTCAACTGCATTATAAGTGTTCAGTTTTAGCTTTAATACTTCTTTAATAGCTCAACATTCTTAGAATTGTTCAGTTTCAGCTTTTATAGCATCAGTATTAGTGTTCAGTAGCTTTGATGTATTGCTTTGGTTCATACATATTATCAATTTTAATCAATTTCAGCTTTAATGTCTCAGCTTTTATTGGTATCAGCAGCTTTCATTAGTTTTGGTTATTTTGATGTTTCAGTTTTGAAACTACTTTGTATTAACTTGGTATCTGCAGATTTCTAGTGTTAAGCCTCAATATGTGGTTTCTGGTGTTAAGCATTGTTTAATTTTAGTGTTCAATTTGAATTTTCAAAACTTGTCTGCAAGCCTCAACATCGGTTTGTGAGTGTGTGCCAACCCTCCATCATATTAGTGCAATCCTAAAGAAGGTGGGTTTGAGTTTTCAAAACTTGTCCGCAAAAGAAGCAAAGAGTGTTATCCATGTGTTGAAGAGGACCAAAAGATAAAAACATTTGACGATTAGAATTAGTATAATACTCAGGCATAAAAGCCTATACATGGGAAACTCCTATGTATCACATAACAGCGGATACTATATATGATTAAGATAAAGTTAATATCCAAATATTAAAGATATTTTAGTAAAGGTAATGAGGCTCGCCTCATGATTTAATATTTACATTAAAGAAGAGTTAATATTCTTTACTTGATTAACCTATATTTGCTTAATTTAATATATTATTTTTGTGCCCTCAGATAGATTACCAGGTTATTATATGCTGTTTTCTTTTTTTCATTTTTGAAGACCCTAGAAGCATACATAACAGCGGATACTATATAACTTTGAATACACAGTTAAAACTGTATAGCATAACTGCATCTAAGATGGAATATAGCTTAAGAATAATCTTAACAATATCACAATGACTGAATGAATGGTCTTGGGCACAAATTGAGAAACATATTCTATTTAGTTCTTTAATGGTGAACTCAATTGTTACCTACCTATTTACTACATTCAGGAAAAAATTCCAAGTAGTTTAAGTTCTTAAGCAGCTGAAGATTGTAAGAAAATTCATATCTATCAGGACTAACCACAATATAAAAATAACACTATCATAATGGACAAACCAACTTTAAACTGCTAATCATCTTCTTATAAAACTTGAACGAATGCAAAAGCAACAAAAAGTATACACCTTTATTAGCCTACATCAGTCAATACTTTGATTATATTAGTCAATCCCATGATAGGTTCTGTATGGTAATAGGCTTATAGCAGAGAATAAAAAGAGAGCAGACTTTAAATTCAATAATATCTTCAGACGGAAAGAAAAAAAAAGATTACCTATTGCCTCTGACGGAATAATAGGGAAGTGTTACACCTCGCCCAGGCTTATCCCTAGATAAGGGATCTCACCCGGGAGGAGTGCAACTAGCAACAGAATCAACAATAACAAGTGGACTGAATTTAAATTACAACCAGATTCCAAGGCAAATGTTCAACAAGATAATAAATAATGAAAGTTCAACGGTCCATATATGAACAAAGAAATTCAACTTTAGTCCAAAATCTAAACAAGTCCAAAAGACAATAGGAATGGACAATTCGACCAATAAAATAGGAAACTAAGACAAGGTGCGGAAGACGTCTCCTCCTCCAAAACTCTAGCTACTCCATAATGAAATGCCGTCATACCTGAGGATCTGAGGCAAAAACAACAAACATCAGCAGAAGGCTGAGTAGGATTGCAACAAGATGCTATGATGCCATGAATACAATGAAAGATATTGTTCAACAATTTATTTAATGCATCTACACCAATCAACTATGTCAACTAGGTCAACTATTATCTACATGAATATATGGTCATAGACCCAATCAAGAGCGTAGTGGACATCGGGTTTCCCCCGCACTCTCGCACCCCGAGAGTGGCACCTCAAGCCCGCTCCAGTTAGAGATGCGACTACCCAAAAATGGTAGTCCGCCGACGTCTAACACCTCGACGCCGCACACGCACCCCGTGTGGTAAATAGGTAATCACCGGTGTCACTTGCCCTACACCTTGGGCAATATATCAATAGTGTCCAGGGCTATCGCCCAAAAGTAGATCAACTAAGCATCATGTCAACAACTACTCTACTACAACTCAACTAATATAATGCTAGTAGTCATGTCATCATGTATGAATTAAATATATAAACAACAGCATAAGACATGCAACGTCTATACTAGCATTTTCAACTAATATGCATATAAAAACATCATGTTGGCAATATGTATCAACAAAATATGCATAAAGAGCTCCAACGGCAGTAGATATCAATTTTCAACAGAATAAAACAACAAGATATATTTCGACATAGGGTAACAACCGATCTAGGATGAGATTCACTTTAACAACTGGTATAACAACAAAACAACCCAGGTTGAAACCATGAAAACCGATAAAATAATATTATCCGACCCGACACGCAAAATGTAAACGCATACTGTTTTCAACATCCGAAAGTCAAACGGCAAAACTGACCCTACCAATGAATTCGGGGCGTCGAGAAGATACAATTTCATATATAATATGATTATTTTTGATCAACTATAAAGCCTCAAAATAATATTTCAAACATGGTTTAAAAAATCGGCCGAAACGGTACGGTAAGCCCGGTATTTAACGGTTTTTGGGGATTCCGGTATTCGATATACCCGGTATTTGAAAATACCGGGTATATATGGTATACCGGGCGGTATATGTATCATACCGCCCGGTATGACGCGATATCGGTTTTTATTTATTTATTTATTAAGAGTTAGATATAACTCTAATAATACATAATTGATGAATAAAGGCTTAAAATCAATATTCAAATGTCAAATACATGAATACAATGTTTAAAAGCTATTTGGTACTGTATTAGGATTTTTCATATATACAAGAGAATTATATTAGAATTAATATAGGGCGACACAATCCCACAACCCAAAGAGTCTAAAAAATTTTCGGGGGCTCCGCCCCCACATCCCTGGCAGGGGACGCTGCCCCCTTGACCCCCGCCCGCTAACCGGCTAGCGGGACCGCCGAAGACTCTGCGTAGCGCAACATAAGACGTAGTACAACATCAACTAAGATGATGAATACCATGTGTCGCCCTATATTAATTCTAATATAATTCTAATACCATGTGTCGCCCTATATGAATATCTGTGAAAAATCCTAATACAGTGCCAAATAATTTTTAAACATTGTATTCATATATTTGATATTTGAATATTAATTTTAAGCATTTATTCATCAATTATGTATTATTAGAGTTATATCTAACTCTTTAAAAAAAAACGGTATGGTGTTTTCCGTACCGGACCGTATCGAGTGTCGGTATGGTACGGTACCGGTTTCGGCCAAGTACCGAAATCGGTACCGAAATCGAGATTTTAAACCATGATTCAAATTAATCATTTAAATATATTCCTTCTACACACTCTTGTAACAGTGCTATAAACTATGATTCACCGCTATATTCACAATGTTACCAACTACAACTCATGATGCCAACTTATGACATGAAACACAACATAACAATGCTACATGATATACCTCACCGATATAATCTACTCCACCCCTTCACCTTCACCTTCATCTTCTCCCGCACCCGCACCCGACTGCGCACTTGCGCCTCCTTCTCCCCACTGTCATCGCCGCCTGAACCGAACGACGGAATGGGAGCCGTGGCTTCTCCGACCAGCGATGATAACTTGCCGATCAACGCCGTCGGCCGTCGCCGCCCCTTCGAACAGGCGACGACGAGAGCGAGGAGGCGGCTACCCCAATCTGGCGACTTGGGCACTGCCTGGCGACGACGAGCGTGTCCGCTGACAGCGACATCTCGCCCGCCGACAAGGCGCTGCGCCGCCGTGCAGTCGTCAATCGCACGAGCAACGCTCAATCGAGCGCGATCCGACCCTGTCGAGGATTGACGGAGCCGATCGGATCTTCAAACCCCCATCCGCCGACTGCTCGGACTGCAAGCAGTCCGCCGACGGAAACAACGATGAAATTGACTTGGTTCGACACCCAATTCGAAAATTTCAATCAACGGGACTCATCAAATCGCAGGAAACCACAAAATAAACTCCGCTCTACCGATTGATAGAAAACCAACGCGAATCTCATCCTACATCAGATTACCCTACACGAAAAGATAAAAGAGAAGGTCCAGAATCCTACCTTACAACTCCTCCGAACTCCGATTCACCGGAGTCTTCTCATTGCCGACGCCTCAACGCTGCCACCGCACGCCCGCCGCTGCTACAGCAATCCAGAGAGGGAGAGAAAAGAATTAGAGGAGGGATTAGTCCTAATTAAATAGGACTAGGCACTTTTTCGAAAAGACCCCTCTAATAAAAATATTTACAATAAGGTCCTCCATTTGCAGGTTATAACAGGAAGTCTGTCACTACACCCTCAACTGAGAAGAAGCCATTGTCAATAAAATTGAGATACTCTGCAAGTGGATCATAACTATAGTTGTAACTAAGAATATTATCATTTGCAAAATCTGCTGCATAAATCTCCAACCCAGCTTTATGAGCCTCAGTGACAATAGAAGTGTAGGGCATCAGATAATTGTCAGGTGTAACTGGCCAAATGTAGTTCTTTGGAACAAGAATTCCAGAAGCAAATGTCTTAATAAATGTGAGGTTATGTAGCAGAGACTCATATGTCACTCTGGTAGATGGGTCCCTGATGCCTTTGTCAAGAAAGCGGAATACAAGCTTTGTCTTGGTATTCGTAAATCTTGGTGCTATTCCACGAAGGAAACCCAACTCTGGTGAAGACACTTAGTTCACAATTTGATGTTTTGACACATTAAGTACAAAATTTGTCATGCTCAAATTGTGCTGGCTGTAGAATATATCGTGCTGCACAAAGAAGAGTCATCACCAAACAAGTTAGGTGGACATCACTGTTGAGGAATTTAGATTGATACAGCGAATGAACACAACCTATTTCTAAGCAGCTTTACCTGAATATTTAACCATAGACCTGGAGGCTTCAAAGTCGCCACATTATCAACAGTAAGTATGGCATAGATATAGTCAAATTTATATGATCGATAATATATTGCTTGGGTTACTGTTCAAGAGGCAAAGAATGATGAGTGGATTGGCGGTCGTGTGTAATAACATATACATGCAAATATCTTATCTGCAAGTTGATGCATACTTTATTCTCATGTACAGATACTAGAAAGTAAAATGTTTTAGTTTAATCAAATAAATATTGTTTCCCTAGATATTTGGTTTACAAGGAAAGAGGAAATGGAGACTGGAGAGTTTTGGAATGCAAAAGATACGCAAAATTGCAACTTAAGCTGATGACTGCATATTAAATTTAAAAATATAAGGTACCTGAATACTTGACATTACTCATCACGATATCAGTAAGCTACATGAATCAGGAGCTCACATTTCACACAAACTTCAATTATAGGAGGATGCCTGACATGTAGAATATGGGGATTTGGGCACTAGTCAAACTAGTTGTATTACGCAGAAGATTGCATTGCAAGTTTATCAACCATGACCTAAAATTGAGCACATTGTAAATATGACCTATTTGTGTTATCACTTATCAGAGACTGGCTCTTGGAAAAAATAGGGTTTTAGAAAGAACAATACCTTAATAGTCATGTACATAAATATCCTTAGTATAGCTTTCTAGATTTTCTATATTATATGGCATTCTCTGCTATTATGGTGCTTGTTTATATAGTTCTTATTCTGAATTGCAAACTGTCTCCCTCTGTTGTCATGTTATCTGCTATTTTTGTAAAACCATAAGTATCAACTTGATCTGCTATTCTGCTGTTGGATTACTCCAAGGATATGATCTTTGATCCTAGCTAGATAAAATATTAGCAAATTTATTAACTTCTTTATTAGCCATTAGATTCCAGTCTTGTTATAAATATTTTGAAGAGTATTGAACAGCGGGAGAGTACCATGATTAAGAAGGCTTGTATCCCAAGCTTCCCATAAAGAGCAACTATATGGAAAAGAAACTCTAACATATACAAGCCTTCTCTTCTCTTATCCATTAATCTAAGCTGTTTGCTCAGTCTTCACTTCTCTTATCCCAAAATCAGAAGAAATAAACAGAAAGAAAGAAAAAAGAAAACCTAGGCCTAGGCCTTGGTCCTAAGTTTGAATGGATGCTGCTAATTTGATATTTCCACTGAATTCAACCATTTCTTCAGTTGAGAACTTGAGATGATAACTGGTTCTTAGTCAATCTAATTTGCTCTTATTATGCTAAGGTTATTTGGCTTTAATATTTTTTTTAGGATTTCTAATTTTCTATGAAAACCTTAGACCCGTTTGGGAAATATTATTTGACTTTATAAATTTTGTTGATAAAATTTAGTTAAAATATTAGACTGAACAAATTCGTATTCTATTTAATATTTACTAAATTATTCAAATATATAGATATGTTTTTATTTATTGAATTTGTCAAATATAGGATGTCGAGATCCACATCACGAGTAGCATCTGATGCTGAGGATCAAGTTGGGACATCGACATCGACTGATGGTTCATCCCAGGGACCCATACCAAAGCAATATCGACCATTTTATATTTGGAGTATGTCATGTTTAATATGTGTCAAATTAGTTCTATTCTATTAATATATGTGATTATATATTTCATTATTTAATAGATGTCACGACGCAGACGAGAGAAGAAGGATCACCTTATATGTCTGCGTCACATATTCATATGTTGAGGCCAGATCAGTTGATCATTGTTGATTTTTTAGAGTGGGGGCAAAGTCATGACCACCGTCATAGACTTTTTTCACGTTATCTGGGCATGTTGGTGCGTGACCAATCATTTTTGCGCTTAACTCCGGAGTCTCGGAGTTTAATATTTTCCATATATAAGAATGGAATGTGGGATGAAATATTGGTAATTTCTTTGTATACAAGTAGTAAATTTGTATGAATTAAATGCATACTAATTTTATTTTATTTTTATGCAGAGACATTTTTTTATTCCCGAAGATAATAGGGATCGCATCAAGAACACAACGATGAAAGTTCTTGATAAAAAAATCAAAATTTTAAAGTGGACTTGAAATTTTTTTTTTTCAAGATTGAGGACTCTAAAGAAATTAATATTGATCGTCGACTAGAATATATAAGTCGTGAATCTTGGATTAGAATGGTCGACTATTGGCATTCATTGAGTGGCCGAGTAAGATTTTTTGTGTGTTTATTCATTATATTTTGTCTATTTATTCATTATATATTAATAATAAATATTATAGGCTGCCTCCGATCGAGGTAAGAGGGCAAGAAATACAACTTCTTCTTGTTTACATACTAGTGGAGCGGTCCCTTTCGTGCAACGAAGAGTTGATTTTGTAAGTAATTTTTTTTAACCAATTAATTTTGTATTTGTTAGTACAATGAATATGATGAATATTATTAAATTCTTAATTAAATTGTGTGAAGCGACGAGAGCATGATAGAGAGCCTAGCGGCATTGAAATGGACAGAATGACACATACCCATAGAGGTGGAGAGGGATATGTACATCAAGATGCTGCACAGTTCATGGTGATATACTTAACTATATGCATTTTAACATAAATTAATCTTTTGTAACTTATTTGATAATTATCATTTGAGAAAATACAGGCCACCGCAGAACAAACTACTAATGAGCGGCTGGAGATGGCCCCAACAGTAGATCGAGTGCAAGTTGAGAATGAGGTCTATCATGAACTCGCAGGACCAGAGCATCATTCTCGAGTTCGACTATATGGGATTGGGGTCACACCGCGGCAATTATATGGACAACAGCATCGACCGACATCATCTCAAGAAGCAAGAAATAAATTAGCTATTGATGAATTAACTCAAAAATTAGAGGAAGAAAGAAGAGAACGTGAGGCGGAAAGAAGAGCAAATCAAGCCCGATTGAGTGAGTACGAGGCACAAATAAAATCGTTGAATGAAAAATGGGCTATGTTCAACCAACTACTGCAACAACAACCAAGAACATTTGGAGCACCCCCACAATTGGGTTTGACTTCGATAATGAATCAAGCCAATTTATTTCATTCACATCTTGGTTTTGTAAGTATTTGTCAAAATAATTATTCTAACCTTGTTTTGTTCAACTTGATTACTAAAATATTTTTTTTATTACAGTCTCAGTATGCTAATGTGCCTCAATATGCTAATGTGCCTGAAGTTGCCCCTCAAGGAGGCAATGCAAGAGATTCTTTTTCCACTTGTGAGTATATTTTCTAAATTAAAATATTTATTTGTTTATTTTGTATACTAATGCAACTAATATTTGTGCAGACAGAGAACATAATGAAAAAGGAAAAGAAGAAGAAGAAGAAAGAAGAAGAAGAAGAAGAAGAAGAAGAAGAAGAAGAAGAGTAGCCATGTTGTAGTTCTTCTCTCATGCGGATCATTCTCACATTTTGGTATTGTGACATTTTGGATCATTACATAGTCCTGTCAAATTTGTCAGTAGAAACTTTAACATGGACTTAAATAAGAAGAACAGCACGAATGTTGTTTATGGCTGTATGTAACGGAACATCGTGCTTATCTCTGCACTAGCAAGTTTTTTTAGGTGTTCATTTTATTGTCTTGACATGACCTATATCCTTGTTAGAAAGAAACCTTTTAAAAGCCTTACTGAAACTTATGTCTGGTCTCCATGTCTATCTTTTTTCCATTCTGAATTAGCTTTAAACTGTATTCTACTGAAACATGTTTACTTCATGTTCACCTTGATATTTGTGACTCATCGAAATAGAACTGTATTTTATCCCAATGTTGATGGATCAATCAACAAGAGTGTCTTATTGGTTTTTATTTTTCTATTTCTTACTTCCCTCAAGTTATATATCTTTACTTGCTCCCCACCTGTTGGAAGTTAGATATCAACATTTCAGCATATTTTAATTTCTTCATATCAGTAGAAACTTCAATATATTCACTTAGCTTAATGGATTGTGGTATCTTATATTGTTTTTCTATGTGCAGGCTAATTGTTTAGAAACAGGGGAACCAGTTGCCATCAAGAAGGTTTTACAGGACAAGAGATACAAGAACGGGGAACTTCAGATTATGCGGTTGCTAATATCCTTCTATTTTAATTTCTTATAGATCTTAACTTTTGTAGAGCAAATTAGTATTTTGTTTGCACATCTTTCATGTCTCTTATATGATATCTTTTGTTGCAGCATCTTGACAGGAGTTCTCTCATTCATGGTGAGATTTGGAATTTAACTAGTCTAGGATTGCTTGACCTTAGCTGTAATTTGCTTAGAGACACTATTTCAGGTGAGATTGTCAACGAATTAAGTTGCTTTTCCTTTTTCTCTCACGTAATTTTTTTAGTGACACATTTCATTCTACATCTGCAATTTGAAGCAACTTGTTGCTCTTGATCTATCAAATAAACAGTCAACTATCAGGAGAAATCCCTCAGTACGTGTTATCAGCATGTAACAAAGTTTTATTTATTAATCTAGCAAACAATATCTCCATGGAAATATTCCTATAGTTCCATTGGAAACTTGGAAGGTTTGAATTCTTGCACTTGAACAATAACAGTCTCCATGGACATATTCCATCATCATTGCAGAATTGCAGAAGGTTAGCTATAATAATTAATTATCGACATATTTCATCATCATAGATTAATTATTATAAGCTTTGAGTTCATTGAACCACTTGAATCTTTCTTATAATAATTAATCTATCGTTATTCCAACGGGGAATCAACTTCGGACGCTTGAAGATTCTTCAGCTCCACTTATGTTTTTTGTCTCATTCATGCTTATGACTTGGCAGCATTAAAGTATTGGGGGAATGACACCATTCTCAATTTTCCAGTAATTTACATTTCTTCTAATCTTGAACTAGCTGATTTCTGCTACTTGCTGTCTGTTTGACTAATTGACTTTGTAATGTTATATGATTCGTAGCTATCAACATACCAAGAAGAGATCAAGGAGATGGAAAGCCAGTCCAGAGAGGAATATATTGGATTCTTGAGAAGGTGTGTATCTCATGCTTGAATGATAATGAAAAGAGTTCAAAGTCCACTTAAGATTTAGCTGTAAGTTTTTCCAATTGGATTATGCAGGAAAAGCAGTGGATTTTCAAGAGGAGTCTCAAAATACAGAGGGGTAGCAAGGTTTAAAATACCGCCCGAAACGGTATATACCGGCCGGTATATACCGGTTTTTGAGTTTCCCGGTATTCGATATACCCGGTTTTGAAAAAAACCGGGTATATTGTGTATACCGGGCGGTATGATGCGATATACCGCCCGGTATGGGCGGTATATGCTCATACCGCCCGGTATGGGCGATACCGGGCGGTATGTCACCGCAATGCCGTTGGCGTTGCCAACGGCTCTGTGGCCGACAGCCCGACAGGGCTGTCGGCCACATGGGGAATCATACCGCCCGATTTGGGCGGTATTACATACATACCGGGCGGTATACCGCCCGGTATGATCAATAGTGATCCCAAACGGCTATAGAGCCGTTTGGGATAGATTTGGGTTGTTTTGGGGGCTATATAAAGCCCCCAAAACACTTCTTTCATCCTCACTCACCCCTCTACCCATCTAAACTCTCAATCTCTCTCAATCTCTCAATCTCTCAATCTCTCAATCTCTCACCCCTCTACGTCGAAATGGCGCCGAAATCTCAACCCGACCCCGCATGGCAGCACGGTACTAGGTTGGAGAAGGCTCATCACTGGCAATGCCAGCACTGTAATATGATTTCACGTGGTGGAGGCATCACTCGATTGAAGCAACACTTGGCCGGAGGATATCCCGACGTCGTCAATTGCGCCAAAGTACCGGCCGAAGTCCGGAAGATGTTCAAAGCGCAACTCAACAACAAGAAGGAGGAACGTCTTAAGACTGCAGCTCAACAAGCCGAGTTCGATCGACGAGCTACCCAAGATGTCAGCGGTGGCCATTATGAGGCTCGAGGTGGCGATAACGACGAGGATCCAGAACTTGAAGCCGGCATCCGAGCTTCATTGGAGCATGCTGAATTCGAACGAGAACGGATGTATTATCCCGGATCTCAATTCGAATATGGCGGCGGCAGTGGCAGCGGTGGGATAAGTAGCGTCGGCTCAACTTCGGCTGCCGGAGCAATGGACCGAAGCGGTCCAATTCCCTCCGGTCCTTATATTGGTCGGAGTTCTAGCATGAGAGCACCTCAAACTCAGAGCAAAGGAAGCAGCAGAGGAGGCCTTCGTGGATTCTTCACAAACCTCGGAGCAAGTGGTAGGAGAAGTAATGTTGATATTTCTGATCTTGATCCCAGGGCATTTCCTCCTTCATCGGCAAAGCAACAACGCATAGACGATATGTACGGCAAGTCGAAGAAGTGGGAGTTGGGAAAAGCCATCTCTAAATGGTTCTACTTCAGCCGGATTCCCGCAAATGCAGCCAACAACCCGTACTACCGAACTATGGTGTCTACCATCCAAAAGGTAGGCCCAGGTATTATCCCTCCAACTCCGTATGAAATTTCAGGACCTTTCCTTGAAGAAGAGGTCAAGGAAATAAATCAATGGATCGACAGAATCAAGCGGCAATGGGGGGATTACAGATGCACTTTGATGTGCGATAGTTGGACCGGTCCAACCCGAATGAGCATCATCAACTTCCTCATCTATTGCAACAGGAGGGTTATCTATCACAAGTCGGTGAACGCATCCGATGAAGTCCATAGTTCTCTCTACATCTCGAAGCTGATGAAGGAGGTGATCGAGGAGAATGGACCCGAGAACTTTGTTCAAATTATAACCGACAACGGAGCTAATTTCAAAAGGGCTGGTGAGATAATTGAAATGGATTATTCTCACATATATTGGACTCCATGTGCAGCGCATTGTCTAGACCTAATGATGAAAGATATCGGTGATATATCGATGGTGAATAAGACGGTAAAAAAGGGGCAACAAATTACGCGCTTCATATACAACCACACATGGGTACACGCCCTTATGAGAAAATTTACAGAAGGTATTTTTTAAAAATAATTTATAGTATTTATTTATTAATTAGTTTAGGTGATAATTACTAATAATAATTTCATATTTTAGGTGAAATTCTTCGACCGGGAGCGACTCGTTTTGCAACCAATTTCATCGCATTAAGGTCGCTCCAACAACGTAAGGCGGGCCTTCGATGAATGTTTACAAGTGATGAATGGTCTACATCAAGATATGTCGGAACTAATGATGGAAAGCAAACCGAGAAGAACGTCCTCAACACGCGGTTCTGGGATCACGTTGCGGAGATAGTCGTCGCCGTAGAACCATTGTACAAGGTTCTACAACAGGTGGAGATGGAAAAGACGCCTCAAATGGGTCATCTCTACTACTACATCCATCAAGCACAAGAAGAAATCAAGAGGGTGTTGATTTCGGAGACCAAGTATAAACCCTTCATCGACATTATCTCCCAGAGGTGGGAGGATCAAATGGGTCGTGACATACACATCGCGGGTAATTTTTTATTTAATTTTCTAAAATTTATTTAATTTTAATTCATTATGCTAAATTACTTATTAAATTGATAATTTTTTGTAGCGTATTATTTAAATCCCGCATACCAGTATCGATATGATCTTGGAACGACGGATAGTTTCTTATATCCGCTTCGCAAGGTCATACAACGAATGTCGGCAACAACCAGAGAAGCGGCGCAAGCTCTAAATGAATCAAAATATTTTCGAGATTCAAGTGGCAATTTCGGAGATCCATTTGCAATATCGTGCCGAGATTCTATGGATCCAGGTAGATATAATTTTTTTCAATTTATTTATTAATTATAAAATTGGTAATCTCGTTACTAAAATCAATTTTAAATCTATTGCAGTCGAATGGTGGTTGCAATTTGGAATCGAAGCTCCAACTCTTCGGAAGATTGCAACACGTATCCTCTCGCAAACCACATCAGCAAGTGGATGCGAGAGAAATTGGTCGACCTTCTCCTTAATTCATACCAAGTCGCGCAATCGGCTTTCATATGCCCGATTAGAGAAGCTAGTATATGTTCATTACAACATGCGGCTTCGAATGCGGACATTACAAAACGAAGATATTCGACATGTAGATCCGTTCGATGTCGAGTTCGTCCAAGACGATACGGACCCGATAATTAATTGGTGGAGTGCAATGGAGAGCGACCAGCCTCTTCTTGATGAACCAGGCGAACCACCTCAGCCTTCACCAATTATATCTGATGCACTTGAGTCTGAGAGCCAACCAGAAGACATAGCCATTACTCCCTTGGACTCTCAACGAATTCGGCAAGCAAGACGCCGATCCAAATCAGACTCTCCATCTTCCCGATCAAAGGGAAAAAAGAAGGCAACACCTTCAACGGCAAAAGGCAAAGCCAAAGGTAAACGACCAATTGATCCTTTGGAAGCGATTGCAGAAGCAGAAGAGGACGAAGAAGACGAGCCCTCCATTCATAGCAGTAGCAGCACAAAAGACGGAGGAGATGATGATGATGATGGAGCTGGTGGAGAAGACACCGTCGTGCCATCAACATTGCCATATGATGATCCATGGACAAATGAGCAATACTTCGATCACGCCACCCAATATGATGACCGTGGTGCTAGTACCGGACAAACAACTCAGGTGTACAAGAAGAGAGGCTCGCGTCGAAGAGGTGGACCGACAGCTTTGCAAGATTACCATCACGATATGATGAGTAGTTTGCAAGAGGTTTCTGAATCCACCTACTCTGTATCCAGTACCTACTCAACTGATGATACAGGGTCTAGTTCTTGGAAACCCAACAAAGAAACGCTAATGTCAATGTGGTATAATGGATACCAAGGCATTATGCCATGGGAAAATTTCCAAATATGGGCATTAGAGAACTATAGTGTTGACCTTAGCCGTGTATGTCCCGAAGCCGAAGATATGTATGGGTACGACGGACGTCATTCGTCCGCATTCTAAAAATTGTATTCATGTATTTGACATTTGAATATTAATTTTAAGCATTTCTTCATCAGTTATGTGTTATTGGAGTTAGTTCTTAAAAAAAAAAAAAAAAAACCAACCGGCCGGTATGCATTTTCCATACCGGACCGTACCGTGTGTCGGTACGGTACGGTACCGGTATGTACCGGTACCGGCCGGTGACCGAAACCGGTACCGGTACCGGCCGGTGACCGAAACTGGTACCGGTACCGGTACCGAGATTTTAAACCTTGCTTGGCAGCATTAAAGTATTGGGGGAATGACACCATTCTCAATTTTCCAGTAATTTACCTTTCTTCTAATCTTGAACTAGCTGATTTCTGCTACTTGCTGTCTGTTTGACTAATTGACTTTGTAATGTTATATGATTCGTAGCTATCAACATACCAAGAAGAGATCAAGGAGATGGAAAGCCAGTCCAGAGAGGAATATATTGGATTCTTGAGAAGGTGTGTATCTCATGCTTGAATGATAATGAAAAGAGTTCAAAGTCCACTTAAGATTTAGCTGTAAGTTTTTCCAATTGGATTATGCAGGAAAAGCAGTGGATTTTCAAGAGGAGTCTCAAAATACAGAGGGGTGGCAAGGTATAAACTATAAATTACTATTTATTGGTTTTAAGTTCTTTTCAAGACTAAATTTGCCTTTTAAAATAATTTTTGTGAATAGAATAATATACATTTGTTTTCTTTTCACCTATCTGCTTAGTTTACCATTTAAAAAATTCTCCGGCAGTATATGTTATTCTTTTGAAGTTGAAAGTGATAGGGCCAGGGACCTACCCCAAGATTTACAAGGAAGGAATGTTATCTAATTTGACTTTGATGGTTCTGTTAATATTTTACTTCAACAGTTTCTGATCCATTCAAAGATAATAGAAATTTTGCTTCAGATTATTCTGATCCTCATTTACAAATTTCCAGATTTTTTCAATTTTTTTTGTGGCATACTAATATTACATGCAGACATCATCATAATGGGAGATGGAAAGCTCGGATTGGTCGTGTTTTTGGAAATAAGTACCTTTATCTGGGAACATATGGTAAGATAACCCACCTCTAATAATGTGAGAATCTCAAACTCAAACAATATGAGCATTGATGCTGGTTAAATTTGAATTTTAATTCTACAGTTAGCTTTGACATCCATAAAATCATAAATAGCTGGTTAAATTTTAGATTTTACCACATCTGCATTTTGATAAATCTAAGAAACAAAATCAAGAAAAAAGGAAGGTGATAATGCAGATATTCTTGAATATTTGAATTAGAACGCACAAAAAGATGATAAAGCATTTTGATGTTGGATGCAGCCAGTATCAATAAAATCAAGAAACACATTTTCTAGAAGTTGTTAAAGAGCTCTGGAACATAGGGCTATTGCTATTGCGAAGTCCTGGAGGAATCGCAGCCCAAAAGCTTTTTGTCTTGTAAAGAGATTGCTTATCACAAACTAAACGGCCAATTCTCGTAGATGACTAAAGTTGAGGCTGCAAGCAGATCCTTCAAAATTGCACATTGAGCAGTGACATTTCGAAATATGAGCTCCTTTGCATTGGTAAGTTATTTTTCACCAACCCTATGAACTTTGACCATGATGATAACTACAATGTTTGTAATTTCACTTTATAATATTACTCATATTTCTTTATTGTTTGATGTCAAGCCGGTTATTATGTCCTGGTTACTTGCTATATGTTCAGAATGTTTAAAATACACAGTTACTAGCTCTTTTTTTTTTTGTGGTATACTAATACTGCCTATATGCAGCCTGTTTTAAGATGTACTGATCTACGTATATGCAACCAAAATCAGTATGTGGTCAATAAGAATATTTACAAAGAAACTTTCTTATGTTTGTTGCACTTTCTCCTTTTGAACAGTCTGCTTTCATTCTTTTTTGTATTGGTCTTGGCATGTTAAGATGTATATGCCTAGGTTGCTATGCCAGTGTTCTGTTGAATCATTATTCTTGCAGAAGCAAATTTTAGTGCTAGGTTAGTAGGTTAGGGTAATTTGTTGAATCATTATTTTTGTTGAATAACATTATACTGTCACTTTGTTCAACATTCTCCAAACAATCTTTCAAGGAACCCATTATGTCAATTCACCCCTTTTAACCATCATACTAATAAGATTATGTACTCTTCTTTTGCCTGTTGCAGCACCATTCTTAGCTGCTGCGAGGATGGTTTCATCGTCCTGGAGGTAGACGAGCTGGAGCAGGACCAAGCAACTGATAATCAACTAAGCTGGGATGACCATTTTTGTCCTTGAAATTTTACATTGCTTTATGATTCATTTGTTTGATTGTAAACCGAAAGTCTGCAAATTGACCATTTGTTGAAATGTTCAATGTAATTATATATTTGATTGATATTATTACATTGACCCATTTTTAAATAGTCTTTTAAATTATGTTTAGCCTCATGTGATTATATATTTGATAGATTTAATTTAAATATACAAATATTATTAATAAATATTATTAATTATATAAATTAATTATATATATAAACGGTATAAACTAATTATATATATACTAAAGGTACTCAACGCTCTTGACCAGGGGCGCCGGGTAATAAATACTCGGCGCTCCAGGTCAGGAGCGTCGGGTAATATATACCCGACGCTCTATGTCAGGAGCGTCGGGTATTTAATGTCACGCCCCAGTTTGGGTCCACCCCCATTGCCTCGAGGCGGTCTCGTTCCGACGCGCGACATGGGCGATCTGAACACCGTGCAGCGGAAGGAAAATCAACTATACACGACAGAAATCATAATAAAACATATTATGATACAAATAATTACATCAAAAGCCAGATTATATATATATATATATATGACAAAAGCCAATTCAGTTAAGTACAATATTAAACAGGGTAATTTATATTTACAAAATTCCAAAATCATCAGTATCGAAAGACAACAAAGTAGGATAAGATACAAAAATTATCGCCATATCAGAGCTCCAGATACTTGCTATCTACCGACTATCTACGCCTCGGTCTATAGATCGACAGCTCTCCCCTGCAAGCCTGAAGCAATGATAATAGGAGTCAGCGAAAATGCTGAGTAGGAGTACTACAATATGGTCAACAACATGAATAAGATGTTAACTCAACAATAAACAGCAATATGGCCTAAGATGCAGTCAAAGGCGATAGATGTACAACAAATGCTCCACGCCTACTCCTAATCAACGTTGACCAAATCATCGAGCGTATGGATCATTGGGTAAAAATTCCACACTCTACCACCTGTAGAGTGGCATCAACCGTCCGCTCCCACGGTGACGCGACTACCCCCATCCAGCAGGTAGCCCGACAGACGGTGTATCTGACATCCGCACACCCGAAGGTGCCCAAAGTGACTAGTCAATATCCATACCCTCACCCATGTCTGGAGGGTAGGCACACCGAAATGGTCCTGGACCGAAGTCCTCTCCAAGGCCGTAGCCTCCAGGTCGACAACTCAACTCCAACAGTGCAACAAGATATATCACCATGATCAATGAATAATGAATAACATCACCTCAACTCCAACAATGCAACAAGGTGTATCACCATGATCAATGAATAATGAATAACATCATCTCAACTCCAACAATGCAACAAGATGTATCACCATGATCAATGGATAATAAATGACATGATCACCCATATCAACAATATAACAACTCCAATAATGATGACATGATCAAGAGAGTAACACCATAAATAACAATATAGTATCATGCATGACATATCATGATCAATGTCAACATCAATAAATATATATCACCATGATCAATAATAACACATGCAATTATCTACATGGCATGTCCAACAATAATATGTAACATGAGTTCAACGGAATTGGAAGCAATATCAAACAGATCGAGGCAAAAAGATAAATTCGTCATTTCAGCCATCGATAATTCATCGGCTACAACAGGGATCGAACTCAAGTTCACACTAACCAATTACCTTTAAACCCCCCCTTTAAAGTAATATAATATTTTATATTATTTAATTATTTATCAAATTAAATTTATAAATATTAACCACCAAATAATACTAAAATATAGAAAAGACCTACTAAACATCATCCGATCAAAAATCCGATATCACCATCGCGTTCAGCACGCGAAGATATGCAACTTTGGTATTCACCTCGACTCAATCCGACGACTATATGATCGACTAGAAAAATACCCAAAATAATCTACAAATTTATCAATTTCATGCAATACAGTTCTCTTCACTAATTACTATTCATATCCCTATCCCTCCGACACCCCCACCCACGCCCGACACCTCCTGCTCCGCTCGACCCACGCCGGGCGACCCTCCTGCTCCGCTGCCAATGGCTGTACGGCCCGGCGTCGCGGACAGCGGCTGAGCTGCCGCGAGCGCCGCCGTCGCCGGCCGCTTCCTCTCTTTCTCCGATCCCCTGTCGTCGCCGCCGATGAAGTGAAAGCTAACAGAAGGAAAGGAGGAAGAAGGGGGGTAAGATTCCTACCTCGGCTCCGGCTCGGGCGTCAACTCCGACGAGCTTTCTCCCTCTCCTAACACTCTTTTCTCCGACGGTCGAGGTAAGAGATAGAGCCGACTCTTAAAAGTCGGTTCCAAAGGCAGTCGGTGGGGTGTTTTTACAAATAAACCCCCACACTCTTTTTATTATTATTTTATTATTATTTTTAACAGAATATAACATCCTCCCCTCTTTAAGAAATTTGGTCCTCCAAATTTATGTGCCTGCAGGGTCGAATAAGTGTGGAAAGCGATCTCTGATATCCTCCTCACGCTCCCAAGTGGCCTCTGCATCTGAATGGTGCTGCCAACCAACTTTGACCAACGCGACCACCCTGTTGCGAAGTCGATGCTTCTTCCTATCAAGGATCCTCACTGGCAACTCTTCATAACTGATATCTTCTCTGATTTGCAAAGCTGGCTCCTGCAGTATATGGGAAGGATCTGGCACGTACTTCCTCAACATGGAGACATGAAAGACGTTATGCACTCTTGCCAATGATGGTGGCAATGCTAGCCGATAAGCAACAGGTCCAACCCTCTCCAAGATCTCGAAGGGACCAATGAATCGCGGTGCAAGCTTGTCTTTCTTGCCAAACTGCATTACACCCTTAGTTGGAGACACTTTGAGGAACACATGATCCCCAACTGAGAATTCCAAATCCCTCCTTCGGCGGTCTGCATAGCTTTTCTGTCGGCTCTGAGTTGTAAGCAACCTCTGTCTGATTCTCAGGACCAACTCAACGTTTCGGTGGACCATCTCCGGTCCCAAAAGACGTCACTCACCCACCTCACCCCAATGCACTGGAGACCTATACCTCCGACCGTAAAGAGCCTCAAATGGAGCCATCTGAATAGCTGAATGATAACTATTATTATAAGCAAACTCCACCAAGTGCAGATGACTCTCCCAGCTGCCTCCAAAGTCCAGAACACAAGCACGTAAAAGATCCTCCAATGTCTGAATAGTGCGCTCGGACTGTCCATCAGTCTGTGGATGGAACGTTGTACTGAATCGAAGTTCGGTACCCAAAGCCCTCTGTAGACTCTACCAAAATCGTGAAGTGAAACGAGGGTCCCTGTTTGAAATGATGCTAGTAGGTACACCATGCAATCTCACTATCTCCATACAGTACAACTGAGCTAACTTGTCCAAGGAATACGTCTTCTTAACTGGCAAAAAGTGAGCTGACTTCGTCAATCGATCCACAATCACCCAGATTGAGTCATGCTCTTTCTGAGTCCTCAGAAGCCCAGACACAAAGTCCATAGTGATGTGATCCCATTTCCACTCAGGAATAGGGAGGTTCTGGAGCTTCCCTGCCGGTCTATAATGCTCGGCCTTTATCTGTTGACAGACCAAATACCTCGCCACATGATCAGCAACATCTCTCTTCATCCCACGCCACCAGAAAGACTTTCGCAGGTCCTTATACATCCTCATACTGCCTGGGTGTATAGCAAAACGAGACCTGTGAGCCTCCTCTAACAACTCCTCCTTCACTGGGTGCTCCCCAGGAACACATAACCTATCACGAAATCGCAAAGTGCCATCACTGCCTCAATCTTATGTGGATCCACTGATATACCAGCACCAGAAATCACATGCCCCAAAAAGCCAACTTCTCTGAGCCAAAATGAACACTTACTGAATTTAGCAAATAGTTGCTCCCTCATCAACACACCCAACACTATCCTTAAGTGCTCTTCATGCTCAGCTTCTGGCTTGGAGTACACCATAATATCATCAATAAAAACGATCACAAACCGGTCTAAATACTCCAAAAAGACTCGGTTCATCAGATCCATGAATGCTGCAGGTGCATTGGTTAGCCCAAATGGCATAACCAAAAACTCATAATGCCCGTAACGTGTATGGAAAGCAGTCTTCTGCACATCCTGCTCTCTTACCCTTAATTGGTGATACCCAGATCTCAAGTCAATCTTTTAGTACACCCAAGTATCCTGCAACTGATCAAACAAGTCATCAATCCGAGGCAACGAATACTTGTTCTTAATAGTCACTGCATTCAACTGTCTGTAGTCGATGCAGAGCCTCAAAGATCCATCCTTCTTTTTCACAAACAGAACTGGAGCTCCCCAAGGTGACACACTAAGACGGATAAATCCCTTATCCAAAAGGTCCTGCAACTGCCCCTTTAGCTCCTCCAGTTCCTTAGGTGTCATGCGGTAGGGTGCCTTCGAAATAGGAGTTGTGCCAGGCTGCAACTCAATGCAAAACTCAACTTGCCGATCCGGTGGTAGGCCTGGCAATTCATCTGGGAATACATCAGGAAATTCTCTAACCATTGGTACATCTTCGATCCGAGCATGCTTTCAGCAATCGTGCTGACCAAGGACACCAGAAAACCACTGCACCCACTGCTCATCAATTGTCTAGCCTGCAATGCTGAGATAATCGGTGCCACTAGCTCCCTCGATCCAACAAACTCGAAGGAAGGTTGATCTGGGGGAGAAAACACAACCACTTTCTCATGGCAATCGACTCTAGCATGGTTGGCAGCAAGCCAATCCATACCCAAAATAACGTCGAAGTCGAAGAAATCCAGCACAAGTAGATCTACCAAAATCTCAGTATCTACCAAAATCCACACTCGTCTTGGGTGTAGGCTCTCTCCCCAATTTAGCAACCATAACCGGAGATATAAAAGAATGAGTGCTACCAGTATCTATCAATGCATGAGCAGGTAAATCAAAAACTAAAATAATACCTCGGACCACTGATCCTAACGCCTGACGAGCCTCCTCCTGTGTCAATGCAAAAGCTCGGGCCTGAGTCTGACTAGTCTGCCTCTGCTGACTGGTCTGTCTCTGTCCCTGACTATATCCTCTCGACTGCTGTTGTGACGTCCCCGGTATCCCCCTAGCTGGGCAACTCCTGTTGATGTGGCCAGGTTGCTTGCAGTGATAGCACACACTGCCACCTCTAGGACAATCTCTAGCAAAGTGTCCATTGTCTCCACATCTAAAACAGTGGTCAGCCTTGACTCCTATCTGATCTGCAGGTTCGACTCCTGATATATGATCTGGAACTGCCTGTGAAGGCTGGGACGGTCCCTGCGCCTGTGAGGAATATGTCCTTGCCTTCTTCTGCGACCTGAGGTAACTACTGGCGGACCCACTCTGAGATGGTTGGGCCTGAGCTCTATGGCTTCCTTGGCCCCTATCCTGACCTCCTGCAGCCAGTGGAAGTGGTGGTCGACCATGACGATCTTTCTGCTTCTGTTGTGTGATCATCGACTGAATACGCTCAACTAGAAGTACCCGAGCCACCACCCGACTGTAGTTCCCTAGGTCGTCATGATTGGACATCCGATCCTGAATAGCAAAATTCAACCCTCTAATGAAATGCTCTGCTTTGTCCTCCTCGGTACCCACCATCTGCGGACAAAACTCTGACAGACGATCGAATTCTGCCTCGTACTCTGCTACGGTATGACTCCCCTGACGTAGATCGGGAAACTCCTACTTCTTCTGCTGGCGAAATGTCACTGGGAAGTATTTCTGAAAGAATACAGCTCTGAATTCTGCCCAGGAAACATCAGCTCCATCTCCAACAGCAACCTGTGCCCTCCACCACTCTTAGGCTCCATCAATCAAATAAAAGGTGGCCAGCTCCACCTTCTCTTCCTCCTTGCACCTAAGTGCCTTGAAGGTATCCTCTACCCCTGCCAACCATCTCCTGTAGAGCGTATGGACCATTGGGTAAAAACCCCACACTCTACCACCTGTAGAGTGACATCAACCGTCCGCTCCAACGGTGACGCGACTACCCTCATCCAGCAGGTAGCCCGACGGACGGTGTATCTGACATCCGCACACCCGAAGGTGCCCAAAGTGACTAGTCAATATCCATACCCTCACCCATGTCTGGAGGGTAGGCACACCGAAATGGTCCTGGACCGAAGTCCTCTCCAAGGCCGTAGCCTCCAGGTCGACAACTCAACTCCAACAGTGCAACAAGATATATCACCATGATCAATGAATAATGAATAACATCACCTCAACTCCAACAATGCAACAAGGTGTATCACCATGATCAATGAATAATGAATAACATCATCTCAACTCCAACAATGCAACAAGGTGTATCACCATGATCAATGGATAATAAATGACATGATCACCCATATCAACAATATAACAACTCCAATAATGATGACATGATTAAGAGAGTAACACCATAAATAACAATATAGTATCATGCATGACATATCATGATCAATGTCAACATCAATAAATATATATCACCATGATCAATAATAACACATGCAATTATCTACATGGCATGTCCAACAATAATATGTAACATGAGTTCAACGGAATTGGAAGCAATATCAAACAGATCGAGGCAAAAAGATAAATTCGTCATTTCAGCCATCGATAATTCATCGGCTACAACTGGGATCAAACTCAAGTTCACACTAATCAATTACCTTTAAACCCCCCCTTTAAAGTAATATAATATTTTATATTATTTAATTATTTATCAAATTAAATTTATAAATATTAACCACCAAATAATACTAAAATATAGAAAAGACCTACTAAACAGCATCCGATCAGAAATCCGATATCACCATCGCGTTCAGCACGTGAAGATATGCAACTTTGGTATTTACCTCGACTCAATCTGACGACTCTATGATCGACTAGAAAAATACCCAAAATAATCTATAAATTTATCAATTTCATGCAATACAGTTCTCTTCACTAATTACTGTCCATATCCCTATCCCTCCGACACCCCCACCCGCGCCCGACACCTCCTGCTCCGGTCGACCCACGCCGGGCGGCCCTCCTGGCCATCGGCGATTGTTCGCCCCCCCCCCCGCCCCCCCCCCCCCCCCCCCGCGGACTCCGGCGCCTGTGGGCCGCCGGCAGCCGCAGCGACAGCGTGCAGCAGCTGCTGCCACGCTGCGAGCAGTAACTTGCTGCTGCTGCCAACGGTCGCCAAGGCCGTACGGCCCAGCGTCGCGGACAGCGGCTGAGTTGCCGCGAGCGCCGCCATCGTCGGCCGCTTCCTCTCTTTCTCCGGTCCCCTGTCGTCGCCGCCGATGAAGTGAAAGCTAACGGAAGGAAAGAAGGAAGAAGGGGGTAAGATTCCTATCTCATCTCCGGCTCCGGCGTCAACTCCGACGAGCTTTCTCCCTCTCCTAACACTCTCTTCTCCGACGGTCGAGGTAAGAGACGGAGCTGACTCTTAAAAGTAGGTTCCAAAGGCGGTCGGTGGGATGTTTTTACAAATAAACCCCCACACTCTTTTTAATTTTAATTTTTTTAAACAGAATATAACATTTAATACCCGGCGCTCTGGGTCAGGAGCGCTGGCTATTTTTTACTCGGCTCCTGACATGCGTCAGATACTTATTACTCGGCGCTTTTAAGTTGTAGATTTATAGATTTCATTCGCACCTTCCTATTTACGGAAGAACCGACGTCATCAAATACGCCAAAAAAATATATGTTGTCCTCAAAAAAATGCCGGTTTTAAAGATAATAAGCGCCTGTTCTGATAAAGGTTTATTGTAGTGTGAGAAACATATGCTCAACATGATCACCGATCTCCCGCTGATAGGTGATTTTTAACCTTGCCCTTGGTTCTATGATGTATTAAAGGGGATCTCAGGTGATTTCATCAGCCGATAAGAAATGTCACCCGCTTGATTTTTAATTTCTTGTAATGGAAGATAAGATTTGGTCAAGCTGATTTTTTGGTCAAGCTTTTCTTCTTCCTTACTTTTAATTTCTTATAGTTTTATATGATGTACTCTATGCTATTCATAAATTAATTTCCATAAACTTAATGTTGTTCACATAACTAATAAAATAATTATTTTTAGGATTTATAATTTCCTATAAAAATCTTAGACCCATTTGAGAAATGTTATTTGACTTTATAAATTTTATTTATAAAATTTAGTTAAAATATTAGATTGAATATGAATTTAACAAATTCGTATTCTATTTAATATTTTACTAAATTATATTAACCAAATTTATAAATATCAAATAACGATTCCTAAATTATCCTTTATTGGATAGTTTAGGAGCACAATTATTTATATCACAAATTTAATCTCGTTTAAAAACACATGTCATTTGAAATTTCGGAAGCATCTCTTTTGTTCTCCGGTACGCTTTAGATGTTTTGCATACTTGGAGAACTAAAGGGAGATGCTGTCGAAATTTTCAATGACTTGTTGTGATTAAATGAGATTATAGGTGCGATATAAATGACGTGTACCTGAATGGGATATGACCACCCTACCTATATGACCATACCCTTAATAGTAACTTGAAATTAAATCTTGAATTCTAGGATGGATAAGAGTTGGATGTCAGTGTCTCGAGCATCTGAAGCTTATTTTAGAGGCATAAAAGATTTTGTTAATTTCGCAATTGTACATGGATTGTATGAGAATGACATGATGAAATGTCCATGTAAGAAATGTTTCAATAGAAAACATCAAAAACTAAAAGATGTTAAGGCACACTTGTTATGGAATGGAATATTACCAAAATATACAATTTGGTACTATCATGGTGAACTTATAAGAGCACATATTGAAAATGATGCAGTAAATTCTGAACAAGAGCATCGAACACATAGAGTTGGTGCTAGTAATATACCAACCTTAGTTACAGAGGTATTGGGCACATCTCTGTATTGGGCACATCAAATTCGGATCTCATTGTTAACGCTGATTCCGATGATAGCGATGATGATAATGCTGATTTTGATGTCATTGCCGATGATTTTGATGTTAATTCAAATCAACGTCAAAATACGCCCGAACAAGCAGAGTTCGTGCAAGAACCTTTGGAACATCATATGATGGATGATTTTGATGTTCCTCTGTACCCGAATTGTGTTAAATACAATAAAGCATCATTTATCATTCAATTATATCATATAAAGATTCTTAATGGTTGGTTAGGGAAATCATTTTCAATGCTACTAGAATTGTTGAAAGAGGCTTTTCCAGAGGGTAATACCCTTCCGTCAACATGTTATCAAACCAAAAGATATGTCAAAGATTTAGGTTTGTTCTACCAAAAGATAGATGCTTGTCCAAATGATTTTATGTTGTATATGGACAAAAATTCAGAGGCATCAACATGTAATGTATGTGGAGCATCTCGATGGCATCCATCTTCCACTGATGATCAAACAACGAGTCAATTGAAATGGAATAAAAGACCGGTTAAAATATTGCGCTATTTTCCATTAATCCCAAGGTTGACTCGTTTGTACATGTCATCGAAGACAGTAGGTTCTATGAGATGACATTTTGATTAACACACCAAAGATGGCATCTTACGACATCCTGCAGATGCTCAAGCATGACAAGATTTTGATAAAAGACATCCAGATTTTGCTGCTGATCCATGTAATGTAAGGTTGGGTCTTTCAAGTGATGGATTTAATCCATTTCGAGCAATGAACACAACTTACAGTACTTGGCCAGTTGCATTGATACCTTATAATATGGAACCTGTGAATGCATGAAGACGTCTTCAATAATGTTGTGTATGTTGATACCGGGTAATAAAGGGCTAGGAAATGATATTGATATCTACTTACGACCTCTTATTTCATAATTGAAACTGTTATGGAACGGAGTACTTGTGTATGATAGTATCTCCGGAGAGTAGTTTACCTTGCGTGCAACTTTGTTGTGGACAATTAGCGACTTTCCAGCTTATGCAATGTTATCCGGTTGGAGTATGAAAGGACGTTGTGCATGTCCCATATGTGCTAGCAGAACACATTCTCGTTGGCTCAAAGATGGTAAAAAATTTTGTTATATGGGTCATCGTAGATGGTTGCCGCAAGGACATCCTTTTCGTCAAGGTACATAGCTATTTGACGGAACAATTGAAAATGATGATGCACATTTCCCAGTCGATTCATCAATTGTTTATGAAGAATTCAAAGATATTAATCATGTTTATGGCAAAATCAAGACCACAGGAAGAAAACACACACGAATTGATGACAATTTGGTCAGTCAGTCTGAAAGAATTTTTGAGATGCAAAGTCAGCAGAGTTCTTATAAGCAAGATAGTAAAATGTGGAAGAAAAAAAGCATATTTTTTTAGTTACCTTATTGGCAAAATAATGTATTACGACATAATTTGGATATAATGCATATCGAGAAGAATATATGCGATAATTTGATTGGTACTTTGCTAGATATGGATGGGAAAGGAAAAGATAATCTCAATGCACGATTAGACTTGCAAGACATGAATATACGACACCATCTACATCCTACATTGTTACCGAATGAAAAATATGATATTCCATCGGCTATCTATTCAATGTCTATTGTAGAAAAAGATTTAATGCTAACATGCATACAAAATATGAAAGTGCCGGATGGATACTCATAAAATATTTCAAGATGTGTGAATTTAAAGGATCATAAATTACAAAATTTGAAGAGTCACGATTCACATGTCCTGGTACAGGATGTCATTCCACATGTTTTACGAGGACTTGTGCACAATGATGTTCTCTTTATAATTAAAGTGATCTCAATGTTTTTAAAGAAATTGTGCGGTGATAATTTAGAAATAAGTACATTGGATGAATTACAGTCACGTGTGCCTTTGCTTTTATGTCACATGGAGCAAATTTTTCCACCAAGCTTTTTTACCATCATGGTCCACTTGATGATTCACCTTCCAAGAGAGGCAAAACTTGGTGGAGCTGTCTATTATCGTTGGATGTATCCAATTGAAAGATTGTTTATGAGATATAAGTCTCATGTTAGGAATAGAGCACAATCGGAGGGATCTATTGCTGAGGGATACCTCGCAGACGAATGTCTCACCTTTTGTTCAAGATACTTCACTAATATTGAAACTGTATTCAGTCGGACACGAGAAATTATGATATTGAAAATGTTGAAGATTACTTATTTTCCACCGATGGTTGATTAATTGGCTAAGCACGAATTGATAAGTTGGACTTTTATGCACATGCACAAGCTCATCGATATGTAGTCCTGCATAGTCCGTTGATTGAGCCAAACAAAAGGCAATTTATCAGGGAAAAATGTAGGTAATGCAATTTATTGATTCTTTCAAAAGTTCAACAAGAAAGATGGATTGTAGAGGAATTCATATCGTGGTTGCAAGCTAAAGTGCTAGAAATTGTGTAAAGTAACGCTGATGTTAGACTAATTGTGTTGGCTAGGGGTCCATCGTCTGGTGTCAAAAGATATGATGGAATGATTATAAATTGATATAAATTTCACACAAAGCAACGAGAAAAAACTCGTAAAACACAAAATAGTGGCTTGATGGTTGAGGCCGATGGTCGTCAATATTATGGTGTTCTAGCTGATGTAATCAAATTAGACTATCATGGGACATTCAATGTAGTTCTTTTTCATGCAGATTGTGTTGATATTAGAAATACACGTGGATTATGAGTAGATGATGATGGATACTCACTGGTTAATCTTTCTTGACTATTTCACACTGGTGTACAACTCAAAGATGATCCATATGTATTTGTGTCACAAGCAAAACAAGTATTTTAATTTATATTATGAATTCAAAAAATAACGACTGGTCACATGTTATAAATGAACTCCCCAGAGATTTATTTAATATGGGTAATGTATTTAATTATTAATTCAAATTTTTTTCTCAAATATATATATATATGTTTTTATTTATTGAATTTGTCAAATATAAGATGTCGAGATCCACATCATGAGTAGCATTTGAGATCCACTCATAAGTAGCATAATGAAGCCCTTATGACAGTAATGTCTAAGTAAGCTAGTGTACTTGAGTGCATTGAAGAAATAGAGAGTGCTGGTTAACTTGTACATCACGAGAAAATTACCTTTAAGTAAAACCATTATATTACTTCTTAAATCGATAAGCTTAATTTGTAAATACTTTTTTTTTTTATTGTTGAACAGAAATCATCAATCGATGAGCTAGATTAAGGAGCTTAAAATGGAGTATAATAAGTTGGAGGAAAATGATGGGCTTTGTTTGTCATTGGACAATATTACAAGTGAAGACAATCCACATAGCTTTCTTTTTTTCATATGTAGTTTATGTTCAGTTGAAGCAGCAAGTACAAAAATAGCTTATGGTTTGCAAAATATTATTTGATTTCTGCACTATCATTTTTATGAAATAATGAGCTATGGTTGGAATAGCACTTGATTTAATTTTATAGTAACATTTGATTGGTAAAGGATGACTTTAATTGTTATTTTTGTCCCAATTTTTATGTATAAATACATACCTATGCGACATTTAGAGATTCAATTTCTTAAAGTGTTACTAAATAGATTTAATTATATATTTATACAATTATATAAAATTAAATACAATTATATAATTTAATTATATAAATAATATCATTATTATATAATTTAATTTAATTAATAATTATTCAATATACAATTAATTAAAAGCTGGGTATTATACCCGGCGCCCTTTACTAATGAGGGCGCCGGGTAATTAGTACCCGACGCTTTTTTGGGCGTTGGTTTGATTTTTTATTCACCCATTGTTTTCTACAGAGAAACCAACGTAATCAAATATGCCTAAAAAATTATTTTGACTCTAAAAAATTGTCGGTTTTTAGAGTAATAGGCGCCGATTTTTGCAAAGGTTTCTTGTAGTGTCCTAAGCCTTAGTTTGATGTCCTCATTGAGTTCATAACCAAAAAACCGAAACTCAAATCCCGAAAACTTAAAAATTAGAAAAATTAGAAAACGATCTTGAAAAATTCAAGTATAGGAGGCTCCTTGGAGGGCTACATAATTTAGATATTTTTTTGCCATCAAAAGTCTCAATAATTGTTCCTTAGGTAAAAATAAATCAAAGACATATTTAAAAAGAATTTTTGAAAACCGTTAACCTAAAGAATTAAGGCTTGAAAGGCTAGAAACCTCCAAACTATTCAGAAATCTCAAAATGCCCCCAACTAATTTTTAAAAAACTATCCAAAATTTCCAGAATACCCCCAAACGGTACTTTTTCAAATTAGATAAGGCTTGAACGGCTCATTTCTTCCATACCCTAATATCATCTCTATAAATATACCCAAAACTTCATTCTTAAGATTCCCAACTATTCTATTGATCTATTAAACATTCTCTTGAGCCTTAAAGAGTGATTCAAAATGCAAAATCTCAACTTCTCATTCTCAAAGTCTTTAAAACTCTATTTCAAGTCTTCAATCCAAATTTCTACATCATCTTGAGGTCTTGGAGTATTAGGAGGCAACTTGGAGGAGCTCATTTGAGTTTGTTTTAATTTATAGCTCATTTACTTGTATTTTCTTCCTTATTTGCTTCTTATTGCAAGTTGTTAAGTGTGGTGTAGTGTTACACCTAGGTTTCTTTATTTTTGAGTGTTTTGCTTTAGAATAGTAGTTGAGGCATCCTCTAAGATTGAGGGATAAGTCCTCTTTGTATTCTTTAGGAAATATTCAAGTTATAAAGATTTAAGATTAGAAATCCTTGGTGAGAAGCCAATGTAGTGGAGTAGGTGGTGTGGCCGAACCACTCTAAATTTCACATGTTAGCATTGCTTATCTCTCTACTATTGCTTGGTATTGATCATTTCTCATTTGTATTTGCATCTTGAAAGCATACAACTCAAAATAGCAAAAATCCTTACTTAGGCCAACTTGAGAAAAAAATCGAAATTGAACTTAACGTATTTAGGCTACACACTATTCACCACCCCTCTAGTGTGGTTATCTGGTTTACATACTCCCATGTAGGTTACTTGTTCAGGGGATGTCCCGATCTGCACGGACTCCAGGTCGTCAGCTGGCTGGGGCCGCTCCTGGATGCCTCTTCTAGGGTCCAAGTCTGATATTCTCGGTGGGAGTTCAGCTGGCCTGAACTTTAAGCATTAATTGTAGCACGCACGAGCCTCCCTCTGGTCTGCATTGATTACTCCCACTTATGTCTCCAAGATGGGAAATTTGATGGCGGGTGGGGGGCTGACACGACGGCTTCTAGGTTGTTTAAGGAGGGTCGGCCCAAGATCATGTGGTAGGGACTCGTGCACTGAACGACAAGGAACTGCACGTCTATGGTCTTTGTTCCCGAGGTGTAGCCGAATGTTGTTGCTATCCATAAATAGCCCCTGATGTTTACGTGGTCTCCTGAGAAGCTAACAAGCTCTTCACGGTATGGGTGTAGCGAAGATTCGTTGATGCCCATTTATTCGAGTGTAGATAGAAAAGGACATCGGCCGAACTCCCCTGGTCCACCAAAACTTTCCTGACAAGGAAACCAACAACAATTACAAAAATAACGACAGGATCATGTGAATCTTTGTCAACTCCTTGAAAGTCAATATCATAGACGGATATTACTAGGGCGGGTACCCGTGGCCTTTGTGGCTGAGCTGCTTTGTTGACGATTATGATGGTTCGGGATGGTTGCATTTCAGGGCTACCTTCTCCGGCGAATCCTCCCGTTATGTAGTCGATGACTCACTAGATGTCGGGGGTGGGGTTGTTCGATCACCTTCAGAGTCATCGTGGTTGTTTGTGTCACCATATGGTGGTGTGTTGCTGGGACTTTGGCATTGTCGACGGTTCCATTGGCTTTGGCTGTGACTCCAATTATGCCAGATGTAGTGGTCGAGGCATCCTTTTTTGATTAAATATTATATTTGGTCATAAAGGACCACACATTCTTTTGTGGTGTGTCCGTGGGTTCGATGGAACTCACACATTTTGCTTTTGTCGCCTTTGAATGTGGATCTCACCCTTTCAGGATAGGCAAGGGGTCTAAATTGCTGCAAATAGTACACCTCCCATAGGATGGTTTCACTCGGGGTATTAAGAGGTGTGTACCTTTCAAATCGGGTGCTGAACGAGGTGAAGACCTCGACGTTAGGCTGTTGTTCTGTTCATGGTGGTCGCGGTTTTCACTTCTTGTGTCTCCTCTTCTAGAATTTTTGTCATCGACAGTGACCTTGAGATTTTGCCAGTCAGCCTTCTTAGCTTCTCGTAGTTCTTCCATCTTTATGAAGTTAGCAGTTTTCTCCTGAAACTCAGCCATGTCTTTAGGCTCTGTCAGGGAAATTTAGCTGGCAAAGACTCCGGGCTTTAGCCCGTGCCGAATGGAGAAGAGCTCGATCTGTTGGTTGAGATTAGAAATTTCGATTGCTATGGCCTGAAACCTGTTAAGGTATTCTCTTAGGGGCTCATGTTGCTCTTGCCTAACATAGTGTAGGGCAACTGTAATGCCCAAAATTCTAAAAATAATGTTTTATCCTCAAGTAGGGGACCGTAGGCTCGAGTTATCGCGGACTGGCGAAAGCTTCGGGATTAAATTCGGGTAAACATTTAATGTAGAAAAAAGAGAGGAAAAATTAATTACCTTATTTCTGTGATTTAGCATGCTAGGATGATAGAGGGTCTCGAGTTGAGTCTAGCGGTTCAATCGGAACTCGAATCAGAGTTAGAACGGGTTAGATATGAACTTTTTAAGTCGAATAACATAAGGAGGGGTAAAACGATCATTTGGGGCCCAACTAGGCCAAAAAAATAAACCTCGGGCGTGCGGCCAAGGGTTTAACCGCACACCACCCTAGGCCTAGATATATATATATATATATATATATATATATATATATATATAGAGAGAGAGAGAGAGAGAGAGAGAGAGAGAGAGGAGAAGGAGTGCTACCCTTGGACTGTCCTAGTTCCTCCTCCCTAGCACAGGGCCATTCACGGCCTCAAGCTGTGCTACCCTGGGACTGTCCAAGTTCCTCCTCCCTGCGGAGTGCCTCAGTCAGCTCAGCCACTCGGGCCTGCAGCTGCACAACCATGGGATCTGGTCCCACCTCCTCCTGGGCATACGGTGGTCTCCCTCGGCCCCGGCCCCGGCCTCGGCCTCGGCGATCAATGGAGTTGCTATCACTACTGCTTCTTCCGGCATCAAAGGCCTCCATCGATCTGACAGCACCAGAAAAGAAATAATTCAAAATTAAGCAATTGAATTCACCCAATGTTTTGCAAACTAAACCACAGGTCGCGCTGAAGTGCAGACGTAGCCCATTGATCTCATAGCATACCCCTACCGTATATTGACACACTAGCAATGCCCTATACAGTGACAATTCTAGGTCATAGTTGGACCAAACCACATGCTCTGATACCAACTTTGTCACGCCCCAACTCAGGATCCCGTGATCGGCCAGGGTATACGTGCCAATACCCCGAAGCCTAACCCATCCACATGCCAAAACAAATAATGTAGCGGAAAGAAAACAACAAGTTTTATTTTAAAGGAAAAGTGAATCAATACCAAGTTTGGATTAATAACTCAGAAGTAAAGAAAATGCAGAAATACGATTAGGTTCAACAGTTCAAAAGTTCAGTCAAATAAAACCTGAAATAATAACATAAATGCCCTTAGGCTACAACTCCAAAACAAGCTAATACAAGTGCATGACACTACCAAAAGAAAAACTCGACTATGACCCTAACTAGGACTGCTATGAGATCCAACGGCTCCTATGCCCTCCAGCGACGCCAAGTGCATCCAACCCACATCACCGGCCAAGCTCTGCAAAATAGAAATTACACGACAACGGGTGAGTTCAAATAACTCATCGAGCGACTTTATCCGTCCTCACAAATAAACACAGAGATAACATAAATAAATTCTCTCTCTAAAAAGGTCATGTCACAAAAATGTGACTAGCTACCAGACCCGAAGGCCATCCATGCTAACGGCATCTATCTCTTCAAAGAGGTGCATCAGGCCGAAGCCCTACCATGTTCGAAGGCAACATCACCTAAAAAAAATGTGCAAAGGCAACATCACCATCACAGAGGTGCATCGGGCCGAAGCCCTACCATACCCAAAGGCAACATCACCATCAATGAGGTGCATCGGGTCAAATCCCTACCATACCTAAAGGCAACATCACCGTCAAGAGGTCATCGGGTCAAATCCCTACCATGCCGAAAGGCAACATCACCATCAAGAGGTGCATCGGGTCGAATCCCTACCATGCCGAAAGGCAACATCACCATCAAGAGGTGCATCGGGTCGAATCCCTACCATGCCTAAAGGTAACCGCGCACATATCAGGATAATCGGGAAAGGCCCTCCGAACTTATCCTGCAGGTTGGGAATTGACATCCAACCACACGGGCGTAGCCCGTAACCCGACTCCTAAATGAGCCGCTCCGCCATTCCCAAGGATATGGCGCATCAATATCTAAGTCAAGATTCTTCTACGGTGTCCTAAGGGTGTCCTCACTATGAAGCGTCTCAACACTTCAAACCCGACCCTTACCCCTTAGACCCGTAATGTCATGAACTTGTGTGGTTTTATTTCATGCATATATTGTAAGTTGGTTCATAACAGATTATGCTCACCCTTAGACCCAATTTTAATTATAGAATTAAAATCTAGATCATTTCAACTAGGGTTTTGTTTTAGAGTTTTGTTCTAGGGTTTTGTTCTGCTCAGAAGTGCCGTATATACCCCGAATCTACTCTTCAAAGTGTCCTATGTTTCCAAACTATATTTTCTGGTTAAAACGATAGGTTACACAACTATAATCAGAGATCTAATCACATAATAACAGAGAAATCAAAAATCTACCCAGATTCAATAAACAACACATCAATTTCAGAAAGCTGAAATTTCCAGCACAACATGAAATAAAATCCGAATTTTGCAAAATTAAATTCCTAAATTTCTAACGTCACAGATTCATGTCATCAAGCCAATCATGCATACAATCTCATAATTTTTATTCAATAAAAACTAGCATATATATCAAGAATCCCTAAACCAAGAATCAATGAAATTAAATTAATTCTTTAGCATCAAGAACATCTAGAACTCCGAGATGAGGTTTACACCTAAGATTCACAAGATTTAATTATAAAATCACAGATCTTCCCTTAAACATAAATTCCATGATATGAGATCAAAATTTAAGATCTAAGCATGGCATAGAAACCCAGAAAATCTCAAGAACACGAAAGGACATTATCAAAATCAAGAATCCTCAAGGCGGCTTCAAGAAAATTCGAAGAAAATCCAAATATGTGGGATAAAACTACTCACCTTGATTAGGAAAATTATTTAGAGAAGAACTTCCAAGCGGCGATATCTAAATCCGGCCTCAAAGGGGCGGCTCGACTCAACAAGGGAGAAAGAGGGGCGGCGGCTCCTTTCTCAACTTTTTAGGTGGCTCCAAAATAATTCACAACCCTTTTTAGGTGGAGCCACAAGCCATGAGGGGGGGGGGGGGGTTATACACCCTTCTCAACCCTAACCCCTTAAACCATTAATTCACAACCCGCATCCACCTTAAGCCAAAACCAAAACTCGCTAACCTGATAGACTTAAATAATTTAATTAATCTCATCCTAATAAATCACAAACAATTAATTAAATACTCATATGAACATAATTAGCAATTATGCACACACAACACCAAATTAAATACTCTCAACCACCCAGGCCTAAAAATTCATAAATTCATAAATTTATATTCTACTTATCCGAGCTCGCAAACTCGCTCCGGACCATGAACTAGTCCGCTAAGCTGGCAAATAGACATAAAAGGAAAAATAATAAATTTAAATATATGAGATATTGCAATCCTCCATCCTTAAAGAAAATTCGTCCTCGAATTTCAGAAAAGAATAAGAACTCACCGCTTCAACAAATAATGAAGGATAACGCTCCCTCATATCCTGCTCCACCTCCTAGGTGTTCTCCTGACCAGAATGGTGCTCCCACCTGACTTTAACCAAGGGAATTTCCTTGGACCTCAATTTCTGGATCTGCCGGTCTAGCACCTCAATTGGCCGCTCCTCATAGGAGGCTGCTGAATCCACCTCTACTGCGCTAGGCTCAATCACATGTGACTTATCCCGAATATACCTCTTCAGCATAGACACATGGAATACTGGATGTACTCGGTCCATACTAGGAGGTAGGGTAAACTCATAGGCCACGGCTCCCTTGCGCCTGAGAATAGGAAACGACCTAATGAACCAAGGGCTTAGCTTTCCATTCTTACCAACCTCACTACCCTTTCATAGGGGACACCTTGAGGAACACCATGTCCCCCTCAGCAAACTCTACGTCCCTGGCCTTTCCATCAGCATACATTTCCTAGCGACTCTGAGCTGCCAACAACCTCACTCTGATCTGCTTTACTTTTCCCACGGCCTCTTCTACCAAATTAGGTCCCATCATAAGGGAATCTCCTGCCTCAAACCGGCCTACATGTGACCTGCATTTCCGCCCATACAACACCTCAAAGGGGCCATCCCAATGTTACTGACACACCAGGCACTTAGACACAAACTCGGCCACTTCCCTTCTCATGTTTTTCCACCAATAATTTTGTCTGAGATCTCGATACATCTTCGTGGCTCCCAGATGCATAGTGTAGGAGGATGGATGAGCCATCTCCAGCACCTGCCTATGAACCTCGGCCATATCTAGTACCATAATTCGGCTCTTCAACCTCAGAACGCCCTTCGAGTCACACTGAATCCATTATCTGCAACTCCTATCTTGGCCAAATTCTTAGTGAGTGCGCAAAAAAAACATCCTCCTCCTGCGCTGCCCGCAGCATGTCCACCAATGTGGACTGCACTCTCAAGTGGACCACCAGCGCACCAGAATCTGATACTAACAAGACTGCTCCTCTATCTAAGCATAATGCCAACTCCTGAGCCAACGGCCTCCTCCTGACCGCCAAATGTGCTAAACTGCTCATAGACTTTCTGCTCAAGGCATTAGCCACCACATTAGCTTTCCTTGGACGGTATATGATTGTGCAATCATAGTCCTTTAACAGCTCCAACCATCTTCTCTGCCTTAGGTTAAACTCCTTCTGGGTGAGCAAATACTGGAGGCTTTTATGGTCAGTGTATATCTCACAAGCCTTGCCATAAAGGTAGTGACGCCACAACTTCAATGCGAACACCACCGCTGCCAGCTCAAGATCATGAGTTGGGTAATTCTTCTCATGAACCTTCAACTACTTGGAGGCATAGGCTATCACTCTGTCATTCTGCATCAGCACGCAACCCAAATCGATTCGAGAGACATCACAATAAACAACAAAACCTCCTGAACTCAAGGGTACTGCTAAAACTGGTGCCAACGTCAAACGATCTTTGAGCTTTAGAAAGCTCTCCTCACACTTACTGTCCCATTCGAACTTGACCTTCTTCTGGGTCAAGCGAGTAAATGGTGCTGCAATCCTGGAGAAATTCTCCATAAACTTTCTGTAGTACCCAGCCAACCCTAGAAAACTGCGAATCTCCGAGACATTGGTCGGCCTCTTCCAATTTTGAACTGCCTCTATCTTTGCAGGGTTCACCTTTATTCCTTCATTGGACACTACATGACCAAGAAACCCTATACTCTCCAGCCAAAACTCGCACTTGGAGAATTTGACATACAACCTGTGCTCCCTGAGAGTTTTCAGAACTACCCTCAAGTGCTCATCGTGCTCCTCCCTGCTCCTGGAATAAATCAATGTCATTAATGAATACAATCATAAACTTATCCAGGTATTCCTTGAACACTCGGTTCATCAGGTCCATAAATGCTGCTGGTGCATTAGTCAGCCCGAAGGACATCACTAGGAACTCAAAGTGCTCATACCTCGACCTGAAAGCAATCTTAGGGATGTCACTCTCCCAAATCCTCAATTGATGGTACCCTGACCGCAGGTCAATCTTAGAAAACCACTACGCTTACTGAAGCTGATCAAACAAATCATCAATCCTGGGCAATGGGTACCAATTGTTCACTGTTACCTTATTAAGCTATCGGTAATCAATACACATCCGCATGGACTCATCCTTCTTTTTTATAAAGAGCACCGGAGCACCCTAAGGCGAAACACTGGGGCAAATGAAACCCAAATCAAGCAGCTCATGCAACTGGGACTTCAACTCCCTCAACTCAGCTGGTGTCATCCGATACGGAGGAATGGAGATCGGCTTCACCCGTGGCTGTAAATTGATACAGAATTCGATCTCTCTCTCTCTAGGTAACCCTGACAACTCCTCCGAAAATACATCAGAGAACCCGCATACTACAGGTGTCCTCCCGATGTCTCTAGCCGGACCTCCACCTTCCTCTGCCACTTACACAAAGGTCAAAAAAATGACCGACACCCGCCGAAAAACAACTTCCGGGCCTTAAGAGCTGATATTGCCATCAACGGCTCACCCCCTTCCCTCACCTTGGAAGGTAAACTGCGGCATCCTGGGCTTACTGAAGGTCACAGTCTTAGCCCTGCAATCAACTGAGGCGAAATGGTCTGCCAACCAGTCCATGCTCAATATCACATCAAGCTCTAACATCGGCAGGAGTGTCAAATCGGCCATTAGCACATGCCCACAAATGACAACCTTGCAGCCTCGAAAGACTGTCTTTGCCATCACAGAAACGCCCGTAGGCGTAGACACCACAAGGGGTAACTCAAGCACAGAAGGTACCCCTACCAACTTAGTAGCAAACAAAACAGACACGAAAGAGTGCGTAGCACCCGGATCAAATAAGACATACACAATTGTGGAACCAACAACAAGGTTGCCTGACTCTACTACCCTGGATGTCTCAATGCTCTCTTGGTTCATAGCAACCACCCATGTAGCGGGCCTCTTTGAACCACCAGCTTGCTGGCATCCTCCCTGAGTCTGACCACTTTGAGCTACGAAACCTACTGACATTCGTGCTTTTCCTCTGGTCTGATCAGGCTACTAGCTAACTCTTCCAAGACAATCCCTCCTGAAGTGTCCAACCTATCCGCACCCAAAACATGCCTTAGAACGAAACCGCTCTTTGGTCGCACATAACCACGGCCCTTAAGCATAAGGTCGCTCTACACCCATAATTTATATTTCCTGAAATCTAAGAGAAAGATCCTCCAATCAATCCAAAATTTTATCTATAAGGGAAATTTACTCTCAACCAACCCCTGCAGATCCGTGCTTTTCCTCTGGTCTGATCAGGCTACTAGCTAACTCTTTCAAGACAATCCCTCCTGAAGTGTCCAACCTATCCGCACCCAAAACATGCCTTAGAACGAAACCGCTCTTTGGTCGCACATAACCACGGCCCTTAAGCATAAGGTCGCTCTACACCCATAATTTATATTTCCTGAAATCTAAGAGAAAGATCCTCCAATCAATCCAAAATTTTATCTATAAGAGAAATTTACTCTCAACCAACCCCTGCAGATCCCTTCTACAGAACTCTATCAACCGCCCCCCCTACGATCCCGAGGGCCACCCTAACCATACTGAACCATACATATTTAACTATATGACGAGACCCAATGAATCATTCAAGATACTAAACAATCATTGCAAGGACCTCTAATTCAGGCACCCATACAAAGGTAGTCCTTCCAAAAATGGTGCACTCTCTAGCACATGGCCATTCACGGCCTCAAGCTGTGCTACCCTGTGACTATCCCAGTTCATCCTCCCAGTGGAGTGCCTCAGTCAGCTCAGCCACTCGGGCCTACAGCTGCACAACAATGGGATTTGGTCCCACCTCCTCCCGGGCATGCGGTGGTCTCCCTCGACCCCGGCCCCGGCCTCGGCCTCGGCGCGCAGTGGAGTTGCTATCACTACCACTTCTTGCAGCATCAAAGGCCTCCATCGATCTGACATCAATAGAAAAGAAATAATTCAAAATTAAGAAATTAAATTCACCCAATGTTTTGCAAACTAAACCACAGATCGCGCTGAGGTTCAGACTTAGCCCATTGATCTCATAGCATACCCCTACCGTATACTGACACGCTAGCAATGTCCTATATGGTGATAACTCTAGGTCGTAGTCGGACCGAACCACATGCTCTGATACCAACTTTGTCATGCCCCAACTTAGGGTCCCGTGATCGGCCAAGGTATACGTGCCAATACCCCAAAGCATAATCCATGCACATGCCAAAATAAATAATGTAGCGGAAAGAAAATAACAAGTTCTATTTAAAAGGAAAAGTGAATCAATACCAAGTTTAGATTAATAACTCAGAAGTAAAGAAAATGCGGAAATACGATTAGGTTCAACAATTCAAAAGTTTAGTCAAATAAAACCAGAAAAAATAACATAATTGCCCTCAGGCTACAACTCCAAAACAAGCTAATACAAGTGCATGACACTACCAAAAGAAAAACTCGACTACGACCCTAATTAGGAATGCTATGAGATCCAACGGCTCCTCTGCCTTCCAGCGACGTCAAGTGTATCTAACCCACCTCACCGGTCAAGCTCTGCAAAACAAAAATCACACAACAACGGGTGAGTTCAAAGAACTCAGCGAGCGACTTTATCCGCCCTCATAAATAAACACAGAGAAAACATAAATAAATTCTATGTCTAAAAAGGCCACGTCAAACAAATGTGATTAGCTACCAGGCCCGAAGGCCATCCATGCCCACGACTTCTATCTCTTCAAAGAGGTGCATCAGGTCGAAGCCCTACCATGCCCGAAGGCAACGTCACCTAAAAAAAATATGCATCAGGTCGAAGCCCTACCATGCCCAAAGGCAACATCACCATCACAGAGGTGCATTGAGCCGAAGCCCTACCGTGCCCAAAGGCAACATCACTATCAATGAGGTGCATCAGGTCGAATCCCTACCATACTTAAAGACAACATTACCATCAAGAGGTGCATCAGGTCGAATCCCTACCATGCCCAAAGGTAACATCACCATCAAGAGGTGCATTGGGTCGAATCCCTACCATGCCTAAAGGTAACCGCGCACATATCAGGATAATCGGGAAAGGCCCTCCGAACTTATCCTATAGGTTGGGAAATGACATCCAACCACACGAGCGTAGCCCGTAACCCGACTCCTAAATGAGCCGCTCTGCCATTCCCAAGGATATGACACATCAAGACCTAAGTCAAAATTATTCTATGGTGTCCTAAGGGTGTCCTCACTATGAAGCGTCTCAACACTTCAAACCCGACCCTTACCCCTTAGACCCACAACGTCATGAACTCGTGTGGTTTTATTTCATGCATATATTGTAAGTTGGTTCATAACAGATTATACTCACCCTTAGACCCAATTTTAATTATAGAATTAAAATATAGATCATCTCAAATAGAGTTTTATTTTAGAGTTTTGTTCTAGGATTTTTTTCTGCCCAGAAGTGTTGTATATACCCCGAATCTACTCTTTAAAGTGTATTCTATGTTTCCAAACTATGTTTTCTGGTCAAAATGATATGTTACACGACTATAATCAGAGATCTAATCTCATAATAACAGAGAAATAAAAAATCAGCCTAGATTCAATAAACATCACATAAATTTCAGAAAGCTAAAATTTTCAGCACAACATGAAATAAAATCCGAATTTTGCAAAATTAAATTCCTAAATTTCTAACATCACATATTCATGTCATCAAGCCACTCATGCATACAATCTTATAATTTTCATTCAATAAAAACTAACATATATATCAAGAATCCCTAAACCAAGAATCAAGGAAATTAAATTAATTTTTTAACATCAAGAACATCTAGAACTCCAAGATGATGTTTACACCCAAGACTCACAAGATTTAATTATAAAATCACAGATCTTCCCTTAAAAATAAATTCCATGATATGAGATCAAAATTTAAGATCTAAGCATGGCATGGAAACCCAGAAAATCTCAAGAACACAAAAGGACATTATCAAAATCAAGAATCCTCAAGACGACTTCAAGAAAATTTGAAAAAACCCCGAATAGGAGGGATAAAACCACTCACCTTGATTAGAAAAATGATTTAGAGAAGAACTTCCAAGCAGCGATATCCAAATCCGGCCTCAAAGGGGCGGCTCGACTCAACAAGGAAGAAAGAGGGGCGGCGGCTCCTTTCTCAACTTTTTAGGTGGCTCCAAAATAGGAGCCACAAGCCATGAGGGGAGGGTTTTATACACTCTCCTCAACCCTAACCCCTTAAACCATTAATTCATAACCCGCATCCACCTTAAGCCAAAACCAAAACCAGCTAACCCGATAGACTTAAATAATTTAATTAATCTCATTCTAATAAATCACAAACAATTAATTAAATACTCATATGAACATAATTAGCAATTATGCACACACAACACCAAATTAAATACTCTCAACCACCCAAGCCTAAAAATTCATAAATTCATAAATTTATATATTCTACTTACCCGAGCTCGCAAGCTCGCTCCGGACCATGAGTCGTCTCGACTCGACCATGAACTAGTCTGCTAAGCTAGCAAATACACATAAAAGAAAAAATAATAAATTTAAATATCTGGGATATTACATATATTTTCACACCTAGGGAATACACTTTAGGGTATGTTGAATTATTTCTAAAGTTATAAAAATTGTAGAGACCTACAATTAAGGAATTAGGGATCCTAGGGACACCTAAAGATATTAGAACCCTAGGTCTATATTCGAATGAGTCGACGCTAAGGAAACTCTAGGGGGCTGAACCCTCCTTGCCTTTAGGACACTCGGGTGAGGGAGGTAGGCCGGCCCTAGGGTACACGACTAGGATTGTCTAGGGGTCGCTAAGTGGTGTTACCTTGTTCTAGGGTTATTCATGCTTTTTATTTTCCTTACGAGGTTATGATGTATACTTTGGGTGTTATACTTGTTGAATGTGTTTGGCCGGATTGGCATGTTCCTACGTTGTTGGATGTGTTATATCTCTTTATTTAAGATTTGTGAACATCATTATGATATATGCATATATGTTGTTGTGATGTATGGCATGAGGATGCGGAGGTTGAGGTATGTCCTTAACTTACCCTTATTTATCTGTTGTATAGTGCATCTTTCGTTTTATATATATATCTGCGTGTGTGATGTGCTTGTTGCATTTCTCGGTAGCCTCGCTTGTGAGGGGAGGGTATGCCCTAAAGAGATAGCGTTGGCCTTATTCCGAAAGTCCAGCTAGTGAGGGGAGATCATACCCCAAAGAGACAGTTCGGAGTCCTGATCGGTGAGGGGAATATATGCCCTAAAGAGACGAATCAGAAGAGCCAGTGTCGGTGAAGGAGTGCATGCCCCAAAGAAATGGCACTGAGCTGGGTGGTAGTTCGGTGGCCACACCGTTTATCTACCTTACGTGGCTATGAGAGACTGACGGGTCCGGTGAGCGTTCATATGATTGTGTTATTGCATTTGAGATTACTATCTATTGGTGGATGCTTTTATCATGCGCAGGGTAGTGGATAAGCATATGATATTATTTTGTCATTTACTACTTATATTATATGCATGCTTTTATTGATTATGCAAGATGTTGATATGGTGGAATGAGGACTGATCTACTCACTAAGTCCTAGTTAGACTTACCCCTCATCTTTGTTTATTTTTAGCACCTGAGCTAGATCAGAGAGGTACCGGGGTGCATTACCGCGACGGGTGGCGGCAGGACAGCGGGTCTCGTGACATGTCATGGTTGAAGGGGATACCTGAGTCATTTGTATTTTCTTTTGAGTTATTGAGTCAGGTAGACTCGGGTTATTTATTTTCGCACTTTTCTTATTTATAGGAGTCTTGGTCATTTAATTAAAGTTTCCTTAAAGTAACTTGGACATTTGATTTTTCATTGAGTCGTTGGTTTGGTTTGGAATTTAATGTCTATTTTATCTCTTTTGAAATGTCATTGACTGTTCAAATTATCTATTGTGTTTGTGGTTTGAGTTCGCTTAGGCTTCAAGATACGTGGCGTACCCTGGCCGGTCATACCGGACTTGGGGTGTGACAGCAGTCGTCGTCTTGTGGTATACCCTTGATGTGTTGAACTGATTAAGGAAGATGCGGGAAAGGTCTTCGAAGGAATGAATAGACCCTGGTGGGAGGGAGGAAAACCACAACAACGCGATTTTTCCTAGGGAAGTTGGAAAGGCTATGCAGAGTGCTAGATTAGTTGCTCCGTGATAGAGCATCATAGTCCTAACATCGTCAGGTGTAGCGTTGTAGGGTGCAAAGGTGGTAGGCAGCTCGCTCCTTGGTGGGAGGCGGGTTGTCTTGATGTGCTCGGCAAAGGGTCCCGCGTCGAGAGGGAGGACAGTTCCAGCTTTTAAACTTTGGGATCTTCGTCTTTTTTCGGGCGGTGGGTGCTGGAGACCTTGTCACGAAGGACGAAAACTAGCCTCCTTCTTTTTGAGCGATTGCTCTCCCTATGCTTTGAGTGACAACGCTCGTGGTCAGCAGAGGGTTGTCCCGAGGACTGTGTTAGTATCTCAACTTGGGCTTCTAGACGTTGATTCTTTGCTTCCAACTCGTCTATCCACAATTGGGGCTGAAGGGGAAGATGGACTGGCACCGGAGCGTCGCTCCTCATAGTTTGAGCGTCACCATGTGGTTGATCGTCGTCGTCGGGTCATTGCCGTTAGTGTGCGGCGGTCGCTTGGCTCTGGGTTCCAACCATTGTGGGGGATATAAGCTTTACTCGGGCCCACAGTGGGCACCAAATGTTCCTGCCAGAGGATTGGAGTACTCTGGTCTGGTTCGGAGTTTCTCCTTATCTGGTTCAACGCCGGCGGGGTGGGGGTGGGGGTGGGGGGGGGGTGTTGGATGGACCTTGACACTATAAGGGAGGGTTGAATAGTGTCAATCCCCTTTTGTAATTTCTTTTAACTTAATTTTGTCTTAACTTAATGGAATTGTTCTTTAATGAATGATATGATCACAATTCAATCACAATAATGAAAGCAAGAGCAATGTAAACAAATCAATTTATAGTGGTTCGGCCAACCGCCTACTCCACTACCACACTATTTTATAGAATGTATGTTTCCCTTTGAATACACTTGAGGACACCCTTCTCCCTCACTTGGAGAATATCTCAATCCTATTCACTTAGGCAAAACACACTTCTACAAAGTTCACCCTAAGTATTTCCTAGCACACCTAGCAAGCTATCTTAACAAGAAAACAAGATTCAATAAATTACAAACTTTAGGAAAGAGCTAATGAAGAAGAAATTTGACCCAAGCTTCTTTCCACCGCCTTCTCATCTTCAACTTGCAACTGGAAGAAGACTTCAATGAACACAGCAAGGTTGAAGAGAAGAAATCAGCGCCTGATGAAGTCGAAACTGGGAGCAGAGAGGCGCGCGCAGGTGTAGCCCGTATGAAGGCCTTAAGACTCACTTTTAATGCTCAAATAAGTTTTGCAAAAGTATTTAATGAAGTTTGGTGAGGGGTATTTATAACCCCTCAGCCGAATGGCCATTCAACGGATAAAAAATCGACCGTTGAAGCCGTTCGGTCGCAAGGACGATCGATCAGTCGGTCAACCGACGGATCGACCGCTAGGTCCAACCGCTTGCAGTTGAGAGAGGTCGGTCGACCTACGGGTCGACCACCAACATTTATTCCGACATTCGGTCCACCCGTCGGTCGACCGAATTACTATAGTGAATCACACGATAGAGGCCATCTCTAGGTCGGTCGACCGATTGGTCGACCGTTACCTTTTTGCCAAATTTTTGCCTCTGTCAGTCGACCGACGCAGCTCAGCTATTTGCCCTTCACCACATTCGGTCGACCGGATGGCTTCTGTCAATTTCTTGCGATCAACCGGTCGACCGATCCCAGGCTGAGGATGATTAATTCCTTGCATTTTTACATGCCAATTCTAAGGGTTTGGTTACCAAGTTTCAACTTGGATAACCTTACATTTTAGGCTTGGGATAAACTATTCTAGGGACATATTACATTAAATCTTCTTGACTTAATTCGGAGCCTTTTTTCAATGATTTCTTCTTCCGTTCTTTTGACGATCTTTTTCGTCGTCTCGTTTGAATGGATTAGGCATGCGTATCGCAACCTCAACCTGAACTCAAAACTATACACTTGGATTAAATACATGTTTGTTATCATCAAAATAAAGATCGAGGCTTAAGAGAGACCCTTAAGCCAACAGGGGGACCTGCAAAAGACACTCCGACACTCAAGTTAGGGGACTCCAATGTGAAGGTAATGAAATTGAAACTTAGGGTTACCTAAGGCGTGTCGTGTCTATATTTATTGCAGGTGGAGGTGATGACACCGGCCGGAAATCTCGTCGGAATATTGCCGACAATGCGTCGAGACTGATCCCGGTCGAAAATCTCGTCGGAAATCTTGTAATGACGTATCTATCTTGATAATGAAGGATGTGAGTGTCCTTGTATAGCCAGGTGGGGTCTCCGGGTAGAACCGCTTGGTGTGGCTTTGATCTTGATAGGGAGTATCAAAATATGATGAAGATTATCATTCACTCAAGGGGGTGGTCAACCACGCCTATTTATGCTCATAGGGTCAGCTACAAAATAAGAGAGCTGCCCCTTTGTTTAAATTGTGAACACACACGGAATTCAAAATTCGGGGATTTCTCTAAGATAAAAATCAATAAGATAATGATTCTTGAAGTTAATTTCAAATTAATTCTTAATTAAATTCGAAATTAATTCACCCAAGGGGTGTTCAACTAACACCTCATAAATTATCTCATTGCGATTCAAATTTAAACTCACTCCGGAATTCAAAATTCCGATATTTATCTCTAACCTCTTCCCCCTCTATTAGGGACTTGAATTAATCATATTAGTTCATCTCCCTATTAAAAGAGAGTCAAACAACTAACTTCCCTATTATATAGGGAGGCTAGGCGCATGGGATAAAAATAAAGTTTTCCAGCCTAGTTCGAATTCAAAATTCGAGCCATAATAAAATTTGAGTTTTCCTCTTATATTTAGCCGACCCACCTTGACCCCTGGGTCTAGTCCAGTCAACATATTGACTTGACCAGGGTCAACACTTTGACTTTGACCAGGGGTCAGGTTGATTTCATCTCGCGTCGAACCCTACAAGTTAGGGTAACAAGTAACCCCTTCCTTAGATGCTAAAAATTCGTTCGATTAGGAAATACCTTTCCTATTTTATCCGTGAATGAGATCCATGATCGTGTTGCGGCATGTCCTTGCTAGTAGACATTAGGTGTTGCGTTCGAGCTCTATCTCATAAAGCTCGTTACGAGGATAGCCTATTTTGTGTGTGACCCATTAGGCCCCACGCTAAGCCATCAGTGAGTTGTGCATAATAGAAAGTCGAATTCAATAGAACATCTTCTATTTAAATTCCACGAACCTACACTAAATCCCTTTAGTATGATCGTGTGAGACTCCACTCACAAGTCATGATTAACGTCTAGCAACATGTCATGACCACCCCGGATAGTGTGAGGTCCAATCTGCAGGGATTGAATGCCATTCGGTGATTAGTTATCGTGCAACTAAATTCTTTGGTTACAATGTCCCAAACTCAGCTAGGGTACGAAAGAAGTGTCAAACCCTAATACCGATTCATATGCATTCCACCCGTTAAGTTGTCATCTCATTCATGAAACGTCAAAAAACCTTTTTCGATTTTCATATCCATTATGGCCAGAGACTCCCGAGTTGACACTTGCAGGGATACATAAGACATTATCTCCTCTTACTAGGCGTAACTGATTCCTTGTTGGTTGCTCACCTATCTCCATGAAAGCTTCTCCATGCCCAACGATACCGGGCACACGACTCTTTGAGCCACGTAAGGATATCACCAAAGCGATGGATCATCAATCACAAGGTAATCATGACAACCTCAGGTCCAAGGATTGCTTGCACCCACTATCACATGAGGAACAACCTATTGACACTCATATAAGAATTCCATTTGGCATTCCTAGAGTGGGTCAGTTCAGTGAACTCATTCTACAATGAGTACATGCACTCATACATTAATGGTGATTCATAAGTAGTTGTGAGATCAGCTACCTCCTATCTTCTCTCCTCCTCCTCCTTCTTCTTCTCTCCTCCTCCTCCTCCTACTAATTAACTATGCATGCATGCAGCTCGGTGGACCGACATGGATGGTGCAATTGGGGTGCAGGGGCGCCTCCTTCTTCGAGCCCATCGGCTTTAGCACCACCAGCGATAAGCAAACGAGCGCCCCCTCGTCCACCCCCTGGCCATCAAAACGAGCTTGAAGACGTTCTTACCGTCAACTTTAAACCCATTATGTTTACTTTTATTTTTTTTATTTTTTATATAAAATTTAAAATTTAATTTAAATTAAATTATACTTTTAAATAATAATATTCATACTCAAATAATTAAGAGTAATATATATAAAAATTAAAAGTATAATTTAGTTTAAACTAATTATGATAATTTTAAATTTTATCTAATTTTATTATAAGTATGCATATATAATTGCGTACGAGTTTTCGACTAATTTAAAATAATGTTAAGGATAATCCATAGGCACAGAGCGTCCGCACTAATTTCTTTCCGAGAGAGGCTTTTCGATTCACATTATTCAAGCGGGAGTTCCTAATTTGACTCAAAACCCAAATTGGGTTGCTATTTCTCTAAAATACGGATTTATTTTCGGATTCGAATTTTTTCCATTTCGGATTTGAAGTGTTTCTCCAAACATCCGTTAGAATAAATAGTTCGTGCTTTCTCTGCACGGCCACACCTAAACGGGAGTGGCGATATTACGTTCCGCTACTTCAATTTCCTCGTTCTCCGTTCGTTGGGTTTCGTCTTGAATTTTTCATTCCAATAACTTTCTTCGATCGAACCACGAGCTCAGATCACCCGGAATTATCCGGAGATGGCCAACAGATCCCAAAACCCAGGTTTGATTTCCTCCCCTGATTTTTGGTCCAGGTTGAATGATGCCATTGTGATTGGACGGGTTGTCCCTCGTAGGTACTAAAATCTAGCCTTTGAATCAGAATCAGCTCGGTTAGGAGCTTAAATATGAGTTCTGATTTCTAGAGGGCACTCGATCGATGTTCTTGAACCATTGACATCGAGGAACCCTAGGCCTGTAGGAGGGGATGAAAGCGATTCCTAATTCGTTATTTTTCTGTTAATTCCTGCTGAGTAGTAGAGCTCTGAGTATGATAAGTGGAGACGTTTTTGGTGCATCACCTACTGTAACATGTTTTATGTGAAAGTATTATTAGTTTCTTACTATCTATAAAAACGCTTTTGGATCGCAAATTAATTTGTTGTGGATATTTCTTTGAGATTTATTTCATGGGGATTTTAGCAATGGATTTGCTGAATCTTCATTCTTTCCCGCTTAATATTTGGATATGTAAATCAGTTTGATACTTTGATAGAACAAGTAATTACTCATTTAGTCATAAGTAGATTTTTTTTCATATATTTTCTTCCAATGGAAACAAATTGTTTGAATTCTAGGATAGGTGGTTCTCATATTTGATTTTGCTCGAATTCTCAAACAAGCAGTATTTTCCTTTCTCAAACAAATTGTTGATTTATGCTAACTGTTGCTTCTCATCAGATAAAAAGTTACTATTTGTGTTTCTTATTGGAAGAAAAATGGTCAAAAAATGTTAATAGTTATTTAGTTTTTCAATCTCTAGCATCTGAAGTGTCAAGAGCAATAGATGGTGATGGGCAAGATGTTAAAGGTGAAGCTACCTATGATTTTCCTGAAAAGTCAGTATTGGCAATCACAGAACCAATAAGGGAGGACCAAGTGCAAAATGCTGTGAAATTTTTGGAACACCCAAAAGTGAGAGGTTCTCCAGTGATACATAGGCGTGCATTTCTAGAGAAGAAAGGACTCACAAAGGAGGAAATTGACGAAGCCTTTCGCCGTGTGCCTGTAAGATCTCCAACTTATCTACACCTTTTGTTTTTGATATTTTTTTTCCCTGGTGCCTGTTCCTTTCTGAAGACAACAATTATAAGTTTATAAGTGATTTTTTAATTTCATTTCAGGATCCACCTTCAAATGTGATAACTGTAGAGGACACCACAGCAAGCCAAGGTAATAAATCATGTTTTTTACTGTGCAAACACTCTACTTACCTCTTCGTCAAACAAAAGTGATCTTTATGATTATATTTCTATTTGACACGGACAATCTGTTCTGAATATTCTTTAGATTTGTGATGTTTTATAAGACAAGTTTTTACTAATATCAAAGCTAATCCTTGTCTAGAAAAATTAGAACATATTAAAATGGATCTCTTAATAATAGCATTTATCATCCTCCATACATCAGGTTAGTTATTCATGTAAGTTGGTATGTTTTGCAAAATCTTAATTGTTTTAATATATTATTAATAGCTATATCTCCCTTCCATGTGCAACTCATTGAACCCTAGTTAGAGTTCTTCTCCCTCTTCTCTCCATTTTTTTCTCTTTTCTGTTCATTCTGCAAAACAATAAAAAAAGATTCTCATTGCTGCAATAATGACCATAACTCTTCATCAACAACAATCATAAAACCCTAAATCCTGGTCACCATAGATTTCGAATAACATTATTAGAAGTCAGTGTCCCCTTGAAGCTGTGTGACACTTAAGCTTTTTGCATAGTCATGTTCCAGCATGAGCTATAAGCTTGAGATTTGATTAGGGAGTGCTTGTAAGTCAATGTAGACTCAAGATTGAAGCCATGAATATATGAACGGTGGAAAATGATTAACCCATGCATCTATTTATAAATTCAGAGACCAAACGGCTTTACCAACCACACACCACATAACCAATAAGGGAGGACCAAGTGCAGAGCTACCTATGACCAAATGCTAGCGCTGTTTAAATCTAGGGCATGAATCAATCAGTTTTCCAATCAACTCACACCACATTATCCATGGCTCCACCACCATGAAAGGGATTGTCAAAATCTCCCAGATCTGCATTATCCTCTAGACCACCTTCTGGCACGTCTATAGGGTTGTGGTCGCCGGATTCTCATACGGGCTGCCGTAGGTTCGTGCTGCTGTAAGGCATGAACAACCTGTGACAAATGTTCAATCATTCTACGCATCTCGGCCAAATCTTCCTGTTGGCCCTTATTCCCTCTTCCACGACCTCTACTGCGTCCAACCATGGCTTAGAACAACAAAAACCCTAGTTTTAATTGTAGGATGTTTGCTTTGATACCAAAATTGATGTCGTAAAATAGAAAAGGGTTAATTACTAAATATGTCCCTACTTTTGATGGTTTTCCCTAATTTATCCCAACTTTTAACTTTTCCCAATAATATATTCTACCTTTCGATTTCTTTCAATTATATCCCGCCGTCAATCAAGTGTTAAATTTGCCATTTGGATGCTGACGTGACACTTTTGACATGGATCAATATTATCACGTTAGCATCCCTAAATGAATAAAAAAAATTTAAAAATTGTCTGTCATCAAAAGTCTTTTAATAAGGTTTAAATGATTATATATAATATACTCTGACTTTTAAGGATTTTCTCAAATCTATCATAACTTTTTATTTCTAACGAAAACGGGTCCTGTACATTCGATTTGTTTCAATTATATCCTATCATCAAACCGTGGTTTGAAATTTCGTATCGTACCACCCGTACCGGGTGGTACGTATTGGTTTTTGAAAAAACCGGTATACGGTACATTCGGTACTAGTCGGTACCGGGTGTACCGATACATACTGGGCGGTATGCCCGATATGTCCATACCTCGATGTATTTGACTACTTAAGTTAAGAATTTTATGGATGTTTTTCATCATTTCTTGGTCAAGTAAGATGTTTTATAGCTTTAAACTCTATTTTAAACTTCAAATTTGAAAATCAAAGTGAAATTTAACAATATTTGAGTTCAAAACTATGCTTTCTAGCATAAAAAAAATATCGGTACCCCTTTTGGTACCGGATCGTACTGTGTGTCAGTACGGTATGGTACCAGTGTTTGGCCGGTACCAGTACAAAATCCGAGATTTTGAGCCGTGCACCAAACTATCATCATTTTAACTGTTAGGATTCTAAGTTGTATTGCCATGTGGATTAGAATTTTAGTTAGCATCCCTAAATACATATAAAAATAATAATATGTCATGACACTAAATCTTTCGAGTCCATGAATGATATAACCGAGATCTAAGGAATGATGCAATTGAAAATAATGTAGTTGATTGTCGGTGAGAGTGATAATGGTTCTACCTTCGGGCCACAACGATGCAAAGAGGGGTGAGTATTGAGAATGTAGGGGGACACAATTTTTTCATAAATTTTTGAAGAATAAGGAGATAATTTGTTTTTAAAAGGTTTGGTGAAATGATTTTATTATTATATCAACAATGCTACTCAACATTTTAATGGTAAAATTGATAATAGTTTGATAGTAGGATATAATTGAAAGAAATTGAAAGTACGAGACTCATTTTGGTTGAAAATAAAAATTTGAGATAGATTTGGGAAAATCGTTAAAAGTCGGGATATATTAGATATAATCATTTAAATCTTATTAAAAACATTTGATGATGTGACATTTTTTGAATTTTTTATTCATTTAGAGATGCTGACGTGGCAATATTGATCCACGTCAGCATCTCAACTAGATAAATAATTGAAATAACAACTACTGTGTCAGATTAGGGAGTGCTTGTAAGTCAATGTAGACTCAAGATTGAAGCCATGAATATATAAACAATGGAAAATGATTAACACATGCATCTATTTTTGAAACTCAGATAACCATCTCTTAAATTTATTCTTCTACTAGCTACTAGAATGATCTTTAGTTCTAATTTAATATTTTCATACTCTTGTGCTCGTAGTAGTTCTTAAGATCAATTAATGCAAAACCCTACATGTATATCTCTTTCTTGATATATCAGATTTCTGCACTATCTTTTGTTTGAACAACTTGGAGTTTCCCTGCATCATTATCATTCCCAATAATAACTGGCCTTTTTCTTTATTCTGCTGCAGCTATCCCACCAAAATCATCTACAACCTTGCAGCGACAAGTTCCATATCAGGTTTCGCAACAGCCACCTGCTGTTTCTTCTGCAACTACTAGCTTGTATCACTCTAAATTCAATTGGAGTCAGGCTCTTTTTGTTGTTGGGATAGCTTCTGCTTTAGGAGCTGGGACAGCAGTGCTCTTCAAGGTACCGCTAATTTGACTGATCAATGTTTCAAGTTATTTCAACTGCCAAAGATTTGTGGTCTGTAGGTATAAATTATTTTCAGAAGCTTTTCATGTTTCTCAATTTTTTCTTTACTGTTTTCTAAACAGAAAAAGATTATTCCAAAGTTGAAAGCTTGGATTCAGAAGATTGTTGCAGAAGAGAATGATTTCAAGTTGAATATAAAATCAAAAGCTAATATAGCTGAAGAAGCAGCAGAGGCTGCAAAAGCAGCTGCATCTGCTGCTGCTGCTGTTGCTGTAGCAAGTCAAGAATTGTTGAATGCCAAAAATGCAGGTTGGCATCTCTGAACTTTATTTTCCATAGATTTGTGAATGAGATCTATACCATGGAAACATGGTTAAACTTTCATTTTCTTGTTAGACTGGAAATACTTTGAGGCATTTAGTAGGATGTTAGATGTTCAACTAGAAGAGATGATATCCATCGGAAATGCTATTCACAAAATGGAAACTACAAGGAAAGAATTTGCAGAAAATAAAGGGAGACAAGGATACACACAATCTGAATTATGGAAGGGTAAGTTAACAAAATGAGAACTGGATTTGTCCTTGAAATTTTCTTATTTTCTTTTTTTCAGATTAAGTAATATGTCAATCCCAAAATAATAGACAAATAACTTGTTTGATCTGTTGGTTATGAGTTGAAACACAAACTCTGGTATTAAGCAATGAAAAACTTGTTTGTAAATTTCACATGTATTCTCTTGTTGTTAGGGAAGAAAGTTGGACCTTTTCTCAGTAGCCAAAGATTAAAACATCACAAGCATATGGGGATATGTGGAATTTATCATCTTTATGAAGGATATGCGGGGCAAAACTACTTCAGGAAATAAGTGAAGCATGTCTTTCATGTTGAAGAATTTCTGGTGTTACCTTGACATGATTAAAACCAACTATGTTTCTCAGAAGATTAAAACATCACAATTCACAAGCATTTAACATTTTTGCTGACTTTTCTAGTTTTAACCATGTGCATAAGTTATTTACTCACTGCTAGTTATCTGAATAACGCACAACTGATAGTAGAGAAAGTAAGCCGTAGCCTATTGTAATATCTACCCATTGGTGTATCTCCCTTCTTTTCCTCAGAACACCCTTATCTTCACTTTGTTAGTTCCCCTTCTTGAATATTGAAGTTTCTAATGTTTAGTGATGTACTGATTTAGAATATACTGATCATTGGTGAATGTTGGGCCATGTTGGTCAAGAAATGATAGCTTTATAATTAGTCATATATTTTGTTTCCTGCAAAACGATCTGTTAGATCTTTTGGAGCATACAGACCCATGTTTCTAAAACCAGTTGGGGCGAGTCCATACAGACTATACTGACAATTTTTTACTGTCCGATTGTGGTCACCTTCATACGATGGCACTAGTCCTCTCATCCTTCCATCACGATAACAACTATCACATAACTGCAAAACTTAAAGCTTTTTATTGATGACTTCTTGCTTCATTGTGAAATGCATGGAGTATTAGATGCCTTGTTTTCCCTCCTTACAGTTACATAATTCATTAATTGTAGGGAGATGGATTTGCTGTCTCTTATACTACCTCAAATTGTGTCTTCATATAAACACATTAGTCATCTTGATTTAATGGTTGGTCTTTTTCCTCAAGTTTATACTAAACTACTTTGCTATGAAAATGATACCTTGTGCAGTTGATTAGTGGTTTTTAGGTGGATGTAAAATATCACACACTTCACTGATTACACCAACAAATATAATCAACCTATCCAGATGAGATGACATTTCACATGCATTTCCATTTTCCTTGTGCAGCTAATACAGTGGCAGCATTTAGATATTTGGATCCTGTTTTAAATTTTGGTTCTTTTGTTCTCCAAGACCACTTTGTATTCATTTACATCTCAGTTGGTCTTCCAGAGAACCTGTTTTGATGATTATGAAATTCTATTTTAATATGAAGGGCCGTGCTATTTATTTGTCTGCAATCCTCAGGAACAACCAACAACCCATGGAGATCAACTCAACTGAATCAGTCAAGTTCAAATTTTAGTTCAGACTCTAAGGTCAGTTGGCATTTTATGAATTTAGCTTGCTGCTACATTTCTTTGGCAAATTGACAATTCTTTAACTAGTCCAATAATTTTTTGCAGCTTTCTAAAGTAAATGGCTCTTTGAATAAAGACATTGGAATAGGTCACCACCAAAATGTTCTACGGCTTTTTAACTTCAACTAAGTTTAAAATATATGTTTCCTTTTTCTCATCTATTTTGTTTTCTAACAGTGAAACAATCACCAAGTCTTTCTTCTACAGAAGTAACAGAACCTACAAAGGCACCACCACCACATCCAAAGTCATACATGGAGGTATATGCAAACGTGTATTATCTGTGAGATAGGAATACTATTCTTGTGGGAATATCATTTACCTATCAGTGAGGAAATGGGCCTTTTCTTGCATTTAAGTTGCTGGACAATTTTATTGTTCCTTTGAATGGATATTCAGCTCTATCTATGACTTTTGCTAATTACTAGTTGTATGTGCTATTGTAATTAACTATGGTATGCATTTCTGCTATTTTAATGCCAACACAATATTTTTTGAATTTCATGGCTTGCATGACCTGATCATAAATTGTCTGATTATCTTTTTTGTAAAGGTTAATCTTCACATTGTATACAGTATCTTACTATTGGATAAAATAATATTTTAGTCATATACTTGGCTCCAATATGTTTTCCTAAATTCTTAGTATTTATTATTATTTTTTATGGCATTGCTTATGAAATTATAGATTAGTTTAAATAAAATGGTTTAGTTTACATGACCTGTATCAATGGAAAGCTTGATGATGCCTAAGCTACCAATTATCTTTCATCAAATCAATGTGTCTCCATCTTAATCTTCTCAAACCATCTGATGGAGAAAACATATCTTTGGAATCTCAAGAACCGAGAATAAGATACTTCATGGACAAAAATGAGGCCAGCTTTAGATCTCTGATCAATTTCAATAAAGTTATTGCAAGGTTCAAGAAACTCAAAATTAATAACTTACATACTAGAGTAATAAGCAGATATTTGATAGGAGTGTAAATTTATAATTTATCAGCCAACTTGAAAAGCTCATAGCTAGTTCAAGCTCCATTTTTCTCTAACAAATCTAATATAGTAAAAATTCTGCAAGCTAATTAAACTTTTATTAGGTTATGAAACTTCACCTTTATAGGATGAGAAAAAAGAATCCTAGGCATTTTTGTTTTTGTGGGCATTTATTATGGGCATAAATGCTTATATATTTAAGATGCTTTCGCATTTTTACCTGTCATGTTTAGGAGAACTCTATATGTGAGATTTCTTGCTATTTTCTTCTTCTGTACTCTTTGTTGTTTGTGCCTTCGTTAGTGAGTTCATATTGATTTTCTTTTATTTCAGATACTAGAAATGATACAAAGAGGGGAAAAACCTCCTAACATCAAGGTACATTTCTTCTTCCTCTTATTTTCTATGCTAAGCTTCTACTCATTCTTAGTCACAACCCTTTTCTCTTTTCTGATATAATGAACAGGATATTGATGACAACCCTCCCAACCCTGATCAGCCAATAACTAAACCTCTTCTAGCTCCAAGGCCCAAGGTATGAACCTCATTATCTTTCCTCTTAATATTTGTATAGTTTTATGAGGTTATAGGTGTATACATAATCAGAAATGATTTTGGATATGTTGTCATATGTCAATAACATAGGTATTTGTTGATTCACATGCAAATCATTTTTATGTGGATACTTTTTTAGAATATTTCTCCTATTATTGGACAGTTTTTAGTTGGATTTTTTATTTGTATTTTAGCTATTTTAAAGGAGACAGTTTTTAGTTGGATTTTTTATTTGTATTTTAGCTATTTGGTTACTTTTCTAAATTTGAACATAGTAGATTGATTCTTCTACATTGGGTACTATCAATCTCTTTAGTCCCACTAATTTCAAGTCAAGAGGAAAAGATATATCCCCTGTTGAATAATTTAGAGATTGAATGACAACCATGTTATGAGAACCTAACTTCTAGGTTCATGGTAGGATTCTCATTAGGTGGTGATTACAAACTAGTCCTCGGTACATCAACCCTATCAAACTAAGTTTACCAGCTTCACTATCAAATAGTATTATACAATGTAAGAGTTTAAAACTTTTAAACTTGTAGCATAGAAGTAAACAATAAGCTTACATGGTGAGTCAAACGTATCTTTGAATATCCATGGTAATAATTTGTCTATCTCAGATTTCCTCTTTTTTCACTTCCCTCTTCTTTCTTTAAAATTTTTTAAAGTCACGACTTGAGTTCCCTTCTGCCTAGTCATCTCCCGGCATTTTCCAACCACATACCAAGAAATCAACCAAAATTCAACCAGTCTTGAATAATACCTATGGGGATCAAGTATGGATCTATCTAATCTATGTAAAATGGAGGAAGTTCAACCACTTGATACCATTATACAGGCCACATGTACAGGCCAAAGAGAAAGTTCCAGCTGTATAGGCTATGCATGCTGCTTCTATCACTCCCTTGCATAATGCAAACATGAATTTTAATGCTGTAGCAAAGGAGCAGCAATTAATATTCTAAGCATTCAGGCATTTGACCACTATTATTTACAATCTTAATTAATTTATTCTATGTGCTGTTATTTTGCTCCTGCTTCATGTGCTATACTTTTTTAAATTACTTTTCAGTCACACTGTCTTAGATGAATGGCACTGAAGATAATAAATTAGATTACCAGTTTATGCTATGTATGACATCCAAAATACTACAGTAACTCCATCTAATACCCTTTAGTTTCCTTGAAATTTAAAATAATTTTGTAGCAGTGTCATGTAAACATTATCCTGCTCGCTTTTATGAGGAAGCAAAGGGATCAAAATATTGACTTTTCCTTGGGTTCATGAAGACACTAGTCTCTAGCTATGTGATTTCTTTCCATAAGATGAAAGGGGAAGAGATCCATTTCTTCTAGGCAAATGAGGATGGAAAGCACTGTAGATTACCTCTATTCATTTAAAAAAGAATCTTAATTTCCTGCATCCTTTTTGTTCATGAACATTGGTCATTTTTAGGGAAGGTTAGATATATTATTAAATTATATTGATATGACAATGTAATCTTGGCGTAATTATCTTATGTACAAAAGATTTAATATAAAAATTTCCTGCTTAATTGGGTTTTTAGATTGTCATATTCTTTTCATATAAGTAGGTGTGCGCACACAAAGCTTGTCAAAGGTGCAAGGCGCACTAAGGGCGCAAAGGTTCCAATATTGCCAGAGGCACAAGGTGTAAAAAAAGCGCGCACCTGATTAAAACAAGGCACACCCTTATAAAAATATTATCTATGCTATTCTCAAACAATAAAAAATATGGTATGCAATAAAAGAATTAGATTATATGCATCATTGCACAAACATCAACAATTCAAACAGTGAATTAAAATCTCACGTATCATTAATCTAACTAAAGAGATAAACAACAAAATCTTTTAAAAACTAAGAGTTTCTCATGATGCATCAAACTAGGTAATTCATAAGGCAGCTGGGAAATAGAAGTGTTCGACGGTGAAAGAGAAGCAGAAAGAGAGGATTCGACTGGGGACAGTCGGGTGAAGCCCTAATGTCTTTTTTTAAAAAAAATATATTTTAATATAATCATAAGTAGTGGTCCCCCACTAATTCCTTGATCAAGAGGTTATTTTGCATTAGAAGTACACATGTTAATTCTCAAGCCAATGATGTTGATGGGATGTTACTACAACCTTAAGAACATCGTCAACATAAAGAAAAAAAAAACAATTTCAATGAGGTGCAACAAGCGCGCGCCTTGGGCTTAAAAAAAAAGCCCCCAGGCGTGCGCCTTGAGCTTAAAAAAAAAACCCAAACGCGCGCCTTTCATGCGCCTCACTGAAGATGCAAGGCTTGGCTTGGCCAAGGTGCAAGACCACTTTGGTGCCGGGCCTGGCACGCCTTTGACAACATAGGTGCACACTAATTTTTCACAAGATATCTCAAATGTTTTGGACATTGAGCAAAATTCACATAGATGCTAAAATGTGACTGAAAACTCAATCGCATCAGCTTCAGACCTAGCTATTCAGCATATAATTATGTCAGGCACAAAGTTCTGAAGGTATTATATATTAACTTTATTTAATATTTTGTACTATTAATTGATGTAGCTGTCAAGACATGGGCATGCGGATAATATATCTAGTTGTAGTGAATATGGGGATAAGGGATTCCATAATACAAGTTCTAACTGTGAACTATAGCACTGAAGAATATTGTTATGGTATATGGGTTCTTTTGGTTCAGTTTTTCTGTTGTCCAATTAAAATATTCCAATTATGTAGGCACTAGGTAGTATAATAAATAAGATGGAAAGTTCTCAGCTTATGCTTAACTTTTCTGTATCTGGTCAAATTTAGTAGTCATTTCCTTACCGGGATTTGCTTGTAACTTGATGATTTATTTGGCCTCAACTTAATATTCCAAGGATTTCTATAGTAATGAATAACTTTATGGGACTACTAGGCATATAACAAAATCATTGAGGCTGTGACATTTCTAGGGTAATTCTAATTCCAATGGGATCGCATTTTCCTGCAAACAAATTCTTCAGACCACTGTTTCAAGGGTGTATCCATTTTTTTCTAGTTAACATAGAGATGCCATTTTGTATCTATCATTGATTTTAAAAATGATTACTTCACATTTTATAGCATACTTGAAACTATTTGGATCTTTCCATTTATACTAAGTATGATATCAATAATCCTGTCAAACAGCCTTGGGAAGTTGGTCAGCAAGTTCAGCAAAGATCCACTTATGATCTTCACTCTCAGGCGAATGGGCAAGGGTTGAATTCTGAAGGTCATGATATCAATTCTCAACTGAATGGGATCCGTTCAAATGGTTCTGAGCCTTGGTGGAGAAAGAAAACCATTAAGATCTCAGAAATGGAATCTGAATCAGAAGAAGAATTTTTTGATGCAATGAGAGCCAATTCAAGTCCAATGAAACAGGGATGGGTTCCACCACAGCCACCAGCTGTTCTGATGCCAGAAGCTGCAGATGCTATTAGACAGCCAAGATCATCCATTCAGAAGCAGCATTCCAATGATAATAACATGATCATTAGCTCCAGCAATGGAGAACTTGATGTCAAATCATCTGATTGGATTGTCTAACATGAAAGGTCTGGTAGCACGGGGATGGATCTCAATTAAACTAAATATCAAGAAAGAGAAGCTGGTGTAGAAATCAAATAAACAAAATATAAGCTTGTCAATGTTAAATGTGTTACTTCAGTATTATCTTTGCTGTCATATAGTAAAGACAAGCCACATGAAACAAAATCTTTAGCATTTCTCAGCCTGTGGATAAATGACAATATACAACAAAGAAACTACAAGTTGAGAAGTCATGGAATCTGCAATTTATGTTATAACTTGATAGAATTGTTTCAGGCTTTAGTTAGCAATTCATATCATTTTTCTATGGACAAATTTCATTTGACCTTGACACGTTCTCAAGTTGCTACATGTGGTTTGTCATCATTCTACCCTCCATATGTTGGCTCAAAAGGAAGCAAAAGAGATTGTATAGCAATATGAGGCTAGTTTCATATTTGATGAGATTTCTAGATAAAATGTTGTTCGATGAGATTATTAGATCAAATGTTGTAATTTAGAGTTTCGTTTTCTGTCAAGTTGTATGGTTTTTGTTAAGTTCTAGCCCAGGTTTATGCATTCGATTGTTTGAAGTTACTCCTTCGCGGTTAGTTTATTGCATGAGCTTTGAATAGCTAAGGTTTCTTTGGTTGGATAAAATAGATTAATAATGAAATAGATATTTCTCATCTATTTCTATTCCCTCGTTTGGTTGCCAGAAATAACTATTTCGTCCTTGTCTATTCTAATATTCTTGATAACTTTTTATAGTTTTTACTCGATGAGGTTCATCCAAATTACATGTGACAAATTACATAGTAGATATGTTATGATTTTTTTATAACAAATATGAAATATAAATAAATTTAACTAATTTCAAACATAGTATGTTATAATAATATCATATACGATAATATATTTAAATTAAGTACAATATATTAGATTACATAATGATATCATATAACATACAATAGTTTAAATAAAAATAAAAATAAAAATAAAAATGATATAGCACCTCTAGTCAAAGAGAAAGGTAATATGCTAAAAATCACATCAAAGTTTTACCTCGCGGGACTTAATGATAAGGTATACTCTTATACTTTTAGTCATGTTAAAAATATGAGTAAATTATACTGATTGTCCTTGAGGTTTAGTGAAATTATACTGACATTTCCTCTATTTGTAATTTTATCTTGTGACTCTCCTGAATTTTATAAAAGATTACATAGACTCTCCTCTAACGAAAATTGTCAATGGAGTGTTTGTCATGTGCACTGCACATGCTTACCAATGATATTTTTGAAATATTCATAATTTTTTACTTATTTTAAATGACAAAAATACTCTTATATCAATTAACTCTCATTCTCTCGTATTTTCACCTCATGAGTGCTTAACACTTCAATTTTCACATTCAACTAACATTAATTTCGTGAAGAATATCAAATAATAAAGAAATTTCTCTCAAAATTTTATTTATTTAATTATTTTATGCATGCATTTTAATGATTTTTCAGTAAGGGGTATAAGAAAGAAATCACATTACTAACGGACTTCGTTTAACACCGTTAGTTACAGGGGAGGTAAGTGTCACGTAGACAAATAGATGATAGATTGGTGTAATTTCATTGAACCACATGGGAGGTTAGTGTAATTTACCTTAAAAATATTAATAATAGTGATAGCTCTTCTAGCTCTCTTAACATAACATATGAGGAATTAGTTTAAGAGTGTAGAAAAATGTATGAATTACTGATGAAAAAAAATAAAAAAAATATGACCATTAATAAGGAAAATTTGAAACTTAATAGTTATGTGCATGAGCTTGGATTAGAAAGTGACAAATTGAAAAATAATAAATTGTTAACTGAGAATTCAAAAACTAAAAGTCAAAAAGATAATTTAATGTCTCAAAAATTAATCATTAAATGATAGCATACTTTTACTTAGAGTAAAATCTCAAATTTGAACAAAAAAGCAGACTGGTTAGCGCACTACGCTAGGAAAATGAAAAGGAATTTCGAGTGAAATCACAATTGGCCTCCATATTTGATTAATTTGGTTGTAAATGACTATACTCATGTTCGGGTTGATTAACTGAGTTTTTTCTTTCTTTTTGTATATATATAAAAAATTCTCAAATTTGAATTTATAAGTAAATGCATTTGAAAATGTTCTTTTAAAGAATGCACATATTTCACATGCTTCAACATTCTAGACCTAGGACACATCATATGCATAATCATAAAAAAATCAATTGTTATTACTTTTGTTCCGGCGCATATGATTACATGATTAGCGATTGCGCATTTAAAAGGAATTCTAATGTTTATAAGATATTTTGGATTCCTAAAGTGACTAACTCCCAATGACCCAAAGTCACTTGGGTACTAAAAGTTTTATGCTCTATAGTAGGGGGAGTTAATTATCACATAAGGTTGAGATGAAGATGATTGGTTGGAGTTGCTTGATGACTCAAAAAATATATCACCTTAAATTTGCAACTTCATATCATCTAGATGCAGCTAAAGTTGGCATCTAATGTAATTTGACATCATTTCCTCACTTGACTTGTTTATTATACATGCTCGTTATACTTTTTAAATGATTTTGGACTTTTAATTTCTCAATATCTTCGGAGACCTATGTTACCTATAACGAGTATATGTGACATTGTGATTCTAAATCATTGGTCAATCATTAACCTTTCGGTTTTCAACCAATAGGGATGATTGTGAAGATCTTAATTTTCATTTTTATTAAAGATCTCTTAAAAAAAAATTTGGTATCATTTTTTTCATTTTGTAATGAATTTTAAACTATTTATCAAAGTATTGATTTAGTTAAGAAAATCAAAACCTTCTTTGCTATCTAGTTTAGTTATCTTGCTTGTAACTATAATTTTAACATGATAATGGTGAAGTTTGCTTGCAAGATAAGCTTGGTTTTATGGAAGATCAAAGAAAAATAAAGAAAATGAAAAATATTGACAATTTTTTTTAAAATGAGGCATGAGTTTCATTATTGCAATATATTTAATGCATTACCTCAAGAATCATGTGGCCATACTTGATATATGTTTATGAAATGAATTCATGTGATTTTGATTAAAAACTTTTGAAAAATGAAAAATCTATACTTTGACAATTTCATGATACATAGTTCATTTTTTATTGAAACCGTGCTAAGGTGTTTAATAGACTAAGAAAGATTATTTTTATCTCAAACTTTTTACACATGCTTGAAACCAATATAGTATGGTTGTGCGCAAGTTTGGTTTAAATTTGAAATTTTTTTAAAATATGTAATATTTATAAAAATGTCACTACATATCTAGCGATTTTTAAAAATATATAAAAACATAGTTTTGAATGATTCTTGAACTTGCATATTCCTTGGTGAATGAAGTTTATATAGTCAAAATTTCAGATTTTTTTTGCTATTCTATTTTATATGAATTTTGGTGTACAATTTTCATGTAGAATATAATTTTAGTATTAATTTGATAAATTGTCATCTTGATACAATCTAAATGCTCATAATTTCTCCAATTGACATCAATAATGTTTTTATTATATTATATATAACTTTCAGTTAGTATCTTACACTTTTTATTTCATGAACTTTTAAAGAGTGTTTTTGGTACTTTCTAAATTCCCCCAAAATGAATATGACTTTGAAAAAAAATCAAGATATCATTGTTTATCTTTACTTCATCCCTATAATGGGGTTTTCAAACTCGATGGATGAGATCATGTAATATATATCCTAGATAATTAAATTTATTATTTTTCCTCTTGTGTGTGTGTTTGCCAGCCTAGCGGACTAGTTCATGGTCGAGTCGAGTCGACTCATGGTTCGGAGCGAGCATGCGAGCTCGGGTAAGTAGGATATGAATTTATGAATTTTAGGCGTGGGTAGTTGAAATTATTTAATTTGATGTTGTGTGTGCATAATTATTAATTATGTTCATGTGGGTGTATTTAATTGATTGCTTATGATTTATCTTGTATTAATATTAAATTAATTAAGTCTACCGGGTTAGCGGATTTGGTTTTGGCTTAAGGCGGATGCGGGTTTGGACTAAGGTGTTTAAGGGGTTAGGGTTGAGGAGGGAGTATAAAATCCCCTCATCATGGCTTGTGACTCGTATTTTGGAGCCACCTAAAGAGTTGAGAAAGGGAGCCAGCCGCCAAGCCAAGCCGCTAGCCCCCGTTCCCTTTTCTCCTTGGAGCCGCCGCCGCCACCTAGAGCCAAGCTGAGCCGCCTGCTTTTTCTTTCCTCCTCTCCTCTCTTCCTTCTCTTTGGAGCCAAGCCGAGCCGCCTGCTTTTTCTTCTCCTCCCCTCTCTCTCTTCCTTCCCTTTGGAGCCGAGCCAACCCCTCTCCTTCTCCTCTCTCTCCCTCTGATCTCCAAGCCGGCGGCTTGGAGTGAGCCGCCGCCCCTTGGAGCTTTTTCTTGGGTTGAGCCGTCGGCCTTTTGAAGCTGGATTTGAGGGCCGTCATTCGGGATTTCTTCCTTAGTTATTCTTCCAATTAAGGTGAGTGGTTTACCCTCTCTCTTCGGGATTTCAATTGGATTCTTAAAGCCGTTCTTGACGGTTTGGTATTTGTGTTTCGTTTCTTGATTGTTTTTCGTGTTCTTGCGATGTTTCCTTTGATATGAAATCTTGATCTATTCTCCTAGTGTGAGATTCTTGATTATGAGTTTCTTGTTTAGAATTAAATCTGTGATTTTTGGAAAGAAATCATGTGGTAGGATTAAGATCTTGATAATGACTAATTAGGGGTTCTTGAGAAGGGGATTCTTGATCTTAATGCTTGATTCTTAGTTTAAGTGTGTGAGTTCTTGTAAATCTTGATGAAAAGCATGATTTCTGTGAATTAATTCATGAGATTAGTATTATGTCCTAATGGTAATTTAGGGGTTAATTTTTGTTAATTTTCGAATTTAATTCTATAAGTATGCTGAAATTGCATGTTGCTGGAATTGTATACTGAGATGATGAATCTGTGCTGATTTTAATTTGTTTGTTTTGATGTGTGTATATGTGTGAATGTAGTCGTGTAACCTATCGTTTCAACCAGAAAATATAGTTTGGAAATATAGAGACACACTTTGGAGACTAGATTCGGGTTAAACACAACAGTTTTGGAAAAAAGAGTAACCTAAAACAAAACCCTAAAATAAAATTCTAATTGAGATGATCTAAATTTTAATTATATAATTAAAATTGGGTTAGGGGTGAGGATAATCTGTTATGAACTAACTTATAAAGTATGCATGAAATAAAACCACATGGGTTCATGTCATTACGGGTCTAAGGGATGGGGGTCGGGTTTGGAGCATTGAGACGCTTTATAATGAGGACACCCCTAGGACACCGTAGGAGAATATTTACTTAGGTCTTGATGCGCCATATCCTTGAGAATGGCGGAGCGGCTCAATTAGGAGCTGAATTTCAGGCAACGCCCGGGTGGTTGGACGTCAAATTCCCAACTTGCAGAGCAAGTTCGCCAGTTCGGAGGGCCTTCCTCGATTGCTCCCATGGTTCCTTATACTAGGATAAGCTCAGAGGGCCTTTCCCGACTCACCTAGTATGTGTTGTTGCTTTTGGGCATGGTGGGCTTCGGCGCGATGCACTTCCCTAGTATGTGCTGTTGCCTTTGGGCATGGTGGGCTTCGGCCCAATGCACTTCTTTAGTATGTTCTGTTGCCTTCGGGCATGGTTGGCTTTGGCCTAATGCACTTCTTTGGAGGATTAGATGCCTTGGGGCATGTGTGGCCTGTTAGCTAGTCACACATTCGTGACCTTGTCTCCTGTAGAGATAGATGTTATTCTTACTTATCTCTGTGCTATTTATTTGTGAGGGTTGGTAAAACCGCTCACTGAGTTCTTTGAACTCACCCGTTGTCGTTTGATTTCTGTTTTGTAGAGCTTGACCAATGAGATGGGCCGGAGCACTTGGCGTAGCTGGAGGGCAGTGGAGCCGCATGATCTCATAGCAGTCCTAGTTAGGGTCATAGTCGAGTCCTTTGGTAGTAGTCATGCACTTGTATTAGCTTGATTTGGAGTTGTAGCTATAATATCCTAGATATGTGCTGACAAGAAAGTGAAAGCATTAATCATATATTCTTTTAGTGTAATTTCTCAAACACTATTTGGCATGATGTCCTTCAAACATATAACATGGTCCTTCAAGGATTTCAAGGTCTCTTGATGTGTGGTGGTTATTGTACATTGACGGTTCCACATCTATGAGAAAAGCAAGGAAACTCACAACAACTATTTACCACCTCTGGCGTGAGCAAAACAATCGAATATTTCAAGATAAGTCTGCCTCTTCTGCTATTGTATCCAACTACATCATCTAAGGTGTAGGCATTCGCTGTTGGGTTGGGCTCCCTTCGTATGTGGAGAAAGGCCCAAATTTTATGTAAGCCTAATGGTTATTCTCACTTATGGGTGGTGAATGTTTAGGGCTAGGTTAAGAATCATTTTGGAGGGTTAAGAGTTTTTTAGAAGGAGAAAAAGGAGAGAGGATTTCGGCCACCCCCTGCTCTTCAGATGATCTTGTCATTGTGGGTGATAAGAATATGATTAATATTACATCTGATGAATCCAATTGGGTAATTGACAGTGGTGCCTCATTACATATTACATCAAGGAAGGAATTCTTCACATCTTACACTTCAGGTGACTTTGGAGTGCTTAAGATGAGAAATGATGGCTTGGCCAATATGATTGGTATAGGAAATGTTTGCCTAGAGACAAATACCGAAATGAAGTTGTTGCTGAAGGATGTTAGACATGCTCCAGATGTTTGCTTAAACTTGGTTTCAGTTAGAAAGCTTGATGAAGATGGCTTTTGTAATAGTTTTGACTTGGGACAATAGGAGCTCACTAAAGGTAGTTTGGTTGTGGCTCGAGGAAAGAGGACTTCAAGTCTATATGTGATGCAAACCACAATTTTAAAAGACAGTGTGAATGCTATTGAGAGCAAAGATGCTTCTAGTTTGTGGCATAGAAAGCTTAGTCATATTAGTGAAAAAGGACTCAATTGTTTGGCTAAAAAGGATTTGCTTTCTGGTTTAAAGAATGCATAGTTGGAGAAATATTCTCATTGCATGGCTGGAAAAAAGAGAAGATTATCCTTCAAGAAGCATCCTCCTTCAAGGAAATTAGATTTTCTAGAGTTGGTGCACTCTGATGTTTGTGGTCCTTTAAATGAAAAGTCTTTTGATGGTTGTCTCTATTTTGTGGCATTTATTGATGATCACTCAATGAAGCTTTGGGCTTATGCTTTGAAGGAAAAGAACCAAGCGTTTATGAAGTTTAAACAATTAAAAGCTTTGGTTGAAAGGCAAACAAGCAAGAAGCTTAAATGCATTCGTACTGATAATGGTATTAATTAAGAGAGTCAAGTGTATGGTTATTGAAGATAAGCTGCCTAAATCCTTCTAGGGAGAAGGATTGTACGCATCAGTGCATGTGATTAATTTGAGTCCTATAGTTGCTCTGGATAGTGATGTTCCATATAATGTTTGGTTTGGCAAGAATGTCTCTTATGATCACTTGAGAGTTTTTGGATGCAAAGCAGTTGTTCATGTTCCAAAGGATGAGAGATTTGAGTTGAAAGTGGAGACCAGACTCTCATCTTTATTGGCTATAGGTTTTATGATCTGATTGATAAGAAGCTTGTGAGAAGCCGAGATGTGGTATTTATAGAAGACTAGACCATTGAAGACATTGAGAAGACAGATAAGAATGAATCTCACAAGAGTAGTGACTTAACTGATATAGATCCAGTTCAATCATTGCCTACACCAGAACTAGCAGAGAATGAGGCCCAGGATCATATGCAGAAAAATGACCATTGGGTTCTTGATGACCAGCAGATAGAAGATCATTTAGATGCTCCAACTGATGATGTTGTTGATCAATAACAGGAGATACCTACAGATCCACCAATTGTCCAACCTAGGAGGTCTACTAGAGAGAGACGACCTTCAACAAGGTATTCTTCTGATGAGTATGTGACCTTGACTGATGGGGGAGAGCCTGAATATTATGAGGAGGCTATGGATAGTGACCAAAAGCAAAAATGGGTTGATGCAATGCAAGATGAGATCCAATCATTGTATGATAATCAAACATTTGAGCTTGTGAAATTGTCTAATGGCAAGAAAGCTTTAAAAAATAGGTGGATATACAGGTTGGAACATGAAGAAAATTCTTCATCTCTGAGTATAAGGCTAGATTAGTGGTTAAAGGCTTTAGGCGAAAAAAGGGGATTGATTTTGTCGAGATTTTTTCATCGGTTGTGAAGATGTCTTCTATAAGGACTATTTTAAGTTTGGCTGCAAGTCTAGATTTATAGATAGAGCATATGGATGTAAAAACTGCTTTCCTCCATGGTGATCTTGAGGAGGAAATTTACATGGAACAACCTCAGAGTTTGAAGGTGAAAGGGAAAGAAGATCATGTGTGCAAACTGAAGAAAAGCTTATATGGCTTGAAGCAAGCTCCAAGGCAATGATATAAGAAGTTTGAGTCTGTTATGAGAAAGCAAGGCTACAAGAAGACTACTTATGATCATTGTGTCTTTGTTAAATAATTTTCTAGTGATGGTTTTATTTATCCTCTTGTTATATGTTGATGACATGCTTATTATTGGTCAAAATGCTTCTAGGATTGACAGGGTGAAGAAGCAACTTGGAATGTCATTTGCAATGAAGGATCTTGGACCAGCAAAGCAAATTCTTGGTATAAAAATCATCTGTTATATAAAGGAGAAGAAACTTTGGCTATCACAAGAGAAATACATTGTAATGGTGCTGCAAAGGTTTCAGATGGAGAAAGCTAAGTCTGTTAGGACTTTTCTTGCTACACACTTCAAAATTGAATTGCAAGCAGAGTCCATCAAATGAACATGAGAAGAAAGATATGGAGAGAGTTCCATATGCTTCAGAAGTTATGTTTTGATGATAGTGTGCACTAGACCGGACATAGCTCTTGTTGATGATAGTGTTAGTTGTTTTCATACAAACCCAGGAAGAGAGCATAGGAATGTGGTAAAGTGGATTATGAAATATCTCTGTGGTACTTCTAGCTTGAAGTTATGTTTTGGAAATGAGAAACCCATTCTAGTTGGCTATATTGACTCAGACATGACAGAAGATGTTGACTCGATAAGGTCTACATCAGGCTATATGATCACATTTCGAGGTGGAGTTGTAGCTTGGCGATCTAAGTTACAAAAGTGTGTCGTTTTATCTACCACATAGGCTGAGTTTATTGTCATTACTGAGGCGTACAAGGAGATGCTTTAGATGAAAAAGTTCTTGCAAGAGCTTGGCTTTACTCAAGAGAAGTATGTGTTGTTTTGTGATAGTTAAAGTGCTATACATATATCTTGGTAAAAACTGAACTTTTTATTCGACGTTCAAACACATTGATGTGAGGTATCATTGGATACGTGATATTTTGGATGCTAAATTGTTGGAACTTGAAAAGGTTCACACTGATGAGAATGGTTTAGATATGATGACAAAATCTTTGTTAAGATGGAAGATTGAAGCTTGTTGCTTAATCATTGCATTGACGTTTACCTCCACATGGTCGTGAGGGGGAGATTTGTTGGGTTGAGCTCCCTTCCTATGTGGAGAAAATATTCAAATTTTGTGCAAGCCCAATGGTTATTCTCACTTATGGGTGGTGAATATTTAGGGCTAGGTTAAGAATTATTTTTGAGGGTTAAGAGTTTTTTAGAAGGAGAAAAAGGAGAGAGGATTTCGGCCACCCCTGCTCAATTTTGTAAATATCTTGAATATTGTAAATATCTCTTAATCATAGTGGACTCTTACTGGTTGGACTGTCAAGTCCCATGACTTTTACCTCTCACATCGAGAGGTTTTCCATGTTAAAAATCTTGGTGCCTTGCGTTGTTTTCGTATTTGCTATTTGATGCCACTGTTTTGTGTGTATTGTTGCTCCTCTTATTCTTGCAAGAAAGTGATTGTGTATTTTCATTCCCAACATTGGCATCCTCTTCTTTGTTGCTCATCTTACGCCTTCTTTGCACATATCGCATCCCCTTGCCCATAGCAATGCCGAAGGTAAGGGGTGTGATCCATTCTTAGCATGATTAGTGATACAAACTACTCTTGTATATATTTTTATTTAACAAAATTTTCTCACTTGTATTTTTGCAACAAAAGATATTGTCGATTGCTAAGTAGCTTTTTTATTTGATAAATGATTTTGTATTATCTTAGGTTTAAATTTTGTTTATATATTTTTAAATTATTAATTTCCTTTTATATATATTATATTTTTTAATTTTTATTTAATGAATATGCGGTTCAACTAGTAATTCAATAATTCCACTATAGTAATTCATTATCCTTCACATTACATGTCAGGATCTAGTTTTTCTCTAATTAGAAAATTCGGATCAGGAAAAAAAAGATCCGACTTATTTAACCATCATATGATAATTCATCAGAAAAAAAAAAGAAAAGAGTCTCCGCCTGAAAATAATCAAAGTTTTCTCTAATTCGAAAACTTTGGATCAGGAAAAGCAAATCAGATCCGACCCATTTACTCCAATTGCATGATCTTCTTACTCATATCCTCAAATGAGCCTTATTTGACCTGTTTGTGTCTCAGCCCAAAATCCAAATCCACTAACCCATCAACAAAACACCACCACAAAAAAAAGGGGATAAAACCCGAGCGCTTCCCAACACCTCCACCTCAGAGTCTCAAACCACCCGAGCAGGAGAAGACAGCAGCAGCCAGCAGGGCAAATGGCGCTCTCTCTCAACTCCCCCTTCCTCCCCTCCATCTCCGTGAAGCCCGCCGCCAAGCGCCGTCTTTCCCTTCAGGTATGCGGGATGAATTCATGGTCTGCCTGCCGCATTCTTTTGCAATGACCTGCTATCCGTCACGAATTCTTCAGGCGGGCGGGGGCCGGTGGATGTGCCGCAAGCAGGGCGGGGTGCACCCGGAGTTCTTCGATGACGCCAAGGTTTACTGCAACGGGGAGCTGGTGATGACCACGGGAGGCACGCAGCGAGAATACTCGGTGGACGTGTGGTCCGGCAACCATCCGTTCTACCTGGGCAACCGCTCCGCCCTGGTGGTGGAGGACGACCAGGTGGAGAAGTTCCGGAAGAAGTTCGGCCAGTTGAATACCATCATGGATATCCCTGTCCTCAAGCATGGGGAGATTGTCCTTCCCCAGCGGAAGAAGGCCGGCAAGGGCAAGGGCAAGAAGTAGAAATCCCAAACGAGCAAGTTCTCCCCTTTTCTCCCCCTTATTATTGTGCTGCTTTGGCTTAATTAGAATGACCATTTGACATCCCTTGATGGATATGCGATGCCTTCGATACCATGCCATATGCCTAAATGTTACTATCTCTTGATTTTTGTTTGGCACAAAATCATGGAAATCCTTTGATATTTGCATTAAAAACTCTAGCTTTGGTGGTTGTTGTACTTAGCAGAGCTCGATTTCTTGTAATCATGTTCTCTTTTTGCTCTCATTTAACTTACTTTTCTTCAATGTTGCTGTGTTTCCATTTCTCAATTGGAATTTATCAGTGTTCTTCTACTAGTCTATATATAATTCCTGTTTTGGGAGGGGGGAGTTTTCACCTGTTCCATACTGTAGAACTTTGTGGGTATATATATTTTAAATGTATATGGGCCTTTTTCTTGTCTAGGCATCTTGTTACAAGTTTCTAAGCGAGCCTAGTGCTCTACTTGTTGCCATTTCCAAACTTCTCTTAGTTTGAATTTGTGTATGTGATTTGTCATCTCTGTTAGGAAATAAGATTTGTGCATTGCCTAATACTTTTTTCTAGGTACTTCAGTTCATATGCTGGCTCCATCTAGAATGGTTTTTACCATGGAAATAATATTCAACTTCAGAAGTAAATAACTTGCTGCGTCAAACCTCTTTGTTTGTCACTTGCTTGGAAAATGTAGGTTGATCCAATAACCTAGTTGGATCATTGACTTCCGACTGTTGTATGGTATATTTCAGATTCATCAATTTGCATTTATGGCTTTGCAACTTCTTCATTTCTGTTTGTATTATCCAAATCAATCAAACAGACTCTGGTGATGCTCGCCAGCACAATTGGGCTACATTCAGGTTTAGAATCAAATGATGCATATTAAATATTGTGTTTGTTTCCACTTAATTTTTAGACAATTAAATATGTTCAGAGGTTGGCAAATGTGATAAGGGTTTGGTGGTAAACTTGTACTTGATAGTAAAGCTTTCTAGCTTGAGACCTTGGCAATTCCAAACTTATAATGCCTTTCTTTCCACCGTATTGTCACGGACTAACTGTTTGGGTGAAAAATGTCCGTGCGGCTCCCTCGCTTCCCGTGCGAGGAATCAGCCTTAAGCCAATCTGCTTGGCCAATGTCGAAAAGTCACGGGCTCCCACTTCGCGTGGGTCGGAACCTCTCAGTGCTTGGATGCAAAAATGTTGTTGGGCCAAATGGCTGATTGCATGAAAATGTGGAAAATGCTTGAACGAAAGCTAGAACAAAAGACTAGAGTGTGCCCAGGCTATACCTGGGTACTATACTTGTGGAGCCTAACCCCTAAGTGCCACCCCGAAGGTTCCCAAAAGCACGAGGAGCATGACAAAATTCCTATGTTCGCACACCTCCACCGTCCATGCCACGCCTAGGCAAAAGAGGTCGTTTGCCTAGGCGTGAGCAAGAGCGGTGGGCGGTGCGCGGACGCGTTTTACAATGCATATTTGTATAGATGCTCATGATGCAATATTTATAATGTACATTAGGGACCGTCATGACACATACAGGACTTGACAACCCCGAAGGTCCCTAACAGTATGGTAGAATGCTAGTTAATTCATGACCTGAACATTGGATATGTGTTCAGTACATCGCTCTTCATCATATGGGTATGTTCTTGGTTGCTTATCTTTTTCCTAAGATCGAATGCATGCGCTTTGATAATGTTGTTTTCATTTGATCATTTTTATGATATTTAATTGTTGTTAGGGAGGGAAAAAAGACGTTCAGTTTATCTGAGGAGTTTGCTTCTCCTATTTAAGATTGTAATAGTTTATTGTTGTAAAAGTTGTATAAATTTTGGTCCTTTTTTGGTATCAGCAACTTGTAAGCAGATCATAATGTATAACCATATTGCTTTTCTACCTGTCAAGTTTTTAACTTCTCAGGGTGATGCATGCTATAATTACCGAAAACAATGGATTTTGTTTGCCCTATATCTAGGTATGCATTAGATAATGGATTCTCTTTGCTTGTTGATTAAGCCTCGAGGTTCCATAGATTTGATTACTTTCGCAAGATGCCCATGGTAAAATTAACGGAGATTACATAATTTTATTAATCAACTTTTTATTGGGCAAGGCTAGGAAACTGGTTGTGGGGCATCATCTAGAGAAAGGATTGATTGTGGATGAGTATAAATACACTACAATGGTTAGCTATCTAAAAGGGTTGAATAAAGTCAAGAATTAGTCCACGATGGAACTGAAAAAATCAAATTGGTGACTAGGGCTAGCAACAGATCGGATACTGAATTATTCGTATCCGCACCGCACTCCATATCCGTACATTCATATTCGCACCGTATCCGCACCGCATCCATATTCGCATCGTATTTAATAAAAAAAATATAAAAATAATATATTTAATTAAAAAAATTAATAAATTATCAATTCATTGATCCAAAATAAATATATAATATAGTTCAAAATTCATCTTAACATGAAATTACCATGGAGCTCTTATATATATTAATAACTTATATAGGCAAAATAGTAATTCAGAGACGCGGGTAGGCGGTTCGGATATGGTGCGAATCTACAGTCATATTCGTATCTGCACTGTATCCGCGTGGATATAAATTTTTTAAATCCATATTCGTATCCATATCCATTTTTACTTACGGATATGAATCTGATACGATGCAGATGCAGTTTTTAATTAACAGATGCGGATAAAATTATCACCTCTATTGATGACAGAGAAGGGGTATCTGCGCAAGTAATGAATTGAAAGCACAAAAGAGAACAAGATCTAATAGAGATGCCTCCGTAACTAGTGTCATACATGAGCTTAATTTTATTTGGCAAATATAGGTAAGATTAGCAATTACTAAGTCTTAAAGATATTGTGTCATATATAACACAAAACATGGTTAACTTAGACATAAAACTGACCCATTTAGCGAACAAGTTAACAAATAAAACGGGAGTTCTACCCATTTATTAAATGGATGACTCAACATAATATAATTTATTTGTTTAATAAAGGTTGGACTGCATAACACAATTTGGCACCACTTCACTAACAAGAATGCTAAATATATTATTCAAGTTTATTAAACAAATTTAATAAATTATATTACTTATATTATAAAGAAAGGGTGATGCAGGAATCTCATTTTTGTGAACTTTGGGAAGAATTGATGTAACCTTAAACCCTGACCTCCAAGTCACTCTACCATTACATCAAACCATCCTCTAAATAAATATTTATTTATTATATAATATAAGTAATATTATATATTAAATAAATAAGTTAAACAAATTAACACAGATTACATAGGTCAACTTGTTGAGGACACATTATTCTGAGAGTCACAAACAGATTAGATCCATTTAAATTCAAAAATGCCAGTTGGATTGAATTGTGTTGTATAAAATTTCGCTAGCCTGACTGATAGAAATAATTCAAAATCCTATCTCATGAGAACATGTTAAAAGAGAGAATAATAGCCGAGAAGATTATATATGTCATCAACTTTTTTGAGTATAAAATTATATTTGTGAAAATTGGTAGATAAAGTTGAATGACTTTTTTTAGTTTAGATCACAAGAATGTTTCCATGCATCCACTTTTTAACTCAACTTGTGGATATCAGCTATTGAAGCAACTTATTTACATATTATTGGCATTATCAATTTTCTTGTGCTAATCGACAGTTAGTTTCTTAATCAATGCACCAAATTGGATCGTGTATTCGGGTGCTGGTCGATTCTTGTTCATGAGCTAATAAGAACTGTCAAATTAAGGTACCTGTTGAGATTCAAGACAGGCTTTAATTATCCACTATTGAGGGACACCACATTATAAAGCAAACAGATCTTTATTTGTATGTGATAGTTACAAACAGCTGAACACCATATTCTTTAGGGCAATAAAAGCACCTTGTCCATTGCCAAAGCACTTGCAGTAATCTTGCCTAAAAATAGAACAAGTTTAACTTTTATGTACATATCAAAAACATATGAAACAGGTATCTTAGAACATTATCAAGTTCAATGGTCTTGCCTAAACTGCTTGTGCGAAGCCGACCTGCAACTTGCCGTAGTCAAACACAGTATGATAAATTCCCATGAAGACGTCTCCGAGAATCCTGCAGCATTTTCATAGGTCAAAAGATGCTGCACATTAAGCATTGCAAAATATCACATTGCTTAAAAGTAAAGGAGGATTAGCAGAGATTTACATACCAGAGCGGGCCTAGTGGAGGAGGGACATCCAATGCTGTGAATCCGCTAATGCACTGTGCTGCAGCTCCCTCGCCGACCTTAAGAATATACTGCAGGCACCATTGAGCAGGGCAATATGGTTGAGTATCCAAAGGAGCAACATCAACAAAAAAAATGTTTATGCAATGATTAAGAGGAAAAATCTCAATATGTTGTCTGCAATAGATAACAACACCAGCTAACTTGCATTCTGCAATTTACGTAAATCAGACACTATTAGTTTTGGTACTATGCACAATTCTTATATGCGTAAGTCCAACTTCCACAAACAACTTGGAAATAAAGGTACTTCTAAAAACTAGGACCCTGGTTCAGATCAAAACAGTCTCAGTTGTAGCTACTGCAAAAAGTTTTAACAGTTTTCAGAACCACAAAAAAGACTGATAATGTTGGATTTCAGGTTGCAAGATGCAAGAAGGTATTGAATCGATGGTCTTATATGACAAGATGCAACTGATTTATGTAAGAGGTTTTTCCAGGTAGAGAATTGCTGCTCCGGCTTAACTAAATCAAAATTTAATAAAATACATCAAGGGAGAGAACTGGAGAGATTTGTAGACAAGGTCACAAGGACAGAAGACAAATATATTTTAGACTATCACAAAGGAAATCAGAAAGCAATACATGTTTCCAAAAGGATGTAATGCTGGAAAAAGTTATTCCAGGAAACAAATATTTACTTACAACTAATTGCACCAGGTCTGTTCAAATCAGAAGCTTCAAATTACATATCTTTTCCTCCAAAAGAATTATTATTATAAATATCACGAGGTAATAGTAGCTAGCAACAATACAATAGATGTAGAACATAAGAAAGCAGACAGCTTGGAATGATGACTCCAGAACAAAAGCAAAGAAATTCAAAGGCCAAAATAAGTGTGCTAAATAAAAGCATCAGACAAAAATATCCATGCATAATTGGATGACTCGCCCATCTAAGTAGAAAACTACAAAACATGAGTTTGTCCAAAAAAATCATTCATCCATTTTTGGGTGCTTGCTAATAAAGTCAAGGTAAAAAAATCTTGCCTGAAGGTCCTCAGGTAAGTCTCAACTAAAATAATTGAAACAGATACATGAAAAAAACTCCCAGTACTTGACAAATTTGATAGAAGTTAAATCTCTATATTTATCAATTGACACAACATATTAGGAAAAAAAAATGATACAAGAATGATTGGTCTAAACTCTGGTTGCATGGTCATGATTTATATAGCAAAAACAGTGGCGATATAAAAAGGACAACTATTCACCTTAACAATCACTAAATTACAATTCACAGAACTAATAAGTCTACATAACATAATTTTACAACAATATAGACCATGCATGCAGTCTGAAAACCTAGAAAAGAATAATTTAAGTTGAGCAGCAGAATGAAACATCATCTTGCAATGACTTCTAATGCCAAAATCATATAACCATGTCCACAACTAGTAGATTTCAAATATCCTGGATGTATACAAAGAATATTACCTGCTCTGCTTTAAGCTCAAATGTCTTATTACCAATAGTGAATGAGACAACAGGCATGGAAGCTATAGCAGCACAGTCTACAGATGATTCTCCCATGGGACTTGGCAGCCGCTCACATAACTGCATGCAGCTAAAGACATGAATAAAATGAACAATTTTAAAAAGTGAGACAATCATCAAGCTTCAAATAACCTAACCTGATTGATGTATTCCAAAATGCGTTCCTCTGTCTGATTTTGTCTTAGCTGATTCTGCATCCATATAACAGCCATCTCACAAGCATTGCACATAGCATCCTTGTGCAAGCTAGCTGAGACATCCTCTTTCTCGTTTATTACACTCTCAATTCCAGTGCTACACAAATTATAGAAGAGATACCATGATTTATGTCAATTGGAATGGAAAAGAATCTTTAAAACTACAAAAAATAAAAATATGTTGTCTACAAAATACATATGGCTGCTCACCTTATTCCGTGAATTCCATCAAATGTGCATAAACCAATCATAGAGCAAATTTTAGATGGTTGTGTCTGCCCAATAAACAGGGAGTAATGTGCCTTTTTCTTGTATGCAAATTAATTTGTACAAGGTGGATAAGAAAAAATTAAAAGAATTTAAGCATGGATTTATTTGTTTCAGACCTGTGACATCAACATGTCAAGAATTTGCTGCCCATATTGACTAACTACTGCTTTGCACTCCTGGGAAACAACACCAGCAGCTCCAATTCTTTGATTAATCTCTGTTATAACTGTCTGCAGAGAAAACGTGGTAGCTTTCTTGTCACTAACAGATTCTGTTTTTATAAGGGTTTATACAATCAATAAATAATTCAACTGCACATTTTCATTTCTGTTCGTGCAATCAACTAGAATGTTTCAGATCATGCAGCATTTAACTTGAGAAATCTACAGCTCAATGACACAGCAACACCTCACAAAACTATATCACCAGAAAATAACCTTAAATAACATGAATATCCTGCTATTTCAACTTTTTATTTGAAAAATTGAAATTTCCTACTACATCCTTATAAAAAAAATAGTATGTTGACACCAATGACAAAGTTCAAATGCTCAAATATTATCATTAAGAATCTAAGTAAAGGTCCAATGACCAACAACAATTTTGAGCTGCTACTGAATTATTTAGCTTTTCAACTTTGGTTGGAGATATGGACTACTAAAATGATTACATGGGTCTACAACCTTTTAATACAAAATAGACAAAGCTAGCTACCGGGCATAAAATGCATGCATGACCTTTCAGCTATCAGTAAAGTTATTAATTAGTAATTTGTTAATTTTTCTTCTTTTAAAACTTTGTATGGTGGTGGAGTGAAGATTTAATTAATCTCATTTGGTAAAGAAGAGAAGATTGATCTATTTGTGATTAATTATATCACATCTAATTATGATAAAATTAAGAGGAATCTTTATTTTAGTTCATCTCAAACCATTTTTTTCTAAAAAATATAGAATTTGGTTGCACATGTTTTAATTACTTTTAATTCTAATGGTAAATTTATCTTTTTCTTGTGACAAGGAAAACCACATGAAAATGGAGTGTTCTGTAACTTCTGTTATTATAATAAATAATATAATAAAATAGACAAAGCTAAAGACTTAATAGACTTGACCATCACTGCATAACTGATCTAGACTGAGTACTTCACCAAATACCACATACATGACAGCTCGAAAAGCAAGTTTAAATATATTATATCCGCTGTCAAAAAACTCAAAACATTTGAAACAAAGGTATCTTGACTCTTCCATAATGACATCTAATTATTTATGGAAATGTCTGGCTATCGAGATAGCTAAGAATTGGTAAGCATAGATGAGTTATGTTGATAAATGTGATACCAGAGCAAGTATCATATTCAGGCTAACTGCTAACTGGAGTTCAACCTTCTCAAATCTAATTTCAGAATGTCATTAATAACAATGACACCATGAAAATCTATTTGGAACTGAAGTTTGTCATTGTACAGCTATAGCATTCAAATGAAGAACTACAAAATTTGAAACACGGGTAATAAATAGCTTCTTGGATCCTAATGAAAAATGGGCTCTCAAAAGGTACAATAACAACAATAAGCTGTAAGATTCCAACTATTTGGAATCAGCTACATGGATACTTTCCCACAATTACTAAACCATACAAGGATCAAAATATTTCAATTTCCATTAAAGAAATTAATAAATACAGAGAAGAAAATCTCATAGATTTACAGATACTATATCTATGAAGTGGTCATCGGATACTATATAAGTGCAGCAATGAAGGAAGTTTTTTTCTGAGACAATAATGGAAACAGTGCACCCCAAAGATCAAAAAGTCATTGTACTATATGCATACCGTTGGACCAGCAATCAATGATGTTCCAGAATCTGCCATTGCCGCACAACCTCCAGTACAAAAGCCTGATAAATAAATAAGAATCAGAAAGTAAATCATTATTCAGAAGTGGTAGAAAGAAGAATATCCAATGATACTAAAAATTGATACTAAAATAAAACAGCCAATATTGAAATACCAGTTGATTCACCACCAACAAAGACATCTCCCATGTTAAACTGTCAATATATTTTAGTAAAGCATCAGTAGGCTGTTCCTGGGGCACTGTGTGCACAAACCAATATCCAGTTAATTAAACATAAAAAGGTCAGATTTTAACCTGCCAATAGCCTTTCCGAGTTATGGGAACATAAACATGTTCACCATTGTAATGATTTGGATCAACCCCTCCAAAAACAATTTCACCTCCATCCCCTTCCTCAGCATTCCGGTTAAACCAGAATGAGAAAATAGGATCTTTAATAAGACCTTGCGCAACCATATTATACCTACAAGTAGAAGTGATCAGATGAGCTAATCAAATTAAACACTTCTATTGTTGGTAATCACATAAAGAAGTTTAATAATAACAAAAATTAAAAAATTAGATAATAATATATTTATATATAAAACAGGTATACTGAATCAAGCTAGATCCATCAAAATCCCAGCATGCTTCTACAGGTAACTTTTTATGATAATTTGTAGAACAAGAATCACACTTTATCTTGTAGCACCTAACCTAAGAAACTCAAGGTGAACCACCGACTACCTAATTGAAACCTTGAATTAAAGTTTAAAATAAAATTCTGATACTGGTTCAGGTAACTTAATGCATCTGGTATACCACCAACCATACCCTTCAATATCGTTGAACAAATAAAATTAAACAATATATTGAACCATACCAAGCCGTATATTACAAAACCGTATAGTCAGACAAATAAATATTGGTTAATTCATATTCATCCCTAGCATTTAAATCTTATCTTCAAATGAAAAAAAGAAGTTACATAATCAAAGTATATGAGCACCAAATACTACGCAAATCATTTTTGCAGGAAAATATCAGCTTAAAATTATAATTTTAAAGTCATTGACTGAATCTTGTTTTGTGAAATTTTAACAACTACATTATTTAAAAGATATCTTTTCAGATACATCATATTCCATTTCAACAAAAGGAGAAGAGTATAGACCACAAGATAAATTTAATCAGAAGGAATAATGGTTCAAAAGCATAACAGTGTTAAATGGAAACAAATAATAATTACACATCTTCATTCTTTGTCATGGCTATATTTGCCATTTTTCACATTTGTCGCAAGTTGGATTCAAACATGCAATGAGTAACTAAGAACAACTTAATGCAATTTTCTGGTCAACTATATATTAATATTAATAATATGTTTTTGGTTGTACAATTATCATACTCCTACACCCTTCATAAACTGTTTTAAAATCTAACCAGTTTATCAAACATAAATATCAATAATGAAGTGGTTATAAGAAAATTCAACAAGATAAAAAAGTACCACACAGGTACAGCATCCCCAACGGAGATTTCCTTAAATCCAAGTCCTAGTATGCCATCAAATTTTGCAGCCACAAATGTGACACCAGGCTCTTTTGTGGCTTCAATGAATTCCTGAAAGGATTATTTTCCATGAGCCCATAAAATCAAGGAAGTTAACAATTAAAGAATTAGGTAATAAAATTTTATGTACAAGTAGTCATAACAGTATTTGAACCTGTTTTTCAACAATCACGTCCCCAATAAGAACATTGTCTTGACTAAAGAAACCAGAAATTGATCCAGTACCATAATGGATTTCTGCAGGCTTCCCTGCTCAATGGTTGAGAGTTGAGACAAGTTTAAAAAAAAAGGCTATCTTCTTGGAAGGCATATAACCATTGAATTATTGCATGTAGATAAGAAAATTCATGACACAAACTTGAACATAACAAAGCATACTAGACAAGGAAGAAAATACATGGGAAAATGACAATAAGGTGATGCATGTTAATGACTTTTGAAAAAAGACTTTCTAAGCCACGAAGAACATTTAAAAGATAAAGAAGAAAAAAGCATATGTTTGCTATTGTGGATGAGACATCTTGGAACTTGTGATAGTATCTTAAGTACAACCAAATAGCAGAATTAAAACCTTGATGATGATTTCCAATACTTTGTTAGGAAGGCAGGAGATTTAGACTAAGATATTTATGCCACATGATCTTATATCTTTTTATACTTCTATGTTCTAAGTAGAGTAATAATATGTCCTCACATAAGAAAAATGAAGAAATAAACAAGGGCAATACAAATTGTACAATCATGAGTGTCCTAAATGCTAAAGATGTTCTCCTAGCCATTAAGCTACCTTCACGGTATTGGCAGTTCAGCACTGACCACTTTCTGAGTTTAGGGCCTTCACACCTAGGAATAATATAAGCAACTCGACAGGAGCTAGAAAATCATAGTCACCTAACTTGACAGCAATACAACCATGAACTAGATGCTTACAAGCTCATGAACGAGTTTATTTATAGGCTAGTTAACACACTTGTTTATAGGAGAGCAAAGAAGTTCAATCTCATTTATAAGCTCACATGTATATGTAAAATATAAACTCATAAACTATATCTATGTTTGTATACATATCTATACATATTAGATGTTAATTAAAGTATTCATAGAAATATAAGCATAATATATACATTATACCATAATTTGTAGACACTCATGATAATTGATGTTAATTGAAATATTCATAGAAATACAAACATATATATTTATACAATTATTCTGTGTTTGTATAGAATGTGGATATTGCTGTTGAATCCAAATTAAGTATTGAACATGTTAAGTATTTCATTTGTATGTACGATATCAGTGTGTGATAAGATTACAAGTATTTTATATAAAAAAATTAAAATGTGTTTCAAAACATCAGTACGTATTTATTTTTACAATTAAGTTCAGAACAAACTTTAATCTGTTAGTCTAAGCTTATAAATAACATGTTAAAAAAGCTCATATATGAGCTAACTCTCATTTATAAGCTCAAGCGCTCAAGTCTGAGCTTTTCAATGAGCTCAATAACCAGTTGAATTGTGTGCTTGGTAAGAAATAGAGCAGATATCTTAATGAAACAGCTATATAAAAAAGCATCACAATCTCAAAGCATCATGTCTACTTATCTATGGATGGTATAGAACGTAAAACACAACCCTCAAGAGTGAGTTGCTTTTAAATGGTTTGTCAATTTGTAACTTGAGAGACAACCTTAATCATAAGCTAGAAATGACTGTTCAGTGGTTCCTTTATCTGTTCTTCTATACAGTTACTGCTCATTTGAACCAAGAAAACAATTGTGTTTAAGATTCTATAATCTACTCAGTACATAGATTGTTACTGTTACTACGAATCTATATTACCATTTTATCAATTTCATAGCATCCCCTCCCCTTCTGCCCTCCCTTCGTGAAGCCATTTGCGGTGGACTAGACTCAATAGATAGCTGGATCCCTTAACTACTAAGCTTAATCTTTATTAAAACATTTGATTTCTGAATTGGTGGAGCATCAACAATGCAAAAGTTCGCTTGTTTAAGCTAATGAACATGACTATGAATAGCCCTCCTTCATAGACTCAAAACAAATTAAGCTTGTACGTAGATATGAGCATAAAAAATATATTTTGAGCATATATCAGTGTTCATATACATACATTTTTTTTCATTAGATATTTATACATTATCTTTGTACCCATGTATGTACATATGAGCATATTAGTTGGGCTTATAAAAAGATAAACACATTTTTTATAGTTACATTTTATAGATTTTATATAAAATGTATACATGCACAGGTCAAGTTTAAATAGTGAACATAAGTATAGTACACATTAAAGGTGCCTTTAAAATAATTTTTAATTTATGATGTCAAATTAAACTCATGTTTAAGCTAGGTAAGATCTGGAACCCAACGATCTTTTTGATAAACAACCTTGTACACAATTTCTTTTAGCTCAGTAAAGGATCAAACTTGACATGATTTTTCAGAAACAAGCTAGACAAGGGCCAGCTAGAATCAATTCGTTTGTAGACCTATCAACCATACATACAAAAAGAAATGCATTTTAAGAAACCTACTTATGCACTACCAAAGGATATGTAGTAGAAATGAAAAAAGACTGACATGTAAAGATATTTAATTAAGCTACGCAACAGAAGAAAGATACAAGAAATAGTAATGTCTAGACAAACCATTCTTCTCGTAGGTGCTCGAATGACCTGACTTGTATTTTGAATGGAAATAGCACGCAATCTACAAAAGATGTTTAAAATACGTATACTGATCAGTACCACAAAACATAGAAATATATTTGAAACTCCAACCAAGAGAGCACAAAACTCACCGAAAAGTAGCATTTGGAAGAAGGAACCCACAGATTCGAGCTACCCGTATCAAAAATCACAGTGAACTTCTGTGGAGGGGTACCAATGCGAATCTCACCAAAGTACTGGGCATTCATATAGTTCTTGAGAGAAATAATGTCAGCGTCTCCACAATTACTCCCGATACCGCCTCCAGATCCGTACCTTCGTCCCATCAATTCCTTCCCTACCTTTTCCGAAAGCCGGGCCCTGAGCAGGCTACTCTCATCCAAAGCTTTCTTCTTCAATCCTATACGAATCAAATCATCGGCAGCAAAGGAGGCCTCGAAAGCCAAAGAAAGCAGAAAAGTCGAGAGCAGAAGAGCAATCGCAAAGCCTCCACGCCCAGTCGCCATGATCACCTACCGATCGGAAGAAGAGAAAATCACAATGAAGAACCCTAAAATTTCTCAATCTAGGCTATGATCGGACAATAAACAGCAAAAGATTGCAGAAAGACCATACTACAATATGAGATTTTAGATTTAAAAAGAGCACGCACAAAACAAGGATTTCTTCAGGAACTTAAGCACAAACAAAAATAAAATGCTAAGATGGAACAAACCGGTGAGGAGGATAGAAAGGGAAGACAAGAGAGCAGATGCGGACATGCGGTGGAAGAAGGGAGCGGTTTCCTTTTTAAAGAGAGCACAACAACCTTTCCATAACAGCGAAGCTTTCAGTAACCAACCGGTCTTGCGTGTATAAAAAACTAATTAGTCCGTAGACGACGAACTCGTCGCGCACTTTTTCTCTCTGCCGTCTGATCGCTTCGTTGAAGCGATGCGAATCGCCCGATTAGATGCCTTTTTCCACTCTGTCGAGAATCCTCTCCATTCGGTATACAGTTAGGACAATGATCTCACCGTTCACATCTAAATTTGGCGAGGCATACCTAAATATTTGAGGATTGGACGTTTATATTTAGAGTCATAGTTGGAGAGGATCTGCCTCTACTTCCTGCGGATAACATGAAGCATCACTTCTGCGTGGTACTATATATCCACGGTCCTCTGCAATCCCTAAGATGTTGACACGTCTAGTAGTTCCAGATGGGCGGCAGTGATCAATTTTGATCGGGTGTCACGCGAGCAGTGTTTCCGATTTGTCCGTCATGCATTTTCGTGTGAAGATAATAAATATATGCTTTAGACTTCTAGAGAGTAATGCAAAAAAAAAAATGAATCTAAATATATCTTAATATGCGTCGTGTCTATATATAATGCAGGATAATGAATGTATTGTGATAATGCCTCTTGAAATCTCGTATGAATGTGCTCAGAATGGGTCGAGACTAATCTAGAAAATATCGAGTTCATAATTGACGAATCTCTTGTAATTAACGAAGACATAAATGTCTTTGTATGATCGGATGGAGCTCCCGAGCTAAATAGTATATGATTTGACTTGAGTTTGATTCATAAGTGTGGGCATTATTGAGCCTAATCCAGTCGGGCCCAAATTAAGTGCTAGTCTAACCCCCGACATTGGTTAGAGTTCGAGGATTTTGTGCCGAGCTCTAATAGTGTGTCGGCTTTTGACCTCGGTTTGATAGATGAACATTGATCGAGTTCCTCGACAAATGCACTGAACATATATAAGACCTCAGTGAGCATCGGTGTTGTTGTTTCGCGACTCTTCAATTCTCATAGTAAATGTGGCAATTGCGCGGAGAGAAAAGATGTCTGTTCGTATGCCCATCTGTTGCGCAGTCATTAATCCTGACATAAGGCAAATATGACTGAAGATTCGATTGTTAGTTTTCAAGGCACTCGAGTGCCCGTTGTTGACTAGCGGAGTGGCCTCGTTAGTTCTAAGTATTCTCGGGCTAGTCCCGTCGTTAGTGGCATCAGGACTGATGGCATCGATCTAGGAGATCGACCTTAATCATCGACCTCGCCCTGCTCCGATTGTCCATCAATATGGCTCTCCCTTTATTGACCACCGTTCTTGGTTAGTTCAGTGGCGATCTGGGCTTTCGTCGGCGCTTGAAGTCCTCAACTTCTTGCTTTCAAAAGTTATCACATGTGATTGTATTTGGAGATGTGTCATTCCCATTGTTGTATTGTCGGAATATTTTTCCACCAGTAGTTGTTTTGTACTACATATCTTAGTAACTTGTTTCTCTATTGTACACTTTCACTGAATGGGTCTGTACACTTCCCCATAGTGGGTATGTAAATGTATTTTATGAATATTAAAGCACATTTAGCGAATACACTATTTACCCCCCTCTAGTGTAGATCATTCGACTTACATCAAATATCTTCGGGATTAGCCTCGACCCATTCTAAGCAACATCCCTACGAGGTTATCAGGCGACATCACGCCAAACATCTTTCTTCTTGCACTATATATAGACACAGACATGATGCTCATCATGTACCTTAGATTTTATTTTTTTATTACCTCACTTAGAACTCATTCTTACTTGGGCGTCAGAGTGACTTTTGCAGGTCCCTCGGAGTTACACCTGACAAAGAGCTGCACCGGACTGCATCGCTCCGACTTCAAGCAAGAACAGTTAAATTCCGCAGCGAGCTGACTAGGGAAAAAGATTAATATATGTTTATATAAATTTATTATATAATATATAAGTTTATTATTATTATATATATGTAATATTTTATCTAATTAACATATTAATTAATTATCTAATCATAAAAAAATTAATTTTAAAGTTAATCTAAATATAATATAAATAGATTGTACTCTAACTATTTTTTTTTTTTCAACTTTGGCGATCTTGAATTCATGGTGACTTCCACAACTTCAAAAACTTGATTTTTTTTTGATAAATAATTAGAAAAAAAAGTATAGAAACATTTAGTGTACAAAATGGAAATAAAATAAAAAAACCAACACAATAATTAAGGGGAGAATAAATAAGAAAGAATAGAGGAAGAAAAAAAAAGAAAAGAAAGGAGAAATGGGAGAAGAGAGAAATAAGAAATAAGAAATAAGAAAGGAACAGAGAAGAAGAAAGAATAGAGGGGAAAAAATGAAAAGGATTGGAGAATGAAAAAAGAGGGGTATATATAAAATTTTAAATTTAAAAATATTAAAAAAATTGATGCAAGAGGTGGGAGATTTCTTGCGTCTTGCTCCAAACAGTGGGTCCATGCCCACCCGGGGTACTAGGGCGTACACAGGTGTCCGCGCCCATGTACCATCATACCCACGCGGGCGCATGCCCTCGCGGGTTTCTGCGCCCCGCGTGCCCGCGCCAGCGAAAAAACCTGCGCCAATTGTGCAAGTAATTTTCGACACCAGTACTGTGCCAGTACAACAATTTTCGGCTGGCAACAGCTAACATCGATTTTTTAGTTATTATATTTTTTTGTCTTTACGTTCCGACGTCAATAACTTGGTGTCAAAATTTTTACGTCGGTATAAAGTAGATTTGTTGTAGTAAAAAGAGCTTACAACAATATGAGGAGGTTGAGGTCACAACATGATGACAACATCCCTGAAATCTCAAGAGACAACAAACAGTAAACAATAGGTGCACTTGTTGTTATGTCCAAATATAACGTGGTTATGGTCAAGCACTTGTTGATCCTTATCTTCTCCCCTTCAAGAGTTGTAGTGTAAGTCTGATGTTATTATCTAGAGTCATCACCTCTCGCCGGAAGTGGAGAGACTAGAGGGTAGAGATGCTCTCTACATGGCATAGGATGAGTGCAATTTCTATGGGCAGATTGCTCATAGAAAATTTATGAACGAGTGTATGAATAAAAAAAGAATGGACATGAATAGAAAATGAATGGATATGTTCATTTTCTATTTATGTTCATATCCATTTTTTCTTTATTCATATTCAGTCAATCGAAGGAAGCCCATATCTCATCATTCATAGAGATTTATATGAGCCGATTGCCCATATAAGTTTTTTTCATTGCATTAGGGCACATATCCACAAGCGTCAGTCATATCAAGAAGATCAAGACAAACGTCAGTCATATCAAGAAGACCGAGAGGAAAATATTTCGGAGCTACATTGAAGAACAAAGACTTACAATGAAGAACACAGAGCTGAGGATTTTTGTTGAGAAATATTTCTGTTGTGGGCTCTGATTTCTTGAATAGATCATCAATGAAGATGGAGATCATTTTATACTACTTTTTTCTAGTATAAAAGAATGAAGAAACTTAAGTTCTAATTGTATTAAAAGTGAAAATTGCAAATTCATTCCCTATCTTAAAGAAATATTTATTCTTCAATTGAATTTATTCTTCACTTTAGCTTGTTTCAAAATATTTCAAGTGGTACATTAAAAAAATACACTAATTCGACAACTTTTTATTCAATTTCTTTTAGAGTAAAAACACTCATCTATATTGTTGGAGGAAACCGTGGAATTGAAAGGTGCAAGGAGTGCTTTTGTTTATGTCACCGGTGGTAGGAGGTCTAACACTCCTTGAATGAACATATCGATTTTGTTTGAATTGGGATTCTCGGGTCTCATCGTTACTATGAATAAATCACATTATTCTTATTTATCTATTGTTCTTATCAAATCAAGTATAAAAATACTCAAGAAAAAGTAAGTGGACCTAACCCATTGAATGACGACTATATCGATTATTCTGATATTTAAATTTAATATAGATTAAATTCTATAAGCGGATTTTTTCATATTCCTTCTCAAACTTATTTAGTAATAGATTCGAGTTCAAGTTACTCTTGAATACGATATTTATTGTCTTCACAAGATAACCTCGGCAATGGGGCGTGCCATTTACTAATTGCAAGCTTCACTGAGAATTTTATTTTGTCGATGAGAAGAAAGAGAAAGAAGATTACAAATGAATATAAAGAAACACGATAAATATTCAACTTATACAGAAAGAACAGTAAGACCCAAATTAAAAGAAAAAAGAATAATACTCGAGAAGAGCACATTGAGAATAAGATCAAAATAAAGTGAAACAAGAAACTAAAGAATTCTATATACCCTTTTAGGAGCTTTCTATCACGATTTGATAGAACGTGGAGTTGTGTACAAAGAACTCAGCTGCCTGTTTATGAGCTTGCTGTGGTGAAGAGCCTGTTGGAGTTCCATTCCATCCGACCACCATTGTTCCAGTCCATGAGCTTCAAGAAATTTTTGTGGTCCCTTGGACATTGTGACAAAGAGCTTTGCCACTATCTCTCCTTGATCATTTATCATGCTTGTTTTCTCTGAGTTAATGTCGCCACTGGTACCAAGTCCCGCAGAATGAGTGTAATAACAACATATGTAATCGTTGTTATTTACATACAAATATGGCACCCATTTCTTCATCTCATTGCCATTTGTAGAAACTTTCTCCTCTCCATCAACTGAAACTTCACCTTTTGAAGGCAAACCGCCCTTGATTTTCTTCCAAAGAAATCCAGCCTTTTCACCTATACTTCTCAAACTCATGGCTAATGATACCGATGGTGGATTGAACAAATGGCACTCCACAAAAATACCATGTTTGGCTAATGCCTTGCCCACCTGAAGTGCAAAACCAGCTCCCAGGGAATGCCCTCCAATGCACACATTGTTGCTGCCAAATTTGTCAACCATCAACCTGAGTGTTTCTAGAGCTCCATGAAACCTAACTGAACCTTTCAAGCTTTCCCAAGCGAGGAAGCGCAGATCGTCTTGTAGGTCTCTCCTAATGGTTGGACTCTTCAGTAATGTGCCTCTGAGTACTAGGATAGCTCTAGGTGCTCCAGACGGCCTCATCAATATAAGTTCAGATAATGCAGCAGATCGGTCCCATTCGAGAACCGCACCATATATGGAATTATCTCTCTCATCGACCAAAGTCTGTGTCTGCTTATACTTGAATGGTTTCCACCATTTCGGAGCAAGTCCATTTTCTTCTGTTCTTTGTTCTTGTCTGTCAAGTTCCATCAAGTAGACCCCTTGTATAAAACATGCTATTACCATTCTCTGATAATTCAAATCCCTCCTAAAGAAAAACCAAGAGTAAGAAAAAGTATATAATTTGTTAAACATCAATATCATGAATGAGTGGTGATATGGTCACTGTAAAGAACAAGCCACGACTACAACAAATTGATGCTTTGATACAAAATAAGCACTGCATATATATTCACTAGTTTGTTGTCGTTTCATGACCTTCCCCAAACATGTTTGGCAAACTGGACTAGTTTGGTTCAAATTCAACACCCTAGATTGATCTAACTTAAATTAATTTATAACAAAAACTTGAGCTTTTGGAAAAGTGGCAAATTTGATAGTTCTAGTTATTCCTAAAGTTATGGATCTCATAAAATTAATTTCTGTTCTAGAGGTTCAAATCTCCTATCGTTCTTTCTCTTAATTCTTATTAGATCTATTTAAATCAGTTTGGACTAATTAATTTAACCCCGATGAGATGTTTGGTAAACCCAATATATTTGGTTGTGATATGTATTGGGTTATATGCTATTTTTGTTCTGTAGCTTATGTGTAGACCCGATTTGTTCACATGGTTTATCTAGGTCCTCTCTATCCTTGTTAAGCGAGTTGTTTACCAAGTAGAGAGGAGAGAAAGGCCTTCACCCTGCTATTTATTATCACTCAAGAGTCAAGATTATTATGGTTGTCAAGTACGCCTTCTTATTATCTTATTGTTATTTTACATTATTTGAATCTTACAATTGGTATATAGTTATTTTACATTATTTGAATCTTACAATTGGTATATAGTTATTTTACATCTTATTGTATGAGATTTAGAATCATACACTATCCTATTTATACTATACATTATTTAATCTTACAATTGGTATATAATTATTTTACATGATCTTATTCTATCGTATTTTTAGAGATTTGCAAACTTATATTTCTCTGCATACTTTTTTCTTTTTCTCTTGTTTCATTTTCACAACTAAAATGCGTCTCTGTCAGAAATCACCAATGCTAGGTTTGCATCTCGAATATTTTTTGGGACATAATGATATGAGACGCTTGTAAATGACGTTTAATTAGCGACGCAAAAGAGCACCCTTAAGAGTAAAAAAGACATCCCCATATGTAGTGACATATATACGTAATAACATGCCTAGTTGCCCTAGCCATCACAACACCTCCTCTCTTCCCCGGCATAACTTGGCATCACATTGAGGGTCATGACTCCATCTTCTTGCTTTGTTACCTAATCTACTTCTCATCGCCGTTTAGCTGAGCTCCCCCGTCCCCTATCTCTACAGCGATTTCACATTTTTGCAACTTCTCTAGTTTCACCCATCCCCGTCTTAGGGTCTGCCACCCACAACTATGATTCCCAACTATGATTCCTCCATCCCCAAGTAATTCAATTGTATCTTTCTTGTAAATAAATTGAGTCAAGGTTACCACACTGACACACAGTACGGTCTAGTACAAATAGGCCCATATAGATATATATCGAATCATGTATCATATTTTTCCCTTTTTTGTTTTTAAATGTAAGATCCAAAATATAAAGCTCCACATTTTTGCAGCTTCTCTAGTTTCACCCATCCCCGTCTTAGGGTCTGCCACCCACAACTATGATTCCTCCGTCCCCAAGTAATTCAATTGTATCTTTCTTGTTATTAAATAAATTGAGTCAAGGTTATCACACTGACACACAGTACGGTCTAGTACAAATAGGCCCATATAGATATATATCGAATCATGTATCATATTTTTTTCTTTTTTGTTTTTAAATGTAAGATCCAAAATATAATTTTAAAGCTCTAAACACATTATTTTATATTGTCCAAAACATAATTTTTAAATGTAAGCTCCAAAACATAATTTTAAAGCTCTAAACACATATTTTATATTGAAATGATGAAAAAACACACAACCTACCCATAGATGATAATAAAGATACTGATGGGATGATCTGTAAGAAAGCAGAAGAAAATGAGAGAGATTTGAGTGAGTATGAGTGAGTGAGGGTATAAATGAGACGTTTGGGGGCTTAGTCCCTGAAATCATAAAAAATCATTTGGGGCTGGTAGAAAACAAGCCCAAGGACCGAAGGTACTGTCCGATACAGGCTTTCAATCGGGCAACACCGACTCGATACACTAGGTATAGGGCTTGTTACATGCAGTACATTTATTTAAAAAATGAGTAATACCTACGTACCGGCTGAATTCTTTAGATTGGATAGGTTAAGCATTGGATATTTGACAGTTTGAAATAATCGATTTATATAGTAATTTAAAAATTGGCTAGTTTCAAATATCAAATTTAGATGATTTCAGATTCGAATATCAATGTAAAATCCAATTACTTAAACCATTTCCACCTGTACACCTGCTATGCATTAGTGTATCTCATGCAGCCAAATCGCCTCACCATCCGTTGGTGGTATTATGTCATGGGTCATCATTTCCTATTTATGGATTGTATTATAGTTAGTTTAATTTTTGATTTGTTTACCAATATTATATCAAAACTATTAATGTATCACTGTTACATTGAACATAACAGATTTTGTATTCATTATTTTATGTTGTTACATTTAACCTTTATGCTTGGCTTATGTATGCCCTGATTGAGAGATATGGTCTGATTCATGTATAAGGCCGATTTGTTCACATGGTTTATACTGGGTTGAATATTAATCTATTGTCTATAAATACGAGGGCTATTTTTCTGGTATCTATCCATCAAGAACCAGTTGCTGAGTAGAGAGGGAGAGGAAGGCTCTGGACCTAGTAGTCCTTAATTTTCAGTACATCTTCTGATCATGTTTGTATATTATACTATTATTCTATATACTTATCATTCACTTTGTTTGGCTTTTACGTAGTCTACTGATTTTGCCACAACTCTAAACAGAGATAAAGGTTACATGAATGTATCTACTATATAATAATTTTGGAAGTGGATTTGGAGGGTACGGATGTGGTATGTACGGCAGCGCTGAGAGCTCTCAATGCTGCCTTCGATTTTTTTTCTTCATTATTTTTTTAGCTTTGCTTTTATTTTATTTTATTTTATTTTTTAAGCGGGCAGCATTGAGCCATTGAGCGTTGCCCCATTTCCCTTTTTTTCTTGGTTTTCTACGGTAGGCACTGAGGGAGCAGTACTGTGATGCCCTTTATCTTCTTTTCATTTTGAATATTTCTGTTCTTATTTTAATTTTAATTTTTTCTTTATTTTTTATTATTTGGATTTTTCTTTTTTATACTTTTATTCTTATTTTATTTAATTTTTTTTTCCTTTTACTTTTTGTTTTTAAAATATTTTGTCTTTTCTTTTAAATAGATTTTTATTCTGATTTTATTGTATATTATTTTTTCCAATTTTCTTGGCTTTTGTTTTTTTAATTATTTTTCATTTTCTTAATATACATTTTTCTTTTTATTGTATTTTATATTTAAACATTATATATTTATTCTTATTTTAATAAAAATTTTGTTCTTTTTACTTTTTATTTTTAAAATATTTTGCCCTTTCTTTTAAATAAATTTTTATTCTTATTTGATAGTATGTTTTTATTTTTTGTTTTTATTTTTATATATTTTTGTTCTTATTGTATTTTATATTAAACATTTGGATTTCAAATTTAATTTTTTTTTGTAGTATTGAATTTTATTATTTTAATTAAATAGTTAACAATGCCATTATATTTTATTTATTATTATCACTTATTAATTTTGTTAAAGTTATATATATATATATAATCTATTGATCGACACATTTGAAGTCAGAACTATCTACTAATCTTTTTTGTATTTTTTTATTATTTGAATAATTTTCATTTTTCATGTTATTATTCGTCAAAAATATTTGGAATCCCCAAATTAAATTTGATTATATATTATTAGTAAATATTAAGTACATAGTTATATGTTTATTTTATGTTTCTATTATATATTATACTACATATTATTATACTTTTATTACATCTATAGTATTATTTTTTATTTTGTTGTATATCAGGAATAAAAATATAGGTGGTTTTTAAAAAGTTTTCATTAAATTTTCTAATTTAATTTGTAGTTTTATATTTTTATGATATAAATCTAATTGATCTTGCGTTATTGTTAAATATTAAATATATAAGGATGGATTTTAATTTTTTCTTTATCATTACTATTTATTATTATTGTTGTTGTTATTTTATATTTGTTATTTATAAGATATGTGCAAAAAAAATATTTAAATTTCTTGAGTTTCTTCATTGAATTTTTTAATTTAGTTCATGTATTTTACTTTTTTTAGCAACTCCGATTGAAACAGCTATATATTATTAGTATAGTTTAGTATATAATCATTTATTGAATATATTGTAAAAATAATTATATATTATTTATTTATTACAACTATTTTCTTATTGTATTCTATAGTTTATTGAACATCTAAACTTTTACCTTTAATTTATTTACCCTTAATTGCATTCAAGTTTTATTTTTTTTCATTAATATTCTTCGTTTAGATTGCTTTATCCAGTACAATAAAATAGAATTCGGACACACTTTTAAAAAAATATACATGTGTCATTATTCTAATTTCAACTCCTCTCCTCTAAAAGGATCTAAATTTGAGTCAAAAATAAATTAAAAAATAACATGACGTTGAATATTAATGAAAAAAAATAAAACTAACACCTATAATAAGTCTCGGTATTTGAATATTAACGCCTATAATAGGTGACGACGTTAGAATTCCAATTCTTTTAAATATTATAATATGAACTTATAACATTATTATAACATTTAAGATTATAATAGAATATTATAATATTGTAATTTAAAAAATAATAATATAAGATAATTATTTGTATTTTATAATTTCTAAAAATTTAATGAAGATCAAGTATTATTATTTTAAGTTTAAGGAATTATTTAAAATTGTTAAGAGTGCTAGGAAAAAAATCTTAAGTGACATGGGATTAAAAAAATTATATTTATAATAATTAAGAATACTCTAAAAAAGTAATTTAATAAATGTGGGACTGAAAAAAATCAAATTCGTTGATAAACTAGCACTAGGTGCCGCCGGTTTTTTAATTTTAAAAATTAGCGCCGCTCGACATCGGTTTCTTAAGTGTCAGCGCTAGGTGGCATCAATTTAGATTAATAATATAATAAAACAATACGTGATATGTAGGACCTCTTAGTCATTTTTTAAAGTTCCTCTTTTTTTATTTTTACTTTCATTTTTTATGAGCATTTTCTAAATTGTAATTTTCTTAAGCTATGATTTTTTTAATTTATTATGTCATTTTGAGTGTTTATATTTATTGTTATTTATTTATTATTCAAAATAAAATCACAACTATATATTTTGATATTTTTCTTTAAAAAATTGTATAAATCTTTATTAAATATTTGTTAATTTTTTATTTTATGTATATTCAAGTTTAAAATCTTTATTAAAATTGTATAAATCTTTAAAATATATAGTTGAATTTAAGTTTCACAGTTGTAAGATTGAATTTTATTTTAAGAACTATTAATGCATGGCCTATATCATATTATATTATTTAATTATATTTTATTCACTATATCTTTTGATATATAATTAATTTCATAATTTTTAGATAAAATTATTTTATAATTTTTTTTATTCCGTCGAAAAGTGATTTTTTTTCTTTTCTAAAATTTACTTTTGTAAACTCTAATTATTTTTAAGAAGTTATTTCATTTATTTTATTTTTTCTTTTCATATAATATATTTTTTTATTCTATTTTTTAAAATTATATTTACATTTATTAAATTTTCACTAATTGTTATATTTATATTATAAAAAAATAATTATTATTATTGAATTTAAGTTTAATATTGCAAGATTGATCTTTTTTGTAGTCAATTGTGAGTAGTGATAACATCTTATATGTTTTTTTTAGAGATTTTAAGTTCAAATCTTAGTATAGTCACATATTATGACTTTTTATCGTTGTTAAAAAAAAGATTGATCTTTATATTTAGTTCTATTAATAAATGATATTATTTTTATATCTTAACGTGTAATTATACTTTATTTAATGTAGAATCGATTTTGTTATTATTATTATTAATTAAAAAATATTTTAATCTTTGTACGGCAGTTCTAAAGAGCCCGTGCCTTTTTGTTTTTTTCATTTCTGTTTTTTTTTAATTGTGTTTATTCTTTATTATTTTCGTTTAACTATTTCTTATTTTTTAATAAATTTTCAATTCTAATTTTACTTTTATATCAAAAAATTGATTTCAAACTTTTCTTTATTCTTAATTTTAGTAATATTAATTATATATTTTTGGTAAATATTTAACAATATTATATTATATTTTTTTTTTAATTTTTTTTAACAAAGATATAAAATCACAATAGATTATACTAGGGTTCGAATCCTACTCTAGACAATATACAATATATTATTGCTATTATTATATTTTATCCATCACATATTAAAATTTGACTGTTTATATGTTTATAATTTAATTAATTTATTGAGTTTTTTTTTGTTTAATGCAACTTATAATTTTTTAAAATTTTGAATTTTCTAAACACCCTTGTCAAATTTGATTTAATTTTTGAACATTTATTTTTTTTTGTTTAACTTTGCATAAAAATTCAAAATTTTAACTATTTATGTTTTCTTAAATTTATTATATTTTATAGTTTTTCATGAATGATTTTTTAAAATATATATTTTCCAACAAAAATCTAAAATCTTGAATTAAACGAAATCATAAATTATATACATTATAAAATTTCAATTTCAATAATGTATTATAGATCTACCTAAATTATATTTGATTTTAATTTGATCAAATTTTAAAATTGATTCGAACTTCTATAAACTTTCGTTAGAAAAAATGCATGCTTTCGTCATTCCAATTTTTCACATCTTTTTAATAAAAATATATTATATAAATGTACATTTTTTCGTATTATATATTATATATCTTTTATTTTATTATATATTTTTTTACTTTCTTATTTTCTATATTATCATTGTTGTTGTTTGCCATCTATCTTCTAATAAAAATTTTAGTTACTTTTTACTTTGTTGGTATTAGTTCATAGTAACTTTTGATACATATTTATTATTAACTTTTAAATTTTTGGTTAAAATTTTATATTTTTGAATTTTTATCAAGTATGTATATGCATTTTATGAAAAATTAAATACTTTCATTTATACTAATATTGTTTAATTATTATTAATTAATATTTAAAATTTCATTAAAAATTTAATATCATTTCTAAAATTTTCATTAAAGTTTTTATTTTTATTTTTCTAAATTATCCATTTATAAGAAAAATTTTAAATCTCGAACTAATATAGCTGATCTAAATAAATAATTTTATATAATAGGTAGATTATATATATAAGTGTTGTCTGGTCAGATAATTCACAGGAGCCTTCATCGACCCGATCTTTTCTTTCTGGGCGATTTGTCGAAAATCTCTAAGAAATGTAAGAATCATGAAAAAAACTCTAACACAAAAACTCGAACAAAATTCCATCTCAAACACCGAACATAATAAATCCTCTCAAATTTATAGGTTACCCTACACTAATGACTTGAAGGCGAAAAAGATTAAAGAATTCTATCTCAGAACGTAGACCCATTTGACTCACGAGCACTCTCCCTCACACGTCATACACTCTCACTCTCTGAAAATCACCAATTCCAAAAAGACGTTAGCGTGACAATGACGCGTGTGTCATATTTATAGATGATAAGTTTCATCTTTTTGTATAAAGCCACTCAAATATAATAAATCCAAAATAACCCCTAAATTTTTTTAAAAAAATCAACAATAATTAAATTTATAAAATAGGAAAAATATGGATATAACATATTTATTTCTCTATTATCTAACTATATGCGAAGAAACTATTACCTTTATATTAATTGGATATCGAAGTTTTTCATTAAATTTTTTTATTTAGTTTTTCATTATTTTCATTTAAGATACTATAGTGATATTAATAATATAATCGCGTGATACATAGAAAGTTGGACTCTTATTTTTTTTAAAGAAAATATAATTTAATTATTTAACTTTTATCAAAATTATAATTTTTTAAAGCTATGATTTTTTTAATTGATCAATTATATTATTTTTAGTGTCTATGCTCAATGTTATTTATTTTTATTAATTATTGTTTATTATATTAAAAAATTGTAGATGCTTTTATTAAGCATTTCACTTTTTTTATTGAGTATATTAAACTTTACTATTATTGTTTAATTTAATTTTGATTATTATATAAGACTAATCTTTATTTTTTTTAATCTATTAATAAACATTTTTATATTTATATCATATTATTTAATTATATTTTAATCATTATATGCTTTAATACATAATCAAATTCATAATTTTTAATTATTTAATTATTGTATAAAAATTATGTCAAAAAATGCAAAAAAAAGTATCGATATTGTATTTTCTTAAACACTCATTATTTTTTACTAGTAAGTAAGTTATTTTGAGTATTTTCACTTATTGCTATTTTCTATTTTTTAATTTATAATATTGAAAATTTATTAATATCATTTAAGTTTAATTGTAAAGTTAGTCTGTACAGATATTTAATTGTATTAATGAATTATTTTATTTTCATATCTTAACGTTTGATTAAGATGTATTTATTTTATAAGTTATAAAATAAAATCAATATTATTATAATTATTAAACTAAATTCATTAATAAAAATATTTTAATCCTACTGCGGAGAGTGGGGATTTTTCTATTACTCATATAAAAACAGGTTAGCTAATCAAAACACATGCAGTAGCCAAACAAAGTGCAGTTGAGAGGATTTTAAGTTATCAACAGTGACTTATCAAGCAGCTTCTGTCTTTCTGAAGCAAAGATGTTTCTTCACTTTTAAGTTAACTTAGCTAGCAAGTCTTTAATCGTTTCTTTATAAAAAACGATAGGAATTGATCTTAATAAAGAAAATCTATACCAAATGAAATAGACATGCTAAAGCATGAACTTACCAACTAGCTTCATATTGAAGTAGGAACGAAATATTTCCGTATTTAGAAGATAACTTAGCAAGCAAGTTTGAAATTGTTCCTTATTAGGAGCAAGATAAGAACATGGAAAGAAATATAGTAAGGTGCGTTTTTCAACCTCAATCACTTGTTTTAACATCATAATTTGAAATATAGAAAATGATAAAGGAAATTAGAGGCGAGTAAAAAGGCTGTATATAAAGATCACTAGTAATTACTTCTTTTTGAAGGCAAAAACATCTAACTTCGCTAGCAAATTCTTCAAATGTTTCTTGTTAAGGAAGGATTAAGATAATCTCCTTAATTTAGTGAAATGCGAAAAAGACAAATTAAGGGGGAAACCCCAACTTTCCCAATCCTCCAAGAGAATCTGGAGAAGAACTATCAAGAAACTACGATCAAACCCCAACTACTCCAAGAAAATTTGCGAATCGTCGAATCCATCTCAGAAACAAAAGATATCGGCATAAAAGAGACCAACTACTTAGTTATATAGAGAGTCAGAGAGACGAACCAGCTCGACCGGATGAGATCTCTCCAATTTGGGGAAGAGAGATTGTGAGGTCCGGAAACATGGAAGTCGTACGGGTGGGGAGCCATCGGATCAGGCGCCTTAGCATCATCACCCATCTTCCCCTCTTCTCCTCCTCCTTCTCTGTTAATTGTCTCCTCCAGGGTGCTCTTCGCCATTACACAAACCTCGCCGCCTCCTCTTCTTCCTCGAATGGATTCTTGAATGCCGCTTCTTGATAGTGAAGATTAGCGAAACCAGAGCTGGAGACAAAGAACAACGCAAAAGGAGAGAGATGGAGCAACGGTCGAGAAGAGGAATAAATTTGAGGACAAGAGGAAGAAGGCGTGCTTTTTTATGTCGATTTCTGTTCGCTTTCGCTCGATCGCTGATCTCCACGATCACGTGCATTTAATGTTAAATATTAAATGGCGCTATTGAGCGTATCGCTCTCGCCCTGCAACGGTCATTTGGACTTCGTTGCCACTTGCTATATTTGACCGGGCTTCTCTCAGATGACGTGGCCTCGGATCCTCCACAAGGGTCAGTTGCAACTTCAATTTGCGACACTCATCTTTACCGTCAGTCTTTCCTCTCACGTGCAGAAAAGCGTTCCGGGAATCACGTGCAGAAAAGTGTACCTCTCCCAATTCTACGTATAAATTAGGGGTGAGCATGGACCGGTTAACCGGTCCATTAGCAAAAAAAAAAAACCGATTCATTAACTTCGGTTTTTCAAAATCATTAATCGTAAATCGATCCATTAACTTCGGTTAACCGGTATTTCGGTTTCGGTTTTTTCAGTTTGGTAATTATCGATTAACTAATAAATTTTTTTAACCTATCAATTTCTAAAAGAATTTTAAACCTCCAATCAATTTTGTGTATAGCAAAAATTTATTTGGAAGGAAATAGTGCCTCAAATACCTTAGACTCTTGAAGGTCACTTAAAAGCTACCATGCATGGAAGTATGACAAGAATAACAAGTTTTCTTGGTCATTTAAAAATGTAGACATGGTCATGCAACAATTAAAAGATAGCCTAAAAAAGAGAATAAGGAATGGTAGGAATATAATAATCTAATTTGTCAATCAATATGTGGTATACTTATCTTAATATGGATCATGACTCGAATTACAACCTGATGCATGCTTCAGTTGTTGGATAGCTTCCATCTCAACAATATAAATCCAATATATATTTGTCCAAGCACGAGAAAAATGACATGTGGATTTGGATCATAGAACCACATCAATGACAAGCAAATCCTTGACAATGTCACTGGTGCAAATTGGAATAAGATGTGGAAACTGGAAAGATAATTTTGCATGGAAACTCTTTTCGGGAAGCCTACCAACGTCAAGAGGCAATCATTAAAGTGCTACAATCTAAAAGAATAACTACTTCAAACACACAATCACACATAGAAACTACTTCAAATACACAATCACACATAGAGTTCAAACTATCATCAATTCATCATACTTCAAACACACATAAATAACTACTTTAAACTACTACAAATAACAAGCTACTTCAAAATAAAAATACCATCACATGAAGCTAATGTCCAAAATAAAATATTATCCAAAATAACAAGCTACACACCACCACATGAAGCTAATGTCCAAAATAAAATACTATCCAAAATAACAAGCTACACACCACCACATGAAGTTAATGTCCAAAATAAAATACTATCCAAATTCAAATACAATCCACAAATAACAATTTAAAGTACTTAGTGTTCATTGTTCAATTAAAGATGACAAATCCAAATCCAAATCCAAGTGCAGTCCACAAAATATCCTTGATTATAATCAACTCTTCAATCATCAATTTGGATAATAGCATGGCCGGTAGTATCACAAGATGACTCTGAAAAGAAAAAGAATATTACAAATTAGTATTAAAAATCAATAGAGTTGAGAGATATCAAATGAAATAAAGAGAAGAATTAATACCTATCTCTACACTTTCAAGTTCAGCTAAGGCATGTTCAATGAAAAGAGATTTACTGCTGGATCTAAATCAATCTTGCCCACAAATGAGTGCTTCCACAAGCCTAGGAGTTAGAGTAGACCGAAATGAATCAAGGATACGGCCTCCAGTGCTAAAAGCGGATTCTGAAGCCACTGTAGACATAGGCATAGCCAATACATCTCGAGCCATAGTAGAAATTATTCGATACCTAGATGCATTGACTTTCCACCAAGCTAATATATCAAAATCATCACAATCCTCCTCAAGCTCCTCATTGAAATACCTATCCAACTCAGTTTTTATCTCTCCACTCCCTTGAGATACCTTTTGCTTCTTCAATATTTCTCTAATGTAATCAGTCACAGCTTTAGGCTTTGCATCATTTTTCTCAGTTTGAGCTTGCTCACTTGCTTGTACAATAGAAGATGAAACTATGGATGCACCATAAGAATCATACATAGAGGATAAAACTTTTCTCAACTTCTCTTTTAACAGTTTGGCATTTTGAGCATCATATGATTTCTCAATGATAATATCCACAGATTCCAATTTAAAACGAGGATCAAGCACTACAGCAACAAACAACATGATATTCACATTATTAATATTTGCCCAATACTTATCATATTTTCTTTTCATTCTAGTAGCCATTGCCTTCAAATTCAAATCCTCACTTTCACCCCAGGAAGAAATCATCAACCCAAGACCATAAATCTGTCTCATGTACTCATTACCGGTGACATAAAGTGAACCAGATAATTTCAAAGTGGTTTCATAAAAGACTTCAAGAAATGGTAGCAAGTTTTTGGCATATTCCCAATCTGAACTATCAGGTAAACCACTCTTATTAAAAAGCTCACTCACATATTTGGGATCAGTAATCTCAAGCAAGAAAAAAGCCTTTTGAAATTTCAAAGCTGATTGCAACATTAAATAAGTTGAGTTCCATCTAGTTTCCACATCTAGACATACTAGCCTTTTTGTATCTAGCAACTCTTTTGCAGCACATTCTTTAAACTTCTGTAATCTAGAAGGAGATGATCTCACATATTTGACAACATTTCGAATTCTAACAATTGAATCATCAAGTTCACTCATTCCATCTTTCACAATGAGGTTCAAAATATGAGCAGCAAATCTCATATGCAAAAATTCACCTTGCAAAACACTACCCTCCCAACTATTCAACCTTCTCTTCAAGTATTGAATGCACAAGTCATTTGAGCTTGCATTATCAACTGTTACAGTAAAAACTCAGCGAGTCCCCCATTCAAGTAAACATTTTTCAATTGCTTTACCAATAACTTCACCTGAATGACCCGATATTTGACAAAAACTAATAATTTTTTTATGCAGAGTCCAATCATCATCAATAAAATGACATGTGATGCACATATAACTCAAATTCTGAATGGAAGTCCATGCATCAGTTGTAAGGCAAATTCTTGAAGATAATTTCTTTAAATACTTCATGAAGTTCAATTTCTCTTGCTTATAAAGTTCATAACAATCTCTAGCTACAGTGAATCGTGAAGGCATAACAAATAAAGGTTGCATTGAACGACAAAATTGGCGAAATCCTTCATGTTCCACAAATCTAAAGGGTATTTCATCAGTAATGATCATTTTAGCTAAATATCTTCTGCACTCTTCTTGATCAAACTTCCAAGATGCAAGTGTATGTGTAGTGCCTCCAAAATTACCACTTGCTAAGGGTTTAAATGTTAAAGTTCTCTGACTCTTTTCCACATTGGTAGGATACTTTTTGCATCTATTTAAATGATCACTCAAACAACTAGTGCCACTAGATGTTGGACATGCAAGAGACTTCTCACAGTATTTGCAAGTTGCTCTTTGATCACTATTATCTTTGCATTCAATCTTATCAAAATGATCCCATACCCAAGATTTTCGTTTACCACGCACCTTTGACTTTGAAGTCCCACCTTGGGTTGAAGGTAAAACAACACGCTCTTGAGTTGTTTGTTCTTGTTGTTCTTGTTGTCCTTGTTGCTCTTGCAATTGAGGGATGATATTTCCCGTATTGGTAGTAGAATTTTCAGCGGTGCTAGACATATTTTCAGCCTACATCACAAAAGACATAATGAATATAAGTATGAATATCATTAAATAAAGGAAAGAATGTACTTCAAATAAAAGGAACCGGTAGAGTAAGAAACTAAGAATGGATAGTAGTAAGAAACCTTCTAAGTGCCATCAATGAAGAATTGAAACAAAGTAATGAAGAATTGAATCTCTGTCAGTTTACTTTCCTTGATTTTATAATCCTTTTCCAATAGTATAGGTAACAACAACCTATACCATAATATTGATTCAAATTTAAATACTAAAGCAAGTAAGCAACAACAACATCACACTGGTACGAAGAATTGCAAATTAATATTGATTCAAATTTAAATACTAAAGCAATAGCAACATCACACTGGTATGAAGAATTGCAGATTAATATTGATTCAAATTTAAATACTAAAGCAACAGCAACATCACACTGGTATGAAGAATTGCAGATTGATATTGATTCAAATTTAAATACTAAAGCAACAACAACATCACATTGGCAGTTCATGCAATTCATGCAATTCAAATTTAAATACTAAACCAAAGAATGAGACGCGATCGGAAGCAATTCATGTAATTCCACATTTCCAGGAAGCAATTCATGCAATTCCAGTAAGCAATTTCACATTTCCAGTAAGCAAAACCAAAAAATGGCAGATCAGGAGAAAATTCATACCTGTTAACTATGCGGCACTGATCGGAAGACTGAGACGAGCTACGGAGAGGCGGAGACGGCGAGTCACGGAGGGGCGGAGAGCCGAAGACGACGAGTCCCGGAGAGGGCGAGAGAGAGAATAGAATACTGAAGAGGGTTCGGGCGTCGGGGCGGAGAGCCGAAGACGACGAGTCCCGGAGAGGGCGAGAGAGAGAATAGAATACTGAAGAGGGCTCGGGCGTCGGTCGTCGGGGCGTCGGGGCGTCAGCCGTCAGGGTGAGTCGGCAAGAGTCGAGAGCTGAGAGGGCATCGGGGCGAGAGGCGAGAGCAGTCGGGGCGAGAGAGCCGAGAGGGCGTCGGCCGTCGGGGCGAGACTGCGAGAGGCGAGAGTAGTCGGGGCGAGAGGCGAGAGCCGAGAGGGCGTCGGCCGTCGGGGCGAGAGGCGAGAGCAGTCGGGGCGAGACTACGAGAGGCGAGAGCAGTCGGGGACTCGGGGCGAGAGGCGAGAGCCGAGACTCCGAGAGGGCGTCGGGGCGAGAGGCGAGAGTGGGCGGCTGGGCGCGCAGTGGGCGGGATAAAAGATTAAAAGTTAGGGTTTCTAGTTTTCTACTAAAAATTATAACTAAAAAATTAATAACTTATTATATAATACTATTTTATAATATATATAATACAAAATATATATCCACCGGTCGGTTGACCGAAACCGGTGGACTTTTTATACCCCGACCCGAACCCGAACCCGAAAACCGAAAATTAAAAAAAAAAAAATCCGAAACCGAAAAAACCGGTTCGGTTAACCGCAAAAACCGGTTCGGTTTCGGACCGGTTTTCCGGTTAACCGAAAAACCAATTTTTTTTGCTCACCCCTAACTTAAACAACATATTACGATCTCATTATCTATATTTTGCTTCTTTTAAAATTCTTCATGTGTCATTCATCTCATGATGTCCTAGGTTGATTTTGTACGGTTTAGAAAAAATTATACTTTTGATCTCTCACAGTTTGTTCCGATTTTAGTTTTAGTCTTTATAGTTTTAAAATTTTAATTTTAGTCCTCACATTTTATTTCCGTTTAGGATTTGATCCCTACTGTCATATGAGGCCTAAACAGAGCTGACGTGAATAACATGTGCTGACTGGACATTGCTGACGTGAATCCTGCAGGGACCAATTTTGTAAATTATGAGAATTAAAATCAAAATTTTATAAATTATAAGGAATAAAATCAAAATTCAAGTAATTATTTTTCCTAATAAATATAAAAAATCAGATGATATTTTTTAAATTTATTTATAAATAATTATATTATTTAAAAATATTAAAATTGAGAAATTTTTTTACAAATTAAGATAATTTATTTTGGATTTTATTTTGAAAAGTGCGATGACATATTTATATATTTAGAAGATTAGTTTAATATTTACAAGATTAATTTATTTTCTATTTAAGACACAAATATCCGATTTCGTATTCTTGCATTGAACACATTAATTAAGCAGGGAACATATTAATATTTTGTAGGATTTATTCTATGCTAGGTGCGAGTCCAGCGGACTCGCACCCCACTCTGTGTTTCTCTTTTTCTATCTCTTCATTAAATAAAGAGAGAGAAAGTTAGAGAGAGAAAGACATAGGTGAGGTGCGAGTCCAACTTAGCATAGAATATTATGTTATGTATCTCTGAATATTCCTTAACAATGCCCACGAAATCGTAGCAATAACCTTATATTACGGTGTTGCCACTACAATAAATGCATGGGAAATCTACATTTATTAGAGTAAAAATTAATACTTTTTTGACGTTCAAAATCTAATTTAAATTGCTTTGAATGCGCCAAATCTAGGATCAAAATGGAGGTGAGAAGATGATCAATAAAGAGATGAGTAAATCAGGAGAGCAAATTTTTGAATTCTACAACTACGGCATAATTCACACTAAATCAAGGTAATTAACGAATAAAAACCGACGCCTAAAGACGACATCGGTTTAAATCCATCAAAATTAACGTAAATTACTGTAGTGTGCTCAATTTTAATATTTTTAAATATTATAATTATTTATAAATAAATTTAAAAATATCTTGTAATTTTTTATATTTTTTTAAGAAAAGAATAATAACTTTGGTCCCTATAGTTTATTTGAATTTTAGTTTTAGTCATCATAGTTTACAAAGTTGGTCCTTGTAGGTCCACGTCAGCAATGTCCAATCAACATATGTTATCCACGTCAGCTCCATTTAGGCCTTATGTGATGGCAGAGACCAAATCCTAAATGAAAATAAAGTGTGAGGACTAAAATCAAAATGTTAAAACTATGAGGATTATAATCAAAATTCGAGCAAACTGTGGGGACTAAAAGTATGATTTTTCCTACGGTTTATGACATCGCAACACTAAAGTAAATATATCCAAAACCGACGTTCTATTGTTTAGAAAACTATAATTTTTTTGAAGTATAATTTTAGATGTGTACAATAGTGCCGGTATAGAAGAAAAAATTTGATGATGAATAAATTCAAAATTAGACAATAACATAATGTAAGACCGGAAAATTTCCTAATATAAAAATCTATTTTGGTGCAGCGCACCGGATCGGAGGTTAGCCGGGTCAAGCCGCAGAAATCGCCTCGAGTAGAAGGTATAACCCGACCCATGGAAATATGAAGTTTAAATTATCTCAATGGTTATTTCCTTTCTTGCTTATGATGTCTTATTAAAGTCAAGTTCGACTCATGAGTGCAGATAGAATCGGAGCTTGAATCGAACTCAGATCGAATCGAGTAGAAGTTAAGTCAAGTGAGGGGCAAATAGGTCATTGGATGAGGGGAATAAAACCCCTCACCCAAGCCATTCGTGCGGCTCAAAGAGAGAGCCGCACACAGCCCAACAAGAGGGAGACAGGGAGAGAATGAGGAGGAGATCTTGTCGGCGCCGAGTTCGCGACGACGCTCAAGGGGATCGGGATCTCATTTTCTTCAAGGCTTCTTCGTGATCCGATCAAGGTGAGTGGTTAGAGTAGATTTTGAGGGGAGGCGGGTGGCCGACCCCATAGGTTTTGAAATCAGAGTTTTTCTTCACGAGTTTTGCCGATCGAGGTGTTTCTCCATGTTAGATCTTTAAATCGTTGTTCATACTATGATTTCGTGTTTGTAAACATGTTGATTTCTCATTTTTAAGGGCTGATCGAGTCGAGGAAAAAGGGGAAAGGTCATGTCGAAATTTTCCCCAATTTCCTCGCTCGTCTCGCAACTCACGTATCGTCTTGTATTCGTGTTGTTTTGACTTATGGATTGATACTCGCGTTGATGCCGCAATCAAGCCCACCACCCCTAGGGGGTTTGGCCGAGCATGGCCATCACCCTGCTCGAGTTGGCCGAGCAGTAGAAAGGGGGGAAAAGTTGGGCTGTTTGTATTGAATTGTTGGATCCCTTGTTATATTGCCTTAACTCGCACTTCCATGCTTAATGTTAGATTAAATTTGAATTTTATATTTACTGTTCAACTTGCTAGAATGCATAATTTCCAGCCCCTTCCCACCTAGATGGTTCGGCCGAGCAAGGGTTACCTTGCTCAAGCTTCGGCCGATCAACGGTAAGGGGGGGGAACGAATGATTTCGTGTAGTTGTTCATATCCTTCCCTTTAATGTTAATTCATATTCATGTTATGAATTGTTGGTGATAGATCTACATTATCATTTTAGAAATATTTTTGCCAATGCTCATATGGTATATGTAGTCAAGAAAGGTTTCATTTAATTGCTTATATCATGTTTAATTGTTGTTATGCTTAATGTATGTTCCATATGGGTTTAACCACTGCATTATTACTCTTTAATTCAGTTTCTTCATGATGTTGCTATCCATGACTAATTTGGTAAGTGATGTGACAATGGTAGGCCGAGTGCCTACATAGTCGATGACTTCACTCATTCTAGGAAGAATGGTTTAGATGACTAGTGGTATCATTTAACTTAGATACAAGATATATTCACTAGGTGCTTCATTTAAGGAAACAATGAGACCCTAGGGTAAGGGGTCGGATATGGGCAATGCCCGGAAAGCAAAACACAACATACTTGCGCAACCTAGTTTTGGGTTGTGGTTGATGGTCTACTGAGAAGTGTCACTAGTTGAATGACAAGCACACGACTCTGCGGTTTATAGGGTCTTGAGATTGCACTAGCGGGCCCGCTAGGTGTTAGACCCGAGTGGCGGAGGGTCTTGAGATTTCGTCAGTGGACCACGCTGACGGTAGACCCGAGTGGTTTGGGACTAGCTATCCCTAACCCGGAGGATCACTGAAACTAGTGGCCATCCTAGTTGACGGATCCGAAGTATAAAAGTTTCTAAATGAGGAGCCCATAGGGGCTAGTTTGAGTAGGCCGACCGACCGAGTCAAGTAGAGGAAGGACTGAACCTTCCATATATACCTTAGGCCATTATTGGCCGAGCTTGCATCACAGACATGGGCCCGAGAGGCCGGTTCATCCACTCATCTGTTCTGGCACACTAATTATTTATGGAATGTGATTTGATAACTTCCTTATATATGTTATTGCTGAGGTTTTAAGTGGAGGTTCGAAAGAACCGCTCACTGAGTTCCTCGTGAACTCACAAATTTCCTTTATTGTTGTTTTGTAGAGCCCGACCAGTGAGGTACGACTTGATGGCATGGCGAGCAGTAGAGTAGGCGTGGGTGCAGATCTCATAGCTGGCAGTAACTAGTCGTAGTCGTGTCTGTTAGAGTCTGATGTATGCACTAGGATAATTCTGTAAAAACTTTAAAATATTTTATTTGGAAAAACTTTCGGATGTTTGTTTGAAACTTGTGGTGTTTTAGAACTTGGTGTGATCAAACTGGTTTTGAACTTTTAATAAAGTTGTTATCGTTGTTTTGGTCATTACTTGATGTGTTCTGTTTATGTTTTTGTGGGTTGTTAGTCAGTGCATAGGGTAGGCTTCGGGGTACTAACTCGTACCTTAGCTGATCACGCGTACCCTGAGTTGGGGCATGACACAAAAGCACAGAATTGGGCAAATGGGATAAGGTATGTGTCAGAAACCAGCGGCCCTAGAAAGGGTGTCAGCTTTTCCGTAGTAGACGCCCAAAGTGGCGCCGCCATGGGGCACCGATTTATTTATATTTTTAATATATATATATATATATATATATATATTATTGTACTGGACTAGCACTTTGTTCTTGGCCGAATTAGACCCAAAAATGCCCACACTCATGAATCAAACTCAAGTCATGCCAGATGGCTTAGCTCAAGGGCTTCACCCGGCCATACAAGGACTCTCACGTCCTCATTAAATACGAGGGATTTATCATTAAAGCCTCGAAATTTTTGAGATCAGCCACGACATTTTCGGGATCAACCTCGACATTTTCGGGATCAACCTCGACCCATTCTGAGCAACATCCCTACGAGATTATCGGGTGTCATCATCGCCAACAATCCCTGACCTTGCAATATATACAAACACATCACGCCCCAGGTAAATAATCAAGTAAGAGATAATGCAAACACGAATGATATATAGTGGTTCGGCCAACCCGTCTACTCCACTACCTTGGCTCCTCACCAAGGATTTCTAACCTTAACACTTTATAGATGAAATATTTTCCCAAGAATACAATGAAGATTTAGTTCTCAACCCTGTGAGAAAACTTCAACACCTATTCTCTAGCAAAATAAATCTCTACAACTACACTAAGGTATTTCATAAGTACACCTTGCAAGCTAGCTTATCAAATTAATACAACAAGATGAAAACACAACAAAGGAGCAATAAATATAAAACAAACTTCTTATGCTCCTTTATCCAGCCTTCTAAACTCCGCTCAATGAAAAGTTAGGAGACAAGGAAAGGCAAGTTTGGGAGCTTATATAAAGATTCAAAAGGTAGGAGCTCGGTTTCCAGCTAGCTCAACGGTTAGAAATTCAAAATAGAGCTGTTGGGGGCATTTTGGAAATTTTGGAAAGTATGACTAGTTGATTCTAGGGGAAATACTTGCAAAGTACCAGTACATTCGAGGTTATTCCAGATTGTTCGGGGATGTCCATCCGGGTTGTTCCAAAACTCTAAAAGATTTTTCAACACCGCGAAAGTCTCAATTCAAGGGATGAAAATCAAATATCGAATAAGAGACTAAGTCATACATGATATCATGAAATGATAAATGAAATCCAAAACCAAGAATCATTAGGGGTGAGAGGGTCCGGGTACCCTGTATTTTTCATGATACTCGGACCTTATCCTGCGTATGATCGGTTCCTAAGTTTTGGAACTAGACCCTACCCTGTTGGAACCTGGAACTGAACCCTACCCGAAACCACAGGTTTCGGTCCCAATTCTGGGTACCCTATTGGAACCTGTTCATAAATAGGTTCCAAGGTACAAGTTTCGGGTACCTTGTCGGAACCTATTCTGAAACCTGTAAATGAGCAGGTTCGAACAGGGTACTCTGTTGGAACCTATACCTTGGAACCTGTAAATGAACAAATTTCGGGTACCAGTTATAGGTACCCGATGTGTTGGACTCGAAACCAGAACCGGTTTTAATCGGTTCCTAAATTTGTGTCCCGGACTCTACCCGAATTTAATTCGGGTCTGCCCGGAACCTACCCAATCGGGTCGGTTCCAACTGGTTTCGGGTCTATCCGGTACCCATGCACACTCCTAAGAATTATGTAGTAACTTAAGTATTGATATTTTCAAGTATCGGTCAAAGAGTCAAAAATCACTTTAGAAATGATTTTTCTCATCAATTAAGTAGAACGATACTACACGTGAATTCAAAATATCATACTTTAAGTCTCATTTGAAAATTTAATGGAGATTCAAAGTATTGAAAAATGAGCAATTTGAGAAGAGTGATACCTTAGGGTCCATTCGTTTCGCAATATTTTAAGGCACAACACAGAACAACATGTTGGTGAAATGGCCACACTAAAGGGGGGTGAATAGTGTGTTTTCTAAATCTTTCGCCTAATTCTGATTTAATCGTTTACTTGATTATTTAGGCAAGTTGCAATTTATCAACTAAATGCGGAAGCAATAATAAAGCAATTTAGCACAAACAGAGATAATAATGCTAACACAATGATTTATAGTGGTTTGACCCCAATGCCTACTCCACTACCTAACCGCCCGCTTAGGATTTCCAAACTACTTTAACTAGATTAATTAGTTTCCTTACAATGAGGACTTTATATCGAAAAGTCTCTGCTCTTAAACCGAAGGCACTTCCACACCCGAAAGTATCCCGCCTTCCTACCGAGAGCACTTTCCCACATCAACCTAAGGACAACTCAACTAATCCTAGCAAATTACGTTTACACCGGTTGATTTAAACCTAAAACACCAAGGCTACCACCCAATTTCAAGACCCACACTCAAGGTCTTATACAAACTCCAATACAAAGAAGTAAACAAGAAAATACAACAATAAATGGAGCGATAAATCAAACAATAAATTACTTAGCTCCACAACAAGATTCCTAGCTTCCTCTTGATGCCTTTGATAGTTAATCAATGAAGGAATGAAGGCAAGATCAAGATTTTTGGCTCAAGCTAGGGTTTTCACAAGATTGGTTCAATGAAGGCTTAGAATTGATCAAAAGATGGCTCAAGGAGATTACAAGTGATCAACATCTTGAAGGAAGGCTCTCATGGCTCCCTATTTATAAGCCATGAAGAGAAGAGAGAGCTCCTTCTTCTCAACGGGCAAATTTTTACCCGTTACCGACTGCCGATCGCTTGTTCGATCGATCGTCGGTTGACCGACCGAGTGATCGAAGGCAATCTGCCACTTTTGGGCAATGTTCGGTCGATCGATCGGTCGATCGAAATGCCTTCTCCTTCGGTTGGTCGACCAGTCGGTTGATCGAAAAATGGAAATTTTCTAATCTCCCGGGTCAAATATGTGTTTGCTAAAGGCTTCCAAAAATTTCTTAAAAATACCTCATTATCTAGCTTTTACCCAAGGAACAATTACCACCATTTTTTGTGTCAAGAAAATTTCTAGGTCATATAGCCCTCTAAGGAGCTCCCTAGGCTTAGTGAATTTCAGGGCGATTTTCGAGTTTTCATGTTTTGGGGTTCAAGTTTGTTTTTTGGGTTTTTATGCATCATCATGAGGATTTACAACATAAACTAGACACCCTAGACCTAAACTTTATCTTCCCGAAGAATCCCGAGCGTCGACGAGCGTCCTTGCCTATTTCTCCGATTTCTTCGATTTTTCCGATCGGGAACGTCGTGCGCTAACCGATATGGAACCTAAAAATAACTCTGCATGAAATAATTAGTTCCATATTTGTTATCATCAAAACTGAGATTAAGACCAAGGTAGAAAATCTTAGGCCAACACAACATATGCTGTCCGGTGTTCGTTTGCAAAAATATACCAAGTACGGGATAAAAATTTATGTCGGTACAGTACACCGAGCCCATTTCCTTGTTACTTTGGTATAAGATTTAAAATGACCTTATTATTCTTCATATTTTAAATCCTATTTTTCATCGTAATTCATTGTATCACAGTGCCTCCTAACGGAGAGAAAGAAATTATGAGTTCTCTCTTCTTCTCTCCTCTCTCTCCGTTTAAGGTTTCTTCTCCATCGATGTCGTTTTAGGGAAGACGTTCGCAACAACGTTAACAACTGGCAAAGAGATCGCAACAGCGTCTTCATGTCGTGGCCTGGCACAATGGCCACGACATCTGCCGCAGTGTCTTGCCCAAAGTCCACGACATCTTCCTGACGCCACGGTGACATCCAAGACGATGCGGCAATCGCTGATTTCGCGTGCCACAGCATCATCGACACTGGCTGATGTCGCATCAGCAATTGTTGATGCGACATCCACTACTAGAAAAATGGTCATCAGCAACGGCTGATGCCGTTGCTGAGCCGTTGCAATAGCGCCGTGACAGAAAGTCACGTTGCTGATGACTTAGCAACGGTTCAGCAACGGCCGCTCGGGCCGTCGCTCAAAACATTATCAGCAACGGCCGCTGGGTCGTCGCTAAAAATATTATCAGCAACGGTTTTGCCACAGACCCGGAGCCGTTGCTGATACCATTAATAGCAACGGCCGCTAAGTCCGTAGCAACACCGTTAGTAAAACTCCGTCGCTAAGCCGTTGCTGTAGGTCATCAGCAACGGCTTTCGATACACTTTTAGCAACGGCTTTCCCACGGACGCCCGTGGGAAAGCCGTTGCTGATGACCTATGCCTGCAACCAGAAAATTTGAAAATTTCAAATTTTCCATTGATACATTGATACATTTATCTGATACATAACTCACACACCCATACCCTCATACACACATTCATTCACACATCACAAACATCTCATACACATTCATTCACACATCACAAACACACCAAGATATACATCAAAACAATTATATTTATATTCATAATTATCCACGATAGTATAAACACAATTCAAATGTAAAATTGAAGTATCAACATCTCAATAACATAGTCAATATAAATTAAACAAGTTCAATATCTGAGTAACAAAGTCAATATAAACAAAATCTCACGATGACGATGGAGGATGGCCTGGATCATATGGCGGGGTCTGGAGTGCTTGAGTGTACACCGGCGTGGACTGACTCGAGGATGATGGATTAGATGATGCCGAAGAGATGCCTGCTTCGGGATGACCCGACAAGTTGCGTAGCATAGCTTCTATATTCGCCATCGTCTGACTCTGGCGCTCCATCAACTCAGTCTGACGCGCGACCGTCTCCTCTAGTGTCCTTATCCTATTACTATGATCATAACTGGATCTGGAGGTGGACGGCCGCTCACCAGCGACCGGAGGGGTCGGTGCCCCAAGTGGCCCTAGTACGGCTCGCGCATGACCACTATCTGCGAAGCCATATACGCGGCCATGATCCCAGCCACCTGCGGCCTCGACCCACGATGCTGCGTCAAAGTCCTCGGGGGTACCCCCGCGCTGCACCACCCTCTGGTTGTACGTCTCCTACTCGAGTTTGATTTTTTGTTTAATATTTATCATAAAACTTAAATTATAAATATATAATGAATAATTTAAACAAATATATAATTACCACAATGTATGCAGCGCGGTTGTCGATGTACTCCCCCGTCCCATGTGCTCGACGGTGAGTCCGCTCAAACACCGCCATCGGGGAGGGTCGCTGGACAGTCCCGTCATCCGACACCGTCGTCTACATTTACAAAACAAATACATTAATTAGTACACATAATAACAAATAAAATATATAATTAAACGATATACTTACCATACGGTTTGCGTGCACTGCAAATGCAACAGAGCCGCCGGTGTGACGCGCTGCTCCCCCCGACATGCGATTTCTAGCCGCATTCTGAGAAACCTCCTGCCATCGATCCGTCGACTATATCCCCACGAGCTGGTCCCATATATCCGGAGTAATCCAACTGGGGCCGTATCCCCGAGTCTCCGCGATGTTAGTGGTCCCAGCTCGGGCCATCGCTCGGGACCGAGGCTGCCCCAGCTGCCCATTGTACCTTGCCCGAGAAATAGACTCCCAGGCAGCGTAAATGAAGGACCTCTGGTCCTCGGCCCATGTATAGCGAGCCTGCAAAATAATAATATCAGTACCAATTCTTAATATATCATCATGCATGTAAAAAAAAAAATAATACGTGCCTCAAACTCGCGCCATAACATGTCGACGTGCTCGCTAGGCACGTGAGACCACGTAGGCCATGCCCCGTGCATGTATCGTCGAATAGTAGAAGAAATGCTCCTCGGCACTTCTTCTTGCTCGAACCTGCACAACAAAAATAAATTTTAATATTATATTATGATATAATGAATTTGTAATGATTCATAATTCATGATATATTACCGCTCCCCAATCACGCTGATCAATCTACGTGACTCTGTGGCTGGTGGAGGCTGCCACCTGTTCGGCCCGCGTGGCCGCCTGCGTCTGGATGTACTAGCCTCGGCAGTATCATCATCATGAGGATCAGCAACAGGAGGATCAGCAGCATGAGTAAGTGCTGGAGTCTCACCGATCGGAGACTCCGAAGCTCTCCTGCGTCGATAACCACGACCAAACATATCTGTCGAACAGACATATAATCAGATTATTGTATAAATAGTAGAGATATATTTAATAAAATATATATACTTTACAATTATTCCTCATCATCTGAATAATAGTCTTCGAATTCTTCTTCTTCTTCCTCTTCTTCCTCTTCGTCATCTTCTTCATCTCCAGCTTCCTCAATTTCATGATCGTCATCATCAGCATATTCAACTTCTAATTGAATTGACGTTGTGTCTGCATCCTCGAGTATTGGAATAATACGATCCACAGCAGGAAGATCATCTTCTTGATAGAAACCAGGAGGATCATTTTCTCCTACTATCGGATCAATTTTTCCTCTACCTTTTGTCTTACAGACTACATGCCAATCTGCTCTATCTTTATTTCGAGCCGGATACTTCGCGTAATATACTTGTTCGGCTTGTGATGCCAATATAAATGGCTCATTTGCTGCCAATTTCGATTTGTAATTAACCTCAACAAGTTTGTATTTTTGATGAACTTTCATGCCCCTTTCTGTTGTATCGAACCAATGACATCTAAATAGGAACACTGATTTCAAGCCGAAGTAGTGCAACTCTATCACTTCTTCCACTAGTCCATAGAAATCCATATCACATTCAACATAGGTTGTCCCTTTCACGCAAACCCCAGCATTCATCGTCTTTTTTGTAGATGAATATTCAACCGTGTGAAATTTATACCCGTTAACAAAATATCCGCTATAGCACGACACAAGTCGCGACGGTCCACTAACAAACTCAAATATTTTTTCATCTATTTCAGCTCTGTGATCTTTGCTGTAAGTCTGAATCCAAGAAGGGAAATCACGATTCCGTAATGTCTCCAATTCTTGATCGTTGTGAATAGAGTATTTTTGCACCATCTCAATGTCAAATATTTCAATGAATTGTTCAATCTCTGGGCAATTGAGTAATACATACAAGTGTGCCAAATGATACTCTTCATCGCTTAAGTGTCGAGATGGACGAGAACCAAAAGCACGACCAGAGTGACAAAATATATTTAAATGTCCATCTGAATGTCGAACACCCCCGTCGTCGTTACGTGGAAGACGATCAAATCTTGTCTGTACTGTCGATTCAAAGTAAAATGAGCAGAATGTTGAAATTTCTTGGATGATATACGATTCAGATATTGATCCTTCAACAGCTGCGGTGTTCTTTACTTTTTTCTTCAGACGATTCATGTATCTTTCAAATAAGTACATCCAACGATATTGAACGGGGCCACCAACTCGTGCCTCGTATGCCAAGTGTATCGGTAGATGCTCCATCGAGTCAAAAAATGCAGGAGGGAAAAACTGCTCCAGCTTGCATATGATTTCAACAATATTATTTTCAAGTGTTGACATATCTTCGACTCGAAGGACATTTGCACAGATGCTTCTAAAAAACATACTTAATTCAGTCAACGGACCCCAAATATTATCAGGTAGAAGATCTCGAAATACGATCAGAAGTAATCTCTGCATGAATACATGACAATCATGGCTCTTCATCCCTGATATTTTGCAATCATCGACGTTCACACATCGAGATAAGTTTGAAGCATATCCATCGGGTAATCTGAGTTCTTTTACCCATTGACAAACATCTTTGATCTGTTGTTTATTTAACACATATAGGGCCTTCGGTTTCAGATATCGTCCGTTGACCTCTTGTAACTCCAACTCTGGTCTTTTACAAAGTATTTTCAGATCATGTCGGGCTTTGACATTATCTTTAGTTTTTCCAAAAATATCCATCACAGTGTTGAAAATATTATCAAACACATTTTTTTCAATGTGCATGACATCTAAATTATGTCGAATCAATAATGAACTCCAATAGGGCAATTCCCAAAAGATACTTTTTTTCACCCAGTTGTGTGTTTGGCCAAAACCTGACACTCTTTCATTGCGACCAAATACTATATCTGGAAGTGCTGAAACACGTGCTAACATTTGTTCACCAGACAACATCGGTGGTGGCCCATCTCTTTCGACTCTGCCCTTAGTAAATTTATTACGATTCCTTCGATACTGGTGATGAACCGGTAGGAATCGACGATGACAATCAAAGAATGAGATTTTTCGTCCGTTCTGAAGACTGATTGATTTAGAGTGTTCCATACAATACGGGCAAGAGAGTCGGCCGTGAGTGCTCCAACCCGACAACATGCCGTACGCGGGGAAATCATTGATTGTCCACAAGACCGCGGCCTTTAAATTGAAGTTTTGCTTCCGATGACAATCATAAGTGACAGCTCCCTCAGTCCACAATGTTTTCAATTCATCTATCAAGGGTCTGAGAAATATGTCAATTTCTTTTCGCGGACCCTTAGGACCCGGAATAATCATCGAAAGATAAATAAATTCATCTTTCATGCACATTGACGGTGGCAAATTATAAACTGTCAGCAGCACTGGCCAAACTGAATAAGGAGTTGCAGAATGTCCAAACGGATTAAAACCATCTGTGCACAATCCCAATCTGATATTTCTAGTATCCATAGCAAATGAAGGATAACATGTATCCAAATGTTTCCATGCTTCACTGTCAGATGGATGAGTCATTACTGTATCATCACGACTTCTTGCATGCCAACTCATGTAGGGGGCTGTCTTTTCCGACATGAATAATCTTTGAAGCCTCGGTGTTAGTGGAAAATACCGAAGCACCTTAAACGGGATATTTTTCTGTCGGACCGATTTCTTCTCCTTGTAACGAGGGTGTTGACATACAGGGCATTTATCCAACTGCACATTTTCTTTATAATATAAAATGCAGTTATTTTGGCACGCGTGTATTTTTTCGTACCCAAGCCCCAATTTTCTCATTAGCTTTTTAGTCTTATAAAAAGTAGGCTCAAACTTGTTATCAGTAGGCAGCATTCCATTAATCAATCCAGCAATCCGATCATACGCAACTCCGCTGATATTACAATCGGCCTTGATGTTTAAGAGCTGTGTCATTGCTGAAAACCTAGTGTATTTAGGACAATTCTCATACAAAGGTTCATCGGCAGCTTTCAACATCTCGTAAAATTCTGCAGCTTCTTTATTCGGTAATTCAATCTCTACCGCAGCCCCTACTTCTGTGATATCAACCGCTGTAGTATCTGGTGGGACTGATGTCTGAAGAACTGGCCGATCAACATTATCATTCAGGTGGAATTGACCCCCAAGACTATCAAGTATCATAGTTCTATAGGGATTACATTGACCGGATGAAGAAGCACCAGCAGAGGAAGATTCACCATATGTCTGAACGACAGGATTGCTCGACGTCCCGACTTCGCGTGACTCCCCGTGACAAGTCCATAGAAAATATCTTGGTGTAAATCCTTTGGTATATAGATGCAGAGTGACAGTCTCCCGATCCAAAAATCGTCCATTCGAACAAATACGACACGGACATCGGATTTGATCACCCATGCTAACGAAATTCCGATTCGAATAGGCAAAATTTAGGAAGTACGTTACGCCTAATCGAAACTCATTCGTTAAAGCTCCACGATCAAAACGTCGGTACATCCAACTTCGATCAGCCGACATGATTCTGTCAATCAATGACAATTTCTTTGGTTAATGTCTTTAGGTGAGATTGTCCTATTCCATTCGGGATTTATGTTATTCGTACTGCACTTACGTTTTTATTTTAACTGTTAACTAATTATTCTAAATTTCGACAGCATCTCCCTACAGTTCTCCGAATACGCATATCATCTGGGCGCGTATCGAAGAACAAGGGAGATGTTGTCGAATTTTAGAATAATTAGTTAACAGTTAAAATAAAAACGTAAGTGCAGTACAAATAACTATATTCCCAAATTGTCCAATCAGGGACAATTCAAGAATTGTACGTCGTATAAAAGATCATCTACTTCTTTTACACGAACATACAATCCCCGAACGGATCTAAGGTTTTGCTAAATCATATCCGATTCGTCGATGCGTACGTGAAACATATCAACTCGTCGGATGGATGATTATTTTCTAAATGTTTCGAGACAGTTCGAGTCCATATTGGACGATTTCGGCGCGCGTCCGAAGTGGACGATTCCGGCGCGAGTCCGAAGTGGATGATTCCGGCGCGAGTCCGAATTGGATGATTCCGGCGCGAGTCCGAATTGGACGATTCCGGCGCGCGTCCGAAGTGGACGATTCCGGCGCGCGTCCGAAATTAATCTAAACCCTAATAATTAATCTAACAAATTAAACAATTAATCTAAACATTTAATTAACATTTATAAAATAATTAATTAACAATTTCAAAACAATATATATATATATATATATATATATTTCGGCGTCGGAGTCCACCCTCCGGCGCCGGCGTACAGTGGCCGGACACACTGTTCGGCCACTGTAGAAGGTTCGGCGGTGGCCATAGGCCGACCGCCACCGGCCAAAACCCTAGAAATAGGGTTTCGGTCGGATTTTAGCATCTCCGGCCGAAACGGTATAGGCCGGCCGATCAACATACCGGCAGCGGCGCGGCGACGAGAGGCGTCGGCGAGAGGCGTCGGCGTCGGCATGAGCGGCGGCGGCAGAAGCGGGAGGAAGAAGGGTCGGGCGCGAGAGCGTGCCCTATATAAACTTATCAGCAACGGCTCACTCGCCCGTTAGAACGCCGTTGCTGATAAGTTATCATCAGCAACGGCTCACTTATCCGTTAGTAAGCCGTTGCTGAAGATTAAATAATTAGCAACGGCTCGCCTTTCCGTCAGAAAGCCGTTGCTGATAATTAAAATAATCCGCAACGGCTCAGTTGTCCGTTAGAACGCCGTTGCAGATACATATATCTGCAATGGCTCGAGCGGCCGTAAGAACGCCGTTGCAAATAGCAACGGCTTGAGCGGCCGTTGCTGATAGCCGTTGCTGAAGACCAAGTTTGTAGTAGTGATCAACAATTGCTTTTTTAGTTTTTTACCAACATCAGCAATGGCTAATGTCGTATTAGATATTTTATTATGTTTTTGCTATGTTAACTATTATTAGTGACATGTTTTGATGGATTTATAATATTGACAAACATTTGTTTTGATGGATTTATAATTTGGTTGATATTTTAAAAGATGTTATGAATGATGTTTTTGTTATATTTATCAATATTGGAGCACATTTATCCATTTACCTTATTTTATATGATATAATAATATGTATTTATCATATTTATCCATTTATTAATTGGATTTGTAACTCTTGTATTAATTAAAATAATTTTTTTTTTTTTATTATTATAATTTATGATCTTGTCCAGTATGATTTGTATAATGAAATGAACAAGAAATAATACAGAGGGTATTTTCGATAAATTATCTTATCCTGTGTTATACAAAATGAATACAAGATTGTACTAGATTTGATATATAGTACCATGCGAAATGAACATGAGACTATTTGTTATGCTATCCTATACAACCTTATACTATACTGACTAGTCTGTTTCTATACTAAACTATTTGCGAAACGAACAGACTCTTAGTGCCATTTTCGTAAGTAAGTGAGATTTTTATGACATTTCCAGAAATTATTCAAACTTTCAAAATACCAAGATATGGTCAATGTAAAGCATGTATATCAAGTTTGAAGTGAAGATAATGTCATTTGATCAAAATATGAACTTAGCAAGATTTCATTCAAAGTAGGCATGAAAATATAAAAAATGCTAAGTGTCAAATTTCTTTATCTACTCATGTTTTCTCTAACTTAGGTACATAGACATCTAACTTGAATGAATCTAATTATGTGAGTCAAGTTTGAGCTTAAAATGAAATTTCTAAGTCACTTTGTTGACTTAGGTCAAAGCAATACTTCAAGTCTATATAAATGAAACTCTTAAATTCCTACCAAATCATATTCTTGATAAATAATTTTGAAAATTTAACTAGATAAACTAGATTTTTCAAGGAATCTATGTTCAAGAATAAGTTAAAAATCAGTTTTCTGTTAATTCACAAAATTCCTGAATGTCTAGTTGCATTTTTGTAAATATCAGTTTTTGTAAATAATTTTTTCAAAAGTTATCAGTTTTAATTCAAACTTTCCAGATATAGCTGACTAATCATTTGACATGTATTTGTCAAGTTTGAACTCAAAATGAATTCTCTAAGTTCAGATATTAGAAATGAAATCAAAATAGTATACACAAGGTTACATTTGAAGTTCTCGACGAAAAACCAAAGTATCGAAAAGATTGATATTTCAAGAGGACGATACTTTGCATATCTGAAATTCAACTTCAAAATTCCACTATAAATTATATTCTTAATGAAAATTTCTAAAATTTTTACTGAAGAAACTAGGTTTATCAATAAAAATGCAGTTTTAGGAATCAATTAAAAATAATTTTTCTATATTTTTCTAGACATAATTGAAAATGCTGAAATTTCAATAGTATTTTCGTAATTTTCAATTATTTTTCAAAATATGTTCAGTTTTCATTCAAACTTTGATGACACCACATAATGGTCATGTAAAGTGTGTATGCCAAGTTTGAGATGAAAATAATGTCCTTAAGTCAAGATATCAACCTAGCATGATTTCATTCAAAACTAAGCTAGTTATCATGAAATTTGCAGAGTGTCAATCTTATCATTTACTCATGATATTTCGAGTTTAAACACATGAACACCTAACATGAGTAAATCTAAACATGTTCCACAAATATGGATTGAAAATGAGATCTCTAAGTCAATTTGTTGACTTGGGTCAAATTGGTTCAAAAGAGATTACCTCTATGTCAATTTATCCATATCCATATGAATTTTTCATTCTAAATGCATGGAAACATGTTATACCTATTCTTAAACATATTTATGAAGTTTGGACTTAAAATGAAGTATCCAAGTCGATTTGTTGACTAGGGTCAAACTTTTCCAAGTTTAAGTTCCATAAACTGATATAGTTATCACATTGTTCATCTACACATGATTTTTCAAGTTTAAATACCTAGAATCATGTGATATACGTATCTAAACATGTTTACCAACTATTAACTCAAAATGAGGTCTCTAATATGAATTTTAACCTAGAGCAAGTTTCATTCAATCAAGATATCATGAAATTGTCTAAGTTATCAAACTTTTACCTACTCATGAAATTTCAAACATTTTTCATGCAAGATCAAACATGAGCATAGAGAAATTATTTAAGCATAATTATTAAGGTAATTAAGCAAGATTCTAACAAAAGTCGAACTCATGTGTCTTTTAAGAGAATTTTGCCAAACTTGTCATTTACTTTCCAATTTTCTTCAAGATATATAGCATAACCTTCCATTAACATTTTCAACTTGCAAGTAGACTTTATTAGTAGATTTAATAAAAATAAAGCTACTAGCAAGCAACCCAAGCCAAATAGCAAAGAAATGAATCAAGTATCATTTCCAAAGTTCACTTTGCTAAATAGTTTAAAATTTGTTTCAAAATAAATTATCATGAATTCGAACGAATCGAGATATCTCAAAATATGAAATAATTGAAAATTAAGATCTCCAACCCCTCCTATTGGTTGAAAACCGAAAGACCATAATTAGCCTATGATTTATAACTGCAAGGTCACATAAGCCCTTTATAGGCTACAAAGGTCTCCGAAGAGACTAAAAATCAAAATCAAAAATTGTTTTCAAAATACTATCAAGAGTAGAGAAAACAACTCAAATTACACATGTATCATATACTACAATCACTACTAAAAAACTGGCTTTTTGCGATGGCTCATTTGCGACGGCACTGGATGCGGTCGCAGATGCGACGATTCTGCGATTGTTATCCATTGGGGTTGCGGAGTGGCCAGGCTGGCAACGGCACCGCGATCGCCTCAAGTGTCGTCGCAATGTAGCGACGATTAGCGACCACATTTTTGTGACTGCTAGTGCGGTCGTAGAGTCGTCAGTATTTAAAATTACTTAACGCCGATCGCACGCTCCCAAATCTCAGTCTCGCACTGTCTCTCTTTCGCTCTCAACTCGCTCACTCTCTCGTTCTCTCGCGCCGACGCCAATCACCAGTCTCTCTCTCTCTCTCTCTCTCTCTCTCTCTCTCCGGCCTAAGCCCTAGCCGCCAGCTACGGGCTGCGGTAGGCTGTGCTTTCCTTCGATTCGTTCAAGGTTTAGGATTTATGATTTAGTATTTTATCCTAGAAATGCTAAACCCTAAATATGTTGTAGTATTATAGATTCATAGTTTCACTTGTGCTTTGGTCCATAGTAGGTGGTGGATCAATTAATGCTAAACCCTAAATCTGCCTTCCTCTGCTAAGCAACTCTCCTGCTTGCTTAATTTACTGCACTCATAGTTGTTCTCATAAATAGTCAGATAATTATCCACTCCTTTCTTTTCCGTGAATGGATCAAAGAGTTCAAGAATATAAAAAATGAGCTCAAATAGAGAGTCCAATCTGGTATATATATAAATCATTAATTAATCAATGCTGCTGATGCAACATGCATGTCACTAATTAATTAACTATGTATCATTTGCAATCATTGAGATGCAGCATGTTGTAATTAATCAATGCTCTATCTATAGCTGTAGGATATGTTAGATTAATTACTGATCTTTAATCATTTTGCAATGCACAAGTTATACAAGAAAGCTAGCATAGCTAGAATGGTGGGGATTAATTAAGAAGCAGCCGAATTCTTAATGAATGTGTCTAATTAAAAAGGCGCATATAGAAATATTTGGGGAGAAGGACAGATTTGATCTTATAAATTTTTAATTTTTTTGACTTTAGTCCTATAAAATTCATTTTGGTATTTTCAATCCTATAAATTTGCTCCGTAATACATATTTGATCCTATTCGTGACGGTCCATTAACTCTCCGTCAATGTGGACTAACGCCGTTCATACACGTTGACAGATTTGATCATATAAGTTTCATTTTGAAATTTTCAGTCCTATATATTTGTCTCATAGCACACATTTGGTCCTATATATTTGCCCCGTAGCACAAATTTGGTCTAATATATTTACCATATAGCATAAATTTGATCATATTTATGATGGTCCGTTAACTCTTTGACCACGAAACGATAAACGACATTATATCTATGTTGACGGAGTTAACATACCGTCATGAATAGGACCAAATCTATATTACGAAGCAAACTTATATATGTTATGAGTTAACATACCAACTTGTCTATATGTTGATCTGCCATATAGATTTGGTCCTATCCACGATGGTTTGTTAACTTCGTCAACATGGACATAACGTCGTTTATTTTTTCGTGGACGGAGGGTTAACGAACCGTCGCGGATAAGATCAAATCTGTGCTACGGGCAAATATATAAGACCAAATATGTGCTACGAGACAAACATATAACACTGAAAATTTTGAAATAAAACTTATAGGACCAAATCTGTCAACGTGTATGAATGGTGTTAGTCCACATTGACGGAGAGTTAACGGATCGTCACGTATAGGACCAAATATGTACTATGGAGCAAACTTATATGACTGAAAATACCAAAATGAATTTTATAGGATTAAAGTCCGAAAAATTAAAAATTTATAAGACTAAATTTGCACTTCTCCCGAAATATTTGTCACTAAAAGCTAAAAGAATGACAGCTACGTTACATGGAGAGGACAAATAAGCAGAACAATAAAGCATTTGTGCAGTGCATCATCAAATCTAGTAGGATGGCATGCACTACTTTGTCTTTAATTGCCTCTGCCAAAAATTAGCATCCATGGGAATTATTGAGCTTGACCTTTGCTGGGTCTGTGTCTCAAAGCACCAAGTGATCCCCCCACTCCCTGTTATGGGACCATCCCAGGAATCAATAAACACCCATGTTTTATTTACCATCATCAAGTCGACATCTTGGCTTTCACCACTCTACATGGCAGATACCATCTTGAATAGTTTCACTTGTGCTCTCTTCGTTAGCTTAATTACATAGCATATATAATTAAATTTAATGAATCATTAACTTGAATGTCATGAGCTTGCTTCATAGTTAGAAAGCTATCATTTTTCTTGTGGCTTCATAGTTAGATAACATCACATCACATGCATATCTGTTCTGCACTTGGTTTGAAGTCAAATTACAATAAATATCTTTTGTTTACATTGCTTATTGTATTCTTATTTTATATCTTGTCACTTATGTTTAGGGATGATAATTTTTATATTTACATTATTTAGGGATGATAATTTTAGTTATATGTCATGATTTCTTGTGCATTATTCCGAAGTATCCCGTGCCATTTTAATTTTAATTTTAGTTAATCTTGTTTTGAAGCCATTCACTTTCACCTCAATATAAAATGCTGTTAATTTATGAAAAACTTTCAGTAACTTAATATATTAGGTACTTTGTGAACATATTCTTCTGAATTTGATAGCACAATCTAGTCAACATATTGCATCTACAATTTCATACTAGTCTGGAATAGTATAACCAAGTCCATATAATCCCATTCAAGTTTTGGAATATATTTTTCCTTTTTTGAGCAGAAGGTAATTGCTCGAAAAATCATTTCAAAAAATTAATATTTGAAGGTTTAACACCTTCCATTGAAGGTTTTGAAATATCTACAACTTAATTTACTTAAGAATTGGTTGAGCTAGTAATGTAATTATTCATGTAAACAACCTACCTTAAACTGATATATGTGACATTTTAAAATTACAACTATGAAATGAAGCAATTTCATACCCACTATTCTAAAATTACCAAGTATGAAATGGAGCAATTTTACCATCTATTTCCTGCTCATTGTACAGGTTTACTATCAGTCTAACCTTCACAATCATGTAAGCTGGATTCCTGAGTACTAAATCAAAGCCCTCATTGACATTCTCATTGAATGCGGCTGGTATCATCAGACCCAATCTTCACTTGATGACCTGTAGAACACAGGTTGATAACTAAATCGAAATGGCCCTGGAACCTGTCACTTCCCAGTTGAAAGACTTCCTTCCTAGCTGCCTTTGTTAAGAAGCCAAGGCCATTAGATTAGACTTATAGAACTAGAACCTGTAACTTAAATGCAACTCCACTTAGTCCTGATTGGATTAGTCAATTGTCTCGGTCCTATGATGTATGATTTCAAACATTTTGGCAAAGTTAATCTTTTGTAATGTCTACAATTGAATAAGTTTCCATCTGAATATCTGATTATTTCCAGAATCAAACACAGAATCAAACAGAGATTTAGATCTAATAAATTGGATGTAAATTATTGTTGCTGGATTCTTCTCATTTCATACTTTTATGAAATTGGAAAAAAAAAGAACATGTAAATTATTATTGCTGAAAAAAATAATTTATTGCTAAAAATAATAAATTATGATTGTTCTTTCTAGTGTAGGATTGTTCGTTGTTCGTTGCATGCACGTCCAGATCGTAGACTTGAGCTAGAGATCGAGGTATTATTAATTTTAATAATACAACACATCCTGCTTAGGTAGATCTTTTACTATATTATAGTGTTAACTATTTTTTTTTATTTTTTATATCTTGAAAAGCTAGTTTATTAATTCTACTTGTTATTACTAATGAATTTATTTTAGAGCTTTTTCTAATTCTCCTCAGATGCATAAAGATAAATCAGATCTTGAACTGTGAGTAATATGCGGCAAATCCTAGGATGAAAGGCAGCATTTAGTGGTTCATAATAAAGGATTGCATATGAAACAAAAACATAGACCACTTCTATTTCTCTTCCTGGGTTCCATATTTCATTCTTATAAATTGCTTAGTTGAAGTAAACACTATTTGTACTCAATTCTACACTATTAATGCATAATTTATCGGTATAATTTTAGGATTAAAATTGAAAATAATATTATGATTCTCGAGTTGATAAAGTGACACGAACTTGTCGACTGTTGGATCATAATTTTTTTTGCAATACTTTAGATTCATTCGGAGATCGTATCATCGTCTATAAGAAGTACAAAACTTATAGATTCTTTACGATTTTTGAATTGTCCCTCATTGGACAGTTTGTGATTAGAATTATTCTACTTGTAGTTAAATATTCTTTTTAACATTTGTTTCAGTTAGAAATTCTAGCAGATATTCCTTGTTCTCCAAGTATGCACCTAGATGATATGCATACTTGAGAACGGTAGGAAAATGCTGCTGGAATTTCGACTGAAATTGAAAGTTAAAAAGAATATTTAAATGCAAGTAGAATAATTTGATTCCCGAATGGAATAGGACCACCCCACCTATGAGGATTTCTAAAGAAATAATTGTTGTGATATATCACGTACAGAATCATGATGGAAGATCGTAGTAGGATGTACCTTCAGATGTACCGTGGAGGTTTACTTGAAGAATTCAAATGTGGTGTTCAGGAATTTTTGAACTTCGCATATTCAAATCCGCATTTTGTTAGTTTTGAAAAAATCAGATGTCCCTGTCGTTGGTGTGTCAACTTGTTTTTCCTAGACCGACAGACAGTGACATTGCACCTATACAGAAATGGTTTCATGAATCGTTACTATCGATGGATTTCACACGGGGAGTCATTCATAGGCATGTCATCGTATGAATTAGGAGGCTAGTCGTCTAATATTGGATCTTCGTATGCAACTCATACGACATTTGTTGAGCAGCCATATCAAAATATGGTCTTGGATGCTCTAGGCAATCGTGAATTCCAAAGGTTGCCAATGCCTCACACAGAATTTGGAGGTTGGTCATTAAGTTCTGAAGCGACAATGGATATAGAGTGTGAGCCACAAGTACAACCGAAAATTAAAATAGAGATACCAAATCCAGAAGCAACACAGTTTTACGATTTACTGAAAGCTGCAGATGAACCATTGTATGATGGCTGTGATGAATATTCAAATTTATCAATAATGACTCAAATGTTAAATATTAAGTTTGACTGCAATATAATCGAGATAGCATATAATCGATTTTCCGAACTTTTTCATAAAGCGTTGCCTAAAGATAACAAACTGGAGGACAATTTCTATAAGATGAAAAAGATGATGAAGAGACTTGGTCTAGGGTATCAGAAAATTCATGCATGTCAGAACAACTGCATTCTCTATTACTGTGAATACGCAGACTTGATGGAGTGTCCAACATGTCAACATCCATAGTACAAAGAGAAATCTTCAAGTAGGCAGAAAGATATACTGTTTAAGGTTCTTTGGTATTTCCCGATAATTCCCATATTATTGAAGCGGTTGTTCATGTCTGAAAAAATAGCCCAACATATGATATGACATGCTAAGAGTCGTGACCCGAATGCTATGACTCACCCGTCTAACAGTGAAGCATGGAAACATCTTGATCAATGTTATCCATCATTTGCAAGTGATCCTAGAAATGTCAGACTTGGGTTATGTACTGATGGATTCGATCCATTCGGTCAATCATCCACTTCATATTCTGTTTGGCCGGTGCTCTGCACAGTCTACAATTTGCCGCCGTCGATGTGCATGAAAGATGATTTCATATTTTTGAGTATGATAATCCTAGGACCAAGGGGACCAAGAAAAGAATTAGATGTGTTCATTCGACCGTTAATTGACGATTTAAAGAACTTGTGGGACGACAGAGTCATCACTTATGATATTCATCAAAAAAGGAATTTCAACTTGAGGGCCGCATTGTTGTGGACAATTAGTGACTTCCCGGCATATGCTATGTTGTCTGGTTGGAGCACACACGGGAGGCTTGGTTGTCCGTATTGTATGGAACGAACAAAATCATTCAGTCTTCGGCATGGACGAAATATTTCATACTTTGATTGTCATCGTTAATTTTTGCCACTTGATCATCCATACCAGAGAAATAGAGATAAATTCATCAAGGGCAAAGTGGAAAAAGATGGACCACCTCCGCGTTTGTCTGATAATCAAATATTAGCTCAAGTTTTTGTGTTACCGAACATCACATTCGGAGAGGTTGACAGAATTAGTGGTTTCGGAGAAAGACACAATTGGGTCAAAAAAAAGTATATTCTGGGAACTGCCTTACTGGAGCTCATTACTAGTTCGGCACAATTTGGATGTGATGCACATTGAAAAGAATGTGTTCGAGAACATTTTTAATACAGTGATGGATTTTGTAGGAAAAACAAAAGATAATATGAAGGCAAGATGGACTTAAAAGTACATTGCAAACGTCCAATTTAGATCTATAGGAGGTGAATAACAAACAAGTGAAACCGAAAGCCTCTTATGTTCTCAGTAAGCAACAACAGAAAGATGTTTGCCAGTGGGTAAAAGATCTCAAATTACCAGATGGCTATTAGAGCAGACAAAATTTGGGGTCCGTTAACCGAGCTTAGTTTGTCCTTCAAAGATATCTACGCCAATGCCGCCCTTCATATCGAAGATATGGAAAAGATAGAGAAAAATATCATAGAAATTCTTTGCAAATTAGAGCAGATATTTCCACCTGAATTTTTTGACTCGATGGAGCATCTACTGGTTCACTTAGCATACGTGGCAAGAGTTGGTGGTCCGATTCAGTATCGGTGGATGTATTTATTCGAGAGGTATATGCAGAGGTTAAAAAGAAAAATAAAAAATACAGCTGCGGTGGAAGGTTCAATAAGTGAAGCTTATATAATTCAGGAGATATCAACTTTTTGTTCTTTCTATTTCGAGTCCAATGTGCACACAAGGTTGACTTGTCTTCCCCGAAATGATGATGGGGAAATGTGAACGTTGTAGATTATCTACCAATATTTTGTTTTCCTGGTCGTAGTTTGGGCTCACATCTACCGAGATATTTAACTGAAGATGAGTAACATCTTGCACATTTATATGTACTGATGAATTGCACAATGATACTACAAGATTTGTACTAGGTGATTTTTATCAGGAGGATGATCCTCCTGTAGTTGAAGTTGTGGGTAAAACACTTGAAGATGAAAATTTAGTCGTTGCACAAGGTCTGTCTGAAGAAAGTGTTGATGTTGAACCAGATGACGCAGAGAACGAAGAAGATGAGAATAGTTGTGAAGATGAAGAGACAAGTGAAGAAGAAAATGACTCAATCGATTATTATTCAGATGATATTGATGATTAATGTGTAATATATATATTTTACATCTTTTTTCTATTAATTATTTATATTATATTATTGGTTGACATCACTAATCAACATTTATATATGTAGATATCACTTGCCCATTCTAGGGTTCATCGCACAGGACTATCTCGGCTGTCACCCGCGATAGCAGCAGCAGCACCACCAACCATGGCAAATGCTATACCACCACCTCGAGGTCGTCGTGGGCCTTGTGGGGGGGGGGGGGTGATGCACCTTCATCGTCCGACCAGCGTCGACGGATATCGCTGAATGGTCTAAAGTAAGTATCAAAATTTATTTATTATAATTGTTAATAATTAATTGTTACTTATAATATTGTTATACTTGAGTTGTAGATTTCAACAGGATGATGTCGCCCGCGCCATGACCGTTATTCTTAAGAGTTTCTTTTATGAGCCGTGGACTTAATGGACCAGGGTGCCGAACCATAATCGAAATTTATTATGGATAGAGTTCGAGGTACGCAGTTCAAGTTCAAATCGAGTTCGAGATTTATTATAAGTGATATTATCTTATACAACTTCCTATTTTAATTGTTTTCACTACTCTAAATTGTTATAATTATAGCGGGTTAATAGTGATGAGGCAGTTTATGAGGCAGAATATTATTTTAATAGGGATGATGTCATGCCCCAACTCAGGATATGCGTGATCGGCCATAGTACGTGCCAGTACCCCGAAGCCTACCATATGCACTAACCAATGACTCATAAAACACAACCATACCGACGTTGAAATCGTAAAAAAAACAACAGTACCAAACTTTATTACTTATCGAAAATAGTTCAACCAAACCAAGTTCGAAAACATCACAAGGTTTATAATAAACATTTAAAGGTTTGCAAAGAAACATCTCCATTTTTTACAAAACCAACTCAGTGCATACACAAGACTCTACTCAACCACGACTACGACTATAAAGCTGCTAGCTACGAGATCTGCACCCACGTCTGCCCTCCTGCGCGCCATGCCACCAAGCCGTACCTCACTAGTTGGGCTCTGCAGAACAACAATAAATAAATCATGAGTTCACGAGGAACTCAGTGAGCGGTTCTTTCGAACCTCTACTTAAAACCTCGGCAAGATAACACATACAAGGTATGATACGAATAAGGAACTAAAATATGATCACACCACATAAGTTAATCAGTTTGCCAAGACAGAAGAATGGATGAACCGGCCTCTCGAACCCTTATCCATTTCACTAGCTCGACCACTAATGGCCTAAAAATTATAGATGGAAGGTTCGGTTCTTCCTTCTACATAACCAGGCCGATCGGCGTACCCAAAACCAGCCCATAAGGGCATCTCAATATGAACTTTCATGTCTCGAATCCATCGACTAGGATGACCACTAGCCTCAGGAATCCTCCGGGTTAGGGATAGCTAGTCCCACACAACTTGGGTCTACCGTTAGCGTGGTCCACTGACGGAATCTCAAGATCCTCCGCCACTCGGGTCTAACACCTAGTAGATCCGCTGGTGCAATCTCAAGACCCTATAAACCGTGTGTATTACAACCTTCCCCCCTTAAGGAAAATTTATATTAGGAAACCCTGTGTATTACAACCTTCCCCCCTTAAGGAAAATTCGTCCTCGAATTTTGTAGATTCATACGAACTTACTAGTTCTTCGAACAGGGAAGGGTAACATTCCCTCATGTCTTGCTCTACTTCCCAAGTAGCTTCCTGCCCGGTGTGATGCTCCCACCTAACTTTGACCAAGGGAATTTCCTTGGATCTCAGCTTCTTGATCTGTCGGTCAAGTACCTCCACTGGCCTCTCCTCATACGAGACCGTTGTGTCCACCTCAACCGCAGTTGGCTCGATCACATGGGACTCATCCCTCACATATCTCCGGAGCATTGACACATGGAAAACTAGGTGAACTCTGCTCAGGCTAGTGTTTGGCTTTAGGTTTTCAACCTTGGTCTTCATCTCGGTTTTGATGATAACAAATATGGAACTAATATTTTGTTGAGAAATACTTCAGGTTCCACATCGATTAGTGTTCGATATCCTCGATCGGATAAATCGAAAGAAATCATAAAATCAGAAGGACATTAATCGTCGCGCTTGGGTTCGTCACGGAAAATTCTCGAAGATCGACATGTGCACCAAAGACATATTGGATGAGCTCAAAGATCGCATGGAAAGCTCTCCAAGATGATGCTCATTGAAAGTCGGAACCCAGAAACGAAGCGCGGAAGAAAAAGGCTGAAGAAATTAATATCAACCTATGTTCGGTCGACCGAATAGAGTTAGGAAAATGGCAGAAGCCATCTCGATCGACCGATCGGTCGACCGATGGATGCCGAAAAATAGCAGTAGCTACTTCGGTCGATCGGGCGGTCGACCGACTGAGGCCAGAAAATGGCAGTAGCTTCGTCGGTCGACCGGATTGCGTTCACTGAAGCCGCAAACCTGCGTCGGTCGACCAACGGGTCTACCGGATTGCGGATCGCAGGTTTTGTGTCTAGTGGTTGACCCATCGGTCGACCGCACAGAGAGAATAGGCAGCGGTTGCTTTAAACGATCGATCGGTCGGTCGATCGACCAATCGACCGAGCGTTTGCAACAGATAGTTTTCTATCCGTTGAGTTGCCATTTCTTCGTGAGGGTATAAATATACCTCATCTAACTCCTTTTAACTTCCTTCCTTGATTAATACAAATATTATTGAGCATTCTAAAGGGAGTTTAGAGCCTTCTAAAGATTGATTGAAGCGCGTCTGTTCTTCCATCAAAATCCGCTTCAAGCGCGCACTCTATCTCAACTCGGGATTTGATTCAAGTTCATCTACTGAGCAAGTTGAAGGCGTCGAAGGCTTGGAAAAGAGCATTGATTCTTGGTTTTATTTTTAAGCTCTTTTCATTGTAATTTTAACTGTTATTTGAATATGTTTTCTTTGGATTTGAGTTTGTGTAAACCTAAGTTGCTAGGTTTGTTTTGGTTTGATTTGGTTGGTGGTTGCCTTTGTGTTCAAGGCTTAATTCCACCATTGTAAACGTAGTGTTACTAGGATTAGTTGAGTTGTCCCTTAGGGTTGAGGTGGAAGAGTGCTCTCGGCAAGAAGGCGGTGACTTCTAGGTGTGGAAGTGCCTTAGGTCGAGAGTGCGACTCTTCGAGTCAAACTCCTCATTGTAAGGGAAACGAGAATTAATATAGTAAACTTAGTTTGGAAATCCTAAGCGGGGTGCTTAGGTAGTGGAGTAGGCATTGGGGCCGAACCACTATAAATTTATGTGTTTGCATTGATATTCTATTTGTGCTTAATTATTTATATTGCTTCCGCATCCAATTGTAAAATTGCAACGTGCCTAAACGAATTTGTGAAACGAGTAAAATTGAATTTAGGCTAATTAATTTAGATAACACACTATTCACCCCCCCTCTAGTGTTGCCATTTCGACTACAATTGGTATCAGAGCGGGTCGTAGATTGTGATTTCACCATCCCTTTTACAATTTGTCTCGATCCTAGAATGGCACTAGAGTCGGTAGCGTCTTCACCTCCTAGGTTCGATGAATCGAACTTTGGTCTTTGGAAGGCTAGAATGTACACCTACTTAAAGACTAGAGGTCTTGATGTTTATAACATGATTAAACTAGAATATATTGAACCTAAGATTGATATGCATGACTGGAGTGAACATGATAAGAAAATGTTTCAATTTAATGGAGATGCTATGTATAACATTTTTTTTACCTTACCTAATAGTATCCTTGAAAAAGTCATGCATTGTACTACGGCTTTTGATATTTGGGCAACATTAAATATGTTATATGATTATGCTAAAACCAAAGAGCTTAATACTTTTGTTGAGGGTGGTGATGACAATGGTCATCCCCCTAGTACTAACCTCGGTTTTGATGCCCAAAGCATTTCTAGCCAAAGAAGCACAAGCAAGAATCGGAAACGGAAACTTAGGTGCTTCATTTGCCATGAGACGGGACACAAGAAGATGAATTGTCCCCTCTTGAAGAAGAGATCCAAAAAGAAGTGTGCTTCTTCATCCACATCTCAATCAAGTGAAGCCTCTTCTTGTCATGACAATGAAGCTACATCGAATTTTTGCCTCATGGGTCTTCGGAACAAGGTAAAACCTTCTACTTCTAGTCATGATAGAAATCTTGATAGTGATAATAATGATAGTAGGTCAAATTCTTTAGATATGACTTATGATGAGCTATTAGAAGAATCTAAGAAAATGTATGCCTTGCTTGTAAAAAAGAACAAGGAAAATAGAAAACTAAAGAAAGAAAATTTAAGACTTAGTTATCATGTGCATGAACTAAAAAATGAAAAATTGAATACAAGTACAATTGTTTCTTGCCATGATGATCTTTAGCTTGAAATTGAGAATTTAAAAAGTGAGGTAAAAGACTTGAAAAATGAAAATGAAGGTTTAAATCAAAAATGAAACTTAGGAGTAATGATTTGAAAAATAATTTCAAACTTGAGAATGAAAAATTGAAAGTTGAAAATAGCTTATTGAAATCTCAAATACAAGCTTTACACAAATCCATTAATGACTTAAAAAATGAGGTTGTTTTCTTGAGTAAGAAAACTAGTAATTTATCACATGCTTCATCTTTTAAAAATCCTAGGAATAAAAATGCCTATGTAAAGAATGTCAATGTTCATCACCATTCTCATGTTAGGCATTCCACATTTAAACCTCATGTTCAAAAGAAGAATGTTTCACTTAAGAATGCTCATGCTCCTTCTTATATCAAGCATTCTAACTTTAAATCTCATATCCATGTTAAAAATGAAAAGAAAAAGTTTCATGAACATTGTTTTTGTTGTGGTATTTTTGGCCATGCTATTTATGATTGTGCATTCAAGAAAAATCCAAGTGTAGTTAAGACACTTTGGATTCCTAGGCCAACTCACCCCCAAGGACCCAAAGTCATTTGGGTACCAAAAGTCTCATCTTCTTTTGTAGGGGGAGCTACCACACAAGGATGAATGAAAAATGGTGTATTGGAAGTTGACCTTGGATCCGAATGGAAAATCTTCATGAGGTTGCAACTTCAAGTCATCATGATGCCATGGGTATGGAAATTGACATCTAAGTATACTTTGTATCACTCCTTCCTTTGGTTTGTTTTATTTAGGTTAGAGTTACGATACATATTTAATTTGAGTTGTTTTCCCGCTCTTAATAAGAGTCTTTTGAAAATGTTTTTGATTTTTGATTTTGATTTCCCGGTCTCCTCGGAGACCTATGTGGCTTGTAATGGGCCTAAGCGACCTTACGGTTTTAAATCGTGGGCTAATTGTGGCCTTTCGGTTTTCAACCAATAGGAAGGGTTGGAGATCATGTTTTCATTAATATTACATTTGTGATCTCTTAAAATTCGTTTTGGTATCACTTGATTTTATTTAAAACGGATTTCAAACCATTTAGCAAAGTGATCTTTGATATTGATACCTGATGCGTCTCTTTGCTTTTTGGATGAGTTAGCTTTCTAAGTAGCTATATTTTCTTTGAAATATTAGTGTAGCTTACTTGCAAGTTATAAGTATTTTAGGAAGGCTAATAACTAGGAAGAAAAAGATTAGTTTGGCAAATTATCATGAATAAGGTATAACTTTGATAAATTCAAATCTTAGTGTTATACCTCAATGCTTAAGCTTAAATAATATCTCAATACTCATGATTAGAATTGCATGGTAAACCCTTGAATTTTCATGAGTAGATATAATTTTAGTACTTAGGCAAATTTCATTGAATGAAACTTGCTCTAGGTTGATACTCACTATTAGAGACATTTCTTTAAGTCCAAACTAGTTAAACATGTTTAGGGACCTTATTCCTCAAATGCTTCACATCTTAAGATCCCTTTGATTCATTTTGATATCATGAAAATTCACTTAAAATGAATCTCCACTATCTAGCATAGGTTAAGGTTTTTAAAATGAAACTCTGCATTGAAACTTTGATATTTAGTATGTTAGCTTGCTAGTTGGTATATAATTTCATTTTGATACTAATGAAGCCTACTTGCAAGTTAAGAAAGTGGTAAACAATTGAAGGCTATGCTATCTAAAAGAAAATGAAAAGTAAATGACAAGTTTGGCAAATTTCTAAGACTAAGGTATGGATTTAATTTTATAAAAATCTTAGTATAATAATTGGATATCCATGTTTAATGATGTCTCTATACTCATGAATGTTTTTGCATAATAAATATTTGAATTTTCATGAGTAGGCAATTTCATGATAACTAGGCAATTTCATGATATTAATATTGAATGAATTTGGACTAGTTTGAAATTTTTTATTAGAGACATCATTTTGAGTAAACACCAAAGAAACATATTTAGATACACATATCACATGAGTCTAGGTACTTAACCTTGAAAATTCATGTCTATATGAATAATGTGATAACTATATCACTTTAGGAGACTTAAACTTGGAAAAGAGTGACCCAAGTCAACAAATCGACTTGGACACTTCATTTTAAGTCCAAACTTCATAAACATGTTTAGGAATATGTATGACATGTTTCCATGCATTTAGAATAAAAAATTCATATGAATATGGATAAAATAACATAGAGGTGGTTTCATGAAAATCTCTTTTGAACCAAGTTGACCCAAGTCAATAAATTGACTTAGAGATCTCATTTTCAATCCATATTTGAGGAACATGTTTAAACTTACTCATGTTAGGTGTCCATAGGGTTAAGTTTGAAAAATCATGAGTAAATGATAAGATTGACACTTAGCAAGTTTCATGATAACAAGCTTAGTTTTGAATGAAACCATGCTAGGTTGATATCTTGACTTAATGATATAATTTTCATTTTAAACTTGGCATACACTTTTTACATGATCATTATGTGATGTCATAAAAGTTTGAATGAAAATTGAACATGCTTTGGAAAATAACTGGAAATTACAAAAAATGTCATTACGACCAACAATTAGTATGCATTCTCAGTTATTTCTAGAGAAATATAGAAAAATCCTTTTTAATTGATTCTTGAAATTGCACCTTCACTGAAAAATCTAGGTTCTTCAGTAAAAATTTTGAAAAGTTTCATCAAGAATCTGATTTATAATGGAATTTTGAAATTAGATTTCAAAAATACAAAGTATCATAGTTTTTGAAATATCAATCTTTCCGATACTTTGATTTTTCTTAGAACACACTCTGAGTCGACCCTGAATCCATCATCAGCGTCACCTCTGCGGACCAGATCCCTTGTTAGAGAACAAAATGCGCCCTCCTCCCGCGCTAACTCTCGAGCTAGGGGCCTTCTTTTGATTTCCAAATGAGCCAAACTGCCAATGAATTTTTTGCTCTAAGCATCTGCTACCACATTGGCTTTCCCCGGATGATACATAATAGTGCAGTCATAGTCCTTCAGGAGCTCCAGCCACCTTCTTTGCCTGAGGTTCAGCTCTTTTTGGGTAAGCAAGTACTGGATGCTCTTGTGATCTGTATAAATCTCATAAGTCTCTCCGTACAGGTAATGATGCCAAAGCTTTAGTGCAAAAACCACTGCTGCCAGCTCTAGATCATGCGTCGGGTAGTTCTTTTCATGCACTTTCAGCTGGCGGGATGCATAGGCTATGACTCTGCCAAATTGCATCAGAACGCAACCCATGCCAACCCGAGAGGCATCACAGTAGACCACAAACCCTCCTGAGCCGGAAGGTACGACCAACACGGGTGCCGACGTCAAGCATTCCTTCAGCTTCTAAAAGCTCGCCTCACACTTGTCGTCCCAAACAAATCTAACCTTTTTCTGAGTTAACCGAGTCAAAGAGGCTGCAATGCTAGAGAAGTTCTCTACGAACTTTCGGTAGCACCCGGCCAACCCAAGAAAGCTGCGGATCTCAGTCACCCTGGTTGGCCGCCTCCAATTCTACACCGCCTCCACCTTTGCAGGGTCTACCCTTATCCCTTGGAACCCTACGCTTTCTAACCAGAATTCACACTTGGAAAATTTAGCGAACAACCGGTGCTCTCTGAGGGTTTCCAGGACCCTCGTCAAGTGCTCGGAGTGCTCCTCCTCACTCTTGGAGTATATCAAGATGTCGTCAATGAAGACGATCACAAAACTGTCCATGTACTCCTTAAATACCCTGTTCATCAGGTCCATGAAAGCAACAGGTGCATTGGTTAGACCAAAAGACATCACTTGGAACTCGTAGTGGCCATAGCGAGTCCTGAAGGCAGTCTTAGGCACATCGCAGTCCCGGATTCTCAACTGATGGTATCCGAACCTTAAGTCTATCTTCGAAAACCATTGTGCCCCCTGCAGTTGGTCAAACAAATCGTCTATCCTCGGTAGTGGATAACGATTCTTAATTGTCATTTTATTCAGCTGCCTATAGTCGATGCACATGCGCATTGACCCATCCTTCTTCTTCACGAAGAGCACCGGAGCACCCCATGGTAACACGCTCAGCCGATGAAACCCAGGTCCAGCATTTCTTGCAGCTGCACTTTTAGCTCCTTGAGTTCGACCGGCGCCATCCTATAGGGTGGGATGGAGATCGGCTTCACTCCGGGCTGTAAATCAATGCAGAAATCCACCTCTCTCCTGGGTGGCAATCCCGATAACTCCTCGGGAAATACATCGGGGAACTCACAGACTACCTGAGTACCACCGATATCCCTTGCTGCATCTCCCTTTTCCTCTGCCACAGATACGAAGGCCAGGAAGGACTGGCAGCCCCCCTGAAGCAGTTTACGAGCCTTAAGGGTTGAGATGACCCCAATCGGCTCGCTTCTTCCTTCTCCTTGGAAGGAGAGCTGCGGCAACCCGGGCTTGCTGAATATGACTGTCTTAGCCCTACAATCCAGCAACGCAAAGTGCTCCACCAGCCAATCCATGCCGAGAATGACATCGAGTTCAGGCGTGGGCAGGAGTGTCTGTTGGGTGGACCTTGACACTAGAAGGGGGGGTTGAATAGTGTCAATCCCCTTTTACACTTTTTCTTTTACTTAATTTAATCTTTAAGTAATGCAATTGTTCTTTGATGATTGATATGATCACAATTCAATGGCAACGATAAGAGCAAGTAAATAGCAATGCAAACAAGAGTATTTTATTGTGGTTCGGCCAACCGCCTACTCCACTACCTTGGCTCATTACCAAGGATTTCTAAACACTACTTTATAGAATTTATGTTTTCCTTTGAATAAACTTGAGGACACCCTTTTCCCTCACTTGGAGAACACCTCAATCCTATTCACCTAGGCAAAACACAATTCTACAAAGTTGAACCCTAAGTGTTTCCTAGCACACCTAACAAGCTATCTCAAACTTGAAAGCAAGATACAATTAAGATCAAATACAAGGAAAGAGCTAAAGAATGAAATATTGAACCAAGCTTTTTTCCACCGCCTTCTTGTCTTCAACATGCAACTGGATGATGACTCAAGAAGTGCAGCATAGTTGAAGCAGAACAGTGCCTAGTATTGATGTTGAGACTGGGAGCAGAGAGCGCGCGCAGGTGTAGATCTTTGAAGGCTTTAAAGAACTCTTTTTAATGCTCAATAATGTTTGCAAGAAGTTCTAAAAAAGTTAGGTGAGGGGTATTTATAACCCCTCACTCGAACGACCCGTTCAACGGGTGAAAAATCGACCGTTGAAGCCGTTCGGTCGCAGGGCCGGTCGATCGACGGATCGACCGCCAGTGCGACCGCTGGCAACTGAGAGAGGTAGGTCGACTGATGGGTCAACCGCCCATAATTCTTCTAACATTCGGTCGACACGTCGGTCGACCGAATGACTGCAGCGAGTCACACGATTAGGCTATCTTAAGGTCGGTCGACCGATTGGTCGACCGTTACTTTTTTGCCAATTTTTTGCCTCTGTCGATCGACCAACCAGTCGACCGACGCAGCCCAGCTTGTTTGGCCTTCGCCACATTCGGTCGATCGACTGGTCAACCGAATGGCTTCTGCCAATTTTTTGCATCTTCGATCGACCAGTCGGTCGACCGAATGGGTTGCTATGCTATACTATTGCCCTGTTCGGTCAACCGACCGGTCGACCGAACTCAGGCTGAGGATGATTTCTTCCATGTCTTTTTACAAGCCTTTTCTATGGGTTTGGTTATCAAGTTTCAACTTGGATAACCTTACAATTTTGGCTTGGGATAAACTATCTTAGAGACATATTACATTAATTATACTTGTCTTAATCCCGAGCCTTCTTCAACGATTTCTTCTTCCGTTTCTTTGACGATCTTTCTCGTCATCCCGTTTGAACGGAATTGGCATGCGTATCGCAACCTCAACCTGAACTCAAAACTTTACACTTTGGATTAAATACATGTTTGTTATCATCAAAATAACGATCGAGGTTTAAGAGAGATCCTTAAGCCAACAATCTCCCCCTTTTTGATGATGACAAATATACCATGAAATTTTAAGAAAACATAGGCATTTGTGAGTTTGAGTTAAGGCATTCAAGAGTTAGGGTATGCAAGATATGTGCCTTAGCATATGCAATCAACTATCCAACTTAGCATATGCATTCAACTACTTATGACTCAACTTATGCTCCCCCTATCTAATTAGCATATGCATTCACCTATGCTCCCCCTACCATTGTGCATGTCATTTTTAACTCCCCTTAACTATAAAACTCACACTACCTATATGCATCGTGAAAACCAAGTGTGACCTTACTGTTTCTCCCCCTTTTGACATCAATCAAAAAGGGTAAGAATTAAGGTAGAATTAATGAAATTTCATCATAAAACCAAAAAACCGAGAAAGACACAAAAAAAAACAAATATCATCTACCACTATAGTCCTTCCCACTAATGTAAGCCTATAGAAGACAAACACTAATAGGTCGCAAAGCCCCACTATAGAGCAATACATAAGTGTGATGATACTTCTATAGAATGCAAGTTTTGAAAATATGTAAATTTTGAGAAAAATATTCTTTAATCACAAGGTAAAGCACAAATTCCTAGTTGCATCCTTAAAGTTGTGAAACTTTCTTCAACTAAGGGTTTTGTAAATATATCGGCAAGTTGTTTATCAGTGAATACAAATTCTACCGATATATTTTCCTTAGCTACATTATCCCTAAGAAAATGATGTCTCAAATCAATATGCTTAGTTCTAGAATGTAGAATGGGATTTTTGGTTAAATTAATTAATTGTACTAGTATTATCACAATGTATAGGTATGCAAGAATACCTAAGTCCATAGTCTAAAAGGGTTTGTTTCATCCAAAGGACTTACGCACAATAACTAGCCGCGGTGATGTATTCCGCTTCAGTAGTTGAAAGCGCAACCGAGTTTTGTTTCTTTGAGAACCAAAAAATAAGACTCGCTCCTAAGAATTGACAACACCCACTAGTGCTTTTCCTATCTACCTTACATCCGGCAAAATCAGGGTCCGAAAAATTGATTAAATCAAATGATGCATGACATGGATACCATAATCCTAAGTCAACCGTGCCCTTTAGATATCTCATTATACGTTTTACCGCACTTAAATGAGACATCTTGGGGCAAGATTGAAACCTAGCACATACACATACGCTAAACATGATATCGGGTCTACTTGCGGTTAAATAAAGGAGACTACCGATCATACCTCGATATCGTTTTTCGTCCACTTTAATGCCCTCTTCATCTTTGTCAAGCTTGATGGATGCGCTCATAGGTGTAGAAGCTATCTTGGCTTCATTCATCCCGAACCTTTTGATGAGCTCCTTTGTGTACTTAGCTTGATTGATGAAGATCCCTTTGTTGGTTTGCTTGATTTGTAGACCAAGCATGAAGGAGAGCTCTCCTATCATGCTCATCTCAAATTCATCCTGCATACACTTAGCAAACCACTCACAAAGCATTTCATTAGTGGCACCAAAAATTATATCATCAACATAGATTTGAACTAGTAGCATATCATTTTCATGGTGCTTGATGAAAAGTAAAACATCCACTTTTCCTATATCAAAACCTTGTTCAATTAAGAAAATAGAAAGTCTTTCATACCAAACCCTAGGGGCTTGTTTTAAACCATATAAAGTCTTTTTAAGTTTGAAAATATGATTTGGAAACTCAAAATTTTCAAAACCGGGGGGTTGTTCAACATAAATTTCTTCATTTATAAAACCATTTTAAAAAGCACTTTTTACATCCATTTGAAAGAGTTTAAAACCCTTAAAGCTAGCATATGCTAAAAGCATCCTAATTGCTTCTAATCTAGCTACGGGAGCATATGTTTCATTATAGTCTATTCCTTCTTGTTGGTTGTACTCTTGTGCCACTAGCCTAGCTTTGTTTCTAATAACTAGTCCTTTATCTAGCTTATTCCTAAATACCCACTTGGTTCCAATTATGGTTTGATCAGTAGGTCTAGGCACTAAGTCTCATACATCATTGCTATCAAATTGGTTGAGTTCTTCTTGCATAGCTAATACCCAAAACTCATCTTCTATAGCTTCCTTAACATTCTTAGGCTCTATTTGAGAAACAAAAGCTACATATTGGCACAAATTTTTAAGTTTAGAACGTGTTACCACTCCTATTGAAGGCTCTCCAATGACTTGGTCCATTGGATGATCTCTTACCAATCGGTATTCCTTAGGGAGAGGTGGTAGAGCTTCTTCTTCTTCATCTTCAACTTGAGGTTGACTTGAGGATGGAGGTTCTTCATGTTGGGTCTTCTCATTATCTTCATCCTCCACTTATCATGAAGTGTGAGATCCTCAAGCACCTCACCTACATTCATAATCTTGACATTTCTTGAAGAATCATTAGTTTCATTGAAAGTAACATGTATGGATTCTTCAACAATCATTGTCCTACGGTTATAAACTCTATAAGCCTTAGAGTTAGTAGAGTAACCTAGGAAAATTCCTTCGTCGGATTTAGAATCAAATTTTCCTAAATTCTCTTTAGTATTTAAAATGAAATATTTACATCCAAAAACATGAAAATATCCTACATTTGGGATTTTACCATTCCAAAGCTCAAAAGGTATTTTCTTTATTTGTGGTCTTAATAAAACTCGATTAAGAACATAACACGAAGTATTTATGGCTTCGGCCCAAAAATATTTAGGCAAATTATTTTCGCATAACATGGTCCTAGCCATTTCTTGTAAAGTTCTATTCTTCCTCTCAACCACCCCATTTTGTTGAAGGGTCCTAGGGGAAGAAAAGGTACGTTGAATACCTAAATCATCACAAAATTCGAATTTTTTTTCATTTTTAAACTTCCCTCCATTGTCACTCCTAATTTTCAAAATAGAAACTCCTTTTTCATTTGAAACTTTCTTTGCAAATTTTTTGAAAAACTCAAAAGTTTTATTTTTTTAGCCAAAAAGAAAACCCAAGTATATCTAGAAAAATCATCAACCAATACATAGCAATAAAGCTTTCCACCTAGACTAGCTACATCACATGGATCAAAGAGATACATGTGCACAAGCTCAAGAATTCTAGATGTACTAACTTGATTAATACTATGAAATGATGATTTTACTTGTTTATAAGTTAGTTGACATGCATCACAAAGTTTATCTTTTTCAAACTTTATCTTAGGTGATCCTTTTACTAAGTCTTTCCTAGATATCTCTTGGATGAGGCTCATGCTAGCATGTCCTAGCCTTCTATGCCACAACCAAGAGTCATTTTCCATAGCAACTAAGCATCTAACATGAGGATTGGGTAAGACATTTAATTAGGGTGTATATATTTTCTTGCCTATTTCCTATGAACATGATGTCATTTGAAGGTGTACTTCTAATAATGCATTTAGATGCTTCAAAGATAATTATGTATCCATTATCACATAATTGGGATATGCTAATCAAATTATGCTTTAAACCATCAACTAACAAAATATTTTTGATACATGGGTAAGGGAGTATACCTATGTCACCAATGCCAACAATCTTACCTTTGATATAGTCTCCAAATGTGACATGTCCACCATCTTTACTTGATAGGGTTGCAAACAAATTGATGTCTCCCGTCATGTGCTTGGAGCAATCGCTATCCAATATCCAAGTGCTCCTACTTGATTGAGGATGCTTCTCCATCTACAAAAGGAGAAGAAACTTCCTTAGGTACCCAAATTTTCTTGGGTCCTTGGGTGTTAGTCAATTTTGGAACCCATGTGAATCTTGTATGTGAGTTCCTTCTTAATGCACAATCTTTGGCCATATGACCAAAAATACTATAAGAAAAATAATTTCCATAAAATTTTCTTTGTGTGTGTGTGTGAGCATGGGAGTATGATGATTTCTTTTTATTGACAACTTTTGGCATGACATTTTGAATAGTTGTCATCTTTTCATTGAGCATGCAAAGTTCCTTTTTTAATGTAAGCATGCTATCATTTAAATGCTCTACTGTATCATATAAATACTTGTTTTCTTTTTCTAGTTTTTCATTGTCAATATCTAGGTCTTTCTTAGCCTTTTCTAGGGTGCAATTTTCTTCCTTAAGATTGTCTGTTTCTTTCCTAAGGTCTTTACATGAAAGTAATAAGCTATCATTTTCAATTTCTAACGATCTATTGTCCTTTTTGAGATCTCTAAATTTCTCCTAATTGTAATGAACTCATCATGCATTTGCTCAAATTCAATTTGTAATTCTTCTTGAGTAAATGAATTTTCACCAAAATTAAATTTTACCTTATCATCCTTTGCCATCAAGCAAAGGTTTGCTTTTTCACTCCTTGCTTCTTCTTCACTTGATGAGGCCTCGCTTTCGTCCCATGTAGCCATCATTGCCTTCTTCTTCTTCTTGTACTTTTCTTTCTTGTGAGGGTTGGAGGTAGTGGCCATCTTTAGAAGCGGGCAATCCTTCCTTAGGTGCCCCGTCTTGTTGCAATTGTTGCAAGTGTAGCAACTTCTTCTGTTCGTCATGCCTCCCCTCATGAAGCTCATGAACCTTCTAGCAAGCATCGCCATTTCTTCAAGATCATCTGTCTCTTCTTCGGATGACGATGAATCTTCGACTCGATGTGATGCTTTTAAGGCAATGGTCTTGCCTTTTGAAGCATCTTCTTCTTGATATTGCTTCATGTGGGTCTCATGTGTCATGAGAGACCCAATGAGCTCGGTGATCTTCAATGTGCTCAAGTCCTTGGCTTTCATGATGGCCGTCGCTTTGGACTCCCAAGATTTTGGAAGGGAGTGGAGGAGCTTCCTTACCTTCTCCTCTTCCCTTATCTCCCTGCCAAGGTTAGCTAAGCCGTTCGTAATATTTTGAAACCTATCATGCATGGCATCAATAGACTCATGTGAAAACATTTTAAACATTTCATAGTCATGCATGAGTAAATTGATTTTGGATTCATTTACTTGCGAAGTCCCTTCATGGGTGGTCTCTAGGACCTTCCATACTTCGTATGCGGACTTGCATGTAGAGATCCTATTAAATTCATTAATTGATAGACCGCAATATAGAGCATTGACGGCCTTGGCATTAGAATTAAAGAGCCTAACTTCCTCTTGGTCCTATTTATTCATGTCCTTATCGGGTTGTTTATACTCTACTAAGATCATCCTCCATACATCCATGCCTAAGGATTGAAGGAAGCCATTCATGTGAATCTTCCAATAGGCATAGTTGTTCCCATTGAATAGTGGTGGAGTATTAGTAGAGGACCCTTGAGCTAATTGGATTTCACTAGACATTTTGATTTGTAGGGAAGATGGTTAAATCTTAGCCTACGACCTAGCTCTGATACCAATTATTGGATGGACCTTGACACTAGAAGGGGGGGTTGAATAGTATCAATCCCCTTTTACACTTTTTTTTACTCAATTTAATCTTTAAGTAATGCAATTGTTCTTTGATGATTGATATGATCACAATTCAATGACAACAATAAAAGCAAGTAAAGAGCAATGCAAACAAGAGTATTTTATAGTGGTTCGGCCAACCGCCTACTCCACCATCTTGATTCCTTATCAAGGATTTCTAAACATTACTTTATAGAATTTATGTTTCCCTTTGAATACACTTGAGGGCACCCTTCTCCCTCACTTGGAGAACACCTCAATCATATTCACCTAGGCAAAACACAATTCTACAAAGTTGAACCCTAAGTGTTTCCTAGCACACCTAGCAAGCTATCTCAAACTTGAAAGCAAGATACAATGAAGATCAAATACAAGGAAAGAGCTAAAGAATGAAAGATTGAACCAAGCTTCTTTCCACCGCCTTCTTGTCTTCAACTTGCAATTGGATGATGACTCAAGAAGTGCAACACAGTTGAAGCAAAACAACGCCTAGTATTGATGTCGAGACTGGGAGCAGAGAGCGCGCAGAGGTGTAGATCTTTGAAGGCTTTAAAGAACTCTTTTTAATGCTCAATAATGTTTGCAAGAAGTTCTAAAGAAGTTAGGTGAGGGGTATTTATAACCCCTCACTCGAACGGCCCGTTCAACGGGTGAAAAATCGACTGTTGAAGCCGTTCGATCGCAGGGCCGGTCGATCGGTTGGTCGATCGACGGATCAACCGCCAGTGCGATCGCTGGCAGCTGAGAGAGGTCAATCGACCGGCGGGTCCGACCGCCCACAATTCTTCCGACATTCGGTCGACACGTCGGTCGACCGAATGGTTGCAACGAGTCACGCGATTAGGCTATCTTAAGGTCGATCGACCAATTGGTCGACCGCTACCTTTCTGCCAATTTTTTCACCTCTGTCGGTCGACCAACCGGTCGACCGACGTAGCCCAGCTTGTTTGGCCTTTGCCACATTCGGTCGATCGACTGGTCGACTGAATGGCTTCTGCCAATTTTTTGCGATCTCCGATCGATCAGTCGGTCAATCGAATGGGCTGCTATGCTATACTATTGCCCTGTTCGGTCAACCGAACCCTTGCTGAGGATGATTTCTTCCATGTCTTTTTACATGCCTTTTCTATGGGTTTGGTTACCAAGTTTCAACTAGGATAACCTTACAATTTTGGCTTGGGATAAACTATCCTAGAGACATATTACATTAATTCTACTTGTCTTAATCCCGAGCATTCTTCAATGATTTCTTCTTCCGTTTCTTTGACGATCTTTTCCATCGTCCTGTTTGAACGGATTTGGCATGCGTATCGCACCTCAACCTGAACTCAAAACTTCACACTTTGGATTAAATACATGTTTGTTATCATCAAAATAAAGATTGAGGCTTAAGAGAGACCCTTAAGCCAATAGTGTTAAATCTGTCTTCAATGCATGGCCGCAGATGAGCACTTCGCAGCCTTGAAAAATTGATTTGGCCATGATTACATCGCCCGTAGGCGTTGATACTAGAAATGGCCCGCCGAGCAAAGATGGTGCCATTGGTAACTCAGCAACAAATTTGGAAGATAAAAACGAGTGCATGGCACCCGGATCAAACATAACATAAGCAGCAGATCAACATACTAAAATAGTACTTGTTACCACTGCTCTAGATGCCTCTGCTCCATCACGGTTCATGGCAAAAATTCGGGCAGACGGTTTCTCAGAGTGACTAGCTTGCGTCCCTCTGCTCTGCATCTAACCCTTCTGTGCCACTAACCCTACTAACATCGGCGCCTTTCCTCTTGACAGCTCAGTTCTCTGGCCACCTCTGTTCGGGCAATCCTTCCTTAAGTGTCCCACCTGCCCACATCTGAAGCATGCATCTGTGCAGCCATAGCAAGCTCCCCAGTGTTTTCGGTTACAAGGACCACACTGTGGCATGTCTGCCTTTTGAGAAGCGCCCCTTGTCTCTGCCTGTCTCATCGCCCCTTACCCTGAGTCTCTGCGGCCTTGGCTACTGCTGTGCCCACGACTCTGCTAGTAATCTGCGGTGGTCACAATTCCCTCCGATTGCCACGACCGACCTCCTGACCCTTGAGGCCAAAACTTTTTCTTGGGCAGCCCATCTTTCCTCTCAAACAGCACCAGCGCTTCCTTCCGGAGGGCCTCATCCACTACCCGAGCAAATGTGGAGTCCTCGGTGTAATGGATAAGCCTGCCTATCTGAGGTCTCAGACCCTCCACGAACCTCTTCACCCTAGCGGTTTCAGTAGCCACTAAAGTTGGATGGTACCTAGAGAGCCGGTTGAACTCCATTTCATAGTCTGCTACTGTCATACCTCCAGACCGGCGCAGCAACTCAAAATCTCATGCCCGCTTATCGCGGACACTCATCGGCAAATACTGCTCCTCTATAGCTGCCCTAAATTCTTCCCAGGTGGGAGGTGGTGCATGTGCTGCCCTACGACCCCTCCAGGTATGCAACCAGTATTTGGCAGGCCCTCTTAGTTGCAGGCCGACCATGTGCGCTGCCGCCTCTGATGAACACTCCATCTCTATACACAGCTCGTAATAGTCCCCCAGAAATTCGGTGACTTCCACTTGCCGGTTCGTACCGGTGAATACTGGTGGCCTGAATTTGATGAAGTCTGCGTATGTAGGTGCTCCTGGGTCCCTGACCTGCGGCGCTACCTGTTCAGCCATCTCCGGTACCACAAGAGCTGCAGGTATCGGCTGGGGCGGTTGTTGTTGCTGCTGCATCTGTTGCCTTAACTCCCACTCCTTGCAGAGCGCTTCTGTTAATTGAGCTACCAGAGCCTGAAGCTGCACAACTGCAGAATCCTGGCCCTCTACCTCAGACTGTTCTCTTTCACGGCCTCGGCCTCGTCCCCGGCGTTCAGTGGAGTTGCTACCGCTACCACTCGGAGTAGCGTTTCGGGCCTCCATCAAACTATCACAAACAAATAATGATTTCACAATTAACATTAACCAACCTATACGATTAAAATTTAAGTTACAAACCGCATGGTGCGCTGAGTGTAGTCGTGGTTGCCTGATCTCGTAGCATAACTATATCGTACGTAGACATGCTAGAATATGCCTCGTTCGGTACTCAATTCCTAGTCGTAGTCAAGATCTAACCTGACGCTCTGATACCAACTTTGTCACGTCCCAACTCAGGGTACGCGTGACCGGCCAGGGTACGTGCGAGTACCCCGAAGCCTACCATATGCACTGACCAATGACTCATAAAACACAACCACACCGACGTGGAAATCGTAAAAAAAGCAACAATACCAAACTTTATTAGTTATTGAAAACAATTCAACCAAACCAAGTTCGAAAACATCACAAGGTTTTTAATAAACATCTAAAGGTTCGCAAAGAAACATCTCCATGTTTTACAAAACCAACTCAGTGCATACACAAGACTCTACTCAACCACGACTACGACTATAAAGCTGCCAGCTAAGAGATCTGCACCCACGTCTGCCTCCTGCACGCCATGCCACCAAGTCGTACCTCACTGGTCGGGCTCTACAAAACAACAATAAATAAACGGTTAGTTCACGAGGAACTCAGTGAGCGGTTCTTTCGAATCTTCACTCAAAACCTCGGCAAGATAACATATACAAGGTATGATACGAATAAGGAACTAAAATATGATCACACCACAGAAGTTAATCAGTTTGCCAAGATAGAAGAATGGATGAACCGACCGCTCGGGCACTTATCCATTTCACTAGCTCGGCCGCTAATGGCCTAAAAATTATAGATGGAAGGTTCGGTTCTTCCTTCTATATAACCAGGCCGATCGGCCTACCCAAAACTAGCCCATAAGGGAATCTCAATATGAACTTTCATGTCTCGGATCCATCGACTAGGATGGCCACTAGCCTCAGTAATCCTCCGGGTTAGGGATAGCTAGTCCCACCCAACTCGGGTCTACCATCAGCGTGACCCACTGACGGAATCTCAAGACCCTCCGCCACTCGGGTCTAACACCTAGCGGGCCCACTGGTGCAATCTTAAGACCCTATAAACCGCTGAGTCGTGTGGTAGTCGTTCAGCTAATGACACTTCTTAGTAGACCATCTCAATCACAACCAGAGCTAGGTTATGCAAGTTTTCCTGTGTTTTGCTTTTCGGGCGTTGCCCATGTCCGACCCTCCCCCTCGAGTCGCACTACTAGGATATTGATATCCGCTAACTATCCCTAGGTGTAGAACCTAGTAAGTATACTTTGTCTCTAGGTTAAATGTCATCGCTAGGTACCGAAACCATTCTTTCTAGAGTTGTTAGAATTTACCGACTATAGATAATTGCTCGATCTACTATCGTCAACGACACTTGCCAAAAATAATCATGAACAACAATTACCTTGTGAAAGCCGAATTAAAGAGAATAAATTCCATTAATTAAACCGATAAGGAACATGCAATATACATAGCAATGATTGAACATAATATTTGAAAATTAATGGAGCCTTTCCTTTAATTCATATGCCATAACAAACCTATCCATGTATGTATTAGTAAGAACATTTCCATAACCATGAGAATATAGATCTATAGTTACTAACCAGTCCTAAGATGAACAACAATCGTATAATTTAATTTCAACCTATTACTAAGCATGTAAGTGTGAATCAAAACAACATAACATGAAACCTAGCTTATTAATCTGAACAGTCCTGACTTTTTCACCCTTGCCCTTGCTCGGCCGACTCAAGCAAGGTAATACCTTGCTCGGCCGAGTCGTCTAGGAAAATTGGGCATGTTTGCGACAACAACGCAAGCATCAATCCAAAAATCTAAAATATAACGAACATAAACGATCCATGAGTTGCAAGACGATCGAGGAAATTAGGGAAAATTTCGACATGACTTTTTCCCTTTTTCCTCTTATCGTCCAGCCCATAAAATACAAAGAAACCATGATTTAAAACATGAGATCACAGGTACATCAATCGTTTAGAGTCCAACACGAGAAAACACGAGGATCGACAAGAAACTCGCAAAAGAATCCGATTTCAAAACTCCTAGGGTCGGCCACCCGCCTCCCTTCACAATCACACTAACCACTCACCTTGATCGGATCACAAGGTAACCTCGATGAAGACGAGCTCCGATTTCCTCAAGCGTCGACGCGAACTCGGCACCGTCTCGCTCCCCCCTTCCTCTTGGACTACGTGCGGCTCTCTTCTTGAGCCGCACGGCTGGCTTGGGTGAGGGGTTTTATTCCCCTCATCACTTGACTAAAATGCCCCCTACCACTTACTTACCTCCTCATCCGACTCCACCTACCCCAGATTGAGTTCCGACTTGATTCGCGAACCCAATCTCAACCCAACTTGAGTCAACCAATTCCCATCCACCCAACTACCAATAATTGGTTATGATTTAAATTAATTTTACCTGTTATTCGAGGTGATCACGCGATTCGACCCGACTAGCTCCCGGCTCGATGGGCTGCATCACGAAAAATTTTTATATTAGGAAACCCTGGGTATTACAGATGAGGTAGCTAATTATGTAACTAATAAATTAATTATGTTGGAACCCAGTTACTCTTAAGTGAAACTATAGAAATATATCACTCTACTTTCCAGCTTCTCATATGCAGTATTTGTTTTTTTACTGTTTTGGTATGTAGATGTATTTTCTTTGTGGTCTAGTCATTGTTCACACATCAACTTGTTGTAAAGATCAACTAATCTTCAGAGAGATCGTCTTGTATATCCTGAAATTACATGCAAACTTAGATCGCACATGACAAGCTACATGATTTCGTGTATGTTATTCTCTTGTTCCGGATTAGTGAATCAAGCACAGTCCGTTGGACAAAAACATACCTGTTTGTAATGGTAATTTTAGTTCTATTATATTCTTTTGTGACAGATTATAAAACTTTGCTTGCTATATCTTCTGATATGAGTCCAGCATAGAATAAACTATCTGAACACTCACCATGACAACAACAGCACTTTCCTCATCAACTGTTGACACCCCAAATTCCTTGAAGAGAAACTCTCTGTAGGCCGCATTATCCATTATCCAAAAACACATCTGCAGTCGATGCTTTTAGTCCAAACACTATTTTGGGAGCCTCAGGCAATCAATAACTATCATTAACACATCTTTGCAACTCCATCTGCAATGCAACCATTTAGCAACCTTTTCAGTGCCTATCATTTCTAGAGAACAAACACTCAAGTCAACAAGAAAAGTTAACCTCGAGCTGCTCTGCAACTTGGAACCATTCTGGGTTCGTTTGTAACCAGAGACTCCTCCATCTGTTTCCTAGTAGAATAGAATTCCTCAGTCTTGAATTTTATCCTGTAAAGTGAATTTCCACCCTTTGATGGAATGTTGAATTCGCCAATATGTAGCTCCGGGAATGGCTCATCAGGTGACTCAAGTTTCTGAGAACAATAGAAGTATATTTTTCTTTTAGAACTTGTTGATTTCATTCATTTTGCATGAAATTGGGAAAAGGTTGTGCAAATTACCATCCATGTCCATGATCCTGTGAAGGCTGTAAACTTTGGGACACTAACATCACCAAGGGACATTGAGTCATTTGCACTTCCAGCTGTTCCATAGTGAACAATACCTCTCACATCGAACACATCTAAGAGAGTTTGAACAGTGATGCCTGCATTCAACTGGATCACAAACAACAAGTCAACTATTGATTGGTTCAATTATACAAATAAAAGAAAAATAATTTAAAAAGCTACACAAGAGCAAATTACCCTTCTCTGACCGGACATGCTATTGATCTTACTCATATGCTGGACATGCAAATTACTCATATGCTGGACTACATTGATCTTAACCTGCGCATGCTATTGCTTCTGATAGGGCCTTTTTCCTATCCGTTGGAAGACCATGCAAATGAGTGCACATGTAGTGCACATGTATACTTGAAAAAGTCTAACACTAGCTTGTTTTCAATCTTCTCCAAAAAAAAATACCAGTATGCCATCTCAGTTTTCAATTTCTGTAAATTGAAAATTGAAAATGAAATTGAACCAAATGTCATCCATACATTGGGCAGGCTGAGATATTTTACTCTAATGTGCTATGTTTTAGGTTGAATCATGATCTCCTATGAATTTACTGGTGGTGGCCATTTCCCCAGCTAGTATGGCACTGCTGGCTCATACTGTCACTAAATTCTTGTTTCTAGTAATACATTATCTTCTTTATTTGGTTTTACTTGCTTTCGGAGTTGGACAGTTCAACAATGACTCATATGCTAATTCATAATATGTATGATAACTACAAAAACTGTAGCTGTGCCTTAGACAGTTGTCATATAGATATTTACATATTAGGTTATGTAGGTCCTATACTTGTTCTTTTTTTTTTTGCTCACTGCTGTTTTTGCATATAAGATTGTTTTGCTTTAATTCAGTGATGGTTTTAAATAATTGTTTTAATGTTTTCTTTTTTAGGCCTGGTACACCTGGGACCCCGCCATTCAAGCTCAGGTGGAGGATGCTTGGGAAGCTTACAATAAGAAACTTTTCAAGAATATCCTCCACCGTGCGCGGATGAGGCGCGGGCAAATATAGGCGGTAATCAGGATACGCCTATGGACGCACTGAAGGGACATGGGCCCAACTGGATAACGGGCCACGTATGAGATCAGCTATGTGACATCTGGGCGTCCGAACTAGGAGTGGCAGGGTGCCTCCCGGACGGTGCACCGGAACCGGATGACGCTAGTTGAGGGATCCGTGGCCCGACATACCAGTGGGTCCATCCCATTTACTAGCCACGAGCGTCGCTTGGTAAGTAATTTAATAATTATTTTTATTATTTATTATTATTATAGAAAAACTAATTATATTTATTTTATTGCAGGGGACACGAGACGAGCATGGGATGCTCATCCCGGCTGATCCTTTGAGGGTATTCGAGGAGACACATAGATATAGGCATGGTCCTCGCCGGGGTGAGTTCATTAGCGGGAGGTCAGAGACGATCCTGGTAAGTTAATATTTAATAAAGTTCATATTTTAAACAAATTATCTTAGTTCAATTATGTATAATTAATTTAATTAATCAATCTTTGAAGACCACGTATACTGAGTTGGTGACCCAGCAGGGAGGTGATCCTGCGCAGCATCAGCTTGATGCTGACACATGGATGCAGTTGATAGGAGTCGACCACGGCCGTGTATATGGCATTAGCACAACGGCCCACGCACGGACATTGTTGCAGCCATAGGGCGCGGGGTCGTCTGCTTTCACCTCTTCCGCCGCTGGTCCATCAACATCACATGTGGGCCAGGATCGATTTGCAGCATTAGGGACTTCGTACGCAGCCTTACAGGCTTCTCACGCAGCCTTAGAGGCACGCCTCATCACTGAGGTGGCCGCTATGAGGGAGTACATGACACACATTGCTTCTTCCATGCATGGTACTCCGACCCCTCCACTTCCGCCGTCGACGTCGGCTGATGCCCTCTCGCCACAGCCCCTCTCCTCACCGCCACATGAAGCGCGTTGATGTATATTTTATTTTCTATTTTGATGTGGTAAACATGTTTACATATGATATAAACATTATATTTTGATATAAATATGCTATCTCGTTTATTTTATAATTTGTTTATATTATAATTTGATGTCTCGTTTGATATATTAATAGGCATTTTAATCAAATACTCTAAACATGCATTCTAATCAAATACTAATAAATTATTTAAAAAAAAACCACTTCTACGACGGCATTGCGATCGCGGTGCCGTCGTAGCAAACATATCGAATTGGTCGCCAAATGCGATCGTAATTGGCGACCAGTTCTGCGACGGCGCACGTGGTCGCGGAGCCATCATGAAGACACATTTTGCGACGGCCTTCGCAGTCGCACTGCCGTATAAGCGCCGCAGATGTCACACAACCACATTCTGCGACGGCTTCGGTCCATCACCGAACGGCCGCAGAAGGTTTTTACTTGCGACCGCGGTAGCCGTTTTGTGATGGCTTTGTCCATCGTAGATGACCAGTTTTTTAGTAGTGAACTTAAATGAAATCAAGCAAAGTAAGGAGATGATACCAAATATGATTATATGCCAATTTCCATGCCCATGGCATCATGATGAGTTGAAGTTGCAATCTTGAAGTGGTACAACCTTTGAATCCCCAAGCAACTCCAATCAACCAACTTCATCTCAACCTTGTGCGGTCGCTTCCCCTCATTGTCAATTGCCATAAAGCAAAGGTTTGCCTTCTCACTCTTGGTGTCCTCCTCGTTTGATGAGGATTCACTTTCCTCCCATGAAGGCATCATGGCCTTCTTCTTTTTGGTCATGACCCTTTTGTAAGGAGCGCAGGTAGAAGCCATCTTGAGTTCTGGGCAATCCTTCCTTAGGTGCCCCAACTTGTTTCAATAGTAGCAAGTGTAGCCTCCTTTACCTCTCCTCAGGCCACCCCTTATGAATCTCACGAACCTTTTTGTCATCATTGCCATCTCTTCTTGCTCATCAAAGTCTTCTTCGGATGATAAGGGTTCTTCGGCTCGGTGTGATGCTTTTAAAGCAATGGTCTTGCTTTTGGTGGCATCTTCCTCCTTGTGTGCCCTCATGGGGTCTCATGAGTCATGAGAGATCCAATGAGTTAGATGATTTTCATAGTTGCCAAATCCTTGGCTTCTATGATGGCAATCACCTTTGGCTCCCAAGTCTTGGAAAGAGATCGGAGGAGCTTCCTTACCTTCTCCTCTTCTCTAATGTCTTTACCAAGGTTGCATAAACCATTAGTAATATTTTGAAAGCGTGCATACATTTCATCAACAGTTTCATGCAATTGCATTCTAAACATTTCATAGTCATGCATGAGGAGGTTAATCTTGGACTCCTTAGGTTGTGAGGTACCTTCATGTGTAGTCTCTAGGACATTCCAAAGTTCAAAGGTTGACTTACAAGTTGAGGTCCTATTAAACTCATTATATAATAGGAATACCACAATACAAATCATTCTTGGCCTTGGCATTTGCATTGAAGAGTTTGACCTCATCTTGGTTCCATTCATCCATATTTTTTGTAGGTTGCTTATATTCTTCTTGAATCATCCTCCATAAATTCGTGCCTAGTGACTGAAGGAACATCCATTGTAATCTTCCAATAGGCATAGTTGTTTCCATTGAAAAGTGGTGGAGTATGAGTAGATGACCCTTGAGCGAGTTTGATTTCAGTAGACATTCTAAGTTGTAGGGTAGATGGTTAAATGTAGATCTACGACCTTGCTCCGATAAGCAACTTAATACTTTAGCACGAGTTCTTTGAATATGGATGTTATAGGTGATAAGCTAAGCTCAATAAGCAAGTAAATAATCAAGTAAGAGACAATGCAAACACTAATGATATATAGTGGTTCGGCCAACCCACCTACTCTACTACCTTGGCGCATCACCAAGGATTTCTAACCTTAACACTTTATAGATGAAATATTTTCCTAAGAATACAATGAGGATTTAGTTCTCAACCCTTTAAGAAAACCTCAACACTTATTCTGTAGCAAAACAAATCTCTACAATCACACCAAGGTGTTTCACATGCACAATAAAGGAGCAATAAATGGAAAACAAATTTGTTGTGCTCCTTTCTCTAGACTTCCAACACCTCAAGTAGATGAAGAGCTTTTGCAATTCAGAGGGTTGAAGATTGAAGACCACCACTTGAGAGTGTAGAAGTAAGAACTAGGGCTTTAGATTACTCTTTGAAGGCTCAAACACTTAAAGATTTGCTTAATGAAAAGTTAGGAGACAATAGAACGCAAATTTGGGAGCTTATATAGAGATCCCAAAGATAGGAGCTCGGTTTCCAACAAGCTCAACTGGTAGAAATTGAAAATAGAACCATTGGGGGCATTTTGGGAATTCTGGAAAGTTTGACTAGTTGATTCTGGGAATACTTGCAAAGTACCGGTGTTTCCCTGGCTATTCCGAAATGTCAGTCCAGATTGTTCCGAGTTGTTTCGGGTTATCCATCCGGGTTGTTCCAGGTTGTTCCGTGATGTCCATCCGGGTTATTTCGGGTTATCCATGCTAATTGTTTCGGGTTGTTCCGATATGTTACAACATCTCTTCCGGAATGTTGTTTATGACTTGAAAACTCTTGGTAATTAATTAGGTTCATATCCTAGGGATATTTTTCATCATTACGAGGGTTAATACAATCATTCTAGACACCTTAAACCTAAACTCTATTCTTCACGAAGAGTCCCAAGCATCGACGAGCGACATTATCGATTTCTCTGATTTTTCCGATTGGGGACGTCGCGTGCTAACCGATATGGAACCTAAAAATATTTCTCCATGAAAATATTAGTTCCATGTTTGTTATCATCAAAATCGAGATTAAGACCAAGGTTGAAAACTTTAGGCCAACGTAATAGTTCTAGTCTAGTCCACAACCCCCGAGCTCGGTCGGAGTCTGAAGGACTGTGTGTCGAGCTATTAAGCAGAGTTAAATTTTTGGTTTCTTTGCCGCTTTGAAGAATTTCTGGAAATATTTTTCCATGTTGTGTTCAGCCATTATAAAGGATAAGTTGTGTTGAGTGGTCCATTGAGGCCGAGCTGGGATAGGTGGCTGTGGAGACTGAGCTGGAGCGAGTGGCCGTGGAGGCCGAACTGGAGTGAGCGGTCATGGAGGCCAAGTTGGAGTAAAAGGCCGTGAAGGTCGAGTTGGAGCGAATGGCCGTGGAGGCCAAACTAGAGCGAGCGATCGTGGATGCCGAGTTGGAGTAAAAGGCTATGGAGGTCGAGCTGGAGCGAATGAGGAGTCGAGTAAGTTTCGAATAATGGAGTATTTGTTAAGGCGACGAGATGGCCGTAGACTTCCTAGGCATACATATAGAAAGATGCGATGAATGCAATTTTATTGAATAATAAAAGGAAATTGTGCGTATAGGAAAGTGCTATCTCCATGTGCTTTATTTGTGACTATTAAGGCGATTTGATTACAACTTGAGACGTCTTTCAAGCACCGAGTCGGGGTTGTTTCTGCACGTCTCAACACGGGTCATGCTTGGAAATTCTTGTTGGATGTTTGCCTACGACTCTGGAAGGTGCTTGTGGGCCGTTAGGCTCTTTCTTTAGTTAAGTCGTCCTTGGCCTAAGACATTCATTGTAACACCAGCGAGCTTCTTTTTGATCAGCATGGAGCACGCCTACTCCTGTTTCTGAAATGGGAAATTTTATTACTAGATGGGGAGTAGATACAATGACTCCCAAATTATTCAAGAAAGGTCGTCCCAGGATCATATGATACAGGCTAGGGATATTGATGACCAGGTACTACACATCAATCGGTTTTGCCTTTGGCCAAGAGCTGAATGTCGTCCTTTTCCATATGGCTCCTAGGATGCCAACTCTCTCTCTAGAAGCCTACCAAGTCGCCTTTTACAGGGAGTGAGTGAGGCATCGGTTAGCTGTATTTTCTCGAAGGTGGAGTAAAAAAGAATATAGATAGAGCTGCCTTGGTCTACTAGGACTTTTTTGACAATAAATTTTCTTGCAATCTCAAAGATTACGACTAGGTAGTGCAAGTTTTGACCAGTTCCTTGAAAAACATATTCATAGAACGATATTATCGGGATTTTGGGGATGGGTTGGCATGGGCGAGTAGTGCTATCAACTGCCATGATTGCCCGAAGGGATCTCTTTCTGCCCGAGCTCGATTCTCCACCTCTCGCGAATCCGCCGACGATGTAATCGAGAACTCCTTGGAGTTCATTTCCTGAACGATTAGCTCAGTTGTTCTCCCTTTAACCCGATGGGGATTCGGAGGTGTTCGGCTTCATCATCGAGGGTTGCGACTCCTGCTCCGACCTCGTTCTCTCTAGCAGTGGATATACTTGTTTGGGTGTCCTGCATGGACCAAATCCTCAACTTGATCTCCGATTATCACACAGTCCTCGATGGTGTGTCCGTAGGTATCATGGAAGGCAAATTTCTTGCTCATATCTGTGTTGGGTGGTAGTTTTTGCTTTCTCGCATTGGCGGGCTACTTGATAAGCTTCAAGTTGTATATGTCATGAAGGATGTGTTGGCGAAATGGCGACACTAGAGGGGGGCGGGGGTGAATAGTGTGTTTACTATACGATTCACCTAAATTCACTTTTAATTAATTTCTTAAATTGGTTTAGGCAAGATGCAATTATGCGGAAGCAATACAAATGATTTAAGCAATTAAAGCAAAGATAAAGAACAATGCAAACACAGATATTTATAGTGGTCCGTCCCCAATGCCTACTCCACTACCTAAGCACCCCTCTTGGGATTTCCAAACTAGTTTTACTAGATTAATTTGAGTTTCCCTTATACACGAGGACTTTTCTCTGGAAAGTCTCACTCTCGACCTAAGGTACTTCCACACCTGAAAGTCTCTGCCTTCTTGTCGAGAGCACTTATCCCACCTCAACCCTAAGGGACAACTAAGCTAATCTTACTAAACACTGCGTTTGAGCTTACACAAGTGACTTTACTCCTTAACACTAAGGATACCACTTCACACAATAAGACCTAACACCCAGGTTTTCACAAACACAAATTTAAGAACAATTAACAATTAAAAATACAACGGAAAGAGCTAAAAGTGAAACCAAGTGTTCGTGCTCTTTTCCAAGCCTTGAATCCTCCAACTCGTCAAGTAGTGAAGCTTGAACAATTTCCAAGTTGAGGCAACAGCAGGTGGCGCTTGAAGAAGAACTCGATGAAGAACAGGGCGCGCTTTGATCAATCTTTTGGAAGGCTTTAAACTTCCCTTTAAATGCTCAATAAACTCTATAGAGATCAGGGAAGAATATCAAATGAATCATACCTGGGTGTATTTATACCCAGGTGAAGAAATGACGTTCAACGGATAGAAAACTATCTGTTACAGGCCGCTGGTCGAAGCGTCGGTCGAAGCATCGGTCGACCGATCATTCGACCACTTCTGTTTACCCTGTGGTCGGTCGACTGACTGGTCGACCGCCAGACGCAGATCACGTGATCCACGATCTTCGATCGACCCGTCGGTCGACCGACGCGGTATTGTGTCGTGGCTCATATGTAGGTCGGTCGACCGATTGGTCGACCGCCAGCCTCGGCCCGATTCTTTCACCATTCGGTCAACCCATCGGTCGACCGACGTGATTTTGGGCTTCCATCGGTCGACCGAAGTAGCTCTGCTACTTTCTTTACCTTCGGTCGGTCGACCGAACCTAGGCTGAATGTTATTTCTTCAGCCTATTTCTTTCATGCTTCGTTTTCGGGTTCCGGCTTTCAACGAGCATCATCTTGGAGAGCTTTTGACTTAAAAAATTGAAGAAATCGAAGAAATCGGCAAGGATGCTCGTTGATGCTCAGGATTCTTCGGGAAGTTAAAGTTTAGGTCTTGGATGACTAGTTTATGTTGTGAATCCTCATGATAATGCATAAGAACCTAAAACCAAACCAAAACCCAAAACCAAACCTGACCCCCAAAACATGAAAACTCGGAAACCGCCCTGAAATTCACTAAGCCTAGGGAGCTCATTGGAGGGTTATATGACCTAGATATTTTCTTGACACAAAAAATGGCGGTAGTTATTCCTTGGGTAAAAACTAGATAACGAGGTATTTTAAAGGAATTTTTGGAAGCCTTTAACATACCCATATTTGACTGGGGAGATTAAAAAATTTTCGTTTTTCGGAAATTTGTACTAGACCCCAAAAACTAGATTTTGATTCTTAAGAATTTTGATTTTTTAGATATTTTTATTGAATCCAAACGGGGGGTAATCCTTATATAACATTTATGTTTTAAAATTATTAACTTTAAGTTAAGAATTGTTATATAAGTAGACTTAGCGAAGTTAGAACCCAAATACGAGCAAACGAGCAGAAAAATTAGCAAATTGGGCTGGTTTTTCTAGTTTCGGTCAACCGAATAGGGTCGAAAATTAGCAGTAGCCAATTCGGTTAAGAAATGTTATATAAGTAGACTTAGCGAAGACGGAACTAGAAAACGAACAAACAAGCAAAGAAATCTGCCCTGCCTAGGTTCGGTCGACCGATCGAAGGAGAAGGCATTTCGGTCGACCGAACGTTGCCCAAAAGTGACAGATTGCCTTCGGTCGCTCGTTCGATCGACCGACGATCGACCGAACAAGCAAGCGACGGTCGGTAACGGGCAAAAATTCGCCCGTTGAGAAGAGAGGTGTTTCTCTTCTCTTCATGGCCTATAAATATAAGGCCATGAGAGCCTTCGTTCATCATCTTGATCACTTCTACTATCTTTGAGACATTCTTTTGATCAATCCTAAGCCCTCATTGAGCCAATCTTGTGAAAACCCTAGCTTGAATCTTTCATCTCTTTGATTGAGCCTTACCTTCATTGTTTAATCATCAAAGGCATCAAGAGAAAGATAGGATTCTTGTTGTGGAGCTAAGTACTTTATTATTTGATTTATTGCTCCATTTTGTGTTGTATTTTCTTGTTATTTTATTGTATGTGAGTTTGTGTAAACCTAGAGTGCTAGGTTGATTGAGTTGGTGGTTGCCTTGGTGTTAAGGCTTAAATCCACCATTGTAAACTTAGTTTACTAGGATTAGTTGAGTTGTCCCTTAGGTTGAGGTGGGAGAGTGCCCTCGGTAGGAAGGCAGGATACTTCCAGATGTGGAAGTGCCTTCGATTTGAGAGCGGAGACATTCCGATGTAAATTCCTCTTTGTAAGGGAAACAATATAATCTAGTAAAGTTAAGTTTGGAAATCCTAAGCGGGGTGCTTAGGTAGTGGAGTAGGCATTGGGGCCGAACCACTATAAATACTTGTGTTAGCATTATTTTCTTTGTGTATCACATTGCTTATCTTTATTACTCACTTCTGCTTTTAGTCATCAATTGTGAATTGCCTAAGTAATTTAAGAAACTATTAAAATTGGATTTAGGCTAATTGATTAGTTAACACACTATTCACCCCCCTCTAGTGTGACCATTTCACCAACAGTTGCGATCTTCGCTTTTTTTGTCCACCCTTTTGGATTTTCTATCTTCAAGAGCGGCCTTGAGGTTCTGCCAGTCGGTCTTTTTGGCTTCTCGGAGTTCTTCCATCTCTATGAAGCTCGCGGCTTTCTCCTGGAACTCGGTCATATCTTGGGACTTCGTCAGGGCGATATGGTCGGCAAAGTGTTTGGGATTTAACCCGAATTTGATGGAGGAGAATTTGACTCGTGGGTCGAGGTTGAAAATTTTGGCCGCTACAGTCTGAAACTTGCATATGTATTCCCTTAAGGGCTCATGTCGCCCCTGCCTGACGTAGTGGAGGGCGTCCTCCTTTTTGTGGTAGACCTGCAATGTGGTGAACCGGTTGAGGAAGACGCATGAGAGGTCCCATGAGTGGATAACCTTGGCGGGAGAGAAACATACCACAGTAAAGCGGTTTTTCCCAAGAAAAGTTGGAAAAGCCCTGCATAGTGCGGGGTCAGTTGCTCCTTGGTAAAGCATCATAGTCCTGAATGTCGTCAGGTGTATTGCAATATTGCCCGTACCACCGTAGAGCGTCAGAGTGGTAGGCAACTTGCTCTTAGATAGGAGGCGTGTTGCCATGATGTGCTCGGCGAAAGGTCCCGCCTCAATAGGGAGGGCAGTCATGCCCTTCCCGGCCTTGGACTCCTTCTCCCTTTCCTGATGGGGGGTGTTGGAGACCTCGCCCCGAAGGACGGAAACCGGTCTTTTCCTTTCCAAGTGCATAGTTTTTTAAGTGTTTTTTTACCATTATAACTTGTAAAGTGTGCTAGGTAAACATCTTAGGTTCTTTGTAGAGTTGTGTTTTGCCTAAGAGAATAGGTGTTCCGGCTTTCTCAAAGGATTGAGAAGTGAGTCCTCATTGTATTATAAGGGAAACACTTGGTCTATAAAGAAGTTGGGTTTGAAATCCTTGGTGTGGAGCCAAGGTAGTGGAGTAGGCAGTTTTGCCAAACCACTATAAACGCGTGTGTTAGCATTGCCTCATTACTTGCTTTCGATTGCTATATTTACTTGTCTAAGCATCTAACTTAAAAGAATATCGATTTGGTTGTAAACGGGTTTGAATCAAAAAGATTGTAGTTGAACCTAGTTTTTAGCTACACACTATTCAACCCCCCATTCTAGTGTGGATATTTGAACAACACCCATCCCATATTTCCTTAAAGCTATCGACTCTAGAAAAATCAGCTCCAGGAGCAAAGAATTGAGCCTGCTCAATAGCCCTCTTGAAACCCTCATTATACAAAGTCAGACTAGCATCCCGCCAGCGGTCTGCCTCCATCTGTTGATATTCGTTCGCCTTAACTCGCTGGCGAGCAATCTCCTCCTCAGATGCCTTCAATTGAGTGGTCAATTCGGCAATAGTAAGATTTAAATGCTCGATCTCACGATCCTTCACTCTCTTGACCCTGGCCAGTTCAAGCTTCAACAGCTCAGCTTCCCGCACATAGGTTGCAGACCTGTCTGATTCGAACTTCTCCACCCTATTGGCCATAGACAAAAACTGAGCCCATATATCTGATCTTTCAGCCGAACGGACTGAGTTCCCCGGGCAGTAAGAAAATCCCGTGTATGGAACCAAGGCTAGCTAATGGCCTGGCAATGGGGACTCTCCTGCGGACTCTACACTCGAAACAAGGGCATTCTTCCTCCCCAAGACCATCCTCTCAGGGAATGAGGAATCTGGATTCCCAGTCTATTCCCTAGAATGTAAGATAGGAGCGGAGGCAGTTGAGTCAGAAGAACTAGACACCTCCACTACGCCCGACAACCGAGGGCTCAGAATTGCTGCGTTTGGAGTCTCCAAATTCCCCAATAAGGGAAAATCTAGGGCTAGCAATGGCGAGGATGGCTCGGCCCTGATGCGGATTCGTTCACCAACGATTTCTTCCCCCTACTAATAATAGGGGTACTACACATTCTTCTCCCGAAGCAGCCACGGAAAATCATCTTGTCCAACATAGACGACACCTTCCCTACAATATGTTTTTGTCAGAAAAGATAGCAAGAGCTACTCAGCAAAAGTCTTCTAGTAAGACACCTACCTATAAAAGCTGAAACCGCCATCCTCTCCAAGTCTCTCTTCAACATATCCTTACAGGAAAATGGTTCGAAAGGGCCGCACTTGATCAAAAAGTCCATAATGTGGTTTTCCTTGGCTGAAACAATCAGCGTGGGATCTTCAGTCCAGGAGAGAGGGAACATCTCCTTTCGAGAGGCAGGGTCCAAATAAAACGGGCACAGACATAGTTTTGATTTTACCTTGAAAAAATACTCTTTCAAGTTCTGATGAGAACTCTAGAAAGAATTGAAGAGCCTCTTTCCTAATACACTATTAAGCTACTCCAGAACTCCTCTTTGAGAATCGACTATCTAGAAGAAGAAGAAAAAAAACACACGAAGGCTCGACTCGAGACTCGAACACTGCATCAGGATCTCAAAACGGCGGATAGCCGCCCAACTATTGGGATGCAGTTGCGAGGGGGCTACGTTTGTCGGATTCAGTATTCCATACTCGAAGTCTATGAAGGGCAAACGAACTCCAAGTTCCTCAAACAAGACTCGATACATAAACATAGATCTAAATTTCCCGTGGTGGAAAATCCTGTGCGAAGAGGAACAGGGAAGGCAATCGAAGGAATCATCGTTATCACAACGGGAGATTTTTACCCTATCCCGGAAGACCTGAATGTTGCCCAGGCTAGTCATCACCGAACTTTCTTGGCGTATCTTGTGAAAAACCTATGAGTAAAGGTCGGGAATCCTCTTCAACGATCTTGCCTCCGACACGGTCCTGGCGTTTCTTTTCACCATTGGCTTGAACAAGGACCCTGAGAACAAAAGGAACTAGAAATCGAAAAGACTCGCCTGCTGCTGGGAAAAACCTCAAAGCACCAAGACGCCAAAAGCGCAAAAACCCGAAGAACGAGGGGAGAAATGTTTGCTTTAAAGACAATAAACCCCCATCGGACAGACAACAGCTACACTACAAGGCTAATCCCAACTGATGAAACCCACCTTACGGCGGTTCTCTAGAAAATCGTGCAAGTCCGTAGGAATACTTTCCTATCATGATTACTCCCTCGAACCAAAAAGACAAAGACCAACCAAAAGATGCCACGAAAGGAAGCAAACCCTACTAGTAAGACGCCATACTAAGGCATGGGAGATGAGGAGACAAGACTAACACAATAAAGATACGACAACAAGATCTGCTCGAAGAAAAGACAAAGTTGCCATAAACCAACTAAACTTGTCCTCTACAAGTTGGCCCAACTTGGCCTCCTCGACCATTCCTTTCAGCTCAACACTTGCAGCTGTCCACCTCGGCACGGCTTCCCCAAGTACTCGTCTTAGCTCGGCCTTCACGATCGCTTGTTCCAGATGGATCTTAATGGCCAATCCTCTCTGTTGGCCTAAGGTTTTCTACCTTGTTCTTAATTTCGATTTTGATGAAAACAAACATGGAACTAATGCTCACGATTTTGGGTTGAGGTGGAAGAGTTCTCACGATAAGAAGGGGGAGACTTCCGGGTGTGGAAGTGCCTTAGGTTGAGATTGAGACTCTTCGGGTCAAAGTTCTCTTTATAAGGGAAACGATTTAATCTAGTAAACTTAGTTTGGAAATCCTAAGCGGAGTGCTTAGGTAGTGGAGTAGGCATTGGGGCCGAACCACTATAAATAATTGTGTTAGCATTTTGTTCTTTGCTTTTCTTATTGCTTATCATTTATATATCTTGCTTCTGTTTGCTTCTCGATTCGTGAATTGCCTAAGTAATCTAAGAAACGATTAAAAACTATATTTAGGCTAATTGTTTAGTTAACACACTATTCATCCCCCCTCTAGTGTAGGCCATTTCACCCAACACTCTACCCAGTCTCCATGGCCATTCACTTTAATACAGCCTCTATAGTCTCTCGCTTCGGTTCTAGCTTGGCTTTAGCAGCCACCTACCTAACCTCCATAGTTAATCGCTCAAAAGCAATATCTAGCTCGGCCTCCCTAGCAACTCTGTGAAACTTGGTAAAGCACCCCAAAAGCTCCTCAGCGATACCAAAAGATAGAAGCTAACTCGACTTAAGAGCTCGGCACATAGTTCTCCAGATTCCATTCATCCGGGGTTGTGGATTGGACAAAAAACATGGGGCCTGGTCGGATTAGACCCAGTAGCGCCCCACCATTCATTCTGGGCTAAACCACGGAGCCCCACGCAGGGGGCTCCGCCCAACTACACCATTGAGTTAAACCTGAGCCAGACTAAACGACTCTGCTCAAGGACCCCACCTGGCTGCACAAGGATACCTACATCCTGTTGTTCAAATATCCACTCTAGAAGGGGGAAGGAGGGTTGAACAGTGTGTAGCTAAAACTAAGTTCAACTACAATTTTTCAATTTAAACCCGTTCACAACCAAATCGATGTTATTTTAAATGAGATGCTTTGACAAGTAAATATATCAAATGAAAGCAAGTAATCAAGGCAATGCAAACACAAATGATTATAGTGGTTCGGCCAACCGCCTACTCCACTACCTGGGCTCCACACCAAGGATTTCTAACCAAATCTCTTTATAGACTAAGTGCTTATTTGCTTCATATGATTAAGGGAGATAGGATAAGATATGAATTTGAATCCATTGTTTGTTTAGTGCATTGATTAGAAAAAAATAGGATTTGAATAATATAAAATTAATATGATATCCGATGTACACCGGATTTAAAAGATTCATATCCAATCCTCTCCCATTTATTATCCAATCTTATCTTATCCAATCCAATAAAGCAAACATGTCATAAGTGTTTTCCCTTAAATACAATGAGGACTCACTTCTCAACCCTTTGAGAATGCCTCAACACCTATTCACTTAGGCAAAACACAAATCTCAACCACCCCATTTTGTTGAAGGGTTCTAGGGAAAGAAAATGCACTACTAGAAACTTGGTCTTCAGCAACGGCTATCAGCAACGGCCGCTCAAGCCGTTGCTATTTGCAACGGCATTCTTACGGCCGCCCGAGCCGTTGCAGATATCTGTATCTGCAACGGCGTTCTAACGGAAAACCGAGCCGTTGCTGATTATTTTAATTATCAGCAACGGCTTTCGGACGGAAAGGCGAGCCGTTGCTGATTTTTTAATTTTCAGCAACGGCTTGCTAACGGATAAGTGAGCCGTTGCTGATGATAACTTATCAGCAACGGCTTTCTAACGGGCGAGTGAGCCGTTGTTGATAAGTTTATATAGGGCACGCTCTCGCGCCCGACCCTTCTTCCTCCCGCTGCTGCCGCCGTCGCCTCATGCCGAGAACTTCGCCGCTGCTGCCGTTGCTGCCGACGCCGACGCCTCTCACCGACGCCTCTCGCCGCCGCGCCGCTGCCGCTGCTGCCGGTATGTTGATCGGCCGGCCTATACGGTTTCGGCCGGAGATGTTAAAATCTGACCGAAACCCTATTTCTAGGGTTTCGGCCGGCGGCGGTCGGCCTATGGCCGCCGCCGGACCTTCTACAGTGGCCGGACAGTGTGTCCGGCCACTGTACGCCGGCGCCGGAGGGTGGACTCCGGTGCCGGAATATATATATATATATTGTTTTTGAAATTGTTAATTAATTATTTTATAAATGTTAATTAATTGTTTAGATTAATTGTTTAATTTGTTAGATTAATTATTAGGGTTTAGATTAATTTCGGACGCGCGCCGGAATCGTCCACTTCGGACGCGCGCCGGAATCGTCCACTTCGGACTCGCGCCGGAATCGTCCAATTCGGACTCGCGCCGGAATCGTCCACTTCGGACGCGCGCCGGAATCGTCCAATTCGGACTCGCGCCGGAATGGTCCACTTCGGACGCGCGCCGAAATCGTCCAATATGGACTCGAACTGTCTCAAAACATTTAGAAAATAATCATCCATCCGACGAGTTGATATGTTTCACGTACGCATCGATCAGTCGGATATGATTTAGCAAAACCTTAGATCCGTTCGGGGATTGTATGTTCGTGTAAAAGAAGTAGATGATCTTTTATACGACGTACAATTCTTGAATTGTCCCTGATTGGACAATTTGGGAATATAGTTATTTGTACTGCACTTACGTTTTTATTTTAACTGTTAACTAATTATTCTAAATTTTGGCAATATCTCTCTTGTTCTCCGATACGCGCCCAGATGATATGCGTATTCGGAGAACTGTAGGGAGATGCTGTCGAAATTTAGAATAATTAGTTAACAGTTAAAATAAAAACGTAAGTGCAGTACGAATAACATAAATCCCGAATGGAATAGGACCATCTCACCTAAAGACATTAACCAAAGAAATTGTCATTGATTGACAGAATCATGTCGGCTGATCGAAGTTGGATGTACCGACGTTTTGATCATGGAGCTTTAACGAATGAGTTTCGATTAGGCGTAACGTACTTCCTAAATTTCGCCTATTCGAATCGGAATTTCGTTAGCATGGGTGATCAAATCCGATGTCCGTGCCGCATTTGTTCGAATGGCCGATTTTTGGATCGGGAGACTGTCACTCTGCATCTATATACCAAAGGATTTACACCAAGATATTTTCTATGGACTTGTCACGGGGAGTCACGCGAAGTCGGGACGTCGAGCAATCCTGTCGTTCAGACATATGGTGAATCTTCCTCTGCTGGTGCTTCTTCATCCGGTCAATGTAATCCCTATAGAACTATGATACTTGATAGTCTTGGGGGTCAATTCCACCTGAATGATAATGTTGATCGGCCAGTTCTTCAGACATCAGTCCCACCAGATACTACAGCGGTTGATATCACAGAAGTAGGGGCTGCGGTAGAGATTGAATTACCGAATAAAGAAGCTGCAGAATTTTACGAGATGTTGAAAGCTGCCGATGAACCTTTGTATGAGAATTGTCCTAAATACACTAGGTTTTCAGCAATGACACAGCTCTTAAACATCAAGGCCGATTGTAATATCAGCGGAGTTGCGTATGATCGGATTGCTGGATTGATTAATGGAATGCTGCCTACTGATAACAAGTTTGAGCCTACTTTTTATAAGACTAAAAAGCTAATGAGAAAATTGGGGCTTGGGTACGAAAAAATACACGCGTGCCAAAATAACTGCATTTTATATTATAAAGAAAATGTGCAGTTGGATAAATGCCCTGTATGTCAACACCCTCGTTACAAGGAGAAGAAATCGGTCCGACAGAAAAATATCCCGTTTAAGGTGCTTCGGTATTTTCCACTAACACCGAGGCTTCAAAGATTATTCATGTCGGAAAAGACAGCCCCCTACATGAGTTGGCATGCAAGAAGTCGTGATGATACAGTAATGACTCATCCATCTGACAGTGAAGCATGGAAACATTTGGATACATGTTATCCTTCATTTGCTATGGATACTAGAAATATCAGATTGGGATTGTGCACAGATGGTTTTAATCCGTTTGGGCATTCTGCAACTCCTTATTCAGTTTGGCCAGTGCTGCTGACAGTTTATAATTTGCCACCGTCAATGTGCATGAAAGATGAATTTATTTATCTTTCGATGATTATTCCGGGTCCTAAGGGTCCGCGAAAAGAAATTGACATATTTCTCAGACCCTTGATAGATGAATTGAAAACATTCTGGACTGAGGGAGCTGTCACTTATGATTGTCATCGGAAGCAAAACTTCAATTTAAAGGCCGCGGTCTTGTGGACAATCAATGATTTCCCTGCGCACGGCATGTTGTCGGGTTGGAGCACTCACGGCCGACTCTCTTGCCCGTATTGTATGGAACACTCTAAATCAATCAGTCTTCAGAACGGACGAAAAATCTCATTCTTTGATTGTCATCGTCGATTCCTACCGGTTCATCACCAGTATCGAAGGAATCGTAATAAATTTACTAAGGGCAGAGTCGAAAGAGATGGGCCACCACCGATGTTGTCTGGTGAACAAATGTTAGCACGTGTTTCAGCACTTCCAGATATAGTATTTGGTCGCAATGAAAGAGTGTCAGGTTTTGGCCAAACACACAACTGGGTGAAAAAAAGTATCTTTTGGGAATTGCCCTATTGGAGTTCATTATTGATTCGACATAATTTAGATGTCATGCACATTGAAAAAAATGTGTTTGATAATATTTTCAACACTGTGATGGATATTTTTGGAAAAACTAAAGATAATGTCAAAGCCCGACATGATCTGAAAATACTTTGTAAAAGACCAGAGTTGGAGTTACAAGAGGTCAACGGACGATATCTGAAACCGAAGGCCCTATATGTGTTAAATAAACAACAGATCAAAGATGTTTGTCAATGGGTAAAAGAACTCAGATTACCCGATGGATATGCTTCAAACTTATCTCGATGTGTGAACGTCGATGATTGCAAAATATCAGGGATGAAGAGCCATGATTGTCATGTATTCATGCAGAGATTACTTCCGATCGCATTTCGAGATCTTCTACCTGATAATATTTGGGGTCCGTTGACTGAATTAAGTATGTTTTTTAGAAGCATCTGTGCAAATGTCCTTCGAGTCGAAGATATGTCAACACTTGAAAATAATATTGTTGAAATCTTATGCAAGCTGGAGCAGTTTTTCCCTCCTGCATTTTTTGACTCGATGGAGCATCTACCGATACACTTGGCATACGAGGCACGAGTTGGTGGCCCCGTTCAATATCGTTGGATGTACTTATTTGAAAGATACATGAATCGTCTGAAGAAAAAAGTAAAGAACACCGCAGCTGTTGAAGGATCAATATCTGAATCGTATATCATCCAAGAAATTTCAACATTCTGCTCATTTTACTTTGAATCGACAGTACAGACAAGATTTGATCGTCTTCCACGTAACGACGACGGGGGTGTTCGACATTCAGATGGACGTTTAAATATATTTTGTCACTCTGGTCGTGCTTTTGGTTCTCGTCCATCTCGACACTTAAGCGATGAAGAGTATCATTTGGCACACTTGTATGTATTACTCAATTGTCCAGAGATTGAACAATTCATTGAAATATTTGACATTGAGATGGTGCAAAAATACTCTATTCACAACGATCAAGAATTGGAGAGATTACGGAATCGTGATTTCCCTACTTGGATTCAGACTTACAGCAAAGATCACAGAGCTGAAATAGATGAAAAAATATTTGAGTTTGTTAGTGGACCGTCGCGACTTGTGTCGTGCTATAGCGGATATTTTGTTAACGGGTATAAATTTCACACGGTTGAATATTCATTTGCAAAGAAGACGATGAATGCTGGGGTCTGCGTGAAAGGGACAACCTATGTTGAATGTGATATGGATTTTTATGGACTGATGGAAGAAGTGATAGAGTTGCACTACTTCGGCTTGAAATCAGTGATCCTATTTAGATGTCATTGGTTCGATACAACAGAAAGGGGCATGAAAGTTCATCCAAAATACAAACTTGTTGAGGTTAATTACAAATCGAAATTGGCAGCAAATGAGCCTTTTATATTGGCATCACAAGCCGAACAAGTATATTACGCGAAGTATCCGGCTCGAAATAAAGATAGAGCAGATTGGCGTGTAGTCTGTAAGACAAAAGGTAGAGGAAAAATTGATCCGATAGTAGGAGAAAATGATCCTCCTGGTTTCTATCAAGAAGATGATATTCCTGCTGTGGATCGTATTATTCCAATACTCGAGGATGCAGACACAACGTCAATTCAATTAGAAGTTGAATATGCTGATGATGACGATCATGAAATTGAGGAAGCTGGAGATGAAGAAGATGAAGAAGAGGAAGAAGAGGAAGAAGAGGAAGAAGAAGAAGAATTCGAAGACTATTATTCAGATGATGAAGAATAATTGTAAAGTATATATTTTATTAAATATATCTCTACTATTTATACAATAATCTGATTATATGTCTGTTCGACAGATATGTCTGGTCGTGGTTATCGACGCAGGAGAGTTTCGGAGTCTCCGATCGGTGAGACTCCAGCACTTACTCATGCTGCTGATCCTCCTGTTGCTGATCCTCATTCCGATGATACTGCCGAGGCTAGTACATCCAGACGTAGGCGGCCACGCGGGCCGAACAGGTGGCAGCCTCCACCAGCCACAGAGTCACGTAGATTGATTAGCGTGATTGGGGAGCGGTACGTAATATATCATGAATTATGAATCATTACAAATTCATTATATCATAATATAATATTAAAATTTATTTTTGTTGTGCAGGTTCGAGGAAGAAGAAGTGCCGAGGAGCATTTCTTCTACTATTCGACGATACATGCACGGGGCATGGCCTACGTGGTCTCACGTGCCTAGCGAGCACGTCGACATGTTATGGCGCGAGTTTGAGGCACGTATTATTATTTTTTTTACATGCATGATGATATATTAATATTGGTACTGATATTATTATTTTGCAGGCTCGCTATACATGGGCCGAGGACCAGAGGCCCTTCATTTACGCTGCCTGGGAGGCTATTTCCCGGGCAAGGTACAACGGGCAGCTGGGGCAAGCTCGGTCCCAGGCGATGGCCCGAGCTGGGACCACTAACATCGCGGAGACTCGGGGATACGGCCCCGGTTGGATTACTCCGGATATATGGGACCAGCTCGTGGGGATATGGTCGACGGATCGATGGCAGGAGGTTTCTCGGAATGCGGCTAGAAATCGCATGTCGGGAGGAGCAGCGCGTCACACCAGCGGCTCTGTTGCATTTGCAGTGCACGCAAACCGTATGGTAAGTATATCTTTTAATTATATATTTTATTTGTTATTATGTGTACTAATTAATGTATTTGTTTTGTAAATGTAGACGACGGTGTCGGATGACGGGACTGTCCAGCGACCCTCCCCGATGGCAGTGTTTGAGCGGACTCACCGTCGAGCACATGGGACTGGGGAGTACATCCACAACCGCGCTGCATACATTATGGTAATTATATATTTGTTTAAATTATTCATTATATATTTATAATTTAAGTTTTATGATAAATATTAAACAAAAAATCAAACTCGAGTAGGAGACCTACAGCCAGACGGTGGTGCAGCGTGGGGGTACCCCCGAGGACTTTGACGCAGCATCGTGGGTCGAGGCCGCAGGTGGCTGGGACCATGGCCGCGTATATGGCTTCGCAGATAGTGGTCATGCGCGAGCCGTACTAGGGCCACTTTGGGCACCGACCCCTCCGGTCGCTGGTGAGCGGCCGTCCACCTCCAGATCTAGTTATGATCATAGTAATAGGATAAGGACACTAGAGGAGACGGTCGCGCGTCAGACTGAGTTGATGGAGCGCCAGAGTCAGACGATGGCGAATATAGAAGCTATGCTACGCAACTTGTCGGGTCATCCCGAAGCAGGCATCTCTTCGGCATCATCTAATCCATCATCCTCGAGTCAGTCCACGCCGGTGTACACTCAAGCACTCCAGACCCCGCCATATGATCCAGGCCATCCTCCATCGTCATCGTGAGATTTTGTTTATATTGACTTTGTTACTCAGATATTGAACTTGTTTAATTTATATTGACTATGTTACTCAGATGTTGATACTTCAATTTTACATTTGAATTGTGTTTATACTATCGTGGATAATTATGAATATAAATATAATTGTTTTGATGTATATCTTGGTGTGTTTGTGATGTGTGAATGAATGTGTATGAGATGTTTGTGATGTGTGTATGAGGGTATGGGTGTGTGAGTTATGTATCAGATAAATGTATCAATGTATCAACGGAAATTAGAAATTTGAAATATTTCTGTTTGCAGGTATGGGTCATCAGCAACGGCTTTCCCACGGCCGTCCGTGGGAAAGCCGTTGCTAAAAGTGTATCGACAACCGTTGCTGATGACCTACAGCAACGGCTTAGCGACGGGTTTTTACTAACGGCTTTGCTACGGACTCGAGGCCGTTGCTATTAATGTTATCAGCAACGGCTCCGGTTCCGTGGTAAAACCGTTGCTGAAAATATTTTTAGCGACGGCCCAGCGGCCGTTGCTGATAATGTTTAGAGCGACGGCCCGAGCGGCCGTTGCTGATCCGTTGCTAAGTCATCAGCAACGCGACTTTCTGTCACGGCTTTATTGCAACGGCTCAGCCGTTGCTGATTCCCTTCAGCAACGGCTCAGCAACGGCATCAGCCGTTGCTGATGACCATTTTTCTAGTAGTGATGTATGTTCAATACCTAATTCACCACAAAATTCCAAAAAAAAATTATTTTTAAATTCACCTCCATTATCACTTCTAATTTTCAAAATTGAAATTCATTTTTCATTTATAACTCTCCTAGGAAACTTTTTAAAGAAATCAAACGTTTCATTTTTCTTAGCTAGGAAGAAAACCCATGTAAATCTCAAAAAATCATCAACCAAAACATAACAATATAATTTACCACCTAGATTAGCAACACCAGACGGACCAAAGAGATCCATGTGCACAAGTTCAAGTGTTGTAGATGTAGTGACTTGATTTATGCTATGAAAGGAAAACGTGATGTGTACAAAGTCTATCCTTTTCAAATTTTATCTTGGGTATTCCTTTAACTAAGTCCGTTTTAGTTATTTCTTGGATGAGGCTCATGCTAGCATGTTCCAGCCTTCTATGCCACAACCAAGAATTATTTTCCATGACTACTAAGCATCTAACATGTGGATTATGCAAAATATTCAAAACTAGTGTGTATACATTTTCATGCCTATTTCTAATAAAAACAATGTCATTAGATGGTGCACTTCTAATGATGCATTTAGATGCTTCAAAAATAACTAATATCCATTATCACATAATCGAGACTTACTAATCAAGTTAAGCTTTAACCCATCAACTAATAAAACATTTTTAATGCATAGCAAAGGGAGTATACCTATATCTCCAATGCCAACAATCTTTCCTTTGGCATTATCTCTAAAAGTCACATGCCCACCATCCTTACTTGATAGAGTTGCAAATAGATTGATATCACCCGTCATATGCTTTGAGCAACTGCTATCCAATATCCAAGTGCTCCTACTTGCTTGAGGATGGTTCTCCATCTACAAAAGGAGAAGAGGCAACTTTAGGTACCCAAATCTTCTTGGGTCCTTGATTGTTAGTCATCTTAGGAACCCAAGTAAATCTAGCATTGGGGTTTCTCTTTAGTGCATAATCGATCTCTAGCCATATGTCCAAAAATACTGCATGAAAAACAACTTCTATTAAATTTCCTTGTGCTATGTGTGTTAGCATCAAAGTGTGCATGAACATGACCATTTGTGGTTTTTCTAACATTTGCAACTTTAGGCATGACATTTTGCAAAGTTGTCATTTTCTCATTTAGCATGCATAACTACTTTTTTTAAACTAACCATGCTATCATTCAAGTGTTCTACTTGATCACATAAGAACTTGTTTTCACTTTCTAGTTTTTCATTCTCATTTTCTAGGTTTTTCTTAACATCTTTAAAGGCATGCTTTTCTTCCTTAAGGCATTGCAAGGAAGTAACAAATTATCATTCTCTACTTCTATTGATTTGTTGTTTTTTTAAAGTTCTTTAAACTTCTTTCTAATGGCATTAAATTCATCATGCATTTGATCAAATTCAATTTCTAATTCTTCTTGCATAAATGAAAGTTCACCAAAAGTAAATTTTACCTCGTTTCCATTTGTCATGAGGCAAAGATTTGCCTTCTCGCTTTTGGTCTCCTCTTCACTTGATGACGATTCACTCTCATCCCAAGAAGCCATCATTGCTTTCTTGTTCTTCTTGTACTTGTCCTTCTTATAGGGAGTGGAGGTTGAGGCGATCTTGAGAAGTGGGCAATCCTTCTTTAGGTGCTCGGTCTTGTTGCAATTGTAGCAAGTGTAGCCTCCCTTGCCTCTCCTCATGCCGTCTCTCATGAAGTTCATAACCTTCTTGCCATCATCGCCATTTCTTCAAAGTCATCAATTTCTTCTTTGGATGATGAAGGTTCTTCAACCCGGTGTGGTGCTTTTAAATCAATGGTCTTGCTTTTGGGGGCATCCAATGATCTCGGTAAGCTTTAAGGTGACCAATTGCTTGGCTTCCATAACCGTGATTACCTTTGGCTCCCAAGCTTTGGGAAGGGAACGGAGGAGCTTCCTTACCTTCTCCTCTTCTTTTGTGTCTTTTTCCAGATTAGATAAGCCATTAGTGATATTTTGGAAACAAGCATACATGACATCAATTGTTTCATGCGATAACATTCTAAACATTTCATAATCATGCATGAGAAGGTTTATCTTAGACTTCTTAACTTGTGAAGTGCCTTCATGTATAGTCTCTAGGACATTCCAAAGTTCAAAGGTGGACTTACAAGTAGAAATACGATTAAACTCATTAATGGATAGGCCATAATGTAATGCATTAATGGCCTTGGCATTTGCATTAAAGAGTCTAACCTCTTCCGGGTTCCACTCATCCAGGTTCTTAGGGGGTTGCTTATACTCTACTTGGATCATCCTCCATATATCCATGCTTAGGGATTGAAGGAAGCTATTCATTCTTATCTTCCAATAGGCATAGTTGTTACCATCGAAACATAGTTGTTTCGCTAAACATTCTAAGTTGTAGGGTAGATGGTTAAATCTAATCCTACGACCAAGCTCTGATACCAAATGTTGTTCAAATATCCACACTAGAAAGGGGGGCGGTGTTGAATAGTGTGTCGCTAAAACTAAGTTCAACTACAATCTTTTCGATTTAAACCCGTTCAAAACCAAATCGATGTTCTTTTAAGTAAGATGCTTTGACAAGTAATTAATATATCAAATGAAGGCAAATAATCAAGGCAATGCAAACACAAATGATTATAGTGGTTCGTCCAACCACCTACTCCAAACCTTGGCTCCATACCAAGGATTTCTAACCAAATCTCTTTATAGACTAAGTGTTTTCCTTTGAATACAATGAGGACTCACTTCTCAATCCTTTGAGAATGCCTCAACACCTATTCACTTAGGCAAAACACAAATCTACAAAGAAACCCTAAGATGTTTACCTAGCACACCTTACAAGTTAACAATGAAAAACACACTAGCTTGAATAACAATAGAAAACAAGATCTAAAGGATCAAGGAAATGAACCAAGCTCGTGTGCTCCTTTCTTAGCCTTCAAAGCCTCCCACTCCTCAACACGAATGGTGCGATTTGAAGCCGGAGACGAGATGCGAAGAACATTCCTAGTAGAAGATGAATCGTCAAAGCTCGTGTCACACCCCAACTTAGGGTCGTGTGACCGGCCAGGGTCTATGTCCTACCTTGAAGCCTACTACATACACTGACTAACAGAAACTGAAACACATAATGAAAACAACGATGCAGCTTTATTCAAATCTTTAAAGAAGGTTCACAATTTTGCTTTAAAACATGAAAAGTTTCGAAACATCAATCACCATAGGAAACAACTCAAGTTTAAAAGCAAGTACATGTTTTCGAATAGACAATCTCAATGTATTAAAAGAAACAACTGCCTTAGACCTCTAGACGATGACTAGTGGACGCTGCTACGAGATCTATGCCACCGCCTGCCCTCCAACTGCACCATGATTCTAAGTCTCATCTCACTGATCGGGCTCTGCAAAACAAGGAAATAAACCATGAGTCCACATGGGACTCAGTGAGCGGTTCTTCCGAACCACCACATAATTCCCCAATAATCACACACACACACACACACACATACACACACACACACACACACACACACATATATATATATATATATGGCAGCAAAATATAAAGTTAGGGATATAAGTTGCTTCTGTTATGACAACCGACCCCAGGGGTCATCCTGTATAGGCCATTCATTCATGTAAGCAGCCATAATAGCCTAATTACGCCACATGGCACGCAGCCCCTAGGACCTACTCATGGTCTAGTGATTCGGCTATAACCAGCCCTACCACATACATATAGTAACATATTGGCCATTCGGGCCACATAGCACATAAGTGAATCAAAGCAAACTCCGGGCCGTCGACTAGGATTGTCTATTAGTCTTCGGACACCGATTGGGGTAGGGATAGCTAGTCCCACCCAACTGAGGTTTGACACCTAGCGGGCCCGCTGGTGCAATCTCAAGACCAAATCACTGGCCGAGTCAAGCATTAGTCATTCCAACTACCCATGCTTCTCGGCAGACCACCACAATCATATCACACAAACATGGTGTCCTAAAGTTTCCTTATTTAAAGTCTCGGGCGTTCGCCCGTTCTCAGCCTTTTAATTTTCGGCCGTATCATGTGCACACTATTGTTCACAAAATGTTTCTTAGGTGTGAGGCCTAACTCGTCTACTTTTGAGTTTCCATATCTAATACACACTTTATAATTTCATGTAAATCATCTAGCGTCATATGCTACCTTTTGCTAATGTAAACTACATGTTATAGACTTGGAAATGCACTTATTAACAATACCGGACAGCATATAAACTATCATGAAATTTCTTCACAACACCTACTATGTATAACCACATGATTAAATGATAAAGAATTTAAATTCTGCATTAAACCATAAATTCAACAAGAAAATAAATTATCTAACATGGTAAAACTATCACCACATTTCATAATTTAAAGAGGAAAGGTCTAAGGATGGTTACTATCAGCGACGACTGCACTACTAGAATTGTGGTCATCATCGATAGCTGATACCGTGGCTGAATCGTCGGTGATGTATATCACGGTCGGCGTCAACCGTGGCAAATAACCGTCGCTGATGTGTGCGTCTCAGATGTATTACAATCAGAAAATATCATACACATGCATTAGAAACCAAACATACAAGTTTTACATAAATATCATCAATATCAGCCTCAAATCGAAGGCAAACAATTATCAAAATATCAACTCGTGCATCCAAGTTTCAAAATATAAACAAAATACAAAAATCAAAAGCTCACGGCTGTGGTGGAGGCGGTGGAGTCGACAACGATTGGGTCGGGAGCGTCGATTGGGTCGAGGAGGACGACGACTGCGACATCATAGGTAGAACGCCAGACTAAGACACAATCTGAGTGAGGAGTGTCTGCATGTTCTGGATCGTCTGTCTTAACTCATCATTCGCCCATCTCTGCTCCTGCATCTGCTCCTCCATCATCAGCCTCTGCCCCTCCATCACCTGCCTCTGCTCCTCCATCGCCTGTCTCTGTTGGGTGAGCTCCGACTCCATGGCCACTATTCGGCTCTGGTCTTGCACTCAGGATGATGAGGGTCGCTCACCTGTAGTCGGAGGGGTCGGTGCCCCAAGTGGCCCGAGCACAATGCGTGCATGGCCACTGTCTGCAAAGTCATAAACACGGCCGTGCTCCCAGCCACCTGCGGCCTCCACCCAAGCTCCTGCGTGGAACTCCTCCAGTGTCCCTCCACGCTCGACATGTTCTGTCAAAAAGTTTGCAATATCTTTAGGTAATGTCTTTAGGTGGGATGGTCCTATTCCATTCGGGATTCATGTTATTCATATTGCACTTAGTTTTTTTTTTAGTCATTAATTTTATTCTAAATTTCGGCAGTATCTCTTTATAGTTCTCCGAATACGCATATCATCTGGGCGCATATCGGAGAACAAGGGAGATACAAGCCAAAATTTAAAAATAAAGTTAATGACTAAAAAAAATAAACTAAGTGCAATATAAATAACTATGCTCCTAAATTGTCCAATTAGGGACAATTCAAGGGTTGTATGTCGTATAAAAGATCATTAACTTCATTTACACGAACATACAACCCCGAATGGATCTAAGGTTTTGCAAAATTAAAACTTGACTCGTCGATCGTACGTGAAACGTATCAACTCGTCTTGATTTTTTTCTAACTTTATGGATGCCGGTGCGAGTCCATAGTGGATGATTCCGGCATGAGTCCATCCATTGTGGACGATTCCGCGTGAGTCCAAAGGGGACGATTCCGGCACGAGTCCATCCATTGTGGATGATTTCGGTACGCACGAGTCTATTCATTATGGACGATTCCTGCACGAGTCCACCATGGATGATTTGATCGTGAGTCCAAAGTGGACGATTTGACCGCGAGTCCAAAGTGGACGATTTAGCCGCGAGTCCACTGTGGACGATTCCGGCGCGAGTCCTTAGTGGACGATTCCGCGCGACTATTAATTAATATTAAACTAATACTTAACGTAATTAATAATTAATTTCTAATAATTAACCATTAATTTCTAATTATTAACAATTAATTTCTATTAATTAACAATAAAAAATTTAAAAAAAACTAATCAAACTGTGATTAAGGTAATTAATCCCTAATCAAACTTTTCTAATACAAAAAAGTGACATTGGCATTATCCGCATCTCTAGGTTGATCACACCAGTGTTTTGATAAGTCCTATGCAAACTTATATGTGAGGAATATTGATTTTGAGATTCTTATAGAGGGTGTTCGGTTGTCCACAAGTGCAAATGCTGCAACTCTAGTTGCATCATTTAGACAAAAAATTTATTTGGTTGGCTACAAAAATCTTTTGCAGCATTTAGTAGTTAGAGCTTGTGTTTCTAATATCATTTGCAGGTTACAAATGAAATCGCAGCCCAGAAAGCCCACAATACAAGATTTCGGGCTGCAAATGCAATAATTAAGTATTAGAAAATAATTAATTTGAGTGATTTAGAGTTGTCGGATGGAGACATGATAAGTATCAAAGTTGTAGGTTTTCGCACGCTGAACGCGATGTTAATATCAGATTTTAGATCTGATGTCGTTTAGTATATTTTTCAGTATTATACCATAATTAAAATTTAATAATTTATTTTGATGAATAATTAAATAATATAAAACATATTATACTAAATTAAATGATGATTTACAGATTTAGAGTATAAAATAATATTATTCTAGGTCGAATTGATTTTTTTTGTAGCTGATCAATTATTGTTTGATGGTAAAATGATATATTTACCATTTTACCTCTATTTGACTAATATCTTCGTGCCTCCAATGGGTCGAGTCAGCCCATTCCCACTACAACAAACTATTGACATTTTGACGTTAGAATAAACTAACATTTCGACGCCAACAACCGTCGAAATGAACGTACTGACGCCAGCGAAAACGACGAAAATGTGTGGAAGATGATGAGAGCCAATATGTTCGTTTCGGAGTCTGGGTAGACGTCGAAATATTCGACATATCGACACCTGCGTATAGACGTCAATAGATGTCGAAATGTTGAACATTTCGACGCCTGCGTATAGGCGTCAGCAGACGTCGAAATGTTGAACATTTCGACGTCCGCTGAGATGTCAAAACGTTGAACATTTCGACGTCCGCTGAGACGTCAAAATAGTTTTTTAAATAATATTCTTTTACATTTCGACGTCAGATAAGACGTCAGTATATTTATTTTTAAAAAAAAAATCAAAGGAATCCGCCGCACGCAGAATTGGAATTCCGCGTGCAGTAGATTAAGGTCAGGCGCGAATTCGCGGCCGCTCGATGTCCACCGCACGACGGAAATCGAGCAGGCTCGGATTCGCGCCTGCCTTTAATCCGCCACTAGATTTCCGCCACGCGGCGAAAATCGAGCGGCATTGTATTTGCGTCCGCTGGATTTCCGCCACGTGGCGAAAATCGAGCGGCAGTATATTTGCGTCCGTTGGATTTCCGCCACGTGGCAAAAATCGAATGAAACGACTATTAAAAAGTATTAAAACAGTGATAAATTTTTAAAAATTCGATATAAATAAAAGTTTAATAAAATTACTAACCTGGTATAATTTGATAACCTGTAAACAAAATCATTAGTGAAAAAAATAATTAAGAATAAAAATTAAAGAAATAAAATGAAATCTGATATGGTATGAGGAGCGAAGAGGCCGGATAGAAGAAAGAAGAAAAATGAGAAAGAAGAAGAAGAAGAGAAAAAAAATGAAAGAAATGGTATATATATATAGAAAAAAGGAAATATATTTAAAAAATTAATTTTAATTTTTTTAAAAAAATAAAACTGCAGGCGGGAGATTTCCCGCCTCCTGGGCGAGCACGCGCTCGCTTACCCACGCCAACTGGCGCGGGTTAACGGGTTGGCGGGGACAACCCGTGGATACCAGCGCCAAACCTAGGCGTCGAAATATTTCGACAGCTGTTTTCGGGCGTCAAAATTTTTTTGACGTCTTTAGTTGACGTCAAAATTTATTATATTAAGATTTTTTAATAATTTTATATTTCGACGCTTATAATCAACGTCAAAATTTTGATGTCGATATTTAACTAATTTGTTGTAGTGTCCCGAGCCTGGTCAGACCCATTGCCGGTCAAGACGTGTTTGGCACGACCTAGAATATTCCCAAAGGGGCGGCCCAACCCGGCACGGGGGACCCCTCTTCGGGCTCGGGCCAGTCCCGGGTTAAGCTTGGGCCAGCCCGGCCATGGCCTAGACTGGTGCAGTAGTGCCATGCTTACCCTAGCGCTGGCCAGGATAGCTAGCCCTAGTCGTAGTCTAGTCGGGGCGCAAACCAGCCTGGTCTTTACTAGGCTGGCCTACTATTTATTAGGCTATAAGGCCGAGTCGGATCTACATGCCTTGGCTCGACACGATAATATGTGGTATGAGCATGATTTTATCATGTAGGGCTATCAGATAGGGTCAAAATTACTAGATCTATATACGAAGATGGAAGTGAAATCACAACTTTCATTTGCGGTCAACCAAACGCTTACAAATAGAAATTGCAACTCTACTCGCGGGCAACTAAATAGTAGACTACAAATACTAATACTTTTTGCACCATTTATATTTACAGGCAATCAAACTCCCCATAGTATTTTCGATGCCTGCCGAACAGAATATTGCCATGTTGTTGGGAAATCAAGGTTGGTAACTAGGCTATTCTCGTCTACTGTAAATTCCCTTATGGAAGAAAATTGACTGCAGACGTCGAGGAAGAGGTATATAACGCTTCCTATGCTTAAATAGAACTGCTCCAATGTCAGTAACTTAATTTTCTAGGTTGATGAATTTATTAGTTAATGGGTCAATGATTTAACCTAAAACAAATAAAAAAATAATTTTATATTTTCCCTGTTCATACTTAATTAGTAGCGCATGCACCTAAATCTCATTAATTGTTCCTCAAATTCAGCTCACATTCTCACACACACACACACACCCTATATATATACATCATTACTGCATCTCTCCACGACCACAATCACCGGCCGCCTCTTTCTCAGCCATGGCCGCACATTTCTCACTACTCTTATTAACCGCATTGCTCTTCCTGGCCACGGCCCCCCGCGCACAGTCCCAGCGGGCGGCTGCCCCGCCGCCAGCCCCCGCCGGGGGCCCGCTCAACCTCACCGCCATCCTCGCCAAGGGCGGGCAGTACATCTCCTTCATCCGCCTCCTCCAAGAGACCCGCGTCGACGAGCAGCTCAACAGTCAACTCAAGAACAGCTACAGCGGCCTCACCATCTTCGCCCCCACCGACAACGCTTTCTCCGGCCTCGAGCCCGGCACCCTCAACAGCCTCACCCAGCAGGAGCAGATCCAGCTCGTCCTCTACCACGTCCTCCCCCGCTATTACAGCCTCTCCACCTTCGAAACCGCCAGCAACCCCCTCCCGACGCAGGCCTCCGGCAAGACTGGCGTCTTCGCGCTCAACGTCACCACCACCACCAACAACAACCAGGCTAACGTATCCACCGGCGTCGTCGAGACGCCCGTCAACAACGAGCTCTTCGCCGACTTCCCCCTCGCAGTGTACCCAGTGGAGAAGGTGCTGCTGCCATATGAGATCTTCGGCCCCAAGCCGCCGGCCGCGGCCCCAGTGCCGGCGAAGACGGTGAAGAAACCGGGTGCACCGCTAGCCCCGTCGACCGACTCTGGGGTAGCGCCGCCACCGAAGACCACCAGCGGCAGCGGCAGCAGCAGCAGCGATACCGGGTCGTCTGCTGCGAGCATGAAGGGGAGGGAAGTAGGGTGGAGCATCATTGCCGGAGTTGGTCTCCTGGGCATTGTAGCTGGTAATATGTTGTGAGACAGCAGGGAATGGGCGAAGCATTAGTTAATTTTACGTATAGAATGGATTGATGTTATTGTTGCATGCCGTGCATGGCGTACGTTCTCATGGTTTTGAACTCTTTTCTCTTCTATGTATTGTTGGTAATTAGCTGTATTTCATGTTATCATTGTTTTAGTTTATATTCAATTCCTTTGTGTTCCATGATCAATTAATATATGATTCATTCACTGCAATCGATGCTTTGGAATTTGGATCTAGCTTTGATCCAAATAAACTATATATTAATTTTGTTGACTATCAATGATTCAATCAATCTAAGCTAAGTATATATAATCCAGGTCAATGGATCCAAAATAATTAATTTGAGGCATAAGTTGAACTAGATCTAACCGATTAAACTGGTGAGGGTGACCTTATAATTAATTTTCAAATCACAATGCAAAGTTGCAAACTACACTGAGTTTACTTAACTGCATCAGTTGACTTTTTCCTGATTGATATTGATCACTAACACAATGGACGACGTTGATAAGCTTTACGACCTCGAAAGACTATTCTGATGCCAACTACTTTAATTCTTTTACTTGCTTTGTAAGGAGTTCATGTGATGGAACGTGATGGAAGTAATTCCGAGAAGTGACCATTAATTTATTTTTAAGATCATCAAATTGATGCGGCAGAATCTTTGAACAAATTAATTAAGTCAAACTGAGTATGAAATGGGCCGCCAAGCATGCATACCTCGTATAAAATTTCATCAAGTGGGAAAGGCAGGTCGGAAGATGTACATTCAGAAAACAAAAAGAAGAATTGTAAGCAGATCGTTAAACAAAAGTTTAGATTTATTTATAAAGTAACATAAAATCTGGGAAGGGGATACAGTGTACAAATGATTTACAAGTATCCAATGTGCTTATATGCATAATTAAATCCCATGCACTTAATTTGTTTTGAATATAGAGTTGTGCATCGATCAACTTCTGCCCACTACAAAATCTTGATTTATCAGCGAAATATTTTTGACGGAACGAAATTGCAAGCATCGAAACGTTAAAAGAAAAAAGACTTAATAAAAAAGTTTCGAGCCGGCGCCGAAATATTTTGGCGCCGAGGGTTAGTGGGCGTGTGAACCCGCACTAGCATGGCGCCCTCGCCCAGGCACGCCACCTGCAAATTTTTTTACTTCTATTTATATCTCCATCATTCTTCATTTTCCCCTCTTCCATTTTTTTCTCCTTCTCTTCTTTATCTCCGCCCATTCTTTCTTTTATCCTCGCCTTTATTTTCATCTTCTCATTTTTTCAGGTTATCAAAGCTGTTCGAGTCATCAAACTTTTAACAGGGTAGTGTAAAAATTTTTCTTCTCCTCTAATTTCTGTTTAATTAATTTTTTCAAGTATAATTTCTTTTTATTATCATCAAATCATTTAATTATTTATATAGTTAATTAAATATAATTAAATTTTTTGTTTAATTATATATAATTAAAATTAATTAATTTTTTAAATAAATTTTGAAGTGCGAAATTCGAGCAGGCGGAAACCCACCTATTCGACTTTCGACACGCTGCGGAAATCAAGCAGTGTAACCCTCCGCCTGTTCGATTTCTGCCACACAGCGAAAATCGAGCTAGCGCGCCGCGCCTGCTCGTTTTCCACTGCATGCGGAAACATATATATATATATTTTAAAAAATATACCGACGCCTGTCAAAGGCATCGGTACGTTAAAGAAATTGTTTTTTAAAATATTGCGCATGTCGTTAACCACACGTTTTCGACGCCTGGGCTTAAAATAATATTTTTGGGTGAAAAAAAGTCAATTTTATGGTAATCTAGCGTCGAAATTTTCCTATTTTGTTGTAGTGGCAACAAATATGAAAATTCATTGATAGATCAAGCTATGGGTTTGTCTATTAAACATACACCTCCACTCAGTAACTTGAATATATAATCTATTAGGAAATTATGATATATTTTTTTTTTGCATAATTGACAAAATCTGAACATGGCAAGATAAACAAAAAACCAAATCCGAAAATAGGATTGCAAAAAATAAAAGACACAGGGGGTTAACCTGATTCGAACTTGGTGGGGTGGTGCCGGTCCTACGTCTACGGGGAGAAGATGAAACTTTTTTTATTAATTCTAAAAAAGAACTAAAATAAGAGTGACAATAAAATTAAATTTTCTTCAGAAAACATCACATTACTCAAATAAACTAAACCTGAAAATTATTATGGAGTAGAGACATTGTATTTGCAATCTCTGTCTTGAAACTGAACTCCTCTATCGTATTCCGAAACTTGGGAATGGACGCTCCTTAAAAAAAGGTATCAACACTCTTAATTTTTTGAATCTCTAATTTTTTCACAGAATTTCCTCTCTATTTTTTGGGCTTCGATTTGATGTCTCGATACTCGAGTGGATGGATCGATCCGGAGAAAAAAATTAGGATTATTGGAAAAACCTGGGCTCCCTATTGGCTGCACGCATAGAGAAGGCTCGAATTTTCACCAAATTGGATCAGATTTCTCTGATTTTGACCGAGAAATCGAGTAGCATTTGCTGGATTGGCGCCTATACCACGCAGGGAGGCACGTCCGATTGCGGACGCGTGGCCACCGTGTGCCTGCACGCCGATGCAGGAAGACGCATCTGCTACAGACGCGTGGCTGCTCGCGTGGCCCGCACACGGGCGCAGGGAGATGCGTCCGCTTGCGAACGCGTGGCCACCTGTGTGCCCTGCACGCAGGCACAGGGAGACATGTCAGCTTGCAAATGCGTGGTCGCCCGCATGCTTCGCACACACGCAGGCGCTAATCCTGTCAGCGAATGGAGGGGGCACAGATTCTGGCAGCAAATCTTGAAGCGGATTCCTTCGCACACGGGTCCATTCGCTTGGCCCACTTGGACTGGGCCAAGCCTAGTGAGCAATTTTTGCAATGGGCTTGGCTAACCTAATGATGGAGGAATAGCCCTCTAGGTCTTGGAACAGTGGGCCTAGCCCGCCTGACAAACTCAATTGAGTAGGCCCAGCTCGCTTGCAAGCCCAGTTCAGTATGATTGTGTTCAGCATTGGTTCAAGCATATCTTGATCAAATCAACTTCGATTTGAATTCAGTCAGGCTGGTTGGATTATGATCGGACGCAATTTGAGTCAACACCTAACAATTCATCCTTTGATGAAAATTAGGGCCGATGCAGTCCTCAGAAGTCATCATCCTCCCACAAGGCTCAAGTGGGTCAAATCAGCTCCCTATTTAGTCTTAAGAATCCACATAGTCCTCTGAGTCTCCTCCTTCATTGTGTATCTGGGAGAAGGGCTTGCCCTAAAAGCAAGATATATACTTGAAGAACACACGGTGTTTTATTTTGCTGTGTTTTGCATCGAAATCTGGACTGCTTCATGAAAGATAGATCGATGTTTGATTTTGCTATTTTTTTCCTCAAAATATATATGGACTATTGGTTGAAATGGCTATACTGGAGGGGGGGTGAATAGTGTGTTTACTAATCAATTAGCCTAAATCCGATTTCAATCGTTTCTTTGGTTACTTTAGGCAAATTATAATTTGACGACTAAATGCGGAAGCGATAAATGATAAAGAAATTAAAACAAACAAATTATCAATGCAAACACAAGAGTTTATAGTGGTTCGGTCCCAATACCTACTCCACTACCTAAGCACCCCGCTTAGGATTTCCAAACTAACTTTACTAGTTTTTCTTGTTTTTTTTACAACGAGGACGATTTCACCGGAGAGTTTATGCTCTCACACCGAAGACACTTTCACACCCGAAAGTCTCCGCCTTCCTACCGAGAGCACTCTCACACCTCAATCCTAAGGACAACAAGAACTAATCCTAGTAAACTACATTTACAACAGTGGGTTTAAGCTTTAACACCAAGGCAACCACCAACTCAATCAAACCTAGCAACCTAGGTTTATACAAGTTTAGTTACAATGAAATAAACAATAAAATACACCAATAAATGGAGCAATAAATCAACCAATGAAGTACTTGTTGGCTGAAGGTTTTTAACCTTGGTCTCAATCTCGATTTTGATGATAACAAATATGGAACTAATGTTACATTGAGATATCTTTCAGGTTCCATATCGGTTAGCGCACGATGTCCTCGATCGGAAATATCGAAGAAATCGGGAAATCGGAAGGACGTTGGTCGACACGCTCGAATTCGTCGGGAAGTTAGAGTTTAGGTTTAGGGTGTCTAGATAAATTGTAAAGCCTCATGATGATGCAAAGAAACCCAAAAACCTACCCTGAACCCCAAAATATGAAAACCCGAAAACTGCCCTGAAACTCACTAAGCCTAGGGAGCTCATTGGAGGGCTATATGACCTAAAAAGTTTCTTGACATAAAAAATGGCGGTAATTGTTCCTTGGGTTAAAACTAGATAACGAGGTATTTTTAGGGATTTTTTGGAAGCCTTTAGCCTACCTATACTTGACTCGAAAAGTTAGAAAATTTTCGTTTTCGAAAAATTTGTACTAGACCCCAAAAACTAGATTTTGATTCTTAAGGATTTTGATTTTTTAGATATTTTTATTGAATCCAAATGGGGGGTAATCCTTATATAACATTTATGTTTTAAAATTATTAACTTAAAGTTAATAAATATTATATAAGTAGACTTAGCGAAGATGGAACCAGAAACGAGCAAACACTGCCTGATATTGTTTTATCAAATGATTTTTGATTTTTGATTTCCGGTCTCTTAGGAGACCTATGTAGCCTGTAATGGGCTCATGCGACCTTGCGATTTTAAATCATAGGCTCATTGTGGCTTTCGATTTTCAACCAATAAGAAGGGTTGAAGATCATATTTTCATATTTATTATTTTTTATGATCTCTTAAAATTCATTTTTTAATCACTTGACTCTATTTAAAACGGATTTCAAACTATTTAGCAAAGTGAACTTTGATAATGATACTTAATGCTTCTCTTTGCTTTTTGGTTTGGTTAGCTTGCTAAGTAGCTATATTTTCTCTAAAACATTAGTGTAGCTTACTTGCAAGTTATGAGTAATTTAGGAAGGCTAATAATTAGGAGAAAAATGATAAGTTTGGCAAAATTCTCATGTACGAGGTATGTCTTTGAATTTTCATAAAATCTTAGCATAATACCTCAATGTTCACGTTTTATTTATGTCTCTATACTCATGATTAGAATTGCATGTTAAATCCTTGAATTTTCATGAGTACGTAGAACTTTAGCACTTAGATAATTTCATTAAATGAAACTTGCTCTAGGTTGATATTCACTATTAGAGACATTCTCTTCAAGTCCACACTAGTTAAAAATGTTTAGAGATCTTACTTTATAAATATTTCATATCTTATGATCTCTTTTATTCATTTTGATATCATGATAACTCATTAAAATGAATCTCTACTATTTAGCATAGGTTAAGTTTTTTAAATGAAACTTTGCATTAAACCTTTGCTATTTAGTAAGTTAGCTTGCTAGTTGGTATATGATTTCATTATAATACTAATGAAGCCTACTTGCAAGTTGAGAAAGTGGTAAATATTTGGAAGGCTAAAGGAAAATGGAAAGAAAGTTAAAATTTGGAATTTCTCAAGAAATGAGGTATGAGTTTCAGTTTGGTAAAATGCTTATATACCACATCTATTTTTTTGATAAAATAATTTCTCTATGCTCATGAATGATTTTGCATGATAATTGATTGAAATCTCAGGAGTAAATAAAATTTTGATACTTAGGCAATTTCATGTCATCTAAATTGAATGAAATGTGCTCTAGGTAGAAATTCAACTTAGAGACTTCATTTTAAGTTAAAACTTGATAAACATGTTTGGTTCACTCATGATTTGCTTCCATGTGATTAAAATTAAAAATCATGAGAAAATAGATAAATTGATAACAAGTTCACTTTAGGAGACCTAAAGTTGAGTAGAGTTGACCTAAGTCAACAAATTGACTTAGAAACTTCACTTTAGGTCCAAACTTCATAAACATGTTTAGATTTACTCATGTTAGGTGTCCATATATTTAAACTTGAAAAACCATGAGTAAAGGTTAGAATTTGATACTTAGCAAATTCATGTTAACATGCTTACTTTTGACTGAAATCATGCTAAGATAAAATTTTGATCAAATGATATCATTTTCATTTCAAACTTGATAAACATGCTTTAAATGACTATATCTTGATATCTAGAAAGTTTGAATGAAAATTGAAAACTTTTAAAAATTCTAGTTATTTATGAAAATGCTACTAGAACTCAATGAATTTTAGAAAAATGTAGAAAAATGAAATTTTCTTGATTCTTGAATCTGCATCTCCCTTGAAAAATCTAGTTTATGGCATAAAAATTTCAAACACTTGAGTGTGAATGTGATTTGATTCGAATTTTTGAAATTGGATTTCAAAACTTTAAAGTATCGTTCTTTCCAAATGTTCATTTTTCCGATACTTTGATTTTTGGTCCAATCTTCGAATGAGACTTCAAGTCTGATATTTTGAATTCACTTTTGGTATCGTTCTAATAGTTTAGAGAGAAAAATCATTTTTAAAATGATTTTTGACTCTTTGACCGATACATGGAAATATCGATACTTGATTTACTACATGATTCCTAGATTTGGTTTTTGACTATCTCTTCATGATATCATGTATTAATTAGTCTCTCATTCGATATATTGTTTTTGTCCCTTGAGTTGGTTGACTTCGTTTTTATGAAAACTAGTTTTCAAGTCCCAACTTTGACTAGATTGACTTTTCTTGCCATTTTTGATTGATGTCAAAAGGGGGAGAAAAATATAGGTAAAGGGGAAGAAAACATAGGAAAACTATGCATATAGATAGGGGGAGTTTATTTCCATAGATATGCATGTTGATAGGGGGAGAAATCCATTAGTTGATATCCTTCATGCTTTAATGTATATATTTTCTTAAGGATGTTTGTCATCATCAAAAAGGGGGAGATTGTTGGCTTAAGATTTTTAACCTTGGTCTCAATCTCAATTTTGATGATAACAAACATGGAACTAATGTTTCATTGAGATATCTTTCTGGTTCCATATCGGTTAGCGCACGACGTCCTCGATCAGAAATATCGTAGAAATCGAGAAATCGGAAGGACGTTGGTCGATGCGCTTGGATTCGTCGGGAAGTTAGAGTTTAGGTTTAGGGTGTCTAGATAAATTGTAAAGCCTCATGATGATGCAAAGAAACCCAAAAACCTATCCCGAACCCCAAAACATGAAAACCCGAAAACCGTCCTGAAACTTACTAAGCCTAGGGAGCTCCTTAGAGGGCTATATGACTTAAATAGTTTCTTGACATAAAAAATGACGGTAATTATTCCTTGGGTTAAAACTAGATAACGAGGTATTTTTAGGGATTTTTTGAAAGCCTTTAGCCTATCTATACTTGACTCGAAAAGTTAGGAAATTTTCGTTTTCGAAAAATTTGTACTAGACCCGAAAAACTAAATTTTGATTTTTACGGATTTTGATTTTTTAAATATTTTTATTGAATCCAAATGGGGGGTAATCCTTATATAACATTTATGAACCGGACCAAAGGGTTGGTTGAGACTTAGTGAAGATGGAACCAGAAACGAGCAAACACTGCCTAAGCAAACTGGTCTGCCCAGTCTGTCAAATTTTCGGTCGACCGACAGAGGCGAAAAAATAGCAGTAGGTGCATCGGTCTTTCCTGTTTTGAATTCAAATTCAAAATTGGGTGACTATTCAAAATAACCGCCCATTTTTCCTACCATTGCTCAACCGACCCAACCCAAGCCATGGGCTAGTTCATCCCATGAACCGGACCAAAGGGTTGGTTGAGACGTATCACGTGTCGAACCCTACTAATTAGGGTGTCGAGGAACTCCTTCCATGAGTACATTTAATTTGTTCGAATGAGAAACACTTTTCCTGATTTTGTCCGTAGATGAGAATAGTGATTGTGTCGTGGCATGTCGATGCTAGCAAATATTAAGTGCCACGTTCGAGCTTTATTATAAAGTTCGTTATGAGGGAAGTCTGTTTGTGTGAGACTCATTGGGCCCCACACTAAGTCAATAGTGAGTTGTGCATAACGGAGGGTCGAGTCCGATATAACACCTTCTATTCAAATTTTCACGATCCACCACTAAACCCCTTTAGTGTGATTGTGTGTCACTCCATTCACAAGTCAAGATTGACGTCTAGCAATGTGTCATGACTACCCGGATAGTGTGAGGTTCAATCTATATGGATCAAACGCCCTTTGGTTATTAGTTCCTATGTAATCAAATCTTTCAGTTACACACCGAGAGTTCCTCCAACATCACTTCTGTGAATTTTTGGATTTATTTTCAAGATATGCTGAAAATTCAATGTTGCTGGAATTTCATGCTGTGATGATGAATCTGTGTTGTTTTTGAAATTCATGTTGTGGTGTATATACTTCTCTGAACATAGTCGTGTAACCTATCATTTTGATCAAAAAATATAGTTTGGAAACATAGGACACACTCTGAAGATCAGATTCGGGTTATATACATTAGTTTCTAGCATAACAGTCAGCTAAACAAAACCCTAAAATAAAACCCTAATCTTGGTGATCTAAATTTTAATTGCATAATTAAAATTGGGCAAAGGGTCAGCATAATCTATTATGAACCAACAAGTAAAGTTTATGCATGAAATAAAACCACACGGGCTATGACATTACAGATCTAGGAGTTGGGGTCGAGTATTTGAGTGTTGAGACGCTTTCCAATAATGACACCCCTAAGACACTGTAGGAGAGACTTGACTTAGGTCATGTTGAGTCATATCTTTATGAATAGCGGAGAGGCTCGTTGAGGACCTGGATTTCGGGCTAAGCCTGGGAGATTGGATGGATAATTCCCAATCTGTGGAATAAGTTCGGATGAGCAATACCCGATTATTCTGGTTTGGCCTCGTGGGATAAGTTCGGAGGGTCTACCCGATTATCCTCGAGGTGGTTTTAAAGAATAAGTTCGGAGGACCTACCCGATTATTCCTGTGATATCCTAAAGGGGTAAGTTCAGAGGGCCTCCCCGATTGCCCCTGTGATATCTTAAAGGGGCAAGTTCGGACGGGTGAATCCCGATTGTCCCTTCGCGTCTCATGGAGCAAGTTCGGATGGCCTTCCCGATTGCTCCTGAGTTTCTTTATACTAGGATAAGCTCAGAGGGCCTTCCCGATTATCCTAGTATGTGTTGTCGCCTTAGGTCATGGTAGGCTTAGGCCTGTTGATCTTCACTATTTGGGTGTTGGATGCCTTCGGGCAGGTGGTAGCCAGATGGCTTATTAGCTGGTCACTCCTTTATGACCCTTTTCCTGCTTGAGTCAGGAGTTTTGCTTTATGCATCTTATCTGTGTTGTTTTTCGTAGGGGTTGGTAGAACCGCTCACTGAGTTCTTTTGAACTCACCCGTTGTCGTTGTTTTATTTTGTATAGCCTGACCGGTGAGGTGGACTGGAGCACTCGGCGCGGCTGGAGGGTAGAGGAGCCACATGATCTCATAGCAGTCCTAGTTAGGGGTCGTAGTCGAGCATGTAGTGGTTTGTCATGCACTTTTGTTTTGATATTTTGGAGTTGTAGTCCCATGGGGACATTCATGTTCTTATTCAGATTTTATTTAAATATCAGTACTAATGCTCTTTGTTTCATTTTATTCCGCACTCGAGCTCTTGATAAAAACTATATTGTTTAATAAAATCTGTTTCTGTTTCTCTTTATAAATAAAGCTGTTGTTTCTTTCCACTATCTTTTATGAGTTGGCATGTGCATGAGTTAGGCTGCGGGGTATAGGCACGTATACCTTGGCCGGTCACGTGACCCTGAGTTTGGGGCGTGACAATGACAAAGGAAGTCGCTTAGCTTTCTTCTTCGACTTTGGTGTTCCTTTGACTAGATGAGCTTTGGGCATCAAAAACCTCATTAGAACTAGAGATATGACAATTGTCATCACCTCCTTCATCTAAAGTAATAAGCTCATCGGTTTTTGCATAATCATAAAGCACGTTTAAACAAGCCCAAATATCGAATGTGGATGAACAATGCATAACTATTTCAAGTATATCATTTGAGAATTAGCAATATAAAAAGTGCATTGTTTTAACATTCAAATCAAATAATCTAACTTGTTTTTGAGTCTAATCATTAATGTCGATGGTGGGCTCAACATATTCATTTTTTAGCATGCACCATATATCTAAACTTTGTGTTTTAAGAAAGGTATAAATCCTACTCTTCCAAACACCAAGATTTACCTCATCATTAAACCTAGGTTGTGCAGATGCTAGACTCTCTAGTGTCATTCTAGGATCGAGGCTAGATGTAGACGATATGGTAAAACCTCAATCTACAATCCGCTCTAATACCACATGTAAGTCGAATGTCCTATACTAGAGGGGGGTGAATAGTGTGTTCGCTAAAAACTTAACCTAAATCTGGTTTAAGTCAATTCTAGATTACTTAGGTTAATTCTCAATTTTAACTTATGAATGAGTAAGTGCGGAAGCGATAGTAAATCAATCAAATACACAAGAATAGACAATGCTAACAATGAGATTTATAGTGGTTTGGCAACCCCGCCTACTCAACTTCCTAAGCACCCCTCTTAGGATTTCCAACTCTAGTTTACTAGTTTAAAGTGTATCCTATAAGAGGATTTACAAGCTAAGGCACCGACCCTCACATCCGAGATTTACTCTCACACAACGAGAGTTCTTCCAACACTTCTTCTCCCAAGGACTACACAACTAACCCTAGCAAACTAATTTTACACCGGTCGACTTATGCCTATACACCAAGGCTACCACCAAATTCGAGACCTACAACATAGGTCAATCACAAACTCAATTATAAGAAAGTAAACAACAAAATACACAAGTAAATGGAGCAAAAGAACAATCAAAATAATATTTAGCTCCAACACCGAAGTCCTAGTTCCTCTTGATGCCTTGAAGATGAATCGATGAAGTGTAAAGGCCAAATCAAGGTTTTCACATAAGAGCTAGGGTTTGCTTAAAGAATAGCTCAAGAAGTCTTAGTGAAAATCTAGGAATGGCTCGATAAAGCATTAGGTTGGTGGGAAGGCAAGTTTGGGGTTTATTTATAAAGACCCCAAAGATATGGGCTCAAAAAGAGTCATTCAACTGATCTAAAAGATTTGGTGGCAATTTCGGTCGATAATCGTCGATCGTTGGTCGATCAAGATTTGGACGAGGGTTAGCCAAACAAGTTCTCGAAATTTTCCAAATCCATTTCGATTGATCCTCGGGCGATCGTCGATTGGTCGAGGATCAGTTGAGGTTCGACCGATAACTGGCATTCTGGCTGATTTTTCGGGTTTCGAATTTTGATTTTGGGTTTTGAGGTTTCTTTGCATCACAATGAGGATTTTACAAGTATTCTAGACTCCCTAAATCTAAACTCTATCTTCCAACGAAATCTCGAGCGTCGACGAGCGTCCTTTCGATTTCTTCGTTCTCTCTGATTTTTCGATCGTGGACGTCGCACGCAAACCAATTTAGAACCTAAAAATATTTCTCACTCAAATATTAGTTCCATGTTTGTTATCATCAAAATTGAGATTAAGACCATGGTTGAAGACCTTAGGCCAATAACACCTACTATCACCTGAGGAACAACCTATGGACACTCATGTAAGGATTCTATTTAGTGTTCCTCGAGCGGGTCTGTTCAGTGAATTCATTCTCTAATAAGCACCTACACTTGTACATTAAAGACACCTCATAGGTAACTATGAGATCAGCTGCCCCCTGCGATAGGGCATGTACCAAGTGCACAAATCTTGCCTAGAAATAAAAAATAAAAAACTCTTCAAAACTCAACTAAACACAGACATAAATAATAATGATTAAATGAACAGAAATATTAAGAGAAACGTCATTAAACCAGAAGTTCATCAGCCATCATATTCGCACCAAAAATTATCCAAAATACCATAGACAGTAGGCAGATGAAAATTGTCTCTCCATAGTTGAAACTGCTTGAGACTGTCAATACATAAGTAGAACTAAGAGCTTCTTTTGCCAAATAGAGCCAACATACAAAAACAAACACTAACATTCTCCCCCTTTGGCTTATTTGGCAAAACCCAATTAGATCAGATCATAACTGTTAAAAAGATACGCAACCATACAAAATATAATAACTGTTAAAAAAATAATTCAATAGTTAACAAAAAGTATCCACCAGTCATGGTCATTGTTTAGACAAAAAAAACCACACAATCATCCATATTCACGTAATCAGAGAGAGAAAAAAAAGATTACACCCAGCAGATCATCTAGAGTATCAAATATACACAACCACAGTCTTAAGTATCATAACCAGTAACCAGAATAGTAAAAAGTATCATCACCACAGACAAATATCACAACCACAGTCAAAGAGCAGTTAAAACTACAAAGTTGAAACTGCTTCTTCTCCCCCTTTTTGGCATAATAAGCCAAAGAGTAGAACAAGATAGTGTAAAGTTCAGTTAGAACCTTCAGACGCATTAGAGAAACTTCTACAAGAAGAGGAGGCAAGTCTTGCAGAAGCTGTAGTAAAGAACTTTACAACTTTCTTCTCAATTGTAATTACCTGTTGTTTAAGCTTGGCCAGCTCATCCAAAATCTCTTTCTCAGTAGTGAATGTGGTGGCTGAACCAGATCCAGGTGTAGTCTTCTCTTCAAATCTTGGACTTAGCAAATTTCTTCCTGAAGAACTAACCCTCTTGAGAATTTTATTATGAATATTTAGAGATGTGCCCATGGGTTCTAGAACTTCATCAAATGAGCATTTAAATCCCTGTTTCTCTATAATTCCATATATCAAGTTTGGAAAAATTAAAAACATCCTAAATTTACAGAGAAGCCTGCTCCTCACTAAGATAATTTGCTCAAAAATAAGACTGCCAAGGTCGAATGGAATTCCATTTGAGATCTTATAAAGTAACATTACCATTTCCTTACTCGAAAAAGTAATGTGAGAAGTAGGAATCCAGTAATTTCTAGCAATGATGAACAAGACTGCATAAAAAGTGTACAAGGAAGAGGACCTTGTTGAGTGAATACCCACACTAGAAGGGGGGGTTAAATAGTGTTGGGTGGCTCTTAATTCTACTTGAATTTCTTTTAAATCAATTCCAACTTCAACTGAAAGTAAGTGCAACTAAATGATGTTCCTAAGCAAGTATGAAATGCAATTATAAGCAATTACACAAGGCAATGCAAACACAAGAGATTATAGTGGTTCGGCCAACCGCCTACTCTACTACCTTGCCTCCACACCAAGGATTTCTAACCAAATCTTTTATAGACTTTGTGTTTTCCTTTGAATACAACCGAGGACTCGATTCTCAACCATTTGAGAACTCCTTAAACCTATTCACCTAGGCAAAACATAAATCTACAAAGTAAACCCTAAGTGTTTACACTAGCACACCTAGCAAGCTAATCAATGAAGATTACAAGTTAAAGAACAATGAAAACAACAAGAAGGAGCTAAAAATGAAACCACAAGTGAAAGCTCCTTCCAACACCTTCCAAGTCTCCAACTCTTCAAGATGGTGAGCTCGAATTGTTATCGAAGTTGGGACGAGAAGATCGCTTGAGGAAGATGAAACTATTGGCATAGGAAGCGAGCACTAATCAATCTTTGAAGGCTTAAAACTCTCTTTCGAATGCACTAATAATCATTAAGAAGGGATAAGAGAGGTTGGTGAGGGGTATTTATAACCCCTCACTTGGAACAGCACTCCAACAGGCATTTTTTTGCCCGTTGGACGCCGACCGATCGCTTGCCGATCGATCATTGGTCGACCGACCGATCGACTGCCCAGCGACCGCTGACATTTTGCCCTTCTACAGCCATGTTCAGTAGACTGGATGGTCGACCAAATTGATCATGATTAATTCCTCTGCTGTCCGGTCGACCGATCGGTCGATCAAATTAGCCACTACAAATTTTTGGCCTTGTTCGGTCAACCAACCGATCGATCAAAGTGGCTAGTGTCATTTTTCTGCCTTGTTCGGTCGACCGAACCTAGGCTGAGGTTATTTTTTTACATTTGTTTTGTTACACGCTTTTTCATGGGTTTTGTTACAAAGTTTTGACTCGGATAACTTTACAAATGGGCTTGGGATAAGATCCTAGGGATATATTACATAGAATCTATTCAATAATCCACAAATTCTACTTAATCTACATTCAAGCCATTTTTTGACGATTTTGCGATTCCTGAGCGAAATTTGCGCGCGTATCATAATTTCAACCTGAACTCAAAACTTCACACATATATTAAATACATGTTTGTTATCATCAAAATAGAGATCGAAGCCTAGGAGGAACCCTTGGGCCAACAATCTCCCCCTTTTTGATGATGACAAATACAACATGAAATTTTTTATATAAAAGAAGACTCTTAAGTATCATTTGTGAGTTTGAGTTAAGGCATGCACAACTTAACATATGCTCCCCCTATCAATATGCATATTATGCTTGTAAGTATCCCTATCTATATGCATCATAAAACAAATGTGACCTTACTTTTTCTCCCCCTTTTGACATCAATCAAAAAGGGCAAGAACTAAGGTACTATTAATGAGTTCCATCATTAAAACCAAGAAAACCATAAAATCAAGTATCATCTATCACTATAGTCCTTCCTATCAATGTAAGCCTATAGAAGGCAAACATTGATAAGTCGCAAAGCCTCATTACAAGGTAATACATAAGTGTGATGATACAACATGAAATGCAATTTTTCAAAAGACATATATATTTTGAATATTTTTAACCACTAGGAAAAGCACAAATTCCTAATTGCATTCTTAAGTTTGTAAAGCTTTCTTCACTTAAGGGTTTTGTGAATATATCCGCAAGTTATTTGTCGGTGGATACAAATTCCACGAATATATTTCCCTTAGCTACATTATCCCTTAGAAAATGGTGCCTTAGATCAATGTGCTTGGTCCTATAGTGTAAAATTGGATTTTTTGTTAAATTAATTGCACTGGTGTTATCACAATGTATAGGTATACATGAATACTTAAGTCCATAATCTAAAAAGATTTGTTTCATCCAAAGGACTTGTGCACAACAACTAGCCGCAGTGATGTATTCCACTTTGGTAGTTGAAAGCGCAACCGAGTTTTGTTTCTGTGAGAACCAAGAAACAAGAGTCATTCCTAGGAATTGACAACACCAACTAGTGCTTTTTCTATCTACTTTACACCCAGCAAAATCGACATCCGAAAAACTAATTAAATCGAAAGATGTATTACATGGATACCATAATCCTAAGTCAACTGTGCCCTTCAAATATCTCAATATGTGTTTTGTTGGTGAAATTGCCACACTAGAGGGGGGGGGGGGTGAATAGTATGTTATCTAATTTATTTGCCTAAATTCCGGTTTTAATTGATTCTTTAGTTACTTAGGCAAATTACAAGTTGAGTAGCAAGCGAAAGCAAAGTAAATACGATAATGAAGTAAACACAAGTAGAAGCAATGCAAACACAACTATTTATAGTGGTTCGACCCCAATGCCTACTCCACTACCTAAGCACCCCGCTTAGGATTTCCAAACTAAACTTTACTAGATTAATCCTGTTTCCCTTACAACGAGGACTTTGACCCGAAGAGTCTCTCTCTCAACCTAAGGCACTTCCACACCCGGAAGTCTCTGCCTTCTTACCGAGAGCACTCTTCCACCTCAACCCTAAGGGACAACTCAACTAATCCTAGTAAACTATGCTTACACCGGTGGAATTAAGCCTCAAACACCAAAGCTACCACCAACTTAACCAAACCTAGCTACCTAGGTTTACACAAGTTCAAATACAATGAAATAAACAAGAAAATATACAAGTAATGGAGAAACAATACAACAACACAAATACTTAGCTCCAACACAATGAATCCTAACTCCTCTTGATGCCTTAATGATGAATCAAATGAAGCTTGAAGGCAAACTCAAGAAAAACAAGGTAGAAATCTAGGGTTTCAACAAAGATGGCTCAATCAAAGCTTGTAGGTGTCAAAGGATGTCTCATGAAGCATTAGTGGGTCATAGGAAGGCTTAGAAGGCCTTTAAATAGGCAAACCACCAAGTGGTGGTCGGGCACAACGGGAATAAACGACTATTTTTCAAGCCGTTATACCGTTGGTCGTTGGTCCAATCGAACGTCGGTCGATCGACAAAGCGACCGCCCGAGCGATCGGATCATTCTGCCTGTTCTGGGCAATGTTCGGTCGACTGGTCGGTCAATCGAAATGCCGCCGATCGGCAGGGTAGACTGCTTAGGTTGGTTTTTCTGCTTGTTTGCTCATTTTTGGGTTCCGGTCTTCGCTAAGTCTACGTATATAATATTTCTTAACTTTAAGTTAATAACTTTAAAATATAAATGTTATATAAGGATTACCCCCCATTTGGATTCAATAAAAATATCCAAAAAATCAAAATCCTTCAGAATCAAAATCTAGTTTTTGGGGTTTAGTACAAATTTTTGGAAAATGAAAATTTTCTAATCTCTCGGGTCAAATATGGGTATGCTAAAGGCTTCCAAAAATTCCTTTAAAATACCTCGTTATCTAGTTTTTATCCAAGGAACAATTACCATCATTTTTTGTGTCGAGCAAATGTCTAGGTCATATATCCCCCCAAGGAGCTCCCTAGGCTTAGTGAATTTCAGGGCGGTTTTTGAATTTTCATATTTTGGAGTTCGTGTTTGGTTTTTGGGTTCTTATGCATCATCATGAGGATTTACAACATAAACTAGACACCCTAGACCTAAACTTTAACTTCTCGAAGAATCTCGAGCGTCAACGAGCATCCTTGCCGATTTCTTCAATTTTTCTTATCGGGGACGTCGTGCGCTAACCGATATGGAACATGAAAATAACTCTCCATGAAATCATTAGTTCCATGTTTGTTATCATCAAAACCGAGATTAAGACCAAGGTTGAAAACCTTAGGCCAACACGTTTGACCGCACTCAACTGAGATATTCTAGGATAAGATTGAAACCTAGCACATGCACAAACACTAAACATGATATCGGGTCTACTTGCAGTTAAATAGAGAAGACTACCAATCATACCTCGATATCATTTTTCATCTACTTTGATACTATCTTCTGTTAGCTGAAGGGTTCTTCCTTCATGCTTTATTCTCCTCATGATTATTTTGATGATAACAAACCCATTTAACAAGTGTTTGAAGTATGAAAGTTGTAGGATCGATGAAAGATTCGTCAAGCCTATCATCTCTCGATCAATCCTCAAAACACATAAATGCGTGCGTCAAAAATGTGTTGGATAGCATGGAGAATCCTTTAAAGATAAAGCACGCTAAAGAACGAAGCCAAAAACCAAGCGCGAAATGAGAAATCCAAAGATAAAAAATCTTCCAGCTCTATTTCAGTCGACCGGGCAGTCGACCGAATGATGTTTAGTATTGGCAGTAGCAAATTTGGTCGATCGAATGATGTGCAGAAGTGGCAATAGCCATTCGGTCAACCAAGGTTGATAGGTCTTGTGTGTAGAAGTGGTTTCCTGTTGTGAGGAAGTAAAACCACTTGTGTAAACTTAGTTTACTAGGATTAGTTAAGTTGTCCCTTAGGGTTGAGGTGGAAGAGTGCTCCCGATAAGAAGGCGGAGACTTCCGGGTGTGGAAGTGCCTTAGGTCGAGAGTGCGAGTCTTCAAGTCAAAGTCCTCATTGTAAGGGAAACTCGAATTAATCTAGTTAACTTAGTTTGGAAATCCTAAGCCGGGGTGCTTAGGTAGTGGAGTAGGCATTGGGGCCGAACCACTATAAATCTTTGTGTTTGTGTTGATTTATCGATTGTATTAATTGCTTTATTATTTATCCCTCCCGCATCAAAATCACTCAATCGTAAATTACCTAAACAATCTAAGTAAACAATTAAAATTGAATTAGGCAAATAACATTAGAAAACACACTATTCACCCCCACTCTAGTGTGCCGTTTCATACAACAATTGGTATCAGAGCGGGTCCGTAGCTTGAGATTTCACCATCTGTTCTACTCCTTATCTCGATCCTAAAATGGCACTAGAGAGTATAGCGTCTTCACCTCCTAAGTTTGATGAGTCAAACTTTGGTCTTTGGAAGAGTAGAATGTATACTTTTCTAAAGACTCAAGGGTTAGGTGTATTTAGCATGGTGAAGATAAAATATATTGAACCTAAGGAAAATATGGATTCATGGACCAAAGAACAAATTAATATGTTTGAGTTAAATGCTAAAGCTACAAATTGCATATTTTGTTCTTTGGAAAATAATGTACTTGAGAAGATCATGCATTGTACTTCTGTATACGATATTTGGAATACTTTGGACATGCTTTATGATTATGCTAAAACTGAAGAACTCATTACTCTAAATGAAGGAGACGATGACAATTGTCATGCTCCTATATCTAATGAAATTCTTGAAGCTTTTAGTGTTTCTAGCCAAAAAAGTACAAAGAGTCGGAAGAGAAAGGTGATATGTCACCTATGCAATGAGAAAGGGCACGTGAGAAAGAATTGCCCTAGCATGAAGAACAAGGCAAAACGGAAGTCAAATGCATCCACTCACTCACTTGCATCAAGTGAGGCATCCGCACACCATGATCACGAAGTCAACATCATGAACGTTGATGAGGAGGTATGTTCTTCCTCTAGTCATGATAACAAAAATGGTAGTATTAATTCATCTAGTTCTCATGATTTCCTTTATGATGAATTAATAGATGAATATAAAAGAATGTATGCCTTGCTTGTTAGAAAAGATAAAGAGAACAAAAAATTGAAGAAAGAAAACTTAAATTAGTTCTCAATTGCATGATGTAAAATTAGAAAATGAGAAGTTAAAAACTAGTGTCTTAAATTCATGCCATGACACCTTAAGTGTTGACACTCAAGATTTAAAGACAAAAAATGACATCTTAAAGAAGGAAAATAGCATGTTGAAAACTCAATTGCATACTTTACATATATCTCCATGATTGAATTGAAAAATGAGGTTCTAAACCTAAACAAGAAAGTGAATGAAGTGAAAAATATTTCCTCATTTAAGAATTTTAGTAGAAATGACATTTCGAAAAAGAATGTTCATGCCAATGTTAAATCTCTTGTTAGACATTCTACTCTTAGACCTCATGATCATAAGAAGAAAAATAATGTGTTTAAGAATGCTTATACTCATCATGTTTCACATGTCAAGCATTCTAATGATAAATCACATGTCCATAGCAAAAATAAAAAATTTAATGAACATTGTTTTTGTTGTGGTGTATATGGGCATGCTATATATGATTGTGCATTCAAGATGAACCCAAGTGGAGTTAAAACACTTTGGGTAGCTAAGCCCTCTAACACTCAAGGACCCAAAGCCATTTGGGTACCAAAGGTCCCATGCTCTTTTGTAGGGGGAGCAACCACACATGGGTAAAGGAAAATGAAGAATTGAAGTTGACCATGGACATCAATAAAGAATCCATTTTTGGTTGCAACTTCAAGTCATGAAGATGCCATAGGTATGAAAATTGGCATCTAGGTATCTTTGGTATCATCTCCTATACTTGCTTAAATTATAGTTGGAGTTTTGATACATGCTTAATGTTAGTAGATTTTTCAATATTGATAAGTTTTATCAAAATGATTTTTGATTTTTGATTTTCGGTCTCTTCGGAGACCTATGTAGCCTGTAATGGGCTCGTGCGACCTTGCGGTTTTAAATCGTAGGCTCATTGTGGCCTTTCGATTTTCAACCAATAGGAAGGGTTGGAGATCATGTTTTCATCAATATTATATTTATGATCTCCTGAAAATTCGTTTTGGATTCATGACAACATATTTTGAAACAGATTTCAAACTATTTAGCAAAGTAAATCTTGAAATCGATACTTGGTTTTCTCTTTGCTATCTAGTACGATAACTTGTTAGTAGTCACATTTCCATTATGTTACTAATGAATATTGCTTGCAAGTTATCAAAAATGTGATGGGAGGCTAGTAGAGCAAAATTGAAAAGGAAATATAAAAAAAAATTGGAAAATTCTCAAGAATGAGGTATGAGTTCAATTTTGCTAAAATATTTGTATAATAATTGATTATTCATGATTAATGATGTCTCTATGCTCATGATTGCCCTTGCTTGATAAATGCATGAAAGTTCATGAGTAAGTAAATCTTTGATAACTTAGGCAATTTCATCTTGATTGGATGAAATTTGCTCTAGGTTAGAATTTTCATTAGAGACCTCATTTTCTATGGATTGGCAAACATATTTTAAATACACACATCACATAAGTCTAGGTTGTTACACTTTGTATCACATGAAAACTCATAACTAGATGAACAATGTGATCATTAGATTAGTTCATGAGACTCAAAATGGAAATAATTGACCTAAGTCAACAATCCGACATAGAAATCTCGTTTTGAGTTTAAATTTTCACAAACATGTTTAAATTCACTCATGTTAGATGTCCAAGTGTCTAAGTTAGAGAAAACATGAGTAGATAGCCAAATTTGATTCTTAGCACTTTAAGCATACTTGATTAAAATGGGAATAATGGTTTCAATTATACTTTGATTAAAATCGTGCTAAGCTCATATCTTGATTAAACGACATTAATTTTACTTCAAACTTGATAAACAAGTGTTAAATAATCATATCTTAATATCTAGAAAATTTGAGCAAAATCTGAAATCGGTGGATAAATAATTCATATTTACAAAAATGCCACTGAGATATTGTAGAATTTTTAGAAAATTATAGAGATATTCTTTTTGAGTGATTCTTGATTCTTTGGAATCCTCATAGGGTCTAATTTGTGCAAAAAGAATTTCACAAAATTTGAATGATCACACCCTCTCAAAAATAATTTTTTCTTACGGAATAAAAACCAAGGCAGATCGAGCGGTCGATCGGCATTCGACCGCCCGATCGACCGGCGGGCGAAAAAGAACCCAGATCACCCGTTTCTTCGGCTAGATTTAATCCTGGCCGTTCAAATCATTTGCTTAAGCCCGAAACTAGGGCTTCCTTGCCCATTCGACCGATTGCCTCATTCCAAGACTTCTCCTTTCATCCTCTAGGGTTCTACCTCCTCTCCAAGACTCTTCTCCAAGGTAAAAAGCCCTCTTCATCCATCATTCATGAAGTTATTCTCAAAAACATGATTTCTTCACTCAACGTGTCTTGATTCATACACACAAAGGTCATTCATGCTTATGTTACATGAATGATAACTTTTGTTTAGCATGTTTACTCCAAAAATGAGTTTTCTTCCAACAAAAATTAAATATTTCATGTTTTCCTCAAATGATTCATCATTGGCTCTTTAATAGAATTTTATTTTGATCAAAAATTATTATTCAAGAATTCTCTTGTTTGCTTTCATGAGTTTTTTTTTAACCTTAAACTTAGGCCTTCTTAAAAGAATTTTGTTTTGGTCAAAAACAAAAATGTTTCTTATTCTTCTCTAGTCAAAACAATTTTTCTTCTTTTTATTTATGGATCCTCATGATTAATCCTTCCTTTTTTATTTTCATTTTGTTTTTTGTTATTTATTATTTATTTATCTTTAAATTTAATCAGAAAATCTTTTTATTCTTGCATGAGTCTATGCCGATCTTTAAACTTTTCGCTCTCATTCTTTTGCGTTAAAAGCATGCATCTTTCATTTAAAACTAATCATCTACATCATCCTCAAAATTGTCTTGCAGAATGGCACCCAAGACCAAACTCCCATCCTTACTCGATAATCTTTTGACCAAATTAGAAAAGAAACAAGCCTCTAAGTTTGTAGATAGAGCCATCCTGCAAACATGGCCAGTTAATTTAGATGACTTAGAATGATTTGACACCCGAGGGAAACTTGCCAGCATGGGATGGGTAGAGTTTCTAGGAAAACAAGTACCGGTATGCCCCATCCTAGTAAAAGCCTTCTTCTCTAACCTAGTGATAGAAAAGGCAAGGCTTGGTGATGACTTAGTTCTACGGTCTGAAATTTTAGGAAAATCCATAATCATCACTGAATCCCACATTAGAGATGCTTTTGGGTTTCCTCTATTAGGAGCACGAATTTATAATATGTCCACCCACCGTTTTCATGAGGAGTATCCTCCTCATGAAATTGTATCAGCCATATGCCCTGAAGATTATGAGGGAATGATCTCTACCCAAAGCATCAAGCTTTCACCCATTGCTAGGATTGTGCACCTCATCATTGCACATAACATTCTTCCTAGAGCAGGACACTACGATGAGGTCACCACCATGAGTTCTAGGATACTTTTCTATGCCATGTCTAGCATTCCTTTAGATGTCCCTGACCTCATGATTAGGTATATAGCTGAAGTCCATTCCTCCAGAAAACAAGCTCTACCATATGCCTCAGTGATCTCTCATTTCATATATGAAGCTGGGGTTAATAGATCTAGATTTGAGATAGAGTCTATTCCAAGAGCCATAGATTCTTCCTCCCTTAGCCGCATGAAGATCCTTGAACATCAGCGCGGCAAAAGAACGCGAGGAGATCCTGTGGAACAGGCTGAGCATGACACAGAGATGGAGGAGGACGAAGCTAGTGGAGGCTGCTCATCTGGACCTTCCCGTGCGAGTCTAAGCGATCTAGAGCATCGATTTGCTCAATTCCAGATTGGTCAGATGGAACATAACAGAACATCATCAGAGCACATGGATGCGTTCGGCCGTCAGATGGACGAGTTCGGTACTATGATCGGTGACCATGGCCGGCGTATAGAAGAGATATATGGGAGAGTGGATGAGATGTGGCAGTATTATGAGTCGCATCTACCACCTCCTCCACCACCTGAGGACGAGTAATCCTCCTTGATGTTCTGATGTATTGATGTATTGACATTATTGATGTGATGTATTGATATTTTTCATCCTATGAACATGTCTTTGGTTGACTATGTGATGTATTGACACTTTTATCTTCTGAACATGTATTTAGTTGATATTTTCTCCTTTGAACAGTTAGTAATGTTCATTTTTGATATGCTTGCTATGTTTAATTTTTTTGATGGATGACAAAAGAGGGAGAATATAGGGATATATGCTTATCGATAGGGGGAATACAATTGAATAATACCAAGGTGGGGCGGAACGGTCGTCTGCCCATCGTGTATCCCTTAGTAGTACTATTGTTCTTCAATGACACTTTCAACGGCAGTCTCGTTTTCTTCCAATATTTCCTGCCACTCATCATCCCAAGTGGTCAGGGTCATCAGAGTTTGGGTGTTTAGTAGCTCATTTATTTGTAGAACGACCGTGCACAAATGCTGAACTAGTTCTGGGGGTGTTGCTGATTCTGCTTCCTTCATCACACCTTCTAAGTCTTCCAAATGAGAGGTGATGATATTGTCTGGTTCTTTTGTGCCCTCTGGTACTGAGATATGGTAAGTTCAGCTTCTGGATTCAGCTGAGATTCCAGGCTTCTTCTGAAACTATTTCTATTTTGCCTGGTTGTCAATCGTCTTTGCGCTTCATGGCGCAATCTGCTGCTTAATCGATAATTTCTTATTTGGTCATCGATTGTGGGTTGACGGTTGTCTTGGTTAGAGATGGAGGCTCTTGGTGCTATAACTTCGGTTCTTGAAGTCATTTCGCCTTCTTCTGCTCTGCAACAAATATTTGTTTAGGGTCCTTGTAGACGTATAGCTGTCCCTTTAACTTAGGAACTGTCTGTTTAGCTGAAGATTCTCCTAGTTGTAGCTTCTGCAGGTCTTTAGTAAGGATATCAATTGAGCTTGCTAGTTCGTCTGGGTTTGCTAACAACCGTCAACCCACAATCGATGACCAAATAAGAAATTATCGATTAAGCAGCAGATTGCGCCATGAAGCGCAAAGACGATTGACAACCAGGCAAAACAGAAATAGTTTCAGAAGAAGCCTGGAATCTCAGCTGAATCCAGAAGCTGAACTTACCATATCTCAGTACCAGAGGGCACAACAAGTTCCTGCAGAGACACTCTATCAGGCAGGATGGGCTGAGAGACAGCACAGGGTGTACCAACACTATTCAGACGAGAGAATCCTTGTCACGGAAGGAGCGCAAGTGGAGCTCCCATTCATAACAGATCAAAGCTACAACAGGCTAACACAGGAAGGCCTGCAGCATCTCCATATGGGGATGATCATGGTCAGATTGCAAATTTTGCACAGAAGAAATGCAGGAGTAAATGCCCTAGTACTACTAAGGGATACACGATGGGCAGACGACCGCACGGTCATCAGCTCAATGGAAATTGACTTATCCATAGGAGTACAACTAGCATACACAGCTCCTGACATAACCCTAAGCATCCATGACTTTAGGGAGCACATCCAGCTGGTTATTCAGACTCATGGATACCAGGGATGGCAAGGGGGAGAAAGCAACCTCCTACTGTCTAGATCACTTATTGGGCGATTATCAAATAACAGTCACACCAACTTCCGTTATAATGTACAGCATGTGGCAGACCATTTGGCAAGCCGAGGAATTAGAGCAACTCCTGGCCAACCAAGAACTACGTCTGGATTACAAGGGCGACAATGGGTAATACGACCGGCTATACTACCCAACGTACAAAACCCACAAACTTCTAATATTTAGACACGTTCAGATGGCACACTAACAGTCCAATTTGCAGACTACACCACAGTCTCAGACGCAAATTTGCCGACAAACACAGAAGAAGATGACATAACACAAGAATTTGTGAACATGATGACCTGTGATGATTGGTCAGACGAAGAAGAAGCCTTTGAAGCCGACTGGAATGATATTTATGATGAAGAAGAGGACGAAGATTTAGCAGTCCTTCGACAACTGATGTCTCTATCAACGAATGATGATCCATCGCCTACCCAAGAAGAAGGAGACGATGATTTGCCCAAATGGGACACATCATGCGACTCTGAAGAAAATCCTTGTTTCTATTGGAAGATCCGGCAACTGGTTCAACAGAAGAACAAACCAGAGCTTATGAGGATCTCGAAAGGTTATCTTGTCATAACATAAAGGATCTATTTAATTACATCAACGACTACAAGATCCTAGCGGCAAGGTCAGGAAGAATGTATGTCTCTCCTGAACTCTCGGAAAAAAATTTCAGAAAAATGCCTCCTATTATTGGAAAGGAGTTAGAAACAGCTTTTGCAGAAAAATATCCTGGGAATACAGTAGGCATATTTCCCAGGATCCACTTCACTTATCAGTATCTAGAAGAGCAGTGTAAGAGAGCAGCCTTCCAAAGAAGCCTGAAAGATCTATCAATATGTTCAAAAATACCCATACTTGGGTACTACAAGAAAGAGAAAAAGTATGGCTTAAGGAAAGCCAGGACGTACAAAGGTAAACCTCACGATACTCACGTCCGTATTTTCAAAAGAAAACATGCAGATAAGGTCAGGCGATGTAAATGTTTTATATGCGGAGAAGAAGGACACTTCGCCCGCGACTGTAAGGAAAAGCGGGGTAACATTGCAAGAGCTGCAATCATTGAAAACCTAGAATTATCAGAAGATTGGGATGTAGTATCAGTCGAACAATATCTAATGATCACAAAGGCTGTCTCATAGGGCATGTCACCTATATCAACAGATAGTTTTGTAGCCAGTCCAGCTTCTCCTTCTGAGTATGAACAGATGCCTTCGCTATCTGGTTCATCTTGTTCGACTGATACTACATCCCAATCTTCTGATAATTCTAGGTTTTCAATGATTGCAGCTCTGGTCAAGTATCACACATAATGATAAAGGAAAATTTAGAATATATATGCATATAGATAGGGGAGCTTAAATTGATTACATTGCTTCATTTCCTGGATGCTTCCTTGTATCTTGATATTTATCGTCAATGGTTTGTCATCATCAAAAAGGGGGAGATTGTTAGCTGAAGGGTTCTTCCTTCATGCTTTATTCTCCTCATGATTATTTTGATGATAACAAACTCATTTAACAAGTGTTTGAAGTATGAAAGTTCTAGGATCGATGAAAGATTCGTCAAGCCTATCATCTCTCGATCAATCCTCAAAATAGATAAATGTGTGTGTCAAAAATGTGTTGGATAGCATGGAGAATCCTTCAAAGATAAAGCACGCTGAAGAATGAAGCCGAAAACCAAGCGTGAAAAGAGAAATCCAAAGATAAAAAAATCTTCCAGCTCTGTTTCGGTCGACCCGGTAGTCGACCGAATGATGTTTAGTATTGGCAACAGCCATTTTGGTCGACCGACTGGTCGACTGAATGATGTGCAGAAGTGGCAGTAGCCATTCAGTCAACCGAAATTGGTGAAGGAATTTTTGTATGGCTGCATCGATCGACCGATTGGTCGACCGACCGATGCCAAAAATTGGCAGAGAGTTTCATCGGTCGATTGATCGGTCGACCCGATAGCATAGCGCGTGTCGGGGAACTCAAGTCGGTCGATCGATTGGTCGACCGCGCCAAATCTCGCCACAATCGGTCGACCCGTCGGTCGACCGAATGGCGTATAAATGCTAGCTTCAGTCGACCGATTGGTCGACCGGTTTTGAAGTAGACATTTCTCCATCAACCGGTTGACCCGTCGGTCGACCGATCAAGGGAAAAATGTTACAGTGAGCCAGCGGTCGATTAGTCGGTCGACTGACGCTTCGATCGAACCATCGATCGGGCATCTGTAACAGTCGAAAATAATCCTGTTGACGCCCTGTTTCAGCTGGGTCTATAAATACTCCCATCTAATCTTTCTTAACATCTTCTCTATCATGTTTTTGATGATAAAAAGCTTCAAAGAGTGATTCAATTCCATCATCCAAACCTTTAAAGCGCTAAACGTTCATCAGCTGAGTCTTGATCCCTTGCTGCCAAAGGAGTTTTATTTCAAAGGGTTGATTAAGCTGGTTAAGTGCGAGAAGAAGAGGCGGTTAAGCGTGATAAGCTATTATTCCTCTTCTTGTAACAAGTTTTTATTTAATTTGTTTTTCAACTCTTGTATTTTGATTTGTAGGAAGACTTAGGTTGATAGGTCTTGTGTGTAGAAGTGGTTTCCTGTTCTGAGGGAGTAAAGCCACTTGTGTAAACATAGTTTACTAGGATTAGTTAAGTTGTCCCTTAGGGTTGAGGTGGAAGAGTGCTCTCGATAAGAAGGCGGAGACTTCCGGGTGTGGAAGTGCCTTAGGTCGAGAGTGCAACTCTTCAAGTCAAAGTCCTCATTGTAAGGGAAACTCGAATTAATCTAGTTAACTTAGTTTGGAAATCCTAAGCGGGGTGCTTAGGTAGTGGAGTAGGCATTGGAGCCGAACCACTATAAATCCATATGTTTGCATTGATTTATCGATTGTATTAATTGCTTTATTATTTATTGCTTCCGCATCAAAATCACTCAACCGTAAATTACCTGAACAATCTAAGTAAACGATTAAAATCGAATTAGGCAAATAACATTAGAAAACACACTATTCACCCCCCCTCTAGTGTGTCGTTTCATACAACATCTTCATCTTTGTCAAGCTTGATGGTTGTGCTCATTGGTGTAGAAGCTATCTTGGCTTCATTCATTCCAAACCTTTTGATGAGCCCCTTTGTGTATTTAGCTTGATTTATGAAGATTCCTTTGTTGGTTTGCTTGATTTGGAGACCAAGCATGAAGGAAAGTTCTCCCATCATGCTCATCTCAAACTCTTCTTGCATGCACTTTGCAAACCACTCACAAAGCAATTCATTAGTAGCACCAAATATTATATCATCAACATAAATTTGCACGAGTAATATATCATTTTCATTATTTTTTATAAAACAAGAAACATCGGCTTTTCCAATGCTAAAGCCTTGATCTATATATCAAAAATGTGGAAAACCTTTCATACCAAGCCCTAGGGGCTTTTTCTAAGCCATATAAAGCCTCTCTAAGTTTAAAAACATGATTTGGGAACTCAAAACTTTCAAATCCGGGGGGTTGTTCAACATAAACTTCTTCATCGATAAAACCATTTAAAAACACACTTTTAACATCCATTTGAAAAAGTTTAAAGCTTTTAAAACTAGCATAAGCCAAAAGCATGTGAATTGCCTCTAATCTAGCTACGGGAGCATAAGTTTCATTATAGTCTATTCCTTCTTCTTGATTGTACCCTTGGACCACTAACCTAGCTTTGTTTCTAATGACTAAACCTCCTTCATCTAATTTAGTCCCAATCATGGTTTGTCCGCTAGGTCTAGGTACTAAGTCCCATACTTCATTCCTAACAAATTGATTAAGTTCTTCTTGTTGGGTGAAATGGCCACACTAGAGGGAGGGTGAATAGTGTATTAACTAAATCTTATCACCTAATTTTGGTTTTAATCGTTTCTTAAATTATTTAGACAAATTACAATTTATCGATTAGATGCAGAACCAAAAAATAAACCAATTAAACACAAACAAAGATAACAATGCTAACACAGAGATTTATAGTTGTTCAGCCCCAATGCCTACTCCACTACCTAAGCACCCCGCTTAGGATTTCCAAACTTAGTTTACTAGATTAAATCGTTTCCCTTACAAAGAGGACTTTGACCCGAAGAGTCTCACTCTCAACCTAAGGCACTTCCACACCCGAAAATCTCCGCCTCCTTACCGAGAGCACTCTTCCACCTCAACCTAAGGGACAACTCAACTAATCCTAGTAAACTAAGTTTACACAAGTGGCTTTACACCTTCTACACCAAGGTAACCACTTACACACAAGACCTAACACTAGGTCTTCTTATACGCTCAAATACAATGAAATAAATTACAAAAATACACAACTAATGGAACAAATAAATAATACAACAAATACTTAGATCCAAACACGAGTCCTAGTTCCTCTTGATGCCTCAATGATGAATCGTTCAAAGGTTGAAGGAAAGATCAAGGATGTATTATGGAAACTATGGTTGTCAAAGGGATGACTCAAGGAATGCTTTGAAAATGATCAAGAATGGCTCTTTTTGAAGCTTGGATCAGTTGTTGAGAGAGGTTAATAAAGGATGGAGAGGAGTATTTATAACCCCTTAACCGAACGGAGGCTCAACGGGCGAAAAACTAGTCGTTTCCGCTGTTCGATCGCTTGTCGGTCGATCATCGATCGATCGACCAATCGACTGCCCAGTGACCTTTAGCCTTAATTACTCTGTTCAATCGACCGACGGGTCGACCGAATGAGTCGCGAGCCTGCGATCCGAAATTCGGTCGACAGAACCTGGACTGGACTGGGCAGTTTGGTTTTGTTTGTTCGTTTTTTGGTTTCGTCTTCACTAAGTCTACTTATATAACATTTATTAACTTTAAGTTAAAAACTTTAAAATATAAATGTTATATAAGGATTACTCCCATTTGGATTCAATAAAAATATCTAAAAAATCAAAATCCTTAAGAATCAAAATCTAGTTTTTGGGGTCTAGTACAAATTTTCGAAAAACGAAAATTTTCTAACTTCCCGGGTCAAGTATGAGTAGGCTAAAAGCTTCCAAAAAATCCTTAAAAATACCTCATTGTCTAGTTTCTACCCAAGGAATAATTATCGCCATTTTTTATGTCAAGATAATGTCTAGGTCATATAGCCCTCCAAGGAGCTCCCTAGGGTATTTTAGGACGGTTTCCGGATTTTCATGTTTTGGGATTCGGGTATGGTTTTTGGGTTCTTATGCATCATCAAGAATATTTTACAACATAAACTAGACACCCTAAACCTAGACTCTATCTTCCCAACGAATCCGAGCGCCGACGAGTGTCCTTGTCGATTTCTCCGATTTTTCCGATCGCAGACGTCGTGTGCTAACCGATATGAAACCTGAAAGTATTTCTCAATGAAACATTAGTTCCATGTTTGTTATCATCAAAACCGAGATTAAGACCAAGGTTGAAAACCTTTAGCCAACACTTCTTGCATAGATATTACCCAATTCATCTTCTATTTCTTCCTTAATATTTTTTGGCTCTACTTGAGATATGAATGCTACATATTGACAAATATTCTTAAGTTTAGAGCGCGTTACCACTCCCGTTGATGGTTCTCCGATGACTTGATCCATTGGATGATCTCTTATCAACCGGCACCCTTTGGGGAGAGGTGGTAGAGCTTCTTCTTCTTCTTCTTCATCTTGAGGTAGAGTTGAGGATGAGGGTTCTTCATGTTGAGTTTTCTCATTATTTTCATCCTCAACCTCTTTGTCATGAAATGTGAGTTCCTCAAGTTCCTCACCTACATTCACAATCTTAACATTTCTAGAAGAATCATTAGTTTCATCAAATGTAACATGCATAGATTCTTCAACAATCATAGTTCTACGATTATAGACTCTATATGCCTTAGAACTATTGGAGTAACCTAGGAAAATACTTTCATCGGATTTAGAATCAAATTTTCCTACATGCTCCTTAATTAGTGTTTAAGATAAAGCATTTACATCCAAAAATATGAAAATATCCCACACTTGGGGTTTTATCATTCCAAACCTCAAAATGTATTTTCTTGATTTTAGGTCTTAATAAAACACGATTAAGCACATAACAAGAAGTATTTATGGCTTCAGCCTAGAAGTACTTAGGCAAGTTATTTTCACAAAGCATGGTCCTAGCCAATTCTTGTAAGGTTCTATTCTTCCTCTCAACCATCCCATTTTGTTGAGGGATTCTAGGGGAAGAGAAAGTATGCTCAATACCCAATTCATCATAAAATTTGGAAAACTTTTAATTTTTAAATTCTCCTCCATTATCACTTCTAATTTTCAAAATTGAAATTCTTTTCTCATTTGTAACTCTCCTAGTAAATTTTTTGAAGAAATCAAAAGTTTCATTTTTCTTAGCTAAAAAGAAGACCCATGTAAATCTCGAGAAATCATCAACCAAAACATAGCAATATAGTTTTCCACCTAGACTAGTTACATCACAACGACCAAACAGATCCATATGCACAAGTTCAAGTGTTCTAGATGTACTTACTTGATTAATGCTATGAAATGAAGACTTAACTTGTTTACCATGTTGACATGCATCACAAAGTTTGTCTTTTTCAAATTTTAACTTAGGTATTCCTTTAACTAAGTCTTTTCTTGATATTTCTTGGATGAGGCTCATGCTAGCATGTCCTAGCCTTCTATGCCACAACCAAGAATCATTTTCCATGGCAACCAAACATCTAACATGGGGATTAGGTAAAACATTTAAAACTAATGTGTAAACATTTTCTTACCTATTTCCAATAAACACAATGTCATTAGATGGTGCACTTCTAATAATGCATTTAGATGCTTCAAAAATGACTACATATCCATTGTCACACAATTGAGATATGCTAATCAAATTATGCTTTAACCCATAAACTAGTAAGACATTTTTAATGCATGGGTAGGGAGTATACCTATATCACCAATGCCAACAATCTTATCTTTGGCATTGTCTCCAAATGTCACATGTCCACCATCCTTGCTTGATAGGATTGTGAAAATATTAATATCACCTGTCATGTGCTTTGAGCAACCACTGTCCAATATTCATGTGCTTCTACTTGCTTGAGGATGCTTCTCCATCTACAAAAGGAGAAGAGATAATTTTAGGTACCCAAATCTTCTTGGATCCTTGAGTGTTAGTCATCTTAGGAACCCATGTGAATCTAGCATGAGGGTTCCTCCTTAGTGCACAATCTCTAGCCATATGGCCAAATATACCACATGAAAAGCAACTTCCATTAAACTTTCTTGGGCTATGTGTATGAGCATCGAAGTGTGCATGAGCATGATTGTTTGATGACTTTCTAGCATGTACAACCTTAGGCATGGCATTTTATAAGGTTGTCATTTTTTCATTTAGCATACAAAGTTCCTTTTTTAAGTTTAGCATGCTATCATTCAAGTGCTCTACTTGATCACTTAAGTACTTGTTTCATTCTTCAATTTTTTGTTTTCATTTTCTAAAATCTTTCTAAGCATCATCTAGGGCATGCTTTTCTTTCTTAAGGGTATATACTTCTTTCCTTAATGCATTGCATGAGAGTAGCAAGTTATCATTTTCAAGCTCTAAAGATTTTTTGTCCTTTTTAAGCTCTTTAAACTTTTTCATAATAGCATTAAATTCATCATGCATTTGATCAAATTCATTTTCTAATTCTTCTTGCGTAAATGAAAGCTCGCCAAATGTAAATCTTACCTCGTTGTCATTTGCCATGAGGCAAAGATTTGCCTTTTCACTCTTGGAGTCTTCTTCACTTGACGAAGACTCGCTTTCATCCCAAGAAGCCATCATTGCCTTTTCCATATTCTTGTATTTGTCTTTCTTGTGAGGGTTGGAGGTGGAAGCCATCTTGAGAAGTGGGCAATCCTTCCTTAGATGCCCGATTTTGTTGCAATTGAAGCATGTATAGCCTCCTCTTCCCTTTCTCATGCCTCCTCTCATGAAGCTCATGAATCTTCTTGCCAACATTGCCATCTCTTCAAAATCATCTGTCACTTCCTCGGATGATGAGGATTCTTCACCCCGATGTGATGCTTTTAAGGCAATGGTCTTGTCTTTGGGAGCATCTTCCTCCTTGTATTGCTTCATATGGGTCTCATGTGTCATGAGAGACCCAATGAGCTCGGTGATCTTCAAGGTGCTCGTATCCTTTGCTTCCATGATTGCGATGACCTTGGGCTCCCAAGCTTTTGGAAGGGAACGAAGGAGCTTCCTTACCTTCTCCTCTTCCCTTACATCTCTATCAAGGTTAGCTAATCCATTTGTAATATTTTGAAATCGACCATACATGGCATCAATAGATTCATGCGATAACATTTTGAAAATTTCATAATCATGCATGAGTAGGTTTATCTTAGATTTCTTAACTTGTGAAGTACCTTCATGTGTAGTATCTAAGACTTTCCAAAGTTCATATGCAGACTTACAAGTAGAAATTCTATTAAACTCGTTAATTGATAGGCCACAATATAATGCATTGACGGCCTTTGCATTTGCATTAAAGAGTTTAATCTCTTCTTGATCCCACTCATCCATATCCTTAGTTGGTTGCTTATACTCTACTTGAATCATGCTCCATACATCCATGCCTAGTGATTGTATGAAGCCATTCATGTGTATCTTCCAATAGGCGTAGTTGTTTCCATCGAACAATGGTGGAGTATGAGTAGAGGACCCTTGAGCTAGTTGGATTTCACTAGCCATTCTAACTTGTAGGGTAGATGGTTAAATCTAATCCTACGACTTTTCTCTGATACCAATTGTTGAGTGAATACCCACACTATAAGTGGGGGGGGGGGGGGTTAAATAGTGTTGGGTGACTTTTAATTCTACTTGAATTTCTTTTAAATCAATTCCAACTTCAACCGAAAGTAAGTGCAACTAAATGATGTTCGTAAGCAAGTATGAAACGCAATTATAAGCAATTACACAAGTCAATGCAAACACAAGAGATTATAGTGGTTCGGCCAACCGCCTACTCCACTACCTTAGCTCCACACCAAGGATTTCTAACCAAATCTTTTATAGACTTTGTGTTTTCCTTTGAATACAACCAAGGACTTGATTCTCAACACTTTGAGAACTCCTCAAACCTTTTCACCTAGGCAAAACATAATTCTACAAATTAAACCCTAAGTGTTTACACTTGCACACCTAGCAAGCTAATCAATGAAGATTACAAGTTAAAGAACAATGAAAACAACAATAAGGAGCTAAAATGAAACCATAAGTGAAAGCTCCTTCCAACGCCTTCCAAGTCTCCAACTCTTCAAGATGGTGAGCTCGAATCGTTGTCGAAGTTGGGATGAGAAGATCGCTTGAGGAAGATGAAGCTATCGGCGAAGCAAACGAGCACTAATCAATCTTTGAAGGCTTAAAACTCTCTTTGGAATGCACTAATAATCATTAAGAAGGGATAAGAGAGGTCCGTGAGGGGTATTTATAACCCCTCAGTCGGAACATCACTCCAACGGGTGTTTTTTTGCCCGTTGGACGCCAACCGGTTGTTTGTCGGTCGATCGTCGGTCGATCGACCGATCGACCGCCCAGCGACCGCTGGCATTCTGCCCTTCTATAGCCATGTTCGGTCGACCGAATTGATCACGATTAATTCCTCTCTATTGTCCGATCGACCGACCGGTCGACCGAATTAGCCACTGCCAATTTTTGGCCTTGTTCGATCGACTGACCGGTCGACCGAAGTGGCTGCTATTGTTTTTATGCCTTGTTCGGCCGACCGACCTGTCAAACAAACCTGGGCTGAGGCTATTTTTTTACATTTGTTTTGTTACACGATTTTTCATAGGTTTTGTTACCAAGTTTTGACTTGGATAACTTTACAAATGGGTTTGGGATGAGATCCTAGGGATATATTATGAATCTATTCGATAATCTACGAATTTTACTTAATCTACATCCGAGTCTTTTTTGACGATTTTGCGATTCTCTGAGCGAAATTTGCGTGAGTATCAAAACCTCAACCTGAACTCAAAACTTCACACATATATTAAATACTTGTTTGTTATCATCAAAATAGAGATTGAAGCCTAAGGGGAACCCTTGGGCCAACAGACCTAATGTCATGGCTTCCGGTCCAACAAAGAACATCACTATTTGAAACCTCTATTCCAACATTATTCAAAAATTCATCACTCTCATCAGATTCAACAGTAGAAGGAGTAAACTCAGAGAAGCCAATAAACATAATCACATCTGGACTAAAATTGTACCAACAACCTCTAAGAAAAACTTCATGATAATGGTTGCTATCAGGATTTGAAATATCGTCAGACAAATTGCAATAGAACTCTAGTATAGGTTGCTTGCAAAAAGGTCTAACTTTTTTATAAGAACTAGACAAGTTTCTCTTTTCAAGAACATCCAGGACTAGTTTGCACTTTAAAGAGATTTGTTTTAAATCAAGAATTCTTTGAGAAATAATACCTCTAGACTATAGAGCTTTCCAAAGAGGGTAGAGGTCATCTGAAAGCAGTCCCGTGTGCAGTTTGCTGATGGGAGTTTTCTTTTCAGTTTTCTTCTCAGAATTTGAGAGTTTCTTCTTGGGAGTTTGAGTCCTTCTTTGTTCAGGAACAAGGGCTTTCTTCTCTTTTGATATTTCTAGATTGTGCTTTCTTATCTTGGATTTTCTCAACTCAGTAGCTCTTTGGGACAGAAATTCATTATTAGAATCAGTTTTTAGGTTCACTGTTTCTCCAAAAATCAGGTTGGATTTGATTGGCATTTTCCATTTTGAACATCTTTTCATCTCAAGTTCATATGAGACTTTCTTTTTTCCTTTTGGAGGGGGTAGTATTTTCAGGAATAAATTGAACATCTTCCTGTTGAGGTGTAGAAGCCTCATGAATCATAGGTTCATCGACTGGGACTTGATTCAGATCCATAGCAGTCGGCTTACAAATGGGAGACTGTGGAAAATCAGCAACAACATGTGCAATTTTAGTAGTCTCAACTGCTTCAGTCATGGTTGTAACCATTACAGATAGAGCTTCAAGGTTCTCAGCAATAGATGTCTCAGCTGCAGTTTCAACTGAGACAGTCTCAGAGCAGTCTGATGGATTGACACTACTGGAATAACAAGCATCAGCAACGACGTGCAACAGCCCGGCCCGTTGCAATGCAGCCGTGGCAGAAAATCAAATTGCTGATAACTTAGCAACGGCAGAAGCGGTCATTGTTAATAACATTATCAGCAACGGTTCTGCCACGGCTGTAGGGTCGTTGTAGATATGTAGATCAGCAACGGCCTGGTTGCTGTGGCAAGGCCATTAGTGAAAGCCCATTGCTAAGCCGTTGTTGTAGGTCGATCATCAGCAACGGCTTTGAGGGTGCGGCTCAGAAAATACGATACGCTTTCAATAACGGCTTTCCCACGGACAGTCGTGGGAAAGTCGTTGCTGATGATGTTAACCTATAACTAAAAAGTTTTAAAATTTCTAATTTCCATTAATATATTGATACATTTAACCTGATACATAACTCACACACCCATTAATACATTAATACACCCATACATAACATACACATCACAGATACACTCAGATATACATCAAAATAATTATACTTATGTTTACAATTATCCACAATCATATAAAACTATTCAAATTCAAAACTATCATATCAATATCCAAACAAAACAAGTCAATCAAGTAGTATCCAAATAACAAAGTCAATATCCAAACAAAATAATAAACCTCATGACGATGATGGAGGAAGGTATGGATCATAATATGGCGGGGTCTGGAGTGCTTGGGTGTACACCGGCGTGGACTGGCTTGAGGACGATGGATCTGATGATGCCGAAGGGATGCCTACTCCGGTAAGAGCTAAGATGTTGCGTAGCATAGCATTCATCTCCGTCATCATCTGACTCTGATGCTCCATCATCTCACTCTGACGGGCGACCATCTCCTCCAGTGTCCTTATCCTGCTGCTCTGATCATAATTAGTCCTGGAGGTGGATGGCCGCTCACCAACGACCGGAGGGGTCGGTGCCCCAAGTGGCCCGAGCACGGCTCACGCATGACCACTGTCTGGAAAGCCATATACGCGGTCGTGGTCCCAGCCACCTGCAGCCTCATCCCACGCTCCTACGTCAAAGTCCTCGGGGGTGCCCCCGCGCTCCATCATCGTCTGAGTGTAAGTCTCCTACTCGAGTTTGAGTTTTTTGTTTCATATTTTTCCTAAAACTTAAATTATAAATAAATAATGAATAATTTAAACAAATATACTTACCATAATGATTGCAGTGCGGGTATCGATGTACTCCCTCGTCCCATGTCCTCGACGGTGAGTCCGCTCAAACATCTCCATCGGGGAGGGTCGCTGGACAGTCTCGTCGTCCATTACCATCATCTACATTTACAAAACTGTAATGTCCTAGATATTAATATTAGTTTCCATTTATTGTGTGTGTTGTCAGCCTAGCGGGCTAGTTTGAGGTCGAGCCGAGTCGACTCATGGTCCAGTGCGAACTTGCGAGCTTGGGTAAGTAAGAATATGAATTATGCAATTTCTTTTTTTGCAAAGATAAATTTATTTAATTATTCTATTGTGTGTGCTTGAGTTATTTCATTATGTTGTTATGTTATGCATGTGATTGGTGCTTGTGGTAGAATGGGGTTAGAATGGGTTTAATTAAGTTTAATCGGGTTAGCGGGTTCGGGTTCGGCTTGAGGTGGATGCTAGTTTGCTAAGGGGTTTAGTGGAGTTAGGGTTGAGGAGAGAGTATAAAACCCCCTCCCCTTTGGCTTGCAGCTCCCTATTGGAGCTGCACAAGCCTCTTGAAGAGAGGAGCAGCCGCCAGTCGCCAGCCAACCGCCCCTCTCCTTTCTCCTCTTGGAGCCGCCAAAGCCAAGCCCCTTCTTCTTCTTCTTCATCCTCTTCCTCTCCCTTGGAAGCCAAGCCGTTGGCTTGAGGAGGAGCCGCCGCCCTCTTCTTCCTCTTCTTGGAGCCGGCGGCTTGAGGAGGAGCCGCCGCCCCCTTCTTTCCCTTGGTGGAGCCGAGCCATTGTCTTTGAGGCCGAATTCGAAGAACGCCGCTTGGAAGATCTTCTCCAATTCTCTTTCCTAATCTATGTGAGTGGTTTTACCCCTCCTTCCTCGGATTTTCCTCATGTTCTTGAGCTAGTTTGGGCGATGTTCTTGATTCTTGTGTTTTCCTTCGAATCGTGGGTTTTGATCACTGAATCTTGTGTCGACTTGTGGGAGGGAACTCGGGGATTCCTCTTTGTGGCTTGACAGCCCTAGGAATACCCTAGGGGTGCTCGGCCAAGGTGGACGAAAAGGGTGCCCTCAAAGTGTTCGATGAATTGCCTAAGTGAAGGGTAAAGATTATCTTGTTTTCTATGATTCAATTTGTTCATAAATCTTGATGCTTATAATTTAAATGTATGATTAATATTAAATCTGTGACTTTTGGAAATATATCATGTATTTCAAAGATGGATTTGATCTTGAGGGCACGAGGGTTCTTGATTTAATTTCTTGAACATAAAGGTTGGTTCTTGGTTAAAGAGTGTTGTGATGATTGTTATTCTTGTTTATTAAGCATGGTTTATGTGAGATTTATCTTGATGATTTTAAATCTGATGTGATGGTAATTACGATTTATTCTAATTCTGTAAATTTTCGGATTTAATTCTTAATTATGCTGAAACTCAATTATGCTGAAACTTCATGCTGATTTGATAACTCAGGGCGGACTTTGAAATCCTGTTTGTGATGTGCATAGTTTGTGGAATATAGTCATGTAACTTATCATTTTGACTAGAAAACATAGTTTGGAAACATCGGGCACACTCTGGAGATCAGATTCGGGTTAGATATATCAGTTTTTGGCACAACAGTAAGCTAAAATAAAATCCTAATCTTGGTGATCTAAATTTTAATTGCATAATTAAAATTGAGCAAGGGATCAGCATAATCTGTTATGAACCAACAAATAATATTTATGCATGAAATAAAACCTCATGAATTTATGACATTACGGGTCTAGGAGTTGGGGTCGGGTATTGGAGTGTTGAGACGCTTCCCAATAAGGACACCCCTAAGACACCTTAGGAGAGAGACTTGACTTAGGTCATGTTGTGCCATATCTTTATGAATGGCAGAGAGGCTCGGTTAGGAGCCGGATTGCAGGCTAGGCTCGGAAGGTTGGATGGCTAATTCCCAACCTATTTTAAAGGAATAAGTTCGGATGGGCGAATCCTGATTATTCCTACGTTATTTCTTTGGAACAAGTTCGGATGGGTAAATCCCGATTGTTCCGGTATGGCCTCGTGGAATAAGTTCGTACGGGCAAATCTTGATTATTCCCAAGGTGCTTTTAAGGAATAAGTTCGGACGGGCAAATCCCGATTACTCCTGTGATATCTTAAAGGGGTAAGTTCGGACGAGCAAATCTTGATTATCCCTGCGATATCTAAAAGGGGCAAGTTCGGATGGGTGAATCCCGATTGTTCCTTCACGTCACGCGGAGCAAGTTCGGACGGGCCAATCCCGATTATCCTAGTATGATTGTTGCCTTAGGGCATGGTAGGCTTAGGCCTATTGTACTTCACCCTTGGGGTGTTGGATGCCTTAGGGCATGTGGTGGCTAGATGGCTTGATAGCTAGCCACACCTTCGTGACTTTATTCTTGTTGAGATAGGTGTTATGCTTATGCTTTATCTCTGTGTCATTTTTTCGTGGGGGTTGGTAGAACCGCTCACTGAGTTCCTTGAACTCACCCATTGTTGTTGTTTTTGTTTTGTGGAGCCTGACCGGTGAGGTGGGCTAGAGCATTTGGCGTGGCTGGAGGGCAGAGGAGCTACATTGATCTCATAGCAGTCCTAGTTAGGGGTCGTAGTCGAGTTTTTGGTAGTTAGTCATGCACTTGTGTTTCAGTGTTTTGGAGTTGTAGTCCCTTAGGGACATGCATGTCTTTATTTCAGATTTCATTGTAATGGAACAGCTGAACTTGATTTATTATTTCCGCACTTTATTATTTTGCTAAACTTACTTATAATGAATTCTTGTTTGGTTTTCCATTTGAAATAAAACTCGTTTATTTCTTTCCGGTATGTTTTATTGTTGAGTTGGCATGTGCATGGTTTAGGCTGCGGGGTATAAGCATGTATGTCATGGCCGGTCACGTGACCCTGAGTTGGGGCGTGACAAAAACAAATACATTATTTATTACACAAGAGTAACAAATAAAATATATAATTGAATTTAAGGTATAATACTTACCATACGACGATCGTGCACTACAAATGATATTGAGCCGCCAGTGTGACGCGCTCCTCCCTCGGACATGCGGTTTCTAGTCGTAGTCCTAGAAACCTCCTGTCATCGATCCATCGACCATAACGCCACGAGCTGGTCCCATATATCCGGAGTAATCCAATCGGGGCCGTCTCCCCGAGTCTCCGTGATGTTTGTGGTCCTAGCTCGGGCCATCGCCTGGGACCGGGCCTGCCCCAGCTGGCTGTTGTACCTTTGCCGAGAAATAGCCTCCCAAGCAGTGTAAATGAAGGACCTCTGGTGCTCAGCCCATATATAGCGAGACTGCAAAACAATAATATTAGTACCAATATTAATCATCATGTATAAAAAAAAAATTAATACGTGCCTCAAACTCGCGCCATAGCATGTCGACGTGCTCACGGGGCACGTGAGACCACGTGGGCCATGCCCCAATCATGTATCGTCGGATCGTATAAGATATGGTCCTCGGCACATCCTCCTGCTCGAACCTGCACAACAAAAATAAAGTTCAATATTATATTATGATATAATGAATTTATAATAAATCATAATTCATGATACATTACCGATCCCCAATCACACTAATGAGTCTACGTGACTCTGTGGCTGGAGAAGGCTGCCACCTGTTCGACCTATGTGGCCGCCCATGTCTCGATGAACTAACCTCGGCGACATGAGGATCAACGGCAGGAGTATCATCGGCAGGAGGATCAGCAACAGGAGGAAGTGCTGGAGTCTGATCGATCGAAGACTTCGAAGCTCTCGTCCGACGATAACCACTACTCATCATATCTGTCGAATAAGCATATAATTAGATTATATATATAGTAGAGATAGATTTAATATAAAATATACTTTACAATTATTCCTCATCATCTGAGTAACAGTCTTCGAATTCTTCTTCTTCTTCATCTTCTTCATCTTCTTCATCTTCTTCATCTCCAACGTCCTCAATTTCATGATCATCATCAACAACATATTCAACTTCTAATTGAACTAACACTGTGTTCGCATCATCGAGTATTGGAATAATATGGTCTACTGCGGGAGGATCCTAATCTTGATAGAAATCATCTGTCACATCAGGTATCGGATCATTTTCTCCTGCTATCGGATCAATTCGTCCTCTAGCTTTAGTCTTACAAACAACACGCCAATCTGCTTTATCTTTATTTCTTGATGGATACTTCGCGTAATATACTTGTTCGGCTTGTGATGCCAATATAAAAGGCTTATTTGCTGCCAATTTTGATTTGTAATTAACATCAACAAGTTTGTATTTTGGATGAACTTTCATGCCCCTTTCTATTGTATCGAACCAATAACATCTAAATAGGATAACTGATTTCAGCCGAAGTAGAGCAATTCTATCACTTCTTCCACCAGTCCATAAAAATCCATATCACATTCAAAATACATTGTCCCTTTCACGCAGACCCCGACATTCATCGCCTTCTTTATAAATGCATATTCAACCGTGTGAAATTTATACCCATTAACAAAATATCCGCTATAACACGACACTAGTCACAACGGTCCACTAACAAACTCAAATATTCTTTCATCTATTTCAGCTCTGTGATCTTTGCTATAAGCCCGAAACCAAGTAGGGAAATCACGATTCTGTAATCTCTCCAATTCTTCACCGTTGTGAATAGAGTATTTTTGCACCATCTCAATGTCAAATATTTCAATGAATTGTTCAATCTCTGGACAATTGAGTAATACGTATAAGTGTGTCAAATGATACTCTTCCTTGCTTAAGTGTCGAGATGGACGAGAACCAAAAGCACGACCAGAGTGACAAAATATATTTAAATGTCCATCTGAATGTCGAACTCCCCATCGTCGTTATGTGGAAGACAATCAAATCTTGTCTGTATTGTCGATTCAAAGTAAAATGAGCATAATGTTAAAATTTCTTGGATGATATACGATTCAGATATTGATCCTTCAACAGCTGCAGTGTTTTTACTTTTTTCTTCAGACGATTCATGTATCTTTCAAATAAGTACATCCACCGGTATTGAACAAGGCCGCCAACTCGTGCCTCGTATGCTAAGTGTATCGGTAGATGCTCCATCGAGTCAAAGAAGGCAGGAGGGAAAAACTGCTCCAGCTTGCAAATAATTTCAACAATATTACTTTCAAGTGCTGACATATCTTCGACTCAAAGGACATTTGCACAAATGTTTCTAAAAAACATACTTAATTCAGTCAACGGAGCCCAAATATTATCAGGTAAAAAATCTTGAAATGCGATTGAAAGCAATCTCTTCATGAATACATGGCAATCGTGGCTCTTCATCCTCGTTATTTTGCAATCATCGACGTTCACACATCGAGATAAATTTGAGGAATATCCATCGGGTAATTTGAGTTCTTTTATCTATTGACAAACAACTTTGATCTGTTGTTTATTTAACACATACGGGGCCTTCAGCTTCAGATATCGTCCGTTGACCTCTTGTAACTCCAACTCCGACCTCTTACAAAGTATTTTTTTATATCATGTCAGGCCTTGACATTATCTTTAGTTTTTCCGGAAACATCCATCAAAGTGTTGAAAATATTATCAAACACATTTTTTCAATGTGCATGACATCCAAATTATGTCGAATCAGTAATGAACTCCAATACGATATTTCCCAAAAGATACTTTTTTCCACCCAGTTATGTGTTTGACCAAAGCCCGACACTCTTTCATTCCGACCAAACATTATCTCTGGAAGTGTTAAAACACATGCTAACATTTGTTCACCAGACAACATCGATGGTGGCTCATCTCTTTCGACTTTGCCTTTAGTAAATTTATTACGATTCCTTCGATACTGATGGTTAGCCGATAGGAATCGACGATGACAATCAAAGAATGAGATTTTCCATCTCATCCATTCTGAAGACCGAATGATTTAGAGTGTTCCATACAATACGGACAAGAGAGTCGACCGTGAGTGCTCCAACCAGACAACATGTCGTAGACTGGGAAATAATTGATTGTCCACAAGACCGTAGCCTTTAAATTGAAATTCTGCTTCTGGTGGCAATCATAAGTGACAACTCCCTTAGTTCACAATATTTTCAATTCATCTATTAAGGGCTTGAGAAACACGTTAATTTCTTTTTGCGGACCCTTAGGACCCGAAATAATCATCGAAAGATAAATAAATTTATCTTTCATATACATTGATGGTGGCAAAATATAAAGTGTTAGCAACATTGGCCAAACTGAATAAGAAGTTGCAGAATGACCAAATGGATTAAAACCATCCGTTCATAATCCCAATCTGATATTTCTAGTATCCCTAGCAAATAAAGGATAACATCTATCCAAATGTTTTCAAGCATTACTGTCGGATGGATGAGTCATTACTATATCGTCATGACTTCTTGCATGCCAACTCATGTAGGGGGCCATCTTTTCCGACATGAATAATCTTTGAAGCCTCAGTGTTAGTGGAAAATACCGAATCACCTTAAACGGTATATTTTTCTGTCAGACTGGTTTCTTCTCCTTATAACGAGGATGTTCACATATAGGGCATTTCTCCAACTACGCATTTTCTTTATAATATAAAATGCAGTTATTTTGGCACACGTGTATTTTTTCGTACCCAAGCCCTAATTTTCTCATCAACTTTTTAGTCTTATAAAAAGTTGGTTCAAACTTGTTATCAGTAGGCAGCACCATTAATGAGTTCTGCAATCCAATCAAACGTAATCCCAGTGATATTACAATCGGCCTTGATGTTCAGGAGTTGTGTCATTGCCGAAAACCTAGTGTATTTAGGACAATTCTCATACGAAGGTTCATCGGCAGCTTTCAACATCTCGTAAAATTCTGCAGCTTTTTTATTCGGCAATTCAATCTCTACCGTAGGTTATACTTCTGATGGCAATTATGTGACATCAACACCTATAGTATCTGGTGGCACTGACATCTCAATAACTGGCTGATGGACATTATCATTCAGTTGGAATTGACCCCCAAGACTATCAAGTATCATAGTTCTATACGGATTAGATGGACTGGATAAAGAAACACCATGTGTCTGAACGATCAGATTGCTCGACGTCCCGACTTCACGTGACTCCCCGTGACAAGTCCATATGAAATATCTTGATGCAAATCCTTTGCTATGCAGATGCAGAGTGATAGTTTCCCGATCCAGAAATCGTGCATTCATGCAAATGCGGCACAGACATCGAATTTTATCATCGGCATTAACGAATTTTCGATTCGAATAGGCAAAATTTAGGAAGTAAGTTACGCCTAAGAGAAACTCATTTGTTAAAGCTCCACGATCAAAACGTCGGTATATCCAACTTTGATCGCCCGACATGATTCTGTCAATCAATGACAATATCTTCAGTCAATGTCTTTATAAGTGATATGGTCCTATTCCATTCGGGATTCATGTTATTCATATTGCACTAAGTATTTTTTTTAATCGCTAACTTCATTCCAAATTTCGGCAGCATCTCCCTACAGTTCTCCAAATACGCATATCATCTGGGCATGTATCGGAGAACAAGAGAGATACAATAGCCATCATTTAAGAATGAGTTAACGGTTAAAAGAAAAAACTAAGTGCAATACAAATAACTATATTCCCAAATTGTTCAATTAGGAATAATTCAAGGGTTGTATGTTGTATAAAAGATCATCTACTTCTTTTACATGAACATACAACCTCCGAACGGATCTAAGGTTTTGCTAAATCATATCCGACTCGTCGATGCGTATGTGAAACGTATCAACTCGTCGGATGGATGATTATTTTCTAAATTTTTTGATGCCGGTTCGAGTCCACGGTGGACTATTCCAACACGAGTCCAAAGTGGACGATTCGAGCGCGAGTCCAAAGTGGATGATTCTAATTAATCTAAATCTAAATATTAATATTAAAATTAATCTAAACTAAAATTAATTAACAAATATAATCTAAAACTAAATCTAAATCTAATTAACATTAAAATACATTAATCTAAATATGAAAATAAATCTAAACATTAAACATTAAACATTTAACCTAGATTAATCTAAACATGAAAAATTAACCTAAAACATGAAAAATAAATCTAAAATATGAAAAAATTATCTAAACAGTAAACAATTAACATAGATTATTAAACTCTAATCAAATTTTATTAGGGTTTAATTAAACCCTAATAAATTTTCGATTAGGATTCAATAAAACTCTAACCAACAGTGTTCCGATGTTGTTGTCCAGTGTCCGACATTGGACACTGGACATTGGTTCGGCGTCCGGCGGCCGGCCCTAGTAAAGGAGAAGAGAAGAGTGGAGCTAATACCTGGAAATGGTTCGACGTCGAAGGGCGCGGCATTGGCAGGCGGCGTCGGCGGACGAAGACGGCGGCACGTGTCGATAGAGAAGGAAGAAGAAGCAGGGAAGAAAGGGGTCGAGTGCGATCGTGAGTTAAATAAACTCATCAGCAATAGCTCACTTAGCCGTTGCAAAGTCGTTGCTAATAAATACAACACATCACCAACGGCTCACTAATCCGTTGCAAAGCCGTTGTTGATAAGTATTTCATTTTCATGTCGCAAGTGCCCCATCGACTAAAAAGCAATGGATACAAAAACCGTAAGTAAATCATTGCTAATGTGATAATATCATTAGCAATGGCCGACGCAGCTGTACGTAAGCCGTTGCTGATGAATTATTTCATTTGTGCATCGTGTTCGCACCATCTACTTGTTGGCAACGGCCCGAGTAGCCGTACGTAGGCCATTGCAGATGAGATATATCTACAATGGCCGCAGTGGCCGTTGGTAAGTCGTTAGTGATTGCAACAGCTTGGACGGCCGTTGCTGATGGTCGTTGCTGAAAACCATTATTCTAGTAGTGTGATAGTGCTTTCTTGCTCAAGATTATTTTTATCCTCTGCGCATTCAAAATAGAATCTATAGAGATATCAGATGGTCCAGTTTTGACTGGAAAGGAGTCAAACAATAACAGTGATAGCAATATTTATATCAAAGATAGGACCAAAGTGTACTGGAGAAGAAACTGCCAAAGACTCATTCAAGACTTCTTGTATAGAAACATCACTGGGAGATAAAATCAAAAAGTAAACTAATATCCCTTAAAGACTCCCCCTCAGCGAAAACAAACTCCCCCTCAATTTGAGAAATCCTAGAAGAGGAATGAGGAGATTTGGGAGTCATACCATGACTGCTTCTCCTTATCGGTTGGTTAGTCGGTTTCCTGCCAGTTTTCTTTCTCAACTTCTGTCCTTGACTAGTTGAAGGAGAAGGAGGCGGTGGCATTTCCTCGGTTGAAGGTCCAGCATTTGGTTGAGGCTCTAGGCGGTGGCATTTCCTCGGTTGAAGGTCCAACATATGGTTGAGGCTCTACAGGAGGGTTTTGAGATTGCATCTTCTTTGCTCAGGAAACATACACTTTTCTCACAAAGCCTTTTCTTTCCCTTACCTCCGGCCATCTTTAATAAGAGGAAGTAGTAGTTGAAAGGACAAGGAAGTGGTGGAGAAGAATTTGTCGCCGGTTAGCAATCAATTGGAAGAGGTAGACAAGTAACACCCAAAACTTTTAGGGCGAAATAAAAACTCCACTAACTTTTAGGGGGCACACGTGGGGGCTTCAGACGAGTAATCAAACTCCCGTCGACATTTGATGCAAAAAGCATAGATGTTAGCCTTCAAGAAAAAAAGCCCTTTTAGTTTTTATTTTCAATAAATACTTATTCATTTATTTCATCCTAAGATGAAATGTGTCAAATGACACATAATCCAAGAGCAGACCTCAACTGCTCAAGCATTTCACCATTTAATGCCTTTGTAAAGATATCTCCCACTTGCTTCTCTGTTGCAATGTACTCTAGTTGCAACTCCCTTCTTTCAACTAACTCCCTGATATAATGAAACCTTATATCAATATGCTTGGTACAATAATGCATAACATGATTCTTTGAAATATTTATTGCACTTGTGTTGTCACAATAAAGTATCACCTCTTCTTGATTAAGACCATAATCATGTAACATGTCCTCATCCAGATCAATTGTGTACTGCAACTACCTACTGCCAAGTATTCTACCTCTGCTGAAAAAAGAGAAATAGAATTTTTGCTTAACCAGGCCACAAGATTTGTTCCAACATAAAAACAACCACTTGAAGTACTCTTTCTGTCATCAATATTACCAGCCCAATCTGCATTTGTAAATCCAACTAGACAAGGGTTGCAATCAACTGAATACCAAAGGCTAAAATCCAAAGTACCTTTCACATACTTGTGAATCCTCTTAACTACCTTAAGATGAGACTCCTTAGGATTTGCTTGATACCTAGCACACAACCCAACACTAAAACATAAGTCAGGTCTGTTAGCAACCAAATACAACAGGTTGCCAATCATACTTCTGTAGAGACTAGGATAAACATTCTTCCCTTCATCATCTTTGCTCAATTTCTCATGAGTTGAGATAAGAGTTTTAACTGCCTTAGAACTGTCTAGTCCAAACTTGTGAACTAGATTCTAGCATACTTACTTTGAGAAATGAATATTCCTTCTTTAGATTGCTTAACCTGAAGGTTGAGAAAATAGCTCATTTTCCCAACCATGCTCATCTCAAATTCAGATTTCATATCATCCACATATTATTTAACAAACATTTCAGGAGTTGAACCAAAAATAATATCACCAACATAAATCTAAACAATTACCAAATGACACTTCTTAATGAATAAGGTATGATCAGCTTTTCCTCTTTTGTAACCTTTCAAGAGTAAAAACTGAGTTAGTTTTTCATACCAAGCTCTAGGTGCTTGCTTGAGAACATATAATGCTTTCTTCAGTCTATACACATGATCAGAATTAGTATAATCTTCAAACCCTTTTGGTTGTTCAACGTAGACTTCTTCATTGAGAATATCATTCAAGAAAGTAGTCTTAACATCTATTTGAAACAGTTTGAACTTCATACAACAAGATAAGGCAAGAAGTAACCTAATGGACTCCAACCTTGCAATAGGAGGAAAGGTTTCATCATAATCCAGACCTTCAATTTGATTATAGCCTTGAGCAACAAGTCTGGTCTTATTTCTTGTGATGTTTCCTGCTTCACTAGTCTTGTTTTTGAAGACCTACTTGGTTCCAATCACATTGACACCTTTAGGTCTTGGAACCAATTTCCAAACATCATTTCTGACAAACTGCTGCAGTTTTTCTTGCGTAGCTATGATCCAGAATTCATCTTTTAAAGCTTCCTTGGGTTCAAAAGTTGAGGTGTAGCAAGAATATCTGATCATGTCTTGATGACTATTTTTGGACTGAATCCTGGTCTTGACTATCACAATGATAATTACATTCTTCAGAGGATGATTTTTGAGAGCTCGTGCAGACTTTTCAGTTGTATTTTCATTTTCTTGATTAGTGTCGGTCTCAGAATCTGTTGAATCAACAATTTCAACTTTCTATTTTGTTGTCTTGGAAGAGTCCTGGGCAGTCTTGTCAATAGTTTTAACTACTTTCTCATCAGCAGTCAGAGTCTGGTAGATCTGTGAGTCATCAACTTTCACATTTGGTGACTCCATAACATTTTCAGTGCGCTTGTTGTAGACTTTGTAAGCTTTGTTGTTTGTTGAATAGCCAAAAAATATTACTTCATCACTTTTGTTTTGCATCTTTCCAAGATATTCCCTATCATTTAGCACATAGCACCTACGGCCAAAAACATGAAAATATGTAAGATTTGTTTTTCTTCCCTTCCATAATTCATAAGGTGTTTTTGTAGTTTTTGGTCTGAGATGTGCTCTATTTATAATGTAGTAGGCTATATTGATTGGTTCAGCCCAAAATCTTTCAGAAATCTTTTTGGATTATAGCATGACTCGAGTCATTTCTTGGATAGTACAGTTCTTCCTTTCAACAACACCATTCTGTTGAAGAGTCTTTGGGGCAGAAAATTCATGAAGTATACCATTTCCATCACAAAATTCAAAGAAGTAAATGTTCTCAAACTCTCTCCCGTGATCACTTCTTATTTTGGTCACCTTTAGAATAGGAAGTTCTTGTTCATTCTGAAGTCTTAGGTGTTGTCCGAGAGTTTCTCCCTTGTGCTCTACTCTCTTCATGATTATTTTGATGATAACAAACCAAGTCTAACTAACTAAGTTCTTGAAGCATGAAGGTCGCAGGTTCGATAAAAGACAGAAGCCGATTTCGTAGTTCGCGACATCGGTCTCGATACGAAGTACATTTACAACGACTAATAGAAGTTTGACGTGTGCACCGAAGATGCCATGGGCGAGTCTAGAGAACACATGGAAAGCTCTTCTAATTGATGCACGTTGAAGGCCGGAACCAGGAAACGAAGTGTGCAAGAAGAAAGCTAGAAAATATAAGCTCAGCCCAGGTTCGATCGATCGGTCGATCGACTGAATGTGGTCAAAAATTGGCAGTAGCCAATTTGGTCGATCAAATGTTGCCAGAAATTGGCAGAAGGCCTGGGGAACTTGTTGGTCGCTCAATCGATCGACCGACGATCGGCTGACAAGCGATCGGGCATCAGCAACAGGCAGAATTATGCCTGTTGTCAAGCCCTTTGTTTGGGGGGGTTATAAATATCGACCCCAAACTCTCTCCCGAGCTTTGTATGATGCTTTTAAGCCTCAAAGTGCGATCTTTAGCATTTTTAAGCTCTCTATTGATCAAATCCATTTAACCTAGCTCTTGATCCCTCAATCTCAAGTGTTCTTTATTGGAGGGCTCATCAAGGGTGCTAGGCTTTAGAAGAAGAGGTGCTCCCATTGTGATAAGTTCTCTTCATCTTCTTCCTTCAATAGATTTGTATTTTGATTTTTTTTACCTTAATTTACTTGAGCTTGTAAGAAGACCTAGTGTTGGGTCTTGTGATTAAGTAGTATCCTTAGCAAAAAGGTACAAATCCACTTGTGTAAGCTAAGTTAGGAGTAGGTCTTAGGAATTGAGGTGGGAAAGCTCACTCGGTAGGAAGGCGGTATACTTCCAGGTTTTGGAAGTGCCTTCGAGGTGAGTGTTGTGTCTTTTCAGTGTAAAGTCCTCGATTGTAAGCTACTCATAATTTAGTGGATTTTAGTGTGAAATCCTAAGCACGGTGCTTAGGTAGTGGAGTAGTCATTGGGGTCGAACCACTATAAATCTTTGTGTTAGCATTGCTATCTTTGTTTGTGTTAATTGTTTTATCAGTAATCGCTTTCACATTTAATCATTCAATTGTGAATTGCCAAGCAAACGAAGAAACAATTAAAAATCGAAGTTAGGATAATTGTGAATTGCCATTTCTCTCTAGATTTAAAGTTAGATGTGAAGTTGTTGAAGGCATTAGACTTCTCTCTTAGAAATTCTGTCCAAGTGAAACGAGAGTAATCATCGACACAAACTAGAACATACATTTAACCTCCAATTCTTTCAACTAGTATAGGACCAACCAAGTCCAAGTGAAAAAGTTCTAGAGGATTTGATGTGGTCACCAGTTGCAACTATTTATGAGACTGTCTTGTGTGCTTTCCTTCTTGACAATGACCACAAACTAATTTTGGTTCTCTTGAAAGTTTAGGGATTCCTCTCACGGGTCCAGCATTAACAAGTTTCTTTAGGTCCCTATAATTGACATGACCTTACTTTCTGTACCATGAATTTATATCATAAGAAATAACTGAAAGACAGATTGAAGAATAGACAATCTTATAACAGTTATCTCTAGATCTACTCTAAGATTGGCCTTGAGACCATCCACTAGCAGGACATCTTTCAAACTAGGAATTCCTAGAAGATTGAGTGTTCCAACTCCTATAACATTTCCATGTCTTCCATCTCCCAAGGTTACAGTTGCACCTTCATGTTCCTAGATGTTTTTTAAATTTTTTGAATTTCCTGTCATATGCTGAGAACAACCACTATCGAAATATCATAATCCATGAGAAGAAACAGTCTTTGACATAAAAGAAACTTTGCAATTAAGATCAATTTTTCTTGCCCAGGCTTGTTTATCTTTCTTCGTTGGAGGATTTTCACACTTCTTTCTCCTTAGTTTGTTGGCAAGCTTGAAACAATTTGCAATTTTATGTCCTCTACACTTGCAGTAGTAACATGTGAGTACTCTACTTCCCTTCTTTGTAGTGGACTATTGGTGACTTGGGAGCCTTTATGGAAGTTCTTCATTTGAATGGGCAGTTGAGACTAGAGTTTTGATTGTCTAGAGCTAGTGTATCCAAGTCCAACATAATTTGAAGGAGATTTTCCTTCACTCAAGATTTTATTTAACGAACCAGTGGAATTAATCATTCTGTCTTCTTTCTTTGTCTTTTCAAGTTCAGAAATCAACTTGAACTCTTTATCAGATGTTTCAACAATTTGACTTTGGTAGGTCTCAATTTCCTCCTCAAGTTTCTTCTTTTGATCAACCAAGAGTTTGTTTTGATTTCTGAGGGTCTTGTTGAGTTTTGTCACTTCAACCCATTTATCAAACATCTCTTGATAGGCTTCTTCACGACTGTTGGCACATTGAGTCTTGTTTTGTTCATCAGCAATGTCTGGGTTACAGGCAGTTTGAACTGTGTCAATTATGCAGGCAGCGAAGGCTCTATAGTTTCTTTGCTCAGATTCTTTTGTGTCATTTTCTTCTTCATCATCACTCCAAGTAGTTGTAAAGGACTTCTTGAGTTTTTTTTGTAAATTTGTACATTCAAATCTTATATGACCATATCCTTCACATTCAAAGCACTGAACACCTTTAGACTTCTATGTAAGATCAGACTTATCAGCAAAAGATTGAGTTCTTCTATTTTCACCAAAGGAAGAACTTGTTTTGGAGCCGGTTGAAATGGGTGGTTGAAACTGCTGTTTGAACTGCGAATTCTGATTTTGCTTGTTCCTAGCCCTTAGAAATCTTCTGAAATTTTTTGCCATAAGAGCATATGCTGCATGCATCTCTTCTTCAGAACAATCTTCAGACTAGTTCTCATTTTCAGTAGTTTTGAAAGCAAAATTCCTCCTTTTCTCTTTATGTGAGTATTTCTCAAACAGTTCTAACTCATATGTTTCAAGTTTACACATCAAGGTGTCAAGGGTAATGGTTAAGGGATCATGAACTTCACCTATAGCAGCAGCTTTCATGTCAAATTTTGTAGGCATGGATCTTAGAACTTTTCTTACCACCTTTTCTTCAGAGAATGGTTCTCCAAGGTTGGAAGCATTGTTCATCAAACCTTTGATGCGTCCATGAAAGTCGTGAATGCTTTCATCTTCCCCCATTTTCAGGTTCTCAAATCTGGTGTTGACAATTTTGACTTTTAACTTTCGAAGAGTTAAAGATCCTTCATGATTTATTCCAAAATTTCTCATGCTTGCTCTGCAAGAGTACAGGTGGAGATAAGTTTGAACTGAGAGGGATCAACCAAACTGAAAATGGCATTCAAGGCCTTGTTATCAATGTTTGCAGCAATAGCTTTTGCTTCAGCATACTGGTTCTTTAGCTTCTTGTCAGTCCCATCAATAAATGGAGGAGTATAGTCTTCTTCCATAGAGTCTCAGCAATGATCACCAATGTGTTGGCTTAAGGGTTTCTCTTAAGCTTCGATTTTCATTTTGATGATCACAAACATATATTTAATCTATGTGTGAAGTTTTGAGTTCAGGTTGAGGTTGCGATAAGTATGCAAACTTCGTTCAGAGAAACGAAAGAAAAGATCGTCAAGAATCGATAGAAAAAGAATGTCAAAGAAAGGCTTGGGTATATATGCCCCTAGGACGATCTTATCCCAAGCCTAATTATAAAGTTATCCAAGTTAGAACTAGGTAACTAAACCTATGAAAAAGCATGTAACAAATATAAAGAAAAAATCAGCCTCAGCCTGAGTTCTATCGACCGAACAAGGCAAAAAAATTGGCAGTAGCCTTGTCGGTCGACCGAACAGTTGACCGAATGATGCCACAAAACGGCAGTAGCCACTCGGTCGACCTGTCGGCCGACAGAAGATGGTGAAAAAATGGCAGAGGGCTATGTCGGTCGATCGGTCGGTCGACCGACCAATGCCAAAAATTGGCAGAAGGTGCTTCGATCGATCGATCGGTCAACCAAATTGTGGATCGCTGAAGTCGCGACTCATTCAGTCGACCCGTCGGTCGATCGAATAGTGTGATTAATTCATAGAGAGCCAGCGGTCGCTGGGCGGTCGATCGGTCGGTCGACCGACGATCGACCGACAAGCGACCGAATGATGGAAACAACTAGTTTTTCACCCGTTGAACAGCCTATTCGGTTGAGCGGTTATAAATACCCCTCACCTAACTCCTTTAAGACTCCTTAGAAACTACATTGAGCATTAAAAGGAGTGATTTGAGTCTTCCTAACGATTGATTGCTGCGCCCGGTTCTTCAATCAATATTCTTCTTCCTAACTACTGGGCAAGTTGGAGGCTTGAAGGCTTGGGAAAAGAGCATGGGTTCTTCTTTCAATTCTTAGCTCTTTTTCATTGTATTTGAAGAGTTGTTTTAAACTTGTTTTCACCTGTAATAACTTGCTAGGTGTGCTAGAGAAACACTTAGGGGTAGGCTTTGTAGATTTGTGTTTTGCCTAGGTGAATAGGTTTGAGGAATTCTCAAAGAGGTGAGAATTGTGTCCTCAGTTGTATTCAAAGGGAAAGACAAGTTCTATAAAGTAGTTGGTTAGAAATCCTTGGTGATGAGTCAAGGTAGTGGAGTCGGCGGTTGGCTGAACCACTATATTTCATCGTGTTAGCATTGCCTTGATTGTTTACTTATCGTTGTGTTTGATATTTGATAGCAAACATCATTAAGTTATATTTGCATTTGATAGAAGTTAAAATTAAGTAAAAAAAGGAAATTGATTAAATAGAAAAAGGACACACACTATTCAACCCCCCCCCCCCCCATCTAGTGTGAGATTTCATCCAACAATTGATATCAGAGCTAGATCGTAGGATAAGATTTAATCATCTTCCCTACAAATTAAGATGTCGAGTGAAATCCAACTAGCTCAAGGGTCCTCTACTCATACTCCACCACTATTTGATGGAAATAACTATGCCTACTTGAAGATTCGTATGAGTGGCTTCCTACAATCTCTAGGCATGGATGTATGGAGGATGATTCAAGTAGAGTATAAGCAACCCACTAAGGACATGGATGAGTGAGACCAAGAAGAGATTAAACTCTTTAATACTAATGCAAAGGCCATCAATGCATTATATTGCGGCCTATCAATTAATGAGTTCAATAGTCCTCATATGAACTATGGAAGGTCCTAGAGACTACACATGAAGGGGCTTCTCAAGTAAAGGAATCTAAAATAAACCTACTCATGCATGATTAAGAAATATTTAAAATGTTATCGCATGAATCCATTGATACCATGTATGCTAGATTTCAAAATATTACAAATGGATTAGCTAACCTTGGCAGAGAGATAAGGGAAGAGGAGAAGGTAAGGAAGCTCCTTCGTTCCCTTCCAAAAGCTTGGGAGCCCAAGATCATAGCAATCATGGAAGCGAAAGACATGAGCACCTTGAAGATCACCGCTCATTGGGTCTCTCATGACATATGAGACCCATATGACGCATTACAAGGAGGAAGATGCCCCCAAAGACGAGACCATTGCCTTAAAAGCATCACACCGAGTAGAAGAATCCTCATCATCCGAGGAAGAGACGGATGACTTTGAGGAAATGGCGATGTTGGCAAGGAGATTTATGAGCTTCATGAGAGGAGGCATGAGAAAGGGAAGAGGAAGTTTCACATGCTACCATTGCAACAAGGCCGGGCATCTAAGGAAGGATTGCCCACTTCTCAAGATGGCTTCCACCTCTAACCCTCACAAAAAGGACAAATACAAGAAGAAGAAGAAGAAGAAGAAGAAGAAGAAGAAGAAGAAGGCAATAATGGCTTCGTGGGATGAAAGTGAGGCCTCATCGAGTGAAGAAGACTCAAAGAGTGAAAAGGCAAATCTTTGCTTGATGGCAAATGATGATAAGGTAAGATTTACTTTTGGTGAGCTTTCTTTTACTCAAGAAGAGCTAGAAAATGAATTTGATCAAATGCAAGATGAATTTAATGCTATTAGAAAAAAATTTAAAGAGCTTAAAAAGGACTAAATCTTTAGAGCTAGAAAATGATAGCTTATTACTTTCATGCAATGCTTTAAGGAAAGAAGTAGATACCCTTAAGGAAGAGAAACATGCCATAGAGAAGGCTCAGAAGGACTTAGAAAGTGACAACAAAAAATGTCGCGCCCCGGGCCCGGGCCCGGGAAGCGACGGCGACTCGAACACCGCGCAGCGGAGTGAAAAGCCACGAATCAACATAAAAGAAAACAACAACATAAAAACCAATAAATACAATTCATAAGTCCGATCAAATACAATATTTAACCAAATATAAAATTGATCTACAAATTATAGCTCCAAAATAAAAATATCAAAGCCGAGCTATAAGACGACAAAACAAACCAAAATACAAAAGCAGTCGCCATCAGAGCTCCACATCTACGACTGACTACTAGTTGTCTAAAAATTATCTACACCTCGATCTACAAATCGACTGCTCACCCCTGCAAGTCTAAAGCAAAAACAACGGAGATCAGCGAATGCTGAGTAGGAGAATCAGAATATGATCAACAAGTATCAAGTGTCAACTCGACAATGAATAACAACATGGTCTAAGATGCAGTCAAAGGCGATGAACACAACAAATACACCTCACCTACTCTTAAACAATATCAACTGAATCATCGAGCGTGTGGACCATTGGGTAAAAACCCCACACTCTACCACCCGTAGAGTGGCATCAACCGTCCGCTCCAACGGTGACGCGACTACCCCCACCAAGCAGGTAGCCCGACGGGCGTCGTAACCGACAACCGCACACCCGAAGGTGCCCAAAGTGACTAGTCAATATCCATACCCTCACCCATGTCTGGAGGGTACCGCAATAAAATGGTCCTGGACCGAAGTCCTCTGCAAGGCCGTAGCCTCCAGATCGACAGCAACCATGCAACTCGACTCCAAGAGTGCAACAAGGTATATCACCATGATCAACAACATAGCAACAACTCCAAGTGATTATGACATGATCAACATGCTACTATTATAACATCATCATGATCAACAATATAATAATTCCAAGTGATTATGACATGATCAACAGGATAATAACATGCTCAACAAATAAACAACACCAATAAGCAACAATAAAATGCAACACATGCAATTTCTCTACATGGTACGTCCAACAATAATGTGCAACAGGAGTTCAATAAATTTCAGAAAGCAAAGCAAACAATGGAAGCAAAGGTATTTTCGTAATTTATCTCCGACGATAAATCAACAACAGACTTGCAGGCTCAACCCACTCTCCAAACACCCATGCTCAACTTATTCTCCAAACCACAATTATTTCACACCAATCAATCAACTAAATTCTCAGACTAATAATTTACTATTATTTAAACACCTCGACAACCTCAACCAATAACCAACCGAAAGAACAACCTAACAATGCTTTCTCGGAAAACTAACCCCACCATCGCGTTCAGCACGCGAAAACAATCAAGATTTCTATTCACCTCAACTTCAACCGACAACTCGGGGCCCACCAACTAAATTAATTTCAAATACAACTATCAATCACTTACTCAACAACAGCAAAATATCAAAATATATCAAAATCATATCAAACGATCTCCAATCTGAAATCCGACACCACCATCGCGTTCAGCACACGAAAATCTACAACTTTGGTATTCAGCTCAACTCAATCCGACGACTATACGATCAACTATAAAAATACCCTAATAATTCATAAATCAATCCAATTTCATATGATACAGCTCTATTCTCTAAAACACTGTTTATCCCACCCACTCGTCCCCTACCCACCTGACACTTCCACTCTCTCCCGACACCGCCCCCTGCTTCGCTCGAACCCATGCCGACCGGCCATCCCGGACGCCGGCGATCACCCCGGCGGTCTCGCCGGGCCTCTCCCGCGGCTCCCGGCGCCGGCGGGACAACCACCACCTCTCTCTCTCTCTCCTTCTTCTTCTTCTTCTCTCAATCTCCCTCCTCTCCTCCGATCACCCGCAGACCCATTTCCTCCTCTCGGCCAGCCGCCTACCCATTGCCGACCGGCGATTCCACGACCCGCGCCCTCTCCTCGACCTTCGCGATCGATCCAACCCACCTCCCACTGAATGGTGGCCGTCGGCCTGCGCGCGACATGGCCGCCCGCGGCTGGTCACTCGCGGCTTGGCCGATCACCACCATTCGGGCTCGGCTGATCCTCGCCTCGTCGACGTCATCGGAAAACAAATACGGAGGTGAAGGAGAAGGAAGTGATCTCCTACCTCGATCCCGCGACTCTGGCGACGACGAGCTCCACCGACGACACCCACCGACTTCTCCACCTACAGCATCTCCTTCCTCCTCGCTCTCGCTCACCGCTCCCCTCTCTTAAAACCTCTCAACAACACCTCACCCATCTTATTCTCACCCTCACTACCACCTGGCACTTCTCCACTTCCACAGCCAACTTTTTTTTTTTTTTTTAATACCCGGATATAACAAAAAATTAGAAGATGAAAACAAGTATTTAAGTTATCAAGTAGAGCATTTGAATGATAGCATGCTAACATTAAAAAAGGAACTTTGCATGCTTAATGAAAAGATGACAACCCTACAAAATGTCATGCCTAAGGTTGTCCATAAAAAGAAATCATCACACTTCCATGCTCACACACACAATAGAAGGAAATTTAATGGAAATTATTTTTCTTGTGGCATATTTGGTCATATGGCTAAGGATTGTGCTTTGAGGAGGAACCCGCATGCTAGATTTACTTGGGTTCCTAAAATGACTAACACTCAAAGACCCAAGTAAATTTGGGTACCTAAAATAGTTTCTTCTCATTTTGTAGATGGAGAAGTATCCTCAAGCAAGTAGAAGTACTTGGATATTGGATAGTGGTTGCTCAAAGGACATGACGGGTGATGTCAACTTATTTGCAACCCTATCAAGCAAAGATGGTGGACATGTAACATTTGGAGACAATGCCAAAGGTAAGATTGGTGGCATTGGTGATATAGGCATTCTTCCTTACCCATGCATTAAGAATGTTTTATTAGTGATGGGTTAAAACATAACTTGATTAGCATATCACAATTGTGTGACAATGGATATGTAATTATTTTTGAAGCATCTAAATATATCATTAGGAGTGCACCCTCCAATGACATCATGTTTATTGGAAATAGGCAAGGAAATGTCTACACATTAGATTTAAATGTCTTGTCTAATCCCCATGTTAGATGCTTAGTTGCCATGGAAAATGATTCTTGGTTGTGGCATAGAAGGCTAGGACATGCTAGCATGAGCCTCATCCAAGAAATATCTAAGAAAGAATTAGTTAAAGGATTGCCCAAGATAAAATTTGAAAAAGACAAACTTTTTGATGCATGTCAACTAGGTAAGCAAGTTAAATCCTCATTTCATAGCATTAATCAAGTTAGTACATCTAGAATTCTTGAGCTTGTGCACATGGATCTTTTTGGTCCATGTGATGTAGCTAGTCTAGGTGGAAAACTATATTGCTATGTATTAGTTGATGATTTTTTTAGATTTACATGGGTTTTCTTTTTAGCTAAGAAAAATGAAACTTTTGAGTGTGTCAAAAAGTTTACTAAGAAAGTTACAAATGAGAAAGGGGTTTCAATTTTAAAAATTAGAAGTGATAATGGAGGAGAGTTTTAAAATGAAAATTTTTCCGAATTTTGTGATGATTTAGGTATTGAACATACCTTTTCTTCCCCTAGGACCCCTCAACAAAATGGCATGTAGGCAGATGAAAACTGTCTCTTCATAGTTGAGCTTGAGACAATCAATACATAAGTAGAGCTAAGAGCTTCTTTTGTGAAATACAACCAACATACAAGAACAAACACTAACATACTCCCCCTTTGGCTTATTTGGCAAAAACTCAACCTCTCATAATCAACTTATAGAAGAACATAATAATCACATATAAGCACAATAACTATCAAGTTAATAGCATAGTGTCCCACACAAGAGTCACGCCCACCATAGTCACAGACAAAAACAAAACATACAACCAGACAAAAGACTAGCAAAAGATAGAAGTTTGACAAGACCAGACTAGACCAAACTTTATTTTCTTTAGAGACACCCTATTTATCTCTCCCTTTTTGGCCTAATAAGACAATGGAGAGAAAGCGGTTATTCAGAGCCGTCTGGACTGGTCGAACAGTCTATGTAATATGCAAAATCGGCAGTACCAGCAACGATATACTCAAGAATCATTTTCTCAATAGATATTACCCGTAGATGGAGCTCTGCTAAGTTCACCTATAATTTGAATAGATCATCACGAATAGCTCTTTCTGTTGTGGATCCAGGAGCTGGATAGAGGTACAAGGCTTTGGATGCAAGGACTAAAGTAACATCAGCAGCAGTTGGAACAAAGACGTTTTCAAGCCTTTTATCATTAGTTTTAACTGCCCCAGATTCAGTTTCAACTGTGATTATTCATCAGCAAAAAAATATCAGATCTAGAAAAAAATGACTTCATCATTACCCTCCCCCTTAGAAGATAATTCCTCCCCCTCACGACTAGGAAACATAGAAAGGGGTTTTGAGGATTTACAAATACAAGACCTCTATCATGATGGTCAACATCTTTTTCTTGAGATTTCTTTCAGGAATTTTTACCTTTAGAGGTAGAGGGAGAAGACTTTTTATCATGAGGTGGAGCTTGAACAAGTGATTCAATTTCATCTGGAGGACTTGAAAACACCATCTCTTTAGCCAAGGAAGAAGTCATCTCTTTCTCAAAGTTCATCTTGATATTTTTACTGCCCAACATCAAGACTTCTGATTTAAATAAATAAGAGGATGAGTGAAATAGACAATTAATTTATCAAGGCATTGAACTGAGTTGCAACATTAGGATGATGATAGAAGTTCAACCAGTTTAGATCCTCATTAAAATCGGCCTCCCACCGAAGAAAATTAAAGAACAACAAGAAAGCGTCAGCCGAAATCAATAAAGAGGGAGAATTAATCTTCAATGAACAAGAGATGCTTCACATGACACACTGCCCTAAAAGGATTTGAGAGACTTTTCAAATATATCATATTCTTATAAAAAGAGGTATCGAATGATACACTGTCCTAGAGCATATCTCAATTGGTCAGACTTCTCTCCACTTAAAGTCTTTTGACAAGATACATGCAACCAAATCTCATCTAAAAAATTCACCATAAAGGATCACACGTGCGGGATTCAAGGAAGGCATCCATACTTCGGCCAAAAATCGAGGCAAAAAAGCATAAGAGAGTCTTCATTAATAAGTGATGAAAATAATGAATAAAACTGAAAACCCTTTCATTTTCATCACAATAAAAACTTATTTATTTATTTCAACTTGAAATAAAATGTGTCATATGACACATAATCCAAGAGCAGACTTCAACTGCTCAAACCTCTCATCATTTAAATCCTTTGTGAAGATATTTGTCACCCTTGTCTCTCTATTGCAATGTACTCCAATTGCAACTGCGTCCTTTCAACTAACTCTCTGATATAATGAAACCAATTCGGTTGAGAATTATCTTAACTGCCTGGAGATGCGACTCCTTAGAATTTGTGTGATACCTGATGGGACTTCTTCTTCTTAATGAATAAGGTATGATCAGTTCTTCCTCTTTTGTAATTTTTCAAGAGTAAAAACTCAGTTAGTCTTTCATACCAAACTCTAGGTGCCTACTTGAGACCATATAATGCTTTCTTCAGTCTATACACATGATCAGAATGAGCACAATCTTCAAACCCTTTCGGTTGTTCAACATAGACTTCTTCATTGAGAATACCACTCAAGAAAGTAGTCTCAACATCCATTTGAAATAGTTTGAACTTCATACAACAAGATAAGGCAAAAAGTAATCTGAATGACTCCAACCTTGTAACAAGGGCAAAGGTTTCATCATAATCCAGACCTTCAATTTGAGTATAGCCTTGAGCAACAAGTTTGGCCTTATTTCTTGTGATGTTTCTTGCTTCATCAGTCTTTTTTTTTGAAGACCCATTTGATTCCAATCACATTGACACCTTTAGGTCTTGAAACCAATTCTCAAACATTATTTCTGACAAACTACTGCAGTTTTTCTTGCAAAGCTATGATCCAGAATTCATCTTTTAAAGCTTCCTTGATGCTTTTAGGTTCAACAGTTGAGGTGTAGCAAGAATATCTGAAAATGTCTTGATGATCATTTTTGGATTGATTCCTGGTATTGACTCCATCTTGCACATCTCCAATTACATTCTTCAGAGGATGATTCTTGAGAGCTCGTGCAGACTTTTTAGTTGTATTTTCATTTTCTTGATCAGTGTCAGTCTCAGAATCTGTTGAATCAATAATTTCAATTATATGTTTTGTTTTCTTGGAAGAGTCCTAGGCAGTCTTATCAACAATTTCAACTACTTTCTCAACAGCAGTCAGAGTCTGGTAAATCTATGAGTCATCAACTTTCACATTTGGTGACTCCATAACAGTTTCATTGCGCTTGTTGTAGACTCTGTAAGCTTTGCTATTTGTTGAATAGCCAAGGAATATTACTTCATCACTTTTGCTTTGCATCTTTCCAAAATATTCTCGATCATTTAGCACATAGCACCTGCCGCCTAAAACATGGAAATATGTAAGATTTGGTTTTCCTCCATTCCATAATTCATAAGGTGATTTTGTAGTTTTTGGTCTGAGATAGACTCTATTTATAATGTAGCAAGCTGTATTGATTGCTTCAGCCCAAAATCTTACAAAAAACTTTTTGAAATTTAGCATGACACAAGCCATTTCTTGGATAGTACGGTTCTTCCTTTCAACAACACCATATTGTTGAGGAGTCTTTGGGGCAAAAAAATCATGAAGTACGTATACCATTTTCATCATAAAATTCAGAGAATGAAATGTTCTCAAACTCTTGCCCATGATCACTTCTTATTCTGATCACCTTTAGAATATGAAGTTCTTGTTCATTCTGAAGTCTTAGGCTTAAAGATTTGAAGTTGTTGGAGGCATTGGACTTCTCCCTTAGAAATTATGTCCAAGTGAAACGAGAGTAATCATCTACACAAAATATAATATACTTTTTACCTCCAATGCTTTCAACCTGCATAGGACCAACCAAGTCTAAGTGAAGAAGTTCTAGAGGTTTTGATGTGGTCACCAGTTGCAACTCCTTAGGAGACTGCCTTGTCTGCTTTCCTTCGTGTCAAGGACCCCAAATTAATTTTGTTTCTCCTGAAAGTTTAGAGATTCCACTCACAGCTCCAGCATTAATATGTTTCTTTAGATCCCTGTAGTTGACATGACCTAATCTTCTGTGCCACAAATTTATATCAGAGGAAACAAATGAAAGACAAATTGAAGAACATGCAATCTTATAGTAGTTATCTCTAAATCTACTTCCTTCAAGAATACAATCACCATCTTTATCAAAGACATTGCAATTACTTTTGTTGAATTAAACATTTAAATTTTGGACACACAATTGACTGATACTCACAAGATTGGCCTTGAGACCATGCACCAGTAGCACATCTTTCAAACTTGGAATTCTTGGAACATTGAGTGTTCCAACTCCTATAACATTTTCATGTCTTCCATCTCCAACGATTACAGTTGCACCTTCATGTTTCTGAATGTTTTTCAAATTTTCTAAATTCCTGTCATATGCTGAGAACAACCACTATCAAAATACCATGATCCAAGAGAAGAAACAGTCTATAACATAAAAGCAACTTTGTAATTAAGATCAGTTTTCCTTACCCAGACTTGTTTAACTTTCTACTTTGGAGGATTTCCATGCATCTTTCTCCTTAGTCTATCGACAACCTTGAGACAATTTGCAAATATGTGTCATCTACACTTGCAATAGTAACATGTAGGTACTCTTCTTCCCTTCCTTGTAGTGGATGGTTGATGACTTGAGGATCCTTTATGGAAGTTCTTCATTTGAATGGGCAGTTGAGGCTGGAGTTTCGACTGCCTCGAACTAGTGTATCCAAGTCTAGCATAATTAGAAGGAGATTTTCCTACACTCAAAATTTTATTTAGAATAACAGTGAAATTCATCATTCTGACTTCTTTCTTTCCCTTTTCAAGTTTAGTAATCAACTTGAACTCTTTATCAGATTTTTCAGCAATCTGTCTTTGGTATGTCTCCACTTCCTCTTCGAGTTTACCTTTTTGATCAACCAAGAGTTCGTTTTGATTTCTGAGGGTCTTGTTGAGTTTTGTCACTTTAACCCATTTATCAAACATCTCTTGATAGGATTCTTCACGACTATCAGCACACTGTTTCTTATTTTGTTCATTATCAATGTCTGAGTTACATGCAGTTCGAACTGTGTCAACTATGCAGGCAGCAAAGGCTCTATAGTTTCCTTGCTCGGATTCTTTTGTGGCATCTTCTTCTTCATCATGACTCCAAGTAGTTGTAAAGGACATCTTGAGTTTTTTTTGTATATTTGGACATTCAGATCTGATATGACCATATCCTTCACATTTAAAGCACTGAACACCTTTAGACTTCTGTTTAAGATCAGCCTTATCAGCAGAATATTGAGTTCTTCTGTTTTCACCAAAGGAAGAACTTGTTCTGGAGCCGGTTGAAATGGGTGGTTGAAACTGATGTTTGAATTGTGAATGCTAATTTTTTGTGATAAGTGCATATGCTACATCCATCTCTTCTTCAGAACAATCATCAGACTTGTTCTCATCTTCAGTAGCATTGAAAGTATAATTCCTCCTTTTCTCTTTATGAGAATATTTCTCAAACAGTTCCAACTCATATGTTTCAAGTTTACCCATCATGGTGTCAAGGGTAATGGTTGAGGGATCATGAACTACACCTATAGCGGCGGCCTTCATGCCAAATTTGGTAGGCATGGATCTTATAACTTTTCTTACCACCTTTTCTTCAAACAATGGAACTCCAAGGTTGGAAGCATTGTTCATCAAATCTTTGATGCGTCCATAAAAGTCTTGAATGCTTTCATCTTCCCCCATTTTTATGTTCTTAAATCCGGTATTTAGAATTTCAACATTTGACTTACGAAGAGTCAGGGATCCTTCATGATTTGTTTCCAAAATCTCACATGCTTGCTTTGCAAGAGTACACGCCGAGATAAGTTTAAATTGAGAGGGATCAACTCCTTTGAAAATGGCATTCAGGGCCTTGTTATCATAGTGCGGCAATAACTTCTGCTACAATATACTAGTTCTTTGAATTCTTGTCAGTCCCATTAATAGTTGGAGGAGTATATCCTTCTTCTATAGAGTCCTAGCAACGATCATCAATGGACTTGATGAAAGCCCTCATTCGAGCCTTCCAAAAAGCATAGTTTGTTCCAACTAGAAGTGGAGGAACATTGACAGAATTTCCCATTGGCATTCCTTCCATCCTGAACCTAAAATAAGAGACACACCAAGGATCTTGTGCAGGTAGAGGTTAGCACAACCACTATGATACCAAATGACAATATAGGTCTCTTAAGGAACTTTTGTACATGATAGTTGCATAGGAAGTTACAACTGCCTTAAGTAGCAAACTAAGAATCAAAATAAACATACACAAACACAAGTATTTGTTTACGTAGTTCAGTGACAAAGCATGTCATCTAATCTGCGGGGCACTCACCGGACAGATGCCCAATCCACTATCAGAAAGTACAACTTCTAACTCTAAGATTTCACACACTGAAATCTAGCTATACGTACTATAATGAATTGGAAAGAAGAAAACCTATTGCTATTACAAGTGCATACCAACTTGTCTCTCTATGACGTCCCAGCCACAGAGTTCTGTCCTCCACACAATCCTTGTGTTGTAATGAGTTAGCAGCCCACAATCATCTCAGCATGAATATATATTGAGTAGGATGTTGCCTTCTTTGCACTAAGCAGACTCAACTCCTTTAAAAATGGCAACAGAGTATTTGCACAAAAAATGGAGTTGTCGACAACAGATTCCTTCTCCAGTATTTATATGTGACAACTGAAGGATCTGAATAAATATTGACTTCAATCACTCACCTCTTCGCAGACTTTAGTTTGAAACGGTCAACATAAATGGACATCACAAAACATATGATCATTTAAGCAACAATAACACCTGGAAATAAAGAACAGAAAAACTCTTCAGAACTCAACTAAACACGGACATAAATAATGATGATTAAATGATTGGCAGATAAAAACTTTCTCTCCATAGTTGAAACTGCTTGAGACTGTCAATACATAAGTAGAGCTAAGAGCTTCTTTTTCCAAATACAACCAACATAAAAGAAGAAACACTAACAAAGGCAAACATTGATAAGTCGCAAAGCCCCGCTACAAGGCATTACATGTGTGTGATGATACTACACAAAAAAACAATTTTTCAAAAGGCATGCAAATTTTTGAAAACTCAAGCATATGGGAGATTGCAAATTCCTAATTGTATCCTAAAGTTGGTAAAGCTTTCTTCATTTAAGGGTTTTGTAAATATGTCCGCAAATTATTTATCGGTAGGCACAAATTCTATGGAAATATTATCCTTAGCTACATTGTCTCTAAGAAAGTGGTGCCTTAGGTCTATGTGTTTAGTCCTAGAGAGTAATACTGGATTTTTGGTTAAGTTAATTGCACTAGTGTTATCACAATGAATGAGTATGCATGAATAGCTAAGTCCATAGTCCATAAGGGTTTGTTTCATCCAAAGGACTTGTGCACAACAACTAGCTGCGACGATATATTCCGCTTAAGTAGTTGAAAGTGCAAACTAGTTTTGTCTCTTGGAAAACCAAGAAACAAGACTCATCCCTAGGAATTGACAACACCCACTAGTGCTTTTTCAATCTACTTTACACCCGGCAAAATCGGCATCGAAAAAACCAATTAATTCAAAAGATGCATCACTTAGATACCATAATCCTAACTCAATCGTACCTTTTAGATATCTCAATATGTGTTTGACTGCACTTAAATAAGACATCTTGGGGCACGATTGAAACCTAGCACATGCACATATGCTAAGCATGATATCCGGTCTACTTGTGGTTAAGTAAAGGAGACTACCAATCATACCTCGATATCGCTTTTCATCTACCTTTACATCGTCTTCATCTTTATCAAGCTTGATGGATGTGCTCATTGGGGTTAAAGCAAGCTTGGCTTCATTCATCCCGAATCTTTTGATGAGCTCCTTGGTGTACTTCGCTTGATTGATGAAGATGTCTTTATTGGTTTGCTTGATTTGAAATCTAAGCAAGAAGGAGAGTTCTCACATCACACTCATCTCAAACTCTTCTTGCATACATTTAGCAAACCAATCACATAACAATTCATTAGTAGCACCAAAAATGATATCATCCACATAAATTTGCACAAGTAAGATATCATTTTTAGTGAAAAGAGACACAACGGCTTTTCCAACTCTAAAACCTTGTTGAATCAAAAAGTTGGAAAGTCTTTCATACCAAGCCCTAGGGGCTTGTTTTAAACCATATAAAGTCTTTTTACGTTTGTAAACATGATTTGGAAATTCAAAGTTTTTGAAACTAGGGGGATTGTTCAACATAAACTTCTTTCATTATAAAACCATTCGAAAATGCACTTTTAACATCCATTTGAAAAAGTTTAAAGCATTTGAAACTTGCATAAGCTAAAAGCATGTGAATTGCTTCTAATCTAGCTACGAGAGCATAAGTTTTATTATAATTTATTCCTTCTTCTTGATTATACCCTTGGGTCACTAACCTAGCTTTGTTTCTAATGACTAATCCATCTTCATCTAATTTATTTCTATAAACTCATTTAGTCCCAATTACGGTTTGTTCACTAGGCCTTGGTACTAAATCTCAATCATCATTCCGTACAAATTGATTTAGTTCCTGCTGCATGGAAATAACTCATTTAGTCCCAATTACGGTTTGTTCACTAGGCTCTACTTGCAAAATAAAAGCCACATATTGACAAATATTTTTAAGTTTAGAACGTGTTACCACTCCCGTTGAGGGCTCTTCAATGACTTGATCAACTGGATGATCTTTTATCAATCGGTATCCTTTTGGAAGAGGTGGTAGATCGAGTTTCATCTTCTTCTCCAACTTGAGGTAAGGATGAGGATAAACGTTCTCCATCATCTGGTTCCTCATTGAGTTCATCTTAACCTCCTTATCATGAAAGGTCAACTCCTCAAGTTCCTCACCTACATTTACAATCTTAACATTTCTTGAAGAATCATTAGTTTCATCAAAGGTAACATGCATAGATTCTTCAACAATCATAGAACTATTTGAGTAACCAAGAAAAATACTTTCATCGGATTTAGAATCAAATTTTCCTAGATGCTCTTTAGTGTTTAAGATGAAACATTTGCATCCAAAAACTCTAAAATATCCCATACTTGGGATTCTATCATTCCAAAGCTCAAAAGGGATTTTCTTGATTCTAGGTCTCAATAAAACACGATTCAATAAATAACAAGAAGCATTTATGGCTTCGGCCCAAAAATACTTAGGCAAATTATTTTCACAAAGTATAGTCCTATCCATTTCTTGTAAAGTTCTATTCTTCATCTCAACCACCCCATTTTGTTAAGGGATTCTAGGGGAAGAAAAGGTATGTTCAATACCTAGTTCATCACAAAATTCTAAAAAAAAAATATTTTTAAATTCATCTCCGTTATCACTTCTAATTTTCAAAATTGAAATTCATTTTTCATTTATGACTCTCCTAGCAAATTTTTTAAAGAAATCAAAAGTTTTATTTTTCTTAGTTAAGAAGAAAACTCATGTAAATCTTGAAAAATCATCAACCAAAACATAGCAATATAGTTTACCACCTAGACTAGCAACATCATAAGGATCAAAGAGATTCATGTGCACAAGTTCAAATGTTCTAGATCTGGTAACTTGATTTACACTATGGAAGGAAGACTTGACTTATGTTGGTGTGTAGTCCTGGCGGGCCGAGTCATCAATCGCCTCGTGGCGTGTAGGCCTGGCAGGCCGAGTCACACTCGAACGCCGGGGGCACTCGGGTCCTATACAGTATAAGATGAAGGTGTGCCCTTCCCTTTCACCAATTGGTTTGGGGGTCCTTGGTTAGCGCCGAATTCTGGGAGCTGATATCAAAGCGGGGGTCCCGGGTTCGAGTCTCGACTGACGATTGCTAAAGGGGATATTGTTGGCATGTAGGCCTGGCGGGCCGAGTCACACTCGAACGCCGGGGGCGCTCGGGCCCTATACAGTATAAGATGAAGGTGAGCCTTTCCCTTTCACCAATTGGTTTGGGGGTCGTTGGTTAGCGCCAGATTCTGGGAGCATGTTGGCTTTAGGTTTTTAACCTTAGTCTTAATCTCGGTTTTGATGATAATAAATATGGAACTAATATTTCATTGAGAAATCTTTCAGGTTCCATATCGGTTAGCATTCGATGTCCTCGATCGAATAAATTGGAAGAGATCAGAAAATCAGAAGGACATTGATCGTCGTGCTCAGGTTCATCGTGGAATTTCTCGAAGATCAACGTGTGCACCAAAGTCATCTTGGACGAGTCCAAAAATCACGTGAAAAGCTCTCCAAGTTGACGCACATTGAAGGTCGGAACCCGAAAATGAAGCGCCCAAGAAAAATAGCTGAAAAATTAATATCAGCCTATGTTCGGTCGACCGCACAAAGACATTGGGGCAGCGGTCGCTTGAGCGGTCAATCGATCGGTCGACCGGCCAATCGACCGAGCGGCTGTAATTAATAGTTTTCTATCCGTTGAGCTGTCGTTTCTTTGAGAGGGTATAAATATACCTCATCTAACTCCTTTAATTCTACTTCTCCCACTCTTACAGATTCGATCGAGCACTCTAAAGGGAGATTTGAGCCTTCTAAAGATTGATTGCAGCGCGCCCTAATCTTCTGTCAAAATCCGCTTCAAGCGCACACTCTGTCTCAACTCAGGATTTAATTCGAGCTCTAATTCTTGGCGAGTTGAAGGCGTCGAAGGCTTGGAAAAGAGCATTGATCCTTGGTTTTATTCTAAGCTCTTTTCATTGTAATTTCAACTATTTATTTGAACTTGTTTTCTTGGATTTGAGATTGTGAAGACCTAGGTTATTAGGTCTCGTGTGGAAGTGGTATCCTTGTTGTGAAGGTGTAAAGCCACTTGTGTAAACTTAGTTTTACTAGGATTAGTTGAGTTGTCCCTTAGGGTCGAGGTGGAAGAGTGCTCTTGGTAAGAAGGCGGAGACTTCCGAGTGTGGAAGTGCCTTAGGTCGAGAGTGCGACTCTTCGAGTCAAAGTCCTCATTGTATGGGAAACAAGAATTAATCTAGTAAACCTAGTTTGGAAATCCTAAGCGGGATGCTTAGATAGTGGAGTAGGCATAGGGGCCGAACCACTATAAATTTGTGTATTTGCATTGATATTCTATTTGTGCTTAATTGTTTATCTTGCTTCCGCATCCAATCGTAAAATTGCAATTTGCCTAAGTGATCTAAGTAAACGATTAAAATTGAATTTAGGTTAATTAATTTAGTTAACACACTATTCACCCCCCCCCCTTCTAGTGTTGTCATTTGTACAACAATTGGTATCAAAGGCGGGTCGTAGATTGAGATTTCACCATCTCCTCTACATCGTCTCTCGATCTTGAAATGGCACTAGAGTCGGTAGCATCTTCACCTCCTAGGTTCGATGAATCGAACTTTGGTCTTTGGAAGTCTAGAATGTACACCTACTTAAAGACTAGAGGTTTTGATGTTTATAACATGATTAAATTAGAATACATTGAACCTAAGGTTGACATGAATTATTGGAGTGAACATGACAAGAAAATATTTCAATCAAATGGAGATGTTATGTATTCCATATTTTGTACCTTACCTGATAGCATCCTCGATAAAGTCATGCATTGTACATCTGCATTTGATATTTGGGCAACATTAAACATGCTATATGATTTTGCAAAAACCGAAGAGATTACTACTTATGTTGAAGGTGGTGATGACAATGGTCATCCATCCGCTACTAACGTCTCTTGTGATGCCCATAGCATTTCCGGTCAAAGAAGCACGCTTAAAAGTAAGAAAAGAAAAGTCAAGTGCTTCCTTTGCCAAGAGAAGGGACATATTAAGAAAAATTGTCCCTTGATGAGAAAGAAATCCAAGAAGGAGAAGAAGGTCTCCAATTTCACTTCGGAATCAAGTGGAGCCTCCTCATGTGATGACAATGAAGCCACCTCAAAATTGTGCCTCGTGGGTCTTGATGATGAGGTAAAGTCTTCCGCTTCTTGTCATAATAGTGATTCTAGTAATTCAAGCTCATTTAACATGTCTTATGATGAGCTAGTTGATGAATGTAGAAAAATGTATGAATTGCTCATGAAAAAGAACAAGGAAATAAAGAAAGTTGAAAAGGAGAATTCTAAGCTTACTAGTCACTTGCATGCCTTAGAAGTTGAAAATGAAAAATTGAACACTAGTGTGCTTGATACATGCCATGATGATTTGAAGCTTGAAATTAAGAACTTAAAACATAGAAATGAAAAGTTAGAGATTGAAAATGATGAATTATTAAATAAGACTTCCAAAATTAGAAATAAAAATGAGAGCTTGAAAAATAGTTTAAAACTTAATGGTAATGATTCTTCAAATGATTTCAAAATGGAAAATGAGAGTTTGAAAAATGAAAATTATTTGTTGAGATCTCAATCTCATGCATTGCATAAGTCCATTAATGACTTGAAAAATGAGGTTGTTCTCTTGAGTAAGAAAACACATAATTTATCCAATGTTTCATCCTTTAGAAATCATAAGAAGAAGAATGATCTTTCTAATAATGCTCATACTCATCATGTTTCACATGTCAAGCATTCAAATGATAGATCTAATGTTCATAGCACAAATAAAAAGAAATTCAATGGACATTATTTTTGTTGTGGTATTTTTGGCCATACTATTTATGATTGTGCATTCAAGAAAAATCCAAGTGTAGTTAAGACACTTTGGATTCCTAGGCCAACTCACCCCCAAGTACCCAAAGCCATTTGGGTACCAAAAGTCTCATCTTCTTTTGTAGGGGGAGCTACCACACAAGGATGAATGAAAAGTGGTGTATTGGAGTTGACCATGGACTTGAATGATGAATTCTTCCATGGTTGCAACTTCAAGCTACCTTGATGCCTTAGGTAAAGTTGTCATCAAAACTATTCTAGTATCATCTTCCAACTTGCATTGTTTTACTTTAGTTGAAGATTATGATACAATGCTTAATTGATCTTCATACTCTAGAATTGTTTTATGAAATGATTTTTGTTTTTGATTTTCGGTCTCTTCGGAGACCAATGTGGCCTATAATGGGCCTAAGTGATCTTGCGGTTCTAAATCGTAGGCTAATTGTGGCATTTTGGTTTTCAACCAATAGGAAGGGTTGGAGATCTTATTTTTCAAACATTTTATATTTTGAGATCTCTTAATTCGTTTCGGATTCACGATAACGCTATTTAAAATGGATTTCAAGCTATTTAGCAAAGTGAAGTTTTATAATGATATTTGATTCTTCTCTTTGCTTTTTGGTTTGGTTAGCTTGCTAAGTAGCTATATTTTCACTAAAACATTAGTGTAGCTCACTTGCAAGTTATGAGTATTTTAGGAAGGCTAATTAGAATAAAAAAGATTAGTTTGACTAAATCATCATGAAGAAGGTATAACTTTGATAAATTCAAAATCTTAGTGTTATACGTCAATGTTTAAGCTTAAATGATGTCTCAATACTCATGATTAGAATTACATGATAAATCTTTGAATTCTCATGAGAAGGTAGAATTTTAGCACTTAGGCAAATTTCATTAAATGAAACTTGCTCTAGGTTGATACTAGAGACATTCTTTTAAGTCCAAACTAGTTAAACATGTTTAGAAATCTTACTCTTTAAATATTTCATATTTTAAGATCTCTTTGATTCATTTTGATAACATGTTAATTCTTTAAAATGAATCTTTACTATCTAGCATATGTTGAGATTTTTAAATGAAACCTTGCATTGACCCTTTGCTATTTAGTATGTTAGCTTGCTAGTTGGTATATAATTTCATTATGATACTAATGAAGCCTACTTGCAAGTTAAAAAAGTGGTAAACATAGGAAAACTATGCTATCATGAAGAAAAGTGAAAAGTAAATGACAAGTTTGGCAAAAATCTATTGAAAGAGGTATGAATCTATTTTTTGCAAAATCTTAATGTAATTCTTGAATATTCATACTTTAATGATGTCTCTATATACTCATGATTGATTTTGCATGATAAATATTTGAATTTTCATGAGTAGGCAATTTCATGGGTAACTAGGCAAGTTCATGATATTAATATTGAATGAATTTGGACTAGTTTGAAATTTCTTATTAGAGACCTCATTTTGAGTAAACACCTAATTAACATGTTTAGATACACACATGATATGATTCAAGGTGTTTAATCATGAAAATTCATGTGTAGATGAAAAATGTGATAACTAGATCATATTAGAGGACTTAACTTGGAAAAGTTTGACCCAAGTCAACAAATCGACTTGGACACTAGAATTTAAGACCAAACTTCATAAACATGTTTAGGAATTGGTATGACATGTTTCCATGCACTTAGAATGAAAAATTCATATGGATATGGATAAAATGACATAGAGGTGGTTTCATGAAAATCTCTTTTGAACCAAGTTGACTTAAAGGTCTCATTTTCAATCCATATTTGAGAAACATGTTTAGATTTACTCATGAGAGGTATCCATAGGTTTAAGTTTGAAAAATCATGAGTAAATGATAAGATTGACACTTAGCAAGTTTCATGACAACTAGCTTAGTTTTGAATGAAATCATGCTAAGTTGATATCTTTACTTAAGGATATAATTTTCATTTCAAACTTGACATACACTCTTTACATGATCATTTTATGGTGTCATAGAAGTTTGAATGAAAATTGAACATGTTTTAAGAATAACTGAAAATTATGAAAATGTCATTTCACCCAACAATTGGTATGCATTTTCAGTTATTTCTAAAAAATATAGAAAAATCCTTTTTAATTGATTCTTGAAACTGCACCCTCACTGAAAATCTAGGTTCTTCAGTAAAATTTTTAAAAAGTTTCATCAAGAATCTGATTTGTAATGGAATTTTAAAGTAAGAATTCGAAAACACAAAGTATCATCCTTCATGAAATATCAATCTTTTCGATACTTTGATTTTTCTTCAAAAACTTCAAATGAAAACTCATGTATACAAATTGGATTCCATTTCTAATATCATTCCCACAATTTCTTGAGTAAAATCATTTCTAGGAATGATTTTGATAACTTGGATGATAGCTAGAAATATTCATTTGTTTGTTAAAATCAATATAGGATGAAAAATGAACTTTGAAAATTCATTTTGAGTTCAAACTTGACACATGCATTTCAAATGACCATTCAACATTTGGTATCAAAAAATTTTGTCCAAAAATTGGTTTCAAAAATTTTCGTCGAAAATATAATTTTGTATAGATTTAAAAGTTTGATTTTTGAAAACTAGAAGTATAGGTTGACCTAAGTCAACAACATAACTTAAAAATTTCATCTTAAGCCCAAACTTGATTCATAGACTTACATTCTCTCATGTTTGATGTGTAAATGCGTAAATATGAGAAAACATGAGTAGGTAGCCAAATTTGATACTTAGCATTTTCATGGTTTCAAACATACTTTAAATGAAATCATGCTAAGTTCATACATACTTGAGAACATACATGTTTTTGTTTTGAATTCAATATAGTTTTGAACATATCATGTATGATTTTGTTTCATATCAAATATTTGTTTTTCATTCCTTTGGTTGAGATTGTCATATTTCATGAAAAATCTTTAGAGTCTCAACTTCATGAAAAAATAATTGTTTTTTCATCCCTTTGACTAGATTAACCTTTCTTGCCCTTTTTGATTGATGTCAAAAGGGGGAGAAAATTATAGGTAAAGGGGAGAAAAATATAGGAAGACCATGCATATAGATAGGGGGAGTTTTTTTTCATAGATATGCATGTTGATAGGGGGAGAAATCCCTTAGTTGATATCCTCTATGCTTTAATGTATATATTTTCTTAAGGATGTTTGTCATCATCAAAAAGGGAGAGATTGTTGGCTTTAGGTTTTCAACCTTAGTCTTAATCTCGGTTTTGATGATAACAAATATGGAACTAATATTTTATTGAGAAATCTTTTAGGTTCCATATCGATTAGCGTTCGATGTCCTCAATCGAATAAATCAGAAGAAATCAAAAAATCGGAAGGACATTGATCGTCGTGCTCGGGTTCATTGTGGAATTTCTCGAAGATCAACGTGTGCACCAAATTCATCTTGAACGAGTCCAAAGATCACGTGAAAAGCTCTCCAACGCACGTTGAAGGCCGGAACCCAGAAATGAAGCGTCCAAAAAAAATGGCTAAAAAATCAATATCAGCCTATGTTCGGTTGACCGAAGACGGTTAAAAAGCGGCAGTGGCTACTTCGGTCGACTGATTGAAGCCAAAAATTGGCAGAGGACGCATCGGTCGACCGGACTACGGATCGCTGAAGCCGCAACTTGCGTCGGTCGACCGGATTGCAGGAACGCAAGAATTGCATCTGGCGGTCGACCCGCTGGTCAACCGCACAGAGACATTGGGGCAGTGGTTGCTTGAGCGATCAATCGGTCGGTCGATCGACCAATCGACCGAGCGGCTGTAACGGATAGTTTTCTATCCGTTGAGTTGTCGTTTCTTCGAGAGGGTATAAATATACCTCATCTAACTCCTTTAATTCTACTTCTCCCACTCTTACAGATTCGATTGAGCACTCTAAAGGGAGATTTGAGCCTTCTAAAGATTGATTGCAGCGCGCCCTAATCTTCTGTCAAAATTTGCTTTAAGCGCACACTCTGTCTCAACTCGAGATTTAATTCGAGCTCTAATTCTTGGCGAGTTGAAGGAGTCGAAGGCTTGGAAAAGAGCATTGATCCTTGGTTTTATTCTAAGCTCTTTTCATTGTAATTTAAACTGTTTATTTGAACTTGTTTATCTTGGATTTGAGATTGTGAAGACCTAGGTTGTTAGGTCTCGTGTTGAAGTAGTATCCTTGTTGTGAAGGTGTAAAGCCACTTGTGTAAACTTAGTTTTACTAGGATTCATTGAGTTGTCCCTTATGGTCGAGGTGGAAGAGTGCCCTCGGTAAGAAGGCGGAGACTTCCGAGTGTGGAAGTGTCTTAGGTCGAGAGTGCGACTCTTCGAGTCAAAGTCCTCATTGTAAGGAAAACAAGAATTAATCTAGTAAACCTAGTTTGGAAATCCTAAGCGGGGTGCTTAGGTAGTGGAGTAGGCATAGGGGCCGAACCACTATAAATTTGTGTGTTTGCATTGATATTCTATTTGTGCTTAATTATTTATCTTACTTCCGTATCCAATCGTAAAATTATAATTTGCCTAAGTGATCTAAGTAAACGATTAAAATTGAATTTTGGCTAATTAATTTAGTTAACACACTATTCACCCCCCCCCTCTAGTGTTGTCATTTGTACAACAACTTATTTACCATGTTGACATGCATCACAAAGTCTATCTTTTTCAAATTTTATTTTGGGTATTCCTTTAACTAAGTCATTTTTAGTTATTTCTTGGATAAGGCTCATGCTAGCATGCCCTAGCCTTCTATGTGACAACCAAGAATCATTTTCCATAGCTACTAAGCATCTAACATGGGGATTAGGCAAAATATTTAAAACTACTGTGTACATATTTTCATGCCTATTTCCAATGAAAATAAGATCATTTGATGGTGCACTTCTAATGATATATTTAGATGCTTCAAATATAACTACATGTCCATTATCACATAAGTGAGATATACTAATTATATTATGCTTCAACCCATCAACTAATAGAACATTTTTAATGCATGGGTAAGGAAGTATACCTATATCTCCAATGCCAACAATCTTACCTTTGACATTGTCTCCAAAAGTTACATGTCCACTATCCTTGCTTGATAGGGTTGCAAATAGACTGATGTCACCTATCATATGCTTTGAGCAACCGCTATCCAAGATCCAAGTGCTCCTACTTGCTTGAGGATGGTTCTCCATCTATAAAAGGAGATGAGGCAACTTTAGGTACCCAAATCTTCTTGGGTCCTTAAGTGTTAGTCATCTTAGGAACCCAAGTAAATCTAGCATGGGGGTTCCTCTTGAGTGCACAATCCCCAGCCATATGTCCAAAAATATCACAAGAGAAATAACTTCCAGTAAATCTCCTAATGCTATGGGTGTGAGCATGGAAGTGTGCATGAGCATGACCATGTGTGGTTTTTCTAGCATTAGCAACTTTAAGCATGGCATTTTGCAAAGTTACCATTTTCTCATTTAGCATGCATAATTCCTTTTCTAAACTAAGTGTGCTATCATTCAAATGTTCTACTTGACCACTCAAAAACTTTTTTTCATCTTCTAGTTTTTCATTCTAATTTTTTAAGCCCTTCTTAACATTTTCAAAGGCATGCTTTTCATTCTTAAGGCTTTCTACCTCTTTCCTTAAGGCATTGCATGAAAGTAGCAAGTTATCATTTTCTACTTCTAAGGATTTATTGTCCTTTTTAAGGTCTAAATATTTTTTTTAATAGCATTAAACTCAATTCTAATTCTTCTTTTGTAAATGAAAGTTCACCAAAAATAAATTTTACCTCGTTATCATTTGCCATGAGGCAAAAAATTGTCTTCTCGCTTTTGTTCTCCTCTTCACTTGATGAGGATTCACTTTCATCCCAGGAAGCCATCATTGCTTTCTTCTTCTTCTTGTACTTGTCCTTCTTGTAAGGAGTGGAGGTTGAGGCCATCTCGAGAAATGGGCAATAATAATCCTTCTTTAGGTGCCCGGTCTTGTTGCAATTGTAGCAAGTGTAGCCTCCCGTGCCTCTCCTCATGCCACCACTCATGAAGCTCATGAACCTTCCTATCATCATCGCCATTTCTTCAAAGTCATCGAATTCTTCTTCGGATGATGAAGGTTCTTCAACCCGGTGTGATGCTTTTAAACCAATGGTCTTGCTTTTGGAGGCATCTTCCTCCTTGTGTGTCGTCATGTGGATCTCATGTGTCATGAGAGACCCAATGAGCTTGGTAATTTTCAAAGTAGTCAATTCCTTGGCTTCCATGACCGCAATCACCTTTGGCTCCCAAGCTTTGGGAAGGGAACGATGGAGCTTCCATACCTTCTCCTCTTCTTTTATATCTTTTCCAAGCTTACATAAACCATTAGTGATATTTTGAAAACGTGGATGCATTTCATCAATGGTTTCATGTGATTGCATGTAAAACATTTCATAGTTATGCATGAAAAAATTTATCTTAGACTCCTTAACTTGTGAAGTGCCTTCATGTGTAGTCTCTAAGACATTCCAAAGTTCAAAGGCCGACTTACAAGTTGAAATACGATTAAATTCATTAATGGATAGGCCACAATAAAATGCATTTATGGCCTTGGCATTTGCATTAAAGAGTCTCACTTCTTCCGAATTTCATTCATCCATATTCTTAGTAGGTTTCTTATACTCTACTTGAATCATTCTCCATACATTCATGCCTAGTGATTGGAGGAAGCTATTCATTCTTATCTTCCAATAGGCATAGTTGTTTCCATCGAAGAGTGGTGCAGTATGAGTAGAGGACCCTTGAGCTAGTTGGATTTCGCTAGACATTCTAAGTTGTAGGATAGACGGTTAAATCTAATCCTACGACCTTGCTCTGATACCAAATGTTGTTCAAATATCCACACTAGAAGGGAGGGTAGAATAGTGTGTAGCTAAAAACAAGATTCAACTACAATCTTTTCGATTCAAACCCATTTACAACCAAATCGATAATCTTTTAAGTTGGATGCTTAGACAAGTAAATATAGCAATTGAAAGCAAGTAATGAGGCAATGATAACACAAGCATTTATAGTGGTTCGGCCAAACCGCCTACTCCACTACCTTGGCTCCACACCATAGATTTCTAACCCAACTTCTTTATAGACCAAGTGTTTCCCTTAAAATACAATGAGGACTCACTTATCAACCCTTTGAGAAAGCCTCAACACCTATTCTCTTAGGCAAAATACAACTCTACAAAGAACCTAAGATGTTTACCTAGCACACCTTACAAGCTACAATGGTGAAAAAGCACTTAAACAACTAAAGAAAACAAGAACAAGGGAACAAGGAAGTAAATCAAGCTTGTGTGCTCCCTTCTTAGCCTTCCAAGACTCCAACTCCTCAACTCGAATGGTGAAATTTGAAGCCAATGTTGAGTCGTAAAGAACACTTCGAACGGATGATGAATCGATGAAGCGCGGGCATGGAAATCACTCTTAGAAGGCTTTAAGAACTCTCTTGAAGGCTTAATGCAACAGTAAAGTGATGTAGGTGAAGGTTTATGAGGGGTATTTATAACCCCTCACCAAGCCAGGTCACCCAACTGGCATTTTCCTGCCCGTTGGCGCCGCCCGATCGGTGGTCATCTAATGGTCGGTCGACCAACCACCGACTGGAGCTATCTGGTATATTTCAAGCTCTGTTGATCGTTGGTCGGTTGATGGGCCAGTCGACCGACTGTCAATCACCCATCGGTCAGAACATGGAAATCCTACGGGCCTGTTTGGTTAGCGAAACCAAGTCTGTTTTCAACGGGCCTGTTTGGTTAGCGAAACCAAGAAAACTGCTTACGAAAACGTGTTTGGTTTAGTGTTTTCGTGAAACTAAATCGAAACCAAAATGAAAACGAAACCAGTTTTCTTAATAAAAATGAAAACAACAGAATGTTGTTTTCTGTGGTTTCGAGACTGTCGGTTTCGTTATCAAAATACTGTGACAACTTTGTAAATATAAATATTTTTTTATAAAATTAATTAATTTAAAAATAAATCAAACTATATCGAATTTTTAAAAATAAAAATAAAAATCATCATTTTTAACTCAAACTTTTATCTTAAATTTATAAAATAATTAAACCAATTTATATCTAATTGACTCAAACCCAAATTTTAAATAACTCAATTTTCTTAAAGTTGGTCTATTTATAATTTAATCAAACCTAATTTTAGATCATTGGACTTATTTTTTTTTTGAAATTTTATAATAACTATTAATTAATTTTTATATCTAATTAAATAAAAAAATCTTAAATTACCAATAACTTAATTAATTAAATCATTTAAATATTTTGTAACCATATTAACAAATATTTAATTTTGTAAACTAACTAAATATTTAATTACTACTAAAAATGTTCAAGGAAAATTAATATTATTTTTTATAATCAAATAAATATTTACTGGTTTCAACTAACTAAAACTGATGTTGTTTTTATTAACCAAACGCATTTTCAGAAAACTGAAAACTAGAAACCAAAACTAAGTTTTCGAAATCAAGTTTTCAGTTTCACTGTAACCAAACCAGAAAATAATTTTCGCTAACCAAACAGCACCTACAATTTGCTGATTTTTGTTGATTTCTTCTCGCGATGTTAGTTTCCGAGTTTTGTCTTTAGGTTTTGACTTGGGATTTATTACAAACAGGTTTGGGTTAATATCCTAGAGGCATATTACATTAATTTCTATTTCTATTCCTAAGAATCTACGCGATCATCGTCGGAGCCATTTTTGACGTTTCTTGGCATTTTTCCGAACGTAGCTCACACGCATATCGTTCCATCAACTTGAACTTTAACTCCACAAATGTGTTAGATTCATGTTTGTTATCATCAAAATAGAGAATTAGGCCTAGGGGCAATCCTTGGGCCAACAATGGGGCCCTAGTGGACCCCGAGCCCGAGGAGGAGATTCTTGTTTCTCCATAGAAAGATTTGTCGCATGTCGTTCCCGTTCCCGAGCCCGAGAAGTATAATATAGTGTGGTGTTTGATAGTATGGTGTTATCAGTATAATATATCAATTTCAAAAGATACATTTTTTTATGGTGTTTGATAGTATTTGATGGTATTTTTGAAATTAGTGTATTTGATGTTTAAGTATAGTGCTGTATTTTTATGGTGTATTTTTTATGGTATATTTTTTATAGTGTACTTTTTATGGTGTATTTTTTATGGTGTATTTTGATGGTGTATATTTCAATATAGTATGATGTTTTAGTATTTTTAATGGTGTATTTAACATTATCAGATTGAAGTATTCTTTTTCTTTTTGATACTATTGATATCAGTATAGTGTAGTGTAGTATATATATCAATGTGTAGTGTGGTATTTGATGGTACATATATATGAGTGTGGTATTTTATGGTACATATATATATCAGTGTGCAGTATGATGTTTGATGGTACATATATATGTGGCCATTATTGAAACCAATGTTAAACTTCTTATATACAATTGAGATCAATCAAAGAATTGGCCAAAATTAAGCAATTCCCGAAAGTTTAGGTCATTTTCATCTAATAATGCTTAAATCTACGTGGATCTCTTTTGACGTGACAATATTTAAAAATTATTTTCTAATCGCCACGTTAGCTAATTAACGGACGACATCGCAGCTAGTTGACGAGGGGACATTATTGGAACCAATGTTAAACTTCTTATATACAATTAAGATCAATTAAAGAATTGGCCAAAATTAAAAAATTCACGAAAGTTGAGACTATTTTTGTCTAATAACCCTATTTCCTATATATATTCGGGTTCGCTACCTTTGAAACCTTCTCTCATGATCCTTGAGTCATCTGTTGAGAACCCTTAGCTTTATTTTTTATAACTATTCGGGTTTGCTACCTTTGACAAGTTCTAAATAATAAATTTTGGACTTAATCAAAAGTGTGAAAATAAAACAAATAAAAAAAATTCATCAATTTTTAATTTTTTTTATAACTATAATGATAAATAAAATATATAATACTTTTAATGATCCATATATCATTTATAACAACTATCATTTCTTGAGAAAATAATAAATTTCATACTTTCTTAAAAGTGAATAAGTAAGATCAAATCATTTTTCGATAAGTATTATTTACAATTACAACAACAAATTTTAAATATAATAGACATTTTCAAACTATTACAAAAGTCTAAAACTATAGAACCAAATACCAAACCTAACTCAATGACATTTCAACTAATATTTATACTTAATAGTTAGAAATATATATATAAATATATAACTTTGAGAAAAACAAACGTCCGTGTATATATATATATATATATATATATGAATTTTGGGCATCAAAAATTACAAATTTTAGAAGAAATTAGAAGTATCACAAAATATAACTACACTTGCATTCTATTATACAGCATTACAGGAGATGCTATTACGAAGGTCCTATAAACAAAAGACTAAAGTAAAATAGAAAGAATAAATTGAACTACTATCTCCCTTAAAAATGAATTATAATGAACAAGAAATAAGAGACGGACCCAGCTCAATGACGTTGGACAACATTTTTTTTAATTAGGTATGCGAAACAAGGGGCGTGGAACCTCATCGGCATATGGAAACACCAATATCAAGAGTCTACTGCTTCCACTTCTCAAAATGCATCTACTTTGCAGAATTTGTGGATGCCAATCCTGCAATACTAGTTTGTATATTATACGTTTATATATGGAAATTGGGATGTCTGCGAAAACAAGGTAAACGAGAAAAAGCTCTCCCAAAGATGCCATAGTCTACTGCTTCCACTTCTCAAAATGCATCTACTTTGCAGAATTTGTGGATGCCAATCCTGCAATACTAGTTTGTATATATACGTTTATATATGGAAATTGGGATGTCTGCGAAAACAAGGTAAACGAGAAAAAGCTCTCCCAAAGATGCCAATAATACTCAGGTATCAACAACCTTTTCACGACTACAGAACTCTTGTAAATCTCAATTTGCCTGAATCTACTGAAGGAAAAAAAACTATTAGAACAAGTTCCAAAATGACATACATACCATCTCATTATCAACTGAATTAAGCTAAATAAAAACCAAAAAGAAACGTACATGATTAAAACCTGGAAGTAACCCCACCTGTAAAAAAGAGAAAAATGCTAGCCGTACATAGGTATCTTCACTAACCAAGCATGTTCTTGATATTTGCCTGCAATAAATTCTTTTCAAATTAACCACTCATGATATAAAAAGACTGCAAAAATCAAGATCACATTATAGATTTACATAACATAGATCCAGTGGTTGGTAAAAACTAGTTATATGTTATGTTACTTCATATATTAAATTTCCAAGCGTTGGGAAATAGATGGGCTAAACTATAATTTTCATAACATTTTTTGACACCACAACAAAATATAATGAGCCAACATGAGTCACTGGCTGATTATCCAAATTGAATTGGTTATACAAAACAAACTAAAAGGGAAATTTAGCATTTCCTATACACCAAGTGGGTATTACAAGCATTTCAGAACAATTTGGCTTAAACAGACTTCATCAAGTATATAAGAAGCAAAGAAGAAGAAAAGTAATGGAGGGGAGACAAACCACAGTTCAAGGTGTGGGTAATCAAGGGCAAAGGTGTGGAGAGGATGAAAGAAACTGAAGGGAGAAACAGATGAGGCAACAAGTAAAAGAGGAGAGGAGATGGCTTGACCATGTTGCCCCAAGGCAAATGCTGTAATTGACCTAGAACCCATCTCAAAGAAATCCAACAAAACTTAGTCGTGAATAAATGTTAGTAATTAAGGAAAAAACAGTGTGAAGCTGTTAGGGCTAGGTTTGTACAAGAAAATACTTTGATACTAATGCCATTTATAACTCTAGGACCTCCTCCCTATCAACTTGACTGTACAACAAACTTCGTAGCTCATTTAAATTTGAGTAAAAAGCAGTTTGCCCCCTCACCTATGGGACTAGGCAACATTTGCCCCCGACCTTTTAAAAGTTGCACTTAACCACCCCACCTTCTCAAAATTATGCAACTTGCACCATCCAGAGATTTATTCCAGCTAGAACATGTGCCGTGCGCGGCACATGAATTTATCAAGGGAAATTGGGTTATTGTAATCAAAACATGAAACAAAAAATAAAAAATTCATGTGACCCAATTCATGAAATTTTCAAGGGCAATTAGGTTGCTGATGGGGTAGTAGTGCTGCTCTAATTTTCTCCTTTTTAAAATTTTTAATTGCTTTCTCAAGTTTTGATTACAATGACCCAATTGCCCTTGGAAAATTCATGGCATATGACATGTTTTGGCTAGAAAAATTCAACGGATAGTGTAAGTTACCTATTTTGCAAAAGGTGAGGTGGTTAAGTGCAACTTTTAAAAGGTTGGATGGCAAATATTGCCTACCCCTATAGATGAGGGGGCAAACTGCTTTTTACTCTTTAAACTTTTAGTTTTTCCAATACATTAAGGATTTTGTATGCATTTCAATATATATTACAATTTATTATACATTAAGCACATAATATACAAATATGCTACATATTAATTCTTGATGATGACTAAGTTGCTGCTGCTGAACAAAGGCGGCAACAAGTTGAGTAGATTACAGACCCTGCTCAACCTGTTTGCTGGTCCAGAAGAACTGGGCTGCATTCTGCAAGTTCAGGACCGAAATAGCCCTGTCAGAGACAAGAACCTTCCCCTCACAATTTAAGAAATGCAATTTATTGCAAATCCTCTATAAAATAGGAATTAACTTCTTCATGAATGGAGAAGCTTCCTTTTCACATACCATACTTGTTGTATAGAACAAGTATATAGTGCGTATACAACAACTAACAAGCAATGGAATGACACTGAGGCCAAAAGACTGTCACAATCAATAGAAGAAAGACAATGGAAAGATATCAGCATCAGTTGATCCAGCTGTCAAAAGTTGCAAAAAAATACTAAATTAAAAATAAGTTCAATAAAGGTCAGCAAGACAGCACAATGATTCTGGCTTTAAGAAAAAGTCAAGATTGAGACTCAGTAGACTCAACAGTGGTGGGGTGGGGAGGTCAGACCAAAATGAAAACTACAACTAACATATCCATAAATAGGTTACAGTCCCATTCTCATCAAAGAATATGTGAGTGAAAACTTAAAGTCAATTTGTAAACATTAGAACACCAAGCAGAGTTCCAAAACAACATTTCATATAATTCTAACCAAGATCTGCATCTGTTTGCAAGAGACAACAGCTCAGAAAGAAATATATATGCAAAAAAGTTATAACGAAATACCTCAAATGGTATCAGATTTTTTTCCAGTAAGAATACGTGATATCTGGAGGCCTCTGCTAAATGCTTCATTAAAGAGAATCCTTGTTTGCATTTCCTGGAACCCAGGCATCCAAGATAAAAATGCCACTGGAGCCATTACAATCACACCAAATAGGATGTCATAGAACCGAGCCACAGCAACCACAGTTTCCCACAGCACAGTTCGTTGAAGAATTGGTTTGGCCACTTGAGCAATTGAGATTAAACCCCAACCAGTCGGAATAAATGCCAATAAGCTCGTAAAGATGTCAATAATCTTAAAGGAAGTGAACTCAAGCAACAAAACTATCACAAGGATCACAAAGATTATTACGAAGGATTGGATGGCCCGATATGTAAGGTGCTCCTTGGCAGCATACCTATCTCTGGCATAATCCACGAGAACAAAGATCCCAATAGCCACAACAATACCAATCCAAGAAAGCACATAGACAAGAAAACTATGGCTCCGATTGGCAATATTTAAATGGTAAACAATGCCATATTGGAAAAAGAAATACCGGAGATCTAATAGCACCTCCAATAACAATCCCAAACGGCCACTTGTTCGAAGATGACCATTTTCTTCATTCCACCATTTCTCCCAAGACTGATCAGAAGTTGCAGAAATACGACTAGGATACCAAATCCAGCTCATGAAATCATCAAAGTCATATACAGTTTTCAACCAATCAAAACCAGATGGGTTGAATGCAAATGGAGCCATGATCCATGATACCACGAGAAACCAGCTGGAGATTGTCATTACTATATAAACGAAAGTGTTCTTCCCGATAGCACTATAGGAAGCATACAAAGTCAATATTATCCCCAGTTCTATTGCTTTTATAAAATGGCTTCGTGCATAGAGTCTATAATTCTCAGCAAACTTCTTGTGCTCCACAACAAAACCACGTCCTGTAGCTCGATATTTTGCACCACCATGAAGGATGGTGCGCCCATAGTAATGGGTCTTAGTTCCCATAGAGAAGGTATAAAACATGGAAGCCAGCTGGAGCTGCATAGTGAAGAAGTCCCAAATTGCAGGAAGAAACCCATGCTCAAGAGAGTTTTCAATAATCATTGGCAAGGCAGTGAAAAGACCAAGCTGGATAATGAATTGCTGGTTGAGAACAGTGCCTAGAGCTGCATTATTCATGGAATTAGCATTCTTTCTGATGGAATCCTCAAGACCACTAAGAGCTAGATAAAGGCGACCCCAAACAAACGAATATACAGTCAATACCACTATCATAGTGTTGAAATAAAACCCCACAGTTGTGTAGAAGAAAGAGAGCATTCTGAAGAAGTCCAACCTATGACCCAACCTGTAGACATCTCTGCTTAATGTTTGTTCACCATTGCCACTAGCAACTTTGGCTTCAAACATAGATATTTGATTCAGGCCTACATCTCGCCCCTTACCCACTTGGATATATTCATGGTGGGTGACATTTCCACCACGAAGTGTACAATTAAAACCTGCAAATATGTCCTCACTAATATTGATGACCCTTGAAGCCTTACTAATGCCACCTCGACTGAGAAACCAAAGGCGATCGAAGACATCAGGATGGCCATAATGCATTCGGACCTTCAAAGGGTTAGCCAGAACCCTCTGTCCAAGTGTGACAAAGCTTGTCTCCTGAGCAGACATGAACCAAGCGAGAGAAGAAACAGATCCAGTAAAAACATGTTCACGGACTCCCAAGATTGTTGGTTTACGAGCACCATATTTGTAGGAGTATTCCTCTAACAGGTTGCGCATTTTGAGGGCCTCCTCAAAGTAGTTGTCTTGATTCATGTCAATAGTCTGCACTGCATCTCCCCTTGTGAAGATAAGGGCATGGTTTTGGTTTTCCGGCTTGCCTTCTCCAAGCTTCAATGGCCCAGGCAACCTAACCCTGTATACCTCCACTTCTTTCTCCAATTCTTGATCATATTTAACAAGAACAGAGTAATACTCCACTTCGTCCCGGCTTGATGTCACTTCATCAACATAGGCCACACGGAGAGCTTCATTGTTCTTCATTAGATACAAAATATCATTTGCACGTGTGTCATTCTTGGCTTTCTGGTTTCCATAGATCTGGCAGGCAACAACGTAAGTATATTTCATAAGGGCAGTCCCATGCTCGTGGCCTTTAAACAACAAGCTGACACCACTGCTAGCTCTGCTCAGATTTCGCGATGATGGTGACCTACTACCATCCTCCAAGCTGCTTAAATCATTTTTTTGTCTCCTGGAGGAACCACCAACTGCAGCTAGCTCCCGTGACCCTTCCCTTATGTCAATCTCAGAAGCAGAATCAAGAAATGCAAGCATCTTGAGGGCCCTGTAGTAGTACATCATTCCTCGAACAGTGCGTGACAAAGTCTGTCCCCTATATGAGGCCCAAAGCCGAAGATCCCTTGATCTTATACCCCATAGCTCCTCCTCATCAATCATTCCTTCTCTCCTCATTCGTTCCAAAAAATTAGCCCAGTCATCTTCATAAATCTTCTGCAAATAGAATATGATAGAGATGCCATCTTCATTTTCTGACTGGAGCTGCTCCTTGCTGTATAGAACTTCCTCATTGTAATATGGAGTGAGGACACTAAAGGCCCGCATCTTTTCAACCTGTGGAGCTCTGGGCATGTTCATGAACAAAGAATTGCTGAAGAAAGCAATGCGCCTTCGGGCCTCGAGATTCTTTGGAATATTATTCATGGAATCCTTAGATGTGAGAATCGTGTGTAGCCGCCTTACTTGCCTGTAAAAGTTATCATTTTCAGCACTAGGCAACTCAACAGCATTCTCAAAGAGCAGACTCCTTGACCCAGTCGGTGCCAAACCTGCTTCTCTAAGTTGATCTATGCTCTTCTTATTCTTAGGAAAATCACGGGTAGCTATGTCATAGAGGGTCTGCAATGTATTTACCACTTTATTCCTATCCTTGTTAGGCTTGATCAACGTGCTTAGTAGAATAACCAGTTTATCATAGATACTCTGCAGAACACGCATATCATATTCCAGTGAAAATTTCTCCACTCTGATGCAACTATCCAACTCCTCGAACAATCCTGCAACAATTGAGTGCTCTTCTGTTCCCTCCTTGATTATCACCAGCAGCAAGTATTTGACACTGTCATAGGCCTCAATGACTGCAGAGCGCCTGTACTCAATATTGCAAATCTTTCTCCAGTGTTTCCTGTCATCAGCTTTTAATTCCTTCGCCTGGCCCAGGGCAAGCAACAGCTCATTGCAGAGTAACAAGCATGGCCACCTGATCACCCGGATATTCCATGCATATGGTGGCAGCTCAAGGAGCTCCACTTCGCGGTCACTAACAATGTCCTCCTCTCTGAATGTCTGAATGATCTCATTCCATATCAACGCAAATCTGCTGGGACCCACTTGATTTGATTCAATCTTGTTGTATGGGCGCCCCAAGCCATACCTCAGCTTCAGACGGTTGACAGCGTCTCTGAATTGACTCCTCAGTGTTCCATGCTCCTTAAAAAGCTGCTCCTCCGGCATCAGATTGAACTGCATTGCACTAGCAAAGAACTGAAACCTCAGCCTTAACTGATGAACGTCACGAATCTCACCAAGGTGTGAGAACAGTCCCACCAGTGCCCCAGCCAACGAAGAGAAAATCGAGTACCAAATTTGGATGTCCATTAGATAGATCAGTACGACAGGAACCCACAAGACAAACACACCAAACCTGTTGCTTTTTGAGATTAACTCAGGCCACTGGGACTCAACATTTTGAAGACGAAGAATGGCCTTGGTTGGGGAAATCATCGGCTTGATCTGCAAGAAGTAACTAAAGGAAAACTTCACAGCAAGAAGCACAATCCAGAAAAGAGCGTACTTGACATTGTCCAGTGGACCTTCCCTTAGCCCTCGACCAACGAAGGTGCGGCTCTGGAACCACCAAGTGAGCACATAGAGTATTCTCCAATTGGTCTTCTCTAGGAAGTTTCGGATCCAAGGGATGATGAAAAGCACAATGGCGAGCAGCTCCGGAAGGACAAACACACCTACCGCCTCAATAAAGTTCAGTAGTCGCTGGTTTGCAGCATGCGACCATGCCCTGTCACGGTTCCGCTGGTCCCACATTCGGGAGTAGAGGATGGCAAATGCAACCGTCCAGGCGGCAGCGGCAAGGATCTTGAGCACCATTCGCACCCCGAGCAACCTGGTCTCGCGTGACACGAGCTTGCGCTGGGTGATCACGTCGAGGAGGGACTGGAGAATGCGGAGGCCAGCCCAGGTGATGAATATGGTCAGGACGCGAACCTGGGCATCTCGGGTCTGGAGGTTCTGCCAAGGGTACGTCTCGGTGCCATGCCAAGCTACGATGATGGCCGCTTGCAGGAAGAGGATGAGCACGACCCACAGGCGATCAAAGCTGCGGTAGAGGTTCCAGAAGGAACGCCGCTCCACAAAGCCCGTCTTTCCGACGCGGTTTTGAGTGGAGGATGTGGCGAAGAAGTTCTTGGACCGGTCGAGCGGCCACCCGAGGCGATCAAAGCAATGGCTGTTCCAGAAGTACTCGTTAATGTCGTCGTAATTGCGCCATTCAGAATGGGGGGCGGTGCCATTGCGGCTGGAATCGACCTCTCGCTTGATGGTCTCGTAGATAGGGGTGACGACGCGGGTGAGGAAGGCGTTCTCGCCCGTGATTGCAGGGAGGGCGGGCTGGCCCGTGGCGTCGTCCATGTAACCCTCGAGGATACGGTTGAGGTCCATGGCCATGTGATGGAAGATGTAGGAGAGGCACTCGGGGACGAAACGGAGGTTGGCAGCTTCACCCCAGATGAGGAGGTAGAGGGCGGCATAAAGGAGCTCGCGACGGGGGTCGGCGGCGGTGCGTTGGAGTCCGGAGTCGGAGATCCAGACGTTGGACTTGCGGCCGAGGAAGGCGCACCAGGCGGTGTAGTTATGGATGAGCTTCTTGCGGACGCGGCGGACGACCTTTTCGTCGAGCACGTCGATGTTGTCCGGCGGAGGCTGAAGGCGCATCTGAGCGTTGGCGAGGAGGAGAACTAGGTGCTCCCTCTGGTTCCGGACATTGTCGCGCTGGAAACCGAAGAAAGCACCGAGCCAATCGAGGAGGTCGAGGCCGTCGTGCCACCGGACGAAGGGCGGCTTCCGGAGCTCGCCGACGGTGCGGAGGGCGGCCATGGCGGCGCGGACCTCCGGGAAGCGGAGCGAGGGGTGATCAGCCAACAGGTTGTGGATGGGGATGATGTTGTAGACATCGTCGGCCTCGCCGGCGCGAGAGGGCGCAGCCGTAGAACGGGGCGGCGCCTCGGAGCCATAGCCGGCGCCCGGCCCAGGCCGGGTGGGGCGCTGGCGTAGGCTCATAAGCGCCTCAGGATTTCAGATCTGGGCGCCGCACAGCTTTTCTCTTTTGCTTCTACCCCTCCCGATTCCTCGCCGCTGTGTGTTTATTGTAAAATTGTATCCTTTAAGCTGTACAAAACCGGAATGCTATACCATTACCACTAGCAGCCTCAATAGTCAATAAATTAATTCCTCTTATTCTTAAAAAAGAAATTTCTGTTACGTGTGCTCGAGAATTACACAAAGCTGTTATAAAATTTACTAAACTAAAAGGAAAATTAGCTGTGCATTTCGTTAGAAATTATTAAATCAAATTTTCACTGTGTTTCTCATATTAAGAAATTTGGAATTTTGAATAAATATAAAAAAATGATCCTTTCACGAACCTAACGCGCCTGCACATGATTTGTCGACGTAACAAGTCAACTGCATTCATCTAAACCTTTGACGCTTTAAAACCCACAAGTTTTTAACGCCACTTTTTGCTCCGCCTTTAATTTCTTTATTATTCTGCAATTACACCGTCGTCTCAACTCTCAAGTCGCTTAAAGACTTAAACTTAAAACCCATCACGCGCATCGATTTCGGGGCCTCTTTGTAGCCATCGACGACCCACCGGCACCCACTACGATGAAGAGTTCGGGTTCGAGCGGTGCGGATTCCTCGTTTGAAATTTGAAGCGGCAGCAGGTAATCAGGCATAAGAAAGCGGGGATTATGGGGCCCGCAAAAAAGAAACGTGTGGGTACAACGGTTGGAGAGAAAATGGCAAGTGACGGTGAGAACAAGGCGAGGGAAGCGAACCGTCGTGGTGAGTGGAAGAAGCGATATGGCTACACTCGGCTTTCTCGTCTCCGTCTGCCCTAACGCGTTGCGGCTTCCTTGACGCTTAACGAGCAAGCAAAAGAAGGAAGCTTAAGGCGTAAATTGTTGACCTACCACGGAGAAGGAAGACTCCCCTTTCGCAGATTTTTCTATTTGGAAAAAGTAAAAGAAATCTAGTGCACATCAACGGTGGAGAAGAAAGGGAGCAGACAGACGTACATGAGTTTGAAGGCAGATCTAAGGCGAATGCGAAGCCGGAGAAGGAGCGGCGTTGGTTTTTCGCGGGGGGGGGGGGGGGGCGCTGTTGAGTGGCTGTTCTTCGTGGAGGAATCAATTCCCATCGGCTTTAGTTTCTTTCTTTCCAGTTTCCACCATCCAGTGGACGGAAGGAGTGTCTGTTTACTGTTTAGGGATACGACCCAACTCTCACGCCTTTACACCTTACTCGCCTTCTCACCCGCCTTATTTATGGTTAGTAGGGGTGGGTACCACCGATATGCTGACATCGTGCTGCGTGCCTGTAGCAAGTGTGGATAACTGCGAACCCGAGTGCTGGCGCTGACTTGTCTGCTGAAAGGTATCCAGCGGGCGAAGATCGCCTTCTATTTCTCGCCGCGTGTCCAGGCCTCGACGACTTGAGATCGATTTAAAAAAATGTGATTCCAAATTTAAATATTTTTCGTCATTTTGATACCTTAATACGCTTAGAATTTTATATAATTATTTTTGTCGTAATCGCTAATTCGTGAATATAAAAATCTCATGCCTAGAATTTACTCTGAAATTATAATTTGTAACGCTGCAAACATTAAATATACTATATACGATTAATACGACAAATTATAGTGCTAGAGATGTACGAAGTTGCCACAATGCACATAGCAAAAGTGTATTCATGGGAGCCAAATAGAATGCTGGAGATCTTCCAAAATTCAATAATAACATAAATGAATCCCTCTATAACATGTTGTAAAACATATTTTCTTCTCTTACTTGCAATTTTTAAAATGTTAAAAAAGTATAATTAACAAACTCAGAGTTTAAGCAAACACTATATATTTGCACTAGAAGAATATCACATAAATATAAAAATCCTTGCTTAGAAAAGTTAATAGAAATTTTAATTTCCTTCATATATAAAAAATTAAAAACCTAATTGGTAACAAGGACCACGATTAAGAACAAGCGATCAAATCTTGCCCGGGTTAACTTACTTTGTTTAACTTTGTAATTATTTTCCTCCTTTGTTAACCACCTGGATATCATATACGTGATATTTCTTTTTGTTTGCATTTCGATTATTGTTGGTTTTTTTGCGTTAAAAAAGGAATTATTTGTGCAATAAAATGAAACAATTTTAGAAAATGAAGACCAAGCGATCAACATACGGAATGTCATCTAGTGCTCTAGACTAGGGCTCATTGGGTTAGGTTGATGCAATGAATCTGAGAACTCGATCCAACCCGAACTATATGGGTTGGGTCGGGGCGGGTTTGGTACCAAAACCGATCACAATCGGGGTTGGGTCTCGGATTTTAAATTTTGAAACCCAATTATCTGAGACTCGGCCCGATCATCCGATTTTTATATTATTTATTATTTTAAAAATAATATTATATATACAAATATATTTTTTAATTATTTTTAAAAATTAAAAAAAATCATCTTTATCTAAACGGGTAAACTCGACTACCTGACCCGATTATCCGACTTGAACTAGATCAGATCAGGCTTGAGAGGTGAAAAATTTTGAACCTGACCTGACTCGACCTGATTACATTTGGTCGAACTAGATCGACTTTTTCTGCTAAATCCGACTCGACCCGTGAAAAAACTGGTTTTGTTATTAATCTTTGAACCGGTTATTCGTTTGCTGTCGATTTTTTGCGGTTAACTGGTATCTGAAATCGATTTTGTTATTAATATTTGAGTCGGTTATCCGTTGACTACCGATTAACCGGTTAGTAAACGGATAACTCGTTCAGATCAAATTGAAAATTTTGGTTTTCGATTATCCGCGAATAATCAAAATCGAGCCGATTTCAGTTTCGGATATAAGTTTAATTTTGAAACTGATCGATTTCGATTTTAATTTTGGTTAGCAGGTTTGAAAATCGGTTTCGCTTAGCCCACAAAAGTACGATTAATCGAACTGTTGTCATCCATATTTATTTTTACCCCACTTATATTTTTAATAACTCCTTCCCGCCTAAATTTTCTCCACCCTCTCAAATTTGTACCTTTATTTTTATCTCACTTTTATATATATCGAGCAACATATCATTCTTGCCTAAATTCCTCCCCTCCCTCAAATTTTTCCCATCTAAAATTTCCCCATTCAAAATTTTCCAACCTAAAATTTTCCCTTAAAAATATTTCTTTTTTATATTTCACTTATATCCTTTAATTTAATTTTGAATTTTATTAATGCAAATTTTTATTAATTTTGAAAATTAATCTTGTTTCACTTCCAATTAAATATGCTTAATTTCTAAACAAGATTAATTTTCACATTTTCGAATCATATTAATTATGCATAATAAATTTTGAAATTTATTAATTATTGAAATGCATATTAGTTTCAAATTGTATTAATTTTGAATTTTATTAATTAATTGAAACTAGTTTCTAAATTAAATTTTTTATATTTTTGAACTTATTTAACTAAGTAGGGTTAATTTTAAATCAAGTATGCTTAATTTTCAAATTTTCAACTATATTTAATTATGCATGTTTAATTTAAAATTTCCAATTTGAATTAATTTTCTATTAAGAATAATTAATTTTCAAATTTTTAACTATATTTAATTCGTGATTAAATTCAAATTTTCAATTGTATTAATATTCAATTTTTTCAAATACATTTAATTTCCAATCAAGAAGAATTAATTTTTAAATTTACGATTTTATTTAAGTTATGTTTATTTTGAAATTTTCATTGCTTAATTTCAAAATTATGCATGTCAAATTTTGAATTTGAAATTTTATTAATTTTTAATTTTTTAAATCTATTTAATTAAGTATACTTAATTTCCAATTAAGAAGAATTAATTTTCCTAATTTTAGACTCTATTTAAGTCATGTTTAATGTTTAATTTTTGTATTTTCGAATTTACGATTTTATTTCTACTAAATTAATTAATTATTGAATTGTATATTGATTTTAAAATTTATTAATTTCAACACTTATTTATTATTTCAAAATAATTTCTAAATTTTTAGAATTTCTAAATTTCTAAATCTTATCTTATTTAATTAATGAAGATCAACGGGCCTAAGTCTACCATGCCTTAAGACAACAAAATATATTAGGATAATCGGGATTGGCTCATCCGAACTTATCCTAATATAAAAAAACTCGGGAGCAATCGGGATTGACTCGTTCAAACTTGCTCCATGAAGGCTATGTCAACGGCTTAGGGGGGTTGGATTGGAAAATCAAAGGGTATCTATTGAAGAAGGGGTAGCTATGTTTTATTTAAAGTTTTTTTTTTTTCATATATCAAAGTCATACATGGGGTTTGAAATTGAAGAATTCATTTCATTTTTTATTAGAGATGTGCAATATTCAAATAACCCTATATTTTATTCACTAACATGATGATCTTGCAGTAAAAAATGAAGGTGCGGCAAGAGGTGGTCAAGATTATTATTTCATGTATCATTTTTGTTGTACCTAATGGGAGATAAAATTAGTTGTATCATTCATAATTTATCCTTCATGTGTAATTTTTGTATATTTCTCTTTTCTTTTTTTTTAACAAAGATAGAAAGTCATAATAGGTGAACATACTAGGATTCAAATTCTAGATATCTAGGCAACGTTCAACATGTTGCCACCCACTGTGCTACCCATGATAATTTTTTTAATAAAATTATTTTGAGGGATTCTTTCTTATCAAAGCTTGTGTGATTATTTGACTTGTATCATTCAATTACTTGATACTTGATACAAGTATCATTCCAATTCTTCAAATTGAGCTATACTTGATACTAATTTCAATATCACTTCAAATGACTATAATAAAATTGATTTTTTTTTAACACATCATTCTTTCATCATAAAAAAAAAATGTAATAAAAAATAATATTGAAAATTGTATAACAAATATCTAATCAAAAATGTTTTTATTACTTCAAATTACTTTAAAATATTATATTTAATATTTTTAAATTTTCTAATATTGACACTTTACCAATAACTTATTTAAAATAGTTTATAATTCAATTTAAAATATAATATCATAAATTATATACACATATTTAATTCCAAAACAAACTCACTATTTTGGTAAACCAAATAAGTTTTCAGATTTTTAACTGAAAAATACCCCTAAAAACCAATACTGTTTTGTATAACCAAACAAGTTTTCACAGTTTTCAATAACCAAACGCCTTTTAGAAAACAAAAACATCAAAACAAAAAATAGAAAACCATTTTCATTTTTTTCAAAATGAAAACACAAAATAGTTTTTGCTAAATAAACACCAAATATGATATTTCACATGAAATATAAAGATAAGATAAGATTAGAGTTGAAAATTAGGAAGTTTGACATGCATAATTAAAAATAGAGTATGAAATTAGGAAATTAAGAGTAATTAATTTGAATTTAAACAGACTTTATTTGAAAAGTAATCCTAGTTAATTAAATGAATTTGAAAATTTGAAAATTAAGCATAATGATATTAATTTTACAAAATTTGAAATTAATTATTTTCAATTTTAATAATATTCAAAATTAATTTAATTGATAAATTAGATATGAAGATTATTTTGGATGGAACACAGTTTGATGTGGAAGTGATACGTGTCCACGTGAGGATGTGTTTTATATAATATATAAGATAAAATAAAATAAAATAAAATGTCAAAAAATGAAAATTAAATTAAATTTATAGGTATAGATAATTAATTAAAAATGAAAATTTAAATTATATAAATTCTCTTCAAAATAAACAAAATTTGATATTTAAAAATTACGAAGCTAATATAAAAAAATTAAAATTAAAAAATATTTTCAACAATTATTCGATAAGTCTATAATATATTACCATATATATATATATATATAGAGTTAAATTTATAATAATAAAAGAGTAAAATACTAATAAGATTAATAACAAAGTTCACTTCAATAGATTAATAAATGGTGAAATAGAAATCAATTAGTGCAATATATAAATAGAAAGTGTTTAATTAATATTAATAAATAAAGTAATCGAAAATTATAATTTGAGTGGATTATGAAATAAATAATTGACTATAATTATTGAATATATAAATATCTGTACTTGTAATTTTGTTTAAAAATAGAAAATATTAAAATTTATTTTTAGAGAAAAAATAGCATTAAGCAAACTCTACCACCGCAATATTATTTTATTTAACTAAAAAATATATGAAAAGTAAAAGGAATTTTAAAAAATAGTCAAGAAAACTTAATCCATTATGAATCCATTTAAATTATAAAATATAAATCTTAATTATTATATAAAATCATTGATAAAAACAAATAAGAGATGAAAAAAATCAATTAGTGGGGTGAATTAGAGAGAATTATTTAACGTGACAATCAATTAATTTATTACAATCACAATAAATATCGTACATTACAATTTTAATTAGTATGGTGCATTAAATAATTAAAATTTTAATACTAAAAAATAAAACATAAGAATATGAAATGAATAATAAAGTCACATTAATTAATTATTTAACGAAATTTCATTATGCATGTCATGAAGTCTCAAAAGTAAAAGTGATTTTGTTATTTATTTTTATATTGGAGTGATTTTAGAAACCACATATAAATATAATTTAGTAGGGGATTTGAGCATGTGACAATTATAATTTCAATTGGTGAGGTGAATTAAAATAATTAAAATTTTAATATTTGTGAATTTGAATTAATGGAATCCACATTCATCTGACCTTTTATTTGGGAAGGCATTCCATATGTGTCACAAAAACAAAATAAATAAAAAAAATTACTAAACATATTAATTGTCAAATTAATTAAATTTCTAACTAATTGCAATTTATTTCATGCAGAAGAGAAAGATGAGGAAGAGATATAGTTAATAAATTATAATAATTAAGGTAGATTGTAAGAGATAATATGGTAAGAAAAAAAAGAAAAAAAAAGTAATAATATGGTAAATTTCAATTATGGATACAATCACTTTGGACACGCTAAAACTATTTTCATCACATTCAGAGTATTTTTTAAAAAACAAAAATAATAAAAATAATATAGTAATTTGTTTTTGATTAAAAATGTCAAAACTATTTCAAACATATAAAATAAATCTCAAAAATATATTTTAAAGGATAAATTCGAATATAATATAAATATAAAGTAAACTATACCAACTAAAATTGAATTAGTATAGATAAATAATTCAAAAATAAAAAAAGAATCTAAATTATATAATTTTTATTAATAAAACAAAAGGACAATCATATTTTAAAAGCACAAAACTAATATAAAAAAAAAAAGTTCAAAAAAAAAAAGAAAAAAAAAAAGATAAAATTTGTAATCATAAAAGACTGAAATATTAATAAAATCTAAATCTAGAATCAATACTAATATTTTTGAAGGGATTTTTTTGACTTCAAAACATAAATAATATTTCTATATAATACTATGCATTTATTTTTTAGACTATTTTTAAAATTAAAATCTTTATAGTAATGAAATTTTACATGAAAAATTTAAAACAATTGTAATAAATTTTATAATTATCACCATAAAAAGTCAGGTTCAAATAATAAATATAGAAAATATAAAAATAAATTAAAATTTCTAATAATAAGATAGTGAAATTTTGATAAAATATAAATCTATAATCACTAATATTTTTAAAGAGGAGCAAAAATATTAATAAAATATAAATTTAGAATCAACATTAATTTATTTGAATTTGAAATACTATTAAAAACAACTTTATAAATTGATATTTCAAAATCTCAAAAACTAATATAAAAAATAATTCAACACATTAAAAACTATTTTCAATAATCATTTGAAGTATAATAAATATAAAGTTTAAAACATCAAAATTAGGTAAATTCTATAGTTTCAAAAATTAAATTATCTAAAAAAACAAAAAGTTTCAAAATAATAATATATAATATAAATATAAAATAATAAATTGAGATAAATTAGAATATTATTTTAAACTTTATAATTTTTTTTGGATTTGAAATACTATTAAAAATAAACCCAAAAATTGATGTTTCAAAAACTAAAAAAACTAATATAAAAATACTCAACACATTAAAAACTATTTTCAATAATTATTCAAAATTATAATAATTATAAAATTAAAAACATCAAAAATCAATCCTTACAAATTATAAATTGAAAAGTAAAAAAATTTATATGAATATAGGACATTTTATAATCTTAAAAAAGTATGATTTGCAAGTAAGTAGTAATAAAATGAATAAAAATAAAAGTCAATAAAATTGAGGACCCTACATTTATAATCAATAAACTGATATAAGAATAAAATGAATAATTATTTTAAAATTTATTAAATTGTTTAAAAAATATGACAATAAAAATCTTATATTTCCATCGATAAGAATAATTTCAATAAATTTCTTTAAATTAGAATTATTGGAATTGAGCACTTTCCAGAATCATATTGATCATAACTAAATCATAGCAGATCATTATTTCAGTACGAAAATAAAAAAAGAAAATAATAAATTATGAAGATTAAGAAAAAAATAGAACAATTGATCTCTTACACTAACCATGAAGCTAATTTTTATAGACACTTGAAATTTTGAAAAATTTATAAATTTGATAATTAATATTCAATAAATTAATAATATTATTAATTTCAAATTTCAAAATTAATTAAAAATTCAAAATTATCAAATTTGAAATTAGGAAATTTCACAACAATGAATAAGTATTAAGTTGTTGATTTCGGTTATAATTTCTCAACGTTGATTGTTACTCTTGTTTAGTAATTTTGAATTATGTAATTAATCATAATTAATTACAATTAATTACAATTTCAGAAATAATCACACTAATTAAGTAAATTAAATTTTGTAAAATGATTATTAATCATAAAATTATAAGAATTATTTGCAAATTTGGTAATTAATATTCAATAATTAATAAGATTATTAATTTCAAATTTCAAAATTAATAACAAATTCGAAATTAGGAAATTTCACAATTAATAAGATTATTAAGTTATTAATTTTTGTAATAATTACTAAATGTCGATTATTACTTTTATTTAGTAATTTCAAATTATGTAATTAATCATAATTAATAATAATTAATTATAATTTCAAAATTAATCACAGTAATTAAGTAAATTAAATTGTGTAAAATGATTATTAATAAATGATTTATTAGATTTACTAAGTAAAATTATATTAATTTTGTAATTTTTATTTATTTCCTAATTTCCTAATTTAAAATTTTATTTAATTTATTTAATTATATTTCCACATGAATTAAAAAATTATGAATATTTAATTAGAATTTTAAGAAGAAACGGATTAACGTGGAAGCGACACGTGTTTATACGACGATGTGTTTTTGTTAAATTAGAATTATTAGAATTTTAAAGTAAAATTATATTAATTTCGATTTTTTTTTCCTAATTTTCCGATTTCAAATTTTATTTAATTATATTAATATCAAAATATTTATTTATTTACTAATTTTCTAATTTCAAAATTTATTTATTTAATTTTATCAAATAAACGTGTGAATTAGAAAATTATGAATATTTAGTTAAAATTTTAATGGAACACATATTAATGTGGGTTTTTTAATTAGAATGATTAGAATTACTAAGTAAAATTATATTAATTTCGAAATTTTTATTTATTTTCAAATGTAGCCAATTTCAAAATTTATTTAAATAATTTTATTAAATAAATACGTGAATTAAAAAATTATGAATATTTAATTAAAATTTTAATATTTACATATATAGAAAATTAAAATAATTAATGCTGGAGCGACACTTGTCTAATTAAGATCTATTTTTTTTAATTAGAATTACTATATAAAATTATATTAGTTCCATAATTTATATTTTTTTATAAATTTCTAATTTCAAAATTGTCACATCAATATTTGTTTTATATAATAGATAAGATAAGATAAGATAAAATAAAATATCAACTATATAGTCTATATTTATATTTATATGTAAATGTAAATTTAATTTCAACCATGCTTATGTCACGCCCCACATCAGGATGACGTGATCGGCCAAGGTATACATACCTATACCTCGCAACCTAACCCATGCATATGCCAACTCATGATAATAAAAATAGCAAAAAGAATGTAGCGAGTTTTATGTTAAATGAAAAACCAAATCAGATTTTGTTAGAAGCAAGTTTAGCGAAATCGTAAAGTGCGGAAACAATAAATCAAGTTCAACGGTTCCTGTACAAGTGAAATCTGAAATGAAATATATGAATCTTCCCAAGGGACTACAACTTCAAAATACCAAAATACAGGTGCATGACAAACTACCAAAGACTCGACTACGATCCCTAACTAGGACTGCTATGAGATCAATGCGACTTTTCTGCCCTCCAGCTGCACCAAGTGCTTTAGCCCACCTCACTGGTCAAGCTCTGCAAAAAAAAAGAAAGAAAGAAACAATGGGTGAGTTCGAAAAAACTCAGTGAGCGGTTCTACCAACCCCCACCATAAAAATCAACCACAGAGAGAAAGAATAAAAAATGCTCCTGTCTCATACAGAGGTAATGCATCAAGTGGTAAAACTAGTTGAGAATTAACCATCCAACCTTCTGATCCAAGCCCATATTTCGGCTCTTATCCAAGCCTCTCCGAGAATTAATCACTATCAAAACAGATTTATAATATTGAGATAAATATCACAAAAATCATATTTGTTAAACAAGATTAGCAAACATCAACATCATCTTTAAACAAGAATCAAGCTTCATGATCAAGAACCCATATCAAGAACACACATGGCATCGAGATCAAATCCTTATCTTTGTAAAACATGATTAATATCCAAAAATCACAGATTTAATTACAAGACATGCATTGACATTATAGGAACCTAAATTGATAAGCAATCCAATGCATAGATCTCAAAAATAATCAAGAATCCTCTCTTAGGCATTTCATTCAACACCTCGAGGGCACTCCTACTTCCACCATGCCCGAGCACCACTAGGGTAATCCTAGGGTTGTCGAGCCACAAAGGGGAGACCTCGGGTTCCCTCCTACAAGTCAACACAAGAATTCGGTGATCAAAACACAAAAATTGATGGGAAACAATCAAGAACGTCACAATGCCCAAATCGGCTCAAGAACACAAGTGAAAACCCGAGAAAAGGAGGGGTAAAATCACTCACCCGATTTAGGAAGAATAAATACGAGAAACTCTAAATCGTTGGCCTCCGAATCTGGCCCCAAAGGGTGGCGGCGGGGTGGGTGGGTTTATAAATCCCTCCCCAAACCCTCAGCCCCTAGCAACCCGCATCTGCCTCGAGCCGAATCCAAACCCGCCAACCCAAGTAAGCTTAATTAAACTCAATCTAACCTCATGCTCCACATTAGCATCAAACACATGCAAATCCACACAATACAATTTAATAAATCAAGCACATGCAATAGAATAATTAAATAAATTTATCTATGCAAGAAAAAAAATCACATAATTCATATTCATACTTATCCGAGCTCGCAAGCTCACACCAGACCATGAGTTAACTCAGCTCGACCTCGAACTAGCCCGCTAGGCTAACAAACACAAACAATAATGAAAAATCAATAATAATATCTAGGATATTACAACTTATTAAAATCATATTACTTATGCTCCAATCACATTCATTTCTGTATCGACATGAATTTATATTAAAATGACATAAAAATTTATCTTTTTCCTATTAAATTAAAAATATAATTTTATAAAACCAAAATTTTAAATTTTGATTTTAATTTAGGATCCGAAATTTTCAAAAATAATATTTTCGATATTTTCAGGCCACATTTTTTTATACCTCTAAAATCTATTTTTATTATAATAAATACAATTCATATATTTTTTTTTTACTTTTTTTATATTTTTATCAAAAAGTTTGTGACATGCTACATACTTTTGTGTAAAATAGAATATTTTTTCTCGCTCATTTTAGGGTTTTTTCCGCTTATTTCATGGATATTTTTATAAAATTCTTTAAAAAAGATTCATTCATAAGAAAATCCCATAAATGTCGATTTAATGATTTTATAGAAATGTCCATGAAAATTTCTTTTTTTATTAAATGAGTAGGAAAGAGAAAAAAAAGAGCGGGAAATTACTACCTTATTTATTTCAGACTTAGTTACTTTTATTATATAAAGATTTGATTTTGATCTATTAAAAATGTTATAGATTTTGTTATATAAGGATTACCCTCCATTTGAATTTAATAAAAATATCTAGAAAATCAAAATCCTTAAGAATAAAAATCTAATTTTTGAAATCTAGTACAAATTTTCGAAAAGCGAAAATTTTATAATCTCTCGGATCAAATATGAATGGGTTAAAGACTTCCAAAAATTCTTTAAAAAACATGTCGTTAACTAACTTTTACCTAAGCAATAATTATCGGGACTTTTGGTGCTAAGAAAATATCTAGGTCATATAGCCCTCCAATGAACTCTCTAGGGTTAGTGAATTTCAGGACTATTTTTTGGATTTTCGGATTTTCATATTTTGGGGTTCGGGATTCAATTTTGGGTTTTCTTTGCATCATAATGAGGATTTACAACACATGCTAGACACCCTGAATCTAAACTCTATCTTTCTAACGAAATTCTGATCGCGTCGACCTCCTTCTGATTTTCTAATTTCTTCGATATTTTCGATTGCCGGACGTCGTGCGCTAATTGGCTTGGAACCTAAAAATATTTTTACATGAAAATATTAGTTCCATGTTTGTTATTATCAAAACCGAGATTAACACCAATGTTGAAAACCTTAGGCCAACAAAGGTGTTCAAAAGTGTCATCCTCTAAATTGCAAAGCACACAAGACCTATTATCAGACGATTTCAAAGAGTATAATCTGAATCTAGTGAGTAGCCGACCAAGAGGAGCCTTCCAGAGAAAGACTTAAATTTTATCATGAAGAGACAAAGACCACAAAGTATGCCAATCAAAATGAGAAACAACGAAAGATAATTTAGTTTTAACCACAAAGGAAAAAGCTGACGCAATGGTAACATTTCCCCTAGTACTCTCCTTCCAAACCCATTTATCACCATAGGGGGTTAAAGGCAATTCAATTCTATAAATGGATTCACAAGTTTCCTCAAAAAACAAATTGTTACACGTATTAGAGTTTCGAACCTGAGCATCAATAATACTTTCCACATTAGAGAGGTTATCAACCAGTTCGGTATTAATATAAGTGGGTTTTAAGCTTCCAATGATCCTGTATTAAAAAGAACTTGTTCCCAGATCTAATCAACTTAATAAAACCCGGATACAAGTGCTTTTAGGCCATCATGAATAATTTCCAAGCCTAGGAGCAAGAAGGAGTAGAATCCATAGAGAATGATAGTTTTGGGGTATTTAAATCGGACCAAATTTACCCAAATCGAATTAGTATTGCTCAAGTAAGCTTCAACTCTTTTAGTATTAAGAGATAAGCTCGGGAGGTAAATATCATGAACCCCAAGCCTACCTTGATCCTTAGGTAAGGTAACAGTTTTCCTAGAGAGCAAATGCATTTTCTCCTTGCCTTCATTAGAGCCCCCCAAAAAAGTTACTAATACTCATATTCAACTCATGCATAGCCTTCTTAGTCATACAGGAAATGGATAAGGTATGAAGAGGATTAAATGTTAAAATCGAATTGACCAAAGTTAATCTACCTGCCTGCGACAAGTACTTAGACTGCCATGACCCAAGCTTGTTATTGACTTGATCAAAAAGATAATCATATGAGTTATCAGGTGGTCTCCCAGGGAAGATCATAGAATCTAAATGCTTGAAGGTTACTACAAATTGTAGACTTAACACCATTAGGAGTATTCTTTGGAAAGAAAATAGCATTCTTAAGGAGATTGACCTTTTGGCCACTAAGATGAGAATAATGCTAGAAGATATCCTTAATACTAGTTAAGCTCCTATGACTAGGGGTGGTAGTGGGTTTTTGTAAATGAGTATTTACCCATCCCAAACCCTGATAGATCATTAGCGTGTTTTGCCCGTTGGGTCGTGGGACAGGTATAGGATTTTGAGGTAAAAACCCTATAAGGTTTGGGACGGGTTTTGGACTTTAGTTTAAAACTCGTCCCAAACCCATTAAGTATAAAATTACTAAAATACCCCTAATATTACTCATATATATATATATAGGATAATTATGTCTTTTTAATTAGAGTTTAATATAATTTATTTTTTAAATTAAAGCTAACTATACATTATACAACAATAACACATTTAATTATCTATACCCTATTTCCTAACACATTATATAATATAACAATACATCATCAAGAGTTGAGAGGTTCGAAGAAGTAGCTCATCAGCTATTAATTCCAATCATTTTTTATAATTTTAAACTATTCGTATAAGTCATATAATATTAGATGTTATGATAAGTATGTAGAATAATTTTTTAAATATAAATTCTATTAACTATTCTTAAATGTTATGATAAATATGTAGATTGTAGACCAATTTTTTTAATATAAAATTTGTTAACGGGCGAAAAGCGCGTACCCATTAAATTTGTGGGATGGTTTTGGGGATCACCCTTCAAAATATTATCGGGTTTGGGATTGAATTTTCTTAATGAGTTTGGGATAGGATTGACTTCGCCGTCCCAAACCCTCCCCAATGCCATCCCTACCTATGACCAGCTTTAAAAATAAGAAGAATATCATTAGCGAAAAGAAGATGGCTGATTGACAGGTTATTCTTAATAACTAGAGGAGTTAATTGTTTTTCCCGAACAGCTTTATTAATAAGCAAAGTCAAAGTCTGTGCAACAATTAGAATATAAAGAAAGGGTGAAATAGGATAGCCTTGTCTTATACCCCTATAAGATTGGAAAAATTCAAACAAACTACCATTAATAGAGCAGGCAAAAGAATTAGTAGAAAGACAAGTTTTAATCCATTTTATAAGAGAGCAGGAAAGCCATAAACTTCTAAGATGGTTAGAATAGCCTCCTAAGAGATAGAGTCATAGGCTTTTTCTAAATCTAGCTTAAGCATGATATAAGGAATTTTACTTTTGGAGCCATAAATGGTATGAGCCAGCTCTTGGGAATAACAATATTTTTATGAATACTTCGACCTTTGACAAAAGCTGATTGCTCTTTAGAAATAAGACTAGGAAGGGTATCTTTCAATCTATTAGTCAACATTCTAGAAAAAATTATATAATTAAAGTTGCATAACGAAAATGGCCTGTAGTCTTTAAATTTCTTAGGTTGACCACACTAAGGGATAAAAGTTAGAACTATTTTATTCCAATCATAAGAAAGGAAGGGATTATTTTGAAAGTTAAGGTAACAATTTAGCAAAGGTAACAATTTAGCAAATCTTGATTAGTGATGGTCCAATAAGACTTGTAAAATTCAATAGTGAAACCATCAATCCTAGGACTCTTGCCATTAGCCAAAGAATTAATGGTATGCCAAACCTCTTCTTTGGAGAAAGGCTTAGTAAGATTTGTCACATGCAGAATCATGAATAGTATGAAAAATAGGCCAAAGCTGGATTGAAAAAGAGTTAGCATGATGTGGCATCCACAAGGATTGATAAGATTTAACAAAAGCTTGTAAAAGATCCTTATCCTCTTTCGAGATGGTACCATCTTCCAAAATTATAGAGGAAATGTGGTTAATTCTCCTTCTAGTAGTTACCATTATAGTAAGCATCAATTTTGTCCCCCTTAAGGAACCATTTGATTTTAGTTTTAGCCCATCATTTTAAACATACATGTCTATTAAGGGCAATAATCTTATTATAAAGAGACCCTAGCTTGATTTGCTCGCCAATAAACAAACCATAGAGAGCTTCCTCAGATTCTAACATAAGAGCCTCGTCTTGAGTAATTTTCAGGTTAGTTTCCATGTTACCCAATTGGTTCTTATTCCAATGAGAAAGGACGATTCTAGCGGCCTTTAAATGAAGGACAAATTTATCTTGAGGGTTATTGGTTCAGAAGGTTTTAGGCCAAGAGTCCTGAACAATGGTAAAAGACTCATTATAACTAGTCCAAAAGTTTTGAAATTTGAATAATTTATTCCTAATACTACCCTTAGGATTTAATTCAAGGAGAAGGGGATTATGATCAGAAGCATTTCTAGTCAAGTGCTTAACCATAGAAGTGCAGCCAAGTCGAATTAGCAAAACATATATCAAGTCTAATAAGGATTCTTTTGTCGCCTTCCTATTATTACACCAAGTGAATTTAGAGCCATTGTAACCTAAATCAATTAGATTAGTATCAACAATAAAAGATCTAAAAGCCCTAATAGGTTGGTTAACCTTAAACTCTAAACCTCCTTTCTTATCCTGGGCATCTAAAATACAGTTGAAGTCTCCGACCACCCGCCAAGGGTATAAAGAGAGATCAAATTGGTATAATTTAAGCCAAAGATGATTTTTGATAGAAGGATTAGTATTAGCATAAATGGTAGAAAACAAGAAAGGTTGAGAGTTTGATATATATGGAGATAATAGAGTGAATAACATCAGTTTGTATGAAAACTACCCTTGCATTAACACGGGCAGCATCCCAAGCCAATATAATACCTCCAGAAGCTCCATTGAAAGAAGAGGAAGTACCAGTCCAAGACTTACCTAGGTTTCTAATGAAAACAAAAGCCACATCACTATGAATATAAGTTTCTTGTAAAGCTATGACCTTAACCTTACAATAATTAATAAAATATTTCAGACGATCAACTACAGGGCGCTTGAGGACCCCTCTAACATTCCAAATAATGACACTCATTTAGGAATATCTATAGGTGGATATGTTTGGTCAGGCCCTCTATCAAGAAGGAGAACTCACCACTTCTATGTCTTTTACCCTTGGAAGGACCTTCATCTTCCAATTTCTTTCGAACCCTACCAAGACTAGAGCTTATATTCCTAACATTACTTTTCTTATGGCTTTTCAACTTAGTAGATTCAAGAAGAGAAGGATTTGCCTGAAACATAATTAAGACACCCTCAACCATTTTATCAAAGGATCTATAAATGGAGGAAGGGGCCTCAGAGCTCTCCTTATCCAGATTTCTATTAAGAGAATTGAACCCGACATAAGGGGTCTTCTCAATATACATAGAACTCACCTCGCTAGGGTTGTTCTCAAGAATTTTGTTCTTACCTTTATCTATGGGTCTGGAAGCTCGAGAGTTAGTAATATGGGTTTTTCCCTTGAAGTAAGATTTCTTATGACCTATATTAGGAGCATTATTCTCTGTATCATTTTGAACATCCCCAAAAGGATTAGAAGTGGCATTAGTTTCCTTAAGAGGCTTAGAGACACCATTAGTAGGTGCATAAGGTTGTTGTTTAGGAAAATTGCGACGTTCCCTTCGTCGTCTAACTTGCACCCAGGGACCATACACATAATCCTCATTGGTGTGTGCCTGAGTATCAACAACATCATCAATGTCCAAACAATTATTTGACTTGACATTATCCTCATTAACAAGTTCAGAAGGGGGAACCTCTGAGGGAGTTGAAGCCATAGGGTGATCATTTTTCTTAGGGCAAGAATTTTTCTTATGACCAACTAAACCACACAAAAAATATACTAAGGGTAAGTTCTCATACACAACAGGCTGAAAGAATTTATCACCGGGGATAGATATCCACACACCCTGATTAATAGGCAGAGACAAATCAATTTCCACACACACTCTTATATATCTACCACGCTGGAATTCAAAAGATCTATTGTCTATCGAAATAAGTTTACCAAGACTATTAGCAATCATAAATCCGAAGTGGGATTCAATAATTCAAGAGGTAAAACATGAATACGAAGCCAAATAGGAGCAAAGGTAAAATTCTCTAACCATGGACAAAACAAGGGTTTCCATGGTACCAGTATGATAACATCTCCCCAACATGACCAAGGACCCGAAGTTAAAACAACAGTAGAACCTTCATGTGAATGAAAACAAAACAAAAAAAAACCTTCTTCAATATCAAGAACGATGCATAAACCATATGAATGATGACCATAAATTTTGAGCCCATTTAGAAACAACATGTAAAGGGGGCGGACTGCCCATAAATTTACCAACTAAAGATGCATGCCAAGGATTTTGTCATTCTAAGATCCGATCAAGGGTAAAAGAAACCTTACCAGACGCACTGCTAATAATTTTTGAAAAGGTAGAAGACTCGACCTTGCTGGGGCGATTGGGGTTTGTACCTCGCAAATTTTGCGCCCAGGTATGGGGCGTGGATTTGTCAGCCTTCGAGGTTGTCGGGCGTTGCCTTCCGGGAGCGGATGCGATTGGGGAAGTTTTCCCCAAATTTGGTTGACCATTTACCCGATTAGGCTTTTCGACCCTATTTGTAATAGAGGAAACATGAACCGAATTTGACATATGGATATCATAGGTACCTTGATCATCGTTCAAAGCCGACAAGGAAGAAGAAGATTTGCCAAACTTTCCATCAACAAATGAAACCTTAGGGTTTCCAACATCTCGATTAGGCGAGAGGGTCACCAACGAATCCGACATCAAGGAATCTGAAGGCTCCTTAGACGGAGGGGGCTATTGAGGAGATGGAGGAGGATCATTGGGGGGAGGAACATCGTCGTCGCCGACCATCTCGGTCGGTGTCACCAGAGGAGTCGCCCATTCGCGAGATCCGCATGAGAGGACGCCATTCTTGTGCTTCCGGAAGGGGATTTTGGAACATGTGACAAGGCCCGAATTTACTTTCTATTAACTTTAAAGCATCCATTTTACATATACTTGATATCTTCTTGTGTTTATATAAGTGATACTTAATAGTTATTAAACATTTTGCCTATGCATTAAATGATGTTCCAGTAAATTAATGTTCAAATTAGTTAACTATATATTTTAGTCTTTGGGTCCGTTTGTTTACCAAACTGTCCAGTACAAAATATAATTAGTACAACATAAGATTATACATGATAGCAAAAGAGATAATCCATTGTTCGTTTCACACGGTACTAGACATCAAAGTTAGTATTGTCCTGCATTCTTTCGTATTATCTCAACACAGGATAAGACAATTTGACAAAAATATTCTCTGTACTATTTCTTGTTTGTTTCACCATACAAAGCATATCAAAGAAGATCATATATTATAATAATAATAACATTCATTTTAATCAAAATAATAATTATACATGCAATTAATATATCATATTATAATTATTGCAAGTAGATTAATTAACTAACATGTAACGGCTTTAGGATTTGTCAACCTATTCCAGCATTAATAAGTATGATAAAACACATGATATCATAAAAAAAGAAATAATAGATGAATAAAAGTACTCCAATATTGATAAATCTAACCAAAGCATCATTGATAACATCTTCCAAAATGTCAATAAAAATATAAATTCATCAAAATGTAAGCTTTCCAAGTCGTGTCGTTGATGACATGGGGCTAGTGAGGTGGCATGCGACCACCCTAGCCCGGGTGTCGTCAACGGCGTGGTTTGGAGGCCCCGCCATCGTCAATGACGCGGCCACACCACCTCACTAGAATAGTGTTGTTGACAATTTGGTCTCTCTGGAATAGTGTTGTCGACGATGCGACTTGGAGGCCCCAAAGTCATCAACGACGTGGCCTAGAGGCCCTGACATGGTCTGGAGGCCTCGACATCATTAATGATGCAGCCACACTATCTCACTTAGACCTAGCAATATTTGGCCCGACCAGATAGCCCGGCCCGACCGACACGATAAAATTGGGCTCGGGCATATCCTTACCGTGCCAGCCCGATAAGGCTCGAAAAAATATCGGGTCGGGCCTAGACCGCCTAGCTCGGCCCGACTCAATAAGAAATTTATTAATTATTGAAATATCAAGCTATCGGGCCGATTCGGGCCTAATAGCCCGATATAGGATCGAATCAGACTAGTAGCCCAATATGGGCCCGAATCGACCCGATAGCCCGATATGGGACTGATAACCTGGTTCGAATAGGCCTGATAGCCCAATATGGGCCCATATCAGCTCGATAGCACGATTCAGGCCAATAACACGAATTTGATATTTTGTATTGTATTAATGGGTCGGGCTAGACTGGCTCATTTACTATTTGTGTTGTGTCGGGCTAAGGGTCCCTGGCCTAAACTTTTGTCGGTCAAGCCAGGCCCATATCTTTTGGGCGACACGAATTGTCAGGTCTAGTCTCACTAGCCCAGCGTTGTCAACGACGCAACCTAGAGGCCCCCGCGTCGTCAACGACGCGACCACGATGACACGGCTTGGAGGCTGCAACGACGATGTCGTGGACTACAAGGAGAGTTGTCAACGATGTAGAAGTGTGCATGGTGTAGTTAGAGATGAGAGAAGCCAGTACAACTCTTAGGTACATTTGGTACATGTATTGGAGATGACTAGACATGTCAGTACAAGACAACTCTTATGGTACGTTTTGAGAGATCCTACTCAGTTTTTCGTTGACTTTTGTTATTTTTACCTCATATCCGTATGTATGATGGCTAGTACTGAGTTGGGGCAGCTAGAGTCTTAGAGGAGGAGGAGATGCCAATGGCATGCTGATTAGTTATTTTTCTTTTAGCTTGTCTTAGAATTGATTATTGAACTTTTGCTATTGAGAACAACTGTTGCATGGTTCATTGACTCCTAGCCCTTTGGTTGTGCTAGTTGGTCCTTTACTTTGATATTCATATGATTATTCCGCTGCAAGTTGTTCCTAAAATTTTATGGTGTATTTGGTTGATTTTCCTGTTGTGATATTCCTAGGCGACGTACTCTACCTGGGGACAATCCTAGGTGAGACGTAACAATTTGGTATCAGAGCTTAGAGTCATCCTCGTTAGAACATAAGGATGAGTGTTAAGGTCTAGGGATGAAAATTATTTATCTTAAGATTCAGTTGTCTATAACTAATTAGAAATATGCATAATAAGATCTAGTTCTTTTCTTCTTTTGTGAAGTCATGGAGGCTAGTGATGGTACGAGCAAGAGGTCCGCAGGCAGAGTGGACGGCAGGTCGTGGTCAAGTCAGCAGATGGACTACGATGGCTCGACGAGTTAGTCCAGTTCAAGACAAGGATGATACATACCTTGGTTCATTTTCAATGAACAGCTTCTCGCACTAGTCATTATGTTGGTTAGAGTAGCACTCAGGGGAGGTCGAGAGCGGAGACAAAGAACCTAGACTAAGGCACAATTAGAGGATGATCTTGCTCGTCACTCATGATACATCAATAGAGCTTTACTCTAAGGAGTCTTTTGGTGGTATGTCGGTTCAGCCACGGCCTATGACACTGTATACTTTGAAGGAGATCGAAGCACTTCTCAGACAGAGGACTAGTAGGTTGAATCAGTGTAGACGACTAGGGGTGGGTAAATTTGATAACTTCATCGGGAACACTGATCCTGCTACTACCAGGGAGTGGATTCATGGGGTGGAGTGTGCCTTTGCGGTAATGCGGTGTCATGAGGATGAGCGGGTTGACCTTGCTACTTATTATCTAATAGGGGAGGCTTGTGACTGGTGGGAGATACAACAAGTCATATTAAGTGAGGAGTCAATCACTTGAGAAAGATTTCGGGAGGCCTTTTTCAAAAAGTACTACTACCTCGCGACATATTCGTGGTAGAAGATGCAGGAGTTCATAGAGATGTGATAGGACACTACGCAAGTCATGGAGTATGCAACAAAATTTGACGAGCTCTCGAAGTTTTTTTTATAAGGGCCCAACTCTTTTCATTATGGGGATGATAGCTAATGAGGAACTGTTAGAGTACGAGCGGGTCCCGAGCTGAGCACTTCGTGTGGAGGCTACTCATGATGGCATCTATCAAGAGTGCTAGTTAGAGATGACCAGTGGTACATCCCATACTTAGGATTAGAGGACCAGAAGTTACGACGGGCAGGAAGAGCAGTTATACCAACATTATGATGTAGGTGGCAGCGAGGCAAACATCGAGACTATTCAGCCTCAATAGAAGAGTGCGATGACAATGTCGACTCAGCCACATGGGTCTTTTCGTTCCTCCTATCATCCGAGGGATGCATCAAGTCATTTTTATTACTTCAGGTGTGGGGACCCAACACACTCGATCAAGGACGGTCCGTATAGACAAAGTGTTTGCTTCAAGTGTAAGTAGTCGGGTCATATCAATAGGGAGTGATCGAACAAACTTCAATCAGGAGGTCATAATTTTCAGCACCACCACCAAAGTGCACGGCATACAGCTAGAGTGTATGCACTTACCCAACAACAAGCTAAGGAGGATGTTCATGCTAACCACCAGGACCTTTTAGAGATAGGTACTCGAATTTGAGGAATCAAATTTCATTAGGTTGGGAGGATGTTATAAACCCCCCCCCCCCCCCCCCCCCCAAAAAAAAGAGGACTAGTTTTGCAAAGGGATAATAGACTAAAAAATCACATGGTTTGTAAAAAATTTATGTTCTACCCGCGTTTTCAAATTTTATCTGTAAATGCACAATCTTTATTTTCGTTTATGCCATCTACCAAATCGTCACGTGTCGTCTCAACTTAGCTGACGTGGAGGTAAACAGCGCTTGTTTGCCTGACAACGTCATACGTGACCACAAATTCATCTGTTATTATATATATATATCCCCACCATTTTCTCTCTCTTCTTTTCTTCCTCCCACCTGCTATCATCTTTTTCTCATTTCTTCTTCTTCTCCTCCTCCTCCTCCTCCATCATTGATGGTGGTGTCTGATGTAAGAACTCCTATTGGCAAGCACGATGAGCTCATGAACCCCCAAATCGTAGATTGACCCGGTCCGCCAGTCGGCAAGCATGACCTCCTTCCGAGCCCAAACCCACTTCCCACTGTAGCCGCCCATCACCACCATCCACCGCCACCAGTTGCAGCCATAAAATACTATGATGCTAATAACGATGATGATGCTGAGAATTTCAAGGTAGACTTGGATGGCTTTGCTATCATGCAAGCAATGAATTGCAGCTTCAAGTTACAATGATGATGATGTAACACAATTTTGAAAGAGATAAATCTATGCTTTTATATTATTAACACAATTTTGTTGAGAATGTCAAAGCAAGACTTGGATGGCTTAGCTACCACGCAAGCAACCAGTTGTAACCATAGTCTCCATATCTTTGAGAATGGCAAAGACAAGACATGGATGGCTTTGCTACCGTGCAAGCAACCAGTTGCAAGCATAGCCTAGATAGCTTTGAGAATGGCAGGGCAAGACTTGAATGGCTTTGCTATCATGCAATCATTCAATTGCAGCCATAGTCTCCATAGCTCTATTGAGAATTGCAAGGTCAGACTTGGATGGCTTTCCTATCGCTGCAACATGACAACCGCACCGACACCTACAGCTATGATGCCCTCTTCATCCTTGTCCTTTCCCTTCCCTTGTCCTCTGTTTTGACACACATGATGTGGATGGGTTGGTGTGTGGTTTAAGATGATCAATTCCGGGGGAGGGAGAGAAAGTGTTGTGAAGTTGAGTTATCTGGTTTGGGAGAGGATCAAATGGGACAAAGCAGAGTGGGGTGTAATGGTGGTGGGGATGAGAAGATGGAGAGGGTGGAGGAGTACAGACGAGGAGCGGGTGGATGGAAGAGGTTCGGTTGCTATATGTTGGTAGAGAGGTTTGTGTTGAGGAGGATGGATGGCACTGTAAATGTCACACCCCAAACCCGGTATGACCGGTCAGGATACGCCACGTACCCCGAAGCCTAACCCAACTCAAATAAAACAACAATAACCTGAACAGTGGAAGATTTTTTTATATAAAAAGAATAAACATGACACCACGAACCAAACCAAACCAAAACTCCATATGGACACACTGAACAAGTTTATTAAAAAGGAGTTCAAATAAATAAACAAGACTCCCCAAATAAAATAAAATGCGGAAACCACGACCCGAGTCAACATGACTCAACAACTCAAAGAGACACTAAATGACTCAAGTATCCTCCTCGATCATGACATGTCACGAGACCCGCTGCTCTGCCGCCACCAGTAGTGCTATTGCACCTCGGTTCCTCTCTGATCTAACTCGGGTGCTGCAAAACAATAGTAATGAGGGGTAAGTCCAACTAGGACTTAGTGAGTAGATCAGTCCTCAATTCGCCAAATCAATCATCATGCATAAAAACACAAATAGCTGATATAAATAACATAACAGTAACATCAAAAGAAATCAGCAATAATATATTCATAGCTCTATGCATGAAATCAACATCCGTCAATAAGTATTAAATATCTTTAAAAATGACGGAACAAGCATCGGTAACACATCCACTACCCTACTCATATCCACAACAATAAATATAAGCATCCATCAATATGTATAAACATATCCACAACAATAAATTAGGATGAATGCAACACCTCAATCATATGCATGCAATGCAACACCCCAATCATATGCATGCTCTCTGGACCCGTCAGTCCCACATAGCCACATAGGGTAGGTAGACGGGTGGTCGTCGAACTACCACCCAGCTCAGTGTCATCTCTTTGGGGCATACCCTCCCCTCACCGGCACTGGCTCTTCCGAGCTAGGCTGTTGGGGCATACATTCCCCTCACCTGCTCAGGTCTCTGGACTGTCTCTTTGTGGTATGATCTCCCCTCACCAGCCGAACTTCTGGAATAAGGCCAACGCTGTCTCTTTGGGGCATACCCTCCCCTCACCAGCGAGGCCTCCGAGAAATGCAACAAGCACATCACAACACCACACACGCAAGTATAAAATTATAAACAAGACATGCTATCAATAAGTAACAAAGGGTAGGTCAAGTGCATACCTCATCCTCCACCTCCTCCTGCCATACATCACAATCACATATATATATAGCCCAACACAAACAAACAATCATAAAATAGAATTATAGCACTGTAAGAAAGGATGCACGTTATCATGAAAGCAGTGCAAAAAAAGAAACTCCAACTATAAAACAATAGATTGGAACATTATAAAATAACTCGTCATAGAAATCACTGATCTAGGATAAAGTTCACCTCGATCATTAACTACTATATCCATGAATAATCTCAGATCAAATCATAAAAATATATAAAATATGATTTTTCAACTTGGCACACAAAACGAGGCGACATCCGCCTACTATTTTCAAAATCTGAAGGTCTGATGGCAAAACAGACACCACCAATGAATCCAGAACATCGATTAGGTGAAAAATTCATATATAACATGAATAATGTTGCTAACTTTAAGGCCTCCAAATAATTATTTAGAATAATGAAAAAAATGCCTTAATTTACTTAATAAATCACTGCTATAAATAAATATAACGGTGTTTCAATCAATAAACCAGTAATGAAATCTCAACCCTTCATCTAAATAGGATCACATCACAGCCTTCCATCTAATATGATGCAATCACAGCCCTCTATTCAACATGATGCAATTTCAGCCTTACATCTAACCAGATGCAATCACCACCCTCCATCTACATGATGAAATCATAACCTTACATCTAATCAGATGCAATCACAGTCCTCCATCTAACCAGATGCAATCACAGCTCTCCATCTACATGATGCAATCACAACCTTTCATCTAACCAGATGCAATCACATCCCTCCCTCTAACCAGATGCAATCACAGTCCTTCATCTAACCTAATGCAATCTCAGCCTTCGATCTAAACAAATGAAATCTTAGCCTTACATCTAACATGATGCATCCACAGCCTTACATCTATCCTGATACAATCTCATCCCTCCATCTACAGATGCAATCTAAACCTTACATCTACACAAGATCAAATCCCAGCCCTTCATCTCAACCAACTCAATCCAACCCTTCATCTTACCCAAATCAATCTCAACCCTCCATTTAACTCACCCCCCTTAGGTCATCTTCTCCACCTCTCCTCACCCACTTGCCGCCACCGCCCTTCCCCGGCCACCGCCGGGCCGCCAGAGGCGCTGGCACCGACGCCGACGCCTGGCGGTGCCTCGCGCGTGGCAGCGACACCACGCCGAGCGTCGCTGCTCGCCGGGCGCCGCCTCCCGGAATGGTCGACGCCAATTGCAAAAGAAGGGGAAAAACCAAGAAAGGAAAAAAAAAATTATTCCAAAAGAGGGGTAGGTAAACCACATTATTCTATTAAGAAACGACCAATTCGACTTTCGATCCGATACGAGAAAGCGCATCAAAAATCGACGAAAAACCCTGAAACATAAGAACAGCGACATGAATCAATAATTGGAGAAAAGAAGACCTAAATCCACTCACCAGATGGAGAGAAATGGGAAGAAGAAGACGCGCAGGATCTTCCCCCGATCGACACCGACGAACTCGCGAAAATTCAGCTCCGACGGGTCCTCCTCCTCGACGGCACCCTCTCTCTCCTATCTCTTTATCCTCGGATGGCGTGCAGCACAAAACCCCTAGCTGCACACCCCAGGGTCTAATTTATAGACACCGGTTGGGTCCAAATGACCAAAATACCCCTACCAAAGCTATTTGACTTAAATAGCCCATAACTCACCCGTTCTAACTCCGATTCGAGATCCGATTGCACCGCTAAATTTGCCTCGAGACCATCTACCATCCTAGCATGCTAAATCACAGAGATAAAACAAATAAAATTTCCCTTAATTTTTCTACATTAAATGCTTACTCGGGTCTAATCCCGAAGCTTTTTGCCAATCCACGCTAACAAGGGTCCACAATCCCCCGCTCAAGAATAAAATATCATTATTAAGATTTTGGGTATTATAGTAAAGGAGGAGGAGGAGTGAGAAAAAGTGGGAGGAAGAAGAGAAGAGAGATAGAAGAGGAAAAATAGGTGACCTCGATTAAGTGGGAGTGAAGAGGAAAAATGACTAGATTGATATCGTAAAGTGGGAGAAAGTTGAGGGCAAAAATAGAATTTCGTAAAGTGGGAGAAAGTGGAGAGCAAAAAGTTGTTGATGACAGGCCACGTATGAAGTCGTCAGGCCACGCAAGTGTCATTTTCCTCCACGTCAGCTAAGTTGAGACGACACGTGATGATTTGGTAGATGACATAAATGAAAGTAAATGTTGTGTATTTACATGCGAAATTTGAAAACACGAGTAGAACGTAAAATTGCTGCAAACTTTGTGAATTTTTAGTCTATTATCCCTTTAGCAAAATGTCTAGTTACACTATTTAATTAACCCTAACCCTTACCTTAAACCTGATTGTGGTAGCCATCGTGGGAAGGGGAGATCATAGCAATGATTGATCAGCGATTGGAGTGAGGATTCATGAGCAAGGTATGATTCTTCTCTTTTCTCCCTTCTTTTTCGTCATTTTTTGTCGTCTTCATCGGCAGTCGTTTGAAATCAGGTTGGAGTTGTAGGCGTCCGACTTCAGACGTAGGGGTGGCTGGTCATGGTCGTTGCAGCACCATTCGTGTTGGCTGGTGCCGAAGGGAGATGCGGGGGCTGCCGAGCTAGTCATCAGCGGCCCAGATAGCCGTTGTTGCCTGCGGTAGGAACTGTAGCCATGGACTATCGTGAAGGCCGCGTAGCCTCTCGCGGCTTTGATCACTGCCATGTTGGCGCCGTAGGCTGTAGGGCAGGGTGGCAACACCTTCAGACTGGTCGCCGGTGGCCAATCGGGCTGCCTTACGTGAGTATGGGGCGGCGAATTGGTGCAGGTGGAGATATATATATACACACACACAGATTAATATTAGGTTTTATAAATTAAATACGGGAAAATCATACTTTTAGTCCTTATAGTTAAAAAATTTTGGTTTTAGTCCCCACACTATATTTTCGTTTAGGTTTTGGTCCCTGCCGTCACTTCAGCCAAAAACAATATTATACGAAGCTGATGTGGTTAATAGTTATTGATTCAATATTGCTTACCTAAACAAGTTAAATGACGATCCTTTAAAACACACTAAAAGTATGAGGACTAAAACCAACATCCGAGTAAACTATGAGGACTAAAACCAAAATCCAAGTAAACTATGAGGACTAAAACCAAAATCCGAGTAAACACACTAAAATAGCTTGTGAATCCTGAATCAATTTTTATGGTATGATGCGGAACGACTTCACAATTTTCAAAGTAGGTATACAAATATTAGATACGTACAATGCTCATATAAAAGTTCAATTCTCCAACACAACATGTCAATCTTAGTTCAGTTGGTAGAGCGAAGGATTGTAGTTGATCCAGACATCCTTAGGTTGCTGATTCGAAGCCGATAGGTTGAATTTTGAAAAGGTACAATTTTTTTTTCTTCTCAATCATTCTTCTCCAAATATAGGAAAAGTCATACTTTTAGTCCCCATAGTTTACTCAGATTTTAGTTTTAGTCCCCATAGTTTACTCATATTTTAGTTTTAGTCCCCATATTTAACTCAGATTTTGATTTTGGTCTCCATAGTTTACTCGAGTTTTGGTTTTAATTAGTCCTCATACTTTTAGTGCATTTTAAAGTATTGTCATTTAACTTGTCCATGTCAACAATGTCTAGTCTGCAACCGTTAGCCACGTCAGCTTCGTATAACGTCATTTATGCCTCAAGTGACGACATGGACCAAAACCTAAATAAAAATATAGTGAGGGAACTAAGACCAAAATCCGGATAAACTATGGGGACTAAAAGTATGATTTTCCCATTAAATAAAAATGAATTAAAATTTGAATTTTAATAGAATAAATTATTTGGGGGGGGGGGAGATGAAGTTGAGGTGAATAGCAAAGTTGTAGGTTTTTTTGTTTTGAACTCAATGGTGCCATCAGTTTTCTGGATTGAGGTCATTTTATAATGATTTATATTTTAAGTGTCATAGGGTGATTCAAAGTATTATTTTAATGGTTGTGTAAATTTAATTTGATTTAGTTAGAATCTTTTCTTAAAGGGGAGGGGGGTTGGACTTGTAGATCGATTCCATTATAGTCGATGATTTCTTGACGATAAAATGACAAAATTGCCCATTTGCCTTCTCTGTTTGTTTTGCTTTTAAATTCTATTATACTCTCTGCATCCTATTCTTGATTATTATTATTTTCATTCTATTCTTAGACTTGACATATTGTGGTCATATAGTTGATTGATTGCATGGTATGATTACTAGTTTGTTATGTTTAATTGTTGGTTATGTTGCATTATAGTTGTATTATTGTTGTTGACATTATTACTGGTATTATTGACATTTTGCATATACTATTCTTTATGGTTGGCATTCTGCAGTTCTGCACATGTTGTTGTTCATTACGGTTGTGAGGTTTAGGTGTGCATGTTGCATGATGTGATCGATTAGTGGGTGATGGCCTTGGACACTATTATTGGGCCCGTTAAATACGGGCGTATTGGAGGATTCGGCCTGTGAATATTATTTATTTTGGCCTGAGGAGTATAGGTGTAATACCCGGGGTTTCCTAATATAAAATTTCATTGGTGCAGCCCATCGGATCGGGAACTAACCGGGCCGAGTCGCGAGATCGCCGCGAGTAGGAGGTATGAGTTAAATTTTAAACTCATGGTTAATGCTTTTGAAATGTATATGTTGGGTTGACTCAAGTCGGGTTGAAATCGGGTTCGCGGATCGAGTCGGGGTCCAATCCAGGCTTAGGTGGAGTCGAGTGAGGGGGTTAAGTGAAGAAGGGTATAATTGTCAAAAAAAAGGGGAGAAGAGAGAATTAATCCCTCACACCAAACCGCCGTGCGGCTCAAGGTGAGGAGGGGAGGAGAGGAGAAGAGGAGATCTTGGGCGGCGCCAGATCTGCGTCGTCGTCGAAGAAATCGGGATCGTTTTCATCTCGTCCATCTTCTTCTCTAGTCGAGGTGAGTGGTCTAACCAAGATCCATAGGGTAGGCGGGTAGCCGACCCAATGTATTGGGGATTTTGTCGATTTCTCGTAGTGAGTCCGTCGATTCACCGAGTTTTCATCCGAGACTTGATCCTATGTGTGTATGCCGTTAATTGATGAAGTTTCTCAAAGTTTTCCTCGGATTTAACGGTCGGCCGCATGAAGGAAAAAGGGCAAGGTCATGCCAAAATTTCCTCAATTTCCTAGAGTGGTCGTAACCTCTTGGATCGAGTTCTTTTCATGATTGCTGGCTCGGTTATTCTTGATCATGGCCAAAACCCCTCTTCTTCCACCCTGATCAATCTCGGCCGAGCATGAGTAACCTAGGTTAGGTTCGGCCGAGTGGGTGTGAGGAGAGGAAAGGGGCTCGACTTGGTTCATGCTTACATGTAGAGTTTTATTTCATCGTTTATGCTATAGATTTCTCACTTAATATATGATATGTTAGTAGTGGTAGATTGAGTTTATCATGCTATAAGGATATGTTCTTGAACGCACATGTATGTTTAGGATTTAGAATGTCATGTGAATCATAGAAATGTTTCATTTATTTTCTAATGTAAATGCTCAATCCTTGCCATGTTATATTCCTTGTTTCCTTATCGAAATTTAGAAATTTATTGCTTAATTTAATCTCCTTATTTTTGGAATCATGTGATTATTCATGTGGATAATTGTAGAACAAATTTCCTATGTTATATATGCTGTGATGAACCCGAAAGTTGACATTTTCATGCTTATGAAATGTGGTTACACTTAAGAAACATAATGCATACACTAGGTTTCACACCTAGGGAAGGATAGCAGACATTAGTACTCGACTAGTGCGACCCAAGGAAGGGGTCGGGTCCGGGTTGATGCCTGGGGATTTAGATGGAAGTTTTTCTTTGAGAAACTCTGATTGTGTATTGTGATTGAGATGGTCTACTGAGGAGTACCGATAGCCGGAATGGCTACTACTCGACTCAGCGGTGATTAGGGTCTTGAGATTGCACCAGCGGGCCTGCTAGGTGTTAGACCCGAGTGGCGGAGGGTCTTGAGATTTCGTTAGTAGGCCACGCTGACGGTAGACCCGAGTTGGGTGGGACTAGCTATCCCTAACCCGGTGGGAACCTGAGACTAGTTGACCATCCTAATCGATGGGCCCGGTGATTGTTATTGACATTCCTTGTATGTTGTATAGTCCGGTGCGGCCGAGTACTGTATTGTGGTGAAGGTCGGATAGAGCCAGACCAGTCAGGCAGGATGAGGCCATAGTGGCCGAGTGATACTCAGTCTAAAGGAGCCGATATGGCCAGACCTACTTATTTGCATAGTATGGCCAATTGGCCGATTATCATGATATGACTAGCATAGACTTCTCATATATGTGCTTGTGTATATATTTATATGTTATCATATCGGGGATTTAAGTGGAGGTTCGGAAGGACCGCTCACTGAGTTCCTCGTAAACTCATGGTTTTGTTTGTTGTTGTTTTGCAGAGGCTGACCAGTGGGGTACGGCTTGGTGTCATGGTGCGACTGGAGGGCAGGCGTTGGCGCAGGTCTCACAGCAGGCAGTCATGTAGTCGTAGTCGTGTCGAGTAGGGTTGTTGGACATGCACCGAGTAGTTTTGTTCTTGAAAACTTGTAACTGTTTTAGACTTTGAAACTCGAGTTGTTTCCTTCGAATTTGAAATCCTTTAAAACTATTTTGATTTTGAATAAAGATTTGCGCCGCTTTTCCTTATTTCGTGTTGCCTTGATGTACAGTATTTTCATGTATATTATTGTGTAGTGCATGTGGTAGACTTCGGGGTACCGACACATACCCTGGCCGGTCACGCGACCCTGAGTTGAGGCGTGACAATAGGTGATGACACCAGTGATCATGATTATACCGACAAGGCGCGAGTGTGCGGCGTCAAGGAGTGAGATATTGACGGGCTACCCTTTGGGTAGTCACATCTCTTGCTAGACCGGGCTTGAGGTGCAACTCTCAAGGTGCGAGAGTGCGAGGAAAATCCAAATTTCCCATAAAGCTCTTGATTTAGTCTATGACTATGCATGTGCACATTAGTCGATAGGTGCATATAGTCGCATCTCTTGATTTGATTTAGTCTATGACTATGCAATTAATATATTATTTTTTTGACTTCATAAAAAATTACCTAAAAATCATTGTTAATATTTGATGGTGTCTTGCATGGAGAAGAATGTGTCCATGAACGTATGGAAGAGAAGAGTAATGTTGACATTTGGGATTACCTATTGGGGTAGTCCACATACCCACCTCTCATGGGGGCTATCTACATTATCACTTTACTGGTAATGTAGATTATCGGGGCAATCTGAATTACCGATAAATTATCCGAACCAAATATGGTAATGTGTGGGCCCTGAGAATTTAAAAACTATATTATCGATAATGCAGATAGACGGCTGCATACCAAACGTCCCCTAAATGTTTTGCCCAATTTAAATAGAATTGTTTAGAGGAAAGGAAAATGCTCTTTTCCTTACAATTAAATGAAAGAAACAGATTTTTTTCAAAAACTTTTCCTTGTTTCTCTTCCTCTTCCATTCAATTTTTCATTATAAGAAATGCACTCTAAATCCATATTCAAGATAAAAAGACAAATAAGACTTGATTTTCCAAAAAATAAAATAGATAAATGATATGTATATTATATACTTGAAGAAAATAATATATATTTTTAAAAATATTATGATTATAATTTGCATATGATCAATTGATGGAAAAATATCACAAGAGGTAACAAACTAATTGGAAGAAATCACGTGAGACTTTATCCTATGTTTGGTGCGCAAAATTTGTCATGGTACATGACAAAAATGGTGGAGGCTCATAGTACAACTTATCTGTTTATAAATCATGGTGCAATAGAATAAGTGCAGGGACAAGCACGTTCCCCAGAATAAAATTACAAGCATCATTTTGTTTTGTTTTGATTTTTTATGATATAATATGGACTGGACAAACACTTTGGACTTGACCGGATTAGGCCCAGAAGCACCCACACTCATGAACCATATTCAAATCAAGCTAGATGGCTTAGCTCGGAGACTCCATCCGGCCATGCAAGGACATCCACGTCCTCATTAATTATGAGGGGTTCGTCATTACGGCCCCAACATCTCCGGGATCAGCCTCGACCTATTCTGAGCAACATCCCTACGAGATTATCGAGTGACATCATCGCCAATCACCCCTTATCCTGCAATATATACAAACACGACACACATTGAGAAAGGGAGACTCCAACTTCTATTACCTCCACCTCGATCATATTCTGACTTGAGCATCATAGTGTCTTTTGCATGCCCCCTTCCCCCTGCTCAGAGTCGCACCTGATCAAGAGACGCATTGAACCAGACCGCATCACTCCAACCTTCAGGCAGAAACATTTGGCGCCCATCGGGGAGGGGGGGGGAGTAAATCATACTTGTCCCGTAATTATTGGTACTCGGAGTCAGGCGAACATTGCCGCACACAGGCAGTATCCTAGCGGTGACGTCCCCCTTTTACTTGGAGAACCGACGATTAGTAGGCCAGATCGAGATGCTGACACGATCTCGGGAACAACACCCAGCCAGATACAAGCGCCACTGCTCAAAGCATGAAGAAAACAACTAATCGAAAATGAGTAGACAAGTCTCCGTCCTCCATGACGATGTCTCTCGCATGCCACACCCAAGGGAAGAGAAAGACGCCAAGGTCACGAAGGCTACCACTCCCCTCCCCCATCGACTTGGGACCCTTCGCCGAGCACATCATGGTGGCATGCCTTCTGCCTAAATTCAGGTTGCCAACTACGCTGAAGCCCTACGATGTGATGGGCGACCCAACTACGCACCTGATAGTGTTTAGGTCCATGATGCTCCTCAAATGAGCAACCAACCCCGTTCTTTGGATAGCTTTCTCGACCTTCCTGGAGAAGGCCAGACTATTGTGGTTCTCCTCCTTCCACTAGGGTCTATACACACTTTCACGGAACACTCCCGCGCCTTCACCAGCCGATTCTCCTCATCTCGAATCTACTCCAAAATTGAGGACACCCTCCACTACATCAAGCAAGGGCAACTGTCACACCCCAAATTCAGGGTCACGTGACCGGTCAGGATATACGTGCCTACACCCCGCAGCCTAACTCATGCACATGCCAACTCATAAAACCTAGCAAAAGAAATAAACAGCTTTTTAATTATAAAGAGACACCCAAAACAAATATTTAATTAAACAGTAAAATTTTGATCAAAATGTTCAAGTGCGGAGACAAAATGAATCAAAGACCAACAGTTCTTTTTAACGAATAAAAAGTTGAAATGAAAAGACATAAACGACCCCAAGGGACTACAACTCCAAATCACCAACACGGTGCATAACAACTATCAAAAACTCGACTACGGCGCCTAACTAGGACTGCTATGATATCAATGTAGCTCCTCTACCCTCCAGTCGCGCCAAGTGCTCCAGCCCACCTCACCGATCAGGCTCTGCAAAACAAAAACAACGACAATGGGTGAGTTCAAAAGAACTCAGTGAGCGGATGTACCGACCCCCACGAGAAACCAAACACAGAAAAAATAGCATAAATGCAAACACCTGACTCAAGCAAGAAAGGTAACAAGGGAGTGACTAGCTACTAGGCCATCTGGCCACCACAAGCCCGAGTCATCCAACACCCCGACGGTGAAGACAACATGCCGAAGAATACCCTGCCCTAAGGTAACAAACATACTAGGATAATCGGGAATGGGCCATCCGAACTTATCCTAATATGAAGAAACTGGAGAGCAATCGGGATTGGCCCGTCCGAACTTGCTCCACGAGACACGGAGGAACAATCAAGATTCGTCCGTCTGAACTTGCCCCTTTTAGATATCACATGGATAATCGAGATTTGCTCGTCCGAACTTACCCCTTTAAGATATCACAGGAATAATTAGGATTTGCCCGTCCGAACTTATTCCACAAGGCCATACCGGAACAATCGAGATTTGCCCATCCGAACTTATTCTAAAGAAATAACGTAGGAATAATCGGGATTCGCCCATCCGAACTTATTCCTTTAAAATAGGTTAGGAATTAGCCATCCAACCTTCTGGGCCTAGCCCGCAATTCGGCTCCTAATCGAGCCTCTCCATCATTCATAAAGATATGACGCAACATGACCTAAGTCAAGTCTCTCCTATGGTCTTAGGGGTGTCCTTCTTGGGAAGTGTCTCAACACTCCAAAACCCGACCCCAACTCCTAGACCCGTAATGTCATAAACCCGTGAGATTTTATTTCATGCATAAACTTTATTTATTGGTTCATAACAGATTATGCTAACCCTTTTTGTCAATTTTAATTATGCAATTAAAATTTAGATCACCAAGATTAGAATTTTGTTTTAGGATTTTATTTTAGGGTTTTGTTTTAGATTACTATTGTGCCCGAAACTGATGTATCTAACCCGACTCTGGTCTCCAGACTGTGTCCTATGTTTCCAAACTATGTTTTTTGGTTAAAATGATAGGTTGCATGATTATATTCTGCAACCTATGCACATCACAAACAAGACTTCAAAATTAGACCTAAACCAACAATTCAGCATGTAGTTTTCAGCCTTATTGAGTTTTCAGCATGTCAAGGTAATTACATCCGAAATTTACAGAAATAAAATCCTAATTTATCATCATAACATAATTATTTCATCGAGGCAAAACTTCTCAAGAATCAAGTCATGATTGTTTAACCAAGAGTAGCATGAATCAAGAAAACCTTCGAGCAAGAATCAATTTATATGATCAAGAATCTCATATCAAGAATACTCATGGCATCAAGATCAATCTTATTTTTTGCAAAACATGCTCCACATCCAAAAATCACAGATTTAATCTAAGGCATGCAACAACAATTCAAGAACCTAATTAAACAAGCAACTGAAGATATAAACTTTAAGACAAACAAGAACTCTTACTTGGGCATTTCATCGAACACCTTGAGGGCACCCTTGCTTCACCCTTGGCTGTCGAGCCACAAAGGGAGAGTCTCGTGCCCTCCTCCCATGAATCGGCACAAGAATACGGTGACCAAACCCACGATTCGACGAAAAATTACAAGAATCAAGAAAATTCTCAAATCAGCTCAAGATTATGAGAGAACCCGGAAAAGGAGAGGTAAAACCACTCACATGAATAGGAAAGAGGATTAGAGGAGAAATTCCGGACACGGCCCTCATATCCGGCTTCAAGATATGGTGGCTCGACTCAAGGAAGGGAGAAGAGGAGCCGGTAGCTCCATTTCAAGCCGCCGGCTTGAAGAGAGGGAAAGGGAGAGAGAGGGCGGGTGGCTCAAGCGGCGGCTCCCTGCTCGGCTCCAAAGGAAAGGGAAGAAGAGGAAGGAGAGGAAGAGGCTCGGCTCGGCGGCGACTAGGCTTAGCGGCTCGGAGTGGGGAAGGGGAGGGGCGGCTGTCGGCTTGGCTCCTCCCTTCTAGAAACTTGTGCGGCTCCAATAGGGAGCCGCATACCAAAATGGGGGGGTTTTTTTTATAGTCCCCTCCTTAAACCTAAATCCACTACCCCTCTTAGCAAACCCGCATCCGCCTCAAGCCAAATCCAAACCCACTAACCCGACTATGCTTAATTAATCCAACCTAACCTCATGCCCCACATAAACATCAAACGCATGCATACGTATGCCATACAATTTAAAAATCAAGGACATGCAACAACACAATTTAAATAAATTTATCTAATTTAAGAAAAGACCTCAGACTAGTCCGCTAGGCTGACAATCACGAACAAGCATAGAAAAGTAACATCAATATCTAGGATATTACAATCCTCACTCCTTAAAGAAAATTTATCCTCAAATTTTGGAAAAGAAGATTAAGGACTCACCAGATCATCAAACAATGAAGGGTATTGCTCTCTCATATCTTGTTCTACCTCCCAGGTGGCCTCTTGCCCGAATGGTGCTCCCGCCTGACCTTGACCAAGGGAATCTCCTTGGACCTCAATTTCCTGATCTGCCGATCTAGCACCTCAACTGGCCGCTCCTCATAGGAGATCATTGAATCCACCTCCACTGCGGTAGGCTCAATCACATGGGACTCATCCCGAATATACTTCTTTAGCATAGACACATGGAACACTGGATGCACTCGGTCCATACTGGGAGGTAAAGCTAACTCATAGGCCACAACTCCCCTGCGCCTGAGAATAGGAAATGACCCAATGAACCTAGGGCTTAGCTTTTCTTTCTTACCAAATCTTATCACCCCTTTAATAGGGGACACATTGAGGAACACCATGTCCCCCTCAGCAAATTCTACCTCGCTGGCCTTTCCATCAGCATACATCTTCTGGCGACTCTGAGCTACCAATAGTCTCTCTCTGGTTAGCTTCACCTTTTCTACTACCTCCTCCACTAGGTCAGGTCCCATCATAAGAGAATCCCCTGTCTCAAACCAACCCACAGGCGACCTGCATCTCCGCCCATACAATGACTCAAATGGGGCCATCCCGATGCTGCTGTGGTAGTTGTTATTGTAGGCAAACTCAATCAGGGGTAAGTGCCTCTCCCAACTACCCTCCAAGTCTTGAACACAAGCTCTCAGCATATCCTCCAACGTCTGAATGGTCTGCTCCGACTGACCCATCTGTCTAGGGGTGAAATGCAGTGCTGAACTGAACTTGAGTGCCTAATGGCTCTTGGAAAGACTGCCAAAATTGAGTCATGAACTGAGTACCCTGATCTGAGATGATCATGACTGGAACACCATGATAAGTGACGATCCGATCCAAGTATAACCTCGCATATTGCTTGGCTGAAAAGGCCGTCCTGACTGGTATAAAATGTGACGTATTGGTTAGGCGATCCACCACTATCCAAGTAATTTGAAGTAATAAAAATATTTTTAATTAGATATCTGTTATACAATTTTCAATATTATTTTTTATTATATATGTTTTTTATGATGAATGAATGAAGTGTTAAAAAAAATTCAATTTTATTATAGTCATTTGAAGTGATATTGAAATTAGTATCAAGTATAACTCAATTTGAAGAATTGGACTGATACTTGTATCAAGTATACTTTGTATCAAGTATCAAGTAATTGAATGTTACAAGTAAAATAATCACACAAGCTTTGATAAGAAAGAATCCCTCAAAATAATTTTATTAAAAAAATTATCATATACATGTAAGAGAAAAATACAAAAATTACACATGAAGGATAAATTATGAATGATACAACAAATTTTATCTCCCATTAGGTACAACAAAAATGATACATGAAACAATAATCTTGACCACCTTTTGCCGCATCTTCATTTTTAACTACAAGATCATCATGTTAGTGAATAAAATATAGGGTTATTTGAATATTGCACATCTCTAATAAAAAATGAGATGGCTTCTCCAATTTCAAACCCCATGTATGACTTTGATATATGAAAAAAAATATAACTTTAAATAAAACATAGCTACCCCTTCTTAAATAGATATCCTTTGATTTTCCAACCCAACCCTCCTAAGCCGTTGACATAGCCTTCTAAGCAAGTCAGGCTCCATCCACAAACTTTCATAGCAACAGATGCGAGAGTTCAACAACTCTTGAGTATATTTCGCACCCGATAGTACATATGTGCGTACAGGTCTTGGTGGTTATTAAGCGGCTTCAGAAAGTTCATCAAGTATAATCGCACCCGCAAGAATTATCCCAGCTCTAATAAGTGCATCTCTCGCCTCATCGTTATCATCATTAGAACTCATTCCGAATTTAAAGTAAACTGAAATAACAAACTAAAATAACAAACTGAAGTAGCAAACAACAAGTTATAATGAAATAGCAAACTAAACAGTAGGAACAAACTGAAATAGCAAACTGAACAGTAGGAACAAACTAAAATAGCAAACTAGACAGTATGAACAAACTGAAATAACATAGAGGGAACAATAAACAAGGTATGAACAGTAGGCAGGGTATGAACAGTAGGCATAGAATGAAATAACAAACATCAAGTTCAACAAGTTCAAGTTCACAAACAACACTTAATGAAAGTAGTAAAGTTCAATTTCATGTTAAAGCAACCTACTCAAAGGAAAACTACAAGTTCAAGTACAGCCCCACATAGTTGAGCATTTAGTACAGACCCACATTAGGAGCATTTAAGTTGAAAATATTATATAAAATTGATGCTATATATTCCCACGCACCACGCTACAACACTTTCATCGTCCAAAGCTGCAAAGAAACTGCGAGCATCAGGATTTTTTATTAAAAAGTTTATAACATGATTGTTAACATGAGCATCTAGGCCAAAACTCTGCAGCCTTGAAACACACTATGCGGGTGACTCGGGCACCACTTGAGGAGGACCATTGGCACTTGTGTCCTTAACTACGATTCCACCCAACTTATCTATTAGTGCAGTTGCAGCATATATTGCTTGGGCCGAAAATTGAAACGAATTACCTCTTTTCCTCGATCATCCACTATATGACCCCGATGGAATGTTAGGGGAGGGCCTCCAAAATGGGGTTCTGGACCCCCACTTGAATCTGTCCCCTCATTCTCATGTGCTCTCAATGGTCGTTTCCCTCGACCTATATCTCTAAACTCATTCTCAACCCGATGCTCCTCATCCGAGTTCAATGGTGCTTGAGAAGAAGAACGAGCTAAGTGGCCCGTTGCGGACTGATTAGCAAATGCTAATTCCATCAGGTCATAAAACTTAGGTGGACCATTTTTGAACATTTTGAATGAATCTCCAAGAGTCTACGAACCAACAATTTCTTATTTTTACATTATCGTCATAAGACTCATAACAAGGAAAACTACTAATAAAAAAGGACATACTGAAGAACTGTTCCAAACGGTTTCATCAGCTTCAATGATATTTGTGTCAGGATTCCAGGTTACTCTGGTATGGTTAAGTAGCTCTTTGAAAGATTGATAAGTTCTATGAAGATGATATTTTTTTTGTTTACACATCTCAAACTCAAATTTGCCCCCAAACTTTTCCTCCAACTTATCACTTATCCCCTCCCAACGTTTCTTATCATAGTTGGTGGTACTACGTTGCCTTGCGTACTCCGCTAAAATTTTCAAAAAAATTTCAGTGACAAGGTGGGCCCACTCAGCCACATTTTCTCTTGGTTTGCGGTGGCCACTCATGTTCAACTATTTCAAAAGTCATGGTAAGAAAAATCTATTTCAAAACATAGACATGCTTATTAGATTTCTAAACTGATCTAAACATAAACCTAGTATAATATCAGTTTGCCAAAAAAACATAGACATGCTTATCAAATTTCTAAACTGATCTAAACATAAACATAGTATAATATCAGTTTGAAAAAAAACATAGACGTGCTTATTAGATTTCTAAATTGATCTAAACATAAACATAGTATAATATCAGTTTGAAAAAAATATATATACGTGCTTATCATATTTATAAACCGACCTAAACATAAACATAGTATAATATCAGATTTCTAAAAACTGATCTAAACATGATCTAAACATAGACATTCAATTAACATAGGATAATATTAGTTTGCAAAAAAAAACATAGACATGCTTATCAGATTTCTAAACTGATCTAAACATAAACATAGTATAATATTAGTTTGAAAAAAAAACATAGACATGCTTATCAAATTTCTAAACTGATCTAAACATAAACATAGTATAATATCATATTTCTAAAAACAGATCTAAACATAATCTAGACATAGGATAATATTAGTTTGCATAAAAAATCAAATTGATCTAACATAACTGATAACAAAAACTGATAGTAAAAAAATATCAACTAAAGTGATCTAAAACCTATCTAACTAATAATAAAAACATAGTAAAAAAGAAAATGAAACTGATCTAACATAAATAGTAGATAAACTAATAAAAAGCCATAGTAAAATAAATCAAACTGATCTAACCACAAATAGTAGATAAAATGATAACTGATAACAACAGTAGATAATAAAATGGTAACTGATAACAAAAAACATAATAGATTAACTGATCTAACCACAAACTAATCTAAACTGATCTAGGAGGCAAAACTAAGACCAACAACAATAGATCATATCAAAAAAATAAGAGTAAGAACATGATTAGCATATGAAAGCAGTAACAACACATTAAATATCAAAAAACAAGAGCAAGAACATGATTAGCATAGGACCCCTTGTCACACCCCAAATTTAGGGTCATGTGATCGGCCAGGGTATACGTGCCTATACCCCGTAGCCTAACTCATGCACATGCCAACTCATAAAATAGAGCGGAAGAAATAAATAGCTTTTTAATTATAAAGAGAAACCCTAAACAAATTTTTAATTAAACAGTAAAGTTTTTATCAAAATGTTCAAGTGCAGAGACAAAATGAATCAAAGACCAACAGTTCTTTTTAACAAATAAAAAACTGAAATGAAAAGATATAAATGTCCCCAAGGGACTACAACTCCAAATCACCAATATGGTGCATGATAACTACCAAAAACTAGACTATGACCCCTAACTAGGACTGTTATGAAATCAATGTAGCTCCTCTGCCCTCCAACCACGCCAAGTGCTCTAGCCCACCTCACCAGTCAGGCTCTATAAAACAAAAACAACGACAACGGGTGAGTTCAAAATAACTCAGGGAGCGAATCTACCGACCACCACGAGAAACCAAACACATAATAAATAGCATAAATGCAAACACCCGACTCAAGCAGGAAAGATCACAAGGGAGTGACTAGCTATTGGGCCATCTGGCCACCACATGCCCGAAGGCATCCAACACTCCAATGGTGAAGACAACAGGCCTAAGCCTACCCTGCCCTAAGGCAACAAACATACTAGGATAATCGGGAATGACCCATCCAAACTTATCCTAATAGAAAGAAACTCGGGAGCAATCGGGATTGGCCCGTCCGAACTTGCTCCACGAGACGCGAAGGAACAATCAGGATTCACCCGTCCGAACTTGCCCCTTTTAGATATCGCATGGATAATTGGGATTTGTCCGTCCGGACTTACGCCTTTAAGATATCACAAGAATTATCGAGATTTGCCCGTCCGAACTTATTCCACGAGGCCATACCGGAATAATTGGGATTTGCCCATCCAAACTTGTTGCAAAGAAATAACGTAGGAATAATTGAGATTCGCCCATCCGAACTTATTCCTTTAAAATAGGTTAGGAATTAGCAATCCAACCTTCCGGGCCTAGCCCGCAATCCGGCTCCTAACCGAGCCTCTCCGCCATTCATAAAGATATGACGCAACATGACCTAAGTCAAGTCTCTCCTACGGTGTCTTAAGGGTGTCTTTATTGGGAAGCGTCCCAACACTCCAAAACCCGACCCCAACTCCTAGACCCATAATGTCATAAACTCGTGAGGTTTATTTCATGCATAAACTTTATTTCTTGGTTCATAACAGATTATGCTGACCCTTTTGCGCAATTTTAATTATGCAATTAAAACTTACATCACCAAGATTAGGGTTTTATTTTAGCTTAATATTGTACCCGCAACTTGATGTATCTAACCCGAATCTGATCTCTAGAGTATGTCCAATGTTTCCAAACTATGTTTCTTGGTTAAAACGATAGGTTACATGGCTATATTCCACAACCTATGCACATCACAAATAGGACTTCAAAATCAGCCCTAAACCAATCATTCAGCATGCAGTTTTCAGCCTTATTGAGTTTTCAGCATATCAAGGTAATTACATCCGAAATTTACAGAAATAAAATCCTAATTTATCATCATAACAGAATTATTTCATTGAGGCAAAACTTCTCAAGAATCAATTCATGATTGTTTAACCAAGAGTAGCATGAATCAAGAAAACCTTCAAGTAAGAATCAATTTACATGATCAAGAATCTCATATGAAGCATACTCATGGCTTCAAGATCAATCTTATTTTTTGAAAAACATGCTCAACATCCTAAAATCACATATTTAATCTAAGGCATGTAACAATAATTCAAGAACCTAATTAAACAAGCAACTCTAGATATAAACTTCAAGACAAATAAAATTTCTCACTTGGGCATTTCATCGAACACCTTGAGGGCACCCTTGCTTCACCCTTGGCCTAGCACCCCTAGGGTAAACCTAGGGCTGCCGAGCCACAAAGGGAGAGTCTCGGGCCCTCCTCCCACGAATTGGCACAAGAATAAGGCGACCAAACCCACTATTAGATGAAAAATCACAAGAATCAAGAATATTCCCTGACCAAAATGATGCTCCCACCTTACCTTGACCAAGGGAATCTCCTTGGACGTCAATTTCCTGATCTGCCGGTCTAGCACCTGAACTGGCCGCTCCTCATAGGAGACCACTGATCCCACCTCCACTGCGGTAGGCTCAATTACATGGGACTCATCCCGAATATACTTCTTTAGCATAGACACATGGAACACTAGATGCACTTGCTCCATACTGGGAGGTAAAACTAACTCATAGGCCACAGCTCCCCTGTGCTTGAGAATAGGAAACAACCCAATGAACCTAGGGCTTAGCTTTCCTTTCTTACCAAATCTTACCACCCCTTTCATAGGGGACACCTTGAGGAACACCATGTCCCCCTCAACAGATTCTACCTCCCTAGCCTTTCCATCAGCATACATCTTCTGGCGACTCTGAGCTGCTAAAAGCCTTTATTTGATTAGCTTCACCTTTTCTACTGCCTCCTCCACTAGGTCGGGTCCCATCATAAGGGAATCCCCTGCCTCAAACCAACCCATAGGTGACCTGCATCTTCGCCCATATAATGCCTCAAATGGGGCCATCCCGATGTTGCTGTGGTAACTATTATTGTAGGCAAACTCAATCAAGGATAAGTGCCTCTCCCAACTACCCTCCAAATCTAGAACACAAGCTCTCAGCATATCCTCCAACGTTTGAATGGTCTGCTCTAACTGACCATCTGTCTGAGGGTGAAATGCAGTGCTGAATCGAACCTGAGTGCCCAATGACTCTTGGAACGACTGCCAAAATTAAGTCGTGAACTGAGTACCCCGATCTGAGATAATCATGATCGGAACACCATGATAAGCGACGATCTGATCCAAGAACATTCTCGCATATTGCTCGGCTAAAAAGGTTGTCCTGATTGGTATAAAATGTGATGTCTTGGTTAGGCGATGCACCACTACCCAAATAGAATCGTTGCCCTTCCCAGACTTTGGCAACCCCGTCACAAAATCCATGGTTATCTTCTCCCATTTCCACTCTGGTACTTCTAGGTTCTGGAGCAACCCTACCAGCTTCAAATGCTCAGCCTTAACCTGTTGACACACTAGACACTTAGACACGAACTCGGCCACCTCTCTTTTCATGCATTTCCACCAATAATTCTACCTTAGGTCACGATACATCTTCGTCGCTCTCGGGTGCAAAGTGTATATAGATCGATGAGTCATCTCCAGCACCTGCCCGCGAACCTCAGCCATATATGGCACCACTATCCGGTTCTTAAACCTCAGAACGCTCTCCGAGTCAACATCGAACCCATTATCGGCATCGCCTCTCTTGGCCAGATCCTTAGTGAGTGCACAGAAAGCATCCTCCTCCTGTGCTGCCCGTAACATGTCGACCAACATGGACTGCACCCTTAGGTGAGCCACCAATGCACCAGACTGACACTGATAAGACTGCCCTGCCAACCAAACACATGGCCAAATCCTGAGCCAACGTCCTCCTCCTGACCGCCAAATGTGCCAGACTGCCCATAGACTTCCTGCTCAAAGCATCGGCTACCATGTTAGCCTTTCCCGGATGGTACATGATCGTGCAGTGATAGTCCTTCAAAAGCTCAAGCCATCTTCTCTGCCTCAGGTTCAACTCCTTCTGGGTAAATAAATACTAGAGGCTCTTATGATCAGTGTATATCTCACAAGCCTCGCCATAAAGGTAGTGACGCCACAGCTTCAAGGCGAACACCACTACTGCTAGCTCAAGATCATGAGTTGGGTAATTCTTCTCGTGGGCCTTTAATTGCCGGGAGGCATAAGCTAACACCCTGCCATTCTGCATCAACACACAACCCAAGCCGACCCGGAAGGCATCACAATAAACAATAAATCCTCTCGAGCCCGAGGGTAATGCTAGAACTGGTGCCTATGTCAAGCGGTCCTTGAGCTTCAGAAAGCTCTCCTCGCACTTACTGTCCCATTCGAACTTGACCTTCTTCTGAGTCAGGCAGGTCAATGGCGGTGCAATCCTAGAGAAATTCTTCACAAACTTTCTGTAATAACCTGTTAAACTAAAGAAACAACGGATCTCAAAGACATTAGTCGTCCTCTTCCAATCATGAACTCTTCCAATCTGTGCTCCCTAAGAGTTTCCAGAACTACCCTCAAGTGCTCAGCATGCTCCTCCTTGCTCCTGGAATAAATTAAGATGTCATCAATAAACACAATTACAAATTTATCCAAGTATTCCCTGAACACTCGGTTTATCAGATCCATAAATGTTGCAGGTGCATTAGTCAGCCCGAAGGATATCACCAGGAACTCAAAGTGCCCATACCTCGACATGAAAGCAGTCTTGGGGACGTCACTGTCCCAGATCCTTAACTGATGGTACCCTGACTGCATGTCAATCTTAGAAAACCACTGAGCTCCTTGAAGCTGATCAAATAAATCATCAATCCTGGGCAGCGGGTACTGGTTCTTTACCGTTACCTTATTAAGCTACCGATAGTCAATGCACATCAGCATGGATCTATCTTTCTTTTTCACAAAGAGCACTAGAGCACCCCAAGGCGAAATACTTGGGCGAATGAAGCCCAACTCAAGCAGCTCCTACAACTGGGACTTCGACTCCCTCAACTCAGCTGGTGCCATTTGATATGGAGGAATGGAGATCGGCTTCACCCCTGGCTGCAAATCAATATAGAATTCGATCTCCCTCTTTGGAGACAACCTTGGCAACTCCTCTAGGAACACATTAGAGAACCCGCATACCACGAGCGTCCCATCGATGTCCCTAGCCGCACCTCCGTCTCCCTCTGCCACAGAGACAAAGGCCCAGAAGGATTGGCAACCGCCCAGAAGTAACTTCCGAGCCTTGAGAGCTAAAATCGACACCAGCGAATCTCCCCTTCCCTCACCTTGGAAGGTAAACTATGATAATTCGGGCTTACTGAAGGTCACAGTCTTAGCCCTGCAATCCACTGAGACAAAATGATCCGCCAACCAGTCCATGCCCAAAATTACATCAAGCTCCAACATCGGCAAGAGTGTCAATTCGGCTACAACACATGCCCACAAATGATAACCTCGCAGCCCCGAAAGACTATCTCTGCCATCACAGAAATGCTCATAGGCGTAGACACCACAAGAGACAAATCAAGCACAGAAGGTTCCCATGCCAACTTAGCAGCAACTAAAGCAGATACAAAAGAGTGCGTAGCACCCGGATCAAACAAGATATATGCAATAATGGAAACACTACTGCCCTGGATGCCTCAGCGCCCTCTTGGTTCATAGCAAACACCCGTGCAGTGGGCCTATTTGAACCACTAGCTCGCTAGTCTCCTCCCTGAGTCTGACCCCGCTGAGCCACAGAACCCACTAACATCGGTGCTTTTCCTCTGGTCTGATCAGGCTGCTGACTGCCTTTGCCAGGACAATCCTTTCTGTAGTGCCCAGTCTGTCCATATCCGAAACACACCTTTGAACGTACCCAGCAAGCTCCCTAGTGCTTCTTGTGACATCGGTTACACTACTACGACCCAGGCATCTGCTGCGAATCTTCAGATGGCGCCCCGGGTCCTGAACCCCTGTGGTCTCTGGAACTGTTATGGCCTCTGCCCTGCTGTGCATTTGCTGTCCTGAGAGTCCTCTTAGAGTGAGCTGGCCGACCCCCCGAAGGCCAAAACTTTTTCTTCTGGGAACCATCATGCATGTCTATCGGTACCAGTGCCTCCTTCCGGAGCGCCTCGGCTACAACCCGAGCAAAGGAAGTGTCCTCCGTGTAATGGATCAGTCTGGCGATCTGCAACCTTAACCCCTCAACAAACCTCTTGACCCTAGCGGTCTCTGTGGCTATTATGGTGGGATGGTACTTCGAGAGTCGTGTGAACTTTATCTCATAATTTGTCACCAACATACTGCCCGTCTGACGTAGTAGCTCGAACTCTTTCGCTCGCTTGTCCCGGACGCTCAGCGGCACGTACTTCTCCACCATAGCAGCTCTGAACTCCTCCCAAGTACGGGGTGGTGCTTCTGCTGCTCTGCGCTCCCTCCATGTGTGGAGCCAATCCTTGGCTGGTCCTCTCAGCTATAACCCGATCAGTCAGGCGGTTGTCTCAGACGAACAACCAAGCTCCCTGCACAGCTCATAGCAATCTCCTAGGGAACTGGTGACCTCCACCCACTCATCTATCCCTGTATACTCTGATGGCCTCAATGCAACAAAATCTGCATATGAAGATGCTCTAGGGCTCTGACGATCGGTGCTACTGGCTGGACCACCTCTGGTACTGCGGGTGCTGCCGGTACTGGTTGTAGCTGCTGCCTCAGCTCCTGCTCCCTGCGTAGCGCCTCAGTCAGCTCAGCCACTCGGGCCTGCAACTATACAATCATGCGATCCTGTCCCACCTCCTCTCGAGCATGTGGTGGTCTCCCATGACCTCAGCCCCGGCCTCGACCTCGGCCTCGGCGCTCAGTAGAGTTGCTGTCACTATCGCTCATGGCGGCATCAAATGCCTCCATCAACCTGGAATCACCACAAAGAAAATATCAAAATTAGACAATTTAATTCACCCTAAGTCGTTAAGTAACTTAACCACAAGTCGCGCTGAGGTGCAGACTTAGCCCATTAATCTCATAACATACCCCTACCGTATACCGACACGCTAGCAATGCCCTATACGGTGACAACTCTAGGTCGTAGTCAGATCGAACCACATGCTCTGATACCACATTGTCACACCCCAAATTTAGTGTCATGTGACCGGCCAGGGTATACGTGCCTATACCCTGCAGCATAACTCATGCACATGCCAACTTATAAAACATAGTAGAAGAAATAAACAACTTTTTAATTATAAAGAGAAACCCAAAATAGATTTTTCATTAAACAGTAAAGTTTTTATCAAAATGTTCAAGTGCAGAGACAAAATGAATCAAAGACCGACAGTTCTTTTTAACAAATAAAAAGCTAAAATGAAAAGACATAAACATTCCCAAGGGACTACAACTCCAAATCACCAATACGGTGCGTGATAACTACCAAAAACTTGACTACGACCCCTAACTAGGACTGCTATGAGATCAATGTAGCTCCTCTGTCCTCCACTCGTGCCAAGTGCTCCAGCCCACCTCACCGATCAGGCTCTGCAAAATAAAAACAACGACAATGGGTGAGTTCAAAAGAACTCAATGAACGGATCTACCGACCCCCACGAGAAACCAAACACAGAATAAATAGCATAAATGCAAACACCTACCTCAAGCAGGAAAGGTCACTAGGGAGTGACTAGCTACCGGGCCATATAGCCTCCACATGCCCGAAGCATCCAACACCCCAACGGTGAAGACAACATGCCTAAGCCTACCCTGCCCTAAGGCAACAAGCATACTAGGATAATCGAGAATGACCCATCCGAACTTATCCCAATATAAAGAAACTCGGGAGCAATCGAGATTGGCCCGTTCGAACTTGCTCCATGAGATGCGAAGGAACAATCGGGATTTGCCCGTCCGAACTTGGTCCTTTTAGATATCACAGGGATAATCGGGATTTACCCGTCCGAACTTACCCCTTTAAGATATCACAGGAATAATCAAGATTTGCCCGTTCGAACTTATTCCTTAAAAACACCTCGGGAATAATTGGGATTTGTCGTTCCGAACTTATTCCAGGAGGCCATACCGGAACAATCAGGATTTGCCCATCCAAACTTGTTCCGAGGAAATAATGTAGGAATAATCGGGATTCGCCCATCCGAACTTATTCCTTTAAAATAGGTTGGGAATTAGCCATTCAACTTTCCGGGCCTAGCCCGCAATTCGACTCCTAACCGAGCCTCTCCGCCATTCATAAAGATATGGCGCAGCATGACCTAAGTCAAGTATCTCCTATGGTGTCTTAGGGGTGTCCTTATTGGGAAGCGTCTCAACACTCCAAAACCCGACCCCAACTCCTAGACCCGTAATGTCATAAACCCGTGAGATTTTATTTCATGCATAAACTTTATTTCTTTGTTCATAATAGATTATGCTGACCCTTTTGCTCGATTTTAATTATGCAATTAAAATTTAGATCACCAAGATTAGAGTTTTGTTTTAGGGTTTTGTTTTAGCTTACTATTGTGTCCGAAACTGATGTATCTAATCCGATTTTAGTCTCCATAGTGTGTCCTATGTTTCCAAACTATGTTTTTTGGTTAAAATGATAGGTTGCATGATTATATTCTGCAACCTATGCACATCACAAACAAGACTTCAAAATCAGCCCTAAACCAACAATTCAGCATGCAGTTTTCAGCCTTATTGAGTTTTCAGCATGTCAAGGTAATTACATCCGAAATTTACAGAAATAAAATCCTAATTTATCATCATAACATAATTATTTCATCGAGACAAAACTTCTCAAGAATCAAGTCATGATTGTTTAACCAAGAGTAGCATGAATCAAGAAAACCTTCGAGCAAGAATCAATTTATATGATCAAGAATCTCATATCAAGAATACTCATGGCATCAAGATCAATCTTATTTTTTGCAAAACATGCTCCACATCCAAAAATCACAGGTTTAATCTAAGGCATGCAACTACAATTCAATAACCTAATTAAACAAGCAACTCAAGATATAAACTTCAAGACAAACAAGAACTATCACTTGGGCATTTCATCGAACACCTTGAGGGCACCCTTGCTTCACCCTTGGCCGAGCACCCCTAGGGTAAACCTAGGGATGCCGAGCCACAAAGGGAGAGTCTTGGACCCTCCTCCCACGAATCGGCACAAGAATACGACGACCAAACCCACGATTCGATGAAAAATCACAAGAATCTAGAAAATGCCCAAATCGGCTCAAGATTACGAGAGAACCCGGAAAATGAGAGGTCAAACCATTCACATGAATAGGAAGGAGGATTAGAGGAGAAATCCCAAACGACGGCTCTCGTATTCGGGTTCAAGATATGGCGGCTCGACTCAAGGAAGGGAGAAGAGGGGCCGACTGCTCCACTTCAAGCCACCGGCTTGAAGAGAGGGAAAGGGAGAGAGAGGGCGGCTGGCTCAGGCGCTGGCTCCCTGCTCGGCTCCAAAGGAAAGGGAAGTAGAGGAAGGAGAGGAAGAGGCTCGGCTCGGCGGCGGCTAGACTTAGCGGCTCCAAGAGGGGAAGGGGAGGGGTGGCTGTCGGCTGTCGGCTTGGCTCCTCCCTTCATGAAACTTGTGCGGCTCCAATAGGGAGCTGCATACCAGAGGGGGGGGGGGGGTTATACTCCCCTCCTTAAACCTAAATCCATTACCCCTCTTAGCAAACCCGCATTCGCCTCGAGCCAAATCCAAACCTGCTAACCCGACTAAGCTTAATTAATCCAATCTAACCTCATGCCCCATATAAACATCTAACACATGCACACCTATGCCATACAATTTAAAAACCAAGGACATGCAATAACACAATTTAAATAAATTTATCTAATTTAAGAAAAGACTTTGCATAAACCAATTTTTCTACTTACCCAAGCTCGCACCGGACCATGAGGCGACCTGGCTCGACCTCGGACTAGTCCGCTAGGCTGACAATCATGAACAAGCATAGAAAAGAAACATCAATATCTAGGATATTACATCAACATGGGCTGAAGCCTAGACACTTCATAGACCATGTTGCCTTGGCAAGGCTGATGGACATGGTCGAGTTCCATGAGAAGACTGCAAGTTACATAGAGATGGAGGAGCTCCATGAAGCCAGAAAGTTCGACAGACAAAATGTTAAAGATACTGCCGAAGACAAGAAATCCAGGAAAACTAACAAGAAGGGAGAGGATCGAAAATGCCATTAGTGGGGTAACGACAAGAGGGCAAAGTCGCCACGCCATCCGAACGACCGGTACAAGAAGTACACTCCATTCAACACAAAGAAGGAAACCATCCTCCATGAGATCTATGGCTTGAAACTACTCAAGCACTCTATCAAATGCCGGGAAGTAGAAACTGCCACTCAATGCCAACATGAGCAAAAAGTGTGCTTTCCAAGACACCTATGGTCATACCACAGACGATTATGTGGTGCTCGGAGACCAGCTCGAGGACTTGGTCCGGGTAGGACGCCTCGATCAGTACATTAATCACGAAAGAGAACATGGTCGGAGTAGGAGCCGAGACCATCGACACCGAAGTAAAAGCTGGGCATCTTCTAACCATCAAGGAGGACAAAGATACAATGATTGAGCTAATCGCTCAGGAAATGAAGTCCGAGGGATTATCTACCATATAGCTGGAGGATTCGCAGGAAGAGGCGAATCGAGTTCGTCCAGAAAGTGATATCTCTGAACAATAATGGTGGTCGACGACATTGTTCGCCCGTAGGAGTCTGTCTCCAGAACTCCAATAATATCGTTCTATGAATCTGATTTCTAGGAAGTTGACAAAAACCTACATGACCCAGTCGTGATTTTTGTGGTCCTAGGAAACTTTATCATTAAGAAAGTTCAAGTTGATCAAGGCAATTCAAGAAAAGGCAACTAACTGTAGCTTCACTCTCAGGCTCCATCTAGCTAAGGACAATATTCAATTTCCAGCCAAAAGCAAAGACAATCGACGTGCATTACTTGGTCATCGACATCCCCAGTCCCTACCACATGATCTTGGGATGACCTTCATTAAAAAGCTTGGGTGTCGTCGTATCGACCCCCACCTGGCACTAAAATTCTATGTTTTAGAAACGGAAGTAGGCGTACTCCATGCCGACCAGAAAGAATCTCGTCGATATTACAACAAATGCCTCAGACAAAAGGAAACTAGACTAAAGAAGTAGTTAGACGCTCTGCCTCACCAGACACACTTAACACCTGCGAGCGAATAGTTGACAGGAACCCATGATCGAGACCCAAGAAGTGGTATCTAGAAATGATCATGATTCGACACAACTTGAAAACCGGGCACCACTCAGAGCAAAGACACGAGCCTGAGTTCAGCTAGGCTAGGAGCGAACCATAGACAATCACCGGTTTCTCCTCTCCTCTTTCCTTCGCCTTGACAGGCGCAGCCACGCTCGGGTCGAGCACCTCACTTTTGAAAACTCTATTGTATTAACAATTTCTTTTTACATTAATGAAGATCGTGTCTTTCACATTTCTGTGTGTATGCCTTGGAATTTCATGGTCATGTTGCCATCCGTCCGAGTGAATGTCCTATAACCCGAGACAAAAAATGTCTTGGTCTTGCCTTACGCTCCTCGGCGAGCTCGACTTGACCCCTCGAGCACGGTCCTTGGCCTCAGCGTCGCTACTTCCGCCCTAAGAGTCCTTACTCGGCCTTAGTGTCGCTACTTCCGGCCTTAGAGTCCTTACCAACCCCTTTCGCAGTCCTGCCTTACACTCCTCAGCGAGCTCGGCTTGACCTGCCGAGTGCGATCCTTGGTCTCCGCGCCGTTACTTCCGACCCAGAGCCCCTAGTGGTGGTTATTATGCTGAGAATATTGTCACAATCTAATATATTTTAGAAATCATATTATGATTCGCAAACTATAATTCTTTAAAAACATTTTTATTGTTCTAGTAAATTAAAAACAATATAAATATAGAAAAAATATAACATTAAATCTTGGTTTTTTTATATTTTATTCAATTTGATATAAAATGCATACAAACTTCTTTATTTGGGATGACAACGATTTGCTTAATCATATATTTTTTTTATAAATAATTGAAATTGAAATCGTTTACAAAATTGTTATCTAAAATCGAAATCAAAACTCATCAATTTTAATGTTATCATTCAAAATCAAAACCATTTAACCATTAGATATTTGATGGTTAACTGAATGGGCTTAAATTATTCGAATAAATCTGATTGACCAAATATTAAATGGTTGACCAATTGCTAAATAGATAATAATTACTAAAAAATAAAAATAAAATATTATTTTTATTAAATTGATTTTTTAAATTTATTAATTAAAAATAAAATCGAATCACAAAATTATCATCCAAAACCAAATTTTATGACTCAATTAATCGTGCGAGTAACCCGTTCCAATTGTCATCCTTCATCTAATCATCTTGATTTGCTTGGTCTAACATTTTTTTGTGGTTTGAATTGAAAATTGAACGGTCCGGTCCGGATGGATACTTTGAGAGAAGACAGCGCAATGAGAGGGACCCAATTTGCGGATTTATTCTATGCTAGGTGCGAGTCCAGTGGACTCGCACCTCACATGTGTCTTTCTCTCTCTAACTTCTCTCTCTTCATTTAATGAAGAGATAAAAAGAGAAAGACACATAATATGGTGCGAGTCCAGTGGACTCGCACCTAACATAGAATAAACCCAATTTGAGATGTGATTGGCACTATTTCCGAGGCATTGTCGCGTGCATTTTCCGCAGCAAACATAATGAGTTGCCCATCTATGTCCAAACTATTATTTGGATTGAATCTGAAGCTAGCTTTTTTTTCCTTGGGTCGAAAATTTGATTACGAAGTGTTGATTTCCGGCACACTATTACTAATAAAGAATACTTAATGCATCTTCCACAATAATTCCCATGTGGAGGGTAAACTTTGCGCACCGCTGCTCCAATTTGACTCGGATAGTATTTGCCTTACAATTACAAGTGTTTGGTTGGCCGCAAAAAATAATTGATAAGAGATTGGTCTTTATTCGCAGCCTACAAATCTCACATGTGGGTTCTTTTTACCATTTTGCAACATGCTGGCATTTTTATATTGGGTTTTACATGCAGATAGAAAATGTTGGAAATAAATTAATTGCTAGGTAATCAAATATAAGATTTTATCTATTTGGAAGTTCAATTATGAGCAACCAAACACCTCTTCTGTTGTTGGCATGAAATCAAGTTGTTCTTGTTGTAGTTTTTGATATCCAACAGTATTTTGTTAGATATTCAAAAATTTAGACAGTTTGATTATTTTCCATGTAGTTTGTCTGTTGAAGAGTTTATACTCTTGAACACGATTCTAATAACTGTGAACTTAGAGTTTATAGTTTTAAATTTTTGATAGAATTAGATCATCCAACTGTAATACAGGAGGTGAATGTTCTTTTGATTGTATTTGCAGTTGTGGTGTAATACTTATCAGCATTGTCTATGATTGTTCTGAAAACGCCAATCCTCAAGTTATAAGCAATGAAGCAAGTTGGATTATACGATCATATATATTTATATATATAAGGTTGTTGTCACCTCAGAATGACCTCTTGGCTTGTTTTAGACAATTTAATGGAAGATAGTGGCAGGAAAACAATTGAAGGGCAAAGGTGGTGATGCTGTTCTTCATTATTGCGCAGATAGTTTGCTGCTGCATTTACACCAGCTAACCTCATTAGTTCCTTGCAAAAAGGAAACTAGTTTTATTGTGTTATTTTATCTTCGTCTAATACATTGCCTTACTGAAAACCAAATTGTATTACAAATGGTCTTACCGAAACCCAAATTGCATTACAAAAAACCTCCAAGTAATGGTATCATGATTGAGCATATATAGGTTGAGGTGGTGCCAGCTAGCTTAGCTGCAAGGCCAGACTTGCTGTTGATTGAGCTGGTGCCTTGATCTCTTGGGATTGAACCCTGCCTTCAGCCACTCGCCCTCTGCAACAAGACAAGAAAAACATAAATTAAGGATTAGGAGATATCTACCTGTCGCCAATGAATACTACATATTTAAATTATCATATGCATTGAAGTCATCCTTTGAATTCTTGCAGAAATGTTCATCCCAATACCACTCACTAAGGTTGAAAGGAGTGATGCTGTGGATCTGGTCCTCCGGGGCTCATGCGTTTGGAAGCATAAATTGCTGCTGTAGATGCTCCTGCCATTTTTCCTTGTATCAACCTCCTGTCATTCCCATTGATCGATGGCCATTGATGACTGATTATTCTTGGTTCAGAAGTTTGCATGGATGATATAGTCAAGACAATGAAAAGGGAAAGCTTTAGGATCGACGCCATCACCACAACTAATTTTGACTACAAGGTATTATGAGTGAGAACTACACCCTGCCCTTTATATAACATCTAGGGTCTGATGCATACCTGTAGTTTATGCCCAAGTGGGTAGAGGGCTTTATTGGCAGTTAGATAACGGTATTTGCAATTCTTTTTCAAAGGCAAAGTGTTTGATTTAGTTATTCAATGATATAAATATATAGTATATTATATGGATTTAGTCATGTGAAGAATTAATTTGGAAAGCACAATCCTAGCTAGCTAGTATTGGATTCATCATTTGAAAAATGGGCCATCATAGTGTCCTCAGTGTCTCCCTAATTTGAAATATTATCTCTTTGATCCAACTACTTCCAATCTAACCTTTTTTCTTCACATTATAATCTCATGAATGATTGGCTGTTGAGGAAAACTTAGTGCTACTAATAGGAGAGCTCAAAAGAAAGTTAATGTGTAGGCAAAATGCATTCATACTAGGAATCCTGATAGTGTGTACCTCCAAGAGAGCTGATGTAACCCAACATTTCTCAGTGCATCCAGTTCATTCCCAAGTAGCTAAAACGTTCCTATATTATTTATTCTAATTATCATGGTCTGTTTCAGAGAAATTTGTTGATCTCTCATCATCAGTAACATTGTTTTTGCAGAATTGAAAACAAGAATACACACATAGTTAATATATAAAGGCCTCCATACACACTTGAGAATTGAGATGAGTGACTAATTAACCGGATTAAAGATTAACAAGCAAGTGATCAAAATCAAAGAACAAGGATTTGCTGCAAGTGATGCTGTGGTGTCCTACTCGTATGGGGGATGACAATGGTGGTGGTGCACTTCCAGGTCTACGAAATTGACCATGAAAGCAACTTTGGAGCTAGTGGAAGACAAATAGTGCCAATATCTGCATGAGCAAATGGTAGGGAATTTGAAATAGGGATCCCCATGGATGGCTTCTTTGTCCATATCAATTAGGACAAAGAGAAGGTGATGAATCTTGACAAATAGTTTTGAAAGATGCATATGGAAATTAATTTTCTTCAGCCACTAAAGCCGCAAACAAAATGGAAGCGAGCTTCTGCACTGTTAAAGCAAACATGGGGCTTTTTGGCACTTAGTCCAAGAAGAAAAAACGCACCATGGTGATTTCAATGAGCAAATACCCGAAACCATAACTTTCTCTCATCTTTTTCCCAAATCCATAACTTTGAATTGAATTTTCCCAAATCCATAACTTTCTCTTCATTTTTCCGGTTTTGCCCCTAGCTTTTGGTTTGGACGTTTGCCGACCGGTTCAACAAAATTTGAACCGGTTCAACAGGGTTTAATGAAAAAAAACATGTTTTTAAGTATCGACGGACGTGGAACTGGAGCACACAACTTCTTTACACTTCTTCTCCGGCCAGCGTTAGAAGTTCTGGAGACTGAAGGTTTTCTCCGGCGCCTTGCTTTGTTGACGTCGCATTTGCTCTTCCCCGTGCTCGGACGTGTCGTTTGCTCAACTTCCGCTCAATCGTTTGCTCTTCCCCCATGCTCTTCCCCATGCTCTTCCATACTTTTAGCTAGCTCGACCTTGTTGCTACTGACGGCTTTCTTTGTTGACGCCGAGATTTTATCTTCATTCCTCCACGACCTCAACTAATACCTTGGCTGTTATATACTTTCGACAAAGTATGGAATTCAGCAAAGTCACAGGTTTGTACCTACTGTTTCACTTTTTTTGGTTTATTATGTAGAAACATGTCATATTAGTAAACAAATCTCTAATCATGTACTCTTTTTTGCTTAATTCAATACTTTTATGAAAGTATCTAATGCCCTAGTTTTTGAATACTTAGCGGCATTTCATACACATGCAGTTCCATTAGTAAAGTTTTTTCATTATTAGCCACTTCTCAAACAAGAATGGTTGTTACACTCTATTTAACAGGAACCCTAGTTGTAACTTCGGAGTTGTTTCAAGAATTTCGCAAAAGTCTGTAAGTACATCCGCCCAGGTTTGTATCATCAGTGTTCTTAGTTTTTTATTTAATTTAGTAAAATCATTCTATATTAGTAATGATAAAAATAATGATATTATCTTTTTTGATCAATTCCATACTTTTGTGAAATTATGAAATTCTATAGTCTATTCTATACTCATTCTGATTTAATTTGGTTATAGGTGCATGTGTGATGGCTGATGCACATAGTTTTGTGGTGCAAGATTCTGATATTGATAATATCTTGTGAGTTATTGAATTATATGTCATTCATCCTCACTTATTGTTAACTACGGATAAACAAATAATTATCAACTAATATCATTGTAGGTCGCAACATCTTGACAATGATGACTTTATTGTGCCTAATACATATGCCAATGTACAAACTTCTACACAACAAGCGTCAAACCAGGTTGAAACTATAACTGACACTGTCATTGTAGCTCAAGAGGCTCAAGAAAATACAAGTCAAATATTTTTAGATCTGAACTTCCCTTTGACATTTGATGATGATGAGTATGACTACATTGAGGAAGAGCTTGCTGAGGAGAGGATAAGAGAAGAAGTGGAGGCAATTGAGGAATTCCAAATTCAATTTTTACTTCTAGTGATGTAATTGGAAGATATTTTCCATTGGAGGAACATATGTATTAGAATAATGGAGTATGTGAGGGTGTGGAGAATATCCACACAAGCGATGAGGAGACTGAAACATATGTGAACGATGATGAAGATGTTATTCCTTCTGAATCCTATGATGTTTTCACTTCTGAAGATGTCAATTGCATTGATTTCATGAAAGTATAGAACTGGTGAAAATACTAGTTTTTTTCTGTCAAAATACCAAATAGTCATATTGCATATTCTTTCTAAAGTCTGGAAGTTGAATTCTGTATGAGTTGAGCACAAAAGAAGGCATTCCATACTTTCATGAAAGTATGGAACTGGTAAAAATACTAGTTTTTTTTCTGTCAAAATGCCAAATAGCCATATTGCATATTCTTTCTAAAGTCTGGAAGTTTAATTCTGTATGAGTTGAGCACAGAAGAAGACATTCCATACTTTTATGAAAGTATGGAACTGATGAAAATACTAGTTTTTTCTATCAAAATGCCAACTAGCAAATTTAACAACTCAGAATTTCAATTAGCCAATAAGTTTTTATCATAGAACTCAGAAGAATTTTAGAGTATGATAAAATACAAATTAAACACTGTATAATTATATTACACTTTGATAATCCTCTATCAAATAGGAGATTATAAATAGTTTTTGTTTCAAACTGTTATCGTACGTTACAGAATCACTCTTGAATAAGAGTCATATAAGAATGTTGTTGCAAGCTCAAGCCGAAACCTTTTCATATGCTGTTGATTCCAGTTCATTTGTTCTGATTTGATCAAATTTTCAATATACTTCATCAAAAAGACACCACAATCAACACACATATTTTGTTGAGGACAAACATTTTTTTTCTCCAACGTTGGGATTTCATCTAGATGCTCAGGTTGGGGCATATGTCATCCAAATGTTCATTTGACATGGATTGAAGCAATGAAACATTATCCTCGAAATCTTTGGAGGAGCCATGGTAGGACCACATTGAATTTAGATGAAAGAATATTTTTTGCTCAATGTCCACCACAAGGAGATGCCAATGTCCTCCGGTATCTTTTTCTTGATTTGCATGTCGGAGGCGGCTACTATTAATGGGCATAAAAATATATTTAGGATTAGATGACACGACTGATGACCTTTGGATGGAATTCAATGCAGCAGCCCCATGGCTTCTATAATATCTCTGAAAAATGAAACATCTTTTTTAGTCTAAATTTCATACTTTATCAAAACTATAGAATGTCATTAATACAGAGAAAAACTCAACTTCCATACTCTGGAAGTGCAAAAATAATGATTATATACTTTGTCAAAACTCTGGAATTCCAAGAAATAAACCATTAACCAAATTTCACATTTTATCAAAACTATAAAATGTCATTAATATACAGAAAAACTCAACTTTCATACTCTGGAAGTGCAAAAATAATGATTCCATACTTTGTCAAAACTCTGGAATTCCAAAAAATAAACCATTAACCAAATTCCATACTTTATCAAAACTATAGAATGCCATTAATACACAGAAAAACTCAACTTCCATACTGTTGAAGTGCAAAAATAATGATTCCATACTTTGTCAAAACTTTGGAATTCCAAGAAATAAACCATTAACCAAATTCCACACTTTATCAAAATTATAGAATGTCATTAATACACAGAAAAACTCAACTTCCATAGTGTTGAAGTGCAAAAATAATGATTCCATACTTTGTCAAAACTCTGGAATTTCAAAAAATAAACCATTAACCAAATTTCACACTTTATGAAAACTATAGAATGTCATTAATACACAGAAAAACTCAACCTCCATACTCTGGAAGTGCAAAAATAATGATTCCATACTTTGTCAAAACTTTGGAATTCCAAGAAATAAACCATTAACCAAATTCTATACTTTATCAAAACTATAGAATGTCATTAATACACAGAAAAACCCAACTTCCTTATACACTTCGAAGAATTCAATTTTTACCTTTTGAAGAATTTTTCTTTTTGCAGCTCCATGCTTTTTAATAACTTTAGTTTTCTCATCTTTTTTCTCCTCATCTTCATCATCCAGACTTAAATTCAATGGAAAATTTGATGTGGTATCTTTTGTCTCTTGTTTGGACCTCTTAGTGTATCTCTTTGTAAGAGCTTTTTTCTTTCTTTTGCTTGGCTCTGGGCTTGCAACAGTAGCCATGGTTGGTTCCGATGTTGCAACAAGAACTTTGGTTGGTTCCGGGGTTGCAACAAGAACTTCTTCAACCTTCTTCTCAAATTTTTTGGTTTTTTTGCCATTTATTTTTTACCATAGGAGGGTTCCCCTCCTTTCCCTCAGATTATATTTATTCTTTTGAATTGATGCCCTCCTAACAATAGTCCTATATACAATGCTGGGGTGAGAGGGCATGCATCAACAGTAGATCTCTTCTTCTGCCTTATTTTTTCCTTCATTTCCCTTCGCAAATATCTATCTATGTGTTCTTGGTAGTATTCCGTTACAAAATCAATCAACAAATCTTCGTCCGTCTGAAAAAAAATTACATAATAAAAAGTCATTTCATAGTTTGGTGAAAGTATGGAATTAGAGAAAATACTATTGAACTAGAATATATATGCAACTTCAATATGTAACTTCATACCCTAGTGCGTGGCCGGAATAAAACTTGTTCTTCGACTGAAGGAATAAGATTTTCAACAACTTGAAAATGGGTCACAACCTCCCATTTGGACTCGAGGGTCCTTGTTTGTCAGTTTATAATAACTTATTTCCACAATCTGGGCTTATTTGGTATGGCTCTGGGAACCAAAATGGGAATATGTTCAAAAAACCAACCCTGTCAAAGAAAATATAATCCATAAAATAGGTTATTAACAATATAAAACAAAATATTGACATATAAAATATCATACTGACCAGCAAAAGAATAACACAACCACGCATGTATGTGGCAGCTGGGTTAGCTTGTTGTTGTTGTTCAACTACTAATCTGATTCTTTCCCCAATAGAGGGGATTTGTCTGACTACGAATGAATATATACAATTGGACCAATTGTACTTACTAATGTCATTCAGGTTATCTATATAACCCAACAAATAACCCGGTACACGATATCCGAGAGTACAAAATAATATATAGGAAAATACATATAAAATGTACAAACGACAAAAATCCTCTATATCTTGACTATTGTTGGAGCCATGCACTCGAATCATTATGTCTTCAATTTGTGTCCTACTAGGTGCTGCTCCATTTGGAAAAAAATTGGCCTTCATATAGCCCTCGCAAGTGGCTTCACTTGCCTCTGGAGTTGGAATTAATTCTCCACGATTAGGCAGGCCTCAGAGGAGAGCCACGTCAGATTCTGAAAACGTCACATCCTTTCCTTTGAAGTTAAAAACTAGGTCTTTCACCCACTGCTTCATAATTAAGAGAAGCAAATTTCTAGACATTGGGAATTCTCCTATGTCCAGGAATATTCCAAAAGGGGTGGTTTGTATCAGAGCTTTCTCTTGTGCACTTATGTGAATGCTTTGCAGGTTGCCCTAATTATGCTCTGAACCTAGTCGGAGGAACCTTCTGAATCTGTCTACATAGCAAGTCCATTGAAGGACATGTCCATATCCTTTTACCACTCTTGAGGGTGGTGCACATGAGGGTTCTGCTAACTCTGTTCCACAACCTTCATCTGGTTGATTTGGAGCTTGCTGACTTCTATCATCAATTGGGTCTGCAATATAAGTAGTTTGTTATTTAAAAAATAAGATAAGATCTAATCGTTAATAAACAAAGAAAACAACAGACTCATACCTGCAAAGCTAACCTTGCGAGTGTTGTGTCGGGTCCTCATTTTCCAAATGTAATTCTAAAAAAACTAAGTACCATATTTCATTGAAAATAAATGAATCATTGGTTCAATGATATATAGAAGTCTATATAAGCCTTAATGTTTCAATATTGGACTAATTTATGACTCATATATGACCATTCCATACTTTTCCAAAAGTGTGGAAATGAACTGAATTTTTAATATTTCAAAAATATTTCAATAAATTTGCCAAAAAACTATATATAGAAGTCAACATTAAGCTAATTAATGCAATATTACCCTAATATATGACAATTTCATACTTTTGCAAAAATATGGAATTGCATTTACATTATACTATTTCATAAGTTTATCAACCTATTTGTCTGTAATAGGGTCATATAAAACCAAATAGTATTTGGACTCAAATAAAACCAAATAGTACTCAATAAAATAGTATTTCATACTTCTTTAAAAGTCTATAACTAACAAAGAAAAATTAGAATTCATTCAAAATATGGAATCATTGGATAAATGAAATATAGAAGTCTATATAAGCCTTAATGATTCAATATTGAACTAATTTATGACTCATATATGACCATTCCATACTTTTTCGTAAGTGTGGAAAGGAACTGAATTTATAATATTTCAAACGTATTTCAATAAATTTGACAATAAACGATATATAGAAGTCAACATTAAGCTAATTAATGAATATTATCCTAATTTATGGCAATTCTATACTTTAGCAAAAGTATGGAATTGCATTTACATTATACTATTTCATAAGTTTATCAACATATATGCATGTAATAGGGTCATATAAAATCAAATAGTACTCGGACTCAAATAAAATCAAATGGTACTCAATAAAATAGTATTTCATACTTCTTTAAAAGTCTATAACTAACCAAAAAAAAGAAGATTTCATTCAAAATATGGAATTCAATAAAACAGTATTCCATACTTTTGCAGAAGTATGAAATTGCATTGAAATTAGATGAGCTATTGGTAAATAGTAAACAACAAAATGTGTAATGTGTAACAATTAAAGGTAATAAATAAAAACTAAGGAAATAGTTCATAAAAGTTGAAATTTATACCACTTGGATTTGGAAAATTAGGGCACACCATCAAAGTTACAGTAAGGAGCTTACCTGCGGGGTTAGGAGCTTTAAAGAACTTGTCCGGAGAATGGGGCGGTAACACTGAGGTATGATGCAGCGGTTGGAGCGATTTGGAAGGCAACAAAGGACGCGAGAACACAGGGTGGCAGTTTGCTTCAAGGGCTTTGTGTGGGATGTGAGAACACAGGATCACGGTTTCCTTCCAGGGATTTGGCCGGAGAAGACAACAAAGGACTGCGGTTTCCTTTTGATGATTCAAGCGACAACAACGGCGACAAAGGCGATGACAACGACGACAAAGGAAGACGAAAGCGCGATCGATAAAAAGGTAAAAAGTAAAGTCGATCAGTAAAAAAAGTAAAATGTAGTAGAGAGAGATAGAGCGGGAAACCCTGTGAGCCGGATTTTTTCATTAACCCCTGTTGAACCGGTCGACAAATGTCCAAACCAAAAGCCAGGGGCAAAATCGAAAAAATAAAGAGAAAGTTATGGATTTGGGAAAATCCAATTCAAAATTATGAATTTGGAAAAAAAATAAGAGAAAGCTATGGTTTTGGGTTTTTGCTCGATTTCAATTGTTGTCCTTTCTGAACGTTGTCTTTATTTTAAGCTGATGGGGACGGTCAAGAATTGCATTAACTTAGAAACTGGGAAATAAAGATATAAAAAAATATGATAATAATGGATTTGCCATGTTGAAGCATTTATCAATGGTCCAATAGGTAAACCATTGTCTATGATCGGTGATCCATATGATCCACAAACATTGTTTTCAAGCTCTTCGACAATTTCTTCTCTTTATATAGAAATAGATGTTCTTTCTCAAGTTCATTTATCATAAGATCTATCAGTTATTGGTTCATTACTTTGACTAATTTAGTTTTATTTTGGTGGATTCTTAACATGTCAAAGTTGAAGACAGCCAAACTTGATCGAAATTAATCAAGTTTCAAGACAGGATCTACGTACCATTCTGATTCAATTTTTACAAAGTGAATTCATCCCACTTAGGTTCATGGGACCTTTAGAAGAATTACTAAAGAGTTGAAATATTAAATATTACTTTCATTCCGCACTACTGAAATAATGGACATCAGCAACAGCTAAAGCCGTTGCTGATCCGTTGCTGAAAATCATCAGCAACGGCTTGCAATGGCCCCACCCGTTGCAACGGAGCCGTGGTAGAAAAACGCATTGCTAATAATTTAGCAACGGATCAGCAATGGCCGTTTGGATCGTTGCTAATAATACTATCAGCAACGGTTTTGCCACGTACTCGGTTCCGTTGCTGATAATAATTATTAGCAAAGGCCCGCGTGTCCGTAGCAACGCCGTTAGTGAAAGACCGTTGCTAAGCCGTTGCTGTACGACATCAACAACGGCTTACGATACACTTTTAGTAACGGCTTTCCCACGGACGGCCGTGGGAAAGCCGTTGCTGATGACTAAAGCCTGCAACCGAAAAAATCTAAAATTTCCATTAATACATTGATACATTATCTGATACATAACTCACACACCCAAACACCCATACATATATTCATTCACACATCACAAATACACCCAGATATACATCAAAACAATTATACTTATATTTATAATTATCCACAATCGTATAAAAATTATTCAAATGCAAATTTGAAGTATCAATATCCAAACAAAACAAATTAATCAAGTATAGTATCTAAATAACAAAGTCAATATATATAAAAAATAATAAATCTCACGATGACGATGGAGGATGGTCTGGATCATATGTCGGGGTCTGGAGTGCTTGGGTGTACACCGGCATGGATTGACTCGAGGACGATGGATCGGATGATGCCGAGGGGATGCCTGCTCCGGTATGAGTTGAGATGTTGCGTAGCATAGTATGCATCTCCGCCATCATCTGACTCTGATGCGCGACCGTCTCCTCTAGTGTTCTTATCCTGGTACTATGATCAGAACTGGACCTGGAGGTGGACGGCCGCTCACCAGCATGCGGAGGGGTCGGTGCCCCAAGCGGGCCTAGCACGACTCGCGCATGACCACTATCTGCAAAACCATACACGCGACCGTGGTCCCAGCCACCTGCAGCCTCGACCCACGCTCCTGCGTCAAAGTCCTTGGGGGTGCCTCCGCGCTGTATCACCGTCTGACTATAGGTCTCATACTCGAATTTAATTTTTTATTTAATAATTTTCATAAAACTTAAATTATAAATAAATAATGAATAATTTAAACAAATATACTTACTATAATGTATGCAGCGCGGTTGTTGACGTACTCCCCCGTCCCATGCACTCGACAGTGAGTCCGCTCAAACACCGCCATCGGAGAGGGTCGCTGGACAGTCCCGTCGTCTACATTTACAAAATAAATACATTAATTAGTACACAGAGTAACAAATACAATATATAATTAAAAGTAAGGTATACTTACTATACGGTTTGCGTGCACTACAAATGCAATAGAGCCGCAAGTGTGACGCACTGCTCCCCCCGACATGCGGTTTCTAGCCACAGTCCTAGAAACCTCCTGCCATCAATCTGTCGACCATAATGCCACGAGTTGGTCCCATATATCTGGAGTAATCCAATCGGGGTCGTATTTCCGAGTCTCCGCGATGTTAGTGGTCCCAGCTCGGGCCATTGCCTGGGACCGAGCCTGCCCCAGCTATCCGTTGTACCTCACTCGAGAAATAGCCTCCCAGGTAGCGTAAATGAAGGTCCTCTGGTCCTCGGCCCATGTATAGCGAGCTTGCAAAACAATAATATCAGTATCAATATTAATCATCATGCATGTATACAAATTTTTTTTAATACGTGCCGAAAACTCGCGCCATAAGATGTCGACGTGCTCACTGGGCACGTGAGACCACGTGGGCCATGCCCCATGCATGTATCGTCGAATGGTAGAAGAAATGCTTCTTGGCACTTCTTCTTGCTCGAACCTGCACAACAAAAATAAAATTTAATATTATATTATGATATAATGAATTTGTAATGATTCATAATTCATGATATATTACCGCTCCCCAATCACGCTAATGAATCTGTGCGACACTGCGGCTGGTGGAGGCTGCCACCTGTTCGGCTCGCGTGGCCGCATGCGTCTGGATGTACTAGCCTCAGCAGTATCATCGGCAGGAGGATCAACAACATGAGTAAGTGCTGGAGTCTCACCGATCGGAGACTCCGGACCTCTCCTACGACGATAACCACGACCAGACATATATGTCGAATAGGCATATAATTAGATTATTATATATATAGTAGAGATATATTTAATACAAGATATACTTTACAATTATTCCTCATCATTTGAGTAATAGTCTTCAAATTCTTCCTCTTCTTCATCTCAAGCTTCCTCAATTTCATGATCGTCATCATCAGCATATTCAACTTCTAATTGAATTGACGCTGTGTGTGCATCCTCGAGTATTGGAATAACATGATCTACAACAGGAGGATCATCTTCTTGATAGAAACCATCTGTCACATCAGGTATCAGCTCATTTTCTCCTGCTATCGGATCAATCTTTCCTCTACCTTTAGTCTTACAGACTACACGCCAATCTGCTCTATCTTTATTTCGAGTCGGATACTTCGCGTGATATACTTATTCAGCTTGTGATGCCAATATAAAAGGCTCATTTGCTGCCAATTTGAATTTATAATTAACCTCAACAAGTTTGTATTTTGGATGAACTTTCATGCCCCTTTCTGTTGTATCGAACAAATGACATCTAAATAGGATAACTGATTTCAAGCTGAAGTAGTGCAACTCTATCACTTCTTCCACCAGTCCATAAAAATCCATATCACATTCAACATAGGTTGTCCCTTTCACGCAGACCCCGACATTCATCGTCTTCTTTGTAAATGCATATTCAATCGTGTCAGATTTGTACCCATTAACAAAATATCTGCTATAACACGACACTAGTCGCGATGGTCCACTAACAAACTCAAATATTCTTTCATCTATTTCAGCTCTTTGATCTTTGCTGTAAGCCTGAATCCAAGTAGAGAAATCATGATTCCGTAATCTCTCCAATTCTTGATCATTGTGAATAGAGTAATGACATCCAAATTATGTCGAATCAGTAATGAACTTCAATAGGGCAATTCCCAAAAGATACTTTTTTTCACCCAGTTATGTGTTTGACCAAAGCCTGACACTTTTTCATTCCGACCAAATATTATCTCTGGAAGTGCTGAAACACATGCTAACATTTGTTCGCCAGACAACATCGGTGGTGGCTCATATCTTTCGACTCTGCCCTTAGTAAATTTATTATGATTCCTTCGATACTGATGGTTAGCTGATAGGAATCGATGATGATAATCAAAGAATGAGATTTTCCATCCGTTCTGAAGACTGATTGATTTAGAATATTCCATACAATACGGACAAGAGAATCGACCGTGAGTGCTCCAACCAGACAACATGTTGTACGCCTGGAAATCATTGATTGTCCATAAGACCACGGCCTTTAAATTGAAGTTTTGCTTCCGATGACAATCATAAGTGACAGCTCCCTCGGTCCACAATGTTTTCAATTCATTTATCAAGGGTCTGAGAAACACGTCAATTTCTTTTCGCGGACCCTTAGGACCCGGAATAATCATTGAAAGATAAATAAATTCATCTTTCATACACATTGACGATGACAAATTATAAACTGTTAGCAGCACTGGCCAAATTGAATAAGAAGTTACAGAATGACCAAACGGATTAAAACCATCCGTGCACAATCCCAATATGATATTTCTAGTATCCCTAGCAAATGAAGGATAACATGTATCCAAATGTTTCCATGCTTCACTATCGGATGGATGAGTCATTACTATATCATCACAACTTCTTGCATGCCAACTCATGTAGGGGGCCGTCTTTTCTGACATGAATAATCTTCGAAGCCTTGGTGTTAGTGGAAAATACTGAAGCACCTTAAACGGGATATTTTTTTGTCAGACGGATTTCTTCTCCTTGTAACGAGGATGTCGACATACATGATATTTATCCAACTGCATATTTTCTTTATAATATAAAATGCAGTTATTTTGGCACGCGTGTATTTTTTCGTACCCCAGCCCAAATTTTCTCATCAGTTTTTAGTTTTATAAAAAGTTGGCTCAAACTTGTTATCAGTAGGCAGCATTCCATTAATCAATCCTGCAATCCGATCGTATGCAACCCCGTTGATATTACAATCGGCCTTGATGTTTAGGAGCTGCGTCATTGTTGAAAACCTAGTGTATTTAGGACAATTCTCATACAAAAGCTCATCGGCAGCTTTCAACATATCGTAAAATTCTGAGCTTCTTTATTCGGCAATTTAATCTCTAACGTAGTTTGTACTTATGTGATATCAACTATTGTAGTATCTGGTGGGACTGACGTCTCAATAATTGGCCGATCAACATTATCATTCAGGTGGAATTGACCTCTAAGACTATCAAGTATCATAGTTCTATAGGGATTAGATTGACTGGATGAAGAAACACTAGCAGAGGAAGATTCACCATGTGTCTGAACGACACGATTGCTCGACGTCCTGACTTCACGTGACTCCCCATGACAAGTCCATAGAAAATATCTTGGTGCTTCCACGTGACTCCCCGTGATAAAATCTGACTCCCACGTGACTCCCCGACTTCACGTCCTGACTTCACCATGTGTTTGAGTGACAGTTTCTCGATCCAAAAATTGTCCATTCAAGCAAATGCGGCAGGGACATCAGATTTTATCACCGACGCTAACGAACTTCCTATTTGAATAGACAAAATTTAGGAAGTAAGTTACGCCTAATTGAAACTCATTCGTTAAAGCTCCACGATTAAGACGTCGGTACATCCAACTTCGATCAACTAACATGATTCTGTCAATCAATGACAATTTCTTCGGTTAATGCCTTTAGGTGAGATGGTCCTATTCCATTCGGGATTTATGTTATTCATATTGCACTAAGTATTTCTTTTAACCGCTAACTTCATTCTAAATTTCAGTAGCATCTCCCTACAGTTCTCTGAATACGCATATCATTTGAGTGCGTATCGAAGAACGCTATCGAAATTTAGAATAAGTTAACGGTTAAAAGAAAAATGTAAGTGCAATACAAATAACTATATTCCCAAATTATCCAATCAGAGACAATTCAAGGGTTGTACATCGTATAAAAGATAATCTACTTCTTTTACATGAACATACAACCTCCGAACGGATCTAAGGTTTTGCTAAATCATATCCGACTCATCGATGCGTACGTGAAATGTATCAACTCATCGGATGGATGATTATTTTCTAAATGTTTCAAGTCAGTTCGAGTCCATAGTGGACAATTCCGACATGAGTCCAAATTGGACGATTCTGGCGGGAGTCCGAAATGGACGATTCCGGCGCGAGTTCGAAATTGACGATTCCGGCGCAAGTCCGAAGTGGACGATTCCGGCGCGAGTCCACTGAGGACTACTCCGGACTAATTAACATTTTAACTAATTAATTAATATTAATCTACAATATTTTAACTAATTTAAATAATTAACCTACAACTATTAATCTAAAACATAATATTAATCTAACTAAATTAATCTAAAAATTAATCTAAACTTTAATAATTAATCTAAAAATCTAAACCCTAAAAATTAATCTAACAAATTAAATAATTAATTAAATAATTAATCTAAACAATTAATTAAAAATTAAAAAAATATAAATAACATTTTCGACGCCAAAGTCCGGTGGACTCCGGCGCCGGCGTCCAGTGTCCGGACATTGTGTCCGGACACTGCATAAACCACCGAGCGAAACCCTATTTTAAGGGTTTTGGCCGGATCTAATAAATAGAGGGTCGGAGGCGGCGAGAAATACCTCGAATCGAACGGGAGGCGGCGGTCGGAACCGGAGGTCGAGGACGGGGCGGCGGCGTCGGCGTCGGCGTCGGAAGAAAGCAGCGGGCGGTGGGCAGAGGAAGAGGAAGAAGGGGGCGGGCGCGATCGCGTGCCCTGTATAAACTTATCAGCAACGGCTCACTTAACCGTTAGAACGCCGTTGCTGATAAGTTAATCATCAGCAACGGCTAACATGTCCGTTAGAAAGCCGTTGCTAAGGTAATTAATATCTGCAACGGCTCACATGTCCGTTAGAACGTCGTTGCAAATACAGCATATCTGCAATAGCTTGAGCGACCATAAGAACTCCGTTGCAAATAACAATGGCATGAGCGGCCGTTGTTGATGACCGTTGCTAAAGAACCAATTTCTAGTAGTGCCGATGCAATGGGGTATATATGTTCTTGTCTCGAAATAAAATAAAAAATCATTCCTGAAACCAAGTGGATTTGTTCTTTTAATTCCCCCTGGCTTTGTCCAGTTCCCCTTAATTACTTGCACTCGCATGTGCATACGACTACCTCATCATCTTTTTCCCTTTTATTATGCCATCCTAATAAATGTCAACTTATCAAATTTAGTTGAACAAGTTTATGTATAATGCTAATGGCATAATTAGGTCATACTGGAAAATGATTCACCAATCCATATATATTAGTGTGCATTAACTAGAAAAGAAACTTCTCTAGCTTTTGTTGTTTAACAACGGAGGTGTACATTAACTAGAAAAGAAACTTGTATTTAAGGTCAAAAACATAAGAAATATACATAAAACAGATAATATCCACCCAATCAAAAATGAATATAAAGAAAAAGAAAAACTATGTAACTTGCTAGCTAGCTCTATAATTATTTTTCCATCTAGATAAATGGTGGAGTATAAAGGGTAGTGAACTGAGCAATGAAAAGAAGCATAAGTCGCGGGAAATGTCGGAGGAAGATGATGGTGTAATTACAAAAGTAGATATCTAGCAGTATAGAGAGAAGGGGGTTAAATAAGGGTGAAGTTCTGTAATTTTACTTAAAGGGTTTTGAATTCAATACTTGGTGGTAACGGGTTGCAGTAGTAAGCGAGTGGTATAAATAATAGGCATGCAATATTTTTTGATTAATTCGAATAATAGTTGTTTTCACTACTTTTCTTTTTCATTTGCTTGTGCTTTTACCTTCGTTTTCCCCAGCAAAACATTCAACATGGTATCAAAGCAAATATGCTCATCTGCGCAAGTTGAGTAGTAGAGAATCTTCGAGATCCTAGTGAGCGGTCAGATTTTGATATGGCGAGGAATCGACGATCATCGGCGACCACCAGATGAGTTATTGGAGAATCACATATTCATCAGGAAGATGACTCAGTAATCAGCGGTGCAGAGATACATAGCGATCCTTTTGCATTAGCTGGGAACAATCACCCATGCTTGAATCTTGTTTCGATTCAATTAACTTGGCATGAGAACTATTCGACCTAGAAGAAGTGGATGATGATCTCATTGTCTGCCAAGAACAAGATCAAACTCATCAATGGGTCAATAATCCCTCTAGAAGAGGACAATCCCCGTATTAGCAATAGAAACGCTGCAATGACATGGTGCCATCATGGATACTCCAATCCATCGCACCAGGTCTATGTTCTAGCGTCATTTATGCACAGACTGCAACCCAGATGTGGTCGGATCTAGAAGACAGATATGAAAGAGGGAATGCACCTAGGATTTTTGAAATTGAGATGCAGATTAGTTCTACTCGACAAGGTGGTCAAACTATCGCAGCTCACTACACGAAACTGAAGAGTTTATGGAACGAAATTGATGCCCTAAATGTAAATACGTTTTGTGGCTGCAAGATTGGTCGAGAGAACAAAGGCAGTAGTCGAGTCAAGCAGTTTCTTATGAGATTAAATGAAATGTATGTCAGCATCATGGGACAAATCTTACTAATGAAGCCAATTCGCAATCTGAATCAAGCGTATGCTATTAGGCAATATACTAGGCAATACTACTAATCAGGAAGTGCATAATTATCCCTATTATTCTCCTTCCTAGCAATATATTAGGCAATACTACTAATCAGATATTGTATAATTATCTCTATTATTCTCCTTCCTAGAATAGACCTCTAATTGCGGATTTATAGGCTAACTCTTAGGATCTGTATAGCTATTTATATTCTTCTTGTAAACCATTGTAGATGATGGAGAATGATATACATCTAACGTAATTCATCTATCATGGTATCTAGAGCCTAAGTTTTTTTTCCTTTGCTCTATTTATTCTACTAGTTGTTGGCCTAAGTTTTTCAACCTTGGTCTTAATCTTGGTTTTGATGATAACAAACATGAAACTAATATTTTCATAAAAAAATATTTTTAGGTTCCAAGTCGGTTAGTGCACGACGTCCGCGATCAGAAAAATTAGAGGAATCGGCAAGGACGCTCGTCGACGCTCAGGATTTTTCGAGAAGTTAGAGTTTAGGTTTATGGTGTCTAGCATGTGTTTTAAATCCTCATGATGATGCAAAGAAACCCAAAAACCAATTCTGAACCCCAAAACATGAAAGCCAAAAAATTAAAAAATGGCCCTGAAATTTACTAAGCCTAGGGAGCTCCTTGGAAGGCTATATGACCTAGATATTTTCTTGGCACCAAAAGTCCCGGTAATTGTTCCTTAGGTAAAAACTATTAAACGACATATTTTTAAGGATTTGTTGGAAGCCTTTAACCTATGTATATTTGACCCGGTAGATTATAAAATTTTTGGTTTTCAAAAATTTGTACTAGACCTCAAAAGTTAGATTTTGATTTTTTAGATATTTTTATTGAATCCAAATGAGGGGTAATCCATATATAATATTTATATTTTAAAGTTAAGTATACTTTAGTTTATTTATTGCTCCAATTGTTTGTGTATTTTGTTGTTATTTACATTGTATTTCAAAGTGTAAAGACCTAGGTCGTTAGGTCTTGAAATTGAGTGGTTGTCTTGGTGTTAAGACTTAATTTCACCAGTGTAAATGTAGTTTACTAGGATTAGTTGAGTTGTCCCTAGGTTGAGGTGGGAGAGTGCTCTCGGTAAGAAGGTATGATACTTCTGGGTGTGGAAGTGCCTTCGGTTTAAGAGCGGAAACTCTCCGGTGTAAAAGTCATCATTGTAAGGAAACTAATTAATCTAGTAAAACTAGTTTGGAAATCCTAAGGAACATGTTGTCTGGAAATCAAACAACGCAAAGGTGATTTCTTGGATGTTAAATTATGGGACATAGCTATGGGGCTCAGGCAATTCACTCTTGCCTTTGAGATATGGCGTCATCTTCGAACAATCTACAGGCAAAGCAATCTCGCAAGGGAATTCGAGGTTGAACGGAGTATTGCTGAGTATACTCAAGTAGAAAGGAAAATTCGCAGTTTCTATTCTGGCCTACAGTCTCTTTGGTCGGAACACGACCAATTTTCTAGCTCCACATTGTCTATCGAAGGCCTCAAGGAGGTTTTGGGAGAACGACAAAAAACAAGGTTGGTTCAATTCCTTATGAAACTTCGCCCCAAGTTCGAATAAATCCGTGCTAGTCTTCTCAATAGAGAAATTACTCGAGCTCTGGATGTGGTTTTGGTAGTCGTGCTACGTGAAGAAACGAGGTTGGGTACTCAAGCATCTATGGATGTCTCACCCATGGGTGATGTTACGATGATTGTTGCAAAACAAGATGCTCCTGGTGTCACTACGGGTAATTCACGAAGTATACGATGTTTTGAATGTCATGAGTTTGGTCATACTGCAGCACGCTGTCCCCGGAAGCGAATTTTTTTGCAACTATTGTAAGAATGCTGGTCATCTTTTATCTAAATGTCGAAAACCACCAAATCGTCCTCGCTCGACTCAACAAGCATACCACACTGCCCTACCAACACAATCATCTTCGTCGTCCGATGGTCTTGATCTCCAACGGCTGATCATGGACTCTATTGCTGCTGCCCTCCCCTTCAGCCATCTCCAATGCTTTCTCGGCCACATCTCCACGTATGAAGGTTCCCGCGCTTACATCTGTATGGCATTTAGACTCTGCAACTTCTAACCACATGATGGGAGATTCATCACATTTCTCTACATTGTCTACTGTTGATTCTAAGCACATTATTCATACTGCTAATGGTCATAAACTACATACGTCTGGCATTGGTACCGTTGATACTCTTTCTGATGTTCTTTATGTATCGAATTTGAAGGCTAATTTGGTTTCAGTTGGACAACTAGTAGATCAAAACTGTATTGTGCAAATTCTCACCTAACGGCTGTCGTACAAAGTTTGAAAACATGGATGATCATGGCTAGGGGGCGTAAGGTTGGAAGGATGTTTCTCTTACAGTCAGTCCATCATCACTTGCATCATTATTTTCTTTTAATTTCTACTGTGGACATCACATGCTCGAATAATCTACTCAAACTTTGGCATAAACCTACGGGTCATCCTCATACATCTCGATTTCAACTAATTCTTAGATCGTGTCTTCGAAAAGAACAACGTCTTCATACTAGTCTTCCACTGCCATGCACTAGTTGTGTTGATTCTAAAAGTCACAAGCTACCTTTCCCGACAAGCTCATCTACCTATGACGCTCAGTTTGATTTAGTGCACAACTACGTCTGGGGTCCTTCGCTCGTTTTGTCAAGATTGGTCTATAAGTACTTTGTTTTATTTATTGATCATGCTACTAGATACACTTGGGTATTTTTTATTCGAAATAAAAGTGAGGTTCCAACACTTATTATGAATTTTGTTGCGTTTGGTCATACACAATTTCATAAAACCATAAAAGTATTTCATTCTGATTCTGGGGGAGAGTATATTAAGGCAAATGTTATTGAATTTTTCAAAAACAAAGGTATTATAGCTCAACGCAGCTGTCCTCATACCCCTGAACAAAATGGTGTAGTGGAGAGGAAGAATCGACATGTTTTGGAAACTACACTAGCTCTTTTGGGTACGTCAAAGATGCCAAAGAGTTTTTGGCCAAAAGCTATGCATACCTCTGTTTATTTGATCAATCGTCAACCTTCACCAGTCATCGATAATGAGACTCAGTACTTCAAGTAATTTTATATTCAGTCGGATTACTCTCATATGCGAGTCTTCGGTTGTGTCTATTTTGTACATCTCCTAGCACACGAACGTCATAAACTTTCGGCTGAGGCGGCCCAATGTGTTTTTGTTGGCTATAACAACATACAAAAGGGGTATTTTTGTTATGAACCGTCTCGACGTCAATTAAGGGTATCCAAACAAGTCATCTTCTTTGAGGAACAATTTTCTTACTCAAAGCACTCTAATGATGATTCTGAGTCTATTTCATTCTTTTACAATTTTAATGATGACTCTTCTCCTAGGAATATACTACTTGCAGATCCTCCGTTTGATCCACCACAACAGTCGAATGACTATGATGACGATAATATTCAACCATCATCTAATTCTGATATTGCTTCTTCTTCATCGTCTTCTCATTCTAATGGTGATACTTCTCACTCAGCCACTCCTCCTTGACAATCAGAAAGACCCTGGAGACATGCTCCCGAGCGTTATAACTACTCTCCGGGGAGATACGACAAGTCCTATGCATTGCTCACCACATTACAATCTCTTGATGTTCCAACATCCTACTCACAGGCCTATCAATAGCCATGCTGGCAAGAAGCAATGTCGAATGAACTCCGAGCCCTTGACGACAATACAACTTGGGAGTTCATTGATAAACCATCAGATGGAGTTCTAATTGGGAGCAAGTGAGTGTACTCCATCAAACTCAAGGCTGATGGTACATTTGATAGATATAAAGCCAGGTTAGTTGCCCAAGGTTATAAATAGGAATATGGGGTGGATTATGAAGAGACATTTGCACCGGTTGCTAAAATGACAACAGTGCGTACTTTATTGGTAGTTGCTCCGATCAAAAACCGGACCTTACACCAAATGGACGTAAAGAATGCTTTCCTTCATGGTGATTTGGAAGAAGTTATGTTTATGAAACCACCACCCGGTTGTATCTTACCAAGACCAAATATTGTTTGTCGACTTCCACTATTGGAATAATGAGCATCACCAACGGCCAGATCCGTTGCTAAGCCGTTGCTGAAAACCATCAACAACGGCTTGCAATGGCCCCGCCCATTGCAACGTGGTCGTGGTAGAAGATCGTGTCGTTGATAACTTAGCAATGAATTAGCAACGGTCAAAGCGGCTGTTGCTAATAATATTATCAGCAACGATTCCACAACGGGACACATCCGCCTTATCAACAACGGCGCAGCAACACCGTGCTCTTGTTGCTGATATTTTTATCAGCAACGGCTTCGCAATGGCCACTGTTGCAGTTATTGACATCAACAACGGCCCAAACACCGTTGCAGAGCCTTTGCTGAAAGGCTATTGATAAGCCGTTGCTGTAGTTCATCAGCAATGACTTTGAGTATCTGTAAGATATCAAAACTATCATATATCCAAGCTATCAAATATACGAAATCAAAACTATCATATCAACACAATACAAATCAATATATCCAAGTAACAACTCACAAAACAAGTATCTCTAAGATATCCAAGTAATAAGTATATAACAAGTCAACATCCAATTAAGTCAATCAAGTCATAAAATAATAAAAGCTCACTACGATGGTAGAAGAAGGTCGGGATCATACGGTGGGGTCTGGAGTGCTTGAGTGTGCACCGGCGTGGACTGAGTCAATGACGATGGATCTGAGTGTACACCGCTGGACCGACCTATCATCTGTCTCAGCATAACATGCATCTCATCCATCATCTGACAATATTGATGAGCCATCATATCACTCTGTCGTGCGACCATCTCCTCTAGTGTCGATATCCTCCTATTCTGATCATTAATCCTGGAGGTGGAGGGCCCCTCACCGGCTGCCAGAGGGGTCGGTGCCCTAAGTGACCCGAGCACGACTTGCACATGACCACTATCAGCAAAGCCATAGACGCGGCCGTGGTTCCAGCCACCTACAGCCTCAACCCACGCTTTCGCGTCAAAGTCCTCGGGGGTGCCCCCCCGCTGCGTCACCGTTTGAGTGTAGGTCTCCTACACGAGTTTGGTTTTTGTTTCATATTTTTCCTAAAACTTAAACTATAAATAAATAATGCATAATTGAAATAAATATACTTACCACGATGACTGCAGCGTGGGTGTCGATGTACTCCCCCGCCCCATATCCTCGACGGTGAGTCCGCTCGAACACCTCCAACGGGGAGGGTCGCTGGACAGACCTGTTAGACAACACCATCATCTACATATACAAAACAAATACGTTAATTAGTATACAAAGTAACAAATAAAATATATAATTCAAAATAAGGTATAATACTTACTATACGACTCGCGTGCAATACAAATGAAATAGAGCTGCCAGTTCTTTACTTTTTTCTTGAGACGATTCATGTATCTTTCAAATAAGTACATCCACCAGTATTGAACAAGGCCACCAACTCGTGTCTCGTAAGCCAAGTGTATCGGTAGATGCTCCATCGAGTAAAAAAGGCAAGAGGGAGAAACTGCTCCAACTTGCATATAATTTCAATAATATTACTTTCAAGTGCTAACATATCTTCGACTCAAAGGACATTTGCATAAATGTTTCTAAAAAAATACTTAATTCAGTCAACAGACCCCAAATATTATCAGGTAGAAGATCTCGGAATGCGATCAGAAGCAATTTCTGCATGAATACATGACAATCATGGCTCTTCATCCCTAATATTTTGCAATCATCCATGTTCACACATCGATATAAGTTCGAGGCATATCCATCGGGTAATCCGAGTTCTTTGATCCATTGACAAACATCTTTCATTTGTTGTTTATTTAACACATACGGGGCCTTCAGCTTCATATATCGTCCGTTGACCTCTTGTAACTCCAACTCCGTCCTATTACAAAGTATTTTCAGACCACGTCGGGCATTGACATTATCTTTAGTTTTTCCGGGAACATCCATCAAAGTGTTAAAAATATTATCAAACACATTTTTCTCAATGTGCATGACGTCCAAATTATGCCGAATCGAACTCCAATAACGCATTTTCCAAAAGATACTTTTTCACCCAATTATGTGTTTGACCAAAGCCCGACACTCTTTCATTCTGACCAAACACTATCTCTGAAAGTGCTGAAATACGTGCTAACATTTGTTCACCAGACAACATCGTGTTGGTGAAATGACCTACACTAGAGGGGGAGGGGGGGGGGGGGTGAATAGTGTGTTAACTAATCTTATCGCCTAATTCCGGTTTTAAACGTTTCTTAAATTACTTAGGCAATTTACAATTGAATGAATGAATGCGGAAGCGATAAATAGTAAAGAAATTAATACAAATAAAATATCAATGCTAAGACAATGATTTATAGTGGTTCGGCCTCAATGCCTACTCCACTACCTAAGCACCCCGCTTAGGATTTTTGAATTAAGTTTATTAGATTATATCGTTTCCCTTACAAAGAGGACTTTACAACCGGAAAGTCTCCACTCTCAAATCGAAGGCACTTCCACACCCGGAAGTATCCCGTCTTCCTACCGAGAGCACTCTCCCACCTCAACCTAAGGGACAACTCAACTAATCCTAGTAAACTAAGTTTACACAAGTGGCTTTACACCTTCTATACCAAGGATACCACTTAATCACAAGACCTAACACTAGGTCTTCTTACAAGCTCAAGTAAATCAATTCAAAAAAAATAAAAACACTTCAATCACAAGAAGAGAGTAAAGATGACTTATCACAATAAGAACACCTCTTCTTCTTGAGCCTAGCACCCTTGATGAGCCCTCCAACGAAGAACACTTGAAGATGAGGGATCAAGAGCTAGGTTTGAAGGATTTGATCAATGAGGAGCTTAGAGGATGCTAAAGATAACTCTTTGAGACTTGGAAGCATCAACAACTAACTAGGAATGAGTTTGGGATGGGTATTTATAACCCCCCAAACACCAAGGCTCGTCAACGGGCATTTTTCTGCCCGTTGGTGACGCCCAGTCGCTTGCCGATCGATCATCGGTTGACCGATGGATCGACTGCCCAAGCGCCCGAGCATTATGCCGCTTCTGGGCGAACTTTGGTCGACCGAATTGGCTACTGCCAATTTTCTGCCGCATTCGATCGACCGAATTGCCTTTTGCGCGATTTCCTCTTCTGTCGGTCGATCGAATCTGGGCAGGGAAATTTCCTTGTGAATTTTTCTTGCGTGCTTCATCTTTGGGTTCTGGCCTTCAGCGTGCGTCAGCTTGGGGAGCTTTCCATGTGTTCTTTAGACTCGTCCAAGACATCTTTGGTGCACACGTTGAACTTCTAGATATTTCAGCGACGAACCCGAACGCGTCGATCAATGTCCTTCCTATTTTTTTATTTCTTTAATATTTCCGATCAAGGACATCGAGAGCAAATTGATATGGAACCTGAAAGTATTTCTCAATAAAACTTTAGTTCCATGTTTGTTATCATCAAAATCGAGATTAAGACTGAGGTAGAAAATCTTAGGCCAACACATCGGTGGTGGCTCATCTCTTTCGACTCTGCCCTTAGTAAATTTATTACGATACCTTCGAAACTAATGGTTAGCCGGCAGTAATCGACGATGACAATCAAAGAATGACATTTTTCATCAGTTTTGAAGATTGGATGATTTAGAGTGTTCCATACAATACAGACAAGAGAGTCGACCGTGAGTGCTCTAACCAGACAACATGTCGTAGGCTGGAAAATCATTGATTGTCCACAAGACCGCAGCCTTTAAATTGTAGTTTTACTTCTGGTGATAATCATAAGTGACAGCTCTCTGAGTCCATAATGTTTTCAATTCATCTATTAGGGGTCTGAGAAACACGTCAATTTCTTTTCGTGGACCCTTATGACCCAGAATAATCATTGAAAGATAAATAAATTCATCTTTCATACACATTGACAGCGACAAATTGTAAACTGTTAGCAGCACTGGCCAAACTGAATAAGAACTTGCAAAATGACCAAACGGATTAAAACCATCCGTGCACAATCCCAAAATGATATTTCTAGTATCCCTAGCAAATGAAGGATAACATGTATCCAAATATTTTCATGCTTTACTGTCGGATGGATGAGTCATTACTATACCATCACGACGTCTTTTTCGACATGGATAATCTTTGAAGCCTCGGTGTTACTGGAAAATATCGAAGCACCTTAAACGAGATATTTTTCTGTCGGACCGATTTCTTCACCTTGTAACGAGGATGTTCACATACAGGGCATTTATCCAACTGTGCATTTTCTTTATAATATAAAATGCAGTTATTTTGGCACGCGTGTATTTTTTCGTACCCAAACCCTAATTTTCTCATCAACTTTTTAGTCTTATAAAAAGTTGGCTCAAACTTGGTATCAATAGGCAGCATTCCCTTAATCAATCTCGTAATCTAATCAAACACAACCCCGCTGATATTACAATTGGCCTCGATGTTCAGGAGTTACGTCATTGCTGAAAACCTAGTGTATTTAGGACAGTTCTCATACAAAGGTTCATCAACGGCTTTCAACATCTCGTAAAATTCTGCGGCTTCTTTATTCGGTAATTCAATCTCTATCGCAAGTAGTACTTCTGGTGGCACATCTATGATATCAGCACATGTAGTATCTGGTGGCATTAATGTCTCAGTAACTGGTCGATCGACATTATCATTCAGCTAGAATTGACCCCCAAGACTATCAAGTATCATAGTTCTATAGGGATTAGATGGACTGGATGAAGAAACACCAGCAGAGGAAGATTCACCATGTGTCTGAACGACAGGATTGCTTGATGTCCCGACTTCACGTGACTCCCCATGACAAGTCCGTATAAAATATCTTGGTGCAAATCCTTTTCTATATTTGCTATACAGATGTCGGTACATCCAACTTCGATCGCCCGACATGATTTTGTGAATCAATGATAATATCTTCAGTTAATGTCTTTAGGCGAGATGGTCCTATTCCATTCGGCATTCATATTATTCATATTGCACTAAGTATTTCTTTTAATCGTTAGCTTCATTCTAAATTTTGGCAACATCTCCCTATAGTTCTTCGAATATGCATATCATTTGGGCGTGTATCGGAGAACAAGAGAGATACAATAGCCAAAATTTAAGAATGAGTTAACGGTTCAAAGAAAAAACTAAGTGAAATACAAATAATATGATCTCAAATTGTCCAATTAGGGATAATTCAAGGGTTGTACATCGTATAAAAGATCATCTACTTCTTTTATATGAACATACAACCCCCGAATGGATCTAAGGTTTTGCTAAATCATATCCGACTCACCGATGTGTGCGTTAAACATATCAACTCGTCGGATAGATGATTATTTTTTAAATTTGTGGATGCCGATTCGAGTCCACGGTGGACAAATTCGGCACAAGTCCAAATTGGACGATTCCAACACGAGTCCAAAGTGGACAATTTCGGCGTGAGTCCAAAGTGGAAGATTCTAATTAATCTAAATCTAAAGATTAACAATAAAATTAATCTAATTAATCTAAACTAAACTTAATTAACAGATATAACAATAAAATTATTCTAATTAAATTAAACATTTAACCTAAAAAAACATTATATATTAATCTAAATATTAATCAAATTAACATTAAAAAACATTAAATATTAATCTAATCTACACATTATACATTTAATCAACCTAGATTAGGGTTTAATCTAAACAAATTTAATTAGAGTTTGATAAAAAAAATTAGGGTTTAAAAAACCCTAACTCACTATTCCGACACCAGAGTCCAGTGTCCGACATATGTTGGGCACTGAACAATGCTCCGGTGGTCGGTCGAAAGCTTAAACCTAGTGTTTCAGTCAGTCCAAGTATAGAAGGAAGGGAAGGGGGAGCTGAAATTACTTGGAGAGGGTTCAGCGACGGGCGGCATCGGCGAGTGGCGTCGGGGGGGTGCGTTGGCGGGCGACGATGGCAGGAGGAGATAGGCAGATGGAGGCATTGACAGAAGCAAGGAAGAAGAAGAAGAAGCAGAGGGAAAGGGGCGGGTGCGATCGGGGTCGAGTTAAATAAACTTATCAGCAGCGGCTCACTCATCCGTTAGAACGCCGTTGCTGATAAGTAATATCATCAACAATGGCTACCCCGCTTTTGCAATGCATTTGCTGATAATTATTTTATTTTCGCGTTGTGAGTGCGCCATCGGCTAAAGAGTGATGGATGCAGGAGCCATAAATAAGTCGTTGCTAATGTGATAATATCATTAGCAACGGCCGATGCGGCCTTTAGTAAGCCGTTGCAAATAAGTTGTTTCCTTTGCACACCGCGTTCGCGCCATCCACTTGTTAGCAACGGTTCGAGTGGCCGTAAAAGAAGCCATTGTAGATATATCACATCTGCAATGGCCCGAGCGGCTGTAACAAAGCCATTAGCCATTGCAACGGCTTGAGCGGCCATTGCTAATCGTCGTTGTTGAATAACATATTTCTAGTAGTGTTCAGAAATCTCTCTATGGTTTGAAACATGCTCCTCGTGCTTGGTTTGACAAATTCAAATCCACAATTTAGAATGCGAGCTTTTCTCAGAGTTCATCGGATCACTCTTTGTTACTCCGAAATTCTCCAGCAGGTATTACAATTCTCCTCATTTACGTGGATGATATCATTATCACAGGGAGTGATTAGGCTGGCATTATTGAGTTAAAGGGTTTTCTTTATACATCCTTTAAGATGAAGGATCTTGGTCGGCTAACATACTTTCTTCGACTCGAAGTTTTATATTTGCCTACTGGAGTCATACTTACACAACAAAAGTATGCTAGTGATCTAGTCACAATGGTTGGTCTTACTAATGACAAGATCACCTACACTCCAATGACCAAACGTTGTTTTAAAAACTGGTGGGATCTTTAGTTTACTTGACTATGATGAGGCCAAACATTTCTTATGCAGTATAGGTCTTAAGCCAATTTGTCTCCAATCCTTATCGTATACATTACACTGCTTTGCTTCATGTTATTCGATATGTTTGTGTCTCTCTCACTCGAGGTATAACTTTTCCTACTAATTCTTCTCTACGGTTAGAAAGTTATGCTGATGCAGATTGGGTTGGCTGCCCTTACTCTCGCCGTCCAATTATTGGTTGGTGCATGTTCCTAGGATCCTCCTTGGTCTCCTAGAAATGTAAGAAACAGTCACACACATCAAAGTCATCTACGGAAATAGAGTGCCGTGCTATGTCAGCAGCTAGTTCTAAGATAGTATGGCTACAATGTCTTTTATCTGAGCTTGAAATTGTCCTTACAGATCCCACGGTGTTACATGCAGATAATACAAGTGCTATCCAGATAGCAACAAATCCGGTGCAACATGAAAACACGAAGCACATTGAGGTGGATTGCCATTACATTCGAGAATTACTTACTGATTGTATTATCACTTTGAAGCACATATCCTCTCATGATGAACTTGCTGACTTGTTTACAAAAGCGATGACACAAGCTCGAAATTGCTACTGTGTGATCCATAGTATCAATTTGAGGGGAGGGGGTGTGTGTGTTAGGCAATATATTAGACAATACTACTAATCAGGGATTGTATAATTATCCCTATTATCCTCCATCCTAGAATAGACCTCTGATTGTGAATTTATAGGCTAACTCTTAAGATATGTATAGCTATTTATATTCTTCTTGTAAACCATTGTAGATGATGGAGAATGATATACAAACAACTTAATTCATCTATTATATGCAATGTTAGAACAAGAGGAGTTTGAGAGGCATGTTGGTATCAACTCAAACTCCTCAGTGGAGAGCATTGCATTGAATAGTCAACACCAGAATTTTGGAAGCAATTATAAAGGAAACAAGAATAGGTTTCAGAGCATGACTAAGTTGTATTGTGATCATTGCCAAAGGGTTGGTCATACAAGGGAGACATGTTACAAAATTCATGGATATCCCCCGGGTCACAAATTGTATAAAGGGAAACAGAAGTATGAAACAAGCTAACAACATTCACATTACCACCAATAACAACAAAGAAGACAGTTCAGCTAAGTCTGTGAGTGAAGAAGGCACCAGCAACAAGCATGGGGGTTTTATAAAAGAGCAATACACCTTAATCTCCTTGGGCAGAACAATGTAGGAACACATGTAGTCAACATGATGGATGGAGCTTGTAACATCACAATGCAGGAACACATGTAGTCAACATGATCGATGGATTCGAAAGGTACACTCCTTTCAATACTAGGAAGGAAATCATCCTCCGTGATATCTACCACTTGAAGCTTATCAGATACCCCGCCAACGTAGGAAAGCAAAAGCTACCGCCCAACACCGATATCAGCAAGAAGTGCACATTCCACCAGACTTACGAGCACACCACCGAGAATTGTATAGTATTCGGCGATCAACTTGAAGATTTAGTTCATGCAGGCCATCTAGACAAATACATCCACCGCCAAAGAGAGTGAGGTCGGAGCAGAAGTCGCGACCCTAGACAACGAAGTCGGGCACCTCCAAATCCCCACTCAGGTCATAGGGAGTGGATTTGCAGGAGGCGAAGAATCGAGCTCGACCAAAAAGAGATCTCTTCGGCCAGTAATAGCGGTCGATAGCGCCACTCGCCCACACCGACTGTTGGCCTAAGGTTTTCTACCTTGGTCTTAATGTCAGTTTTGATGATAACAAACATGGAACTAATGTAATATTTCAATGAGAAATATTTTCAGGTTTCATATCGATTAGCGCACGATGTCCTTGATCGGAAATATTAGAAGAAATCGTATAATCGAAAGGACATTGGTCGACGCATTCGGGTTCGTCGTGGAAATTTCTAGAAGTTCGATGTGTGCACCAAAGATGTCTTGGACGAGTCCAAAGAACACATAGAAAGCTCTCCAAGTTGATGCACATTGAAGGCCAGAATCCGAAAATGAAGCGCGCAAAAAGTAGACTGAAAAAATCAAGCTCAGCCAAGGTTCGGTCGACCGAAAGTGGTCAAAAATTGACAGTAGCCAATTCGGTCGACCGAAGGTTGCCAGGAAGCGGCAAAAAGCCTTCGATCGCTCGGCGGTCGCTCAGTCGGTCGATCGATGATCGATCGGCAAGCGATCAACGATCGATAACTGACAAAAATTCGCCTGTTGAGAAGAGAGTTATTGCTCTTCTCTTCATGGCCTATATATAAAAGACCATGACAGCCTTCCACCCATGATCCAAGCTTCCATTGAGCCATTCTTGATCATTCTCAAAGCTTTTCTTGAGCCATCCCTTTGATAACCCTAGTTTCCATGATACATCGTTGATCTTGCCTTCAAGCTTTGAACGATTCATCATTGAGGCATCAAGAGGAACTAGGACTCGAGTTTGGAGCTAAGTATTTGTTGTATTATTTATTTGCTCCATTATTTATGTATTTTTGTGATTTATTTCATTGTATTTGAGGTTTGATTCAATTGGATGTTGCCTTGGTATTAGTTTACTATGATTAGTTGAGTTATCCCTTAGGTTGAGGTGGGAGAGTGCTCTTGGTTGGAAGGCGGGATACTTCCGGGTGTGGAAGTGCCTTCAATTTGAGAGCGGAGACTTTCCGGTGTAAAGTCCTCTTTGTAAGGGAAACGATATAATCTATTTAAGCTAAGTTTGGAAATCCTAAGCGGGGTGCTTAAGTAGTGGAGTAGGCGTTGGGGCCGAACCACTATAAATCTCATTGTGTTAACATTGCTATCTTTGTTTGTGTTTAATTATTTTATTATTACTTCCGCATTTAGTCGATAAATTGTGATTTGCCTAAGTAGTTCAAGAAACGATTAAAATAGAATTTAGGCAAATAGATTAGATAACACACTATTCACCCCCATCTAGTGTGGCCATTTCATCAATATTTGGTATCAGAGCGGGTCGTAGTTTGAGATTTTACCATCTCTTCTACAATTTATCTCAATCTTAAAATGGCACTAGAGTCGGGTAGCGTCTTCACCTCCTAGGTTCGATGAATCGTACTTTGGTCTTTGGAAGTCTAGGATGTACACATACTTAAAGACTAGAGGTTTTGATGTTTATAACATGATAAAATTAGAATACATTGAACCTAAGGTTGACATGCATGATTGGAGTGAACTTGACAAGAAAATATTTCAATCTAATGGAGATGCTATGTATTCCATATTTTGTACCTTACCTAATAACATTCTTGAAAAAGTCATCCATTGTACTTCGGCTTTTGATATTTGGGCAACTTTAAATATGCTATATGATTATGCCAAGACCGAGGAGATTGACACTTCTAATGAAGGTGGTGATGACAATGGTCATCCCCCTAGTAGTAATCCTAGTTTTGATTCCCAAAGCACTTCTAGCCAAAAAAGCACAAGCAAGAATCGAAAATGAAAACTTAGGTGCTTCCTTTACCAAGAGACGAGACACAAGAAGATGAATTGTCCTATCTTGAAGAAGAAATCCAAAAAGAAGTGTGCTTCTCCATCCACATCTCAATCAAGTGAAGCCTCTTCTAGACATGACGATGAAGCTACATCGAATTTTTGTCTCATGGGTCTTTGGATTGAGGTATATTTATCATCTTCTAGTCATGATCAAAATAGTGATTCTAGTAGCTCAAAATCCCTTGTCATGTCTTATGAAGAACTACTAGAAGAATGCAAAAAGATGTATGCCTTGCTTATGAAAAAGAACAAGGAAAATAGAAAACTAAAGAAGGAAAATTTAAGGCTTAATTCTCATGTGCATGAACTAGAAAATGAAAAATTGAATACAAGTACACTTGTTTCTTGCCATGATGATTTTAAGCTTGAAATTGAGAATTTAAAAAGTGAGGTAAAAGACCTAAAAATGAAAGTGAGGATTTGAAAGCTAGATTGAAGTTTAGGAATGATGACTTGAAAAATAATTTCAAAATTGAGAATGAAAAATTGAAAATTGAAAATAACATGTTGAAATTGTGCATTTAAAAGAAATCCAAGTGTTGCCAAGACACTTTGGATTCCTAGACCAACTCACCCCCAAGGACCCAAAGCCATTTCGGTGCCGAAGGTTTCTTGTTCTCTTGTAGGGGGAGCTACCATACATGGTTGAAGGAAAGTGATGTGTTGGAGTTGACCATGGACATGAATGATGAATCCTCCCTTGGTTGCAACTTCAAGCTACCTTGATGCCTAAGGTAAAGTTGGCATCAAAACTATTCTGGTATCATCTTCTAACTTGCATTATTTTACCTTAAGTTGAAATTTTTGATACTATGCATAATTCGGTTGAGCTTTGTCCGCTCTTGGTATGATTTATCAAATGATGTTTTGATTTTTGATTTTCGGTCTCTTCGGTGACCTATGTAGCCTATAACGGGCTCATGCGACCTTGCGGTTCTAAATCGTAGGCTAATTATGGCCTTTTGGTTTTCAACGAATTTGAAGGGTAGGAGATCTTAATTTTTCAAATATTTCATATTTTGAGATCTCTTGATTCGTTTCGAATTCATGATAATATATTTTGAAACGGATTTCAAACTATTTAGCAAAGTGGAGTTTATAAATGATACTTGATTCTTCTCTTTGCTATTTAGTTTGGGTTGCTTTCTAGTAGCTTTAGTTTCATTAAATCTATTAATGAAGTCTACTTGCAAGTTGAGAACATGAATGGAAGGCTAATGTCAATGAAAAATGAAATGTTTGACTAAATTCGCATGGATGAGGTATGTCTTGGTTATTGCATATTTCTAGTCTAATACCTCAATTTTCATGTTTGATTGATGTCTCTATGCTCATGATCGAAATAACATGAAAAATATATGAAATTTCATGAATAGGTAAAATTTTGATAACTTATGCAATTTCATGATATCTTGATTGAATGAAACTTGCCCTAAGTTAGGACTTGTCATTAGAGACTTCATTTTAAAGTCCAAACTCATGAAACATGTTTAGATATACACATGACATGCTTCTAGGTGTTTAGAGTTGAAAATTCATGTGTAGATCAACAAAGTGATATGTAGCTCACCTTAGGGGACTCAAACTTGAAAATTTTGACCTAAGTCAATAATTTGACTTAGAAATCTCATTTTGAGCTTAAATTTCACAAACATATTTAGATTTACTCATATTAGGTGTATATGTGTCTAAGTTTGGAAAACCATGAGTAAATGATAAAAATTGATACTTAGCAATTTCATGTTAACATGCTTATTTTATTTGATTGAAATCATGCTAAGTTGAAACATTAGGTAAATGACATTAGTCTCACTTCAAACTTGATATACATGCTTTAAATGCTCATATCTTGGTATTTTGAAAGTTTGAATGAAATCTAAAAATGTCATCAAAAAGATATGATATTCACGAAAATATCCATACTTGAGTACATACATGATTCTTAGTTTTGGATTCTATCTATCATTCCTTGATATCATGTATTGATTAGTCTCAAAATTGATATAATATTTTCATCCATTGACTTGGTTGACTTTGGCTTGCATGAAATTTGTTTTCTAGTCTCAACCTTGATTTTAATTGGCTTTTCTAGCCCTTTTTTATTGATGTCAAAAGGGGGAGAAAAATATCGGTAAAAGGGAAGAAAATATAGGAAAACCATGCATATAGATAATGAGAGTTTATTTTCACAGATATGCATGTTGATAGGGGGAGAAATCCTTTAGTTGATATCCTTTGTGATTTAATATATATATTTTCTTAAAGATGTTTGTCATCATCAAAAAGGGAGAGATTTTTGGCAAAGAACACATGGAAAGCTCTCCAAGTTGACGCACGTTGAAGGCCGGAACCTGAAATCGAAGCGCGCAAGAAGAAGACTAAAAAAATCAAGCTCAGCCTAGGTTCGGTCGACCGAATGCAGTCAAAAATTGGCAGTAGCGAATTCGGTAGACCAAAGGATGCCAGGAAGCATAGAAAGCCTTGGGTTGCTCAGCGATCGCACAGTTGGCCGACCAACGATCGACCGACAAGCGACCGGCGATCGATAACGGGCAAAAATTCGCCCGTTGAGAAGAGAGTTGTTGCTCTTCTCTTCATGGCCTATATATATAAGGCCATGATAGCCTTCCACCCATGATCCAAGCTTCCATTGAGCCATTCTTGATCATTCTCAAAGCTTTTCTTGAGCCATCCCTTTGATAACCCTAGTTTTCATGATACATCCTTGATGTTGCCTTCAAGCTTTGAACGATTCATCATTGAGACATCAAGAGGAACTAGGACTCGTGTTTTGAGCTAAGTATTTGTTCTATTATTTATTTGCTCCATTATTTGTGTATTTTTGTGATTTATTTCATTGTATTTGAGATTTGATTGAGTTGGTGGTTGCCTTGGTGTTAAGGCTTAAATCCACCATTGTAAACTTAGTTTACTAGGATTAGTTGAGTTGTTCCTTAGGTAGAGGTGGGAGAGTGCTCTCAGTTGGAAGGCGGGATACTTCCGGGTGTGAAAGTGCCTTCGGTTTGAGAGCGGAGACTTTTCGGTGTAAAGTCCTCTTTGTAAGTGAAACGAAATAATCTAGTAAAGCTAAGTTTGGAAATCCTAAGCGAGGTGCTTAGGCAGTGGAGTATGCATTGGGGCCGAACTATTGGGTGGAATGACCACACTAGAGGGGGGGTGAATAGTGTGTTGACTAAATCTATTTGTCAAATTCCGGTTTTAATCATTTTCTTAAACTACTTAGGCAATTTATAATTCGACGACTAAATGCGGAATCAATAAATAATAATGCAATCAATAGAAACAATTTTTCAAGGCTAACATAGAGATTTATAGTGGTTCGACCCCAATGTCTACTCCACTACCTCAGCACCCCGCTTAGGATTTCTAAACTAAGTTTTACTAGATTAATCTTGTTTCCCTTACAACGAGTACTTTACACCGAAAAGTCTCCGCTCTCCAACCGAAGGCGCTTCCACAACCGGAAGTATCCCACCTTCCTACCGAGAGCACTCTCCCACCTCAACCTAAGGCACAACTAGAACTAATCCTAGTAAACTAAGTTTACACCAGTGGAATTAAGCCTCAACACCAAGTCAACCACCCAATTTTAAGACATTCACTCTAGGTCTTACACAAACTCAAATCCAATAAGTAAACACGTTCAAATAACAATAAAGATTACAATGAAAAGAGCTAAAGAATAAAACCAAGAATCAGTGCTCTTTTCCGAGCCTTCAAGCCTCCAACTCGCCAAGTTGTTGGGCTTGAATTGAAGCCGAGTTGAGGAGAAAACTGGGCGCTTGATAAAATGTTGACGGAAGAACAGAGCGCAGCAATCGATCGTAAGAAGGCTCAAATATCTCCTTGTTAATGCTTAATTAAGTATATGAGCGATGTAAAAGGAGTTAGGTGATAGGTATTTATAACCCCTTAACCGAACGACAGCTCAACGGACGAAAAACTAGCCATTTCCACCGTTCGATCGCTTGTCAGTCGATCGTCGGCCGACCCACCGATCGACCGCCCAGCGATCGCTGGCTTTCTGCGCCTCAATCACGCTGTTCGGTCGACCGAATGAGTCACGATTCTATGACCCGCAATCCGATCGCTCGATAGGTTGACCGACGCAAGCACTACCAAATTTTGGCCTCGGTCGGTCGATCGACCAATCGACCGAAGTAGCCTTCTGCCATTTTTTACCCATCTTGGGTCGACCGACCGGTCTACCGAATTGGTAGTATTTTAACAACATTCGGTCAACCGAACCTAGGCTTAACTTGATTTTTTCGGCCTTGTTCTTGCATGCTTCATTTCCGGGTTCCGGCTTTCAACGTGCGTCAACTTGGAGAGGTTTCCATGTATTCTTTAGACTCATCCAAGACATCTTTGGTGCACACGTCGATCTTCGAGAGATTTCCACGACGAACTCGAACGCGACAATCAATGTCCTTCCGATTTTCCGATTTCTCCTATATTTCCGATCAAAGACATCGAGCGCTAATCGATATGGAACCTGAAAATATTTCTCAAAAAACATTAGTTCCATGTTTATTATCATCAAAACCGAGATTAAGACCAAGGTAGAAAACCTTAGGCCAACAATCTCCCCCTTTTTGATGATGACAAACATTCCTAAGAAAATATCTATAATTAAGCATAAAGGATATCAAACATAGGATTTCTCCCTCTATCAACATGCATATCTATATAATAGAACTCCTCCTATCTACATGCATGTTTTTCCTATATTTTCTTCCCCTTTACCTATATTTTTCTCCCCCTTTTGACATCACTCAAAAAGGGCAAGAAAAGTCAACCTATAGTCAAAGTTGAGACTCTAAAACTATTTTCCATGAAACATGAAAATCTCAACTAAAGGGATGAAAACATACATACAAGTGAGACTAAGTCATACATGATATCATAGAAATGATAAATGAAATCCAAAACCAAGAATCATGTAGTAACTTTAGTATCGATATTTTTAAGTATCAGACAAATAGTCAAAAATTATTTCAGAAATGATTTTTCTCATCAAATGAGTAGAATGATATCATAAGTGAATTTAAAATATCATACGTCAAGTCTCATTTGAAAATCTAATGAAAATGTAAAGTATCAAAAAAATAAGCAACTTGAGAAGAGAGATACTTTAGTGGCATTTTCGTAAATAAATGAAAATTTTCAAACTATTTCCATATTTTATTCAAACTTTCTAAATACCAAGATATGGTCATCTAAAGTATGTGTATCAAGTTTGAAGTGAAAACAATATCGTTTGATCAAAATATGAACTTAGCATGTTTTCATTTAATGTAGGCTTGAAAATATGAAAATACTAAGTATCAAATTTTGTTATCTACTCATGTTTTCTCTAACTTAGGCATCTTGACATCTAACATGAGTGAATCTAAGTATATAAATCAAGTTTGGGCTGAAAATGAGGTTTCTAAGTCACTTTGTTGACTTAGGTCAAAGTATACTTCGAGTTTTCAAAAATCAAACTTTCAAATTCATATAAAATCATATTCTTGACGGAAATTTTTGAAACTTTAACTGGACAAACTAGATTTTTCAATAAATCTACAGGTTCAAGAATCAGTCAAAAATCAGTTTTCTATAAATTCATAAAATTCCTGAAAGTCCAGCGGCATTTTTGTAAATTTTAGGTATTTTTTCAAAAGTTGTCAATTTTGCTTCAAACATTCTAGACATCGCTGAATGATCATTTAAGATGTGTGTGTCAAGTTTGAGCTCAAAATGAATTCTCTACGTTCATTTTTCATCATATCTTGATTTCAACCAAAAACAAGATATCGCTCAAGATATCAAAATCATTTTTAGAAATGATTTCACTCAAAGAGTAGTGAGAACGATATTAGAAATGAAATAAAAATTGTATGCACAAAGTTTCATTTGAAGTTTTCGACGAAAAATCAAAATATCGGAAAGATTGATATTTCAAGAGGGTGATACTTTTGTATTTTTGAAATCCAACTTCAAAATTTCACCATAAATCCGATTCTTGATGAAAATTTTTGAATTTTTTACTGAAGAAACTAGATTTTTCAGTGAAGGTGCAGTTTTAAGAATCAGTTAAAAATGATTTTTTTTTATATCTTTCAATAAATAATTGAAAATGCTAAAATTTCAATGGCATTTCCGTAATTTTCAGTTAATTTTCAAAACATGTTCAGTTTTCATTCAAACTTTTATGACACCATAAAATGATCATGCAAAGAGTGTATGTCAAGTTTGAGATAAAAATTATGTCATTAAGTCAAGATATCAACCTAGCATGGTTTCATTTAAAACTAAGCTAGTTATCATGAAACTTTCTAAGTTTCAATCTTATCATTTATTCATGGTTTTTCAAACTTAAACCTATGGATACCTAACATGAGTAAATCTAAACATGTCCCTCAAATATGGATTGAAAATGAGACATCTAAGTCAATTTGTTGACTTGAGTCAACTTGGTTCAAAAGAGATTATCATGAAATGACCTCTATGTCATTTTATCCATATCCATATGAATTTTTCATTATAAGTGCGTGGAAATATGTCATACCTATTCCTAAACATGTTTATAAAGTTTGGACTTAAACTAAAGTGTCCAAGTCGATTTGTTGACTTGGGTCAAACTTTTCCAAGCTTAAGTCCTCTAAAGTGAACTAGTTATCATTTTGCTCAATTTGTCATGAATTTTTAATTTTAAGCACATGACAACTAATCATTAACACACATAAACATATTCATCCAATTTTTAACTTAAAATGAAGTCTCTAAACAAAAATTTCAACCTAGTCCGATTTCATAAATATCATGATATCATGAAATGAGCTAAGTTATCAAAAAATTTCCTACTCATGAAAATTCAAATATTTATCACGCATAATCAATCATGAACATAGACAAATCATTTAAGCATAAGTATTCAAGTATTATACTAAGATTTTTGCAAAATCTATTTCATACCTCATTCTTGAGAATTTTCCCAAACTTTTCATTTCCTTTTCAATTCTCTTTTAGATAGCATAGTCTTCCATTAACATTCACAACTTGCAAGTAGACTTCATTAGTAGATTTCATGAAAATAAAGCTACTAGCAAGCAACCCAAACTAAATAGCAAAATGAAGAAACAAGTATCATATTCAAAATTCACTTTGCTAAATAGTTTGAAATCCGTTTCAAAATGAAATCAAGTGATATCAAAACGAATTTAAAGATATCACAAGTGAAATATAAATGAAAATATGATATCCAACCCTTCCTATTGGTTGAAAACCGAAAGACCACAATGAACCTACGATTTAGAACTGCAAGGTCGCATGAGCCCATTACAGGCTACATAGGTCTCCGAAGAGACTGGAAATCAAAAATCAAAAATTAAAAACATTTTTCAAAGAACTCTTTAGCAAGAGCAGGGAAAACCACTCAAATCAAACATGTATCACAACTCCAACTTAAATAAAACAAACCAAAGAAAGGAGATGATACAAAGTATACCTAGATGCCAATTTCCATACCTTAGGCATCATGATGATTTGAAGTTACAACCACTTGGAGATTTCTCATTTGGATCCAAGGTCAACTTCAGTATTCCATTTTTCTTTACCCTTGTGTGGTAGATCCCCCTACAAGAGAACAAGAAACCTTTGGTACCCAAATGCCTATAGGTCCTAGGGGGTTAGTGGGCTTAGGTACCCAAAGTGTCTTCACAACACTTGGGTTCATTTTAAAAGCACAATCATAGATGGCATGCCCATAAACACCACAACAAAAACAATGACCATGAATTTTTTTTTTTCATTTTTCTTAACATGAGGTTTAAATGTGGAATACCTAACATTTACTCTTGAGATGTGAGATTTATGGTTTGCATGAGCATTCTTAAAAGAAACACTTTTCTTTTCAAATTTCTTAGAAGAATAAGCATCCTTAATTTCATTTACTCTTTTATTTAAAACTACAACCTCATTTTTTAAGGTATCAATAGATTTATGCAAAGCACACACTTGAGATTTCAATATGCAATTCTCATTTTTCAAATTCTCATTCTCAAGTTTGAAATTACTTTTCAAATCATTACTTCTAAGCTTCATTTTTTATTTCAAATCCCCATTTTCCCTTTTTAAATCAATATTCTCACTTTTTAAGTCTTCAATTTCAAGCTTAAAATTGTCATCGCAAGAATTAACAAAACTAGTATTCAATTTCTCTTTCTCTAATTCATGCACTTATGAATCAAGCCTTAAATTTTCCTTTTTTAGTTTTCTATTTTCTTTGATCTTATTCATAAGCAAGACATACATCTTCTTAGATTCTTCTAATAGCTCATCATAAGACATACCTAAAGAATTTGAGCTACTATCATCATTATCACTGTCAAGATTTCTATCATAACTAGAAGTAGAGGATTTTACCTCATTCCGAAGACCCATGAGGCAAAATTGAGATATGACTTCTTGATCATGACAAGAGGATGCTTCTTGTGATTCGGTTGTGGAAGTTGACGCACTTGTCTTCCTCTTGACATTTTTCTTCGATGAAGGGCAATTTCTTTTAATGTGCCCCTTTTCCTTGCACAAGTAGCATATAATCTTTCTTTTTCAGCTTTTTGATTTGCTTCTTTCACTAGAAGCACTAAGAGCATCAAAACCGAGGTTAGCACTAGGGGGATGACCATTGTCATCACCACCCTCAACAAGTGTATTAAGCTCTTCGGTTTTAGCAAAATCATATAACATATTTAATGTAGCTCATAATTCAAATGCCGATGTACAATGCATGACTTTATAAAGGATGCTATTAGGTAAGGCACAAAAAATGCAATACATAGCATCTCCATTAAATTGAAACATTTTCTTGTCATGTTCACTCCAATCATGTATGTCAACCTTGGGTTCAATATATTCTAATTTAATCATGTTATAAACATCAAAACCTCTAGTCTTTAAGTAAGTGTACATCCTAGACTTCCAAAGACCAAAGTTTGAGTCATCGAACCTAGGAAGTGAAGATGCTACCGACTCTAGTGCCATTTTAATATCGAGACAAATTATAGAATGGATGGTGAAATCTCAATCCACGAGCCGCTCTGATACCAATTGTTGGGTGAAATGGCCATGCTAAAGGGGGGGGTGAATAGTGTATTAACTAAATCTATTTGCCTAATTTTGGTTTTAATCATTTTCTTAAACTACTTAGGCAATTTATAATTCGACGACTAAATGCGGAATCAATAAATAATAATGCAATCAATACAAACAATATTTCAATGCTAACACAGAGATTTATAGTGGTTCGGCCCCAATGCCTACTCCACTACCTAAGCACCCCGCTTAGGATTTCTAAACTAAGTCTTACTAGATTAATGTTGTTTCCCTTACAACGAGGACTTTACACCGGAAAGTCTTCTCTCCAACCGAAGGTACTTCCACAACCGGAAGTATCCCGCCTTCCTACCGAGAGCACTCTCCCACCTCAACCTAAGGCAGAACTAGAACTAATCCTAGTAAACTAAGTTTACACCGGTGGAATTAAGCCTCAACACCAAGGCAACCACCCAATTTCAAGACCTACACTCTAGGTCTTACACAAACTCAAATCCAATAAGTAAACACGTTCAAATAACAATAAAGATTACAATGAAAAGTGCTAAAGAATAAAACCAACAATTAGTGCTCTTTTCCAAGCCTTCAAGCCTCCAACTCGCCAAGTTGTTGAGCTTGAATTGAAGCCGAGTTGAGGAGAAAACTGAGTGCTTGAGAAAATGTTGATAGAAGAACAGACCGCAGTAATCTATCTTAAGAAGGCTCAAATCTCTCCTTGTTAATGCTCAATTAAGTCTCTGAGCGATGTAAAAGGAGTTAGGTGATGGGTATTTATAACCCCTTAATCGAATGGTAGCTCAACAGGAAAAAAACTAGCCATTTCTCCCATTCGATCACTCGTCGGTCGACCGCCTAGCGACCGCTGGCTTTCTGCGCCTCAATTGCGCTGTTCTGTCGATCGAATGAGTCACGATTCTGTGATCCGTAATTCGGTAGACCGATCGGTCGACCGACGCACGCACTGCTAGATTTTGGCCTCGGTCGGTCAACCGACCGGTCGACCAAAGTAGCCTTCTGCCATTTTTTACCCATCTTTGGTCGACCGATCGGTCGACCGAATTGGCAATATTTCAACAACATGCGTCAACTTGATTTTTTCAGCCTTCTTCGATTTCCATGGTTGAACTTGATTTGTTTAGCCTTCTTCTTGCGCGCGTTTTCGGGTTTCGGCTTTCAACGTGCATCAACTTGGAGAGGTTTTCATATGTTCTTTAGACTCGTCCAAGACGTCTTTGGTGCACACGTCGATCTTCGAGAGATTTCCACGACGAACCCGAACGCAACGATCAATGTCCTTCCGATTTTTCGATTTCTCCTATATTTCCGATCAAAGACATCGAGCGCTAATCGATATGGAACCTGAAAATATTTATCAAAGAAACATTAGTTCCATATTTATTATCATCAAAACCGAGAATAAGACCAAGGTAGAAAACCTTAGACCAACACGAACCACTATAAATCTCATTGTGTTAGCATTGCTATCTTTGTTTGTGTTTAATTGTTTTATTATTGCTTCTGTATTTATTCGATAAATTGCAATTTGCCTAAGTAGTTCAAGAAACAATTAAAATGGAATTTAGGCAAATAGATTAGATAACACACTATTCACCTCAGTAATATCATTTTATGGATCCGATTTTCACGAAACTGATCGAAATCTACACGACCAGATTGTAATCTCTGTGATTGCATGAAATTTCATCATCAAAAAGGTCATAGTCGACCAAGGCAGCTCTGCTAACATCCTTTTCTACTCCACCTTCGAGAAAATGCAATTAACAGAAGCCTCACTCACCCCTGCAAAGGAGACTTGGTAGGCTTCTCAAGAGAAAGGGTTGATGTCCGAGGAGCCATATGGCTAAGGACGACGTTCAACTCTTAGCCAAGGGCAAAAATAATTGATATCTCCAGCCCATATCATATGATTCTAGGATGATATGATTCTAGGACGGCTGTCCTTGAACAATCTAGGAGCTATTGCATCCATTCCCCACCTGGCATTAAAATTTCCTATTTCGAAAAGGAAAGTGGACATGTTGCACGCCGACCAGAAAGAAATCCGGTGGTGTTATAATCAATGCCTCAAGCCAAAGGTGGTTGAATCAAAGAAAAAGCCTAATGGCCCATAAGCACCTTCCGCGATTAAAGGCAAATAACTGGCAAAAATCTCCGAGCCAAACCCAGGATGGGACACACGAAAACAATCCCAACTTAATCCTTGAAAGAGCTCAAGTCGTGATCAAATCGCCACAACGAGCACAAATAAAGCTCAAACCGAGCACTTTCCTGTACACAAAATTTCTTTATTACTCAATGAAATTATATTTCTTGCATCTTTTCTCTGTGTATGCCTAGGGAACTCTATGGCCACCTTGTCACTTTAATGAATATTTCATTATTCAAAACCTACTTGAATCTTCGCGAAGGTATAACTCTTGACATAGTATCGATTTAATCGAGATGCATGGATCCGATTGGGTAGAGGATCAGTTTATTCCACTGCGTGTAAATTTTTGTTGCTTGCCCGGTCCTTGATGACCCATCATTGACTCCTTGATTTTAGCTAAGACCAAGCCGGGGATGGCTTGGTCTATAATCGGTTGGTTGACTCCTAAAATTTAGGAGAGATGTTATGCCCTGCCTAGGTTCATCCCGATAAGGGACACCGCCTAGGAGGAGCGCAACCTATAACTAAGCAATAAGATAAACCTAAAATATCCTCTAGAGCAACTGAAAACTACAATACAACCAAGAAGTCTCAAAACAAAAGTTCAAGAATCTACGACAAAACTAAGACAATAACTACGCAGCGGGTGACGTCTCCTCCTCCGCTACTCTAGCTACCAAACTCCAAACTACCATCATACCTGCAAATCTGAGGCAACAACAAACAACGTCAGCAGAAAGTTGAGTAGGAGTATCAATTTGACTACAACAAGGTATATAAGGAGTGGGTCTCCCCCGCCCTCCCGCACCTCGAGAGTGGTACCTCAAGCCCGCTCAAGCAAGAGATGCGACTATCCAAACGATAGCCCGTCGATGTCTCACACCTCAATACCGCACACTAGCACCCTGTGTGACAAATATCGTGATCACCGGTATCACCACCCTTACACCTCGGACCAATAATAAATAATGTCCAAGGGCTTTTCCCCAATAATAGATCAACGTGCAACATGATCTCATCACATGACAAACATTACAAGAAAACAGACTTTCATCAATAAATAATTACCAACAAATATATCATTTGTTGGTATTACCAACAAAATTACCAACTCATTTGTTGGTAATTACCAACAAATATATCTTTATCCGTTGGTAATACCAACGAACAATTGTAATATCCATTGGTAATACCTAGTAGAGTATCACCAACGGATTTTACCAATGAAAATCCGTTGGTATTAGTATTAACAAAGAATTCTTGACTATTACCAACGGATTTAATCCGTTGGTGATACCCTATTTTTTTGTAGTGAAATCACAATTGGCCTACGATGCTAACAACTATCAACTAAAGATGCAATCAGAATAAATCATTATAACAACATATGATATACACCTATGCGACAACCACAATAGTAATGCAACTAAAATAATTCATGCTAGCAACAAGCAACTTATTACAATGCTAATACTACAATATGCACCATGACTAGTATAATATCATGCTAAATAACCGTCATTTTACTCGCTCAACATTTATTGGTTAAAATAGGAATCACACCACAACCAAACACAACTAACTAAACTCTTAATCACCACTCAATCTATACACCATTATTGTATATTATTTAACTATTTATCAAACTGAATTAATCATTTTTAATTGCTGAATAATACTAAAACATATAAAAGACCTAACAAACGACCCCCGATTAGAAATCCTACACCACCATCACGTTCAGAGCGCGAAAACCTACAACTTTGATATTGACATTAACCTCAACCGATGTCTCTACGATTAACTCCAAAAATACTACAACAATCTACATATAACAACCCATTTATTACAATACATCTCTCCTTTTTAATTAATTTATAAAATCCAATAAAACCCCTCTCCCTTGGCTCAGTGAGATTCCTCGACGCCAGCTTTTCTCTCCTTCTCAGGTCGGCATCGGGCAGCCCTCCCTACCGTCCGCGATCACCTCGCCGGCCTGACGGCCCTCCCATGTAGCCTCCAGCGCCAGCTAGCATTGGCTCACAGCTGGGAGGCCACAACAGTCTCCCCCACTGAAGGAGCAACGATTGCTGCCAAGATGCGTGCAGCAGTGCTTGTTGGCTGAAGGGTTATTCCTGCGTGCAACGTTGCAGGATCGATAAATAATAAGTCAAAACGCGAAACGATCGATCTTGAAACAAATCAATGCGTGCACAAACGGCTTGGACAAATCAAAAGAAAACATGGAAATTCTTTCAAGTTGAAGCACGCTAAAGAACGAAGCCGAAAAATAAAGCGTGAAACGAGAAAGCCAAGATAAAAATTTCCAGCCCAGGTTCAGTCGATCGGTCGATCGACCGAATGGTGTTGAATATTGGCAGTAGCCAATTCAGTCGATCGGTCGGTCGACTGAATGATGCCACAAAATGGCAGTAGCCACTCGATCGACCTGTCGTCCGACCGAAGATGGTGAAAAAATGGCAGAGGGCTACGTCGATCGACCGGTCGGTCGACTGACCAATGCCAAAAATTGGCAGAAGGTGCTTCGATCGATCGATCGGTCGACTAAATTGTGGATCGCTGAAGTGGCGACTCATTTGGTTGACCCGTCGGTCGATCAAACAGTCGGTCGATTGGTCGGTCGACCAACGATCGATCGGCAAGCGACTGAACGGCGAAAATGACTAGTTTTCCGCCCGTTGAGCTGTCGTTTCATTGAGGGGTTATAAATATCCCTCTTCTAACTTCTTTTGCTCTTCCCTCCCAGATAATTTGTGATGCAAAAAGTCTTCACAGAGTGATTCCTTGTATCCTCCAAGTTTCAAAGTGACAAAATTCATTAGACCTAGCTCTTGATCCCTCATCACCAAAGAGTTCTCCATCAAAGGGTTCGTCAAGGGTGCTAGGATCGAAAAAAAGAGGTGTTTATTTGTGATAAGTTTTTATTCCTCTTCTTGTAATAAAACTTGTTTTAATTTGTTTTTCAATTCATTGTATTTGAATTTGTATGAAGACCTAGTGTTAGGTCTTGGATGTAACTGGTTACCTTAGTATAGAAGGTGTAAAGCCACTTGTGTAAGCATAGCTTACTAGGATTAGTTGAGGTGTCCCTTAGGGTTGAGATGGAAGAGTGCTCTCGGTAAGAAGGCGAAGACTTCCGAGTGTGGACGTGCCTTAGATTGAGAGTGAGACTCTTCGGGTCAAAGTCCTCTATGTAAGGGAACCAATTTTATCTAGTAAATTTAGTTTGGAAATCCTAAGCGGGGTGCTTAGGTATTGGAGTAGGCATGGGGCCAAACCACTATAAATCAGTGTGTTAGCATTGATATTTGGCTTGTGCTTAATTGTCTTATTTTTGTTTTCGCATGTAGTCGATAAATAGCAATTTGCCTAAGTAATCAAAGAAACATTTAAAACCGGAATTAGACAATAAGAATTAGTAAACACACTATTCACCCCCCCCTCTAGTGTGCCATTTCACCCAACAATTAGTATCAGAGCGGGTCGTAGATTGTGATTTCACCATCCCTTCTACAATTTGTCTCGATCCTAAAATGGCACTAGAATCGGTAGTATCTTCACCTCCTAGGTTCGATGAATCGAACTTTGGTCTTTGGAAGTCTAAGATGTACACCTACATGAAGACTAGAGGTTTTGGTGTGTATAACATGTTAAAATTTGAATACACTTTTTCTAAGATTGACATGCATGATTGGAGCGAACTTTTGATTTAATGGAGAAGCTATGAATTGCATATTTTGTGTCATACCAAATAGCATTCTTGAAAAAGTCATGCATTGTTCAACAACTTTTGATTTATGGGCTATTTTAAATGTTTTATATGAGTATGCCAAAACTGAAGAGATTGACACTTTTGATGAAGGTGGTGATGACAATGGTCACTCACCTACTAGTAATCTTAATCTTGATGCCCATAGCTCATCTAGTCAAAGGAGTAGCTCCAAGAGCCGAAAAAGAGAGGTAGTATGTCATGCATGCAGGGAGAAGGGGCATATAAAGAAAAACTGTCCTTCCATGAAGAACAAGGCAAAGAAGAGGTCAAATGCTTCAACATCATCATCTTATTCAAGTGAAGCATCCTCTTGCCATGACTATGAAGTCATCTCAAAAGATTACCTATGAATGATAACAATGAGGTACACCACTCTCCTTCTAGTCGTATTAATGAAAATGATAGCACTAACTCATCTAGCTCTCATGATTTGCTTTATGATGAATTAATGGATGAGTACAAAAACATGTATGCCTTGCTAATTAAAAAGGATAAGGAAAATAAAATGTTGAAGAAAGAAAATAAGACGCTTAGTTCTTGCTTACATGAGTCAAAATTGGAAAATGAAAAATTAAAATCTAGGTCATTTGAGTCATGTCATGATGATATGAAACTTGAGATTAAGGACTTAAAACATAGAAATGATAATTTAAAAAATGAAAATAACATATCAAAAACTCAATTGCATGCTATTCAAAAATCCATGAATGATTTGAAAAGTGAGGTTATTTTCTTGAATAAGAAGGTAAATGAACTCAAAAATGCCTCATCTACTAAGAACACTAGAATGAGAAATGCTTATGTAAAGAATCCCAATGTTCATCATCACTCCCATACTAAGCATTCCACCATTAAACATCATGTTCAAAATAAGAATGTCTCATTTAAGAATGCTCATGTTCATCATAGCTCCCATGTCAAGCATTCTAGTGATAAATCACATGTCCATAGGAAAAATAAAAAGTTTCATGGACATTGTTTTTGTTGTGGGACATATGGCCATGCAATCTATGATTGTGCATTTAAGAGGAATCCAAGTGTTGCTAAGACACTTTAGATACCTAGGCCAACTAATCCCCAAGGACCTAAAGCCATTTGGGTACCAAAGTTTTCTTGCTCTATTGTAGGGGGAGCTACCACACAAGGGTAAAGGAGATTGAAGAATTGAAATTGACCAATAAGTTGAAGAAAGGATCCCTACATGGTTGCAACTTCAAAGCCTTCACCTAGACTAGATGCCTATGGTAAAGTTGTCATCAAATACTTTGGTATCATCTTCTAATCATCATTGATCTACTTGAGTTGAAGTTTTTGATACTATGCATAATTCGGTTGAGCTTTTCTCGCTCTTGACAAGAGTCTTTTAAAAATAAAAATGATTTTGATTTTTGATTTTCCGGTCTCTTCGGAGACCTATCTGGCCTGTAATGGGCCTAAGTGACATTGTGGTTCTAAATCATAGGCTTATTGTTGGCCTTTCGGTTTTCAACCAATAGGAATGGTTGGAGATCATATTTTCATTAATATTATATTTATGATCTCTTAAAAATTCATTTTGGATTCATGACAATATATTTTAAAACGAATCTCAAACTAGTCGGCAAAACGGACTTTGAAAATGATACTTGATTTCTCCCTTTGCTATTTGGTTTGGGTTACTTGCTAGTAGCTTTGTTTTCATGAAATCTATTAATGAAGTCTACTTGCAAGTTATGAATGTTAATGGAAGACTAAACTGCCAAGAAGAAAATTGAAAAGTAAATGACAAGTTTGGCAAGACTCCAAGAATGAGGTATGAGTTTAAATTTGGCAAAATCTTTGTAGAGTATTGAATGTTCATGCTCTCATGATGTCTCTATACTCATGATTATTTTTTAATGCCAAATCTTTGAAATTACATGAGTAGGTAAAACTTTGATATCTTATGAAATTTCATGATATTTTGATCGATTGAAATTTGCTCTAAGTTAAAATTCACATTAGAGACTATCATTTTGAGCTAGTAGTTGGAAAACATATTTAGATTTACTTATATTAAGTGCTTGTGTCTATACTTGAAAAAACCATGAGTATAAGTTAAGGATTGATAATTAGCAACTTCATAGTAATATGCTTATCTTTTGAACGAAATGATACTAAGATAAATTTTTTGACAAAATGACATTATCTTTGTCTAAAACTTAACATACATGCTTTAAATGATCATATGTTGGACTAATGACTCGTATTTACAAAAATACCATTGAGAACTTGTAGAGTTTCTAGAAAATTATAGAGATATCCTTTTTGAGTGATTCTTGATTGTCTGGAATCCTCATGAAGTCTAGTTCATGTGGGGAAAATTTCATAAAATTTAAATATACACATCTCTCAAAAATAATTTTTTTAAGGGTTAAAAACTCATGGCAAATTGAGCGGTCGATCGACGTGCGACTGCCCGATCGATCGGCGGACGAAAAACCATCCGGTTCGTCCATTTTTCCGCCAAATTTAATCCAGAGCCTTCAACTCAAGTTCTTAAGCCCGAAACTAGGGCTTCCTTGCCCATTCAACCGGCTGCTAAACCCTTCTTTCCTTGCTTCTAGGCTTTCTACTTCTTCTCCAAGGTAAAATACTTGATCTTTAGCTCCCATTCATAAGTTTATACTCAATGTTGAGTGGATCCCTCATCTCTTCTTCTCTCAATGTCTTCATTCATCCATAAAAATTATGATTCATATTTCTTTTTCTTAGATGATGATTTTCTTTGGCTTGTTTATCTCAAAAATAAGTTTTTGGAGAAGAATAATCAAATATCTCATGTTTTCTTTGAATGATTGAACATTTATTTCATTTTTTCTTTAAATGACTAAAAAAAAACAAGTTTTTTTTTTCTTGCTTTCTCTCATGAGTTATCCTCAACATTTATTTTGTCTTTCTTAAAAAGAATTTTTTTTTCAATTAAAAAAATTTGTTCATCCTTATCCCGCCAAAATAAAAGCTTTTTTTTTAAATGACTCAAATGTATGTGTGCTCTTTTATTTGTGGCTCACTTGATATTTTTGGATCCTATCTTTTTTTTTTCTTTTTTTTTACATATTGAGATTTAATGTTAAAATCCATTTTTTTAAGGAGGTCTTGCATGAATCTATGTCGATCTTAAAAATGCTTCCTCTCTTTACTTTAAAAGCATATATCTCTCATCAAAACTAATCATCTACACATCATCCTAATTATCTTGCAGAATGGCACCCAAGACAAAGGTCCCAAGTCTGCCCGATAACCTTTTGACCTCTTTAGGCAAGACGCAAGCTCATAGGCTTGCAAATAGGGCCATTCTACAGACTCGTCCAGTTAACTTAGGTGACCTAGAACAATTTGACATTAGAAGTAAACTTGCCAGCATGGGATGAGTAGAGTTTATAGCAAGCAAGTACCCGTATGTCCCATTCTGATAAAAGCCTTTTTCTCCAACCTTATGATAGAAAAGGCAAGATACAGTGATGAACTAATTCTTCAATCTGAAATCTTAGGAAAATCTATAGTAATCACCAAATCAGACATTAAAGATGCATTTGGATTTCCTCTATTAAGAAGACCAGTTTATAAGATATCCACACACTGCTTTCATGAGGACTTTCCTACTCATGAAGTTGTATCAACCATGTCATGAGGATTATCAGGGAATGATCCCTACCAAAAGCATCAAACTTTCAACCACTGCCAGGATTACGCACCTCATCATTTCATATAATATTCTTCCTAGAGCAGGTCATTATGATGAGGTCACTACTATGAGATCTAGGGTACTCTTCTTTGCCATGTCTCGCATACCCATAGATGTCCTTGATCTTATCCTTCGATATATAGCTGATGTTCATGCCTCCAAAAAATAAGCCTTACCATATTACTCCCTGATTTCACACTTTATATGTGCAGCTGGGGTAAATAAGTCTAGATTTGAAGTAGAGCCCGTACCCAAACCCATAGATTCATCCTCTCTTAACCGCATGAAGATCCTTGAAAATCAGCATGGTAAGAGAATGAGGGGGGCTCCTGAGGATCTCACTGATCATGACATGACCATGGAGGCGGGCGAAGCTGGTGGAAGTTCATCATTCGGCACTCCCCTTTCGCGTTTAGGTGATCTGGAGCATCGCTTTGCTCAGTTTCACATCGACCAGTTAGAATGGAACAAAGGAACAAGAGAGCGCCTAGATGAGTACGACCTTCAGATGGATGAGTATGGTATAAAGATCGATGAGCATGGCCGGCGCATAGATGAGTATGGTCAACGCGTTGACCAATACAATCAGCAAGTGGATGAGATGTGGCAATACTATCAGTTGCATCTACCACCTCCACCACCACCACCAGAGGATGATTAGTCTTATTTGATGTTTTGATGTTATCTCCTGGACTTGTATTTGATGATCGACTTTATATGTATTTGGCAAACTCCTTATCATGATTGAATATTGTTGATGGTTAGTAATGTAAGTGGTATTTGATGTTTGAATGACATGCTAATGTAGAGTTCTTTTGTTTTGAAACTTGCTATGTTTGAAATCTTTTTTGATGGATGACAAAAGGGGGAGAGTTATCATATATAGTATGGCATGATGATAGGAGGACAGTTAGAAATATATGTATAATGATAGGGGGAGCACTAAATACAAAATGAATACTGCATTCCTTTTAATGCTCTCATATATCCGTCTATAAAACTCATGCTTCATACTAATTGACAAATACTATATTCTCTTGCTCTTTAGCGTCAATGGTTTGTCATCATCAAAAAGGGGGAGATTGTTGGCTGAAGGTTTATTCCTTCATGCTCTATTCTCTTCATGACTATTTTGATGAAAATAAACCAAATCTATTTAACAAAATTTTTGAAGTATGAACATTGCAGGATCGATAAATTACAAGTCAAAGCGCGAAATGATCGATCTTGAAACAAATCAATGCGTGCACAAATGGCTTGGACAAATCAAAAGAAAATATGGAAAGTCTTTCAAGTTGAAGCACGCTGAAGAACGAAGCCGGAAAACAAAGCGCGAAACGAGAAAGCCAAGATAAAAATTTACAGCCCAGGTTCGGTCGAGCGGATGGTGTTTAATATTGGGAGTAGCCAATTCGGTCGACTGGTCGGTCGACTGGTCGGTCGACCGAATGATGCCACAAAATGGCAGTAGCCACTTGGTCGACCTGTCGGTCGACCGAAGATGGTGAAAAAATGGCAGAGGGCTACGTCGGTCGACCGACCAATGCCAAAAATTGGAAGAAGGTGCTTCGGTCGACTGATCGGTCGACCGAATTGCGGATCGCTGAAGTCGCGACTCATTCGGTCGACCCGTTGGTCGACCGAACTGTACGACTAATTCACAGAGAGCTAGGGGTCGATCGGTCGGTCGATCAACGATCGATCGGCAAGCGATCAAACGGCGGAAACGGCTAGTTTTCCGGCTGTTGAGCTGTCGTTTCATTGAGGGGTTATAAATATCCCTCTTCTAACTTCTTTTGCTCTTCCCTCTCAGATAATTTGTGATGCAAAAAGCCTTCAAAGAGTGATTCCTTGTATCCTCCAAGTTTCAAAGAGACAAAATTCATTAGACCTAGCTCTTGATCCATCATCACCAAAGAGCTCTCCTTCAAAGGGTTTTCGTCAAGGGTGCTAGGCTCGGAAAGAAGAGGCGTTTATTTGTGATAAGTTTTTATTCCTCTTCTTGTAATAAAACTAGTTTTAATTTATTTTTCAATTCATTGTATTTGAATTTGTAAGAAGACCTAGTGTTAGGTCTTTGATGTAAGTGGTTACCTTAGTGTAGAAGGTGTAAAGCCACTTGTGTAAGCATAGCTTACTAGGATTAGTTCAGGTGTCCCTTAGGGTTGAGGTGGAAGAGTGCTCTCGATAAGAAGGCGGAGACTTCCGGGTTTAGAAGTGCCTTAGATTGAGAGTGAGACTCTTCGGGTCAAAGTCCTCTATGTAAGGGAACCAATTTAATCTAGTAAACTTAGTTTGAAATTCCTAAGCGGGGTGCTTAGGTAGTGGAGTAGGCATTGAGGCCGAACCACTATAAATCAGTGTGTTAGCATTGATACTTTGCTTGTGCTTAATTGTCTTATTTTTGTTTCCGCATCTAGTCGAAAAATAGCAATTTGCCTATGTAATCAAAGAAACGTTTAAAACTAAAATTAGGCAATAAGAATTAGTAAACATACTATTCACCCCCCTCTAGTGTGCCATTTCACCCAACAGTGCCCACCCGTGACTACCACCCTGCACCCTCACCCGGCTCTATCGGATCTTCCTCCTCTAACCTCCACTTCGGTTTGCCGCCGATGAACGAAGAAACGAAATGACAGAAACAACAACAAAAACAACATAATAGAAAAGGTGAGACTCCTACATGAAACATCCTCCAAATCTCCGGTTCTTCACCGTTGCTGCACGCCGCTCCAATCACTCGTCTCTTCAGCCCCTGCCAACACTGATGGAAATGAGATTATGGGAGGATTAGGGCTTAATATGGGTTATTATGCACTTTTGTGAAAAGAACCATTCTAAGATAAATATTTAATTACAACTAGGCTCTTTTCCCTTTTTCGGGTTATAAGAAGAGATGAGGCAGCCATTTTGAATTCGAGAGTCTCGTCCTCTTATGGGTCGGCTATGGTAGCCGACCCTTTGACTTAGCACTAGGTTGACTATGGTAGCCGACCTAGGTGGTTGGAGAACTACCTATAAAAGGGGGCTCTCTCATGTGGCCACCTCCCCTAAGTTTTGGCCGAGTTAAGCCCCACTTTTAGGCTAGTTGAACCTCCCTCTTCCTCCTCTCTCATAGCCGCAAGTCTCAAGGAGTTTTTGCTATTGTTTTATCGCCAGAAATTGCTACCAAGTTGGATATTTGGAGGAGTCCAAAATTTTCAGCAAGGTACTTTTCTCTTGTTTAAATTCGTTATGTGGTTTCTCATCGCCCCTCTCCCCCTTTTGTTGTTCGGATTCTTAGTGGAAGGGTCGAACCCTTTTGGTGCAAATCGGTGAGTGCGAAGCTTGTCTGTTGAGCCACGACGAGCCCCGTGTGATCACTGCAGGGGAAAGAAGTTTCCCGAAGTTGCGAGGACGCTTGGTGTAGACTATCATTGGAGGACATGCGTGTGTGCATGCGTCTTAGAGTTTGGGATCATTGCAGCTCTTCTTCCTTTCCGGCTAAGGTATAAAATTTCTCTTTCCTCTCCTATCGAATTCCTCAATGTCGCTAAAGAGATTGTTGTTTTCCGAGTTATTTTAAAGATTTTTGAAATCTATTTGTTCCGCCTTTTTTCGTTGCGTTTTCTCTCCGCCCAACACCTTCAAGGTATAAATCTAAAGCAACGTCATAAATGATTCATTAAGCTTAGATAGATTTAGAATCTGCTCTAATATCTCATGGGTTATTAGCTTTGGGCAATTTGATAATGGATTACCTTTTCACACACCTTTGCAATTGAAGCACCTATCAAATTTACAATTTATCATTCTAGCATGTTTGCTATTGCTCAACACATTTGAGATCCACCTATTCTTACGTTTACGAATATGTATACTACAATTTCATAGTTCTTTTGACTTATTCACATTTTGGAATAAGAGTAATAGAGAGGTATAGCTGAGTTTTCTTAGAGAAAGATGCTATTATTATAGTGCTTGGAGGTAATTAAGAGATTTGGTTTATTGATATTGCAGAGTTTGTAGAACCTATTAGGATCAAGCAACTAGTTGCAACTTGAGAATTTAATTGCATCAATAACTTGATCTCCTTTCTTAAAAATTTTGGTTGAAAAAAGAGAAAAGAGATTTTGTTGAGTCTGGTATATAATTCATATCCTCGAGTCCATGATGGATAAGACGTGGCCGCAAGAAGTTTTCATGATGGAATTTCATTTCATAAGTTTTTTTTCGAAAAGAGTGAGACTGAAGTCATACCATAATCATTTCATGATGCCTAAAATTGCCTAAAGATACAAAACACCCCGATTGCCAATCATGACAACACAAGGCAAATTGGTAGATAGGGCAAATAAGAATTTCTTAAGGTAGTGGCTATTCTTACGTTAAAGGTTTTCATGGTTGCTATTTGCTATTGTATTAATTTTCTCTCCTTGCTTGACCATACCTAGAACTATACTTTTTAATAAGAAGTTGAAAAAATTGTTAAAATTGATTTATACTTTGACGAAATTAATAAATTTAATTCATCTTTTAATTTGTAATAATTATAACATGTACTTATAAATTTATATCAATTCTAATCTTTCGTCTACTTGCTGTTAATCGTCCCGTTAGTTGCTGACGTGGCATCCTAGTCAGCAATTTAATTTATTTTTTTAAAATCTGAACTTGCCACATCACCCTATTTAAAAAAAAAAATTGACAAATCTAACTCATACTTTAACCAAATTAACAAATCTAACCCACCTTTTAATTTGCATCAATTATAATCCGTACTTATGAATTTATATCAATTCTAACCTTCCGTCTACTTACTGTTAATCGTCCCGTTAGTTGTTGACGTGACATCCTAATCAGCAACTTAGTTTATATATTTTTAACCTGAACTTGCCACGTCATCCTATTCTAAAAGGATAAAAAAATATAAACTAAGTTAATTTTTTTTAATTCGAACTTGTCACGTTAGCCTATTGGTGCGTGGCCAGAGCCACCAGCACCATGACCACCCCCAGCGGTGCGCCGTGACACTTTCGCTTCTCGACACTGAATGGCAAGATCTTGAAGTCAGGCTCGTGGCTTATTTTCATTCTCTACTGCTTGCCTTCACCCTTCGTCGGCAATAGGTGCCACTCCGGTCGAAACTCGTCAATGTCGGTGTTGTGCGTGTTCCTCCCCAACGCGTGCGTGTTGATGAACACTGGCGTCTTGGTGGGGATGTCGTCCTTCATGACCTTGGTGGCCCTCATAGATTCATGGGGGATGATGAACGGGCCCGTCGGGTGCATGCGAAAGGTCTCCCTAGCTAATGACGGATCGGAGGTACGTTAGGCGGCCCAGGTCTGCCTCCTGCACAAGCCACGTCAACAACTAACGTGGTGATTAACAGCAAGTAGACGGGAGGTTAGAATTGATGTAAATTCGTAAGTACGGGTTATAATTAATGCAAATTAAAATGTGGGTTAGATTTGTTAATTTCGTCAATGTATGTGTTAGATTTATCAATTTTCTTTTTAAAATAGGGTGACGTGGCAAGTTCAGATTAAAAATATATAAATTAAGTTGCTGACTAGGATGCCACGTCAGCAACTAACGGGATGATTAACAGCAAGTAGACGAAAGGTTAGAATTGATATAAATTCGTAAGTACAGATTATAATTGATGCAAATTAAAATGTGGGTTAGATTTGTTAATTTCGTCAAAGTATGAGTTAGATTTGTCAATTTTCCCAAAGAAATTTAAGCTATAACACACCGGAGCAAAGCACAATTGCCCCGTGGTCATTTTCACTTATATGTAGGAGAAAAGGAAAAAATGTCCCTCCTATATTTAATATTTACCTCTTTTCCCTCGAAGATAACTAAAAATGTTGAACTCAGTACCTAATTTTATCCTTGTTCGTTCTTTTTTCCTCTTTCAATGACATTGCTTAAGTTGTCTCATTCTCTAGCTGACACCGCCATGTGTTGTTGTCCTCATGAGTACAACCATGCACCCAACCCCTAGCCCCCAAGCATGGCCTTTGCCACCTCGTGCAGTCTGTTGGCCTAAGATTTTCTACCTTGGTCTTAATTTCGGTTTTGATGATAACAAATATGGAACTAATGTTTCACTGAAAAATATTTTCAAGTTTCATATCGATTAGCACTCGATGTCCTCGATCGAAAATATCGAAGAAATCAAAAAATAGGAAGGACATTGATCGACGCGTTCGGGTTCGTCGCGAAAATCTTGAGAAGTTTGACGTGTGCACCAAAGATGTCCTGGACGAGTCTAAAGAACACATTGAAAGCTCTCCAAGTTGACACACGCTGAAAGCCAGAACCCGAAAATGAAGCGTGCAAGAAATAACACACAAGAAAATTGCCCTGCCCAGATTCGATCGACCGACCGACCAGTCGACCGACAGAAGAGAAAATCGGGCAGAAGGCAATTCGATCGACTGAATGTGGCGAAAAATTGGTAGTAGCCAATTCGGTCGACCAGTCGATTGACCGAACTGCGCCCAGAAGCGGCAAAATGTCGCGGTCGCTTGGGCGATCGATTGGCAAGCGATCGGGCATCGCGAACAGGCAAAAATACGCTCGTTGACGAGCCTTGGTGTTTATGGGGTTATAAATACTCATTTCAAACTCATTCCTAGTCTAATATTGATGCTTCTAAGTCTCAAATAGTAATCTCAAGCATCTCCTAAGCTTTTTCATGATCAAATTCACAAAACCTAGCTTGCTCAAGTGTTCTTCATTAAAGGGGTATTCAAGCTTGCTAGGCTCAAGAAGAAGAGATGTTCTTATTGTGATAAGTTATTTTTACACATTATTTTAGCACTAAGTAGTTTTACTTTTCTGGTAATTAACTTGATTCATTCTGATCAAAATTAAACGTTGCCTCCTCCCTCATTTTGATTTTCAGCTTCGCCAATGATTACACATTGCTTGACTGTGTAGGAAAAGTCTCCACGTAGGTTGTGAGCAACAACTGTAGCACTTCATCTTAGCAAATTTAGGAGGAGCGACACCATTTGGTGTAGTGATGTCAACAGTCGTTGCTAGAGACGGACTGAAGCCTGAAGGGTCTGATTTGGTTATGGGACTTGCATGACTTCAAAATGTTGAACTGTAGCTGATAAATAAGTAGTTGTCCACAGTAGCATCATGATTGAATGAGAGTTTTAAGTTTAAATTAGAGCCCCTTCTAATTTGTTATGTTCTTCTCATTCATGGAAATCTTCATCGTCTACTTCGATTCATCTCACTCCATATAGAACAAAAACAATATGCAAAGAAACAATAATACAACAAAAACAATTTCCAGTTATTAGTTGGAATCACTCCCTTGTTCTTCTCTGTAGAACAACATCACAAAATTAATACATGTCACTTCACTTGTGCTGCTGCCCCTTCTTCCTCCACAGATCTCCAAACATCCGAATCCCCGCCGTCTTCCTCCTCCCGCCGGTCGCCAACTCCTCTTCCTCCACGTCCCCTGACATCATTGGCGACCCCCATCCCAGCCCCAGGTGCTTGTCCATCGACCCGCACCGCTCTGCCGTCCTCCTCTCCCCCTCGTCCACGCCCACTCCATCCCCGGCTACCAGCGCCGCGGCGGCCGCCTCCGCCGCCTTCCTCCATTGCTCCGTCTGCACTCGGAGCCGCTTCATCTCCGTCTCCAGCGCCGCTTTCGCCGTCTCTGCCGCCTCCAGCTGCTCCGCGAGCCGTTGCGCCTTTGCTCTGCTCTGCTGCAGCTCTTTCTCCATGGAGTTCAGCTTCCCCATCAGCTCTGCTTCCCTCGCGCGAGCGGCGCTCGTGGTCTTCTTGGCCTCCTCCGACGCCTTCGCCTTAAAGATCGAGTTCCATTCGAGGAGTATCTCGACCTCCTTCTCCTTCTCCAAAAGCTCGGCCTTGAGATTGTCGACCAGCTTGTTCGTGTCTTCCTCTTTCTCCGCGGCGACCGCTTCGATTTGCTCCTCGCCTTCTTTCTTCTCAGCCACTGTCTTCGTCTCTTTCTCTTCTTCCTTGCCTTGATTGCTATCGACTTCGTCTTCAATTGGGGCTACGACCTCGAAGACATCCATGGTCGCCGGCGAGCTGATGCTCTCCTCCTCGGACTTGTTGTTCTCCTGCTCAAGACGAGGCTTCTCTTCTTCATCTTCGCCATCGTTCACGGGCGTTACCGGAGCGGCCGGGATTCGCTTCTCGGCCTTGGCGAGAGCCTGCTGCGCCTCGAGCTTGGCGGCTTCCACGGAGGCCAACTGGTTCCGCAGCTTCTTGAGCTCCTCCTGCGCTTTGCCCAGCTTGGTCTCCATCTCAGCCGTCCTCGTGCTCTTCTTCCTCTGATGCATCGAACACCATTAGCAGTGGCACACAGAGACCTGGAACACGATGGCGAAGAAGAGGCAAGAAGCTCCTGAATTACCTCATGCAAGGAGCCACGGGGGGAAACCCTGGGGCTGCGGTCGGCGGCGACGGGGCGGTGCACGCCGTTGATCTCGGAGCAGGCGGTGGCCCTCAGGTGCAGCGGCAGCCGCGGCGTGGACGAGGAGTGCCGCTGCGATACTTGGGACGACGACGACGACCCCCTGCTCACCACCATTGGGAGATCAAGAGGCAATTGAGGAGAAACTACTAAAGTTGGTGTTCGACGGAAGTCCTTACCTTGAAATCGGCATTGGGGTGAACAAGTTTGGTGCAGCACATGGAGGCTGGATTCGGGTTGGGACAAGCACAGTGGAATTAAATAGTTGTTGGCCCAGACGAGACACAGGTTTCGAAGCTCCATCTGATTCAAATTTCAAATTCTACTGGGGCATTAAATTAGTTCAAGTGAGCAAAAGAGACTGCACAGAGTACAGCGAACGTTAGGGATGGGAAAAACATCATCTCGTGCCTTGTCATTACTTCTATTTTTACCACGAATGGAAACAGATTCTCATTTTCAGTCCTGCCCAATTTCTTTATGATGCTTTGGATCAAATAAGACATTAATCTTGATTTCGATTTAAAATTTCAATGACATTAATCTTAATCATTAATTTTAGTCACGATTCTTTCAAATTCTGTTATCTTCCTCACATAGAGTATTAGTTAAAATATATAAAAATAAAAATAAAGAAAATTTCAAACTTGGTCCAAGTATTAAACAAATTAATTTTCAATATTAATTAAACCATATTCCACACTAGTTCGTATAGATCTAATAAAAAAATTTGTCGACCAAATCTGATTGCAAAACAATCTATCTTCCACGTGTTTCTTTTTCTCTTCGAACCTAGTGTTGAATAAGTGCTGATGTACAATTAAATAGCAAAATTATTTTTTTAATAATAAAAGTACGACTAATTACTTTTTTTACTACGTACGATTAATGAAAACTATTAGTTAACACTTAACCCCCTCCATCACTCCTTATGACATTTCGTTGTTAAGAAGTATCAAAAATGACCTCAAGGTTGCGTAAACGATAGTGGGGGTAAAAATGACATTTTCTATTTCAGTTCAATGTCCCCTTGGCTGGAATGAGAAATGCCAATTTTACTCCTAAGAGTTACTTTTGATATATCATACTAAATGCTAGAGAAAATAAGAGGGTCAAAGTGTTGCTAGAGAAAATCTTGGGAGGCACATTTATGTGATTTAAACCACAAGAAGCAAACAATAAATGGTGGCACAGTGATTGCGGATGTCAACAGGGCAGCAGAGCGAGCACGAGGGATGTCTCCCCGCTCTTCGTCCTGCGAAAGATATATGATTTTCGTATCCATTTAATTCTCCGCGGGTAACAAAAATGAATATCTGCCACAGGAAATAGATCCCCACATATATTTGTGGGTATCTATCAAATTTTGAAAACGAAAAGTAAAACATTTTGTTGAAATTCAAACTCACAATAACAAGATAAACGTCGACAATAACATAAGCTCTAAGATGAAAAAAAGAGAGTTCAACATAGTTAAATAAGCATTAAATTTTGAAATACAATAAAGAGTACATGAGCACTTAAAACATATTCTAACTCCAAAGAGTTCTTCACGTCAATATTTATCAACTCGCACAATGGTATATTTGTATTTACAAATATAAGGTGTTCTTGCTTGAAGTCGGGGTGATGCAAGTCTACGGGTCTCTTGGTCCGACGCTACTCCGGTGGAGGACCTACAAAGACACTCTGACGCTCAAGTATGTTTCAGATGACGGGTATGTAATTGGAATCGAGAGTATATTTGATGTGCATTGTGCATGTTTATAGTTCAGATCAAGAATGTTTCGAGGTGATGATCGATATCTCCCTGAATCTCGCTCGCGGGGATATGCCCGGATGGGTCAAAGTTTATCCTGGAGATGTTGGACTTATTACTATCGAATCTCTGATAATTAATGAAGGTTGTGAATGTCCTTGTATGGTCGGGTGGAGCCCCCGAGCTATATTGTAGCTGGCTTGACTTGAGTCTGGTTCATGAGTGTGGGCATAATCGGCCTTGGTCTGGTCGGGCCCAAAGTGCTAGTCTGGTCCATAGTCCTCGAGTTTGGTCGGAGTCCGAGGACTTTGTGCAAAGGTCTAATAGTGCGTCTACTTCTGTATGCATGTTGAGTTCTCCATATATTCTGAGCTGCTGACCTTAGGGCAATATATGAGTGTCTGTTATGTTCCTTCCTTAGCTAGATTGTTGGAGTAGGAGATCTCGATGTGAGTCAATTTCGTCGAGCAACGACTTCGATTTCTTCGATTAATATGGCGGTTGCGGGGTGAAAGGGGTGCCCTTCTGCATGCCCTTTCGCCTATCAACGTCTGCCCAGCCTTTAGTTCTGGTAGGAGGGTAATTATGACCTGGTGATTTTGTTGTTTGTTTCTAAGGCACTCGAGTATCTGTCATCAGCTAATGGGTCGGCTCCGTTAGTGGGGTGTGGCCGACGACCATTAGATGGGAAGGATCTTTAAAAAGCCCCTTGCCACTTCTTTTTCTTGCGTCGATGAGCTCTGGCATGGAATGGGAAGTGCTGCAAATTTTTGTCACTCTGAGAATCAGTCTTGGGCAAGACTGACAGTAAGTAGATTGAGGATTGTTGTGGGTTCACACCACGGGGCTTACGAGGAGGTGAGGAGAGGTTGGTCATGGGTGATCGCTGGAGCTCCATGAGGACCTGCAGTCTCTGGACCGCGATAGGTCCGTACTGCGGGGCTTATGTAGAGGACGTCGTTCTCGATGAGCGGTTGTCTTGCTTCTGGAAGCCCTAGCTGCGGAGCCAGTCCTACTTCGGTGGTTCACACCAGCGCCTCCCGACTCGGCATCTTTCCCTCCTCCACTGTTCTTGGCTGGTTCGGCTAGGCTGAGAAATGACATGTGAGAAAATAGTCACGCTGGTGATTCTGCTTTGATTGCTTGCTCTCTGTGACATCTGAACTAGAACTGTTGTAACCATGGAATGCTTTTCTCCAATAGCTTTCTTTATTCTACATTTCCCTTTTGCGGGTTCTGTGAATACATATGCATATTCTTTCTCTGTGATGTTTCTATCTTGTGGCTTTGCACATATCTTTTGGCTTGTTCTTGGCTTGATTGTTGGATGATGCCGACATTATGTGGTCGGCCGACTCCATTGGAGTCGAGTGCGGCGTATAAAGTCGTCTTGTCTGAGCCTGGTGTTGTCGGGTCGACAATTGTCGATATTAGCTAGTTGGCAGCCGCAAGGATTGTAGACAAACCTTTGGACTGGGATTAGATTCCTGTCAAAGGTAGAGTTAGGATCAAGGTTACCTACCTGGTAGTTGTCGATCTTTCTCAAAGTCGTTCGAGTTTGTAATTGGAAGCGCTGGGGCCGAGAGTAATGGCGCTGAGGCCGAGGACCGAACTCGGTGTTAAATCGAGCTCGCGAGGAGCGCACTTTAGGTCGTTGATATCTTTAGTAGCGTTGAAGCTGAGGACCAGACTCGGTGTTAGACCGAGCTTGCGAGGAGCGTACTTTGGATCGTTAATGTCTTTAGTGGTATTGAGCAAGGTGGCACTGAGGTCGAGAACCAAACTCGGTGTTAAAATGAGCCCACGAGGAGCGCACTACGGGTTGTTAATGTCTTCAGTACTGCTAAGGCCGGGTTGCACTGAGGTCAATATAACCATTGAGAAAAGCGGTCTTGACATCCATCTTCTATATTCCATACCTTATAATCATAATGTGCAGCAATGGCTAACAAAATCCTAATGGATTTAAGCATGGCTACAGGCGAGAACGTCTCCTCATAGTTGACTCTTTGCCTTTGGCGATACCCCTTCGCCACTAGCCTTGCCTTAAAGGTCTCTACCTTTTCCATCTGAACTAATGTTTCTTTTGAAGACTCATTTGTTTCCAATAGGTACTATACCTTCAGGTGGGTCAACCAAATCCCAAACTTGGTTCTTATACATGGAGTCCATTTCGAACTTCATGGCTTCCAGCCATTTTGAGGAGTCTATATCAGATATAGCTTCCTCATAAGTAGTCGGATCATCACCATGATCATTATCTCCATGAATGAACAACTCTTGTGCATTCTCATGAAGATAACCAACCGTATCTCATGCGAGGATGAGATATTCTACTTGTCCTTGGAGGTACCGTGACATTCTCAATGTGAATAGGCTCCTTTGCAGTTTGATCAATGTCCATGGGATTGGTCACTTGATCAGTTTGTTGGACTGACGACTCCTCGTCTAACTTTATTTCCCTTGTCATACCTCCATCTTGTACAAACTCTTTTTCAAGAAAGGTGATATCTCTACTGATAACAACTCTTTGCTCAATAGGAAGATAGAAATAATATCCAAAGCTGTCATTTGGATATCTAACAAAAATACCCTTAATAGATCGATCTTCCATCTTACCAGTTTTCAACTTCTTAATAAAAGCTGGACAACCCCAAATCTTAACATGCTTATGACTAGACTTCCTATTTGTCCATATCTTATAAGGAACAGTAGGAACTGATTTAGATGAAATTCGGTTAAGAATATAGCAAGCAGATTAAAGCAAATCCCCAAAAGGAAATGTGGAGATCAGTATAGCTCATCATGGATTGCATCATGTCCAACAAGGTACAGTTTCTCCTATCAGTGACTCCATTTAGTTGTGGTGTCCCTGGTGGAGTAAGTTGTGAAACGATGCCATGTTGCTTCATAAAAGCACCAAACTCAGTACATAGGTATTCTCCTCCTCGATCAGATCGAAGAGTTTTAATACTCTTTCTTATTTGGCTTTCTACTTCAGACTTGAATTCCTTGAACCTTTCAAAGGATTCATGTTTTTGCTTCAACAAGTACACATACCCATACCTCGAAAAGTCATCGGTAAAGGTAATGAAGTAAGAGAATCCATCTCTAGCCATTACACTGAATGGGTCACATACATCAGAATGTACGAGCTCTAAGACATCTTTGGTCCTTTCCATTTGTCTCACAAATGGTGATCTAGTCATCTTGCCCTGTAGACATGACTCACAAGTCGACATTGGTTCAGAACCCAATGGGACTAACAACCTCATTTTCTCCAACTTGTTTATCCTATCGTTAGCAATATGACCTAATCTAAGGTGTCAAAGTTGTTTAAGACTAGGAGTTGAATTCGTCATAATATTAACTTCAACTACCTTTGGAAGTGTTTTGTTTTTAGCACTAAGATAATAGAGACCATCATGTAAATAACCAATACCCACAATACTATTTCCAAAATAATATTGCAAACATCATTTTTGAAGTCAAACTTATAATTATTCCTAGTCAAACAGGAAACAGAGATAATGTTTCGGTAGGCATTTGGTAAAACTAAAACATGATCCAAAAACAAAACATTATTTTCTAAAATCAATGAAGTCGATCCCACAACTTTGGCCGCAACACTTGCTCCATTGTCGATCTTCAAAATCACTTCATTTCTTCCAAAGACCCTACAACTTTCTAGTTCTTGCATCGAGGTACAAATGTGAGAACTTGCACCTATATCAAGAACCCAAGCAATAGAAGAGCTATATGGACTATAAAAATTAGCATAACATGAGATAGACTTACATTTCAAAGGCTTGTCGTTCCCTTTATCTGCCTTCAATGACTCCAAGTATTGATAGCAATTCCTTTTCCACTGCCCATCCTTGCCACAATAGAACACTTTCCTTTGCTTGCAGTATCCTTCTTCTTGCCCTTTTTCTTGGACACTCCACTTGATGATTTAGAGTTAGTAACTGTCACACCCCAAACTCGGCATGATCGACCAGGGTACGTCATGTACTCCGAAGCCTAACCCCGACTCAAACCACAAGAACACATAAATCAAACCTGAACATTTAATACTAACTCAAGGATTTAAAAAGAAATATTTAATTTCAAATAAACCCTAGATCACCAACCCAATAATAGTAAAGTTCATATCAGTTTCAAAGTTCAATTTCTAATTAAGACATCTCAAGTAATAAAAACGAGGAAACAAATAAACCGAGTCAATATGACTTAATGACTCAAATAAAACAAAGAAAAAGGACTCGGCATCCCCCCCGACCACGACATGTCATGAGACCTGCTATCCTGCCGCCACCAACCGCGCTACTGCACCCCGGTACCACTCTGATCTAGCTCAGGTGCTGTAAAACAATAAAATGAGGGGTAAGACCACTGTAACTTAGTGAGTAGATCAGTCCTCAATTTCCAACACATCAACATCATCATGCAATAAAAATAAATAACATACAGGTAAGCATAAGAGCATAAAATATATTTATTTTGAAAAGCGCAATCTTCCTCGTCAATGCATAGCAGTACTGCAGAAAATACCATAATATATAATATGCTCAATGCAATCATCCACATGCTCCATCCAACCATCCACATGTTCAATGCAATCATCCACATGAATCACTTCCGGACCCATCAGTCCCATATAGCCACATGGGGCAGGTAAACGGGTGACCGCCGCACTACCTACCAGCTTAGTATCGGCCTATTGGGGTATGCTCTCCCCTCACCATCACTGGCTCTTCCAAGCTAGCCTATTGGGGCATATGTTCCCCTCACCTGCTCGGGTCTCTGGGCTGTCTCCTTGGGGTATGACTTTCCCGCACCGGCCAGACTTCTAGAATAAGGCCAATGCTGTCGCGCACATCACAACATCACACATGCAGGTATATATAGATAAAATGAGCATAACAATGATGTGCACAAAAGGTAACAAGGGTATGTCTAGGCATACCTTCACCTCCGTCTCCTCCCTCAATATATCACAACCACACAGGTAATATACATATATAATGATGCTCAAATCATGAATTCACAACGTACATAATGAGCATAAAATTTAAGTACAATACCTCCAATCATTGTAGGAAAAACATGTATGTATAAGAGGTAAACAATGCAACATCTCCTAATTTTCCTACGCAGTTTAGACCCGACCTTAGCCCTGCCCTAGCCTTGTACCGTAGGGTCGGCCTTCTCCTCTATCCGAATACTCTAGGGGAATAGAGGGCTCGACCCCCTTGGGTTCCCTAAGGGTCGGCTTACCCTAAGGTCGTCCTAGGGTTATAGGGTCTCTAGGTGTCCTTAGGACACTCAATTCCCTATATATATGTCTCTATAATTTTCCTAAAATGTAGAAAGATCCAATGTACCATAAAGTATGTCCCTAAGGTGTAAAAATCCTCTTTGTAATTTTATCCCAAGCTGTCCCTAATTGGCCGACCACCCTAGGGTACCAAAAGGGGTCCTAAAGGGGGCGGCCTACCCTAGTTCTTCCCCCAAACCCTTCCTTTCCTCAAGATACCCAACCACCACCAAGAACCCTCAACAACCATCATGATTATAGAAAGAATCCATCAAAATGGAGATAAAATCTTTTATAAATTTCATAGGGGGTTCGGCCACCCACTATTTATATCTTTTAGACGACCCAATTTTTGAATTAGCCCTAGAAATTCAAGGGTTAATCTCCAATCGACTCTCCTATAAAGGGGGAGTCAAATATTTGGCTCCCCTTCTAATAGGGGGTCAAAACCAACTCCCCATTAAATAGCGAGAGCTAGGCGTATGGGGAGACCAAGCTTGGTCTCCCCTGTTTCGTATTTAAATTTGAATCTGAATGCTATTTGAAATGGTCATTTAATTTTCCCACCATGCTTGAACTGACCCAACCCAAGCCATTGGTCAGTTTTATCCTATGAACCAGACCAGGTGTTCGATTTGGTCCAGCCCTTGAACCAGACTAAGAGTCGGTTGAGACTTATCGCGTGCTGGACCCTACCAATTAGGGTTCCGAGGAATTCCTTCCTCGGGTACTTCTAATTCATTCGAAGGAAACACCTTTCCTAATTTCGTCCGTAGACGAGAACCATGATCGTGTCATGACATGTTCGTGCTAGCAAACATTAAGTGTCGTGTTCGAGCTCTATCTCATAAAGCTCGTTACGAGGGAAGTCTGTTTGTGTATGACCCATTAGTCCCCACACTAAGCTAGCAGTGTGTCATGCATGACAGAGAGTCAAATTCAGCATAACTCCTTATGATAGAATCATTCTATTTGAATTTCCACAAGCCACCACTAAACCCCTTTTGTTAGCCTAAGGTTTTCAACATTGGTCTTAATTTTGGTTTTGAAGATAACAAACATGGAACTAATATTTTCATGGAGAAATATTTTCAGGTTCCAAGTCGGTTAGCGCTCGACGTCCCCGATCAAATAATCGAAGAAATTGGCAAGGACACTCATCGACGCTCGGGATTCTTCGGGAAGATATAGTTTAGGTTTAGAGTGTTTAGAATGATAGTGTAATATTCCTTCATAATGCAAAACCCAAAAACCAAACTCGAACCCTGAAATATGAAAAACTAAAAAATTAGAAAATGACCCTGAAATTCACTAAGCCTAGGGAGCTCCTTGGAAGGCTATATGACCTACACATTTTCTTGGCACCAAAAATCCCGATAATTGTTCCTTAGGTAAAAACTAGATAATGACATATTTTCAAGGAATTTTTGGAAGCCTTTAACCTATTCATATTTGACCCGGGAGATTATAAAATTTTTGATTTTTAAAAATTTGTAGTAGACCCCAAAAGTTACATTTTGATTATTGATTTTGATTTTTTAGATATTTTTGTTGAATCCAAATGAGGGGTAACCCTTATATAACATATATGTTTTAAAGTTATTATCTTAAAGTTAAGAAATATTATATAAGAAGACTTAGCGAAGAGGAAACCCATAAACGAACAACATCACGAGAAAAATAAGCAAACTTCATTATTTCCTGAATGTCGGCCGATGGGCAGTTGACAGGCCGATCGACCGACCATAGCCCAAACTTGGTAGTGTGCTCCGGTTGGTGGCCGATGCTTGACCAGTCGACCGGCCATTGATCGGCCTCCGATCGGGCGGCACCAATAGGCAAAATTATGCCCGCTGGGTGAGCTATTATGGCTCCCTTCCCTCATTGCTTATAAATACTAGCCATAAGAAGACTTCCATACTACTTCCAATATATATTCCTAGAGCTATATTTGAAGATCCTTGTGCTTGATTGAGCCACCATTCTTGAAACCCTAGTTTGATCTCTCAACTCCTTGATATAGCTTTTAAACTTTATTGATTCATCACCTTAAGACATCAAGTGGACTAGAGAGTTTTTTTTTTAGCTAAGTATTTGTTACATTATTTATTTCCTCCATTGTTTGTGTATTTTGTTGTTATTTACATTGTATTTGAGTTTGTGAAGACCTAGATTGTTAGGTCTTGTATGGTTGGTTGTTGCCTTGGTGTTAAGGCTTAATTCCACCGGTGTAAACGTAGTTTGCTAGGATTAGTTCTTGTTGTCCTTAGTTTTGAGGTGGGAGAGTGTTCTCAGTAGAAAGATGGAGATTTTCGGGTGTGGAAGTGCCTTCGGTGTGAGAGCAGAGTCTCTCCGGTGAAAATGTCCTCGTTGTATAGGAAATAAGATACTCTAGTAAAACTAGTTTGGAAATCCTAAGCAGGGAGCTAAGTTAGTGGAGTAGGCATTGGGGCCGAACTACTATAAATTACTGTGTTTGCATTGTTTATATGTGTTTGCCTAATAGCTTATCATTTGCTTTAGCACGTAATTAACCCATATTGTGTTTTTCCTAAGTAATTAAGAATTGTTTAAAACCGGAATTAGGCGAAAAGTTTAGATAACATACTATTCACCCCCTCTCTAGTATAGGTCATTTCACCAATACCTTTTGTGCGGTCGTTCGAGACTCCACTCATAGTCAAGATTGACGTCTAGCAACGTATCATGACTACACATATGTACCAATGCAGAAATGAAATGAAAATAACCATGCAGCATACTCATCAACAGAATCATAATATCAATTATGAGTATAAAAACCAAGTATAATGAGTGAAGCAACATGACTCAAATGCAAGTTCACATGACATCCTGCTACACGACTACGACTCAACGCGTCACGAGATTCGTTGCCCGAGCTTGCAACCCCCAGCTGCGCCACGCAGGTACAACCGTGCCTCTACTGGTCAGGATCTACAAAATAACTTGAATAAAGTGGTGAGTTCTGTTAAATATATTAGTTTTAATATTATATTTATTGTTGGAATAGGTTAGCTTATATTGTTCCTAGGCTTAGCTTATCATGTCTCTTTCTTATATATAGGGCTTTGTATGATTAATAAAAGATACTCCTTGGGGCTTAATTTAGGGCATAACATGGTATCAGAGCAGCCCTGGAGTTTATTATTAATTATTTTCCAATTTTCTTTTTCCATTCTTTTCCCTGTGCCGCCAAGCCGGCGGCTTCCTTCTTTGCCGCGCTCAGGACAGAGCCTGTTCGCTGCTTCTCGTGCCTTTGAGAAGGTGTGATCGACGAGGCAAAGGATTTCTCCTATGAGAAGGCATAGGCGATCTCCCAATTGTCCACGAGGAACTTGTTTTCTTTCTTTCGCCGCGTGTGGAGATAGATCTTCTGTTCTTCCGCCGTGGGTCGAATCCTTGCTCAAACGAACCTTCTCAATCTTGACGATGGCCACTTAATCGAAGAAGATCAATCTCGATGACATCCGATTTTTGCCGCCTCTCATTAAGGGGCTCGATCGAAATCAGCGCCCAGATTTATGTTTTTGACGGGCGCCGCTCTATTTTTTTTACGAGCGCCAATTACCTCCAGCGAGACACGCCTTGTGTTTTTGACAGGCACCAATTACCTCTAGCCGAACCATCTCTCCAGTCGAGCCGCCTTTCCAGCCGAACCGACTTCCAGCTAGCTCTCTGAGCCAAATTGAAGCCAAGCCACTATTTTTTTCTCTTCACAACACTCTCTTCACAGTAGGCTGGTCTTCTGGATTCTTGATTTTTTTTCGATGAAATTTTTTTCCGCCATCTAGGTTTTTGGTTCCAACTCAGAATTTTTTTCTATTGCTCCATTTGGTACTGCTTTGCTTTAAGTATGTCAAACTATATGGTAGATCCTAAAATTGCAAGTATTGGTATAACTATCAAACTTAATGGCACAAATTATATTCTTTGGTCGCGTGCTTTTCGGGTTTTCTGTGGTTCCCAAAAGAAAATGAGACACCTTGATGATGATCCTCCTGATCCGGCTGACATTGAAAAATATTCTGATTGGGAGGCAAATGATTATGTTGTTCTCTCATGGATGATCAATAGCTTGGAGCCGCAAATTGCCTCAACAGTTATTTTTCTTAACACTGCCAAAAGTATGTGGGATTCTCTCAGAATAAGTTACTTTCAAGATGCAAATATCTCTAGAATTTACACCTTGTACTCTGATATTTTTAATATGAAACTTGAGGAGGGCGCATCAATTCAGGAAATCTACATCATTTTGAAGGGAAAAACACATGAATTAACTGAATATCACCCTTTCACCACTGATGTTTCTATGCAAAGGAAGCAAAGAGAGGAATTTCTCGTGGTAAGATTTTTATCCGCCCTACCACCATCACTCTATCATGTCAAGTCCCAGCTCATCGCAGATAATACCATTCCTGATCTCAGAAGTGCTATGGCCAGAATACTTAGAGTTACCAAACTCAATTCTACTCCTGCATCGTTTCCTACACGAGATAACTCAGCGCTTGTTACTGGAGGTAGAGGCCACCAAGGTTGTGGTGGTGGCAGAGCTAGAGGAAGGGGGAGAGGTAGAAATTCCTTTCCTCCCTGCATACATTGTGGAAGAACCAATCATTTACCTGATAGGTGCTGACAGAAGTTTGGAAAACCTCCTCATGCTAAGGCTGCTATTTCTACTCAAGCTATCTCCAGTAGTACCAGTGAAAATAAAAAAGAGGAGACTATTAGTGTCTCTAAGTCTGAATATGAAAAGTTCATGCAAGCAGTCACTTCCTCAGCCATGGCTTCCTCCTCTGGGACTGCGGCTATTGCTTCTTCTGGTATGTCTTGGATTCTTGACTCAGGTGCTTCCAATCATATGTCTGGTAATAGGAATTTTTTCTCTAACTATAAACCTGAGTCTAACCCACTACATGTCCACATAGCCGATAGCTCCACTTCTCCTATACATGGTCTTGGCACAATTACTGTTTCTAGCAACCTAAAATTAGATAGAGTGTTTCATCTTCCAAAATTTCCCGTGAATCTACTCTCCATTAGTCAGCTTACCAAAAGTCATAATTGCTCTGTAACTTTTTTTTCTTCTCATTGTGTGATACAGGATCTAGAGACGAGGAGGAAGATTGGTGGGGGAGCTAAAACTGGAGGAATTTACCTATTATCCACATGTGTTCATGTCGCCCACCATTCCATCACTGCATTTCAATGGCATTGTCAGTTAGGTCATCCCGCTATTAAAAAGCTTAAGTCCTCCATCTCTGAGTCTGTGTCCTATTCTCCTTTTAAATGTGAAGCTTGTGAGTTAGGCAAACACCATCGGGTGCGCTTTCCACAAAGCTCGAGTCCTCGTAGAGAGTCTATCTTTGAACTTATTCATTCTAATATTTGAGGTTCTAGTCCTATAGTGAGTCGTTTGGGGTACAAGTATTTTGTTACTTTTATAGATGACCACACTCATATGACTTGGGTGTTTCTTTTAAAAAGTCGGTCTGATGTGTTCCATGTATTCCAAACTTTCTATTTTGAAATAAAAAATCAGTTTGTCACTTCCATTAAAAGTCTTCGAACCGATAATGCTTGTGAATATTTTCAGTCTGATTTTGTAAAATTTTGTGCCTCCTATGGTATTCTTCATGAGACCTCATGTCCCTACACATCTTGGTAGAACGGTGTTGCTGAACGCAAAAATCGTCACCTTCTAGATGTGGCTAGGATACTTATGTTTCACATGAATATTCCTCGGTATCTTTGGGGGGATGCTGTTCTCACTGCTGCATATCTTATTAATCATGTTTCGTCATCAGTTTTGGGGAATAGGTCACCATTCTCCGTCTTGTTTCCTAAACAACTTTCATTTAAAATTCCTCCGAAAACCTTTTGCTGCATATGCTTTGTTCATAATCTTGGTCCTAGTTATGACAAGCTGTCTCCTAGAGCTATGAAGTGTGTCTTCATTGGATACTCTCGCACTCAAAAGGGATATCGTTGTTATGACCCTATTTCAAAAAAACTCTTTATCTCTGCTGATGTTTCTTTTTTTGAAGATATTCCCTACTTTACCTCTACATCGAGTCCTGGAACTCCTACTTGGGAGTCTCTACCTCTTCCTTCTATTACCCATCACTCCGATGAGTTAGTGTCTCATGATCCTCCCTTGTTAGTCTATCAAAGAAAACATAAAGATACAGGTGAACTCTCTAGACAAGCTACTCTGCTAGCTCCGACTTACTCTCAAGATCCTTTGTCTGAAGTTGAACTTCCCATTGCTTTGCGGAAAGGTCAACGGAGTTGTACTGTTCATCCCATTAGCAATCATGTATCTTTTGATCAGCTTTCACCCTCGCTTTGCCAATTTGCTTTCTCCTTGTCGTCTATTTCCATTCTCAGGACATACCAAGATGCTCTGCTTCATCCTAAGTGGAAGAGTGCCATGGATGAGGAGATGGATGCTCTCAGGACCAGACAAACCTGGGAACTTGTTCCACCTCCTAGTGGTTCTAAACTAGTCGCATGTAAGTGGGTGTTCAGCTTAAAATATCTTCTTGATGGATCCATTGAACGGTACAAGGCTCGCTTGGTTGCAAAAGGTTTTACCCAATAATTTGGTGTAGACTACTTCGAGACTTTTTCTCCCGTGGCTCGGCTAAACTCTGTGAGAATTCTCATCTCTCTTGCCATAAATCTGGGTTGGTGCATGCATCAAATGGATGTTAAGAATGCTTTTTTTTATGGGGACTTAACTAAGATTGTCTTTATGGAGCAACCTCCTGGGTATGTTGCTCAGGAGGAGAATCTAGTGTGTCATCTTAAGAAAGCGATATATGGCCTAAAATAAAGTCCTCGAGCATGGTTTGACAAACTAAGCAAAATCGCATCTACTATTGCGCTAAAAGAATGCAGATCTGATCACTCCATTTTTATAAAAAAGACATCTACTGGTTGTGTGGTTCTTGCAGTATATGTGGATGATATCTTACTCATTGGCAGTGATAGCAATGAGATTGTGACAATTAAAGCTCATCTAAAAAATCATTTTGTGACAAAGGATTTGGGTCGTCCGAGGTACTTTCTTGGCATTGAGTTTGCCTATAATGAGACAGGGGTGGTACTTTTGCAGAAGAAATATGCTATGGATCTCCTGAGTGAGGTAGGTATGCTCGGATGCAAACTTGCCAGTATACCTATTGATACAAGTGCTACTCTTGAGCTTGAAGGTGACAAAGACTTCGAGGACCTTGTGAGATTTAGAAAGTTAGTTGGGAAACTTATTTATCTGACTGCCACCAGACCTGACATCTCCTATGCCGTTGGTGTTGTTAGTCAGTTCATGCATCAATCGAAATATTCTCATTGGAGTGCTATGTTAAAAATTCTACACTATATCAAGAGTTCGCCTAGTAAAGGATTGTGGCTGAGGAAGAACGGCTATGTTAAAATAGAGGAGTACTCAGATGCAGATTATGTCGGGTCCGTCTATGATAGAAGATCCACCTTAGGGTATTGCACCTATGTTGGAGGAAACTTGGTCACGTGGAGAAGTAAGAAACATAATGTGGTAGCTCGCTTAAGTGCTGAGGCTGCGTATAGAGCCATGGCTCATACCACATGTGAATTAATGTGGGTAAAAAGTCTTCTGGGAGAACTAGGATTCTCTTTTGATAAGCCTATGGTGATGCACTGTAATAACCAGTCTGCTATTCATATTGCTAATAATCCGGTCTTCCACGAAAGAACTAAACATATTAAAGTCGACTGTCATTTTATTCGAGATGTCGTCCTTTCCATGAAAATTATCACGCCTCATGTCTCCTCTCAAGACCAAATTGCTGACATCTTCACTAAAGCTCTCAACTCGACTCGGTTCAAATTATTATGTGACAAGCTGGGCATGATTGACATCTATGCTCCAGCTTGAGGGGGAATGTTAAATATATTAGTTTTAACATTGTATTTATTGTTGGCATATGTTAGCTTATATTGTTCCTAGGCTTAGCTTATCATGTCTCTTTCTTATATATAGGGCTTTCTATGATTAATAAAAGATACTCTTTGGGGCTTAATTTAGGGCTTAACAAGTTCTAAGGAACTTAATGAGTGGCTCTATTGAGCCTCCACTTAATCCCAAGGATAAGTATAGGAGACATAAATATTTCCAAATAAATACTGAATCAAAATGCCATATGAATAAGAACATTAATTAATACATCTCATGCTCATAAATGCCACAATCACTCTGCCTATGCCGGCCCAACAAAAAACAATACATTCACTCGGCCCAAACCAGCCTAAACATAGCAATCATACAAGTCGGTCGCTAGAACCTATCTAGTGAGACTTCCGCTCGGGCCCTTTGAACTAGGATGGCCTGCTAGCTCCGGCGCCATCTCCGATTAGGAATAGCCCACCCAACCAAATCTACTAGGGTCTAACGTCAGTGTGGTTCACTGACGCAATCTCAAGACCCATGCCACTCGGGTCTAGCGTCAGCGTGGCTTACTGACGCAATCTCAAGACCCATAATCCACTCGCTAAGTTTGGCAATAGCTTTGCCAACTAAAGACGCTTCTCAACCCAGTCATCGTCCATCCACAATCACAACCACATGCTACATCACTAGTCAGGGCTTACATGTATACACAAAATATTATATCTAATTATCAACTCATCCGACGTCTCTAAGATCAACTTCAAAAATACCCCAATAATTTACATATACCAACATATTTCTAATGATACAGCTCTCCTTTTTAATTAACCAATTTATAAAATTAAAATAGAACAAATAAACCGCCGATCTCTTCTTTTCATCTTTGCCCGACTCCGCCCTTCACACTTGGTCTCGACTTGATGCCAGGCGGCCATCCAAGCCGCCGCCGACCAACTCGCTGGCCCGGCTCATGCCTCCCGCGACCAACGGCGCCATCGGAGCAACCCTCCAGGCCGGGAGGGCCAACTGCTGCATCTGATATCTCGAACAATGGTTCGACTGCCGCGACTGCTGCATCATCTCTGGCCATCTCCCATGCCCCTCATCATCGGCAGTGCGCCGGCACATGTTTGGGAGGCCGCGACGGCCTCCCTACCCACAGCAGGCCTCATATCTCGGTGCGATCGTCGCTCGCCTTAGACCCATCTCTCCTTCCCAATTCTTCAATCAAGACCTTTTTTATCAAAACATCTTATCCAGATCTACTCAATGCATGGAATCCACATAACAACAGGGAAGAAGACATGAAGAAAACCACTCACATGGAGAAACGCTTCTACATTTCCCCCTTGAGAGAAGGCCTTGACGACACCAACAACTCGTGCCGAAAAAACCGTTGAAATCATCATTGGCCACCACCTGATCCTCTTCCGCCCGTTCGCATGAACAAGAGAGGGTTGTGTTGTCCCCCCCTCCCCCCCCCCCCCAATAGAAAAATAAAATAAATAAAAGAAACCCTTCTGAAGATGTCAAGTACCAGAACACCCCTCACCTAAGTCATGTGGTTAAGTGAGTCCAAAACCCAATTAAATTGCACCCAAACACTTCTAGGACTCAGCTAAACCTCACCACTTAAAAATTTAATCCATTAACTAAATTAATCACGCGTACGCGATTCATACTTCAGACCGCGACCTCCGACGATCTCCTCAAACACAACCCGAGTCCAACTCGCATCCAAACTTCTCCGTTGAAATCACAATAATTAAAAAAAAAATCAACTTTTCCACGGGGTATTACAATCTTTCCCCCTTAAGAAAAATTCATCCTCGAATTTTCGGGTAAGCAAGAAATTATTAACTCCTCGAAAAGATATGGAACTTATCCTTCATCTCCTACTTCACTTCCCAAGTAGCCACCTGAAATGAGTTCCAGAGTCTAGCCGTGAACTGGTGACTTCATCTGAAATAATCATCACTGGGTCCCCAAGGTAGGCTACAGTCCCATCTAGAAATAATCTAGCATGATGCTCTGCATTGAAGGTCGTCTCAACCGAAATGAAAAGTGTGGATTTAGTTAGACTATCCACTGCTACCCATACAACAAGCAAGCTCTCTTGCTAAGGTTTCCATTGTGGCAGTTAAATATGCCAAACTTCCTAAGGACATCAATGCAGAAACATTAAACCCCAAAATGAACCAATTAGGTAGATTCCTCTATACCTTCTATAAGGGCTTCCCCCTCACTAACCAGGTATCTCTCATTACCACCAATATTAATTGGGCTATTACAATGTTCACCTACATCAACTGAGGACACTCGTCGTCCACACATCCTCTGGCCCACCTCGGCCAAAACAAAAAGTGATTAAGAACCACCATCCACAACTCGCAAGTCGTTCACTAGGCTGGCCTCCCTAGTGAGCTTCTGTCCTAGGCCCGCTGAGCTGTGAAGGCTCTCTAGACTCAGTGCCATCGACCCTTGGTTGGGAAAGGTCTTCCAACTAGTGCAACTTGGGTCAGAAGTCAGTGTGGTCCCCCAACGAGTATCTCGACCCCAAAACAACTCACTAGGTCGAGCATTAGCTTCACAAGCTAATGCGCTTCCCAGCCTGGCCAACAACAAGCACAAGGATAATCAAGGTATGTAAAAATGTAAACATGAATATGCAAACATGTGAGTACTCGGGCGTGCAAGCAGTCATACAAAGCCCGGCCTGCACTTAGCCTCATATCCTCAGCCATGCACCCAACCACCCCAAAAGAAATCAACCAGATGTTCTCATACAACAATTGAATGGAAAAATTTCAACAGCCCATGGTGCATTAACTATAAAGTTTCAGCACCTAATATAAGCCAAGAGTATAAAATTTTAGTTTATCCATACCACTCATTCCATCCACAATTTCAGCCCCTATCTCAAAGAATTTCAGCATGATAACATGATCATTATGCTACACTTTTCATACCTACACGAATCTGATGTAAGGACAACAATTTTCAACATAATTAAACATGAATATGAGGATATGAGAACACCAACTTCAGCATCGATAAACCATGAATAACATTTTTCAACATTTATAAACTGATATGTAATTACCAATACACACACCATCAACATTTCGGGTGATTAAGGTGTTTTGCCGATAACCTTGAGTATGCTCATGGGTGCCCCCATCCATACCCTTAGTTGGGCATAATCCCTTGGCCACACACCTTATCACCTAAACCAAATGACACCATCGCTAGGTGTTCATGAAGCAAAGTAGGATTAGCTATCTAGTGGAATAAAATCAGTATCCATGACATTAACATCGAGCTGAAAATTTCAGCCTTCAAAGTCAATTCCTCAGTGCCTAATCATGTATAACACTATATAAATGCTTAGATAAATATTTTGGGATTTATCACATCACCTGGCCAATTGGCCAATCCTGAATAAATGAATAATCCGGCCATACATGGCCTTGCACAAAAATATATCACTTGGTCACTATTGGCCCTACTCTGCACAAGTAAATCCCGGCCACACCTGGCCCTCATCGCATGACAACACTTGGCCATAACCGGCCTACACAGTCATACAAATATATATAATCCACAGTAAATCACATTCTTATATGTTTCACATATAGCGATTAAAATCACCGGGTCCGTCAACTAGGATCGCTAACTAGTTTCTAGAACCCCACCGGGTTAAGGAGATCTGATCCCACCCAAATTCACCCGGGTCTAACGTCAGCGTGGCCCACTGACGCAATCTCAAGACCCCTACCACTCGGGTCTAACACCAGCGTGGCTCACTGGTGTAATCTCAAGACCCTATATCCACTCATTGAGTCGGGCAATAGCCATGCCGGCTAAAGATGCTCCTCAACCCAGCCATCGCAAACACAGTACACACACAATGCACAACGTGTTTCACTAGTCATTAAACACCTCCCGAGCTTGCACCCGTACCCAACCCTATCCCGGGCTCTGTCAGAACAGTATCCAAGTGCTACCCTTCCTAGGGTGTGAACACCTAATGTCTCAATGTTCAAAATGTTGATGCTTATTCTCTAATAATTTACGTCATCTACTAGAGAGGTTTCGTACCATACATTTGTGTCTATAATGCTAAACAACCTTCTCTAATTTTTTCCCCCTATACATTTGTGTCTATAATGCTAAACAACCTTCTCTAATTTTTTCCCCCTACACTGGTTCATGTTAAATATAACATCTACTCATCTATTTTTAGCACTACACTAAGAGGAATAATTGCATTAAATTTATAATTACAACATATCAAAGATAAATTCCAACAAGTATACCATGGTGTAGGAACCCAACAAGCATACGTTCTATGCAAGAAAAATAAATTACGAGTAGAATAAATTCTATTCTTGATGTATCTCATCCACATCTCAAGTACTTAAGAAACCTATTTCCTAGTCTAAAATCTCCCCCTTCCCCACTCGATCGAACCCTAGTGAGGGATATCCCCATGCGGTCGGCCCTTAGGGGTTAGGAAAAATAACTTCCTTCACATGTTCTATGTTTTCTTGATATTTATGGTGTTCATACACATAATAAAAATAAAATCTAATTTAAGCACTCGAGGAATTTGGGAAATTTTTTGGCATGACCACCCCTCTAATTCATCTACTCGGCCGGCCCTAGAACCGAAGGTTCATTCTAGAGCTGCTAACTTTAGTTTTTGTTAGTATTGATTTTGTGAATGTTGGCTATATTTGGCAAAAAATATTTTTCCAAATTTATTCTCAGGTAAAAAAACATTTCTGGAACTTATATTGTTTGTTCAGTTAGAATCCATCCCGGTTGATGAAGTTGTTGTTACCAGAATATACTCTGTGAATGATGAAGGTTTCAACTATAAAGATGAAGTCTTAACTGCTTATAGTCTTAAAGGATTTCTGGATGGGTTGTCTGATACGATCTTGATGACTAAGGGACTTCTGGACATTTAATGATGATTTTGTTAACTGATTCTGGATATTTAAATCATCACTATTTTTCGTCCTAATCAGTTTAGTTTCGAAGAGTTTCTCTTCACTTATTCCTTAGGCATTTCTTATTTACATAAATGATCTTCTGTAAAAATGCCTAAGGTATGCACTCGGTATCTATTGAAGACGACGATGATTAAATATGATTGAAGTTAGGATTTATTTAGATCTTCCGGTAATCTTCCAGTGGCACCTATAAATACTGGAGAATAGATCTATTGTCGATAACTCCATTATGCGGAAACGTTGTTGCCATATATAGAGGAGGTGAAACTACTGAGGAGTGCAGAAGAGGCAACAACCTTTTATCTTCAAGGAGAAGATTGGTTATCGAGCAGATAACTCACTACAACATGAGGTTGTGTGAAGGACGAAACTCTGTGGCTGTGATATCATAGAGAGGCAAGTTGGTATTTACTTGTAATAGCAAATAAGTTTTTGTTATTTCTGATTCACTGTAGTACTGATAGTCGGATTTCGGGTGTGAAATCCAGAGGACTTATATTGTACTTATAGAGAGTGAATTGGGCATCTGTCTTGTGAGTGCCCCGAAGATTAGGTGACTGATTTGTCACTGAACTGTGTAAACAAATCTCCTGTATTTGCATTGTCTTTTTATTTTGGTTCTTACTTTGCTACAATAGGCTAGTATTAGAGCAGTTGCAACTTCCTAAGCAACTATTCTTTACAGAAGTTCCCTAAGAGACATATATATATTGTCATTTGGTATCATAGCGGTTGTGCTAACGTTTACCTGCACAAGATCTTTGGTGTGTCTCTTATCTTTCATGCTCCAGATGGAAGGATTGCCAATGGGAAATTCGGTCAATATTCCTCCACTTCTTACTAGAACAAACTATGCTTATTGGAAGGCTCAGATGAGAGCATTCATCAAGTACATAGATTATCGTACGTTATTGGGATACTATAGAAGATGGCTATACTCCTCCTTCACTTGGGATTGAGAAGAAGCCACCTGGAGTGATGATGATGATGATGAAGATGAAGCAGAAGAATCTGAGCAAGGAAACTATAGAGCTTTTGTTGCCTGCATAGTCAACACCATTCAAGCCATTTGTATTCCAAACACCGAGGATGAGGATAACAAGATTCAATGTGTTGACAATCGTGAAGAAGCCTATCAAGAGATGTTTGATAAATGGGTTGAAGTACAACTTTCAACAAGACCCTCCGAAATCAAAATAAATTTTTGATTGAACAAAAGAAGAAACTCGAGGAGGAAGTCGAAACCTACAATAGTCAGATTGTTGAGAAATCTGACAAAGAATCCAAGTTGATTTCTGAACTTGAAAAGGTAACGAAAGAAGACAGAATGATGAATTTGACTGGTATTCTAAATGAAATTTTGAGTGCAGGAAAATCCAAGTCTAACCATGCTGTACTTGGATACATAAGTTCGGGATAGTAAAAACTCCAGTCTCAACTGCACATGAAGAATTTTTTTAAAGGCTTCTCAAAACATCAACGGTTCACTACTTGGAAGAGAAGAAAAGTGCTCATATGTTTCTACTGCAAGTGTAGAGGACATATAATTGCAAATTGTTTCAAGCTTTGCCACAAGCTTAAGAAAAAGAAGCATGGAGACTTTTCTAAATAGAAGTTCAAACAAGTTTGGGTAAGAAAAGCTGAACTTAACTATAAAGTTGCTTTTATGTCAAAGACTATTTCTTCTCTTAAATCATGATATTTCGATAGTGGTTGTTCTTAACATATGACAGGAATTCAAAAAATTTGAAAAATATTCAGGAACATGAATGTGCAACTGTAACCTTTGGAGATGGAAGACATGAAAATGTCTTAGGAGTTGGAATTCTCAATGTTCCAGGCATTTCCAAGTTAAAAGATGTTCTGCTAGTGGATGGTGTCAAGGCAAATCTTGTGAGTATCAGTCAACTATGTGACCAAAATTTAGATATCAAGTTCAACAGAAACAATTGCAAAGTGCTTAATAAAAACGGTGATTGTATTCTTGAAGGAACTGTAGATCTAGAGATAACTGCTATAAGATTGTTTTCTCATCTATTTGTCTTTCTGTTGTTTCCTCTGATATAAACTTGTGGCACATAAAGTTAGGTCATGTAAATTATCATGACCTAAAAAATCCTATTAATGTTGGAGCCGTGAGAGGAATTCCTAGACTCAGTGGAGAACCCGACTTGGTATATGGCTCTTGCCAAGAAGGAAAGCAGACAAGGCAGTCTCATAAGAAATTGCAATTGATGGCAACTTCAAAACCTCTAGAACTCCTTCACATGGATTTGGTTGGTCTCATGCAAGTTGAAAGCATTGGAGGTAAAAATTATGTCCTTGTTTGTGTAGATGATTACTCACAATTCACTTGGACAGAGTTTCTAAGGGAAAAGTCCAATGCCTTTAGCAACTTCAAATCCTTATGTCTAAGACTCCATGCCTTCAACAACTTCAAATCCTTATGTCTAAGACTCCAGAATGAATAAGAACTTCCTACTCTTAAAGTGATTAGAATAAGAAGTGATCATGGAAGAGAGTTTGAAAACGTATCTTTTTTGAATTCTGTGATGATAATGGTATTCTTCATGAATTCTATGCTCCAAAGACTCCTCAATAGAATGGTGTTGTTGAAAGAAAAAATCGTACTATCCAAGAGATGGCTCGGGTCATGCTAAATTCTAAGAAGATCTCTGAGAGATTTTGGGCTAAAGCTATGAATAATGTTTGTTGCGTTATAAATAGAGCATATCTCAGACCAAAGACTAAAAAAACTCCTTATGAATTATGGAAGGTAAGAAAGCCTAACCTTACATATTTTCATGTCTTTGGTAGCAGGTGTTATGTGCTAAATGATAGGGAATACATCGAAAAGATGCAAAACAAAAGTGATGAAACAATATTCCTTGGATATTCAACAAATAGCAAAGCCTATAGAGTCTACAACAAGCGCACTCAAACTATTATAGAGTAACCAAATATGAAAGTTGATGACTCACAAATTTTACCAGAGTCTAACTACTGATGAAGAGGCAGATGCAACTATTGACAAGATTGCTAGAGTCCTTCTAAGACAGCAGAACAGATTGATGAAATTGCCAATACAACACACTCTGAAACTGACACTAATCAAGAAAAGGAAAGTGCTATTGAGAAGTCTGCAAAAAACTCTCAAGAATCATCCTTTAAAGAATGTTATTGGTGATGTTCATGAAGGAGTCAAGACTAGAATTCAGTCCAAGAAGAGTGATCAATACATGATCAGATACTCTTGCTATACTTCAACCATTGAACCCAAGAACATCAAGGAAGCTCTAAAAGATGAATTCTGGATCATGGCTATGCTAGAAGAGCTGCAATAATTTGTCAGAAATGATGTTTGGAAATTGGTTCCAAGACCTGAAAGTGTCAATATAATTGGAACCAAGTGGGTTTTCAAAAACAAGACTGGTGAAGTAGGAAACATCACAAAACAAGGCCAGACTTATTGCTCAATGCTACAATCAAGTTGAAGGTCTGGATTATGGTGAAACATTTGCACCTGTTGCAAGATTGGAGTCTATCAGGTTAGTTCTTGTCTTATCTTGTTGTTTGAAATTCAAACTTTATCAAATGGATGTTAAGACAGCCTTCCTGAATGGGATTCTAAATGAGGAAGTCTATGTTGAACAACTAAGAGGGTTTGAAGATTCTACTCATCCTGATCATGTGTATAGGCTGAAGAAAGCTTTATATGGTCTCAAGCAGGCACCTAGAGCTTGCTATGAAAGACTAACTCAATTTCTGCTCATGAAATGTTATAAAAGAGGAATAGCTTATCAGACTTTATTCATCAATAAAAGAGAGTCTCAACTGGTAATTGTTAAAATTTATGTTGATGTTATTGTCTTTGGTTCAACTTCTAAATTCCTTGCTAAATAATTTGTGGATGACATAAAATTTAAATTTGAGATGAGCATGGTTGGAGAAATGAGCTATTTTCTCAGTCTACAGGTCAAGCAATCTAAAAAAGGAATATTCATTTCACAAAGCACATATGCTAAAGCAGTTAGAACTCCTATCTCTACCCATGAGAAACTATGCAAGGATGATGAAGGGAAGAGTGTTGATCCCACCCTATACAGAAGCATGATTGGCAGCTTATTATATTTGACAGCTAGCAGACCTGATTTATGCTTTAGTGTTGAATTGTGTACCAGATATCAAGCAAAACCAATTGAGTCTCACCTTCAAGCTATTAAGAGAAATCTCAAAAATGTGAAAGGTACTTTGGATTTTGATCTTTGGTATTCTATTGGTTGTAATCCTTGTCTAGCTGGATTTTCAGATGTAGATTGGGCTGATAATATTGATGACAAAAATAGTACATCAGGCGGTTGTTTTTATGTTGGATCAAATTTTGTTGTTTGGTTAAACAAAAAACAAAATTCTATTTCTCTTTCTTCAGTAGAGGCAGAATATTTGGCAGTAGGCAATTTTAGTACGCAGTTAATTTCAATGAAGAGTATGTTACTTGATTGTGGTCTTAATCAAGAAGAAAAGGTTTTTTATTGTGATAACACGAGTGCTATCAAAACTTCAAAGATTCTATTGTGCATTCATGTGCTAAACTCCATGATTTAAGATCAAGGTTCCAGTTAAAAAGAGGCAGTTGCAACTGGTATTCACTGCAATTGAGAATAATGGGTAACGTCTTCATTTCTTCAAAGAGGGTTTCTAAATGATGATTGATATCTTGTGAAACATTTCTTTTAAATTCACACGTATACTCTCATTTATGAAAGATAAGACTGGATAAGGATATAGCATTCACCTCAAAGATAATTAGTATAGCGCAGTCTAATCTTTTTCTGCCCAAGGATCGTGTGTCATGTCACAGATATTTTTGGGATATTGAAGAATCTCTAAATCTTCCTTGGACAGTGTGTTACTTGTTGATTAATTTGGTTTTCAAAAGATTATTCTCTCACATAATCAATTTTTAGCTGGCGTTTCTCTTGTAACTGTAACTTCACTTTGAGTTTTCAACGAGAGGTTGTACTTTAATGAGAATGTGAACATATATGTTATCATTTAAAGTCCTTTTTGCGTTGCAACACGGTTCAATTTCTTGAGATCTTAATCGTCAGCCTCAATCTTCTTTCATTCTACAATCTATTTAAGCCGAAGTTCCATTACAGAGCAATAAGAGGATAAAACAATGAACTCAGAGAAAGAGATGGAAGCTTTGTTAGCAAAAGAGATGGTGTTCTCAAGTCCTGCTGAAAATTGATGACACACAAAGTCCAGCACAATCCCCTGAAAAGAGATCATCTCCATCTACATCTCATGGTCAAAAGCAGAGAAAGAAATCCAAAGGAAAAGCTACAGAACATTCTAGTAGATGTATTGTATCTGTATCCCTCACATTACTTCTTTTTAGTTCTACTGAAGGGTTATCGTCTGAGGGGGATGATTTTTTTTGAGGGGGAGAATAAAGAAGCAAACAAATTGATGAAAATGGCCCGAACTTTGACGTTTTTAACAAATATGGCTCATTCTTTTATTTGAAACAAATATGTATTTTAACTTTTAAAATTATAACAATTATAGACTCCCGTTAGATCTCTGTTTATTTATTTGTTATGTACTGATGTGGAACGCCATGTCAGCACATAAAAATTATTTTTTAAATTCAGGATGTCACGTCATCATTAATCCTACGTGGCAGAATTTTTTAAAAAAATTGGAAAAATTAACAAAAATGGCCCGAACTTTGACGTTTTTAACAAATATGACACATTCTTTTATTTGAAACAAATATGCATTCCAACTTTTGAAATTATAATAATTATAGACTCTCATTAGATCTCTATTTATTTACCTGTTATGTGCTGACGTGGAACGCCACGGCAGCACATAAAAATTATTTTTTAAATTTAGGATGCCATGTCATCATTGATCCTACGTTGCAGAATTTTTTTAAAAAATATTAAAAAACTAAAACTAATCCACGTCAGCACCACAACTTAAAAACTTCAAACCTAATATCCGACCAAATTAAAAAACTAAAACCTATCGCCCACTCGACTCGACACCCTCAACAAATCCCTCGATGAAGGTGTTCCTATCGCCGGCGCCTCACGTTGCCTGCCATTGTCACCGACGCCTCTCCTCGACTGGTCTCGCCTCACGTTGCCTATTATCGTCGGTGCCTCACCCCGAAGATTTTTTTTTCTTATTTCTTGCCTGGTCTCACTAGCACCTCACCCCAAAGGTAATCTTTCGCCTAACCTTTCTTGCAGGCCCGAGATACCTATTTTTTGTCACCGAAGCTTGTCGTCCGAACCCTAAACCTAGATATCAATCTAACTTCATACTGTGGTTCATAGATCAAATCGACAGCGAATGACTATTTTACCTACACGACGAGATACATCGTCAGCTTCCTCTCCTGTATATTTAACCTTAAATGCATTTTTATATCAATTCTTTGATATCAGTTCGTTTAATTACATATCAGCATCAGTATACTGATATGTATACTGATATTAGCGACGATAATAAGTACACACCGACGACAATAAGCGACGTGAGGCGAGACCAATCGAGGTGATGCACCGGCGACAGGAACACCTTCATCGAGGGATTAGTCGAAGGATTTATCAAGGGTGTCGAGTCGAGTGGGCGGTAGATTTTAGTTTTTTAATTTGGTCAGATATTAAGTTTGAAGTTTTTAAGTTGTGGTGGTGACATGGATTAATTTTAGTTTTTTAATATATTTTAAAAAAAATTCTGCCACGTAGGATTAATGATGATGTGGCATCCTGAATTTAAAAAACAATTTTTATATGTTGTTGTGGCTTTCCACATCAACACATAATGGGTAAATAAATAGAGATCTAACGGAGAGTCTATAATTGTTATAATTTTAAAAGTTGGAATACATATTTGTTTCAAATAAAAGAATGTACCATATTTCTTAAAAATGTCAAAGTTCGGGCCATTTTCATTAATTTTTCCTTTTTTTTAAAAAAATTCTGCCATGTAGGATTAATGATGACGCGATATCCCGAATTTTAAAAAATAATTTTTATGTGCTGACGTGGAATGCCATGTCAGCACATAACGGGTAAATAAACAGAGATCTAATGGGAGTCTATAATTGTTATAATTTCAAAAGTTGGAGTATATATTTGTTTCAAACAAAGAATGAGTCATATTTGTTAAAAACGTCAAAGTTTAGGTCATTTTTATTAATTTTCCTTTTTAGAACTGACAAACAACTTGGCTTAATTCTAGTATAACCAAGTTCTCGAGATGAGTGGATTGAAATGAGACCTGTGTGTGGTTTCTTGAATAAATGGAGTCTGGTCTTGTTAAGGTCTGGTCTGAGGTAAAAGTCTGAACCAGTCTATGATGTCTATCTATTGGTTGTGTGGTTGTTTTTGGTACTGTGTGATGCCTGGATATGAACTCTATGATGGTGTTGATAATGGTTCTTTTTTTTGGTCTTGAATAGTTTTAAACTCTGTGATGGCTCAAGTTTTAAAACTATTTAATCCTGACAGAATGTATGGTTATATCTGTGAAAAATCTCTTCTGTTATTATGCTCTCTTTATAGAATTATTTATGACAGGTTGGGTTTTTGCCTAATAAGCCAAAGGGGGAGATTGTTAGTATTGATTCTGTAAATGTTGGCTATATTTGACAAAAACATTTTTCCAGATTTATTCTATAGTAAAAAGACATTTCTAGAACTTATATTATTTGTTCAATTAAAATTCATCCTCGTTGATGAAGTTGCTGCTACCAGAATATACTTTGTGAATGATAAAGGTTTCAACTGTGAAGACACAGTCTTAACTACTTATAGTTTTAAAGGATTTCTAGATGGGTTATCTTATACAACCTTGATGACTGATGGATTTATGGTTTAATGATGATTTTGTTAACTGGTTCTGGATATTTAAATCATCATTATTTTTCGTTCTAATTAGTTTAGTTTCGAAGAGTTTCTCTTTACTTATTCCTTAGGCGTTTCTTATTTATATAAATGATCTTTTGTAAAAACGCCTAAGTTATGCTGACGGTTTCTATTGATGACAGCGGTGATTAAATATGATTGAAGTCAGCATTTATTTAGATCTTCTAGTAATCTTCCAGTGACATATAAATACTGGAGAAGAGATCTATTGTCGATAACTCCATTGTGCGAAAACACTATTGCCATATATAGATGAGTTGAAACTGTTGAGTGCAGACCGTTGAGTGCAAAAGAGGCAACAACCTTTTGTTGGGTGAAATGGCACACTAGAGGGGAGGTGAATAGTGTGTTATCTAAAACTTGTTGCCTAATTCCGGTTTTAATCGTTTCTTAAATTATTTAGGCAAATCGCAATTTATCAACTAGATGCGGAAGCAAAAGTAAACCAATTAAGTACAAACAAAGATACAATGCTAACACAAAGATTTATAGTGGTTCGGCCCCAATGCCTACTCCACTACCTAAGCACCCCGCTTAGGATTTCCAAACTAAGTTTACTAGATTAAATTGGTTCCCTTACACATAGGACTTTGACCCGAAGAGTCTCACTCTCAACCTAAGGCATTTCCACACCCGTAAGTCTCCGCCTTCTTACCGAGAGCACTCTTCCACCTCAACCCCAAGGGACAACTCAACTAATCCTAGTAAACTATATTTACACAAGTGGCTTTACACCTTCTACACCAAGGTAACCATTTACACACAAGACCTGACACTAGGTCTTCTTACAAGCTCAATTACAATGAAATAAACAACAAAATACAATAACAATTGGAGCAATAAATCAATCAATAAGTACTTAGCTCCAAAAGACACTCCCTAGTCCTCTTGATGCATTGAGATGATGAATTAGTGAAGCTTGAAGGGTAAATCAATCAATAAGTTCTTGAAAGGATGACATAATGAAAGCTTGTAGAGATGCTCAGGATCACACTTTTAGGCTTGGAAGCATCAAAAGTTGGCTAGAGGAAGGATTGGGATGGGTATTTATAACCCCCCATAAGAAACAGTGCGTTAACGGGCGTATTTTTGCCCATTGTCGATGCCCGGTCGATGGTCCGGTTGATCGTCGGTCAATCGACCGATCGACCGCCCAGCGACCGCTGGCAATTCTTGCTTCTGTCGCTCTGTTATCCGACTATATCGCGACTCAGCTCCTCTGTTATCCGATCGACCAAAGTAGCAACTGCCAATTTTTGGCACACTTCGGTCAACCGACCGGTCGACCGAATTGGCTACTGCCCATTTTTGACACCGTTCGGTCGACTGAACCTGGATTGGGCACATTGGTTAGGCTATTTTTTTTTGCTCGTTTGCGTTCCGTCTTCACTAAGTCTACTTATATAACATTTAATAACTTCAAGTTAATAACTTTAAAACATAAATGTTATATAAGGATTACCCCCCATTTGGATTCAATAAAAATATCTAAAAAATCAAAATCCTTAAGAATCAAAATCTAGTTTTTGGTGTCTAGTACAAATTTTTGGAAAACAAAAAATTTTCTAATCTTTCAACTCAAGAATGGGTAAGCTAAAGGCTTCCAAAAAAATCCTTTAAAATACCTCGTTATCTAGTTTTAACCCAAGGAATAATTACCGCCATTTTTTATGTCAAGTAAATGTCTAGGTCATATAGCCCTCCAAGGAGCTCCCTAGGCTTAGTGAATTTCAGGGCGGTTTTTGAGTTTTCATGTTTGGAGTTCGGGATTTATTTTTGGGTTACTTTGCATCATCATGAGGATTTACAATTTATCTAGACACCCTAAACCTAAACTCTAACTTCTCGAAGAATCCGAGCGGGTCGACCAACGTCCTTTCAATTTCCTGATTTCTTCGATATTTCCGATCGAGGACGTTGTGCGCTAACTGATATGGAACCTGAAAGAATTTCTCAATGAAACATTAGTTCCATGTTTGTTATCATCAAAATCGAGATTAAGGCCAAGGTTGAAAACCTTAAGCCAACACCTTTTATCTTCGAGGAGAAGATTGGTTTTCAAGCGGATAACTCACTACAACACGAGGCTGTGTAGAGGACGAAACTCTGTGGCTGTGATGTCATAGAGAGGCAAGTTGGTATTTACTTGTAATAACAAATATGTTTTTGTTATTTTCGAATCACTGTAGTACTGGTAGTCGGATTTTGGGTGTGAAATCTAGAGGAATTATATTGTACTTATAGAGAGTAGATTGGGCATCTGTCCGGTGAGTGCCCCGTAGATTAGGTGACTGGTTTGTCACTGAACTGTGTAAACAAATCTCCTGATTTGCATTGCCTTTTTATTTTGGTTTTTACTTTGCTACAGTAGGCTAGTATTAGAGCAATTGCAACTTCCTAAGCAACTGTCATTTACAAAAGTTCCCTAAGAGACCTATATATATTGTCAGTTTCATCTCCCAAGCATTCCAAATATATCATCAAAAGATAGAGAATCAATCCAAGAAGAGACCAATTGAACAATGAAAATTTCAAATGCAAACATCATGTTAATGGGCGGCTGCAAGGGAAGATCCCACACTTAGGATCTTAATTTCACTTACACAACATTGTCATTTGACTACCAAGAAAAGCATATCATAATCAATTTAAGCATTTTAAAATTTCATAATTACTAAATAGCCATACATACCACTGATGGTGCGCAAGCTTAGTCGTCCGATCTCATGACTAGGACACACTGTATGCCGACATGCTAGCAATGACCATACAGTACTCTATGCGCTAATGTCGTAGTCAGGACCTAACCTTATACTTCGATACCACTTTATCATGCCCCAAATCCTAGGGTCACGTGACTGCCCAGAGTACACATTTGTACTGCGAAATCTACCAACACATATGTACTAATGCGGAAAGAAAATGAAAATAATCATGCAACATACTCATGAATAGAATCATAATATCAATTGTGAGTACAAAAACCAAGTACAATGACTAAAGCAACATGACTCCAATGCAAGTTCACATGACATCCTACTACACCACTACGACTCAATGCATCACGAGGTTCGCTGCCTAAGCTTACAACCCCCAGTTGCGCCACGCAGGTACAACCGTACCTCTACTGGTCAGGATCTGCAAAACAACATGAATAAAGTGGTGAGTTATAAGGAACTTAGTGAGTGGCTCTATTGAGACTCCACTTAATCCCAGGGATAAGTATAGGAGACCTAAACATTTCCAAATAAATACTGAATCAAAATGCCATATAAATAAGAACACTCATTAATACATCTCATGTATTGAATGCCACAATCACTTGGCCTATGCCAGCCCAACAAAAAACAATAGATTTAATCGGCCCAAACCGGCCTATACATAGCAATCATACAAGTCGGTCGCTAGAACCTATCTAGTGAGCCTTCCGCCCGGGCCCTCTGAACTAGGATGGTTTGCTAGCTCCGATGTCCTCTCTGGTTGGGAATAGCCCACCCAATCAAATCTACTGACGCAATCTCAAGACGCATGCCACTCGGGTCTAATGTCAACGTGGCTCACTGACGCAATCTCAAGACCCATAATCCACTCACTGAGTCGGGCAATAGCTTTGCCAGCTAAACACGCTTCTTAGTCCGACCATCGTCCATCCACAATCACAACTACATGCTACATCACTATTTAGGGTATATAAGTATACATAAAATAATATATCTAATCATCAACTTGGGTATGCACCTACGTGCCCCAACCTAGCTCGCCCTTGTGCCCAAATACCACGGTTCATATCTAAGTTTAGATGGATGATTTCCGCATTTATGAGACCAATCCTATCTTGTATTACCTCATTCCAACACACATAAACCAACCCAATATACATTGTACAATTCCAGCATTAATAAAAATAATTCTAGCATGTACATGTATAAAATGAATATACTAACGCCACACAAGTATTTAGAGCCAACCAATTACCAAACAAACTATTATCAAGCGCATGTTTAGTAAGAGAATATAAATTGTTTACTACTTTTCAATTTAAGTTATCCCAATACAGAAACCTACATAAAGTAGTTTAGAAATACCAAATTGAAAATGAGACATCTAAATTTAGGGACTTCCATGCTAGGGTCTAAAATTTAATGTTCAACATGACTTTTTCATGGAACCAACGTCCCACCATCACACAATTTAACCATTACTTCCAACATACGCCTCTATGGTTATTTGTACATCCCGCATCACGTTCTCTATAATTAATCACTAATATCACATAATTTAGTCATGCTCTAACTTAGATACTATGATGAACCAAACCGAAAGTTTTTCGACAACCCGATCCACCCATTTCTTTGGGTAGGACCCTAGGCCACTAGCGGCTTGATGGTTTCTAATAATGCATCCATCCGACACCTATATATTCATACAAATAAGCCTATCAAATTCTTAATTTACCACTGTAGATTTCATCATAAAACTTCTAATTTTCTAAAGCTAGTGGCTACAACACTACTAGAAAAATGGTCATCAGCAACGACATCAGCCGTTGCTGAAGAGAATCAGCAACGACCGAGCCGTTGCAATAGAGCCGTGACAGAAAGTCGCGTTGCTGATGACTTAGCAATGGATCAGCAACGGCCGCTCGGGCCGTCGCTCAAAATATTATCAGCAACGGCCGCTCGGGTCGTCGCTAAAACTATTATCAGCAACGGTTTTGCCACAGACCCGGAGCCGTTGCTGATAACATTAATAGCAACGGCCGCTGAGTCCGTAGCAACGCCGTTAGTAAAACTCCGTCGCTAAGCCGTTGCTGTAGGTCATCAGCAACGGCTTTCGATACACTTTTAGCAACGGCTTTCCCACGGACGCCCGTGGGAAAGCCGTTGCTGATGACGTATACCTGCAACCAGAAAATTTGAAAATTTCAAATTTCCATTGATACATTGATACATTTATCTGATACATAACTCACACACCCATACCCTCATACACACATTGATTCACACATCACAAACACCTCATACACATTCATTCACACATCACAAACACACCAACATATATACATCAAAACAATTATATTTATATTGATAATTATCCACGATAGTATAAAAACAATTCAAATGCAAAATTGAAGTATCAATATCCAAACAAAATAAGTTAAACAAGTTCAATATCCAAACAAAAAATCTCACGATCATGATGGAGGATGGTCTGGATTATATGGCGGGGTCTGGAGCGCTTGAGTGTACACCGGCGTGGACTGACTCGAGGACGATGGATTAGATGATGCCGAAGAGATGACTGCTTCGGGATGACCTAACAAGTTGCGTAGCATAGCTTCTATATTCGCCATCGTCTGACTCTGACGCTCCATCATCTCAGTCTGACGCGCGACCGTCTCCTCTAGTGTCCTTATCCTATTACTATGATCATAACTGGATCTAGAGGTGGACGGCCGCTCACCAGCGACCGGAGGGGTCGGTGCCCCAAGTGGCCCTAGTACGGCTCGCGCATGACCACTATCTGCGAAGCTATATACGCGGCCATGGTCCCAGCCACCTGCGGCCTCGACCCACGATGCTGCGTCAAAGTCCTCGGGGGTACCCCCGCGCTGCACCACCGTCTGGCTGTAGGTCTCCTACTCGAGTTTGATTTTTTGTTTAATATTTATCATAAAACTTAAATTATAAATATATAATGAATAATTTAAACAAATATATAATTACCATAATGTATGCAGCGCGGTTGTCGATGTACTCCCCCGTCCCATGTGCTCGACGGTGAGTCCGCTCGAACACCGCCATCGGGGAGGGTCGCTGGACAGTCCCGTCATCCGACACCGTCGTCTACATTTACAAAACAAATACATTAATTAGTACACATAATAACAAATAGAATATATAATTAAAAGATATACTTACCATACGGTTTGCGTGCACTGCAAATGCAACAGAGCCACCGGTGTGACGCGCTGCTCCTCCCGACATGCGATTTCTAGCCGCATTCCGAGAAACCTCCTGCCATCGATCCGTCGACCAAATCCCCACGAGCTGGTCCCATATATCCGGAGTAATCCAACCAGGGCCGTATCCCCGAGTCTCCGCGATGTTAGTGGTCCTAGCTCGGGCCATCGCTTGGGACCGAGCCTGCCCCAACTGCCCGTTGTACCTTGCCCGGGAAATAGCCTCCCAGGCAGCGTAAATGAAGGGCCTCTGGTCCTCGGCCCATGTATAGCGAGCCTGCAAAATAATAATATCAGTACCAATATTAATATATCATCATGCATGTAAAAAATAATAATAATACGTGCCTCAAACTCGTGCCATAACATGTCGACGTGCTCGCTAGGCACGTGAGACCACGTAGGCCATGCCCCGTGCATGTATCGTCGAATAGTAGAAGAAATGCTCCTCGGCACTTCTTCTTGCTCGAACCTGCACAACAAAAATAAATTTTAATATTATATTATGATATAATGAATTTGTAATGATTCATAATTCATGATATATTACCGCTCCCCAATCACGCTAATCAATCTACGTGACTCTGTGGCTGGTGGAGGCTGCCACCTGTTCGGCCCGCGTGGCCGCCTACGTCTGGATGTACTAGCCTCGGCAGTATCATCGGAATGAGGATCAGCAACAGGAGGATCAGCAGCATGAGTAAGTGCTGGAGTCTCACCGATCGGAGACTCTGAAACTCTCCTGCATCGATAACCACGACCAGACATATCTGTCGAACAGACATATAATCAGATTATTGTATAAATAGTAGAGATATATTTAATAAAATATATACTTTACAATTATTCTTCATCATCTGAATAATAGTCTTCGAATTCTTCTTCTTCTTCCTCTTCTTCCTCTTCTTCCTCTTCTTCATCTTCTTCATCTCCAGCTTCCTCAATTTCATGATCGTCATCATCAGCATATTCAACTTCTAATTGAATTGACGTTGTGTCTGCATCCTCGAGTATTGGAATAATACGATCCACAGCAGGAAGATCATCTTCTTGATAGAAACCAGGAGGATCATTTTCTCCTACTATCGGATCAATTTTTCCTCTACCTTTTATCTTACAGACTACACGCCAATCTGCTCTATCTTTATTTCGAGCCGGATACTTCGCGTAATATACTTGTTCGGCTTGTGATGCCAATATAAAAGGCTCATTTGCTGCCAATTTCGATTTGTAATTAACCTCAACAAGTTTGTATTTTGGATGAACTTTCATGCCCCTTTCTGTTGTATCGAACCAATGACATCTAAATAGGATCACTGATTTCAAGCCGAAGTAGTGCAACTCTATCACTTCTTCCACCAGTCCATAAAAATCCATATCACATTCAACATAGGTTGTCCCTTTCACGCAGACCCCAGCATTCATCGTCTTCTTTGCAAATGAATATTCAACCGTGTGAAATTTATACCCGTTAACAAAATATCCGCTATAGCACGACACAAGTCGCGACGGTCCACTAACAAACTCAAATATTTTTTCATCTATTTCAGCTCTGTGATCTTTGCTGTAAGTCTGAATCCAAGTAGGAAAATCACGATTCCGTAATCTCTCCAATTCTTGATCGTTGTGAATAGAGTATTTTTGCACCATCTCAATGTCAAATATTTCAATGAATTGATCAATCTCTGGACAATTGAGTAATACATACAAGTGTGCCAAATGATACTCTTCATCGCTTAAGTGTCGAGATGGACGAGAACCAAAAGCACGACCAGAGTGACAAAATATATTTAAACGTCCATCTGAATGTCGAACACCCCCATCGTCGTTACGTGGAAGACGATCAAATCTTGTCTGTACTGTCGATTCAAAGTAAAATGAGCAGAATGTTGAAATTTGTTGAATGATATACGATTCAGATGTTGATCATTCAACAGCTGCGGTGTTCTTTACTTTTTTCTTCAGACGATTCATGTATCTTTCAAATAAGTACATCCAACGATATTGAACGGGGCCATCAACTCGTGCCTCGTATGCCAAGTGTATCAGTAGATGCTCCATCGAGTCAAAATATGCAGGAGGGAAACACTGCTCCAGCTTGCATATGATTTCAACAATATTATTTTCAAGTGTTGACATATCTTCGACTCGAAGGACATTTGCAGAGATGCTTCTAAAAAGCATACTTAATTCAGTCAACGGACCCCAAATATTATCAGGTAGAAGATCTCGAAATGCGATCGGAAGTAATCTCTGCATGAATACATGACAATCATGGCTCTTCATCCCTGATATTTTGCAATCATCGACGTTCACACATCGAGATAAGTTTGAAGCATATCCATCGGGTAATCTGAGTTCTTTTACCCATTGACAAACATCTTTGATCTGTTGTTTATTTAACACATATAGGGCCTTCGGTTTCAGATATCGTCCGTTGACCTCTTGTAACTCCAACTCTGGTCTTTTACAAAGTATTTTCAGATCATATCGGGCTTTGACATTATCTTTAGTTTTTCCAGAAATATCCATCACAGTGCTGAAAATATTATCAAACACATTTTTTTCAATGTGCATGACATCTAATTTATGTCGAATCAATAATGAACTCCAATAGGGCAATTCCCAAAAGATACTTTTTTTCACCCAGTTGTGTGTTTGGCCAAAACCTGACACTCTTTCATTGCGACCAAATACTATATCTGGAAGTGCTGAAACACGTGCTAACATTTGTTCACCAGACAACATCGGTGGTGGCCCATCTCTTTCGACTCTGCCCTTAGTAAATTTATTACGATTCCTTCGATACTGGTGATTAACCGGTAGGAATCGACGATGACAATCAAAGAATGAGATTTTTTGTCCGTTCTGAAGACTGATTGATTTAGAGTGTTCCATACAATACGGGCAAGAGAGTCGGCCGTGAGTGCTCCAACCCGACAACATGCCGTACGCGGGGAAATCATTGATTGTCCACAAGACCGCGGCCTTTAAATTGAAGTTTTGCTTCCGATGACAATCATAAGTGACAGCTCCCTCAGTCCACAATGTTTTCAATTCATCTATCAAGGGTCTGAGAAATATGTCAATTTCTTTTCGCGGACCCTTAGGACCCGGAATAATCATCGAAAGATAAATAAATTCATCTTTCATGCACATTGACGGTGGCAAATTATAAACTGTCAGCAGCACTGGCCAAACTGAATAAGGAGTTGCAGAATGTCCAAACGGATTAAAACCATCTGTGCACAATCCCAATTTGATATTTCTAGTATCCATAGCAAATGAAGGATAACATGTATCCAAATGTTTCCATGCTTCACTGTCAGATGGATGAGTCATTACTGTATCATCACGACTTCCGACATGAATAATCTTTGAAGCCTCGGTGTTAGTGGAAAATACCGAAGCACCTTAAACGGGATATTTTTTTGTCGGACCGATTTCTTCTCCTTGTAACGAGGGTGTTGACATACAGGGCATTTATCCAACTGCACATTTTCTTTATAATATAAAATGCAGTTATTTTGGCACGCGTGTATTTTTTCGTACCCAAGCCCCAATTTTCTCATTAGCTTTTTAGTCTTATAAAAAGTAGGCTCAAACTTGTTATCAGTAGGCAGCATTCCATTAATCAATCCAGCAATCCGATCATACGCAACTCCGCTGATATTACAATCGGCCTTGATGTTTAAGAGCTGTGTCATTGCTGAAAACCTAGTGTATTTAGGACAATTCTCATACAAAGGTTCATCGGCAGCTTTCAACATCTCGTAAAATTCTGCAGCTTCTTTATTCGGTAATTCAATCTCTACCGCAGCCCCTACTTCTGTGATATCAACCGCTGTAGTATCTGGTGGGACTGATGTCTGAAGATCTGGCCGATCAACATTATCATTCAGGCGGAATTGACCCCCAAGACTATCAAGTATCATAGTTCTATAGGGATTACATTGACCGGATGAAGAAGCACCAGCAGAGGAAGATTCACCATATGTCTGAACGACAGGATTGCTCGACGTCCCGACTTCGCGTGACTCCCCGTGACAAGTCCATAGAAAATATCTTGGTGCAAATCCTTTGCTATGTAGATGCAGAGTGACAGTCTCCCGATCCAAAAATCGTCCATTTGAACAAATGCGGCACGGACATCGGATTTGATCACCCATGCTAACGAAATTCCGATTCGAATAGGCGAAATTTAGGAAGTACGTTACGCCTAATCGAAACTCATTCGTTAAAGCTCCACGATCAAGACGTCGGTACATCCAACTTCGATCAGCCGACATGATTCTGACAATCAATGACAATTTCTTTGGTTAATGTCTTTAGGTGAGATTGTCCTATTCCATTCGGGATTTATGTTATTCGTACTGCACTTACATTTTTATTTTAACTGTTAACTAATTATTCTAAATTTCGACAGCATCTCCCTACAGTTCTCCGAATACGCATATCATCTGGGCGCGTATCGGAGAAGAATAGAGATGTTGCCGAATTTTAGAATAATTAGTTAACAGTTAAAATAAAAACGTAAGTACAGTACAAATAACTATATTCCCAAATTGTCCAATCAGGGACAATTCAAGAATTGTACGTCGTATAAAAGATCATCTACTTCTTTTACACGAACATACAATTCCCGAACGGATATAAGGTTTTGCTAAATCATATCCGATTCGTCGATGCGTACGTGAAACATATCAACTCGTCGGATGGATGATTATTTTCTAAATGTTTCGAGACAGTTCGAGTCCATATTGGACGATTTCGGCGTGCGTCCGAAGTGGACGATTCCGGCGCGAGTCCGAATTGGACGAATCCGGCGCGCGTCCGAAGTGGACGATTCCGGCGCGAGTCCGAATTGGATGATTCCGGCACGCGTCCGAAGTGGACGATTCCGGCGCGAATCCGAATTGGACAATTCTGGCGAGCGTCCGAATTGGACGATTCCGGCGTGAGTCCAAATTGGACGATTCCGGCGCGCGTCCGAAGTGGACGATTCCGGCGCGCGTCCGAAATTAATCTAAACCCTAATAATTAATCTAACAAATTAAACAATTAATCTAAACAATTAATTAACAATTATAAAATAATTAATTAACAATTTCAAAACAATAATATATATATATATATATATATATAAATTCCGGCGCCGGAGTCCACCCTTCGGCGCCGGCGTACAGTGGCCGGACACACTGTCCGGCCACTGTAGAAGGTCCGACGGCGGCCATAGGCCGACCGCCGCCGGCCGAAACCCTAGAAATAGGGTTTCGGTCGGATTTTAACCAATACTCCGGCCGATCAACATACCGGCAGCAGCGGCAGCGGCGGCGAGAGGCGTCGGCGAGAGGCGTTGGCGTTGGCAGCAGCGGCAGCAGCGGCGAGAAGCGTCGGCAGGAGCGGCGGCGGCAGCAGCGGGAGGAAGAAGGGTCGGGCGCGAGAGCGTGCCCTATATAAACTTATCAGCAACGGCTCACTCGCCCGTTAGAAAGCCGTTGCTGATAAGTTATCATCAGCAACAGCTCACTTATCCGTTAGCAAGCCGTTGCTGAAGATTAAAAAATCAGCAACGGCTCACCTTTCCGTCAGAAAGCCGTTGCTGATAATTAAAATAATCCGCAACGGCTCGGTTTTCCGTTAGAACGCCGTTGCAGATACAGATATCTGCAACGGCTCGGGCGGCCGTAAGAATACCGTTGCAAATAGCAACGGCTTGAGCGGCCGTTGCTGATAGCCGTTGCTGAAGATCATGTTTCTAGTAGTGCAAGAAGATGAAAAACCATGCCTAAGTTTTCTGAAAAAACCACTGTAGATTTCCACAACAATCATAACTTTAAAACCTCTATTACTGAAAATATATATATAACACTTATCAAACGACCTCCGATCAGAAATCGGACACTACCATCGCGTTCAGAACATGAAAACCTATAACTTTCATATTCACCTCGATCTCATCCGATGTCTCCAAGATCAACTTCAAAAATACCCCAAAAATTTATATATACCAACATATTTCTAATGATACGACTCTCCTTTTTAATTAACCAATTTGTAAAATTAAAACAAAACAAATAAATTGTCGTTCTCTTCTTTTCTTCTTTGCCTAACGCCACCCTTCACACTTGGTCTCGACTTGACGCCCGTCGACCGCGACCAACTCGCCGGTCCGGCTCATGCCTTCCGCGGCCACCGACGTCGTTGGAGCACCCCTCGAGGCAGGGAGGGTCACGGCAGCCCTTCCACAGTGGTAGTGGCTGTTGCCATGGTGGCAACCGCTGCATCCGACGTCGCGGACAGTGGTTCGACTAGGGCTGAGCAAAACCCGATCCGACTCGAAAAACCGATCCAAAAATTTATTTCGGGTTGGGTTATTCGGGTATATCGGGTCGAGTCAGTTCTTATTTTTGAAAATTTTGTCTACTATTTTGGGTCGGGTCGTGTTCGGGTGAAAACCCTGTTTAACCCGACCGATCCGGTTTTAAATTAAATAGATATTTATATTATATAAATTGATAAAATATGGTGTTGGCTTTGTGGTTAAAAGGGAGGAGATAAAGTTTAGGAGGTTTTGAGTTCAAGCCCTATTTGGGTTATAATTTTAATACAATTGTTCATCTTTTTTATCACCATTTTCAAGATGAATTTTATTTTATTTTTTATTTTTCTAAACCGAATTCGGGTTATTCAGGTTAATCGAGTTGGGGCCCGATTTTTTCGAATTATTCGGGTCGGGTCAGGTATTGACCCGACCCGCCCGATGCTCAGCTCTAGGCTCGACTGTCGCGATCGCTACATCATCTCCAGCCATCTCCCTTGACCCTCATCGTCGGCGGTGTGCCGGCACATGGCTGGGAGGCCGCGACGGCCTCCCTACCCGCAGCAGCGGCTGCTACCACCATGGTGCAGCAACAGTCCTCAGATCTCGGCTCGATCGCCGCACGCCTTCAACCCATCTCTTCTTCCCAATTCTTCAATCAAGAACTTTTTCGATCAAAACCTCTTATCCAGATCTACTCAATGCATGGAATCCACATAGCAGCAGGGAAGAAGAAGACATAAATAAAACCACTCACATGGAGAAACGCCTCTACCTTTCCCCCTTGAGAGAAGGCCTTGACAGCACCAACAACTCGTGTCGAAAAAACCACTGAAATCACCATCGGCCACCACCCGATCCTCTTCTGCCCCGCTCGCACACACAATAGAGGGATGCCCCCCCCCCCTCAAATAGAAAAAAGAAATCCTTCTCAAGTTGTCAAGTACCAAAACACCCCTCAACTAAGTCACGTGGTTAAGTGACTCCAAAACCCAATTAAATTGCCCCCAAACACTTCTAGGACTCGACTAAACCTCACCACTTAAAAATTTAATCCATTAACTAAATTAATCATGCGTACGCGATTCATACTTCAAACCACGGCCTTCGACGATCTTCCCGAACACAACTCGATTCCAACTCGCATCCAAACTTCTCCGTTGAAATCATAATAATTCAAAAACAAATCAACTTTTCCACGAGGTATCACAAGTTACCATGCAACTAAATCATTCGATTACACAATGTCCCGAATGCGGCTAGGGTACGAAAGTCGTGTCAAATCCTAATACCAATTCATATGTATTACACTCTCTCAAGTTATCGTCTCAAGCATGTACAGTCGAAAACCCTTTTCTGACTTTCATATCCACTATGGCTAGAGATTCCCGAGTCGACACTTGTAGTAGCACATAGGACATTCTCTCCTCTTATTATGAGTAACAAATCATTGTTGGTTGCTCACCTACCTCCATGAAAGCTTCACTATGCCTAGAGTATCCAACACACGACTCGACCAGCCATGTAGGGAATACACTAAAGTGACAGATCATCAATCACATGGTTACCATGACAACCTCAGGTCTGAGGACTGTCAGCACTTACTATCACCTAAGGAACAACCTATTGGCACTCATGTAAGATTCCATTTGGCGTTCCTTGAGCGGGTCCGTCTGGTGAACTCATTCGCTAATGAGCACCTACACTTGTACGTTAATGACGTCTCATAGGTAACTGTGAGATCAGCTACCCCTTATCAAATAGGGCATGTACCAAGTGCACTAGTCTTGCTGGAATCACTGATCCCCTACTCGATGATCCTACGACTAGGAACATTTAGAACTTGGGCTCTAGATTCTAAGTCTCACTGGCATGATCTCATCATGGCCCTAAAATCATTTGCTCGAGTTCACGGGGTTCATCATAATCTATTAACAATATATAAAGATGCAACATATGATGAAAAGATGCATCATATTATTCATTAACAATAAATAGTTCCTAAACAAATCAATATGTGATTGGCTCAAGGGCACTATTTCTTTCACTAGGTCCTCGACCTGATTTCCTATCACCACACACTCTTCTGTGGTGTGCCCATAGGTGTCATGAAAGACACATTTTTTGCTTTTGTCGGCGTTGGGTGGCATTTTTTGCTTTCCAACATTGACAGGGTGTGTGAAAAGTTTTAGGTCGTAAATTTCATGGAGAACAACCTCCTTCTTCACGTTGAGATGAGTATTTCTCGTATCTGGGCTCAGTCGGGGTGGCGACCTTGCCCTCTTGTTGTTGTCATGGGCATGGCGATCTCGATCCTTGCCGTTCTTGTCAAGTTTCTTGGACTTCTTATCCTCGGTGGTATCTTTGGCATTTTGTCGATCGACCTTTTTGGTCTCTCAGAGTTCTTCCATCTCTATGTGACATATGACCTATTCTCAGAACTCAACCTTGTCTTTGGGTTTCGATAGAGCGATATGGTCGGCGAAGTGTTTGGGCTTCAGGTCATGCTTTATGGAAAATAGCTTGACGCCTGGGTCGAGGTTCGGGATCTCCATAACTGTGGCTTGGAATCTCTTCAGGTAGTCTCGTAGTGACTCATGTTGCCATTGCTTGATGTAATGGAGGGCGTCCTCGGTCTTGGAGTAGATCCATGACGATGAGAACTGATTGGTGAAGGCTCGGGAGAGCTCTTGGAAGGTCTTTATAGACCTTGGTGGAAGGGTAGAGAACCAGAGGAGTGCGGCCTTCTCCAGAAAAGTTGGGAAGGCTCGGCAGAGGATAGGATTGGTTGCGCCGTTAAGGAGCATCATGGACCTGAATATCGTCATGTGAGTGGTCGAATCACCCGTGCCGTCGTAGGGCTGGAGTGTGGTTAGCAACTTGAAATTGTTAGGAGACGGACTGCCATGATATGCTCGGTGAAGGGTCCCAAGTCGACGGCGTGAGGAGTGGCCTCCGTAACCCTGGCGTCCTACTATTCTCTTTGATGATGTATGGGGGAGACCTCATCTCGAAGGGCAGGGGACGGCCTCCCGGCTCTTTCTAAGTGGTTGTCTTCATCGCATTCTAAACGATGGTGCTCATGGTAGGCCGAGTGTTGTTCCCGGGACCGCGTCAGTGCCTGAACTTGGGCTGCTAACCGCTGGTTCTCCGCTAAAAGATCATTTATTAGGGGCTGGGATTCTTCTGGTGAGAGATTGGCTGGCGTCGGAGCGTCACTCCTCACTATTTCAGCGTCTTCAGGTGGCGGGGGAATGTCTCCGCTAGGGTGTTGTCTATGTGCGGCGATATTCGCTTGACTTCGGGTACCAACAATGGTGGGGCAGGTAAGATTTACTCGGCCACACGATGGGGGTGCCAAATGTTATTGCTTGAAGCCGGAGCACCGTAGTCTCCTAGTTCGGCGCGGGCGGGGGGGGGGGCTGCAAAAGACACTCCGATGCGCAAATCAGAATGAGTTTGAGGTGAGGTAATAGAAATTGAAATCTAGATGTACATGTGAGCATCGTGTTTATATAGTGCAGGATCAAGGGTATTTGGCAATGATGTCGCCTAGTAATCTCGTAGGAATGATGCTCAGAATGAGTCGAGACTGATCCTGAAGATGTCAGGCTCGTGAATGACGAATCCCTAGTTATTACTAAGGACGTAAGTGTTCTTGTATGACCGGTGGAACCCTCGAGCTAAGTCATCTAGCTTGACTTGTGTATGACTCATGAGTGTGGGCGCTTATGAGCCTAATCCGACCGGGCCCAAAGTGCTAGTCTAGTTCAATAAATAATATATTATTATATTATTAGTATACATTAACATTTAACAAATTAGTATATTATATAATAAATCATTATAAATTATATAGTAAATCATTATAGATTATATAATATATAATAAATTAATAAATTATTTATAATATATTATATAAAAATATTTTTTAAAATTAACCTTTGAATTAAAGATTAATTAATTGGGAGGGCGTCAGAAAAGTTAATTAAGTAGTGCCAACGCAAGTGGGTGCCAATTATTAATTAATTTTTGAGTTAAAAGTTAATTAATAACTGACACCCACTCATGTGTAGGGGTGAGCAAAAAAAACCGGTTTTTCGGTTAACCGGAAAACCGGTCCGAAACCGAACCGGTTTTTGCGGTTAACCGAACCGGTTTTTCCGGTTTCGGATTTTTTTTTTTTAATTTTCGGTTTTCGGGTTCGGGTTCTGGTCGGGGTATAAAAAGTCCACCGGTTTCGGTTAACCGACCGGTGGATATATATTTTATATTATATATATTATAAAGTTAAAAACCCTAAGTTTTAATCCCGCGCCCAGCCGCCCACTCTCGACTTCTCGAGTCTCGCCTCTCGCCCCGACGCGGCGACGCCCTCTCGCCTCTCGGAGTCTCGGCTCTCGCCTCTCGCCCCGAGTCCCCGACTGCTCTCGAGTCTCGCCTCTCGGCTCTCGCAGTCTCGCCCCGACGGTCGACGCCCTCTCGGCTCTCGCCTCTCGCAGTCTCGCCCCGACGGCTGACGCCCTCTCGGCTCTCGGCGACTCGCCCTGACGGCTCTCGCCGACTCGCCCTGACGGCTGACGCCCCGACGCCCCGACGGTCGACGCCCCGACGCCCGAGCCCTCTTCGGTCTTCTATTCTCTCTCTCGCCCTCTCCGCGACTCGTCGTCTCCGGCTCTCCGCCCCTCCGCGACTCGCCGTCTCCGCCTCTCCGCAGCTCGTCTCAGTCTTCCGATCAGTGCCGCATAGTTAACAGGTATGAATTTTTTGGTTTTGCTTACTGGAAATGTGAAATTGCTTACTGTAATTGCATGAATTGCTTCCTGTGATGTTGATGTTGATTTGAATCAATATTAATCTGCAATTCTTCATTTCTTCATACCAGTAACCAGTGTGATGTTGATGTTGCTTTAATGCTTTAGTATTTAAATTTGAATCAATATTAATCTGACAGAGATTCAATTGAAAGTTAAGTCCATATAATCAAGAAAAAATCAGTCTCACATAGTATAGTTGATTTGATCATTAGTTAAGTATCAAGTGGGATAAGTCTAATATTACAGTTTTTGGTATAGTAATTGGGGATTAATATTGACAGATTTAAATTGAGAGATCAGTGTGAGAAAAATGATGGCAACATTCTCTTTACAGCATCTTAGGACAATGATGTGCACTAGGTTGGTGATTCATTCCTCTGGTGTTACAATAACTGAACTTTATTGAGAAAATTATTGCTATATGGCATTATGAGATTAGGTTGGCCTCCTTCTACTGTCGAGGTTTGAATTATTTTTGACAGGGGAAGAGAGACTTGGTAGGCAAATTTTTTATTGGTTAACCGAAAATTATCGGTTAACCGAACCGAAAAAACCGAAACCGAAATACCGGTTAACCGAAGTTAATGGACCGGTTTTTTTTTTTGCTAATGGACCGGTTAACCGGTCCATGCTCACCCCTACTCATGTGGGCGCCGATTAATTGGAAATCAGTGCTCATAGAGAGCGCCGGTTTCTTCTAATGAACTGGCGCTTCTTCATTCGTCAGTTTTTCAATTTTTGCTGTGGATTTTTAACTTTGAAATGATCGCATTTATGTTTGTATAAATCTGAATTTCAACCTATAAAGCCACAATATTATGTGAAATAGGCGTCGATTTTGATACAAAATTTTACGGTGGATACCATCTCAAATACGTACATTACTTGAGCGTCGTAGTATTTTTATAGGTCGCCTCAAAATCACGTCCAATTAGGAACCAAGAAGACTTGCAACATCTTGATGGAATTTCTAAAGCAGGAATTAAATCCAAAAGTCAAGAATCTTCATGCTAAATCATCAAGAACAATGAGAACGGAAGCGTATCTGATTCCATCGCTCAAATTTTGGAGACGGGTTGGACTTCCAAGTCAACACGCGAGCCCGTATAAACGCACAATGAGAGATAAGAATTTCAGAGGCGAGGAACTTAGCGCGTGACTCGGGGACATTATATATAGAGAAAAACCAAAGGTTGATAAATTATCGTTTCGCCTATCATGAAACTGTAATATTATCACTATAGTATCTGTGCATAAATTATTATTCCCATAATTATGAAATGATACATGACCTTATAAAAAGTCCACCAATTTCGGTTAATCGATCGGTTCAATATAATTTATTAAAATTATATATATATTATAATTTATATAATAATGATTTATAAATTAAAAATAATTAAAAAATTTACCAAAATAATTTATAAAATTATAAAAAATTATAAAAAATAAAAAAATAAAATAAAAAAAATATTAATTTTTGCACCATATTATCTTGGCTTAAGTAATTTCAGTTTTTTTTCCAACGAGGAATCGGTATTTATTTGAATTTTTCTTCATACGTGATTTACATAATGTTATGTTTATAGATTAAATTTTTTTATTGGTTAATCGAAAATTTTAGCTTAACCGAATCGAAAAAATTGAAATCGAAATAACGATTAACCGAAGTTAATAGATCGATTTATGATTAATAATTTTCAAAAATTAAAGTTAATGAATCCATTAATAAAATTATTAATAGATCGATTATTGGATCGTTGCTCACCCTAGTCATTTACACTCTTCTAGTAGAAAACCCTAGTTTCCTTTCACTATAAATTCCCACCCCCGGTTTGCTGTTCACCCCTCGATTCCTGTGTCTCCGTCTCTATTGCAGCTGCCCGCCTTTGATGGCCTGCGTCAGTGAGCTCGCCTGCACCTACGCTGCACTCATTCTCCACGACGATGGCATCCCCATCACGGTTTCCCCTCTCTCCTTCTTACCTTTTAATTGTTCTTTTTTCGCATTCCATTTGACCATATTAATTGTTTCCCGTGTTTGCAGTGGGAGAAGATAACGACACTGGTGAATGCCGCAAAAGTGAACATCGACTCTTACTGGGCGCCCCTCTTCGCCAAGCTCCTCGAGAAGAGGAGCGTTGACGACCTTATTTTGAGTGTCGGATCTGGTTGGATACTGTTTGATTTGTTGCTTCGTGTTCGTCGAGGAAGATCCAATTGTTAAGCTTACTTTTTTGAATTGTCTTATAGGCGGTGGCGGTGCTCCCGTTGCAGTTTCTGCCGCTCCTGCCGCTGGCGCAGATGCTGCCGCTGCTGCCGCTGCTGCCGCTCCTGCTGCTGAGGAGAAAAAGGTGTGAATTTTATAATTTTTCTCTTGCATATATTTGAATAATTAAAGATTCATATTATTTGGTGTGGGCGAGAGGCTTGATTTTTTTCCTATGCTTTTGCAGGAGGAGCCTAAAGAAGAGAGCGATGATGACATGGGCTTCAGTTTGTTTGATTAGAGAGTCACTGAGCACCAAATTCTGATTTCTTTAGTATTTTTGATGTTAGTATCATTTTTTGAGTGTTGGTGGTGAACTCAAGTGGCAAGTTTTTCACTTTTTGCTAAGGAATTCATATTTCTGTCTAATTTATGCATAATGTTGCTTCATCTTTAATAATCAATTGATTGGATATCTACTTTCACATTTCACTTTGCTTGTGTCATCTTTGAATTTGAGGTTTGTGAATCATCGGATTGAGATATTCGTATTGATAATGTAATGAATGCCAATCGTATTACCACCCATCTAACTCTATCATATCTATCTTGTTTCAAGTTTCTGATTATGGAATTTGAATTACTCGTAGCAAATGTGTACAATTATGTCAATGAACTATTACTTGTTATAAATGGTCTATGAATAACATTTACATAGTAGCAAATTTAATGGTGGGTAAATTTGCAGTGATGGGTTTATTTATACTCACCAGTGATGTGTTTATGGTGCTCTCACTATTATGGATTTATGTATGCTCACCATTGATGTTTCCAAATAAAAAGAATGGGTGATGACAACAATTTTTGCATCCATTGGGTTTAGTAGCATTTCAAAAGATGGCATCCGACAATTGAAGTAAGAGGGAGAGAGTTTGGTAGAATGAATTGGCCTGTGCACAACCCACATCATGGCCATCACCGAAACCATGAACAGTGTCAAACAAGGTCAGGGGAGGCGTCACATGAATAACCAAATGACTTTGGCCCACAGAGATGAAGTGATCAGAAGATATAGATCATCAGGTAAAGTGACATGCTGGTTTTGGATAGTTTCTGGATACAATCAGCATGTTTGGTGTTTAATTAGTACATGCATTTTTGCAAACGTTCTCAATGAGGTTTTCTTTTTTTCTTCATTTGCCTTTTGTTTTACACTGCTTACCCTCTTCGGTTGTCTTTAATTAGATATAATCATTTGTGATGGTTCCACAACAGTTGAGTTTTTAGAACTACATTGAAAACCAGCATGGGATTATACAGTGAATTGCTGAAATGTATTGGAATGGGATTATACTGGTAGAAAGTTGGATATTTATGTATTGTCACTTGTGAACATATATGAACTATATATCTTGTAGATAAATGGTCAGATATGTACTCTCCAGCATGCACAACCAGCAAATCGGGTTGAGGTAGCATTGACATGTAGGAAGATATGTTGAAAATTTTATGCTTCTCTAAATGCAAACAGTGTAATAGAAAATTAGCTTAAGGATGGCATTTTGGCTTGATGCAATATCTAGCATATTCATGAGAGAGAAAAGCTGAAAGCAATCATATTGAACTGCCTAAGCAAGGTTGTATATGAGTTACAAGTGTCTTATAGTTGTTAGGGTGTAATATTGTCTTACCTTTGCTTAAAAATGTTAGGGTGCCATATTTGATCAAAAACTTCAATTCTTTGATTAAGATTATATGAAAGAATATTTGAGGCATTTAGCTATTTATCTGTACAAAATCAATAATAGGCACCTGACAGGAAAAATTCTATTAGGTACTTGAGAGCTTTTCATGGATTACTCCTAGGTTAGTAGGCAATCAGTCTAGGTGATGAGACAATGGGCCCCTTTGTTTCGCTAAAAAACGAGGTACTGGACTGGACGTAGAGGCGTGTCCCCTGTTTTGCAAAAGAGGCGATGGACTAGACGCCGGGTGTCCCAATGGACAGGACACCGGGCTAATTTGGTGTTCTGGGAAAATTTTATTTTCCCGCCACATGGTTTGGGGGTTGAGAACAAGGAGGGGAAAAGATGAAAATGTCCCTAAAAAAAACTAATCTCTCGCTGCTCTCGCTCGCCCTCCCTCTCTATGACTGTTCACTCGCCATCCAGGTAACATCCGAATCTCTCTCTCCCTCGAGCACACTGCGTCTGTTGCCGGATCCGTACCGAACAATTGTTGTTGGCTCAATTTCTCTTGCTGGAGAAGTGCATTGAGCCATGCAAAGTGTCTCTGTCGATCTCCCCATCTCCCTCTTTCTCTCTGCCTCTCTCACCTGATTTCTGTTTTCTCTCTATTGTGTTTGCACGACTTTGGTACTATTCAACATTACTTGAGGCAACATCAAATTTCAGCAGGTATGACTCTTGCATGAAATTTTGATTGGTGATGTTTCAATTATATATATATTGTATATTGTTGGGAATTCAGTAGGTAGTTTGATGGATAATTGTTGTTCGTTTGCTTCTGTAATTGTTGTTCGTTTGATTATGTAGTTTGATGGAAATGAGTATCATAATTTTCTGCTTAATTGTTGTTCGTTTGATTATGTAGTTTGATGGAAATGAGTATCATAATTTTCTGCTTCTTTATTGTTGTTCGTTCGTTTGTTCTTCTTGCTCTTTCCTTCGCTTAATTCATTGTGAAAAGGGTTGAATTCATCCTATCCAACATTATCAAATGAAAAAAATTGGAATCTTTTCTTCATTATATGTCAATTTTGTATGCTCCTGTTTTAATGTTTGCTAATTTTGTATGCTCCTATTTCAAAGTTTGCTAATTTTTAGTCCTTAGCTTTATGTTTCAAAGATTTTGTTATTAATATGTAATTTTGCCACTACAGTTATATGTAATTTTGCCTTTAATTTTGCCAGTATGTAATTTTGTCATATGATTCCTTTCAAATGATTTGAAATGCCCAAAAAATTATATGATGGTAAGCACTAGAGCAATAATTTTAGCCTATTTTAAGTGGCTCTACTAGCTTGTACATCATGGTTCATCATGAATTGTTTGTTTGCCAATATAATCGAGTTCTTAGTTTTTCAGAGGTTCCAGCACTAAGTCATAGACGTGTCTCTACCCAAGAGATTATAGTAAATAGAAATACTAGTTACATTAGTAACAAAAGAGAAAGTAACCACTTCAGTTCTCCATTTGGCCTCTCTATTTTAATTGAATTGCTGCTCAACAAAATCCATGTGATCTGGTCTTTGGGGTGGATGGCTACATTCTTGATGAATGCTTACATCAATTTGCTTGCCTCTGTTACATTATATTATCATTTCCCGTAGCTGAAAGAAGCATTATGTATTACCACTTCACAGACTATACCGACCATGTAGTAATTTTGTATGCTCCTAAACAAGCATTTACAACTTTTCATCCCCATAGAAAGGAATTAATGTACCAAATGAATGGAGAGAACCCATAAGATTGAGCTCAAAACAGAAGCTAATATCTCGGCAATCTCCATGGATCAGGCTCAAAATACCCAATTGAAGAAAGCAAAGCTTGGTAGTCATTGCAAGGATATTCTGAAACTATCAATTCTTTATCAGTTGAAAATCAACACCCATACCCCCAAGTAGAGGTGGCAATGGGCCGTGCCTGGGTCGGCCCAGGCCTTGGCCCGAGCACAGCCCGAGTTTTGACAGGACTGTGCCAGGCACGACCCGACAATTTAGGGGGTAGGCCCAGCCCGAGCTCGGGCCGGCCCGAAACTTTTGAAGTGTTAAAATTAAATCTTGAAATTTAAAGGCCAATGGTAAGTTTTGAACCACCAACCTCTAGTTTTATTTGAGATAGCTTAAACATTGTGCTAAGCTTTATTATTTATTTTTTAACATATTTTTTATATGTAAAGCAGTACAGATTAATAATTTTTTTTTTAAAAAAATCAAATTATAGTTAAATTTTTATTTATCTTAAATACAAAAACATTCATGAAATGATAAAATAATTTTTTTAATATTATAATAGACCGCACCTTAAAAGGTTGCCTACGTACCTTCTATAGTTAAACTTGTACTCCCCAATAGAAGGATCAGGTCTACGTAGTTCTTTTTACATTTTTAATCACCCGTAGTCCCCGATGATTTAACTTGTACTTGGACTAATAGCACTAGCTTCGCTTGTTTGAGCTTCCTCCTCTCCCGATGATGAAGTATCGTGTCCTCCCTTATCTTGTAATATATCTTCAGCATTCAACCAGTCATTTAAGCAAATGCACATTTCAATCATTTCTGCATTCATTCGGCTCCTTCTTTCGTAGAGAATTCTATTTCCTACATTAAAACAAGACACAAAAGCTACTGTAGACACAAGAACAGTTAGTATATCACGTGCCATGATGGAAACAATAGGATACACATTTTCTTATTTTTTCCACCATGCTAAAATCTCATTAACATCTATTTCTTCGGAATGATTATGACCTAGAAAAAAAGTCAATTCATTGAAATTAATAGATTTAGTTTTTTTATCCTACGATCAAGTTGAGAATTAATACTATTTCCACTATCATCTTTTAATCTAGAAGAAAAAGATGTTGACTTATATATAAATGTATCACCAAATTTTGAAGCGTAAAATACAAACATAGAATTTAATAAATTTGAAATTCTAGATTTTTTTTCTTCAACAGTATTTAATTCCATATTGTTATAATAATCATCCAATAATAAATTTAAACCGTCAGTTTTCATTCTAGGGTCTAAACAAATTGCTAAATAAAATAAACTAGGTATATCTGACCAATACTTTTTAAATTTAGATTCCATTAAGAAATAATTTGTGCAAATAAAGGATGATGTCTATGTGAAGAAAATACTTCACTAATACGAACTATATGTGAAAGAGTTAAATTACATGTAGGATAATAAACACCAAAAAGTTGTTCGGTAGGTTTATTAAAAAGTTCTAAAATTTGAGTAATATGCCAAACAACTAACCAATCATTATCATTAATTGGATCACCAGACATATTTTCATTGTAAAAAATTGTAAGGATCTCTTGGTATTTTGTAGTAGACCTAAGCATATGATATGTTGAATTTCATTTAGTAATAACATCACCATTAAATTTTTTAAATGATTTATTAAGAGATTGACATAATTTTTTAAATTCTTGTGTTCTTGCTTTTGAAGAACGCATATATCTAATAACATCTCTTATTTTTTCTACATGTATATTTACTAGTTTTAAACCATCTTGTACACATAAATTAAGGACATGACAAACACAACGAACATGAAATAATTCACCTTCTAATACTAGCTTAAATAATTGTATAAGGGGAGGAATAACAACATCATTATTACTTGCATTATCAAAACTAATCGAAAGAATTTTATCATTTATATTATAGAAATATGTTACAAATCTAATAGCAGAAAAAATGACAACAGAAGTGTGTGGATATTCAAAAACTTTAAAACTAATTATTCTTTTTTGCAAAATAAAATTTCCATCAATCCAATGTGTAGTAACACAAATGTAAAAATTAGTAGTACGTTGAATAAACCAAACATCAGATGTTAAAGAAATTTTTGATTTATTATTTTGAAAACTATTTATTATATTTTTTCTATATATAAAAAATAATTTTAAAGCATCACTTTTTTTTGTATTTCGAGTATTTTTTTTATATTTTGGTTGTAAAGTATTTTTAATCCAAGTAGAAAATCTTGGTTGATCAACAAAACTAAAAGGAGATTCACTTTGAACAATTAATTTTGCAAGTTCTCGACGTTGAAAATCATGATCATATGAAAAAGTTGTTAAATCAGAAGAAGATAAATTAAGAATTTGTTGAGCTTGTGTAACCTTAGTGTCATAACCCTTTCCATGACGTAAAAGATGATCAGTTCCTCCTGTTGTTGAAGTCGAATTTTTTTATATATATTTTTTGCACCGGGATTTTGTTATAGTGCCATCAGCTTCAACAATTTTCTCAAAATATTGCCATACCGCATTTGTTTTTCTACCTGATGGACATAAATTAATAGATGGACTTATCGTCTTGATTTTGTTGAGTGGTAGGAGTACTTGGAGACATTTCTCCTAATGTATTTGATCCAGCTTGTGGAGAATAACCTGAAACATCTCTATCCGCCATTAGTAAAAAGTAAATATAAAAAGTATAAATATTATACTAAACAATGAAAAAAAATTAAGTGATTAAAAAAAAAAAACAACAATCTTGAATCCTTGATGAACTTAAAAAGTTGTTGAGAGAAAGAGTTGAGAGATGAGAATGGAGATAGAAAAAATTAAGAAGTTGAGAGGATATTTATAGGAGATTTTAAATAATAAAATAATATATATATTTTTAAATTAATTAGGTCTGACTCGGGCCAGACCAAGGGCGACGCACGCCAGGCCTGGGTCTGGCTCGGCCAGACCTAGGTCGGCGCGCGCCGAACCTGGCCAGACCTAGGTCTGACCTGTGCCGCCCTCGGTCTGGCTAGGTCTGATACGCGTCAAACGTTTGGCTAGGTCTGACGCACATCAGACCTGGCTTTGATCGGGCTAGCATAGCACGCGTGTCGTGCTCGGGCCAATACGGTGTGCGTGCCGTGCTCGGGTCAGCACAGTGTGCGTGTCGGGCCTAGGACGGCCCACGTGCCTAGGGGGCGAGCCCAACCCGCCCCTTGGGCACAGACGGGCTGTGCCCGGCTTGACCTGAAATTCTTCGGGCCGAGTCAGGCACGACTGTAAGACCCGAGGTTTCCTAATATAAAATTTATTTTTGGTGCAGCGCACCGGATCGGGAGTTAGTCGGGTCGAGTCGCGGAATCACGACGAGTAGAAGGTATAATTTAAGCCTTATGAAATTTTATTTGATAAATGTTCCTTCCTTATTAATCATAAGATGTTTTAGTAGAGTTGAGTCTGAATCGTGTTTGCGGATCGAGTCGGGGCTCGAATCGGGCTCGGATTGAGTCGAGTAGGGGCTAAGTGAATAGGAGGGGCATAATGGTCAAGGGAAGATGAGGGAATTAATCCCTCATCCCCCTAGCAGTCGTGCAGCTCATCATTGGAGCCGCACACAACCCAACAAATGGGAGGGAGGAGGAGAAAGTCTGGAGACGGCGTCAGATTCGTGCTGCCGTTGGAAAGATCGAGATCATCGTCGCTCGTCCATTCTTCTTCCTTAATCAAGGTGAGTAGTCGAATCTCGGTTTGTAGGTGACGCTAGTGGCCTAACCGAATAGATGTGATAGATCAAGGTTTTTGTGTGTCGTTTCTTGTCGATTGATGTCGTTTCTCGAATTCTCAAATCATATTCTACATCGTCGTATGGATTTTGTTGTTATACGATCTTTTTGTGAGGAATCTAGGGCCGGCTAAATAGAGGGAAAAGGGGGAAGGTCATGCCAAAAATTTCCCCAATTCCCTCGAGTGGTTTAAACCCTTGGATCGATTCTTTTTTGATGTAGAAAAATTCTGTACAAGTAGATTTTGTAATCCCCCCCCCCCCTTCAATGAGGCTTGGCCGACCGTGTACCCTTGCCTAGGGTTCGACCGAGTGGAGAGGAGGTGAAGTCGATCGAGCATCTTGATTACTTCTCTTAGGGACGATGTTCGTCGATTGAAATTGTATATCTAGCGATTGGCGAGTGTATTGAAATTATGAGTAGATTATTTTTGAAAATTGTAGAAGAACATCTCCTTAAATGCGCATGTAAGACAAAATACTAGGTATGGTATATGATTTATGATGTTTCCTTCATCGAAATTCTAATGCTAGTATTGAAATTTCCATGCTAGATTAATTGTTACCTTGCTGGAATTTATTGATTAAATGCAAAATTTAATTACCTTATTGTTGAAAGCATGTTGTTAATTTTGGTATTAGCCATAGAATAATTCCCTTATAACATATGTGTTGTTACATAATTGTATTCGGACATTTCTACACTTATGACAAGTAATCTACACTTAATGAACATGACGAATGATGCTAGATGACTATACGGAAATTATTGGTAATTTAAATGATCGGAAAAACATGAATGTAGACAAGCTAGGTTTCACACCTAGGGAATAATCAGCGGGCACTAGTGTACAACTGGTGTGGCCCGAAATAAGGGGGCTCGATACGGGCGAATGCCCGAGGTTTTAAATAAGGAAACTTTAGAACACTTTGTTTGTGTACTGTGATTACGATGGTCGGCTGAGAAGCATGAACAGTCGGAACGACTAATGCTTGACTCGGCGGATGATTTGGGTCATGAGATTGCACCAACGGCCCGCTAGGTGTTAGACCCGGGTGGCAGAGGGTCTTGAGATTCCGTCAGTGGGCCACGCTGAAGGTAGACCCGAGTTGGGTGGGACTAGCTATCCCTAACCCAATGGGTTCCTGAGACTAGTTGACCATCCTTGTCGACGGCTCGGTGATTGTTTGACTTTCCTTATATGATATGTGGGCCGTGCGGCCGGATTATTATCTTGTGGTGTAGGGCCGATTTGGCCGGGTGTATGGTTTATACATGTTGGCCTTTGAGCCGGTAGTTATATCATAACTAGATTAGATCCCTATAACTATAAATTGCTGACTTATATGCATTTTATTATTGGGGATTTATGTGGAGGTTTGGAAGGACCGCTCACTGAGTCCCGTGTGGACTCACGATTTATTTCTCTTATTTTTGCAGAGCCCAACCAGTGAGGTGAGGCTTGGAGTCATGGTGCAACTGGAGGGCAAACAGTGGCGTAGATCTCGTAGCAGCGTCCAGTAGTCGTAGTCGTGATGTCTAGGGTTGTTTTTTTTTTATACACTGAGAAATGTTGATTTGTAAAACATATATTTGACTTTAACTCGAGTCATTCTTAATAGTTGGTTGGTTTTGCAACTCTTTTAAAATTGTCGAACCTTCTTTAAAACTAAATGAAAGTTTGTATCGTTGTTCTTTTACTCATATGTTTTTTGGTTAGTGTGCATTCTCAGTATTTTGTTATTTAGTGTATGTGTTAGGCTTCAGGGTAGGACATAGACCTTGGCCGATCACGCAACCCCGAGATGGGGCGTGAAAAAGTTGGTATCAGATCTTTTGGTTAGGTCTTGACTACGACAAAGAGTTGGGTACCATATGAGACATATGCTAGCGTGTCGACATACGGTATAGGTATTCTACGAGATTTGGCAACCATGACTGCACTTAGCGCACCATGCGGTTAGTAATTTAAATTACAATGGAATGAATTATTTATGTTAACGAGAGAATTGTTTGTCTTTTTCTCTCTATGAAAGTGTGATGGAGACTCACAATGCTGCACTGAGCGGTAGTGGCAGTAATTCGGGAGAGTGCCGGGGCCAAGGCCGAGGCCGGGACCGGGGCAGGGAAAGAGAGTAGTCCAAAGAACAGGGACAAAACTCTGCGGTTGCTCAACTACAAGCTCAGGTGGCTCAGTTAACAGAGGCACTCCTCAGAGTGCAGGAGTTAAGACATCAGATGTAGCAGCAGTAGTCGTCGTCACAGCCTGTACCTATGGTTCCGGTGGTATCGATGGTAGCCGAGACAGTAGCACTGGTGATCAGGGTTCCGGGAGCCCCATCTTATGCAAAGTTCATCACGCTGAAACCACCAGAATTCATCGAAACAGATCGGCAGGTGGAAGTCACCGAGTTTCTGGGGATTTCTACGAACTGTGAATGGAACTGGGGTGCTCATCGGAAGCAGCGGCTCGTATGGTTGGGCTACAGATGAGGGGACTGGCAAAGTTCTGACTGCACACTTGGAGAGCTCGCAGGGTAACAGGCGCGCCGCCTCCCACCTAGGAAGAATTTAGGGCGACTGTGGTAGAATAGTACTTGCTAATGAGTGTTCGCGATAAGCGGGCACAAGACTTTGAGATGCTGCGTTAGTCTGGTGGCATGTTAGTGTCAGAGTATGAGATGGAATTTAATCGGCTTTCCAAATATCATCCGACCCTAGTGGCATCTGAGACCGCCAGGGTCAAGAGGTTCGTTGGGGGCTTGAGGCCCCAGATAGGCAGGCTCATCCACTACACCGAGGATTCCACTCTTGCCCAGGTGGTGGATGAGGACCTTCGGAAGGAAGCTTTGGTGCCGTTTGAGAGGAACGATAGACCGGCCAAGAAGAAATTTTGGCCGCAAGGGTCTGGAGGCCGACCCGATCACTCTAAGGGGATTGTAGCTACCGTAGATCACCAGCAGAGCCGAGAGCAGGGTGGTAGCTGGGGCCGTGGGGGCCCCAGGGTCTGGGACAGGGAGGTCGGCAGGGTCAGGGGGTGTTTCGCAGAAGTCAGACATGTCGCAGTGTGGTCGCTGTAATCGGAGGCACTAGGGGGCTTGTTTTGGCTGCTCGAATGCTTGCTTTAAATGCGGTTAGGTTGGGCACTTTAAGAAGGACTGTCCGGATAGAGTTGACCAGAGATCTGAGCAGTCAAAAGGAAATGAGCCTATGTCAGTAGGGTCAGTGGCTTAGAGAGGTCAGATGCAGAGCAGGGGACCGCAGGCTAGCCATTCAGAGAGACCATCTGCCAGGGTTTTCGCCATGAACCACGATAGGGTAGAGGCATCAAAGGCAGTGGTGACAGGTAATATTTTAGTCAGTTCTTCTACTGCTTATGTTCTATTTGATCCGGGTGCCACACACTCATTTGTATTTGCCAAATTTGCTGCCGGATTGCCTAAGGCACCTTCCTTGCTTGTTGTGCCGTATGTGGTGTCAATGCCTACGGGAGATGCATTGATAGTAGGGTCGATCTTTTCGTGACTGCGAAGTGCTAATCTATGGTCATGTGTTGAAAGCAAAATTGACACTTCTGCCTATGCTTGAAATTGATGTCATCCACGGCATGGATTGGCTGATAGAGCACTTTGCATCAGTTAACTGTAGGGCTAAGACTGTCACGTGAAGTAAGCTCGGGTTGCCGTAGTTCACCTTCCGTGGAGAAGGAAGGGATGAGCCAATGGGTGTCATTTTAGCCCTTAAGGCTCGTAAATTGTAGGTAGGCGATTGCCAGTCCTTCTTGGCCTTCGTATCTATGGCCAAGGAAAAAGGCGACACGGTTTAGGAAATTAGTGGAACTCTGGTGATCTATGAGTTCCCCGATGTCTTCCCGGAAGAATTGCCAGGATTACCACCTAGAAGAGAAATCAAATTTTGCATTGAATTGCAACGCGGGGAGGCACCGATCTCCATCCCACCCTATAGGATGGTGCCGGCCGAACTTCGGGAGTTAAAGACGCAGTTGCAAGAGTTATTGGACTTGGGCTTCATTCGCCCAAGTGTGTCCCTGTGGGGTGCTCCGGTCCTATTTGTGAAGAAAAAGGACGGGTCCATGCGCATGTGCGTCGACTCTAGACAGCTCAATAAGGTGACAATAAAAAATCGTTACCCGTTGCCTAGAATCGACGACTTCTTCGACCAGTTGCAGGGGGCACAATGATTTTCAAAGATTGATTTGAGGTCTGGATATCATTAGCTGAGAATCCGAGACTGTGACGTGCCCAAGACTACCTTCAGGACTCGCTATGGCCATTATGAGTTCCTGGTGATGTCATTTGGATTGACTAACGCACCTGCGGCCTTTATGGATCTCATGAACAGAGTGTTCAAAGAATACCTGGACAGATTTGTGATCATCTTTATTGACGACATCCTAGTGTATTCCAAGAGCAAGGAGGAGCACTCCGAGCATTTGAAAATGGTCCTGGAAATCCTAAGAAAATATCAGTTGTATGCCAAATTCACCAAGTGTGAGTTTTGGTTAGAAAGTGTGGGATTCCTAGGTCATATAGTGTCCAAGGAAGGAATCAGTGTGGATCCCGCCAAGATAGAGGCGGTAAAGGACTGGAAGCGGCCGACTAGTGTGACTGAAGTCTGCAGTTTCTTGGGGCTAGTTGAGTATTACAGAAAGTTTGTAGAAAATTTCTCCTGGATTGCAACTCCCCTGACTCGGTTAACCCAGAAGAAGGTCAAATTTGATTGGGATGGAAAGTGTGAGGAGAGCTTCATGAAGCTCAAAGAATATTTGACATCAACACCAATTTCGGCTGTACCTTCAGGCTCGGGAGGATTTATGGTATACTGTGATGCCTCTCGGGTTGGCCTGGGCTGTGTTATGATGCAGTATGGCAGAGTGATCGCCTATGCGTCTCGCCAATTGAAGGTTCATGAAAAGAATTACACAACACATGATTTGAAATTGGCGACGGTAGTGTTTGCCCTGAAGCTATGGCGCCACTACTTGTACGGTGAGACTTGTGAGATTTATACTGACAACAAAAGCCTCCAATACTTGCTCACCCAAAGGGAGCTCAATTTAAGGCAGAGAAGATGATTGGAACTTTTGAAAGATTATGATTATACCATCTTATATCACCCTAGGAAGGCCAATATGGTAGCGGACGCGCTGAGCAGGAAGTCCATGGGTAGCCTGGCCCATTTGGCAGCCGGGAGGAGACCGCTAGCGCGAGAATTGGCACTGTGCTTGGATGGGGGAGCAGTTCTAGCTGTGTCTGCTTCGGGTGCCCTAGTGGCACATGTGCGGGTACAATCCACACTGGTGGATATATTGCATACCGCGCAGGGGGAGGACGCCTTCTGTACCATGACTAAGGACTTAGTGCAGAGAGGCGATGCAGAGAATGACTTCAGGTTGGACTTAGAGGGTGTCTTAAGGTTCAGAGACCGGATAGTGGTGCTTGATATGGCAAAGGTGCGCAGGCAGGTCCTGGAGCTGGGGCATCAATCTACTTATACGATGCATCCGGGAGCCACCAAAATGTACCGAGACTTAAGGCAGCATTACTGGTGGAAGGGCATGAAAAGGGAGGTAGCAGAGTTCATATCCAAGTGTTTGGTTTGCCAGCAAGTGAAGGCCAAACACCTGAAGCCCGCAGGGCTACTGCAAAACCTCGAAGTTCCCGGTGGAAGTGGGAAAAGATTACTATGGATCTAGTGACAGGGCTGCCTAAGTCAAGGGGTAGATTTGATTCCATTTGGGTGGTAGATCGGTTGACAAAGACTGCTCATTTCTCCTATCAAGACAACCTTTTCTGCTGAGCAGTATGCCAAACTATTCTAGGACAGGATTGTGGCATACCATGGTACCACAGTGATGATTATATCAGATCGAGGTACCCAGTTCACAGCCCAGTTTTGGCAATCCTTCCAGGAAGCCTTGGGTACTCAGGTGCACTTCAGCACAGTTTTCCATCCGCAGACGGACAGACAGTCAGAGAGAATCATCCAAACCTTGGAAGATATGCTGAGGGCCTGCGTTCTAGACCTAGCTGGCAGTTGGGAGAAACACCTACCGTTGATTGAGTTCGCCTACAATAATAGCTATCATAGTAGCATTGGCATGACTCCTTTCGAGGCCTTGTATGGACGGCGGTGTAGGTCTCCAGTGGGCTGGTTTGAGGCCGGAGAATATCTCATTGTGGGTCCTGATCTGGTTGAGGAAGTGGTGGAGAAGGTGAAAATCATAGAGGAAAGATTGTTGGCGGCTCAGAGTCGCCAAAAAATGTATGCTGACAAGAAGGCCAGAGAGCTGGAGTTTGCGGAAGGTGACCTAGTGTTTCTGAAGGTCTCCCCCATGAAAGGGGTTGTTCGATTTAGGAAGAAAGGAAAGCTGAGCCCCCAGTTTGTTGGGCCTTTTCCCGTTCTCCGATGGAGGGGTGTTATAGCTTATGAGCTGGCCTTGTCTCCTAGCATGAGCAGGGTACACCCGATTTTTCATGCATAAATGCTCAGGCGATATGTGAGAGATGATTCACACGTGATTGAACCTTCTATGGTTAAGGTGGATTCGGCTGTCTCATTCGAGGAAAGATCGGTGGAGATCCTCGACCGCCAAATTAGGAAGCTGAGGTTCAAAGAAATTCCTCTGGTAAAGGTTAGATAGGAGCACCACTCCGGGCAGGAAGCCACTAGGGAGGTAGAGCGAGACATGAGAGAGCGCTACCCTTTCTTGTTTGAAGAACCAGTAAGTCCTTATAATTCAGCAAAATTTGAGGACGAATTTCTCTTAAGGGGGGAAGGTTTTAAGACCCAAGGTTTCCTAATATAAAATTTATTTTTGGTGCAGCGCACTGGATCGGGAGTTAATCAGGTCGAGTCGCGAAATCGCCACGAGTAGAAGGTATAATTTAAGCCTTATGAAATTTTATTTGATAAATGTTCCTTCCTTCTTAATCATAAGATGTTTTAGTAGAGTCGAGTCCGAATCGTGTTTGCGGATCGAGTCGGGGCTCGAATCGGGCTCGATTCGGGCTCAGATTGAGTCGAGTAGGGGCTAAGTGAAAAAGAGGGGCATAATGGTCAAGGGAAGATGAGGGAATTAATTCCTCGTCCCCCTAGCAGCCGTGCGGCTCATCATTGGAGCCGCGCGCAGCCCGAGAAAGGGGAGGGAGGAGGAGAAAGTCTGGAGACGGCGCCAGATTCGTGCCGCCTTTGGAAAGATCGAGATCGTCGTCGCTCGTTCATTCTTCTTCCTTGATCAAGGTGAGTGGACGAATCTCGGTTTGTAGGTGAGGCGTGTGGCCTAATCGAATAGATGTGATAGATAGATGTTTTTGTGCGTCGTTCTTGTCGATTGATGCCATTTCTTGAATTCTCAAATCATGTTCTTCATCGTTGTATGAATTTTGTTGTTAGACGATCCTTTTGTGAGGCATCTAGGGCCAGCCGAATAGAGGGAAAAGGGGGAAGGTCATGCTGAAATTTTTCCCAATTCCCTCGAGTGGTTTAAACCCTTGGATCGATTCCTTTTTGATGTAGAAAAATTCTGTACAAGTAGATCTTGTAATTTCATGGTTGAATTATTCTTTCCCTCACCTTCAATGAGGCTCGGCCAACCGTGTACCCTTGACTACGGTTCGGCCGAGTGGAGAGGAGGGTGAAGTCGATCGAGCATCTTGATTACTTCTTTTAGGGATGATGTTCGTCGATTGAAATTGTAGATCTAGCGATTGGCGAGTGTATTGAAAGTATGAGTAGATTATTTTTGAAAATTGTAGAAGAACATCTCCTTAAATGCGCATGTAAGACAAAATACTAGGTATGGTATATGATTTATGATGTTTCCTTCATCGAAATTCTAATGCTAGTATTGAAATTTCCATGCTAGATTAATTGTTACCTTGCTGGAATTTATTGATTAAATGTAGAATTTAATTACCTTATTGTTGAAAGCATGTTGTTAATTATGGTAGTAGCTGTAGAATAATTCTCTTATAACTTATGTGTTGTGACATACTTGTATACAAATATTTCTATGCTTATGACAAGTAATCTACACTTAAGGAACATGGCGAATGATGCTAGATGACTATAAGGAAATTATAGGTAGTTTAAATGGTCGAAAAAATGTGAATGTAGACAAGCTAGGTTTCACACCTAGGGAATAATCAGCGGGCACTTGTGTGCACCTAGTGTGGCCCGGAAAAAGTGGGCCGGATACGGGCGAATGCCTGGGGTTTTAAATAAGGAAACTTTAGAACACTTTGTTTGTGTAATGTGATTGCGATGGTCGGCTAAGAAGCATGAACGGTTGGAACAACTAATGCATGACTCGGTCGGTGATTTGGGACTTGAGATTGCACCAGTGGGACCACTAGGTGCTAGACCCGGGTGGCAGAGGGTCTTGACATTTCATTAGTGGGCTATGCTAACGGTAGACCCGAGTTGGATGAGACTAGCTATCCCTAACCTGGTGGGTTCCTGAGACTAGTTGACCATCCTAGTCGATGGCCCGCTGATTGTTTGACTTTCCTTATATGATATGTGGGCCGTGCGGCCGGATTATTATCTTGTGGTGTAGGGCTGATTTGGCCGGGTGTATGGTTTATATAGGCTGACCTTGGAGCCGGTAGTTATATCATGATTAGATTAGATCCCTATAACTATAAATTGCTGACTTATATGCATGTTATTTTTGGGGATTTATGTGGAGGTTCAGAAGGACCGCTCACTGAGTCCCATGTGGACTCACGGTTTATTTCTCTTATTTTTGCAGAGCCCGACCAGTGAGGTGTGGCTTGGAGTCATGGTGTAGTTGGAGGGCAGGCAGTGGCATAGATCTCGTAGCAGCATCCAGTAGTCGTAGTCGTGATGTCTAGGATTGTGCTTTTTTTATACACTGAGAGATGTTGATTTGAAAAACATGTATTTGACTTTAACTTGAGTCGTTCTTAATAGTTGGTTGGTTTTGCAACTCTTTTAAAATTGTCGAACCTTCTTTAAAACTAAGTGAAAGTTTGCCTCGATGTTCTTTTACTTGTATGTTTTTTGGTTAGCGTGCATTCTTAGTATTTTGTTATTCAGTGTACGTGTTAGGCTTCAGGGTAGAACATAGACCCTGGCCATTCACGTGACCCCGAGATTGGGCGTGACAATGGCCCAGAACCAGGCCGGGTCCATGCCTCCCATGGGCGAGCCCGTTCCATTGCCACCTCTACCTCCAAGGCAAAACAACTTTTATGATAAGCACATGCAGCTGTTTGTTTAAATCTATTTCATGTTCTTTGATGGCAAAATTAACATAGCAGCTGGATCCACATTTCTTTTATACATTGTTCCTAATTTATAGTTAATTTTTAAGGCAAAGTTAACATAGCATCTGGTTCAGGAGTGGACTGCTTTTGTTCCTAATTTGTTGTTAATTTATTGTTTTTTCAGTGAACAATAAATGAGCTGCCATTTATTTTATATATTGCTACATGGAGAATGTATTTGCTTGCTATGTCTATGATTAGATTCTTTTTTGTTAACTTCATATTGCGTGATGATTACGAGAGTTGCGACCGACACAAGTTGCGGCTTCAGCTATCCGTAGTTCGGTTGACCGATCGGTCGACCGACAAGGCTACTGCCCATTTTTGGCTTCGGTCGATCGACCGCCCGGTCGACTGAAATAGCCCACTGCCTATTCTTACCCATCTTTAGTCGACCGACCGATCGACCAAGAGGCTACTGCCGATTTGCGACCTTCTTCGATTGACCGACCGGTCGACCCAGATGGCTTCTGCCATTTTTCTAACCCTATTCGGTCGATCGACCGATCGACCGAACATAGGCTGATATTGATTTTTCAGCCATTTTTCTTGCGCGCTTCATTTTCGGGTTCTGGCCTTCAACGTGCGTCATCTTGAAGAGCTTTCCATGTGTTCTTTAGACTTGTCCAAGACGTCTTTGGTGCAGACGCCGATCTTCGAGAAATTTCCGCGACGAACCCGAGCGCGACGATCTATGTCCTTTCGATTTTCCGATTTCTTCCGATTTATTCGATCGAGGACATCGAACACTAACCGATATGGAATCTAAAAGATTTCTCAATGAAATATTAGTTCCATGTTTGTTATCATCAAAACCAAGATTAAGACCAAGGTTGAAAGCCTAAAGCCAACAATCTTCCCATTTTTGATGATGACAAACATCCTTAAGAAAATATATTCATTAAAGCATAGAGGATATCAGGCATGGGATTTCTCCCCCTATCAACATGCATATCTATATAATAGAACTCCCTCTCTCTATATGCATGGTCTTTCTATATTTTCCTCCCCTTTACCTATAAATTTCTCTCCCTTTACCTATAATTTTCTCCCCCTTTTGACATCAATCAAAAAGGGCAAGAAAGGTTAATCTAGTCAAAGTTGAGACTTTAAAATTACCAATTGTTGGGAGACTCTAAAATTGTTTTTCATAAAACATGTAAGTCTCAACCAAAGGGACGAAAATTTGATATGAGACTAAATCATACATGATAGCAAAGAGTGATAGATAGAATCCAAACCTAAATCATGTATGCCCTCAAGTATGAATGTACTCATATCTTTTTCATGACATTTTAGATTTCATTCAAACTTTCAAAATATTAAGATATGGTCATTTAAATCATGTATATCAAGTTTGAAGTGAAACTAATGTCATTTGATCCAAATATGAACTTAGCACGTTTTCATTTGAAATAAGCATGAAAACATGAAAATGCTAAGTATCAAGTTTTGCTATCTACTCATGTTTTCTCTATCTTAAGCATCTAGACATCAAACATGAGAGAGTGTAAGTCTATGAATCAAGTTTGGGCTTAAAATAAAATTTCTAAGTCACTTTGTTGACTTAGGTTAAACTATACTTCAAGTTTTCAAAAATCAAACTTTTAAATCTATGCAAAATCATATTTTCGACGAAATTTTTTGATATCAATTGTTGGACGAATTTTTTTGAAACTTTAACTGAACAAGCTAGATTTTACAAGGAATCTAGAGGTTTAAGAATCAATCAAAAATCAGTTTTCTAAAATTCATAAGATTCTTGAAAGTCCAGGGGCATTTTTGTAAATGTCAGGTATTTTAAGAAAGTTATCATTTTTTATTCAAACTTTCCAGATATCGTTGAATGGTCGTTTGAAATGCATGTGTCAAGTTTGAACTTAAAATGAATTTGCAAAGTCCATTTTTCAATCGATCTCGAATTTTACTAAAAGCTAATTTTTTTAAGATATCGCTCAAATTATCAAATTATTTTTAGAAATGATTTTACTTAAAGAATAGAGAGAGCGATATTGGAAATGAAATCAAAATAGCATGCCCAAAGTTTCATTTGAAGTTTTTGAAGAAAAATCAAAGTATCGGAAAGATTGATATTTCAAGAAGGATGATACTTTGAATTTTTGAAATCCAACTTCAAAAATTCACTATAAATCAGGTTCTTGATGAAATTTTTCAAAATTTTTACTGAAGAACCTAGATTTTTCAGTGAGGGTTCAGTTTCAAGAATCAATTAAAAAGGATTTTTCTATATTTCTATAGAAATAACTGAAAATGCCTACCAATTATTGGTCGAAATGACATTTTTGTAATTTTCAATTATTTTCAAAACGTGTTCAATTTTCATTCAAACTTTTATGACACCATAAAATGATCATGTAAAGAGTGTATGACAAGTTTGAAATGAAAATTATGTCCTTACGTCAAGAAATCAACCTAGCATAGTTTCATTCAAAACTAAGCTAGTTATCATGAAACTTGCTAAGTTTCAATCTTATCATTTACTCATGATTTTTCAAACTTAACCCGATGGACACCTAACATGTTCAACCAATTTTCAATTTAAAATGAAGTCTCTAAAGAAAAGTATCAACCTAGTCTGATTTCATAAATATGATGAAATGGGCTAAGTTATCAAGATTTTTCCTACTCATGAAAATTCAAATATCTATCATGCATAATCAATCATGAGCATAGAGAAATCATTTAAGCATAGGTATACTAATATTTTTGCAAAATCAAATTCATACATCTTTCAATAGAATTTGCCAAACTTATCATTTACTTTTCAAATTCTTTTAGATAGCATAGCCTTCCTATGTTTACCACTTTCTTAATTTGCAAGTAGGCTTCATTAGTATCATAATGAAATTATATACCAACTAGCAAGCTAACATACTAAATAGCAAAGGGTCAATGCAAGGTTTCATTTAAAAATCTCAACCTATTCTAGATAGTAAAGATTCATTTTAAAGAATTAACATGTTATCAAAATGAATCAAAGAGATCTTAAAATATGAAATATTTAAAGAGTAAGATCTCTAAACATGTTTAGCTAGTTTGGACTTAAAAGAATGTCTCTAGTATCAACCTAGAGCAAGTTTCATTTAATGAAATTTGCCTAAGTGTTAAAATTCTACATTCTCATGAGAATTCAAAGATTTATCATGTAATTCTAATCATGAGTATTGAGACATCATTTAAGCTTAAACATTGAGGTATAATACTAAGATTTTGAATTTATCAAAGTTATACCTTATTCATGATGATTTAGCCAAACTAATCTTTTTTATTCTAATTAGCCTTCCTAAAATACTCATAACTTGCAAGTGAGCTACACAAATGTTTTAGTGAAAATATAGCTATTTAGCAAGCTAACCAAACAAAAAGCAAAGAGAAGAATCAAATATCATTATAAAAATTCACTTTGCTAAATAGCTTGATATCCGTTTTAAATAGAGTTATCGTGAATCCGAAACGAATTTAGAGATCTCAAAATATAAAATGTTTATAAAATAAGATCTCCAACCCTTCCTATTAGTTGAAAACCGAAAGGCCATAATTAGCCTATGATATAGAACCACAAGGTCACTTAGGCCCATTACAGGTCACATAGGTCTTCGAAGAGTCCGGAAATCAAAAAATAAAAAATCATTTGAAATATATTAAGAGCGGGGGAAAATCAATCAATTTTAAGCATGTATCATAAACACCAACTTCAAACATAAAGTAGAGAAAAGGTGATGATACCAAATGATTTAGATGCCAATTCTTAAACCTAAGGCATCTAGACTGGGTGAAGACTTTGAAGTTGCAACCATGTAAGGATTCTTCCTTCAATTTCTTGGTCAACTTCAACTCTTCAATTTCCATTACCCTTGTGTGGTGGCTCCCCCTACAAAAAAACATGAAACTTTTGGTACCCAAATGACTTTGGGTCCTTGGGGGTTAGATGGCTTAGGAATCCAAAGTGTCCTAGCTACACTTAATTTTTTTTTGAATGCACAATCATAAATCGCATGGCCATAGACACCACAACAAAAACAATATATGTCCATGAAACTTTTTCTTTTCATTTTTGACATGGACATGAGTTTTAACGATAGAATGCTTGACATAGGAAGGATGATGGGCATGAGCATTCTTAAGGGTAACATTTTTCTTTTGAGGTTTCTTAAATTAATGAGACATTTTGATTTTTAGAATTGAAAGAAGAAGCATTAACTTTCCTACTTAAAATCAACATCTCATTTTTCAACTCATTCATAGATTTATGCAATGCATGTACTTGAGATTTTAACATGCAATTCTCATTTTCTAAATTATCATTTTTAAGCTTCAAATCCTTAAGCTTAAGTTCTACATTATCATGGCATGAATCAAAAGACCTAAATTTTAATTTTTCATTTTCTAGTTTGGATTCATGCAAATGAGAATTAAGAATCACATTTTCCTTTTTCAACATTTTATTTTCCTTATCTTTTCTAACAAGCAAGGCATACATTTTCCTACATACATCTACTAACTCATCATATGACATGTTATGAGAACTAGTAGAGCTAGCATCTTCATTTTCATTAGCATGACTAGGTGAAGGAGAGTGTACCTCATCAATAGCATTCATGAGGCTAACTTTAGATGTGGTTTCATAGTCATTTCTAGAGGGTGCTTCAAGTGAGTGAGAGGTGGAGGTGGAAGCACTTGACCTCTTCCTTGCTTTGTTTCTTTATGCTTGGGCAGTTTTTCTTCACATGCCCCTTTTCATTGCAAGCATGACAAATTACTTTTCTTTTTCGTCTCTTGGAGCTACTTCTTTGACTGGAAGAGCTATGGGCATCAAAACCAAGATTAGGGGTAGGTGAATGACCATTGTCATCACTACCTTCATTAAATGTACCAATTTCTTCGGTTTTAGCATGATCGTATAAAATATTCAAACTAGCCCATAAATCAAAAGCCGTAGAGCAATGCATGACTTTTTCAAGAATGCCATTTGGTAAGGTGCAAAGAATATAATTCATGGCATCTCCATTATACTTAAACATTTTCTTATCTAATTCACTCCGAGCATGCATGTCAACCTTAGGTTCAATGAATTCCCAATGTAACATGTTAAAGACACCAAAACCTTTAGTCTTTAAATAAGTGTACATCCTATATTTCCAAAGACCAAAGTTTGAGTCATCGAACCTAGGAGGTGAAGACGCTACCAACTCTAGTGCCATTCTCGGATCGAGACAAGGTGTAGAAGAGATGGTGAAATCTCAAGCTACGGGCCCGCTCTGATACCAAATGTTGTAGAAATGACAACACTAGAGGGGGGTGAATAGTGTGTTATCTAATTGATTCGCCTAATTCAATTTTGATTGTTTACTTAGATCACTTAGGCATGTTGCAATTTTACGATTAAATGCGGAAGCAAGATAAACTAATTAAGTACAAACAACAATAGATAACAATGCTAACACACAAATTTATAGTGGTTCGGCCCCAATGCCTACTCCACTACCTAAGCACCCCGCTTAGGATTTCCAAACTAGGTTTACTAGATTAATTCTTGTTTCCCTTACAATGATGACTTTGACTTGAAGAGTCGCACTCTCGACCTAAGGAACTTCCACACCCGGAAGTCTCCACCTTCTTACCGAGACCACTCTTCCACCTCAACCCTAAGGGATACGTTAACCAATCCTAGTAAATCTAAGTTTACACAAGTGGCTTTACACCTTCACAACAAGATAACCACTTCCACACAAGACCTAACAACCTAGGTCTTCACAATCTCAAATCAAAGAAAAATAAGTTCAAATAAACAGTTAAAATTACAATGAAAAGAGCTAAAGGGTAAAACAAGGTTAAATGCTCTTTTCCAAGCCTTCGACACCTTCAACTCGTCAAGAGGTAGAGCTCGCATTAAATCCCGAGTTGAGACAGAGTGTGCGCTTGAAGCGGATTTTGACAAAAGATTAGGGCGCGCTGTAATCAATCTTTAGAAGGCTCAAATCTCCCTTTAGAGTGCTCAATCGAATCTGTAAGAGTGGGAGAAGTAGAGATTAAGAGGTTAGATGAATGATATTTATACCCTCTCAAAGAAACGACAGCTCAACGGGTAGAAAACTTATCCGTTTAGCCGCTCGATTGATTGGTCGGTCGACTGCTCGATCAACCGCTGCCTTACTCTCTGTGTGCGGTCGACCGACGGGTCGACCGCCAGACGCAAATCTTGTGTTCCCTCAATCCGGTCGATCGCCCGGTCGATCGACGCAAGTTGCGGCTTCAGCTATCCGCAGTTCGGTCGACCGATCGGTCGTCCGCCCGATCGACCGAAGTAGCCCACTGCCTATTTTTACCCATCTTCGATCGACCGACCGGTCGACCGAGAGGCTACTGCCGATTTGCGACATTCTTCGATCGACCGATCGATCGACCGAACATAGGCTGATATTGATTTTTCAACCATTTTTATTGCGCGCTTCATTTTCGGGTTCCAACCTTCAACGTGTGTCATCTTGAAGAGCTTTCCATGTGTTCTTTAGACTTGTCCAAGATGTCTTTGGTGCACACGTCGATCTTGGAGAAATTTCCGCGACATACCCGAGCGCGACGATCAATGTCCTTCCGATTTTCCGATTTCTTCCGATTTATCCGATCGAGGACATCGAACACTAACCGATATGGAACTTGAAAGATTTCTCAATGAAATATTAGTTCCATGTTTGTTATCATCAAAACCGAGATTAAGACCAAGGTTGAAAGCCTAAAGCCAACAATACTAGCTCCCAGAATCCGGCGCTAAACAACGACACCCAAACCAATTGGTGAAAAGGAAGGGCGCACCTTCATCTAATACCATATAGGGCCCAAGCTCCCTCGGCGTTCGAGTGTGACTCGGCCCGCCAAGCCTACATGCCACGAGGCGATTGATGACTTAGCCTGCTTGGCCTACACGCCAACATGTACACTTTCCTAAAGACTCAAGATTTAGGTGTTTTTAATATGGTAAAGTCAAAATACATAGAACCTAAGGAAAATATGGATGCATGGACCCAAGAACAAATTTATAGGTTTGAATTAAATGCTAAGGCATCAAATTGCATATATTGTTCTTTGGAAAATAACATCTTTGAAAAAGTCATGCATTGTACTTTGGCTTTTGATATTTGGGCAATTTTAAATATGTTATATGATTATGCCAAGACTGAAGAGATTGACACTTCTAATGAAGGTAGTAATGCCAATGGTTATTCACCTACCACTAATCTTGATTTTGATGCCCATAGTTCTTTTAGTCAAAGGAGTAGCTCCAAGAGCCAAAAAAGGAAGGTAGTGTGTCATGCATGCAAGGAAAAGGGGCATGTGAAGAAAAATTACCCTTCCATGAAGAACAAGGCAAAGAAGAGGTCAAATGCTTCCACATCATCATCTAATTCGAGTGAAGCATCCATTTGCCATGACTATGAAGCCATCTCAAAAGATTGCCTCATGAATAATAACAATGAGGTACACCATTCTCCATCTATTCGTATTAATGAAAATGATAGCACTAACTCATCTAGCTCTCATGATTTGCTTTATGATGAATTAATGGATGAGTACAAAAACATGTATGCCTTGCTAATTAAAAAGGATAAGGAAAATAAAAGGTTAAAGAAAGAAAATGTGACGCTTAATTCTTGCTTGCATGAGTTCAAATTGGAAAATGAAAATTGAAATCTAGGTCATTTGATTCATGCCATGATGATATGAAACTTGAGATTAAGGACTTGAAACATAAAAATGATAATTTAAAGAATGAAAATAGCATGTTAAAAACTCGATTGCATGCTATTCAAAAATCCATGAATGATTTGAAAAGTGAAGTTATTTTCTTGAATAAGAAAGTAAATGAATTAAAAAATGCTTCATCTACTAAGAACACTAGAATGAGAAATGCTTATGTAAAGAATGCCAATGTTCATCATCATTCTCATGCTAAGCATTCTACCATTAAACCTCATGTTCAAAAGAAGAATGTTTCGTTTAAGAATGCTCATGTTCATCATAGCTCACCTGTCAAGCATTCTAGTGATAAATCAAATGTCCATAGGGAAAATAAAAAGTTTTATGGACATTGTTTTTGTTGTGGTACATATGGCCATGCAATCTATGATTGTGCATTTAAGAAGAATCCAAGTGTTGCTAAGACACTTTGGATACCTAGGCCAACTAACCCCCAAAGACCCAAAGTCATTTGGGTACCAAAGGTTTCTTGCTCTACTGTAGGGGGAGCTGCCACACAAGAGTGACATGAAGTTGGTTGATTGAAGTTGCTTGAGGATTCAAAGATGATACAATTTCAAAGTTGCAACTTCAAGTCATCTTGATGCCTTAGTATGGTTGGCATCAAAAGTACTTTGATATCATCTCCTATACCCTCTTGCTTAAATTATAGTTGGAGTTTGATATATGCTTAATATTAGTAGATTTTTCGCTCTAGATAAGTTTCAAAAACGTTTTTGACTTTTGATTTCCGGTCTCTTCGGAGACCTATGTAGCCTATAACGGACTAATGCGACCTTGCGGTTTTAAATCGTAGGCTCATTGTGGCCTTTCGGTTTTCAACCAATAGGAAGGCTTGGAGATCATGTTTTCATTAATATTACATTTGTGATCTCCTAAAATTCGTTTCAGATTATGATAACATATTTTGAAATGGATTTCAAACTATTTAGCACAGTGGATTTTGAAAATGATACTTGGTTTTTCTCTTTGCTATTTGGTTTGGGTTGCTTGCTAGTAGCTTTAGTTTCATTAAATCTACTAATAAAGTCTACTTGCAAGTTGAGAATGTTAATGGAAGGCTATGCTATCATGAAGAAAATTGAAAAGTAAAAAAGACAAGTTTGGCAAAATTCCAAGAATGAGGTATGAGTTCGATTTTGCAAAAAATTTAGTATAATAGTTAAATACTTGTGGTAGAATGACGTCTCTATACTCATGATTATTTTTGCATGATAAATATATGAAATTTCATGAGTATGTAAAATTTTGATAACTTAGGCAATTTCAAGATATCTTGATTGAATGAAACTTTCTCTAGGTTGAAATTCATATTAGAGACCTCATTTTGAGTTAGTGGTTGGCAAACATGTTTAGATACACATATCACACGAGTCTAGGTATTTAAACTTGAAAATTCATGTCTAGATGAACAATGTGATAACTAGATAACTTTAGGGGACCTAAACTTGAAAAGTTTGACCCAAGTCAACAAATCAACTTGGACACTTCATTTTAAAGTCCAAACTTCATAAACATGTTTAGGAATAGGTATGACATGTTTCCATGCTCTTAGAATGAGAAATTCATATGGATATGAATAAAATGACATAGAGGTCATTTCATGATAACCTCTTTTGAACTAAGTTGACCCAAGTCAACAAATTGACTTAGAGGTCTCATTTTCAATCCATATTTGAGAAATATATTCAGATTTACTCATGTTAGGTGTCCATAGGTTTATATTTGAAAAACCATGAGTAAATGATAAGATTGACACTTAGCAAGTTTCATGATAACTAGCTTAGTTTCGAATGAAACCATGCTAGGTTGATATCTTGACTTAAGGACATAATTTTCATTTCAAACTTGACATACACTCTTTACATGACCATTATGTGGTGTCATAAAAGTTTGAATGAAAACTGAACACTTTTTGAAAATAACTGAAAATTACTGAAATGCCATTGAAAATTTTGCATTTTCAATTATTTCTAGAAAAATGTAGAAAAATTAGTTTTAACTGATTCTTGAAACTGCATCTTCATTGAAAAATCTAGTTTCTTCAGTAAAAAGTTCAGAAATTTTCATCAAGATTCTAATTTATAGTAGAATTTTGAAGCTTGATTTTAAAAATGCAAAGTATCATCCTCTTGAAATATCAATCTTTCCGATACTTTGATTTTTTGTCGAAAACTTCAAATGAAAGTTTATGCATACTACTTTGATTCCATTTCTAATATCGTTCTCATTATTCTTTGAGCGAAATCATTTCTAAAAATGATTTTGATATTTTGAGCGATATCCTAACAATGAGTTTTTGGTTGAAATCAAAATAGGATGAAAAATGAACTTAGAAATTTCCTTTTAAGCCCAAACTTGATCAATATAGTTAGATTCATTCATATTAGATATATAGGTACCTAAATTTGAGAATACATGAGTAGATCGCAAAATTTGATACTTAGCCATTTTCATGCTTTCATGCCTACTTTGAATGAAATCGTGCTAAGTTCATATTTTGATCAAATGATATTTTTTTCACTTCAAACTTGATATACATGTTTTACATGATAATATCTTTGTATTTTGAAAGTTTGAATGATTTCTGGAAATGTCATAAAAATCTCATTTATTTACGAAAATGCCACTGAAGTATCTCTCTTCTCAAGTTGCTCATTTTTCTGATACTTTAAATTTTTATTAGATTTTTAAATGAGACTTGAAGTACGGTATTTTAAATTCACTTATGGTATTGTTCTACTCATTTGATGAGAAAAATCATTTCTAAAATAATTTTTGACTATTTGACCGATACTTGAAAATATCGATACTTAAGTTACTACATGATTCTTGGTTTTGGATTTTATTTATCATTTCACGATATCATGTATGACTTAGTCTCTTATTTGATGTTTGGCTTTCATCCATTGAGTTGAGATTTTCGCGGTTTTGAAAAATCTTTTGGAGTTTCAACTTTGACTTTTGATTGACTTTTCTTGCCCTTTTTGAGTGATGTCAAAAAGGGGAGAAAAATATAGGTAAAAATGGAAGAAAATATAGGAAAACCATGCATATAGATAAGGGAAGTTTATTTTCATAGATATGCATGTTGATAGGGGGAGAAATCCCATGTTTGATATCCTTTGCGCTCTAATGAATATATTTTCATAAGGATGTTTGTCATCATCAAAAAGGGGGAGATTGTTGGCTTAAGATTTTCAACATTGGTCTTAATCTCGGTTTTGATGATAACAAATATGGAACTAATGTTTCATTGAGATATCTTTCAGGTTCCATATTGGTTAGCGCACGACGTCCCTGATCGAAATTAGAGAAACCGGAGAAACCGACAAGGACGCTCGTCGACGCTCGTCGACGCTCGGGATTCTTTGGGAAGATAGAGTTTAGGTTTAGGGTGTCTATATAAATTATAAATCCTCATGATGATGCTAAGAAACCCAAAAACCAATCCCAAACCCCAAAATATGAAAACCCAAAAACCGCCCTGAAATTCACTAAGCCTAGGGAGCTCCTTGGAGGGCTATATGACCTAGATATTTTCTTGACACAAAAAATGGGGATAATTGTTCCTTGGGTAAAAACTAGATAACAAGATATTTTAAAGGAATTTTTGGAAGCCTTTAGCATACCCATATTTGACCCGGGAGATTAGAAAGTTTCCATTTTCCGGAAATTTGTACTAGACCCCAAAAACTATATTTTGATTCTTAAGGATTTTGATTGTTTAGATATGTTTATTGAATCCAAATGGGGGGTAATCCTTATATAACATTTATGTTTTAAAGTTATTTAACTTATTTAACTTAAAGTTAAGAAATGTTATATAAGTAGACTTAGCGAAGACGAAACTAGAAAATAAACAAACAAGTAAAATCTCAGCCAAACCAAGCAATGCAGTCTGCCCAGTTTTGGTCGATCGAAATGTGCCAAAAAATGGTAGAAGCCATTCGGTCGCTCTTCGGTCGCTTGGTCGGTCGACCGACGATCGACTGGACCTGCGACCGGATGGCAGAAATGACTAGTTTTCCGCCCGTTGAGTTGGCTGTTCATGCCATCTCCTCAAGGCTTATAAATAGAAGCCTTAGCAAGCCTTCCACCCCTCATCCATCATACCTTGAGCCATATTTTGATGATCCTTGAGCTTGATTGAGCCACCATTCTTGAAATCCCTAGCTTTGATCTCTCAACTCCTTGAGTAAGCCTTGACTTCATTGATTCACCATCAAAGGTATCAAGAGGAAGCTAGGAAACTTTGTTTGGAGCTAAGTATACGTTGTTTGATTTATTGCTCCATTAATTTGTGTATTTTCTTATTTATTTCATTGTATTTGAGCTTGTGAAGACCTAGGTTGTTAGGCCTTTGTGTTTGAGGCTTAATTCCAACGGTATAAACTTAGTTTACTAGGATTAGTTAAGTTGTCACTTAGGTTGAGGTGGGAGAGTGCTCTCGGTAGGAAGGCGGGATACTTCCTAGTGTGGAAGTGCCTTCAGTTTGAGAGCGGAGATTTTCTGGTATAAAGTCCTCTTTGTAAGGGAAACGATATATTCAAGTAAAGTTATGTTTGGAAATCCTAAGCACTCGCTTAAGTAGTGGAGTAGGCATTGGGGCCGAACCACTATAAATACTTGTGTTAGTATTGTTTTCTTTGTGTATCACATTGCTTATCTTTATTACTCGCTTCCACATTTAGTCGTCAATTGTGAATTGCCTAAGTAACTTAAGAAACTATTAAAATTAGATTTAGGCTAATTGATCAGTTAACACACTATTCACCCCCCTCTAGTGTGGCCATTTCACCAACAGGAATGGGAATAAGAAACGCAGTAGAAATAGCAATTTAAAAATTCAAACCATCCAAAAAATATTGATCTACTTTAGCAATTTAAGGAATTCAATGTACAAGTAGAAGAAGAAGATATACCTTATACCGCGGTTGGTATGGCTACTCCTATCCCCGTTTCAAGACGCACACGCGCATGTCCTCCAACGAAAGTCCACACCAAGCGCCTCGCAACAAAGGGGCAGCGAACACCAGGACTCGTAGTGGCTCAACAGATAGACTATCTCAACCCCGAATCACACCAAGGCGAAGTCGGCCCTTCCACCAAGAATCGAGCATCAAAAAGGGAGGAATAGGGGATGAGAAAACAACGGAACGAGAGGGTAGATAAAGGAATATCTCGTTGTCCTTCTTGGACTCCTCCAAAAAGATGAAGTAGGCGGCAGACCCAAGTAGAAGACACATTCATTTCTTCTTCACAAAAGCCCGGGGAAGGAGCAGAAGATTGCCGATCACCAAGGGAGAGGAGGAGGGATTCTTTGGAACATTTCCACTCAAGAACCCTCTCAAGAATCAAGTTTGTCCTCTCCAAGATGAAAAACAAATTAACTCCACCCTTAAAAGGAGGTTAGGCCACCACCAATTTATAGGGGACATGGACGGCTACAAGAGTAGACCCGACCCCTTAAAAAACTCTCCCCGGAATTCAAAATTTTGAAATTTCCTCCAAAAAATAATTTATATTTAATGGCTTCATAATTAATTTTAAACTAATTAAATTCAATTAAATATAAACTTTAATTTATCTCCATAAATTAAGAGCCTATTAACAAGAATAAAAATTATCTAAATAAACCAATCACCTAAACACATGGAATCTCCATAAATCACCTAAAGAGGTTTATCTAAATAATTTGAATTCCTATTAATTAATAGAATTATAATTTATCCTCGTAAATCATATATCTATTAATTTTATGATTTATCCCCATAAATAAAATTCCTATTAATTAGGATATATCCGAATAAATTAATTATTAATTAATTGGTTAGACACATGGTTAGAAACTAATTTTCCCGCCATGTATATTTGATTCAAAATTAAATTATATTTAATACACTCCCCGTCAAGTGGTTAATTAAATATTTAGTTCATAATTAAATTTAATCAACCACATAAAATATTATTATGTGCCAATCCCAACAATTTAGGGATGCCCTACAAATTAGGGTTACCGAGAAATTCCATCCTCGCGCATTCTTTCCTATAGCAAATACCTTGTCTATTACGTCCGTAAATGAGATCCGTGATCGAGTTATAGCATGTCCATGCTAGTAGACATATAGTGCTGCATTCAGACTCTATCTCATAAATTTCATTACGAGGTTAGCCTGTTGTGTATGATCCATTGGGCCCCACAGTAAGCCAACAGTGACTTGTGCAAAATGGAGAGTCAGATATGATAGAATGACTTCTATTCGAATCTTACGAACCTCAACTAAACCCCTTTAGTATAGTTGTTAGAGACTCCACTCACAAGTCAAGATTGACGTCTAGTAAAGTGTCATGACTATCTGGATAGTGTGAGGTTTAATCTACAGGGATCGAACGCCCTTCGGTGATTTGTTACCGTGCAACTAAATCTCTCGGTTATAATGTATCGGAGTCGGCTAGGGTATGGAAGAAGTGTCAAACCCTAATAATAATCATATGCATTCCACCCGCCAAGATGTCGTCTCAATAATGAAACGTCAAAAACATCTTTTTAATTTTCATGTCTACTCTGGCTAGAGATTCCTGAGTCGACATTTGCAGGGACACATAAGACATTATCTCCTCCTACTAGGAGTAACTGATTCCATGTTGGCTGCTCACCTACCTCCATGAATGCTTCCCTATGTCCAGTAATACCCGACACATGACGTTGAGGGCCATGAAGGGATAGAACCAAAGTAATGGGTCGTCACTCACAAGGTAACCATGACAACCTCAGGTCCAAGAACTGTTTGCACCTATTATCACCCAAGGATCATCCTATTGACACTCATGTAAGAATTCTATTTTGTGTTTCTCGTGCAGGTCCGTTCAGTGAACTCATTCCCTAATGAGCTCTTGCACTTGTACATAAATGACAGTTCATAGGTAACTATGAGATCAGCTACCCCTTATCGTATAGGGCATGTACCTAGTGCACTAGTCTATCCGGAATCACTGATCCTCTAATTGGTGATCCTACGACTAGGAATATTTAGATCAGGGGCTTCTCATGACCTCGGAATCATTTGCCCAGGTTGATAGGGTTCATCACAATCCTTATGAAAAAAGATGCAGCATATGATGAAAAAGTTACCTCATTAAGTTGATTACCCTTGAATAGTCCCCAAATGAACCGACATGTGATTGGCTCAACGACACTATTCCTTTCAGTCTCCCACTTACACTTTAGCCAATCATCCTAGTATATGTATACCAAATTTTAGTGGTGATCGAATCTGCTGCTGTGGTAATCAGTTTAATCTACATTAATGTCTTTTAGTCATCACCTGTTTCCAATGACGAGGTGATACTGCCTTTTAAGAAAAGCAATGATCTTCACGGGATCTTAGTTCCTTAACTTTTAGCAACAGTCCTAGTTTTGTCATACAATACCGGTGCTCAACTGGCAACCTCAGGAACAACTCCCATTGAATGATAAACTCCTCTCATACAATACCAGTTCCTTAACTTTTATTGTCGTATAGAATGCCTCTCGTCCTTCTCAAGTACGTGAGAGAGTTCTCCATTTGCTTTTCAATATTATTCTCCAGGGTTTTGCCCAAAATCTGCTAGATACCTCTAAGGTATAAGCAATATCAAGCCAAGTGCGAAGCATTGCATGATGGATCCCACTGCTGAAGCATAATGTGTAAGACTCGGAAAAAATTTCCTAATATAAAAATCTATTTTGGTGCAGCGCGCCGGACCCAGGGGTAGTCGAGTCGAGCCTCAGGATCACCTCGAATGAAAATGTATGACTCGACTAATGATTTATGGAATCTATGTGGGTGATTAACTTTCCTTTTATGAATTCATTCCTTAAATCAAGTTAAATCGATTCATATTATGGGTTAAGTCAGAACCCAAGTTGAGTTCGGGTTTAGTCGAGGTTCGAGTATAAGTTAAGTGAGTCATGGAGCTATCTTTGGAAGGCTAGATGAGGGATTAAAACCCTCATCTTGCAGCCGTGCGACTCATCCATTGAGTTGCACAAGGCTGCCTAGGGGGAGAGAGGAAGAAGAGCAAGGGAAAGCTTAGAGGACTTGGATCGATTCGGGATTTTGCGTCGTCGCCAGAAAATTTCAAGTCGTCGTCGTCCGATCTTTCATTCTCCACAATCTAGGTGAGTGGTTAGAGCTAGAAGCATGGGTGAGGCGGGTAACCGAACCCCTAGTTGTGATAGGATGAGTTTCTCGCGATCTTTTCATCGGATCTTGGTTTTATTGACGTGTAATCGCTGTTTTGTATGATTTCTTATCGGAGTACCTTGTTTCTTCATCGATTTTCAATTTTTAGGGCTGCTGAGTCATGGAAAAAGGGGAAAGGTCATGCCAATTTTTTTCCCAATTCCCTTGACGGCAAGAAGGCCCTTAGATGATCTCATGTTCATGATTGATGTAGTTGAAATCGTAGGTTTCACGCGTCATGAAGCATATCTTCCCTAGATCTCTCTTGATGTGGCCGAATGAACCCTACACCTCATGTAGAGGGTTCGGCCAAGGGTAAGGGAAGGGGTAAAAGAGTCCATTGATATTAAGTTATACTCGGAATCGAAGAATTATAGGTATAGCTAGAGTCCCCTTTCCTTTTCCTACCTTAAGGACCATGGCCGAGCAAGGTTCTTCTTGCTCATGGCTCGGCCAAGACTAGGGAGGGGAGAAGAGTGTAGCTTTAGAAGGAAACTTACATGATTATGAGATTCACACATATAGGAATGACAATACTTAGGAAGAACACCAAACATAGCAAGTAGATTGATTGAATTGGAATTGTAGGAATGCTAGCCTTATGACCATCCTTAGCATTAGATATTTAACTTTGAAATGTTGAAATTGTTTACCATGCTTAGTAATTTCTACCTTTATCGGAATTTATTATTATCGTGCCATGCTAGATAATTGCTTCTTTTTGTGCTAAATTCCTAAGGTAGTGTAAAGTTGTTACGCATATATATATTGTGACCATATATAGTAGATGTTACCATACTTGAATATTTTCTTGAGATTATACATGCTGCCCAAAAAAGTTCATGGGCGGAATTCCCAAGTTGACGCAAGGAATTCCTCACCCAAGGTAGTGTAGAAGGGTAGACAACATGTAAGGCGTTGCGAGACGTCCTTCCTGCTTATATGGAAACTTAGCTAGGAGACGATATCACTTCTAGGACTTCTTGTAAACATTTGGAAACCTAGAACTCCTAGGTGTACACATTGTGAAAGGGCGTCATAAATTGTTGACCCTGTAGCCTGGATTAGGGCCAGATACGGGCAATGGCCCGAAGTGTATATATGGAAACACTAGGATATTGATTGTGTGATGTGCTTGAGATGGTCCGCCGAGGAGCGTGGAGGTTGGGAATGACCAATGCTCAGCTCGACCAGTGTTGGGTCTTGAGGTGCGCCAACGGGCCCGCTAGGTGCTAGACCCTAATTGGGTGAGACTAGCTATCCTTACCCCAGACGGTGTCAGAAGACTAGTGGACCATCCTAGTCGACGGCTCGGGATTATTTGCTTACATCTTGAGATGATGTGGTCGATGGCCAGTATGATACTACCTGATATAGTAGGGACAGCTATAGCCGAGATATTTATTCCATAAGCAAGCCCAAGGGCTGGATTCCAGAGGCTTGATAGGCCGAGATGGCAGGTTATCATATTCAGTTGTACATATTGACCCATTGGGGGTCGGTAGTCGCATTAGAAGTATTTTACCTCCTTGTACATTCATTTTGTTTGCCTTAAATGATATATGCATGACTGAGGCTTATGTGGAGGTTCACTAGAGCCACTCACTGAGTCCCAAGTGGACTCACAGTTTATTCTTTATTTTTGCAGAGTATGAGCAGTGACTTAGCTTGTCGACATGGTGCAGCTGGTGGACGGGAGGTGGTGCCATATCTCGTAGCAACGTCCATGAGTCTTAGACCAGTGTCTAGTAGTGTTTGTTTTGTTTCTGCACTGACAGTTGTATTTGAAAAGTGTTGTAAAACTTGTTACTTGAACGTTCAGTTATTTTGATATTGGTGTTCTTACTTGTTTTGGAAAACATAAAAATTGTGACTTTGAAAACTTTTAATAAAGTATGTTGAGATTTCTTTGATTCGATATGTCTTGGTTTTCTTTGTGTCAGTGTAGACAGTAGGCTACAGGGTAGGATGTAGGCCCTGGCCGATCACACTACCCTCAGTTGGGGTGTGACATAATGGATCTTACTCAGGTTTTGTCTCTCCTCAAGTGTCTTAGCAGACATCATCTAAGAAAGACTGATGCAATGACTCTTAGGTAAGTAACCTCTTTCACTGCCTTCGATGCTAAAACTCTTTTAACACTGTATCAACATACATGGGTTGGGATAAATCAAACATCCTTTCAGACCTATCCACATAAATCCTAATGTCAAGAAAATAGGAGGCCTCTCCCAGATGTACCATAGAGAATTAGTACGGGAAATAAATGGAGCATGAGAACGCTTTTCCCATAAGTATGTCATACAATATTGTAATATCCTAGATATTTTATTTATTTTTCCTTTATGTTTGTGTTTGTCAGCCTAGCGGGCTAGTCCGGGGTCGAGCTAAGTCGACTCATGGTCCGGTGCGAGCTTGCGAACTCGGTTAAGTAGGAATATGAATTATGTAATTTCTAGCTTGCGTAGATGAATTTATTTATGTGGTTGCATTTGTGGTTGCATGAGTTTGAATTATTTAATTATGTTGCATGTGGGGGTGCACGTGTTGGATGTTTATGTGGAGCATGAGATTAATTTGGGTTTAATTAAGCTTAGTTGGGTTAGCAGGTTGAGAGGTTAGTGGGTTTGGATCCGGGTTGAGGCGGATGCGGGTTAGAGAAGGTTGGGGTTGAAGAGGAGGGGAAGGGATTATAAAATCCCCCCCTAGGGCTTGCGGCTCCCTATTGGACCCGTACGAGCCGCATAGAGAGAGGAGCCATCTAGCCGAGCCGAGCCGCCCCTCTCCCCTCTCCCTCTTCCTTGGAGCCGCGGCCCCCAAGCAAGCCGCCGAGCCTCTCTCCGTCCCCTCTCTTCCTTTCTCTCTCTTCCCCTCTCCTTGGAGCCAAGCCAAAGGCTTGGGTGTAGCTGGCGCTCCCTTGAGTCTTGGAGCCGCCACCTCTCTTGAAGCTTGAGCCGCCGCCCCTTTTCATGATTGGAGCCAAGCCGCCTCTTCTTGAGGAGCCAAGACACCCCCTTTTGAGGCCGGATTTGGATATCGTCGCTTGGAAGTTCTTCTCTAAATTATTTTCCTAATCAAGGTGAGTGATTTTACCCCTCCTTCTCGAGTTTTCTTCGAGTTTCTTGAAGCCATTCTTGGAGGCTTGATGTTCTTGATTTATTTTTTGATGATCTCTCAAATTCTTGCCATTCTTTTTATGTGTCGTGCTTGAGGAGGCCCTAAACCCTTCCTTATGGGGCTCGACAGCCCTAGGATAATCCTAGGAGTGCTCGGCCAAGGGAGAAACAAGGTTGCCCTCAAGGTATTCGATGAAATGCCTAAGTGAGAGTTCTTATTTATTTTGAGGTCTATACCTTGAATTGGTTACCAATTTAGGTTCTTGTATTGTTGTTGCATGCCTTGGAATTAAATCTGTGATTTTTGGATGATGATCATGTTTTTTAAAAAAATATAAGATTTGATCTTGAAGCCATGGGTGTTCTTGATATGAGATTCTTGATCATGAAATTTGATTCTTGTTTGAAGATTGTCTTGATGTTTACTAATCTTGAATAAACAATCATGATTTGATTATTGTGAGTTTTGTCTCAATGATATAATTCTGTTGTGTCGATAATTAAGGAATTTAATTATGTAATTTTCGGATTTAATTACCTTTATTATGTTGAAACTCAATTAGGCTGAAAACTGCATGCTGAATTGTTTATTTTAGGGCTGATTTTGAAATCCTATTTGTAATGTGCATAGTTTGTTGATCATAGTCGTGTAACCTATCGTTTATACAAGAAAACATAGTTTGGAAACATAGGACACACTCTAGAAACTAGATTCGGGTTAGATACATCAGTATCGGGTACAATAGTAATCTATAACAAAACCCTAATCTTGGTGGTTTAAATTTTAATTGCATAATTAAAATTGGGCAAAGGGTCAGCATATTAGGATAAGTTCGGAGGGCCTTCCCGATTATCCTAGTATATTTTGTGGAACAAGTTCGGATGGGCAAATCTCGATTGTTCTGGTTTGGCCTCGTGGGATAAGTTTGGAGGGCCTACCCGATTACCCCCGAGGTGGTTTTAAAGAATAAGTTCAGAGGGCCTACCTGATTATTCCTGTGATATCCTAAAGGGGTAAGTTCGGAGGGCCTACCCGATTACCCCTGTGATATTTTAAAGGGGCAAGTTCGGACGGGCGAATCCCGATTGTCCATTCGCGTCTCGTGGAGCAAGTTCGGAGGGCCTTCCTGATTGCTCCCGAGTTTCTTTATACTAGGATAAGTTTGGAGGGCCATCCCAATTATTCTAGTATGTGTTGTTGCCTTAGGGCATGGTAGGGTTAGGCCTGTTGATCTTCACCGTTTGGGTGTTGGATGCCTTCGAGCAGGTGGTGGCCAGATGGCCTGTTAGCTGGTCACTCCCTTGTGACCTTTTCCTGGTTGAGTCAGGAGTTTTGCTTTATGCATCTTATCTGTGTTGTTTTTCGTGGGGGTTGGTAGAACTGTTCACTGAGTTCTTTTGAACTCACCCATTGTCATTGTTTTGTTTTGTTTTGTAGAGCCTGACCAATGAGGTGGGCTGGAGCACTTGGCGCGGTTGGAGGGCAGAGGAGCTACATTGATCTCATAGCAGTCCTAGTTAGGGGTCGTAGTCAAGTTTTGGTAGTTTGTCATGCACTTTTATTTTGGTATTTTGGAGTTGTAGTCCCGTGGGGACATTCATGTTTTTATTCAGATTTTATTTTGATATCAGTACTGATGCTCTTTGATTCATTTTATTCCGCACTCGAGCTTTTGATAAAAACTATATTGTTTAATAAAATCTATTTATGTTTCTCTTTATAAATAAAATTGTTGTTTCTTTCCGCTATCTTTTGTGAGTTGACATGTGCATGAGTTAGGCTACGGGGTATAGGCACGTATACTCTGGCCGATCACGTGACCCTGAGTTTGGGGCGTGACAATGTGGTATCGGAACATGCGGTTTGGTCTGAGTACGACCTAGAGTTATCACCGTATAGGCTATTGCTATCGTGTCAGTATAGGGTAGGGGTATGTTATGACATCAATGGGCACCTCAGCACGACTTGTGGTTTAATTACTTAATGACTTAGGGTAAATTAAATTGTCTAATTTTGATATTTTCTTTATGGTGATTCCAGATTGATTGAGGCATTTTAGTGTCGCATAGGAGTGGCAGTGGCAGCAACTCCACAGAGCGTCGGGGCCAAGGCCAGGGTCGGGGTCATGGGAGACTGCCGTAGGCCCGAGAGGAACTAGGACAGTCCCGGGGTAGCACAACTTGAGGCCGTGAATGGCCCTGTGCTAGAGAGTGCACCATTTTGGGGGCTACCCTTGAATGGTGCCTAGATTAGAGATCCTTGCAATGTTTGCTTAGTATCTTGAATGATTCATTGGGTCTCGTCATATAGTTAAATATTTATGGTGCAGTTTGGTTAGGGTGGCCCTAGGGATCCTAGGGGGGCCGGTTGATAGAGATCTACATAAGGGATCTGTAGGGGTTGGCTGATGGTAAATTTCCCCTATAGATAAAATTTTGGATTGATTGGAGGACCTTTCCCTTAGATTTTAGGAAAAATAAATTATGGGTGTAGAGCGACCTTATGCTTAAGGGCCATGATTATGTGCGACTAGAGTTGAGCAAGACACAAAGCGATTTCGCTCTGAGGCATATTTTGGGGTGCGGACAGGTTGGGCACTTCAGAAAGGATTGTCCAGGCATGGGCAGTCAGCAGCCTGATCAGACCAGAGGAAAGGCACCGATGTTAGTGGGTTTCGTAGCTCAGAGGGGTCAGACTCAAGGAGGAGGCCAACAAGCTGGTGGTTCAGAAAGGCTCATTGAACGAGTGTTTGCTATGAACCAAGAGGGCACTGAACCGTCCAGGGCAGTAGTGTTAGGTAACCTTATTGTTGGATCTCCAGTTGCATATGTTTTGTTTGATCCGGGTGCTACGCACTCTTTTGTGCTTGCTGCTAAGCTGGCAGGGGAACCTTTCATGCTTGATTTGCCTCTTGTGGTGTCTACACCTACAGGCATTTCTGTGATGGCAGAGACAGTCTTTCGGGGCTGCAAGGTTGTCATTGGTGCGCATGTGTTGATAGCCGAATTGACACTCCTGCCGATGCTAGATCTTGATGTAATTTTGGGCATGGACTGGTTGGCGGACCATTTCGCCTCAGTGGATTGCAAGGCTAAGACTGTGACCTTCAGTAAGTCCGGATTGCCCCAGTTTACCTTCCAAGGTCAGGGAAAGGGAGTGTCGTTGATGGCAATTTTAGCTCTCAGGGCCCGTAAGCTACTTCTAGGTGGTTGCCAGTCTTTCTTGGCCTTTGTGTCTGTGGCAGAGGGAGATGGAGTTGCGGCTAGGGACATCAGAGGGACGCCTGTGGTATGCGGGTTCTCTTATGTGTTTTTGGAGGAGTTGCTAGGGTTGCCTCGAAATAGAGAGATTGAGTTCTACATCGATTTGCATCCTGGGGTGAAGCCGATCTCCATTCCACCGTATCGGATGGCACTAGCTTAGTTGACGGAGTTGAAGTCCCAGTTGCAGGAGCTGCTGGAGTTGGGTTTCATTCGCCCATGTGTTTGGCCTTGAGGTGCTCCAATTCTCTTTGTGAAAAAGAAAGATGGGTTCATGCTGATGTGCATTGGTTACCGACAGCATAACAAGGTAACGGTGAAGAATCGGTACCCACTGGCCAGGCTTGATGACTTATTTGATCAGCTTCAGGGAGCTCAGTGGTTTTCTAAGATTGACCTATGGTCAGGGTATCATCAGTTGAGGATCTAGGATAATGACGTCCCTAAGACTACTTTCAGGTCGAGGTATGGGCACTTCAAGTTTCTGGTGATGTCCTTCGGGCTGACTAATGCACCTACAACATTTATGGACCTGATGAACCGAGTGTTCAGGGAATACCCGGATAAATTTGTGATATTGTTCATTGATGATATCTTGATTTATACCAGGAGCAGGGAGGAGCATGCTGAGCACTTGAGGGTAGTTCTGTAAATTCTCAGGGAGCACAGATTGTATGCCAAATTCTCCAAGTGCGAGTTCTGGTTGGAGAGTGTTGGGTTCCTTGGTCATGTGGTGTCCAGGGAATGGGTAAAGATGGACCCCGCAAAAATAGAAGCAGTTCAAAACTGGAAGGGGCCGACTAATGTCTTTGAGATCCACAATTTCCTGGGTTTGACAGGTTATTACAGAAAGTTTGTGGATAATTTCTCCAGGATTGCACCGCCATTGACCCGCTTGACTCAGAAGAAGGTTAAGTTCGAATGAGACAGTAAGTGCGAGGAGAGCTTTCTGAAGCTCAAGGACCGCTTGACGTCGGCACCAGTTCTAGTAGTACCCTCGGGCTCGAGAGGATTTGTTGTGTTCTGTGATGCCTCCCAGGTCATCTTGGGATATGTGTTGATGCAGAATGGCAGGGTGATAGCTTATGCCTCCAGGCAGTTGAAGATTTACGAGAAGAATTACCCAACCCATGATCTTGAGCTAGCAGCAGTGGTGTTTGCATTGAAACTGTGGTGTCACTACCTTTATGGCGAGGCTTGTGAGATATACACTAATCATAAGAGCCTCTAGTATTTGCTCACTCAGAAGGAGTTGAACCTGAGGCAGAGAAGATGGCTTGAGCTTTTGAAGGACTATGACTGCAGGATCATGTACCATCCGGGAAAGGCTAATGTGGTGGCTGATGCTCTAAGTAGGAAGTCTATGGGCAGTCTGGCGCATTTGTCGGTCAGGAGGAGGCCATTGGCTCATAATTTGGCCCTATGTTTGGATGGCGGGGCAGTCTTGTCCGTATCAGCTTCTGGTGCGTTTGTGGCTCACTTGAGAGTGCAGTCCACGTTAGTTGATATGTTGCGGGCAGTGTAGGAGGAGGATGCTTTCTGTGCTCTCACTAAGGATTTGGCCAAGAGAGGCGATGCCGATAATGGGTTCGGTATTGACTCGGAGGGCGTCTTGAGGTTTAAGAACCAGATAGTGGTGCCAGATATGGCTGAGGTTCGAAGGCGGGTACTAGAGATGGCTCATCGGTCCATATACACTATGCATCCGGGAGGCACGAAGATGTACAGTGACCTAAGGTAGAATTATTGGTGGAAAGACATGAAAAGAGAGGTGGCCGAGTTTTTATATAAGTGCCTGGTGTGTCAGCTGGTTAAGGCTGAGCATTTGAAGCCGGTAGGGTTGCTCCAGAACCTAGAAGTACCAGAGTGGAAATGGGAGAAGATAACCATAGATTTTGTGACAGGATTGCCAAAGTCTGGGAAGGGTAATGATTCTATTTGGGTAGTGGTGGATCACCTAACCAAGACGTCATATTTTATACCAGTCAGGACGACCAAGTAGTATGCGAGGTTGTTTTTAGATTGGATCGTCACTTACCATGGTGTTCCTGTTATGATCATTTCAGATCGGGGTACTCGGTTCATAGCTCATTTTTGACAGTCTTTCCAGGAGGCTTTGGGCACTCAGGTTCGGTTCAGCACTATATTTCACCCTCAAACAGATGGTCAGTCAGAGCGGACTAATCAGACGTTGGAGGATATGCTGAGAGCTTGTGTCCTAGATCTGGAGGGCAGTTGGGAGTGGCACTTACCCCTGATTGAGTTTACCTATAATAATAGCTACCATAGCAGCATCGAGATGGCCCCATTTGAGGTAGGGGATTCCCTTATGATGGGACCTGACCTAGTGGAGGAGGCAGTAGAAAAGGTGAAGCTAATCAGAGAGAGGCTGTTAGCAGCTCAGAGTCGCCAGAAGATGTATGTTGATGGAAAGGCCAGAGAGGTAGAGTTTGCTGAGGTGGACATGGTGTTCCTCAAGGTGTCCCCTATGAAAGGGGTGGTGAGATTTGGTAAGAAAGGAAAGCTACGCCCTAGGTTCATTGGGTCATTTCCTATTCTCAAGCGTAGGGGAGCTGTGGCCTATGAGTTGGCCCTACCTCCTAGTATGGACCGAAATAAGCATGAAAACATGAAAATGGCTAAGTATCAAATTTTGCTATCTACTCATGTTTTCTCTATCTTAAGCATCTAGACATCAAACATGAGAGAGTGTAAGTCTATGAATCAAGTTTGGGCTTAAGATGAAATTTCTAAGTCACTTTGTTGACTTTGGTCAACCTATACTTCAAATTTTTAAAAATCAAACTTTTTTCATCCATACAAAATCATATTTTCGACGAAGATTTTTGATACCAATTGTTGGATAAATTTTTTTTTTGATACCAATTGTTGAATGGTCATTTGAAATGCATGTATCAGGTTTGAACTCAAAATGAATTTTCTAAGTTAATTTTTCAACCTATATTATTTTCAATGAAAAATCGATATTTCTAGCTATCATTCAAGGTATCAAAATCATTCCTAGAAATGATTTTACTCAAGCAATGGTATGAATGAAATTAGAAATGGAATAAAATAGTATACATTAGTTTTTATTTGAAGTTTTTGAAGGAAAATCAAGGTATCGGAAAAATGAGTATTTCAAGTCAGTGAAACTTTGTGTTTTCGAAATTCAAATTCAAAATTCCATTATAATTTAGATTCTTGATGATTTTTTTTGAAATTTTTACACAACAAACTAGATTTTTCAGTGAAAGAGAAGTTTCAAGAATCATCTAAAAATGATTTTTCTATATTTTTCTAGAAATAACTGAAAATGATACCAATTGATGTACGAAATGGCATTTTTGTAATTTTCAGTTATTTTCAAAACATGTTCAGTTTTAATTGAAACTTTTATGACGGTATATAATGGTCATGTAAAAAGTTTATGTCAAGTTTGAAATGAAAATTGTATCCTTAAGTCAAGATATCAACCTAGCATGGTTTCATTCAAAACTAAGCTAGTTATCATGAAACTTGTTAAGTGTTAATCTTATCATTTACTTATGATTTTTCAAACTTAAACCTATGGATACCTAACATGAGTAAATCTAAACATGTTTCTCAAATATGGATTGAAAATGAGACCTATAAGTCAACATGTTGACTTGGGTCAACTTGGTTCAAAAGAGGTTTTCATGAAACCACCTCTATGTCATTTTATCCATATCGATATGAATTTTTCATTCTAAGTGTATGGAAACATGTCATACTAATTCCTAAACATGTTTATGAAGTTTGGACTTAAAATCAGGTGTCCAAGTCGATTTGTTGACTTGGGTCAAACTTTTTCAAGTTAAGACCTCTAATATGATCTAGTTATCACATTTTTCATCTACACATGAATTTTCATGATTAAACACCTTGAATTATATCATGTGTGTATCTAAACATGTTCATTAGGTGTTTACTCAAAATGAGGTCTCTAATAAAAAATTTTAAACTAGTCCAATTTCATTCAATATTAATATTATGAAATTGCCTACTCATGAAAATTCAAACATTTATCATGCAAAATCAATCATGAGTATATAGAGACATCATTAAAGCATGAATATTCAAGAATTATACTAAGATTTTTGCAAAACTAATTCATACCTCTTTCAATAGAATTTTGCCAAACTTGTCATTTACTTTTCACTTTTCTTCATGATAGCATAGCCTTCCAATGTTTACCACTTTCTTAACTTGCAAGTAGGCTTCATTAGTATCAAAATAAATTTATATACCAACTAGCAAGCTAACATACTAAATAGCAAAGGTTCAATGCAAAGTTTCATTTCTTAAAAAAACTTAACCTATGCTAGATAGTAGAGATTCATTTTAAGGAGTTATCATGATATCAAAATGAATCTAAGGGATCTTAAGATATGAAGCATTTGAAGAATAATGTCCCTAAACATGTTTAACTAGTTTGGACTTTAAAGGAATGTCTCTAATGGTAAGTATCAACCTACAACAAGTTTCATTTAATGAAATTTGCCAAGTGCTAAGATTCCACATACTCATGAAAATTCAAGGACTTAACATGAAATTCTAATCACGAGTATTGAGACATTATTTAAGCTTATGCATTGAGGTATAACACTAAGATTTGAATTTGTCAAAGTTATACCTTATTCATGATAATTTGCCAAACTAATCTTTTTCTTTCTAGTTATTAGCCTTCCTAAAATACTTATAACTTGCAAGTAAGCTACACTAATATTTTAGAGAAAATATATCTACTTAGCAAGCTAACTCACCCAAAAAGCAAAGAGACGCATCAAGTATCATTATCAAAGTTCACTTTGCTAAATAGTTTGAAATCTATTTTAAATAAAATCAAGTGATACCAAAACAAATTTTAAGAGATCACAAAAATAATATAAATGAAAACATGATCTCCAACCCTTCCTATTGGTTGAAAATTGAAAGGCCACAATGTGCCTACGATTTAGAATCACAAGGTCACTTAGGCCTATTACAGGCCACTTAGGTCTCCGAAGAGACCGGGAAATCAAAAGTCAAAAATATTTTTGAAACATATCGAGTGGAAAATCTACTAATATTAAGCATATATCAAACTCTAACTCTAATTTAAACAAGAGGTATAGGAGATGATACCAAATTAACTAGATGCTGATTTTTCATACCGAAGGCATCCATACGATGCGAAGTTGCAACTTGTGTTTGGTGAAGCTTTAAGTCTTCATGCAACTCCCACCAACCATCATCGACTCATCCTTGTGTGGTTGCTCCCCCTACAAGGGGAGATGAGATCTTTGGTACCCAAATGGCTTTGGGTCCTTGGGGGTGAGTTGGCCTAGGAATCCAAAGTGTCTTAGCAACACTTGGATTTCTTTTAAATGCACAATCATGAATAGCATGGCCATATATACCACAATAAAAACAATTTTCATGAAACTTTTTCTTTTCATTTTTAACATGGACATGAGATTTAATGTTAGAATGCTTGATATAAGAAGGATGATGGACATGAGCATTCTTAAGTGAAACATTCTTCTTTTGAACATGAGATTTAAATGTGGAATGCCTAACATGAGAATGATGATGAACATTGACATTCTTTACATAAACATTTTTATTCCTAGGATTTTTAAAAGATGAAGCATGTGATAAATTACTAGTTTTCTTACTCAAGAAAACAACCTCATTTTTTAAGTCATTAATGGATTTGTGTAAAGCTTGTATTTGAGATTTCAACAAGCTATTTTCAACTTTCAATTTTTCATTCTCAAGTTTGAAATCATTACTCCTAAGTTTCATTTTTGATTTCAAACCTTCATTTTCATTTTTCAAGTCTTTTACCTCACTTTTTAAATTCTCAATTTCAAGCTTAAGATCATCATGGCAAGAAACAATTGTACTTGTATTCAATTTTTCATTCTCTAGTTCATACACATGAGAACTAAGCATTAAATTTTCTTTCTTAAATTTTCCATTTTACTTGTTCTTTTTTACAAGGATGGCGTACATTTTTTTCCATTCTTCTAGTAGTTCTTCATAAGACATGTCAAGGGATTTAGAGCTACTAGAATCACTATTTTGATCATGACTAGAAGACGGTAAATGTACCTCATTCCGAAGACCCATGAGGCTAAAGTTCAATGTAGTTTCATTGTCATGTCTAGAAGAGGCTTCACTTGATTGAGATGTGGATGGAGAAGCACACTTCTTTTTGGATTTCTTCTTCAAGAGAGGACAATTCATCTTCTTGTGTCCCGTCTCTTGGCAAAGGAAGCACCTAAGTTTTTTTTTTCCGATTTTTGCTTGTGCTTCTTTGGCTAGAAGTGCTTTGGGCATCAAAACCGAGGTTAGTACTAGGGGGATGACCATTGTCATCACCGCCCTCAACAAAAGTATTAAGCTCTTCGATTTTAGCATAATCATATAACATATTTAATGTTGCCCAGATATCAAAAGCGGAAGAACAATGCATAACTTTTTCAAGTATTTCATTTAAAAATGAGCAATATAGGAGATGCGTTGTTTTAGCATTCAATTCAAATAATCTAACTTATTCTTGAGTCCAATCATTTATGTCAATGGTGGGCTCATACTCATTCTTTAGCATGCACAATAGATCTAAACTTTGTGTTTTAAGAAAGGTATACATCCTACTCTTCCAAACACCAAAGTTTTCTTCATCAAACCTAGGTAGTGCAAATGCTATACTCTCTAGTGCCATTTTTCGGATCGAGGCAAGATGTAGACGAGATGGTGAAATCTCAATCCACGACCCGCTCTGATACCAATTGTAGTCGAAATGGCAACACTAGAGGGGGGGTGAATAGTGTGTTAACTAAATTTATTTGTCTAAGTTCGATTTTAATCGTTTCTTTGATTACTTAGGCAAATTGCAATTTTACGATTGGATGAGGAAGCAAGATAAACAATTAAGCACAAAATAAAGTATCAATGCAAACACACAAATTTATAGTGGTTCGGCCCCAATGCCTACTCCACTACCTAAGCACCTCGCTTAGGATTTCCAAACTAGGTTTACTAGATTAATTCTTGTTTCCCTTACAATGAGGACTTTGACTCGAAGAGTCGCACTCTCGACCTAAGGCACTTCAACACCCGGAAGTCACTGCCTTCTTACCGTGAGCACTCTTCCACCTCAACCCTAAGGGACAACTCGACTAATCCTAGTAAGTTATGCTTACACAAGTGGCTTTACACCTTTTCAGCAAGGTAACCACTTCCACACACAAGACCAAACAATCCTAGGTCTTCACACGCACAAATCCAAAGTAAACAAGTTCAAAGAAACAGTTAAAATTACAATGAAAAGAGCTTAGAAATGAAACTAAGAATCAATGTTCTTTTCCAAGCCTTCGACGCCTTCAACTCGGCAAGAGGTAAAGCTCGAATCAAATTCCAAGTTGAGAAAGAATGCTGGGCGCTTTGAGAAAATGTTCATGAAAGAACAGAGCGTTGTTGATCGATCCTTTAAAGGCTCAAATCTCCCTTTAGAATGCTCAATCAAATCTATAAGAGTTGGAGAAGAAGGATTAAAGGAGTTAGATGAATGATATTTATACCCTCTCAAAGAAATGGCAGGTCAATGGGTAGAAAACTATCCGTTACAGTCGCTCGGTCGATTGGCTGGTCGACCGATCGATTGACCGCTGCCTTGATCTCTCTGTGCGGTTGACCGACGGGTCGACCGCCAGACACAAATCTTGCGTTCCTTCAATTTGGTCGATCGTCCGGTCGACCGACGCAAGTTGCGGCTTCAGCTATCCGCAGTTCGGTCGACCGACAAGGCTACTGCCCATTTCTGGCTTCGGTCGGTCGACCGCTCGGTCATCCGCCTGGTCGATCGAAGTAGCCCACTGCCTATTTTTACCCATCTTCGGTCGACCGACCGGTCGACCGAGAGGCTACTGCCGATTTGCGGCATTCTTTGGTCGATCGACCGGTCGACCCAGATGGCTTCTGCCATTTTAGATCAATGTCCTTCCGATTTTCTAATTTTTTCCAATTTATTCGATTGAGGACATTGAACGCTTACCGATATGGAATCTGAAAGATTTCTCAATAAAATATTAGTTCCATGTTTGTTATCATCAAAATCGAGATTAAGAGCAAGGTTGAAAACCTTAAGCCAACAGCCTCTTCTTGAGGAGCCAAGCCGCCCAGTTTGAGGCCGGATTTGGATATCGTCGCTTGGAAGTTCTTCTCTAAATTCCTAATCAAGGTGAGTGGTTTTACACCTCCTTCTCGGGTTTTCTTCGAGTTTCTTGAAGCCGTTCTTGGAGGCTTGATGTTCTTGATTTATTTTTCGATGATCTCCCAGATTCTTGCCATTCTTTTTGTGTATCGTGCTTGAGGAGACCCTAAACCCTCCCCTATGGGGCTTGGCAGCCCTAGGATGATCCTAGGAGTGCCCGGCCAAGCGAGAAACAAGGTTGCCCTCAAGGTGTTCGATGAAATGCCTAAGTGAGAGTTCTTGTTTATTTTGAGGTATATACCTTGAATTGTTTGCCAATTTAGGTTCTTGTATTGTTGTTGCATGTCTTGGAATTAAATCTGTGATTTTTGGATGATGATCATGTTTTTTAAAAAAATATATAAGATCTGATCTTGAAGCTATGGGTGTTTTTGATATGAGATTCTTGATCATGAAATTTGATTGTTGTTTGAAGATTGTCTTGATGTTTGCTAATCTTGAATAAACAATCATGATTTGATTATTGTGAGTTTTGACTCAATGATATAATTCTGTTGTGTCGATAATTAAGGAATTTAATTCTGTAATTTTCGGATTTAATTATCTTTATTATGCTGAAACTCAATTAGGCTGAAAACTGCATGCTGAATTGTTTGTTTTAGGGCTGATTTTGAAATCCTGTTTGTAATGTGCATAGTTTGCTGAACATAGTCGTGTAACCTATCGTTTCGACCAGAAAATATAGTTTGAAAACATAGGACACACTGTGGAAACCAGATTCGGGTTAGATATATCAGTATCGGGTACAACAGTAAGCTATAACAAAACCCTAAAACAAAACCCTAATCTCGATGATTTTAATTTTAATTGTATAATTAAAATTGGGCAAAGGGTCAGCATAATCTGTTATGAACTAACAAATAAAGTTTATACATGGAATAAACCACATGGGTTCATGACATTACGGGTCTAGGAATTGGGGTCGGGTATTGGAGTGTTGAGACGCTTCTCAATAAGGTTGACACCCCTAAGACACCGTAGGAGAGACTTGACTTAGGTCATGTTGCGCCATATCTTTATGAATGGCGGAGAGGCTCATTGAGGAGGTAGATGTCGGGCTAGGCCCTAAAGGTTGGATGGCTAATTCCCGACCTGTGGAACGAGTTCGGATGGGCGATTCCCGATTGTTCCTTCGCATCTCGTGGAGCAAGTTCGGAGGGTCTTCCCGATTGCTCCCGAGTTTCTTTCTATTAGAATAATTTTGGAGGGCCTTCCCGATTATCCTAGTATATTTTGTGGAACAAGTTCAAATGGAAAAATCCTGACTGTTTCGATTTGGCCTCGTGGCAGATGCCATTGGGAACAACTTTCCCTTTCTTCAAAGGTTTCATAGCTTTGTTTTTCACTTTGTTCTTAACAGAGTGTAACTTTGCCTCAAAGGCATCTCCCTCTAACGAGACTGTATCCTTATCCTTCATACGGTGTGACTCAGCAGTCTTCAGCATATTAAGGAGCTCAAGAAGCGAGACGTCATGTTTGTTTATGTGCAAGTTATCATCAAACTGTGAAAAACGAATCTGGGAGGGATTGGAGTACTAAGTCCTGACTTAGCCCCTTATCAATGCTCACACCCAATTTCTCTAACCCTCGGTCAAATCGATTAGTTTGAGGACATGGGTTTCAACAGAGGTCCCTACCATCATCTAGGCTTGGAAGAGTTGCTTTGACATCCCAAACCTAGCAATCTGGCTCTCTTCACCATACAACTCCTTAAGGTGAGAGAGGATAGCTCTAGCGTCCATCTTTTCATGTTGTCGCTGCAACACATCGGACATAGAGGCGAGCATAATCCATTGAACAATAGTGTTGTCATCTTGCCACTTTTTGTAAGTGGCCCTTATTTCCTCAGTTGAAATTGAGAAGGGACATCCGGTGGCCAGTTATCTAGAACATAGGAAAGTATCTCTTGGGTGAGGACAATCCTCAAAATTCGCAACCAACCGACGTAATTTTGTCCAGTTAATTTTTAGCATCAAGAATGCAACACAACGACGGTGAAGATGACATGTTTAAATATGCTATAATAAAAAAGAAAGACATAAATGAGCAGATATGTTATATGCATGATTATTGAGGTCTTTTGATTAATCATGGCGCCCACTAATTTTTGTGGTTCCTAAATGACCCTTCTGTTGGGAAGCGGGAAACCCTCATTGGTAGACTTCCTTAAGGGAAGATGAAACCCCACTTCTCCTACTCGAGTCTCGCATTTAATATGAGAATCCCTAAATAGGTCCATGGGTAGATAACTCTTTACCAATCACATCGATGTGACTTCCATCAAGTTTTGCCTCTAGGGTAATCATGGCCTTAGGTTTGCACAACAAACCAAGGAGCCCTAGTTGAGTCGGACCCATCGTTCGTATACCCCAGCAAGAAAACAACCACCCTTGAGTTTGCTCAACAAGGTAAGTCATGTTCAAGCTAGTAGTAGAGACACAATAGTTTGTGCCATATGAGATGCAACGTGTTTATAAGCACAAAAGTCCTTGTGTTTGCGCAACAAACCCGTTATGACAATAGACACACTTATACCCCATAACGATGGAAGGCATGATCGATATTCTAAATACCTTAGCTATTCAGACTCAATATTAATGGAGAAATTCTTTATGCAATTAAATTTATCTAAGCTATCAACAATTGAAGAAAAAGCAATAAATAAAAGTATGGATGTTCTAAGGGTTCCACCCGAGCCACCGGGTGAACTAAGGCCATAATCCTAGGGTTGTTAGGGAGCTCCGTCTCACCAAGGCGCTACCCAAAAACACCTTGTAAGTTACCGATTCCATCAGTGCCTTCCCGGGGTTCAAGCCGTCATCAACATGGCGCCGAACACCTCCTCTCAGCGCGCGCACCAAAACGGAGCAGCATGCGTGCTCGTCGTGAATCTGCCCCTAAACTTCTAATTTTACAAAACTAAAAGAAGAAGACCCTAAACAACCCTTGGGGAAAGGTTTAAGGAGAGGGATAAAAGGATTACAATCAGAATTCTCAAGAGAAAGGCAAGGGTACGCAGGCCCTATTTAAAAGTTACAATGCCGAAATTTTATAAATTTATAAGCAATCAACACAACCGCATTTTACATATAGTCACATGCACATAGGGCTCATCCATAATCATTCTTTCATGCATCTAAATAATTAAGAAAAGGAATGAAAAGAACAGAATTCGAAATGCGCTAACTAGGTTATATTTCAATCCAAAACGGTCTAAACAACACATGCTGAAAATTTTGATTTTTGGGGCTGTTCAACCATGAACCCATGGGGCTCTTGAGCTTGAAATCTGTCCAAGACAAGTTTGGACAATAGGCTACCACCCCGGTTTATCGCATGAACCGTGGAGCTAAGAGAATGACTAAAGAACATCCAAAAACAAAAATCGAGCAGCATGAATTTAGGGAGCGAACAGTTCGTAAACGCAACAATAACACGTAATTAAATTCCAAAAAATTGCTAAAGGTGGCTCTGATACTACTATTTGGATGAGAATAAGAAACATAGTTAAAATAGCAATTTAAATATTCAAACCATCCCAAAAATAGCGATCTATTTTAGCAATATTTAAGGGATTTAAAGTACGAGTAAAAGGAGAAGATATACCTTATACTGCAATTATTATGGCTGCTCCCATCCCCATTTCAGGATGCACACGTGCACAGCCTCCATCGAAAGTCCACACCAAGCACCTCGCAACAAAGGGGCAGCGAACACCGGGACTCGTAGTGGCTCAACGGAGAGGCTCTCTCAACCCCCGAATCGCACCGATGCGAAGCTGGCCCTTCCACCAAGAACCGAGCACCAAAAAGGGAGGAAGAGGGGACGAGAAAACCACAGAATGATAGGGTAGATAAAGGAATACCTCGTTGTCCTTATTGGACTCCTCCAAGAAGATAAAGTAGGAGGCACAACAAAGTAGAATACACCTTCAATTCGTCTTCACAAAAGCCCGGGGAAGGAGGAAGAAGATGGCCGACCACCAAGGGAGAGGAGGGATTCTTTGGAACTTTTCCACTCAAGAACCCTCTCAAGAATCAAGTTCTTAATCTTCTCCAAGATGAAAAACTAATTAACTCCACCACTAGAAGGAGGTTCGGCCACCACCAATTTATAGGGGGCATTGGCGCCCCCCCTAAAAAAACTCTTTGAGGAATTCAAAATTTCGGGGTTTGCCTTCAAAAAATAATTTATATTTAATAACCTCATAATTAATTCGAAATTAATTAAATCTAATTAAATATCAACTTTAATTTATCTCCATAAATTAAGAGCCTATTAACAAGAATGATAATTATCTAAATAAACCAATCCCCTAAACAATAGGAAATAGGTTTATCTAAATAATTTGAATTCCTATTAATTAATAGAATTATGATTTATCCTCATATATCTATTAATTTTATGATTTATCTTCATAAATCAAATCCTTATTAATTAGGATTTATCCAAATAAATTAATTCCTAATTAATTAGTTAGGCACATGGTTAGAAACTAATTTTCCCACCATGTATATTTGATTCAAATACAAATTATATTTAATTCATAATTAATATAATCTATGTCAAGTGGTTAATTAAATATTTAATTCATAATTAAATTTAATCAACCACATAAATATTATTATGTGTCAGTCCTTACAATTTAGGGGATGCCTTACAAATTAGGGTTACTGATGAAATCCTTCCTCGCGCATTCGTTCCTATAGGAAATACCTTTCCTATCATGTCTATAAACGAGATCCGTGATCGAGTTGCAGCATGTCCATGCTAGTAGACATATAGTGCCGCATTCGAACTCTATCTCATAAAGTTCGTTACGAGGTTAGTCTATTGTGTGTAACCCATTGGGTCCCACACTAAGCCAGCAGGGAGTTGTGCATAACGGAGAGTCGGATCCGATAGAACGACTTCAATTCGAATCTTACGACCCTCAACTAAACCCCTTTTAGTGTGGTCATGAGAGACTCCACTAACAAGTCAAGATTAACGTCTAGCAAAGTGGCATGACTACGTGAATAGTGTGAGGTTCAATCTACTAGGATTGGACGCCCTTCGATGATTTGTTACTGTGCAACTAAATTCCTCGATTACAATGTCTCGAAGTCGGTTAGGGTACGGAAGAAGTGTCAAACCCTAATACCAATTCATATGTATTCCACCCGCCAAGATGTCGTCTCAATAATGAAATGTCAAAAAACATCTTCTTGACTTTCTTGTCTACTCATGAGATCCAAGGTAGTGGAGTAGGCGGTTGGCCGAACCACTATAACTAATTGTGTTTGCATTGCTTTGATTGCTTGCTTTCATTTGATATCCTTATTTGTGAAAGCATCATAATTAGAAAAATATCAATTTTGTTGTGAACGGGTTTGAATCGGAAAAGAATTAAGTTAAACCGAGTTTTAGCTACACACTATCCAACCTCCCCTTCTAGTGTGGATATTTGTACAACACTCATTCCCTAATGTGCACCCGCACTTGTACATTAATGACCACTCATAGGTAACTGTGAAATCAGCTATCCCTTATCGTATAGTCTATCCGGAATCATCGATCCCCTAATTGGTGATCCTACAATTAGGAACATTTAGAACAAGAACATATGGATTCCAAGTCTCACTAGCATGATCTCATCATGCACTACAAGAAATCTAGGCTTTAGTGAGGGTCGCGGCCCTCACTAAAACCCTATATAACTCTCACTAAAAGCCTTTAGTGAGGGTCACCCGACCCTCACACGTCGTCAGGAAAAATCTCGTCACTAAAAGTATAGGTGAGGGTTATGTCCCGACCCTCATTAAAATATATCATCGCTAAATAAAAATATATCATTATCAAATAAAAATTATTTCAGATATATGAAATATTTTATTTAAAATATTTAAAATATATTTAATCAATTTATTATTATTTCAGATTTTTAATAATTTCATTATTAAAATTATTATTTATTTAATAATAATTTTATAAAGTAAATAATTTCGAGGGGTGAGGGGTGAGAATTTTAACTATTTTTATTTTTTACTTAATAATAATTTAGATTTTAAATATATTTTAAGTTAATTATTTAATTGTCTAATTTTTATTTTTAAATTAATTTTTGTTTATTTTTAGATTTGAAGTGAGAGGTAGAAATTGATGAGGATCATTTCTTACCATCACAAAATGTAGGATATACTGAGGTCACAATGTTGTCCTCACAGTACATACTTTTTAGTGAGGGTCATATTAGACCCTCACTATATGCAAGATTTCGTGAGGGTCACGATGTCATCACAAAATATACTTTTTAGTGAGGGTTATATTCGATCATCTCAATATGTACTTTTTAGTGAGGGTTATATTGGACCCTCACTAAATGCAGGATTTCGTGACTATCACGATGTCCTCACAAAATATACATTTAGTGAGGATCATATTCGACCCTCAGAAAATGCAGGATTTTGTGAGGGTCACGATGTTGTCCTCACAATATATACTTTCTAGTGAGGGTCATATTCGACCCTCACAAAATATTTTTCTTTTACTGACAGGTTTTCGTGACGGTCATGGTGTTGTCCTCACTATATATACTTTTTAGTGAGAGTCATATTCGGCCCTCACAAAAGTGCTCTTTTACTGACAGGTTTTCGTGAGGGTCGACTAGCGACCGCCATAAATAGGTTGATTTAGTGAGGGTTGATGCGCGACCCCCACCAAATCTTGTCACTAAAAACCAAATTTCTTGTAGTGATGGCCTCAGAATCATTTGCCCGGGTTCATGAGGTTCATCACAATATTTATGAAAAAAGATGCAGCATTTGATGAAAAAATTGCCTCATTAAGTTGATTACCCTTGAATAATTCCTAAAGACAACGACATGTGATTGACTTAAGGGCACTATTCCTTTCATAAGTATGATGGATAATTTGTATGTTTGGTGAATTCTTTTTATTAGGAATATATTTATAACTAGATTTTCTTATTTAGTTATGAAAGTTCCAAAAAGCGGCAGGTGTACATGAACATATGAGGAAGATGATATATTATTGACCGTTTTGGAGAAATTAGTTGTAGAGGGACATAGGGGAGAGAATGTGACTTTAAGGAACGAACTTATGAAGAAGCTTTGAAAAGAATGGTAGCACGAGCTAGTAACATACAATAAATTGTAAATAAAATGAAAAGATGGTCGAATAAGCTATCTGAAGTCATTGATACGATGAACACCAATGGGTTTGGATGCATGGGTGGAGCCAATGTATTGGTAGGACGAAAATTGCCCCCCCCCCCCCCCCCCCCCCCGACATTGGTCTCCCATTACATATATATTACTAATATATAAAATATATTTAGTATTTAACTACATTTGCCCCCCTAAAATTATTTTTTGCCATGTAATTGCCCTTATAAGATGCGATTTTATATTTTCCCTTCCTGAAATAATTTCCTGACTTCGCCCCTATTTGGATGAGATGATGTACGTAAACATTTGGTTGTTGACAATCAGGCTTTGAAGGATTACATGGAGATGTGTATATAATTGCATTATTTTTAATATCAATTGCTATTTTTTTGATAAATAATAATATTTGTAATTTTTCTTATATAACAAAAGCATTTGAAGTCCTCAAACCATACGAATAGAGGATTTAAAGAGTTCGAAAGGCTGTAGGTAATATTCGGAAAGGATCGTGCCATTGGCTACGAGGCAGAGCCAACAGCATACATTATGGCTGACATTCAACCTGAAATTGAAAATGTGATGGAAACACAGTGGTCAAAGTAATTACTTGAATCTCCTATGTCAACAAGGCAAAAATCTCATTTTGGCAGCTCCATCTAAAGGACCGTCTAATGTACTCCTTAATATGTATTCACTATTAAAGTTGGAACTCATATTTACCTTCTCCTCGTCCAAACATTACCAACTTTCCAAATGACTTTAACCCTAGTATAAGTGTCACATCATTCACAGTAAAGGATACTTTTTTATCTTTAATCCTAAATGTACTATGCTCATCAACCCAAGTTTCGACTAAGTATTCTGTGTCCATTATTACTGATGGTACCTTAACATACATCCCAAATGGTGTTTTATCCAATAGATACTTGTATGCATCAGACAACACAATCTTTCTTTACAAAAATTAATTCTCTGAAGACAACATGCAACGTGATACAAATTTCTACGTCATTCTGTTAAATAAACGAGATAACAAATGCATCTAAGTGAAAAAATTGCATATCATATTATAAAACATATATCAGATGATTAATCCGGTCGACTGGTTGACCATTGTTAGGTCTGGATCATGTGTATTTGATCGGACGTTTATTTCGGACGATCGGAAGATTGACTGATTGATCTGGACGCCCGAATCAAATCAGATCAACATACCGAAAGCCCGAAATACTGTCAACTGCCTCGACTACTTTGCTAGCAAATCAAAATTGATGGTAGGGCGTGAAACCTCACCTTAGGGAGCAATAGACGATTGCGGCGAGGAGACGATTGCAGCAAGCAGATGATTGCGGCGACCTCAGTTATCCTTCTGGCGGATGAGGGCAAATGGTGCGTGGAGAGGAGATGGGTGGACGGGATCAACAGTAGGCACGAAGGAAGAGAGAAAGATGGACTTCCGTTGAAAATTCTGGCGAAATCGTGGAGGAATCACCGACAATGAAGTGGGGAATCGCCGGCAAGAAAGGGGGAATCTGGTGAGAGGAAAGGGGGAGAATCAAATTAAGGGTATTGGGGGAATAATTTTGGCAATGAAACCGATAGGAACCAATTCTACCGATTCTACTACAAGCTGCCCCATGCGGTGGGATGCATGGAATTCTTATTTTAGTTGATTGCTTCACATTTAAGTTGCAAATATTTTTAAAAAAATATAACTCTTTATGGAACTTTGGTTATTGTATTGACATTTATATTTCTGCTTAGAGCTTAAGTTCATTCATCTTGTTTGTGAGTGCATTCCTGATGTATGTGTTTTTGTGGCTTAAATGAATAATCAAGGTGTTGTTTGATTAATGCATGTATAAAGTTCCTTATAGTTAAAGATTGCTTACTATCATAATGGTAAAAGGGAAGTAGCAGTGAAGAAGTTGAGGATGATAGCTCCGAAAAAAGTTCAGATAATTAGCCTGGTAAAGTGCAAATTAAGAAGGTGACTATAGTAGTTTTGTTTAGTAATTTTTATTAATATGTAAGAAATATGTCTCTAATATTGCTCTGGTTGCTGTTAGTCAACTTAGCATCAAAAGATAGCAGCATGTCATGGACTTAACTCCTTCAAGCACCCGTGCGGCACTTATCTCCTCACTCGCCCCTCGGAATAAGGGCCAAGTCAGCCTCCCACACAACAACACACAAGAGAGAAACTTTGATAAAGAAACTTTCACTATATTCACTTAAAGAAAGTTTACAACTGAATGATTACAAGTGAAGTTTGTATCCCTATTTATAGTATTGGTTGCACCCCTTGTTGAATGGACATGATCCTTCTTGATTAATCTCAGCCTTTCTCCAAAGGTTGCTTAAGTGGACGGCTGTGATTGATCCATGCATGTTAAAGGTAGGTGACATTCTCCCCCACCTAATTTGGCGTTGTCCTCGTCACCTCATAATTCTGAAGTTTATCTTTAAATTGCCAAAGATATTCTTTGGTCTCCCAGGTTGCCTCGGACTTAGGTAGCCCTTTCCACTTGACTAAATATTGGGTGCTTGGTGGTACACCCCTTTTTCTCTCTACTCGTCGGCTTAGCACCTCCTCCACTGCCTTGTCATAGGACTTAGTTGCTACGGGTGGTGCTCTTGTTGACTTTCCTCAGCTTGGGTCTTCCACATCTTCATGGTACGACTTCAACATACTCACGTGGAAGACTGGATGAATCTTTAATGTGCTTGGTGCTCAAGGCGATAGGTTGCCCACCTTGGAAATGATGGGAAATCGCCCCTCGTACCTCCGCAATAAGCCCTTGTGCACGCTTCTGGATATCTTGAATTGTTGATGCAACAACTTTATAAGTACTTGGTCGCCTATGTTGAATTCTCGTGCTTGCTGCTTTTTATTAGCCCACTTTTTCATTTTCTTACGGGCTTTCTCCAAACATGAGCGCGTTAAGTCGGCTTGCTCCCATGACTTAGCCATTTTGATTGCTTCGGGACTCTGATCGTCACTATTCTCCATGGTGTATGGGGTGAGTGGTTGATGTCTTATTGCTAACTCAAACGGACTGTGCCCTGTAGCCTCGCTCCTTTGCAAGTTGAATGAGAACTGTGCTATGTCCATAAGCTTGGCCCAATCTCGCTGGTTGGCACTCACAAAGTGCCTCAAATAACACTCTAACAACGCATTCACCCGTTCAGTTTCCCTAGATCTGCGGGTGAAAGCTTTTAGAGAAGCATAATTCTGACGCAAGGAGCTTGAAAAGTTTCGTCCACAATCGTCCCATGAAGCAGGGATCTCTATCACTTATGATGCTCCTTGGTACTCCCCAATATTTCACGACATTTTTGAAGAATAGTCGTGCTGCCTCCTCAGCTGTGCAATCTTTTGGAGCTGGTACGAATGTGTCGTACTTGGAAAATCGGTCCACCATGACCAGGATTGATCCGAACCCCTCGAATGTTGGCAAGGGGCTAATGAAGTCCATGGTAATAGAGTCCCATAAATGGTTGGGTACTAATAAAGGCTCCAATAATCCTGCGGGATATCGGTTCTCCAATTTATCTTGTTGACATACAAGACAATTCCTCACGTACTGCTCCACTTGATCCTCTATTCGGGGCCAGTAGTAAGCCGCTTCCAATAATGTCATTGTGCATCTTTGGCTTGGATGTCTTGCCCACTTGGTGTCGTGACACTCCTTGATGAGATATCTCCTCAAGTTTTCCCATTTGGGCACATACAATCCGCGCCCCTTTGTGTAGAGTAGGTCGTTCTCTACCCAAAATTGTCGGGTTTTGCCATCTTGCGCCAGTTTCTTCAATTCTCTTGCCATGGGGTTGTGCTCCATCACCTCCTTGACTTGTCAATGTAAATCCCCCCTGGTCATGCTCAAGGCCGCAAGTTCTTCTTTGCAGCTAAGTGCGTCTCCCGCCACATTGGCCTTGCCGGGCTTGTACTCCAACATATAGTCAAAATCGGCCAATAAGTCCTGCCACCTTGCCTATTTTAGGGTGAGTTTCTTCTGGGTTTGAAAGCAGCTTGTGGCGATGTTGTCTGTTTGGATTGTGAACTGTGCACCCAATAAGTAATGCTGCCATGTTCGTATGCAATGGATGATGGTCATCATCTCCTTTTCCTGCACGGTGTAGTGCCTCTCTGTATCATTGAGCTTGCAGCTTTCAAAGGCTATGGGATGACCTTCTTGCATCAACACTCATCCAATTGTGAAATCAGATTTATTTGTCTATAGCTCGAACAGCTTCCCAAAGTCGGGCAACATCAACACCAGCTCCGAGCTCGGGACTAGCCTCAAATCTCTGAAAGCATCTTGGCATGCGTCTGTCCACTCCCATACCTTCTTCTTATTAAGAAGGTCTATTAAAGGTGTTGCTCATCTCGAATACCCTTGTATAAATTGCCGGCAGTAGTTAATTAGTCCAAGGAAAGAGTGTAACTCTGTTACCTTGGTTGGCAGCTCCCAATCCACGATGGCTTTGATTTTTGCCTCATCCATTCGCGGCTTACCATGCCCAATGTTGTGACCCAAGAAGGATATCTCCTCTTTGGCAAAGGCACATTTCTCCCTCTTTATGTACGGTTCATTTTCTCGCAACACTTGGAAAAATGTGTGTAGGTGCTGGGCATGCTCCTCCAAGGATTGGTTGTACACTACGATGTCATCCAAGTACACCACCATGAATTGATCTAAGTATGAATGGAAGATTTGGTTCATGAGGGTGCAGAATGTTGCTGGGGCATTGGTTCGGCCAAAAGGCATCACCAACCATTCAAAAGAGCCATAGCGCGTTACACACGTTGTCTTTGGCTCATCTCTTTCCGCGATCAACACTTGGTAGTAGCCTTTTTGCAAGTCCATCTTGGAATAGATCTTTGCGCTTCCAAGTCGGTTAAATAAATCTACTATCAGTGGAATGGGGTTCTTGTTCTTGACTGTCACTTTGTTCAGGGCTCGGTAGTCCACACACATGCGAAGTGAGACATCATTCTTCTTTTGGAATAACACGGGTGCGCTGTAGGGTGCCTTTGAAAGCTAGATCCTTCCTGTTTCCAACAGTTTTGTTAACTGTCTTCGTAGTTCCTCTAGTTCGGGCGAAGCCAAACGGTAAGGTGCCATGGTAGGGGGTTTGACACCCAATTCCAGTTCTATCTTGTGGTCCACTTCTCGTTTGGGCGGAAGCATATTCAGTAGCTTGGGTGGCATAACGCCCCTGTTCTCTTCTAGGACGCCTTTGATAATGGATGGGATGTTGTTCGCTTGTGCCTCGTCCGACGAATCCTCTAGCTTCAAGGCTGTCATGAAAGTTGGTTCTCCCCTCTTCATGCCCTTGGCTAATTGCATGGCCGATAGTTGCTTGGCCTCAGTTGCCCAATTTACCGCTGGTACCAAATATGATGCCCCTTAGTCTAGTATGCACACCGAATTGAAGGAAGACATAGGAATGACTTTTACCTTCCGCAAGAACTCCATTCCTAGTACCATTTTAAAGTTGTCCATTGGTGTTACATAAAAGTCCACTTGGCCCTTCCTAGCAGCTAACTGTATCTTCACACCTCGCGTCATCCTGGTGAGTGGTTTGACGCTAGTGTTCACGGTCTTGAGCCACCCATCGCCCTTAGTCACTTCAAGGTTCAACTTTCTGGCCCCTCCTCGGTCACAAAGTTGTGCGTGGCACCTGTGTCCACCATGGCTTGGGTTGATTGTCCGTTGACGCATGCCTCCACATGCATCAGCCCCTTGTTGGTTATACTTGGCACCGCCTTGGCTTTAAGCGCATTGAAAAGCTGTAAGGAACCCATTTAAGAAGTACCTTCATTTGAGGGGGGGCGTAGACTCCCTTTCGTCCATCATAGCCGACAATGACCCTAGCTTTGGATAGTTCTTCATGGTGTGCGACCCTTTGCACATATAACACTTGTTCTATGGTATGAAAGTTCCCTTCCTTCTTCGTACTCCTTGCGGTTGGTGTAAGGTCTATAGTTTTCACCTCTGGAATTGAAAGTTGGTCTCCACTGTTCCTTTGTGTCTCCCCCACCTTTTCTCGTGTTAGCATTTGGTGGATATGACTGTTGGTGCGGCTTCTTTCAAATTCTGACAAGGACTCTGCCACGGATATGGCCTCGTCCAAGGACTCTGCACCCCTGCGTTGTACTTCCTGTTTGGTCCAAAAATTGTTCAGACCATCCACAAAGTAGAAGAGGAGATCATCTTCAAACATGTTGGGAAATTGAAGCATGATGGTGGTGAACTCTTTTGACGTAGTCTCCAATGGTACTTTTGTGCTTCAAGTCTCTCAACTTCTTCCGTGCCTCGTACACCACATTTTTCAAGTAGAAGTGCTTCAATTGAGCTCCCTCTTGAAGTCGTCCCATGTTTCTATCTGGCATGTCCCTCTCTCAAGGTCAATGTGCTTCCTGCGCCACCACAAACTGACCACTCCAGAAAGATAAAGAGTGGTGGTGTGTATTTTGGTGGTCTCGTCCATCAGGTTGAGGCCCTCAAAGTACAACTCAATGTGCCAAAAGAAATTCTCGACCTCCTGGGCATCCCACTTTTCGTCAAATGGCTTGGGCTTCGGGAGGTCCACTCATGGGCCAATTACTCCTACAATTGCCCCACCGTTGGCCGCCACCTTCTTGCACAGGTCATCTTGCATCTCATCGATGGGAATCTGCATTTCTTGAAAGACGTCCATCAGTCTTGCTTCAAGCCGAGCGTTTTGCTCAATCATTGCTTCCTCAAGTTGGGCGTAGCATTTCTCCATGGCCGCCTCAAGCAGTTTGAGGCGCTCCTCCTCAACGCAAGCCTCCATGCTTGCCTTCATGGAATCAAGCTGCCTAAGGATGTGGTTCTCCAACGTCCCAACGTTGTGCTATACTCGTTGCACATGTTCACTAATTTTAGCAATAGTCATATCCAAAGTCCCCACCTCCTGTGGTCGGCTTTGGTCAAGCTTCTTCCTCTTGTCCTTCTCTATGATCACAACCTCACTGCTGTGATCGTCGATCACTTCGGACGTGTTCATCTCCTTGTTGCTTGCCATAGTCCAAGTTGTCGCAGCGCACGACCAACCTGGCTCTGATACCACCTGTCACGAACTTGACTCCTTCAAGCACCCATGCGGAACTTAGCCCCTCACTCGCCCCTTAGAATAAGGGCCAAGTTAGCCTCCGACGCAACAACACACAAGAGAGAAACTTTAGGAAAGAAACATTCACTATATTCACTTAGGGGGCGTTTGGTTGCCCGCAAGTACAAATACTACAACTCTAGTTGCAGCCTTTAGACAACAAATTTATTTGGTTGGCTGCAAAAGTATTTTGCAGCATTTACAAGTTGTAATTTATATTTCTAATATCATTTGCAGACTGCAAATAGAATTGCAGCCCAAAAAGTCCACAATACAATTAAGATTGTGGACTCCAAATGCAATAATTTAAGTATTGAAAAATAATTAATTTTGGTGACATAGAGTCGTCGGATGGAGACGGGATAAATATCAAAGTTGTAGGTTTTCGCGCGCTGAACGTGATGGTAGTGTCAAATTTTAAATCTAATAATATTTGATAGATATTTTTTTATATTTTTAGTATTATACAATAATTAAATATTATTAATATATTTTTATAAATAATTAAATAAAATAAATATATTTTACTAAACTAAATAGTGATTTAGAGTATAAAATAACATTATTATGGTCAAATTGATTCTGTTGTAACCGATCAATTATTGTTGGGGGTAAAATGATATATTTACCCTTTTACCTCTATTTGACTAACATCTTCGTGCCTCCAATGGGTCGTGCTTGAGACGACCCAGTCTCGAGCCCGATCAGGCCCGTTGCCAGTCAGGACATGTCTGGCACGCCCCGAATTCCTAGAGAGGTGGCTCATCCCGACACGGGGTCGCCGCTTTGGGCGTAGGCCAATCTCGGGCTATAAGGCCAGGCCGGATCTGTATCCTCTCGCCCGACACAATAATGGGTGCCTTGATCATGATTTTATCGTATCAGGCTACCAGACTAGGTTTGGCAAATCATGCCGGGCCTAAGTTTTCGGCCCGATCCGATCTGAAAAAATTTATGCCCGATCCGAAAACACCAGCCCGGCCCAACACAAAAAATAATTGGTTAGCACGACCCGACCCATTTAGCACGATACCACTAAAAAATATTTAAAATCAGATTTAAACCCGATAATTAACGAATTTTAAATCCGCTAATACCGACTTGAAGTGTTTATCGGGCTATCAAGCAGGGCCGGCCCGATAACATTTCGCCCAACCCAGCACGATAAGGGATTGGCCTTATCGGGCTGACCCGATAACGGCCCGAACTCGATAAAAGCCGGCCCAAACCCGATTTTTTCGTGTTGGGTCGGGTCGGGTCGAAAAAATTGTCACCCCTATATCAGATCGTGCCAAAATTATTAGACCTAAATACAAAGATGCAAGTTGCAAGTGTACTTGCAACTTGCATTTGCAGCCAACCAAACGCTTAGAAATAGAAGTTGCAACTCTACTTGCGGGCAACCAAACAGTAGTTTGCAAATTCTATTCGCGGGCATTTGCTTTTGCATGTAAATAATTTTTACAGTATTTGCACTTGCGGGCAACCAAACACCCCCTTAAAAAAATTTATAACTCAATGATTGAATGATTACAAGTGAAGTATGAATTCTTATTTATAGTGTTGGTTGTACTCCTTGAATGAACATGATCCTTCTTGATTAATCTTCGTCTTTCTCCAAAAGTTGGTAGGTGGACGGCTGTGATTGATCCATCCATGTTGGTAGCTGACAAGCAGCTCTAGAGAGTCTAGTGAGGAGGAAAAGTGAAGATGAATAATCAGTGAAGTTAATATATAGATGTTGTCCCATGTTCATCTTTAATTCTGTTCTCTTCTAAGGATTATATTCAATCGTTTAAATATCATAGCAGGGTCTTCCAGCATCAACAACTGTTGCTAGTCAGCCTGCTGTGGAAAGGTAACTTCAAATAAGCTTTCAGAGGATCATTAAGCACCTCGCATACAATATTGTACAAGTATAAGATGTTTATTACTGAACTTTGACCGTGATATATGAGTATTGGATGAGTGTCATAGGCATCAACGGATCGTATACGGTACGAATATTGCATTATTCATATTTGCACCGTACCTCATAACCGCACATTCATATTCGCTACGGATATGAATATATATGGATATTCATATCTGCACCGTTTTAAATGTGGATATCCGCACCTCATCCGTATCCGCATCATATTTAATAAAAATATTAAAATAATATATTTAATTAAAAAATTAAAAAATTACTAATTCATTGATCCAAGATTTAATATATACTTGACATGAAATTATCATAGAGCTCTTATATATGTTAATAACTTATATGGACAAAATAGTAATTCAAAGATGCGGATAGACAATGCGGATACGGTACAGATCCACAGTCATATTCGTATCCGCACAAATATAAATTTTTTAGATATATATTCGTATTCATATTCGTTTTCACTTATAGTGTGGATGCAATTTTTAGTTAATGGATATAGATAAAATTATCATCTCTAGATGACTCCTTGGATCCTCATCTGATCCTACCGTGGGAAAGCGAGTCTAACAACCTTGTTCTGACTACTATGAAAGCATATATTTCATCAATGGATCCTTTCAATATTTTGATGTTAGCCTAATGTCTCGTCCTTGCTGTTCTCCTTAATATTCTTTGCAACAAAGTTTGTTTGATTTTGATGTTCGTCAATCCATACTCCAAAAGGACGGTCCTACAAAAATGGATTGAAGAATTTTTCAGAGTCCATTTAAGAGATTAAAGGTCTCTTTTTGCAGCATAATCTTGCAATGCCCTGGCTACTGTCTTTAACGACTTCCATCCTATAATACTTATAAAGCTGATTGTTCAAAATATACGCAATGAGTGGATTTTTTTAAAATGATTTTTACTACTATATAAGACTGTATGCTATTTATTATCAAGGGTGTTTGGTTCCCCGCAAACACAAATGCCCACGAATAAAATTTGCAATATATTATTTAATTATCCGAAACTAGAGTTGCAACTTCTATTTGCAAGAGTTGGTTGATCGTAAATGAAAGTTGTAATTATAATTACAACTAGCATCTGCGTATCTAGGTGTGATAATTTTGGTTCAGCTCGATAGCGCAACACGATAAAATCGTGTTTGGACCGTCCGTCATCGTGCCCAAGTCGTTATCGGACTTGCCCAATAAGGCTAAAAAAATATCGAGTCGAACCGGGCCTACACAGTGTAGGCCTGGCCAGATAATAATTTTATTCATGATTGAAAATCAGTCTATTGGGCCTCAAATTGGCCTGTAGCTCGATTTGGGCCCGATAGCCCAATTCTAATGGCCTGATATCCTAATTTTGATTTTTGTTTATCGTGCTAACGGGTCGGGCTGGCCCGTTTACTATTCGTGTCATGCCGGGCTGGGATCCCAAGCCTGAACTTTAACCGGACTGAGCATGATTTTTGATCGAGCCGGGCCAGCTCAGCACGATATCTCTAGCTGACACGAATTTCCGAGTCCAATAGGAGTTCAACGAAATTTAGAAGCAATAACAAGCAAATAGAAACAAAAGGGTAAATCTATTATTTTATCCAACAATAATTCATCGACTACAACGAAATCGATCCGACCCATAATAATATTATTTTATACTTTAAATCACTAGTTAGTTTAGTACAATATTATTTTGTATTGTTTAATTACTTGTCAAAATAAATTAATAATTATTAATTATTATATAATACGAAAAAATATAAAAAATTTATCAAATGACATCATATCTAAAAATTTTCACTACAATCGCATTCAACACGCGAAAATCTACAACTTTGATATCTATCTTGTCTCCATCCGATGACTCTAAGTCGTCCAAATTAATTATTTTCTAATACTTAAACTATTTCATTAATTTGCATCCCATAATTTTGTATTGCGGACTTTTTGGGTTGCAATTGCTTTTGCATCTTGCAAATTATATTAAAAATACAATTTGTAAATACTAAAAACTGCAAAAAAAAAATTTACAGCCAGCCAAACATATTAATTTGTCTATTTGTTGCAAGTAGAGTTGCAACATTTGTAATTACGGACAACCAAACACTTCGTAAATGAAGAGGAAAAGACATCATAGTTTTACTATTTTGTTACTAAGGAATTACAAGTTAGCAAGATTTAGCATATGGTGAGCTATGCAGATGAGTGTATCCTTCAATGGTTAAATATGTGATTTCAACATATCATTGTTAATATTCGAATATCCAAATTGGCTAGTTCAGATCATTTTCATCTTTTCATTTTCAAATTGCAATGTACTTGCAACTTTTATTTGCAGTCAATCAAACACCTACAAATAGAAGTTGCAGCTCTATTTGAGAACAATCAAACGGTAGACTGCAAATTTTATTCATAGGCATTTGGATTTTCATGCAAATATTTTTTGCAGCATTTATACTTGCGGGCAACCAAACACCCCATTAACTAATTTTAAGATTAAGATTTTAAGAATAAGACCATAGATCTCCTCGATGAGTAGAGAGACTAGCAAAGTAACACGAAAGCACAGTGATGCTTAAGAGCCATTAGACTTTATTATCAAAACTGCTGCCTTATATTATAGCAAAAATAAATGAATGAGCAAAATATACACCTAAAACATTTTTTTGCCAATTTTGAAGCAAATCAAAATTCTGAAGCGAATCAACCAACCAATATGACTCCACAGATATTGCACGAGTACAGGAATCAAGGAAGCAATTGAGCCATTGTCGCCCATGATCATCCACTTCATTTTCCAGTAAATCCAACTCCCTAAGACCTCTAACAAACAGCAAGAAAACAAAGTAAGACAAATGTTATAACCAATAATGATGTACTTTAATCATAAAGAAACAACTAAATTACTTCTTAATTTACAGGAACTAAGTGAACAATTTCATACTATATATATATATATATATCATTTATGCTTACAGAATTGTAAGAATTTGGATGCAGGAAAATGGGAGAAGCAACTGCAATTTGAATGCTTATCTAGTAAACGGATCTCAGAATGAACAAAGCTGAAAGTTTAGTCATACATGAATTGGCCCTTCAATGGGCGGAAACTTGACTTCTAAACAACCAAAACATAGCTATGGATCTAATAACTTAATTGAAATAAAATATGCGTGCAAGTTGGTACTAGAAAAATTCTTCCTGGCAAAGACCAAATTCACCATTAAGAAACACATGTTAAGCTAGTAATTCCGTCAAAACAAAGTAATACAGAGATAGGCAACTCACCTACAATAAGTCGCAATTGTTGTAAGCCATCGGTGTTGAATCCATCGCAGCTGATGAGTACAAGGGATTAGAAGTTTGGGAAGGAGCGCGCGAGGAGCTCAAGGCGATCAACAGCAACGTGCAGCGGCCTACCTCTTCTCTTCCCACCTTGGAGTGTTGTGCATCTCCTGTGCCTTCCCCTCCTGCGGATGCGCCTCCAGCTGATCCTCTGCTTCCCGATCCCACCGATCGGGTGGCTACATCTCGATCTCGCCATGGTTCGCGGGCCCCTCTGTTGGCCGCGGAGCCTTCTTGAAACCTCCAGTGGGGAAACCCCCCGTCTCATGGGTTGAGCTTTTGCGTGGAGATGTCGTCTCTGGAACTCTGTCTGGTGTTCAACGTAGGCTACGAAGTATTCAATCATCAACCTCTGGTAAAGTCTATTTTTCACCGGAATAGCTCCGAACTTGGTATGGACCATGGGAGCATAGCCTCATTGGTAAGTTTTTTGGTGAGAATCTTCCTCTGGTCGTAATTTCAAGTTGGGCTAAACGAACTTGGCCGACTTCTGGTTTTTCGTTGGTACTGGATTTAGAAGATGGTTTCTATGTTTATCATTTTCGTGATGCAGTTTCGTCAACTGAGATCCTTACGCGAGGGGGGGGTGCTTTTTCGCTCGGCGGTAGTGTTTTGCGCCTAATCCCATGGCGTACCTTATTTCGACCTTGCTGTGAGTCGTTTTCCTCAGCCCTGTGTGGGTTCGATTACTGGGTTTACCTTTGGAGCTCTAGAATCTCAATTCCATTTCTCGAATTGTGGAGTCGCTTGGTAAGGTCATTGCAATTGATAAACGCTCTCTTACCTTTGCTCGAGGGCGCTATGTTAGGGTTCGTATTGAATTGAACTTGCGACTTCCACTCTGACAGCGGCTTTGAATTGGTGCTCCTGATCGAGAGTATTTTCAACTCATCAGTTATGAAAATTTACCTTCTCTTTTTTTCTTTGTGGTATGATCGGCCATCACGAATTGGATTGCACGTGTAATAATATTTTGATTTGTAATTTGGATAAAAACTCTTCTTCTCCGGCTTTGGGTTCGAATACCTCTGCTCCGTCTTTGAATAGTTTGGTTTTGCCCCCTTCGGCGGGGATCTCTGCCCCTTCATCGAGTTCGAAGGTTGCCTCTACTCTTGTTGGTCTGGTTGCTTCAGCTTCGACGCCGATTTGTCGTCCCTGGGTGCTCGTTGATCATCGGCGCTCAGCTAGGCCGAATATGAGGGTGATTCGCGACGATCGTGGTCTAGGGCCAGGGGCTCGACGGGGGCCGTAGTGGGGGCCATGGCAGGCACATGAGGGGTGGCTCAAGTTCAAAGCGGAGGAGGGCGACACTACTAGAAAAATGGTCATCAGCAACGGCTGAGCCGTTGCAATAGAGCCGTGACAGAAAGTCGCGTTGCTGATGACTTAGCAACGGATCAGCAACGACCGCTCGGGCCGTCGCTCAAAACATTATCAGCAACGGCCGCTCGGGCCGTCGCTAAAACTATTATCAGCAACGGGTTTGCCACAGACCCGGAGCCGTTGCTGATAACATTAATAGCAACGGCCGCTGAGTCCGTAGCAACGCCGTTAGTAAAACGTCGTCGCTAAGCCGTTGCTGTAGGTCATCAGCAACGGCTTTCGATACACTTTTAGCAACGGCTTTCCCACGGACGCCCGTGGGAAAGCCGTTGCTGATGACGAATACCTGCAACCAGAAAATTTGAAAATTTCAAATTTCCATTGATACATTGATACATTTATCTGATACATAACTCACACACTCATACCCTCATACACACATTCATTCACACATCACAAACACCTCATACACATTCATTCACACATCACAAACACACCAACATATATACATCAAAACAATTATACTTATATTGATAATTATCCACGATAGTATAAAAACAATTCAAATGCAAAATTGAAGTATCAATATCCAAACAAAATAAGTTAAACAAGTTCAATATCCAAACAAAAAATCTCACGATCAAGATGGAGGATGGTCTGGATTATATGGCGGGGTCTGGAGCGCTTGAGTGTACATCGGCGTGGACTGACTCGAGGACGATGGATTAGATGATGCCGAAGAGATGACTGGTTCGGGATGACCTGACAAGTTGCGTAGCATAGCTTCTATATTCGCCATCGTCTGACTCTGACGCTCCATCATCTCAGTCTGACGCGCGACCGTCTCCTCTAGTGTCCTTATCCTATTACTATGATCATAACTGGATCTAGAGGTGGACGGCCGCTCACCAGCGACCGGAGGGGTCGGTGCCCCAAGTGGCCCTAGTACGGCTCGCGCATGACCACTATCTGCGAAGCCATATACGCGGCCATGGTCCCAGCCACCTGCGGCCTCGACCCACGATGCTGCGTCAAAGTCCTCGGGGGTACCCCCGCGCTGCACCACCGTCTGGCTGTAGGTCTCCTACTCGAGTTTGATTTTTTGTTTAATATTTATCATAAAACTTAAATTATAAATATATAATGAATAATTTAAACAAATATATAATTACCATAATGTATGCAGCGCGGTTGTCGATGTACTCCCCCGTCCCATGTGCTCGACGGTGAGTCCGCTCGAACACCGCCATCGGGGAGGGTCGCTGGACAGTCCCGTCATCCGACACCGTCGTCTATATTTACAAAACAAATACATTAATTAGTACACATAATAACAAATAAAATATATAATTAAAAGATATACTTACCATACGGTTTGCGTGCACTGCAAATGCAACAGAGCCGCCGGTGTGACGCGCTGCTCCTCCCGACATGCGATTTCTAGCCGCATTCCGAGAAACCTCCTGCCATCGATCCGTCGACCATATCCCCACGAGCTGGTCCCATATATCCGGAGTAATCCAACCGGGACCGTATCCCCGAGTCTCCGCGATGTTAGTGGTCCCAGCTCGGGCCATCGCTTGGGACCGAGCCTGCCCCAGCTGCCCGTTGTACCTTGCCCGGGAAATAGCCTCCCAGGCAGCGTAAATGAAGGGCCTCTGGTCCTCGGCCCATGTATAGCGAGCCTGCAAAATAATAATATCAGTACCAATATTAATATATCATCATGCATGTAAATAATAATAATAATACGTGCCTCAAACTCGCGCCATAACATGTCGACGTGCTCGCTAGGCACGTGAGACCACGTAGGCCATGCCCCGTGCATGTATCGTCGAATAGTAGAAGAAATGCTCCTCGTCACTTCTTCTTCCTCGAACCTGCACAACAAAAATAAATTTTAATATTATATTATGATATAATGAATTTGTAATGATTCATAATTCATGATATATTACCGCTCCCCAATCACGCTAATCAATCTACGTGACTCTGTGGCTGGTGGAGGCTGCCACCTGTTCGACCCGCGTGGCCGCCTACGTCTGGATGTACTAGCCTCGGCAGTATCATCGGAATGAGGATCAGCAACAGGTGGATCAGCAGCATGAGTAAGTGTTGGAGTCTCACCGATCGGAGACTCCGAAACTCTCCTGCGTCGATAACCACGACCAGACATATCTGTCGAACAGACATATAATCAGATTATTGTATAAATAGTAGAGATATATTTAATAAAATATATACTTTACAATTATTCTTCATCATCTGAATAATAGTCTTCGAATTCTTCTTCTTCCTCTTCTTCCTCTTCTTCCTCTTCTTCATCTTCTTCATCTCCAGCTTCCTCAATTTCATGATCGTCATCATCAGCATATTCAACTTCTAATTGAATTGACGTTGTGTTTGCATCCTCGAGTATTGGAATAATACGATCCACAGCAGGAAGATCATCTTCTTGATAGAAACCAGGAGGATCATTTTCTCCTACTATCGGATCAATTTTTCCTCTACCTTTTGTCTTACAGACTACACGCCAATCTGCTCTATCTTTATTTCGAGCCGGATACTTCGCGTAATATACTTGTTCGGCTTGTGATGCCAATATAAAAGGCTCATTTGCTGCCAATTTCGATTTGTAATTAACCTCAACAAGTTTGTATTTTGGATGAACTTTCATGCCCCTTTCTGTTGTATCGAACCAATGACATCTAAATAGGATCACTGATTTCAAGCCGAAGTAGTGCAACTCTATCACTTCTTCCACCAGTCCATAAAAATCCATATCACATTCAACATAGGTTGTCCCTTTCACGCAGACCCCAGCATTCATCGTCTTCTTTGCAAATGAATATTCAACCGTGTGAAATTTATACCCGTTAACAAAATATCCGCTATAGCACGACACAAGTCGCGACGGTCCACTAACAAACTCAAATATTCTTTCATCTATTTCAGCTCTGTGATCTTTGCTGTAAGTCTGAATCCAAGTAGGGAAATCACGATTTCGTAATCTCTCCAATTCTTGATCGTTGTGAATAGAGTATTTTTGCACCATCTCAATGTCAAATATTTCAATGAATTGTTCAATCTCTGGACAATTGAGTAATACATACAAGTGTGCCAAATGATACTATTCATCGCTTAAGTGTCGAGATGGACGAGAACCAAAAGCACGACCAGAGTGACAAAATATATTTAAACGTCCATCTGAATGTCGAACACCCCCGTCGTCGTTACGTGGAAGACGATCAAATCTTGTCTGTACTGTCGATTCAAAGTAAAATGAGCAGAATGTTGAAATTTCTTGAATGATATACGATTCAGATATTGATCCTTCAACAGCTGCGGTGTTCTTTACTTTTTTCTTCAGACGATTCATGTATCTTTCAAATAAGTACTTCCAACGATATTGAACGGGGCCACCAACTCGTGCCTCGTATGCCAAGTGTATCGGTAGATGCTCCATCGAGTCAAAAAATGCAGGAGGGAAAAACTGCTCCAGCTTGCATATGATTTCAACAATATTATTTTCAAGTGTTGACATATCTTCGACTCGAAGGACATTTGCACAGATGCTTCTAAAAAACATACTTAATTCAGTCAACGGACCCCAAATATTATCAGGTAGAAGATCTCGAAATGCGATCGGAAGTAATCTCTGCATGAATACATGACAATCATGGCTCTTCATCCCTGATATTTTGCAATCATCGACGTTCACACATCGAGATAAGTTTGAAGCATATCCATCGGGTAATCTGAGTTCTTTTACCCATTGACAAACATCTTTGATCTGTTGTTTATTTAACACATATAGGGCCTTCGGTTTCAGATATCGTCCGTTGACCTCTTGTAACTCCAACTCTGGTCTTTTACAAAGTATTTTCAGATCATGTCGGGCTTTGACATTATCTTTAGTTTTTCCAGAAATATCCATCACAGTGTTGAAAATATTATCAAACACATTTTTTTCAATGTGCATGACATCTAAATTATGTCGAATCAATAATGAACTCCAATAGGGCAATTCCCAAAAGATACTTTTTTTCACCCAGTTGTGTGTTTGGCCAAAACCTGACACTCTTTCATTGCGACCAAATACTATATCTGGAAGTGCTGAAACACGTGCTAACATTTGTTCACCAGACAACATCGGTGGTGGCCCATCTCTTTCGACTCTGCCCTTAGTAAATTTATTACGATTCCTTCGATACTGGTGATGAACCGGTAGGAATCGACGATGACAATCAAAGAATGAGATTTTTCGTCTGTTCTGAAGACTGATTGATTTAGAATGTTCCATACAATACGGGCAAGAGAGTCGGCCGTGAGTACTCCAACCCGACAACATGCCGTACGCGGAGAAATCATTGATTGTCCACAAGACCGCGTCCTTTAAATTGAAGTTTTGCTTCCGATGACAATCATAAGTGACAGCTCCCTCAGTCCACAATGTTTTCAATTCATCTATCAAGGGTCTGAGAAATATGTCAATTTCTTTTCGCGGACCCTTAGGACCCGGAATAATCATCGAAAGATAAATAAATTCATCTTTCATGCACATTGACGGTGGCAAATTATAAACTATCAGCAGCACTGGCCAAACTGAATAAGGAGTTGCAGAATGTCCAAACGGATTAAAACCATCTGTGCACAATCCCAATCTGATATTTCTAGTATCCATAGCAAATGAAGGATAACATGTATCCAAATGTTTCCATGCTTCACTGTCAGATGGATGAGTCATTACTGTATCATCACGACTTCTTGCATGCCAACTCATGCAGGGGGTTGTCTTTTCCGACATGAATAATCTTTGAAGCCTCGGTGTTAGTGGAAAATACCGAAGCACCTTAAACGGGATATTTTTCTGTCGGACCGATTTCTTCTCCTTGTAACGAGGGTGTTGACATACAGGGCATTTATTCAACTGCACATTTTCTTTATAATATAAAATGCAGTTATTTTGGCACGCGTGTATTTTTTCGTACCCAAGCCCCAATTTTCTCATCAGCTTTTTAGTCTTATAAAAAGTAGGCTCAAACTTGTTATCAGTAGGCAGCATTCCATTAATCAATCCAGCAATCCGATCATACGCAACTCCGCTGATATTACAATCGACCTTGATGTTTAAGAGCTGTGTCATTGCTGAAAACCTAGTGTATTTAGGACAATTCTCATACAAAGGTTCATCGGCAGCTTTCAACATCTCGTAAAATTCTGCAGCTTCTTTATTCGGTAATTCAATCTCTACCGCAGCCCCTACTTCTGTGATATCAACCGCTGTAGTATCTGGTGGGACTGATGTCTGAAGATCTGGCCGATCAACATTATCATTCAGGCGGAATTGACCCCCAAGACTATCAAGTATCATAGTTCTATAGGGATTACATTGACTGGATGAAGAAGCACCAGCAGAGGAAGATTCACCATATGTCTGAACGACAGGATTGCTGACGTCCCGACTTCGCGTGACTCCCCGTGACAAGTCCATAGAAAATATCTTGGTGCAAATCCTTTGCTATATAGATGCAGAGTGACAGTCTCCCGATCCAAAAATCGTCCATTTGAACAAATGCGGCACAGACATCGGATTTGATCACCCATGCTAACGAAATTCCGATTCGAATAGGCGAAATTTAGGAAGTACGTTACGCCTAATCGAAACTCATTCGTTAAAGCTCCACAATCAAGACGTCGGTACATCCAACTTCGATCAGCCGACATGATTCTGTCAATCAATGACAATTTCTTTGGTTAATGTCTTTAGGTGAGATTGTCCTATTCCATTCGGGATTTATGTTATTCGTACTGCACTTACGTTTTTATTTTAACTGTTAATTAATTATTCTAAATTTCGACAATATCTCCCTACAGTTCTCCGAATACGCATATCATCTGGGCGCGTATCGGAGAACAAGAGAGATGTTGCCGAATTTTAGAATAATTAGTTAACAGTTAAAATAAAAACGTAAGTACAGTACAAATAACTATATTCCCAAATTGTCCAATCAGGGACAATTCAAGAATTGTACGTCGTATAAAAGATCATCTACTTCTTTTACACGAACATACAATTCCCGAACGGATCTAAGGTTTTGCTAAATCATATCCGATTCGTCGATGCGTACGTGAAACATATCAACTCGTCGGATGGATGATTATTTTCTAAATGTTTCGAGACAGTTCGAGTCCATATTGGACGATTTCGGCGCTCGTCCGAAGTGGACGATTCCGGCGCGAGTCCGAATTGGACGAATCCGGCGCGCGTCCGAAGTGGACGATTCCGGCGCGAGTCCGAATTGGATGATTCCGGCACGCGTCTGAAGTGGACGATTCCGGCGCGAATCCGAATTGGACAATTCTGGCGCGCGTCCGAATTGGACGATTCCGGCGCGAGTCCAAATTGGACGATTCCGGCGCGCGTCCGAAATTAATCTAAACCCTAATAATTAATCTAACAAATTCAACAATTAATCTAAACAATTAATTAACAATTATAAAATAATTAATTAACAATTTCAAAACAATAATATATATATATATATATATATATATATATATATATATTCCGGCGCCGGAGTCCACCCTCCGGCGCTGGCGTACAGTGGTCGGACACACTGTCCGGCCACTGTAGAAGGTCCGGCGGCGGCCATTGGCTGACCGCCGCCGGCCGAAACCCTAGAAATAGGGTTTCGGCCGGATTTTAACCTCTCCGGCCGAAACATAGTGAGAGCCGGTCGGCCGATCAACATACCGGCAGCAGCGGCAGCGGCGGCGAGAGGCGTCGGCGAGAGGCGTCGGCGTCGGCAGGAGCGGCGGCGGCAGCAGCGGGAGAAAGAAGGGTCGGGCGCGAGAGCGTGCCCTATATAAACTTATCAGCAACGGCTCACTCGCCCGTTAGAACGCCGTTGCTGATAAGTTATCATCAGCAACGGCTCACTTATCCGTTAGTAAGCCGTTGCTGATAATTAAAACATCAGCAACGGCTCGCCTTTCCGTATGAAAGCCGTTGTTGATAGTTAAAATAATCTGCAACGGCTCGGTTTTCCGTTAGAACGCCGTTGCATATACAGATATCTGCAACGGCTCGGGCGACCATAAGAATGTCATTGCAAATAGCAACGGCTTGAGCGGCCGTTGCTGATAGCCGTTGCTGAAGATCAAGTTTCTAGTAGTGCGAGTTCATCCCACGTGCTGATGCGTGGCATGCCTATTGAGGAGACCCATTGGGATCTCTGACATGTCAAGATTTGATGTCTCACGGGGGATCTGCTGCGCCACATGGTGTAGTTAATGCTCGCCACCTTTGGGATTCTTAGACTGCCATGTGTGACGCTATGCCTACTTCGGCTCCTTCCTTGTCATGCGTGGCCAACTCGGATGACGGTGTGCCAGCTGCCCCTTCTAGGCATGTGTTGACCCCTGAGCCAATTGGAGGGCCATGTGCTGAGGGGTCGCGATATCTTTTGACATCGCCGAAGCTCCTCGCTCGTGCGAAATGGGTGCCTGCCCCCTAGGGTTCCCAGTCGAGTCTAAGCAAAGGTAAGGCACACCTCTCTGCTGGTGCTTCGTCCTCTTCTGCGATGTCTTTCTTGAATAACTCTAGCTCTGTGTCTCCCTCTTCCAACCCCAATCCTGCGCCTTCGCGAACCTTTGACTAGCTAGCTCAGGAGTTGGCTTACACCTTCTCCATTGTCTCCACCTCTACTCCCCCCTTCACCCTAAACCTGTTGTTCTTTCCATCCATAAAAACTAGAAGCCTCCTAAGCCCCCTCATGTGGACTCACCTCCTGCTGGTTCTATTCGCTTAAAATGCCCTCGACCTTCCAAGGGGCTAGTGTTACCTCCAGTGGTCGATGCTTCCAATGTTGAACTATTGGTGGTTCCTAAGGGTCCATTGGTTGTGGTTCCATGATGAATGTGCTTTGCTGGAATGCCAGGGGCGTCTGGCGCCGGTCGAAAAGGGATTACATTTCATTTTCAATTCGCAAGTATTCGATTGTCCTAATTGCCTTGCATGAAACCCATGTTGTTGACTTGAGAGCCTCTCAGTTGGTCCGATCATTTGGTCGACCATGGCGAGGAGTTTCCCAACCATCGGTCAGAGCCTCTGGTGGGCTAATTTTGGCTTAGAATACCAACGTGCTCAAGGTAAATGTGCTCTCTATTAAATCCCAATCCATTTCTGCGGTTGTTGGTTTCTTAGACTTAGAGCCTTTTTTGTTTTCTTCTGTGTATGCTAGCACGGACCCTTTTATTGTTCAGATTTTTTTGCAAGTTTTGGATCGTATGATTTTTCGTCGATTCCTTGGGTTATCTGTGGTAATTTTGACTGTGCTCTTGATAGTGGTGATAAGAGAGGGGCCTTCCTTTCAACTTTTCTAAGCTGGTTGTTGCTTTTTGCGATTTTGTACGTGACCTTAGTTTGGTCGATTTGGGTTTTGTTGGTTCCCCTTTTACCTGGTGCAATAACCACCTGGCTCAGGCTAGGATTCAAGTAAGACTAGATTATTATTTTTGCAACTATGCATGGCTACACTTTTTTGATTCTCAGTTGGTTGACATTTGAATCATGGAATTTTCGATCAGTGCCCGTTGCTTTTCTCTTTTTCAAACTGTTCACGACTGTGTAAGGTCTTTAGATTTTAAGGTTTATGGGTCGAATACCCCGAATCGACTTCTGTGGTGCAACAAGCCTGGTCTGATGTTTCGCCACATCTATAACCACATAGTAAGTTTTTAACTGCATTAAAATTTACTAGTTCACACTTTCTAACTGGAATAAGAATTGCTTGGGAGTGTTGGAGAATTTGGCTGATGAAACTGATTGTAGTATTAATATTTTGGAATCTTGGGATGCTTCGACTAGGTTATCTCAGTCTGAGAATCTTGATCTGTGTATTTTGTATAAGAAGGAGAATTCCCATCATCATCAGATTGCCCTAAAATGATGGGCTATGGCTAAGGTAAGTTGGGCTACTGCCGATGACTGCAATTGTGCTTACTTTCATAGGATGGTTAATATGCGTCGTAGGATTAATAGAGTTTCTTATTTATCTATGCCACGTGACCAAATTCACACTGATTCTGATATCTTCAATGCTTTTGTTGACTCTTATAAATTGCTTTGGGCGCCTTCACATAATTCTGGTTTTATAGACATTTCTGATGATTTAGTTGTAAATTTCATTTTTGATTCTACAGCTACGGTGTTAATGCGGACTTTTTCTGGTGATGAAGTTTGGAGTGTGATTAAGAGTCTCCATAATGGGAAGAGCCCGAGCTGTGATGGTTTCACAGCTGAATTTTATAAGCATTATTGGCATGTCATTCTTGAATCTTTCATGCTCTGTCTTGATAATTTTTACAATTATGCTTTTATTCCCCTGGAGTGGAATAAAACGGCCTTGACTTTTATTCCTAAAAAGAACAACCCTTCTGAGATTAAAGACTTTAGACTAATTGCTCAGTGCAATCTTTGTTATAGAATTTTGGCTAAGATTCTAGCTAATAGAATCCAGATGGTTATCCCTAAGCTGGTTGCCCCTGTTCAATCAGTTTTTATCAAAGATATAAGTATTCATGACAATATTTTAATTGCGCAAGAAATTGTGCATTCTATTTACGACCCCAAGGGCAAAAACCCCTACATCATTGTTAAACTCGACCTTAAAAAGACTTATGATAAGCTTTCTTGGGATGATATTTTGACCATGCTTAAGAATTTTAAGTTCCCCCTGAAGTTTTACAGTGGATTCAAGCTTACTTATCTACTGTCAGTTTCAGTTGCCATGTGAATAGTAGCTTATCCCCTTTTTTCTCGTCCACTAGAGGCACCAGACAAGGAGACCCTTTGTCCCCCTATCTGTATGTTCTTACTGCTCAAAGCTTAACTTGTCTTCTTGAGGAGGCAGTTAGGCTGGGTAAGCTCTCACCATTTAAGCTTCGGAATGGAATTCAAGTGAGTTATCTTATATTTGCGGATTACATTCTCCTTATATTTAGGACACTACTGGAATAACGAAAATCAGCAACGGCTAGATTCGTTGCTATGTTGTTGCTGAAGACCATCAGCAACGACCAGCAACGGTCGCTCTGTTGCAATGTAGTCATTGCAGAAGATCGCGTACCTGATAACTTAACAACGGATCTGCAACGGCCGCTAACGTCATTGTTAATGATATTATCAGCAACGGTTACGCAACGAGTTATATCCGTTGTTGATACATAATCAACCATGGCTCAGTAGCGAGGCGTGACTGTTGCAACCACTTTTATCAGCAACAGTTCTGAAACAACGTGTCGACTGTTGCGGATATTGCCATCAGCAACAGCCATCACGCCGTTGCAAAGCCTTTGCTGAAAGGCTGTTGCTGTTTTGGTGTCAGCTTGCGCTAACCTTTTAATATATAAGTTGACTTTGTTTTCTGGTTAAAAAATACATATACATATTCCCATTCATCAATAGCTTCATCGATATTCAACTTAAATACTGTTATGTATAGGGTTGTTCATTGGGTCGACCCGACCCAATGAACCCGAGAACCCGACCCGACCTAACCTATTTGGGTTGGGTCGGGTTGGATAATCGGATCGATTTTGGTACAATTTGACCAAACCCAATCATAATCAGGTCGAATTTCAGATTTTAGAATTTGAAACCCAATGACCCGAGACCCGACCCGATGACCCGATTATTTATATTTTTAAATCATTTTTAAAATATTTATATTACAAAAATATTTATATTACAAAATATTTATTTTTAATTATTTTTAAATTTTTAAAAAATATATTGTTAAAAATTCAATTTTTACCTAAACGGCTAAACCCGCCGACCCAACCCGACCCAACCCGCCGACCCGACCGGACCCGAACATTATTTGTGCTCAGCAACCTTAATTAGTGATCGGGGAGAAATCTGCTGGAGAGGAAACTTCAAACATAAAAGTCATGCACCAAAGTGCAAAATTCAAACATGATTTGGCTAGAAAACCAAGAGGTGAATGTATTATGGAGCGTTTGATTGTCCGCAAGTGTAAATTTTGCATTCTACTTACAGTAAATAGACAAATTAATTTTGTTTGATTTGTTGTAAAAAAATTTCGCAACATTTAGTATTTACAAGTTGTGTTTCTAATATCATTTGCAAGATGTAAAAGCAATTGCGGTCCAAAAAAATCGTTATATAAAATTGCAGGCTGCAAATGCAATAATTTAAGTATTATAAAATAATTAATTTGAGCGACTTAGAGTCGATGAGAACGAGATAAATATCAAAGTTATAGATTTTCGCATGTTGAACGCGATTGTAGTGACAAATTTTAAATCAGATGTCGTTTGGCAAATTCTTTATATTTTTCGGTATTATATAGTAATTAAAAACTATTAATTTATTTTGACAAATAATTAAATAATATGAATAATATTATACTAAACTAACTAGTTATTTAGAGTATAAATTAATATTATTTGGGTTGGATCGATTTCGTTGTAGTCGATGAATTATTATTGAATAAAATGATAGATTTACTCTTTTATCTCTATTTGCTTGTTATTGTTTCTAAATTCCGTTGAACTCTTTTTGGACTCAGCAATTCGTGCCATGACAAAAATATCAGACCGAGCGCCAGAGCTGGCCCGCCCCGAACAAAAATCGTGCTCGGCCTGATTAAAGTTCGGGCTCGGGACCCTAGCCCGGCATGACACGAACAGTAAACGAGCCAGCCCGGCCCATTAGCACGATAAACAAAAAAATCAAAATCAGGATATCGAGCCATTGGAATTGGGCTATCAGGCCCAAATCAAGCTACGAGCCAATTTCGGGACTGATAGCCCAAATTTCAATCATGAATAAAATTATTATCGGGCTATCGGGCCCAGCCATGCCTGCACTGTAGGCCCGGTCCGACCCGATATTTTTCAGGTCTTATTGGGCTAGCCCGATAACGGGCGGTCCATACACGATTTTATCGTGTCGAGCTATTGGGTCGAACCATCACACCAAGATATATTGATGGTAGTTGCAAGTGTAATTACAACTTTCATTTGTGGTCACTCAAACACTTGCAAACGGTATGTTGCAAATTTTATTCACAGGCATTTGCATTTGCATGCAAATGATATTTGCAATATTTATACTTGCGGGCAACCAAACATACCTTTAGAGCAACACGAAAGACCAGTCAGGTAAACATTGCTCTAATGTTCTATCTTCCAAGTTCAATCTAAAAATATAATACATAAGGAATTTCAGGCAAGAAGGTTTAACTAGTTTTCCTTCAAAATCATACTTCAGTATTCAAATAGTTGCTGCATGTGATAATTTCTCGATCATACTGAAGTTTCTTGTACATATAGGTTTATTTTATCCCCGCCTGTTCACATGTTAATGTCTAAGTAGAATGGTACCTGCAGACATGTTTTATAATTTAGTTTTCTCAGTATGATTGCTACTCAAATGGTGCAACGGTGTGTGAATAAATAGCTCATCAGCTTACTGGCTGAAATAATTCCGAACGACTTTCATGCCCATTTTTAGGTTAGTGAAGGGACGAAGAAAACTGATCGTGTTGGTGATAAATACCAGATGGGCCTGACTGGTTCAACGGACAATCAACCCTTGTTTTTGACAAATAAATATTGATCAAGATGATCAATCTGGTCAAATTTAGATGAAAAATAATTGCCTACATAGTCATACCTGAACCACCGACCTTTTGCTTATTACTTTTAATCCAAATTATTCGAGTCAATCAACCAATCAAACTCGAGATATCCAAAGGTAATTTGAGTTTTACAAGCATTGATGAAAGAAGAGGAAAATAAGAAAAAGAAAATAAGTCTTTTTTTTGTTAGAATTGTAATATTTATGCCAAATTTTGGAATTCACATCTGCAGATGCAATTTAACATTCATCTATTTACCCGATTAACTTGTTAAGAAACATGATCAAACCAACAAAACTCAAACCAATTAACTTAAATCTTCTAACCAATGTGGTTGTAAATTGATGGCATGACGGATTAAAAACATTCCTGAACCAATGAATGTGCATAATGAAAGAACTTGGTCCAATAATTTCTCCCGAACCCATACCACATCTTATATTTTCCAAAATTTCATCTTTGTATCAAACACAACCTACAAGTATGGATGAGCAATGCATCTCCCAGCTAATTCTCCAAAGATCAACTGGATTAAAATGATAAAGTCTCCTGTTACATTTTGGAAATATGTTGAAATCCAATAAGCATATCCAAACATATCAAGTAGCTTCATTATTACCAAAAGAGAGGAAAACAAGTCAGCTAGAGCAAATAGAAATATTGCTAGTTAACCATAGGACTTCACACTGAACCAATAAGAGTTTTAAGTGCGTTGTAACCAGAGCTTACATCAATATGTAACCAAACTAAGGCAAAGCCAGATTTTTGCACTGCATGCGAAATATCCTTTATCGTTTACTCTGCTTATAGGTAGGATGATGAAAGATGTTCTCTACTTTTTACCTCGTAGCTTCACTCCGAGTGCCCTTTCAAGTTTGGTAATTATCTGTTGATTAGGAATAGCCTTTCCTGACTCATATTCTTGGATCACTTGGGGTTTCTCATTGATCAGCTACAGGAACATTGTGGGCAGATTAGCTTTGATATGCAAGAAACAAACCAGTGGAATGATGAAAAGTTAGAGAGCTTACCTGGGCAAGTTGGGCTTGGGTTAACTTTTTGTCGAGTCGAGCTTGCATGATATTCTTCTTTAGTTCACTTGGCACTCGATCATCTTGTTAAATAAAGTTGAGTACAGAATGAGGGTCATGTCATAACAAGAAAAGAAACAACACTACTCTACAGTAGTGACCATGCAGCATAATGAAGCAAACATCACAATCAAATAGCACATGCAAGCATGTCAATGTAAACCTGATCAAATGTGCAGGTGACACAAGTAGAAAAATTCTATAAAAGCTAGTCTAGGAAGACTAGCTCCAAAGTACCAGCTGGAAAAATGGAACAATAGTTGAACACTGTTGCAATGTTCTTTAAATAACAATCCAGACTAGAATTATGTGGTAACTAGCCAACTAGGGCTGTTTGAATTTTGAGGCAAATAGATTGTTAATATCAATCATATTGATTATTATTTTATGAATCATGACAGGTTGACTATTTTGGTCATAGTTGTCAGGGGCGAAAAGCACCGCGATGCGCAAAGGTTCTCTAGAGCTATAGCGCATAGCGCAGCGTGAACCGCGCACTTTATTGAAATAAAGTGCAAAATAAAAACATAGGTTTATATTTTATGTATACATCAAAATTACCAATAGATTCCAACTATCATAAAGCATAACAACTAAATATTCAAAAATGATGAAGACCAACTGTATAAAAAGAAATTATGTTCATAACATAAGATAAACCAAACAAAACTTCGTAAATCAACCATAAGGGATAAATCTAAAAGTCTTAGACTTCGGCGTAGTTCCAAAAACCCTTGGCCTTCAAGAGAAAAAGGTTAAAAACCCTTAGCCTTCTAAAGAAAAAGGTTGAATCTCAGCGTATTTCAGTGTAGCACGGTTTTTGCTGCACTGCGCTACTTTGCGAAGATAGTGACGCATAGTGCACTATGCTGAAGTCTACTGCACGTTGCTGCACTATACGCAATAGCATATAGCGCTATAGCTCTATTGACAACTATGATTTTAGTAGAGCAACTATTGAAACTTCATATTTAACATCATGCTTATTTTAATGGTATAATTTATCTTTATTTACAATTACCTTAATCTTGGCATGCTCTAACCTTCATCTTGATCTCATAGCAAGGGATTATGTCATTTATGATTGATTGGTTAGAATGAATATTTTCAGGAAAACAAAATGTTAGTATATTTAAGAAAATTGAACCTTTTTCTTCTTTGTTTGTAATAATATAATGCATGTTGGCATATTTGTAACAGTGACCTATTTGTTGATTCTTTGTGCAATTGATACTTATTATTATCAATTTGCTAATTTAAACAAGTGGATCTGGTCTTGATGTCTTCGGCAAGTTTGTCAAGGTACTACACTTGTAAAATTGCCTAAAGCACTAGACACTAAAAAAGTGCACCCTTAAATATTAATATTTATGACTATGTTGGTATAAATGTAAAAAACTCAATACAGACAACAAAAACATAAAGTTATTTAATTTACAATAAATTAAAATCTCAAATATTTTACATCGGCAGACGGTTTAAAGAAGTTTTACAAAGATAGTGTAAAAAAACAAATGTAAATCAAAAAAAAAAATTCCTGTATTTTGCATGTTCACGCTTGCATATGGGATTGATCTTTGACGAATTTTTGCGAGTCAAAACTTACTTGTTGGATTGTTGTGCCCTAACTATTGCATCCTTAGTTTTTCTCTTTTTCGCAAAAACAAAAAAGGCAACAAAGCCTGAACATTTAACTAGAAGAACTTAATTTGCGCCTTAGACCTCGCAACAAGCAAGCGCTTAGGTGCAGTAGCTTGAGGCGCAAACCTTTCAAATCGTCTTGCCTTGGTGCCTAGGCGAGCACCTTGATAACATTGGTCTTCAGTCGAGGTATCAGTAAAATCTGCTTGCAAATTTTTATATAAAAACCCCTCATAGCCACATTCTAACGGCAAGGACTGTGGCAAACTCTGGAATTTATCAACTTCTCCAAGAATCAAGATGTTCCTGTAGAATTTATTATGGAAAGAACTCCAACCTCTACTTAGCTAGGTTGCAATGCGTAGAATACTTTTTGCTACAGGCTTCACTGGATCATTTCAGTTCTTGGTTTGTTGGTTATTGGATTCCGGAGGGTAGAGCTGATAGAAGTTTGAAAAAGTTTCACAGCTGTTTTAATAGCTTCTTTCTGGTTCCTTTGGAAAAATAGGTGTTCCCCAATGTTTACTATATTTCCAGAAGTAGTTTCTCACGTTTGAATATTTAGAAGAACATTCCTCCACCATGAAGATCAATTTAACTCTTCTAGGTTCATGCAGCAAATCTGTATTAGCTACCTCCCTTCTTCTCTTATATGATAAAGCTTTAAGTCCAGATTATTGTCATGGTGTATTAGTTTTGTATTTCTGGAGAATGGTTTTTATGGTAAGTTTGTTCTATTCAATTGCCTATCCAACTCTGAAGTTGAGCTCAAAGCTGTTCATAAATGTTTCTTTTGTGCATACATATTTGGTTTTGCTAGTATCCCAGAATTCACTAAGAGTCTTCTAACAATCTCAATCCAGAAAAGGGAAGCTAATACACCTTGGAAGCTTTTCTATCACTCTGAAGACATCAAAAGGCTAGCTGTAGAAGCTGGAGTTTCATTGGATGCATATGAAAAGAGGGAAATATGTAATTGTGCATTGTATAGCAAAATTTGACAACAATTCTAAAAGCTGTTTTGCATGGAATTCTATAATTGCTGTTGAGCTATCTCAGCTGCAATCCACATGGATGTCCTCTAAGTAATACAAAACCCTCTCAACCAGCAAACTCATAGAGTTACAAGTTTGAATGTGTCTGAGATTATAAGAAGCACACAACAGTCTTCTGTATTACATTCAGTATTAGCACATAAGCTACAGGCTCTAGTTTTATATGGCTTTCACCAGTTTCAAAAGTTCAATTGTTTCACCTTTTAGAAGAGGTGTTATTACTGCATTTGACTATGATAATGTAAGCTTGTTTGATCAATCTTTTAATTAATGTGATGGCAGTGATTCTCTTAGCCTCCTACATGGGAGACGGAATGAGTGGTAAGCTTGGCAATTGAATAGAGCATAGAAGCTCTTAAATGCTGCTTGAATTAAAATAGAGATGTTATTACTGCATTGTGCCCTATCAACAAAAACATTGTGGAAATTAGTAGTAAGATCACAGCTCTTAAATTCTGCTTGAATTAAAATAGAGATGTGTGCAACCAATAATATATTATCACAGATCTAATAAATATATATTATACTTTTCAGCTTATATTAATATTATAATAATAAATTATATTGTATGTCTGTATAAGCCTAAATTTGTCTGTTAAGCTACACTTGAAAAGTCCTTGATCAGGTATAATACTCATTAATTTTCTAATGCACACTCTTGAATTTTTATTGGATGTTTTTGGCTGCCTTTTTATACTGCCAATTAGATATCCGTTTGCCACTAGCCGATAGGGTTGCTAATTAGAATTGTGACCCTTTTTTTACATTAGTGAAAAAAAATTGCATAGATTAGGTAAAGCATGAGTTGTATCATTAGGGATGATCAGCTGAAATATGACGTACAGGTCAAGATCTGCCTAACAGAACATTTATGCAAGGTTCCCACTCTAGTTCCCTACTCATATGCATTATTTAAAAGTTGGAGACGACGAGGTGTTAAAGATAATAATTGCAAACGATGGTGCCATCGCAACCAATTCTTAACACTTGAAATACACAAACAACGATACGAATATTTGCAGCTATTATAGACAAGATCCTAATATTTAATTTCACAACGTAAAGAAACAACTCAAGAATTTAAGATCACTAACATGCCAAATTCACAAGAGCTACGAAATTACAAGATATAAGGATAGATCACTCACGAGTAAGATTCTCGGTTTCATCGTCGAGCTTCCTTGTGTTCAGAGAAGTGCTGCTAGAGGCAGCCTTGTTTGTACCCGCATTAGCTGCAAAAAGACAAACAAATGAACGAAATCGAACAAACACAAAACAAAACCACGATCGGTCTCTCCATCTTCCACGCACGCATAAGAAATTAAGCGAAAAATATCGAGCATACACTTCTTGACGGTCTCGATATCGGCACCGCTGCGGCGCGCGGCGTTGACGGCCTTCTCGTCCTTCTTGGCGGCGGCTGTGGGCGCCTTCTTGCGGAGCACAACGGGCTCCCAGTCTTGGGCGATCGGACCATTTCCTGCCATGGAGACTTCTCGTGATCGCACTCCGCGGACAGAGCAGCCTCGAACCGACCTAGGGTTTACCGGGCGAAGTTAGAGACCTTTGCGTAGAAACAACGATAAATGTAGGAAGGCTGAAGGGGATGAGAATCAGACCTTTCTGGATCGGGTTTGACCCGTTAGATAATAGTTCGACCTGCTATTATATATATATATATATATATATAAACAAATCTATTTCAATTTTTTAATTACATTAAATTTATCATAAACTTTTAAATTTATATCAATTATATATTACTGTTAAATATCTATTAATGTAACTGTTAATTACTAACGTAGTAACCAAAATAATATACTTTTATTATTATTAAAATTTGCCACATAAATAAATCTAAATATCTATTAATGATTTGTTTTGGAAGAAAAAAATTAAATGTCTATTCCTCTTCTATCCGATATTACGTTCTCAAATACTAATGTTTATTTTAAAAATAATTATTAGTACGTTGGCATTTGCTGAGATGAAGAATCATAATAAAAATATATATTTTTAATATTGTCTAGATTGAATTAATAGACATTTGACAATAGAATACAATTGATATGAATTTAAAAGTTTTAAATAAATTATATGTAAATAAAAAATTAAAATAAATCTATTAATCAATCTATAATTTAGGATAGATTCATCAATTTTTCCTAAGTTGTATATAGACACCACTTTTGTCAAAGTTTCTACCAATGTTTCGTTTGGAGATCCAACTTAAAATAGTTCTACCTATAACTGAAATAACTATTTAAATTGAAAAATCATAAATAATGTTATCAATGGTTGAATAATTATTTAGGTTGAGAAAACAATAGATGATACTAAAGGAAGGTTGAAAAATCAGTTAGGTCAAAATTTTGTTTGGTGAGTATGGTTAAATAACCATTTGGGTTGAAGAAACGTTAGATGATGCTGTCGAAGGAGGTTGAAAAATCATATGGTATTATTGGCTACTGAAGGTTGAAAAGTTGTTCCACTATTTGCAGTGGCGGATTTAGCATGGGGGCAGTGGGGGCAGTGGCCCCCACTGGAATTAATCGTTGAATGTTTTTTTTTTTCCTTTTCCACCCTCCCAGTCTCCCTCCTCTCTCATAAATCGCTGAATGCTTCGACGCTTCGTCTTCTTCGTCTTCCGCCGGCCCCGACGCGGCGACGCCTCACGCCTCCAACGGTCCGCAACACTCTCCAATAAAAGCAACACTCTGCAATCTCCTCAAACGCTCACCGGCAGTCACCGCAGTACCGCACCTTCTCAGAATCTCAGTTCTCGCTCTTAGTCTCTCACCCGTCGTTCTATCAACCCTCGCCGTCGCGGCGTCGCCAAACTGTTGCGGTCTTGCGGACTTGCGGTGCCGGACTGCCACTGCGGACTGCCGGTGGCCTGGACGGCTGGACTTCTCAGTTCTTCCTCTCGTGGTCTCGGCGACTCGGCGTCTCGCACTCTCGCCGGCTCGCCCGGTCGCCCCTGCGGCCCTGCCCCCATACTAAATCCGTCGGCGCCACTGCTCTCGCGGTCTCGCCCCTGGTCTTCCGAAATCCGAAGCCTTGTTGACTTGTTGTGTTGCTGCGGCCAGTGGCAAAGCCGCATACTGCATACAGCATCGAGCATTCGAGCCATCGAGCCATCGACGACATCAGGACATCAGGTAATCTGTAATCAATTTTGTCTGTTTCAAAACTGCATTTAGTAATGATTTCAAATTTCATTTAGCTTTAATTCATTTAACATTAATTTGTAAGTAATCTGTTTCACTGTTTGGATCAATATTACTTGCTTTATTGCTTAGTTGATTTTGTTTCATGTTAGGTTAAGTTGCTTTATTTTTATTTTATTCATTATTAATTTTTTTAGCTTTATTAATTATCTCAGTATTAAGTTTTTATTTTCATGAATGATTGTTTGATTACATATATTGAAAAGGAAGTATTTGATCAGACTGATAATAAAAAAATTATGCAACGATTTCAAAACATGAAGACACGTCGAGGACGACTATCAAAATTGTCTTCAACTTAAAATTTTGTATTGATTTGCCCCCACTAATAAATTTTTCTGGATCCGCCACTGACTATTTGCATTTTAAGTATTTTCACGATAAAGGAATGTGAGAAAGCAATGTACTTTATTATCATATCATGATAAAAAAAAACATTGATAAATAAGATGGGTAAACACATTATAATACAAGAGATAAAAGCTTAGGCAAAGAAGCGATACATTCCAAATACAAGGTAATGATTTTCCTTTCATCACGATCAACCTAGGTAATTAATTGTTTTTATGTGGCGTTTAATGCATTACCTCGTAAATTATCAGATAATCTAAATTATATTTTAGATAAATTATTATTAAAAAAATTACTGATAATGTAAAATATAATATTTTGTATGCACAAATAATATTATAATAAGATTACTAGAATTCACATAGACATATTTGGTTGGTATAACAAATAGATTATCAAGTAATGAGATCTATTTTACGAAAATATCCTTTCAATAAATATATTATAATATTAAAATATTATAATAATATTATAATAAATAATATAATATAATATAATATACTATATTATAATATACTATAATATTATATTATATTATATTATATTATATTATATTATATTATATTATATTATTAGAATATTATATTATATTATAAAATTATAAAATTATTATAATATTATATCATGAGAGAAGTCGTGGGAGGCGACGAATGTCTTCTTTCTATAAAGGATGAGACAAAGGACTTGTAAAAAAAATTATGATTTAAGGAGGGCAAATTATATCCTTAAAAATAATTCAAGATTACTTTTTCAATGGCACTTCACATAGATACCCTCTACTTAGCCATCTAGATTATCATTTTGATGATAATTTAGATAATTAAGGTAATTCATATTATCTGCATAGGTAAAATATCAAATAAGATAATATATAAAATTTAAATATAAGACTATCAATTATCCGGATGGATTGACTCGTAGGTTAGTACGTCTCCTTAGTAGTTTGTAAGGACATTCCCAAATTGAATTGGACTTTCTCTGACTAGTCAAATCAAATATCACTATTTTATAAACCTCGTAGGTTAGTACGTCTCCTTAGTAGTTTGTAAGGACATTCCCAAATTGGATTGGACTTTCTCTGACTAGTCAAATCAAATATCACTATTTTATAAACCACCGAATCACCTTCAATTTAATAATATTGGCATGAATCAATGGTTAAAGTATTTGACAATAAACTTTATCAGGTTGACTAACGTGCTACTTCCTCTCTCACCTCCTTTTTCAGATCTACATCCGCCTTTAATGAATTAAAAATGAATAGCACAAAAGGCCAGGCAAGCCAAATATGATACGGATGTTGAGGGCAAAAGCAAGAAAAAAAAGTGAGTGTTTAAGGTTTGAATCGATTTTGGAAGAAAATAGATGAAGATCACTATAAAAAAAATATTATTTACTAACGAATTATTTTTGTTACTATAATTTCAAAAACCGTTAGTACATTCTATACCAATGATATATGCACCCTTTGGTAGAAGTCGTGATAGTATATTGTTAGTATAGATCTACCGTTAGTATAGAGGTCCCTATATTAATAGTTATTGATCTCGTTAGAAGAAAACTCTGTTAGTATAGAGGTCCATATACTAACGGTTATTGATATCGTTAGAAGAAAAATCTGTTAGAATAGATGATTCTATACTAACAATTATTGACCTCATTAGGAAAAAATATATATTAGTATAATTAGTTGATATCATGTTTTGAAATTTAGTTAGTGGGGGCGAAATGTTTCATCTTAACCACTCAAGCAAGGTATAACATGTAATATATATTATTTTTTTACTTAAACTTCTTTTTTGGTTAATTTGGACCAAATCGAAAATTGAAAATCTTTAAATTTTTAATTGTTAATCGAATCGAAAATCAATTGGACAAATCAGTTTGGTTAATTCAGCTTCAGCTCAATCGGCTAATTGATTTTTTGATTAATTAATGAATTTTTCTCACCCCCTATCGAGCTATTGGGACGGGCTGAAATTTGTCTGGCCTATTAGTAACGATTCATTCGTTAGTATAGAAGATGTTTCGCTAACGGATGCAACTTCGTTAGCACCTTTATTAACGGCTCATAAAATTCGTTAGTATAGAAGATGCTTTACTAATGACCCACAAAATTCGTTAGAAACTTTACTAACTGATACATAATATGTTTGAATTAGTTTACTCTATACCAACGATAAAGCTTGTCCGTTGGTATAAGGTATGACTTTCAGCAATGACTGTTATTTTTGTTTGTAAATGTTACATTTACTAACAAATTTTCCTACAGTTAGTAATATTATCTGTTAGTAGATGTCATTTATTTTATAGTGGATGGGTATGGCTGAATGTGGGTTTGGTGAGGAAACGATGGGAAATAAGGAAAAATAAGATAGTAAAGATAGGTATCCTACTAGACCTGTCTAACAATTTAGAAGGTAAGCTAGATAATCGGATTGAGTTTTCCTACTCGACCTCTAATTGAAATGCAATAAGCAATCTAGATCAAAGGAACAAGAATCAGAAAACGCCACAAGCACAAGACTTGATAAGTTAACAAGCTCTTGGAATAAAATGAGAAGATCAATTCCTCACAATTTGCAGAAGCAAAGTAATGTATTCAAATGTTCATCAAAAATACATAATAATTTGGTATTTATAGACCTCAAACCCTAGACCTATATAAAAGATTTTTCATAATTATAAAACAAGTCATAAACAACTTTACTTGCTAAACAATTTAGAACTAATTAAAAGAACATAAAGATTAATAGACTTAGCATCATAAGGCCCATAACAAATAAGTATCTAGCCTTAGAACAAAATAGCTTATCCAGAATATGAAATGACACAACTTAAGGTCTTTAGCAATGAAAACTAAATTTATAACTTGAGCAACAGTTATACATCATGACCGATCATTACAAGTCCATTAATAGTGACATAATCGACTTGTTCTTCATCTCCGAGCAAGCGCCTTTGAATTGGATCATTAAGTTCCTTGCTCACCAAACATTACACATAAGCTTGATAAGCTTCTTTAATTTTTTGAACTTGGATCTAGTGATTGGACCTTGTGGAACTTTTAACTCATCTCTAGGCCTTGAACTCCTCTCCATGCTAGCTCCATAGCTTACTTCCATGCTTGCATCATTCGCTCTCTCCTTAAAAATCTATCTTGTAAGCATTGTCATTGATTTTGGCCAAGACGAAATGGTCAATCTCCTCTAGGATCCAACTTAGACTTCCTTTGAGTTGGAAATCCTTCTTTCCTCATATGAACCCAAACCCAATCACTGGGTTCACAGGTCACTAGCGTGCAGCCTTTGTTTGCTCTATATGCTGGTCGATTTGGAATTGTGAATCCTGGCACAAAGTCAATTTGGTGTTGTATGCCTCTCAAGGGTGGTAATCCTTTAAGCAAGTCATCCAGAAACACATCTTCATATTCCTATAACAAAGAAAGAACAACACTAGGCAAATTTTCATTAGCTTCATGAAAAGTTAGATAAACATCTTTAAACATAATCAAGAAAAACTTTTTCTGCCCATTAAGAGCATGCTTTATTTTTCTCTCTTTTGCATAGAAACTTTGTCTCATTTTTGTTATCTCTCTTTTGTTATCACTCACAATTGGGCTATTGATTTCTGTTCTTTTATTTTCGGCCTCTTTTACATCTCTTTTTTTCATAAGTTTTATTTTTGCTCTCTCACTCTCTTTGACATTGTTCTCGGCCTCTCTTTGCTTATTTCCTTCAAAGTGCTTCATCATCCGAATTTGGTCTTCATACACTTCCTTCGGTGTCAAAGGTTCCAAACTAAACTTTCTGCTATTTAAGCTCAAAGTGTACCTATTATGTGTTGGTGAAATGGCCACACTAGAAGGGGAGGGGGTGAATAGTGTGTTAACTAAATATTTTCGCTTAATTTTGGTTTTAATCTTTTCTTAAACTACTTAGGCAAATTATTGATATAACGACTAGATGCGGAAGCGATTAATAATAAAGCAATTAACACAAACAAGAATAACAATGCTAACACAACGATTTATAGTGGTTCGGCTCCAATGCCTACTCCACTACCTAAGCACCCCGCTTAGGATTTAACTCACAAATCCACTAAATTACGAGTAGCTTACAATCAAGAACTTTTCACCGGAAAGACCCTACACTCATTTCGAAGGCACTTCCACACCCGAAAGTATCAACCTTCGCACCGAGTGAGCTTTCACACCTCAATTCGATCCTAAGGCCTACTCCTAACCTAGTTTACACAAGTGCCTTTATACCTTCTATATCAAGGATATCACTCAATCACAAGACCAAACACTAGGTCGATCGCCTCTGTGACCGAATTTGGAAAATCACCCTTTTTGTTGATTTCTTGTCGTGTTCTTTGTTTTCGGGATTTGGTTTTCGAAGTGCATCAACTCGGAGAGCTTCCCAAGTGTTTTACATGTACTCTAAACTCTTCCTAAGCGTCTTCAGTGCACTCGTCGAAATTCTAGAGATTGGCACGAAGACTTTATCTTCCCGATGAATCCGAGCATGTCAATCAAAGGTCCTTGTGATTTTTCAATTTGGATATTTCCAATCATGGACGTCGTGCGCTAACCGATATGGAACCTAAAAATAATTCTCCATAAAATCATTAGTTCCATATTCATTATCATCAAAATCGAGATTAAGACTAATGTTGAAAACCTTAAGCCAACATTATGGTTCACATCATGCATAGCCTTCCTATCATATTGCCATAGACACACCAACAAGATATGACTAGCTTGCATAGGTATGACACCACAGAGAACCTCATATGAATACCTCCCAATAGTAAAAGCAACCATTACTTGTTTTGTCACCTTAATTCTAGCACAATCATTCAACCATTGAAGCTTGTAAGGCCGTGGGTGCTTCTCGCACTTCAAACCTAACTTTTTCACCAAAATAGTACTAGCCACATTAGTAACACTACCATTATCAATAATCAAAAAACATACTGAAAATATATGTTCCTTAGGGAACTTCTGTAAATGACAGTTGCATAGGAAGTTGCAACTGTTATAACAACTGCTTTATGTAGCAAACTAAGAACCAAAATAAGCATACGCAAACACAAGTATTTGTTTACGCAGTTTAGTGATAAAATATATCACCTAATCTATGGGGCACTCACCGGACAGATGCCCAATCCACTATCAAAAAGTACAACTTATAGCTCTAAGATTTCACACACCGAAATCCAACTATCCGTACTACAATGAACTGGAAATAGCAAAACCTATAACAGAACATAAAGATTTGAAGTTGTTGAAGGTATTGGACTTCTCTCTTAGAAATTATATCCAAGTGAATCAAGAGTAATCATCTACACAAACTAGAACATACTTTTTACCTCCAATGCTTTCAACTTGCATAGGACCAACCAAGTCCAAGTGAAGAAGTTCTAGAGGCTTTGATGTGGTCACTAGTTATAACTGCTTATGAGACTGCCCTGTCTGCTTTCCTTCATGACAAAGACCACAAACTAAGTTTGGTTCTCCTAAAAGTTTAGGGATTCCTCTCACAGCTCTAACATTAACAAGTTTCTTTAGGTCCCTGTAATTGACATGACCTAACCTTTTATGCCACAAATTTATATCAATAGAAATAATTGTAAGACAGATTGAAGAATAGGCAATCTTATAGCAGTTATCTCTAGATCTACTCCATTCAAGAATACAATTAACATCTTTATCAAAGACATTGCAATTGTTTTTGTTGAATTGAATATTTAAATTTTGGTCACACAATTGACTGATACTCACAGGATTGACCTTGAGACCATCCACCAGCAGCACATCTTTCAAACTTGGAATTCTTGGAACATTGAGTGCTTCAACTCCTATAACATTTCTATGTCTTCCATCTCTAAAGATTACAGTTGCACCTTCATGTTCTGGATGTTTTTCAAATTTTCTGAATTCCCTATCATACGCTGAGAACAACCACTGTCGAAATACCATAATCCAAAAGAAGAAACAGTCTTTTACATAAAAGCAACTTTGCAATTAAGATTAGTTTTTCTTACCCAGACTTTTTTAACTTTTTGCTTTGGAGGATTTTCATGCATATTTCTCCTTAGTTTGTTGACAAGCTTGAGACAATTTACAATTATGTGTCCTCTACATTTGCAATAGTAACAAGTAGGTGCTCTTCCACTACTAGAAATGTGTTATTCAGCAACGATCGCTTTGGCCATTGCAGATGTGATATATTTGCAATGGCTTCTTTACGGCCGCTCGAGCCGTTGCTAACAAGTGGATGACACGAACGCGACGCGCAAAGAAAATAACTTATTTGCAACAGCTTACTAAAGGCCGCGTCGGTCGTTGCTAATGATATTATCACATTAGCAACGACATATTTATGGCTTCTACATCTGTCACTCTTTAGCCAATGGTGTGCTCGCGGCGCGAAAATAAAATAATTATCAGCAATGACGTTGCAAAGGCCGCGTGGCCGTTGTTGATGATATTACTTATCTACAACGGCTTTCTAACGGATGAGTGAGCCGTTGCTGACAAGTTTATTTAACTCGACTCCGATCGCGCCCACCCCTTTCCCTCTGCTCCTTCTTCTTCCTTGCTTATGCCGCAGCCGCCTGCCGATCTCCGCCCACCGACGCCGCCCGTGGCCGAACCCTCTCTAGGTAATTTCAACACCCCCTTCCCTTCCTCCTATACTAGGGCTGACTAAAACCCTAGGTTTAGGGTTTTGGTTGGCTGTCGATCGCCGGAGCATTGTCCAATGTCCGACATATGTCGGACACTGGATGCCAACGCCGAAGTCTATAGGACTTCAGCACCGGAACAATGAGTTTGGGTTTTTTTAAACCTTATTTTAACAATTAAATCTATTTAGATTAAACCCTAATCTAGGTTAATTAAATATTTAATGTGTAGATTAGATTAATATTTAATGTTTTTTTAATGTTAATTTGATTAATGTTTAGATTAATATTTAATATTTTTTCAAGTTAAATGTTTAATGCATATTTAGATTAATTAGAATAATTTTATTATTATATCTGTTAATTAAGTTTAGTTTAGATTAATTAAATTAATTTTATTGTTAATCTTTAGATTTAGATTAATTAGAATCGTCCACGTTGGACTCACGTCGGAATCGTCCACTTTGGACTTGCACCAGAATCGTCCACTTTTGACTCGCATTGGAATCGTCCACTTTGAACTCATGCCGAATTCGTCCATTGTGGACTCGAATCGACATCCACAAATTTAGAAAATAATCATCCATCTGATGAGTTGATACGTTTCACGTATGCATCAGCGAGTCAGATATGATTTAGCAAAACCTTAGATATGTTCGGGGGTTGTATGTTTGTGTAAAAGAAGTAGATGATCTTTTATACGACATACAACCCTTGAATTGTCCCTAATTGGACAATTTGGGAACATATTATCTGTATTGCACTTAGTTTTTTCTTTTAACTATTAACTCATTCTTAAATTTTGGCTATTGTATCTCTCTTGTTCTTCGATACGCGCCCAGATGATATGCGTATTCGGAGAACTATAGGGAGATATTGTCGAAATTTAGAATGAAGTTAACGGTTAAAAGAAATACTTAGTGCAATATGAATAATATGAATCCCGAATAAAATATGACCATCTCACCTAAAGTCATTAACTGAAAATATTGTCATTGATTGACAGAATCATGTCGGGAGATCGAAGTTGGATGTACCGACGTCTTGATCGTGGAGCTTTAACGAATGCGTTTCGATTAGACGTAGCTTACTTCCTAAATTTCGCCTATTCAAATTGAAAATTCGTTAGCACCGATGTGGACTGTTGATGACTTGAGGATCCTTTATGGAAGTTCTTCATTTGAATGGGTAGTTGAGATTGGAGTTTCGACTGTCTCGACTTAGTGTATCCAAGACCAGCATAATTAGAAGGAGATTTACCTGCACTCAAAATTTTATATAGAGTACTAGTGGAATTCATCATTCTGACTTCTTTCTTTACCTTTTCAAGTTCAGTAATCAACTTGAACTCTTTATCAAATTTTTTAGCAATCTATCTTTGATATGTCTCCACTTCCTCTTCGAGTTTCCCTTTTTGATCAACCAAGAGTTTGTTTTGATTTTTGAGGGTCTTGTTGAGTTTTGTCACTTCAACCCATTTATCAGACATCTCTTGATAGACTTATTCACGACTGTCAGCACACTGTTTCTTGTTTTGTTCATTATCAATGTCTAAGTTACAAGCAGTCTGAATTGTGTCAACAATGCAGGCAACAAATGCTCTATAGTTTCTTTGCTCAGATTCTTCTGTGTTATCTTCTTCTTCATCATCACTCCAAGTAGTTGTAAAGGACTTCTTGAGTTTTTTCTGTATATTTGGACATTCAGATCTATTATGACCATATCCTTCATTATCAAAGCACTGAACACCTTTAGACTTCTGTTTAAGATCAGACTTATCAGCAGAAGATTGAGTTCTTCTATTTTCACCAAAGGAATAACTTGTTTTGGAGCCGATTGAAATGGGTGGTTGAAACTGATGTTTGAACCGCAAATTCTGATTTTGCTTGTTCTTAGCCCTTAGAAATCTTCTAATTTTTTTTTATCATAAGTGCATGTGCTACATCCATCTCTTCTTCAGATTTGTTTTTATCTTCAGTAATATTGAAAGTAAAATTTCTCATTTTCTCTTTATGAGAATATTTGTCAGACAGTTCCAACTCATATGTTTCAAGTTTACCCATCAAGGTGTCAAGGGTAATAGTTGAGGGATCATGAACTTCACCTATAGCAGCGGCCTTCATGTCAAATTTGGTAGGCATGCATCTTAGAACTTTTCTTACCATATTTTCTTCAGAGAATGGCTCTCCAAGGTTGGAAGCATTGTTCATCAAATCTTTAATGCGTCCATGAAAGTCTTGAATGCTTTCATCTTCCCCCATTTTCAGGTTCTCAAATATGGTATTTAGAATTTCAACCTTTGACTTACGAAGAGTCAAGAATCCTTCATGATTTATCTCCAAAATCTCCCATGCTTACTTTGCAAGAGTACACACCGAGATAAATTTGAATTGAGAGGGATCTACTCCACTGAAAATAACATTTAGGGTCTTGTTATCATAGTTTGCGGCACTATAGTATACTGGTTCTTTGGCTTCTTGTCAGTCCCATTAATAGTTGGAGGAGTATATTCTTCTTCTATAGAGTCCCAACAACAATCATCAATGGACTTGATGAAAGCCCCCATCCGAGCCTTCCAATAAGCATAGTTTGTTCCAACTAGAAGTGGAGGAACATTGACAGAGTTTCCCATTGGCATTTCTTCCATCTTGAACCTATAAAAAAAGAGACACACCAAGGATCTTGTGCAAGTAGAGGTTAGCACAACCACTCTGATACCTAATGACAATATATGTCTCTTAGGGAACTTTTGTAAATGACAGTTGCATAGGAAGTTGCAACTGTTATAACAACTGCCTTAAGTAGCAAACTAAGAACCAAACTAAACATACGTAAACACAAGTATTTGTTTACGTAGTTCAGTGATAAAATATGTCACCTAATCTGTGGGGCACTCATCGGACAGATGTTCAATCCACTATTAGAAAGTACAACTTCTAGCTCTAAGATTTCACATACCGAAATCCAACTATCCGTACAACAGTGAATTGGAAATAACGAAACCTATTGCTATTACAAGTACATACCGACTTGTCTCTTTATGATGTCCTAGCTATTGGAGAAATGGCCACACTAGTGGGGGGGTGAATAGTGTGTTAACTAAATCTTTTGCCTAATTCTAATTTTTTGAGTTTAATTGATTTCTTACAACTTAGGCAATTCATAATTTGATGATTAAATAAAGAAGCGATAAAATAAAGCAGTTAAGCAAACACAAGAAGAACAATGCTAACACAAAGGAATTTATAGTGGTTCGGCTAACCGCCTACTCCACTACCTAAGACCCGTGCTTAGAATTTCACACACAAATGCACTATATTTAGAGTAGCTTACAATTGAGGACATTACACCGGAAAGACCCTACACTCCCTCCGAAGGTACTTCCACACCCGAAAGTATCCACCTTCACACAGAGTGAGCTTTCCCACCTCAATTCCTAAGTACAATTCCTAATCTAGTTTTACACAAGTGGCTTTACACCTTAAACACCAAGGTTACCACAAACTAGATAGACCCTAACAAGGTCTATTACGCGATCAAGTTAATACACTCAACAACAAACCAAAATACTTTAATCACAAGAAGAGAGAAAAGATGACTTATCATAATAGGATCACCTCTTCTTGTTGAGCCTAGCAAGCTTGAATGACCCTCCAATAATGAACAGTTGAGATTGAGGGATCAAGGGCTAGGTTTTGAAGATTTGATCAAGAAAAAGCTTAGAAGATGCTTAGGATCACTCTTTTAGACTTAGAGGCATCAACAACCAGCTGAGAGAGAGAGAGAGAGAGAGAGTTTTGGGTAAGTATTTATAACCCCCCAACCGATTGCCAGTCAATCGTCGATCGACCGACTGATCGACCACCCAACCGATCGTGGTAATCGACCGCTTTTGGCCACACTTCAGTTGAATGATTGGTCGACCAAAATGGCTACTGCCAATTTTTCACCACATTTGGTCGACCAATCTTAGTTAGCACCTTTATTAACGGCCCATAAAATTCGTTAGTATAGAAGATGCTTTACTAATGACCTATAAAATTCATTAGAAACTTTACTAATTGATACATAATATGTTAGCATTAGTTTGCTCTATACCAACGATAAAGCTTGTTCGTTGGTATAGGGTATGACTTTCAGCAACGACTATTGTTTCCATTTGTAAAAGTTATATTTACTAATAAATTTTCTTACCATTAGTAATATTATCTGTTAGTAGATGTCATTTATTTTATAGTGGATGGGTATGGCTGAATGGGGGTTTGGCGAGGAAACGATGGGAAATAAGGAAAAACAAGATAGTAAATATAGGTATCCTACTAGACCTTCGTCTAGCAATGTAGAAGGCAATCTAGATAATGGGATTGAGTTTTCCTACTAGACCTCTAATTGACATGCAATTAGCAATCTAGATCAAAGGAACAAGAACCAGAAAACGCCACAAGCACAAGACTTGATAAGTTAACAAGCTCTTAAAATAAAATGAGAAGATCAATTCCTCACAATTTGCATAAGCAAAGTAATGTATTCAAAGATTCCTCAAAAATACATAATAATGAGATATTTATAGACCTCAAACCCTAGACCTAAATAAAATACTTTCCATAATTGTAAAACAAGCCATAAACAAGTTTACTTGCTAAACAATTCAAATCTAATTAAAAGAATATAAAGACTAGTGGACTTAGCATCATAAGGCCCATAACAAATAAGTATTCGGCCTTATAACAAAATAGCTTATCCAGAATATAAAATGACATAACTTAAGGTCTTTAACAATGAAAACTAAATGGATAACTTGAGCAACAACTATTCATCATGACCGATCATTACAAGTCCAATAAGAGTGACATAATCGACTTGTTTTTCATCTCCAAGCAAGCTCCTTTGAATTGGATCTTTAAGTTCCTTGCTAACCAAACGTTGCACATAAGCTTGATAAGCTTCTCTAATTTTTTTGGACTTGGATCTAGTGATTGGACCATTTGAAACTTCTAACTCATCTCCAGGCCTTGAACTCCTCTCCATGCTAGCTACATAGAGATGGAAGAACTCCAAGAGGCTAGAAAGACCGACCGACATGTTCAAATATCCACACTAGAAGGGGGGTTGAATAGTATGTAGCTAAAACTAGGTTTAATTAACACTTTCGATTAAAACCTATTAACAACCAAATTGATATTCTTTTAAGATAGATTTTTTGACAAGTAAATATGACAATCAAAAGTGAATAAAGAAGCAATGCAAACACAATCATTTATAGTAGTTCGGCTAAATCGCCTACTCCACTACCTTGGCTTCACACCAGGGATTTCTAACCCGAATTCTTTATAGACCAAGTGTTTCCCTAAGAATACAATGAGGACTCACTTCTCAACCCTTTGAGAAAGCCTCAACACCTATTCCTCTAGGCAAAACATAATTCTACAAAGTCCCTAAGATGTTTACCTAGCACACCTTACAAGCTACAATGAGAAAATACACTTTAACAACTAGAGAAAAAAAGAACAAGGGAACAAGAAGGTAAACCAAGCTTGTGTGCTCCCTTCTTTGCCTTCCAAGCCTTCAACTCCTCAAATCGGATGGTGAAAGTTGAAGCCAGAGTCAAGTCATGAAGAATGCTTCGAAAGGATGAAGAATCGACGAAGCTAGGGCGTGAAGATCAACTCCACAAGGCTTTAGAACTTGCTTTGAAGGCTCAATGAAATAGTAAGAGGATGTAGGTGAAGAGTTATGAGGGGTATTTATAAAACCTCGTCAAATATGTCACCCAATGGGTGTTTTTCTGCACATTGGCACCACCCGGTTAGTGTCCGACTGATGGCCAGTCGACCGATCGAGCGATCGGCCACCGACCGGAGCCCTATGTCCATTTCGAGGCTTAGCCGATCGATGTTCGGCTAATGGCCGGTCAGCCGGCCGTCGATTGCCCATCGATCGGAACCTAGAAACTGTAGTTTTTGTTGATTTTTCACACGATGTTCATTTGCCGGTTTCGTCTTTGGGTATTGAGTTGAGATTTATTACAATCAGGTTTGGGTTGATATCCTAGGGGCATATTACATTAACTTCTAATACTAATCCTAAGAATCTACACAATCATTGTTGGAGACATTTTTGATGTTTCTTGGCATTTTTCCGGACGAAGTTCGCACACGTATCGTTCTATCAACTTGAATTCAAAACTCCACAAATGAGTTAGTTTTATATTTGTTATCATCAAAATAGAGAATGAGGCCTAGGGGAAACCCTTGGGCTAACACGACAGAGCGTTAAAGATGCTGTCGAAGATAAGAAATCTAAGAAGCCTGATAGGAAGGGCAAAGACAGAGACCGTCGCGACCAAGATCACGATAGGAGAGGGAGGTTACCCTCCTGACCTATCCCCAGGTTCGATAAGTACACTCCTCTGAATACTAGGCGAGAGACTATCCTTCAGGACATCAATCATCTGCAGTTGCTTAGACCTCCAAACGGGCCAGAGAAGCCAAAACCCTAATCTAATGTCGACAAGAGCAAAAGGTGCGAGTTCCACTAAACCTACGAACACACCATCAAGGAGTGTGTGGTGCTTCGGAATCAAATCAAGCGCCTAATCAGAGAAGGCCTCCTCAATCCCTACGTCCATCGCAGACGAAGCCGCATCTAAGACCAACAAAACTATTGCCACCATCGCTGAAGCCCGAGCTGGACACCGCTACCCCGCGGCACAACAAGCAATCATGATGAGTGTATAGACAAGCAATCGAACACCGAAATCTACGGAGTCATCGGCTACATAATAGGTGGATTCGTCGGAGGAGATGAGACGAGCTTAGCCAGAATGGAATCACTCCAAACTATCATGGCAATCGATGATGAAATTCATCCACAAAAGCCGCATGCGCCTACCCCGGTAATATCTTCCTATGAAACTGACTTTGAGGGAACTAACAAAAACTTCATGACCCTGTTGTTATTTTCGTAATCGCTGGCGATTTTCTTGTCAGGAAAGTCATGGTAGACCATGGGAGTTCAACTGACGTCCTGTTCTACCCAACACTCGAAAAGATGCGCATCATCGAAAATTCACTCCATCCTTACTATGGAGACCTCTCGGCTTCTTAGGAGAGCGAGTCAATGTCAGAGGCTACTTATGACTAGCAACGACGTTCGACTCCCCACCAAGAGCGAAGTCGATGAACGTTCCTCGTCATCCAATGTTCAAGCCCCAACCGCATGATCTTGGGCTGACCATCCCTAAATAGCTTAGGAGTAATAGTAGCAATCAAATTCCCTATCTCTAAGACAGAGGTAGGGATGGTGCATGTAGACCAGAAGGAGGCCCATGTGTGGTACAATGAGTGTTTAAAACTCAGGCCAGCTAAGCTAGAGGAAACACTGAATACTCCGTCCTCCCCAGCAGTTTCAGTTCTTCACGCAGAACGTCAACCTCGAATTTCAGAATTGGACCCAGAAGAGATGTCCAAGAGTGGGCCCGACCCGCTGATGATCTGGAGCCTGTACAAGTAGGTCCTTGGGCCCGAATAGGTAACCTACATGGGAGCATACCTCCCCGCCGAGCTCAAAGCTCAACTCAACGCCATACTAAGAGACAACACCGACCATTTTGCATGGACGCCAGCCGACATGTCGGGGATAGACCCCCAGGTCATTTTCCATTGATTGGACATTGATCCCCTGGTCAAACCCATGGCCCAAAAGAAAAGAAAACTCAGAATCGAGCGCCAACGAACATCCCTCGAGGAAACCAAAAAATTGTTAAAAGCAGGATTCATCAGAGAAATCAAATTCACCACATGGCTTGCAAATTTCGTGATGATCAAGAAACATTCAGGAAAATGGTGGATATACGTCACCTTCCAGATACTATTGTTCAAATCTGGAACCAAGAGGCAAGTTGGTGTGAGTAGTTGTTATCCCCCCAAATTTATTAAATTTTGCATATTAGTTTCAGCGGGATGAGCGCGGCGCGTAACATTGCGTGCAGAGTTGATCGCGAATGGATGCGATTTGAGGTGAGACCTAGATTGTTGCTTAGATGTTGTGACTCGTACATGATAGGGTAAAATTTATATTTTGTTATCCACTGTTGTTTAAGAAGAAAAAGGGATGTGTGTGCCTGTGTATTGTGCTTGTGATGCCGTTAGAGGTCATTTCTAACGATGGAGACTCGCTAAAGGAATTTCCTAGTGTTGAGTCATTCCTAGCACCCTACTTGGTGGTATCGTGTGTATACGTAGAGGGCTTTTCCTAACATTATCCCCAGCTTGTGTGTTTGTCTTCTTACTATTGCGTGATTTATGAATATGGTATTGGCCGAGACCGGTCGATGTGGGTGTGCGCGTGAGCGCGCATGAGAGGTGTGCATGGACATTGCGTTGATGTTTTTGATGATTATGGGTCTATATATGGGATAGATTAGCTGGTACCTCTCTGAGTTTGGGACCCGTGGGAGGGTCCGAGAGTTGGGGGTGCCCATGTGCGCACCCGAGGCCCTTGATAAGGTACCCCAACCACCCGAGTTTGATATTGATGAACAGGCATACGCATTTTGTCTGTTGAGGTTGTGAAGGTTAGACCAACGTGTTTTGGTCATTTAGGAACCATGGTGAAAGGTGTGATACAATCACCTTGCTTGGTTTGTACTTGTTTTCGGACTAGAGATTTAGTAGAAAATCTATGGGCAGCCTAGCACTCTCGGCAGTGGAGAGGAGCCCACTGGCTTGAGAACTGGCGACCTGCCTGGATGGCTCGTCGATGATGCCGGTGATCGGCACTGGTGACATGGTGGGTGCTGTCCACATTAGTGGAGATGCTATGGGCGGTCCAGATGGAGGACGCATTCTGTGCTCTAACCAGAGAACTGATGGGGAGAGGGGATACGAATGATGGTTTCTGGGTAAATGCTGAGGATGTCCCGAGTTTGAAGGATAGGGTTAAGGTGCTAGATATGGCAAAGGTTAAGAGGCAATGCTTGAGACTGGCCACAACTCCTCTTACACCATGCACCTTAGGACCACGAAGATGTATTGTGACCTAAGGCAGTATTACTGGTGGAAAGGGATGAAGTAGAAGGTGGTTGAGTTTGTGTCTAGGTGCTTGACTTGTCAGTAGGTTAAGGCGGAGCACTTGAGGCCTATGTTTATATTTAGACCGGTGGATTTAAACCTCAAACACCAAGGTTACTACCCAATTTCAAGACCTACACTCTAGGTCTTACTCTAACTCAAATACAAAGAAATAAACAAGGAAATACAACATTAAATGGAGCAATAAATTAAACAATAAAATACTTAGCTTCACAACAAACTTCCTAGTCCTCTTGATGCCTCAAGGTGATGAATCAATGAAGCTTTGAAGGCTATATCAAGGAATGAGACATCAAACTAGGGTTTCTCCAAGTAATGGTTCAATGATAGCTTGGAAATGATAAGGATAACACAATGAAGTGTATGAGTGATCAAAAAGTGTCAAAGGAAGGCTGAGGCATAAGTATTTATAGAGCCATGAAGGAGGCTCGGGTGAACACTACTCAACGGCTCAAAAACTAGCCATTTTCCGCTTTTCGATCGATTGCCGGTCGATCGTCGATTGACCGATCGAGCGACTGCCGAGCGACCGAAGGCATATTGCCACTTTTTGGCATACTTCGGTCGATCGACTTGACTACTACCAATTTTTGGCAGCATTCGGTCGATCGAAACTAGGCAGACTGTTTGGTTTGGCTGAGTTTTCTACTTGTTTGCTCGTTTCTAGGTTCCGTCTTCACTAAGTCTACTTATATAATATTTATTAACTTCAAGCTGATAACTTTAAAATATAAATATTATATAAGAATTACCCCCCATTTGGATTCAATAAAAATATCTAAAAAAATAAAATCCTTAAGAATCAAAATCTAACTTTTAGGATCTAGTACAAATTTCCGAAAAACGAAAATTTTATAATCTCCCGGGTCAAATATGGGTATGCTAAAGACTTTAAAAAATTCCTTAAAAATACCTCGTTATCTAGTTTTTACCTAAGGAACAATTACTGGCACGTTTGGTGCCAAGAAAATGTCTAGGTCATATAGCCCTCCAAGGAGCTCCCTAGGCTTAGTGAATTTCAGAGCAGTTTCCATGTTTTCATGTTTTGGGGTTCGGGTTTGATTTTTGGGTTCTTTGAATCATAGAAGAGAATTACAACACATGCTAGACACTAAACCTAAACTTTAACGTCCAGAAGAATCCCGAGCGTCGACGAGCATCCTTGCCGATTTCTCCGATTTCTCTAATTTTTTCGATCGGGGACCACTACTAGAAAAATGGTCATCAGCAACGGCTGGTGCCGTTGCTGAGCCGTTGCTGAAGAGGATCAGCAACGGCCGAGCTGTTGCAATAGAGCCATGACAGAAAGTCGCGTTGCTGATGACTTAGCAACGGATCAGCAACGGCCGCTCGGGCCGTCGCTCAAAACATTATCAGCAACGGCCGCTCGGGCCGTCGCTAAAAACATTATCAGCAACAATTTTGCCACAGACCCAGAGCCGTTGCTGATAACATTAATAGCAACGGCCGCTGAGTCCGTAGCAACACCGTTAGTAAAACTCCGTCGCTAAGCCGTTGCTGTAGGTCATCAGCAACGGCTTTCGATACACTTTTAGCAACGGCTTTCCCACGGACGCCCGTGGGAAAGCCGTTGCTGATGACGTATACCTGCAACCAGAAAATTTGAAATTTTCAAATTTCCATTGATACATTGATACATTTATCTGATACATAACTCACACACCCATACCCTCATACACACATTCATTCACACATCACAAACACCTCATACACATTCATTCACACATCACAAACACACCAAGATATACATCAAAACAATTATATTTATATTGATAATTATCCACGATAGTATAAAAACAATTCAAATGCAAAATTGAAGTATCAATATCCAAACAAAATAAGTTAAACAAGTTCAATATCCAAACAAAAAATCTCACGATCACGATGGAGGATGGTCTGGATTATATGGCGGGGTCTGGAGCGCTTGAGTGTACACCGGCGTGGACTGACTCGAGGACGATGGATTAGATGATGCCGAAGAGATGACTGCTTCGGGATGACCTGACAAGTTGCGTAGCATAGCTTCTATATTCGCCATCGTCTGCCTCTGATGCTCCATCATCTCAGTCTGACGCGCGACCGTCTCCTCTAGTGTCCTTATCCTATTACTATGATCATAACTGGGTCTAGAGGTGGACGGCCGCTTACCAGCGACCGGAGGGGTCGGTGCCCCAAGTGGCCCTAGTACGGCTCGCGCATGACCACTATCTGCGAAGCCATATACGCGGCCATGGTCCCAGCCACCCGCGGCCTCGACCCACGATGCTGCGTCAAAGTCCTCGGGGGTACCCCCGCGCTGCACCACCGTCTGGCTGTACGTCTCCTACTCGAGTTTGATTTTTTGTTTAATATTTATCATAAAACTTAAATTATAAATATATAATGAATAATTTAAACAAATATATAATTACCATAATGTATGCAGCGCGGTTGTGGATGTACTCCCCCGTCCCATGTGCTCGACGGTGAGTCCGCTCAAACACCGCCATCGGGGAGGGTCGCTGGACAGTCCCGTCATCCGACACCGTCGTCTACATTTACAAAACAAATACATTAATTAGTACACATAATAACAAATAAAATATATAATTAAAAGATATACTTACCATACGGTTTGCGTGCACTGCAAATGCAACAGAGCCGCCGGTGTGACGCGCTGCTCCTCCCGACATGCGATTTCTAGCCGCATTCCGAGAAACCTCCTGCCATCGATCCGTCGACCATATCCCCATGAGCTGGTCCCATATATCCGGAGTAATCCAACCGGGGCTGTATCCCCGAGTCTCCGCGATGTTAGTGGTCCCAGCTCGGGCCATCGCTTGGGACCGAGCCTGCCCCAGCTGCCCGTTGTACCTTGCCCGGGAAATAGCCTCCCAGGCAGCGTAAATGAAGGGCCTCTGGTCCTCGGCCCATGTATAGCGAGCCTGCAAAATAATAATATCAGTACCAATATTAATATATCATCATGCATGTAAAAAATAATAATAATACGTGCCTCAAACTCGCGCCATAACATGTCGACGTGCTCGCTAGGCACGTGAGACCACGTAGGCCATGCCCCGTGCATGTATCGTCGAATAGTAGAAGAAATGCTCCTCGTCACTTCTTCTTGCTCGAACCTGCACAACAAAAATAAATTTTAATATTATATTATGATATAATGAATTTGTAATGATTCATAATTCATGATATATTACCGCTCCCCAATCACGCTAATCAATCTACGTGACTCTGTGGCTGGTGGAGGCTGCCACCTGTTCGGCCCGCGTGGCCGCCTACGTCTGGATGTACTAGCCTCGACAGTATCATCCTCATGAGGATCAGCAACAGGAGGATCAGCAGCATGAGTAAGTGCTGGAGTCTCACCGATCGGAGACTCCGAAACTCTCCTGCGTCGATAACCACGACCAGATATATCTGTCGAACAGACATATAATCAGATTATTGTATAAATAGTAGAGATATATTTAATAAAATATATACTTTACAATTATTCTTCATCATCTGAATAATAGTCTTCGAATTCTTCTTCTTCTTCCTCTTCTTCCTCTTCTTCCTCTTCTTCATCTTCTTCATCTCCAGCTTCCTCAATTTCATGATCATCATCATCAGCATATTCAACTTCTAATTGAATTGACGTTGTGTCTGCATCCTCGAGTATTGGAATAATACGATCCACAGCAGGAAGATCATCTTCTTGATAGAAACCATGTGTCATATCAGGTATCAGCTCATTTTCTCCTACCATCGGATCAATTTTTCCTCTACCTTTTGTCTCACAGACTACACGCCAATCTGCTCTATCTTTATTTCGAGCCGGATACTTCGCGTAATATACTTGTTCGGCTTGTGATGCCAATATAAAAGGCTCATTTGCTGCCAATTTCGATTTGTAATTAACCTCAACAAGTTTGTATTTTGGATGAACTTTCATGCCCTTTCTGTTGTATTGAACCATTGACATCTAAATAGGATCACTGATTTCAAGCCGAAGTAGTGTAACTCTATCACTTCTTCCACCAGTCCATAAAAATCCATATCACATTCAACATAGGTTGTCCCTTTCACGCAGACCCCAGCATTCATCGTCTTCTTTGCAAATGAATATTCAACCGTGTGAAATTTATACCCGTTAACAAAATATCCGCTATAGCACGACACAAGTCGCGACGGTCCACTAACAAACTCAAATATTTTTTCATCTATTTCAGCTCTGTCATCTTTGCTGTAAGTCTGAATCCAAGTAGGGAAATCACGATTCCGTAATCTCTCTAATTCTTGATCGTTGTGAATAGAGTATTTTTGCACCATCTCAATGTCAAATATTTCAATGAATTGTTCAATCTCTGGATAATTGAGTAATACATACAAGTGTGCCAAATGATACTCTTCATCGCTTAAGTGTCGAGATGGACGAGAACCAAAAGCACGACCAGAGTGACAAAATATATTTAAACGTCCATCTGAATGTCGAACACCCCCGTCGTCGTTACGTGGAAGACGATCAAATCTTGTCTGTACTGTCGATTCAAAGTAAAATGAGCAGAATGTTGAAATTTTTTGGATGATATACGATTCAGATATTGATCCTTCAACAGCTGCGGTGTTCTTTACTTTTTTCTTCAGACGATTCATGTATCTTTCAAATAAGTACATCCAATGATATTGAACGGGGCCACCAACTCGTGCCTCGTATGCCAAGTGTATCGGTAGATGCTCCATCGAGTCAAAAAATGCAGGAGGGAAAAACTGCTCCAGCTTGCATATGATTTCAACAATATTATTTTCAAGTGTTGACATATCTTCGACTCGAAGGACATTTGCACAGATGCTTCTAAAAAACATACTTAATTCAGTCAACGGACCCCAAATATTATCAGGTAGAAGATCTCGAAATGCGATCGGAAGTAATCTCTGCATGAATACATGACAATCATGGCTCTTCATCCCTGATATTTTGCAATCATCGACGTTCACACATCGAGATAAGTTTGAAGCATATCCATCGGGTAATCTGAGTTCTTTTACCCATTGACAAACATCTTTGATCTGTTGTTTATTTAACACATATAGGGCCTTCGGTTTCAGATATCGTCCGTTGACCTCTTGTAACTCCAACTCTGGTCTTTTACAAAGTATTTTCAGATCATGTCGGGCTTTGACATTATCTTTAGTTTTTCCAGAAATATCCATCACAGTGTTGAAAATATTATCAAACACATTTTTTTCAATGTGCATGACATCTAAATTATGTCGAATCAATAATGAACTCCAATAGGGCAATTCCCAAAAGATACTTTTTTTCACCCAGTTGTGTGTTTGGCCAAAACCTGACACTCTTTCATTGCGACCAAATACTATATCTGGAAGTGCTGAAACACGTGCTAACATTTGTTCACCAGACAACATCGGTGGTGGCCCATCTCTTTCTACTCTGCCCTTAGTAAATTTATTACGATTCCTTCGATACTGGTGATGAACCGGTAGGAATCGACGATGACAATCAAAGAATGAGATTTTTCGTCCGTTCTAAAGACTGATTGATTTAGAGTGTTCCATACAATACGGGCAAGAGAGTCGGCCGTGAGTGCTCCAACCCGACAACATGCCGTACGCGGGGAAATCATTGATTGTCCACAAGACCGCGGCCTTTAAATTGAAGTTTTGCTTCCGATGACAATCATAAGTGACAGCTCCCTCAGTCCAAAATGTTTTCAATTCATCTATCAAGGGTCTGAGAAATATGTCAATTTCTTTTCGTGGACCCTTAGGACCCGGAATAATCATCGAAAGATAAATTAATTCATCTTTCATGCACATTGACGGTGGCAAATTATAAACTGTCAGCAGCACTGGCCAAACTGAATAAGGAGTTGCAGAATGTCCAAACGGATTAAAACCATCTGTGCACAATCCCAATCTGATATTTCTAGTATCCATAGCAAATGAAGGATAACATGTATCCAAATGTTTCCATGCTTCACTGTCAGATGGATGAGTCATTACTGTATCATCACGACTTCTTGCATGCCAACTCATGTAGGGGGCTGTCTTTTCCGACATGAATAATCTTTGAAGCCTCGGTGTTAGTGGAAAATACCGAAGCACCTTAAACGGGATATTTTTCTGTCGGACCGATTTCTTCTCCTTGTAACGAGGGTGTTGACATACAGGGCATTTATCCAACTGCACATTTTCTTTATAATATAAAATGCAGTTATTTTGGCACGCGTGTATTTTTTCGTACCCAAGCCCCAATTTTCTCATTAGCTTTTTAGTCTTATAAAAAGTAGGCTCAAACTTATTATCAGTAGGCAGCATTCCATTAATCAATCCAGCAATCCGATCATACGCAACTCCGCTGATATTACAATCGGCCTTGATGTTTAAGAGCTGTGTCATTGCTGAAAACCTAGTGTATTTAGGACAATTCTCATACAAAGGTTCATCGGCAGCTTTCAACATCTCGTAAAATTCTGCAGCTTCTTTATTCGGTAATTCAATCTCTACCGCAGCCCCTACTTCTGTGATATCAACCACTGTAGTATCTGGTGGGACTGATGTCTAAAGAACTGGCCGATCAACATTATCATTCAGGCGGAATTGACCCCCAAGACTATCAAGTATCATAGTTCTATAGGGATTACATTGACCGGATGAAGAAGCACCAGTAGAGGAAGATTCACCATATGTCTGAACGACAGGATTGCTCGACGTCCCGACTTCGCGTGACTCCCCGTGACAAGTCCATAGAAAATATCTTGGTGCAAATCCTTTGCTATATAGATGCAGAGTGACAGTCTCCCGATCCAAAAATCATCCATTTGAACAAATGCGGCACGGACATCGGATTTGATCACCCATGCTAATGAAATTCCGATTCGAATAGGCGAAATTTAGGAAGTACGTTACGCCTAATCGAAACTCATTCGTTAAAGCTCCACGATCAAGACGTCGGTACATCCAACTTCGATCAGCCGACATGATTCTGTCAATCAATGACAATTTCTTTGGTTAATGTCTTTAGGTGAGATTGTCCTATTCCATTCGGGATTTATGTTATTCGTACTGCACTTACGTTTTTATTTTAACTGTTAACTAATTATTCTAGATTTCGACAGCATCTCCCTACAGTTCTCCGAATACGCATATCATCTGGGCGCGTATCGGAGAACAAGAGAGATGTTGCCGAATTTTAGAATAATTAGTTAACAGTTAAAATAAAAATGTAAGTGCAGTACAAATAACTATATTCAAGAATTGTACGTCGTATAAAAGATCATCTACTTCTTTTACACGAACATACAATTCCCGAATGGATCTAAGGTTTTGCTAAATCATATCTGATTCGTCGATGCGTACGTGAAACATATCAACTCGTCGGATGGATGATTATTTTCTAAATGTTTCGAGACAGTTCGAGTCCATATTGGACGATTTCGGCACGCGTCCGAAGTGGACGATTCCGGCGCGAGTCCGAAGTGGATGATTCCGGCGCGAGTCCGAAGTGGACGATTCCGGCGCGAGTCCGAATTGGACGATTCCGGCGCGCGTCCGAAGTGGACGATTCCGACGCGCGTCCGAAATTAATCTAAACACTAATAATTAATCTAACAAATTAAACAATTAATCTAACAAATTAAACAATTAATCTAAACAATTAATTAACAATTATAAAATAATTAATTAACAATTTCAAAACAATAATATATATATATATATATATATATATATATAAATTCCGGCGTCGGAGTCCACCCTCCGGCGCCGGCGTACAGTGGCCGGACACACTGTCCGGCCACTGTAGAAGGTCCGGCGGCGGCCATAGGTCGACCGCCGCCGGCCGAAACCCTAGAAATAGGGTTTCGGTCGGATTTTAACCTATACTCCAGCCGAAACATAGTGAGAGCCGGCCGGCCGATCAACATACCGGCAGCAGCGGCAGCGGCGGCGAGAGGCATCGGCGAGAGGCGTCGGCATCGGCAGCAGCGGCAGCAGCGGCGAGAGGCAGCGACAGCAGCGGGGCTAAGAAGGGTCGGGTGCGAGAGTGTGCCCTATATAAACTTATCAGCAACGGCTCACTCGCCCGTTAGAAAGCCATTGCTGATAAGTTATCATCAGCAATGGCTCACTTATCTGTTAGCAAGCCGTTGCTGAAGATTAAAAAATCAGCAACGGCTCGCCTTTCCGTCAGAAAGCCGTTGCTGATAATTAAAATAATCCGCAACGGCTCAGTTTTCCATTAGAACACCGTTGCAGATACAGATATCTACAATGACTCGGGCGGCCGTAAGAATGCCGTTGCAAATAGCAACGGCTTGAGCGGCCGTTGCTGATAGCCGTTGCTGAAGATCAAGTTTCTAGTAGCGACGTTGTGCACTAACCGATATGGAACCTAAAAATAACTCTTCATAAAATCATTAGTTCCATATTTGTTATCATCAAAACCGAGATTAAGACCAAGGTTGAAAACCTTAGGCCAACATGCGGGGCTACTTCAGAACCTGGAGGTACCTGACTGGAAGTGGGAGAAGATTACTATGGATTTTGTGACCGGATTGCCGAGGTTGAGAGGAGGTTATGACTCAATTTGGGTTATTGTGGACCGACTGACCAAGTCAGCGTATTTCATTTCGATCGAGATGACCTTTTTGGTTGAGCAGTATGCGAGACTTTTCTTGGATCATATTGTAGCCTACCATGGGATTAGGGCTGTAAACGAGCCGAGCCGAGCCGAGTATTGACTCGTTCGAACTTGGCTCATTTATTTCAAGCTCTGTTCGAACTCGACTCGAACTCGATTCGAGTATTTTAACTTGTGTTCGAACTCGGTTCATTTTATTTTAAAGTTGTTCGAGCTCGACTCGGACTCGACTCGTTAAAGTTAAACAAACACATAAATGAGTACCCAAACGAACATATAAACAAACCACTAAACGAACAAGTAAACGAGCCTTAAACGAACACATAAATGATTTTAGGGTTCTTAAATGGGTATTGGGTAATATTAAATTTTAATATTATATATATATATATATATATATATTCATAACAATTATTTATAAACTAGGTTATCTATTAGTTAGTAATTAATAATTTATAAAATGTATTTAAATGAGTATTTAAACAAACTGGTTCACGAACAATAAACAGGATATAAATGAGCATGTTTGCGAACAGTAAATGAGCATGTTCGTGAACATAAACGAGTCGAGCTTGTTTGTGTTTGAACTCGACTCGTTTATTAAACGAGCCTAGAAATTTGGTTCATACTTATTTATTTAATAAATAAACGAATATAAATGAGCCGTAAATGAGTATGTTCACAAGCTATTAACGAGTGTACTGGTTCATTTATAGCCCTACATGGGATTCTAGTGATGATTATATCAAATAGGGGTACCCAGTTTGCGGCGAGTTTTTGGCAGTCCATTCAGGATGCCATGGGTACTTAGGTTCGGTTCAGTACAACTTTCCACCCGCAGACTGACGGACAGTCAAGGAGGACCATCCGAAACCCGGAGGACATGTTGTGGGCGTGCATCTTGGATTTTGAGGATGGCTGGGAGAGGCACCTACCATTGGTGGAGTTTGCCTACAATAACAGCTATCAAAGTAGTATCGGCATGGCCCCATTTGAGGCCCTGTCCAAGCGGAGATGTCGATCTCCGGTGGGGTGGTTTGAGGCGGGTGAGACCCAGATGTTGGGCCCGGACTTCATTCAGTATGCTGTTGAAAAAGGAGAAAATGATCAAGGATCATCTTTTGTCAGCCCAAAGTTGGTAGAAGATGTATCCTGACGGAAGGTCAAGGGGTCTGGTTATTGCAGTGGGGGACTTAATGTTCTTAAAGGTTTCCCCGATGAAGGGGGTAGGGAGATTTGGCAAGCAGGGGAAAATTGAGCTCCAAATTCATTGAGTTGTTTCCCATCTTTAAGCGAAAAGGGGGCAGTGGCATATGAGTTGGCCTTATCGCCTAGCATGGTTAGGGTTCATCCAGTGTTTCACGTATCCATGCTGAAGCGGTACATTAGGGATGATTCTCATGTGTTTGAACCTACTGTTGGGATGGGAATAAGAAAATGCAGCGGAAATTGCAATTTAAAAATTTGAAACAATCCAAAAAATAGCGATTTACTTTAGCAATATTAAGGAATTCAATCAGCATCGGAGATGTGGGAGAAGGTATACTTCAAACCGCCATCGGTATAGCTGATCCTATCCCCATCTTGAGATGCACACGTGCACGTCCTCCAACGATAGTCCACACCAAGCACTTCACAACAATAGGGGTAGCGAACACCGGGGCTCGTTGTGGCTCAACGGAGAAGCTTTCTCAATCCCGAAATCCACCTAGGCAAGGTTGGCCCTTCCACCAAGAACCGAGTGTTGGTGAAATGGCCACACTAGAGGGGGGGTGAATAGTGTGTTAACTAATCTATTTGCCTAAATTTTGTTTTAATCTTTTACTTGATTACTTAGGCAATTTATGATTGAATGATTAAATACGGAAGCGATAAATAATAAAGCAATTAATACAAACAAAATATCAATGCTAACACAATAAATATCTTATCGTCTAATTCTTTTAGTCGTTTATTGATTAGTTAGGCTAAGCACAAAATTAATAGCAAACAAAAGCAATAAATATGAAGCAATAAACACAAATAAAATATCAATGCTAACACAATGATTTATAGTAGTTCGGCCCAAATGCCTACTCCACTACCTAAGCACCCCGCTTATGATTTATAAACTAAGTTTATTAGATTATATCGTTTCCCTTACAAAGAGGACTTTACAAAGAGAGCTTACTCAAGGAGTTGAGAGATCAAAGCTAGGGTTTTCAAGAATGGTGGCTCAATCAAGCTCAAGGATCATCAAAATATGGCTCAAGGTATGTTAGATAAGGGGTGGAAGGCTTGCTAAGGCTTCTATTTATAAGCCTTGAGGAGTTGGCATGAAACAGCCAACTCAACGGCTGAAAAACTAGTCATTTTCACCGTCCAATCGCAGGCCAATCAATCATCGGTCGATCGACCGAGCGACCGAATGGCTTCTGCCCATTTAAGGCGCCATTCGGTCGACCAAAATTGGAAAAATTTACCCAGTTTGCTATTTTCTGCTCGTTTTTTGGGTTCAGTCTTCACTAAGTCTACTTATATAACATTTCTTAACTTTAAAACATAAATGTTATATAAGGATTACCCCTCATTTGGATTCAATAAAAATATATAAAAAATCAAAATCTAGTTTTTGGAGTCTAGTACAAATTTTTGAAAAACAGAAATTTTCTAATCTCCCGGGTCAAATATAGGTATGCTAAAGGCTTCCAAAAATTCCTTTAAAATATCTTGTTATCTAGTTTTTACCCAAGGAATAATTACCGGCATTTTTTATGTCAAGAAAATGTCTAGGTCATATAGCCCTCTAAGGAGCTCCCTAGGCTTAGTGAATTCCAGGATCATTTTATAATTTGCTGATTTTTCATGTTTTGGGGTTCGGGTTTGGTTTTTGAGTTCTTATGCATCATCATGAGGATTTACAACATAAACTAGACACTCTAGACCTAAACTTTAACTTCCCAAAGAATCTCGAGCGTCGACGAGCGTCCTTGCAGATTTCTCCGATTTTTCGATCGCGGACGTTGTGCGCTAACCGACTTGGAACCTGAAAGTATTTCTCAATGAAACATTAGTTTCATATTTGTTATCATCAAAACTGAGATTAAGACCAAGGTTGAAAACCTTAAGCCAACACTGAGCACCAAAAAGGGAGGAAGAGAGGATGAGAAAACCACGAAACGAGAGGGTAAATAAAAGAATACCTCGTTGTCTTTCTTGGACTCCTCCAAGAAGATGAAGTAGGCGGCACACCCAAGTAGAAGACCCCTTCAATTCGGCTTCACCAAAAGCCCGGGGAAGGAGGAGGAAGATGGTCGACGACCAATAGAGAGGAGGAATAACTAATTCACCAACCCCACCCATGGGGTGCTCGGCCACCATTTATAGGGGGTGGTTACAAGGTAGACCCACCCCGCCTTAAAAACTCTCTCCCCGAAATTTAAAATTTTGAGGTTTGCCTCCAAATAAAATTCATATTTTAATGGCTTCATAATTAATTCAAAACTAATTAAATCCAATAAAATGTAAACTTTAATTTATCTCCATAAATTAAGAGCCTACAAATAAGAATGATAATTATCTAAACAAACCAATTCCCTAAAAGATAGTAAAGTGGTTTATCTAAATAATTCAATTTCTTATTTTATTAATAGATTATGATTTATTCTCATAAATCATATATCTATTAATTTTATAATTTATCTTCATAAATCATATTCTTATTAATTAGAATTTATCCAAATAAATAAATTCCTAATTAATCGATTAGGCTCATGGTTGAAAACTAATTTTCCCACCATGTTTATTTGATTCAAAATCAAATTATATTTAATTGACAATTAAATATATTCCCAGTCAAGTAGTTAATAAAATATTTAATTCATAATTAAATTTAATCAACTACATAAAATATTATCATGTGTCAATCCCTACAATTTAGGGATGCCCAACAAATTAGGGCTACTGAGGAACTCCTTCCTCGCACATTCGTTCCTATAGCAAATAACTTTCCTATCGTGTCCGTAAATGAGATCCGTGATCGAGTTGCAGCATGTCCATGCTAGTAGACATATAGGGCCGCATTCAGACTTTATCTCATAAGGTCCGTTATGAGGTTAGCCTGTTGTGTGTGGCCCAATGGGCCTTATACTAAGCCAGCAGTGAGTTGTGCATAACGGAGAGTTGGATCCGATAGAATTGAATGACTTCTATACGAATCTTACAAGCCTCCATTAAACCCCTTTAGTGTGGTCGTGAGGGACTTCACTCATAAGTTAAGATTGACGTCTAGCAACGTGTCATGACTATCCGAATAGTGTGAGGTTCAATCTACAGGGATCGAACGTCATTCGGTGATTAGTTACTGTGCAACTAAATCCCTCGATTATAATGTCCCGAAGTTGGCTAGGGTACGAAAGAAGTATCAAACCCTAATACTAATTCATATGTATTCCACCAGCCAAGATGTCATCTCAATAATGAAACGTCAAAAACATCTTCCTGACTTTCATGTCTACTCTGGCCAGAGATTCCCGAGTTGACACTTGCAGGGACACATAGGACATTATCTCCTCTTACTAGGAGTAACCGATTTCATTTTGGTTGCTCACCTACCTCCATGAATGCTTCCCCATGCCCAGTAATACCCGACACATGACGCTGAGGGCCATGTAGGGATATAACCAAAGCAATGGGTCGTCACTCACAAGATAACCATGACAACCTCAGGTCCAAGGACTGCTTGCACCTACTATCACCCGAGGAACATCCAATTGACACACTTGTAAGGATTCCATTATATGTTCCTCGTGCAGGTCCGTTCAATGAACTCATTCACTAATGAGCACCTGCACTTGTACATTAATGATGGCTCATAGGTAACTATGAGATCAGCTACCCCCTATCATATAGGGCATATACCAAGTGCACTAGTCCATTTGGAATCACCAATCCCTTAATCGGTGATCCTATGACTAGGAACATTTAGAACAGGGGCATCTGGATTCTAAGTCTTACTGGCATGATCTCATCATGGTCTTAGAATCATTTGCCCAAATTCTTGGAGTTCATCATAATCTTTATAAATAAAGATGCAACATATGATGAAAAGTTGCCTCATAAAATTGATTACCCTTGAATAGTCCCTGAACACATGGACATGTGATTGGCTCAAGGGCATTATTCGTTTCACCTACCACAGTAGAGGTGGATGCAGAGGTCTCTTATGAGGAGAGACCCGTGGAGATCTTGGACCTGCAAGTCAGAAAGCTAAAGTCTAAGGAGGTTCTATTGGTTAAGGTTCGTTGGGAGCACCATTCTGGTCAAGAGGCGACCTGGGAGATGGAGCAGGATATGATAGAAAAATATCCGCACTTGCTTAATTGAGATGATAAGCTCTTTTCTTTACCCCTAAATTCGAGTACGATTTTTTTTAAGGGGGGAGGATTGTAATACCCACGAAATTTATTACATTTTGCATATTAGTTTCAGCGAGATGAGCGCGACACGTAACGTTGCGTGCAGAGTTAATCGCGAATGGATGCGATTTGAGGCAATACCTTTGCTCAATGTAAATTACCTTAATATAGGAATAATTATTGTGTTAAGTTCGAGTTGGGTTCGAACCGAGTCCGAGGGTGCAATCGGAGCCCGAATGGGACTCGTTTTGAGCGAGTTGGGTCGAGTTAAGTGAGGAGGGGCAATTAGGTAAATTAGAAAAAAATATATTTATCACCTACCTTGGGGGTGCACAACTCCAAGAAGGGAGCTGCATGCCAACCAAGGGAGGTGAGTGAGTGAGGAGGCGAATGGCGGGGGGGGAATTGACCGGAGGATCGAGGCTTCATCGGATCGGATGCGACGCGGGGCTTCACCATCGTCTTCCTCGTCCTTAATCCAATCTTACGTGAGTGTTTCATCTCCAAAATCCCTAGACGTGAGATTAGGTGTTGCCGATCTATGTTGAGAGTTTTGGATGCGATTCCGAGTCATTTTCTTGCGAGTAGATTAACCTTCATGCTTGTATGTTGCTTCACATTGTCTCTTTGAGGTTTGGAGGGGGCGGTAGCCCTAGGGCATGCCCCCAAACCTCAGCGAGGGCTGGCCCTAGCATAGAGAATTTGGTATTGATGTTTATTATTTGTTTCTTATTTATTTATTGTTTAATTTTGAAATTTTCATGAATTATAGCATGCTAGATCTTCAATTTTCATTGTGGCCTAGAGTGGCCGAGTAACCCTAAGAGTGTACGGTATCCTTAAGGGTAATTAGATGAGTAACATGAGTTTTCCCTTGATTGAATATTGCCATTATTCGGTGCTTAATTTATTAAAGAGAATATTTTATTTATGTTGAAATTGTTTAATGTATGCTGGAAATTTATAGAGTATGTTGAAATTATAATCTGTTCTTGTCGAAAGTAGTATTACTTGATGTGATATGCTGGTATAATATGTCAATCTTTAAGTAAGGTACATTATGTGAACATTGAGCACCAAATTATGACTTGATCGGTTGTGTTCGAACAGTAACTAGACTGTTCATGTAGGCTGAAATTTTTGCATCGTTATTGAATGAGTCGAGTCGCGAGCCGGGACGACACTCCTTGGCTTGCGATAGTTGTAGTGGTTAAATCTTATGAACAACAGGTTATTTAGACATTTCTATACTCGAGATGAGGGTGTAAGCCCTCGGGTTGAAATTAAGGAAAGTGACCCATAGAGGGCTGAAATTCTGGCTATGGGCTAAATTTTTGTGGGTCTCAGGTATATTGAGGAAACTGAAAACTTTAAGATGTTTCACTAAATTTGGAAACCCTTGGACAGATGTGGTGTTCTTTTTCATTGTTCGGGAATTTTCGTAAGTTCGGATGAGACTTCGAACTATGTGGTTTGTGGCGGGAAGGTACGTCGTGCGGAAATTGCTTGATAAGACATAGCGTTCCGCTACGGGACGACCGCCATAGATGTTAGGTTAGTGAATAGAAAATTGATAAGACAAATTGTTGAGAGGATAGTGGAGGGTAACACGGCGGAGAATAATTTAATTGGGCTGAGTGGAGGCCGAGCGGGTGCTACCTATTGTGCACCAAAAAAGGTGAACTAAACATTTTATTGGGCCGAGTGGTGCGCATCGTGCACGAGTGGATATTGGGCCGGATTGAGGCGAGTGCTTGGAATCGCGCATGACTTGATATTGGGCCGAGTGGTGCGCATCACGCACGAGTTGATATTGGGCCGGATTGGACCGAGTGGTGCACATGTCGCACGAGTTAATATTGGGCCGAATTGGGTCGAGTGGTGCGCATCGCGCAAGAGTTGATTCTGGGTTGAGACATACGTCGGTGAGCCATGCTGATAACTGACCCAAGTGGTATGCGTCGGAGTGCCTTTCGCGACCGAGTTATGGGCACTGATACTAGAGGGCCTTCCTAATGTAGTTAGCCCGAGATGAGAAGTTTGCTAGGATGACCAGCCTAGTGAGCAACCTGCGAGTTGTAGGTGGGTAACTTAAAATGATTTCCAAATGGGATCGGGTCAGGTCATACGGTGCGCGTAGCGCCCGAGATTACCGATGCAAATTATTATCATGACTTATATTTGTTATTTGAACACAGAGTTAATTACTGCATTTATTTATTTATTTATATGGTTTGGCTTGGTGATGGTCGAGATGGCCACTCACCGAGTTCCTTGAACTCACCATTCTTTTCTGGACACTATTTTACAGACTGTGATCATTGAGGTAGACGGACTCGGATAGCGGTCTTGTGAAACCCGTTGGTGTAGTCGAGTCGAGTTTAGTTTGAGTTTATTTCTAAGACAAGTAGTATGTTTGTGACATGTAGTTCTTTTGACATGTGAACTTATGAACTTATGTAGTATTGACATTAGTACTTGGATATATAGCTTATACTTGAGTTGGTACTGAGTTGTCACTTTTATAAATAAATGTGTGTGTTATGATATCCTGAGTTGTATATATGGTATGGTTGATGTGGTTGCGTGGTATAGGCTTCGGAGTGTCTGTCCACACTCTGGCCGGTCGTGTGACCCGATTTTGGGCCGTGACAATTGTTCTTCAATCCACCAAGATAACTTGCAAGATTGGTTCGGGCGGTCAGATCTAGTTTAAATCATCTGGTTGAAGGAGTTGAAACTCATTTGACATCGGTGATCAACCCCGCAATCGGATATGAGAATAAGCCATTGACTAGAGTATTTTACATTGATTTTCTCTTCGATTTAACTTTTAATTTTTAATTTTTGCACCTATGCGCAAACCTCTTTTTTGTTCACAATCAATTTTGGTTTTATTGAATTAAAAAACTAACCAATCCCTGTGGATTCGACCCTACTCGTCGCGGCTACAAACCAAGAAAGTATGATTTATTTTTGGTGTGTTTGATAGGCATCAACACCCGAACTCACATGACCCAAATAAGGGGTATAAAATTCTTAAAATTCAGACCCGACCTGACTCGTATTATCCAAATAACTCGACCTGAATTGAATTTTTGGATCGGTTTTTTCAGGTTATTCAGGTCGTTCGAGTTTTGCTCACCACTAGTTACATATTATAGAAGTTGACAGATATCATTGAAGTTAAATACTATGATCAATTTATATTTGTATTATTCAAATGTGATTGGATAGATGCCCAAGCTAAAGGTAGAAGAATTAAACAAGATGAATTTGGTTTCACCCTTGTTAACTTCAAATATCTTCTAGGTTGTGGGCAACAAATTTCCAACGAGCCTTTTGTCCTAGCATCTCAAGTGCAACAAGTATTTTATGTTCAAGAACCACAACAAAGAGATTGACATTCAATTGTAATAACAAAATCTAGAGATTTTTTTATATGCAAGGAGAGACTTCTTTGGATGATGCTGAAATATATATAAAGATGAACTTGGTCGAAATGGTAGGAAGCAATGATGAAGATGATGTCAATTGGAGAAGGGAGGATATTCAAGGAACCACTATTTGAGTCTCCTTTACTATTTAGTCAAGCAAAGCTAAATAGAAATGAAGATAATTTTGATTCTAGTGATGATTGAAGGAAGATGTTCTTTTTGTTCACTTTATTAGACTTCGCAAAGTTTATACTTGTTGGAACTTAGTTATAAAGTATTCATTACTAATATTGCTTATTTTATTTAATGTTTCATATCTTCTTCATAGAAATTGATTATTCAAGTTCCTTGTTATGATATTGTTATTTATATTAGTGTTTGTATATTTATATTTTTGCAATTATCCATATTTCAGACTCTTTGTTCTAATTGCTAGTTTGAATTGTATGATTATATATATGTATAATAAATATATTTTATTATATTAGAATAGACATGTTTAGAAAAGAAAATCGATTGAACGGACATGCTGCACATTGATCTCGATCGAGCTTTAGACAACTATTGCAACCACCAACATTTACATTATAAATAGGTTCCGAACTAAGTTCAGACGAGTCGGACAATGTTGAGCTATAAATGAATTAGTTCTAAAATGTATTTTTTTTCCTTATGATTAACTAAAATGAGAATCTTATAATTTAACAGAAATATATAATGCATTCATAGTACACTTAGTGCTTGTTTGCTTCATAGGATTAAGAAAGATAGGATAAGATAAGGATTTGAATCTATTATTTGTTTAGTGCATTGATTAGAAAAGAATATGATTAAAATAATATAAAATTAATATGATATGTGATGTACATCGGATTTAAAAGATTCGTATCCAATCATCTCTCATTTTTTATCCAATCATATCATATCCTATCCAATGAAGCAAACATACAATTATTGATTGTATGATTAGAGATCTCTTTTTTCATGTCTTGTTTTATAACATATATGCTCTTGGAGTTTATTATGGTCATACTTACATGTTTTTACTTTTTTAAAAATTTATTATGTTCATTTCAAAAAACAAAATATGGCTAACAAAAAAAGATGATGTCACACAATAATGCACAATGTATGGAACAAGTCACACGGGGAGCTCATTCATGGTTATTTTAATGAATATGTCAACCTATTGGTCCTAGTTCTAATGCATCATACTTTACGAGATTTTTTGGAACTAAAGCTAGAAGTGTATTTAATTATTCTACTAAAGTACATTGATTGGGAAAATGTGCCAAAATAAAAAAAGCTAGATGTTTGGGTAGTTGTAAAGGTAATAAAGTTTTAAATTTTGACTTAGTTATTTAATTATACATGCCTATATTTACTAAATTATTTATATTTTTATGCCGAAAAACTTCTTATGCTTAGACAAGTGAATTGCTTGCAAAGAAATGAAAGACTTTTAGGAACAATTGAAAGAAGAAGTATTTCGATGCTAACTTGACAAATGACCAACTTATGGCTACACATGATGAAAGGATTAGTAATGAAGATTGGATGGCTTTAATTGACTAATGGAGATCATCAAAAGGATATGTAAAGATATTTCAGAAATTTTAATTTGAATATATGAAATCTTCAAAATATTTTTTACTTAATAATATATATTTATTATTTTTAAAACTATTTAATGAAATTTTATAATTGCTAACTTTATAATAGGCACATCGTGCTACAAATAAGGCAAATCGAGCCATGCTAAAAATAATGCATTGTTCTGGTATGAAAAGTTTTGCAAGAATTTGTGAAAAAATGATAATTGGTATTCACATTCTAGTCTTTTGTTTATATAATATTTTTTCTCATTTCATGTAATATATATAATTTTTTTTTGATAGCAAGCAAAAAATATTGAAATGTTTATTCCAACACAATAAATGAAAAGCCCGTAGATGATTTCTCGAAAAAAGCAAGTGTGAGTTAAAAAATTAATCATTATAACATGATACTATAGTTTTAATTTAATATTCATTTCTTTATTAATTCATTTTGTTATAAAAGTTACTGTTAATAATTTTTTAAATAGGTACAAATGGAAAAACTTATGGAAGAACAACTATAGAATTTTACAAGAGGTGCTTTTGATGGTGATATTTTTTCTCAAGTTATGGGACAAGAAAAACGCGGATGGATGCACACATTGTTGGCTTTAGGTTTTCAACCTTGGTCTTAATATCTTAATCTCGGTTTTGATGATAATAAACATGGAACTAATATTTCGTCGAGAAATCTTTCAGGTTCCATATCCATTAGCGTTCGATGTCCTCAATCAGAAAAATCGAAAGAAATCAAAAAATCGGAAGGACATTGATCGTCGCGCTCGGGTTCGTCGCGAAACATCTCAAAGATCGACGTCTGCACCAAAGACGTATTGGACGAGCTCAAAGATCATATGGAAAGCTCTCCAAGATGATGCTCGTTGAAAGCCGAAACCCGAAAATGAATTAAGCGTGGAAGAAGAAGGCTGAAAAAATCAATTTCAGCCTAGGATCGGTCGACTGGGCGGTCGACCGAATGTAGTTAGAAAATTGGGTGTAGCCTTGTTGGTCGACCGAAGAAAGGGAAGAAATCGCGTAAAGGCTACGTCGGTCGACTGACTGAAGGTAAAAATGGGCAGAGGATGCAACAACCTTGCATCGATCGATCGACGAGTCGACTGAATCGAGGATCGCAGGTTTTGCGTCTGGCGGTCGACCCACCGGTCGACCGCACACAGAGAGGAAGGCAATGGTCGATCGATCGATCGATCGACCAATCGATCGAGCATTTGCAACGGATAGTTTTCTATCCGTTGAGCTGCCATTTCTTTGAGAGGGTATAAATATCATTCATCTAACCTCTCAATACTTACCTCTCCCACTCTTACAGATATTATTGAGCAATTAAAAGGGAGTTTTGAGCCTTCCTAAGATTGATTGCAACGCACTCTGCTCTTCCGTCAGTTCTTCTTCAAGCACCAACTATTCCTCAACTCGGGATTTGATTCACTCCCTACTACTCGATGAGATGGAGGTTCCAAGGCTTGGAAAAGAGTTTTTAATCTTGGTTTTATTCTAAGCTCTTTTCATTGTAATTTTAACTGGTTATTTGAAGTTGTTTATTTTGAATTTGTGTGTGTGAAGACCTAGGCTGTTTAGGTCTTGTGTGGAAGTGGTTACCTTATTGTGAATGTGTAAAGCCACTTGTGTAAACTTAGTTTTACTAGGATTAGTTGAGTTGTCTCTTAGGGTTGAGGTGGAAGAGTGCTCTTGATAAGAAGGCGGAGACTTCCGGGTGTGAAAGTGCCTTAGGTTGAGAGTGCGACTCTTCGAGTCAAAGTCCTTTGTGTAATGGAAACTAATTAATCTAGTAAAATTTAGTTTGGAAATCCAAAGCGGGATGCTTAGGTAGTGGAGTAGGCATTGGGGCCGAACCACTATAAATTCTCGTGTTTGCATTGATAACTTGTGTGTATTTATTGCTTTATCATTTATCGTTTCCGCATCTAATCATTCAATTATAAATTACCTAAACAATCTAAGTAAACGATTAAAATTGAATTTAGGCTAATTAATTTAGTAAACACACTATTCACCCCACTCTAGTGTTGCCATATCGTCTACACACATTTGGCCTTGGTCCAGAATCATCTAATTTATGAGGTTCACTTACTAGCAAATCTCAAAGCATGAGAGAAGTTAGGCAGACTAGAAAGAACTAGAAGAGGAGCGTGAATTAATTTTAAAGAGCATGCAAGACATGGAGCAAAAATAAAAGGATTTGAAAGAATCTATAGAGCAAAAACAAATTGAATTACAAAAATCTATAGAAGCAAAACAATGTACCAAACGCAACCTTAAGGGGATAACTATAGAACTACCAATCTAGTTAAATATATCGCCTTATTATCAGTGATGATTGTGATATGATATAATATTATTGTTATTTATTAAATTATTGATATAATGTCGTTTTATTGATTAGGAGTTGAATTGCAAGAAGTTTCAGTCAATATTGTGTCACGAATGAAGATGGAGTGAACTTGGCCAACTCAGCTAATGGGACGAACACCATGCAGCCAGCAAGATGTTCCCAGTGTGTACGTAGGCTCCCACCGAGATATAACAATTTTGTTACATGATGAGGTGGCGTCCATCGGGTGGCCTAGCGGTTGAATCGAGCGGATGAGTGATGTATAAAATGTAACTTGTAATCACTAGAAATATTATGAATGATATCAAGCATTTTCTTCTACCCTCAGATCCCTCTTCTTCTCTCTTCTCTCGATTCCTACTTGTCTTCCTGATCTCGATCCCTCTTTCCATGGAAGCCTCGTTGCTGGAGATCTCTCATCTTCGTGACATTGGTGCTTTCACTGAGAGAGAAGCGATTGCCACAACCGATGGAAACAGCAAAGAAGTGGTTCCGCTAGATGCAAAGGCGGAAGCAATTGGCGGGATGGCGCCATCTGGTTGATGCTATTAGACGTCAATTTAAACCTACTACTTGGAGCCACCTAAAGGACAGCTCACGAAGCTAATACATTTTACTTCTGTCGAGGATTATGAAGGCAGGTTCGAGGAGTTAGCTGTGAGAACAACTCAATTATCTCAAAGCTTCCTAATTAATTGCTTCATTTCTGAATTGCGCGTTGACATTAAAATGAATGTATTGACCCAACAACCAGAGACTATGCACAAAGCAGTAACTCTAACTGAGAGGTATGATGCCAAAGTGATGGTTGCTCGTCGATTCCAGGGGAACTCGATTCCGCCTAGAGTCAGCCCCTACTGCCTAGTCCAAACAGAAGCATGGCACCATTACCTATAACAAAAACTGTGGGAGCAGCTACAATAATGAATCACATAGTCATTAACAACCAATTTAAAGGAAGCCGACTTGGATTCCGCAAAATTTCCTCAATGGAAACACAAAAGCGTAAAGAACAAGGGATGTGTTACTATTGTGACGAGAAATATGTTTGGGGTCACAAATGCAAAGCTCCCCTGATGTTCATGATGGATGATGGGTCTAATATCGATTCGAGTGATGAGTCGGGTACCCTTGGCCTGGAGACAGTGGGAGAGGGAATAGAATTGGAGGCCTTAGAGCAGTCTTTTATCTCCTTTAACGCACTATCAGTTAATTTCTTCCCTATGACCCTTCATTTCAGTGGAACAATTGAAGGAAGAGCCATGCAGGTGCTGTTAGATGGGGACAGTACCCATAATTTCATTCAGTCGAGGATCACTAAATATCTGGGCCTGCAAATTGTTCCGGCTCCTAACTTTGGAGTTATGGTTGGCAATGGGGCCAAGGTTCATAATGAGGGAGTTATCAAGCACCTTCCAATGGTAATCCAAGGAACATCTTTCATCACCGACTTTTATGTCCTACCCATTAAAGGGTTAGACGTTGTCTTGGGTGTTGTTTGGATGGCCTCACTCGGGCCTGTAGTCATGGATTACTCCAAAATGATCTTCGAGTTCAATCTTCAAGGGAGTAAGCATGTGTGGGCAGGAGAACCTTCAGGCCAGACTGAACATATACACTATAACACACTAAGGAGGATGTATGGCACGCGGGCAATTGCTGAATTGTATCAACTTGAGAGTTGTATCCCGGTAAAGATGAAGAAAGTCGAGTACAATGTGAAGAAATGCAGCAACTTCTGGATGAATTTTCAGATGTATTTGCTAAGCCAAGAGGGCTACCTCTACCTCATATCACTGATCACAGGATACACTTGCAACCCAACCAGGCTCCTGCTAATGTCAGGCCTTACAGGTATCCACACTTCCAAAAGAATGAAATCGAGAGGCAAGTCCGACAAATGCTCTAGGAAGGAATTATCCAACACAGTAGCAGTCCCTTTTTATCTCCCATTCTGCTGGTTAAAAAAACGATGGCACCTGGAGGTTTTGCGTGGATTATAGGGCTCTAAATGCTTTCATGGTGAGGGATTGTTTTCCTATTCCGACTGCTGATGAGCTCTTTGATGAATTGAGAAATGCCAAGGTTTCTCAAAACTATGACTTGCTCGCCTGATATCATCAGATAAGAGTGGAATTGAAGGACATCAATAAGACGACCTTTAGAACTCATGAGGGACATTATGAGTTCCTCGTCATACCGTTTGGGTTAACAAATGCTCCCTTGACATTTCAAGCTACTATGAACTGAATTTTTCAGGCTTATCTCTGCAAATTTGTTTTGATATTCTTTGATGATATTTTGGTCTACAGCAGCACTCGCAAGGAGCATTTTGGACACTTGAGGTTGGTACTGCAGCTGCTGAGGAACAATCGCATGGTTGCAAAGAAGTCTAAGTGCTCATTTTGTTGTGCAACTATTGAGTACTTGGGCCATTACATATCAACTGCAGGATTACAAGTTGACCCCAGCAAGATCGCTGCCATTCAATCTTGGCCAACACCACAAGATCGCTTTTTGGAGGTCTTTGCAGGGTATTATCGACGATCCATTAGAAGGTTCGCCATGGTTGCCAGTCCACTGTCTGATTTATTATGCAAGGAAGCCTTTTGCTGGAACCCGTAAGCACAACAAGCCTTCGATAAGCTCAAGGAGCCACCGAGTCAGGCACTGATATTGATTCTTCCCGACTTTAATAAACTCTTTGAGTTAGAAACAGATTCCTCGGGTGTTGGAATAGGAGCCATCTTGGCTCAAGAAGGAAGGCTAGTTGCTTTCTTCAGTCAGAAATTGTCTCCTCGCATGTAGGCCGCCTCAACCTATCAACACGAGAGTCACTACAAGAAATTTGGCTTTTAGTGATGAGATTTGGTGGGGGTCGCACATCGACCCTCACTAAATCCACCTATTTATGGGGGTCGCTAGTCGACCCTCACGAAAATCCGTCAGTAAAAGAACACTTTTGTGAGGGTCGGATATTGACCATCACTAAAAAGTATATATAGTGAGAAAAACACCATGACCCTCATGAAAACCCGTCAGTAAAAATAAAATATTTTGTGAGAGTCGAATATGACTCTCACTAAAAAGTATATATTGTGAGGATAACATCTTGGCCCTCACGAAATCCTGCATTTTGTGAGGGTCGAATATGACCCTCACTAAAAAGTATATATTGTGAGGACATCGTGCCCCTCACGAAATTTTGCATTTAGTGAGGGTCTAATATGACCCTCACTGAAAAGTATATTATGTGAGAACAACATCATGACCCTCACTAAAATGTATATTCTGTGAGGACATTGTGATTCTCAAGAAATCTTGCATTTGGTTTTTGTGAGGACAACATGATGACCCTCACTAATTCCTACCTCTCACATCTAAATATAAAAATAAATAAAAATTAATTTAAAAATAAAAATAAATTTAGACAGTTAAATAATTGATTCAATATATTTTAAAAATCTAAAATATTATTAAGTAAAAAATAAAATAATTAAAATTCTCACGCCTCACCCCTCAAAATTATTTACTTAATAAAATTATTATTAAATAAATAACAATTTAATACTAAAATTGTTAACACTATGAAAGAATAATAATTGATTAAATATATTTTAAAATTTAAAATAAAATTTGCCTTTAATATTATATTTATATTTTGTGATGGTAAGAAATGATCATCACCATTTTCTTTCTCTCATTCTCTAAATCTAAAAGTAAAATAAAAATTAATTTAAAAAAAGACAATTAAATAATTAAAATAAAAAAATTATTAAAATTCTCACCCCTCACCCCTCACCTCTCATCATGTTGAGTAAATAACAAATATATATTATATATAATATAATAATATAATAATATAAATATATAAATACATATAAATATATAGATTACTATAAGAAAAGATGCAATTAGCGGCGGATTATAACCGGCGCCCGGCATACGCGGTTATTAACCTGTTTAATTAGATTAATAACCAGCGCATATGCAGGACGCCGGTTATTAATTTCTTTTCATCCTCCGCTCCTTCGTTTTCCACCTTTCCGACACCTGCACGCGCGCCACCATCTCCTTCCTTCTCGTCTCATTCTCTTCCAAAAATTCGCACACGTCATCACACCATCACCTTCTTATCCCACACTGCTCTCCACCGGAACCCAATCTATTTTCCTCATGTCCACCAAAAACCCTAACCCTCGCACCTGCAGATCTTCCCTAATTCGAAGAGCTTGCAGATCTTCCCCGATCCAAAGAGCTTCACCTGCAAATATCACCATCAACGCCAACCATCTCTTCGCGATCGAGCTACCATCCTCGACCCCTACAAGTACAATTACTATAATATTTTAGGCTTTTTATAGTATTTAAAGATAGTCGTCTACATGAATGCTATTGTAATTGAGGCTAAATTAAGTTGGTAATATTGGCGCCTTTACAAACTGGGCTAAATTAAGAGCGTGAATCTTATTTCGCTCTCCATTCCTAAAATCTTATTTCACTCACCAAAGGCATTCCTAGGTTTCGCGACAGGATCGGCAGCTACGACGGAGAAGAAGGCAAATGCGAATTGATCAGAAAAAAGACGTGATGGAGTTTGAGTTCTGCGAGGTGTGCAGGCGGAACCACGACCAAGGGCGCGGCCATAAGTACTTACCAGCCCATGCCCGAGCCCTCGCCACTCTCCTCGCTGGTTTCCACCGCAAGCTCCCCGATTTCCGATTCTTCCTCGACAATCCTTCCCTTCTTCGTCCCGAGCACACTGCCCTCAATCGTCTCTACTGCGTCTTTTCCTCCCTCTTCTTAGCATAAGCAAAAGGGTAACCCCTCTTCTTAGACGCCGATCGGTGCCTTCCTCCTCTTCCTCCCTCTATTCGATCTCTCTCTCTCCCTGGCTCCGGTCACCCCATCGCGGTAGGAATGTAGAGGTTTCTTGTTACTCTCCACTTCCTGATCCACAAAGCTTGTGGAAAGGTAGAAAAACTCTTCTCCAGTCTCTCCACTTCCTGATCCATGAAGCTGGTGGAAAGGTAGAGGTTCCCTGTTACTCTGTTTTATTTCTCTTTCTGGGATTTTTCATGTGTAAATTCCACTTCTTTCTTTATGAGAAGCTCTCGTTTTTTATTTCTGGTAAACTGATATCCACTACTAGAGTCATTGTTCTCTTCTTGTAGATTTATGTGATTTGTCGTTTTTGATTTGTCGTTATTGATTTTTGATATCCCATTTCATTTTGGATTTCTACGACTTCTGTTTTATTTCTTTTTGATTTCTCGTTTTTGATTTCTGGTAAACTGATATGCCATTTCGTTTATGATTTCTATGATTTCTGATAAACTGATATCTCCAAGAACAAGTGATTTATATAGGTGTTCTTCTTGTAGATTGAATGTTCCTGTAATAGGTTTGAGAATTTTTTAAAGCAAAATTCTTTAGGAATTGTGCTATACATTAAGATTTCAAGTCTTTTGATTGGAAGAGTCAATACAAACCCTAGACTTAACTTCTATCTTTGCTTCAACTAGTTGTACTCCCCTTTTAGAAAAATCGAAATCCACTACTAGAATCATTGTGCTCCAATGTTACCCTTTTTTTTGAGAAATTGAGTTCTGCTATATTTGTAAAAGTTGACACTTTAATTCTCAGTAATTTTTGTAAACTGCAAAGAAGGGCATTTTAAGGTATGAAGTAGAAGTCTTATTGTTAAAATATTTTCTTTAGAATCTAATTGCTTACAATGAACATAAAATTCATTGAGAATTTGTTTCTATTGTGTGGCACTTTGTTTATGTTGTGTGGATTGGATCTTAATTTAAAGATGGTACTGCAGTATTGATCATGTTCCTCCCGTGGTTCTACCTGGATTAGTAACATTCTAGTCCAATTGTTTGCTAGTTTGGTGCTTGGTTTGGTGATCAATCTTCATCACACATTGTGTATCTTGTAGGAGTGTTCTTATTTGTAGAGACATTTTTAGGAGTGCGCAAAAAGAATACTAACATGCATCTTTTTTCCTATCAAAATATTAGTGATCCATAATTATTGGATTTGAACATAGACGTATGGGGTTGTGCTCTCTCTAAAACTTGAATGTTGAATAATTACTGGATTTGAGCATAAACTGCAATATATCTCTTTGTTACTGGAATGGACATTTGATTGGAAGTACATGGTAAGGGGCCTAGTTCTTGATAAGAAAATGGGCAACATCTTGAAGGTTAGTCTTTTTACTTGGGTTTTTCCAAGAAGTGCTTGATTATATGAATAAGAAGTTTATGTGTTTCTTTTGACTACCTTCTGAAGTATTGTTACGTCTGTATATGCTAAGCCATTGTGTGTTAGCACACGTGTACCACTCTGCATGTAATAGACTGTCCAAAATGTCTCAGTGAGCATGCAATGCTGATGTTAATATGTTGGACTATATTGGATATGCATATTATTGTTATGACCTTTTCCCTTAAGAATTTATCTCAGTCAATACAAATTTCTTTTTGTTTCTTGAGCTGTGATCAAATGTAATTACAATTCAGAATTTAGGCTATTTGATTTATACTCCAATAAATTCCATGATACATATTGGTATATAAACAATATACCAAATGTAATGATGAGCGCCGGTTATTAATTTTATTTTTGCTGCTTCTCCGTTTCCAAAAACCCTAAACTCGCCGCCCACCATCATGGACTCGATGCCTACCCGCCTCGGCCGCGGGAGGTTGGTTTCATGGACTCGAACGGGATGATGAGGGCGGACTTCAATGCCGGAGACTTCAACCCAGATTTGGCTAACGGATGGAACGATAGGGGAACGTTGGATGATGAGACAGCGGCCAGGGAGAGCGAAGGATGTGCCCGAAGAGTATGAGGGAGTGGATACATTGCCCGCCGGCGACATTGTCCATCAGAGAATGACGCCATCAAGCAACTCAAATCGACGGAGAGATTTGAGCGACATTGTCCGCTTGCGGGGAAGGGGTTGGATTATCTGGTTCGAGATTTTTGGTGTTGAAGATGCCAAAATACACTAACACGTAGAGTTATTGGAATGAGAGAGAGGACGACCTCCTCCGTGCCTTTTACTCCGATATTTTTAGCATCAGGCGGCGTCAAGGGCGCAGGCTGAGGAATGAGAGGACGATCCTGTTGTTGAAGCTCGGGAAGATTGTTCCGAAGACAACATCATTCTCCAACAAGGAGGCTAGCTTCTACCACAAGCTCCGCCAGGTTATCGTCAGCCTCTCTCAGGGTCTTCCAGTCTCTCCTCCTCTTTCGTTTCTCGTTATCTTTCCATGTGCTTTCGCTCTTCTTTCTAGTTTTCGATTCTCGATTAGGGTTAATAAAATTTAGTTTCCGTTTCTCCTGAAGCAATCTCTGTTTTTAAATAAAATGTTGGTATGTAGGAAACTGAAAATTATGGTCTTCCTATGACAATAAGAGGTCTTGGTTAACTTGAAAATGGAACACAGAGGATTGTATAAGCTCTTATTTTAGCAGCTTCAAAAGTGTAACCAAAGGGTTTTGGTGATCAATGGTCAATGGTGGTCCTTTAGGTCATTTTTTTCCTTGTTTCTGATGGCTTTAGTATATCTAGGAAACAAGCTCAATTAGGTCTGGTTTTTACAGCCAAATGTAAATCATTCTTCTTCTTCTTTTAATGTAAAGGTCCTCATCATCTAGTGCTTGACACCTTATTCATATGAACTTACACATGCAAACTTCTAAAATACCTGTTTTAATATAGGATGTGTGTTGGTTGTTTGTACATACTAGCATACTGCTCTTGCTCAATATGTTTAGAAGCCAACCACATCCTATATTAATGCGAATACTCTTATATTTTTTAATTAATTAAACTGATGTTAACTTACAAAATTAGCTATTCCCTTTTAAAAGGTTGTGAAACAAAAAAGGACATTCTTACCAAGGGCAATTAGATAGAACACATTAGCTTTTAAAAGCCAACCACATACTAGCATTCCCTTTTAAAAGCTAACTTACAGAATTAGCAAGCATGTTGCTTCTTAATTTATTGTACAGGGTTAGCAGGCATGTTGAATTGTTGATATTCCTTTGTCCAATATTATGTGATATCTTGTCATCAAATTTCTCTTCTTCGTGCTTGTTTATGCAGAGGAAACGACTAACTTGCCAAAGAAGGTGACATCAATTGCTTCACCAAGTACTGTGTCACCGCCATCAAATACAATTATGCAGGAAGCAAATGATTCTCAGTCCACATCTGTTCTACCCAGTCAGACAAAAGAAACACCAAATAAACTAAAATACAGGTATATAGGAACTGCTATCATTAGTATTAATGCATTAATTTGTGTGGTACTAATGATCAATAGTTCAGGAATTGATTTGCTGTTGCTCCACGTTTAGTGTGCTTCTTATTAAGAATTGATCGATTATACAGTGTCATTTATTCGTTTCTGTAAAGAACCACTTTTCACTCACATGCTTTATATATTCAAAAAATTTGCTTTCTCTTACCATAATTAATTCAGTATGATTCAACTTGACTACCACTTGTCTATATACCTTGGTTGCTCTAAGGCTAGTTTTACACAATTCTGTCTTTCTTTTCCTTTTTCTTTGCTATTTTCACACAAGTTTTACACTATATCTGTCCCTAATCATCACTTAGTTTTATCTCCACATTTGTTTTTGAAGTAAAAACATCAGCATTTTTCTGTTGAATTTTTCTTCAAGTGTGTTTCTCCAGGAGGTCATATTTGTTTCATTTTAGCTTCTTAAGATAACTTTTGCAGCTGCAACTCTCCTGTAGTTAGAAGGAATCTAATTTCTGATTGTGATTTATGAATCTTTGAGTTAAAGTTTAACATATTATAATATCCAGATTGTCTCAACTTCCATTGGAATCATCATCCATGTAAGAATCATCACACTAACCTTCACAACACCTTCATAAGTTCAAAGTCTTTGCCGAAATCCATGGCCTTATTGCTTTCCTTCCCTACAGCTGAGAATAATAGTACCTTCATGATTTCAGCTCTCCTAGGAGAATATTTACATGTTTCTCTGAAATCTTTTAGCTGCTTGGAGAAGATCTGCAATACTAATTCAGGATCAGCTAGACTCTAAACGACTCATTCGGGAACCAAGATGACATCCAATGCTTCCTTGATTGCATCATTAAGTTTCGAAGACTGGGAAGTAACTCAATATGAGTCTCTACTGAATAGACTTCATAGTATATCAGCTTATATGTCAACATAATTGCAAGTTTAATTGTGTATGTACTTTGAATTTTGTGAAAAATGAGAGCTATGGAAGATAAAATAGAAGAAGAAAAAAGGAAGATGGAAGAGGAGAGAAAGAAGATGGAAGAACAATTTCAACATGATGGTAGAAAGATGGATATGATAGTTGCTTTCATAGACGAGATGAAAGAAAAAAAATTGCAAAGATATATCTTGATTTATGTATGAATTAGTAGAACATGTTTGAAATTAATTTTGAAGCTGAAATTTTTATGTAATGAGATTGATACTTTATTATATGTGTTTTTTGTAATGGACCATGTAGTGATACTTTATAAATTTTGTAATAGATATATTACAAAATAAATGATGACATGTATTTTTTGTCTTTATATGCTTCTTAATATTTATGTAAATATAATTAAATTATAAAAAATATTAGATTCTATATGCTTATTATAATAACTTTTAGTGGGGGTCACGAAAAAAATAAATCTATAACAAAGATTTTAGTGGGGTTAGCGATCCTAACAAAATGTAAGAATTAGTGAGGATCATCGACTCTCACAAAATGTAGGAGTTAGTGAGGGTCGCGTCCCTCACTAAAATCCCATATGACCCTCACTAAAAACCTTTAGTGAGGGTCACCCGGCCCTCAGACGTTGTCAGAAAAAATCTCGTCATTAAAAGTATAGGTGAGGATCATGTTCCGACCCACACTAAATATAAGAAATAGTGATGGTCAATTTTGTCTCACGAAAGTCACCTTTTAGTGAGGGTCGGGACATAACCTTCACCTATTCTTTTAGTGATGAGATTTTTTCTGACGATGTGTGAGAGCTGGGTGACCCTCACTAAAAGTCTTTAGTGAGGGTCATATGAGATTTTAGTGAGTGTCGCGACTCTCACTAAAACCTAAATTTCTTGTAGTGTGTATGCCATAACACAAGCTATTGAGAAATGGCGCTAGTACCTTCTGGGAAGAAAATTCACCATCATTACTGATCAGCGAGCCTTGAAGGAGATGAATAAACAAACCATTCAAACACCTGAGCAATAGCGTTGGTTAATCAAATTATTGGGTTTTGACTTTGAGGTCAAGTATCGAGCAGGCAAGTTAAATTCGGGAGCTGATGCCTTGTCCAGGCAACCTTTGTATTGTTATACGACTATACAACAACCAATACAAGGAATTTTGGAAGATATAAAAGGATTAACCAGGAAAGTCCATAATCAAAGAGCATTCGAGCTAAACTGATGGAAGGAGATGACAGTCAAGGACGCATTGAGGAGAAAGAAGGCATTTTGCTTTATCAGAAGCGAATTATAATTCCAAAAGATAGAATGCTTGGCGCAAGGCTCCTAAGAGAGTACCATGATTTTGTAATGGGTGGACACTCGGGAATTAGGCGAACTTATCAAAGGATGGCTGCAAATTTCTACTAGAAGAACATGCGGCGGGATATTCAAAGCTATGTTCGGGAATGCCAAACTTGCCAGCGGACAAAGACTAAGCGATTATCCCCCGTCGGCTTTCTTCAGCCTTTACCCATCCCAAGCAAAGTTTTTGAAGATATAGCCATGGATTTCATAACAAATCTACCCAGTTCCAATGGCAAAACTAATATCTTGGTTGTGGTTGACAAGCTGACAAAATATGGCCACTTCTCAGCACTACCTTGAAGCTACAGTAGTGAGAAGGTAGCTGAGGTACTCCTGAAAGATATAATTAAGCTTCATGGGATACCCAAGTCTATAGTGAGCGATAGAGACAACCATTTTATTGGGAAATATGGAGGGAGTTGGCTCGAATGCAAGGTACTGAACTCGACTTCAATTCAGCCTACCACCAACAAATGGATGGTCAGACAGAAGCGTTGAATCACTAAATGTATCTCCGAAGCTTCGTTTTCCAGGAGCCCAATACTTTGGAAAAGTGTTCCCGCCGTGGGCGGAATACTGGTATAATACCACCCACCAGACATCGGTGGGTATGTCTCCCTTTCGGGCACTCTACGGTAGGGATCTGCCCACTCTCATAAGGTACACCAATGGGGCATCAAGCAATGATACGGCGGAAAAAGAATTGAGACAGAGAGATCGGATCCTTCGTCAGCTTCAAACTAATCTCTAGAGTGCTCAGCATCGGATGAAGATGCAAGCAGACAGACACCAGTGTGAGGTCAACTATGAAGTGGGAAATTGGTCTTCATCAAGCTCCAGCCGTATCGATAGCTATCCCTGCGGCTTCAACGACAGCAAAAATTGGGTCCCAAGTATTTTGGACCTTTCAAGATTCAAAACCAGGTAGGGGCGGTGGCATATAAACTGGAGTTGCCGCTGTCGTCAAAACTACACCTCGTATTCCACGTCTCAACCTTGAAGCCTTGCTGCGGTAGACCATATATGCAAATTACTCCATTACCATTGCTATAGGTTGTTGAACTAAGATTTTCAACCTAGGTCACCATCTTGATTTTGATGATAAATTTATTCTAATGAGTTTATCAAGTGTTTGATCTCAGGTTGGGGGATCGATACGCGCGCGAAGTTCGTTGGAAAATTATGGAAACTCAAGTGTCGACAGCTTCGGAGGCGATCAAGTCGAAAGTTAGGTCTAAAACTTTGAAATGATTGTAAAATCCTTCTAAGGACTTAAGTCAACCTTCTTGTAATATGTCCCAAGTTAAAACCCAAAGACGAATCTCGGAAACGAACATCGCGTGGAAAAAATAGCAAAATCGGGATGTTTTTAGGGTGCCGGACGATAGGCGGTCGACGTCCGATCGATCGACCATCAGCTGGTCACCAACCGACAATGGCCTGATTGCCTCTGGTCGGTGGCCGATCAATTGGCCATCAGCCGACCATCGACCGGGCAGCGTCAACAGGCAATTTTTTTCCCGTTGCAAACGGTTCTTTTGGCCCCCTCCTCTTGGCTTATAAATAAGAGCCTTATATTTGCCTCCACATATCTCTTAATCTTCAATGAGTCCATCCTAAGAGATTTTGAGCCTAAAGGAGTCGATCTAAAGCTCTAATATCTATTTTCATACTCTCAATCTCTCCCCACTTCGTCAAGCATGCTCTCACCGAGTAATTCACATTCGAAGCCTTGAAGTGTAAGGAGGAGACGCGTTGGAGCTTCATCAAGTTTGTTTTTATATTTAAGCTCCATTACTTGTGTTTTACCTATTTCTTGCTACTTGTATGTGTGTATGTGTAGGTATAGTGTACATCTAGGGTTCCTTTGTAATTGAGTGTTTTTGCTAGAGAATATGTGTTGAGGGATAAGTCCTTATTGTATTCTTAGAAAAACATTTAAGTTATAAAGAGTAAAGAGTAGTGATTAGAAATCCTTGGTGAGGAGCCAAGGTAGTGGAGTAGGCGGGATTGGCCGAACCATTATAAATTATCTTATTTGCATTGCTATATTTATTACTTGCTTGATTGATCCTTACTTGTGTTCAATTTAATTGTAATCGCATCTAGTCGCACTTAGGATCGAGAAACTTGAATTAGCTAGTTGAGTTGATTAAAATCGAAAAAGAATTGAATTGAACGTAAAAGTAACATACACACTATTCACCCCCTCTTCTAGTGTGGACATTCATCCAATATTTGGTATCAGAGTGAGGTTGTAGGCTTAGATTTAACCATCTATCCTACACTTATTGTTGGATAAATTGCCACACTAGAGGGGAGGGGGGTGAATAGTGTGTTAACTAAACATTGTCGCCTAAATTCGGTTTATCGATCTTAATCATTTTCTTACAACTTAGGTAATTCACAATTAAATACAGAAGCGATAAATAAAGCAGTTGAGCAAACGCAAGAGAAACAATGCTAACACAAAGGAGTTTATAGTGGTTCGGCTAACTGCCTACTCCACTACCTAAGAGCCGTGCTTAGGATTTTACACACAAATGCACTAAATTAAAAGTGGCTTACAATCGAGGACTTTATACCAGAAAGACCCTACACTCCCTTCGAAGGCACTTCCTCACCCGGAAGTGTCCACCTTCACACCGAGTGAACTTTCCCACCTCAATTCCTAAGAACAACTCCTAATTTAGTTTTACACAAGTGGCTTTACACCTTAAACACCAAGGTTATCACAAACTCACTAGACCCTACACAAGGTCTATTACACAATCAAGTTAATACAATGAAAAACAAACTAAAAAATAGTTTAATCACAAGAAGAGATAAAAGATGACTTATCACAATAGGATCACCTCTTCTTGTTGAGCCTAGCAAACTTGAAGGACCCTCCAATGATGAACACTTGAGATTGAGGGATCAAGGCTAGGTTTTGAGGATTTGATCAAGAAAGAGCTTAGAAGATTCTTAGGATCACTCTTTGAGGCTTAGAGGCATCAACAACCATATGGGAGAGTGTTTTTGGGTGGGTATTTATAACCCCCCAAACTCAAGGTGTCGTCAACGGGCGTTTTTCTGCCCGTTGGCGATGCCCGGTCGCTTGCCAATCGATCGTCGATCGACCGACTGGTTGACCGCCCAAGCGACCACAGCAATCTGCCGCTTTTTGGCATACTTCGGTCATTTCGGTTGACCGACTTGCCTACTGCCAATTTTTGGCAGCATTCGGTCGACCGAACCTAGGCTGGAAATTGCATCTTTGGATCTTCTTGTTGCACGCTTTGTTTTCGGGTTCCAGCCTTCAACGTGCGTGTAATATCCTAGATATTTAGTTTATTATTTTTGTTTTGTGTGTGTTGCCAGCCTAGCGGACTAGTTCATGGTCGAGCCGAGTTGACTCATGGTCCGGAGTGAGCTTGCGAGCTCGGGTAAGTAGAATATAAATTTGTGAATTTATGAAATTAGGCTTGAGTGATTGAAATTATTTTAATTATTGTGGTGTGTGGATAATTATGAATTACGCCTATGTGGGTGCATTTAATAAGGTGCTTATGATTTAATTGTGTGTTTAATCAAGCCTAAATTAATTTAATTAAGTCTATCAGGTTAGTGGGTCAGACTTGGCTTAAGTGAATACGGGTTTGGGCTTAAGATAGAAGGGTTAGGGTTGAGGAGGAGTTATAAAACCCCCTCCCCTAGGTTGTGGCTCCAATTTTTGGAGCCACACCTAGTTGTGAGAGGAGGAGCCAGCCGACAGCCCAAGTTGCCAGCCTCCCCCTCCTCTTTTCCCCTTGGAGCCGCCGCCACCTGGAGTCGAGTCGAGCGTCTAGAACCTCTCTTTCTCCTTTCCTCTCTCTTCCTTCACTTGGAGCCAAGCCAAGAGGAGCCAGCCGAGCCGCCCTCTTCTTCCTCTCTCTCCCTCTATCCAAGCCGACGGCTTGGAGTGAGCCGCCGCCTCTTCTTCTTCTTCCTTTGGGTCGAGCCGCCGGGGTTTGGTGCCGTAATCGGAGGCCGTCGATTGAAAATCCTTCTTCAATTCTTTTCCCCTTTTCATGTGAGTGGTTTACCCCCCCTCTCTTCGGGTTTTTCGTCTAATTCCTTGAAGCCGTTTTGAATATTTTCATGATCTTGATGGTTTCTTTTTTTATTGATCTTGAGTCCTTTCTTGTTTCCTATGCCATGCTTGGATTTTGGGTTTAGATCTTGTTTCATGGTATATGTTAATGAAAGATCAATTATTTTCTTGGATTTAATCTTGTGAATCTTGGATGCAACCTCATCTTGGAGTTCTAGATGTTCTTGATGCTATAGATTAATTAACTTCCTTGATTTTTGATTAAGAAATTCTCAATATATATGCTAGTATTTATTTAGTAAAATTATGAGATTGTATGCATGATTGGCATGATGACTTGAATATGTGATGTTAGAAATTTAGGGATTTAATTATGTAAAATTCGGATTTTATTTCATGTTATGCTGGAAATTTCAACTTGCTGAAATTTATATATTGTTTGTTGAATCTGGGCTGATTTTTGATTTCTTTGTTATTATGTGATTAGATATCTAAACATAGTCGTGTAACCTATCGTTTCGACCAGAAAATATAGTTTGAAAACATAGGATACACTTTGGAGACTAGATTCGGGTCAGACACTGCAGTTTTGGGAATAACAGTACCTAAAACAAAACCCTAATTGAGATGATCTAAATTTTAATTCTATAACTAAAATTGGGTTGATGGGTGAGCATAATCTGTTATGAACCAACTTGAAAGTATGCATGAAATAAAACTATATGGGTTCATGACAATACGGGTCTAAGGGATAGGGGTCGGATTTGGAGTGTTGAGACGCTTCATGATGAGGACACCCCTAGGACACCGAAGGAGAACCTCGACTTAGGTCTTGATGCGCCATATCCTTGAGAATGGCGGAGTGGCTCAATTTGGAGCCGGGTTACGGGCTATGCTCGGGTGGTTGGAAGCTAAATTTCCAACCTGCAGAACAAGTTTAGAGGGCCTTTCCCGATTGTTCTGGTTTAGCTTCATGGATAAGTTCAGAGGGCCTTTCCCGATTATCCCCGAGGTGGTGTTGTTGTCTTTGGGCATGGTAGGGCTTCAACCCGATGCACTTCCTTAGTTTGTGCTGTTGCCTTCAGGCATGGTAGGGCTTTGGCCTGATACACTCCCTTGGAGAGTTAGATGCCATGGGCATGGGTGGCATGTTGGCCTGGTAGCTAGTCACACCTTTGTGACATTGTCTTTTAGAGAGAGAATTTATTTGTGTTATCTCTGTGTTTATTTGTGAGGGTGGATAAAACCGCTCGCTGAGTTCTTTGAACTCACCTGTTGTCGTTTGATTTCTGTTTTGCAGAGTCTGACCGGTGAGGTGGGTTGGATGCACTTGGCGTCGCTGGAGGGCAGAGGAGCCGCTGGATCTCATAGCAGTCCTAGTTAGGCTCGTAGTCGAGTCTTTTGGTAGTAGTCATGCACTTGTATTAGCTTGATTTGGAGTTGTAGCCCTGAGGGCATTTATGTCATTTATTTCAGAGTTTATTTGACTGAACTTTTGAACTATTGGACTTAATCGTATTTCTACATTTTTCTTTATTTCCGAGCTATTAAACTAAACTTGGTGTTGGTTTGCTTTTGCTTTAAAATAAAACTTGTTATTTTCTTTTCGCTATATTATTTGATTTGCCATGTGCATGGTTTAGGCTTCGGGGTATAGGCACGTATACCTTGGCCGGTCACATGACCCTGAGTTGGGGCATGATAGTGCATCAACTAGGAGAGTTTTCCATATGATCTCTAGACTCGTCAAAGATATCTTTGGTGCACGCGTCGAACTCCTATGAGTCGTCGTAAATGTATGCCGTATCGAGTCCGATGTCGCGAACCGCGAAATCGGCTTTTGTCTTTTATTGAACCTGCGGTCTTGATGCTTCAAGAAGTTGGTTAGATAGACTTGGTTTGTTATCATCAAAATAATCATGAAGAGAGTAGAGCACGAAGGAAAAAACCTTCGGCCAACACTTATGACTTCAAATATCACACTAGGCCAAGGGTCTTCAACTAATACACCTCCTTTCTTTAATGGAAACAATTATGCTTACTGGAAAACTAAGATGAGTATTTTCATGCAATCCCTGGGATTAGATGCTTGGAGAACTATTGATGTAGATTATGAACTACCCTCCAAGAGCATGGATGATTGGTCTCAAGAAGAGATCAAATTGTTTAATTTCAATACCAAAGCAATGAATGCATTATTGTGGTTTATCTATAAGTGAATTTAATAGAATATCATGTTGCAAATCCGCTTTTGAAATTTGACATGTTTTAGAGACTACTCATGAGGGAACTTCCCAAGTTAAAGAGTCTAAAATTAATTTACTTATGTATGACTATGAACTCTTTAAAATGCATGCTCATGAGACCATAGATTAAAGGTATGTCCGCTTTCAAAATATTGTAAATACTTTGACTAACCTTAGAAGGGACATACAAGAGGAAGAAAAAGTGAGGAAGCTTCTTCGATTGCTTCCTAGAGCATGGGAGCCAAAGGTGGTTGCTATCATAGAGGCCAACAATCTTGGCACCATGAAGCTCACCGAACTCATTGGATCCATCATGACCCATGAGATCCATATAAGGGCAAAAAGGGAGGAAGATGCCCCCAAAGGCAAGAACATTGCCTTAAAAGCATCATATGGTGATAGGACCTCATCATCATCATCGGAGAATGAAGAATCCGAGTACCAAGAAGACATGTTTCACCTTGGAAGGATGTTGATGGAAGTGATGAAGAATTCGAGTACCAAGAAGATAAACACATGTGCTTCCAATGCAACAAGCCCAGACACTTGGAGAGTGGTTGTCCTAAGTCCAAGCTCACCTCCCCGTCATCCTTAAAAAAAGATAAAAGAAGAAGGATGAAGAAGAAAGCACTAATGGCCACTTGGGATGAAAGTGAGTCATCATCACCTTCAAGTGGGGAAGAAAGCACGAGGGAGAATGCAAACATTTGTTTCATGACAAAAGATAATGAGGTACCCACTATTACTATAGGTGATAATATTTTTACCCAAGTAGAATTGAAAAATAAAATTGAGCATATGTATGAAGAATTTAATATTATTAGAAAAATATTTAAGGAACTTAAAAAAGAAAATAAGTTGTTAGAACAAGAAAATGACGATTTCTTGCTTTCTTGTAATGATTTGAAAAGAAAAGTTGAATTCTTAGAAAATGATAAAAGTTTCTTAGAAAAGAAAAAATGTAGATCTACAAAATTTAAATGACTCATTGAAAATAGAAAATGCCTCGTTATGCTTACGAATTGAAAATTCAAATGTTGGCATGCTATCATTAAAAATTGAGTTGTCTTCTTTAAATGATAAAATGAATCATTTGCAAAAAATTTCCTCTAATTAACTATGGTTCAAATGCTAAAGCATTCTCTCATGCTCATTCTGATATTCATGTCCATCCTCATGCATCTACTAGATTTAAGGGTCATTGTCTATGTTGTGGCATGTATGGACATATGGTTAGGGATTGTGTCTTGAAAAGGAACTCCAATGCTAAATCACTTTGGGTTCCAAAAGTTTCCAACTCCCAAGGATCCAAAGAAATTTGGATACCAAAGTTTTCATGCTCAAATGTAGGGGGAGACATTTCACTTGAATGAAGACACATTGATGGCTTGAAGTTGCTTGGGAATTAAAGAAAGAGGAATTAACTTGATTGCAACTTCGTGACTAATGTGATCGTATCAACTCTTAACTCTATTCTTGCCTACATTACTATTGGAGTTTGATGACTTGTGAATGTGCTTTATTTAGTATCACTTTATACTTAATTCTCCTTGTGTTTATCTTTGATTAACATCTTTGTGGTATCAAGTTTGAATATCAATTTTTCATATTATTTTTGGTCTCCTTGGAGGCCATTTATGACCTATAATGGATCTATGCAACTTTTGATTTTGAAACCTTGGCTAATTGTGGCCGTTTTAGTTTTCAATCTTAGGAAGGGTTTTAGTTCATAATTTTAAAATGTTTTTCCTCCTTGTTGAGATCTCCTTGATTCATTTTAATTTCATTTTTTATTGTATTTTGAAAAATGAATCCCCACTAGTTAGCAAAACATGACTTTTGAGAAATGAACTTGACTTTCCTATGCTATCTAGTTTATGAACTTTCTAAGTAAGAAAATGTTTATGGTGATATCGATGATTCAATTACTTTGCAAGTTGAGCATTGATTAGGAGGCAAATGTTTTAGAGATTTCAAGAATACATGCCAAATACTTGAAAATTCTATGAGATATTAGTTTCATCCTTGTACCATGTAGTATGATACCTTATAAAACATGTAATAACTCTTGGCATTTTTTATGTGAAAAACTCTTGCACCTTGCTCATGATAAAATACTTAGGTGTGTTTATGTGAAAATTCACGAGTATTTAGAAAAATGACATGTAGACAATTTCTTGATATATCATGTTGATTCTTGATCAAAATTGTGCCAAGTCACTTGAGTAATCTTTGGGACTCTTTATAGTAATTCAAACATTGTATATATGATTAGAATAATCATATCTTAGTCATATACCCGTTTGATCAAAATTAGAAATTATTATGAAAAATGAATATTTATCTATAAAACATGAAATCTGAAATTTCAACGATTTTATAAAGAAGGGTTAATTAATGTATATATCCCAACTTTTACCAAAATTCTCAAATCTATCATCACTTTTCATTTGTTTCAAATACAGACTTTAATTCTCAATTCGTTTAAATTATTGCACACCGTCAGTTCGGGGTAAAATTTCTCGTTTATCTACTGACCCGGCAAGGATGACATTTATTATTAAGTCCAGTCTCTTGGCCTAAGGTTTTCTATCTTGGTCTTAATCTCGGTTTTGATTATAACAAACATGGAACTAATGATTTCATGGAGAGTTATTTTTAGGTTCCATATCGGTTAGCGCATGACGTCCCTGATCGAAAAAAATCGAAGAAATTTGAGAAATCGGCAAGGACGCTCGTCGACGCTCAGGATTCTTCAGGAAGTTAGAGTTTAGATTTAGGGTGTCTAGAATGTAATGTAATCATATTTATGATGCAAAGAACCCAAAAACCATACTCGAACCTCAAAACATGGAAACTCGAAAACCACCCTGAAATTCACTAAGCCTAGGGAGCTCCTTGTAGGGCTATATGACCTAGACATTTTCTTGACACAAAAAAAGACGGTAATTATTCCTTGGGTTAAAACTAGATAACAATGTATTTTTAATGATTTTTTGGAAGCCTTGAACCTACCCATACTTGACTCGGGAGATTAGAGAATTTCCGTTTTTCGGAAATTTGTACTAGGCCCCAAAAACTAGATTTTGATTCTTAAGAATTTTAATTTTTTAGATATTTTTATTGAATCCAAATGGGGGGTAATCCTTATATAATATTTATATTTTAAAGTTATTAACTTGGAACCAGAAACAAGTAAACAAGCAAAACAAACCAAGCAGAGTAGTCCGCCTTACCCAAGTTCGGTCGACCGACTGATCGACTGAACGTTGCCCAAAAGTTGCAGATTGCCTTCGGTCGCTCGGTCAATCGACCGACAATCGACCAGACAAGCGACCAACGGGCTGTAACGAGTAAAAAATCGCCCGTTGAGAAGAGAGAGCTCTCTCTTCTCTTAATGGCTTATAAATAGGAAGCCATGAGAGCCTTCCTTCATGATGTTGATCATCTCTAACCTCCTTGAGCCATCTCTTGATCAATCTAAGCCTTCATTGAGCAAATCTTGTGAAAACCCTAGCTTGAACCTTTCATCTCCTTGATTAAGCATTTACTTCATTGCTTCATCATCAAAGGCATCAAGAGGAAGCTAGGAATCTTGTTGTGGAGCTAAGTAGTTTATTGTTTGATTTATTGCTCCATGTAGTGTTGTATTTTCTTGTTTATTTCTTTGTATTTGAGTTTGTGTAAGACCTAGAGTGTGGGTCTTGAAATTGGGTGGTAGCCTTGGTGTTTGAGGTTTAAATCCACCGGTGTAAACATAGTTTACTAGGATTAGTTGAGTTGTCCCTTAGGTTGAGGTGGGAGAGTGCTCTTGGTAGGAAGGCAGGATACTTCCGGGTGTGGAAGTGCCTTCGGTTTGAGAGCGGAGACTTTTCGGTTGTAAAGTCCTCTTTGTAAGGGAAACGATATAATCTAGTAAACTTAGTTTGGAAATCCTAAGCGGAGTGCTTAGGTAGTAGAGTAGGCATTGGGGCCGAACCACTATAAATCATTGTATTAGCATTGATATTTTGTTTGTGTTTATTGCTTCATATTTATTGCTTTCGCTTGCTATTAATATCGTGCTTAGCCTAACTAATAAAAAAATGATTAAAACCGGAATTAGACGATAAGATTAGTTAACATACTATTCACCTCCTCTCTAGTGTAGACCATTTCACCAACACAGTCAACCAATATTTTAAAATAAAAAATATATCAGACTCCGGCCACCTGAGAGCTTGTTCTTTTACGGTAGTAGAAGCGGCGGTGTTGGCGGTAGTCGAATGGAAGAGATCACCTATGGAAGATGTTCGAGCTATGGTAGCAGCACCAGCAGCAAATACATCGCCAGCATAGCACCTTTACATGCCCTCCTCAACTGCGGGGCTCATCTCCTTCTCCGATGAGTCGTTCCAAGCTGGTAGTGCCATCGGCCGAGCGATGAGCTCGAGGAGCAGTTGAATGGAATCGTGGTCGCCAACTACATCTTTCAATTGTATCAATGGCAGAGTCATCGTCATCATGCTACTGTTCATGACCATTACAGACTATTCTTCCCTCGTTTGAATCAAGTCACCATCTAAGTTCTTCATCTCTGATGTGCTTACCATCGTTCCTGCATTACCTCCACAAGGTTGAGAGTTTGCAGCATTAACTATCTCTTTTCCTTTATCTTCTTCATCGTTGTCCCTCACCTTCCTATAGAGACTGTCATCTTGTACATCGTACAAGTTCTCGATCCTCACCTCTTGCGCCAGTGCACAACTCTAGCAGAACATCCACTTGGCGTAATCCGCAAGCGAAGCAGAGCCGAAGCAGGACGAGTCGCCCGACAACTTGAACCTCTTCCTCAACTGAATCCTCCAGTAACCCCCGTACAACAACCCAAACACGTAGAGGACCACTCTGGCGACACCGACAACATCTCGGACCACGTAATCATGGATGTTGAGCAACGATATGTTGAAGATCCAGAATGGCACAAAGCGTAGCAGGAGGAAGGTGATGATGTGCACGTATATGTTGCCGAATCTGAGCAGCGCTCCATGTTCCAGATGAAGATGCAGCAGGTGCAGAAAAAGAAGTCGACAAACGATGGTGTCGTTCCTGAAGTCGACAATTCCGCCGGCCCACTCCAGTTCAGTCACTGCCATCCTCTTCTGGCCTTTCTTTTCGCTGGCCCACTCCGATTCTTCGTCTGAATTGTAGTTGCAGTCCTTTCCAAGAGGACTGTAAACTGTGTACGGAGCGGCGATGATCGGCGCGATGAGTCCCACGCCGAAGAAGAGGTCATCGAGGAACTCCGGTCGCTCCCTCCTTGAGTACTCTTAGTAGAGAGTGAAGGGATGGTAATCGAAAATGCAGCGGAAATAACAACTTTTTTTTAAAAAACAAACCATCCCAAAACAATTATCTACTTTAGCAAAATTCAAGGAATTCTAACTACGGGTGTAGTGGAGATGGTATACCTTATGCCGCGGTTGAATTTGCTGCTCCTATCCCCAAATCAAGACGCACACGTGCACGTCCTCCAATGCTAGTCCACACTAAGCTCCTCGCAACAAGGGGGTAGCGATCAACCGGACTCGTAGTGGCTCAAAGGTGATGTTTACTCAACCCCGACGCCTCAAAGGCTAGGCTGGACCTTCCACCAAGAATCGGGCTCCAAAACAAAAGAAATAGCAGATGAGAAAACCTCAGAACGAGAGGAGGAACAAGGAGATACCTTCCTGTCCTCTTAGGACTCCCCCAAAGGAAGTAAGGGGCAGCACACCAAGGTGAAGAGAAACACCTCTCCAGCTTGTGGGAAAACTCGGGGAAGGGGAGGAAAGTGGCCGGCCACCCTAGGAAGAAGAAACTTCTTCCTCTCTGGCTCCTCAAGATGATGCAAATCTCTTATTTTCTCCAAGAGGAGGTTCGACCACTATATAAAGAAGGGGGGAGGCGACTACAAGCAAAGACTTGGCCCCTCCCCTAAATTCTCTCCTGAATTTCCAAAAAATCCATGTTTGCTTCCAAAAGGTAATTATATTTAATGGCTTCATAATTAATTCAAAATTAATTAAATTCAATTAAATATAAACTTTACTTTATCTCCATAAATTAAAAACCTATAAGTAGGAATGAGAATTATCTAAATAAATTAGTTCCTATAGATAAATGACATTCCTATTTTATGGAATCATGATTTATCAATTATATATAAATCTATGATTTATCTAAATAAATAAATTTCCTATAAATTATGATTTATCTAGATAAATTATGATTTATCTAGATAAATCAATTCCTAAGTTAATAGGTGTAGGCGCATGGGGAAAATCAAGTTTCCCTCCATGAATTTTTTATTTCAAAAATCAAATTAATTATGTTTAGTTCTTAATTAAACATATCCCCAATTTATGGTTAATTAATTTTTTAATTTATGATTAAGATTTAATCAACCATATAAAATAGTACCGCGTGCTAAGCCCTAGGACTTTAGGGTTACCCTACAAAATAGGGGGTACCCTACAAATTTGGATTTCCGAGGAACTCCTTCCTTGTACATTCGTTCTTATAGAAAATACCTTTCCAATCTTATTTGTAAAAAAGATCCGTGATTGAAGTGCAGCATGTCCATGCTAGTAGACATATAGTGTCGCATGCAAGCTTTATCTCATAAAGCCCGTTACAAGATTAGCTTGTTGTGTGTGACCCATTGGGCCTCGCAGTAAGCCAATAGTGAGTTGTGCAAAACGGAGAGTCGAATCCAATATAACATCTACTATTCGAATCTCATGATCCCACTAAACCTCCTTTAGTGTGATCATGTGTGACTCCACTCACAAGTCATGATTGACGTCAAGCAATGGGTCATGATTGCTCGGATAGTGTGAGGTTCAATTGATAAGGATCAGATGCCCTTCAGTGATTAGTTAGCGTGCAACTAAATCCCCCAGTTACAATGTCCCGAATACGGCTAGGGAAGGAAAGAAGTGTCAAACGCTAATACCAATTCATATGAATTTTGCTTGCCAACTCGTCATCTCAATAATGACATGTCAAAAACCCTTTTCCGATATTCATATCTACTATGGCCAGAGATTCCTGAGTCGATACTTGCAGGGACACACAGGACATTATCTCCTCTCACTATGAGTAACTGATTTCATATTGGTTGCTCACATACCTCCATGGATGCTTCTCCATGCCTAGTAATACCCGACACATGATGCTGAGGGCCATGTAGGGATAGAGCCAAAGCAATGGGTCGTCACTCACAAGGTAACCATGACAACCTCAGGGCCAAGGACTGCTTGCACCTACTATCACCCGAGGAATATCCTATCGACACTCATGTAAGGATTCCATTTTGTGTTTCTCGTGTAGGTCCGTTCAGTGAACTCATTCCATAATGAGCACTAGTACTTGTACATTAAATGATGGCTCATAGATAATTGTGAGATCAACTACCCCTTATCGTATAAGGCATGTACCAAGTGCACTAGTCTATCTGGAATCACCAATCCCTTAATCGATGATCCTACGACTAGGAACATTTAGAACAGGGGCATTTGGATTCCAAGTCTCACTGGCATGATCTCATTATGACATTGGAATCAATTACCCGAGTTCATGGGGTTCATCACAACCTAATATATACAAAATATTGATGCAACATATGATGAAAAATTTCCTCATATTATTCATTAACCAAAAATGGTTCCCTACACATCAACATGTTATTGGCTCAAGGACACTATTTCATTCAATCTCCCACTTGCACTTGTCAATCATTATGGTATTTAATACCCACAAAACTAAAGTGATGATCGAACTACTACTGTGGCAATGGCATTGTGAATGGATATGCTATGTTGTCTTTCGTTCCGACATGTTCGACATTTTTATCACCATGTCCAACGATCTCTTTGATAAGGTGATACCGTCTTAAGATGTGTTTTGACTTGTGATGGAATCTACGTTCCTTTGCTTGAGCAACAACCCCAATATTATCACAATAAATATGGACTGGACCGACAACACCCAGCTCAGTGATAAACTTTTTTATCCACACTCCTTCCTTTGCGGCTTCGCTTGCAGCAATGTACTCAGCTTTCGTCACCAAGTCGGCCACAGTACCCTGCTTGGAACTTTTCTAGCATACTACCGCCACCATTCAGAGTAAATACATACCCAGAAAAATGATTTGCTACCATCAGGGTCCAATTGGAAGCTAGAATTTGTGTAGCCCTCTAGTTTAAAATTTGACCCACCATAAATCAGGAGAACATCTTGAGTCATTCTCAAGTACTTAAGAATGTTCTTTACGGCTTTCCAATGTTCCTCTCCTGCATCGGCCTGAAAATGGCTGGTCACCCCCAGGGCATAAGCCACATCAGGCCGAGTGCAGAGCATCATATACATGATGGATCCTACTACCGAAGCATACGGGATCTCACTCATCCTCTTTCTCTCCTCAGTAGTCTTGGGAGATATCTTCTTAGAGAGTGTGATACCATGACTAATATGCAAGTTGTTGAGTGAATACCCACACTAGAAGAGGGGTTGAATAGTGTTGGGTAACTTTCAATTCTACTTCAATTTCTTTTAAATCAATTCCAACTTCAACCGAAAGCAAGTGCAACTAAGTGATGTTCGTAAGCAAGTATGAAACGCAATTCTAAGCAATTACACAAGGCAATGCAAACACAAGAGATTATAGTGGTTCGGCCTTGAAATAAAAAATTCCAAAAATTTGCTAAAGGCGGCTCTAATACCACTAAAGGGATGGTAATCGAAAATGCAACGGAAATAGCAATTTTTTTAAAAAAAACAAACCATCCCAAAATAGTGATCTACTTTAGCAAAATTCAAGGAATTCTAACTGCGAGTGTATTGGAGATGATATACCTTATACTGTGGTTGAACTTGCTGCTCATATCCCCAAATCAAGACGCATACGTGCACGTCCCCCAATGCTAGTCCACACCAACCTCCTCGCAACAAGGGGGCAACAATCAACCGGACTCGTAGTGGCTCAACGGTGAGGTTTCCTCAACCCCGAAGCCTCAAAGGCTAGACTGGCCCTTCCACCAAGAACTGGGCTCCAAAACGGGAGAAAGAGTAGATGAAAAAACCTCAGAACGAGAGCAGGAACAAGGAGATACCTTGCTGTCCTCTTAGCACTCCCCCAAAGGAAGTAAGGGGCAACACACCAAGGTGAAGAGAAACGCCTCTCCAGCTTGTGGGAAAACTCGGGGAAAGGGAGGAAAGTGGCCGACCACCCTAGGAAGAAGATACTTCTTCCTCTTTGGCTCCTCAAGATGATGCAAATCTCTCATTTTCTCCAAGAGGAGGTTTGGCCACTATATAAAGAAGGGGGGAGGCGGCTACAAGCAAAGACTTGGCCCCTCCACTTAATTCTCTCCCGAATTTTCAAAAATTCTATGTTTGCTTCCAAAAGGTAATTTATATTTAATGGGTTCATAATTAATTCAAAATTAATTAAATTCAATTAAATATAAATTTTACATTATCTCCATAAATTAAAAGCCTATTAATAGGAATGAGAATTATCTAAATAAATTAGTTCATATGGTATAGGAATTATATTCATGTAGATAAATTACATTGCTATTTTATAAAATCATGATTTATCAATTATCTATAAATATATGATTTATCTAAATAAATCAATTTTCTATTAATTATGATTTATCTAAATTAATCGATTCCTAAGTTAATAGGTGTAGGCGCATGGGGAAAATCAAATTTCCCTCCATGAATTTTTTATTTCAAAAATAAAATTATGTTTAATTCTTAATTAAATATATCCCCAATTTATGGTTAATTAATTTCTTAATTCATAATTAAGATTTAATCAACCATATAAAATAGTACCGCGTGCCAAACCCTACTACTATAGGGTTGCCCTACAAAATAGGAGGTACCCTACAAATTAGGATTTCCGAGGAACTTCTTCCTCGTACATTTATTTTTATAGAAAACACCTTTCTTTTCTTATCCGTAAACTAGATCCGTGATCTAGTTGCAGCATGTTCATGCTAGAAGACATATAGTGTCGCATGCGAGCTCTATCTCATAAAGCCCGTTATGAGATTAGCCTGTTGTATGTGACCCATTGGACCCCGCACTAAGCCAACAGTGAGTTATGCAAAACATAGAGTCGAATCCAATAGAACATCTTCTATTCGAATTCCAAGAGCCCACTAAACCTCCTTTAGTGTGATCATGTGTGACTCCACTCACAAGTCAAGATTGACGTCTAGCAACATGTCATGACTGCCCGGATAGTATGAGGTTCAATCGACAAGGACCAGACGCCTTTCAATAATTAGTTACCGTGTAACTAATGTTGGCTTAAGGTTTTCTCTTAAGCCTAAATCTTCATTTTGATGATAACAAACAAGTATTTAATCTATGTGTGAAGTTTGGAGTTCAGGTTGAGGTTGAGATAAGCATGCGAACTTCGTTCAAACAAAATGAAAGAGAAGACCATCAAAGAAACGGAAGAAAAAAACGTCAATGAAAGGCTCGGGTATAGATCAAGTAGAAATCATGTAATATACCCCTAGGACGATCTTATCCCAAGCCTAATTATAAGGTTATACAAGTTAGAACTTGGTAACTAAACCTATGAAAAAGCATGCAACAAATATAAAGAAAAAATCAGCCTCAGCCTGAGTTCGGTCGACCGAACAAGGTAGAATATTGGCAGTAGCCTTGTCGGTCGACCGATCGATCGACCGAATGATGCCACAAAATGGAAGTAGCCAATCGGTCGACCGACAGGTCGACCGAAGATGGTGAAGAAGTCGGGTCAAGGCTACGTCGATTGACCGACCAATTCTAAAAATTGGCAAAAGGTGCATCGGTCGACCGATTGGTCGATCGGATTGCGGATCAATGAAGTCGTGATCCATTTGGTCGACCCGTCGGTCAATCGGATGGCGCGAGTAAAGCACAGAAAGGGTAGCGGTCACAGGTGGTCGATCGGTCGGTCGATCGATGATCGATTGACAAGCGACCGAACGGCTGTAACGGCTAGTTTTTCGCCTGTTGAACAGCCCGTTCGGTTGAGGGGTTATAAATACCCCTCACCTAACTCCTTTAATAACTCTTAGAAATATTATTGAGCATTTAAGAAGTGATTTAAGCCTTCAAAGAGATCGATTGCTGTGCGCCCTGCACTTCCGTCAACGTTCTTCTTCAAGCGCTCACTTTTTCCTCAATTCTGCTATGATTCAAGCTCATCCCCTGGCAAGTTGAAGGCTCGAAGGCTTGGGAAAAGAGAATTGGTTCTTCTCTCAAATTCCTAGCTCTTGTTCATTGTATTTAAAGTTGTTTTTAAACTTGTTTTCACCTGTAATAGTTTGCTAGGTGTGCTAGAAAAATACTTAGGGTTAGGCTTTGTAGATTTGTGTTTTGCTTAGGTGAATATGTTTGAGGAATTCTCAAAGAGGTGAGAATTGTGTCCTCAGTTGTATTAAAAAAAAAACACAAGTTCTATAAAGTAGTCCTTAGTGATGAGACAAGGTAGTGGAGTAGGCGGTTGGCCGAACCACTATATTTCATCGTGTTTGCATTGCTTTGAATGTTTGCTCATTATTGTTCTTGATATTTGATAGCATACATTGTTAAGGTACATTTGCATTTAATCGAAGTTGAAACTAAGCATAAAGAAAATTGATTAAATTAAATAAGGACAAACACTATTCAACCCCCCTTCTAGTGTCAGATTTCGTTCAACAATTGGTATCAGAGCGAGGTCGTAGGATAAGATTTAACCATCTTCCCTACAAATTAAGATGTCTAGTGAAATCCAACTAGCTCAAGGGTCCTCTACTCATACTCGACCACTATTCGATGGAAACTTTCATATGAATGGTTTCTTACAATCTCTAGGCATGAATGTATGGAGGATGATTCAAGTAGAGTATAAGCAACCCACTAAGGACATGGATGAGTGTGATCAAGAAGAAATTAAACTGTTTAATGCGAATGCAAAGGCTGTCAATGCATTATATTGCGGCCTATCAATTAATGAGTTTAATAGGATTTCTACCTGTAAGTAGGCATATGAACTATGGAAGGTCCTAGAGACCACACATGAAGGGACTTCACAAGTAAAAGAATTCAAAATAAACCTACTCATGCATGATTATGAAATGTTTAAAATGTTATCGCATGAATCCATTGATGCTATGTATGCTAGATTTCAAAATATTACAAATGGATTAGCTAACCTTGGCAGAGAGACAAAGGAAGAGGAGAAGGTAAGGAAGATCCTTCGTTCCCTTCCAAAAACTTGGGAGCCTAAGGTCATTGCAATCACGGAAGCAAAGGATATGAGCACCTTGAAGATCACCAAGCTCATTGGGTCTCTCATGACACATGAGACCTATATGAAGCAATATATGGAGGAAGATGCCCCTAAAGGCAAGGGCATTACCTTAAAAGCTTCACACCGAGTAGAAGAATCCTCATCATCCGAGGAAGAGACAGATGACCTTGAGGAAATGGCAATGTTAGCAAGGAGGTTTATGAGATTCATGAGAGGAGGCATGAGAAAGGGTAGAGGGAACTACACATGCTACCATTGCAACAAAGCCGGGCATCTAAGGAAGGACTGCCCACTTCTCAAAATGGCTTCCACCTCTAACCCTCACAAAAAGGACAAATACAAGAAGAAGAAGAAGAAGAAGAAAGCAATTAATGATGGCTTCGTGGGATGAAAGCAAGGCTTCATCGAGTGAAGAAGACACAAAGAGTGAAAAGGCAAATCTTTGCTTAATGGCAAATGATGATGAGGTAAGATTTACTTTTGGTGAACTTTCTTTTACTCAAGAAGAGCTTGAAAATGAATTTGAACAAATGCATGATGAATTTAATACTATTAGGAGAAAATTTAAAGAGCTTAAAAAGGACAATAAATCTTTAGAGCTAGAAAATGATAGCTTATTACTTTCATGCAATGATTTAAGGAAAGAAGTAGATACCCTTAAGGAAGAGAAACACACCCTAGAGAAAGCAAGGAAGGACTTAGAAAATGACAACAAAAAATTAGAAGATGAAAACAACTATTTAAGTGATCAAGTAGAGCACTTGAATGAGAGCATGCTAACATTGAAAAAGGAACTTTGCATGCTTAATGAAAAGATGACAATCCTACAAAATGCCATGACTAAGGTTGTCCATAAAAAGAAATCATTACACTTCCATGCTCACACACAATAAACGTTTATTGGAAATTATTTTTCTTGTGGCATATTTGGCCATATGGCCAAGGATTGTGATTTGAGGAGGAACCCACATGCAAGATTTACATGGGTTCCTAAAATGACTAACACTCAAGGACCCAAGAAAATTTGGGTACCTAAAATAGTTTTCTCTCCTTTTGTAGATGGAGAAGCATACTCAAGCAAGTAGAAGCACTTGGATATTGGATAGTGGTTGCTCAAAGCACATGACGGGTGACATCAACTTATTTGCAACACTATCAAGCAAAGATGGTCGACATGTCACATTTGGAGACAATGTCAAAGGTAAGATTGTTGGCATTGGTGATATAGGTATACTTCCTTACCCATGCATTAAGAATGTTTTACTAGTTGATGGGTTAAAACATAACTTGATTAGCATATCACAATTGTGTGACAATGGATACATAATTATCTTTGAAGCATCTAAATGTATCATTAGGAGTGCACCATCTAATGATATCATATTTATTGGAAATAGGTAAGAAAATGTCTACACATTAGATTTAAATGTCTTGCCTAATCCCCATGTTAGATGCTTAGTTGCCATGGAGAATGACTCTTGGTTGTGGCATAGAAGGCTAGGACATGCTAGCATGAGCCTCATCCAAGAAATATCTAAGAAAGAATTAGTTAGAGGATTACCCAAGATAAAATTTGAAAAAGACAAACTTTGTGATGCATGTCAACTAGGTAAGCAAGTTAAATTTTCATTTCATAGCATTAATCAAGTTAGTACATCTAGAATTCTTGAGCTTGTGCACATGGATCTTTTTGATCTATGTGATGTAGCTAGTCTAGGTGGAAAGCTATATTGTTATGTGTTAGTTGATGACTTTTCTAGATTTACATGAGTTTTCTTTTTAGCTAAGAAAAATAAAACTTTTGAATTTTTTAAAAAGTTTACTAAGAAAGCTACAAATGAGAAAGGAGTTTCAATTTTAAAAATTAGAAGTGATAATGGAGGAGAGTTTATAAATGATTTTTTTTTCGAATTTTGGGATGATTTAGGTAATGAACATACCTTTTCTTCCCCTAGGATCCCTCAACAAAATGAGGTGGTTGAGAGAAAGAATAGAACTTTACAAGAGATGGCTAGGACCATGCTATGTGAAAATAATTTGCCAAAGTATTTTTGGGCCGAAGCCATAAATACCTCTTGTTATGTGCTTAATCGCTTTTTATTAAGACCTAAGATTAAGAAAACACCTTTTGAGTTTTGGAATGGTAAAATCTCAAATGTGGGATATTTTCATATTTTTGGATGCAAATGTTTCATCTTAAACACTAAGGAAAATTTAGGAAAATTTGATTCCAAATCCGATGAAGGGATTTTCCTAGGTTACTCTATTAATTCTAAGGCATATAGAGTATACAATCATAGAACCATGATTGTTGAAGAATCTATGCATGTCACGTTTAATGAAACTAATTATTCTTCTAGAAATGTGAAGATTGTAAATATATGTGAGGAACTTGAGGACCCCACACTTCATGACAAAGAGGTGGAGGATGAAAATAATGAGGAAATACAACATGAAGAACCATCATCCACGACTCTACCTCAAGTTGAAGATGAGGAAGAAAAAGCTCTACCACCTCTCCCCAAAGGATATCGGTTGATAAGAGATCATCCAATGGATCAAGTCATTGGAGAACCATCAACTGGAGTGGTAATGCGCTCTAAACTCAAGGATATTTGTCAATATGTAGCATTTATATCTCAAGTAGAGCCTAAGAACATTAAGGAAGCAATAGAAGATGAGTTTTGGGTACTAGATATGCAAGAAGAACTCAACCAATTTGCAAGAAATGATGTATGAAACTTAGTACCTAGACCTAGCGAACAATCTATAATTGGGACTAAATGGGTATTTAGAAATAAGTTAGATGAAGGAGGATTAGTCATTAGAAACAAAGCTAGGTTAGTGGCACAAGGTTACAATCAACAAGAATGGATAGATTATAATGAAACTTATGCTCCCGTAGCTAGATTAGAAGTAATTAGAATGCTTTTGACATATGCTAGCTTTAAAAGTTTTAAACTTTTCCAAATGAATGTTAAAAGTGCGTTTTTAAATGGTTTTATTAATGAAGTATATGTTGAACAACCCCCGGATTTGAAAGTTTTGAGTTTTCAAACCATATTTTCAAACTTAAAAAGGCATTATATGGTTTAAAACAAGCCCCTAAGGCTTGGTATGAAAGGTTTTCAAATTTTTTAATTGAACAATATTTTAACGTTGGAAAAGCCGATGTTTCACTTTTTATTAAACATCATGAAAATGATATTTTATTAGTTCAAATTTATGTTGATGATATAATTTTTGGTGCTACTAATGAAACTTTTTGTAAGTGGTTTGCTAAGTGTATGCAAGATGAGTTTGAGATGAGCATGATGAGAGAGTTCTCCTTCATGCTTGGTCTCCAAACCAAGCAAACCAACAAAGGCATCTTCATCAACAAGCCAAGTACACAAAGGAGTTCATCAAAAGGTTTGGGATGAATGAAGCCAAGATAGCTTCTACACCAATGAGCACATCTATCAAGCTTGACAAAGATGAAGATGGTGTCAAAGTCGACGAAAAACGATATCGAGGTATGATTGGTAGTCTTCTGTACTTAACCGCAAGTAGACCCGATATCATGTTTAGCGTTTGTGCATGTGCTAGGTTTCAATCTTGCCCTAGAATGTCTCATTTAAGTGCGGTCAAATGCATATTGAGATATTTTAAGGGAACGGTTGACTTAGGATTATGGTATCCATGTCATACATCTTTTGATTTAATCGATTTTTCGGACGCGGATTTTTCCGGGTGTAAAGTAGATAGAAAAAGCACTAGTGGGTGTTGTCAATTCTTAGGAGCGAATCTTGTTTCTTGGTTCCTAAAGAAACAAAACTCAGTTGCACTTTCAACTACCGAAGAGGAATACATCGATGCGGCTAGTTGTTGTGCACAAGTCCTATGGATGAAACAAACTCTTTTAGATTATGGACTTAAGTATTCCTATATACCTATCCATTGTAACAATACTAGTGCAATAAATTTAACAAAGAATTCTATTTTCCACTCTAGGACTAAGCATATTGATCTAAGACACCATTTTCTTAGAGATAATATGACTAAGGGAAATATATCAGTAGAATTTGTATCCACCGACAAACAACTTGTCGATATATTTACAAAACCCTTGGTTGAAGAAAGTTTTACAAACTTAAGGATGCAATTAGGGATTTGTGCTTTTCCTAGTGGTTAAGATGTTCTTTTTCAAAAATTTGCATTCTATAAAGTGTCATCACACTTATGTACTATTATGTAGTGGGGCTTTGCGACTTATTGATGTTTGCCTTCTATAGGCTTACATTAATAGGAAGGACTATAATGGTAGATGATACTTGGTTTTGTGGCTTTCTTGGTTTTCATGATGACACTCATTAATTGCACCTTAATTCTTACCTTTTTTTATGGATGTCAAAAGGGGGAGAAAAAATAAGGTCACACTTGTTTTTTTTATGCATATAGTTAGTGCGAGTTACAAAAATGACATACACATCAATAGGGGGAGCACAGGTTGAGTTATAAGTATTGGTATGTATATATTGAGTTATATATCTTGTATGCCTTAATTCAAACTCACAAAGAATATGCATATGTTTCCTTAAAATTTCATGCTATATTTGTCATCATCAAAAAGGGGGTGATTATTGGCTTAAGGGTTTCTCTTAAGCCTAGATCTTTATTTTGATGATAACAAACAAGTATTTAATCTATGCGTGAAGTTTGGAGTTCAGGTTGAGGTTGCGATAAGCATGCGAACTTCGTTCAAACGAAACGAAAGAGAAGACCGTCAAAGAAACGAAAGAAAACAACATCAAAGAAAGGCTCGGGTATAGATCAAGTAGAAATCATGTAATATACCCCTAGGACGATCTTATCCCAAGCCTAATTGTAAAGTTATCCAAGTTAGAACTTGGTAACTAAATCTATGAAAAAGCATGTAACAAATATAAAGAAAAAATCAGCCTCAGCCTGAGTTCGGTCGATCGAACAAGGCAGAATATTGCCAGTAGCCTTGTCGGTCGACCGGTCAATCGATCGAATGATGCCGCAAAATGGCAGTAGCCAATCGGTCGACCTGTCAGTCGATCGAAGATGGTGAAGAAGTTGGCTCAAGGCTACGTCAATCGACCGACCAATGCTAGAAATTGGCAAAAGGTGCATCGATCGACTGACCGATCAACCCGATTGCGGATCGATGAAGTCGCGATCCATTCGGTCGACTCGTCGGTCGACCGGACAACGTGAGTAAAGCACAGAAAGGGTAGCGGTCGCAGGCAGTCAATCGGTCGATCGACCGACGATCGATCAGCAAGCGACCGAACGGCTGTAACGGCTAGTTTTCCGCCCGTTGAACAACCCGTTCGGCTGAGGGGTTATAAATACCCCTCACCTAACTCCTTTAAGAATTCTTAGAAATATTATTGAGCATTTAAGAAGTGATTTAAGCCTTCAAAGAGATCGATTGCTGCGCGCCCTGCACTTCCGTCAACGTTCTTCTTCAAGCGCACACTTTTCCTCAACTCTGCTACAATTCAAGCTCATCCCTTGGCAAGTTGAAGGCTCGAAGGCTTGGGAAAAGAGCATTGGTTCTTCTATCAAATTCCTAGCTCTTGTTCATTGTATTTAAAGTTGATTTTAAACTTGTTTTCACCTGTAATAGCTTGCTAGGTGTGCTAGAGAAACACTTAGGGTTAGGCGTTGTAGATTTGTGTTTTGCCTAGGTGAATAGGTTTGAGAAATTCTCAAAGATGTGAGAATTGTGTCCTCAGTTATATTCAAAGGGAAACACGAGTTCTATAAAGTAGTTGGTTAGAAATCATTGGTGAAGAGCCAAGGTAGTGGAGTAGGCGGTTGGCCGAACCCCTATATTTCATCGTGTTTGCATTGCTTTGAATGTTTGCTCATTATTGTTCTTGATATTTGATAACATACATTGTTAAGGTACATTTGCATTTAATTGAAGTTGAAACTAAGAATAAAGAAAATTGATTAAATTAAAGAAGGACAAATACTATTCAACCCCCCCTTCTAGTGTCGGATTTCGTTCAACAACTAAGTCCCTCAGTTACAATATCCCAAATACGAATAGGGAACGAAAGAAGTGTCAAACTCTAATACTGATTCATATATATTCTGCTTGCCAAACCGTCGTCTAAATAATGATATGTTAGAAATCTTTTTCCAACATTCATATCTACTCTAGCCAGAAATTCCTGAGTCAACACTTGTAGGGACACATAGGACATTATCTCCTTTGACTAAGAGTAATTGATTTCATATCGGTTGCTCTTACCTCCATGGATGCTTTCCCATGCCTAGAGGAATTCGGCCCATGACATTGAAGGCCACGTAAGGATAAGTCCAAAACAATGGGTCGACACTCACAAGGTAACCATGACAACATTAGTCCAAGGACTGGTTGCATCTACTATCACCCGAGGAACATCCTATCGACAATCATGTAAGAATTTCATTATGTCTTCCTTGTGTTGGTCCGTTCAAAGGATGACGTGGCTGACTTATGCCGCAACCTTGAGGACAAGGTTCTCACTGCACCGGAGGGTATTGTCACGTATAAAGTTGAAGGAGTGAAATCGGCCAACTCAGTTGATGGGACGAACACCATGCAGCTAGCGAGATGTCCCTAGCGTGTATGAAGGGTCCCACCGAAATATAACAATTTCGTTATATGATGAGGTGGCGTCCATCGGGTGGCCCAGCGGTTGAATCGAGCGGACGAGTGATGTATAAAATGTAACATGTAATCACTGGAAAAATTATGAATGATATCAAGCATTTTCTTCTACCCTCATACCCCTCTTCTTCTCTCTTCTCTCGATTCCTACTCTTCCCGATCTTGATCCCTCTTTCCACGGCAGCCTCGTCGCCGGAGATCTCTCATCTCCGTGACATATTGCACCTTCAAAATTGTTCTATATCTCACAGGTAAATCAAATTGAAAAGTATAAGACGAAAACACAAATTGGATCGTAAGTATTGTTATGTACATTGTCCTGCCCTCGTGGCGTGTTCGGCAATCTCAGATTAATCCATTTAAAACATCTTTTGATCGAACAAGCTTTCTCAAAGTCAACACTAAAAGAACACATGGTCGTGTAATATCGTCACTTGAAGTCTTCAATACTCCAACATCTGGTCCATTGCTTGATGGCTAACATTTGCCACAAACTTACATTAGTCCTAAAGAAAAGAGCAAAAGGAATAAGTTGAAGAGGAAATCCCTCGTTCACCAAAAGATCATTCTTTGCATGGGAGAATTATACACCAACGGAGGAGACAAAAAAGTCCCCCAAAGAGGAACCCAACCAACAAGAAAATTAAACAAGAACAGAAATCCACTCACTACTGCTACATCAGAAAGGGAAACAAAGCATGAAGAACCTAGAAAGCATTCTTATTCACAGGCAAACTTTGTTCCAAAGCTAGTGAGGCAGATGGCAAACGCTTGGAAAGCTGAGAGTGGCTGACGGTAATCCATGGTGAATGTATTGTCACTAACCTTACCAAACTGAAGCAGCACCGTCTCCTCGTCTCCAACACCCGATGGTTGGCTAGAATCAGCTGTTGCCACCAACTGAAAGTTCTTGACGGAGGCTACTGTGACCCTACCATGAAAGTTCAGGCACCAGCACTGCAGGTGCTCATGCCACCGAGGAGCTTTGTTCCTCAGGATGGTTGTCCCTGTGTGGTGTGCCTTGGATTTTATAGAATCATCCTGAATTGTGTCATGTGCTGAAGGGCACTGAATAGTGCACTGCATCCTTCTAGGTCCTCTTTTGAGAAGGTTGAATTTGTAAGTTATCCGCCCGATCAAAAAATTACCAGCAGGAACCTGTGGGCTGATTTGCTTGCTCGTGAAGCGTCTGCTCCCTCGGCTACTTGACACCTTTGCACCATAGTGAGGGGGCTGACTGTCATAGATTTTGAACTTTGTACCAAAAAAATTAGACCTAGAAGGAAGAATTTTGTCAATATAGTCATGTCTTCCTTACAAGGAAAAAAAATCTCTATATATTTGGATGTTTAGTTGGTTCTGAATCTAGTGACAAGGACAAATGTTTACCCCTGCTGATAGGAACTCAGAATAAGGATAATGTAATTATACAAGGAACAGTTCCATAAAACCAATTTTTAAGGTTCCTAAAGACACTTGTTTTTGTTGTGTTCATGAATTGGAATATCCAGTTCTGTTGAGCCTTCCAGAAGTATATTGTGGCAGCAAGGTTTCATGAAATCTATGATATCTAATATATTGTGTAGGTACAAGTATTTCTTTTTTGATCTCCATATAATTCTACATTACATGAATAACTTCTGAGAATAAAGTGAATAAACAACAAACCGATGATCAATTTGTATGACTTGTTCTTTTCAAACCAAAAGTATCGTTTTTGTAAGACCTGGGTAGATCTGTGCATCTTTGTTTACAGCACAGACAATTATCCTCATAAATGCAGATGGTGATGTTGGTAGATATAATCAAGGTTCATAATTCTTTCCAAACATGCTTCATGGATGCCATTGTACTATACTTAATGATTATGTCAACATAGTTTTGGTTTATGTCATGAGGGATACAAGTGGAAAAGGGAACACATTTTGTATTATTCATAGCCTAAAATTACCAACCACTATTTACTCAAATTTTTGTTTATTATGATTAACGATATTGCAAAGTTGTGCAACTAATCAATAATCTTCTTTTCAGTCTCAGAATGCTACAAGGCACGAAAATAGATAGAAACACCGCAAATGAAAGTTAGAGATGAACAAAGCCTGTTTAAGCAAAATAGACCTGGTAGAATTTTATTTGCACAGAGAGGCATGGAAGAATAAGGGAAGACAAACCTCAATTTTCCCATATATGCATTACTTCGTTGGGAGAGATCATCAACATCAAGAGAGATGATATACTCCGTATAAGCCCCATGCTTAAACTGTCGAGCAGCCAAAAGAAACTTTCCCTTATCCGTAAAAGCTACAAGAAGAGACCAAAAATAAGTGGTCCTTGCAGTAGATTTGTCATAGTTAGAACTTAGAAGTACAAAATACTAGTTGTACCAGTTATGAAAGCATAACATGCAAGATAAATATTAAGCTGCTGTATAACTCACTTATTAATTATCTTATAAAAGTCCATCTTCAAAGATTTCTACATAGAAAATTGTTTTACTATAGATGATGACATAAGAAGCCTCTAGCACAATCTTAAAGGATCAATGATATTCACTCTGACAGTTATGGAAGAAATGACCATTCGAGTAAAATTGGTTTTTGTTGAATGTAAGCATTTATAAGCAAAGTATGCGAAGCTCCACAGTTTTAACGCAATGCAGCTCTATCAACTTTTGTAACTGTCTGGCCACCATGTCTTTTAGCGGGTGACCATTCCTGATGCTGCACCTGTTATACCAAATCTATGTATTCTCAAGGTAATTTGTTCTAGTTCTACTGTTATAAAAATAACCAGAATGTTCAATGATCCCTCAAACCCTCCAGCAAAATAAGATTAAAATAAATCCCATTTTCAGCCTATTTTCCTCAAACAAGTGCAAGAGCTTTCATCTCATAAACATAACAATTGACAGAAACAATAACATTAAAGTATTCATATCAACTGTCATTTTCAATTACAACTGGTGTATTGAAAACAAAGCTCAATGATGAAAGTACGCTTGAGCCTTTTGCACATGCTTTTTGTCCTTGGGAGCTACTTTCAAAATTTAAAGATATTGTGTAGAATCGTTAGCCAGCAATCAAGCCATGTTCAGACTAAAGGAGCTAGGCCTGTATGGGAACCTATTAAAAGGGAGAGGGAAAAAAGAAAGGAAGGGATAGAAGGGAGAGGAAGGAAAGTGTTTTACCTTTCTTGATTGTGTAAGTAAAGGGAGGATAAGAAATTAAATTCTAATAATACTATGGTAAATAGCCATACACTCCATTTTTGTTAATCAATAAACATCACGTTCCAAATTATTCTGATTTGGATTCTGAAGGAATCAGAAGATCACTGCATTAGATAGAAATGGAGGGCAATAGGTTCCCATCCCCCCTCTAAAATAAGTTTCCCAAACAAGGGATTGGTAGCCCTGCATTCCCTTCCTCCCTTCCAAAACATGAAAAACTTCAATCCTTACAAAACCTAAACGTTCAAACAGATCTCAGATTTTTAAAAGAAGTATAAACAATTGGCAGTCAAAAGTAATCAAATCCCCAACCATATGACAGAATCATGTTAATTCAATAATGACAGAAGCTGTTCGAATTTTAGGCTGAAAAAGAAAAGGAAAATGGGAATTCTAGTTACATAGTACTGGAATTCCAGTTTCTGCAAGTGATATGTTGTGCATTTAGATAAGGAAAACTAAAAGGTGGTCTAATAAAACATCTGCTTACATTCCGAGAGGCCAAGATAGAGATAGAAAGCGGAGTTATTCTTGTTCCTTCTTATCAAGCATTGTACTGGAGAGTCCCTCGGCCCGGGCTGCATTGCATCCCAATTCGATAATCAATAATCGTTCACAATGTAGATCAATAAATTACGAGATCGAATAGATATATTAAATCACGCTGATCCGTAATAATCAAAGAAAAGAAAGAAAAGAAACCTATTTTTTTTTGTTGGAAACAGATTTACTTCAAATCGCTAAGGAGAAAGAAGAGAAATGAGCAAAACGAAACCCCATAAGTAGAAGGAATGAGAAAAGTAAACGGAGAAGAAAAAAAGGACACCTCTTTGAGCGAGGAAGGGAAGGTGATGTCGCCGGTCTCACGCGGTGGTTGGACGATCCCCATCACGGCCTCCCTCCACCTCCTGCAGACGCCAGCAAAAGCCACGTAGTCCCTCCTCTGCGGCCATCGATGCCCGTCGGCGTCCACCCGTAGCAAGATCTCCTGCAGCAGTTCCGGCAACATCCTTCCCCAAGTCCCCTCCTCCTCTTCCTCCCCAACTCCCACATCCTCTACCTCCCCCTCCTCCTCCACCTGCGGCCGAATTCCCCTCCATCGATTCATCTCCCTCCTCTCTCTCTCTCTCTCTCTCTCTCTCTCGAGGTGCGAGGAAGAGGAGATCAATTAATAGTTAATGCTCGCCATGGGAGGAGTCGAGCAACGGATTAAAGAGAGACGGTGGCACCATCGAGGAATACAAGTGTTTTTCTCATTTTGGAAACAATTTATTTCCTTGTTTGGGTATTTTGTTGCCCCGGCCAAAACTGTTTCCGACATGTGTTTTTAAGCGCTGACTAAAAGAAGTTGCTTTTATTGCGGAAATAAATTTGTTACCAATTCGCACCAAACCATGTTGCGTGACTTGTTTTTGTTAGCTAAAACAGTTGTTTCGTGTGGAATTGGATTGGGTGGATAAGAATAAAAACGGAGGTGGATTTAATGGACTTTTTCCAGATCTGTGTGCCCAAGTGGACTTGGTCTTTTTGATTTTTGTTGGTATTTTATAAATTGCTATTTATTCAATTTATTTGTTTTATAAAAATAGATAATCCTCGGTCAATATGGAAAGATATGAACACTGATTTATGTGGTTCAATTAAGTGACGTATTTCGTCTTGATGGTCGAAATGGATTAGGAAAAACATTTAAACATTTTATGATATTTCATTAATGAAAAAGCCCTAGCAAACTTTAGAAAGCAAAATAGAAACTTCACACTAAATCGATTGATCATCTTAAATGAGTTAATTTTGATTAAATGATTTCCATTATATTGGCATAATTATATTCATGCTATAAAGTTTAACTTTTTAGCCGACTGTCATTAGCACAGTTGATGACAACAGTTATAAATTGTCTAGAAGTAGGGGTCGTATGAATTTTTCATTTTGTGTGAAACACGTTTGCTTTGGTAAAAAAAAAAAAGTTTAACCTTTTAAAAAAGAGAATTAATTGCTTCACATTCTTAATCTTATTTAACCTATAATTATATTTTCCACTATTTACTACCCATGTTGCATGTTTTAAATTGTATTATATATATAACTAAAGTGTCCAATAATCTAAATCTAATGTAAATATATAATTCTAAATGTACCAAATAACACAAATCAATATCAAAGTTTAAACAAAAGGAACTACAACCGGAGCAATAGTTTAATCAACTTTAACTAAATACCTCAGAAAAAACCTGGCGCATCACGCATAGGAATGTGAGACAAGCCGAGTAGAATTTAGTGTCAAAATGACAAGCACAAGGGTAATTACTCAAAATGATGTGAAAACTATTATGTCCATAGCATAACCTCATATTCAACTCTAATAACTTTAATTGGCTCTACGGTGCATCAATGCAACCATATATGTTACAAACAAGAACGGTGGGTTTCCTCCGACACTTTTGCACTCAAGAGTGGTCCATCTCACCCCACTCATGCAAGATGAATGACTATTAAAGGATACATCGTAGGTACTACACAATGCCATCACACCGTAACACAACTACTAAATACCAATATTTTTACCCATGGACTCCCTAAACTCCATTAGGCTATAAAATATCTCCGCCCAAAACATGAGGCTAAATGATATAGATCGTCATAATGATAAAGAGAAAATTAATAAATATATCTCAAACTATGGGGTTAATGACAAATATATCACATACTTTAATTTGAAATATTTTTATACTCCAACTTTCCAATTTATATCAAATCTATCCCCCGTCAGTTGTTTGTTATTGTAGCCCTTATATGCTGACTTGGGATCCCAATCAACATTAAAAATAATTTTTTATTCGAATATGCCACACCATCATATGCATGTTAAGTAAAAAAATACTAATCCCTAAAAGCCTGATGAAACTCGACACCAAACTTCCTATGTAGGAGACATTGTCGTATTTCATCGGGCTTTTTAGGGATTATATAGTGTTTTTTTCTCATGATGTGGCTGTTGGCCGAAGGTCTTTTCCTTCATGCTCTATTCTCTTCATGACTATTTTGATGATAACAAACCAAATTTGTTTAACCAAATTTTTGAAGTATGCTCGCAGAATCGATAAATGACAAGTCAAGTTTCACGTCTTGCGATATCGATCTTGATACGATGACTCACAAGAATTTGATGCGTGCACCAGAGATGGCTTGGACAAATCAAAAGAATACATGGAAAGTCTTTCGAGTTGGAGCACGCTGAAGGAAGAAACTAGAAAATAAAGCGCGCAACGAGAAGATCAAAAAGTAGTTTTCCAGCCCAGGTTCGATCAATCGGTCGGTCGACCGAATGATGTTAAAAATTGGCAGTAGCCAATTCGGTCGATCGAAGATAGTCAAAAATTGGCAGTAGCCAATTTGGTCGATCGAATGTGGCAAAAAAGTGGCAGTAGCCAATTCGGTCGATCGGTCGGTCGACCGAAGTGCGCCTAGAAGCGGCAGAATGCCACGGTCGATTGGGCGATCGATGATCGATCGGACAATGATCGGGCGTAGGCAACGAGCAAAAATGCGCCCATTGACGAGCCCTTTGGTTGGAGGGTTATAAATACCCTTCCCTCTCTCTCTCCCAGGTAACATTTGATGCCAATAAACCTCAAAGTGTGATCTTTAGCATCCTCCAAGCTTCTCAATTGATAAAATTCTTCAAACCTAGCTCTTGATCCCTCATCTTCAAGTGTTCTTCATTGAAGGGCTCATCAAGGGTGCTAGACTCAAGAAGAAGAAGTATTTTCATTGTGATAAGTTCTCTTCACCTCCTTGTTGTAATAGATTTGTTTCTGATTTGTTTTTACTTAAATTTACTTGAGTTTGTAAGAAGACCTAGTGTGTGGTCTTGTGTGTAAGTGGTTGTCTTGGTGTATAAGGTATAAAGTCACTTGTGTAAACTAAGTTAAAAGTAGATCTTAGGAATTGAGGTGGGAAAGCTCACTTGGTAGGAAGGCGTGATACTTTCGGGTGTGGAGGTGCCTTCAAGGTGAGTGTAGGGTCTTTTCAGTGTAAATTCTTCAATTGTAAATTACTCATAATTTAGTAGATTTGGTTGTGAAATCCTAAGCACGGTGCTTAGGTAGTGGAGTAGGCATTGTGGCCGAACCATTATAAATCTTTGTATTAGCATTGATACATTGCGTGTGTTTAAATTGTTTTATTATTGCTTCCGTATTTAGTCATTCAATCGTGAATTGCGTAAACTAAGAAACATTTTTAAACTGGAATTAGGCAAATAGATCTAGTTAACATACTATTCACCCCCCTCTAGTGTGATCATTTTATCAACAGTGGTATATTTGAATAAAAAACTATTTCTTTAATGCTGATTGGTATTTTAAGTCAGCATTTAACTGTTGCAATAACAGACCGCTAACAGGGGATAGATATGATACAAATTAGAAAATTTGAGTATACAAATATTTCAAATTAATATATGGGTTAAATTTGTTAATAATCTCATAGTTTGGGATAGATTTATTAATTTCCTCTAATAATAAATATAACATGCTACTAATAGTGCGTAGGTTAGTACTAAATTGACTATACATAAAAACAAATTGCTCATGCACGAGTTTAATAACACTATAGTACATAATATATGACATATGATAAACATGGCACTAAAATAAAGCGTGCACATGAGTCACAACTACATAATAAGTTAAATAACATGAATAATATTCATCTAATATGTCATGTCTGTTACTTTACGATAACAATATATATATATATACTAAATTTTCTTTTAAAATCCTTTTCTTAATCTTTGGGGTCAACAGCCAGCACCACCAGTTCGCTCGCTCTAATTAGGGTAGTGATGCACGCCGCCCTCTTCCTAGAGGTGTCGATTAGTGAGGCGGAGAGTTCTCACCCAACTTTGCTCTGCATCAACAAAGTGGGGCCCATTCAAGGGCCTCTCCCTTTGCTTTAGATTAGTAGCCAGGGAAGATTTCCCTTGCCTCCATCCGACTCGCTACCGCATGTATGGCATCCCTAGGATATTGCACGTAGTGGCTCCAAACTTAGGTCGTTGTTGTACCCTATTCAGGGGTCGCAAATGCCCCCCAATCGGGTGTTGACTGCCCTGATCTGGCACTCCGATGAGGGGTGGGGTGGGAGAAACTGTAGAAGACACTCCGACGCTCAAGTTAGTGGGACTCCAAAGTGGAGGTAATAGAAAAAAGAACTTAGGGTACATGAGAGGTACCGTGTCTGTATTTATTGCAGGTGGAGGTGATGACCACCACTTGACAATCTTGAGGGGGTATTGCTCAGAATGGGTCGAGGCTGATCCCGGGGATGGTTGGCCTATTATGTGTATCCCTCATGATAAGGAAGGATGTGGATGTCCTTGTGTGGCCGGGTAGAGCCCCTAGATGGAATTGTTTGGTTTGGCTCGAGTCAGGTTTAGGAATATGGCTGGGTGAAGCCCCCGACGGAGCATCATTGGGTCTAATCTGACTGACCCCAATAGTAGTAGTCCAGTCCACACCCCCCGAGCTCAGTCAGAGTTTGGAGGATTGCGTGCCGAGCTCTAAGTGATGCCGGCCTTCAACCTTGGCTAGTCACATGTAGGGTGCATGGCTTCTTATGCGACTCTTCGCTATTTGGGCCAGATGTTATATCTATGTGAGAGGGGAAGGTGCTTTTCCGGATGTTTGACATATGTACAATAGATATAGTTTGACATGAAAGTAATTAGAGAGGAGGTTTTCATTTTGGGTCTATAAATAGCCCCTTGTGTGTTGTGTGGTTGCGTGTATTATCAAGCATAGAGTGGGAGGTTTCGAAGATCAGCATCCCTCCGAGGGTTACTTTTGCTTTATTGTCGAATGGTTCGCCACTCGCCGTGAGTTTGTACCATTGGGCTTAAAGATGAAGGTAGGAGATAGGGTTTCGGTTGTCGGTCTGTACCATCAGGCTTATGACGAAGCAGTCTCCGCGGTTCGGATGTCGGAGGAGGCGTCGTGCTCTTTGGCTGGCCAGGACCTTATCCATGGTCCTAGGTTTGCCTAGTCGAGGCTTTCACTCCGCTCCTTCTTGCCCTTCAACTCCCAAGTTACGCGGGATTTTACGACCAAGTCTTCATATGGCGTTATATCCTGGTAGCAGAACCCTGAGTCGGGTGTTGGTGAAATAGCCACACTAGAGGGGGGGGTGAATAGTGTGTTAACTAAACTTGTCGCCTAAATTCGATTTTAATCTTTTCTTAAACTACTTTGGCAATCACAATTCAATAACTAAATGCGGAAGCGAGTAATAAAGATAAATAATGTGATACACAAAGAAAACAATGCTAACACAATTATTTATAGTGGTTCGGCCCCAATGCCTACTCCACTACCTAAGCACCCCGCTTAGGATTTCCAAACTAAATTTTACTAGATTAATCTTGTTTCCCTTACAATGAGGACTTTGACCCGAAGAGTCTCGCTCTCAACCTAAGACACTTCCACACCCGGAAGTCTCCGCCTTCTTACCGAAAGCACTCTTCCACCTCAATTCTAAGGGACAACTCAACTAATCCTAGTAAACTACATTTACATCGGTGGAATTAAGCCTCAAACACAAAGGCAACCACCCAATCTATCAAACCTAGCAACCTAGGTTTTCACAAGTTCAAATACAATGAAATAAACACCAAAATACAAGTAATGGAGCAAAAATACAACAACACAAATACTTAGCTCCAACACAATGAATCCTAGCTCCTCTTGATGCCTTGATGATGAATAAAATGAAGCTTGAAGGCAAACTCAAGAAAGAAGGTCCAAGGCTAGGGTTTTTGCAAATGATGGATCAATTAAAGCCTAGATGGTGTAAGGAGTGTCTCAATAGGCTCAACAAACCCTGAGGATGGCTCCCTTGGCTTCTATTTATAAGCCATGAAGAGTTGGCATGAAACAACCAACTCAACGATTGGAAAACTAGCCATTTTCGCCATCCGGACGCAAGTTCGGTCGATCGTCGATCGATCGATCGAGCAACCGCATGCCTACTGCCAATTTCTGGCAACATTCATGCCGACTGGTCGACCAAAATTGGGTAAACTGCTTGGTTCTGCCCCAATGCCTTCTCCACTACCTAAGCAGTCCGCTTAGGATTTTCAAACTAGCTTTACTAGATTATATCATTTCCCTTGCAAAGAGAACTTTACACCGAAGACACTTCTACACCCGGAAGTATCCTACCTTCCTACCGAGAGCACTCTCCCACCTCAACCTAAGGGACAACTCAATTAATCCTAGTAAACTAAGTTTACAATGGTGGATTTAAGCCTTAACACCAAGGCAACCACCAACTCAATCAAACCTAGCAACCTAGGTTTACACAAGTTCAAATACAATCAAATAAACACCAAAATACAAAAACTAATAGAGCAATAAATCAAAGAATAAGTAAATAGCTCCAAAAGAAACTCCCTAGTCGATGCTTTGAGAAGATGAATCTTGAAGGTTCAAAGACAAGATCAAGTTTGTATCATGGAAGCTAGGGTTCTCTGCAATGATGGCTCAAGAATTCTTGTAGAGATGCAAGGAGTGACTCTTTGAGGCTTAGAAGCATCAACATTTGGCTAGGAGTGAATTTGGGATGGGTATTTATAACCCCCCAAACAAGAGTGCTCATCAACGGATGTTTTTCTGCCCATTGGTGACGCCCGGTCGCTTGCCGATTGATCGTCGGTCGACCGACCGAGCGACAGAAGGCATTCTGCCCATTCTGGGCCTCATTCGGTCGACCAGTCGGTCGATCGAAATGCCTTTTGTCCATTTTTTCCTTCTGTCGGTCGACCAAATATGGGCAAACTGTTTGGTTTGGCTGAGTTTTTTGCTTATTTGTTCGTTTCTGGATTCCGTCTTCGCTAAGTCGTCTTATATAACATTTCTCAACTTCAAGTCAATAACTTTAAAACATAAATATTATATAAGGATTACCTCCCATTTGGATTCAATAAAAATATCTAAAAAATCAAAATCCTTAAGAATAAAAGTCTAACTTTTGCGGTCTAGTATAAATTTTCGAAAAACAAAAATTTTATAATCTTCTGGTTCAAATATGGGTAGGCTAAAGGCTTCAAAAAAATTCTTAAAAATATCTCGTTATTTAGTTTTTACCTAAGGAATAATTAACGGGATTTTTTATGCCAAGAAAATGTCATATAGCCCTCCAAGGAGCTCCCTAGGCTTAGTGAATTTCAGGGCTATTTTCGATTTTCTGATTTTTCATGATTTGGGATCCAGGTTTGGTTTTTGGGTTCTTATGCATCATCATGAGGATTTACAACACATGCTAGACACCCTAGACCTAAACTCTAACTTCCCGAAGAATCCCGAGCGTCGACAAGCGTACTTGTCGATTTCTTCAATTTCTCCGATTTTTTCGATCAGGGACGTCGAGTGCTAACCGACTTGGAACCTGAAAATATTTCTTCATGAATTCATTAGTTCCATGTTTGTTATCATCAAAACCGAGATTAAGACCAAGGTTGAAAACCTTAGGCCAACACCATGGTTCTTGTCCACACAGCTTGGTCAGTGATGATGTTCCTGGGATGTTTTCCAAGTAGTTATTTTGCCGACATACCATTTGTATTTTGTTGATGAGCTGCTCTTTATGGGTTTGCAAGTGTAAATATCCTTTTTGTTGGTCTTTATGAAATAAAAGGATATTTTTTCGTGTTTATCCTTATTGTGTTTTTGCTAAGTTGGATCAGCTTCTCAATTCGCTAAGGCTCTATTAGCTGCATATCCTGGTTAGAAAAATAATATTTAAATTTGGGATTACCTATTCGGTAATCGTGAGTAAGGCGCTGAGGCTGTTGAGTCTGATTCGCTAAGGAAGGATGTGGATGTCCATATATGGTCGGGTGGAGCCCCCGGGCAGAGTTGTCTGAGTTGGCTCGAGTTGGGTTGTGGGGTGCTGTTGGGTCTAATCCGACCGGGCCCAATAGTTATAGTCCAGTCCATAGTCCCCGAGCTCAGTCGGAGTCTGTAGGACTGCGTGCCGAGCAATAAGTGATGTTGACTTTTGACCTCGGCCAATCACGTGGTGGGTGCACATCTTCTTATGCATCGATCTGATATCCAAACTGGATGTGATATCTGTGTTAGCTTTTTTGAATGTTTGCCACTTGTACGGTAGATATAGTTTGACAGGAAAGCAATTTATGAGCAAAAGCTTAGTAGGTGGTTTTCGAGGCATCTGACCGCCAACTATGATGGACATGATTCCGCTTGTGAAAGAACTGCCCACCGGAGAGTCGATTTTCGTTTTGGGCCTATAAATAACCCCATGTGTACTGTGTGTATTGTCGAGCATGGAGTGGGAGGTTTCGAATATCACCATCCCTCCAGGATTTACTTATATTTTATTGGGGGAAAGTTCATTGTTCTCCGTGGGTTTGTACTATCAGGCTTAAAGATAAAGGTAGGACACGAGGTTTTGGCCATGAGTCTGTACCATCAGGCTTATGACGAAGCCATCTCCTTGGTTCAGGCGTTGGGGGAGGCGTCGTGTTGGCTAGAACTTTGTCTGTAGTTCTCAGCTTGGTGTGTCGAGGCTTTGAACTCCTTCTCTCCCTTTCCTTCAACCCCCCGGTTGCGGAAAGTTACCATTACCAGGACCGTATGTAGGGTTAAATCTTGGTAACAGGACTGTGTTGGTGAAATGGCCTACACTAGAGTGTGGGTGTGGGGGGGGGGGGGGATTGAATAGTGTGTTTACTAAACTTTTCGCCTTATTCCGGTTTTATCGAATTCAACAATTTCTTACAACTTAGGGAATACAGTAATTCGAATAGTAAGCGGAAGCAATAAATAAGACAATTAAACACAAGCAAGAAAAACAATGCTAACACAATGATTTATAGTGGTTCAGCCCCAATGCCTACTCCACTACCTAAGCACCCCACTTAGGATTTTCAAACTTAGCTTTACAACATTATATCGTTTTACTTACAAAGAGGAGTTTTAACCGAACAGTCTCCGCTCTCAACCTAAGGCACTTTTACACCTGAAGTCTTCGCCTTCTTACCGAGAGCACTCTTCCACCTCAAACCTAAGGGACAACGATTACTAATCCTAGTAAACTATGTTTACACCGGTGGATTTAAACCTCAAACACCAAGGCTACCACTCATGTCACACCCCAAATTTGGTATGATCGGTCAGGGTATGCCACGTACCCCGAAGCCTAACCAACTCAAACTACAAACATAATAAATAACCTGAACAGTCTATGACATTTCAAAAGAGATAAAATAGATATTAAATTCCAAACCAAACCAACGACTCAATGAAAAATCAAATGTCCAAGTTACTTTAAGGAAACTTAAATTAAATAACCAAGACTCCTATAAATAAGAAAAGTGCGGAAACAAATAACCCGAGTCTACATGACTCAACAACTCAAAAGAAAATACAAATGACTCAGGTATCCCCCTCGACCACGACATGTTACGAGACCCGCTGCCCTGCCGCCACTAGCAGATCAGTCCAACTAGGACTTAGTGAGTAAATCAGTCCCCATTCCACCATATCAACATCATGCATAATCAATAAAAGCAGGCATATAATATAAGTAGTAAATGACAAAATAATAACATATGCTTATCCACTACCATGTGCATGATAAAAACCTACACCAACAGATAATAATCTCAAATGCAATAGCACAATCATATGAATGCTCACCGAACCCGTCGGTCTCTCATAGCCACGTAGGGTAAGTAGATGGTGTGGCCGCCATACTACCACCCAGCTCAGTGTCGTCTCTTTGGGGCATGCACTCCCCTCACCGACACTAGCTCTTCTGATTCGTCTCTTTGGGGCATACGTTGCCCTCACCGGTTGGGTCTCTAGACTATCTCTTTGGGATATGATCTCCCCTCACCAGCCGAACTTCCGGAATAAGGCCAACGCTATCTCTTTGGGGCATACCCTCCCCTCACCAGCGAGGCTACCAGGAAATACAACAAGCACATCACACACACAAACATATATACAAAATAAAAGATGCGTTATACAAGAGATAAATAAGGGTAAGTTAAGGACATACCTCAACCTCCACATCCTCATGCCATACATCACAACAACATATATGCATATATCATAATGATGTTCACAAATCTTAAATAAAGAGATATAACACATCAAACAACGTAGGAACATGCCAATCCGGCTAAACACATTCAACAAGTATAACACCCAAAGTATACATCTTAACCTCGTAAGTAAGGAAAATGAAAAGAATGAATAACCCTAGAACAAGGTAACACCACTTAGCCGTGTACCCTAGGGCTGGCCTACCTCCCTCACTAGAGTGCCCTAAAGGCAAGGAGGGTTCGCCCCCCTAGGGTTTCCTTAGGGTTGACTCATCCGAATGTTAACCTAGGGTTCTAATATCTCTAGGTGTCCCTAGGGTCCCTAATTTCCTAATTGTGGGTCTCTACAATTTTTATAACTTTAGAAATAATTCAACATACCCTAAAATATATTCCCTAGGTGTGAAAATATATCTAGGATCCAAAAATTTATCCCTAACATGGCCGGCCACCCTAGGGTTCCTAAGGAACCACCTAAAGGGGCGGTGGCATACCCTAAACCATCAAAACATCTTTCTTTCATCAAGATACCAAACAAGCATCAAGAACACCTACCAACCAACAATAAAACCAAAGAATTTCTCAAGAATTCATGGAGGAAGAGGGGTGGCACAACAATGGAAGGGGCGGCCAAATCGCGCAAAAATCGATCCGACGAAATCACGATGACGACGAGAAAACCCCCAATCTGAATATCCAATCCGATACAAGAAAAATGCACCAAAAATCGACAAAGAACCCATGACATAGGGGTGATGACATGGATGAAGAAAAAGAAAAAAAAAAGGCTAAATCCACTCACCTACTTGGAGAAAACGGAAAGAAAGAAGACACTAAGGTTCTTCCTTCAATTGACGCTGACGAACTCACGGAATTCCGGCTCCGACAGCTCCTTCTCTCCCCTTGATGTCGCCCTCTCCCTCTCTCTATAGGCCTCGGGTGGCGTGTGGATAAATCCCTAGACGCACGCCCCAGGTTTATTTTTATGGGGCATGGTTGGGCCCCAAATGACCGTTTTACCCCGTCTTAAGTTATTCGACTTAAAAAGTTCATATCTAACCCGTTCTAACTCCAATTGGAGTTTCGATTGAACCGCTAGACTCGACTCGAGACCCTCTTTCATCCTAGCATGCTAAAACATATAAATATGACATTTAAATTTTTCCTAATTTTTTCTACATTAAATGCTTACCCAGATTTAATCCTGAAGCTTTCCGCCAGTCCGCGCTAACTCGAGCCTTCGGTCCCCTGCTTGATGATAAAATATTATTATTAGCATTTTGGGCATTACAATTTCCTCCCCCCTTAAAGAAAATTTATCCTCAAACTTTGAGATGAAGAAAAGAAGCTCACCTCAGCATCAAAAACTTATGGGTACTTCTCTCTCGTATTCTGCTTGACCTCCCAAGTGGCCTCCTACCCTGAGTGATGCTCGCAACAAACTTTCACCAAGGGGATATCTTTAGACCTCAGCTTCCTCACCTGCCCGTCTAGGATCTCTACAGGCCGCTCCTCATATGAAATGGTCTGAGTTGCTAGAAGTTGTTCCTTGATCAATTTCACTTTCTCAACAATGTCATTAACCAAGTGTGGCCCCAGCATCTGGGACTCCCCAGCCTCAAACCAGCCTACCAGCGACCTACATTTGTGCCTGTATAAAGCCTCAAATGGGGCCATGCCCATACTACTATGGTGGCTGTTATTATAGGCAAACTCTATTAAAGGTAAATGCCTCTCCCAACTACCCTCCAGGTCCATCACACATGCCCTCAGTGTGTCCTTAAGTGTCGGGATGGTCCTCTCTAACTGTCCGTCCGTCTGAGGATGAAAAGCGGTACTCAACCACATATGCGTACCCAGAGCCTCTTGAAATGACTGCCAGAACTGAGCGATGAACTGTGTGCCTTGGTCAGATATGCTCATCACTGGGATCTCATGATAAACCACAATACGGTCAAGGAATAACCACACATACTGCACAACAAATAAAGTGGTCTTCACCGGAATAAAATGCGCCGATTTGGTCAGGTGATCCACCACTACCCAGATCGAGTCATTTCCTTTCTCTAACCATGGTAACCCGGTAACAAAGTCCATGGTAATTTTCTCCTATTTCTATTCTAGCACCTCAAGATTCTGCAACAACCCTGTGGGTCTCAAGTGTTCGGTCTTTACCGACTGGCAGACCAAATATTTAGATACAAACTCTGCCACCTCCCGCTTCATCCCTTTCCACTAGTAGTGCTGCCTCAAGTTTGGTACATCTTTGTGGCCCCCGGATGCATGGTGTAAGTGGAACAATGGGCCACCTCTAGTACCCGCCTATGGACATCTACCATATTTGGTACTATAATCCTATCTCTATATCTGAGAACCCCCTCAGAGTCCACCCTGAAACTCTCTGCATCACCTCTCACAGCTAGATCCTTCGCCAGGGAACAAAAAGCATCCTCACCCTAAGTCGCTCGTAGTATATCAACCAAAGTGGATTGTACGCGCATGTGTGCCACCAATCCACCCGAATCAGCCACAGATAACAAGTCCCCTAGACCTAGGCTCACTACCAGCTCTCTGGCCAGGGATCTCCTACTCACGGCCAAGTGGGCTAAGCTACCCATTGAATTTTTGCTCAAAGCATCTGCTACTACATTTGACTTCCCCGGGTGATACTGTATAGTGTAGTCATAATCCTTCAACAGCTCAAGCCATCTCCGCTGCCTCAGGTTTAGATCCTTCTGTGAAAGGAGATTTTGGAGGCTCTTGTGATCTATGAATATGTCACATGCCTCTCCATATAAGTAGTGATACCATAGTTTCAAGGCAAAGACTATGGCCGCCAACTCCAAGTCCTGAGTCGGGTAGTTCTTCTCATGGGTTTTCAGCTCCCTGGATGAGTATGCGATCACCTTGCTGTGCTACATCAGTACGCACCCCAATCCGACCCCAGAAGCATTACAATAAACTACAAATCCTCCTAACCCCGACGATAGCGCCAGTACATGAGCAGTAGTCAAGCGGTCCTTGAGCTTCTGAAAGCTCTCATCGCATTTGTCATCCTAGACAAACTTTTACATTCTTCTTAGTTAGGCGCGTGAGCAGGGCGACAATCTTGGAAAAATTTTCCACGAACTTCCTGTAGTAACCGACCAACCCCAAGAAGCTGCAGATCTCGATCACGCTGGTCGGTCTCTCCCAGTTCTGAACTGCCTCAATCTTTGTAGGGTCAACTTTTACACCATCCCGGGATACTATATGCCCCAGTAATCCCACACTCGTCAACCAGAACTCACACTTTGAAAACTTTGCAAAGAGATAGTGTTGCCTAAGGGTTTATAAAACTACTCTCAAATGCTCCCTGTGCTCCGTCTCGCTCCTGGAATATACCAGAATATCATCAACGAATACTATGATGAATCTATCCAAAAAGTCCTTGAACACCCTGTTCATCAACTCCATGAAGGTTGCCAGGGAGTTAATAAGCCCAAAGGACATGACTAGGAACTCATAATGTCCATATCGCGTCCTGAAAGTGAAAGAAATAGTGCCCTTGAGCCAATCACATATTGATGTGTACTTGTTATTACCATTTTTTTTTTTCTTTCAATTTAAATTCAAATGTTTGCAACGAGACGATATGGATGCGCATCAGAACGGGTTGGAGGAAGTGCCGGATAACATGATTTAAAGTGAGGCCTTTGCGCGTGTTTAGTATTTTATTTTATGTTCTGGATTATTAGTTGAGTCGAGTTCGACGACTCGATCAGAACCCAATTCGAATGAGTGTTGGTCGGATTAGGTAGAAACTGGGGTTGGGTTAAGCGAGGGGTAAAATCGTAAAAAAAAGGGTTATTGGATGGTGCGGTTGCTAGAGTCGCACGCATCCAAGAAGAAATAAAAAAAACTCGACGCTTGAGAGGGCGACGCAGGAGGCGATGGACAAGGGGTTTGCCGCCAGACCGGTTGCCGACACCGGCGATCATCGGTGCAAGGGTCTTTAGGATCGTCTTCTATTTGGTTTTTCCTTGCCGGTGAGTGGTTAAAACCTTGCCCAAACTCATGGTTTCATTCTCTTCCCTTGCTTCTCCATGTCTTGAAGTACTTGTAGATTTCTTGGTGATTTTAATCCCTTCTTCAGTGGGATTTGAGGGTGGATTTCTATGCTGATTCTTACTGAAATTTTGGATTTACTGTGTCCAAACGCTACACATTGTGAAACCTGGATTGGTGGAGTTGATAGCAATGGTTCGATTAAACGCACTTTTAGGGATTAATCGAAATCGAAACCGATTTTCAAACCCGCTAACCGAAGCCGAAACCGAAACAGGTCGGTTTCAAAAACCTATATCCGAAACCGAAATCGGCTCGGTTTTGGTTATCCGTGGCTAACTGAAACCGAATTTTTCGATTCGGATAGAATCGGTTATCCGCTTACTAATCGATTAATCGATAATAAACGGATAACCAGTTCAAAGATTGAAGTAAATTTAAGATGAAATAGTGCTAAATATCCATTGAAGTAAACAGTTGTTGTCAACACTCAATAATTCAACAACAAGATGAACCCACAAAGATAATGTTCAAATGTCCTAACTGATATGAACAATGATTCAATGAACAAGTACAAAAAGGTTTATCTTTCAGATGAATGTTATGTAGTCTATAGGAGAAGACAAGGAATAGAGACTACATAAAATGTTGGCCAACATTTCAAACTTCAACCAGCAGGAGATATTTGATTGGTTCCTTCTTGTTTCATGCCCATTTGATGCTTTCACCATCTCTTTTTATCAAACTTCAACCAACATGAGATATTCTCGTAGAAAGCGTCTGAAATATGAGAACTTGAATCATTCCATCGAATGCATCATAAATTACAAGAAAGAAAAGACGACACAACTTTTTAGTGCACAAAAACTGCTCAAGGACTTTTCCGAATAAATGACATCATGCCAGTACTACTTTTCAAACTCATGCCACACTACTACTATGAATTACCTAATATGAATTACATGTCCTAATATGAATTACCTGCTGTCTACAACAATGCTGTATCAATTATCAAACTCATGCCACACTGCTACTTTTCAAATTGCATCAAACTCATGCCACACTATTACTTTTATTTGTCTACAACAATAAAATGGGACAGAGGACATATTGTAACTTGTCCTAATATGAATCACCTGCTCACAGAGGACATGTTGTAACTTTTATTTGTCTACAACAATACAATGTGAATTACCTGCTGTCCTTCCTCAAATCAAGTGGTATAAAGTTGATCATGCTGAAGTTATCAACCTATTCAAAGTACAAATATTCAAACAATTAATACCAATGTAAGCGTTAGATTGAAATCAACTAAAAATATTCAGGTAACTAAAAATTAATACCATGCTGAAGTCATCAACCTATTCAAAGTAAAAATATTCAAACATGCTCACAGCCTCACAGTCTTGGTAACTAAAAATAAACTGGCTCAGTCCTGTGTGGACTTACCATTTTATTTTGTTGTCTTCTTGTAGCACCAGGTCAGAACTAGTAGTGATACTGGAGTACTGGGTAGTGCAGCTAGGAGCAACAGGTTCAGGGCAAACCTCGTGATGAGTCAAAGTTAGAGTTAGGGTAGTGATGAGGTTTTGAGAGAGTCATGTGGTGAGATTTATTGTTTCTTTATCTTTTCTCGTTCATTATTTTTTAAAAAAATCTTTAAAATTTGTTTCAGTTGAATATTCAAGTTTTCGCACTTTATTTAATAGAGGATTGAATTGTTCATTTATATCATTTTATTAGTTGTTGGAGTTTAAAATAAAAGTTTGGTTTATCTCTATGGGTTGTAGTTTGAGCTAGGTTTCAGGGTATGCTTATATACTCTGGCCGATCACACCATTGTGAAATTGGGGTGTGACAAAGTGATATCAGAGTATTTGGTTTAGGTCCTGACTTCGATTTTAATGACATTGGGGTACTGTATGGGCATTGCTAGCGTGTCGACATACAGTGTGTCCTAGTCACGAGATTGGGGAACTGAGCCTGCGCACCAGCGGCAGTACGTATAAGCATTTTTTATTGTTTCTTATTAAATTAATTTACCTGTTCTTGGTAGCTATTATTATTAGTGATGGAGGCCTTTAATGATGCCGTGGTGAGCGGTAGTGGGAGTAATTCCTCAGGTGGACGTGGACGTGGATGTGGATGCGATCGTGGTCGTGGACGGGGTTGTGGTGGTAGGTAGTCGGCTCAGGAGGAGGCTAGATAGGATCCTAGAGTGGCCATGCTAGAGTCTCAAGTGGCCGTATTGATTAAGGAGCTTCGTAGGGAGTGGGAGTCGAGGCAACAGCAACCTCAACCTGTGTCGCTAGTGGCACCGGTGGCACAAGGGGCAGCAGGGTCTGTACCCCCCAGTTGTTAGGGAGACGAACAGGTGGGAGGCAGTGACAGGCAGCGTGGCATATAAGGATTTTGTTCAATTGAGACCGCCGGAGTTCACAGGCACAGACCCTGGTGTGGAGGTGACGACTTTTCTGAACGACTGTCAAGAGTTGTGCGAGGTATTGGGATGCTCTTCAGTAGCCATGGTACAGATGGTGGGTTTGCAGCTGAGGGGACTCGCTAAGGAATGGCTCAATGTATGGAGGTCCCGTAGGGGGGTTGATGCACCTCCCCCTACATGGGAAGAGTTTTCGGGCGGCTATTGTGGAGAATTATCTACCCAAGAGTGTACAGGAGAAGAGAGGAAGGGAATTCGAATAACTCAGGCAGACCGACAGTATGTCAGTGGCAGAGTACGAGGTGGAGTTCACCTGCTTATCATGGTACCATCCTTTGCTAGTGGCGACTGAGACGAACATGGTCAGGCGATTCGTCGAGGGGCTAAGAGTTCAGATCGGCATGCTGAATCACTTCACTGAGGACACCACTTTCAACCAGGTGGTGGATGAGGCGATGTGGAAGGAGTTGATGGTACCGACTGATCGACAGGACGGGCCAACCAGAAAGAGATTCAGGCACCAGGGACTTGGAGAGCGATAGAGTTTTTCTGCGGGTATAGTATTTGGAGCAGCTCGTCCGCTGGGACGGGGACTGGGACCGGGTAGTTTTAGAGGTCACCCAAGTGCAGGGCCGGTGGCTACTCAGAGGATAGTGATGTCTGAGGTGCAGAGGAGCGTGAGGTGCCGTAGTGTGGGTATTGTGGGTGGAGACACACCAGGATATGTTTTCGTCGTACAGATGCCTGCTTCAGGTGCGGGTAGCCGGGTCACATCAGGAGGGACTGTCCCGTCAGGGGTGGTTCTAGTGTAGCGCATGGTCCTATTGTAGCATAGTCCAGACAGAAAGCACCAGTATCTATAGCTTCTGTTACACAAAGAGGTCAGCCTCGGGGTTCGGGGTAGCAGCGTGCCAGTGGATCTGGGAGAGCTCTTGCACGGGTGTTCACTATGACCCGAGACGATGCTGAGGTGTCAAAGACCGTGGTGACAGGTATCCTTGCAGTTTGTTCTTTACCTGCATTTGTTCTATATGATCCTAGAGCTACACATTCCTTTATTTCTGATAACTTTGCTATGAGGCTTGATAAAGAGAAAGATTCTCTTGTGGTACCCTTGGTTGTATCAACGCCGATAGGTCATTCCGTCCATGTGGAGATAGTTTTTAGGGGCTGTTAGGTGTCCATTTGTGGGCATGCTTTGGAAGCAGAATTGGTAGTTCTACCCAATTTGGAACTGGATGTGGTCTTGGGCATGGACTGGCTATCCTCTCACTATGCCTCTATGAATTGTAGAACGAAGGCTATTACTTTCTAGGGTGAGGGTAAGAGGGAATCTTTCGGGGTTATTTTAGCCCTCAAGGCTCGAAAGTTACTCGTGAGTGGCTGCTAGTCATTTTTAGCTTTTGTATCCATGGCTGAGGGGGGTGAAGTTTCGGCCAGGAAGGTAGAGGAGACACCAGTGGTTGGTGAATATTCTGATGTTTTTTCCAGATGAGCTTTCAGAATTGCCACCGGTTCGAGAGATTGAGTTCTGCATTGATTTTCAGCCGGGGGTGAAGCCAATCTCAATTCCCCCATATCGTATGGCACCAGTTGAGTTGAGAGAGCTTAAGGCTCAGTTGCAGGAGTTGTTGGATCTGGGTTTCATTTGCCCGAGTGTGTCACCTTGGGGAGCATCGATACTTTTTGTTAAAAAGAAGGATGAATAATTACGGATGTGTGTTGATTATCGGCAGCTAAATAAAGTGATGATCAAGAACCGCTACCCACTTTTGAGGATTGATGATCTCTTTGATCAGTTGCAGGGAGAACAGTGGTTCTCTATGATCGACCTAAGGTCAGGGTATCATCAGTTGAGGATCTGGGATTAGGATGTTTAGAAGACAGTCTTTAGGACGAGATATGACCACTACGAGTTTTTGGTCATGTCCTTTGGGCTGACTAATGCGACGGCCGCATTTATGGATTTGATGAACCGAGTGTTCAAGGAGTTTCTGGATTGGTTTATCATTGTGTTCATAGATGATATCCTGGTTTACTCCCGAAGTGAGGCTAAACATTGTGAGCATCTGAGGGTAGTTTTGGAGACCCTCAGGAAGCATCAACTAGTTGCTAAATTTTCCAAGTGTGAGTTTTGGCTGAGCAGTGTGGGATTCTTGGGGCATGTGGTGTCGAGGGACGGGGTGAAGGTAGACCCCGCGATGATTGAGGTGGTGTAGAGATGGGAAAGACCGACCTATGTGGTTGAGATCCGGAGCTTCTTGGGCTTGGCCGGGTACTATAGGAAGTTTGTAGAGAACTTTTCTCGAATTGCAGCTCCTTTAACCCGATTGACTCAGAAGAAGATTAAGTTTGAGTGGGATAGCCAATGCAAGGAGAGCTTGCAGGAGCTCAAGGACCGTTTGACTTCAGCGCCAGTATTGGCCTTGTCATCAGGTTCTGGAGGTTTTATGGTGTATTGTGATGCTTCTAGGGTGGGTTTGGGTTGTGTTTTGATGCAGCATGGTAGGATGATTGCTTATGCATCTAGGCAGTTAAAATCTCATGAGAAGAACTACCCGACCCATAATTTAGAGTTGGCAGCTATAGTGTTTGCACTGAAGTCATGGCGGCATTATCTGTATGGGGAAGATTGTGATATTTATATTGATCATAAGAGCCTTCAATACTTGCTTACTCAGAAGGAACTGAACTTGTGGCAAAGAAGGTGGTTGGAGTTGTTGATGCACTGACTGCACCATTTTATACTATCCTGGGAAAGCTAATGTAGTGGCTGATGCACTGAGTAGAAAATCTATGGGCAATCAAGCACACTTGACTTTGAGAAGGAGGCCTTTGGCAAGGGAGCTTGTCGAATGTTTGGGGAGTGGAGCGGTGTTAGCGGTGTTAACGGTGTTTAACTAGGGTGATATGGTGGCGCATCTTCGCATCCAGTCCACTTTGGTGGATATGCTCCGAACAGCCTAGGGTGATCTGGTTGAGAGGGGAGATGCGGACGGTGGGTTCAGGATTGATACAAAGGATGTGTTGAGGTTCAGGGATAGGATTATGGTGCCTGATATGGCAGAGGTTTGCCGACAGGTATTTGAGATGACTCATAGTTCTACTTATACTATGCATCTAGGAGCCACCAAGATATACCGTGATTTGCGGCAACATTACTGGTGGAGAGGAATGAAGAGGGAGGTAGCTGAGTTCATGTCTAAGTGTTTGGTCTGTCAACAGGTTAAGGCCGAGCATTTGAGACCTACAGGGCTGCTTCAGAATCTTGAGGTGCCGGAGTGGAAATGGGAAAAGATCACTATGGATTTTGTTACTAGACTACCAAGGTCGAAGAAAGGAAATGATTCCAATTGGGTGATAGTGGACCGATTAACTAAGTCGGCGCACTTTATTTCGGTAAAGACGACTTTCACCGCAGAGCAGTATGCCCGATTGTTTTTGGATCGGATTATGGCGTATCATGGTATCCCAGTGATGATCATCTCTGATCGGGGTACTCAGTTCATTGCTCGATTTTGGCAGTCTTTTCAGGAGGCTTTGGGTACTCAGGTCAGATTCAGTACCGCTTTCCATCCGTAGACTGACGGGTAGTCTGAGAGGACCATTCAGACTTTGGAGAATATGTTGAGAGCTTGTGTTCTGGATTTAGAGGGTGGTTGGGAGAGGCACTTGCCCTTAGTAGAGTTCGCCTATAATAATAGTTTCCAAAGCAGTATTGGTATGGCGCCTTTTGAGGCCCTGTATTGGTGACGATGTAGGTCCCCGGTGGAGTGGTTCGAGGCTGGGGAGTCTTAGTTGCTGGGGCCAATTTGGTACAGGATGTCGTGGAAAAGGTGAAACTAATTAAGGATCGATTGCTGGCAGCTCATTGTCACCAAAAGATGTATGTAGATGGAAAGGTATGAGATGTTGAGTTTGCGGAGGGAGAATTGGTGTTTTTGAAGGTGTCTCCTATGAAGGGAGTAGTGAGGTTCGGGAAGAAGGGAAAGTTAAGTCCTAGATTTATAGGACATTTTCCTATCTTACGGCAGAGAGGAGCCGTAGCCTTTGAGTTAGCCTTATTGCCTAGCCTGGATAGGGTGCATCCGGTGTTTCATATTTCTATGTTGAAGCGGTATGTCAGGGATGAGTCTCATGTACTTGAACCGTCGGTGGTAGAGGTGGATTCAACAGTCTCATATGATGAGAGGCCTGTAGAGATTTTGGATCGCCAGGTTAGGCAACTGAGGTCTAAGGAAGTTCCATTGGTGACGGTCTGTTGGGAGCACCATTCTGGTCAGGAAGCTACTTGGGAGGTGGAGAGTTCAATGAAAGAGAAGTATCCTTATCATTTTGTTACCTCGGTGAGTTCTTTTCTACTTTAAATTCGAGGACGAATTTTCTTTATGGGGAAGGATTTAGTATTTTATTTTCTGTTCTGGATTATTAGTTGAGTTGAGTCTGATGACTCGATTGGAACCCAATTTAGATGAGTGTTGGTCGGGTTAGGTAGAAACCGGGGTTGGGTTAAGTGAGGGATAAAATCGTTTTAAAAAAAGAGGGTTATTGGATGGTGCGGTTGCTAGAGCATCACGCATTTAAGAAGAAAGAAAAAAAGAAAATCTGACGCTTGAGAGGGCGACGCAGGAGGCGACAGACAAGGGGTTTGCCGCCAGATCGATTGCCGACACCAGCGATCATCGGTGCGAGGGTCTTTAGGATCATTTTCCATTTGGTTTTTCCTTGCCGGTGAGTGGTTAAAACCTTGCCCAAACCCATGATTTCCTTCTCTTCCCTTGCCTCTCCATGTCTTGAAGTACTTGTAGATTTCTTGGTGATTTTAATCCCTTCTTCAGTGGGATTTGATGGTGGATTTCTATCCTGATTCTTACTGAAATTTTGGATTTACTGTGTCCAAACGCTACACATTGTGAAACCTGGATTGGTGGAGCCGCTCACTGCCATGAAGGTGTTTTGAAGCCTTCTTGATAAATAAATTTTTTATTGGGTGTATGATTATTGTTCTTGACATATAGATTGAAATCTTGGTTAGATAGGCAAGTGAGGTTAATTGTAGCAATTGGATATTGTGGGATTTGTGGAATGGCAGCAGGTCATCTTCTTCTTGTAGCCGCACGATATAGGAATTAAGGAGTAGGAGGAAATGGGAAATCATTAATCTAGGCCTGATTAAGGTTAGTAGGTATATTGTTGAATTAGGTGTTGTTAATGTTTCTTTTGATGCTGAATGCTGATAAGAGGAATAGCATGAAATTTTGTTTTGTTAAACATATATATATATATTTCTTTGTTAATTGAATGGTAATTAGTCTTGATAAATAGGTTTTATGATTGGGTTAACTGGATGTGGAGTTGGATGTGGAATTGAAAAATAGTGGGGTGTGGTGTGGCTGTATGTGACAATATCCTCTTGTGGCTGCCAACTACACGAACCTTAGAAGATAAATTAGAATGGTGATAGTAGTACTTTATACTAGTAAATATTTGGGTGAACCTTGGTTTTGATTTTAGTGATGAGACGTTTAGGTGGCAGCCTTAAGTTCAACTAGTGTAGTGCCTTATTAAATGTAAATTTCATAGTGATGTATATAAATATTTTCATTTGCTGTTATGCATTTACATGTTATGCTGGTATGAATTGGGGTGTGTCAGAACTATTTTTGGTCAATGAATAATATAAGGCAACTTTTCATCACATGCTACATCTATATTTTGTTTGTATTAGATTGTGATGAACCCCATGTTCCCGAGCAACTGATTCCAAGGCCAAATTAGGGGATTGGTGATTCCGGATGGACTGGTGCACTCGGTACATGCCTTATACAATAAGGGGTAGCTGATCCCACAGGTACCTATGAGTAGTCATTTAATCTACAACTGCAGGTGCTCATAAGGAAATGAGTTCACTAAACGGACCTACACGAGGAACACATAATGGATCTCTATATGAGTGTCAATAGGATGTTCCTCGGGTGATAGTACGTAGGTGCAAGCAGTCCTTGGACCTGAGGTTGTTATAGTTACCTTGTGATTGTCGACCCATTGCTTTGGACTTATCCTTACGTGGCCTTCAATGTCATGTGCCGGATACCTCTGGGCATGGGAAAACACCCATGGAGGTATGTGAGCAACCAATATGGAATCAGTTATACATAGTAAGAGAAGATAAAGTCCTATGTGTCCCTACAAGTGTCGACTCAAGAATCTCTGGCCAGAGTAGATATGAATTTTAGAAAAAAGTTTTCTGATATGTCATTATTGAGACGACGACTTGGCAGGCAGAATACATATAAATCGTTATTAGGGTTTGACACTTTTTTCGTACCCTAGCCGTATTCCGGTAACTGAGGGACTTAGTTGCACGGTAACTAATCATCGAAGGGCGTTCGATCCCTGTAGATTGAACCTCACACTATCCGAGTATTCATGACACATTGCTAGACATCAATCTTGACTTGTGAGTGGAGTCTCTCACGACCACACTAAATGGGTATAGTGGTGGCTCGTAAGATTCGAATAGAAGTCATTCTATCGGATCTGACTCTCCAATATGCATAACTCACTCCTGGCTAAATGTGAGGCCCAACGGGTCACACACAACATGCTAATCTCGTAACAGACCTTATGAGATAAAGTCCGAATGCGGTCCTATATGTCTACTAGCATGGACATGCTGCAACTCGATCATGGATCTTGTTTACGAACAAGATAGGAAAGTTGTTTCCTATAGGAACGAATGTGCGAGGAAGGAGTTCCTTGGTAATCCTAATTTATAGGGCATCCCTACATTGTAGGGAGTGGCACATGATAATATTTCATGTAGTTGATTAAATTTAAATATGAATTAAATATTTAATTAACTACTTGAACCGAAATATATTTAATTATGAATTAAATATAATTTGATTTTGAATCAAATATACATGGTGGGAAAAGTAATTTCTAACTATGAGCCTAACCCCGATTAATTGGGAATTAATTTATTTGAATAAATCATAATTAATAAAAATTTGATTTATGGAGATAAATCATAAAGTTAATAGATATATGATTTATGAGGACAAATCATAATTCTATTAATTAATAAGAAATTGAATTATTTAGATAAACCTCTTTCCTATTTTTTAGGGAATTGGTTTATTTAGATAATTATCATTCTTGTTTATAGGCTCTTAATTTATAGAGATAAATTAAAGTTTATATTTTATTGGATTTAATTAATTTTGAATTAATTATGAAGCCATTAAAATATAAATTATTTTTGAAGGTAAACCCCGAATTTTGAATTCGGGGGAGAGAGTTTTTAGGTGGCCGGTTCTACCTTTGTAGCCCCCCCCCTTCTTCTCTATAAATTGTGGTCGTACACCCCATGGGAGGGGTTGGTGAATTAATTCTTTCTCCTCCTCTCCATTGGTGGACGGCCATCTACTTCCTCCTTCCCGGTCTTTTATGAAGCCAAATTGGAGGTGTCTTCTACTTGGGTGTGCCGCCTACTTCATACACTTGAAGGATTCTGAAGAAGGACAATAAGGTATTCTTTGATCTATCTCCTCGTTCTGTTGTTTTCTCTTCTCCTCTTCGTCTCATTTTGGAGCCCGGTTCTATCATGCCCCGACTCAAGGTACGCATGATCGGCCAGGGTACGAGTCAGTACCCCAAAGCCTACCCTATGCACTGACCAACAATTCATAGAACAATAACCAGAATAACATCAAGTCGAAAATAAAAGCAAGAATACCAACTTTATTAACTGTTTCGAAATCAGTTTAATCAACCAAGTTCTAAATCACCACAAGTTTTAAAATAATATCCCAAGGTTTTCCAACTAAAACATCTAAAAGTTTTTACAGAAATAACACAGTGCATACACCAAACTCTATTAGACACAACTACGACTAGCAACTGCCAACTATGAGATCTGCACTCACGCCTGCTCTCCTGCGCGCCATGCCACCAAGCCGTACCTCATTGGTCAGACTCTGCAAAACAACAATAAGGGAAACCATGAGTTCACGAGGAACTCAGTGAGCGATTATTTCAAACTTCCACTTAAAACCTCGACAATAACATATATAAGGAATTAAGAGTAAGATCACATCACATAAGAAGAATGGATGAACCGGCCTCTTGGGCCCTTATCCACTTCCCTAGCTCAGCCACCAATGGCCTAAACTATATATGGAAGGTTCTGTTCTTCCCTCTACTTATCCAGGCCGATCGGCCTACCCAAAACCAGCCCATAAGGGCTTCTCAATTATGAGCTTTCATAACTCGGATCCATCGACTAGGATGGCCACTAGTCTCAGAAATCCTCCGGGTTAGGGATAGCTAGTCCCACCCAACTCGGGTCTACCGTCAGCATGGCCCACTGACGAAATCTCAAGACCCTCTGCCACTCGGGTCTAACAACTAGCGGGCCCGCTAGTGCAATCTCAAGACCCCATAAAACTGTTGAGTAGTGTGGTAGCCGCTCGGCTAATGACACTGCTCAGTAGATCATCTCAACCACAACCGAAATCAAGTTGTGCATATTTTCTTGTGTTTTGCTTTTCGGGTATTGCCCATATCCGACCCTACCCCCTCGGGTCACCTTATTTGGATGTTGAAATCCGTTGACTATCCCTAGGTGTAGAACCTAGCAACTATACTTGTTTCTAAGTTGAGTGACACAACAAGGTACCACGACCTTCTGTTCTAATGTTGTTAGAACGTATCGAATGTAGTTGTCTATGCGGCCAACCATTAATAACACCACTTACCAAATATAACATGAGCATCAATTTTCATGTACCAGCCGAATATAAGAGGATAAATTTCAATAAATTAAATGATAAGGAACATTCAATAAATAGAGCAACAATTAGGCATGATATTTGAGAATTTATAAAATCTTTCCTTAGTATTATATGCCATAACAATAATCTCCATGTATGCAGTGGTAAGAACATTTCCTTAATATGATAATGTAGATCTATCACCAAGCAATTCATGTGACAAGTGAGAAATCTCATAGCATGAATATGAATTAACATCAAACGAGAACGTATGATCAACTAATTAAAATCACTCGGTTTCCTCCCTTACCCTTGCTTGGCCGAAACTTGAGCAAGGTAACACCTCGCTCGGCCGAGCCTTCTAGGTGGAAAGGGGCTGGAAATTCATCAATAGTTCACATGCATCGGTCTACGGATCTAATGTTTAACAAGAAACATAACTCGGAACCATGCATTTTAATTAGAGCAGTCCACATCTTCCACTCATGCCCTTGCTCGGCCAACTTGAGCAGGGTAAACCCCTGTTCGGCCGAGTCCTCAAGGTTGAATAGGCAAGGATGCGACAATAACACAAAGGTGAATCCATAGATCTAACATATCATAAACATAAAGCGATCTATGAGCTGCGAAGCGATCGAGGAAATTTGGGGAAAATTTCGGCATGACCTTTCCCCTATTTCCTCTACTCGGTAGCCCACAAAAATGCAAAATAGACATGCTTTAAAACATAAGATCACAGGTATATACATCGATTGAAATTCTACACAAGGAAACACATCGATCGGCAAAAACTCACGAAAGAAAATCCAATTTCAAAACTCATAGGGCCGGCCACCCGCCTCCCTTCAAAACCACTCTAACCACTCACCTCGATTGGATCAAAAGACAAGATCGAAGAAGATGAACTTCGAGATCCCGGCGTCGACGCGAGCTCGGCACCGATCTTCCTCCCTTCCTTGGGCTGTGTGTGGTTCCTTCTTGGAGTCGCACGACTGCTAAGATGAGGGGTTTTATTCCCCTCATCACTTGACTAATTTAACTCTAACCAATAACTTAAACCCCCCTCATACGACTCCACCTAACCGGGTCGATTCCTGACTCGAACCGCGAGCCCCACTCACCCCAACTCGAGTCAATCAAACATACTCATCCACCCAAAACCAACCATTAGGCTATAACTTAAATTAATTATACCTGCTATTCGAGGTGATCTTGCGACTCAGTCCGGCTAGCTCCCGACTCGATGGGTTGCACCACGAAAATTTTTATATTAGGAAACCTCGGGTATTACAGGTTCTTGGTGGAAGGGCCGACCTAGCTCTTGAGGTTTCGGGGTTTTGAGAAAGCATCTCCATTGAGCCACGACGAGTCTGGTTGTTCGCTGCCCCTTTGTTGCGAGGCGCTTGATGTGGACTATCATTAGAGGACGTGCATGTGTGCATCTTGATACGAGAATAGGAGCACCCTATCCAACCGCGGTATAAGGTATACCTTTCCCCTTATGCTCGTAGATTAAATTCCTTAATTGTTGCTAAAGTATCAAAATTTTAAGGGATGTTTCAAAATTTTAAATCGCTATTTTCATTGCTTTTCTTATTCCCATCACAACAGTGGTATCAAAGCTACCTTTACTAAAATTTTGGAATTTTTATTTCGCGTTTTGGTTACGTTTACGAATCGTTCGCTCCCTAAACGTCATGCTGCCCGATTTTGGTTTTCGATGGTTTTTGAGTCATTTTCTTGGCTCCATGGTTCATATGATGAATCAAGGTGGAAGCCTACTATCCATATTGATTTGGACAGAATTTAAACTCAAAATTCCTGTGGGTTCATGGTTGAACAGCCCCGAGAACCGAAAAAAATCAACATGTGTTGTTTGGACCGTTTTGAGTGGAAACGTGATCGGATTTGCGCAATTTCGGATTATGTTTTTTCCTTTCTTTTTCATATATGAGGTGATGCATGAAAGGATGATTATGGATGAGCCCTATGTGCATGTGACTGTGTGTAAAACGTGGTTGTGATGATTGCTTGTAAATTTATAAAATTTCAACTTTGTAATTTTTAAATTGGGCCTGTGTACCCCTGTCTTCCTCTTGAGAAATCGGATTGTAATTCACTTCTCCCTCTTCTTAAACCTTTCCCCAAGGGTTGTTTGGTGTCTTCTTCTTTTAGTTTTGTAAAATTAGAAGTTTAGGGGTAGATTAATGACGAGCACGCTTGCTGCCCCGTTTTGGTGCGGGCGCAGAGAGGAGGTGTTCGGCGCCATGTTGATGACGACTAGAACCCCGGGAAGGTACTGATGGAACCAGCAACCCTCAAGATGGTTTTGGGCAGACCCTTGGCGAGACGGAGCTCCTTAAAAACCCTAGGATGATGGTCTTGGTTCGCTCGGTGGCTTGGGTGGAACCCTTAGAACATCCATAATCTTCCTTATTTACTTTATGCTTTTATTTATTGCTTTTGCTTCAATTGTTGATAGCTTAGATAGTTATAATTGCATGAAGAAACCCTCCAATAATCTTGAGTTCGAATGGCTGAGATATTAAGAATATCGGTCACGTCTTCCATCGTTATGAGGGACAAGTGTGTCTATTGTCACAACAAGTTTGTTGTGCACACACAAGGTCTTTTGTGCTAATAGACATGTTGCACCTCATATGGCACATATCCCTTTTGTGTCTCTGCTATCAGCTTGAACATGACTTACCTTGTTGAGCTACACTCAAGGGTGGTTGTTTTCTTGCTAGGGCATACGAACGATGGGTCTGACTCAACTAGGGCTCCTTAATTGGTTTGTTGTGCACACACAATGCCTTGGTTGTCCTAGAGGCAAAAACATATGGAAGTCACATAGTGATATGATCGGTAAAGAGTTACCTAGCCATGGACTTATTACGGTTTGTCATGTTACATGTGAGACCCAAGTAAGAGAAGTGGGGTTCCATTTTTTTCCTAAAGAAGTCTACCGAGGAGGGCTTCCCACTTCCAAATCGGAGGGTATTGTGGAACCACGACAATTAGTGGGAGACATGATTAATTAAAAGACCTCATTGATCATGCATGTGAAATGACAGCTTATACTTGTCTTTCTTTTTGCTTGTAGCATTTAATTGTCACCATGTCATCTATACTGTCATTACGTAGCATTCTTGATGGTAATAAATGTTGGCTTTAGGTTTTCAACCTTAGTCTTAATCTCGGTTTTGATGATAACAAACATGAGACTAATGATTTCATTGAGAATATCTTTGAGGCTCCATATCAATTAGCGTTCGATGTCCTCGATCAAAAATATCGAAAGAAATCAGAAATCGGAAGGACATTGATCGTCGCGCCCGGGTTCATTGCGGAAACTTCTCGAAGAGCGACACGTGCACCAAAGACATATTGGATGGGCTCTAAGATCACATGAAAGCTCTCCAAGTTGATGTTCGTTGAAAGCCGGAACCCGAAAATAAAGCGCGGAAGAAAATCAGGCTAAAAAATAAAATTCAGCCTAAATTCGATCGACTGGGCGATCGACCGAACAGGGTAAGAAAAAGACCAGTAACCTTGTCGGTCGACTGAACAGTGCCGAAAACAGGCAGTGGCTACTTCGGTCGACCAACAGAGGCCTAAAAAGGGTAGTAGCCCTAGCGATCGACTGATCGGTTGACCGGATTGGGTTTGCCGAAGATGTAAGATTGCATCGGTCGACCGACTGGTTGACCAAATGTGGGATCGTGCAATCTCATTTTTGGGCGGTCGACCCATCGGTCGACCGACCAGAGAGTAAAAACGGTGGTCGAATGACTGTTGAGCTGGCGTTTCTTTAGGAGGATATAAATACACCCTCATAAAACACATTTAACCCTCTTCTTGACTTCTACAGATTTAATTGAGCAATTAAGAGGAAGATTTAAGCCTTCCAAAAGAGGAACTGCTTGCACTCTGTTGTTTCCATGAACATCTTCTTCAAGCGCACAAGCTGGGAAAAGAGCTTGCAAAGGCTTACCTCTTGACAAGTTGAAGGCGCCAAAGGCTTGGAAAAGAGCTTGCAATATTGGTTTTCTCTTTAAGCTCTTTTGATTGTATTTTATTGTTATTTGAACTGTTGTTTCTTTAATTTGGGTTTGTACGAAGACCGGGTGTTAGGTCTTCTTGTGTGGAAGTGGTTACCTGGTGTTAGGTGTAAAGTCACTTGTGAAAACTTAGTGTTTACTAGGATTAGTTTAGTTGTCCCTTAGGGTTGAGGTGGAAGAGTGCTCTCGATAAGAAGGCGGAGACTTGCGGGTGTGGAAGTACCTTATGTCGAGAGTGAGACTCTTCGGTGAAAAGTCCTTGTCTAAGGGAAACCAAATTAATCTAGTAAAACTAGTTTGGAAATCCTAAGCGGGGTGCTTAGGTAGTGGAGTAGGCATTGGGGCCGAACCACTATAAATCCTGTGTTAGCATTGTTATTTATTATTGCTTGTGCTTAATTGTTTATATCGCTTCCGCATCAAATCGTAAGATTGCAAATTGCCTAAACGATTTAAGAAAATGATTAAAATTGAATTTAGGCTAATCAATTTAGTTAACATACTATTCACCCGCCTCTAGTGTTGCCATTTCGACTTCAATTGGTATCAGAGCGGGTTCGTAGCTTTTGATTTCACCATCTCCTCTACACCTTGTCTCGATTTTGAAATGGCTCTAGAGTCGGTATTGTCTTCACCTCCTAGGTTCGATGAGTCTAAGTTTGGTCTTTGGATGGGTAGAATGTACACTTTCCTAAAGACTTAAGGATTAGGTGTTTTTAATATGGTAAAGTTAAAATACATAGAACCTTAGGAAAATATGAATGCATGGACCCAAGAATAAATTAGCATGTTTGAGTTAAATGCTAAAGCTACAAATTGCTTATTTTGTTCTTTGGAAAATGATGTGTTTGAGAAAATCATGCATTGTACTTCCGCATTCGATATTTGGGCTACTTTAAACATGCTTTATAATTATGCAAAAACCGATGAGCTCCATACATTTGATGAGGGGAGTGATGACAATTGTCATCCACCCAATACTAATTTGGTTTTTGAAGCCCATAGTGCCTCTAGTCATAAGAGCACAAGAAATTGGAAGAGGAAGGTAGTGTGTCATGCATGCAAGGAAAAGGGGCATGTGAAGAAAAATTGTCCTTCCATGAAGAACAAGGCAAAGAAGAGGTCAAACGCTTCCATGTCATCATCATATTCGAATGAAGCATCCTCTTCCCATGGCTATGAAGCAAATTCAAAAGATTGCCTCATGAATACTAATGATGAGGTACACTCTTCTTCCTCTAGTCATAATAACAAAAAGTGTAGTACTAATTCATCTAATTCTCATGATATGTTTTATGATGAATTGATGGATGAATATAAAATCATATACGCCTTGATGGTTGAAAAGGATAAAGAAAATAGAAAGTTAAAGAAAGAAAATTTAGAGCTTAGCTCACATGTGCATGCATTAGAATTAGAAAATGACAAATTAAAGACTTACTCTATTGAGTCTTGCCATGATACATTAAACCTTGAGCTAAAAGCTTTGAAACATGAAAATGAGGATTTAAAAGATAAATTGAAGTTTAGGAATGATGATTTCAAAATTGAGAATGAAAAATTGAAAGTTGAAAATAACATGTTGAAATCTCAATTGCATGCATTGCATAAATCCATAGATGATTTGAAAAATGAGATGTTGATTTTGAGTAGGAAAGTTAATACTTCCTCTTTTAATTCTAAAAATCAAAATGTCTCATTTAGGAAACCTCAAAAGAAAAATGATTTATCTAAGAATGCCCATGCTCATCATACCTAGCTCTCATGCCATGCATTCTACCATTAGACCTCATAATTATAAAAAGATGAATGAGGTTTCTAAGAATGCTCATACTCATCATGTTTCACATGACAAGAATTTTAAAAATAAATCTCATGTCCATAATAAAAATGAAAAGAAGAAATTTAATGGACATTGTTTTTGTTGTGGTATTTTTGGCCATGCTATTTATGATTGTGCATTCAAGAAAAATCCAAGTGTAGTTAAGACACTTTGGATTCCTAGGCCAACTCACCCCCTAGGACCCAAAGTCATTTGGGTACCAAATATCTCATCTTCTATTGTAGGGGGAGCTACCACACATGGTTGAAGGAAAGTGATGTGTTGAAGTTAACCATGGACTTGAATGATGAATCATCCCTTGGTTGCAACTTCAAGCTACCTTGATGCCTTAGGTAAAGTTGGCATCAAAATTATTCCGGTATCATCTTCTAACTTGCATTGATTACTCTAGTTGAAGATCATGATACTATGCTTAATGATAGTTCATCTCCATGCTATCGATTTATTGTATAAAATAATTTTTGATTTTGATTTCCCGGTCTCCTCGGAGACCTAAGTGGCATGTAATGGGCCTAAGCGACTTTGCGGTTCTAAATAGTAGGCTTATTGTGGCCTTTCGGTTTTCAACCAATAGGAAGGGTTGGAGATCATATTTTTCATTCATTATTTTTGTGATCTCTTAAAATTCATTTTGATATCACTCGATTTCATTTTGTAACGAATTTGAAACAATTTAGCAAAGTAGATTTTGATATCGATAATTGATCCCTCTCTTTGCTACTTAGTTTGATAACTTGCTAGTAATTTATATTCTCATCTTTCTTACTAATGAATATTGCTTGCAAGTTATGAAAAAAAGGAAGGCTAATAACTAGGAAGAAAAAGATTAGTTTGGCAAAGTATCATGAATAAGGTATAACTTTGATAAATTCAAAATCTTAGTGTTATACCTCAATGCTTAAGCTAAAATTATGTCTCTGTACTCATGATTAGGATTACATGTTAAACCCTTGAATTTTTTCATGAGTAGATAGAATTTTAGTACTTAGGCAAATTTCATTGAATGAAGCTTGCTCTATGTAAACATCTATTATTAGAGACCCTCTTATAAGTCCAAACTAGTTTAACATGGTTAGAGATCTTATTCCTCAAATGTTTCACATCCTAAGATCTCCTTAGATTCATTTTGATATCATGTTAACCTCCTTAAAATGAATCTTTACTATCTAGCATAGGTTAAGGTTTTAAATGAAACTTTGCATTGAATCTTGCTATGTAGTATGTTAGCTTGCTAGTAGCCTTAATTTCATTGTCTACTAATGAAGTCTACTTGCAAGTTGTGAATGTAAATGGAAGGTTATGCTATCTTAAAGCTAATGGAAAATGAAATGAAAAAGTTTGGCAAAATTTCTAAGAATAAGGTATGAATTTAATTTTGCAAAAATCTTAATAAAATAATTGAATATCCATGTTTAATAATGTCTCTATGCTCATGATTGTTTTTGCATGACAAATCCTTGAATTTTCATGAGTAGGAAAAATCTTGATAACTTAGCTCATTTCATGATATCATGATATTTATAAAATCGAACTAGGTTAAAATTCTTCGTTAGAGACTTCATTTTAAGTTAAAAATTTGATGAATATGTTTAGATACACATATCACATGAGTCTAGATATTTAAAACTTGAAAATTCATGTCTATATGAACAAATACAATTGGTATCTCACTTTAGGGGACTTATCTTGGAAAGGTTTGACTCAAGTCAATAAATCGACTTGGGAATTTCATTTTAAGTCCAAACTTTATAAACATGTTTAGGAATAGGTATGACATGTTTCCAAGCACTTAGAGTGAACAATTCATATGGATATGGATAAAATGACATAGAGGTGGTTTCATGAAAACCTCTTTTGAACCAAGTTGACTTAAAGGTCTCATTTTCAATCCATATTTGTGAAACATGTTTAGATTTACTTATGTTAGGTATCCATAGGGTTAAATTTGAAAAATCATGAGTAAATATTAAGATTGAAACTTAGCAAGTTTCATCAAAACTAGATTAGTTTTGAATGAAACCATGCTAGGTTGATATCTTGACTTAAGGATATAATTTTCATTTCAAACTTGCCATATACTCTTTACATGACCATCATGTAGTGTCATGAAAGTTTGAATGAAAATTGAACAAGTTTTAAAAATAACTGAAAACTACAAAAATACCATTTCGACCTACATTTGGTATCATTTTCAGTTATTTCTAGAAAAATATAGAAAAATCCTTTTTAAATGATTCTTGAAATTGCACTTTCACTGAAAAATCTATTTTCTTCAGTAAAAAATTTCAAAAAGTTTCATCAAGAATCTAATTTAAAATGGAATTTTGAAGTTGGATTTCGAAAACACAAAGTATCACTTTCTTGAAATATCAATCTTTCTGATACTTTGATATTTCTTCAAAAACTTCAAATGAAACCTTGTGTATACCATTTGGATTTCATTTCTAATATCATTCACACAATTTCTTGAGTAAAATCATTTCTAGGAATGATTTTAATGTCTTGGATGATAGATAGAAATATTCATTTGCTTTTGATTAGAATCAATATAGGATGAAAAATGGACATTGATTTTTAAATTCATTTTGAGTTCAATCTTGATACATGCATTTCAAATGACCATTCAATAATTGGTATCAAAATTTTCGTCCAAAAAAATTGGTTTCAAAAATATTTGTCAAAATATGATTTTGTATAAACTTAAAGCTTGAATTTTGAAAACTTGAAGTATAGGTTGACCTAAGTCAACAAAATAACTTAAAAATTTCATCTTAAGGCCAAACTTAATTCATAGACTTACATTCTCTCATGTTTGATGTCTAGATGCCTAAGTTTGAGAAAACATGAGTAGATAGCAAAACTTGAGACTTAGCATTTTCATATTTTTCATGCTTATTTCAAATGAAAATGTTCTAAGTTCATATTTGGATCAAATGATATTATTTTCATTTCAAACTTCTCAAACATGCTTTAAATGATTAGATCTTAGTTTTTTTTTGAAAGTTTGAATGAAATCAAAAATGTCATATGAGAACATACATGATTTTGTTTTGAATTCAAATATTTAGTTTTGAATTATATCTATCATCTTTTTTCTATCATGTATGATCTTGTTTCATATTAAATATTTGTTTTCCATCCCTTGGTTGAGATTTTCATGGTTGGTTGAGATTTTCATGGTTCATGAAAAATACTCCTTAGAGTCTCAACTTCATGAAAAAATATTTGTTCTTCATCCTTTTGTCTAGATTGACCTTTCTTACCCTTTTTGATTGATGTCAAAAGGGGGAGAAATGTAGGAGAAAATTATAGAGAAAATATAAGTCAAAAGGGGGAGAAATATGGAGAAAAGTATATGGTAAATGGGGAGAAAATTATAAGTAAAGGGGAGGAAAATATAGGAAATCCATGCATATAGATAGGGGTTGTTTAATTACATAAATATGCATGTTGATAGGGGGAGAAATCCCTTAGGTGATATCCTCTATGCTTTAATGATATATTTTCTTAAGGATGTTTGTCATCATCAAAAAGGAGGAGAGTGTTGGCTTTAGGTTTTCAGCCTTAGTCTTAATCTTGATTTTGATGATAACAAACATGGGACTAATGATTTCATTGAGAATATCTTTCAAGTTCCATATCAATTAGCGTTCGATGTCCCCGATCAAAAATATCGGAAGAAATCAGAAATCAGAAGGACATTGATCGTCGTGCTCGGGTTCGTCGTGGAAACTTCTCGAAGAGTGACGCGTGCACCAAAGACGTATTGGATGGGCTCAAAGATCACATGAAAGCTGTCCAAGTTGATGGTCGTTGAAAGCTAAAATCGGGAAACAAAGTGCCGAAGAAAACCATGCTAAAAAATAAAATTTAGCCTAAATTCGATTGACCGAGTAGTCGACCGAACAAGGTAAGAAAAAGACCAGTAGCCTTGTCAGTCGACCGAACACTGCCAAAAATAGGCAGTGGGTACTTCGGTTGACCGGTCGATCGATCGACAGAGGCCTAAAAAGGGCAGTAGCCCTAGCGGTCGACTGAACCGGGTTTGCTGAAGATGCAAGATCGCGTCGGTCGACCGAATGTGGGATCGCGCTGTCTCACGTCTGGGTGGTCGGCCCATCGATCGACCAACCAGAGAGTAAAAATGGCGGTCGAATGAGCGGTCCATCGGTCGGTCGACCGACCAATCGACCGACAATCTGCAACGGATAGAAACCTATCTGTTGAGCTGTCGTTTCTTCAGGAGGGTATAAATACACCCTCATATAACACATTTAATCTTCTTCCTTGACTTTTACATATTTAATTGAGCAATTAAGAGGAAGATTTAAGCCTTCCAAAAGAGGAACTGCTTGCGCTTTGTTGTTTCCGCGAACATCTTCTTCAAGCGCACAAGCTGGGCTCAACTCGGGTTTTGATCAAGCTCTACCTCTTGATGAGTTGAAGGCGCCAAAGGCTTGGAAAAGAGCTTGCAATATTGGTTTTCTCTTTAAGCTCTTTTGATTGTATTTTATTTTTATTTGAACTGTTGTTTCTTTAATTTGGGTTTGTACGAAGACTGGGTGTTAGGTCTTCTTGGTTGGAAGTGGTTACCTGATGTTAGGTGTAAAGCCACTTGTGTAAACTTAGTGTTTACTAGGATTAGTTTAGTTGTCCCTTAGGGTTGAGGTGGAAGAGTGCTCTTGATAAGAAGGTAGAGACTTTCGGGTGTAGAAGTACCTTAGGTCGAGAGTGAGACTCTTCGGTGAAAAGTCCTCTGTGTAAGGGAAACCGAATTAATCTAGTAAAGCTAGTTTGGAAATCTTAAGCGGGGTGCTTAGGTAGTGGAGTAGGCATCGGGGCCGAACCACTATAAATCCTATGTTAGCATTGTTATTTATTATTGCTTGTGCTTAATTGTTTATATCGCTTCCGCATCAAATCGTAAGATTGCAAATTGCCTAAACAATTTAAGAAAATGATTAAAATCGAATTTAGGCTAATCAATTTAGTTAACACACTATTCACCCCCCCCTCTAGTGTTGCCATTTCAACTTCAATAAACTCACTAGAACAAAGTATATCGATTGGTTACAAAATTTGAGGATTGTCCTCACCTAGGAGAGACTTTCCTATGTTCTTGATAACTGGCCTCCGAATACCCCTACCCAAAGGGCTACCGGTGAAGTAAGGGCCACTTACAAGAAGTAGCAAGATGACAGAACTACTGTTCAGTCCATTATGTTTGCCTCTATGTCCGATGTGTTGCAGCGACAACTTGAAAAGATGGACGCTAGGGCCATCCTCTCTCACCTCAAGGAGTTGTATAGTGAAGAGAGCCAGAATGATGGTTAAATACGGTGTGGATACGGATGCGGTGCGGATATTCTCATTTGAAGCGGTACAAATATAAATATCCATATTCACATCCGTAGCGGATACAGATGTGCGGATATGGGGTGTAGTGCGGATACGGATAATGCAGTATTTGCACCGTATTTGATCTATTGCCAGCCCTATTTGTTATTGAAAAAAATTTATCGTTACATAATTCTACTACATGGGTATTGGATGCCGGTTGTGGTTCTCACATTTGCAACTCGTTGCAGAGGTTGAGAATAAGTAGAATGCTAAACAAGGGTGACTACGACCTCCGGGTAGGCAATGGCGCAAGAGTTGCAGCTTTAGCCATAGGAACCTATTGTTTATGTTTGCATTCTGGCTAGACCATTGAATTAAATAATTGTTATTACGTTCCAGTTTTAATAAAGAATATTATTTCTGTTCCCTTGTCACTTGAACATGATTATGAAATGTCTTTAAAAGGTAATTGTTGCCACATATATCATTATGATAAGTTATATGGAACTGGATGCATTTCGAATGGTTTAATGGTCTTAGATGTAACTGATAATATTTTTCATGTTGAAATGCACAAAAGAAAAAGAGATAATTTGAACCTCACCTATCTTTGACATTTGAGGCTCGATCATATTAATGAGAATCGGATCAACAAGTTGCATAAAGATGGGTTATTTGACCCATTCGATTTTGAATCGATGCAAACTTATGAATCTTGTCTCAAGGGAAAAATGACCAAGTCCCCCTTCATTGGAAATAGTGAGAGGGCCGCTGAGTTGTTAGAGTTGGTTCACACAAATGTGTGCGGACCGATGGCAACTCAAGCCAGAGGTGGGTTTTCCTACTTCATCACGTTTACAAATGATGCATTGAGGTTTGGATATGTCTACTTGTTGAGACATAAGTCCGATGCTTTTGAAATGTTCAAAGAGTATAGGGCTGAGGTTGAGAAACAAGTAGGGAGAAGTATTAAAACCCTTCGATCAGATCGAGGTGGTGGATACTTATCCACTGAGTTCCTAAGTTATCTCAAGGACAATGGGATTGTCTTCGAATGAACCCCTCCTAGCACACCACAACATAATGGAGTGTCTGAAAGGAGGAATCACACATTGCTAGAAATGATGCAGTCCATGCTTTGCTTTACTAATGTCCCGATTTCTTTTTGGGGATATACGCTAGAAACGCTATCTACCTTCTTAATAAGGTTCCCACAAAATATGTCTCTAGTACACCATATGAGATATGGAGTGGCAAGAAACCAAGTCTAAGGCATCTCAGGATTTTGGGTTGTCCTGCGTACGTAAAAAAGTTGGAGTTAGATAAACTTTATGCTAAATCAACAAGGTGCAGGTTTGTGGGATACCCTAAAGAGGGTTTAGGGTATTACTTCTTAGAAAAAGAGTTTATCAAGGAAAGTGGGAGTGGAAGAAATGTTGAACTTGATGAAGATCAACAACCGCAGACCGAATCGCAACAACCGGTGGATAGTCCACAGGTTGAACCAGTCACAGAATCACTACCTCCCAACACTCTTCGTAGATCAGGGAGATTGCATCGACAACCTGAGAGATTCTTCCTAACCATTGAAAATGACCAGGAAGACGTTGATCCGTAATCCTATGATCAAGCAATCAAGGATGTTGATTGCAAACAATTGCAGGAAGAAAAGAAATCCAAAATGGACTTGATGTTCACCAACCAAGTTTGGACTTTGGTTGACTTACCCGAAGGAGTTACTCCTATAGGGTGTAAGTGGATCTTTAAGAGAAAGATTGGAGATAATGGCCAGGTGGAGACCTATAAGGCCAGGCTAGTAGCAAAAGATTTCTCTCAAAGGCAAGGTGTTGACTATGATGAAACTTTTTCTCCTATAGCCATACTCAAGTCCATTAGGATAATGCTAGTCATTACTGCATATCATGACTACAAGATCTGCCAAATGGATGTCAAGACTGCATTCCTCAATGGTGAACTTGAGGAAGAGGTCTATATGACCCAACTAGAAGGATTCGTGTCTTCGGTAGGACCGGAGAAGGTATGCAAATTGCAAATGTCCATTTATGGACTCAAGCAAGCCTCGAGGAGTTGGAACATCCATTTTGATGAGACAGTCAAAGAGTTTGTCTTTATAAAAAATGTAGACGAACCTTGTGTCTACAAAAAGGTTAGTGGGAGCGCCGTTGTGTTTATTGTGTTGTATGTAGATGACATACTGCTTATGGGGAATGTTGTTCCTCTGCTCCAGTCAATGAAAGCATGGTTATCCAAAAAAATTTCCATGAAAGACTTGGGTGAAGCATCCTATGTACTTGGCATTAAGATCTATAGGGATAGGTCTAGAAGGATGCTTGGTTTGTCCTAGTCTCCGTATATTGATATTGTGCTAAAAGGTTTAACATGGAAGGCAGTAGAGGAGGTTACTTGCCTATGAGTCATGGCATCACTCTTTCCAAGAAGATGTCTCTTAAGACATCTGAGGAGAGAAAAAAGATGAGCGAGATCTCTTATGCTTCGACAATAGGATCCATCTTGTATGCAATGCTCTGTACTCAGCCTGATGTCACTTATGCCCTAGGGGTAACTAGCAGATTTTAGGCGGATCCTATAGAGGAACATTGGAAAGCTGTAAAGAACATTCTTAAGTACTTAAGAAGGACTGAAGATGTTCTCCTGATTTATGGTGGGTCAGATTTTAAATTGGAGGGCTACACAAATTCTAGCTTCCAATCGGACCCGGATGACAGTAAATCCATTTATGGGTATGTATTTACTCTGAATGGTGGCGCAGTACGCTGGAAAAGTTCCAAGCAAGGTACTATGGCCGATTCGGTGACAGAAGTTGAGTTTATCGCTGCAAGCAAAGCCGCCAAGGAAGGAGTGTGGATAAAGAAGTTCATCTCTGAGCTGGGTGTTGTTCCTGAGGTTGCCAGTCCAGTCCCTATTTATTGTGATAACACTAGGGTTGTTGCTCAAGCAAAGGAACCTAGATCCCACCACAAATCAACACACATCCTAAGGCGTTATCACCTAATCAGAGAGATCATTGGATGTGGCGATATAAATGTTGAACGTGTCGACACGAAAGATTATATAGCAGATCCATTCACAAAGCCATTACCACACCAGTAGTTCGATCGCCACTTTAGTTGTATGAGTATTAAATACCGAATGATTGGCTACAAGTGCAAGTGGGAGATTGAAAGAAATAGTGCCCTTGAGCCAATCACATGTTGATGTGTAGGGAACTAGTTTTGGTTAATGAATAATATGAGACAACTTTTCATCATATGCTGATATATATTTTGTATGTATTGCATTGTGATGAACCCCATGGACCCGGGCAATTGATTCCAAGGTCATGATGAGATCATGCTAGTGAGACTTGGAATCAAGATGCCCCTATTCTAAATGTTCCCAGTCGTAGGATCACCAATTAGGGGATTGGTGATTTCGGATGGATTGGTGCACCCGGTACATGCCTTATACGATAAGGGGTAGCTGATCTCACAAGTACCTATGAGCCATCATTTAATGTACAAGTGCATGTGCTCATTAGGGAATGAGTTCACTGAACAGACCTACATAAAAAACACAAAATGGAATCCTTACATTAGTGTCGATAAGATGTTCCTCGGGTGATAGTAGGTGCAACTAGTCCTTGGACCTGAGGTTGTCATGGTTACCTTGTGAGTGTCGACTCATTGCTTTGGACTTATCCTTAAGTGGCCTTCAGTGTCACCCATGGGAATGGGAAAGCACCCATGGAAGTATGTGAGCAACCAGTATGGAATCAGTTATACCTAGTAACATGAGATAATATCCTATGTGTCCCTACAAGTGTCGACTCAAGAATCTCTGGCCATAGTAGATATGAATGTCAGAAAAAGGTTTTCTGATATGTCATTATTGAGACGACGACTTGGCAGGCAGAATACATATGAATCGGTATTAGGGTTTGACACTTTTTCCGTACCCTAGACGTATTCGGGACATTGTAACTGAGATACTTAGTTGCATGGTAACTAATCACCGAAGGGCGTTCGATCCCTATATATTGAACCTCACACTATCCGGATAGTCATGACACGTTGCTAGACGCCAATCTTGACTTATGAGTGGAGTCTCTCACAACCACACTAAGGTAGTGTTTGGTTGGATGGAATAGAGAGGTAATGAAATACTATTCCTTATACCCCACTTATTTTCTTATTTGGTTGCAACTTATAGACAAAGAATAAGTGAGCCATAAGGAATAGATAAGGAATACTATTCCTTACCTCAACCCAAGGAATAGTATTCCTTGTCTATTCTTTATGATATTTTCCTATATTGTCCTTCAATATTTACAATATTACATAATAATATAAAAAAATAAATTATTATATTAATTTTAATAATTGTTTATCTTAAATAAATAATTATTATTTTATTATTAAATATTATTTTAATAATTATTTTTTAAAGATTTAGTTTTTTATGAAAATAAATAAATAATAGTTTTTATTACTTTAAATTAATATATTATTTTACATTAATCCATATTTTTATTATGTTGTTATTAGTTAAAATAAATTATAACATAATTTATTATATTTTTAGAAGGGTATTTTAGTCATTTTTCTATATTATCATTCAATATTTATAATATGAATATAAAAATTAAATTGTTAAATTATTTTTAATAATTACATATCATAATTATTATTTTATTATTAAATAATATTTTAATAGTTATTTTTTGAAGATTCGGTTATTTTTTATGAAAATAAAATAAATAATAGCGTTTTATTATTTTAAATTAATAAATTATTTTATATTGATTCATACTTTTATTATATTGTTATTAATTAGAAAAAATTATAATAGAATTGATTATATTTTTAGGAGGGCATTTTAGTCATTTCCTCTCAATTTATTGTATATTTTTCGTGTTAACTAAACAAAGTAATATATTCAGTTTTATTAAGAAGGATATTTTGGTCATTTAATTTTCAATTCCTTGTCTATTTTTTATGCTAACCAAACAAAGTAATTCTATTCTTCGCTTAGTTTACAACATCAACCAAACAAGGTAATACTATTCCTCATCCATTCCATTCCTTGTCTATTCCTATTCCTTATGAATTCACTCCATCCAAGCAAACACACCCTAAAGGAGTTTAGTGGTGGCTCGTAAAAATCGAGTAGAAGTCATTCTATCAGATCCGACTCTCCGTGATGCACAACTCACTGTTGGCTTAGTGTAGGGCCCAATAGGTCACACACAACAGGCTATCCTCGTAACGGACCTTATGAGATAAAGTATTAATGCGGCCCTATATGTCTACTAGTATGGACATGCTGCAACTCGATCACGGATCTCATTTACAGACATGATAGGAAAGTTGTTTCATATAGAAACGAATGCACGAGGAAGGAGCTCCTCGGTAACCCTAATTTGTAGGAAGTGGCACATGATAATATTTCATGTAGTTGACCGATTAAATTTAATTATGAATTAAATATTTAATTAACTACTTGACCAGGAATATATTTAATTATGAATTTAATATAATTTAATTTTGAATCAAATATACATGGTGGGAAAATTAATTTCTAACCATGAGCCCAACCGATTAATTGGGAATTTATTTATTTGGATAAATCCTAATTAATAAGAATTTGATTTATGAAGATAAATCATAAAATTAATAGATATATGATTTATGAGGATAATCATAATTCTATTAATTAATAAGAAATTGAATTATTTAGATAAACATCTTTCCTATTGTTTAGGGAATTGATTTATTTAGATAATTATCATTCTTGTTTAGAGGTGTCTTCTAGTTGGGTGTGCCACCTACCCACTTGGAGGATTCCGAAGAAGGACAACGAGGTATTCTTTGATCTACCTCCTCATTTTGTTGTTTTCTCATCTTCTCTTTCTCTCGTTTTGGAGCCCGGTTCTTGGTGGGAGGGCCGACCTAACTCTTGAGGTTTCGGGGTTTTGAGATAGCGTCTGTGTTGAGCCACAACGAGTATGGTTGTTCGCTGCCCCTTTGTTGAGAGGTGCCTGGTGTGGACTATCATTGGAGGACGTGTGTGCGCGCGTCTTGATACGTGAATGGGAGCACCCTATCCAACCGCGGTATAAGGTATACCTTGCCCCTTCTACTCGTAGATTAAATTCCTTAATTGTTGCTAAAGTATATCACTGTTTTGGGATGTTTCAAATATTTAAATATATTTCCGATGTGTTTCTTATTCCCATCCCAACAGAAAGTTGTCTTCTGAATATCCTAATCTCTAATCCTCAAATAGTAATACCCTGATCTCATATCAATCTTTGAGAATCACTGAGCCCCTTGCAACTGATCGAATAAGTCATCAATCATGGGAAGCGGGTATCGGTTCTTGATCATCACCTTATTGAGCTATCGGTAATCAATGCACATCTGCATGGATCCATCTTTCTTTTTCATGAGCAACACCGGCGCCCCCATGGGTGAGACACTTGGACGAATCAACCCAATGTCCAATAGCTCCTGCAATTGTACCTTAAGCTCCCTCAGCTCCGCGGGTGTCATTCGGTATGGGGGAATTGATATACACTTCACCCCCGCTATAGCTCAATATAGAACTTGGTCTCCCGCACCGGTGGTAGTCCCGGCAACTCCTTAAGAAACACATCTGGGAAGTCCATGACCACTGGAGTACTCTCTATGCTGTTGGCCGAGCCCTCGTCGATAACATCTATAGAGACAAAAGCCTAGAAAGATTGACAACCACCCACCATCAGTTTACGGGCCTGGAGAGCAGAGATCACACTGAGTCTGAGTCCGTTGCGCCACTGAAGTTGCCGACATAGGAGCTCTCCCTCTGGGTGGTATTGTTGCTTGACCGCCCCCCGCAGGGCAGTCCCTCCTGATGTGGCCTGACAAGCTCCTCTGTGCCTCCTCCCGCACTACCCACACTCTGGCACCTCGGCTCTCTGCCCTCCTAGTACTATAGCACTCTGAGTAGCTGACGGTGGTCCCATCCGCATACGTCCTTTGAAATTTCCCTGTCCCTGGCTCTATGGGCGTGCGGTCCAATGCCGACACCCTCAGACTGGGTGCACCTGTCCTCCTAACGGTGCTGCCTAAACCTCTTTCGGGCTGGTCCATCCTCGGTGTAGTGTATCATTCTATTGATTTGTACCCTCAAACTCTCCACTAACTGCCTCACCTGGTCCATCCCAGTCACCACTAGGGATGGGTGCTAACGGGACAATCGTGAGAACTCAATCTCATACTCCGACACCGTCATGGTGCCCATATGCCGAAGCTGCTAGAACTCTCTTGCCTGCCTTTCGCGAACATTCCTGGGTAGGTACTTTTCGATGATGGCAGTTCGAAATTCTCCCCACGTAGGGGCTGGTGCATGAGTCCCCCTACGTGCCCTCCATGCATAGTGTCATTCTTTCGCTGGGCCCCTAGGTTGCAGCCCAACTATGTGTGCCATTGCCTCAAAGGAACACTCCAAGACCGAGCATACCTCTGTACAGTCGTTAAGGAATGTTGTCACGTCCACTACCTGATCTGTGCCTATGAATATTGGCGGCTTCAGATTTACAAAGTCCATGTACAACGAGCTATGTACCAGCGGCTCTCGCCGGTCCTCCTGCTCGTATACAGACTAAACTGGCTTGATCGGCTCGATCACTGTGGGTGCCGCTGGTGGTACAGGTGGGGTCAGCTGCTGCACCAGCTCTCGCTCCTTATGAAGCTCCTCTTGCTCCCTGAAGAACTCCTCCCATTCTCTACAGAATCCGTCCCATTCCCTATGAAGCTCCTCTGTCAGCTCAATCACCTGGGTCTCTAGCAGTATAACTCTGGGATCTCGCACTGCCTCCTCCTGAGCCGCCTGATTGGTAGCACGGCCTCTGCCTCGGCCGCGTCTTCCAGCGGAGTTACTTCCACTTCCACTCATCATGGCATTATCATGTGCCTCCATTTCTATTAATAAAAAAATCAAGTACTACACAATTTAACATATGAACAATCAACTTAAATAAAAAATATGTACTGCCGCTGGTGCGCATGTTAAGCTGTCGATCTCGTGATTAGGACATATCATATGTGAACACGCTAGTAATGCCCCATACGATACGCACTATCCTATTGTCGTACCCGCTCTAATACCATATTGTCACACCCCAAATCTGGTATGACTGGCCAAGGTACGCCATGTACCCTGAAGTCTAACCCAACTCAAACCACAGACACTATAAATAACTTGAATAGTCTATGACATTTCAAAAGAGATAAAATAAATATTAAATCCCAAATCAAACCAATGACACAATGAAAAATCAAATGTCCAAGTTACTTTAAGGAAACTTTTATTAAATAACCAAGACTCCTATAAATAAGAAAAGTGCGAAAACAAATAACCCGACCATGACATGTCTCAACAACTCAAAAGAAAATACAAATAACTCAAGTAACCCCCTCGACCATGACATGTCATGAGACCCGCTGGCCTGCCACCACCAGCGCGCTACTACACCCTAGTACCTCTTTGATCTATCTCAAATGCTGAAAAACAACAAAGATGAGGGGTAATCTCAAATGCAATAGCACAATAATATGAATGCTCACCGGACCTTTCGATCTATGAATGCCACGTAGGGTAGGTAAACGGTGTGGCTGCTGAATTACCACCCAGCTCAGTGTCGTCTCTTTGGGGCATGCACTCCCCTCATCGACACTGGCTCTTCTGATCCGTCTCTTTGGGGCATACGTTTCCCTCACTAGTCGGGTCTCTGGATGGTCTCATTAGGGTATGATCTCCCCTCACCAACCGAACTTCCGAAATAAGGCCAACGCTATCTCTTTGGGGCATACCCTCCCCTCACCGGCGAGGCTACCGGGAAATGCAATAAGCACATCACACACACAGATATATATACAAACAAAAGATACGCTATACAACAGATAAATAAGGGTAAGTTAATGACATACCTCAACCTCAACATCCTCATGCCATACATCACAACAACATATGTGCATATATCATAATGATGTTCACAATCTTAAATAAATAGATATAACACATCCAACAATGTAGGAACAAGCCAATCTGGCTAAACACATTCAACAAGTATAACACCCAAAATATACATCATAACCATGAAAGTAAGGAAAATGAAAAACATGAATAACCCTAGAACAAGGTAACACCACTTAGCGACCCTACACAATCCTAGTCATGTACCCTAGGGCCGGCCTACCTCCCTCACCCGAGTGCCCTAAAGGCAAGGAGGGTTTGGCCCCCTAGGATTTCTTTAGGGTCGACTCATCCGAATGTCAACCTAGGGTTCTAATGTCTCTAGGTGTCCCTAGGATCCCTAATTTCCTAATTGTAGGTCTCTATAATTTTTATAACTTTAGAAATAATTCAACATACCTTAAAGTGTATTCCCTAGGTGAGAAAATATATCTAGGATGCTAAAATGTATCACTAACATGGCTAGCCACCCTAGGGTTCCTAAGGAACCACCTAAAGGGGCGGCGGCATACCCTAAACCATCGAAACTTCTTTCTTTCATCAAGAACCCCTAACAACCAACAAGCAAACCAAAGAATTTCTCAAGAATTCAAGGAGGAAGAGGGGTGGCACAGCAATCGAAAGGCCAGCCAAATCGCCCAAAAATCAATTCGGTAAAATCACGACGACGACGAGAAAACCCTCAATTCGAATATCCAATTCGATATGAGAAAAATGCACCAAAAATCGACGAAAACCCCATGACATAGGTGCGGCGGCATGGATAAAGAAAAGGGAAAAAAAGGCTAAATCCACTCACCTCCTTGGAGAAAATGGAAAGGAAGAAGACGCTAAGGATCTTCCTTCAATTGACGCCGACGAACTCGCAGAATTCCGGCTCCGATGGCTCCTTCTCTCCCTTCGGTGTCGCCCTCTCCCTCTCTCTAGGCCTCGGGCGGCGTGCGACTAAACCCCTGGCCGCACGCCCCAGATTTATTTTTATGGGGTCTGGTTGGGCCCCAAATGACCGTTTTACCCCTCCTTAAGTTATTCGACTTAAAAAATCCATATCTAACCCGTTCTAACTCCAATTCGAGTTCCCATTGAACCGCTAGACTCAAATCAAGACCCTCTATAATCCTATCATGCTAAATCATATAAATATGGCAATTAAGTTTTTCCTAATTTTTTCTACATTAAATGCTTACCCGGATTTAACCCCGAAGCTTTTCGCCAGTCCGCGCTAACTCGAGCCTACGGTCCCCTGCTTGAGGATAAAATTTTATTATTAGAATTTTGGGTATTATAATCCAACTTCAAAACCTACACTCTAGGTCTTACACTAACTCAAATATAATGAAATAAACAACAAAATACAACAATAAATAGATAAATAAATCAAACAATAAAGTACTTAGCTCCACAAAAAAGATTCCTGGCTTCCTCTTGATGCCTTTGATGATGAAGTAACGAAGTAAAAGTTTAATCAAAGAGATGAAAGGTTCAAGCTAGGGTTTTCACAAGATTGGCTCAATGATGGCTTAGAATTGATCAAAAGATGGCTCAAGGAGGTTAGAAGTGATCAACATCAAGGAGGAAGGCTCTCATTGTTGGCCTAAGGTTTTCAACCTTGGTCTTAATCTCGGTTTTGATGATAACAAACATGGAACTAATGTTTCATTGAGAAATCTTTCAGGTTCCAAGTTGGTTAGCGCATGACGCCCGCGATCGGAAAGATCGGAAAAATTGGAGAAATCGGCAAGAACGCTCGTCGACGCGCTCGGAATCATCGGGTAGTTAAAGTTTAGGATTAGAGTGTCTAGAATAAATATGTAATCCTCTTTTATGATGCAAAGAACCCAAAATCTGGAAATGAAGAACACGAAAAGAAATCAGCAAAAAAGATGATTTCTCAGGTTCGGTCGCAGGGGAGGTCGACCGAACCGAGCCCGGAAAGCACAGAGGGCTCCGATCGCTCGAACGATCGCTTGGTCGGTCGACCGACGTTCGATCGGACCAACGACTGACGATATAACGGCTTGAAAAATAGCCATTTATACCCGTTGTGCCCGACCACCACTTGGTGGTTTGCCTATTTAAAGGCCCTCTAAGCCTTCCTATGACCCTCTAATGCTTCATGAGATATTCTTCGACACCTACAAGCTTTGATTGAGCCATCTTTGTTGAAACCCTAGCTTTCCACCTTATTTTTCTTGAGTTTGCCTTCAAGCTTGATTTGATTCATCATCAAGGCATCAAGAGGAGCTAGGATTCATTGTGTTTGAGCTAAGTATTTGTGTTATTGTATTTTCCCCCCATTACTTATATATTTTCTAGTTTATTTTATTATATTTGAACTTGTGTAAACCTAGGTTGCTAGGTTTGATAGATTGGGTGGTTGCCTTTGTGTTTGAGGTTTAAATCCACCGGTATAAATGTAGTTTGCTAGGATTAGTTGTGTTGTCCTTAATATTAGTAAAGTGTTTAGTAATGAATAATCTATCATGGAAATAATCTTAAACCTTATTTGACGGTAGGGACCAAATCCTAAACAGAAGTAAAGTGTGGGGACTAAAACTAAAATTTTAAAACTATAGGGACTAAAACCAAAATTGGAGGAAACTATGGAGACCAAAACTATTATTTTCCCGTTAAATCTATCATGGCAATTCATTACTAATATTAGTCATTGGTAAGGAAAAATCTTAGAAATAATTGCTACCTCTTAATGACACTAAGTGTATATATACATATATTCACTAGGGTGGTAGTTTTCCTTAATTGATGTCTTTCCTAGTTCTCGTCTTAGTTCTACTTGTCGATCGAGGTGACCCTCGTTTCCTAATGTTTCCAAGTATGAGGGTTAGTCCCCTCCGGTCACCTTTCCCCCTTCTTGGCTCGGTCGAACCTTGAGCAGGGCATGCCTTGCTCGGCCCGACTAACCCCTGGTCTTTTATGCTGGTCTGGTGCGCTGCACCAAAATAGAGTTTTTTATATATATTAGGAAACCTCGGGTCTTACAAAAAACTAGTTTTCAAGTCCCAAATTTGACCATAGGTTGACTTTTCTCATCCTTTTTTATTGATGTCAAAAGGGAGAGAAAAATATAAGTAAAAGGGAAGAAAATATAGGAAAACCATGCATATAGATAGGGAGAGTTTATTTCCATAGATATGCATGTTGATAGGGGGAGAAATCCCATGTTTGATATCATTTGTGCTTAAATGATATATTTTCTTAAGGATGTTTGTCATCATCGAAAATGGAGAGATTGTTGGCCTAAGGTTTTCAACCTTGGTCTTAATCTCGGTTTTGATGATAACAAACATGGAACTAATGTTTTATTGAGAAATCTTTCAGGTTCCAAGTTGGTTAGTGCACGACGTCCGCGATCGGAAAGAGCGGAAAAATTGGAAAAATTGGAAAAATCAGAGAAATCGGCAACGACGCTCGTCGACACGCTCGGATTCATCCGGTAGTTAGAGTTTAGGATTAAAGTGTCTAGAATGAATATGTAATCCTCATTTATGATGCAAAGAACCCAAAATCCGGAAATGAAGAACGCGATAAGAAATTAGCAAAAAAGCTGATTTCTCAGGTTCGGTCGTAGGGGCGGTTGACCGAACCGAGCCCAAAATACACAGAGTGCTCCGGTCGCTCAGGCGATCATTTGGTCGATCGACCGACGTTCGATCGGACTAGCGACTGGCGGTATAACGGCTTGAAAAATAGCTGTTTATACCCGTTGTGCCCGACCACCACTTTGTGGTTTGCCTATTTAAAGGCATTCTAAGCCTTCCTATGACCCTCTAATGCGTCATGAGACATCCTTTGACACCTACAAGCTTTGATTGAGCCATCTTTATTGAAACCCTAGCTTTCCACCTTATTTTTCTTGAGTTTGCCTTCAATCTTGATTATATTCATCATCAAGGCATCAAGAGAAGCTAGGATTCATTGTGTTGGAGCTAAGTATTTGTGTTGTTGTATTTTCTAGTTTATTTCATTGTATTTGAACTTATGTAAACCTAGGTTGCTAGGTTTGATAGATTGGGTGGTTGCCTTTGTGTTTGAGGTTTAAATCCACCGGTGTAAACGTAGTTTGCTAGGATTAGTTGAGTTGTCCTTAAGGTTGAGGTGTGAGAGTGCTCTTGATAGGAAGGCGAGATACTTCCATGTGTGGAAGTGCCTTCGGTTTGAGAGTGGAGACTTTTCGGTGTAAAGTCCTCATTGTAAGAAAACTAATTAGTCTAGTAAAATTAGTTTGGAAATCCGGTGCTTAGGTAGTGGAGTAGGCATTGGGGCCGAACCACTATAAATAATTGTATTAGTATTGATATATTATTTTATATTAATTGCTTTATCATTTATCGCTTCTGCTTTTAGTCATTCAATCGTGAATTGCCTAAGTAATCTAAGAAACGTTTAAAATCGAATTTAGGCAAATAGATTTAGTTAACACACTATTCATCCCCCTCTCGTGTGGCCATTTCACCAACACTCATGGCTTCCTATTTATAAGCCATGAAGAGAAGAGGTAACACACCTCTTCTCAATGGGCAAAAATTTGCCTGTTATCGACCGCCGGTCGTTGGTCCGGTCGAACATCGATCGATCGACCAATTGACCGCCGGAGCACTTTGTGCATTCCAGGATCGGTTCGGTCGACCGCCCCTTCGAGCAAACCTGAGAAATTTGCTTTTTTGCAAATTTTGGGTTTGGTTTTTGGGTTCTTTGCATCATAAAAGAGGATTACATATACATTCTAGACACTCTAAACCTAAACTCTAACTACCCGACGAATCCGAGTGCGTCGACGAGCATCCTTGCCAATTTCTTCGATTTCTCTGATTTTACCAATCGTAGACGTCGAGCGCTAACCAACTTGGAACCCGAAAGTATTTCTCAATAAAATATTAGTTCCATGTTTGTTATCATCAAAACCGAGATTAAGACCAAGGTAGAAAACCTTAGGCCAACAGACTGCTGGTCGGAACGTCTACCAACTTCCTTAAGGGGAACGTCTTTTATTTGTCGTTCTCCCTAGGAGTTATACCCTTGTGGCTTTATTTTCCTTTGTAAGTTACCCTCCAAGGGCTTGTAAGTGTAAATATCCCTTTTCGAGTCTTTATGAATGAAAAGGATGCCTTCTATATTCATCTTTGTTGTGTGTTTTTTACCGAGTTCGATCGACTACTTGATTTGTTGAAGCTTTGCTATATGCATGTCCTAGTTAGAATAATATCTAAATTTGGGGTTACCTATTTGGTGTTTATGAATAAAGGGTTGCGACCAAAAATAATGGCGTGGTAGCCAACGAGCTAGGCTAGTAGAAACCAACTCCTTGTCGTGTGAGGGCGCTGACCGTTCTCGAGGGTTCCTGTCGAGTTCACCAGGGAGGGTAAGGTAGGACCGTGTGTGAGGAGTCAAATAAGGGCTCTAAGGCCAAAAGTAGCGACTCTAGGGACGAGGACCATACTTGGTGAAAACTGAGCTCACGAGAAGCGCGCTTGAGGTCGTGTTGCTCATTTATAGCATGCCGGGCTGAGCTGGAGGCCACATTTAGGGCCGAACACCAGACTCGGTGAAAACTGATCTTGCGAGAAGCGCGCTTGGGGTCGTGTTGCTCATTTAGAACATGTCGGGCTGAGCCGGGGGCCACATTTAGGGCTGGGGACCAAACTTGGTGAAAACCGAGCTCGAGAAAAGCGTGCCTAGGGTTGTTCAAGGCGTAGGAGCCTGAGATAAGCATTGAGGCCGGCGAGCTAGACTAGTAAAAACTAAGTTCTGGTCGTTGAATGGGGCACTAAGGCCAACGAGGTTAGGCTGGTGAAAACTAAGCCCCAATTGCTTGTGGAGGCTTTGTAATGCCAAGAACAAGGGAGACTGGCCGAGGAGGAACGGTGTGTCACATGGGTCAAGGGCCGTTTGTGAGACCATGTAAATTCCTCCTACAAAGAGTAATTTGATTGTGAAATATTATGAAGATACATCGTGTCCCATCGAGAGTTAAGCTCGGCCTACACATGGTGGGGATTCGTTAAAACCTTTCATGGGAAAAACCTAGTGGGAAAAAAATGCCAAGTAAGGAAAAGAGCACTCCAGCCTTGTTGTAATTTAAGGGTGGAACCTTAGCTATAGTAGACCCGTAGAGAGGCCGCGTTCCAGGACCATGGGAGTTCTCGTCCGGAGAGCTCAGTGATTCTTTAAGTGCCCTTTCTGAGGACCTATGTTATCCGGTAGGGGCCCTCCCAGTCTGGAGTGAGCTTACCTTCTTCGGCTGTTTTTCTTTGGGGTTCAATCTTTCGGAGAATGAGGTCTCCTTCTGCAAGATTTCTGGGTCTGACACGTTTTTCATATTTTTGAGCAATCTTAAGTTTCATTGCTTCTTCTCTAATTTTGGCGAGCTCTCACTCTTCTTCAATAAGATCGAGCACGGCGACTCGGGCTTCTGTGTTGCCTTGTTCCTCGAAAGTAATTATGCGGAGGTGGACTTGGCGACTCGGTGACTCGGGCTCTACGCTTTCAACATGGATCATGGCCTTTCCTCCATAGACGAGCCGGTAAGGAGTCTCCGAGGTGGAGGATTGTGTAGTTGTGTTGCTCCAGAGTTCTTCGAGTAGCTCTTCGACCTAGTATCCCTTGACCCGGTCGAGCTTCTTCTTTAATCCTGTTAGAATGATCTTGTTGCCTGCCTCAACCAGGCCGTTTGTTTGTGGGTGTTAAACAGACGAAAAGAGTTGTCAAATGCTAAGGTCTTAGCAGAACTCTCAAAATTGACAATTTGTGAATTGTGTTCAGTTGTCGCTGACAAGCTCACACGATATTCCATACCTGCAAATGATGTTTTTTTTATCAAACTTTTGTACATTTTCAGTCACAATTGAAGATAGGGGTTTAGCCTCTATCCATTGGTAAAGTAGTCAATTGCTACGACCAAGAATTTGAATTGACCTGGGGCTAGGGGAATGTGTAGAGCCGGTAAACTAGTGTTCGAGCTGTGTAGCGGTTCATGGTGTAGTTGAAAGACTTCAGAGAATCTTTGGCATTTGTCACATTTTGTGCTAGGGGAATGCTTGGCCAGAAGTAGTCAGCCCAAAGGATTTTGGTGACCAGGGATTTTCCTCCGATGTGGTTGCCACAGATGCTGTCGTGGACTTCCGCCATTATGGTGGTTGTCCGGGGTTGGGCGACACACTTGAGGAGTGGTCAAGAGTATCCATTCTTGTAGAGTTGGTTATCAAAGAGTGTATAATAGCTTGCTATTAGGGATGGCAATATTACCCGTACCCGCGGATACCCGCGGATACTTACCCGACACGAGTCGGGTATGGTAAACATATTATACCCACGGGTACGGGTACGGGTATAAATTTTTACCCATTTAATAAATGGGTATGGGTATGGATACTATACTATCCACACCCGCGGATACCCGCTACCCGTTAATATATATGAAAAATTAAATTTATAATTTCATATATTAATATTTAATGAAAAATTTAAAAATAAATCTAAATATAATATATTTTTAGGGATATCAATTTCCAATTTTAATTGAAAGTACCTTGATTTTAAATTTAATTTTGGTTTTAAATATAATGTTGCATAAATGATTATTGATATTTCTTAAGATAATTTTATGATTTAGAATTTAATTGTTACGTAGTTTATTTTATGGATTAATGTTTCTCAACCAAGTTATTAATAGTGGTGAAATGAGAATCATTGGTGGTATACTATTATAATAAAATAAAAATTCTTGTCATATATTAAATGGGTATCCGCGGATATCCGTGGGTATCAATTACCCGCGAGGGTGCGGGTGATGGATATCCATCGCGGGTGCGGGTGCGGGTACGGGAGACGGATTTAGTAAACGGGTGCGGGTGCGGGTGTGGCACTATCCGCCCCGAACCCGCCCCGTTGACATCCCTACTTGCTATTCTTTTAAATTTATTTGGGTTGAAAATGTGTTCTGAAATCTCACCTCGTTTGAGGTAATTATTGTTTCTACAGTCTGTGCCTTGCTTGGACCTCGGCCAAGGTGTTGGCCGATTGGTGCTCGGATGTCCGAGGACTTGCTTAATGTTCGATCTATTGTTTTGAGGTTTTTGGTATTAGCAAATTTGTACAATAGGTCGGCTCGGGTATTTTCTTCTTGAGGTATGTGCTGAATCACGCAACTATCGAAGATAGTGATCAAAGAAAGTACTAGTGAGATATACCTTTCAAGGGAGGGGTCCCTGGCTTGGCAAGTGTTGTTGACCTATCCTACGACAAGTTATGATTCACTTTTCACGATTATGTTTCGAGTTTTCACTTCATGAGCGAGTTTTAAACCAGCGATCAAAACTTCATACTCTGTCTGGCTGTTGCTGGCTTTGAACTGGAATTGAAGGGACTGTTCTAAGGCGATTTTCTAGAATGATGCCTGCCCCGCTTCCTTTTTCGTTGGGGGCACCATCTACAAATAGTACCTAGGTTTCCGCCTGTTTGGGAGTATATTCCTGGTTGGTGAATTCGACGACAAAGTCAACCAGAGTTTAGGCTTTTATGGGACCCATGGGTTTGTATTCAATGTTGAACTCTCAGAGTTCTACTATCAAGATATCATTCATCCTACGAGTTCCGGTTTAGCCAGTTTTGCCTAATCGATTTCTCAGTACGCACCTAAATGTAATGACTCTGAAAATACGGCCTTAGTCTTCGGGCCGAGATGACCAAGGCGAAAGCAAGCCTATGGTATTTGATTTCTTGTCCTTGGAGAACCTTGCTAACGAAGTAGATCAACTTTTGATCCATTTCTTATTCTTGGATCAAGACCGGACTATGGGTGCTTTATGTGACTGTGAGGTGGAGAAAAAGGGTTTCACCTCGTTGCGATTTATCCAAAACGGATGGGCAAGCAAGAAAGTGTTTCAACTCTTTGAAAGCCTATTTGCATTTTTCATCCCAATGGAAATTCTGCCTCTTCTTTAAGATCTTAAAGAAGTGGGCAATGCGACCATCCTCCCCGTAAGATGATGTACCTCCTTGATGTTGCACAGGCGTATCTCTTGAATGGCCCGACATTTCTCCATATTTGCTTCTATCCCTTGATGTGTCATCATGAAGCCGAGGAACTTGCCATCATGCACTCCGAAGGCACACTTTTCTAGGTTTAATCTCATATAGTAGCATCTAAGCTGGCTGAAGATCTCGATAAGATCAGTGCAACGATCTCCGGTAGCTAGTGTTTTAGCTACCATGTCATCAACATATACTTCCATGTTGCAACCAATTTGCTTCTCAAAGACTTTGTTCATCAATCATTGGTACATGGCTCTTGCATTTTTAAGCCCGGAGGGTATTACCCTATTTTTTCTTCACCCTAGTGTTTACATGCTCGGTGATGAAAGTCATTTTTTCTTCATCCTCAAGGTGCATTAGGATATGATTGTAGCCTGAATAGGCGACCATGAAACTCAGATATTGGTACCCCGAGGAGCCATTGACAAGTTTGTCAATGCTCGGAAACGGGTAAGAATCCTTTGGGCATGCTTTGTTGATCGAGGTCGATGAAGTCGACGCACATTCGTAATTTTCTCAGGTGCTTTTTGACCATCACAACATTCGCAAGCCACATCGTAAATCGAATTTCTCTGGTAAATTTTGCCTTTACCAATTTCTCGGTCTCTTCAAGTGATGTTTGTTATCGCTCGATTCCGAGCTTTCTTTTCTTCTAGGCTATAGGTCTGAGGCGGAAGTCGATGGTCAGCCTATAGCAGATGACTTGGGGGTCTATTCCCGGCATGTCGGCTGACGTCCATGCGAAGAGGTCGACGTTGTTTTTTAGTAGTGTTGAGTTGAGGTTTGAGTTCGCTGGGGAGGTGTGCTCCCACATAGGTTACCTGCTCAGAGGATGTGCCAATTTGCATAGGTTCCAGGTCGTCAGCGAGCCACGGCTGCTCTTGGATGTCTCCCCTGGGATCAAGGTTTGAGATTCGTGGTTGAAGTTCAGCTAGCTTGAGCTTCAGGCATTCGTTGTAGCATGCATGTGCCTCCCTTTGGTCTGAGATAGGGAGTTTGATGGCATGGGCGCATGGTGAGGGGTCGACACGATGACTCCTAAGTTGTTCAACGAAGGTCGGCCCAAAACCATGCGGTAGGGACTTACACACTGGACGATGAGGAACTATATGTATATCGTCTTTGTTCCCGGAGGGGAGCCGAATATTGTGTCCATCCATAAATAGCCTTTGAAGTTCATTGCTCTCTTGACAAACTGACAAGTTCTCCGTGGTACGGGTGTAGCGAATCTTCACTGATGCTCATCTTTCCGAGTATTGGGTAGAAGAAGATGTCAACGAAACTTCCTTGGTCCACCAAAACTTTCTTGACTAGAAAACCAACATCGATCACAGAGATAACAATAGGATCATGTAAATTCTTGTCAATTCCTTGAAAATCAGTATCATAGAAGGATATTACTGGGTGAGCATGCGTAGCCTTTGTGGCTGAGCTGCCTCGTTGACAGTCATGACAGTTTAGGATGGTTGTGTTTCAGAACTGCTTTCTTCGGCGAATCCTCCTGTTATGTAGTCGATGACTCCCCAGACGCCGGGGTGGGATTGTTCACTTCTAGAGTCATTATGATTACTTGTGTCGCCAGATGACGGTGTGTTGCTGGGACTTCAGTGTTGTCGGTGGTTCCACTGGCTCGATCTTACTTCGACTCCTATCATGCCGGATGTAGTGGTCTAGGCGACCTTGTCCGATTAAGCATTCAATTTGGTGATGGAGGAATAATCATTCTTCGGTGGTGTGTTTGTAGGTTCGATGAAACTCGCACCTTTTTGTTTTTATTGCATTTGAATGAAGGTTTTGACCTTTCAGGGTTACTAGGGGGTCTAAGCAGCTGTAGGTAGTATACCTCCCGTAGCATGGTTTCTCTCGGGGTGTTGAGAGGTGTGCACCATTCGAAATGGGCACTCGAGCGAGGTGGTGACCTCGGCCCTCTGCCACTGTTCTGCTCGTGGTGGTTGCGGTTTTCACTTTTTCTGTCTACCCTTTTGAACTTTTTCTCCAACAGCGACCTTGAGATTTTGCTTGTCGGTCTTTTTAGCTTCTTGGAGTTCTTCCATCTTTATGAAGCTAGCGGCTTTCTCCTAAAACTCGGCCATGTCCTTAGGCTCTATTAGGGCAATCTGGTCGGCAAAGAGTTTGGGCTTTAGCCCAAGTTAATTTGATGGAGTAGAATTCGACTTGTGGGTCAAGGTTGGGATTTCGACCGCTATGGCCTGGATCTTGCTCATGTAATCCCTTAGGGGCTCATGCTGCCCTTGCCTAACATAATGGAGGGCGTCCTCCATTTTGTGGTAGACTCGTGATGCAGAGAACCGGTTGAGGAAGATGCGGGAGAGGTCCTCAAATGAATGAATAGATCTCGGCGGGAGGAAAGTAAACCACAATAAATCGATTTTTCCCAGGAATGTTCGAAAGGCTCTACAGAGTGCAAGGTCGGTTGCTCTGTGATAGAGCATCATGGTCTTGAACGCCATTAGGTTTAGTGTAGGGTCGCTTGTACCATCATAGGGTGCTAGGGTAGTAGGAAACTTACTTTTGACAGGAGGCGGGTCGCCATTATGTGTTCGGCGAAAGATCTTGTGTGGATAGGAAGGGCAATCTCGGCTGTACTGGCTTTAGAATCTTCATCTTTTTCCGAACGGGGATGTTGGAGACCTCACCGCAAAGGAAGGAAACTGGCCTCCTTTTGAGTGATTGCTCTTTTCATGTTCTAAGCAGTAGCGCTCGTGGTCAGTCGGGAGTTTTTCCCGGGACCGTGTCAGCATCTTGACTTGGGTTGCTAACTGTTGGTTCTTTGCTTCCAAATCATTTATTCGACGCTGGGCTCTTCAGGGAGAGGATGGGCTGGTGCCGGAGTGTTGCTCCTTGCTGTTCCAACGTCACTAGGTTGTGGTTGATCATCGTCGTCGGGTCATTGCCATTGGCGTGCGGCGGCGGTCGCTTGGCTCTAGGTTCCAACCATTATGGGGGAGGTAACTTTTACTCGGCCCCACAGTGGGCGCCAAATATTCATACCTGTGGATTAGAGTAGTGTAGTCTGGTACGGTGTTTCTCCTGGTCAAGTAAAACTCTGGCGGAGGGGGGCGGACGCTGCAAAAGACACTTCGACGCTCAAGTTAGTGGGACTCCAAGATGGAGGTAATAGAATATGGAACTTAGGTTACCTGAGGTGTGCCGTGTCTATATTTATTGCAAGTGGAGGCGATGATGCCACCCGATAATCTTATAGGGATATTGTTAAGAATGGGTCGAGGCTGATTCCAGAGATGGAAGGCTTGTACGTATCCCTCGTGATAAGGAAGGACATGGATGTCCATGTATGGCCAGGTGGAGCCATCGGGCGGAGTCGTCTGAGTTGGCTCGAGTTGGGTTATGGGGCGCTGCTGGGTCTAATCCGACGAAGCCCAATAGTTCTAGTCTGGTCCACGTACCTATTCCAGCTGGTTTTCTTTGTGGTTCAATCTTTCGGAGGATGATGTCTCCTTCTGCAAAATTTCTGGGTCTGACACGTTTGTCGTATTTTTGGGCAATGTTAAGTTTCATTGCTTTTTCTCTGACTTTGGTGAGCTCTTGTTCTTTTCCAATGAGATCTAGCTCGGTAAGTCGGGCCTTTGAGTTGCACTGTTCCTCAAAGGTAATTCTCTAGAGGCTAGACTCTGCGATCTCAACTAGGATCATGTCCTTTCCTCTATATACGAGCAAGTAAAGGGTCTCCGATGTGGAAGATTGTATAGTTGTGTTGTATCTCTAGAGTACCTCGAGTAGTTCTTCGATTAATATCTCTTGACCTGGTCGAGCTTCTTCTTTAGTTTTGTTAGGATTACCTTGTTGGCTGCTTCAGCCAGGCCAGTTGTCTATGGGTGTTCAACAAACAAAAAGAGTTATCGCATGCCGAGGTCCGAGTAGAACTCTCAAAATCGGTGATCCGTAAATTGTGTCCCGTTGTCTACAAATGATGTTTTTCCAAACAAACTTCTCAACTTTGTCAGTCACAATTGAGGATAGGGGTTCAACCTCTATCCATTTGGTAAAGTAGTCGATTGCTATGACCAAGAACTTGATTTGCTCCGGCTTTGGGGGAATGGGGCGAGGAGGTCGATGCCCCACTTGTGGAATGACCCGCTGATGTCAAAGTTGTGTAGTGGCTCGGAGTGCAATTGTGAGACTTCGGAGAATCATTGACATTTCTCACATTTTTTTGACGTAGAGTCTACAGCCTACCCTAATGCTTGGCTAGAAGTAGCCGGCCCGGAGGATTTTGGCGGCTAGGTACCTTCCTCTAATGTGGTTGCCACAGATGCCATCATGGACTTCTACTATGATGGCTACCCAAGGTTGGGCGACACACTTGAGGTGTGGTCGGGAGTACCCTCTTTTATAGAGTTGATTATCAAGGATCGTATAATAGCTTGCCATTCTTTTAAATTTACCTGGCCTGAAAATATGTTCTGAGATCTCACCTTGTTTGAGGTAATTTATGTAAGGAGTTCTCCAGTTTGTGCTTTATTTGATTGTTTAGACCTCGATCGAGGTGTCAACCGGTTGGATGCTCAAATGTCCGAGAACTTGTTGGATGACCGACCTATTCTTTTGAGGCTTTTAGGTGCTGGCGAGCTTGGATAGTAGGTCAGCTCGAGTGTTTTCTTCCCGAGGTATGCGCTAAATCACGTAACTATAAAAGTTAGTGATTAAAGAATATACCAATGAGAGAAATCTTTTAAGGGAGAGGTCCTTTGCTTAGCAGGTGTCATTGACTTGTCCTACGACAAGTTGTGAGTTACTCTTCACAACTATGCTTCGGGCCTTCACCTTGTGGGCGATTTTTAGCCCGACGATCAGAGCTTCGTACTCTGCTTGGTTGTTGCTGGCTTTGAATTAGAATTGGGGGGACAGCTCTAGGGCGATTCCTTGGCCATTCTCCAAATGACATCTGCTCTGCTTCCTTTTTCGTTAGACGTGCCATCCACGAATAGCGTGCAAGTTTTAACCTATTTGGAAGTGTCCTCTCAGTTAGTAAATTCGATGACGAAGTCGGCTAGAGCTTGGGCTTTGATGGGGCCCCTAGGCTGGTATTCGATGTTGAAGTTTGAGAGTTCTACTAACAAGAATATCATTCGTCCTACGAGTTCGAGCTTAGCCAGTACCTGTCTGATTGGTTGCTCGGTACATGCCTAAATGTGGTGGCTTTGAAAATATGGCCTTAATCTTTGGGCCGAGATGACCAGGGCAAATGCGAGCTTCTTTAGCCTTTGGTATCTGGTTTCTAGTCCCTGCAAGATCTTGCTAACGAAGTAGATCGACTTTTGATCTTTTCCCTATTCTCGAATCAGGACTGAGCTAAGGACGCTTTCTGTGACCCTGAGGTAGAGGAAGAGGGTTTCTCCCTGTAGTGGCTTGTCCAAGACCAGTAGACTGTTAAGGAATTGTTTTAGCTCCTCAAAAGCATGTTCACATTTTTTGTCCTAGTGGAGGTCTTGTTTCTTCTTTAGAATTTTGAAGAACGAGGCGGCTCAGTCGGCCAACCTGGAGAAAGCAGCCATTCTCCCCATGTATTGCTATACTTCCTTGATGTTGTGCGGGCTCCGCATATCTTGGATGGCTCAAGATTTCTCTGGATTAGCTTCTATCCCTTGGTGCGTCAACATGAAGACGATGAATTTTCCGTCGTGAACTCCGAAGGCGCACTTTTTCGAGTTTAATCTCATGTTGTAGTGCCTAAGCTGGTTGAAGATCTCGATGAGATCATTGCAATGGTTTTCGGTGGCCGGTGTTTTGGCAACCATGTCATCGACATACACTTCCATGTTGCGGCCAATTCTCGAAGACTTTATTCATCAGGCGTTGATATTGCGTTTTTAAGCCCAAAGGGCATTACCTTGTAACAGAAGTTTGTAGGTTCCGTGATGAAAGCCATTTTTTCTTCATCCACCGGGTGCATCTGGATTTGATTGTAGTCTGAATAGGCGTCCATGAAGCTTAGATATTGGTATCTTGAGGAGCCGTCGACGAGTTTGTCTTTGCTCGGCAATGGGTAAAAATCCTTCGGGTAAGCTTTATTAAGATTGGTGAAGTCAACACACATTTGGCACTTTCCCGAGTGCTTTCTGACCATTACAATATTTGTGAGACACGTTGTAAATCGGATCTCTTTAATGAATTTTGCCTTTATTAGCTTCCCAATCTCTTCGATGGATGCATGCTGTCACTCGATTCTGAGCTTTTTCTTCTTCTGGACTATGAGTTTGACACAGGGGTCGATGGCTAGTCTGTGGCAGATGACTTGGGGATCTATCCATGGCATGTCGGCTGGCTTCCATGCGAAGATGTCGACATTGTTTCTGAGTAGAGTGCTGAGTTGAGCTTTGAGCTCATTGGGGAGGTGGTGCTCCCACATAAGTTACCTGTTCGGGGAATGTCCCGATTTGCACAAGTTCTAAGTCGTTGGCAGGCTGGGGCAGCTCTTGGATGTCTCCCCTGGGATCCATGTTTGAGATTTGTTGTTGGGGTTCAGGCATTCATTGTAGCAAGCACGGGCTTCTCTCTTGTCTACATGAATTTCTCCTACCTTTGTCTTCGAGATAGGGAACTTGATGGTGAGGTGAGGGGTCGATACAACGGCTCCCAAGTTATTCAAGGAAGGTCTGCCTAAGATCATGTGGTAGGAACTTACGCAATGAATGACGAGGAATCGTATGTCTATCGTCCTTGTTCCTAGTGGGGAGTCTAACGTCGTGGCCAACCATAAATAGCCTTTGACGTTCACGTGGTCTCTTGAGAAGCTAATAAGTTCTCTATGGTACGGGTGTAGTGAATCTTCGTTGATACTAATATTTTCAAGTGTTGGGTAGAAGAGGATGTCAGCTGAACTCCCCTGATCTACCAAGACTTTCCTGACAAGAAAATCGATAGTGATTACAGAAATAATGACAAGATCATGTAAATTCCTGCCAATTCCTCGAAAACCGGTATCATAAAAAAATATTACCGGGCTGGGCGTGCATAACCCATGCGGTTGAGTCGCCTCAATCATGATGGCCTGGGAAGGTTGTGTTTCGATACTAACTTCTCCGACAAATTCTCCTGTCATGTAATCTATGACTCCCCAGATGTTGGGATGAGGTTGCTCAGTCCCAGAGTCATCGTGGTTACATGTGTTGTCAGGTGATGACGTCTTACTAGGACCTCGGTGTCCTCGGTGGTTCCAACGACTGAGACTCCGGACATGCCGGATGTGGTGATTGAGGCGACCTTCTTTGATTATGGCATTCTATTTGATCGTGGAGGACCACACATTCTTCTGTGGTATGTCTGTAGGCTCGGTGAAATTCACACCTCTTGCTTTTATAGCGTTTGAATGAAGGCTTTAACCTTTCGGGGATGTTAGTGGGTCTAAGCAGTTGTAGGTGGTAGACCTCTTGTAGAATGGTTTCTCTCTTGTTGTTGAGAGTTTGTACATATCATATCGGGTGTGTGGGAGAGGTGATGACCTCGGCCCTTTGCCATTATCTTGTTCATGGATTTTCTATCTTTAGCAGCGACTTTGATGTTTTGCCTATCAGCCTTTTTGGCTTCTCGGAGTTTTTCCATCTCTATGAAGCTGACAATTTTCTCGTAGAACTCGACCATATCCTTGGACTTCGTCAGGGCGATATGGTCGACAAAGTGTCTGGGCTTCAGCTCGAATTTGATGGATGAGATTGGGGATTTCGGCTGCTATAGCCTGAAACCTGCATATGTATTCCCTTAAGGGCTCATGTTTCCCTTGCCTAACATAGTGGAGGGTGTCCTCCATTTTGTAGTAGACCCACGATGTGGTGAATCGGTTGAGGAAGACGCAGTAGCGGTCCTCGATGGAATGAATGGACCTCGGCAAGAGGGAAGTAAACCACAACAAAACGGTTTTCCCAGGAAATTGGAAAAGCCTTACAAAGAGCGGGGCCGGTTGCTTCGTTGTAGAGCATCATGGTCCTGAACGTCGTCAGGTGTATTATATGATCATCTGTACTGTGTAGAGCATTAGAGTGGTAGGCAACTTGCTCCTTGATTGGAGGATTGCTGCCATGATGTGTTCGGTGAAAGGTCCCGCGTCAAAAGGGTGGGCAGTCGAGGCCTCCCTGGATTTGGAGTGCTTCTCCTTTTCCTGACAGGGGGTGCTGGAGATTTCATCTCGGAGGACGGAGACTAGCCTCCTACTTTTCGAGTGGTTGCTTTCTTCCTGTTCTGAGCGGTGGCGCTCATTATCAGCCGAGGGTTGTCCCTAGGACTGTCTCAGCATCTCGACCTGGGCTGCTAATCGTTGGTTCTTCGCTTCCAGGTCATTTATTTGATGCTGAGATTCTTCTGGGGGAGGCTAGATTGGTACTGGAGCGTCGCTCCTCGTTGTTTCAGTGTCATTAGGTTGCAGATGATCGTCGTCTTCGGGTTGTTGCCGTTGGCGTGTGGCAGCGATCACTTGGCTCTGGGTTCCAACCATTGTGGGAGAGGTAAGTTTTGATTTGCCCCACAGTGGGCACCAAATGTTCCTGCCTGAGGATCGGAGTAGTCCGATTTGGCTTGGTGTCTCTCCTGGTCATGTGCAACTACGGCGAGGGGACCTGCAAAAGCCACACAAACACTCAAGTTAGTGGGACTCCAATGTGGAGGTAATAGAAAATAGAACTTAGGGCACCTAAGGTATGTCGTGTTTGTATTTTTTGTAGGTGGAGGTGATGACGCCGCTAGGCAATCTCACGGGGTATTGCTCAAAATGGGTCAAGGCTGATCCCAGAAATGGCGGGCCAATAATGGTGTATCCCTCATGATAAGGAAGGACGTTGATGCCCTTGTATGGCTGGGTGGAGCCCTTCGGCGGAGCCGTCTGGTCTGCCTCGAGTGAGGTTTAGGAATATGGCCGGGTGAAGCCCCTAGGCGGAGCCGTCTGGTTCGGCTCAAGTTGGGTTGTGAGGCGCTAGTATTTCTAATCTCGCCGGGCCCAATAGTACTAGTCCATTCCAGCACCGATTGTCTCGATCAAGCACTGACTGTCCAGATACGGTGTTGTTTGCCCGAATTGAGCGATCACTGTCCCGGTCGAGTGTCGCGCCCCCTGGTCATAGCGGCAGTAGCCATGGTCGATTCTACAGGCCATGGTTAGGCGTGGTTGGGCCACTACCATGCGCGACAACCTACTAGTAACACAGAAAGTCCAATTTTTATTTGGAAAACTCATCGATCACAATCAAACTTTGCAGAAAACAAATTGAGGAACAAAAATCTCAGGAAACCCCTAAATCAAACATCTAAGGTGCATGATAAATCCTCCCTATTTATAATGGAAGCATGAATGGTAAAAGGAGGAGGATAATCCTATCTCGAACCACAAAATTTTCTTTTCATCATGCGAGCTCTCTTCCTCCATGACTCAAGTTGAAGACGATGACAATTAATAAGTGAGTTACGACATTATCTATAAGCGAGCACTTAGGCTATTTTGTATAAAAGTCCATCAAGAAAATATAATCATAAAATAGCCCCTAAAAATTTGATTTTTTTTTTAAATTTAAATTAAAAATTCAGGATAAAAATCTTGGTATAACATTCTGTCTCATATTTAGAAATTTGATCCCCAAATTCAGGCACATGTAGTCTCGAAAAGATGAGGAAAGCGTTCACGAACATCTTCTCTTCACGTTCCCACGTGGCTTACTGTATTGAGCAATTTGAATTGGACTAGTGGGATCACCTTATTACGCAATCGATGTTCCTTCTTATCAACGATACGATCAGCCACTACCCGTAGTCCCATACTCTCCAAGATCTCAAATGATCCATTAACGTAGCAAGGAGAAAGTTTATTTTTCTTATCTAGCCTCATCACTGGCTAGTGAAACACAGAGGAGCATATGATCTCTTAAATAATTTTGACTTTGAATATATGGTAAATATAAATATTCGAGATTGTACTCACTTGACAGTGACTTTTTTTTGTAATTTGACTTTCTTACAAATATCTTCTTGGTCTGATTTCGATGTATCTTACAAATATCTTCTTTGCCATACTATGCAAAGTTGACCAATTTATTTTGTGCTTGATTTTTGAGTTAAATCCACAATAGATCATATCTTTGGGATCTAAGACCAAATATGCACTTAACAAATTAAGTTAGGTCAAATAAAAAACATTAAAAAAAACTCTAAATTTGATCCATGAGAATTGATCATATCTGTGGAATCTAGATTAAAGTATGCATTTAAACAAAATTAGGTCAAATCAAAAGTAAAAAAAAACTGGAAATATTTACAGAGACATGAGTAATGAGTTGCTATCTATTGAAGGTGGACAATAATTAAAGTATATATGAGTTGCTATCATTCTCCTAACAAAATATTCAAGTAGCTAGGAAAGAATGTGATACCATAGTGTCATATCTTGGTGTGACTATGATTTTTCAATTGGGTAATTATAGTTCGAGCCATAATTATGATCCACCGTTAATTTTTGGATCCCCTAACACATGCTTGGTAACATAGCATGAAAGATAGTGGAATTAATTATAAAAATTGCTTTTTTCATTCCATGATCTCAAGATATTTTTATTTCATGATATCAAGATATCTTAATATAATTAATTTAATAATTAAAGACCAATAATAGGAAAACAATTCGGATTTATTCTTTATGATTTGAAGATTAGCTTAAGAAATAACCTCCGCATGATCTAAATTGAGAATGACTATACTATCCATGATTCGAAAATAGTCCTGGCTTAAAGAATAGTTAATACTTGCTTATTTATTGGTTTTATTGTGATCAATTTTAATACAAAATATAGAAATAACTATTCTTTTCTTTGTTCTATTTCGCGGCCTAAGGGTTTACTTGGTGCACGTGGTTTCAAACATATGATGACCCAAATCACGTAATTAAATCATTCTCTTGGCAAAAATAATAATAACTTGTAATTTTTTATTTCAAATTAGCTTCTCTTTCCTACTTAATTATGACTATTATCAATTTATCATTATCTTTTCATGTGTAAGTTATGATTAATTAATTACATCTGCACACCAAAGAAAACCAATAATGCATTTTGATTAATCATCATTAGTAATTCCTAAAAAATCTGAAAAAAAAATCCTAAAAAATAAAAAAAAAACATCAACCCCCAATAACTTTTCAAAAGAGAAATTAAATTAGTTGCAAGGAGATCGGGAGACACAATATTATTACATACCACCTTTAATATATGTGGGAAACAAATACAATGCATTCATTGCAGGGACAAGCATGCTCTTGCCTAGCCATGGAAAGTTGCATGAATTATGCTTCAGTGGGGCCTTTTGATGGGATGATGATGGGCCTTTCATCTAATCTGCAAATGTATGCATCTCCACTTTGCTCCCATGACTAATTAAAGTTGCCAAAAAATGTAGGATAATGATGCCTAAAGAAGTAGGATATTTATTTACTAGGAGTTGATAAAGGCTAGTTATGTAGCTAAAATTTTATTGATGCGGTTTCTATAACTTTAATCTCGATCAGTTTTCCTCTAGTTTGATTTTAGTGTCATCATTGTAGTTTTCTCGTCAAATTTCAATATAAATCTTAAGTTTGTAGTTTCTTTTGCAAACTATATACTTTTTTTATGATCATTTGTCGTACCAAACTATTAAGTTATGTTAATTATATTTTTATATAAAAAAATTTAACAAACTCGGTGTTTATGATATAGAAGGTCAAATTTTCACTCATCTTGGGAGTATTTTTTTATTAAACAAATAAATTTTTTAAATAAAACTATTAATTTCCTTACTAATAATATTATATTATTAAAATTAAAATAATGTACAAATTCAATTTTTACTAAATCTACATGGCAGCTAACTAATGGTAGCCATAATTTAATAATTTCAAATTTCAAATTTTTTATCATTGGTAAATCATAATCCAACTTGATTATTAAACATAATTTAATAATTATTAAATTATTATTTTTTGGTAAAACAAATATTAAATTAATCTCATTAATTTGTTTCGCATAAAGTTTTTTTTCTATTAAAATAAAAATATAAGTTTATTTAATAAAATTATAAAAGCCATAATTCATTTTATTTAAAGTAACAAAATTTGTGTGCAAAATGAGAAGTAAATTTTCGCTCATTTTTGGGTATTGAATGTCAATTTCCCGCTCATTCTAGTAGTATTTTTTATCTTTATATAATAAAAGTAGCTAAGTCTGAAATAAATAAAGTAGTAATTTTTCGTTCTTTTTTTTTCTTTCCCGATCATTTAATAAAAAAAGAAGTTTTTTTTCACTCATTTAATAATAATAAAAAGTTTTTATGGACATTTTTATAAAATTATTAAATAAATATTTATGTAATATTTATTCACAAAATTTTGAAATCGACTACATTTGAAAATAAATAAATTTTTTGAAATTAATATAATTTTACTTAGTAATTCTAATTTTTTTAATTTAAAAAAATACATCTTCGTATATACATATATTGCTTCCACATTAATCTCTGATCTCATAAAATTCTAATTAAATATTCATAACTTTTTAATTCACACAGTTATTTAATAAAATTAAATAAATAAATTTTAAAATTAGGAAATTAGGAAATAAATAAATATTTCAAAATTAATATAATTTTACTTAGTAATTTTCTAATTCACACATTTATTTAATAAAATTAACTAAATAAAATTTGAAATCGAGAAATTAGGAAATAAATAAAAAATTTGAATTTCATATAATTTTACTTTAAATTTTTAATAATTCTAATTCTACAAAAATACATCATCACGTAGACACGTATCCCTTCCACATTAATCTGTATCCCCTTGAAATTCTAACTAAATATTCATAATTTCCTAATTCACATAAAAATTTAATAAAATTAATTAAATAAATTTTGAAATAAACAAATTAGGAAATAAATAAAATTTTTGAAATTAATATAATTTTACTTAGTAATTCTAATAATTCATTTATTAATAATCATTTTACACAATTAAATTTACTTAATTATTGTGATTATATTTGAAATTGTGATTAATTATATAATTCAAAATTATTAAATAAGAATAATAATCAACATTTAATAATTATTACTGAAACCAATAAATTAATAATCTTATTAATTGTTGTAAAATTTCTTAATTTTGAATTTCTTATTAATTTTGAAATTTGAAATTAATAATCCTATTAATTATTGAATATTAATTATCAAATTTACAAATAATTTCTATAATTCTGTGATTAATAATCCTTCTGCATAATTTAATTATTTAATTATTGTGATTGTTTTCGAAATTTTTATTAATTGTTATTAGTTGTGATTAATTACACAATTCGAAATTACTAAATAAGAGAAATAATCAACATTGTATAATTATAATCGAAATCAATAACTTAATAATTTTATTAATTATTTTGAAACTTCCAAATTTTAAATTTCCTAATTTTTAATTTTTAATTAATTTTTAAATTTGAAATTAATAATCGTATTAATTATTGAATATTAATTACTAAATTTAACAATTTTCCAAAATTTCATATGTCTATAAAAATTAGCTTCGTGGTTAGTGTAGAATATCAATAGTTCTCTTTTTTTTCTTAATCTTTATAATTTATTATTTTTTTCTTTTATTTTCGTACTGAAGTAATGATCCGTTATGATTTAGTTAGAATCAATACGCTTGTCGAGAGTGCCCAATTTTAATAATTCTAATTTAAATGAATTTATTGAAATTGTTCTCATCGATGGAAATGTAAGTTTTTTATTTTCGTAGTTTTTAAATGATTTGATAAATTTTGAAATAATTATTTATTTTATTCATATATCATCTTATTGATTATTGAGGTAGAATGCCTGATTTTATTGATTTTTATTCTTATTCATTTTATTCTAATTTTTATTTTATTACTACCTACTTGCAAATCATACTCTTTTAAGATTATAAAATGTACTATATTCATATATTATTTTTTTACTTTTTAATTTATATTTTGTTGAGACTTATTTTTGATGTTTTTAATTCTATAATTATTATTATTTTGAATAATTATTGAAAATATTTTTTACTATGTTGAATTATTTTTATATTAGTTTTTTGAGTTTTAAAATATCAATTTTCGAATTTAGTTTTAATAGTATTTGAAATCCAAAGAAATTTATGAAATTTAAAATAATATTCTAATTTATCTCAATTTGTTATTTTATATCTATATTATATATTATTATTTCAAAACTTTTTTTATTTTTTTATATAATTTAATTTTTGAAACTATATAATTTACCTAATTTTGATGTTTTTAACTTTATATTTATTATATTTTGAGTGATTATTGAAAATGATTTTTAACGTGTTGAATTGTTTTTATATTACTTTTTAAATTTTAAAAGATCAATTTAAATTTATATTTTATTAATATTTTCACTTCCCCTTTAAACGTATTAGTATTGATTCAAGATTTACATTATATCAATATTTCACTATTTTATTATTATAAATTTTATTTTTCTTATTTTTTTCTATATTTATTATTTGAACTTTTACTTTATGTTGATAATTATAAAATTTATTACAATTGTTTTAAATTTTTCATGTAAAATATTATGACTATAAAGATTTTAGTTTAAAAAAATAGTCTAGAAAACAAATACATTTTAAAATGAATACATACCATTATATAGAAATATTATTTATCTTTGAGTTTGTCCAAAGAGATTGTGTCCATAAATAAAATTATCATATTATGCCTTATAATCTTCCTTAATTATTATAATTTAATTTTCATTAACTCTCTCTCTCTTCTCTCTCATCTTTCTCTTCCGCATGAAATAAATTTTAATTAATTAAAAGTTTAATTAATTTGACAATTAATATGTTTAGTAATATTTTTTATTTATTTTGTTTTTGTCATACGTATAAATGTTTAGTAATAAGTTTAATTTAATTTGACCTTTAAAGAACATTACTAAACATATTAATGGGATTCAGATATTTTTTAGTAATATTTGACCTCTCAAATAAAAGGTCGAATGTGGATCACATTAATTAAAATTCACAAATATTAAAATTTTAATTATTTTAATACACCTCACCAATTTAAATTATAATTATCACATGATAAAATTCCCTACTAAATTGTATTAATAAGTGGTTCCTAAGATCACTTAAATATGAAAATAAATAACAAAGTCACTTTTGACATGCACAATGAAATTTTGGGATAAATAATAAATTAATGTGACTTTACTATTTGTTTGATATTCATCGTATTTTAATTTTGAGTATTAAAATTTTAATTATTTATTGCATCATACTAATTAAAATTGTACTAATTAATAATAAATTTTAATTATTTATTGCATCATACTAATTAAAATTGTACCATACTTATTCTAATTATAATAAATTAATTAATTGTCACGTTAATTAATTCTCACTAATTCACCACACTAATTGATGTTTTCATCTATTATTTGTTTTTAACCATGATTTTATATAATAATTAAGATTTATATTTTATAATTTAAATGGATTCATAATGGATTGAGTTTCTTTGAATATTTTTTAAAATTCAATTGGACACGTTTAAAATTCAAAAACGTCTTATAAAATTTAATTTAATTTTTATTTTTTGATATTTTATTTTATCTTATATATTATATAAAACACATCTTCATGTGGATACGTGTCGCTTTCACATGAAACTGTGTTCCATCCAAATAATTTTTAAATTAATTTATCAATTAAATTAATTTTGAATATTATTAAAATTAAAAATAATTAATTTCAAAAATTTTAAAATTAATTAACTATGATTACTTTCCAAATCTATTTAATAAAAGTAGCTAAGTCTGAAATAAATAAGGTTGTAATTTCCCGCTCAGTTAATTTAAAAAAAGTTTTTATGGACATTTCTATAAAATTATTAAATAGACATTTATGTAATATTTATTTACAAAATTTTAATCGACTACATTTGGAAATATATAATTTTTTTGAAATTAATATAATTTTACTTAGTAATTCTCATTATTTTAATTAAAAAAATACATTTTCGTATATACACATATTGCTTCCACATTAATATCTGATCTCTTAAAATTCTAATTAAATATTTATAATTTTTTAATTCACGCAATTATTTAATAAAATTAAATGAATAAATTTTAAAATTTTAAAATTAGGAAATAAATAAACATTTCAAAATTAACCTAATTTTACTTAATAATTTTCTAATTCACACATTTATTTAATAAAATTAACTAAATAAAATTTGAAATCGGGAAATTAGGAAATAAATAAAATTTTTGAATTTCATATAATTTTACTTAAATTTTTTAATAATTCTAATTCTACAAAAATATGTCAACGTGTAGACACGTGTCTCTTCCACATTAATATGTATCCCCTTAAAATTCTAACTAAATATTCATAATTTTTTAATTCGCATGGAAATTTAATAAAATTAATTAAATAAATTTTGAAATAAGAATATAAATAAAAATTTCAAAATTAATATAATTTTACTCAGTAATTCTAATAATTTATTTATTAATAATCCTTTTACACAATTAACTTTACTTAATTATTGTGATTATATTTGAAATTGTGATTAATTACACAATTCAAAAATATTAGAAACCAATAAGTTAATAATCTTATTAATTGTTGCAAAATTTCTTAATTTTGAATTTTTTATTAATTTTGAAATTTGAAATTAATAATCCTATTAATTATTGAATATTAATTACCAAATTTACAAATAATTCTTAGAATTCTGTGATTAATAATCCTTCTATATAATTTAATTATTTAATTATTGTGATTATTTTTGAAAGTTTGATTAATTGTTATTCATTGTGATTAATTACACAATTCGAAATTACTAAATAAGATAAATAATCAACCTTGTGTAATTATAATCGAAATCAATAACTTAATAATTTTATTTAATTATTTTGAAACTTCCAAATTTTAAATTTTCTAATTTTAAAATTTGAAATTAATAATCTTATTAATTATTGAATATTAATTACTAAATTTAACAATATTCCAAAATTTCATATGTCTATAAAAATTAGCTTCGTAGTTAACGTAGAATATCAATAGTTCTTCTTTTTATTAAGCTTCATAATTTATTATTTTCTTCTTTTATTTTCGTACTAAAGTAATGATCTGCTATGATTTACTTAGGATCAATAAGTGGTCTAATGTGGATCACATTAATTAAAATCCATATGCTAAAATTCCCTACTAAATTATATTAATAAGTGGTTCCTAAAACCACTTAAATATGAAAATAAATAACAAAGTCACTTTCGACTTTTGAGACTTCATGACATGCATAATGAAATCTTAAGGTAAATAATTAATTAATGTGACTTTACTATTTGTTTGATATTCTTCATATTTTAATTTTGAGTATTAAAATTTTAATTATTTAATGCATCATACTAATTAAAATTGTAATGTACCATACTTATTCTAATTATAATTAATTAATTAATTGTCACGTTAATTAGTTCTCACTAATTCACCACACTAAAATGTTTTCATCTATTATTTGTTTTTAATCATGATTTTATATAATAATTAAGATTTAAATTTTATAATTTAAATGGATTCATAATGGATTAAGTTTCTTTTAATATTTTTTAAAATTCAATTGGACACTTGTGGACATGTTTAAAATTCATAAACGTCTTACATTTAAAATTTAATTTAATTTTTATTTTTTTGACATTTTATTTTATTTTATTTTATCTTATATATTATATAGAACATATCTTCATGTGTATATGTGTCGCTTCCACATGAAACTGTGTTCCATCCAAAATAATTTTTATATCGAATTTATGAATTAAATTAATTTTGAATATTATTAAAATTAAAAATAATTAATTTCAAATTTTTTATAATTAATTTCAATTAATTTCTAAATTTCCAAATTTATTTAATTAACTATGATTACTTTCCAAATAAAGTCGGATTAAATTTCAATTAATTACTCTAAATTTTCTAATTTCTCACTCTATTTTTAATTATGCATATCAAATTTCCTAAATTTTAACTCTAATATTATCTTATCTTTATATAATAAAAGTAACTAAGTATGTAATAAATAAGGTAGTAAATTTCTATTTTTTTCTCTTTCCTACTCATCTTTATATAATAAAATAACTAAGTCTGAAATAAATAAGTTAGTAATTTCCCGTAATTTTTTCTCTTTTCTACTCATTTAATAAAAAAAAATTCCGCATATTTTGGGCTATTCCTGCCCATTTAATAAAAAATAAATTTTTATGGACATTTATATAAAATCATTAAATAGATATTTATGTAATGTTCATTCAAAAAAAAATTTGATATTTTTTTTATGAATGAATCTTTTTAAAAGAATTTCACAAAAATATTCATGAAATAAGTAAAAATAGTCCTAAAATGAGTGAGAAAAAATATTAGATTTTGTACAAATGTGTGTAACACGTCATGAATTTTTTTGAAAAAAATATATAAAAAATAAATAAATAATCAAAAAAAAATATATAAATTGTATTTATTATAATAAGAATAGATTTTAGAAAGTGTAAAAAATCGTGGCCTGAAAATATCGAAAATATTATTTTTGAAAATTTTGAATCATAAATTAAAATCCATTTTTAAAAATTTAATTTAATAAAATTATATTTTTAATTTAGTAGAAAAGATATAAATATTTATGTCATTTTAATATAAATTCATATCCCTATAGAAATGAATGTGATTGGAGCATATGCGATATGATTTTATTAATTAAGCATGGTTGAAATTTAATTTACATTTACATATAAATATAAATATAGACTATATAGTTGACATTTTATTAAAGGGATAATGACAATAGAAGTCCTTTAAGTTTTAAGTTTTTTGGACTTTAGTCCTATAAGTTTTATTTCGGTATTTTCAACCCTATATGTTTGCTTTCTAACACATATTTGGTCATATATTTAATGGTCTGTTAGCTCTGTCAACATGTACATAATGCCGTTTATTTTTCATGGATGAAGAATTAACGAACCGTCACATATGGGACTAAATCTATACTACGGAGCAAACATATAGTACTAAAAAATTTAAAATAAAACTTATATGACCAAATTTGTCGACGTGTATCAACATCATTATGTCCATGTGGATGGAAAGTTAACTGACCGTCACGGATATGACCAAATATGTGCTATGTGGCAAATATATAGGATTGATAATTTTGAAATAAAATTTATAGAACCAAATTTGTCGACATGTATTAATAACATTATGTCCATGTGGACGAATAGTTAACTGGTCGTCACGAATAGGACCAAATCTGTGCTACGTAACAAATATATAGGACTGAAAATATCGAAATAAAACTTATAAGACTTATGTTCAAAAACTTAAACTTATAGGACTTCCGTTGTACTTCTATATAATTTCAAATTGACATATCAAATTAATTTGTTTATTAAAAATTATTAACAAATAAATTTAATTTATCCAATTAAATTAATTATGCTTTCGCTAAAATTTATAAATAAAAATTGTTATAAATAAATTTAAATTTTGAAATTTGATTAGATGAATATGACATCATTATATTAAATTATAATAAAATTAGATAAACTTGACTATTTTTTTTATAATAAATTAAGTTAGTTACTTATTCAAATTTATAAATTAATGTATCATGTTCACATATAAAAAAATTTGTTCTAAAATTTTATTAAATTAGGATTTTGAATATTTTGAATTCTATATTAATAATAATTGTGAAACGTATCGTAAAATCTTCAAAAAAACTTCATAAAAAAAATCAAATTAGAATTTGTGTGATTTTTGGAGGATTTTAAAATTTTATTTAAAGTTTTGAATACTAAATTAAAAATGATTTAAAAAATATATCATAAAATATCCAAAAAAAACTACACAAAAATTTCAATTGTAAAAAAACCCAAAAAAAAGTTTTTTTTGTGAATTTTTGAAGATTTTAGGATATATTTTCAAAGTGGCTTTTAATTTAGGAAAAATGAAAGATTAATGTTAAATAAAATTATACTTTTACTTTAATATGAAAAATATAAAATTTTATGCCAAGATAATTAATGAGAATAATATGATAATTCATTTTTATTAAAAATATTAATTTAAAATTATTAAATTACATGTACTAATAAATTTAGAATGTAATTTGATAAGAATAAAATATTTTTAAATAAATTAAATGAACAAAAAAACTACACAAATATATTTTAAATGAGCGATATCTCATTCTTTTGTTAAATGTTTTTACAAATATGTCCATGAAATAAGCGGAAAATAGCTCTAAAATGAGTGAAAAAAAATGTTTCATTTTGTACAAAAGTGTTTAACACATTACAAACTTTGTTTGAAAAATATAAAAAATAGTAAAAATATTCCAAAAAATATGAAATATAATTATTATGTTACATATAGATTTTAGGAATTTTAAAATAAAATTGGTTCGAAAATCTCAAAAAATCCTAAAATATATTTTAAAATATCCAGAATTCACCAAAAAAATCTTTTTTGATTTTTTTTATGAATGATTTTGTTTATTTATTTATTTTGGATATTTTAGTATATTTTTTCAAAATTATTTTTAATTTAGGATTCAAAATTTTCAAAATTCTAATACTATCAAGATTTTTGGGTCAAATTTTTTTAACTTAGGATCCGAAAATTTTAAAACTTTAATAAAAATTACAAAGTTTATGGGTAAAAAAGGAATATTATTTCCCACTTATTTCATGGACATTTTTATAAAATCATGTAACAAAAAATATTAGATCTCATCCATTTAATGAAAAATGTGTAGTTTTTTGCTCATTTAATTAATTTTTTTTAAAAAATATTCTTGGCAAATTACGTTCAAACTTAATTACTACACATAATTTAATATTTTTAAATTATTTTTTTAGTAAAAATAATTTATTATACTATTCTCATTAATTATTTTTGCATAAAATTTTTGTTTGTCTATTAAAGTAAAAATATAATTTTATTTTCCAAAATTTTAGAAATGATTTTTAATTAACTATCCGAAATTTTCAAAAATAATATTTTCAAGATTTCTAGGCCACATTTTTTTAGACCCCTAAAATCTATATTTATTATAATAAATATTTTTCATAAGTTTTTATTTTTATTTTAATGTTTTTTCACAAGTCTGCAACGCGTTACAAATATTAAAATCTCTAAAAAAAAACTACTTTTTGGACTTTTTATGAATGAATGTTTTGTGTGAAGATTTAATCTAAGTGAAGATGAGTTGAAGAACTTTGTTCTTGCAGAGATTGAGAATATGTTAAGGAGTAACAAAATGAGTATAATTGATTTGCCCAAAATATCATTTCTAGATATCTCATTCCTTCATCAATGCAGAAATAAATTTATTTAGGATGAGTTTAATTATGATAAACGATCATTAGCTGTAGAACATGCCCAACTCATTTCTATTCTCACAGTTAAAAGGAAGTCTTTTATAATAAATTCTTCCAAGAAATTCTTTTATAGCACTACAGTCGTTATTTTCATTTTTTTGAGAGGTTAGTTTACAAAAAATTCTTCCATAGTGTATATTTTTATCTTTAGTTATATTTTAATTTAAAATAAAATATCAATTTTTATTTTATAAATAATTTAATACCTAATATGTTGATATATAATTCAATATTATTATTACAAAAATCATTTGAAATATTTTTCTTTTATTTATTTTTAAAAATATAAATTTTACACCCAAAATATATTTTCCATAACTTATTACATTTCTAAATCTCTACGTATGCAATAAATGATAATATCTAATTAAATATCATTTTAGTATATATAATATTCATTCAAAAAAATAGATACAATTGCTTTTACTCTATAATTAAATTTATAAATATATACAACTAATTAATTTATCCTTATTCGAATAATTTTATAGCATATTTAAGCCGTGCGTAACACGGGTGTTATACTAGTTAAACAAATAAAATGTCAATAAAGCGCGCTATTACTTTCCCTACTAATAATATTACATTCTCAAGATTAAAACAATGTGCAAATCAAATTTCAACTAAATCTATATGACAGCTAGATAATGGTAGCCATAATTTAATAATTTAATATTTAAACTTTTTTATCCTTGGCAAATCAAAATTCAACTTGATTGTTACACATAATTTAATAATGATTAAATTATTATTTTTTGGTAAAAATATTAAATTAATCTCATTAGATTTTTCAAATAAAGTTTCTTTTTTCCTATTAAAATAAAAATATAGTTTTATTTTAAAACATTGTAAATGTCATAATTCATTTTGTTTAAAGTTTTTTTAAAATGTAATCATTATTTTTTATTAAAACAAATAAATTTTCTAAATAATGCTATTGATTTCCCTACTAATATTATTACATTTTAAAGATTAAAAAATAATGTGCAGAAAAAATAATGACTATTTACTTAGACAAAAACTGTTTTTTAACTTTCTTTTTAAAAAACAATAAATTTCTTTTAATTTTAAATAAAAAATTATATTTTTGAAAATGATAAGGACAACATTTATATAAATAAAAATTAAATTTATAATAAAGACAATATTTCATGACACCACTAATTCAAAAATAGGGAGTAAGTTTCCTACTCATTTTGGGGTGTAGAATTAGGGGTGATAATCGGTACGATTAATTAAATTTAATAATTTAAAATTTAATTTTTTTTATCATTGGCAAATCACAATCCAACTTTATTATCACACATAACTCCATAATTATTAAATTATTATTTTTGGTAAAACAAATATTAAATTAATCTCATTATTATTTTTGCATAAATTTTTTTTTTCATATTAAAATAAAAATATAAGTTTATTTAACAAAACTATACAAGTCATAATTCATTTTGTTCTTGCTCATTTTGGGGTATGGAATATCAATTTTCCGCTCATTTCGGGGGTAATTTTTATTAAATAAATAAAATTTCTAAACAAATCTATTAATTCCCTTACTAATAATATTATACTCTCAAGATTAAAATAATGTGCAAATCAAATTTCAACTAAATTTATATGGTAATTAATTAATGGTAGCCATAATTTAATATTTTAAAATTTAAAATTTAAAATTTTTTATCCTTGGAAAATCATAATTTAACTTGATTATTACACATAATTTAATTATTATTTAATTATTTATCTTTTCATAAAAATATTAAATTAATCTTATTAATTTTTTTCACATAAAGTTTCTTTTTTTCCTATTAAAGTAAAAAATATATAATTTCATTTAACAAAAATACAAAAGTCATAATTCATTTTGTTTAAAGTTTTTTTTAAAAATGAAATCATTATTTTTTTAAAATAAATAAATTTTCTAAATAAGGCTATTAGTTTCTCTATTAATAATATTACATTTTAAAGATTAAAAAATAATATGCAGAAAAAATAATGACCATATATTGTAATGAAAATTATTTTTATCTTTTTTTTTAAAAAAAGTAATAAGCTTCTTTTAATTTTTAATAAAATAAATAAATTTTCAAAACTTATAAGGATAATATTTTTCTAAATAAAAATTAAATTTATTATAAGGGCAACATTTCATTTCATGGCACCACTCATTCAAAGTACATTTCAATGTCATAACAACACAAATTTAGTGGCAGCTAAAGCTGGTGAAAAATTAATGGCCAATCAAAATTTCAATTTTATTTGGCATGCTGTGAGTCTCACAACAGGAGCCGAATTAATCAAATTTCAAATTTACCAAATCATTTTTTGAAAAGTTACCAATAGCGGAATTAATTTGATTTGGTAAATCAATTTGATCATAAATTAATGGCAGCCAATCAAAATTTTAAATTTATTTGGCATGTTGCGAGTCCATGCATGAGCCGAATTAATCAATAGCTGAATTAATCAAATTTCAAATTTACCAAACCATTTTTTTTTTCAAGACTTACCAATAGTAAAATTAATTTGATTTTGTAAAAATTGATATAATTAATTACCTATATAGGTGTTCCTGCCTGAGAGCCGGGGCTTTCCTGTCCGGTCTGGTGTATCTCATTGTCTGGTTCAATGCCCGGGGGGTCTACAAAAGACACTCCGACGCCCAAGTTAGGATGATTCCAAGATGAAGGTTTATATAATTAGAACTTAGGATTACCTAGGTGATTCGCATCTGTATATATTGCAGGTGGAGGTGATCATGCTGCCCGATAATCTCGCTAGGATTGTTGCCCAGAATGGGTCGAGGCTAATTCTCGAGATGACAAATTTATGATGGTATGTCCCTTGTGATAAGGGAGGACGCAAGAGTCCATGTTTGGCCGGGTGGGTCCCTCGGATAGAGCTATCTGACTTGGCTTTGAGTTTGGCTAAAGAGCGTTGTTTGGGCGGAGCCCCATGGTGAGGTCGCGCGGTTAGGTTCAAATGAAGGATGAAGCGCTGCTGGGTCTAGTTTGATCGGGCCCAATAGTTTTAGTCCAGTCCACAGTCCCCCGAGCTCGATTGGAGTCTATAGGACTGCGTGTCGAGATCTAAGTGAGGTCAGTCTCTATTACTCTGGTTAGTCACGGGATGAGTATGCGGCTTCTGATGTGGAGGTTCTTTCAGGCGTGGGTCACCTGTTTAGCAGATTATGTAATCAGTTTCCAAAGCTTTAAGCATTAGTTATGTTTGACGGAGAGCAATGCCTTTTGGATCCTGCAGTTATAGTGACAGTTTGCATTATGTGTCTATAAGTAGCCCCCTACTTGTTTGAGAGTGCGTCAGGTTGAGTCGGAGGCCGTGTGTAGGGCCGAAGACCAAACTCGGTGAAAACTAAGCTCGCAATAGGTGCGCTTAGGGTTATGTTGCTTGCTGGGAGCATGCCGAACTGAGCCAGAGGCCGTGTGTAGGGCCGAGGATCAGACTCGGTGAAAATCGAGCTCGCAATAGTTGTGCTTAGGGTCGTGTTGCTCGCTAGGAGCGTCTCGAGCTAAGCCAGAGGCCGTGTGTAGGCCGAAGACCAGACTCAGTGAAAACTAAGCTCACAATAGGTGCGCTTGGGATCATTGGGGGCGTAGGGGCCCGGAATAGGCAGTGAGGCCGGCAAGCCAGTCTGGCGAGGACCTAAGTTCTAGTTGCTATGTAGAGTGTGTTGGGTGAAATGGCACACTAGAGGGGGGTGAATAGTGTGTTAACTAATTTATTAGCATAAATTCAATTTTAGTCATTTTTGATTATTTAGGCAAATCATAATTTATCGACTAGATGTGGAAGCAAAAATAAACCAATTAAGCACAAGTAAATATATCAATGCAGACACGAGGATTTATAGTGGTTCGGTCTCAATGCCTACTTCACTATCTAAGCACCCCGCTTAGGATTTCCAAACTAAGTTTACTAGATGAAATAGTTTCCCTTACACAGAGGACTTTGACTTGAAGAGTCTCACTCTCAACCTAAGACACTTCCACACCCGGAAGTCTCCGCCTTCTTATCGAGAGCACTCTTCCACCTCAACCCTAAGAGACAACTCATCTAATCCTAGTGAACTGAGTTTACACCGGTGGAATTAAGCCTCAAACACAAAGGCGACCATCCAATTTTAAGACCTAACAACCTAGGTCTTCACAAGCACAAATCCAAAGAAAATAATGTTCAAATAACAATTAAAATTACAATGAAAGAGCTTAAAGAGTAAACCAAGATTAAATGCTCTTTTCCAAGCCTTCAAAACCTCCAACTCGCCAAGTTGTAGAGCTCGAATTGAAGCCCGAGTTGAGGAAGAGTGTGCGCTTGAAGAAGTTGTCGACGGAAGAACCGAGCGCTATTAATCGATCTTTAGAAGGCTCAAAACTATCCTTTAAAATGCTCAATTAAATCTGTAAGCCGTCTTAAGGGAGTTAGGTGAGGGTTATTTATAACCCTCAGCTGAACAGGCTGTTAAACGGGCGGAAAACCGACCGATCGATCGCCTGCGACCACTACCCTTTCTATGCTTTACTCGCGCCGTCCAATCGACCGACGGGTCGACCGAATGGATCGCGACTTCATTGATCTGCAGTCTGATCGACCGATCGATCGACCGACGTAGCCTTGAGCCAACTTCTTCACCATCTTCGGTCGACCGACAGGTCGACCGATTGGCTACTGCCATTTTGCGGCATCAATCGGTCGACCAATCGGTCGACTGACAAGGCTACTGTCAATATTCTGCATTGTTCGGTCGACTGAACTCAGGCTGAGGCTGAATTTTTTTCTTATATTCGTTACATGCTTTTTCATAGGTTTAGTTACCAAGTTCTAACTTGGATAACTTTACAATTAGGCCTGGGATAAGATTCTAGGGGTATATTACAAGATATCTACCTAATCGATACCCAAGCCTTTTCTTTGACGATCTTTTTCCTTCGTTTTTCCGAACGAAGTTCGCATGCTTATCGCAACCTCAACCTGAACTCAAAATTTCACACATAGATTAAATACTTATTTGTTATCATCAAAATGAAGATCCAGGCTTAAGAGAAACTCTTAAGCCAACAATCTACCCCTTTTTGATGATGATAAACATAACATGGAATTTTAAGAAAACATATGCATATTCTTTGTGAGTTTGAGTTAAGGCATACAAAAAATATATATAACTCAAGATATGCATACAAATGCTTACAAATCAACCTATGCTCCCCCAATCAATGTGCATATTATTTTTGTAACTCCCCCTAACTATATGCATCATTTTTGTAACTCCCCCTACTTTTTCTCCCCCTTTTGACATCCATCAAAAAGGATAAGAATTTACAGAGCAGGTTTCGAAACAAAATACACATATTCAATAATGGCATACTACATTAGCATGTCATTCACACATCAAATACCACACACATTACTGATCATCAACATTAGTCAATCATGATAAGGAGTTGCCAAATACATGTAGAGTCAATCATCAAATACAAGTCCATGAGATAAATAACATCAAAACATCAAATAAGATTAGTCATCCTCAGGTGGTGGTGGAGGTGGTAGATGCGACTGATAGTATCGCCACATCTCATCCACTTGCTGATCGTACTGGTCAACACGTTGACTATACTCATCTATGCGCCGACCATGCTCACCAATCATTGTACCACACTCGTCCATCTGACGGCCGTACTCTTGTCTTTTCCTACAAATGAGGGTCAACCAAGGGCTTATCTCTCTACAATGAGAGTGCCTCTTGTCAATATATATAGGTCTCTTCGGGAACTTCTATATAGGACGGTTGCTTAAGAAGTTGCAATTGCTCTAATACTAGCCTATTGTAGCAAAGTAAGAATCAAAACAAAAAGGCAATGTTAACTCAGGAAGTTTATGCAGTTCAGTGACAAACCAGTCACCTAATATACGGGGCACTCACCGGACAAATGCCCAATTCACTCTCTATAAGTACAATATAAGTCATATGGATTTCACACCCGAAATCCGACTACTAGTACTATAGTGAATCGGTAATAACAAAAACCTATTTTCTATTATAAGTAAATACCAACTTACCTCTCTATAACATCACAGCCACAGAGTTACGTCCTCCACACAGCGTCGTGTTGTAGTGAGTTATCCGCCCGATATTAGATCTTCTCCTCGAAGATAAAAAGTTGTTGGCTCTTCTGCACTCGACAGACTGCACTCAACAGTTTTAACTCCTCTATATGTGGCAATAGTGTTTCCGTGCAATGGAGTTGTTAATAATATATCTCTTCTCCTGTATTTATAGGTGTCACTGAAAGATTACTAGAACATCTAAATAAATGTTGACTTCAATCATATTTAATCACCGCCGTCTTCAATAGAAACTGTCAGCATAACTTAGACAGTTTTACAAAAGATCATTTATGTAAATAAGAAACGCCTAAGAAATAAGTGAAGAGAAAACTCTTCGAAACTAAACTATTTAGGAAAAATAATGATGATTTAAATATCCTAAATCAATTAAACAAAACCATCATTAACCAAAAGTCTATCAGTCATCAAGATCGTACCAGCTAGCCGAACAGAATTCCTTTTTAAGACTATAAGCAGTTAAGACTGCGTCTTCACAGTTGAAACTGTCATCATCACATAAGTAGAGCTTTTACCTTGTTGATCAAAAGCTTCCTTTTGCCAAATATAGCCAACAAGCAAAAGCCAAATACTAACATTCTCTCCCTTTGGCTTATTTAGAAAAACCCAGATAGATCAGTTCACATCAATTTAATATGATACAAATATATTAACTCTTTAAAACTAATTTTCAACAGTTAATAGAAGATATCCATCAGTCATACCCCATAGTCAACCAAAGTCACACAAAATACAACCAGAGGAGCATCCAAAGTGACAAAGGTTTACAACAGTTTTACAACCAGAGTATCAAGTATCGATAGTCAAAATAATAAGTAGTACCATAGGACAAGTGTCACAACCAGTTGAGAGAGCAGTTAGAGTTAAAAACTGCTTATTCTCCCCCTTTTTGGCATAATATGCCAAAGGAGTAAGAAGACAAGTTTTAGTTAGAGCTGTTAGATGAGTCAGAGAAACTACCAAAAGAGGGAGAACCAGGTTCTACAGTAAAATATTTTGATAACTTTCTTCTCAATGGTGACTACCTACTATTGTAGTTTGGCCATAGTTTCTCTTGCAGAAAATAGTTCATCCAAGATCTCTCTTTCAGTAGTTGAAGGAGTAGTTGAACAAGACCCAGATGCAGTCTTTATGTCTAAGTCGGGACTGAACAGATTTCTTCTTGGTGTGTTACACCTTCTTAAAATATTAGGATGAAGCTTTAAAGAAGTGCCCAAGGGTTCCAATACCTCATCAAAGGAACATTTAAATCCTTGTTTCTCCAGAATTCCATAGATTAAGTTTGGAAAAATAAAAAACATCATGGATTTAGATAGAAGCCGGCTCTTGATACATATAATTTGCTCAAAGATAAGATTGCCAAGATCGAATGAAATTCCGTTTGTGATCTTGTATAGTAACATTACCATTTCTTTGCTGAGAAAGGTAATGTGAGAAGTAGGAATCCAATAGTTTCGAGTAATGAGAAACAAAACTGAATAAAAAGTATTCAGAGATGAAGATCTGATGTCATGACTGCCTGTCTAGTTAGGAATATCACCATTTGAAATCTCTTTACCAACCATTTGTAAAAAGTCATCATTCTCTTCGATATCTACAACAGAAGAGGAAAAATTAGAAAATCGAACAAACTTATTAATGACTTTCAGACTAAACTTGTACCAACAGCCTCTGAGAAATACTTCATGAAAATGATTACTTTTAGGATTTGAAATCGTATTAGATAAATTGCAGTAGAACTCAAGAATAGGTTGTTTGCAGAAAGGTCTAACCTTCTTATAAGAATGAGAGAGATTCCTCTTTTTGAGAATATCAATAACAAGTTTGCATTTTAAGTAAATTTGATCTAAATCCAGAATTCTCTGAGAAATAATATCTCTAGATTACAATCCCTTCCATAGAGGATAGAGATCATCAGAGAGAAGTCCCTTGTGTAGTTTGCTGGCAGAATATTGTTTCTCAAGATGCTTCTCAGTTTTTGAAGTTTTCTTCCTTGGAGATTGTTTTTTCTGTTCAGTAACATTCTTCACTGTTGATGTTTCTGGATTGTGCTTTCTTTTCTTAGACTTTTCCAACTCACTTTCCCTTAGTGACAGAGGTTCATCATCATCATCAGATTCTAAATTTATAGTGAACTTCATAGACATCTTCCTCTTTGATCTCCTTTTTGTCTCAGGTTCATCAGAACCTCTATTTGGCTTCTCGGAGGAGACATAAAGGTCAGGAATAGAAGCAGTTTTCTGAGGTGCGAAGGCCTCAGGAATCTCATATTCTACCTCATTTGTAGGAACTTAATTTAAGTCCATAGCTGCAAGATCAAGACTAGAAGACTTGGAATTGTTATCATTAGGAAGTGTAGTACGAGCAGTCTGAACTATTTCTTGCATTGTTTCAATTGCTTCAGAAGGAAATTTGGGACTCTTTGAAGCACCAATTTCAACTGCCTTATCAGTAGTTGAGACTCTCTTAGAACATTCAGAAGGACTGTCATTTCTTTCGTGTTCAGTAGTATTTCTACCCTCATTGGGCTTTGAAGAAATATCAGATGGACCAGTATTGACTGGAATAAAGTCAAAAATATTAGTAGTAGGAACATTTATATTAATCATGGGACCAGTGTGCACTGGAGAGAAAACTGCTAAGGCATCATTCAAAACATCATTTCTAGAATCAATACTAGGAGATACAAAATCATGACTTGTACTGCTATCTTTTAAATTTTCCTTTTTACCCAAGACAGACTCCCCCTTAATTTAAGAAACCCTAGATTTAGGTTCCATACCTCAACTACTTCTCCTTAACTGTTGATCAGCAGGTCTGGTCACAGTTTTCTTTCTCAATTTTTGTCCTTGACTTGTTGAGGGAGGAGGAGGCATTTTCTCGGTAGAGGGTCCTTCAGATGGTTGAGATTTTTCAGCAGGGTTTACAGATTGCATTTTCTTGGCAGTGGAAACATACTCTTCCTCACGTAACCTTTCTTTCCTTTGCATCCCGACATCTTTAAAAGAAGATAGATCCTCAAGCAAACGATCAGACGAAGAAGTGGAGGAGAGATTGTTGCCAGTTGAGAATTGATCGGAACAGTAACACCCAAAACCTTTAGGGTGAAATAAAACTCCACTTAATAGGATTGGCACACGTGTTGACTTCAGGGTGAAAAGTAACTTCCTTCAATAAATATTAACCTTTAAAATAATAAGTGATGAAAAAGAAGAAGTAAAAACTGAAAAAACCTTTCAATTTTCATCACAATAAAGACTTAATTTTATTTAACCCGAAATAGAATGTGTCATATGACACATAATCCAAGAGCAAACTTTAACTGCTCAAACTTTTCTCCACTTAGTGCCTTTGTAAAAATGTCTGCCACTTGTTTCTCAGTTGCAATATACTCCAGTTGCAACTGCCTCCTTTCAACTAGATCTCTTATATAATGAAATCTTATATCAATGTGTTTGGTACGTGAATGCATAACAAGAGATTTTTTTGGAATATTGATAGCACTAGTGTTATCACAATAGTGAACCATTTCTTCTTGATTGAGACCACAATGAAGCAACACATTCTTCATCTAGATTAATTGTGTACTGCAACTGCCTGCTGCCAAATATTCTGCCTCTGCTGAAGAAAGAGAAATAGAATTTTATTTCTTGCTTAACCAAGCCACAAGATTTGTTCCAATATAAAAACAACCGCTTGATGTACTCTTTCTATCATCAATATTTCCTGCCCAATCTGCATTTGAAAATCCAGCTAGACAAGGATTACAGACAACAAAATACCAAAGACTAAAATCCAAAGTACCTTTCACATATTTGAGAATTCTTAACAGCTTGAAGGTGAGATTCCTTAGGATTTGCTTGATATCTGGCACACAATCCAACATTAAAGCATAAGTAAGGTCTGTTAGCTATCAAATATATTAAGCTGCCAATCATGCTTTTGTAGATGGTGGGATCAACACTGTCACGACCCAACTCAGGGTCACATGATCGGCCAGGGTATACATGCCTATACCCCGCAGCCTAAACCATGCACATGCCAACTGAACAATAAAATATAGCGGAAAAAAATAACGAATTTTATTTCAAATGGAAAACCAAACCAGAAATCATTATAAGTAATTTTAGTAAAATCATAAAGTACAGAAATAACAAACAAGTTCAACTATTCAATTACAATGATATATGTAATAAAGACATAATTGTCCCCAAAGGGACTACAACTTCAAAACACTGAAATATAAGTGCATGACTAACTACCAAAACTCGACTATGACCCATAACTAGGACTACTATGAGATCAATGCAGCTCCTTTGCCCTCCAGCCGCGCCAAGTACTCCAACCCACCTCACCAGTCAGGCTCTGCAAAACAAAACAACGACAACGGGTGAGTTCAAAAGAACTCAGTGAGCGGTTCTACCAAACCCCAGAAAAAAAATAATCATAATTAGGATGCATAAAACAAATCTTCTGACTCGAGCAAGAAAAAGATCACAAGGAAGTGACCAGCTAACAGGCCATCTGGCAATCACTTGCCCGAAGGCAGCCAACACCCAAACGGTGAAGATCAATAGGCCTAAGCCTACCATGCCCTAAGGCAACAACACATACTAGGATAATCGGGAAGGCCCTCCGAACTTATCCTAGTATAGAGAAACTCGGGAGCAATAGGGAAAGCCCTCCGAACTTGCTCCATGAGACGCGAAGGGACAATCGAGATTCACCCATCTGAACTTGCCCCTTTAAGATATCACATGGGTAATCGGGTAGGCCCTCCAAACTTATCCCTTTAGGATATCACAAGAATAATCGGGTAGGACCTCCGAACTTATTCCCTAAAACCACCTCGGGGATAATCGGGTAGGCCCTCCAAACTTATCCCACGAGGCTAAACTAAAACAATCCATATTTGCTCAACCGAACTTGTTCCCCAGATTGGAAATCAGCCATCCAATCTCTCGGGCCTAGCCCAAAATCCGGCTCCTCAACGAACCTCTCCGCCATTCATAAAGATATGACACAACATGACCTAAGTCAAGTCTCTCCTACGGTGTCTTAGGGGTGTCCTTATTGGAAAGCGTCTCAACACTCCAATACCCGACCCCAACTTCTAGACCCGTAGTGTCATAACCAGTGTGATTTTATTTCATGCATAAACTTTACTTGTTGGTTCATAACAGCTTATGCTGACCCTTTACCCAATTTTAATTATGCAATTAAAATTTAAATCACCAAGATTAGGGTTTTGTTTAGCTTATTGTTATGCCCAAAACTGATGTATCTAATCCGAAACTGGTCTCTAGAGTATGTCCTATGTTTTCAAACTATATTTTTTGGTCAAAATGATAGGTTACATGACTATGTTCAGAGAAAATATGCACACCACAAAATGTATTTCAAAAACAGCACAGATTCATCATCTCAGCATAAAATTCCAGCAACATTAATTGTTCAACATAGCATGAAAATAAATCCGAAACTAACAAAAAATTGATCCTTAATTATCATTAGAACAGAATACTAATCTCAAGATAAATTTCACAGATTTCATGATTATTACACAAGATTAACAAGTATCCACAACCCCTTAATCAAGAAACAAGCATCATGATCAAGAACCCCTTTTTCAAGAATCCCCATGGAATCAATATCAAGATCTTAATCTTATAACATGATTTCTACCCAAAAATCACATATTTAAATCTAAGGCATGCAACCACCATTCAAGAACCTAATTAGGCAAACAAATCAAGTTTTACACTTCAAGATAAACAAAATCGCTCACTTGGGCATTTCATCGAACACCTTGAGGGCACCCTTGCCTCTCCCTTGCTTTAGCACCCCTAGGGTAAGCTTGGGGCTGCCGAGCCACAAAGGGAGGATCCCGGGCCCTCCTCACAATTCGGCAAAAATCTCAAGAAACAAAAAGATGCCCCAAATTGGCTTAAGATCATGAGAAAACCCGAAAAAGGAGAGGTAAAACCACTCACCTTGATGTAGGAGAAAAGAGTACGAGAAACTCTAAATTGGCGGCCTCCGAATCTGGCCTCAAAGGGGACAGCTCGGCTCAATAAGGGGCAATGGCTCCTCTTCAAGAAAGGCGACGGCTCCAAGGTTCAAGGGGGCGCCGGCTACACCCAACCCGTCGACTTGGCTCCAAGGAGAGGGGAAGAGAGAGAAAGGAAGAGAGGGGAGGGAGAGAGGCTCGGTGGCTGGCTTGGGGGCGGCGGCTCGGCTTGACTGGGCGTCTCCTCTCTCTACGCGGCTTGTGCGGCTCCTCTCTCTAAACGGCTTGTGCGGCTCCAATAGGGAACCACAAGCCCTAGGGGGGCGGGGATTTTATAATCCCTTCCCCTCCTCTTCAACCCTAACTTTCATTTACCTGCATCCGCCTCAACCCGAATCCAAACCCACTAACCTCTCAACCCGCTAACCCAACTAAGCTTAATTAATCCTATTCTAATCCCATGACAAATTACAAGCAACAACCACATGCACATAATTAAACAATCGTGCAATAAACTTAAATAAATTCATCCAATCAAGGAAAGAAACTACAAAATCAAATTCCTGCTCACTCGAGCTCGCAAGCTCGCACCGGACCATGAGTCAGCTCGGCTCGACCTCGAACTAGTCCGCTAGGCTGGCAAACACACACAACAAATGGAAATTAGAATTAATTTCTAGGATATTACAAACACTCTTTCCTTCATCATCCTTGCATAGTTTCTCATGGGTAGAGCTAGGAGTTCTAACTATCTTAGAACTGTCTAGTCCAAACTTGTGAACTAGATTATTGGCATGTTTACTCCGTGAAATGAATATTCTTTTTTCAGATTGCTTGACCTGCAAACTGAGAAAATAGCTCATCTCTCCAACCATGCTCATCTCAAATTTAGATTTCATGTCATCCATAATTTGTTTAGCAAGGAATTTAGAAGTTGAACCAAAGACAATATCATCAACATAAATCTGAACAATCACCGGTTGAGATTCCTTTTTCTTGATAAATAAAGTCTGATCAGTTATTCCTCTTTTATAACCTTTCATGAGCAGAAATTGAGTTAGTCTTTCATGACAAGCTCTAGGTGTCTACTTGAGACAATACAAGGCTTTCTTCAACCTATACACATGGTCAAGATGAGTAGAATCTTCAAACCCTTTTGGTTATTCAACATAAACTTTATCATTTAGAATCTCATTCAAAAAGGCAGTCTTAACATCCATTTGATAAAGTTTGAATTTCAAACGACAAGATAGGGCAAGAAGTAACCTGATAGACTCCAATCTTGCAACAGGTGCAAAAGTTTCACCAAAATCCAGATCTTCAACTTGATTGTAGCCTTTAGCAACAAGTTTGGCCTAGTTTTTTGCGATATTTCCTGCTTCATCAATCTTATTTTTGAAAATCCACTTGGTTCCAATTATATTGACACTTTCAAGTCTTGAAACCAATTCCCAAACATTATTTCTGACAAATTTTTGCAGCTATTATTGCATAGCCATGATCTAGAATTCATCTTTTAGACTTTCCTTGATGTTCTTGGGTTCAACAGTTGAGGTATAGCAAGAGTATCTGATCATATCTTGATCATTCATATTGGAATGATTTTTAGTCTTGACTCCTTCATGAACATCACCAATAACATTCTTCAAAGGATGATTCTTAAGAGTTCTTGCAGACTTCTCAGTAACACTTTCCTTTTCTTGATCAGTGTCAGTCTCATAGTCTATTGTATTGGCCATTTCAATAATTTGTAACGGGCAAAAAATCACCCGTTGAGAAGAGAGAGCTCTCTCTTCTCTTCATGGCTTATAAATAGGAAGCCATGAGAGCCTTCCTTGACACTTTGGATCACTCCTAACCTTCTTGAGCCATCTTGTGATCATTCCCAAGCATTATTGAGCCAATTCTTGTGGAAACCCTAGCTTTGATCTCTCATCTCTTTGATTGAGCCTTACCTTCATTATTTCATCATCAAAGGCATCAAGCGGAAGCTAGAAATCTTGTTGTGGAGCTAAGTACTTTATTGTTTGATTTATTGCTCCATTTATTGTTGTATTTTGTTGTTTATTTTATTGTAATTGAACTTGTGTAAACCTAGAGTGCTAGGTTGATTGAGTTGGTGGTTGCCTTGGTGTTAAGGCTTAAATCCACCATTGTAAACTTAGTTTACTAGGATTAATTGAGTTATCCCTTAGGTTGAGGTGGGAGAGTGCTCTGGGTAGGAAGGCGAGATACTTCCGGGTGTGGAAGTGCCTTCGGTTTGAGAGCGGAGACTTCCTGGTCTAAAGTCATCTTTGTAAGGGAAATAATATAATCTAGCAAAGCTAAGTTTGGAAATCCTAAGTGGGGTGCTTAGGTAGTGGAGTAGGCATTGGGGCCGAACCACTATAAATCACCGTGTTTGCATTGCTTCTTCTTGTGTTTGCTTAATTAGCATATTCACTTTGCTTCCGCTTGTTATTGGATTTGTTAAATTTCTTAAGTAACCAAGTAAACAATTAAAACTAGAATTAGGCGAATCGATTAGTAAACACACTATTCACCCCCCTCTAGTGTGACCATTTCACCCAACAAGGCTTTCTTCCCTTCCATAATTCATAAGGAGTTTTTGTAGTCTTTGGTCTAAGATATGTTCTATTTATAATGTAGCAAGCAGTATTAATAGCTTTAACCCAAAATCTTTCAGATATTTTCTTGGAAATTAGCATGATCCGAGCCATCTCTTGGATAGTATAATTTTTCCTTTCAACAACACCATTCTGTTGAGGAGTTTTTGGAGAAGAGAATTCATGTAGAATACCATTATCATCACAAAACTCAGAAAAAGATACGTTTTCAAACTCTCTTCCATGATCACTTCTTATTCTAATTACTTTAAGAATAGGAAGTTCTTCTTCATTCCGGAGTCTTAGGCATAAGGATTTGAAGTTGATGAAGGCATTGGACTTTTCTCTTTGAAACTCTATCCAAGTGAATCGTGAGTAATCATCTACACAAACAAGGATATATTTTTGACCTCCAATGCTTTCAACTTGCATGGGACCAACCAAATCCATGTGAAGGAGTTCAAGAGGTTTTGAAGTTGCCACCAGTTGCAACTACTTATGAGACTGCTTTGTTTGCTTTCCTTCTTGGCAGGAGTTATACACCAACTCAGGTTCTCCAGTGAGTTTAGGAATTCCTCTCATAGCTCCAGCATTAAGCTTCTTTAGGTCCTGGTAATTTACATGACCTAATTTTTTATGCCACAAGTTTATATCAGAGGAAACAAGAGAAAGACAAATGGATGAGAAAACAATATTATAGCAGTTATCTCTAGATCTACGTCCTTCAAGAATACAATCATCATTTTTATCAAAGACTTTGCAACTGTCTTTGTTGAACTTGACATCTAGATTCTGGTCACATAATTGACTGATACTCACAATATTTGTTTTTAGACCATCCATTAGCAGAACATATTTTAACCTGGGAATTCCTGGAACATTTAGAATTCCAACTCCTAAGACATTTTCATGACTTCCATCTCCAAAGGTTACAGTTGCATCTTCATGTTCTTGAATTCCCTGTCATATGCTGAGAACAACCACTATCGAAATACCACGATCCAAGAGAAGAAATAGTCTTTGACATAAAAGCAACATTAAAGTTAAGTTCAGCATTTCTTACCCAAACTTGTTTGAACTTTTGTTTAGAAGAGTTTCCATGCTCCTTTCTCTTCATCTTGTGCGCAAGCTTGAAATAATTTGCAATTATATGTCCTCTACACTTGCAATAGAAACATATGGGCACTTTTCTTCTCTTCCAAGTAGTGAACCTTTGATATTTTGAGAAACCCTTAAACAAATTCTTCACGGGCAATTAAGACTGAAGTTTTGACTGTTCCGAAGTTATGTATCCAAGCCCAGCATGGTTAGAATTGAATTTTCCTGCACTCAAAAATTTCATTTAGAGTACCAATGGAATTTATCATTCTGGCTTCTTTCTTTACCTTTTCAACTTCAAAAATCAACTTGGATTCTTTGTCAGATTTCTCAACAATCTGACTTTTGCAGGTTTCGACTTCCTCCTCGAGTTTCTTCTTTTGTTCAATCAAAAGTTTATTTTGATTTCGGAGGGTCTTGTTGAAAGTTATCACTTCAACGCATTTATCAAACATCTCCTGATAGTCTTCTTCACGACTGTCAACACATTGAATCTTGTTATCCTTATTCTCAATGTTTGAAATACAAACGACTTGAACAATGTCGACTATGCATGCAGCAAAAGCTCTATAGTTGCCTTGCTCAAATTCTTCAGCTTCATCTTCTTCATCATCATCACTCCAGGTAGCTATAAAAGACTTCTTAAAATTTCTCTCTGCATTAGGACATTCATATCTGATATGTCCATATCCTTCGCATTCAAAGCACTGTACACCTTTAAACTTCTGCTTAAGATCATATCTATAAATAGAAGATTGACTTCTTCTATTTTCCCCAAAATATGAACTCATTTTGAATCTAGTAGAACTGGACGATTGAAACTGCTGTTTGAACTGCACATTATGATTTTTCTTGTTCTTGCCTCTTAGAAATCTTCTGAAAACTTTTGTCATAAGAGCATATGCTTCATCCATCTCTTCTTCCGAACAGACTTCAGACTTGTTCCTTTCTTCAGTAGCATTGAAAGCAAAATTTCTCATTTTCTCTTTGTGAGAGTACTTCTCAGACAATTCGAATTCATAAGTTTCCAGTTTTCCCATCAGGGTGTCAAAAGTAATAGAAGAGGGATCATGAACTTCTCCTATAGCAGCAACCTTTATATCAAATTTTGTAGGCATGGATCTTAAAACTTTTCTTATCATCTTTTCTTCTGAGAATGATTCTCCAAGGTTGGAAGCATTATTCATCAAGTCTTTGATACGCCCATGAAAGTCTTGGATGCTTTCATCTTCTCTCATTTTCACATTCTCAAATCTAGTATTGAGAATTTTAACTTTTAACTTACGAAGAGTCAAAGATCCTTCATGATTTGTCTCCAGAATCTCCCATGCTTGTTTTGCAAGAGTGCAAGCAGAGATAAGTTTGAACTGAGAGGGATCCACACCACTGAAAATGACACTAAGGGCTTTGTTGTCATAGTTGGCAGCAACAACTTCTGCTTCCGTATATAGGTTCTTTGGCTTCTTCTCAGTCCCAAGTGAAGGAGGAGTATAGCCATCTTCTATAGTATCCCAACAACGATATCTATGGACTTGACGAATGCTCTCATTCGAGCCTTCCAATAAGCATAGTTTGTTCCAATAATAAGTGGAGGAACATTGACAAAATTTCTCATTGGCATTCCTTCCATTTGGAGCCTGAAAGATAAGAGACACACCAAGGATCATGTGCAGGTAAAGTTTAACACAACTGCTCTGATACCAAATATCAATATATATAGGTCTCTTCAGGAACTTCTATAACTGATAGTTGCTTAAGAAGTTGCAACTGCTCTAATACTAGCCTATTGTAGCAAAGTAAGAATCAAAACAAAAAGGCAATGCTAACTCAGGAGATTTGTTTACGCAGTTCAGTGACAAACTAGTCACCTAATCTGCGGGGCACTCACTAGAGAGATGCCCAATTCACTCTCTATGAGTACAATATAAGTCCTCTAGATTTCTCACTCAAAATCTGACTACCAGTACTATAGTGAATCAGAAATAACAAAAACCTATTTGCTATTACAAGTAAATACCAACTTGCCTCTCTTTGACATCACAGCCACAGAGTTCCGTCCTCCACACAGCCTCATGTTGTAGTGAGTTATCCGCATGATATCCAATCTTCTCCTCGAAGAAAAAAAATTGTTGCCTCTTCTGCACTCGGCAGTCTGCACTCAACAGTTTCAATTCCTCTATTTGTGGCAACAACGTTTCCGCGCAATGGAGTTGTTGTTAATAGATCTCTTCTCCAGTATTTATAGGTGTCACTGGAAGATTACTGGAACATCTAAATAAATATTGACTTCAATCATATTTAATCACCGCCATCTTCAATAGAAACCGTCAGCATAACTTAGGCGTTTTTATAAAAGATCATTAATGTAAATAAGAAATGCCTAAGAAATAAATAAAGAGAAAACTCTTCGAAACTAAACTGTTCAGGAAAAGTAATGATGATTTAAATATCCAAAACTAGTTAAAAAAAACCATCATTAAACCAGAAGTCCATCAATCATCAAGATCATATCAGCCAGCCCAACCAGAATTCCTTATTAAGACTGCATCTTCACAGTTGAAACTGTCATCATCACATAAGTAGAGCTTTTACCTTGTTGATCAGAATCTTTATTTTGCCAAACATAGCTAACAAGCAAAAGCCAAATACTAACACCTCTATCTCAAACCCAACGAACTCTAAAAGTTACACACAAGTCAAACCCAAGGTGTGTCACCCACACCTTGTTACAAACCAATTTTGAGTTGAAATGAAAACAATAAAGCAACAAGTAGAAAATGCAAGGAGAAAAGCTTAAGTAAATCACAAACACTAGTTGAAGCTTCTCCTTGATGTCTTCTAGAACTCTAAGCCTTAGGATGATGCCAACAACAAGTTTGAGGGCTTGAGATTGAAGGAAGACAATGAGAGATGAAAACTAGGATTTGCACTTTAGAATCACTCTTTAAAGCTCAAGAAAATATTTGATAGCTCAATGGAATAGTTAGAAGCTTTAAGAAGGGAGTTTTGGGTGTATTTGTAGAGTTGGTATTAGGGTATGGAAGAAAAGAGTCGTTCATTCCTTGTCTAATTTGAAAAAGCATTATTTGGGGGTATTTTGGGAATTTTGAGTAGTTTTAAAAACTGGTTGGGAGAATTCTGGAAATTCTGGATAGTTTAGAGATTTATAGTCTTTCAAGCCTTAATTTTTTAGGTTAATGGTTTCCAAAAATTTCTTTAAAATATGTCTTTAATTTGTTTTTACCTAAGGAATAATTATTGAGACTTTTGATGGCAAGAAAATATATAAATTATGTAGCCCTCCAAGGAGCCCCCCTATACTTAGAAATTTTCAAAACCATTTTCTGATTTTTCTAGTTTTTAAGTTTTCGGGGTTCGGGTTTTGGATTTTTTGGATTGTGAACTCAATGAGGCCTAAGGCTTAGGAACATTTACAATAAAAGATATTAAGTCATAAACTAATTTTGACATGCTCGACTCTGAAGCCTTCGATTCTTGATTTTTCATTATTTTCCGACAAACTTCAGATGCGTATCGTATATCCAACCTGAGACCAAACCTTGATGAAACTATTAGAACCATATTTGTTATCATCAAAACTAAGAGTCTTGTCAAGGTTGAACTGGAATTGCCCCACGACAAGTTGCGAGTCACTTTTTACGATGACGTTTCGAGCTTTTACTTCTTGCGCGAGCTTTAGTCTAGCAATTAGGGCTTCGTACTCTGCCTGATTATTGCTAGCTTTAAACTAGAATTGAAGGGATTGATCTAGCACAATTCCCACACCTGCTTCCCTTTTCGTTGGAAGCGCCATCTACAAATAACGCCTAGGTTTCCTCCTGGTTGGGAGTATCTTCTTGGTTGGTGAACTCGGTAACAAAATCGGCTAGCGCTTGGGCCTTGTGGGACTTCTGGGTTGATATTCGATGTTGAATTCTGAAAGCTCCATCTACCATGATATCATCCGCCCTACAAGTTCGGGCTTAGTCAGCACCTGCCGGATGGGCTGCTCAGTGCGTACCTGAATGTGGTGGCTTTGGAAATATGGTCTCAGCCTTCGAGCCGAAATCACTAGGGCAAATGTGAGCTTTTCGATCTTTTGGTATCTAATTTATGATCTTTGGAGAACTTCACTGACGAAGTAAATTGGTTTTTGGTCACTTTCTTGTTCCCAAATTAGGACCAAGTTGACGGCGTTCTCTATGACAGTAAGGTAGGGAAAAAGGGTTTCTCCTTGTCGCGGTTTGTGCAAAACCGATGAGCTAGCGAGGAATCATTTCAGATCTTCGAAGGCTTGTTCACATTTTAATCCCAGTGGAAGTCCTGCTTTTTTCGCAAGATTTTGAAGAAAGGAGCGGCTCGGTTGAACTACCTGGACAAGAATCTTGAAAGTGTCACCATCCTTCTAGTGAGCTGTTGTACCTCTTTTTTGTTGCGTGGGCTTCTCATTTCTTGAATAGATCGACATTTTTCTAGATTGGCCTCTATTCCCTAGTGCGTCAACATGAAACCAAGGAACTTGACGCCTTGCACTCCAAAGGCACACTTTTCGGATTTAGCCTCATGTTGTAGTGTTTGAGCTAATTGTAGATCTCGACGAGGTCGTTGCAGTGATTGTCGATGACAAGCATTTTAGCCACCATATCATCGACATATACCTCCATGTTGCGACCTATTTGCTTATCGAAAACTTTGTTCATTAATCGCTGGTATGTTGCTCCTATGTTTTTGAGTCCGAAAGGCATCAACTTATAGTAGAAGTTTGTTCATCATCCAGGTGCATGTGGATTTGGTTGTAGCCTGAATAGGCATCCATGAAGCTCAAATATTGACACCCAGAGGAGCCGTCGATGAGTTTGTTGATGCTAGGCAGTGGGTAGGAATCTTTTGGGTAATATTTGATGAGGTCAGTGAAGTCGACACACATTCACCATTTTCTTGAGTATTTTTTGACCATGACAACGTTTGCAAGTCACGTTGTGAAACGAGTCTCTCTGATGAACTTCGCTTTTAGCATCTTCGTGGTTTCCCCAAGGGATGCTTTGTTGGCCTAAGGTTTTCAACCTTGGTCTTAATCTTAGTTTTGATGATAACAAACATGAAACTAATGATTTGATGGAGAATTTTTTTAGGTTACATATCGATTATAGCACGATGTACACGATCGGAAATATCAGAGAAATTAGAAAATCGGAAGGACATTGGTCGACGCGCTCGAATTTCGTCGGGAAGATAGAGTTTAGGTTTAGGGTGTCTAGAATGTGTTGTAAATCCTCATGATGATGCAAAGAAACCTAAAAACCGAACCCGAACCCCACAACATGAAAACCCGATAAATTAGAAAAGGCCCTGAAATTCACTAATCTTAGAGGGCTATATAACCTAGACATTTTCTTCGCACCAAAGGTGCCGATAATTGTTCCTTAGGTAAAAACTAGATATCGAGATATTTTTAATGATTTTTTGAAAACCTTTAGCCTACCCATATTTGACCTGGGAGATTATAAAAGTTCTAATTTTTGAAAATTTGTACTATACCCCAAAAGTTAGATTTGTTTCTTAAGGATTTTGATTTTTTAGATATTTTTATTGAATCCAAATGGGGGGTAATCCTTATATAATATTTATGTTTTAAAGTTAATAAATTTTATATAAGTATACTTAGAGAAAACGGAACCCAGAAACGAGCAAACAAGCTGAAAAAAAAATCAGCCAAACCAAGCAGTCTGCACAAGTTCGGTCGACCGACTGGTCGATCGGCCGAAGGTGAAGGCATTTTGGACGACCGACCGGTTGACCGAACGATTCCCAGAATGGGCAGAATGCCTTCGGTCGATCGGTGGTCGCTCGGTCGGTTGATTGAAGGATGCCCAAACGATTCACCGACAAGCGACCGGGCGTCGCCAACGAGCAGAAATCAGCCCGTTGGGAGAGCTATTTTGGCTATCTCTTATTGTGGCTTATATATACTAGCCCTTGAGTGCCTTCCTCCATAATCTTAACCTTCATTGAGCCATCCTTGATCATCTCTAAAGATTTCTTGAGCCATTTATTTGCAAATCCTAGTTCTCATTATAAAAACTTGATTTTGCCTTCAAAGCTTTGATCGATTCATCATTGAGGCATCAAGAGGAACTAAGACTCGTGTTTGGCGCTAAGTATAAGTTGTGTTGTTTATTTGCTCCATTACTTGTGTATTTTGTTGTTTATTTTGATTGTATATCAAATGTATAAACCTAGGTTGCTAGGTTTGATTAAGTTGGTGGTTGCCTTGGTGTTAAGGATTAAATCCACCATTGTAAACTTAGTTTAGTATGATTAGTTGAGTTATCCTCAGGTTGAGGTGGGAGAGTGCTTTCGGTAGGAAGCCGGGATACTTCCGGGTGTGGAAGTGCATTCAGTTTGAGAGCGGAGACTTTCCGATGTAAAGTCCTCATTGTAAGGAAACTAATTAATCTAGTTAAACTAGTTTTGAAATCCTAAGCGGGATGCTTAGGTAGTGGAGTAGGCATTGAGGCTGAACCACTAAAAATAATTGTGTTAGCATTGATATATTATTTTGTATTAATTGCTTTATCATTAATCACTTATGCATTTAGTCGTTAAATTATGAATTGCCAAAGTAGTTTAAGAAAACGTGTAAAACCGAATTTAGGCAACAAGTTTAGTTAACACACTATTCACCCCCCTCTAGTGTGACCATTTCACCAACATTTGGTATCAGAGAGGGTCGTAGATTGAGATTTCACCATCCCTCCTATACTTTGTTTTGATCTGGAAATGGCCCTAGAGTCGGTTGTTTCCACACCTCCTAGGTTCAATGAATTGAACTTTGGTCTTTGGAAGTCTAGGATGTACACTTACTTAAAGACTAGAGGTTTTGATGTTTATAACATTATTAAATTAGAATACATTGAACCTAAGGTTGACATGCATGATTGGAGTGAACATGACAAGAAAATGTTTCAATCTAATGGAGATGCTATGTATTGCATTTTTTGTACCTTACGTAATAGCATCATTGATAAAGTCATGCATTGTACATCGGCATTTGATTTATGGGTTACATTAAATATGTTATATGATTTTGCTAAAACCGAAGAGCTTAATACACTTGTTGAGGGTGGTGATGACAATGGTCATCCCCCTAGTGCTAACCTCGGTTTTGATGCTCTTAGTGCTTCTAGTGAAAGAAGCAAATTAAAAAGCCGAAAAAGAAAGGTTATATGCTACTTGTGCAGGGAAAAGGGGCACATTAAAAGAAATTACCCTTCATCAAAGAAAAATGTCAAGAAGAAGACAAGGTCGTCAACTTCCATCTATGAATCACAAGAAGCATCCTTTTGCCATGATCATGAAGTCATATCTCAATTTTGCCTCATGGGTCTTCGGAATGAGGTAAACCTTCTATTTCTAGTCATGATGGATATCTTGATAGTGATAATGATGATAGTAGCTCAAACTCTTTAGGTATGACTTATGATGAGCTATTAGAAGAATCTAAGAAGATGTATGCCTTGCTTACGAATAAGATCAAAGAAAATAGAAAACTAAAGAAAGAAAATTTAAGGCTTGATTCACAAGTGCATGAATTAGGGAAAGAGAAATTGAATACTAGTTTTGTTAATTCTTGCCATGACAATTCTAAGCTTGAAATTGAAGACTTAAAAAGTGAGAATATTGATTTGAAAAATATCTCAAAAGTTGAGATTGAGAATTTGAAAGTAGAAAATATGAAAATAAAAAATGAAAATAGTACAATGAAATTTCAAATGCAAACCTTACATAAATCAATTAATGATTTGAAAAATGAGGTTGTTTTCATGAGTAGGAGAACTAGTAGTTTATCACATGCTTCATCCTTTAGAAATCCTAGGAAGAAAAATGTTTCATCTAAGAATGCTCATGCTCATCATGCTTATCATGTCAAGCATTCTAACATTAGACCTCATGTTCATATAAATGGTAAAAAGAAAGAATTTCATGGACATTGATTTTGTTGTGGTATATATGGGCATGCGATTTATGATTGTGCTTTTGAAGTGAACCCTAGTGTTGTTAAGACACTTTGGGTACCTAAGCCCATTGCCCCCAAGGACCCAAAGTCATTTGAGTACCAAAGATTTCTTGCTCTCTTGTAGGGGGAGCCACCACACAAGGGTAAAGAGAAGTGGAGAGTTGAAGTTGACCATGGACTTAAATGAAGATTCATTCTTTGTTTACAACTTTAAGCTTTCATCTAGATGCCTTAGGTAAAATTGGCATCAAATATTTTGGTATCATCTTCTATCTAACTTCGATCCATTTTAGTTAAAGTTTATGATACTATGCATAATTCAGTTGAGTTTTGTCCACTTTCGATATGATTTCAAAAATGTTTTTGATTTTGATTTCCGGTCTCTTCAGAGACCTTGGTGGCCTATAACGGGCCTAAGCGGCATTGCAATTCTAGATCGTAGGCTAATTATGGCCTTACAGTTTTCAATCAATAGGAAGGGTTGAAAATTCATGTCTAGATGAACAATGTGATAACTAGATCACTTTAGGGGACTTAAACTTAAAAAGTTTGACCGAAGTCAATAAATCGACTTGGACACTTCATTTTAAGTCCAAACTTCATAAACATGTTTAGGAATAGGTATGACATGTTTCGTGCTTAGAATGAAAAATTCATATAGATATGGATAAAATGACTTAGAGGTCATTTCATGATAACTTCTTTTGAACCAAGTTGACCCAAGTCAACAAATTGACTTAGAGGTCTCATTTTCAATCCATATTTGAGAAACATGTTTATAGTTACTCATGTTAGACGTCCATAGGTTTAAGTTTGAAAAATCATGAGTAAATGATAAGATTGACATTTAGCAAGTTTCATGATAGCTAACTTAGTTTTGAATGAAACTATGCTAGGTTGATATCTTGACTTAAGGACATAATTTTCATCTCAAACTTGACATACATTCTTTACATGACCATTATGTGGTGTCATAAAAGTTTGAATGAAAACTGTGCATGTTTCAAAAAATGACTGAAAATTATGAAAATTACATAAAAGTATCACTTACTTGAAATACTCATTTTTTCGATACTTTGATTTTTCGCCAAAAACTTCAAATGAAAACTCATGTATATCATTTTAATTCCATTTCTAATATCGTTCTCACAATTCTTCGAGTGAAATCATTTCTAAAAATGATTTTGATATCTTGAGCGATATATTAAAAATGAGTTTTTGGTTGAAATCGAGATTGGTTGAAAAATAGACTTAGAGAATTAATTTTGAGTTCAAACTTGACACATGCATCTCAAATGATCATTCAACGATATCTGGAAAGTTTGAATAAAAAATGACAACTTTTGAAAAAATACCTAAAATTTATGAAAATGCCCCTAGATTTCTAGGAATTTTATGAATTTATAGAAAATCAATTTTTGACTGATTCTTAAACCTGTAGATTCCTTGGAAAATCTAGTTTGCCCAGTTAATGTTTCAAAAAATTTCGTCAAGAATATGATTTCATAAGAATTTAAAAGTTTGATTTTTGCAAAGTTGAAGTGTACTTTGACCTAAGTCAATAAAGTGACTTAGAAATTTTATTTTAAGCCCAAACTTCACTCATATACTTAGATTCACTCATGTTAGATGTCTAGATATCTAAGTTTGAGAAAACATGAGTAGATAACAAAATTTGATTTTTAGCCATTTTCATGTTTTCATTCCTATTTCGAATGAAACCGTGCTAAGTTCATATTTTGATCAAATAACATTCTTTTCATTTCAAACTTGATCAAATGATTATATCTTGATATTTGAAAGTTTGAATGAAAACTATTTTTTTTTAAAAAATAACTAATATTTACGAAAATGCCAATAAAGTATCTCTCTTCTCAAAATTACTCATCTTTTTCAGATACTTTAAAGGGCTGTTTGGTTACCCAAAACGAGCGCGTTTTGTGTTTTGGTTTTCTGTTGAAAACCAAAACGCGCTCGAAATCGTGTTTGGTTGTGCGAAACAACCGAAAACGGGGCGACTATTTTCTCCAAAATGCGTTTTCTTCAAAATGCCATTTGTACATGAATTAGAAAACACTGATTCTGTATTTTCTATATTTTCATCCAAAATAAAAAACGAGCGGAGTGGCATTCTTGTGAATATGTAGAAGACAACCCATTTTTGATTCAATAAACAAACACCGGATACTGCTCCTCACGGGTGTCTCATCCCCGCGACTCACCTTCACCCAAACCCTAGCAGAGCTTGACGACAACTTCTCGCCCAACGCCGACTACCTCTCCTCGATTTTTTTCGGCCACTCCTTTGAAGTTAAGGTCTTCTCCTACCCTTCATATTCCGGATCTACATTTTCTTCTTCTCGATCTATGCTTTCTTCTTCTCGAACTCGACCTGATCTAGGGTTTTTTTCTTAGGGCGACAACTTCTCGCCCAGCGCCGACTACCTCTCCTCAGTTGTTTACGACCACTCCTTTGAAGGTAAGGTCTACTCCTACCATTCATATTCCAGATCTACGTGTTTTTCTTCTCGATCTACATTTTCTTCTTCTCGAACTCGACCTGATCTACATTTTCTTCTTCTCGATCTACGCTTTCTTCTTCTCGAACTTGACCTGATCTATGGTGTGTTGTATTTTTCTATCTAGGGTTTAGGGTTTATATGATATTTTTTTCCTATTATGTTCGATCTATTTGTTTTCATTTTTTTATCTAGGGTTTAGGGTTTACATATGATATGGTTCTGTCTTGTTATTTTTTTGAAATAGATCTAGTGTTCTTTCTTATTTTTTTATTTAGGGTTTACGAATCTATTCTTCTGTCTTGTTTTGTCGCTTTTTACAGACCCTTTGTTTACAGATGTATTGTTCTGTAACAAGATCTGTTGTTGATGACTGGTTATATATGGTATTGTTCTCTAACAAGATTTGTTGTTGATGACTGATTATGTTGATATTGTACTGAAATGTATTATCAAGTTACAAATCTATTGTTATCAAGTTATGTAATATTATCAGGTTACAGATCTATTGCATGATATGTTTAGCATAATATTGTTATCAAGTTATACATATTTATTGTTATCAGGTTATATATGATATTGGTTATGTATGATATTGGTTACGTATGATATTTGTTATGTATGATATTGATTATGTATTTTATGTTTAGTATGGTATGTTTATCAGGTTACAGATTTTTTTTACATGATCTATTGTTCTGTATTTCATGCGATTCTGGAACTCGCAGATCAACTTTGGGCCAATAGACATATACATTGAATTAGAATGGGGCATGTAACTAAGCTTGGCCCAAAGTTGATCTGCGATCTATTCCCGAATCGCATGCATCACATTTTGAGATGATTCACCGCCATATTGTTGTGAAGATGATGAAGAATGGTCTTGATCTTCATCGAAATTCAATTGAACGGTGCTCCATTCATCTATCAAGGAATCTGAATTCCAATACTTGATGATGAAGTTGTGTATGACACAACATGCTATCGCTATATTACTTTGCCTTGGCAGTTCATAATTGGGCATTTGCTTTAAAATAGGGAATCGTGCCTTAAGCAAACCAAAGCATCGTTCAATCACATTTCGAACTGACGAATGTCTTTGGTTAAATAATTCTCTTTTGGTAGATGGCCCTCCCTGACCACGGAAATCCGAACGATGGTATCGTTCACCCCTATAAGGGGCCAAAAACCCCCTTACGTCCGGATATCTCGCATCGACAACGTAAAACTCATATACATAAATAAGACATGCTATTATTAGTATAAGTTCCTATCCATTGAGCTTGATATACATTTTATCAACTATGAAACCTTCATTTGGCATGGGAAAGTCTGAGTCGGCTGAGTATATTGTATGGGAAAAGATTCGCGAGTCATTTGTCGTCCCCTCCCAACCGGCCTTAACATGTGTAAACATCATGTTATGTGCACATGTTGCCATCATGTTTTGTGTGGTTGTACCTTTTCGACCATGATATAAAACTTGTTTATCGGCGGGGACACATGCCGAAATATGAGTTCCATCAATAGCACCGATGCAATTCTAAAAAAATGGGAAAATTTTATTAGTAAGGGGACCCAAATCAATTCATACCTTAAAATAAGGAAACCCCCTAAGTTCATACCTTAAAATAAGGAAACCAGTGAGGATTTCTGTGTATCTCATATTAGACTTTACGGGGTTCTCGTGGCCGTATTAGTTGAGGGGCTAGACTCAAAACCGCACGTAGAACTTTCTTGAACCATTTGTGCACGGTTTCAGTTGAGTGCTCGTAGCATTCCACCACAATTCGCACACGTTCATTGTGGCAAATAGTGAATAAGAACATTGCTACCCCTTCTTCAACTGATACCCTTTGATTTTCCAACCTAACCCAACTAAGCTGTTGACATAGCCTTCTAAACAAGTCAGGCTCCATCCGCAAACTTTCATAGCAACGGATGTGAGAGTTCATCAACTCTTGAGTATATTCTGCACCTGATAATATAGATGTGCGTACAGGTCTTGGTGGTGATTGAGCGACTTCAAAAGTTCATCAAGTATAACCACACCCGTAAGAATTATCCCAGCTCTAATAAGTGCATCTCTCACCTCATCATTATCATCATTAGAACTCATTCTGAATTTAAAGTAAACTGAAATAGCAAACTAGACAGTAGGAACAAACCGAAATAACATAGAAGGAACAATAGGCAGGGTATGAACAACACTTGATGAAAGCAGTAAAGTTCAAGTTAAAGCAACCTACTCAAAGCAAACTAGGCAATAGGAACAAATTGAAATAGCAAACTAGACAGTAGGAACAAACTAAAATAGCAAACTAGACAGTATAAACAAACTAAAATAACATGGAAGGAACAGTAGGCATGGTATGAACAGTAGGCATAGAATGAAATAACAAACATCAAGTTCAACAAGTTCAAGTTCACAAACAACACTTAATGAAAGCAGTAAAGTTCAAGTTAAAGCAACCTACTCAAAGTAAACTACAAGTTCAAGTACAGCCCCACATAGTTGAGCATTTAGTACAGCCCCACATAGTTGAGCATTTAAGTTGAAAATATTTACATAAAATTGGTGCTATATATTCCCACGCACCATGCTACAGCACCTTCATCGTCCAAAGCTACAAAGAAACTGCGAGCATCAGGATATTTTATTAAAAAGTTTATAACATGGTTGCTAACATGAGCATCTAGGCCAAAACTCTGCAGCCTTGAAACACACGATGCGGGTGACTCGGGCACTACTTGAGGAGGACCAGTGGCAATTCCACCCAACTTAACTATTAGTGAAGTTGTAGCAGATATTGCTTGGGCCAAAACTTGAGACGAATTACCTTTTTTCTCAATCGCCCATTACATGACCCCGAAGGAATGTTAGGAGAGGGCCTATGCAAAAGGGGTTCTGGACCCCCACTTGAATATGTCCCCTCATTCTCAAGTGCTCTCAATGGTCGTTTCCCTCGACCTATATCTCTAAACTCATTCTCAATCTGACGCTCCTCGTCCAAGTTCAATGGTGCTTGAGAAGAGGAACGAGCTAAGTGGCCCGTTGCTGACTGATTAGGAAATGCTAATTCCATCAGGTCATAAAACTTAGGTGGACCATTTTTGAACATTTTGAATGAATCTCCAAGAGTTCGCGAACCAACAATTTTTATTTGTATATTGTCGTCATAAGACTCATAACAAGGAAAACTACTAATAAAAAAGGACATACCGAAGACTGGTTCCAAACAGTTTCATCAGCTTCGATGATATTTGTGTCAGGATTCCAAGTTACTCCAGTATGGTTAATTAGCTCTTTGAAAGATCGATAAGTTCTATGAAGACGACATTTTTTTGTCTACACTTATCAAACCCAAATTTGCCCCCAAACTTTTCCTCCAACTTATTACTAATCCCCTCCCAACTTTTCTTATCATAGTTGGTGGTACCATGTTGCCTTGTGTACTCTGCCAAAATTTTCAAAAATTCTTTAGTGATAGCGTGGGCCCACTCAGCCACGTTTTCTCTTGCTTTGCGGTGGCCACCCATGACTATTTCAAATGTCATAGTAAAAAATGATAGTAAAATGTCATAACAAGAACTATTTCATAACCAGAACAGAATAGAACAGAGCATGGTGAAATATGATAGTAAAATATGGTAAAATATGATGGTAAAACTAATAACCAAAACTATTTCATAACCAAAACAAAACAGAACAGAACATGGTAAAATATGATAGTAAAATATGGTAAAATATGATGATAAAATTGATAACCAAAACTATTTCATAACCAGAATAGAACAGATTTTCTAAAACTGATCTAAACATAAACATAATATAATATCATATTTCTAAAAACTGATCTAAACATAGACATTCAAACTGATCTAAAAATATAGTAAATATCATAACAACTGAACTATTTCATAGTAAATATCATATAAAACAATCAACTAAACTGATCTAAATTAAAAAAATTATCATATTTCATAACTAAAATAGAACAACATACTATTTCATAACTATAAATTATATCAACTAAACTGATCTAAACTATCTGAAATAGTGCTCCTGATGAGTATTACCATACTATATCATGATGTGCTCAACTATTTCAATCATGCAGGACTGATATATCATGATGATTCAATAAATAATTTCTAGCTTGACCTTTTAGTCTTGTATAATTTCTAGTTTTAACCTTGCACAGCTATTCTAAATTGTACTAAATACTAATAGTAACTATGACACTGCAAAAAATATGAACTGGTCCACTTGAATTGAACCTACCAACAACCTTCTTGCATTCTATAGTGCTCCACTGAACAATAATTGGAATCTAAAGCCACTTACCAGACAACAATAAAATGCTAAGTAGACAACTGATCATGCCTCAAGCACTATGATGATCACCCTAATGATATTGGACTGGGACCTCTGTATTCATTTCAATCGGCATTATGTACCTCAATAATTCATTTTCTTTTTCACCTCTATAGCATAAAACAAAAAGCTTAAATAGTAATTGCTTACCTAGACTGACATTGATATCAATTCATATTCTTTTCCTTTGAAAGTGAATGAACTCTTCTGAAACTTATAAAATACTTCATAAGAAGACATTCACCCAATGATATAAATATGTGATACCCCCCCAAAAAGATCTGGAGCAATAACATGTGTTCTTCAACTTGCTTGGTTGTCTAACCATGGTGTAGTTTACTCTCATAAATATTACATATATACACACACTATATTGATTTCATCTTTACAACCCTGTATATATCAAGGAGAAAGAAAAGGATTCAAGTTTTTTGTAGCTGTATCACCTCATCATGTGTTTCATGGATTATCTTTCCCTTCTCTGGACAGAGGAAGAGAAGAAAAGGGAAAGAGATCCTTAGCTAGGGATATCAACTAAACTGATCTAAACTATCTGAAATAGTGCTCCTGATTATTATTACCATACTATATCATGATGTGCTCAACTATTTCAATCATGTAGGACTGATATATCATGATGATTCAATAAAAAAATATAAGTAAAAAATATATGATATATGAAATTATAAAATACAGATATCATATCAAATTAAGGTGTAAGCATGCAGATATGTAAGACCCGGGAAAATTTCCTAATATATAAAAAAAGCTATTTTGGTGCAGCGCGCCGGACCCGGGGGTAGTCGAGTCGAGTCTCGGGATCGCCTCGAGTAAAAAGGTATGACTCGACTAATGATGTATGCAATTTAATTGGGCAAATGACTCTTTCCTTTTATGCATGTATACCTTAATCGAGTTTAAATCAACTCGTGTTGCGGGTAGAATCGGGACCCAAGTCGAGCTCGGGTTTAGTCGAGTCTTGAGTAAGAGTCAAAGGCCAATATGGAAGGCTAGATGAGGGATTAAAATCCCTCATTCATGCTGTCGTGCGACTCATCTTGGAGTCGCACAAGGCAACGCATAGGAGAGGGGGAGAAGAAGCAAGGAAAAGGGGATTTTGGTCGATCCGGGATTTTGCGCCGTCGCCGGAAGATTCAAAGTTGTCGGCATCCGATCCTTCATCTTCCTCAACCAAGGTGAGTGGTTAGATTTGAAGTAATGGGGGAGGCGGGTAGCCGAACCTCTAGTGGTGATAGGATCGTGTTTTCTCGCGAGTTTCCGATGAATCGAGGTTTTGTAGTTGTGTATTCATGGTTTTGTATCAATCCTTGTCGGATCATTTTGTTTTCCTCATCGATTTCTCCAATACTAGGGCTACCGAATCATGGGAATAGGGGAAAGATCATGCCAAAAATTTCTCCAATTCCCTTGACGGAAGTAGAGCCCTTAGATGATCTTCCCTATTGCCAAAAAGTTCATCAATAGAGCATTCTTACGTCGATTTCACGTGTTAAGGAGCTTGTCTTCCCTAGAACTCATAGGTGTGACCGAATGAACCCTAAACTTCATGAGAAAGGTTCGGCCAGGTGTAGGGGAGGGGGGAAACTAGTCCATATGAAATTAAGATATAGCGGAGACAAAGAATTAGGGTCGGGGATTAATTCTTCTTTTCCTTTCCTACCCTAAGAGGCATGTCCGAGCAAGGTTCACCTTGCCCAAGGCTCGGCCAAGCCTAGGGGCGGGAGAGGGAGAGCTTCAGATGAAAATTTTCATGGTTAGAATGCTAAAACAATAGAGACATGATGACACTTAGGAAGAACCCTAACTTTAGCAAGTAAATTTATTGTTTCATGTAATTATAGGAATGATAGCATAGTGACTATCCTTAGCTCATTCCTCTTTAATTTTTGAAATGATGAAATATTTTACCATGCTTAGTATTTCATGCGTTGTGAATTTATGGTTATCTTTCCATGCTATATAAGTTGCTTCTTATTGAGATAAATTCTAAATGCAATGTATGAATGATTATTGATGAATCTCGTGGGTATATATAGTAGTTGTTGTAAGTTATTCTTGTTTTTCTTTAAATCATACAAGCTGTCCTAAAATGTTCATGGGTGGAATTCCAAGGTCGGTACATAGAATTCCTCACCCAAGGTAGCGTATAACGTTAGATAACATGTAGGACGTTGCGAGATGCTTAGCATATATGGAAACTTAGCTAGGAGATGACACAACTTCTAGGACTTCTAGTAAGCATTTTCACATATATGGTTTATACAGAATGACCCATAGAGTCAGTAGTGACACTAGAAAGTAACTTGCCTCCCTGAATATATATTATGTTGTGTTAGTTATATGTTATGCATGAATAACTGAGGATTATGTGGAGGTTCGCAAGAACTGCTTACTGAGTCCCAAGTGGACTCACAGTTTGTTTCCTTGTTTTCTTTTGTAGAGCATGAACAGTGATTGTAACCTGTCGGCATGGTGCAGCTGGAGGGCGGGTGGTGGTGTCATACCTCGTAGCGGTGTCCTTGGGTCATAGTCTAGTGTCTTAGTAGTTGTTTCCTTTTCTGCACTAACAGTTGTGTTTTGGAAAAGTTTGTAAAACTTTGATATTTGAGATGTTCAGTTTGTTCCGATGATGGTTTTCTCTTTGGTTTGAAAACATATATTGTGAACTTTGAAAAACTTTAAATAAAGCTTGTGTTGAGGTTTCTTTTTCATCGATATGTTCTGGTTTCTTATATGTCAGTGTAGACAGTAGGCTACAGGGTAGGATGTAGGCTCTGACCGGTCACACTACCCTCAGTTGGGGTGTGACAAGATATCATATCAAATTTGCAAGAACATGACACGCAAATATCATAAAATGAAATTAATCAAACACAACATGCAGATCTGTAAACCCTAGATATGTAAACCCAAGAACAAAAAAAGAACAACACAATAACAAAAAAAAACAAGAACAAAATGAACATAGATCTATAAACCCTAGATCTGTACAGAACAATATCATGCTAACAAAATAAAATCATGTTACAAAATAAATCATAGATCAGACATAACCATAAACCCGATCTATTTACAAAACAATATCATACAAACCCTAGATAAAAAAAACAACACAAACAAATAGATCAAACAAAACCATAAACCCTAAACCCTAGATAAAAAAAACAATAGAACACACGATGAAATCTTGTAAACCAAAGCCCTATATATATCTGTTCACAGATCTATTCCCTATAGAGTGAGAAGGGAAGAAGAAAGGTCAGTTTCAATATTACTTGCCCGAATTTTGTCAAAAGAGAAGTAGATCGCAACGAGAACAAACCCTAAATCTGAAAGAAACCCTCAGATCTACTCATAGATGGCAAAAAAGAAGAATAAATGTGGGTTTCAAGGTTACCTTGGATGGAGTTTGTCGTCGATCGCGCCAATGGAGATCTCTCGGGAATAGATCTGACCTTTGAGATAGCAAAAATCTCACCAGAGGGGGGCTGCTAGGGCTGGGCAAAAAGTTGTCGCCGCGGAGGGGGTCTGCGCTAGGGTTCGTATTCGCGTGAGAGGTGTGTCGACTCGGGAGGTTAAACATGGGTTTTGTTCGAATACCCGAAAATGGGTTATTTTCGAGATAATCACAAGTTTGCCACTCCACCCATTTTCTATTTTTGCTGAAAATGCAGAAAACACCGAATCATTGTTTTCTAATTCATGTACAAATCATGTTTTGAAGAAAACACGTTCTGGCGAAAATAGCTGCTGATTTTTCACTGTTTCGCGCAACCAAACGCATTTTCGGGCGCGCTTTCCTTTTCAACAGAAAACCAAAACCCAAAACGCGTCCGTCGTGGGTAACCAAACAGTGCCTAAGACACACTCTAAAAACCTGATTTGGGTTAGATACATTAGTATCGGGCACAATCGTAAGCTAAAACAAAACTCTAAAATAAAACCTTAATCTTGGTGATTTAAATTTTAATTGCATAATTAAAATTGGAAAAAAGGGTCAGCATAATCTGTTATGAGCCAATAAATAAAGTTTATGCATGAAATAAAACCACACGAGTTCATGACACTACGGGTCTAGGAGTTGGGGGCAGGTATTGGAGTGTGGAGACGCTTTCCAATAAGGACACCCCTAAGACACCGTAGGAGAGACTTGACTTAGATCATGTTGCGCCATATCTTAATGAATGGCGGAGAGGCTCGTTGAGGAGTCGGATTGTGGGCTAGGCCCGGGAGGTTGGATGGCTAATTTCCAACATGGAACAAGTTTGGATGAGCAAATCCTGATTGTTCTGGTTTAGCCTCGTGGGATAAGTTTGGTAGGCCTACCTGATTAGCCTCGAGGTGGTTTTAAGGATAAGTTCGGAGGGGGTACCCGATTATTCCTGTGATATCTTAAATGGGTAAGTTTGAAGGGCCTACCCGATTACTCCTGTGATATCAAAAATGGGCAAGTTCGGAGGGCCTTCCCGATTCCTCCCGAGTTTCTTTATACTAGGATAAGTTCGGAGGGCCTTCCCGATTATCCTAGTATGTGTTGTTGCATTAGGGCACCGTAGGCGTAGGCCTGTTGATCTTCACCGTTTGGGTGTTGGCTGCTTTCGGGCAAGTGGTGGCCAAATGGCCTGTTAGCTAGTCACTTCCTTGTGATCTTTTTCTTGCTTGAGTCAGGAGATTTGCGTTATACATCCTATTTATGATGGTTTTTTTGTGGGGGTTGGTAGAACCGCTTACTAAGTTCTTTTAAAATCACCCGTTGTCATTGTTTTGTTTTGCAGAGCCTGACCAATGAGGTGGGCTGGAGCACTTGGCGTGGCTGGAGGGCAGAGGAGCTACATTGATCTCATAACAGTCCTAGTTAGGGGTCGTAGTCGAGTTTTGGTAGTTAGTCATGCACTTATGTTTCAGTGTTTTGGAGTTGTAGTCCCTTTGGGGACATTTATATCTTTATTACAGATTTCATGTAACTGAACAGTTGAACTTGTTTTGTTTTTTTCGCACTTTATGATATTGCTAAAATTACTTATAATGATTTCTGGTTTGGTTTTCCATTTGAAATAAAACATGTTATTTCTTTTTCGCTATATTTTATTGTTCAGTTGGCATGTGCATGGTTTAAGCTGCGGGGTATAGGAATGTATACCCTAGCCAGTCATGTGACCATGAGTTGGGGCATGACAATAACCTAGACATTTTCTTGGCACGAAAAATGCCAGTAATTGTTCCTTAGGTAAAAACTAGATATCAAGATATTTTTAAGAATTTTTTGGAAGCCTTTAGCCTACCCATATTTGACCTAGGAGATTATAAAAGTTTCGGTTTTTAGAAATTTGTACTAGACCTCAAAAGTTAGATTTTGATTCTTAAGGATTTTGATTTTTTAGATATTTTTATTGAATCCAAATGGGGGGTAATCCTTATATAACATTTATGTTTTAAAGTTTTAATAAATGCTATATAAGTATACTTAGCTAAAATGGAACCCAAAAATGAGCAAACAAGCAGAGAAAAAAAAACCCAAACCAAGCAGTCTGCCCAGGTTCGGTCGACCAGTAGAAGGTGAAGGCATTTCGGTCGACTAACCGATCAACCGAACGATGCCCACAATGGGCAAAATGCCTTCGGTCGCTCAGTCGGTCGACCGAAGGATGCCCAGACGATCGACTGGCAAGCGATCGGGTGTCGCCAACAGGCAGAAATTAGCCCGTTGGAAGAGCTATTTTGGCTCTCTCTTCTTGGGGCTTATATATACTAGCCCTTGAGTGCCTTCCTCCATAATCTTAACCTTCATTGAGCCATCCTTGATCATATCAAAAGATTTCTTGAGCCATTTCTTTGCAAACCCTAGTTCTCATGATAAAAACTTGATTTTGCATTCAAAGCTTTGATCGATTCATCATTGAGGCATCAAGAGGAACTAGAACTTGTGTTTGGAGCTAAGTATAAGTTGTGTTGTTTATTTGCTCCATTACTTGTGTATTTTGTTGTTTATTTTGATTATATATCAAGTGTATAAACCTAGGTTGCTAGGTTTGATTAAGTTGGTGGTTGCCTTGGTGTTAAGGCTTAAATCCACCATTGTAAACTTAGTTTACAAGGATTAGTTGAGTTGTCCTTAGATTGAGGTGGGAGAGTGCTCTCGGTAGAAAGGCGGGATACTTCCGGGTGTGGAAGTGCCTTCGGCTTGTGAGCGGAGACTTTCCGGTGTAAAGTCCTCATTGTAAGAAAACTAATTAATCTAGTTAAACTAGTTTGAAAATCCTAAGCGGGGTGCTTAGGTAGTGGAGTAGGCATTGAGGCCGAACCACTATAAATAATTGTGTTATCATTGATATATTATTTTGTGTTAATTGCTTTATCATTAATTGGTTCCGCATTTAGTCATTAAATTGTGAATTGCCTAAGTAGTTTAAGAAAACGTGTAAAATCGAATTTAGGCGACAAGTTTAGTTAACACACTATTCACCCCCCCTCTAGTGTGACCATTTCACCAACACGCCTGCTGTCGCTTGACTGCGAGTTTTCTCTTTTTTTGGTCGACTGGCTTGGCACAGGGGTCGATGGCCAGTTGATGGCAGATGACTTGGGGATCTATTCCTAGCATGTCGATGAGTGCCCATGCGAAGAGGTCGGCATTATTTTTTTAGTAGGGTGCTTAGTCGTACTTTGAGCTCATTGGGGAGGTGTCAATATAAGTTACTAGTTCGGGGGATGTCCCGATCTGTACGGGATCCAAGTCATCAGTGGGCTAGGGCCGCTCCTGGATGTCTCCTCTCGGATCCAGATATGATATCTTTGGCTGGGGTTCAGTCGACTTGAGTTTCAAGCAGTCGTTGTAGCATGCGCGAGCTTCCATTTGGTCTGCATGAATGACTCATACCTCTGTCTCTGAGATGGGGAATTTAATGGCGAGGTGAGGAGTAGACACCACGGCTGGCCCCTAAGTTATTCAAGTAGGGCCAACCCAAAATCATGTTGTAGGGGCTCGAACACTGGATGACCAGAAACTATATATATGTCTATTGATCTTGTTCTTGGTGCGGAGCCTGAATGTAGGGGCCATCCCTAAGTGGTTTTTGACATTTACATGATCTCCTAAGAAGCTGACAAGCTCTCAGTGGTACAGATGTAATGAGGATTCGCTGATGCCCATTCTCTCGAGTGCTGGGAGGACGTCGGTAGATCTGCCCTGGTCCACCAGAACTTTCCTAACAAGGAAGCCAACAACGAACACAGAAATAACGACAAGATCATGCAAGTTCTTGTCAATCCCTTGATAATCAGAGTCGTAGTAAGATATTACCGGGGTGGGTACGTGTGGCCTTTGTGACCAAGCTGTTTCATTGACGATCATAACCGTTGGGGCGATTGTGTTTCGGGGTCACGGTCGTTCGCTATGTCATCGAGCTGTGGGGTCTCACTAGCGACCTTCCCTGATCAATCGTTCGATCTGGTCACGGAGGACCACACATTCTTTAGTGGTGTGCCCAAAGGTTCGATGTAATTCACACCTTCTGCTCTTGTCGCATCTATATGAAGATTTTTAGCTTATGGGGTAGCCGGGAGGCCTAAGCAGTTGTAAATAATGTACTTCTTGTAGTATTATTTCCCTTGAGGTATTAAGGGGTGTGTACCTTTCAAATCGGGTGCTCGGATGAGGCGGGGACCTCGGCATCAGGTAGTAACTCTATTCGCGGTGACTGTGATCCTCCTTTTTCCCATCGTGCTTCCTAGATTTTTTGTCTTCAATGATGTCCTGGAGGTTTTGCCAGTCGATCCTCTATGCCTCTCGCTAATCTTCTTTTATTATAAAATCTGCTACATTTTCTTGGAACTCGACCGTGTCCTTTGGCTCGGTTAAGGTGATCTGTTCCTCGAAGGGCTCGGGTTTTAAACTGAGTTGGAGGCAGAAGAGCTTGATCTTTGGGTCGTGGTTTGGAATGTCGGTCGTTGTGGCCCGAAACCTGTTCAGGTATTCCCTTAGGGGCTTATGTTGCCCTTGTCTGATATAGCGGAGGATGGCTGTCGTCTTGTGGTGTACCCGTGATGTGGTGAAACGATTGAGGAAGATGCGAGAGATGTCTCTGAAAGAGTGAATGGAGCCTAGCGGGAGGGAGGCAAACCATAGCAGGGCGGTGTTTCCTAAGAACACCGAAAATGCTCGGCTGAGCATAGAGTCGGTTGCGCCGATATAGAGAATTGCACTCTGGAACACTGTCAGCTGTAGGGCAGGGTATCGGAGCGTCGCTCATCGTTGTTTCAGCATTACCATGTTACGGTCGATCGTCGCTGTTGGGTCATGGCCGTTGATTTATGGCGATGGTTGCTTGACTCCAAGTTCCAGCCATTGTGGGGGAGGTAAGCTTTACTTGCCCCCATGAATTTTACCTCCTTTTACATCCCATGAATTTTAAAATTCCCTCATATCCTAAAATTATATCACCTTTCTCTTTCCCTCTCCCGATCCCTAACTCGTCTTCTCTTCTTAGAAGAGTTCTTCCCACACCCGCGTTCTCCACCAATCCGCCCACTTCCCCCTTCTTCCTGCGTGCTCCGCCTGTCTGCTCCTTCTTTCGGGCAGCGCCCCTCTTCTCGACGCTCCGCCTCCCCGCCTCAGCGAAAGGAGACTTTAATGTGAACAAGTCTTTTGTTCACAATTATTTTTTGTCAGGCTTTCACGTGTGCCACTCTATTGGTGGTGGAACTGGTTTGGAATGGGAACACTTTTGATATCGAAGATGAGAGAGGAGTATCCAGATAGGATGCTGCTCACCTTCTCTGCTTTTGTATCCAGATAGGATGTTGCTCACCTTCTCTGTTTTTACTCTTTCTGTCCACCAGCTAGTTGAAAATGCAGATGAATGCATGGTGCTAGACAATGAAGCCCTCTATGACATATGCTTTCGCACTCTCAATGGATCTTTATTGTTGTTGTAGGCTTAGTAACTTTGTTTTGTTATTGGTGTTGTTGAATGGAAAGACGGGCCCTTTCATTTATCTCTAAAATAATGTATTATATAGTACGTTGTATCCCATATAGATGTGGCAATGGGCCGGCCCAGGCCTCGCCTGGCACAGCTCAACAACTCAAAGGGGAGGCCCAGCCCCGGCTTGAGCCCGCCCCTTCGAGCTCGGGCTGGGCTCGAGTTGGCCTGAAATATCAAAAGTATAAATAATTAAGATCGATGGTGAGACTTGAATTGTCGACCTCTAGCTTCATTTGTGGTGAACTAACCACCACACAAAGGCTCTTTATATATATATATATATATATATACATATATAATATCATTGAGTAAAGTACCTATTGCTCATGCTTGACACAGAATACTAGGCTAAACCTAGGTGCAGACGAGGCTAGACCTGGGTGGCGCCAGGCCTAGCCTGCGGGTGCAGGGGCAGGCCCGGGCCCGTGTCGAGCTTGGCATGCGTGTCGGGCTCGGCACAGCCCACGTGCCCAAGGGGTGACCCAGCCCGCCCCTTGGGCACAGGCGGGCCGCGTCAGGCACGGCCCATGAGTCGGGCCGGGCGGCACGGGCCCATTGCCACCTCTAATCCAATAAACACTGACTTTATTCAAATTTGACTGCAAATTCATTTTTTGACTTGTCAAATTCTATTGGATAAAGGAAATGAAAGTTGATTCCCATATGTAGAATACTTTACCTTTAATAGCACTTATCGCTATGATTTGAAGATATATAGTTCAGATGATTTGCAGATGTATAGTTCAGATATGAGGGCCATGTTCAGGTACTTTTTAAGTATTTAGGAGTCTGAATATTCTAGTTATGCTAGATAGTTTTTGATGATCACTGAAGTTTATAAACAAGAATTCATGGATTTTTTTTATTTAGTTATAATAAAGCAATTATCAGTGGTAATCATCAGCCTTAATTACATATTCCAGCAGTCCTCTAGAATATTCCACACAGAGCAGTCTCTAGAATACTCTACACAGAGCAGTCTCTAGAATACTCCACAGAGAGTAGTCTTCTTCCCTGATAATGGAGCACTCCTCTCATAAACAAACTCACGCTCCCTAGTATTCTTATCACTGTACACGTGTAAACACATCACAACAATAGCTGATATAATTTGATTCTTTCTTCTGTATAAATACCACACAACACATCAATACAATCATCTTCGTTTTCTTATTTGCATTGCCAGATTACATTAAAACTATATATTGGTATCAGAGCCTTCCTAACTCCATCGAGTATTTTTTCCCTTTACTCCGTTGAACATTTCCTTCCAATCTGCAAACCTCCTCTCCATGGCTACCAATGAAGCTGCTGATCTGAACAACTCAGAAACTACAAATCATGGGGTAATAAATCCCATTACTCATGGAGGGCAGATTGTTTCCATAAACCCGCCTGCTCAATTTCCGATCAAACTGATCGGAAGTAGCAATTACCTCATCAGGAAAGCTCAACATGAGCTTCTTCTCCTGGGTTATCGCCTTACTTCTTATGTTGATGGCACTTTCCCCTGCCCTTCCCTTGGTTATCCCAATCGGGAGATGTGGATTCAACAGGATAGTGTCCTTCGACATGCAATAATGGCGTCGGTATATCCAATAATTGCGTCGCTGATCGCAACATCTTCTACTGTACAAGCTGCCTAGACCAAACTTGCATTTCAATATGCCAACAAGTCACAAACCTGCAAGATGCATTGTCTCGTAATAACAAAGGTTCGGAATCTATTGCTGAATATTTTAATGAAATCAGAAGCATCAGTGATGAACTTGCTATAGCTGATGCTTCGATTCCTGATTCGGCTCTTGTAATCAAGATCCTAGCTGGATTAGGATAATAATGTCAGTGCAGCATTTCGTTCAAGAGATACTCCAATCTCTTTGGAAGAATTGTTTGATAAGTTATGTGGTCATGAAGCTTTTTTGCTGCATCGACAAGAAAGGCCTACTATTACAGCTCAGTTTATTCAAAAGAATGATCAATCACATCGTTCCTATAACAACAACAACAATTTAAGTCGCCGCACATGGTCTCCACCTTCAAACTTTAACTGGCGTCGCTCCCTGCCAAGCAATGCAATCAGGCCACCATCCTGGAGACCACCTGTTAACAATAACAAGATGAAAATCCAATGTCAGCTGTGTGACAAATATGGTCAAACAGCTCGTGTTTGTCGATCCAAATCTCACAATCATGATGGATTCCGGTGCCACTCATCATATAACAAGTGACACTCAAACCTTACACTCTGTTTCTGATTACATGGGTGATGATAATATTCTGGTGGGCGATGGTAAGCTCCATTTCCTCTTCAGGTCATTCCTTTGCCCTTAACAATGTTCTGTTTGCACCTAATATACACAGAAATCTAATCTCTGTATCTCAGTTTTGCAAGCACAATAATGTCTCGACTGAGTTTTTTCCAACACATTTTACTGTGAAGGATCTGACAACCGGAGCTTGTCTTGCTCAAGGCCAGAATAAGGGACACACCTATGGATGGTCGACAGAATTCCAGTATCCTCAACCTTCAGCAAGCTTAGCTTCAGCGGCTATGCCTTCTCTTGATTTATGGCACAGAAGACTCGGCCACCCACATTCCAAGGTTCTCAAACATATAGTTTCAAAATTTCAGCTTCATGTTCTTAATTCTACTGAGCTATTTTGTAACTCTTGTTTATGCAACAAGAGTCATAGACTACCATTTCATACATCTACTTTAAATAGTTCTAAGCCTCTTGAACTGATATACTTTGATGTATGGGGGCCATCACCAGTGATTTCATCCTCAGGACATAGATTTTATGTTATATTCATGGATCATTTTACTAAGTACACTTGGTTATTCCCACTCAAAGCTAAATCTGATGTCTTGAATATATCCACTGCATTTCATGTTTTGGTTGAAAATTTTTTGGAACTTCAATTATTAATTTCTGCTCTGATGGAGGTGGTGAGTTTATTGTTTTATCTCAGTATCTTTCTGATAAGGGCATTCAACATCTTATTTCTCCTCCATATATTCTAGAAAGAATAAGTATTGCAGAGCGTAGAAACAGACCATTACTGAAACTGCAACTACTCTTTTACATCAAGCATTTGTTCCTTCAAAGTTTTGGCATTATGCTTGTTCAACTGTTGTACATTTGATAAAGAGAATGGTTTCACCAAATTTAAATGGCAGCTCACCATTTGAACCAAACTACACCAAATTTCGGTTGTCTTTGCTACCCTTGGATTAAACTCTATGCTAGCAACAAGTTAGAACCTAAGTCTCATCCTTGTGTGTTTCTTGGTTACTCAACCAAATATTATTCTTACCAGTGTTGATTTATCTTCCTTCAAAGTTATAATTTCAAGACATGTTATCTTCAGGGAAGACATTTTTCCATTTCAAAAACATCAACCTGAACTTCCTCAGATAACTGATAATGTTCACTCCTGGTTTGATGTTATACCTACTAATCAATCTCATCCTATAGACACCTCAAGCTTCTCCAACTCTGTTGAGCAACAAACTTTTGATATATCTCCTATTAAAGTAGCCTTACCTCATGAACCTGATAACCACTTGGTTCCTGAAACTGTTTCTACAGACAATTCAAATGAGTCACTATCTCCTCCAAATGAAATTGCACCTACTGTTTCTCACCCAAGAAGGATTATTACAATATCCCAAAATAATATTTTTAAACCTAAGAAACCAACTGATTATTCTGCCCTATCGGTTGTGTCAATTAGTTCAAAAACTCCAAGTACTTATAAAGAGGCATTGAAACATGAAACTTGGAGGCTTGCAATGAATGATGAGACTGAGGCTCTTCTCTGCAGTAATACTTGGTCTTTGGTTCCACCCAATCCAAAACAAAATGTGCTAGGCTATCGATGGATATTGAGAATCAAAAGAAAACCTGATGGAATCATTGATAGATATAAAGGTAGGCTGGTTGCTAAGGGGTTTCATCAAAGACCTGGGATTGATTTTAGTTCCACATTTAGCCCAGTGGTAAAACCTACCACAATTCACATAATTCTGACTGTAACAACCTTTTACAAATGGTCTTTGTTTCAGCTCGATGTTAATAATGCCTTTTTACAAGGCAATCTTGAAGATGAAGTATTCATGTCTCAACCTCCGGGATTCATTAACAAGGAATGCCCACATCATGTATGCCGGCTTAATAAAGCTATTTATGGTCTTCGACAAGCACCCAAAGCTTGGTTTACTAAATTTAAAAAGTTTATATGTTCAATTGATTTTCTTAACTCAACAGCTGACAGTTCTCTCTTCATTTACAAATGTAATGGAATTCAGATATCTCTCTTCATTATCTTCAAAGTTTTCCCTTAATAATTTACAGCCACTTAGTTACTTTCTTGGTGTCGAAGTTCACTCATCAAATATGTTTGAAGCCAAAGGAATGAAAACACCAGTACCCAAATCAGCTATTTAAGCTCAATGATGGTTCATCTTCTATAGATGCTTTTGATTACAGGAGAATAATTGGTGCTCTTCAATATCTCAGTTTTACAAGGCCATACATTTGTTACACAGTAAATAAACTCTCTCAATACATGCATTGTCCCAAATACACTCATTGGATAGCTTGCAAATGTCTGTTGTGTTACCTCAAGGAGACAAGATCATTTGGGTTACACATACATCCAAAAAATAAACTTACACTCCTTATTTTCTGATTATGATTGGGGTGGAGATCATGATAATCGATGCTCCACGGGTGCATATCTTGCCTTTCTTGGAAGCTACCCTATAAGCTGCTCTTCAAAAAAACAAAAAAATGTTGCAAGGTCCTCTACTGAAGCTGAATACCGGGCTCTTGCTAATGCAGCAGCAGAGTCAAATTGGATATCCAATCTTCTAAAAGAAATAAGCATAGTTATTGAAGGCATTCCAACAATTTATCACGACAATTTTGGTGCCATATTTCTATCTCAGAATCCAGCTTTTAATACTTGAATGAAGCATCTTGCCATTGATTATCATTTTGTGCGGTCCAGAACAAATCCATAAATGTCATACATATTCACTCTTCAAATCAGCTAGATGATTCTCTCACAAAGGCAACTTCAAATTCAGAGTTTCTAAGTCATAGAACCAAGATAGGTGTTGAATCACTTGAGAGGGCATAATAAAGCAATTATCAGTGGTAATCATTAGCCTTAATTACATACTCCAGAAGGCCTCTAGAATACTCCACAGAGAGCAGTCTTCTTCCCTGATAATGGAGCACTCCTCTCAGAAACAAACTCACGTTCCCTTGTATTCTTATCACTGTACACGTGTAAACACATCACAATAATGGCTAATATGATTTGATTCTTTATTCTGTATAAATACTAGACAACACAACAATACAATCATCTTCATTTTCTTATTTGCATTTCCAGTTTACATTAAAACTCTATAAGTTATACTCTACCACATTATGGTAATAATTTAGACCAATTTGTTTGCAGATGTCAACAGCAGCTTTTGCAAAGGGCCTTCTTGAACTCGAGGGCCAGCTGACATCGATTCGGGTTATTATCTGATTTTATTATACGTCAATCTATCATAATATCTAGGATAAATTACGCCGGCCTCCCCTCAGGTTATTATAGTGATCTTCCCTCTATTTGTCCAGATGACACTCACCTCACCTGTTGCTAACGGTATTAAACGGAGTTTGTTAGTAATATGGTTTCTCTCTTATTTTATAGAAATAATTGAATAAATATTTTAAAATAAAAACTTGAAAGAAATTATTTTATTATTATTAATTTTCACGAAACTAATATTAGTTGAATGTGAAAATTAAAATGTTAAGCACCCATGAGGTGAAAATATGAGAGAATGAGAGTTAAATGACACAAGAATAATTTTGTCATTTAAAATAAGTAAAATCCATAAATATTTCAAAAATGTCATTAGTAAGCATGTGCAATGCACATGACAGATACTTCACTAACAGATTCCGTTAGTATGAGAGATCTGTGTAATCTTTACAAAACTCAGGATGTCACAAGATAAAATTACAAATAGTGAGGAGGTTAGTGTAATTTCACGGAACCTCGGAGGAGGTTAGTGTAATTTCATTGAACCTCGGAGGAGACTAGTGTAATTTATCCTAATTAATATTTATGCCCTGTTTATATATAAGAACCTTCCTGTTCTCAGATTTGACTTGTTAGTAAAGATTCTTCTATGTTGGATGGACTAGAAGATGCTAGCATTGAGATGGACGAAGCTAAGGTTGCTTTTGACATATATAATTATGATTTTTGAGATAAATGTGCTACTGTATATTTGTTCTTGAGTTTTTAGTATTCTGATGGTTTTTTTTTAACTTTGCCGGATTTGTGGATTGCTCTTAATTAAATTTTTTTTGCTTACTCATGTTAGCCTTTTCTACCATCTTGCTAGGAAAATTGAACTAGTACATGTGACTAAGGTCCAATGATTCTCCACATATTTCTAATGATGCAATAATCACTAGGTTTAATTAGATTGATTTATTTTTTCTTCAACCATGCAGGCTAGATTACATGATATTATAACTTCTGAAGGCAAAGTTGTAAACAGAAATGGGTATATGCAGAACCGCATTGGATGGTTGATGGAGCTTGTTTGACTGATAATGCTTCTGAACTTCTTCATTTTCTCCTTTTAACTTTTTTCTGTTACAATTAGTGTAGAATCTATATAAAGTTTTTCAACTGATCTTTTTTTTGGATTTCATGTCATCTATGTCATCTTTTTATGATGTGTTTTTTAGTTAACACATGGATAGGCAAACTTTATGTTTCTTAGTTGAGTTGGCTTTTTATTGATATATTCACTAATAAATATAAATGTTGGAATTGACTTTTGCATAAATATCTATATTCCAATTTTTAAAGTAATTATTTATATTATGACTCGTTCTTGTGATTCATATAAAGCATGCTAATTAAGAAGAATTAAGAACCCAATCAAGTTGACATGTTTGTTGAAACTCGAACTTTAATATGATTATGAAGTCTTTTGATCATTTTTAATTATTAATTGATTTGTGTAGGAAAATGATGATTTGAGAGATGAGAGATGAAAGATGAATTTCACGGAGGAGATGATCATCAAGAGGACTAGGCTAATTTGGAAGGGAAAGATATATAGGCTTGATAGATTTCACATGTAATAGTAGTACATTAATTGTGAACACTTTTGTTTTTTTTAATCAACAATTAATATATTTTATGTTTATTTGGAACATTTACGAATAGAAATTGTTTTTGAATTAATTAATATTTTATGTTTTAGGAGATTGATATCAAATTGTAGCCTTACAAAATTGAAAACTATTTACAAAATAACTTACAGGAATGCACTAAAACTTAAATAATATAGGAACACTTGAAATAGTTATATGAACACTTTCCAAACTTTTCCTATAAGCTTGGCCTATAGGAATAGTTTTACATACATGAACACTTTTTGGAGCTGTTCCCATAAGCGCGAGCTATAAGAACGATTTGGAAATGTTCCTATAGCTCGCGCTTATGGGAATAGTTTGGAAACAATTCCTAAAGCTCGCGCTTATGAGAACGGTTTGAAACCGCTCCTATAAGCTTGGTCTTATAGGAATGATTTTACATATAGGAACACTTTTTGGAACTGTTCCTATAAGCTTGGTCTATGGGAATAATTTTTTGGCAGCGTGGCCATAGGTTGAAAAACCGTTCCTATAGCCTAACGGATTGACAGATTTTAGTACACATGGAGAAACCGTTCCCATAGGTTTTTGGCCACAGTTTTGTATGTTTTGGGAACACTTTCGGCTGTTCCAGCATATCAAAAATATTGTAGTGTACAAAAGATGGGCTTTGACCTACCTTTGTCTTTTGCTTCCTTTGGAAACACAAAGAGAGCTTTTAGAATTGATGTGTACGGGTAATGTGCATTTGCATGGGAAAAATAAAGGGGATAGAGAGAGATGGCAAGGAATCATCGGAATCGCACTCATCGGAGGATGAGGAGAAGGAGCAACCACTACAACATTTTTAACCTATAGGAACGGCTGAAAAGTGTTCCCAAAATATATAAAACAGTTCCCATAGACCTTTGGGAACGGTTTCCCCATGTGTACTCAAATCAGCCGTTCCGCTAGGCTATAGGAACGGTTTTCGTCCCTGTGGCCACACTGCCAAAAAAACCGTTCCCATAGGCCAAACTTATGGGAACGGTTCTAAAAGTGTTCCTGTAGTCCACACCTATAAGAACAGTTTGAAAACTATTCATATAAACCTACGGGAACGGTTATGGAATCGTTCCTATAGGTAAAGCTTATAGGAACAGTTATGCAACTATTCCTATAGGTAAAGCTTATAGGAACAGTTTGATAACCATTCCTACAGGCCGAAACTATGGGAACGGTTATAAAACCGTTCCTACAAGTCAGACATATAGGCACGATTTTAAACCGTTCCTATAGGCCGAAACTATAGGAACAATATTGGTAACCGTTCCTATAGGCCAAAACTATAGGAACGGTATAGAAACCGTTCCTATAGGCGAGGACCCGTTCCTATAGTTTGCGCTTAGAACAATATTTGTTCCTAAAGGTATATTCCTGTAATAGACTACCATAAAATTTCACAGACGTTTTAAACATAAATTACATTGATAAACGTAGATTCCAAAACATAAATTTCATTCATAAACGTAGAATATATTTAATTGTTGACTCAAAATAACACAGTTCACAATTATAGTACTACTATTAAGTCTAAATAAAGTTCACAAATAACATGTGAAATTGATCTATCAAGCCTAGCATTTCCATTCCGAATTAGCCAAGTCCTCTTGATGATCATCTCCTCCGTGAAATTCATCTTTCATATCTCAATTCATCATTTTCCTGCAAAAATCAATTAATAATTAAAAATGATCGAAAGACTAGTTGGTGGAAGTGTGGAAGTGGAAGAATCAAATATGCTATTGGCATCCCTTGGAGTAGTTGGTGGTGCCAACAGAGCTGTTATGGCCTCTATGTCCAAATCTAGGTTCGCCTGTGCAATAAATGTCTTCAAAAGAAATTGCATTCCTTGCATTTGGTGTTGCACCTGGTTCTGTTTCTCTATCATTATTGCATGTCTCTCTTCTATTTTTGCATGGCTTTCTTCCATTATTGCATGTTGCTCCTTCAAAGACTTCACCTCATGATCATGTTTTTCCTGCATTGTTGTCATTTCTTCATTTTTTTTAAGATTGTGGGTGTAATTATTTCTTCATTTCTTCATGTTTTTCCCATTATGCTCAATCATGGTTTTAAGCTTTTCCTAAAACATACATATAATATTGTTAGTGATAATAATAAATAATTAAGTAAAACAATAGCTAGAATAACTCACAATTGCCTCTTCGGTTTCAACATCCAAGGCTTTTCTGTCCTTAGTCCGAGTTTGAACAAACATCTCAACTTGACTAGGTTCTTCATTCTTCTGAGCATGCTTTATATAAATCACAAGAATGAGTTAAAACAAAATATCAACGTTACTTTAAAATTCAAAATATAAATATGTTTATGCAAAAAAATGTTACCAATTTATATTTTATAACAGAAAATCTTTTATTGCCCATCCGATGCCTCCATTCAGGATATTGATACTGATAATAGTATCCTGATATCAATATCAGGATACTGATATCTTGATATTGATATCAGTATCAGGACTGATATAGGAAGCTCCAGCTTATCTTGATACTGATATAGGAAGAAGCAGCCATAAAATAATAACAGTTGACTCCTGATGTTTTGTCCTTGATGCAATTTATTTTTACCGCCGGACTCCTGAGCAGCATAAAACTTTTTCTTTACTAGGGAATAAAGTAACTACTTTTTGCAGTCTATATGCAGATTAAGCACAATCATGTCATGGAACCTGGCATGAAGATTCATCTTCCTGTATCAGTTGCAGAGACTAAGATTATGAAGAGATATGACACTATACCAACTGCAACTTTGCATCTAATAGAATACATAAGAAGACTTGTCATCCACAAGGCTAGTTTCTTTTTTTGTTTTCTCCTAGTACAATATTCTTCTCCTAGTTGGTGAATATCTGAGAAGAAATTTTCTAGGAAGTCTAAAAATAAATTTCAGAAATTTAGAATAGAAGTCAATTGAGTTGTCAGTGTTGTTCCTTGGATACCCTTATAAAACAACTATTTTAAAGTGATTACTAAAATTACACCCAATGCGTAAGATATTTCTCCTGCTTTTTAGTGGCACATTATGCTAATATGTAGCATACCGCCTCAAGCAGAGGTATATCTAATATTCCGTCCACTGTTTCTGCTAGCAACTTTAATAAGTTTGTAAAATAAATGCATAAGTCATATAACCACCGAAATCCAATTTACTAAATGGATGTATAATGCAATTGTGATGCATCTTGAAGAGCTTTCTATTAGAGCACTGGACAGAATTATGAAATACTCTTTATGTGATCCTTTCTCTGATTTGCTATGTAGATATGGAATAATGCTTGTGAGGCAACTACACAAAGGTACTGGGCATTGGTTATCGGTTCTCCTAAAGAAATGGAGGGCGTTATTTCTGCTCCACTTACAAAGGTATACTTTGCATTTTGAGATCTAGGGGGAAAGTTTCTACAGTAAGTTGCTCCACTGTTTTGCCAGTGTTATGCATTTTGAAATTGTAAAAAAGAAAAATCATCAAATGTAGAGTATAGTGCAAACTGCAAACTGCAAACTGCAAACTACTCTTCTCATACTACACTGTACAATCACTATAAGATGTTGTATTCCTATATCTCTATAGTTTCTCTTCTTGAATTGGTAATACCATAGGATTCATGTCAAATGGAATTCCTGAGAGACAACTTTTTAGTTGAATCATGGATCATATTTCAACCTAAATTATCTGCTATTTAGTTTTCTAGACCTTTTCCATCGCTAACTCTGAATGTAGGTAATTCAACCTAAATCATGGATCATATGCACTTCTAAATGATGGGAAGGCACACAGAATAATTCTGGCTCACCCTTCAGGAATAGATGGTTCTCAAAAAGCTACCTCTATCAGTTCAAGTGCAGTTCAAGTATCTTTATTGCTGCCTTTCTCTTTTCAGGATATCAATATCATGTATCAGAATATTGATACTAATAATAGTATCCTGATACTGGATACTGATATCTGATATCAGTATCAGGATATATCAGGATACTAATATCCTGATACTGATATAGGAAGAAGCTCCAGCTTATCCTGATACTGATATTAGTATCAGGACTGATATAGGAAGCTCCAGCTTATCCTGATACTGATATCAGTATCAGGATACATATAGGAAACTCCAACTGTATAATAATAACAGCTGACTCCTGATGTTTTGTCCTTGATGCAATTTATTTTTACCGCCTGACTCCTGCGCAGCATAAAGTTTTTCTGTGGCCAATGTTGCAGGCACTTAAATAGTACTCCTCTTTGCTTGCAGAGTAAGATTTGAGGACCTGCATGCATATGCTTTTGTACCTTTTAACTAGTTTTCCAAGAAAAAAGTAGATACATTTAGTGTGCATCTTTACTTGCTTTCACACAAACTTGAAGTAGTAATTTTGATTTCAGAAATCACAAAATACACACATAATATAAGAACACAATAATTGATGTTGAGACTTGTGTGTAATTAACAAAGACCCGTTGGTTCATTGTAGTTTATGCTAGGTATCTTGTGATTGGACCAAACATGCCTAGATTTGGCTGCAATCAAGCTAGATTGGGATCTTTGAACTGTTAGCAAGCATTTAAAAAGGAAGCAGAAGACTAATACACAGTAGTCAAGCATTCATGCAAACTATATATAATGGTTGATCATAAAATTCCTGCGATTCATCTTCAATAATGATGATATCCTGTTATTCACAAACTATAGGAGTCATCAAAAAATTATAATGATCTTATGATCAGTGTGAAACCATGAACCATTCAAACTTCATTTATACAAATTTCAATTAACCCATATGATTCCTCCTTGAATAAACAATTCACTAAATAAAAACAAACATATTTGACCTCTTGTTTATTGGCACTATTCCCAACTTAAATATACTGACACAACTAGATAAACTAAGTTATTAAAGAAATCAGTTGTAAGCAAACAATAGGATTAAGTTATTAAAAATTTAAGTCATGGTAACAAGCCTTAAACTAGATAAACTAGATAGAGCTGAAACAAAGTTAGAGACTATAAGTAATGGAAAGAAAGCTTATTTTTTAACAACTATTAGTTTAAATAACAGAAACCTAGCTACTTACTTGGATGAGTTCGTAGCTCCAATAATCAATCATTTGCTTGAAGTGTTCGAGAGGAATGTCTGTAAGACGATTTTTTATCCTTTCGTTGTTTGTTACGTAATTGTCAAAATGTTCCTTCTTGATTTTTGATTTGTGTTTCCTTCGAGCTTCATCCATAATTTTGAACACAACCCCTTTTCCTATTTTCGGAAGGATGAATTTTTTCTACAAAGTGAAGCAAAACAAGCATTAATATTAACATGCAGATGTAAATGAACAATATAAAACCTATCATACATTGATATATTTCCATATGTCATCCTTGTTTAGTATGACCTTCTAATTGGTGTAAATCAAGGGACACCAATCTGAATTTCGTGTCATAGCTCCTAAAAATTGGCTCAAGTCTGAAACAGTTTTCTCATTGGGCCCAACTGGTTGTGCTTCACTATTGAAAATTATTTCTTGTCGCTCCTCTAGCGATCTTCCATGAATTCTATAGCACATTGTCTTCCCTCTTGCTTTCTTTTTTGATATGCCTAATTGACATAACAATAACGATTTAAATATAAGCTAATTATAGAATTCCATATAATGACATAATATACCTTCAGATGTATCATGTTTCGGCTCATCGGGTATATTGTACTCTTCCTCAACATTTGCTTCCTTTTCCAGCTCATCAAGTAGATTGTGTTCTTCCTCAACTTGTTCCATGTCTCTACAGTCCTCTTCTAGTTGATCTTCTTCTAGCACTTGCATACCCATCCTCTCACGATATTCAACCACTGACATTGATGGACACAAAGGTGCAGTCTTTGTCTTCTTTGTTGCATACCCATCTCCTTGCTCATGGTTACCTCCTCTTTGTTGATCTTGAATGGTTTGCCTTTTTTGCTGCTGCACTTGGGTAGACCTTTGATCTTGAATGGTTGGCCTTTGTTGTTGCTGCACTTGAGAAGATCTTGTATTGGAATTGGAAAGAACTTGCTTCTGAGTAGAGGATGTGGGTTTAGTGATGGCTGCATTAATTGGTTTTTTTCCTCTATCTTGATTATCATTGGAAATGGCGTGCCTCATAGTAGAAACACTAGGTTGAGTGGGGATTGCATCCTTTGGCTTTTCATAGGGTGTTTTTTCTCTCTCATGCAAATTGATATTCTTCTTATTGGCCTCTGCAATTTGTGCAACTGAACCATTCTTATTTTGTTGGGATACTGAAGCATATCTTTTCAGCACACTATGTTTGTTTCCAAGCTAACTCTTTGAATTTAACTTCTTATTTTGTTCTATCTTTTCACATTTAATTTTGTAATGCTTGGCCGCTAACTCTTTGCTTGACTTTGCTTGTAGTAGAAAGTCCACATCACTTCCTTGTATCATCTCACTGCATAAATCATAGAAAACTTTTTAATTTTTCAATTTGCAAGTCTAACATATATTAATGAAAGATTTGAAGTGACAGCTTCTTAGAAGACAATAATTATTCATTGGGCATGCATGACAACATGATATCATTCATGTATGTTTCAAATTAAATCTTTAAGTAAATTTAAAGGCTGCAACAGTATTATGAACAAAGAAGCTCTCAATAGTAAAATTAATCATAGCATCAACAGTATATAAGGCTATATAAGACTGCAATAGTATATGAACAAAGAAACTCTCAACACTATATGAACATAACATCAACAAGATCCTGATATCAGGATACTAATACTAGTATGATATCAGGATATGATATTAGTATATGCTATATAGCCTTATACATATATGAGTATAAGACAGTATTATGAACAAAGAAGCTCTTGATATAGCATATACTATGCACAGTATATAGCACAGTATAATATCATATCAGGATACTAATATCATATCAGCATCTTGATATAGCATCTACTAATATCATATCCTGTTGCAGGATCTATATAAGACTGCAATAGTATATAGCACAGTATATAAGGCTATATAAGACTGCAATAGCATCCTGCAACAAGATATGAACACTATATGAACATAGCATCAACAAGATCCTAACACTAGTATGATACTAGTATCATTGATATCACTGATATCAGGATCTCAATATCCTGGTACTGATATCGGGATACTGATATCAGGGTAGTATCCTGATATCAGGATAACGGTATCTGATATCAAATATCAAGATACTGATATCAGGGCAGTATCCTGATATCAGTATCAGGATGCTGATATTTGATCATGGGGTTCTGTGAATTATGGTGAAGGGGCTACAAATTACTTATTTGATCATGGTTGATAGGGCACATTGCAATAAACTCTCAACACTATATGAAAAGGTAGTGAACAAAATAAAATGACATCATGAAAATGCGGAAATACCGAAATATCAATCAAAGTAGTCCCAAAGTGTGTCATCAAAGTCGGACTCTTCTTCTGACGCTATTTCATTTGAAACAGCTGAATAATTTTCAACAATGGTGGGCTCTATGTCGTCCCTTGCCCATTCAACATCAATTTCATCATCAGGCAAAGACAAATTAGCTGCTGGTTCAGATGACTCAATATTATATGTTTCTTTGGCACAATATGATAGGTCATTCACATTAGAAATCTCTCTATGATTGGTCATAATGTAATACTTGTTGTCATTAGAGAGATCGCGAACATAGAAGCACTGTTGGACTTGAGAAGCGAGCACAAATGGATCATCCATATAACATTTTTTATTGAAGTGAACATAAGTCAACCCATACTTTTCTGATTCTACTTCAAACCAATCACATCTAAACAAGACAAACTTGAAATTACCATAATAGTCTAGCTCAATTATTTCATTAATTGCACCATAATAAGTAACTGCATTCGTCGTCGAATTTTGATCCTTACCACTAGCAAAGCTTTGAGTGATTGATACCAAAGTGACACCACTGTTTTGTGTCTTGCGACTTACATCACGCTGCCTAGTATGAAATTTACATCCATTGATGACATAATCCGAAAACCTTCTTGCAACTTTATTTGGGCCTCTACACAACTCCTTTAGCCGATCAGGGACATCCTCCTCCATTGCACAATTTTTAAACCACTCAATAAAATCATGACTTTGACTTTTTGCTTTGTTCCACTTTCTTCCTCTCTTCCGATTTATGACATTTTCATGTTCACTACATGAAAATTAGTTTGTTACAACAATTATTCAAATGAGTTTATAAACAAATTTTTATAAACAATGAATAGTTATTTACCTAATGTAAGGCTGAACTTCATCACAATTGAACAAGATATACCGGTGAGCTTGGTTCTTTTCATTATTGTCCATCGAAAATAAATTACCTTTTTTCTTCCCTCCTATAGGACGATCCAAGGGTAAAAAAAAGCTAGGAAGCTTAGCATCAAAAGACTCACATGTGTCGGCATTTCTTGTCACTCTATTCCACTGTGTTTCCACATTAGAGTTCATATAATTTGAGCAAAATGTTAAGCATTCCTCAACCAAGTATCCCTCAACTATTGAACCTTCAGGAGGAGCTTCATTGCGCACGTAAGCCTTCAGCTTTCCCAACTCTCTTTCTGGTGAATACATCCACCGAGAATGAATAGGACCACCCAATCTTATCTCATTTGGTTGATGAATGGACAAATGAAGCATTACATCAAAAAATGAAGGAGGAAAAATCCTCTCTCATTGGCAAAGTGTTTCAGCAATCTCAAATTCTAAGATCTCTAAATCATTCACATCAATAACTCTTTGACATATGGAACGCAAAAAAGAACATAGACGTGTCAAAGGATAGGCCACTTGGTGAGGAAGTGTGTTAATCATTGCTACTGGGAGCAAGTAGTGTAGCATGAAATGAGCATCATGACTCTTGTACCCTGAGACTTTCAAGCCATCTTGGTGAACACATCTTGAAATATTTGCTGCACAACCAGCGGGTAATTTTCCTTCCATGAGAACACTACAAAAAATAGACTTCTCATTTTTGTTCATGCGTTTGCATACTTTACTTTCTTGCCTTGATCCACTGGTTTCGGATGAAGTTTCTTTCTAATTCCCAACTCTTGCAAATCTAAACGGGCATTAACATGATCTTTTGTCTTCCCCGTTATATCCAACAAATTCCCTATCATATTGTCAAATATGTTCTTTTCAATATGTATGACATCAAGGTTATGTCGTAGTCTATTATGCTTCCAATATGACAATAAAAAAAAATGGACTTCTTCTTCCAAGGACCATCAATGCTTTTCTTTTGCATCTTCCCAAATGAATTGACAAAGTCTTGCAACAAGTCCAAGATCTGTGTCCCTTCTAACAAATTAGGTGTCACACCCTAACTCAGGGTTGTGTGACCGGCCAGGGTCTACATACTACCCTGAAGCCTACTACCTACACTGACCAATGAGAAACCAGAAACACATCAAATAAAAAGAAATCACAATGTAGTTTTATTTAAAGTTTCAAAAGTTCACAATTTTTTTGAAAAGAGAAGAGTAACTAACAACATCACAAACTGAAACATCTCAAGTTCAAAGTTGAGTACAAGTTTAAAAGACAACAATTATCAGTGTAGGAAAATGAAAACATCTAGACTACTAGACTATGACTAAAGTACGTCACTACGAGATTGACACCATCGCCTGCCCTCCAGCTGCACCATGACGTCAAGCCTCAACTCACTGATCATGCTCTGCAAAACAAAAAGAAATAAACCGTGAGTCCACTTGGGACTCAGTGAACGGTTCTTTCGAACCTCCACATAATCCCCTGTAAGCATGCATAAATATATATAAGGCAGCATAGTATAAAGTCAGGGAGGTAAGTTACTCTTGATGTGACAACCGACCCCAAGGGGTCGTCCTGAATAGACCATATATGTGAGGAACTCGCCATAATGACCTAACTAAGCCACATGGCATCCGGCCCTTAGGGCTTACTCATGGTCTAGAAAATTCGGCTATAACCAGCCCTACCATACAAGGTAGTAACATACTGGCCACTCGGGCCACACAATACCAAGGTGAAATCAAGAAGTTGCCGGGCCATCGACTAGGATGGTCTGCTAGTCTCCGGACACCGTCTGGGGTAGGGATAGCTAGTCTCACCCAACTGGGGTCTGACACCTAGCGAGCCCGCTGGTGATATTTCAAGACCCAATCACTAGCCGAGTCATGTATTTGTCATTCCGACTACTCATGCATCTCGGCAGACCATCACAATCACATTACACAAGCAAGTGTCTAGAGTTTCCTTATATAAAATCCCGGGTGTCTACCCGTACTCGGCCCTTGATTCCGGGCCAGTATCATCCGTACCTTACTATACTCTAATTAAACCATGAGAAAGCATTCTAACTCATCTACATTCGAGTTTCCATAATTAACACGCACTTTAAAGTTTTCCTACTATTCATCTAGTGTCATTTGCTACATTACACTAGCATGGGTTACCTGTCACAAGTGTAGAATGGTTATATATAGATGTGCTATAACTCTCAGGTGATAGGAAAGTTAACCCACCACTACTACCATAAATAAACATAAAAGTGCATCAAATAAGTAAGTAAATTCTGCATTTAACAAAAATTTCCAGCAAGGTAACATTAGAGCTATCATGGCAAAGCTCTACTAGGAATAGCAATTGATAAGGAAAAATATTGGAAGCAATTACTACTTCTTAATGTCGCTAAGTGTAGATGTACATATGCATTAGGGTGGTGTTTTCCTTAGTTGGTGTCTTTCCTATTTCTCCTCTCAATTCGACTTGACGATCGAGGTGACCCTCACTTTCTAATGTTCAAATGTTTCTAAGTATGAAAACTAATTCTCTCTGATTACCTTTCCCCTACTTGGCTCGGCCGAACCTTGAGCAAGGCATGCCTTACTCGGCCGAGCCTACAAGGGTAGGAGAAGGTGATTGATCCTTGTTGTCTGATCACAACCTCTAGCATTTAACCTTATGAACTACCCTAGATGAATTGTAGACCAATCCTCTCCCCCTCACTATTCGGCCAGACCTTGATCAAGGCTTCCCTTGATCAGCCGAACACTAAAAACACCTAGGGAGAAAGAATCTCAAACAACTATGGCATCAATTGAATCGCGAATCATACAAATTTAAATCTACACGAACTATAGGGGGGTTTAGGCCAAGCGAGGGAATTGGGGAAAAATTCAGCATGACCTTTCCCCTTTTCCCTCATCTAGCCGACCCCTAGATCTAAGAAAAACAACGCGGAAACATTCATCGTGATATTACAACATGCAATAAAAACCATAATCATCGAGGAAACCTCGGATTCACAAGATCCGACGAGAGAAAACCCACAATTCACCAAATGAAGGGTCGGCCACATGCCTACCCATCTAACTAGGATCGACCACTCACCTTTGCTTGAGGAAGAAGAAGAATCAGACGTTGGCGATCTCGAATCTTTTGGCGTCGACGCGATTTCCGGACCGACCAAGATCCCTCCTCCCTCTTTCTCCCCTCTCTCTTGCTCGGGCTTTGTGCGGCTCCTAGATGAGCCGCACGGCTCAATGATGAGGGATTTTATTCCCTCATCTAAAATGCCTTATTTGCCCCTTACGACTTAACCTTGACTCGACTCAGTCCGTGTCTAACTTGGGTTTCTATTCTATTCGCAACACGAGTCGATATTAACTTAATTAAAGCATCAATGCATAAAAGGAAAGGGTCATTTAACCAAATTTAAACTTCATACTTCATTAGTTGAGTTATACCTTCTACTCAAGGCAATTTCAGGCTTGACTCGACTAACCTCGGGTCCGACGCGCTGCACCAAAATAGGTTTTTATATTAGGAAATTTTTTGGGTCTTACATTAGGAGCATGTCTATGTTCTTCTTTTCCATTGAAATCCCGTGTGTTTCTTCTATAATCATGACTCATCGGCAAGAAAACACGGTGATCCATATATATAACACATCTTTCGACTATGCTTCAGGTAAGCCGAATTAGTGTTATAATTACAAGATGGACATGCTAATTTTCCCTTTGTGCTCCAACCACTCAACATAGCATATCCAGAAAAGTCGCTAATAGTCCATAAAAGGGCTGCTCGCAATTTAAAAGTTTGATTCTTTGAAGCATCATATGTGTCTACTCCCAGCTCCCACACAATTTTCAACTCTTCAACCAATGGTTGCAAGTACACATCAATATCAGTCCCGGGAGAGTGTGGTCCAGGGATAATTAAGGACAACATAAAATACTCAGACTTCATACATAACCATGGTGGAAGGTTGTATGACATAAGTATTACCAGCCATATACTATAAAAAATACTCATGGTCCTATATGGATTGAATCCATCGCTAGTCAACGCAAGTCTTATGTTGCGTGGGTCACTAGCAAAATCAGGATAACGCTCATCGAAGTCCTTCCATGCTTCACCATCAGCAGGATGCCTTAACTTTCCATCTCTTGTCCGCTCTTCCTCTTGCCACCTCATTAAATTTGAAGTCCTCTCACACATGAACAACCTTTGAAGTCTAGGAATTAACAAGAAGTGTCTTAAGACTTTAGCCGCTACTTTGTGGCATTGCTTGGGATTTTCTAGCTCATTCTCTGCCTGAGAATTCTCAACCCACCGTGAAGCACCGCAACGATGACAAGACTTGTCTTTCTCATGCTCTTTCCAATATAACATACAATTATTTGGACAAGCATCAATCTTTTTATAATCAAGGCCAAAGTCCCTTATCATGGCTCTTGTTTTATTAAAAGATTGGGGGATGTTCAAATTTGGCATAACTTCTTTTAGTAGCTCTAAGAGTGCATTGAATGACACATTACTCCAACCAAAGAGACACTTCATCAAATATAACCGAATGGTGAAGGACAAAGTAGACAAATTTTTACAATCGGGGTACAATTTCTTGTTTGCCTCCTCTAATAAATTATAAAACTTTTTGGCATCTTCATTAGGACCCTCTGTAACTCCTTCTTCTTCTGCCACTTCTCTAAATCTATCATGCAACAACCCATCCATATCATCCATGCAATTCTCCATCATCGATGTCATCCTCCTCCTCTGTGGGCATTGTTAACTCCTCACCATGGTTTACCCAAATAGTGTAGCCTTTTAGAAATCCATAGTCTATTAAATGTTCAAAGACTGCATCTTTTGTCAACCAATGACCATTACCACATTTAGCACAATGGCATAAAATCTCTCTTCCCTGAGACCTTCCTTTATTATAAGTAAAATCGAGAAAACATTGGACACCATTGATATACTCCGCACTATATCTCGGCATTTGAACTCATTTCTTATCCATTGATTTCACTTAACTACGGAAAGAAAAAAAATTAAATGGTAAGAAATGACAACACCAACTTGGTGAGTTATTTATAGAACTCCAAAACAGTGCAGCAAATATGATCATCTTGATCTCAACATTAATTAAATTTAGTAGTAATCATGAGAAAAACACGTAGGACAAAGTGCTCATTTCCAAACACGTAGAACAAAGTATGAGAAAAACTAAAGTGAATGTGATTGTCCTATGCTGAAGCTTACAATAGCAATAAAGTTCAAAATTATTTCATCCTTTATATATAACCAACTGAACATGATATACAAATACTTTACTTCTTAAACACTGTTAAAAAATATATGTATATAAAAAGACCCTTAAAGTTCAAGATTTATTGCAGAGAAGGTTTGAACTCCATCATCTAGGGCCTAACTGGATTAAATGTAGATGACAAGAATAAAGGTGTTTGAAATTTGAATGTGGTTCTTAGCATGCATAAGAAGCTGAATGGAAATGGTTAATTAAGATCAACATATCTACATTGCAACTAGGTTTTTACTTATGAAAAAGAAAGAAATCAATGTAGAATAGGAGAATAAGTTCTCATAGAGTCATCGGTCAATACTTTACTAATCTAGTATCAATAGACTTTTTTTTTGTTTTTAGTATATTCTTAACTACAATAGTATGCAAAGACATTAGCATTAGTCAAATTTGAACAAATTGATGTGATATACCTTCTTGTGATAATTTATATCACTAGCAAATAACTATGGACCAAGTTTGATGTTGATTCATCAATAACAATCGGAAAACTTGAAGGTTCAAAATTGTAAGATAATTGAACATGTCCAAAACTATTAGTTATATATATGATCCCATATATTCGGATACCTTGGTAAGGATATCTGATACGCATAGAAAAAAGTGGTTTATAACCACTAGGATATAACATAGAATTTCTTTTACCTATAAGCTTAAATATTAAAAAATCCAAGATAAATCAAACGTGTGAAACTGAATATAAATTCCTATGTCCTAGTTAGTAAACTACTAATAATCTTAAGCAGTAATCTCACTATAAGATCAGCTCAGAGTACAAACATATCAAATCACCTAATGATACATAAAGTATGGAAACCATACATAACCAAGGAAATAAGTAGAAACAAATTCCAAAATCCAAATCCATGATGCTTCATTTGACATTTGTTGCAAAGTAAAACACCTGAGGCACTGTCGCATTGCCGAGTGAGAATCGTTGGGTGTGGAGAGGCCGTGAAGAAGAGTCTTTGTTAGATTGTCGCGTTCCAGCCTACCGCGCGTGGAGAGGGACACCGAAAATGAGGCACTGGTGCTGGGAGGGAAATAGAGGGCGAGTGGAAGATTGAGATTAAAGGTTGCTAGTGTGAGAGAGTTGCTCTGGCAGAGGGTGAGAGGACTGCCTGAGGAGCAACAGCTCTGAAGAGGCTAGGTCTGGGAAAGGGCAAGAGGAGTTGAGGAGGAACGACGAATGAGAGTTGTTCATGGGGGGAGAGAGATGGGCGAGCAGCCGGCGGGATTTTTGTCGGCAACAAGGGCGGGTAGAACTTTTATCAAGTGAGCTAGGGAAAAAAAGGGGGGAGCGGGCGGGAGTTTAGTCGAGGGAGGAAAAAAAATTTGAATTTAGGGAACGGTTCCCTAAAGTCTTTAAGGTACGTGTATAATACTAAGTTTAATTTAAAATATTTGCTAAAACCTATTAATTTAAGGTACGTGAATAATCCAATAACTGATTCACATATGCTATTATATATATATATATATATATATATATATATATATATATATATATATATATATATATATATATATATTAAGTCTAGCTGGAGGAGAAAAAAGAGTGATTACATTTTGTTGGATAATTAAAAATATGACTTTTGTGTTAAGCGGTTATTGGATTATTAAAAATATTTTTAAACATAAATTAAGTATTAAACATAAATTTTGGAATGATTTTAGGTATTAGATTTAGGAACAGTTTTTTTTATTGTTCTGATTTTAGATATATAGGAACGGTTTTGGGGTATTTAACAGGGAATGGTTTTGTTTGTGTTCCTATAGTATACTAGCTAAGGGAACAGTCTCTAAAATCGTTCCCATATTTTGGCTAAATGAACGTTTTTTTTGTATTCCTATAGTATATATGTTAAGGGAACGGTTTCCAAAATTGTTCCTATAAGTGATGTATGGGAACACTTTTTTAGCCGTTCCCAAATGTGGCGTGACCATAAAGCCAAAATGTAGTAGTGAATTTAGCGCAATGTCGGTAATGGACTTCCCCTCCGAAGAAGATGAAGACAAGGAACATGAAGTCTACGACCTCACATCAAGTTCCTTCCGTCACAACCTCGCCAAGCTAGGTTATGTAAACCTAGTGATCTAGGTGTGTGGTTTGAGTGGTAGTCTTGGTGAAGAGACTTAAAACCACTTGTGTGAGCTAGGTTAGGAGTGTTATTTAGGACTTGAGGTGGGAGAGTTCACTCGGTGTGAAGGCGGAGACTTTCGAGTGTGGAAGTGCCTTCGGAGAAGAGTGAAGGACTTTCCAGAGAAAAGTCCTCAAGTGTAAGAAACTCTTAATTTAGTGGATTTATGTGTGAAATCCTAAGCACAGTGCTTAGGTAGTGGAGTAGGCGGTATTGCCGAACCACTATAAATCTTGGTGTGTTAGCATTGCTTTATTTAGTGTTGATTTCATTCTTGCTAGAGCATATACTCATAATTGAAATCAACAACTTGTTTAAAGAATTGAACTTAGCATAAAATTAGCGATACCACACTATTCACTCCTCCCTCTAGTGTAAATATTCAACTTACAACATCAGCAACACATTATAGCGGAGGCTCTTGGTGGAGGAAGAGGAAAAAGCATTGCTAGGAAGACGTCCCAGGTCGGGGGGCAAGGTCGGGGACATCATCATGTTAACGGGCTGCCGACGGATAGTTGACGGGGGGATAGAATTGAGACAAATGTCAAAGTACATGATACAATTTGTTAAAATGAATAAATTAACCACAAATGAGACAAAGTAAATAGTTCAAGATATATTTAGGTGTTCATGCCTGAGAGTCGAGGGTCTTCCGGTCTGGTTTGGTGTCTCTCCTTGTCTGGTTCAACGCCGACGGGGGGGGGGGCCTACAAAAGACACTCTAACGCTCAAGTTAGGGTGACTACAATGTAGAGGTTTATGGAAATGAAACTTAAGTTAGCCAATGCATGTCGTGTCTATATATATTGTTGGTTTAAGTTTAGCCGATGCATGTCGTGTCTATATATATTGTTGGTCGAGGTGATCATGCTGTTTGGTAATCTCGCTAGGATTGTTGCCCAGAATGGGTCGAGGCCAATCCCGGAGATGGAGGGTTTACGATGGTATGTCCTTTGTGATAAGGAAGGACATGGGAGTCCATGTATGGCCAAGTGGGTCCCCTAGATAGTGTCCTCTCGCCTGGCTTGGGTCTGCTTCAAGGGTGTTGTTTGGGCGGAGCCCTCCGGGTGGGACTGTGTGGTTAGGTTTGAGTTGATTTATGGGGCACTGCTGGGTTTGATCTGACCGGGCCCAATAGTTCTAGTCCAGTCCGCAACCTCGGGCTCGATCGAAATCCAGAGAACTGCGTGCCGAGCTCTTGAGTAGAGTTAACTTTCTTTTTGTGCCAAGCTCTACCATGTTACGCTTAGCTTTTCCAAAGGCAGAGTTGTTTTAAGTGGGCAGCAAAGCCAGGCTAGAACGTATGACTGTGAGGGTCGAATTGGAATGGTCGGCCATAGAGGCTGAACTAAAGCGAGCGGCTATAGAAACCGTGCTGGAGCAGGTGGTCGTAGAGGCCGAACTTGAGCAGGCGGTTGCGGAAGCCGAGCTAGAGTAAGCGATCGTGCAGGCCGAATTGGTAGATCTTTGTCGTGTCACTCCTGTGTCTCCTCGTCTTCTGTGCCTGCTATGGCGGCTTAATGGTGGAGTTTGTCTCCTTTCATGGCCCTTCTTGGTTGGTTTTCGCCTTTTTATTTTAAGGGATGATCATGGAGGAAAAGGCGCTTGCGCGTGCTTTGTCATTTTTTAGGAGGTCGTCGCCTTGGTGTTTGTTTGGACGACCTAGATTTATCTCTAGTGTGATTGTTGGCCGTTCAATGAGGGGTTTATCGCCTCAATGCCTATAAGACATTTTTCTTTTCTGGTTCCAGGTGGAGTCATTTGGCATGGCTCAAGTTAATTTTGTTAGTATGGTTGGGTGGAGCTTCCGGGCTTATCAGATTCTGGCGTTGGCCAAAGGCTTTTTCCTTCATGCTCTATTTCTCTTCATGATTATTTTGATGATAACAAACCAAATCTATCTAACCAAGTTCTTGAAGCATAAAGGTTGCAGGATCGATAAAAGACAAGTTAGTTTCACGTCTTGCGACATCAATCTCGATACAATGACTCACAAGAGTTCGATGTGTGCACCAGAGATGGCTTCGACGAATCGAAAGAATATATGGAAAGTATTTCTTGTTGGAGCACGCTGAAGGGCGGAACCCGAAAACAAAGTGCGCAAGGAGAAGACCAAAAAAAGGAGAAGTTTCCAACCCAGGTTCGATCGATCGAATGATGCGGAAAATTGGCAATAGCCAATTCGATCGACCGAATATGGTCAAAAATTGGCAGTAGCCAATTCAGTCGATCGAATGTGGCGAGAAATTGGCAGTAGACAATTTGGTCGACCAGTCGATCGACCGAAGTGTGTCTAAAAGCGATAGAGTGCCATGGTCGCTTGGGCGGTCGATCAGTCGATCGTCCGATGATCGATCAACAAGTGACCGAACATTGCCAACGGGCAAAAAAAAGCCTGTTGATGACACCCTGGTTTTGGGGGGTTATACCACTCAAAACCCTCTCCCCACCAGTTGTTGATGCCTCAAAAACTAAAAGACTGATCCTAAGCATCTTCTAAGCCCTTAATTGATCAAATCTTCCAACCCTAGCTCTTGATCTCTCAATCTCAAGTGTTCATCTTTGGAGGGTCATTCAAGCTTGCTAGGTTCAACAAGAAGAGGTAATTCTATTGTGATAACTCCTCTTTTCTCTCTTCTTGTGATTGAAGTGTTTTTGGTTTGATTTTGATTGTATAAATTGATCGTGTAATAGACCTTGTATGTGGTCTAGCTAGTTTGTGGTAACCTTCATATTTAAGGTGTAAAATCACTTGTGTAAAACTAGATTAGGAGTTGTTCTTAATAATTGAGGTGGGAAAGCTCACTCGGTGCGAAGGTGTATACTTCCGGGTGTGGATGTACCTTCTAAGGGAGTGTAGGGTCTTTCCGGTGTAAAAGTCCTCAATTGTAAGTTACTGTTAATATAGTGCATTTGTGTGTGAAATCCTAAGAACATGTCTTAGGTAGTGGAGTAGGCGGTTAGTCGAACCACTATAAATTTCTGTGTGTTAGCATTGTTCTTCTTGCGTTTGCTAAATTGCTTTATCTCATCACTTCTTTGTCTAATCATCAAATTTTGAATTGCCAAAATTGTAAGAAAATGATTAAATACGAAAAACCAGAATTAGGCAAAAGATTTAGTTAACATACTATTCACCCCACCTCTAGTGTGGTCATTTCACCAACAATTGGTATCAGAGCAGGTCGTAGATTGAGATTTCACCGTCTCCTCTACATCTAGTCTCGATCCTAAAAATGGCACTAGAGTTGTTAGCGTCTGTACCACCTAGGTTTGATGAATCAAACTTTGGTCTTTGGAAAGGAAGAATGTATACATTCTTAAAGACTCAAGGTATAGGTGTGTTTAATATGGTAATGTCAAAATATATAGAACCTAAGGAAAATATGGATGCATGGACCCAAGAACAAATTAACAGGTTTGAGTTAAATGCAAAGGCAACAAATTGCATATATTGTTCTTTGGAAAATAACACTTTTGAAAAAGTCATGCATTGTACTTCGGCATATGATATTTGGGCTACGCTAAACATGCTTTATGATTATGTTAAAACTGAAGAACTTGTTACCCTAAATGAAGAAGATGATGACAATTGTTATACTCCTATATCTAATGAAGTTCTTGAAGCTAATAGTATATCTACACAAAGAAGTACAAAGAGTCGGAAGAGAATGATGATATGTCACCTATGCAATAAGAAAGGACACGTGAAGAAGAATTGCCCTAGCTTGAAGGACAAGGCAAACAGAGGTCAAATGCTCCCACTTACTCACGTGCATCAAGTGAAGCATACTCACACCATAATCACGAAGCTAACATCATGAACATATATTGATGAGGAGGTATGCTCTTCTTCCAATCATGGAAATTATAGATCTAATTCATTTAGTTCCTTAGATCTTCTATATGATGAATTGTTAGACGAATGCAAAATTATGTATGCCTTGATTGTTAAAAAGGACTAAGAAAATAAAAAATTAAAAGAAGAAAATTTGTCACTTAGTTCTCATTACATGAAGTAAAACTAAAAAATGAGAAACTAAATGTTAGTGTCACTAACTCATGTCATGATCCCTTAGACATTGACACTAAGCATTCCAATACTAGATCTCATGTTGAAAAGGAAAATAGCTTGTTAAAATTGCATGCATTGCATACATCTATGAATGATGAAAAAAATAAAGTGTTAATTTTGAATAGAAAGATAAATGCTTCATCTGATAAAAGATCCAGAAATCAAAATGATTCATTTAGAAAACCCCAACACAAAAATGCTTTTTCTAAAAATGCTTATGTTCATCATAACTCACATGCTAAGCATTCCAATACTAGATCTCATGTCCATAGTATAAATAAAAGGAAATTTAATGGACATTATTTTTGTTGTGACATTTTTGGTCATGCCATTAATAATTGTGCTTTCAAGAAAAATCCAAGTGTGACAAAGACACTTTGGGTTCCTAGGCCAACTCACTCCCAAGGACCCAAAGTCATTCGGGTACCAAAGATTTCTTGCTCTTTTGTAGGGGGGAGGGGGGGCTACCACACAAGAACAAAGAGAAATAGACTATTGAAGTTGATCTTAGATCCGAATGAGAAATCTCTAAAAGGTTGCAACTTCAAGCTATCATGATACCATAGGTATGAATACTGGCATCTAGATATGTTTGGTATCACCTCTCTCACTTTACTTGTCATCTTAAAGTTGGAGTTATGATAATAGTTAAATTAGAGTTGTTTTTTTGCCCGCTCATGATATGACTTGAAAAATGATTTTTGTCTTTGATTTCCCTATCTCTATGGAGACCTATATAGCCTATAATGGGCTCATGTGGCCTTTCGGTTTGCAACCAATGGGTAGGGTAGGAGATCTTATTTTCTTTAATTTCATACCTTGAGATCTCTTGGTTCGTTTTGTTTTCATGACGATTCTTTTTGAAACGAACCTTTCACTATCTAGCGTAGGTTAAAATTCTCAAATAAAGAATTCTTGCTCACTCTTTGCTACTTAATATGCTAACTTACTAGATGTTATATCATTGAGATACTAATGATTTTTGGCTTGCAAGTTAACATTTATTGACAATGGAAGGCTATTGCAAAAATTGGATAAAGAAAATAAATTTATGGAGTTCTTCAAGAAATGAGGTATGAGCGTTAATTTGGTAAATACTCTTGCATGACACCTCGTTTCTCTTGATTGAATCAATTTCATGCTTATGAATGATCTTACATGTTATTTAAATAAAATAGCTCAAATAAGAAATTTGGATTAGTAAGAAACACCAAATCGATCCTGACTATTTCATGATTACATATATAATGTAGACAGATTTTGGATTGAGAATCTTGTTTGGTGATTGACAAATTTGTCATGAACATAAAATGCAAATAATTACACTTAAACAAATATCTTGATGAATACATAAAGTCTTCCATTTCAGGGAAATAAAATTTTTGATGAGCAAATATAATACAGAAATTCGATATATATGATTAAAATTGCATAAGATTTCACAAAAAATTTATATGCTCAAAAAACATCATTATAAGTGATCTAGACAAGATCTTACCAGATAAGGGCATTCTACGATAGAAATCTAAGGTTTCGCGCAAAGTTCAAATATTTACAAAAATGCCATTGTGAACTTGAGAATTTTTTATAAAATTGTAGAGAGATCCTTTTTGAGTGATTCTTGACTTTTTCAAATCCTCATAAAGCCTAGTTAATGTTGAAACAGTTTCATAAAATTCCAATTTATAGATCTCTCAAAATAATTTTTTTTGTAAGCTTAGAAAACACACTCCAGCTCGAGCGATCGCACGACATGCGAACGTCCGATCGACCGGCGGACAAAAAATGATCATGTCCACCCATTTGGCCGACTATTTTAATCCCAACCGTTCAACTTAAGCTTTTAAGCCCGAAACTAGGGCTTCTTTGACCATTTCAACCGGCCACTCACCCCTTCTCCTTGGATCTTAAGGTTTCTTCTCATCTTCTGAGGTACAAACTCAACTCTTAGCTCTAATACATGAGTTAGTCCATCATGTTGAGTAGATTCTTCACCTTCCTTCATCTCTATGTCTAGATTCACTCATAAAAATTATGGTTCATGTTTCTTTTTCTATGCATAGTGATTTTTCTTGGTATTTTTGGTTCAAAACAAGTTCTAGGGAAGAAAAATCAAATTTCCTGCGTTTCTTGTATATTTAAAAGTTTTCTCTTCATGAAATCTCATTATTTTTAATTTTTTCATTTTTTTTTGTTGTAAAAACAAATCTTCATGATGATTCAAATTTCTCATTTTCATCTTGCCAAAACAAAAGAGTGTTTTTAAGAAAATAACTTACATTTTAAAAAATTAATGATTCAAACTTACGTTTGCCATTTTATTTGTTAGTTTTCCTTTCGTTTGTGATCATTTTACTTTTTATTTTCTTTTGCATTCATTGGACTCATACATTGATATTTAATATTAAAATTAAAATGATTCTCTTTCAAAAAGGCATAGAAAAAAGAGTCTTGTACAAATTCATGTTGATCTTAAAAGTGCCCCTTATCTTTGGTTTAGGAGCATACATTACTCATTAAAGCTAATTATATGCATATTATCCTAATTGTCTTGCAGAATGGCATCCAAGACAAAGCTTCCAAGCTTGCCCGATAATCTTTTAACCGCTATAGGCAAGACTCAAGCCCCTAGGTTGTAGACAGAGCTATCTTACAGACTCGTCCAGTTAACCTAGGAGACGTAGAGAAGTATGACATTAGAAGCAAACTTACAGCCCTGGGATGGGTAAAGTATATAGGGAGACAAGTACCAGTATGCCCCATATTGATAAAAGCATTCTTCTCTAACCTTGTGATAGATAAGGCTAGAATAGGTGACTCACTAGTTATCGGATCTGAAATCCTAGGTAAATCCATAGTAATCACCGAATCAGCCATTAGAGATGCATTTGGGTTCTCTCTGCTAGGAAGATCATTATACAATATGTCAACACATCACTTTCATGAGGATTTTCCTAGTTCTAAGATTGTGTCAGCCATTTGTCCTGAGGGTTACCAGGGGATGCTTCCTACTCAAAGCATCAAATTGTCAACCACTGCTAGGATCATGCATCTTATCATTGCCTATAATATACTTCCTAGAGCAGGACAATGTGACGAGGTAACTAGTACGAGCACCAAAATGCTCTTCTACGCTATGACCTGCAAACCTATAAATGTTCCTGATCTCATGCTTCGCTACATAGCAGATGTCCATGCTTCAGAAAAACAAGCTATACCCTATGCCACAGTAATCTCTCACTTCATCTATGCTGCTGGGGTAAACAAGTCTAAATTTGAGGTAGAATATGTGCCCGAAGCAATAGACTCCTTCCCTCTAAACCGTATGAAAATACTGAAAAATAGTGCAGTAAGAGGGTGCGGGGGGGACCTGCGAAACACAGCGATCATGATGAGGACATGGATGACGGAGATGCTGGTGGTAGCTCGTCATCTAGCACTCCCATTGAGCGTTTGGGAGATCTGGAGCATCGGTTTGCTCAATTTCATATCAACTAGCTGGAATGGAATAGAGGTACAAAAGGGTGTCTAGATGAGTACGGCCGCCACATTGACGAGTATGGTCAGATAGTCAATGAGTATGATCGATGCATGGATGAGTACGATCAACGCATCGATCAGTACGGTCAGAGAGTGGATGAGTACGGTCGTCGGGTTGATGAGATGTATGGTCGGGTGGATGAGATGTGGCAATACTATTAGACGCATCTGTCACCTCCACCACCTGAGGATGATTAGTCCCATTGATGCATGATGTTATTCACTCTATGGACTTGTATTAACACTATACTTTGCTTGGACTACTTTGTATTTGTATTTGAGACTCCTTGTCTTTAAGTTTATGTGGCTATGTTGTACTTATTATTGTGTGTACTTATTATTGTTGCACTTCCTTATGTATGTGATGATTGAATGATGGTGCACTTAATCACCTGACTTGTCATGAATGACTCATTTATTTGTTCATTTTTTTTATTTTGTTTTGCTATTCTTTTTGATAGATGACAAAAGGGGGAGAGTTAACATGTTTCCATCATTATGAGTTAACATGCTTCAGATTAAGCATGGTGATAGGGGGAGAGTTAAAACTATGCATAATGATAGGGGGAGCACTAAATATAATATGCATGTATTCATCATCATTTAATGCTCTCAAATATCCACTTATAAACTCATGCTTCACACTAATTGACTAATACATTACATATAGACTTTTTTGTTGCTCTCTATCGTCAATGGTTTGTCATCATCAAAAAGGGGTAGATTGTTGACCGAAGGCTTTTTCCTTCGTGCTCTATTCTCTTCATGATTATTTTGATGACAACAAATCAAATCTATCTAACCAAGTTCTTGAAGCATGAAGGTCGCAGGATCGATAAAAGACAAGTATGTTTCACGTCTTGCGACATCAGTCACGATACGATGACTCACAAGAGTTTGATGCGTGCACCAGAGATGGCTTGGACGAATCAAAAGAATATATGGAAAGTCTTACAAGTTGGAGCACGCTGAAGGGCGGAACCCGAAAACAAAGCGCGCAACGAGAAGACCAAAAAAAAAAGGAGAGGTTTCCAGCCCAGGTTCGATTGACCGAATGATGCGAAAAATTAGCAGTAGCCAATTCGATCGACCGGTCGGTCAACCGAATATGTGTTGGCTTAAGGGTTCCTCCTAGGCTTCGATCTCTATTTTGATGATAACAAACAAGTATTTAATATATGTGAAGCTTTCAGTTCAGGTTGAGGTTGCGATAAGCACGCGAACTTCACTCAGAGATTTGCATAAATCGTCAAGAAATGCTCGGATGCAGATTAAGTAGATTCCTTGTAATATATCCATAGGATCTTATCCCAAGCCTATTTGTAAAGTTATCCAAGTCAAAACTTGGTAACAAACCCCATGAAAAAGCGTGTAACAAAGCAAATATAAAAATCAGCCTCAGCCCGGGTTCGGTCGATCGAACAAGGCAGAAAAATGGCAGTAGCCATTTCGGTCGATCGGTCGGTCGATCGAACAATGCCAAAACTTGGCAGTGTCTACTTCGGTTGATCGAACAAGGCCAAAAACCAGCAGTAGCTAATTCGATCGACCGATCAATCGATTGGACAACAGAGCGGCAGGAGGCTAGAACGCCAGCGGTCGCTGGGCGGCCGATCGGTCGGTCGACCGATGATCGACCGGCAAGCAATCGGTCAGCGTCCAACGGGCGAAAAAATGCCTGTTGAAGAGCCATTCTGTGGGAGGGGTTATAAATACCCCTCACCAACCTTCATTAAACCTCTTTAACCATTGAGATAAGCTTCCAAAGTGTGATTTGTGCCTTCTAAGCTTGATTGGCTCGTGCTTGCTTCTCCGATCGACGACTTCTCTTAAGCGCTCATCTTCCCTCAACTCCGGCTTCAATTCGATCTCAACGACTTGTGGAGTTGGAGGCATTGAAGGCTTGGAAAAGGGCTCTTAGCCTTGGTTTACTCCTTATCTCTTTTCATTGTAATTTTAATTATTATTTGAACTTGGTTTTCATTGATTAGCTTGCTAGGTGTGCTAGTGTAAATACTTAGGGTTTACTTTGTAGAATTGTGTTTTGCCTAAGTGAATAGGTTTGAGGAGTTCTCAAAGGGTTGAGAACTGAGTCCTCGGTTGTATTCAAAGGGAAATACAAAGTCTATAAAGGGTTTAGTTTGAAATCCTTGGTGTGGAGCCAAGGTAGTGGAGTAGGCGGTTGGTTGAACCACTATACTTTCTTGTGTTTGCATTGCTTTGTGTGTTTGCTTACAATTGTGTTTCATACTCGCTAACAAACATCACTTAGTTGCACTTACATTTTGTTGAAGTTGTAATCGATGCAAAAAGAAATTGAAGTAGAAGGGTAAAGTAACCCAACACTATTCAACCTCCACCCCTTCTAGTGTGGATTTTCACTCAACAATATGGTCAAAAATTGGCAGTAGCCAATTCGGTCGATCGATCGGTCCACCGAATGTGGCAAGAAATTGGCAGTAGCCAATTCAGTCGACCGCAGTGTGTCCAAAAGCGGTAGAGTGTCACGGTCGCTTGGGCGGTCAATCAGTCGGTTGACCGATGATCGACCAGCAAGCAATCGGGCGTCGCCAACGGGCAGAAAAAAGCCCGTTGGCAACACCCTGGTTTTTGGGGGTTATAAATACCCACTCAAAACCCTCTCCCCACCGGTTGTTGATGCCTCAAAGACTAAAAGAGTGATCCTAGCTTCTTCATCAAATCTTCCAACCCTAGCTCTTGATCTCTCAATCTCAAATGTTCATCTTTGGAGGGTCATTCAAGCTTACTAGGTTCAACAAGAAGAGGTGATTCTATTGTGATAACTCCTCTTTTCTCTCTTCTTGTGATTGAAGTGTTTTTTGTTTGATTTTGATTGTATAAATTGATCGTGTAATAGACCTTGTATGTGGTCTAGCTAGTTTGTGGTAACCTTGGTGTTTAAGGTGTAAAGCCACTTGTGTAAAACTAGATTAGGAGTTGTTCTTAGGAATTGAGGTGGGAAAGCTCACTCGGTGTGAAGGTGGATACTTCCGGATGTGGAAGTACCTTCTAAGGGAGTGTATGGTCTTTCCGGTGTAAAAATCCTCAATTGTAAGCTACTCTTATTATAGTGCATCTGTGTGTAAAATTCTAAGCATGGGTCTTAGGTAGTGGAGTAGGCGGTTAGCCGAACCACTATAAATTTCTGTGTGTTAGCAATTGTTCTTCTTGCGTTTGCTAAATTGTTTTATCTCATCACTTCTTTATCTAATCATCAAATTGTGTATTGCCAAAATTGTAAGAAAATGATTAAACACGAAAAACTGGAATTAGGCAAAAGATTTAGTTAACACACTATTCACCCCCCCTAGTGTGGCCATTTCACCAACATCTGGAGGACTGCGTACCGAGCTCTAAGTGATGTCGGCTTACGACCTTCGGCTATCATGTGCAGGGTGCCCGACTTTTTATGCAATGCTTCGTTATCCGAGCTAGATGTGATATTTACACGAAAGAGGAGGGGCTTTTCCAGACGTTTGTCTTTAGTATGGTAGATCTGTCTTGACAAGGAAGCAATAGTGAGTAAAACATCCGGTAGGAGGTTTTCCAAAACGTTTGAACGCCAGTTGTGAACTGATGGAATGTGGTTCGGCCCGTGAGCGAATTAAATTGCCCATCGGAGTGGCAACTCTTTGATTGGGTTTTATAAATAGCCCCCTGTGTGTTGCATGCTTTTGGAAAGCATATATGGAGTGGAAAATTTTGAGGATCATCGTCCCTCCGGGGATTGTTTTGATTTTATTGGCGAATGGTTCGCTAGTCGTCGTGGGTTTGTACCATTGGGCTTAAGAGGAGGGTAGACGACGAGAGGCCCGTTGTAAGTTCACTTCACTGGGCATATGCTGGGGGCGCTTCATTCGCTGCTTACTTAGGGATGGCGTTGTACAGACCTTTGGGTAGACTTTCTGGCTAGCTAGAAGCTTATCCACAATTTTGTGTCCCCTCGGCCATTTAAACTAGGTAGGTTCGTGCTGCTACGGCTTCCACTTCTTGTTGTCTCATCCATCCAACCCTCCATAATCCTCCTGCGGCCTTCGGGAGGTTCGACCAAGTCTGCGTGTGGAGTTACATCCTCATAGCAGATCTCAGGGACTGGGAATTCTATAGGCATGACTTGGTTTGATGATAGTAATGGCACCTTGGTCAAAGTGCTCTTCAAACTGCTTCGCCGGTGTATCTTTGTAATTTGTCTTTCGACTTGTTGACTAATCTTTATCATATTATAAATGTACATATTCCCTCATGGATTTCTTATGAATAAAGAGGATTTTCCTGCTTTTCTCCTTTCCGTGTTTTAGACGATTTTGCTTGGCTACTTAAACGCTGCGAATTTGTTGAGCGATTGTCAATGGGGCATTGGGGCCAGTTTTGTGAAAGGTTTAGAGAGTAGAGGTGGTAGCTTAAGAGCCAAGGATTGTGCTCGGGGGGTCTAGCCTAGCTCGCCGAGGAGCGTAAGGCACAACCGCGTGCGAGGAGTTATATAGAGGCGCTGAGGCTAGAGGTAGCAGCGTGGTAGCCGGGAACTTCACTCGGGAGTTCAGGGCGAGCTCGCGGAGGAGCGTAAAGCAGAACCTCATGCGAGGAGTTATGTAGAGGCGTTGAGGTCAAAGGTAGCGGCGTGGTAGCCGAGAACTACACTCTGTGGTTATGTAGAGACGCTGGAGCTAGAGGTAGCAGCATGGTAGCCGAGAACTGCACTCGGGGGTTCAGGTGTTGGGATGGGAATAAGAAGCACAACGAAAAAAGTGATTTAAAAATTTGAGCTATCCCAAAAACAACGATCAACTTTAGCAATCTTTAAGGAATTCAATCAACAAGTAGAAGGAGAAGATATACCTTGTGCTGCGGATGGTATGGATGCTCATATCCCCATTTCAAGATGCACACGTGCACGTCCTCCAAGGAAAATCCACACCAAGCGCCTCGCAACCAAGGGACAGCGAACACTAAGCCTCATTGTGGCTCAATGGAGAGGCAATCTCAACCCCGAAACTCACCAAGGTGAAGCCGGCTCTTCCACCAAGAATCGAGCACCAAAAGGGAGGAAGAGAGGATGAGAAAACCACGGAACGAGAAGGAAGATGAAGGAATACCTCATTGTCCTTGAAGGAATACCTCGCTGTCCTTCTTGGACACCTCCAAGAAGATGAAGTAGATGATACACCCAAGAGAAAGAGACCTTCAATTCGGCTTCACAAAACCTGGAAGGAAGCTTTAGATGGCCAACCCTTCATGGAGATGAGGAGGAGTTCTTGGAGCTTCTCTCTTCAAGAAGCCTCTCAAGAACCAAGCCCTTGCTCTTCTCCAAGATCAATAACCAATTTGATTAACCCCCTTGAAGGAGGTTAGGCCACCTATTTACAAGGGGCATAGGTGGCTACCAATGTAGACTCGGCCCCCCCTTTTTTAAAACCTCTACCGAGGAATTCCTTCATCGCGTATTCGTTCCTTATAGGAATAACCTTTCCTATTATGTCTGTAAACGAGATCCGTGATCGAGTTGCAGCATGTCCATGCTAGTAGACATATAGTGCTGCATTCGAACTTTATCTCATAAGGTCCGTCACGAGATTAGCCTATTGTGTGTGACCCATTGGGCCCTACATTAAGCCAACAGTGAGTTGTGCATAACGAAGAGTCGGATCCGATAGAATGACTTCTATTCGAATCTTACAAGCCACTACTAAACCCTTTTAGTGTGGTCGTGAAAGACTCCACTCACCACAAGATTGACGTCTAGCCACATGTCATGATTACCTTGATAGTGTGAGGTTCAATCTATAGGGGATCGAACGCCCTTCGGTGATTAGTTACCGTGCAACTAAGTCCCTTGGTTACAACGTTCCGAAGTCGGATACGATACGAAATAAGTGTCAAACCCTAATACCGATTCATATGTATTCCACCCGCCAAGATGTCGTCTCAATAATGAAACATCAAAAACATCTTCCTGACTTTGATGTCTACTCTGGCCAGAGATTTTCGAGTCAACACTTGCAGGGACACATAGGATATCATCTCCTCCCACTAGGAGTAACCGATTCCATGTTGGTTGCTCACCTACCTCCATGAATGCTTCTCCATGCCCAGTAATACCTGGCACATGATGTTGAGACCACGCAGGGATAGAACAAAAGCAATGGGTCGTCACTCACAAGGTAACCATGACAACCTCAGGTCCAAGGACTGCTTGCACCTACTATCACCCGAGGAACATCCTATTGACACTCATGTAAGGATTCCATTCTGTGTTCCTCATTTAAGTCCGTTCAGTGAACTCATTCTCTAATGAGCACCTGCACTTGTACATTAATGACGACTCATAGGTAACTGTGATATCAGCTACCCCTTATTGTATAAGGTATATACCAAGTGCACCAGTCTATTCGGAATCATCAATCTCCTAATTGGTGATCCTACAACTGGGAACATTTAGAAGAGGGGCATCTGAATTCCAAGCCTCACTGGCATGATCTCATCATGGCCTTGGAATCAATTGCCCGGGTTCATGGGGTTCATCACAATCTAATATATATATATATATATATAATATAGATGCAGCATATGTTGAATAGTCGCCTCATATTATTCATTAACCAAAAATAGTTCCCTACACATCAACATGTGATTGGCTCAAGGGCACTATTTCTTTCAATCTCTTACTTGCACTTGTAGCCAATCATTGCGGTATTTAATACCAATACAACTTAAGTGGCAATCGAACTGCTGGTGTGGTAATGGCTTTGTGAATGGCTCTGCAATATTTTCTTTCGTGTCGATACGTTTGACATTTATATCACCACGTCCAACGATCTCTCTGATCAAGTGATACCACCTTAGGATGTGTTTTGATTTTTGGTGGGGTCTAGGTTTCTTTGCTTGAGCAATAGCCCCAATGTTATCACAATAAATGGGGATCGGACCGGCAACCTCAGGAACAATACCTAGCATAGAGATGTTCTCATGTATGCTATGCGCTTGTAGTAACTAATATCTGACCCACCACAAATCAAGAGAACATCTTTAGTCCTTGTCGAGTACTTAAAAATGTTCTTTATGGCTTTCCAATGTTCCTCTCTAGGATTCGCCTGAAATCTGCTAGTTACCCCTACGGCATAAACGACATCATGCCAAGTACAGAGCATAGCATACAGGATGGATCATACTGCCGAAGCATAAAGGATCTTGCTCATCCTTTTTCCCTCCTCAGGTGTCTTCAGAGATATCTTATTGGAAAAAATGATGTCATGACTCATAGGCAAGTATCCTCTTTTACTGTCTTCCATGCTAAACCTTTTTAGCACGGTATCAATATACCGAGATTGGGACAAACCAAGCATCTATCTAGACCTATCCCTATAGATCTTAATGTCGAGTACGTAGGATGCTTCACCCAAGTCCTTCATGGAAAAGTTTTTGGATAACCATGCTTTCACTGTGTGGAGCATAGGAACATCATTCCTCATGAAATGTCATCCACATACAACACAATAAACACAACGGCGTTCCCACTAACCTTTTTATAAACACAAGGTTCGTTTACATTTTTAGTGAAGCCGAACTCTTTGATTGTCTCATCAAAATGGATGTTCCAACTCCTCGAGGCTTGCTTGAGTCCATCAATGGACCTTTGCAATTTATACCTTCTTCGGTCCTACCGAAGACACTGTTGCGTGAAACCCGACACTAGAAGGGGGGGTTGAATAGTGTCTGTCCCCTTATTGAGTTTTCTCCTCACTCAATTTTAACTCTACTTAATCCAATTGTTCTTTAATGGTTAATTTGATCACAATTCAATAGCAATGATGAAAGCTAATAAAGAAGCAATGCAAACAATAATATTTATAGTGGTTCGGCCAACTGCCTACTCCACTACCTTGGCTCCTTACCAAGGATTTTTAACCACTACTTTATAGAAATTATGTTTCCCTTTGAATACACTTGAGGACACCCTTCTCACCACTCGGAGAACATCTCAATCCTATTCACATAGGCAAAACACAATTCTATAAAGCTATCCCTAAGTGTTTCCTAGCACACCTAGCAAGCTATCTCAACTTTGAAAACAAGTTACAATAAAGTTCAAATACAAGGAAAGAGCTAAAGAATAAAAGATTGAACCAAGCTTCTTTCAACCGCCTTCTTGTCTTCAACTTGCAAGATGATGACTCCAAAGATTGTAGCGCAGTTGAAGAAGTAGAAGCAGCGCCTAGTTTTTGATGTCAAAGAAGGAAGCAGAGGGCGTGCGAGAACTTGATCGAATGAAGGCTTAAAGAACTTCTTTGATTGCTCAATAACACTAGTTGAAGTCTGTAAAGAAGTTAGGTGAGGGGTATTTATAACCCTTCACCCGAACGGCCCGTTCAACGGGTGAAAAATCGACCATTGGAGCCGTTCGGTCGCGGCCGGTCGATCGGTCGGTCGATCGATGGATCGATCGGCAGTGCGACCGCTAGCAATCTGTAAGAGCTTGGTCGACCGATGGGCCGACCGACAGGTCGACCGGCTACATTTCTTCCAATACTCGGTCGATCGAATGGCTGAAGCCAGGTCACAATTCGGCTATGTCCAGTTCGGTCGATCGATTGGTCGATCGCTAGCGTTCTGTCCATTTTCGCCGTCTGTCGGTCAACCAATTGGTCGACCGACGCAGCCCTGCAGTTTAGCCTTCGCTAGTTTCGGTTGACCAACTGGTCGATCGAATGGCTACTGGCCATTTTTACCGACATCCGGTCGACCAGTCGGTTAACCGAACGGGCTGCTTACCATTATATTGCCTTGTTCGGTCAACCGACTGATCGACCGAACCCAGGCTGAGGATGACTTATTCCTTGGATTTTTACATGCCTTTTCTATGGGTTTGGTTACCAAGTTTCAACTTGGATAACTTTACAATTTTGGCTTGGGATAAATAATCCTAGGGACATATTACATTATTTCTACTTTATTTAATCCCGAGCCTTTCTTCAACAATTTCTTCTTTCGTTTCTTTGACGATCTTTTCCTTTGCTCCGTTTGAACGAATTTGGCATGCATATCGCAACCTTAACCTGAACTCAAAACTTCACACTTGGATTAAATACATGTTTGTTATCATCAAAATAAAGATTGAGGCTTAAGAGAGACCCTTAAGCCAACAGACACGAATTCTTCTGGCTGGGTCATATAGACCTCTTCCTCATGTTCACCATTGAGGAATGCAGTCTTGACATCCATCTGCCAAATCTCGTAGTCATGATATGTAGCAATGGCTAGCATTATCCTAATGGACTTGAGCATGGCTATAGGAGAAAAAGTTTTATCATAGTCAATACCTTGCCTTTGAGTGAAACCTTTTGCTACCAGCCTGGCATTATAGGTCTCCACCTGACCATCAGCTCCAATCTTTCTTTTAAAGATCCACTTACACCGTATAGGAGTAACTCCTTCGGTAAGTCAACCAAAGTCCAGACTTTGTTTGTGAACATGGAGTCCATTTCGGATTGCATTGCTTCCTGCCATTATTTGCTATCAACATATTTGATTGCTCGATCATAGGATTGTGAATCAATGAATTCATGGTCATTCTCAATGGTCAGGAATAATCTTTCAGGTTGTCTACGCAATCTCCCTGATCTTCGAAGAGTGGTGGGAGGTAGTGTTTCTGCGATTGGTTCTTCCTGTGGACTTTCCACGAGTGGTTGCGATTTTGCCTCTGGTTGTTGAACTTCATCAAGCTCAACATCTCTCCTGTTCCCACTTTCCTCGATAAACTCTTTTTCTAAGAAAGTGGCATGCCTACTGACAAACACCTTTTATTCAGTCGGCAAGTAGAAATAATACCCTAAACTCTCTTTAGGATACCCCACAAACCTGCACTTGGTTGATTTAGCATAAAGCTTATCTGACTCTAATTTCTTGACATGCGCGGGGCAACCCCAAATCTTGAGATGCCTCAGACTTGGTTTCTTGCCACTCCATATCTCATATGGTGTACCGGAGACAGATTTTGTGGGAGCCCTATTCAAAAGGTAGATAGTTGTTTTAAGCGCATATCCCCAAAAAGAAATCGGGAGATCAGTAAAGCAAAGCATGGACCGCATCATGTCTAACAACGTGAGATTCCTCCTTTCAGGCACTTCATTATGTTGTGGTGTGCCTGGAGGGATCCATTCAGAGACAATCCCATTGTCTTTTAGATAATTTAGAAACTCGGTGGATAAGTACTCACCACCCCGATCTGATCAAAGGGTTTTAATACTTTTCCCTACTTGTTTCTCAACCTCAACCTTATACTCTTTGAACTTTTCAAAAGTATCAGACTTATGTCTCAACAGGTAGACATATCCATACCTTGATCTATCATTTGTAAACATGATGAAGTAGGAATACCCACCTCTAGCTTGAGTTGTCATTGATCCGCAAACATCTGTGTGGACCAACTCTAACAACTCAGTAGCCTTTTTACTATGCCCAGTGAAGGGAGACTTTGTCATTTTTCCTTTGAGACAACATTCACAAGTTGGCACCAATTCAAAATTGAATGGGTCAAACAACTCGTCTTTGTACAACTTGTTAATCTGATTCTCATTAATATGACCCAATCTCATGTGCCAAAGATAGGTGAGGTTCAGATTATCTCATTTCCTCTTTTACGTTTGTTCGATATGAAAAACATTATCAGTTACATCTAAGACCATCAAACCATTTGAAATGTGTCCAGTTCCATATAATTCATCAGAATGATATATGTGGCAACAATTGCCTTTTAAAGACATTTCATAGCCTTGTTCTAGTAACAAAGTAATAGAATAATGTTCTTTATTATAACTGGAACGTAATAACAATTGCTCAATTCAATGGTTTTGCCTGATAGTAGATACAAAAATAGGTTCGTACGGCTAAAGCTGCAACTCTTGCACCATTGCCTACCCGAAGGTCGTAGTCACCTTTATTTAGCATTCTACTTATTCTCAACCCCTGCAATGAATTGCAAATGTGAGCACCACAATCGGTATCCAATACCCATGTAGTAGAATTTTGTAATGATAGATTTATTTCAATAACAAACGCACCTGCAGAGGGGGCTTCAAAAGCCCTCTTTTGCTTTACTTCTGCAATATACTCTTTGCAGTTGCGCTTCCAGTGGCCATCTTTACCACAATGGAAACAGGTACCCTTAGGAGTCTTCTCCCCTTTCTTCTTGATATCCTTCATGGATTTCACATCTTTGTTTTTCGCTTTGTTCTTAACAAAGCGCTTCTTTGCCTTTTTAAGGGCACTACCCACTAACAAGACTTTGTCCTTTTCCTTCGGAAAGTGGGACTCAGCAATCTTCAGCATATTAAGAAGCTCGGGAAGCGAGGCGTCCAACTTGTTCATGTGGTAGTTAATGATAAACTATGAAAATGACCCTGGAAGGGATTGGAGTATTAAGTCTTGACCTAGCCCCTTAGCAATGTTTACGCCTAATTTCTCTAACCTCTCGATAAAATCGATTAGTTTGAGAACATCGGTTTCAACAGGGGTCCCTACCATCATCTTAGCCTGGAAGAGTTGTTTTGATAGCTCAAACCTAGTAGTCCGGCTCTCTTCACCATACAACTCCTTGAGGTGAGAGAGGATGCCACCTCCGTCCATCTTTTCATGTTGTCGCTGCAACACATTGGACATAGAGGCAAGCATAATGCACTGAACAGTAGTGTTGTCATCTTGCCACTTCTTGTAAGTGGTTCTCACTTCCTCGGTAGCCCTTTGAGAAAGGGGCATCCGGTGGCCTGTTATCAAAAATATAGGAAAGTCTCTCTTGGGTGAGGACAATCCTCATGTTTCACAACCAATCGACATAATTCAGTCTAGTGAGTGTATTTGCATCAAGTATGCTTCGCAATGACAGTGTAGATGACATGGCGTCAATGAAATGCTACAAGGAAAATAAGAAAATATATAAGCTACCATTCTATATGCATGACTATTAAGGTCTTTTAATTAATCATGTATCCCACTAATTTTCGCGGTTCCCAAATGACCCTCCTTTTAGGAAGCAAGAAGCCCTCATTGGTAGACTTCCTTAGGGGAAGATGGAACCCCACTTCTCCTACTCGGGTCTCGCATTTAACACGACAAACCCTAATAGGTCCATGGATAGGTAACTCTTTACCGATCATATAGTTATGCGACTTCCATCAAGTTTTTGCCTCTAGGGTTACCATGGCCTTGTGTTTGCACAACAAACCAAGGTGCCCTAGTTGAGTCGGACCCATCATTTGTTTACCCTAGCGAGAAAACAACCACCCTTGAGTTTGCTCAACAAGGTAAGTCACGTTCGAGCTAGTAGTAGAGATACAAGGGTATGAGTCATATGAGATACAATGTGTCTATCAGCACAAAAATGCCTTGTGTTTGCACAACAAACCTATTGTGACAATAGACACACTTATACCTCATAACGGTGGAAGGCGTGACCGATATTCTTAATATCTTAGCCATTTAGACTCAATATTATTGGAGGATTTCTTCATGCAATTATAATTATCTAAGCTATCAACAATTGAAGCAAAAGCAATAAATAAAAGCATGAGGTAAATAAGGATGATTATGGATGTTCTAAGGGTTCCACCCGAGCCAACGGGCGAATCAAGGCCATCATCCTAGGGTTTTAGGGAGCTCCGTCTCACCAAGGCGCTGCCCAAAAATATCTTGTAGGTTGCCGGTTCCATCAGTGCCTTTCCGGGGTTTTAGGGAGCTCCGTCTCACCAAGGCGCGCGCATCAAAATAGGGCAGCAAGTGTGCTCGTCACGAATCTGCCCCTAAACATCTAATTTTACAAAACTAGAAGAAGAAGAACCCAAAAAAACCTTGGGGAAAGGTTTAAGGTGAGGAAGAAGAAAATTACAATCAGAATTCTCAAGAGAAAGGCAGGGGTACGCAAGCACTATTTAAAAGTTACAATGCTGAAATTTTACAAATTTACAAGCAATCAACACAACCACATTTTACACACAGTCATATGCACATAGGGCTCATACATAATCGTCCTTTCATGAATCTTAACAATTAAGAAGAAGGAAGGAAAAAATAGAATCTAAAAATGCGCTAATCGGGTTACGTTTCCACCCAAAATGGTCCAAAGAACACATGCTGAAAATTTTGATTTTCAGGGCTGTTCAACCATGAACCCATGGGGCTCTTGAGTCCAAAATATGTCCAAGACACGTTTGGACAGTAGGCTACCACCCCAATTCATCGCATGAACCATGGAGCCAAGAAATGACTCAAGAACCCCTGAAAACAAAAACCGAGCAGCATGAAAGAAGCGAACGGTTCGTAAACACAACATTAACACATAATAAAAAATTCCGAAAAATTGAAGGTGGTTCTGATACCACTGTTCGGATGGGAATAAAAAGCACAGTGGAAAAAGCGATTTAAAAATTTGAGCTATCCCGAAAATAACGATCAACTTTAGCAATCTTTAAGGAATTCGATCAACGAGTAGAAGGAGAAGATATACCTTGCGTCGACCGGGGTGTTCATCTTCGTGCCGGCCTCAACCCGGCCGGCGCCGCATTGGGGCCGATTACCATCGCCCCAATGCTTTGACGAGCAGTAGTCGGCAGTGATGCCGGCTACTGCTTGATTAGGGTTAATTACCCTAATTATTTACTTGATTAGGGTAATCACAATTTGATTAGGTTTTTTTTATTTAAATTTTTTATTGTTAATTATTAGAAATTAATTGTTAATTAGGTTAATTATTAGTTTAATATTAATTAATTAGTCGCGCGAAATCGTCCACAGAGGACTCGCGCCGGAATCGTCCACTTTGGACTCGCGGTCAAATCGTCCATAATGAATGGACTCACGCATGCCAAAATCGTCCACAATGGATGGACTCGTGCCGGAATCGTCCACTTTGGACTCGCACCGGCATCCATAAATTTAGAAAAAAATCAAGATGAGTTGATTTGTTTCACGTACGATCGACGAGTCAAGTTTTAATTTTACAAAACCTTAGATCCGTTCAGGGGTTGTATGTTCGTGTAAATGAAGTTAATGATCTTTTATACGACGTACAACCCTTGAATTGTCCCTAATTGGACAATTTGGGAACATAGTTATTTATATTGCACTTAGTTTATTTTTTTTTAGTCATTATTCATTTTTAAATTTTGGCTTGCATCTCCCTTGTTCTCCGATACGCGTCCAGATGATATGCGTATTCGGAGAACTGTAGGGAGATGCTACCGAAATTTAGAATGAAGTTAATGACTAAAAGAAATACTAAATGCAATATGAATAACATGAATCCCGAATGGAATAGGACCATCCCACCTAAAGACATTACCTAAAGATATTGCAAACTTTTTGACAGAACATGTCGGGCGATCAAAGTTGGTTGTACTGACGAATTCATCGTGGAGCTATAACGGACGAATTTCGAGAACGCGTAACTTACTTCTTAAATTTCACCTACTTGAATGAAAAATTCCTTAGTGGTGATAAAATCCGATGTCCGTGCCGAAAATGTTCGAACATAAGATTTTTGGACCTAGAAACTGTCACACTGCATCTGTATACAAAAGGATTCACACCAAGATATTTTGTATGGAATTGTCACGGGGAGTCACGTCAAGTCGGGACGTCGAGCAATCCTATTGTCCAAACTCATGGTGAATCTTCTTCTGCTGGTGTTTCTTCTTCCAATCCACCTAATTCTTATAGAACAATGATTCTGGATAGTCTTGGAGGACAATTCTATTTAAATGATAATATTGAGTTAGTTACTAAGACGGCAGTGCAACCAGATACTACGACAGTTGAAGTCACTGAAGAACAACCTACGATATAGATTGAATTGCCGAATAAGGAGGTTACAGAATTTTACGAGATGTTGAAAACTGCTGATGAACTGTTGTATGAGAATTGTCCTAATTATACAAGATTTTCGGCAATGATACAACTCCTAAACATCAATGGTATGCTACCTCCAAATAACAAGTTTGAGCCAACCTTTTATAAGACAAAAAAGTTGATGAGGAAATTAGGGCTTGGGTACGAAAAGATACACGCGTGCCCAAATAATAGCATTTTATATTATAAAGAAAATGCACAGTTAGAGCAATGCCCAGTATGTGAACATCCTCGTTACAAGGAGAAGAAATCGGTCCGACAAAAAATATCCCCTTTAAGGTGCTTCGGTATTTTCCACTGACACCGAGACTTCAATGGTTATTCATGTTGGAAAAGACTGCCCCCTATATGAGTTGGCATGCAAGAAGTCGTGATGATACAATAATGGCTCATCCATCCGACAGTGAAGCATGGAAATATTTGGATAGGTGTTATCCTTCATTTGCTGTGGAAACTAGAAATATCATGTTGGGATTGTGCACAGATGGTTTTAATCCGTTTGGTACTTCAGCAACTCCGTATTCAGTATGGCCAGTGTTGTTAACAGTTTATAATTTGCCACCCTCAATGTGTATGAAAGATGAGTTTATCTATCTTTCAATGATTATTCCGGGTCCTAGGGGTCCTCGCAAAGAAATTGACGTGTTTCTCTGTCCCCTAAATGATGAACTCAAAACATTGTGGGCTGAGGGAGTTGTCACTTATGATTGTCACCAGAAGCAAACCTTCACTTTACGAGCTGCTATATTGTGGACAATCAATTATTTTCCGGCCTATGGGATGTTGTCTGGTTGGAGCACGCATGGGCGACTCTCTTGCCTGTATTGCATGGAACACTCAAAATCCTTCAGTCTCGAGAATGGTCAAAAAATTTCCTTCTTTGATTGTCATCGCCGGTTCCTACCATCTAACCATCAGTATCGAAGGAATCGGGATAAATTTATCAAGGGTAGAGTCGAAAGAGATGAGCCACCACCGATGTTGTCTGGTGAACAGATGTTAGCACATGTTCAATTACTTCTAGATATTATTTTTGGTCAGAATGTAAGAATTTCAGGCTTCTAGAGATGAGCCGCGTATGCTGAATGTGATGTTGACTTTTACAGACTATTGGAAGAAGTCATAGAATTGCAATTTTTCGGATGTAAATCAGTTGCCTTTTTCAAATGTCATTGGTTCGATACAAGCGATAGGGGCATGAGAGTTCATCCAAAGTATAAACAGTTGGTCGAGGTCAATTACAAATCAAAATTGGCTTCAAATGAGCCATTTATGTTGGCATCTCAAGCTGAACAAGTATATTATATGCAGTATTCCTCTCGAAAGAAAGATAGGGTAGATTGGCGTGTAGTCTGTAAGACTAAAGCCAGAGGAAAAATTGACCCGATAGTTGGAGTGAATGAGCTAGCAGATGACTTCTATCAAGAAGAAGATCCATTCGAACTGGAATGAGTTAGTCCAATACTCGAGGATGGTGACACCGAGTTAGTTCAATTGGAAATAGAATACGTTGATGATGACGATAATGAAGTTGAGGATGGACAGAATGATGATGAGGGAGACGAAGAAGAATTTCAAGATTTCGATACAGAAGAACAAGAAGAACAGTATTACACGGATGATGATAATAACGATGATGAATAATTGTAAATGTGAAGTATATATTCAATTATTAAATATATCTATTAATCTATTATATATAATCTAATTATATTAATTTTTTACAGCTATGGTTCGAGATATCAGTTCTCGAGGAGGCATTCCTCGTAGGACCCCCCCCCCCCCCGACGATTACCACCCGCCCCACCCGTACCCACTAACCCTTCGCCTTCCACCACCATCCTCCCACCTCCGGCCACCATCCCCCTACCTGATCCATCCACCGTTCCCTCACCTGATCTGGCCACCCTCTACAAATCCAGGACCGTCGTCTTCGAGACGTAGGCCACGAGGGCCTAACATAATTCTCCCTCTGTCATCCGAGGGAGCACTGCGCAGAGTAGTTAGTGTGCGCGGAAGACGGTAAGTATATGCATCAATTATTTCTTATAATTTATTTATTTCAAAATATCATATAATGAATTTATATTTTGTGCAGATTTGAGCAGGAGGACATCCCTCGCACAATAGCGGGGACAACCCAGAAGCGTGGGGCATGGCCTACATGGTCTCACGTGCCCCGTGAGCATATGGATTTATTGTGGCGAGAGTTCACGGTAAGTATATTTATTAAATTAATGTTAATATTAAATATTCATCGGTAATAATAATTTTTTTTTATAGTCTCATTATACATGGCCGGAGGACCAGACCACTTTTGTGGAGGCTGCATGGGAGCGTGTTACCTGCGCTCGCTATAACAGGCTACTTCAGCAAGCCCGTCAGACCGTGATGAGACGACTGGGGGCCACACAGATAGGGCAGACTCAGGGACACGCCCCCGAGTGGATTCTTGGCCCTGTGTGGGACTAGCTCGTTGAGCGATTGGCAGGAGGTCTCCCAGACTGCGTCGAGAAACCGCATGTCCGGGGGGGACGGCACGGGCGCGCGCCACACAGGTGGATCCATCTCTTTTGCGGTTCATGAGCATCGTATGGTATGTATAATTTAATTATTTTTAATTAAATTATTTCTAATGTAATACGCGTGTGACGGAGGACGGCACCGTCCAACGCTTGTCGATGATGGAGGTGTTTGAGCGCACCCACCGTTGTCGACGAGGAGCGGGGGACTACGTTGATAGCAGAGCCTCCAACATAATGGTAAGTATTTATATATGTCTATTTGATTTACATAATTTTTATTTATAGTTTATATATTTAAAATATAAACACATGTAGGAAACTTACACGAGGACTGTGATCGAGCGTGGAGGGACACCGGAGGAGTTCGACGCAGGAGCTTGGGTGGAGGCCGCAGGTGGCTGGGAGCATGGTCGTGTTTATGTCTTTGCAGATAGTGGCCATGCACGCGTCATGCTCGGGCCACTTCGGGCACCGACCCCTCCGACTACGGGTGAGCGGCCCTCAACATCTCGAGCGCAGGACCAAAGCCAGATAGCAGCCATGGAGTCGGAGCTCACCCAGCAGAGGCTATAGATGCAGGAGCAGAGGCGAGTGAATGACAAGTTGAGACTGACAATCCAGAACATGCAAACACTCTTCACTCAGATTGCGTCTCGCGCTGGGCTTATACCGATGATGTTGTTGTTGTCGTCATCCTCGACCCAGTCAACGCTCCCGACCTAGTTGTTGTCAACTCCACCGCCTCCACCGTCTCCATCGCAGCCCTGAGATTTTGATTAGTTGTATTTTATTTATATTTTGATACTTGGTTGTATATAGATAATATTTTGATAATTGTCTGCCTCCGGTTTGAGGCTAATATTGATGATATTTATGTAAAACTTGTATGTTTAGTTTCAAATGCATGTGTATGATGTTTTCTGATTATAATATGTGATTGAAAATAGTTTGTAGTCGATATATCATTGTATACAGGAATTTACAAAATTTTCAGTTTTTTCAATTATAGGATACACCTTTAGCCACGGCTTACCCACGGTTCATCGTCACTAAGCCGTGACTGAAAGCTTATCGTAAATGGCAGATGGTTTGGGCAGCACCAAATATCACGGTTGCTAATAGTATCATCGACAGGACTGGGCCGTGACTGATGGTTGGTATCAGTGACAGCTCCTAGAGCCATCACTGATATTTTTTAATCAGCGACAGTGCACGCGGCTGTCGCTGATGATTACGTGTGACGGCCGCGCTCGGCCGTCACAACTTATCTGAGACGCGCTCATCAATGAAGGCTTTTTGCCACAATTTGCGCTATCCGTGATATCTATTACCGACGATTCAGCCAAGATCTGAGCTATCGGTGATGACGACAATTCTAGTAGTGGAGGTTAGGCCACCTATTTATAGGGGGTATGGGCGGCTACCAAGGTAGACCCGGCCCCCCTTTTTTAAAACTTCTCCCTCAAATTCAAAATTCTGGGGTTTCCTCCAAAATAATAATTTATATTTAATGGATTTTATAATTAATTCGATATTAATTAAATCCAACTAAATATAAAGTTTAATTTATCTCTATAAATTAAATTCTTATTGATTTGAATTTATCTTGTGTCAATCCCTCCAATTAGGAATGCCCTACAAATTAGGGCTATCGAGGAACTCCTTCCTCGTGTATTCGTTCCTTAAAGGAATAACCTTTCCTATTATGTCCGTAAATGAGATCCGTGATCGAGTTGCAGCATGTCCATGCTAGTAGACATATAGTTACACATTCAGACTTTATCTCATAAGGTCTGTTACGAGATTAGCCTGTTGTGTGTGACCTATTGGGCCCCACACTAAGCCAGCAGTGAGTTATGCATAACGGAGAGTCGGATCCGATAAAATGACTTCTATTCGAATCATACGAGCCACTACTAAACCCTTTTAGTGTGGTCGTGAAAGACTTCACTCACAAGTCAAGATTGACGTCTAGCAACGTGTCATGACTATCCGGATAGTGTGAGGTTCAATCTACAGGGCATTGAACACCCTTCGGTGATTAGTTACCATGCAACTAAGTCCCTTGGTTATAACATCCCGAAGTCGGCTAGGGTATAGAAGAAGTGTCAAACCCTAATACCAATTCATATGTATTCCACCCGCCAAAATATTGTCTCAATAATGAAACATCAAAAATATCTTTCTGACTTTCATATCTACTCTGGCCATAGATTTCTGAGTCGACACTTGCAGGGACACATAGGACATCATCTCCTCCCACTAGGAGTAACTGATTCCATGTTGGTTGCTCACCTACCTCTATGAGTGCTTCCCCATGCCCAGTAATACCCGGCACATGATGCTGAGACCACGCAGGGATAGAACCAAAGCAATGGGTCGTCACTCACAGGGTAACCATGACAACCTCAGGTCCAAGGACTGCTTGCACCTACTATCACCCGAGGAACATCCTATTGACACTCATGTAAGGATTCCATTATGTGTTCCTCGTGTAGGTCCGTTCAGTGAACTCATTCTCTAATGAGCACCTGCACTTGTACATTAATGACGACTCATAGGTAATTATGAGCTTAGCTACCCCTTATCATATAAGGTATGTACCAAGTGCACCAGTCTATCCGAAATCATCAATCCCCTAATTGGTGATCCTACAACTGGGAACATTTAGGGCCTGTTTGGTTAACGAAACCGAGTTCGTTTTCGTGGTTTTGGTTTCAGCGAAACCAAACCAATTTACGAAATCGTGTTTGGTTCTATGTTTTCGCGAAACCGAATTAAAACCGAGCCGAAAATCGGTTTCTGCGAAACCAACTTTTCTTAAGGAAAGTGAAAACAAGCTTCACCTGTTTTCGTTGGTTTCAAATCACGCGGTTTCAAAAAAATGAAATCGCGGTGGCAAACTTGTAATAAAACAGAAATCTTGGTTTCAACACAAAACCCGATTTCTGCAGAGAGGCGATCGATTTGGCGAGACTTCTCCGAGCTTCCGTGAGCGAGGCGACGAGGCGACGAGTGCGACGACTCCGCGAGACTTCTCCAAGCTTCTACAGGTTACTTCCTCCTTCTTCTTCTCCTTCTTCCCTTCTCCTTCTTCTTCTTGGTCAGATCTGTCCTGATCCCTCCTTTTCTTCTTCTCTCGGCCAGATCTGGCCCGACCTTCCTCTTCTTCTTCTCGGCCAGATATGGCCCGACCCCTTCTTCTCTCGACCAGATCTGGCTCGACCTTCTTCTTCTCAGCCAGATCTAGCATAAGAATGGTCGAAGTATGGGATTCATTCGTATTGGCAGTGATCTTGTTGATGACATTGAGGTTGCTACTGTCTCACCTTGCATATCTGCTCAGCTTCCTCCAGATATGATTTAGTTTGCTACTATCTCACCTTGCAACCTTATCTGCGATTCAATTTGATTACTTTTCGGATTTGATTTAGTTTCTTCCTCCAGGGAACTCTTGCTCCACTGAAAATTTCAATTCTCTATTGAACTGCTATGCTCTGAATTTTCAGTTCACTATAGGCCTGTGTATGTGGACTAAGTTTTCTTTATTTATAAAACTTATTTTTTTGTTTTTGATTATTGAAGTACTGGTAAATTTTATTTGCTCTATATAGCGTTAGAGATATAATTTTGTCATGTTAGGACTGAATATTGGATTTGAGATTTCCAGTATTGTATTGGACGATCAATAGAAGAGCAGAAGATATTAGATAATCTTTCCAATCACTATGAAATATTTTAGCTAGTCTATTGTCATTCAATAGATGTGTTACTTAGTTTCATTAGCATACCATTTGGAAATGTGGGTATCCATGGTTTGAGCCTGCGAAACAACCATTTTGCTCTGCAAACATATGACCACAGTACTTTGACCCTTACTTTAACTATGCATTGGCAAGAGCTTCTTGTGCTGTTTAACTTGGCATCACAGTTCTTAATCTGCTGTATACTTTGATGTTATTGGCATAACCTGAATTTTTAAGAAAGTAATTATCCTTCCATGCATGCTTATCAGCTTATCAGGAACTGACTTTGAAAAGAAAGTTTTAGCCTGTTTCCCATGACAATAGTACATCTCACTTCATAAGACACATGATATGCTCATATGCTCCATATGCATACCAAGTGGGTCTTGCATATTACCACTTGCTGATACAGGCAGCAAATGGTAATTTTGCTAGCCTTCTTAATTCTTATACAGCCTGATAAGCAGTAAATCAATCGTATCTTTTCACCAAACAAGAAACATTGCAAGCTTATAGACTTTAATATACTACTTGCTAATAGATGGTATGTTAAGATAATTTATTCCAGGGCATACAGCCAGGTAGTATACATGGATCCATTCTTAAATGAAAAATGGATAACTGGATAACTTGAAAGACAACATGGTTGCAACAAGGATGCAACAAGGAGCAAAGTTTTTTACTTTAAGGTCTCTATGCAGTATGTTTATGCTTCTTTAATGGACTGTGAGACCTAGGTTCTTAAATGTGTAGCTTGAACAACTTTTCTAACTAGTAAAATTTGTCATTCTAATTTCAGTGGATCTTTCTATAAGATATGGCTGGCCATCGGAAATCTCGAGAAAAGATTGAAACTTGGCCCACTAATATCACCGAAGAATTTTTACTCATTTTGCAAGGATATTTTACAGCACATGGTACCACAAACTTTAAGCCCTCCATTTGGGAAGAAATTAGTGAAAAATTATATGAGAAATGTGAAATTAACTTTGGGGGGGAAAGTGTAGACAGAAGAAAAATCGTATTCATCGGTTGTATCGAAATTTTAAGGAATTAATTAACCATACCGGCGGCACGTGGAATCCAAATACCAACAAAATCGAGGCTGATGAAATAGTGTGGAATAGTGTTTCGGTATGAGTTAATTTATATTGAATTGGTTTGTATATTTTGCATATATTTCTCATTTAGATATTTTTAATGCATTTTCTTTGTATACACAGAAATCAGGGATAGCGTACAAAATGTGGAAAAAGGTCCACCTGAACATTACCACTTGATGGATTTGATATTTGAAAATCAATCTGCTAATGGTATGTTAGCAAGATCCTCTACGCAACAATCGTTGACTTCTGATGACGAACGAGCATTGGAGGATGATTTCATAGGAAATGGTGGGCATAGCAAAAGAACAATAGATATTGAGGATCAGTCAGATGAGGAGACTTTATCATCTAAGCAACCTGTTCCAAGTGCGACTCATTCATCTCGAACCAAGAAAAGAGGTAAATCAAGAGAGAATGCTGATCTTATTTTTGCAAAAGGGTTTGATCAAATGACTAGTGCACTAAATTCATTTGCTGCAAGTAAGTTATCTATGAATGCAGCAACAAGTAGCTCATTCAGTGATCCACATACAATTCCTAATTGCATTGCACGGTTAGATACCATTCCCAATTTATCTGATGAAGTTTATTTCAAGGCAACAATGGTTCTTAAGGATGATGCTGGAGCTCGAGCTATTTTTATGTCAATGCCAGAGGACCGCATGAAATATTGGGTTCAAAATATTGATAAATTAGTTTAGATGTTATTGCACTCTTGTAATTTTCATAATATTACACTGTTTTAATTTTCATAAACTTATGTTGGACATGTAAAATTATTAATTTTAGATGTTATTGCACTCTTGGAACTTTTCACTCTTGTAACTTTCAATCTCTAATTAGTAATTTGATATGTCATTGGAACTTGTAAAATTAGTATTGCACTATTGTAATTTTCATAATATTGCACTATTGTAATTTTCAAGAAAATGGTAGTTGTGCAATAATGGAAATTAGTAGACTTGCTCTATATATAGATGGAAGATAATAGAGAACATAGTATAATTGTTCAGTGTGAATTGATATATACCTGGTTTGAGCCTTTGAGGTATGCCTAGTTAATTTTTCTTTCTTAAGTCTTGTAGCTATAGCTGTACGTGTCGGAAACTATATTAGTTCTCGTTCGCTTCGCCAACCAGTACGAACATCTGCATTATCTGGTGCGACATATGTGCAAGAGCTTATGCATAGTAGAGTAAGGTGTTATGAAAATTTACGGATGGAACCAAATTTCTTTAGAAGATTATGTGATGAATTAAAAGGATTTGGATTAGAAGATTGAGTTTTTATTTATAATTATGTCACAATAATATTTTCTAAGGATGATATAATAAGCATCACTTGTGATTTTTATCTCAAATGAATTATGTCAACATAGTTTTATCTCAAATAAGCATCACTTGTGAGTTTTCACTAACCAAACACGTTTTCACTGAAACTGCATGATGAAAACTAATACTGTTTTCTATAACCAAACAAGTTTTCATTGGTTTCAATCAACTGAAACTGACACTGATTTTGCTAACCAAACACGTTTTCAGAAAATTGGTTTTCTGAAACCGAAACCAGTTTTCTGAAACCAAGTTTTTGATTTTACTGAAACCAAGTTTTTGGTTTTACTGAAACCAAGTTTTTGGTTTTACTGAAACCAAATCAAAAATTAGTTTTCGCTAACCAAACGGGCCCTTAGAATAGGGGCATCTGGATTCCAAGTCACACTAGCATGATCTCATCATGGCCTTGGAATCAATAGCCGAGGTTCATGGGGTTCATCACAATCTAATATATATATAATATAGATGTACCATATGATGAATAGTCACCTAATATTATTCGTTAACCAAAAGTAGTTCCCTATACATCAACATGTGATTGGCTCAAGGGCACTATTTCTTTCATTAGGCCGAGCTCGCCAAGGAGCATAAAGCGGAACCGCATGCGATGAGTTATGTAGAGGAACTGGGCCAGAGGTAGCGGCGTGGTAGTAGAGAACTGCACTTGTGGGTTTAGGCTGAGCTCGCCGAGGAGCGTAAGGTGAAACCGTGCGCAAGAAGTTATATAGAGGCGCTGGGGCCAAAGGTAGCGGCGTGGTAGCCGAGGACTAGACTCGGTGAAAACCGAGGCTCGCGAAGAGCGCGCTTGGGGTCGTTGTGGGCGTAGAAGCCCCGGATAGGCATTGAGGTCGGTGAGCCAGATCGATGAAGACCGAGTTCTGGTTGCTGAGTGAAGTGTTTAAGCTTCTGAAGCCAAATACCACGAGCTCGAGGATAGAAGTCTGTGTTTTAGAGTTTAGGTTGAGTTCGTATGTGCAAACTCAGGCAAGTTTCAAATAGAATATTTATAGCAGTAAAATTGATTTAGTGGTTTCCTGATCATTCATAGAGAGAAATGTGAGAAATATAACTTTATTTGAGCAATAAAGAAGTTGTGCGTACAGGAGAAGTACTCTTTTCTGAGCTTTATTGATAATATGATCTCGCCTGGAGTTCTTTTCAAGTGCTGAGTCGGGGTTGCTTCCGTATGTCTCGTCCTGAGCTTGGTTCTTGATTTTCGGATGACTGTTTGTTCTTGTCCCTAGGAAGTGCTTGCGGGCCGATAGGCGTATTCCTTGGTTCGACCGCCTTTGGTTTGAGACATTCATTGTAACACCACTAGGCTTCCATCTGATTGGCATATAATACTCCTACCTCTATCTTCGAGATAGGAAACTTTACTACTACATGAGGAGTAGATACGACAGCCCCCAGAGTGTTTAAGGACGGTCGTCACAGGATCATATGATATGGGTTGGGTATGTTGGTGATGAGATAGTACACATCGATCGTCTTTGCTATAAGCCGAGAGTCGAATGTCGTTCTCAGCCATATGGCTCCACGGACGTCGACCCTCTCTCTTGAGAAACCCACCAGGTCTATTTTGCAAGGTGTGAGTAAGGTTTCAGTTAATTGCATCCTTTTAAAGGTGGAGTAGAAAAAAATGTCAGCCGAGCTCCCTTGGTCAATGAGGACCTTTTTGACGATAAAATTTCCTACAATCATATAAATGACAACTAGGTCGTGTAGATTCTGATCAGTTCCCTGGAAGTCAAATTCATAGAACGATACTAATAGAGTTTTGGGGACAAGTCGGCATGGGCGGTCAGCATTGTCGACGGTCATGATTGCCCTAAGAGATCTTTTTCTGACCAAGCTTGAGTCCCCACCTCCTGCGAATCCGTCGGCGATGTAGTCGATTACCCATCTGGGCTCGTTAGCTTGAATGCGTTCTTTCTGGGATATTGGGAGTGTTCGGCTTTGCCGTCGAGGGTCACGACTCCTGCTCTAACCTCTCTCTTTATTGTGAAGATATTTATCAAGGTGTCCTGTGCGGACTAAGTCTCCCACCTGATCTCTGAGCATTACACACTCCTCGGTAGTGTGTCCGTAATGGTGGCCTATGGCTTTCAACCTTGGTTTTAATCTCAGTTTTGATGATAACAAACAAGGAACTAATATATTCATGAAGAAATATTTTTAGCTTCCATATCGGTTTGCGTGTGTCCTAGTTGGAAAAAATGAAGAAATCAGAGAAATCGGCAAGGACCGTCGTCAACGCTTGGATTTTGTTAGGAAGATAGAGTTTAGGTTTAGGGTGTCAGCATGTATTGTAAATCCTCTATTTGATGCATAAGAACCCAAAAACCGAAACCCGAACCCCAAAACATAAAAACCCAAAAAATCAAAAAATGGCTCTAAAATTCACTAAACCTAAGGAGCTCCTTGGAGGGCTTATGACCTAGACATTTTCTTGGCACCAAAAGTCCCGGTAATTGTTCCTTAGGTAAAAACTAGTTAATGACATATTTTTAAGGAATTTTTGGAAACCTTTAACTGATTCATATTTGACCCAGGAGATTATAAAATTTTTAGTTTTGGAAAATTTGTACTAGACCCCAAAAGTTAGATTTTGATTTTCTAGATATTTTTATTAAATCCAAATGAGGGGTAATCCTTATATTACATTTATGTTTTAAAGTTATTAAAAATTTTATATAAGACTTAGGGAAGACTAAAGAACAAACTTCGAGCAAAAAAATCATAAAATTGGGCAGTTTTCAGGGTGCTGGTCGATGGGCGGTCGACGGTCGGTCGACCAACCATCAGCCGGTAACCGACTGATGAAGGCTCAAAATGGGCAGAGCCTTCTGGTCGGTGGCCGATCAACCAGCCATCAGCCGGCTACCGACCGGGCGATGCCAACGAACATAAATTCATCTGTTGGGTTGGTTGTTTGGTGTCCTCTCTTCTTGGCTTATAAATACAAGCAATGAGAACCTTCCTAGGGTATTGTTGAGCATTCCTTACACCTTGTAAGCTTTGATTGGGCCACTCTTTGCAAAAACCTAGCTTTGATTATCACATCTTTGATCTTTCCTTCAAGCTTTAATCTATTCGTCATCAAGGCATCAAGAGAAGCTAGGATTCATTGTTTGGAGCTAAGTATTTGTTGTATTATTTATTTTCTCCATTGTTTGTGTATTTTCTTATTTATTTTGTTGCATTTGAAAGTTTCAAGACCTAGGTTGTTAGGTCTTGAATGGTTGGTGGTTGCTTTGGTGTTAAGGCTTAAATCCACCAATATAAACGTAGTTTGCTAGGATTAGTTGAGTTATCCTTAGGGTTGAGGTGGGAGAGTGCTCTCGGTAGGAAGGCGGGATACTTCCGGGTGTGGAAGTGCCTTCGGTTTGAGAGCGGAGACTCTCCGGTGTAAATTTTTCATTGTAAGGAAACTAATTAATCTAGTAAAGCTAGTTTGGAAATCGTAAGCGGAGTGCATGCTTAGATAGTGAAGTAGGCATTGGGGCCGAACCACTATAAATCTCATTGAGTTAGCATTGATAGTTTTTGTGTTGAATTACTTCTTATTTATTGCTTCCGCTTGCTATTAATATTATGTTTAGCCTAACTAATCAAGAAATGATTAAAATCGGAATTATGTTAAAATATTAGATAACACACTATTCACCCCCCTCTAGTGTGGCCATTTCACCAACATTTGGTATCAGAGCGGGTCGTAGATTGAGATTTCACCATCTCCTCTACATCTATTCTCGATCCGAAAATGACACTAGAGTTGGTAGCGTCTATACCACCTAGGTTCGATGAGTCTAACTTTGGTCTTTGGAAGAGTAGAATGTACACTTTCCTAAAGGCACAAGGTGTATGTGTGTTTAACATGGTAAAGACTCAATACGTTGAACCTAAGGAGAAAATGAATGCATGGACCCAAGAACAAATAGACATGTTTGAGTCAAATGCTAAAGCTACGAATTGCATATTTTGTTCCTTGGAAAATGGCATAATTGAAAAGGTCATGCATTGTACTTCGGCTTTTGATATTTAGGCTAGTTTAAACATGCTATATGATTATGCCAAGACCGAAGAGATTGGCACTTCTAATGAAGGTAGTGATGACAATGGTCATTCACCTACCCCTAATCTTGGTTTTGATGCCCATCGCTCTTCTAGTCAAAAGAGTAATTCCAAGAGCTAAAAAAGAAAGGTAGTGTGTCATGCATGCAAGGAAAATAGGCATGTGAAGAAAAATTGCCCTTCCATGAAGAACAAGACAAAGAAGATGACAAATGCTTCCACATCCTCATCTCACGCATGTGAAGCATCCTCTTGCCATGGCTATGAAGCTAGTTTAAAAGATTGCCTCATGATTGCCTCATGAAAGTTAATAATTTATCTAGTAATTCATCCTCTAAGAATTCTAAAAAAATTTCATCCAAGAATGCTTATTCTCATCATGTTTCTCATGTCAAGCATTCTAACACTAGACCCAATGTTCATAAGAATGATGAAAAGAAAAGATTTAATGGACATTGTTTTTGTTGTGGTATTTTTAGTCATGACATATATGATTGTGCATTCAAGAGAAATCCAAATGTTGCTAGGACACTTTGGATTCCTAGGCCATCTAACTCCCAAGGACCCAAAGTTATTTGGGTACCAAAAGTTTCATGCTCTTTTGTAGGGGGGGCTACCACACAAGGATAAGGGAAAGTGATGTGTTGAAGTTGGCCAAGAATTGAATGAAAGATCCTTACATGGTTGCAACTTCAAGTTTTTCACCTAAATGCCTATGGAAATGAAAGTTGGCATCTAAAAGGCTTGGTATCATCTCTTAACTTAAATTAATCCATTAATAGTTAGAGTTCATGATACTTGCTTAAATTGATTATTTTTTCCGCTCATGATATGCTACCAAAAATATTTTTGATTTTTGATTTCTGGTCTCTTCGGAGACCTTCGTAGCCTATAACGGGCTCATGCGACCTTGCAGTTCTAAATTGTAGGCTCATTGTAGCCTTTCAGTTTTCAACCAATAGGAAGGGTTGGAGATCTTAATTTTCAAAACTTTCATATTTTGAGATCTCACGATTCATTTTGGTTTCATGTTTGACTTATTTGAAAATGAATCTATGCTATTTAGTGAAGTTGAATTTGAAAAATGTAACTTGGTTTTTCACTTAGCTACTTAGCTTTGATAGCTTGCATGTAGATTTGGTTTCATTTTCTATTAATGAAGTATACTTGCAAGTTATGGGTAATTTAAATGGAAGGCTAATATGAATGAGAAATGACTAGTTTGGCAAAAATTCTCATGTATAAGGTATTCTTTGAATTTTGTAAAAATCTTAGCATACTACCTCAATATTCATGCTTTATTGGTGTCTCTATACTCATGATTGAAATTGCATGCTAAATTCTTGAAATTTCATGAGTAGGAAGAAATATTAGGACTTAGACAAATTTCATTGAATGAAAGTTGTGCTAGGTCAAAACTTGTCATTAGAGACCTCTTTCTAAGCCCAAACTCATGAAACATGTGTAGATATACACATGACATGCTTCTAGGTGTTTAGAGTTTAAAAATCATGTGTAGATCAACAAAGTGATATGTAGATCATCTTAGGGGACTCAAACTTGAAAAAGTTTGACCTAAGTCAACAATTTGACTTAGAAATCTCATTTTGAGTCTAAACTTCACAAACATGTTTAGACTTACTCACGATAGATGTCTATGTGTCTAAGTTTCAAAAACCATGAGTAAAGATTAAAATTTGATACTTAGCAATTTCATGATAACATGATTGTTTTTGAATGAAATTATGCTAAGGTGATATTTTGACCAAATGACCTTATTTTCAGTTCAAACTTGACATACATGCTTTACATGATCATATCATGGTATCTGGAAAGTTTGAATCAATCAAAGAACTTTTGAAAAAAATACTGATATTTACAAAAATGCCAATGTAGAAAAAATGATTTTTGATTGATTCTAGAAATTGCATTTTCAGTAAAAAAAATCTAATTTCTTTAGTAAAAATTTCAAAAAATTTCAGTAAGAATATGATTTGATATGGATTTTTGAAATTGGATTTTCAAAACTTTAAAATATCCTTCTTCCCAAATGTTCATTTTTCCGATACTTTGATTTTTGGTCCAATCTTCGAATGAGACTTCAAGTATGACATTTTGAATTCATCTTTGGTATCGTCCTCGCTATAAGTCGAGCAAAATCATTTCTAAAATGATTTTTGATTCTTTAGACCAATACTTGAAAATATCCAAACTTGAGCTTATACATGATTTTTAGACTTGAAATTTATTTATCATCTAATGCTATCATGTATGACTTAGTCTCTTATTCGATGTTTTGTTTTCGTCCCTTGGGTTGCTTGAATTTGTTTTCATGTAAACATAATTTGCTATGATTAGTTGAGTTGTCCTTAGGGTTGAGGTGGGAGAGTGCTCTCGGTAGGAAGGCGAGATACTTCCGGGTGTGGAAGTGCCTTCAGTTTAAGAGCAGAGACTCTCCGGTGTAAATTCTTCATTGTAAGGAAACTAATTAATCTAGTAAAACTAATTTGCAAATCCAAAACGGGGTGCTTAGATAGTGGAGTAGGCATTGGGGTCGAACCACTATAAATCTCATTGAGTTAGCATTGATACTTGGTGTGTTTAATTACTTCTTATTTATTGCTTCCACTTGCTATTAATATTTTGTTTAACCTAACTAATCAAGAAACAATTAAAACCGAAATTAGGTTAAAAGATTAGATAACATACTATTCACCCCCCTCTAGTGTGGCCATTTCACCAACACGTAGGTGTCATGGTATGTGCACTTCTTGCTCATGTTGGCCTTGGGGGGGCAACTTTTTTTTTCTGTATTGGCGGTGTATTTGATGAGCTTCAAGAGATAGATGTCCCGGAGGATAGTTTCTTTCTTGGCGTTGAGGGAAGTATGTCTTTCAAAATGGGTACTTGGGGCGAGGTGGTGACCTCGGACTTTTGCCATTTCCCTGCTCATGTCGACTGCGGTCTTCAATCCTTCTATCTTCCTTCTGGGATCTTTTGTCCTCGATTGCGGCTCTGAGATTCTTCCAATCGGTCTTTTTTGCTTCTCATTGATCTTGCATTTTTATGAAATCTGCTGCTTTTTCCTAAAATTTGGCCATGTCTTTAGGCTCGATTAAGGCGATCTAGTTAGGAAAATGCTCGGGTTTCAGCCCGTGTTCGATGCAGAGAAGCTCGACCACTGGATCGAGGTTGGGGATGTCGGATACTATAGTGTGGTACTTGTTTAGGTATTCCTTTACGGGCTTATGTCGCCCCTGCTTGATATAGTGTAGGGTGTCACGCCCCAACTTAGGGTCACGTGACCGGCCAGGGTATACGTGTTTATACCCCGCAGCCTAACTCGTGCACATGCCAACTCACGAGGATAAATAAAAGCGAAAAGAAAATCAACAAATTTTTATTTCAACTAGAAATCAAAACTGAGTTCATCACAAACAAGTTTTAGCAATGCGGAGATAATACATCAAGTCCAACATACCAAATACAGTAAAATCTGAATAAAATGACATAAAATGCCCTCAAGGGCTACAACTCCAAATACCAATAAAAGTGCATGATACACTGCCAAAAGACTCGACTACGACCCCTAATTAGGACTGTTATGAGATCAATGTAGCTCCTCTGCCCTCCAGCCACGCCAAGTGCTCCAGCCCACCTCATCGGTCAAGCTCTGCAAAATAAAACAACGACAACGAGTGAGTTCAAAAGAACTCAGTAAGCGATTCTACCAACCCCCATAAAAAAAACACAACATAGAGATAAAGTGGAAGCATAACATCTATTTCATCAACAATAAAGTCACGAATGTGTGACTAGCTAACAGGCCATCTGGCCACCACATGCCCTAAGGCATCCAACACTCCAAGGGTGGAGTACAACAGGCCTAAGCCTACCACGCCCTAAGGCAACAACACATACTAGGATAATTGGGAAGGCCCTCTGAACTTATCCTAGTTTAAAAAACTCGGGAATAATCGTGAAGGCCTTTCGAACTTCCTCTAGGCGACGCGTAGGGACAATCGGGATTCGCCCATCCGAACTTGCCCCTTTAAGATATCATAGGAGTAATCGGGTAGGCCCTCTGAACTTACTCATTTAAGATATCTCATGAATAATCAGGTAGGCCCTCCGAACTTATTCCTTAAAAACTACCTCGGGGATAATCGGGTAGGCCCTCTGAACTTATCCCACGAGACCAAACAAGAACAATCGAAAAATACCCTCCGAACTTGTTCTGCAGGTTGGGAATTAGTCAACCAACCTCCCGAGCCTAGCCCGCAATCTGGCTCCTCAACGAGCCTCTCCGCCATTCATAAAGATATGACGCACCATGACCTAAGTCAAATCTTTCCTACGGTGTCTTAAGGGTGTTCTTGTTAGAAAGTATCTCAACGCTCCAATACCCAATCCCAACTCCTATACCTATAATGTCATAAACCCGTGTGGTTTTATTTCATGCAAAACTATATTTGTCGATTCATAACAGATTATGTTGACCCTTTGCCCAATTTTAATTATGCAATTAAAATTTAGATCACCAAGATTAGGATTTTGTTTTAGCTTACTGTTGTGCACAATACTGATGTATCTAACCCGAATCAGGTTTCCAAAGTGTGTTCTATGTTTCCAGACTATATTTTTTGGTCAAAACGATAGGTTATATGACTATATTCATAGAATTACAAATACCACAACAAGCATTACAAAAATAGCACAGATTCATCATCTCAGCATGAAATTCCAGCAACAATGAATTTTTAGCATATCATGAAAAATAAATCCGAAAATTCACAGAAATTACATCCTTAATTTACCAACATATCAGAATTATAATATTCAGATAAATCTCATAAAAACCATATTTTTAAACAAGATTATCAAGCACTACCATCGTCTTGAATCAAGAACCATATTTAAGATCAAGCATTTAAATCAAGAACCCATCTTACAAGAAAATCTTCATGGCATCAACATCAAGATCCTAATTTTCACAAACATGATTTCCTCCAAATATTAAGCATGCTTGAACATATAAGAACTCATTTTAATCACCAATTCAAAACATAAACTCAAAATAACCAATAAACTCTCACTTGGACATTTCATCGAACACCTAGAGGGCACCCTTGCTCCACCCTTGGTCGAGCACCCCTAGGATTATCCTAGGGTTTTCGAGCCCCATAGGGGAGGGTTTAGGGCCTCCTCAAACACGGCACATAAAGAACGACGAGAATTCGAGAGAAATGTCAAAAAATAAATCAAGATTTCTATAGCTTTCAAGAATTCGAAGAAAAACCCGGGAAGGAGGGATAAAACCACTCACCTAAATAGGAAGGATGATCAAAGAATAAATCTCAGACGATGGCCCTCAAATCCAGCTCGACTCAAGAAGGGGAAGAGAGGGGGCGGCGGCTCACCTTAAGTCGCCGGCTTGAGGAGAGGAAGAGGGGAAGGAGATGGAAGGGCTCGGCGGCTAGGCTTGAGGGTGGCGGCTAGCAAGAGAGAGAGGAAGAGGGGGTGACTGGCTCCTCCCTTCACAATTCCTGTGCGGCTCCAATGGGGAGCCGCACACCAAGGGGGGGGGGGGGAGGGGTTATACCCTCCTCCTTAAACCTAGATCCAATGACCCTCTTAGCAACCTGCATCCGCCTTGAGCCAAATCCAAACCCACTAACTTCTCGACCCGCAAACCCACTAAGCTTAATTACTCTCAAATTAATCCCATAAATAAATATAAACACAATGCACATGTGCATCCACATGCAACATAATTTAGCAATCATGCACACAACATGAAATCAAATAAATTTATCTGCACAAAAAAAATTTTCATATTCATATTCTTACTTACCCGAGCTCGTAAGCTCGCTTTGGACCATGAGTCGACTTGTCTCGACCTCGGACTCGTCCGCTAGGCTGGCAAACACAAACCATAAGAGGAAAAATATAATTAAAATATCTAGGATATTACATACGGCTTCTCCTATTTTGTGATATACTCGCGATGTGGCGAATCGTCGGAGGAAGACATGGGAAAGGTCATCGAAGGAGTGAACTGATCCCGGCGGGAGGGAGGCGAACCATAATAGGGGAATTTTCTCGAATAAGATTTGAAAGGCTCTGCCGAGCACGTAGTCGGTTGCTCTGTGATAGAGCATCGTGGTTCGAAACGCTGTTTGGTGCAGTGCGGGATCTCCCGTACCATCGTAGGGTATTAAGGTAGTGGGTAGCTCACTTCTTAGTGGGAGACGGGTTGCCATGATATGCTTGGCGAAGGGCCCTGCGTCGAGGGGAGGGGGGAAGCAACCTCAATTCCTTGAGCCTTTGGAGCTTCGTTCTTTTCTTATCGAGGGGTGTTGGAGACCTCATCTTGAAGGACAGAGACTAGTCTTCTTCTTTCTGAGTAGTTGGTCTCTCCTTGCTCTGAGCGGCAACGTTCGCGTTCGAACGGGGGCTGCCCTTGAGGTCGCACTGGTGTCTCGACTTGTGCCATCGATTGTTAATTTTGTGCTTCTAACTCATTTTCCCATTGTCGGGGCTCTTTGGGGGGATGGGGGGTTGGTACTGGAGTATCGCTCCTCGCTCTTTAAGCGTCACCGGGCAGCGGACAATCGTCGTCGTCGTCGGGTCATTGTCGTTGCCTCGTTGGCATCCAGCGGTGGTCGCTTGGCTCCAATTTCCAACCATTATGGGGGAGGTAAGCTTTACTCAGCCCCATGGTGGGCGCCAGATGTTCCTGCCTGAGAGTCGAGGTTCTTCTAGTATGGTTTGGTGTTTCCCCTTGTCCGATTCAACGACGGCAGGGGGGACCTGCAAAAGACACTCCGACCCCCAAGTTAAGGTGACTCCAAGATGAAGGTTTATGAAAATGGAACTTAGGTTACGTTAGGAGTGTCGTGTCTGTATATATTGCAGGTGGAGGTGATCATGCTGCCCGATAATCTCGCTAGGATTGTTGCATAGAATGGGTCGAAGCCAATCCCGGAGATGGCGAGTTTTACGATGGTATGTCCTTTGTGATAAGGAATGATGTGGGAGTCCATGTATGGTCGGGTCGATTCCCCCGGATAGTGCCATCTAGCATTGCTTGGGTCTAGCTCAAGGGTGTTGTTTGGGCGGAGCCCCCCAGGTGGGATCGCGTGATTTGGTTCGAGTTTATTTGTGAGGCGATGTTGGGTTTGATCCGATCGGGCACAACAGTTCTAATCCAATCCATCAGGTAATTATCTTTTTAAAATATAAAAAATATTAGTTTATATTATTTTAATATAAAGTGACGTGACTTATTTTTTTAGAATAATAATAATAAAATATTGTTTTAATCCATATTAAAAAACTATATTATGAATTAAAATAATAAAATAATAATAAGATCATTGCTTTAGGCCCTAGGTGGATGGGCCCGATGGATAGAGTCACTACAAAAAATCTTCTAGATAGGTTGTTTGCATAATTAATTCATGTGAATTTTATATTGAGCAGAACTTTTATATCTTGTATGCATGTGAATTAATGCTGCGTGCATGCTTTTAAAGTTTAATTAAAATAAGAGGATTAAATATTAAATGTCATTGCAATATTCTTGATACAAAGGAGTGTAGCGAGTGCTTTTGATGAGCATAATATTATATAAATTGATTAATTAATTAATTTGGGATACAATTTAACTATTGTTTCCGTTACATTGATTATCCTTGGGATGTTTTATTATTTATTAATTATTTTCAATATTGAATTTGTGTGCATAATTAATTAATTTTAATTTGTTAAAATTAAATAGACTCAAGTTATAATCCTCTTTTAGAGTACTTTTAATTTTTAAGAAAAAAAAATAAATTAAAGTATGCAAAGAGACGAACATAAGATATGTATTATTTGACAATTGTCAGATAATTGAATTTTGCTGAAGAATTCATTCCTCATCGGAATTGATATGTGGGGATCATGATTCATGAGGATCATTAGATGTATCAAGTTTGAAGTAATTGCATATTACCCGAACGAATTTTTTGCCCCATCTCTGAACTCTTCGTCTTCTCTATATTCGTCGGCTACAAGCAACTAAGCCTCCAACGGTCGACCGTTCATAAGTTTAGATACAATCAATGTTCGATCTCCTCGAACACTCGTCTCAAAAAGTTTTTAAAAAAATTACATGAAAATTATATTAGTTTAATTTATTGAATAAATAAAAAAATCTCATTTTAAAATTTTTTCTTAGACCATAATATTTCTTGTGCTATCGATAAGAATTCTAGTTCTTACTGTTCATATGTTATGGTATGAATATATCATACCAATTCGTTATGGTATATATATATGGATGATGAGATTCCATTGATACAGAGCCAATTCCAATAGACTTATTAAATTAAACGTTCCCCGCTGGCATGCATCCAGCAAGAATTGAACCTACGAGTTTGCCAATTATGAGTTGGGCGCTTTAACCATTCAACCATGGATGCTTAACAGCGATTCATCCTTCCCGAACGCAGCATACAACTCTCCGTTGTACTGCGCTCTTCAAGTGTGCTTGTTCCCCTTCTCTCTTACTATGACAAGTCTTAATTTGTGAAATAACTCCGATGGGAAGAAAAAAGAAGGCGTTAAGAGACCCTCCCGGCTCAACCCTAGACACTCTAAGATCCTTTTTCAAATCTGCTCCTATTTCGAGTCAAGAGATAGATAAATAGACACATCCCATTGCACTGATCGGGGGGCGCCCCTGCACATTATCATCTTAATGGGGCTGTTAACGAATACTTGACAGAAGGCTAGAATTAAGATAAATGTCAAATACAATATATAATTTGATGAAAAGAAAGAATTAATCGATAAAGATATATTCAAGTAATTATTCAATATTAAATACAAGTATTTTAGAATAGATGTACTAAACTAAAAAGAAAATAAAAAATTTCAAAAGTTCTAAATTTATATATGTAAAATACAAAAATTAAATCGATAGATACTTATAATGTAGGGCCGAACTGTAGCTAACCGTACAAGTTTCCCAGTAGATAGTCATTAGTCATGGCTCATGAGATATTTTAGTTTGACAGCAAAATTCCTCGATCGGCTGATATTTGTACCAAAATTTGAACCAGTCAATCCTACCCCAAACAAATCTCTAAAATATTGAACCTTACACGTTAAGTTATGGGAGCACAGGGCTGTTTACAGTGCTGATGAAAAATCAGATATCCTAAAGTCGTCAATGGTTACGGAAGCACTCTCCGTGTCAAGATGGCAGAAACATAGCATTGTGGATCATCAACAAGTGGCAAACATGCAGACATACAGTAGCCAACATCTCCTCCTCCTCTCCAATCCCTTCTCTCAATGCATGTCTGTGACAGTCAAAACGTTACTTTTTCATTAATTTTTTTTATTCTTACAGCAAATTTTTTAAAATCAAATACAAATTTTTTTTATTCTCAAAATAAAAAAGATTATTATTATTTTTTGAAAACTAAAATCAACTTTTTTAAATACCACAAATATCCTGACAATCGTTAACATGATTAACTTCTGATCATTTAAACTACTTTGGGTCATTTTAAATTAGGAAAAATGTACAAAAAAAACTCAACATTTTTTCACGGGTACTAAAATGCCCTAAGATTTTTTTTAGATCAAAAATACCCCTGATGTTATTGAATTGGCTACAAAAATGCTCCTATATGTAAACAACGTTATTTAAGAGATAACAGAGTTGATGTAGCTGATGACTTGGGCTGATGATGTGGTGGCGTGCATGCATGCCAAGACGTTTTCTCCCATGTACTAAAATGCCCTTGACATTTTCTCATGGGTATTGAAATATTTCTAATATTTTCTCACGGGTGCTAAAATATATTTAACGTTTTCTTACGGGTACCAAAATGCTCATAACGTTTGTTTTGGACTGAAAATACCCCTGAGGTTATTGAAAATAATACAAAAATGACACCAAGCTATCTTTTGTTAGATGAGACTTAACGGAGATGTCATCGATGCTGATAGAGATGTTGACTTCACACGTGGCGCACATGCAGAGAACAACTTGCCACACAAGCGACACGTAATATGCAACGTAGGGGTGAGCAAAAAAATAGAAAATTTGGTTAATCAAAAAACCGGTCTGAGACCGAACCAAATTTTTTGATTAACCGATTCGATAGTATCAGTTTTGGTTTTTATTTTCTATATTTTTTATTTCGATTTCAGTTTCGGTTTCGATTTCTTACATGACGCTTGCGTCGCAAGTTCTACATGTGCGCCACATGTAAAGTCAACATCTTTGTCAGCATTCATGACATCTCCGTTAAGTATCACCTAACAAAAGTTAGCATTGTGTTATTTCTGTACCATTTTCAATAATCTCTGGAGTATTTTAGCTCGAAAACAAATGTTAGGGGCATTTTAGTACTCGTTAGAAAAGGTTATGAGCATTTTAGTACTCGTGAGAAAACGTTATAGACATTTTACTACCTGTGAGAAAACGTCAGAGACATTTTAGTACCTGTGAGAAACATAGGGCATTTTAGTACTTGTGAGAAAACGTCTTGGCGTGCATACGCACCACATGTCCATGTCATCAGTTTCAATCATCAGTCACATCAATTCCGTTATCCCTCGATTAACGTTGTATCCAATTTCATAATGTAAGGGGTATTTTTTATCCCAAAAAAATCTTATGAGCATTTTTGTTAAAAATCTGAGAAAATATTAAAAATATTTTTGTATATTTTCTCTTTTAAATTATTTTTATTTTAAACTACTTCAGCTCATTTTAAACTGAAAGCTATTTTAAATCTGTTCACTTATTAAGTCATATATACAATAAAATACATTTTAAAATCATCATCAATTTACAAAAATTATATTATGTATAATATGATCCACAACTTAGATCATCAAAATAAGTATTTAAAAATGATATATTGTTTTTTTACTATTTTAAATTACTTGCGATCATCTTAAATTAGTTTTTTTTAAAAAATTTAAAATTACCATAAATTATATTATGCACAAGATAAACGCGTTTTTTTTATTGTTAGAGCAAACGGTCCATTTCTTTTATCACGTCGCAAAAGATCGATTTATACGTTACTTGCACACAAAATAAAGCAGATGCAACGCAACCACGACTGCAACTCTTCTGACACTTTTCTCATATAATTAATTAGATTTGAATATTCAATCCATGTAGTACTTCTGCAACGCCTGCAACGCCGAAGTAGCACGCGCAAAAATAGAAATAAAAAGATAATAGTTAGGTCCCTCAGACAATGGCGGGTAAAACTAGGGATGATAATTTTATTTACATCCGCTAACTAAAAACTGCATTTGCACCATATTCGATCTATATCCGCAAGTAAAAATGAATATGGATACAGATTTAGAAAACTTATATCCGCGCGGATATGGTGCGGATACGGATATGACTGTGAATCCGCACCGTATCCACACCGCCTATCCGCATATCTAAATTACTATTTTGCCCATATAAGTTATTAATATATATAAGAGCTCTATGGTAATTTCATGTCAAGATGAATTTTGAAGTATATTATATATTAATTTTGGATAAATGAATTAGTAATTTATTGATTTTTTAAATTAAATATATTATTTTAATATTTTTTTTATTAAATACGGTGCGAATACGGATGCGATGCGGATATTCGTATTTGAAGCGGTGAGAATATGGATATCCATATTCACATTCGTAGCGAATACGGTGCGAATACGGATGGGCAAATATAGATGCGGTGCGAATACAAATAATTCAATATTGGTATCTTATTCGATCCGTTGCATGCCGCAGGTAAAATCATGGGTGACAAGAACAGTTACGGTCATCTCAGCATCAGTAAACCGCTGCCATTCTTATTACTTGCTGACTATTACAACTATCTCAACCTCAACTCGTACTCGGACCTCTGACACGTTACCCGTCGTGCTCCAGCCCGATCTCCCGCATCCCGATCTCAAGATCGGCCGCTGCCACAAGGAGGTCCACCGCCTGCACCGGTTCCAGTATCTCCACCACCTCCCGCAGCGTTCGCAGCCGCAGCTCGTCCGCCCTCCTTAACACCCGCCCCAGCTTGCCGACCTTCGCCTCCAGCTCCGCGTCCGAGCGCGGGAATGGCTCCGCCAGCCCTTCCTGCACCGCCGCCATCTCCGCCGCGATCTCAACCTCCTCCCGCACCGTCCGCTCCTGCAGCTCGTTGATCCGAGCGAGCTGCGCCGCGCTCAGGTCGCCCAGATCACCGGAGTGTACTCCAAGGAGGAGGTTCTGCAGCTGGGACTCGAAGCGGAGGCTGGACTCGGAGTACAGGAGGTGGATGAGCGCGTTCGGCCGCCAGCCGGCGACCCAGTGGGCAGCGCGCTCGAGGGCGGTGGCCCAGGGGGCGGCGAAGGCGCGTACCGGGTCGGTTCGGGCAGCGGCAGATCGGGCGAGGAAGAAGGACTCGTACAGGGCGAGAGCTCGGTTGACGAGGGCGCGGTCCGCATCCGCACGGCCGGAGCGGAGCTCGCGGCGGAGACGGCGGAGCTGGCGCGGCCAAACCGCGGTGAAGACGGACTGGTAGGAGTCCATGGAGTTCAAGTTACGCGCGAGGGGTGCATGTATTTATAGCGATCCCAAAAGCGATTGGGCACACAATTTCGAACCACAAGTTTTTCGAGAATGTACCCAATTTTAATCGGTGAATTTTGTGGGTCCTACATTAAACAAACCATTGGAAAAACTGGTAACTATTCGAGTAAATAATGAGTATGAAAGTACAACAGGAATTCGACGTAGTGAATGGAATTCAATTGGATAAGAAGGGACTCAGGGAGTTGGTTGGGGGGGGGAGTGCCACGTGTCGAAGTTTATATGTACGGCATTGGGGCCGGAGAAATGGGTGCTAACAAATGAGAAACAGCTGTTCCAATTTTATCCTCTTTGAGGTGTATTATTTATATATTTAAATATATTTAAAATAACTAAAGGATGTCAATAATGTTTTGTTTAAAACTGTATCAAACTCTAACCAAAATAAATTAAAGAAAAAAATGAATTCAAACTTAAATTTTCCAGTTCTAGATTTACAATTGAAGAATACAAAGTGAAATTGAACTGTAAAATCCTATATAAATTTAGACATTTTTATTTTTCTCCACAAATCTTACTACCTTTTCCATTTCTCTATTTTACTTTTACTTAAAAAAACTATATATTTGCAACCTTCCCGATTTCGGAATCATCATACGGATAAAGAAAAATAAATTCTTTTTTTTCCCTTCAAACTCATTTTTTCTCTCACTTGATTTTTTTTTATGTAATTCAATTACATGTTTTAATGAATAATAAATAATGTGACAATTCTAAGGGCAACATGTGGAGACTTGGGTGACAAGATAGGCGCCCTCAGGGGCGTCTTCTATTGCGCCTTCATCCTTCTCGATGAACCCTAATCGGGGCATGGTCCTCAGCCTCAAGCATCGCCACCTCGGCCTCAATCGCCGCCATCATGGCCTCAGTCACCGCCACCTCAGCCTCAGTCGTTCTCACCCTCGGCCTCAGCGCCACTACTGATCTCGGCTCTAGAGCCTCTGCCTATAAACTCGAACAACTTCGAGGATTTCGATAACTACCAAACAAGTAATCTCTATACAAATTTTGCCTTTAACAGGAATCTAATCTCAGCCCGAAGACTCGTCAGCGACCCGAAAGGCCATGACAATTATCTGCCCAAAAACGCCAAGATCAGGCAATATAACTTCAGTGGCTCTATCGTGTGACAAACTTGAACAAGGATTCTAGCCTTTGTGACAGCTCTTAGCACGAAATATAAACAACTTCGCAGAGGACAAACCTAAAAATTCTACACCGAGAGGCCGGTAACCTCGATCTACCTATGGTAGTGACTCAGTCTCACCCTTAGAACATACCGCTACTCCTAGAAGTGACTACTAACTGGCCGACATTGGCCAAGAAGGGCCAGAACACTCTTTAACCCTGTTGATCATCGACCATCCGACCATCCAGTGTGGACATAATCAACACTTTGGGCCCAACCAGTTTAGGCCTAGAAATGCCCACACGCATGAATAAGACTCAAGTCAAGTCAGACGACACCGGGGGCTCCACCCAGCTATAAAAGGACACTTGTGTCCACATTAATTATAAGGGATTCGTCATTCATGAGCCCAATATCTTCGGGATCATCCTCGGCCCATTCCGAGCGACACTCCTACTAGATTATCAGACAACATCACTGTCAAAATATTCCTCATCCTGCACTATCTTTTTCTTTGACCCGAAACTCATTCTTACTTAAGCGTCGAAGTGCAGCCCCCCCCAGAGTCGCACTTGACTAGGAGACGCGTCGGACCACATAACCCCGACTTCAGGCAAGAACATAGTGTTAGCCAAATACCTATCAACCAACCAAAGGGCGTTGACACCCGCCAAAAAACTCAGCTCACAGCCAACAAAAATATGAAATCAGCACACAAGCAACATAGCCAAAAAATAAAACACCCACGAGCAACCTTATGGGCCCACGAAGGGCGAGAGTTAAATAAGCCTCGAAGGGCGGACAATCCACAAACTGGCTACATGCAATTACAATTCAACACACCATCCACAAACAAATGGTCCATAAGCAACAAACTTACCGAGACAAGGCTGGAGAAGCATCGACGGCTGCATAAGGGACATCGTCCCCAGGAATCCAGCCACCATCATTGGAGGAGGGCACAACTCAGGAACAATCGTCAAAGGCTCCCTCTAAGCTGGTGCAAGAGCCTCCTCCTCTCCTTCGACGAGTTGGTCAATCAGAGCGTCCTCCCTTACCTCTTTGAAGCACCCAGCCTCTGAGAAGTCAATCTCTAGGGCGAGGCATTTGGCATGCTCTAACTCTCTCTTAAAGCTCGCAGCATACTGCAAGACTGCTTCATCTTGATAGGTGCAGACTTCGCCCTCATGACGACGCACCTCCCCTCTTAGCCTCTTAGCCTCGGCCCAAACAACAGCCATCTTAGTCCTCAATTTTGCCGTCGTCTCGGCCACGACATTAGTATCGGTTTCGAGCACATATTCCAAGCTTGCAATCTTATTTTTTAGGACATCGATCGCAGCCCAAACATCCCTCGTTGAAGCCGTAGAAAGAAAGGCGACCTCAGTAAGCTTAAAGACTTCATCATCTTTCACCTCGAGGGCCTTCTCCATTCTTGCCAGCCTGGTCTTAAGGGATTCAATTTCCTGAGCCCGAGCCTCAGATGTCTTGAGCATGGAAAACTTCTCTCCTTCCCGTCTCTTTCGCCAGACTGTCCAGTTTGAGACACTGGATCTTAATATACTTGGCCACCTCCGTCGAGTCCTCCCCCTCGGGCAAGTCAGTCACGGCACCAAGTAGAAGGCACCGATCATCGCAAGAAGATGCATCAGGCCACTGCTCCGCTTGTAAGCCCTCCTGTGACGCCACCAATAACAATGCCACAATGACGATGTCCCTCGGTGAAACAACTTCCTAAGGAGGTAGATCTTGTTGGTGAAATAGCCACACTAGAGGGGGGGGGTGAATAGCGTGTTAACTAAATCTGTTTATCTAAATTAGATTATAAATATTTTCTTAAACTACTTAGGCAATTCACAATTGAACGACTAAATGCGGAAGCGATTAATGATAAAGCAATTAACATAAACAAAATATCAATGCTAACACAATAATTTATAGTGGTTCGACCCTAATATCTACTCCTCTACCTAAGCACCGCGCTTATGATTTCACACCCAAATCCACTAAATTATAAGTAGCTTACAATCGAGGACTTTAGACCGAAAAGACCTACTCACCTCGAAGGCACTTCCACACCTGGAAGTATACCACATTCTTACCAAGTGAGCTTTCCCACCTCAATTCCTAAGACCTACTCCTAACTTAATTAGTTTACACAAGTGGCTTTATACCTTCCTTACCAAGGATACCACTCAATCACAAGACCAAACACTAGGTCTTCTTACAACACACAAGTAAATCAAAGTAAAATAAATCAAAAACAAATCTATTACAAGAAGAAAGTAAAGAGGACTTATCACAATGAAAACACCTCTTCTTTTTGAGCCTAGTAAGCTTGAAGACCCCTTTAATGAAGAACACTTGAGGATGAGGAATCAAGAGCTAGGTTTTATGGATTTGATCAAGGAAGAGCTTAGGAGATGCTAAGGATCACTCTTTAAGGTTTGAAAGGATCAACAACCATGTGGGAGAGAGTTTTGGGTGGATATTTATAACCCCCCAAACTCAAGGTGTCGCCAACGGGCATTTTTCTGCCCGTTGGCGACGCTCGGTCGCTTGCTGATCGATCGTCGGTTGACCGACCAAGCGACTGCGGGCATACTGCTGCTCTCTGACACACTTCAATCGACCTTTCGATCGATCGACTTGCCCATTGCTAGTTTTTGGCAGCATTCGATCGACCGAATTTCCTTCTACCCGATTTCCTCTTCTGTCGATCGATCGAATTTGGGCAGGCAATTTTTTTGTGTATTTTTCTTGCGCGCTTCATTATCGAGTTCCGACCTTCAGTGTGCGTCAACTTGGAGAGCTTTCCATATATTCTCTAGACTCGTCCAAGACGTCTTTGGTGCACACGTCGAACTTCTAGAAAATTCCACGACGAACCCGAACGCCTCGACCAATGTCCTTCTGATTTTCCGATATTTTTGATCAAGTTTGGTGCACACGTCGAAATGCCATCAAGTTTGGTTGTGCATCAGATCCTTTTGTAGGATTTTTTGCAGGATATTAATTAATAGTAATTAATTACTATGTTGGATTAGATTCATAGTTCTATTTTCAGATTATGCTTGAAACCATGATCTGCTTGAAACTTTATTGATATTATACCTGCTGATTAGATTGAAACCATAATTTACTTAGCATTCATTATTGATATTATTTAGTTATTGATACTATATACCTGTGGATTAGCTTGCAGTTTGATCTTTTAATTATTGATGCTATACATAATACCTTTAGCAAAATATATATAGTTTGGTCTTAAGCAGATTGATCTTAAGCAGAACAAGTGGTCCTTTGTCTATAGAAGTATCTAGTCTCCATCAATAGAAAGTCCTATTTCACCATTTGTTTCATGTGCTTCTATGAGTTCCTGGCATTTTCTATTGTCTTAGACAACATGCTTGTACTTTTTATTTTTATTTTTATTTATAGTTCAAGACACATTTTTCTGCATTACTTGTATGACACATTTAAATTACTTCAATTAACCTAACACCTGTATAGATGTATCATTGGATGTGCTAACATTTTGCCAATAAGCTTGCATGTGATTTTTGTAATGTCTTCATGGAAAAACTAAATGTAAATCATTCATGTATTAATTTTTAAGCTTCCTGATTGCATTTCAACCCCAACGATATCTCATACATATTTTTTGGATACGTACCTCTTGGCATTCGCCTTGTACAACATGCAAATCGATTTGGATGGTAAGTTTGTTCTTTGTCATGTTTATTTCTGAACATATTTAGTAGATACTACTAAATAATACTCATTAGTCCTGCATCCTTATAGCTTTTCATTTATCTGAAATTACTAAATAATTTATCTTTGACATATGCTTATCCTTTGGAGATGCTTTAAACTTCTCAAAGACCTATAAATACTTGGTTAGAAAATGTAAAAGAGGACATGATGAAGTTGTCTTTACAGAGTGAAGTAGCAAGGAGAAGTGATATAGTTATCCTATCTCGAGTCCCACCCTACCCTCAACCAATTTGTTTCATTATAAATAAATTCTAAAGAGAGCATATTTGTTATTGTATGCGAACATTGGGCATGAAATTGGAGATCAATTGAAGTAATATAACTTATACTCAATTGGTGTTTGGTATTTTTGGTCGACACACTAGTTGAAACTGACATTTATACGAACCAGGGACAACAAGTGGCTGTTGTTTAATTTGATTGCGGGAGTCATCATCTCCTTTAGCTTCTATTGAAATTTTGATTTATTTTCATATCTACTAGATACTTTATATCTATTGAAATTTTGATTGATACTTCAACTTCTGAATTAGGATGCTTTCAAATAGAGAATCATCAAGACATTCAAGAAAGAGAAAGCAAGCACATCTAAATGAACTTGAAGCACATGTATGATCTAATTACCAATTTTATCTTTGGCAGGATAGAGTTCTAAAAGGGTTAAGATTTTCACAACATGCTCTAATTTCAATTTTTTCTAAGGGTAGAAAGACACTAAACTGATTTAGTTTTATGATAACACACTGGTATGTGCTATAAAGTAATTATGATGATAACAAAGGTGAAAAATTATTATTGTTCTGATGCATCTTTTTCATTTCAGTGCTCCTGCATTATCTTCAAGAAGTGCTCTTAAATTAGCTCTGCAGACAACTGATGATAGCACACCGAGGAGCCTTGGAAAGCATATCCAAACGAATCTTCAAAGCCCGAATTTGATGCTAGTTCAACTTTTGGAGTTGCGGTGCTAAAATCTATCATGACACAGGTACTAGTTGGAACTTATACATGAATGATTGGATAATTTTGCTGAGTACCTAGTTATTCCATAATTTCTCCAATCCATGATTAAGCACACTCAAGCATTCATAATAGGCAAGTTTAACACTGAAATGACATTATGAATGAAGTACGTGATATCAATACTAGATGTGTATAGTTATTCTTTCTTTCATTTTATGCCACGATTTATGGTTTGGACAACTATTTATCATATAACTATTGGATTTCTTTACTATGTTGTTTAAACTTTCTTATTTACTAATTGCTATCAACCTCGGCCATTTTAGAAATTATTAAACTAATTTTACGGGACTAATTATAATAATTGTGTATAAATATTTTATGGCATTAATTATGGAGCACTCAGTTTTTGTTTGTATCTTTTATGTTGTAAAGTTGTATGATATTTTCCTTCTTTTAGGAACCAGGTGATGCCCCAGCTTGGTTTGTATGATCAATGTCGTATGAATTTGCATGGAAAGTCAATATCTAATCAAAAGATAGATATAAATGATGCAAATATTATACCAAACTCAGCGGTGCCTTATCCATTGGTTAATGTTCATGTAGGCATACCTTGAAAGTTTGTAGGTTTGCTAAGTTAGGGACTATCTTTGCCTAAAATGAATTACTTGTGTAAATAACCTGTAACTTAGATATTCGCCCCCTTCTTTGTAGATGCTTGTAGTTTTTATTGTTCTAGTATGTCCTTCTGGTTGATATATAACCAATTCATAGTTAAACTTTCTTATTAGCTTCTCTGCAGATGCTTGTATTATGTTCCTCCTTAGTACATCCTCTATATAAAATTGACATAACTTGGAACTTTTCTTTTTTAAGAGCAACGAGAATTGAGAATGACATATGTTAAATGTGTCTTTTATGCATTTCAAGTTTTTTTGTTTTTGTTTACTAGGATGCAATGTTGAATAAGACAAATATGATGGATACGTCATTTCATTTGAAGTATACAGATGAGGTGAAGCTCACACAATCTATTAGACCTTCAAAAATAAGAAGAGGATGGTCTCTTCCAAAGCTCTCTGCAAGTATACCTACGTCATCTTCTGTCTTCCAAGGTGGCTGATGTTAAGCTTTATTCTATTGATTCTGCTGCTGAGAATGAGAAGATTGAATCTACATTGATTATTATGAAATTTGTAATTTAGTCTTTTAAGATGTATTTCCTTGAAAGTGACATTGTGTAATCAATTTTCTTATTAATTATAATATTATTTGTAATCCTAATGACTTTTCTTAGCAAAATATATATTAAAGATAAATATATATGCATATAACAATATTTTTAGAGACAAATATGATATATTCTGCTAATAGTGTTTGTATATTAAAGACAAATATAAATGCCTCTATTAATATTTTTAGAGACAAATATAAATGTCTCCATTAATATTTCTAGAGACAAATATATATGATTCTATTAATATTTTTAGAGGTAAATAAATATGCCTATATTGATACTTTTAGAGGCAAATATATATGCCTATATTAATATTTTTAGATGCAAATAAATTATTTGCCTCTAATAATTTTTTATATATTAGAGACAAATATATATGCCTCTATTAATATTTGTAGAGATAAATACATTATAGGTCGCTAATACTTTTAGGGACAGGAGCTCTAGAGACGAACAATTTTATTTGTTTCTAAAAGTTATAGAGGCAAACATTTAACTTTTAGAGACAAATTTGGTTGTCTCTAATTGTCATTTTTGTTGTAGTGTTAGAAGGCTCTTTCTACCAACAAATCATTAGATAATAAATAATATCCAGTACAAGAAATTCAAAATGAGGAGCATAATAAATTGATAACATATGGATTAGTACTTCTGAAAATTATATCTTTGGAAATGACTACTTAAGCATAAAATAAGATGCAATAGGATAGCCTAAATTGATGCAACTAAAATTTCTTCAAAGCATATTTTTTCTGCTTTGTGTACACCCTCTAGGGTACGTGTCGGTACCCCGAAGCCTACCCTATGCACTGACTAACAACTCATGAAAACACAAGAGACTGACATTGAAAATCATAAACAAAGCAATATTACCAAACTTTATTAGATGATTGAAAACAGTTTAACTAAAACAAGTTCAGAGACATCACAAGTTTGAAAGTAACAATTTAAAAGTTTTCAAAGACACATCTAAATGTTTTATATAAAACAACACAGTGTATACTCCGACTCTACTTGAACACGACTACGACTAATAACTACCAGCTACGAGATCTGTACCCCTGTCTACCCTCCTGCGCGCCATGCCACCAAGCCATACCTCACTGGTCGGGCTCTGCAAAACAAAAATAAATAAACTCTGAGTTCACGAGGAACTCAGTGAGCGGTTCTTTTGAACCTCCACTTAAACCTCGACAAGATAACATATACAAGGTAAGACACAAATAAGGAAATTAAATATGATCACACCATAGAAGCTAACCAGTTTGCTAAGACAGAAGAATGGATGAACCGTCCTCTCGGGCCCTTATCCATTTCACTAGCTTGACCACTAATGGCCTAAAATATATATGGATGGTTCGATTCTTCCCTCTAAGTAACCAGGCCGATCAACCTACCCAAAACCAGCCCCTAAGGGCATCTCAATTAGAACTTTCATGATTCAGATCCGTCGACTAGGATGGCCACTAGCCTTAGGAATCCTCCGGATTAGGGATAGCTAGTCCCACCCAACTCGAGTCTACCGTCAGCGTGGCCCACTGACGAAATCTCAAGACCCTCCGCCACTTGGGTCTAATACCTAGCGGGCCCGCTGGTGCAATCTCAAGACCCTAAAAACCGCTGAGTCGTGTGGTAGCTGTTCGACTAATGACACTTCTCAATAGACCATCTCAACCACAACCAGAACCAGGTTGTGCAAGTTTTCCTATGTTTGCTTTTCGGGCGTTGCCCATGTCCGACCCTTCCCCTCGGGTCACACTACAAGGATATTGGTATCCGCTAACCATCCCTAGATGTAGAACCTAGTAAGTGCACTTGTCTCTAAGTTAGATGTCACAACTAGATACCGAATGTAGATGAATGCGCAGTCCACTATTATCATCAACTCTTGCTAAAATACTCACCATTACAATTATCCTGTCAAGCCAGATTTAAAGAAGATAATTTATACTAAATAAACTGATAAGGAACATGTAACATACATATCAACGATTAAACATCATAACTAAAAATTTATGAAACCTTTCATTTGATTCAAATGCCATAACAGTCATATCCATGTATGCATTAGCAAGAACATTCCCATAACCTTGAGAATATAATCTACATTTCTAACAAGTCCTAAGATGAATGGCAATCATATAATATAATCTCAACCTAGCGCTAAGCATGAAGTATGAATCAACAACATAACACGACAACTAGCAAATTAATCCGAACAGTCCTACATTTTCCACCCTTGCCCTTGCTCGGCCGACTCAAGCAGGGTGATACCCTGTTCAGCCAAGCCCTCTAGGGAGGGTGAACATGGTTACGACAACTATGGAAAACATCAAACAAAAGATCTAACATTTAATGAACGTAGAGCGATCCATGAGTTGCAAAACGATCGAGGAAATTGGGAAAATTTCGGCATGACCTTTCCCCTTTTTCCTCGACTCGACCAGCCCATAAAAATGCAAAATAATCACGTTTTGAAAATATAAAATCGTAGGTGCACAAATCGTCCAACTTCCGACACGAGAGAACACGTCGATCGACAAAACAACTCGCAAAGAAACCCGATTTCAAGATCCATAGGGTCGGCCACCCGCCTCCCTTCACAATCATAGAAACTACTCACCTTGCTTAAGGAAGAAGAAGGGTGGACGTTGGCGATCTTGAACCTTCAGACGATGACACGATCTCCGGCACCGACCAAGATCCCCCCTCCCTCTCTCTCTCTCTCTTGCTCGGGCTGTGTGCGGCTCCAAGATATATGAGCCGCCCAAGTCATGATGAGGGATTTTATTCCCTCATCCACTAATCACCATTTGCCCCTCTAAATGACTTAGCCTCTACTCGACTCGATCCGAGTCCGATTCAGGCTCCGATTCTATCCGTATGCATGAGTCGAACTCGACTCAAATAAGACATCTAATGCATAGAAGGAAATAACCATTTAACCAATTTAAACTTCATACTTTCATAGGTCGAGTTATACCTTCTACTCAACGCGATTCCGTGGCTTGACCCGACTAACCCCCGATCCGGCACGCTGCACCAAAATAGATTTTTATATTAGGAATTTTTTTTTTCGGATCTTACATATCACCATTTGGAATAATGTGCTAAATGACTTGCATCGGAACATTTCATGCCACAGCTTAAGAAAAAGAAAATGTGTTAGTGGTAAGAAACAATTTTTGTCTCAGTAAATTTTATTTAGTGCCCAATGTGATGTACTCTAAGGACCACAGTAATAATTTAAACAAGTTCATATACTCATATATTTGTCAGTATCATTAAATAATAATTAACAGTAATAATTTAAATTAATTAACAGTAATAAGCAGTAATAAGATTAGATCCACAAAAGTATAGAAGCTAAATAAGGGGACCAGTAAAGGTGACCTAGTAAACTTAGATATAAGGAAATTTAGTTGTCAAACCATGTTCACAAAAGAACATAGCCAATGGGGTCTGCAGTACATAATCATAGAAAAGCCACTATATACTAGCAAAAATATATTCCACATATACAAGTTGTAGTGCTCAAACAATATACGAAACAAGTGGAAATTTCATTCCATTTATCATGCAACTGCATAATAGATGGAATGAAATATGTGTTTATTCTATTGTACATGCTTGTTAAAGACATCTGCTGAGATGAAATGCAATCTAAGTTGATTAGCAAAGTGGCCAAGTGTACATGTATTAGACAAAATCAATATCAGTTGTTGTTTTTATCAAGATGATACTTGCTTCCTAATTCATGTTAGTGGTACTACATGATGTGCCTCTAGAATATCCAGTAGCAATTTCATCATGTTTGTAGTCTTTCTGTACTTCGAAGCTTAAATCCTTAAACATTCATTACTAAATCAAGTGTATATTATTCATGAATAGTCTACAAATCAAACCTCTTATTTAACTTTCTGTGACATTCGTCAAGATAAGCATATCCACTACTAAGGTAAACTAGTTACCATTATAAAGAATGACATTGTGAGAAAGCTACAAGTATTTACTTATAAGAACTTAATTCAAGTAAATTGAGTCAACCATGGTAGGAAAAAATAAAAATCCAATATATGTGAAGATCTAAAAAAGAAAATGACAACATTTCTTATTCAAAATTCATATAAAGCTAGATAATATCATCTCCATATTCATCGGTGGCATCATCTTCAATGAGCTCTTCATCAACTCCATCATCATCAACATCATCATGAGCCAAGGTCAAATTCTCGAGCACAACATTAGAAGTTTCAACAATATCTTGCCCCAAAGGTTCGTTGCCCTTATCAAATGTGTCTCTTAATTTAGCATGCTTGACAACGAGCCAATCGTTGTGCCTTTCATCTCTTATGTAAAATACTTTGTTCACTTGCGATGCCAAAATAAATGGGTCATCCAACAAATTATTACCTTTGTGGATTAAGTAAGAGAAATTAACAAGGGTCAAACCAAATTTATCCTTCTTAACCCCTCTATTGACATCAAACCAATCACATCTGAAAAGCACTACTTTGAGTCTCCCATGATAGTTCAACTGAATAATATCCTTCAGCATGTCAAAAAAATTAATTTCTCCTTCAATAGGACATTTGTCTCTCGCACTAGCATAGCTTGTTGCATTGACAGACACAACAACTCCGCTCTTTTTGAGTTTTCAACAATCTCTCACGAGCTTTAGTGTGAAACCTAAAGTTGTTGACCATAAAACTTGTATATCTCCTTGTTGATTCTAAAGGACCCTTGGAAAGATACATGATTTCATCGTTCATGTCTACTTTCCCTTCATCACATAAACGTGCCACCTAGATCATTTATCGTATGTGAGTTAGTAATATATATATATATATATGGAAAATTCATACTTATGCTTATTTAACTTACCCATGAACGAAACCAATCAGGAAAACCTTCACTATGTTTCTTTTGGATTTCAAATTCTGATAAACGGCGTGAATTTTAATAAATTTCTCATGCTCCCTTTATTAAATACTCAAAAAATAAAAACCTTATAACATATAATCGTAAGTATAATATACAATCTATTATTAATAACATATGAAGAGCTAATTAATTATGAAGTAACCTTACTTTCGAAAAGGAGCAACCGAATCATAGTTAAATAGCACATAACGATGTGCTTGCACAAATGTTCTTTTGTCGAGGTGAACTCTTGACACTCATTTTCGTTTTCTAACTTTGAACCCTTGGTACCTCTTTCTCCCAAGTGGCCGAACAGATGTAGGTTCTTCTTCATCAGGGCCATCATCATTTTGAAGAGGTTGGTTAAAGAGAGTCTCAACTCCTGATAGATATCGGGAACAAAATGTAAAGGCATTCCCGGGCTATATATCCTTCCACAATTGAGCCTTCTAGATGAGCTCTATTTCCTACATAATTCTTAAGTGTCAGAAGAAACCTAATGTAAGGCATGAGATGATCCTTTTAAAATTCAATATTAGCCAAAATTATAAAAATAAGATTTTGTTATAAACATTATATACCTTTAAATAGGATACATCCATCGGTACATGACTGGTCCTGCCACTTTTGCCTCAACTGCTAAATGAACAACTAAATGCACCATGCTGGTGAAAAAAGATGAGGGAAATATTTTTTCCAGCTCACATAATATGTGAGCAACTTGAGATTGAAGTCGGTCAAGTTGACTTTCATCAAGAACTTTAGAGCAAATCTCCTTAAAAAAATGGCATAATCAAATAATAACCGAGCTCACACTATTAGGCATTGACCCACGTATTGCAACATGAAGAAACTCTTGCATTAAAACATGACAATCATAACTTTTAAGGCCAATGAGCTTACGTTGATTGAGTATCACACAACGTGAAAGGTTGCATGAAAGCTCACCGGGAACTTTTATCTCTTTCAAAACTTTTAGAAAGCTATATTTCTCTTGCGAAGTCATCTGGTAGTAGGCCTTGGGCATATACGTGACATTAGAACCTGGACGACTTTTTGGATGAAGTTCACTCCTTAGGCCCATTTGTTGGAGGTCACATCGTGCTTTATAGTTATCCTTTGATTTTCCTTGTTCTAACAGCGTACCAAGAATATTATCAGCAACATTTTTCTCAATATGCATCACTTCAAGGTTTTGACGCAAGAGATGATACTCCCAGTAAGGCAAATTAAAGAAAATACTCTTTTTCTTCCAACCTCGAGTCAAATCCTCACTTCCCCCATCTCTTAATCACTCTAATTGTTCTAATACTGAACTTCCAGAAGCTGGTTCAGGTGCACTTATAAATTCTTGGGTTCCATCAAAAGAGTTCCTATCATATTGAAACATGTGATTATGATCTAGCCATCGCCGATGTCCCATGTAGCAATTCTTTCTACTATGGTTGAGACATTTGGACACCGTATCAAAGCCACAAGAAGGACAAGCATACTCTCCTCTAGTGCTCCATCCCAACAAACTCGCATATGCAGGAAAATTATTATTGGTCCACATCAATGCAGCGTGCATTTGAAAGCTTTCATTTGTCGAGGTGTCAAAAGTCTCAACACCCTCATTCCATAAATCTTTCAATTCTTCAATCAGAGGTTGCATATATACATCAAATTTATCACTTGGACTTTTTGGACTAGGAATAAGCAATGACAATATGAAATTATGTTGTTTCATGCACACCCAAGGAGGTAAATTGTATGGTATAAGTATGACAGAGCACTTGAGTGACATTCATTGTCTTGAATGGATTAAACCCATCAGAGGCCAAACCCAACTGCACATTTCGAGGCTTAGAGGAGAAGTTATGATAGAAACAGTCGAATTGCTTCCACACCTTGGAATCTACAGGTGTCTCAACAACCCATCCTTTGTTCCTTCCTCCTGATACCATTTCATTAAAGATGCAGTCTTTGAATGCATGAATAATCTATGTAGTCTCGACTTCAAAGGAAACCAACGCAAGGTTTTTGCAGCTTTCTTCTTTCTCTTGGAAGTGCCTTGATTGTCATCTTCTAAGTCACCTATGCTTTCTTTCCATCAGGAAGAACCATACAACTTGAACATGTTTCTTCATTTTCTTTGTCTTTTTAGAACAACATACAATCGTTAGTGTTGCACAATATAATTTTTTTCATCTCAGGTAACGACCTCGGTAATGTGTTACCCTCTGGCAACATATCATTTAAGAGTTCTAACAACATGGAAAATGACTTGTCACTCCATCCGCTAAGACACTTTAAATGATAAAGTTGCACAATGCCTGAGAGCTTGGAAAATTTTCTGCAGTTCAGGTATAACTCTTGCTTAGCATCTCTAAGTAAATCAAAAAATGCACCTATGAAGTTTCCCCCAAGTATTTCCATCCCTAGGTCATCCCCTAACTGAGCATCAACATCATTAATATTCATCTCTCCCATGTTTTCTTGCGCACACACAAAAAATGCATCATGCACCAAGTAGTGCATATCATCTTGAAATCCCGGTTGTTGATCTTTAGAAGTCTGGACGGTGGAAGTAGAGGGTTCAAAATTTTCCCCATGAAAAATCCACCGTACATAACCTTTAAGGAACCTGTAACATATGATATGGTCATATACATCCTTTTCGGAATGCCAATATGCATTTACGCACCTCACGCAAGGGCATAATATTTGTACATCTTTTGACGATTTCTCAAATGCAAACTTCAAAAAATCCAAAGTGCCCCTTATATAATTAGTGCTAGCTCTTCTCGTGAGACTGATCCAAGATTTATCCATATTCTCAGTTCTAAAAAACCTCACAGGAACACAGAAATAAAGGAACAAAAATATTATTAGAATGGGGAATGGCATATAGAACACAAAATCTTGGATTTACTTGTTTTGTGGAGGTGGTATTCGGATGAGGAAGTATAATTGCAATTAGATTTATTTTCCCCAGCCATCCCAAAGTAACTCCAGGATGTTAGAACATTATCTAAAAAATAATACAACATTTTGAAATTTTCTATTCCTGCAAGTAAATATTTTTCTCATCTATGTGTCATAAAAATAACACAGTCCTCTATAAAATTATTTTACATGTACATGATGGTGTTAATGATCTTAAGTTAGGTCATTCAAGTGCTTACTACAATCCATCTCCTAATCAAACTCCTGTCCAACTTTCAGCATTAAAATTCTCACTTTTTATTTGATCAAATCACTTGTGATTTTAGTGGGATGATAGCATCACTTGATGCCAAACTTAAAAGTGGTGAGCAGGTCTTATTGGCAACAAAAGTCCCCCTTCCCAAGGGAATTAATTTACTAATCTTGTCTTGTCAAATCTTCTCATTTGGATTTTGTGGTGTATCAACTTGTAGAGGATGATTGCCAGGTTCCCAGAAGCATCCAAAAAATCATGTATTTGGATGTTTTGGGGTGACCAAATTAGTTCTTTTTTTGTTAGATTTGATTATGCTGGTGGTTTGTGATGCAATAGTAACTAGATTTTGGGGCCAAATCTAGTTAACTTTTTACCAAAGGGGAACAACTGATAGCAGAAAAGAAAACTTAAAAGGAAACTTAAAACTCTGATATATTTCTGCTAGAGGAACAACATCAGAAAAGATAAAAGAGGAACAACATCATATATATTTTTGCTAGGGGAACAACATCATATATATTTCTGCCCTATAATTTGTAGTTGCATATATAACCAATAGCTAAAAGGAAACTTAAAACTCTAATCGGAAAAGAAACACCAAGAGAACACCAACAGAAATTAGGAAAATTAGGACTTAATATATACATTTTCGCACAAGTACCTTTTATGTTTGTTTTCTGATATACAATTAGGAGCCTAACATTTACTTTTCATGCTAACATTTGTTATTGTCAAATGCTTTTGAGAACCAAATAGCTTGCAGGATATAACCAATATAGCTCAGACATGAAGGGTTAGTAACATAGTTAAGATAAGCTCACACAGTGAATCAAAGAGTAGGTCACAAAAGGGTAACTTATAAACATAATTATCTATGCCTCTTATGTATAGGTTATATCACCTAAACTCATTGAAGTGGTTCCATCTGATAAGCATCACAAATCATATAAATTTTAAAATCCATAAAACATGATCATACAAATCCATAGCAAGTCAAAATTCCAAAATAAAAAAATATTCAGCACAACATTCACAATCCATAGCAACTCAAAATTTAAAATTCCATAAAACAAAATCATATAAATCCATAGCGAGTCAAAATTCACAGAACCTTCTTTTATGTTTAGCAACAACATCAGCACTTCAGATTAGAGTTTAGCAAACAAATTAACAAATGAAAAAAGATTAGAGTTTAGCAAACAAATTATCAAATAATTAGGGAAAACACCAAGAGACAACATTGCTTAAGCTATAGACGTGAAGAAGAGGAGGCACAACTCCTTGAGAGAGAGATAAAGAGAGGAACCTGGTGAGAGAGACGACAAGCGTTGGAGAAGACCGACGGAGGGAGATCAACACGCGGGGAAGAATGACGGCGGGCTGTAGACATGCGGAGAAGATCAGCGGCAAGAGATCGGCGCTGGAGACGAGCAGTGGAGTTGAGCAGATGTAGGAGAAAAAGGGGAGAGCAAGCGCGGAGATTAGAGCAGATGCGGGACGGTGGAGTGTTTGGCGAGCAGGGTTTGGCGTGGGGTGATTAGGGCGCGAGAAGGCGCAGGACCACATATTTTGGTCAATTGGAAAAAAAAGGTTTCACTAACTGGTTCATGAAATCCGTTAGTACAGAAGATGAAATCCGTTAGTACAGGAATTTTGGGCGCGGGTGATTTGGACCAAATATACGGGTTAAGAAAACAAAGGCGGCATAATTTTAATAACAATTTATAAAATTTGTTAGTACAAAAGATGCTTCACTAACGGGTTCATGAAATCCGTTAGCAATTTTACTAACAGATGCATAATCTGTTACTATTAATTTGCTCTATATCAACTACAAAGCTTGTCCGTTGGTATAGGGTATCATTTTTAGCAATGATTGTTATTTTTGTTTGTAGAAGTTGCATTCACTAACAAAATTACTTGTCGTTAGTAATATTTCCGTTAGTAGATGACATTTATTTTGTAGTGAATATGAACTTAGCACGATTTCATTAAAAATAGACATGAAAACATGAAAATGGCTAAGTATCAAATTTTGCTATCTATTCTTGTTTTCTCTAACTTAGGTACCTAGATATCTAACATGAGTGAATCTAAGTATATCAATCAAGTTTGGGCTTAAAAGGAGGTTTCTAAGTCACTTTATTGACTTAGGTCAAAGTATACAAAAATCAAACTTTTAAATCCATATAAAATCATATTCTTGACAAAATTTTTTGATACTTTAACTGGATAAACTAGATTTTTCAAGGAATCTACAGGTTCAAGAATCAATCAAAAATCAATTTTCTATAAATTCAAAAAATTCTTGAAAGTTCAGGGGCATTTTCATAAATTTCAAGTATTTTTTCAAAAGTTATCATTTTTTATTCAAACTTTCCAAATATCGCAGAATGGTCATTTGAAATGCATGTGTCAAGCTTAAACTCAAAATGAATTTTCAAAGTCCATTTTTCAACCGATCTCGATTTCAACCAAAAACTCATTTTTTTTAAGATATCGCTCAAGTTATCAAAATTATTTTTAGAAATGATTTCACTCAAAGAATAGTGAGAAAGATATTAGAAATGAAATCAAAATAGTATACACAAGGTTTCATTTGAAGTTTTCAACGAAAAATCAAAGTATCGAAAAAATTGATATTTCAAGAAGGTGATACTTTGCATTTCTGAAATCCAACTTCAAAATTCCACTATAAATCCGATTCTTGATGAAAATTTATGAAATTTTTACTGAATAAACTAGATTTTTCAATGAAGATGCAATTTCAAGAATTAGTTAAAAATAATTTTTCTACATTTTTCTAGAAATAACTGAAAATGCTAAAATTTCAATGGCATTTTCATAATTTTCAGTTATTTTTCAAAACGTGTTCAGTTTTCTTTCAAACTTTTATGACACCACAAAATGGTCATGTAAATAGTGTATGTCAAGTTTGAGATGAAAATAATGTCCTTAAGTCAAGATATCAACCTAGCATGGTTTCATTCAAAACTAAGCTAGTTATCATGAAACTTGCTAAGTGTCAATCTTATCATTTACTCATGGTTTTTCAAATTTAAACCTATGGACACCTAACATGAGTAACTATAAACATGTTTCTCAAAGATGGATTGAAAATGAGACATCTAAGTCAATTTGTTAACTTGGGTCAACTTGGTTCAAAAGAGGTTATCATGAAATGACCTCTATGTCATTTTATCCATATCCATATAAATTTTTCATTCTAAATGCATGGAAACATGTCATACCTATTCCTAAACATGTTTATGAAGTTTTGGACTTAAAATGTGTGTGCAAGTCGATTTGTTGACTTGGGTCAAACTTTTCCAAGTTTAAGTCCCCTAAAGTGATCTTTTTATCACATTGTTCATCTACACATGAATTTTCAAGTTTAAACACCTAGAATCATCTACACATGAATTTTCAAGTTTAAACACCTAGAATTATGTCATGTGTGTATGTAAACTTGTTTATTGGGTGTAGACTTAAAAACGAAGTCTCTAGTGACAAATCTTAACCTAGAGCAAGTTTCATTCAATCAAGATATCATGAAATTGTCTAAGTTATCAAAATTTTACCTGCTCATGAAATTTCATATATTTATCATGTAAAAATAATCATGAGTATAGAAACATCATTATATCACAAGTATTCAAGTATTATACTAAGAGTTTTGCAAAATCAAACTCATACCTCATTCTTGGAAATTTTGCCAAACTTGTCTTTTTCTTTCAATTTCTATAGCCTTTCATTTTATCACAATTTGCAAGCAATATTCATTAGTAGGATAATGAAAATGTAATTACTAGCAAGTTATCAAACTAAGTAGCAAAGAGAATGATCAATTATCGATATCAAAGTCTACTTTGCTAAATAGTTTCAAATTCGTTTCAGAATGAAATCTAGTGATATCAAAACGAATTTAAAGAGTTCACAAGTGAAATATAATTGAAAATTTGATCTCCAATCCTTCCTATTGGTTGAAAACCGAAAGGCTAGAATTAGCCTATGATTTAGTACCGCAAGGTCGCTTAGGCCTATTATAGGCCACATAGGTCTCCGAAGAGATCAAAAATCAAAAGACAAAAACGTTTGTGAAACTTATCAAGAGTGAAAAATATACTAATATTAAGCATATATCAAACTCCAACTATAATTTAAGCAAGAGGGTATAGGAGATGATACCAAAGTCTTTGATGCCAATTTCCATACCTATAACATCATGATGGCTTGAAGTTGCAACATCTTATTGATTTCTCGTTTTGATCCAAGGTCAACTTCAACATTCCATTTCTCTTTACCCTTGTGTGGTAGCTCCCCATACAAGAGAGCATGAAACTTTTGGTACCCAAATGGCTTTGGGCCCTAGGGGTTTAGATGGCTTAGGAATCCAAAGTATCCTTGCAATACTTGGACTTCTCTTCAATGCACAATCATGGATAGCATGGACAAAAATACCACAACAAAAGCAATGTCTATTATACTTATTTTCATTTTTTCTATGGACATGAGATCTATCATTAGAATGCTTAACGTGTGAACTATAATGAGCACGAGCATTCTTAAAGGAAGCATTCTTGTTCGAGGTTTCCTAAATGAGACATTCTTAAAAGAGGAAGCATTAACTTTCCTACTCAAAACCAACATCTCCTTCTTCAAATCATTCATAGATTTATGCAATGCATGCAGTTGAGATTTTAACATGCAATTCTCAACTATTAATTTTTCATTCTCAAGCTTGAAATCATTACTCCTAAGTTTTATTTTTGATTTCAAATCTTCATTTTCATTTGTCAAATCTTTAACCTCACTTTTTAAATTCTCAAGTTCAAGCTTAAAATCATCATGGCAAGAAACAAGTGTACTTGTATTCAATTTTTCATTTTCTAGTTCATGCACATGAGAACTAAGCCTTAAATTTTCCTTCTTTAGTTTTCTATTTTCCTTGTTCTTTTTCATAAGCAAGGCATACATCTTTTTGCATTCTTCTAGTAGTTCTTCATAAGACATGTCAAGGGATTTAGAGCTACTAGAATCACTACTTTGATCATGACTAGCTAGAAGATGATAAATATACCTCATTCCGAAGATCCATGAGGCAAAAGTTAGATGTAGCTTCATCGTCATGTCTAAAAGAGGCTTCATTTGATTGAGATGTGGATGGAGAAGCACACTTCTTCTTTTTGGATTTTTTCTTCAAAAGAGGACAATTCATCTTCTTGTGTCCCGTCTCTTGGCAAAGGAAGCACCTAAGTTTCCTTTTCCGATTCTTGCTTGTGCTCCTTTGGCTAGGAGTGCTTTGGGCATCAAAACCAAGGTTAGTACTGTTGGCTTTAGGTTTTCAACCTTGGTCTTAATCTCTCAATCTCGGTTTTGATGATAACAAATATGGAACTAATATGTCGAGAAATCTTTCAGGTTCCATATCGATTAGCGTTCGATGTCCTCGATCAGAAAAATAGGAAGAAATCGGAAAATCGAAAGGACATTGATCATCGTGAAACATCTCAAAGATCGACGTATGCACCAAAGATGTATTGGACGAGCTCAAAGATCACATGGAAAGCTCTCCAAGTTGATGCTCGTTGAAAGCCAGAACCCGAAAATGAAGCACGAAAGAAAAAGGCTGATGAAATCAATATCAGCCTAGGTTCGGTTGACCGAATAGGGTTTGTAAAATGGCAGTAGCCATCTCGGTCGACCGAAGGATGCCGCAAAGCGGCAGTAGCTACTTTGGTCGACCGACCTGCGTTCGCTGAAGATGCAAACTTGCGTCGGTCGACCCATCGGTTGACCGAATTGAGGATCATAGTTTTTGCGTTTGGGCGGTCGCGAAACATCTCAAAGATCGACGTATGCACCAAAGATGTATTGGACGAGCTTAAAGATCACATGGAAAGCTCTCCAAGTTGATGCTCATTGAAAGTCAGAACTCGAAAAGGAAGCGTGGAAGAAAAAGGCTGAAGAAATCAATATCAGCCTAGGTTCGGTCGACAGGGCGGTCAACTGAATAGGTTTTGTAAAATGGCAGTAGCCATCTCAGTCGATCAAAGGATGCCGCAAAGCGGCAGTAGCTACTTCGGTCGACCGACCTGCGTTCGCTAAAGATGCAAACCTGTGTCGGTCGACCGATGGGTCGATCGAATTGAGGATCATAGTTTTTGCGTCTGGGCGGTCAACTAGTTGGTCGACCGCACAGAGAGAAGAGGGCAGCGGTCGCATTGGCGGTCGACCGACCAACCGGCCGAGTAACTACAACGGATAGTTTTCTATCCGTTGAGCTGTCGTTTCTTCGTGAGGGTATAAATATACCTCGTACAACTCATTTAACTCTCTCTGATTTTTTATAGATTTTATTGAGTAATATTAAGAGAGATTTGAGCCTTCAAAGGATTGATTGCGGCGCTCTTCTCTTCCGTGAACTTTTTCTCAAGCGGCCAATTTTGTTCCTCAACTCGGGATCTAATACGAGTTCTACCTCTTGACAAGTTGAAGGCACCAAAGGCTTGCAAAGGAGCATTGATCCTTGGTTTAATCTTTTAGCTCTTTTGATTGTATTTTAATTATTATTTGAACGTATTTTTCTTGGATTTGTGACTGTGAAGACCTAGGATTATTAGGTCTTGAAATTGGGTGGTAGCCTTGGTGTTTGAGGTTTAAATCCATCGGTGTAATTAAACGTAGTTTGCTAGGATTAAGTTGAGTTGTCCTTAGGTTGAGGTGGGAAAGTGCTCTCGGTAGGAAGGCGGGATACTTCCAGGTGTGGAAGTGCCTTCGGTTGGAGAGCGGAGACTTTCCGGTGCAAAGTCCTCGCTGTAAGGAATCTCATTAATCTAGTTAAACTAGTTTAGAAATCCTAAGCGGGGTGCTTAGGTAGTGGAGTAGGCATTGGGGCCGAACCACTATAAATCCTGTGTTTGCATTGATTTAGTGTTTGTATTTATTGCTTTACTATTTATCGCTTCCGCATTTAACCATTCAATCGTAAATTGCCTAAACGATCTAAGAAAATGATTAAAACCGAAATTTAGGCTAATTGAGTTAGTAAACACACTATTCACCCCCCCTTAGTGTTGCTATTTCGTCTTCAATTGGTATCAGAGCGGGTCGTGGATTGAGATTTCACCATCTCGTCTACATCTTGCCTCGATCCGAAAAATGGCACTAGAGAGTATAGCATTTGCACTACCTAGGTTTGATGAAGAAAACTTTGGTGTTTGGAAGAGTAGGATGTATACCTTTCTTAAAACACAAAGTTTAGATCTATTGTGCATGCTAAAGAATGAGTATGTTGAGCCCACCATTGATATAAATGATTGGACTCAAGAACAAGTTAGATTATTTGAATTAAATGCTAAAGCAACGCATCTCCTATATTGCTCATTTTCAAATGAAATACTTGAAAAGATTATGCATTGTTCTTTCACTTTTGATATTTGGGCAACATTAAATATGTTATACGATTATGCTAAAACTGAAGAGCTTAATACTTTTGTTGAGGGTGGTGATGACAATGGTCATCCCCCTAGTACTAACCTCAATTTTGATGCCCAAAGCCCTTCTAGCCAAAAAAGCACAAGCAAGAATCGGAAACGAAAACTTAGGTGCTTTCTTTGCCAAGAGACGGGACACAAGAAGAAGAATTGTCCACTTTTGAAGAAGAAATCCAAAAAGAAGAATTGTGCTTCATCATCCACATCCAAATCAAGTGAAGCCTCTTCTAGACATGACGATGAAGCTTCATCGAACTTTTGCCTCATGGGTCTTCGGAATGAGGTATATTTACCGTCTTCTAGTCATGATCAAAATAGTGATTCTAGTAGCTCTAAATCCCTTGACATGTTGTATGAAGAACTACTAGAAGAAAGCAAAAAAATGTATGCCATCCTTGTAAAAAAGAACAAGGAAAATAGAAAACTAAAGAAAGAAAACTTAAGGCTTAGTTCTCATGTGCATGAACTAGAGAATGAAAAATTGAATACAATTACAATTGTATATTGCCATGATGATTTTAAGTTTGAAGTTGAGAATTTAAAAAGTGAGGTAAAAGACTTGAAAAATGAAAATGAATGTTTGAAATAAAAAATGAAACTTAGGAGTAATGATTTGAAAAATGATTTCAAACTTGAAAATTAAAAATTGAAAGTTGAAAATAACATGTTGAAATCTCAAGTGCATGCATTGCACAAATCCATGAATGATGTGAAAAATGAGATGTTGACTTTGAGTAGGTAAGTAAATACTTCCTCTTGTAATTCTAAGAATCAAAATTTCTCTTTTAGAAAACCTCTAAAGAAAAATATTTCCTTTAAGAATGCTCATACTCATCATGTTTCACATGATAAACATTCTAAAAATAAATCTCATGTCCATGTTAAAAATGAAAAGAAAAATTTTCATGGACATTGTTTTTGTTGTGGTATATATGGTCATGCTATTCATGATTGTGTATTCAAAAGAAATCCAAGTGTTGCTAAGACACTTTGGATTCCTAGGCCATCTAACCCCCAAGGACCCAAAGCCATTTGGATACCAAAGATCTCATCTTCTATTGTAGGGGGAGCTGCAACACAAGGGTGAAAGATTGATGACGTGTTGAAGTTGACCAAAGAGTTGAATGAAGAATCCTTTTATGGTTGGAACTTCAAGCTTTCACCTAGATGCCTTAGGTAAAATTGGCATCAAATATTTTGATATCATCTCCTTACCTCTAGCTTGTTTTATTTAAGTTGGAGTTATGATACATGTTTAATTTGAGTTATTTTCCCCGCTCTTGTTACAGAGTTCTTTGGAAATGATTTTTTGATTTTGATTTCCCGGTCTCTTCGGAGACCTATGTGGCCTGTAATGGGCCTAAGCGACCTTGCGGTTCTAAATCGTAGGCTCATTGTGGCCTTTCGGTTTTCAACCAATAGGAAGGGTTGGAGATCATGTTTTCATATTTATTATTTTTGTGATCTCTCAAAATTCGTTTTGGTATAACTTGACTTTATCTAAAACAGATTTCAAACCATTTAGCAAAGTGAACTATTTGATAATGATACTTGATGCTTCTCTTTGCTTTTTGGTTGAGTTAGCTTGCTAAGTAGCTATATTTTCTCTAAAAATATTAGTGTAGCTTACTTGCAAGTTATAAGTATTTTAGGAAGGCTAATTAGAATGAAAAAGATTAGTTTGGCAAATTATCATGAATAAGGTATAACTTTGATAAATTCAAAATCTTAGGGTTATACCTCAATGCTTAAGCTTTTTTTTTTAAAATGTATCATTACTCATGATTAGAATTGCATGGTAAACCCTTGAATTTTCATGAGTAGGTAGAATTTGAGTACTTAAGCAAATTTCATTGAATGAAACTTGCTCTAGGTTGATACTTACCATTAGAGACATTTCTTTATGTCCAAACTAGTTAAACATGTTTAGGGACCTTATTACTCAAATGTCGCACAATCTTAAGATCCCTTAGATTCATTTTGATATCATGATATCCTCCTTAAAATGAATCTTTACTATCTAGCATATGTTGAATTTTTAATGAAACTTTGCATTAAACTTGTGCTATTTAGTATATTAGCTTGCTAGTTGGTAAATAATTTCATTCTGATACTAATGAAACATTCTTGCAAGTTAAGAAAGTAAAATTTTGGAATTTCTCAAGAAATGAGGTATGGTTTTCATTTTGGCAAAATCTTTCCATATTACCTCTATTTTCTTGATAAAATGATTTCTCTATGCTCATGAATGATTTTGCATGATAATTGATTGAAATCTAATGAGTAGATAAAATTTTGATACTTAGGCAATTTCATGTCATCTAGATTGAATGAAATGCGCTCTTGGTAAAAAACCATCTTAGTGACTTCATTTTAAGTTAAAACATGATAAACATGTTTGGTTAACTCATGCTTTGCTTCCAGGTGATTAAAATTGAAAAATCATGTGTAAATGGATAAAATGACAACTAGCTCACCTTAGGAAACTCAAAATTGAAAAAATTGACCTAAGTCAACAATTTGACTTAGAAATCTCATTTTGAGTTCAAACTTCACAAGCATGTTTAGATTTACTCATGATTAGGTGTCCACATGTTTAAACTTTAAAGACCATGAGTAAATGTTAAAATTTGATATGGGTTGTTGAAACTGGATTTCTAAACTTCAAAGTATCGTTCTTTCCAAATGTTCATTTTTCTGATATTTTGATTTTTGGTCCAATCTTCGAATGAGACTTCAAGTATGATATTTTGAATTCACTTTTGGTATCGTTCAAATATTTTAGAGAGAAAAATCATTTTTTTTTTAAAAAAATGATTTTTGACTCTTTGACCAATACTTGGAAATATCATTACTTGAGTTAGTACATGATTCCAAGCTTTGGTTTTTGACTATCTCTTCATGATATCATGTATTAATTAGTCTCTCATTTGATATATTGTTTTTCCATCCCTTTGGTTGAGATTTTCATGTTTTATGAAAAATAATCTTTAGAGTCTCAACTTCAAAAAATAAATAAATAATTTGTTCTTCATCCCTTTGACTAGATTGATCTTTCTTGCCCTTTTTGATTGATGTCAAAAGGGGGAGAAATGTATAAGAAAAAGGGGGAGAAAAGTATAGGAAAATTGGGGAGAATATTATAAGTAAAGGCGAGGAAAATATAGGAAATTCATGCATATAGATAGGGGGAGTTTATTTTCATAGATATGAATGTTGATAGGGGGAAAAATCCCTTAGTTGATATCCTATATGCTTTAATGAATATATTTTCTTAAGGATGTTTGTCATCATCAAAAACGGGGAGATTGTTGGCTTTAGGTTTTCAACCTTGGTCTTAAACTCTTAATCTCGCTTTTGATGATAACAAACATGGAACTAATATTTCGTCGAGAAATCTTTCAAGTTCCATATCGGTTAGCGTTTGATGTCTTCGATCAGAAAAATCAGAAGAAATCGGAAAATCGGAAGGACATTGATCGTTGCACTCGGGTTCATCGCGAAACATCTCAAAGATCGACGTATGCACCAAAGATGTGTTGGACGAGATCAAAGATCACATGGAAAGCTCTCCAAGTTGATGCTCGTTGAAAGTCGTAACCCGAAAATGAAGCGCTGAAGAAAAAGGCTGAAGAAATCAATATCAGCCTAGGTTCGGTCGACCAAGCGGTTGACCGAATAGGGTTTGTAAAATGGCAGTAGCTATCTCGGTCGACCGAAGGATGCCGCAAAGCGGTAGTAGCTACTTCGGTCGACCGACCAATGCCCGAAATGGGCAGTAGCTCTGTCGGTCGACCGATCGATCAACCGACCTGCGTTCACTGAAGATGCAAACCTGCATCGGTCGACCGATGGGTCGACCAAATTGAGGATTGCAGTTTTGCGTCTGGGCGGTCGACTTCCGGGTGTGCAAGTACCTTCGGTTGGAGAGCGGAGACTTTTTGGTGCAATGTCCTCGTTGTAAGGCATCTCATTAATCTAGTAAAACTAGTTTGGAAATCTTAAGAGGGGTGCTTATGTAGTGGAGCAGGCATTGGGGTTGAATCACTATAAATTCTGTGTTTGAATTGATTTAGTGTTTGTATTTGTTTGCTTTACTATTTAACGCTTCCACATCTAAGCATTCAATTATAAATTGCCTAAACGATCTAAGAAAATGATTAAAACCGGAATTTAGGCTAATTGAGTTAGTAAACACACTATTCACCCCCCTCTAGTGTTGCCATTTCGTCTTCAAGTACTAGGGGGATGACCATTGTCATCATCACCTTCATTAGAAGTTCCAATCTCTTCGGTCTTGGCATAATCATATAGCATATTTAAACTTGCCCAAATATCAAAAGCCGAAGTACAATGCATGACTTTTTCAAAGATGCTATTATGTAAGGTACAAAAAATGGAATACATAGCATCTCCATTAGATTGAAACATTTTCTTGTCAAGTTCACTCTAATCATGCATGTCAATCTTAGGTTCAATATATTCTAATTTTAACATGTTATAAACATCAAAACCTCTAGTCTTTACGTAGGTGTACATCCTAGACTTCGAAAGACCAAAGTTCGATTCATCGAACATAGGAGGTATAGACGCTACACACTCTAGTGCTATTTTTCTGATCGAAGCAAAGTGTAGAAGAGACAGTGAAATCTCAATCCGCTCTGATACCAAATATTGGTGAAATGACCACACTAGAGGGGGGGAGTTGAATAGTGTGTTAACTAAATCTATTTGCCTAAATTCGATTTTAAATATTTTCTTAAACTACTTAGGCAATTCACAATCGAACGATTAAATGCGGAAGCGATTAATGATAAAGCAATTAATACAAATAAAATATCAATGCTAACACAATGATTTATAGTGGTTCGGCCGCAATGCCTATTCCACTACCTAAGCACCGCGCTTAGGATTTCACACCCAAATCCATTAAATTATGAGTAGCTTACTATTGAGGACTTTACACTGGAAAGACCCTACACTCACCTCGAAGGCACTTCCACACCTGGAAGTATACCGCCTTCTTATCAAGTGAGCTTTCCCACCTCAATTCCTAAGACCTACTCCTAACTTAGTTTACACAAGTGGCTTTATATCTTCTTTACCAAGGATACCACTCAATCACAAGACCAAACACTAGGTCTTCTTACAACACATAAGTAAATCACTATTACAAGAAGAGAGTGAAGAGGACTTATCACAACGAGAACACCTCTTCTTCTTGAGTCTAGCAAGCTTGAAGACCCCTTTAATGAAGAACACTTGAGGATAAAGGATCAAGAGCTAGGTTTTATGGATTTGATCAAGGAAAAGCTTAGGAGATGCTAAGGATCACTCTTTAAGGCTTGAAAGCATCAACAACCATGTGGGAGAGAGAGTTTTGGGTGGGTATTTATAACCCCCCAAACTCAAGGTGACGTCAATGAGCATTTTTTTGCCCATTGACGACGCCCAGTCGCTTGCTGGTAGGTCGACCGAGCGAGCGATCGCCGAGCGACCGTGGGCATACTACCACTTTCTAGCACATTTCGGTCGATCGACTTGCCTACTGCCAGTTTTTGGTAGAATTCGCTTGACCGATTGGTCGACCAAATTATCTTTTGCATGATTTCCTGTTCTACCGGTTGACTGGTCAATCGATCGAATCTGGGCAAGGTAATTTTCTTTTGTATTTTTCTTGTGCGCTTCATTTTTGGGTTCCGGCCTTCAGTGTGCGTCAACTTGGAGAGCTTTTCATATGTTGTCTAGACTCGTCCAAGACGTCTTTGGTGCACATGTCGAACTTCTAGAAATTTCCACGACGAACTCGAATGCGTCGACCAATGTCCTTCTGATTTTTGATCGTGGACGTCGAGCACTAACCGACTTGGAACCTGAAAGAATTTCTCAATGAAACATTAGTTCCATGTTTTTTATCATCAAAACCGAGATTAAGACCAAGGTAGAAAACCTTAGGCCAACAGATCCTCATCATCCAAAATCACAGCGCATGGAGCCCTGCACCCCCTCCTTCGTTTCAAGAGAGAGGGGTAAGGAGAAGAAGATGAGGAGCGCGAGGGAACTGGCGCTCTGTCCGACCCTTGAACCCGAGATCTTGAAACCTTCACTGGGTTTAACAAAGGCGGGTGGGGAGATACATCAAGCATTGACCTCTTCCCCTTACCAACCGCAGGGGCCTTCCCTCTCAATTCCTCTAATCTAGAACGGGGGGATGATTGATCTAACCTCAAGGCCATCTCACCAGCAAAAAGAATCCCGAATTATCACATTCAAAATGGCTAAGGTAACAATGCCCTACGACTCTGAACTAACTTATATACATTGTGACCGAGGACTTGTCTCAGTCCCATTTCAGTAACTCTCTATAAGAAAAGGGAATGGAAGGACCACACTGGTTCAAATACTCAATTACTAGCCTATCCGTGGGCAAAATAACCTCCTCCTCCAAGGCCAGAATGGTGATCGAACTGTGCCACTAGAACAGCAGGAACTTCTTCGTGTTTGACACTCCATCAAAAAATAATTGCCAGTTCTTGTCATAACTCATGAACATGCCGAAGAGTTTCCTCCCCGGGGTGCTACTGAAGGACACCCATAAGCACTTCTGCGTCCCCTTTGCGTGAAAGAAGGAGAAGAACATTTTGAGACTCAGTCGACTCCGAGGAACTGCATTAGAATCTCAAAACAACTAACAAATGGCCAACTGCTCGGATGAAGTTGCATCTAGGCGACATTTGCTTGCGTAAGCATGCCTCACACAAAAGCAGTACAAGGTAATCAGACACCAAGATGCTCAAACATAGTTTAGTACACAAAAAAGAATTCACGATCCCTCCTATAGTGGTAGATCCTATCTTCCAAGAACAGGGGAGACACTCGAAGACATCATCAACGTTGAGAGAGAAACCAATACACCTCTACAAAAAGCCTCAATACTGCTAGAGCCGATCATTGCCGAGCTTTGCTGTCACGCCCCAAATTCAGGGTCATGTGATCGGCCAGGGTATACGTGCCTATACCCCTCAGCCTAACCCATGCACATGCTAACTCATAAAAATAGCAGAATAAATAATAGCTTTTATTAATAAAAAGAACCAAAATAGATTTTTATTTCAAAACCTTAAAGTTTTTAATAAATAGCTCAAGTGCGGAAATAAATAAATCGAAGAGCGACAGTTCTTTAACCAATAAAAGTCTGGATAAAACATGAATGTCCCCACGGGACTACAACTCCAAATACCAAAACAAAAGTGCATGACAAACTACTACAGATTTGACTATGACCCCTAACTAGGACTGCTATGAGATCATGTGGCTCCTTTGCTCTCTAGCTGCGCCAAGTGCTCTAGCCCACCTCACCGGTCAAGCTCTGTAAAACAAAACAACGACAATGGGTGAGTTCAAAGAACTCAGTGAGCGATTCTACCAACCCTCACAAAAAAACAAACATCACAGATAAGATGCATAAGGTAACACTCCAGACTAAAGAAGGAAAAGGTCACAAGGGAGTGACCTACTAACAGGCCATTCGGCCATCACCTGCCCGAAGGCAGCCAACACCCAAACGGTGAAGAACAACAGGCCTAAGCCTACCATACCCTAAAGCAACAACACATACTAGGATAATCGGGAAGGCCCTCCGAACTTATCCTAGTATAAAGAAACTCGGGAGCAATCGGGAAGGCCCTCCGAACTTGCTCCACAAGACACATAGGGACAATCGGGATTCACCCATCCAAACTTGACCCTTTAAGATATCACAGGAGTAATCGGGTAGGCCCTTCGAACTTATTCCTTAAAACTATCTCGGGGATAATCGGGTAGGCCCTCCGAACTTATCCTACGAGGCCAAACCAGAACAATCGGGAAAGGCCCTCCGAACTTATCCTAATATAAAGAAACTCGGGAGCAATCGGGAAGGTCCTCCGAACTTGCTCCACGAGACGCGAAGGAACAATCGGGAATCACCCATCAGAACTTGTTCCACAGGTTGGGAATTTGCCATCCAACCTTCCGGGCCTAGCCCGCAATCCGACTCATCAACGAGCCTCTCCGCCATTCATAAATATATGGTGCATCATGACCTAAGTCAAATATTTCCTACTATGCCTTAGGGGTGTTCCTATTGGAAAGTGTCTCAACACTCCATTATCCGACCCCAACTCCTAGACCCGTAATGTCATAAACTCGTGTGGTTTTATTTCATGCATAAACTTCTCATGTTGGTTCATAACAGATTTTACTGACCCTTTTTACCCAATTTTAATTATGTAATTAAAATTTAGTTCACCACAATTAGAGTTTTGTTTTAGCTTACTGTTCTGCCCAAAACTAATGTATCTAATCTGAATATGGTCTCCAGAGTGTGTCCTATGTTTCCAAACTATATTTTCTGGTCGAAATGATAGGTTACACGACTATGTTCAGAGAAATACACACATCACAACAACCATTACAAAATAGAACATATTCATTATCTGAGCATGAAATTCCAACAACATTGAATTTTCAGAATATCATGAAATTAAATCCAAAAATTCACAGAAACTAACTCCCTAATTACTATCACATCAAGATAAATCTCTGAATAAACCATGCTTAATAAACAAGAATATCAAGCATCCCAACTGTCCTTAATCAAGTACTCACCTTTATATTCAAGAATTTAAACCAAGAACTCTCATGCCTCTAAAATCAAACCCCTTTAAATCCACAAGATATATTTCCAAAAATTATAGATTTAATAACAAGCATGCATTTAAATTTACAAATATCAAGATTGATGATCAAATTGATTTATAGAAGGTAAGAAAATCTACATCCTTTAATTTAGGCATTTCATCGAACACTTGGAGGGCCCCCATTTTTCCACCTTGGCCGAGCACCCCTAGGATCATCCTAGGGCTGCCGAGCCCCATAGGGGAGGGTTTAGGGCCTCCTCAAGCATGACACATAAAAAGAACGACAAGAATCTGAGAGATCATCGAAAACACATCAAGAACATCAAGCCTCCAAGAACGGCTTCAAGAAACTCGAAGAAATCTTGAAGAAGGAGGTTAAAACCACCCCCACCTTGATCTTGGAAGAAAGAGTACGATAAACCCAAAATTGGCAGCCTCTGAATCCGACCACAAAGGGGATGGCTCGGCTCAATAAGGGGCGGCGGCTCCTCTTCAGGGAAGGCGGTGGTGGCTACACCCAAGCCGTCGGCTTGGCGGATGGCTTGTGGGCGGCGGCTCCAAGGAAGAGGAAGAGGGGAGAGGGGCGGCTGGCGACTTGGCTATCGGCTTGGCTCCTCTTCTCAAAATCTTGTGTGGCTCCAAATAGGGAGCCACAAGCCAAGGGTAGGGGGTTTTATATTCCCTCCTCAACCCTAACCCTTCTAACCCTTTATCCAACCCGCATCCGCCTCAAGCCGAACATGAACTCGCTAACTTAAATTAACTTAATTAATCATATTCTCCACATAACCATCCATAAATAATATAAACACAATGCACATGCACATCCACATGCCACATAATTAAACAATACAACATAGAAAAATTAAATAAATTTAACTACTCAAGCAAAATTTCATATTCATAATCCTACTTACCCGAGCTCACAGGCTTGCACCGGACCATGAATCGACTCGACTCGACCTTGATCTAGTCCGATAGGCTGGCAAATACAAGCATAAAGGAAAATAATATGATTAAATATCTAAGTTATTACAATCTTCCCTCCTTAAAGAAAATTCATCCTTGAATTTCAGAAAAAAAAATTAAGGACTCTCCAAATCATCAAACAATGAAGGATAACGCTCCCTCATATCCTGCTCCACCTCCCAGGTGGCCTCCTACCCGTAATGGTGCTCCCACCTGACCTTATCCAAGGGGATCTCCTTGGATCTCAATTTTTGGATCTGATGATCTAGCACCTCAACTGGCCGCTCCTCATAAGAGACTGCTGAATCCACCTCCACTGCGGTAGGCTCAATCACATGAGACTCATCCCGAATGTACTTCTTCAGCATAGACACATGGAACACTGGATGTACTCGATGCATACTGGGAGGTAAGGCCAACTCATAAGCCACAGCTCCCCTGCGCTTGAGAATAGCGAACGACCCAATCAACCTAGGGTTTAGCTTTCCTTTCTTACCAAATCTCACCACCCCTTTCATAGGGGATACCTTGAGGAACACCATGTCCCCCTCAGCAAACTCTACCTCCCTGGCATTTCCATCAGCATATATCTTCTGGTGACTTTGAACTGCTAACAGTCTCTCTCTGATTAGCTTCACCATTTCTACAACCACCTCCACTAGGTCAGGTCCTATCATAAGGGAATCTCCTACCTCAAACCAACCTACAGGCGACGTGCATCTTCGCCCATACAATGCCTCAAATGGGGCCATCCCGATGCTGCTGCGGTGGCTGTTATTATAGGCAACTCAATCAGAGGTAAGTGTGTCTCCCAATTGCCCTCCAAATCTAGGACACATGTTCTCAGCATATCCTCCAGCATCTGAATAGTCCGCTCCGACTGACCATCTGTTTGAGGGTGAAATGTCGTACTGAACCGCACCGGAGTGCCCAATGCCTCCTGGAAAGATTGCCAAAATCGAGCTGTGAACTGAGTACCCCGATCTGAGATGATCATAACAGGGACACCATGATATGCGATAATTCAAAAAAACAACCTCGCATACTGCTCAGCTGAAAAGGTCATCTTGACCAGTATAAAATGTGACGTCTTGGTTAGGCGATCCACCACTACCCAAATAGAATCGTTGCCCTTCCCAGACTTTGGCAACCCCGTCACAAAATCCATGGTTATCTTCTCCCATTTCCACTCTAGTACTTCTAGGTTCTGGAGCAACCCTGCAGGCTTCAAATGCTCAGCCTTAACCTGCTGACACACCGGGCACTTAGATACGAACTCGGCCACCTCTCTTTTCATGCCTTTCCACCAATGATTCTGCCTTAGATCATGGTACATCTTCGTGGCTCCCGGGTGCATAGTGAATGTGGACCGATGAGCCATCTCTAGCACCTGCCTGCAAACCTCGGCCATATCTGGCACCACCATCCTATTCTTAAACCTCAAAACGCCCTCCGAGTCCACATTGAACCCATTATCGGCATTGCCTCTCCTGGCTAGATCCTTAGTGAGAGCACAGAAAGCGTCCTCCTCCTGCGCTGCCCGCAATATGTCAACCAACGTGGATTGCACCCTCAGCTGAGCCACCAGCGCACCAGAAGCTGAAACTGATAGGACTGCCCCGCCATCCAAACACATGGCCAAATCCTGAGCCAACAGCCTCCTCTTGACTGCCAAATGCGCCAGGTTGTCCATAGACTTCCTGCTCAAAGCATCGGCCACCACATTGGCCTTCCCCGGATGGTACAAGATAGTGCAGTCATAATCCTTCAAAAGCTCAAGCCATCTTCTCTGCCTCAGGTTCAACTCCTTCTGGGTGAGCAAATATTGGAGGCTCTTATGATCAGTGTATATTTCACAAGTCTCGCCATAAAGGTAGTGATGCCACAGCTTCAATGCGAACACCACTGCTGCCAGCTCAAGATCATGGGTTGGGTAATTCTTCTCGTGAACTTTCAACTGTTTGGAGACATAAGCTATCACCCTGCCATTTTGCATCAACACACAACCCAAGCCGACCTAGGATGCATCACAGTAAACAACAAATCCTCGCGAGCCCTAGGGTACTGATAGAACTGGTGCCGACGTCAAGCGGTCCTTTGAGCTTCAGAAAGCTCTCCTCACACTTACTGTCCCATTCGAACTTGACCTTCTTCTAAGTCAGGCGGGTCAATGGCACTGCAATCCTGGAGAAGTTCTCCACAAACTTCCTGTACTAACATGCGAAACCCAGGAAACTACGAATCTCAGTGACATTAGTCGGCCTTTTTCCAGTTCTGAACTGCTTCTATCTTTACGGGGTCCACCTTTACCCCTTTCCTGGACAGCACATGGCCAAGGAACCCAACACTCTCCAACCAGAACTCGTACTTGGAGAATTTAGCATACAACCCATGCTCTCTGAGAGTTTCCAGAACTACCCTCAAGTGCTCAGCATGCTCCTTCCTACTTTTGGAATAATTCAAGATATCATCAATAAACACAATTACAAATTTATCCAAGAATTCCCTGAACACCCAGTTCATCAGATCCATAAATGTTGTAGGTGCATTAGTCAGCCCGAAGGACATTACCACGAACTCAAAGTGCCCATACCTCGACCTGAAAGCAGTCTTAGGGACGTCAATATCCCCGGATCCTCAACTGATGATACCCTGACCGCAGGTCAATCTTAGAAAACCACTGAGCTCCATGAAGCTGATCAAATAAGTCATCAATCCTGGGTAGCGAGTATCGATTCTTCATCGTTACCTTATTAAGCTGCCGATAATCAATGTACATCCACATGGACCCATCTTTCTTTTCCACAAAGAGCACTGGAGCACCCCAAGGAGAAACACTTGGGCGAATGAAACCCAACTCAAGCAGCTCCTACAACTGGGACTTCAACTCCCTCAACTCAGTTGGTACCATCCGATTCAGCGGAATGGAGATCGGCTTCAGCCCAGGCTTCAAATCAATACAGAACTCAATCTCCCTCTTTGGAGGCAACCCTGGCAACTCCTTCGAAAACACATCAGGGATCCCACACACCAGGGCCGTCCCCCCGAGGTCCCTAGCCGCACCTCCGCCTTCCTCTGCCACAGACACAAAGGCAAAGAAGGACTGGCAACCGTCGAAAAGTAGCTTCCGAGCCCTGAGAGCTGAAATTGCCATCAACGGCTCTCCCCTTCCCTCATCCTAGAAGGTAAACTGGGGTAACCCGAGCTTACTGAAGGTCATAGTCTTAGCCCTACAATCCACTGAGGTGAAATGATCCCCCAACCAGTCCATGCCCAAAATTACATCAAGCTCCAGCGTCGATAGAAGTGTCAAGTCAGCTACCAACACATGTCCACAAATGACAACCTCGCAGCCCTGAAAGACTGTCTCTGCCATCACAGAAACGCCCGTAGGCGTAGACACCATAAGAGGCAATTCAAGCATAGAGGGTTTCCCTGACAACTTAGCAGCAAACAATGCAGATACAAAGACATACGTAATAGCAGGACTTATAACAAGGTTACCTGACTCTACTGCCCTGGACGTCTTAGCTCCCTCTTAGTTCAAAGCAAACACCCGTGCAGCAGGCCTCTCTGAACCACCAGCTTGCTAGCCTCCACCTTGAGTCTGACCCCTCTGAGCCACGGAATCCACTAACATCGGTGCCTTTCCTCTGGTCTGACCAGGCTGCTGACTGCCCTTGCCAAGACAATCTTTTCTGAAGTACCCAACCTGTCTGCACCCAAAACATGTCTAAGAGCGAAACCGCTATGGTCCTGCTCAACTCTAGTCGCACACAATCATGGCCCTTAAGCATAAGGTCACTCTACACCCACAATTTATATTTCCTAAAATATAAGAGATAGATCCTTCAATCAATCCAAAATTTCAGTTATAGGGGAAATTTACCCTCAGCCAACCCCTACAGATTCCTTTTGTAGATATCTATCAACCGGCCCCCCTAAGATTCCTAGGGCCATCCTAACTAAATTGCACCATAAATATTTAACTATACGATGAGACCCAATGAATCATTCAAGATACTAAGCAAACATTGCAAGGATCTCCAATCCAAGCACCCATACAAGGGTAGCCCCCCAAAATGGTGCGCTCTCTAGCATAGGGCCTTTCACGGCCTCAAGCTGTGCTACCTTGGGACTATCCCAGTTTCTCCCGGGCCTGCGGCGGTCTCCCAGAACCCCGGCCCCAGCCTCGGCACTCTGTGGAGTTGCTGCCACTGCCACTCCTATGCGGCACTAAAAGGCCTCCATCAATCTAGAATCACCAGAAAGAAAACAAATCATAATCAGGCAATTAAATTCACCCTAACATTTTGCAAACTTAACCATGAGTCGCGCTGAGGAGCAGACTTAACCCATTGATCTCATAACATACCTCTACCATATACTGACACGCTAGCAATGCCCTATATGGTGAAAACTCTAGATCATAATCAGAACGAACAATTGGAGAAATGGCGACACTAGAGGGGGGGTGAATAGTGTGTTTACTAATTCGATTAGCCTAAATTCTAATTTGATCGTTTCTTGATTAGTTTAGGCGGTTTGCAATTCGATGATTTTATATGCGGAAGCAATAAATGATTTAGCAATTAAAGCAAATAAGAAATCAATGCAAACACAAGATTTATAGTGGTTCGGCCCCAATGCCTACTCCACTACCTAAGCACCCCGCTTAGGATTTCCAAACTAGTTTTACTAGATTAATTTATGTTTCCCTTACAATGAGGACTTTGCACCGGAAAGTCTCCGCTTTCCAACCGAAGGCACTTCCACACCCGAAAGTATCCCGCCTTCCTACCGAGAGCACTTTCCCACCTCAACCTAAGGGACAACTAGAACTAATCCTAGTAATCACTAAGTATACACAAGTGGCTTTACTCCTTCTACACCAAGGATACCACTTCACACAACAAGACCTAACAACCCTAGGTCTTTACACAGACACAAATCCAAAAATAGTTTAAATAACAGATAAAATTTATAATTGAAAAGAGCTTAAAATGAAACCAAGATTTCGTGCTCTTTTGCAATCCTTCAATCCTTCAACTCATCAAGTAGTGGAGCTTGAATCAACACCCGAGTTGAGGAGCAGATCTTGTACGCTTGAAGAAAATGTCGCGGACAGAGAAGCAGCGCAAGCTTTTTGGAAGGCTTCAAATCTTCCTCTTTGAATGCTCAATGAATGCTGTAGAAGTCAAGGAAGAAGTATTAAAAGAATCATATAAGGGTATATTTAGACCCTACTGAAGAAACATCTGTTCAATGGATAGGAAACTATCCGTTATAGGCCGCCGGTCGAATGGTCGGTCGACCGACTGTTTGATCGCCAGCATCGACCGCTCCTTTTACTCTCTGGTCGGTCGACCAACTGGTCAACCACCAGACGCAAATCCCCGATCCGTGATCTTCGGTCGACCTGTCATTCGACCGACGTGATCTTGCATCGTGGCTATTCGTAGGTCGGTCGACCGCCAACCTTACTGCCCAAAACCAGCCACTGTCGGTCGACCTACTGGTCGACCGAAGTGCCCACTGCCGTTTCTCGGCAGTGTTCGGTCGATCGACCGGTCGACCGAAATGGTTGGGCCTTTCTTTCTTATCCTATTCGGTCGACTGCCTGGTCGACCGAAGATAGGCTGAAATTGTCTTTTCAGCCTATTTCTTCCGCGCTTGGTTTCCGGGTTCCGGTTTTCAACGAGAATCATCTTGGAGAGCTTTTGACTTGATCTTTGGACTCTTCCAAGAGACTTTGGTGCACTCGTCGATCTTCGATAAACTTCCACGATGAACCCGAGCACGACGATCAATGTCCTTTCGATTTCTGATTTCTTCTGATAGTTTTGATCTAGGACATCGAACGCTAATTGATATGAAACCTGAAAGATATTCTCAATGAAATTATTAGTCCCATGTTTGTTATCATCAAAACCATCAAAACTGAGATTAAGGCTAAGGTTGAAAACCTAAAGCCAACAATCTCCCCCTTTTTGATGATGACAAACATCCATAAGAAAATATATCATTAAGGCATATAGGATATCAACTAAGGGATTTCTCCCCCTATCCACATGCATATCTATGAGATAAACTCCCCCTATCTATATGTAGGGATTTTCTATATTTTCCTCCCTATTTACCTATACTTTTCTCCCCCTTTTTCTTATACTTCTCTCCCCCTTTTGACATCAATTAAAAAGGGCAAGAAAGGTCTATCTAGTTAATGAGATGAAACACAAGCATTTTTTCATGAAGTTGAGACTCTAAAGATTTTTCATGAAACATGAAAATCTCAACCAAAGGGATGGAAAACAAGTATTTAACATGAAACTTAATTTATACATGATATGTTCAAAACACAATAGGAATTCAAAATTAAGTCATGTATGATCTCAAGTATGAATGTTTTCATGAATATGGTTCTCTTTCATGACATTTTTAGTTTTATTCAAACTTTCAAATTATCAAGATCTAGTAATGTGAAACATGTATATCAAGTTTGAAGATAAACTAATGTCATTTAATCCAAATAAGAACTTAGCATGTTTTCATTTTAAATAAACATGGGAACATGAAAATGCTAAGTCTCAATATTTTGCTATCTACTCATGTTTTCTCATATATAGGCATCTAGACATCAAACATGATATAATGTAAGTCTATGAATTAAGTTTGGGCTTAAGATGAAAATTTTTAAGTTATTTTGTTGACTTAGGTCAACCTATCTTCAAGATTTCAAAAATCAACCTTTTAAGTTTACACAAAATCATGTTTTTGACAAATATTTTTGAAACCAATTTTTGGATGAAAATTTTGATACCAAATATTGAATGGTCATTTGAAATGCATGTATCATGTTCGAACTCAAAATGAATTTTCTAAGTTCATTTTTCATCCTACATTGTTTTTAATAAAAACACTAGATATTTCTAGCTATCATTCAAGAATTCAAAATCATTCCTAGAAATGATTTTACTCAATCAATGGTGTGAATGATATTAGAAACATAATCAAAACGGTATACACACGCTTTCATTTGAAGTTTTTGAAAAAAATTCAATGTATCGAAAAGATTGATATATCAAATAAGTGATACTTTGTGTTTTTTAAATCCAACTTCAAAATTCCATTTTAAATTAGATTCTTGATGAAATTTTTACACATAAGACTAGATTTTTTAGTGAATGTGTAGTTTCAAGAATCATGTAAAAAAGATTTTTCTATATTTTCCTAGAAATAACTAAAATTGGTGATACCAATTGTTGAACAAATGGCAATCCTTGTAATTTTCAGTTATTCTTTAAAACTTGTTCAATTTTTATTCAAACTTTCATGACACCATAATGTGATCATGTAAAGAGTATATGTCAAGTTTGAAATAAAAATTATGTCCTTAAGTCAAGATATCAACCTTCCTTAAGTCGCACAACACAAGGATGAGGGGTTTTAATCCCTCATCAAACCTTCCTTAATGGCCCTAGACTTTTAATCATGACTCGACTAAACTTGAGCTCGACTTGGGTTTCGACTCTTCCCGCAACACGAGTCGACTTAAACTCGATTAAAGTATAAATGCATAAAAGGAAAGAGTCATTTGCCCAATTTAATTGCATACATCATTAGTTGAATCAAACCTTTTCACTCGAGGCGATCCCGAGGCTCGACTCGACTATCCCCGGGTCCGGCACGCTGCACCCAAATAGATTTTTATATTAGGAAATTTTTCTCGGGTCTTTCAGCCTTGCATTGTGCCATGTCCATAAATGAGTACAATAGAATTGCTACATATAAATCGGCATATGAAATTTGACATGTTCTTGAAACTACTCATTAAGGTACATCTCAAGTCAAAGAATCAAAGATAAATTTACTTATGCATGACTATGAGTTATTTAGAATGTCTAGCCATGTATCTATCAATGATATGTACTCTAGATTTCATAATATCACTAATGGTCTATTTAGTCTTGGCAAAGAAATTAAGAAGAAAGGGTAAAGAAGCTACTTCGGTCTTTGACACTAATGTGGGAACCAAAAGTGATCGCAATACAAGAAGCAAAGGATCTCTCAACCTTGAAACTTACGGAGTTACTTGGGTCCTTAATAACTCATGAAATCCACATGAGAAGCCACAAGGAGGAAGAAGCAAAAGAAGATTCAAAAGGGAAGAACATAGCATTGAAGACCTCCCAACGTGAAGATTACTCCTCCTCCTCCTCCTCCGAAGATGTGGGAGTTTCCTATGAAATGTGCATGTTAGCCAAAAGAATGTGGAGACTAACAAGAAAGTCATCTCACAAGAAGAATAACAAGGGAGAGTGGACATGCTTCCAATGCCAGAAGCCGGGACATCTAAGAAAGGATTGCCCTCTAGTCAAGATCTCAAACTCCACCTCACCATCATTCCAGAAGGACAAGAGGAAGAAAAAGAAGAAAGCCTTCATCAAGTGAAGAAAACTCCGGAAGTGAAGAGGCAAATCTTTGCCTCATGGGCCCATGGCCTTGAATGATGAGGTACCTCTTACTTTTACTATTAATGATGAAGTTTATACATAAGAACAACTTGAGCATGAATTTGACATGATGCATGAGGAATTTATGGTTGTTAGAAAAACTATAAAAGAATTAAAAAAAGGAGAAAGTTAGACTAGAAAATGAAAATGCATCTTTGCTTTCATCATATGATTCTCTTGAAAAAGAACTTGATAGTTTAAAGAAAGAAAGCAAACCCCTAGATGGTAAATTGCTTAATTCTTATAATGCCATGAAAATTGAAGTTGAAAAATCTAGGAATACTTTTGCTAAAATTGAAGTTGAAGTCGAGCAAGATGAGTTGTAATAGACATCACACATATTATTATAAGCTTCAGCATAAACTGCTCAACAACTAGAGTAGTTGTGACTCTCTTTACAACTGAGAACTTAATAGAACCCCTCAAAGGCAAAAGCATAAGATGTAATTGTCTTTTCAACTAAGAACAATCTAGGAATACTTTTGCTAAATATAGCCAACACACATACGCCAAATACTAACAATCTCTCCCTTTGGCTTATTTGACAAAACACAACAGTCATCCACTCATCCATAGCTATAGATAAAATATTACAATAGGCAAAGTCACACAGACAAACAAACAGTCACAGTAGTCAAACCAGAATACATTAGCAACCAAAGATTAGGCAAGATAGGTAAGGCTACAACTAGATGTACCATTTCTCCCCCTTTTTGGCATAATAAGCCAAATGAGATGTAGTGAGAGTACCAAGATTAATCATAGCTTGAAGAATCTGAAAGACTACCAGAGAAGGGAGAAACAAGACCTGTTGAAGTTGTAGTGAAGTGCTCAATGACTTTCATCTCAATAGAAATAAACTGTTGTTGAAGTAGAGACATCATTTCCCTTGCAATATAGAGTTCCTCAAGAATAGACTGTTCATTAGCAGTTGAAGCACTAGAGGATTTCATGTTTTGATTTGGAACCATGATGGGACTATAGGGATGAACTAACTAGTTCAAGAAATTCTACAGATGAGCATTTAAAGCCTTGCCTTTCCAGAATTCCATAAATTAAGATTGGAAAAATCAGAAACATCTTGGAATTAGAATTCAATATAGATCTAAGAGATGTAATTTGTTCAAAAATCAAAACATCCTAGATCAAAATGTATCCTATTGGTTATCTTGAACAACAACATCACCATTTCTCTGCTCAGAAAAATGATGTGAGATGTAGGGATCCAAAAATACCTTGCACTATGAAACAACACTGCATGGAAGGTATTTAAAGAAGAAGATTTGATATCATGTCCACCTATCTAGTCTATAAATTTACCATTTGGTACCTCTGGCCCAACAGTTCTCAGAACATCAATAGGATTTATCAGGAAAATCAGTTGAAGAAGAAGAAGTAAAATTAAGAAACTCATTAATGATCTCAGGATTATATATATCCTTAGCAAGATTGCAGTAAAACTCCAAGATAGGTAATTTGTAGTTAGGAGTAACAATCATGAAAGAGCTAGATCAAATCTTTTTCTCAAGAATGTCCAGAACTGGTTTCTACTTCAGAGAGAACTGTGCTAAATCTAGATCGAGGTCTTTGTGAGATAATACCTCTTAATTGAAGAGCCTTCCAAAGAGGGTAGAGATCATCAAAAAGTAGTCCTTTGTGAAGCTTGTTGGTGATTTTTTTTTTTAAGTCTTCCAAGCAGATATTAGTTGTGTTTGGATTCTTCTACAACTCAGTATCATTCTTAGTGGTTTGCTGGACAACTTCCTCAGCAAGCACTTGATGTTTAATCTTAGATTCAGGTGCAGGAACAGAAACTGCATCAGGAACTGGAGTAGCAGTTTCAACTACTTCTGGTATAGTTGTAACTGCGGCGGTCTCTGGTACGCAGTTTCAACTAGTTCTTGCTCAGTTGTAATTGGGGGAATACTGGCAGAAGGATTTTGGTACAGGAACAGGATCTATTTGTTGTTCATAATTATCAAAACCTGTAGCAATTTAGAGAGACCAGTATCCACTAGAGTGGAATCATGAAAAGTGACAACAAATGTGGCAGTTTTAACTATGTCAGCTTGAAAAGTAATGGTGGAATAGGAAATTGATTGCCATACAAAAACTCCCCCTCAACATGAGAATTCTCCCCCTCGGGAATATAAACCCTAGGTAGAGAATCATCAATATTTAAACTACAAACCTCGACCCTTTCTTAGGAGGTGATCTGACTTGCATAGTTTGTTCCAATAAGGAAAGGATGAACATTGACAAAATTTTCTACAGTCATATGTTTCATCTTGAGCTTGAAAACAAAGAGAGACACCAAGGATATTGTGTAGGTAAAGGTTAGCACAACCGCTCTGATACCAATTGTAAATGTATGTGTCTCTAAGGGATCTTCTGTTAAGGGCAGTTGAATTGGGAGTTGCAACTGCTTGTAGGTAGCAAACTAAGAACCAAAATAAAAAAAACACAAGGAAGCACGCAAACACAAAGATTTGTTTACGCAGTTTAGTGACAACATATGTCACCTAATCTGCGGGGCACTCACCCGACAGATGTTCAATCCACTCTCTATAAGTACAAAATAAATCCTGTATATTTCACACCCGAAATTCGACTATAGTATTACAGTGAATTGGAAATAACAAAAACTTATTTGCTATTACAAGTAAATACCAACTTGCCACTCTATGACATCCCAGCCACAGAGTTCTGTCCTCCACACAGCCTTGTGTTGTAGTGAGCTTTCCACCTGAAACCAATCTTCTCCTGAAGATAAGAAATATCTACACTCAGTAGTCTGCACTCAACAGTCTCAACTACTCAAATAACTGGCAACACAGTTTAAGCACATATGAGTTGATAGGAGTGGATCCATAGAAGTAGATCAATAAGCGCAAGTCCGTATTGGGTGGATAGGAGTGGATCCAATAGAGATGGTTAATCTTCTTAAACATTCTCTCACTCTTTTATAAGTAGAATAGGCAACCCAAAAGTCATAGCCATTACTCCACAAGAGAAACTCCTAAATCCATAACTCCATCATCATATATAACCATTCACTCCACCAATGAATGACCAACGCACTACTACTCAAGGAAATTTCTAATTTCATAACTTCATTAATGACCATTCACTCCATCCATGAATGACCAAAGCCACAATGTTCCATGATGACCATAACTCCTCCAAGGCCATAAAGTAGTATCTTTATTCTGCATCAAAACTCCATTAAGCATCATAAAAGTCCAAGTCCAAATGTCTCTATAAATGATCAATCAAGATTTACTCTCAGCATATATATTATCAATACTCTCAGCATCATTCAAGCAATCGTCACAACAAGATAAACATCGCAGCAGTATAAACTTCATTGTAGATAGAGTAATTGAGATTGGCCAATGCACAGTTAAAATTGTCTGTCTTGCATATTCGTATCTTGTCTTTCCTCATAAATAGAGAAGGTCAACCAACTTCCATAAATGTATTTTAACAAAGGATCTTAACTTTAGCGATTTCAAACTCAAAAGACAACCATAACACATCATGATACTTCGGCCATAAAAGCTTCAAGAAAAACATTGCCGCCATAAAAGCTTTAAGAAAAACTGCCAGCCCATTAATGGAGACCACTTTATTTCTTTCATAATTAATTTTTGGTCATAAAGGCTTCAAGATAACTGACCTATATGAATAAATTCGGACTTAAACACTGATCATTAACAACATCCGGTATTAACTATATCAAAGATATAAAAGAGAATCATCATTAATACTGGAAACCAAAGGTCATCATTTTTGCAGCATTCCCATTCAAAAAAACCATAGACTACAGTAGCAGTTAAAACTGTCCTCACATAGTAGTAACTACGTTCAACATAAGCAGAACTCCTCATAGTTGTGACTCACTACAAGAGATTATTTCTTTAGTGGCAATTAATTTGTAGCAATAAATAATTGGTGCTAAATAACTTAGAGATACATCATTTAGCAATTATTACTAAAAACTCTATAAAAAATTTATAGATTTCAATATATATGTATACATTTAGTGGTAATTATTTTTATCTTTACCAGCAATTGTATAAATTTCTTCTAAAGCCTTTAACGACAATAGATCTAGTGAGCATTCATTAATTGTTGGTAAAGATTTTTGCGGTATTTACAATTGTTAGCAGACGTCATAACAATCACTACTAAAAGGCCAAATTGTAGTAGTGTTTAGTACTGTCCAACCTGGAATACTTTTGCTTAAGCAACCACAGAGCAAGTAATAGTTAGACAACATAATTTAACCTGTAAGTATAAACTGAGAATTTCAACATAAACTTAACAGCAATTGTAACTAACATACAGCTGAATGATCATACTTTTGCCAAATATAGTTGCAGCAGTTGACAAACAATTGAGATCTTCAATATAAACTCCATAGTAGTTGCAACTCATATACAATTGAGAACTGGACGATAATCCTTTTGCCAAATATAGCCAATACATCATAAGCCAAACACCAACAGACTCAAGTCAATCCAACTACAACTTAGCCCACGACATCCATCCAGCCATACAAGGATACCGACATCCTTCATTTATTACGAGGGATTAAATAGTAATAAGCCTGACATCTCTGGGATAAACCTCAACCCATTCTGAGCATATCCCCGCGAGACTCAGGGACACATAATCGCCTCGAGACATCCCAATCGTGCACTATAAAGAGACACGACCACGTCAAATACACTATAGATTACAATTCTATACACACCATCTAGAATTTCTTCTTACTTGAGCGCCAGAGTGTCTTTGCAGGTCCCCCACTGGAGCAGCGCTAGACCAAGATACGCACGGACCCGCATCATCCCGACTTCAAGCAAGATCAAATTCTAAGAGAATGCATTTTCTATATTGCTCATTTTTAAATTATATACTTGAATTTATTATATGATTATGCTAAGATCGGAGAGATGACTACTTATATTGAAGGTGGTGATGACAATGGTCATCCATCCACTACTAATGTGTCTTTTGATGCCCATAGTATTGCTAGCAAAAGAAGCACAAACAAGAATCAGAAACGAAAACTTAGGTGCTTCCTTTGCCAAGAGAAGGTGAATTGTCCTCTCTTGAAGAAGAAATCCAAAAAGAAGTGTGCTTCAACATCCACATCCAAATCAAGTGAAGCCTCTACAAGGCATGACAATGAAGCTACATCAAACTTTTACTTCATGGGTCTTCGGAATGAGGTATATTTACCATCTTCTAGTCATGTTCAAAATGTTGACGATAGTGATTCTAGTAGCTCTAAATCTCTTGACATGTCTTATTAAGAACTATAGAAGAATGTAAAAATATGTATGACTTGCTCTTGAAAAAGAACAAGAAAAATACAAAAATAAAGAAGGAAAATTTTATGGCTTAATTCACATGTGCATGATTTAAAACTAAAATTTGAGAAATTGAAAACAAGTTCATTTGATTCTTGCCATGATACTTTGAATCTGGGATTAAGAAATTGAAAAGTAGAAATGCATATTTAAAAAATGAAAATGATATGTTGAAAAATAAATTGAATATCAAAAATGGCAACTTGAAAAGTGATATCAAGATTGAGAATGAAAACTTGAGAAGTGAAAGTTCAAGAATGAAAAATGAAAATTGCCTTTTGATGTTTTGAAAAATAAAGTTTTATGCTTAACTAAAAGTGTAAACGACCATAAAAGTATATATGCATTTAGGAAATTTCAAAAGAAAAATGTTTTTTCTAAGAATGCTCATCCTCATTATAATTCACATGTTAAGCATTCTAATGTTAGACCTCATGTCCATAACAGGAATTAAAAGAAAAAAAATTAAAGGATATTATTTTTGTTGTGGTATACTTGGGCATGCGATTTATAATTGTGCTTTTAAGATGAACTCAAGTGAGTGAAGATACTTTGGGTACCACAGCTCATTAACCCCTAAGGACCCAAAGCCATTTGGGTACCAAAAGTTTCATGATCACTTGTCGGGGGAGCTACCACACAAGGGTGAAAGATTGATGATGTTTGAAGTTGACCAAGGATCCAATGAAGAATCTTCATTTGGTTGCAACTTGTAGTCATCATGATGCCTAGGTAAAGTTGGCATCACAAGTAATATGGTATCATCTCCTTACTTTGTTTGGTTTCACTTAAGTTGGAGTTCTTGATACTTGGTTAATCTCAGTTGATTTCACTATTCATGATACATTTTAAAAATGAACTTTGATATTTGATTTCTCGGTCCATTCGTAGACCTTAGTGGCCTATAAAGGACCTGTTCCTACCTAAGGACCAGAGTAGTCCGATCCGGCTCAAGTTTGTGGGACTCCAAGGTGGACGTAATAGAAAATGGAATCTAGGGTGCTTGAGGTGTGTCGTATTTGTATTTATTGCAAGCGAAGGTGATGACGCCACCCGACAATCTCACGAGGATATTGCTCAGAATGGGTTGAGGCTGATCCCAAAGATGGCAGGCCTAGAATGACATATCACTTGTGATAAGGAAGGATGTGGATGTCCTTGTTTGGCCGAGTGGAGCCCCCGAGCAGAGCCGTCTGGTCTGGCTCGAGTCAGGTTTGGGAGTACGGCCGGGTGGAGCCCATGGGAAGAACTGTCTGGTTTTGCTCGAATTGGTTTGTAGGGCGCTGTTGGGTCTAATTCGATCGGGGCCAATAATTCTAGTCTAGTCTATAGCCCCCAAGCTTAGCCCCCATGCCTATTGTAGGATCTGTTGGCTTTAGGTTTTCAACCTTAGCTTTAATCTCGGTTTTGATGGTTTTGATGATAACAAACATGGGACTAATGATTTCATTGAGAATATCTTTCAGGTTCCATATCGGTTAGTGCGCGACGTCCGCGATCGGAGAAATCGGATAAATCGACAAGGATGCTCGTCGGCGCTCAGGAATCTTCAAGAAAGGGAGTTTAGGTTTAGGGTGTCTATAAATTAATGTAATCCTCATGATGTTGAATAAGAAACCCAAAAATCTATCCCGAACCCCAAACCATGAAATTTCGGGACCGCCCTGAAATTCACTAAGACTAGGGAGCTCATTGGAGGGCTATATGATCCAAACCTTTTCTTGAAATAAAAAATGGCAGTAATTGTTCCTTGGGTCAAAACTAGATAACGAGGTATTTTTTAGGATTTTTTGGAAGCCTTTAGCATATCCTTATTTGACCCGAAAGATTAGGAAATTTCCATTTTATACTAGATCCCAAGAACTAGATTTTGATCCTTAGGGATTTTAATTTTTTAGATATTTTTATTGAACTCAAATGGGGTATAATCCTTATATAACAATTATGTTTTAAAGTTATAAAGTTATTTAACTTAAAATTAATAAATGTTATATAAGTAGACGTAGTGAAGACGGAAGCAGAAAAACCAAGCAGAACAAAGTTGTCTGCCTTGTTCAGCCCATGTTTCGTCGACCGACTGGTCGATCGAATTGTGGCAAAAATTGGTAGAAACCAATTGGTCGACCAGTCGATCAGCTGAAGATGGGAAAGAAATTGCGGAAAGCCTCGAGCGATCGACCGACCACAAAGTAAAGAGAAGCGGTCGAATAACCGGTCGACTGACCATTCGATCGACCATTCGACCGGTGCTCTGCAATGGATAGAAAACTATCCGTTGAGCAATCGTTTCTTCCATAGGGTATAAATATACCTGTTATAACTTCTTTTAATCTCTCTCTCTCACACTCTTATAGAAATTATTGAGCCATCAAGAAGAGAGATTTAAGCCTTCCAAAAGAAAGATTGCTTGCGGTCTGCTCCCTCTAGGAACACCTTCTCAACCGCCAGCTGCTACCTCAACTTGGGAGTTAATTTGAGCTCATTCCCTTGACGAGTTGGAGGTTCCAAGACTTTGAAAAGAGCACATCTTCTTGGTTTTATTCTTAGCTCTTTCAATTGTTATTTTTACTGTTATTTTTCCTTGACTTGAGTTTGTAAAAGACCTTGTGATAGGTCTTGGTGGGTAAGTGGTTACCTTGCAAGGTGTAAAGCCACGTGTGTGTGTAAACATAGTGTTTACTAGGATTAGCTTAGTTGTCCCTTAGGGTTGAGGTGGAAGAGGACTCTCGATAAGAAGACGGTAACTTCCGAGTGTGGAAGTGCCTTAGGTCGAGAGTGCGTCTCTTCGGTGAAAAGTTCTCGTGTATAAGGGAAACGTAAAGTAATCTAGTAAATCTAGTTTGGAAATCCTAAGCGGGGTACTTAGGTAGTGGAGTAGGCATTGGGGCTGAACCACTATAAAATTCTTGTGTTTGCATTGTTACATCTGATTGTGAGAAATTGTTTTTATCTTGCTTTCGAATTTAATCGCATAATTGAAACACACCTAAACATTCTAAGTAAATGATTAAATTATAACTTAGACGAATAAATTAGTAAACACACTATTCAACCCCCCTCTAGTGTTGCCATTTCGCCAACAGGATCAAGTATATCATCATACCAACTCAGTATTTATCTTTATGTATCACACTTTGCTCAACAAGCTGGGGGTTCATCTTCCTTTAATCGACTTCAAGCACACTATCCTAAATCTGGTTAATGTCGCTCCCACTCAATTGTACCCGAATAGTTTGGTGTTTGTTTGGTACTTTGAGATTGTGATGGAGTGTCTCGAAAGTAAGCCAAGCCTCTATGTGTTGTTTTCTCTTTTTCAAGCAAAGGGACCATAAAAAGAATTGTGTGTGTCTTTCAATACCATCCCCGGGAGGAAACTCTTTTCTTTTGTTCAAGAGTTCGTATAAGGGGGTTCAAGACCCGCTATTTTAGGGTTAGATCGTGAGAGGACGTTTCCCCCCTTCTTTTTGGGGTAATCCTAATTCTTAGAGAAGTTTCCTCTGTCTTGGAGGTCGGAGCCTTGTTTCGTTCAGGATTTTGAGGAAGGAGGTGTTCCCCCTGAGGACGAAGTTCTGGTCACCTTTTTGTCACAAAATTGTCCTTCTTTGCTCCGCAGGAGATATTCGATAGGAGTCATGACGAGCCATTGGTTCTGGAATACATAAGTAGGTTTGTAGTGTGGAGTGTTCAGTATTTCCTTCGTTTGAAAAGTACTCACTTGATTTTTCTTGGTTTATACAGGAAGAATGTCTTCGTTGTGGAAGGCCCTGGGCACTCGTACTCGATGGGCAAAGATAAAGGGGAACAATTTGAGAGGTAAAGAGAAAACTCCCTTGGTAGCGAGTTTGCTAAAATCCATGGAGTCTCGGGATCCGAGGTCTTCAATGCCTCCTGCCCCAGAAATGACTAGACGGTTTATTCCTTCAGATTCTCCAACTTTACCTGTGTTTGTGAGGGCCCAAGCACTCAAATAGTTATGCTCCTAGTGGGAGGTGTTAATATCATGCCTGTGGTGGTGACGGGAAATCGCCTGCTGGCACCTCTGCAACCAACTGCACCTTCTAGAGGTGGTAAGGATGTTCACCTCGGTGCTCAGGTGGAGTTTCTTGAGGGATGGATCCATGTGAATTTTATCAGACCCATTTTTTCTGCTGGCCGGGGGGCTAATTCAGGAGGTTTTTGTCGAGGGTGTCAGAGGCCCATTCTCATGAGGATGAGCCGCTAAAGTGGGTTCTAGAACCCAAGGCTGGTGAGATTATTTGCCTCAATGCCCGAGTAAAGGAGGTAGAAGACCAATTTGCTACTACAAAGGTGGAGTTGGTTAAGCTTTATCAAGACTTGGCTAAGGCCATAGCGGAGAATTCGCGTTTGCAGGCCGAGGTCGAGTCGGCTAGAGCGCGTTTGCAGGCCGAGGTCGAGCCGGCTAGAGCTGAGGCGGACAGATGGAGATCTATAGCTCAGGACCTTGAGAATGAAGTGAACCGCTTCAATGATCCTACCTTTGAGGTGTACGCTGAAGGTTTTCATAAGGCGATTGAGTAGGCTTGGCGTTTTGCTCTTGGAATTGACTTCTCAAGCTTGATATTTCCAAGGAGGTAAAGGATGATGATCTTGCGGTTCTAGTGATCGAGAAGGAAACTCCTAATTATTCTGGTGAGAGGTCACCTTCAGTAGCTCCTGGGCGGGGTCTGACAGATAGTGACATTTTGGAGGGGAGTGTTTCTATTATGTTAGCTGAGGTCGAGTCTCATGATGGTTAAAACTTTAAACTACTAGTGTGTGGCCTGTCTGGATTGCCTGTACTGCCTTTGGGGCAATTTAACTAGTTAGCTCATTGTGCATCTACTTTGTGCCTTGCATGTTTTATTTTTACAGTATGCTTTTATGGTGACTTGGTAGTAGAGTTTTTGCTGCATGTAGCATTTAGCTCCCTTCTGAAGGGAGAGTTTTTGTTCGAGGTTGAACCTCCTACAGTAGCTCCGAAGTTGTTCCAGAGGTTAAGCAGTAACGATAAGGCTCAGCGTCCATCTAGGTCCGTTTTAGAATCAAGCGAACCTGTGTAATGGTGGTAAAGCCAAAAGTAGCGGCTCTTAGGACTGAGAGCTGCATTCGGGGGTTCAAGCTGAGCTCACCGTGGAGCGTAAGGCAGGTCTGCGTGCAAGGAGTTGAGCAAGGCCGCTGAGGTTGGAAGTAATGGTGTGATAGCCAACGAGCCAGACTAATGAATGTTGGTCTAAGGTTTTCAACCTAGGTCTTAAGATCAATTTTGATGATAACAAACATGGAACTAATGTTTTCATGGATAAATATTTTTAGGTTTTAAGTCAGTTAGCGCACGACGTCCCCGATCTAAAAAATCGGAGAAATCAGAGAAATCGACAAGGTCACTTGTCGACGCTCTTGGGATTCATTGGGAAGATAGAGTCTAGGTTTAGGATGTCTATATCAATTGTAAAATTCTTATTATGATGCAAAGATCCCTAAAGAACCAAATGCGAAATCCGAAACTCGAACTGGAAGAAAGAACTTGGCTGAAATTACACTCAGTGCAGTTTCGATTGACGATTCGACCGATGGTTCAGTCGATCGAAGGGTCGATCAGACAACGACCGAAGGTTCCTGGAAACGTTCATTAGCCATTCGGTTTACCATCGGTCGAATGGTCGATCGACCGAACCATCGACCGACCGATCGACAGGTGGAAGGCCAACGTCTCTTTTTTGAGCCCTGGAGTTCCTTGTTCCGAGCCTTACCGCTTGGCTGCTTGTAAATTGATCCTCCCAGCCTTCCACCACAACCTTGATCACGTCTAATACACTTGAGACATTCTTTGATCAATCCTAAGCCACATTGAGCCAATTCTTGTAAAAACCCTTGCTTTGATCCCTCATCTCTTTGAGTAAGCCTTCACTTCATTGTTTCACCATCAAAGACAATAAGTGGGAGTTAGGAATCTTGTTGTGGAGCTAAGTACTTTATTGTTTAATTTATTGCTCCATTTAGTGTTGTATTTTGTGGTTTATTTCATTGTATTTCAAGTTCGTAAACCTATGGTGCTAGGTTGTTTGATTGGGTGGTTGCCTTGGTTGTAAGGCTTAAGTCCACCGATTTAGTTGGTTTACTAGGATTGAATTTGTTGTCCTTAATGTTTTGGTGTGGGAGAGTGTTTTCGGTAGGAAGGCGGAGATTTTCGGGTGTGGAGTGCCTTTGGGTTGAGAACGGAGATTCTTCGGTCTAAATTCCTCATTGTAAGGAAACAAATTAATCTAGTGAAACTAAGTTGGAAATCCTAAGCGGGGTGCTTAGGTAGTGGAGTAGGCATTGGGGCCGAACCACTATAAATCATTGTGTTAGCATTGACATCTTGTTTGTGTTTAATTTCTTTATTAATTGCTTTCGCATTTAGTCTTTGAATTGAGAATTGCCTAAGTAATCAAGAAATGATTAACACCGGAATTTAGGTTAAGATTATAGTTAATATACTATTCACCCCCTCTCTAGTGTAGGCCATTTGATTTACATTTGGTATCAGTGCGGGTCGTGGATTGAGATTTGACCATCTCGTCTACTTCTAGCCTCGATCCGTGAATGACACTTGAGAGTTTAGCGTTTGCACCATCTAGGTTTGATGAGACTAACTTTGGTGTTTGGAAGAGTAGGATGTATGCCTTTTTAAAACACAAAGTATAGATTTATGGTGCATGCCAAAAAATAAATATGTTGAGCCCACCATTGACATTAATGATTGGACTCAGTAACAAGTTAGATTGTTTGATTTGAATGCTAAAACATTGAACTTTCTATATTGCTCATTCTTTGGTGATATACTTGAAAAAGTTATGCATTGTTCATCCGTATTCGATATTTGGGCTTATTCAAACATGCTTTATGATTATGCAAAAACCGAGAAGTATATTACTTTAGATGAAGGAGGTGATGACAATTGTCATACCTCTAGTTCTAATGAGGTTTTTGTTGACGAAAGTTCATCTAGTCAAAGGAACACCAAAAATTGGAGAAGAAAGCTAAGGTGCTTCCTTTGTGAAGAATAGGGACATAAAAGGAAGAATTGTCCCCATTTGAAGAAAAGGACCAAGAAAAAAAATGCTTTCAAGTCCATCTCCGAATCTAGTGGAGCATCTTCCTTTCATGATGAAGAAGCCACTTCACACATTTGCCTCATGGGATTTAACAATGAGGTAAACCCTTCCACTTCTCATCATGATGAAAATTTCATTGATAATAATAGTGATAGTCAATCTAGTTCATTTAACATGCTATATGAGGAACTAGTTGAGGAATGCCAAAAAATGTATGCTTTGCTTGTCAAAAAGAACAAAGAAAATAGGAAGAAAAGGAAAATTCTAAGCTTAGTGGTCACTTGCATGTTTTAGAGTTAGAAAATGAGAAATTAAAAACAAATTTGAAATCCTCTAGTGATACTTGTCATGATGCACTAAAACTTGAAAATGAGGATTTGAAAGCTAAACTAAAGCTTAGAAATAATGATTCTAAAATTGAGATTGAAAAATTGAGATTAGAAAACTCAAAAATCAAGAATGATAATAATATGTTGAAATCTCAATTGCATGCTATTCATAAATCTATGAACAATTTGAAAATTGAGGTTGTATTCCTAAATAGGAGAGTTGATGATTTATCAAGTGTTTCATCCCTTATGAATCCTAGAAAAACAAATGCTTCATTTAAGAATGATAGCACTCATCATCATCCCCATGTTAAGCATTCATTCTTTAAACCTCATGTTTAAAGAAAAAAGTTTCATGGATATTGTTTTTGTTGTGGTATATATGGTCATGCTATCCATGATTGTGCATTTAAGAAGAATCCAAGTGTGGCTAGGACACTTTGAATTCCTAGGCCAACTCACCCCCAAGGACCCAAAGCTATTTGGGTACCAAAAGTTTCTTGTTCTCTTGTAGGGGGAGCTACCACACAAAGGTGAAATGAAGATGGTTGATTGAAGTTGCACAATGACTCAAAGGTTGTACTTCTTCAAAGTTGCAACTTCAAGTATCATGATGCCTTAGGTAAATATGACATCAAAATATTTTGGTACCGTCTTTTAACTAATATTGATTTATTTTAGTTGAAGCTTATGATACTATGCATAATTCGGATGAGTTTTGTCGCTCTCTATATGGTTTTATGAAACAATTTTTTATTTTGATTTTCGGTCTCTTTGGAGACCTATGTAGCCTATAAAGGGCTAGTGCGACCTTGCAGTTCTAAATCGTAGGCTCATTGTGGCTTTTTGGTTTTCAACCAATAGAAAAGGTTGGAGATCATGTTATCAAATATTTCATATCTTGTGATCTCTTAATTTGATTTGGTTTCATGATGATTCCTTTTGAAACGAATTTTTCACTATATAGCTTAGGTTGAAACTCCCAAATGAAAATTTCATTTCACCTTGGCTATTTAGTTTGATAGCTTTCATGTAGCTATGTTTTCATTATTCCACTAGTAATGATTACTTGCAAGTTATTAAAAATGGAAGGCTAAAGCTACTTAGAATGTAAAAGACAAGTTTGGCAAGATTTTCTTGTATGAGATATGATTTCATTTTTCACTAGAATGTAATACCTCAACATTCATTTGTTATTGGTATCTCTACTCATGATTGAAATTGCATGACAAATCTTTGAATTCTCATGAGTAGGTAGAATTTTAGCACATTGGCAAATTTCATTGAACAAAACTTGCCCTAGGTTAGAATTTATCGTTAGAGACTTCCTTTTTAAGTCCAAACTAGTTAAACATGTTTAGATGTACACTTGACATGCTTCTAGGTGTTTAAAGTTGAAAAATCATGTGTAGATAGACAAAGTGATAATTAGCTCATCTTAGGGGACTCTAAATTGAAGAAGTTTGACCTAAGTCAACAAATTGACTCAGAAAATTTATGTGGAGCCCAAACTTCACAAACATAATTAGATCTACTCATGTCACGTGTCTATGTGTCTAAGTTCGAAAAACCATGAGTATAAGTTAAAATTTGATACTTAGCAAATCTCATGATAACTTGCCTATTTTGAATGAAATCTTGACCAAATGATATTATTTTCATTTCAAACTTGATACAAATACTTTTCATGACCATATCTTGGTATTTGGAAAGTTTGAATGAAATCTAGAAGTGTTTTAAAAAATAACTGATATTTATGAAAATGTCATTGGAAATATATTTATGAAAATGCCATTGGAAATTTCAGCATGTTCAGTTATTTTTAGAAAAATATAGAAAAAATCATTTTTGACAGATTCTTGAAACTGCATCTTCATTGAAAAATCTAGTTTCTCTACTAAAAATTTTAGAAATTTTCATGAAGATTGTGATTTATCGTAGATTTTCGAAGTTCATTTTCAGAAATCCATAGTATTGTTTCCGTCAAGAACTCATTTTTTCGATACTTTGCCTTTTATTTGAAATCTTCGAATGAGACTTCAAGTATGATGTTATAATCATGTTTTTGGTATCATTCTCATTTTAACTCATGAAAAATCATTTCTAAAATAGTTTTTGATATGTTGATCGATACATGAAAATGTCATCACTTGAACTTAATGCATGAATACTAGACTTAAAATTCTTTGATATCATGTATTGATGTGTCTCAAATGGATATGTTGTTTTCGTCCCTTGGGTTGGTTGACTTCGCTTTGATAAAAAATATATTTGCTCCCATAGTTGACTTTTCTTGCCCTTTTTGATTGACGTCAAAAGGGGGAGAAAAATCTAGGATAAAAGGGAATAAAATATAGAAAAGACAAGAATATAGATAGCGGGAGTTCTATTATATAAATATGTATGATGATAGGGGGAGAAACCCCGTGATTGACTTCCTTTTATACTTGAATGAAATATTTTCTTGAGGATGTTTGTCATCATCAAAATGGGGGAGATTGTTGGCCTAATATTTTCAACCTAGGTCTTAGTCTCGGTTTTGATGATAACTAACATGGAACTAATGTTTTCATGGAGAAATATTTTCAGGTTCCAAGTCGGTTAGCACACGACATCCCCGATCGAAAAAATTGGAGAAATCAGAAAAAATGATAAGAACGCTCGTCGACGCGCTCGGGATTCATCGGGAAGAGAGAATCTAGGTTTAGGGTGTCTAGATCAATAGTAAAATCCTTATTATGATACAAAGATCCCTAAAGAACCAAACCTAAAACCCGAACCAGAAGAAAGAACCTGGCTAAAACTACACTTAGTATAGTTTCAGTCGATGGTTTGACTGATGGTTTGGTCGACCAAAGAGTCGACCGGACACCGATCGAAGGTTGCTGGAAATGTCCAGTAGCCATTCGGTCATCCATCGGTCGAATGAAAACCATTAACCGACCGATCGACCGACAGAAGGCCAACGACTCTTTTTTGACCCGTTGAGTGCCTTGTTCCAAGCCTTACCCCTTGGCTCCTTATAAATTGGTCCTCCCAGCGTTGCACCACAATCTTGATCACTTTTAATACACTTGAGACATTCTTTGATCAATCCTAAGTCTCATTGAGCCAATTCTTGTGAAAATGCTTGCTTTGATCCCCCATCTCTTTGAGTAAGCCTTCACTTCATTGTTTCACCACCAAAGGCATCAAGAGGAAGCTAGGAATTGTGTTATGGAGCTAAGTACTTTATTGTTTTATTTATTACTCCATTTAGTGTTGTATTTTGTGGTTTATTTCATTGTATTTCAAGTACGTAAACCTAGGGTGCTAGGTTGTTTGATTGGACGGTGGCCTTGGTGTTGGCTTAAGGTTTTCAACCTTGGTCTTAATCTTGGTTTTGATGATAACAAACATGGAACTAATTATTTCATGAAGAGTCTCTTTCAGGTTCCATATCAGTTAGCGCACGACGTCCTCGATCAAAAATATCAAAGAAATCGGGAAATCGGAAGGACGTTGGTCAACACGCTTGGATTCGTCGAGAAGTTAGAGTTTAGGTTTAAGGTGTCTAGATATGTTGTAAATCCTCTTTATGATGCAAAGATCCCTAAAACCAAACCCGAAACCCAAAACATGAAAACCCGAAAATAGCCCTGAAACTCACTAAGCCTTAGGGAGCTCATTGGAGGGCTATATGACCTAAATATTTTCCTAACATAAAAAATGGCGGTAATTGTTCCTTGGGTAGAAATTAGATAACGAGGTATTTTAAAGCATTTTTTGGAAGCCTTTAGCCTACCTATACTTGACTCGAAAAGTTAGGAAATTTCCTTTTTCGAAAAATTTGTACTAGACCCCATAAACTAGATTTTGATTCTTAAGGATTTTGAATTTTTAGATATGTTTATTGAATCCAAATGGGGGTAATCCTTATATAACATTTATGTTTTAAAGTTAATTAGCTTAAAGTTAATAAATGTGATATAAGTAGGCTTAGCGAAAACGGAACCCAAATGAGCAGAGAAATAAAGCAAACCAAACTGCTCAGCCTAGTTTCGGTCGACTGGTCGGTCGACCGAATGGCGTTAAAAAGCGGCAGAAGGCCACTTCTATCGACCCGGTGGTCGACCGACTGATGCCAAAAAATGGCAATAGCCATTCGGTCGACCAAAGTTGGTGAAGAAATCACGGAAGGCAACTTCGGTCGACTGGGCGGTCGACCGACCAGTGCCAAAAATTGGCAGAAGGCTCATCGGTCGACCGGATTGCAGAGAAGAAGAAACGCGTCTGGCGAGTGACCCGTTGGTTGACCGCATAGAGAGATTGAGCCAGCGGTCGCTCGAGTGATCGATCGGTCGGTTGACCGACGATCGACCGACATGCGACCGAACGACAAAAATGGTTAGTTTTCCGCCCGTTGACGCGCTGTTTCCGTTGCAGGGTTATAAATACCCAAACCTAGCCATCCTTAAACAACTTTTTGATCACTCCTAACCTCCTTGAGCCATCCTTCGAACAATTCTAAGCTTTCATTGAGTTAATCCTATGAAAACCCTAGCTTTGATATTTCATCCCTTTGATCGAGCCTTGACTTCACTAATTCACCGTCAAAGGCATCAAGAGAAAGCTATGAAACTTTGTGTGGAGCTAAGTACTTCATTGTTTAATTTATTGCTCCATTTATTGTTGTATTTTGTTGTTTATTTCATTGGATTTAAGCTTGTAAGAAGACCTAGTGTTAGGTCTTGTGTGTAAGTGGTTACCTTGGTGTAGAAGGTGTAAAGCCACTTGTGTAAACATAGTTTACTAGGATTAGTTGAGTTGTCCCTTAGGTTGAGGTGGAAGAGTGCTCTCGGTAAGAAGGCGGAGACTTCCGGGTGTGGAAGTGCCTTAGGTTGAGAGCGAGACTCTTCGGGTCAAAGTCCTCTTTGTAAGGGAAACGATTTAATCTAGTAAACCAAGTTTGGAAATTCTACGCGGAGTGCTTAGGTAGTGGAGTAGGCATTGGGGCCGAACCACTATGAATCTCTGTGTTAGTATTGTCTTAATTGTTTGTCTTTATTGCTTTATCATTTATCGCTTCCGTATTTAGTCACTTAACTTGTAATTTGCCTAACTAACCAAAGAAATGATTAAAACCGGATTTAGGCAACAAGAACTAGTAAACACACTATTCACCCCCCCTCTACTGTGGCCTTTCACCCAACACTTGGTCTTAAGGCTTAAGTCCCCCAGTTTAGTTAGTTTACTAGGATTGAATGTGTTATCCTTAAGGTATTGAGGTGGGAGAGTTCTTTTAGTAGGAAGGCGAAGATTTCCAAGTGTGGAAGTGCCTTCGGGTTGAGAGCGAAGAATCTTCGGTGTAAATTCCTCATTCTAAGGAAACAAATTAATCTAGTAAAGCTAAGTTAGAAATCCTAAGTGGGGTGCTTAGGTAGTGGAGTAGGTATTGGGGCCGATCTATATAAATTATTGTGTTAGCATTGACATCTTGTTTGTGTTTAATTGCTTTATAAATTGCTTCCTGATTTAATCTTTGAATTGAGAATTGCCTAAGTAATCAAGAAAGGATTAAGACCGGAATTTAGGTTAAGATTATAGTTAACACACTATTCCCCCCCCCCTCTAGTGTAGGCCATTTGACTTATAGTGAAAACCATGTCCTAGTCATGTAAGGGCTCTAAGACTGGATGTAGCAGCTCTAGTGGCCGATGACTGCACTCGGGTTCATGCCGAGTTGGCAGAGGAGCGTAGGGCACGACCACACGCGAGGAGTTGAGTAAGGGCTTTGAGACCGGAAGTAGTGGCGCGATAGCCGATGAGCCATGCTAGTGAAAACCAAGTCCTGGTTGTGTAAGGGCTCTGAGGTAGGATGTAGCAGCTCTGGGGGATGAAGAACACACTCGGGGTATTCAGGCCGACCTCGACGAGGAGCGTAAGGCAGGATCATGCATGAGAGGTTGAGTAATGGCTTTAAGGTCGGAAGTAGTGGCATGATAGCCGACGAGCCAAGTAGGTGAAAACTGAGTGCTGGTCGTGTAAGGGATCTGAGACCGGATGTAAAGGTTATGCGGGCCGAGGACCGCACTTCGGGGTTCAAGCCGAGCTCACTATCGAGCGTAAGAATGGACCGTGCGTGAGGGGTTGAGTAAGGGCACTGAGGCCGAAAGTAGTGGCGTGATAGCCTACGAGCCATGCTGGTGAAAATGGAGTCTTGGTTGTGTAAGGGTTTTGAGGCTAGATGTAGCGGTTCTGGGGACAAAAGATCACACTCGGGGGTTCAAGTTGAGCTCGCAGAGGACTGTAAGGTAGGACCGCGCACGAGTGATTGTGTAAGGGCTCTGAGGCCGAATGTAGCAGCTCTAGCGGTCGAGGACCGCATTTGGGGGTTCAAGCTGAGCTCGCCGAGGAGCGTAAGGTAGGACCGCGCGCAAGGGGTCGAGTAAAGGCTCTGAGGCCGGAAGTAGCAGCTCTCGGGGCCGATGACTGCACTCGAGTGTTCAAGCCAAGGTCGTTGAGGAGTGTAAGGCATGACTATGCACGAGGGATCGAGTAAGGGCTTTGAGGCCGAAAGTAATGGCATGATAGTCGATGAGCGAGGCTGGTGAAAATCAAGTCCTGGTCGTGTAAGGTCTCTAAGGATGGATGTAGCGGCTCTGGTGCCGATGATGATACTTGGGGGTTTAAGCCGAGCTCGCCGAGGAGCATAAGGCAGAACCGTGCACGAGGGGTTGAGTAAGGGCTCTGAGGCTGGAAGTAGTGACGTGATAGCTGATGAGCCAGGCTGGTGAAAACGGAGTCTTATCACAATGAATAGGTATACATGAATAACTAATTAAGTCCATAATCCATGATGGTTTGTTTCATTCAAATGATTTATGCACAACAACTAGCCGCGACGATGTACTCCGCTTCGGTAGTTAAAGTGCAACTGAGTTTTATTTCTTGGAAAAGCAATAAGCAAGACTCATCCCTAGGAATTGACAACACCTACTAGTGCTTTTTCTATCTACTCTACAACCGACAAAATCAGCCTTAGAAAAACCAATTAATTCAAAAGACGCATCATTTGATACCATAAACCTAACTCAACTGTACCATTAAGATATCTTAATATGCGTTTGATGGCACTCATATGAGACATCTTTGGGCAAGATTGAAACCTAGCACATTGACATGCTAAACATGATATCCGGTCAACTTGCCGTTAAGTAAAAAAGGCTACCAATCATACCTCTGTAGCATTTTTCATCTACCTTGACACCATCTTCATCTTCATCTATCTTTATAGATGTGGTCATCGGGGTTAAGGCAACCTTTGCTTCATTCATCCCAAATCTTTTGATGATCTCCTTGGTGTATTTTGCTTGATTGATGATGATCCCCTTGTTGGTTTGATTAGTTTGGAGTCCAAGCATGAAGGAAAGCTCTCCCATCATGCTCATCTCAAATTCCTCTTGCATGCATTTTGCAAACCACTCACACATGATCTCATTAGTAGCTCCAAAAATAATATCATCAACGTATATTTGGACAAGTAGGATATCATTTTTACCATGTTTAGTAAAAAGAGAAACATCAGCTTTTCCAACACTAAAACCTTGTTTAATCAAAAGGTTAGAAAGCCTTTCATACCAAACCCTAGGGACTTGTTTTAAACCATACAAAGCCTTTTTTTAATTTGTAAACATGATTAGGAAATTCAAAGTTCTTAAAATTGGGGGGTTGTTCAACATACACTTTGTCCATGATAAATCCATTCAAAAAGGCACTTTTAGCATCCATTTGAAAATGTTTAAAACATTTAAAACTTGCATAAGTTAAAAGCATGCGAATTGCCTCTAATCTAGCTACAGGAGCATAAGTCTCATTATAATCTATATCTTCTTCTTGGTTGTACCCTTGGGCCACTAACCTAGCTTTGTTTCTAATGACTAAGTCATCTTCATCTAACTTATTTCTATAGACCCACTTAGTCCCAATTACGGTTTGTTTACTAGGCCTACGTACTAAATCCCAAACTTCATTCCTTACAAATTGATTTAGTTCCTCTTACATGGCAATAACACAAATTTCATCATCTATGGATTTAATGTTTTTAGGCTCTACTTGAGAAATAAGTTTAGACCGTGTTACCACTCCCATTGAAGGTTCTCCAATGACTTGATCAATTGGATGATCCTTTATCAACCAGTAAGCTTTTGGAAGAGGAGATAGAGCTTCTTTATCTTCAACTTGTTCTTAATTTTTGGTCTTAATAAAACTCGATTTAAAACATAGCAAGAAGTGTTTATGGCTTCGGCCCAAAAATACTTAGGCAAATTATTTTCACAAAGCATAGTCCTAGCCATTTCTTATAAAGTTATATTCTTCCTCTCAACCATCCCATTTTGTTGAGGGGTTCTAGGGGAAGAAAATGTATGTTCAATACCAAGCTCATCACAAAATTCCGAATTTTTTTTTTTTAATTCACCTCCATTATCACTTCTAACTTTCATTCCTTTTTCATTCACTACTATCCTAGCAAATTTTTTGAAGAAATCAAATGTTTCATTTTTCTTAGCTAGGAAGAAAACCCATGTAAATCTAGAATAATCATCAACTAACACATAACAATAAAGTTTACCACCTAGGCTAGAAACATCAAAGGACCAAAAAGATCCATATGCACAAGTTCAAGTGTCCTAGATGTGGTAACTTGATTTACACAATGAAAAGATACTTAACTTGTTTACCATGTTGACATACATCACAAAGTCTATCATATTCAAATTTTATCTTGGGTATTCCTTTAACTAAATCCTTTTTAGTTATTTCTTGGATAAGGCTCATGCTATCATGTCCTAGCCATCTATGCCATAACCAAGAGTCAGTTTCCATTGTCACTAACCATCTAACAAGAGGATTAGGTGATAGCCAATGAGCCAAGTAGGTAAAAACTGAGTCCTGGTCGTGTAAGGGCTCTGAGACCGAATGTAAAGGCTCTGCGGACCGAGGACCACACTCCAGGGCTCAAGCCGAGCTCACTCTTGAGCGTAAAACTGGACCATGCATGAGGGGTTGAGTAAGGGCTCTAAGGCCGAAAGTAGTGGCGTGATAGCCTACGAGCCATGTTGGTGAAAATAGAGTCTTGGTTGTGTAAGGGTTTTGAGGTCGGATGTAGCGGATCTAGGTATAGAAGATTGCACTCGGGGGTTCAAGCCGAGCTCGTAGAGGACCGTAAGGCAGGACCACGCACGAGGCGCCGAGTAAGGGCTCTGAGGCCAAATGTAGCAGCTCTGGCGGTCGAGGACCACATTTGGGGGTTCAAGCCAAGCTCGCCTAGGAGCGTAGGCAGGACCGTGTGCGAGGGGTTGAGTAAAGGCTCTGAGGCCGAAAGTAGCGGCTCTCGGGGCCGAGGACTGCACTCGAGGGTTCAAACCAAGCTCGTCGAGTAGTGTAAGGCAGGCAGGACTATACGCGAGGGATCGAGTAAGAGCTTTGAGGCCGGAAGTTGAGGCGTGATAGCCGACGAGTGAGGCTAGTGAAAATCAAGTCCTGGTCGTGTAAGGTCTCTGAGGATGGATGTACTGGCTCTAGTGTCGATGATCGTACTTGGGGGTTCAAGCCGAGCTCGCCGAGAAGCATAAGGCAGGACCACGCACGAGGGGTTGAGTAAGGGCTCTGAGGCTGGAAGTAGTGGCGTGATAGCCGACGAGCCAAGTTGGTGAAAATGGAGTCTTGCTTGTGTAAGGGCTTTGAGGCCGGATGTAGTGGCTCTTGCAGCTGAAGACCATATTTGGGGGTTCAAGCCGAGCTCGCTTGGAAGCGTAAGGCAGGACCGCGCACAAGGGGTTGAGTAAGGGCTCTGAGGCCGGATGTAGTGGCGTGATTGCCAACAAGCCATGCTAATGAAAATCGATTCATGGTCGTGTAAGGGATCTGATGCCAGATGTAACGGTGCTAGGGGCAGAGGACCACATTTGTGGGTTCAATCCGAGTTTTCCTAGGAACGTAAGGAAGGACCACACACTGTTAGTGAAATGGCCTACACTAGATGGGGGGTGAATAGTGTGTTATCTAAACTTTTCGCGTAATTTTGGTTTTAAACGATTCTTAATTACTTAGGCAAAACACAATGAGTTAATTACGTACGGGCAAATGATAAGCAATTAGTCAAGCACAAATATAAACAATGCAAACACGATGATTTATAGTGGTTCGACCTCAATGCCTACTCAACTACCTAAGCACCCCGCTTAGTATTTCCAAACTAGTTTTACTAGATTATCTTGTTTCCTTTACAACGAGGACATTTTCACCGGAGAGTCACCGCTAGGTCTTCACGACAACAAGAACTAATCCTAGCAAACTACGTTTACACCGGTGGAATTAAGCCTTAACACCAAGGCAACCACCAACCATACAATACCTAACAACCTAGGTCTTGATGTCCCACTGCTCAACAAGTTGGTCCCACACAGGTCTAGGAATCCACTCGGGGGCGTGTCCCTGAGTCTGCTCAATCTGTGTGGCTCCCAACAGTTTCATCACGGTTTTACAGGCCTGCTAAAGCAGCCCGTTGTAGTGAGCGCGGGCATCGCGCTCCCATGTGGCCTCTACAAATTTGGTCTGGTCCTCCGGCCATGTATAATGAGCCTGCAAAAAAAATAAATTTATTATTATCGATCAATATTTAACATTAACATTGATTTAATAAATATACTTACTGAGAACTCTCGCCATAATAAATCCATATGCTCACGGGGCACATGAGACCATGTAGGACACGCCCCAAGCATAAACTTTCAGATCGTCCTTGCTATCGTGCGGGGACGTCCTCTTGCTCAAACCTGCAGCAAATATAAATCTATATTATGATATATTGAAGTATAAATAGATTACAAGGAATAATTAATGCATTTACTTAACTTCTTCCTCGCACACCAACTGATCTGCGCGACTCTCCCTTGGGTGGCGGAGGGAGAATTCTGTTAGGCCCTCGTGGCCTACATCTCGATGTCGATGGGCCTAGATCGGCTACAGGGATGGTGGCTGGAGTTGGGGGGATGGTGGCCATATTAGGTGGGGAAATGGTGGACGGATCAGGTGGAGGGATGGTGGTCAATGGCGAAGGGTCAGTGGGTACAGGGGTGGCAGGTAGTAATCGTCGGGGGGTAGTCCTGCGAGGAATGCCTCCTCGGGTACACACTTCTCGAACTATAATTGTCAAATATGAATATAATTAGTATATATATAATAGATTAATAGATGCATTTAATAATTGAAGATAAACTTCACATTTACAATTATTCATCATCGTCATTCTCATCATTCGTGTAATACTTTTCTTCTTGTTGTTCAGTATCAAAATCTTCAAATTCTTGTTCTTCTCCCTCATCATCCGTGCACAATCCCAATCTAATATTTCTAGTATCCCTAGCAAATGAAAGATAACATCTATCCAAATGTTTCTATGCTTCACTGTCGGATGGATGAGTCATTATACAGTCTTTTCCGACATGAATAACCTTTGAAGCCTCAGTGTTAGTGGAAAATACCAAAGCACCTTAAAGGGGATATTTTTTTGTCAGACCGATTTCTTCTCCTTTTTACGAGAATGTTCACATAGAAGGCATTGCTCCAACTGTGCATTTTCTTTATAATATAAAATGTAGTTATTTGGACACGCGTGTATCTTTTCGTACTCAAGCCCAAATTTCCTCATCAACTTTTTTATCTTATAAAAGTTTGTTCAAACTTGTTATCTGGAGGTAGCATACCATTGATAAAGCCTGCAATCCGATCAAACGCAACATCGTTGATATTATAATCGGATTTGATGTTCAGGAGTTATGTTATTGCCGAAATTTTTGTATATTTAGGACAATTCTCATACAAAGGTTCATCGACAGCTTTCAACATCTCGTAAAATTCTGCAGCCTCCTTATTCGACAATTCAATTTGTATCGTAGATTATTCTTCAGTGACTTCAACTATCATAGTATTTGGTAGTTGTACCATCTCAGTCATTGACTCAACATTGTCATTTAAATGGAATTGTCTGCCAAGACTATCTAGAATCATTGTACTATAAGGATTAGGTGGATTGGAAGAAGAAACAACCAAAGTAGAAGATTCACCATGACTATGGACAATAGGATTGCTCGACGTCACGACTTGATGTGACTCCCCATGATAATTCCATACAAAATGTCTTGGTGTGAATCCTTTTGTATACAAATGCATTGTGACAGTTTCCTGATCCAAAAATCTTATGTTTGAACATTTCCAACACAGACATCGGATTTTATCACCACTAATGAATTTTTTATTCGAGTAGTCAAAATTTAAGAAGTAAGTTATGCCTACTCGAAATTCGTCTGTTATAGCGGCACGATGAATTTGTCGGTACATCCAACTTCGATCGCCCGACATGTTCTGTCAAAAAGTTGGTAATATTTTTAGGTTAATGTCTTTAGGTGGGATGATCCTATTCTATTCGGGATTCATGTTATTTATATTGCACTTAATATTTCTTTTAGTCATTAACTTCATTCTAAATTTCGGCAGCATCTCCCTACATTTCTCCGAATACGCATATCATATGGGTGCGTATCGAAGAACAAGGGAGATACAAGCCAAAATTTAAAAATGAATAATGACTAAAAGAAATAATCTAAGTGAAATATAAATAACTATGTTCCCAAATTATCCAATTAGGGACAATTCAAGGGTTGTACGACGTATAAAAGATCATTTACTTTGTTTACACGAATGTACAACCCTCGAACGGATGTAAGGTTTTGCAAAATTAAAGCTTGACTCGTCGATGCGGATGTGAAATGTATCTACTCATCATAATTATTTTCTAAATTTATCGATGCCGGTACGAGTCCACAGTGGACGATTCTGGCACGAGTCCACAGTGGATGATTCCGCGCGAGTCCAAAGTGGACGATTTCACCGTGAGTCCAAAGTGGACGATTCCGGTGCGAGTCTACAATGGACGATTCCGCACGAGTCCGAAGTGGACTATTTCGGTGCGAGTCCACAGTGGACGATACCGGCGCGCGTGAGTCCAAAATGGATGATTTTAAAATTGTAATTACACCCTACTAAAATTAAGCCTAACAATTAACACATAATAAATCTACAATAAATCTAAAATTAACACATAAATTCTACAAATAATAGATAATAAATAAATCTAAAAAAATAAAACATAAGATTATGGTTAAACCCCTAATTAAATAGTACCTGGCAGCTACTGTTCATCTAGTAGACGCCGATAGTGGTGGCGACGGAAAAAGGGGGATGTGCGATGGAGGGAGGTGGAGAATACCTCACAGAGAAAAAGGGGTGACAGGCCAATGGCAGAGGGTCGGAATCGACAACGGACAGCGACGGGCGGTGAGGGTAGCGGCGAGTTGCAGCAGCAACACGGGTGGCGACGGTAGCAGGGACACCAGCGGGAGAGAAGAAGAGAAGCAAAAGAGGAAGGGTCGGGCTTGAACACATATAAAAGGTTTATCACCGACGACACAATTGTTGTTGGTAAACCATGGACTCCTACTAACAATATCACCGACAACCGACGTGAACCACAGTAATTCATCGGTGAAGAGTTTTTTATTTTCACGCCGCATTCGCGCTATCAATTAATAAGCGGGGGTTGTTGTTAGCCGTGGCTAATGACATATTTATATCACCGATGACTTTGGTGCCCACGCTAAGCCGTCGCTACTAAGTTATTTCATTTCGCACGCCATCAGCTATGAGCGACGGGCAGTCGTATGCGAGGCACAGCTAATTTGGTTACATCAGCCACGGCCACTGCGGCCGTCGGAAAGCCATGAATAGTTCTAACGACCCAGGCGTCTATCAGTGAGCCCCATGGCTAATAGCTAATATTCTAGTAGTACTCTTAGGTGCACAATTTCTAACCATGTGCCCAAATATCCCACGAGAAAAGCAACTTTCATTGATTTTCCAAGAATTATGAGTATGAGCATGGAAGTGAGCATGATCATGAGCATGATCACGAGCATGTGAGGTTTTCCTAACATGAGTAACCTTAGGCATGGCATTTTGTATGGTTACCATCTTTTCATTTAGCATGCATAATTCTTTCTTTAAGATAAGCATGTTATCATTCAAGTGTTCTATTTGAGAACTCAAAAACTTGTTTTCATTTTCCAATTTTTCATTTTCATTTTCTAAATCATTATTAATTTTCTCAAAGTTGTGCTTCTCATCCTTAAGACTTTCTACTTCTTTCTTTAAGGCATTACATAAGAGTAATAAGCTATCATTTTCTTCCTCTAACGATTTGTTGTCCTATTTAATTTCTTTAAATTTTCTCCTAATAGCATTAAACTCATCATGCATTTGTTCAAATTCTATTTCTAATTCTTGTTGCGTAAATGAAAGTTCACCTAAAGTAAATTTTACCTCATTGTCATTTGCCATGAGACAAAGGTTTACCTTCTTGCTCTTGGTGTCCTCCTCACTTGATGAGGATTCACATTCATCCCATGAAGCCATCATGACATTCTTCTTCTTCTTGGTCTTGTCCTTCTTGTAAGGAGCAGAGATAGAGGCCATCTTGAGTTGTGGGCAATTGTAATACCCGAGATTTCCTAATTTAAATTTTTGTTTGGTTCAGCGAGCCGGTTCGGGGATTAGCCGGGTTGATTCGTGAGATCGCCGTGACTAGAAGGTACAATCGGGTATACTTTAATTTGTATGGCTATGTAATTGATGCTCTTGTATTTTATAAATTGATATTAGGCTCAAGTCGAGATTTATGTAAGTAATGGCATAATTGTTGGGTAGAGATTTATGTAAGTAATGGCATAATTGTAATTAAAAAAAAAATATCAAACCTCGCCCAAGCCATCATACAGCTCAAGAAGAGCCGCACGCAATCCGCGGTGGGCGAGAGAGGGGAGAGCTTGAGAGGGCAACGCCGGAGTTCGGGATCATCGCCAAAGACCAAAAACGTCGTCAATCTTTTCTTCCTTTCCTTCTTTCAAGGCTAAGGTGAGTGGTAGAATCATGGATTTAGGGGAAGGCCCTAGCCGAACCCCCTTGTGTTGAGATTTGATGATTCGCATGTGGTTCTTGTCGTTTTCTTGAAGGTTTTTGAATCTTTTGGTTTCTTTATGCAATTGTTGTTGAAGTCGTGATTTTTCTGCATCAATTTTATGGTTTTGGGGTGCCGACCGAATTGAGGAAAAAGGGAAAAGGTCATGCCAAAAATTTCCCCAATTTCCTTGAGCCTTAGAAACTTGTAGATCCGGATTCCTTGTATGCTTAATTAGTGGAGAGATTAACGATAACTTAGAATTTGACAGGAGCACATTACCTTAACCCCTAAGGGTTGGCCGAGTGGGAGAAACTCTTGTTTATGGGTTCGGCCGAGTAGGGGTAGGGGTAGGGGTTCTGGGGTAGCGAAAAATATAATTCCTAAGTCATCTACATGTAAGGGTATTCTACATGAAGGATTAGGATTTTACCTCGCTTGTAGGATATTTTTCTTGCTAAGAACATCTACTCTTGGTTTCCAACATTTCTCATGATATTGCTGAAATTAAATATTTGAATGTAGGAAATTGATATTTAATTGGTGTGATTATGTAGGAAATTATGGTGATATGATTGCTAAATTTTCTTATTTTTAGTACGCTGTGATTTGATAATTATTGCGAGTATTATGTCAATGATATGCTTAATATTGATGAGCATGTGTTGTATATGACATGAAACTAGGTAGAGAAAAATTAGATAAGATTGTTTAGCATCTTGGACAAGAATGTGAGAAGTGGAACTCCTCTAGTAAATGACATCAATTACTAGGGGCTAAATATAATCATTTTTGAACATAGAGGCATTAGGTGTTCGCACCTAGGAAGGGTAACACTGAAATGTTGACCTAATAGGGCACGGGGTAGGGCGGGTACGGGCAAAAGCCCGGGAGATGTTTAGAAAACTATTGTAATACATTGTATGTGTATTGTGGTTGGTGATAGCCGGACTGAGGAGCGTCCTTAGCCGGCAAGGCTATTGCCCGACTCAGCGAGTGGTTATAGGGTCTTGAGATTGCACTAGTGGACCACGCCAGGTGTTGGACCCGTGTGGCAGGGGTCTTGAGATTGAGTCTGCGGGCCACATCGATGTTAGACCCGAGTGGAATTGGGTTCCACCACTAACCTAGTGGGGTTCGAAAAACTAGTTGGCCATCCTAGTTGACGGATCAGGCGGTTTAGTCGCTAAATGCGAAAGATATACATGAACATAACTTGTTGTGGGTTAATTATATGTATATGATTGTGTAGGCCGGTATGGCCGAATGTTATCATGAGAATGACGGCCGGGTATGGCTGGGATTATTCTTGTAGGGTTGGGCCAATAGTGGTCGAGTGATGCAATATGTATAAGGCCATGACTGGCGGGTGTATTCTTATTTGCAGGGTTGACCAATTGGCCTGGTCATGTGATAGAACCAGAATATCTTAGTTCTCCATATTATATTGCTATATATGTTTATATACTAGGGACCTAGGTGAATGTTCCGTAGAACCACTCACTGAGTTCCTCATGGACTCATGGTTTTCTTGATTTTGCTTTGTATAGCCTGACCAGTGAGGTGCGGCTTGATGGTGTGGCGCGGCTGGAGGGCAAATGGCGTCGATGATCTCGTAGCTAGCTGTTTAGAGAGTTGTCGTCGTGTTCAGAGTTATGTTTCATGCATTTGAGTCATGTTGCTATGTCATTTGGAGTTTGTAAACTTTGATTTCAAAACATTATTTATATTCCAGTGGATTTCATTTGCTTTTCATGTCAGTTTCATTGCATTCATATATCCGTGTTATTGCATGAGTTAGGCTTCAGGGTATTGACACATATCCTGGCCGGTCATGTGACCCTGAGTTGGGGTGTGATAAAGTGTAATCAAAGCATTTGGTTAGGTCTTGACTACGACTAGAGTTGGGGTACCGTATGAGGCATAGCTAGCATGTTGACATACGGTGTGGTTATGTTATAAGATCAAGCGGCCACATTTGTAGCTTAGCACGACATGCGGTTAGTAAATAAAAAATTTTGAATAAGTTATTTGATATTAATGGTATATTTTTCATAAATGCTTGTGTGATTGAGACTCATAATCCTGCGTTGAGCGGCAGTGGCAGTAATTTCACGGAGCGTCAGGGCCAAGGCAAAGGCCGAGGTCGAGGCCGGGCCTATGGGAGAGAGTAGCAGGTGGAGGTGGTACAAGATCTCATAGTTGCACAACTGCAGGCTCAGGTGGCCTAGTTGACGAAGGCGCTCCGTAGGGAGCAAGAGTTAAGGCAACAACAACCATAGCTGGTACCAGTGGCACCGTTGGTACCGAAGGTGGCCGAGCCAGTCCAACCAGCGGAGAGAGTTCTTAGGGTGGCCACATACACTAACTTCATTAAACTGAGGCCGTCGGAGTTCATTGGGATAGATCAACAGGTGGAGGTCACCAGTTTCCTTAGAGACTGCTATGAGTTGTGTGAGGAGCTCGGGTGTTCCTCGGAGGCGGCTGCTTGTCTGGTCATATTACAATTGAGAGGACCGGCCAAAGAGTGGCTACATACCTGGAGAGATCATAGGGGGCCAGGTGCGCCACCCCCTACTTGGGCAGAGTTCAAGGCTGCTATTGTGGAGCGGTACATACCGATGAGCGTCCGCGAAAGGCAAGCGAACGAGTTTGAGCTACTGCGTCAGATTGGTGGCATGATGGTACTGTTCTATGAGATGCAGTTTACTCGGCTCTCGAAATAACACCCTACTTTGGTGGCTATTGAGACCTCCAGGGTCAAGTGATTTGTCGAGGGGCTAAGACTGCAGATCAGCAGGCTCATCCATTACACTGAGGACACCACCTTTGCTCAGGTAGTCGATGAGGCTCTCCAAAAGGAGGCATTGGTGCCGCTTGAGAAACATGACGGACCCCCAAACAAGAAGTTCCAGCCTTAGAGATTTGGAGGTCCGCCCTAGCATTCTGAGGGGACCGCTGGAGCGACAGATCATGAGCCGAGCAGGGGGCACGATAGTAGTAGGGATCGTGGAGGCCTAAGATCAGGGGCAGCTCGGTAGGCAGGGTCAGGGAGTGCACCATAGAAGATCAAGATGTCGCAGTGTGGTCGTTGTGGTAGGAGGAACTAGGGAGCTTGCTATGGCTGCACAGATGGATGCTTTGGGTACGGACAGGTTGGGCACTTCAAGAAGGATTGTCCGGATAGGGGTGGCCAGAGAACTTAGTACACTAGAGGGAAAGCACTGGTGTCAGTTGGTTTCTGTGGCTCAGAAGGGTCAGGTGTTGGGCAGCGGTCAGCAGACTAGTCATTTTGAGAGGCCTTCTGCAAGGGTTTATGCTATGAACCGCGATGGCACTGAGGCATCCAGGGCGGTAGTGACAAGTACTCTTATAGATAGTTCATCTACTGCTTATGTGTTATTTGATCCGAGTGCCACACATTCTTTCATATCTGCTATTTTTATTGCTCGATTATCAAGGAAACCCTCCTTGCTTGATGTGTCATATGTTGTGTCGATGCCTATGGGCAATACTATCTTAGCTGAGATGGCCTTTCGGGATTGCGAATTGTTCATTTGTGGACACGTGTTGAAGGCGGAGCTGACACTTCTACCGATGCTTGAGCTTGATGTCATACTCGACATGGATTGGCCGGTGAATCATTTTGTGTTAGTGGATTGCAGGGCTAAGACTGTCACTTTCAGAAAGCCCTGGTTGCCGCAATTTACCTTCCAGGGAGATTGAAGGGGGAACCCTATGGGGGTCATTTCAGCTCTGAAGGCTTGTAAATTACTTCTGGGTGGCTGCCAGTCCTTCCTGGCCTTTGTATTTGTGGTAGAGGAGGACAGAGGTACAATAGGGGATGTTGAGGAAACACAGGTGGTTTGTGAGTTCCCCGACGTATTCCCCAAGGAGTTGCCGGGTTTATCGCCAAGAAGAGATATAGGATTTTGCATCGACTTGCAGTCTCGGGTGAAGCCGATCTCCATTCCACCTTATTGGTTGGCACCAACTGAGTTGAGGGAGTTGAAAACGCAGTTGCATGAGCTGCTAGACTTGGGCTTCATTTGCCCGAGTGTTTCTCCGTGGGGCGCCCCGGCGCTCTTCGTGAAGAAGAAGGACGGGTCCATGCGCATGTGCATTGACTACATGTAGCTTAATAAGATAATAGTTAAGAATCGTTACTCACTGCCAAGGATTGATGACCTGTTCGATCAACTCCAAGGGGCGCAGTGGTTCTCTAAGATTGATTTGAGATTTGGATACCATCAGTTGAGAATCCGGGACTGTGATGTTCCCAAGACTACTTTCAGGACTCGATATGGTCACTTTGAGTTCCTGGTGATGTCTTTTGGGTTGACTAATACGTTTGCAGCCTTTTATGGATATGATGAATCGGGTGTTCAAGGAGTGCCTGGATAGATTTGTGATCGTCTTTATTGGCGATATCTTGGTTTACTCCATGAGCAGGGAGGAACACTCTGAGCATTTGAGAATGGTCCTGGAGATCCTCAGGGAGCATCGATTGTATGCCAAGTTCTCCAAGTTTGAATTCTGGTTGGAGAGCGTAGGGTTCTTGGGCCATGTGGTGTCAAAGGAAGGGGTGAGAGTGAACCCCGCAAAGGTGGAGGCAGTGCAGAAATGGAGGCGACCAACCAGTGTGACCGAGATTTGTAGCTTCTTGGGGTTTGTCGGGTATTATAGAAAGTTTAAGTAAAATTTCTCCAGGATTGCGGCTCCATTGACTCGGTTGACCCCAAAAAGGGTCAAGTTTGTTTGGGATGACAAGTGTTAGCAGAGCTTTTAGAAGCTCTAAGGTTGCTCGACGTCAGCGCCAGTGTTGGCTGTACCCTCAGGCTCGGGAGAGTTTGTGGTTTACTATGATGCCTCTCAGGTCAGTCTGGGCTGTGTTCTGATGCAGTATGGCGTGGTGATAGCTTATGCATCCCGCCAGTTGAATGTTCATGAGAAGAACTATCCAACGCATGACCTAGAACTGGCAGCAGTGGTATTTACTTTGAATCTGTGGCGCCATTTCTTGTGTGGCGAGGCCTGTCAGATTTACACTGGTCATAAGAGCCTCCAGTACTTGCTTGCCCAGAAGGAACTAAACCTGAGGCAGAGAAGGTGGCTTGAACTCCTGAAGGACTATGACTGCGCCATTATGTACCATCCTGGGAAGGCAAATATGGTGGCAGATGCCTTGAGCAGAAAATTCATGGGCAGTTTAGCCCACTTGGTGGTCAGGAGGAGGTCGCTAGCTCAAGATTTGGCCCTGTGCTTAGATGGCGGGACAGTCCTAATCGTGTCAGATTCTGGGGCTTTGGTGGCACACCTGCGAGTACAGTCCACTCTAGTACATATGTTGAGGACAGCACAGGATGAGGACGTATTTTTTTCCTTGACTAAGGATCTGGTCAGAATAGGCGACACTGATGATGTTTACAGAGTCAGCTCAAATGGTGTCCTGAGATTGAAAGATAGGATTGTGGTGCTTGATATGGCGGAGATTCGCTGGCAGGTACTTGAGATGGGCCACCATTCCACATACACGATGCATCCGCGGGCCACCAAGATGTACCGAGATCTGGGGCAACATTACGGGTGGAAAGGGATGAAAAAAGAGGTAGTCGAGTTTGTATCTAAGTATTTGGTCTGCCAGCAGGTGAAGGTCGAGTACTTGAATCCTACAGTGTTGCTTCAGAACTTGGAGGTACCTGAGTGGAAATTAATGGAAGAAGTGTTGGCTTAAGGGTTTCTCTCAAGCCTCGATCTTTATTTTGATGATAACAAACAAGTATTTAATCTATGTGTGAAGGTTTGAGTTCAGGTTGATGTTGCGATAAGCATGCGAAGTTCGTTCAAACGAAATGAAAGAAAAGACCATTGAATTAACGAAAGAAGAAAACGTCAAAGAAAGGCTCGGGTTTAGATCAAGTAGAAATCATGTAATATACCCTTAGGATGATCTTATCCCAAGACAAATTGTATAGTTATCCAAGTTAAAACTTGATAACTAAACCCATAAAAAAACATGTAAAAAAATTCAAAACAAAATTCAGCCTCAGCTTGAGTTCGGTCGACCGAACAAGGCAGAATTTTAGTAGTAGCCTATTCGGTCGACCGAATGAAGCCAAAAAATGGCAGTAGCCATTCGGTCAACCTGTCAGTATACCGAAGTTGGTGAAACCTTGGCGAAAGGCTACGTCGGTCGATCGACCAAAGCCAAAAATAGACAAAAGGACCGATCGATCGACTGGATCGTAAATCACAGATCGCACGACTAGCCTTCACTGCATCACCGCATCACCGAAGCCAAAAATCGCAGGTCACATTTCTGGCTTCACTGCATCGGTCGACCGAATTTGGGATTGACTAAGCTGCGACTCATTCGATCGACCTGTCGGTCGATCGAACAGTGCAAAAAATAGACAGAAAGCCAGCGGTCGATCGGTCAGTCGATCGACGATCGACCGAACGGCTGTAACGGCTATTTTTCTACCCGTTGCGTTGTCGTTTAGCAGAGGGGTTATAAATACTCCTCACCTACCTTCTTGATGGAAATATTATTGCGCATCTTTAAGAAGTAATTCAAACCTTTAAAGAGATCGATTGTTGCGCGCTCTGCTCTTCCTTTTTAACGTTCTTCTTCAAGCGCCCACTGCTCCTCAACTCTGCTACCACTCAAGCTCATCTACTGGCAAGTTGAAGGCTTGAAGGCTGGGGAAAAGAGCATTGTTTTCTCTCTTAAATTCCTAGCTCTTTTTCATTGTAGTTTAAGACTTATTTCAAACATATTTTATCCCTAATAGCTTGCTAGGTTTGCTAGAGAAACACTTAGGGTTAGACTTTGTGGATTTGTGTTTTGCCTAGGTGAATAGGTTTGAGGAGTTCTCAAAGAGGTGAGAATTGTCTCCTCAGTTGTATTCAAAGGAAAACACAAGTTCTATAAAGTAGTTGGTTAAAAATCCTTGGTGTGGAGCCAAGGTAGTGGAGTAGGCGGTTGGCCGAACCACTATAAATAATTGTGTTAGCGTTGTTAGTTGCTTGTGCTCATTGCTCTGTATTTATTGCTTCTACGTGCTATAAATATCGTGCTTAGCCTAACTAATCAAGAAATGATTAAAATTGGAATTAAGCAAAAAATTAATTAACATACTATTCACCCCCTCTAGTGTGTCATTTCAACCAACAATTGGTATCAGAGCACATCGTAGATTGTGATTTCACTATCCCTTCTATAATTTGTCTCGATCCTAAAATGTCACTAGAGTCGGTATCGTCTTCACCACCTAGGTTCGATGAGTCAAACTTTGGTCTTTGGAAAGGAAGAATGTATACATTCTTAAAGACTCAAGGAATAGGTGGGTTTAATATGGTTAAGTCAAAATACATAGAACCTAAGAAAAACATGGATGCATGGACCCAAGAACAAATTAACATATTTGAGTTAAATGCTAAGGCAACAAATTGCATATATTGTTCTTTGGAAAATAACATTTTTGAAAAAGTCATGCATTGTACTTCGGCATATGATATTTGGGCAACTTTGAACATGCTTTATGATTATGCTAAAACTGAAGAACTTGTTACTCTAATTGAAGGAGACGATGACAATTGTCATACTCCTATATCTAATGAAGTTCTTGAAACAAATAGTGTATCTAGCCGAAGAAGTACAAAGAGTCGAAAGAGAAAGGTGATATGTCACCTATGCAATGAGAAAGGGCACGTGAAGAAGAATTGCCCTAGTATGAAGAACAAGGCAATACAGAGGTCAAATGCTTCCACTCACTCGTGTGCATCAAGTGAAGCATCCTCACACCATGATCACCAAGCTAACATCATGAAGGTTGATGAGGAGGTATGCTCTTCTTCTAGTCATGATGATCATAATTATATATCTAATTCATCTAGTTCCTCGGATCTTCTTTATGATGAATTATTAGACGAATGTAAAATTATGTATGCCTTGATGGTTAAAAAGGATAAAGAAAACAAAAAATTAAAGAAGGAAAACTTGACTCTTAGCTCTCATTTACATGATGCTAAACTAGAAAATGAGAAGCTAAAAATTAGTGTCTCTAATCCATGCCATGATGTTTTAAGTATTGACACTAAGGAATTGAAAAATAAAAATGACATGTTAAAGAATGAAAATAATATGTTGAAAACTCAATTGCATGCTTTGCATAAATCTATGAATGATTTGAAGAGTGAAATGTTGATCTTGAGTAGAAAAGTCAATAATTCTTCTCTTAATTCAAAAATTCAAAAGGTCTCATTTAGGAAACCTCAAAAGAAAAATGTTTCCTTTAAAAATGTTCATGCTCATCATGTCTTTCATGCTAAGCATCCTAACATTATCCTTCATGTCTATAAGAAAAATGAAAAGAAAAGATATAATGGACATTGTTTTTGTTGTGGTACATATGGGCATGCAATTTATGATTGTACTTTTAAAATGAACCATAGTGTTGTTAAGACACTTTGGGTACCTAAGCCCACTAACCCCCAAGGACCCAAAGCCATTTGGGTACCAAAAATCTCATCTTCTTTTGTAGGGGGAGCTACCACACAAGGCTAAACAAAAAATGGAATATTGAAGTTGACCTTAGATCCAAATGAGAAATCTCCAAGAGGTTGCAACTTCAAATCATCATGATGCCTGAGGTATGGAAATTTGCATCTAGGTATATTTTGTATCATCTCCTTACTTTGATTTACTTTATTTATGTTGGAGTTGTGATACATGTTTAATTTGAGTTGTTTGTCCCGCTCTTGTTAAGAGTCCATTTGAAAATGTTTTTTATTTTTGATTTCCCGGTCTCTTCGGAGACCTATGTGGCCTGTAATGGGTCTAAGCGACCTTGTGGTTCTAAATCGTAGGCACATTGTGTCCTTTCGGTTTTCAACCAATAGGAAGGGTTGGAGATCATGTTTTCATTAATATTATATTTATGATCTCTTAAAAAATTCATTTTGGATTCATGACAACATTTTGAAACGGATTTCAAACTATTTAGCAAAGTAAAATTTGAAATCGATACTTGATTTTCTCCTTGCTATCTAGTACGATAACTTGTTAGTAGTCACATTTCCATTGTGTTACTAATGAATGTTGCTTGCAAGTTATCAAAAATGTGATGAAAGGATAGTAGAATGAAAAAAAAGGGGCAAGTTTGGCAAAACTTCAAGAATGAGGTATGAGTTCAAGTTTGGCAAAATCCTTGAAAAATATTGAATATTCATGATTTCATGATGCCTCTATACTCATGATTATTTTTGAATGCTAAATCTATGAAATTACATTAGTAGACAAAACTTTGATATCTTGAGAAATTTTATGATTGCTCTAGGTCAAAATTCACATTGAGTTAGTGGTTGGAAAACATGTTTAGACTTACTTATATTGAGTGCTCATGTGTCTTCTCTTAAAAACCATGAGTAGAAGTTAAGGATTGATATCTAGCAACTTTATAGGAATATGCTTATCTCCTAAACAAAATGAGGCTAAGAAAACCTTTGTAATGACATTATCTTTGTCTCAAACTTAGCATACATGCTTTAAATGGCCATATGCTGGTATCTAGAAAGTTTGAACAAAATCTGAAATCGGTAGATAAATGACTCATATTTACAAAAATGCCACTGAGATCTTGTAAAATTTCTAGAAAATTATAGAGATATCATTTTTAAGTGATTCTTGAATTTTTGGAATCCTCATAAGTCCTAGTTCATATGGAAAAAATTTTAGAAAATTTAAATGCTCACACCTCTCAAAAATAATTTTTCTTTAAGGGTTAAAAACCTAGGGCAGATCGAGCGGTCAAACGACCTGCGACCGCCCGATCGACCGGCGGCCGAAAATCGATCTGGTACGCCCATTTTTCCGCCAGATTCAATCCTGACTATTCAAATCAAGTTTTTAAGCCCGAAACTAGGGCTTCCTTGCCCATTCGATCGGCTACCAAAACCTCTCTTCTCATCTTCTAGGCTTTCTACTTCCTCTCCAAGTTCCTCTCCAAGGTAAAAAGCTTGATCCTTATCCATCATTCATGAGGTTATACTCAAAAATATGATTTCTTCATCTCTTATTCTCTTAATGTGTCTTGATTCATACATAAAAAGGTGATTCATGCTTACTTTACTTGGATAATAACTTCTATTTGGCATGTTTACTGCAAAAACAAGTTTTTTTTTTGAAAAATCAAAATATCTCATGTCTTCTTCAAATGATTCAACATTTACTTTTTATTAAAAAAAATTGGTCAAGGACTAGTTCTCTCTTACTTTCCATCATGAGCTTTTCTCAACATTCATTTTGCCATTCTTAAAAGAATTTTGTATTGGTCAAATAGAAAAATGTTTCTCATCCTCATCTAGCCAAAATAAGTTTTTTTTTAAAATGTATGCTCTTTTCATTTATGGATCATTTTATTCAATCTTACCTTTTATTTTTATTTTTGTGTTTTATTTATTCTTTGTTCTGAAATTGAATGATAAAATCTTTTTGGCCTTGCATGAATCTATGTCGATCTTCAAAAAAAAATTTCGCATTAAAAGCATGCATCTCTCATCTAAAGCTAATCATCTACATCATCATCATAATTGTCTTGCAAAATAGCACCAAAGACTAAACTCCCAACCTTACTCGATAATCTATTGACCCCTTTAGGCAAGAAACAAGTTGCTAAGTTTGTAGATAGAGCTATCCTGCAGACACGTCCAGTCAATTTAGGTGACTTAGAACAATTTGACATTAGAAGCAAACTTGTTAGCATGGGATGGGTAGAGTTTCTAGAAAAGCAAGTACCTGTTTGCCCCATCCCGATAAAAGCCTTTTTCTCTGATAGAAAAGGCAAGGTATGGTGATCAATTAGTTCTTCGGTCTGAAATCCTAGGAAAATCCATAGTAATCACTGAATCCCACATTAAAGATGCATTTGGGTTTCCTCTAGTAGGAAGACCAGTTTATAAGATGTCCACACATCGTTTTCATGAGTATTTTCCTACTAATAAAGTTGTATCAGCCATTTGTCCTGAGGGTTATGAGGGAATGATCCCTACCCAAAGCATCAAACTGTCATCCACTGCCAGGATTATGCATCTCATCATTTCGTATAACATCCTTCCTAGAGTAGGTCATTAAGATGAGGTCACTACTATGAGTTCTAGGGTACTCTTTTTTGCCATGTCTCGCATTACTATAGATGTCCCTGATCTCATACTTAGGTATATAGCTGAAGTTCATGCCTCGAAAAAACAAGCCTTACCATATGCCTCAGTAATTTCTCACTTCATATATGAAGCTGGGGTAAATAGGTCTAGATTTGAAATTGAGCCCATACCCAAGGCCATAGATTCTTCCTCTCCGAGCCGTATGAAGATCCTTGAAAATCAACCCATGGAAAAGACTGCGAGGAGAACCCATGGAGGAGCCGTATGACATAGGCATGGATGAGGGCGATGCTGGTGGGAGTTCATCATCCAACACTCCCATTGGGCGACTAGGTGATCTAGAGCATCGCTTTGCTCAGTTTCACATCGATCAGGTGGAATGAAACAAACGAACAACAACGTGCATAAATGATTTCAGCCATTAGATGGACGAGTATGGTATCATGATCGGTGACCATGGCCGGCGCATCGATGAGTATGGTCGTCAAGTTGATGAAATGTACGGGAGAGTGGATGAGATATGACAATATTATCAGTCACATCTACCACCTCCTCCACCACCTGAGGGCGAATAGTCATCTTTGATGTATTGATGCTATTTATCTTATGAACATGTGCTTCATAATTAACTTTATATGTATTTGGTTGACTATGGTTGATAATCAGTTATGTAAGTGATATTTTCTTTATGTATGCTTACTATGTTTGATATTTTTTATGGATGACAAAAGGGGGAGAATTAGGAAATATATGCATAATGATAGGGGGAGTTAAAATGATATGCACATTGATAGGGGGAGCATATATGCCTTATCTCAAACTCACAAAAAATATGCATAATATTTCTTAAAAATTCCATGTCATGTTTGTCATCATCAAAAAGGGGGAGATTGTTGGCTTAAGGTTTCTCTCAAGCCTCGATCTTTATTTTGATGATAACAAACAAGTATTTAATCTATGTGTGAAGTTTTGAGTTCAGGTTGAGGTTGTGATAAGCATGCGAAGTTCGTTCAAATGAAACGAAAGAAAAGACCGTTGAAGAAACGAAAGAAGAAAACGTCAAAGAAAGGCTCGGGTTTAGATCAAGTAGAAATCATGTAATATACCCTTAGGATGATCTTATCCCAAGCCAAATTGTAAAGTTATCCAAGTTAAAACTTGGTAACTAAACCCATAAAAAAGCATGTAAAAAAATTCAAAACAAAATTCAGCCTCAGCCCGAGTTCGGTTGACCAATCGATCGATCGAACAAAGCAAAATTTTGGCAGTAGCCTATTCGGTCGACCGAATGAAGCCAAAAAATGGTAGTAGCCATTCGGTCGACCTGTCAGTCGACCGGAGTTGGTGAAACCTTGGCGAATGGCTACGTCGGTCGACTGATCGGTCGATCGACCGAAGCCAAAAATAGACAGACGGCTCATCGGTCGATCGGATCGTAAATCATAGATCGTGCGACTAGCCTTCACTGCATCGGTCGACCGGATAATAAATCACAGGTTGCATTTCTGGCTTCACTGCATCGATCGATTGATTTGGTCAACTGAATTTGGGATTGACTAAGCTGCGACACTACAAGAAAACATAGCTTCAGCAACAGAATTTTTACCAACGGATATAATTTGTTGGTATTACCAACAAAATTACCAACGGATACATAATTTTTACCAACGGATATAATTTGTTGGTATTAACCGACCAAATTTTTTTCCCCCTCTCATTTTGGCCGACCACTTTAGTTTCCCCCTCTCCCACTCGTCAAAATAATTTCTCGCGCCTCTTTGACGCCGACAAAGCATCGTCTTTCTTCCCCCTCTCCCACTCGTCATCCTTCTTCCCAGGCCGCGCCGACAAAGCCATTTCTTCCTTCCCCACAGTTTCCTTCCCCGCCGGTTCCCTCCCCGCAGACTCCTTCCGCACAGTTTTCTTCCCCGCAGCCGACAAAATTATTGGTTCGAGCTAGTCATCACAGATAGAGCGCGCAAGTTCCTTCTAATTCCCCCGCAGCTGATTCAAGTTTTTATTTCTTCCCTCCCCTTCTACAGGTTTCTTCCCTTCCTCGTGCCCTAATCCTCTGTTACTTTGTGGCGAAGCGCAGGAAGCGCTCAGAGGAAGCGCAAGTAGTCACAGACAGCCGACCGACGAGTGAATTCCTTCCCTTCTACGGGTTTCGAGCACTCGATTTCCCATTCGATTGTGGAGGTTCGATTTTAGTTGCGATTTCATGATGTTCAAATGATTTTAGTTGCGATTTCATGATGTTCAAATGATTTTAGTCAAATATTAGAGATGATTTTAAATTTAGTTAATGAAGGTCAAATTTTTGTTAATGCTCGTCTCCACTCTCACCATCTACCCACATTTTTTACTAATCACAAGATCTCATATAAAGATGAGATGCTTACACGATGAGTACATGTTGAGAACCCAAATTCCTATTTTGCAATTATATTCTGCACTCATTTATTGGGTACATGTTGAGAACCAGTTAGACCTAAAATTTAGGTTTAAAGATAGGTGGATTAATGGAGATTGGCTGAAAGAGGGAGAAGAGTATGAGAAGGACTCTGAAAATAAACCGAAAGCTTTCATTGCAAATTCCATTTAGTTTCTATGGAAGAACAGAAATAGAATTAAGCATGAAGGGAAGAATGGGGAATTCAGCATGCTGCTGAGTGTTCTCATACACTTAGCATGCTGAACACTCAGCATGCTGATGAATTCTCAGCAGCATGCTGAATTCTGATTTCATTCAACATTACAAGATATAATAATCAAACATTTAGATGAAGTAATTAAGTAATTGGTTGCTGGATCAATTGGTGATCTGCAATGAAAGCTTAGGAGTGAAGAACATGAATGACTTGCCCCTATCATAGCTACTGTGGTTCCGTTTGTACTTCCTATGCATAAGTAAATATATAAAACTAGTTTTAACTTGTAAACTACCTTGTGGACGTGAATTGTTAACATGTAAATAGATCTCTGATCCTGGCTGGTGAATGCTTAAGGATCCAAATCAAATTGGAGCCTATGGAGGGAGGATCAGACTGATCAGTATAGATATGCTTAACATTGTTATAGTTGTAAGGTCAATTTTTGCATTTTTTAAAAAGAGCATTCAATTGTGTGAGGTTCCTGTCTATATCAGCCTATGATGCTTGAGGGGATGGTAGTAAGAGGGGTAGTTTCTCTTACTCATACATTGATAGTTACCAGAATTCAGCATGCTGCTGAGAATTCATCAGCATGCTAAGTGTTCAGCAAGCTATAATCCCAATGCCTGCCAGCTATTCTCCTGCAAGCTATATGCATGTAGCTTGTGTCAAATTAATCCCAAAGTCCAATAAAATTCTTCTCATCCAAATTGCTTGACAGCTTGCTGAAGTAGCTGATACATATTCAGCTTCGGCTGAAGATAATGTAGTTGAATTCTGCTTTTTAGAACACCAGCACACTGTACTTGCTCCAACTTTGAATAGATATTCAGTAGTACTTTTCCTGTCAACTATTTATCCTCCCCAATCACTATCAAAATACCCCAGTAGTTTCAGATCATTGTCTCTTCCCAAATGTAATCCATAATTACATGTCCCCTTCAAGTATCTCAAGATTCTCTTTGCTGCCTTGAAGTGTACTGCTCTGGGATCATTCATGAAATGAGATAGAACTTCCAAACCTAGGAAGAATTTCATCTCTCCCAGATTAGTCATCTTAAAAGTCTTGAACATTTTGTTCTTCATCTCCTCTCTCATTTTTTCATTGTTACTACAATAAAGCAAGTCATCCACATAGAGAAGAACAATTAGAATATCTTCATTTTCATCTTCTTTTGTATATAATGTGTGTTCATTCCTGCTTCTCTAAATTTTTTTTCAGTAACAAAGTAACTATCAATTTTTTCATACCAGCTTATTAGAGCTTGCTTTAGGCCATATAAGGACTTCTTTAGACTATAGATCATTTGTTCATTTCCTTTAACCCTTTGGTTGAACTGTTGAACTACATAAACCTCTTCTTTGAGTTCTCCATTTAAGAATGCAGATTTTACATTAAGTTGATAAATTTTCAGCCCTGAAATTTAAGAATTCACAATTTTAGCTTCATCCTGATCATATCAACCCTGAACTTGAACTGTTAGCTAAATTTTCTATGATGACTGAGATCTGGTTTTCTTCCACACCAAATTTCAGCCCTGAAATATCTAGCCTCTTTCTTCTATGCTTAGGTATGTGACAATAAGCTACATACCCAAATTTTCTTAGATGACCGAGATCTAGTTTTCTTCCACACCAAATTTCATATGATGTTTTTACAAGCAATGCTTTGGTTGTGCTTCTATTTATAATATATGCTGGAGTTTTAAAAGCCTCTGCCCACAAGTTTTTAGGCAGCTTACTTCCCTTTAGCAGACATCTAGTCATTTCTACCAAAACTCAATTTTTTCTTTCCCCAACCCTATTCTGTTGGGGTCTATAGCTTGCAGTAAGCGTTTTATTCCATGTTCATCACGACCACAAAAGGTTTAGAGGTGAATTCTCCTCTATCAATTCTTAGCACTTTCACTTTTGCATCAACCTCATTTTCAACTGCTGCTTTAAACCGAAGGTTCCCTTTGTATGTTGTGCATGTAATAATTAATGTGCTTAATATTGTTGCTAGGTTGAAAAGAGTTAATCAAAATGTATATCGATCGTAGTTGGATGAAACGTCGGATAATTGGAGGAGCATTGACTAATGAATTTATGGAAGGAGTCAAGGGATTTCTTGATTTTGCATACTCCAAAACTCAATATGTTTCTAGTGATAAAATTAGGTGCCCATGTCGACGATGTAATAATCTTCAATTTCATTGTCGAGATGAGGTGGAATATCACTTATGTTCGAAGGGATTTATATCTGGCTACACACAATGGATTACACATGGGGAGTTGACAAGTGAAGAAGTTGATGAATCCTCAAGCATTCCTCAATCAGAAAGCTTTGATGCTCCTCAAAATCCGTATAGAACTATGGTGGTGGATGCAATCGGTATTGAAGGTATTGGAGAAGAAAGACCAAATGATGAAGCTGCCAAGTTTTTTGAATTACTGAATTATGCAGATGAGCCATTGTGGAGTGGTTGTAAGAGTCAAAGTAGGCTATCAGCCATGTCACAGTTGCTTAATTGCAAATCTGAGTTTAACATGAGTGAAGCTTGCTATGATTGGCTGATGTTAATAATTAAAGATATGCTACCAGAAGATGCAAAGTTGGAAGAAAATTTTTACAAAACAAAGAAGATGATGAAGAAATTAGGACTTGGGTACGAGAAGATAGATGCATGTCAGAATAATTGCATGTTGTTTTATAAAGAAACAACAAATTTAACGCAGTGCTCAGTGTGTGGACATTCTCGATATAAGCCAAGACTATTAAATGATGGTAGACGAAAAAATATACCGTATAAGGTCTTACGGTATCTCCCTATAGCACCAAGACTTCAAAGGCTTTTTATGTCTGAAAAAACTGCAAAGCATATGATTTGGCATGCTAAGAATCCTACTTCCGACGTTGTTGCACATCCTGCACATAGTGAGGCATGGAAACAATTTGATGCTCACCATCCTTCATTTGCTTGAGAACTACATTTGACTGACGCAGAGCTTGAGAAGTTACGAGATAGAGAATTTCCAAAATGGTTGAGAGACTATGTAAGTTGAATAATATAATAATTTTTGTCTCAATATGAATAATCATGACTATATTATAAATTATTCTTTTTCTTCTTTTTGTGATAGGTTAATCATAATATTGACACGATTGATAGTCGAATTCTTGCCATTGCACAAGGCCCACAAAGATTTGTTCGATCTATGAAGGGTTATTTTGTTAATGGATATAAGTTTCACACCAAGGAATATTCACATGGAAAGAAAACAATAAACAGTGGTGTTTGTGTTAAGGGCAGTTGTTACAATGATTATGATCGTGATTACTATGGCATCCTGTTTGATATTGTACAGGTAGAATACTTTGGTGAAGGAAATCAGGTGGTGTTATTTAAATGTGAGTGGTTTGATACCGAAAAAGGAGTTAGGGTACATCCTCGTCATGGACTTGTTGAAATAAATCACAAGTTAAAACTTTATATTGATGCTCCTTTTGTGTTAGCTGAGCAAGCTCAACAAGTTTATTACACGAGTTACCCCTCAAAGAAAAAAGGAAGGAGTGATTGGTGGGTTGCATGCAAAATTAAAGCAAGAAATAGATATGAAGACATTGAAGAAATAGATGATAATATCCCTCCACATATCGATGATTTTTTTCAAGAGGATGAGGTTGAAACAGTACAACCTATTATGCCTACAACAGAGTTAGATGCATCCAATGCATTAGTTAATGTTGGAGTAGTTGATGAGGTAGATCAATATGAAGAATTTTTCTTGAGAACTCAAACACATGTCGTTTGAGGAGGATGAAGAAGAAGCAAATGCTGTTGACATTGAAGATGAAGATACTGAAGATGAAGATACTGAAGATGTTGAAGTTGATGAAGAAGAAGCAAATGCTGTTGACATTGAAGATGAAGATACTGAAGATGAAGATACTGAAGATGTTGAAGTTGATGAGTGTTTGTCAAATGAGGAGAATGATGATGGAAATTTTTTAAACTTCTATTATACTTTTCTCAAATTGTCTAATATATGTGTTTAGTGGGCCCCGAGGCCTTATAGTTGAGGAGTCACTATTTGTAATTTATTTCTAATGCAGACATGACTGACTATCTAATATGTTTGAATTATTTTTATGCTTGATGTTTGAGTTCCTTCATAATTTCCCCTTTCTCTAAAGGTACATAGTTTAGGTGGTGTTATTGGGTTGTAATTGCTTAAAATTAATCCTTGCAGAGCTACAAGAAGTGGAAGTTGCTGCCAATTGGTCTTGCTGAAGTGGAGGAATTCCAAGTTAATTAAGGTTTGCATCTTGTCCAAAAGCAATCATCAAATTAATATAGTAGTGTTCTATAATTTTCCTAAAGAGAATGTGGCTGGGGGATCATTTCATTCACTTAGAAATATGCCCATGGGATCATTTCATTCACTTTAAACTTCATTGACTGAAAGTAATATAAAACAGATCCATAATATAATTATCTGCTAATTACTGCAACCATTCTTCTATTAAACAGATTCTTCTGAAGGATTTGCCAACACTTTGAATTAATTGTATCAAGAACTCAGGGAACCAAGGTATCATGCACAATATTATTTTTTTAAGTCATTGACTGAATGAACTATGTCTTTAAGTCTAGATGAGGTATTTTCTTTTTCCTGTTTTTTATGTGAATATGTTAGTCATCAAATGTTTATTTTGCTCTTCAACTAAGTAAATTTATTGCACTTCTGAAGCATCCAGTAATAGTGAATTAGTAACTAGGTTTTGTTGATGCCTTTCTCCAATCTACTCTCAAGCTACTTAAGGTCCCTTAGGCTCATGGAGTCAAGAGACTCACCCATCAAGTTCTTGGTAAACTAAGTTTTTTAAGAGGCACAGGCTGCTTTATATGTTATCCATTGTTATCACACAATGATTATATATGTCGAATGGGAAATCAATCAGGCACAGGCTGCTTTATATGTTATCAATTACACATGTACCAAGCATCCATGTGTAAGTTATGTACCTACTGATTATATATGATCACACAATGATTATGCTTGCATGTAGTAATTAATTAATAACTGATATATACCTATTTATGCTTTGTAATTATTGCTAACGGAGTTTTGATACTTCTTGCTGAGAGTACTGGAAATAGAGGATGTTGAAGTAGAGTGATGAGATTATTGTTGACTAGAGCATGATATAATCAGTAGGTACATAACTTACACATGGATAATTATTTCACTCTAACCCAATGAAACCAAAGTAGCTCATGTAGTGTTCAGTAATGATAATTAATATTAAACTGGCCCAACCTTAAGATTATTAAGAAGCTATGTAGAAATTTCATGTAACCACTTTGAGTTGCAGTTAAGGATAAGGATTTCTAGTGACAGTTAACTCCATTAGTAAGCAATTAAGGATTTCTAGTGACAGTTAACTCCATTAGTAAGCAATTAAGGATTTCTAGTGACAGTTAACTCCATTAGTAAGCAATTAAGGATTTCTATGTTGGACTTGGCTTTGAGATCTCATCATGGGTCGCTGCATCTCAAGGAAGATGACTGAAATGAGATCTCCAGCAATGAGATTGGTGGCACTGGTTGCTGCCGGAGACTTCTTCCTATGATGGCAACCTGGTGTGAGCTCATTAAAATCAAAGAGAGCACACAGTTAATGTAGTTAAGGATAAGGATTTCTAGTGACAGACACCCACTGTTTTGACATGAGGTAGCTTGATACATATTCAAGTCTATAGTCTCCAGTTGCATAGGAATTTAACAAAATAGGGTATTTTATCATAATTTGGATGGCACTATATGTTTATACATCGTTAATTATTTATATATGCTTCATTTATTTTATTAAGTAATGGTGAATACACGAAGTCGAGGTCGAGGTCGAGGACGAGGACGAGGGCGTCCTCCTTTGAGTAAATACCCTTCTACCACTTCTATACATTCATCATCTGAAGATACACCTGTACCACCTGTGATCATTTCTTCTGCACCCATGATAGTTGAACCTGTACCTGTGATTGACTCTTTAGCATCCACGATACCTATATCTGTACCTGTACCTATTACTGTTCCCATAGAAACACCTAATATTCCTAGTATTCCTACACCGTCGACATCGGCAGCATCGTTACCCTCACAACCTTCAGTGAATTTGCCTTTGACGTCATCAGTTCCTATTATACCATCTACGTCTATACATGACACATCTATTCCTACACAAAGTGATGGTACTTCACATCAAAGTCGAGGAAGAGGACCAAATCAGCCTTCACAGCCGCCAGAGACACCAGATGATAGACGCCTACTAATTATTGATAAGAAAAGGTATATATGTAGTCAGATATTCAAACACCATCATTTGTAAATACAAGATATTTGTTAACATTCTTTTTTGCAGCTTCCCCGAGACAGAAGTAGTACGAGATATTTCATCAATAATTAAGGCAAATTTCACGGGTGCATGGCCATGTTGGTCTCAAGTACCATCACATGTGAAGGAATTCATTTGGGACAAATTTAAGGTATTTTCCTATAAAGCAAGTCAAATTTTAATATACAGTTATTTCCATATCCAGTTTGTTGTTGCATCATGCCCATGAGTATTGACCATTTTATTACTTTCATACAAATTGTTTACATGAGAATCCACATCTACATGGACAAAACTACTAAGTATGCTAAGTATGCTGATATAGGATACTGAATAGGTATAGGATACTGACTGATATAGGATACTGATATAGGATACTAATATAGGATACTGAATAGGTATAGGATACTGACTGATATAGGATACTGAATAGGTTTGCTAAGTATACTGATATAGGATACTGATATAGGATACTGAATAGGTATCCAGTTTGTTTACATGACTGATATAGGATACTGAATAGGTATGCTAAGTATATTGATATAGGATACTGATATAGGATACTGAATAGGTATAGGATACTGACTGATATAGGATACTGAATAGGTATGCTAAGTATACTGATATAGGATACTGATATAGGATACTGATATAGGATACTGATATAGGATACTGATATAGGATACTGAATAGGTATCCAGTTTGTTTACATGACTGATATAGGATACTGAATAGGTATGCTAAGTATGTTGCTCATGTGGATATCAGTATCAGGATACTGAATAGGAATTGAAGAAGCTCACATAGGATACTGATATTGACTGATACTAGAAAGTTTACATACTGATACTAGAAAGTTTACATACTGATATAGTTTACATACGGCTTAGTTTACATACTGATATAGGATACTGATATTGACTGATGCTGAAAGCTCACATAGGAATTGTTTACATACTGATATAGGATACTGATATTGACTGATACTGAAAGCTCACATAGGAATTGTTTACATACTGATATAGGATACTGATATTGACTGATACTGAAAGCTCACATAGGAATTGTTTACATACTGATATAGGATACTGATATTGACTGATACTAGAAAGTTTCTCACCAAGTTCCATAGGAATTGTTTACATGCTTCTGCTGCTTATCCAAGAGCAACGATGACACTACAGGTGAAGCCACAAATTCAGCTCCTCTGGTTATTGCCCAGTATTTAGCTAAAGTATCCATAACAGACTTACACTATTGTTTGAGCTCCCCTTCCTAGACAAACTCCGCTCCGGTGGTTCCACCCCACCAAGTAGCCTTTTTGGTATTGCCAAAAATCCTGCCTTTTCAGTTAAGAACACCCAGGCCCCTTCCTCACTGTCCTCTGCAGATGGGAAAACAGAGGCATCAAGAACTTTGGCCCCCATCCCATGGTAGATCAAACTGATAGAGCCTTGTGGAACCTCTCTTCAATAGCTGCTAACTGTTGCAGTTCCATCTCCAAATAATAATATCACAAGAAGGTAACAACTCATTAGACAAGCCAGCCTTAGGGAAGCAGGCATAAATGCATATTGTCAAGTAACTCAGAAAAAAATATATAGATATATCATCATTGCATTTCTTTAATGCAAATGGGTAGTTAAAACACCTACCATCTTCACTGTACTTCAACGCACTTCACTGCACTGCAAATGCAGCTTCTTTTCCTTTTTCAGTATATAAGTCAATATCAGTATCAGGATACTAGTATGTGGTGCTTTTTAGCTTTACTTATCTAGATGTTTTCTCTTTGGCACAAAGTCATTAGACCAAGAAATAATGTTCTACTGCCCATAAGCTGTTCTAATACCATGGCCTGTTCTAATACCTTTGTTTATTATAAACAATCTATTGTTATCCATTGCTTGCACAAGGAAGTAATAGAAGGTTGGCTGAAGTAATATAAGATTTAGCTGAAGTAATAGAAGATTTAGCTAAAGTAATAGATGATATAATTGCATCAAACCCATACTCATCATGTTATTGGTACACAAAAGATTTAGCTGAAGTAAAGAAGGTTGGCTGCATCAAACCTGCATATGCCATGATTGATTGTGTGATCATATAATTGCATCAAATTGGTACTTTTTTAGAATATTGTCAACTATCATTTCATTAACATATTTGTCTTTTTTCAGACAGTCTATCGTTGGGATCCATCTAGGACAAGCGAGGTTCATGAAATATGGGATAGAACAGCTTGTCGACGCTTTTCTGACAATATGTCTGATGCAAGGAATTATGCGAAAAGAAAGGCCAATACTGATGATATTAGTCGAACTAATGGATTTGGCCCTCCATGGATATCTCCAGATGTGTGGAATCAACTAATTAGTGAGCATTGGGTCACGGAGAAGTGGAGGAGAAAATCCGAAGTTGCTCGTCAAAATCGTAAGAAAGAGGTAGATAGTGACGTCACACGACATACAGGTGGATCTATTTCATTTGTGGCTCATCGAAGAAAATTGGTATGATATTAATAGAATTTGTTATCCTATATGTTTTTTAAAATATTATTAATTAAATATTATTTGTCATTTTTTGTAGGAAGAAAAGTTGAACCGACCCCCAACCCATCTTGAGTTGTTTAAGCATACTCATAAGCGTAATAGTGGTGAGGGTGACAATATCGACAACAAATCGCAGAGTGTTGCGGTATGTATTTATTTTATTTGTTGCTTCTTTTTAAAATATCGTAATTAACTATTTTTATAAAACATTGTGCAGGAGGCTTATGAGGTATCGATCATAGAAAAGTATGGTACAGATGTAGCATCACAACCCATTTTAGATCCAGAAGAATGGATTAATGCCTCTGGACATCCATCTCATAATCGAGTTTACGGTTTTGGATGTCGAGAGAATGTTAAATCCATTATGGGGAGTTCTAGCTCAGCAGAATCTAGTACATCGGGCCATGGTCGAATGAATGAGTGGAATGCAATGCAAACTGAGATGACATCCATGCGACAGTATATTACTGAATTGGAAGCATCAATGCAATCACAACAATCACAAGTGCAGTCGCAAGTACAAGCACAAGTGGAAGCTCAAGTTCGGTTGATGTTAACACAACTCGGCTTTCCAATCAACTCTTTGCAATCAACAGATTCACCTTCAGCTTCCACTCCACCTCCACCTCCACCTCCACCTCCATCTGGGTTATGATGTTGGTTAAGATTTGTATTTGGTTATGATTTTGCACTACACAATTCGGTTAATGTTAGGGAAAATTTGACTTAGTAATGTTTGTATTTGTTTGATAATATACTCGATTGTAAATGTTTGGTTTTGGTTATGAAATATGAATTTTTTTTTCTTGACTTGTATATATATTTGTGATTGGGTAAATAAAAAATTTGATGTGTGATTATAGGTTGTATACAGGAAAATGAAAATTCATATGGGTATGAGCATTTTAATTAAAATGTATTAGCAACAAATGTTTCTGTTGGTAATACCAACGGATGTCAGTTGGTAATACCAACGGATACCTTTGTTGAATATGTCAGCGTAAACAAGGATGATATTTGTTGGTATTCCCAACGGATATTATCTCCGTTGGTAATACCAACATACTATGATCCGTTGGTGACACCAACGAATAGTGATCCGTTGGTATCACCAACAGAGTATATTTCTGTTGGTGTTACCAACGGATAATATTTTTCGTTCGTGTTACCAACAGACTTTAATTACCGTTGGTGTTACCAACGGATATAATAATATCCGTTGGTAATACCTAGCATTGTCATCACCGACGTATTTACCAACCGATAATCCGTTGGTAATGTATTACCAACGGATTTTTGAGTATTACCAACGGATTTTGTCCGTTGGTGATACCATGTTTTTTTGTAGTGCGACTCATTCAGTTGACCCGTCAGTCAATAGAACAGTGCAAAAAATAGACAGAAAGCCAGCAGTCAATCGGTCGGTCGACTGATGATCGATCGACATGCGATCGAATGGCTATGACGGCTATTTTTCTACCCGTTGAGTCGCCGTTCAGCTGAGGGGTTATAAATACCCCTCACCTACCTTCTTAAAATCTTGTTGGAAATATTATTAAGCATCTTTAAGAAGTAATTCATGCCTTTAAAGAGATCGATTACTGCGCACTATGCTCTTCTTTTTTAACGTTCTTCTTCAAGCACTCGGTGCTCCTCAACTCTGCCTACCACTCAAGCTCATCTACTGGCAAGTTGAAGGCTTGAAGGCTAGGGAAAAGAGCATTGGTTTCTCTCTTAAATTCCTAGCTCTTTTTCATTGTATTTTAAGATTTATTTCAAACATATTTTATCTATAATAGCTTGCTAGGTGTGCTAGAGAAACACATAGGGTTAGACATTGTACATTTGTGTTTTGCCTAGGTGAATAGGTTTGAGAAGTTCTCAAAGAGGTGAGAATTGTGTCCTCAGTTGTATTCAAAGGAAAATACATATTCTATAAAGTAGTTGGTTAAAAATCCTTGGTGTGGAGCCAAGGTAGTAGAGTAGGCGGTTGGCCGAACCACTATAAACAATTGTGTTAGCATTGTCGACTACTTGTGCTCATTGATCTGTATTTATTGCTTCCACATGCTATAAATATCGTGCTTAGCCTAACTAATCAAGAAACGATTAAAATTGGAATTAGGCGAAAAATTAATTAAAACACTATTCACACCCCCCCCCTCTAGTGTGCCATTTCAACCAACAAGAAGATCACCATGGACTTTGTGACTTGCCTACCGAGGTCTAGAGGGAGCAACGACTCTATTTGGGTCGTAGTGGATCGACAGACTAAGACCGCACACTTCATACCGGTCAAGACAACCTTTTCAGTTGAGCAGTATGCCAGATTGTTTCTAGATCGGATTGTGGGTTACCATGGTATTCATGTTATGATCATCTTGGATTGGGGTACCTAGTTCACAGCTCGGTTTTGGCAATCCTTCCAGGAGGCCCTGGGTACTCTGGTGTGATTTTGTACAACGTTTCATCCGTAGACTAACAAACAGTCAGAGAAGACGATCCAGACCTTAGAGGATATGCTGAGAGCATGTGTTCTGGTCCTAGATGATGGTTGGGAGAAACACCTACTGTTGATTGAGTTTGTCTACAACAATAGCTATCAGTGTAGCATTGGCATGACTGCTTTTGAGGCCCTGTATGGGCGAAGGTGCATGTCGCCAATAGGTTGGTTTGAGGTGGGAGAGTCACTCATGGTGGGTCTTGACCTGGTTGAGGAGGTGGTTGAGAAGGTGAAACTGATCCAAGAAAGGTTGTTGCCGGCTCATAGAGGTGGAGTTTGTTGATGGTGACATGGTGTTCCTGATGGTTTCCCTAATGAAAGGGGTGGTGCAGTTTGGGATGAAGGGAAAGCTGATCCCTAGGTTCATCAGGTTGTTCCCTATTCTCAAGCGGAGGGGCGTTGTGGCTTATAAGCTGGCCTTACCTCCTAGCCTGGACAAAGGTCACCTAGTTTTCCACGTATCGATGCTCAAGAGATATGTCCGAGATGAGTCCCATGTGATTGAGCCTATTGCAGTTGAGGTGGATTCCATGGTCTCATATGAGGAGAGGCCGATAGAAGTGCTTGATCGGCAGATCAAGAAGCTGAGGTCCAAGGAAATTCCCTTGGTAAAGGTCAGGCGGGAGCACCCCACCGGACAGGAGGCTAGTTGGGAGGTGGAGCAGGACATGAGAGAGTGTTACCCATCTTTGTTTAAGGATGAATTTTCCATAAGGAGGGAAGATTGTAATACACGAGATTTCCTAATATAAATTTTTGTTTGGTTCAGCGAGCCAATTCAGGGACTAGCCGGGTTGAGTCGTGAGATTGCCGCGACTAGAAGGTACAATCGGGTATAGTTAAATTTGTAATTGATGCTCTTGCATTTTATCAATTGATATTAGGCTCAAGTTGGGTTAGAACGGGTTGAGTCGGGTAGATATTTAAGTGAGTAATGGCATAATTGTAATTATATACATATATATATATATCCACCGTACGACTCAAGATGAGCCGCATGCAACCCGAGGTGGGTGAGAGAGGGCATAGCTTGAGAGGGTGGCACCAGAGTTCGGGATCGTCGCCGGAGACCGAAAACGTTGTCAATATTTCCTTCCTTCCCTTCCGTCAAGGCTAAGGTGAGTGGTAGAATCATGGATTTAGGGGAAGGCCCTTGCCGAATCCCCTTGTGTTCAGATTTGATGATTCGCTTGTGGTTCTTGTCGTTTTCTTAAGGGTTTTTGAATCTTGTGGTTTCTTTATGCAATTCTTGTTGAAGTCGTGATTTTTCCGCGTCGATTTCATGGTTTTAGGGTGCTGGTCGAATTGAGGAAAAAAGGGAAAGATCATGCCAAAATTTTCCCCAATTTCCTCGAGCCGTAGAAACTTGTAGATTCGGGTTCCTTGTATGCTTAATTAGTGTAGAGATTAAGAAAAACTTAGAATTTGATAGGAGCACATTACCTTAACCTCTAAGGGTTGGCCGAGTGGGAGAAACCCTTGTTTAGGGGTTTGGCCGAGTAGGGGTAGGGGTTATAGGGTAGAGAAAAATATAATTCCTAAGTCATCAACATGTAAGGGTATGCTATATGAAGGATTAGGATTTTACCTTGCTTGTAGGATATTTTTCTTGCTAAGAACATCTACTTTTGGTTTCCTGCATTTCTCATGATATTTCTAAAATTAAATATTTGAAAGCAGGAAATTGATATTTAATTGTTGTGATTATGTAGGAAATTATGGTGATATGATTGCTAAATTTTCTTATTTTTAGTACGCTGTGATTCGATAATTATTGCAAGTACTATGTCAATGATATGCTTAATATTGATGAGCATGTGTTGTATATGTCATGAAACTAGGTAGAGAATAATTAGATAGGATTGTTTAGCATCTTGGACATGAATGTGAGGTGCGGAACTCCTCTAGTAAATGACGAAAATTACTAGGGGCTAAATATAATCATTTTTGAACATAGAGGCATTAGGTGTTCGCACCTAGGAAGGGTAACACTGAAATGTTGACCTAACAGGGCACGGGGTAGGGCCGAGGGAGATGTTTAGAATATTAGTGTAATACATTATATGTGTACTGTGGTTGTGATGGCCGGCATGAGGAGTGTCCTTAGCTGGAATGGCTATTGCCCGACTCAACGAGTGGATATAGCGTCTTGAGATTACACTAGTGGGCCACCCTAGGTGTTAGACTTGAGTGGTAGGGGTCTTGAGATTGCGTCAGCGGGCCACGCCGATGTTAGACACGAGTAGAATTGGGTGGGGTGGGCTATCCCTAATCTGGTGGGGTTCCAGAAACTAGTTGGCCATCCTTGTTGACGGACCCGGTGATTTAGTCGCTAAATGCGAAAGATATACATAAACATAACTTGTATATGACTGTGTAGGCCGATATGGCTGAATGTTATCTTGTGAATGAGGGTTGGGCATGGCCGGGATTATTCTTGCAAGGTTGGGCCAATAGTGGCCAAGTGATGCAATATGTATAAGGCCATGACTGGCAGGTGTATTCTTATTTGCAGGGTCGGCCGATTGGCATGGTGATGTGATAGAACCAGTATATCTTAGTTGTGCATATTATATTCCTATATATGTTTCTATACTAGCTATCTAGGTTGAGGTCTGATAGAACCATTCACTGAGTTCCTCATGGACTCACGGTTTTCTTGATTTTGTTTTGTAGAGCCTGACCGGTGAGGTACGACTTGATGGCGTGGCACGGCTAGAGGGCAAATGGCGTCGATGATCTCATAGCAAGCTATTTTGAGAGTCGTAGTCATGTTGAGAGTTATGTTTCATGCATTTGAGTCATGTTGCTATGTCATTTGGAGTTTGTAAACTTTGATTTCAAAACATTATTTATATTCCAGTGGATTTCAGTTGCTTTTCATGTCAGTTTCATTGCATTCATATAGGCGTGTTATTAAATATGTGAGTTAGGCTTCAGGGTATTGACACATATCCTGGATGGTCATGTGACCCTGAGTTGGGGCGTGACAGCAATCCTTTCCTACGTACCCCATTTTGTTGCAATTGTAGATGTGTAGCCTCCCTTGCCTCTCCTCATAAAACTCATTAACCTTCTTGCCATCATCACCATCTCTTCTAGATCACCAAATTCTTTTTTAGATGATGAGGATTCTTCAACTCAGTGTGATGCTTTTAAAGCAATGCTCTTGCTTTTTTGGGCATCTTCCTCCTTGTGTGCCCTCATGTGGATCTCATGAGTCATGAGAGATCCAATGAGTTAGGTGGTTTTCAAGGTTGCCAATTCATTGGCTTCCATGACGGCAATCACCTTTGGCTCCCAAGCCTTGGGAAGAGATCGGAGCTATCTTCCTTACTTTCTCCTCTTCTCTATTGTCTTTACCAAGATTGCATAAACCATTAGTAATGTTTTAAAAGCGTGTATACATTTCATTAATAGTTTCATGCAATTGCATTCTAAACATTTCATAATCATGCATGAGGAGGTTAATGTTGGACCCCTTAACTTGTGAGGTACCTTCATGTGGAGTTCTAGGACATTCCAAAGTTCAAAGGCCGACTTAAGAGTTGAGATTCTATTAATCGCAATAATAGAAAGACCACAATACAAAGCATTTATAGTCTTGTCATTAGCATTAAAGAGTTTGACCTCATGTTGGTTCCATTCATCCTCTCTCTCTCTCTCTCTTAGGGTGGAGGTCGGCTAGCACAAAGGAAGCTTGGCTTCCTTCAAAATGAGGCCGACTTCCATTCACAATGAGGTCAGCAGCCTTTAGGAGTTGATCTTCTACTCATCAAGACCATAGGTGGGTATTTATAGACTCATCAATCATATTGACTGAGTCTTCTCATACGTTGATTGATTCATGTCATATTTGAAATCTTTAAAATGATTTTAATACCCGAATAAAATATATACTTAATAACAATTATCAAGGATGAATTTTCTAAATTCAAGATGTCGATTATAATGTATCATCTAATAACGATTATTAAAGATACATTATCTAAATTGTAATCAACATAATTCCAATTTTAAAACTCCTTTCCAAATTCAAAATTAATTTCCAAAATTACCAAGAGAGATTTAGTCGGTTACTTGTCATGCGGATCTAATCCGATGAGTCATAACCTTAAGCCCAATCCGGTTCTCCCTATGTATGCGACCCTATAGGTTCACTTAACGTTGGCAGTGAGTTCAAATCTCATTTGCAACCCACAAGACATAAGCGGTCTCTAGCAAGACATTATGACTACTCAAGTCAAGTGAGGTCGGTGATCCGAGCAACCTAACTCACAGTATGATATCACGTGATATCTGGATCAACCATAAGCATGGACTACATCATCCTTATACTGCTCAATCTGGTTTCTTGATTCCTAACTAACTTAACAAATGACATTGATACTCCTATCAATTCATTTGAGCACAACCATATATTTTCTCAGTCACACTCATCAAAGGGCCCATCGATATCTCTCTCATATACGAGAGGGACAAATTCCTTCACGACTACACATATTTCTCTACATGATTCATTCTATGTCCAATTGTAGTCCTTAACAAATGACATTGATACTCCTATCAATTCATTTGAGCACAACCATATATTTCCTCAGTCACACTCATCAAAGGGCCCATCGATATCTCTCTCATATACGAGAGGGACAAATTCCTTCACGATTACACATATTCCTCTACATGATTCATTCTATGTCCAATTGTAGTCCTTATTACCATCCGATTAAAGATGATGTTAGATTAGGTCAAAACACAAAATTCCTCATGTAGGAATACGTGGTAGACTAGGTCAAATCAGAGGACTGACGTATCACTATTGTTGTGAGATATACCAATGATATAAATCCATGCATTATTCTCACGGTGGGTCTGTCCAATACCATGTTCTCCAACATGTGTCTATGATCTGACTTCAATATCACATATTCATGGCCAGTAAAACATGATATGACTACATACTAGTCTTCATTCATTATCGTTCTAAGATAATGATCGACTAGGGACTGTTTAGAATAGGATTCTAATTGCCTTAGGATTTTACTATCAAGTCTCGTACTTGATGACCATTAGGCGGAATTAACTATTCAAGGATTCTATTATGAAGTGAAATACGCTCACAATAAATAACAAAATAAACCAAGTGTTCCAATTATTCTAAATGAAAACGACAATAACAATATCATTCCATTGTCCTAGGGAACACTATTAGCAGATCTCACCCTCAAGAACTTGTTCTTGAAACCTTATACGAGCTCTTAAAGAAACCAAATAACTTTTGTCCCTGGGGTGCTCCTTAGAGACTCCCATTGGCCCTTCAACATCCCCTTCACTCGGAAATATAAGAAGAAAATGTAGAGGCTTGGCTCGACGTCGAGGAACACCATTAGGACTTCGAAACATCGGACAAAGGGCCAACGGAAATAGCATTTTTAAAAATTCAAACCATCCCTAAAACAACGATCTACTTTAGCAATATCAAGGAATTCAACATAGGAGAAAAAGAAGAAGATATACCTCAAACTGCGATTGGTATGGCTGCTCTTGTCCCCATTTTGAGACACACACGTGCACATACTCCAATGTAAGTTCATACCAAGCACCTCGCAAACAAAAGGGGTAGCGAACACCGGGGCTCGTTGTGGCTCAATGGAGAAGCTTTCTCAATTCCGAAATGTACCAAGGTAAGGCCGACCCTTCCACCAAGAACTGGGTACCAAAGAGGGAAGGAAAGGGGATGAGAAAACTCCAGAACGAGAGAGAACAGGTGAAGATACCTCGCTGTCCCCTTGGACTCATCCAAGATTATGAAAGTTGCGGCACAACAAAGAAGAGAAGACCTTTATCTCGGATATCCAAAAACCCGGGGAGGATGAAGAAGGAGGTCGACCACCAAGGAGAAGAACATAGGGTTCTTGGAACTCTTCCACACAAGAACTCATCTCAAGATTCACAATCTTTTCTCTCTTGATCTTTTTCTTTCTCACATTTTTTTCACCTTTAGGTTCAGCCACCCTTTAACTCCTCTAAAGGGGGCAGCCACATGAGAGAAAAAAGGGGGCCGGCCGCTTAAGTTCAATTTTGAACTAACCCTGGATTTCAAAAATCTGGGGTTCGCCTCCTCTTTAATTTTCATATTTAATAGTTTCATAATTTATTTAGAATAAATCAAAAACCAATTAAATAGAATATTAATTTATCTGCATAAATTAAATGTCTATTAATAGGAATTATATTTATCTCCAAAATTCAATCACCTAAAAAAAAGGGATTAGATAAATCAAACTCCTATTTATTAATAGAACCATGATTTATCCAAATAAATCAATTATCTATTAATTTATGATTTATCCAAATAAATCAATTCCCTATTAATTATGATTTATCTAAATAAATCAATTCCTAATTAATATATGCACATGGAAAAAATCAAATTTTCCCTCCATGTAATTTTGGATTCAAAATCAAACAAAAATCCATGTCTAATGGTTAATTAATTATTTAATTCATAATTAAGTTTAATCAACCCCTAAAAATAATATCGTGTGCCATACCCTACGACTTTAGGGTTATCCTACCAAATAGGGACTACCCTACAAATTAGGGTTACCGAGGAACTCCTTCCTCGCGTATTTATTCCTATAGGAAACACCTTTCCAATTATGTCCATAAATAAGATTCGTGATCGAGTTGCACCATGTCCATGCTAGTAGACATATAGTGTCCCATTTGGACTCTATCTCATAAAGCTCATTACGAGATTAGCCTATTGTGTGTGACCCATTGGGCCCCACACTAAGTCGGTAGTGAGTTGTGCATAACGGTGAGTATGATTTGATAGAATGACTTCTATTTGAATCTCATGAGCTTCCACTAAACTCCTTTAGTGCGGTCGTGAGAGACTCCACTCACAAGTCAAGATTGAAGTCTAGCAACGTTTCATGACTACCCAGATAGTGTGAAGTTCAATCTACAAGGATCGAACGCCATTTGGAGATTAGTTACCGTGCAACTAAATCCCCCGGTTACAATGTCCCGAAGTCGGCTAGGGTACGGAAGAAGTGTCAAATCCTAATATCGATTCATATGCATTCCGTCGGCCAAGTCGTTGTGTCAATAATAACATGTTAGAAACCCATTTCCAACATTCATATCTACTATGGCCAGAGATTCTTGAGTCGACGCTTGCTAGGACACATAGGACATTATCTCCTCCCACTAGGAGTAATGTATTCCATATTGGTTGCTCACCTACCTCCATGAATGCTTCCCATGCCCAAAAGTAGCTAGTGTTGGCTTAAGGTTTTCAACCTTGGTCGTAATCTCAGTTTTGATGATAACAAACATGGAACTAATGTTTTATTAAGAAATTTACAGGTTCCAAGTCGGTTAGCGCACGACGTCCCCGATCGGAAAAATAGGAGAAAATAGAGAAATCAGCAAGGACGCTCGTCGATGCTCGGGATTCTTTGGAAAGTTGAAGTTTAGATCTAGTGTGTCTAGTTTATGTTGTAAATCCTCGTGATGATGCATAAGAACCCAAAAACAAACCCGAACCCCAAAATATGAAAACCCAGAAACCACCCTAAAATTCACTAAGCCTAGGGAGCTCCTTGGAGGGCTATATGACCTAGATATTTTCTTGACACAAAAAATGACGGTAATTGTTTCTTGGGTAGAAATGATAACGATGTATTTTAAAGTATTTTTTGGAAGCCTTTAGCCTACCCATATTTGAATCGGGAGATTAGGAAATCTCTGTTTTCTGAAAATTTGTACTAGACCCCAAAAATTAGATTTTGATTCTTAAGGATTTTGATTATTTAGATATTTTTATTGAATCCAAATGGGGGTAATCCTTATATAACATTTATATTTTATTATGTTTTAAAGTTATTAACTTAAAGTTAATAAATGTTATATAAGTAGACTTAGCGAAGATGGGACCAAGAAATGAGCAAACGAGCAGAAAAATCAGCAAACTGGGTTGATTTTTCCAGTTTCGATCGACCGAATAGGGTTGAAAATTGGCAGTAGCCAATTCGGTCGATCGAAGTGTGCCAGAAAGCAGTAGTTTGCTTTTGGTTGATCGACCAGTCGATCGACGATCGATCGGCCATCGATCGAACGGCGGAAATGGCTAGTTTTCCGCCCGTTGAGCCGCCTGTTTCATGCCATCTCCTCAAAGCTTATAAATAGAAGCCTTAGTAAGCCTTCCTTTGAGACTTTTGATCACTCCTACACTTCATTGAGCCATCCTTGATGAATTCCAAGCTTTCATTGAGCCATTACTTGGAGAAATCCTAGTTTGATCTCTTATTCCTTGAGTTTGCCTTCAAGTTTGATTTGACTCATCATCGAGGCATCAAGAGGAGCTAGGATTCATTGTGTTGGAGCTAAGTATATGTGTTGTTGTATTTTTGCTCCATTACTTGTATATTTTCTTGTTTATTTCATTGGATTTGAGCTTGTGATGACCTAGATTGTTAGGTCTTGAAATTGGGTGGTTGCCTTTGTGTTTGAGGCTTAATTCCACCGGTGTAAACTTAGTTTACTAGGATTAGTTGAGTTGTCCCTTAGGTTAAGGTGCGAGAGTGCTCTCGGTAGGAAGGCGGATACTTCCGGGTGTGGAAGTGCCTTCGGTTTGAGAGCGGAGACTTTCCGGTGTAAAGTCCTCTATGTAAGGAAAACGATATATTCTAGTAAAGCTAAGTTTGGAAATCCTAAGAGGGGTGCTTAGGTAGTGGAGTAGGCATGGGGACCGAACTACTATAAAAAATTATTACTTTGATTTAATTATTACTTGCCATCACTCTTCTAGGATACTACGTAGACTGCCTGAGTGATGATATCTAACCATAGGGTATTGTTGGTGAAATGGCCACACTAAAGGGGGGGGGGGGGTGAATTGTGTTAACTAAATCTATTTGCCTAAATTTGATTTTAAACGTTTCTTAGATTACTTAGGCAATTCATAATTCAATGACTAAATGCGGAAGCAAGTAATAAAGATAAGCAATGCGATACACAAAAAAACAATGCTAACATAAGTATTTATAGTTGTTCACCCCAATGCCTACTCCACTACCTAAGCACCCCGCTTAGGATTCCAAACTTAGCTTTACTAGATTATATCATTTCCCTTACAAAGAGGACTTTACACCGGAAAGTCTTCACTCTCAAACCAAAAGCACTTCCACACCCAAAAGTATCCCGCCTTCCTACCGAGAGCACTCTCCCACCTCAGCTTAAGGGACAACTCAACTAATCCTAGTAAACTAAGTTTATAATGGTGGATTTAAACCTTAACACCAAGGCAACCACCAACTCAATCAAAACTCAAATACAATGAAATAAATCACAAAAATACACAAATAGTGGAGCAAATAAATATTACAACAAATACTTAGCTCCAAACACGAGTCCTAGTTCCTCTTGATGCGTCAGTGATAACTGGTTCAAAGCTTGAAGGCAAGATCAAGGATGTATCATGGAAACTAGGGTTATCAAAGGGATGGCTCAAGAAAAGCTTTGAGAATGATCAAGAATGGCTCAGTGGAAGCTTGGATAAGGGGTGGAAGGCACTCAAGGGCTAGTATATATAAGCCCCAAGAAGAGAGAGCCAAAATCGGGTTGATTTCTGCTCGTTGGCGACGCCCGGTCGCTTGCCGGTCGAGTTATATAAGGATTACCCCCAATTTGGATTCAATAAAAATATCTAAAAAATTAAAATCATTAAGAATCAAAATCTAACTTTTGGGGTCTAGTACAAATTTCTGAAAAACAAAAATTTTATAATCTTCCGGGTCAAATATGGGTAGGCTAAAAGCTTCCAAAAAATCCTTTAAAATATCTCGTTATCTAGTTTTTACCTAAGGAACAATTACCGGAACTTGTCGTGCCAAGAAAATGTCTAGGTCATATAGCTCTCCAAGGAGCTCCCTAGGCTTAGTGAATTCTAGGGCCTCTTCTACTTTACCCAGTTTTCATGTTTTGGGATTCGGGTTTCGTTTTTGGATTCTTTGCATCATAAAAGAGGATTACAACACAAGCTAGACACTCTAAACCTAAACTCTAACTTCCCAAAAAATCCCAAGCGTTGACGAGCGTCCTTGCCGATTTCTCCGATTTTTTCGATCGCGAACGTCGTGCGCTAACTGACTTGGAACCTGAAAGATTTCTCAATGAAACATTAGTTCCATGTTTGTTATCATGAAAACCGAGATTAAGACCAAGGTAGAAAATCTTAGGCCAACAATCTCCCCCTTTTTGATGATGACAAACATCCTTAAGAAAATATCTACAATTAAGCATAGAGGATATCAAACATGAGATTTCTCCCCCTATCAACATGCATATCTATATAATAGAACTTCCCCCCTATCTATATGCATGGTTTTCCTATATTTTCTTCCCCTTTACCTATATTTTTCTCCCCCTTTTGACATCAATGAAAAAGGGCTAGAAAAGTCAATTAAAATCAACGTTGAGACTAGAAAATATTTTTCATGAAAGCCAAAGTCAACCAAGTCAAGGGATGAATACATTATATCAATTTTGAGACTAATCAATACATGATACCAAGGAATGATAGATAGAATCCAAAACTAAGAATCATGTATGTACTCAAGTATGGATATTTTCGTGAATATCAGATCTCTTTCATGATATTTTTAGATTTCATTCATACTTTCAAAATACCAAGATATGGTCATTTAAAGCATGTATTTCAAGTTTGAGGTGAAACTAATGTCATTTGATCAAAATTTCAACTTAGCACAGTTTCATTTGAAATAAGCATGAAAACATAAAAATGGCTAAGTATCAAATTTGCTATCTACTCATGTTTTCTCAAACATAGGCACATAGATATCTAACATGAGTGAATCTGAGTATATGAGTCAAGTTTGGGCTGAAAATAAGATTTCTAAGTCACTTTGTTGACTTAGGTCAAAGTATACTTTAAGTTTACAAAAATTAAACTTTTAAATCCATATAAAATCATATTCTTGATGAAATTTTTTAAAATTTCAACTGGACAAACTAGATTTTTCAAGGAATCCACAGGTTCAAGACACTACTAGAAAAATGGGCATCAGCAACGGCTGATGCCGTTGCTGAGCCGTTGCTGAAGGGCATCAGCAACGGCCCAGCCGTTGCAATAGAGCCGTGACAGAAACTCGCGTTGCTGATAACTTAGCGACGGTGCAGCAACGGCTGCTTGGGCCGTCGCTCAAAACATTATCAGCAACGGCCGCTCGGGCCGTTGCTAAAAATATTATCAACAACGGTTTTGCCACAGACCCGGAGCCGTTGCTGATAACATTAATAGCAACAGCTGCTGAGTCCATAGCAACGCCGTTAGTGAAATCCCGTCGCTAAGCCGTTGCTCATCAGCAACGGCTTTCGATACACTTTTAGCAACGGCTTTCCCACGGACGGCCGTGGGAAAGCCGTTGCTGATGATGTCTACCTGGTAACAGAAAAATTGAAATTTTCAAATTTCCATTGATACATTGATACATTATCTGATACATAACTCACACACCCATACCCTCATACACACATTCATTCACACATCACAAACACACCAAGATATTCATCAAAACAATTATATTTATATTGATAATTATACATGATAGTATAAAAACAATTCAAATGCAAAATTGAAGTATCAATATCCAAACAAAATAAGTTAAACAAGTTCAATATCTCAGTAACAAGTTCAATATCCAAACAAAAAATTTCACGATCACGATGGAGGATGGTCTGGATCATATGGCGGGGTCTGGAGTGCTTGAGTGTACACCGGCGTGGACTGACTCGAGGACGATGGATTAGATGATGCCGAAGAGATGCCTGCTTTGGGATGACCTGACATGTTGCCACTACAAGAAAACAGGGTATCACCAACAGACCAAATCCGTCGGTAATACCCAAAAATCCGTCGGTAATATTGTTACCGACAGAGTATCTGTCGGTAAAATCCGTCGGTAAAAGGCTCCTCGGAAATACCGACAGATTTTAATTAATCTGTTGGTAATACCGACAGATATTTTCTTTTGTTGGTATTACCAACGGATACATATATCTGTTGGTATTACCAACAGATATTTATTTGTCGGTATTACCAACGGATAAATATCTGTTGGTAATACCAAGGGATAAATATCTGTTGGTAATACCAACGGATATATATCTATCGGTATTACCAACGAAAACATATCTGCCGGTAATACCAACGGATACATATCTGTCGGTAATACCAACGGATACATATCTGTCGGTAATACCAACAATGTCCGCTAGCGTTGGTATTACCAACAAATAATTTTTGTTGGTATATCCGTTGGAATTACCAACAGAATCTACCAATTGCTCATTATTGTGTACCTAAATCAATCCTCAAATCATGAAATCACATATAAGATAATTTGATAATTCACACATTCTTAAAAATAATTTTTGAAATCACATGAACCATTGAAATCCACACACATAAGAAATCATTGTATACAAGTAATTTCGAAATACATTGTGCTAGTCAATATTTACATTGTTTCAAAGTTTCAAAGTTTCAAAAATACATATAAGATAATTCTTTCCTTCCAAGAAGCTTATCCTTGCCCTTCTTCCTTTTTACCTGCATGTAAAAACAAAAGAAACAATGAGATAATGAAATGAGGAATACCAAGTTTGTAACTAAATTATCTAATGCTCAACTATGCTTCCAGCACTATTTAACTATAAATGCTCAACTATGTAATCAAAACAAGTATACTAACTGCAACAGTAAAAAATTGAAAAGAATATGGGAAGAGCTCACGCAAAGATGACACTCCAATTCTTTCAAAAAATTTCTTCAACAAGAGTTTTTTTGTCAGCATCCCATCATGACATATTAACACACTTGCTAGTCCATTAAGGAATTGATTACACCAAGAAGGATTCTATTCACTTGAGTTTTGTTTACTATTTCTCTCATTTCCGTATATGTTGGGGTTGAGTGGGTAGAAGCATATACCTGTTATTTCGTGTACTTATATGATGTATGGATCGGTATTTCAGTAAGTTCAGTGCTTATCTGACTTGCAACTTTCCAATGTCAAATGCTTTAGTGATTGAATAATTGAATATTTATTTTAGCCATGCAAATTTTCCTTATTTTGTATTTTTCCATATGACATGAGCACCACATTCGTTATTAATATTCCTGTATGGCCATTTGATCTCATTCACCTCTCAGAATTGAACACTTGGACATACAACTGTCCAGATCCTTATGTCCAATGGCCACATCCATGCGGCATTGGCATCCATACTTACAAGGGCCAGTATCCATCACTATCAACTTCAATCAGTCTTATTTGTTGTTTTGCAATACATTTTTCTTTTTCCATTAGAGACATTTTACACTTCTGTGTCACTATAATATAATCATAACCACTATAGCCTGTTATCTTTGATTTTTTTTTACCTAATTAGATATTATATCAGTATTTTTTTGAAAAAAACCAACTCTATAAAACAATGAAAGTGGAAAATTTATGAATCCCTCCTCCCTATAACTGTGTAGTGGTTCTAGTGGTCCTAAAACTTTACATTTCTCTAAGTGGAGCAGAATAGAGTTCCTGTGTTTATAAGATAGTCTGTAAGAAGGTAGTCTAAGGTATTTTCTGCATGCATGCATAACAAACTTTACCTTTCCAAGAAATGCATGCATGCAGTCTTCACTTACTGAATCAAACTATAAGCACATTCCAAGAGAAAGATTAGACAGGGCTCTTAGTGACCATAACAAAGCATAGTTCAAAGTGTCACATCATATTTCTCAAAAAAAGAAATGGTTCTACATGAATAAGACTCATATAATCATACTATATTCTAATTCAAATCAGAATAAGGAGAATAAAATATCCTAGCTAGGGTGAAAAACAAAGTAGGTATGACAGTGGGATCTGAACTGAATGCCATCAGGCTTTCCCCCACTACAACACTTTTAATATTGCTCATCAATGGGAACTCATGACATATTACACTGATTTCCTCAAGTTTCAGGTGTCAATTTCTGCACCATATTCACATGCTCATTGGAGCTATATGCTTATAATATGTCACATTGCCTAGTTTATCTGCATTAATGTTCAGGTTAGAAATAATCACCATCCTTAGCATCACAGTAATATCTCATATGGGTTATTCTACCACCCCTATCACAGTACTCTATCTGTCCTTCATCCTTTCATATCTTCTTCTCAGCCAAGACTTGCATGTTCATGCAGGAGATAGTGTCGATGAAAGGTCGGCGCTTTTAGAATTCAGAAAAGCCATAGAGAATTCCAAGGTGCTCAGTAATTGGAATGATTCAATTCAACGCTGTCACTGGATAGGCATCAGCTGCAAGCAAGGAAGGGTAATCAGTCTCAACCTCACTAACAAATCTCTGCAGGGAACAATCTCACCATCTCTGTCCAACCTTTCTCAACTTTCTCTTGTGGATCTCTCATACAATTTCCTTCAAGGGTCCATTCCTGTTGAGCTAGGAGAATTGTCTAACCTTGCTTATCTTGATCTCAGTATAATAACAGGTTGCAACATGGAATACGAAATACCTTTGGCAAGCTTGCTAAACTAGGGTTCTTAGACCTTTCTGTCAATCAGCTTGAAGGCAAACTTCCTACGTCCATCTTCTACAATTGCACATGGTTGTACTCATTGCTCCTTCATGACAATTCTCACACTTGCATATAAGCATTGAATAGTTACAAATTCCTACGAGTTATGTGAATATATTTGCTTTCATATAAAGTTAAGTATCATCTGTTATGCCCTTGTTCTTTTTACAGGTCTGGAAGGATGTTGATGGTGTTTTGACATGTGATCCTAATATATATCCAAATGCAATACCCGTTCCACATTTGACATTTGAAGAGGCAGTTGAGCTTGCCTATTTTGGGGCACAGGTATGCCTGCCTCTGTAGTTTGTACATGATTTTTGTTGACTTCATTTTTTCTTGATAATACATGTGTAAATGGTTTAACTTTATTGTACTGCACCTATTCTTATGGTGATTCTAGTGTTCCTGAAAGAATCAATTTTGTGATATATGGTTTCTATCTTATGGCCATTTTCATTAGATATACAGATCTATGGAACAACCATTGCAGAAAGAAATGTGCATGTGGAAACTTTCATGGGAGTACTTCCTTAATATATATGGAAGCATAAGAAGAAAATGTAGTGCTTAAAATTTGTAGAACATGGAATCATAAGAAGAAACAATCCAAGTGCTGGTGCATCTCATTGGTTTTTGGAGAAGACTCTAAATGGCAATCTATAATATGATTACACTAAGGATATATAATGAAATAGAAATTAGAAATCTGACGCAGTACAGACTTGATAACTAAACCATTCAAATTTATAGTAACACAAGAAATCATAATATGTATTGGGTACTTGAACATCCTGCTATGGATATCGATCTACTGTTTCCTTGTGAAGAAAGGAAAAATTCAGCAAAAGAAGCCAATTTGCAATAATAGACTGAATGGACCCTCATAGATTGACTAAAGAACCAAAATCTAAAAGAACATTGTTAAAATTAGGTATCTACAAAAATATTGTTTGATCAGTAATTTTTGTGTCATGCAGTCGTCAACTAAATGTAGATTGTCAAGAGTAAATCCAAATTAAACCAAAATCAAAGAAATCTAATATATTAACCAAAGTCTGCATGCAGAGCTATAAAAAGATACATAAATCACATCTTCAAAAATATTTTTAACCTTGTAAGAGAAACACCTCCCATCATAGTGTACTTTTGTGTTTTTCTTCAAGCTATCAAACAAGGCTTTATTTTAATTTATGTCAACATAGCATGCTTCATTTATCTCTTCTGGCGTGAAGGCTTGCCTTGTCTGAAAAAAAGAAAGAGGCAGCATAGATTAGTACAGACATAGAGTAACAAAAGTACAGACCTTGAGATGTTAAATGAGCTAGAAACTAAACATGATTATAGTATTATAGGATAAATGAGCTAGAAACTAAACATTAACCACATGAAATTGTCTCAGGATAAATATACAGTTCAAAAGCTATTATAGGAGTACATGGAACTCTTTAAAATCAAACTATTTTCTGTAGCATTATCAAAAACTAGATCCTATTATATATTCTTAAACAACAAGAATGTAATTAAAAATTTATAAAACAAATACCCTAAAAAGGGGTTTCAAGCATGCTGCCATGCTGAACATTGGCGATGTGTTGCATTAGGTCCGGAATAGCTATATCAAAAAAGAAAAAACAAAACAAAAAAGGGCAAAGGAAAGGAAGTATTAGTATTATGTATAAAAGGAAAGGAGAAATGAAGACATTTATAATTTCCCACTCTCTAGTTTTGTCATTGAGAGTTTGAGACCAACAACTGATAGCTCTTTCCTCCAATGACTGAGAAGTGTCTTTGGAGCAACAATTAATACCCTCTTAATTAAGTGAGAGTAAAATAGACCAGCTATGAAAGCAGAAACCTAAAAAATATTCAAAATCATAACATGAGCACTTCACAAGGCTCTTTAGAATCAAATAACTGATAAGACTTAATCCTAAAGCCGTTCAATGAATCCGAAATAGAAATTAATTTATAATATCTAGTTATCCAAGTTATGTTTTGTCCCATTATGTATTTGGTCTATTTTGATCCCTTTACACTGCATGCTTATAATCAGTACCAAAACTTAAACTCCAAACATAGCATTGCATGCATTCAGTGAATTGTTTAGCATCAATAAACAGGAAAGTGAAAAAGTTTAAAAGCATACCCAGACATGATCAGCAACATTGAAGCAAAGCTCTAGCATATGAACATCTTATTAGTTTCAGCAAAAGAAGATTTGCAAACTTGCAATAATTTGATGTGTGAATTGGATGCCTATAAACAAAAGAAGATTCTGAGAATTCATTCTCAGCAAGTCAGCATGCTGAACATAGCATGCTGAGAATTCATTCTCAGCATGCTGCCATGCTGCCATGAGATTGATGATTTTGGGAGCTCAAAAGTTCCTTGATTCATCATGCACAAAATCTTCACTTGTCATGTAGTTAGCCTAATTCGTAGGGGTGCTTGTTGAAGTAATTGCACAAACTAAATTAAATTTGCTTTCATATATTTAGTCTACAAAAGACCTCATTGATAGTTTAATTTACTGACCTTCATCACACGGTTTCTCGATTCAACTGGTAATCTTGGCTCTACTAGAACCAAAGTTTTGCACGCACTCAAAGCAAGAGCATGGGAAGAATGGAATTTGAATCACACGAAAGAGAGGGATAGAACCCTTAGGTCAAAAGCATTTCTCTATGATCTCAACTGAAAATAATAAAAATTGTCTGTTGTTAATAAATCTGTCGGTGAAACCTTGTTTCCTTGTAGTGTTTATACCATGAAGGATATCAAACTCAAGCAATCAGAAAGCTAACCATAGAATATCTAAATCATCAAATGTAAAGGCAGATATAAGAATTAAGTACTGGTGGTGTGGTTGTCAAGCAATACTCTACGTGTCAACTCCCTTAGTAAATAAAAGAGTACAGTTCATAAGCTCTATTGCAATTATGCATTCAGTAATATTTCAATATAAAAATTATCTGAAGATGGAAGCAGAAAGCATGACTAGTATTCTCATTCAAGCATATATTTTAGCATCATAATTTAGCTTCTTGCACACATATGCTAATCATCAAATTTAATGCTTTTGACCTTGTACTAAGGAGCATCAATAAAAAAAGTACAGGATTGTTATGAGAGAAAGTACAAATAGAACATAATTAGGAAGTATAGAGCCACTTGCAAGAAAGACAAAAATGATAAAACCCTTATACTGATATAAGTGATACTTATATGTATCTTTTAATATACTTATATGTATCATACTGATATAAGTGATATCAGTATGATACATATCATACTAATATGGTATGTCTGACAATATTTTGGTAGAAAAAGAAAAGACTATATTTAGAAAAACATGAAAGTGAAAGAGAGATGGAGCTAAGCAAACTTTTTGTGGACTAGTATAAGGTAGTCTATAACTTTTTGTGGACAAGTTTCATACTTCTACATAGAAGGAAAAAAGCTTAGTACATTTCATTTCTTGTCCATGCACACAACTACTTGTGAATCAATGTCCAGTTTAGTGTGTTTAGCCAAAAAAGGTATTACAACAAAAATGGACTAAGAAAACAAGTATTCATATGGTTTTTTAATAGGAAAGGCATATCAACTGCTAATCAAAGAATCTTGAAAGATAAAATCATGAAGTGTGATAAATTGATAATAATAATTTATGCTTCTAGTACAACAAGACTAAGGTCGTTTCAAGTCTCTCTAAAGTTTGGAACTTCCTAGGTATGATATAGATCAGTAGGTAGATTGTCATTTTCAGTTCATGAACAAATTAGAGTAAGCAAGAGTAATACCTTTCCAAACAAATCCAATTAATTACTAGATAGTAATTGGATTAAGACGTGCTGATTTTAGGTATCTATACTTAAAGAAACTTGAGATTCATTCTTGTTGGTACTTGCATCAGATTTTTGGGGTGACATTGTATTTCATATAATTGAATTTCAAACTGAAGCATGCTATGTTTACAAAGTACAGCCATGTGATATATAAAATTACAAGCAAATTTGATGGTTACTATAATTCATTGTAGTAAGGGATTACCCTAAGCAAATTCCAAGGGAAACAACAACCGACAGTCTAAAACGATTGAAAAAAAGATTCTCTTTGAGAATATATTTATATAACTTATAGTAGCATCTTATGAGTTAAGAAGAAATGAATAGTATTAACCCCATTCTTTGAAATTTTAGCTGTTTGAAAATATGATTCACCTGTATGTGTGAAATAAGTGATTAACCACAAAATTGAAATATTATCAGCCAAAGAAACACACACATCTCACAAAGTTTAACTCTAAAGCATCAACTGAGCAATGTAATTCACAGAGCAACTTCATATTCTGAGATGAAGTAAATAATATTCTCATAGAATCTTATTTATAATAAGTAATAGGATTACTCTCTAAAGAATAATCTTACATCATTCGTGGGGATCAACCCCTGAAAAGAATCAAACAAGTCAATCCTATCACCTTCTAAGGATTGTCCTCAGGATTTGGAGGAGCACCCCATACCAGACCCTCCAATAGGAGAAAAGAAAAGCTTAGAGAAATCGCAGAAAGGTAAACATGGGTTTACAAAAATCCTTAAGAAGCTTAAGAATGAAACAACCAGCTATCATTGCTTTCCCAATGCTAAAAGACAAGCCATGAAGGCTCAACAAGTAGAAGTCCATAACAATGAAAATATAATAAGATGAGAAGAATTCATAACATGTAAATAGCATAAAATAGTTTATTGGTGATGTCATATTACAAGAAAACTCTCCATTCAGATCATCTAATACATATAATGATCAAATCTAAAATCGACACCACTTAGATAAATGTACCTGCCACGACTCCAGAAAAGAAAAAGTTCACCCATGCAAATGTAAGGGTCTGCAGATAAAAAAATAGTTTAACTAAAGAAAAAAAAGAAGCAGAAATGACTCCTAGAAAAAAAGAGCTGATAAATGTCAAATGGGCATTAGTGCATTACCTGTGGTATGATCAATCATTGAAAGGTTCTTCTTCATCATATCCATAGCAATGTTTGGGTCTGAAAACATCTGTGCTTGTGCATTCTGAGCTTGTCCTTTTGGAACATGCAGCAAGCCATTCTCCTCCACCACCAAAAATTTTCACGATCAACAAAAGGCTGATTGGTTAGTATCACTTCTACTTTTTACACTGATTTGCTTTTTTCTACAATGGATGTCTTGTAATTTTTATATTCATTGCTAATGCACAGCCAAAAAATAAATTAAGCTTTTGCAAAATTCTAGTGAGGCAGACAATGCTTCTGTAAAATGTCTCCCGATTAAGTACAAAAAACAGTGAGCTCGTGAAAATTCCTACGAAAAGAGATAGCACTGCTTCCATTTTTCATTTAATTTGCATCGATTAAACATTTTAAGTTTAAACCATAATTTCTTTTATATCAAGATACTCCTACAGTTGATTTGCATATGAAACACAGAACAGCTTGACTCTGTTTTTACAGAAACCAAAACCATCACAAATTCACAACAATAAAATAATTATCCTAAACCAAAGTTTTTGATTTTTTAACCTTCAACAGGGAGAAACTACGCACAAAAATAACCACATATCCAACTCTCAAGATATATATATATATACACACATATATAATACCCTCTTTTAATTCTTCTTCTCAACAAGAGGCTTACCTCATTGGTGAAATAAACCCTCCGAGCCCGGAACGACTTAGCGGGGATGAACCCAGCCGCGGCCCTCAAATTCCTCGCTCTGAGAACCACCTGCCTGGAAAACCAACCAAGGGAGTCCAAATCAACGACCAAAGAAAATCACTCTGAGAGGATATCGATGACAAAAATCAATTGGACCAGGGAGGAAGGGGTAGGGACGAAAAAGATAAGAGACGAAATGAACCCTTCCTTGATGACCTTGCGATCAGGAGCCTGGTAAGATTGCATAAGCTTGGAGACGAAGTAGCGGAGGATCCCTTGGGCCGACGATGCTATGAGAGACACCATTGGCGAGAAGGATCTACGCCAAGAAATCGATCTACACGAGGGGAAAGGAAGAACATCACATTACATCTAATATTCTGCGATGGGTAAGAAGAACAACATGAAGGAAGAGGAGAAATAGGCTATACAGTGAGGGAAGCGGGAGGGGAAAGTAAGAGCTGGAAATGAAAAAATAAGGGGGAAGAGCCACGGCCGCGGAGAAAAGAATCGCGGGCTGAGGGGAGAGGAGCGCGAAAATATTTGGTCGGCTAGGGAAATAAAGAGAGGAGTATTTTTGTCGGATAAAAAGTTGAGGGAAAGAAAAAAATTAGGGATTTTATCAATTGGTTGGCTAAATTACCAACGGATTATATATCTGTTGGTGATTTTGTTGGTAATACCAACAAAATTAATCTGTCGGTAGTAAATCCGTCGGTGATAGTATATTTTCTTGTAGTGTGCGTAGCATAGATTGTATATCCGTCATCATCTGACTCTGGCGCTCCATCATCTCAGTCTGACGCGCGACCGTCTCCTCTAGTGTCCTTATCCTATTACTATGATCATAACTGGATCTGGAGGTGGACGGTCGCTCACCAGCGACTGGAGGGGTCGGTGCCCCAAGTGGCCCTAGTACGGCTCGCGCATGACCACTATCTGCGAAGCCATATACGCGGCCATGGTCCCAACCACCTGCGGCCTCGACCCACGATGCTGCATGAAAGTCCTCGGGGGTACCCCCGCGCTGCACCACCGTGTGGCTGTAGGTCTCCTACTCGAGTTTGATTTTTTGTTTAATATTTATCATAAAACTTAAATTATAAATATATAATGAATAATTTAAACAAATATATAATTACCACAATGTATGCAGCGCGGTTGTCGATGTACTCCCCCGTCCCATGTGCTCGACGGTGAGTCCGCTCAAACACCGCCATCGGGGAGGGTCGCTAGACAGTCCCGTCATCCGACACCGTCGTCTACATTTACAAAACAAATACATTAGTTAGTACACATAGTAACAAATAAAATATATAATTAAAAGATATACTTACCATACGGTTCGCGTGCACTGCAAATGCAACAGAGCCGCCAGTGTGACGCGCTGCTCCCCCTGACATGCGATTTCTAGCCGCATTCCGAGAAACCTCCTGCCATCGATCCGTCGACCATATTCCCATGAGCTGGTCCCATATATCCGGAGTAATCCAACCGGGGCCGTATCCCCGAGTCTCCGTGATGTTAGTGGTCCCAGCTCGGGCCATCGCCTGGGACCGAGCCTGCCCCAGCTGCCCGTTGTACCTTGCCCGGGAAATAGCCTCCCAGGCAGCGTACATGAAGGGCCTCTGGTCCTCGGCCCATGTATAGCGAGCCTGCAAAATAATAATATAAGTACCAATATTAATATATCATCATGCATGTAAAAAAAATAATAATACGTGCCTCAAACTCGCGCCATAACATGTCGACGTGCTCGCTAGGCACGTGAGACCACGTAGGCCATGCCCCGTGCATGTATCGTCGAATAGTAGAAGAAATGCTCCTCGGCACTTCTTCTTGCTCGAATCTGCACAACAAAAATAAATTTTAATATTATATTATGATACAATGAATTTGTAATGATTCATAATTCATGATATATTACCGCTCCCCAATCACGCTAATCAATCTACGTGACTCTGTGGCTGGTGGAGGCTGCCACCTGTTCGGCCCGCGTGGCCGCCTGTGTCTGGATGTACTAGCCTCGGCAGTATCATCCTCATGAGGATCAGCAACAGGAGGATCAGCAGCATGAGTAAGTGCTGGAGTCTCACCGATCGGAGACTCCGAAGCTCTCCTGCGTCGATAACCACGACCAGACATATCTGTCGAACAGACATATAATTAGATTATTGTATAAATAGTAGAGATATATTTAATAAAATATATACTTTACAATTATTCTTCATCATCTGAATAATAGTCTTCGAATTCTTCTTCTTCTTCCTCTTCTTCCTCTTCTTCATCTTCTTCATCTCCAGCTTCCTCAATTTCATGATCGTCATCATCAGCATATTCAACTTCTAATTGAATTGACGTTGTGTCTGCATCCTCGAGTATTGGAATAATACGATCCACAGCAGGAGGATCATCTTCTTGATAGAAACCATGTGTCATATCAGGTATCAGCTCATTTTCTCCTACTATCGGATCAATTTTTCCTCTACCTTTTGTCTTACAGACTACACGCCAATCTGCTCTATCTTTATTTCGAGCCGGATACTTCGCATAATATACTTGTTCGGCTTGTGATGCCAATATAAAAGGCTCATTTGCTGCCAATTTCGATTTGTAATTAACCTCAACAAGTTTGTATTTTGGATGAACTTTCATGCCCCTTTCTGTTGTATCGAACCAATGACATCTAAATAGGATCACTGATTTCAAGCCGAAGTAGTGTAACTCTATCACTTCTTCCACCAGTCCATAAAAATCCATATCACATTCAACATAGGTTGTCCCTTTCACGCAGACCCCATCATTCATCGTCTTCTTTGTAAATGAATATTCAATCGTGTGAAATTTATACCCGTTAACAAAATATCCGCTATAGCACGACACAAGTCGCGACGGTCCACTAACAAACTCAAATATTCTTTCATCTATTTTAGCTCTGTGATCTTTGCTGTAAGTCTGAATCCAAGTAGGGAAATCACGATTCTGTAATCTCTCCAATTCTTGATCGTTGTGAATAGAGTATTTTTGCACCATCTCAATGTCAAATATTTCAATGAATTGTTCAATCTCTGGACAATTGAGTAATACATACAAGTGTGCCAAATGATACTCTTCATCGCTTAAGTGTCGAGATGGACGAGAACCAAAAGCACGACCAGAGTGACAAAATATATTTAAACGTCCATCTGAATGTCGAACACCCCCGTCGTCGTTACGTGGAAGATGATCAAATCTTGTCTGTACTGTCGATTCAAAGTAAAATGAGCAGAATGTTGAAATTTCTTGGATGATATAGGATTCAGATATTGATCCTTCAACAGCTGCGGTGTTCTTTACTTTTTTCTTCAGACGATTCATGTATCTTTCAAATAAGTACATCCACCGATATTGAACGGAACCACCAACTCGTGCCTCGTATGCCAAGTGTATCGGTAGATGCTCCATCGAGTCAAAAAATGCAGGAGGGAAAAACTGCTCCAGCTTGCATATGATTTCAACAATATTATTTTCAAGTGTTGACATATCTTCGACTCGAAGGACATTTGCACAGATGTTTCTAAAAAACATACTTAATTCAGTCAATGAACCCCAAATATTATCAGGTAGAAGATCTCGAAATGCGATCGAAAGTAATCTCTGCATGAATACATGACAATCATGGCTCTTCATCCCTGATATTTTGCAATCATCGACGTTCACACATCGAGATAAGTTTGAAGCATATCCATCGGGTAATCTGAGTTCTTTTACCCATTGACAAACATCTTTGATCTGTTGTTTATTTAACACATATAGGGCCTTCGGTTTCAGATATCGTCCGTTGACCTCTTGTAACTCCAACTCTGGTCTTTTACAAAGTATTTTCAGATTATGCTGGGCTTTGACATTATCTTTAGTTTTTCCAGAAATATCCATCAAAGTGTTGAAAATATTATCAAACACATTTTTTTCAATGTGCGTGACATCTAAATTATGTCGAATCAATAATGAACTCCAATAGGGCAATTCCCAAAAGATACTTTTTTTCACCCAGTTGTGTGTTTGGCCAAAACCTGACACTCTTTCATTGCGACCAAATACTATATCTGGAAGTGCTGAAACACGTGCTAACATTTGTTCACCAGACAACATCGGTGGTGGCCCATCTCTTTCGACTCTGCCCTTAGTAAATTTATTACGATTCCTTCGATACTGATGATTAACCGATAGGAATCGACGATGACAATCAAAGAATGAGATTTTTCGTCCGTTCTGAAGACTGATTGATTTAGAGTGTTCCATACAATACGGACAAGAGAGTCGGCCGTGAGTGCTCCAACCCGACAACATGCCGTACGCGGGGAAATCATTGATTGTCCACAAGACCGCGGCCTTTAAATTGAAGTTTTGCTTCCGATGACAATCATAAGTGACAGCTCCCTCAGTCCACAATATTTTCAATTCATCTATCAAGGGTCTGAGAAATATGTCAATTTCTTTTCGCGGACCCTTTGGACCCGGAATAATCATCGAAAGATAAATAAATTCATCTTTCATGCACATTGACGGTGGCAAATTATAAACTGTCAGCAGCACTGGCCAAACTGAATAAGGAGTTGCAGAATGTCCAAACAGATTAAGACCATCTGTGCACAATCCCAATATGATATTTCTAGTATCCCTAGCAAATGAAGGATAACATGTATCCAAATGTTTCCATGCTTCACTGTCAGATGGATAAGTCATTACTGTATCATCACGACTTCTTGCATGCCAACTCATGTAGGGGGCTATCTTTTCCGACATGAATAATCTTTGAAGCCTCGGTGTTAGTGGAAAATACCGAAGCACATTAAACGGGATATTTTTCTGTCGGACCGATTTCTTCTCCTTGTAACGAGGGTGTTGACATACAGGGCATTTATCCAACTGCACATTTTCTTTATAATATAAAATGCAGTTATTTTGGCACGCGTGTATTTTTTCGTACCCAAGCCCCAATTTTCTCATTAGCTTTTTAGTCTTATAAAAAGTTGGCTCAAACTTGTTATCAGTAGGCAGCATTCCATTAATCAATCCAGCAATCCGATCATACGCAACTCCGCTGATATTACAATCGGCCTTGATGTTTAAGAGCTGTGTCATTGCTGAAAACCTAGTGTATTGAGGACAATTCTCATACAAAGGTTCATCGACAGCTTTCAACATCTCGTAAAATTTTGCAGCTTCTTTATTCGGTAATTCAATCTCTACCGCAGCCCCTACTTCTGTGATATCAACCGCTGTAGTATCTGGTGGGACTGATGTCTGAAGAACTGGCCGATCAACATTATCATTCAGGTGGAATTGACCCCCAAGACTATCAAGTATCATAGTTCTATAGGGATTACATTGACTGGATGAAGAAGCACCAGCAGAGGAAGATTCACCATATGTCTGAACGACAGGATTGCTCGACGTCCCGACTTCGCGTGACTCCCCGTGACAAGTCCATAGAAAATATCTTGGTGCAAATCCTTTGGTATATAGATGCAGAGTGACAGTCTCCCGATCCAAAAATCGTCCATTTGAACAAATGCGGCACGGACATCGGATTTCATCACTCATGCTAACGAAATTCCGATTCGAATAGGCGAAATTTAGGAAGTACGTTACGCCTAATCGAAACTCATTCGTTAAAGCTCCACGATCAAGACGTCGGTACATCCAAATTCGATCAGCCGACATGATTCTGTCAATCAATGACAATTTCTTTGGTTAATGTCTTTAGGTGAGATTGTCCTATTCCATTCGGGATTTATGTTATTTGAACTGCACTTACGTTTTTATTTTAACTGTTAACTAATTATTCTAAATTTCGGCAACATCTCCCTATAGTTCTCCGAATACGCATATCATCTGGGCGCGTATCGGAGAACAAGAGAGATGTTGCCGAAATTTAGAATAATTAGTTAACAGTTAAAATAAAAACGTAAGTGCAGTACAAATAACTATATTCCCAAATTGTCCAATCAGGGACAATTCAAGAATTGTACATCGTATAAAAGATCATCTACTTCTTTTACACGAACATACAATCCCCGAACGAATCTATGGTTTTGCTAAATCATATCCGACTCGTCGATGCGTACGTGAAACATATGAACTCGTCGGATGCATGATTATTTTCTAAATGTTTCGAGACCGTTTGAGTCCATATTGGACGATTCCGGCGCGCGTCCGAAGTGGACGATTTCGGCACGCGTCCGAAGTGGACGATTCCGGCGTGCGTCCGAAGTGGACGATACCAGCGCGCGTCCATATTGGACGATTCCGGCGCGCGTCCATATTGGACGATTTCGGCGCGCGTCCGAAGTGGACGATTCCGGCGCGCGTCCGAAGTGGACGATTCCGGCGTGCGTCCGAAGTGGACGATACCGGCGCGCGTCCGAAGTGGATGATTCTGGCGCGCGTCTGAAGTGGACGATTCCGGCGCACGTCCGAAGTGGACGATACCGGCGCGCGTCCGAAGTGGACGATTCCGGCGCGCGTCCGAAATTAATCTAAACCCTAATAATTAATCTAACAAATTAAACAATTAATCTAAATAATTAATTAACAATTATAAAACAATAAAAAATTATATATAAAATTATAAATTCTGGCGCCGGAGTTAGGTGGACTCCGGCGCCGGCGTACAGTGGCCGGACACACTGTCCGGCCACTGTACAAGGTTCGGCGGCGGCCATCGGCCGACCGCCACTGGCCGAAACCCTAGAAATAGGGTTTCGGTCGGATTAATTCCCGTCGGCCACAACGGGAAGAGACGGCCGGCCGGCGAGGCATACCTGAACAAGTCGGCAGCAACGGGAGGAGGAAGAGGCGTCGTTGGCGTCGTCGGCGTCGGCAGCAGCGGCGAGAGGCGAGAGCAGGAGCGGCGGCGGCAGCAGCGGGAGGAAGAAGGGTCGGGCGCGACTGGTGCCCTATATAAACTTATCAGCAACGGCTCACTCGCCCGTTAGAAAGCCGTTGCTAATAAGTTATCATCAGCAACGGCTCACTTGTCCGTTAGAAAGCCGTTGCTGATAATTAAAATATCAGCAACGGCTCGCCTTTCCGTCAGAAAGCCGTTGCGGATAATTAAAATAATCCGCAATGGCTCGCGTGTCCGTTAGAACGCCGTTGCAAATAGCAACGACTTGAGCGGCCGTTGCTGATAGCCGTTGCTGAAGACCTAATTTCTAGTAGTGAGAATCAGTTACATTTAAATTCATAAAATTCATGAAATCTAGGGGCATTTTGGTAAATTTCAGGTATTTTCTTCAAAAGTTATCAATTTTGCCTCAAACTTTCTAGACATTGCTGAATGATCATTTAAGATGCGTGTGTCAAGTTTGAGCTCAAAATGAATTCTCTAAGTTTATTTTTCATCCTATCTTGATTTCAATGAAAAATAGATATTTCTAGCTATCATTCAAGTTATCAAAATCATTCCTAGGCATGATTCTACTCAAACAATGGTGTGAATGATATTAGAAATGTAATTAAAATAGTATGCACAAAGTTTCATTAGAAGTTTTCGACGAAAAACCAAAGTATCGGAAAGATTGATATTTCAAGAGGATGATACTTTGCACTTTTGAAATCTAATTTCAAAATTCCACTATAAATCATATATATGATGAAACTATTTAAAATTTTTACTAAAGACACTAGATTTTCCAGTGAAGGCGTAGTTTTAAGAATCGGTTAAAAAGGATTTTTCTACATTTTTCTAGAAATAACTGAAAATGCTAAAATTTCAATGATATTTCCGTAATTTTCAGTTATTTCTCAAAACGTGTTTAGTTTTCATTCAAACTTTTGTGACAACATATAATAGTCATGTAAAGAATGTATGTCAAGGTTGAGATGAAAATTATGTCCTTAAGTCAAGATATCAACCTAGCATGATTTCATTCAAAACTAAGCTAGTTATCATAAAACTTGGTAAGTGTCAATCTTATCAATTACTCATGGTTTTTCAAATTTAAATCTATGGACTCCTAACATGAGTAATTCTAAACATGTTCCCCAAATATAGATTGGAAATGAGACCTCTAAGTCAATTTGTTAACTTGGGTCAACTTGGTTCAAAAGAGGTTATCATGAAATGGTCTCTATGTCATTTTATCCATATCCATATGAATTTTTCATTCTAAATGCATGGAAACTTGTCATACCTATTCCTAAACATGTTTATGAAGTTTGGACTTAAAATGAAGTGTCCAAGTTGATTTGTTGACTTGGGTCGAACTTTTCAAGTTTAAGTCCCCTAAAGTGATCTAGTTATCACATTTGTTCATCTAGACATGAATTATCAAGTTTAAATACCTAGACTCATGTGATATGTGTATCTAAACATGTTTGCCAACCACTAACTCAAAATGAGGTCTCTAATATGAATTTCAACCTAGAGCAAATTTCATTCAATCAAGATATCATGAAATTACCTAAGTTATAAAAATTTTACCTACTCATTAAATTTCATATATTTATCATGCAAAAACAATCATGAGTATAGAGACATTATTATATCACAAGTATTCAAGTATTATACTAGATTTTTGCAAAATCAAACTCATACCTCATTCTTGGAAATTTTGCCATTCTTGTCCCTTTTTTTTTACTTTTCAATTTTGTTCATGATAGCATAGCCTTCCATTAACATCATAACTTGCAAGCAATATTTATTAGTAGGATAATGAAAATGTAATTACTAGCAAGTTATCAAACTAAGTAACAAAGAGAGATCAATTATCGATATCAAAGTCTACTTTGCTAAATAGTTTCAAATTTGTTTCAAAATAAAATCGATTGATATCAAAACGAATTTAAAGAGATCACAAGTGAAATATAAATGAAAACATGATCTCCAATCCTTCCTATTGGTTGAAAATTGAAAGGCCACAATTAGCCTACGATTTAGAACCGTTATAGGCTACATAGGTCTCCGAACAGACCGGAAATCAAAAATCAAAAACATTTTCCAAAGGACTCTTAACAAGAGTGGGGAAAACAACTCAAATTAAACATGTATCATAACTCAAAAAAAACCAAAGTAAGGAGATGATACAAAGTATACCTAGATGCCAATTTCCATACCTATGGCATCATGATGGTTTGAAGTTGCAACTAAGGAATGATACTTCATTTAAGTCCATGGTCAACTTCAACTCTTCATTTCTCTTTACGCATGTGTGGTAGCTCCCCCTACAAGAGAGCAAGAAACCTTTGGTACCCAAATGGCTTTGGGTCCTTGGGGGTTGTTGGCCTAGGTATCAAAAGTATCTTAGCAACTCTTGGATTCTTCTTAAATGTACAATCATAGATTGCATGGCCATATGTACCACAACAAAAGCAATGTCCATTAAACTTTTTCTTTTCACTATGGACATGAGATTTATCACTAAAAAGCTTGACATGTGAGCTATGATGAACATGAGCATTCTTAAATGAAGCATACTTCTTTTGAGCATGAGGTTTAATGGTAGAATGCTTAACATGGGAATGATGATGGATATTGGCATTCTTTACATAAGCATTTTTCATTCTTGTGTTCTTAGGAGAAGAAACATTTTTGAATTCATTTATTTTCTTATTCAAAAGCACAACCTCATTTTTCAAATCGTTCATGGATTTATGAATAGCATGCAATTGAGTTTTCAACATGCTATTTTCATTCTTTAAGATGTCATTTTTTGTTTTCAAATCCTTAGTGTCAATACTTAAGGTATCATGGTATGAATTAGAGATACTAATTTTTAGCTTCTCATTTTCTAATTTTATATCATGTAATTGAGAGCTAAGGCTTAAGTTTTCTTTCTTTAATTTTTTGTTTTCTTTATCTTTTTTAACAAGCAAGGCATACTGTAATAGCCGGAATTTCCTAACATATAAGTTTTATGTGGTGGCGCACGGGGTCGGGGAATAGCCGGGTTGAGTCGTGAGAATCGACACTAATGGAAGGTATAACTTAATTTGTTGATTCGTGAAGCATGTCGTATGACTTATGTGTTAGATTGACTCAAGTTGGGTTGAGATCGGGTTTGCGAATCGAGTCGGGGCTCGATCCGGATTGGGTGGAGTCGAATGAGGGGCTTTAAGTGAATCGGGGGCATTCTCGTCAAAAAAGAAAGAAAGATAAAACCCCTCACCCCAAGCCGTCGTGGCTCAAGGCAAGTTGAGCTGCACGCAGCCCGAGAGAGGAAGAGGGAGGAGAAGAGAACTTTGGGGCGGCGCCGGATCTGTGTCGTTGAAGGAGGAATCGAGATCGTCTTCATCCCATCCATCATCTTCTCATGATCAAGGTGAGTGGTCGGGTTTGTCAAAAAGGGGAGGTAGGTGGCCGAACCTTAGAAGTTTTCATGGTTCGGGTTTTTACACGATGATTCTTGCTAATCGTTGTAGTTCTTGTATTTAGAGTTCGGATGATTCATCTCATTGTGCTTTATGTGTTTTATTGATGATGATTTTTGAGATCTAGGGATTGGCCGAATAGACGAAAAAGGGGAAAGGTCATGCCAAAATTTTCCCCGATTTCCTCGAGTGGCTTAGAACTCTTAGATTCTCTTCTTCTATCCAAAGAATAGATAATTGCATCAATATGTAGGGATGATAGTTGAGAGCATGCCCTTCCAGTCTAGAAGGCTCGGCCGAGCAAGGGATTACCCTGCTCAAGATCCAGCCGAGCAAGGGAGAGGATGATACAAAAAGATAAATCGATTTCTTTGTACTAGATTTCATATTCGATAACTTGAATGTAGATCTTGGCGCTTGCCAAGTCGTTCAAAGTCATCTTAGGTAATTTTGAAATATTAGGAAAGATTACACTATAAGGTTGCTGTTAGCTTAAGGTTTTCAACCTTGGTCTTAATCTCGGTTTTCATGATAACAAACATGGAACTAATGTTTTATTGAGAAATCTTTCAGGTTCCATATCGATTAGTGCTCGATGTCATCGATTGAAAATATCGAAAGAAATCAGAAAATCAAAAGGACATTGATCGTCGTACTCGGGTTCGTCGAGGAAAATTTCTCGAAGATCGACGTGTGCACCAAAGTCATCTTGGACGAGTCTAAAGAATACATGGAAAGCTCTCCAAGTTAATACTCGTTGAAAGCTGGAACCTGGAAATGAAGCATGCAAGAAGAAGGCTGAAAATGGTAGTAGCCATTCTGTCGACCTGTCGGTCGACCAAAGTTGGTGAAGAAATCAGGGTTGGCTACATCGGCCGACTGGTCGGTCGACCGACCGAAGCCAAAATGAGGCAAAAGGCAGATTGGTCAATCGATCGGTCGATCGGATTGAAGATTGCAGATCGCGCTTTTGGCTTCACTGCATCGGTCGACCAATTCAGTCAACCGAATATGGGATTGAGGAAGTTGTGACTCATTCGATCGACCCGTCGGTCGATTGAACAGCGTAGCGGTCGATCGGTCGGTCGACCGACGATCGACTGACAAGCGACCGAACGGTGGTAACGCTAGTTTTCCACCCGTTGAGCTATCATTTCTTTGAGAGGTTATAAATATCCCTCATCTAACTCCTTTAATTTTTTCTTACAGATTTTATTGAGCATTAAAAAGAGAGTTTTGAGCCTTCTAAAGATCGATTAATAGCGCTCTGTTCTTCCGTCAACATTTTCTCAAGCGCCCAATTTTCTCCTCAACTCGGCTACAATTCAAGCTCAACAACTTGGCGAGTTCGAGGCTTGAAGGCTTGGAAAAGAGCACTGATTCTTGGTTTTATTCTTTAGCTCTTTTCATTGTAATCTTTATTGTTATTTGAACGTGTTTACTTATTGAAGTTGAGTTTGTGCAAGACCTAGTGTAAGGTCTTGGATCTAAGTGGTTACATGAGTATAGGAGGTGTAAAGCCACTGGTGTAAATATAGCTTAGTAGGATTAGTTGAGGTATCTCTTAGGGTTGAGGTGGAAGAGTACTCTCGGTACGAAGGCGGAGACTTCCGAGTGTGGAAGTGCCTTAGATTGAGAGTGTGTCTCTTCAGGTTGAAGTCCTCTTGTAAGAGAACCAAATTTATCTAGTAAACTTAGTTTGGAAATCCTAAGCGGGGTACTTAGGTAGTGGAGTAGGCATTGGGGCCGAACCACTATAAATTTATGTGTTAGCATTGTTATCTTTTGTTTGTGCTTAATTAGTTTATCTTGCTTCCACATTTAATCATAAAATTGCAATTTGCCTAAAGCTTCCGCATTTAATCGTAAAATTGCAATTTGCCTAAACGATTTGAGAAACGATTAAAATTAGAATTAGGCAAAAGATTTAGATAACACACTATTCCCCCCCCCCTCTAGTGTGCCATTTCACAAAACAATTGGTATCAGAGCGGGTCGTAGATTGAGATTTCACCATCTCCTCTACATCGTCTCTCGATCCGGAAAATGGCACTAGAGTCGGTAGGGTCTATACCACCTAGGTTCGATGAGTCTAATTTTGGTCTTTGGAAGAGTAGAATGTATACTTTCCTAAAGACTCAAGGTTTAGGTATACTTGACATGGTAAAGACAAAATATATTGAACCTAAGGAAAACATGAATGCATGGACCCAAGAACAAGTTAAATTATTTGAATTAAATGGTAAAACAACACATCTTCTATATTGCACATTTTCAAATGATATACTTGAAAAAGTTATGCATTATTCTTCCCCATTTGATATTTGGGCAACAGTAAACATGTTTTATGACTATCCAAAAACCGAGGAGCTTATTACTTTAAAAGAAGGAGGTGATGACAATTGTCATACCTCTAGTTCTAATGAAGTTTTTGATGCCCAAAGCTCATCTAGTCAAAGGAACATCAAAAATCGGAGAAGAAAGCTAAGTTGTTTCCTTTGTCAAGAAAAGGGACATAAAAAGAGGAATTGTCCCTACTTGAAGAAAAGGAACAAGAAGAATAATGCTTCCAAGTCCACCTCCGAATCTAGTGGAGCATCTTTCTCTCATGATGATGAAGTCACATCTCAAATATGTCTCATGGGTTTTCGGAATGAGGTAAAATCTTCTACTTCTAGTCATGTTAAAAATCTTGATAGTGATAATGATGATAGTGGCTCTAATTCTTTAGGTATGTCTTATGATGAGCTATTAGAAGAATCAAAGAAGATGTATGCCATGCTCATGAAATCAAATAAGGAAAATAGAAAAATCAAGAAAGAAAACTTGAAGCTTGTCAATCATGTGCATGAGTTGAAGAGTGAAAATGAGAAATTGAAAACTAGGATATTGATCCTTACCATGATACATTAACTCTAGAAGTTAATGACTTGAAACTTGAAAATGAGGTTTTGAAAAATAGATTGAAGTCTACAAATAATGATTTGAAAAATGTTTCAAAAATTGAGATTGAAAATTTGAAAGTAATGAATTCAAAAATTATGAATGAAAATTGTATACTAAAATCTCAGTTGAATGCTTTGTATCAATCTATTGATACTTTAAAAAATGAGGTTGTGTTCTTAAGTAGGAAGGTTAATGATTTGTCAAATGGTTCATCATTTAAGAATTTTAGTAGAAATGGTGGTTTTAACAAGAATTCTCATGCTCATGTTAATTCTCATGTTAGGCATCCTACATTTAAACCTCACGTTGAAAAGAAAAATGAAAAGAAAAAATTTAATGGAAATTGTTTTTGTTGTGGTGTTTATGGGCATGCTATTTATGATTGCGCATTAAAGAGAAATACAAGTATTGCTAGGACACTTTGGATTCCTAAGCCCTCTAACCCCCAAGGATCCAAAGCCATTTGGGTACCAAAGATCTCATGCTCTTTTGTAGGGGGAGCTACCACACAAGGGTGAAAGATTGATGATGTGTTAAAGTTGACCAAAGAGTTGAATGGGGGATCCTTATATGGTTGCAACTTCAAGGTTTCACCTAGTTGCCTGAGGTAAAATTGGCATCAAACATTTTGGTATCATCTTCTATCTAACTTTAATCCATTTTAGTTGAAGTTTATGATACTATGGATAATTCGGTTGAGCTTTGTCCACTCTCGATATGACTTCAAAAACATTTTTGATTTTTGATTTTCGATCTCTTAGGAGACCTATGTAGCCTGTAATGGGCTCATGCAACCTTGCGGTTTCAAAATCGTAGGTTCATTGTAGTCTTTCGGTTTTCAACCAATAGGAAGGGTTGGAGATCAAGCTTTCATAATTATTACTCTTGTGATCTCTTAAAATTCGTTGATATCAATTGATTTCATTTAAAACAGATTTCAAACTATCTAGCAAAGATTCATTTTGAAAATGATATTTGAATCACTCTTTGCTATTTGGTTTGGTTGGCTTGCTAGTTGCCTTAATTTCATTATCTACTAATGAAATCTACTTGCAAGTTGAAAATGTTAATGGAAGGCTATGCTATCTAAAAGAATTTGGAAAGAACGTGAAAAGTTTGGGAAAATTTCCATGAATGAGGTATGGAAGGCTATTTGAATACTTATTTTTAAATGATTTCTCTATGCTCATGATTGATTATGCATGACAAATATTTGAATTTTCATGAGTAAGAAAAATCTTGATAACTTAGTTCATTTCATGATATCATGATATTTATGAAATCAGACTAGGTTGAAATTTTTCTTTTGAGACTTCATTTTAAGTTGAGAATTGGATGAACATGTTTAGGTGTGTTAATGATTAGTTGTCATGTGCTTAAAATTGAAAATTCATGAGAGATTGAGTAAAATGATAACTAGTTCACTTTAGAGGACTAAAATTTGGAAAAATTTGACCCAAGTCAACTAATCGACTTGGACACTTCATTTTAAGTCCAAACTTCATAAACATGTTTAGGAATAGGTATGACATGTTTCCAAGCACTTAGAGTGAAAAATTCATATAGATATGGATAAAATGACATAGAGGTCAATTCATACTTAAATCTTTTGAACCAAGTTGACCCAAGTCAACAAATTGACTTAGAGGTCTCATTTTTAATCCATATTTGAGGAACATGTTTAGATTTACTCATGTTAGGTATCCATAGGTTTAAGTTTGAAAAATCATGAGTAAATGATAAAATTGAAACTTAGCAAGTTTCATAATAACTAGCTTAGTTTTAAATGAAACCATGCTAGGTTGATATCTTGACTAAATGATATAATTTTCGTTCCAAACTTGACATACACTCTTTACATGACCATTATGTAGTGTCATAAAAGTTTGGATGAAAACTGACCACTTTTTGAAATTAACTAAAAATTACGAAAATGCCATTGAAAATTGAACATTTTTAGTTATTTCTAGAAAAATATAGAAAAAATCATTTTTAACTGATTCTTGAAACTGCACTTTTACTGAAAAATCTAGTATGTTGTGTAAAAAATTTCAAAAATTTTCATCAAGGATCTAATTTATAATGGAATTTTGAAGTTGAATTTCGAAAACTCAAACTATCACTTACTTGAAATACTCACTTTTCCGATACTTTGATTTCTCATCAAAAACATCAAATGAAAACTCATATATATTATTTTGATTCAATGTCTAATATCATTCACACCATTGCTTGATAATTTGAATGATAGCTAGAAATATTCATTTTTTCATTGAAAATAATATAGGATGAAAAATGAACTTAGATAATTCATTTTAAGCTCAAAATTTGACACACACATCTTAAATGATCATTCAGCGATGTCTAGAAAGTTTGAAGCAAAAATGATAACTTTCGGAAAAAACACCTAAAATTTACGAAAATGCCCTTGGACTTTCAAGAATTTTATGAATTTATAGAAAACTGATTTTTGACTAATTCTTGATCATCTAGATTCCTTGAAAAATCTAGTTTGTCAAAAATATGATTTTATATGGATTTAAAAATTTGATTTTTATAAACTTAAAGTATACTTTGACCTAAGTCAACAAAGTGACTTAGAAATTTTATTTTAAACCCAAACTTGATCAATATAATTAGATTCACTCATGTTAGATGTCTAGGTGCCTAAGTTTGAGAAAACATGAATAGATAGCAAAATTTGGTACTTAGCATTTTCATGTTTTCATGCCTATTTTGAATGAAATCGTGCTATGTTCATATTTTGATCAAATGATATTAGTTTCGCTTCAAACTTGATATACATGCTTTAAATGACCATATCTTGGTATTTTGAAAGTTTGAATGAAATCTAAAAATGTCATGAAAAGAACCAATATTCACGAAGAAATTCATACTTGAGTGCATACATGATTTAGTTTTGAATTCTATCTATCACTCTTTGCTATCATGTATGATTTAAGTTTCATATCAAATATTTGTTTTTTATCCCTTTGGTTGAGATTTTCATGTTTCATGAAAAATAACTTTAGAGTCTCAACTTTGACTAGATTGACCTTTCTTGCCCTTTTTGATTGATATCAAAAGAGGGAGAAAAATATAGGTAAAAAGGGAAGAAAATATAGGTTAATCATGCATATAGATAGGGGGAGAACTCTCATGTTTGATATCCTTTGTGCTTGAATGATATATTTTCTTAAGCATGTTTGTCATCATCAAAAAGGGGGAGATTGTTGGCTTAAGGTTTTCAACCTCGGTCTTAATCTCGGTTTTGATGATAACAAACATGGAACTAATGTTTTATTGAGAAATCTTTCAGGTTCCATATCGGTTAGCGCTCGATGTCCTCAATTGAAAATATCGGAAGAAATTGGAAAATCATAAGGACATTGATCGTCGTGCTCGGGTTCATCGAGGAAAATTTCTCGAAGATCGACATGTGCACCAAAGTCGTCTTGGACGAGTCTAAAGAAAACATGGAAAGCTCTCCAAGTTGATACTCGTTGAAAGCCAGAGCCCGAAAATGAAGTGCGCAAGAAGAAGGCTAAAAAAAATCAAGTTCAGCCTAGGTTTGGTCGACCGGTCGATCAAACGAATGGTGTTAAGAATTGGTTGTAGCCTTGTCAGTCGACCAAACGGTCGATCGAATGATGTTGCAAAATGGTAGTAGTCATTCGATCGATCGATAGATCGACCGAAGTTGGTGAATAAATCATGGTAGGCTACGTCGATCGACCGATCGGTCGACCGATCGAAGCCAAAATAAGGCAGAAGATGCATCGGTCGATCGATCCATCGACCAGATTGAAGATTGCAGATCACGCTTCTGGCTTCATTACATCGGTCGACCAGACCTGGGATTGAGAAAGCTGCGACTCATTTGGTCGACCCGTCGGTCGACCAAACAACGCAAAAATACACAGAAGGCGCAGCGGTCGCGGGTGGTTGATCGGTCGGTCGACCGACAAGCGATCGAACGGTGGTAACGACTAGTTTTCCGCCCATTTTCCGCCCGTTGAGCTGTCGTTTCTTTGAGAGGTTATAAATATCCCTCATCTAACTCCTTTAATTTTTTCTTACAGATTTTATTGAGCATTAAAAAGAGAGTTTTGAGCCTTCTAAAGATCGATTAATAGTGCTCTATTATTCCGTCAACATTTTCTCAAGTGCCCAATTTTCTCCTCAACTCGGCTTCAAATCAAGCTCAACAACTTGGCGAGTTGGAGGCTTGAAGGCTTGGAAAAGAGCACTGATTCTTGGTTTTATTCTTTAGCTCTTTTCATTGTAATCTTTATTGTTATTTGAACGTGTTTACTTATTGAAGTTGAGTTTGTGTAAGACCTAGTGTCAGGTCTTGGATCTAAGTGGTTACCTGAGTATAGGAGGTGTAAAGTCACTTGTGTAAACATAACTTACTAGGATTAGTTGAGGTATCCCTTAGGGTTGAGGTGGAAGAGTACTCTCGGTAAGAAGGCGGAGACTTCCGGATGTGGAAGTGCCTTAGATTGAGAGTGTGTCTCTTCAGGTTGAAGTCCTCTTGTAAGGGAACCAATTTAATCTAGTAAACTTAGTTTGGAAATCCTAAGCGGGGTGCTTAGGTAGTGGAGTAGGCATTGGGGTCGAACCACTATAAATTTATGTGTTAGCATTGTTATCTTTTGTTTGTGCTTAATTAGTTTATCTTGCTTCCACATCTAATTGTAAAACTGCAATTTGCCTAAAGCTTCCGCATTTAATCATAAAATTGCAATTTGTCTAAACGATTTGAGAAATGATTTATATTGGAATTTGGCGAAAGATTTAGATAATACACTATTCACCCCCCCCCCCCCCCCCCCCCCCCCGTCTAGTGTGCCATTTCACACAACAGTTGAATATTGATAGAGAAATTCATGAGGTATCATATAATTCACTAATTTTCCTTTACCGCACTATTGATGTTTGTTTGAGATTTCCATGCTAGTACATTATTACCTTGCTGAAATTTCTCTATAAATGCAGAATTAAATTGCTTTAAATGTTGCTATCATGTGTAGTTTACGCAATTAGCTGTAAAATAAAGTCAATATAATTAGTATGCTGTGATACACTTGTATTTGAACATATTCCTGCTCATGACATGTGGTTCACTCTTATGGAATGTGGCTAAGCATGTTAGATGAATTTAATAACACCATCGGGTTTTAGCTATCGAGAAAACATGGATGTGGATGAGCTAGGTGTGACACCTAGGGAATAATCAGTGGGCACTGATGTGCGGCTAATGGGGCCCGGAATGAGGTGGGGCTAGGTACGGGTGAAGGCCCGAGGTTTAAATAGGAAAACTGTAGAGCACTTTGTTTGTGTACTGTGATTTAGATGGTCTACTGATGAGTGTTATTAGCCGCACGGCTACCACACTACTCAGTGGTGATTAGGGACTTGAGATTGCACCAACGGGCCCACTAGGTGTTAGACCCGAGTGGCAAAGGGTCTTGAGATTTCGTCAGTGGGCCACGCTGACGGTAAACCCGAGTTGGGTGGGACTAGCTATCCCTAACCCGGAGGGTTCCTGAGACTAGTGGCCATCCTAGTCAACGGACCCGGTAATTTGATTGTTTACATTATGTGTGCCTCATTGGGCTGATTGTGGGGGCCGGTCTGGCTTGGTTTATGTAGAGAGGGGAAGCCCAGTAGGGTCGAACCCCCCTTACATATGTTAAGGCCAAGAGCGGCCGAATGACACCGAGTTTGATAAGGGTCAAAGAGGCCGATTTACTTACTCTCATGACATGGCAAACCGGTGGGTTATCATGGTGTGATCAGCTTAAATTCCTTATTTGTATCATACCTTGTATATGTTATCTCGCTGAGGATTTAAGTGGAGGTTCGGAAGAACCGCTCACTGAGTTCCTAGTGAACTCATGGTTTTATTTGTTGTTATTTTGTAGAGCCCGACCAGTGAGGTACGGCATGGTGGCATGGCACAGCTGGAGTGCATGTGGAGGCACAGATCTCGTAGCAGGCATCCATAGAGTCGTAGTCGTGTTATTTAGGGTTGATAATCATGCACTGAGTGGTCGTTTGTAAAAATATTACTGTTTAAAACTTGAATTTTTATTTAAAAAGCTGAGTTGTTCTTTAAACTTAAAACTATTTTAAAATTAATAAAGTTTGGTCGCCGTTTATTTCATGGCTTTTTCGTTGGTCCAGTGTTGTTCTTTTATGATTGGTTAAGTGCATGTGGTAGGCTTCGGAGTATCGACACTTACCCTGGCCGGTCACGCGACCCTAAGTTGGGGCGTGACACATACATGCTTTTATATTCATCCATTAATTCATCATAAATCAAATCATGAGAACTAGATAAATTAATACTACCATTTTTGTTATCATGACTAGAAGAAGAATATACCTCATCATTAGCATTCATGATGCTAGCTTCATAGCCATGGCAAGAGGATGCTTCACTTGATGAATATGAATGTGTGGAAGCATTTGATCTCTTCTTTGCCTTGTTCTTCAAGGAAGGGCAATTTTTCTTCACATGCCCTTTTTCTTTGCACACATGGCAAATCATCTTCCTTTTCCGATTTTTAGTGCTCCTATGACTAGAGACACTTTGGGCTTCAACAACCATGTTAGTATTGGAAGGATGACCATTGTCATCACTACCTTCAATAAAAGTTTCTAACTCCTCAGTTTTAGCATAATCATATAAGACATTTACGCAAGTCCAAATATCGAATGCGGAAGTACAATGCATGATCTTTCCAAAGATATTATCATGTTAAGAACACCTAAACCTTGAGTCTTTAGAAAGGTGTATATTCTAGACTTCCAAAGGCCAAAGTTCGATTCATCGAACCGTGGAGGTGTAGACGCTACACACTCTAGTGCCATTTTCCAAATCGAAGCAAAGTGTAGAAGAGACGGTGAAATCTCAAGCTATGGACCCGCTCTGATACCAAATGTTAGTCAAATGGCCACACTAGAGGGGGGTGAATAGTGTGTTAGCTAAATCTATTTGCCTAAATTTGATTTTAAATATTTCTTAGATTACTTAGGCAATTCACAACTCAACGACTAAATGCAGAAGCAATGTGATACACAAAAAAATAATGCTAACACAACTATTTATAGTGGTTCGGCCCCAATGCCTACCCTACTATCTAAGCACCCCGCTTAGGATTTCCAAACTTAGCTTTACTAGATCAACTACCGAGAGCACTCTCCCACCTCAACCTAAGGGACAACTCAACTAATCCTAGTAAACTAAGTTTACAATGGTGGATTTAAGCCTTAACACCAAGGCAACCACCAACTCAATCAATCCTCAAATACAATGAAATAAATCACAAAAATACACAAATAATGGAGCAAATAAATAATACAATAAATACTTAGCTCCAAACATGAGTCATAATTCCCCTTGATGCCTCAATGATGAATCGTTCAAAGCTTGAAGGCAAAAGATCAAGGATGTATCATGGAAACTAGGGTTATCAAAGGAATGGCTCAAGAAAAGCTTTGAAAATGATCAAGAATGGCTCAATGGAAGCTTGGATAAGGGGTGGAAGGCACTCAAGGGCTAGTATATATAAGCCCCAAGAAGAGAGAGACAAAATAGCTCTCCCAACGGGCTGATTTTTGCCCCGTTGGCGACACCCGATCGCTTGCTGGTTGAGTTATATAAGGATTACCCCCCATTTGGATTCAATAAAAATATCTAAAAAATCAAAATCCTTAAGAATCAAAATCTAACTTTTGGGGTCTAGTACAAATTTTTTGAAAAATAGAAATTTTCTAATCTTCCGGGTCAAATATGGGTAGGCTAAAGGCTTCCAAAAAATCCTTAAAAATATCTCGTTATCTAGTTTTTACCTAAGTGACAATTACCGGCACTTTTCATGCCAAGAAAATGTCTAGGTCATATAGCTCTCTAAGGAGCTCCCTAGGCTTAGTGAACTTCAGGGCCTTTTCTACTTTTCTCGGTTTTCGTGTTTTGGGGTTCGGGTTTCGTTTTTGGATTCTTTTCATCATAAAAGAGGATTACAACACATGTTAAACACCCTGAACCTAAACTCTAACTTCCCGAAGAATCCCAAGCATTGACGAGCGTCCTTGCCGATTTCTTCGATTTCTCCAATTTTTCCGATTGCGGACGTTGTGCACTAACCGACTTCGAACCTAAAAGATTTCTCAACGAAACATTAGTTCTATATTTGTTATTATCAAAACCGACATTAAGACAAGGTAGAAAACCTTAGGCCAACAGGTATGACCTAGATTCAGGCAATCCGCGATCTCTTAATGGTCAAATATATTGACACTATCGGTGGTATTATGCAAATCCAAACTGGACTCAAACCAAGTACGGACTTTGGTTGACCGGCTCAAAAAGGATAACTCCTATAGGGTGCAGGTGGATCTTTAGGAAAGATTTGAGTAGTTGGCAAGGTGTGGACCTATAAGACCAGACTGACTGTGAATGAGATCTACCCAGACAATAGCTTGTTTGTAATAAGACATTCTCACCAGTTCTAGCTCTCAAGTCCATTAAGATATTGCTAGCCATCAGTGCGTACTATGAATACGAGATCTGGCTAGTGGGTGTCTAGATTGTGTTCTTCCGTTATGAAGAAGTCTATATGACATAGCCAGAGGAGTTTGTATCCTTGGTTGGACCGAGTAAGGTATGCAAGAGCAGCATAGGTCCATTTATGGACTACAGCTAGCACCGAAAAGTTGAAACATCCATTTTGATGAGATAGTCAAAAGGGTTTTGATTTTATCAAAAAAGTGGTTGACCCTTGTATAGACAATGTGTTTATTGGGAGTGTAGTCATATTGTATGACATACTTGTGGGAAAAATAAGTTCCCATACTCCAGTTATTACCCATATTGATTCTCCATAGTACATCTGGGAAAGGCCTCCTATATACTCGCTATTAAGATCTCTAGGGAATAGGTTTAAAAGGATGCCAGGATTGCCCTGGCCCATGTATATTGATACAATGCTAAGGAGGTTTATCATAGAAGGTAGTAAAAGAGGTTACTTGCCTAAGAGTCGTTGCGTCAAGTGTTTCTACGATGATGTCTGCTAAGACACTTGAGGAGAGACAAAAGATGAGTGAGATCCATTATGCTTCAACAGTGGGATCCATCATGTGATGCTTTGCACTTGGCTTGATATTGCTTATACCTTAGAGGTATCTAGCAGTTTTCGAGCAAAACCCTGGAGAATAACATTGAAGAGCAAATGGAGAACTCTCTCAAGCACTTGAGAAGGATGAGAGGTGTTCTATACGATGATGAAACCATATGATGGTATAAGGATACCTATATGGTGGTGCAGTAAGCAGGAAAGTTTTCCCAGCTGGGCATGATGGTGACTAAGGCTTTATGCTTTGCTACTTACTCTACCACTTAGGATAGCATCGGATAAATGAGTTTATCATTCATTGGGAGTTGTTCCTGAGGTTTCCAGTTTAGCACCGATATTGTATGACAATACTAGGATAATTGCTCGAAGTTAAGGAACTAAGATCCCGTGAAGATGGGTGGTGTCACCTCATCGTTGGAAAGAAGTGTTGACTGAAAGACATTGATGTAGATTAAACTGATTGCCACACCAGCAAATTCGATCACCACTAAAATTGGTATACGGATACCAGGATGATTGGCTAAAGTGCAAGTGGGAGATTGAGAGAAATAGCGCCCTTGAGCCAATCACATATCGATGTATTCAGGGACTATTCGAGGGTAATCAACTTTATGAGGCAACTTTTATCATATGCTGCATCTTTATTTATAAAGAATGTGATGAACCCCAAGAATTCGGGCAAATGATTCTAAGGCCATTATGAGATTATGCCAGTGAGACTTAGAATCCAAATGCCCCGGTTCTAAATGTTCCTAGTCATAGGATTACTGATTAGGGGATTGGTGATTATGGATAGACTAGTGCACTTGGTATATGCCCTATACGATAGGGGGTAGCTGATTTCACATTACCTATGAGCTGTCATTAATGTACAAGTGCAAGTGCTCATTAGTGAATGAGTTCACTGAATGGACCTACACTAGGAACACAGAATAGAATCCTTACATAAGTGTCAATAGGATGTTCCTTGAGTGATAATGGGTGTAAGTAGTCCTTGGACCTGAGGTTGTCATGGTTACCTTATGAGTGACGACCTATTGTTTTGGTTCTATCCCTGTGGCCCTCAGCGTCATGTGTCGGGTATTACTGGGCATGGGGAAGCATTCATGGAGGTAGGTGAGCAACCAACATGGAATCATTTACTCCTAGTAAGAGGAGATAATGCCCTATTTGTCCCTACAAGTGTCAACTCGGAAATCTCTTGCTAGAGTAGACATGAAAGTCGGGAAGATATTTCTGACGTTTCATTATTTGAGACAACATCCTGGCGAGTGGAATACATATGATTCAGTATTAGGGTTTAACACTTCTTTCGTACCCTAGCCGATTTTGGGACATTCTAACCGAGGGATTTAGTTGCACAGTAACTAATCATCGAAGGGCGTTCGATCCCTATAGATTGAACCTCACACTATCTGGGTAGTCATAGCACATTGCTAGACGTCAATCTTGACTTGTGAGTGGAGTCCCTCACGAACAAACTAAAGGGGTTAAGTGGAGGCTCGTAAGATTCGAATAGAAGTCATTCTATCGAATCTGACTCTCCGTTATGCACAACTCACTGCTGGCTTAGTGTGGGGCCCAATGGGTCACACACAACAGGCTAACCTTGTAATGGACCTTTTGAGATAAAGTCCAAATGCAGCCCTATATGTCTACTAGCATGGACATACTGCAACTCGATCACGGATCTCATTTACGGACACGATAGGAAAGTTATTTCCTATAGGAACAAATGCACAAGCAAGGAGTTCCTCGGTAACCCTAATTTGTAGGGCATCCCTAAATTGTAGGGATTGGCACATAATAATATTTCATGTAGTTGATTAAATTTGATTATGAATTAAATATTTAATTAACTACTGGACCGGTAATATATTTAATTATGAATCAAATATACATGTTGGGAAAATTAGTTTTCAACCATGAGCCTAATCAATTAATTAAGAATTAATTTATTTGGATAAATTCTAATTAATAAGAATATGATTTATGAAAATAAATTATAAAATTAATAGATATATGATTTATGAGGATAAATTAGGTGTGAGCAGAAAAAACCAATTTTTCAGTTAATCGAAAAACCGGTCCGAAACCAAACCGGTTTTTGCGAAATAACGGTCATACTCACGGTTCTTAGACGGAGGGCCATTATTGAAACCAATTCGAAATTTCTTATATACAATTAAGACCAATCAAATGATTGGCCAAAATTAAAAAAATCACAAAAGTTGAGGTCATTTTCGTCTAATAACCTTTAAAACAATGTATCAACTCAGATTGGAATCATAAAAATATATAAAATATGATTTTTCAACTCGATGTGCAAAACGAGGCATCGACCGTCCACTATTTTCAAAATCCAGAAGTCTGACGGTGAAACAGACCTCATCAATAAATCCAAAACGTCAATTAGGTACAAATTTATATAAAATATGACTATTTTTACTAACTTAAGGGCCTCCAAATAATTATTTAGAATAATAATAAAAATATCTTAAATACTACTTAATAAAGTACTGTTGCCAACTTTCGTAATAGTGTTACAATCCTATATATCACGGATTCGCTAAATAACAACATATAATAGTGTTATCTATTCATAAGGTTATCTACTAATATTAAATTCATATAATGCTGTTACATTTAATGTAACAGTGCTACACTCAAAGGATGCCATCTCCCTCTCCTAGGGTTCACATCGCCTCATCCCCACTGCCGCCGCCGCCCACATCTGCTCCGGCCGATTGGGTCGCAGGGGAGCCCGACGCCGACGCCGGTGCCAACGTAGTTGACGTGCCGTTGCCACGCACGATGGCGGCAACCCATCCACCTCGCACGCCTACCCTCAATGGTTGTCACGCTTGGTGATGGCCGCCTACATGCGTAGAAAACGATGCCTCGCCGGGCGCCACTGCTCGTCGCGACACCGAACGGGGCACTGCTTCGAGCCGCAACATGTCTTGGCGACCTCTCCCAAAGCAGCACCGGCTCGCACTAAAGCCCAGCATGAAGAAGACGACGATGAACAACAGATCTGATCTTGTACGGTGATCGTCTCCTCACCGGCGGGTCGGACTACGAGTAGTTTGCCAAAAAAATTGATGAAAAACACTAGATCCGTCAATAATATTTTTAAATCCAAATCTAATAGAAGCATGAACACATTAAATCTCGGAAAACCACAAAACAATTTCGGATCTACAAATCGACAGAATATCTACGCAAAATCTCATCATAAAATTAGTATCATGAATGAACGAATTAGGGAAAAAGGCCCAAATCCATTCACCTCTTTGGAGAACACGAAATTGAAGAAGACACGTAGGATCTTCCTTCAATCGACGCCAACGAACTCACGGAATTCCGGCTCCGGCGGCTCCTCCTCCTCCTCGGCGGCACCCACTCTCTCCTTTCTTCCTTGGCTCGGTTGGCGTGCGACTAAAATCCCTGGCCGCACTCCCCCAGGCTCTAATTTCACTACTAGAAAAATGGTCATCAGCAACGGTTGATGACGTTGCTGAGCCGTTGCTGAAGAGGATCAGCAACGGCCGAGCCGTTGCAATAGAGCCGTGATAGAAAGTTGCGTTGCTGATGACTTAGCAACGGATCAGCAACGACCGCTCGGGCCGTCGCTAAAAACATTATCAGCAACGGTTTTGCCACAGACCCAGAGCCGTTGCTGATAACATTAATAGCAACGGCCGCTGAGTCTGTAGCAACACCGTTAGTAAAACTCCGTCGCTAAGCCGTTGCTGTAGGTCATCAGCAACGGCTTTCGATACACTTTTAGCAACGGCTTTCCCACGGACGCCCGTGGGAAAGCCGTTGCTGATGACGTATACCTGCAACCAGAAAATTTGAAAATTTCAAATTTCCATTGATACATTGATACATTTATCTGATACATAACTCACACACCCATACCCTCATACACACATTCATTCACACATCACAAATACCTCATACACATTTATTCACACATCACAAACACACCAAGATATACATCAAAACAATTATATTTATATTGATAATTATCCACGATAGTATAAAAACAATTCAAATGCAAAATTGAAGTATCAATATCCAAACAAAATAAGTTAAACAAGTTCAATATCCAAACAAAAAATCTCACGATCACGATGGAGGATGGTCTGGATTATATGGCGGGGTCTGGAGCGCTTGAGTGTACACCGGCGTGGACTGACTCGAGGACGATGGATTAGATGATGCTGAAGAGATGACTGCTTCGGGATGACCTGACAAGTTGCGTAGCATAGCTTCTATATTCGCCATCGTCTGACTCTGACGCTCCATCATCTCAGTCTGACGCGCGACCATCTCCTCTAGTGTCCTTATCCTATTACTATGATCATAACTGGATCTAGAGGTGGACGGCCGCTCACCAGCGACCGAAGGGGTCGGTGCCCCAAGTGGCCGTAGCACGGCTCGCGCATGACCACTATCTGCGAAGCCATATACGCGGCCATGGTCCCAGCCACCTGCGGCCTCGACCCACGATGTTGCGTCAAAGTCCTCGGAGGTACCCCCGCGCTGCACCACCGTGTGGCTGTAGGTCTCCTACTCGAGTTTGATTTTTTGTTTAATATTTATCATAAAACTTAAATTATAAATATATAATGAATAATTTAAACAAATATATAATTACCATAATGTATGCAGCGCGGTTGTGGATGTACTCCCCCGTCCCATGTGCTCGACGGTGAGTCCGCTCAAACACCGCCATCGGGGAGGGTCGCTGGACAATCCCGTCATCCGACACCGTCGTCTACATTTACAAAACAAATACATTAATTAGTACACATAATAACAAATAAAATATATAATTAAAAGATATACTTACCATACGGTTTGCGTGCACTGCAAATGCAACAGAGCCGCCGGTGTGACGCGCTGCTCCTCTTGACATGCGATTTCTAGCCGCATTCCGAGAAACCTCCTGCCATCGATCCGTCGACCATATCCCCACGAGCTGGTCCCATATATCCGGAGTAATCCAACCGGGGCCGTATCCCCGAGTCTCCGCGATGTTAGTGGTCCCAGCTCGGGCCATCGCTTGGGACCGAGCCTGCCCCAGCTGCCCGTTGTACCTTGCCCGGGAAATAGCCTCCCAGGCAGCGTAAATGAAGGGCCTCTGGTCCTCGGCCCATGTATAGAGAGCCTGCAAAATAATAATATAAGTACCAATATTAATATATCATCATGCATGTAAAAAATAATAATAATACGTGCCTCAAACTCGCGCCATAACATGTCGACGTGCTCGCTAGGCACGTGAGACCACGTAGGCCATGCCCCATGCATGTATCGTCGAATAGTAGAAGAAATGCTCCTCGGCACTTCTTCTTGCTCGAACCTGCACAACAAAAATAAATTTTAATATTATATTATGATATAATGAATTTGTAATGATTCATAATTCATGATATATTATCGCTCCCCAATCACGCTAATCAATCTACGTGACTCTGTGGCTGGTGGAGGCTGCCACCTGTTCGGCCCGCGTGGTCGCCTACGTCTGGATGTACTAGCCTCGGCAGTATCATCCTCATGAGGATCAGCAATAGGAGGATCAACAGCATGAGTAAGTGCTGGAGTCTCACCGATCGGAGACTCCGAAGCTCTCCTGCGTCGATAACCACGACCAGACATATCTGTCGAACAGACATATAATCAGATTATTGTATAAATAGTAGAGATATATTTAATAAAATATATACTTTACAATTATTCTTCATCATCTGAATAATAGTCTTCGAATTCTTCTTCTTCTTCCTCTTCTTCCTCTTCTTCATCTTCTTCATCTCCAGCTTCCTCAATTTCATGATCGTCATCATCAGCATATTCAACTTCTAATTGAATTGACGTTGTGTCTGCATCCTCGAGTATTGGAATAATACGATCCACAGCAGGAAGATCATCTTCTTGATAGAAACCAGGAGGATCATTTTCTCCTACTATCGGATCAATTTTTCCTCTACCTTTTGTCTTACAAACTACACGCCAATCTGCTCTATCTTTATTTCGAGCCGGATACTTCGCGTAATATACTTGTTCAGCTTGTGATGCCAATATAAAAGGCTCATTTCCTGCCAATTTCGATTTGTAATTAACCTCAACAAGTTTGTATTTTGGATGAACTTTCATGCCCCTTTCTGTTGTATCGAACCAATGACATCTAAATAGGATCAGTGATTTCAAGCCGAAGTAGTGCAACTCTATCACTTCTTCCACCAGTCCATAAAAATCCATATCACATTCAACATAGGTTGTCCCTTTCACGCAGACCCCAGCATTCATCGTCTTCTTTGCAAATGAATATTCAACCGTGTGAAATTTATACCCGTTAACAAAATATCCGCTATAGCACGACACAAGTCGCGACGGTCCACTAACAAACTCAAATATTTTTTCATCTATTTCAGCTCTGTGATCTTTGCTGTAAGTCTGAATCCAAGTAGGGAAATCACGATTCCGTAATCTCTCCAATTCTTGATCGTTGTGAAAAGAGTATTTTTGCACCATCTCAATGTCAAATATTTCAATGAATTGTTCAATCTCTGGACAATTGAGTAATACATACAAGTGTGCCAAATGATACTCTTCATCGCTTAAGTGTCGAGATGGACGAGAACCAAAAGCACGACCAGAGTGACAAAATATATTTAAACGTCCATCTGAATGTCGAACACCCCCGTCGTCGTTATGTGGAAGACGATCAAATCTTGTCTGTACTGTCGATTCAAAGTAAAATGAGCAGAATGTTGAAATTTCTTGGATGATATACGATTCAGATATTGATCCTTCAACAGCTGCGGTGTTCTTTACTTTTTTCTTCAGACGATTCATGTATCTTTCAAATAAGTACATCCAACGATATTGAACGGGGCCACCAACTCGTGCCTCGTATGCCAAGTGTATCGGTAGATGCTCCATCGAGTCAAAAAATGCAGGAGGGAAAAACTGCTCCAGCTTGCATATGATTTCAACAATATTATTTTCAAGTGTTGACATATCTTCGACTCGAAGGACATTTGCACACATGCTTCTAAAAAACATACTTAATTCAGTCAACGGACCCCAAATATTATCAGGTAGAAGATCTCGAAATGCGATCGGAAGTAATCTCTGCATGAATACATGACAATCATGGCTCTTCATCCCTGATATTTTGCAATCATCGACGTTCACACATCGAGATAAGTTTGAAGCATATCCATCGGGTAATCTGAGTTCTTTTACCCATTGACAAACATCTTTGATCTGTTGTTTATTTAACACATATAGGGCCTTCGGTTTCAGATATCGTCTGTTGACCTCTTGTAACTCCAACTCTGGTCTTTTACAAAGTATTTTCATATCATGTCGGGCTTTGACATTATCTTTAGTTTTTCCAAAAATATCCATCACAGTGTTGAAAATATTATCAAACACATTTTTTTCAATGTGCATGCCAACTAAATTATGACGAATCAATAATGAACTCCAATAGGGCAATTCCCAAAAGATACTTTTTTTCACCCAGTTGTGTGTTTGGCCAAAACCTGACACTCTTTCATTGCGACCAAATACTATATCTGGAAGTGCTGAAACACGTGCTAACATTTGTTCACCAGACAACATCGGTGGTGGCCCATCTCTTTCGACTCTGCCCTTAGTAAATTTATTACGATTCCTTCGATACTGGTGATGAACCGATAGGAATCGACGATGACAATCAAAGAATGAGATTTTTCGTCCGTTCTGAAGACTGATTGATTTAGAGTGTTCCATACAATACGGGCAAGAGAGTCGGCCGTGAGTGCTCCAACCCGACAACATGCCGTACGTGGGGAAATCATTGATTGTCCACAAGACCGCGGCCTTTAAATTGAAGTTTTGCTTCCGATGACAATCATAAGTGACAGCTCCCTCAGTCCACAATGTTTTCAATTCATCTATCAAGGGTCTGAGAAATATGTCAATTTCTTTTCGCGGACCCTTAGGACCCGGAATAATCATCGAAAGATAAATAAATTCATCTTTCATGCACATTGACGGTGGCAAATTATAAACTGTCAGCAGCACTGGCCAAACTGAATAAGGAGTTGCAGAATGTCCAAACGGATTAAAACCATCTGTGCACAATCCCAATCTGATATTTCTAGTATCCATAGCAAATGAAGGATAACATGTATCCAAATGTTTCCATGCTTCACTGTCAGATGGATGAGTCAATACTGTATTATCACGACTTCTTGCATGCCAACTCATGTAGGGGGCTGTCTTTTCCGACATGAATAATCTTTGAAGCCTCGATGTTAGTGGAAAATACCGAAGCACCTTAAACGGGATATTTTTCTGTCGGACCGATTTCTTCTCCTTGTAACGAGGGTGTTGACATACAAGGCATTTATCCAACTGCACATTTTCTTTATAATATAAAATGCAGTTATTTTGGCACGCGTGTATTTTTTCGTACCCAAGCCCCAATTTTCTCATTAGCTTTTTAGTCTTATAAAAAGTTGGCTCAAACTTGATATCAGTAGGCAGCGTTCCATTAATCAATCCAGCAATCCGATCATACGCAACTCCGCTGATATTACAATCGGCCTTGATGTTTAAGAGCTGTGTCATTGCTGAAAACCTAGTGTATTTAGGACAATTCTCATACAAAGGTTCATCGGCAGCTTTCAACATCTCGTAAAATTCTGCAGCTTCTTTATTCGGTAATTCAATCTCTACCGCAGCCCCTACTTCTGTGATATCAACCACTGTAGTATCTGGTGGGACTGATGTCTGAAGAACTGGCCGATCAACATTATCATTCAGGCGGAATTGACCCCCAAGACTATCAAGTATCATAGTTCTATTGGGATTACATTGACCGGATGAAGAAGCACCAGCAGAGGAAGATTCACCATATGTCTGAACGACAGGATTGCTCGACGTCCCGACTTCGCGTGACTCCCCGTGACAAGTCCATAGAAAATATCTTGGTGCAAATCCTTTGCTATATAGATGCAGAGTGACAGTCTCCCGATCCAAAAATCGTCTATTTGAACAAATGCGGCACGGACATCGGATTTGATCACCCATGCTAACGAAATTCCAATTCGAATAGGCGAAATTTAGGAAGTACGTTACGCCTAATCGAAACTCATTCGTTAAAGCTCCACGATCAAGACGTCGGTACATCCAACTTCGATCAGCCGACATGATTCTGTCAATCAATGACAATTTCTTTGGTTAATGTCTTTAGGTGAGATTGTCCTATTCCATTCGGGATTTATGTTATTCGTACTGCACTTATGTTTTTATTATAACTGTTAACTAATTATTCTAAATTTCGACAGCATCTCCCTACAGTTCTCTGAATACGCATATCATCTGGGCGCGTATCGGAGAACAAGAGAGATGTTGCTGAATTTTAGAATAATTAGTTAACAGTTAAAATAAAAACGTAAGTGCAGTACAAATAACTATATTCCCAAATTGTCCAATCAGGGACAATTCAAGAATTGTACGTCGTATAAAAGATCATCTACTTCTTTTACACGAACATACAATTCCCGAACGGATCTAAGGTTTTGCTAAATCATATCCGATTCGTCGATGCGTACGTGAAACATATCAACTCGTCGGATGGATGATTATTTTCTAAATGTTTCGAGACAGTTCGAGTCCATATTGGACGATTTCGGTGCGCGTCCGAAGTGGACGATTCCGGCGCGAGTCCGAAGTGGACGATTCCGGCGCGAGTCCGAAGTGGACGATTCCGGCGCGAGTCCGAATTGGACGATTCCGGCGCGCGTCCGAAGTGGACGATTCCGGCGCGCGTCCGAAATTAATCTAAACACTAATAATTAATCTAACAAATTAAACAATTAATTAACAATTATAAAATAATTAATTAACAATTTCAAAACAATAATATATATATATATATATATATATAAATTCCGGCGCCGGAGTCCACCCTCCGGCGCCGGCGTACAGTGGCCGGACACACTGTCCGGCCACTGTAGAAGGTCCGGCGGCGGCCATAGGCCGACCGCCGCCGGCCGAAACCCTAGAAATAGGGTTTCGGTCGGATTTTAACCTATACTCCGGCCGAAACATAGTGAGAGCCGGCCGGCCGATTAACATACCGGCAGCAGCGGCGAGAGGCGTCGGCGTCGGCAGCAGCGGCGAGAGGCGTCGGCAGGAGCGGCGGCGGCAGCAGCGGGAGGAAGAAGGGTCGGGCGCGAGAGTGTGCCCTATATAAACTTATCAGCAACGGCTCACTCGCCCGTTAGAAAGCCGTTGCTGATAAGTTATCATCAGCAACGGCTCACTTATCCGTTAGCAAGCCATTGCTGACGATTAAAAAATCAGCAACGGCTCGCCTTTCCGTCAGAAAGTCGTTGCTGATAATTAAAATAATCCGCAATGGCTCGGTTTTCCGTTAGAACGCCGTTGCAGATACAGATATCTGCAACGGCTCGGGCGGCCGTAAGAATGCCGTTGCAAATAGCAACGGCTTGAGCGGCCATTGCTGATAGCCGTTGCTGAAGATCAAGTTTCTAGTAGTGTTTATAGACCCTGGTTGGGTCCAAATGACCAAAATACTCCCACTTAAGTTATCCAACTTAAACATCCCATATCTAACATGTTCTAACTCTGATTCGAGTTCTGATTGAATCGTTAAATTCGTCTCGAAGCCCTCTATCATCCTAACATGCTAAATCACATAGATATAACAAATAAAATTTTCCTAAATTTTTTTTCTATATTAAATGTTTACCCGGGTCTAATCTCGAAGCTTTCCGCCAATCTAGACTAACTCGGGCCTATGGTCCCCTGCTCACGAATAAAATATTATTATTAAAATTTGGGGCATTACACCTATTGACACTCATTTAAGGATTTCATATTATGTTCCTCGTGCAGGTCCGTTCAGTGAACTCATTCCCTAATGAGCACCTGTGGCAGTTCATCGGTAATTGTGAGATCAACCACCCCTATCATATTGGACATATACCAAGTGCACCAGTCTTCCCAGAATCACCAATCCCCAAATCGATGATCCTACAACTAGAAACATTTAGAACATGGGCATCTGAATTCCAAGTCCCACTGGCATGATCTCATCATGGCCTTGCAATCATTTACCCTAATTCATAGGGTTCACCATAATCTTTATGAATAAAGATACAACATATGATGAAAAGATGTCTTATTAAATTGATTACCCTTGAATAGTCCCTAAACACATCGATATGTGATTGACTCAAGGGTACTATTCCTTTCAATCTCCCACTTGTACTTTAGCCAATCACCCTGGTATCCGTATACCGTTTTTAGTGGCAATTGAATATGCTATGATGGTAATCAAATTGATTTGCATCAATGTCTTTTAGTCATTACCTCTTTCCAACGATGTGATAATACTGCATTTAAGGAAAAACAATGATTTTTCACGGGACCTTAGTTCCTTTACTTTGAGCAACGGCCCTAGTGTTGTCACACAATAACGGTGCTGAACTTGCAACCTCAGGAACAACTCCTACTGAATGATAAACCCCTTTATCAGATGCTATCCTAGGCAGCGTCACAAGTCGCAAAACATAAAGCCTTAGTCACCTTATAGGCTATAGTATCCAGTTAGAAATGTTTTCCAACTTACTGCACTACCATTTAAGGTATCCTTATACCTTGAATTTGGTTTTACTGTTGTCTAGAATGTCTCTCGTCCTTCTCAAGTACCTATGAGAGTTCTCTATTGCTTTTCAATGTTATTCTCCAGGGTTTGCCTGAAATTAGCTAGATACCTCTAGGGCATAAGCGACATCGGGCCAAGTGTTAAGCATCGCATAAGGGATCCTAGTGCCAAAGCATAAGGGATCATACTCATCCTTTGTCTCTCCTCAAATATCTAAGGAGACATCATCTTGAAGAGATTGATGTTATGACTCATAGGCAAGTTACCTCATTTATTGCCTTCTATGCTAAACCTCCTTAGCATTGTATTAATATACATGGGCTGGGGCAATCCTGGCATCCTTTCAGACCTATCCCTATTCTTAATGCCGACTATATAGGATGCCTTTCCCACATGTACTATGGAGAATTAATATGGGTAATAACTGGAGGATGGGAACTTGTTTCCCATAAGTATGTCATCCACATACTACATTACTACACTCCCACTAACCACCTTGTCTACACAAGGTTCATCCACATTCTTGATAAAGTCAAAATCCTTTTGACTATCTCATCAAAATGGATGTTCTAACTCTTCGAAGTTAGTTGAAGTCCGTGAATGGACCCCTGTGGCTTGCATACCTCACTCAGTCCAACCGAGGATACGAACTCTTCTGATTGTGTCATATATTTTTCTTCATGACTGAAGAACACAGTCTTGACACCCAAGGGCCAGATCTCGTATTGAAGGTATGCGTTGATAGCTAGGAGCATCCTAATGTACTTGAGCGAGGTAACCGGTGAGAATGTCTCATCATAGACAACCCATTGTCTAGGTTTGACGCCATTCTCAACCATTCTAGTCTTATAGGTCCTCACCTTGTCATCCACTTTGATCTTTTTCCTGAAGATCCACTTACACCCTATAGGAATTATCCTTTCAGGCAGGTCAACCAAAGTTCATACTTGGTTCGTGTCCACTTAGGATTCGCATATTGCCACCACTTGTGGCCAACATACTTGACCATCTTATCAAGAGATCGCGGATTGTCCGAATCTATGTCATTCACAATGGCTAGATATCATTTCTCAAGCAGTCTATGCAATCTACTTGATCAACGAAGAGTGGTGGGAGATAACAATTAGTAATATTGGTCCAACCTGTGGACTTTCCACCAGTTGTTGCGAATTTGTTTGTGGTTCTTGAACTTCATCAAGTTCAACATTTCTCTCACTCCCACTTTCATCGATGAAACTCCTTTTCTAAGGAAGTGGTGTACCTACTGACAAAACACCTTTTGTTCAGTTGGGGAGAAATTTATACCCAAAACATCCTTTTAGGGTATCCCATAAAATAAGCACCCAGTCTAATTTGTCATACGTTGGGCAACTCCAAATCATGAGAGGTCTCAGACTCGATTTCTTGCCATATTCTTATATGGTGTATCAGAGACAGACAAATATATTGCCGCTACAAGAGCTTATCCCCGAAAGGAGATCAGAAGCATTGTATGGATCACATCATATCCAAGAAACAGTGGTGTGCCAGGAGGGGTCCATACAGAGACAATCTTATTATCTTTTGAGATGATTTAGAAACCCAGTGAATAAGTATTCTCTGCCTCAATCCGATCGAAGGCCTATAATACCTTTTCCAATTAGTCTCTCAACATCACTTTCATGCTCCTTAAACGATTCAAAAGTATCAAGTTTATGTCGCATCAGATGGACATACTCGTGCCTCGTTACACCCTAGGAGTATCCTCTTTTGGCTTGAGTTGTTATTGGCTTGCATACATATATGTGGGCCAACTATAACAACTTATTGAGCCTTTCACCAAGTCTGGTGAATGGAGACTCGGTCATTGTCTCCTTGAGACATACTTCTCAAGTTTTGACAATGATTCTTAATCGCATGGGTTAAAGCTACCCAAAATCTAAAAGCCAGATGTATGTGAGGTTCATCTTATCTCATTTAGTGCGTTCGTCCGATATGAAAAATATTTATGCAACTATTGCCCTTTTTAATGAACCTTTTATAACCTTGTTCAAATAACAAAGGAATGATGTTCTTTTATTAATACTGGATCAAATCAATTATACAATTCAATGGTCTTGCCGTATAGCAGGATTATACAATAGACTCCTACAGCTAAGGCCGCAACTCTTGCATCATTGCCTACCCGAAGGTCGTAGTTATCTTTTGTCCAGTCCTCTATTTCAGCTCTTCTCCTGCAACACTTTGCAGATGTGAGAATAACAATTGGTATCAAATACCCGGTATCAAATACTCATGAATTAGAGTTAATGATCGACAAATTTCAGTAACGTACGCACCTAAAGAAGTGGCTTCTAAACCCATCTTCTATTTTAACTCTGCAATATACTCCTTACAGTTAGGCTTCCAGTGGCCATTTTTACCACAATGGTAGCAGGTGCCTTTGGGAACAATCTTCCCTTTCTTCTTGATATTTCTTAAGGGTTTCACAGCTTTGTCTTTTACTTTGTTCTTAACAGAGTATTTATTAGCCTCAAAGGCATCTCCCACTAACAAGACTCTATTCTTATCCTTCACAAGATGGGACCTGACAGTCTTTAGCATATTAAGGAGCTTGGGAAGCGAGGCATCCAGCTTGTTCATGTGGTAGTTAATGATAAACTGTGAAAATAACCCTGGGAGGGATTAGAGTATTAAGTCCTGACTTAGCCTTTTATCAATGCTTACGCCCAATATCTCTAACCCCTCGATCAAATCGATTAGTTTGAGGACATGGGTTTCAACAGGGGTCCATGTTGTCACCTTGGTCTGGAAGAGTTGTTTTGACAACTCAAACCTAGCAGTCCAACTCTCTTCATCATATAACTCCTTGAGGTGAGAGAGGATGGTCCTAACGTCCATCTTTTCATGTTGTAGGTGCAACTAATCGGACATAGAGGCGAGCATAATGCACTGAACAGTAGTGTTGTCATCTTGCCACTTCTTGTATATGGCCCTCACTTCCTCAGTAGCCCTTTGGGAAGCGGTATCCGATGGCCGGTTATCAAGAATATAGGAAAGTCTCTCCTCAGGTTTCACATCCAATCGACATAGTTAGGTACAGTGAGTTTATTTGCATCAAGAATGTTACATAACGACAGTGTAAATGACATGGTGACGATGAAATGCTACAAGGAAAAGAAAGACATACATAAGTTATATATCATTCTACATGCATGATCATTGAGGTCTTTTAATTAATCATGTCTCCCACTAATTTTTGCGGTTCCCAAATAACCCTCCTATTGGGAAGCGAGAAGCCCTCGTTGGTAGACTTCCTTATGGGAAGATGGAACCCCACTTCTCCTACTCGGGTCTCACATTTAACACGATAAACCCTAATACGTCCATGGGTAGGTAACTCTTTACCGATCACATCGCTATGTGACTTCCATCAAGTTTTGCCTCAAGGGGAACCATGGCCTTGTGTTTGCACAACAAACCAAGGAGCCATAGTTGAGTCAGACCCATCGTTTGTATACCCAACGAGAAAACAACCACCCTTGAGTTTGCTCAACAAGGTAAGTCACGTTCAAGCTAGTAGTAGAGACATAAGGGTATGTGTCATATGAGATGCAACGTGTCTATCAGCGCAAAAGACCTTATGTTTGCACAACAAACCCGTTGTGACAATAGACACACTTGTACCCCATAACGATGGAAGGCATGACCGGTATTCTAAATACCTTAGCCATTCAGACTCAATATTAATGGAGGGATTCTTTATGCAATTAAAATTATCTAAGCTATCAACAACTGAAGCAAAAGCAATAAATAAAAGCATAAAGTAAACAAGGATGATTATGGATGTTCTAAGGGTTCCGCTTGAGCCACTGGGCGAACCAAGGCCATCATCCTAGGGTTTTTAGGGAGCTTCGTCTCGCCAAGGTGCTGCCCAAAACAACCTTTTAGGTTGTCGGTTCAATTAGTGCCTTCCCGGGGTTCAAGCTGTCATCAATATGGTGTCGAACACCTCCTCTCCGGGCGCTCACCAAAATAGGGCAGCAAGTGTGCTCGTTGCGAATCTGCCCCTAAACTTCTAATTTTACAAATCTACAATAAGAAGACCCCAAACAACCATTGGGGAGATAATTAAGGAGAGGGAGAAGTGAATTACAATCAGAATTCTCAAGAGGAAGGCAGGGGTACGCAGGCCCTATTTAAAAGTTACAGTGCTGAATTTTTATAAATTTACAAGCAATCAACACAACCACGTTTTACACACAGTCACATGCACATAGGGCGCATCCATAATCATCCTTTCATGCATCTTAACCATTAATCAAAGGAAAGGAAAAAAACAGAATCCAAAAACGTGCTAATCGGGTTATGTTTTCACCCAAAACTGTCCAAACAACATATGCTGAAAATTTCGATTGTCAGGATTGTTCAACCATTAACCCATGGGGCTCTTGAGTTCAAAATCTGTCCAAGGCAAGTTTGGAAAGTAGGCTACCACCTCAACTAATCGCATGAGCCGTGGAGCCAAGAGAATGACTCAAGAACCCCCGAAAACAATAACCGGGCAACATGACATTTAGGGAGCGAGCAATTCGTAAGCACAACAATAACGTGCAATAAGAATTCCCAAATATTGCTAAATGTGATTCTGATACCACTGATGGGATGGGAACAGAAAACACAGTGAAAAATAGCAATTTAAAAATTCAAACCATCCCCAAAATAGTGATCTACTTTAGCAATATCAAGGAATTCAACATAGGAGAAGAAGGAGAAGATATATCTCAAATCACAGTTGGTATGGCTCCTCCTATCCCCGTTTGATATGCACACGTGCACGTCCTCCAATGTAAGTCCACACAAGCACCTCGCAACAAAAGGGGCAGCGAACATCGAGGCTCATTGTGGCTCAACGGAGAAGCTTTCTCAACTCCGCAATGCACCAAGGCAAGGCCGGCCCTTCCACCAAGAATCGGGCACCAAAGAGGGAAGGAGAGGGGATGAGAAAACTTCAAAACGAGAGAGAAGAGGTGAAGATATCTCGCTGTCCTCTTGGACTCATCCAAGGTTCTGAAGGTTGTGGCACACCAACGAAGAGAAGACCTTTATCTCGGTTTCTCCAAAAAATTGGGGAGGATGAAGAAGGAGGTCGACCACCAAGGAGAAGAACTTAGGGTTCTTGGAACTCTTCCACACAAGAACTCCTCTCAAGATTCACAATCTTTTCTCTCTTGATCTTTTTCTCTCTCACATTTTTTTCACCTTTAGTTTTGGCTACCCTTTTAACTATTTTAAAAGGGGCGGCCACATGAGAGAGAAAAGGGGGGGCGGCCACGTGAGTTCAATTTTGAACTCACCCCTGATTTCAAAAATTCGAGGTTTGCCTCCTCTTTAATTTTCATATTTAATAGTTTTATAATTTATTCTGAATAAATCAAAAACCAATTAAATAGAATATTAATTTATCTACGTAAATTAAATGTCTATTAATAAGAATTAAATTTATCTCCAAAAACCAATCACCTAAAACATAGGAATGAGATAAATCAAACTTCTATTTATTAATAGAACCATGATTTATCCAAATAAATCAATTATCTATCAATTTATTATTTATCTAAATAAAACAATTCCCTATTAATTATGATTTATCTAAATAAATCAATTCCTAATTAATAGGTGTAGGCACATGATTTTTGATTCAAAATCAAACTAATTATGTTTAATTCTTAATTAAGCATAATCCCCGTCAAATAGTTAATTAATTAATTCGTAATTAAGTTTAATCAACACTTAAAATTAATATTGCGTGTTATACCCTACGACTTTAGGGTTACCCAACCAAATAGGAGCTACCCTAAAAATTAGGTTTACCAAGGAACTCCTTCCTAGCGTATTTGTTCCTACAAGAAATATCTTTCCTATTATGTATGTAAACGAGATCTGTGATCGAGTTGCAGCATATCCATGCTAGTAGACATACAGTGCCACATTTGGACTCTTTCTCATAAAGCTCGTTACGAGGTTAGCATGTTGTGTGAGACCCATTGGGCCCCACACTAAGCCAATAGTAAGTTGTGCATAATCGAGAGTCGAATCCGATAGAACGACTTCTATTCGAATCTCATGAGCCTCCACTAAACTCCTTTAGTGCGATCGTGAGAGACTACTCACAAGTCATGATTGATATTTAGCAACATGTCATGATTACCTGGATATTGTGAGGTTCAATCTACAGGGATCGAACGCCCTTCGGTGATTAGTTATCATACAAATAAATCCCTCGGTTATAATATCCCAAAGTCAGCTAGGGTACGAAAGAAGTGTCAAACCCTAATACCGATTCATATCTACTCTGGCATGTCAGAAACCCTTTTCTGACATTCATATCTACTCTGGCTAGAGATTCCTGAGTCGGCACTTGCAACGACACAAAGGATATTATCTCGTCTCACTAGGAATAATCAATTCCATATTGGTTGCTCACCTACCTCCATGAATGCTTCCCATGCCCAGAAGTATCCGACACATGACTCTAAATATCACATAGGGATAAAACCAAAGCATGGGTTGTTAATCACAAGGTAACCATGATAACCTCAGGTCCAAGGATTGCTTGCACCTACTATCACTGAGGAAGATCCTATTGATACTCATGTAAGGATTCCATACTGTACCAAGTGCCACCCCTTATCGTATAGGGAATGTACCAAGTGCACTAGTCTTCTCGGAATCACCAATCAACAAATCGGCGATCCTACGACTAGGAACATTTAGAACAAGGAAATTTGGATTCCAAGTCCCACTGGCATGATCTCATCATGACATTGGAATCATTTGTCTGAATTCATGGAGTTCATCATTATCTTTATGAATAAAGATACAACATATGATGAAAAGATGCCTCATTAAATTGATTACCATTGAATAGTCCCTAAACGCATTGACATGTGATTAGCTCAAGGGCACTATTCCTTTCAGTACAATGGATGGATCAGCACAATTTATCAACCTAGGGCCAACTTCAATAAGACAAAAACAACGACAAAAACTAGAGAACTCATCGGAAACATATGAACTTAGAATGGAGGAGCGAACGGTGCGTCGACGCTGCTGGTGATGATCTCAAAGGCAAGAGACGAGCGAAAGAAAAGGCTTAGAGCGAGAGAACAACTTCAAAATCTGCGGAGAATGAAATGAGAGGGTAGAGGGAGTGTTGAAGTCTGGTAGGCGGTGGCTTCTCCATCCAACAGTCAACATTCATCGCCACTTGATAGGATAAATCCTAGTTGAACGCTCTATCAATGACAAAAGTTCAACCATTTCAATACAAACGATTGAATCTCCACATCATGATTGCCCTATGTCAGAATCAAGTGTTCAGAAAAGCAAACACGAAAGGGAGTAGGCACGTGGAAAAGGCATTTTTCTCGTAGCCAATATGTAGCTCGCGGAAGCCTAAACGCCACAAAGTGTCAAAACCACGATACGTCGAGCTCATCCATGTTGGGAGTTCGGCTCAATGTTAAAGCTCGGCACATCATTGTAGTTCGACACACAAGTGGAGCTCGGCAATTGAGTGGAGGTCGGCACATGACTAGAGCTCTACACGTAATCCTCAAACTACGACCAAGCTCGGGGGCTATGGACCAGACTAATTCTCTGAGTTCGAATTGACCAACCCATGAGGCATAACTCGGCCTCACTGTTTAGACTATGCTTGGGCTAGCCAAAGCTTGGCCCACGTGCTCCACCCGGCTATCCCAAGGTCACTTTCGTCTTTCGCCCCATATTTAAAGATTTGATCATAATAATGATAGCACAATTAAAGGGGTGAAATTAGACGATTAATTCAAGGTATATCCCCACGGTGATTAAGGAGAAATCCTCGTCGAATATCTTTCATCGAAGTCCTGTCTTATAAACCAAATCTTGTACCTACAGGTATCCTCTCTAACCCAATTTTTAAACACACACATCTCTAATACCTCGTCACTTGAGTGTCAGAGTATCTTTGCAAGTTACCCCAAAGTCGTACCTAGTCAGGAGCTAATTAGACTTGCGACATCTCCGATCTCAGGCCAGAGCACAAACCTAATTAAAATGTTTAATATATATCCATCACAACTTGTCACGAATTGTCCATGTGATACCAAATTGGATATTACAATCTACCCCCCAAAAGTTGACATCCTCAATAAGATCATAGTCAAGTCAACATTTTTGAACAGTACTTCCTCACATAAGCTCCCTCAACACATCTCAGACTAATTGTTCTTCTAATAGCAATTGTTATATATCACTCGACCAATTAACCTCAAAGGCCTATTAGTCCAATAAAAATGCTCAAGTCGAAGTTGATGATAGTATATTAATTTAAGTCTTATTAATCAAAGATAAATTTTTATTTATTCTTAACGTGGGACTAAACTAAGGTGTTCAATATCCTCTACTTAATTAAGCCTTGATGTCATCATGAACCTTATTAAGTCAAATACATAGCAACGAATCACTCTAGTCAACAATACATGAGATGAGATCTAACCTAGAGTGACTCTCTCACCGTATCTAAGACTAAGTCTTACTCTATAGAAATTGTCACAATATACCTAATGGGATAACTAACCTCTTAATCTTAAAGGTATAACGATAGGTCAAAGCTCAAGTTGATGGTGGCACACTCATATTTATGTGAGACTAAATGAAGGTATTAACACTGCCCCTCAAATTGTAGCAAAGGTTTGATGGAAAGTTTGTCTAGTACCAACTACAAATAAAAACTACTTACTTTGATTGAGCATTCCAATTTCTAAAGGAAGCTCACCAAAACTCATTTCTTTCCCTTCAATTATATATAATTTATAGCAAAAAATACTAAGTTTATCCCACCTCCACTGATGTTGTTGTCAATCTTGTTTTAGGGGATGATACGAGTAATCTATAGCAATTGATGCAGTCTCTAAGAATTAATGGTTCATTTGCTTTAGTGTATAAGTTGGATAGGATATGATATCAAATGAGGAAGTATTAAATAAGATTTTTTTTAATTCGATATACACCAGATATAATATCAAATTTATATTCTTCTAATTCTATTTTCTTCTAATTCATGCACTAAACAAATAAAGAATATAAATCTATCCCTAATCCTATCCATCTCTATCCTATGAAATAAACAAGCCCTAATTGTACGTTTGCTTCGTTGGATAGGATTGGATTGAATTGGATAATAAATAATAGAGAATTGGATATTAATCTTTTAAATTCGATGTACATCGAATATAATATTAATTTTATATTTTTTAAATTTATTTTAAAAATTCATGCACTAAATAAATAATGAATATTAATTCATCCTTAATTCTTTCTTACTTTATTCTATGAAGCAAACGTGCACCAAAAGTACCTAATCAAAGCATTGAATCTCATTTTCAACTATCATGGCAAATAAAAAATATATATGAGCATGACCAAATGATCCTCAAACATGTTCGTAAGGTGAAACCAAGGTTCGAATAAAAAATTATACTGCCTCGGAGACGATACACCTAAGCAAAAACCAAATCTTATAACACAATTTGGTGAGTTGTTTCCAATGAATACTAAAATGGAAAACAATAGAATTGGTTTCCATAATTAAAAAGGTGAAAATGACTCCTTTCCACTTTTCCATTTCTGGTCTTCATGATTTATATGGAAATATAGTGGCATTTCCATATATAAGTGAAAACTCAATTTATTTGGCTAAACGTATAAAATGATTATGATATTTTATTTATATTTAAATAATTTCCAAAAAACAAAAAATAATATACTATTATGGATTTTATTACATACAATTTCTATTTGTAATAAAGCATATTTGATGATTGATTATTATATCGATTCGATTTTTCAGATAATTAATAGGACAAAAAAGAAAGAAATGACATATGAAAATTATAACGATTTCTAAGCAAACAAGTTTCAGTATTTTCGACAAAGTGAGTACTTATATATGTTTCATGTATCAAATATTTTTGATAAGATTAAAAACTTGAAAAAGTGAAAACTGTTTAGTTTTTCAAATTTTTGCAGTGCCTTGGTCAAGTTGGTTGAGCTTTTTCATTTTTTTAATTATATAACGTTATTTTTTTTAATTATTTAATCAAACTTGAATTGGGTTGAATTTTGAAATGAAAATGAAAATCACTACACGAGATACCTAATTCTAAAAAGTACAAATTCAAAACTCTATCCAAAAGACAAAAGCTCGTTTTCTTTCCAAACTAAATAGAATGTTCAGATTAGGTAGAATTTATTGAATTTTGTGTTTTTGGTCTACAGAAAACAGTTTTAGTTTGCACTTCCGGTGAAAGCTTAGTCTACAGCCGAAAATGAAACGAAATTTTTGGTTCTGAAATCAACAACTATAACTTCCCATCAAGAAACCTATATATATACCTGATGTATATACCACAAAGTCAACTAATGAATCCGTCAATTAACTTGTACCGTCTCAAATCTCGCTCACTTTTTCTTTTTTTTCTTTTTCTTTTTTCTTTTTTATTTATGAAAAGTAACTTGTATTCATCCAGAGAATCGAAGAGTACACGTATAAGGAGAAAAGTAAAGAGTTAAAGAAAATAATACAAGACTGAAGTTAAATAAAATAAAAACTAAAAACTAAAAATAATCAGGAAAGCTATCCAAGGTCACAAGTAAGGCCAAATAAGATAGCACTTTCAATTGCAACTTCAAAAACATTGTGTTCGGTATCTTCAAAACATCGAGAATTGTGTTCCAACCATATCTTCCATCGCCAAATCATAGTAGCAAGAAATTTGAGCTTTTTCAAAGCTGTGTTATCATGACAAAAATCGGACCAAGGAGTGTAATTCAACGAAAAATGAGAAATATGAGATAGACAAAGCATCCTCCTCCATCCAAGCAAGGAATATATGCAAGCAGTGAGGAGATGAAGGTGGTTCTCGGGGGCACAACCACATAAGACACATGTCGGATTCACCTGGAGCCCTTTAGCAATCAATCTATCCTTAGTATGTAGTTTCTTTTTGAAAAGTAACCAGTTCATCGGGGAGATGCTTCTTGGAGAAGCAGCTTGCCACAAGAACTTTGCTTTCTCGTCCGAAATCCTGCGGTAGTTTGGCAAACCGTAAAGTGATTTGGTCGAAAATTCATCATTGCTATTCCATTTACAAGAAATGTCATCCTTTTCAATGCTCAAGGGAAAGGAGTTAATAGAGTTCATCAAGCGCACAACTTCTGAAATGGAGACATAGTTGTCGAGTTGAATATTCCAACCAATTGGAGTACCTTGAGAATCGAACTCTTTGAGATCCGCAATACGAGCATTAGGAGCAAAAGCATGTGCGAACAAGGTTGGAAAAATATTCATAAGAGGTGATGGGCCAACCCAGCGGTCATACCAAAATTTAAATCGACGACCATTTCCTACGACCAAGGTTGATGAGAACATAAAAATATCAACTATGGAAAATATGCCCTTCCAAATGTAAGATAAAGAAGTTCTGTTAGACGAACCAAACCCCAGAGAGGAAGGGTAGAGAGCTTTGATGAGATCAGGCCATAATAGATCGTCTTTCTTCCAAAGTCTCCAAAGTCAGTTCCCCAACCTAGCTTTATTATGCAATTTGATATTAAGAATCCCAATGCCACTGTCTTTAATATTTGCCTCCAGAGTTTGCCAATCGACCAAGCACTTATCCTTGACGTCCGCTTCCGAGGGGCCAGACCAGAAAAGGCGTCTTCTTCTTTGATCTATTTTCTTGACTACCTAGCAGGGTGCTTCGAAGATTGAAAGCATGTTAGAAGCTTGATTCGTCACGGTGCTATTTATGAGGGTCAGTCTACTAGCTCTCGAAAGGTTAATACCTTGCCATGAGGCCAACATAGTATCAAATTTGTTAATTAACTTAAACCAATCCTCTTTGATGAGTTTGCCTCCTCTAAGCGGAAGTCCCAAATATTGAATTGGAAAATTACTCGCCAAACAACCAATAATATTAGCGAAGACATTTGCTAGCTCATCATTTCCACCAAGATGAATAACTTTGGTCTTGCTCGCATTGATCGTGAGGCCTGTGGCTAATTCAAAACATTTTAAGAGGAGTCCGATCTGAGGAAAACATTGAGTGGAAGCTTTGCAAAATATGATCAAGTCTTCAACAAATAAGATGTGGGAGATACCGTCGGGTAGACAATCATGAAGAACACCATGAAAAACGCCACGATGAACCGCGGAGTTAATTAATCGTGAAAGAGTGTCGGCAACCAAGTTGAAGATTAGAGGTGAAAGTGGGTTACCTTTTCTGAGACCACGTTTGTGAGCAAAAGAAGTACCGGGAAAGCCATTAATCAAAATTGAAGAAGATGAGGATCGAAGGAGACATGAAATCCAAGAAATCCATCTAATGGAGAAGCCTCTGGCCTCAAGCATATTTTCAATGAAGCTCCAATCAATACTGTCAAAAGCTTTAGCGAAATCGAATTTGATAATACATGAATCTTGGTCCAACAGTTTACAAGCATCAATTGTTTCCGCTACTGTCATTCGTTGTGTTCGCACCTTCTTTCTTAGGGATCAAAATAATGAAGGCAGAATTAATTCTCTGAAGATCTATGGGCTGCAACAGCAGGTCATTGAGGATTTTGGTGATCAAGGGTCCAAGATCATTCCAAAATGCTTTGTAGAATTCCATTGGAATACCGTCCGGCCCTGGTGACTTATTATTTTTCATAAATTTTATCACTTGATCAACCTCTGAAGCAGAGAAAGGAGCATCGAGGTCACTTAAGTCAGGCCGAGGAGGAAGGATTTCAGACCAGGTAATTTGAAGAAGTGGAGAGTGAAGCACTCCTAGAAAGTTGAGAAAATGAGCACGAAAACAGTTTGCAATCATCTCCTGGTTTGATGTCGGCCCTTGATCCGTGTTTAAACTGCCGATCCAATTCAATCTTCTTCTGTTGGAAGCACATTGTTGAAAATATTTGGTGTTCCAATCTCCTTCATTGATCCATCTTTTTTTAGCTCCTTCATTGGAAGCACAGTATTGATCTTTTGAGGAATAGAGCTTCTCGAGATCCTCTTTAGCCGCTTTAAGACTAACCATGTCAGAAAGGTTAAAAATTTCAGCCTCTAGTCGGTGACTAAGTGTAAAAATTTTACCCTCAAGTAGCTTGCGCTCGAAATTGAAACTTTTTTGTTTGAGAAGAGCCCAATCCTTGATAGTACGTCTCAGAATTTTCCAAGCTTTGATCCATCCGTAGAGGATCCCCCCTGTTCTTGAAGAGTCCAACGTGTGCGTCTTTAGACTTTCTTTGATAACTCTTGCAAACTCTATTTGTTTGAACCAAGATATTTCAATTCTAAAAGGTTTGATCATCTTAGGACCACTATGCCTGAAGTTGAGAATGCGAGGGTTGTGATCAGATAACCGTCGTGAACCTCCCTTGATTCTTAACAATGGACATTTGTTGGCCAAAAGAGGACTGATGAGAATGCGGTCCAATTTTGCAAAAGCCAATAGAATTTTATTGTTTGTCCAGGTGTAAGTTACCCTAGAAATTTGTATATCATTTAACCCTGAATCAGCAATGAACCTAGAGAAGAGTCTAGAATCCCAAGCATCTCTTGAACAATTATGCCTTTCGTAGTTTCCCTTGGTGAGGTTGAAGTCTCCACCCAAAATATGAAGATCAAAAACGCCATTGATGATGTGATAGAGGTTATGGATGAGAGAACGACTCTCATTCCTTTGTGGAGGCCCATAAACACCCGTAAAAGTCAACACACAATCATCCATATTAAATTTTAAGTTGACTGATATAAAAGAATCACCAGTATTGAAGGAAACAAGAGTCCAAAGTGCAGGATTCCAAATCATTAGTAAACCACCAGACATGCTAGACGAATTAGCAGCAATGTAATTGTCCAAAGCACTACTTCTAAAATCAGAAATTTGCTTAACAATACGACTAGAAATTGAGATAACTTAGTCTCACATAAAAAAATGACACTACAAGATTCTTCACGAATGAGCTGTTTGACCATATACCTCTTCCTGAGATGGTTGAGGCCACGGACATTCCAAAATACGGCATTGAAGAAGAAACTAGATATAGATACTAAAAGCAACAGCGAAAATAATATATGAAAGCAACAAAAAGCACCTGATGGTGACGTCATGCTTCCATAGGAGACAAAGCCTTCAGAATCTCGGCAGGCATTCCGGAGAGAGTGAAACCCAGCTTAGCAATAGATGCAATCACTTCATTGTTCAAACAAGAGACCACACCATCAGTGCTAGATCCGCAACAATCCGAAGTATCAGGTGCAGGAGGAGAATATCCACTTCCGTTCAAGAGAGTAGCTTTGCGCTATTTGGCGTTAAGCAATGAATGACAATTATTATGATTTTTGGAAGCTAAGCGACTGCTTCTACGTACAATGATGGGCCCACCTGGAGGAGAGCGGGTGATAGGGCGTGAATCTTTAGAAGCGAGTCTCGGGGATGAGATGAAGACATCGACCGAATGAGGGACTGAGCTAATGCCCACTGGAGCAATTTCTGAAGAAATGAAGCCAAATATAAGACCAACTACAGAACAACAATTGCCAAGGGACCCATCAATAGGAAGAGAGACATCGGTCAACAGAGAAACCACATCAGCTTGAAGGCCCGAGCCAACATAATGACGGATAGCATGAAAAATAAGCCCAACTGGCCCACCACATGTCAGGCTCGAAAAAGAAAAGGGAATGGTTTCATAAGACGAGCGGTTACTAATCAGAGCGATACAGAGATTTGAACCTAGGCTAAAACAGCACCCCGAACCTGCTCCCAAAAAGCAAAAGCCTCATTTGAAAAAGTGCACGTTGTCATAGGTAGGATGGAGACGAAATTAGAAGGGCTTGCTGCATGAAGGGATAGCGTGCAGGAAACGGCTTGCCAAAAGCGAGCAAAAGGTCGAGATGTCTTTAGATGATCAATAGGAATCCCTACACAGCCGACGACCCCATCTGAGGAACTGCCACACATCAGCGCCTGATCCTTCAAAGAATAGCAAGGTTCACCAGCCCGACCAAAGATGACAGAGGAGCATGCCGAAATAAGACCAACTCGATCAGAACTTGTAGGAGAAGCTGAAGTAGAATAATCGTCGGACTGACGATGAACACCGACGATCTTTAGATGGCGTTTCACCCTCCAAACCTTAGATGACACCTCAGCACGTGCCCGAAACTTAGAAGAAGAAGAAGACAAGGGCGCCGCAAGAGCGGAACACGTACCATGACTCCCGCAGTCTTGTAACCCGATAGATCTGCAACATCAATAGAGTCCTCCGTCGGTTCTTCTTCCTCCAGATCAAGGTCAGGGTTCATAGCATCACCATCAGGCTCAGCGCTATCTTCAGGAGGTGGAGGAGGAGGCGACTAGGGATGATCTTCAACGGGGGGGTGCTCGGGATGATATAAAGCTTGTTGCCAAGCAAGAACAACATTGATTTGGAAGCTACAGTCCTCCGCATCCGCCTGAATGAAATTCGGGATATCTTCTATGGCTCGCACCCGAGCTTGGACTCAGCAAGCAGTGAAGTCATCCCATTCAAGCGTCGTCACATCAACTGCGTCGAATGTCGCAAAGTGACAAACCAACGCCGAGAGGGAGTCCTGATTCCATAATATAATAGGCAGGTCGTGGAGCTCAAGACATACCTGAATCGTCGGCGGAGGGATAGCATAATACGCAGCTTCGCTCCTCCATTCGCGAACCTCAAGTAGTAAATTTCGTTAAGAGAAAGATTCAGAGGAAGCAACCACGAGATCCTCACAGCGCGACACCAGCGGGGAGGAAACCGAAATCCAGCCAAGGTGATGAAGAGAAAGATTCAAGAGAGGTGGAAAAGAGGAGGAATGAGAAGGTAGGGGGGAAGGAGGCGCCATCCTCTGGTCCGAGAACCCAAATCTCGCTCACTCTTATTAGAACCTAATGAATCCGTGAAGTGTTGTCAATGGAAATATATCCGAATTCAAAAGGGAATTTAGATTGGACTAGCTTTTTGGCCCAACTGAATTAGACCCATAAGCACCCAAACTCACGAACCAGACTCGAGTCAAGCAAGACACCACATAGCTCGAGGGTTCCACTCGGTCATACAAGGACATTTACATCCTCAAAATTATAAGGAATTCGTCAAATTATGAACCCGACATCTTAGGAATCAGCCTCGATTCATTCAGAGCATATCTCCCAAGATTTAGGGAGGCATTATCGCCAGACATACTTTATCCTGCACTATATTAAGACACAACGCACATCAGAAAAAGGAATATGAGGATTCATCTTGATTCCAATTTTCATATCCACATCTGAAATTTTTTCTGACTTTGAGCGTCGGAGTATCTTTGCAGATCCTTTGCTGGAGTCGCACCGGACAGGAGACGCACAAGACTGCATCATCTCGACTTTAGGCAAGAACATAATTATTAATGTGTATATATACAAAAATGATAATTCAAATTTTCACTTGATCTATACAAGCGTTTCCACAATTCTTCAAAAAATATCACTCGATCTGCACACTTACACAACTTCGATTACAGATCTACTTAACTATTGAGGTGGAGTAGTAAAAAGGAAAAAAGATAAACAAAGTATTTGATAGATTGGCATATTTGTTTGTTGCGTCGAAATTATTCGGCAAAAGTGATGAATGAAATAAATAACTCAAGAACCAGTAAGTACTAAGTATTTTGAATTGCGAAATCAACAAAGAAAGAACTTACTCCTTCGTCCTGATTAATTCGTGCTGTAAGCTGTCTTGCCAACAGGGGGAGACTCGTATACAAGGTTCCGCAATCTTGGCTTCAGCTCTTTGTTCAATAATTCTTCATACTCCTCTCTATCCCCTGTCTTCATGGTGAGCTCGACCACCACAATCGATGCTGTAAGCTCAAAAATTTCCGCTGCCATCGTCAATGGCCCCTTCTCCAAGCTAACTCCGCTGCCAATTCTCCTCACAGTATAGCTCATCACCTTGGCGATCTCTTCCAACTTGGAGATGATCTCCGAAACGGGCTCCTTCGAGAGGAACCTTGTCTTCTCACCAGTTTCCTCAAACAGGCCGGAGAGGTCAAACCCCTGGGAGAAGGATATAATGTCAAACGCATTAAGACTCAGCGGCCGCGGCAGCCCCCCGCGCCGACGTTGCCGCTCCGACGATGTGTCTGGACAGGAGACGACCGAGCCATCGGATTCTGACCCCGACTCGTATGTCTCATCCGGTTGTGGCTCATCGGGCACTTCTTGGCTACTGATCAAGTCTTCGATGTAGAATTGAACATGGCGGAAACCTTTCTTGAACCAAGGATGCTCCATGATCTCTAGGATGGAGATTCGTGTTTGAGGATTTGTGTCAAGCATTCGGCGGACAAGACGGATGAGGTCTGGCGAGAACCACCGAGGGCATCTGAATTCGCCCTTGTTGATCTTTCTGTACATGACCGCGATATTGCGGTCTTGGAAGGGGAGGTATCCTGCCATCAGCACGAAGAGGATGATGCCGCAGGACCAGATGTCCACCTTGGCGCCGTCGTAGCCCCGCCCCCCAAGCACCTCGGGAGCAACGTAGGCCGGGGTGCCGCACAGGGTGTGGAGGAGCCCGTCCCCGTGCATCTGCTCGGATACTGCGGAGAGGCCGAAGTCGGAGACCTTGACGTCGCCGTTTCCGTCCACGAGAAGGTTCTCCGGCTTTAGGTCGCGGTGGAAGACGCCGCGGGCGTGGCAGAACGCGACGGCAGAGACGAGCTGCTGGAAGTAGCGGCGGGCGGCGTCCTCGCGCATCCGGCCCTTGGCGACGCGGGAGAACAGCTCGCCGCCGCGGACGTATTCCATGACGAAGTAGATCTTGGTCCGGGTGGCCATGACCTCGTGGAGCTGCACGATGTAGGGGTGGCGGACGCGGCGCAGGACGGCAATCTCGCGCTTGATCTGGGTGACGAGGCCGCCTCGGAGGATCTTTTCCTTGTCGAGGGCCTTGATGGCGACAAGCTCTCCGGTGTGGGCGTTGCGGGCGACGTAGACCTTGCCGAAGGTGCCGGCGCCGAGGAGCTTGCCTAAATCGAAGCGGCCCAGGAGGAGGCCACCGTCCTTTGCAGCGGCCGGATTATTTCCGGCGGAAGCCGACGGTTCCATGGCAGCTGCCATGGAGGAATTAATCTAATGATATGGAGACCGATGAAGAAAGGGAGTGTGAGTAAAACGAAGAGGAAGGAGATGGCCGAATTATGGCGAGAGGAAAGAAAGGTGGAGACGGCTGTCTGATTTAGGGTTAATTTCAATTTGGTCGTTGATATTTTAAAATTTTATATCTTTCAATAAGTTTTTAAAATATCAAATTTCTCAAAGCCTTCGATTTAGCTTCAATTTAATCTTTTGACCTCCATAATACTTGAATGACTACTGAACACTTGAATGTTTCTGCAAGCAGTGAATCAATCTATTTTGTTCAATATACAATTTCCTCGTAGTTAGTCAAGTTCTTTATATTTTATCTTTGATTAAAACTCTTATGACAAAAAATAAATATGTAATTATTTATGTGGGTAAATAATAAGTATTTTACACAATTAATAAATGACAAAAAATTTAAATGTCTCTAGCATTTTAGAGACAAAAGGGTCAAATTGAAATGAATTTCAAATTGATAGAATCAAATATTTATATAATAAAAATAATTAAGTCTGAAATAAATAAATAGTAATTTTTTGCTCTCTTTTTTCTCTTTTCTGTTCATTTAATAAATAAATAAAAAACTGCTCATTTTGGGCTATTTCTGCTTATTTAATAAAAAAAAAAGTTTTTATGGACATTTCTATAAAATTATTAAATAGATATTTATATAATATTCGTTAATAAAAAAAAATTGGAATGTTTTTATGAATGAATTTTTTTAAAAGAATTTTATAAAAGTAATCATGAAATAGAAGGAAAATAGTCCTAAAATGAGTGAGAAAAAATATTCCATTTTACACAAAAGTGCAAAACACGTCACAAAGTTTTTAAAAATATATATATAAAAAAGTAAAAAAAAAAATCTGAAAAAAATATATGAATTATATTTATTATAATAAAAGTAGAGTTTAGAGATATAATATTATTTTTGAAAATTTTGGATCGTAAACTGAAATCTATTTTTAAAATTTCGGTTTAATAAAACTATATTTTTAATTTAATAGGAAAAAAATAAATTTTATGTCATTTTAATATAAATTCATGTCGGTATAGGAATGAATATGATTGGAGCATAAGAAATATGATTTTAATAAGCATGGTTGAAATTTAATTTACATATAAATATAAATATAGACTATATAGTTGACATTTTATTAAAGGAAAAAGTGCAACAGAAGTCCTATAAGTTTTAAGTTTTTTGGACTTTCGTCCTATAAGTTTTATTTCGGAGTTTTCATCCCTATATGTTTGCTCCGTAACACATATTTGGTCCTATCTGTAATGGTCTGTTAACTCTGTCAACATGAAAATAACATCGTTTACGTGGATGAAGAATTAACGAACCGTCACATATATGACCAAATCTATGCTACGAGCAAACATATATGACTGAAATTTTTAAAATAAAATTTATAGGATCAAATTATGACCACGTGGACGGAGAGTTAACGGGCCATCACGGATATGACCAAATCTGTGCTACGTAACAAACATATAGAACTGAAAATACCGAAACAAAACTTATAGGACTTAAATCCAAAGAGCTTAAAACTTATAGAACTTTCGTTTCACTTCTATATAATTTCAAATTGACATATCAAATTAATTTACTTATTGAAATTTATTAACCAATATAGGTAGTTAATTATATCAAATTGATTTACCAAATTAAATTAATTATGTTTTTGGTAAAATTTACAAAAAAATATCATTGTAAATAAATTTGAAATTTAAAATTTGATTAGATGGATATTACATCATTATATCAAATTATAATCAAATTAGATTGTCTATTCTTTATAATAAATTTAGTGAGTTACTTATTCAAATTTATAAGTTAACCTAGCATATTCACATATAAGAAAATTGGCTCCAAAGTTTTATTAAAATTAGCATTCTGAAAATTTCAAATTTTATATTAAAAATAAATGTGAAACATATCGTAAAATCTTTAAAAAATGTCAAATTAGAAATATTGTGATTTTTGAAGGATTTTAGGATTTTTTTTAAAGTTTCGACTACATAATTAAAAACGATTTTGAAAACGTATCAAAAAATCTCCAAAAAAAAAACTACACAAAAATTTCAATCGTAAAAACCCAAAAAAGATTTTTTTTGTATTTTTTTTGAGGATTTTAACATATATTTTCAAAGTAGCTTTTCATTTAGAAAAAATGAATGATTCATTTAAATAAAATTATATTTTTACTTTAAAAGAAAAAAGAGGAATTTTATGTGAAAATAATTAATGAGAATAATATAATAATTTATTTTTATTAAAAATATTAATTTAAAATTATTAAATTATGTGTACTAATCAATTTAGAATGTAATTTGCCAAGAATAAAAAAAATTTAAAATTCATTAAATGAACAGAAAAAAATACACAAATATATCCTAAATGGACGATATCTCATTCATTTGTTAAATAATTTAACAAAAATATCCATGAAATAAGCGAGAAATAGCTCTAAAATGAGTGGGAAAAAATGTTCCATTTTGCACAAACGTATGTGATACATGACAAACTTTGTTTAAAAAAATAAAAAAGAGTAAAAACATTTCAAAAATATGAAATATTTTTATAATAATAAATATAGATTTTAGGGGTTTTAAAATAAAATTGGTCCAAAAATTTCAAAAAATCTTAAAATATATTTTAAAATCCCCAAAATTCACAAAAAAAATCAATAAGTAACTTATATATTTCAGGGTTTTTTTTATATGACAACATTATATATTAACTTATAAATATCAATAACTAAGATATTTATAGGCAACTTGCTGATTTTATTATAAAGATAAATATGTAAATTTATTTCTACATTTCAATAAGTAAGATTTTTTAATCATTTCAGGGACATTTATGTAATGTTAATTCACAAAATTCTTAAATAGATTTTTTTTATGAATGAACTTTTTTTGTGATTTTTTGGGATTTTAGGATATATTTTCAATATCGTTTTTAATTTAGGATTCGAAATTTTCAAAATTCTAATATTATCGAGATTTTCGGGTCAAAAACTTTTAACTTAGGATCTGAAATTTTTAAAACTCTAATAAAAATTACAAAGTCTATGGGTAAAAATGAATATTATTTCCAATTTATTTCATGGATATTTCTATAAAATCATGTAACGGAAAATATTAGATCCCACACATTTAATGATAAATGTGTAGTTTTTCGCTCATTTAATGAATTTAAAAAAGTTTTATTCTTGTCAAATTATGTTCGAACTTAATTACTACACATAATTTAATAATTTTAAATTATTTTTTTGGTAAAAAGAAATTACTATACTATTCTCATTAATTATTTTCGCATAAAATTTTTCTTTTTCTGTTAAAGTAAAAATATAATTTTTCCTACCTAAAATTTTAAAAATGGTTTTTAATTTAGGACCAAAAATTTTCAAAAATAATATTTTCGAGATTTTCGGACCATATTTTTTTAGACTCCTTAAATCTATAATTATTATAATAAATATTTTTCAAAATTTTTTATTTTTTATTTTTTATTTAATTTTTTTGCAAAAGTGTACAACGTGTTACATATCCTAAAATCTCTATAAAAAAAATACTCTTTGGACTTTTTATGAATGAATTTTTTGTGTGACGATTGGATCTAAGTGAAGACGAGTTGAAGAACTTTGCTCTTGTAGAGATTGAGAAAATGTTAAGGAGTAACAACAGGATTCTAGCTAATTTACCCGAAATATCATTTCTAGATATCTCAATATTTCCTCAATGCAGAAATAGGCTTATTTAGGATGAGCTTAACTATGATAAATAATCATTAGCTGTAGAACATGCCCAACTCCTTTGTAATCTCACAGTTGAGCAAAGAAATATATACAATAAGATCATGTTTAGATTCACTGAAAACCGTGGAGGATTATTCTTTCTATATGGATTTAATTAGTGGCATTGGGAAAACATTCATTTTGAGAACTCTTTTGGCAACTTTGCGATCCAAAGGTGAAATTATTTTAATAGTTGCTTCGAGTGGAATAGTGGCTTTGCTCATTCCAAGTGGGAGTACGATACATCCAAGATTTGCAATTTTCATAAATGTTGACGAAGACTCCACCCGTTATATGAATCAAGGTAGTCCATTAGCTGACTTGATAATAAAAGCGAAACTTATTATATATGATGAAACTCCAATGATGAAGGAAGCACTATTTTGAAGTTGTTGAGGGATATAATATTCATTTTCGAACCTTGAGGGATATAATCAAGCTTTGAGCAACCTTTTGAAGGAAAATGAATATTTTTAGGGGGGTGATTTCAAAGAGATTCTGTCTGTTGTACCCAAAGGGTCAAGACAAGATATTGTACATGCTACCATTAATTCATCTTGTGAAGATACTATATGAGATGCTAACATTAACAAGACATATATGAGGTTGCACTCAGGAAATTCACTGTCTTAAGCATTGGAAATGAGACCCTTGGTCTGTTGGCGTGTAGGCCTAGCGGGCCGAGTCATCAATCGCCTCGTGGCGTGTAGGCCTGGCGGGCCGAGTTACACTCGAATGCCGAGGGCGCTCGGTCCCTATACGGTATAAGATGAAGGTGTGCCCTTCCCTTTCACCAATTGATTTGGGGGTCGTTGGTTAGCGCCGGATATTGAGCTGGTATCAGAGCTTGGGTCTCGGGTTCGAGTCTCGGCTGGCGATTGCTGAGGGGGAGATTTTTTCAGGTTCCATATCGGTTAGCGCACAACGTCCTCGATCGGAAATATCAAAGAAATTGGGAAATCGGAAGAACATTGGTCGACGCACTCAGATTCGTCGGGAAGATAGAGTATAGGTTTAGGATGTCTAGTTTATAGTGTAATATCCTCATGATGATGCATAAGAACCCAAAAACCATCCCCGAATCCCAAAATATGAAAATTAGGAAATCGTTCTGAAATAACCTAGGGAGCTCCTTGGAGGGCTATATGACCTAGATACTTTCTTGACATAAAAAATGACGGTAATTGTTCCTTGGGTTAAAATTAGATAACGATGTATTTTTTAGAAATTTTTGGAAGCCTTTAGTCTACCCATTCTTGACTCGAAAAATTAGAAAATTTTCATTTTCAAAAAATTTGTACTAGACCCCAAAAACTAGATTTTGATTCTCAAGGATTTTGAATTTTTAGATATTTTTATTGAATCCAAATGGGGGATAATCCTTATATAACATTTATATTTTAAAGTAATTAACTTAAAGTTAATAAATATTATATAAGTAGACTTAACGAAGATGGAACCCAAACGAGCAGAAAAACAAAGCAAAGAAAACTGCAATGCCCAGGTTCGATCAACCGGTCGGTCGACCGAATGATATTAAAAAATGTCAGTAGCTTCGTCGGTCGATCGGGTTGCGGATCGCTGAAGTCGCGACTTATTCGATTGACCCGTCGGTCGACTGATAAGTGCGAATAAGGCACAAAAAGCCAGCGATCGGGGCGATCGATCGGTTGGTCGACCGACGATCGATTGGCAAGCGACCGAACGACGGAAACGACTAGTTTTCCGTCCATTGAGCCGACTGTTTCGTTCCATTTCTTCTTTGCTCTATAAAGACCCAAGCCTAAGCCTTCCTAAAAAAACTTTTTGATCACTCCTACACTTCATTGAGCCATCCATAATCAATTCTAAGCTTTCATTGCATCAATTCTTGGAAAAACCCTAGCTTTGATATCTCATCCCCTTTGATTGAGCCTTACCCTCGTTGTTTCACCATCAAAGGCATCAAGAGGAAGCTATGAATCTTGTTGTGGAGCTAAGTACTTTATTGTTTGATTTATTGCTCCATTTTACGTTGTATTTTGTTATATATTTCATTGTATTTGAACGTGTAAGAAGACCTAGTGTTAGGTCTTGTAATTGAGTGGTATCCTTGATGTAGAAGGTGTAAAGCCACTTGTGTAAACGTAGTTTACTATGATTAGTTCTCGTTGTCCTTAGGATTGAGGTGGGAGAGTGCTCTCAGTAGGAAGGCGGAGACTTCCGGGTGTGGAAGTGCCTTCGGTGTGAGAGCGGATACTCTCCGGTGAAAACGTCCTTGTTGTAAAGGAAACAAGATAATCTACTAAAGCTAGTTTGAAAATCCTAAGCGGGGTACTTAGGTAGTGGAGTAGGCATTGGGGCCGAACCACTATAAATCATTGTGTTTGCCTTGATTTATTGATTGTATTAATTACTTTATTAATTATCGCTTCCGTATTTAATCATTCGATCGTAAATTGCCTAAGTAGCTTAAGAAAATGATTAAAATCGGATTTAGGTAAAAAGATTAGTAAACACACTATTCACCCCCCTCTAGTGTAGCCATTTCACCTAACAATTGGTATCAGAGCGGGCCCGTAGCTTGAGATTTTACCATCTCTTCTACACCTTGTCTCGATTCGAGAATGGCACTAGAGTTGGTAGCGTCTTCACCTCCTAGGTTCGATGACTCAAACTTTGGTCTTTGGAAATATAGGATGTACACTTATTTAAAGACTAAAAGTTTTTGTGTCTTTAACATATTACATTTGGAATTCATTGAACCTAAGGTTGACATGCATGCTTAGAGTGAATTAGATAAGAAAATATTTAAGTATAATAGAGATGCCATGAACTGTATTCTTTGCACATTACCAAATGACATCCTAGATAAAGTCATGCATTGCTCTTCGGCTTATGATTTATGGGTCATTTTAAATGTTTTATATGATTATGCCAAAACCGAAGAGATTGACACTTTTGATGAAGGTGGTGATGACAATGGTTACTCACCTACTACTAATCTCAGTTTTGATGCCCATAGTGCTTCTAGTCAAAGAAGCAACTCTAAAAGCCAGAAGAGAAAGGTAATTTGTCACATGTGCAAAGAAAAAGGACATGTGAAGAAGAATTACCCTACAATGAAAAGCAAGGCAAAGAAGATGTCAAGTGCTTCCACCTCCACATCTTACTCAAGTGAAGCATCCTCTTTTCATGACCATGAAGCCACTTCGAAAGTTTGACTCATGGATGCTAATAATGAGGTACACTCTTCTCCTTCTAGTCATGCCAATTATAATAACAATGCTAGCTCTACTAGTTCTACTCTTGACATATCATATAATGAGTTGGTAGATGAATACAAGAAAATGTATGCCTTGCTTGTTAAAAAGGAAAATGAAAATAAAAGATTAAATAAAGATAATATAAGGCTTAACTCTCATGTGGATGAACTAAAACTAGAAAATGAGAGAATGAAATCTAGTTCTTTTGATTTTTCCCATGATAGGTTGAAACTTGAGCTTAAGGACTTAAAGCTTAAGAATGAAAATTTGAAACTTGAGAATTCAAAAATTATAAGTGAAAACAACAATTTGAAATCTCAATCTAATGCCTTATATCAATCTCTTGATTCATTGAAAAATGAGGTTGTGTCCTTAAATAAGAAAGTACACGAATTGAAAAATGTTTCATTTCTTAAAAACACTAGAAATGCTTATGTAAAGAATGCCAATGCTCATCATCATTCTCATGTTATGCATTCTACCATTAGACCTCATGATCATAAGAAGAGAATGATTTTTCTAAGAATGCTCATACTCATCATGTTTCACATGTCAAGCATTCTAATGATAGATTTAATGTTCATAATAAAAATGAAAAGAAATTCAATGGACATTATTTTTGTTGTGGTATTTTTGGCTATGCTATTTATGATTGTGCATTTAAGAAAAATCCAAGTGTAGTTAAGACAATTTGGATTCCTAGGCCAACTCACCCCCAAGGACCCAAAGCCATTTGGGTACCAAAAGTCTCATCTTCTTTTGTAGGGGAAACTACCACAAAAGGATGAATGAAAAATGATGTATTGGAGTTGACCTTGGATTCAAATAAAAAATCTCCATGAGGTTACAACTTCAAGTCATCATGATGCCATATGTATGGAAATTGGCATCTAGGTATATTTTGTATCATCTCCTTACTTTGGTTTGTTCTATTTAAGTTGGAGTTATGATACATGTTTAATTTGAGTTGTTTTTCCCACTCTTGTTAAGAGTCCTTTGGAAAATGTTTTTAATTTTTTGATTTCCTGTCTCTTCGGAGACCTATGTGGCCTGTAATGGGCCTAAGCGACCTTGCGGTTCTAAATCGTAGGCTCATTGTGGCCTTTCGGTTTTCAACCAATAGGAAGGGTTGGAGATCTTATGTTTCAAAATTTGATATTTTGATATCTCTCGATTCGTTTTAGTTTCATGTCAATTTTACTTAAAACGAATGTTTCACTATCTAGCTTAGGTTAAAATTCTCAAATGAAGATTTATACTTCACCTTGCTATTTAGTATGATAACTTGCTAGTAATTATATTCTTATTATCCTACAGATGAACATTGCTTGCAAGTTATGATAAAATAGAAGGCTTTAGAAATTGAAAAGAAAATGATTAGTTTGGCTAAATTTTCAAGTATGAGGTATGATTTCGATTTTCATAAAATCCTAGTATAATACCTCAATATTATTCCTTTATTGGTGTCTCTTTACTCATGATGGTAATCACATGCTAAATCCTTGAATTCGATCTCATGAGTAGGTAGAACTTTAGTACTTAGACAAATTTCATTGAATGAAACTTGCTCTAGGTTGATATTCATTATTAGAGACCTTCTTTTTAAGTCCAAACTAGTTAAACATGTTTAGAGATCTTACTTTTCAAATATTTCATATTTTAATATCTCTTTGATTCATTTTGATATCATGACAACTCTTTAAAATGAATCTCCACTATCTAGCATAGGTTAAGATTTTTAAAATAAAACCTTGCATTAAACCTTTGCTATTTAGTACGTTAGCTTGCTAGTTAGTATATGATTTTATTATGATACTAATGAAGCCTACTTGCAAGTTGAGAAAGTGGTAAAAATTTGGAAGGCTAAAGGAAAATGAAAAGAAAGTAAAATTTTGGAATTTCTCAAGAAATGAGGTATGAGTTTCATTTTAACAAAATTCTTGCATAACACCTCTATTCTCTTGGTAAAATGATTTCTCTATGCTCATGAAAAATTTGCATGATAATTGATTAAAATCTCATGAGTAGATAAAATTTTGATACTTAGGCAATTTCATGTCATCTAGATTGAATGAAATATGCTCTAGGTAGAAATTCATCTTAGATACTTCATTTTAAGTTAAAACTTGATAAACATGTTTGAGTTCACTCATGATTTGCTTCCATGTGATTAAAATTGAAAAATCATGAGAAAATGGAAAAATTGATAATAAGTTCACTTTAGGAGACCTAGAGTTGAGTAGAGTTGACCTAAGTCAACAAATTGACTTAGAAACTTCATTTTAGGTCCAAACTTCCCAAACATGTTTAGATTTCCTTATGTTAGGTGTTCATGTGTTTAAATTTGAAAAGCAATGAGTAAATGTTAAAATTTGATTCTTAGCAATTTCATGTTATCATGCTTATTCTTGAATGAAATCATGCTAAGGTAAAATTTTGACCAAATGACACTATTTTCATTTCAAACTTGATAAACATGCTTTAAATGATTATATCTTGATATCTAGAAAGTTTGAATGAAAACTGAAAACCTTTAAAAAAATTCTAGTTATTTACGAAAATACCACTAGAACTCAATGAATTTTAGAAAAATGTAGAAAAATGAATTTTTCTTGATTCTTGATTCTGCATCTTCCTTGAAAAATCTAGTTTATGGCATAAAAATTTCAAAAATCTTAAGTATGAATGTGATTTGATTTGGATATTTGAAATTGGATTTCAAAACTTTAAAGTATCATTGTTTCCAAATGTTCATTTTTTTGATACTTTGATTTTTGATCCAATCTACGAATAACACTTCAAGTATGATATTTTGAATTCACATTTGGTATCGTTCCACTCATGTGATGAGAAAAATCATTTCCAAAATGATTTTTGACTCCCGGATCGATACACGAAAATATCAATACTTAAGTCTATTCATGATTTCTAGACTTGGAATGTATTTATCATCTAATGCTATCATGTATGACTTAGACTCATTTGTATGTATGTTTTCATCCCTTTAGTTGAGATTTTCATGTTTCATGGAAAATAGTTTTAGAGTCTCAACTATGACTATAGGTTGACGTTTCTTGCCCTTTTTGAGTGATGTCAAAAGGGGGAGAAGAATATAGATATGGGGGAAGAAAATATAGGAAAACCATGAATACAGACAGGGGGAGTTCTATTATATAGATATACATGTTGATAGGGGGAGAAATCCCATGCTTGATATCCTTTGTGCTTTAATATATATATTTTCTTAAGGATGTTTGTCATCATCAAAAAGGGGGAGATTGTTGGCTTAAGGTTTTCAACCTTGGTCTTAATCTCGGTTTTGATGATAACAAATATGGAACTAATGTTTCTTAGAGAAATTCTTTCAGGTTCTATATCGATTAACGCATGACGTCCTCGATCGGAAATATCGAAGAAATCGGGAAATCAGAAGGACGTTGGTCGACGCACTCGGATTCGTCGGGAAGATAGAGTATTAGTTTAGGGTGTCTAGTTTATATTGTTATATCCTCATGATGATGCATAAGAACCCAAAAACCATACTCGAATCCCAAAATAAGAAAACTAGGAAACTGTCCTGAAATAACCTAGGGAGCTCCTTGGAGGGCTATATGACCTAGATACTTTTTTGACATAAAAAATGGTGGTAATTATTGCTTGGGTTAAAATTAGATAACGATGTATTTTTTAGGAATTTTTGGAAGCCTTTAGTCTACCCATTCTTGACTCGAAAAATTAGAAAATTTTCGTTTTCAGAAAATTTGTACTAGACCCCAAAAACTAAATTTTAATTCTTAATGATTTTGATTTTTTAGATATTTTTATTGAATCCAAATGGGGGGTAATCCTTATATAATATTTATATAAATGTTATATAAGTAGACTATATAAATATTATATAAGTAGACTTAGCGAAGACGGAATCCAAACGAGCAGAAAAACAAAGCAATGAAAATTGCTCTGCCCAGGTTCGGTCGACCGGTCGAGGCCAAAAACTGGCAGTAGCTTCGTCGGTCGACTGATCGATCGATCGAATTGTGGATTGCTGAAGTCGTGACTCATTCGGTTGACCCGTCGGTTGACCAAATAGTGCGAATAAGGCACAGAAAGCCAGCGGTCGCGGGCGGTTGATCGGTCGATCGACCGACGATCGACCGACAAGTGACCGAACGGCGGAAACGGCTAGTTTTCCACCCATTGAGCCGACTGTTTCGTTCCATTTCTTCTTGGCTCTATAAATACCCAAGCCTAAGCCTTCGTAAAAAAACTTTTTGATCACTCCTACACTTCATTGAGCCATCCTTGATCAATTCCAAGCTTTCATTGCGTCAATTCTTGGAAAAACCCTAGCTTTGATATCTCATCCTTTTGATTGAGCGTTACCCTCATTGTTTCACCATCAAAGGCATCAAGAGGAAGCTAGGAATCTTGTTGTGGAGCTAAGTACTTTATTGTTTGATTTATTGCTCCATTTTGTGTTGTATTTTGTTATTTATTTCATTGTATTTGAACGTGTAAGAAGACCTAGTGTTAGGTCTTGTAATTGAGTGGTATCCTTGGTGTAGAAGGTGTAAAGCCACTTGTGTAAACCTAGTTTACTAGGATTAGTTCTTGTTGTCCTTAGGATTGAGGTGGGAGAGTGCTCTCGGTAGGAAGGCAGAGACTTCCGGGTGTGAAAGTGCCTTTGATGTGAGAGCGGATACTCTCCGGTGAAAACGTCCTCGTTGTAAAGGAAACAAGATAATCTACTAAAGCTAGTTTGGAAATCCTAAGCGGGGTGCTTAGGTAGTGGAGTAGGCATTGGGGCCGAACCACTATAAATCATTGTGTTTGCCTTGATTTATTGGTTGTATTAATTGCTTTATTATTTATCGCTTCCGTATTTAATCATTGAATCGTAAATTGCCTAAGTAGCTTAAGAAAACGATTAAAATCGAATTTAGGCAAAAAGATTAGTAAACACACTATTCACCCCCCCTCTAGTGTAGCCATTTCACCCAACATGGTGATGCTAATGATGGGGATGTCAACATAAAGATTCCTAATGATTTCCTCATAGAAGAAATTGGTGATCCACTTGCTGCAATTGTAAATGTCATTTGTCTATTATTTTTGAACAACATGGGTGATCTCAATTACTTGCACCACATAGCTATGTTAGTACCTACCATTGGAATAGTTCAGAAGGTGAATAATTTTATGTTGTCTTTGGTTCCTGGTGAAAGAAAGATTTATCTCAGCTTTGACAGCCCCTATTCATCGGATGGTCTATGTGATTCAATTAAGGACATTCATACGAATTGAAGCTCAAAGTCAGTGCTCTTGTCATGCTTCTTTTGAAAAACATAGATCAATCTTCAAGTATGCAATGAGAGTCGACTTGAGATAATTCGAATAGGTCAACATGTGTTGAAAGGAAAACTAATATCAATAACCAATATAGGGGATAAGATTTTTATTCCAAGATTGATTTTGACGCCATCAGATATAAAAGTTCCTTTTAAATTTCAACGGAGACGATTTCCTATATATGTTTGTTTTGCTATGACCATAAATAAGAGTCAAGGTCAAAACCTTAAACACGTTGGAGTATATCTAGAAATATGTGTCCTCTCATGGTCAACTATATGTTGGTATTTCTAGAGTAACCAACAGTCGTGGTTTGAAATTTCTTATACATGACAACGATGACAATGAAAAAAATAGCACTACAAATATTCTTAAAAGGAAGCCTTTCATAATGTATAATAAATAAGTTATTTTAATTTGTTTGAGAGGTTAGTTTACAAGAAAGACTTTTATAGTGTATATTTTATCTTTAGTTATATTTTAATTTAAAATAAAATGTCAATTTTTCTTTTGCAAATAATTTAATACCTAATATGTTGATATATAATTCAATATTATTATTACAAAAATCATTTAAAATATTTTTCTTTTATTTATTTTTAAAAATTTAAATTTTACACCCAAAATATATTTTCCATAACTTATTACATTTTAAATCTCTAATTATACAATAAATGATGATATCTAATTCAATATTATTTTAATATATATAATTTCCATTCAAAAAAGTAGTTACAATTGCTTTTACTCTATAATTAAATTTATAAATGCATACAACTAATTGATTTATCCTTATTCAAATAATTTTTATATCATAATTAATCCGTGCATAGTACGGGTGTGATACTAGTTGAAATAAAATGGAAAATTTCACGACCAAATTGAAACAAAATTGAAAATTTTAAGGACTAAGTTGATATTTCTAAATATAGGGTTCAAATTAAAAATTTGGGTTAACGTACAATTTGGTCCCTTAAATATAGCCGAATTTTTATAGTGGTCCCTAAAAAAAGAATCAGTCAATGTGGTCCCTGTAAAATATGACTCGGACAAAATAGTCCCTGACTCGGGCAAAAATAGTCGAGTTTTGGAGTTTTTGGTACTTGTTGATATTCATGTTAGGGACTATTTTGCCTGAGTCATGTTTTAGAGAGACCACATTGACCATTTTTTTTTTGAATAACCACTATGAAAATTTGATTATATTTGAGGGACCAAATTGTACGACAAAACGTTAACCCGGCCCCTATTGTTCAATAGTGTCATTTTCCTCCTAATTTGAAAGCATTGTATGTCTTAATGTCAAACACATATACATGCGCCACTCATTGACTGAATGGTGTAAACCCGAAGGGCATGGATGTTATTTTCACATCTTATGTTAATTTCAATTTGCTCTCCAAAGTTATAAAATTTTATTAAATTTACCCCTAAGCTTCTATTCTTGCCTGAAGTCAAAGCGATGTGGTCTGGTCCGATGTATCACCGTGGTCAGGTGCAACTCCGATGGGGGACCTATAAAAGACACTCTGACGCTCAAGTAATAATGTGTTCAAGGTGGAGTTAATAAAAATTAAAATCTATGACACCTGGAGCGTGTCGTGTTTGTATATAATGCAGGATGATGGAGGATTAGAGATGATGCCGCCCGATAATTCTGTAGGGATGTTGTTCATAATGGGTCGAGACTAATCTCAGAGATGTCGAGCTTCGTGAATTATGAATCCTCGCAATTAATGAATCCCAGGCTAGGCTGTCTAATGATGGAGAATTGGTGATAATGCCGCCCGGTAATCTCGTAGGAATGTTGCTCAAAATAGGTCGAGGCTGATCCCAAAGATGTCGAGCTTCGTGAATGACGAATCACTCATAATTAATAAAGACAAAGGTATCCTTGTATGGCCGGGTGGAGCTCTCGGGCTAGGCCATCTGGCTTGACTTGAGTCTGGTTCATGTGTGTGTGCGCTTCTGGGCCTAATCTAATCGAGCCTAAAGGTAATAGTCAAGTCCACAGCCCCCCGAGCTTTGTCGGAGTCCGAGGACTTCGTGCCGAGCTCTAAGTAGTGTCGGCCTCTGACTTCGGTCTCATAGAGATGTTATCTCAAAGTAGTGCCGCCCTAGTGATGGCTCTCTTGCTGTAATGTTTTCCGCTTGTAAAATTGCTTTTTGTGGTAAATGTAATTCTCCTCTTTGTGGGGTTTATGTCTTTCTTTGGTTGTTCTTTGTCATTTGTTGAGTTGCCTGGCTGCTTTCCAGACAATATGTCGAACGATGTCAACGTCGTTTTTAATCGTTTGTAGCGATTGTATGTTCTTGCCAAAAAACAAAATTAAGGTTAGGATTACATGTTTGATAGTTGTGTGCTACCTCTGAAGATGTTCGAATCTTGGGAGTGAGAGCACTGAGGCACATAGTTGTAGCGTCGAGGCCGAGGACCAAACTCGGTGAAAACCGAGCTCATGAGTGCTTCGAGATATTAAGGGTGTAGGAGCCCGAGTCTTCAAGGGATCTGAGACCGAAAGTAGTTGTGCTGAGGTCGAGGACCAAACTCTGTGAAAATCGAGCTCGCGAGGACCGTGCATCGGGTCGATGAAAGGGCTCTAAGGCCGGAAGTAGCAGCGCTGAGTCTAACGTGTTAGGATGGGAAGAAGAAGCACAGCGGAAAAAGCGATTTTTAAAAAAATACAAACCATCCCAAAACCAGTGATCAACTTTAGCAATCTTTAAGAAATTCAATCTATGAGTAAAAGGATAAGATATACCTTATATCGCGGATGGTAAGGTTTCTTCTATCCCTGTTTCAAGATGTCCAAGTGCACTTCCTCCAAGAAAGGTCCACACTAAGCGCCTCGCAACCAAGGGACAGCGAACACCAACACCCGTTGTGGCTCAACGGAGAGGGAATCCCAACCCCAAAACGCGCCAAGGTGAAGCCGGCCCTTTCACCAAGAACCGAGCACCAAAAGGAAGGAAGAGGGGATGAGAAAACCATGGAACGAGGAGGAAGATGAAGGAATACCTCGTTGTCCTCCTTGGACTCCTCCAAGAAGATGAAGGAGATGACACACCCAAGAGGAAGAGACCTCCAAATTGGCTTCACAAACCCGGGAAGGAGGAGCTTGATGGCCGGCCACCCATGGAGATCAAGAGGAGCTCTTTGGAGTCTTGCTCTTCAAGAAGCTTCTCAAGCATCCAAGCCTATTCTCTTCTCCAAGATCTCTAACCAATTTGCTTAACCCCTCACAAAGGAGGTTAGGCCATCTATTTATAAGGGGAGTAGGTGGCCCCCATTATGGACCCGCCCCCCCTTTAAATCCTCTCTCCAAAATTCAAAATTTCAGGGTTTGCCTCCAAAACATAATTTATATTTAATGGATTTATAATTAATTCAAAATTAATTAAATCCAACTAAATATTGTAATATCCTAGATATTTAAATTTATTATTTTTCCTTTTATGTGTATTTGCCAGCCTAGCGGACTAGTTCGTGGTCGAGCTGAGTCGACACATGGTCCAAAGCGAGCTTGCGAGCTTGGGTAAGTAGGATATGAATTTATGAATTTTAGGCTTAGGTAGTTGAAATTATTTAATTTGATGTAGTGTGTGCATAATTGTTAATTATGTTCTTGGGGGTGTATTTAATTAATTGCTTGTGATTTATTAGAATAAGTTTAATTAAATTAATTAAGTCTATCAGGTTAGCGGGTTTTGCTTTTGGCTTAAGGTGGATGCTGGTTGTGGATTAAGGGTTTAAGGGATTAGGGTTGAGAAGGGAGTATAAAACCCCCCCTCATGGCTTGTGGCTCCTATTTTGGAGCCACCCAAAGAGTTGAGAAAGGGAGCTAGCCGCCAACCCCCTTTCCCTCTTCCCCTTGGAGCCGCCGCCTATGAGCCAAGCCACCGAGCTGCCTGCTTCTTTTTCTCTCCTCTCTCTCTTTTCCTTTCCTTTGGAGCTGAGCCAAGAGGAGCCGAGCTGAGCCGCCTGCTTCCTTTTCTCTCCTCTCTCTCTCTTTTCCTTTCCTTTGGAGCCGAGCCGAGAGGAGCCGAGCCAAGCCACTTGCTTCCTTTCTTCTCCTCTCTCTCTCTCCAAGCCGGCGGCTTGGAGTGAGCCGCCGCCCCTTGGAGCCTTTTCTTGGGTTGAGCCGCCGGCCTTTTGAAGCTGAATTTGAGGGCCGACATCCGGGATTTCTTCCTTAGTTCTTCTTCCAAATAAGGTGAGTGGTTTACCCTCTCCCTTCGGGATTTTAATCGGTTTCTTGAAGCCGTTCTTGACGGCTCAGTATTTACGCCTTGTTCTTGGATTTTCGAATGAGTTCTTGTTTTCCTTTGATATGAGATCTTGATCTATTCTCCTAATTTGAGATTCTTGATTTTGAGTTTCTTGTTTAGAATTAAATCTATGATTTTGGGTAGAAATTATGTGGTAGGATTAAGATCTTGTTAATGACTAATTAGGGGTTCTTGAGAAGGGGGTTCTTGATCTTAATGCTTGATTCTTGGTTTAAGTGTGTGGTTTCTTGTAGAACTTGATGAAAAGCATGATTTCTGTGAATTAATTCCTGAGATTAGTATTCTGTCCTAATGGTAATTTAGGGATTAATTTCTGTTAATTTTCGGATTTAATTCTATAAGTAGCATGTTTGCTGGAATTGTATGCTGAGATGATGAATCTGTGCTGATTTTAATTTGTTTGCTGTGATGTGTGTGTATGTGTGAATATAGTTGTGTAACCTATCATTTCGACCAGAAAACATAGTTTGGAAACATATGACACACTTTGGATACTAGATTCGAGTCAGACATAGCAATTCCGGGCAGAACAGTAACCTAAAACAAAACCCTAATTGAGATGGTCTAAATTTAATTATATAATTAAAATCGGGTTAAGGGTGAGCATAATCTGTTATGAACCAACTTATAAGATATTCGTGAAATAAAACCACACGGGTCCATGACATTACGAGTCTAAGGGATAGGGGTCGGGTTTGGAGTGTTGAGATGCTTCATAAGGAGGACACCCCTAGGACACCGTAGGAGAATCTTGAATTAGGTTTTGATGCATCATCTCCTTGGAAATGACAGAACAGCTCAATTAGGAGCCGGGTTACGGGCTACGCCCAGGTGGTTGGACGCCAAATTCCCAACCTGCAGGATAAGTTCGGAGGGCCTTTCCCGATTATCCTAGTATGTGATGTTGCCTTCGGCATGGTAGGGCTTCTGCCCGATGCACCTCTTTTTGTTGGTGATGTTGCCTTCGGGCATGGAAGGGCTTCGGCCTGATGCACCTCTTTAGAGAGTTAGATGCCGAGGGCATGGGTGGCCTGTTGGCCTGGTAGCTAGTCACACCTTTGTGACATTGCCTTTTCAGATATAGAACATATTTATGTTATCTATGTGTTTATTGGTAAGGGTGGGTAAAATCGCTCGCTGAGTTCTTTGAACTCACCCGTTGTCGTGTGATTTTTGTTTTGTAGAGCCTGACTGGTGAGGTGGGCCGGATGCACTTGGCGTCGCTGGAGGACAGAGGAGCCGCTGGATCTCATAGTAGTCCTAGTTAGGGTCGTAGTCGAGACTTTTGGTAGTCGTCATGCACTTGTATTAGTTTGATTTAGAGTTGTAGCCTTGAGGGCATTTAGGTCATTTATTTTAGATTTTATTTGACTGAACTTTTGAACTATTGGACTTAATCGCATTTCCACATTTTTCTTTGTTTCTGAGCTATTAAACTAAACTTGGTGTTGGTTCGCTTTTCCTTTAAAATAAAATTTGTTGTTTTCTTTCTGCTACATTATTTGATTTGGCATGTGCATGGTTAGGCTTCGGGGTATAGGCACGTATACCCTGGTCAGTCACATGACCCTGAGTTGGGGCATGACAAAGTTGGTATCAGAGCATGTGGTTCGGTCTGAGTACAACCTAGAGTTATCACCGTATAGGGCATTGCTAGCGTGTCAGTATACAGTAGGGGTATGCTATGAGATCAATAGGCTAAGTTTGTACCTCAGCGCGACTTGCAGTTTAGGTTGCAAAATGTTGAGGGAATCCCATTGCTTAATCATGAATTGTTTCTTTTATGGTGATTCCAGATTGATGGAGGCATTTGATGCCGCTAGAAACGATAGTGACGGCAACTCTACTGGGGCCGAGGCCGGGGCCAGGTTCGTGGGAGACCACCGCAGGCCCGGGAGGAGGTGGGACAGGATCCCATAGTTGTGCAGCTGCAGGCCCGAGTGGCTGAGCTGACTGAGGCACTTCGCAGGGAGGAGGAACTGGGACGGTCCCGTGGTAGCACAGCTTGAGGCCGTGAATTGCCCTTTGCTAGAGAGTGCGCCATTTTTGGGGGGGGGCTACTTTTGTATGGGTGCCTGGATTAGAGATCCTTGCAATGATTGCTTAGTATCTTGAATGATTCATTGAGTCTCATCATATAGTTAAATATTTATGGTGCAGTATGCTTAGGGCGGCCCTAGGTATCTAGGGGGGGCCGGTTGTTAGAGTTCTGCAGAAGGGATCTGCAGGGGTTGGCTGAGAGTAAATTTCCCCTATAGCTGAAATTTTGGATTGACTCCACTCACAAGTCAAGATTGACGTCTAGCAACATGTCATGACTACCCGAATAGTGTGAGGTTCAGTCTACAAGGATCGAACGCTCTTCGGTGATTAGTTACCAAGCGATTAAGTCCCTCGGTTGCAACGTCCTGAAGTCGGCTAGGGAATGCGACAAGTGTCAAACCCTAATATCGATTCATATGTATTCCACCCGCCAAGATAGCGTCTCAATAATGAAACATCATAAACATCTCCCTGACTTTCATGTCTATTCTGGCTAGGGATTTTCGAGTCCACACTGGCAGGGATACATAGGACATTATCTCCGCTTACTAGGAGTAACCGATTTCATGTTGGTTGCTCACCTACCTCCATGAATGTTTCCCCATGCCCAGTAATACCCGGCACATGACGCTAAGGGCCATGTAGGCATAGAACCAAAGCAATGGGTCATCACTCACAAGGTAACCATGACAACCTCAGGTCCAAGAACTACTTGCACCTACTATCACCGGAGGAACATTCTATTGACACTCATGTAAGGATTCCATTCCGTGTTCCTCGTGCAGGCCTGTTCAGTGAATTCATTCCCTAATGAGCATCTGCACTTGTACATTAATGACAGCTCATAGGTAACTGTGAGATCAGTTATCCCTTTTCGTATAAGGCATGTACCAAGCACACCAGTCTGTCCATAATGATTAATCACCTAATTGGTGATCCTATGACTGGGAACATTTAGAACATGGACATCTAGATTCCAAGTCTCACTGACATGATCTCATCATGGCCTTGGAATCAATTGTCCAAGTTCATAGGGTTCATCACAATCTAATATATACAAAATATAGATGCAGCATATAATAAAAAATTACCTCATATTATTCATTAACCAAAAATAGTTCCTTACACATCAACATGTGACTGGCTCAAGGGCACTATTGCTTTCACGATGAACCAGACTAGTGAAAATCGAGTCCTGATCGTTATAAGGGCTCTAACGATAGAAGTAGTGGCATTGAGTGCGACGAGCCAGTGTCACGCCCCAAATATAGTGTCACGTGATCGGCCAGGGTATATGTGCCTATACCCCGCAGCCTAACTCATGCACATGCCAACATCATAAGATAGCGGAATAAACAACAGCTTTTAAAAATAAAAAGAATCAAACAGATTTTCATTTTTAAAACAGCAAGGTTTTAAATAAATATCTCAAGTGCATACGAAAATAAATAAATCGAAGATCAATAGTTCCTTTAATAAATAAAAATGGAATGAAACATGAATGTCCTGACGAGACTACAACTCCAAATACCAAAACAAAAGTGCATGACAACCTACTACAAACTCGACTATGACTCGTAACTAGGACTACTATGAGATCATGCGGCTCCTCTGCCATCCAGCTGCGCCAAGTGCTCCAGCCCACCTCATCGGTCAGACTATGCAAAACAAAACAACGATAACGGGTGAGTTCAAAGAACTTAGTGAGTGGTTCTACTGACCCCCACAAAGAAAAAAACATAGGAGTAAGCAATAGCAGAACAATCAACTCTACAGGAATAAGGTCACGAAAGTGTGACTAGCTATCAGGCCATCTGGCCACTACCTGCCCCAAGGCAGCCAACACCCATACGGTAAAGAACAACATGCCTAAGCCTACCATGCCCTTAAGGCAAACAACACATACCAGGATAATCGGGAAGGCCCTCCGAACTTATCCTAGTATAAATAAACTCGGGAGCAATCAGAAAAGGCACTACGAACGAGCTCCACGAGACGTGTAGGGACAATCGGGATTTGCACCTCCGAACTTACCCCTCTAAGATATCATAGAGTAATAGGGTAGGCCCTCCGAGTTACTCTTAAAAGATATCATAGGAATAATCGGGAAAGGCCCTCTGAACTTATTCCTTAAAACCACCTCGGGGATAATCCAGTAGGCCCTCCGAACTTATCCCATGAGGCCAAACCAGAACAATCGGGAAAGGCCCTCCGAACTTGTTCTACAGGTTGGGCATTAGTCATCCAACCACCCGGGCTTAGCCCGTAATTCGGCTCCTCAACGAGCCTCTTCAAAAAGATATGGCTCACCATGCCCTAAGTCATAACTCTCCTACGGTGTCTTAGGGGTGATCCTATTGGAAAGTGTCTCTACACTCCAAAACCCGACCCCAACTCCTAGACCCGTAATCTCATAAACCCGTGTGGTTTTATTTCATGCATAAACTTCTCATGTTTGTTCATAACAGATTATGTTGACCCCTTTCCCAATTTTAATTATGCAATTAAAATTTAATTCACCACAATTAGGATTTTATTTTAGGGTATTATTTTGGCTTACTGTTCTACCCGAAACCGATGTATCTAACCCAAATCAGATCTCCAAAGTGTATCAAATGTTTCCAAACTATATTTTCTGGTCGAAACGATAGGTTATATAACTATGTTCAGACAAATACACACATCACAACAAGCGATTTAAAACAGCTCAGATTCATCATTTCAGCAAGCAATTTCAGCAACATCAAATTTCAGCATGGTCTAAAAATAAATACGAAATTTTCAGAAATTAAGCCCTTAATTATCATTTAAACAGAATATAAATCTTGAGACAAGTTTCTCAATTCCCATGCTTAACAACAAAGCTAACAAGTATCAACAAGTACTATAAACAAGAATCAAGCATAATGATCAAGAAACTTTCTTAAAGAACCTTCTTGGCATCAATATCAAGATCCATATTTTTTAAAAAATATGATTTTTCTAAAAATCACAGATTACATACAAAGCATGATTGACCATTTAAGAACTCATTTAAATGAACAAACCAAGATATAAACTATAAGATAATCAAGATCCCTTATTTAGGCATTTCATCGAACACCTTGAGGGCACCCTTGCTCCACCCTTGGCCGAGCACCCCTAGGGCTGCCGAACCCCATAGGGAAGGGTTTAGGGCCTCCTCAAACATGGCACACAACAAGAATGTCGAGAACTCGAGAAATCATCGGAAAACAAATCAAGATTCAATAGCCTTCAAGATTGGCTTCAAGAACTCGAAGAAACCCGAAAGGAGGGTAAAACCACTCACCTAATTAGGAAGGACGAATAAGGGAGAAATCCTGAATGACGGCCCTCGAATCCAGCTTCAAAAGATGGCAGCTCGACTCAAAAAGGGGAGGAGAGGGGGTGGTGGCTCACCTCAAGCCGCTGGCTTGAGGAGGGGAGAGAGGGGAAGATAGAGGGGCTGGCTTCGGCTGGCTCCTCTCGGCTCGACTCCAAAGGGGATGAAGAGGAGAGGAAGGAGAAGAGATGGAGCCTTGGGCGGCTCGGCTCCAGGGGCGGCGATGGCTCCAAGGGGTAGAGGAAAGGGGGCTGGCGGTTGGGCAGCTTGGCGGCTGGCTCCTTTTCTTAAAACTTTGGGTGGCTTCAAAATAGGAGCCACAAGCCAAGGGGAGGGGGTTTTATATTCCCTTCTCAACCGTAACCTCTCTAAACCCTTTATCCAACCCGCATCCACCTCAAGCCGAACCTGAACTCGCTAACTCAGTTACTTAATTAAACTTATTCTAATCTCATAATAAACCATAAGCAATTAAATAAGCACATAAACATAATTAAACAATTAGGCATACATAACTTCTAATTGAATAAATTTAACTACTTGGCCTAATTCACATATTTCATATCCTACTTACCCGAGCTCGTAAGCTCGCATCTGACCATGAGTCGACTCGGCTCGACCTCGCACTAGTCCGTTAGGCTGGCAATCACAAACATAAGAGAAAAATAAAATTACGATATCTAGGATATTACAATCCACCCTCCTTAAAGAAAATTCGTCTTCGAATTTCAGAAAAGAAAAATTAAGGACTCACCAAATTATCAAACAATGAAGGATAACGCTCCCTCATATCCTGCTCCACCTCCTAGGTGGCATCCTGGCCGGAATGGTACTCCCATTTGACCTTAACCAAGGGGATCTCCTTGGACCTCAACTTTTTGATCTGACGGTCTAGCACCTCAACTGGCTGCTCCTCCTAAGAGACTGTTGAATCCACCTCCACTGCGGTAGGCTCGATCACATGGGACTCATCCCGAATGTACTTCGTCAGCATAGAGACATGGAACACTAGATGTACTCGGTCCATACTAGGAGGTAAGGCCAACTCATTGGCCATAACTTCCCTGCGCCTGAGAATAGGAAACGACCCAATGAACCTAGGGCTTAGCTTTCCTTTCTTGCCAAATCTCACCACCCCTTTCATTGGGGATACCTTGAGGAACACCATGTCCCCCTTAGCAAACTCTACCTCCCTAGACTTTCCATCCGCATATATCTTCTAGCGACTCTGAGCTGCCAACAATCTCTCTCTGATTAGCTTCACTTTTTCTACTACCTCCTCCACCAGGTCAGGTCCCATCATGAGGGAATCCCCTTCCTCAAACCAGCCTATGGCGACCTGCATCTCCGCTCATACAATGCCTCAAATGGGGCCATCCCGATGCTGCTGTGGTAGATGTTATTATAGGCAAACTCAATCAGAGATAGGTGCCTCTCCCAACGGCCCTCCAAATCCAGGGCACAAGCTCTCGGCATATCCTCCAATGTTTGAATAGTCCGCTCCGACTGACCTTCTGTCTGAGGGTGAAATGCAGTACTGAACCGAACTTGAGTGCCCAAGGCCTCTTGGAATGACTGCCAAAAATGAGCTGTGAACTGAGTACCCCGATCTGAGAAGATCATCACAAGAACACCATTATATTTGACGATCCGATCCAAGAACAACCTTGCATACTGCTCAGCTGAAAAGGTTGTCCTGACAGGTATAAAATGCGAAGTCTTGGTTTGGCGATCCACCATTACCCAGATAGAATCATTGCCCTTCCCAGACTTTGTCAATCATGTCACAAAATCCATGGTTATCTTCTCTCATTTCCACTATGGTACTCCTAGGTTATGGAGCAACCCTACCGGCTGCAAATGCTCAGGCTTCGCTTGCTGGCACACTAGGCACTTAGACACAAACTCGACCACTTCTCTTTTCATGCCTTTCCACCAATAATTTTACCTTTAGTCATGGTACATCTTCGTGGCTCCCGGATGCATAGTGTAGGTAGATCGATGAGCCATCTCCAGCACCTGCCTACGAACCTCAGCCATATCCGGTACCACTATCCGGTTCTTAAACATTAGAATGCCCTCCGAGCCAACTCTGAACCCATTATCGACATCGCCTCTCCTGGACAGATCTTTAGTGAGAGCACAGAAAACATCCTCCTCCTGCGTTGCCCGCAACATATCAACTAACGCGGACTGCACCCTCAAGTGAGCCACCAATGCACCAGAAGTTGATACTGTCAGGACTTCTCCGCCATCCAAATATAGGGCCAAATCTCGAGCCAACGGCCTACTCCTAACCGCCAAATGCGCCAGACTGCCCATGGACTTCCTGCTCAAAGCATCGGCTACCACGTTAGCTTTCCCTGGATGGTACATGATCGTGCAGTCATAATCCTTCAACAGCTCAAGCCATCTTCTCTGCCTCAGGTTCAACTCCTCCTCGGTGAGCAAATACTTAAGGCTCTTATGATCAGTGTAAATCTCACAAGCCTCGCCATACAAGTAGTGATGCCACAGCTTTAATGCGAACACCATTGCTACTAGCTCAAGATCATGAGTTGGGTAATTCTTCTCATGAACGTTCAACTGCCTGGAGGCATAAGCTATCACCCTGCCATTCTGCATCAGCACACAACCCAAGCCGATCTGAGAAGCATCATAATAAACAACAAATCCTCCCGAGCCCGAGGGCACTGCTAGAACGGGCACTGATGTCAAACATTCCTTGAGCTTCAGAAAGCTCTCCTCGCACTTATTGTCCCATTCGAACTTGACCTTCTTCTGAGTCAGGCGGGTCAAAGGCGCTGCAATTCTGGGAAAATTCTCCATAATCTTTCTGTAATAACCTGCTAACCCCAGGAAACTGTGGATCTCTGTGACATTAGTCGGCCTCTTCCAGTTCTGGACTGCTTCTATCTTTGTGGGGTCCACCTTTACCCTTTCCCTAGACACCACATGACCAAGGAACCCAACACTCTCCAATCTAGAACTCGCACTTGGAGAATTTAGCATACAACCTATGCTCCCTAAGAGTTTTCAGAACTACCCTCAAGTGCTCAACATGCTCCTCCCTGCTCCTAGAATAAATCAAGATATCATCAATAAACACAATTACAAATTTATCCAAGAATTCCCTGAATACCCGATTCATCAGGTCCATAAATGCTGCAGGTGCATTAGTCTGCCTGAAGGGCATCACCAGGAACTCAAAGTGCCCATACCTCGACCTGAAAGCAGTCTTAGGGACGTCACTGGCCCGGATCCTCAACTGATGATACCCTTACCACAAGTCAATCTTAGAAAACCACTAAGCTCCCTAAAGCTGATCAAATAAGTCATCAATCCTAGGCAGCGAGTATCGGTTCTTCACTGTTACCTTGTTAAGCTGTCGGTAATCAATGCACATCCGCATGGACCCATCTTTCTTCTTCACAAAGAGAACTAGAGCACCCCAAGGCGAAACACTTGGGCGAATGAAACCCAACTCAAGTAGCTCCTACAACTGGGACTTTAACTCCCTCAACTCAGCTGGTGCCATCCGATATGGTTGAATGGAGATCGGCTTCACCCCTAGCTGCAAGTCAATGCAGAACTCAATCTCTCAAATTGGAGGCAACCCTGGCAACTCCTCCGGAAACACATCAGAGAACCCGCACACCACGGGTGTCTCCCCGATGTCCCTGGCTGCACTTCCATCCCCCTCTCCCATAGATACAAAGGCCAAGAAGGACTAGCAACCGCCCAGAAGTAGCTTCTGAGCCTTAAGAGCTGAAATCGCCATCAATGGCTCTCCCCTTCCCTCACCCTAGAGGTAAACTGGGGCAATTCGGGCTTACTGAAGGTCACAGTCTTAGCCCTGCAATCCACTAAGGCACAATGGTCTGCCAACTAGTCCATGCCCAAAATTACATCAAGCTCCAATATCGGTAGGAGTGTCAAGTCGGCTATCAATACATACCCATAAATAACAACCTCGCAGCCCTAAAAGACTGTCTCTGCCATCATGGAAATGCCCGTAGGCGTAGACACCACAAGAGACAAATCAAGCACAGAAGGCTTCCCTGACAACTTAGCAACAAATAAAGCAGACACAAACGAGTGTGTAGCACCCAGATCAAACAAGATATATGCAACTACCGAACCAACAACAAGGTTACCTGATACTAACGCCCTGGACGCCTTCGCACCCTCTTGGTTCATAGCAAATACCCGTGCAACAGGCCTCTCTAAACCACCAGCTCGCTGGCTTCCTCCCTGAGTCTGACCCCTTTGAGCTACGAAGCCCATTGACATCGGTGCCTTTTCCTCTGGTCTGATCAGGCTGCTGACTTCCCTTGCTACGACAATCCTTTTTGTAATGTCCAGCTTGTCCGCACCCAAAACATGCCTCAGAGCGAAACCGCTCTGGGTCCTGCTCAACTCTGGTCGCACACAATCATGACCCTTAAGCATAGAGTCGCTCTACACCCATAATTTATATTTCCTGAAATCTAAGGGAAAGATCCTTCAATCAATCCAAAATTTCAACTATAGGGGAAATTTACCACCAACCAACCCCTGCAGATTCCTTCTGCAGAACTCTATCAACCACCCCCCTAGGATCCCTAGGGCCGCCCTAAACATACTGCACGATAAATATTTAACTATATGACGAGACCCAATGAATCATTCAAGATACTAAGCAATCGTTGCAAGGATCTCTAATCTAGGCACCCATATAAAGGTAGCCCCCAAAAAATGGTGCACCGTCTAGCACAGGGCCATTCACGGCCTCAAGCTGTGCTACCCTGAGAATGTCACAGTTCCTCCTCAATTGGTCATCTCCTTTTATGATCCCAGCCCCGCCGTCAGCCTCTGCTCTAGCCTCGGCCTTGGCCTAGCATGGAGTTATTGCCACTAATGCTCCTAGCGGCATCAAAGGCCTCCATCAATCTGGAACCACCAGAAAAAAAAACAAATCATAATCAAGCAATTGAATTCATCCTAACATTTTGCAAACTTAACCACGAGTCGCGCTGAGGTGCAGACTTAGCCCATTGATCTCATAGCATACCCCTACCGTATACTCACACGCTAGCAATGCCCTATATGGTGACAACTCTAGGTCGTAGTCAGACCGAATCACATGCTCTGATACCACATTATCATGCCCTAAATACAGGGTCACGTGACCAGCCAGGGTATATGTGCCTATACCCCGCAGCTTAACTCATGCACATGCCAACATCATAAGAAAGCGGAATAAATAACAGCTTTTAAAAATAAAAAGTACCAAACAGATTTTCATTTTTAAAATAGCAAGGTTTTAAATAAATATCTCAAGTGCGGAAATAAATAAATCAAAGAGCAACAGTTCTCTTAATAAATAAAAACTGAATAAAACATGAATGTTCCGACGAGACTACAACTCCAAATACCAAAACAAAAGTGCATGACAACCTACAACAAACTCGACTACGACCCCTAACTAGGACTGCTATGAGATCATGTGCCTCCTCTGCCCTCCAGCTGCGCCAAGTGCTCCAGCCACCTCATCGGTCGGGCTCTGCAAAACAAAACAACGACAACGGGTGAGTTCAAAGAACTCAGTGAGCGGTTCTACCGACCCCCACAAAGAAAACAACACAAATTTAAGCAATAGCAGAACAACCAACTCTACAGGAATAAGGTCATGAAAGTTTGACTAGATATCAGGCCATCTGACCACTACCTGCCCGAAGGTAGCCAACACCCATACGGTGAAGATCAATAGGCCTAAGCCTACCATGCCCTTAAGGCAAACAACATATACCGGGATAATTGGGAAGACCCTCCGAACTTATCCTATTATAAATAAACTCGGGAATAATCGGGAAAGACCCTCCAAACTTGCTCCATGAGACGCGTATGGACAATCGGGATCCGCCCATCCGAACTTGCCCCTTTAAGATTTCATAGAGTAATCCGGTAGGCCCTTCAAGCTTAGTCTTAAAAGATATCACAGGAATAATCGGTTAAGGCCCTCCGAAGTTATTCCTTAAATCCACCTCAGGGATAATCGGGTAGGCCCTCTAAACTTGTCCCACGAGACCAAAATAGAACAATCGGGAAAGGCCCTCCGAACTTGTTATGCAGGTTGGGAATTAGTCATCCAACCACCCAGGCTTAGCCCGGAATTCGGCTCCTCTACGAGCCTCTCAGCCATTCATAAAGATATGACGCATCATGACCTAAGTCATGACTCTCCTACGGTGTCTTAGGGGTGATCCTATTGGAAAGTGTCTCAACAATCCAAAGCTCGACCCCAACTCCTAGACTCGTAATGTCATAAATTATTGTGGTTTTGTTTCATGCATAAACTTCTTATGTTGGTTCATAACAGATTATGCTGACCCCTTTCCCAATTTTAATTATGCAATTAAAATTTAGTTCACCACAATTAGGGTTTTGTTTTAAGGTTTTATTTTAGCTTACTGTTCTTCTCAAAACCGATGTATCTAACCCGAATCTGATCTCTAGAGTGTGTCCTATGTTTCCAAACTATGTTTTCTGGTCGGAACGATAGGTTACATGACTATATTCAGACAAATACACACATCACAACAAGTGATTTAAAAATAGCACAGATTCATCATTTCAGCATGCAATTTCAGCAACATCAAATTTCAGGATAGTCTAAAAATAAATCCAAAATTTCCAGAAATTAAGCCCTTAATTATCATTTAAACATAATATAAATATTGAGACAAGTGTCTCAATTCCCATGCTGAACAACAAAGCTAACAAGCATCAACAAGTACTATAAACAAGAATCAAGCATAATGATCAAGAAACTTTCTTCAAGAACCTTCTTGGCATCAATATCAAGATCCCTATTTTTTTAAAAATATGATTTTTCCAAAAATCACAGATTACATACAAAGCATGCTTGATCATATAAGAACTCATTTAAATGAACAAATCAAGATATAAACTACAAGATAATCAAGATCCCTCACTTAGGCATTTCATCTAACACCTTGAGAGCACCCTTGCTCCACCCTTGGCCGAGCACCCCTAGGGTCGTCCTAGGTCTACTGAACCTTGTAGGGAAGGGTTTAGGGCCTCCTAAAACATGGCACAAAACAACAACTTCGATAACTTGAGAAATCATCGGAAAACAAATCAAGATTCAATAGCCTTCAAGATTGGCTTCAAGAACTCAAAGAAACCCGAAAGAAGGAGGGTAAAACCACTCACCTAATTAGGAAGGATGAATAAGGGAGAAACCCTGGATGATGGCCCTCGAATTTGGCTTCAAAGGATGATGGCTCGACTCAAAAGGGGGAGGAGAGGGGGCGGCGGCTCACCTCAAGCCGCCGGCTTGAGGAGAGGGAGAGAGGGGAAGATAGAGGGGCTGGCTTCGGCTGGCTCCTCTTGGCTCAGCTCCAAATGGGAGGAAGAGGAGAAGAAGGAGAAGAGATGGAGCCTTGGGAGGTTCGGCTCCAGGGGTGGCGGCGGCTCCAAGGGGAAGAGGAAAGGGGGCTGGTGGCTGGGCAGCTAGCTCCCTTTCTCAAAACTTTGGGTGACTCCAAAATAGGAGCCACAAGCCTAGGGGAGGGGGTTTTATATTCCCTCCTCATCCCTAAACCCTCTAAACCCTTTATCCAACCCGCATCCACCTCAAATCAAACCCGAACACGCTAACTTAATTACTTAATTAAACTTATTCTAATATCATAATAAATCATAAGCAATTAAATAAGCACATAAAGATAATTAAATAATTAGACATACTGAACTTCAAATTGAATAAATTTAACTACTCAATTCGCATATTTCATATCCTACTTACCCGAGCTCGCAAGCTCGCACCAGACCATGAGTCAACTCGGCTCGACCTCGCACTAGTCCATTAGGCTGGCAAATAAAAACATAAGAGAAAAAAATAAAATTAAGATATCTTGGATATTACAACCAGGCTAGTGAAAATTGAGTCCTGGTCATTGTAAGAGCTCTGAGGCCAGAAATAGCGACACTGAGGCCGATGAGCCAAGCTAGTGAAAACCGAGTCCTGGTCATTATAAGGGTTCTGAGGTCGGAAGTAGTGGCGTTGAGGCCGACAAGCCAAGCTAGTGAAATCCGAGTCTTGGTCATTGTAAGGGCTCTGAGGCCGAAAGTAGCGACGCTAATGCTGATGAGCCAAACAGGTGAAAACCGAGTCCTGGCCATTATATGAGCTCTAAGGCGGACAAGCTAGGCCAGTGAAGATGGAGTCCTGGTTGTTATAAGAGCTCTGAGGATGGAAGTAGCAGCGCTGAGGCCGATGAGCCAGGCTAGTGAAAATTGAGCCCTTGTTGTTGAGGGTGTGAGAGCCTGAGATAGGCACTGAGGTCGGCGAGCCAGATTGGTGAAAATCGAGTCCTTATCGCTGATGGCATGAGAGCCCGAGATAGGCATTGAGGTCGATGAGCCAGATTGGTGAAAATGGAGCGTTGGTCTCTAAGGGCGTGAGAGCCCGATATAAGCACTGTGGTCGATGAGCTAGACTAGTGAAAATTGAGCCCTGGTCGTTGAGGGCGTGAGAGCCTAAGATAGGCACTAAGGCCGAGGAGCCAGACTAGTAAACACCGAGCCCTAGTCGCTAAGGGCGTGAGAGCCCGAGATAGGCACTGAGCTGGCGAGCCAGACTAATGGAAACTGAACCATGGTTATTGAGGGCGTGAGAGCCCAAGGTAGCCACTAAGGCCGATGAGTCAGACTGGTGAAAATCGAGCCCTGGTCACTGAGGGCGTGAGACACTACTAGAATACCTCAATGTCACCGATGGCTCACACCGTTGCTCAACCGTCAGTGAAGACTATCACGAATGGCGCGGGCCGTGGCAAAACATCATCACTTATGCGCGTGTCTTAGATAATTTGTGATGGTCGTGATCGGCCGTCCCAAGTAATCATTAGTGATAGCCGCGCGCGTTGTCGTTGATTTAAACACATCAGTCATGGCTCAGGGTGGTTGTCACTGAAATTAAACTATCAGTCGCAGCTTAGAGCCGTCGGTGATATTATTAGCAACCGTGATATTTGGTACTACCCAGGCCAACAGCCATTTACAATACATTTTCAGCCATGACTTAGTGGCGATCAGCCGTGGGTAAGCCGTGGCTAAATTTATATCCTGTAACTGAAAATATAATAAAATATTGAAAATACATGTATACAATAATATTTATACAATATAATCTATTTACAACCACAAAACATCATACACATACATTCACAACCAACCTTACAAGTTTTACTTAAATATCATCAACCTAAGCCTCAAATGGACGTAAACAAGTATCAAATATCAAAACTAAAAGTATATATACAACTATCAAGTATATAAATAACTATAAGCCTCAAATGGAGGCAAACATGTATCAAAATATCAAATGTAAAGTATATGAACATCTATCAAGTATCTAAACCTTAAACAGAGGCTAACAAATATCAAAATATAATCAAAATACAGTAAACCAAAATCTAATAGCTACGGTGGAGGTGGTCGAGTCGACAACGATTGGGTCTGGAGCATCGACTAGGTCGAGGAGGACGACGACCGGGACATCATCGGTATATGAATGAACGAGTGAGATGCAATCTGAGTGAAGAGGGCCTGCATGTCTCTGCGTCGTCTATCTCAACTCGTCATTCATCTGTCTTTGCTCCTCCATCGTATGTCTTTGCTCCTCCATCGTATGTCTCTGCTGTGTAAGCTCAGACTCCAAGGCCGTTATCCAGCTCTAGTCCCACGTCCGAGATGTCAAGGGCCGCTCACCCGCAACAGGAGGGGTCAGTGGTCCAAGTGGCCCTAACACGGCTCGTGCATGGCCGCTGTCTGGAAAGCCATAAATAAGACTGTGCTCCCAACCACCTACAGCCTCGACCCACGCTCCCGCGTCAAAGTCCTGCGGCGTGCCTCCACGCTCGATCAAGGTCCTCGTGTATGTCTCCTACACGCGTTTGTATTTTAAATACTATATATATATAAACTATAAATAAAAATTACGTAAATCAAATAAACATAAATACTTACCATGATGATCGAGGCCCTATTATCGACATAGTCCCCCGCTCCTTGTCGCCGAAAGTGAATGCACTGAAACACCTACATCAGCGAGGGGCGTTGGATGGTGCCAACCTTCGCCACCCACGTCTTATATTAGAAAACAAACATTAGTATCATTATACACAATATATAATTTAATTAAAAGTAAGGAAATTATACATACCATACGACACTCATGCAGCGCAAAAGACACAGAGCCACCAGTGTGGCGCCCCCCCGTGCCATCCCCCTTGGACATTCGGTTTCTCGACGCTGTCCAGGAGACCTCTTGCCACTCAGGCATGTCCCACCGCTCAACGAGCTAATCCTACACAGGTCTAGGAATCCACTCGGGGGCGTGTCCCCGAGTCTGCCCAATTTGTGTGGCCCTCGGCTGTCTCATCACAGTTTTACGGGCCTGCTGAAGTAGCCCGTAATAGCGAGCGTGGGCAACGCGCTCCCATACAGCCTCTACAAAAGGAGTCTGGTCCTCCAACCATGTATAATGAGCCTGCAAAAAAATAAATTTATTATTACCGATCGATATTTAACATTAACATTAATTTAATAAATATAGTTACCGAAAACTCTCACCATAATAAATCCATATGCTCACGGGACACGTGAGACCATGTAGGCCACGCCCCATGCATAAACTTTCGGATCGTCCCCGCTATCTTACGTGGGACGTCCCCCTGCTCAAACCTACACCAAATATAGTACAATTTTATATTATGATATATTGAATTATAAATAAATTATAAGCAATAATTAATGCATCTACTTACCTCCTTCTGCGCACACTAACTTATATGCGTGATTCTCCCTAGGGTGGCAGAGGGAGAATTCTGTTAGGCCCTCATGGCCTACGTCTCAATGTGTACGAGCCTGGATCTGTTGAAGGGATGGTGGTCGTAGGTGGGGGAATGGTGGACGGATCAGGTGGGGGAATGGTGGACGGATCTGGTGGGGGAATGGTGGCCGGAGGTGGGGGGATGGTGGCCGAAGGTGGGGGGGATGGTGGCCAAAGGTGAGGGGTTGGTGGTCGAAGGCGAATGGTCGTGTGATACAGGGGTGGGAGGTGGTAATTATCGGGGGGTAGTCCTGCGAGGAATGTCTCCCCGAGCACGCACTTCTCGAATCATAGATATCAAATATGAATGTAATTAGATTATATTTAATAATTGAAGATATACTTCACATTTACAATTATTAGTCATCGTCACTATCATCATCCGTTTAATACTCTTCTTCTTGTTCTTCTGTATCAGAATCTTCAAATTTTTCTTCTTCTCCCTCATCATCATTTTGTCCTTCTTCCTCAACTTTATTATCGTCGTCATTAATATATTCTGCTTCCAATTGAACTAACTCTGTGTCATCGTCCTCAAGTATTGGACTAACTCGCTCCACTTCGAAAGGATCCTCTTCTTGATAGAAGTCATATGTCGGCTCATTCTCTCCAACTATTGGCTCATTGGATGAACTCTCATGCTCCTATCACTTGTATCGAACCAATGACATTTTAAAAGGGCAACTGATTTCCATCCGAAAAATTACAATTCAAAGACTTCTTCCAATAGTCCGTAAAAGTCAACATCACATTCAGCATACATTGTTCCTTTGACGTAGACCCCGACATTCATAGTCTTCTTTGTAGATGAATATTCAAGTGTGTGAAATTTATATCCATTAATAAAATTACCTTTATAACACTGTACAAGTACTGTTGGTCCTCTAGCAAACTCAAATATTCGGTTATCTATTTCGCCTCGATGTTCTGTACTGTAAGCTCGAAACCAATTAGGGAACTCACGATTGCGTAATCTCTCTAATTCGTCATTGCTGTAAATTGAGTATTTTGTCACCATCTCGACGTCAAATATTTCAATGAACTTTTCAATCTTTGGATAGTTTAGTAAAACGTACAAGTGGGCCAAATGGTACTCTTCATCGTTTAAGAATTGAGATGACCGAGAACCCAAAGCACGACCAGGGTAACAAAAGATATTTAAACAACCATTTGATGGTCGAGATCCCACGTCTGATGGTTGAGCTCCCCTGTCGTCGTTCCGTGGAAGGCGATTAAGCCTTATCTTGATGGTTGATTCAAAATAAAATAAGCAGAATGTTGAAATTTATTGAATAATATATGCTTCTGATATGGAACTTTCAACTACCGTGATGTTCTTTACTTTTTTCTACAGATGATTCATCTATCTTTCAAATAAGTACATCCACCGGTATTAAATGAGGCCACCAACTCATGCCTCGTATGCCAAGTGTATCGGTAGATGCTCAATCGAGTCAAAAAATGCAGGAGGAAAAACTACTCCAGCTTGCATATGATTTCAACAATATTATTTTCAAGTGCTGACATATCTTTGGCTCGAAGGATATTTGCACAAATGTTTCTGAAAAACATACTTAATTCTATCAACGGACCCCAAATCTGATCATATAGATGATCTCAAAACGTGACCGGAAGCAATCTATGCATGAATACATGACAATCATTGCTCTTCATCCCCAATATTTTGCATTCATCGACGTTCACACATCGACATAAGTTTGAGGCATATCCATCGAGTAATCTAAGTTCTTTGATCTATTGATACACATCCTTCATCTGTTCTTTCTTTAACACATACGACACCTTTGGCTTATGAAGTCGTCCGTTGACCTCTTGCAATTCTAACTCAGGCCTCTTACAAAGTATTTTCACATCATGTTCGGCCTTCACATTATCTTTAGTTTTGCCAGAAATATCCATCACAGTGTTAAAAATGTTATCAAACACATATTTTTCAATATGTATGACGTCCAAATTATGTTGAATGAGTAATGAACTCCAATATGATAATTCCCAAAAGATACTTTTTTTCACCCAGTTATGTGTTTGATCAAAGCTTGAAATTCTTACATTCCGACAAAAAGTAATCTCTGCAAGCAATTCAACACGTGCTAACATCTTCACTAGACAACATCGGTGGTGGCTCATCTCTTTCGACTCTACCCTTGGTAAATTTGTCATGATTCCTACGATACTGATGGTTAGATGGTAGGAACCGACGATGACAATCAAATAAGGAAAATTTTTTTACCATTCCCAAGACTGAAGGCTTTTGAGTGTTCCATGCAATACGGACAAGAGAGTCGCCCATGCGTGCTCCAGCTAGACAACAACCCGTAGGCCGGGAAATCATTGATTGTCCACAATATAGCAGCTCATAAAGTGAAGTTTTACTTTTGGTTACAATCATAAGTGATAGCTCCCTCAACCCACAATATTTTCAGTTCATCAATTAGGGGTCGGAGAAACAAGTCAATTTCTTTTCGAGGACCCCTAGGACTCGGAATAATCATCGAAAGATAGATAAATTCATCTTTCATACACATTTATGGTGGCAAATTATAAACTATTAGCAGCACTGGCCATATTTTTCTATCGAACTGATTTCTTCTCCTTGTAACGAGGATGTTCACATACCGGGCATTTCTTCAACTGTGCATTTTCTTTATAATACAAAATACAGTTATTTGGGCACGCGTGTATCTTTTTGTACCCAAGCCCTAATTTCCTCATCAACTTTTTTGTCTTATAAAAAGTTGGATCAAACTTGTTATCTAGAGGTAACATACCATTGATAAAGCCTGCAATCTGTTCAAACGCAACCCCGCTGATATTACAATCAGACTTGATGATCAGGAGTTGCGTCATTGCCAGAAATCTTGTATATTTTGGACAATTCTCACACAAATTCTGCAGCCTCCTTATTCGGTAATTCAATTTGTATCGCAGGTTGTTCTTCAGTGACTTCAACTATCGTAGTATTTGGTGGCACTGTTGTCTCAGTAACTGGCTCAACATTATCATTTAAATGGAATTATCCGTGAAGACTATCCAGAATCATTGTTCTATAAGGATTAGGTGGATTGGAAGAAGAAACAACAACACTAGAAGATTCACCATGAGTTTGGACAACAGGATTTCTCGATGTCCAGACTTGACGTGACTCCCCATGACAATTCCATAGAAAATATCTTGGTGTGATTCCTTTTGTATACAAATGCATTGTGACAGTTTTCTGATTCAAAAATCTTATGTTTGAAAATTTTCGGCACGGACATCGGATTTATCACTACTAACAAATTTTTGATTCGAGTAGGCGAAATTTAAGAAGTTACTCCTACTCGAAATTTGTCCGTTATAGCTCCACGATGAATTCGTCGGTACGTCCAACTTCGATCGCCCGACATACCCAACATGTTCTGTCAAAAAGTTGGCAATATCTTTAGGTAATGTCTTTAGGTGAGATGGTCTTATTCCATTCAGGATTCATATTATTTATATTGCACTTAGTATTTCTTTTAGTCATTAACTTCATTCTAAATTTTGGCAACATCTCCCTACAGTTCTCCGAATACACATATCATCTGGGCGCGTATCGGAGAACAAGGGCGATACAATGGCCAAAATTTAAAAATAAATAATGACTAAAAGAAATAAACTAAGTGTAATACAAATAATTGTGTTCCCAAATTGTCCAATTAGCTAGGGACAATTCAAGGGTTGTACGTTGTATAAAAGATCATTTAGTTCGTTTACACGAACATACAACCCCCGAACGGATCTAAGGTTTTACAAAATTGAAACTTGACTCGTCGATGTGTACGTGAAACGTATCAACTTGTCATGATTATTTTCTAAATTTATGGATGCCGGTGTGAGTCCACAGTGGACGATTCCGGTGCGAGTCCAAAGTGGACGATCCCGGCGCGAGTCCAAAGTGGACGATTTTAAAATTGTAATTACACCCAACTAAAATTAACCCTAATATTTATTCTAATTATAATTAATTAACCCTAACATTAAAACTAACCTAAATTTATTCTAACATCATAAAAACTTAATTAATCTACAATGAACACATAATAAATATATAATTAACGGATAATTAATCTAAAATTAATCTATAATGAATATATAATAAATTAATCTATAGGTAATAAATAAACATAAAGAAAACTAAACCTAAGATTAGGGGTTAAACCCCTAGTAAAAAAGTAGCCGGCAGTAGCTGTCGGCTTTTATTCCATCTAGTTGTGGCCGAGGGATTCAGCCCTAAATCTGACACCTGCATCTACATGCCGGCGCCATTCTCTAGTGTCGGCGTCCGGTGTATAGACGCCGACACTAGCGATGGCGATTAAAAGGGGGGCAGCGGCGAGGCGGCGAGGGCAGCGTCGACAACACCGGCGATGGGCGGTGACAGGCGGTGATCATAGCGGCGAGGCACGATAGCTAGAGTGGGCGGCGATAGCAGTGGGAGAGAAGAAGAGAAGGAGAGAAGAGGAAGGGTCGGGCGCGAACTCAAATAAAAGGTTTATCACTAACAACCTACAGTTGTCGATAAACTATGGATACCTATTAATTTATCACTAACTAGTGAAAACTGAGCTCAGGTTGTTGAGGGCAAGAGAGCCCGAAATAAGCACTGAGGCCGATGAGCCAAACTGGTGAAAACTGAACTCTGGTCACTATGGGAATCCGAGAGAGGCGCTTGAGGCTGAGATGGATTGGTGTGTTATGCAGGCACAGGGAGGGAGCTGTCGCGGACCAGAGAGGTTCCTCCTATGCATGTACGTTATGAGATAGCCGTCGGCAATCTGGACAGAAAGAAAAATGCACGGAAAAGAGAGAGCAATATTATTAATGATTGTTGTAACAGTATATTATGCCACATTGGGATCCGAGCTCGGCCTATGCATGCGGTGCCTCGTTAAAACCTTTCAAGGGGGAAACCCTAGTGGGAGAAAATGGTCATAAAGGAAAAAGAGTACACCGAACACTTATAGTTTAAGAGAGGAAGCTTAGATGTAGTAGGCTCGTAGGGAGGCTGCGTTCCACGATCATGGGAGTTCTCGTTTGGAGAGTTTAGCGATTCTGTAGGCACCTTTACTGAGAACCACTGTGATCCTATAGGGGTCTTCCCAATTCAGTGCAACCTTTCCTTCTGCGACAAGCTTCCTTTCGGGTTCGATCTTTCAGAGGACTAAGTCCCCTTCTTCGAAGCTCCTCAATTTGACATGCTTGTCGTATTTTTGAGCTATTCTAAGATTCATAGCCTTTTCTCTAATTCTGATGAGTTCTCACTCTTCATCGATGAGGTCGAGCTCATCCTATCAGATTTCTGAATTATTCTACTCCTTGAAGGTAATTCTACGGAGGTTGGGCTTTGCGATCTCGACATGGATAATGGCCGCTGCTCCATAGACGAGCTTGTAGGGAGTTTCTAGTGTAGAGGATTGAGCGGTTGTATTGTAGCTCCATAGTACTGTGGGCAGTGTTGGCATAAGGGTTCCCCCCTTTAGGCTTTGATCTTCATTTTGATGATAACAAACAAGTATTTAATATATGTGTGAAGTTTAGAGTTCAGGACGAGGTTGTGATAAGCATGCGAACTTCGGCGAACTTCACTCGGAAAAACAAAAGGAAAGAACGTCAAGAGAAGCTTGGATGTAGGTTAAGTAGAAATCTTGTAATACACCCCTAGGATCTCATCCCGAGCCTAGTTGTAAAGTTATACAAGTTAAAACTTGGTAACTAAACCCATGAAAAAGCATGCAATAAAGATAAGGTAAAAATCAGCCTCAGCCTAAGCTCGATCGATCGATCGGTAGACCGAACAGATGCAGAAAGTGGCAGTGGCTACTTTGGTTGATCGACCGAGGCCAAAAACTGGCAGTTCTACTTCGGTCGACCGATCGATCGACCGAATAGCAGAGGAGCTAAAATGTGACTCATTCGGTCGATCCTCTGGTCGACCAAACTAAGAGGTAGAAGCGCAAAAAGCCAGCCGTCGTTGGGCGGTCGATCGGTCGGTCGACCAACGATCGATCGGCAAGCGACCGAACGGCGTCCAACGAGCGAAAAAATGCCCGTTGAGGAGCCGTTCGGTTGAGGGGTTATTAATACCCCTCACCTAACTTCTTTAAACTCTCTTAACATCTAATACAAGCTTAAAGAATAGAGATTTGTGCCTTCTAGAGATTGATTTCTTGCGCTCGCTTCTCCGATCAACCTCTTCTCAAGCGCTCATCTTCCCTCAACTCGGACTTCGATTCGAGCTCAACGACTTGGCGAGTTGAAGGCTTTGAAGAATTGGAAAAGATCATTTGATCTTGGTCTATTTCTTAGCTCTTTTCGTTGTAATTTTAAGTGTTGTTTAAACTTGTTTTCATTGGTTAGCTTTCTAGGTGTGCTAGTGTAAATACTTAGGGTTTATTTTGTAGAATTGAGTTTTGCCTACGTGAATAGGTTTGAGGAGTTCTCAAAGGGTTGAGAATAGAGTCCTCGGTTGTATTCAAAGGGAAATACAAAATCTACAAAGTAGTTGGTTAGAAATCATTGGTGTGGAGCCAAGGTAGTAGAGTAGGTGGTTGGCCGAACCACTATATTTTCAAGTGTTAGCATTGCCTTATGTGTTTGTTTTCAATTGTGCTTCATATTCACTAACGAACATTACTTAGTTGCACTTGCATTTAGTTGAAATTGAAATTGGTAAAAAAGAGAATTGAAGTATATTTGGAAAGTAATCCAACACTATTCAACCCCCCCTTCTAGTGTGGGATTTCACTCAACATTTGATATCAGAGCAAGGTCGTTGGATTAGATTTAACCATCTACCCTACAAGTTAAAATTTCTAGTGAAATTCAACTAGCTAAAGGGTCCTCTACTCATTCTCCACCATTGTTCGATGGAAACAACTATGCCTATTGGAAGATACATATGAATGGCTTCCTACAATCACTAGACATGGATGTATGGAGAATGATATAAGTAGAGTATAAGCAACCAACCAAGGATATCGATGAGTGGGACCAAGAGAATAAACTCTTTAATGCAAATGTAAAGGCCGTCAATGCATTATATCGCGGCCTATCAATTAATGAGTTCAATAGGATTTCTACTTTTAAGTCCGCATATGAACTTTGGAAAGTCTTAGAGACTACACATGAAGGTACTTCACAAGTTAAGGAATCTAAGATAAACCTACTCATGCATGATTATGAAATGTTCAAAATGTTATCGCATGAATCTATTGATGTCATGTATGCTCCATTTCAAAATATTACAAATGGTTTAGCTAACCTGTAGAGAGATAAGGGAAGAGGAGAAGGTAAGAAAGCTCATTCATTCCCTTCCAGAAGCTTGGGAGCCCAAGGTCATCGTAATTATGGAAGTGAAGGATATGAGCACCTTGAAGATCACCGAGCTCATTGGGTCTCTCATGACATATGAGACCTATATGAAGCAATACAAGGAGGAAGATGCTCCCAAAGGCAAGACCATTGCCTTAAAAGCACCACACCGGGGTGAAGAATCCTCATCATCCGAGGAAGAGACGGATGATTTTGAGGAAATGGCAATGTTGGCGAGAAGATTCATGACCTTCATGAGAGGAGGCATGAGAAAGGGAAGAGGAGGCTACACATGCTACAATTACAACAAGACCAGGCATCTATGGAAGGATTGCCCACTTCTCAAGATGGCATCCACCTCCAACCCTCACAAAAGAGACAAATACAAGAAGAAGAAGAAGAAGGCAATGATGGCTTCGTGGGATGAAAGCGAGCCTTCATCAAGTGAAGAAGATTCCAAGAGTGAAAAGGCAAATCTTTGCTTGATGGCAAATGACCATGAGGTAAGATTTACATTTGGTGAGCTTTCATTTACTGAAGAAGAACTAGAAAATGAATTTGATCAAATGCATGATGAATTTAATGCTATTAGGAGAAAATTTAAAGAGCTTAAAAAGGACAATAAATCTTTAGAGCTTGAAAATGATAGTTTACTACTCTCATGTAATGAATTAAGGAGAGAAGTAGATACCCTTAAGGATGAGAAACATGCCCTAGATGAAGCTAAGAAAAACTTAGAATATGACAATAAAAAGTTGGAAGATGAAAACAAGTACTTAAGTCATCAAGTAGAGCACTTGAATGATAGACTGCTAACTTTGAAAAAGGAACTTTGCATGCTAAATGAAAAAATGACAATCTTATAAAATGCCATGCCTAAGGTTGTCCTACTAAAAAGTCATAACACTTCCATGCTCACACACACAATAGAAGGAAGTTTAATGAAAGTTGTTTTTCATGTGGTATCTTTGGCCATATGGCTAAAGATTGTGCATTAAGGAGGAACCCACATGCTAGATTTACTTGGGTTCCTAAGATGACTAACACTCAAGGACTCAAGAAAATTTGGGTACCTAAAATAGTTTCTTCTCCTTTTGTAGATGGAGAAGTATCCTCAAGCAAGTAGAAGCACATGGATAATGGATAGTGGTTGCTCAAAACACATGACGGGGGATATCAACCTTTTTGCAACCCTATCAAGCAAAGATGGTGGACATGTGACATTTGGAGACAATGCCAAAGGTAAGATTGTTGGCATTGGTGATATAGGTATACTGCCTTACCCATGCATTAAAAATATTTTACTAGTTGATAGGTTAAAGCATAACTTGATTAGCATATCTCAATTGTGTGACAGTGGATATGTAATCATTTTTGAAGTATCTAAATGTATTATTAGGAGTGCACCATCTAATGACATTATGTTTATTGGGAATAGACAAGAAAATGTTTACACATTAGTTTTAAATGTCTTGCCTAATCCCTATGTTAGATGCTTGGTTGCCATGGAAATTGATTCTTGGTTGTGGCATAGAAGGCTAGGACATGCTAACATGAGCCTCATCCAAGAAATATCTAAGAAGGAACTAGTTGAAAGATTACCCAAGATAAAATTTGAAAAAGATAATCTTTGTGATGCATGTCAACTAGGCAAGCAAGTTAAATCTTCATTTCATAGCATTAATCAAGTAAGCACATCTAGAACACTTGAACTTGTGCACATGGATCTTTTTGGTCCATGTGATGTAGTTAGTCTAGGTGGAAAACTATATTGCTATGTGCTAGTTGATGATTTCTCGAGATTTACATGGTTTTTCTTTTTAGCGAAGAAAAATGAAACCTTTGATTTTTTTCAAAAAATTTACTAAGAGAGTTACAAATGAGAAAGGAGTTTCAATTTTGAAAATTAGAAGTGATAATGGAGGAGAATTTAAATTTTTTTTTTGAATTTTGTGATGAATTGGGTATTGAACACGCCTTTTCTTCCCCTATAACCCCTCAACAAAATAGGATGGTCGAGAGAAAGAGTAGAACCTTACAAGAGATGACTAGGACCATGCTTTGCGAAAATAATTTGCCCAAGTATTTTTGGGCCGAAGCCATAAATACCTCTTGTTATGTTCTTAATCGTGTTTTATTGAGACCTAAAATTAAGAAAACACCTTTTGAGCTTTGGAATGATAAAATCCCAAGTGTGGGATATTTTTATATTTTTGGATGTAAATGCTTTATCTTAAACACTAAGGAGCATTTAGGAAATTTTGATTCTAAATCCGATGAAGGCATTTTCCTAGGTTACTCCAATTTAAGGCATATAGAGTATAGAATCTATGCATGTTACATTTGATGAAACTAATGATTCTTCTAGAAATGTTAAGAATGTGAATGTAGGTGAGGAACTTGAGGAACTCACATTTCATGACAAAGAGGTGGAGGATGAAGACAATGGAAACTCAACATGAAGAACCACTATCCTCAACTCTACCTCAAGATGAAGATGAAGAAGAGGAAGCTCTACCACCTCTCCCTAAAGGATATTGGTTGATAAGGGATCATCCTATGGATCAAGTCATTGGAAAACCATCAACGGGAGTGGTAACGCGCTCTAAACTTAAAAATATTTGTCAATATGTAGCATTCATATCTCAAGTAGAGCCAAAGAACATTAAGGAAGCAATGGAAGATGAATTTTGGGTAATATCTATGCAAGAAGAACTCAACCAATTTGTTAGAATTGAAGTATGGGACTTAGTACCTAGATCTAGCGGACAAACTGTGATTGGGACTAAATGGGTGTTTAGAAACAAGTTATATGAAGGAGGTTTAGTCATTAGAAATAAAGCTAGGTTAGTGGCCCAAGGGTACATTCAAGAAGAAGGAATAGATTATAATGAAACTTATGCTCCCGTAGCTAGATTAGAAGCAATTCGAATGCTTTTGGCTTATGCTAGTTTTAAAGGTTTTAAACTTTTTCAAATGGATGTCAAAATTGCATTTTTAAATGGTTTTATCGATAAAGAAGTATATGTTGAACAACCCTCTGGATTTGAAAGTTTTAAGTTTCCAAACCATGTTTTCAAACTTAAAAAGGCTTTATATGATTTAAAACAAGCCCCTAGGGCTTGGTATGAAAGGCTTTCCACTTTTTTGATTGATCAAGGCTTTACCATTGGAAAAGCCGATGTCTCCCTTTTTATAAAACACAATGAAAATGATATTTTATTTGTGCAAATTTATGTTGATGACATAATTTTTGGTGCTACTAATGAAACCCTTTGTGAGTGGTTTACTAAGTGTATGCAAGATGAATTTGAGATGAGCATGATGGGAGAGCTCCTCCTTCATGCTTGGTCTCCAAATCAAGCAAACCAACAAAGGAATCTTCATCAATCAAGCCAAGTACACAAAGGAGCTCATCAAAAGGTTTGGGATGAATGAAGCCAAGATAGCTTCTACACCAATGAGCACATCCATCAAGCTTGACAAAGATGAAGATGGTGTCAAAGTAGACGAAAAAAGATATTGAGGTATGTGTGGTAGTCTTCTTTACTTAACCGCAAGTAGACCGAAAATCATGTTTAGTGTTTGTGCATGTGCTAGGTTTCAATATTGTCCTAGAATGTCTCACTTAATTGTGGTCAAATGCATATTGAGATATTTGAAGGGCACGATTGGCTTAGGACTATGGTATCCATGTAATGCATCTTTTGACTTAATCGGTTTTTCGGATGCGGATTTTGCCGGGTGTAAAGTAGATAGAAAAAGCACTAGTGGGTGTTGTCAATTCCTAGGAGTGAGTCTTGTCTCTTGGTTTTCAAAGAAACAAAACTCAGTTGCACTTTCAACTACCGAAGCAGAATACATCGCTGCGGCTAGTTGTTGTGCACAAGTCGTTTGGATGAAACAAACCCTTTTGGATTTTGGACTTAAGTATTCTTGCATACCTATACATTGTGATACCACTAGTGCAATCAATTTAATGAAAAATCCTATTTTACACTCTAGGACTAAGCATATTGATCTAAGGCACCATTTTCTTAGAGATAATGTAGCTAAGGGAAATATATCGGTGGAATTCGTATCCATGGACAAACAACTTGCCGATATATTTAGAAAACCCTTGAGTGAGGAAAGCTTTACAAACTTAAGAATGCAATTAGGAATTTGTGTTTTTCCAAGTGGTTAATTTTTTTTTTCAAAACATACACGTTTTTAAAAATTGCATTTTATAAGGTATCATCACACTTATGTATTGCCTTGTAATGGGGCTTTGCGACTTATTGATGTTTGCCTTCTATAGGCTTACATTAATAGGAAGGACTATAGTGGTAGATGATACTTGGTTTTGTAGCTTTCTTGGTTTTTATGATGGAACTCATTAATTATACCTTAACTCTTGTCCTTTTTGATTGATGTCAAAAGGGAGAGAAAAAGTAAGGTCACATTTGTTTTATGATGCATATAGATAGGGGGAGTTACAAGCAAGATATGCACATTGATAGGGGGAGCATATGTTAAGTTGTGTATTGTGTATGCCTTAACTCAAACTCACAAATAGTACGTATTATTTTACTCAAAATTCCATGTTGTGTTTGTCATCATCAAAAAAAGGGAGACTGTTGGCTTAAGGGTTCCCCCCTTAGACTTTGATCTTCATTTTGATGATAACAAACAAGTATTTAATATATGTGTGAAGTTTGAGTTTAGGATGAGGTTGCGATAAGAATGCGAACTTCGGCGAACATCGCTCAGAGAAACGAAAGGAAAGAACGTCAAGAAAGGCTCGGATGTAGGTTGAGTAGAAATCTTCTAATATACCCCTAGGATCTCATCCCAAGCCTAGTTGTACAGTTATCCAAGTTAAAACTTAGTAACTAAACCCATGAAAAAGCATGCAACAAAGATAAGGTAAAAATAAGCCTCAGCCTAAGTTCGGTCGACCGGTCGGTTGACCGAACATGGTAAAAAAATGGCAGTAGTCACTTCGGTCGATCGGTCGATCGATCGAACAGATGCAGAAAATAGCAGTGGCTACTTCGGTCTACCGACCGAGGCCAAAAATTGGCAGTACCTACTTCGATCGACTGGATAGCAGAGGAGCTGAAATGTGACTCATATGGTTGACCCTCCGGTCGACCGAACAGAGTGGTAGAAGCACAAAAAGCCAACGGTCGTTGCGCGGTCAATCGGTCAATCGACCGATGATCGACCGACAAGTGACCGAACAGCGTCCAACAGGCGAAAAAATGCCTATCGAGGAGTCGTTCGGTTGAGGGGTTATAAATACCCCTCACCTAACTTCTTTAAACTCTCTTAACATCTAATACATGCTTAAAGAAGAGAGATTTGTGCCTTCTAGAGATTGATTGCTTGCGCTCGCTTCTCCGATCAACATCTTCTCAAGCGTTTATCTTCCCTCAACTCAGGCTTCGATTCGAGCTCAACGACTTGGCGAGTTGAAGGCTTTGAAGGCTTGGGAAAGAGCATTTGATCTTGGTCTATTTCTTAGCTCTTTTCGTTGTAATTTTAAGTGTTGTTTAAACTTGTTTTCATTGGTTAGCATGCTAGGTGTGCTAGTGTAAACACTTAGGGTTTACTTTGTAGAATTGTATTTTGCCTAGGTGAATAGGTTTGAGGAGTTCTCAAAGGGTTGAGAATAGAGTCCTCGGTTGTATTCAAAGGGAAACACAAAATTTATAAAGTAGTTGGTTAGAAATCCTTGGTGTGGAGTCAAGGTAGTGGAGTAGGCGGTTGGCCGAACCACTATATTTTCAAGTGTTAGCATTGCCTTGTGCGTTTGTTTTCAATTGTGCTTCATATTCACTAACGAACATTACTTAGTCGCACTTGCATTTGGTTGAAATTGAAATTTGTAAAAAAGAGAATTGAAGTATATTAGGAAAGTAATCCAACACTATTCAACCCCCCTTTCTAGTGTGGGATTTCACTCAACAGGCAGTTCTTCGGCCCAGTATCCCTTGACTTGGTCAAGTTTCTTTCGGAGTCCCGCCATGATGACCTTGTTGGCTATTTCGGCCAAGACATTGGTCTGTGGGTGCTCTCCTGATGAGAATATTTATCGAATGTCGATGTTCAAGCGGAACTCTCGCGACCGTCTGTCTATGAATTGCGTCCCATTATCGCAGACGGGTTCGTGACGCATGTCGTACTTGCAATTTATGTTCTTCCATACGAACCTTCGGACCTTCTCGGGTACCTGCAAAAGATAGCATGAAGCTCAAGTCAGAATGTGTTCAAGGTGGAGGTATTAGAAATTAAAATCTAGGGTACGTGACGCGTGTCATATCTGTATATAATGTAAGATGAGGAAGAATTGACAATGATGCTGCCCGGTAATCTCTTTGGGATGTTTCTTAGAATGGGTCGAGGTTCATCTCGGAGAAGTCGGGCTTAATGAGGATAGAGGTATCCTTGTATGGCCGAGTAGAGCCCCTATGCTAGGCCGTCTGCTTGACTTGAGTTTGATTCATGTGTGTGGGCGCTTTTGGGCCTAATTCAGCTGGGCCCAAAGGTAATATTCTAGTCCACAACCTCCGAGCTTGGTCGGAGTCCGAGGACTTCGTGCCGAGCTTTAAGTAGTGCCGCACTAGTGATGGCTCTCTTGCTGTGATATTTTCTGCTTGTAAAATTGCTTTTTGCAGTAAATGTAAATGTCCTCTTTGTGGGGTTTCATGAATAAAGATAATTCTTTTATCTTTGGTTGTTCTTTGTCAATTGTTGAGTTGCCTGGCCACTTTCTAGCCAATATGTTGAACAATGTCGACATCCTTTTTGGTCGTTTGGTGTCGATTGTATGTTCTTGCTCAAAAACAAAATTAAGCTTAGGATTACATGTTCGGTAGTTGTGTGCTCCTTTCGAAGATGTTCTAATCTTGGGAGCGAGGGCACTGAGGCTGATAGTTGTAGCACCGAGGCTGAGGACCAAACTCAGTTAAAACCAAGCTTGCGATGAGCGCGCTTTGGCTCAAGAGGGCGTAGGATCCTGAGTCTTCAAGGGATTAGAGACCGAAAGTAGTGGCGCTGAGGTCGAGGACTAGACTCGATGAAAATCGAACTCACAAGGAGCATGCTTTTGGTCGATGTAAGGGCTCTAAGGTTAGAAGTAACAGCGCTGAGGCTGACGAACCAGGCTAGTGAAAATCGAGTCCTGACTATTTTAAGGGCTCTGAGGCCGAAAGTAATAGCCTTGAGGCCGACAAGCCAGGCTGGTAAAAATTGAGTTCTAGTCGAGCTCTAAGGCCGAAAGTACCGGTGCTGAGTTCGATGAGTCAGGCTGGTGAAAATCGAGTCCAGGTCATTATAAGGGTGCTGAGGTCAATGAGCCCTGATTGATGAGGATGTGAGAGCTTGAGATAGGCACTGATGTGGTCAAGCCAAACTAGTGAAAATCGAGCCCTAGTCGTTGAGGGCGTAAGAGCCCAAGATAGACACTGAGGTCGGCGAACCAAACTGATGAAAACTGAGCCTGGTCACTGAGGGCGTGAGAGCCCGAGATAGGAACTAAGGCTAATGAGCCAGACTAGTGAATATAGAGCCCTGATCACCGAGGGCGTGAGAACCCAAGATAGGCACTAAAGCCAACGAGTCAGACTGGTGAACACCGAGCCTTGGTCGCTGAGGGTTGTTGTTCAAATATCCACACTACATAGGGGGTTGAATAGTTTGTTAGCTAAAACTAGGTTTAATTAACACTTTTCAATTTTAACCCTTTTAACAACCAATGTGATGTTCTTTTGAAATGGATGCTTTACAAGTATATATGAGCAATTGGAAGCAAGTAAAGCAAGCAATGCAAACATAATTCTTATAGTGGTTCGGCCAAACCGCCTACTCCACTACCTTGGCTCCACACCAAGGATTTCTGACCCAAATCATTTATAGACAAAGTGTTTCCCTAAGAATACAATGAGGACTCACTTCTCTACCCTTTGAGAAAGCCTCAACAACTATTCTTCTAGGCAAAACACAATTCTAGAACGCAACCTAAGGTGTTTACCTATCACACCCTACAAGCTATATTGAGAAATACAAGTTAACAACTAGATAAAACAAGATTAAAGGAGCAAGCATGTAAATCAAACTTGTGTGCTCCTTTATTTTCCTTCCGAGCCTTGACTGCTCAAGTTGGATGATGAAAACTGATTCCGGAGTTGAGTTGCGAAGAATGCTTCGAGAGGATTGAGAATCGGCGAAGCTAGGGCTTGAAGATCACTTGTAGAAGGCTTGTACGCTTGCAATGAATACTCAATGGAACAATGGAAGGAGAGTTTGTGAGGAGTTAAGTGGTGTATTTATAACCCTTCACCTCAAACAGCCGTTGCAACAACATTCTTTTGCCCGTTGACGCCCGCCAATTGGTCACCAGTCAATGGTCGGTCGATCGCCCGAGCGACCGGCCATCGACCGTAGGGCTTTTGTTGATTTTGAGTAAGGGTGAGAAAAAAAAACTAGTTTTTTCGTTAACCGAAAAACCGGTCCGAAACCGAACTAATTTTTGCGGTTAACCGAACTAGTTTTTTCTGTTTCGGTTTATGTTTTTGAAAAAACCAATTTTCGGTTTCAGGTTCGGTCCACAATTTTAAAAGTCCACCAGTTTCGCTTAACCGACCGGTTTAATATAATTTGTTAATTTTTAATATATATATATATATATATATATATAAAATAATGATTTATAAATTATAAAAAATTTAAAAATTACCAAAATGATTTATAAAATCATAAAAATTTAAAAAAAATTAAAAGATAAATATAAAATAAAATAAAATATTAATTTTTGCATCACATTATCATTGGCTCAAGTAGTTTCACTTTTTTTTTTCTTTTTTCCCAATGAGGATTCGGTATTTATTTGGATTTTTCTCCATATGTGATTTGTATAATATTATGTTTGAAGGTTAACTTTTTTTATTGGTTAACCAAAAATTTTTGGTTAACCGAAGTTAATGGACCAATTTACGGTTAATGATTTTCAAAAACCAAAGTTAATGGACCGGTTAATAAAGTTACAAATGGACCGGTTAACCGATCCATGCTCACCCCTAATTTTGGGCCCTCGACGGTCGGTCGGCCGATGATGATCGACTGACCATCGAACGGCCATCGGTCGATATGCTGAAAATTGCCCAGTTTGCTAATTTTTCTGCTAGATGTTCGTTTTCGGGTTTCATCTTCGGGTTTTGACTTGGGACTTATTTCAAACAGGTTTGGGTTGATATCCTAGAGGCATATTACATTCATTTCTAATTCTAAACCTAGGAAGATACACGATAGTCGTCGGAGCCATTTTTGACGGTTCGTACGTGTATCGTTCTATCAACATGAACTCAAAACTCCACAAATGAGTTGGACAACCCTTGGGCCAACAAGGGTGTGAAAGCCCGAGATAGGCACTGAGGCCGACGAGCCATATTGGTAAAAATCAAGCCATGGTCGATAAGGGTTTGAGAGCCCGAGATAGGCACTAAGGCCGAGGAGCCAAACTAGTAGAAACCAAGCCTTGGTTGTTGAGGGCGTGAGAGCCTGAGATAGGCACTAAGGTCGGTTAGCCAAAGTGGTGAAAATCGAGCCCTGATCGCAGAGGGCATGAGAGCTCGAGGTAGTCACCGAGTCCAATGAGCCACACTGGTGAAAACCGAGCTCTTGTCGCTATGGGAATCTGAGAGAGGCGCTTGAGGCCGAGGAGGATTGGTGCGCAGCGTAGGTGCAGTGTGGGAGTTGTCGCGGGACCGTAGAGCTTCCTCCTATGCATGTTATGGGATAGATGCAGGCAATCTGGACACAAAGAAAAATGTGTGGAAATAAGAGAGCAATGTTATGAATGATTGTTGTAACAGTACATCATGCCGCACCAAGAGCTGAGCTTGGTCAATGCATGGTGGTGCCTCGTTAAAAACTTTCAAGGGGGAAAACCTAGTGAGAGAAAATCTTCATGAAGGAAAAAGAGTACACCGACCATTTAAAGTTTAAGGAAGGAAGCGTAGCTATAGTAGGCCCGCAGGGAGGCCTTATTCCACGATCATGGGAATTCTCGTTCGGAGTGTTCAGGGATTATTTAGGTGCCTTTACCGGGGACCTTTGTCATCATGTAGGGGCCTTCCCAATTCGTGGCAAGCTTTCCTTTTCCAGCGGGCTTCCTTTGGGGTTCGATCTTTCGGATGACTAGGTCCCCTTCTCTGAAACTCCTTGGTTCGACATGCTTGTCGTATTTCGAAACTATTTTGAGCTATATAACCTCTTCTCTGATTCTAATGAGTTCTTGCTCTTCGTCGATGAGGTCGAGCTTGGCCTATTGGTTTCTAAATTATTCTACTCCTCAAAGGTAGTTCTGCGGAGGCTAGCCTTTGTGATCTCGACAGGAATCATGGACTCTGCTCCATAGACGAGCCTATAGAGAGTTTCCAGTATAGATGATTGAGTGGTTGTATTGTATCTCCATAATACTTCGGGCAGTTCTTTGGCCTAGTATCTCTTGACGTGTTCAAGTTTCTTTCGAAGTCCCGCCAGGATTGATGACCTTGTTGGCTGCTTCGGCCAGGCCGTTGGTATGCGGGTGCTCTCCCGATGAGAAGATTTGTCGAATATCGAGGTCCAAGCAGAACTCTAAGAACCGTTGATTTGTGAATTGTGTCTCATTATCGCTAACGAGTTGGTGAGGTATGCCGTACCTACAAATGATATTCTTCCATACGAACCTTTAGACCTTCTCGGTTGCAATTGAAGATAGGGGTTCGGCCTCTATCAATTTGGTGAAATAGTCGACCGCTACCACCAAATACTTTATCTGTCCAAATGTTTGAGGGAACGGGCTGAGGAGGTCGATGCCCACTTGTGGAACGGCCATCTAACTTTCGAGCTATGCAGCAGCTCGGGATATTATTGTGAGACCTCAAAGAATCTCTAGCATTTGTTGCACCTTTTGACATAAAGGCTGCAATATGCTTTCATAGTTAGCCAAAAGTATCCGACCCGGAGGATCTTGGTTGCTAAGGATCTCACTCCAATATGATTGCCACAAATGCCATCATGGACTTTTGTTGTTATAGTATTTGTTCGAGGTTGGCTGATGCATTTGAGCAACGATTGAGAATATCCTCTCTTGTATAGTTGATCACCGAGGAGGGTATAGTAACTTGCTATCCTCCTAAATTTGCTTAGGATGGAGGTATGCTCTGAAATTTCACAAGAAAATATCCTCTCTGTGGTATACTATGTATGGGGTCCTCCAGTCTGTGCCCTATTCGACAAGAAAATCACCAGCGATTATAGACATAACAACAAGGTCATGAAAGTTTTCGTCATTTCCTTGGAAATCAATTTCATAAAAAGATATTACCAGGGTAGCCGCATGTGGCCTTTGTGGACGAGTTGCATCATCGGTTACCATCGGGGTACTCTGGTCTGGTTCGATGTCTCTTTTTGTCTAGTTCAATGCATGGGGGTGGGGGGGGGGGGGGGTGGGGGGAGGGCTTGCAGAAGACACTCCGACGCTCAAGTTAGGGGAACTCCAAGGTGAGGGTAATGAAATTGGATCTTAGGGTTACCTGAGGCATGTTGTGTCCATATTTTTTGTAGGTGGAAGTGATGACGCTGCTCGACAATCTTGTGGGGATGTTGCTCAAAATGGGTCGAGGCTGATCCTGGAGATGGTGGGCTCATAATGGCGTATCTCTCGTGATATGGGAGGACGTGGATGTCCTTATTTTGTCAGGTGGAGCCCAGGGCAGAGCCATTTGATCTGGCTCGAGTCAAATCTAGGAGAATAGCTGGCCGAGACCCCTGGGTGATGCTGCTTGGTTCAGCTAGGGGTGAGTTGTGGGGCACTGTCGGGTCTAATTTGACCGAGCCCAATAGTTCTAGTCTATTCCATAAACCCGAGGTCGGTCAGAGTCTGGAGGACTGCGTGTCGAGCTCTTAAATAGAGTTTTCTTTCTTGTCCTTTGGCGTCTCTAGGGAGTCTCCGAAAATATTTACCAAGTTACATTGGGTGGCCGATAAGGCCGAGCTAAACATTGCGTTGGAGTGGTTGACCGTAGAGGCCAAACAAGTAGCTATTAAGGCCAAGCTCGAGTTGGAGCATGGAGGTTGAGAAGGAGCAGGTAGCCGGGGAGGCCATGATGAAGCGGACGACTATGGAGGCCGAGTGGAGAGAACTGTCTGTGGGGGCCAATCTAGAGTATGTGGCCGCGAGGGCTGAACTAGAGCAAGTGGGGGGGAGGCCATGACAAAGAGGATGACAACGATGGCCGAGCGGAGAGAATTGGTCGTGGGGGCCAAACTAGAGCAGTTGGCTACAAAGGTCGAACTTGAGTGAGCGGCTACGAGGGCCGAACTTGAGCAGGTGGCCGGGGAGGCCATGGCGAAGCGGACAGCTGCAGAGGCTGAGTGGAGGAAACTAGTCGTGGGGGCCAATCTGGCTTCCGGTCTTGTCCTGAGGTGAATCAAGTTGGCATATTTTTATCATGTTGTTCTTGTGCTTCTTTGACTTTTATGCCTGGTATGGCAATTTTTTACAGTAGGGTTTTCTCTTACGTCGTGGCGCTTTATGACAAGCTCTTCTCTTTGGGGTGATCATGGCGGAAAAGGCGCTTTTCACACATTCCCCATCATTCCCTAGGAAGCCATCGCTTCCGTTTGAACGGTCCAAATTCATCCTTTGCGAGATCGCCGACCGTTGGATAAGGTGAGGTTTTCCGCCTGTCGTGTTGCTTATAAAACCCTTCCTTCTCGATTTCGAAGTCTTCTTTTTTCATCGTCTTGGTGTTTTAGGGATTTTTCTTCGGCATCAGCTTTGTAGCTTGCTTGTCCGATCATCTCTGCCTCCGCTTCTCCTTCTGGTGAGTTCCTTATTACTCTCGTAGGTCCTGCCTTAGGTTAGTAGGTTTAACGTAACTAGTCCCTATTTTAGGATTTCTACAATGGCGAAGAGAAGTGTCGTTGTGAAGTCGGAACCCCGGACACCAGTGAGGGATTTGGATCCCTTTTCTTGGGTTCAAGAGGACGTGAAGTTGCATGGTCCAGTGCTAACCGATCTTAATAGTGTTCTATCTTTTCGAGATACTGTGTCTATTGCTTGGGAAGGCGCTAAGGAGGACTATGAGTGTCTTTCGCGCCTTCCTTCGGATCAGGTATACCATTATACCAATTTGGAGTTCATCTTTATGTACTGAACATTCTTTGACGAGCTGGGGGTGTGTCTTCCCATTACCGACTTTGAACACGAGGTTTTGAATATGGTTAATGTGGCTCCCACGTAGTTGCACTCGAACAGTTGGGCCTTCATTCGGTGCTTTGAGATTGTAATGGGATGCCTTAAGATCAAACCAAGCCTTCATGTTTTCTTCTCTTTTTTCCAAGTGAAAGGTGCCCACAAAGGGTTTTGGGTATCCTTTAATGTTGTCCCAGGGAGGAAGTTTTTTGCTCTGTTTAAGAGCTTGTACAAAGGCTTCGACTCGCTTCTTCAGGGTCAGATCTTGAGAGGAGGTTTGGCCCTTCTGGCTAGATCCTCTACATTGTACAGAGAGGTTTCCTTTATCCTGGAGGTCGGATGCTCGTTCTATTCAAGATTTTGAGGAGCGGAGTATCCCTCTCGAGAATGAAGCTTTGATCGCCTTCCTAGAAAAGAACTGTCTGTTTGTTCCTCTTGCTCCTTAGGAGATTATTAACAGATGTCATGACGAGTCCTTGGTTTTGGAGTATATAAGTATGTTTTGTGGTGCAATGCGTTCAACATCTTTTCTATGTCTGAAAATTACTCGCTCGTTTGGCCTTTGTTTTGTGTAAAGAAATGTCTTCACTGTGGAAGGCTCTTGGTGCTCGCACTCGATGGGTGGCGATGAGTGAGAGTGACTCATAGAACAATCCCTTAGCGAAGAGCTTGCTAAAGTTCGTGAAGTCTCGGCCCTCAAGGTCTTTAGTACCTCCTACTTCGGAGACAATTGAGCGGTTGGCATTCTCGAATGCTCCTACCCCTCCCTATTCCCCTTTAAGACACCACAGGTGGTGCTCATGTTGGTGCTCAAGTGGCATCCTCAACGGGCGTAAATCTATGGGAGTCTTTTCAATTTGGTCTCTTTAGTTTGACCGAGAGGATACAAGAGTCTTTGCTTAAGGAGTCGATTGTTCATCCCTATGAGGTTGAGCCATTAAAGAGGGCCCTAGAATCCAAGGCCATAGAGGTTGATCTTTTAATTGCCCGAGTAAAATAGGTAGAAAACCAATACGTGGTCGCGAAGGCAGAGTTAACTAAGCTTCATCAATATTTGGTTGTGGCAATAGCGGAGAATTCTTATTTGCAGGTCGAGACTGAGGTAGTCAAAGTGCGGTTGAAGGCTGAATTTGAAGGGCTAAAGCGCAGTTGCAGACTAAAGGGTACAAATGGCGATCTATTGCCCAGAGGCTTGAGGCCAAAGAGGACCACTTCAACAACGATGCCATCAAGGTATACGATACAAGCTTTTATAAAGCAATCGAACAAGCTCGACTTTTGACTCCCGAAGTTAATTTTTAGAGGCTGGCCCTTCCAAGGAAGTGAAGGACAGTGTTCTTGTAATTTTAGAGCCCGAGGAAGAGACTTCTTCCCGTGCTAAGGAGGATTTGTCAAAGAGTGTTGCTTCAGAGAAGAGGGTTCATGTTGAATCAACTGAGGCCAAGTATCTCCATTGAATTGCCCGTATGTGGGTAATTTTTATTTAGTCTATAAAGAATTATCACCCCTCAGGGGCCTTAAACTGTTAGCCCTTTATGGGCTTACCTTGTGATTTGCATGTTCTGCTTTTCTGATTTGGTTGTCTAGTATTATTTGGCTCCCCTTGAAAGGGACAAATCTTTGTATTAGGCTAATCCTTTGGTAGGAGCATCCGAGGTTCAGGAAGTAGTGGCGTAGTAGCCAAGGACTGCACCTGGAGGTTCTGGCCGATCTCGCCAAGGAGCATAAGGCGGAACCGTGCGCGAGGAGTCGTGTAACGACTCTGAGGCTGAAAGTGGTGGTGTGATACCCAAGGACTAGATTCAAAGCGAGCTTGTCGGGGAGCGTAAGGCTGAACCACACACAAGGAGTCGGGTAAGGGCTCTAAGGTTAGAAGTGGTGGCATTATAGCCAAGGACTGCACTTGGGGGTTTAGGCCGAGCTTGCCGAGGAGCGTAAGGCAGAACTACGCATGAGGAAAACGTAGTTGCAAGAGTTGCTGGACTTGGGCTTCATCCAGCCGAGCGTATCACCGCGAGGTGCTCCGGTGCTCTTCATGAAGAAGAAGGATGGGTCCATGCGCATGTGTATCGACTATAGATAGCTTAACAAGGCGACGATCAAGAATCGTTATCCACTGCCAAGGGTAGATGACCTATTTGACCAACTGCAGGGGGCACAATGGTTTTCAAAGATTGATTTGAGGTTCGGATACCATCAGCTGAGAATCTGGGACTGCGATATGCCTAAGACTACCTTTAGGACTCGCTATGGCCACTTCGAGTTCCTACTGATGTCCTTTGGTCTGACCAATGCACCTGCGGCTTTCATGGATTTGATGAACCGGGTGTTCAAGGAGTACTTGGACAGTTTTGTGATTGTCTTCATTGATGACATCTTGGTATACTCCAAGAGTAAGGAGGCGCACTCCGAGCAATTGAGGATGGTCGTGGAAATCCTCCGAGAGCACCGGCTGTTCGCCAAATTCTCCAAGTGTGAATTCTGGTTGGAAAGTATAGGGTTCCTGGGCCATGTAGTGTCCAAGGAGGGGGTAAGGATGGATCCCGCAAAGGTGGACGTTGTGCAAAATTGGAGGCGGCTGACCAACATGACTGAGATCCGCAATTTCCTTGGGTTGGCTGGGTATTACCGGAAGTTCGTAGAAAACTTCTCCAGGATTGCAACCCCTTTGACTCGATTGACTCAGAAAAAGGTCAAATTTGTATGGGATGACAAGTGTGAGGTGAGCTTTCAGAAGCTCAAAGAGTGTTTGACGTTAGTGCCCGCGCCCGTATTGGTCGTACCTTCAGGCTCAGGAGGATTCATAGTCTACTGTGATGCCTCTCGGGTTGGCCTGGGCTGTGTTCTGATGCAGTTTAGCAGAGTCATAGCCTATGCGTCCCGCCAGCTAAAGGTTCATGAGAAGAACTACCTGACGCATGACCTAGAGCTGGCAGCAGTAGTTGTTGCACTGAAGCTCTTGCGCCACTACCTATACGGGGAGGCCCGTGAGAGTTATACTGATCATAAGAGCCTCCAGTACTTGCTTACCCAGAAGGAGTTGAACCTCTGGCAGAGGAGGTGGCTGGAGCTCCTAAAGGACTATGATTGTACTATTATGTATCACCCGGGGAAAGCCAATGTAGTGGCGGATGCTCTGAGCAGAAAGTCAATGGGCAGCTTAGCCCATTTGGCAATCAAGAGAAGGCCACTAGCTCGGGAACTAGCACTGTGCATAGATGGGGGAGCAGTCCTGTCTGTATTAGATTCAGGTACCCTGGTGGCACACCTACGGGTATAGTCCATCTTGGTGGACATGTTACGAGCTGCGTAGGAGGAGGACGCATTTTGTTCACTATCAAGGGATCTAGTCCGGAGAGGTGATGTAGATGACGGTTTTAGGGTCGACTTAGAGGGTGTCCTAAGGTTTAGAGACTCGATCGTGGTACCTGATATGACAGAGGTGCGCAGGCAGGTTTTGGAAATGGGCCACCGTTCCACTTATGTACCGAGACTTAAGGCAACACTATTGGTGGAAGGGCATGAAAAGAGAGGTAGCAGAGTTTGTATCCAAGTGTTTGGTCAGCCAGCAAGTGAAGGCCGAACACCTGAAAGCCGTGGGGCTGCTTCAGAACCTCGAGGTGCCTGAGTGGAAGTGGGAGAAGATCACAATGGACCTAGTGACCAGGCTACCTAAGACAAGAGGAGGGTTTGATTCCATTTGGGTAGTAGTGGATCGGTTGACTAAGACTGCGCACTTCATCCTAGTCAAAACTACCTTTTCTGTTGAGCAGTATGCTAGACTATTTTTGGATAGGATTGTGGCATACCATGGTACCCCAGTGATGATCATATCAGATCGAGGTACACAGTTCACAGTCTAGTTTTGGCAGTCCTTTCAGGAGGCCTTGGGTACTCAGGTGCGGTTCAGCACAGCTTTCCATCTGCAGACGGACTAACAGTCAGAGAGAACCATCTAGACCCTGGAGGATATGCTGAGGGCGTGCGACCTCGATCTAGCTGGCGGTTGGGAGAAACACCTACCGTTGATTGAATTCGCCTACAGCAATAGCTATCACAGTAGCATTGGTATGGCCCCTTTTGAGGCCTTATATGGGTGGAGATGAAGATCAGCAGTGGGCTGGTTTGAGGTGGGAGAGGCTCTCATGGTAGGCCCTGATCTGGTTGAGGAGGCAGAAGAGAAGGTGAAAATGATAAAGGAAAGGTTATTGGTGGCTCAGAGTCACCAGAAGATGTATGCTAATAAGAAGGCCAAAGAATTAGAGTTCATGGAGGGTGACCTAGTGTTCCTAAAGGTCTCTCCCATGAAAGGGGTGGTTCGGTTTGGGAAGAAAGGAAAGTTGAGCCCTAAATTCATTGGGCCTTTTCCCATTCTTGGGCGGAGGGGTGTTGTGGCTTATGAGCTGGCCTTGCCCCCTTGCATGAGCAGAGTTCACCCGGTTTTCCATGTGTCGATGCTCAGGCGATATGTGAGATATGAGTCGAATGTAATTGAACCTTTTGTGGTTGAGGTGGATTCAGCAAATCGACTCATATGAGGAGAGACCGGTAGAAGTTCATGATCGTCAGATTAGAAAGTTAAGATCCAAAGAAATCCCCTTGGTGAAAGTCAGGTGAGAGCACCACTCCGGGCAGGAAGTTACTTGGAAGGTGCAGCAGGACATGAGAGAACGCTATCCTTCCTTGTTTGAAGAGCCGGTAAGTCCTTATGATTCAATAAAATTCGAGGATGAATTTCCCTTAAGGGGGGAAGGTTGTAATACCCGGGATTTCCTAATTTAAAATTTCATTGGTGCAACCCATAGGATTGGGAAATAGCCGTGCCGGATCGTGAGATCACCGCGAGTAGTAGGTATAATTTAAATTTTAGACCCATTGTTGACATTTGTGGAATGTATGTGTTGGTTGACTCAAGTTGGATTGAGATCGGGTTCACGGATCGAGTCGGGGCTCAATCCGGGTTTAGGTGGAGTCGAATGAGGGGGTTTAAGTGAAGGGGGGCATTGAGAATAAATCCCTCACCCCAAGCCGTCGTGTGGCTCAAGACAAGTGGAGCCGCACGCAGCCCGAGGGGAGGAGGAGAGGAGAAGGGGAGCTTTGGGAGGCGCCGGATCTGCATCGTCGTCGGAGAGATCGCGATCGTCTTCATCTCATCCATCTTCTTCTCTAGTCGAGGTGAGTGGTTTAACTGAGATCCATAGGGTAGGTGGGTAGCCGACCCAAGATGTTGTGGATTTGCTCAATTTCTCGTGATATTTCCATCGTCTCGTCGAAATTTTATCGAGATTTGATTTTCTTGTGTATATGTTGTTGAATGACGAAGTTTCATGAAGTTTTCCTCGAATTTAGGGGTCGGCCGAATGAGGGGAAAATGGGAAAGGTCATGTCGAATTTTTCTCCTATTTCCTAGAGCGGTTGAAACCTCTTGGATCGAATTCCTTGCAAGACTTGTGACTCAATTGTTCTTGTACATGGTCGAAAGGGCCCTAATCTTACCTTGATAGGCTCGGCCGAGCATGACAACCCTTGTGTGGGGATCGGCCAAGCGGGTAAGAGGGGATATCTCGACCTAGTATGCGATTATACTATTAAGTATTTTATTCGATGAATGGATTGTTGATAGCGGTAGATTGCAATTAACATTTGATAAGAAAATGTTCTTGAATGCACTTATATGGTTGGAATCAAGTATGGAATGTGAATCATGGAAATTCTTCATTGTTTACCATGATATTGTTAAATCTTTGTCATTTTAGACCAATTGATTCCTTGCTGAAATTTTAGTAATTAAAAGCTGAATTCAATCTTCTTATTTTGGAAATCATGTGATCATTCATGTGGATAGTATTACAATGAATTTCCTATGTTATATATGTTGTGATGAACCCGAAATTAGACATTTTCATGCTTATGAAATGTGGTTACACTTGAGAAATATAATGCATAGACTAGGTTTCACACCTAGGGAAAGATAGCGAACATTAGTATTCGACTAGTGCGACCCGAGGAAGGGGTCAGATACGGGTTGATGCCCGAGGATTAAGAATGGAAAAATTGAAGAAACCTAATTGTGTATTGTGATTGAGATGGTCTACTGAGGAGTGTTACTAGCCAAACGACTACTACTCGACTCAGCGGTGATATGGGTCTTGAGATTTTTTCAGTGGGTCACTCTAACGGTAGACCTGAGTTGGGTGGGACTAGCTATCCCTAACCCGGAGGATTCCTGAGACTAGTGGCCATCCTAGTCGACGGATCCGTTATTTTATTGTTTTACATATTATATGCCTCATTGGGTTGGTTCAAGGAGGTCAGCCTGGCCTGGTTTGTAGAGAGGGGAAGCCATGTATGGCCGAACCCCCCCTTACATGTGCTTAGGCCTATAGTGGCCGAATGACATAGAGTTTGGTAAGGGCCAAGGGAGCCAGTTTAATTACTCAAATGACTTGGCAAGTTGGTTAGCTTAAATTCCTCACTATATCATACTATCATATATATTACCTTACCGGGGATTTTAGTGGAGGTTCGGAAGAACCGCTTACTGAGAGCCTCGTGAACTCACTGAGGCCCGACCAGTGAGGTACGACATGGTGGCATGGTGCAGCTGGAGTGCAGGTGGAGGCACGTATCTCATAGTAGGCGTCGATAGAGTCGTAGTCGTGTTGTTTAGAGTTGATGGTCATGCACTGAGTGGTCTTTTGTAAAACATTTACTGCTCTCAAAACTTGAACTGGTTACTTGAAGAGTTCAGTTGTTTCTTTAAACTAAAAATGATTTTGAATTTAATAAAGTTTGGTCACCGTTTTATGTTATGACTTTCTCGTTGGTTCAGTGTTGAGTCTTATTATGATTGGTCAGTGCATGTGGTAGGCTTCGGGGTGTTGACACATACGCTGGCCGGTCACGCGACCCTCAGTTGGGGCGTGACACACGTGCTTCCTGGCTTTTCCGCAGAAGTCAAAATAAATTAATATTTATTTCGCGGGTATTACACGGGAGTTCAGATCGAGCTCACCATGGAGCGTAAGGCGGAATCACACACAAGGAGTTGTGGAGAGCGTAGAAGCCCTAGATAGGCTCTGAGGCGAGCGAGTTAGACTGGTGAAAACTGAGTTCTAGTTGCTGAGTGGAGTGCTGAGTTCTGGGGTTGGAAACCATAGCTCCAAGGGCGAATGTTCGTGTTTGGGGGTTTGGGCTGAGTTCATGCATGAGAACTTAAGCAAATTTCGAATAATAGAATACCCATTAAAACAATGAGATGGCCATTGGGTTTCCTGAATATTCACAGAGAAAAAAATGCAAGGAATACAACTTTATTGAGTAATAAAGAAATTATGCGAACGGGAGGAGTGCAAAGTTCTGAGTTTTATTAGTGCTTTATGATCACGACTTGAGCTCTTTCAAGTGTTGAGTCACGAAGCTTTTATTTTCTCGCGTTGGCAAGGTATCTGATGAGCTTCAATTGACAGATATCACGAAGGATGGTTTCCTTCCTAGTATTAAAGGGAGTATACCTTTTGAATCGGGCACTCAAACGAGGTGGTGACCTCAGCCTTCTGCCATTACTCTGTTCGTGACGTTTGCGATCTTCACCTTTTTCGTCTCCCTTTTCTGGACTTTTCGTCTTCGATGAGGGTTTTGGGATTTTGCTAGTAAGTCTTTTTAGCTTCTCAAAGTTCTTCCATTTTTATGAAGCTAGCATCGTTCTCCTAAAACTCGACCATGTCCATAAGCTCTTTAAGGGCGATCTGGTCAGTGAAGGGTCCTGGGCTTTAGCCTAAGCTAGATGGAGAAGAGCTCGATCTGTGGGTCGAGATTGGGAATATGGATCGCCATGGCCTAAAAACTATTTTGGTATTCTCATAGGAGCTCGTGCTGCCCCTGCCTAACATAGTGGAGGGTAGTAGGGGTGAGCATGGACCGGTTAACCGGTCCATTAGCAAAAAAAAACCGGCCCATTAACTTTGGTTTTTCAAAACCATTAATCGTAAATCGGTCCATTAACTTCGGTCTACCGTTATTTCGGTTTCGGTTTTTTCGGTTCCATTAACCAATAATTTTCGATTAATCAATAAAAAATTTTATCCTACAAACATAATAATATTATGCAAATCATGGAGAAAAATCCAAACAAATACCGAATTCTCATTGAGAAAAAAGAAAAAAAAATGAAACCACTTGAACCAAGATAATGTTCTACGAAAACTAATATTTTTATTTCTATTGTTTAAATATTTTTTGATTTTTTATATTTTTTATATTTTTATATATTTTTATATATTTTAATTTTTTATATATTTTTATAATTTTTATAATTTTTTTATAATTTTTAATAATTTTTTGCAAGTTTTTATAATTTTTTTACAATTTATAAATCATTATTTAATATATATATTATTAAAAATTAATAAATTATATTGAACCGGTCGGTTAATCGAAACCGGTGGACTTTTTACCTCTCGGACCGAAACCAAAACCGAAAATCGATTTTTCTAAAAATAAAAATCGAAACTAAAAAAACCATTTCGGTTAACCGAAAAAACCGATTCAGTTTCGGACCGGTTTTCCGGTTAACCGAAAAACCAGTTTTTTTTTCTCACCCCTAGAGGGCAGTCCCCGTCTTGTGATATACCTACGAGGTGGTGAAACGGTTGATGAAGACGCGAGAGACGTCTTTGAAGAAATGAATAAACCCTGACGGGAAGGAAGCAAACCACAATAGGGCAGTTTTTCCCATGAAGGTTGGGAAGGCTCTATAGAGCGCGCAACCGGTTGCTCCATGATAGAGCATCATGGTCCTGAACGTCATGTTGACCTAAGGTTTTTTACTTTGGTCTTAATATCGATTTTGATGATAACAAACATGGAACTAATGTTTCATTGAGAAATACTTTCACGTTCCAAGCCGGTTAGCATATTGGAGAAATCGGTAAGGACACTTGGGATTATTCGGGAAGTTAGAGTTTAGGTTTGTTGGCCTAAGGTTTTCAACCTTGGTCTTAATCTCGGTTTTGATGATAACAAACATGGAACTAATTATTTTCAGGTTCTATATCGGTTAGCGCGCGATATCCACGATCGGAAATATGGGAGAAATCAGAAAATCCGAAGGACGTTGGTTGACACGCTCGGATTTGCCAGGAAGATAGAGTCTAGGTTTAGGGTGTTTAAATAAATTATAAAATCCTCTTTTATGATGCAAAGAACCCGAAAAAACCTAAATCGTAATTTGAAATCCGAACCGAAGAAAGAAACTAGGTGAAACTCAATATAGAGTACAGGTACAATACGTAGAGTACTAGTACTCTACGACCGATCGATTGACCGGTCAATCGAAATGAGCCCAAAAAGCACAACGGGCTATGGTCGCTCGGTCAGTCGTTTGGTCGGTCGACTGATGGTCGATCGGACCTACGATCGGATGGCAAAAATGGCTAATTTTCTAGTCGTTGAGTTTGGCCGTTTGAGGTCAACTATTCATGGCTTATAAATACCAAGCAATGAGAGTCCACTTGGGACTCAATGAGTGGTTCTTTCGAACCTCCACATAATCCACAATTAGTCATGCGTAACATATAAAGTAGCATAGAATATAATCAGGGAGATAAGTTACTTTTTAGTGCGACTATTGACCCCGTGGGTCTTTCTGTATAGACCATATAGGAGAGACTTGCTATAACGGCCTAGCCTTGCCACCTGGCATCCGGCCCTTAAGGCCTACTTTTGGTATAAGAATTCCGGCTACCACCGGCCCTACCATACAAGGTAGAATCTCACTGGTCGTTCGGCCACATCATATCAAGATGTAAAAGAAATCCCGGGCTATCGACTAGGATGGTCCACTAGTCTCCGGACACCGTCTGGGGTAGGGATAGCTAGTCCCACCCAACTGGGGTCTAACACCTAGCGGACCCACTGGTGCATCTCAAGACCCAATCACTGGCCGAGCTAAGCATTGGTCATTTCCGACCTCCACGCATCTCAGCGGACCATCTCATGCACATCACACAATCAAATGTCCTAGGGTTTCCTTATATACACTTCGCGCCATTGCCCGTATCCGGCCCTAATCCGATCTGCAGGGTCAACAAATTAATGCTACCCTTCCAAAAACGTGTACACCTAATAGTTCTAGGTGTCAAAAAAAATGAATACTAGAAGTTCTGGAAGTTGTGTCATTTCCTAGCTAGGTTTCCATATATACAAAGCATCTTGCGACAACTTACATGCTATCTAGCATTATACGCTACCTTGGGTGAGGAATTCTATGCACCAACCTTGGAATTCCACCCATGAATATTTCAGAACAACATGTGTAATTTAAAGAAAAGCAAGTATAATTTACATCAACTACTATCTATAACAACAAGATTCATCAATAACCATTGGTACACTGCATTTAGAATTAATTTCAATAAGAACAATTTATCTAGCATGGTAAGATAACAATAAATTCAATAACGCATAGAATACTAAGCATGGTAAAAATATTACATCATTTCAAAATTTAAGAGGAATGTGCTAAGGATAGTTACTACACTATCATTCCTACAATTACATGATTCAATAAATTAACTTGCTATAGTTAGAGTCCTTCCTAAGTATTATCATGCCTCTATTGATTTAGCACTCTAACTATGGAAATTACCATCTAAATCTCACCCCCTCCCTCCCCTAGGCTTGGCCAAACCTTGAGCAAGGTGAACCTTGCTCGGCCATGCCTCTTAGGGTAGGAAAGGAAGAGGAGAATTTATCCCCGACCCTAATTCATTGTCTACGCTATATCTTAATTGCATATTGACTAGTTTGCCCCTCCCCCTATACTTGGCCGACCCTTCTCATGAATTTTTAGGGTTCACTCGGCCAACCCTATGAGTTTTAGGGGAGACTAGTTTCTTAACACGTGAAATCGACGATTAAGAACACACTATTCATGAACTTGAGATCATCTGAGGGCTCTACTTCCGTCAAGGGAATTGGGGAAAATTTTGGCATGACCTTTCCCCTTTTCTTACGATTCGGCAGCCCTAGAACTTGAGAAAATGACAAGGAAAACAAGACTGATCCGACAAGAATTGATACAAACAATGAATACCCAACTCCGAAACCAAGATCCGACGGAAACTCGCGAGAAAACACATCTTAACACTTCAAGGGGTTCGGCTACCCGCCTCCCCCAATTCTTCAAATCTAACCACTCACCTTGCTTGACGAAGATGAAGGATCGGATGATGACGACCTCAAATCTTCCGGCGATGGCGCAAAATCCCAAATCGACCAAAATCTCCTTTCCTTGCTCCCTCTCCCTCTCTCCCTATGCGCTACCTTGTGCGACTCCAAGATGAGTCGCACGGCAGCATGGATGAGGGATTTTAATCCCTCATCTAATCTTCCATATTGGCCTTTGACTCTTACTCATGACTCGACTAACCCCAAGCTCGACTTGGGTTCCGACTCTACCCGCAACACGAGTCGATTTAAACTCGATTAAGGTATAAATGCATAAAAGAAAAGGGCCATTTTCCCAATTTAATTGCATACAACATTAGTCGAGTCATACCTATTACTCGAGGCAATCCTGAGGCTCGACTCGACTATTCCTGGGTCCGGCGCGCTGCACCAAAATAGATTTTTATATTAGGAAATTTTTCCCGGGTCTTACACCCAAGGGTTGCCCCTAGGCCTCGATCTCTGTTTTGATAAAACAAACATGAAACTAATGTATTTGTGAAGTTTTGAGTTCAAGTTGCGGCTACGATACGCACGCGAAGTTCGCTTGGAGAAAAACAAAAAATCGGCAAAAATGGCTTTGAAAATGAGCTTGTAGATAATCTAAAGTTAGGATTAGAATCTATGTAATATGACTCTAGGAATCTATCTCAAGCCAATTTGTAATGATATCCAAGTCATAACTTTGTAACGAAAACCCAAAAATGAAGCGCGCAAGAAATAAACTTCAAATTCCAGCCATCAGCCTAGATTCGGTCGACCGCCTGGTCAAACGACAAAAGCAAAAATTTAGTAGAAAGGAGCAGCTCAGTATTCGATCGACCGGTTGGTTGACTACCCGAAGCCAGAAAAGAACATTTTGGCATTCGATCGACCAGGTGGTCGACCGAATGTGGCCAGAAAGTGGCAGTAGGCTCGCGATCGCTGGGCGGTCGATCAGTCGGTCGATCAACGATCGACCGACAAGCGATCAGACGGCGTCCAACGGGCAGAAAAATGCTCGTTGGAGTGAACTGCCGAGTGAGGGGCTATAAATACCCTTCACCAACCTTCATTAACTCTTCTTAACTACTCTCATAAGCTTCCTATGTGTGATTTAAGCCTTTACAAGTTGATTTGCTCGCGCTTGCATCCCCGGACGATGATTTCTCACAAGTGCTCATCTTTCCTCGACTTCGGCTTCGATTCGTCCTCACCGTCTTGTGGAGTTGGAGGCGTTGAAGGCTTGAAAAGGAGCTCTTTGTTGTGGTCTATTCTTTAGCTCTTTTTATTGTAATTTTACTTATTGTTTAAACTTGATTTTTCATTGTAAGCTTGTTAGGTGTGCTAAGTTAAACACCTTAGGGTTTCCTTCATAGAATTGTGTTTTGCCTAGGTGAATAGGTTTGAGGTGTTCTCAAAGGATTAAGAAGCAAGTCCTCGGTTGTATTCAATGGGAAACACAAAGTCTATAAAGGATTTGGTTAGAAATCCTTGGTGTGGAGCCAAGGTAGTGGAGTAGGCGATTGGTCGAACCACTATAATTATTCATCTTTGCATTGCTTGTTTGATTGTGTTTAATTGCTAATTATTATTCGTCAAGCATTGTAATCTAGAAAGACATTTGTTTGGTTGCATTCGAAATCGAATCTAAACGAAAACGAATTTAACATAGTTTTAACCGAATACTATTCAACCCCTCTTCTAGTGTGGGTATTTGATTAACAATTGGTATCAGAGCAAGGTCTTAGGATTAGATTTAACTATCCACCCTACAATTTAGAATGTCTAGCGATATCCAACTAGCTCAAGGTTTCTCTATTCATAGTCCACCACTACTTGATGGAAACAACTATAACTATTTGAAAATTCGTATGAATAATTTCCTTCAATCACTTAGCATGGATGTATGGAGAATGATCCAAGTAGAGTATAAGCAACCCACTAAGGATATGAACTTTGGAGTGTTCTAGAGACTACACATGAAGGAACTTCACAAGTTAAGGAATCAAAGATAAACCTCCTCATGCATGACTATGAAATGTTTAAAATATTATCACATGAATCAATTGATGCCATGTATACTAGATTTCAAAATATTACAAATGGCTTAGCTAACCTTGGTAGAGATATAAGGGAAGAGGAGAAGGTAACAAAGCTCCTTCCTTCCCTTCCAAAAATTTGGGAGCTAAAAGTGATAGCGATCATGGAGGCCAAGGATTTGAGCAAGTTGAAGCATACCGAGCTCATTAGGTTTCTCATGACACATGAGACCCATATGAAGCAATACAAGGAGGAACATGCCCCCAAAGGCAAGACCATTGCCTTACAAGCATCACACCGGGTTGAAGAACCTCCATCATCCGAGGAGGAGATGGACGATTTTGAAGAAATGGTGATGATGACAAGGAGATTCATGAATTTCATGAAGGGAGGCATAAGAAAAGGCAAATGAGGCTACACATGCTTCAATTCCAACAAAACCGGGCACCTAAGAAAGGATTGCCCACTCCTCAAGATGGCTTCGACCTCCTATCTCAACAAGAAGGACAAGTACAAGAAGAACAAAAAGGCAATGATGGCTTCATGGGATGAGAGTGAATCCTCATCAAGTGAAGAGGAGACCAAGAGTGAGAAGGAAAACCTTTGCCACATGACAAACAACAATGAGGTAAAATTTATTTTTGGTGAGCTTTCATTTACACAAGAAGAACTAGAAAATGAATTTGATCAAATGCATGATGGATTTAATGCTATTAGGAAAAAGTTTAAAGAGCTTAAAAAGGACAACAAATATTTAGAGCTTGGAAATGATAATTTGCTACTTTCATGCAATGCATTAAGAAAAGAAGTAGATACCCTTAAGGAAGAAAAACGTGTCTTAGAGGATGCTAAGAAAGATTTAGAAAATGGAAACAAAAAATTAGAGAATGAAAATAAGTTCTTAAGTGATCAAGTAGAGCACTTGAATGATAGCATGCTAAACATAAAAAAGGAACTTTGCATGCTAAATGAAAAAATGACAACCTTACAAAATGTCATGCCCAAGGTTGTACATGCTAGAAAGTCATCAGACAATTATGCTCATGCACACTTTCATGCTCACACACATAGCACAAGAATATTTAATGAAAGTTATTTTTCATGTGGTATTTTTGGCCATATGGCTAGAGATTATGCACTTAAAAGGAACCCTAATGCTAGATTCACTTGGTTCCTAAGATGACTAATACTCAAAGACCCAAGAAGATTTGGGTACCTAAAATTGTCTCAAGCAAGTAGAAGCACGTGGATTTTGGATAGCGGTTGCTCGAAACACATGATGGGTGATATCAATCTTTTTGCAACCCTATCAAGCAAGGATGGTGGACATGTGACGTTTGGAGACAAGGCCAAAGGTAAGATTGTTGGCATTGGTGATATGGGTATACTTCCCTATCCATGCATTAAAAATGTCTTACTAGTTGATGGGTTAAAGCATAACTTGATTAGTATATCTCAATTATGTGATAATGGTTATGTAGTTATTTTTAAAACATCTAAATGCATCATTAGAAGTGCACCATCTAATGATATTGTGTTTATTGTAAATAGGCAAGAAAATGTATACACAATAGTTTTAAATGTATTGTCAAATCCTCATGTTAGATGTTTAGTTGCCATGGAAAATGATTCATGATTGTGGCACAGAAGGTTAGGACATGCTAGCATGAGCCTCATCCAAGAAATAACAAAAAAGAACTTAGTTAAATGTATACCTAAGATAAAATTTGAAAAGGACAAACTTTGTGAAGCATGTCAACATGGAAAACAAGTTAAGTCCTCATTTCATAGCATTAATCAAGTTAGTACATCTAGAATACTAGAACTTGTGCACATGGATCTCTTTGGTCCTTGTGATGTGGCAAGTCTAGGTGGAAAATTATATTGCTATGTCTTGATTGATGATTTCTCGAGATTTACATGGGTTTTTTCCTAGCTAAGAAAAATGAAACTTTTGACTTCTTTAAAAAAATTGCTAGGAGAGTCATAAATGAAAAAAGGAATTTCAATTTTGAAAATTAGAAGTGACAATGGAGGAGAATTTAAAAATAAAAAAGTTTTTTGAATTTTGTGATGAATTAGGTATTGAGCATACTTTTTTCTTCCCCTAGAACCCCTCAACAAAATTGGGTGGTTGAGAGGAAGAATAGAACCTTACAAGAAATGGCTAGGACCATGCTTTGTGAAAATAATTTGCCTAAGTACTTTTGGGCCGAAGCCATAAATACTTCTTGTCATGTTCTTAATCGTGTTTTGTTAAGACCTAAAATTAAGAAAATACCTTCTGAGCTTTGGAATGATAGAATCCCAAGTGTGGGATATTTTCGAGTTTTTGGATGCAAATGTTTTATCTTAGACACTAAGGAACATCTCGGAAAATTTGACTCTAAATTCGATGAGGATATTTTTTTAGGTTATTCTACTAGTTCTAAAGCTTATAGAGTTTATAATCGTAGAACTATGATAGTTGAAGAATCTATACATGTTACCTTTGATGAAACTAATGATTTTTCTAGAAATGTTAAGATTGCGAATGTAGGTGAGGAACTTGAGGAATTGACATTTCATGACAAGGAGGTTGAAGATGAAAACAATGAGGAAACTCATCATGAAGAGCCTTAGCCTTCATCTTCAACCTTACCTCAAGGTGAAGAAGAAGAAGAAGAAGAAGAAGAATAAGAGGAAGCTCTATCACATGAAACTTCCGTGAAACTTATGCTCCCATAGCTAGATTAGAAGCAATTCGCATGCTTTTAGCTTATGCAAGTTTTAAAGGTTTTAAGCTTTTTCAAATGGATGTTAAAAGTGCATTTTTGAATGGCTTTATTGATGAAGAAGTTTATGTTGAGCAACCCCCCATTTTTGAAAGTTTTGAGTTTCCAAACCATATTTTTAAACTTAAAAAGGCTTTGTATGGTTTAAAATAAGCCCCTAGGGCATTGTATGAACGGCTTTCCACGTTTTTGATTGATCAAGGTTTTAGCATTGGAAAAGCCGATGTTTCTCTCTTCATTAAAAATGATAAAAATGACATTTTGCTTGTGCAAATTTATGTGGATGATATTATATTTGGTGCTACTAATGAATTACTATGTGAGTGGTTTGCAAAGTGTATGCAAGAGGAGTTTGAGATGAGCATGATGGGAGAACTCTCATTCATGCTTGGCCTCCAAATCAAGCAAACCAACAAAGGGATCTTCATAAATCAAGCCAAGTACACAAAGGAGCTCATCAAAAGATTTGGGACGAATGAAGCCAAGTGTAAAGTAGATAGAAAAAGCACCAGTGGGTGTTGTAAATTCCTAGGGATGAGTCTTGTTTCTTGGTTTTCAAAGAAATAAAACTTGATGACACTTTCAACTACAGAAGTTGAATACATCGCCGCGGCTAGTTGTTGTGCACAAGTCCTTTGGATGAAACAAACACGTTTAGATTATGAACTTAAATGTTCATGTATACCTATACAGTGTGACAACACTAGTGCTATCAACTTGACAAAAAAATCGTATTTTACACACTAGGACCAAACACATTGATTTAAGGCACCATTTTCTTAGAGATAATGTAGCTAAGAGAAATATATTCGTAGAATTCGTATCCACCGATAAACAACTTGCAGATATATTTATAAAACCCTAGAATGAAGAGAGCTTCACAAATCTAAGGATGCAATTAGGAATTTGTACTTTGCCGGATGCTTAAGTTTTCAAAATTTGCATGTCTTTTAAAAAATTGTATTTTTTTGGTATCATCACACTTATGTAATGCTATGTAGTGGGGCTTTGCGACTTATCGATGTTAGTCTTCTATAGGCTTACATTGGTAGGAAGGACTATAGTGGTAGATGATACTTGGATTTATGATTTTTCTCGGATTTCTCGCTAAACTCATTAATAGTACATTAATTTTTGCCCTTTTTGATTGATGTCAAAAGGGGGAGAAAGGATAATGTCACATTTGTTTTATAATGCATAAAGTTAGGGGGAGCGATAAACTTGGTATGCATATTGATAGGGGGAGCATAGGTTAGCTTATGTTTAAGCAATCTATATAGATTATCAAAACTCACAAATGTATCCCTTAAAATTATTGAATTTCATACTTTGTTTGTCATCATCAAAAAGGGAGAGATTGTTGGCCCAAGGGTTGCCCCTAGGCCTCGATATCTGTTTTGATGATAACAAACATGAAACTTATATATTTGTGAAGTTTTGAGTTCAGGTTGCGGCTACGATACGCGCGCGAAGTTCGCTTGGAGAAAAATAAAAAATTGGGGAAAAAGATTGGAAATGAGCTCTTTGTTGTGGTCTATTCTTTAGCTCCTTTTATTGTAATTTACTTGTTGTTTGAACTTGATTTTTCATTATAAGCTTGTTAGGTGTGCTAGGTTAAACACCTTAGGGTTTCCTTCGTAGAATTGTGTTTTGCCTAGGTGAATAGGTTTGATGCGTTCTCAAAGTGTTGAGAAGAAAGTCTTCGGTTGTATTCAAAGGGAAACACAAAGTCTATAAAAGATTTGGTTAGAAATCCTTGGTGTGGAGCCAAGGTAGTGGGGTAGGCGGTTGGCCGAACCATTTTAATTACTCATCTTTGCATTGCTTGTTTGATTGTGTTTAATTGCTAATTATTACTCGTCAAACATCGTAATCTAGTAAGACGTTTGTTTGGTTGCATTCGAAATTTAATCTAAACAAAAATGAATTTAACGTAGTTTTAACCCAACACTAATCAACCCCCTCCCCCCCTTCTAGTGTGGGTATTTGATCAACACAAATCCCTTGACATGTCTTATGAGGAACTATTAGAAGAATCTCAAAAAATGTATGCCTTGCTTATGAAAAAGAATAAGAAAAATAGAAAACTAAATAAAGAAAATTTAAGGCTTAGTTCTCATGTACATGAACTAGAAAATAAAAAATTGAATACAAGTACACTTGTTTCTTGCCATGATGATTTTAAGTTTGAAATTGAGAATTTAAAAAGTGAGGTAAAAGATTTGAGAAATGAAAATGAAGATTTGAAATGAAAAATGAAACTTAGAAGTAATGATTTGAAAAGTGATTTCAAACTTGAGAATGAGAATCTAAAAGATGAGAATTGCAAATTGAAATCTCAAGAAGTTAGAAAATTGAGGTTGTAGTTTTAAGTAAAAGAGTAAATGAAATTAATGATGTTTATTCTTCTAGGAAGTTTGAAAAGAAAAGTGTTTCTTTCAAGAATGCTCATGATAACTATAAATCTCATATTAGATATTCCACATTTACACCTCATTTAAAGAAAAATGAAAACAAAGAATTTCAGGGTCATTGTTTTTATTGTGGTGTTTACGGGCATGTTATATATGATTACACATTTAAGATAAACCCGAAGTGGTGTTAAGGCACTTTGGGTAGCTAAGCCCTCTAACCCCAAGGACCTAAATCAGTTTGGGTACCAAAGATTTCATGTTCTCTTGTAGGGGGAGCAATCACACAAGGATGAGTTGATGATGGTTGATGGGAGTTGAATGAAGACTTAAAGCTTTACCAAATCCAAGTTGCAACTTCGTATTGTATGGATGACTTCGGTATGAAAAATCAGCGTCTACTTAATTTGGTATCATCTCCTTACTTTGCTTTGTTTCGTTCAAGTTGGAGTGTATGATACTTGTTTAATTCGAGTTGATTCTTACCACTCTTGATATGGTTTTATCAAATATTTTTTTATTTTTGATTTTCGGTCTCCTCGGAGACCTTTGTAGCCTATAATGGGCTCATGCGACCTTGCGGTTCTAAATCGTTGGCTCATTGTGGTCTTTCGGTTTTCAACCAATAGGAAGAGTTGGAGATCATGTTTTCATTTATATTTCATTTGTGATCTCTTAAAATTCGTTTTGGTATAATTTGATTTCTTTAAAGATGAATTTAAAGCTATTTAGCAAAGTAGACATTGATAATGTTACTTGATTCTTCTCTTTGATACTTAGTTTGATAACTTGCTAGTAGTCAAATTTTCATTATGCTACTAATGATTATTACTTGCAAGTTATAATTAAATGGAAGGCTTTAGAAATTTGAAAGAAAAAGATAAGTTTGGCAAAATTTCCAAGAATGAGGTATGATTTTGGTTTTACAAAAATCTTAGTTTAATACTCAATATTAATGCTTTAAAAATGTCTCTATACTCATGATTGAATTTGCATGATAACTTCTTGAAATCTCATGAGTATGATGAATTTTAGTACTTAGGCAATTTTCACTTAATGAAACTTGTTCTAGGTTAAGATTTGTTTCTAGCGACCTCATTTTTAAGTCTACACCCAATAAACATGTAGTGTTTAAACTTGAAATTTCATGTGTAGGAACAAGGTGATAAATAGATCACTTTAGGAACAACAAATTGACTTGGACACTTTATTTTAAGTCCAAATTTCATAAACATGTTTAGGAATAGGTATGACATATTTCCATGCATTTAGAATGAAAAATTCACATTGATATGGATAAAATGACATAGATGTCATTTCATTATAACCTCTTTTGAATCAAGTTGACCCAAGTCAACAAATTGACTTAGAGTTCTCATTTTCAATTCATATTTGAGGAACATGTTAAAATTTACTCATGTTAGGTGTCCATAGATTTAAGTTTGAAAAATCATGACTAAATGATAATATTAACCTTAGTAAAGTTTCATGATAACTTGCCTGTTTTAGGATGAAACCATGCTAGATTGATAACTTGGTCTAAGGACACTATGTTCATCTCAAACTTGACATACACTCTTTAAATAACTATTTTGTAGTGTCATGAAAGTTTGAATAAAAACTGAGTACGTTTTAAAAAATAATTAAAAATTACATAAATGCTATTGAAATTTTAGAATTTTAGTTAATTTTAGAAAACTGTAAAAAACTCCTTTTACTTTGGAGAAGAAGGCTTGTTTTTGAGGCATATATCCCAAGGAAAATTATCATCCCAGAAAAAGAAACATGAATCACGTTTTGTTGGATGAATCAAGACATTGAGAGAAGAAGAGATGAAGAAACCACACAACATTGAGTATAATCTCATGAATGATAGCTAAAGATTAAGCATTTTACTTTGGAGAAGAAGTAGAAAGCTTAGAAGAAAGGGAAGAGGGTTTTGGCAGCCGGTCGAATGGGCAAGAAAGCCCTAGTTTCGGGCTTAATAACCTTAGTTGAATGGTCTGGATTAAGTCTGGCAGAAAACTGGACAAACCAGATCATTTTCCGCCCGCCGGTCGATCGGGTGGTCGCAAGTCGATCGACCACTCGATCTGCCATGGGTTTTTAACCCTTAAAGAAAAATTATTTTTGAGAGATGTGTAGATTTAAATTTTATGAAATTTTTTTCATATTAACTATACTTTATGAGGATTCCAAAAAATCAAGAATCACTCAAAAAGGATGTCTCTACAATTTTCTAGAAATTCTACGAGTTCTCAATGACATTTTTGTAAATATGAGTCATTTATCCAACGATTTCAGATTTTGTTCAAATTTTCTAGATACCAACATATGACCATTTAAGACATGTATGCTAAGTTTGAGACCAAGATAATGCCAAAAAAAAAATTTATCTTAGCATCATTTTGTTTCAGAGATAAGCATAATACTATAAAGTTGCTAATTATCGATTCTTAACTTATACTCATGGTTTTTCAAGTGAAGACACATGTGCACTCAATATAAGTGGATCTAAATATCTTTTCCAACTACTACCTCAATATGATAATATTTAATGTGAATTTTAACCTAGAGCACATTTCAATTGATCAAGAAATCATACAATTTCTTAAGATATCAAGGTTTTGCCTACTCATGCAATTTCATAGATTTGGCACTAAAAAATAATCATGAGTGTGGAGGCATCATGAAGTCATGAATATTCAATATTTAAAAAATATTTTACCAAACTTAAACTCATACCTCATTCTTGGAGTCTTGCCAAACTTGCCTTTTCTTTTTTCCTCATAATAATATAGTCTTCCATTAACATTCACAACTTGCAAGTAGACTTCATTATTAGATAATGAAATTAAGGCTACTAGCAAGCTAACCAAAACCAAATAGCAAAGAGAAGAATCAAGTATCATTTTCAAAGTCCACTTTGCTAAATAGTTTGAAATTCGTTTCAAAATAAATTATCGTGAATTCGAAATGAATCGAGAGATTTCAAAATATGAAATATTTAAAAGATAAGATCTCCAACCCTTCCTATTGGTTGAAAACTGAAAGCCACAATTAGCCTACATGCTACATAGGTCTCCGAAGAGACTAGGAAATCAAAATAAAAAACCATTTCATAAAGTAAATCGAGAGCACGGAGATCAACTAGAGTTAAACATGGTATCATAATCTTCAACTAAGGTAAAAATAATGCAAGATAGAAGATGATGCCGAAATAGTTTTGATGCCAACTGCCTAAGGCATCAAGGTAGCTTGAAGTTGCAACCAAGGGAGAATTCATCATTCAAATCCATGGTCAACTTCAACATATTAGTGTGGTAGCTCCCCCTACAAGAGAACAAGAAACTTTTAGTACCCAAATGGCTTTGGGTCATTGGGGGTGAGATGACCTAGGAATCCAAAGTGTCTTAGCAACACTTGGATTTCTTTTAAATGCACAATCCTGAATGGCATGGCCATTTATACCATAACAAAAACAATTTCCATGAAACTTTTTCTTTTGAACATGAGGTTTAAAGGAGGAATGCATGACATTTGAACTAAGATGAGCATGAGCATTCTTGAGAGAAATATTCATTTTCTTATGATCATGAGGTCTAGAGATAGAGTACTTAACATGACAAGCATGAGATGCATGAATGTTATCAAAAGTGTTATTTCTCCTTTTCGGTTTTTTAAAGGTAGAAGCTTTTGTAAATTCATTTACCTTTTTACTCATTACTAAAACCTCATTTTTTAGGTCATTTATGGATTTATATAACGCATGCATTTGAGATTTTAACATTAGATTTTCCTTATTGATTTTGAGTTTTCATTTTTCAAAATCTCATTCTCAATTTTGAAATCCTTTTTCAAGTTTTCATTTTCAAGCTTTAAGTCCTTAAGCTCAAGTTTCAACATATCATGACAAGGATCAAATGAGCTAGATCTCAATTTCTCATTTTCTAATTCTAGAGCATGTATGTGTGAACTAAGTTTAGAATTCTCATTTTTAATCCTTTTGTTTTCCTTATCCTTTTTCAAGAGCAAGGCATACATATTTTTATACTCATCCATTAATTCATCAAAATCATGAGAGCTAGATGAGTTAATACTATCAATATTATTAACATGACTAGAAGGAGAGGAGAGTACCTCATTATTATAATTCACGAGGCAAGCTTTTGAAGTAACTTCATGGTGATTGCAAGAGGATGTTTCATTTGAGTGGGATGATGATGTGGAGGCATTCGACCTCTTCTTTGCCTTGTTCTTCATGGTAGGGCAGTTCTTCCTTACATGCCCTTTTTCTTGGCACACATGGCAAATCACCTTCCTTTTCCTATTTCTTGTGCTTTTATGACTAGAGGCACTATGGGCTTCAAAAACCATATTAGTATTGGGTGAATGACAATTGTCATCACTCCCCTCATCAAATGTATTGAGCTCTTCGGTTTTTGCATAATTATAAAACATGTTTAAAGTAGCCCAAATATCGAATGTGGAAGTACAATGCATGATTTTCTCAAACACATTATTTTCCAAAGAACAAAATATGCAATTTATAGCTTTAGCATTTAACTCAAACATGCTAATTTGTTCTTGGGTCCATGCATTCATGTCTTCCTTGGGTTCACTATATCTAATTTTTACCATGTTGAAAATACCTAAACCTTGAGTCTTTAAGAAGGTACACATCCTAGACTTCCAAATACCAAAGGTTGACTCATCGAACCTAAGAAGAGAAGACTCTACCAACTCAGGTGCCATTTTTCGGATTGAGAGAAAGTGTAGGAGAGATGGTGAAATCTCAATCTACAGTCTCGCTCTGATACCAATTGTTTTACGAAATGACACACTAGAGGGGGGGTGAATAGTATGTTATCTAAATCTATTTGCCTAATTTTGATTTTAATCGTTTCGTATATTATTTAGGCAAATTGCAATTTTACGATTAAATGCAGAAGTAAGATAAACCAATTAAGCACAAACAAAAGATTACAATGCTAACACACAAATTTATAGTGGTTCGGCCCCAATGCCTACTCCACTACCTAAGCACCCCGCTTAGGATTTTTAAACTAAGTTTACTAGATTAAATTGACTTGAAGAGACTCACTTAATTCTATTGTTGATTCTATCACTTCTGCTATGCATGATGTTAATATGGTAGCTTCAGAAAGACTCTGACTGTGTTTATGGTCCTTGGATTAAGGTCTCTAGAAAACCTAGGAAATCTTTGTTGGCTTAAGGGTCTCTCTTAAGCCTCGATCTTTATTTTGATGATAACAAACATGTATTTAATCCAAGTGTGAAGTTTTGAGTTCAGGTTGAGGTTGCGATAAGCATGCCAAGTCCATTCAAACGAGATGAAAGAAAATATCGTCAAAGAAATGGAAGAAGAAATGCTCGGGCTTAGATCAAGTAGAATTCATGTAATATACCCCTAGATAAGTTTATCCCAAGCCAAAATTGTAAAGTTATCCAAGTTGGAACTTAGTAACCAAACCCATAAAAAGGCATGAAAAAAAATCCAAGAAGAAGTCAGCCTCAGCCTGAGTTCGGTCGATTGGTCGGTCGATCGAACAAGGCAGTATTCTGCCAAGCAGACTATTTGGTCGACCAAATGGTCGACCGAAGTAGGTGAAGTAATCTGCGCAAGGCTGCGTCGGTCGACCGACCGAAGCAAAAAATGGGCAGAATGGTCACCGATCGACCGATCGGTCGACCGGGTTGGAGATCGCTTGACGCGCGACCCTGGCTCCATTGATTCAGTCGATCGACTAGTCGACCGAGCTCTCTCATCCAGCTAGTGATCGCAGTGGCAGTCGATCTGTCGGTCGACCGACCGATCGATCGACCAGCTACCGAACGGCTTCAACGGCTATTTTTTTGCTCGTTGAACGGTCCGTTTGGGTGCGGGGTTATAAATACCCCTCACCCAACTTTTTTAAATCTTCTTAGAACTTTTATTGAGCAATTAAAGAAGTTTTTGAGCCTTCATAAAGAGTGAATTCGTGTGCGCCCTCTGCTTTCGTCGATAACTCATTTCAAGCATTGCTTCCCTGCTTCCTTCAATCTTGTTGCAATACAAAGAGTCATCATCCTGCAAGTTGGAGACGTAAAGGCGGTGGAAAGGAGTCTTGGTTCATTTTACATTCTTAAGCTCTTTCATCTGTATTTGATGTTTATTGTAATCTTGTTTTCCATTTAAGATAGCTGATAGGTGTGCTAGGAAACACTTAGGGAAAACTTTATAGAATTGTGTTCTGCCTAGGTGAATAGGATTGAGGTGTTCTCAGAGTGGTGAAAAGAGTGTTCTCAGTGTATTCAAAGGGAAACATAATCTCTATAAAGTAGTGGTTAGAAATCCTTGGTGAGGAGCCAAGGTAGAGGAGTAGGCAGTTGGCCAAACCACTATAATTATTCTTGTGTGCATTGCTTACTTGCTTTTGTCATTGCTATTAATATTTGATCACATTTCTTGCTAAGAAACACTTGCACCTAAGTGAAGATAAAATTGAACAAAAAGAAAAGAATTGAAAAAGGGGACAGACACTATTCAACCCCCCCTTCTAGTGTCGGGTTTCACACAACAATTGGTATCAGAGCCAAGTCGTAAGTCTAGATTTAACCATCTTCCCTACAATTCAAGATGTCTAGTGAAATCCAATTAGCTCAAGGGTCCTCTACTCATACTCCACCACTATTTGATGGGAACAACTATGCTTATTGGAAGATTCGCATGAATGACTTCCAACAATCCTTAGGCATGGATGTATGCAGGATGATTCTAGTAGAGTATAAACAACCCGATAAGGACATGGACAAATGGGACCAAGAAGATATTAGACTTTTTAATGCAAATGCAAAGGCCGTCAATGCTTTATATTGAGGCTTATCAATTAATGAATTCAATAGGATCTCAACATGTAAGTCCGCATATGAAGTATGGAAGGTCCTAGAGACGACCCATGAAGGGACTTCACAAGTAAAAGAATCAAAAATAAGCTTACTAATGCATGATTATGAGATGTTTAAAATGCTATCACATGAGTCTATTGATGTCATGCATGCTAGATTTCAGAATATTACAAATGGCTTAGCTAACCTTGGCAGAGAAATAAGGGAAGAGGAGAAGGTAAGGAAGCTCCTCCATTCCCTGCCAAAATCTTGGGAGTCCAAAGTCACAGCCATCATGGAAGCCAAGGACTTGAGCACCTTGAAGATTACTGAGCTCATTGGGTCTCTCGTGACACATGAGACCCACATGAAGCAATACCAAGAGGAAGATGCCCCCAAAGGCAAGACCATCGCCTTAAAAGCATCACATCGAGCAGAAGAGTCATCATCATCTGAGGAAGAGACAGATGATCTTGAAGAAATGGCCATGCTAGCAAGAAGATTCATGAGTTTCATGAGAGGAGGCATGAGGAAGGGAAGAGGAGGCTACACATGCTACAATTGCAACAAGACCGGGCATCTAAAGAAAGATTGCCCACTTCTCAATATGGCCTCCACCTCCAACCCTCACAAAAAGGAAAAGTACAAAAAGAAGAAGAAGGCAATGATGGCCATGTGGGATGAAAGCGAGGCCTCATCAAGTGAAGAAGAAGTAAAGAGTGAAAAGGCAAACCTTTACTTGATGGCAAAGGATGATGAGGTAAGATTTATTTTTGGTGAAGTTTCATTTACTCAACAAGAGCTAGAAATTGAATTTGAGCAAATGCATGATGAATTCAATGTCATTAGGAGAATGATAATCTATTACTTTCATGCAATGCCTTAAGGAAAGAAGTAGACACCCTTAAGGAAGAGACATGCACCCTAGAAAAAGCTAAGAACTTAGAAAATGATAACCGAAAATTAGAAGATGAAAACAAGTATTTAAGTGATCAAGTAGAGAATTTAAATGATAGCATGCTAACATTAAAGAAGGAACTTTGCATGCTTAATAAAAAGATGACAACCATGTAAAATATCAAGCCTAAAGTAGTTCATAAAAAGAAATCATCATACTTCCATGCTCACACACACACTAGAAGAAAATTTAATGGAAATTATTTTTCATGTGGCATATTTGGCCACATGGCCAAGGATTGTGCATTAAGAAGGAACCCACATGCAAGATTTACATGGGTTCCCACAATGACTAACACTCAAGGACTCAAGAAAATTTGGGTACCTAAAGTGGTCTCTTCTCCTCTTGTAGGTGGAGAAGCATCCTCAAGCAAGTAAGAGCACTTGGATATTGGATAGCGGTTGCTTAAAGCACATGATGGGAGACATCAATTTAATTGCAACCCTATCGAGTAAAGATGGTGGACATGTCACATTTGGAGACAATGCCAAAGGTAAGATTGTTGGCATTGGTGACATAGGTATACTCCCTTACCCATGCATTAAGAATGTTTTATTAGTTGATGGGTTAAAACATAATTTGATTAGTATATCACAATTATGTGATAATGGATACATAATAGTTTTTGAAGCATCTAAATGTATTATTAGAAGTGCACCATCAAATGATATCATGTTTATTGGAAATAGGCAAACAATGTATACACCTTAGAATTAAATGTCTTGCCAAATCCTCATGTTAGATGCTTAGTTGTCATGGAGAATGTCTCTTGGTTGTGGCATAGAAGGCTAGGACATGCTAGCATGAGCCTCATCCAAGAGATATCTAGGAAAGGATTAGTTAAAGGCTTACCCAAAATAAAGTTTGAAAAAGACAAACTTTGTGATGCATGTCAACTAGGTAAGCAAGTCAAATCTTCATTTCATAGCATTAATCAAGTTAGTACATCTAGAATTCTTGAGCTTGTGCACATGGCTCTCTTTTGTCCATGTGATGTAGCTAGTCTAGGTGGAAAGCTATATTGTTATGTATTAGTTGATGATTTTTCTAGATTCACATGGGCTTTTTTTTTGCCAAGAAAAATGAAACCTTTGAGTTTTTCAAAAAGTTTACAAAGAAAGTTTCAAATGAAAAAGGAGTATCAATTTTGAAAATTAGAAGTGACAACGGAGGGGAGTTTAAAAATGAAAAAAAAATTGAGTTTTGTGATGATTTAGGCATTGAACATACTTTTTCTACCCCTAGAATCCCTCAACAAAATGGGGTAGTTGAGAGGAAGAATAGAACCTTATAAGAAATGGCTAGGACTATGCTATGCGAAAATAATTTGCCTAAGTATTTTTGGGCCGAAGCCATAAATACTTCTTGTTATGTTCTTAACCAAGTTTTATTGAAACCAAAAATTAAGAAAACACCTTTTGAGCTTTGGAATGGTAAAATCCCAAATGTGGGATATTTTCATGTTTTTGGATGCAAATGTTTTATATTAAATACTAGGGAGAATTTAGGAAATTTTGATTCTAAATCCGATAAAGGGATTTTCCTAGGTTACTCCACTAATTCTAAGGCATATAGAGTTTACAACCGTAGAACAATGATTGTTGAAGAATCCATGCATGTCACGTTTAATGAAACTAATGATTCTTCTAGAAATGTGAAGATTATGAATGTAGGTGAGAAACTTGAGGATCTTACACTTCATGATAAAGAAGTGGAGGATGAAGATAATGAGGAGACCCAACATGAAGAACCTCCATCCTCAAATCTACCTCAAGTTGAAGATGAAGATGAAGAAGCTCTACCACCTCTCCCTAAAGGATATCGATTGGTAAGAGATCATCCAATGGACCAAGTCATTCGAGAGCCTTCAACGGGAGTGGTAACACATTCTAAACTCAAGAATGTTTGTCAATATGTTGCTTTTGTATCTCAAGTAGAACCTAAGAACATTAAGGAAGCAATAGAAGATGAGTTTTGGGTACTCAATCAATTTGCTATAAATGATATATGAGACTTAGTGCCTAGACCTAGTGAACAAACCATAATTGGAACTAAATGGGTATTTAGGAATAAACTAGATGAAAAAGGATTGGTTATTAGAAACAAAGCTAGGTTAGTGGCACAAGGGTACAATCAACAAGAAGGAATAGACTATAATGAAACTTATGCTCCCGTAGCTAGATTAGAAGCAATTAGAATGCTTTTGGCATATGCTAGCTTTAAGGGTTTTAAACTTTTTCAAATTGATATAAAAAGTGCATTTTTAAATGGTTTTATTAATGAAGAAGTCTATGTTGAACAACCCCCCGGATTTGAAAGTTTTGAGTTTCCAAACCATGTTTTCAAACTTAAAAATGCATTATATAGTTTAAAATAAGCCCCTAGGGATTGGTATGAAAGGCTTTCAATTTTTCCTAATTGAACAAGGTTTTGATATTGGAAAAGCCGAAGTTTCACTTTTCATTAAGCATCATGAAAATGACATGTTATTAGTTCAAATTTATGTTGATGACATAATTTTTGGTGCTACTAATGAAATGTTTTGTAAGTGGTTTTCTAAATGTATGGAAGATGAGTTTGAGATGAGCATGATGGGAGAACTCTCCTTCATGCTTGGTCTCCAAATCAAGCAAACCAACAAAGGGATCTTCATCAATCAAGCCAAGTACACAAAGGAGCTCATCAAAAGGTTTGGGATGAATGAAGCCAAGATAGCTTCTACACCTATGAGCGCATCCATCAAGCTTGTCAAAGATGAAGAGGGCATTAAAGTGGACGAAAAATGATATCGAGGTACGATTGGTAATCTTCTTTATTTAACCGCAAGTAGACCCGATATCATGTTTAGTGTTTGTGTATGTACTAGGTTTCAATCTTGCCCTAAAATGTCTCACTTAAGTGTGGTAAAACACATATTGAGGTATTTAAAGGGCACGGTTGACTTAGCATTATGGTATCCATGTCATACATCATTTGATTTAATCATTTTTTTGGACGCTAATTTTGCCGGATGTAAGGTAGATAGAAAAAGCACTAGTGGGTGTTGTCAATTCTTAGGAGCGAGTCTTGTTTCTTGGTTCTCAAAGAAACAAAACTCAGTTGCGCTTTCAACTACCGAAGCGGAATACATCGTTGCGGCTAGTTGTTGTGCGCAAGTCCTTTGGATGAAACAAACCCTTTTAGACTATGGACTTTGGTATTCTTGCATACCTATACAATGTGATAATACTAGTGCAATAAATTTAACCAAAAATCCCATTTTACACTCTAGAACTAAGCATATTGACTTGAGACATCATTTTCTTAGGGATAATGTGACTAAGGGAAATATATCGATAAAATTTGTATCCACCGATAAACAACTTGCCGATATATTTACAAAACCCATGGTTGAAGAAAGCTTCATAAGTTTAAGGATGCAATTAGGAATTTGTGTTTTTCCTAGTAATTAAAATGTTTTTCTTTAAAATGTATATGCTTTTCAAAAATTGCATTCAATACAGTATCATCACACTTATGTATTCCTCTGTAGTAGGGCTTTGCGACCAATTGGTGTTTGCCTTCTCTAGGCTTACATTAATGGGAAAGACGATAGTCGTAGATGATACTTAGTTATTGTGGCTTTCTTGATTTTTTATGATTTCACTCATTAATTGTACCTTAATTCTTACCCTTTTTTATTGATGTCAAAAGGGGAAAAAAAGTAAGGTCACACTTGGTTTTCACGATGCATATAGTTAGGGTGAGTTTTATAGTTAAGGGAGAGTTAAAAATGATATGCACATTGATAGAGGGAGCATAGGATGAGTTATAGGAATTTGAATATGCACATTGATAGGGCGAGCATAGGAGCATAGGTTGAGTCACAAGTGGTTAAATGCATATGCTAAGTTACATATCTTGCATGTCCTAACTCATGAATGCCTTAACTCAAACTCACAAACACTTATGCTTTCTAAAAATTTCATGTTATGTTTGTCATCATCAAAAAGGAGGAGATTGTTGGCTTAATGGTCTCTCTTAAGCCTTGATCTTTATTTTGATGATAACAAATATGTATTTAATCCAAGTCTTAAGTTTTGAGTTCAGGTTGAGTGTAAGACCCGAAAAAGTTTCCTAATATAAAAATCTATTTTTGTGCAGTGCATCGAACCCGGGGCTAGTCGAGTCGAGCCTCAGGATCGCCTTGAGTGAAAAGGTATGACTCGACTAATGGATCATGAAGTCTATTTGGATAATTAACTTTCCTTTTATGAAATCATACCTTAAATTAAGTTAACTCGAGTCATGTTATGGGTTGAGTCGGAACCCAAGTCGAGTTTGGGTTTAGGTCGAGTTCTGGGTATGACTTAAGTGAGCCTTGAAGCCATCTTTGGAAAGATGGTTGAGGGGATAAAATCCCCCTTATGGCAGCCGTGCGACTCACACATTGAGTCGCACAAGGCCACAAGGGAGAAGAGCAGAAGGAGCAAGGAGGATTGGGGGCTTGGATCGATCCGAAACTCACGTCATTTCTGGAAAATCTCAAGTCGTCGTCACCCGATCCTTGTTTCTTGGCGATCTAGGTGAGTGGTTATTGTTTTAAAGGTTTGGGGGAGGCGGGTGGCCGAACCCTAGTTGAAAGTTTGAGTTCTCGTGATTTTTTTCCGACGATCCATGATTTCAACGTCACGTATTCACTATTTTATGAATCTTCTTGTCGGATCTCACTGTTTTAATTGTCGATATATGTATTTTTGGGGCTGCCGAATCATGAGAAAAGGGGAAAGGTCATGCCGAAATTTTCCCCGATTCCCTTGACGGCAAGAAGGCCCTTAGATGACCTTATATCACTGTTTTGATGTAATTCTTTTGAACACCTCGCATATGATGAAGTATGTCCTCTCTAAGCCCCTTGAAGTGGCCGAATGAACCCTAAAATTCATGAAGAGGGTTCGGCCAAGGGTGAGGGGGAGGTTAAGTTATTCATTGGTATTTAAGTTGTACGCGGAATTGAAGAGACAAGGTATAGTTAAAGTCTCCTCCATCTTTCCCTACCCTAAGGACCCTAGCCGAGCAAGGTTTCCCTTGCTCATGGTTCGGCCAAGGTTAGGGAGAGGAGGAGAGACTTGCTTTCGATGAAAATTTCATGATCTTAGGGATCACACATAGGGACATGACAATACTTAGAAAGAACACCAAGTTTAGCATGTAGCTTAATTGATTTAAATTGTAGTAATGCTAGTTTGTAACCATACATAGCATTTGATCCTTAAACTTTAGATGTTGACAATGTTACCATGTTTTATAATTCATACATGTTATTTAAATTCATTACTACCTTGCCATGCTAGATAATTGCCCTTATTGTGCTAATATTCCTAATGTAGTATAAGAATTGTTATGCAAGTGCATTATGGTTATATATGATGAACGTTGTAATATATGAGCATTTTTCTTTGGATTATGCATGCTGCCCTAAATGTTCTTGGATGGTATTCCAAGGTTGATTCATGGGAATTCTCACCTAAGACAGTGTAGAAGGCTAGGTAACATGTAAGGTGTCACTAGATGTTCATAGCACATTTATGGAAACTTAGATATGAGACGATAACACTTCTATGACTGCTTGTATACTTTTGGAAACTTAGAACTCGTAGGTGCATATATACTGAAAGGGGCGGCATGAACTGTTGAATCGGTAGCCGGACATAGGCTAGATACGGGCAAAGGCCCAAAGTGTATCTATATATATATGGAAACCCTAGGATATTCATTGTGTAATGTGCTTGAGATGGTCCGCCGAGGAGCGAGGAGGTCGAAAATGACCAATGCTCAGCTCGGCCAGTTTGGGTCTAGAGGTGCGCCAGCGGGCCCGCTAGGTGCCAGACCCCAGTTGGGTAGGACTAGCTATTCTTACCCCAGACAGTGTCCGAAGACTAGTGGACCATCCTAGTCGACAGCCCGGGATTGTTTGCTTGCATCTTGTGATGATGTGGCCGATGGCCAAGATGATGCTACCTGGTATGGTAGGGACGGCTGTAGCCGGGATATATTGCTATGAGTAGGCGCAAGGGCCGGATGCCAGAAGCTTGATAAGCCAAGGTGACAGGTTATCATGTACAGTTGGTACTGATGGGTCCGTTGACGGTCTGTAGTTGCATTAGAAACACACTTTACTTCCTTGTACATTCCTTTATTGCCTTGTATGATATATATGCATGTCTGAGGCTTATGTGGAGGTTTATTTGAGCCACTCACTGAGTCCCAAGTGGACTCACAGTTTAGTTTTATTTTTGCAGAGCATGAGCAGTAGCTTGGTGTCAACATGGTGTAGCTGGAGGGCGAAGGCGGTGCCATATCTCGTAGCAGCGTCCATGAGTCTTAGACTAGTCCTAGTTATGTGGGTTTTATTTTTGCACTGACGGTTGTATTTGAAAAGAACTGTAAAACTTGATATTTGACCATTTGGATTTGATGTTGATGTTTCTTCTTGTTTTGAAAAACTTATATATTGTGACTTGCAAACTTTTTATAAAGTATGTTAAGTTTCTTTCAGTCGATATGTTTTGGTTTCTTGATGTCAGTGTAGATAGTAGGCTACAGGGCAGGATGTGGGCCATGGACGGGTCACACTACCCTTAGTCGGGGTGTGATATTGAGGTTGCGATAAGCATGCCAAGTCCGTTCAAACGAGACGAAAGAAAAGATCGTCAAAGAAACGGATGAAGAAAATGGTGAAGAAAGGCTCGGGCTTAGATCAAGTAGAATTCATGTAATATACCCCTAGGATAAGTTTATCCCAAGGCAAAATTGTAAAGTAATCCAAGTTGGAACTTGGTAACCAAACCCATAAAAAGGCATGAAAAAAAATCCAAGAAGAAGTCAGCCTTAGCCTGAGTTCGGTCGATTGGTCGGTCGATCGAACAAGGTAGTATTCTGCCAAACAGCCTATTCGGTCGATCGAGCGGTCGACCGAATGACGGTAAAAAGTGGCAGTAGCCATTCGGTCGACCAAAGTAGGCGAAGCAATTTGCGCAAGGCTGTGTCGGTCGACCGACCGAAGCAAAAAATGGGCAGAATGGTCACCTGTCGATCGATCGATCGACCAGATTGGAGATCGCTTGACGCGCGACCCTGGCTCCATTGATTCGGTCGACCGACTGATTAAGTTTGCCTATAATAACAACTACCACAGCAGCATTGGGATGGCCCCATTTGAGGCGTTGTATAGGCGGAGATGCAGGTCGCTTGTAGGCTGGTTTGAGGCAGGGGATTCCCTTATGATGGGACCTGATCTAGTGGAAGAGGCTGTGGAAAAAATGAAGCAAATCATAGAGAGACTGTTAGCACCTCAGTGTCGCCAAAAGATATATGTTGATGGAAAGGCTAGGGAGGTAGAGTTTGTTGAGGGGGACATGGTGTTCCTCAAGGTGTCCCCTATGAAAGGGGTGGTGAGGTTTGGTAAAAAAAGAAAGTGAAGTCCTAGGTTCATTAGACCATTTCCTATTCTCAGGCGCAGGGGAGCTGTGGCCTATGAGTTGGCCTTACCTCCTAGTATGGACCGAGTACATCCATTGTTCCATGTGTCTATACTGAAGAAGTATATTCGGGATGAGTCTCATGTGATTGAGCCTACCGCAGTGGAGGAGGATTCAGCAGTCTCTTATGAGGAGCGGCCAGTTGAGATGCTAGACCGACAGATCTGGAAGTTGAGGTCCAAGGAATTCCCCTTGGTTAAGGTCAGATGAGAGCACCATTACGGCCAGGAGACCACCTAGGAGGTGGAACAGGATATGAGGGAGCGTTATCCTTCATTGTTTGATGATGTGGTGAGTCCTTATTTTCTTTTTTGAAATTCGAGGATGAATTTTCTTTAAGGAGGGAGGATTGTAATATCCTAGATATTTAAATTTATTATTTTTCCTCTTATGTGTGTTTGCCAGCCTAGCGGACTAGTTCGTGGTCAAGCCAAGTCGACTCATGGACCGGAGCGAGCCTGCAAGCTCGAGTAAGTAGGATATGAATTTATGAATTTCAAGCTTGGGTAGTTGAAATTATTTAATTTGATGTTGTGTGTGCATAATTGTTAATTATGTTCATGTGGGTGTATTTAATTAATTGCTTATGATTTATTAGAATAAGTATAATTAAATTAATTAAGTCTATCGAGTTAGCAGGTTTGGTTTTGGCTTAAGGTGGATGCGGGTTTTGGATTAAGGTGTTTAAGGGGTTAGAGTTGAGGAGGGAGTATAAAACCCCCTCCTCTTGGCTTGTGGCTCTTATTTTGGAGCCCCCCAAAGAATTGAGAAAGGGAGCCAACGGCGAAGCCAAGCCAAGCCGCCAGCCCCCTTTCCCTTTTCTCTTTGGAGCCACCGCCACCCAAAGCCAAGCCGAGCCGCCTGCTTTCTCTTGCTCTTCCTCTCCTCCTTCCTTTCCTTTGGAGCTGAGCTGAGAGGAGTCAGCCGAAGCCAACCCCTCTCCTTCCCCTCTCTCCCTCTCTCTAAGCCGGCAGCTTGGAGTAAGCCGCCGCCCCCTTGTCCCCTTTTTTTGAGTCGATCCATCACCCTTTTGAAGCCGAATTCAAGGGCCGTCATCCAGAATTTCTTCTTTAATCTTTCTTCCAATTAAGATGAGCAGTTTACCCTCTCTCTTCTGGATTTTAGTCGGATTCTTGAAGCTGTTCTTGATGGCTTGGTATTTATGCTTTGTTCTTGATTTATTTTTCGAGTTCTTGTCGTGATTCTCGGAATTTGTGATTGAGAAGACCCGAATCTCTCCCCTAGGGGGCTCGGCACTCCTAGGGCAAACCTAGGGGTGCTCGGCCAAGGGGGAAACTGGGGTAGCCCTCAAGGTGTTCGATGAAAAGCCCAAATGAGTTTTCTTATTTCCGTGATATGCAAATCTTGATCTATTCTCCTAATTTGAGTTCTTGATTTGTGGATTGCATGCTTAGAATTAATTCTGGGATTTTTGGGTAGAAATCATGTGGTAGGATTAAGATCTTGATATTGATGCCTTAGGGATTCATTAGAAGGGGGTTCTTGATCTTAATGCTTGCTTCTTGATTTAAGTGTTGTGGGTTCTTGATCTTAATGCTTGCTTCTTATTAATCTTGAATTAAATTCTGAGATTAGTATTCTGTCCTAATGATAATTTAGGGGTTAATTTCTGTTAATTTTTGGAATTTATTTCATAGTATGCTGAAAATTATATGTTGCTGAAATTTTATGCTGAGACGATGAATCTGTGCTGATTTTAGTTTGTTTGCTGTGATGTGTGTGTTTCTGCGAATATAGTCGTGTAACCTATCGTTTCGACCATAAAACATAATTTGGAAACAGAGGACATACTTTGGAGACTAGATTCGGGTTAGATTCATCAGTACAGGGCAGAACAGTAAGTTAAAACAAAACCCTAATCTTGGTGATCTAAATTTTAATTACATAATTAAAATTGGTTTAAGGGTGAGCATAATCTGTTATGAACCCATTTATAAATTATGCATGAAATAAAACCACACGGGTTCATGATATTACAAGTCTAGGAGTTGGGGTTGGGTTTTGGAGTGTTGAGACACTTTCCAATAGGATCACCCCTAAGACACAGTAGGGGAGTCATGACTTAGGTCATGGTGCACCAAATCTTTATGAATGGCGAAGAGGCTCATAGAGGAGCCGGATTGCGGGCTAAGTTCGGGAGGTTGGATGACAAATTCCCAACTTGCAGAACAAGTTCGAAGGGCCTTTCCCGATTATTCTGGTTTAGCCTCGTGGGATAAGTTTGGAGGGCCTACCCAATTATCCCCGAGGTGGTGTTAAGGAATAAGTTCGGAGGGTCTTTCTCGATTATTCCTGTGATATCTTTTAGGAGTAAGTTCGGATGGCCTTTCTCGATTACTCCTATGATATCTTAAAGGGGCAAGCTCGGATGGGCAAATCCCGATTGTCCCTACGCGTCTCGTCGAGCAAGTTCGGAGGGTCTTTCCCGATTGCTCCCGAATTTTTGTATACTAGGATAGGTTCGGAGGGCCTTCTTGATTATCCTAGTATGTGTTGTTGCCTTAGGGCTTGGTAGGCTTAGGCCTGTTGTTCTTCACCGTATGGGTGTTGGTTGCCTTTGGGCGGGTAGTGGCCAGTTGGCCTATTAGTTAGTCACACCTTCATGACTTACTGCCTGTAGAGATAGATGTTATTCTTGCTTATCTCTGTGCTGTTTATTGTGGGGATTGGTAGAACCGCTCACTGAGTTCTTTGAACTCACCCATTGTTGTTTGATTTCCGTTTTGCAGAGCCTGACTGGTGAGGTGGGTCAAATGCACTTGGCACCGCTGGAGGGCAGAGGAGCCAAATGATCTCATAGCAGTCCCAGTTAGGGTCATAGTTGAGTTCTTTGGTAGTAGTCATGCACTTGTATTAGTTTGATTTGGAGTTGTAGCCCTGAGGGTATTTATGTCATTTAATTCAAACTTTATTGTATCTTAACTTTTGAATTGTTGAATTTAAAATGTTATTTTCGCACTTTTCGTTTCATTGGAGCTATTTGAAATAAACTCTGTTTTGGTTCATTTTTATTGAAATAAAACGTGTTATTTCTTTTCCGCTATATTTATTTGTTGAGTTGGCATGTGCATGGTTTAGGCTGCAGGGTATAGGCATGTATACTCTGGCCGGTCACGTGACCCTTAGTTGGGGCGTGACAACCTCTTCCCTAAATAAAAAACAATAAACTAAAACAATAGAAGGTGTATCACCTACACCCCTCAATTAACCAATGCAAGTATAAGATTAAAGAACAAGAAAAATGAGCTCAAAACATTGCAAACTGAAAGCTCCCCTTAGCTGCCTCCTAGTACTCCAAGGCCTCAAATGAATGCAAGATGGAAGCTTGAAAAACTTGAACTGAAGAGAGAATCCTCGATAAATTATCTTGGAGATTAGGGCTTTAAATGGACTCTTTAAGGCTCAAGCACACTCAAATGTACTTAATGAAGCATTGGAATGCTCAAGAACATCATTTCGAGGCCTTTTATAGATATGGGTTATGAATATATTAGGTGGAGGGTGATCAACCTTCGAGTGACCCTTCGGTTGGGCATCAACCAAAAAGCTATTGGAAGTTTTAGATAGGGTTTGGTTGTAGTTCGATCGAACTTCGGTTGAGCAAATCATGATTCAAACTTTGACCAAAATTGATCGATACCATAGCCTAAAAACTGATTTTGATTCAAAGGTTTGCTTTTGGGTTTTGGTTTGGGTTCAAATACTCATGGAAACATGGGAAACAATGATTTAGGTCAATGAAGCTTATTACGATAAAACTAATGCCTAGACCTAACCTTCGATACACTTGATCTCCGAAGTCCAAATTTCTTAAATTTTCCAGCTTGAGTTTCTAAGATAAACTTGGTGTGCGTATCAATCTACGATTTGAAATGAAAACTTGATAAACAATATCATGTTTGTTATTATTAAAACTAAGATCGAGACCAAAATTGAACCATTGGGCCAACATAAAGGGCACACAACCATGTAAAATATTTTTTTATATATTATATTATTTATTGATGTTAAAATATTTTATGTGGACTACGGCCAATTGCGGGTTCTGATTTAATAAAATCGGGTTAATCTATATGATCCAATATCAAGATGCATTTGGGCTAAGTGAATTATTCTAATCTACTTTGGTTGAGCTCGGAATACATATATTAGTTTGGTGTGGTTAATATGATGGTAAAAACAAGTGTAGGCCCAAAGACAAATGGCCTATGATGGAAGGGCCCATATGGTTACTTATTTTAATGGGGCTAGGTCCCCTCTACATAATACACCATGCCCGATAGACCTAAGCAAAATGGTGTGGTCGAAAGGCGCAATCGTACCCTGAAAGATATGATGAGGAGCATGATGAGCATATCCAACTTGCCAGAATACCTATAGGGAGATGACATCAAAATGGCCCTTTACATCCTTAATCGTGTCCCCAGTAAATATGTTCCGAAAACTCCTTTTGAACTGTGGACTAGTTAAAAACCTAGTATGAATTATTTTCGTGTTTGGGGTTGTCCTGCAAAAGTGAGGATCTATAACCCCGCTGAGAAAAAGACTAATCTTAGGACTAGTCGTTGTTTCTTCATTGATTATCCAGACCACGCAAAATGATATTGTTTCTATTGTCCTGGCAGGGGTACATGAATTGTGGAATCTATGACTGCTAAGTTTTTGGAGCTTGATATTGCTGACCCAAATCACCTTCTTGTAGAGAGTGATGCTGATTTGGATAGAATTGTTTATGTTACTCTTCCAATCTTCAATGATTACAACTCATTTGTGCCAATAGATAGAGCAAATGCTTATGATGAAAATACCTCCAATGCTTCCACTCCTCTTCTCGATCCTCCAGTTGTCTATGAACCTGCACCTACTGACAATCCTCAACCTATTGAGTCTGAAGCTCCTATGCCAGTAAGGATATCTATTAGAGAAAGGTGGCATGTTATATCCATGATGACTTTTTGGTATATCTGAATGAAAATGATTGTGACATAGGAGATATGGTTGATCCAAAGGATTAACAAGAAGTCATTTCTTATCCTCAGTCAGATAATTGGATTAATGCAATGAATAAAGAAATGCTTTCCATAACTGATAATTGTGTGTGGGACTTGGTTGAGTTGCATGAAAATTGTAAAACCTATTGGTTGCAAGTGGATTTTCAAAACTAAGAAAGATTCAAAGAGAAAAGTTGAGAGATTTAAAACCCGACTTGTTGCAAAGGGTTTCACTTAGAAAGAGAGAATTGATTATACTGAAACCTTCTCACCTGTTTCCTCTAAAGATGCTTTTAGAATCATTATGGCTCTTTTGGCTCACTTTGGTTTGGAACTATACCAAATGGATGTCAAACAGTCTTTTAAAATGGTGACCTCAATAAAGAGGTGTACATGATGCAACCTGAGGGTTTTCATAATTCTGGCAGTGAGCACTTGGTGTGCAAACTGAGGAAATCCATTTATGGACTAAAGCAAGCCTCCAAATAATGGTATCTAAAATTTGATGAGATTGTGACCTCTATGGGTTTTGAGGAGAATAAAGTTGATCAATGCATTTATATCAAGGTCAGTGGGAGCAAGATCATTTTTCTAGTGTTATATGTAGATGATATTCCACTAGCTGCTAATGATCTTGGGCTCCTACATGAGACTAAACGTATGTTGACGGAGTCTTTTGACTTGAAGGATCTTGCTGAAACTTCTTTTGTTTTGGGCATTGAAATTCATAGGGATATATCCCGATGTTTACTCGGATTATCTCAAAAGGCTTACATTAATCGCATTTTGGAAAGGTTTAATATGCAAGATTGCAAACCTCGTGATGTGCCTATCATTAAAGGTGACAAATTTAGCAAGGATCAGTGTCCCAAAAATAATTTAGAGAAGGAACAAATGAATAACAAGCCTTTTTAACACTGCATTAGGAAGCTTGATGTATGCACAAGTATGCACTAGACATGACATTGCTTACATAGTTGGAGTCTTGGGCAGATATCAATCTAACCCTGGTAACGATCATTGGGTGGCTACTAAAAGGAAATGAGATATTTGCAGAGAACTAAAGAATACATGCTTGTATATAGAAGAGTTGAGAATCTAGAGATTTTGGGGTATACAAACTCATGCTTGCTAGGGGTGCTATTTCATGAAAGAGTAAGAAATAAACCCTAGTTGCTTCTTCTACTATGCAAGCTAAATTTGTTGCTTAATTGCGGCCTCACGAGCTATTTGGCTAAAGAATCTTGTTACAGGATTGCACATTGTGGATTCTATTACAAGGTCTTTAAACATTTACTGTGATAGCAGTGCAGCTGTGTTCTTCACAATGAATAATAAGATTTTTGGTTATTCCAAATATTTGGAACTGAAGTACTTGACTGTTAGAGATCTTGTGAAGAAATGTGACATTATAGTTGAACACATTGAAACCAATTTTATGTTAGCAGATTCCTTAACCAAGGGACTCAGGCCCATAGTGAAAACATGAGTATTTTTGGGTTTTTTTGATGTACTTGGTTAGTGGGAGTCTCCTTTTTGTTATATATCTTTGTCATTAATTAATCACTTGAATATATGATTGTTAGACATTGTGTTATGGCATGCTTAATGATAAATTACTCTTGTGTTCATGTTGTGAGTCTTATACATACGTTCAACATTTTTTGGCTCGGTATTATATGAATCAAGATGTCCCTTGATTGATACCATGTTTGAGTCTACGGACATGATGGTTATAAAACCATACACTTTCTCTTGCTTAGAGCATGTATAGAAGAGAAAGTATGAGGGCTGACAACGAGAATAACATTATTATTATTAGATCTTTTTGAATGTTATTTTCATACTACACTCCACAATGACTATTGTTGACAACGTCAATGGTATTTGTGATTATGGATAAGTCATACGTCAAAGGGGACGTAATGATTGCCTGATTCGATATCATCTTGAGTTGTTGGACGAAATCCTTTTTTAAGTGTTGCATCTTGGATCATGTTTTTCAAATGTGGCACATTTTGAAATAAGTGATTAACCCGTGAATTATTTTTTGTACAAATATTTTCAAAAGGAAATTATGCAATTGACCTTGCCCAAGTGAGAGAATGTAAAATATTTTTTATATATTATATTATTTATTGATGTTAAAATATTTTATGTGGGCTGCGATCAATTATGGGTTCTGATTTAATAAAATCGGATTAATCTATATAATCCAATTTCGAGATGCATTTGAGCTCAGTGAATTATTCTGATCCACTTTAGTTGAGCTTGGAATACTTACATTAGTTTGGTTTGGTTAACATGATGGTAAAAACAAGTGTAGGCCCAAAGATAAATGGTCTTTGATGGAAGAGCCCATATGGTTACTTATTTTAATGGAGCTAGGTCCCCTCTACACACTCACTATTACATTGCTCTCTATCTGATTTTTTTCAATCAAGAGCTTGAGCATGAAGATGGTATTGTAGCTTGAGCTTGAGCTAGTTGGATATCCCTAGACATTCTAAAGTGTAGAGTAGATGGTTAAATCTAATCCTATGACCTTGCTCTGATACCAAATATTGTACAAATACCCACACTAAAATGGGGGGTTGAATAGTATTGGGTTAATTTTACCTTCAATTCCAACTTCAACCCAAATTAAGTATAACTAAATGATATGTGATAGCGAGTATGAAAAGCAATTATAAGCACCAACAACAAGGCAATGCAAAGTCAAGAGATTATAGTGATTCGGCCAACCGCCTACTCCACTACCTCGGCTCCACACCAAGGATTTCTAACCAATCCTTTATAGACAATGTGTTTCCCTTTGAATATAACCAAGGACTAGCTTCTCATCCCTTTGAGAATGCCTCAAACCTATTCACCTAAGCAAAACACAATTCTACAAAGGAAATCCTAAGATGTTTAACCTAGCACACCTACCAAGCTTACAATAAAAATCAAGTTTAATAACAAGTAAAAACACAACAAAAGGAGCTAAAGACTAGACCACAACAAAGAGCTTCTTCTAAAGCCTTCAATGCCTCCAACTCTACAAGATTGTGAGATCGAGTCGAAGCCAAAGTCGAGGCAAGACGAGCGCTTGAGAGTAATCGTCAATCAGTGAAGCAAGCGCAAGCAAATCAAGCTTAGAAGGCACAACTCTCACTTAGGAAGCTTTAATGACTGGTTAAGAGAAGTTAATGGAGGTTGGTGAGGGGTATTTATAACCCCTCACTCGGCAGTTCACTTCAACGGACATTTTTTTGCCTGTTGGACGTCATCCGGTCGCTTGCCATTCGATCACCCACCGACCGCATGACTACTACCTCTTTCTGGCCACATTCAGTCGACCGGCTGGTTGACCAAAATGGCTACTGCCGATTTTTTGCCTTGTCTGATCGATCGACCGATCGACCAACCGATTGACTGAATTGGCCACTGCCAATTTTTGGCCTTGTTCGGTCGATCGACGATTGACCGAACCTGGGCTGAGGTTGTTTTTCTCAGCCATCTTCTTGTGTGCTTCGTTTCTAGGTTCTGTTACCAAGTTTTGACATGGATAACATTACAAATTAGCTTGGGTGAATTCCTAGAGATATATTACATAAAATCTTATCCTAACTCTAGATTTTCTACTTGCTCGTTTTCGAAGCTATTTTTGCTGATTCTTGTATTTCTCCAAACGAACTTCGCGCGCGTATCGTAACCTCAACCTAAATTCAAAACTTCACAAATATATTAAATACATGTTTGTTATCATCAAAATAGAGATCAAGGCATAGGGAGAACCATTGCGCCAACAGGGACCAGTCAAGGAGTGGTTCTAGTCCTGGAGAGAGCGTAGAAGGACAACTGTACCGCCCCCTACTTGGACTAAATTCAGAGAGACTATGGTAGAGAAATACCTACCCGAGAGTGTTCGTGAGAAGCAAGCCAGGGAGTTCGAGCAGCTCAGGCAAACAGGCAGCACGACAGTGGCAGAGTATGAGATGGAGTACACCCGTTTGTCCAAATACAACCCAGCACTGGTAGCGACTGAGACGGACCGAGTCTGGCAGTTCGTGGAGGGACTCAGGGTACATATTAGAAGGCTGGTCCATCACACTGGGGACACCACCTTTACTTAGGTAGTGGACAAGGCCATGCGGAAGGATGCATTGGTGCCTACTGACAGACCAAATGGGTCGACCAAGAGAAACCTCAAACATTAGGGATCGGGAGAACATCACGCTCAGTCTGAGGGGGCCGCTCCAGGGGGCTTCCATAAGCCAGGTCATGGTAATAGCAGCTTCAGAGGTCGGCCAGGAGCAGGACAAGGGGTTACCCAGAGGATAGTTGTATCTGAGTCTCAACGGAAGGCAAAGACACCATTGTGTGGGCAGTGCGGAAGTTAGGAAACACACAAGGACATGCTATGGGCACAAGAGTGCTTGCTTTCGGTGCAGCCAGCCAGGACACTTTAAGAGAGACTGCCCTGTCAGGGGCAGTCAAGGTGGGCCACCGACTGGAGAAAAGATTGCCCTGACATTGTAGTCTATGCACATGCGCATCGACCCATCTTTCTTTTTAACAAACAGCACAGGTGCCCCCCATGGAGACACACTAGGGCGAATAAAGCCCAAATCAATCAGTTCCTGCAATAGAACCTTCAATTCTCTCAACTCAACTGGTGTCATCTGCTATGAGGGAGTAGAAATGGATGGTTTAAATGATATTAGAATTGTATAAACGAACGAGCGGTGGTTTCTCCGATGAGGTCCGGCGATTTCTCTAGCGCGGTCTCACGAGGTGGTGACAGAGAAAGTGTTAAAATATAAAAAGTTATATTTTAATCCACATATGCAAGCTACGTCACACTGTTAACGGAGTAGATGACAAAATTTTAACGGAGGGATACAATTAATACAGATTTAACAGTTCAGAATATAATTTGGTGAAATGAAAGTTCATGATACATTTGAGATAAAGTTCAAAATTCAAAATATATTCAAATAATTATCCTAATATATAACTTAAGTTAAAAATTAGAAAAGTGGACATAGTATACACACTAATCACCCCTCCCTATAATATGTCGGGTCCCCCCAACAATTAGAGCCAATTACATGGCAACCTTGGCCTAGAGAAGTTTTGGATATTATAGGTGTAAATAATAAAAGAGGCGGCGGAGTTGGCGATAGTGCTCAAGGTCAAATAAGGAATTGGGATTAGACATATATATATATATACAATGGAGTACTATAAAACTACATTTAGTAGTAAAATTAGCCTTGTGACAGATAATTAATATGTTCAGTAAGAATGAGATTAGTTACAGAAAAGCAATACGACGTACATTTTTCGTATCCCAATGGAGGGGGCAAAATGGTCACAAAACATGTGACCAATTAGTTGTAAGCAATGCAGCGAAGATGGTCTCTAAAGTGCTAGCAACTAGAATGAGGGGAACAGGTGGTCAGGCTGATGGACAATACACGGGCAATGTTCCTAAGGAACAGATCAACCCCAGTCAGTGCTTTCTGGTGACGAATGAAATAGTGCACCACTGCAATGTGCACAAGGAGTTCCGAGTTTAATTATCTAACTAAGATGGAAAAGACTTATTAATGACACTCAGAGAACAGGATGGAAATGTTACTCATTCATATTGAGATGGGAATACACGGGGTGCATTTATACTACAAGAGTGGATAAGGAGACGAGGCATATCAAGGCAATAATAGTCATAACATCGTATCAACTACGGGTGACAATTTTATTCGCATCCGCTAATTAAAAATCGCATTTGTATCATATTTGATCCATATCCGCAAGTAAAAATGGATATGAATACGGATACGAATTTAGAAAACTTATATCCGCGCGGATATGGTGCGGATACGGATATGACTGTGGATCCGCACCGTATCTGCACCGCCTATCCGCGTCTTTGAATTACTATTTTGCCCATATAAATTATTAATATATATAAGAGCTCTATGGTAATTTCATGTCAAGATGAATTTTGAAGTATATTATATATTTATTTTGGATCAATGAATTGGTAATTTATTGATTTTTTTAATTAAATATATTATTTTAATATATTTTTATTAAATACGGTGCGAATACGAATGCGCTGCGGATATCCGTATTTGAAGCGGTGCGGATATGAATATTCATATTCATATTCGTAGCGGATACAGTGCGGATACGGATGGGCGGATATGGGGTGCGGTGCAGATACGAATAATCCAGTATCCGCACCGTATCTACTCTGTTGTCAGCCCTAGTATCAGCTATCATGGAGCTGGTAGTGCAATGGTTGAGCTGCAGCTGATGACATGGCTATGATGTGACTACAAGGGAGTATGCGAGTTTATGCTAATATCCCCCGCAATATGGGTCGTCTGATGATGCCCATCTTGATCCTATGGTTCAAAAACAAAGATGATGTATTTGCTTTTGTTAACGAATCAGCCAGCTATAGTGAAGCAGGTATGTGACGGACTTGAATATTTCTTTCTTCAACCCGTTGTCGGACAAAGTGGAAGTCGATTTTGACATGCTTCATTCTGCTATGGTTGTCGGATGCTTGGTGAGTAGAGTGGCCCTGAGATTGTCACAGTACAGTGTCGGAGTTGAGAGGCGAAAGCAATTAATTTCTTTGAGAATGCTGGTGATCCAGAGTACCTCTGTCGTAGTATTAGCTAAAGATTTGTATTTGGCTTCTGTTGAAGACCGAGCAGTTATTTTTTGTTTTTTTTAGCACCAACTTATTGGAGAGTTGCCAGTATAGGTTAGGTATGCTCTTGTACAGAGCCGATCATCTTGGTCGCCGCCCTAGTCAGAATCGGAAGAGGCATGTATCTCAAGACTCTGACTCAAGTTTAGGATAAATCCTAAGTTGGTAGTACCCTTTAGATATCGCAATAATCTTTTGCAGCACTGCCAATGGAAGGTCGATGGTCGATGCATGTATTGTGATAATTAATTTGTTTATAGTGAATGCAACACCCGATCAGGTGAATGATAGATATTGGAGAGCGCTGACAACTTGTTTAAATAGTTTGGAGTCCGCCGGAGGTGTTCCATCATTTAGAGAGAGTCTGGCTGAAGGCGAGATAGGTGTCTTAACATGGTTTGCATCATGCATCTCATTATACCCTTGTCAGTTTTGAGTACCTCAATTCCTAGGAAATAGATGTGGGATTGTAAATCTTTGAGAGAAAATCGAGAAGCCAGCTTGGAGTTGATCTCAAGGATTTTTGATGTTGAGGATCTTGTGAGAATTATGTGTCGACGTATAGTAAAAGAAGTGTCACACACTGTGATTCTTGTAATATGAATAGTGAAGTGTCTGATTTGAATTGCGAAATCCATTCGAATATAAATAATTTCTCAGCTCATTATACCATGTATGTGGTGCTTGTCGTAAGTCATATATGGCTTTGTTGAGCTTGCAAACAAAGTTCGGATGCTCAGGGTCGATGAAGTCGGGTGGTTGTTGCATGTATATATCTTCATATAATCTTCTTTGGAGAAAGGAATTATTTACATCTAGTTGGAATAGGCTCCAGTTCAATTTGGAAGCTAATGTGAGAATTACTCGAATTGATGCCTGTTTAATGACCGGGTTGAAAGTGCTAGTGAAGTCAATGTCTTGTCGTTGATGAATGCCTTTGGCGACTAATCGCCCTTTGAGCCTATCAATTGAGCCATCAGAGTGATGTTTTATGCGAAAAATTCACTGACATAATATTCTAGTTTTGTGGTGCAGGAATCAAGGTCTGGGTTTTGCTTCTAATTAGATCATTGAATTCCTGCTGCATTGCATTTCTTCACTTTGGATGTTTAGAAGGTTGCTTGTAGGTGTTCGGAATTGGTTGGTTTACAACAGTAGTAAGAAGAGCGGAGTAATTAGTTGGTTTTTTTTGTTTAAATATATTGGATTGAGATCTTGTAGCCGCTAGTAGCACCATTAGCACCAGAGGTAGGGGACCCTATACAACCTACAACAAGGATGGCAGACTGCCGTGAGGTAGTGCTAAGGGAAATCCCTTACCTGAACTTTGCCAGACTGAGGCCACCAGAGTTTACCGGCACTGACTTGAAGATTGAGGTCACCACCTTTTAAAATTACTGCTCAGAATTGTGTGAAGTATTGGGATTTACTCCTGAGGTTATGGTTCGAATGGTGGGACTACAACTGAGGGGACCAGTCAAGGAGTGGTTCTAGTCCTGGAGAGAGCGTAGAGGGACAACTGTACCGCCCCCTACTTGGATTGAATTCAGAGAGGCTATGGTGGAGAAATACCTACCCGAGAGTGTCCTTCAAAAGCGAGCCAAGGAGTTCGAGCAGCTCTGGCAGACAAGCAGCACGACGGTGGCAGAGTATGAGATGGAGTTCACCCATTTGTCCAAATACCATCCAGCACTGGTAACGACAGAGACGGACCGAGTCTGGCAGTTCGTGGAGGGACTCAGGGTATAGATTAGGTAGTGGACACCACCTTTACTTAGGTAGTGGACAAGGCCATGCGGAAGGAGGCATTGGTGCCTACTGATAGACCAAATGGGTTGACCAAGAGAAAGTTCAGACATCAGGGATCTGGAGATCGTCACACTCGATCTGAGGGGGCTGCTCCAAGGGGCTTTCGTCAGCCGAGCCATGGTCAGGTCGGCCAGGAGCAAGACCACGGGTTACCCAGAGGATAGCTGTATCTGAGTCTCAACAGAAGGAAAAGACACCTTTGTGTGGCCAGTGCGGAAGGAAACACACAGGGACATGTTATGGGCACAAGTGTGTTTGCTTCCGGTGTTGCCAGCCGGGACACTTTAAGAGAGACTGCCCTGTCAGGGGCGGTCAAGGTGGGACACCGACAGGAGGAAAGGCGTCAGTATCTACGGCATTTGTTGCGTACAGGAATCAACCTCAGGGATCGGGGCAGCAGCGTGCGGGTGGTCCTAGGAGAGCCCATGCACGCGTCTTTACCATGACTCGGGAGGACGCGAAGGCGCCAAAGACAGTTGTGTCAGGTACACTTATAGTTTATTCCTTACCATCTTTTGTCTTATTTGATTCGGGTTCTATGCACTCATTTATATCTACTATATTTGCATCAAAGCTGAAAAAGGAAACAAATACTTTGCCTATACCTTTGGTTGTGTCGACACCTGTGGGATAGTCCATTCTTGTAGGGATACTTCTACCAACCCTTGAGATCGATGTGGTTCTAAGCATGGATTGGTTGTCTACTCACTATGCATCACTAGAATGCAGGGCCAAGGCAGTTACCTTCAAGAAACCTGAATTGCCCTCTTTCACTTTCTAGGGTGAGGGTAGAGGGGAGTCCTTTGGGATGATCTCATCTATTAGAGCTCGGAAATTGCTCGCTTGTGATTGTCAGTTGTTTCTAGACTTTGTATCTGTGGCTGGGGAGACTCAAGGTAGGACTGGCAAGTTGGAAAGAACGTCGGTGGTCAGCGATTTTCCTAATGTGTTTCCCGATGAACTTCAGGGGTTACCACCTATGCGGGAGATCGAGTTCTGCAATGATTTGCAACCGAGCGTGAATCCCATTTCTATTCCCAAACCCATTTCTATTCCCCCATATCGGATGACACCAGTTGAGCTGAGAGAATTGAAGGTTCTATTGCAGGAACTGATTGATTTGGACTTTATTCGCCTAGTGTGTCTCCATGGGGGGCACTTGTGCTATTTGTTAAAAAGAAAGATGGGTCGATGCACATATGCATAGACTACAAGCAGCTGAATAAGGTAACAATCAAGAACCATTATCCGCTCCCGAGGATAGACGACCTTTTTGATCAGTTGCAGGGGCCATAGTGGTTCTTTAAGATTGATCTGAGATCAGGGTATCACTAGTTGATGATCCAAGATTAGGATGTGCAGAAGAGAGTCTTTAGGACGAGATATAGCCATTATGAGTTTTGATTATGTCCTTTGGGCTGACTAATGCACCTGCAACTTTCATGGATCTGATGAATAGAGTATTCAAATAATTTATGGACCGGTTTGTTATTGTGTTCATTGATGACATTTTAGTATGCTTCAGGATTGAGGCTGAGCATCGTGAGCACTTGAGGCTAGTTTTGGAGACCCTTTGGAAAAATCAATTTTTTGCAAAATTTCCCAAGTGTGAATTTTGGCTGAGTAGTGTAGGATTTCTTGGGCATATTGTTTCGAGAGAAGGGGTGAAGGTAGATCCTGCGAAGGTGGAGGCAGTTCAAAATTGAGAATGGTCGACTAGCGTGACGGAGATCCGAAGTTTCTTGGGTCTGGCAGGGTATTGCCAAAATCTTGTTGAGATGTTTTTGCGGATAGCCGCCCCTCTTACTATGTTGATGCGGAAAAAGGTGAAATTTGTCCAGGACGACAATTGTGAGGAGAGCTTTTAGAAGCTCAAGGATTGTTTGACTTCAGCACCATTGTTGGCCTTGCCATCAGGTTTGGGAGGATTTGTGGTTTACTATGATGCCTTACAGGTCAGCCTGGGGTGCGTGTTGATGCAGCATGGCAGAGTGATTACTTATGCAGCCAGGCAGTTGAAAAACCATGAGAAGAACTATCCGACCCATGACCTGGAGTTGGCTGCTATTGTTTCTGTTCTTAAGTTGTGGCGGCACTATTTGTATGGGGAGACCTGTGAGATTTACACTGATAATAAGAGCCTTCAGTATCTTCTTACCTAGAAGGAATTAAATCTGAGGTAGAGGAGGTGGCTTGAGCTACTTAAGGATTATGACTGCACCATCTTATACCATCCCGGAAAGGCGAACGTAGTCGTGGGCGCCTTGAGCCGAAAGTCGTTGGGAAGCCTGGCGCATCTGGGAAGCCTGGCGCATCTGGCCATGGATAGGAGGCCTTTGGCAAGGGAGCTCGCCGGGTGTTTGGGAGACGGGGTGGTATTGAGGATGCCTTCTGTGCCCTAACCAGGGATTTGACAGAGAGAGACGATGCTGGTGATGGATTCTGGATTGACTCCGAGGGTATTCTAAGGTTTAGAGACAGGGTAGTGGTGTCGGATATGCCAGAGGTTCGTAGGCAGGTACTTGAGATGACTCACAGTTCCACTTATATGATGCATCCGGGAGCTACAAAAATGTACCGTGACCTGAAACAACACTACTGGTGGAAAGGGGATGAAGATAGATGTAGTGGATTTTGTATCTAAGTGTCTAGTCTACCAGCAGATTAAGACCGAGCATATAAGACCTGCAGGGTTGCTACAAAGTTTGCAGGTGCCATAGTGGAAATGGGAGAAGATCACTATGGATTTTGTGATCGGTCTACCTAGATCGAGGAAGGGTAATGATTCCTTATGGGTTGTGGTGGACCGACTCACTAAGTCAGCGCATTTCATTCCAGTGAAGACAACTTTCACCGTTGATCTATATGCCCGACTATTTTTGGATCGTATTGTTGCCTACCATGGGGTCCCGGTGATGATCATATCTGATCGAGGTCCCCAGTTTATAGCTAGATTTTGGCAGTCCTTCCAGGAGGCTATGGGCACTCAGGGGAGGTTCAGCACTGCTTTCCATCCACAAACCGACAGGCAGTCGGAGAAGACCATGCAGACTCTAGAGGACATGTTGAGAGCCTATGTCCTGGATTTGGAGGATGGTTGGAAGAAACACCTACCATTGGTAGAGTTTGCTTATAATAACAGTTACCAGAGTAGCATTGAGATGGCACCATTTGAAGCTCTGTATGGGCGTAGATGTAGATCCCCGATGGGCTGGTTTGAGGCTGGTGAGGCTCAAATGATTGAACCAGATCTAGTGCAAGATGTCGTGGACAAGGTAAAGATGATCAAGGAGCGGCTCTTGGCAACTCAGAGCCGTCAAAAGATGTATGCTGAAGGGAAGGCCCAGCATGTCGAGTTTTCTGAGGGGACATGGTTTTCCTAAAAGTATCCCCTATGAATGGTGTGTTGAGATTTGGTAAGAGATGGAAATTGAGTCCCAAGTTTATTGGTCCCTTTCACTATTTTGCGGCATAGAGGAGCCTTGGCTTCTGAGTTGGCCCTGCCACCGAGTTTGGAAAAGGTGCATCATGTGTTTCATGTGTTGGTGCTTAAGCGATAAGTAAGAGATGAGTCACACATTTTTTAGCCTGTTGTGGTCGAGGTGGACACCGCGGTCTCGTACGAGGAGAGACCCATTGAAATTCTAAATAGGCAAGTTCGGAATCTTAGGTCCAAAGAGGTACCCTTGGTCAAGGTCCGCTAGGAGCACCACTTGGGTCAAGAGGCCACCTGGGAGGTGGAGCGATTTACCCCAAAATTCGAGGACAATTTTTCTTTAAGGGCGGAAGATTGTAATACCCGTAAATTTCTAAATTTTTATTTAATTATTTTAGCGTGGAAATTTGGACGCACGTCAGGATGGGTCAAATGAAACGTCAAAGGGCGTGAGTTGAAGATTGTCCTTTGCACATTAGGTAATTAGCTTATCTAATATTTATTAGTCTTTAGATGGGTAGTTGGGTTCGAGACGAGTCCGGAGGTTCAAACAAAACTCAAATCGGACTTGAATTGGTTAAGTTATGGCTTGTTTTAGACTTAACTTAAGTTAAGGGGTATTTTGGTCATTTGGCAATTGAGGGTTCCAATATTAATACTTCACCCATCAGGGGAGCACGGCTCATAGCAGTAGCCGCACACCCCTTGATCATCCATAGGAGGGAGAAGGCGAGGGAGAGGACTCGGGTCTCGGCGGCGCATCCGAATTTCATCGACGCGGAAACACGAAGGGCCGTCTTCCTTTCCAATTTCTTTTTCCAGTGAGTGGTTCCCTTGTTCCCAACACTAGATTTCATATCTTGATAGCCACCCCTTATTGATAAGGAATTTTCCGAGATTTTTCTTGATTCGTCGTGATTTATCGGATGTTTTTTGCAGTTCTTGTTCCCTTGTGTAATTTGTTAGGGTCGGCCGAACCATGAAATAGGGTTTGCCTTTGGATTCTCGACTTGGAATTGGGTAGTTTCGTTCCCTCTATGTTGTGCAAATTAAATTTCCTAGTAGGAAAGACAAGGGGGTCGGTCGTGTAGGGCTACCCTAAACTAAGGGTAGGGCCGAATGGTTTAAGCCATGAAAATTCACATAAGTAATTCTTAGAATTTCCAGATATATTTTTTATGTTGTTCATGAATTTACTTGTATTTAATTGCCTGAAATTGGAACTTATAGGACCGGCTACACTAGGACTACCCTAGAGTTTAAGGGTAGGCTAGGTAGGGGTATTTTTATAATTTTAGAGACATTTATGACATAGTAGGCCCTTTATTTGGTTGGATGGTATAGATGTGGAATGGAATTGTCACGCCCCAACTCAGGGTCGCATGACCGGCTATGGTAGGTGTCTGTACCCCGAAGCCTACGACATGCACTCATCAACAAAATAACAATATGCAATCAGACTGACATAGACAATATAAATGAAGTCTGCTAAAATTTATTAAATGTTGAAAACAAATTTTACAATTCAACGATCAAAGAACATGACTACGACTATGAAACTGCCTGCTACGAGATCTACGTCACCACCTGCACTCCAGCCGTGCCACGCCATCAAGCCATACCTCACTGGTCAGGCTCTGCAAAACAAAGATAAATAAAACCATGAGTCCACGAGGAACTCGGTGAGTGGTTCTTCCGAACCTCCACCTAAGTCCCCAGTATAATATCATATATAGTAATAAAATATTTGCATAAAATTTATACTGGTCGTATCAAAATAACCGACCAGTTGGCCATTCCCTGTGAGTAAATAAACATGCCAATTAGGGCTCTACACAATAAGTATCACTCGGCCACTATGGACCTTACCCCTACATAATTAGTTTGGTCGTGCCCGGCCTTCATCTCGTTACAATACTCGGCCACACCGGCCCACACTATCATACAAGTATGTACACTAACCACAGCAAGTTATATATTCTTACATAAATTCCGCATTTAGCGATTCAGTCACTGGGTCCGTCAACTAGGATGGTCAACTAGTTTCAGGAACTCCACCAGGTTAGGGATAGCTAGTCCCACCCAACTCGAGTCTACCGTCAGCGTGGCCCACCGACAGAATCTCAAGACCCTCCGCCACTCGGGTCTAACACCTAGCGTGGCCCGCTGGTGCAATCTCAATACCCTAATTCCCCGCTGAGTCGGATATCAGCCGTGTCGGCTATAAACACCCCTCAGCCCGACCATCTCAAACACAATACACATACAATGTATTACACTAGTTACTAAACATCTCCCGGGCTTCCGCCCGTATCCGGCCCTACCCTGGGCCCTATTTGGTCAACAGTCCTAAGTTACCCTCCCTAGGCACGAATACCTAATGTATCTATGTGCAAAGTTTATCCCATTTAACTCCTAATAACATATGTCATTTACCAGCGGAGTTTCACGTCTCGTACTCATGTCCCAGGTACTAAGCAAACACAACAAAATTTCCTCCACCTAGTTTCCTGTCATATACCATACATGCTCATCAATATTAGGCATATCATTGACATAATATTCTCAATAATTAATAAATCACATCATACTAGAAATAGGAGGATTCAACAATTATACCACCATAATTTCCTACATAATCATAGCAATTAAACATTAAATTCCTGCATTCAAATATTTAATTGCAGCATGTGAAAATTTAATTTTAGCAATAATTCTTTGATGGAAGCCTATGAGTAATAGTTTCATCAATTAAATAATTATTTATAGCATTTAATTATTTAATTACAGCATATAGAAATAAATTCCAGCAATTATAAAAATATGTAGAGAGCCATCTAATACATCTCAAGACAAGAAACAGTCTACACCAGTTAATAAACGATGATCATAATTAACACTACATCAACTCCATGTTCTCAACGCTATGATCTCAACAAGCTAAGTCATATATTTTATTTAACCCTCTTCATTCCCAAAGCCGAGCCTTGGTTTACCCTTCTCGGCCAACCCCTTCGAATTGGGGAAGAACCTCACATGGCCGGCCCTAGGGATTTTGGGGAAAACCAAATCCTCGACCAAGGTCTCTACATCTCATAAGATCATAATCATGCTTAAGAATAGATCTACTAGGATTTAAGCACTCGAGGAACTTAGGAAAATTTTCGGCATGATATTTCCCCTTTTTCCTCTATTCGGCCAGCACTATGAATCGAGAAAATATCACGGAAAAATCACAAGATCACACATTGACAACATGAGGGAAATACCGGATCAAGAACCACAAGAATCGATGAAGAATCATCACAAAAATTGACAACTTCATAAACTCAAGGGTTCAGCCAAGGGCTTCACCCTAATCCAAGGTTCAACCACTCACCTTAGCCTTAATGGAAGGAAAAGGGAAGAAGATCGAAGATGTCTCGGCCTTCGACGATGACCACGAACTCCGCCGCTGCCACCCTTGATCGCCTCTCTCCCTTCTCTCTCTCTCACCCTTCTCGGTTTCCGTGCGGCTCTTCTTGAGCCGTACAACAACTGATGGGCCCTTATATATATATTTCAATACTCACTTAAACCCCTACTCGACTCAACCCTTACTCGAATTGAGCCCGACTCGATCCGCAAACCCGGTTCCAACCCGACTTGAGTCAATTCAAGTTATAAAACATGAAAGCATTAATTACGAGTCCAACAAATTAAATTACACCTTCTACTCGCGGCGATCTCGTGACTCCACCCGGCTAGTCCCCGATCCGGCTCGTTGAACCAAATAAAATTTTATATTAGGAAACCTCAGGTATTACAGGAATACTATTCCTTATGCAGTTATGCCTCATTTATTCCATTGCTTGGTTACAACTTATAGACAAGGAATAGGTGGGTCATAAGGAATAGATAATGAATAGTATTCTCTATCTATTCCTGATGACATTTACCTATATTGTCTTTCAATATTTATAATATTACATAAAACTTTAAAAATTTAAATTATTTAATTAATTTTAATAATTACATATCTTAAATAAATAATTATTATTTTATTATTAAATATTAGGGAAAACGTGTAAAATGGTCCCTCAACTATGGCGGATTATTCACTTTGGTCCCACAACTTTTTTCGGCTCACATGAGCCCCTAAAGATTTTTAATTGTCACTTTAGTCCTTGGCCGTGACCTTACCGTTAAAAAAATACCTACGTGGCTAACATTCCCACGACGTGACATCGGGCTTTAGTTGACTTTTTTTTACCAAAAAACATAAAATTACTTATCAGACAAAAGGAGGTCCATGAAGGTCAAAATACAAAATAGAGGAGAGCTCCGGCAGTCTAAAGGATGACCAAACATTTGTCGTCTTAAATCGTCGTACATAATTTGCAGCCCAATGAGCCGCTTTGTTACATTCGCATGAAATAAAGGAAGGCAGAAGCTTATAAATTTGTTGTAGCTTGTGATCCAGCATAGGGGAGGAAGCTTTGCAGTTAATCAAGTCTAAAAAGATTGCACAATCCGATTCAACTTCAACATTAGGATGATTGAAAGCCGCAAATTGTAGGCCATTTAGAATTGCTACAGCTTCAGCCTACATGGGGAAGGAACTGTGAAAGTAGCCAGCTTCGGTATGAAAACAAGTACGAAATGTATCTCGAGCAATAAAAGAAAATGCAGCATCAAAATTAAAAACACAACCAGGCTCTGGGGAATCCACTTAACGTAGATGTGTTTATTTAAATTGCCCTCAGGTAATCTGGGACTCATGTAATCTCTTAAATGCGACAATATTTGAGGCACGAGGCTTGAAGGGTGAAGCTGCCTAGCAGAATGGACCTTTTCATTCCTAGCGTACCAGGTGAACCAGAGGGTATAAGCAATAATGCAGTAAAGGGAAAAACTGCCCGAGAGTGAATCGGGAGCAGTTAATCAGGACCTGAAAGCCCAATTATTTTGGTTAGAGAAGTCAAAGGGAAGGTGAATTTTGAGACTATCCCAAATATCATACACATAAGGGCAGTAGAGAAATAACTGGGGGAGGGTTTCAGGACAGGAGTTGCATAAAGGACAAGAGTCATTGGTAAGGGTACCAAAATGAGAGAGATGAGTTTTAAGGGGGGGCCTATTATGCAAAAATTTCCAACAAAAAAGGGTAATTTTTGGTGGAATTTTTAATTTCCGCAAAGTATTCCAGAGTTGCTGATTATTAGCACCCACAGATTCACAGTTTCTAAGGAAAGAGTAAGCCGATTTCGCGGTAACATTCCCCGAAGCCTCAGCTTCGCAAGCCCATTAATCATCATGGGGGTTTAAAGGCAACCGAATTTTGTAAATGGATTCCCACAGAGTTTGGTTAAAATGTTGTAAACCCAACTGAGAGTTCCAATCATTATTGGAAATAAACATATTAACCTTATCATAGTCCAGCAAAGGCACATTTGCAAACAAAGCAGGCTTAAAAGCCTGGGGCACATCCGAACACCATCTATCATGTAAGATGGAGGTAGTAGAGCCATCACTAATGATTTTAATAAAGCCATCTTTAAGTTGATGAAATGAATGAGTGAAAAGCTTCCAAGCACGGGAGGAGTTAATGGGAGGGGCAGAGTTTAGATAGGTAAGAGTTGGGTATTTAACTTTAACAAGTTTGACCCAAAGGGAGTTAGAATTGTTAAGGTAAAGCTAAAGTCTCCTAGCTTATAAGGCATGAGATTTAAGGGAAAGGTCATGGATATTTAGACCTCTATGGGACTTAGGAAGAGTAAGGGTATCTCATTTGATTAAATGCATACTCTTATTGTCTTTGAAGCCAGACCAAAAAAATTGCCTAATGGTTCTAGTAATTTTATCAATGGTTGAGGAGTTGATCTAGGAGATGGAAAGGGAGTGAAGGGGGGTGGAGTTGAGGACATAATTGATTAAAACCAACCTGCCAGCTTGAGAGAGGAATTGGGTTTGCCAATGAGCAAGTCAGTTATCAATATGAGTTGATATAAAATCATGGGCATTAGAGGGAGCCCTCCTAGGAGCAACCATAGCTCCTAAATATTTAAAGAGAAAGTTACCACACATTATGTTAAGCTGGGAACTGGTCCTATTTTTTTTGGAGGTAGGAGTGCTACGAGGGAAGTATATTTTAGATTTAGAATGATTAGCAGACTGACCAGTAAGATTGCTGTAAATAAGTAAGATTTTATTGATGGCATTGATACTCTTCTTGTTTGCTCCAAAACTTAAAAGTAGGTCATCAGCAAACATCATGTGAGTAAAAGTAAAGGCATTCTTAACTTTTAAAGGTGAGAGAAGGTTCTGGTTTACAACAGAACTAATAAGGTTAGAGCCACTAGGTTGTAAAGGTAGGGGGAGATGGGGTCCCCTTGCCTTACACCCTGGTAAGAAGGGAAGAAATGGGAAGAGTTACCATTGATAAGGCAAGAAAAGGTGGTTGAAGAGATGCAAGAGCTGATCCAATTGATGAATTGGAGGGGGAAACCAAAACAATGAAGAACATAAGATATGGCTGACCAGGAAAGCTTGTCAAAAGCTTTATCAAGATCAATTTTGATCAGGATGTTAGGGGAAGCACCTTTAGAGTTATAAATGGAGTGAGCTAGTTCCTGAGCAATGAGAATATGGTCATGGATGGATATGCCTTTAAGGAAAACAGATTGCTCAGTGGAAATAATGGAGTTAAGAAGGGGTTGAAACCATTGGCAATGGCTTTTGAGAGAATTCTATATGAAACGATGCAGAGAACGATAGGTCTAAAATCTTTGACTTGGGAAGGATTCTTGGATTTGGGGATGAAAGTTAAGAGGGTTTTATTCCAATCATAAGGAATGAAGGAAGTGTTGTAAAAGGTAGAGATGCAGTTCATAAAGGCATCAGAAATAGATGGCCAGTAGGCTTTTAAAAATTCAACCAAGAAGCCATCAAGCCCAGGGTTTTTGCCATTGGGAAGGGCGCTAAAAGTATTCCAGATCTCTTTAGTGGAGAAAGGAACAATTAGGTTAGTGAAAAAGCTAGGGTCTAGTCTCTGAAAAGAGGGCCAAGAGGAGTGAGAAGAGGTGATCATGGAGTTGGAGGAGGACCAAAGTTGGGAGTAATGATTGGAAAAAGCAAGTAAGATGTCTTTATCAGATGTCACAGTAATAGTAGGAATAATCGGGATTCGCCCGAACTTATTCCTTTAACACAGGTTGGGAATTACCCATCCATCCTTTCGGGCCAAGCCCGTGATCCGGCTCCTGTCCGAGCCTCCCCACCATTCATAAAAATATGGCGCTAACAAGACCTAAGTCAAGTGTCTCCTACGGTGTCTTAGGGGTGTCTTTACTAGGAAACGCCGCAACACACTATGCCTGATCCCGACGCCCTAGACCCATAATATCTTCAACTCATGAGATTTTATTTCATGCAGATAAATTATTTTATTGGCTCTTAATAGATTATGCTGCCCCTTGAATTTTAATTCTATAATTAAAATTTCCATTGCGGAAATTCGGGTTTTATTTTAGGGATTTTATTTTTAGTTTACTGTTGAGCCCAAAACTAGTGCACCCAAGCCGAATATGATTTCTAAAGTGTGTCCTATGGTCTCAAACTATATTTTTCGATCGAAATGATAGGTCACACGACTATGATCAATAAACTATACGCATCACAACAGAGATTACAAAATCAGTCTTGAATTAACAATTTCAGGATGAAATTTCAGCAAGTTTGGATTTCAGCATGTCAAGGTAGTTAATCCGAAAATCACAATAATTATATCCTTAATTATCACCACAACATATTTATAACATCAAGATAAATCATACAAAGATTAAATCATATTTCCTAATCAATATTTAGCATGCGTCCACACCATCTTTAAATCAAGACTCAAGCTTCAAAACCAAGAACCGCAAACAAGAACATACATGGCATCAAGATTAAATCTTTTTTCATGCAAAACATATATTCATATGCTGAAATTTTATATCTAGATACAAATCATGCATTGGCATCATAGGAAATTAATTAAGGTAATTAATCCAAAGCCTAGATCTCAAAAACCATCAAGAACTTCTCTTAGGTATTTCATCGAACACCTTGAGGGCGACCCAATTCCCACCTTGGCCGAGCACCCCTAGGGTAGTCCTAGAGCTGCCGAGCCCCATAGGGGGGTCTTCGGCCCCCTCTTTCAAAAGAGAAATCGGTGAGAAACTCGAGAGTCGATGGAAAACCCAAGACGAGGAGAGGTAAACCACTAAACTGATTAGGAAGAAGAAATAGGGAAGAATTTCCAAAGCAGCGGCCTCCGAATCCAGCCTCAAAAGAGTGCAGCGGGTCGGCTAAAACAAGGGGGGAAAAGGTGGCGGCTCCAAGATCCAAAGGGGGCGGCTGACTCCAAGAGAGGGGGAGAGGGGCTGCGGCTCCTCTCTCCTTGATGGCTTGTGCGGCTCCAATAAGGAGCCGCCTAGCCAATGACGGGGGGGAGGGGGGGTTATACTTGTTGGCTTAAGGTTTTCAACCTTGGTCTTAGTCTCAGTTTTGATGATAACAAATATGGAACTAATGTTTTATTGAAAAATATTTTCAGGTTCCATATCGGCTAGCGCACGACGTCCGCGATCAGAAAAATGGGAGAAATCAGAAATTCAGAAGGACATTGATCATCGTGCTCGGGTTCGTCAAGGAAAATTTCTCGAAGATCGACGTGTGCACAAAAGTTGTCTTGGACGAGTCTAAAGAATACATGGAAAGCTCTCCAAGTTGATACTCGTTAAAAGCCGGAATTCGGAAATGAAGCGCGCAAGAAGAAGGCTGAAAAAATCAAGTTTAGCCTAGGTTCGGTCAATCGGTCGGTCGACCAAAATGGTGTTAAGAATTGGTTGTAGCCTTGTCGGACGATCGGACGGTCAACCGAACGATGCCAAAAAATGGGAATAGCCATTCAGTCGACCTCTCAATCGATCGAAGTTGGCAAAAATTTGGCAGAAGGCTATGTCGGTCGACCGACCGAAGCCAAAATGAAGAAGAAGATCGATCGACCGGATTGCAGATCGCAGATCGTGCTATTGGCTTCATTGCATCGGTCGACCGGTCGGTCAACCGGACTGCGGATCAATAAAGTCGTGATCCATTCGATCGACCGGACGATGCGAGTTAAGCCCAGAAAGGGTAGCGGTCGATCGGTCGGTCGTCCAATGATCTATCGAACGGCTATAATGGCTAGTTTTCTACCCGTTGAATCGTCGTTCAGCTGAGGGGTTATAAATACCCCTCGCCTAACTTCTTTAATTCTTCTTACAGATTTTATTGAGCATTCAAAAGAGAGTTTTGAGCCTTCTAAAGATCAATTAATAGCGCTCTGTTCTTCCGTCAACAATTTCTCAAGAGCCCAGTTTTCTCCTCAACTCGGCTTCAATTCAAGCTCAACAACTTGGCAAGTTGGAGGCTTGAAGGCTTGGAAAAGAGCACTGATTCTTGGTTTTATTCTTTAGCTCTTTTCATTGTAATCTTTATTGTTATTTGAACGTATTCAAAGTTGAGTTTGTGTAAGACCTAGTGTCAGGTCTTGGATCTAAGTGGTTACCTGAGTACAGGAGGTGTAAAGTCACTTGTGTAAACATAGCTTACTAGGATTAGTTGAGTTGTCCCTTAGGGTTGAGGTGGAAGAGTGCTCTCGGTAAGAAGACGGAGACTTTCGGGTGTGGAAGTGCCTTAGGTCGAGAGTGAGACTCTTCGAGTTAAAGTCCTCTGTGTAAGGGAAACATCATTAATCTAGTAAAACTAAGTTTGGAAATCCTAAGCGGGGTGCTTAGGTAGTGGAGTAGGCATTGGGGCGAACCACTATAGATTCTTGTGTTTGCGTTGATATTCTATTTGTGCTTAATTGTTTTATTATTGCTTTCGCATTTAGTCACTCAACTTGTAATTTGCCTAAGTAACCAAAGAAATGATTAAAAATCGGAATTAGGCAAATAGATTTAGATAACACACTATTCACCCCCCCTCTAGTGTGTCATTTCGTACAATAATTGGTATCAGAGCGGGTCGTAAATTGTGATTTTACCATCCCTTCTATAATTTGTCTTGATCCTAAAATGGCACTAGAGTTGGTAGCATCTTCACCTCCTAGGTTCGATGAATCGAACTTTGGTCTTTGGAAGTCTAGAATGTACACCTACTTAAACACTAGAGGTTTTGATGTTTATAACATGATTAAATTAGAATACATTGAACCAAAGGTTGACATGCATGATTGGAGTGAACATGACAATTGAAAATGTTTCAATCTAATGGAGATGCTATGTATTCTATATTTTGTACCTTACCTAATAGCATCCTTGATAAAGTCATGCATTGTACATCGGCATTTGATTTATGGGCTACATTAATTATGTTATATGATTTTGCTAAAACCGAAGAGCTTAATACACTTGTTGAGGGTGGTGATGACAATGGTCATCCCCATAGTGCTAACCTCGGTTTTGATGCTATTAGTGCTTCTAGTGAAAGAAGCAAATCAAAAAGCCAGAAAAGAAAGGTTATATGCTACTTGTGTAAGGAAAAGGGGCACATTAGAAGAAATTGCCCTTCATCAAAGAAAATTGTCAAGAGGAAGACAAGTGCGTCAACTTCCATAACCGAATCACAAGAAGCATCCTCTTGTCATGATCAAGAAGTCATATCTCAATTTTGTCTCATGGGTCTTCGGAATGAGGTAAAATCTTCTACTTCTAGTCATGATAGAAATCTTGATCGTGATAATGATCATAGTAGCTCAACTTCTTTAGGTATTACTTACGATGAGCTATTAGAAGAATCTAAAAAGATGTATGCCTTGCTTATGAATAAGATCAAAGGAAATAGAAAACTTAAAAAGAAAAATTTAAGGCTTGATTCACAAGTGCATGAATTAGAGAAAGATAAATTAAATACTAGTTTTGTTAATTCTTGCCATTACAGTTTTAAGCCTGAAATTGAAAACCTAAAAAGTGAGAATATTGATCTAAAAAATAAAAATGAGGATTTGAAATCAAAAATGAAGCTTAGAAGTAATGATTTGAAAAGTAATTTCAAACTTGAGAATGAGAATTTGAAAAATGAGAATTGCATATTGTAATCTCAAGTGTGTGCTTTGCATAAATCTATTGATACCTTAAAACAAGAGGTTGTAGTTTTAAATAAAAGAGTAGATGAAATTAAAGATGCTTATTCTTCTAGAAAATTTGAAAAGAAAAGTGTTTCTTTCAAGAATGCTCATGCTAACCATAAACCTCACATCGCAAGAGTTAATGTTAGGCATTCCACATTTAAACCTCATGTTAAGAAAAATAAAAATAAAAAATTTCATGGTCATTGCTTTTGTTGTGGTGTTTATGGCCATGATATCCATGAGTGTGCTTTTAAAAGAAATCCAAGTGTTGCTAGGACACTTTGGATTCCTAGGCCAACTCACCCCCAAGGACCCAAAGCTATTTGGGTACCAAAAGTGTCTTGTTCTTTTGTAGGGGGAGCTACCACACAAGTATGAATGGGAAATGAAACATTGAAGTTGACCCTGGATTCAAATGAAAAATCTCCATTTGGTTGCAACTTCTAACCATCATGATGCCATAGATATGGATATTGGCATCGAAATAAACTTGGTATCATCTCATTTACTTTATATGAATTTATTTAAGTTGGAGTTTTATGATACTCGATTAATTTGAGCTAATCCTATCCGCTCTTAATATGATCTTATCAAATGATTTTTGATTTTTGATTTCCGGTCCCTTCGGAGACCTATGTGGCCTGTAATGGGCCTAAGCGACCTTGCGGTTTTAAATCGTAGGCTCATTGTGGCCTTTCGGTTTTCAACCAATATGAATGGTTGGAGATCGTGCTTTTATTTATGTTTCATTTGTGATATCTTAAAATTCATTTTGATATCACTCGATTTCATCTTTAAAACGTATTTCGAACTATTTAGCAAAGTTGAATTTTGAATGAAATATTTGATGCTTACTTTGCTATCTAGAATGATTAACTTGCTTGAAATAATTATGTCATTATGTTACCAATGATTTCCTCATGCAAGTTATATCTAAAGTTAAATGGAAGGATAATTAGAATGAAAAAGATTAGTTCGGCTAAATTTTTAAGTATGAGGTATGATTTCGATTTCCATAAAATCTTAATGTTATACCTCAATGTTTAAGCTTAAATTAAGTCTCTATACTCATGATTAGAATTGCATGTTAAAACCCTTGAATTCTCATGAGTAGATAGGATTTTAGTACTTAGGCAAATTTCATTGAATGAAACTTGCTCTAGGTTGATATTCACTATTAGAGACATTCTTTTTAAGTCCAAACTAGTTAAACAAGTTTAGAGATCTTATTCTTCAAATATTTCATATCGTAAGATCTATTTGATTCATTTTGATATCATGATAACTCATTTAAAATAAATCTCTACTATCTAGCATAGGTTAAGTCTTTTAAATGAAATTTTGCGTTGAACCTTTGATATTTAGTAAGTTAGCTTGCTAGTTGGTATATGATTTCATTATGATACTAATGAAGCCTACTTGCAAGTTAAGAAAGTGGTAAAATTTGGAAGGCTAAAGGAAAATGGAAAGAAAGTAGAAATTTTAAAATTTCTCAAGAAATGAGGTATGAGTTTTATTTTGGTAAAATTCTTTCATCACACCTCAATTTTCTTGATAAAATGATTTCTCTATGCTCATGAATGATTTTACATGATAATTGATCGAAATCTCATGAGTAGATAAAATTTTGATACTTAGGCAATTTCATGTCATCTAGATTGAATGAAATGTGCTCTAGGTAGAAATCCATCTTAGAGACTTCATTTTAGGTTGAAACTTGGTAAATATGTTTGAGTTCACTCATGCTTTGCTTCCATGTGATTAAAATTGAAAAATCATGAGATAATGGATAAATGGATAACAAATTCACTTTAGGAGACCTAAAGTTGAATAGAGTTGACCTAAGTCAACAAATTGACTTAGAAACTTTATTTTAGATCCAAACTTCACAAACATGTTTAGATTTACTCATGTTAGGTGTTCATATGTTTAAATTTGAAAAACCATGAGTAAAGATTAAAATTTGATACTTAGCAATTTTATAATACAATGCTTATTTTTGAATGAAATCATGCTAAGGTAAAATTTTGACCAAATGACATCATTTTCATTTCAAACTTGATAAACATGCTTTAAATGATTATATCTTGATATTTGAAAAGTTTGAATGAAAACTGAAAACTTTTGAAAAATTCCAGTTATTTACGAAAATGCCACTAGAACTTAATGAATTTTAGAAAAATGCAGAAAAATGAATTTTTCTTGATTCTTGAATCCGCATCTTTCTTGAAAAATCTAGTTTATGGCATAAAAATTTCAAAAATCTTGAGTCTGAATGTGATTTGATTTGGATTTTTGAAATTGGATTTCGAAACTTCAAAGTATCGTTCTTCCCAAATGCTCATTTCTCGATACTTTGGATTTTTGTCGAAATCTTTGAATGAGACTTCAAGAATGAGGTTAGATTCATGTTTTTGGTATCGTTCTCATTTTGACTCGTGAAAAATCATTTCTAAAATGGTTTTTGATATGTTGATCGATACATGAAAATATCATTACTTGAGCTTGATACATGATTTCTAGTTTTAGATTATGTTTAGTGTTCTATGATATCATGTATTGATTATTCTCATTTGTATGTATGTTTTCATCCCTTTAGTTGAGGTTTTCATGTTTCATGGAAAATAGTTTTTAGAGTCTCAACTTTGACTATAAGTTGACTTTTCTTGCCCTTTTTGAGTGATGTCAAAAGGGGGAGAAAAATATAGGTACAAATGGAAGAAAATATAGGTTAACCATGCATATAGATAGGGGGGATTCCATTATGTAGATATGCATGTTGATAGGGGGAGAAATCCCATATTTGATATCCTTTGTGCTTGAATGATATATTTTCTTAAGGATGTTTGTCATCATCAAAAAGGGAGAGATTGTTGGCTTAAGGTTTTCAACCTTGGTCTTAATCTCAGTTTTGATGATAACAAACATGGAACTAATGTTTTATTGAGAAATATTTTCAGATTCCATATCGGCTAATGCACGACGTCCACAATCGAAAAAATCGAAGAAATCGGAAAATCAGAAGGACATTGATCGTCGTGCGTGGGTTTGTCGAGTAAAATTTCGCGAAGATCGATGTGTGCACCAAAGTCGTCTTGGACGACTCTAAAGAATACATGGAAATCTCTTCAAGTTGATACTCGTTGAAAGCCGAAATCCGGAAATGAAGCGCGCAAGAAGAAGGCTGAAAAAATCAATTTCAGCCTAGGTTCGGTCGACCGAATGGAGTTAAGAATTGGTTGTAGCCTTGTCGGTCGACCGGACGGTCGACCGAACTATGCCAAAAAATGGCAGTAGCCATTCGATCGACCTGTCGGTCGACTGAAGTTGGCAAAAATTTGGCAGAAGGCTATGTCGGTCGACCGACCGAAGCCAAAATGAAGTAGAAGGCGCATCAGTCGACCGGATTGCAGATCGCGTTGTTGGCTTCACTGCATTGGTCGACTGGTCGATCAATCGTACTATGGATCGATGAAGTCACGATCTATTCGGTCAACCCGTCGGTCGACCGAACGGCTGTAACAGCTAGTTTTCTACCCGTTGAATCATCGTTCAGGTGAGGGGTTATAAATACCCCTCACCTAACTTCTTTAATTCTTCTTACAGATTTTATTGAGCATTCAAAAGAGAGTTTTGAGCCTTCTAAAGATTGATCAATAGCGCTCTGTTCTTCCGTCAACATTTTCTCAAGCGCCCAGTTTTCTCCTCAACTTGTCTTCAATTCAAGCTCAACAACTTGGCGAGTTGGATGCTTGAAGGCTTGGAAAAGAGCATTGATTCTTGGTTTTATTCTTTAGCTCTTTTAATTGTAATCTTTATTGTTATTTGAACGTGTTTAAAGTTGAGTTTGTGTAAGACCTAGTGTCAGGTCTTGGATCTAAATGGTTACCTGAGTACAGGAGGTGTAAAGCCACTTGTGTAAACATAGCTTACTAGGATTAGCTGAGTTGTCCCTTAGGGTTGAGGTGGAAGAGTGCTCTCGGCAAGAAGGCGGAGACTTCCGGGTGTGGAAGTGCCTTAGGTTGAGAGTGAGACTCTTCGAGTCAAAGTCCTCTGTGTAAGGGAAACATCATTAATCTAGTAAAACTAAGTTTGAAAATCCTAAGCGGTGTGCTTAGGTAGTGGAGTAGGCATTGGGGCCAAACCACTATAAATTCTTGTGTTTGCGTTGATATTCTATTTGTGCTTAATTGTTTTATTATTGCTTCCGCATTTACTCACTCAACTTGAAAATTGCCCAAGTAACCAAAGAAACGATTAAAAATCGGAATTAGGCAAATAGATCTAGATAACAAACTATTCACCCCCCTCTAGTGTGCCATTTCGTACAACAATACTCCCCTCCTCAAACCCTCAATCCACTAATCCCTTAACAAACCCGCATCCTCCTCGAGCCTGAATCCAACCCGCTAACCCGTCTTAACTCAATCTAACCCCATGCTCCACATAAGCATCAAATCACATGCACACACATGCAATATAATTTAATAACTCAAGCACATAAAATATAAAATCCACTGTTCAACTTACCTGAGCTCTCAAGCTCGTACCGGACCACGAGTCGACTTGGCTCGACCCCGAACTAGCCCGCTAGGCTAGCAACACAAAACAAATAACATGAATCAAAAATAATATCTACGATATTACAATCCTCCCTCCTTAGGGAAAATTCATCCTCGAATTTAGCAACGCTTGAAGACTTACCAGGTTCTCAAATAACGAAGGATATCGCTCCCTCATATCCTGCTCCACCTCCCAGGTGGCCTCCTACCAGGAATGGTGCTCCCACCTGACCTTTACTAAGGGAATCTCCTTGGACCTCAACTTTCTGATCTAACGGTCTAGCACCTCAACTGGTCATTCCTCATAAGAGACTGCTGAATCCACCTCCACTGCGGTAGGTTCAATCACATGGGACTCATCCCGTACATACTTCTTCAGCATGGATACATGAAACACTGGGTGTACTCGATCCATACTGGGAGGTAAGGCCAACTCATATGCCACAGCTCCCCTACGTCTGAGAATAGGAAACGGCCCAATGAACCTAGGGCTTAGCTTCCCTCTCTTGCCAAACCTCACCACCCCTTTTATAGGGGATACCTTGAGGAAAACCATGTACCCCTCAGCAAACTCTACCTCTCTGGCCTTTCCATCAGCATACATCTTCTGGCGACTCTGAGCTGGCAATAACCTTTCCCTGATTAGCTTCACCTTTTCTACTGCCTCTTCCACCAGGTCAGGTCCCATCACAAGAGAATCTCCCACCTCAAACCAGCCTACAGGCGACCTGCATCACCGCCCGTACAATGCCTCAAAAGGGGCCATTCCGATGCTGCTATGATAGTGTTATTGTAGGCGAACTCAATCAGGGGAAAGTGCCTCTCCCAACTACCCTCTAAATCTAGGACACATGCTCTCAGCATGTCCTCCAATGTCTGAATGGTCCGCTCCGACTGATCATCCGTCTGAGGGTGAAATGCAGTGTTGAACCAGACCTAAGTGCCCAACGCCTCCTGAAAAGACTACCAGAATCAAGCTATGAACTGTGTACCCTGATCTGAGATGATCATAATAGGAACACCATGATATGCAATGATCCGACCCAAAAACAACCTCGCATACTGCTCAACTGAAAAGGTCATCTTGACTTGTATGAAATATGTCGTCTTGGTTAGGCGATTCACCACCACCCAGATGGAATCATTGCCCTTCCCAGACTTCAGCAACCCTGTCACAAAATCCATGGTTATCTTTTTCCATTTCCATTCTGGTACCTCTAAGTTCTGGAGCAATCCTGTCGGCTTTAAATGTATGGCTTTCACCTGGTGACATACCAGACACTTAGACACAAAATCGACCACCTCTCTCTTCACACCTTTCCACCAATAATTTTGCCTTAGGTCACGGTACATCTTCGTGGCTCCCGGATACATGGTATATGAGGACCGATGAGCCATCTCTAGCACCTGCCTACGGACCTCGGCCATGTCTGGCACCACTATCTTGTTCTTAAATCTTAGAACGTCCTCCGAGTCAATACCAAAACCATTATCGGCATCACCCCTCCTGGCCAGATCCTTAGTAAGTGCACAAAAAGCATCCTCCTCCTGCATTGCCCACAACATGTCTACCAACGTGGATTGCACCCTCAAGTGAGCTACCAACACACCAAATGTTGCCTCGCCATCCAAACACATGGCCAAATCCTGAGCCAACGGCCTCCTCCTAACTGCCAAATGCACTAAACTGCCCATAGACTTTCTGCTCAAAGCATCTGCCACCACATTAGCTTTTCCCGGATGGTACATGATCGTGCAGTCATAGTCCTTCAAGAGTTCAAGCCACCTTCTCTACCTCAGGTTCAATTCCTTATGGGTAAGCAAATACTTGAGGCTCTTATGATTAGTGTATATCTCATGGGCCTCACCATAAAGGTAGTGACGTCATAGCTTCAATGCAAACACCATTGCCGCCAGCTCAAGATCATGAGTCGGGTAATTATTCTCGTGGACCTTCAACTAACGGGATGCATAAGCTATCACCCTATTATTCTGCATTAAAACATAGCCCAAGCCGATCCGAGAGGCATCGCAATAAACCACAAACCCTCCTGAGCCCGATGGTACGGCTAGAACCGGTACCGACGTTAAACAGTCCTTGAGCTTCTAAAAGCTCTCTTCGCACTTACTGTCCCAAATGAACTTGACTTTCTTCTGAGTCAGGCAGGTCAATAGTGTTGCAATCCTGGAGAAGTTCTCCACGAATTTCTTGTAATAACCTGCCAATCCTAGGAAGCTACGAATTTCTGTGACATTAACCGACCGCTTCCAATTCTGAACTGCCTCTATCTTTGCGGGGTCCACCTTTACCCCTTCCCTCGACACCACGTGGCCAAGGAACCCTACACTCTCCAACCAAAACTCGCATTTGTAAAATTTAGCATATAACCTGTGCTCCCTGAGAGTCTCCAGAACCATCGTCAAATGCTCAACATGCTCCTCCCTGCTCTTGGAATATATCAAAATGTCATCTATGAATACAATCACAAACCTATCCAGGTATTCCCTAAACACCCGATTAATCAGGTTCATAAATGTTGTTGGTGCACTTGTCAGCCCAAAGGACATAACTAGGAACTCAAAATGGCCAAACCTCGACCTGAAGGCAGTCTTAGGAATGTCACTATCCCGGATCCTCAACTGGTGGTACCCTGACCGCACGTCAATCTTAGAAAACTGCTGAGCCCCATGAAGCTAATCAAACAAGTCATCAATCTTGGGCAGCGGGTAACGATTCTTCACCGTCACCTTATTAATCAGCTGGTAATCAATGCACATCCGCATGGACTCATCCTTCTTTTTCACGAGGATCACTAAAGCACCCCAAGGCCAAACACTCGAGCAAATGAAACCCAAATCAAGAAGTTCCTAAAACTGGGACTTTAACTCTCTCAACTCAGCTGGTGCCATTCGATAAGGTGGAATGGAGATCGGCTTTACCCCAGGCTGCAAGTCAATACAGAACTCGATCTCCCTCTTTGGGGGCAAACCTGGCAACTTTTCAGGGAAAACATTGGAGAACCCACACACCACTGGCGTCCCCTCAATATCCCTGGTCGCACCTCCGCTTCCTTTTGCCACGGACACAAAGGCCAAGAAGGACTATCAACCACTTAGAAGTAGCTTTTGGGCCTTGAGAGCTGAAATGGCCACCAACGAGTCTCCCCTTCCCTCACCCTAGAAGGTAAACTAGGGCAATCCGGGCTTACTGAAGGTAACAGTTTTAGCCCTACAATCCAATGAGGCGAAATGGTCCACCAACTAGTCCATGCCCAATATCACATCAAGCTCCAGCATCGGCACGAGTGTCAATTCGGCCATTAGTACATGCCCACAAACGACCACCCCGCAGCCCCGAAAGACTGTCTCTGCCAGCACAGCATCACCTGTAGGCATAGACACCACAAGAGGCAAATCAAGCATCGAGGGTTTCCTTGACAATTTAGCAGCAAATAATGCATATACAAAAGAATGCATAGCACCTGGATCAAATAAAACATAAGCAATAGCAAAACCAACAACAAGGTTACCTGTCACTACTGCCTTGGACGCCTCAGCGCCCTTTCGGTTCAAAGCAAACACTCGTGTAGCGGGCCTCTTTGAACCAGCGGCTCGCTGGCCTCCTCCTTGCGTCTGATCCCTCTGATCTACAGAACCTACTGACATCGGTGCCTTCCCTCTGGTCTAATCAAGCTGCTAACTGCCTTTGCCGGAACAATCCTTCCTGAAGTGCCCAGCCTGCCCACAGCCAAAACATACCTCTGAACGTCTTCAACAAGCTCCCAGTGCTTCCTATGACATCAGTTATATGGTTGCAGCTTAGGCCTCCAATACGAGCCTCCTGATGATGCCCCTGGACCTGAGCCCATGCGGCCTCTGGAACTGTCATGACCTCTTCCCTGCTGTGGTTCTACTATTGTGTAGGTCCCCTCAGAGTGAGCTGGCCAACCCCCTGAATACTGGGCCTGAAACTTTTTCTTTTGGGGTCCATTGTGTAATGGATAAAGTTTGGCGATCTGCGGCCACAACCCCTCAACAAACCTCTTGACCCTGGCGGTCTCTATGGCTACCAAAGTGGGATGGTACTTCGAGAGTCGGGTGAACTCCATCTCGTAGTCCATTACTGACATACTGTCGGTCTGGCACAACAGCTCGAACTCTTTCGCCCACCTATCCCGGACGCTCAACGGCAAGTACTTCACCACCATAGCGGCTCTAAACTCCTCCCAGGTACGGAGTGGTGCACTTGCTACTCAGCTCCGAAGAACAACCGAACTCCATGCACAGCTCATAGCAATCACTAAAGAAACTGGTGATCTCTACTCGCTGATCTATCCCTGTAAACTCCAGTGGCTTGAATTTGACAAAATCTGCATATATAGGTGCTCTAGGAACTCTAACCACTGGTGCCACTGGCTCGACCACCTCTGGTACCGCGGGTACTACTGGCACTGGTTGCAGCTGCTACTGGCACCGGTTGCGGCTGCTGCCTCAGTTCATGCTCCTTGCGGAGTACCTCAGTAGCTCAGCCACTCCTTGCAACTGCACAACCATGGGATCCTGTCCCACATCCTCCCGGGCCTCCTGCGCTCTCCCACGACCTCGGCCTCGGCCTCAGCGCTTTGTGGATTTACTGCCACTACCCCTCCAAGCGGCGTTAAAAGCCTCCATCACTCTAGAATTACTAGAAAGAAAATAGAGAGATTAGATAATTCAATTCACCCTTAAATCTTAAAGTAAACTTAACCACAAGCCACACTGAGGTGCAAACTTACCTCATTGATCTCATAACACAACCCTATCGTATACTGACATGCTAGTAATGCCCTATACGGTAAATATGCTCTAGATCGTAGTCAGACCGAACCACATGCTATGATACCACATTGTCACGCCCCAACTTAATTAGGGTCATGTGACCAGCCGGGGTATACGTGCCTACACTCCGCAGCCTATCCCATGCACATGCCAACTCATAATAAATCTTAGCGGAAAGAATAACAGATTTTATTATGAACGAGAAACCAAAACAGATTCCATTTAAGAAGTCAAGTTTTTAGCAAAACATTTAAAGTATGGAAATAAGTAAATCAAAGTTTAACAGTTTACTTTAACAAGAGAAATCTGGATAAAAGACATGAATGTCCTCGAGGGACTACAACTCCAAAATACTAAAACACAAGTGCATGACAATTCTACCAAAGACTCGACTACGAACCCTAACTAGGATTGCTATGAAATCAATATGGCTCCTCTGCCCTCCAGCCGCGCCAAGTGCTCCAGCCCACCTCACTGATCAGGCTCTGCAAAAAAAATAGAAAGAAATAACAGGTGAGTTCAAAGGAACTCAGCAAGCGGTTCTACCAACCCCGACCATAAAAACCAACCACAGAGATATATAAATAAAAGCACATGTCTCATATAGGGATAATGCAACAAGTGGTATAGCTAGCTAACAGGTCATCTGGCCATCACATGCTCAAAGGTAAACCTATTCACTTAGCAGTGAAGAACAACATGCCTCAACTTACCCATACCCTAAGGCAATAAATCATACTCAAGGGTTATGAGGATAACTGGGATTGACCCATCCGAGCTTATCCTATAATCATACCCTTAAAGATAGCGCAGGAATAATCGGGATTCGTCCATCCGAAACTATTCCTTAAAAGAAACTTGAGACCAATCGAGATTCGCCCATCCGATCTTGTTCCACAAGAAACGCAGAAACAATCGGGATTCACCCATCCGAACTTGTTCCATAAATAATCACAAGAATAATCGAGATTCACCCATCCGAACTTATTCCTTAAACACAGGTTGAGAATTACCCATCCAACATTCCAGGCCAAGCCCGCGATCCAGCTCCTATCCGAGCCTCCCCGCCATTCATAAAAATATGGCGCTAACAAGACCTAAGTCAAGTATTTCCTACGGTTACTTAGGGGTGTCTTTATTGGGAAATGCCACAACACTCTATCCTCGATCGCGATGCCCTAGACCCGTAATATCTTCAACTCATGAGGTTGTATTTCATGCAGATAAATTATTTTGCTGGCTCTTAACAGATTATGTTGCCCCTTGAATTTTAATTCTAAAATTAAAATATCCATTGCCGAAATTAGGATTTTATTTTAGGGGTTTTATTTCTAGTTTACTGTTGAGCCCAAAACTGGTGCACCCAATAAACTATGGTTTCCAATTTGATTTCCAAAGAGTGTCATATGGTTTCAAACTATGTTTTCCGATCAAAACGATAGCTCACACGACTATGATCAATAAACTATACGCATCACAATAGAGATTACAAAATCAGCCTTGAATTAACAATTTCAGCATGAAATTTCAGCAAATTGGGATTTCAGCATGTCAAGGTAATTAATCCGAAAATCACAGTAATTAAATCTTTAATTACCACCACAACAGATTTATAACATCAAGATAAATCATAATTCCTAATCAAGATTTATCATGCGTCCACACCATCTTTAAATCAAGACTCAAGCTTCAAAACCAAGAACCCCAAACAAGAACATACATGGCATCAAGATTAAATCTTTTCACATGCAAAACATAGATTCATATGCTGAAATTTTATATCTAGAAACAAATCATGCATTGACATCATAGGAACTTAATTTAGGTAATTAATCTAGAGCCTAGATCCCAAAAACCATCAAGAACTTCTCTTAGGCATTTCATCGAACACCTTGAGGGCGACCCTATTCCCACCTTGGCCGAGCACCCCTAGGATAGTCCTAGGGCTGCCGAGCCCCATAGGGGGGTCTTCGGCCCCATCTTTCATGGCAACAAGAGAAATTGGCGAGAAACTCGAGAGTCGACGGAAAACCTGACAAGAAACACACCAATCTTCAAGATCGGCACAAGAAACATGAATGAAAACCCAAGACGAGGAGAGGTAAACCACTCACCTAATTAGGAAGAATAAATATGGAAGATTTTCCAAAGTGGCGGCCTTTGAATCCGGCCTCAAACGGCTCGGCTCAAACAAGGGGGGAAAAGGCGGTGGCTCCAAGAACCAAAGGGGGCGGCTGACTCCAAGAGAGGGGGAGAGGGGCGGCGGCTTGGCTGCGACTCCTCTCTCCTTGATGGCTTGTGCGGCTCCAATAGGGAGCCGCCTAGCCAATGAAGGGGGGGGGGGTTATACTCCCCTCCTCAAACCCTCAATCCACTAATCCCTTAACAAACCCGCATCCTCCTCGAGCCCGAATCCAACCCGCTAACCCGCCTTAACTCAATCTAACCCCATTCTCCACATAAGCATCAAATCACATGCACACCTACGCGATACAATTTAATAACTCAAGCACATAAAATATAAAATGCACACCTCGAACTAGCCTGCTATGCTGGCAACACAAAACAAATAACAGGAATCAGAAATAATATCTAGGATATTATAGTTTTTAAAAGACTATCTTGAGGTTGAGAAAGGCCAATAGAAGAATCAATGTTCTCAAGATTAGTAATTTCAAATTGAGTCTTGGCAAGATTGCTTTCAAGTCTGCCAAGCGAGTTCTTGTTCCGATAAGAGAAGGCTCTTTGAGTGTGAGAGAGGCCCAACTGAAACTTGGAGAAATGCTGGTTTAATTTATTAATGAAAGGGTCATGCCGGACATCATTTACAACTTTATAAGACTCATTGTTTGGGTCCACTCCTCAAGGATCATCAATGCTCCCAGAGCGACGTCCCCTTCTCCTTCTACCTGCCGCCCATGCCCCACATGGCACACTTTCTCGAGCAACTTACTCGCTGGCTCGAGGAACCTGGACCGATTCAGGATGGCGACATTCTTGCTCGCCCTAGAGGCCACCAAGGGTAGGAGGACCCAATTCACTAACATCCTCCCCCAGATACACGTCAACCTTGGCATTGCCATGGAAGCAGAAGGCATGATCCTGGGTGTCTGCGAGCACTATCGCAAGGCTGCCATCCTTTGCCCCACCCATTTTAGGGCCCTAAAGCTCCTTGGAAGTGCTCTATTTGGTGTTGGGGAGTACAACGTCAGCGAGGGAATCAACAAGGTCGGCAAGGGAGGTGGAGACGGCGGCAACGGGGTCGCCTCCATGGTCAGAGCACAACAAGGGCGGAGGCAGTGAGGAAGAAGAGGAGGCGGCGACGGTGGAGGCGGAGGCAGGGAGGAGGATAGAAGAAGAAGATGACAACGATGGGAGGAAGAGAGAGAAAAAATGTGTCACACCCCAACTCAGGGTCACGTGACCGGCCAGGCTATACGTGCCTATACCCTACAGCCTAACCCATGCACATGCCAACACATAAAAAGATAACGGAAGAAATATCATCTTTTTATTTTAAAAGGGAAACAAAATAGATTTTATTATAAAGGTAAAGTGTTCAGCAGAAAGTTCAAATGCAAAAATAAAAGAATCAAAGTTCAATAGTTCTTTTAACAAATAAAATCTGAATCAAAAACATGGATGTCCTCACGGGACTACAACTCCAAAACACCAAGTCACAAGTGCATGACAAAACTACCACAAACTCAACTACAACCCCTAATTAGGACTGCTATGAAATCAATGTAGCTTCTCTGCCCTCCAGCCGCGCCAAGTGCTCCAGCCCACCTCACCGGTCAGGCTCTGCAAAACAAAAACAACGACAATGGATGAGTCCAAAGAACTCAGTGAGCGGTTCTACCAACCCCCACGAGAAAACCAAACACAGATAAAAAACATGGAGATGAAACATCTATCTCAAGCAGGAAAAGTCACAAGGGTGTGACTAGCTAACAGGCCACCTGGCCACATATGCCCAAAGGCATCCAACACCCCAAACGGTGAAGAACAACATGCCTAAGCCTACCATGCCCAAAGGCAACAAAACATACTAGGATAATCGGGATTGGCCCATCCGAACTTATCCTAATATTAAGAAACTCGAGAGCAATCGGGATTGGCCCATCCGAACTTGCTCCATGAAACGCGAAGGAACAATCAGGATTCGTCCATCCGAACTTATCCCTTAAAGATATCACAGGAATAATCGAGATTTTTCCATTGATTTTGCTAGCCTGGTCAACTAGTAGCGAGGAAGCGCGTCGGTGAGCCACGCTGATGGACAAGTCCGGAGTGGCATTAGTCCGAGGGTCTCACCCAACCACCGGATTATATTCCTGAGTTCACCTCAGGGGCTCATGCTCGAGGGTTGCTAGTCTTGACTAGCCAGATGACCCCAACCATGCTTGGTCGCATTATTTATTAGCATGAGGGAGATTGGCGCGGGGCACCGGATTATATGGATGTATGGATATATGGATGTGTGTATGTGTGGTTGTACATGTATTTATTTATTTATTTCCTATATCATTTAATTATGGTTATTCTGCTATGAATACAATTAAATGATGGTTTAGGGAGTGCTCAAGGATGAGCCACTCACTGAGTTCCTTTCAACTCATCCTCATTTTCTTTACTATCTTTATTTCAGCTCCAGAGTAGTAGAGGTATTGTGGCACATGAGGAGCAACTGGGGTGGCGAGCTCAGGGAGTAGATCTCGTGACACACAGTCGTAGTAGAGTCTAGGACAATTATTTCATTTTGTTTCATTCAGACATGATGTATTTGAGACTTTCTTTCAGAGTGTTCAGGACTTGTCCATTTTCTTTATGCTATTATCCTCTCGGCACTGGCATGGTTGTATACTTCATTTCCGCATTATTAGTCATGTCTGGTAGGCTTCAGGGTACGGACATGTACTTTTGGCAAGTCACGCAACCCTAGGACTTTGGGGTGTGACGATCCCTTTCGGATTCCATCTTCCCCATGAGAGAGTAGACCCCGAGCCGTCGATCTACCTCTTTCCGATCTCGGCGCCTCTATATCGGGTTTTAATCGATCAAATCGTGTTCAGGGAAATTGCCCTTAGAGGAGATGCCAGCGCGAAGGAGTACAAGTTGTCTTCCTCGTTATCGGCAGCGGGATGGAGGTCACTGGGCACGAGCTGGGCGTGGCATAGGGGTTATAGGAGATGCGATAGACCCCTAATTCTTGGGGATGGTGGGGGGTAATTTCGTCTTTTTCCACCCGTGTCCTCCGCCTCACTTTGGTGTACCAAGAAATTTTTTGGTACATCAAAATGGCTTGTTATCCTATCCTGAACTTGGTCGGTATCCTGTCCTGAGGTCGGTTTTGCAAAACAAATGGGGGACACGAGCCAATCTCCTGTCAAGTCCCCCATATTTTTGCAATCTCCTGTCAAGTCCCCCATATTTTTGCAAAACAAACGGGCCCTATGTTACCTAAGGCGTGTCGTGATGGTATATATTACAGGATGTTGAAGGGATGATGACAATGCGGCCTGGTAATCTCACTGGGATAGTGCTCGGAATGGGTCGAGGCTGATCCCAGAGATGTCGGACTCATGATGACGAATCCTTCGTAATTAATAAGGACGTGAGTGTCCTTCTATGGGCAGGTGGAGCCCCCAGGCTGAGCCGTATGACTTGATTTGGGTCTGGTTCGTGAGTGTGGGCATTATTGAGCCTAATCTGGCCAGACCCATAAGTACTAGTCCAATCCATGAACCTATAAAGTTCTCTCTTTTATCTTTATAATAGTTTAATTATAAAATAAAATGGACAATTATCTTGGGAAGCTAATAACATATATTGATCATTAGATTTATTCTTTTTTTTTAATCGATTAAATTTTAATTTATTTTGTAATAGACACAAAAATTCATATTTTTATTTTCAGCAAATTTATTTTAGTTGTATGTAGTCCAAATTATAGTGTTGGATAGTGATTCCTCTTATTTTTATCAGTATGCTACTTTCTTCTACAATCATATTAAGGTTTATGAACTATTACACATGAATTAGTTTACTATTTATTCAATATCCAATTACTACTCAAACTATTAAATGAAAATTAATATTATTTTCTATAACCAAATAAGTACTCACCAATTTCAACCAACTAAAACTGATTTTGTCTTTATTAACCAAACATGTTTTCAAAAAACTAAAATCTAGATACCGAAACCAGGTTTCTGAAACCAAGTTTCATTTATACTAAAATCAAATCAAGAAATAGTTTTCGCTAACCAAATAACACCTTGGGACATGTTTGCTTCATATGATAAAAGATAATAGGATAAGGGATGAATTAATATTCATTGTTTGTTTAGAAGAAAATGAGAATAGAATAATATAAAATTAATATTATATCCAATATATATTGAATTTTAATATTCATATTCAATCCACCATCATTTATTATCCAATTCAATCATATCCTATCCAACGAAGCAAATTTATCATTATTGTACCGAACATCTACTCTTTCATATATAGCTTTCTCACTTGCATGCCTTCTATGTGTTTTGTTCTTCTTTACCGCTCATTTTGCTTTTTCTTTCCTTTTGATTTTGGTTTCTTCTTTGGTTGGTCCTTCTTTATGGCCTTTTCCGTATATTAATGTATTTAATCTCCTGGTCGCTTGACCATGTCAGGGATGATATTACCTGATTGAGGTCGGCCTTCGTAATTAAAGGAATCAACTGATGTGTCTCCTCTGAGAATGTTCTCTGATCTCAAGTTCGTCGGCATGTCAGATTGCGGGTGTCACACCCCAACTGAGGGTAGTGTGATCGACCAGGGCCTACATCCTGCCCTGTAGCCTATTGTCTACACTGACACAAAGAAAACCAAGACAACGAATAAAAGCAATCTCAACACACTTTATTAAAAGTTTTCAAAGTCACAATTTTTATGTTTTTCAAAATAACTAACTGAACGTTCAAGTAACAAGTTTTACAACTCTTTTTCAAATACAACTGTCAGTGCAGAAACAAACAAACACTAGTAGACACTGGTCTAAGACTCATGGACACAGCTACGAGATATGGCACCACCTCCTGCCCACCAGCTGCACCATGTCGACAAGCTAAGTCATTGCTCTTGCTCTGCAAAAATAAAGAATAAACTGTGAGTCCACTTGGGACTCAGTGAGTGGCTCTAGTGAACCTCCACATAAGCCTCAATCATGCATATATCATATAAGGCAACAAAATGAATGTACAATGAGGTAAAATACTTCTAATACAGCTACCGACCCCTAATGGGTCAATCTGTACAACTGAATATGATAACCTGCCATCTCGGCCTATCAAGCCTCCGGTATCCGGCCCTTAGGCCTACTTATGGAATAATATCTCGGCTACAGTCGTCCCTACCATATCAGGTAGTATCATACTGGCCATCGACCACGTCACCTCAAGGTGTAAGCAAACAATCCCGGGTCGTTGACTAGGATGGTCTACTAGTCTTCAAACACCGTCTGGGGTAAGGATAGCTAGTCTCACCCAACTGGGGTTTGGCACCTAGCGGGCCCGCTAGCGCACCTCAACACCCGCTAGCTGAGCATTGGTCATTCCTGACCTCCACGCTCCTTGGCGGACCATCTCAAGCACATCACACAATCAATATCCTAGGGTTTCCATATATACACTTCGGGCCATTGCCTGTATCTGGCCCTAATCCGGGCTACAGGGTCAACAATTTGTGCCTCCCTATCACAATGTGTACACCTAGGAGTTCTAGGTTTCCAAATGTTTACAAGAAGTCCTAGAAGTGATATCGTCTCCTAGCTAAGTTTCTATATAAGCACAAAGGACGTCTCGCGACGCCTTACATGTTGTCTACCCTTCTACACTACCTTGGGTGAGGAATTCCTTGTACCGACTTTGGACTTCCGCCCATGAATATTTTTGGACAGCATGTATAATCTAAAGAAAAATATTCAAATGTTACAACATCTACTATAAATAACTACAATATTCATGCATAACAACTTTACACTACCTTACAAATTAAGCTCAATAAGAAACAATTATCTAACATGGCAAGGTAGTAATGAATTCAAAAATGTAGGAAATACTAAGCATGGTAAACAATTGCAACATTTCAAAATTTAAAGATCTAATGCTAAGGATGGTCATAAGGCTAGCATTCCTACAATTCAAAATCAATCAATCTACTTGCTATGATTGATGTTCTTCCTAAGTATCGTCATACCTACATGTGTGAACCTTATAATCAAGTAAGTTTCCATCTAAAGCTACTCTCTTCTCCCCTCCCTAGTCTTGGTCGAGCCATGAGCAAGGAAAACCTTGCTCGGCCATGGCCCTTAAGGTAGGAAAGGGAAAGGAGACTCTAGCTATACCTTTAATTCTTCGATTTCGAATATAACTTAATATCAATAGACTATTTTTACCCCTTCCCTTACCCTTGGCCGAACCCTCTTCATGAGGTGTAGGGTTCATTCGGCCACATCAAAGAGATCTAGGGAAGACATGCTTCATAACGCGTGAAGTTTACGATTTGAACTACATCAATCATGAGCATGAGATCATCTAAGGGCCTTCTTGCCGTCAAGGGAATTGGGGAAATTTTTGGCATGACCTTTCCCCTTTTCCCATGACTCGGCAGCCCTAGCAATTGAAAAATCGATGAAGAAACAAGGTAATCCAACAAGAAATCGTACAAAATAGTGATCACACATCGATAAAACCAAGATCCGTCGGAAAGATCGCGAGAAAACTCATCCTATCACAACTAGGGGTTCGGCTACCCACCTCCCCCATGCTTTCAAATTCTAACCACTCGCCTAGATTGCAGAGAACGAAAGATCGAGCGACGATGACTTGAAATTTTCCGACGACGACACGAAATCCTGGATCGATCCAAGTCCTCCAAGCTTTCCCTTGCTTTTCTTCCTCTCTCCCCCTAGGCAGCCTTGTGCAACTCAAGGGATGAGTCGCACGGCTGCAAGATGAGGGTTTTAATCCCTCATCTAGCTTTCCAAAGATAGCTCCATGACTCACTTAACTCATACTCGAACCTCGAGTAAACCCGAACTCTACTTGGGTTCTGACTCAACCCATAATATGAATCGATTTAACTTGATTTAAGGAATGAATTTATAAAAGGAAAGTTAATCACCCACATAGATTCCATGAATCATTAGTCGAGTCATACCTTTTCACTCGATGCGATCCTGAGGCTCGACTCGACTACCCCCGGGTCTGGCGCGCTGCACCAAAATGGATTTTTATATTAGGAAATATTTTCGGGTCTTACAACGGGAAGAAGATTTAAAGAGAAGGGGATCTGAGATGAGAAAAGAGGTAGAGAGAAGTAGATATAGAGAGGATATAGATTTCAAATCACAGCTCAATGCATCTCATTTCAACTATCGTCTTATTTATACATTCGTGAGTACGCGATATTACAAAGCATAATCACGATTCTAGTGGGGCCTGCATCGCACGTGCTCGCCTCTATGTGCTTGAGTTGGCCCACTACTTGCGTCTATCTCCGCATCCCATGTGTCGTGCACAGTGGCGTATGCACATAGGTAAATGGGGGACATTTTGTCCCCCATTTTTTCCCATTTTTTCCAAAAAAAATCAAATATTGTGGTCCCGTTTCATATTCAAAATAACGTGAAGATAGATTTTGGTAGTCTTCTTATTTATTATGCATATTACTTAATTGATAAATTTGTGAGCAAACCGCAACTAGAATTACATTCCATATTGGAATTGGTTAAAAAAAAATTAGTTTCCAAATCTACTGGATTGTTGCTTTCTTTATCCCCTTGCAAAGAAGAAAGAATAATGTGTTTTTTTCTTTTGGACTGCATCAGAGCTACTGAAAAAAAAAAATTATTACTAATGATGCTATCATTAGTCGTTTCCAAAATATGAGAAGCCGTAGAGGACAATTGTGAGATGTAGTAGGTCGCTTCTCATTCATTAAATTATGTAATTCGGCTCTTTTGATGAATTATTTCTTTTTGTTTTCTTTTGTAGAATTATATATTTTGCTTCTCATTTGTTGATTTATGTATTTTGATTATCTTATGTTAAAGGTACTTTTATACAATTATACTATACCATACCACGGGGGCAAGCCCCCGCACCCCAAAATTATACACCCTAATTTCAATTTTAGATTTCTCTATGTCCCCCATTTTCAAAATACTGCATACGCCCCTGGTTGTGCATGTTTGACACATCCTGGAGGTAACTATGTCCCCTTACCATGACATTGCCTTCCTTTGCACGAAGAACCTTGTCCTCAAGGTTCTGGGAATGTCGCAGACCTTCACTGAGTTTTTTGTCATTATCCCTTTCGCTGATGACACTCTCCTTGCGTAGCAATGGCAATGGTGTGACCTGCATTATTGGCTCCCTACGACATTGTTTAGGAACTGAGACGTGAAACACGTGATGGATCTTCGCTGCCTCTGGCAAGTCTAATTTGTAGGCCACCTTCCCGACTTTCTTCACAATTCGAAAGGGTCTGAAGAACCATGGGCTGAGCTTTGGGTTTTTCTACAGTTGTAAGGAGAGTTGGCAATACTACTGCAATCTCACGAACACCTAGTCGTCCACTTGGAACTCAACTTCCCTTCGATGCTTGTTGGCTTGGTTCTTAATTCGAACCTGCGAACGTCCCAAGTTGGTCTTGAGTTGCTTGAGAATGGTGTCTCGCGCAACCAACTCTCAATCCACCATTAAGTTCCTGGAAGTGCCCCCAGCATATTGAATTAGCTTAGGCAAGTCTCTCCCATACAAAGCTTGGAATGGTGTCATCCACGCCGATGTTTGAAATGATGTGTTGTACAAGAATTCCGCCAACACCAAAAATTTCTCCCATGATGATGGTTCTTCTGATGCGAAGCTACTGAGGTACATTTCCAAGCACCTATTAAGGCCCTCCGTCTATCCGTCTGCCTGTGGGTGATAGGACGAGCTAAACAACAGCTCCAACCCCTGTAACATTGTCAATTCCTTCCATAACTCACTAGTGAAGTGACTATCTCTGTCACTTACAATGCTTTTAGGGATGCCATGTAGTTTGATTACCCCCTTGAGAAAAATGTCAGCTACCATCTCCGTCGAGTACTTCTTTGGAAGGGGGAAGAAATGACCATATTTGGTCAGTCTATCGACGACCACCATGATCGCACATTTGCCATTCAATACTGGCAACCAGTAATGAAGTCTAATGAAATGTCATTGAAGACTTCTTCAAGTATCAGTAATGGCTGCAACATCCCTGCCGGTGATAACTGTTTGTTCTACATCCTTTGACAGACTTGGCAATCAACAATGAAGCATCTAACATCATTCCTCATATTTCGCCAAAAGAAATTTGCTCAGAGTCTATGATATGTGCGACTCACCCCCGAATGACCCCCAACTACAAAGCTATGGAACTCCTCCAATAGTTATTTTTTTATAGCAGCATCATCAAGTATCACAATTCGACCTTGAAAGAGGAGTATTCCATCTCTTTCTTCATATCGTGTATCTACCCCATGTCCTTCCTGTTTCAGTCAAATGATTTTTAGCTCCTTGTTTTCTTGATTAAGTCGTCTGATATGATCGAGAAAATTGCTGCAAACTCACCTTCCCTGGAGAAGGCATTTGCAGTCGAATTGAGCTCCCCTGCTCGATACCTGATCTCAAATTCATATCCCATTAACTTCAGTAGCCATTTTTGCTGCTCAAGGGTCTATATTACTTGCTTTTGAATCTCCTTTAGAGATCCATGATTGGTCAAAATGGTGAAATTTCGGCCTAATAGGTTTTGTCTCCATTTCTGTACTGCTCTCACTATCGCCACCATTTCCCTTTTGTAAGTAGAGGATGCTTGTAATCGGGAAGGTAATTTATTACTGAAGAAGGCTATTGGTCTTCCCTCTTGTGAGGGCACAACCCCTATTCCCACCCTAGCTAGAAGCATCAGTCTCCACTATGAATTCTTTACTAAATCAGGTAACGCAAGAATAGGTGTTCTACTGAGCACATCCTTCAGGGAGCATTTGGTACATTACCACTTAAGATTATTGGAAATCTAGATTACCACCCAAATAGATTACCATTTTTAAAATTATCGATAATGTTACATTATCATATTTGGTATGTACTGGTAATCTCGCTAGTAATCCACGTTACCTTGTTTGGTATAAAAAAAGATTATTAGGAAACTTATATCTTTAACTAAAATACCCTCAAATAAAAAATAAAAAATAAACTAAAAAGAATAAAAAATAAATAAATAAATAATAAATAAATAAATAAATAAAAATAGGGATTATCAATTTACTATGAGATGAGGCAAATGAGATGAGATGATGATTTTTTTCTATGTCAATAGAGGGTATTTTAGTTAGGGGTATTTTTGTCAAAAAATAATAATATTACCACCTTACAAGTAATCCACATAGCCACCCCCTCCCCTGGTAATGTGGATTACCACTTGAGTGGTAATGTAAATTACCATGGGCACCCAAATTACCAGTAATCTGTTTCAACCAAATGTAGTAATCTGATGGGGCCCAGGTAATTTTAATTAAGATTACCAGTAATCCATTTAGATTAGCTCATACCAAACGCCCCCTTAGTGTTTCAAAAGTCAATTGTGCTTCCGAAGTCCATTGGAAAGCTTGCTTTCTTAACAGATCAGTATGGGGTGCCACCGTTCGAGCAAAGTTCCTAATAAATCTCCTATAATATCCTGCCAACCCTATGAATCCTCGCATACCTTTAACATTTCGAGGAACTGGCCATTTTTGCACAACAACAATCTTAGCAGGATAAACCTGAATTCCCTTGGAAGTGATCAAATGTCTCAAATACGTACTCGATTGTTTGACACCCAAAGGAGCATTTTGATTTCTTTACAACTAACTTGTTATCCCTCAGGACTTGTAATACCACTCGAAGATGCACCTGGTGCTCTTGCAGTGAAGTACTGTAAACCAATATGTCATCGAAGAAGACTAGCATGAACTTACGCAGGCGAGGTTTAAAGAGTTCATTCATAGTAGCTTCGAATGTTGAAGGCGCATTGGATAACTCGAAGGGCATAACCAAAAATTCGTAGTGCCCTTCATGAGTTATGAAAGCAGTCTTTGCGATATCAGCTTTATGAACTCGAATTTGGTGATATCCGGCAAACAAATCCAATTTAGAGAAAATTGTCGCTCCCCCAGTTCATCAAACAGCTCATCGACTGTTGGAATAGGGAATCTATCCCGAATAGTTACTGCATTCAATGCCTGATAATCTACACAATCTCCAAGTTTCATCGTTTTTTTTACCATGAGCACTTCTAAATCAAGCCATCACTCAACCTTTCCTATATCTACCTTTCAATCTCCTCCTTCTGAAAATGGGGGTATCTATATGGCTTAGCATTGATGGGCTTCTGGTTGTGCAGCAAATGAAATCGGTGGTCAGTCTCTCTTGAACGAGGTAATCCTTTCAGCGGAGTAAACACATCCTCGAATTCCTCTAATAACAATTTGAGTTGATCATGCTGATAACCCTCCCCTTGAGTGATCTCTGATACTAACTCTAACTAATACATCTCTGCCACTACATTTGAATCGCAATCTTTTGTTAAAGTACTACATTGAATCTGTTTCAAGGGCAGTGATTGTTGCCGCATCCAAGAGCATGTGTTCCCTTGCAGCTGGAATTCAAACTTGAGCTTGGCGAAGTCCATGATCACTTGCCCCAGTGTGGCCATCCATGCCACCCCCAAAACTATATCAGAACCTTTGATCGGAAGAGCATAAAAATTGGTAGTGATAGTTGTTCCCTGGATCATCAATTGAACATTTCAAATTATGCACCACTACCAACCATTACTCCAATTGTTGTAGCTGGCTCCACTATTAAACCCAAGTATTTCAATCCCCGAGTTTGGATAAAATTATGGGTGTTGCTGCCGTCGAGTAACACTTGCACACTTTTACCTCGGATGGTCCCATTGAACCTCAAGGTTATGGGGGAGAAACAGCCTGATAAGGCGTTAAAGGAGATTAGAGATTGTTCTGCTCCTTCTCCCTCAATCAGTCCTAATGACATGTTCAATTTCAGTTCATTTTCTTCTCCGGAGAGGTCCTCTTCATCGAGCATGAATAACTGCGGCGCCTTGCATTTATGACCATACGAATATTTCTCATCAGAATAAAAACAAAGGCCTTGCTCCTTTCTCTTTTGAGCCTCGGCTGAAGTAATTCGTCGAGGTGTTTGTTTAAGCTCTACTGGTGAAGGTGCCGATGATGCTGCAAGCCGAGGGAATGTGCTGTTCATTCCTTTTTGTGAAGTAGGTAGTATGCCTTGCCCTTTAGTTCCTGAATAATAACTCGGGAATCTTCGACTTGTCGCCACTTTTGCCTCATATTGCTTGGCCAACATGACTGCTTCATGCATCAAGGTTGGCTGAAGTGCTAACAAATTAGTTTTAATATCAGTCTGTAGCCCTAAAACAAAGTAATTGACCCAAATTGATTCTGGTAAGTCAGTCGTTCGCAGAGCTAGCTCCTCAAACTTGCTTTCATAATCTTCTACCTTACCATTCTGAATTAGTTTTGTCAACTGGCCCTCAGTTGGTTCGAAACGTCTCCGAATGGCTTCCACCAAGTGACGATACCCCGATAATTGTTTGCGCTTCTGCATCCAGCGGAACCAACGTCTCGCCAATCCATCCATTCTAAACAATGCCATGGTGACCCTGTGCTGATCTTCGGTAGCATAAAATTTAAAAAAATCCTCTGTCACCGCAATTCATTCCTCTGCATCCATGTCATTGAAGAGCGGCAATTCTATCTACGGGGGTTTGGGCGAAAACGAGAACTCATCCTCTTCACCAGTTTCGCCTTTTACTGCAACCTTCCATCGCGGCCGCTGGCAACTCATAGTCGCTGTGTTAGGCAGTTGTTCTGCCTTGATTTTATTCCACTGTACCATCTGGTTATTCAATAATCTGTTCTGCGCGGAAATGGTTTGCAACAATTTTTGTTGTCCTTCAATCGCTTGTTGTTGTGAATCCATGTTCGCTTGGATCGTCTCCAATAGTTGATCATGGCGAGTATTCGCCTCTTGCAAGGATTTCACTGATTCCGCCAGCGAATGATATCGAGCATCCATAGTTTTCGATTCACAAAATAAATCGACTCAATGAAAGCACCAATGTCAGGGATGATATTACCTAACTGAGATTGACGTTTGTAATTAAAGAAATCAATTGTTGCGTCTCCTCTAAGAACGTTCTCCGATCTCTAGTTCGTTGGCACGTCAGATTGCGGGAAGAAGATTTAAAGAGAAGAGGATCTGAGATGAGAAAAGGGAGAGAAGTAGAGATAGAGAGGATAGAGATTTCAAATCATAGCTCAATGCATCTCATTTCAACTATCGTCTTATTTATACATTCGTTGAAGATCTAGTTACGATTGGAAATAAACTTTTATATCTTCATCCATAGATCCTTTATTCATACTCATTTAATTGGATAATTGGAAGACTTGATTCAGTTCAAAAAAATTATGTTTCACGACTCCATATACATAATCCAATTTTCTTATTCAATTTCAAAAATAAAATTTATAATTGGACTTTGGATACAAATCATGAGAATGTATATTCTTTCTCAAATATGCTATTGAGAGGTAAAGAATTAAAGTGAGTACACAATATTACAAAACATAATCACGACTCCAATGGGGCCTGCATCGCACACGCTCGCCTCTGCGTGGCTAAGTTGGCCCACTACTTGCGTCTATCTTCGCAAGTTTGCAGGTTTATTTTTTCTTAAAAAGAAATCAATACGTAAAACCTCAAAATAGATAATAGATGTAGAATTAACAGGTAAAAGGTCCCACATGCACAACTTTTTAGGGGCCACATTAGCCGAATTACTTTTCTGGGTGATTCGGCCATTCTTTGCAATTTTTTCTTCCATTCGTCATCAAGCAAGAGCCGCCGTCTGATCTTTGATAGAAGACTATCGCGTCACTCCAATCTTAAATCGCTCTTCGAGCGCTCCCGCGACGGTAACGGCAAAGAATTGCCCCGCGAAACCCCGGAAAGAAAGGGGCTTTTTCCCCTTCATTCATCTAAATGTATGTTAATCCTCTCCCGCTTCCTCCCAATTTCAGCTTCTGGATAAAGACCTTAGCGCTCGACACCTCCGGCCATGGATTTCATGAGGATTCTGGATCAGACGGTCCGCGAGATGTGAGTTCTTGTTTTGGACAATCTTCAATCGATGTCTTAGGTTTTATTTATTTTATTTCCCATTGATTCTTTCATCGTGTTTTTACAGAAAGAGGGAGGTCAATCTCAAAGTGCTCAAAGTGCCGGAGATTGAACAGAAGGTTCGGTTTCTTTTTTTATTGATATAAAGGATTAAATGGTCAGAATATAAGTTGATATGGTATGATAAGAAATTTTTCGTCATGCCCAATGAAGCTTTCGTGTATCTTGTTGGAAATTTTGATTAAGACAAGTCTAAGTTAGTTCTTAAAACATTCGAAAATTACACCTTGAGGGGAACCATTTGTTGCTAGATACAATGCTCTATTTGATCGCAGAATAGATCCCTCTGTTCATCATAACCCTATACAAAGACTTCACCTAGAAAATGTCATTTGCTTCCCACCACCATATAAATGAATTGAAGCTTGTAAAGCAAATTCTTGATATATACATATTAGGTGATATAAAAAATCTTTGGTGTTTAATTCCTCCATAGCTAAAATAATTGAGTAGTTGCACTTAACCTTGTACAAAGTTATTTTGTCATATCTTGTCTTGATATTTGATACTACATGTATCCTTTTCCTTGCTAAAAACACCACCACTATGTATAGGTTCTTGATGCCACCAATGACGAACCTTGGGGTCCTCATGGAACTGTTCTTTCCGAGATTGCTCAGGCGACTAAAAAATTGTATAGATTACTTTTACTCTTTTTTTGTTAAGTTGATGCTGACATAGTTAATTTAGGTTAGTGCCATAGAAATGTACATTTGACTCTAAGACTATTGTCAGCCCCGAATGCCAATTGATTTTAAATGTGCTTTGGACGAGATTGACAGATACAGGGCCAAATTGGCGCCACGTTTATAAGGTATTGTTTGAACTATTACTCATTTCCATTCACAAAATTCTAGCTTATATTCTCTATAAAATTACACCAGAAGACTTATAAAATATTCACTTATGTCAACCCTCAGGCATTGAATGTTATTGAATACTTGGTATCAAATGGATCGGAGCGTGCACTTGATGACATTCTTGTGCATATTTCCCAAATTTCGGTAATGGTTTTTTCCTGATGATGTTGATTCATTTGTGTTCAATCATATCTATATTTGTTTTCTGCCTCGTCATTCCTCCTTGTCTACATATCCATGAAGGCAATATCAGGATTCGAGTATGTTGACCCTAATGGGAAGGACCTTGGAATCAATGTAAGGATGAAGGTGGAGACACTCTTAACTCTATTGCTCAACAAGGAGAAAATACAAGCAGCAAGGGAAAAGGCTGTTGCTACTCGAAACAAGTAAGTCCTTGTATCGGTCACCAAAATATTTATTGTTACTGATGCTCTTTTATATTCTGTAGAGTAAAATATCACTGTTCTAACAATTAAAAATACACTATATTCAGGTACTTTGGATTGTCATCTGCAGGAATAACATCTAAATCAAGTTCAGCCTCATGTCTCAGTGGTCCAAAGGGAGATAACTACACCACATATGGGTACAAAGTAGGAGATCAATATGGCAAAGAGTGTAAATGGAAACATGAAAACAAAGATAGTCAGAAGTCACAAGATGTTGCTAGAGAAAATGCAGTGAGAAAATTAAAGAGGCAAGTTTCAAATCTTTCTAGGTATATGCAAAATTGCAATTCGTGTTTTGTCAGTTTCTTCTTTATTTATTTAATATGCTCGATTGTGGTCGCTTTTCAAATTTTTATGAGAGGTCGGTGATGTTGTCACATAACCTTACCATCTCAATTGTCATCTTAATCTGCGACCAATAAGCAGTCTGTCATCATGTTTAAGTCAGGAGCTACTCAGTTTTCAAGCTAGACTTGGCTCCAAGGCTAGCTGGGTGTCCAACAAGCTGCTCGATTTTTTTCTCCTTGGCCAAATCCTCAAGGCAAGCTTTCTCCTTGACTCCGAGTGTCTTCCCCTAGGCCTAGGGCCTGCCTGCATTCACAAGCAAGGGGTGCCATGGATATAGTGGGGACACACTTAATGTGGAAGTTAGTTCTCTGTCTCAACTCTGTAGCTAGTTGAGAAGTTGGAAAGGCTTAGCTTAGCAAGCGCTTGGAGGCTTGGAGCTCTATCTATAGGCAAACGGGATAAGCAGTCTAACACCTTTCGCCCTCAGATTCATCATCATATCATCAGATATGACAGTGATTTGACGGATAGTAAAGTGGTCATGTTCCTTGTGCTTATATGGTGCCAATTTTGCTGGTCCATATGGTGGCAGTATGGATTGTCATTTGTAGGTCAAGTGGATAATAAACAAAACTATAGAAAGAGCAGTACAAATTGAGCTCAGCTTTGGGGTTAGCTTTGGCTCATAGGCCGAGGATGAATAGCATAGTGAAAATGCATGTATTCATGTCTCTTATGTAAAGGCTTCCAAGCACATGAAAAATGGTTGTAGAAGACCACATTTTGTAGCTCGAGTAATAATAATGATATAATAGCAGGTTCATATCAAATCTAAACCTATTTAACAATTCAAGTATACTTAGAATGAATTATTCAAACCTCTTTGTAGCCTCAGGATTGAATTATTCAAATTTCACTAATTACTACATATGTTGGTTTAGTGGTTTATCTTAATATGAATCAGAACTTGTAAGACACAAGTGATTTTGTTAAAATGGCATTACTGTTTACATATATAATTTAATTGTACTTGTTTTACCTGTCACTATATAGGAATCAAGATTCTTTACCATCGAATTCCTCAAAGATATTGACAAAGCCAGGTGCTATTCCATCATCAAAAAGCCATAATGCACAAGCAAATAGTGAGGAAGATGATTTTGATGACTTTGACCCACGCAGATCTTCTAGTGCTTCAAAAAGCCATAATGCACAAGCAAATAGTGAGGAAGATGATTTTGATAATTTTGACCCACGCAGATCTTCTAATGGTAAATTCTTTTTCTAGCTACTATATATGCATATGCGAAAGACCATCAAATGTACATTTTAAACAATAAAACTCATTTGATTCTTGTGTTAAGAAAATTTTCTTCTCTAAATGCTACTTTTCCAATACATAATTCCCAATAAATTTCTCTAACCATACTAGTATGTGCATGATCATGTGTCTATAGCAGTTTCCTTTCTGAAGTAATTCAAGTTCTTGCCTGTTGGTCTTATTTCTCATACGGATGAGCCTCTTATTTGATGTATGTTCAATCTCAGCCTACTGCAGCAGTCACTATAAACTTCTAACTGGAGTTTATCTAGGCTGGTCGAGTGTCAAGTTTTCATACAACACATTAATTTGTTCATATGCATTACTACTTGGCTGATTTTACAGGATCTGGTAATGCAAGAAATAAGCAAGTAGATTTATTTGAACAAAGCTTAGTGGGCGACCTCATGGATGATGCACCACCTATTTCAACAAAGACAACTGCAAATGAGAGTACTGTTAATCCTGAGATCGATCTCTTTGCTGATGCAGCCTCCAGATCAGCCTCATGTGGAGAAGCAACACAAAATTCTCTTAGACAGGTCAGTTTTTGTTTTTTTTTTCTGTTTAAATTAATGGATTAATAAAAATGGTGAAGGTATCTTTACCAACACTATATGCTGATCTAGATTCTAAGGAGAGATATTCTTTTGACTTAATATATTGATGTGACGAAGTGTAATCGTCTGCAGTTGATCATATCCTGCCACCACCCACCCGAATATGATTAATAACATATAGCAGTTATGCACATAAATAATATGCATGTGAAAGGAGGATGCATAGGCCACCTCCAATTGAAGTTGTTACACAGTTAAAGATTGATCAAGGTGCTGATCTTAGAGAGGCACAGTAGCCATCTGATCAGTGCTCGCTCTTAGGAGATCAAGATAGGTCACAACTACTTTTATGTTTAAGGTTATTGTTTCAGTGATGTGGATGATGAAAGTAAGGAAATTAACATGGAGCCTGATCAGTTCACTCCACATATATGACTAGAGAGGTAAAGGGAGGCAAACTGACCAGTGCGAGAGATGAAAGGATTATCCCCCATTTGCTCAACTTTAAGTTAATAACTTTAACACATAAATATTATATAAGGATTACCCCCATTTGGATTCAATAAAAATATCTAGAATATCAAAATCCTTAAGAATCAAAATCTAACTTTTGGGGTCTAGTACAAATTTTCGAAAAACGGAAATTTTATAATTTCTCAGGTCAAATATGAATCGATTAAAAGCTTCCAAAAATTCCTTAAAAATATGTCGTTAACTAGTTTTTACCTGAAGAACAATTACGACTTTTGGTGCCAAGAAAATATCTAGGTCATATAGCCCTCCAAGGAGCTCCCTAGACTTAGTGAATTTCATGACCGTTTTCTGATTTTCCGGTTTTTCATGTTTTGGGGTTCGGGTTTGGTTTTTGGGTTTTTTGCATCATAAGAGAGGATTACATATTCATTCTAGACACCCTAAACCTAAATTCTAACTTCCCAAAGAATCCAAGCGTCGACGACCGTCCTTGTCGATTTCTTTGATTTCTCCGATTTTTTCGATCGGGGACGACGCACGCAAACCGATATGGAACCTGAAAATAATTCTTCATGAATACATTAGTTTCATGTTTGTTATCATCAAAACCGAGATTAAGACCAAGGTTGAAAACATTAGGCCAACACTAGAGCCCTTAGACGACCCCTCGCACGGTCCTACCTTACGCTCCTTAGCGAGCTCGGCTTAACTGCCCAAGCGCGATCCTCGGCCCCAGAGTCGATACTTCCGGCCCCAGAGCCCTTACACGATCAAGACTCGGTTTTCACCAACTTGGCTCGGCAGCCATCGTGCCACTACTTCTGGCCTTAGAGCTCGTACACAACCCCTCCTGCAGTCCTGTCTTACGCTCCTTGGCGAGCTCGGCTTGACCCCCGTAACGCGTTCCTCAGCCCGAAAGCCGTTACTTTTGGCCTCAACACCCTCACTCGGCCTTACCGACACCACTCAACCTTAAAGAGTAAATTCGGAATTCACTATGCGGAGCCTGACCTCAAGCAAAGACCACATGAAAAATCAACTATAGATTACCAAGGAATGAAAATTGTAACCACAACAAATGTGCATAAATGTCCAAAGGCACAAAAATGAACCCACAACGGGCCGATAGTCAAACACTTCAACAATCCTCAGAGGGCAATAATTCATTACAGACAACTGGATAGCCCACATACGGGTCATTTGAAATACAACTTCGAGGGAGAAGATACCTCAGCCTCAGCCGGCGCAACGAGAACTTCCCCTTTCGGAACATCCTCGTCCATTGGAGAAACAAAACACTAATTGGGAGCAGCAGCCGACAACTCCTCTCATGAATCTCCTCCTCGGCCTCAAAGTCTACCAAAGCACCGTCTCATACCTCCTTAAGGAAACCAACCCCAGAAAAGTCAGCCTCAAGAGCGAAAAATTAAGCCTGCTTAATCGCCCTGTTGAAACCTTCAATATATAAGGATAGATCGGTGTCTTGCCAACGATTCACCTCGTTCTCGGAATTCCTTGCCATCCGCCTGCATCCCTCGACCTCGGTCTGCAGACGGAAACTTTTTGCTACCGCCATCTCAAGATCATGACAAAGTCATTCGAGTTCCTTTCTAGACCCATCCTCCACTTTCTTCAACCGAGCGGCTGACTCAACAACAACAACATTCAAATGCTCAACCTCGTGAGTTTTCGCCCTCCTGACCTCGGCTAACTCGAGCTTCAACAGCTCAACCTCTCGGACCCGAGCCCTTGATTCCTCTGACAAAGACTCCCTCAGCCTGCCTATCAAGGTCGACAGCTGAGCCCACATGTCTACCTCCTCTGGTGAACCCACTCGGTCCCTTGGACAGAAAGAACCACCTGCATAGAGTATAGCCAACCGCTGAGCCGATGCCGTGGAACCTCCCACAACCACCATACCCGGCGCCAAGGCTTCATCCTCCACCAAAGCGGAACCTTCGTGAGAAAACAGACCCCCACTGATGCTAGGACTTCTGGCAAGCATGAAATTCTCTCCTCATTTGCTACCCTATCCTATCCTATAGAGTGAAGCAAGCAAACCACTATTGTTTAAAACCTTGATACTGGCAACACTATATGATGCTGACATTTAAAACCTTGATCCTGGTGAGTGGTGACAGTACAGGATTGCAGATAAGAGAGAAAAAAGAATATTTCCGGTCAATAGGCAAAATGGAAAAATTTAATGATACGGAAATTGTGTTGTTGAACTCGTCATTAAGAACTATGATCTCTTTGTTAACTGATGTGAGTAGCTCTTGATGTCTTTAATTTCATATGCTGGGAAGTGTATATGGGTCTCATATTCAGCAATATTTTCTATTTCATCTTTTTCCAGTTTATGTGACTATTTTTAATTTCAAGTAGTTCCTAACAGGCAGATAATTTTAACGACCCTCATCATGGTAATGCAGGGAAACATGGATCTTTTTGCAACTCAACCTGCCTTTCCTCCTTTATCTCCTTCAAATGTAGATCTTATGGCTGTACCAAAAGCAGTATCACATTCAGAAACCAAATCAAATGTAGATCTTATTGCTGAAAATTTTGATCCCTTTGCTGCAATTCCAGTTAGCAATTTCGAAAAATCTGATCCCTTTGCTAGCTTTGCTTCTCATGCTGAACCAGTAACTACAAAGTCTTCACAGAATACTACAAATACTAGTTGCAACGATCTTGACATTGACTCCATATTTGGTGCATTTACTTCAACCACTGAACAGGCAATATCAGAGCCTTCACATCATTCTTCGCAAAGAAGTCTTGACAACTTGAAGACTAATTCAATGCCTGAGTTCAGCAAGGAAAATTTTCAGGTCAAATCTGGTGTATGGGCTGACTGCTTAAATCGTGGACTGATTGATCTGAACATATCTGCTCGTGAGTATTCTTCTTCATTTATTATTATATTTCAACATTATAAATGGCATAATCAATTTTCTCTTCAAATATATAAAACTCAACATATGGTGAGTTAGGATCTGCTGAAATTGACCCGATCAGCCATTTATTTCTGGAAATGGGGATAAACCAAAGCTGGGTTTAGGATCAATGGTCAATTCCAACTATCCTAAAAAATCAAAATTCTAATCTTGTCCTTGTATGCATACATTTGCAATTCTCGCATGCTTTTCAGATCAGTTATATATTATAGATGTGCATTTACAGCTCTATATTTAGACTAAGTCTTTTCATGTTACTGACAATTTCAAAACATTCAACCAAACATGTTTGAAGTAAGGTGATAAATATGCCTGTAGAAATGCCTTTTTATGTGGCATATTTACTATCAAGTTCATGTAGTTGAAACATTAGCAGCTAGTAGTATATATGTTGGTTGTTGCAATTATGAATGGGTATTTCACATGCATTTCGTAGCCAAGAGAGTGAACTTATCAGACATTGGAATTATGGGAGAGCTTCACGAGGTACCACCCATTGAGAAGGAAAAATGGCCAACGGTAATTATGGGAAGAGCAATGGGTGCAGGATCAGGTCTTGGTAGGTCCGGATTTTCAACAGCAACGGGTGGCAGTGGGAACCTTTCGAACTCTGGTCAACAACATTATTGAAGTTTTTAATTATTATTTTTAATGTTATGATATTCTTTCCGGAAGCAAAAACTACCAGTTATATATATATGCTGCAATGAAAAAAAGCAGCTGAACTTGTTATCCCTTCTATTTCATTTGTCTTTTTAACATAACTTTGTATCCTGACTAATGTGTCAAGTTCTAAAGAGATCCTTCTATAAATCTTAGATTTTGGTGATTCTTTTAGTCACCAAACCCACATTTTGATGTCAGTGGTAGCCCCGCCGAGATGCATTTTATGTAGTTAAGACATTGATTATGACAGTGATATCATGACATATGTTAAGCCAGGGGCGAAGCCAGAAAATTATCTCAGGATGAGCAAAATATAAAATCGTATATCACAGAGTCAATTACATGATAAAAAAATATTTCTAGAGGGGGCAAATAATAATATAACTAAATACTAATATATATAATATAAATTATTATATATCTTAAAGGGGGAGACAAATGTAGGGGGGGCAGTTGCCCCCCCCCTGACAATATGTTGGCTCTGCCCCTGCGTTAAGCCTCAAATGTTCAAAAGTATTATTCATCTCACTATATATATTTACATGAGAATGAGAATAAGATAAGCATGAGACATAGAATAAACTAAGCTATCCCGGCATAAGATAAACATCAATAATAAAGAGATAAATATATCAAGTTGGAGCGTAGATATTAATCATGCCCAGCTTGTCACAAAGAAGTTTGAACCGAATAGAACTGAGTGCCTTGGTGAAGATATCAGCAAGTTGTTCTTGTGGAGTATGAGTGACAATTTTCTTAGAGAGAACAGCATCCCGAATGATGTTGTTTAGTCCTTTCATGAAAGATAGAATTATTGGCGATATAAATGGCAAATTGATTATCACAATACATAGTCATGGGCTCATCACAAGAAATTCCTAGCTCTTTGAGTAAATTGTCAACCCACATTAGTTCACAAGCAGTGTGTGTCATAGCCATATATGTAGCCTCTACACTAGATCGAGCTACCACATTTTATTTTTTACTTCTCCAACTAACTAGATTTCCTCATGTATATGTGCAATATCCCGTGGTAGCCCTCCTATCATGAGGAGAACTGGCGTAGTCTGCATTAGAGTATCCTTCGACTTTTATGTGACCATTTTTCTTATACCATAAGTCATATCCTGATGATTTCTTAATATAGTGCAAGATCCTCAACACGCCATTTCAATGGGAACACTTTGGCCAACTGCAAAGGAAATATATGGTCGAGTCAAACAAAGATATATTAGTTTTTCGACCAATCTATGAAACCTTGTTGGGTCATCGAAATCATTTTCACCCTCGAGTGTCGAAATGAGTTGAGACTCAATAGGGGCTTCAACATGTTTGCAACCAAGTAAGCCTACTTCATAGAGAAGATCCATGGCATACTTTTTTTGAGATAAGACTACTCCCATAGAATTATAGGCAAATTCGATGCCTAAAAAGTACTTTGGTCTTCCAAGGTCTTTGGCAACAAAATGTTTTTGCAAGTGATCTTTTTACTTTATCAATCCCTTCTTTATCGCTACCTATGAGAAAAATGTCATTCACATATACTGCAAGAATGATGTTGTGAGAATGATGGCTGCAAGAATGATGAGAGCAGTCATCTCCTCATCCATAGCACGTTTCCACTTATGGTTGAGCAGAGCTTCCTAATAAGTCTTAGGAATAGAGATGGTAGACAAGGATAATGCAAACTCACGAAAAGATGGCGATAGTTGAGTAAACGAGACATAATGACTAATAGGATGAGCTGTACAGTGACGTTTACCTTTATGAAGGGCAACAGGTATTTCAAGTTCAGGAGAAGGATCTTGTTGAGACTGAGGAGTGGGAAGAGAGGTTTGCTGTCTGGAGGATCCATCTAATTTCTTATGACTTCTCTGAGGTTTGTTGTCTGGAAGATCCATCTAATTTCTTATGTCTCCTCTGATAAACCTATAAAGGAATTCTAGAAGTAGGAGGTGGCACGTCTACGGGAGGAGGAAGTGGATTATACTCAATGTTGGGTACCCGAGGATTTCCAGAAAAAGTGAAAAAGGGTGTATCTTTCAAGAATGTCACATTAGCAGTTGTAAAAAGTTTCCTAGTACTTGGTTCATAACACCTATACCCTTTTTGGGTGCGAGAATACCCAATAAAGATGCACTTCAGCGCCCTCGGTGATAGTTTGTCATGACCACAAGAGTATGAGCAAAACAAATACATCCAAAGGTTTTGGGGAGAACCTTAAATAAGGGCGTATTAGGTTAAAGGATAGAATATGGAGACTTGTTCCCAAGGATAGAGGAAGGAACCTGATTGATAAGATAAGTAGCTGTAAGAATAGCATCCCCAAAAGTACCTAGGTACATTCATATGAAACATCAAAGTTCTGGCAACATCTAAGAGATGACGATTTTTGTGCTCGACAATCCCGTTCTGTTAAGATATGTAAGAACAAGATGTTTCGTGAATAATGCCTTGGGAATTACAAAAATTAACAAAATCAGAGTGAAGATATTCACGAGCATTATCAATACGTAATATTTTGACAGAGATACTAAATTGATTTTTTATTTCAGAATAAAAAATTTGAAATATTGTGAACACTTCAAATCGACATTTCATTAAATAGACCCACGTCATACAAGTGTAGTCATGGATGAAAGTAACGAAATACATATATCTTATATGATTCTCAACAGGACTGGGACCCTAAATATTAGAATGAATTAAAGTAAACCTAGATTCACTACGCGAATTCAAGCTATGTGGAAAGGATACTCTATGGTGTTTGCCTAACTCACAAGCTTTGTTGGACAAATGGTGACACTAGAGGGGGGTGAATAGTATGTTTACTAATTCGATTAATCTAAATTCTGATTTAACCATTAACTTAGATCGATTAGGGATTTGCAATCGATGATTGTATGCGGAAGCAATAATAATTAAGCAATTTAAAACACACAAGATATCAATGCAAACACAAGTAATTTATAGTGGTTCGGCCCCAATGCCTACTCCACTACCTAAGCACCCCGCTTAGGATTTCCAAACTAAGTTTTACTAGATTAATTAGTTTCCCTTACAACAATGACTTTTCACCAGAAAATCTCCGCTCTCCAACCGAAGGCACTTCCACACCCGGAAGTATCCTGCCTTCCTACCGAGAGCACTTTCCCACCTTAACCTAAGGGACAACTAGAATTAATCCTAGTAACAACTAAGTTTACACAAGTGGTTTTACTCTTTTTCACCAAAGATACCACTTCACACACAAAAGACCAAACACCCAGTCTTCTACAGACGCACAAATTAAAACAAAATAGATCAAACAACAATTAAAATTACAATGAAAAAGAGCGTAGAATGTAACCAAACAATTTGTGCTCTTTTCACAGCCTTGGAACCTCCAACTCGCTAAGCCGTAGAGCTCAATTCAATTTCCGAGTTGAGGAATCATATGGCACTTGAAGAACTTGCCGAAGTAGCAGAGCGCATTTTTAAATCTTTTGGAATGCTCTAAATCTTCCTTTTGAATACTCAATCAAAGCTATAAGAATCAAGGAAGAAGATTAATAGAATCATATGAGGGTATATTTATACCATGCTGAAGAAACGGCTGTTCAAGGGATAAAAAACTATCTGTTACAGGCCGCCAATCGAATGGTCGATCGAATGGTCGATCGACCGGTCATTCGACTGCTGGTCCTCTCCCTGTGGGCGGTCAAAAAATTGCGATCCCGATCTTTGGTCGACCGACGTGATCTGCGTCTTCGGCTATTCGCAGGTCGGTCAACCGACTGGTCGACCGCCAAGCCTACTGCCCTTTTTGGGCTTCGGTCGGTCGACCGGGCCGGTCGACCGACAGACGCAAGAAGCTTGTAATTTCTCTTTCGGTCGACCGACGCAAGCTGCGTCTGCAGCTAGCCTCAGTCTGGTCGACCGATCGGTCGACCGCTAGGGCTACTACCCATTTCTTACCCTATTCGGTCGACCGAATTTAGGCTGAGATTGTTTTCTTCGGCCTTTTTCTTCCGAGCTTTATTTTCGGGTTTCGGCTTTCAACGAGCATCGTGTTAGAAAGCTTTCCATGTGATCTTTGAGCTCGTCCGATGCAACTTTGGTGCACTCGTCGATCTTCGATAAACTTTCGTGATAAACCCAAGTGCGACGATCAATGTCCTTCTGATTTCCGATTTCTTCCGATATTTTCGATCTAGGACATCGAACACTAATTAATATGGAACCTGAAAGATATTCTCAATGAAATTATTAGTCTCATGTTTGTTATCATCAAAACCATCAAAACCGAGATTAAGGCTAAGGTTGAAAACCTAAAGCCAACAATCTTCCCCTTTTTGATGATGACAAACATCCATAAGAAAATATATCATTAAAGCATATAGGATATCAACTAAGGGATTTCTCCCCCTATCAACATGCATATCTATGAGCTAAACTCTCCCTATCTATATGCATGGATTTCCTATGTTTTTCTCCTTATTTACCTATACTTTTCTTCCACTTTTTCTTATAAACTTCTCCCCCTTTTTCTTATACTTCTCTCCCCCTTTTGACATCAATCAAAAAGGGCAAGAAATGTCTATCTAGTTAAAGGGATGAAACACAAGTAATTTTTTATGAAGTTGAGACTCTAAAGATTTTTTATGAAACATGAAAATCTCAATCAAAGGGATGGAAAACAAGTATTTAACATGAAACTTAATTCATACATGATATATTTAAAGCTAAATTTTTGAATTTAAGGTAAGTCATTTATGTTCTCAAAATGAATATTATTTCTTTTTCATGACATTTTGGTTTCATTCAAACTTTCAAACTACCAAAATATGGTCATTTAAATCATGTATATCAAGTTTGAAATGAAACAAATGTCATTTGATTTAAATATGAACTTAGCATGTTTTCATTTGAAAAAAGTATGAAACTATGAAAATGCTAAGTCTCAAGTTTTGTTATCTACTCATGTTTTCTCAAACTTAGGCATTTAGACATCAAACATGAGATAATGTAAGTCTATGAATCAAGTTTGGGCTTAAGATGAAATTTTTAATTCATTTGTTGACTTAGGTCAAACTATACTTAAAGTTTTCAAAGAATCAAACTTTTAAATTTATACAAAATCAAATTTTCGATGAAAAAACTTTGGTACCAATGTTTTTGGATGAAAATTTTTGATACCAAATATTGAGTGGTCATTTGAAATGCATGAACAAAATTTGAACTCAAAAGAATTTTCAAAGACCATTTTTCATCATATATTGATTTTAATCAAAAGCTTATTTTTAAGATACCGCTCAATATATCAAAATCATTTTTAGAAATGATTTTGCTCAAGAAATAATGAGAACGATATTAGAGATGAAATCAAAATAGCATGCAAAAAGTTTCATTTGAAGTTTTTGAAGAAAATTCAAAGTATCAAAAAGATTGATATATCAAATAAGTAATACTTTGTGTTTTTGAAATTCAACTTCAAAATTTCATTTTAAATTAGATTCTTCACGAAACTTTTTGAAATTTTTTACACATAAAACTAGATTTTCCAATGAATGTGTAGTTTTATAAATAACTAGATTTTTCTAAAAAGATTTCTAGAAATAACTGAAATTGGTGATACAATTGTTAAACAAATGGCAATCCTTGTAATTTTCAGTTATTCTTTAAAACTTGTTCAATTTTTATTCAAATTTTCATGACACCATAATGTGATCATGTAAAGAGTATATGTCAAATTTGAGATGAAAATTATATTCTTAAGTCAAATATCAACCTAGCATGGTTTCATTCAAAACTAAGCTAGTTATCATGAAACTTGCTAAGTTTCAATCTTAATATTTACTCATGATTTTTCATACTTAAACATATGGATACTTAACATGAGTAAATCTAAATAGGTTTCTCAAATATGGATCATAAATGAGACCTTTAAGTCAACTTGTTGACTTGGATCATCTAGGTTCAAAAGAGGTTTTCATGAATTGACCTATATTGTCATTTTATCAATATCCATATGAATTTTTCAATCTAAGTGCATGGAAACATGTCATACTTATTTCTAAACATGTTTATGAAGTTTGGACTTAAAATCAAGTGTCCAAGTCAATTTGTTGACTTGGGTCAAACCTTTTCAAGTTTAAGTCCCCTAAAGTGATATAAATATCACATTGTTCATCTAGACATGATTTTTCAATTTTAGATACCTAGACTCATGTGATATGTGTATCTAAACATGTTCATTTCATTTTTAGCTTAAAATGAGGTCTCTAACAAGAAATTTTAAACTAGTCCAATTTCATTCAATATTAATATCATGAAATTGTCTAGTTATCATGAAATTGCATACTCATGAAAATTCAATATTTATCATTCAAAAACAATCATGAGTATATAGAGACATCATTAAATATGTAAATTCAGTTATCATACTAAGAATTTTGTAAAGTTAAATTCATACCTTATTTTTAGAAATTTCATTTCATTTCAAGTTTAACTTAACATGAAGTCTCTAAAGAAGAATTTTAACCTAGTTCAAGTTTCATTCAATCAAGATATCATGAAATTGAGCTAAGTTAACAAAAAATTTATTACTCATGAAGATTCAAATATTTATTATGCATAATCAATCATGAGCATAGAGAAATCATTTAAGCATGAATATTCAATTATTTTACAAAGATTTTTGCAAAATTAAATTCATACCTTATTTCTTGAAAATTTGCCCAACTTTTCATTTCCTTTTTCATTTTCTTTTGGATAGCATAGCCTTTCAAATTTTTAACTTGCAAGTAGACTTCATTAGTATCATAATGAAATAATATGACTACTAGCAAGCTATCATACTACATAGCAATTCAAGGTTCAATGCAAAGTTTCATTTTAAAACCTTAAGCTATGCTAGATAGTAAAGATTCATTTTAAATGAGTTTTCATGATATCTAAATGAATCTAAGAGATCCTAAGATGTGAAACATTTGAGGAATAAGATCTCTACCTATGTTTAACTAGTTTGGACTTAAAGAAATGTCTCTAATAGCAAGTATCAACCTAGAGCAAGTTTCATTTGATGAAATTTGCCTAAGTGCTAATATTCTACCTACTCACGAGAATTCAAGGATTTTACATGCAATTCTAGTCATGAGTATAGAGATATTATTTTATATTAACCAATGAGGTATAACACTTAGATTTTAAAATTATCAAGGTTATACCTTATTCATGATGATTTAGCCAAACTAATATTTTTCTTCCTAAAGAGCCTTCCTAAAAACTTATAACTTGCAAGTATACTTCTTAAGTAGACAATGAAACCAATTGTACATGCAAGCTATTAAACTAAATAGTGAAGAGAAAAACCAAGTATCATTTATCAACTTCAACTTCACTAAATAGCATGGATTTATTTTCAAAGAAATTATTCATGATAACAAAATGAATCAGGAGATCTCAAAATATAAAATTTTGAAACATAAGATCTCCAACCCTTCGTATTGGTTGAAAACTGAAAGGTCACAATGTGTCTACGATTTAGAACCGCAATCAAAAATTACTGGCCACCGGGGTCTCCGAAGAGATCGGAAAATCAAAAATTAAAAACGTTTTTGAAATATATTAAGAGCGGGGAAAACAACTCAAATTAAGCATATATCAACACTCCAACTTAAATAGAACAAACCAAAGAAGGAGATGATACAAAATATACCTAGATGCCAATTTCCATACTTTAGGCATCATGATGATTCGAAGTTGTAACCTCTTGGAGATTTCTCATTTAGATCCAAGGTCAACTTCAATTCTTCGCTTCTCTCTACCCTTGTGTGGTGCCTCCCCCTACAAAAGAGCATGAGATCTTTGATACCCAAATGGCTTTGGGTCCTTGGGGGTTAGAGGGCTTAGGAATCCAAAGTGTCCTAACAACACTTAGATTTTTCTTTAATGCGCAATCATAAATAGCATGCCCAAATACACCACAACAAAAGCAATATCCATTAAATTTCTTTTTATTTTTGTTATGAACATGAGATTTATTTTTAGAATGCTTGTCATTTGACACATGATGAGTATGAGCATTCTTGAAAGAAACATTTGTATTTCCAGAATTCTTAGAAGATGAATTGCTAGATAAATTATTGACTTTCTTATTTAGACAAACAACCTCATTTTTTAAATCATTCATTGATCTTTAAATAGCATGCAATTGAGTTTTTAGCATGCTATTTTCATTTTTATGTTTCAAGTCATTAACTTCTAGTCATTAACTTCTAGAGTTAATGTATCATGGCAAGGATCAATCATGTTAGTTTTCAATTTTTAATTTTCACTCTTCAAATCATTATTTCATTTTTCAAATCCATATTCTCACTTTTTAAGTCTTCAATTTCAATCTTAAAATTGTCATAGCAAGAATTAAAAATACAAGTATTCAATTTATCTTTCTCTAATTCATGCACATGAGAACTAAGTCTTAAATTTTCTTTCTTTAATTTTTTATTTTCCTTATTCTTTTTCACAAGCAATGCATACATTTTTTGATATTCCTCAACTAGTTCCTCATATGACATGTCAAATGAACTAGAGGAGCTATGACTATCATTATCAATGAAATTTTTATCATGACAAGAGGTGGAGGGATTTACCTCATTTTTTAATCCCATGAGGCACAATTGAAAAGTATCTCTATTGTCATGATGAGAGGATGCTTCGAGGGACTCGGAGGATGATGTAGAAGCATTTGACGTCTTCCTTGCTTTATTTTTCAATAGTGGACAATTCTTCTTGATATGCCCCTTCTCCTTGCACAAATGCCAAATCACTTTTCTTTTCCGATTTCTTGTGCTCGTATGACTAGAGACACTATGGGCTTCAAAAACTATGTTAGTATTGGGTGGATGACAATTGTCATCACTCCATTCATCAAATGCATTAAGCTCTTCAATTTTTGCATAATTATAGAGCATATTTAAGGTAGCCCAAATATCAAAAGCGGAAGTACAATGCATGATCTTTTCAAAAATCTTATCATCCAAAGAACAAAATATACAATTTGTAGCTTTAGCATTTAATTCAAACATATCAATTTGTTCTTGGGTCCATGCATTTATATTTTCCTTAAGTTCAACATATTGGATTTTTACCATCTTAAAAATACCTAAACCTTGGGTCTTAAGAAAGGTGTACATCCTAGATTTCCATATACCAAATTTTGAGGCATGGTACCTAGGAGGTGTGGAAACAACCGACTCTAGAGTCATTTCAAGATTGAGACAAGGTGTAGAAGAGATGGTGAAATCTCAAGCTTTGAACCCGCTCTGATACCAATTGTTGGACAAATGGCGACACTAGAGGGGGGGTGAATAGTATGTTTACTAATTCAATTAGCCTAAATTCTGATTTAATCGTTTACTTAGATCGATTAGGCGATTTGCAATTCGATGATTGTATGCGGAAGCAATAATAATTAAGCAATTTAAAACACACAAGATATCAATGCAAACACGAGTAATTTATAGTGGTTCGGCCCCAATGCCTACTCCACTACCTAAGCACCCCGCTTAGGATTTCCAAACTAAGTTTTACTAGATTAATTAGTTTCCCTTACAACAAGGACTTTTCACCAAAAAGTCTCTGCTCTCCAACCGAAGGCACTTCCACACCCGGAAGTATCCCGCCTTCCTGCCGAGAGCACTTTCCCACCTTAACCTAAGGGACAACTAGAATTAATCCTAGTAACAACTAAGTTTACACAAGTGGCTTTACTCCTTTTCACCAAGGATACCACTTCACACACAGAAGACCAAACACCCGGTCTTCTACAGACGCACAAATTAAATCAAAACAGATCAAACAACAGTTGAAATTACAATGAAAAAGAGGGTAGAATGTAACCAAACAATTTGTGCTCTTTTCACAGCCTTGAACCTCCAACTCGCTAAGTCGTAGAGCTCAATTCAATTTTCGAGTTGAGGAATCAGATGGCGCTTGAAGAAGAACTTGCGGAAGTAGCAGAGCGCATTTTTAAATCTTTTGGAAGGCTCTAAATCTTCTTTTTGAATACTCAATCAAAGCTATAAGAATCAAGGAAGAAGATTAAAAGAATCATATGAGGGTATATCTATACCCTGCTGAAGAAACGGCTGTTCAACGGATAGAAAACTATTCGTTACATGCCACCGGTCGAATGGTCGGGGTCGAATGGTCTATCGACCGGTCGATCGATCGGTCATTCGACCGCTGGTTCTCTCCCTGTGGGCGGTCGACTGATGGTTCGACCGCTTGATGCAAAAATCGTGATCCCAATCTTCGGTTGACCCATCGGTCGACCGACGTGATCTGCGTCTTCGCCTATTTGCCGGTCGGTCGACCGACTGGTCGACCGCCAAGCCTATTGCCCTTTTTGGGCTTCGGTCGATCGACCGGGCCGGTCGACTAACATATGCAAGAAGCTTGTGATTTCTCTTTCGGTCGATCGACGCAAGCTGCGTCTGCAGCTAGCCTCGGTCCGATCGATCAATCGGTCGATCGCTAGGGCTACTACCCATTTCTTACCCTATTCGGTCGATCGAATTTAGGCTGAGATTATTTTCTTCAGCCTTTTTCTTCCGCGCTTCATTTTCGGGTTTTGGCTTTCAATGGGCATCATGTCGGAGAGCTCTCCATGTGATCTTTGAGCTGGTCAGATGTGACTTTGGTGCACTCGTCGATCTTCGATAAACTTCTGCGACGAACCTGAGCGCGACGATCAATATCCTTCCGATTTCCATTTCTTCCTATATTTTTGATCTAGGACATCGAACGCTAATTGATATGGAACCTGAAAGATATTCTCATTGAAATTATTAGTCTCATGTTTGTTATCATCAAAACCATCAAAATCGAGATTAAGGCTAAGGTTGAAAACCTAAAGCCAACAAGCTTCACATTTAAAAAGAGTAAAAGGAACATACTTAGGAAGAACATTTTTAAGCTTTCCATGAAAGGGGTGACCTAGTTGACAGTGCCATTGGTAAAAGGAAGTAGAATGATGAGCCACAGGTAAACACGAAGATAGTAGATAGACACCTTCAGATTCATCTCCCCTACTAATCTTTCTCCTCATTTTTAGATCTTGTATAATACAATGAGAAGGGAAGAAAGTCACTAAACAATTATGATCTCTAGTCAGTTTGCTAATTGAGAGCAAGTTAAGAGGAAATTTTGGTAAGTAAAATACATTTTGCAAGATTCAGATCATCAGATGTAACTATAGATCCTAAACCCTGAATAGGTGATACTGAGCCATCAGCTAAGCAACATGAGGAAGGCTATAGGCAGTATGCAATTTTGAAAAAGACTCTTATTACCTGACATACGATTGGAAGCACTAGAGTGAAGGATTCAGGACATACTAGAAGAAACAGTAGCTGCAACCCTAGAAGTAGAAGTCATATGTTTGTGTGTTAGTGGGTGCTGAAGAATTTATGGTGCCAGGGGATGTCTGAGTAGGAGTAGTAGTTTTGGCTTGTGGTCTCCCAAATTCTTGCCATTATCGACAAGATGATTTGATAGTCTGTAGTGTGGACATGGTGGAAAGGAATTTTTTCATGTCCACGATCTCCTGTCCTACCACCACGACCCCTGCCCCTAGCAATAAGGATCAAAATTTCAACAATAGAAGAGAGAGTCAGGGTAGGAGTAAATTCAATGACACGAAGAACTCTAGTCATGGCACTGCTCACATCAGGAATTGTATTATCAACCATAAGTTGGGTTCTGGCCCCTTGAAGTGATGATGGAAGGTCATTCAGAAACTTAGCCACTAGGAATTCATCTCTTTGTTTTTTTAGAACAAAAACATCAGCAGCAAGCGGGTGATACTCAGCTAATTTATTTGCCTTAGCTTGAAGAGTAGCATAATATTCCTGCACAAAACCACCTTTTCGTCCATTTTTAGATTAAAAAGATTTGAATACAAAGTATACATTATTGAGATGTTCTTGTGTTGGTAATAAATTTTCCTTAGGGCATCTCATATAATTTTTGTCGTTAAGTGAAAACCCATAGTAGAAGCCATCTGTGGTTCAAGATGGTGTGCTTTCTTCTGTGAGCCACATAGGACTCTAAAAGCCCTTGCCAGCCACAAGAGATAATTAGCACCATTTAACTTAACTGAAGTGCCACAGGAGGTTGTCTTTGGATCTACCACTGCGTTTGACACTGTTGATATATAGGAGCAATAATAGTAAAAAAAAAACTAATTGAAACAAAAAACCTAGAAGGCAGAATTGAAACGAGACTAAGGCAGCCTAGAAACACGTGCAAGCCTCGGGAAGCGTGGAAACATGAGCAAGAATCATTGAACTTCACGGGCGGGCCTCGAGAAGCGTAGAAACAAGAGCAAGAACCGCCAAACCTCTGCACATGTGTCCTCGTGAAGCGTGTCTTGACACGCGGACCAAGAAGTTGCGTGGAGACGCTGTTGAGAAGTTGAGAGGAGACGATGTTGCTTGGAGAAGACGAGGAGGCGCTGCACGCAACAGCGTTTGGAAACGTTGTTCGCTGGACACATGGCTTGTGAGGCACAAAAGTTGAAGATGTTGTTGTGTCAAGATGCTTGGAAACGCCGTGTGGATGCCTTGTTGGCCTAAAATTTTCAACCTAGGTCTTAATCTCGGTTTTGATGATAACAAATATGGAACTAATATTTTCATAGAGAAATATTTTCATGCTCCAAGCCAGTTAGCGCACGACGTCCCCGGTCGAAAAAATCAGAGAAATAGGAGAAATTTGCAAGGACGCTCATCGACGCTCGGGATTCTTCAGGAAGTTTGAGTCTAGGTCTAGAGTGACTAAATTTATGTATATCCTCTATTTGATGCATAATAACTCAAAAACTAAAATCCGAACCCCAAAACATGAAAACCTAATAAAATTAGAAAATAACCCAAAAATTTTCTAAGCCTAGAGAGCTCCTTGGAGAGCTACATGATTTAGACTTTTTCATGGTACCAAAAGTCCTGATAATTGTTCCTTAGATAAAAATAAGTTAAAGACCTATTTTTAAAGATTTTTTGGAAACCTTTAACCTATTCATATTTGACCCGGGAGAATATAAATTTTTCATAATTTTAACCTATTTTCACAAATTTGTACTTAGACCCCAAAAGTTAGATTTTGATTCTTAAGGTTTTGATTTTTTACATATTTTTATTGAATCCAAATGGGGAGTAATCCTTATTTAACATTTATGTTTTAAAATTGATAACTTAAAGTTAAGAAATATAAATAAGAATTGAAATATCGAACCGACCTGCATTCATAGCAGTTTCGATCGATCGTTCAATCGACCGACCTACGATCGACAAGCAACCAGAATTGGTTTGAAACTTAAAGTATGCATTCGGTCGACGTCCGACCGAAGGTTCGGTCGATCGAACCATCGACGGGAGGTTCGATCGGCACTGTAATAGACAAAAAAATAATCGTTTCCACCTATTGTGCCAGAGCCTCATTACTTAATCTTCTTATATAACTTGGTTTTAAGCCTTCCTATGACTTCTTAATGCTTCATGAGACATCATTTGGCATCCAACAGCTTTGATTGGGTCACTCCTTTGGTGAAACCGAGCCTAGATTTCTTGATATAGCCTTCAAGCCTCTTTTGATTCATCATCAAGGCATTAAGAGGAGCTATGATTCATTATTTAGAGCTAAGTGTATTATTGTTTTGATTATTTATCTATTTGTTATTATATTTTTGTGTTCATTTATTGTTCATTCAAGTGTGTAAACATAGGGTGCCAAGTTTAGTTAATTTACTAGGATTGAATTTGTTATCATTTAGGTTGAGGTGGGACTGTGTTTTTGATAGGAAGGCGGAGACTTTCAGTTGTGTAAGTGTCTTCGGTGTGAGAGAGGAAACTCTCCGGTGAAAAGGTCCTCATTATAAGGATACAAATTAATCTAGTAAAGCTAAGTTTGGAAATCCTAAGCGGGATACTTAGGTAGTGGAGTAGGCATTGGGGCCGAACCGTTATAAATCTCATGTTTGCATTGTCTATTGTGATTGTTGACTAATTATCATATTTACTTTACTTCTGCTTGTTATTCGATTTGTGAATTACCTAAGCTGTAAGAAAAGATTAAAACTAATAATTTGCTTTAGGCTAAAGTTTTAGTTAACATACTATTCACCCCCCCCCTCCTCCTCTAGTATCGGTCATTCGACTTACAAGTTTGCGGCGCAAGAGACAAGGCAGAGCCGAAGTATATATGCGAGATGCGGCACGTGGAGATGCGGCACGGGAGCCTATGAATTCGTCGCGTGGAGATGCGGCACGGGAGATGATGATGTGCTTGTGTCGCACGCTTTACGAGGCATCGACACAAGAGTAAACGAATGGAAAAATATTGGTGGAGAACATGAAGGAACCTTGCTCTGATACCATGTTAAGCCTCAAAGTTCAAAAGTATTATTCATCTCAATGTAAGGAGATATATATAGGTTTACATGAGAATAAGATAAGCCTAAGGCATAGAATAAGTTAAGCTATCTTGGCATAAGATAAACATCAATAATAAAGAGATAAATATATAATAATAAAGATTAAATATAAGATATTTAACGGCATAAATAAGATATTATTTTTTGAATAAACAAGCAAGGTTTGTTTGACACTTGATATTCAATTTATGGAAATAAATAGCCATTGAGACCCCTTAGATTTTGTTTGTAAGAGTTTCTCGTTGTCGCCTGGACAACCAGTAGTTTTGTTGAATTCTATCGATTTCGGGTTCCGAGCATCAATTTCAGTTTTAGATGGTTTCTTCATCATTAATGCACACAAATAGAATATTACGTTAGTAGAAGACCTAAAAACGTAAACCTAACTCTTCGTCGGACTTTCGGCGTGTTGACCAACGTCCTTTCGATTTCTCCAATTTTTTCACTCGCGAACATCGTGCGCAAACCGACTTGGAACCTGAAAGTATTTCTTCATGAAAACATTAGTTCGATGTTTGTTATCATCAAAATCGAAATTAAGATCTAGGTTGAAAATCTTATGCCAATAATACCTGATATTGAACCCACTCTTGAATACATGATTAAAAAAAATCACACGAGTATATTGATAAAAACCTATGGTAAAATAGTCACCAATATCCATAACTCAATAAATAAAATACATTACATAGTCTCATTCTGCGACTTTGGCACTAGACATTCCAAAAAAAAAAGGGTGAATTAAATAATAGACAAGACATTTGTCGGCATTTCAGCCTTCTTCTAGGGTCTGTCTAAAACAGAATCCAGAAACTTTCTTTTTAAGATGACGAAAGTTTGTTTAAAAGGTGATGACGCTCATTTTCAATTACGATGAGTACTTAAACTACAGGATATTTTTGTTGAAAAAAATAAGGATTTATTGAATTATTATGAACTACCAAATGAGGCATACACAAACTCTTTCAAAATGCTTGGAGAGGAAAACCATGCACAAGAAGGCGAGAGGTGTACATGATCTAAGCTTTGCTGCAAATATATACACATGTTAAAAACTGGTGGCTACAAACTGCATTTCAACTGGTGGCTGCAAATATATAGACTTGAGAGACTTGAGGCTGCATTCACCAAAATTTTGCATTTTATTAAACCACTTAAACATCACCATGGTTGTAATTAAACAATATTGTGCTACAAGATTGTACAAAAGTATAGATTATGTAATGTTACATTTATACTGATTATAAATCAGATAATTTATTTGATAAATATGTGCTATTTCTCATAGTGGAAAGATGAAATGTGCACTAGTAAATGCTGCCACCACCAAACAGCTATATCACGGCTTATGGTTTCCTACACAGAACCATTATCACAGTTTTTCTCGCTCGTCTGTTTCCGTTGCTCGTCTGTCATGTTTGCTTCATCAACATCTTTGGAGCTAAGAAAACTTGGTTGATTAGTTGAAGAAAGCAATCTTGCCCACATTCTGTCAGTTATAACAACCTTATTTCGAGTTTGTGTCACCCTCTGCAACCACACAAAGATTGTCAACTTATAAGAAGCTAATGGGACTATCAATCCTGACAATAAAGATGCTCATATTATGTTTTCACATCTTTAAACAACTTGATGGTGTTAGACATAATTATGGATGTGTAGTTACTGAAGTCTAATAGAATAAGTCTGGCATCTACCGTTCGTCACAGTTTTATATGAATGAATAAATAGTATTAAGCTTACTTTTAGTATGCACATAAATGCAATAGTAGTAGCTTCTCATGACAATTAAAGTGTCTCTCCAAGTATCCATGTGCTTTAGGTGACAATTCAAAAAATGAGATTTGATTTTCTTTGGTGGCATTGACTACGATAAAAAGAACAATATAAACCTCATGACAATTTTGTCAAAAAATAATGTGTTTGAACTGACAGATATCAAATTTTAACAGCACCTATATCAGAAGACTATTCTAGTCTCTGAAAGATAATTATCTTATCTTACTTGCAAGTTCAGTTGAAGATTATCATTTGGTAAGCTTGAAGTTGAATTTGACTTTTAAAGTCAGATTACATATTTAAAAGAAACAGATCACAAGACTAGATACCATATTTGACAGGTTACCCTGTCAACAAAACACAAACAAGATAGCCCAAACCCCAAAGATTAAACCAGGTTATAGAAAAGCAAACAAGAAATGCCAAACAGGAATCGAAAACTAATTGCTATTGCAAAGATTATGCGATTCCTAACATCAGGGAACAGTAATATTTATTTATCTAGGAATGTCTTTTTATTGATAGTATGATTAAACTGGTAATAAAATAATCTAGGAATGTCAAAAACTTTATTTCATTATTCATTAAAAAGATTGCTTTGCACCCAAAAAAAGAATCTCAGTGAAATTTGACATTAACATGGATTCAAGTATCGTTGATAGATAACTGCCTGAAAAGCCTGATTTCAGGTGGTAAGTTTTTGTAACATTTTGTAAGTTAACATCGTGTTTAGCACAGTATTCTGGAAAAAGATGCTAAGACTTACTTCAAATGGTATGTAAGTCTGTCTGCCATTAACTAGCCCAACGGTGAAACCCGTGTACCCAGCCATTGCCCCATGTACTGCACTTTGTGCCAGAAGCGTGCAGTAAACATTATCAGATGCATTGCTTGGAATTGCACGAATCATGTACGTGGGATCTGCATTTCAGAGGACAAACTCTTAAACTAATAGTTTACAGAGATAGATTAGTGATTGAAGTAAATCTGCCTACTTACCTATATATTTAAGATTTATCACCATCTTTTGTCTGCTCGAGAAGTAATCCTACAGTATACAAAATTGGATTTTTGAAAAACAATTAGCACAATATGGACTAGCCCATAATTTGAGCTTCAAAGAAACACAGGACTATATATTATTCCAATGCATATGAGATGAAATACCTGCATCATCCTAAGACATGTGGGCATCAAAATAAATAATACAAGCAAGGTATTAAATACCGTATCGTACCACCCGGTATGAGCGATATGTACCAAAAATTTAGGTTTCTGGTATTCGGTACACTTGGTACCAATAAATATCGGGTGTACCGATAAATACCGAGCATACTGCCCAGTATTTTATAATACCGCCCATACCCGGCGGTACTGTACCTGGTACTGGGTGGTACCGCCCGGTATGGTCGGTGCTCTGCACCGTGCACTGCACCAGTGTGGTGCTTGTTAGAAAATCAGACTTGGACCTAACTCCACCCCAAAAGCTAGCTCATGAGGGGAGGATTGTCCAATCTATTTAAAGGCTATCTAGACCACAACCTCAACCTCAACCAATGTGGGACTTTAACACACCCCCCTCACGCCCAGGATCCACATCTAGAGCGTGAAGTTCTGCAGGTAGCCCACTCTCAACCATAGGTTTGGCTCTGATACCATGTTAGAAAATAGGACTTGGACCTAACTCCACCCCAAAAGCTAGCTCATGGGAGGAGGATTGTCCAATCTATTTAAAGACTATCTAGACCACAACCTCAATCAATGTGGGACTTTAACAGTGCACTGCACCAGTATGGTGCTCTGCACCGTGCACCGTGCACCATACTAGTGTAAAAGAGAGTTGTGAGCATCATACCCGCTGGTGCTCTACCAGTACCATATTTGGTACCGGACAGGACTGAATGAGTGTCAATACGATCCGATACCAGTACCGATCAAACACCAGTACCGGTGCCAAAATTTTTAACTTTGAATAGAAGGACGAACTACAGCACGAGTTAGCAATGCAGCATTATCCAGATTGAACAAAATAGCTTAAAGAAAAAACATTCATCTCAATATGAAATTTCACCTTTATCCTCTGAGATAACCATAGCCCAACATCCAAAAGTAGCTTGTTTCCCGAAGCATCTTCATGGTCCATTGTTTTCATACTTTCAGCAATGAGGTCTTGTCCTGCCCCCTCAGCAACAACAAGAACCATGTGTCCATTTTCTTTAAGTGTCTTCTCTATGTATTCAAAAAGACCACCTTTTCCTTCTAGGTAGAAGGGTGATTCTGGAATTAAGCAACAATCCTAAGAGGGAAAAGAAAAAAAAAAAGAATTCATAAGTCATTCATCAAGCCTTCATAGGTGAATTCCAAGTCTCGGCCAGCACTTACAATTATAAAACAATCCAGGAAAATAAGAGCGAAACTTACCACATCTCGGCTTGCAAGGGTAGCATACATTGCAATGAATCCTGTATTATTAAATATTCTTAGCTTTAGCTTAAAAGGTTTGATATTGCATTAAAAAGTCTCAATTTGATCTACAAAAGCATATGCTACCTAGAATAAACATCAAATAGTTCATGTTGAATGAGAGAAGTACCTAGAATAAACATCAAATATATTAATATCTACTGTATGCTAGAGAAATAAATGCTAGCATGTACCTTTAAGAATAAAGCTAAGTTGGTTTTGCTCCATTGCATATGGTTCATATAGATTTGTGGTATCCAACATTTTTAAAATTGAACCAGACCTCAGAACATATGGAGGACAGGTTTGGTTTGGTTTGGTTCAGTGAACCAACTGAACTGGTAGCAAACTGACAATACAATAATACTTTAAATTTTATCAAAGCGTTAAGAGTTTTTATTGAATATATAAAGTTTGTATAATTAGCTCATTGAAGATGTTTTAAATTCCAATTAAATTCCGACTCGTGAAAAAAAAAAAAAATTACTCCAACCTAGTTGTCCAAGAGCACAGCCCCTATCAAAGGCATTGCTCCCTTGCCCAGAGACTTGACTAGACAACTTGACCCTGGAGTTTGGGCATGATAAACATAGCATAAGATAAGAAAAGATGAATTATTACACATTAAAGATAAGAGACAAATTAGATTCCATGTGATAAAACAAAGTTCATCTTGTCTCATCTGTGTTTGGAATCTAATTTGTCTTTGGTCTTTAATGGATAATTATTCATCTTCTCTTGTCTCGTGCTACACTACGGAATTGGCCAATACACTAAAAACATTTACAAAAGAATAAAAAATTCAAAATCTAGAACATATACCCATAAAAATCAATTCAAAAGCATAATTTTTCCTTTAAAAGAAACACCTTTTCTGGTAAACTAGCCAAATCAATACTAGTTTGCTACCGGCTCAATTTGGTTTGAGGTGAAACGCCCGGTATACCAAGTTCTTCAAAACTTGGGTATGCTCATAAAGCATGTATTTACTAAATCTTCAAATAAGTTGTCTATTAATTTGAACTATGAGTTTGTGTTCTTTATTTTTGTGCCAAACATCTCAACATATATGTCAGTATAAGAATGACTTAGATATTACTACTAAATGAAATCATTTTCTTCTCAAAAGGAGGCTTACCACTATAGCGACCCATTAGTTTCACAACACCTATACCATTTTCAACACTCTCAGCCTCTACATGTGCAGCATTAATCGCACGCTGGGCCTCTTCAACAGCAGTATCAAAACCAAAGGATTTGTCAATAACCTAAAACAATGTCAAATGTAATGATGAACTATTTACAATACTTTTCAGGCCCTTGACATGACAAGAAAGTCCATTGAAATGCACAACATAGGTAGGGAAATGATAAGAACTAATACTGCAATGTCATTATCTATCGTCTTGGGGATCCCAACAACAGCAACTTTGAGACGACGCCTTCGAATTTCCTACAAGTAACATTCAAGGAATGGAGGTTATTTCCTTAAATACAACTGAGTGAAAATCTAAACTAAAAGCTTATTGCATTAGTTTTCATTAACTAGAAAAGGAATAAACTCTTCAGGAAGAGTGGAAAGTCAACGAACTTGATATCATGGACAAAAGCATGCAAGGAATCAAATAGTCAAATGTTCAGAAAAGTTATGTCAATAAGTAACAATGACGAAAAATGAAAATAGTCATGTGTTACCACAAATTATAATAGATAGGAGAGTTTCAATTGCACTGGAGTAATGTATTCAGTCTATAATCAAGGTATTTCCTGCTTTTTGACTGACTACCTCAAAAATAGCAGCTGCTCCCTTTTGGGTTCCATCTCCTCCTATGATATAAACCTGGACAATGAATCAATGTAAAAGTATACCATTATGTAATATTGAAGCAAACAAACATTGTACAGCAGCTCCTTTTATTAGATGCTGTACAGCTTTTCTTTTACCTGGTTTATCCCACGATCCTGAATATTATCAACTATTTTCATAGTATCATGACCTCCTCTTGATGTGCCAAGAACTGTGCCTCCACGTTTATGGATATCATTTACGCTCTTTGGTGTCATCTGTATTGTGTTGCGAGCATAGAATCCCCTGTATCCCCCCTATAATGCAAGTAAAATGTCAACATGACAATCTACAAATTCCTATCCTGATAAGATATTGTATTGATAGAGCATCAGAATGTCAACCATTTAGATCTTCATTCAAAGTATGAACAACTTGAAGCTGTAGCATGGCCTTCATAACCTTATGCACACATTTTCTACTAATCTATGGTAGCATGAAAGCAGTGCAACATATGAGACTGATTTTTGCATAAAACATGTAGCCGACATTAAGGAATAGACTCCAAGGTGTGAGGATATTGCTCAAAAGTTACAAATAAAACAGCATTCTGTAGATCCATATGTTCCTTTGATATCTTCTACATATGCTGTTAAATGTAAGCTAATATTTCTATATTGAGCATATCATTTAAATTGTGAACCCTATTACAAGAACTCGGTGTTGTGAGATGGAATCATCATTCCTGTCACCTAATAAGATGGCATGTTCATTGAAAATTCGCAATATATATGTATACTTCCTTCTCAGCCCGAAATCCTAAGCCAAGCCATCTTCTTTCCTTCGTTTGTCTCTTGTATTCTTTTTCTCTAGTATACTGATTTACTGTTACTGTTATTGTTAGGTTTTCTTAATGCTACTATTCGTAGTTAGGTGTCAGGTTTTTTCAATGTTAGTGTAATACCCCAGTTTAGTCCCACATCGGGAGTATATTGGATGTGGTGTTGGCTTATAAGGTTTGATAGGTGTGCTATCATCAACTTCAACTTAAGTATTTTAATTAGACCAATAGGTTGGTCTATGAAGTTGATGGGTCAGTTATCCCATCGAGCGGGCCATAACAAATGATATCAGAGCAGAACCTACTCCAAAGCATGGTGAGGGAGCCTATGTGAGAAAGGGCTGGGGTGGAGCCACTACTAGGCTAGGCCTCACATGCCGCCAACTTGGGAGTGATCCTGGGCTATGCGTTAGACTGGAGTTGGGTCTTGACGAAGACGTCAATATATAAGTAGGGGAGATTGTAATACCCCAGTTTAGTCTCACGTTAGGAATATATTGGATGTGATGTTCGTTTATAAAGTTTGATGGGTGTGCTACTATCAACTTCAGCTTAAGCATTTTAATTAGGCCAATAGATTGGTCTATAAAGTTGATGGATCAGTTATCCCATCAAGCGGGTCATAACAGTTATCTTAATATAGGGTAGATTATTTAGTGTTAGTTTATCTATGAGACGTTAATTAATTATTTATTTATTTACTGGTACATGTTAGATTGCTGATTTATTTATTTATTTATTTATTGTTAGCTTAGCTGAATTATTTCTTTAAGTTACATGCTTAATTATTTGTTGTAGTTGTATGCAGTATTGAATTTATGAATCAAGAATTTATATTAAGAATTTATGCAAAACTACTAAGACTATATATTTGTTAATAATTTTGTATTATATAAATAATATTTTAATAATTTTGTAGAATCCGATCTTTTGGACCTTCAACCAAGCATAAGAAATCCTGATAACCTTGCTCCCAAGTCTCAAGGCTTTGTTAGATTCACAATAATTTCTTTATCAGAGAAATTTTTTTCAAAGAAAATCATTTTTCACAAGAAATTAATAATTTTTCTTTGTTTAGTTGTGCATCTAAAAATGATTCGGCAATTACCTTTTTATGTTCGATAGCCGAGAGGATTACATATTTTTTACACTTCAAAATATTTTATAAATAAAAGTATTTTCTAATTAAATTTTTATATTATAAATATTTTATAAGAAAATTTAATATTAAAATATTATACATCATTAAAATATTTACAATAAGCTATTATTTAATATTTACATATTATAAAACATTGTAAACATATATTAAAATAATAACAACAAATAAAAAAATTTAAAATTATAGTATTTAAGCATATTAAATGATTTTACTAGATTAATATATCAAAAGTTGTTTTTTTATAATAATAAAATAATTATTTTATAATACCCTGGATTTTTTTGTAATTTATATTATTAAATTATTTTAATATAACTATATTTTAAAATATTTTTCATAATATTAAATAATTGAATACATTTTAATATTTAAATTTTTTTATAATAATTAAATTATATTATTTATTTAGTATTATAATATTATATGCTTTATTTAATATATAGATTATCTTATGTATTTTATGTACAGAATTACTTGACATCATTCTATTCTCATTTTTTCAAAATATAATATCGTGATGTACATTATGAACTCTATTTGACTTCCCACGATGATTTCCTCTTCTCATAAGGTGAATATGTTTTCCATAACTTTACATTACCTTTTCCTTTTCCTCTTTGATTCAAAATATTTTCCTGTTACCAAACCTTTTCATTTAAGCAAGGACAAGAAAGTAGTAAAAGCAATTTACTGAAACCATTTTCCTTGAAACAAACAAAAATAAATTTATCCAGACTACATTGAATCAGTGAGATGTAAGATACGTGGACACATATGACTTTTGCTATACTGGTGGAGATAAATTGCCAAGGCACAGAAAGAAAACATTTTACACTACATCTCAAGTTTGTTCAAGTTCTTGGAAAACACCTTCGCCTAATAGCCATACATGGAATAGGCAAAGGCAATCAAATAAGGTCTCAAATTGGGGCAGGCTTTGACATGTTCTAGATGATGTACCAATGTATAAGCTGTATCCTATTCTAAGATCAAAAGTTTGTAATAAGGTGCAGAGATTTCGTACATCAGAAATTCTCCAATTGTCAAATATGCATACTTACAGACGCATGCATAGCTACATAATGAAAATATATCCACTGGTTATAAAAGCAATAAACCATATTATGGTTCAGCTTAAGGAACAATTTTTTTAGTTCACAACAAATGTAGTAGTACTACTAAATAAAAATATGATCTCGAGGTGATCAAGCAATTACAAGTGCTGCATTCTTAGACCCAGATCTACCTCTTTGCACTGTCTGGGATGCAGGCAAACTGGCATAATCATATGGGTCATTTTAGTTGTAGCAAGTCTAGCAAAAGCAGAATTTGCAAGCACATAGAAAAAGAAGTGTAGCATTAGGCAAAAGGCCCAGGGAAGCTGGTTTCATAAGAAATTAGTTCTGACCTCGATACCAAGAACTTGGTTCACACCATACATGTAGGACAAGCCACATACTATTTCTCGGATCACTGTGTTAAGTCCAGGGCAGAGACCGCCGCATGTTACAATGCATGCAAGCACATCATCTGATTCAAAGTACACCTGAATAAAAACCCAAGATCTTGTAAGCTTAAAATGTTCAAGCAACTTGGTGATTAGTATATTAAGGCATGTGTAATACAACCTACCTTTTGACGGGGTCCAGCACGTCGAAAGTGGAGCCCCCTTGGGCTGTCTATCTGAACAACAACCTATAGACAGAAAGACAATTTACCAGATCCCATACAAAAGAATAACATACCTTTGAAATATCAATGGCAATTTCCCAATTTTATGTGTAAAAAGGATTATAAAAGGTGCATTAGTAATTCCATATATTATCAACTGCTGACCTTCCTGGGAACAGTATCATCCTGATTAACAAAGTACTGCCTGAAAAGGAAAAATTATGGATAATAATCATAATATATCAAGTAATATGTACAGAATATAAAACCATTAGCTTCAAGAAACAGATATAACATGTACAAACTAAGAAACAATAAGCGTACTTGACAACTGAATAAGATGGATTGTCTTGGAGCGGATTGGGGTATGTCTGCAACAACAGAAGAATGATCACAGCACTTGAAATTTATTTCCAAATATACATAGTGATAGTACAGTAAATGAATATCAATCTCTGTCTTCCCCCTCCCCAAGCTTGCTGGTCAGATGTACCTTGACCTCATAGGTCACATTTGCATCCATTATAGCCATTAAATAAAATTTCCTTTTTTAGAAATTATTTAAAATAAAAACCTGTCTTAGTAAAGAAGACTACGTTATATACCTAAAACAAGCCAACAAGCCAACAAGCTAGGCAAAACATCTATTTCTAAGGTAATTTTTTCTTCTATCACGGAACAAATTGAAAACTATAAGAGTCTAAAGAGTCCCAGAACATTTTCATCTTCCCTGTCCACCCTTTTTTATAATTATATTACAGGACAAGCCAAATCAAAAACAAATCCTTCGAGCGTTACCACTTGGAGTATTACTTGAAAGTCTAAAGAGTCTAACTAGATACTGTGATCTGACACTGAGATCTCATTTAGATGAAGCCATACCTTTCTTGACCAATAAAAATCACGCACTCCTCTCTGATCTCTCACTGCTTCCACTTTAACCCAACTCATGGTCGCATCAACAGCTCAAAAGCGATCCCGAACAGACAAGAAACAAAAAAGATGATCAAGCAAAAGAAGGGTGAACTCACGGGAAGATCGGGGATGTAGTCTATGAGGTGGGGCACGTCCTCGAGCACGTAGCCGAACTCCCCCTTGACGATCTTGACCGTGGTTTCCGCGTCGGTCGCCGACATGTTGGAGGCGGATCCGGGAGCAAGATGCAGAGCGGTGGAAGACGACGAAAAGGGGGCGGGAAGGCGAGGGATCGAGTTTCGGAGCTCGAAGTCGAGTATCTGGCGGCCGGTGGGCGACTGAGGCTCGTGGGGCTCCGAAGTGGCGGCTGGGACAGCTGGGGGGTCAGCAGCAGAAGAGGGATGCATCGCGGCAGCTTCTGGCCCAGAGAGAAGGAAGGATTACGGAGGAAGCCATCTTTATTCGGCAATACACGCGTGATATAAGGTGTATTTTCAAACGTTCTGGATGTCGGTCACGGAAGGGAGAGACGGTCGCTGGGACGAGAAGAAGACGAAGAAGAAGAAAAAGGAGGAAGAAAGAAATGGAAGAATGGAGACAGAAAAGGTGATGCAATTTAAAAAAGAAATGAAGGAAAAGTTTTGCAACTGCCATGGTACTTTGCATTAAATTCATTTCTGCCACAGTACCACTAGATATTTTAATTATTTTTTGGTATCAAAAATTCGGCTGTGCCATCAGAACGAACCACGTCAGCACCAGGAAAAGCCGTTTAGTGAGACGCTTTGGATATTTTGCATTGTAAATAATTTTTATAATTAGCTAGAGATTTGTCAAGTCACTTTATCAAGAGTCGTCTCGTCTTTTGCTGAGCTGATAACTTACATTGCTCTTGTCAAATACAGTTCACGAAGAAATTTTTTTTTTTAATATAAAAACATTACGTTGTTCTACAATTATGTTATATTTCTATTTAAATTGGTAAAGTTTTATATTTAATTTATTACGATAATTTTGGTTAAGGAGATATATAAAATTACTAAAATTAGAGGGTAGATATGTAAATATGATATTTCACGTGTCAATTCCAGCAGAATCAGGGCAGAAAATACTAAAATAGAAGCCATTAATGATGGCAACACCTGAGAGGATTTTGACTTCTATATAGCTTTTAGGAAAACTAGGAAACCGCGGGAGAAAAGTACCCACTGCCCACAGGGAACTAAAAAGAGCAATTTTCTGAATTAAAAAATTTCTAAAAGCACAATATGAACTCGGAAAATTTTAGATTTATAATAATTTCTTAAAAATACTAAAAATACCCTTACTTTTTGTTTCCTTCGTATATTAAGCCACTTCATTAAAAAAATTCAAAAATTCTATTTAAATCAAAATCCAACTTAGCATGGATTTGATTTAGCATAAAACATCAAAAAAAAAAAAAAAAAAAAACTTTATAACACGATCATTACAAAATATAGATGTGGTAATATACGCACAAAACGTATTACAAGATATACAAAGACATAGAAAATACGCACAAAACGCTACAATTAGGGATTAAACCCAAGATCTAATGGCAACATACACGAACGCTACTATCATTTAAGCACAAGTGGGTTCACTCATGAAATACAAAAATATTAACCCAATTCGATTTGATTTTTACTATACTCTAGTTTCATACTTTTAAAAATATATATGGAACATTATAAAATGATAATATTTTGCTTCTTTTAGAAATAATAGACTATTGAAACACATAAAATTCAACAAACTTTATTAAATTATGCATTAAACATATAATATCATCGCATTCAAAAATTGATAGAGTTCCAATCTTTTGGCACAATAGATGATTGAAATGCATAATTGCTATGAACCAATTATAATATGTATTAGTTAGCAGCATAATTTTATAAATTTGGGGAATTGATCCAGTTTTTAACTTTTTTCGATTCCAAAAGTATGAAACATTACAAAACATTTTAACTGTGCTTCTTTTAAGAGCAACAAACAACTTTTGAAGAGCAAAATATTACAGTCAAATGGCACCGAGCTGAGGAGCTGCCGAGGTGTTATAGAGATATAATACGACTGCACAGTCATCCACGAAGAAACCCCCTATAAGCTCATTTCCGGAGCTGAAGCCATGATCGTGGTAGAGATCGTGGAGCCGGAGAACAACTTTTGATGAGCAAGACAACTTAGAAGCCCGTGAAGTCGAACTTGACCTCGTCGAAGAGGAACGAGAGCTCGCTTGAGTCAGGAAAGGAGCCATGAAACTCATAATAGCTCAGGAGTACGATAAACTGTTGGTCTAAGGTTTTCAACCTTGTGTTGGCCTAAGGATTTCTACCTTGGTCTTAATCTCGGTTTTGATGATAACAAATATGAAACTAATGTTTCATTGAGAAATCTTTCAGGTTCCATATCGGTTAGCGCACGACGTCCTCGATCGGAAATATCGAAGAAAACGGGAAATTGAAAGGACGTTGGTCGACCCGCTCGAATTCTTCAAGAAGTTAGAGTTTAGGTTTAGGGTGTCTAGTTTATATTGTAAATCCTCATGATGATGCATAAGAACCCTATAACCAAACCCGAACCCCAAAATATGAAAATCCGAAAATCGCCATGAATTCACTAAGCCTAGGGAGCTCTTTGGAGGGCTATATGACCTAGATACTTTCTTGACATAAAAAATGGCGATAATTATTTCTTGGGTTAAAATTTGATAACAGGGTATTTTTTAGGAATTTTTGGAAGCCCTTAACCTACCCTTATTTGACTCGAGAAATTAGAAAATTTTCGTTTTCAGAAAATTTGTACTAGACCCCAAAAACTAGATTTTGATTTTTTAGATATTTTTATTGAATCCAAATGGGGGGTAACACATCCTTATATAACATTTATGTTTTAAATTTATTAACTTAAAGTTAATAAATATTATATAAGTAGACTTAGTGAAGACGGAACCAGAAAATGAACAAACCAAGCCTAACCAAACTACCCAGTCTAGGTTCGGTCGACCAAATAGTATTAAAAATTGGCAGTAGCTACTTCGGTCAATTGGGCGATCGACCGACCGAGGCCAAAAATTGGCAGTAGCTTCGTCGGTCAATTGGAATGCGGATCGCTCAACTCGCGACTCATTCGGTCGACCCGTCGATCGACTGAATAGAGTAATTAAAGCAACGGTCGTGGGCGGTCGATCGATCGACGATCGACCGGCAAGCGACCGAACGGCGAAAATGGCTAGTTTTTCGCCCGTTGAGCAGCCGTTCTGTTGAGGGGTTTATAAATACCCTTCACCTATCTTCTTTAAGCCTTCTTAACAATTGATCCAAGCCTCTATTGAGCCAATTCATGATCATTCTAAAGCTTTTCTTAAACCATCTTCTTGATAACCCTAGTTTCCAAGATACATCATTGATCTTGCCTTCAAGCTTTGAACGATTCATCATTGAGGCATCAAGAGGAACTAGGACTCGTGTTTGGAGCTAAGTATTTATTGTATTATTTATTTGCTCCATTACTTGTGTATTTTTGTGATTTATTTCATTGTATTTGAACGTGTAAGAAGACCTAGTGTTAAGTCTTGTAATTGAGTGGTATCCTTGGTGTAGAAGGTGTAAAGCCACTTGTGTAAATGTAATTTACTAGAATTAGTTCTTGTTGTCCTTAGGATTGAGGTGGGGGGGTGCTCTCGGTAGGAAGGCGGATACTTCCGAGTGTGAAAGTGCCTTCGGTGTGAGAGCGGAGACTCTCCGGTGAAAACGTCCTCGTTGTAAAGGAAACAAGATAATCTAGTAAAGCTAGTTTAGAAATCCTAAGCAGGGTGCTTAGGTAGTGGAGTAGGCATTGGAGCCGAACCACTATAAATCATTGTGTTTGTCTTGATTTATTGGTTGTATTAATTGTTTTATTGTTTATTGCTTTCACATTTAATCATTCAATCGTAAATTGCCTAAGTAGCTTAAGAAAACGATTAAAATCGAATCTAGGCAAATAGATTTAGTAAATACACTATTCACCCCCCTCTAGTGTAGGCCATTTCACCCAACACCTTGGTCTTAATCTCGGTTTTGATGGCAATAAACATGGAATTAATGTTTGAGCAAGAAATATTTTCAGGTTCCATATCGATTTGCGCGCGATGTCCCCGATCAAAAAAATTAGAAAAATCGAAGAAATCAGCAAGGACGCTCGTCGACACTCTGGATTCATCAGGAAGGTTGTGTCTAGGTCTAGAATGTCTAGATTATATGTATATACTTTATTTGATGCATAAGAACCCAAAAATCAAAACCCGAACCCCGAAAACTTGAAAAATCAAAAATCAAAAATAGCCTTGAAAATTTCATAGTATAGGGGGCTCTTTGGAGGGCTATAAAATTTAGATATTTTCTTGGCATCAAAAGTCCTAGTAATTGTTCCTTAGGTAAAAATAAGTTAAAGACCTATTTTAAGGGAATTTTTGAAAATATTTAACCTATCCATATTTGACCCAGGAGATTTTAATTTATTTATTTTTTTCGCAAATTTGTACTAGACCCCAAAATTTAAATTTAAATTTTTTAGATATTTTTATTGAATCCAAATGGGGGGTACTTCCTTATTAACATTTATGTTTTGAAGTTTATTAACTTTAAAGTTAAAAAATATTAATAATACTTAAAAGGCTAAAAACCATCAAACTGCCCAAAATGCCCCCAACTAGTAAAACTACCCAAAATTCCTAGAATGCCTCCAATGGCTCTATTTTGAGATGTTGAGCTTGGTTGAACCCGAACCTCTCTTGGTGTTTTCACTATATAAATATCTCGCTTACCTTCCATGAGTCTTTTAACACTTCATGGGACATCTTTTGATATCCAAGAGCCTTGATTGAGTCATCTTTGTTGAAACCCTAGCTTTGAGCTTCTACCTCCTTGATTGAGCCTCCAACCTTGTGTTTCATCATCAAAGGCATCAATAGGAAGCTAGGATCTTGTGTTAAAGCTAAGTATTATATTGATTGTATTTTTGCTCCATTTATACTTTTTTTGTTGTTGTTATTCTCATTGTACATCAGGTTGTGAAAACATAGGGTACGTGCTAAGTTTGTGTATATGGTGGTAGCCTTAGTGTAGGGCTTAAATTCATCGGTGTAAACTTAGTTTGCTAGGGTTAGTTGTGTAGTCCTTAGTAGAAGAGGTGTTGGAGGTACTCTCGAGTGTGAGAGTAACCCTCGATTGTGAGGATCGGGTGCCTTACCTTGTAAATCCTCTTGTAGGATACACCTAATCTAGTAAACTAGAGTTTGAAATCCTAAACGGAGTGCTTAGGTAGTGGAGTAGGCATTGGGCTAAACCACTATAAATTCATTGTGTTAGCATTGCTCTTGTGCGTGTTTGGTTACTTGTTATTTATCTTGCTTCTGTTTGCTATTAAATTCAAGAAACGGTTAAAACCGAATTTAGGCTAAAGATTTAATTGACACGCTATTCACCCCACATCTAGTGTGACCATTCTACTTACACAAATACGTCAGACCGAGAAGTTTCAATGAAGGAGATCTGGTACTCAAAAAGATTGAACTCAAAAGAAAACTGACCGGAGAAGGAATATTAGTATTGTGCTCTAGGCCAATGGAATAAATTTATCATTGTTATTTTCCTTTTAATAAATGGGAATCTTTCTTTATCTTACTATTTATTATGAGTATATTTAACTTGATAAGAAATTCCTTGAATAGTTGATTCTGTCTAATGGTTATCAAGTACGAGACTTGATAGTAAAATCTTAAGACATATGGAATACTATTCTAAACGTACAGTCCCTAGTCGGTCATTATCATTGGAACGATAAGGAATGAAGACTAGTATGTAGTTTGACTGATGATCATATTTTACTAGTCATAAATGAGATATTAAGTCGGATCATAGACACATGTTGGAGAACATTGTGCTGGAAAGACCTACCATGAGGATACTACATGAATTAATATCATTAGTATATCTCGCATCCAATGGATTCTTACATGATGAGTTCTATGTTTTGACCTAGTCTAACATCATCTTTAATCGGATGGTAATAAAGATTACAGTTGGACGTGGAAGTGGTTGTGGAGGAATTTGTCCCTCTCATATTTGAGAGACATGTCTTTGGGCCTCTTGATGAGTGAGACTGAGGAAATGCATGGTCGTGCTCATTGAATTGATAGGAGTATCAATATCATTTATTAAGTCGGTCTGCTCGGGAATCAAGAAACCAGACTGAGCAATATAACGATGATATAATTCATGTCTTATGCTTGATCCAAATATCACATGACAAAGGGTAGAAGATAATTTTTTTAAAAAAGGTTTGGCAAAATAATTTTATTATTTTTAAATATATTTAGAAATATTGGATGAACTTTTGATCCATATCGATAGTGCTACTCGACATTTTAATGGTAAAATTGATAATAGTTTGATAGTAGGATATAACTGAAAGAAATTAAAAGTACGAGACCTCTTTTATTTCAAAATAAAAAGTTGTGATAGATTTGGGAAAATCCTTAAAAGTCGGGATATATTAGATATAATCCTTTAAATATTATTTTAAAAAATAATGACGTGACCTTTTTTTGAATTTTTTATTCATTAAGAGATGCTAACGTAACAATATTAATCCACTTCAGCAATGACACGTTAGCAATGACACGTCAACATCCAAACGGCAAATATTCTTCATTGACGGTGAAGTATAATTGAAAGAAATCGAAAGGTGAAGTATATTATGAGAAAAATTAAAAGTTAGCATAGATTTGGGAAAATCATCAAAAGTGATGATATATTTTATAATTAACCCTTTAGGTAATGTTTCTTTAATAATCGTTATTAAAGAATACAATAAAATTGGAATATCAAATTAGAGAGAGAGAGAGAAGAAGGAGTTCCGTGCTCACAAAGATCGAAAAGAGTTCTCAGACCCGTGGAGCTAGCACTAGGTCACCGGCTCACCGCCCTGTTCTTCTCGACCATTCATCTGCTATCCATAGAGGGTATTCGTCATTAGCAGCACCTGAAGGTTGATAGAGATCTTGGAGAGTTAACTGAGATGCATGGATCCGCTTGGGTAGAGGATTTGTTTTATATTTTCCACTGTATTGTTTTGTTGCTCGTCCGGTCCTCGTCGACCCAATAAGGAAAGCTTGCCCTGAACTGGGAAGGCTCATATAGAGTCACAAAAGACATAGAAAAAGGAGCATACAAGATCGCCGAACTCTCCTGATGAGAACATCCACACTCGTGGAACGCTGCCTCTCTACGAGCCTATTACAAAGAAGTAACACTATTAAACTACAAATGGTCGGTGCACTCTTTTTTCTTCACCGAGATTTTTTCCCACATGGTTTTCCCTTTGAAGGTTTTAATGAGGCATAACCATACGTAGGCCGAGCGCCCATCTCGATGAGACTTAATGTACTACCAATTTCCATTTATTCAATAACATTATTATCCTTTTCCACATCTACATGTGTACATCCAAACAATTCACAGCCATCCCATAAAGCACGAAGGAATTTCTACGATCTCGCGACGGGAATGCCACCCCAACGGTAGTAACTTCTGTCTTGCATGGTGCATCTATCCTTCTCGACCCCATGTGCGGTCTTACCTTGCGCTCCCAACGAGCTCGGCTTGACCCAAGACGTGGTCTTCGGCCTTAAATGCGGCCTCTGGCTCTAAATGAGACTAGCCTCGCTATAAATGAGCGTGACCCCATTCATGGTCCTGCCTTATGCTCCCAACAAGCTCGGCTTGACCCTAGGTGTGGTCCTCAACACTAAATGCGGCCCCCGACTCAAAATGAGACCAACCTCGCTCTAAATGAGTGTGACCCCAAGCGTGGTCTTGCCTTACTCTCCCAGTGAGCTGGGTTGACCCCAGGCATTGTCCTGACCCTAAATATCGTCCTTGGCCCTAAATGTGGCCTCAGTGTCCTCCTCGGCCCTAAATGTGGTCCTCGGCTCTAAATGCAGTCTTAGCGTCCACAGTGCCCTATGTTGTATAAAATGGCACACTAGAGGGACGGTGAATAGTGTGTTAACTAATTCTTGTTGCCTAATTTCGGTTTTACTCGTTTCTTAAATTGTTTAGGCAAATTGTAATTTTACGATTAAATGCGGAAGCAAGATGAATCAATTAAGCATAAATGAAAGGTAACAATGCTAACACACAAATGTATAGTGGTTCGGCCCCAATGCCTACTCCACTAGCTAAGCACCTCACTTAGGATTTCCAATCTAAGTTTTACTAGATTAATTAGTTTTCCTTACACAAAGGACTTTGACTTGAAGAGACTCACTCTCAACCTAAGGCACTTCACACCCGGAAGTCTCCGTCTTCTTATTGAGAGCACTCTTCCACCTCAACCCTAAGGGACAACTAGAACTAATCAAGTAAACTACGTTTACACAAGTGGCTTTACACACAACTTAAATCCAAGACCTAACACTAGGTCTTCCTACAATTCAAATACAATGTGTTGAAGAATAAATTAAAACAAAACTTATTACAAGAAGAGGAATGACAGCTTATCACAGTTAAACGCCTCTTCTTTCCACACCTAACCGGCTTGATGAACCCTTTGAAGGAGAGCTCTTTTGACAGCAAGGGATCAAGCGTTAGGCTGATGAATGTTGACGCGTTGAAGCTTGGAGGATGTTATGGAATCACTCTTTGAAGGTTTTCTTGCATCCAAAAAATCTGAGAGAGCTTGACAAAAGAGGTTAGAGAGGTATTTATAATCCTCAGCTGAAACAGGGCGTCAACGAGCATAAATTTTACCGTTACAGACGCTCGATAAGTTTTACTAGATTAATTAGTTTTCCTTACACAAAGGACTTCGACCGTTCGATCTGCCCTGTATTTTTTATCCCTTAAAAAAAATCTTTTTGAGAGGGTGTGAGCATTTAAATTTTATGAAAGAAATTTTACATGAATTAGACTTTATGAGGATTCCAAAAAATCAAGAATCACTCAAAAATGATATCTCTACGATTTTCTAGAAATTTTACAAGATCTCAGTGGCATTTTTGTAAATATAAGTCATTTATCCACCGATTTCTGATTTTGTTCAAACTTTTTAGATATCAAGATATAATCATTTAAAACTTGTTTGTCAAGTTTGGAGTGAAACTAATGTCATTTAATCGAGATATGAACTTAGCACGGTTTCATTCAAAGTATCCTTGAAACCATAAAAGTGCTAAGTATCAAATTTAGCTATCTACTCATGTTTTCTCTAGCTTAGGCACTTGGTCATTTAACATGAGTGAATCTAAACATGTTTGTGAAAATTTGAACTTAACCAGAGATTTCTAAGTCAAATTGTTGACTTAGGTCAAGCATTTTAAATTTTGAGTTTCATAGAGTAATCTAGTTATCGCATTGGTTATATATACAAGAATTTTCAAGTTTAAATGTCTAGACACATGTGATATGTGTATTTTAAACATGTTTGCCAACCATTAAAAAAAAATGAGGTCTCTAATGAGGAATTCTAACCTAGAGCAAATTTCATCCAATCAAAATATCATGAAATTGCCTAAGTTATCAAAGTTTTACCTACTCATGAACTTTCATATATTTATCATGCAAAGACAATCATGAGTATAGAGACATCATTAAACATGAATAATCAATTATTATACAAATATTTTTGCAAAATTAAACTCATACCTCATTCTTGAGAATTTTCCAAACTTTTCATTTCCTTTTTTATTTTCTTCATAGTAGCCTTCCATTTACAATAACTTGCAAATATACTTCATTAATAGTAATCAAACCATATCTACTAGCAAGTTATCATGCTAAATAGCAAGGTGAAAATAAAAAATCTTCATTTGAGAATTTCAACCTAAGCTAGATAGTGAAAAATTCGTTTTAAGTAAAATCGTCATGAAACGAAAACGAATCGAGAGATCTCAACATATGAAATTTTGAAACATAAGATCTCCAACCCTTCCTATTGGTTGAAAACCGAAAGGCCACAATGAGCCTACGATTTAAAACCGCAAGGTCACATGAGCCCATTACAAGCTACATAGGTCTTCGAAGAGATCGAAAATTAAAAAATCAAAAACATTTTCCAAAGGACTCTTAACAAGAGCGGGAAAGACAACTCAAATTAAACATGTATCATAACTCCAACTTGAATAGAACAAACCAAAGTAAGGAGATGATACCAAACATACCTAGATGTCAATTTTCATTCCTATGGCATCATGATGGCTTGAAGTTGCAACCAAAAATGAATTTTTCATTGAAGACCATGGTCCTTTTATCCTTCACTTCCTTTTATCCTTAAGTGATAGCTCCCCCTACAAGAGAGCAAGAAACCTTTGGTACCCAAATACTTTTGGGTCCTTGGGGGTTAGTTAGCCTAGGTATCCAAAGTATCTTAACAATACTTGGATTCCTTTTAAAAGCACAATCATAGATTGCATGGCCATATGTACCACAACAAAAACAATGTCCATGAAACTTTTTATTTTTGCTATGGACATGAGATTTATCACTAGAATGTTTGACATGTGAAACATGATGAGTATGAGCATTCTTAGAGACATCATTCTTCTTCTTATGATCATGAGGTCTAAAACTAGAATGTCTAACATGAGATTTAACATTGGCATAAACATTCTTTTTCGAAAAATCATTTCTATTAAAATTCTTAAACAAGGAAATATTTTTCATTTCATTCACTTTCTTGTTTAGGTTTAGAACTTCGTTTTTCAAATCAATCATGGAGTTATGTAAAGCATGCAATTGAGTTTTCAACAAGTTATTTTCATTCTTTAACATGTCATTTTTGTTTTTCAAATTGTTAGTGTCGATACTTAAAATATCATGGCATGGATTAGAGACACTAATTTTTAGCTTCTCAATTTTTAGTTTAGCATCATGTAAATGAGAGCTAAGAGTCAAGTTTTCCTTGTTTAATTTTTTGTTTTCTTTCTTTTTTAATCATCAAGGCATACATGATCTTGTATTCATCTAATAATTCATCATAAAGAAGATCCGAGAAACTAGATGAATTATATCTATAATTATGATCATCATGACTAGAAGAAGAGCATACCTCCTCATCAACGTTCATGATGTTAGCTTGGTGATCATGGTGTGAGGATGCTTCACTTGATGCATGCGAGTGAGTGAAAGCATTTGACCTCCGTTTTGCTTTGTTCTTCTTACTAGGGCAATTCTTCTTCACGTGTCATTTCTCATTGCATAGGTGACATATCACCTTTCTCTTTCAACTCTTTGTACTTCTTTGGCTAGATACACTATTAGCTTCAAGAACTTCATTAGATATAGGAGTATGACAATTGTCATCGTCTCCTTCATTTAGAGTAACAAGTTCTTCAGTTTTAGCATAATCATAAAGCATGTTTAAGGTCGCCCAAATATCATATGCCGAAGTACAATGCATGACTTTCTCAAGAGTGTTATTTTCCAAAGAACAATATATGAAATTTGTTGCCTTAGCATTTAACTCAAATCTGTTAATTTGTTTTTGGGTCCATGCATCCATGTTTTCCTTAGGTTCTATGTATTTTGTCTTTAACGCATTAAACACACATATACCTTAAGTCTTTAAGAATGTATACATTCTTCCTTTCCAAAGACCAAAGTTTGACTCATCAAACCTAGGTGGTATAGACGCTGCCAACTCTAGTGTCATTTTCGGATCAAGACTAGATGTAGACGAGATGGTGAAATCTCAAACTACAACCTGCTCTGATACCAATTGTTGTATAAAATGGCACACTAGAGGGGGGGTGAATAGTGTGTTAACTAATTTTTGTTGCCTAATTTCGGTTTTACTCATTTCTTAAATTGTTTAGACAAATTGCAATTTTACGATTAAATGCGGAAGCAAGATGAATCAATTAAGCACAAATGAAAGGTAACAATGCTAACACACAAATTTATAGTGGTTCGGCCCCAATGCCTACTCCACTACCTAAGCATCCCGCATAGGATTTCCAATCTAAGTTTTACTAGATTAATTAGTTTCCCTTACACAGATGACTTTGACTTGAAGAGACTCACTCTCAAACTAAGGCACTTCCACACCCGAAAGTCTCCGCCTTCTTATTGAGAGCACTCTTCCACCTCAACCCTAAGGGACAACTAGAACTAATCAAGTAAACTACGTTTACACAAGTGGCTTTACACACAACTTAAATCCAAGACCTAACACTAGGTCTTCCTACAATTCAAATATAATGTGTTGAAGAATAAATTAAAACAAAACTTATTACAAGAAGAGGAATGACAGCTTATCACAATTAAACGCCTCTTCTTTCCACACCTAACCGGCTTGATGAACCCTTTGAAGGAGAGCTCTTTTGACAGCAAGGGATCAAGCGTTAGGCTGATGAATGTTAACATGTTGAAGCTTGAAGGATGTCATGGAATCACTCTTTGAAGGTTTTCTTGCATCCAAAAAATCTGAGAGAGCTTGACAAAAGAGGTTAGAAGAGGTATTTATAATCCTCAGCTGAAACAGGGCGTCAACGGGCATAAATTTGATCGTTACAGACGCCCGATCGATGGTCCCATCGATCGACCACCCAGATCTCTGTGAGTATTATGTGCCATTCGATCGACCGACGGGTTGATCGAATCAGTGACGCCAAAATTGTGCGACTCGCGATTTGCCATTCGATCGACTGATGAGCATTCTGCCACATTTTGGCTTTGGTCGACCGATCGACGCAGCCCTTCTGCGAGTTCTTCACCAATTTCGGTCGACCGACAGGTCGACCGAATGGCTACTGCCTCTTTTGCGCATCATTTGGTCGATCGACCGGTCGACCGAATAGGTTGCTGCCACTACTTAACACCATTCGGTCGATCATCCGATCGATCGAACCAGAGCTGGAAAATTTTATCTTGGCTGTCTCATTTCGCGCTTGGTTTTCTGACTTCGTTCTTCAGCTTGCTTTAACTTTAAAGGATTCTCCATGCTATCCAAAACATTTTTGATGCACGCATTGATCTATTTTGGAGATTGATCGAGAGATGTAAGGCTTGACGTATCTTTCATCGATCCTGTAATTTTCATACTTCAAGCACTTGTTAAATAGGTTTGTTATCATCAAAATAATCATGAGGAGAATAAAGCACGAAGGAGGAACCCTTAAGCTAACACCCTCCTCGACCCTAAATGCGGCATCAACATCGGCATCCCGAGCATCATCCTCAACCCTAATTGTGGTCCCCGACCCTGAATGCGACCTCCGAATCTAAGTGAGGTCGACTTCAGTGTCCTCAACATCTTCAAAAACCCTAAGTGTGGTTCTTGGCCTCAAATGCGGCTTACAACTCCGGACTCATACAGCTTCGAGGGAGTTCGAATATGAAGGACCATCATCCCTCTGAGCAATTACCGAATAGGTAATATCGACGCTAAATCTACCTTCGACAAGAATTCATATTCAACTTAGGCGCCTAAAGACGATCCTCAGCCCTAAATGTGGCCTCCAATTTTAAAGCAAGACTGGCTCACACTCAGGCCTGACTTCCATCCTCTGGTGATCACCGACTCCAGATGGACTTGTTCCTATGCTATGTGAAGTCGCATGTCAACGAGGTCGCACCAACACAAACAAAACACCTACGTATGGTATTTGGCTATCGACTAGACAACGTTGGCACTACTCTAACACTTAGCATATCCAAGACATTCCAAACAAGTCAAACATTGTGTAAAAGCACAGCAGTAAGAAAAAATATATTACACACAGAATGCCCACAAGGGGCGACAATATCAAGCACCCACGAGGGGCGAATGTTAAATGCCCTGAAGGGCAGCAATCCAAAGCCAAATAATATAACATTACAATGCAAGGGCTGAATGTTTTGATAATTATAAGCTTACTAAGGCGAAGTAGGGGGAACATCGACGGCTGCTAGAGGAGCGTCACTTCTAGAGACGTCAGCGACAATTATGAAGACCAGGGGAAGTCAACTCGACAACGTTCACTGAGGACTCTCCCTCAGCTTCCTTTGTTGGTGCAGGAGTCTCCTCCCCCTCTATGGCGAATTGATCAATCAAGGCGTCATCCCTTACCTCTTTGAAATATTCGGCTTCTGAGAAGTCGACCTCTAGCTGAGGAACTTGGCCTACTCCAATGCCTTGTCAAAACTTGTAGTATATTGTAGGGCAGCCTCACCTTGGTATTCATCAATTTCCCCCTCGAGCTTGTGAACTTTCCCATCAAGTCTTTGAATTTCGGCCCTAAGGGTGGCGACCTCGGCTTTCAAATTAATCTTGGTCTCCCTTACTTCCCCATGTAGCTCGGCCACCTTGTCCCCGACCTTGATGAGAGTGTTAAAGAGATGTATAATTTCATCCTCCTTCGCCTTGAGCCTCCTCTCCCTTTCCTCCAGCTCAGCTCGATGGGACGCCTTAAAGGACTTGACCTCCTAGGTCCGGGCCTTGACCGCCTCGAGCACAAAAGACCTGTCCTTCTCTAGCTATCTCACCAAGCCAACCATACGAAGTCCTTGAACTTCAACATATATGATCATTTCGTCTAAGTCCACCTCCCTTAGCAGATTAACAACAACACCCGACAGTAGATGTTGGTCATAGTGAACATCGAAGGGGAATTCCTCGAACCACGAGGAGCCTGACCGGGCTAAGGCGTTGAGAAAATACAGTCCTTGCTGGACCAGGGGAGGTTAGATGCGTCGAGGTGCCGCTGCACCTAGGAACTCTCCACCACCACTATCACCATCGCTGCACCAATCACAGTTGGCTCCTGGAGGACAACTTCCCGAGGAAGCAGTTCCTCCTCCTCCAAAAACGACGCTCGGAGCCCTATCCCTCCTCTTCTGCTTAAGAGGAGGGGGAGAAGGAGAGGGGGACGGAGAGAATGAGGGAACCCTTACTCTGTTCAAGCCCTTATGTTCGGAGGACTGAGCCCGAGGTCCTGTAACTCTTACGGGTTTCGATGGAGGCGAGCGAGGTGAGACGTCGGCTGTCGACCTCTTCCCCTTAACAATTGTTGGCACCTTCCCTTTCAACTCATTCAATTTAGCTTGGAGGGCTGTCGATTTCATCTTTAGGGCCATGTTATTTGCTAGATACAACTGGAATCAGCATGCTAAGGAAATGACTAAAATGATAGGCATATACCTTACAATCTTAGACTTACTTATATAACTTATGACCGAGGACTCGTCCTGATCCCACCTCAATAGCTCCTTGCAAGAAAAAGTAGTGGAGGGGCCACACTGGTCTAGAAATCTTATTACCAGCTTCTCCTCATGCAAAATGGCCTCCTCCTTCTGGGTCAGGATAGTGGTCGGCTTCGCCTCTGGAACAAAGGGAACCTCTCTGAGGGCGACACCTCGTCCAGGAAAAGAACACGCCAAAGATCAGCTCGACACCTAGGAATTCCATAAAAATATCAAAATATCGAATAAATGCCCAATTGTTCGGGTGAAGCTACGTCAGAGCGACGTTTACTTGGATCAGTACCCCACACTCAAATTCTATGAAAGGCAGCTTGATATCAAAGTCCTAGAACATGGTTCGGTATACAAAAATAAACTCGAGATCCCTCCTAGAGTGAAACACCCTCTCATTTGGGGAGCAGGGAGAGCATTTGAAGGCAATCTCGTCGCTTGAATAGGAGAGCAATACGCCTTTATAGAAGGCTACAATGTTGCTCGAGCTAGTCATCGATGAGCTCTCCTGCCTTATCTCGTCACGAATCCAAGAATACGATTCCGCGGCCCTATTTGATCCATCTACTATGTTCTTCCCTCTACCAGCCATTTTTCTGCCACATTGGAACCCTAATAAATGAGGACGAGTCAGTACAGCCTATCAACCGAAGGTTGATCTCGACAAAACAAAAATAAATGGATAAGACCAAGAAGACTCATCAAAAACGGACGAGACTATTGGCCTAAGGTTTTCAACATTGATCTTAATCTCGATTTTGATTATAACAAACATGGAACTAATATTTCATTGAGAAATCTTTCAGGTTCCAAGTCGATTAGCGCACGACGTCCGCGATCGGAAAAATCAGAGAAATCGGCAAGGACACTCGTCAATGCTCGGGATTCTTCGAGAAGATAGAGTTTAGGTTTAGGGTGTCTAGCATGTGATGTAATCCTCTTTATGATGCAAAGAACCCAAAAACCGAACCTGAACCCCAAAATATGAAAATAAAAAAAAATGCCCTGAAATTCACTAAGCCTAGGGAGCTCCTTGGAGAGCTATATGACCTAGATATTTTCTTGACACAAAAAATAGTGATAATTGTTCCTTGGATAAAAACTAGATAACGAGATATTTTTAAGGAATTTTTGGAAGCCTTTAGCATACCCATATTTGACCCGGGAGATTATAAAATTTATGTTTTCCGAAAATTTGTACTAGACCCAAAAAACTAGATTTTGATTCTTAAGGATTTTAATTTTTTAGATATTTTTATTGAATCCAAATGGGGGTAATCCTTATATAACATTTATGTTTTAAAGTTAGTATTATATAAGTAGACTTAGCAAAGATGAAATCCAAACGAGCAGAAAATCTAGCTTAACCAAACTACCCTACCCAGGTTCAGTCGACCGACTGGTCGATCGGCGGTATTTTGGTCGACCGAACATTGCCTAGAAAACGGGCAGAATATTCCGGTCTCTCGGGCGGTCGCTTGGTCGGTTGATCGACGATCGATCGGATAAGCGACCGGCGGGCTGTAACGGGCAAAAAGTCACCTGTTGAGAAGAGAGAGCTCTCTCTTCTCTTCATGGCTTATAAATAGGAAGCCATGAGAGCTTTCATTCATACTTTTGATCACTCCTAATCTTCTTGAGCCATCTTGTGATCATTCCCAAGCTTTATTGAGCAAATCTTGTGAAAATCCTTGCTTTGATCTCTCATCTCTTTGATTGAGCCTTACCTTTATTATTTCATCATCAAAGGCATCAAGAGGAAGCTAGGAATCTTGTTGTGGAGCTAAGTACTTTATTGTTTGATTTATTGCTCAATTTATTATTGTATATTGTTGTTTATTTCATTGTAATTAAACTTGTGTAAACCTAGAGTGCTAAGTTGATTGAGTTGTGGTTGCCTTGGTGTTAAGGCTTAAGTCCACCATTGTAAGCTTAGTTTTCTAGAATTAGTTGAGTTGTCCCTTAGGTTGAGGTGGGAGAGTGCTCATGATAGGAAGGCAGGATACTTCCGGGTGTGAAAGTGCCTTCGGTTTGAGAGCGAAGACTTTTCGGTGTAAAGTCCTCTTTGTAAGGAAAACGATATAATCTAGTAAAGCTAGTTTGAAAATCCTAAGCGGGGTGCTTAGGTAGTGAAGTAGGCATTGGGGCCGAACTACTATAAATCACCGTGTTTGCATTGCTTCTCTTGTGTTGGCTTAATTAGCATATTTACTTTACTTCCACTTGTTATTGAATTTGTTAATTGCCTAAGTAATTAAGTAACGATTAAAATCGGAATTAGGCGAAAAGATTAGTAAATACACTATTCACCCTCTCTCCTCCTAGTGTGGCCATTTAAAACAACAAAGACGATAATGTCAGCGACAAAGAACTCAAAAGCAAGAAGCAGGAAAGCACACAACAAACGAGAACTCAGAATGTGAGAAAAGTCAAAATGAGGAGAAGGAGGGAGTTTTAAAGCCTAGAAGGCGACGTCCCCCCTTTCATCCAACAGTCAACATTCGCCACTAAGTGCAGGAATGAATCATGTCTGAGCATTCCATTAGTGGTGGGAGTTCAATTGACTCGGAACCACCGACCAAATCTACATATCATAATTACCCTTTGCCAGCATTAAATGCTCCAAAAAGTGGAGCGAATGGCGAATCGACACGTGGAAAAGGCGCCTCTTCTTGCAGCCATGATGTACCGCACGGAAGCCCAAACGCCACACGATGTCAGAGGAATGATGTGATGATCGAGCTCATCCATGATTAGAGGAATGAATCAGCACGTCATGACAAGACAACATGTAGGTAGAGGTCCGACCTGGAACCAAAGCTCGACCGAGATCAGATGCTCGGCACATACAAATAGCTCGACATACAATTAAGGTCGACACACTACTAGAGCTCGGCACGAAGTCCTCGGACTCCGACCAAGCTCGAGGGGTTGTGGACTAGATCGACTCTCTGAGCTCGATCGGGCCGACCATGGGAACGACTCCACTCGTAAACTAGACTCAGATCAAATCAACTATAGCTCAGCCCGATGGCTCCACCCGGCCATACAAGAATATTAACATAATGCATTTATCATCAGGGATTCAATAGTACCACCATCTAAGGGATATCAATCGACCGATTCATGGCGTATTCTCGCTGAATTCCAGGAGATATCCTCGTTGAATACCTAGACCTGCTCCATAAAACAGACACGACACACAACATGTATACTCTCTGTTCCAATTCCATACATACCACCTAGATAAATTTTTCTTACTTGAACGTTTGAGTATCTTTGCAGGTCGCAATCGGTGCCACGTTCGACTGGGAGCACACGAGACTTACAACATCACCGATCTCCCCGAGAATATAATTAAAAGTTCTTTCCAACCCATGTACTTTTATGTCTATGGTAGACAATGTAATTTTTTTTAAAAATAAAAGATAATCTTTTTTTTTTGTTGACCAATTTGGTGTATCATGGATAAGATGCATGTCACTGTGAGAACTCCAATAAAAGAAATTAGGAATTTGGGATAAACTCTGTCATGAGGTATATTTGCTGGCGCTGGTGCTTGCTGGCTGACAGATGCAAACCTCGTTCCAGATTGATTCGCTCTGCAATAGAAGGGGATTATCAAAACTAAAATAATAATACAAGCAGGCTTGAAACGTTAAAACACAATATATTTTGAAATCATTTTTTGAAAAATAAAGTTTGATTATTGAAATTTTTTTAAATTAGCAATTTCATCCTAAATTATTAACAATTTTTTTTCAATGATCTCAAAATTTATATATTTTGAAAAAGAAATCCATTGTCAAACCCCTCCTATGTCATTAGATGACCAATTAAATCTTTCTAAAAAATTTTTATCAGTCAACATCAAATAATATCACATAATTTCATGTATAACATCAGATAATATCACATAATTTCATGTATAATTATGGGTAGCATAATTGATAGCAATATATTGTATATTATTTAAAAATCTAGAATTTAAATTTTAGTATAATTATTTATTGTGATTTTTTTTTTGTTATAAAAAAAAGAAAAAGAAAAAAAAGATTCATTTGCTTGTGCCCCTCCCGTCAAGCCTAATTAAGCCAATATTGTTATTCAAGTGGAATTGTATATGCCTCCAAAGTTGGCTTTTCCTTAATTTTATTATTATTGGTAATATCGACTATTTGACTTACCAATTAGATTATAGTATCAAAATATAAAATATCCCTTTCTCTAGAAGTGCAGGAATCTTCTTCAACCCTGCCTTCACTTATTCTACAGGGTGGTTCATTTTTCTTATTTAATCTGTGGTCTGGCCCATTGTAAATCAACAAGTTCAGTTTTGTCTTCTTGAGCTGTAAAGTTCTCCGCATGTGTATGGAAGAAAATGTTGTGTGTGGTGAATAGGAACATGCATAATTTTTGGTACATACCAATTAATTTAATTAATCAAGAGTTAGATTAATTAATTTAAAAAACTATTTAGGTCAATCAATTGATATTTAATATATACCATAATAATTTTGGTTAATTTAACTATGGGAGGTTTAAAATTTTGATTAATCATATTAACCCAATTATATAATTATTGTCATGTAATAAGTTAATAACTTATAGTACTTTGTAAATTTATGTTATGTAAATTTTATTAAATTAATTTATTAACTCCATACATGAAAAATTAAAAAACCTAATTCGATTTTAATGCGATTTAGTTCAATATCAAATTAACCAAAGTAATTTGATATCTATAACTCGAGTATAAGATAATTTGGTAGAGATTTTTATTAACTAAATTAATTCAGTACAATATTAGTCAAATATATACTCCTGATGACCAATTTGACCATGTTTTTCTAAAGAATTAATAAGGGAAGAATATTTTTTTTCAGTCTAATATCTTCTAGATTCAAGTTGTCTCACAATCATGATATTTTTTAAAGATTTGTGTATTTTTTTTGCTGAAAAAAAAATTATAGCACGAAAATACCTTCTTCATTAATTGTTAATTTATTGCATGCACCAATCACTTTATAAAATATTTTTGAAAAATTAATCTATTGGATTAAAAATCGGTAATATCTACAATTTTGTCAAATGCAAAGTTAGTGATGATCCACGTACACTAGTGATTGTGTTATAATTTCATTAATTATTAGTAGATTTTATTTTTCATTATTTGAGTTGATTGATTCGATCCTTATATTAAGTGATGTTGAAAATATGATACATTTTAAGTGTGATGCATTTAGGAATCTATTAAAAATCTTGATACGAGAGAAATCTAGTAGAAATCTAGTAGATTGGTGCTGTATAAGTCATGTTCTTGTTTATTTTTTTTTTAAAAAAGAAAAAACATTTACTCTAGAGGTCAGATTGTATTCGAGGAATTGAAAAGAAAAGACAACGGATCCGTTCTTATTTAATTTAATTTATTATAAAAACTTTAGCCGATTCTTTTTTCGCTAGTGTTGCGCCATCTTATGTAACTTGTTAAATATGGGAGCAAGCAAAGTATGAAATTCACTTTGTGTGATTTGTAATATTTTTTTGTGTGTGAAAATGATCTTGAATATTTACTTAGTTATGTACTTAATTGTATTTTTAATTTTTATTCTAGAAATGAACAAGAGAGTATGGAATCACTTAATTTATCTTAGTCATTAAGATATATAAACCCTAATTAGATAATTCATATATACTTCATGAAACTTTAGCATAGTGCCCGTCATTGTTGAAGTCTTTATGTCTTGTTTCTAGTGTGAAGACATCAGAAAGTTGGAGGGAATGACATGTGACGTGGAATATAATGCTTTTTAAAAAGGGTTCTTTCAACTAATCGGCTGTCTCACGCATACTATCACTATAAGGAATTAAACAACGTTTTTTTTTAAAAAAAGTTATTCCATAATATGCCCTGCCGAGCAAGCTCTAACATATTAATAAGTAGTATATATGCTAAATTTCACTTTAAGACAATTAATAAACAATCGTTGCATGTTTCTTTCACTGTCATTCAAGTGAAATATTCAAAACCTTTGTTCAAAAGTGCATGATGTTTTACTATGGATTAATTAATTGTTAGAATCCTATAAAGATTTGCACTGCTTGTAATTGATTCGACAAAGGTACTGTGTGGCCCACCTTTCATTTACACACAATAAACAGATTCCAGCCCAAAGGGAGGGAGGATGAAAAATTCTATCATTAATTTTTTAAAATTAAATTTTGAGAGAAAAAAATTTTTAAATTCGACTTTTTTGAGTCAAAATTTCTAAAATCAAAATCAAGTGAATTTGATACTTATTTTACCCTAGTCAAAGTCTCTAATATATATTTAAAAATTAAAAAAATATATATAAAAATTTTAAAAAATAATTTTAATTTATAAAAAAAAATTATAATAAAAATGAGGTGTTAGAGTCTAAAAAATATATTTTCAAACTCTTTAATTCATTAGAGACTTTTGCACAAAGTCTATAAAATTAAATTTAAATTAAAAATTATGAAATATTTTGATGAAAAATATTTTTTTTAACCACAACACATCTTTTTGTTGGCCTAAGGTTTTTTATCTTGGTGTTAATCTCAATTTTGATGATAACAAACATAAAACTAATATTTTGATAAATATTTTTAAGTTCCATATCGGTTAGCGCACGACGTCTACGATCAGAATATCAAAGAAATCAAAAAATCGAAAGGACGTTAGTCGACACGCTCGAATTTCATCGGGAAGATAGAGTTTAGGTTTAGGGTATCTAGAATGTGTTGTAAATCCTCATGATGATGCAAAAAAATTCAAAAACCAAACCGGAATCCCAAAACACAAAAACTCGAAAAATTAGAAAATGCTCTGAAATTCACTAAGTTTATGAAGCTCCTTAGAGGACTATATGATCTAGATATTTTCTTGGCACCAAAAGTGCCGGTAATTGTTCCTTAGGTAAAAACTAGATAATGAGATATTTTAAAGAATTTTTTGAAAGCCTTTAGCCTACCCTAGATAATGAGCTCCTTAGGTAAAAACTAGGTAAAAGCTTCTGTTTTTTAGAAGTTTGTACTAGACCTCAAAAGTTAGACTTTGATTCTTAAGAATTTTGATTTTTTAGATATTTTTATTGAATCCAAATTGTGTGTGTGGGGGGGGGGGTTAATCCTTATATAACACTTAAAGTTAATAAATGTTATATAAGTAGACTTAGAGAAGTCGGAACCCAAAAACGAGCAAACAAGCAAAAAAATCAGTCAAACCAAGCAGTTTGTCCAGGTTCAATCGGCAGAAGGAGAAGACATTTCGGTCGACCTGCCGATGCCCAGAATGGGCAGAATGCCTCCGATCGCTCGGTCGGTCGACCGACGATCGATCAACAAGCGACCGCGCGTCGACAACGGGTAGAAAAATGCCCGTTTATGAGTCTTGAGTGTTGGAGGGTTATAAATACTCATTCCAAGTCTAATGTTAATGCCCCTAAGCCTCAAAGCTCTAAGCCTCAAAGAGCCACTCATTGCATCTATACAAGAATTCTTGAACCATCTTTGCAAAGAACCCTAGCTTTGAGCCTAGAAACCTTGATATTGACTTTGAGCTTGCTTTGATTCATCTTCAAGTCATCAAGAGGAGCTAGGGTATCTTGTTTGAGAGCTAAGTTTATATTATTTATTATTTGATCTCATTATTGTTGTGTTTTGGTGTTTATTTCATTGTATTTGAATTTGTATAAACCTAGGTTGCTAGATTTGATTGAGTTGGTGGTTGCCTTGGTGTTAAGGCTTAAATCCACTACTGTAAAGTTAGTTTATTAGGATTAGTTGAGTTGTCTCTTAGGTTGAGGTAGGAGAATGCTTTCAGTAGGAAGACGGGATACTTCCGGGTGTGGAAGTGTCTTCGGTTTGAGAGCGGAGACTTTCCAGTGCAAATAATCATCTTTGTAAGGGAAACAATATAATCTATTAAACCTAGTTTGGAAATCCTAAGCGGGGTGCTTAGGTAGTGTAGTAGGTATTGGGGCCGAACCACTATAAATTTCTTTGTGTTAGCATTGTTCTTCTTGCGTTTGCTTAACTGCTTTATTTTATTGCTTCTGTATTTAATCATCTAATTGTGAATTGCCTAAGTTGTAAGAAAATGATTAAAATCGAAAAACCGAAATTAGACAAAATAATTTAGATAACATATTATTCACCCCCCTCTAGTGTGGTCATTTCACCAACATTCGGTATCAAAGCGGGTCATAGATTGAGATTTCACCATCTCCTAGCCTCGATACGTAAAATGGTACTAGACTTGGTAGCGTATATACCTCCTAGGTTCGATGAGTCTAACTTTGGTCTTTGGAAGAGTAGAATGTATGCTTTCCTAAAGACTCAAGGTTTATGTGTCTTTAACATGGTAAAAATCTAATATATTGAACATAAGGAAAACATGAATGCATGGACCCAAGAACAAATTGATATGTTTGAATTAAATGCTAAAGCTACAAATTGCATATTTTGTTATTTGGAAAATAATGTATTTGAAAAGGTCATGTATTGTATTTCGACTTTTGATATTTGGGCAACTTTAAACATGCTTTATGATTATGCCAAAATCGAGGAGTTAACTATTTTTCATGAAGGTGGTGATGATAATGGTCATCCGTCCAATGCTAACTTGATTTTTGAAGCCCAAAGTGTTTCTAGTCATAGAAGCACTAAAAGTCGAAAGAGAAGTCATTTGCTATTTGTGCAAAGAAAAGGGCCACATTAAGAAGAATTATCCTTCATTAATGAACAAGGCAAAGAAGATGTCAAAAGTTTCTACATCATCATCCCATTTAAATGAAGCATTCTCTTGCAATGACTATGAAGCCACTTCAAAAGTTTACCTCATGAGTACCAATGATGAGGTACACTCTTTCACTTCTAGTCATATTAAAGATTTTGATAGTAATAGTGATAATAGTTCTTCATGTTCTCTTAAAATGTCATATGAAGAATTATTAGAAGAAAGTCAAAAATTATATGTCTTGCTCTTGAAAAAGGATAAGGAAAACAAAAAGATTAAAAATGAGAATTCTAGAATTGGTTCACATTTGCATCCTCTGGAATTAGAAAAATGAGAAATTAAAATCTAGCTCATTTGATCCTAGTCATGATACATTAAAACTTGAGCTTAAAGACTTAAAGATTGAAAATGAAAAATTGAAAAGTGGTTTCAAAATTGAGAATGAGATTAAAAAAAATAAAAACTCAAAACTCAAAAAGGAAAATTATATGTTGAAATCTCAAATGCATGCTTTACATAATAACTCCATGATTAATTTGAAAAATGAGGTCTAAAACCTAGATAAGAAACTGAATGAAATGAAGAACACTTTCTCATTTAAGAATTTTAGTAGAAATGATTTTTCAAAGAAGAATGTTCATGCTCATGTTAAATCTCATGTTAGACATTGTACCTTTAAACCTCATGTTCAAAAAATAAATGAAAACAAAAAGTTTCATGAAAATTATTTTTGTTGTGGTATCTATGGCCACTCTATATATGATTGTGCATTCAAAAGTAATCCAAGTGTTGCTAGAACAATTTGGATTCCTAGACCAGCTCACCCCCAAGGACCCAAAGTCATTTGGGTACCAAAAGTCCCATCTTCTTTTGTAGGGGGGAGCTACCACACAAGGATGAATGATAAATGATGTATTGAAGTTGACCTTGGATTCAAATGAAAAATCTCCATGAGGTTGCAACTTCAAGTCATCATGATGCCATATGTATGAAAATTGACATCTAGGTATATTTCGTATCATCTCCTTACTTTGGTTGGTATCATTAAAGTTGAAGTGTATGATACATATTTAATTTGAGTTGTTTTCCCCGCTCTTGATAAGAGCATTTTGAAAAATGATTTTGATTTTTGATTTCCCGGTCTCTTCGGAGACCTATGTAGCCTATAATAGGCTCATGCGACCTTGCGATTCCAAATCGTAGGCTCATTGTGGCCTTTCGGTTTTGAACCAATAGGAATGGTTGGAGATTAATTTTTCATTAATATTACATTTGTGATCTCTTAAAATTCGTTTCGGATTCATGATAATATATTTTGAAACGGATTTCAAACTATTTAGCAAAGTGAATTTTGAAAATAATACTTGATTTTTCTTTTTGTTATTTGGTTTGGGTTGCTTGCTAGTAGCTTTAGTTTCATTAAATCTACTAATGAAGTTTACTTGCAAGTTGAGAATGTTAATGGAAGGCTATGTTATCATGAAGAAAATTGAAAAGTAAAAAGACAAGTTTGACAAAATTCCAAGAATGAGGTATGAGTTCAGTTTTGCAAAAATATTAGTATAATGGTTATATACTTGTGGTATAATGACGTCTCTATACTCATGATTGTTTTTGCATGATAAATATATGAAATTTCATGAGTAGGTAAAATTTTGATAACTTAGGTAATTTCATAATATCTTGATTGAATGAAACTTGCTCTAGGTTGAATTTCAAATTAGAGACCTCATTTTGAGTTAGTAGTCGGTAAACATGTTTAGATAGACATATGACATGATTCTAGGCATTTAAACTTGAAAAATCATATGTAGATGAATAAATTGATAACTAGATCACTTTATGAGACATAAACTTGAAAAAGTTTGACCCAAGTCAACAATTCGACTTGAACACTTCATTTTAAGTCCAAACTTCATAAACATGTTTAGGAATAGGTATGACATGTTTGATGTTTCCATGCATTTAGAATGAAAAATTCATATGGATATGGATAAAACACTACTAGAATATACCACATCAGCCACGGGAATCACCGTCGGCCACTTTGGCCGTTAGAATAATTCACGGCTTTGCGTCAGCCATTGCGGCCATGGCTGATGTAACCAAATCAGCCGCGGCACACATACGACCACATAGAGCCGTCGCTCATAGTTGATGGCGCACAAGGGACGCGAAATAAAATAAGTTATTAGCCACAGCTTAGCGGGGGCATTAGAGCCGTTGGTGATATGAATAACCAAATCAGCTGCAGCTCGCATACGCCCGCATATAGTCGTCGATCATAGTTGATGGCGTGCACGAGGCACGAAATAAAATAAGTTATTAGCCACAACTTAGCGGGGATGGTAGCATCGTTGGTGATATGAATAAGTCATTAGCCACGATTGGAAGCGGTCGTTGCTTATTAATAAATGGCACGAACGCAGCCTACGAAAATTAAAACACTCTTCACCGATGGCTGAGATAGCTGTCGGTGATAATAAAATTTCAAATCCACGGTGTTCCGACGGCTTGTGAGCCGTCGGTGAAAATCATTTTTATTTGTGTTCGCGCCTGACCCTTCATCTTTCTTCTCTACTCGTCGTTGTCGCCTGTTGCCGCCGCCGTCCATCGCTATCGGTTGCCATCCGTCGTTGCCTATTGCCGCCGCCGTTAGTCGCCGTCGGTGACCCTCTCCCTTCCGGTATGCATGTCCTCCTCTCTCGCCTATTGCCGTCGCCCTCCATGCATCTCGCTGCCCCACGCTGGCGTCGATCCGGCCCTCTTCGCGCCGTCGTCGACCCAACCGGCCCTCTCCGCGCCAGCGTCTACATGCCGGCGCCATGATTTGGGGCCGATGGTAATCGGCCCCAATGCAAACAATAGCCGGCAGTGATGCCAGCTATTGTTAATGCATGATTAGGGTTAATTAAACCCGAATCAATTACTTGATTAGGGTTTAATTAACCCCTAATCAAATTGTGATTAAGGTAATCACAGTTTGATTAGGGTTTAATTAAATCCTATATATTTTTTAATTTTTTATTATTAATTAATAGAAATTAATTGTTAATTAGGTAATTAGTTTGGTTAATATTAATTAATGGTTAATGTTGATTAGGGTTTAATTATTTTTAGGTTAATTAATGAAATTAGTTTAAAGAAGTTAGTTTAATATTGATTAATTAGTATTAATGGAATCGTCCACTGAGGACTCGCGCCGAAATTGTCCACAATGGATGGACTCGTGCCGGAATCATCCACTTTGGACTCGCACGAAATCGTCCACTATGGACTCGCACCGACATCCATAAATTTAGAAAAAAAATCAAGACGAGTTGATACATTTCATGTACGCATCGACGAGTCAAGTTTTAATTTTGCAAAACCTAAGATCCGTTCGGGGGTTGTATGTTCGTGTAAATGAAGTTAATGATCTTTTATACGACATACAACCCTTGAATTGTCCCTAATTGGACAATTTGGGAACATAGTGTTGGCTTAAGGGTCTCTCTTAAGCCTCGATATTTATTTTGATGATAACAAACATGTATTTAATCCAAGTGTAAAGTTTTGAGTTCAGGTTGAGGTTGCGATAAACATGCCAAGTCCGTTCAAACGAGATGAAAGAAAAGATTGTCAAAGAAACGGAAAAAGAAAATGTCGAAGAAAGGCTCGGGATTAGATCAAGTATAATTCATGTAATATATCCCTAGGACAATCTTATCACAAGCCTAATTGTATAGTTATCCAAGTTAGAACTTGGTAACTAAATCCACAAAAAAAGCATGTAAAAATTTCAAGAAGAAATCAGCCTCAGCCTGCATTCGGTCGACTGATCGATCGACCGAACAAGGCAGTATTTTGCTAAGCAGCCCGTTCGGTCGATCGGTCGATCGACCGAATGATGGTAAAAACTGGCAGTAGCCAGTCGGTCGACCAGCCGATCGACCGAAGATGGTGAAAGAAAAATTCAAGGCTACGTCGGTCAACCGACCGAAGAGAAAAAGAGGCAGAATGCTTAGCGGTCGACCAATCAGTCGATCGAATTGGAGATAGCCTGCGCGCGACCCTGGCTCCAGATATTCGATCGACCGAATGTGGGATTGGCACTCTTCCGTCAACCGATCGATCCGTCGGTCGATCGAGCTCTCTCATATAGCCAGCGGTCCCATTGGCGGTCGATCAGTCGGTCGACCAACCGATCGACCGGCCAGCGACCGAAAGGCTTCAACGGCTATTTTTTAACCATTGAACGGGTCGTTCGAGTGAGGGGTTATAAATACCCCTCACCTAACTTTTTTACTATTTCTTAGGTCTTTTATTGAGCAATTAAAGAAGTTTCTTAAGCCTTCAAAAGAGCGAACTGCTGCATGCGCCCTCTGCTTCCGTCGACAACTCACTTCAGGCGTTGATTCCCTGCTTCTTTAGTCTTGCTGCAATTCAAAGAGCCATCTTCTTGCAAGTTGGAGACGTGAAGGCGGTGGAAAGGAGCCTTGGTTCATTTTGAATTCTTAAAGCCCTTTCCTTTGTATTTGACATTTATTGTAAACTTGTTTTCTAATTGAGATAGCTGCTAGGTGTGCTAGGAAACACTTAGGGTGACTTTATAGGATTGTATTTTGCCTAGATGAATAGGATTGAGGTGTTCTCAAAGTGGTGAGAAGGGTGTCCTCATTGTATTCAAAGGGAAACATAGATTCTATAAAGGAGTGGTTAGAAATCCTTGGTGAGGAGCCAAGGTAGTGGAGTAGGCAGCTGGCCGAACCACTATAACTACTCTTGTTTGCATTGCTTATTTGCTTGTCTATCATTGCTATTTATATTTGATCATATTCACCATTAAGAAACAATTGTATTAAGTGTAGCTAAAATTGAGTAAGTAGAAAATATAGAAAAAGGGGACAGACACTATTCAACCCCCCTTCTAGTGTCGGATTTCACACAACACATAGTTATTTATATTGCACTTAGTTTATTTCTTTTAGTTATTATTCATTTTTAAATTTTGGCTTGTATCTCCCTTGTTCTCCGATACGCGCCCAGATGATATGCGTATTTGGAGAACTATAGGGAGATGCTTCCGAAATTTAGAATGAAATTAATGACTAGAAGAAATACTAAGTGCAATATGAATAACATGAATCCCGAATGGAATAGGACCATCCCACCTAAAGACATTAACTGAAGATATTGCCATCTTTTTGATAGAACTGTTGGCTTAAGGCTTTCTACCTTGGTCTTAATCTCGGTTTTGATGATAACATACATGGAACTAATGTTTCATGAAGAAATATTTTCAGGTTCCATATCGATTAGCTCTTGATGTCATCGATTGGAAAATATTGAAGAAATTAGAAAATTGGAAGGACATTGATCGTTGCGTTCGGGCTCGCCGTGGAAATCTCTCGAAGTTCGACGTGCACCAAAGACGTCTTGGATGAGTCTAAAGAACACATAAAAAGCTCTCCAAGTTGACACACATTGAAGGCCGGAACCCGAAAACAAAGCGCGCAAGAAGAAGGCTGAAAAAATTAAGTTCAGCCTAGGTTCGGTCGATCGGTCGGTCGACCAAATATAGTGAAGAATTGACACTAGCCAATTCGGTCGACCGGTCGGTCGACTGAAGTGTGCCAGAAAGCGGCAGCTTGCTTTCAGTCGATCGGCCAATCGATCTACTAGTCATCGATCAGATGGCGGAAACGGCTAGTTTTCCGCCCGTTGAGCCGCCTATTTTATGCCATCTCCTCAAGGCTTATAAATAAAAGCCTTAGTAAGCCTTCCTTTGACACTTTTGATCACTTCTACACTTCATTGAGCCATCCTTGATCAATTCCAAGCTTTCATTGTGCCATTACTTAGAGAAATCCTAGTTTGATCTCTCACTCCTTGAGTTTGCCTTCAAGCTTGATTTGATTCATCATCAAGGCATCAAGAGGAGCTCGGATTCATTGTGTTGGAGATAAGTATTTGTATTGTTGTATTTTTTGCTCCATTACTTGTATATTTTCTTATTTATTCCATTGGATTTGAACTTGTAAAGACCTAGTTGTTAGGTCTTGACACTACTAGAAACATGATCTTCAGCAACGGCTATCAGCAACGGCCGCTCAAGCCGTTGCTATTTGCAACGTCGTTCTTACGGCCGCCCGAGCCGTTGCAGATATCTGTATCTGCAACGGTGTTCTAACGGAAAACCGAGCCGTTGCGGATTATTTTAATTATCAGCAACGGCTTTCTGACGGAAAGGCGAGCCGTTGCTGATTTTTTAATCTTCAGCAACGGCTTGCTAACGGATAAGTGAGCCGTTGCTGATGATAACTTATCAGCAACGGCTTTCTAACGGGCTAGTGAGCCGTTGCTGATAAGTTTATATAGGGCACCAGTCGCGCCCGACCCTTCTTCCTCCCGCTGCTGCCGCCGCCGCTCCTGCCGACGCTTCTCGCCGCTGCTGCCGACGCCGACGCCTCTCGCCGACGCTGCCGCTGCTGCCGGTATGTTGATCGGCCGGAGTATTGGTATCAATCCGACCGAAACCCTATTTCTAGGGTTTCGGCCGGCGGCGTTCGGCCTATGGCCGCCGCCGGACCTTCTACAGTGGCCGGACAGTGTGTCTGGCCACTGTACGCCGGCGCCGGAGGGTGGACTCCGGCGCCGGAATTTTTTATTGTTAATTATTGTTTATTGTTTTTATTGTTTTGAAATTGTTAATTAATTATTTTATAATTGTTAATTAATTGTTTAATTTGTTAGATTAATTATTAGTGTTTAGATTAATTTCGGACGCGCGCCGGAATCGTCCACTTCGGACGCGCGCCGGAATCGTCCAATTCGGACTCGCGCCGGAATCGTCCACTTTGGACTCGCGCCGGAATCGTCCACTTCGGACTCGCGCCGGAATCGTCCACTTCGGACGCGCGCCGAAATCATCCAATATGGACTCGAACTGTCTCGAAACATTTAGAAAATAATCATCCATCCGATGAGTTGATATGTTTCACGTACGCATCGACGAATCGGATATGATTTAGCAAAACCTTAGATCCGTTCGGGAATTGTATGTTCGTGTAAAAGAAGTAGATGATCTTTTATACGACGTACAATTCTTGAATTGTCCCTGATTGGACAATTTGGGAATATAGTTATTTGTACTGCACTTACGTTTTTATTTTAACTGTTAACTAATTATTCTAAAATTCGGCAACATCTCTCTTGTTCTCCGATACGCGCCCAGATGATATGCGTATTCGGAGAACTGTAGGGAGATGCTGTCGAAATTTAGAATAATTAGTTAACAGTTAAAATAAAAACGTAAGTGCAGTACGAATAACATAAATCCCGAATGGAATAGGACAATCTCACCTAAAGACATTAACCAAAGAAATTGTCATTGATTGACAGAATCATGTCGGCTGATCGAAGTTGGATGTACCGACGTCTTGATCGTGGAGCTTTAACGAATGAGTTTCGATTAGGCGTAACGTACTTCCTAAATTTCGCCTATTCGAATCAGAATTTCGTTAGCATGGGTGATCAAATCCGATGTTCGTGCCGCATTTGTTCAAATGGACGATTTTTGGATCGGGAGACTGTCACTCTGCATCTATATAGCAAAGGATTTGCACCAAGATATTTTCTATGGACTTGTCACGGGGAGTCACGCGAAGTCGGGACGTCGAGCAATCCTGTCGTTCAGACATATGGTGAATCTTCCTCTGCTGGTGCTTCTTCATCCGGTCAATGTAATCCCTATAGAACTATGATACTTGATAGTCTTGGGGGTCAATTCCGCCTGAATGATAATGTTGATTAGCCAGATCTTCAGACATCAGTCCCACCAAATACTACAGCGGTTGATATCACAGAAGTAGGGGCTGCGGTAGAGATTGAATTACCGAATAAAGAAGCTGCAGAATTTTACGAGATGTTGAAAGCTGCCGATGAACCTTTGTATGAGAATTGTCCTAAATACACTAGGTTTTCAGCAATGACACAGCTCTTAAACATCAAGGCCGATTGTAATATCAGCGGAGTTGCGTATGATCGGATTGCTGGATTGATTAATGGAATGCTGCCTACTGATAACAAGTTTGAGCCTACTTTTTATAAGACTAAAAAGCTGATGAGAAAATTGGGGCTTGGGTACGAAAAAATACACGCGTGCCAAAATAACTGCATTTTATATTATAAAGAAAATGTACAGTTGGATAAATGCCCTGTATGTCAACACCCTCGTTACAAGGAGAAGAAATCGGTCCGACAGAAAAATATCCCGTTTAAGGTGCTTCGGTATTTTTCACTAACACCGAGGCTTCAAAGATTATTCATGTCGGAAAAGACAGCCCCCTACATGAGTTGGCATGCAAGAAGTCGTGATGATACAGTAATGACTCATCCATCTGACAGTGAAGCATGGAAACATTTGGATACATGTTATCCTTCATTTGCTATGGATACTAGAAATATCAGATTGAGATTGTGCACAGATGGTTTTAATCCGTTTGGACATTCTGCAACTCCTTATTCAGTTTGGCCAGTGCTGCTGACAGTTTATAATTTGCCACCGTCAATGTGCATGAAAGATGAATTTATTTATCTTTCGATGATTATTCCGGGTCCTAAGGGTCCGCGAAAAGAAATTGATATATTTCTCAGACCCTTGATAGATGAATTGAAAACATTGTGGACTGAGGGAGCTGTCACTTATGATTGTCATCGGAAGCAAAACTTCAATTTAAAGGCCGCGGTCTTGTGGACAATCAATGATTTCCCCGCGTACGGCATGTTGTCGGGTTGGAGCACTCACGGCCGACTCTCTTGCCCGTATTGTATGGAACACTCTAAATCAATCAGTCTTCAGAACGGACGAAAAATCTCATTCTTTGATTGTCATCGTCGATTCCTACCGGTTCATCACCAGTATCGAAGGAATCGTAATAAATTTTCTAAGGGCAGAGTCGAAAGAGATGGGCCACCACCGATGTTGTCTGGTGAACAAATGTTAGCACGTGTTTCAGCACTTCCAGATATAGTATTTGGTCGCAATGAAAGAGTGTCAGGTTTTGGCCAAACACACAACTGGGTGAAAAAAAGTATCTTTTGGGAATTACCCTATTGGAGTTCATTATTGATTTGACATAATTTAGATGTCATGCACATTGAAAAAAATGTGTTTGATAATATCTTCAACACTGTGATGGATATTTCTGGAAAAACTAAAGATAATGTCAAAGCCCGACATGATCTGAAAATACTTTGTAAAAGACCAGAGTTGGAGTTACAAGAGGTCAACGGACGATATCTGAAACCGAAGGCCCTATATGTGTTAAATAAACAACAGATCAAAGATGTTTGTCAATGGGTAAAAGAACTCAGATTACCCGATGGATATGCTTCAAACTTATCTCGATGTGTGAACGTCGATGATTGCAAAATATCAGGGATGAAGAGCCATGATTGTCATGTATTCATGCAGAGATTACTTCCGATCGCATTTCGAGATCTTCTACCTGATAATATTTGGGGTCCGTTGACTGAATTAAGTATGTTTTTTAGAAGCATCTGTGCAAATATCCTTCGAGTCGAAGATATGTCTACACTTGAAAATAATATTGTTGAAATCATATGCAAGCTGGAGCAGTTTTTCCCTCCTGCATTTTTTGACTCGATGGAGCATCTACCGATACACTTGGCATACGAGGCACGAGTTGGTGGCCCCGTTCAATATCGTTGGATGTACTTATTTGAAAGATACATGAATCGTCTGAAGAAAAAAGTAAAGAACACCGCAGCTGTTGAAGAATCAATATCTGAATCGTATATCATCCAAGAAATTTCAACATTCTGCTCATTTTACTTTGAATCGACAGTACAGACAAGATTTGATCATCTTCCACGTAACGACGACGGGGGTGTTCGACATTCAGATGGACGTTTAAATATATTTTGTCACTCTGGTCGTGCTTTTGGTTCTCGTCCATCTCGACACTTAAGCGATGAAGAGTATCATTTGGCACACTTGTATGTATTACTCAATTGTCCAGAGATTGAACAATTCATTGAAATATTTGACATTGAGATGGTGCAAAAATACTCTATTCACAACGATCAAGAATTGGAGAGATTACGGAATCGTGATTTCCCTACTTGGATTCAGACTTACAGCAAAGATCACAGAGCTGAAATAGATGAAAGAATATTTGAGTTTGTTAGTGGACCGTCGCGACTTGTGTCGTGCTATAGCGGATATTTTGTTAACGGGTATAAATTTCACACGGTTGAATATTCATTTACAAAGAAAACGATGAATGCTGGGGTCTGCGTGAAAGGGACAACCTATGTTGAATGTGATATGGATTTTTATGGACTGGTGGAAGAAGTGATAGAGTTGCACTACTTCGGCTTGAAATCAGTGATCCTATTTAGATGTCATTGGTTCGATACAACAGAAAGGGGCATGAAAGTTCATCCAAAATACAAACTTGTTGAGGTTAATTACAAATCGAAATTGGCAGCAAATGAGCCTTTTATATTGGCATCACAAGCCGAACAAGTATATTACGCGAAGTATCCGGCTCGAAATAAAGATAGAGCAGATTGGCGTGTAGTCTGTAAGACAAAAGGTAGAGGAAAAATTGATCCGATAGTAGGAGAAAATGATCCTCCTGGTTTCTATCAAGAAGATGATCTTCCTGCTGTGGATCGTATTATTCCAATACTCGAGGATGCAGACACAACGTCAATTCAATTAGAAGTTGAATATGCTGATGATGACGATCATGAAATTGAGGAAGCTGGAGATGAAGAAGATGAAGAAGAGGAAGAAGAGGAAGAAGAAGAAGAATCCGAAGACTATTATTCAGATGATGAAGAATAATTGTAAAGTATATATTTTATTAAATATATCTCTACTATTTATACAATAATCTGATTATATGTCTGTTCGACAGAGTTTCGGAGTCTCCGATCGGTGAGACTCCAGCACTTACTCATGCTGCTGATCCTCCTGTTGCTGATCCTCATTCCGATGATACTGCCGAGGCTAGTACATCCAGACGTAGGCGGCCACGCGGGCCGAACAGGTGGCAGCCTCCACCAGCCACAGAGTCACGTAGATTGATTAGCGTGATTGGGGAGCGGTAATATATCATGAATTATGAATCATTACAAATTCATTATATCATAATATAATATTAAAATTTATTTTTGTTGTGCAGGTTCGAGCAAGAAGAAGTGCCGAGGAGCATTTCATCTACTATTCGACGATACATGCACGGGGCATGGCCTACGTGGTCTCACGTGCCTAACGAGCACGTCGACATGTTATGGCGCGAGTTTGAGGCACGTATTATTATTATTTTTTACATGAATGATGATATATTAATATTGGTACTGATATTATTATTTTGCAGGCTCGCTATACATGGGCCGAGGACCAGAGGCCCTTCATTTACGCTGCCTGGGAGGCTATTTCCCGGGCAAGGTACAACGGGCAGCTGGGGCAGGCTCGGTCCCAAGCGATGGCCCGAGCTGGGACCACTAACATCGCGGAGACTCGGGGATACAGCTCCGGTTGGATTACTCCGGATATATGGGACCAGCTCGTGGGGATATGGTCGACGGATCGATGGCAGGAGGTTTCTCGGAATGCGGCTAGAAATTGCATGTCGGGAGGAGCAGCGCGTCACACCGGCGGCTCTGTTGCATTTGCAGTGCACGTAAACCGTATGGTAAGTATATCTTTTAATTATATATTTTATTTGTTATTATGTGTACTAATTAATGTATTTGTTTTGTAAATGTAGACGACGGTGTCGGATGACGGGACTGTCCAGCGACCCTCCCCGATGGCGGTGTTCGAGCGGACTCACCGTCGAGCACATGGGACGGGGGAGTACATCGACAACCGCGCTGCATACATTATGGTAATTATATATTTGTTTAAATTATTCATTATATATTTATAATTTAAGTTTTATGATAAATATTAAACAAAAAATCAAACTCGAGTAGGAGACCTACAGCCAGACGGTGGTGCAACGCGGGGGTACCCCCGAGGACTTTGACGCAACATCGTGGGTCGAGGCCGCAGGTGACTGGGACCATGGCCGCGTATATGGCTTCGCAGATAGTGGTCATGCGCGAGCCGTACTAGGGCCACTTGGGGCACCGACCCCTCCGGTCGCTGGTGAGCGGCCGTCCACCTCTAGATCCAGTTATGATCATAGTAATAGGATAAGGACACTAGAGGAGACGATCGCGCGTCAGACTGAGATGATGGAGCGTCAGAGTCAGACGATGGCGAATATAGAAGCTATGCTACGCAACTTGTCAGGTCATCCCGAACCAGTCATCTCTTCGGCATCATCTAATCCATCGTCCTCGAGTCAGTCCACGCCGGTGTACACTCAAGCGCTCCAGACCCCGCCATATAATCCAGACCATCCTCCATCTTGATCGTGAGATTTTTTGTTTGGATATTGAACTTGTTTAACTTATTTTGTTTGGATATTGATACTTCAATTTTGCATTTGAATTGTTTTTATACTATCGTGGATAATTATCAATATAAATATAATTATTTTGATGTATATATGTTGGTGTGTTTGTGATGTGTGAATGAATGTGTATGAGGTGTTTGTGATGTGTGAATGAATGTGTGTATGAGGGTATGGGTGTGTGAGTTATGTATCAGATAAATGTATCAATGTATCAATAGAAATTTGAAATTTTCAAATTTTTTGGTTGCAGGTATTCGTCATCAGCAACGGCTTTCCCACGGGCGTCCGTGGGAAAGCCGTTGCTAAAAGTGTATCGAAAGCCGTTGCTGATGACCTACAGCAACGGCTTAGCGACGGCGTTTTACTAACGGCGTTGCTACAGACTTAGCGGCCGTTGCTATTAATGTTATCAGCAACGGCTCCGGGTCTGTGGCAAAACCATTGCTGATAATAGTTTTAGCGACGGCCCGAGCGGCCGTTGCTGATCCGTTGCTAAGTCATCAGCAACGCGACTTTCTGTCACGGCTCTATTGCAACGGCTCAGCCGTTGCTGATGACCATTTTTCTAGTAGTGTGAAATTGCGTGGTTGACTTTGTGTTTGAGGCTTAATTCCACCGGTGTAAACTTAGTTTGCTTGTATTAGTTCTTGTTGTCCTTAGGATTGAGGTGAGAGAGTGCTCTCGGTAGGAAGGTGGAGACTTCCGGGTGTGGAAGTGCCTTCGGTGTGAGAGCGAAGACTCTCCGGTGAAAACGTACTCGTTGTAAAGGAAACAAGATAATCTAGTAAAGCTAGTTTGGAAATCCTAAGCGGGGTGCTTAGGTAGTGGAGTAGGCATTGGGGCCGAACCACTATAAATCACCGTGTTTGCATTGCTTCTCTTGTGTTTGCTTAATTAGAATATTCTCTTTGCTTCCGCTTGTTATTGGATTTGTTAAATTGCCTAAGTAACCAAGTAAACGATTAAAATCAGATTTAGTAAACACACTATTCACCCTCCATCTAGTGTGGCCATTTCACCCAACAATTGGTATCAGAGTGGGTCGTAGATTGAGATTTCACCATCTCCTCTACATCGTCTCTCGATCTTAAAATGACACTAGAGTCGGTAGCGTCTTCACCTCCTAGGTTCGATGAATCGAACTTTGGTCTTTGGAAGTCTAGAATGTACACCTACTTAAAGACTAGAAGTTTTGATGTTTATAACATGATTAAATTAGAATACATTGAACCTAAGGTTGACATGCATGATTAGAGTGAACAAGATAAGAAAATGTTTCAATCTAATGGAGATGATATGTATTCCATATTTTGTACCTTACCTAATAGCATGCTTGATAAAGTCATGCATTGTACATCGGCATTTGATTTATGAGCTACATTAAATATGTTATATGATTTTGCTAAAACCGAAGAACTTAATACACTTCTTAAGGGTGGTGATGACAATGATCATCCCCCTAGTGCTAACCTCAGTTTTGATACTCTTAGTGCTTCTAGTGAAAGAAACAAATCAAAAAGCCAATAAAGAAAGGTTATATGCTACTCGTGTAAGGAAAAGGGGCACATTAAAAAAAATTGCCCTTCATCAAAGAAAAATGTCAAGAGGAAGACAAGTGCGTCAACTTTCACAACCGAATCACAAGAAGCATCCTCCTGTTATGATCAAGAAGTCATATCTTAATTTTGCCTCATGGGTCTTCGGAATGAGGTAAAATCTTCTACTTCTAGTCATGATAGAAATCTTGATAGTGATAATGATGATAGTAGCTCAAATTCTTTAGGTATGACTTATGATGAGCTGTTAGAGGAATCTAAAAAGATGTATGCCTTGCTTATGAATAAGATCAAAGAAAATAGAAAACTAAAAAAGAAAAATTTAAGGCTTGATTCACAAGTGCATGAATTAGAGAAAGAGAAATTAAATACTAATTTTGTTAATTCTTGCTATGACAATTTTAAGCTTGAAATTGAAGACTTAAAAAGTGATAATATTGATTTGAAAAAAGAAAATGAGGATTTGAAATCTAAAAAGAAGCTTAGAAGTAATGATTTGAAAAGTAATTTCAAACTTGAAAATGAGAATTTGAAAAATGAGAATTGTATATTGAAATCTCAAGTGTGTGCTTTGCATAAATCTATTGATACCTTAAAAAATGAGATTGTAGTTTTAAATAAAAAAGTAAATGAAATTAAAGATGCTTATTCTTCTAGGAAATTTGAAAAGAAAATTGTTTCTTTCAAGAATGCTCATGCTAACCATAAATCTCACATCTCAAGAGTAAATGTTAGGCATTCCACATTTAAACCTCATGTTAAGAAAAATGAAAATAAAAAATTTCATGGTCATTGCTTTTGTTGTGGTGTTTACAGGCATGCTATATATGATTGTGCATTTAAGATGAACCCAAGTGGTGTTAAGACACTTTGGGTAGCTAAGCCCTCTAACCCCCAAGGACTCAAAGCCATTTGGGTACCAAAGGTCTCATGCTCTTTTGTAGGGGGAGCAACCACACAAGGGTAAAGGAAATTGAAGAATTGAAGTTGACTATAGACTTCGATGAAGAATTCATCTTTGGTTGCAACTTCAAGCCATCATGATGCCGTAGGTATGAAAATTGACATCTAGGTATGTTTAGTATCACCTCCTTTATATTTCTTATCATCTTAAAGTTGGAGTTATGATACTAGTTAAATTTGAGTTGGTTTTGCCCGCTCACGATATGACTTGGAAAATAATTTTTGTTTTTGATTTTCCAGTCTCTTAGGAGACCTATGTAGCCTATAACGGGCTCATGCGACCTTACGATTCTAAATTGTAGGCTCATTGTGGCCTTTCGGTTTTCAACCAATATGAAGGGTTGGAGATCATGTTTTCATATTTATTATTCGTGTGATATCTTAAAATTCGTTTTGGTATCACTTGATTTTATTTAAAAGGATTTTAAACTATCTAGCAAAGATGTATTTTGAAAATGATATTTGAATCTCTCTTTGCTATTTGGTTTGGTTTGCTTGCTAGTAGCTTAATTAGTTTCATTAAATATACTAATGAAGTCTACTTGCAAGTTGAGAATGTTAATGGAAGGCTATGCTATCATGAAGAAAATTGAAAAGTAAAAAGATAAGTTTGGCAAAATTTCTAAGAATAAGGTATGAGTTTGATTTTGCAAAAATCTTATTATAATATTTGAATACTTTTGCTTAAATGATTTCTCTATGCTCATAATTGATTATGCATGATAAATATTTAAATTTTCATGAGTAGGAAAAATCTTGATAACTTAGCTCATTTCATGATATCATGATATTTATGAAATTAGACTAGGTTGAAATTTTTCTTTAGAGACTTCATTTTAAGTTGAAAATTGGATGAACATGTTTAGGTGTGTTAATGATTAGTTGTCATATGCTTAAAATTGAAAATTCATGAGAGATTGAGCAAAATGATAACTAGTTCACTTTAGAGGACTTAAGCTTGAAAAAGTTTGACCCAAGTCAACAAATCGACTTGGACACTTCATTTTAAGTCCAAACTTCATAGACATGTTTAGGAATAGGTATGACATATTTCCACACATTTAGAATGAGAAATTCATATGGATATGGATAAAATGACATAGAGGCAATTTCATGATAACCTCTTTTGAAGTAAGTTGACCCAAGTCAACAAATTGACTTAGAGGTCTCTTTTTTAATCCATATTTGAGGAACATGTTTAGATTTACTTATGTTAGGTATCCATAGGTTTAAGTTTGAAAAATCATGAGTAGATGATAAAATTGAAATGTAGCAAGTTTCATAATAACTAGCTTAGTTTTGAATGAGACCATGCTAGGTTGATATCTTGACTTAAGAACATAATTTTCATTCAAAACTTGACATACACTCTTTACATGACCATTATGTGGTGTCATAAAAGTCTGAATGAAAACTAAGCACGTTTTGAAAATGACTAAAAATTACGAAAATACCATTAAAATTTTAGGATTTTCAGTTATTTCTAGAAAAAATATAGAAAAATCCTTTTTAATTGATTCTTAAAACTGCACCTTCACTGAAAAATTTAGTTTCTTCAGTAAAAATTTCAAAAAGTTTCATCAAAAATCTGATTTATAGTGGAATTTTGAAGTTGGATTTCAAAAATGTAAATTATCATTCTTCTTGAAATATCAATTTTTCCAATACTTTGATATTTCGTCGGAAACTTGAAATGAAAGTTTGTGTATACCATTTTGATTTTGTTTCTAATATCATTTACACCATTGCTTGAGTAAAATCATTTCTATGAATGATTTTGATATCTTGAATGATAGTTAGAAATATCTATTTTTTTATTGAAATCAATATAGGATGAAAAATGAACTTAGACAATTTATTTTGAGCTCAAACTTGACACATGCATCTTAAATGACCATTCATCGATGTCTAGAAAGTTTGAAGTAAAATTGACAACTTTTAAAAAAGTACTTGAAATTTATGAAAATGCCCATGGACTTTTAGGAATTTTATGAATTTATAGGAAACTGATTTTTGAATCTATAGATTTATTGAAAAATCTAGTTTTTCCAGTTAAAGTTTCAAAAATTTATGTCAAGAATATGATTTTATATGAATTTAAAAGTTTGATTTTTGAAAACTTGAAGTTACTTTAACCTAAGTCAACAAAGTGACTTTAAAATCTCATTTTCAGCCCAAACTTGATTTATATACTTAGATTCACTCATGTTAGATGTCTAGATGCCTAAGTTAGAGAAAATATGAGTAGATAGTAAAATTTGATACTTAGCCATTTTCATGTTTCCATGCCTATTTCGGATGAAACCGTGCTAGGTTCATATTTTGATTAAATGACATTAGTTTCACTCCAAACTTGATATATATGCTTTAAATGCTCATATCTTGGTATTTTAAAAGTTTGAATGAAATCTAGAAATGTCATGAAAGATTCACTTATTTACGAAAATTAATGCCATTAAAGTATCATTCTTCCCAAGTGCTCATTTCTCGATACTTTAGATTTTCGTCAAAATCTTTGAAAGAGACGTCAAGTATGATATTGTAATTCTATCCTTGGTATCGTTCTCATTATTATTTAAGAAAAACTCATTTCTAAAATGATTTTTGAAACTTTGACCGATACGTGTAATATCAATACTTGAATTAGTACATGATGTACAATTTTAGATTATATTGATCATTCTATGATATCATATTGACTTAGACGTCTTATTTTCAATTCATATTTGAGGAACATGTTTAGATTTACTAATGTTAGGTGTCCATAGGTTTAAATTTGAAAAATTATGAGTAAATGATAAGATTGATACTTAGCAAGTTTTATGATAACTAGCTTAGTTTTAAATGAAACCATGCTAGGTTGATATCCTGACTTAAGGATATAATTTTTATTCCAAACTTGACATACACTCTTTACGTGACCATTATGAGGTGTCATAAAAGTTTGAATGAAAACTGAGCACGTTTTGAAAAATAACTAAAAATTACGAAAATACCATTGAAATTTTAGCATTTTCAGTTATTTCTAGAAAAATATAGAAAAATCCTTTTTAACTGATTCTTGAAACTTCACCTTCATTGAAAAATCTAGTTTCTCCAATAAAAATTTCATAAAGAATCTGATTTATAGTGGAATTTTGAAGTTGGATTTCAGAAATGCAAAGTATCACCCAATTGAAATATCAATTTTTTCGATACTTTGATTTTTCATCAAAAATTTTAAATGAAATTTTATGCATACTATTTTGATTTCATTTCTAATATCATTCTCACTATTCTTTGAGTGAAATCATTTCTAAAAATGATTTTGATACCTTGAGCGATATCTTGAAAATGAGTTTTTGGTTGAAATAGAGATAAGTTTAAAAATGAACTTACAAAATTTATTTTGAGCTCAAACTTGACACACACATATTAAATGATCATTCAGTAATGTCTGGAAAGTTTGAAGCAAAATTGACAATTTTTGAAAAAAAAAACCTAAAATTTACGAAAATATCCTTGGACTTTCAGGAATTTTAGGAATTTCTAGAAAATTGATTTTTTACTGATTTTTGAACCTGTAGATTCCTTACAAAATCTAGTTTCTCCAGTTAAAGTTTCAATTTTTTTTATCATGAACATGATTTAATAGGGATTTAAGAGTTTGATTTATGTTTACTTAAGTATCCTTTTGAGCTAAGTCAACAAAGTGACTTAGAAATTTTATTTTCAGCCCAAACTTGACTCATATACTTAGATTCACACATGTTAGATATTTAAGTTCCTAAACTTGAGAAAATATGAGTAGATAGCAAAAGTTGACACTTAGCCATTTTCATGTTTTCATGTCTACTTTGAATGAAATCGTGCTAAGTTCATATTTTGATTAAACGATATTGTTTTCACTTCAAACTTGATACACATGCTTTAGATGACCATAATTTGGTATCTGGAAAGTTTGAATGAAATATAGAAACATTTTGAAAATTTTCATTTATTTACGAAAATGCCACTAAAGTATCACTCTTCTCAAATTGCTCATTTTTCTAATACTTTAAATTTTCATTAGATTTTCAAATGAGACTTGAAGTATGATATTTTAAATCCACTTATGGTATCGTTGTCACTATTGCCCGAGAAAAATCATTTCTAAAATAGTTTTTTAATATTTAGACCGATACTTGCAAATATCCATACTTGAGCATATACATGGTTTCTAGACTTGAAATTTATTTATCTTTTAATGCTATCATGTATGACTTAGTCTCTTATTCGAGATTTGTTTTCGTCCCTTGGGTTGGTTGACTTTGTTTTCATAAAAACTAGTTTTTGAGTCTCAATTTTGACCATGTTTGACTTTTCTCGTCCTCTTTGATTGATGTCAAAAGGGAAAAAAATATAGGTAAAAAAGGAAAGAAAATATAGGAAAACTATGCATATAGATAGGGGGATTTATTTTCATAGATATGCATGTTGATATGGGAGAAATCCCACAATCGATATCCCTTATGCTTAATTGTATATATTTTCTTAAGGATGTTTTGTTGGTGAAATGACCACACTATAGGGAGGGTGAATAGTATGTTAACTAGTCAATTAGCCTAAATTCCATTTTAATAGTTTCTTGAACTACTTAGGTAAATTGCAATTTATCGACTAAATGTGGAAGCGATAATTAAATAGTTAAACACAAACAAAGATAGCAATGCTAACGCAATAAGATTTATAGTGGTTCGGCCCCAATGCCTACTCCACTACCTAAGGGTGGTAAGCACCCTACTTAGGATTTCCAAACTTAGATTTACTAGATTATATCGTTTCCCTTACAAAGAGGACTTTACACCGGAAAGTCTTCGCTCTCAAACCGAAGGCACTTCCACACCCGGAAGTATCCCGCCTTCCTACCAAGAGCACTCTCCCACCTCAACCTAAGGGACAACTCAACTAATTCTAGTAAACTAAGTTTCCGACGATGGATTTAAGCTTTAATACCAAGGCAACCACCAACTCAATCAACCTAGCACTCTAGGTTTACACAAGTTGATATACAATCAAAATAAACAATAAAATACAATAACAATTGGAGCAATAAATCAAACAACAAGTACTTAACTCCAAAAGAAACTCCCTAGTGCTCTTGATGCCTTGAGATAATAAATCGGTGAAGCTTGAAGGCTAAATCAAGGTGTTGAGATCAAAACTAGGGTTATTGCAAGGATGACTCAATGAAAGCTTGTAGAGATGCTTAGGATCACACTTTGAGGCTTGGAAGCATCAATGGTTGACTAGAAATGAGTTTGGGAAGGGTATTTATACCCCCCAAACGAAATGGCTAGTCAATGGGCGTATTTTTGCCTGTTGTCGACGCTCGATGGCTTGTTGATGATCGACCGATGGATTGATCGCCCAAGCGACCGCGACATTCTGTCACTTTTGGGTGAACTTCGGTCGACCGACCGGTCGACTGAATTGACTAATGCTAATTTTTTGCTTCGTCCGGTCGACCGAACCTAGGCTGAACTTGATATTTTCAGCCTTCTTCTTGCGCGCTTCATTTTCGGGTTTCAGCCTTCAACGTGCGTCAACTTGGAGAGATTTCCATATGTTCTTTAGACTCGTTCAAGATGTCTTTGGTGCACACGTCGAACTTCGAGATATTTCCACGACGAACCTGAACGCGACGATCAATGTCCTTTCGATTTTCCGATTTCTTCAATATTTTCCGATCGAGGACATCAAGAACTAATCGATATGGAACCTGAAATTATTTCTTCATGAAACATTAGTTCCATATTTGTTATCATCAAAACCGAAATTAAGACCAAGGTAGAAAACCTTAGGCCAACAATCTTCCCATTTTTGATGATGACAAACATCCTTAAGAAAATATATATTAAAGCACAAAGGATATCAACTAAGGGATTTCTCCCCCTATCAACATGCAAATCTATATAATAGAACTCCCCCTATCTATATGCATGGTTTTCCGATATTTTCTTCCCCTTTACCTATATTTTTCTCCCCCTTTTGACATCACTCAAAAAGGGCAAGAAAAGTCTATCAAAATTCAAAGTTAAAACTCTAAAAGGTTTTTTAAAACCGCGAAAGTCTCAACTCAAGGGATGAAAGTCAAACATCGAATAAGCGACTAAGTCATACATGATATCGTGAAAATGATCAATGAAATCCAAAATTAAGAATCATGTAGTAATTAACTTAAGTATCGATATTTTTAAAAATATCATATATTTTTCATGACATTTTTGGATTTCATCCAAACTTTCAAAATACCAAGATATGGTCATTTAAAGCATGTATATCAAGTTTGAGGTGAAACTAATATCATTTGATCAAAATTTCAACTTAGCACGGTTTCATTTGAAATAAACATCAAAACATAAAAATGGCTAAGTATCAAATTTTGCTATCTACTCATATTTTCTCAAACTTAGGCACATAGACATCTAACATGAGTGAATCTAAGTATATGAGTCAAGTTTGGGCTGAAAATGAGGTTTCTAAGTCACTTTATTGACTTAGGTCAAAGTGTACTTCAAGTTTACAAAAATCAAACTTTTAAATTTATATAAAATCATATTCTTGACGAAATTTTTTGAAACTTTAATTGGACAAACTAGATTTTTCAATATAGGTTCAAGAATCAGTCAAAAATCAGTTTCATATAAATTTATAAAATTCCTGAAAGTCCAGAGGCATTTTCGTAAATTTTAAGTACTTTTTTAAAAGTTGTCAATTTTGCTTCAAACTTTCCAGACATCACTGAATGATCATTTAAGATGTGTGTGTCAAGTTTGAGCTCAAAATGAATTGTCTAAGTTCATTTTCATCCTATATTGATTTCAATGAAAAGATAGATATTTCTAGCTATCATTCAAGTTATCAAAATCATTCCTAGAAATGATTTTCCAAGCAATGGTGTGAATGATATTAAAAATGTAATCAAAATGGTATATATAAACTTTCATTTGAAGTTTTCGACGAAAAATCAAAGTATCGGAAAAATTGATATTTCAAGAAGGTGATACTTTGCATTTCTGTAATCTAACTTCAAAATTCCATTTTAAATCCGATTCTTGATGATAATTTCTGAAATTTTTTACTGAAGAAACTAGATTTTTCAATGAAGATGCTGTTTTAAGAATCAGTTAAAAATGATTTTTCTATATTTTTCTAGAAATAACTGAAAATATTGAGATTTCAATGGTATTTTCGTAATTTTCAGTAATTTTTCGAAACATGTTCAGTTTTCATTCAAACTTTTAAGACATCACATAATGGTCATATAAAGAGTGTATATCAAGTTTGAGATGAAAATTATGTTCTTAAGTCAAGATATCAACCTAACATGATTTTATTCAAAACTAAACTAGTTATCATGAAACTTGCTAAGTTTCAATCTTATCATTTACTCATGGTTTTTCAAATTTAAACTTATGGACACCTAAAATGAGTAAATCTAAACATGTTCCTCAAATATGGATTGAAAATAAAACCTCTAAGTCAATTTGTTGACTTGGGTCAACTTGGTTCAAAAGAGGTTATCATGAAATGACCTCTATGTCATTTTATCTATATCTATATGAATTTTTCATTCTAAATGCATGGAAATATGTCATACCTATTTCTTAACATATTTATGAAGTTTGGACTTAAAATGAAGTGTCCAAGTCGATTTGTTGACTTGGATCAAACTTTTCCAAGTTTAAGTCTCCTAAAGTTATCTTTTTATCACTTTGTTCATCTACACATGAATTTTCAAGTTTAAACACCTAGAATCATGTCATATGTATATGTAAATATGTTCATTGTGTGTAGACTTAAAAACAAAGTCTCTAGTGACAAATCTTAGCCTAGAGCAAGTTTCGTTCAATCAAGATATCATGAAATTGTCTAAGTTATCAAAATTTTACCTTCTCATGAAATTTCATATATTTATCATGCAAAAACAATCATGAGTATATAGACATCATTAATGCATGAATATTCAAGTATTATAATAAGATTTTTGCAAAACCAAAACCATACCCCATTCTATAAAATTGCCAAACTTGTCATTTTCTTTCCAAATTCAATCTACTAGCCTTCCATCACATTTTTGATAACTTGCAAGCAATATTCATTAGTAACATAATGGAAATGTGACTACTAACAAGTTATCGTACTAGATAGTAAAGAGGGAATCAAGTATTGATTTCAAAATTTACTTTGCTAAATAGTTTGAAATTCGTTTCAAAATAAATTATCGTGAATTCGAAACGAATCAAGAGATCTCAAAATATGAAATATTTGAAAGATAGATCTCCAAACCTTCCTATTGGTTAAAAACCGAAAGGCCATAATGAGCCTATGATTTAGAACCGCAAGGTCGCATGAGCCCGTTATATGCTACATAGGTCTCCGAAGAGACCGGGAAATCAAAAATCAAAAATCATTTGATAAAACCATATTTAGAGCGATAAGAATTAACGAAAATCATTCATGTATCATAAACTCCAATTTTCAGACTAGACGAAACAAGGAGATGATACCAAATTAACTAGATGTCGATTCTTCATACCGAAGGCATCCAAAAGATGCGAAGTTGCAACTTGGATTTGGTGAAGCTCTATGTCCTCATGCAACTCCCATCAACCATCATCAACTCATCCTTGTGTGGTTGCTCCCCCTACAAGAGAACATGAAATCTTTGGTACCCAAATGACTTTGGGTCCTTGGGGGTTAGAGGGCTTAACTACCCAAAGTTCATTAACACCACTTGGGTTCATCTTAAATGTGCAATCATAAAAGGCATTCCCGTAAACACCACAACAAAAGCAATGTCTATTAAATTTCTTTTTGTTTTTTCAATGGACATGAGAGTTATTATTAGAATGCTTGTCATTTGAACTAAGATGAGCATGAGCATTCTTGAGAGAAACATTCATCTTCTTATGATCATAAGGTATAGAGGTAGAATACTTAACATGATAAGCATGAGATGCATGAGTATTATCAAAAGTGTATTTTCTCCTTTTTGGATTCTTAAAGGCAAAAATTTTGTAAATTCATTTACCTTTTTACTCAATACTAAAACCTCATTTTTTAAGTCATTCATGGATTTATATAAAGCATGCATTTGAGATTTTAACATAAGATTTTCCTTATTCATTTTTGAGTTTTCATTTTTCAAAATCTCATTCTCAATTTAGAAACAATTTTTCAAGTTTTCATTTTCAAGCTTTAATCCTTAACTCAAGTTTCAACATATCATGACAAGGATCAAATGAGTTAAATTTCAATTTCTCATTTTCTAATTCTAGAGCATGCATATGTGAACTAAGTCTAGAATTCTCATTTTTAATCCTTTTATTTTCATTATCCTTTTTCAAGAGCAAGGCATATATGTTTTTATACTCATCTATCAATTCATCAAAATCATGACTAGAAGGAGAGGAGTGTACCTCATTGTTATCATTCATGAGACATTCTTTTGAGATGACTTCATAGTCATGGCAAGAGGATACTTCACTTGAGTGCAATGAGGATGTGGAAGCATTCGACCTCTTCTTTGCCTTGTTTTCATAGTAGGGTAGTTCTTCTTCACATGCTCTTTTTCTTTGCACACATGACAAATCATCTTCCTTTTCTGATTTTTAGTGCTCCTATGACTAGAGGCATTATGGGCTTCAAAAACCATATTAGTATTGGGTGGATGATAATAGTCATCATTCTCCTCATTAAACGTATTGAGCTATTCGGTTTTTGCATAATTATAAAGCATGTTTAAGGTAGCCCAAATATCAAATGCGGAAGTACAATGCATGATCTTTTCAAAGACATTATTTTCGAAAGAACAAAATATGCAATTTGTAGCTTTAGCATTTAATTCAAACATATCAATTTGTTCTTGGGTCCATACATTCATGTCTTCCTCAGGTTCAATATATTTAATTTTTACAATGATAAAAACACCTAAACCTTGAGTCGATCTTAAAGAAGGTGTACATCCTAGACTTCCAAAGACCAAAGTTCAAGGCATCGAACCTAGGAGGTGAAGACGCTAAACTCTCTAATGCCATTTTCTGGATCGAGAGACGATGTGGAGGAGATGGTGAAATATCAAACTACGATCCGCTCTAATACCAATTGTTGGTGAAATGGTCACACTAGAGGGGGGTGAATAGTGTGTTAACTAATCAATTAGTCTAAATTTCATTTTAATCGTTTCTTGAACTACTTAGGTAAATTGCAATTTATCGACTAAATGTGGAAGCGATAATAAAATAACTAAACTCAAACAAAGATAGCAATATTAGCACAATGAGATTCATAGTGGTTCGGCCCCAATGCCTACTTCACTACCTAAGCACTCCACTTAGGATTTCCAAACTTAGTGATACTAGATTATATCGTTTCCCTTACAAAGAAGACTTTACACTGAAAAGTCTCCGCTCTCAAACCGAAGGCACTTCAACACCCGGAAATATCCCGCCTTCTTACCGAGAGTACTCTCCCACCTCAACTTAAGGGACAACTCAACTAATTCTAGTAAACTAAGTTTACAATGGTGGATGTAAGCCTTAACACCTAGGCAACCACCAACTCAATCAACCTAACACTCTAGGTTTACACAAGTTGATATACAATCAAAATAAACAACAAAATACAATAACAATTGGAGCAATAAATCAAACAATAAGTACTTAGCTCCAAAAGAAACTCCCTAGTCCTCTTGATGCCTTGAGATGATGAATCAGTGAAGCTTGAAAGCTAAATCAAGGTGTTGAGATCAAAACTAGGGTTATTGCAAGGTTGACTCAATGAAAGCTTGTAGAGATGCTTAGGATCACACTTTGAGGCTTGGAAGGTCGATCATCGATCGATCGATGGATCGACCGCCCAAGCGACCACGGCATTCTGCCGCTTCTGGGCGAACTTCGGTCGACCGAACCTAGACTGAACTTGATATTTTCAGCCTTCTTCTTGCACGCTTTATTTTCGGGTTCTGGCCTTCAACTTGCGTCAACTTGGAGAGCTTTCCATGTGTTCTTTAGACTTGTCCAAGAAGTCTTTGGTGCACACCTCGAACTTTGAGAGATTTCCACGATGAACCCGAACGCGACGATCAATGTCCTTCCGATTTTCTAATTTCTTCAATATTTTTCGATCGAGGATATCAAGAACTAATCGATATGGAACCTAAAAATATTTCTTCATGAAACATTAGTTTCATGTTTGTTATCATCAAAACCGAGATTAAGATCAAGGTAGAAAACCATAGGCCAACATGTTTGTCATCACCAAAAAAGGGGAGATTGTTGGCCTAAGATTTTCTACCTTGGTCTTAATCTCGGTTTTGATGATAATAAACTTGGAACTAATATTTCATTGATAAATACTTTTAGGTTTCATATCGGTTAGCGCACGACATCCACGATCAAAAATATTGGAGAAATCGGAAAATTGGAAGGACGTTGGTCGACACACTCGGATTTCGTCGGGACGATATAGTTTAGATTTAGGGTGTCTAGAATGTGTTGTAAATCCTCGTGATGATGCAAAGAAACCCAAAAACTCAACCCGAACATCAAAACACAAAAACTCAAAAAATTAGAAAAGACTCTGAAATTCACTAAGCTTAGGGAGCTCCTTGGAGGGTTATATGACCTAGATATTTTCTTGGCACTAAAAGTGCCGATAATTGTTCCTTAGGTAAAAACTAGATAATGAGATATTTTTAAGAAATTTTTGGAAGTCTTTAGCCTACTCATATTTGAACCAAAAGATTATAAAATTTCTATTTTTCAAAAATTTGTACTAGACCCCAAAAGTTAGATTTTGATTCTTAAGGATTTTGATTTTTTAGATATTTTTATCGAATCCAAATGGGGGGTAATCCTTATATAACACTTAAAGTTAATAAATGTTATATAAGTAGACTTAGCGAAGACGGAATCCAAAAATAAGCAAACAAGCAAAAAAATCAGCCAACCCAAGCGGCCTGCCCAGGTTCGGTCGATTGACTGGTCGACCGACAGAAGGAGAAGGCATTTCGGTCGACCAACCGATGCCCAGAATGGGCAGAATGCCTTCAGTCGCTCGTTGGCCTCTCGGTCGGTCGACCGACGATCGATTGGCAAGCGACCGAGTTTCGGCAATCGACAGAAAAATGCCCGTTGATGAGTCTTGAGTGTTGGAGGGTTATAAATACCCATCCTAAACTCATTCCAAGCATAATGTTGATGCATTTAAGCCTCAAAGAGCCACTCCTTGCATCTCTACAAGAATTCTTGTGCCATCTTTGCAAAGAACCCTAGCTTTGAGCCTAAAAACCTTGATATTGACTTTGAGCTTGCTTTGATTCATCTTCAAGTCTTCAAGAGGAGCTATGCCATCTTGTTTGAGAGCTAAGTTTATATTGTTTATTATTTGCTCTCATTATTATTGTATTTTGGTGTTTATTTCATTGTATTTGAATTTGTATAAACCTAGGTTGCTCGGTTTGATTGAGTTGGTGGTTGTCTTGTTGTTAAGGCTTAAATCCTCCATTGTAAACTTAGTTTACTAGGATTAGTTGAGTTGTCCCTTAGGTTGAGGTGAGAGAGTATTTTCGGTAGGAAGGCGGGATACTTCCGGGTGTGGAAGTGCCTTCAGTTTGAGAGTAGAGACTTTCTAGTGTAAATAATCATCTTTGCATGGGAAACAATATAATCTAGTAAACCTAGTTTGGAAATCCTAAGCGGGATGCTTAGGTAGTGAAGTAGGCATTGGGGCCGAACCACTATAAATTCCTTTGTGTTAGCATTGTTCTTAATTCTTGCGTTTGTTTAACTGCTTAATTTTATCATTTTCATATTTAATCATCTAATTGTGAATTACTTGAGTTGTAAGAAAATGATTAAAATCGAAAAATCGAAATTAGACAAAAAAATTTAGATAACACATTATTCACCCTCATCTAGTGTGGTCATTTCACCAATACTTTTGTATTTTGAAAAAGATATTTTATTAATTTTTTTTTTTTCAATTATAAAGCTATTATAGAATTTGGGCAAAAGTCTTTAATACATAGAGACTTTCGCCTAAAGTCTATAAAATTAAATTTAAAATAAAAATATTGAAATATTTTTTGTCCAAAATATTTTGATAGACTTTAGCACATCTTTTATATCAAATATATTATATATATATTTTATGAATTAAATTTTATTTTTTATAATTAAAAAATTATTATAAATAAAAGTCTCTAACTCATTAGAGATTTTTCTGAAAAGTGTATAATAATTTCATAATTTAAAAAAAAAACATTTGAATTCATGAAATAATTTTTTAATGATACAAAAGATGTACTATGATCAAAAAAATATTTTACATCAAAATATTTCATAATTTTTTATTTAAATTTAAATTTATAGACTTTGTGCGAAAATCTTTAATGCATTAGAGTTTGAAAATATATTTTTTATACTCTAATATCTTATTTTTATCATAAAAAGTATTTTATAAAATTAAATTATTTTTAAAAATATTATATATATATATTTTTGACCAAAGACTTTGACAAATGAATAAAATGAGTATCTAATCCACTAGATTTCAATTTTGAAAAGAATATGAGAATTTTTGTCTTCCAAAATTTTGGTTCCAAAAAATAGCTGAAATTCTATCGTTAGAATATAAGTGTTAGATAGTAAAAGATCATAGTTCATCACTTCTTTTTCTTGAGATAAGATTTGAACTTGGAAATATGATTTTTTTCCATTAGGTTAAATGTAGAATTTAGTCTTAAGTTGACTTGAACTAACTTTGTTGGACTTCATTTGGTTTTAAGTTGATGGATCAAACCCCGTGCTAACTCAAATTGATCTTACTCCTTTCTTGATCTTGGTCTGATCGAATCCCATAGTAATGTTAATTTGATTTGACCTAATTAAACCACACCTGATTACAAATTCAAGCTAATTTGATTGGGCCTAATTTAATTAATCTCAACTATGGGCTGACCCAATTGGATTGATTGAATTTATCTCGAAAAACTGAAAAAATAATTTGATTGGGCATAATTTAATTCAAATGTGATTTCCAAAATCGAAACGATCCGAACGTTGAAGGAATCCGAACGTTGAAGTGAAGATGCCCCTTTTACGTTTGTCTTCTTCTTATGATGTCAAAAATACCCTCTTGTTTCTCCTTTCTATTCACCGTCCACTAAAAATACCCTCTTCTCGATTGCTCCATGTTTTCCCTTCCAAAATTAAAACGATCCGGAAGTTGAATCGAAAGATGCCTCTTTACTGGGCTTTCTCTCTCCCGCGCCTCCTGGTTGCTGCTCCCTTCTTCTTCTCCACCAGTCGAGTATGCTAATCTCCTCTATGGACTATAGCTGACCAGATCTGGACCTCCTTGAGCTGCGATGTTTCCTCATGATGATTGATCCGCACATTGGTATGGAGTTCTTCTGAGATGCCTTCCACTTCATCCTCTTCTCTCTACGTTTCATTATAAGCCCACCCAAGGTGAGAACCGCTTCCCAAACTATTAACTCAAGATCCTGTGATACTTCCGAATGTATACATGCTATGATTGGAGGTTGTACTTGAGTGTTTATACGCTGTGATTGGAGTTCTGGGAAGCTTTATTTCTTGGTTCCATTAAAGTATCATTGCTCTGTTATTTGCATCATGTGTGACACCTTTTGAAGGTTTTTGCTTGCCTTCTCGGTTTCGTGCTTCTGATTTTTCGTATCAAAGTAGTAGGATCTGCTCTACTCTTGCTCTCGCTTCTTCGCTTTATCTGACTTCTTATTATGCCCTGTGCAACAGTGTGATTTTTTGGGTTGTTCCCTTCCATGTGATTTTAGGGTTGCTTAGCACTTTTGAGACTCGTCGTTCCTTAATCTGAATGGTCGAGATCACCAACAGAAGTCATATTTTGTGATTTCATACCAAAGTGAGCTTAGGGTATCGATTTCATACTCATTTAGATGCCATCTTTTATACCTACAGCATAATTTTCACTTGAGGTTGTGCGGTATATCTTTCAAGTCCTCAAATAACATCAATCAAGTTTACCTCATTCTTTTTTTGTGACGATGAACCTGAAGTCTTCGGTAACTAAATGACTTACTTCTTGAGAGTTAGCAGACTTAGAAGCCCTAGTGTTTTGGCTCCCCTTGATTCATCTAAAAGCACAATCATAAATGATATGTTCATGCACACCACAACAAAATAATATTCACAAAATAATTTGCTTTTATTTTGATGAATATAAAATCATGAAGAGCATTTTTGAAGGAAGAGTTTATCTTTTTCAAATTTTTACATAAGAACTATTCTTGAATTCAAGAACCTTTTTGCTCCTCCTTGTGCCATCAATCAAAAAGGGCATATCAACATGAAAGCATAAATTTCACAATGAATACTACACATCATACGATATATACGATAGCCTTATAACAAAGATAGCTCCATATGATACATCTCAATAAATCAAGTTATAAATATCGAAGCATCATAATTCATCTAAATGAAAGCACGAGGCATATGATATATAACTATCAAGTACAAATACCATCTTTAAGTCCTCAAATAACAACAATCGAGTTTTACCTCATTCTTTTGTGATGATGAACATGAAGTCTTCGGTACCTAAATGACTTTGACTTCTTGAGAGTTAGTAGACTTCGAAGCCCTAGTGTTTTGGCTCCCCTTGGGTTCATCTAAAAGCACAATCATAAATGATATGTCCATACACACCACAACAATATATCCACGAAATATTTTGCTTTTATTTTGATGAATATAAAATCATGAAGAGCATTTTTGAAGGAAGAGTTTTTCTTTTTCAAATTTTTACATAAGAACTATTCTTGAATTCACGATCCTTTTTGCTCCTCTTTTGCCATCAACCAAAAAGGGCATATCAACATGAAAGCATAAATTTCACCATGATACTACACATCATACGATATATACGATAGCCTTATAACAAAGATAGCTTCATATGATACATCTCAATAAATCAAGTTATAAATATCAAAGCATCATAATTCATCTAAATGAAAGCATGAGGCATATGATATATAACTATCAAGTACAAATACCATCATACACACCATCATAAAATACAAAAGCATAGTGGAAGATGTAAATCCTCCCAAGTCATACATCTCTAGTCAAACAAGTACAAATCAAATACAAAACTCATGATATCATAGTACAATGAATAATAATCATGAAACATTTGTCATCACTCTTCGGGGGCGGTGGTAATAGCACAACATCTCATCGATGCGATTGTACATCTCATCTACCCAACCGTACATGTCATCAACATGATCGTAAATATGATCGACACAACCATAGATGTCGGCGTCGACCTACCCGGAGATCTGATCCACATGATCGTAAATGTCGTTGACATGATTGGTCCATGAGAAGCTGGGCCATCTGTGACTCCAGCAAAGTGTATCGATCATCATCGAGGCGTGGCTGTGAGGAGCTAGCACCAGCATCTAACGTAATTTCAATTTGATATAAATTAGTCTATCGATTTTTTTTTTGATATTTATGATATTTATGATATTTTCTAACTTTAATTTAAACTTAAATATAAACTAATTTTAGAAAAATAATTATTTTAAAATTAAATTGTAAATTAACTTTTAATTTAAATTTTAAATTAAATTTGTAACTATAATTTAATATTCCTAATAATTTAAATTAAAATTATAAATTTAAATATTTGTATACCCAGATTTTCAGAATTATATTTTTAAGAATAAAAGTCGATACTTAAATGAAATAAAATTCAAAATTAAGCATGTTTAATTAAGCAGACATAATAAAATTCAAAAGTAAGATTTAATTTATTTTTTTAAAAAAATCAAAATTTAATAATAATTCTCAACGTGTGTAATTAATTAATTAAATTCAAAAATTTAATTAATCATGTTTACTTTGAAATTAAGTCTAATTCAAAACTACATTTTACATTATTAAAAGGATTCAAAAGTTTGAAAATTAATCATTTTTACTTTGAAAGTCTTTAATTAAAATATATTAAAAATTTGAAAATTAAGCATATTTAATTAGAACTGAAATCAGTTTAATTAAATTTAAAAATTTAAAAAATTAAACATGATTAATTAAAGGGAAAATAAAATATACCATTAATAAAATTCAAATTTAATTTAATATCGAAATTAATTTTGAAATTGTAATTAATTTAATTCGAAAATTTAAAAGTTAAGCTGATTAAGGGAAAATAAAACTGGTTAATAAAATTTGAAATTAATTTATATGGAAATTAATTTTGAAAATTAAAATGGAAGGAAATTAAATTAGTTTGATGTGGAAATTAAAATTGAAAATTTAGAAATTAAGCATATAAAAATAAAAATTTAAGTGGGGTAAAAATAAATGTAAAGAATTGAGAAAGTTTGAGGACTTCAGGCGGGAATGAATTGTTTCTTAATTAGAGATATAATTATTTTTTAATTATATAGATGAGCGAGAAAGAATAGAAGATGGGGAACTTACTATCTTATTTATTTCAGGCTTGCTTATATATAAAGATAAGATAAAATAAGACTTAAAAATTAGGAAATTTGATATACATAATTAAAAATAGAGTGAGAAATTAGAAAATTAAGAGTAGTTAATTGGAATTTAAAGCGGTTTTATTTGGAAAGTAATCATAGGATAAATTAGATGGATATGAAAATTTGAAAATTAATTTAATCGATAAATTAGATATGAGAATGAAACACAGTTTCACGTGGAAGCGATACGTGTGCATAAGAATATGTGTCAACTATATAGGATAAAATAAAATAAAATAAAATGTCAACTATAATTTTATATGTAAATATAAATTAAATTTCAACCATATTTATTAAAATCATATTCCTTATGCTTCAACATTCATTCTATACCGACATGAATTTATTTTAAAATGACAAACAAATTTATCTTTTTCCTATTATATTAAAAATATAGTTTTATTAAACCAAAATTTTAAAATATATTTTAATTTACGATATGAAATTTTTAAAAATAATATTTTCGATTTTCCTGACCAAATTTATTTATACCTCAAATTTATTATAATAAATACAATTCATATACTTTACAAATATATATATATTTAAAAAAATTTGTGACATGTTACACACTTTTGTGCAAAATAGAATATTTTTCTTGCTCATTTAAGTCTATTTTTTTTACTTATTTTATGAATATTTTTGTAAAATTCATAAAAAAATTCGTTCATAAAATTTTCCAAAATAAAATTTTTATGAATGAAACATAAATTAGCCGTAGTATATTTGCACGGTTAAAATGTGATTTTGAAAATAAAAAAATTAAATTAAATTTTTGTATTTTAATATTGATTTTATAAATAAATTCGGTTGATATTTTTCATATTTTCTAACTAAATTTGAAACTAAATAAATTTTGATTTAGAATTAATTTTTAAATTTTTAAGAAATAATTATTTTAAACTTAAATTCTAAATTAATTTTTAATTTAAATATTTATATATCTATATTTTTAGAAATAAGTTTTCATATTATAAAAGAATTATATTTTTAAGAATAAAAGTTGATATTGAAAGTGAAAGTTGCTTAATTTAATGGACTCGAAATTTTTTTAATTAATCATACGTAAAATGCGAAGGAAAAATAAAATTTAATATTAAACATGCATAAAGCAAACATAATTTTTGATTCTAACCAAATAAAAATAAATAAAAATCAAAATTTTTCTACTAACAAAATTTCATAAATAATTATTTATATTTAAAATTAATTAAATTCAAAATTTTCGTAAATGAAGCAAGATAAATTGAAAATCAGATATGCTAAATGGATTTGAAAAATTGAAATTACACCATTATGAAAGCAAAATAAAATTTACCTTTAATAGAATTCAAAATTAATTAAAAATTAAAAATTAAATTAAAATGAAATTAAAGTAGTTTTATATAAAAATTTGAAAAATAAAATAATTAATTGGCAAATAAAATTTGCTTAATTGAAAGAAGGTGAAAATATGAAAAATTAAAAATTAATTTTCATTAATTAATAAGATTTAAATTAATAATTTTTTAAATTAATATGTATTTAAATTAATTAATAAATTTCAAAATTTATACATAATTTAAAAAAATTCAAAATTTTAAAAATTAATCATGTTTATTTTTCTTTAACAAAGATAAAATCACAATAGGTGATCATACGAGGGTTCGAACCCTAAGAGTCTGTTTGGTTAGTGAAATCAAGTTTGTTTTCATTGAAACCAAAATTGCTTACGATGTTGTTCTATGTGGTTTTGAGACTGTCAATTTCGTTATCAAAATGTAGTGACAACTTTGTAATTATAAATATTTTTTATAAAATTAATTAATTTAAAAATAAAAAATAAAAATCATCATTTTCAACTCAAATTATTATCTTAAATTTACAAATTAATTAAATCAATTTATATCTAGTTGACCCAAACCCAAATTTTAAATAACTCAATTTTCCTAAACTAATTTAATCAAAACTAATTTTAGACCACTAAACTTATTTTTTCTGAAATTATATAATAACTATTAATTAACTTTTATATCTAATTGAACAAAATCTTAAATTATCAATAACTTAATTAATTAAATCATATAAATATTTTATAGCAATATTAGCAAACATTGAATTTCGTAAACTAACTAAACATTTAATTACTAGTAAAAAATATTCAACAAAAATTAATATTATTTTTTATAACCAAATAAATATTCACTGGTTTTCAAAAATAACCAAATAAATATAACCAACTAACTAAAACTGATGTTGTTTTTATTAACTAAAAATCGAAACTAAGTTTTCGAAATTAAGTTTTCAGTTTCATTGAAACCAAATCAGAAAATAGTTTTCGCTAACCAAACCCTAAATCTCTAGATAATATACAACATGTTGCCACTAACTGTGCTACCCACAGTTTAAAATTTCCAATTAATACATAATTACAGAGGAAAATAAAATTCAAAATTAAACATGCATAATTATATATAAGATTTGAATTAAGTTACATAATTAATTTGATTATAGTCAAATAAAAAATTAATAAAATTCAAAATTAAGTTACATAATATGTATTGTAAAAGCGCTCGCGTACCGCCCATCGCTTTTGCGCACGACTAGGTAACGCCTCTTGTTTCCTAGCCGTGGCATGGCCGGTGGGGGTGTGCTGCCATAGGAAATTTTGTCATGCTCCTCGTACTTTTGGAAACCCCGTGGGTGGCACTTGGGGGTTAGGCTCTATATTTATATTGCCCCCGGGCAAACATCTCTCTAGTTCATTCGTACAAGCATCCGTTCAAGCATCCGTTCAAGCATTTGTAAGCATTTTCACTACAAACGACCATTTGGCTCAAACGTTTTTGCGTCCAAGCACACCGAGGCTCGAACCTGTAACTTTCTAAGATTGGCAAGGCAATCCTTACCCTAGGCTTATCCCTTGCGGGGGCAAGAGAGCCCGTACGGATATTTTTCTGCCCAATCAAGTTAGCCCATGACAGTTGGCACACCCCCACCGTAACAGTTGTTTATAAATGGCGCCCAAAAATGGTATGCCTTGCGGTAAATGTATATCCACGAGAGGATGTTGGTGGTAACTAATATGCGCTTTGTGGCTAATGTCATGCTTTGTTGCTACGATGCTAAATATTCATGGGAAAAGATTGATCAATTGCTACTAACAAGAATGTGAGAACAAAGTAATTTATTGCCACAAAAATACGTTTCGTGGATAACGGTTCGTGGCTATAAGATTGATCTGTTGTAGTGTGGTTTCATGTCGATTCTTCTTGAATCGAATTTTTCACTATCTAGCTTAGGTTAAAATTCTTAAATGAAGATTTTTATTTCGCCTTGGCTAGTACGTCAACTTGCTAATTATAATGTCATTGTGAATGATTTTTGGTTTGCAAGTTAACATTTATAAATTGAAAATGGGGAAAGAAAATGAAATATATGAAATTCTTCAAGAAATGAGGTATGAGTTTCATTTTGGCAAAATTCTTGCACAACCTTCTCGATTAAATGAATTCTATATTCTTATAATAACTTTGCATGTTATTTGAGTGAAATAGCATGAGTAAGAAGTTTTTGATGATAAGAAACACTCCAAAATCTTGATTCTTTGTGATTACATGCTATGTTTTGAGTTTAGAACATTGTATCTTGTATGACAAATTTGTCGTGAGCATAAATTACAATATAGTATCATAATCATACTTAAAGATTTATCTAGATAGATACTTGAAATTTCATAATTCCAAGCAAATAAAAATGTGCCGGGTCGATATATTAAAAATTAATATATGATTAAAATTGCGTAAAAAATTTAGTAAAATTTTATATACTCAAAAACTCTTTTATAAGTGATCTAAACGATATATTATCAAATTTGTGGATCCTACGATAGAAATTTAAGAATTCGCACAAAGTTCAAATATTTACAAAAATGCCAATACGAACTCTAGGATTTTTAAAAAATTGTAGAGATGTCCGTTTTGAGTGATTCTTGACTCTATGGAATCCTCGAAGTCTAATTCATGTGAAAAAAGTTTCATAAAATTACTATATTTAGATCTCTCCCAATAATTTTTTTTGTAAGGGCTAGAAAACACACCTAGCTCGGCCGATCGCACGACATGCGACCACTCAATTGACCGGCGGACAAGAAATGATCCACCCATTTGGCCGATTGTTTTAATCCGGACCCTTCACCAAAAGTTCTTAAGTTCGAAACTAGTGCTCCTCCTCTCTTCATTTCAACCGGCCACCCTCTCCTATTGCTTGGTTTTTGAAGCTCTTCCTCCACCTCTAAGGTAAAAATCCAAACCCTAGCCCTATTTTTTGAGTTGGTTCATCATGATAAGTTGATCTTTCATTTTTTTCATCTCCATGTCTAGCTTATAAAAAGCATGATTCATGCTTTTCTACTCCATACATGGTAATTTTTCTTGATATTTTGGTTTCATAACAAGTTCTAAGGAAAAAAATCCTATGTTTAAAAGTTTTTTCATGAAATCACATATTTTTTATTTTTTGAGAGTTAAGAGTTCTTAGTAATGATTAAAAATGTTATTTGCTTGTAGATTTTTGTTTGGAAAAAAATGTTAAATCAAAAGTATTTTTGTTGATTATTGTTGTGCATCTTGAGTTTTGTTTTGTTTTGTTAGAAGTTGGATTAAATGTTTTCTTAATAGTTCTACAAAGATATTTTTTTAAAAATGAAAGAAGTGTGTATATGCATGATATATTTATTTTTTCAAAAAAAAGGAGAGAAAAGAAGGAAGAACAAAAACTAAATAATTTTTTTTGGATTCTTCTTTTGAAAAATTAAATTTATCATGCATACTCATTGAGAAGCAAAATATGAAAAGATTCTTGTAAAAATCATTTTGTTCCTTGTTTTTTTCATTTTGACAATGAAAAGTGCATTCTTGTTGATTTTAAAAATATATTCTCACTTTAGAATTTAGGTGCATACTCATTAGAAAATTAATCATCTATCCTTTGTCTTAATTGTCTATCTATGCATTGTCTTAATTGTCTTGTAGATGACACCTAAGACAAGGCTCCCAAGTATACTTGACAAACTCCTAACTACTGTAGGAAAAACCCAGAGCCCGAGGTTTGTAGATAGGACAATCTTGCAAACTCGACCTATTAATCTTGGAGATTTAGAGAGATATGATATAAGGAGTAGATTTGCTATGGGTAGAGTATATTGGGAAATAGATCCCAATGTGTCCTATATTGGTTAAGTCATTTTTCTCTAACTTAGTTATAGATAATGCTCGACTAGGTAACTGACTAGTACTCAGGTATGAAATTCTAGGAAAGCCCATAGTCATTACTGATATAGCCGGGAGGCTTTCAAAATTCCTTTGCTGACCCCTGTGTATGACATGTCTATACAGCATTTTCATGAGGATTTTCTTAGCTATTTGTCCTGAGGGTTTCCATGAGATGCTTCCTAGACAAAGCATCAACCTATCTCATGCTTCGATATATTGCTGCCGTCCATGCCTCTAAGAAAAAAGCCCTGCCCTATGCCTCTGTGATCTCCCACTTCATTTACTCTGCTAGGGTAAACATGTCTAGGTTTGAGGTAGCCTATTCCTAAAGCGATAGACACTGTATGAAGATTCTTGAAAATCAACGCGACAAGCGCGCACGAGGAGCACTTATGAATCACATTGATGATGATGAGGATAGCGATGAGGCTGATGTAGGCGGGAGTTCATCAGTCCCTTCTCAGAGTGCGAGATTGGACCAATTGGAGGATCAATTCGCCCAATTCCACATTGATAAGCTGGAATGGAACGGTCATGCGACTACGCGTATGGATGAGTACGATCGATGCATTGATCAGTATGACTACGCGTATATGGACATTCTGTGTATTGATGCTTGTGGTTGTTTTTTGGTAAAAATTGAACATCATGTATGTTGTTAGATGCTTTTTGGTAAAATCATTGTATGATGTTGCACTTAATAGTGTGGTTTATCATGGGTGTGTATGAGGCCATGAATCTTATGTTATTTTTGCATATAGTGCCCTTTTTTATTGATGTCAAAAGGGGGAGAAAGAATGTTCATCATGTTGGGGGATAGTTAAAATGTTTAGTTATGACATGATGATAGGGGGAGAGTTAAAGATATGCATAATGATAGGTGAAACACCTAATATAATGTTGTCACACTCCAAATTCAGTATGATCGGCCAAGGTACGCCACGTACCCCGAAGCCTAACTCAATTCAAACTACAACACAATAAATAACCTGAACGATCTATACCATTTTAATGGAGATAAAATAGACACTTGATTTTAAACCAAACCATGGACTCAATAAAATATAAGTGTTCCAAGTTATTTAAAGAAACTTTAATTAATAAATCAAGACTCCTAAAAGTAAGGAATAATGCGGAAACAAATAACTCGAGTCTACATGACTCAATAACTCAAAGAAAATTAAAATGACTCAGGTATTTCCCTCGACCACGACATGTCACGAGACCCGCTTCCCTGCCGCCACCAGCCGCGCTACTGCACCCTGATACCTCTTTGATCTCGCAGTGCTGAAAAATAACAAAAATGAGGCGTAAGTCCAACTAGGACTTAGTGAGTAGATCAGTCCTCATTCCACAATATCAACACCATTCATAATCAAATAGATGCAGACATAAAATATAAGCAGTAACGACACAACCACATGAATTATCACCGGACCCATTAGTCTCTCATAGCCACGTATGGTAGGTAGACTGTGTGGCTGTCGAACTACCATCCAACTCAATGCCGTCTCTTTGGGGCATACACTCTCCTCACTGACACTGGCTCTTTCGATCCGTCTCTTTGGGGCATACATTCTCATCATCGATCGGGTATTCGAACTGTCTCTTTGGGGTATGATCTCCCCTCACCAGTCGGACTTCCGGAATAAGACCAACACTGTCTCTTTGGGGCATACCCACCCCTCACCAACGAGACTGCCGAGAAATGCAATAGGCACATCACATACACACACATATATAAATCGTAAGATGCGCTACATAATAAATAACAAAGATCAGTTAAGTTAATACATCAACCTCCACATCCTCATGCCATGTATTATTAGTGAAATGGCCACACTAGGGGGGGGGGGGTGAATTGTGTTAACTAAATCAATTAGCCTAAATTCAATTTTAATCGTTTCTTAGATTACTTAGGTAATTCACAATTGAATGATTAAATGCGAAAACGATTATTGATAAAGCAATTAACATAAATAAAATATCAATGCTAACACAAAGATTTATAGTGGTTCGGCCCCAATACCTACTCTCTTACCTACCCAAGCACCATGTTTAGGATTTCACACCCAAATTCACTAAATTACAAGTAGCTTACAATTGAGAGGACTTTACACCGGAAAGACACAACACTTACTTCGAAGGTACTTCCACATCCGAAAGTATACCACCTTCCTACCGAGTGAGCTTTCCCACCTCAATTCCTAAGACCTACCACTCAATCACAAGACGAAGGTGAAGAGAACTTATCATAAAGAGATCGCCTCTTCTTCTTGAGCCTAACACCCTTGATGAGCCCTCCAATGAAGAACACTTGAGATTGAGGGATCAAGTTAAATGGATTTGATCAAGAGAGAGCTTAGAAGATGCTAAGGATCATTCTTTAAGGCTTAGAGGCATCACCTGTTGGGAGAGAGTTTGGGGTGAGTATTTATAATCCCCCCAAAAAAAGGGCTCGTCAACGAGCATTTTTTTGTCCGTCGACTGACCGAGCGATCGAAGGCTTTTTGCTAATTTTTGGCAACATTTGGTCGATCGATCGATCGAACTTGGGCTAAGGTTGATTTTTTCAGCTTTCTTCTTGCACTTCATTTTCGGGTTCCGGCCTTAAGCATGCGTCATCTTGGAGAGCTTTCCATATGTTCTCTAAACTCGTCCATGGCGTCTTTGGTGCACACGTCAAACTTTTATAAGTCATCGTAAATGTACGTCGTATCGAGACCGATGCCGCGAACCATGAAATCGACTTTCGTCTTTTATCGAACCTACGACTTTCATGCTTCAAGAACTTAGTTAAAAAAACTCAGTTTGGTATCATCAAAATAATCATGGAGAGAGTAGAGCACAAGGGAGAAAATCCTCGGCCAACATTTTCCCTCTTTTTGATGATGACAAACCATCGACGATAAAAATTTATATGTAACGTATTAATCAATTCTTAGAGTGTGAAGAATGAGTTTATAAGTGCATATACGAGAGCATTATAAAATGATGAAGACACATTACATTTAGTGCACCCCTTATCAATATGCATATATTTAACTCTCCCCCTATTATCATGCCATAATTTAAACATCTTAGCTACATGTTAACTCCTATCATGATGAATATTCTTATGCCCCTTTTGACACCAATAAAAAAAGGTACTATAATAATGAAAAAATAAAACACGAGTCATGCACATTCATGGTAAACCATACTATTGAGTGCACCATCATACAATGAACTTACCAAAAAAAATTGATGTTCAGTTCTTTCAAAGCAACCACATAGACATAAAAGCAATCATTCTTGCATACAAATCCATATGAGTCAAATACAAAATAATAGTACAATATCAATACAAGTCCATTGAAGAAATGTCATCATGCAACAGTGGGACTAATCGTCCTCAGGTGGTGGAGGTGGCAAATGCGTCTGATAGTATTGCCACATCTCATCCACCCGTCCATACATCTCATTAACGCGACGATCGTACTCATCAACTCTTTGGTACTCATCAACGATTTGTCGATCATACTCATCAATGCGACGATCGTACTCATCAACTATCTGACCATACTGATCGATGCGTCGACCATACTCATCAAGACGACCAATCATATCTTTGTTCTATTCTAACTGGTAAATATGGAACTGAGCAATCGATGTTCCAAGTCGTCTAATCCCCACATGGAGTAGCAACCGACAACATCTGCCTCATCATCATTGTTGTGTTTCGCAGATGCCCCCCGTACACGCTCACCACGTTGGTTTTTAAGTATTTTTATACGGTTTAGGGTATATGTGTCTTTCGCTTTGGGCACAAGCTCTACCTCAAATCTGAACTTGTTTACCCCAGCAACATAAATGAAATGAGAGATTACAAAGGCATAGGGTAGGGCTTTGTTTTCTAGAGGCATGAACATTCGCTATATGACGAAGCATAAGATCGGGGACGTTTATAGGCTTGCAGGTCATAGCATAAAAGAGCACTCTGGTGCTCGTGTTGGTTACCTCATCATAATGTCCCACAACCTCATGATAAGATGCATAATTCTAGCAGTAGTTGACAGTTTGATGCTTTGAGTAGAAAGCATGCCTTGGTAACCTTTAGGACAAATAGCTAACACAACCTCAGAACTAGGAAACTCCTCATGAAAATGGTGTGAGTAGGACATGTTATACTGGTGTCCCTATAAGAGGAAAGCCAAAATCATCCCTAATGGCTATTTTTGTGATGATTATGGATTTTCCTTAGTTTTCAAACTTAAGGACTAGTGAGTTTCCTAGTCTAGCATTCTCTATAACAAGATTAGAGAAGAATGCCTTTACCAATATGAGACATACTGGTACTTGTTTCTCTATGTATTCTACCCATTCTAAGGCTGCAAGTCGACTTCTAATGTCATATCTTTCTAAGTCTCCTAGGTTCACCGAACGGGTTTGCAAGATGATTCTATCTACGAACCTAGGGGCTTGGGTTTTTTGCCTACGAAGGTTAGGAGATTTTCGGGTAGACTCTGTTGGCTTTAGGTTTTCGACTTTAGCCTTAATCTCGGTTTTGATGATAACAAATATGGAACTAATGATTTCATTGAGAATATCTTTCAGGTTCCATATCGACTAGTGTTCGATGTCCTCGATCGGATAAATCGAAGAAATCGTAAAATCGAAAGGACATTGATGGTCGCGCTCGGTTCGTCGAGAAACATCCCGAAGATCGACGGGTGCACCAAAGTCGCATCGGACGAGCTCAAAGATCACATGGAAAGCTCTCCGTCATGATGCTCGTTGAAAATCGAAACCCGGAAATGAAGCACAGAAGAAAAAGGCTGAAGGAAACAATCTTAGCAAAAATTCGGTCGACCGAATAAGGTAAGAAATGGGCCAATAGATTTAGCGGTCGACCAAGCGGTCGACCGGGCCGAGGCTATTTGCAGACGTAGCTTGCGTCGGTCGACTGATTGATCGACCGAAAGTGATATCGCAAGTTTCTTGCGTCGGTCGGTTGACCGACTAAAGCCCAAAATGGGCAGTAAGGTTAGCGGTCGACCGACCTAAGGATAGCCAAAGACGCAAAACGCGTCGATCGATCGATGGGTCGATCGGAAGTCGTGGATCGAGAAATTTGCGTCAAGCGGTCGACCCGTCGATCGAACGCCCACAGGGAGAATTGCAGCAGTCGAATGACTGGTCGACCAACCATTCGACCGACGGCCTGTAACAGATAGTTTTCTATCCGTTGAACAACCGTTTCTTCAGCAGGGTATAAATATACCCTCATATGATTCTTTTAACACTCTTTCTTGATTTTCACAGAATTTGTTGAGCCATTAAAAGGAAGATTTGAGCCTTCCAACGATTGATCAAGCACGCTCTGTTATTTCCACGAACACTTTCTCAAGCGCCAGCTGCTGCCTCAACTCGGGTGATTGATTCAAGCTCAACTCCTTGACGAGTTGAAGGATTGAAGGATTGCAAAAGAGCTTTCTCTATTGGTTTCATTCTTTAGCTCTTTTCAATTGTATTTTAACTGTTATTTAAACTGTGTTTAATTTGCGCGTATGTAGAAGATCGGGTGTTTGATCTTTTGTGTGAAGTGGTATCCTTGGTGTAGAAGGAGTAAAACCACTTGTATAAAGTTATGTTTACTAGGATTAGTTTAGTTGTCCCTTAGGGTTGAGGTGGGAAAGTGCTTTTGGTAGGAATGCGAGATACTTCCGGGTGTGGAAATGCATTCGATTGGAGAGCAGAGATTTTTCGGTGCAAAGTCCTCGTTGTAAGGGAAACGTAAATTAATCTAGTAAAACTAGTTTGAAAATCCTAAGCGATGGGTGCTTAGGTAGTAGAGTAGGCATTGGGGCCGAACCACTATAAATCTTGTATTTGCATTGATTTCTTATTTGCTTTAATTGCTAAATCATTTATTATTTCCGCATATAAAATCATTGAATTGCAAATCACCTAAACTAATCAAGAAATGATTAAATTAGAATTTAGGCTAATCGAATTAGTAAATACACTATTCACCCCCCTCTAGTGTCGCCATTTTGATCACAATTGGTATCAGAGCGGGTTAGTAGCTTGAGATTTCACCATCCATTCTACACCTTGTCTCGATCTCGAAATGGCTCTAGAGTCAGTAGCGTCTTCACCCCCTAGGTTCGATGAATCGAACTTTGGTCTTTGGAAGTATAAGATGTACAATTATTTAAAGACTAAATATTTTGGAGTCTTTATCATGTTATATTGGGAATTCATTGAACCTAAGGTTGACATGCATGATTGGAGTGAATTAGATAAAAAAAATATTTAAGTATAATGAAGATGCCATGAATTATATTCTTTGCACATTACCAAATGATATCTTAGAAAAAGTCATACATTGTTCTTCGGCTTTTGATTTATGGGCCTCGTTAAATGTTTTATATGATTATGCTAAAATCAAAAAAAATGGCACTTTTAATGAAGGTGGTGATGACAATGGTCACACGCCTACTACTAATCTTGGTTTTGATGCCCATAGTCAAAGAAGTAGCACCAAGAGCCGAAAAAGAAGAGTAATCTGTCATGCTTGCAAAGAGAAGGGGCATGTGAAGAAAAATTGCCCAAGCATGAAGAACAAAGCAAGGAAGAAGAGGTCAAGTGCTTCCACCTCCACCTCTCATACAGTTGAAGCACCCTCTAGCAATGACTATGAAGCTACTTCAAAAGTTTGTCTCATAAGTACCAAAGATGAGGTACACTTTTCTCCTTCTAGTCATAAAAATAATGTTAGTACTAGCTTATCTAGTTCATTCAATATGTCATATGAAGAACTAGTTGATGAATGTCAAAAAATGTATGCATTGCTTGTTAGAAAAGATAACGAAAATAAAAGATTGAAAAAGAAAAATGTAATGCTTAATTCTCATTTGCATGAATTCAAACTAGAAAATGAAAAATTAAAATCTAGGTCACTTGATTCATGTCATGAAAATGTAGAACATGAGCTTAAGGATTTGAAGCTTAAAAATAACAATTTAGAAAATGAAAATTGCAAGTTAAAATCTCAATTGCGTGCATTGCATAAATCCATAGATAATTTGAAAAATGAGATGTTGATTTTGAGTAAGAAAGTTAATACTTCCTCTTTTAACTCTAAACATCAAAATGTCTCATTTAGAAAACCTCAAAAGAAAAATATTTTATCTAAGAATGTCCATGCTCATCATGCCTCTCATGTCATGCATTCTACCATTAGACCTCATAATTATGAGAAGATGAATGAGGTTTCTAAGAATGCTCATACTAATCATGTTTCACATGATAAACATTCTAAAAATAAATCTCATGTCCATAACAAAAATAAAAAGAAATTTAATGGACATTATTTTTGTTGTGATATTTATGGCCATGCAATTCATGATTGTGCATTTAAAAGAAATTCAAGTGTTGCTAAGACACTTTGGATTCCTAGGCCAACTAACCCCTAAGGACCTATAGCTATTTCGATACCAAAGTGTTGGGGGAGGAACCACACAAGGTTAAAGAAATTGAAGGATTGAAGTTGACCTTGGATCTTAATGAGAAATCTCCAAGAGGTTGCAACTTGAAATCACCTAGATGCCTATGGTAAAATTGGCATCAAACATTCCGGTATCATCTCCTATATCTCATTGCTTAATAGTATAGTTGGAGTTGATATATGCTTAATATTAGTTGATTTCCCCGCTCTTAATATATTTCAAAAATGTTTTTGATTTTTGATTTTCCGGTCTCCTCAGAGACCTAAGTGGTCTGTAATGGGCCTAAGCGACCTTGCGGTTCTAAATCGTAAGCATTTGTGGCCTTTCAGTTTTCAATCAATAGGAAGGGTTGGAGATCATAATTTTTATTTATTGTTCTTATGATCTCTTAAAATTTGTTTTGATATCACTTGATTTCATTTTGAAATGAATTTGATATTATTTAGCAAAGTGATATTTGATAATGAAACTTAATGCTTCTCTTTGCTTTTTGGTTGAGTTAGCCTGCTAAGTAGCTATATTTTCTCTAAAAATATAAGTGTAGCTTACTTGCAAGTTATAAGTGTTTTAGGAATGCTAATTAAGAAGAAAAAAATTAGTTTGACAAATTATCATGAATAAGGTATAACTTTGATAAATTCAAAATCTTAGTGTTATACCTAAATGTGTAAGCTTAATCTATGTCTCTATACTCATGATTAGAATTGCATGTTAAATCCTTGAATTTTCATGGGTAGCTAGATTCTTAGTACTTAGACAAATTTTACTGAATGAAACTTGCTCTAGGTTGATACTAGAGACCTTATCATTAAGTCCAAACTAGTTAAACATAGGTAGAGATCTTATTCCTCAAATGTTTCATATATTAGGATCTCTAAGATTCATTTTGATATCATGGTAAAACTTTCTTTAAAATGAATCTTAACTATCTAGCATATGTTAAGTTATTTTTTATGAAAATCTTGTATTGATCCCTTGCTAGTTAGTATGTTAGCTTGCTAGTTGACATATTATTTCATTATGATACTAATGATGTCTACTTGCAAGTTATGAATGTAAATAAAGACAATGCTCTCTAAAAGAAAATGAAAAAGAAAATGAAAAGTTATGCAAATTTTCAAGAAATAATGTATGAATTTAATTTTACAAAAATCTTAATAAAATAATTAAAATTTCATGCTTAAATGATTTCTTTATGCTCATGATTGATGTTGCATGATAAATGTTTGAATTTTCATGATTAAGAAAATTTTGGATAACTTAGACAATTTCATGATATCTTGATTGAATGAAAATTTGCTCTAGGTTAAAACTCATTTTAGAGACCTCATTTTGAGTAAATATCAAACAAACATGTTTAGACACACATGATATGACTCTAGGTGTTCAATCTTAAAAATTCTTGTGTAGATAAAAATGTGATAACTAGATCATATTAGTGGACTTAAGCTTAAAATGGACACTTGACTTTAAGTCCAAGCTTTATAAACATGTTTAAGACTAGGTATGACATGTTTCCGTGCATTTAGAATGAAAAATTCATATGGATATGGATAAAACACCAATAGAGGTTAATTCATAATTACCTCTTTTGAACCTAGTTGACTTAAAGGTCTCATTTAAGATCCATATTTGAGAAACATATTTAGATTTACTCATGTTAAGTATCCATAGGTTTAAGTATGAAAAATCATGAGTAAATGTTAAGATTGAAACTTAGCAAGTTTCATGATAACTAGCTTAGTTTTGAATGAAACCATGCTATGTTGATATCTTAACTTAAGAATATAATTTTCATCTCAAACTTGACATATACTCTTTACATGACCATCATGTGGTGTCATGAAAGTTTGAATGAAAATTGAACAAGATTTAAGAATAACTGAAAATTACAAAAATTATCATTTGTTCAACAATTGGTATCACCAATTTTAGTTATTTCTAAAAAAATATAAAAAAACTCTTTTTAGATGATTCTTGAAACTACACATTCACTGAAAAATCTAATTTTATGAGTAAAAATTTCAAAAAGTTTCATGAAGAATCTAATTTATAATGGAATTTTGAAGTTGGATTTCAAAAACACAAAGTATCCTTATATGAAATATCAATCTTTTCGATACTTTGAATTTTATTCAAAAACTTCAAATGAAAGTGTGTGTATACCGATTTGATTATGTTTCTTCAGCAGGGTTTAAATATACCATCATATGATTCTTTTAACACTTTTCCTTGATTTTTACAAAATTTATTAAGCCATTAAAAGGAAGATTTGAGCCTTCCAACGATTGATCAAGGGCGCTATGCTATTTCTACGAACACCTTCTCAAGCGCTAGCTGCTGCCTCAACTTGGGTGATTGATTCAAGCTCTACCCCTTGACGAGTTGAAGGGATTGCAAAAGAGCTTTCTCTATTGGTTTCATTCTTTAGCTCTTTTCAATTGTATTTTAACTGTTATTTAAACTGTGTTTAATTTGTGCGTCTGTAGAAGACTGGTCTTTTGTGTGAAGTGGTATCCTTGGTGTAGAAGGAGTAAAGCCACTTGTGTAAACTTAGTGTTTACTAGGATTAGTTTAGTTGTCCCTTAGGGTTGAGGTGGGAAAGTGCTCTCGGTAGGAATGCGGGATACTTCCGGGTGTGGAAGTGCCTTCGGTTGAAGAGCGGAGACTTTCCGGTGCAAAGTCTTTGTTGTAAGGGAAATATAAATTAATCTAGTAAAACTAGTTTGGAAATCCTAAGCGGGGTGCTTAGGTAGTAGAGTAGGTATTGGGGCTGAACCACTATAAATCTTGTGTTTGCATTGATTTCTTATTTGCCTTAATTGCTAAATCATTTATTGCTTCCGCATATAAAATCATCGAACTGCAAATCGCATAAACTAATCAAGACACGATTAAATTAGAATTTATGCTAATTGAATTAGTAAACATACTATTCACCCCCCTCTAGTGTCGCCATTTCGATTACAGACTCGGGAGCTTTGTTTTGGGTGTCATCTGTAAGACAATGCGTAGATGATTAATTTATAATAGGTAATGCGTGCACTTAAACAAAAAAAACTACACTTTTAAAATCAACATGAATGCATCTCTTTTTTTAAAAAAAAATTCAAAAACATGAAATAACATTACAAGAATATTTTTCCTATTTTTCTCCTTAAGAGGTAAGCATGATAAATTCAATTTTTCAAAGCAAATATCAAGAAAAGAGTCTAAAAAGAATTATTTTTCTTCATTCTTTTCTTTTACTAGTATTTTTCTACCTTTTTATAAAAAATCTTTTTGTTGAACTTTTAAAACAATATGCACCATTTAGTATACCAAAAAAAATCTCAACTAAGAAAAACAAAAAGAAAAAAAAATACTTTTTATTTTAGTATTTTCTTCCAAACAAAAAACCATAAGTAAAATAAAAAATTTAAAGCCATCATGAAGAACTTTTAACTTACAAAAGATCGAAACATGAGATTTCATGAAGAAAAAAACTTTTAAACCAAAAAATATAGATTTTTCTTCCCTAGAATTTGTTATAAAATCAAAATATCAAGAAAAAATCACCATGGAGTAGAGAAGCATGAACCATGATTTTATGAGTAGACCTAGACATGGAGATGAAAGGAGATGAAAGATCTACTTAGCATGATGAACTAACTCAAAAATTAGGGCTAAGGGTTGAATTTTTACCTTAGAGGTGAAGGAGAGACTTCAAGATCCAAGAAATGGGAGAGAGTGGCCGGTTGAAATGAAGAGAGGAGCCTTAGTTTCAAGCTTAAGAGCTTATAGTGAAGGGCCCAGATTAAGATAGTCGGCCAAATGGGTGGACAAGATCATTTCCTGTTCGTCGGTCGATCGAGCGGTCGCATGTCGTGCGATTGGTCGAGCAGGGGGTGTTTTCTAACTCTTACAGAAAAAATTATTTGGAGAGATCTAAATATGATAATTTTATGAACAGGGGGACTTCATGAGGATTTCATAGAATCAAGAAATCATTCAAAATGGACCTCTCTACAATTTTCTAAAAAATCCTAGAGTTCATAGTGGCATTTTTGTAAATATTTGGACTTTGTGCGAGTTCTTAAATTTCTATCGTAGGATCCACAAATCTGATAAGATATCATCTAGATAACTTATAATAGTATTTTTGAGCATGTAAAATTTTACTAAAATTTTTATGCATTTTTAATCATATATATTAATTTTTTAATACATCCACCCGTCATATTTTTATTTTTCTCGGAATTGTGAAATTTCAAGTATTTATCAAGATAATTCTTTAAATGTGATTATGAAATTATTTTGCAATTTATGCTCACAAAAAAATTTGTCATACGAGATACAATGTTCTGGACTTATATAACATGTAATCATAAAGAATCAAGATTTTGGAGTTTCTTTTCATTACAAATTACTTACTTATGCTATTTCACTCAAATAACATGCAAAGTCATAAGCATATAGAATTCATTTAATCAAGAGAAAAGAGGTGTGATGCAAGAATTTTTGCCAAATTAAAACTCATACCTCATTTTTTGAAGAATTTCATACATTTCATTTTCTTTTCCCATTTTCTTTATCCTTCCAATTTTATCATAATTTGCAAGCAAAGTTCATTAGTAGTACGTATAATGAAAATATAATTACTAGCAAGTCATCAAACTAAGTAGCAAAGAGATGAATCAATATTATTGATATCAAAGTCCACTTTGCTAAATAGTTTCAAGTTCGTTTCTAAAGGAAATTGAGTGATACCAAAACGAATTTAAAGAGATCACAAGAGAAATATAAGTGAAAACACGATCTCAACCATTCCTATTGGTTCTAAAACCAAAAGGCCACAATGAGCATGCGATTTAGAACCGCAAGGTCACATTAGCCCGTTATAGGCTACTTAGGTCTCCGAAGAGATCGAAAATCAAAATCAAAAATCATTTTTATAAAAGTAGGACAAAATCGAGGAAATCAATCGATTTAATCAAGTATCATAAACTCTAATTATTTATTGAATAATTGAGATTGAGAGATGATACCAAAGTAATTTAAATGCCAACTTTACCTAAGGCATCAAGGTAGCTTGAAGTTGCAACTAACAGTGAATTCTTTCATCTAAGTCCATGGTCAACTTCAATATTCCATCATTCCTTTATCCTTGTGTGAAAATTTCCCTTACAAAAAAAGATGAAACTTTTGATACCCAAATCCTTTTGGGTCCTTGGGGGTCAATGGAATTTAGGTACCCAAAGTGCCTTTGCAACACTTGGGTTCATCTTGAAAGCACAATCATATATAGCATGCCCAAATATACCACAATAAAAATAATGTCCATTGAAATTCTTCTTTTTATTATTCTTATAGACATAAGGTCTAAGATTAGAATGCTTAGCATGATGTGCATGATGAACATGAGCACTCTTAGGTGATACGTTTGTATTTTTAAAGTTCTTAAAGGATGAATTTTTAGACAAATTATTTCGAAAGACGACCTCATTTTTCAAGTCATTCATGCATTTATAAATAACATGTAATTGAATTTTTAACATGCTATTTTACCTTTTTAAAATGCCATTTTTGTTTTTCAAATCTAGTGTCAATGCTTAAAACATCATGACATGAATTAGAGACAATAATTTTTAGTTTCTTATTTTTTAGTTTTACCTCATATAAATGAGAGCTAAGGGTCAAGTTGTCTTCCTTTAGTTTTTTATTTTCTTTGTCCTTTTTAACAATTAAGGCATACATAATTTTACATTCATCTAATAATTTATCATAAATGATATCATGAGAGCTAGATGAATTAAAACTACGATTATTATGACTAAAGGAAGAGTATACATTTTCTTTGACACTAGCTTCATAATCATGGTGAGAGGATGCTTCACTTGATGCACATGAGTGAGTGGAAGCATTTGACCACCTTTTTGCTTTGTTCTTCATAGTAGGGCAATTCTTCTTGACGTGCCCTTTTTCTTTGCAAAGATAGTAGATCACTTTCCTCTTCCGACTTTTAGTGCTTCTTTGACTAGAAACACTTTAAGCTTCAAAAACAATGTTAGTATTGGAGGGATGACCATTGTCATCATCATCTTCATTAAAAGTCGTTAGTTCTTCGGTTTTAGCATAATCATATAAGGCATTTAGGCAAGCCCAAATATCGAATGTCGAAGTACAATGCATGACCTTTTCAAAGATACAATTTTTTAAAGAATAAAATATGCAATTCATAGCTTTAGCATTTGATTAAACATATTTATTTGTTCTTGGGTCCATGCATTCATGTTTTCCTTAGGTTCAACATATTTTGTTCATTTCAAATACACATAAACCTTGAGTCTTTAGTAAATTATACATTCTACTATTCTAAAGACAAAAGTTAAACTCATCGAACCTAGGAGGTATAGATGCTATCAACTCTAGTGTCATTTTTTCGGATCGAGATTGGATGTAGAGGAGACGGTGAAATCTCAATCTACGACCCGCTTTGATACCAAATGTTAGTGAAATGACCACACTAGAGGGGAGAGGGGGGTGCATACTGTGTTAACTAAATCAATTAGCCTAAATTTGATTTTAATCGTTTCTTAGATGACTTAAGTAATTCACAATTGAATGATTAAATGCGAAAGCGATTAATGATAGAGCAATTAACACAAATAAAATATCAATGCTTACACAAAGATTTATATAATGGTTCGGTCGTAATGCCTACTCCACTACCTAAGCACTACGCTTAGATTTCACACAAAAATCCACTAAATTACGAGTAGCTTACAATCGATGACTTTACACTAGAAAGAGACAACACTCACCTCGAAGGCACTTCCACACCTGAAAGTATACCGTCTTCCTACCAAGTGAGCTTTCCTACCTCAATTCCCAAGACCTACTCCTAACTTAGTTTACACAAGTCGATTTATACATTCTTTGCTAAGGAAACCACTCAATCACAAGACCCAATACTAGGTCTTCTTACAAGCTTAAGTAAATTAAAGTAAATAAAAAATAAAAATACCTCATCATTTTGAAGGTGGATAGTTTCGGTTGTAGAAGTGTTTTATAAGTGAGTGTAGGGTCTTTTCAGTGCAAAGTCCTCAATTGTAAGCTACTTGTAACCTACTGGATTTGTGTGAAATCCTAAGCTCGGTGCTTAGGTAGTGGAGTAGGCGGTATTGTCGAACCACTATAAATCCTTGTGTTAGCATTGCATATTATGTTTTTATTTAATTGTTATATCACTTGTTTCATCATATTGCTTTAAAGATATAAATCGACTAAATTGTTCAAGAAACGCTTAAAATTAAATTTAGGCGAAAAGTTTAGTAAATACACTATTCACCCCCCTCTATTATGACCATTTTTCCAACAATTTATAGGTTTGCGGGTCATAACATAAAAGAGGACTCGAGTGCTTGTGCTGGTAACCTCATTGTAATGTCCTGCTCTAGGCAGGATGTTCTGCAAAATGATGAGGTGCTTAATCCTGGCGGTGGTGGATAATTTGATGCTTTGGGCAGGAAGCATCCTATGATACTCTTCATGATATGTGAGACCACTTGGTGGGATGGAAAGTCCTCACGGAACACGCGGTCATGGTATAAACTGAGGTGCCTAGAAGAGGAAAGCTAAATGCCTCCCTATTGGCTAAGGCAGATGACCGGGGGGTGAATAGTATGTTATCTAATTGGACTAAATTTGATTTTAAATATTTCTTGAACAATTTAGTCAATTTATATCTTTAACGCAGTATGAGGAAACAAGTGGTATAATAATTAAATACAAGTACAATATGCAATGCTAACACTAGGATTTTATAGTGGTTCGGCAACACCGCCTACTCCACTACCTAAGCACCATGCTTAGGATTTCACACAAATTCACTAAGTTATAAGTAGCTTACAATTGATGACTTTATACCAGAAAAACCCTACACTCACCTAGAAGGCACTACCACACCTGGAAGTAACCACCTTCTCACCGAGCGAGCTTTCCCACCTCAATACCTAAGAACTACCTCTAACTTGGTTTACACAAGTGAATTTATACCTTATACACTAAGGTAACCACAACTCACAAGACCCTACACTAGGACTATTACACAAACGAGTTATAGCTATGTAAACCAAACAAAAAAACACTTTAATCACAAGAAGAGGGAAAGGATGACTTATCACAATAAGATCATCTCTTCTTCTTGACCCTAGCAAGCTTGAAGAACCCTCCAATGAAGAACACTTGAGATTGAGGGATTAAGAACTAGGTTAAATGGATTTGATCAAGAAAGAGCTTATGAGATGCTAAGGATCACTCTTTGAGGCTTAGAAGCATCAACAACCATAAGAGAAAAAGTTTGGGGTGGTATTTATAACCCCCCAAACAACAAGGCTCGTCAAATGGCATTTTTCTACCCGTTGCCGATGCCCGATCGTTTGCCGGTCAATCGTTGGTCGACAACAATGGGCAGAAAAATACTCGTTGATGAGCCTTGTTGTTTGGGGATTATAAATACCTATCCCAAACTCTCTCCCTTATGGTTGTTGATGCTTCTAAGCCTCAAAGAGTGATCATTAGTATCCCCAAAAAAAGGATATCATGATTAGTATTTAGGCAATTTATCATTGATAGCATAAACATCACAGATATGCAATATTTGATATTCATTTATCATTTGTTCTTCCTATATAACATAAAAATACATATCGGTAGGGGGAGCTAAACCATTAGATATGCATGTTGATAGGGGGAGCCTTACATAGATCGCTTATTTACTTTCCTTACTCTCAATACTTGCATCTTTAATAGATCACTATCATGCAAACATACTTACTACTCTTTTGCCCTTGTTTAATTGAGATAAGGGTTTTTCATCATTAAAATTGGGGAGAATGTTGGTTCAGATTTTACCATCGCGCTCAAATATTCCCCGAAATTATTTTCTTGATAACAAATCATATTTAACGATGTCTTTAAGCATGATAGTTTCAGGTTCGGAGTTGACTTGCGCGACACATCCCCGTTCGGAAAAGTCAATGTGTCATTGGAAGAAATCGAAAGGATATGGTCTGAACGCGCGATCGTTGACGAAAAAAGCAAATTTAGATTTAGGGTGTCTAGGTATAATGAACTTTCCCTATTATAATGCCTAGAACCTTCAATATATGATATCTGAACCCCGAGTTAAGTGTCGATCGAAAAATCAATTATCATTGTTGATAATTGATTATCGATCGATCCTCAGCCGACCCTCAGCCAACCGAGGATCGGCGCTGGATTGATCGAAAAGCTATTGGAATTTTCAATAGCTATTTCGATTGACTCTCGGGCGATCGTGGGTCGACACAGGGTCGGTCGACGATCGATCGAAAAGTCCAAAGACTTATTTTTAGTCATTTCTACTCGTTGGACTCGACACTCTCACCATACTCTCTATAGACACTCATTCTCAGCCTTTTAAAGTGTTGTTGGAATATCTTGAGACATCATATAAACTCCCTTGAGCTTCATTGAGCCATTTTCCCTCAAACCCTACGTCCACATAGCCTCAACTCTTGACTTTGCAATTGATCTCTATTGTTTCATTCTCAAGGCATCAAGAAAGGGACTAGGAATCGTTGTTTGGCTAAGTTGTATTTCATTCATATTTGCTCTTGTTACTTGTATTTTATTGTTCATATATTTGTGATCTGAGTTTGTGTAAACCTAAGGATCTAGGTTTGTGATTTGGGTGGTAGTCTTCATATATAAACATAAAACCACTTGTGTGAGATATGTTAGGAGAGTTCTTTATGATTTGAGGTGGGAGAGTGCACTCGGTGTGAAGGCGAAGACTTTCGGGTGTGGAAGTACCTTCGGTGTGAGTGCGAAGATTTTCTCGTGAAAAGTATTCAATTGTAAAAAACTCTTAACTTAGTGGATTTGCGTGTGAAATCCTAGGCACGGTGCTTAAGTAGTGGAGTAGGCGGTATTGCCGAACCACTATAAATCTTAGTATGTTAGCATTGATTTATTTTGTGTTGATTGCTTGATTTTTTACTCACTAAAGCATATACTTGTATTGGAATCAAGAACTCATTTAAGAATCGAACTTACTTTAAAAATTAGTGGTACATACTATTCTCCTCCCCCTTTAATGTGAACATTCAACTTACATAGTTTATTCCATATAATGGTCATCAAGTACGAGACTTGATAGTAAAATCCTAATGTAGTTGGAATACTATTCTATGTTGGCCTAAGGTTTTCAACCTTGGTCTTAATCTCAGTTTTGATGATAACAAACATGGAACTAGTGTATTCATGAAGAAATATTTTCAGGTTCCAAGTCGGTTAATGCACGACGTCCCCGATCGAAAAAATCGGAGAAATCAAAGAAATTGGCAAGGATGCTCGTCGACGCTCGAATTTTGTTAGGAATATAGAGTTTAAGTTTAGAGTGTCTAACATGTGTTGTAAATCCTCTATTTGATGCATAAGAACCCAAAAACCAAACTCGAACCCCAAAATATTGGAAACTGGAAAATCAGAAAACGACCATGAAATTCATTAAGCCTAGGGAACTCCTTGGAGGGCTATATGACCTAAATATTTTATTGGCACCAAAAGTCCCAGTAATTGTTCATTAGATAAAAATTAGATAACGATATATTTTTAAGGAATTTTTGAAAGTCTTTAATCGATTCATATTTGACCCGAGAGATTATAAAATTTTCGTTTTTCAAAAATTTGTACTAGACCCCAAAAATTAGATTTTGATTCTTAAGAATTTTGATTTTTAAAATGTTTTTATTGAATCCAAACGAGGGGTAATCCTTATATAACATTTATGTTTTAAAGTTATTAACTTAAAGTTGAGCAAATGGGGGTAATCCTTAAAGTTGAGCTCGGACGATCGCTTGGTCGATCGATCGGCCTTCGACGGGGCCAGCGATCGGCGGACGGTAACGGGCAAATTTTTGCCTGTTGAGTGAAGTGTTTTGCTTCTCTTCCTTCATGGCTTATATACTAGCCATGAGAATCATTCCACACTTCTTCCAACTTTTATAGAGCAAATGGTTTATATATTTTGAAGATCCTTGTGTTTGATTGAATCACTTTTCATTCCAAACCCTTGTTTCATCATCCATTCTTGATTGAGCCTTGTTCCTTCATCGATTCATCAATTTGAGGCATCAAGAGGACTAGAGAGTTTCTTTTGGAGCTAAGTATACTTTAGTTTGTTTATTGCTTCAATTATTATTGTATTTTGTTATTTATTTTCATTGTATATCAAGTGTGCAAACCTAGGTTGTTAGGTTTGATTGAGTTGGTGGTTGCCTTGGTGTTAAGGCTTAATTCCACCGATGTAAATGTAGTTTGCTAGGATTAGTTCTTGTTGTCCTTAGGTTTGAGGTGGGAGAGTGCTCTTGGTAGAATGACGGAGACTTCCGGGTGTGGAAGTGCCTTCGGTGTGAGAGCGGAGACTCTCCGGTGAAAACGTCCTCGTTGTAAAGGAAACAAGATAATCTAGTAAAACTAGTTTGGAAATCCTAAGTGAGGTGCTTAGGTAGTGGAGTAAGCATTGGGCCGAACCACTATAAATCGTCGTGTTTGCATTGTTTATATTTATACTTGCCTATTTGCTTATCATTTGCTTCCGCACGTAATTAACTCATATTGTGTTTTGGAAACTATTCACCCCCCTCTAGTGTGGTCATTTCACCAACATTATAAATTGTCCCTAGTTGGCCATTATCATTGGAACGATGATGAATGAATACCAGTATGTAGTCTTAACTAATGATCATGTTTTACTAGTCATGAATATGAGATATTAAGTCGGATCATAAACACATGTTGGAGAACACTATTGGCCGAGGTTTTGTCCTCACACCTAAGTATTTCCCAAAACTATTTTAATGATAACAAGCTACTTTTAATGGTGTCTTTCAGCATGATAGTTTCAGGTTCAAAGTCGACTTGCGTGATGCATCCCCGTTCAGAAAAGTCAACATGTCATTGAAAGAAATCGGAAGGATGTCGTCCGATGCGCGATCGTCGATGGAAAAAGTAAATTTAGAGTTAGTGTGTCTAGGTATACAGTATTTTCCCTAATATGATGCCTAGAATCGACAATATCTAATGTCCGAACCCCGAGTCGAGTATCGATCGAAAAATCAGTTATCAGTAATGATAACTGATTATTGATTGATCCTCGGGGGAGCCTCAAGCGACCGAGGATCGGCCCTTGATTGACCGATCGACTATTGGAATCTCCAGTAGCTAATTCGGTGGACTCTTGAGCGACCGTGGGCCGGTCGATAGTCGCCCGACAGTCGACCGAATAGTCCAACGATCGTATAATTTTTTCCATAAAATAGACATATACATAATCTAACGTAAACATAATTTTTTCGATCGACAAGTTCATGATTCATTAAAATTGACATTGCACTATATTAAACATTTAATTTGTTCATCAAATTCATGATCATAATTCCAATAATAATCCTCTAAAATTATTCCAATGATAAATTGACTTTCAAATTTGTTCTAATTTGAAGTCATATTTATCCTACACAACATAAGCATACTAATTTGAAGTAAGTATATTTCTCCATCCACACTAATAAAAAAACTCAAATACTGGCAATCTAATCAAATCTACTGGGGGGTTTATCAAAGCTCATCTTTTGCTTTCATGCAAATCTAAAAAATATATCTCAAAGGGTGGATATTATTCAAACTTCATTAACACTTGCATTTCCTCCATCTGTAAGACCTAATTTGGTCAACTCGTCCACCAAATTTCCAGTAGATCTTGGCATCTTCTATCTCATTTTAGTCATTTCTATTGTTATTTTGTTTCACTTGCAGTTGATTTCATTATTTTCTCATGGTTGCTTGAACCATACAATTATGCTTCTACGAGGGGACACTAGATCCTTCTTGAGAATGGCCACCAATATGAGATTCTTACCTCATTGGCATTGGGGACTCACCATTTCAACTTTAACCATGGAATTGTGAAGACATTTTCATTTCGACTTTTGATATCAACAAGAACATATGCAACTGGCTTCGCCCCTTGGCCATTGGCATCATCTTTATCAAATATCTCATGTAGTCCTTTAAAACTCTTAAATTCTTTGTTTGCGTGATTTTCAAACTTTTAATTTTTATATCAATTGTAAAAAAGAATACATTATAATTATTTGACCAAGAAAAGAACAATATAACAATGATGTACAAACATAACATCATCTTGATCGATGTTACACTTTCTTTTGTCATCCCATCCAAAGCCGCAAGTGTTCATGATATCCACCACTTCAGATAGTTTGCTTGACCACCGTTTCGTCTTGTTTGTCATACCCACTTGGATGATCGCATAATTTATTGGAATTGATAAAGCAAGTGGTGAACAAGATGAAGTTAATAGATGTACACTTATTAAGCCTTATTAATTAAGACTACTTATAGTATACTTTCGATGTGAGACTAAACAAGAATATTGCATATTGTGAAGGTAAAAAGTTGTTTAATTTGTTGTGAATGTGCTTTCAAAACACAAAACTCAAAACTCAAGAGAAAATATCTTTTAGTGATTTTTATAATAGAAAAGATATTATAAATTTTTTTAAAAAATTATAATAATTGAAATGATCAAATTCATTGATAAATTGGATCAAATCCCCGTGAGTTTAGAATCAAAATTCTAACGACCAAATATTCTATAATTATGAAATTTAAATCATAAATATCCAAATGAATATTTATTTATTTATTTATTTTTAACACACCAATTTATAACATATCTGAATTTTATATTTATTATTTTTATATAACTTATATTTATATTTTGATGTCTTAATATATTATGTTGCTATTACTATTTATCTTTGTGGTTTTTTCTAGTCTTATTTATGTTTGCTATTTAGAGCCCTACTCTATTGTATTTACAAATTTGTATTAATAATAATATTGTTCGAAAGTAACAAATAATTAAATAAAAACAACTAATGATTTTGAGAGATGAAATATATATTATTCATTTATGTATTTAAAAAGTAAAATGACATAATCCAAACAATAACTAAAATAAAATAAAAAATCTTTACTTCCTTATATTATTTAGTTAACAATTTATTTAAAAAGGCCATGGCGTGGATAAAACTGAGGAAACGTTGAAGCCGGACATGAAGGGCGAGCATTCAATCGGGTTGAATGTGTGGCCGGGAACGAAATCGAGATCCATTTTCCCCCAATCTTCCCTTATTTATATCTTGCATCCTTCTCTTGTCTCTGAGCTTCAATCGCAGGCGAGCGAGCCAAGGAGAACTGAAGAAGCGTGACAATGTCGTGGCAGACGTACGTGGATGAGCACTTGATGTGCGACATTGAGGGGCACCGCCTCACAGCAGCGGCGATCATTGGCCAGGATGGCAACATCTGGGCTCAGAGCGCATCCTTTCCTCAGGTCTACTCATTTCTTTCATCTTTGGGCTCTTTTTATCTGAATGTAATTCCATCTTTATCCAGTTGAAAAGGGGCATTCTTTGGTTGTCATCTTATAGGATCAGTTTATGGTGTCTCAGATTTGGTAATGCGCATTGGTCTTCTTGGCTGATTGATTTGTGAGATTGTTTGGTTATGGCGTCGAAAGTCTTGATTTTGATGAGTATTTTGATGCTTTGATTGATTATTCGGATTTAAGTAGATATGTGGTGGTCAGTATCACGTTCCTGCATAAACTAATGACGAAAACCTTGGTGTTTGCTTGAAAATGACACGACTTTGGGAAATGATTAGTAATGTGATGAGCAGATATGGTTATTTCAACATAATTTTTTATATCTTGTATTGTAAATTCAATTTGGTCCTCTGATTAGTAGTTAATAGAGGTGCATGTAAAGATGGATGTGAGTACTCCTTCAAATTTCTTTAATTGGACCAATCATTTTCTTCTGGTTTTCAAAATGATGTTTAATTATACTCATGCCAATTTTCAGATGAAGCCTGAGGAGGTCACCAATATAATTAATGATTTTAATGAACCTGGAACACTAGCACCAATTGGCTTATTTATTGGGACAGCAAAGTACATGGTCATTCAAGGAGAGCCTGGAGCTGTAATCCGTGGAAAGAAGGTGACCATTTTCTTTCTCAATGTCTCATTATCTAAGTTCATATATACCAAATACAATATATACATTTCATTTGCTTAAGAGGTTAAATAGAATTCATCTGAAGGCATTGGCAATATATATTGGACAACGTTACTGATGTTTATATTATACTTTGATGTTTTGGGATAACTAGACTTTTCATAGGTATTATGCATGGCTGTAAACCAATTTTGTTTTGTGAAAGGTAGGGATCAGGAGGTTGCACTGTGAAGAAGACTAGCCAAGCACTGATATTTGGCATTTATGATGAGCCCATGACTCCAGGGCAATGCAACCTAGTTGTGGAAAGGTTGGGTGATTACCTCGCTGAACAAGGCCTGTAGCTCTGCATTTGGCACATGACTGACTCCTCTTTCCTCCCAGAGAAGGAAATGTTACATTATCTGCATTCCAGCCATTTTAGTATTATCGTAGAAAAATAATTCAGCAAACAGACACGAATATCATAGTCCAACTTTTTGTTGTTTTACTTTTTCCCCTTTTTCCTTGAATGCTGATGTGCATTTCTCCATTTGATGCCAAATCAGATGTGATATGATGGCTTGTATTCATGATTCATGCTTTTGATTTTTTACATCTTTATCAATAAATTGTTCCTTTGAATACACTTAATAAGAAGTATTATTAAGTGATATACTGAGGAGAATCATATTTATAAGATGTGGATGATTTATGCAATTATAGTGTTTACTGCTTGTAACTTGTTGTAATCAGCTAGCCTAGCAACAATGTCATACTACATATTTGCATTAAAATTCAACAAAATGGTGAAGTAATTATATATTTGAAGGTCTAATTCAACAATAAAATATCATTTCAAATTTATGCAATTATATATTGAATGTTGATAGAGAGCCTGGGCGGAGCCAATGTATTGGCGGGGGCAAAATTGCCCCCTTGACATTGGCCCTCCCCCATTGAATATTTACTACTATATATTATATATATAGTAGTATTTTAGCTATATTTGCTCCATCTCAAAATATATTTTTGCTATGTAATTGTCTTCATGATGTGTGGTTTTATATTTTGCCCATCTAAGATAATTTTTTGACTTCGCCCCTGATAGAGAGGGTTGCTTGGTGCAATGGTAAAATTATCCAGTTGTGATCTTGAGGTCATGTGTTCGATCTACGAAAATAATCTCTCTGCAAAAAGTATGAGAAAATGTTGCGTACATCAATCCTCTTCAAAACCCACAAAAGTGGGATTGTTTCGTGCGGCTTAGTTGTTGCTGTATATTGAATGCTAATGTGCATTTCTCAATTTGATGTCAAATCAAATGTAATATAATTGGAGAAAATTTATATGATCTCCTAGGAGATAGTTTTTTTTTGGTATTGCATGATTGTGAATTTATCTAAATTCTTGTCGTTTATATATCTCACGCAATCTTTGACGACCTCTACGACTATGAAATTTGTTTTACTATTCAAGAAAGTCATGAATCTTATGCCATTATATTTATGGAAGGATACAATGTTATCTAATTTGTCTACAATATTGAGATAAACATTAATATGAAAAATAAGAGAAATAATTATATAGAGAAATAAAGATTTTTATCCAATATGTGAACATTTTCTTGTACTAATAATATGCCAATAAAAGCAATTGTAACATGAAAGTTACGTGGAAAAAGAGATTTTCTATCGTATATTGAACAAAGTCCATCTTGCGATAATATATATATTATGGTTTATATATAGTAAGTGACATATATAGTATTGTCTACGAAAATGACAAGAACTTTGACTTTGATGCTATAATTGATGGGAGGATCGACACACTACATGAGATGAATATTATATTTACTTTTGTCACATGCAAATATCAAGTCTACAGTGATTGAGCAGCTACTACATGTTGGGTGAATGGTCTACAATGTTTGGGGGTGAACGGTGTTACACTAATTTTTAATCTAATTATCAATTTTAAACATTCTCTTGATTACTTAGACAAGTTCTCAATTAACTTTTAAAATGTGGAAGTGAATATAAATGACAAGTAATCAAACACAATAAGCAATATAAACATAATAAATTTATAGTGGTTCGACAACTTGCCTACTCCACTACCTAAGCATCCCGCTTTTGATTTTAAACTCTAGTTTACTAGTTTAAAGTGCAAGAGAATTTACAAGCTAAGATTCCGACCCTCTCCCCGAGAGTACCTCCAACACATTTTCTTCTAAGGACTACACAACTAACCCTAGCAAACTAAGTTAACACTAGGGGACTTATGCTTCTACATCAAGACAATCATCAAACTTACATTTTTAAACACAAAGAAATAAATCAAAAAATACAACAACAAATGGAGCAATAAACAACCAATGTATACTTAGCTCCAACATAAGTTTTCTAGTTCCCTTAATGCCTTGAAAAGATGAATTGTTGAGGATTCGAAGGCAAAATCAAGGCGTGAACTCAAAACCAGGGTTTCCCCAAGAATTTGGCTCAATCAAAGCAAATGTTTATCAAATGGTGACATAATAAGCTCTACGGAGTCAAATGAAGATTGTCAAGGCCTTTAAATAGGCAGATGACAAGGCAAGCTTCAAACACAACATGTTGAAATGGCTATAAAAAGAGCCGTTGGGCCCTCTGATCACACATCGATTGATGGTCGGTCGACCGACCTTCGGCCGAACTTCGACTCATAACTAGGTTAAGGCTGATTTTTTGATTTTTCAGGTTTTGGATTTAGGACCAGGTTTTAGGGTTCTTTGCATCATAATAAGGATTATACATTTATTCTAGACACTATAGACCTATACTCTAACTTCTCGACGAATTTCGAGCATCGACGAGCGTCCTTCCGATTTTGCCAATTTGGTCATTTTTTAGATAGCGGACGTCGTGCGCTACTCGACTTGGAACCTGAAATATTTCTTCATGAAACCATTAGTTTCATATTTGTTATCATCAAAATCGAGAATAAGGCCTAGGTTGAAAACCTTAGACAAGCACTACCTAAGCACACCGCTTAGGATTTCAAACAAATCCACTAAAACAAACACTTTGACACTTGGATCTACACCTAGCCGACAAGGCTACCAAGCAAGAACAAGACTTTCCTGATCTCAACACGAGTACAATGAAGCAATAAAAAAAATCAAACAAAAACACACAATAACATGATAAGATGAAATAAAACTTATCGTTCGAAGCACGAGTCCTCTTCTTTTCGCCTTCACCTAGCGCCAATGGAGGAAGCCTTTAAGAATGATGCACTTTAGGTTCAAGGTTTCTAAAAGGCTAGGTCTCAAAAATGATATCAATGAGGCTACAAGAACTAGGATGTACACTTTTTGATCTCACAAGGATGCAAGGGTCATTCATTATAGTCTAGGTCATTAAGAACTAGTGTAGGAAGGCAGTATTTATAAGTTTCCCTATACTATGGTTCGAGTAAGAAGCTGTTTCCATGGCTAGAAAACTAGCTATTATAGCGTTGGCCAAAGGTCAAATGAAGTTCGATTACTTGACGGTTGACCGAGCTGCAACTGGAGCTCATTATAAAAGTACAAAACATAACGATCAAAGTTCGGCCGACCAAGGATCGATTGAAATTTAGGTTCAGGGTAGATTTTGGATTTATGGGGTTTCGCATCTCGATTTAGTTGCTTCGAAGTGCAAACATTCTTAAGTGTCACACCCCAACTTAGGGTCGTGTGACCGGCCAGGGTCTACATACTACCCTGTAGCCTACTACCTACACTAACCATCAAGAAAACCAGAACACATCGAATAAAAGAAACCACAATGCAATTTTATTTAGATTTTCAAAGTTCACAAATATATGTTTCAACCAAAAGAAGAAAAGCTAACATCGTCACAAACTGGAATATCTCAAGTTTAAAGTTTATTACAAGCTTTAAAAAACAACAACTATTAGTGTAGGAAAACGACAACACAAACAGCTAGAGTATGACTAAAGGACACCGCTACGAGATTGGCACTACCGCCTGCCCTCCAGCTGCACCATGACGACAAGCCTCAACTCACTGATCATGCTATGCAAAAAAAAAGAAACAAACCGTGAGTCCACCTGGGACTCAGTGAGCGGTTCTTCCGAACCTCCACTTAATACTCAAATAGGCATGCATAAACATATAAGGCAACATAGTACATAATCAGGGAGGTAAGTTACTTTTGATATGACTACCGACCCCATGGGTCATTCTGTATAGACCATATATTAGAAAAACCCGTCATAACGGCCTAATTAAGCCACTTGGCATCTAGCCCTTAGGGCCTACTTATGGTCTAGGAATTTCGGCTATACCCAGCCCTACCATACAAGGTAGAATCACACTGGCCGCTCGGGCCACAACATATCAAGATGAAGTCAAGAAATCTCGGGCCATCGACTAGGATGGTCTACTATTCTCCAAACACCGTCTAGGGTAGGGATAGCTAGTCCCACCCAACTGGGGTCTGACATCTAGCGGGCCCGGTGGTGCATCTCAAGACCCAATCACTGGTCGAGTCAAACATTGGTCATTTCCAACTACCCATGCTTCTCGGCAGACCATCGCAATCACATCACACAATCAAAATGTCCTAGGGTTTCCTTATATACACATCGGGCAGTTGCCCGCATCCGGCCCTAACCCGGCATGTAGGGTCAATAATTCAATGTTACCCTTCCGAAAATGTGTACACCTAATAATTCTAGGTTTCCAAAAATGAATACAAGAGTCTTAGAAGTTGTGTCATTCCCTAGTTAAGTTTCCATAAATAGCACACACCTCAGATTTTTCATGTTAATCATCTAGCGTCATATACTATCCTTGCTAATGTGAAATACATGTCATAAACTTGAAAATGTACCCAATAACAAAACGGGACAGCATATAAACTATAAATGAATTCCTTCACGTCACATACTATGTATAGTCACATGATTCAATAATAAAGAATTTAAATTCTGCATTAGACCATAAACTCAGCAAGGAATTAAATTATCTAACACGGTAGTAATATCACAAATTTTCTGAATTTGAATAGGGAAGATCTAAGATGGTTACTATTCTACCATTCTTCTAAATTACTTGTACCAATGTAGTAATCTTACTTAGTTAGAGTCTTACCTAATGTCATCGTATTTCTAATTGCAGCACCAATAGACCATAACAGCTTGTAAACAATAATTTCAGCAATTAAGTAAACATTTACAGCAAGTAGTTATTTAATCTCAGCATATAAAAAAAGATTCTAGCAACATGAACATGTAGAAGGTATTCTAATACATCTCAAAGCGGGAAACATTTTACCATTAAGGCACATCAATTATCTATTAAACTCTATCAATTTGCTGCTTAATTTCAGCACGTTACACTAAATCGCAGCAAGATCAAGTAAGGTAGAAACCAAAATGTAGGTGTTCTACACAAGAGGATAGCCTACAAATGAAATATTCTTCTACCCCTTTTGTCATTCTATCCTCACATGACGATCACTTGAGAAATTCACTTCCAGAAACTCAAACCCTCCCTTTTCCCCCACTCGGTCGAGCCCTAACTCAAGGGTTTTCATCAATCGGCCGACCCTAGGGATTAGGAAGATGAGTACTTTTCCATGTTATAAGTTTTCTTGATCTATATGCACATATAACATACACAAAGATTCAAATCTACACGATTAAATCACACGAGAACTTTGGGGAAAAATTTGGCATGACCTCCCCTCTTTTCCTCTATTCAGCCAGCACCTAGATTCAAGAAAACATCGCGAGAAAAACCTCAAGACCAAACATCTACATCTTGAGTGAGAAACAAGATCAAAGCCACGGAAATCGACAAGGAATCATCACGAAAAGTCGGCATCATCAAAACCACAAGGGTTCGGCTAGGGCCTCCCCTCAAGTCCTAGGTTCTACCACTCACCTTGATCAAGGAGGAAGAAGAGGTGGACGTATGCGATCCCGATCCTTCCGACAGCGACACGACTTCCGGCGCCGACCCAAACTCCTCTCCTCCTCTCCCTCTTGCTTGGCTGTGTGCGGCTCAATGATGAGCTACACAGCTTGTAGATGATGGTTTTATTCCCTCATCTACAATGACCTTTATGCCCCCCACCTAACTTAACTTAGTTCTCACTTGACTCAGCCCGTGTTCGGTTCGGGCTCCGGTTCTATCCGCATGCATGAGTCGAACTCGACTCCAATGAGATATTTAATGCATAATAGGGAAATATCCACCTAACCCATTTAAATTTCATAAGCCGAGTTATATCTTCTACTCGATGCGATTCCGCGGCTCGACTCGACTAACTCTTGATCTGGTGCGCTGCACCACAAATTTAGATTATCATATTAGGAAATTTTTCGGGTCTTACATTAAGACTTACCCAAACACCATACAAGATACTAATAAAATGAAAATCTTTTTGTGTTATTGACGAGTATCGTTAAGCTCCTTTTTCCATTTCATATCGCTTTCGCATTATTTTCGTATCGCTTTGACTTTTTTGATTATCAAATTTAACCCAAAATTTTTAACTTGATGAAACCTCTAGACATTTATTTATGTTGGGGAGGTGAGGACGGGGCGAGCAACAAAAACAACGCTATAGAAAAATATAAAACTGATCCTCAAAGCAAGTGGCAAGCAGATCCATTCATCTCAGATAAATGAAATCAAGATAAGGAATTATACCTTTGTAGACAGTGTTCCGCCTTCGTATCCGCAAATCCAAGATCTCGATCTTGCTTCGGATCATAGTTGCTACCAATAACGAACACCTTTTGCGGATAGCACATGAACGAATGGGATGAACTGGGTAGCGTCCGAGTGCTAGCTTGGTGGGTTTCAAAACTCCTTTTGATCTCTCTCTCTCTCTCTCTTTGGGTGGAGGTTGGTTGCCACATAAGGGGGTCAACTCCTTCAAAAGGAGGATCATCGTCATATGAACATCTGAGGTGGATATTTATAGATGCATAAAAAAATATAGATCGCGTCATCACAACCATTGACCGATTTAGGACCATATCTGGAATTATAAAACACTTTTAATAGATGAATATAATATATCCTTAATAATAATTATCAAGGTCAAATTACCTTAATTTGAGATTCTAATTTTAATGTATCATTTAATAACGATTATTAAAGATACATTACCTAAATTATGATAAACATAATTCTAATTTTAAAATCTCATTTAAAATTAAAAATAATTAATTCCGATTTGAAAACTCATTTTTAAATTCGAAATTAATTCTAAAGATAAATATCAAGAGAGAATTAATTGGGTTATTTGTCATGCGGATCTAATCCGATGAATATAACCTAAAGCCCAATTCAGTTCGTTCTATGCGTGAGACCCTGTAGGCTAACTTAACATTGGCAGTATGTCCAAAACTCATTTGCAGCTCACAAGTCATAAGTGGCCTATAGCAAGACATTATGACTATTCAAGTTAAGTGAATGCCCACTATAAGAATACGAATCATCACCGACGGCTACTATCATTGCTAAGCTGTCGGTGATGGTTATCAACGACGAGCAACACCGTCGTTAAAAACCATGGCTGATGCAATTGTCGTTGATAATTATGTCACACCCTAATTCCACAATGGTGTGACCGGCCAAGGTATACAAGCATACCCCGAAGCCTGACTCAAATCACAAACCACAAAGATAAACCAAACTTTTATTTCAAACTCCAACCACTAACAAAAGATTATAAACAAAACAATTTCATCCTTTATTAAAGAAAGCGCGAAAACATGAATGTTCAACCGAAACAACTTTAAAGAATGCTTGAAACAATAAATGAAATAAAGAAACCATAAATGAAATAAAAAACAATAAGTCTTGATACAGGACTCTCTTTATATTTGACCACTACCCTAGCTCTAACTTCGACTTGTCACGAGGTCTGCCCTGAACCTGCTGCTCCCAGCTACGCTACTCAGACACTCCAGTGTTACTACTGGTTCTGACCTGGTGCTGCTAAAAGGCAAGAATACAAAAGGTAAGTCCACATTGGACTTAGTGAGTGGCTCGGTCCTGAGCCCACCACGGTCCATAGTTAACGGTTATACAGAAAGCATAGTGACTGCATAACAGATAATTTCCATAGTACAATGAATAATTTCTTAAACTCAGAAGTAATCTTTTATTTATGTAAATCCAAAATAGCCCATGCATAACCCATACAGAAAAGAAACCACATATTCATACAAGCATATTTCCAAATCATACAAGTTAGTCACTAGGACATGCCCAGTGAGCTTCCTGCCCATGGTTCTTGAACTAGGCAGACTCTCTAGCCTCAATAACCCCAATTGGTTGGGAAAACCCTCCAACCAGTGCCACTCCGGAGTCGGTCGTCAGTGTGGCTCGCTGACGAGCTTCCCGGTCCACACCTCCCCCGCTGATCCGCCCAACCAAACCCCCCAATTCCATCCACAAACACAAGTATACTACATATGATGAATACACCAACAATGTATACACACACTAAATCCAGCCAGTTCGTTCAAATTAAATGTTACCAAATAGAGGCTTAGAAATAGAACATAGCTACACAAGTATTCTAGGCCCATTTCCACTCCGGCACCTCAAGATTCTGAAGCAGCCCTGCAGGTCTCAAATGCTCGGCCTTAACCTGTTGACAGACCAAACACTTAGACACAAACTCAGCTACCTCCCTCTTCATCCCTCTCCACCAGTAATGCTGCCGCAAATCACGGTACATCTTGGTGGCTCCTGGATGCAATGTAAAAGTGGAATTATGAGCCATCACAAGTACCTGTCGGTGGACCTCTGCCATATCAGGTACCACAATCCTATCCCTGAACCTTAACACACCCTCTGCATCAATCCTAAACCCTTCGTCCGCATCTCCCCTCTCAACCAGATCTCGGGTTAGAGCACAAAATGCATCCTCACCCTGGGCTGCTTGGAGCATATCCACTAAAGTGGATTGGACGCGAAGATGCGCCACCATACCACCCGAGTTAAACACCGATAACACCGCTCCATTCCCCAAACATTCAGCAAGCTCCCTTGCCAATAGCCTCCTCCTCATAGTCAAATGTGCTTGTCTGCCCATAGATTCCCTGCTCAATGCATCAGCCACTACATTAGCTTTCCCAGGATGGTATAGAATGGTGCAATCATAGTCTTTCAACAATTCCAACTACCTTCTTTGCCTCAAGTTCAATTCCTTTTGAGTAAGCAAGTATTGAAGACTTTTATGATCAGTATAAATCTCACAAGCTTCCCCGTACAGATAATGGCGCCATAACTTCAGTGCAAACACTATAGCTGCCAACTCAAAATCATGAGTCGGGTAGTTCTTCTCATGAGGTTTCAACTGCCTAGATGCATAAGCAATCACCCTACCATGCTGCATCAAAACACAATCCAAACCTACCATAGAAGCATCACAATACACTACAAAACCTCCAGAACCTGACGGTAAGACCAATACTGGTGCTGAAGTCAACCGGTCCTTGAGCTCCTGAAAGCTCTCCTCGCACTTGTTATCCCACTCAAATTTAACCTTCTTCTGAGTCAACCGGGTTAAAGGAGCCGCAATTTGAGAAAAGTTTTCTACAAACTTCCTATAGTACCCGGCCAAGCCCAAGAAGCTCTGATCTCAGCCACACAGGTCGGTCTTTCCCATCTCTGCACTACCTCAATCTTCGCAGGGTCTACCTTCACCCCATCCCTCAACACCACATGCCCCAAGAATCCCACACTGCTTAGCCAGAACTCACACTTGGAAAATTTAGCAAATAATTGATGCTTCCTGAGGGTCTCCAAAACTACTCTCAGATGCTCACAGTGTTCAGCCTCACTTCGGGAGTAAACTAGAATGTCATTTATGAACACAATGACAAACCTATCCAGAAACTCCTTGAACACTCGGATCATCAAATCCATAAATGCAGCCGGTGCATTAGTCAGCCCGAAGGACATGACCAAAAACTCGTAGTGACCATATCTCGTCCTAAAGACTGTCTTATGAACATCCTGATCCTGTATCCTCAACTGGTGATACTCTGACCTTAGGTCGATCTTAGAGAACCACTGTGCTCCCTGCAACTAATCAAAGAGATCATCAATCCACGGAAGTGGGTAGAGGTTCTTGATCGTCACTTTATTTAGCTTGCGGTAATCAATACACATCCGCATGGATCCATCCTTCTTTTTAACAAAAAGTACCGGCGCTCCCCAGGGTGACACACTCGGGCGAATGAAACTCAGATCCATCAATTCTTGCAACTGAGCCTTAAGCTCTCTCAACTCAGCTAGTGCCACACGATATGGGGGAATTGAGATCGGCTTCACCTCTGTCTATAAATCAATGCAAAACTCAACCTCTCAAACCGGCGGCAATCCCGGAAGCTCATCTAGAAAAACATCCGAATATTCACTAACCGCCGGTGTCTCCTCTACCTTCCTGACCAAAATTTCACCCTCCTCAGCCACGGATACAAAATCTAAAAATAACTAACAGCCACTCACGAGCAACTTCCGGGCTGAGATAACCCCGAAAGATTCCCTCCTACCCTCATCCTAGAAAGTGAACGATGGCATGCTTGGCTTATTAAAAGTAATAGCCTTCATTCTACAATCCATAGAGTCATAGTGAGAGGATAGCCAATCCATGCTCAAGACCACATCCAGTTCTAAAGTGGGTAGAACTACCAATTTTGCTTCCAAAGCATGCCCACAAATGGACACCTCACAGCCCTTGAAAACTATCTCGACATGGACAGAATGTCCTGTCGGCATTGATACAACCAAGGGTACCACAAGAGAATCTTTTTCTTTATCAAATTTCATAGCAAAGTTATTAGAAATAAAGGAATGAGTAGCTCTATGATCAAATAGAACAAATGCAGGTATGGAACAAACTGCAAGGATACCTGTCACCACGGTCTTAGATGCCTCAGCATCATCTCGGGTCAAAGTGAACACCCGCACAGGAGCTCTCCCAGATCCACTGGCACGCTGCTGCCCTGAACCCTGAGGCTGATGTGCAACAGAAGCTGCGGATACCAGTGCTTTCCCTCTGGACTGCGCTGCACTAGGACCAAGCGCTGCACTAGAACCATGCGCTGCACTAGAGCCACCCCTGACTGGACAGTCCCTCTTGATGTGATCCGGCTGTCCACACCCGAAGCAAGCATCTGTATGACCAAAGCATATCTCGGTGTGTCTCCACCCACACTGCCCACACTGCGGCACCTCAGCCCTTCTCTGCACCTCAGACCCCACTGTCCACTGAGTGGCCCCCAGCCCTGCACCCAGGCGACCTCTGAAATTGCCCTATCCCCGTCCGAGCGGACGGGCTGCTCCAAACACTATGCCCTCAAAAAAACCTTGACGCTCGCCAAATCCCTGCGGCCTGAATCTCTTCCTGGCTGGCCCATCCTGGGTGAAAGTAGAGTCCTCGGTGAAGTGAATCAGCCTGCCAATCTGAATTCTCAGCCCCTCCACGAATCGCCTGACCCTGTCCGTCTCAGTCGCCACTAGCAGGGGATGATACCGTGATAAGTGGGTGAACTCCACCTCGTACTCTGCCACTGACATATTGTCAGTTTGGTTGAGCTATTCGAATTCCCTTGCTCTCTTCTCCCTTACACTCCTGGGAAGATATTTCTCCACCATAGCCGCCCGGAACTCCTCCCATAAAGGGGGTGGTGCATCAACCCCCCTATGGGACCTCCATACATGGAGCCACTCCTTAGCTGATCCCCTCAGCTACAAACCCACTATCTGCACCATGGCTACTGAAGAACATCCCAACACCTCGCACAACTCTTGACAGTCGTTTAGAAAAGTCGTCACCTCCACACCAGGGTTTGTGCCTGTAAACTGCGGCGGTCTCAATTGAACAAAATCCTTATATGCAACACTGCCTGACACTGCCTCCTGCCAGTCTATCTCCCTAACAACTGGGGGTACTGACTCTGCTGCCCCCTGTGCCACTGGTGCCACTGGTAGCACAGGCTGAGGCTACTGCTGCCTCGACTCTCGCTCCCTACGGAGCTCCTTAGTCAACTCGGTCACCCGAGCCTCTTGCATGGCCACCCAGGATCCTGACCAGCCTCTTCCTGAGCCGACTGCCTACTACCACGGCCCCGGCCATGACCACGACTGCATCCACGTCCACGTCCACCTGAGGAATTACTCCCACTATCGCTCACCACAGTATCATTAAAGGCCTCCATCACTAATTAGAATAGCAACCAAGAACAGGTAATTTAATCTAACAAGAACAATAAAAAAAAATGATACGTACCGCCGCTGGTGCGCAGACTCAGTTCCCCGATCTCATGACTAGGACACACTGTATGCCGACACGCTAGCAATGCCCATACAGTACCCCAATGTCCCTAAAATCGAAGTCAGGACCTAAACTTGGCTCTGATACCACTTTGTCACACCCAAATTCCACAATGCTGTGACCGACCAGGGTATACAAGCATATCCCGAAGCCTGACTCAAATCACAAACCACAAAGATAAACCAAACTTTTATTTCAAACTCCAACCACTAATAAAAGGTTATAAACAAAACAATTTCATCCTTTGTTAAAGAAAGCGCGGAAACATGAATGTTCAATCGAAACAACATAAAGAATGCTTGAAACAATAAATAAAATAAAGAAACCATAAATGAAATAAAGAACAATAAGTTTCGATAGGACTCTCTTTAAACTTGACCACTACCCTCACTCTAACTTCGACTTGTGACGAGGTCTGCCCTGAACCTGCTGCTCCCAGCTGCGCTACTCAGACACTCTAGTGTTACTACTGGTTCTGACCTGGTGCTGCAAAAAGACAAGAATACAAAAGGTAAGTCCACATTGGACTTAGTGAGTGGCTCGGTCCTGAGCCCATCACGGTCCACAGTTAATGGTTATACAGAAAGCATAATGATCGCATAACAGATAATTTCCATAGTACAGTGAATAATTTCTTAAACTCAGAAGTAATCTTTTATTTATGTAAATCCAAAATAGCCCATGCATAACCCATATAGAAAAGAAACCACATATTCATACAAGCATATTTCCAAATAATACAAGTTAGTCACTAGGACATGCCCAGTGAGCTTCCTGCCCATGGTTCTTGAACTAGGCAGACCCTCTAGCCTCAATAACCCCAATTGGTTGGGAAAACCCTCCAACCAGTGCCACTCCGGAGTCAGTCGTCAGTGTGGCTCGCTGACGAGCTTCCTAGTCCACACCTCCCCCGCTGATCCGCCCAACCAAACCCCCAATTCCATCCACAAACACAAGTATACTACATATGATGAATACACCAACAATGTGTACACACACTAAATCCAGCCAGTTCGTTCAAATTAAATGTTACCAAATAGAGGCTTAGAAATAGAACATAGCTACACAAGTATTCTAGATACTGTAATTAAACATATATGCAAACACCCCAATTCATACTAGCACAACATGTAACTGCATAACAGCAGATGAAAATAATTGCTTAAACCACCATGAAATTTACATTTAATAAGAAACTACACTAACTGACTTTAAGGCTGCCATCTACTGATATTTCTAGTACAATAAAAACCAAGGTTCACCCATATAATTACAAGATTAAAGTGCTACTACCATCACTCTAATTTAACTTCAATGTTCAATGTTCCAATTTCTCCCAATCACAGCCAACTCTACATCCAACTAACCAAAGCATAGAACCAATTTATCAAGACTAATTACCGATCAATTAGCAAAGAAGTATATATATGTTAAACTAAACAAAGTTTCAAACTATTCCTCTTAACAGTCGGCACTAACATATATATATATATTTTCAACACCTAATTCACCAATATATATCTACTGTTCAACCTTAATCTAACCTAGATTAATGAATTCCCATCTCCTTCTACTCCTGCCTATATCATGCGGACACAAGAAGAACACAACCTGCTACCGCTGCCATTCCACAATTCCCACAATTCTTAGTTGCTACAATTAACCATTTCAATCTATTTATCAAGAGCAATCATAATACAACCAATAGGTAATCATTTATCAAGAAAGCTTCAAACACCCTCGTGGTAGTGGGTGGCTACACCAATCCAAGTTCCACAATGTATATCATTATGACACAATAAACCCAGAAATCCAATAAGAATTAACATAGAAATCCCCACCAAACTCAACTGAAGAAAAACTTAACATCCCCAAGGAAATCTCCACACTTCTTCATGAGAAGAGGCGGCAAGGTGAGGAAGAAAGCATGGGTTTGGCAATGATTTAACCACTCACCGGCAATGAAAGGCCAAGGGAAGACCGATGATCGCCGATGTCAACAACTGGTCCGGCGGCGAATCCTCTTCCGTCACCTCCTCCGTCGCCCTCTCAAATATCGCTACCTCCTTCTTTTTTCGGCTTTGGATGTGTGCGGCTGTAGCAACCGCACCATCCAATAAACTCTTTTTTTTACGATTCTACCCCTCACTTAATCCAACTGTGGTTTCTACCTAACTCGACCCACACTTGTCCGAATTGGGTTCCGAATGAGTCATCGGACTCGACTCAACTAATAATCCAGAACCTAGAATAAAATAAAATAAAATACTAAACACGCGCAAAGGCCTCACCTTAAATCATATTATCCGGCACTTCCTCCGACCCGCTCCGATGCGCATCCGCATCGTCCGACTGAAAAATAATTAAATTAAATTATAAAAATTACGGGTATAACAAATTAGCAATTGTCGGCAGAGCCGTTGCAAATAATATTATATGTGACGACCACTAGAGCCATTGCAAATAATATTATTAAAGACAACCGCAAGGGCCGTCGCTAGTGTGTTCTAGAACATCGACGATTGGGGCGACCGTCGCTGATGGTTCCATCACATTACCAACGGCCCCAGCCATCAATAATATAAAAAAATAAATGATTTTTTAAAATCATCTTTACAAATTTAACCACGCAGACCACACACAAAACACAAAATATAAATTAATTTATATTTGTATAAACCAAAATTAAGCAACATCATCGTCATGCAAAGTATTCTTAGAAGTAATCAAAACAAGTATTTTTTTAAATAATCAAAATAATTACTTTTTAAGTCCATCAAATATAATCTCACATACGGATCGAACAGAGGAGGTAACTCAATGCCGGAGCGAGCTAAAAACTACGCCATCATCGTCTGCATGTTCTCAATCATCTGTCTCTGCCGCTTCATCATAGTAGGTTACAAGTCTTGCTAGTCCATTAGCAAACTCAAATATTTTGTCATCAATTTCAACAATGTGTTCAATTGTATAAGATCGAAGCCAACTAGGGAATTCACGATTGCGTAATCTCTCCAATTCCTCCTCACTACTAATTAAGGGCTTGTTTGGTACATTGTATAGTACTAGCATGTATAGTTCTAGTCAGTATTGACTAACCTGTATAGTATTAGCATGTATTGTACTATTATTATACAATGTTTGGTACACACATGTACTAGTCTGTATAGTACTAATATGTATTGGTTAACCTGTATAATATAATATTATATTATATTATATTATATTATATGTAATATATTATAATAATATAATATAATATGATATATAATATATATTATATAATGTATAATAATATATATTATATAATGTATAATAATATGCATTATAATATTATATTATATGTAATATATTATAATAATATAATATAATATAATATAATATAAAAAATTATATAATATATTTTATCATTAAAAATATCTCATAAATTAAAATTATTATTTTTAAATATTTTTTAATATATTTTTTAATATTTTTTAATATATTTTTAAATTTTTGGTCGGAGGTAAAATGAGTATCCAAAATATTGAAAGTTCTAGTGCATGTTAATGAAGAGCTTTGAGAGTGTATTACTAATACACCTTATGACAGCTTATGAGGTACTATTTTTAGTACAGGTATTAGTTAATACTCTTTCCAAACACTGTATAATATTATCCTAATACTATACAGGAGACTTATACAATGTACTAAACAGATCCTAAGTATTGTTAAACCATCGGTATGTCAAACATTTCATTGAACTGTTGAATCTCTGGACAATTGAGTAATACATACAAGTGTATCAAATGACACTCTTCATCGCTCAAGTATCGAGATGGATGAGAACCCAAAGCGCGACCAGGGTGATAAAAGATATTTAAACAACCATCTGATGGTCGAACTATGCCATCGTTGTTCCTTGGAAGACGATTATATCTTGTCTAAACTGTCGATTCAAAATAGAATGAACATAATGTTGAAATTTCTTGAATGATATATGCTTCACATATTGAACCTTCAACAATTATAGTATTCCTGACTTTTTTCTTCAAACGATTCATGTATCTCTCAAAAAGGTACATCCACCTATATTGAACAGGACCACCAAGTCGTGCCTTATAAGCCAAGTGTATCGATAGACGCACTATCGAGTCAAAAAATGCTAGAGGGAAAACCTGCTCCAACTTATATATGATTTCAACAGTGAAATTTTGCTTCTGATGACAATCATAAGTGTTAGTTCCACGAGCCCATAATATTTTCAATTCATTAATTAGGGGTCAAAGAAATACATCAATTTCTTTTCGTGAACGTACCCATAGGACCAGAAATAATCATTGAAAGAAAGATGAATTCATCTTTCATACACATTGATGGCGTCAAATTATAAACTATTAATAACACTGGTCAAAGTAAATATGGAGACGAATGATCGAATGGATTGAAACCATCAGTGCATAATCCCTGAGCAGACTGACTTAACAAATATACCTAACACATCGTATGATATTCTATCCTTTTGTCACACGATATTTGGACCAAGCATAAGACATGGATTATATCATCCTTATATTGCTCAATCTGATTTCTTAATTCTTGAGCAGACTGACTTAACAAATGACATTGATACTCTTATCAATTCATTTGAGCACGATCATGCATTTCCTTAGTCTTACTCATCAAAGGGTCTACAGATATCTCTCTCATACATTCATCTTAAGGATAATACAATGGTTCTAGACCCTAAACCAATTTTAAATTGCCTAAATTGTGACCAACATAATTCTAATTTTAAATCTCATTTAAAATTTAGAATAATTAATTTCGATTTCAAAACTCCTTTCTGAATTCGAAATTAATTTTAAAATTTCCAAGAGAGATTTAGTCGATTAACTTGTCATGCAGATCCAATCCGATGAGTCATAATCTTAAGCCAATTCGGTTTGCCCTATGTGTTCGACCCTATAGGCTCACTTAACATTGGCAGTAGGTGCAAATCTCATTTGCAACCCACAAGTCATAAATGACCTCTAGCAAGATATTATGACTACCCAAGTCAAGTGATGTCGGTGATCTGAATATCTCAACTCACAGTATGATACTCTGTTTTTTTATCACGCGATATTTGGATCAAGTATAAGGCATGGATTATATCATCCATATATTGCTCAATTTGATTTCTTGATTCCTGAGCAGACTGACTTAACAAATGATATTGGTACTCTTATCAATTCATTTGAGCACGGTCATGCATTTTCTCAGTCTCACTCATCAAGGGACCTAGAGATATCTTCCTCATACAAGCATCCTAAGGATAATACAATGATTCTAAACCCTAAACCAAGACTCTAAGGTGTTGTTTGGTTAGCGAAAATTATTTTCTGATTTGGTTTCAGTGAAACTGAAAACTTGGTTTCGAAAACTTGGTTTTGGTTTCTAGTTTTCAGTTTTCTGAAAACGCGTTTGGTTAATAAAAACAACGTCAGTTTTAGTTAGTTGAAACCAGTAAATAATTATTTGATTATAAAAAATAATATTAATTTTCCTTGAACATTTTTAGTAGTAATTAAATGTTTAGTTAGTTTACAAAATTAAATATTTGTTAATATGGTTACAAAATATTTAAATGATTTAATTAATTAAGTTATTGGTAATTTAAGATTTTTTTGTTCAATTAGATATAAAAATTAATTAATAGTTATTATAAAATTTTAAAAAAAAACAAGTCCAATTATCTAAAATTAGGTTTGATTAAATTATAAATAGACCAACTTTAAGAAAATTGAGTTATTTAGGTGTTGTTTGGTTAGCGAAAATTATTTTCTGATTTGGTTTCAGTGAAACTGAAAACTTGGTTTTGAAAACTTGGTTTTGGTTTCTAGTTTTCAGTTTTCTGAAAACACGTTTGGTTAATAAAAACAACATCAGTTTTAGTTAGTTGAAACCAGTAAATATTTATTTGATTATAAAAAATAATATTAATTTTCCTTGAATATTTTTAGTAGTAATTAAATGTTTAGTTAGTTTACAAAATTAAATATTTGTTAATATGGTTACAAAATATTTAAATGATTTAATTAATTAAGTTATTGGTAATTTAAGATTTTTTTGTTCAATTAGATATAAAAATTAATTAATAGTTATTATAAAATTTCAAAAAAAAACAAGTCCAATGATCTAAAATTAGGTTTGATTAAATTATAAATAGACCAACTTTAAGAAAATTGAGTTATTTAAAATTTGGGTTTGAGTCAATTAGATATAAATTGGTTTAATTATTTTATAAATTTAAGATAAAAGTTTGAGTTAAAAATGATGATTTTTATTTTTATTTTTAAAAATTCGATATAGTTTGATTTATTTTTAAATTAATTAATTTTATAAAAAAATATTTATAATTACAAAGTTGTCACAACATTTTGATAACGAAACCGACAGTCTCGAAACCACAGAAAACAACATTCTGTTGTTTTCATTTTTATTAAGAAAGCTGGTTCCGTTTTCATTCTGGTTTCGATTCAGTTTCACGAAAACACTAAACCAAACACGTTTTCGTAAGCAGTTTTGGTTTCAGTGAAACTGAAACCATGAAAACAAACTTGGTTTCGCTAACCAAACAGGCCCTAAGTCTTTGTCATCTTCCGAGTAACGATCAAGTCCTTATTTTTTTCGATTTCACATTGTTCTTCCGATTATAGACTTCGTGTTTAATTCAACTTGGAACTTGAAATTATTTCTCATTAAATAATTAGTTCCAAGTTCGTCATCATCAAAATCAAGATTAAGATCAATGTTGAAAATCTTATGCCAACATGTTGCATGGTGTGAACTAAGGGGTATTCAATTGAGAGGAGTACAAAAAGAAGAGATTTGATTTTTTTTATTGGAACGTATTTGTAGTTTTCTTCTAAGTTATTTTATTCCGTACAAAATTATATATCAATAATTGCATAAGACTCGCTCTTTAACATTGTATAAGTTATAAAATCTAATGTCTTGATCATATCAATTTATTCTGTCCTATCATATATTTCAAGTCGCAAAGTCGACCCTCAAAGAATATTTAGATAAAAACAACCATGACAACTCTTTAAGGAAAATTACAAGGAATGATATGCAATATTTTAAATTTTAAATTGGGCCTTGAACCGATTAATCGACATTTAGGTTGGGACAAAAGATCAGGGGTGAAAGCAAGGAATTAAAATCAGGTGAGAAGGGGCAAACTCCAAATTGGCAGGTTGCGAGGTGTTAGACATGTGGGGGTTGTGGCACAGTGGAGGTTCAATGTGACCATGTGAGACTGCAAGGGCTACTTCGCAACACCATGCAATAGTTGTAGCCTGCAGATAAATCTGATGCCAATTAGATTCCAGGAATCACAATTTCTCAGCAATCCTGGTGTGAACAAGGCTGGATCGCGACCACACAACAACCCGGCCAAGCACAGACGAGGGTAGAGACATGACGCATGGATCCTGGTTGTTGGTTGGGTAGGTTGGGTGCAGGGCTGCGTGTTAGGATGCGGAGAGGAAACGTAGTGGAAAATAATAATTTAAAATTTTTAAAATATTTCGAAAATATCAATTTACTTTAGCGATTCTAAGGTGTAATATCCTAGATATTAATATTTCTTTTCTATTCTTGTTTATGATTGTCAGCCTAGCGAGTTAATTCGAGGTCGAGCCGAGTCGACTCATGATCCGATGCGAGCTTGCGAGCTCGGATAAGTGGGAGTTTGAATTATGCAATTCCTTTCCCTGCATAGATAAAATTTATTTAATTATTCTGTTGCGTATGCTTGAGTTATTAAATTGTATTGCATGAGTGTGCATGTGTTTGATGCCTATGTGGAGCATGAGGTTAGATTAAGTTTTAGTCGGGTTAGCGGGTTTGGTTTCGGCTCGAGGTGGATGCAGGTTGTTAGGGTTGAGGGTTTGGGGAGGGATTTATAAACCCTCCCCCTTTGGCATGCGGCTCCCTATTGGAGCCGCAAAGGCTGATTGAGAGAAGAGAGGAGCCGCCGCCCCTCCCTTCTCTCTCTTGGAGCCACCGAGCAAGGCTAGTCGCCGACTTCCCCTCTCTCCCTCTTTTCCCATTCCTTGGAGCCCAAGCCGTTAGCTTGGTTGAAACTGGCGCCCCTTACCCCTCTTGGTTGGAGCCGCCGCCCCCTTGAGCCTTGGAGCCGTCGCCCCTTCTTGATGAGCCGAGCCGCCGCATCTTCAAGGCCGGATTTGGAGGCCATCAATTTGGAATTTTTCGTATTCTTTCTTCCTAAATCATGTGAGTGGCTATTCCCTCCCATTTTTTGTGGTTTTTTTGAATTCTTGAGCCGTTCTTGAAATTCAAAGTATTGTTGTGAGCTTTTCTCGTCGACTCTCGAATTCTCGCCGTTTCTTTTGTGATTGCCATGCGATAGTAGACCCGAAAACCCCCCTATGGGGCTCGGCAGCCCTAGGATGACCCTAGGGGTGCTCGGCCAAGGTGGAGGAAGGGGGTGCCCTCAAGGTGTTTGATGAAATGCCTAAGAGAGGACTCTTGTGTATTTTTGAGATCTATGCTTTGAATTGCTTACCGATTTAGGTTTCTATATGATAATGCATGCTTTGTAATTAATCTGTAATTTTTGGATAGTAATCATGATTTTCAAAGATAGGGTTTGATCTTAATGCTATATGTGTTCTTGACGTGGGTTTTTGATTATGAAGCTTGATTCTTTCTAGTCTTGTTTAATAAATATGTATGATGTGAGATTTATCTCAAAATTTATAATTTGGTTTTGATGGTAATTAAAGAGTTAATTTCTGTGAATTTCGGATTAATTACCACGGTTTGCTGAAAACTTAATCTTACTGAAATTTCATGTTGAGTTGTTGATTCTGAGCTGATTTTAAAAACGTTGTTGTGATATGTATAGTTTACTAAACATAGTCATGTAACCTATCATTTCGACCAGAAAATATAGTCTGGATCCATAGGTCACATTTTGGAAGTCAGATTCGACTTGGGTACACCAATTTCGGGCTCAACAGTAAACTAAAATCAAAACTCTAAAATAAAACCCTAATCTTGGTGATGATAATTTTAATTGCATAATTAAAATTCAAGGGACAATATAATCTATTATGAACCAACAAATTAAGTTTTATGCATGAAATAAAATCTCATGGGTTTATGATGTTACGGGTCTAGGAGTTGTGATCGGGTATTCGGTGATGTAGCGTTCCCAATAAAGACATCGCTAAGACACCGTAGGAGACACTTGACTTAGGTCATATTACATCGTTCCCAATAAATCCTGATTGTTCTTGTGTTTCCTTGTGGAACAAGTTCAGACGGGCAAATCCCGATTGTTCCCAAGTTTCTTTTAAGAAATAAGTTCGGACAGACAAATCCCGATTATTCCTGTGATATCTTAAAGGGATAAGTTCGGACGGGCGAATCCCAATTGTTCCTTCGCGTCTCGTGGAGCAAGTTCGGACGGGCAAATCTCGATTGCTCCCGAGTTTTTTATTATAGGATAAGCTCGGATGGGCCAATCACGATTATCCTAGTAACCCTGGTGTATGATTTGTTGCCTTAGGGCACGGTAGGTTAAGGCTTGTTGTACTTCACTACTAGAGTGTTGGTTGCCTTCGGGCATATGGTGGCCAGATGGCCTAATAGCTAGTCACACTCTTGTGACTTTATTCCTATTTGAGACAGGTGTATTATTATATACTATATGTCTATGATTGGTTTCTCGTGGGGATTGGTAGAATCGCTCACTGAGTTCTTTGAACTCACTCGTTATCATTTTATTTTTTTTTGCAAAGCCTGACCGGTGAGGTGGGCTGGAGTACTTGGCGCAGCTAGAGGGGAGAGGAGCCACATTGATCTTATAGTAGTCCTAGTTAGGGGTCGTAGTTGAGTCTTTGGTAGTTTGGCATGCACCTGTGTTTTAGTATTTTGGAGTTTTTTATTCCAGATTTCAATTGTAAATGAACCGTTGAACATTGATTTATTATTTCTGCACTTTACTATTTTGTTAAACTTACTTATAATGAAATCTGGTTTGGTTTTTCACTTGAAATAAAACTCATTACATTTTTTTCGCTATATTTTATTACTATTATAAGTTGGCATGTGCATGGGTTAGGCTGCGGGGTATAGGCACGTATACCCTGGCCGGTCACGTGAGCCTAAGTTGGGGCGTGACATAAGGAATTCAATCATGAGAGGAAGGAGATAAGTTATACCTCAAGCCGTAGGGAAAAGGGGCTACTCCGATCCTAAATCCGAGATGCATACGTGCACTCCCTCCAACGCAAGTCCACACCAAGCGCCTTCAACGCACGAAAAACAAGTTTCTCAACTCTGGTTTGCACCAAAGAAGTGCTGACCCTTCCACCAAGAATCAGACAACGGGCAAATGGAGAAAAGCGATAAGAAACCATGGAACTAATTGACACAAGGAGACAATACCTTGCTGGGATTTTTGGACTCCTCCAAAAACTAAATCGGTAGCAATTTCCGACGGGGAAATAATCTGATGGAGCTTCACCAAGCTAGCGGATGAACAAGAAGGGAAACTCCAAGGTGCGGCTAGGGGTTTGGAGATGATGAGATTGCTTGGATATTAATTCTAAATTAATTATGAATTAATTCAAAATTAAATCTATCAATCAAGTGTAGGGCCAACACCAATATATAACCTCAAAGGGTAGATTACTATAGCCAACCCTTGTTCAAATGTGAACTCACCTCGGAATTTGAAATTCTGGGGTTTACCTCCAATTAATTCACTATCTGATTGTGATGAATTAACTAATTCCCTATCTGAGATGGGATGAATTAAATTCAACTCCCTATCAAATAGGGAGTCTAAACTAATCTCTCTATTTAATAGGTAGACCATGCTTTGTCTCCCCTGATTCAAATTCGAATTCGAACTAAAAATTCTATTCAAAATAGAATTTATATTTCCCTCATTAGAGCCGACCCACCTTGAACCATGGTGTTGTTCAAATACCCACACTAGAAGGGGGTGAATAGTATTAGATTAATTTTAACTTCAATTCAATTTCTTTTAAATCAATTTCAACTTTAACCCAAATTAAGTGCGACTAAATGATATGCGACAACAAGTATGAAAAACAATTATAAGCAATAAAACAAGACAATGTAAACTCGAAAGATTATAGTGGTTCGGCCAACCGCCTACTCCACTACCTTGGCTCCACACCAAGGATTTTTAACCAATCCTTTATAGACAATGTGTTTCCCTTTGAATACAATCGAGGACTCGCTTCCCAACCTTTTGAGAATGCCTCAAACCTATTCACCTAGGCAAAATATAATTCTGCAAAGGAAACCCTAAGGTATTTAACCTAGCACACCTAGCAAGCTTATAATGAGAATCAAGTTTAATAACAAGTAAAACAATGACAAAAGGAGCTAAAGATTAAACCACATAAATGAGCTCCTTGCAAAGCCTTCAATGCCTCCAACTCTTCAAGTCGTTAAGTTCGAATCGAAGTAAGAGTTGAGGCGAGAAGAACGCTTGAGGAGGATGAGCAATCGGTGAAGCAAGCGCGTAGAAATCAAGCTTGGAAGACACAAATCTCTCTTCGAAAGCTTTAGGGCCTGTTTGTTTGCAGGGTTTTCATGTTTTCATTTCATTTGAAACCAAAATCCGACCCGAAAACCCGTTTGTTGACGAAAACGGGTCCTAATTTCAAATCGATTTTGCAAAATGAAGTTTTTGCGAAACCCATATTGTACATGAACCAAAATTCTACTAGGAGTAGAATTTTGGTTTTCGCGAAAAATACCCAAAACGGGCGGTGACAAACTTGTAAATAAAACAAGTTCTCCACCCGTTTCGCAAAAACGAACAAAACCCGACTCATGCTCGTTAGGTCTTCTATCTCTCGCGACACCCCGACCCTGGGTTTTTGGAACTTTGGTTTTTGGATGTTTTTTGCCTCTAGAACTTGATCGAGGCGTTTGTGTGTTGACCTCGTTCTTCCGACTACACATTCTAGTATTTATTTATTCGATTTTTTCTTGCCGACCCTTCGACTAGATCTATAATAGGGTTTATTTCTTGGCCAAATCTAGGGGTTTAGGGTTCGATCTATGGATTTCTTCTTCCGACTGCTTTCATTATCAATGTGTTCAATATGCATTTCATTCTTGGCCAAATCTAGGGTTTGGCTGGTGTTCGGCTCTAGAGTTTTCTATTCTTCAACGTTTTCAATATGTTGAATGTGTTATCTGTTCAATATTTTAATAATCTATGCTATGATATGTTCAATGTTCTCAGCGTATCTACGCTATGTTCAATGTGTTATATGTTCAATCTGTTCAATCTGTTGATCTATTTTTATTTTGTTCGGCTCTGTTCAATCTATTATTATCAAAGTTAAATCAGTTTTCAATGTTCGGCTCTAGGGTTTGACTGGTGTTTAATATGCTTTCATTCTTGGTCAAATCTAGTGTTTGGCTAGTGTTCGGCTCTAGGGTTTTCTATTCTTCAACATTTTCAATGTGTTGAATGTGTTATCTATGTTCAATGTGTTATCTATTCAATGTTCTAATAATCTATGCTATGATATGTTTAATGTTCTCAGCATATCTATGCTATGTTCAATGTGTTATATGTTCAATATGTTCAATATGTTGATCTATTTTTATTTTGTTCGGCTCTGTTCAAACTATTTTTATCAAAATTAAATCAGTTTTCAATGTTCGGCTCTAGGGTTTGGCTGGTGTTCGGCTCTAGGGTTTTCTGTTCTTCAACATTTTCAATGTGTTGAATGTGTTATCTATGTTTAATGTGCTATCTGTTCAATGTTCTAATAATCTATGTTATGCTATGTTCAATGTTCTCAGCATATCTATTCTATATTCAATGTGTTATATGTTCAATCTGTTCAATCTGTTGATATATTTTTATCAGGTTGATATATTTTTATTTTGTTCAATCTGTTTGGTTATGTTTTTATCCCGTGTTGCTTTTGATGTTATCAGTTATCTATATATCATATATGTATATTATTATGTTCATGTACTGTTCTGTTATCAGTTATCTTTTCATCTATTTGTTCACTGTTAATATTATCTATTTGTTCATGTATTCTTCTTACTATTTATGAGTTCATGTATAATCAGTTATGTCATGTTGTTATTAGTTATTATGAGTTCATGTATCATGGGTTATATTTTCTCAATCGGTTACTTTGATGTTCAATCAGCATAGTAGACAAGCTGTTAGTATTTGCTAGCTATATCATATCTGTATATTATTATGTTCATGTATGTTTCTGTTATAAGCTGTTATTATTATATTTCATGCGTTACTTTGATGGTCTGTTATCAGTTATCTTTTCATCTATGTGTTCACTATTAATGTTATCTATTTGTTCATGTATTCTTCTTACTATTTATGAGTTCATATATTTGTTTGTTAATTCATTTTATGAGTTCATCTACTATTAATATTATATTTTATGAGTTCTTCTACTATTAATATCTGTTGCTCTGTTAGTATACTATGAGTTCATCTACTGTTATTATTATATTTTATGTGTATACATTATTGTTAGTATACTTTATATGCTGTTAGTATACTTTTCAAGTTGTTGGTTAGTATCTATCTGTATTTGTATACTGTGTTTGTATACTTTGTTAGTATACTTTATGTGTTGTTAGTATAATATTTGGTGTTGGTTAGTATACTGTGTTATATAATATAGCTCACTGGTTACTATTTGTGTACATTATTTTTTGTAGCTCACTGTTGCTTGACTGTTATATGTTATCATTATTGCTCACTGGTTATTAACCTTATCTTATTCTATTTTTTGTTATAGTAATATATGCTACTTCACTTCATTTATTCTATTATCTTATAAGTTGAACATATGGGTGGCCATCGGAATCCGAGAGTAAAGCCAGAGTTCTGGCCAAAGAATACCACAGAAGAATTTTTGTACATCTTGCATAATAGATAAGTTGAATTAGGCAATCTCAATTTTGATAAGACTGTATGGGAAGATATTAGTAAAAAACTGGAGGAGAAATGTTAGACTAATTACGGGGTGGAGAAATGTAAGTCCAAAAAAACACGGCTTCTTCGTTTATATAAGCATTTCCAAGAGTTGATTAACCACACTGGGGTCACATGGAATCTTGACACGGGGAAGATTGATACCGATGAAACAGTGTGGAACTCATCGGTATGTTGTTTTGTATTTAATCAATGGGGTTGAGTTAGTTGGTTTTAGATTTTTTTTTTCATGTGCAAAAAGGAACGACAAAAAGTTATTTCAAACCCTTTAAGAACGGGCCACCACCACACACTATAATTTGATGGAATTGATATTTTAAAATCATTCTGCAACTGGTGGGATGCCCTGATCATCAACACAACCCCCATTGAATTCAGATGAAGAGCGTATGTTAGAGAAGAAATATTTGGATCCAGATGTACGTGGGAAGGAGCCCTTAGTGGAGGAAGATGATGTAGTGTTGAGGAGGTAGATAGACGTCCATCTATTTCCTCACGCGGTAATAAAAGAGGTAAATCATCGGTGAGATCAACTGTAGAACAGGAGAAGAAAAAGCTGTATGAACTTATTTCAAATCACTATGCAGCCCGTCGAAGTGATGCAGCTTCAATGTACACATTACCCCCGGATCCATATAGCGTCCCAAATTGTGTTGGACGCATTAATAGTGTGGAAGGGCTACCCGAAGCTCACTTGTTTAAGACAATGACTTACTTGGTTGAGCATCCAGATGCTCGACCACTTGTTATGTCATTGAATGACGAACAACTAAAGAAATGGATGGAAAGTTTACATGGGTGACACATTATTTTATTTTTTATGACGACGGATTGAACTATGTGTGTAACAATACTTTATTTTATTTGTTTTCATGCTTTGGTTATGAATTGAACAATGTATTTCTAGTTTGTTTACTTTCATGCATGATGTTTTACTTATTTTTTAATTATCGTAGAATGAGTCATCAACCTCCACATACATCTTATAGCGATGAAGAAATTTTCGATGACTTGGTATTATTACTCTTGTTGGATATATTGGAAAAGTTGGATGAATTAGAAAACCCAACCCCAAGAAAAGCAGTGCGTACTTAAATTTTGAGAGGTGTGGACTATGTACAGGAGTTAATACATAGTCTTGTATGATGCTACGAGAACTTGCGTATGGAGCCAAGTCTATTCCTTAGATTATGCACCGATTTTAGGAGACTTGGCTTAGAAGACCAAAATATATATGTGGAGGAAGCAATTGCAATGTTCTTATATACACTTTGTCATAATGAACGAGTTCGAGTGGTTGCGGAGCGCTATCAACACTCAACTCAAACATGTCACAAGTGGTTTAAGTTGACACTTGCAGCGGTTCTTAGGTTGGGGACAGAAATTAGCAAACCTCGAGAACCTCGAACTGTTCAACCTGAAATTGAAGGGCATCCTAGGTGGTTCTCTTATTTTAAGGTAAAATCCTTTCCTAGTCCTTATGTATAATTGCATAGGGGTTGTCTAACATTTGAACAATCCTTTTGTAGAATTGCATGGGGGCGATAGACGGGACACATATCTCGGCATTCGTTCCAACAAATAAGGCATCTTTATATCGGGGCCGTAAGGGAACCATTACACAAAATGTAATAGTAGCATGCACTCACAACATACTATTCACCTACGTAAAGAGTGGTTGGGAAGGAAGCGCGAATGACGCGCGTATTTTCAGCCACACTATTTATTCTCCCAACTCAGATTTTCCTATGCCAATAGGAGGTAAATTTAACTCAACGTAATCACTTCCTTAGTGTTGATTTGATTTTAATAGAAATTTATCTTTTGGATTGGTAGATGAATTCTACATGGTTGATGCGGGATATCTGAACATCTCTGAATTTTCGGCACCTTATCGTGGTGAAAGGTATCATAGATCAGATTATCGTAAGCAAGGCCCCTTGTAAGACCTAACAAATTTCCTAAAAAAAAAAAATCTATTTTGGTGCAGCGCACCAGATCGGAGGTTAGCCGGGTCGAGCCGCGGAAATCGCCTCGAGTAGGAGGTATAACCCGACCCATGGAAATATGAAGTTAAATTAGTTCAATTGTTATTTCCTTTCTTACTTATGATGTCTTATTAAAGTTGAGTTCGACTCATGAGTGCGGATAGGATCGGAGTCCGAATCGGACTCAGATCGAACCGAGTAGAAGTCAAGTCAAGTGAGGGGCAAATGGGTCATTCGATGAGGGGAATAAAACCCCTCACCCAAGCCGCACGCAGCCCATCAAGAGGGAGAAAGGGAGAGAGGAGGAGGAGGAGATCTTGTCGACACCGAGTTCGCGATGATGCTCGAGGAGATCAGAATCTCGTTTTATCAAGATTTCTTCACGATCCAATACAAGGTGAGTGGTTAGAGTAGATGTTGAGGGAAGGCGGGTGGCCGGCCCCATAGGTTTTGAGATCGAGATTTTTCTTCGCGAGTTTTGCCGATCGAGTTGTTTCCCCATGTTAGATTTTTAAATCGGTGTACATACTGTGATTTCATGTTTGAAAATGTGTCGATTTCTCGTTTTAAGGGGTTGATCGAGTCGAGAAAAAAGGGGAAAGGTCATGCCAAAAATTTCCCCAATTTCCTCGCTCGTCTCGCAACTCGTGTATCGACTTGTATTCATTTTGTTTTCGATTTTGGATTGATGCTCGAGTGGACGCCGCAGCCAAGTCCACCACCCCTAGAGGGTTCGGCCGAGCATGGTCATCATCCTGCTCGAGTTGGTCGAGCAGTAGAAGGGGGAAAAGTTGGGTTGTTTACATTGGATTGTTGGATCCCTGAGTTTATCGCATTAACTCGCACCTTCATGTTTAAATGTTAGATTAAATTTGAAGTTTATGTTTACTATTCTCCTTGTTAAAACTCATAAATTCCAGCCCTTTCCCACATGGATGGTTCGGTTGAGCAAGGGTAAACTTGCTCAAGCTTCGGCCGATCAAGGGAAAGGGGGAGGAAACGAGCGATTTTGTGTAGTTGTTCATATCCATCCGTTTAATGATTATTCATATTCATGTTAATGTTAATCCATCTTCATGTTGTGAATTGTTGGGTAGATCTATATTATCATTTTGGAAATGTTCTTGCCAATGCTTATATGGTATATGTAGTCAAGAAAGGTTTCATTTAATTGCTCATATCATATTTAATTGTTGCTCATGATTAAATTGGGTTAGTGTTGTTGGGACATTTTTATCATGCTAGATAGTATATTCTTGTGGGAATTATTTGATATTTTACCATGCTAGATACGATGATCTATATTGGAATTAATTCTTTATGCAATATATAAATTTTTATCGTTGAATCTCGTAGTTATGCATGGTAGTTGTTGTGAATTATAATTACATTTCTTATATATATACATGTTGTCCGAAAATGTTAATGGGTGAAATTCCAAGTCCAGTACACGGAATTCTTCACCCAAGATAGCATATGACGCTAAATAATATGTAGGAGTTTGCAAGGTTCATATTAGATATGGAAACATAACTAGCGAATGACTCAACTTCTAAGACTTCTTGTATTCATTTTTGGAAACCTAGAATTATTAGGTGTACACATTTTTCGAAAGGGTGACATTGAATTGTTGACCCTACTGGCCGGGTGAGGGCCGGATGCGGGTAACTGTCCGCGGTGTATATAAGGAAACCCTAAGACATTTGTTTGTGTGATGTGCTTAAGATGATCCGCCGAGAAGCATGGAGGTCGAAAATGACCAATGCTTGGCTCGACCAGTGATTGGGTCTTGAGATGCACCAGCGGGCCCGCTAGGTGTCAGACCCCAGTTGGGTGGGACTAGTTATCCCTACCCCAAACGGTGTCCGGAGACTAGTAGACCATCCTAGTCGATGGCCCGGGATTTCTTGTTTACATCTTGAAATGATGTGGCCGAACGACCAGTGTGATTCTACCTCGTATGGTACGACTGATTGTAGCTGGGATTCTTATACCATAAGTAGGCCTTAAGGGCCGGATGCCAGGTGGCAAAGTTAGGCCGTTATGGTAGGTTTCTCCTATATGGTCTATACAGAATGACCCATGGGGTCGGTAGTCACACTAAAAAGTAGCTTACCTCCCGGATTATATTCTATGTTGTTTTATATGTTATGCATGACTAAATATGGATTAGGTGGAGGTTCGAAAGAATCGCTCACTGAGTCCCAAGTGGACTCACAGTTTGTTTCTTTTGTTTTTGCAGAGCATGAGCAGTGATTGAGGCTGGTCGGCATGGTGCAGCTGGAGGGCAGGTGGTGGTGCCATATCTTGTAGCGGCGTCCTTGGGTCATAGTCTAGTGTCATGTAGTAGTGTCTTTTATTTTTCTACACTGACAGTTAGTGTTTTGAAAAGCTTGTATTAAACTTTGATATTTGAGATGTTAGTTTGTGACGATGTTGGTTTTTCTACTTTGGTTTGAAAAATATATTTGTGAACTTTTAAAACTTTAAATAAAGATTGCATCGTGGTTTTCTTTTGATATGTTCTGGTTTTCTTGACGGTCAGTGTAGACAGTAGGCTACAGGATAGGATGTAGGCTCTGGCTGGTCACACTACCCTCAGTTGGGGTGTGACACCCCTCAACAAAAAGAGAATTATTCAACCAACGACATTCCTCCGTTCGGAACGTAACGAACGATGCTTTGGACTATTGAAAGCATGTTTTCTGATATTAAAGATGATGTCGAATTACCCACTAGCAAGACAAAACAATATCGTATTGGCGTATTGTACAATTCATAACTTTATTATTAAATATCGTAATTCGGATGAATTAATCGATATTTGGAACAATGAAGAAGTTATTATTGATGATGAAGATCAATCTTCACCCCCTATTGAATCATCAGTAGGTGAATCTTCTTCATCTCAAAATGTTATGCATGACACTCGGGAAGTGATTGCAAATCAGCTTTGGGCACATCAACGCTGATTGCCCTTCCATAATTTAATTATGTTTAAACATGTAATAAAATTCTATGCCTTGGACTTGTAATAGACTTAATTGTTACTTAGATTTATTTTTGATAGTGTATGTTACCAACAATATACTAATTTTAGTTTCATTAAATAGTATGACGGCTTCTTCATCCCGAATAAGTGAAACGTATTTGAGATATCAAAATAGAGAATATTTTTGTAGTTTGTGAGCCGCAGTAAGGATAAGTGAAAGTGAGAAAAATCTCGGCCGATTATATGCGGCTTGCATAAATAGAGGCAAAATTGACATTCCTAATTGATAATTCTTCCGATGGATTACTCCCATTGCAACGACAATACGCGATGAGGAAGAAGAAGTGAACCAAAGAAGTAGGGACCTCTTTTCTCTTGAGGCAAAAATGGACAAGCTTCTTGACTTGGGTTCCAAGGGGTTGGTAGTACTTGTTTTCATTGAAATTGTTTTTTTGTTCAAATGGGTTAGATAACTTTAATGATGTAAACCTAAATACTTTATTGGACTACTAATGTAATTTGACTACTTTATCTTATTGTTGGATTAACTTAGTTTTATATCGGCGGGAGTTGGAGGCGATAACCAATCAATGGTTATGCGCACTTTCCTCCTAAGGTCGTAAAGTAATGTTACCCATTACCAGTTATGGTTTTATATAAATGTGTGGTTGTGCTTATATATTTTATTATTTGATTATGCTTATATAAATGTGTGGTTGTGCTTACACTACTAGAAATTGAGTCTTCAGCAACGGCCGCTCAAGCCGTTGCTATTTGCAATGGCATTCTGACGGCCGCTCAAGCCGTTGCAGATATGTTGTATCTGCAATGGCTTTCTAACGGACACACGAGCCATTGCTGATGATTTTAATTATCAGCAACGGCTTTCTAACGGACAAGTGAGCCGTTGCTGATGATAATTTATTAGCAACGGCTTTCTAACGGGCGAGTGAGCCGTTGCTGATAAGTTTATATAGGTCGCAGATCACGCCCGCCCCTTCTTCTTCCCGCTACAGCCGCCGCCTCCTCCTCCCGCCTCTCGCCGCCGCTGCCGATGCTGCCATCCATCCTCGACCGCCGATTTCAGGTATTCATCGCCGCCCGACCATCTCTTCCCGTTGCGGCTGGCGGAAAATCCAATCGAAACCCTATTTTTAGGATTTCGACCGGCGGCGGACAGCCGATGGCCGCCGCCGAATTTTGTACAATGTCCGGACACAGTGTCTGGACAATTATGCCGGCACCGGAAATTGTAGATTAATATTTATTTATTTATTTATTTGTTAATTAATTATTTAGATTAATTGTTTAATTTGTTAGATTAATTTTTAGGGTTTAGATTAATTTTTAGAGTTTATATTAATTTTTAGTTTAATTTAGTTAGATTAATATTTAATAATGGTAGGTTAATTATTTAAATTAATGAAAATGATGTAGATTAATATTAATTAATTAGTTAAAATATTGTTAATTAGTGCAAAGTTGTCCTCAGTGGACTCGCGTCGGAATTGTCCACTTCGGCATTGTGCCGGAATCGTCCACTTCGGACGCGCGCCGAAATCGTTCACTTCGGACGCGCGCCGAAATCGTCCACTTCGGACGCGCGTCGGAATAGTTCATTTTGGACTCCTGCCGGAATCGTCTAATTTGGACTCGTGTCGGAATTATCCAATATGGACTCGAACTGACTCGAAACATTTAGAAAATAATCATCCATCCGACGAGTTGATATGTTTCACGTACGCATCGACGAGTCAGATATGATTTAGCAAAACCTTAGATCCGTTCGGGGATTGTATGTTCGTGTAAAAGAAGTAGATGATCTTTTATACGACGTACAATTCTTGAATTGTCCCTCATTGGACAATTTGGGAATATAGTTATTTGTACTGCGCTTACGTTTTTCTTTTAACTGTTAAGTAATTATTCTAAATTTTGGCAGCATCTCTCTTGTTCTCTGATACGCGCCCAGATGATATGCGTATTCGGAGAACTGTAGGGAGATGCTGCCGAAATTTAGAATGAAGTTAGCGGTTAAAATAAGTACTTAGTGCAATATAAATAACATAAATTCCGAATGGAATAGGACAATCTCACCTAAAGACATTAACCAAAGAAATTATCATTGATTGACAGAATCATGTCAGCTGATCGAAGTTGGATGTACTGACGTCTTGATCGTGGAGCTTTAACGAATGAGTTTCGATTAGGCGTAACGTACTTCCTAAATTTCGTCTATTCAAATCGGAATTTATACAATATATCTCTACTATTTATACAATAATCTGATTATATGTCTATTCGACAGATATGTCTAGTCGTGGTTATCGTCGCAGGAGAGCTTCGGAGTCTCCGATCGGTGAGACTCCTACACTTACTCATGCTGCTGATCCTCCTGTTGCAGACTCTCATGCCGATGATACTGCCGAGACTAGTACATTTAGACGCAGGCGACCACGCGGGCCGAACAGGTGGCAGCCTCCACCAGCCACATAGTCACGTAGATTTATTAGCGTGATTGGGGAGCGGTAATATATCATGAATTATGAATCATTACAAATTCATTATATCATAATATAATATTAAAATTTATTTTTATTGTGCAGGTTCGAGCAAGAAGAAGTGCCGATGAGCATTTCTTCTACTATTCGACGATACATGCACGGGGCATGGCCTACGTGGTCTCACGTGCCTAGCGAGCACGTCGACATGTTATGGCGCGAATTTGAGGCACATATTATTATTTTTTACATGCATGATGATTAATATTGGTACTGATATTATTATTCTGCAGGCTCGCTATACATGGGCTGAGGACCAAAGGCCCTTCATTTATGCTGCCTGGGAGGCTACTTCCCGGGCAAGGTACAATGGGCAGCTGGGGCAGGCCCGGTCCCAGGCGATGGCATGAGCTGGGACTACTAACATCGCGGAGACTCGAGGATACGATCCCGATTGGATTACTCTGGATATATAGGACCAGCTCGTGGGAATATGGTCGATGGATCGATGGCAGGAGGTTTCTAGGAATGCGGCTAGAAATCGCATGTCGGGGGGAGCAGCGCGTCACATCGGCGGCTCTATTGCATTTGCAGTGCACGCGAACCGTATGGTAAGTATATCTTTTAATTATATATTTTATTTGTTACTATGTGTACTAATTAATGTATTTGTTTTGTAAATGTAGACGATGGTGTCGGATGACGGGACTGTCCAGCGACCCTCCCCGATGGTGGTGTTTGAGCGGACTCACCGTCGAGCACATGGGACGGGGGAGTACATCGACAACCGCGCTGCATACATTATGGTAACTATATATTTGTTTAAATTATTCATTATATATTTATAATTTAAGTTTTATGATAAATATTAAACAAAAAATCAAACTCGAGTAGGAGACCTAGAGCCAGACGGTGGTGCAGCGCGAGGGCACCCCCGAGGACTTTGACGCAGCAACGTGGGTCGAGGCCGTTGGTGGCTGGGACCATGGCCGCGTATATGGCTTTGCAGATAGTGGTCATGCGCGAGCTGTACTAGGGCCACTTGGGGCACCGACCCCTCCGGTCGTTGGTGAGCGGCCGTCCACCTCCAGATCCAGTTATGATCATAGTAGCAGAATAAGGACTCTAGAGGAGACGGTCGCGCGTCAGACTGAGATGATGGAGCGCCAGAGTCAGATGTTGGCGGAGATGCATGCTATGCTATGCTACGCAACATGTCAGGTCATCCCGAAGCAGGCATCTCTTCGGCATCATCTCATCCATCGTCCTCGAGTCAATCCACGCCGGTGTACACTCAAGCACTCCAGACCCCGCCAAATGATCCAGGCCATCCTCCATCGTCATCGTGAGATTTTTTTTATATTGACTTTGTTACTGAGATATTATACTTGTTTAATTTATTTTGTCTGGATATTGATACTTCAATTTTAAATTTGAATAGTTTTTATACTATTGTGGATAATTATAAATATAAATATAATTGTTTTGATGTATATCTTGGTGTATTTGTGATGTGTGAATGAATGTGTGTATGAGTGTATGGGTGTGTGAGTTATGTATCAGATAATGTATCAATGTATCAATGGAAATTTGAAATTTTAATTTTTTTCGTTACCAGGTTCATATAATCAGCAACGGCTTTCCCACGGCCGTCCGTGGGAAAGTTGTTGCTAAAAGTTTATCGAAAGCCGTTGCTGATGACCTACATCAACGGCTTAGCAACGAACTTTTACTAACGGCGTTGCTACGGGCTCACCAGCCGTTGCTATTAATGTTATCAGCAACGGCTCCGCGTCCGTGGCAAAACCGTTGCTGATAATATTTTTAGCAACGACCCGAGCAACCGTTGCTAAGTTATCAGCAACGCGATTTTCTGCCACGGCTCCATTGCAACGACGCCAGCCATTGCACGCCGTTGCTGATGCCCATTTTTCTAGTAGTGTTATATGTTTCATTGTTTGGTTGTGCTTATATAAATGCGTGGTTGTGCTTATATATTTCATTGTTTGGTTGTGCTTATATAAATGCTTGGTTGATTTTATACTTTGGTTGTTTTGCAATAATGGGCAAACTATATTTTGGTGGACTATGAATTGGAGGCGATCACCAACTAATGGTGATACGCATTTTCCTTCATTGTTCTACATTCATAAGATGGATTTTTTACCGTCATAATTGATGTCGTGAGGATTGTTGATGGACAAGGTAAAAAATCAAACTTAGTTGATTTTTTCATCCTATTCCATCAACGATCCTCACTGACAACAGTAATGACTGTAATGTGATATGTGATGATGCTATGATGGTGTTTGGCTGCTGTGTTCTGAATTAGCTATAATTTAAATTGAATAATATGTTCTGTTGCTTTTGTGATGTAACTTCTGTTGGTTCTTGGGGTGTACTGTGGTGTAATTGATGTTGCTTTTGTGGTGTATTATGGTGTAACTGTTGTTGCTTATGTAGAAGCTCAATTAACGGTTAGGTTGTAACTATTATTTAAGTGTTGTGGTGTAATTGTTGCTTTATATATATATATATGCACAATATGTATTATGTGATTGAATTCAATATAAATGTAACTATGGCTATATTCTATCTAATTGAAATTAAAACTTAAATGAATTAAATTATATGTTGTATGTTGTTGTATGTTACATATGAATTGTATTCTATGTAACATATGAGATTTAGATGAATTCTTTGAATTCAAAATATATGTAACATATGTACGCACAATTTGTATGCCAATTATTCAAACGACGATATGCCAAAATATTTCGGGGTTGATTTTATTTGAACATTCTGTATTAAACAACGATAACCATCCGTATCAAACTTGTCTAAAAATATATGAGATGTCGTATACTCACCATATATAACATGAATTGTATTTATTTATGACTTACCATATATTTATCATATATTCAACATATTTATGACATATCCTATACCTTATATAAAACCCTATATACACATACCATAATGAATTTAAACATGAACTTATGGCAAACATATTTATAAAATACTTACCATATATTATTTGAGTCATTAATAAATACTTTTGATAATATTTTTTTAAAATTTATTTTAATTTTACATCAGCTAATTCTTATTTATATATTCAATATTATATTTTTATAATTTTTTAATTTATAAAAAATATATTAATATAATAGTTAATAGTAATTAGTTAATAAGATTTAAATTAAATTATTGTTGTTTATTAGTTAAATATTTTAACTCAAATAGTTACAATAAATGAATTTATTATTTAATAATGTTCATAAATAAAATAATGTAAATTCATAAATTGAAATCGAGTTTATTTTTGATAAACAAACACAATTTTAATTTTCGTACCGAAAATAGTCACTGAAATCAACACAAAATAAACAAGTTTTCGTTGGTTTTATTTTGCGAAACATGAAATTTGGACATGCCAAACAAACGCGTTTTCGCCAAACAAGAAAATCGAAACCAACATTTCAAAACTCGAAAATCCGTTTCGGTTTTTATGAAACGAAAAGTCGAAAAATATTTTCGCAAATATACGCGCCCTTAATGACTGGTTAGAAGAGTTTAAGAGAGGTTGGTGAGGGGTATTTATAACCCCTCACTCGGCAGTTCCAACCAACAGGCATTTTTCTACCCGTTGGGGACGCTCGATCGCTTGCCGAACGATTGTCGATCGATCGAACGATCGACCGCCCAAGCGATCGAAGCGTTCTACTGCTTTTGGCGTTGTTCGGTCGACCAGTTGGTCGACCGAATACCTTACTGCCAATTTTTTGCGTCACTCAATTGACCTACCGGTCGATCGAACCTGGGTTGAGGCTATTTCTTCGAGTTTTCTTCTTGCGCGCTTCGTTTTCGGGTTCTGTTACTGAGTTTGGACTTGTATAATATTACAATTAGGCTTGGGATATATTCCTAGAGTCATATTACATGAAATCTATTGTAACTCTAGATTTTCAACTCTATCGTCGTCAAAGACATTTTTGCCGATTTTTGGTATTTCTCCGAGCGAAGTTCGCGCGCGTATCGTAACCTTAACCTGAACTCAAAACTTTACAAATGCATTAGTTTCATGTTTGTTATCATCAAAATAGAGATCGAAGCCTAGGGGCAACCCTTGGGCCAACACATGGGTCGGTTCACTCCTTGAATTGGACCATGAGTTCGATTCGATTCAACACTTGCACCAGAGCAGGGGTCGGGTCTAAGTTATCGCGTGTCCTATCCTAGGAATTAGGGTTCCGAGAAACTCCTTCCTCGAGTATAATTCGTTCGAACCAGAAACACTTTTTCGATTTGTCCGTAGACGAGAACCGTGATCAGGTTGCGGCATTTCCATGCTAATAGACACTTAGGAAGGTAGCTTGTTTATGTGTGACCCATTGAGCCCCACACTAAGCCAGCAGTGAATTGTGCATAACGGAGAGTCGAATTCGTTAGAACATCTTCTATTCAAATTTCCACGAGCCACCACTAAACCCCTTTAGTGTGGTCGTGCGAGACTCCACTCACAAGTCAAGATTGTTGTCTAGCAACGTATCATGACTACCCAGATAGTGCGAGATTCAACTTGCAGGGATCGAACGCCATTTGGTGATTAGTTACCGTGCAACTAAATCCTTCGATTACAATGTCCCGAACTCGGCTAGGGTATGAAAGTCGTGTCAAATTCTAATACTAATTCATATGTATTCCATCCGCCAAGATATCGTCTCAATAATAAAATGTCAGAAACATCTTCTTGACTTTCATGTCTACTCTGGCCAGAGATTCCCGAGTCGACACTTGCAGGGACACATAGGACATTATCTCCTATCACTAGGAGTAACTAATTCTATGTTGGTTGCTAACCTACCTCCATGAATGCTTCCCCATGCCCAGTAATATGTCAAATTGTCGTCTTAACCATGAAACGTCAGAAACTCTTTTCCGACTTTCATATCCACTATGGCCAAAGATTCTTGAGTCGACACTTGTAGGAGCATATAAGACACTATCTTCTCTCACTATGAGTAACTGATTCCTTGTTGATTGCTCACCTAGCTCTATGAAAGTTTCACTATGCCCAGTAGTACCTGACACATGACTTTGCGGGTGATGCATAGAATACACCAAAGCAATAGATCGCCAATCACAAGGTTATCATGACAACCTCAGGTGCAACGATTGCTTGCACCCACTATCACATGAGGAACAACCTATTGACACTCATGTAAGGATTTCATTTGGCGTTCCTCGAGCAGATCCGTTCAGTTAGGGGTGAGCGGGTCCGGGTACCCTATATTTTTTATGATACCCAGATCCTACCTTGTATAGGATCGATTCCTAAGTTTTGGAACCGGACCCTACCCTGTTGGAATCTGGAACCACAAGTTTCGGTTCCGGTTCCGGGTACCCTGTTGGAACCTGTTCATATACAGGTTCCAGGGTACAGGTTCCGGATACCCTGTTGGAACCTGTTCATATACAGGTTCCAGGGTACAGGTTCCGGATACCCTGTTGGAACCTGTCCTGGAACCTGTAAATGAACATATTCTAACAGAGTACCTTGTTGGAACCTATTCTAGAACCTGTAAATGTACAGGGTCCAACAGGGTATCCTGTTGGAACCTGTACCCTGGAACCTGTAAATGAACAAGTTCCAGAGTACAGGTTTTGGGTACCGATTCTGGGTACCCGATGTGTTGGACGCGGAATCGGAACCGATTTTAACCGATTTCTAAATTTTTGTCCCGGATTCTATCCGAATTTAATTTAGATATACCCGGAACCTACCCAATCGGGTCGGTTCCAACCGGTTCCGGGTCTACCCGGTACCCATGCACACCCCTACGTTCAGTTAACTCATGATTCTCTAATGAGCACATGCACTTATACATTAATGACATCTCATAGGTAACTACGAGATCAGCCCCTATCAAATAGGATGTACCAAGTGCACTGGTCTTGCCGGAATCACCGTTCCCCTACTTAGTGATCGTACGACCAGGAACATTTAGAAATGATGCATCTGGATTCTAAGTCTCATTGTCATGATCTCATCATAACCTTAGAATAATTTGCCCGAGTTCTTGAGATTCATCATAATTTTATTAATAAAACAAAGATGCAGCATATGATAAGAAGATTTTGGCAAAAAAAAAAGCATATGATAAAAAGATGCTTCATTTATTTATTACAATTGAATAGTCCCTAAACATGTCAACATATGATTAGCTCAAGAGCATTATTTCTTTTATTGCACACAAATTAGGCAGGGGAGGCTAGGTGCTGGAGTTAGGAGAGAACAAAAATTAGGAAAATGAGATTAGAATTGATTTTTTTTCAAGATTTGAATGACAAAATTTACATGCACGGGAAGGGGATAATTTTACCTTTTTTCTATATATAAATGGTATAAATCTTAAGGAGTTATTTGCTTGGTAGGGCGGTGGAAGATACGATATGATATGAATTTTTATCCATTATTTATTTAGTGATAGATTAGAAAAATAAAATTAATATTATATCTAATAAATATTAGATTTAAAATTATTATTTAATATTATCTCTTATTTATTATTTTATCCCAATCGAATTCAACCAAGCAAACCAATCATAAATAATAGGGGTGTAGCTTCGCCCGTGCGATGTTTAGTTTGGACCAAGTCGAATCAGACTGATCTGGCTTAAAGCATATAGTACAACCACTATCATCTTCATTTTGATTAATTGATTTGACTTCACTAACTTTTTTAAATAAAATAAAAATTCAACTGCAATCGTAATTAGTAATGGAATATATATATATATATATATATATATATATATATATATATAATCATAAATAATAAGGTAAATTACACTAACCTATCATGAGGTTTAGTAAAATTACACTGATCCCCTTCTATTTATAATTTTATCTTATAACCCCCTGAGTTTTGTAAAAGATTACACAAACCTTCCCTATTACGAAATAAGATTACACAAATCTCCCATGAGTTTTGTAAAATATTACACAGACATTTTCTAAAATAATTATTCAAAGATTACTCAGGGGAGGTGATTGTAACCTGGACAAATAGAGGAGGGATCAGTGTAATTTCACTAAACCTCAGGAGAGGTCAGTATAATTTACCCTAAATAATAGGGGTGTAGCTTCGCCCGTGCGATGTTTATATTAAATTAATTTTGAATTTTATTAATGGTGAATTTTATTTTTCCTTTAATTAATCATGCTTAATTTTTAAATTTTTGAATTAAATTAATTACAATTTTAAAATTAATTTCTATGTTCAATTAATTTTGAATTTTACTAATGATGAATTTTATTTTCCCTTCAATTAATAATGCTTAATTTTTTAAATTTTTGAATTTAATTAATTACAAATGATGAGAATTCTTTATGAAATTTTGATTTAATAAAAATAAATTAAATCTTAATTTCAAATTTTATTATGTCTCCTTAATTAAACATGACTAATTTTGAATTTTATTAATTCTCATTTGATTATAATTAAATTAATTATGTCAGTTTAATTTTTAAATCTTATATATTATATTATGCACGTTTAATTTTAAATTTTATTTTATCTTCATAATTACGTAAGATTAATTAGAAATTTTTCGAATATTAAATTAAACAAGTTTTAATTCCAATTAAGTATGTTTAATATCTAAATTTTCAATTATATTTAAATTAATTAGACTTAATTTTAAAGTAAACATAATCAATTTTTAAAATTTTAAATCATTTTAACTATGTATAATAAATTTCAAAATTTATTAATCATTTAAATGCATATTAATTTTAATCTTGTTAATTAATGAAAATCAATTTCTAAATTTTTAAATTAAAATTTTCATATTTTTACATTCATTTAATTAAGCAAGTTTTATTTTCAGTTAATTATTCTTATTTTTCAAATTTTCATATAAACAACTTTAATTTCCTTTCTGTTTAATTTATAAATTTTAATTAATTTTGAATTTTATTAATGATAAATTTTATTATCCTTTCATAATCAGATTATGCATGTTTAATTTCAAATTTTCAAATTCATTTAATTAAGAATGCTTGATTTCCAATTAATCATGCTTAATTTCTAAAATTTTGAATTTAATTAATTTTAAATGTGAATAATTATTTATGAATTTTTAAATTTTATTATGTCTGCTTAACTAAACATGCTTAATTTTAAATTTTATTAAATTTTATTTGGTTAGAATCAAATTAATTATGTCTGCTTAATTTTTAAATCTTATATATATATACCATATTATGCATGTTTAATTTTAAATTTTATTTTTCCTCCGTATTTATGTATGATTAATTGAAATTTTTTTGAGTCCATTAAATTAAGTAGGTTTTACTTCCAATTAAGTATTAATTTTTATTCTTATAAATATAATTATTTTATAATATGATAATAATATGGTAACTTATTTCTGAAAATCTATGTATACAACAAATATTTTAATTTAAAATTTTAATTTAAATTATTAAGAATATTAAATTATAGTTATAAATTTAAAATTTAAATTAAAAAATAATTTATAATTTAAGTTTAAAATAATTATTTTTCTAAATACTTAAAAATTAGTTTTGCATCTAAATTTATATAATTTTAAATTAAAATTATGTTAGCCAAGATAAAAAATATCAAAGTTTTTTTTATTATCTATTCTATTTATATGTAATAATATATTTAAAATATAAATATTTAATATTTATATGTAAAAGGCATATATATAAATATAAATAACTTCCCGCCTAAATCTTTTCTACTCTCTCAAAATTTAATAGATTATTCTATTTATATATGATAATATATTAAAATATAAAATTTTAATTTTAAACTTTTCTTTATCTGTAAAACCACGAAATATATAATATTATATTAAATTATAAAATTCAATTTTATAATTTTTTATTTTTAAAACTACGTTACTGCAGCTAGTTTAGATCCAACAAATTGGCATTTTATGCTCCCGGGTTAGAAGTGATGGATCGACACGCGCCATTCTCGCCAAATTATTCTTTTCGAGACGATAGTCGTGTTGGCCACAAGTTCATGTTTCCCATTATTTTTACTTAAGATGGTAAAAGAATAAAGATGCCAATTAAACGAATCGAATGGTATCCGGTGCCTGCCGTACCTTTAAAAATCGTGCCCATATGAAGCAATACCTTCCGTATACAAGTAACGGACCACACGCGTCCACCCCGGTAACGGGGCCACGTGTTCTTTTAGGAACTGAATGATGTCATTACCCTTAAGCATTAAAAATATTACTAAAATGACCGTATACAAGTGCGTTTCCGCTCTGCGTAATTATTAATTAATTTGAGGGGCATAAGGGTCAAAATGGTGCTTCACTGAGATTGTGAATGGTCCAATACAGAACCCTAGCTTTATTTAAGAAAACGAGGAAACGCCCTCAGGCTGCCACCAGACGAACAAACGAACGATAGCCACACTTGAAGCAGCGAGAACTCCATCTCTTTTTCGGGGATTGAAGATGAGCTCTCAGCTCTTTCGATCGGCTTCGAGGGCGACGAGGAATCTCCTCTCGTCCTCGCGGACCTCTCCCCTCCTTGGCCGTGAGTTTCCTTTTCCTTCATGATTTCGGATTAACCTTTGCTCGATCGCCTTTACACTTGAAATTTCTTTTGATTATTTGAATGTTCCACGTGGATTGATTTTTTTTTTGAAGTGATGATCAGTTCAAGAATGTTTTTTTTTCTGCTTGTTTTTAATCCGAAAACAAATGCTTTTTTGAAGGCTAACGTATGGACTTTGATCGATTTCAAATGAACGGTCTTTGGGCTGTATTTATTTAATATTTCAATTGCTTGAATTTTCGATGCGAATTTGATCAAAATACGATATTTTTATGTTTTAAGCTCGCTCTTTGATTATCTATATCGTGAAATTAGAGTATGACTGTATACACATAAATAACTTTCAGATGATTCTTCCATCAAAAGTGGATGCACTAGAAAGTTCGGTTAAAGTTCTGGGACATTTTGGTCTATATTTCTCAGATTTTACCTTTCGTTTGCCTAAATCTTGAGAACTCAGTTAATTGGATCTAAATCCCCGGGTATACTAATTAATTACTATTACCTTCGAATCTAATATGGTGTTGGTGTTGTTTCATGAAAATTAAGTAATTGCACATATTCAAGTACGATTACATCATGTGCTTTTATTTACTTCGAGTAGGCCAGTTGGTTCCAACTACACACACCAGGGCCAAGTGAGACCATATGGCTACCCTGGATTCTGGGAAAGAATAACGTGATCTATCCTACAGATCTGTCCTATCTGGCAAACTTCCTATATCTTAATTTTGTCCCTCCTATTAGAGATGGAATTATCTGCAGGAATGATTTTTTTAAAAGTAGCTTTTTTTGCTTATAGTAGATTTAGAAGAAGCTGAAAATTAATCTGAGGTCCGTACTTAATCATTACTTGACAAACTTTTGATAATTCATGGCCCATCTGTTGACTTTTACTTAGTCTGTTTTTATTCCTTCGCTAAAAAATGATACCGCTGTACTCACGATCTCAACAATTTCAAACAAATTTAAAATAATTTAGTTATATTAAAGATTTCTGCTACCTACCATTTAATTGTAAGGGAAACAAAGCATCATAATAAATTATAAAGAATAGTTATTTACTATGAATTATATTTCAACTTGTCAAAAAATTCTGTTGTTCTTCTTTTCAGTGTTTTATGCTTAACTAATTTTTTTATCCCATTAACTAAAAAGATTTTTAATGAAAAATAAATATAAAAAAATTTAAGGCCTTCCTCGCGCTTGTCATTCCTTCCTGACTTTGTACTCATTGCCAGTTTTTGTTTATTTGTTAATTACTTTTGTTATACGCTGTCAGCTAGAGCTCCCGTCTCGAACATCACTGACCCATGTTTCATGCACGAAATTAAATGATTAATGGGTCTGTTAGGAAGCACACTTCATATACAAGCAATTAACTAATTTTGCTATCCCATTAACTAAAAAGATTTTTAATGAAAAATTAAAAAAAATCATTTTGAGGCCTTCCTTGCGCTTGTATTCCTTCCTGACTTTGTACTCATTGCCAGTTTTTCTTTATTGGGCCACTTGTTAATTACTTTTGTTATACGCTGTCAGCTAGAGCTCCCGTCTCGAACACCAGTGACCCATGCTTAATGCACAAAATTAAATGATTAATGGGTCTGTTAGGAGGCCCACTTCATATACAAGCAATTTATTAATTGCATTATATTTTATATTATAGCTATTTGGAGGTTTTTTTTAAGCTACTGGAATTAGAACACAGTATATTTGCAAAATTTTCCGGACAGTGTTGACGAGAAAACGTCTAATATTATCCGTCTTACTATTGTGTATGTTTATGATAATGTATGTACTCCAATGTTAGTTTTACGAGCTTGTTTTCTTCAGAGTGGAGCACTGCAGCAGGAGCCACGGCAGCTGTGTTCAGAGGGTCAGCACGTTCTCTGTCTTCATTTTGTGGAAGGGCTGATTACAAAAGTACATCCAGCGGATGGGTATATGGTACTCTTGCTATTCCTGCTGCAGGTCAGTGACTGAATGTCTGCTTCTGTTCTCATGAACCTTGCTGTATTTCCTCTGTATTTTTACATTTCCACTGATGTTTGTCTTCCAATATAATCTTAAGTTCATGACTCTTTTCCTCCAGTACTCATTTTACATTGCCAAAGTGTGCTTATTTTTCTCCTCTTTTGATCCACATATCAACACAGACCCACCAGGGTATGGTTAGAAAAAAAAAGTGTATATATATCAAGAAATTGTTCTTCTAGAGGTTCTTATTCTCAATTACTTTTAATTAATTGGTTTTTCATAGGAGTTAGATCATATGGATTTTTGCAAAACAGAGTTTTTTCTCTTTCTATGGTTTAATATTGAAAATAACTGTATTTGAGGTGGTGATATATTGTAATTTCTTGTCTAGTATGTATTTCTTTATGCGTTTCTTTTCTTTTGTGACAGCATACATGCTTCAAGACAATCAGCTACATGCTGCAGAGGTAAACCTGCAGATGGTAATTGTTAGCTAATGTTTAAAGTTGTAATTTGTCTTTTCTGATTCGTGTTTTTTGCCTGTTTAAGTTGGAGAGAACATTCATTGCAATAAAGCCTGATGGAGTGCAAAGAGGGCTGGTAAGTTGCTCAAAATTTTTCATATATGAGTACCAGATAGAAAATATAGTGAATGACAACTCTGCCCAATATTTCTAGTTGTTTGTAAAGTTTGAATATCTTGCAACGTTTTCTTGTTAGTTGTGAACTATATATTTCAAATTTTATTGTTCATCATCCTGCTTTTTCAAGGACCCAACTTGTCTCATTTTGTTTAATTGCAGAGATTTTTTCCGAAATTTCTTTTTTCCCTCTTGAACAATATTTATTTGCTATTGCATTTGTGTTTTCCATTTTCTTTCCTGTTTTCGTTTTTTCCATTTTCTTTGTCCTGCAAGTATCTCTTACCTCTATTTATATTATATTGCTTTTTAAATAAATTTTATCTGAGGGATCGTTGCCCTCTTTCTCGAAAAAACAAAGTATATTTAGTTTACTACACCTGATAACTTTTTGTTCTTCAGATTTCAGAGATTATATCCCGTTTTGAACGCAAAGGATTTAAGCTTGTGGCAATCAAGATCATGGTTCCTTCCAAGGAATTTGCTCAGAAACACTACCACGATCTTAAAGAAAGACCTTTCTTTAATGGCCTTTGTGATTTTCTTAGCTCCAGCCCTGTTATTGCTATGGTAAGATAAGATAATCATGATATTAATTTCACTGAGAAGACTCTAAAATTTAGAATTTTATTTCATTATCCGTTGAATTTTAGGTTTGGGAAGGGGAAGGAGTCATAAAATATGGTCGAAAACTAATCGGTGCTACTGATCCACAAAAGTCGGAGCCGGGCACAATCAGAGGTGATCTTGCTGTTGTTGTTGGAAGGTATGTCCTTCACACAATTCCAATCATTCATCCAAGAGATCTATGATATATAAGTATCTTTTATAGCTGATAGGAAAAATGGAGAAGTAATGAGTAATCTGTAGGTATTGTTAAGACTGCACATTCTAGAGGTTCTATACATTTATCATGCTCTTTTAGCAAAGCAGGTATAAAAAGAAAATGCATTTTATGAGAAAAATAACTCCTCGTGTTATTCTTTCTTCTTCTTCAGGAACCTTCTTAAAATATATTTTGCAAGTTGTCTAGATAAACCAACAATAAGTAGATGCAATGATAACATTGCTCCATTCTGACATGGGATACTTTAGTTTGAATCATGAAAATTTAACCCGTTTGCTATGGAAGGGTAGGTGCATATGTTGATCCTCTCTAGATTCTATATCGGTGGGAGCCTCATAGACTTGGATTACCCCTCTTTGCATGGATATTTTCCCTACCTATAAGCACAGATCTTTAGAAATTTGGTTGAAGCATTCTATTCAAAAAAAGCAAGGGCGACAGATTAAATAATAAAGTTGCAAATATATATGCATAATGCGTATGTAGGTTCCAAGTATCATCGTATGGCTGTTATTTCTCGAAATATTGGAACGAAACTGATGATTGATATCTGTGTTTACAATAATTGGAGAGTTCTTCAGTATTCTTAAAAAGAGGAGCTGCCCTCCTAATTAAACTTATACAGTCTTGCAAATTGCTTGCATCTATATATCAACTAACAAACTAAGTAGCAAGAAGAACAACTTACCCTGAAGTCCGACCTTTTAATTATAGAAGAGCAACTTAATTCCATTCTTGTTTCACCGGAAGCATGCAAGTATCCAATGCTTTTAGCTTTTAGTCAACTCATCTTCTGAAAACTCCTTTTACTTGATTCTTATTAGCTAGTTGACTTAGTTCCTCTAGTTAATGCTCCATTATGTTGTGCATTTTTTTCTATTACACTGGTTTGTTAGTGTTAATTTCCTATCTTTACTTAAAAAACTGTGGTACTACTATTACTATCATTGCAGAAATATCATCCATGGAAGTGATGGGCCTGAAACAGCAAAGGATGAGATCGCCTTGTGGTTCACTCCTAGCGAATTAGTCTCTTATACCAGCAATGACGAGAAGTGGATCTATGGAGATAATTGATCAGTTTTTTTCTCTTTAGTTTTCCCCTTATTTTCGCAAACTAGCAGAAATTTTATTTGAATTCCAATCTATAGAGGCTCGCAGCCAAAGTGTATCGAAGCGGAAATAATGTTATTAATAAACATCATCTTGAGATGAGTATCTACTACTGAAATATTTCTCTGGTCTTGTAGAATGTTTATCATGATTTAAAGAGATTCTCCATTCTCTTATGCAACGAATTGAGGTTGTTTGGATCTCTAAGCTTGTCCTCTAATCTTAAATGAGCTTGGCTCAACTTTACTATGTTGGGTTTGGAGGGTTTTGAAGGGAAAGAGGTTGAAAGGGTTAGGGAGAGGAAGTATTTGGAGGTTTTTGAAAGAGTTTAAGAAATCCTTATTGGTTAGACCTTATAAAGGGTTCGGAGGGTTTTGGATTTTTTTTTGTAATTTTAGAAGGCTAAATATTATCCAACTTCCCCTCTCCCTAAGATTGCAATGATAAGGTAGGGCTCAAGCGTAATATTTTCAACTGTCTCTCCTCCTCCCCCTATGTTTATAAGTAGTATGTTTGTAAAGCACTTCTAAGCAGCTATGTTTGTGCAGTCCTAGGGAGAAGAAATGAGGATGAGCTTCTCAAGCACAACCACCTATGAACACCTTTCTCTAAAATAGCCATTTTCAATTGACACACACACATTGCAGTGATGGATGCATCTACGGATGTCCATTATGAGGCTATGATCAATATTGCGATTTCCTCTAACCGGTTGAAGACTTCTTACCAAACCCTTATGTAGAAGAAAGGGATCCAGTGAGTATTGAACTTACCATTCTAAAAGAGATGACTCAAAGATTAGAGAAAAAAATAGGACCTCTATAGAATTGTGTAAAATCTTTCTTGTGATATTCATTTAGGAGGTGTGAATTAAATATAAGAAGACAGCAAGGAGAAAAAAATAAAAGAGAAAATAAAGCAAACACTTAGGTAGCATTTGGTTGAAGGGAATAGAAGGGGAATGGAATAGTATTCCATTCTCCCTCTTTATTCCTTTGTTTGGTTACACTCACTTAAGTTAGAATAAGTGGGACTCCCGGAATTGATGGGGAATAGTATTACTAATGGAGAGGGAATACTATTCCCGGGGTCAAGGCAAGGAATGCTATTCCTGGTCTATTCCGGATGCCTTTTGACTATTTTACCCATCTTCTTTCCTCCTTTTTCTTGTCGGCTGCGTTTCCTCCGCCGCCCCACGATTGTACGCCGGTGTTTCCTCGTCTGTCGGATAGAGGTCGAGCGACCTCTCTGCGCCACAGAGAGGTCAAACGAGAGCACAAAGAGGTTGCTCGCCGACCTCTCTCTAGCACAGATCACCGACCTCTCGACCTCTCTCTGCGCCAGAGAGAGGTGCTCGACCTCTCTGGGTGCTCGACCAGTCGACCTCAGATGTTTTAATTTTTTATTAAATTAATTTTTTTATTAAATTAAAAATTAATTTTTATTACATTTATTAATTATAATAAATATATTTTTATAAATATAATAAATACTTATTATATTTATAATAGATATATTTAAAATATTAATAAATTAATTATAATAAATATAATATAAAATATTATTTTCAATAAATAATTTTATATTAATTTCAGATTTTAAAGATTATTTTATATTATTTTTTAGAATTTTATTATTTTAAAGTAAATATATCAAATTTTATTAAGAAGGATATTTTGGTAATTTATCTTTGTATCCCTTATCTATTTCTTATGCTAACCAAACAAAGTAATCCTATTCTTGACCTATTTATAATGTCAACCAAATAAGGTAATACTATTTCTTGTCTATTCCAATCATTGTCTATTCCTATTCCTTGTCTATTCCTATTCCTTATGAATTTACTCCATCTAATCAAACGCACCATTAGGACATTGTGAATGGTGTAAAATCGTTCTGAGTTGTTTATTTAACATAAATTATGTTGATATGAAAAATCTGCTTGCCATTGATCCATTAGTAGCTTAGTGGTTACATATGGGGTTATGTTATCAATAAGTCACGGGTTTGATCCCTAATTATAGTGTTTGACGCGTTTATTTTCATGTTATGTATGCCTTGTAATGCGCCTTGTGCATATATTCATGTATATGGTTCTCACGACCCTTTTTGGTATCTTATCTACCAAGGTGACACTACTGTTGCTGATATGATTAGACAAATCAGCGATGGACTTAAAACGATCGCTCATTACCTAGAATGTAACAAATTAATAACTTTAGCGGCGGTGCATCGACAATATTTCAATTGCATCGCTATCATTGAACTGTCAACAAGTACATCAGCGGTGATGATACGCCATGGTATTCGACTGACTATTAGACCATCACCCACTTACGATATGCATTAAGTGATTGCATACCCACAAATAGCCTTGGAAAAGTTATTGCCAATTTATTTTTCTGCACCTAAAAAAATTAAAAAATTAGAAAATTCTTATTTACATAATTTTTTTTACATTTCACACATTCTAATACATAACATAAAACATATGCATAACACACCAAAACACTCCAATCACACTGAACATGAATCATATACATTATATACATTAAAATATGCATCAAATACATCAAATACATCAAATGTTAACTTATAGTCATCACAGATAAGTGCATCTATCCAAAAAAGTACATGAAACAAGCATGTTGATGCTGCAGCGGCTGTAACGACAGTAGTATTTATAGGGGATGGGTCGGCATTTGGGTCGAGACCATAGACTAGGTCGACGAGGAAAAAGGCTTGCTAGGACCGAGTATTTGAATTCCAAAGCAAGCTGCCAACTAAACCAAGAGATTTTACATGTTTTTCTTCATTCTTCCATGATCTTCAATTAACTTCTTCTAATCTTCTATGACATCTCTCTAGTGGGCAAGCTCTGACTCCAAAGAAGCCAAACGTCTCTGGTCCTATGTTTGGGACTTCGACAAACTCTAATTAACTATTAGAGAGATCAGTGCTCTGAATGGCCTTAACACTGCTCGTGTATGGCCCCTATCTGAAAAGCCATAAGCGCGTTCATGGTCCTAGCCACCTACAACATCGACCCACGCTATAGGGTTAGAATCATCCTACAACGAACCTCTACGTTGAGTCACTGTCCTCATGTAAATCTCGTTAATTTACGAGTGTTGCTTATATTTCTTATTCTTATATATATATATATATATATATATATATATATATATATATATATATATATATATAATAAATTGAAATAAAAATGTACATAAAAGACTAAGTAAACATACTATGATGACTATGACCCACATGTCTATACAGCCTTTGGTCCCATGTTCGCGAGGGTGTTTCCTTTAAAACACCTCAATTAGATTACGCTAGTGGGTTGTGTCATCCGCATCGGCCGACGTCTACAATTACACATAACAATCATATATTAATTATTAATTCATAGCAACTCACAATACTAAATTAATTAGTAATATGTGATATTCTTACCATTCGTCGCTCATGCACGACGAGGGCGATAGACCCACCAGTATGACAAGCGACCAAGCCCTCAGCCCTAGACCTAGATTTCTTACCGCAGTCTTAGAGGCCCCTTGCCACTCAGGAAAAGACCATCGGGTGATAGCTTGTTCCATGCGCCCATTGGGATCTAATTTGGGTTGTAACTCCAAGTCTAGGATATGTGTGTGACCCCCATCTATCTCATTGTCATCGTCCTAGCTTGGTTTAGTTGCCCATTGTAGTGAGCACAGGCGACAATAATCACATATGTATTTGAAACGATACAACAATCATGTAAACATGACATTTGAGCACTATCATGATTTTTTGCAAAAATAAAACACATACCTCGATTTTTTTTCCAATTTTATCGATATTTTTTAATTTTCTTCCTAAGCTTTCCTTTGTATCAAAAATGACTTGCATATAAATATATTAGCAATCTCATGCAATAAACAAGTCTAGAATAATATTTGGACAAGGTGATATCAAATTTATCTCCTAGGTATCACTAAGTGTATAAATGTATCACGGTTCATTCAAAAGAGTGAAACATGCCTTTTGGCGAACGAACTAAGAGATCTACAGATGCATGGTATCATTTAAGTGCTAGATCCCTACAACCCTTCCTTTTGGTAAGAAAACTGATGGGCAACATTGGTTTGTCATGGTTCTACCGCAAGGTTGCATCGACCCATTATAGGTCATAAAGGCCTCCGAAGAGATCGAGGATAAATAAAAATAAAAAGTATTTAAATCAATAGACTAACGATAGAGAGTGGATAAGAACTCAAAGTACCATTGCCATACAAAATTGATGCCAAATTCCTTTTCAATGTATCATGAATAGGTTGAGTTGCTTTATTTTGAATTTATTCCTTGATGAGCTCAAGCAACCCTCGTACTAACCTTCTTATCCTTGGTGGTGACTCCCCCTACAATAGATCAAGAAGATTTTGGTACCCAAATAGCCTTGGGTCCTTGAGGGTTAGTGACTTTAGGAATCCAAAAAACCTTGCTGACATTAGAATTTTTTTTAAAAGAACAATCAACAACCATGTGACCAAAAGAATCACAACGAACGCAATGACCATTACATTTCCTAGGGGTATGCACATGATGTGTTCTATATTTAGAATGCCTAAAATGAGGGGTATGTGAGTGTCACGCCCCAACTCAGGGTCACGTGACCGGCCAGGTTATACGTGCCTATACCCCGTAGCCTAACCCATGCACATGCCAACTCATAATGATAACAGAAGAATAACATCTTTTATCAATAAAAAAGAACTAAAATAGATTTTCAAAAAAAACATCAAAGTTTTTAATAAATAGTTCAAGTGCAAAAATAAACGAACAAAGAGTAATAGTTCTTTTAACAAATAAAATCTCAATAAAGCGTGAATGTCCCCCAAGGGACCACAACTCCAAAACACTGATACATAAGTGCGTGACTAACTACCAAAACTCGACTATGACCCCTAACTAGGACTGCTATGAGATCAATGTAGCTCCTCTGCCCTCCAGCCGCGCCAAGTGCTCTAGCCCACTTCACCGGTCAGGCTCTGCAAAATAAAACAACGACAACGGGTGAGTTCAAAAGAACTCAGTGAGCGGTTCTACCTACCCCCACAAATAAAATAATCATGAATAGGATGCATAAAGCAAAACTCCTGACTCAAGCAGGAAAAGGATCACAAGGGAGTGACAAGCTAACATGCCATCTGGCCAGCACCTGCCCGAAGGCAGCCATCACCCAAACGGTGAAGATCAACAGGCCTAAGCCTACCATGCCCTAAGGCAACAACACATACTAGGATAATTGGGATGGCCCTCTGAACTTATCCTAGTATAAAGAAACTCGGGAGCAATCGGGAAGACCCTCTGAACTTGCTCCACGAGACACGAAGGAAACAATCGGGAATCGCCCATCAGAACTTGCCCCTTTTAGATATCACAGGAATAATCAGGTAGGGCCTCCAAACTTATTCCTTTAAAGCACCTCGAGAATAATCGGGTAGGCCCTCTGAACTTATTCCACGAGGTCATACCAGAACAATCGAGAAAGCTCTTCGAACTTGTTCCACAGGTTGGAAATTAGCCATCCAACCTCTCGGGCTTAGCCCACAATCCGGCTCCTCAACGAGCCTCTCTGCCATTCATAAATATATGATGCAACATGACCTAAGTTAAGTCTCTCCTACGGTGTCTTAGAGGTGTCCTTATTGGAAAGCATCTCAACACTCCAATACCCGATCCCAACTACTAGACCCGTGAGGTTTTATTTCATGCATAACTTTATTTGTTGGTTCATAACAGATTATGCTGACCCCTTGCTCAATTTTAATTATGCAATTAAAATTTAGATCACCAAGATTAGGATTTTGTTTTAGCTTACTATTATACCCTAAACTGAGTCTAACCCGAATGTGGTATCCAGAGTGTGACCTATGTTCCCAAACTATATCTTTTGGTCGAAACGATAGGTTACACAACTATGTTCAGAGAAATATGCACACCACAACATGTATTTTAAAAACAGCACAGATTCATCATCTCAGCATGAAATTCCAGCAACATTAAGTTTTCATCATAGCATGAAGATAAATCCGAAATTAACTAAAATTTGATCCTTAATTATCATTAAAGTAGAATACTAATCTTAAAATAAATTTATCAGATTTCATGCTTATTAAACAAGATTAACAAGTATCAATCAACACCTTAATCAAGAAACAAGCAATATGAACAAGAACCCTTCTTTAAGAACCTCCATGGCATCAATATCAAGATCTTAATTTTTATAACATGTTTTCTATCCAAAAATCACAGATTTAAATCTAAGGCATGCAACCACAATTCAAGAATCTAATTAGGCAAGCAAATCAAGATATAAACCTCAAGACAACCAAGATCTCTCACTTGGGCATTCATCGAATACCTTGAGGGCACCCTTGCTTCTCCCTTGGCCGAGCACCCCTAGGGTAAACCTGGGGCTGCCGAACCACAAAGGGAGGATCCCGGGCCCTCCTCACATAAATCGGCACAAGAACACGGCGATCAAATCCCACAATTCGACGAAAATATCAAGAAACAAGATGATGCCCAAATTGGCTCAAGATCACGAGAGAACCCGAAAAAGGAGAGGTAAAACCACTCACCCGAATAGGAGGGATGATGAGAGGAGAAATCCCGGACAACGGCCCTCGAAATTGGCTTCAAAAGATGGCGGCTCAACTCAAGAAGGGGGAAGAGGGGGCGGCGGCTCCTCCTCAAGCCACCGGCTTGAAGAGAGAGGAAGAGAGGGAAAGAGAGGGGTTGGCACGGCGGCTCCTCTTGGCTCGACTCCAAAGGGAAGGAAGGAGGAGAGGAAGGAGAAGGGAAGGCCCGGTGGCTAGGCTCCAAGGGCGGCAGCTCCAAGGGGAAGGAGAGGGGCGGCTGGCTGGCGGCTCCTCTTCTTCAAATCGCTTGTGCGGCTCCAATGCGGAGCCGTAAGCCCAGGGGAGGGGTTTTTATACTCCCTCCTCAACCCTAACTCCACTAAGCCCTTTATCAAACCCGCATCCGCCTCAAGCTGAACCCGCTAACTTAATTAATCCTATTCTAATCCCATGCTAAATTACAAGCAACCAACATACGCACATCCACATGCAACATAATTAAACAATCATGCATACACCACATAGAATTAAATAATTTATCTATGCAAGCAAAATTTCTATAACTCATATTCCTACTTACCGGAGCTTGCAAGCTCGCACTGGACCATGAGTCGACTCGGCTCAACCTCGAACTAGTCTGCTAGGCAAGCAACATACACAATAAATGGAAATTAGAATTAATATCTAGTATATTACAATCCACCCTCCTTAAGAAAATTCGTCCTCGAATTTCAGAAAAGAAACTAAGGACTCACCAGGTCATCAAACAATGAAGGATATCGCTCCCTCATATCCTGCTCCACCTATTAGGTGGCCTGTTGCCCGGAATGGTGCTCCCACCTGACCTTAACCAAGGGAATCTCCTTGGATCTCAATTTCCTGATCTGCCGGTCTAGCACCTCAACTGGCCTCTCCTCATAAGAGACTACTGAATCCACCTTCACTGTGGTAGGCTCAATCACATGGGACTCATCCCGAATGTACTTCTTCAGCATAGACACAAGGAACACTGGATGTACTCGATCCATACTAGGAGGTGAAGCCAACTCATAGGCCACAGCTCCCCTACACCTGAGAATAGAAAACAACCCAATGTACCTAGGGCTTAGCTATCCTTTCTTACCAAATCTCACCACCCCTTTCATAGGGGATACCTTGAGGAACACCATGTCTCCCTCAGCAAACTCTACCTCCTTGGCCTTTCCATCCGCATACATCTTCTGGCGACTCTGAGCTGCCAACAACCTCTCTTTGATTAGCTTCACATTTTCTACTACCTCCTCTACCAGGTCAGGTCCCATCATAAGGAAATCTCCTACCTCAAACCAACCTACAGGCGACCTGCATCTCCACCCGTACAATGCCTCAAATGGGGCCATCCTGATATTGCTGCGGTAGCTGTTATTGTAGGCAAACTCAATCAGAGGTAAGTGTCTCTCCCAACTACCCTCCAAATCTAGAACATAAGCTCTCAGCATATCCTCTAACGTCTGAATGGTCCGCTCCGACTGACCATTTGTCTGAGGGTGAAATATAGTACTGAACCGAACTTGAGTGCCCAATGCCTCCTGGAAAGACTGCCAAAATCGAGCTATGAACTGGGTACCCCAATCTGAAATGATCATAACAGGAAAACCATGGTAAGCGACGATTCGATCCAAGAACAGCCTCGCATACTGCTCGGCTGAAAAGATTATCCTGATTGGTATGAAATGTGATGTCTTGGTTAGGCGATCTACTACCCAAATAGAATCATTGCCATTCCTAGACTTTGGCAACCCCGTCACAAAATCCATGGTTATCTTCTCCTATTTCCACTCTGGAACTTCTAGGTTCTGGAGCAACCCTGCCGGCTTCAAATGCTCAGCCTTAACCTACTGGTACAACAAGCACTTAGATACGAACTTGGCCACCTCTCTTTTCATATATTTCTATCAATGATTCTGCCTTAGATCACGGTACATCTTCGTGGCTCCTGGATGCATAGTGTATGTAGATCGATGAGCCATCTCTAGTACCTGTCTGCAAACCTCGACCATATCTGGCACCACTATCCGGTTCTTAAACCTCAAAACGCCCTCCGAGTCAATACCAAAACCATTATCAGCATCGCCTCTCCTGACTAGATCCTTAGTGAGTGCACAGAAAGCATCCTCCTCCTACGCTGCTCGTAGCATGTCAACCAACATGGACTGCACCCTCAGGTGAGCCACCAGCGCACCAGAAGCTGACACAGACACGATTGCTCCGCCATCCAAACACATGGCCAAATCCTAAGCCAACGACCTCCTCTTGATTGCCAAATGCGCCAGACTGCCCATAGACTTCTTGCTCAAAGCATTTGCCACCACATTACCCTTCCCCGGATGGTACATGATCGTGCAGTCATAGTCTTTCAAAAGCTCAAGTCATCTTCTCTGTCTCAGGTTCAAGTCCTTCTGGGTGAGCAAATACTGAAGGTTCTTATAACTTTCAAAAGCTCAAACCATCTTCTAATAATTTTTCATATGACATGGGTTCACAATCACTTGAGTTATAACTACCATGACTAGAAGCATAAGAGTATACCTCATCCTCAAGACCCATGAGACAAATTTGTAATGTAGCTTCATTATCCTACCTTGAGGTGACTTCTTGTGAGTTGGAGGTGGATGTGGAAACACTCCTCTTTTTCTTCCATTGGGGACAAGTCCTTTTGATGTGTCTCTTTTTTTGGCACAAGTAACAAATAACCTTCCTTTTTCTACTCTTAGTGAAGCAACTTTGAGATAGAACTAGAAAATTCCCATGCTTCGCAGTGGTATTAAAATATTTTATAAATAAATTTAATTTAATAATTATAATGATATTAATTTTATTTTTTAATATATAAAACAAATACAACATAATCAAACATAACAATATAGAATATATGTGTTTTTTGACATAATAAATTTTTTATAAAATAATTATAGAATAAAAAATTATAAATTTGATTATATATTAAAGAATATAATGTTAAAATATAATTAAACCTTACGATATAAAAATAAATTTGTTTATTAATAGATCCAAAAATAAAGATTAGTTTTACAATAATTAAATTTAAATTCATCAATAATAGTAAAGTTCAATATACTCAATAAAAAAATAATGAAATATTTAATAAAGAAGGATACAATTTTTTAATATAATAATAAATATAAATTAATATAAATAACATTAAGCATAAGTACTAAAAAAATATAATTCATAAATTAGAATCATAGCTTAAGAAAATTATAATTTTGATACCGGTTAAATAATGAAAGTAAAAAAAGAGAAAGATTTTAAAAATTATAATTTTGATAAATGTTAAATAATAAAATTAAAAAAAAAAAGAAAAATACTTTTTTAAAAACATTATTATATTATTAATATCACTATATTATCTTAAATGAAAGCAAAAGATAAATGCTCAAACTATACAAAAAAAATTAATGAAAAACTTAAATACCCAAATAATATAAAAGTAATATTTTATTCACATGTAGTAAATAATATAGAAATAAATATGTTATATATATATATATCCACATTTCTCCTTATTTTATAAATTTAATTATTGCTTAACTTTTGAAATTTTAGGGGTTATTTAGGTTTGTTATATTTGAGGGGCTTTATGTGAAAAGATGCAACTTATCATATATAAATACAATACTTATCTCATCGTCACGCTCACATTTTTTGGGATTGTTGATTTGAGAGAGAGGAGCTGCATGACGTGTAGAGGCAGAGTACTTGCAGGTTAAAAGAGGTTTCTCATTCCGCAGTGGAATTCTTCTTTATCTTTTTCGTTCAAGTCATTAGTGAAGGGTAACATATAAATTTGAGAGGATTTACCATTTTCGGTGTTTGAGATTGAATTTTGTTAGAGTTTTTGGTGTTCTTGGAGTTTTTCGACAAATTTCATATTTCTCAAAGTTTTTTTGACGATTGTTATCTTTTTAAGAGTTTTTCGACGAATTGCCCAAAAAGAAAAGGTCGGGCCACGAAGGCTTCGACGAACTACCCAGCCAAACAACACTTCCCAGCCTGGTGTGGAATTTATTATAAATGTATTATATATACGTATTATATAAAATTATTTATTTTGACCAACCATATTTATTCGAAATTTAAAATTTATCTTATAAATTGTAAAATTTAGAAACAAAACAAAAACTTTAATGAAAATTTTAGAAATTAAATTAAATTAAGGAAAGGCTAAGTATTTAATTAATAATATAATCAAACAATATTAATATAATTTGAAGTATTCAATATTCCACAAAATGCATATATCAACTTGACAAAAAATTGTAAAAAAACCCAAAATTATAACCAAAATTTAAAAGTTAATAACAAATATGCAAAAGTTCTTATGAACTAATACCACAAAAATAAAAATGAAGTTAAAATTTTATTAGAAACTATAGATAGTAAATAGTAGTAGTAGTAATAATAATAATAATAATATAGAAAATAAATTTTAAAGTAGCAAGTAAAAAAATGTTATATAATATATCGTTTGAAAAAGTGTATATTGAAAAAATTGAAATGATGAAATCATGCATATTTTTCTAACGAAAGTTTAAAGAAAATTGAATCAATCTTATAATTCAGATTAAAATAAAATTTAGTTTAGATAGAAATTAAAAATACAATTGAACTCAAAATTTTGTAATATATTTATTTATTCATGACTTCGTTTAATTCAAGGTTTTGGATTGTTGTTGAAAAAATTATAATCTGAAAAAAAATATTCACGGAAAAATTAAGAAATAGAACAAATTTAAGAGATCATAAATATTTAAAATTTTGAATTTTTTATACAACGCTAAACAAAAATAACAAAAATAAAAATTCAAAAATTAAATAAAAGTTGAGAAAGTCATTTGAAAATTTAAAATTTTTAAAATATAATAAGTTGCATCAAATTAAAAACTTAATAAATTAAGAATATAAAAAAATTAAATTTTAATGAGTAGTAAATAAAAGATAATAATATTTTTAATATTTACTGAAATTAATAATAATGAAAAGTTTGAAATCAATTTTTTGATTTGAGAATAAAATTAAAATTAAAATTAAAAATATATAAAAAATAAAAAAAGTTAAAATTAAAAACAAAAAGAAAAAGAAAAACAAAGAAAAAATAAAATAATTAAAAAAAATAAAATGAAAAAACATAATATTTTTTTTGAAATGGCAGCGCTGAGAATAGCTCTCAGCGCTGCCATTTTTCTAAAAGAAAAAAGGAAAAAAAACTGATGTTGCTATCGTACCGCCCACACCAACAACTTCCAAAATTACTAGTAGGCAGATACTACCAACATCACAAACATGATTAGTTGGGTTTAGATGATCATTGTCATCAGCACCCTCATTAAGAGTAACCAATTCCTCCATTTTGGTATAGTCATATAGCATATTCAAAGTGTTCGAAATATCATATGCAGAAGTACAATTCATCACTTTTTCGAACAAATTATTTGATAATGAGCAAAACAAAAAATTCATACCTTTGACATTGGCATGAAATAGATCAATATATTTTTGAGTCCAATTATTTACATCCTCTAAGGGTTCAAGATATTTTTGTTTTAACATGCTCCGTACATCCAAACCTTGAGTTTTTAAAAAGACATACATTCTATATTTTCATAACCCAAAATCGAAACCATCAAAGATGGGTGGACTATTAGGGGGATGATCCAACTAAAAATGTGGATCCAAGAGCACTAGCCGTGTGAATAGGTAGATTTGTTATATCTTACCTAAGATCCACTCTGTTGCCAATTGATGGGAGGATCGACACACTAGAGGGAGGGGGGGGGGGTGAATAGTGTGTTTATGGCTAAATTTTACTCTTAACTATTGATTCTAATCAATTTCACTCTTCTAAGATGCATGTGTCAAGCAATAGATGAATTAAGATGAATAACATTAATAACAAACACAAATGAAATCAATGCTCACATCATGATTTATAGTGGTTTAGCTCACCCCGAGCCTACATCCACTACCTAAGCTCTCCGCTTAGGATTTCAAAGTAATCCACTAAACAAACACATTGTAATATCTTAGATATTTAAATGTACTATTTTTTCTCTTATGTGTGTTTGCCAGCCTAACGGACAAGTTCGTGGTCGAGCCGAGTCGACTCATGGTCCGGAGCGAGCTTGCGAGCTTGGGTAAGTAGGATATGAATTTATAAATTTATGAATTTTAGGCTTGGGTAGTTGAAATTATTTAATTTGATGTTGTGTGTGCATAATTGTTAATTATGTTCATGTGGGTGTATTTAATTAATTGCTGGTGATTTATTAGAATAAGTTTAATTAAATTAATTAAGTCTATCGGGTTAGCGGGTTTGGTTTGGGTTAAGGTGGATGCGGGTTTTGGATTAAGGTGTTTAAGGGGTGGGTTGAGGAGGGAGTATAAAACCCCCTCCTCATAGCTTGTGGCTCCTATTTTGGAGCCATCCTGTAAGACCCCAAAAAAAAAAAAATTCCTATTATAAAAATCTATTTTGGTGCAACGCGTCGGACCCGGGGGTAGTCGAGTCGAGCCTCAGGATCGCCTCGAGTGAAAAGGTATGACTCGGCTATTGAATCATGAAGTCTATTTGGATAATTAACTTTCCTTTTATAAAATCATACCTTAAATTAAGTTAACTCGAGTCATATTATGGGTTGAGTCGGAACCCAAGTTGAGTTCGGGTTTAGTCGAGGTTTGAGTGTGAGTTAAGTGAGTCAAGAGGCCTCATTTGGAAAGCTAGATGAGGGATTAAAACCCTCATCTTGCAGCCATGTGGCTCATTCATTGAGCCGCACAAGGCAGCAAGGGAGAAAGAGGAGGTGCAAGGGAAAAAAAGGGGAGGCACTACTCGGATTCTTGGTCGGAGATCTTGCCATTGCCGGAGCCGATCACTTCGAGGATGTGGGGATCTTCTTCCTCACTGTTTTCTCTTCTTAAAAAGGTGAGTGGTTAAGGCTTTAACAGTTTGGGGGAGGCGGGTGGCTGAACCCTAGATGCTAGGTTGAGTTCTCGCGTTTTTCCACTGATCTATGATTTCAACGATAGGTACTCACTGTTTTATGATGTTCTTGTCGGATCTCGCTGTTTTAACCAACGATTTGAGTATTTTAGGGGCTGCCGAGTCATGGGAAAAGGGGAAAAGTCATGCCGAAATTTCCCCCGATTCCCTTGACGGCAAGAAGGCCCTTAGATGCCCTATACCACTATTTTGATTCAATCCTTTAAACACCTTGCGTAACATGAAGCATGTCCCCCTCTAAAGCCCCTTGAAGAGGCCGAATGGACCCTAAGATTCATGAGGAGGGTCGGCCAAAGGGTGAGGGGAAGGGTAAGTTGATCTTTGGTATTTAAGAAGTACGTGGAATTGAAGAGACAAAGTATAGTTAAAGTCTCTTCCATCTTTCCCTACCCCAAGGACCTTGGCCGAGCAAGGTTTCCCTTGCTCATGGTTCGGCCAAGGTTGGGGAGAGGAGGAGAGATTTGCCTTAGATGGAAAGTTCATGATCTTAGGGATCACATAAGGATATGACAATACTTAGGAAGAACACCAAACTTAGCAAGTAGCTTAATTGATTTGAATTGTAGAAATGCTAGATTGTATCCATACTTTGCATTTGATCCTTAAACTTGGATGTTGACAATGTTACCATATTTTATAATTCATACTTGTTATTTAAATTATTGCTACCTCGCCATGCTAGATAGTTGCTCCTTATTGTGCTACTATTCCTAAGGTAGTATAAGAATGGTTAGGTATGTGCATTATGATTAAATATGGTGAATGATGTAATATTTGAGCATTTTTCTTTCCATTATACATGCTGCCCTAAATGTCCTTGGATGGTATTCCAAGGATGACTCATGGAAATTCTCACCTAAGACAGTGTAAAAAAAGCTAGGTAACATGTAAGGTGTCACTAGATGTTCATAGCACATTTATGGAAACCTAGATATGAGATTATCACACTTCTATGACTGCTTGTACATCTTGGAAACTTAGAGATTGTAGGTGCACATATACTAACAGGGGCGGCTTGAATTGTTGACCCGGTAGCCGGACATGGCTAGATACGGGCAAAGGCCTGAAGTGTGTATATATATATATATATATTGAAACCCTAGGATTTTGATTGTGTAATGTGCTTGTGATGGTTCGTCGAGGAGCGAGGAGGTTGGAAATAACCAATGCTCAGCTCGGCCAGTTGGGTCTAGAGGTGCGCCAGCGGGCCCGCTAGGTGCCAGACCCCAGTTGGATGGGACTAGCTATCCTTACCCTAGACGGTGTCCGGAGACTAGTGGCCATCCTAGTCGACGGCTCGAGATTGTTTGCCTGCATCTTGAGATAATACTACCTGATATGGTAGGGACGGTTGTAGCCGGGATATATTACTATGAGTAGGCCCAAGGGCCGGATGCCAGAGGCTTGATAAGCTAAGGTGGCAGGTTATCATGTACAGTTGGTACTGATGGATCCGTTGAGGGTCTGTAATTGTATTAGAAACACACTCTACCTCATTGTACATTCTTTTATTGCCTTGTATGATATATATGCAGGTTCGAGGATTATGTGGAGGTTCATTTGAGCCACTCACTGAGTCCCAAGTGGACTCACAGTTTATATTTTATTTTGCAGAGCATGAGCAGTAGCTTGGTGTCGACATGGTGCAGCTGGAGGGCGGAGGCGGTGCCATATCTCGTAGCAGTGTCCATGAGTCTTAGACTAGTCCTAGTTATGTTGGTTTTATTTTTGCACTGACGGTTATCTTTGAAAAGAATTGTAAAACTTGATATTTAACCATTTGGATTTGATGTTGATGTTTCTTCTTGTTTTGAAAAACATATATATATTGTGACTTGCAAACTTTTTATAAAGTATGTTAAGTTTCTTTTAGTCGATATGTTTTGGTTTCTTGATGTCAGTGTAGACGGTAGGCTACAGGGCAGGACGTGGCCCTTGGCCGGTCACACTACCCTCAGTCGGGATGTGACACATCCAAAGAATTGAGAAAGGGAGTCAGCCGCCATGCCCCTTTCTCTTTTCTCCTTGGAGTCGCCACCACCCAGAGCTGAGCCGAGCCTCCTGCTTTCTCTTCCTCTTGCTCTCCTCCTTCCTTTCCTTTGGAGCCAAGCTGAGAGGAGCCGAGTCATTCTGCCTACTTTCCCTTCCTCCCCTCTCTCTCTTCCTTCCATTTGGAGTCGAGCTGAGAGGAGCCAGCCGAGCCAGCCCCTCTCCTTCTCCTCTCTCTCCCTCTCTCCAAGACGACGGCTTGGAGTGAGCCACCGCCCCTTGGAGTCTTTTCTTGGGTTAAGCCGCCGGCCTTTTGAAGCCGGATTTGAGGACCGTTATTCGGGATTTCTTCCTTAGTTCTTCTTCCAATTAAGGTGAGTGGTTTACCCTCTCTCTTTGGGATTTCAATCGGATTCTTGAAGCCGTTCTTGATGGCTTGGTATTTGTGTTTCGTTTCTTGATTATTTTTCGCGTTCTTGCTATGTTTCCTTTGATATGAAATCTTGATATATTATCCTAGTTTGAGATTTTTGATTATGAGTTTCTTGTTTAGAATTAAATCTGTGATTTTTGGGTAGAAATCATGTGGTAGGATTAAGATCTTGATAATGACTAATTAGGGGTTCTTGAGAAGGGAGTTCTTGATCTTAATTCTTGATTCTTGGTTTACGTGTGTGGGTTCTTGTTAATCTTGATGAAAAGCATGATTTCAGTGAATTAATTCCTGAGATTAGTATTATGTCCTAATGGTAATTTAGGAATTAATTTCTATTAATTTTTGGATTTAATTATATAAGTATGCTGAAATTGCATGTTGCTGGAATTGTATGCTGAGATGATGAATCTGTGCTGATTTTAATTTATTTGTTGTGATGTGGGTATATATGTGAATATAGTCGTGTAACCTATCGTTTCGAACAAAAAACAAAGTTTGGAAATATAAGACACACTTTGGAGACTAGATTAGGGTTAGACACAGTAGTTCTAGACAGAACAGTAACCTAAAAAAAAACCCTAAAATAAAATCCTAATGGAGATGATCTAAATTTTAATTATTTAATTAAAATTGGGTTAGGGGTGAGCATAATCTGTTATGAACCAACTTATAAAAATTGCATGAAATAAAACCACACGAGTTTCTGACATTACGAGTCTAAGGGATAGGGGTCAGGTTTGGAGTGTTGAGATGCTTCATAATGAGGACACCCCTAGGACACCGTAGGAGAATCTTGACTTAGGTCTTGATGCGTTGTATCATTGAGAATGGCGAAGCGGCTCAATTAGGAGCCGAATTTCGGGCTACGCCCGAGTGGTTGGACGTCAAATTCCTAACCTGTAGAATAAGTTCGGAGGGCCTTCCCGATTACTCTTGTGATATCACGTCTCGTGGAGCAAGTTCGGAGGGCCTTTCCCAATTGCTCCCGAGGTTTCTTATACTAGGATAAGCTCGGAGGGCCTTTCCCGATTATCCTAGTAAGTGTTGTTGCCTTTGGGCATGGTGGGCTTTGGCTCGATGCACTTCCCTAGTATGTGCTGTTGCCTTTGGGTATGGTGGGCTTTGGCCTGATGCACTTTCCCTAGTATGTGATGTTGTCTTCGGGCATGGTGGGCTTCATCCCGATGCACTTCTTTAGTATGTGATGTTGCCTTCGGGCATGGTGGGCTTCGACCTGATGCACTTCTTTGGAGGGTTAGATGCCTTGGGGCATGTGTGGCCTGTTGGCTTGTTAGCTAGTCACACCTTCGTGATCTTGCCTTCTGTAGAGATAGATTTCATTCTTATTATCTCTGTGATTTTATTTATGAGGGTTGGTATAACCGCTCGCAGAGTTCTTTGAACTCACCCGTTGTCATGTGATTTCTATTTTGCAGAGCTTGACCGGTGAGATGGGTCGGATGCACTTGTCGCCGCTAGAGGGCAAAGGAGCCCCATGATCTCATAGCAGTCCTTATTAGGGTCGTAGTCAAGTCTTTTGGTAGTAGTCATGCACTTGTATCAGTTTGATTTGGAGTTGTAGCCCTGAGGGCATTCATGTAATTTATTTTAGATTTTATTTGAATCTGAACTTTTGAATTGTTGAACTCAAACTGTTATTTCCGCACTTTACGTTTCATTGAGCTTCTTGAATTAAACTTTGTTTTGGTTCGCTTTTCATTAAAATAAAACTTGTTATTTCTTTCCTCTATATTATTTGTTGAGTTGGCATGTGCATGGTTTAGGCTGTGGGGTATAGGCACGTATACCCTGGGCGGTCACGTGACCCTGAGTTGGGGCATGACAATGTGGTATCAGAGCTTGTGGTTCTGTCTGACTACGACCTAGAGTTGTCACCGTATAGGGCATTGCTAGCGTGTCAGTATATGGTAGGGATATGTTATGAGATCAATGGGCTAAGTCTACACCTCAGCGCGACTCGTGATTAAGTTTGCTAAATGTTAGGGTGAATTCAATTGCTTGATTATGATATGTTTCTTTTCTGGTGATTCCAAATTGATGGAGGCATTTGATGCCGCTAGGAGCGGTAGTGATGACAACTCTACTGAGCGCCGAGGCCGTGGTCGGGGTCGTGGGAGACCACCGCGGGCCTGAGAGGATATGGGATAGAATCCCATGGTTGTTCAGGCCCAAGTGGCTGAGCTGAATGAGGCCCTCCGCAGGGAGGAGGAAATGGGATAGTCCCAGGGTAGCACAGCTTGAGGCCGTGAATGGCCCTGTGCTAGAGAGTGCACCATTTTTGGGGGCTACCTTTGTATGGGAGCTTGGATTATAGATCCTTGCAATGTTTGCTTAGTATCTTGAATGATTAATTGGATCTCATCATATAGTTTAAATATTTATGGTGCAGTATGGTTAGGGCGGCCCTAGGGATCCTAGGGGCGGCGGCTGATAGAGTTCTGCATAAGGGATCTGCAGGGGTTGGCTGATGGTAAATTTCCCCTATAGCTGAAATTTTGAATTGATTGGAGGATCTTTCCCTTAGATTTTAGGAAATATAAATTATGTGTGTAGAGCGACCTTATGCTTAAGGGCCACGATTATGTGCGATCAGAGTTGAGTAGGAGCCAGAGCGGTTTCGTTATGAGGCATGTTTTCGGTGCGGATAGGTTGGGCACTTCAGGAGGGATTGTCTTGGAAGAGGTAGCCAATAGCTATATCAGACCAGAGGAAAGGCACTGATGTTAGTGGGTTCCGTAGCTCAAATGGGTCCGACTCAGGGAGGAGGCCAGCGAGCTGGTGGTTCAGAGAGGCCCGCTGCACGGGTGGTTGTTATGAACCAAGAGGGAGCTGAGGCATCCAGGGCAGTGGTGTTAGGTAATTTTGTTGTTAGGTATGCCATTGCATATGTCTTATTTGATCCGAGTGCTACACACTCGTTCGTGTCTTCTTTGATTGCTGCTAAGTTGGCAGGGGAATCTTTTGTGCTTGATTTGCCACTTGTGGTGTCTACGCCTACATGCATTTTTGTGATGGCAGAGACAGTCCTTCAAGGTTGCGAGATTATCTTTTGAGGGCATGTGCTTGTTAAGTGAAATCCCACACTAGAAGGGGGGGGGGGGTGAATAGTGCTAGGTTACTTTATAATGTACTTCAATTTTCTTTTTACCAAATTCAATTTCAACCAAATTCAAGAGCAACTAAGTAATGTTCGTTAGTGAATATGAAGCACAATTAAAACAAACACACAAGGCAATGCTAACACATGAAAATATAGTGGTTCGGCCAACCGCCTACTCCACTACCTTGGCTACACACCAAGGATTTCTAACCAACTACTTTATAGATTTTGTGTTTTCCTTTGAACACAATCGAGGACTCCATTCTCAACCCTTTGAGAATTCCTCAAACCTATTCACCTAGGCAAAACACAATTCTACAAAGTAAACCCTAAGTGTATACACTAGCACACCTAGCAAGCTAACCAATGAAAATAAGTTCAAATAACACTTAAAATTATAATGAAAATAGCTAAGAAATACACCAAGATCAAATGCTCTTTTCCAAGCCTTCAAAGCCTCCAACTCGGCAAGACGTTGAGCTCGAATCGAAGCCCGAGTTGAGGGAAGATGAGCGCTTGAGAAGACGTTGATTAGAGAAGCGAGTGCAAGTCAAACAATCTCTAGAAGGCACAAATCTCTCTTCTTTAAGCTTGTATTAAATGTTAAGAGTTCTTAAAAAAGTTAGGTGAGGGGTATTTATAACCCCTCTATCGAACGACTCCTCAATGGGCATTTTTTCGCCCATTGGACGCCGTTCGGTCGCTTGTTAGTCGATCGTCGGTCGACCGACCGACTGATCGACCGCCCAGCGACCGCTGACTTTTTGTGCTTCTGTCGCTCTGTTTGGTCGACCGAATCAGTCGATCGAAGTAGACACTGCCAATTTTTGGCCTCGGTCGGTTGACCTACCTGTCGACTAAAGTAGCCACTGCCATTTTCTGCATCTATTCGGTCGATCAACCGGTCGACCGAAGTGGCTACTACCATTTTTCTGCCCTTGTTCGGTCGACTGAACTTAGGCTGAGGCTAATTTTTACCTTTTCTTTGTTACATGCTTTTTCATGGGTTTAGTTACCAAGTTTTAACTTGGATAACTTTACAAAAAGGCTTGGGATGAGATCCTAGGGATATATTACAAGTTATCTACTTAATCTACATCCGAGCCTTTCTTGACGATCTTTTCTTTTGTATCTCCGAGCGAAGTTCGCATGCTTATCGCAACCTCAACCTAAACTCAAAACTTCACACATATATTAAATCCTTGTTTGTTATCATCAAAATGAAGATCGAAGCCTAAGGGGGGAACCCTTAAGCCAACAGTGCTGATGGCCGAATTTATACTCCTGCCGATGTTAGAGCTTGATGTAATTTTGGGTATGGACTGGTTGGCGGATCATTTCACCTCAGTGGACTGCAGGGCTAAGATTGTGACCTTCAGTAAGCCCGGGTTGCCCCAGTTTACCTTCTAGGGTGAGGGAAGGGGTGAACCGTTGATGGCGATATCAGCTCTTAAGGCCCGGAAGTTACTCTTTGGCGGGTGTCATTCGTTTTTGGCCTTTGTGTCAGTGGCAGAGGAAGGCGGAGGTGCGGCTAGAGACATCGGGCGGACGCCCGTAGTATGGGGGTTCTCTGATGTGTTTTCGAAAGAGTTGCCAGGGTTACCTCCAGAGAGAGAGAGATCAAATTCTGTATCGATTTGCAGCCAGGGCTGAAGCCGTTCTCCATTCCTCTGTATCGGATGGCACCAGCTGAGTTGAGGGAGTTGAAGTCACAGTTGCAGGAACTACTTGATCTGGGTTTCATTCACCCCAGTGTCTCGCCTTGGGGTGCTCCAGTGCTTTTGTAAAGAAGAATGATGGGTCCATGCAGATGTGCATTGATTACCGATAGCTTAACAAGGTAACAGTGAAGAGTCGATACCCGTTGCACAAGATTGATGACCTATTTGATCAGCTACAGGGAGCTCAGTGGTTTTCTAAGATTGACCTACGGTCAGGGTATCATCAGTTGAGGATCTGAGACAATGACGTCCCTAAGACTGCTTTCAGGTCGAGGTATGGGCACTTTGAGTTCCTTGTGATGTCTTTCAGGCTGACTAATGCACCTGCAGCATTTATGGACTTGATGAACCGAGTGTTCAAGGAATACCTGGATAAGTTTGTGATTGTGTTCATTGATGATATTTTGATTTATTCCAGGAGCAGGGAGGAGCAGGGAGGAGCATGCTGAGCACTTGAGGGTAGTTCTGGAAACTCTCAGAGAGCACAGATTGTATGCCAAATTCTCCAAGTGCGAGTTCTGGCTAGAGAGTGTGGGGTTTCTTGGCCATGTGGTGTCCAAGGAAGGAATAAAAGTGGACCCTGCAAACATTGAAGCAGTTCAGAATTGGAAGATGCTGACTAATGTCTCGGAGATTCACAGTTTTCTAGGGTTGGCAAGTTACTATAGAAAGTTTATAAAGAATTTCTCCAGGATTACATCGCCATTGACCCGCTAGACCCATAGAAAGTTCAAGTTCGAATGGGACAGTAAGTGCGAGAAGAGCTTTCTGAAGCTCAAGGACCGCTTGACGTCGGCACCAATTCTAGTAGTACCCTCGAGTTTAGGAGGTTTTGTTGTTTATTGTGATAGCTCCCGAGTCGGCTTGGGTTATGTGCTGATGCAGAATGGCTGAGTGATAGCCTATGCCTCCAAGCAGTTGAAAGTTCACGAGAAGAATTACCCAACTCATGATCTTGAGCTGCCAGCGGTGGTGTTCGCATTGAAGTTGTGGCGTCACTACCTTTATGGCTAGGCTTGTGAGTATTGAGTGAATACCCACACTAGAAGGGGGGGGGTTGAATAGTGTTGGGTGACTTTTTCAATTCAATTCCAACTTCAACCGAAAGTAAGTGCAACTAAATGATGGTCGTTAACAAGTATGTAACACAATTATAAGCAATCACACAAGGCAATACAAACCCAATAAATTATAGTGGTTCGGCCAACCGCCTACTCCACTACCTTGGCTCCACACCAAGAATTTCTAACCAAATTCTTTATAGACCTTGTGTTTCCCTTTGAATACAACCAAGAACTCGATTCTCAACCCTTTGAGAACTCCTCAAAACTATTCACCTAGGCAAAACACAATTCTACAAAGAAAACCCTAGCAAGCGCGCTAATCAATGAAAACAAAGTTCAAGTAACAAGTAAAATTACGATGAAAAGAGCTAAAGATTAAACCACAACAAAGAGCTCTTTTCCAAGCCTTCAATGCCTCTAACTCCACAACACGTTGAGATCGAATCGAAGCCGGAGTTGAGGAAAGATGAGTGCTTGAGAGAAGTCGTAGATCGGAGAAGCAAGCGCTAGAAAATCAAGCTTAGAAGGCACAAATCACACTTTTGAAGCTTATCTCAATGGTTAAAAATGTTTAATGAAGGGTTGTGAGGGGTATTTATAACCCCTCCCACGGAACGACTCTTCAACAGGTGTTTTTTCGCACGAGTGGATGCCGACCGATCGATCGCCCAGCGACTGCTGGTGTTCTGCCCTTCTGCCGCTATGTTCGATCGACGGGATGGTCGACCGACTTCATCGCATTTTAATTCCTCTATTGTCCGGTCGATCGAATTAACCACTGCCAGATTTTGGCCTTGTTCGGTCGACCGAAGTGGCTACTGTCGTTTTTTCTGCCTTGTTCGATCGACCGACTGGTCGACCGAACCTGGGCTGAGGCTGATTTTTACATTTGCTTTGTTACACGCTTTTTCATGGGTTTTGTTACCAAGTTTTGACTTGGATAACTTTACAAATAGGCTTGGGATGAGATCCTAGGGATATATTACAAGGAATCTACTTAATCTGCATCCGAGCTTTTCTTGACAATTTTTGCAATTCTCCGAGTGAAGTTCGCGTGCTTATCGCAACCTCGACTTGAACTCAAACCTACACACACATATATTAATTACATGTTTGTTATCATCAAAATAGAGATCGAAGCCTAGGGGGAACCCTTGGGCCAACAATCGCCCCCCTTTTGATGATGACAAACACAACATGAAATTTTATATAAAAGAAGACTCTAAGTATCATTTGTGAGTTTGAGTTAAGGCATACACAACTTAGTTCACAACTTAACATATACTCCTCCTATCAATATGCATATTATGCTTGTAACTCCCCCTATCTATATGCATCATAAAACAAATGTGACATTACTTTTTCTCCCCCATTTGACATCAATCAAAAAGGGCAAGAACTAAGGCACTATTAATGAGTTCCATCATTAAAACCAAGAAAACCATAAAATCGAGTATCATCTACCACTGTAGTCCTTCTTATCAATGTAAGCCTATAGAAGGCAAACATCAATAAGTCGCAAAGCCCCATTACAAGGCAATACATAAGTGTGATGATACCATATGAAATGTAATTTTTCAAAAGACATGTATATTTTGAATATTTTTTAACCACTAGGAAAAGCATAAATTCCTAATTGCATTCTTAAGTTTGTAAAGTTTTCTTCACCTAAGGGTTTTGTGAATATATCTGCAAGTTGTTTGTCGATGGATATGAATTCCACAGATATATTTCCATTGGCTACATTATCCCTAAGAAAATGGTGCTTTAGATCAATGTGCTTGGTCCTAGAGTGTAAAACTGGATTTTTTGTTAGATTGATTGCACTAGTGTTATCACAATATATAGGTATACATGAATAACTAAGTCCATAATCTAAAAGAGCTTGTTTCATCCAAAGGACTTGTGCACAACAACTAGCCGCAGCGATGTATTCAGCTTCGGTAGTTGAAAGTTCAACCAAGTTTTATTTTTTTGAAAACCAAGAAACAAGACTCATCCCTAGGAATTGACAACACCCACTAGTGCTTTTCTAACCTACTTTACACCTGGCAAAATTGGCATCCGAAAAACAAATTAAATCGAAAGATGTATTACATAGATATCATAATCCTAAGTCAACCGTGCCCTTCAAATATCTCAATATGCATTCGACCACACTCAAGTGAGACATTCTAGGACAAGATTGAAACCTAGCACATGTACAAACACTAAACATGATATCGGGTTTACTTGAAGTTAAATAGAGAAGGCTACCAATCATACCTCGATGTCGTTTTTCATCTATTTTGACACCATCTTCATCTTTGTCAAGCTTGATGGATGTGCTCATTGGTGTAGAAGCTATTTTGGTTTCATTCATTCCAAACCTTTTGATGAGCTCCTTTGTGTATTTAGCTTGATTTATAAAAATTCCTTTGTTGGTTTGCTTGATTTGGAGACCAAGCATGAAAGAAAGTTCTCCATCATGCCCATCTCAAACTCTTCTTGCATGCACTTTGCAAACCACTCACAAAACAATTCATTAGTAGCAGCAAAATATCATCAACATAAATTTGCACGAGTAAAATATCATTTTCATTATGTTTTATAAAAAGAAAAACATTGGCTTTTCCAATGCTAAAGCCTTGATCTATCAAAAATGTGGAAAACCTTTCATACCAAGCCCTTGGGGCTTGTTTTAAGCCATATAAAGCCTTTTTAAGTTTAAAAACATGATTTGGAAACTTAAAACTTTCAAATCCGGGGGTTGTTCAACATAAACTTCTTCATCGATAAAACCATTTAAAAATACACTTTTAACATCCATTTGAAAAAGTTTAAAGCTTTTAAAACTAGCATAAGCTAAAAGCATGCGAATTGCCTCTAATCTAGCTACGAGAGCATAAGTTTTATTATAATCAATTTCTTCTTCTTGATTGTACCCTTGGGCCACTAACCTACCTTTGTTTCTGATGACTAAACCTCCTTCATCTAACTTGTTTCTAAATACCCATTTAGTCTCAATCATGGTTTGTTCGCTAGGTCTAGTACTAAGTCCCATACTTCATTCCTAACATACTGATTAAGTTCTTCTTGCATAGCTATTACCCAAAATTCATCTTCTATTGCTTCCTTAATATTTTTTGGCTCTACTTGAGATATGAATGCTACATATTTGCAAATGTTCTTATGTTTAGAGCGCATTACCACTCCCGTTGATGGTTCTCCAATGACTTGATCCATTGGATGACCTCTTATCAACCGATATCCTTTGGGGAGAGGTGGTAGAGCTTTTTCTTCCTCATCTTCAACTTGAGGTAGAGTCGTGGATGATGGTTCTTCATGTTGTATTTTCTCATTATTTTCATCCTCCACCTCTTTGTCATGAAGTGTGGGGTCCTCAAGTTCCTCACATATATTTACAATCTTCACATTTCTAGAAGAATAATTAGTTTCATTAAACGTGACATGCATAGATTCTTCAACAATCATGGTTCTATGATTGTATACTCTATATGCCTTAGAATTAATAGAGTAACCTAGGAAAATCCCTTCATCGGATTTGATCCATTGGATGATCTTTAATCAACCGGTACCATTTGGGGAGAGGTGGTAGAGCTTCTTCTTCTTCTTCTTCTTCTTCTTCTTCTTCTTCTTCTTCTTCATCTTGAGGTAGAGTTGAGGATGAGGGTTCTTCATGTTGACTTTCCTTATTGTTTTCTTCCTCAACCTCTTTATCATGAAATGTGAGTTCCTCAAGTTTCTCACCTACATTCACAATCCTAACATTTCTAGAAGAATCATTAGTTTCATCAAATGTAACATGCATAGATTCTTCAACAATCATAGTTCTACGATTATAAACTCTATATGCCTTAGAACTATTTGAGTAACCTAGGAAAATACCTTCATCGGATTTAGAATCAAATTTTTCTAGATGCTTCTTAGTGTTTAAGATAAAACATTTACATCCAAAAACACGAAAATATCCCACACTTAGGATTTTATCATTCCAAAGCTCAAAAGGTATTTTCTTGATTTTAGGTCTTAATAAAACATGATTAAGCACATAACAAGATGTATTTACGGCTTCGGCCCAGAAGTACTTGGGCAAATTATTTTCACAAAGCATAGTTCTAGCCATCTCTTGTAGGGTTCTATTCTTCCTCTCAACCACCCCATTTTGTTGAGGGGCTCTAGGTGAAGAAAAGGCATAATTCAATACCCAATTCATTACAAAATTCGATAAATTTTTCATTTTTGAATTCTCCTCCATTATCACTTCTAATTTTCAAGATTGAAATTCCTTTCTCATTTGCAACTCTCCTAGCAAACTTTTTGAAGAAATCAAAAGTTTCATTTTTCTTAGCTAGGAAGAAAACTCATGTAAATCTTGAGAAATTATCTACCAAAACATAGCAATATAATTTTCCACCTAGACTTGCAACATCACAAGGACCAAAGAGATTCATGTGCACAAGTTCTAGTATTCTAGATGTACTTACTTGATTAATGCTATGAAATGAAGACTTAACTTGTTTACCATGTTGACATGCATCACAAAGTATCTTTTTCAAATTTTATCTTATGTATTCCTTTAACTAAGTTCTTTTTAGATATTTCTTGGATGAGGCTCATGCTAGCATGTCCTACCTTTCTATCCCACAATCAAGAATCATTTTCCATTGCAACCAAGCATCTAACATGGGCATTAGGCAAAACATTTAGAACTAATGTGTAAATATTTTCTTGCCTATTTCCAATGAACACAATATCATTAGATGGTGCACTTCTAATGATGCATTTAGATGCTTCAAAAATGACTACATATCCATTATCACATAATTGAGATATGCTAATCAAAGTATGCTTTAACCCATCAACTAGTAAGACATTTTTACCTATATCACCAATGCCAACAATCTTACCTTTGGCATTGTCTCCAAATGTCACATGTTAACCATCCTTGCTTGATAGGGTTGCGAAAAGATTGATATCACCCGTCATGTGTTTTGAGCAACCGCTATCCAATATCCATGTGCTTCTACTTGCTTGAGGATGCTTCTCCATCTACAAAAGGAGAAGAGACAATTTTAGGTGCCCAAAATCTTATTGGGTCCTTGAGTGTTAGTCATCTTAGGAACTCAAGTAAATCTAGCATGAGGGTTCCTTTTTAGTGTACAATCTCTAGCCATATGACCAAAAATACCACATGAAAAGCAACTTCCATTGAATTTTCTTGGACTAAGTGTGTAAGCATGGAAGTGTGCATGAGCGTGATTGTTTTATGACTTTCTCGCATGTGCAATCCTAGGCATGACATTTTGTAGGGTTGTCATTTTTTCATTTAGCATGCAAAAGCATGCAAAGTTCCTTTTTTAAGTTTAGCATGTTATCATTCAAGTGCTCTACTTTATCACTTAAAAACTTATTTTCATTTTCCAACTATTTGTTTTCATTTTCTAAGTTTTTCTTAGCATCATCTGAGGCATGCTTTTCTTCCTTAAGGGTGTGTATGTCTTTCCTTAATGCATTGCATGAAAGTAGCAAGTTATCATTCTCAAGCTCTAAAGATTTGTTGTCCTTCTTAAGCTCTTTAAACTTTTTCCTAATGGTATTAAATTCATCATGCATTTGATCAAACTCACTTTCTAATTCTTCTTGCGTAAATGAGAGCTCGCCAAAAGTAAATCTTACCTCGTTGTCATTTGCCATGAGGCAAAGATTCGCCTTTTCACTTTTGGAGTCTTCTTCACTTAACGAAGACTTGCTTTCATCCCAAGAAGCCATCATTGCCTTCTTCTTGTTGTTGTATTTGACTTTCTTGTGAGGGTTGGAGGTGGAAGCCATCTTGAGAAGTGGACAATCCTTCCTTAGATGCCTAGTTTTGTTACAATTGAAGCATGTGTAGCCTCTTCTTCCCTTCCTTATGCCTCCTCTCATGAAACTCGTGAGTCTTCTTGCCAACATCACCATCTCTTCAAACTCATCTGTCTCTTCCTCAGATGATGAGGATTCTTCACCCTGGTATGATGCTTTTAAGGCAATGGTCTTGCCTTTGGGAGCATCTTCATCCTTGTATTGCTTCATATGGGTCTCATGTGTCATGAGAGACCCAATAAGCTCGGTGATCTTCAAGGTGCTCGTGTCCTTTGCTTCCATGATTGCGATGACCTTGGGCTCCCAAGCTTTTGGAAGGGAATGAAGGAGCTTCCTTACCTTCTCCTCTTCCCTTATATCTCTACCAAGGTTGGCTAATCCATTTGTAATATTTTGAAATCGAAGATACATGGCATCAATAGATTCATGTGATAGCATCTTGAACATTTCATACTCATGCATGAGTAGGTTTATCTTAGATTCTTTAACTTGTGAAGTCCCTTCATGAGTAGTCTCTAAGACTTTCTAAAGTTCATATGCAGACTTATACGTAAAAATTCTTTTAAACTCATTAGTTGATAGGCCATAATATAGTGCATTGACGGCATTTGCATTTGCATTAAAAAGTTTAATTTCTTTTGATCCCACTCATCCATATCCTTAGTTGGTTGCTTATACTCTACTTGAATCATTCTCTATACATACATGCCTAGTGATTGTAGGAAGTCATTCATGCGTATCTTCCAATAGGCATAGTTGTTTCCATCAAACAATGGTGGAGTATGAGTAGAGGACCTCTGAGCTAGTTGGATTTCACTAGTCATTCTAAATTTTAGGGTAGATGGCTAAACCTAATCCTACGACCAAGCTCTGATACCAATTGTTGAGTGAATACCCACACTAGAAGGGGGGGTTAAATAGTGTTGGGTGACTTTTAACAATGTTTTAATTTGTTTCAATTCAATTCCAACTTCAACCGAAAGTAAGTGCAACTAAATGATGTTTGTTAACAAGTATCAAACACACTTATAAGCAATCACACAAGGCAATGCAAACTCAATAAATTATAGTGGTTCGGCCAACCGCCTACTCCACTACCTTAGCTCCACACCAATGATTTCTAACCAAATTCTTTATAGACCTTGTGTTTCCCTTTGAATACAATCGAAGACTCAATTCTCAACCCTTTGAGAACTCCTCAAAACTATTCACCTAGGCGAAACACAATTCTACAAAGAAAACCCTAAGTGTTTACACTGGCACACATAGCAAGCTAATCAATGAAAACCAAGTTCAAGTAACAAGTAAAATTACAATGAAAAGAGCTAAAGAGTAAACCACAACAAAGAGTTCTTTTCAAAGCCTTCAAAGACTCCAACTCCACAACACGTTGAGATCGAATCGAAGCCGGAGTTGATGGGAGATGAGCGCTTGAGAGAAGTCATCGATCGGAGAAGCAAGCGCGAGCAAATCAAGCTTAGAAGGCACAAATCACACTTTTGAAGCCTATCTCAATGGTTAAAAATGTTTAATGAAGGTTGGTGAGGGGTATTTATAACCCCTCCCATGGAACGGCTCTTCAACGGGCATTTTTTCACCCGTTGGACGTCGACCGATCGCTTGCCGGTCGATCATCGGTCGATCGATCGATCGACCGCCCAATGACCGCTGGCGTTTTTCCCTTCTGCCACTATGTTCGATCGACTGGATGGTCGACCGACTTCATCGCGTTTTAATTCCTCTTTTGTCCGGTCGATCGAATTAACCACTGCCAGATTTTGGCCTTGTTGGGTCGATCGAAGTAGCCACCGCCAGAATTTGGCCTTGTTCGATCGATTGACCGGTCGACCGAAGTGGCTACTACCATTTTTTTGCCTTGTTCGGTCGACCGAACCTGGGCTGAGGTTAATTTTTACATTTGCTTTGTTACACGCTTTTTTATGGATTTTGTTACTAAGTTTTGACTTGGATAACTTTACAAATAGGCTTGGGATGAGATCCTAGGGATATATTACAAGGAATCTACTTAATCTGCATCCGACCCTTTCTTGATGATTTTTGCGATTCTCCGAGCGAAGTTCGCGTGCTTATCGCAACCTCAACCTGAACTCAAAACTACACACACATATATTAAATACATGTTTGTTAGCATCAAAATAGATATCGAAGCCTAGGGGGAACCCTTAGGCCAATAGTGAGATATACACTGATCATAAGAGTCTCCAGTATTTGCTCCCTCAAAAGGAGTTGAACCTGAGGCAGAGAAGATGGCTTGAGCTATTGAAAGACTATGACTGCACCATCATGTACCATCCAGGGAAGGGTAATGTGGTAGCTGATGCTCTGAGCAGGAAGTCTATGAACAGTCTAGCGCATTTGGTAGTCAGGAGGAGGCCGTTGGCTCAGGATTTGGCCCTATGTTTGGATGGCTGAGCAGTCTTGTCAGTATCAGATTCTGGTATGCTGGTGGCCCACTTGAGAGTGCAGTCCACATTGATTGACATGCTGCAGACAGCGCAGGAGGAGGATGCCTTTTGTGCACTCACTAAGGATCTGGCCAGGAGAGGAGATGCAGATAATGGGTTCAGTGTGGACTCGGAGGGCGTTCTGAGGTTTAAGAACTGGATAGTTGTACCCGATATGGCCGAGGTTTGAATTGTTGAACTTAAATTATTATTTCCGCACTTTATATTTCATTGAGCTTCTTGAATTAAACTTTGTTTTGGTTCATTTTTCATCAAAATAAAACTTGTTATTTCTTTTCGCTATATTATTTTTTGAGTTGGCATGTGCATGATTTAGGCTGCGGGGTATAGGCACATATACCCTGGCTGGTCACGTGACCCTGAGTTGGGGCGTGACACACTTCTACACACTTAGATTTATGCCTTATCATCCATGGCCACTAAGCAACCTAACACATGACCATTCAAGGTCTCTACACAAACACTTCTACACAAGTAAACAGGAGATAAATCTTAACCACTGAAGACCAACTCGATCCTCTTCTTGTGCCTAGCACGCTTGAAAAACCCTCCAGGGATTGTGTCATTCAAATTTGAGGGATCAAGGTGCTAAGAATGAAGAACCACACAATTAGAAGCTCAAACTAGGGTTTCACACTTTAAAAGTTTAGCAAATGCAAAGATGACTCAACAGAGAGTTAGGGCATCAAGAATCAATAGGTGGAAGGCTTTAGATGAGATTTATATAAGATCCCTATGAAGTAGACTCGGACACAAGCTAGTTCAACGACTATTTTTCTAGCCATTACAACATCGGTCGAAAATCCGTCGATCCTTTGGTGGACCAAACAACGATTGATTATCGACGGAACCTCGACAAGAAAATCCAGTGCTTTTCGATCGAAGTCCAATCGAAACTCCGATCCACTGAGCTTCGGCCTTGGGCTAAAGGTTCACCTGACAATAATAGGTTGATTTTTTTATTTCTTCGAATTCAAGTTTCAGGTGTCGTCAATTTGAAGTGCACACATCCTGAAGACCTGCCCAAAAAAGTTACAATGAATAGATAAACAAGTTTAACTGAAAAATACAAGATTTATTCTTTAAAAATCTCCGATTGAAATGGGAAATATGGTCGAGTTTCCAAACGGTATCAAGTGCGCGTTTCATTGTCAACTTCAACATGAAAATTTTGTGCTTAAACTCAACAGTAGACTTGGTTTGTTATCATCAAAATATTCAGCGAAACTACTTAAGCACGATGATGAAAACCTCAACCAACAATAGTTAGGCCATTGAGGCCTACGTCGTGACCTTGATGGACCAACACCATCGAGGTTAGTAGGAGTGACAACGGGACTAGAGGAGAGGTGATGATTGTAGCGAGAGGAGCCTCAGTGACAGTGGGAGGTAGGACACCGACCGCAAGAGGAGAGATTGTAACGATAGGAGAATGGATGACAACGACGACTAGATGAGGGACACTGGCAGCAGGAGCAACTACGACATCTGTGGAAGAGGTGGGTCAGTCTGATGAAGAGAAGATGGTGGCAATGTGAGGCAGCTGTCCTGGTCTAAGTACTACACTAGTACAGTATTTTTATTTCATACTTGAAACAAATTTTTAATAGATTAATTATATTATTAAAATGATTCAAAATACACGTAGAAAGCATGGAAACATTTAAAATTGAAGATAATTCTTGAAGTTAGAATGAAAATATAGAAATTTAAGTCTTGAAAGTTGAATAGTGTAGTGATTCATTATAGGTTGACATCATCTTAAACTCTTCTAAGACGAGAGAGGTTTGAAGAGTTCACATATAGGCTTCAAAAACCCAAACAAATAGCTCCAATGTCTAAAATAGTCGTTGGAGAACAATTAAAAAAATTATCAATTGGAAAACTAATCGTTTGGTGTATATCGTACGTCTAGTACCAAATTGGTACGTTTGGTACACTAAGGGGGCGTTTGGTTGCCGGCAAGTACAAATGCTGCAACTCTAGTTGCAGCATTTAGATAACAAATTTGTTTGGTTGGCTGCAAAATCATTTTGCAGCATTTACTAGTTGCAACTTGTATTTCAAATATCATTTGCGGGCCGCAAGTGGAATTGCAGCCCAAAAAGCCCGCAATACAAGATTACGGGCTGCAAATGCAATAATTTAAGTATTGAAAAATAATTAATTTTGGCGACGTAGAGTCGTCGGATGAAGACGAGATAAATATCAAAGTTGTAGGTTTTTGCATGCTGAACCTGATGGTAGTGTCAGATTTTACATCTGATGTCATTTGATAGATTTTTAAATATATTTTCAGTAATATACAAAAATTAAAAATTATTAATTTGTCAGACAAATCGTGTCGGGCCTAAGTTTTTAGCCTGGCCCGAAAAAATTTGTCCCAGGCTCGACCCAAAAAATTTATGCCCGACCCGACCCAAAAAAGTTCGTGTCCAGCCTGGCCCGAAAAAATTTGTGCCCGGCCCGGCCCGAAAAAATTCGTGTCCATCCCGCCCCGAAAAAATTTGTGTCCGACCCGACCAAAAAATTCGTGCACTGCACGGCCCGTCCCAGCCCGGCTCGGTCCGAAAAAATTCGTGCCCAACCCGGCCTGAAAATTTTCGTGCCCAGCCCGACTCAAAAATTTCGTGTCTGGCCTAGCCCGAAAAAATTTGTGCTCGGCCAGGCCCGAAAAAATTCGTGCTCAGCCTGGCTCGAAAAAATTCACTGTCGACCCGGCCCTGCCCTGCCCAAAAAAAATTCGTACCCCGGCCCGGCCCGAAAAAATTCATGCCCGACCCAAAAAAATTTGTGCCCAACCCAGCCCTGCCCGAAAAAATTTATGCACTGCCCGACTCGTGCCAACCCGAAAAAATTCGTGCCTTGCCCGGCCCAAAATTATTCGTGCATGGCCCAACCCCAAAAAATTCGTGCCCAACCCGGCCCAAAATATTTTGTGCTCGGCCCGCCCCAAAAAAATTCGTGCCCGGTCTGGACCGAAAAAATTTCTTGCCTGGCCCTGCCCGAAAAAATTCGTGGTCAGCCCTGCCCAAAAAAATTCGTGTCCCGACCCGACCCGAAAAATTTTATGCCCAGCCCGACCTAACACGAAAAGAAATTCATGCCGAGTCCGAAATATTCGCATTGGGCCTAACTTTGCCCGAAAAAATTCGTGCACTGCCCATCTTGACTCGGCTCGGCCCAAAAAATTTATGCCCGACCCCGCATGAGAAAATTCGTTCCCGGCCAAAAAAATTTTGTGCTCGGCCCGGCCCGAAAAAATTCCTGCCCGACCCGGCCTGAAAAAATTCCTGCCCGACCCGGCCTGAAAAAATTTCGTAAGATGCAAGTTGCACGTTGCAAGTTGCAAGTGTAATTACAACTTTCATTTGCGGCCAACCAAATGCTTGCAAATAGAAGTTGCAACTCTACTTGCGGGCAACCAAACGGTAGGCTGCAAAATCTATTTGCGGGCATTTGCTTTTGCATGCAAATAGATTTTGCAGCATTTACACTTGCGGGTAACCAAACGCCCCCTATGTACAAGCAATATTTTGCACATATATACTGCCTAATACCAATCTCGCCTTGGAAAAATGATAAATACATCGTAGGTAGTGGGTGATACACTATGGTACTTAAAATCATCATTATAACAATCAACAAACCTTCTAATAATGAATGATATATAACCTTTTAGCATAGCAATTGTCTTTTTAAAATATACTTTCTTGCAGCCTTAATTAACTTATGTGACCTTAAATATTATCAAATATTCTTATCCCAGATCGATGGTGGTTCTATACTCCTATGTAATGGGTGAAAATGTACTATTAATGAACAGACTCTACATGCAAATAGAACATCAATGATTCAATATATGTATATATAGAGGGGATTTAGCAAACAGCTTTTTGGTGCCATTAATTTGATATATTTTATCATTGTATCAAAAAGCTATTTCTAATATCTGGTAAAGAGCATCTTTACCAATGAAATTACATTTACATGAAATAACTAAGATTAAATTCATAAAAATTTTAGTGATTGGATATATCTTTAGCAACGCTTTTCTGTAATTAATTTATAGTTGGATGAATGATATTTTACTGAAATAAAAATTTAATATCTTTAAAATTTTTATATAAATTTAATATCTTATGGTAATTTTTATAATATCGATCTTATAGAACTTTCATTATATAATAAGAACTTTCTGTTAGAAGATAACTTCTGACAAACGAGACTCATCAAACTGTAATAGAGTAAGATAATTGTAAAAATTAAATACCGAATCAAAGAATATATATAGTTAAACCACAATATAGCTTAAAACATAACCCTATGAACACAAAGTGCTTGTTCGCTTCATAAGGTTAAGGGAGATAGGATAAGATATGAATTTGAATATATTGTTAATTTATTTAGTGCATTGATTAGAAAAAAATAGGATTAGAATAATATAAAATTAATATGATATCCGATATACACCAGATTTAAAAGATTCATATCCAATCATCTCCCATTTATTATCCAATCATATTTTATCCTATCCAATGAAGCAAACATATCAAAATAGATTAATTTGGACCAAGGACAAGATTCCTAAATATATATGCCAAAATCACAAATCAAACATATTGCTGAAGATCATGAACATCGATCCGTAGTTGTACATTATATTGACATCCCTATCAATTCTCCTGAGCTTGGAGAAATTTAGTGCTGAAAGTAAGCTAACTAATTCATCATAGTTCTAATCAAAGAAAAACAACATATAAGATCTGAAGCTGATTATCAAGTATGCAAGTTTACATAGAACTGGACTTGCCTTTCAAATTGCTCTGATCACCTCCAAATTTGGTGGGAATTAAATGATCATATGGAGAAATATATGATGAGCCTTGTTAAGAAATTATATCTTGGTCATATTTTTAACCAATGTGGGACTTTAACATACCCCCCTCACGCCCAGGATTGGATATATCGAGCGTGGAGTTTTGCAGTTTTGTAGGACTGAACATTTGCGGGTGGCACAATATTAACCACATGATACGCTCTGATACTATGTTAAAAAATTAGTGGGCCTAACTCACCCCAAAAGCTAGCTCAATGGGAGAGGATTGCCCAAACTATTTAAAGGTTATCTTGGTCATATTTTTAACCAATGTGAGATTTTAACAAGCCTCTTCAGTCTTCAGGTAAACTTTAGATCCCTTTCGGCACAAAGGTTGGATGTTGTTATCATATCATTTAGGCCGTCTTCTTGAAATCAATCTCCCTCTTGTTGACTCTTCACACCATCAAGCTTTTACTAATTCATAAGATCCATCCTCTCTTCTCTATCATTTTTCTTTTTCAGAATAAAATGGAATGCAGCTGCAACTTCAAACCATGTTATATTGTTGATTCGATGTCAGCTTCAGAGTTCATCAAGAAGCTAGGAAATGCTAGTGGCAAGTCCCTACAAAAGGATACACTAGACTCGGATTAATATGAGATGAAAATGGCCTTGACATAAACCCAGGATACCTAAGATTACACTTCATATATGTTAACAACATTATATACAACTAATTTTTCAAGCATCTCTTCGTTTATGCAAACTATAATGGTATATTTGCTTCATTGGATAGGATAGGATAGGATAGGATTGGATAATAAATGAGAGAGGATTGGATATGAATTTTATAAATTCGGTGTACATAGGATATCATGTTAATTTTATATTATTCTAATCCTATTTTTTTCTAATCAATGCACTAAACAAACAATGGATTCAAATCCAAATCTTATCCTATCTTCCTTAATCATATGAAGCAAACAAGCACTAAAAGGTTATTAAAGATCTTTGCCATCAACAAAGGCTATTTCCGACTACTCTAGCTCAAGCTCTAGCTAACACTTTTATAGCCTTTATTTTCACTTTGAGGGCAAATAAAAAAGACTTTGGTAATCTTAAGTTGAAATTGTGACAGATTTATGTACAACATCTCAATCAATAACAATTTAAGTAGTCAAGCCGGTTCTGAAACATAAAGGAGCTATTTGGTTGGTCTATAAATACATTTGTTGCAACTCTAGTTGCTTCAGCAAATAGACCAATAAAATTATTTGGTTAATATTTTGCAGCGTGTAATATTTACAAGCTGCATTTCTAATTAATAACATTTGCAAGCTGAAAAATAAATTGTAGCCTAAAAGACCAACAATCATAAATTACAGGCTGCAAATCAAATGACTTTTTTTCTTTCTTTCTTTTTGTATCTACCCAATCCGACCCTGCAAACTATAACCAAAAAATTCACAATTATATGTTATAATTCTTATTTCTCAAGTTTCAATGCTAGTTGTAAGTATATTTGCAACTTCTATTTGCGATCAACCAAATGCTTATAAATGAAAAATGCAAGTCTATTTGCGGGAACCAAACATTAGGTTGCAACTTCTATTTACGGGCATGAAAAATGCAAGTCTATTTCCAGGTCTGCCTCTCCCCTTCCTGATCCAAGCGAACAACAACAACAGCTCCAAGGCAACCTCTCTTGGTCTGCCCCTTCTTGCTCCTGTGAACCTCCTGGTTCACCTCTTCTCTGAAGACCTTTCCTCGTTCATCTCTTCTCTGAAGAATACTGGAAAGCAAATCTGCTAGAAAATTTTTTTCAGCCCAGCAAATCTGTTGGAAAAAAAATAGCCCTATAAATATGTTGAAAAATAACAACCCTGCATCAACCTACGTCTCAGGCATAAAAAATCAGTTTGGTATATATGTCAAAATCTAGCGCACCGATAATGCTCATGAGTATCTTCATTCAGACTTTGTAACTTTTGTGCTTCTCGAGGTATTATTCATGAGACATTCTATTCTTATACATCTTAACAAAACGGGACTACCGAGCGCAAAAACCATTATCTGTTGGATGTTACAGGAACTTTGATGTTTCATATGAATGTACCTCAGTATTTTTGGGGGATGCTGTTCTTACGGCTACCTATCTCATCAATCGGGTCCCTTCCTCTATCATTGGAAACAAGTCTCCTTATTCCATTCTTTATCCCAATGCACTATTGTTTAAAGTTCCTCTTAAAACCTTTGGGTGTATTTGCTTTGCTCATACTCTGAGACCTGGTCATGACAAACTATCCCCAAGGGCGGTAAAGTGCATCTTATCGGGTACTCCCACACCCAGAAAGGTTATAGGTGTTATGATCCAGGAACCAGGAAACTCTTTACAATTGTTGATGTGACATTCTTTGAGGATACACCCTTCTTCGTCTCTTCTAAAAGTCCTCGGGACCCAATATTGAGTCCATTTCACTTCCGCCTCCACTTCCATCCCCTATAGATGTGCCACCTCCCACTACTATTCCTCCATTACAGGTCTATCAAAGGAGACATAAAAGAGCAGATGGGCCACCCTCTAAGCAGCAGACCTCGCCTTCCACTCCTCAGTCTCAAGATCCTTCATCTGAGCTTGAACTTCCTATTTCTCTTCGAAAAGGTACACGTACTTGTACAGCTCACCCTGTGTAATATCCAATATATTAATTCTAATTTTCATTTATTGTGTGTGGTTGTTAAACTAGCGGACTAGTTCGAGGTCGAGCCGAGTCGACTCATGTTTCGGTGCGAGCTCGGGTAAGTAGAAATATGTGTTATAGAAATTTTACTTGCATAGATAAATTTATTTAATTCTATGTTGTGTATGCATGATTGTTTAATTATGTGGATCTGCGCATGATGGTTGCTTGTAATTTAGCATGGGATTAGAATAGGATTAATTAAGTTAGCGGATTCGGGTTCGACTCGAGGCGGATGCGGGTTTGATAAAGGGTTTAGTGGAGTTAGGGTTGAGGAGGGAGTATAAAACCCCCTCCCCTTGGCTTGCGGCTCTCCATTGGAGCCTCACAAATTTGATTGAAGAGAGGAGCCGCCAGCCAGCCAGCCGCCCCTCTCCTTCCCCTTGGAGCCGCCGCCCTCAAGAGCCGAGCCGTCGAACCTTCCCCTCTCCTTCATGTCCTTCTTCCTTCCCTTTGGAGCCGAGCCTAGAGGAGCCACCGAGCCCTTCCCCTCCCTTTACCACTCTTCCTCTCTCTTCAAGCCGGCGGCTTGAGGAGGAGCCGTCGCCCCTTCTTCCCCCTTCTTGAGTCGAGCCGCCATCTCTTGAAGATGAATTTTGAGGGTTGTCATCCAGGATTTCTTCTCTCATCATCCTTCCTATTCGGGTGAGTGGTTTTACCACTCCTTTTTCGGGTTCTCTCGTAATCTTGAGCCTATTTGGGCATCTTCTTGTTTCTTGTGATTTTCGTCGAATCGTGGGTTTGTTCGCCGTGTTCTTGTGCCGATTTGTGTGAGGAGGGCCCGAGATCCTCCTCTTGTGGCTCGGCAGCCCTAGGTTTACCCTAGGGGTGCTCGGCCAAGGGTGAAGCAAGGGTGCCCTCGAGGTGTTCGATGAAATGCCCAAGTGAGCGATCTTGTTCATCTTGAAGTTTATATCTTGATTTGCTTGCTTATTTAGGTTCTTGAATTGTGGTTGCATGTCTTAGATTTAAATCTGTAATTTTTGGGTTAGAAATCATGTTTTATAAATTAAGACATTGATGTTGATGCCATGAAGGTTCTTGAAGAAGTGTTCTTGATCATGATGCTTGTTTCATGATTCAGGTGTTGTTGATACTTGTTAGTCTTGTTTAATAATAATGAAATTTGAGAAATTTATCTCAAGATTGGTATTCTGTTTAATGATAATTAAGAATCTAATTTCTGTAAATTTTGGATTTATTTTCATGCTATGTTGAAAAACTTAATGTTGCTGGAATTTCATGCTGAGATAATGAATCTGTGCTGTTTTTAAAATACTTGCTGTGATGTATGTATTTCTCTGAATATAGTTGTGTAACCTATTGTTTCGACCAGAAAATATAGTTTGGAAACATAGGACACACTCTGGAAATCAGATTCGGGTTAGATACATCAGTATCGGTCACAACAGTAAGCTAAAACAAAACCCTAATCTTGGTGATTTAAATTTTAATTGCATAATTAAAATTGGACAAAGGGTCAGCATAATTTGTTACGAACCAACAAATAAAGTTTATGCATGAAATAAAACCACACGAGTTTATGACATTACGGGTCTAGAAGTTGGGGTCGGGTATTGGGGTGTTGAAATGCTTCTCAATGAGGTTGACACCCCTAAGACACCGTATGAGAGACTTGACTTAGGTCATGTTGCGCCATATCTTTATGAATTACGGAGAGGCTCGTTGAGGAGCCGGATTGCGGGCTAGGCCGGGAAGGTTGGATGGCTAATTCTCAACCTGTGGAATAAGTTTGGATGGGCAAATCTCAAATGTTCTAGTTTGGCCTCATGGGATAAGTTCGGAGGGCCTACCCGATTATTCCTGTGATATCTTAAAGGGGTAAGTTCGGAGGGTCTACCCGATTACTCCTATGATATCTTAAAGGGGCAAGTTTGGATGGGCAATTCCCGATTGTTCCTTCACATCTCGCGGAGCAAGTTCGGAGGGCCTTCTCGATTGCTCCCAAGTTTCTTTATACTAGGATAAGCTCAGAGGGCCTTCCTGATTATCCAAGTATGTTTTGTTGCCTTAGGGCATGGTAGGCTTAGACCTATTAATCTTCACCGTTTGGGTGTTGGTTGTCTTCGAGCAGGTGGTGGCCTGATGGCCTATTAGCTGGTCACTCCCTTGTAACATTTTCCTGCTTGAGTCAGAGGTTTTGCTTTATGCATTATATTTGTGTTGGTTATCGTGGGGGTTGGTAGAATCGCTCACTGAGTTCTTTGAACTCACCCGTTGTCGTTGTTTTGTTTTGAAAAGCCTGACCGGTGAGATGGGCTGGAGCACTTGGCGCGGCTGGAGGGCAGAGGAGTTACATTAATCTCATAGCAGTCCTAGTTGGGGGTCGTAGTCGAGTTTTGGTAGTTAGTCATGCACTTATGTTTTAGTGTTTTGGAATTGTAGTCCCTTGGGGACATTTATGTCTTTATTTCAGATTTCATTGTAATTGAACAGCTAAACTTGTTTTGTTATTTCTACACTTTATATTTTGCTAAACTTACTTATAATGAATTCTAGTTTTGGTTTTTCATTTGAAATAAAACTTGTTTACTTCTTTTCGCTATGTTCTATTGTTGAGTTAGCATGTGCATGATTTAGGCTGCAGGGTATAGGCATGTATACCCTGGACGGTCACGTGACCCTGAGTTGGGGCGTGACACCCTATTAGTCACTATGTCTCATTCACTCATCTCTCACCATCATTTTGTGAGTTTGCATTGTCCTTGTCTACTGTCTCCATTCCTAGGACTTATCAGGAATCTCTGCTCTACCCTAATTGGAAACATGCTATGGATGAGGAGATGAATGCTCTCAGGACTCGACACACTTGGGATCTTGTAAAATTACCGCATGGCGTCATACCTGTAGCTTTCAAATAGGTCTTTACTGTGAAATATCTGCCGGATGGATCAATTGAGCGCTACAAGGCCCGTCTTGTTGCAAAGGGTTTCACTCAAAAATATGGGGTAGATTACTTTAAGATTTTTTCACTAGTGGCTCGGCTCAATTCTGTTAGGATTATCATCTCTATGACAATTAATCTCGGTTGGAGCATGTTTTAGATGGATGTCAAAAATGTCTTTCTCTATGGTGATTTAACTGAGATGGTCTTCATGGAGCAACCTCTTGAATTTGTTGCTTAGGGGGAGAATTATATGTGCAGATTAAAGAAAACTATATATGAACTCAAGTAAAGTCCTCAGGCCTGGTTTGATAAGCATAGCAGAATTGCCTCAAAAAATTGGGCTTAAAGAGTGTAAGGCGGATCATTTTGTCTTCACTATGCATTCTTCTGCTGGAAGCATTATTAATCTTGCAGTTGATAAAGAAGGGATTGATAGAGTAAAGGTTCACTTGAAAAAATATTTTGTCACCAAAGATCTAGGTCGTCCAAAATATTTTTTAGGCATTGAATTTGCTTACAATTCTACGGGAGTAGTTTTATATCAGAGGAAGTACCCCATGGATCTTCTCAATGAAGTAGGCTTACTTGATTGTAAACCTATTGAAGTTCCTATTGAGTCTCAACTCACTCCGGCACTAGAGGGAGAAAATGATTTCGAGGACCCAGCAAGATTTCGTAGATTGGTTGGAAAATTAATATATATCTTATTGTGACTCGACCAGATATTTTTTTTGCAGTAGGAGTTGTAAGTCAATTCATGCATAAGCCAAAATGTATCCATTAATTGGAATACAGTGTTAAAGATTTTGCACTACATTAAGAAATCACCAAGCTATGGCTTATGGTATAAGAAAAATGGTCAAGGCTATTCTGATGCAGACTACGCTGGGTCTACTGATGATAGGAGGTCTACCATTGGATATTGCACCTATATATGTTGGAGAAAATCTGGTTACTTGGAGAAGTAAAAAATAGAATGTGGTAACTCGATCTAGTGTAGAAGCTGAATACAGGGTCATGGCGCACACAGCCTGCGAATTGATGTGGGTAGAAAATTTACTCAAAGAACTTGAAATCTCTCTTGATGAGCCAATGACTATGTATTGTGATAACCAATCTGCTATCTATATTGCCAACAATCCTATTTTTCATGAAAGGACCAAACACATTGAGGTTGACTGTCACTTTATTCGGGACGCAGTTCTCTCCAAGAAAATTGTCACTCCTCACACTTCATCTCAAGAATAGCTTGTCGATATCTCCATCTAGGCACTCGGCTATAATCGGTTCAAAATTCTTTGCAACAAACTGGGCATGATTAACATATATGCTATGTTATTATATATACCTTTTGTTAGTTTGCTATGTTATTATATATGCTAGTATAGGTTTACTTATATTATACCTCGATCAAGACTATCTTACACTCTTGTAATCTATATATTTCTCCTCACACTGAGATGAATATTCTTGGGATTTAACAATAAGCTTTGAGAAATACAAGTGAAAGAGAGGGGGAAAAGAACAAGCTTGCACTTCTAGTGCAAAGTATCGAAATGACAATTTGCAAATAAATATTTTGCATATTTCACCAAGGACGAATTCAGAGAGCAATAATTTAGAAATAATTACTGCTCTCTTCCATAAACAAGAGATCAAGCACATCAGTGGTGCAGTATTTCTACAACTACGATCTCCAACACATACATCATCATGACCAACATCAGCGCAATATAAATAGTTCATATCAAAACTCCAAACAAATATTCAAGTAAAATATAATTGCAATCATCCTAGTAAGCAATAAGTCCAGCAATGAAAAATCAGAACTTCAATGGATGACTTACTTTAAGCATGGAAGAGTCATATTCCTCATCAAAAATGGGCATTGTTTAATAAATTCTTTCAGTTCATCAAGATCTATCATCCCATCTTCTTTTAAATCTGCTTGAGCAAAAGTCTACGAAAAATAGAGCAAAAGGAAAGTTAAATTACAATGTCTCTTGTGTCAATAGATCGAACAAGGAAGTATTGTGTCAAATAACTTAAATTTCACCTTATCAACCATTGTCTCAACAATATCATCCGAAAGAAAAAGATCAGATTCATTGAAAAGAGCAAGAACCATGTCCTTCAGCTATTGGAAATAAAAAGAAATGTGAAATGATACTCATTCTTAATAATTTTAACAACAGGGAACAATCAAAATGACCTAATATGGTGAATGATCAATTTTCTAATATACAAGGAAATTAGGTATAATTTCTCTTGTTTCGGTCAACATGCTTGCTGAGTCAGTGAAAAAGGAGGCGATAGGGATGGCGACCATCCCCAAGCCGAAAAAACCTCCCGATCCGTCGGATTTGAAGGGCGGGAGGGGATCTTGGTCTGAAGGCGGTCAATCTGCATCTGAGAGGGACCTGGGCTTGGCTGGAAAAGATGAACGGGGGCTGAGATCAAATAACTGGAGGAAGGCAGGTAATGCTGAAGGGAACTATAGAAATCAGCTAGCCTCTTGGGCTGGTCTTTTCAGATTGGCAAGGAAAGAAGGCGGATGGAAGAAATCTAAGGAGCTGAGTGAGAAAATTGAGAAGATCCAAGAGAACTCGAAGGGGAGAGTCTTCATATCGGAAGAGGACCTGGAGACAGTGAGGTACGATTGTAAATTCATTCTTTACGGGAAATTTTTTGGTAGAACTCCACTATTGGAGGTGGTCAGGAGCTTAATGCCAAAAATTTGGAGATTGAAAGCAGAATGTAGGGTGATTGATTTAGCAGCAGGGTTTTTCGCCTTCAAATTTATATGTGAAGAAGACTACTGGAGGATTTTATCGGAAGGACCGTGGTTTCTAAGGGGCCAAGCACGTTCTTTGATCCCATGGAAAGAAATGTTTCAGCCTTTGAGAGAGGTAATCTCAGAAGTACCTGCCTGATTCAGCTTCCGGGTTTGCCTTTCGAGTTTATGCACAAAGAGATTCTTTCGCAATTAGCTGCTGCTGTGGGTAAACCTGTGAGAATTGACAATCATACATTATCTGGAGAAAGAGCAAAATTTGCGAGAATCTGTGTGCTTAAGAAAACCGGTGGAACATGGGATATGGATAGACACTAAGAATGAAAGTTTTTTTCAGAGTATTGTGTATGAAAATCTCCCAAAGATGTGCTATAAGTGTGGTAAGATTGGGCATTCTGAAATTGAATGCCTTGAGAAGATGGACAGTGGCAAGGAAAGTGAAAAGTAAAAGGAGGATAACTTTCTTAGTAATGTTGGAAAGGAGGGAGGAAATAATGTGAGTGGGAAGAAGGTAGACAAAGTCAGTGAGGAATTGTTTGGTCGCTGGATACAAGTGCAGAAGAAGATGAGGAATGCAAATAGGGGTAAGGGAAGGAATGAAACCCTTACGAATAACTCCTTTGTGGTGTTGAATAATCCAACTTTTGAGGAAGTTGGGACAAAGGGAATAAAAGAAAAGGGGAGTGGCAGTGGTTCAATGTTAGCTGAAAGAGTAGAGGAGCCTGTTATAGTTGAGAAAACAGTGATGAAGAAGATTAATAATTGGCGGAAAGTAACAGAACAAAGTGGTTCTAAGAAAGGTGAAGAAAGCAAAAGGGATGAAATGTTGATAGAGATAGTGGAAAAAACAAAGGAGATTGAGTTGCTGAATTTTGAGGCAACTGAAATGGAAATGGAGGCTGATAGAAATGAGATAGGAAAAAAAGAGAAAGGAATGGACTTGCAGTTACTATCTGAAAAGCTGAGTAGTTCTTTTTCAAATATCCTGAATAATGAGTTTGCTAAAGATGATTTCCTTGAGATGAAAATTGTCCTGGAGAGCTCAAGAAATGGGGAGAGAAAAGTTCAGAGAACAAGTAGGCTATCAGGAAACATGAAAAGTAACAAAATTGTTAATGTTCCAATTGATTTCAAAAACATTAGACTGAAGAAAAGAAGACACTCGAAGGAGACCGGTGCTTTGGGGGACGAGGGTGACCCATTTGAAAGTGAGAAGGGGGGAAATTAGGATGAAACCAACAAATGAAGATAATAAGTTAGAATATTAGAGAGGTGAAAAAGAAGATAGCTAGTGATTATCTCCGGTCACTAGTGAGATTGAAGAATATAGACATTATTCTGATATTGGAATCTCATCTAGAGGAAGAAGAAGCAGACCAATTTTTGAAAATGAGAAGTAGAGAATGGGAAGGTGAGGCTGTAGGAAGTAAAGGAAAATCTAGGGGCCTAATTTTGCTCTGGAGGAAGAATAGAATCAAAGGGAAGGTTGTACATAAAGACTACCTGTCAATTAATGTTGATTTCGAGATTGTGTCTGGCAAATGTTTTCCACTTTCAGGAATTTATGCAGATAATAACAGTAGGAGAAGAGGTCTTCTATGGAAAAGGTTTGAGGAGCTGAATGTATTAGGGATTCCTTAGCTGTTGCTAGGGGATATGAATTGTATTACCGAAGCTAATGAGAAAAGAGGAGGAAGATCATTTGTAGAAAGACATGCTTCCACTGATTTCATAAATTTTACAAGAAAAGTGGGCCTATGGGATGCTGGCTTCAAGGGGCCAATGTTCACTTGGTCAAATAAAAGACAAGGATCTGAGAAGATTACGACAAGGCTTGACAAGGCTTTTTCAATACATAATGGCTTCAATGGAATTATAATATTGATGTTGAACACCTCAATATGATAGATTCAGACCATAGACCAATATTGGTCCAGTGTGAGAATAATAGAGTAACAGGGAGATGGAAGAAAAAGAAAAACTTTGTGTTTGAAGATTTTTGGCTTGAATATCCAAAGATGAAGGAGATTGTGAAAGAACATTGGGGCAGCAATAACGGGGACATGGAATGTATGATGGATAGTTTGGAAACACTAAAGGAAAAGTTGATGGTTTGGAATAGGGAAGAAGTTGGCATCTTAGAGAAAAGGCAGAGAGAATGTAATAAGAAATTGAAGGACCTGGAAATGAAATATGAATTGGGAATGTTAGCTGAGGAGGACCAAAGAAACATTAGAGTTGTTTCAATGGAATTGGCAGCTTTGAATAGACAGATAATGCTAAAGTGGTGGTCAAAGTCAAGGAAAATGTGGATAGAGGGAGGTGACAAGAACACTAAATTTTTTCACAGTTGAGTGAAATTGAGCAAAAGATAGAGTAGAGTGGATAAGTTAATGGTAGAGGGAAGAGTAGTTTCGGATGAAAAGGAAATGGTCAAGCAGGTTGCAAAATGGTATGAAGACTTGTGGAAAAGGGAAAGAGAAGGGGATGAAACATTTGAAATTCTTGCTGAGCTGAATTGGAACAAGATAACCGTGAGGAAAGCAGATGTTTGATGAAGGAATTCAATGCTGAAGAGATTTGAAAAGCAGCTAGTGGTCTTGGTAGAGGGAAGAGTCCAGGAATGGATGATTATGTTCTAGAATTCTACCTACAAAACTGGGAGGTGGTAGGAAAAAGAATTATGGTGGAAATGAATAAGTTTCAAATAAGCAACATATTACCTAAAGGATAGAATGACACATTGTTGGTAATGATACCTAAGAAGGAGAGGGTAGATAGGATACCTGATTTTAGGCCAATAGCACTATGCAATGTGTTATATAAAATTCTGACAAAGACCTTAGCTAATAGAATAAGGCCTCTTCTGCAGAAGATAATTAGTCCTGAACAGGCAGCCTTTGTCCCTGGTAGACAAATACAGGACAAAGTATTGATAGTTGCTGGATAAGACTGGTGGGAAATGGCCCAATATTCTTGTGAAGCCAGATCTTCAAAAAACTTATGACAGGGTGAGATGGAGGGCAGTGTACGCAACAATGGATTGCATGAGTTTTTCAAAAAAGTTCATAGAGTGGGTGGCTGGATGTATTGAAAAGGTGAGATTCTTTTGTAGAATGAATGGGGAGGTGTCAGATTCCTTCAAAGGATTTAAAGGAATTAGGCAAGGTGATCCAGTATCACCTTACCTATTTATAATAATGGAAGAACTATTATCGGTTCTTGTTAAAGGCTTTGTAAGAGAATGAAGAATTAAGCCTTTCATGTGTAAGGGTTTTGAACTAAGTTACCTGTGCTTTGCAGATGATCTAGTTTTCTCTATAAAGGCTGATAAGAAATCCTTGAAAGGCCTAAAGGACTGTCTGGATCTGTATTGCAATATTACTGAGCAGAAGGTCAACAAGGAGAAGTCAGAAATACTTTTTCCAAAGAAATGTAAACCAGAAGTAAAACATATGATATGCCAGATTCTGGGTATGAAAGAGGGAGGTTATCCAATGCAGTACTTGGGGGCTCTTCTCTCACCAAGGAAGATAGAAAAAAGGCAACAAAACAAGGTCTTTGAGAAGATAATGGCAAGGATGAATATCTGGGGAAGAAACTTCATTTCTCAGGCAGGTAAGGTGGTATTAATTAATTCAGTCATTAACTCTATTCCAAAATACAACTTGATGACATCTTGGCTGACTGATAAGGAAGTGAATAAAATTTCTGTTGAGACAAGAAAATTTTTCTAGTTTAGCAGTAAGGAGAAAGGAGCCAGTTTGGTTAGTTGGGAGAAAGTAACAAAAAACAAATGTTTTGGGGGTTTGCGAATTAAGGATTTGCTGATTATGAAGAGGACAATGATGGCAAAAAGATTGTTACCTCTACTGAATAAAGAAGACACTGTGTGGAATAAGCTATATAGAAGCAAGTATGAGAATTTTCATCATTGGGAGAAATGTGGAAAAAGGAAGAAGTCTGATCAATTGAGGGCAATTGAAGTGTGTATGATGAATTTAAGAGAAGGATTGGTAAAGTCAATTGCAGAAGGAAAAGAGACTAGCATATGGAATGATGCCGGGATGAGTGAGATACCACTGAACAAGTGGCCAACATTTGTTAATATGGAAGAGCTAAAAGGTTTCAACATGGTAGCTGAGCTGATTCAGGAAGGGGAATGGAACGAAGGGTTGATTGAAAAATGTTTTGCTAATCCTCTGAAAGAGAGAGTAATGGCAGTACAGATTGACAGAGAGAGAAGAATGGACAGTTGGGTGTGGAAGCATAATTGGAAAGGGACTCTATCAGTGAAGGAGGCCTACTACATGAGGCAGAAAGAGGTGTGTTCTGAAAATAACAAAGTGGAGTGGAAATGGATAAGGTCATTGCAAGTGCCTGAGAAAATAAAGGTTTTCATCTGGAAACTTATATGGAATAGGTTACCTACATCAGATTGGTTCTCTAGATTTTCAGGTAAAGAAACAGAGAAATGTTATGTATGTGAAATGGGTACTGACAGTGCAAATCACTTATTATTTGAATGTGATCATGCTAAGGAGGTATGGAAACTGATAGAACAAAAGCTGGGTATTATTTTCAGTAACAGAGTGAACTGGGGAGATGGAGGATGGTTCTGTGAAGCAGAGGTTTTTGAGAAGGAATCAGCTAGAAGGCTACTAGCTTTAATGGCAAATGTAATCTGGATGTTGTGGAAGAACAGAAATAGAATGAAGTATGAAAAGAAAATATGGGGGATAGAATGGATTTTCAATAAGGCCTATACTGCGACAATGCACTTTGAAGAGGCAAAGGTAAAGGGTTCTAAAAGTAATCAGAGACTTCTTTCTGAAAAAAATTATATTGATACTATTTTTTCAGCTGAAGTAGCAGATGATAATTATCTTCTGAAATGTGATGCAGCCTGGAAAGAAGAGTTTAGTGCTGGCTGTGGCTTTGTGCTCTATAAAGGAAGAAGGAGAGTTTTGCAAGATAGGGGAATGGAACATGCTGGTAATCCTCTTGTTGCATAAATGAAAGCAGTATGGTTCGCAATGAACAAAGTGAAGAAAAAGGGCATAAAAGAAGTATCAGTAGTATCTGACAGTGAACTGACTGTGAGAATATTGAAAGATGAAGTCGAAGTACCATGGGAAGTGAGTGGTCTAACAAGGAGGATAAAAATGTTGGCAGAGGAAATCAAAGTTGTAAGATGGGATCATTTTAGAAGGGAGATGAATTTTGAAGCACATGAACAGAGCAGTGTATGCTGAGGAAATCAGTAATAAAGTTGTTGAGGTACTAGAAGTTGAGGAGGGAAGGTTTGGTTTTGAAAACTGTTTTGTAGAAACTGATGTAATAGATACTGTGTTTAGTAATAAAATTCCTTACGTATACTTAGGGGAATATGAGAGCAGGTCTGGAGCAGTAGAGGAGTGCACGACCATTGGTCCAATGCCTCTTCATATTTGTTATGGGGATGTAATCTGACCCTGATAGTAAGTTTTTTTGTTGAAGAAAAAAAAATTCTAATATACAAGGAGCAAAAATTTAAAATAGTTACGGATGAAAGCAACATTGCATAAGTTAATTAGACCTTTTAGGTAATAATGGAAAACAACTTTCCATAAAAGAGAAGAATTTGCATAAATCTTACACAACTTATTAAGTAAGAAAATGAAATACTAGTATTCACCAGTTCCAGAAAATGCATGCATACTGTTGTGCCAAGATGTGACAACCATCCGACTAAAGCATAACATCTCATAAGGTTATTTTGTTAATTTGCAAGAAGAAAAATCATTAGCAAAACCATTATAATATCTCTTTTTCTTTGTTTACCAAAAAAAAAAATTATATGTAATAAAGAAAAATTGTTCAGTAAACTGTAAACTATATGAAACATCAACAGTACTAACTAAAACAATCAAATGAATGACTTCTAGCAAAGCATAATAAACTGACTAGTAAACTCAACCTAAATAAGAAATAAGGAAGAAAACTGACCTCTTCACACTCAATGTACCCAGTTTGTCTTAGATCATACAATCTAAATGCAACTGCAAAATATACCACACAAATACATAGCATATGAACAAACCCCTAATAGTTAGGTAATTACAAAAATCAAAGTCAATTTCTTTATGGAAGCAAAACAATCAAGTCATGATAACAATCAACGGATAAATAATAAAAAAGCATGTTTATTGCTATTTATTAATATAATCGAGGAGGGAATATTCATACAAAAAAGAAAAACATACATTTAATTTTCTCCACTTCTAGAGCATCTGGATGAAAGACACTAAGGGATCGAATAAATTGTGCAAACTCAATGACCCCATTGCAATTGACATCAAATACCTCAAATACCTGCGAAACAAGAAATCGACGAATTGAATTCTGAAGACACTTTGTAGTTTGTACCAAACTTACTTATCATTGTATATTGATTTGGGAAACAAAAGCAATTTATCTAGAGCATGGATATTTTACACTGGTGAGACATAAGAATATTAGGGAACGAAACAATCCATTGTAAGAAAGTAAAAAAAACATTAGCCACAAAAGAAACAAGAATAACAAAATAAAAAAGAAAGACTTACTTTGTTTGCAAAGAGATTTTGTTTCTTGGTCCTGAACAAAGCAATCTGGAACTCTTCCAGCTGCTTATAAGTTGTTCATTTAAGTTAACTAGGAAGACCTTGAAGAGACTAACCAAGCAGATGAATAAATTAAGATCACTAGAAAAGAGGATACCTTGTGGATAAGCCCATCTTTGACAACTGACCCGCTTAAATTTTTAAACAGATCATATAATGCTTCTACTTCATTAATTTACAGTAACTGTAAGGTGATGCATTTTAGAAAATCATGCTTATAGTTTGTGCTATTACAGTCTTATCATATTGAAGGGAAGAACAAGGTATTCATGTATTTTATGTATCAAAGGAAGCTAATATTGGCATCTGAAGGATATTATTATCTCGATTATATATGCTAGATTCTAGCTAGCAGATCACAAGAATATTGTAATCTTGTTATAGGTTTAAACTAAATTAGTTGGGAAGGGATTTGATGCTGATAATTAATGTCTTGGAGAAAAGTCCTGCCTTTACCATTTAACCTTTGCAAATTGAATTAATTTAGGACTTTGCATTAGGAGAAAAGGATTGATCCGAAGAGTTCTATGTGATAAAGTTTTGATAAAGTTGCAAGCATCATGGAAGTAAAATAATAAACTAAATGAAATACTAACAATATGTCTCAGAAGCAAGAATAGTTGGATTTTCATAGAACACAGCCCATTACAATAACGAACTGAACCAAAAACAAGATGATCGAGTTACACTACTCTTCGCCAATATTGTAGTTTTATGCCAATTTCACCCGCAAATCCAATGAAGAAGATTAAACACCGTGTGTATCTTAAAGTTGATATATATAGGTGTACTTGTGAATGGTTTACCATGCTGATTAAGAGAGGCACCAAATGATGCATGACGTACAATTATAGCTGAAAGAATCATGCTATGTTATAGTTCCACCCTATTAAATCTCAAGTGTTTTTAGACACTCTTAAAATAGCAGTCACTGTTTGACCTCAAGATCAGTAACTCATATATATCTACTTTTCCACAAAGTAAATAAATATAGAAGGGAATTTTAAGTATATTCTCTGAAAGAAACATCTAAGTTAATGAAACAAGTTGGTGAAGATTCATCAGCAAGCCAATTCAGAAGTCCATGTTATTCTAAGAAAGAGCAGAATTATTCAAAAACCAAAGGTCGATGACAATCCCAAACTCTGTGTTATTATGTTAAATTAAAGGGAAAAAGCAAATTCTTTGAGACAAAATGATATCCAAAGTGGATGCTGATCTTTTATCAAGCAAATTAAGAACCTCAGTCTTTCAATACATATAATAATAATAATAAATAAATAAATAAATAATGATAAATAATTTTATCATTAAAATATAAACTGTGTGTGTAAAAAATAATGTTCTTACATTGCTAAATATAAATGAGAAAAAAAAATTTAAATTATGACGTACAGAACAAAGGAATAGAACTTTGATAGATGAGTGGAATCCTCAAATATTTCGAATTCAAAATCTTTTTTCTCTCAAACCGATTTTCTGACATGGATGAACCTCAAAACGAATTAGATGAGCCTAACCAGAAAAGTAAATAAACTTGGCCAACAAGTCGATGAACCTGTTGATCAATGGATGAATTTGATCCATTTTTGAAAAATAAAAATAAAAAAAAGTTTTGAGATTAAGAAATTTATCATTTAGCAAGTAGTAAGTCAGACTAGCCCCTAGATCATCTCTCATAGTGTGATAATCAGAACCAAGATTTGCGCAAAAGATGGGGTTTTGTCGTTATTGGATCAATGGGCTGCACCTATTTTGAGTGCAACCTAAGTTTTACCAAAGCTTATTCCAAATAAAGTAAACTTTGACTTGACCACGATCAGATGTAATTAATTAATCTTAGTTTAAAGAAAAATTTAGTTTTTTAAGGGTAAAGGGCAACAAGCCCCTTTAACTTTAACCTAATTAGCAAAAAAATCTCCACGAACTTTAAAAATATGCAAAAAAACCCCACGGACTATTGAATACTAGCAAAAAGACTCATGTTGTTATCTCTCCATTAACTTTTTAATAAAATTCCACATCAGCGTCATCTGTCAATATCTCATTTGTCCACGTGTAATTTTTTTATGTCATATTTAATATAATATTTTTTAAAAAATTAATATATATATATATATTAAATTCTTTCTCAACTTGCAGTATTATGCAAAAAAAAACTCATAAATTTTAATTGCGATGCAAAAAAACTCCATAAACTTTAATTGTGATGCAAGAAAATCCCATAAAATTTTGATTGTAATACAAAAAATCGTGTTTTTAATTATAAAGTTAATAAAGTGATAATAACATGGGTCTTTTTGCTAGTTTTTTAATAGTCCGTGAGGTTTTTTTCATGTTTTTAAAGTTCGTGAGGTCTTTTGCTAATTAGGCTAAAGTTTAGGAGACTTTTTGCCTTTTATATTTTTTTAATTATCATAGAATGTTTTAATTTTATTATTTAAAATTAAAATGTTTTTTGAAAAATAATAAGAATTATATAATTCAAACTTTTCACAAATATAATTGTATCACTTGTTAAATCTGTTATGAAATTCTTATATATTTAATTAAAAAAATATTAGATGGATAATTTTTTTTTAAATTTAAACATTAGCTTTATAACAATGTCATTAAATAGAGTACACATACGGGAAAATATATATACACAAGACGCATTACAAGACGTATACATAAGCGAAAATCGACGCATAAAGTGCTATAATTAAAAATCAAAGCATAATTTATTGACAATATATCATCTCACCACTAAGCTGCTAGCGGATCAACTTCAATTTTTATTTTTTTTACTTTCAAATATTTGCAACCTAAACCGGTTAAAATTAATTCGGACTGATTGAAATGGCTCTTGATGACGTTGGGAAGTAAAAGAATTTTGCACAGCTGATACTTCTGCTTTAATGATGAATGATGCTGGAAACTGCATGTGATTAGATACTTCTTGTTTGCCTCGTCTCAAGGGAAATATAAGCATAGAAAATCCCTTTTGGAGTTTGGACCTGCACACAGCATTTAGCGTGCAGTACCGACTGTGTTTTAGTGATACCAAACAAACCCTATCTTCATGTAAATATCTCAGTTTCATCAAATTTATTCGGCACAAAGTATTGCCTAACCTATCCATGTGGTGAAACAAAAATTACTAGCTAGAGTAGAATAGAATAGAATAGAATAGAATAGAGAGTACTTTGGTGGAGCAAAAATAAAACCAAAATAAATGTATTTAATAAACATGTTTACTACAATGGCCAACAATTGTTGACAATTTAGTTTGCCTTTCTTAAATGGCAACAACAGAACCTTGACAGCAGAAGCAAGCAACCAAGATTCCTAGAAAAGCCCCGGCAAAGACTTGGGATGGAGTGTGTCCCAGAAGCTCCTTGAGCTTTCTTTCGCTGATTGGATGCCCTTGAAACAAGTCCTCTATTATCTTATTAAGTACCTGAATGGTATAAAAGATTTGGAACATTAAATGTCGGGAATTAAAATTTTGTTCAAATTAAACACAGTATGAAAGTCAATGGCTTCAGTAGGAGCACACACACATGGAGGACAAGCAGACAAAAAAAGCAACAACAAACAATTCAAAATTTCAGTAACATGGACAGCTAATAAGCATGGAAAGTTAAGAATATACCATATCTAAAGCATGAAGTTGTAGATGATTGGATCTACTCCTGTACAAGCATATGCAATTTTTAATGAAAATTTTTGGGTAGTTTCAGAAGCTCATTCATATTTTTTACTTCAGATGAACCACTTGAGGATGGCAACATACTTGTGGTTGAATGAACTCCCATATGAATTACTTTAGATGTCATTATCAACATCACAACAAAGTTGTTAAACTCGAGAGTTTAAGTAAACTCGTGGAGCCTCCGTAAACTTGACTCATAATATTAAAAAAATATTTTTAAAAAAATATTATGCTACAAAAATATAATCTAATAGAACCTGAAATTCATAATTAAGCAGTTTAACTCCATAATAAAGCACACATAAAGATAAAATATAAGAGTACAAGTCTAATCTATACATAATGAAGCATTCTAAATCCATAATAAAGCACACAATGACTCAAAGATAAAATATAAAAGTACAAGTTCAATCCATAATAATTATCATCAAACCGAGTTCACCAGAGTTTACTCGCGAGTTTGACCGAGTTTATGCGAGTTTACCCGAGTTCACCCGAGTTTACCCAGAAATGAGTTTGGGTGCGAGTCAGCTCGATTTTGATACGTGGGATCGTAAAATCGTCCGAGTTTACGAGTTGACTCGCGATTTTGATAACCATGCATCACAACCACTTGGCGATGACAACATACTTGTGGTTGACTGAACTCCCATATGAATTACTTGATATATGGATGCTGATTTTATTAGTATATACATAAAATAAAGATGCTTTCCTGACATAAGTTGCTTCGATAGTGACAAAGACCTTAAATATCGCTGTCAATGGATACATCTAAATATTTTTTACCTTGTCCTTCTCAATAATTATTGTAAATGATTGCATTGCCAATGCAATTGTTTTTAATATAACACCTCATTGGAATACCTCGTAACACTAACTAATCCTGAAATGATAATACTTTTCACCCCTTTTTGTTGCCAAGGTTGAAAGACATGCGAATCTAAATTATTCACTAGGCTAAGATAAAATGAAAAATCGACCATCATGTTCCTTATTCCACAAAAACTTAGGTGACAAATCTATCCTACTTAATGCCAAAAAAGAGTATAAAGTATAAATCCTCAGAGGAGTTAAAGGATGATAGCTACAAAATGAAGCACCTTCACAAGGGTAATGAGCATCTCAGAAGACAGTCGTAACAACATTTCAAAAGGATTCTTAGATTGTAGGACCTCCTAGCAGTTTTGTATAGAAATTTCAAGAAAAAAGGAGGCAAAGAAACCAAAAATTTAAGAATTTCTCTAAAATAGATAAGTTAAATTGTAAATTAATTATATTCACAAGAGAAAAAAGGAAGAACAAATTGCATTGTGAAAGTATGGCTAAACTACTTTCATGGAACAAAAGAGATGGTCCACTTAAAGCTAACTGAAAAAGTAACCAAGAGGCTAAATGAAAAATAGCCACAAAAGAACTCTCTAGTTTGAGTGTTAAATATACTAAATAAAATTGCAAGTTTTCAATCTGGTACAGCATTGTGGTTTTTTGGTTCTACAAACTCGTATACTTGAATTGGTGAAAGACATTGCCAACATACCATCATACTAATTCCTCAGAAGAATTCAACTTGGAACTATTATCAATATTAGGTAATATCCAAGATTTATTGGTCCTGGATTAAGTAGGGAACAAATCCTAGATCACACGCAATGCATATACAATTGGATCAGCCCAAGGTTACAAGAATGGATCCACATTTTCAGTCCATAAGCTTATAAAATCACGTTATCAGATTCTAGGAGGTCCAACCTGAACCTGGTAATATTTCTCATCTCCATAGACAACCCTTAATACACGTACATGCTCTTTCCTATTGGAAGAACTCCCATTACATTTAATATGAGAGAACAGTAAGCCTTTATATTATATGTTGAATGTATAATAAATAATTTTTAGATAGAAATTTTAACAAATCAATGACCACATGAAGGTTCTCTGAACAATCAAAGAAAGAAATTTTAGCTAGGTGATGAAGAGATTTCAAACAAAGAATTCATAACCAATGAATTTTACCCCCATCATAAATAAATCATAATATTTGGCAAACTATGAAAATAACAATACTTGCATTCCGATCTTCTTTTTTTTCATTCTTTTTATGTGCTACATAAATTTTATTTAAGATTAATAACTAAGCATAACTCCGCTAACTAAATATATAGTAGAAGTTAACTATCTCAAGCATTGTTATATTCAAATAAGTCATTTTTCCAGAAACTTTCATGCAACATTGATGATCATACAACATTTTCATAGGCTGGTGCCTTTCTATTTTACAGATGATGAGTCTTAGAATTGGTGGACTCACAGCTTCAAATTTTAACATCGTGGAGGCGGAGATCCATCTTGACTTCAAGCATTGTCCAAACATATAGGGTCTAACACTTCCATAACCCAAGCTGTTTCCCTATCTTGATTAATATGGATGAGCTTCCCCCTAGAGGTGGGCAAAAAAGAAGGTCAGGCCTGACCTGGCCCCATCATGAATCATTCCGACCCAAAACTGACATGAGTGTTTGGGGTTTGGGTACCTTTTTTTGAAAAAAAATAATTCAAATTCAAGTTCAAGTTTGAGTTTTAGTTTATATGACCCAACCCAAAAAACTAGACCCAATCCGAAAAAACTAATTAAAAAATTAACAGCGATTTCCCTAGAAGGGAATAAGAAATTCTTTTATTCCCAAAATCAAAACCCATGTTTATTTTTTCTGTAAACCAAAAAGTAAATATCCATATACCCAGATTACCCTCTGCAGATCATTTTCAACTGGTTCGGAAAATTAATCCTAAATTCACAATAAAATCACAAAAAATCTATTATTCATAGATAAATCACTTCCATAACTTGTATCAGCAAAATAAGTTTTTTAGAGTTAAAAATCAATTTTTTTCATCATTTTCAACTAATTCGAAATTTGCCAAACCAATTTAAAATTGGCCGAATCGGTTGAAAATTGGTCGAACCAGTTTAAAATTGTGAAAAAAATTAATTTTCAACTCTAAAAGACTTATTCTGCCGATACAAGTTATGGAAGTGATTTACCTATGAATAAATTTTTTTTGTGATTTTTTTGTGAATTTAGGATGGATTTTCCGAACCTGTTTAAAATTGGCCGAACCAGTTGAAAATGGTGAAAAAAATTGATTTTCAACTCTAAAAAAATTATTTTGCTGATATAAGTTATGGAAGTGATTTACCTATGAATAATAATTTTTTGTGATTTTTTTGTGAATTTATGATGAATTTCCCGAACTTGTTTAAAATTGGCCGAACCAATTGAAAATGGTCTGTAGAGAGTAATTTGGGTATATGGATATTTACTTTTTGGTTTAGGGAAAAAATGAACATAGATTCTGCTTTTGGGAATAAAAGCATTTCTTATTCCCTTCTAGGGAAATCGCTGAAAAATTAAAAACTCTAAGATGATGTTTGGTCGGATGGAATAGACAGGGAATGAAATACTATTCCTTTTGACCTACTTATTCCCTTGTTTGATTGCACTTGTTGACAAAGAATATATATTATAAATATAATATTCCTTATATACCTACTTATTCCCTTGTTTGATTACACTTGTTGACAAGGAATAGTAATTTAATTTTTATATTCTTATATAATATTCCCCATGAATGGGGAATAGTATTCCTTACCTCAACCCAAGGAATACTATTCCTCATGGAAATTATCCGATATTGTCCTTCAATATTTATAATATCATATAAGAATATAAAAATTAAATTATTAAATTAATTTTAATAATTACATATCTTAAATAAATAATCATTGTTTTATTATTAAATATTATTTTAATTATTATTTATATAGATTCAATTACTTTTTATGAAAATAAAATAAATAATAGTTTTTATTATTTTACATTAATGCATATTTTAGTCATTTTCCTTTCAATTCCTTGTTTATTCCTAACATCAACCAAACAAGGTAATAATATTCCTTGTTTATTCCTATTCCTTATGATTTTTTTCCATCCAACCAAACACACACTAAGTAGATGACCCAGCCCGAATAAAACCCAAGTGATCAAAGACCAAAAAAAACCTAATTGACATGATTTGAATAACCTGACCCAATCAAAACTTTAATGTTTAAACAAATTAGGATCAAACTCGAACCCAAACCAACTAGGGTCGCGTCTTATTTTTGTAATTTGGGTTCGAGTTGGAGTTCTAAAATATTTGACCCAAAATTTTTAGGTCAGGTCAAATCTGGGACGAAACCCAACCGACCCTATCCCACCCCTACATCCCCAACTTTGGTGGGGCACCAAACTGAGGAGAGGGAAAGAAGGGAGAGAATAAAGGGGAGAATAGAAGAAATAAATGTTGTACTCCAAAGCAATTTCCCTAGAATGCCCAAGGGCTACAAATAAATACACTAAAATTCCTATCCTTTATAGGAATAGGAGTCGGAATAAAGGAAACATAAAATCAAAGAAAAAATCAACATTAATTATCATAAAATTATGGCCTTATTAAACCGAAAATTGTGGAGACAAGTTGCCTAAATTAAATTGCTAATACGATACATCCGAAGGAAATGAGACTTCAATAAATGGCGAATCAGTCATAAACTTGAATTTATTCATCTAATGTATTTTCTTTTAATATAATCGTAAAAAAATTGAAAGATTTTAATTTTAATTAAAAATAAGAAGAAATAAAAAGGACATTTTGGTTTGAAGTTACACTTTATTTGTCATGATCAGAGATCAGTTTATTTACCCTAAATTTTGCACATCACTAAATGAGAGGCAAAGGAAGTCAGAGAGATGAAATTTACTTAAACCCACCACATGACAGAGAATGAAATTTGATATATCCATTGACATATGAGTTATTTACAAGTAATCTTGTCCATTAACAAGTTAAGAGTTCAATGCTTACAACTTGCAATTTAGATTATCAAAAAAATATTTTCCACAAAGTATTTCAGAGTACTTTCGGTTACCTTTGATTGGTTAAAACCACAACTTTAAACCAAACTACTTTTTATACCCATTGTTCCGTGCCAAGCATAATTTTCAAGCATAGAAACTTCACTAGAGAACAATGACAACATCCAAGGTACAAAAACATGGTATGCAATTCTGCATTCACATTTCAAAGGCCCAGACAAGTAAAAGAAATGGACTAACCTAGGGGTTCTCGAACTGGTTCAATCAAAGCAGTTACAATGGATGGTATGACCCATTGTCATAGCTTGGCTGATTAAACAAGTGATGATTTTTCTAACCATAGATGTCCATTTGTCACACAATAAGACCTAGTTCATTTGGATTTGCTTTCATGTGGAAGGATTAAGTAGAGAAATCTTTTCCAGTCCTATGCTAGGCATCATATGAGGTGGTATCTGTTTTGCTTGAGCTTCGACAGCTTGCGCTGCCAGAATAATTTCTCTTAATTTGAAATAAAGGAGAGATTTAGAGAAAGGGATTATAGGTTTGGAGGAAAAACAAAGCAAAACCCTTCATTATCTTCTTAAAATCAGGAAACTAGTTAAGAATGAACAAAGGATTTAGTCATATAAATGTTCCTGTGCTTGCAATCTCTATTTCAAGTACTATTTCTTGCACGGAGGAATAACTATTAAGTAGACGGAAAGTCGACAGAAGGGAAATGCTCTCTCACCTGAGCCTGCATGCCAGCGTGTCGTCTGACACCTATTGCATCATACATGACAATGAGGCTGAACCCAAGGCACACGGGGAACAGCGAGTCGCCCACCCCATGGCACAGCGCCACCGAAGCCGTGAGCGCCGTGCAAAGCGCCGAGTGCGACGACGGCATTCCCCCGGAGCTAAACAGCATGCCAACGTCCCACCTCCGCTCGACGAAGAAGTTGAGGAGCATCTTCATAGTCTGCGCCAGGGACCACGCCACCAGCCCCGACATGAAGGTCGGATTACCGGCGAGCGTCCACAGGAAGGGGCTGACGCGGGCCTTGGTCACGGCCGCCGTCGTGCTCATCAGCACCGTCCCGATGCCGCCGCAGCAGAGGAATCCCTCGGCTTCCGGGCCATCAAGGCCGCCGCGAAGCAAAGGCCGCACCTTTGGCAGCCGAGAGAGGAGGAACCCACCGAAGGAGTGGAGGATGGGGAGCAGGAGGCAGAAGGGGTTAACAGTAGAGGAGCCGGATTGGGTAACGAGGGAGGCGGGGAGTCGCCCGGCGGCGGAACTGACGGAGACGGAGAGGGGCGAGGGTTTGGGGCAGGACTTGGAGCATAGATTGGAGAAGGAGCAGGTGGGATGCTTATGGAGATGACAGGAGAAGGGAACCCTAAAGAAGTGTTTAAGGATGACGACCTCCATGGCTGCTGCTATGCATCGCTTGCTCCCCCTACGGTGAAGATGCGAGGCGATTGGGTTATCATTGTTTATAAAGGAGGGGGTGAGAGGGATGGGAGCTTTTGTCATAAAAGCCCTACATGTTTTTGAAATTTTGAGGAGACGCCTTTACGATGAAGGACTAGTGTTGTTTTCGGGATATTTAAATAAATTGGAAGTTGTTATTGGTAATACTAAGTGGGTACAACAATTATTTTAGTAAAGGGATGGGGCTGAGAGCAATATTGATTGAGAGGGATGTTACGCGAAGATTCGGGTACGCCGTGGGTGAAAAAGATTCGCAGTTCGGGACAAAAATATAGAGAAAGAGGAAGAACAAAAATTTGTGGCGCTTCCGTGCTGCACAAATTTATTTGGACGTCTCAGCGAATGGTGGAATTTAGATATTGAAGCACACATTTGTTAATATTTCAATGAGGTTCACCAAGTCCAAAGAGTCTTCCAATTGGTTCAAATGAAATCCGACCCCAATAAAAGACTTCAACCTACTGTTCAAGTTAAATTGTTTGGATAACTTTTATAAATTAAATACAACAAATATTTAATCGTGAATTAGTTTGATTTAGTTTGAGACTACGTTCTTTTTTATTTAAATAAATATAAAAATTCTAGATAAATATTCAACTTGTAATTAAAGAAATCAAAATTAGTCTGTTGTTGCATATAGCTAAAAGCCATAAGCTTAATTAAAGTTAGTAGAGTTCTGTTGGCCAAAGAGTTGCCTCCAGGCATTTATCTCTATTTTGATCATAACAAATATTAAACTAATGCATTTGTGAAGTTTTGAGTTCAGGTTGATGTTATGATACGCGTGCAAACTTCGTTCGAAAAAATACCAAGAAACATAAAAAATGGCTCCGACGACGATCACATAGAAAATCTATGATTACAAATAGAAATCATATAATATGACTCTAGGAATACATTCTAAACATGATTGTAATATTATCCAAGTCAAAACTCAAAAACAGAATCCGGAAACGAAGATCGCGAGAAGACAACAATAAAAAAAGGTTGATTCCCAGGTTCAGCCGATGGGCCGGTTGACCGGAAGAGCCCTAGAATCGACAATGGGCTCCGGTCGATGGGTCGATCGCTCAGTCAGTCGACCGGCCATCGACCGGGCGACGCCAACGGGCAGAAAAACGCCCGTTGGGTGCCCTATCCGAGTGTGGGGTTATAAATACCCCTCATAAACTCTCACCTAACCCTCTCCACTATTCACTAAGCATTCTTAAGAGAGTTTTGAGCCTTCCTAAGTTGATTTCCACACTCGAGCTTTGACGATCAATCTTCTACTCGGGAGTGTTCTTCGTGTCTCAACTTCGACTTCAAATCGCATCCCACGAGTTGAGGAGTTGGAGGCTTTGAAGGCTAAGCAAGGAGCACACTTGTTGGTTTTACTTTCTTGCTCCTTTAGATCTTGTTTTCTTAGTTGTTAAACACGTTTTTCATTGATAACTTGTAAGGTGTGCTAGGTAACCATCTTAGGGTTTTCTTTATAGATTTGTGTTTTGCTTAGGTAATTACTACTAGAATAGTGGCTTTCACCGACGGGGCTCACCCACGGCTACCCAAGCCGTCGAAAACATCCACGGTTTTGCGACGGCCGCACAAGCTGCAGCTGATGTGACCCCATCAGCCACGGCTCGCATACGGCTGCCTAAGACCATCACTCATAGCCGATGGCGTGCACAGCGCGCGAAATGAAAAAAGTTATCAGCCACGACATAGAGTGGACGAGGTAGGCCGTCAATGATATCAATTAGTCATTAGCCGTGGCTAGGAGCGACCGTCGGTGATCAAATGATGGCGTGCACTCGATGCGAAAATAAAAAACTAATCACAAATGACCTAGAGAGGGCTGCGTGGGCCGTCGATGATATAGTAAATAATAATCCACGGTTTACCGACGACTATCTAGTCGTCGGTGAAAAAGGTTTTTATTTGCTTTCACGCCCGACACCTCTTCTTCTCCTGCTCTTCTTTTTACGTTGTTCTCCGCTATCACCGAGTTCGAGCCGGTGGTCGCCGACCGTCGCCGCCGTCCACAAGCATTCCCCGTCCTCAAGCCCTAGTCTCCACTGATCGTCGCCCACAAGTTTTCGTTGCCACGCCGTCCAGTCTCCACTAATCGCCGCCCTAGTCTCGGACTGATCGCCGCCTTCTCCCTCGTCGACGACCGCCTTCTCCCTTGTCGATGATCGCCGTCGCCGACATCCTTTAGGTGAGGCCTTCTTCCTCCCCTCTTTAGCCGGCGACGACCGAAACCCTAGGTTTTGGCCACCGTCGGCAGTAGCTAATTATTTTAATTTTTTTTTAATTATGTGTTAATTTGTTTTCATTTAATATTAGATTAAATTAGATTTAGATTTAGATTTCAGTAGATAATTTTTTTTTGTCTGTTAATTTTTTTATTATTTGTTAATTAGTTTTCATCTAATTAGATTTAGATTAAGTTTAATGTTTTTTTAATGTTAATTAGATTTAGATTTAGATTTAGGTTATATCTATTAATTAACTTTATTAGATTAATAAAAATTAATCTAAAGATTTAGATTAATAAAAATTAATCTAAAGATTTAGATTCCGACGCGAATCATCGACTGTGAACTCGGCCAAAATCGTCCACGGCGAACTCGCGCCAAAATCGTCCACAATGGATGGACTCGAGCCGGAATCATCCATTGTGGACTCGCGTCGGAATCGTCCACTGTGGACTCGCACCGGCATCCACAAATTTAGAAAATAATTAAGACGAGTTGATACATTTCACGTACGCATCGACAAGTCAAGTTTTAATTTTGCAAAACCTTAGATCCGTTCGGGGATTGTATGTTCGTGTAAATGAAGTAAATGATCTTTTATACGACGTACAACCCTTGAATTGTCCCTAAGATGATAATTTGGGAACATAGTTATTTATATTGCACTTAGTTTATTTCTTTTAGTCATTATTCATTTTTAAATTTTGGCTTGTATCTCCTTTGTTTTCTGATACGCGCCCATATGATATGCGTATTCAAAGAACTGTAAGGAGATGCTATCGAAATTTAGAATGAAGTTAATGACTAAAAGAAATTCTAAGTGAAATATAAATAACATAAATTTCGAATGGAATAGGACCATCGTACCTAAAGACATTACCTAAAGATATTGCCAACTTTTTGATAGAACATGTCGGGTGATCGAAGTTGGATGTACCACCGAATTCATCGTGGAGTTATAACAAACGAATTTCGAGTAGCCGTAACTTACTTCTTAAATTTTTCCTACTCGAATAAAAAATTTCTTAGTGGTGATAAAATCCGATGTCCGTGCCGAAAATGTTCGAAAATAAGATTTTTGGACCCGAGAAACTATCACAATGCATCTGTATACAAAAGGATTCACACCAAGATATGTTCTATGGAATTTTCACAGGGAGTCACGTCAAGTCGGGACGTCGAGCAATCCTGTTGTCCAAACTTATGGTGAATCTTCTTCTACCAGTGTTTCTTCTTCCAATCCACATAATCCTTATAGAACAATAATTCTGGATAGTCTTGGAGGACAACTGAGACAGTTACTGAACAACCTGCGATACAAATTGAATTACCGGTACTGAGACGATAGTGCCACTAGATACTACGACAGTTGAAGTCACTGAACAACCTGCGATACAAATTGAATTGCCGAATGAGGAGGCTGAAGAATTTTACGAGATGTTGAAAGATGCCGATGAACCTTTGTATGAGAATTGTCCTAATTATAGAAGATTTTCGGCAATGACGCAACTCTTGAACATCACGTTCGATTGTAATATCAGCGGGGTTATGTTTGATCGGACTGCATGCTTTATCAATGGTATGCTACCTCCAAATAATAAGTTTGAGCCAACTTTTTATAAGACAAAAAGTTGATGAGGAAATTAGGGCTTGGGTACTAAAAGATATACACGTGCCCAAATAACTGCATTTTATATTATAAAGAAAATGCATAGTTAGAGCAATGCCCGGTATGTGAACATCCTCGTTACAAGGAGAAGAAATTGGTCCGATAAAAAAATATCCCCTTTAAGGTGCTTCGGTATTTTCCACTAACACCGAGGCTTCAAAGGTTATTCATGTTAGAAAAGACTGTCTCCTATATGAGTTGGCATGCAAGAAGTCGTGATGATATAGTAATGACTCATCCATCTGATAGTGAAGCATGGAAACATTTGGATAGGTGTTATCCTTCATTTGCTAGGGAGACTAGAAATATCAGGTTGGGATTATGCATATATGGTTTTAATCTGTTTGGTAATTCGACAACTCTGTATTCAGTATGGCCAGTGTTATTAACAGTGTTGGCTTTAGGTTTTAAACCTTAGTCTTAATCTTGATTTTGATGATAACAAACATGGAACTATATTTCATCAAGAAATCTTTCAGGTTTCATATCAATTAGCGTTCTATGTCCTCGATCGGAAAAATTGGAAGAAATTGAAAAATTGAAAGGACATTGATCGTCGCGCTCGGGTTCGTCGCGGAATTTCTAGAAGATCAACGTGTGCACCAAAGACGTATTGGACGAGCTCAAAGATCACATGGAAAGCTCTCCAAGATGATGCTCGTTGAAAGCCGGAACCCGAAAATGAAGCGCGCAAGAAAAAGGCTGAAGAAATCAAATTTAGCCTAAGTTCGATCGATCGAGTGGTCGACAGAATAGTGTAAGAAAAAGGCAGTAGCTTTGTCGGTTGACCGAACACTACCAAAAATAGGCAGTGGCTACTTCGGTCGATCGGTTGGTCGATCGACAGATGCCTAAAAAGGGCAGTAGCCCTAGTGGTCGACCGAATACGAGATCGAAGGATTCGCGTCTGGGCGGTCGACCCGTCGGTCGGCTGACCACAGAGAGAAGAGCAGCGGTCGAATGACCGATCAATCGATCGGTCGACTGACCAATCGATCGGCGGCTTGCAATGGATAGTTTTCTATCCGTTGAGCTATCGTTTCTTGATGAGGGTATAAACATACCTCATATAACTTCTTTTAACCCTCTTCCTTGATTCTTACAGACTTTATTGAGTATTCAAAAGGGAGATTTAGAGCCTTCCAAAGATTGATTGCGGTGCTCTGCTCTCTTCGTTAAGTTCTTCTTCAAGCGCCTGCTTCCCTGCTTCCCTCAACTCTGCTACAACTAGTTTATCTAACAAGTTGAAGGAGTGAAGGCCTGGGAAAAGAGCTTTGGTTTCTCTCTCCATTCTCCATTCTTAAGCTCTTTTGATTGCATTTTAACTATTATTTTAACTATTTTTGGATCTGTGTTTGTACGAAGACCAAGTGTTTGGTCTTGTGTGTGAAAGTGGTTACCTTGGTGAAAAGGTGTAAAGCCACTTGTGTAAACTTAGTGTTTACTAGGATTAGTTTAGTTGTCCCTTAGGGTTGAGGAAGAGTGCTCTCGATAAGAAGACGAAGACTTTCGGGTGTGGAAGTACCTTAAGTCGAGAGTGAGACTCTTCAAGTCAAAGTCCTCTGTGAAAGGGAAATGAAAATTAATCTAGTAAAACTAGTTTGGAAATCCTAAGCGGGGTGCTTAGGTAGTGGAGTAGGCATTGAGGCCGAACCACTATAAATCTTGTGTTTGCATTGTTATTTATTATTGCTTGTGCTTAATTGTTTATATCGCTTCCGTATCTAATCGTAAGATTGCAAATTGCCTAAACGATTTAAGAAAATGATTAAAATCGAATTTAGGCTAATCAATTTAGTAAACACACTATTCACCCCCCCTCTAGTGTCGCCACTTCAACCTACAAATAGTTTATAATTTGCCGCCCTCAATGTGTATGAAAGATGAATTTATCTATCTTTCGATGATTATTTCGGGTCCTAGGGGTCCTCGCAAAGAAATTGACGTGTTTCTCCGACCCCTAATTGATGAACTGAAAATATTGTGGGTTGAGGGAGCTGTCACTTATGATTGTCATCGAAAGCAAAATTTCACTTTACGAGCTGCTATATTGTGGACAATCAATGATTTCTCGGCCTATGGCATGTTGTTTGGTTGGAGCATGCATGGGCGACTCTCTTACCCATATTGCATGGAACACTCAAAATCCTTCAGTCTTGAGAACGGTCGGAAAATTTCTTTCTTTGATTGTCATCGCCGGTTCCTACCATCTAACCATCAGTATCGAAAGAATCGTGACAAATTTACCAAAGGTAGAGTCGAAAGAGATGAGCCACCAGCGATGTTGTCTGGTGAGCAGATGTTAGCACATGTTCAATTGCTTCCAGAGATTACTTTTGGTCGGAATGTAAGAATTTCAGGCTTTGGTCAAACACATAACTGGGTGAAAAAAATATCTTTTGGAAATTGTCGTATTAGAGTTCATTACTGATTCGACATAATTTGGACGTCATTCACATTGAAAAAAATGTGTTTGATAATATGTTTAACACTGTGATGGATATTTCTGGCAAAACTAAAGATAATGTAAAGGCCCGACATGATGTGAAAATACTTTGTAAGATGCCTGAGTTAGATTTGCAAGAGGTCAACAGACGACTTCATAAGCCAAAGACGTCGTATGTGTTAAATAAACAACAGATGAAAGATGTGTATCAATGGATCAAAGAACTCAGATTACCCGATGGATATGCCTCAGACTTATCTCGACATGTAAACGTCGATGAATGCAAAATATCGAGGATGAAGAGCCACGATTGTCATGTATTCATGCAGAGATTGCTTCTGGTCGCGTTTCAAGATCATCTACATAATAAGATTTGGGGTCCGTTGACAGAATTAAGTATATTTTTCAGAAACATTTGTGCAAATATACTTCGAGTCGAAGATATGTCAGCACTTGAAAATAATATTGTTGAAATCATATGCAAGCTGGAGCAGTTTTTCCCTCCTGTATTTTTTGGCTCGATAAGAGTATCTAACCCAGAAGATGCTCCAGAATCTTTTCGATTGCTCGTTCGAGAACTACCGATATACTTGGCATACAAGGCACGAGTTGGTGGCCCCCATTCAACACCAATGGATGTACTTATTTGAAAGATACATGAATCGTCTGAAGAAAAAAGTAAAGAACACCGCGGCAGTTGAAGGTTCCATATCAGAAGTATATATAATTTAAGAAATTTCAACATTCTGCTCATTTTATTTTGAATCAACCATCAAGACAAGACTTAATCATCTTCCACGGGGGAGCTCGACCATCAGACGAGGGAGCTCAACCATCAGATGGTTGTTTAAATATCTTTTGTTACCCCGATCGTGCTTTGGGTTCTCGTCTATCTCGATTCTTAAACGACGAAGAGTACCAATTGGCCTACTTGTACGTTTTACTAAACTGTCCAAATATTGAGAAGTTCATTGAAATATTTGACATTGAGATGGTAACAAAATACTCAATTTACAGCGATGAGGAATTAGAAAGATTACAGAATCGTGAGTTCCCTAATTGGTTTCAAGCTTACAGCACAGAACACAGAGGCGAAATAGATAACCAAATCCTTGAGTTTGCTAGCGGACCGGCACGACTTGTACAATGTTATAATGGTTATTTTGTTAATAGATATAAATTTCACACACTTGAATATTCATCTACAAAAAAGACTTGAATAAATTTCACACACTTGTTAATGGACAAAATGATGATGAGGGAGAAGAAGAAGAATTTTAAGATTCCGATACAGAAGAACAAGAAGAAGAGTATTACACGGATAATGATAATGACGGTGACGAATAATTGTAAATGTGAAGTATATATTCTTCAATTATTAAATATATCTATTAATCTATTATATATAATCTAATTATATTAAATTTTTACAGCTAAGGTTCGAGATATCAGTTCCCAAGGAGGCATTCGTCGTATGACCCCCCGACGATTACCATCCGCCCCACCTGTACCCACTGATCCTTCGCCTTCCACCACCATCCCCCCACCTCCGGCCACCATTCCCCCACCTCTAGCCACCATCCCCCCACCTAATCCGTCCACCGTTCCCTCACCTGATCTGGCCACCATCCCTTCACCTCCGGCTACCATCCCTCCGCCACCCTCTGCAGATCCAGCACCGTCGTCTTCAAGACATAGGATACGAGGGCCTAATAGAATTCTCCCTCCGCCACTCGAGGGAGAACTGCGTAGAGCAGTTAGTGTGCGCAGAAGACAATAAGTATATGCATCAATTATTTCTTATAATTTATTTACAATTCAAAATATCATAATATGAATTTATATTTGGTGCAGATTTGAGCTGGAGGATGTCCCCCGCACGATAGCGGGGATGATCCGGAAATTTATGCACGGGGCGTGGCCTATATGGTCTCACGTGTCCAGTGAGCATATGGATTTATTGTGGCGAGAGTTTTTGGTAAGTATATTTATTAAATTAATGTTAATGTTAAATATTGATCGGTAATAATAATTTTTTTTTGCAGGCTCATTATACATGGCCAAAGGACCAGAACACTTTTGTTGAGGCTACATGGGAGCGTGTTGCCCGCGCTCGCTATAACGAGCTGCTTCAGCAGGCCCGTCAGACCGTGATGAGACGGCTGGGGGCCACACAGATAGGGCAGACTCGAGGGCACGCCCTGAGTGGATTCTTGGCCCTGTGTGGGATAGCTCATTGAGTGGTGGAACACGCCCGAGTGGCAGGAGGTCTCCCGGACTGCGTCGAGAATCCGCATGTCCAAGGGGGATGACACGGGGGCGCGCCACACTGGTGGCTCCATCTCTTTTGCGGTTCATGAGCGTCGTATGGTATGTATAATTTAATTCTTTTTAATTAAACTATATATTGTTTATAATGATACTAATGTATTTGTTTTCTAATGTAAGACATGTGTGGCGGAGGATGGCACCGTCCACTGCCCGTCGATGATGGAGGTGTTTGAGCGCACCCATCGTCGTCGACAAGGAGCGAGGGACTACGTTGATAGCAGAGCCTCGATCATAATGGTAAGTATTTATATATGTCTATTTAATTTACATAATTTTTATTTATAGTTTATATATATTTAAAATATAAACATGTGTAAGAAACTTAAACGATGACTGTGATCGAGCGTGGAGGCACACCAGAGGAGTTCGACGCAAGAGCTTGGGTGGAGGTCGTAGGTGGCTAGGAGCACGGTCGTGTTTATGGCTTTGTAGACAGTGGCCATGCACGCACTGTGCTCGGGCCACTTGGGGCACCGATCCCTCCGGCTGCGGGTGAGCAGCCCTCAACAACCAGAGTCGGATAGCAGCCTTGGAGTCGGAGCTCACCCAGCAAAGACAAGCGATGGAGGAGCAGAAGCTGGCGACGGATGAATAGAGGTTGGCGATGGAGGAGTATAAACAGACGAATGAAGAGTTGAGACAGACGATGCAGTGCATGCAGGCACTCCTCACTCAGATTGCATCTGACTCTGGCCTTCTACCGATGATGTCGCAGCCGTCGTCCTCCTCGACCCTGTCGCTGTTGGATTAAGGGTTTCTCTTAAGCCTCAATCCTTATTTTGATGATAACAAACAAGTATTTAATCTACGTGTGAAGTTTTGAGATCAGGTTGAGGTTGCGATAAGCATGCGAAGTTCGTTCAAATGAAACAAAAGAAAAGACCGTCGAAGAAATGAAAGAAGAAAACGTCAAAGAAAGGCTCAGGTTTAGATCAAGTAGAAATCATGTAATATACCCTTAGGATGATTTTATTCCAAGCCAAATTGTAAAGTTATCCAAGTTGAAACTTGGTAACTAAACCCATAAAAAAGCATGTGAAAAAAAATTCAAAGTAAAAATCAGCCTCAGTCTGAGTTTGATCGATCGGTCGGTCGATCGAACAAGGCAGAATTTTGGCAGTAGCCTATTCGGTCAACCGAATGATGCCAAAGAATGCCAGAAGTTGGTGAAGAAATCATGGAAGGCTACATCGGTCGACCAGTCGGTCGACCTACCGAAGCCAAAATTTGGCAGAAGGCGCGTCGGTCGACCGGATTGCAAATCGAAGATTGCGCGTCTAGGTTTCACTGCATCGGTCGACCAGATTGAAAATCATAGGTTGCGCCTCTGGGTTCACTGCATTGGTCGATCGATTCGGTCAATCGGATCTAGGATTAAGGAAGTTACGACTCATTCGATCGACCGAACAGCGCAAAAAATACACAGGAAGCCAGCGGTCGTTGGGCGATCGTTGGGCGGCCGATTGGTCTGTCGATCGATGATCGATTGACAAGCGACCGAACGATGGAAACGGCTTGTTCGGTCGCTTGTCAATCGAACGGTTTGTTCGACTGAGGGGTTATAAATACCCCTCACCTAACTTCTTTTAATTCTTCTTAGAAAATTAATTGAGCATTCAAGAAGTAATTTGAGCCTTCAAAGAGATTCATTTGCTGCGCCCTACTTGTCCGTCAACATATTTCAAAAAGCGCCCGCTTTCCTCAACTCTGCTACAACTCAAGTTCATCTTCTGGCAAGTTGGAGGCTTGAAGGCTTGGGGAAAGAGTAGTGGTTCCTTCTTACAATTCTTAAGCTCTTTTTATTGTATTTGAAGATTTATTTCAATCTTGGTTTTCATCTGTAATAGCCTGCTAGGTGTGCTAGAGAAACACTTAGGAGGAAGATGCCCCCAATGGCAAGACCATTGCCTTAAAAGCGTCACATCGAGCAGAAGAATCGTCATCATCCGAGGAAGAGACGAATGATTTTGAAGAAATGGCGATACTAGCAAGAAGATTTATGAGTTTCATGAGGGGAGACATGAGGAAGGGAAGAGGAGGCTAGGCTACACATGCTACCATTGCAACAAGACCAGACATCTAAGGAGGGATTGCCCACTTCTCAAGATCGCTTCCACCTCCAATTCTCACAAAAAGGAAAAATACAAGAAGAAGAAGAAGGCAATGATGGCTACATGGGATGAAAGCGAGGCCTCATCAAGTGAAGAAGACACAAAGAGTGAAAAGGCAAATCTTTGCTTGATGGCAAATGATAATGAGGTAAGATTTACTTTTGGTGAAGTTTCTTTTAGTCAAGAAGAGATAGAAAATGAATTTGAACAAATGTATGATCAATTTAATGCTATTAGGAGAAAATTTAAAGACCTCAAAAAGGACAATAAATCTTTAGAGCTTGAGAATGATAGTTTATTACTCACATGCAATGCCTTAAGAAAAGAAGTAGACACCCTTAAGGAAGAGACACATACCTTAGAGAAAGGTAAGAAGGACGTAGAAAATGACAACCAAAAATTAGAAGATGAAAACAAGTATTTAAGTGATCAAGTAGAGCATTTAAATAATAGCATGCTAACATTGAAAAAGGAACTTTGCATGCTCAATGAAAAGATGACAACCTTACAAAATGCCATGCCTAAGGTTGTCCATAAAAAGAAATCATCACACTCCCATGCTCACACACACACAAGAAGAAAATTTAATGAAAATTATTTTTCTTGTGGCATATTTGGCCATATGGCCAAGGATTGTGCTTTGAGGAGGAACCCACATGCAAGATTTACATGGGTTCCCAAAATGACTAACACTCAAGGACCCAAGAAAATTTGGATACCTAAAATAGTTTCTTCTCCTTTTGTAGATGGAGAAGCATCCTCAAGCAAATAGAAGTACTTAGATATTGGATAGTGGTTGCTCAAAGCACATGACGGGTGACATCAACTTATTCGCAACCCTATCATACAAAGATGGTGGATATGTCACATTTGAAGACAATGTCAAAGGTAAGATTATTGGCATTGGTGATATAGGTATACTTCCTTACGCATGCATTAAGAATGTTCTATTAGTTGATGGGTTAAAACATAACTTGATTAGCATATCGCAATTATGTGACAATGGATACATAATTATTTTTGAAGCATCTAAATGTATCATTAGGAGTGCACCATCAAATGATATCATGTTTATTGGGAATAGGCAAGAAAATGTCTACACCTTATATTTAAATGTCTTGCCAAATTCCCATGTTAGATACTTAGTTGCCATGGAGAATGACTCTTGCTTGTGGCATAGGAGGCTAGGACATGCTAGCATGAGCCTCATCCAAGAAATATCTAAGAAAAAATTAGTTAAAGGATTACCCAAGATAAAATTTGAAAAAGACAAACTTTGTGATGCATGTCAACTAGGTAAGCAAGTCAAATCCTCATTTCATAGCATTAATCAAGTTAGTACATCTAGAATTCTTGAGCTTGTGCATATGGATCTATTTGGTCCATGTGATGTATTAGTTGATGATTTTTCTAGATTTACATAGGTTTTCTTTTTAACTAAGAAAAATGAAATTTTTGAGTTTTTAAAAAAGTTTTCAAAGAAAGTTACAAATGAAATAGGAGTTTTAATTTTAAAAATTAGAAGTGATAATGGAGGGGAGTTTAAAAATGAAAATTTTTCCGAGTTTTGTGATGATTTGGGTATTGAACATATCTTTTCTTCCCCAGGACCCCTCAACAAAATGGGATGGTTGAGAGGAAGAATAGAACATTACAAGAGATGGCTAGGACCATGCTATGTGAAAATAATTTGCCTAAGTATTTTTGGGCCGAAGCCATAAATACTTCTTGTTATGTTCTTAATCGAGTTTTATTAAGACCTAAAATTAAGAAAACACCTTTTGAGCTTTAGAATGGTAAAATCCCAAATGTGGGATATTTTCATGTTTTTGGATGTAAATGTTTCATATTAAATACTAAGGAGAATTTAGGAAAATTTAATTCTAAATCCGATGAAGGGATTTTCTTAGGTTACTCCATGAATTCTAAGGCATATAGAGTTTACAATCATAGAACCATGATTGTTGAAGAATCTATGCATGTTACGTTTAATAAAACTAATGATTCTTCTAGAAATGTGAAGATTGTAAATGTAGGTGAGGAACTTGAGGATCTCACACTTCATGACAAAGAGGTGGAGGATGAAGATAATGAGGAAACTCAATATGAAGATCCACCATCCTCGAATCTACCTGAAGTTGAAGATGAAGATGAAGAAGCTCTACCGCCTCTCCCTAAAGGATATCGGTTGGTAATGGATCATCCAATGGATCAAGTCATTGGAGAACCTTTAACGGGAGTGGTAACGCGCTCTAAACTCAAGAATATTTGTCAATATGTAGCTTTTATATCTCAAGTAGAGCCCAAGAACATTAAAGATGCAATAGAAGATGAGTTTTGGGTACTAGCTATGCAAGAAGAACTCAACCAATTTGCTAGAAATGATGTATGGGACTTAGTGCCTAGACCTAGTGAACAAACTATAATTGAGACTAAATGGGTTTTTAGAAATAAGCTAGATGAGGAATGATTAGTCATTAGAAACAAAGCTAGGTTAGTGGCACAAGGGTACAATCAACAAGAAGGGATAGATTATAATGGAACTTATGCTCCAGTAGCTAGATTAGAAGCAATTAGAATGCTTTTGGCATATGCTAGCTTTAAAGGTTTTAAACTTTTCCAAATGGATGTTAAAAGTGCATTTTTAAATGGTTTCATTAGTGAAGAAGTTTATGCTGAACAACCCCCCAGATTTAAAAGTTTTGAGTTTCCAAACCATGTTTTCAAACTTAAAAAGGCATTATATAGTTTAAAACAAGCCCCTAGGGCTTGGTATGAAAGGCTTTCAAATTTTTTAATAGAACAAGATTTTAATGTTGGAAAAGCCGATGTTTCACTTTTTATTAAGCATCATGAAAGTGATATATTATTAGTTCAAATTTATGTTGATGACATAATTTTTGGTACTACTAATGAAATTCTTGGTAAGTGGTTTGCTAAGTGTATGCATGATGAGTTTGAGATGAGCATGATGGGAGAGCTCTCCTTCATGCTTGGTCTCCAAATCGAGCAAACCAACAAAGGAATCTTCATCAATCAAGCCAAGTACACAAAGGAGCTCATCAAAAGATTTGGGATGAATGAAGCCAAGATAGCTTCTACACCAATGAGCACATCCATCAAGCTTGACAAAGATGAAGAGGGTGTTAAAGTTGACGAAAAATGATATCGAGGTATGATTGGTAGCCTTATTTACTTAACCGCAAGTAGACCCGATATCATGTTTAGCGTCTGTCTATGTGCTAGGTTTCAATCTTGCCCTAGCATATCTCATTTAAGTGCGATCAAACGCATATTGAGATATTTAAAGGGCACGGTTGACTTAGGGCTATGGTATCCATGTCATACATCATTTGATTTAATCGGTTTTTTGGATGCGGATTTTGTCGGGTGTAAAGTAGATAGAAACAACACTAGTGGGTGTTGTTAATTCTTAGAAGCGAGTCTTGTTTCTTGGTTCTCAAAGAAACAAAACTCAGTTGCACTTTCAACTACCAAAGCGGAATACATCGCTGCGGCTAGTTGTTGTGCACCAGTCCTTTGGATGAAACAAACCCTTTTAGACTATGGACTTGAGTATTCTTGCATACCTATTCATTGTGATAATACTAGTGCAATAAATTTAACAAAGAATCTTATTTTACACTCTAGAACTAAGCATATTGACCTAAGGCACCATTTTCTTAGGGATAATGTGACTAAGGGAAATATATCGGTAGAATTTGTATCCACCGACAAACAACTTGTCGATATATTTACAAAATCCTTGGTTGAAGAAAGCTTTACAAATTTTAGGATGCAATTAAGAATTTGTGCTTTTCCTAGTAGTTAAAATGTTCTTCTTCAAAACTTGCATTCTATAAAAGTATCATCACACTTAAGTAATGCTCTGTAATGGAGCTTTGCGACTTATTGATGTTTGCCTTCTATAGGCTTACATTAATAGGAAGGACTATAGTGGTAGATGATACTTGATTTTATGGCTTTCTTGGTTTTTATGATGAAACTCATTAATTGTACCTTAATTCTTACCCTTTTTGATTGATATCAAAAGGGGGAGAAAAAGTAAGGTCACACTTGGTTTTTACGATGCATATAGTTAGGGAGAGTTACAAAAGGGGGAGTTACAAAAATGATATGCACATTGATAGGGGAGCATTGGTTGAGTTATAAGTATTTAAATGCATATGTTGAGTTACATATCTTGCATGCCTTAACTCAAACTCACAAAAAATATGCATATGTTTCTTAAATATTCATGTTATATTTGTCATCATCAAAAAGGGGGAGATTGTTGGCTTAAGGGTTTCTCTTAAGCTTCGGTCCTTATTTTGATGATAACAAATAAGTATTTAATCTATGTGTGAAGTTTTGAGTTCAGGTTGAGGTTGCGATAAGCATGCGAAGTTCGTTCAAACGAAATGAAAGAAAAGAGCGTCGAAGAAACGAAAGAAGAAAACGTCAAAGAAAGGCTCGGGTTTAGATCAAGTAGAAATCATGTAATATACCCTTAGGATGATTTTATCCCAAGCCAAATTATAAAGTTATCCAAGTTGAAACTTGGTAACTAAACCCATAAAAAAACATGTAAAAAAATTCAAAGTAAAAATCAGCCTCAGCCTGAGTTCGGTCGACCGAACAAGGTAGAATTTTGGCAGTAGCCTATTCGATCGACCGGTCGGTCGATCGAATGATGCCAAAAAATGGCAATAGCCATTTGGTCGACCTGTCGATAGACCAAAGTTGGTGAAGAAATCGCGAAAGGCTACGTTGGTCGACTGACCAAAGCCAAAATTTGGCAGAAGGTGCATCGGTCGACCGGATTGCAAATCGAAGATCACTCGTCTAGGCTTCACTACATCGGTCAACCGATTGACTGGATCTAGGATTAAGAAAGTTGTGACTCATTTGATCGACCCATCGATCGATCGAACAACGTAAAAAATACACAAAAAGCCAATGATCGTTGGGCAGTTGATTGGTCGGTCGTCCGACGATCGACCGACAAGCGACCGAACGACGAAAATGACTAGTTTTCTGCCCGTTGAACGGTCTGTTCGATTGAGGGGTTATAAATACCCCTCACCTAACTTCTTTTAATTCTTCTTAGAAAATTAATTGAGCATTCAAGAAGTAATTTGAGCCTTCAAAGACATTGATTTGCTGCGCCCTACTCGTCCGTCAACATCTTTCAAAAAGCGTCCGCTTTCCTCAACTCTGCTACAACTCAAGTTCATATTCTGGCAAGTTGGAGGCTTGAAGGCTTGGGGCAAGAGCAGTGGTTCCTTCTTACAATTCTTAAGCTCTTTTAATTGTATTTGAAGATTTATTTCAAACTTGGTTTTCATCTGTAATAGCCTACTAGGTGTGCTAGAGAAACACTTAGGATAGACTTTGTAGATTTGTGTTTTGCCTAGGTGAATAGGTTTGAGGGGTTCTCAAAGAGGTGGGAAGAGTGTCCTCGAGTGTATTCAAAGGAAAACACAAGCTCTATAATGTAGTGATTAGAAATCCTTGGTGAGGAGCCAAGGTAGTGGAGTAGGCAGTTGGTCGAACCACTATAATTGATCTTGTTTGCATTGCTTTCAATATTTGCTCATTATTGTTCTTGATATTTGATCACATCTATTGTTAAGATACATTTGCATTTGATTAAAGTTAAATTGAGTAAAAAGAAAAATTGAGTAAATTAACAAGGGACAAACACTATTCAACCACCCCTTCTAGTGACGGATTTCATACAACAGTCGCTACCGCCTCCACCGCAGTTGTGAGATTTTGATTTATTATATTTTGTTTATATTTTGTTACTTGTTTGTATACGGATAGTTGTTTATATACTTATGGTTGTATATATATGATTTTTTGATAATTGTTTGTCTCTGGTTAGAGGCTTAGATTGATGATATTTGTGTAAAACTTGTATGTTTGGTTTCAAATGCATGTGTATGATATTTTCTAATTGTAATATGTGATTGAAAATAGATTATAATCTTTTAATATTATTGTATACAGGAATTTATAAAAATTTTATTTTTTTCAGTTACAGGATATACCTTCAGCCACAGCTTACCCATGGTCGACCGTCACTACGCCGTGGCTGAAAGCTTATCGTAAATGGCTGATGGCCGGAGCAGTACCAAATATCACAGTTGCTAATAGTAATCGATGGCCATGGGTCGTGGCTGATGTGTTGGTATCAGTGACAGCCGCCTACAGCCGTCACTGATGTGTTTAAATCAGCGACAACTCCCACGACTGTCGTTGATGATTACTTGTGACAGCTGAGAGACGCTGTCACAATTTATCTGAGACGCGCACATCAGTGATGCGTTTTGCCACGACTGACGTTGTCCATGATAGTTTTCATCGACGGTTCAGCCACGGCTTCAGCCGTCGGTGATGACGACAATTCTAGTAGTGATAGGTATTGAGGCTTCTCAAAGGGTTGAGAAGTGAGTCCGAAGCTTCTCCATTCCCTTCCCAAAGCTTGGGAGCCAAAGGTAATTGCAATCATGGAAGCCAAACACTTGGCCACATCGAAGCTTACCAAGCTCATTGGATCTCTCATGACCCATGAGATCCATATGAAGCAACACAAGGAGGAAGATTCCTCCAAAAGCAAGACCATTGCTTTAAAAGCATCACACCGAGTTGAAGAACCTTCATCATCCGAAGAAGAAATGGGTGACTTTGAAGAAATGACGATGATGGCAAGAAGGTTCATGAACTTCATGAGTGGTGGCATGAGAAGACACAAGGGAGGCTACACTTGCTATAATTGCAACAAGATCGGGCATCTAAAGAAAGATTGTCCACTTCTCAAGATGACATCTACCTCCACCCCCTACAAGAAGGACAAGTACAAGAAGAAGAAGAAGAAGAAGAAGAAGAAGAAGAAGGCAATGATGGCTTCTTGGGATGAAAGCGAATCCTCACCAAGTGAAGAGGAGACCAAAAGTAAAAAGGCAAACCTTTGCCTCATGGCAAGTGATAAATGAGGTAAAATTTACTTTTTGTGAGCTTTCTTTTACGCAAGAAGAATTAGAAATTGAATTTGATCAAATGCATGATGAATTTAATGCAATTAGAAAGAAATTCAAAGAACTTAAAAAGGACAATAAATCCTTAGAAATAGAAAATGATAACTTGCTACTTTCTTGCAATGCCTTAAGAGGTAGATAGCCTTAAGGATGAAAAGAATGCATTTGAAGTTGTTAAGAAAAACCTAGAAAATGAAAATGAAAAATTAACTAGAGGGTGAAAACAAGTTTTTAAGTGATCAAGTAGAACACTTGAATGATAGCATGCTTGGTTTAAAAAGGGATATATGCATGCTAAATGAGAAAATGACAACCTTACAAAATGTCATGCCTAAGGTTGTAAATTCTAGAAAAACCACAAATAATCATGCTTATGCACACTTTTATGCTCACACACAAAGCACCAAGAAATTTAATGGAAGTTGTTTTTCATGTGGTATTTTTGGTCACATGGCTAGATATTGTGCACTTAGGAGGAACCCTCATGCTAGATTCACTTGGGTTCCTAAGATGACTAACAATCAAGGACCCAAGAAGATTTGGGTATCTAAAGTTGCCTCTTCTCCTTTTGTAGATGAATATGGGTTCCTCAAGCAAGTAGAAGCACATGAATATTGGATAGCGGTTGCTCGAAGCACATCATCTAGAACACTACATCTAGAACACTTGAACTTGTACACATGGATCTCTTTGGTCCTTATGATGTTGCCAGTCTAGGTGGTAAGTTGTATTGATGTTTACTGGTTGATGATTTTTCAAGATTTATATGAGTTTTCCTCCTAGCTAAGAAAAATAAAACTTTTGATTTCTTTAAAAAGTTTGCTATGAGAGTTATATATGAAAAAGAAAATTTAATTTTGGAAATTAGAAGTGATAATAGAGGTGAATTTAAAAATAAAAAAATTTCAAAATTTTGTGATGAACTAGATATTGAGCATACCTTTTCTTCCCCTAGAATCCCTCAACAAAATGGGGTGGTTGAGAGGAAGAATATAACTTTACAAGAAATGACTAAGACCATGCTTTGTGAAAATAATTTGTCTAAGTACTTTTGGGCCGAAGCCATAAAAACTTCTTGTTATCTGCTTAATCGTATTTTATTAAGACTTAGAATTAAGAAAACTCATTTTTAGCTTTGGAATGATAGAATCTCAAGTGTGGGATATTTTGGAGTTTTTGGATGTAAATGTTTTATTTTGAACACTAAGGAGCATCTAGGGAAATTTGATTCTAAATCCGATGAGGGTATTTTCCTAGGTTACTCTAATAGTTCTAAGGCTTATAGAGTGTATAATCGTAGAACTGTGATAGTTGAAGAATCCATGCATTTTACTTTTGATGAAACTAATGAATCTTCAAGAAATATTAAGATTGTGAATGTAGGTGAGGAACTTGAGGAGTTGACATTTCATGACAAAGAGGTTGAAGATGAACACGATGAGGAAAGACATGATGAAGATCCTTTATCCTCATCCTTACCTCAAGTTGGAGAAGAAGAGGAAGCTCTACCACCTCCCCCTAAAGGATACGGGTTGATAAGAGACCGTCCAATTTATCAAATCATTGGAGAGCCATCAACGGGAGTGGTAACTCGTTCTAAACTTAGAAATATTTGTCAATATGTAGCTTTTATTTCTCAGGTAGAGCCTAAAAACATTAAGGAAGTCATAGAAGATTGGGTAATTGTCATGCAAGAGGAACTAAATCAATCTGTAAGAAATGATGTTTGAGATTTAGTACCTGGACCTAGTGAACCAACCATAATTGAGACTAAATGGGTATATATAAAAACAAATTATATGAAGATGGTTTAGTCATCAGAAATAAAGCTAGGTTAGTGGCCTAAGGGTATAATCAAGAAGAAGGAATAGACTATAATGAAGCTTATGCTCCCGTAGCTATAGGTTAGAAGCAGTTCACATACTTTTAGCTTACGCAAATTTTAAATGCTTCAAACTTTTTCAAATAGATGTCAAAAGTGCATTTTTGAATGATTTTATAACCGAAGAAGTTTATGTTGAACAACCCCCCAGCTTTGAAAATTTTGAATTTCCAAATCATATCTTCAAACTTAAGAAGGCTTTATATGGTTTAAAACAAACCCCTAGGGCTTGGTATAAAAGACTTTCCAACTTTTTGATTGAACAAACTTTTAGCGTTGGAAAAGCCGATGTGTCTCTTTTTATTAAAAATAATAAAAATGATATTTTACTTATGCAAATCTGGTTATATGATATTATTTTTGGTACCACTAATGAGTTGCTTTGTGAGTGGTTTGCCAAATGCATGCCATAAGAGTTTGAAATGACTATGATGGGAGAACTATCCTTCATACTTGGACTCCAAATCAAGCAAACCAACAAAGGGATCTTCATCAATCAAGCCAAGTACACAATGGAGCTCATCAAGAGATTTGGGATGAATGAAGCCAAGATTGCTTCAACACCAATGAGCACATCCATCAAGCTTGACAAAGATGAAGACGGAGTAAAGGTAGATGAAAAGCGATATCGAGTTATGATTTATAGTCTTCTTTACTTAACTGCAAGTAGACCTGATATCATGTTTAGTGTATGTGAATGTGCTAGATTTCAATCATGCCCTAAGATGTCTCATTTAAGTGCGGTTAAACGTATATTGAAAAACATAGTTTCTTCAGTAAAATTTTTTAGAATTTTTCATTAAGAATCTGATTTATAGTGGAATTTTGAAGTTGGATATCAAAAATGCAAAGTATCACCCTCTTGAAATATCAATCTTTCTGATACTTTGATTTTTCATCGAAAACTTCATATGAAACTATGTAAACTATTTTGATTTCATTTCTAATATCATTCTCACTATTCTTTGAGTGAAATCATTTCTAAAAATGATTTTGATAACTTGAGCGATATCTTAAAAAATGAGTTTTTGGTTGAAATCTAGATCGGTTGAAAAATAAACATAGAGAATTCATTTTGAGCTCAAACTTCACACACACATCTTAAATGATCATTCAGCGATATCTGAAAAGTTTGAAGCAAAATTGACAACTTTTGAAAAAATACCTAAAATTTATAAAAATGCCCCTGGACTTTTAGGAATTTTACGAATTTATAGAAAACTAATTCTTGACTAATTCTTGAACCTGTAGATTCCTTGAAAAATCTAGTTTGTCCAGTTAAAGTATCAAAAAATTTCATCAAGAATATAGTTTTATAAGGATTTAAAAGTTTGATTTTTGGAAACTTGAAGTGTACTTTGACCTAAGTCAACAAAGTGACTTAGATATTTCATTTTAAGCCCAAACATCATAGATATACATAGATTCACTCATGTTAGATATCTAGGTACCTAAATTAGAGAAAACATGAGTAGATAGCAAAATTTGATACTTAGTATTTTCATGTTTTCATGCATACTTTGAATGAAATCGTGCTAAGTTCATATTTTGATCAAACGATATTATTTTCACATCAAACTTGATACACATGCTTTAGATGACCATATCTTGGAATCTGAAAAGTTTGAATTTCAAAACTTTAAAGTATCGTTATTTCCAAGTGCTCATTTTCGATACTTTGGATTTTTGTTGAAATTTTCATATGAGATTTCAAGTATGACATTTTGAATTCATCTTTGGTATCGCCATCACTATAAGTTGAGCAAAATCACTTCAAAAATAATTTTTGATTGTTTAGACCGACACTTGAAAATATCCATACTTGAGCTTATAAATGATTCCTAGACTTGAAATTTATTTATCATCTAATGCTATCATGTATGACTTAGTCTCTTATTCGATGCTTTGTTTTCATCCCTTGGGTTGGTTGACTTCGTTTTCATGAAAACTAGTTTTTCAAGTCCCAACATTGACCATGATTGACTTTTCTTGTCCTTTTTTATTGATGTCAAATGTGGGAGAAAAATATAGGTAAAAAAGAAAGAAAACATAGGAAAACCATGCATATAGATAGGGGGAGTTTATTTTCATAGATATGCATGTTGATAGAGGGAGAAATCTCATGTTTGATATCCTTTATGCTTAATTGTAGATATTTTCTTAAGGATGTTTGTCATCATCAAAAACGGGAGATTGTTGGCCTGAGGTTTTCAACCTTAGTCTTAATCTTGGTTTCGATGATAACAAGCATGGAACTAATGTATTCATGAAAAAATATTTTCAGGTTCCATATCGGTTAGCACACGGTGTCCACGATCGAAAATATATCAGAGAAATTAGAAAATTGGAATGACATTGGTCACACGCTCGGATTCGTCGCGAAGATAGAGTCTAGGTTTAGAGTGCTTAGATAAATGGTAAAATCCTCTTTTATGATGCAAAGAACCCAAAAAACTTAACTCATAATCCGAAACTCGAACCGACAAGAAACCGACTGAAAATCAATATAGAGTACTGGTACAATATGTAGATGGGCCCAGAAAGCACAGAGGGCTCCAATCGATGGGTTGGTCGCTCGGTCGGTCGACGGGCCTTCGACCAGATGTAATGCCCAAAAAACCTAAAAATATTTTTTTATTCTTAAGCAGGGGACGGTGGGCTCGAGTTAGCGCTGATTGGCGTAGAGCTTCGAGATTGAACTCGGGTAAGCAAATTATGTAGAAAAATTTAGGAAAATTTTATTTTCCATATTTCTGTGATTTATCATGCTAGAATGATAGAGGATCTCGAGACGAATTTAGCGGTTAAATCGGAACTCGAATCGGAGTTAGAACGGGTTAGATATGAGTTGTTTATGTCAGATAAGTTAGGTAGGGGTATTTTAGTCATTTCGACCCAACCAGGGTCCATAAAATAGAACCTGGGGTGTGCAGCTAGGGGTTTAGCCGCACACCACCTGAGGCCTAGAGAGAGGAGAGAGAGGGTGACACAAGAGGAGAGGAGCCGCCGAAGCTGGAATTTCGTAAGTTCGTTGGCGTTCATTGTAGGAAGATCCCTAGCTTCTTTTTCCTCCCCGGTTTCTCCAAAAAGGTAAGTGGATCTAGCTTTCTTTTCCCCCTTTTCTTCATCCAGGCCTCCACCCCTAAGTCATGGGGTTTTCGACGAATTTTGGCTCAATTTTCTTCTAATGAATCAGAGATTCAGATTAAGGGTTTTCTCGTCGTCGTCGTCATGTTCTCGGATCGATTTTTGGGCGATTGGCCGCCCCTCCCTCTCTTGAATTTCTTGAAGAAATCTTGATTCTTTTTTATGGTTGTTAGGAATTCTTGAGTCTTGATAATTAGCTTAATGAAAGGAGGTAGTCTTGGGTGGATTTTAGGGTGTGCCGCCCCCTTCTCGGGTTCTTTAGGAACCCTACGGTGGCCGGCCATGTTAGGACAGATTTTAGGGGTTAAAAATATATATTTTTTACACCTAAAGAACACACTTTAAGGTATCTTGAACTACTCCTATAAATTATGAAATTGTAGAGACCTACAAATAGGGAATTAAGGACCCTAGAGACCGTAGTGTCCGAGCTGGTCGATCCAGTTCAGTCTGGATACAGGGAGGAGGACATGCGAGAGCCGATGGTACGCCGGTGGTAAAGCTAAAGCTGCCAGTATTCACAGGCACGGATCAGGCCGTGGAGGTGACGACATTCCTAAATAACTGTACAGAGTTATGCTCGATCTTAGAGTGTTTCTTTGAGGCGATGGCACACATAGTTGGGCTATAACTTAGGAGCCCAGCGAAAGAGTGGCACCGGTCATGGAGGGCACGTAGGGGGGCTCATGAACTAGCCCCTACATGAGGAGAATTCTGGACTGCTATCATTGAAAAGTACCTACCGAGGAATGTCCACGAAAGGCGAGCTAGGGAGTTTGAATAGCTTCGTCAGACCGGCACTATGACGGTGTCGGAGTGTGATATCAAGTTCACACAGTTGTTCCATTACCACCCATCCCTAGTGGTGACTGAGACAGACCAGGTGAGGCGGTTCGTGGAGGGTCTGAGGGTACAGATTGGCAGATTAATACACTACACCGAGGACACTACCTTTGTTCAGGTGGTGGACGAGGCAATGCGGAAGGAAGCCATGGTACCTACCGATCGGTAGGATGGACCAGCCTGGAAGAGGTTCTAGAAGCACCGTTAAGAGGACATGCACACCTAGTCTGAGGGTGCCGACACCAGGACGGTGCACCCATAGAACCAGGGAGAAGGAAATTTCAGAGGCCGTACACGGATGGGACCACCGATGGCTACTCTGAGTGCCATAGTACCAGGAGGTCAGAGAGGTGAGGTGCCAGAGTGTGGACAGTGCGAGAGGAGGCATAGAGGAGCTTGCTATGGTCTGAGTACCTATTTTTGGTGTGGCCAGCCAGGCCATATCATGAGGGGCTACCCTGCAGGCGGTTAAGAAGCAATACCACATAGAAGGAGAGCTCCTATGTCGACAGCTTCAGTGGTGCAATGGATTAAGACTCAGGGGATAGGACAAGAGCGGACGGCGGGTCCAGGGAGGCCACCTGCTCGTGTCTTTGCATTGACTCCTGAGGGCGCGGAGGTGTCCAATGCAGTGGTGACAAGTATCATTTCAGTTAGTACATTACCTGCTTATGCATTGTTCGATCCAGGTGCTACTCATTCATTTCTATTTGAGTTGCTGGCGTTGAGGTTGGGGAAGGACAAAAGTTGGTTAGCTAAACCATTAGCAGTGTCTACACCTACGGGCAGTACTGTTGTTGCAAGGACGGTCTTTAGGGATTGCGACATTTCCATAGGTGGACACGATCTGGAAGCGGAGCTAATGCTATTACCAACCTTAGAGTTGGATGTGATTCTGGGTATGGACTGGCTATCAGCCCATTATGCATCAGTCAATTGCATGACAAAGGTGGTTACATTTTGCAAGCCAAGAATATCACCCTTTACCTTTCAGGGCGATGGGCAAGGGGACTCTATGAGGGTGATCTCTACTCTCCAGGCCCGCAAGCAGATGGTGGGTGGCTGTCAGTCCTTCTTGGCGTCTGTCTCTGCAGATGTTGCCAGTGAGGGTTCGGCCAGCAGCATAGAGAGTACTCTAGTTGTCATGGACTTTTCGAATGTGTTTCCTGAGAAGTTGACGGGACTGCCATCGGTGCGGGAGATCGAGTTCTGTATTGATCTGCAGTCGGGGGTGAAGCCTATATAGATTCCCCTATACCGAATGGCACCCACCGAGCTGAGGGAGCTTAAAGTGCAGTTGCATGAGCTGTTAGACATTGGGTTCATTCGCCCAAGAGTCTCACCCTGGGGGGTGCGATGTTGTTCGTGAAAAAGAAAGATGGGTCCATGCAGATGTGCATTGATTATCGGCAGCTCAATAAGGTGGCGATTAAGAACCGATACCCACTTCCTAGGATTGATGACTTATTTGATCAGTTGCAGGGGTCTCAGTGGTTCTCAAAGATTGATCTGAGGTTAGAGTATCATCAGTTGAGGATCAGGGATCAGGATATCCAAAAGACTGCTTTCAGGACGCGGTATGAACACTATGAGTTCTTGGTCAAGTCCTTTGGGTTTACTAATGCCCCGGTAGCCTTCATGGAGCTAATGAACTGGGTGGTCAAGGACTTTCTAGACAAATTCATCATTGTCTTCATTGACGACATTCTAGTATATTCCAGGAGCGAGGTAGAGCGTAGGGAGCATTTGAGGGTAGTTCAAGAAACCCTTAGGCAGTACCAGCCACTTGCAAAAATTTTAAAGTGTGAGTTCTGTTAGACCAATGTGGGATTCCTGGGTCATATTGTATCCCGGGATGGTGTAAAAGTCGACCCTACAAAGATTGAGGCAGTTCAAAAATGGGAGAGGTCGACCAGCATGACTGAGATCTGTAGTTTCTTGGGATTGGCCGATTACTACAGAAAGTTCGTCGAAAATTTCTCCAAGATTGCCGCCCCGCTCACGCGCCTAACTCAAAAGAAAGTAAAGTTTATCTGAGATAACAAATGCGAGGAGAGCTTTCAGAAGCTCAAGGACCACTTGACCACCGCTCTTGTACTAGCACTACGGTCGAGATCGGGGGGATTTTTAGTTTATTATGATGCTTCTGGAGTCAGATTGAGGTGCGTACTGGTGCAGCACGGCAGGGTGATAGCATACGCATCCAAGCAGTTGAAAACCTATGAGAAGAATTACCCGACTCATGATCTGGAGCTGACAGCCATAGTCTTTGCCTTGAAGCTGTGGTGTCATTACTTGTATGGGGAGGATGTGACATATTCAGATATCACAAGAGCCCAGTATCTACTTTCTCAGAAAGACCTGAACTTGAGGCAACAGAGGTGGCTCGAGCTGTTGAAAGATTATGACTGCACTATTCATTACCATTCACGAAAGGCAGATGTCGTGGTAAATGTTTTGAGCAGGAAATCCATGGGCAGTTTGGCTCATATGTTCGTAGGGAGGAGACCTCAGGCGCGCGAGCTTGCCATGTGCTTAGATGGCAGAGCAGTTCTATTAGTGTCGAACTCCTGGACATTGTTAGCACATTTGCGGGTGCAATCCACTTTAGTGGACATGTTGCGGGTAGCGCAAGCAGAGGATGCTTTTTGTTCACTCACCGCGGATCTAGTTCGGAGGGGAAATGCTGATGACGGGTACATACTGGATTCAGAGGGTGTCCTGAGATTCAAGAACAAAATTGTAGTACCAGATATGATAGAGGTCCGTAGGCGGGTATTAGAGGTGGCTCACCGTTCCACTACACTATGCATCCGGGGGGTACAAAGATGTGCCGAGATCTGAGGCGGCACTACTGATAGAAAGGAATGAAGTGGGAAGTGGCAGAATTCGTGTCTAAATGTTTGGTCTGCCAGCAGGTAAAAGCCGAACACTTGAGACCGACAGGGTTGTTGCAGAACCTTGAGGTGCCAGAATGGAAATGGGAGAAAATTACCATGGACTTTGTCACAAGTTTACCGAAGTCAAGGAAAGGAAATGACTCTATCTGAGTAGTGGTGGACCGCCTGACCAAATCGGCGCACTTCATTCCCGGTGAAGACCACTTTTTCTACCGAACAGTATGCGAGACTATTCCTGGACCGGATCGTTGCATATCATGGGATTTAGGTGATGATTATATCTGATCGGGGCACTCAGTTCACCGCTCGGTTCTTGCAATCATTTCAGGAGGCTCTGGGTACGCAGGTGCGATTTAGTACCGCTTTTCATCCTCAGACAGATGGATAGTCAAAGAGGACCACTCAGATACTTAAGGACATGCTGAGGGCATGCGTACTTGATCTGGAGGATGGTTGGGAGAGACATTTACCTTTGGTAGAGATCACTTATAATAACAGGTACCATAGCAGTATTGGCATGGCACCATTCGAGGCTTTGTACGGGCGCGTAGGATGGTTCTAGGCCAGCAAGTCCCATATTCTAGATGTTGTTGCGGTGGAGGTTGTTCCAGCCATCTCTTATGAGGAGCGGCCTTTAGAGATCCTAGACAGGCAGGTGAGGAAGCTGAGGTCCGAAGAGGTCCCCTTGGTGAAAGTTCGTTGGAAGCATCACTCAAGACAGGAGGCTACGTGGGAGGTTGAGCAGGATATGGGAGAAAAGTACCCGTACTTTTTGATGTCGAAGAGAGCTTCTTTCCTTCATCTAAAAATTCGAGGACGAATTTTCTTTAAGGGGGGAGGAAATTGTAATGCCCAAAAAACATAAAAATAATATTTCATTCTTAAGCAGGGGACCATGGGCTTGAGTTAGCGCGGATTGGCGTAGAGCTTCAGGATTGAACCCGGGTAAGAAAATTATGTAGAAAATTCAGGAAAATTTTATTTGCCATATTTCTATGATTTAGCATGCTAGGATGATAGAGGGTCTCGAGACAAATTTAGCGGTTCAATCGGAACTCAAATCGGAGTTAGAACGGGTTAGAGACGAGCTATTTAAGTCGGATAACTTAAGTAGGGGTATTTTAGTCATTTGGACCCAACCAAGGTACATAAAATAGAACCTGGGGCGTGAGGCCAGGGGTTTAGCCACACGCCACCCGAGGCCTAGAGAGAGGAGAGAGAGGGTGACACAAGAGGAGAGGAGGAGCCGCCGGAGCCAGAATTTCGCAAGTTCATCGGCGTTGATCATAGGAAGATCCCTAGCTTCTTCTTCCTCCCTGGTTTCTCCAAAAAGGTGAGTGGATCTAGCCTTCATTTTCCCCCTTTTCTTTATCCATGCTGCCACCCCTATGTCACGGGGTTTTTGACGAATTTTGGCTCGATTTTCTCGTAACGAATTAGAGATTCGGACTAAGGGTTTTCTCGTCGTCGTCGTGATGTTCTCGGATCAATTTTCGGGCGATTGGCCACCCCTCTTCTTGCTGCGCTGCCCCTCCCTCTCTACTCACTAAGTCATAGTTGGACTTACCTCTCATTTCTGTTGTTTTGCAGCACCTGAGCTAGATCAGAGAGGTACCGAGGTGCAGTAGCGCGACTGGTGGCAGCGGGTCTTGTGACATGTCGTGATCGAGGGGATACCTGAGTCATTTTAGCATTCTTTTAAGTTGTTGAGTCATGTAGACTCGGGTAATTGTTTCTGCATCTTCTTTATTTCTAGAAGCTCTTTAAATTCTTTAAATGTAACTTGATCAATGAACTTTTATTTAGTCGTGGTTTGGTTCGGTATTTAATATCTATTCTTTTTTTAAAAAAAAAATTAATTATATATGTATATATTGTTCAGGTTATTTGTTGTGTTGTGGTTTGAGTTGGGTTAGGCTTCGGGGTACGTGGCGTACCCTGGCCAGTCATACCGGATTTGGGGTGTGACACCGGACCATCGATCGGACGACGAAAACGACTCTATTTCGAGCCGTTGAGTGATGTTTCACTTCATGGCTCTATAAATATATATTGATGTCTCAACCTTCCTTTGACTATCTTGATCACTCCTAACCCTCGAGACATTCTTTCGATCAATCTTAAGCCTTCATTGAGCCAATATTGTGAAAACCCTAGCTTGGATCTTTCATCTCTTTGATTAAGCCTTTACTTCATTGTTACATCATCAAAGGCATCAAGAGGAAGCTAGGAATCTTGTTGTAGAGCTAAGTACTTTATTGTTTGATATATTGCTTCATTTAGTGTTGTATTTTGTTGTTATTTTCATTGTATTTGAGTTTGTGTTAGACCTAGAGTGTAGGTCTTGAAATTGGGTGATAGCCTTGGTATTTGAGGTTTAAATCCACTGGTGTAAACATAGTTTACTAGGATTAGTGACTGTCGTCCCTTAGGGTTAAGGTGGAAGAGTGCTATCGGTAAGCAGGCGGAGACTTCCAAGTGTGGAAGTGCCTTAGGTTGAGAGCGAAGACTCTTCGGGTAAAAAGTCCTCTTTGTAAGGGAAACGATATAATCTAGTAAAGCTAAGTTTGGAAATCCTAAGTGGGGTGCTTAGATAGTGGAGTAGGCATTGGGGCCGAACCACTATAAATCATTGTGTTAGCATTGCTTTTCTTGCTTGTGTTTAATTATCTTATTTATTGATTCAGCTAGCTATTCAAATTAGTGTATTCCCTAAGTAGTTTAAGAAATGTTTAAAACTGAAATCAGGCAAAAAGTTTAGTAAACACACTATTCACTCCCCCTCTAGTGTAGGTCATTTCACCAACAATCATAAGTTAGATATGCATGTTGATAGGGGGAGCATATGTTAGTTTTCTATATGGCTTATCAAGAACTCACAAATGAATACTTAGAATTGATGAAATTTCATGTTTTGTTTATCATCATGAAAAAGGGGGAGATTCTTGGCCCAAGGGTTGCCCCTAGGTCTTGATCTCTATTTTCATGATAACAAACATGAAACTGATGCATTTGTAACGTTTTGAGTTCAGGTTGATGTTGCGATACACGTGCAAACATCATTCGAAAAAATGCCAAGAAACGTCAAAAATGGCTACGACGACGATCGCGTATAAATTTTAGGATTAAAAATAGAAATAATGTAATATGACTCTAGGAATACATCCTAAACCTAATTGTAATGTTATCCAAGTCAAAACTCGAAAACGGAACCCGAAAATGAAGATCGCGAGAAGAAATCAGCAAAAAAAAGCTGATTCTCAGGTCCGGCCGATGGGCTGATCGACCAGAAGAGCCCCAGAATCGACAGTGGGCTCCGGTTGATGGGTCAATCTCTCGGTCGGTCGATCGGCCTTTGGCCGGCCATCGATCGGGCGGCGCCAACGGGCAGAAAAACGCCCGTTGGGTGCCCTATCCGAGTGAGGGGTTATAAATACCCCTCATAAACTCTCACCTAACCATCTCCACTATTCACTAAGCATTCTTAAGAGAGTTTTGAGCCTTCCTAAGTTGATTTCCATGCCCGAGCTTCGACGATCGATCTTCTACTCGAAGTGTTCTTCGCGTCTCAACTCCGACTTCAAATTGTATCCCACGAGTTGAGGATTTGGAGGCTTTGAAGGCTAAGCAAGGAGCACACTTGTTGGTTTTACTTTCTTGCTCAATTATATCTTGTTTTCTTAGTTGTTAAACAAGTTTTTCATTGATAGCTTGTAAGCTATGCTAGGTAAATATCTTAGGATTTTCTTTGTAGATTTGTGTTTTGCCTAGGTGAATAAGTGTTGAGGCTTTTTCAAAGGGTTGAGAAGTGAGTCATTACTTGTATTCAAAGGAAAATACTTAGTCTATAAAGAAGGTTGGTTAGAAATCCTTAGTGTGGAGCCAAGGTAGTGGAGTAGGCTGTTGGCCGAACCACTATAACTGCTTTTGTTTGCATTGCTTTGATTGCTTGCTCTTATTTAATATCTACACTTATCAAAGCATCGTAATTAGTCGAACATTGATTTGGTTGCAATCGGGTTTGTATTGAAAAGAATCGAATTGAACGTAGTTTTAGTCACACTATTCAACCCCTCCCCCCTTCTAGTGTGGGTATTTGAACAACAAAGTCACATTTATCATAGGGTCTCCCTCTCATATAAATTCTAAAGGGCAAAAAGCCCCCCGAACTTTAGCCTAATTAACAAAAACCCTACGAACTTTAAAAACATGCAAAAACCCCATGGACTACTAAAAAACTAGCAAAAATGCCTATGTCGTTATCTCTCTATTAACTTTTTAACCGAATTTCACATCAGCGGCACATGTCAACACCTCATTCGTCCACGTGTAATTTTTTCCATATCATATTTAATATAATATTTTTTAAAAAATAAAAAATATATAAATATTTCAAATATATATATTTTTTTAAATTCTCTCTCTCAACTTGTAGTGCTGCAAAAAAACCTCATGCTTTGATTGTGATGCAAAAAAATCCCATGAACTTTGATTGTAATGCAAAAAATCGTGCTTTTATTTATAAAGTTAATGGAGAGATAACAACATGGGCCTTTTTTGCTAGTTTTTAATAGTTCGTAAGGTTTTTTGCATGTTTTTAAAGTTCGTGGAATCTTTTACTAATTAGGGGTTCGGGGGGGGGCTTTTTTCCTTTTACCCAATTATTTTTCATTTATGTAGGAGGAAAAGTTAAATTTACCCCATATATAATTTTTTTTTTTTTTCAAAATAATTCAAAATTTAATTACTAAAGTTACTCAAACCAATATGTTTTTATCTCCATTTCTCATTCTTTTTCACTCATTCAACGTTGTCTGAGTTGTCTCATCATTGCATTGTTATCCTCGCACATAGGCTCCAATCACATGCAACAGCAACCCTCGCTCACGTACAATCACGATCTTGTGCGTTGGCCCGATGCGTAGCCAGTCGATCCCCCGTATATAATATTAATATTCTTCTCCTCTTCTCTTTAAAATAAAATTATTTTGTATTATTATTTTTATAGTTTAAATAATTTAAAAATTAAAACTGAAGTGACTAAATCTAATTCATTTTTATTGTCATTTCTCACTCTTTTCCTCTCTTTTGACATTGTATGAGTTGTCTCATCCTTGCGTTCATACCGTCACGCATTGTTATCCTCCAACAATGGCCCCACTCACACATGATTGCAGCCCTCGCCCATACACTATCACGATCTTAAGTAATGGACTTAGGTACCCCATGTAGTCGAACGTCTCCTTGAAGAAGAGTATAGCAATATGTGACGCATGAGATGTCTTCCGACAAGGTATAAATTGATCCATTTTTGAAAACCTGTCGACCACTACAAAGACATAATCTACCGCATGTTGTGTACGGGGCAGCCCCAACATGAAATCCATAGAGATCTCTTCCCAAATATTCTCTGGGATGGGAAGTTGCATGTATAACCTTGTGTTTTCGGATGTCCCTTTTGTGGTTTGGCACATGTAACATATTTGCACAAACATGTATATCTCTCTCTTCATACGGGGCTAGTTATATCGCTCCTCGACGGCAGCTCGTGTCTTTTCTCATCCCAAATGCTCTGCCAGGCCTCCCCCATGAAGATCTCTGATAATCTTTTCCCTTAAAGAGGTGCGTGGGATGCAGAGTTCGTTCTTTCTGAAGAGGTACCATTGTAATGTGAAAGTCTTCAAAAACTTGATTTTGTTGGCAACTCTCCCATATTTTGGCAAAGTCTTCATCATGCTCAACTAGTCTCGTAAGATCTCGAACCCAAGAATCTCTTGGCTAGAATTAAGAAATAGAGCTGCTCGACGACTCAATGCATCTGTAACAACATTCTGGGATCCAAGTTCATGAACAAGCTTGAATGCAAATTTTTGGAGAAAATTTATCCAACGGGCTTTTGGTATTTGATAGGCGTCTGGTTATTCAGGTATTTGAGTGCTTGATGGCCGGAGTGCAATACGAATTCTTTGCCAATTAGAATGAAGAAATAGAGCTGCTCGACGACTCAATGCATCCGCAACAACATTCTGGGCTCCAGGTTCATGAACAAGCTTGAATGGGAATTTTTGGAGAAAACTTATCCAACAGTCATGCATCCTATTACCGATATGTGTCTGGTTATTCAAGTATTTGAGTGCTTGATGGTCGGAGTATAATACAAATTCTTTGCCAATTAGATAATGTTTCCAATGTTTGAGGGCTTTGACGATAACATAGAGCTCTTTGTCATACGTCGACCACTTGAGGCGCGCTTCATTTAGCAATTCGCTAAAGAAAGCGGGTCTTTTTCCTTGTGATAACACAACTCCTATCCCCACACTGCTTGCGTCACATACAACTTCAAATATTCCGTTGAAGTTTGGAGAGCCAAAACTGGAGCATTGCACAACTTATCTTTTGTGAGTGAAAAGTTTGTTTCTGATTGCTCAGTCCACTGGAATTTCCCTTTCTTCAAGCAATCGGTGATAGGGGCAGTAATGTTGTTGAATTCCTCGATAAATCGCCTATAGAAGGTAGACCCCTCCATGAAAGCTCCTAACCTCCGAGATAGTTTTACGAGTTGGCCATTCTTGAATAGCATGCATTTTCTCTTCATCAACCTGTATTTTGTAAGACCCGAGGTTTCCTAATATAAAATTTATTTTTGGTACAACACATCGGATCAGGAGTTAGTCGGGTCGAGTCACGGAATCGCCGCGAGTAGAAGGTATAATTCAAGCCTTATGAAATTTTATTTGTTAAATTGTTCCTTCCTTCTTAAGCATAGGATGTCTTAGTAGAGTCGAGTTCAAATCGTGTGTGCGGATTGAATCGGGGCTCGAATTGGACTCGGATTGAGTCGAGTAGGGGCCCAGTGAATAGGAAGGGTATAATGGTCAAGTGAAGATGAGGGAATAAATCCCTCATCCCTAGCCGTGTGGCTCACCATTGGAGTCGCACGCAACCCGAGAAGAGAGAGGGAGGAGGGGAAGCTTTGGAGTCGGCGTCGGATTCGTGCCGCCGTTGGAAAGATCGAGATCACCGTTGCTCATCCCTTCTTCTTCCTGGATCAAGGTGAGTGGATCAAACCTTGTTGCGAAGGATAGGCGGGTAGCCGACCCAAGGTTTAGGGTTTTTCTCCAATTTTTTGAAAAATTTCGTCGATTCACCGATGTTCTTCCAAGATTTGATCTGAATGTTATGTACATGTTGTTTGTATAAAGTTTTTCATCATTTTTCTCGATGTTTAGGGCTGGCCACATGAAGGAGAAAAGGGGAAGGTCATGCCAAAATTTTTCCCAATTTCCTAGAGTGGTAGGAAGCCCTCGGATTGAGTTTCTCGCGCGATTGACAACTTGATTCTTCTCAATCATGGCCAAAATCATGCCCTCCTACCTTGCTTGCTCTCGGCCGAGCATGAACAGCCTTGGGTAGGCTCGGCCGAGTGGGTATTAGAGGGAGAAAAGGGCTTGTTATGTTTTATGCTTACATGTAGGGTACTATATCATATTTTTATGTTGTAGATCATTCACATGATATATGAAACTTGGTAGTGATGGATTGAGATTAGTATATTATAAGGAAATGTTCTTGGTAGTGCATACATGGTTAGGATCTTAGCATGGCATGTGAATCATGGAAATGTTTCATTAATTTCTAATATATATGCTCAATTGTTACCTTGTGAGATAGTTGCTTACCTTGCTGGAATTTCTTTATAAATGTAGAATTTAATCATGTTATTGTAGAAATCATGTGTATAATTAAGGTAGTAGTTGTAGAATAATTCCCTATTAAGTTATGTGCTGTGACATAATTGTATTCAGATATTTCTACACTCATGACCTGTAATTTACACTTAAGAAATCGGCGAATGACGCTAGATGACTATATGGAAATTCTAGGGTGTTTAATTATTCGGAGAAACTTGAATGTAGACAACTAGGTTTCACACCTAGGGAACAACCAGCGGGCAATAGTGTGCGGCTGGTATGGCCCGGAATAAGGGGGTCGAGTACGGGTGAATGCCCGAGATTTTTAAATAAGGAAACTTTAGAACACTTTGTATGTATACTGAGATTGCGATGGTCACCTGAGAAGCATGAACGGTTGAAATGACTAATGCTTGACTCGGCGGGTGATTTGGGTCTTGAGATTGCACCAGCGGGCCCGCTAGGTGTTAGGCGCGGGTGGCAGAGGGTCTTGAGATTCCGTCAATGGGCCACACTGATGGTAGACCCGAGTTGGGTGGGACTAGCTATCCCTAACCCGTTGGATTCTTGAGACTAGTTGACGATCCTAGTCGACGGCTCGGTGTTTGCTTGACTTTCCTTCTATGAGATGTGGGTCGTGTGGGCGAGTTGTTATCTTGTGGTGTGGGGCCATTTTGGGCCGGGCGTATGATTTATACAGGATGGCCATTAGGTCGGTTGTTACATCTTGATTAGATTAGATCCCTACAATTACAAATTGCAGACTTTTATGCATGTTGTTATTGGGGATTTATGTGGAGGTTCGGAAGGACCGCTCACTGAGTCCCACGTGGACTCACGGTTTATTTCTTTTATTTTGCAGAGCCCGATCAATGAGGTGAGGCTTGGAGTCATGGTGCAGCTGGAGTGTAGGCACTGGCATAGATCTCATAGCAGCGTCCAGTAGTCGTAGTCGTGGTGTCTAGATTCGTCTTTTTTTTTCTTTACATACACTGAGAGATGTTGTTTTGAAAACCTTGTATTCGACTTTAACGCAAGCTATTTGTTTTCATAGTTGGTTTGTTTGCAACTCTTTGAAAATGGTGAACCTTCTTTGAAACTTAATAAAAGTTTGCACCGTTGTTCTCTTACTCGAATATTTTTCTGGATAGTTTGTTGTATCAGTATGTTGATATTCAGTGTATGTGGTAAGCTTCAGGGTAAGACATAGACCCTGGCTGATCACCCGACCCCGAGTTGGGGCGTGACATATTCCTGTTGGGATGCAGAGAAGAAATGAAATGGAAAATAGCGATTTAAAAATTTAAAAGCATCCCGAAAACAATGATCTACTTTAGCATTATTATGGAATTCAATAAATGAAGAAGGAGTAGTTTTTATACCTCAAGTCGCAAGGTGAAAGAACTGCTCTGATCCCGAATCCAAGACGCACACGTGTATCTCCTCCAACGATAGTCCACACCAAGCACCTCGTAACATAAGGGGGCAGCGGCCTCTAGGGCTTGTTGTGGCTCAACAGATTGTTTTCTTAAACTCCGGTTTTGTTGTAGGAAATCCGACACTAGAAGGGGGGTTGAATAGTGTATGTCCCCTTTTTAATGATTTAATCAATTTTAACTTCACTTAAGTGCAAGTGTTTCTTAACAATAGATGTGATCAAATATTAATAACAATGAAAGGCAAACAAGAGAGCAATGCATACAAGAATAATTATAGTGGTTCGGCCAACTGTCTACTCCACTACCTTGGCTCCTCACCAAGGATTTCTAACCACTACCTTGGCTCCTCACCAAGGATGTCTACTCCACTACCTTGGCTCCTTTGACTGTAAACATTACAATGAGGACACTCTTCTTACCACTTTGAGAACCCCTCAAACCTATTCACCTAGGCAAAACACAATTCTAGAAAGTTTCCCCTAAGTGTTTCCCTAGCACACCTAGCAACTATTACAGATGGAAAATAAGTCTAAAATAAAACTTCAAATACAATGTAGAAGAGCTTAAGAAATAGAAATAGAAACCACAGCTCTTTTCCCAAGCCTTCACGCCTTCGACTTGCTAGAAGATGCACTGGAGTTGCAGCAGAGTTGAAGAAAGCAGACACTTGAAGAAGAATTTGATGGAAGATTAGGGCGCATCAGATCGATCACTTTGAAGGCTTTTAATCATTTCTTAAATTCTCAATAAATTCACTAAAAAGTTTTTAAGAAGGTAGGTGAGGGGTATTTATGCTCCTCTGCTGAACGGGCGGTTAAACGACTAGAAAACTAGCTGTTACACCCGTTTTATGAATTTTTTGCACTGTTCGGACGATCGACGGGTCGATCGAATAAGTCGTAGCTTCCTCTATCCTAGATTCGGTCGACCGAATCAGTTGACTGATGCAGGGAAGCTGAAGGCGCAACCAACGATTCCTAATCAGGTTGACCGAATCGGTCGACTATTGTAGAGAAGCCTAGACGCGACTTTGTGATCTGCCATCCGGTCGACCGATGAGCCTTCTACCAGATTTTGTCTTTGGTCAGTCAACCGACCGGTCGACCAACGCAACCTTCTACGATTTCTTCACCAACTTCGGTCGACCGATAGGTCAACCGAATGGCTACTGCCATTTTTTCGCAACATTCGGTCGACCAACCGGTCGATCGAATTGGCTGCTGCCAAAGATCTGTCTTGTTCGGTCGACTGAACTCAGGCTGAGACTAATTTTTACATTGAATTTGTTACATGCCGTTTTTGGGGTTTAGTTACCAAGTTTCAACTTGGATAACTTTACAATTTGGCTTGGGATAAAATCATCCTAGGGGTATATTACATGATTTCTACTTAATTTATACCTGAGCCTTTCTTTGACGTTCTTTTCTATCGTTTCTTGACGATCTTTCCTTTTGTTTCTCTGAATGAAGTTAGCGTGCTTATCACAACCTCAACCTGAACTCCAAACTTCACACATAGATTAAATACATGTTTGTTATCATCAAAATGAAGATGGAAGCTTAAGAGAGACCCTTAAGCCAATATGCACCAAATAAGGGTCGACCCTTCCACCAAGAACCGGGTAGCGAGCAAAGGGAGGAAGAAGATGAGAAAACCTGAATAGAATTGTCACAAGATGAAAGTACCTTGCTAGAATTTTAGAATTCCTCCAAAGATCCAACACGATAGTGATTTCCGACGAGGAAAAAATTTGGCAGAGCTTCTCCAAGCTTGCGGATGTGTGACATGTGGAAATAGGAGGTTGCTGCTAGAGGTTGGAGGTGGAGAGAAATATGAAAATCAATTTGAAATTAATTCCAAATGTGTGATGACAAATTAGTTCAGCCCCTTCTATGTTGCGCTATGCAGAGGTTTTCAGTGGTCCCAAAGAACTTTTACTGCGACCGTGGATGTAGGCAATCTTGTCGAACCACGCAAATCTTATGTGTTCCTATGTGTTCTATTTTTTCAAGTTCCTTTCTTATTTCCCGACACTAACAACCTAAAATGAGATGTTAATAATAGTTATATATATATATATATCCACATAGGAAACTTTAAATTTTACATATTTATTACCTTTTTTTTTTTGCCAAAGATAGCTTGTTCATTCATAGAATGATAAGATAGTGACAAATGTTATCAGAGTGGTTACAATAGACCTTCATTACTTATGAAACCAGCAATAAAATATCGAGATAGATGGAAATATAGCTGGTAACTTTAAAGCATTGAAAAGGCTATAATGATTGTGTTGTGCGGGTCAGGAGTCTTTCCTTAGAAGATGCAATAATTCCGGGCCTTCAAAATACTCCATAGTAATGCAAAGCATCTTCGGAGGCCATCAGGAATAGGTTTTAGAATGTGGAGAGCGTCGAGCCACCAAGAGGATAATGTTTGGGCTGCTTGCCAATTAGGAGTTGGGAGCCAAGAGTTCTTCCAAACGCTTAGAGCAAGTGGGCAGGTGAAGAAGAGATGGGTTTCTTCTTCAGGGCTGCGCTTGCAAATGAGACACTTGTCCGTGGGAATAGGAACATGTCATCGACGTAGGGCTGTTCGAGTGGGAAGTGATTCTTGTAATAATCTCCATATGAAGGTTTGGATCTTCGGGGGAAGTTTTAACTTCCAGATGTTCCATGGGAAAGATTTTGAAGAAATGTCGGCTTGCTACATTTGATAGATTATTAATTTATAGCCCGAAGCAGTGGTGTAATTTCCATGGGAGGTGTAGTGCCAGTTTGGGATGTCGCCGCCAAATTGGATTTCAATCGACAATATCAGATCAGCTACTATAGTGGGGAAGAAAGAATGGACCAATTGGGTAACCCACATGTAGATATCTTTGTCAAAGAAGTCCGATAACAAAGTTGGCTGGAGGTTTTGTTGAGGACCGATGAGACTAAAGTATGGTTCGCATGGTAACCATGGTTGACCAAAAGCATTGTGCGTTGTTCTGGCTCCAATATTCCATCGTAAGCCCGATTTTAGAAGCTCTCTCCTTTTAGTATACTTCGCCAACCCCATGAAGGGTTGTTGAAATTTCCAAATTCCATGTAAGAGCAGCAGGGGAAGTAGCGGCCCTTCATGAAAGGAATAGTACGTGCCCTTGAGCCAATCACATGTCGATGTGTTTGGGGACTATTCAAGGATAATCAACTTAATGAGACAACTTTTCATCATATGCTGCACCTTTATTTATAAAGATTATAATGAACCCCAAGAATTCGGGAAAATAATTCTAAGGTCATGATAAGATCATGCCAGTGAGACTTGGAATATAGATGTCCTTGTTCTAAATGTTCCTAGTCATAGGATCACCGATTAGAAGATTGGCAATTTCGGATAGACTAGTGCACTTGGTATATGCCCTATACGATAGGGGGTAGCTGATCTCACAATTAATTATAAGCTGTCATTATTGTATAAGTGCAGGTGCTCATTAGTGAATGAGATCACTGAACGGACCTACACGAGGAACAAAGAATGGAATCCTTACATGAGTGTCAATAGGATGTTCCTCGAGTGATAATAGGTGCAAGCAGTCCTTGGACCTGATGTTGTCATGGTTACCTTATGAGTGACGACCCATTGCTTTGGTTCTATCCCTACGTGGCCCTCAGTGTCAAGTGCTGGGTATTACTGGGTATGGGGAAGCATTCACAGAATCGATTACTCCTAGTAAGAGGAGATAATATCCTATGTGTCCCTACAAGTGTCGACTCGGGGATCTCTGGCCATAGTCGAAATGGAAGTCAAGAAGATATTTTTGATATTTCATTATTGAGATGACATCTTGGCAGGTGGAATAGATATGAATCAGTATTAGGGTTTGACACTTACTCCGTACACTAGCCGGTTTTGGGAAATTGTAACCGAGAGATATAGTTGCACGGTAACTAATCACCGAAGGGCGTTCGATCCCTCTACATTAAACCTCACACTATTCAGGTAGTCATGACACGTTTCTAGATGTCAATCTTGACTTGTGAGTGGAGACCCTCACGACCACAATAAATGGGTTTAATTAGTGGAAGCTCGTAAGATTCGAATAGAAGTTGTTCTATTAGGATCCGACTCTTTGTTATTCACAAATCACTATTGGCTTAGTGTGGAGCCCAATAGGTCACACACAACAGGCTAACCTCGTAACCGACATTATGAGATAGAGTCCAATTGCGGCATTATATGTCTACTAGCATAGACATGCTGCAACTCGATCACGAATCTTGTTTACAGACATAATAGGAAATGTGTTTCCTATAGGAATGAATGCACGACAAAAGGAGTTCCATGGTAACCCTAACTTGTAGGGCATTCCTAAATTGTAGGGATTGGCACGTAATAATATTTTATATCGTTGATTAAATTTAATTATGAATTAAATATTTAATTAACCACTTGACGGGGATTGTATTTAATTATGAATTAAATATAATTTGATTTTGAATCAAATATACACGGTGGAAAAATCAGTTTCTAACCATGAGCCTAACCAATTAATTGGGAATTAATTTATTTTGATAAATCCTAATTAATTGTAATTTGATTTATGGAGATAAATCATAAAAATTAATAGATATATGATTTATGAGGATAAATCATAATTCTATTAATTGATAGGAATTTTATTTATTTAGATCATTATTATTCCTATTTGATAGAAATTTAATTAGTTTAGATCAATCATATTTTATTTAGATAAACCTCTTTTCTATTGTTTAGGAAACTGGTTTATTTAGATAATTAATGATTGGCTCTTAATTTATGGAGATAAATTAATATTTATATTTAATTGGATTTAATTAATTTCGAATTAATTATTAAACAATTAAAAATGAAATATTTTTTGGAGGCAAATCCTAAAATTTTGAATTCCGGGGAGAGTTTTTTAAGGGGGGCGGGTCTACTCTTGTAGCCGCCCATGCCCCCTATAAATTGGTGACCGAGCCTCCTTCAAGGAGGATGAAGAACATGATTCTTGAGAGGGTTCTTGAGTGGAAAAGTTCCAAAGAATCTCTCCTCCGCTCCCTTGGTGGTCGGCCATCTTCTTCCTCCTTCCCCGGGCCTTTGTGAAGTCGAATTCAAGGTGTCTTCTACTTGGGTGTGCCGCCTACTTCATCTTCTTGGATGAGTCCAAGAAGGATAGCAAGATATTCCTTTATGCTTTAAACCATCAACTAATAAAACATTTTTGATACATGGGTAAGGGAGTATACCTATGTCACCAATGCCAACAATCTTACCTTTGCCATTGTCTCCAAATGTGACATTTCCACCATCTTTGATAGGGTTGCGAACAAGTTCATATCTCCCTTCATGTGCTTCGAGCAACCGCTATCCAAGATCCAAGTACTCCTACTTGGTTGAGGATGCTTCTCCACCTACAAAAGGAGAAGACACTTTCTTAGGTACCCAAATTTTCTTGGGTCCTTGGGTGTTAGTCACTTTTGGAACCCATGTGAATCTTGCATGTGGGTTCCTCCTTAATGCACAATCTTTGGCCATATGGCCAAAAATACCACAAGAAAAACAATTACCATGAAATTTTCTTTGTGTGTGTGTGAGAGCATGGGAGTGTGATGATTTCTTTTTATTGACAACTTTTGGCATAACATTTTGAATAGTTGTCATTTTTTCATTGAGCATGCAAAGTTCTTTCTTTAATGTGTGCATGCTACCATTTAAATGCTCTACTGTATCACATAAATACTTGTTTTCTTTATCTAATGTTTCATTATCTATTTCTAGGTCCTTCTTAGCCTTTTCTAGGGTGCACTTTTCTACCTTAAGATTGTCTACCTCTTTTTCAAGATCATTATCTATCATTTTCTATTTCTAAGGATCTTTTGTCCTTTCTAAGATCTTTAATTTTTCTCCTAATTGCTATGAACTCATCATGCATTTGCTCAAATTCAATCTGCAATTCCTCTTGAGTGAATGAAGTTTCACCAAAATTAAATCTTACCTCATCATCCTTTGCCATCAAGCAAAGGTTTGCTTTCTCACTCCTTGCCTCTTCTTCACTTGATGAGGCCTCGCTTTCATCCCATGTAGCCATCATTGCCTTCTTATTCTTTTTGTACTTTTCTTTCTTGTGAGGGTTGGAGGTAGTGGCCATCTTTAGAAGCGGGCAATCTTTCCTTAGGTGCCCCGTCTTGTTGCAATTGTAACACGTGTAGCCACTTCTTCCTTTTCTCATGCCTCCCTTTATGAAGATCATGAACCTCCTTGCAAGCATCGCCATTTCTTCAAGGTCATCCATCTCTTCCTTTGATGACGATGTCTCTTCGGCTCTATGCGATGCTTTTAAGGCAATGGCCTTACCTTTAGAATCATCTTCTTCTTGGTATTGCTTCATGTGGGTCTCATGTGTCATGAGAGACCCAATGAGCTCGGTAATCTTTAGCGTGCTCAAGTCCTTGGCTTCCATGATGGCCGTCACCTTGGATTCCCAAGATTTTGGAAGGGAACGAAGGAGCTTCCTTACCTTCTCCTCTTCCTTTATCTGCCTGCCAAGGTTAGCTAAGACATTCGTAATATTTTGAAACCTAGCATGCATGGCATCAATAGACTCAAGTCAAAGCATTTTAAACATTTCATAGTCATGGATGAGTAAATTGATTTTGGATTCATTTACTTGCGAAGTCCCTTCATGGGTGGTCTCTAGGACCTTCCACACTTCATATGCGGACTTGCATGTAGAGATCCTATTGAATTCATTAATTGATGGACCGCAATATAGAGCATTGACGGCCTTGGCATTTGCATTAAAGAGCCTAACTTCCTCTTGGTCTCATTTATCCATATCATTATTGGGTTGTTTATACTCTACTAGGATCATCCTCCATACATCCATGCCTAAGGATTGAAGGAAGCCATTCATGCGAATTTCCAATAGGCATAGTTGTTCCCATCGAATAATGGTGGAGTGTTAGAAGAGGACCCTTGAGCTAGATGAATTTCACTAGACATGATGACTTGTAGGGAAGATGGTTAAATCTTAGCCTACTACCTAGCTCTGATACCAATTGTTGGATGGACCTTGACACTAGAATGGGGGTTGAATAGTGTCAATCCCTTTTTTAAATTTCCTTTTAACTTAATTTTGTCTCAACTTAATGCAAATGATCTTTGATGCTTAATATGATCACAATTCAATAACTATAATAAAAGCAAGCAAAGAGCAATGCAAACAACAATATTTATAGTGGTTCGGCTAACCGCCTACTCCACTACCTTGGCTCCTTACCAAGGATTTCTAAACACTACTTTATAGAATGTATGTTTCCCCTTGAATACACTTGAGGATACCCTTCTCCCTCACTTGGAGAACACCTCAATCCTATTCACCTAGGCAAAACACACTTCTACAAAGTTGACCCTAAGTGTTTCCTAGCACACCTAGCAAGCTATTCAAACTAGAAAAGAAGTTACAATAAACTTTAAAATACAGGGAAAGAGCTAAAGAAACAAGAATTGAACCAAGCTTCTTCCCACCGCCTTCTTGTCTTCAACTTGCAGAGAATGTTGGACCCAAAGCAGCACAACACAGTTGAAGCAAAGAGAAGCAGCGCCCACCTGGAGTTGATGTCAAGACAAGGAACAAAGAGCGCGCGAGAGATTGATCGAGTGAAGGCTTTAAAGATCACTTTTAATGCTCAACAAGATTTGCAAAAAGTATTTCATGAAGTTTGGTGAGGGGTATTTATAACCCATCAGCCGAACGGGCGTTCAATGGATAAAAAATCAACCGTTGAAGCCGTTCGGCCGCAAGGCCGATCGATCAGTCGGTCGACCGATGGATTGACCGCCAGGTCCGACCGCTTGTAGTTGAGAGAAGTCGGTCGACCGACGGGTCGGCCGCCAACATTTCTTCCGACATTCGGTCGACCGAATGGTTGCAACGAGACGCGATTGAGGCTATCTTTAGGTCGGTCGACCGATTGGTCGACCACTATATTTTTGCTAGTTTTTTGCCTCTATCGGTCGACCAGCCGGTCGACCGACGCAGCCCTGCATTGTTACCTTCGCCAATTTTGGTCGACCGACTGGTCGATCGAATGGCTTCTGCCAATTATTTGTGATCTTCGGTCGACCAGTCGGTTGACCGAATAGGCTGCATCGCCCTTCTATGCCTTGATCGGTCGACCGACCAGTCGACCGATCCCAAGCTGAGGATGATTAATTCCTTGTATTTTTACATGTCAATTCTAAGGGTTTGGTTACCAAGTTCCATCTTGGATAACCTTACAATTTTGGCTTGGGATAAGCTATGCTAGGGACATATTACATTAAATCTACTTGATTCGATCCCGAGCCATTCTTCAACGATTTCTTCTTCCGTTTCTTTGACGATCTTTGTCATCGTCTCATTTGAACGGATTTGGCATGCGTATCACAACCTCAACCTGAACTCAAAACTTCATACTTGGATTAAATACATGTTTGTTATCATCAAAATAAAGATCGAGGCTTAAGAGAGACCCTTAAGCCAACAACGTGGCCCTTAGCGTCATGTGTCGGGTAATACTGTGCATGGGAAAGCATTCACAGAATTGGTTACTCCTAGTAAGAGGAGATAAAGTCTTATGTGTCTCTGCAAGTATCGACTCGGGAATCTCTGGCCAAAGTCGAAATGAAAGTGAAGAAGATATTTCTGACATTTCATTATTGAGACGACATCTTGGCGGGTGGATGTCACGCCCAAATACAGGGTCACATGACCGGCCAGGGTATACGTGCCTATACCCCACAGCCTAACTCATGCACATGCCAACATCATAACAATAACCAATAGCAGAAAGAAATCAACAAGTTGTTAATTCATTTAGAAATCAAAACAGAGTTCATCATAAACAAGTTTTAACAAACCCATAAAATGCAGAAATAATACATCTAGTCCAACAGACCAAATACAATAAAATTTGAATTAAATGACATAAATGCCCAACAAGGGCTACAACTCTAAAAACCAACAAAAGTGCATGACACACTACCAAAAGACTCGACTACGACCCTAACTAGGACTGCTATGAGATCATGCAGCTCATCTTCCCTCCAATTGCGCCAAGTGCTCCAGCCCACCTCATCGGTCAGGCTCTAAAAAACAAAACAACGACAACATGTGAGTTCAAAGAACTCAGTGAGCGATTCTACCAACCCTCACAAAAAAAATATCACAGATAAGGTGCACATGGTAAAACTCCTGGTTCAAGTAGGAAAATGTCACAAGGAAGTGACCAGCTAACAGGCCATCCGGCCACCACCTGCCCGAAGGCAACCAACATCCAAATGGTGAAGAACAACAAGCCTGAGCTTACCATGCCCTAAGGCAACAACACATACTAGGATAATCGGGAAGGCCCTCCGAACATATCCTAGTATAAAGAAACTCGTAGGCCCTCCGAACATATCCTAGTATAAAGAAACTCGTAGGCCCTCCGAACTTGCTCCATAAGACGCGTAGGGATAATCGGGATTTGCCCATTCGAACTTGTCCCTTTAAGATATCACAGGAGTAATCGGGTATGCCCTACGAACTTACTCCTCTAAAATATCTCAGGGATAATCAGGTAGGCCCTCCAAACTTATTCCTTAAAAACCATCTCGGGGATAATTGGGTAGGCCCTCCGAACTTATCCCACGAGGCCAAACCAGAACAATCGAGAAAGGCCCTCCGAACTTGTTCTGCAGGTTGGGAATTAGCTATCCAACCTCCCGGGCCTAGCCCGCAATTCGGCTCCTTAACGAGCCTCTCCGCCATTCATAAAGATATGGTGCACCATGACCTAAGTCAGATCTTTCCTACGGTGTCTTAAGGGTGTCCTTATTGGGAAGCGTCTCAACACTCCAATACCCGACCCCAACTCCTAGACCTGTAATGTCATAAACGTGTGGTTTTATTTCTTGCAAAACCTTTATTTGTTGGTCAATAACAGATTATGCTGACCCTTTTGCCCACTTTTAATTATGCAATTAAAATTTAGTTCACCACAATTAGGGTATTGTTTTAGCTTACTATTGTGCCCAATACTAATGTATCCAACCCGAATCAGGTTTCTAGAGTGTGTCCAATTTTTCCAAACTATGTTTTCTAGACAAAATGATAGGTTACATGACTATGTTCAGAGATATACACACATCACAGCAAGCAATTAAAATAGGACAGATTCATCATCTCAACATGAAATTCCAACAACATCAAATTTTCAACATAGCATGAAAATAAATCTGAAATTCCCAGAAATTAAGCCCTTAATTATCATTTAAACATAATATAAATCTTGAGATAAATTTCTCAATTTCCATGCTTAACAACAAGGCAAGTATCAACAAGTACTATAAACAAGAACCAAGCATCATGATCAAGAAACTTTCTCCAAGAACCTTCGTGGCATCAATATCAAGATCCATATCTTGTAAAAACATGATTTTTCCAAAAATCACAGATTACATATAAAGCATGCTTGATAATATAAGAACTCATTTTGATAAACAAATCAAGATATAAACTACAAAATAACCAAGGTCTCTCACTTGAGCATTTTATCGAATACCTTGAGGGCACCCTTGCTCCACCCTTGGCAGAGCACCCCTAGAGTCATCCTAGGGCTGCCGAACCCCATAGGGAAGGGTTTAGGGTCTCCACAAACATGGCAATCAAAAAGAATGGCAAAAACTTGAGAGATTAATGGAAAACATTCAAGAACATTCAAGCCTTCAAGATTGGCTTCAAGAATCCGAAGAAACCCGGAAAGAAGGAGGGTAAAACCACTCACCTAAATTGGAAGGATGAATAAAAGAGAAATCCCGGATGATGGCCCTCGAATCCGGCTTCAAAAGATGACGGCTCGACTCAAAGGAGGGGACAAGAGGGGCGGCAGCTCACCTTAAGCCGCCGGCTTGAAGAGAGGGAAAGGGGAAGAGAGAGGCGATGGCTCCAAAGGAAATGAAGAAGGAAAAGGGGAAGAAGTTGTTGGCTTTAGGTTTTCAACCTTAGCCTTAATCTCGGTTTTGATGATAACAAACATGGGACTAATGATTTCATTGAGAATATGTTTCAGGTTCCATATCAATTAGAGTTCTATGTCCTCATTCAAAAATATCAGAAGAAATCAGAAATTGAAAGGACATTGATCGTCGCGCTCGGGTTCGTCGCGAAAATTTCTCGAAGATCGACGAGTGCACCAAAGTCGCATTGGACGGGCTCAAAGATCACATGAAAGCTCTCCAAGATGATGCTCATTGAAAGCTAGAACCCGAAGACAAAGTGCGGAAGAAAATAGACTAAAAAAATAAGTTTCAGCCTAAATTCGGTCGATCGGGTGGTCGACCGAATAGGGTAAGGTATCAAGCAGTAGCCTTATCGGTCGATCGAACATAGCCTAAAATAGGCAGTGGCTACTTCGGTCTACCGACAAAGGCCTAAAATAGGTAGTAAGCTTGTCGGTCGATCGACTTGAGGATAGCCAAAGACGCAAAACGCGTCGATCGACCGATGGGTTGATCGAAAGTCGTGGATCAAGAAATTCCGTCAAGCGGTCGACCGCCCACAGGGAGAGGAGCAGCGGTCGAATGACCGATCGATCGACCATTCGACCGACGGCTTGCAACGGATAGAAATCTATCCGTTGAGCTACCATTTCTTCACGAGGGTATAAATACACCCTCATATAGTTCATTTAACCTTCTTCTCCCTCTCTTACAGTTATCATTGAGCATTCTAAGGGAGATTTAAAGCCTTCCAAGGAGTAATCGCAGCGCGCTCCGTTCCTCTGTTGAGTTCTTCTTCAAGCGTCGTCTACTCCTCAACTCGGGCTTCATCCCAATCTCTACTACTTGGTGAGTTGGAGGTTTTTGAAGGATTAAAAAGAGCTTTTAATCTTGTTTTATATTGTAGTTGTTTTGATTGTATTTTATCCTTTTATTTGAACTATTTTTTATTTGAGTCTGTGAACACCTTGTGTTAGGTCTGTTGTGTGGAAGTGGTATCCTTGGTGAAAAGGAGTAAAGCCACTTGTGTAAACTTAGTGTATACTAGGATTAGTTTAGTTGTCCCTTAGGGTTGAGGTGGAAGAGGACTCTCGATAAGAAGGCGGTAACTTTCAGGTGTGGAAGTGTCTTAGGTCGAGAGTGCGTCTCTTCGGTGAAAAGTCCTCGTGTGTAAGGGAAACGTAAATTAATCTAGTAAAACTAGTTTGGAAATCCTAAGCGGGGTGCTTAGGTAGTGGAGTAGGCATTGGGGCCGAACCATTATAAATTTTGTGTTTGCATTGATTTATTGTTGTGCTTAATTGCTTTATCATTTATAAGCTTCCGCATCTAATTGTCAAATTGCATATTGCCTAAATAATCTAAGTAAATGTTTAAAATCGGATTTAGGCTAATTGAATTAGTAAACATACTATTCACCCCCCCCCCCCCTCTAGTGTCGCCATTTCGCCAACATTTGATATCATAGTGGGTTCATAGCTTGAGATTTCACCATCTCGTTTACACCTAGTCTCGATCTAGAAATGGCTCTAGAGAGTATAGCGTCTTCTCCTCCTAGGTTCAATGACTCGAACTTTGGTATTTGGAAGTATAGGATGTACAATTATTTAAAGACTAAAGGTTTTGGAGTCTTTAACATGCTACATTGGGAATTCGTTGAACCTAAGGTTGACATGCATGCTTGGAGTGAATTAGATAAAAAAATGTTTACGTACAATGGAGATGCCATGAATTATATTCTTTGCACATTACCAAATGGCATCTTAGAAAAAGTCATGCATTGTTCTTCGGCTTTTGATTTATGGGCCTCATTAAATGTTTTATATGATTATGTCAAAACCGAAGAAATTGGCACTTTTGATGAAGGTGGTGATGACAATGGTTACATACCTACTACTAATCTTGGTTTTGATGCCCATAGCTCTTCTAGTCAAAGAAGTAGCAGCAAGAGCCGAAAAAGAAGAGTAATTTGTCTTGATTGCAAAGAGATGGGGCATGTAAAGAAAAATTGCCCAAGCATGAAGAACAAAGCAAGGAAGAGGTCAAGTGCTTCCACCTCCACCTCTCACACATTTGAAGCACCCTCTAGCAATGACTATGAAGCTACCTCAAAAGTTTGCCTCATGAGTACCAATGATGAGGTATACTCTCTCCCTTCTAGTCATAATAATGAAAATGTTAGTACTAGCTCTTCTAATTCTCATGATATGCAATATGATGAGTTAGCAAGCGAATATAAGATAATGTACACCTTGCTTACTAAAAAGGATAAGGAAAATAAGATGCTAAAGAAAGAAAATGTAATGCTTAATTCCCATGTGCATGAATTAAAGCTAGAAAATGAGAAATTGAAGTCTAACTCATTTGATTTAAGCCATGATAGATTGAATTTTGAGCTTAAGGACTTAAAGCTTGAAAATGAAAATTTAAAATTTGAGAATTCAAAAATAGTAAGTGAGAACAATATATTGAAATCTCAACTATATACCATGCATAAGTCAATTGAAGTTTTGAAAGATGAGATTTTGGTTTTGAACAAGGAAGTACATAATTTGATAAACTCAACTTCCTTCAAGAAAAATGGAAAAAAAAATGTTTCCTTCAAAAATGCCTATGATCATCATAAATCTCATGCTATGCATTCTAATGCAAAATCTCATACTATGCATCCTAATGCAAAATCTCATGTTAGGCATTGCACTTTTAAACCTCAAATTCAAAAAGAAAATATTTCATTTAAGAATGCTCATGACCATCATCATTTTCATGTCAAGCATTCTAAGGATAAATCTCATGTCCATAACAAAAACAAAAAGAAATTTAATGAACATTATTTTTGTTGTGGTGTATTTGGGCATGCCATCCATGATTGCGCATTAAAGAGAAATCCAAGTGTTGCTAGGACACTTTGGATTCCTAAGCCCTCTAAGCCCCAAGGACCCAAAGCTATTTGGGTACCAAATGTATCATGCTCTTTTGTAGGGGGAGGAACCACACAAGGGTAAAGAAAATTGAAGGATTGAAGTTGACCTTGGATCTTAATGAGAAATCTCCAAGAAATTGCAACTTCAAATCACCTTGATGCCTTAGGTAAAGTTGGCATCAAAACTATTCAGGTATCATCTTCTATATCCCTTTGCTTTATCTAAGTTGGAGTTATGATACATGCTTAAAATTGATTGATTTTCCCCGCTCTTAATATATTTCAAAAACATTTTTGATTTTGGATTTCTCGGTCTCTTCGGAGACCCAGGTAGCCTATAATGGACCTAAGCGACCTTGCGGTTCTAAATCGTAGGCACATTGTGGCCTTTCGGTTTTCAACCAATAGGAAGGGTTGGAGATCATATTTTTCATTTATTATTCTTGTGATCTCTTAAAATTCGTTTTGATATCACTCGATTTTATTTTGAAACGAATTTGAAACCATATAGCAAAGTGGTAATTGATAATGATACTTAATGCTTCTCTTTGTTTTTTGGTTGAGTTAGCTTGCTAAGTAGCTATATTTTCTCTAAAAATATTAGTGTAGCTTACTTGCAAGTTATAAGTGTTTTAGGAAGGCTAATTAGGAAGAAAAAGATTAGTTTGGCAAATTATCATGAATAGGGTATAACTTTGATAAATTCAAAATCTTAGTGTTATACCTCAATGTTTAAGCTTAAACGATGTCTCTATACTCATGATTAGATTTGCATGTTAACACACTTGAATTCTCATGAGTAGGTAGAATATTAGCACTTAGGCAAATTTCATCAAATGAAACTTGCTCTAGGTTGATACTTGCTACTAGAGACATTTCTTTAAGACCAAACTAGTTAAACTTGTCTAGGAACCTTATGCCTCAAATGGTTCACATCTTGATCCCTTAGATTCATTATGATATCATGTAAATTTTTCTTTAAATGAATCCCTACTATCTAGAATAGGTTAAAGCGTTTAATGAAACTTTGCATTAAACCTTGCTATTTAGTTTGTTAGCTTGCTAGTAGTCATAATTATTTCATTATGATACTAATGATGTCTACTTGCAAGTTGTGAATGTAAATGAAGGATATGCTATCTAAAAAGAAAATGAAAAAGGAAATGAAAAGTTGGGCAAATTTTTAAGAAAAATGTATGAATTTAATTTTGCAAAGACCTTAGTATAGTAATTGAATATTCATGCTTAAATGATTTCTCTATGCTCATGATTGATTATGCATGATAGATATATGAAATTTCATGAGTAGGAAAATATTTTGATAACTTAAGCAATTTCATAATATCTTGATTGAATGAAACTTGCTCTAGGTTAAAACTCATTTTAGAGACTTCATTTTAAGTTAAAAATGAAATGAGCATGTTTAGATACACATATCACATGAGTCTAGGTATCTAAAATTGAAAAATCATGTCTAGATGAACAATGTGATATCTATATCACTTTAGGGGACTTAAACTTGAAAGGGTTTGACCCAAGTCAACAAATTGACTTGGACACTTGATTTTAAGTCCAAAACTTCATAAACATGTTTAGGAATAGGTATAACATGTTTCCAAGCACTTAGAATGGAAAATTCATATGTATATGGATAAAATGACAATAGATGTTAATTCATAATTACCTCTTTTGAACCTAGTTGACCCAAGTCAACAAGTTGACTTAAAGGTCTCATTTATGATCCATATTTTGGGAACATGTTTAGATTTACTCATGTTAGGTATCAATAGATTTAAATTTGAAAAATCATGAGTAAATGTTAAGATTGAAACTTAGCAAGTTTCACAAAAACTAGTTTAGTTTTGAATGAAACCATGCTAGGTTGATATCTTGACTTAAGGACATAATTTTCATCTCAAACTTGACATACACTCTTTACATGACCATCATGTGGTGTCATGAAAGTTTAAATGAAAATTGAACAAGTTTTAAGAATAACTGAAAATTATAAAAATATCATTTCAACCTACAATTAGTATAATTTCAGTTATTTTTAGAAAAATATAGAAAAATCTTTTTCAATTGATTCTTGAAACTGCACAATCACTAAAAAGTCTAGTTTTATCAGTAAAAATTTCAAAAAGTATCATCAAGAATCTAATTTATAATGGAATTTTGAAGTTGGATTTCGAAAACACAAAGTATCCTTATATGAAATATCAATCTTTCCGATACTTTGATTTTTTCTTTGAAAACTTCATATAGAAACTCATGTACACCATTTGGATTCCATTTCTAATATCATTCACATAATTTCATGAGTAAAATTATTTCTAGGAATGATTTTGATATTTTGGATGATAGCTATGATCCATTTGTTTACATGAAATCAATATAAGATGAATGATGAACTTTGATTTTTAAATTTATTTTGAGTTTAAACTTTATTCATGCATGTCAAATGACCATTCAATAATTGATATCAAAAATTTTCATCCAAAAAATTGGTTTTAAAAATATTTGTTAAAGATATGATATTGTTTTAGATCTAAAAGTTTGATTTATGAAAACTTAAGGTGTAGGTTGACCTAAGTCAACAAAGTGAATTAAAAATTTCATTTTAAGCCCAAACTTAATTCATAGACTTACATTATCTCATGTTTGATGTCTAGATGCCTAGATATGAGAAAACATGAGTAGATAGCAAAATTTGAGACTTAGCATTTTCATGTTTTCATGCATATGTCAGATGAAACCATGCTAAGTTAAACATTTGTTTACCATCCCTTTGGTTGAGATTTTCATGTTTCATGAAAATAATCTTTGAAGTCTCAACTTCATGAAAAAATAATTGTGTTTCATCCCTTTGATTAGATTGCCCTTTTTATTTCCCTTTTTGATTGTAGTCAAAAGGGGGAGAAATGTATAGTTAAAATGGGGAGAAAAGTATAGGTAAAGGGGTGGAAAATTTAGGAAATTCATGCATATAAATAGGGGGAGTTTATTCTTATAGATATGCATGTTGATAGGGGGAGAAATCCCTTACTTGATATTCTTGTGCTTTAATGATTATATATTTTCTTAAGAATGTTTGTCATCATCAAAAAGGGGGAGATTGTTGGCTTTAGGTTTTCAACCTTAGCCTTAATCTCGGTTTTGATGGTTTTGATGATAACAAACATGGGACTAATGATTTCATTGAGAATATGTTTCAGGTTCCATATCAATTAGCGCTCGATGTCCTCGATAGAAAATATCGAAAGAAATCAAAAATCGGAAGGACATTGATCGTCGCGCTCGAGTTCATCGCAGAAGTTTCTCGAAGATCGATGAGTGCACAAAAGTCGCATTGGACAGGCTCAAAGATCACATGAAAGCTCTCCAAGATGATGCTCGTTGAAAGCCGGAACCCAGAGACAAAGCGCGGAAGAAAGTAGACTGAAAAATAAGTTTCAGCCTAAATTCGATCGATCGGGCGGTCGACCAAATAGGGTAAGGTATCAGGCAGTAGCCTTATCGGTCGACCGATCGGTCGACCGAACACTGCCTAAAATAGGCAGTAAGCCTGGCGGTCGACCGACCAGAGGATAGCCAAAGACGCAAAATGTGTCGGTCGACCGATGGGTCGATCGGAAGTCACTGATCGAGAAATTTGCATCAAGCGGTCGACCCATCGGTCGACCGCCCACAGGGAGAGGAGCAGCGGTCGAATGACTGGTCGACCGACCATTCGACCGACCATTCGATCGGCGGCCTGCAACGGATAGAAATCTATCCGTTGAGCTGTCGTTTCTTCATGAGGGTATAAATACACCCTCATATACTTCATTTAACCTTCTTCTCCCTCTCTTACAGTTATCATTGAGCATTCTAAGGGAGATTTAAAGCCTTCCAAGGAGTAATCGCAGTGCGCTCCGTTCCTCTGTTGAGTTCTTCTTCAAGCATCGTCTGCTCCTCAACTCGGGCTTCATCAATCCCAATCTCTACTACTTGGCGAGTAGGAGGTTTTGAAGGATTAAAAAGTGCTTTTAATCTTGTTTTATATTGTAGCTCTTTTGATTGTATTTTATCCTTTTATTTGAACTGTTTTTTATTTGAGTCTGTGAAGACCTTGTGTTAGGTCTGTTGTGTGGAAGTTGTATCCTTGGTGAAAAGGAGTAAATCCACTTGTGTAAACTTAGTGTTTACTAGGATTAGTTTAGTTGTCCCTTAGGGTTGAGGTGGAAGAGGACTCTCGATAAGAAGACGGTGACTTCCAGGTGTGGAAGTGCCTTAGGTCGAGAGTGCGTCTCTTCGGTGAAAAGTCCTCGTGTGTAAGGAAAACATAAATTAATCTAGTAAAACTAGTTTGGAAATTCTAAGTGGGGTGCTTAGGTAGTGGTGTAGGCATTGGGGCCAAACCACTATAAATTCTGTGTTTGCATTGATTTATTGTTGTGCTTAATTGCTTTATCATTTATAAGCTTCTGCATCTAGTCGTCAAATTGCATATTACCTAAATAATCTAAGTAAAGGTTTAAAATCGGATTTAGGCTAATTGAATTAGTAAACACACTATTCACCCCCCCTCTTGTGTCATCATTTCGCCAACAGAAGCCTTGGGCGGCTCGGCTCTAGAGGGCGCGGCGGCTCCAAGGGGAAGACGAGAGGGGCTGGCGGCTTGGTGGCTGGCTCCTCTTCTCAAAAGTCTTGTGTGGCTCCAATAGGGAGCCACAAGCCAAGGGGAGGGAGTTTTATACTCCTTCCTCCACCCTAACTCCTCCAAACCCTTTATCCAACCCGCATCCACCGCAAGCCAAACCCGAACACGCTAACTTAATTAACTCAATTAATTCTATTCTCCACATAACCATACACACATCCACATGCGACATAATTTAAACAATCATGCAAACACAACAAAAATTAAATAAATTAATCTACACAAGCAAAAATTACATAACTCGTAGTTTTACTTACCCGAGCTCGCAAGCTCGCACCGGACCATGAGTTGATTCGGCTCGACCTCGAGTTTGTCCACTAGGTTGGCAAACACAATCATAAAGGAAAAGAATATAATTAAATATCTAAGATTTTACAATCCTCCCTCCTTAAAGAAAATTCGTCCTCGAATTTCAGAAAAACATTAAGGACTCATCGAATCATCAAACAATGAAGGATAACGCTCCCTCATATCTTGCTCCACCTCCCAGGTGGCCTCCTGCCCGGAATGGTGCTCCCACCTGACCTTAACTAAGAGAATCTTCTTGGACCTCAATTTTCTGATCTGCCGGTCTAGCACCTCAATTGGTCGCTCCTTATAGGAAACTACTGAATCCACCTCCACTACGGTAGGCTCAATCACATGAGACTAATCCCGAATGTACTTCTTCAGCATAGATACATGGAATACTAGGAGGTAAAGCCAACTCATAGGTCACAGCTCCCCTACGCCTGAGAATAGGAAACGGCCCAATGAACCTAGGGCTTAGCTTTCCTTTCTTACCAAATCTCACCACCCCTTTCATAGGGGACACCTTGAGGAACACCATGTCCCCCTCAGCAAACTCTACCTCCCTAGCCTTTCCATCAGCATACATCTTCTGACGACTCTGAGCTACCAATAACCTCTCTCTCATTAGCTTCACATTTCTAACTACCTCCTCCACCAGGTCAAGTCATATCATAAGAGAATCCCCTGCCTCAAACCAACCTATAAGAGACCTGCATCTCCACCCATATAATGCCTCAAATGGGGCCATCCCGATGCTGCTACGATAGTTGTTATTATAGGCAAACTCAATCAGGGGTAAGTGCCTCTCCCAACTACCCTCCAGATCTAAAACACAAGCTCTCAGCATATCCTCCAATGTCTGAATAGTCCGCTCAGACTAACCATCTGTCTGGGCGTGAAATGCAGTGCTAAAATGAACCTGAGTGCCCAACGCCTCCTGAAAGGACTGCTAGAATCGAACTGTGAACTGAGTACCCCGATCTGAGTTGATGATAACCGGGACACCATGATAAGCAATGATCAGATCCAAAAATAATCTCCGCTGAAAAGGTTGTCCTAACTGGTATAAAATGCGACGTCTTGGTTAGGAATCCACCACTACCCAGATAGAATCATTGCCCTTCCCAGACCTTGGCAATCCCGTCACAAAATCTATGATTATCTTCTCCCATTTCCACTCTGCTACTTCTAGGTTCTGGAGCAACCCTGCCGGCTTCAAATGCTCAGTCTTAACTTGCTGACACACTAGGCACTTAGATACGAACTCGGCCACCTCTTTTTTCATGCCTTTCCACCAATAATTCTACCTTAGATCACGGTACATCTTCGTGGCTCCTAGATGCATAGTGTATGTGGATCGATGAGCCATCTCCAGCACCTGCCTGCGAACCTCGGCCATATCCGGCACCATTATCCGGTTCTTAAACCTCAAGATGCCCTCCGAGTCAACACTGAAAGCATCCTCTCCTGGCCAGATCCTTAGTGAGTGCGCAGAAAGCATCCTCCTCCTGCACTGCCCGCAACATGTCAACCAATGTGAACTGCACCTTCAAGTGAGCCACCAGCGCACCAGAATCTGATACTGATAAGACTGCCCCGCCATCCAAACATAGGGCCAAATCTTGAGCCAACGACCTCCTCCTGACCGCCAAATGCGCCAGACTGCCCATGAACTTCCTGCTCAAAGCATCGGCTACCACGTTAGCCTTCCTCGGATGGTACAGGATAGTGTAGTCATAGTCATTCAACAGCTCAAGCCATCTTCTCTGTCACAGGTTCAACTCCTTCTTGGTGAGCAAATACTGGAGGCTCTTATGATCAGTGTATATCTCACAAGCCTCGCCATAAAAGTAGTGACGCCACAGCTTCAATGCGAACACCACCGCTGCCAGCTCAAGATCATGGGTTGGGTAATTCTTCTCATGAACCTTCAACTGCCTGAATGCATAAGCTATCACCCTGTCATTCTGCATCAACACACAATCCAAGCCGACCCGGGAGGCATCACAGTAAACAACAAATCCTCCCAAGCCCGAGGGTACTGCTAGAACTGGTGCCGACGTCAAGCGATCCTTGAGCTTCAGAAAGCTCTCCTCACACTTACTGTCCCATTCAAACTTGACCTTCTTCTGAGTCAGGCGGGTCAATGGCGCTGCAATCCTGGAGAAGTTCTCCACAAACTTCCTGTAATAACCTGCCAACCCTAGGAAACTACAATCCATTGAGGTCACAGTCTTAGCCCTACAAACCATTGAGGTGAAATGGTCCGCCAACCAGTCCATGCCCAAAATTACGTCAAGCTCCGGCATCGGCAGGAGTGTCAATTCGGCTATCAACACATGCCCACAAATGATAACCTCGCAACCCCGAAAGACTGTCTATGCCACCACAGAAATGCCCATAGGCATAGACACCACAAGGGACAATTCAAGTACAGAAGATATCCCTGACAACTTAGCAATAAACAATGCAGATACAAAAGAGTGCATAGCACCCAGAACAAACAAGACATATGCAACTGCAGAACCAACAACAAGGTTACCTGATACTACTGCTTTGGATTCCTCAGCGCCCACCTGGTTCATAGCAAACACCCGTGCAGCGGGCCTCTCTGAACCACCAACTCGCTAGCCTCCTTCCTAAGTCTAACCCCTCTGAGCTACAGAACCCACTGACATCGGTGCCTTTCCTCAGGTCTGATCAGGCTATTGACTGCCCTTGCTAGGACAATCCTTTTTTGTAATACCCAGTCTGCCCACAGCTGAAACATACCTCTGATCGTCCCCAGCAAGCCCCCAGTGCCTCTTGTGACATCAGTTACACTACTGCGGCTCAGATCTCCGCTGCGAACCTCCAGATGATGCCCTTGGTCCTGAATCCATGTGACCTCTGGAACTATTATGACCTCCGCCTTGCGGTGGATCTGCTGACCTGAAAGTCCCCTCAGAGTGAGCTGGCCGACCCCTCGAAGGCTGGGGCCGAAACTTTTTCTTCTGGGGACCATCATGCCTATCTGTCGGTACCAACGCCTCCTTTTGGAGCACCTCATCTACAACCTGAGCAAAGGAAGTGTCCTCGGTGTAATGGATGAGTCTGGCGATCTGCGGCCTCAACCCCTCAACAAACCTCTTGACCCTGACGGTCTCTATGGCTATCAAGGTGGGGTGCTACTTCGAGAGCCGAGTGAACTTCATCTCATAATCTGTCACCAACATACTGCTCGTCTGACGCAGTAGCTCAAACTCTTTCGCCCGCTTATCCCAAATGCTCATCGGCGGGTACTTCTCCACCAAAGCAACTCTAAACTCCTCCCAGGTGGGAGGTGGTGCATCTGCTACTCTACGGTCCCTCCAAATGTGAAGCCAATCTGTGGCTGGACCTCCCAGCTGTAACCCGATCAGTCGAGCGGTCATCTCGGAAGAACAACCAAGCTCCCTACATAGCTCATAACAATCTCCCAGGAAACTGGTGACCTCCACCCACTGATCTGTCCATGTATACTCTGGTGGCTGAATGCAACAAAATCTGCATATAAAGATGCTCTGGGGGCTCTAACCACCGGTGCCACTGGCTGGACCACCTTTGGTACTGCGGGTGCTACCAGTACTAGTTATGGCTGCTGCCTCAGCTCCTGCTCCCTACAGAGTGCCTCTGTCAACTAAGCCATTCAGGCCTGCAACTGTACAACCATGGGATCGTTTCCCACCTCCTCTCAGGCCTGCGATGCTCTCCCTTGACCCCGGCCTCGACCTCGGCGCTCAGTAGAGTTGCTGTCACTACCACTCCTGCCGGCATCAAAGGCCTCCATCAATCTGGAATCACCAGAAAAGAAACAAATCATAATCAGACAATTGAATTCACCCTAATATTTTGCAAACTTAACCATGAGTCGCGCTGAGGTACAGACTTAGCCCATTGATACCATAACATACCCCTACTGTATACTGACACACTAGCAATGCCCCTATACGGTGACAGTTCTAGGTCGTAGTCAGACCGAACCACATGCACTGATACCACATTATCACATCCCAAATACAGGGTCACATGACCGGCCAGGGTATACGTGCCTATACCCCGCAGCCTAACTCATGCACATGCCAACATCATAAGAATAACCAATAGCGGAAAGAAATCAACAAGTTGTTAATTCATCTAGAAATCAAAACAGAGTTCATCATAAATAAGTTTTAGCAAACGAATAAAATGCAGAAATAATACATCAAGTCCAACAGACCAAATACAATAAAATCTGAATAAAATGACATAAATGCCCTCAAGGGCTACAACTCCAAAAACCAACAAAAGTGCATGACACACTACAAAAAGACTCGACTACGACCCTAACTAGGACTGCTATGAGATCATGTGGCTCATCTGCCCTCCAGCTGCACCAAGTGATCCAGCCCACCTCATCGATCGGGCTCTACAAAACAAAACAATGACAACGGGTGAGTTGAAAAAACTCAGTGTCCGGTTCTACCAACCCTCACAAAAAAATATATCACAGATAATGTGCACAAGATAAAACTCCTGGCTCAAGCAGGAAAAGGTCACAAGGAAGTGACCAACTAACAGGCCATCCGACCACCACCTACCCGAAGGCAGCCAACACCCAAATGGTGAAGAACAACATGCCTGGGCCTACCATGCCCTAAGCAACAACACATACTAGGATAATCAGGAAGGCCCTCCGAACTTATCCTAGTATAAAGAAACTCGGGAGCAATCCGAACTTGCTCCTTTAAGATATCACAAGAGTAATCGGGTAGGCCCTCCGAACTTACTCCTCTAAAATATCTCAAGAATAATCGGGTAGGCCCTCCGAACTTATTCCTTAAAAGCCACCTCGCGGATAATCGGGTAGGCCCTCCAAACTTATCCCACAATGCCAAACCATAACAATCGGGAAAGGACCTCAGAACTTGTTCCACGGGTTGTGAATTAGCCATCCAACCTCCCAGGCCTAGCCCACAATTCGGCTCCTCAACGAGCCTCTCCGCCATTCATAAAGATATGGTGCACCATGACCTAAGTCAGATCATTCCTACGCTGTCTTAGGGGTGTCCCTATTGGGAAGCGTCTCAACACTCCAATACCCGACCCCAACTCCTAGACCCGTAACGTCCAACGCCCGTATGGTTTTATTTCATGCAAAACTTTTATTTGTTGGTTCATAACAGATTATGCTGACCCTTTTACCCACTTTTAATTACGCAATTAAAATTTAGTTCACCAAAATTAGGGTTTTATTTTAGCTTACTGTTGTGCCCAACACTGATGTATCTAACCCAAATCAGGTTTCCAGAGGGTGTCCTATGTTTCCAAACTATATTTTCTAGTCAAAATGATAGGTTACATGACTATGTTCAGAGATATACACACATCACATCAAGCAATTAAAATATCACAGATTCATCATCTCAACATGAAACTCCAGCAACATCAAATTTTCAGCATACCATGAAAATAAATTCGAAATTCCCAGAAATTAAGCCCTTAATTATCATTTAAACAGAATATAAATCTTGAGATAAATTTCTCAATTTCCATGCTTAACAACAAGGCTAACAAGCATCAACAAGTACTATAAACAAGAACCAAGCATCATGATCAAGAAACTTTCTTCAAAAACCTTCGTGGCATCAATATCAAGATCCATATTTTGTAAAAACGTGATTTTTCCAAAAATCACAGATTACATATAAAGCATGCTTGATCATATAAGAACCCATTTTGATAAACAAATCAAGATATAAACTACAAAATAACCAAGGTCTCTCACTTGAGCATTTTATCAAACACCTTGAGGGCACCCTTGCTCCACCCTTGGCCGAGCACCCCTAGGGTCATCCTAGGGCTGCCGAACCCCATAGGGAAGGGTTTAGTGTATCCTCAAACACGGCAATCAAAGGAACGGTGAAAACTTGAGAGATCAACGGAAAACATTCAAGAACATTCAAGCCTTCAAGATTGGCTTCAAGAATCCAAAGAAACTCAGAAAGAAGGAGGGTAAAACCACTCACCTAAATAGGAAGGATGAATAAAGGAGAAATCCCGGATGATGGCCCTCGAATCCGGCTTCAAAAGATGATGGCTCACCTCAAAGAAGGGGACAAGAGGGGCGGCGGCTCACCTCAAGCCACTGGCTTGAAGAGAGGGAAGGGGAAGAGAGAGGGGCTGGCTTTGCTCCTCTCGGCTCAGCTCCAAAGGAAAGGAAGAAGGAGAAGAGGAAGAAGCATTGGGTGGCTCGGCTCCAAGGGTAAGAGGAGAGGGGATGGCGGCTGGCTCCTCTTCTCAAAAGTCTTGTGTGGCTCCAATAGGGAGCCACAAGCCAAGAGGAGGGGGTTTTATACTCCCTCCTCAACCCCAACTCCTCCAAACCCTTTATCCAACCCGCATCCGTCTCAAGCCGAACCCGAACCCTTTAACTTAATTAACTCAATTAATTCTATTCTCCACATAACCATATACACACCCACATGCGACATATTTTAAACAATCATGCAAACACAACAAAAATTAAATAAATTAATCTACACAAGCAAAAATTACATAACTCATAATTTTACTTACCCGAGCTCGAAAGCTCGCACCGGACCATGAGTCGACTAGGCTCGACCTCAAACTAGTCCGCTAGGCTGGCAAACACAACCATAAAGGAAAAGAATATAATTAAATATCTAGGATATTACAGTGGAATAAATATGAATCAGAATTAGGGTTTGACACTTCCTCCGTACACTAGCCAGTTTCGAGACATTGTAATCGAGAGATTTAGTTGCACGGTAACTAATCACCGAATGGCGTTCGATCCCTGTAGATTGAACCTCACACTATCCGGGTAGTCATGACACGTTGCTAGACGTCAATCTTGACTTGTGAGTGGAGTCCCTCACGACCACACTAAAGGGGTTTAATTAGTGGAGGCTCGTAAGATTCAAATAGAAGTTGTTCTATCACGATCCGACTCTCCGTTATACACAAATCACTGCTGGTTTAGTGTGGGGCCCAATGGGTCACACACAACAGGCTAACCTCGAAACGAGCTTTATGAGATAGAGTCTGAACGCGGCATTATATGTCTACTAGCATGGACATGCTGTAACTCGATCACGTATCTCATTTACAGATATAATAGCAAATGTGTTTGAATGCACGATGAAGGAATTCCTTAGTAACCCTAATTTGTAGGGCATTCCTAAATTGTAGGGATTGGCACATAATAATATTTTATTTCATTGATTAAATTTAATTATGAATTAAATATTTAATTAACCACTTGACGGGAATTGTATTTAATTATGAATTAAATATAATTTGATTTCGAATCAAATATACATGGTGGGAAAATCAGTTTTTAACCATGATCCTAACCAATTAAATAGGAATTAATTTATTTTGATAAATCCTAATTAATGGTAATTTGATTTATTGAGATAAATCATAAAAAAATAGATATATGATTTATGAGGATAAATCATAATTCTATTAATTAATTGGAATTTAAATTATTTAGATAATTATTATTCCTATTTGGTAGGAATTTAATTAGTTTAGATAAATCATATTTTATTTAGATAAACCTCTTTTCTATTGTTTAGGATATTGGTTTATTTAGACAATTAATGATTCCTATTGACAGGCTCTTAATTTATGGAGATAAATTAATATTTATATTTAATTGGATTTAACTAATTTCGAATTAATTATTAATCAATTAAAAATGAAATATTTTTTGGACACAAACCTCGAAATTTTGAATTCCGAGAAGAGTTTTTTAAGGGGGGCGGCGGGTCTAGTCTTGTAGCCGCCCACGCCCCCTATAAATTGGTGGCCAAGCCTCCTTCAATGAGGATGAAGAACATGATTCTTGAGAGCGTTCTTGAGTGGAAAAGTTCCAAAGAATCTCTCCTCCTCTCCCTTGGTGGTCGGCCATCTTCTTCCTCCTTCCCCGGGCTTTTGTGAAGTCGAATTCAAGGTGTCTTCTACTTGGGTGTGCCGCCTACTTCATCTTCTCAAAGGAGTCCAAGAAGGATAGCAAGGTATTTCTTTATCTATCTTCTCATTCCGTGGTTTTCCCATCCACTCTTCCTCCCTTTTGGTACTCGGTTCTTGGTGGAAGGGCCGGCCTTGCCTAGGTGGATTCCAGGATTGAGAAAGCTTCTCCGTTGAGCCACAACGAGCCCCGGTGTTCGCTGCCCCAATTGTTGTGAGGTGCTTGGTGTGGACTATCGTTGGAGGACGTGCACGAGTGCGTCTTAAGATGGGGAAAGGATCAACTATATCAACCGTGTTTTGAGGTATACCTTCTCCCACATCTCTGATGTTGAATTCCTTAATATTGCTAAAGTAGATCATTATTTTTGGGATGATTTCAAAATTTTAAAATGCTATTTCCTTAGCATTTTCGATTCGTATCTCAAATGTGGTATCAGAGCCACCTTTGCCAAAATTTTAGAATTTTTATTTCACATTTTGATCATGTTTACGAACCGTTCGTTCCCTAAACGTCATGCTGCCCGGTTTTGGTTTTCGAGAGTTTTTTAGTCATTCTCTTGGCTCCACGGTTCATATGATGAATTGAGGTGGAAGCCTACTGACCAAATTTATTTTGGAAAGAATTTAAAATAAAAAATCCTGTGGGTTCATGGTTGAACAGCCCTGAGAACCGAAAAATTCAACATGTGTTGTTTGAACCCTTTTGGGTGGAAACATGATCGAATTTGCACGATTTTGGATTCTATTTTTTTTCTTTCTTTCTCATATATGATGTGATGCATCAAAGGATGATTATGGATGAGCCCTATGTGCATGTGACTGTGTGTAAAACGTGGTTGTGATGATTGCTTATAAATTTATGAAATTTCAGCTTCGCAATTTTTTAAATAGGGCCTGCGTACCCCTGCCTTCTTCTTGAGAATTATGATTGTAATTCACTTCTCCCTCTCCTTAAACCTCTCCCCAAGGGTTGTTTGGGGACTTCTTCTCTTAGTTTTGTAAAATTAAAAGTTTATGGGCAGATTCACGATGAGCACGCTTGCTGCCCCATTTTGGTGCACGCGCGAAGATGAGGTGTTCGGCGCCATGTTGATGACGGCTTGAACCCCGGGAAGACACTGATGGAACCGGCAACCTACAAGGTGGTTTTGGGCAGCGCCTTGGTGAGACGGAGCTCCCTAAAAACCGTAGGATGATGGCCTTGGTTCGCCCGGTGGCTCGGGTGGAACCCTTAGAACACCCATAGTCATCCTTAGTTACTTTATGCTTTTATTTATTGCTCTTACTTCAATTGTTGATTGCTTAGATAAATTACAATTGCATGAAGAAACCCCCCAATAATATTGAGCCCGAATGGCTAAGATATTAAGAATATCGATCACGCCTTCCATCGTTATGAGGGACAAGTGTGTCTATTGTCACAACGGGTTTGTTGTGCACACACAAGGCCTTTTGTGTTGATAGACACGTTGCACCTCATATGGCACATATCCCTTTTGTGTCTCTGCTACCGACTTGAACATGACTTACCTTGTTAAGCTGATCGTCACATAGTGATGTGATCGGTAAAGAGTTACCTACCCATGGACCTATTAGGGTTTATCGTGTTACATGCGAGACCCGAGTAGGAGAAGTGGTGTTCCATTTTCCCCCTAAGGAAGTCTACCAACAAGGGCTTCCCGCTTCCACATCAGAGGATATTATGGAACTGCGAAAATTAGTAGGAGACATGTTTAATTAAAAGACCTCAATAAATATGCATGTAGAATATCTGCTCATTCATGTCTTTATTTCTTTGTAGCATATCATGTCACCTTTACTGTCGTTAGATTGTTTCATCAATGAAAATAAATTAACTGGACCAAATTATGTCGATTGGATGCGAAATTTGAGGATCGTCCACATTTATGAGAATCTATCTCACATTCTTGATTCTCCGGAATCCAGATACCCATGTCCTCAAACTAATCAATTTGATTAAGGAGTTATAGAGGGTGGGGTTCTCCATGGACAGGTAACTAAGTCAGGACTTAGTGCTCCAATCCCTCCCGGATTCATTTTCACAGTTTGTTGATAACTTCCACATAAACAAGAAGGACGTCTCACTTCCCGAGCTCCTTAATATGCTGAAGACTGCTGAGTCCCACCTTATGAAGGATAATGACACAGTCTTGTTAGTGGGAGATACCTCTCAGGCAAAGTTATACTATGTTAAGAACAAAGTGAAAAATAGAACTGTGAAACCCCACCCATGAGAAATATCAAGAAGAAAAGGAAAGTTGTTCCCAATAGCACTTGCTACTATTGTGGTAAAAATGGCCACTAGAAGCGCAATTGCAAGGAGTATTTTGCAAAGTTAAAACTGAAGATGGTTTTTGAAACCGCCGCTTTAGGTGTGTGCATTATAGAAAATACTTCATCATTAAAACTCTACTTTATGGTATTTGATACCGAGTATTTGATATCAATCATCATCTGCAAGATGTTACAAGAGAAGAAAAAAAAGTAGTAGACTTGACAAAAGACAACTACGACCATCGGGAAGGCGATAGGCGCAATAGTTGCAGCCTTAGCCGTAGAAACCTATTGTATAAGTCTGCTATTTGGAAAAGACCATTGAATTGTGTAATTGATTTGCTCCATTGTTGATAAAAGAACATCATTTTTTCTTTGTTGCTTGAACAAGCTTGTGAAAAGTTCTTTAAAAGGCAATAGTTGCCGCATGAACAATTCTGATGAGTTGTATGCGACTGGACACGTCTCAATTGGTTTAATGGTTTTGAAGTTAATGATAAATATTTTCTGTATGAATGCACAAAGAGATAAAATTAACCTCGCATACTTCTGACTTTTATGATTGGACGATTATGAATCACAGTCATAACTTGAGAAGTGTGTCTCAAGAATATTTTGATCGAGTCTCTATTCACCAAACCTGATGAAAGGCTCGCTGAGTTTATTAGAGTTGGCCAACATAGGTGTATGCAGGCCGATAACAACTCAAGCCAGAAAGAATACTCCTGTGATATGATTAGGCACGGGTACGTCCACCTGTTTGGGCACAAACCCGATACCTTTGAATCGTTTAAGGAGTATGAAGGTAAAATTAAAGAAACATATTGGAAAAAGTATTATAGGCCTTCAATTGGATCGAGGCAAAGAATACTTATCCACTAGGTTTGTAAATTATCTCAAAGACAATAAGATTGTCGTTGTATAGACTCTTCCTGACACAATGGTGTGTCTGGAAGAAGGAATCACACCCTATTGGATATGATATAATCCATATTTAGCTTCCAGTCGCTTTTCAGAGGATAAGCTATTGTAGTAGGGCATAAGTTTATATGTCTTTGATACACCATATAAGATATGGAATGGCAAGAAATCGAGTCTGAGACCTCTTATGATTTTGGGTTGTGGGTTGCCTAGGTATGACAAACTTGACCAAGTACAAATTTTGAGGCATACTCTAAAAAATATTTTTGGTATCAAGTTCTCCCAACTCAACAAAAGGAGTTTTGTCACCACTTTCTGAGAAAAGGTGTTTGTCGAGGAAAGTGAGAGTGGAAGATATGTTGAACTTGGTTAAGTTCAGCAACCACAAATAAAATCGCAACAACTATTGGAAAGTCCACAAGTTAAACCAATCGATGTAATTATTACTTCCCATCACTCTTCCAGGAGACTACGTAAATTGCCTCATTGACGATATCTAGCCATAGGGTATGACCTAGATTCAGGCAATCCACAATCTTTTAATGGTCAAATGTGTTGACACCATGCAGTGGCATTATGCAAATCTAAACTCGACTCAAACCAAGTATGGACTTTGGTTGACCGGCTCAAAAGGATGAATCATATAGGGTGCAAGTGGATCTTTAGAAAAGATCTGAGCACCTGGCAAGGTGTGGACCAATAAGACCAGACTTGCTGTGAATGAGATCTAACCCAGACAATAGCTCGTCAGCAATAAGACATTCTCAGCAGTTCCAGTGGTCAAGTCCATCAGGATATTGCTTGCCATCTGTTCGTACTATGAATACGAGATTTGTGGCTAGTGGGTGTCTAGACTGCGTTCTTCCGTTATGAAGAAGTCTACATGACATAGCCAGAGGAGTTCATATCCTAGGTTGGACCGAGTAAGGTATGCGAGCTTAAGAGGTCCATTTATGGACTACAACTAGCACCGAAGAGTTGAAACATCCGTTTTGATGAGATAGTCAAATAGGTTTTGATTTTATCAAAAATGAGGTTGAACCTTGTGTAGACAACGTGTTTAGTGGGAGTGTAGTCATATTGTATGACATACTTGTGGGAAAAATAAGTTCCCATGCTCCAGTTATTACCCATATTGATTCTCCATGGTACATCTGGGAAAGGCCTCCTATATACTTGGTATTAAGATCTATTGGGAATAGGTCTGAAAGGATGTCAGGATTGCCCCAGCCCATGTATATTGATATAATGCTAAGGAGGTTTAGCATAGAAGGCAGTAAAAGAGAGGTTACTTGCCTACGAGTCATAGCATCAGTCTCTTCAAGGTGATGTCTCCTTACACATCTAAGGAAAGACAAGGGGTGAGAATGATCCATTATGCTTTGGCAGTGGAATCCATCATGCGATGCTTTGCACTTGGCTTGATATTCCTTATACCTTAGAGGTATCTAGCAATTTTCGGGCAAAACCCTGGAGAATAACATTGAAGAGCAAATGGAGAACTCTCTCAAGCACTTGAGAAGGATGAGAGGTGTTCTATACGACGATGAAACCATATGATGGTATAAGGATACCTTTAATGGTTGTACGGTAAGCAGGAAAGTGTTCCTAGCTGCGTACTGTAATCGGTAAGGTGACAAAGGTTTTGTGTTTTGCTACTTACTCTGCCGCTTAGGATAGCATCAGATAAAGGTGTTTATCATTCAGTGGGAGTTGTTCCTAAGGTTGCCAGTTTAGCACCGGTATTGTATGACAATACTAGGACTGTTGCTCAAAGTTAAGGAACTAAGATCCCGTGAACATCATTGATTTTCTTAAAAGGCGGTGTCACCTCGTCGTTGGAAAGAGGTGATGACTGAAAGACACTAATGTAGATTAAACTGATTACCACAGCAGTAGATTCGATTACCACTGAAATTTGGTATCCATATACTAGGATGATTGGCTAAAGTGCAAGTGGGAGATTGAAAGGAATAGTGCCCATGAGCCAATCACATGTCGATGTGTTTGGGAAATATTCAAGGGTGATCAACTTAATGAGACAACTGTTCATCAAATGCTGCATCTTTATTTATAAAGATTACGATGAACCCCAAGAATTCGGGCAAATGATTCTAAGGCCATGATGAGATCATCCCAGTGAGACTTGGAATCCAAATGCCCATGTTCTAAATGTTTCTAGTCATAGGATTGCTGATTCCGAATAGACTAGTGCACTTGGTATATGGGGGTAGCTGATAGGGGGTAGCTGGTAAATGTTCCAAATGCCACGATAGGGGGTAGCTGATCTCACATTTACCTATGAGTCGTCATTAATGTACAAGTGCACGTGCTCATTAGTGAATAAGTTTACAGAACGGACCTACACGAGGAATATAGAATGGAATCCTTACATGAGTGTCAATAGGATGTTCCTCGGGTGATAGTAGATGCAAGCAGTCCTTGGACCTGAGGTTGTCATGGTTACCTTGTGAGTAATGACCCATTACTTTGGCTCTATCCCTACGTGGCCCTCAGCGTCATGTGTCGGGTATTACTGGGCATGGGGAAGCATTCATGGATGTAGGTGAGCAACCAACATGGAATCGGTTACTCCTAGTAAGAGAAGATAATGTCCTATATGTCCCTGCAAGTGTCGACTCGGGAATCTCTAGCCAAAGTAGAAATGAAAGTCAGGAAGATGTTTCTGACATTTCATTATTGAGACGACATCTTGGCGGGTGGAATACATATGAATCGATATTAGGGTTTGACACTTCCTCCGTACACCAACCAATTTTGGGACATTGTAACCGAGGGATTTAGTTGCACAGTAACTAATCATCGAAGGGCATTCGATCTATGTAGATTGAACATCACACTATCTGGGTAGTCATGACACGTTGCTCGACGTCAATCTTGACTTGTGAGTGGAGTCCCTCACGACCACACTAAAGGGGTTTAATTAGTGGAGGCTCGTAAGATTCGAATAGACGTTGTTCTATCAAGATCCGACTCTCTGTTATGCACAACTCACTGCTGGCTCAGTATGGGGCCCAATGGGTTACACACAATAGGCTAATCCCGTAACGGGCTTTATGAGATAGAGTCTGAATGCGGCATTATACGTCTACTACCATGGACATGTTGCAAACTCGATCACAGATCTCGTTTACGGACATAATAGGAAATATGTTTCCTATAGGAATGAATGCGCGAGGAAGGAATTCCTTGGTAACCCCAATTTGTAGGGCATCCCTAAATTATAGTGATTGGCACATAATAATATTTTATGTGGTTGATTAAATTTAATTATGAATTGAATATTTAATTAACCACATGACGGGGATTGTATTTAATTATGAATTAAATATAATTTGATTTCGAATCAAATATACATGGTGGGAAAATCAATTTCTAACCATGAGCCTAACCAATTAATTAGGAATTAATTTATTTTGATAAATCCTAATTAATAGTAATTTGATTTATGGAGATAAATCATAAAAATTAATATATATATATATATATATATATATATATATATATATATATATATATATGCTTTATGAGAATAAATCATAATTCTATTACATAATAGGAATTTAATTTATTTTGATAATTATTATTCCTATTTGATACGAATTTAATTAGTTTAGATAAACCTATTTCCTATTGTTTACGATATTGGTTTATTTAGATAATTAATGATTCCTATTGATAGGCTCTTAATTTATGAAGATAAATTAATATTTATATTTAATTGAATTTAATTAATTTTGAATTAATTATGAAACAATTAAAAATGAAATATTTTTTGGAGGCGAACCCTGAAATTTTGAATTCCAGAGGGAGTTTTTTAAGGGGGGCGGGTCTACTCTTGTAGCCGCTCATGCCCCCTATAAATTGGTGGCCGAGCCTCCATCAAGGAGGATGAAGAACATGATTCTTGAGAGGGTTCTTGAGTGCAAAAGTTCCAATGAATCTCTCCTCCTCTCCCTTGGTGGTCGGCCATCTTCTTCCTCCTTCCCCAGGCTTTTGTGAAGTCGAATTCAAGGTGTCTTCTACTTGGGTGTGCCACCTACTTCATCTTCTCGGAGGAGTCCAAGAAGGACAGCAAGGTATTCCTTTATCTACCTTCTCGTTCCGTGGTTTTCTCATCCCCTCTTCCTCCCTTTTGATGCTCGATTCTTGGTGGAAGGGCCGGCCTTGCCTAGGTGGATTCCGAGATTGAGAAAGCTTCTCCGTTGAGCCACAACGAGCCCCAGTGTTTGTTGCCCCTATTGTTGTGAGGTTCTTAGTGTGGACTATCGTTGGAGGACGTGCACGTGTGCGTCTCAAGACGGGGAATGCATCAGCTATATCAACTGCGTTTTGAGGTATATTTCTCCCACATCTCCGATGTTGAATTCCTTAATATTGCTAAAGTAGATCATTGTTTTCGGGATGGTTTCAAAATTTTAAATTGCTATTTCCGCTGCGTTTTCGATTCCTATCCCAACACTTCAGTGTGCGGTGAGCTGAGAATGCGCCAACTTTGTTTAGCAAGAAGTGATAAATTTTGAGCTCTACAATCCCTAAAACTCGGGCCTCCCTTCGAGAAACTTTGACATAGTTGTCTCCACGGTATCCATTGTATGCTTCTTTTTCCTTGTGAAGATGACCACCAGAAGTCTGCACATGCTCGACTAATCCGCTCGCATATGGCATCTGATAAGTAGAAACATGACATTATGTATGAGGGTACAGCATTGAGGACAGCTTTAATATGAATAGAGTGACCTGCTTTGGATAGAAGCTTAGAGGACCATGTTTGAATTTTTTCGTTGAGCCTTGTGATGACATTTTCAAATGAGTTGTTCTTGGAGGAGGTTATAATTGCATGCAATCCAAGGTATTTATCATCAAAATTTAGTGTTGAGATCTGCAATGTAGAACTAATTGAGTGCTTGATCTTATTCGAATAGTGTTTGGAGAAGAAGAGAGCAGATTTATTGGTGCTGACTTTCTAGCCGCTAATGCTTGCAAAGCTTGCAATGAGGCGTTGGAGAGTTTGTGCGTGGTGCTCATCAGCTTGGCTAAACAAGAGCACATCATCAGCGAAGAAGAGTGAGGAAATGGAGGGGCTATGTCTGCTGATTTTGACTCCTTGGATGATACCCTGATGCCTTTCAGTGTCCAGTATTTGGTGAAAGCATTTCATCACAATGATGAAGAGGAATGGGGAGAGGGGGTCTCCCTGACGAATACCGCGAGTAGGCTTGAAATATCCAAGAGGGCTGCCATTAACGAGGACTAAATAGGAAATTGTCTCAATGCATTGTTGAAACAGTTCTATGAAGTTAGGGTGGAATCCCATTGCATTGAGTGTGGCTGTGATGAAAGGCCATTCGAGTATGTCAAATGCCTTGCTTATGTCGAGTTTGATGGCCATTTCATGCTTGTTGGTGTGCTACTTGGTTTTGAGATAGTGGGTGATTTCATGCGCTAACAATATGTTATCCGAGATCAGTCTATTTTGGATGAAGGCGCACTGGTTGTCCGAGATAAGGTCATCCATGTTATCCGATTCACAATGATCTTTGAGAATATTTTGTACATATAGTTGCAAAGGCTGATAGGCCGGAGCTGGGTCATATCTTGCACCACCTTCTGCTTGGTAATTAATGCAATGAATGTGTGATTGAAGCTTTTAAGAAGCTTGCGGCTTTTGAAGAAAGTGGCCGCTGCCTTGGTGATTTCCGGACCAATTACATGCCAGTGACGGCAAAAGAAATATCCAGTGAAGCCATCAAAGCCACGAGCACCATCCGGATTGAGGGAGAAGACATCCATCTTGGTTTCATGTTCGGTCCAGTTGTTGCCTCTAAGAAACTCGTTTGAAAGGAAGTTGGAGGATTTTATCAATGTTTTCCAGTTGTGAAGAGCTGAAAAGAGTTTGGAAATAGTGTTGCGCAACTTCAGCTACTGCATCAGTTCCTTCTACCCAGTTACCATCTTGATTTTTTAATCGTTGGATAGTGTTCAGACTTCGTCGTAAACGGGTACAGGCGTGGAAGTAGGAGGTGTTTCTATCGCCTTCCCGAAGCCATTTTATGCGAGATTTTTGCCTCCAGTATGCCTCTTCATTCTGGATTACTTAGAAAGATCTAGTTGCAGTCGACGCCTGAGGTTGGTGGTGTGGTTGTTGTCTTTCAACCAGGAGAGAATAGCAGCACGAGTTGCTTTGAGTTTGGTGTGTATGCTGAATTGATGAGAACCATTGATGTCAAGGTTCCAGAAATCCAAAGTGATGGCGTCGATATGAGGGGATGCAGTCCATCTTTTGTCATATTTGAAGTAAGACTTCCTTCGGGTGAGACAGGTCGGCTTGAGGAGTATTGGCCGATGATCATTGCCTAGAACTTAATTCTAAGTGGATGGCTTGCCAATCCTTCCATTGTTCATGCCAATCTAAGGTGGCCAAATATCTGTCTAAGATCTTCTCTATGTGATCTGTTGAGCTCTTTTGTTTGATCGGGTGAAGGTTGGTCCAGACGTGGGGAATTCAAGTAGGTTTTCGGAGTGCAAGAACGGAGATCTTCTATCATATGGGAGTGAAAGGCTGCTCCACCAAGTTTCTCTTCAGGCCAAAGAATAGCATTGAGGTCTCCACCTAATAGTACAGGAGAAGACCGATGGTGGATAATTTCTGAGAGTGATTGGAGTTGCATACGTCTTGTTAACAAATTGAAGTGGAGATGGAGCCAAATGAATTGCCAGGCGAGTGAGCTGTCAGGGTGAGAGATGTGAGCATGAATATAATAGGTACCTGAGGAGAGGATTGTGATGGGGATTGAGTGCTTCCATGCTAATATTAATCCACCTGCAGTGCCTACAGGAGCAACTGAAAAAGAAATCGTCAAAGCCACACTTAGAGAGGAGCGTTTTATAGCGGTTGGCTTCATGTTTGACTTCAGAGATGAATACACAGTGTGGGGAGTTTGAAGAACACACATTCTTTAGATGTTGAATCGTCAAGGGGGTTCCCCAAGCCTTGACAATTCTAGATGAGTGTATTCATTTGGGGGGAATTCGGGTTGGCTACCTCCACCGCTGATTAAGTTTTTTCTGGACTGAAAGAAGACGCTGACGTTTTCGAGTAGAAATTGGTTCCTTAATAGCTAGTCGTTTTTCGGATGTTGATATTGGCATCAGCAGTTTGAGCGTTTTCCATGGAGAGGGGGGATAATAGAGATGTAACCTCAATAGTTTGACGTCGGCGGGTGTGCTCCTTGTATACTGTTTGATGCTTGATGGTATGCTCATTGGATGTTATAAGAGTTCCTGTCTGGTTAGCCTTCATCCATGGCCCGAATTTTAATTCAGGTGTCTGTTCATCTCCCACCTCGTCGATCAACTTGTCACGGGTCTTCTCTGTGTGGCCAATGATTCCACAATAGTAGAAGAAGGTTGGTAGTCTCTCATACCTGAAGTCGATCTAGGTTTTTCCATATTCTTTGGGTGATAAGTACATGCCTCGACGGATAGGGTTGAGAATGTTAAAAGTGGTGTATCCTTTGATGATGAATCCTTGTGGATCACGAACCGAGTAGAGGGCTACCTGTTCGGATGGCCCCAAGGTATTGTAGATTTGAGTACCCGTTTAAAGATGTCGAAGTTGGCTAGGTATGCTCCAGATCTGCAGCCAGAAGGTATTGTAGAAGCAGTATGAGTATGGTGCAATCTCTTCGCACCGGAAGTGGAGAGGATTATTCCAAATTGAGGAGAGAACTGATTGGATCGTTGCAAGGGTGGTGATCTTATCAGACCAGAGTTTGTCGATGATGCAATAGGACGCGTCTGTTTGTGTAGTGATGGGATTTGCGTCCAGGTCAAGGGTGAAATCTTCATCTGCCAATTGAGGGACAGACGAGAATGCATGGGAAGGAGGGTTTGCCATTGAGGATGATCCCACTGTGGGGAAGAGGCCAGAGGGGAGCCGGATATGCTTCCGATCGCCAGGAGCGACATAGAACTTCAGCACTCAAGAGTCGCAAGGGGAACTCAAGAGGCGAGACTCGACAACGTATTTATTACCTTAACAAACTAAAAACCTAAAATGTGATTTTAATTATAACTATATAATAAAAATTCTTAATTACTAATATAATTGCGATTAACATCTCTTTTAAGTTATTAAGTCTCCTAATTTCATAAGATCAAATCTAAAATTAAGTCTCCTAATTTCATAAGATCAAATCTAAAATTTTCAATGCGTATATATGCAAGTAAAAACTTTGATAAAAATCTCTAACTACTCATATAATTATAGTTAGTAAATTAATAGAATTGAGAGCAATTTGATTATATTATATAAAAAATATGATTTTGACAAATTTCATATTTATAATTCTGCCAATAAACCATAATTTTTTTTAATAATTTTTTCCAAAATTCTCTATTTTTATTTATATAAGATTAATTTGATTAACCAAAATTTTAAGCCGCCTCCAATAAATCAACCACATTGACCAATTTTTTTTTCATATATATTGAATACCAACAAATTGATGAAATTAGTCTATCAAATAATCAATTTGAACACATACCAGATTATGCACACCTTATATAGAAATAGTATTGGTTTAAGGCCCTCTAGAGAGTAACCCAAAAACATAAACATGTCCAAAGTTGACGGAAGAGAACTCCACAAAATAAGAGTAGGTCAAAAGTAATGCTTTATAAAATAAGAGAACTCAAATCATTACAATTCTCCACGAAAAGAAACAAAATAAGTTACATACTGCTCTATAAAATATAATATTTAGAAAGTATTTTCTTTTTACCAAGCATTTTGAAAGAAATTGCCCTGAAAACATTTCATACCACAAATATCTTTGAGTTTTGTGATACAACTGTAGTAATGAATTAATCACTCATTGTTTAATAGAATGTTACAATGGATAGCTTCAATAAGTTGATATGAACAAAGCAAGCACTAGTTTGACATGCAATTATCCTACCACAAAACAATACCAGGCATCACTAAACAAGTAGGGTCCTTGCTCCACGTTCCATAATATAGTATTAGGCATACATCCAAATACACTCTGGAATGCCACATAAATATGAGCACCGAGTCACATGAAACCAGAATATGAGCTCCTTATTGTAGAAGAAAAAGAAAAGGATAACAATACCATAATAAATGAATAAGACTGACTTCTTTACTTGGTCCACCAAAGAAGGAAGTCCTTGCGCCTATTGATCTTCTTCTGAAGTTGGAGAACACCATATAGTAGAGCCTCTGCAGTTGGAGGGCATCCAGGCACATAGATGTCAACAGGAACTATACGATCGCAGCCTCGCACAACAGAGTATGAGTAGTGATAGTATCCTCCACCATTTGCACAACTGCCCATGGATATAACCCATCGTGGTTCAGGCATCTGATCATAGACTCTGCATGAAACAAAAGTATGCAAGATGAGATTTTTGTTTTGACTTTTAAGTCAGAGCAGAAGAAAGACTTTTTAACATGAAAGATAGCTTTACTTAATAACAAGAAAATCACTTGCACATAGTTTTGAGTTCAAGGAATTTCGAGATGCTGGAAATGTATACTCAATGTCTATGGCCACCAAGAATGTTTTAAACTTGAGTACTTTGCAAAAAGTCAAGAGAGATATGAAGTAAAATCTCATGAGATGATATACAAGCCAAAAGGTTCCTAAATGTATAATAAAATGTTTATTTTTTGTCATTTTGTCTACTTTATTTCCCACTCCAATTCATGTTCCCAACTATAATGAAGTCCTACTACCATACTTGCCACATTTGCACTTGAGAAAACCTACAATTCTTCGAAACATGTTTTTGGCTTGGAGAAAGTACCAATGCTGATTTTTAAAATGTACCACGAAAGTTTAGATCCTAATACCATTACCTTCTAATAATTTTCTTGGCTCATGGACAATGACTCATAGGAACCAAAAAATGGATTTCTCTACTTATATACCTTATTAGATATCTCTAATACCCTTTTCCTCTCCTCCTAATTTAAAATTTTCTGTTAACACATAAAGCACTACTTTTACATATGGTTCATTGTCAAATAGAGTCTCCACTTTTCTCATTTTAACGTATTTAGCCCCATGTATTGATATTGATTTTTTTCAATATAGTCGATACTTAATAGGATGGTGACAAATATGTTATTGTTAGTTTATACATGAAAACACTATTCTGTTATGCAGACTGAGATAAAATAATTTTTTAAGTATTGATCTGGCATCATAAGTAACTAATAATTATTATCTTGAATCATATAACATAGGAATGGATAAAGTAATACTTAGGATGCAGATATATTAAAATGTATGAGTCAAATTCTAATGAATTATTGATTTATGATGAGAGGGAAACACTGAAAATTATTACTTTTATCTCTATTGACATGCCTCATAAGCATATTAAATATAGTAAATAATAATAACTTAATGGATGACAATATACTAATTATTAGTGAAAATTAGTAGTTGAAGTTAAATCCTTAAATTGAGCAAAGTAGAGGCTACATTTAGCCACTAATCCTTTTACATAAAGCAGAATTATCTACCGATTGGAAATCCACTGCAACCCTACTTTATAGTAATGAAAATGATGGCTTTCTGTGAATCCTATCTATACCCAAAACTAAATTCCTCATTTTCTTCGAGTAGCTTCAAGTTTTTTAATGACAATCATTGAAAGCCACATAACTAACCAACTACTTAATTTTAGCAAACATTAATGTAGATAAGAAACATTGCACAACTGCATAACAATGACCAAGTACCTAGTAAAAGAAATATCATGGACGTAAATGACAAATTGTGATATTAGAAAGAGAGTATAGAATATGGCATCAAAGTTTAATTAATCATGATCATGTAAAATGCCAAAATGAAGGGATGAGTAAAACATATAGCAATTTTCACTAGTAACAGCCTGAAACATCCAAATTCCCAATTATTTTGGATGGGCTACATAGAATATTTCCAGCCAGGCAGCTCTATTAAGGCCCAATAGTGGTTTAAGGAGACATCAAATATGTTTATATTATTTCAAATAGAGGGGCCTCCTCAGATTTCCAATCTCCTCTATTCCTACTCATAGTCTCATACCATTAATTCTATGTGGCTCACCTTGAATAATCAGAGTGCCTACATGTCTCACTTGGAGATGTACACGGATGCAATCTTCATCAGGGAGCGAGTCCACGGTCGCGAGGAATCCACTGGAAGATCAAGCTCTTCCACTTGTTCCACTCTGGGAGAAGAAACTGAGCCCTTCTTCTTCCCTATGGTTGCTGTTGGTGTGCACAGGAAGATGTTGCTGTAAATGGCTGAATGGGAGAGAGGGATATGTAGAGAGAGAGAGATAGAGAGAGAGAGAGAGAGAGAGGGAGAGAGAGATATGTTGTGTGAATCAACTATGATCCCTCCACTTCATTACTTCAATTAATTTATACATGAGTTGTCATAGAAGTGGTCAACCCACTAAGCACTACTAACAGCATGACTAATTAAACAAAGCATATCTACTTGACTCACTAACAGCATGGCATGACTAATTAAACAGAGCCTATCTAATTGATTCACTAATAGCATGACTAAGTAAACAGAGCATATCTTTTCTCTCATGGTTAATTGGTTATCCTTATCTCATGTGCCATTATCCACGTTGCCATGACTCCATCAATTCTTCCCACGTCTCACGTATTGCAGACCCCAACGTGAAGAATTGTTCTCCTCTTGCATGAGACCTGGCTGATGTGGCTCCACTTCTGGTTGAGTGGGACCCAGTGCATGTTCATCAGTAGCCATAACAACACCCTCCCCTTCTTGAATGAGCTTGCCCTCAAGCTCGAAAGCAGGACAACGAGCTCGGAACTGTGGGTAGGGCTCCCAAGATGCTTTGGCTGGAGATTTGCCTTTCCAATGGACTAATAATTCGGATGTTCCGACGAAGCGACGAGAATAACAACACCCTCCCCTTCTTGAATGAGCTTGTCCTCAAGCTCGAAAGCGGGAAAATGAGCTCGGAACTGTGGGTAGGGCTCCCAAGATGCTTCGGCTGGAGATTTGCCTTTCCAATGGACTAATAATTCGGATGTTTCGGCGAAGCGACAAGAATCTAATATAGCCTGAGGAGAAGGGGTATCTTGACGAGCGGGTGGAGGTGGTAATTTTGGTTCGGAGGGTGTGGGTCCTCTGAACTTTTTCAACAATGAAACATGAAAAACTGGATGGAGTCAAGCGTTGTGGGTAGCCCCAACTCATAAGCTACAGAACCAATTTTTTGCAGAATTTTGAAGGGTCTGTAATACTTTGGTGCAAGCTTTTGATTGTTGCGCTTGACTACTGATTGTTGTCTATAAGGTCGAAGTTTCAGCCATACCATTTCACCCACCTCAAAGTGGTGCTCGCGATGCTTCTCATCATACACTTGTTTCATCCATTGTTGGGCAACAAGGAGACGATGGCGCAATAAACTTAGTGTTTGATCTCGTTCATTGAGCTCGTAATCCACAGCCTCTAGGCGGGCAACTTGTGTATGGGATCAGACGAGGAGGTGGGCGGCCATAAACGACCTCAAATGGTGATGTCTTCAAGGCAGAATGAAAGGCTGTATTATAGTAATATTCCGCCCATGGAAGCCAACGCACCCATCTATGTGGTCTATCCCCCGTGAAGCAACAGAGGTACATTTGCAAGCAGCGATTGACAACCTCAGACTGCCCATCAGTTTGTGGGTGATATGCAGAGCTTAAGCAAAGTTTAGTGCCACTAAGTTGAAACAATTCCTTCTAGAATGAGAGGGTGAAGATGACATCGCGGTCACTCACGATGGTTTCTGGTAGGCCATGTAGTTTCACCATATTGTCAAAGAAGGCTCGAGCGATAGATGCTGAATAGGGATGTGAGAGAGCTATAAAATGACCATACTTGGAGAAACAGTCAACGACCACCAGAATTACTAGCTTCCTAAGGGAAGTGGGTGACGCATCTATAAAATCCACAGAAATGTCAGCCCAGACCTGTATGGGAATTGGTAAGGGCTGGAGCAAGCCGGCTGGTTGGAGGTGTTCAACTTTGTTGCGTTGACATGTCAAACAAGATTGGACATAAAGTTGAGCATCACGCTGCATCCCCTGCCAATAAAAATCAGATTTTATGCGCGGTGAAGTGCGCTGATTGCCTTCATGGACAGCATCATGTATGGCAGAAATGACATCTTGGCGGAGGGAGAACCCGAGGGGGACATATAGGCGAGTTTTGTGAAAGATCAGGTCGTCCCTTGAGGACCACAATGCCGATTTGGGAAGTGCAGCTATGTCCTGCAATTTTTGTTGCATTTCTGCATTTTAAGAGATTTCAGCCCAAAGTGCATCAACAATGGATGTGAGAGGTGCGGATAAGGCCATCAATCTAGCACCATCGTGGGATCACCGTGATAATGCATCCACTGCCCTTTTTGTTTGCCGGCTTTATAGGCAATTGTGAAATCAAAACCCATGAGTTTGGAGACCCAATGTTGTTGAGGACCTGTAAGGATTCGTTGATCTAGTAAGAACTTAAGGGCATAATGATGAGTCCGTACCTTGAATGGGTTCCCCCATAAGTATGGTGCCCAATGTCGCACGGCTTTGGCGAGTCCAATCAACTCCTTCTCGTAGGCCGGAATTCTACGATGTCGTTCCACTAAACAACGACTAAAATAAGCTATTGGTCGATCGTCTTGTTGCAATACTGCCCCCACTCCTTGCTCGGATGCATCACACTCCACAATGAAGGGTTTTGAGAAATCTGAAAGTGCCAATACGAGCGCAGTAGTGCCTCCTTAAGACGAGCAAAAGCGTGTTCTGCATCAACGGTCCAAGTGAAGGAGTTCTTTTTCAACAGTAATGTTAGTGGTGCCACAATAGTGGCATAGTTTGAATGAACTTCCGGTAGTATCCGGCGAAGCCCAAGAAACCTCTAAGTTGGGTTGGTGAAGTGGAGGTGAGCCAATCAGTAACAGCTTGCAATTTTTGAGGGTCAGTTGCGACTCCTTGGGAAGAGATAATGTGACCCAAGTAGCTAACAGAGGGGGCAGCAAAGGTGCACTTCGACTTTTTTACGAAGAGTTGATGCTACCGGAGGAGGTTGAAACTTGCTTCAAGTGGTTTACATGGTCCTCGCTTGTCTTACTATAAATGAGAATATCATCGAAGAAGATGAGGACGAAGCGTCGCAACCAAGGTCGAAATAGATCATTCATCAAGACCTGAAAAGTAGAAGGTGTGTTAGTGAGGCCAAAGGGCATTACCATGAATTCGTAGTGCCCATGATGTGTACAGAATACCGTTTTCTCGATGTCGTCAAGGTGCATGCGAATTTGATGGTATAATACTACACGAAGGTCCAATTTGGTGAAGATAGTGGCTCCATGCAATTCATCCAAGAGTTCATCAATCACTGGGATGGGAAATTTAACTTTGACCGTGACCGCATTAAGTGCACGATAATCTATGCAGAACCGCCATGATCCATCAACCTTTTTTACCAAAAGAACTGGGGCTGAAAAGGGTGAGGAGCTTGGCCGAATCAGCCCTTGATCTATCATGTCTGAGCATTGCTGTTCTATCTCCTCCTTCTGTCGGAAGGGATAACGATAAGGTCGTACGGCTACTGGTATAGTGGCTGGATGTAGTCTAATGTAGTGCTCGCGATGTCGGATTGGGGGAAGGCTCTTGGGTTCCGCGAGTATGTTAGCATAATGGTAGAGAGTGGCTGCAACTTTTTGAGTGATATGTGGTCTGTGTTGAGAGAAAGACATTGCAGTTTGGTGGCTGAACATGGAGATCCTGCCGCCCTTCCACAGTTAATTGCATCGATCGAGGCTCAAAATCCCATGTGATTGATCCTAATGTTCAAAGTCATTGGACACCGAGAACAACATCAAATCCTCCCAATGGCACCATATAAAATTATGTGATCACCCGCTCAGTTCCCAGCCATAGCGCTAGGGGTTGAGTGAGTTTGACCCCTTGCAACTCCGAACCATCCGCCACAGCCACATTGATGCCAGTTTTGCCATGGGTGGGAGGATTTAGCTTGCTGCCCACATGAGTACTCATAAAATTTAAAGTGCTGCCAGAATCAAGCAAAACACTCACCGGACTTCAGCAATTCTTCCAATCATTTGCATAGTTTGAGGTTGCTAATTCCTTGCACAGCCATCAAGGAGACTTGATAACTTTCTGACTGCTCGGATGATGAGGGTGGCACAGCCATCTAAATTCCCAGCTTTATTTTTCGTTCATAAGTATTTATAAAGAGAATTCTATTATATATAATTATTAGAATTAACAAAAATAACATTAGCCTAGTGATAGGACCAAGGTTGTTAAACTCAAGAGTTTAAGTAAACTCGTGGAGCCTCCGTAAAGGCGTAAACTCGACTGGTAAACTCGTAAGAGTTTATCCGATATTAAAAAAGTAATTTTTAAAAATATTATGCTATAAAATATAATCTAATATAACCTGAAATTCATAATTAAACAATTCAACACTTCAACTCCATACATACATAATGAAGCATCTAAGTCCATAATAAAGCACACAACACAATCAATACATAATGAAGCATTCTAATTCCATAATAAAACACACAACACAATGATCCTAATGATAAAACATTACCCACTTAACAATCATCAGATAATTCTATCTTCCAAAACACATACAAAGTGGACCAACAATTTCCAAAACACACTTTTTTGTTCTTAAGATGAGAATAAACTCAATATACCTTGTGGAAGAATAGTCTTAGTACTGATTGGATCAAATGCCATGAAGGACAAGATTCAAATTAAATTGCATAAAGGACAAGATTCAAATTAAATTAAAAGATATAGCATGGCAGAACTATACTGAACTAAATTGCAGCAAACATAAAGATGGCAGCACCGCAGCAAACAAGATTCAAATTACAGTGAAGATTGGAATTGAAATTGCACAACTATAGTTGAACTAATTTGTGCATTGAAATTGCAGTACATTTCATCAACTAAATCGATTCTAAATTTCTAATTTCAGTGGAGATTGCAGATTAGAGAAGTCAGCAGGTGTAGGCTTATAGTGGAGATTGGAGAGGAGAACACGAGAAGTCGGTGGAGGCTTACAGCCACAGGTGGAGGCGCATAGCAATGGAAGTGTGCCGGTGAGTGCAGGTGGAGAAGAAGGCACCAACGAACACAACATAATGGAGAAGAAGGGGAGCCGCTCAGCCATCGGTGAGTGCAGGTGGAGAAGAAGGATGTCGAGAAGGCATAGGTGAAGAGGAGAAGGAGAGGAGCGGGAGATGGAGGTCTCAGGGGAGCCGCCGGTGCGTGAGAGGAAATGAAGTCGAATAGTCGACTGTGCGAAAGAAATGAGGTCTAAGGCACGGGTGTGAGGAAATGAGGACCGTTGACTCGCGAAATGAAATGTTGACTCGCGAAATAAGGTGTGATTTGAGCTGTCTTGGGGTGAAGCTGAGCCACATTTGGACTGCTACAGTGAACTCGTGAACTCGCGATCTTGACCGAGTTTACCCAAAAATGAGTTTAGGGGCGAGTCATCCCAATTTTGAAACCTGGGATAATAAACTCGGACGAGTTTACGAGTTACCTCGCGAGTTTGACAACAATGGATGGGACCTCTATTGGTCCATCAAAAGGACAAAGTTTAAATCCTATTGAAAAAGTTTGTTTTTGTTGAACGATGAGGCACCCAAATTAAGCATTTCTTAGGTGGTGCCTCATTGAAGGTGCCCGCCTCAAGGTGTTAAGAGGCGCTCGAACCTCGCCTTGCCTTGACTGGGAGCCTATGCGAGCGCCCGAGGGCCTAGTGACAACATTGTCCTCAATTATAACACACTTCATCAACTTAACTTCTTGATCAAAAATATAATCCATTGTATCTAAAACTTCTATTAATGTGAACTTATCATTCATCTAGAAGATGAAAAGAACAAGATATGTCTAGTATCTATTTCAATATGGACAGATAAGTTATTCCTCAAATCTTATGAACTCTCACGAAAAAAGAATTTAAAAAAAATACCAAATTGAAGACACTTACACACATATGCAAATTAATACTGAATTCTAATATTTCTCTTTCAAAGTAGAACTTATTCTCATAGCCACAAGAACATATTGCAAAAATGATCCGTGAACTACAATTAAACAATAACTTTAATTGTATTTTTAGATTTGACCAGGGGTCTGGGTCTTGGACTCAATTCAATAGATAGGGAGCAACAAGTCATTGTCTTCCATGTGGATGAAAAAGAGATCCAACTAGTGGTACAAGGTAATAAGGAATCTAATATAGGGATGTTCCACATCTGCACCTTTCTATGGTTAATTGCATCAATATAAGGGTACATGAGCCTTCAGTAATTCTAATTATAGGATAACAATATTAAATATCATATTTAAAACAGTAATAATTATTTGGATTTAAGTGATTAGATTCTTTCTTTTGTGAAGGTAAACATTGTTGCCAGCATGTTGAATGTAGTTCCGTTTGTTATGTTGGTGGAGACATAATTGATGTTGCTGCTGCACAATGAGATTCAAAGTGAATATATATTTACTTCCAGTAAATCTGCAGTCAAAAGTGAATCCAGCATTCATATCCTGTCTTATTTCATTGTAAATGTTTGTTTTCTTGTCAGCTTCATCTAATATTTTAGGCTTCTAGCTGCATCTTTATTTATTTACTACAGTTTCTCCAGATCTTGTCTTCAGAATTCTTCCCTCCAGTTAACAAAAAATGACATCATGTGCTAAGATTTTGGCCTCAATTCTTCCCCTCCACTCAATTATGAAAACAAGTCTCAGGCATACTCAACCTTAATCTGAATCTACTATTTACAAACCCTATTACACTTATGCCCTGATCCCAGTAAACCAATAGCTATCATAAGCATTCATTTTGTCCAAAATTGTCAGTGTAGCAAGATTACAAGTTCCTGCATAGCACTTCCTTGCTGAAGGTTCAACTTTCAACTTCAAGTTCTAACACAAGTAAGAAAAATAGCAAGGTAAGTGAATAGTCATTGCTCAATAATGACATTCTTTACCATTTTGCATAATTGCAAGGACTTAACAAAAATTAGAAAATTTTATAACCTCCTAGATAGTAAGTCCCAAGGAACCTATAACGTTGTAGATCCAGTATCTCAGGTATCATCCTCTGTTATAAAATTGTCTTGCGATTGCTTCCTTTCAGGAAGATCTCAAGCCCACAGAAATCAGGGCTTGTCAAGTCAAGATCCATTTCTGGTACCAAAATCACAAATCGTAATGGGCATCTCTCTAGATAAATAATACTACGAGGTAATTGAAAGTTCTTTGCAATCCAAATAAATTAGACAGAGAATGCAAAGAGAAGGCACACAAAAGAACAGATATTTTTCTCCATACTTCCGAAGCGCAGGCGCCATCTTGTTGGTGAGAGTTCCGGCGACGATCATGCAGTCGGACTGGCGGGGACTCGGCCTGAAGATGACGCCGAACCTATCAAAGTCGTAGCGTGAGGCGCCGGTGTGCATCATCTCGACGGCGCAGCAAGCGAGGCCAAAGGTCATGGGCCAGATGGACCCGCGGCGCGCCCAGTTCATCAGATCATCCACTTTGGAGATCACGTACTCCGCGGTCTTGGAGAGCCCCGCCGGGGATGAGGCCGAGGGGGGCAGGGGACGCGCATAGGGGGCAGGCGAGGGGGAGGACCCGGCAGCGGCAGTAGAGAAAGGAGCCGCACGCTGGGCGGAGAGGAGGGCGAGGCGGGCGGTTCGAGGGAGGAGAGCCATCGGATCCGAGGGTTAGGGTTTCGCTCTGTGATAGAAATAGAATAATGATCAAAATGACCGAAATGACCAAAATGTCTAAAATGCCCTTTCAAAAAAATAATAAATTATATTATAATTTATTTTAACTAATAACAGTATAATAAAAATATTGATTGATGTAAAATAATATATTAATTTAAAATCATAAAAATTATTATTTATTTATTTTCATAAAAAACTAAATCTTAAAAAAATAATTATTAAAATAATATTTAATAATAAAATAATAATTATCTATTTAAAATAAATAATTATTAAATTTAATTTAATAATTTAATTTTTTATATTATTATGTAATATTATAAATATTGAAGGACAATATAGAAAAATATCATAAGGAATAGACAATGAATACTATTCCTTGGGTTGAGATAAGGAATAGTATTCTCCATGCATAAGGAATAGTATTCCCCATGCATAGGGAATACTTATCTATTCCTTTTGACTCACCTATTCCTTGTCTATAAGTTGCAACCAAATAAGGGAATAAGTGGGGTATAGGGAATAGTATTTCATTCCTCCTCTATTTCATTCAACCAAATGCTACCTAAGAGAAGGGGGAACGAAGAATAGGAAGAGTTCTAGAGGAGCTCGAAACTTTGCAGCAATGTGGGAAGAGAAAGGAGGCATTACATCGAAGATATATATTTAACGAAAACCAACCTTGTGTTTGGATTAACCACGTGGGACCCAGGTGGGGCCATGCTTTAAGTTAATTATATGATAATATTTATATTTTTTTCCAATCTAGGTTCCTGATCCATGTTTTCGATCTATGATTTTGATGGATATTCTTTTGATCTAGAGTTTTTGATGTTCACCTTTTCTCTAGTCTTGATGTTATTCCGATCTATGGTTTTGATGATCTCGATCTAGGGCATTGATGATGTTTCGACCTAGGGTTTTGATGATCTTTCGATCTAGGGCACTGATGATGTTTCGACCTAGGGTTTTGATGTTATTCTGTTTTATGGTTTTAGTGATTTTTGATTTAGGGTTTTTGTATTGTTTATGAACTCTGTGAACTATAGAAGTTAATTGCATTTTTTGTATATAGCTATCCATCGATTTTCTGCATTTTCTACATTTTCTGTCAACTATAGTTAACTATAGATGTTAACTATGAACTCTGCATTTTGCTATGCTTACCCATTGATTCACTTGGCATATAATTTATTATTGTTTATGTTTGTATATAGTTATCTCAATTATGTTTTGTTTGTATATAGTTATCTTACTTATGTTATGTTTTAATTAATGTTCACTGTTATAGCTATTTTAATTAATGTTCAGTATTATAGCTATCTCAATTATGTTCTGTTTGTATATAGTTATCTGACTTATGTTCTGTTTTAATTAATGTTCATTATTATAGCTATCTCAATTATGTTCTATTTTAATTATTATGTATGTTTCACTGTTTTTCTTCACTTATTGTTCAATGATTCACTGTTATGTATGCTTCCCTTATTATTCTTCATTGTTATGTATGCTTCACTTCACTGTTATGTATGTTTCACTTATTATTCTTCACTCCTATGCTACCTTACTAATATATGCTTCACTTCATTATTATGTATGCTTCTTGTTATATATGCTTCATTGTTATGTATATTGTTTTTGATATTATTCTTCACTCCTATGCTATCTTACTAATCTATGCTTCACTTCACTATTATGTATATTGTTTTTTATATTATTCTTCACTCCAAACTTCACTGTTATGTATGCTTCACTTCATTATTATGTATGCTTCCTATTATGTATGCTTCACTATTATGCATATTGTATTTGATATTATTCTTCACTCTTATACTATCTTGATAATCTATGCTTCACTTCACTGTTATGAATGCTCATTGTTATTCTTCACTTATTCTTCAATTATTTTTTAAATAGATATAATTATATATGAGAGGCCATCGTAATCCGAGGGAGAAGTCAAAAAATTGGTCCAAAAATATTACGAAAGACCTTTTATTTATACTGCATAATAAATAAATAGAATTAGACAATTTAAATTTTGACAAACATGTATGGGAAGAAATTAGCAATAGACTTCTGGAAAAATATGACATTAGGTATGGGGTTGATCAGTGTAAGGGAAAGAAGAATCGCCTTCATCGTATCTTTAAAGACTTCCAAGAATTGATTAACCATACTAGGGTCACTTGGAATCCCTACATAAGGAGGATTGAGGCTAACGAAATTGTGTGGAATAGCACGGTATGTTTTTGTTAATAGGGTTAATTAGGTAGCATTTTAATAGAGTTTATTTTGTGTTTAGAGAGGAGGAAAAAAAGAGTGTTTCAAACAGTTTAAGAATGAGCCACCTGCCAACTATACATTGTTGGAATTGATTTTCCAAAATCAATCGGCAACTGTGGGATGATCGATCATCTACATAGGCGCATTTGAATTCATCTGAGGAGCGTCAATTAGAGGATCAATTTTTAGGACATAATGCATGCAGTAAGGAGCTTGTTGTGGAAGAGGAAGGGGAAGAGGAGGACACGGGGGATAACGACCAAGAAATCCCTCGATGTCCATCTGTTTCTTCAAGTCGCAGTCGCAGTAAGAAATAAGATAAATCGTCAGTGAGAACATCTGTAGAACATGAGAGGCAAAAGATGTATAAACTCATTAGTGAATACTTTGCAGCCCATCGTATTCGAAGTGAGACAGCCTCAGTATGTACTACACCCCCACCCGCATATGTTATTTTGATGTTGATTTTGGATATATCGCTGTTGTGATGTTGTTGTAATTAACAACAATGCTATAATGATGTCATATTTTGGATATAGTGTCGTGTTGCTTTAATTATATTATGTTGTAATGTTGTTTTGTATTATTTATTTATTTTTTATTATCGGCGAGAAATTGGAGACAATAACCAATCAATGGTTATGCGCACTTTTCTCATAAAGTTGTAAAGTAATATTGCCCATTATCATGTATTTATATGCATTGTTATTTTATATCAATTGATATTTTTTCGATCTAGGATTTTGATGTTATTGCATGGTTGTGTTGATTTTATCATTGTGTGGTTATTAGATAATTAGCAAATTACCTTTTTGGTGGACTATGAATTGAAGGTAGTCATCAACTAATGGTGATACACATTTTTCTTCATAATCATACATTTATATGATGATACAATGTTGCTATTGGTTATATTTCAATTGCTATTAGTTATATTGTTGTTGGTTACTAATTTTGGTTGTGTTGTTATGCTGGTTATAATTGAGTTGTGTTGTTGGTTCCTAATGATACGATGTTGCTATTGGTTCTTGTGCGTCTGTAATAAGTTCATATTTGCATCAGCAATTTGTTGATGTTGTTGGTTAGTCCGTAATATTACCATTTTGGTGTTGTTATTAGTTTGTAATAAGCACCTCAATAATGTAAAGAATAATTTGTATTGTTTAGCAACAAATTTAAATGAAACGATAATTTTATCTTAGTTGTTCTTATTACAAGTTCGAGTAATTTTTATTTGTCAATTGAATCGAATAAAAATTTCATATCAAACGACGATAATCATCTGCGACTATATGAACAAATAAGAACATACGCATACACATAATTATAAATAGTACAACACATATATGAAAATGATGACACTCCATATTTATGAAAATACAACACAAATAAAAATAAATAAGATCACACTTAGTCCATTTTTGCACAAATACAATATATGAAAATGATGACACACCATATTGGTGTAGGTGGATTAAGTGAAAATGATCACATAATTACTGCTAAGGCAGTTTCAATGATATTGTTAATATCGTATAGTTAATAATTAATCAATACTTAGTCCATATTTAGTCCATGCCGACGTACCATTTATTTACTACCTAGTCTATACTTAGTCATATCAATTAGTTAATACTTAGTTGATGTCGTGATATCATTTTATACTTAATCAATATTAGTGTAATTAGTTCATGCCGCAATACTTAGTCTCTACTACATGATGACTTTATTAGTTAATTAATTCATACTTAGTTGATATTTTTATTAGTTCATAACAACTATAAATAATTTAATAACATTCATTTTTTTTAATAGTATGATAAATTTAAAATATAATAATATTTTTAAATTTAAAAAACACATTTTAATATAATTATATTTATATTAACTAATAAATTATATTCATAATTATATTTATTTAATAATTAACATAATTCATATAGTTTTTAAGTTTGAGTTAAAAAAAATTATAATTAAATCTTGAAAACAAATACTATGTTTGATAAACAAACGCAGTTTCAATTTTGTCCTGAAAACAACCATCGAAAACAACATACAACAAATAAATCTATGTTTTCATTTCGCAAAACATGAAACTAGGACATGTCAAACAAACGTGTTTTCGCCAAATAATACAACTGAAAATAAAAACCCGAAACACGAAAATCCATTTCACTTTTCACCAAACGAAAATTATTTCTAAATTTTTGCAAACAAATGCGCATGTCACGCTCCAACTCATGGTCACGTGATCGGCTAGGGTATATGTGCCTATACCCCGCAGCCTAACCCATGCACATGCCTACTCATAAATAAACATAACGAAAGAATAACATTTTCATTATGAACGAGAAAAAAATGGAATTCCATTTAAGAAGTAAAATTTTTAACAAGTATTTAAAGTGCGAAAATAAATAAATCAAAGTTCAACAGTTTGTTCTTAACAAATGAAATCTGAAGACAAGACATAAATGTCCCCGAGGGACTACAATTCCAAAATATCAAATACAAGTGCATGACAAACTACCAAAGACTCGACTACGACCCCTAACTAGGACTGCTATAAGATCAATGCGACTCCTCTGCCCTCCAACCGCGCCAAGTGCTCCAGCCCACCTTATTGGTCAGGCTCTGCAAAAAAAAAGCAGAAAGAAATAATGGGTGAGTTCAAAAGAACTCAGTGAGCGGTTCTACCAACCCCCACCATAAAAAAAATCAACCACAGAGAGAAAGAATAAAATGCCATTGTCTCATATAGGGGTAATGCATCAAGTGGTAGAACTAGCTAACATGCCAACTGACCATCACATGCCCAAAGACAAATCATTTCACTAAGTAGTGAAATACAACAGGCCTCAGCTTATTCCTTAAAATATAGAAACTTGGGAACAATCGAGATTTTCCCGTCCGAACTTGTTCCACAAGAAACGTAAGAACAATCGAGATTCGTCCACCCGAACTTGTTCCTTAAACACAGGTTGGGAATTAGCCATCCAACCTTCTGGCCAAGCCCGCAATCCGGCTCCTATTCGAGCCTCTTCGCCATTCACAAAGATATGACGCTAACAAGACCTAAGTCAAGTGTCTCACACGGTGTCTTAGGGATGTCTTTATTGGGAAACACCGCAACACCCAATACCCGATCCCAACTCCTAGACCCGTAATATCATAAACCAATGAGGTTTTATTTCATGCACATAATTTAATTTTGTTGGCTCTTAACAGATTATGCTTCCCCTTGAATTTTAATTATGCAATTAAAATTTTCATTTGCCAAAATTAGGGTTTTGTTTTTAGTTTACTGTTGAGCCCAAAACTGGTGCACCCAAGTTGAATCTAACTTCCAATGTGTATCTTATGGATCCAGACTATGTTTTTTGGTCAAAATGATAGGTTACATGACTATATTCAGTAAACTATACACATCACAACAAGGATTTCAAAATCAGCCCTAAATCCACAACTCAACATAAAGTTTTTAGCAAAATTGAGTTTTCAGCATATCAAGTATTTAATCCGAAATTTACGAAAATTACATCCTTAATTTCTATCATAACATATTTATAATGTTGAGACAAATCTCACCAAGATAGAATCATATTTATTAACAAGATTAGTAAGCATCAACATCATCTTTAAAATAGGATTTAAGCTTCATGGTCAAGAACCCACATCAAGAACACCTATGACATCAAGATCAAATCCTTACCTATGTAAAACATGATTAATACCCAAAAAATCACAAATTTAATTACAAGATATGCATAGACATTATAGGAACCTAAATAGGTAAATAATTCAAGACAAGGGTCACAAAATAAACAAGAATCATCTCTTAGGTATTTCATTAAACATCTCGAGGGTACCCCTACTTCCACCTTGGCCGAGCACCCCTAGGGTAGTCCTAGGGCTGCCAAGCCACAAAGGGGAAACCTCGGGTCCCCTTCCACAAGTTGACACAAGAATTCAGCGATCAAAATACAAAAATCGACGGGAAACAACAAGAACGTCACAACACCCAAATCGGCTCAAGAACACGAGAGAAAACCCAAGAAAAGGAGGTGTAAAACCAATCACCTGATTAGGAAGAGAAATCGGGGAAATTTCGAATTGGCAGCTTTCGAATCTGGCCTCAAAGGGGGGGGGGGGGGGGGGGCTGGCTTCTCCTCTCTCTAAGAATGGCTCTCTCTAAGAAGAAGAGAGAGGGGGGGAGAAGGGCTCGACTAGGCTCTTCTCCTCGGCGGCTGGCTTCAAAGGAAGGGGGAGAGAGGCGGCGGCTCCCCTCTCTCTCGGCAGCTGGCCTTCAAAGGTGGTGACTCCAAGAGGAGGAGAGGGGCGGCTCGGCTGCTCCTCTCTCTAAGAATCTTGTGCGGCTCCAATAGCGAGCCGCATGCCTAAGGGGGGATTTATAATTCCCTCGTCAAACCCTCAACCCTTATCAAACCCGTATCTACCTCGAGTCCGAATCCAACCCGCTAACCCACCTTAGCTTAATTAAACTCATGCTCCACACAAGCATAAAAACGTAGGCACACCCAAGCAATGCAACTTAATCAATCAAACACATAAAGTATAAAATCTACGTTTTATCTTACCCAAGCTCTCAAGCTCGCACCGGACTATGAGTCGACTCGTCTCGACCTCGAACTAGCCTGCTAGGCTGACAATCACAAACAATGCAAAATTATATATTAATATCTATGATATTACAATCCTTCATACTTAAAGAAAATTCATCCTCAGATTTTGAAAAAAGAAGCTTAAAGACTCACCAGATCATCAAACAACGAAGGATATCGCTCCCTCATATCCTGCTCCACCTCCCAGGTGGCCTCCTGCCCGGAATGGTGCTCCCACTTGATCTTAACCAAGGGAATCTCCTTGGACCTCAATTTTTTGATCTGCCGGTCTAGCACCTCAACTGGTCGCTCCTCATAGGTGACTACTGAATCCACCTCCACTGCGGTAGACTCAATCACATGGGACTTATCCCGAACATACTTCTTCAGCATAGATACATGGAACACCGGAGGTAAAGCCAACTCATATGCCACAGCTCCCCTTTAGCAAACTCTACTTCCCTGACCTTTCCATCAGCATACATCTTATGGCGACTCTGAGTTACCAATAACCTCTCCCTAATTTGCTTTACCTTTTCTACTGCCTCCTCAACCATGTCGGGTCCCAGGATAAGGGAATCACCTACCTCAAACCAGCCTATAGGCGACCTGCATTACCTCCCATACAATGCCTCAAAAGGGGTCATCCCGATGCTGCTATGTTAGCTATTATTGTAAGCAAACTCAATCAAGGGTAAGTGTCTCTCCCAACTGCCCTCTAAATCTAGGACACATGCTCTCAGCATGTCCTCCAATGTCAGAATGGTTCAATCCGATTGACAATCTATCTGAGGGTGAAATACAGTGCTTAACCGAACCCGAGTGCCCAACGCCTCATGAAAAGATTACCAGAATCGAGCTGTAAAGTGAGTACCCCGACCTGAGATGATCATAACAAGAACACCATGATATGCGATGATCCGATCCAAAAATAACCTCGCATATTGCTCGGCTGAAAAGGTCGTCCAGACTGGTATGAAATATGACATCTTGGTTAGGCAATCCACCACCACCCAGATAGAATCATTGCCCTTCCCAGACTTTGGCAACCCTGTCACAAAATTCATGATTATATTTTCTCATTTCCACTCTAGTACTCTTAAGTTTTGGAGCAATCCTACCAGCTTTAAATGTTCGGCCTTAACCTGCTGACACACCAGGCACTTAGACACGAACTCTGCCACTTCTCTCTTCATGCCTTTCCACCAATAATTTTGCCTTAGGTCACGATACATTTTCGTGCCTCTCGGATGCATGGTGTATGTAGATCGATGAGCCATCTTTAGCACCTGCCTGTGAACCTCAGCCATGTTTGGCACTACTATCCTGTTCTTAAACCTCAGAACGCCCTCCGAGTCAATACCAAAACCATTATCTGCATCGCATCTCCTGGCCAGATCCTTAGTGAGTGCACAAAAAACATCCTCTTCATGCGCTGCCCGCAGCATGTCTACCAACGTGGACTGCACCCTCAGGTGAGCCACCAATGCACCAGAAGTTGATAATGACAAGACTGCCCCGCCATCCAAACACATGGCCAAATCATGAGCCAACGACCTCCTCATGACTGCCAAATACGGTAGACTGCCCATAGACTTCCTGCTCAAAGCATCTGTCACCACATTAGCCTTCCCCGGATGGTACATGATCATGCAGTCGTAGTCCTTCAAAAGTTCAAGCCATCTTCTCTGCCTCAGGTTCAACTCCTTCTGGGTGAGCAAATACTAGAGGCTCTTATGATCAGTGTATATCTCACAAGCCTTGCTATAAAGGTAGTGACGCCACTGCTTCAATGCAAACACTACTACTGCTAGCACAAGATCATGAGTCGGGTAATTCTTCTCATGGACCTTCAACTACCGGGAGGCATAAGCTATCACCCTGCCATTCTATATTAACACACAACCCAAGTCAACTCGGGAGGCATCACAATAAACAACGAACCCTCCCGAGCCCGAGGGTACTGCTAGAACTAGTGCCGACGTCAAACGGTCCTTGAGCTTTTGAAAGCTCTCCTCGCACTTACTGTCCCAAACGAACTTAACCTTCTTCTGAGTTATGCGAGTCAATGGCGCTGCAATTCTGGAGAAATTCTCCATAAATTTCCTATAATAACCTATCAACCCTAGGAACCTGCGAATCTCTGTGACATTAGCCAGCCTCTCCCAATTCTGAACTACTTCTATCTTTGCGGGGTCCAGGTTTACCCTTTCCCTGGACACCATATGGCCAAGGAATCCTACACTCTCCAATTAGAACTCACACTTGGAGAATTTGGCATATAATCCATGTTCCCTGATAGTCTCCAGAACTACCCTCAAGTGGTCAGCATGCTCCTCCCTACTTCTGGAATATATCAAAATATCATCAATAAACACTATCACAAATTTATCCAAGTATTCCCTGAACACTCGGTTCATTAGATCCATGACTGTCGCAGGTGCATTAGTCAGCCCGAATAACATAATCAGGAACTCATAGTGACCATACCTCGACCTGAAAGTCGTCTACGGGATGTCACTATCCCGGATTCTCAACTGATGGTACCCTGACCACAGGTCAATATTGTAGAAGCACTGAGCCCCTTGAAGCTGATCAAACAAATCGTCGATCCTGTGCAGCGGATAACGATTTTTCACTGTCACCTTGTTAAGATGCTGATAATCAATGCACATCCGCATAGACCCATCCTTCTTTTTCACAAAGAGCATTGGAGCACCCCAAGGCGAAACACTTGGGCGAATGAAGCCCAACTCAAGTAGCTCCTACAACTGAGACTTCAACTCCATTAACTCAACTGGTGCCATCTGATACGACGGAATGGAGATCGACTTTACCCCAAGCTGCAAATCAATACAAAATTCGATCTCCCTCTCTAGGGGCAAACATACAGCTCCTCTAGAAATACATCAGAGAACCCGCATACCGCTGGCGTTCCCTCAATGCCCTTAGCCATGGCTCCGCTCCCCTCTACCACAAACACAAAGGCCATGAAGGATTGACAACCGCCTAGAAGTAGCTTCTGAGCCTTGAGAACTAAAATTATCACCAATGTATCCCCTATTCCCTCACCCTGGAAGGTAAACTGGGGCAATCGGAGCTTACTGAAGGTCATAGTCTTAGCCTTGCAGTCCACTGAGGCAAAATGGTCCGCCAACCAATCCATGCCCAAAATCACATCAAGCTCTAGCATCGACAGGAGTGTCAATTTGGCCATCAGCACGTGCCCACAAATGACCACCTCGCAGTCCCGAAAGACTGTCTCTGCCAGCACTGAATCGCTCGTAGGTGTAGACACCACAAGAGGCAAATCAAGTATAGGGGGTTTCCCTGACAACTTAGTAGCAAACAATGCAGATACAAAAGAATGTGTAGCACCTGGATCAAACAAAATATAAGCAATAGCAGAACCAATAATAAGGTCGCTCTACACTCATAATTTATATTTCCTTAAATCTAAGGGAAAGATCCTCCAGTCAATCCAAAATTTTGGCTATAGGGGAAATTTACCATCAGCCAACCCCTACAGATCCCTTCTGTAGAACTCTATCAACCGCCCCCCTAAGATCCTTAGGGCCTTCCTACCCAAACTGCACCATAGATATTTAAACTATATGATGAGAACCAATGAATCATTCAAGATACTAAGAAAATATTGCAATGATCTCTAATCCAAGCACCCATACAAAGGTAGACCCCAAAAATGGTGCACTCTCTAGCACAGGGCCATTCGCGGCCTCAAGTTGTGCTACCCCGGGACTGTCCCAGTTCCTCCTTAACTGGTCATCTACTTTTACGACCCCGGCCCCACCGGCAACCTCCACTCTGGCCTCGGCCTTGGCCCTGCGTGGAGTTACTACCACTACCGCTCTATGCGGCATTAAAAGCCTCCATCACACTATAGCCACTAGAAAGAAAATATCATTAATAAATGAAACGATTCACCCTTGAATCTTAAAATAAACTAACCACATGTCGCGCTGAGGTGTAGACAATAGCCCATTGATCTCATGACACAATCCCTACCGTATACTCACATGCTAACAATGCCCTATACGGTAAATAAACTCTAGGTCGTAGTTAGACCGAACCACATGCTCTGATAGAATATTGTCACGCCCCAACTCAGGGTCACGTGACCGGCTAGGGTATACGTGCCTATACCCCGCAGCCTAACCCATGCACATGCCTACTCATAATGATAACAGAACTTATTCCTTAAATAAAATCACTCGGCAATAATTGAGATTTGCTCGTCCAAACTTGTTCCACGAGAAACGTAGGAACAATCGGGATTTGCCCATCTGAACTTGTTCCCATTAAGTTTTTAACCTCAATCCAAACGGGTCCTTAGGAAAATTTTCCCAGAAAATTAGGATAAAAATTTGCTTATGCTTGTTTACTGGTTTTAATCCAAATTATTTTTTTGATTAATTACTGAAAACAAATGACTCAAAACTCTACTACACCACTAGTGATATTTATGATTTGAACTTCCAATTATATTTAATTCTGGTCTGAATTTTTAATTCAAATCAATTAAATTCAATTGTGCTAATATTTTCATTTGATGCATATACTGATTATATTCTATTTATAAATTTAAACATAATTCGAGAACGAAATGAAGTAGACGATTATTTGAAAGTTCAATTAAATATTTATTATAATATAGACAGTCCAATTGAATAAAAGTAGCCATTAGGCGGATCAAATCTTAGTATAAATGAAAAAGTAAGTTTAATTCTAACTTGATTGGACATTCTGGTAGAGGAAGAAGTGCAGATTTGATCTTATAAATTTTTAATTTTTTGGACTTTGATCCTATAAGTTTCATTTTAATATTTTTGGTTCTGTAAATTTACTTTGCAGTACAGATTTGGTCTTACCCGTGACGGTCCGTTAACTCTCTGTCAATATGGACTAACGTCGTTCATACACGTTAAAATATTTGGTCCTATAAATTTCATTTCGAAATTTTCAGTCCTATATATTTGCCCCATAGCATATATTTGGTCATATATATTTGCCCCGTAGTACAAATTTGATCCAATATATTTACCTCATAGCACAAATTTAATCATATTCGTGATAGTCTGTTAACTCCTCGTCCATAAAAAAATAAACGGTGTTATGTCCATATTGACAAAGTTAATGAACCGTCATGAATATGATCAAATCTATGTTACGAAGCAAACTTATCTATGTTACGGAGCAAATTTATTCGGTCCGTCATATCGATTTGGTCCTATCCACGACGGTCTATTAACTCCGTCAACATGGACATAACGTCGTTTATTTTTTCGTGGACAGAGAATTAATGGATCGTCGCGGATAGGACTAAATCTGTGCTACAGAGCAAACATATAAGACCAAATCTGTTCTACGGGGCAAACATATAGGACTGAAAATTTTGAAATAAAACTTACAGGACCAAATATGTCAACGTGAATGAACGACGTTAGTCTACATTGACGGAGAGTTAACGGACCGTCACGGATAAGACCAAATCTGTATTACAGAGCAAACTTATAAGATCGAAAATATCAAAATGAAACTTATAAAATCAAAGTCTAAAAAATTAAAAATTTATAAGATCAAATTTGCACTTCTCACTTCTAGTAAATATAACGTTATTTGGGCGTGGGCAAAAGAACTCATTCGGTTCAGTACTAAGTACTTGAAACATAAATTTATCCAACTTGACTCGAAGCATACTCAAACTTTTTATTTGAAGTCTATTTTTTTATCATATTTAAAAAGAAACAATTAAATATTATACTTCACTTGAAATTTTTGACTTGAAAATATCCAAGTCGAAATCCAATTGGGTCCAAGTTGATCCCACCCCTAATATTATATCAGCCAAGCATGTTAATAACAAAAACAATATTAGGTCTAATTAGTGACAAATATGATGATAATTCAAACTAAGTTTGTTTAAAAATTCAACTAAATCACCAAAATTAGACAAGCGGGTTGTTGCATGAATAAAAAAGTAGATGAAGAAGAGTGAAAAAACACGTACATGTGGTAGACAAAAGAAATGTTGAGAAATAGAGGAAATGTTGTCCATTGTATCTACCACTTGCTATGCTCGATTCTTCCATATGAATACGGTGGGAATTAATCTCCAATTTTTGAAAAAGGAACGGTCAAACTGTGGTCAGTTCATCGTCATTGATGTTGATCTCAATTAGTCTAATTTATCGTGATTTAGCATGGCTTCTCTATCATTTGGAGTTTGGGGAATTACTTTTAAGTATGCAATATTTACTATTTCTAAAATCACAAACTATAAAAGGGCTATTCCGATCATTTTGTAAACAGTTTAATACAAAACAGACTAGTTCAGTACAGTATAGGACAACATAAACAATAGTCTTATGTTCATTACGTATGGTACTGAACATCAAATCTAGTACAGTCATGCATTCGTTTCGTATTATCACACTACATGATAAGATAATTTGACGAAAATATCATTTGTACTATTTTTTATTTGTTTCATTATATAAAAATACTAGACAAGATCTTAAATTATTGTAATAATAAAGTATTTATTTTAAGAGATAAACCCAATTTTGGTCCCTATAGTTTCACTGTTTTTTAGTTTTGGTATCTATAGTTTAAAAATTTTGATTTTAATTCATGTAATTTCACTCCGTTAGAAACTTAGTCTATGTCGTCATCCCGATAACTAACGATGTTAAATATTATCTCGCGTGACAATCAATTGTTGACATGATAGTTAAATTAATTTTATCCATTATCATGTCATTTAAATTAGGGCTATTAGACGAAAATGACCATAACTTTCGCGAATTTTTTAATTTTGATCAATCATTTGATTAGTCTCTATTGTATATAAGAATTTACACATTGGTTCCAATTATAGCCTACTGTCTACCAATCGTGAGTATCTCCATTATTTTATTGACGTGACGATCCAAAAATAATTTAAAAATACACATCAAGTTCAATACAAATCAAGTTACTTTTTAATGGGTCACACACACACATACTCTTTCTCTCTCTCTTCTTCGCCTCCTATCATCTGCTTCTTATGCTCACCATTCCTATATATTGAGCAATGTCTGCTACAGCTGCAACAGACGTTGCTTGTTCTTCCTTCTTTAAGCTCTCTACCCATTTCCTCAACCCACTCAACTCCTCCTCCTCCTCCTCCTCCTCCTCCTCCATTGTTACTTCTCTGCATTTGGTTGTTGCATTCGATTTCTCCGTACCTCTCTTTGTCTCTCACTGCCCTAATCCTCTCCCTGCTCTTCTTCTCCTCTCTTTCACTAGAGCCACGAGGGACGTCGCCTTTGTTGTCATCTTTGCCGTCGCCGTTGCCGGAGATGAGGAGAACTCTGTTGTCACCATGGCGCTGGAGGAGATGGTCGAGGACAACAGAATTCCCCACGAGGTGATGTTCCCTGCACGACGTCTGTGCGAATTGTACGTGTGCAATCTTCCAAGGAGTTGCGGTATCTCTCAGCTCTTGGATCTCTTTCAGCCTTAGGGCAGCGTGTTCTCCATCGAGGTGCACTTCCTATGTTGTTTTCCTCCTTGTTTCTTGATGAAGGCTGGTTCATTAATTAATAACCCTGTAACAATTAGTTAAACTCTTTTGTTAAGCTATTTTGTTCAAACTAGTTTCATTTCTTTATTTGTCAAAGTGGAGTTGTAATAATTAGACACATGGCTTGATATAGGGCCACGATTATGTCTCATCTCACGCGGGGAATGTTTAAATACCCGCTGTTTTCAATTTAAACAGATCATCATTTTATTTTCCACTAGTTTTACACTATTCTTCGTGTAACCAGAATCATGGAATGAAATAGAATCCTCAATTTTGCAGCGACTGATGATTCGTTTGAATCCTTAATTGGGTTTGTCATTCCTGTGCGCATCAATTGGTATCAGAGCAAGGATGTTGCCGAGCTCAAGTACCAATCCTGAAGACGGGAGGAATCCCTCTTCCAGATCGGCAATAACTTTGGATTTTCTATGGCGAGAGATCCAAGAGCTTGGCCGCAAGATGGATGAATTGACGAGGGAGGTGCGTCAATCCTCAATTCGCACTTCAGTGATCCCTGAAACCAATCCACCACAAGGCCGAATTATGGCTCGGGATCTGTCTCGACTTTATCATCCTGGAGCGACAATGATCTGCCCGATCGCCAACCCCAGATCTGATGGCTACGATCATGAAGAGCAGTACTCCTCTCACCTCTGGATGAATAAGACTCCCCTTGAATTGGATTCTGATGATGAGCTCGAAGCTACATTGTTCGGTCCTCCACTGCGGCGTCATTCACAGCAACCATTTGGTCGAAATCCGCCCCAAATCATGCAAACGGGAAGGTACTCCTTGAACCCTGATCATTCTGAATACCGAATGTAAATGGACATACCTTTCTTTGATGGACAACTACATATAGAGAATTTTTTAGACTGGATACATAGTGTTGAGACATTCCTCGACTACATGAACATCCCGGAACATCAGCAGGTCAAACTAGTGTCTTATAAACTAAGAGGAGGAGCTTCTGCTTGGTGAGATCAGTTCCAAGAGAATAGACTGAGAGAAGGGAAAGAAAAGATCAAAACTTGGTCGCGGATGAAGCAATTAATGCGCTTGAGGTTCTTACCAGCTAACTTTGAGCAGATACTCTACCAACAGTACCACCACTGCCATCAGAGGAGTAGGAGTGTTATTGACTACACCAAGGAATTCTACAGGTTGAGTTCGAGAAATAACCTACTTGAATAAGAGGCACAACAAGTGGCTTGATACATCAGCGGGTTGAGTTTGCCAATTTAGGAAAAACTCGAACTCAACAGCATCTGGACATTGAATGAAGCTGTCAATATAGCCCTGAGGGCAGAGAAGCATCTCTCTCGAGTGAACACAAAAGTGAACACTAGATGGTGGTCTTTAGTTGATTGTTATTCAGATAAGGGCAAACAAGTAGTGCGGACTCAGAGTGTTACTCAACATCAAAAATCTCAGATTGCACAGTCACCACATACCTCTAATACAAGGGTTGGCCAATCACCTAAACCAGATAGTGACAGTACAGTCACTGAGAAAACCACATATAAGAATCCAAGGTTTTAGAACCCCTATCAGAAATTTTTTCCTTTGAAGTTCTATAAATGCAATGCAGTAGGCCACAAATCCAGTGATTGCCCGAGAAGAAAAGTTTTGCAATTAATTGAACAATTTGAAGAAGATAGTGAGAATGTTGAGGAATAGCTATATGAAGAAGAAACTCAGTTAGAAGGGGATGAGGGTGAACCACTGATGTGTATTCTACAAAAACTACTGATAACTGAGAGGTAGCCAGAGTACACCCAGAGGAATGAAATATTTAGAACAAAATGCACTATCCTTGGCAAAGTTTGTGACTTAATTATAGATGGAGGCAGTAGTGAAAATGTAGTTTCGAAGGCTATGGTAAAAGCATTGCAACTGCCTAGCATTCCACATCCCAATCCATATAAGTTTGGTTGGATAAGGAAGGGAGTAGATATTACAGTCAAAACTCAATGTGTAGTTCCTCTCTCTATTGGAACAATGTACAAGGATGAAGTTTCATGTGATGTGCTTGATATGGATGCCTGCCACATACTGCTAGGAAGGCCTTGGCTTTTTGATAGAGAAGTATCCCATAGTGGCAAGCAAAACACTTATTCATTCACTTAGAATAACAGAAAACTCACATTGTTACCTTTGGGATCAAAGCCTGGGACAATTTCAAACTCCAATCAGAATAGTAAGTGCAATAAAAACAAAGGAAACCCCACTGAAGTTTCAAGGAATAACTCTACTGCAGATGGAACTCCTCAGGCCAGGGATATTATAATGGCTTTAGTTCTGAAGAACTCTGAACCAATAAATGCACTAGCAATTCCTGCCAAGGTTCAGCCATTATTAAACAAATATGCTGACTTGCATCCAAATGACTTACCATCTGAACTACCTTCATTAAGGGACATACAACATTGCATAGACTTTATGCCAGGAGCCACTCTACCTAATTTTCCACATTATAGGATGAGTCCTAAAGAGCATGACATCTTGCAAGGCATAGTTGATGACCTACTCAGTAAGAAACTCATCCGACAGAGCACAAGTCCTTGTGGAGTGCCAGCATTATTGGTACTAAAAAAGGATAATACATGGAGGATGTGTATTGATAGTAGAGCTATCAACAAAATTACTGTAAAATACAAGTTTCCCATACCTTGGCTAGAGGACATGTTGGATAAGTTAGAAGGTTCAACTATTTTTTTCAAACTGGATTTAAAAATCGGATACCATCAAATCAGAATTAGACAAACTGATGAATGGAAAAGTGCTTTTAAAACCAAGGAAGGATTGTATGAGTGGCTGGTGATGCCCTTTGGGTTGTGCAATGCACCAAGCACTTTCATGCGGCTGATGAACCAAGTTCTCAAACCATTCATAGGAAAATTTCTTGTAGTCTATTTTGATGACATACTAATATACAGCAAGGCAGAGCAGGAGCATATGCAACAACTAGAATTGGTCTTTCAAGTGCTCAAGGAAAATAAGCCATACTTGAAATTCATAAATAAGCTATACTTGAAATTCATAAATGTGAATTCTTCACAAGCAAATTACTCTTCCTTAGATTCATTATCAGTCATGAAGGCATTCATACTTATCCAAGGAAGGTGAGGGCAATCCTAGAATGGCAAACTCCAAATAACATCATAGAGCTGAGGAGTTTCCTAGGATTAGCAACATTCTATAGAAGATTCATAAAATGATTCAGTGAGTTGGCAGCCCCTTTGACTAATAGCTTGAAAAAGGGCCAGTTTATTTGGGGACAAGACCAAGAAAACAGTTTTTCTCTATTGTAAAAGAAATTAACTGAAGCACCAGTATTAGCACTGCCGAACTTTGATAAAACTTTTGAATTGGAAACTGATGCATCTAAAAATGACATTGGGGTAGTATTGATGCAACATGGGCAAGCCCATTGCATATTTTAGTGAAAAGTTGAGTGAGGCCAGACAAAAATGGTCGACCGAACAAGCTAATAGAATGGCGATGCAGCCCATTCGGTCGACCGACTGATCGATCGAAGATCGCAAAAATCTGGCAGAAGCCATTCGGTCGACCAGTCGGTCGACTGAATGTGGCAAAGGGCAAATAGCTGGGCTGCGTCAGTCGACCAGCCGATCGACTGACAGAGGCGAAAAATTGGCAGAAAGGTAGCGGTCGACCGACCTAAAGATAGCCTCATTCTCGCGACTCGCTGCAGCAATTCGGTCGACCGAATGTCGAAAGATTTGTTGGCGGTCGACCCAACGGTCGACCGACCTCTCTCAGCTGCGAGCGGTTGCACTAGCCGGTCGATCCATCGGTCGACCGACAGATCGACTGGCCACGGCCGAACGGGCTCAACGGTCGACTTTTCACCCATTGAACGGTTCGTTCGAGTGAGGGGTTATAAATACCCCTCACCGAACTTCATTAAACACTTTTTGCAATCTTATTTGAGCATTAAAAAGAGTTCTTTAAAGCCTTCAAAGACCTTCACCTGCGCACGCCCTCTGCTTCCATTCTCAACAGCAAATTCAAGCGTTGCTTCTTTCTGCTTCAACTTGGCTGCAATCCTTGGTGTCATCATCTTGCGAGTTGAAGACAAGAAGGCGGTGGAAAGAAGCTTGGTTTAATCTTTGATTCCTTAGCCCTTTCCTTGTATTTGATCCTTATTGTATCTTGTTTTCTAGTTTGAGATAGCTTGCTAGGTGTGCTAGGAAACACTTAGGGTAAACTTTCTAGAATTGTGTTTTGCCTAGGTGAATAGGATTGAGGTGTTCTCCAAGTGAGGGAGAAGGGTGTCCTCAAGTGTATTCAAAGGGAAACATAAATTCTATAAAGTATTATTTAGAAATCCTTGGTAAGGAGCCAAGGTAGTGGAGCTAGTAGGCGGTTGGCCGAACCACTATAAATATTATTGTTTGCATTATTTATTTACTTTCTTTTATCATTGACATTGAATTGAGATCATATCAACCATCAAAGAACAATTGCATTAAGCTAAGATAAAATTGAGCAAAAGAAAATTTAAAAAGGGGACTGACACTATTCAACCCCCCTTCTAGTGTCAGATTTCACACAACAACTTCTATGCGATGCTTATCTTCTTGTGACTTCATGCGTTGTTGTGCACACGTTAAATTTTCTTTGAGTTGGCGGAGCACCTCATCTCTTCGGTTTAACTCTCTATTGACTAATGGATTGTTTGCAGACCCTGGAAGGTATCGTAGAGGTGTTGGTGGCTCCCGACCATATAATGCTTTGAATGGCGACATGTTGGCCGACGATTGGTATGTAGTGTTATACCAAAATTCTGCCCATGGTAAGTACCTCGCCAAGGATGAAGGTTCCTCAGAAACAAAACTCCGTAAGTACATTTCTAAGTAGGGATTTAAAGCCTCGATCTGTCCATCTGTCTGAGGATGGTACGCCGAGCTAAATTTAAGTGCAATCCCCTGTAGTTTAGCCATCTCTCGCCATATGCTTCCAATGAAATGTCCATCCCTGTCGCTGAAAATTGATCGTGGCACACCATGAAGCTTGATGACTCCTTCTACCAATGCCTTAGCAACCCGCTCACTAGTATACTTTCTTGGTAGAGCTAGAAAATGATCGTACTTGGTCAGTCGATCAACGACCACCAGAATGTCTGTCTTCCCCTCCGAGATGGGAAGGTTAGTGATGAAGTCCATTGCGATATCCTCGAAAACTTCATCGGGAATAGGCAATGGCTGCAACAACCCTGCTGGTGACAATTGCTCAACCTTCATTCTTTGGCATATCTGACATTCGCGGACAAATGCCTCAACGTCTCGGCGCATTGTTTGCCAGAAGAAGCTCGCTGCAATCCATCGGTATGTCTGATCTATTCTTGAATGTACGCATAATATTGAAGTATGGTATTCCCTTAGGATCATAGTTCTCAGAGTTTTATCATTCGGTACCATGAATTTCTTCTTATAGAGTACTATTGAAATCAGGTAAGGTCAACATTGGATCCTGACTCAGTAGTTCTTTTAGTCGATCAATGGAATGTTGAGCTTGTTCAGTCCACTCAAAGGCATCCTTAAGCAATAAGTTTGAAAGAGGAGCTGCGATACTTGCGAAACCTTTAATGAAATGCCTATAATATCCTGCCAATCCGAGGAAGCCTATTACTCCCTTGACATTGGTAGGTCTTTGCCATGATTGAATAGCTTGGACCTTGTTAGGATCAACCTGCAGTCCTACCTCAGAAAGAGAATGCCCCAAGTATTCAATGGTGGCGCAACCGAAGCTAACATTTAGCTCTCTTTGTTGGCTTAAGGTTTTCAACCTTGGTCTTAATCTCGGTTTTGATGATAACAAACATGGAATTAATGGTTCATTAAGAATATCTTTCAGGTTCCATATCAGTTAGTGCTCGATGTCCTCGATTCAAAATATCTAAGATATAGCAAAGTCGGAAGGACATTGGTCAACGCATTCGGGTTCGTCGTGGAAATTTCTTGAAGCTCGACGTGTGCACCAAAGTCATATTGGATGAGTCCAAAGATCATATGGAAAGCTCTCCAAGTTGATGCTCGTTGAAAGCCGAAACTTGAAAATGAAACGCGCAAGAAGAAGGCTGAAAAAATCAAGTTCAACCTAGGTTCGGTCGACCGAATGGAGTTTGAATATTGGCAGTAGCCAATCGGTCGACCCGTCGGTCGACCGAATATGGTGTAGAAATTGGCTAAGGCTACTTCTGTTGACCGGTCGATCGACTGACAGAGGTGAAAAATTGGCAATGCGTGCGTTGGTCGATCGATCGGTCGACCAGATTGTAGATCGCGATTACGCACCTCCAGCTTAACCACATCGATCGACCGATCGGTCGATCGGATTGCGGATCGCAAGTCTCGTGACTCATTCGGTCGACCCGTCGATCGATCGAACAGAGTGTTTAGGTGAGCGGTCGCTGGCAGTCGATCGGTCGGTCGATCGACGATCGATCGGACAAGAGTCGGAACAGCTATAACGGCTAGTTTTTAGCCCGTTGAGCTGCCGTTTCTTTGAGAGGTTATAAATATCCCTCATCTAACTCCTTTAATCTCGCTTACAGATTTTATTGAGCATTAAAAAGAGAGTTCTGAGCCTTCTAAAGATCGATTGCAGTGCGCTCTGCTCTTCCGTCAACGTTCTTCTTCAAGCGCTATCTGCTCCTCAACTCTGCTACGACTCAAGCTCATTTACTGGCAAGTTGAAGGCTCGAAGGCTTGGAAAAAAGCACTGATTCTTGGTTTTATTCTGTAGCTATTTTCATTGTAATATTTATTGTTATTTGAACGGGTTTACTTATTGAAGTTGAGTTTGTTTAAGACCTAGTGTCAGGTCTTGAATATAAGTGGTTACCTGCGTACAGAAGGTGTAAAGCCACTTGTGTAAACATAGCTTACTAGGATTAGTGAGGTATCCCTTAGGGTTGAGGTGGAAGAGAACTCTCGATAAGAAGACGGAGACTTCCGGGTGTGGAAATGTCTTAGATTTAATCTAGTAAACCTAGTTAGGAAATCCTAAGCGGGGTGCTTAGGTAGTGGAGTAGGCATTGGGGCCGAACCACTATAAATCAGTGTGTTAGCTTTGATATTCTATTTGTGCTTAATTGTCTTATTTTTGCTTCCGCATCTAGTCGATAAATAGCGATTTGCCTAAATAATTTAAGAAACGATTAAAACTGGAATTAGGCAATAAGAATTAGTAAACACACTATTCACCCCCCCTCTAGTGTGTCATTTCATCCAACAATTGGTATCAGAGCGGGTCGTAGATTGTGATTTCACCACCCCTTCTACAATTTATCTCGATCCTAGAATGGCACTAGAGTCGGTAGCATCTTCACCTCCTAGGTTCGATGAATCGAACTTTGATCTTTGGAAGTCTGGGATGTACACTTACTTAAAGACTAGAGGTCTTGATGTTTATAACATGATTAAACTAGAATACATTGAACCTAAAGTTGACATGCATGATTGGAGTGAATATGATAAGAAAATATTTCAATTTAATGAAGATGCTATGTATAACATTTTTTATACCTTACCTTATAGCATCCTTGAAAAAGTCATGCATTGCACTTCGGCTTTTGATATTTGGACAACATTAAATATGTTATATGATTATGCTAAAACCGAAGAGATTAATACTTTTGTTGAGGGTGGTGATGACAATGGTCATCCCCCTAGTACTAACCTCGGTCTTGAAGAAGAAATCCAAAAAGAAGAAGTGTGCTTCTCCATCCACATCCAAATCAAGTGAAGCCTCTTCTAGACATGACGATGAAGCTACATTAAACTTTTGCCTCATGGGTCTTAACGATGAGGTAAAGTCTTCCGCTTCTTGTCATAATAGTGATTCTAGCAATTCAAGCTCATTTGACATGTCTTATGATGAGCTAGTTGATAAATGTAGAAAAATGTATGAATTGCTCATGAAAAAGAACAAGGAAATAAAGAAAATTAAAAAGGAGAACTCTAAGCTTACTAGTCACTTGCATGCCTTAGAAGTTGAAAATGAAAAATTGAACACTAGTATGCTTGATACATGCCATGATGATTTGAAGCTTGAAATTAAGAACTTAAAACATAGAAATGAAAAGTTAGAGATTGAAAAATGATGAATTATTAAACAAGACATCCAAAATTAGAAATGAAAATGAGAGCTTGAAAAATAGATTAAAACTTAAGGGTAATGATTCTTCAAATGATTTCAAAATGGAAAATAAGAGTTTGAAAAATGAAAATTATTTGTTGAGATCTCAATCCCATGCATTGCATAAGTCCATTAATGACTTGAAAAATGAGGTTGTTCTCTTGAGTAAGAAAACACATAATTTATCAAATGTTTCATCCTTTAGAAACTCTAGGAAGAAAAATATTTTGATTAAGAATGCTCATACCCATCATCATTCTCATGTCAAGCATTCTTCCTTTAAATCTCATGTCCATGTTAAAAATGAAAAGAAAAAGTTTCATGGACATTGTTTTTGTTGTGGTATATATGAGCATGCCATCTATGATTGTGCTTTTAAAGTGAACCCTAGTGTTGTTAAGACACTTTGGGTACCTAAGCCCATTAACCCCCAAGGACCCAAAGGCATTTGGGTACCAAAGGTTTCTTGCTCTCTTGTAGGGGGAGCTACCACACAAGGATAAAGAGAAGTGAAGAGTTGAAGTTGATCATGGACTTAAATGAAGATTCATCCTTTGGTTGCAACTTCAAACCATCATGATGCCATATGTATGGAAATTGGCATCTTGGTACACTTTGTATCATCTCCTTAATTTGGTTGGTATTGTTGGCTTTAGGTTTTCAACCTTGGTCTTAATCTCTTAATCTCGGTTTTGATGATAACAAATATGGAACTAATATTTCATTGAGAATATCTTTCAGGTTTCATATCAATTAGCGTTTGATGTCATCGATCGAAAATATCGGAAGAAATCGGAAATCAGAAAGACATTGATCCTCACGCTCGGGTTCGTCGCGGAAGTTTCTCAAAGATTGACGAGTTCACCAAAGTCGCATTGGACGAGCTCAAAGATCACATGAAAAGCTCTCTAAGAAGATGCTCGTTGAAAGCCGGAACCCGAAAACAAAGCGCGGAAGAAAATAGGTTGAAAAATAAATTTCAGCCTAGGTTCGGTCGACCGAGCGGTCGACCGAATAGGGTAAGGAAAATGGCACCAGCCATTTCGGTCGACCGATCGGTCGACCGAACAGTGCCTAAAAGCTGCAGAGCTACTTCGGTCAACTGGGTGGTCGATCGATCGAAGCCCAAAATGGGCAGTAGCTCTTTCGATCGACCAACCAATCGACCGACCTGCGTTTGCTGAAGACGCAAGATCGTGGTGGTCGACCGACTGGTCGACCGAATGGCGGATCGCAAGTCTTGGGTCGGGAGGTCGACCCATCGATCGATCGTACACAGAGAGTAAGCGACGGTCGATCGGTCGATCGACCGAACAATCGGCCGGCGGCCTGCAACGGATAGAAAACTATCCATTGAGCTGCCGTTTCTTCAGGAGGGTATAAATATACCTCATACCACTCATTTAACCTTTCTCTCACTCTTACAGAAATAATTGAGCCATCAAATAGAGAGATCTAAGCCTTCCAAAAGATTAATCGCCTGCGCTTGGTTCTTCTGCGGGAATCTTCTTTAGGCGCACAGTCCGGGTGTGGAAGTGCTCTTGGTAGGAAGGCGGGATACTTCCGGGTGTGGAAGTGCCTTCGGTTGGAGAGCGAAGACTTTCCGGTGCAAAGTCCTCGTTGTAAGGAATCTCATTAATCTAGTTAAACTAGTTTGGAAATCCTAAGCGGGGTGCTTAGGTAGTGGAGTAGGCATTGGGGCCGAACCACTATAAATTACCGTGTTTGCATTGTTATTTATTATTGCTTGTGCTTAATTGTTTATATCGCTTCCGTATCAAATCATAAGATTGCAAATTGCCTAAACGATTTAAGAAAATGATTAAAATCAAATTTAGGCTAATAAATTTAGTAAACACACTATTCACCCCCCCTCTAGTGTTGCCATTTCACCTTCAATTGGTATCAGAGCGGGTTCGTAGCTTGAGATTTCACCATCTCTTCTACACCTTGTCTCGATCTTAAAAATGGCTCTAGAGTTGGTAGCGTCTATACCCCCTAGGTTCGATGAGTCAAACCTTGGTCTTTGGAAGGGTAGAATGTACACTTTCTTAAAAACTCAAGGTTTAGGTGTTTTTCATATGGTAAAGTCAAAATACATAGAACCTAAGGAAAATATGAATGCATGGACCCAAGAACAAATTGATATGTTTGAATTAAATGTTAAAGCTACAAACTGCATCTTTTGTTCTTTGGAAAATAATGTCTTTGAAAAGATCATGCATTGCACTTCCGCATTCGATATTTGGGCCACTTTAAATATGCTTTATAATTATGCAAAAACCGAAGAACTCAAAACGGTTGATGAGGGGAGTGATGACAATTGTCATCCACCCAATACTAATATGGTTTTTGAAGCCCATAGTGCCTCTAGTTATAGGAGCACTAAAAGTCGGAAAAGGAAGGTGATTTGCCATGTGTGTAAAGAAAAAGGGCATGTGATGAAAAATTGTCCTTCCATGAAGAACAAGGCAAAGAGGAGGTCAAATGCTTCCACATCATCCTACTCAAGTGAAGCATCCTCCTTTCATGACTATGAAGCCATCTCAAAAGAATGCCTCATGAATGATAACAATGAGGTACACTCCACTTCTTCTAGTCATGTTAATAACAATGATAGTATTAACTCATCTAGCTCTCATGATTTTGATGAATTGATGGATGAGTATAAAATCATGTATGCCTTGCTCTTAAAAAAAGATAAGGAAAACAAAAGGATAAAAAATGAGAATTCTAGACTTAGTTCACAGGTGCATGCTCTAGAATTAGAAAATGAGAAATTGAAATCTAGCTCTTTTGATCCTTGTCATGATATGTTGAAACTTGAGCTTAAGAACTTAAAGCTTGAAAATGAGAACTTGAAAAATGGTTTCAAAATTGAGAATGAGATTTTGAAAAATGAAAACTCAAAAATCAAAAATGAAAATTATATGTTGAAATCTCAAATGCATGCTTTACATAATTCCATAATTGATTTGAAAAATGAAGTTCTAAACCTAAACAAGAAAATGAATGAAATGAAAAATATTTTCTCATTTAAGAATTTTAGTAGAAATGATTCTTCAAAAAGGAATGTTTATGCTAACGTTAAATCTCATGTTAAACATTCTACTTTTAAACCTCATGATCATAAGGAGGGGAATGATGTTTCCAAGAATGCTCATATTCATCATGTTTCACATGACAAACATTCTAAAAATAAATCTCATGTCCATAGCAAAAACAAAAAGAAATTTAATGGATATTGCTTTTGTTGTGGTGTTTGTGGGCATGCCATCTATGATTGTGCTTTTAAAATGAACCCAAGTATTGTGAAGACACTTTGGGTACCTAAGCCCACTAACCCCCTAGGACCCAAAGGCATTTGGGTACCCAAGGTCTCTTGTTCTCTTGTAGGGGGAGCCACCACACAAGGGTGAGATGAAGTTGATTGATTGAAGTTTGGTATCATCTCCTATACTTTGGTATCATCTCCTATACCTCTTGTTTAAATTAGAGTTGGAGTTTGATATATGCTTAATATTAGTAGATTTCCCCGCTCTTAATATATTTTAAATGATTTTTGATTTTTTTTTTTATCTTCGGTCTCCTCGGAGACCTATGTAGCCTGTAATGGGCTCATGCGACATTGCGGTTCTAAATCGTAGGCTCATTGTGGCCTTTCGGTTTTCAACCAATAGGAAGAGTTGGAGATTTTATTTTTCAAATATTTCATATTTGAGATCTCTTGATTCATTTTGTTATCATGAATGATTTACATGAAAATAAATCCATGCTATTTAGTGAAGTTGAACTTGGAAAATGATACTTGGTTTTTCACTTTGCTATTTAGTTTGATAGCATGCATGTAGATTTGGTTTCATTGTCTACTTAAGAACTATACTTGCAAGTTAAAATATTTTAGGAAGGCTATGTGAATGAAAAAGATTAGTTTGGCTAAAGTTTCAAGTATAAGGTATAACTTGGATAAATTTAAAATCTTAGTATTATACCTAAATATTTAAGCTTAAATTATGTCTCTATACTCATGATGGTAATTACATGTAAAATCCTTGATTTCTCATGAGTAGGTAGAATTTTAGCACTTAGGCAAATTTCATTGAATGAAATTTGCTCTAGGTTGATACTTACCATTAGAGACATTCTTTTAAGTCCAAACTAGTTAAACATACCTAGAGATCTTATTCCTCAAATGTTTCACATCCTAAGATCTCCTTAGATTCATTTTGACATCATGGTATCCACCTTAAAATGAATCTTTACTATCTAGCATAGGTTGAATTTTCTTTTAATGAAACTTTGCATTAAACTTGTGCTATTTAGTATGTTAGCTTGCTAGTTGACATATTATTTCATTACGATACTAATGATGTCTACTTGCAAGTTGTGAATGTAAATGAAAGGCTATGCTATCTAAAAGAAAATGAAAAATGATATGAAAAGTTGGGCAAATTTTCAAGAAAAAAGTATGAATATAATTTTACAAAAATCTTAGCATAATAGTTGAATATTCATGTTTTAATGATGTGTTTTTGCATGACAAATATATGTAATTTCATGAGTAGGAAAATATTTTGATAACTTAGGTAATTTCATGATATCTTGATTGAATGAAACTTGCTCTAGGTTAAAACTCATATTAGAGACCTCATTTTGAGTAAACACCCAATGAACATATTTAGATACACACATGATATGATTCTAGGTGTTCAATCTTAAAAATTCATGTGTAGATGAAAATGTGATAACTAGATCACATTAGTGGACTTAAGCTTGAAAAAGGTTTGACCCAAGTCAACAAATTGACTTGGACACTTCATTTTAAAGTCCAAAACTTCATAAACATGTTTAGAAATAGGTATGACATGTTTCCAAGCATTTAGAGTGAAAAATTCATATGGATATTGATAAAATGACATAGATGTGGTTTCATGCTTACCTCTCTTGAACCAAGTTGACTCAAGTCAATAAGTTGACTTAAATGTTTTATTTTTTATCCATATTTGAGAAACATGTTTAGATTTACTCATGTTAGGTATCCATAAGGTTAAATTTGAAAAATCATGAGTAAATGTTAAGATTGAAACTTAGCAAGTTTCATAAAAACTAGTTTAGTTTTGAATGAAACCATGCTAGGTTGATATCTTGACTTAGGGATATAATTTTCATTTCAAACTTGACATACATTCTTTACATGACCATCATGTGGTGTCATGAAAATTTGAATGAAAATTGAAGAAGTTTTAAGAATAACTAAAAATTACAAAAATACCATTTAAACCTACAATTGATATAATTTTAGTTATTTCTAGGAAAATATAGAAAAATCTTTTTTAAATAATTCTTAAAATTAGACGTTCACTGAAAAATCTAGTTTTATCAGTAAAAATTTCAAAAAGTTTAATAAAAAATCTAATTTAAAATGGAATTTTGAAGTTGAACTTCGAAAACTCAAAGTATCACTTATTTGAGATATTAATCCTTTCGATACTTTGATCTTTCTTCAAAAACTTCAAATGAAAACTCATGTATACTATTTGGATTCCATTTCTAATATCATTCATACAATTTCTTGAGTAAAATCATTTCTAGGAATGATTTTGATACTTTGGATGATAACTAGAAATATCCTTTTGTTTATTAAAATCAATATAGGATGAAAAATGCTCTTTGAGAATTCTATTGAGTTTAAACCTTATTCATGCATTTCAAATGACCATTCAATATTTGATATCAAAATTTTTATCCAAAAATTGGTACCAAAGTTTTTCATCAAAAATATGATGTTGTATAGATTTAAAAGTTTGATTTTTTTTTCAAATCTTGAAGTTGTCACACCCCAAACCCGGGATGATCGGCCAGGATACGCCACGTACCCCGAAGCCTAACCCAATTCAAACAAAACAACAATAACCTGAACAGTGGAAGATATTTTTTTTTGAAAAGAATAGACATGACACCATGAACCAAACAAAACCAAAACTGAATATGAACACACTGAACAAGTTATTAAAAATGAGTTCAAATAAATAAACAAGACTCCCTAAATAAAATAAAGTGCGGAAACTACAACCCGAGTCAACATGACTCAACAATTCAAAGAGACACTAAAATGACTCAGGTATCCTCCTCGACCACGACATATCATGAGACCCGCTGCTCTACCGCCACCAGCCGCGCTACTGTACTCCGGTACCTCTCTGATCTAACTCAGGTGCTGAAAAACAACATAAATGAGGGGTAAGTCCAACTAGGACTTAGTGAGCAGATCAGTCCTCAATTCACCAACTCAATCATCATGCATAAAAACACAAATAGTCGATATAAATAGCGTAACAACAACGTCAGAAGAAATTAGCAATAATATATCCATAGCTCTATGCTTGAAATCAACATCTGTCAACAAGTATAAAATATCTTTCTTTTTTTAAAAAATGACGGACAAGCATCAATAACACATCCGCTACCCTACTCATATCCACAACAATAAGTATAAGCATCCATCAATAGTTATAACCATATCCACAACAATAAAATAGGATGAATACAACACCTCAATCATATGCATGTAATGCAACACCCCAATCATATGCATGCTGTCCAGACCCGTCGGTCCTACATAGCCACATAGGGTAGGTAGACGGGTGGCCGCCGAACTACCACCCAGCTCAGTGCCGTCTCTTTGGGTCATGCCCTCCCCTCACTGGCACTGGCTCTTCCGAGATGGCCTATTGGGGCATATGTTCCCCTCACCTGCTCGAGTTCTCGGATTGTCTCTTTGGGGTATGATCTCCCCTCACCAACCAAACTTCCGAAATAAGGCCAACGCTGTCTCTTTGGGGCATACCCTCCCCTCACCAGCGAGGCTTCCGAGAAATGCAACAAGCATATCACAACACCACACACGCAAGTATATAAGTATGAACAATATGTGCTATCAACATGTAATAAAAGGTATGTCAAGTGCATACCTCATCCTCCACCTCCTCCTATTATACATCACAATCATATACAAATATGTATATGTACAAGTAGTGCTCATAAATCATGAATGCTCAGCACAAATAAACAACCATAAAATAGTATTATAGCACTATAAGAAAGGATGCATGTGTATCATGAAAGCAGTGCAAAAATAAACTCCAACTATACACCAATGAATTGGAACATGATAAAATAACTTGTCATACAAACCACTGATCTAGGATAAAATTCACCTCATTAAATACTATATCCTCCACCTCCTCCTGCCATACATCACAATCACATACATACATATATATATATAGAAACAGTGCTCATAAATCATGAATGCTCAACACAAACACACAACCATAAAATAGCATTATAGCACTGTAAGGAAAGATGCACGTGTATCATGAAGCAGTGCAAAAAGAAACTCTAACTATAAATCAATAAACTGAAACATGATAAAATAAGTCATCATAGAAATCGCTAATCTAGGATAAAGTTCACCTCATTAACTACTATATCCATGAATCATCTCAAATCGAATCATAAAAATATATAAAATATAATTTTTCAGCTTGGCACACAAAATGAGGCAACATCCGCCTTCTGTTTTCAAAATCCGAAGGTCTGATGGAGAAACAGACCTCACCAATGAATTTGGAACGTCGATTAGGTGAAAATTCATATATAACTTGAATAGTTTCACTAACTTTAAGGCATCCAAATAATTATTTAGAATAATGAATTAACTACATTAATTTATTTAATAAATCACTGTTATGAATGAATATAACGGTGTTACAGTCAATAAATCAGCAATGAAATCTCAGCCCTTCATCTTAAACAAGATCACATCATAGCCTTCTATCTAATCTGATACAATCACAGACCTCTATCTAACCAGATGCAATCATAGCTCTTCATCTAACCTAATGCAATCTCCACCCTCCATCTACATGATGAAATCATGACCTTACATCTAATCAGAAGCAATCATAGCCCTCGATCTAATCAGATGCAATCACAGCTCTCCATCTACACAAGATCAAATCCTTGCCCTTCATCTCAACCACTTCAATCCAACCTTCATCTCACCCAAACTAATCTCAACCATCCATTTCATCTCCTCACCTAATCTCTACATCTTCTCCTCCCCTCACCCACCGTCGCCGTCGCCCCTTCCCCGGCCGCCGCCGCCGCACACCGCCTGGAATCTAGCCGGACGGGGTCCCCGCCGGGTCGCCCACCGTCCGATGATAGATCGCCGCCACTTGGCTCTCGGCGGCGGCCCCAAAGGCAGCATCTAGGCCGGCTGCCCCAAGGGTCGGGCAGACGCACAACCACTGGCCGTGCTCGGCGGCACCGACCTGGATAGGCCAGGGCCCGACAGGTGGCGCTGTCGCCGGCCCGGCCAGGCCACGACCCGACCCTCCGTTGCCTGGCAGCGGCTACTCCTCGCGGTGGCCGTGCCGACGGCGACTGCTCAAGGTGACAAGGAACTTTTTTTGTTCCTTCTTCTTATTTTATTATTATTATTTTCAAAGGAAGAACTATAATTTTTTTTTTCCTGATTCGATATGAGAAAAATGCGTCAAAAATCAATGAAAAACCCCAAAACATGAGAACAGCGACATGAATCAAGAATTGGAGTAAAGAGGGCCTAAATCCACTCACCGGACGGAGAGAAAACGGAAGAAGAAGACGTGCAGGATCTCCCCCGATCGACACCGACGAACTCGCAAAAATCTGGCTCCGACGGCCCCTCCTCCTCGACGGCACCCTCTCTCTCCTCTCTCTTTGCCTTGGGTGGTGCATGGCTCAATACCCCTGGCTTCACACCCCAGGGTCTAATTTATAGATACCGATTGAGTCCAAATGACCAAAATACCCATACCTAAGTTATCTAACTTAAACAACTCATAACTCACCCGTTCTAACTCCAATTTGAGATCCGATTGCACTGCTAAATTCGCCTCAAGACCCCCTATCACCCTAGCATGCTAAATCACAGAGATACTACAAATAAAATTTCCCTTAATTTTTCTACATTAAATGCTTACTCAGGTCTAATCCCGAAGCTTCCAACCAATTCGTGCTAACTAGGGTCCATAATCTCCGCTCAAGGATAAAATATTACTATTAGGATTTTGGGTATTACAGAAGTATAGGTTGACCTAAGTCAACAAAGTAACTTAAAAATTTCATCTTACGCCCAAACTTGATTCATAGACTTACATTATCTCATGTTTGATGTCTAGATGCCAAAATTTGAGAAAACATGAGTAGATAGCAAAATTTGATACTTAGCATTTTTATGTCTTTCATGCTTATTTCAAATGAAAACATGCTAAGTTCATATTTGGATTAAATGACATTAGTTTCACTTCAAACTTGATATACATGATTTAAATGACCATATCATGATATGTTGAGATTTGAATGAAATTAAAAATGTCATGAAAAAGATATGAGTACATTTATACTTAAGTGAATACATGATTTAGTTTTGAATTGTATCTATTTTTTTTTTCTATCATGTATGATTTTTTTTTTTCATATCAAATATTTGTTTTCCATCCTTTGGTTGAGATTTTCATGTTTCATGAAAAATCTTTAGAGTCTCAACTTCATGAAAAATATATGTGTTCTTCATCCCTTTGACTAGATTGCCCTTTCTTGCCCTTTTTCTTTGATGTCAAAAGGGGGAGAAGAGTATAGGTATAAAGGGGGAGAAAATTATAAGAAAATCGGGGAGAAAATTATAGATAAAGGGGAGGAAAATATATGAAATCCATGCATATAGATGGGGGGAGTCTATGTCATAGATATGCATGTTGATAGGGGGAAAAATCCCTTAGTTGATATCCTCTATGCTTTAATGATATATTTTCTTAAGGATGTTTGTCATCATCAAAAAGGGGGAGATTGTTGGCTTTAGGTTTTCAACCTTGGTCTTAATCTCTTAATCTCAGTTTTGATGATAACAAACAAGGAACTAATATTTCGTTGAGAATATCTTTCAGGTTTCATATCAATTAGCGTTTGATGTCCTCGATCGAAAATATCGAAAGAAATAAAAAATCAGAAGTACATTGATCGTCGCGCTCGGGTTCGTCGTGGAAGTTTCTCGAAGATTGACGAGTTCACCAAAGTCACATTGGATGAGCTCAAAGATCACATGGAAAGCTCTCCAAGATGATGCTCGTTGAAAGCTGGAATGCGAAAACAAAGCGCGGAAGAAAATAGGCTGAAAAATAAATTTCAGCCTAAGGTTTGGTCGACCGGGCGGTCGACTGAATAGGGTAAGGAAAATGGCACCAGCCATTTTGGTTGACCGGTCGGTTGACCGAACATTACCTAAAAGCAGCAGAGCTACTTCGGTCGACTGGGTAGTCGACCGATCGAAGCCTAAAATGGGTAGTAGATCTGCCGATCGACCAACCGATCGACCGACCAGCGTTTGCTGAAGATGCAAGATCACGTCGGTCGACCGAATGGCGGATCATGAGTCTTGCGTCAGGCGGTCGACCGACAGGTCGACCGCACACAGAGAATAAGCGGCGGTCGATGTGAGCGGTCGATCGATCGGTGGACCGACCAATTGACCAGCGGCCTGCAATGGATAGACAACTATCCGTTGAGCTGCCGTTTCTTCAAGAGGGTATAAATATACCTCATACCACTCATTTAACCTTTCTCTTACTCTTACAGAAATAATTAAGCCATCAAATAGAGAGATCTAAGCCTTCCGAAAGATTAATCGCCTGCGCTTGGTTCTTCCGCGAAAATCTTCTTCAGGCGCACACCCTGCTTCAACTCCGATTTCAATTCAAGATATTCTACTTGGAGAGTTGGAGGTTTTGAAGGATTGAAAAGAGCTTTTAATCTTGTTTCATATCTTAACTATTTTCATTGTAATTTTTATCTATTATTGAACACTGTTTATTTTGTTTTTATGTGTGTGAAGGCCTAGGACTGTTAGGTCTTGAAATTGGTGGTAGCCTGTGTTTGAGGTTTAAATCCACCGGTGTAATTAAACATAGTTTTACTAGGATTAAGTTGAGTTGTCCTTAGGTTGAGGTGGGAAAGTGCTCTCGGTAGAAAGGCGGGATACTTCTGGGTGTGAAAGTGCCTTCGGTTGGAGAGCGGAAACTTTCCGGTGCAAAGTTCTCATTGTAAGGAATCTCATTAATCTAGTTAAACTAGTTTGGAAATCCTAAGCGGGGTGCTTAGATAGTGGAGTAGGCATTGGGGCCGAACCACTATAAATTATCGTATTTGCATTGTTATTTATTATTGCTCGTGCTTAATTATTTAGATTGCTTCCGTATCAAATCGTAAGATTGCAAATTGCCTAAACGATTTAAGAAAATGATTAAAATCGAATTTAGGCTAATCAATTTAATAAACACACTATTCATCCCCCTCTAGTGTTGCCATTTCACCTTCAGGTATCATTTAAGTTAGAGTGTATGATACATGTTTAATTTGAGTTGTTTTTCCCGCTCTTGATAAGAGTCTTTTTAAAAATGATTTTGATTTGTGATTTTCTGGTCTCTTCGGATACCTATGTAGCCCGTAATGGGCTCATGTGACCTTGCGGTTTTAAATCATAGGCAAATTGTGGTCTTTCGGTTTTCAACCAATAGGAAGGGTTGGAGATCTTATCTTTTAAATATTTTATATTTTGAGATCTCTTGATTCATTTTGAATTCATGATAATTTATTTTGAAACGTATTTCAAACTATTTAGCAAAGTGGACTTTGAAAATGATACTTGATTCTTCTCTTTGCTATTGGTTTTGGTTAGCTTGCTAAGTAGCCTTTAGTTTCATTAAATCTATTAATGAAGTCTACTTGCAAGTTGAGAATGTTAATGGAAGGCTATGCTATCTTGAAGAAATTTGAAAAGTAAGAAGACAAGTTTGGCAAAATTTCTAAGAATAAGGTATGAGTTTGATTTTGCAAAAATCTTAGTATAATATTTGAATACTTATGTTTAAATGATTTTTCTATGCTCATGATTGATTATGCATGACAAATATTTGAATTTTTATGAGTAAGAAAATTTTTGATAACTTAGCTCATTTCATGATATCATGATATTTATGAAATCAGAGTAGGTTGAAATTTTTCTTTAGAAACTTCATTTTAAGTTGAGAATTGGATGAACATGTTTAGGTGTGTTAATGATTAGTTGTCTTGTGCTTAAAATTGAAAATTCATGAGAGATTGAGCAAAATGATAACTAGTTCACTTTAGGGGACTTAAACTTGGAAAAGTTTGACCCAAGTCAATAAATCGACTTGGATACTTCATTTTAAGTCCAAACGTCATAAACATGTTTAGAAATAGGTATGGCATGTTTTCATGCATTTAGAATGATTTAAAATTCATATGGATATGGATAAAATAACATAAATGTGGTTTCATTAAAACATCTTTTGAACCAAGTTGATTCAAGTCAACAAATTGACTTAAAGGTCTCATTTTCAATTCATATTTGGGGAACATGTTTAGATTTACTCATGTTAGGTGTCCATAAGTTTAAATTTGAAAAACCATGAGTAAATGATAAGATTGACACTTTGTAAGTTTCATGATAACTAGTTTAGTTTTGAATGAAACCATGCTAGGTTGATATCTTGTTTTAAGGATATAATTTTCATTTAAAACTTGATATACACTCTTTACATGACCATTATGTGATGTCATAAAAGTTTGAATGAAAACTGAGCACTTTTTAAAAATAATTGAAAATTACAGGAATACCATTGAAAATTGAGCATTTTGAGTTATTTCTAGAAAAATATAGAAAAATCATTTTTAACTGATTCTTGAAACTGCACTTTTACTGAAAAATCTAGTTTTTTGTGTAAGAATTTCAAAAAATTTCATTAAGAATCTTATTTATAATGGAATTTTGAAGTTGGATTTCAAAAACACAAAGTATCACTTACTTGAAACACTCATTTTTCCGATACTTTGATTTTTCTTCAAAAACTTCAAATGAAAACTCATGTATACCATTTTGATTCTATTTTTAATATCATTCACACCATTGCTTGAGAGAAATCATTTATAGGAATGATTTTGATATCTTGAATGATAGCTAGAAATATTCACCTTTTTATTGAAATCAATATAGGATGAAAAATGAACTTAGAAAATTCATTTTGAGTTCAAACTTGACACATGAATTTCAAATGATCATTCAGCAATATCGGGAAAGTTTGAATAAAAAATGATAACTTTTGGAAAAACACCTGAAATTTATGAAAATGCCCCTGGACTTTCAAGAATTTTATGAATTTATAGGAAACTAATTTTTGACTTATTCTAAATATGAATTACTTATGAGAATTTTACCTGATACTTCTCCCGATATCTCTTCACAGCAGATGCATGATATAAGATAAGATTATGAGCCACAATATATGGTTCTGTACTTGAGTTTCCAAACGTACAATTAGTACATCTTGCAGGAGCAAAATAACCAGTACCATAACCCAAGGGCTGCCACAAGTCTAGGCTCATTGATCGTAAACCAATTCTTAACTCTATCACCAAATCTCTTAAAGCAAAAGTCAGCATAGTCGGCAAACGCATCCCTAATCAAAAATCAAATTTGTTAATTAAATATGAAAATGATGCTTTATTCATAAACAAAATGTATTTAGCATTATAAATATAATATATTAAGGCATCATTAACAACTTATACATCTTAAACTATAATACTTACAGTATCTTTGGGCTCAACCAACCTAAGTACTCATCTTGAAGTGCTTATGGAAGATCATAATGATAGAGATTTGCATATGGAGTAATCCCTAATAGAAAGAAATACAAATTATCAAATATTTATATCTAAAACATTCAAAAATCAATAACAAAATTTTTGTTGTTTATTAGGAAAAGATAAATTACCTTGCAATAACATGTAGTTAATCAACCTATCGTAATAGTCAACAACTTGCAATTAACTTCTCCAGTTCTATCTTGAAAAGTAAAAGTTAATGTAAGCAAGTGCTTCAAATATTTACCAAAATTACAAATTTATCTACTCACAACATGAATACTGGTAATTTAAGTATTGAAACTTATGCTTTCAATTACTTGGGAAAATTTTTACTGCAGGAGATTGAGAATCGATAAGCATCAAAGTTATGTTCCTTCATGATGTCAATATCTTCTTGCAAGATCAAGCACAAGTTTAACAAATATAAAAAATACTCGCATCAATGTCCTACATTGAACACTTTGTCAATCATATACGACATAATTCATAATATTTTCCCAATTAAGAGAAGTGATATTATAAAAGATCAATTTTCTAAAGCATTAGATAGAAACAAAACAACAATATATACATTATAAGATTGGAGAGTACTTTTTTTAAAAAATTAAAAAATCAGCTTAAGGGCAGGTCACTCCCTGCACCATTGGACGGGTGAAGGATGCAGAGGGCTCATTGCCGTGCAATCCTTGCCTCCAATAGGGTAGGAATATATTCCCCCTCTAGCCTTAGCAGCTTTATTCACATTTAAAATATAAAAATTCTTATACAACTCCTTATACTTCCCTTCTATAGGAAAAGCCACTCCTGCCTTATATGCTCGTACATTAGTTTCATTAACATTGAAACTGACTTTTGCAAGAGCATGAGACTCTTTTTTTAAATTTCTACTTATATACCTGAAACTAGACACCAATCCATCTTGCTTCATTGCTTGGATTTTCTTAATTTCACTCTTCATCATCCATGGCACTTCAACCAAGTTGTTCAACATCTTCACAGGCCTTTCACTGTCAGATTGGACAACAAAATTGTCTATGCCTTTTTTCCTACAATTATCCAACCGAAACCATATGGCTTGAGCTTCTACATGCAGCGGATTTTGTGCTTTCCCATAGTTAAAACCAGCAAGCTTGTACTCATCCTGTTTCTTTATCACAAAACCAAATCCAGCTTTCAAGTTTTGTGCCCAAGCTGCATCGGATTGTAACACATAGTTTCCTTCCCGTATTACATTCATTTCCACATTGTTGCTTCCCTTCTCCAATTTCTGCTCTACCTTTCCAATATGATACTACATTGTTTCTTCATAAGCTTGGCTATATATTGCTCTGATCCTTGTGTTCTATTCATCATTCTTCTTTTTGTTCCTATTTTTCCATAGCAGCCATAAGGAATTAGCTAAAAGAGCTTGCAGCCTTATTCCTGATATCTTGTCATAGCTGTCTCCTTCATTAATCCATCTTCCTTTTCCCCAATCATTCATATATCTGAACCTAATGCCCAGGTTCCTCTCCACAAGTTTCCAGTATCCAATTACAAACTCACATTTGATAAAAATGTGTTCTAAATCATCTTCACCTCCTTTGCACACCCAACACTTGTCCACATCACCACCCTTAAACTTTGTGAACCAGCTTGAAACGGGTAGCCTTTCCCACATAAGTTTCCATACAAAAGTTTTTACTTTTTGGCATAACTTCATGTTCCATATGACCCTCCAATTTATGTCACGTCCATCCTCTAGTTCCTCTCTTCCTTTTATGAACCAATAAGCATTTTTAACTAAAATTTTTCCATTTTCATTCCCAGTCCAGACCCATAGATCTTTCCCACCATTCATTTCAGACTTCATAACCTCTAACTTTTCTTTTAACTCTGCTCCAAAACATTTGTCAACTGCTATCCAATTCCAATCACTCCTATTGACCAACTCATTTACCTCCTCATACTTTATCAGTTCAGAGTTATTTATGTATGTTGGCCAAATATTTAGAGGAATCTCTGATAACCATGGATCCCACCAAAGCTCTGTGTCTTTTCCATCTCCTATACACTTCCTCATTCCCTCTCTGACTTCTTTCATGGAATTGTATATTGTCCTTGCTGGCCATGACATTTTGCTCCTTTTTTCTTCTTTCCATGGGTGCCAATTCCCATATTTCTCTTTGTACAATGAAACCCATAGCTTGTCTTCACCATTCAACAATTCAAAGACTTTCTTTACACATATTACTTTCTTCATCACTGCCACTTCCCTTATACCCAGTCCTCCCTGAACATTACTTGCTGTGACTCTCTTCCAATGCAACATGTTGGCTGACTTTCTATTTTGTCTTTTGCCCAACAGAAATTCCTCGCTGACCTGTCAATCCTTTGAATAACTTTGTCATGTACCCATGATGTCATTAGAGTATAAGTTGGAATAGCACTTACTACTGAGTTCAATAGTGTTGCTTTCCCTGCCTGAGAGATCATATTTTGTGCCCAGTGATCAATTCTTTTATCTATCTTCTCACACAGCTTGAACTGGTGTCTCATGCTTATCCTTCTTGGAGCCAAAGTTGATCCTAAGTATTGCATTGGGAGCTTGCCTTCCTTCATGCCAAAATATTGACAGATTTTATGCTTTACCTATGGTTTACACTTTTCAAGGAAGAATAGTTCAGATTTCATCCTGTTAATCCTTTGTCCAGATATCTTACAATACATATCCAAAATTTTCTTCATTCATTTGCATGACTTTTCATTTCCTTTTATGGCAAAAATAATATCATCAACAAAACTCTGATGACTGATTTGTATACCCTTCAATTTGAAAGGAATTATCATCCCCACCTCCACAGCTTTTCTTGTTATTGCAGTTAATGCCTCTTCCATTATGATGAATAGGTAGGGTGATAATGGATCACTCTGCCTCAGTCCTTTGTGGCTTCTAAACTGTTCGGATACCTCTCCATTCATTTTGCACTAAAATCTTATCTCCTCAATGCAACATTTCACCCAATTGATCAATTCTCTAGGAAACTTCATCAACCCCATTACTACATAGACAATTCTCCATTCTACCCTATCATATGCCTTCTCTAGGTCTAGCTTTATGATCACATAAGGCTTGTTAGACTTAGATTTGTTAAAGGTATTTATCATTTCAGCCACTACCAGTATACTATCATGAATATTCTTGTTTGGTGTAAATGCTGATTTCTCTTTGCTAATGACCTTCTGTATTACTCCTCTCATACTATTAACAATCATTTTCGCATCTACTTTGTATAACACATTACAAAGTGCTATAGGCCTGAACTCAGATATCCTCCTTGCTTTTTCCTTCTTTGGTATGAAAATTAGCATTGTGTCATTCCAGCCCTTTGGCATTTTATTCTTCCTGAAAATACTTTCTAAGTCTCTTATTACTGACTCCTTCAAGCATTCCCAGTTCTGCAAGTAGAATTTGTTGGGTGAAATGACACACTATAGGGGGGTGAATAGTGTATTAACTAATTCTCTTAGCCTAAATTTGATTTTAATCATTTCTTGATTAGTTAGGCTAAGCACAATATTTATAGCAAACGGAAGCAATAAATATAAAGCAATAAGCACACACAATTGATAATGCTAACACAAGTATTTATAGTGGTTCGGCCAACCGCCTACTCCACTACCTTGGATCCACACCAAGGATTTCTAACCAACTACTTTATAGAACTTGTGTTTCCTTTTGAATACAACTAAGGACACAATTCTCACCTCTTTGAGAACTCCTCAAACCTATTCACCTAGACAAAACACAAATCTACAAAGTCTAACCCTAAGTGTTTCTCTAGCACACATAACAAGCTATTACAGGTGAAAACAAGTTTTTAAAATAACTTCAAATACAATGAAAAAGAGCTAGGAATTTGAGAGAATAACCAATGCTCTTTTCCCAAGCCTTCAAGCCTTCAACTTGCCAGTAGATGAGCTTGAGTTGTAGCAGAGTCGAGGAGCAGTGAGCGCTTGAAGAAGAACGTTAAAAGAAGAGCAGAGCGCGCAACAATCGATCTCTTTAAAGTCTTAAATCACTTCTTAAAATGCTCAATAAGATCTCCAAGAAGTTTTAAAAGAGTTTGGTGAGGGTTATTTATAACCCTCAACTGAACGGGCTATTCAACGGGCAAAAAACTAGCCATTACAGCCATTCGGTTGCTTGCCGGTTGATCGTCGGTTGACCGACCGATCGACCACTATCCTTTATGTGCTTTACTCGCGTCATCCGGTCGACCGAATGGATCACGACTTCATTGATCCCAAATCTGGTCGACCGATGCAGTGAAGCTAGAGGTGCGATCTGCGATCTGAAATCCGGTCGACCAATCGATCGATCGATGCACCTTCTGCCAAATTTTGGCTACGGTCGATCGATCGATCGGTCGACTGACGTAGCCTTCTGCCAATTTTTCACCAACTTCGATCGACCGACAAGTCGACCGAATATGGCATCATTCGGTCGACCGAATAGGCTACTGCCAGTATTCTGCCTTGTACGATCGATCGAACTCAGGCTGAGGCTGATTTTTACTTTGAATTTGTTACATGCTTTTTCATGGATTTAGTTACCAAATTTTAACTTGGATAACTTTACAATTTGGCTTGGGATAAAATCATCCTAGGGGTATTATTGAATGATTTCTACTTGTTCTATACCCGAGCTCCATCAAAATGAAGAACGAAGCTTGAGAGAAACCCTTAAGCCAACAATCTCCCCCCTTTTGATGATGACAAACATAACATGGAATTTTAAGAAAGCATATGCATATTTTTTGTGAGTTTGAGTTAAGGCATTCATGAAAACCAAGAATCATCTACAAAGCATTTGTATCTGCAGAGCATTTGTTAAGACTCAACAAATGCTGCCCCTAACAATGTGCATATCATTTATGTAACTCCCCCTAACTATATGCATCATAAAAACCAAGTGTGACCTTACTTTTTCTCCCCCTTTTGACATCAATCAAAAAGGGTAAGAATTAAGGTACAATTTAAGAGTTTCATCATGAAAACCAAGAATCATCTACAAAGCAGGTTTCGAAACAAAAAACATATAGTCCATAATGCCATACTACATTAGCATGTCATTCACACATCAAATACCACACACATTACTGATCATCAACAATAGTCAATCATGATAAGGAGTTGCCAAATATATGTAGAGTCGATCATCAAATGCAAGTCCATGAGATAAATTACATCAAAACATCAAATAAGACTAGTCATCCTCAGGTAGTGGTGGAGGTGGTAGATGCGACTGATAGTATCGCCACATCTCATCCACTTGCTGACCGTACTGGTCAACACGTTGACCATACTCATCTATGCGCCGACCATGCTCACAAATCATTGTACCACACTCGTCCATCTGACGGCCATACTCATCTAGGCGCTCTCTTGTTCCTTTGTTCCATTCTAACTGGTCGATGTGGAACTGAGCAAAGCGATGCTCCAAATCACCTAGACGCGAAAGGGGAGTGTCGGATGATGAACTTCCACCAGTTTTGCCCTCCTCCATGCCTATGTCGTTCTCAGTCTGCTCCATAGGTTATCCTCGCATTCTTTTGCCGGGCTGATTTTCAAGGATCTTCATGCGACTGAGAGAGGATGAGTCTATAGGTTTGGGTATGAGCTCTATTTCAAATCTAGACTTATTTACCCCAACTGCATATATAAAGTGTGAAATCAGGGAGGCATATGGTAAGGCTTGTTTTCTGGAGGCATGAACCTCAGCTATATATCAAAGGATAAGATCAGGGACATCTATGGGTATGTGAGACATGACGAAGAAGAGTACCCTAGAACTCATAGTTGTGATCTCATCATAATGACCTACTTTAGGAAGAATATTATATGAGATGATAAGGTGCATAATCCCGACAGTGGTTGAAAGTTTGATGCTTTGGGTAGGGATCATTCCCTGATAATCCTCAGGATAGATCGCTGATACAACTTCATGAGGAGGAAACTCCTCATGAAAGCTATAAGACTCAGGAAAAATTTCCAAATATAAAAATTTGTTTGGTGCAGTGCGCCGGACCCGGGGATAGCTACGCCGTAGGTTCATTGGGCCTTTTCCCATTCTCAAGTGGAGGGGCAAGGTGGCCTATGAGCTGGCTTTACCTCCTAGCCTGAGCAGAGTACACCCGGTCTTCCATTTATCCATGCTTTAGAGATATGTAAAAGATGATTCACATGTGATCGAACCTTCTTCTATTGAGGTAGATTCGGCCGTCTCATTTGAGGAAAGGCCGATGGGGATCCTTGACCGCCAAATCGGGAAGCTAAGATCCAAAAAAATTCCCCTGGTAAAGGTCAGATGGGAGCACCATTTCGAGCAAGAGGCCACTTGGGAGGTAGAGCAGGGCATGAGAGGGCGCTACCCTTCCTTATTCGAAGAGCCAGTAAGTCCTTGTTATTCAAGTAAATTCGAGGACGAATTTCCCTTAAGGGGGGAATGTTGTAAGACCCGGGAAAAATTTTCTAATATAAAAATCTGTTTGGTGTAGCGCGCCAGACCCGGGGATAGTCGAGTCGAGCCTCAGGATCGCCTCGAGTAATAGGTATGACTCGACTGATGATGTATTCAATTAAATTGGACAAATGACTCTTTCCTTTTATGTATTTATACCTTAATCGAGTTTAAATTGACTCGTGTTGTGGGTAGAGTCGGAACCTAAGTCGAGCTCGGGCTTAGTCGAGTCATGAGTAAGAGTCAAAGACCAATATGGAAGGTTAGATGAGGGATTAAAATCCCTCATCCATGCTGCTGTGATACTCATCTGGGAGTCGCACAAGGCAGCACATAGGGAGAGAGGGAGAGGGAGCAAGGAAAGGAGATTTTGGTCAATCCGGGATTTCGCACCGTCGCCGGAAGATTTGAGGTCGTCATCATCCGATCCTTCATCTTCCTCAAGCAAGGTGAGTGGTTAGATTTGAAGAATTGGGGGAGGCGGGTGGCCAAACCCCTAGAAGTGTTAGGATATGTTTTCTCGCGAGTTTCCGACGGATCTTGGTCGTAGTTGGGTATGTTTTGTATCAATTCTTGTCGGATCGTCTTGTTTTTCCTCGTCGTTTTCTCGAGTTCTAGGGCTGTCGAATCATGGGAAAAGGGAAAAGGTTATGCCAAAATTTTCCCCAATTCCCTTGACGGAAGTAGAGCCCTCGGATGATCTCAAGTTCATGAATAGTGTGTTCTTAATCATTGATTTTACGTGTTAAGAAACTAGTCTCCCCTAAAACTCATAGGGATGGCCGAGTGAACCCTAAAACTTCATGAGAAGGGTTCGACCAAGCATAGGGGGAGGGGCAAACTAGTCAATATGCAATTAAGATATAGCGTGGACAATGAATTAGGGTCAGGGATAAATTCTCCTCTTCCTTTCCTACCCTAAGAGGTATGGCCGAGCAAGTTTCACCTTGCTCAAGGTTCGGCCAAGCCTAGGGGAGGGAGAGGGTGAGCTTTAGATGGTAATTTCCATAGTTAGAGTGCTAAATCAATAGAGGCATGATAATACTTAGGAAGGACTCTAACTATAGCAAGTTAATTTATTGAATCATGTAATTGTAGGAATGATAGTGTAGTGACTATCCTTAGCACATTCCCCTTAAATTTTGAAATGATGTAATATTTTTACCATATTTAGTATTCCATGCGTTGTTGAATTTATTGTTATCTTACCATGCTAGATAACATGTAGGACGTCGCGAGATGCTTTGTATATATGGAATCCTAGCTAGGAAATGACACAACTTCTAGAGCTTCTAGTATTCTTTTCTTTGACACCTAGAACTATTACGTGTACACATTTTTGGAAGGGCAACATTAACTTGTTGACCCTGCAGACCGGATTAGGGCCGGATACGGGCAATGTCCTAAAGTGTATATAAGGAAACCCTAGGACATTTGACTGTGTGATGTGCTTGAGATGGTTCGCCGAGAAGCGTGGATGTCGGAAATGACCAATGCTTAGCTCGGCCAGTGATTGGCTCTTGAGATGCACGAGCAGGCCCGCTAGGTGTTAGAGCCCAGTTGAGTGGGACTAGTTATCCCTACCCCAGACGGTGTCCGGAGACTAGTGGACCATCCTAGTCGATGGCCCAGGATTTCTTGTTTATATCTTGATATGATGCGGCCGAACGGCCAGTGAGATTCTACCTTGTATGGTAGGGCCGGTGGTAGCCGGGATTCTTATACCATAAGTAGGCCTTAATGGCCGGATGCCACGTGGCAAGGCTAGGCCGTTATTGCAAGTTTCTCCTATATGGTCTCTACAGAATGGCCCACGGGGTCGATAGTCACACTAAAAAGTAACTTACCTCCCTGATTATATTCTATGCTGCTTTATATGTTACACATGACCAACTGTGGGTTATGTGGAGGTTCGAAAGAACCGCTCACTGAGTCCCAAGTGGACTCACAGTTGTTTTCTTTGTTTTTGCAGAGCATGAGCAGTGATTGTGGCTTGTCGGCATGGTGCAGTTGGAGAGCAGGTGGTGAAACCATATCTCGTAGCGGTGTCCTTGAGTCATCGCCCAGTGTCTTGTAGTAGTTGTTTCCTTTTCTGCACTGACAATTGTGTTTTGAAAAGTTTGTAAAACTTTGATACTTGAGATGTTCTATTTGTTACGATATTGGTTTCCTTCTTTGGTTGGAAGACATATAATTGTGAATTTCGAAAACTTTTAAATAAAAATTGTGTTGCGGATTCCTTTCTTGATATGTTCTATTTTATTGTCAGTTAGTGTAGACAGTAGGCTACAGGGCAAGATGTAGGCCCTGGCTGGTCACAATACCCTCAGTTGGGGTGTGACAAAAGCGGTGTGATTCGGTCACAATACCGGTCAGTTGGCCGGTCACAATACCGGTCACATTATAAACTGGTCTTCCTAATAGAGGAAACCCAAATGCATCTTTAATGTCTGATTCGGTGATTACTATAGATTTTCCTATGATTTCGGATTGAAGAATTAGTTCATCACTGTATCTTGCCTTTTCTAATATAACGTTGGAGAAAAAAGCTTTTATTAGGATGGGGTATACAGGTACTTGCTTTCCTATGAACTCTACCCATCCCATGCTAGCAAGTTTACTTCTAATGTCAAATTGTTCTAGGTCACTTAAGTTAACTGGACGAGTCTGTAGAATGGCCCTATCTGCAAACTTAGAAGCTTGTTTCTTGCCTAAAAAGGTCAAAAGGTTATCGAGCAAACTTGGAAGTTTTGTCTTGGGTGCCATTCTGCAAGATAATTAGAATGATGATTAAGATGATTAGCTTTGATGAAGGATGCATGCTTTTGAGGCAATGAAAAGAAGCACCTTTTTAAAATCGGCATTGATTCATGCAAGACCTTAAGAAAATAGATTTTAGCATTAAATCTCAAAAAAAACATAGACACACTAATAAAGGATAAAAAATAAATAAAAAAAATAAAAGATAGAATCCAAAGAGAATATACAATGAGCCATATCAAAAAAAATATACATTAAAAGGATGTTTTGACTAGATGAATTTTTTTCTTTCTAATTGACAAAAAAAATTAAGGAAGACAAAACAAATGTTGAGAATAGTTCATGAGAGAAAGCAAGAAAAACTTGTTTTTGAGGTAAATATCCCAAGGAAAATTATCATCCTAGAAAAAGAAACATGAATCACGTTTTTATGGATGAATCAAGACATTGAGAGAAGAAGAGATGAAGAAACCACACAACATTGAGTATAATCTCATGAATGATAGCTAAAGATTAAGCATTTTACCTTGGAGAAGAAGTAGAAAGCTTAGAAGAAAGGGAAGAGGGTTTTGGCAGCCGGTCGAATGGGCAAGAAAGCCACAGTTTCGGGCTTAAGAACTTTAGTTGAATGGTCTGGATTAATTCTGGCAGAAAACTGGACGAACCAGATCATTTTCTTGTCCGTCGATCGATCGGGCAGTCTCAAGTCGATCGACTGCTCTATCTGCCATGGGTTTTTAACCCTTAAAGAAAAATTATTTTTGAGAGATGTGTACATTTAAATTTTATGAATTTTTTTTCATATTAACTAGACTTTATGAGGATTCCAAAAAATCAAGAATCACTCAAAAAGGATATCTCTACAATTTTCTAAAAATTCTACGAGTTCTCAATGACATTTTTGTAAATATGAGTCATTTATCCAACGATTTCAGATTTTGTTCAAACTTTCTAGATACCAACATATGACCATTTAAGGCATGTATTCTAAGTTTGAGACAAAGATAATGTCATAAAAAATTTATCTTAGCATCATTTTGTTTAAGAGATAAGCATATTACTATAAAGTTGCTAATTACCGATTCTTAACTTATACTCATGGTTTTACAAGTGAAGACACATGAGCACTCAATATAAGTGGATCTAAACATGTTTTCCAACTACTACCTCAATATGATAATATTTAATGTGAATTTTAACCTAGAGCACATTTCAATTGATCAAGAAATCATAAAATTTCTTAAGATATCAAAGTTTTGCCGACTCATGTAATTTCATAGATTTGGCATTCAAAAATAATCATGAGTGTAGAGGCATCATGAAGTCATGAATATTCAATATTTAAAAAATATTTTAACAAACTTAAACTCATACCTCATTCTTGGAGTCTTGCCAAACTTGCATTTTTCTTTTTCTTCATAATAATATAGTCTTCCATTAACATTCACAACTTGCAAGTAGACTTCATTAGTAGATAATGAAATTAAGACTACTAACAAGCTAACCAAAACCAAATAGCAAAGAGACGAATCAAGTATCATTTTCAAGGTCCACTTTTCTAAATAGTTTGAAATCCATTTTAAAATAAATTATCGTGAATTCGGAACGAATCGAGAGATCTCAAAATATGAACTATTTAAAAGATAAGATCTTCAATCCTTCCTATTGGTTGAAAACCGAAAGCCACAATTAGCTTACGATTTAAAACCGTAAGATCGTATGAGCCCATTACAGGCTACATAGGTCTCCGAAGAGACCGGAAATCAATAAAATCAAAAACCTTTTTGAAATTTATCAAGAGCGGAAAAATCGACGAGTATTAAGCATATATCAAATTCCAACTATAATTTAATCAAGAGGATATAGTAGATGATACCAAGGTATACCTGGATGTCAATTTTCATACTTATGACATCATGATGGTTTGAAGTTGCAACCAAGGAATGATAATTCATTTAAGTCCACTGTCAACTTCAACTCCTCACTTCTCTTTACCCTTGTGTGGTAGCTCCCCCTACAAGAGAGCAAGGAACCTTTGGTACCCAAATGGCTTTGGGTCCTTGGGGGTTAGAGGGCTTAGCTACCCAAAGTGTTTTAACTACACTTGGGTTCATCTTAAATGCGCAATTATATATGGCATGCCCATATGTACCACAACAAAAGCAATGTCTATTAAATTTCTTTATGTTTTTGCTATGGACTTGAGATTTATTATTAGAATGTTTGGCATGTGAGACATGATGGGTATGAACATTCTTAGAAACAACATTTTTTTTCTTATAATCGTGAGGTCTAGTGGTAGAATGCATGGCATGAGAATGATGATAGACATTGACATTCTTTACATAGGTATTTCTATTGTTCTTAAGAAATGAAGGATTTTTAAATTCACTTACTTTCTTATTCAAAAGTATAACCTCATTTTTCAAATCATTCATAGATTTTTGAATAGCATGCAACTAAGTTTTTAACATGCTATTTTTATTTTTTAAATTATCATTTTCATGCTTCAAAGCTTTAAGCTCAAGCTCTAAGTTATCATGACATGAATTAAAGGGTCTAGTCTTTAATTTTTCATTTTCTACTTCTAAGGCATGTGCGTGTGAACTGAGCTTAGAGTTTTCTATCTTTAGATTTCTATTTTTCTTGTTCTTTTTCATAAGCAAGGCACACATTTTTTGACATTCCTCAGCTAGTTCTCCATATGGCATGTTGAATGAACTAGAAGAGCTAACATTCTCATTTGCATTAGCATGACTAGAAGGAGAGGAGTGTACCTCATCATTTGTGCTCATGAGGTAAGCTTTTGAAGTAGCTTTATAGTCATTGCAAGAGGATGCTTCATTTGAATGAGATGATGATGTAGAAGCTTTTGACCTCTTCTTTGCCTTGTTCTTCATGAAAGGACAATTTTTTCTTACATGCCCCTTCTCCCTGCATGCATGACATACTACCTTTCTTTTTTGACTTTTGGAGCTACTCCTTTGACTGGATGAGCTATGGGCATCAAGATTAAGATTAGTAGTAGGTGAGTGACCATTGACATCACCACCTTCTTTAAAAGTGCCAATTTCTTCAGTTTTGGCATAATCATATAAAACATTTAAAGTAGCCCATAAATCAAAGGCCGTTGAACAATGCATGACTTTTTCAAGAATGCTATTTGGTATGGTACAAAATATGCAATTCATAGCTTCTCCATTAAACTAAAACATTTTCTTATCAAGTTCACTCCAATCAAGCATGCCAATTTTAGGAAAAGTGTATTCAAATTTTAACATGTTATAAACACCAAAGCCTATAGTCTTCATGTAGGTGTACATCCTAAACTTCCAAATACCAAAGTTCGATTCATCGAATCTAGGAGGTGAAGATACTACCGACTCTAGTGCCATTTTAGGATCGAGACAAATTATAGAAGGGATGGTGAAATCATAATCTACGACCCGCTCTGATACCAATTGTTGGGTGAAATGGCACACTAGAGGGGGGGTGAATAGTGTGTTAACTAATTCTCTTAGCCTAAATCTGATTTTAATCATTTCTTGATTAGTTAGGCTAAGCACGATATTTATAGCAAGCAGAAGCAATAAATATAAAGCAAAAAACACAAACAACTCGCAATGCTAACAAAAGTATTTATAGTGGTTCGGCCAACCGCCTACTCCACTACCTTGGCTCCACACCAAGGATTTCTAACCAACTACTTTATAGAACTTGTGTTTCCCTTTGAATACAACTGAGGACACAATTCTCACATCTTTGAGAACTCCTTAAACCTATTTACCTAGGCAAAACACAAATCTATAAAGTCTGACCCTAAGTGTTTCTCTAGCACACCTAGCAAGCTATTACAGGTGAAAACAAGTTTTTAAAATAACTTCAAATACAATGAAAAAGAGCTAGAAATTTGAGAGAAGAACCAATGCTCTTTTCCCAAGCCTTCAAGCCTTCAACTTGCCAGTAGATGAGCTTGAGTCGTAGCAGAGTTGAGGAGTAGTGGGTGCTTGAAGAAGAACGTTAAAAGAAGAGCAGAGCACGCAACAATCAATCTCTTTAAAGGCTTAAATCACTTCTTAAAATGCTCAATAATATCTCCAAGAAGTTTTAAAAGAGTTAGGTGAGGGTTATTTATAACCCTCAATTGAACGGGCTATTCAACGGGCAAAAAACTAGCCGTTACAGCCGTTCGGTTGCTTGCTGGTCGATCGACTGACCGATCGACCGCTACCCTTTCTGTGCTTTACTCGCGTCGTCCGGTCGACCGATGGGTCGACCGAATGGATTACGACTTCGTTGATCCCAAATTTGGTTGATCAATCGGTCGACCGATGTAGTGAAGCCAGAGGCGCGATCTGCGATCTGCCATTCGATTGACCGACCGGTCGATCGATGCACCTTCTGTCAAATTTTGGCTTTGGTCAGTCAATCGACGTAGCCTTCTGCCAATTTTTCACCAACTTCGGTCGTCTGACAGGTCAATCGAATAGTTACTGCCATTTTGTGGCATCATTCGGTCGATCGACTAATCGACCGAATAGGCTACTGCCAGTAATCTGCCTTGTTCGATCGATCGGGTCGGTCGACCGAACTCATGCTGAGGCTGATTTTTACTTTGAATTTGTCACATGCTTTTTCATGGATTTAGATACCAAGTTTTAACTTGGATAACTTTACAATTTGGCTTGGGATAAAATCATCCTAGGGGTATATTACATGATTTCTACTTGATCTATACCTGAGCCTTTCTTTGACGTTTTCTTCTTCCATTTCTTTGACGGTCTTTTCTTTCGTTTCGTTTGAGCGAACTTCGTATGCTTATCACAACCTCAACCTGAACTCCATACTTCACACATAGATTAAATACATGTTTGTTATCATCAAAATGAAGATCAAAGCTTGAGAGAAACCCTTAAGCCAACAGAATTCCACTATATAACCATCCTTCCCCTGGACTTTTCCCCCTTCCCAGACTATTCACTGCTTGCCAAGCTTCCTCCATAGTAACCTACCTGCTTAAATATTCCATGTCTTTCTTCTTCAGTTGTTTCCATTCTAACTCTTTTAACCAATCCATGTGAGCTTCCTCTACTCCTTCATATTCCCAAAGCTTCTCATACTATTTTGCTAATGCATTTGCCATTTCTTTGCTATCAGTTATGGCTTTACCTTCCTATTCTAGTTCCTCAACAAAACTACTTCTCCTCCTCATTTTCACTGAATTGTGGAAGAATTTCGTATTTTTATCACCACCCTCCAACTATTTCCTTCTTGACTTTGACCACCATTTCTGTTGTATTTGTCTTGTAAGTGCCATTACCTTCCTGTTTAACATTCTTAGCATGCCCACTTCCTCATCTGACAGCCAGCCACTAGCATCTTGCTTTTCCAAATCACTTAATTCTTTCATAGCAGCTCTCAGTCCATTCTCAAGATTGCCTACCACATTCCTATTCCACTATTGCAGTTTGATTTTAAGTTCTTCAAGTTTCTCCATTGTGCTAGTCATATCATCATTCCTTCCCAGCCAAAATTTAGATATCAGTTCTTTAATACCTTCATGTTCTAGCCAAAAATATCCAAATACGAAGCATTTCCTTGCTCCTCTTCCTCTTTTCTTATTATGACAGCTTGCTAACAGTGGTCTATGATCAGAATCCATTATTTGCATGTGTTCAACCCTTATGTTGAAGTTCCATTCT